>CM077001.1:150931667-155931667 GCA_039090855.1 Macrothele yani | reverse complement strand
TGTATGTAGAAAATAATGTGTCGTTTTAATGGAATTATCTCCAATATTTGTTTTTAAAACATCTAATTTGAAAGTGCAACTGACAAAGAATTTTCCACAATAAGATCACAATGGATTAGTGATATATAACAGAATAAGTGCATTCCTGATCTGCTTTTAAGTAAGAAGGAACAAGGATACTCCAAGCGTACAAAAACATTCTTATATGTTAGTAGCCTTTTTTATGTTTTATTGTTTAGGATTTAGCTTCCTTTCCTTACTTTTAGTCCTATCGCTCATCCCTGCTATTTTCCCATGAAGTTAGTTTTAATCCACCATTTAAAACTGTTTCATGTGAATTGCTCTTTTGCAAAAATTACCTTCACGCATCCAATTGACCTTCTGTGCCAGTGTGTTTTCTTGGGCCAGTAACAAAAGCTGGCTTGTGTCTGGTGTCAGTATCTGCTACATTCACTAGGGTAGGTGAAGGTAATAAAAAACGGCTGTAGCCATTACAAGACAAAGACTGGGAAACTGCCTTTCTGTATTAGCTATTATCCAATAGCATTTCATCAAACTATCACTAGTTTGCAGCCTGAAAAGAAAACTGTATAGCACGGTAAAAGAAAAATAAATTTATATTTTAACTTGTGGCAACTTAGAAAAACACTTACTAGCCATCTGGGCCAGTAAAACCAATAATTCAGTGGTCCAACAGAAGTTTTACTGGCCAATGTCCAGCAGACCACTGGTTAATTCGAACACTGGGAGCTATTCAGTACTTCTGAAGTAGTGGAATCCTTGGGGGAAAAATGGAAGTGATGCATGTTATTGGGTTATTCTTATGAATCCGTGCTTGTATAATTGCGTAAACCAATGCTATCTGTCATCTGGTGGACAAGGTTTCAAAACGCTAAGGAGTGGCGAGTGGGGTTTTTTTACGCTTTCCAACCATAGGTTGAAGAAGTGTATATGTTCCAGCTTTTTCTGTCCGTCCGTCTGTCCGCACAATAACTGCCATAAAAAGGGTTCGATTTCGATGAAATTTTAGTATGTGGTAGGGGACGAACCCTATTGAAAATGGGACAAATGGAGTCAAAGGTCACGACGTAGGAGCGAGACCATTGCTCTTATGCGTCATAACTTGCGTAAATATGGTTCGATTTCAATGAAATTTTACTATGTGGTAGGGGACCGCCTACGGACGAACCCTATTTAAAATGGGTGAAGTAGGGTCAAAGGTCAGGACATAAGAGCGGGAGGCATTCCATTGCCCTTATGCATCATAATGTGTGTAAAAATTGTTCGATTTCGATGAAATTTTAGTATGTGGTAGGGGACCACCTGGGGACGAACCCTATTGAAAATGGACGAAATGGGGTGAAAGGTCAGGACATAGGATTCTGATATACTTTCAATGGAAAAACTTTTGTACACTTTTCCTTCACAATTAATGTGTTTCCAAGGATGAAAATTTGAACATCGATTAAAATAACTTTATATTATAACTTGGAATACTTAATATTTTCTAAAACATAACCATAATTATATTATAAATCAATAACTTTTCCTTTGGTGGTGTTGAAACCAGAAAAAGGATGGCACGACCTGTACTTTCATGACATCAGTAGACAAACAAATGTTGGATTGCATAATTATGGTTATGTTTTAGAAAATATTAAGTATTCCAAGTTATAAAATGAAGCTATTTTAATCGGTGTTCAAATTTTCATCCTTATGAACGCATTAATTGTCCAGAAAAAAGATGGCGCAACATGTACTTTCATCACGTCAGTAGACAAATGTTGGATTGCATAATTATGGTTATGTTTTAGAAAATATTAAGTATTCCAAGTTATAAAATGAAGCTATTTTAATCGATGTTAAAATTTTCATCCTTGGGCATGCATTAATTGGGAAGAAAATGTGTACAGAAATTTTTCCATTCAAAGTACAGGAAGCAAAATTACTTGACGTTCACCTGAAAGGAGCAATTCTTGTATGTATGTAAATTTTATTTTGAAAACGGCTCTAAGGATTTTGATGAAAGTCGTTAACCTACCGTTTTCTGGTACTAGAAATCGATTTAGCTTGATCTCGACTTTAGGAAAATTCGTTTACCACCCTGAATTACCAAGTTTGTAGTGTCATGGCGTAATTCCATTAATGTTATCCATGCTTAGATATTTTATGACGTCATACTCTCTCAATTCAGATGTCGGCTCGTGGTCACGCCATCTGTCTCATTACGTCATGCATTGTGTGTGGATCCTATTAAATTGACATCACACTCTTGCGAGCAGATGGTCGCGATTCCCATCTGCCTAATTACGTCACGTGTTGTGTGCGTATGTTCGTCCACACCATAACTCGCGTAAAAATAGTTTGATTTTGATGAAACTTTAGTATGTGGTAGGGGAACACCTAGGAAGAAACCCTATTGAAAGTGAACGAAATGGGGTCAAAGGTCAGGACATAGGAGTGGGATCCATTCCACTGCTCTTATGCGTCATATCTAACGTAAAAAAGGTTCGATTTTGATTAAATTTTAGTATGTGGTAGGAGACTACCTGGGGACAAACCCTATTGAAAATAGGCAAAATAGGGTCAAAGGTCATGACATAGGAGCGGGATCCATTCCTCTGCTCTTATGCGTCATATCTAACGTAAAAAAGGTTTGATGTCGATTAAATTTTAGTATGTGGTAGGGGACTACCTGGGAACAAACCCTATTGAAAATAGGCGAAATAGGGTCAAAGGTCAGGACATAGGAGCAAAATCACTTCCATCGTCATTATGCGTCCTAACTTACGTAAAAATGTTTCAATTTGGATGAAATGTTAATATGTTGTAGGGACCTGCCTGGGGATGAATCCTACTGAAAATGGGCGAAATGGGGTCAAAGGTTAGGACACAGGAGCGGGATAATTTACGTAAAATTGCTTCGATTGTGACAAAACTTTATCATATTATTTCGGAGGTATACTGAACTAGTTCTGTTGAATATAATCGAAATTGCATCAAAGGTCAGGGCAGAGGAGCGTATCGTAATCAATGCATTGCATGATTTTACTAACTTGTTTTTTGGGGGTTTTTTTGGCTAGTGCACTAGTGCATTTGGTCTCAAAATTTCGCCCATTGGACAGTATTAAAAAAATTCCTGTATAGATACGATAATTAATAAAATTTTAGTATTACTGTCCATGATACTTCTCTACTTCAGGAGCACTACACTGCTGTTTTGTGGCTACAGAAGAATCATGGTTTGGAGAAGGAAGGATAGAAAACCGAGGTTTCCAGGGTTGGCAAACTGGGGTAGAAAAAAACAAACAAAAAAAAAAAACCCTAAAATTAGAAGTGGGGGCACTTTAAATTTTAGGGTTTCTACTGGGAGGGCACAAATAGGGTACAGATACTTATGTGAACAAAAGAAATAAAAGGGATCTGCATAAGGGGGAAATTTGCATTTTTAAGCCCAGTCCTGCTGCAAAACAAAGGCATGAAATGCTCACTTTTGTCACCCTCGGCAACCTGCTATTTCTTCCCCATTCTCTGTTTATTTTTTATTTAACTGGGTAACAACCTGGCTTACCTTTGACAACGTTCTTTCAAAGAAATAACTCTGCCCTACATGATGTATGCAATGCAGCATCACATAAAATTCACCTTGTAACAACGGCTAAAGAAATACATATATTAAAATTTTGGCTACCTATATGTTCTCTTTTTTTTTTTATCCTCCTTTTTTATGACCAATAAGTGTAAAATGTCCCCCTTTTCATGATGGAGATTACATTGGGTTGGTGCGAATGAAATGTCTGGCAAAGGACCAGCACACGTGGAAGGCGAGAACAGAAAAGTAGGACAACTTACCTACGCAAAATAATCCCCCTCGGCATCGACACATAGTTGCCATCCATTCGGCAAGGCCATGATCCTGGAACAAAACAAGTCTTGTGGCTGGGACCTGAAGAAGTCATCAGCTGCATGTTGAACCTCGTTGTCTGTCATGAAAGGAAGTCATCCAGGCGACAAAACAGACAAGTGCAGGGAATAAGCTGGATGAGGCAGTGCTTCACTGCCCAAGGCACTTAGTGTCAGCATCATTTGCTGTCTGTTGACCAAAGCCGGTAGTTTCTGCAGCAATTTCCAGTGCATCTGGTGTAATTCAGCACAATAACGTTCTGCAGTGATGGTCTGGCCTATTTCCAAGAAACTCCGATGAATTATCCCGGCTGTGGACCACCAGACAAGGAACATCATCTTCTTGGTGTGTAGGGGTGGCTTAGGATGCCATCCAGCAGGCTGTGCCTTGCTTAACCATTGTGCAGATCGTTTCCAATTACCATAAAAGACCCACTTCTCGTCGCAGTAAAGGTTCCTGTTTATTCCTGGCAAGCAGCGACGTGCACTCTTCTAAATGCCTAGTCTTGTTGGCAGTTGTCAACTCATGAGGAAGCCATATGTCCAGCTTTTTGACCTTACCCAGCGCAGCCAGACGCCGAACAACTGTCGTGTGGTGGACACCTACCTCTGCCGCTATCTCATGACACGTTTTTCCGGGGTCACTTCAACCACACGTAACGGAACATCGTCAGAAACAGCAACAAGTCGGTGACCACGTGACAGGTTGGTGACCACGTGGTTCGTTTTGCAGGTCCGTATCTCCGCTTCGAAACTTCACAAACCATCGCCGAATGGTTCGTTCGTTGGCTGCATTCTCCTAAAACGCTTTGTTAACATATTGAGTGGCAATTCCTGCAGAATGGCCCAGTTTAAATTCATACAGGAAGATGACTCTCAAATCCGGCATCTGCACGTTTCCTTTGCAAGCCACGTTACGTCCAAAGAAGCCACGCCTGAACCTTGTTCTTCACACACGTGCTAGCTACTTATAGTAACTCTGTGACATAATACCAGCAACACCTATGGGTGGTTCCATTCCGCTGTGGTGGGGCCTGTCTCCGCTGCTCGTTTGCGCTGGACATTTCATTCATACCAACCCAATAGTAACCCTAGTATTGGCAGAGTGATACAACTTTTTTGTCATCACTGTCATTGTCATTCCCACCATCTTTCATTTCAATTAATTCGTCAGTTGTCGAAAGTGAAGAAGTTGGCATAATCTTCAAAAGTCCCTGTGCTTAAATTTGATCAAATTTTGACTGGTATTATCACTGGTTCCAAATGACCTTTGTTTCATTGGAATCCAACATGGTCAAACAGTTTTTTACCATCTGTGGTAAAACCTTTTGCCACACCATGGCAATAAAATAAAACATGGCTATAAATGGTGTAATTACTGAAAACTGAAAAACATGTCTATTCCCTCCCCCTACACCTTTTTTTTTATTTATTTACTACCAGATGGAAATAAATAAAATTAAACTGGGCAGAAAATCTTCAAATTTATACTGTACAATATGCTTCAATTTAACATTTACAACGTTACAGTTGCCAACATTCTGCTGAACTATAAAACAACGAAGTTCACAAAGCTGCTTATTTTTGCTGTCACTGATACAAAATATCGGTTATTATAATATTTTTGCTGTCACTGATACAAAATATCGGTTATTATAATTTAGACACATTTTCTACAAAAAAGAAAAAAAAATAGCCAACACGTGCATATAATAAACACACTATCTGCAAAAATAGTTTCCGAAGTTCTAGTTAGTTCTTGGGCTGCAAACATGTACAGTGTTATTTTAGATCATAGATCAAATGAGATCAGATCAGATCATATGTAGAAGATTTTAGGAAGGGAGTGTCTGACCCCAGGTCTTAAACAACCCTTAGAAATAGGAAGCTAGGAGATTTGGGCTAGAGTGTCCGATAGGAAAGTGACACAGAAGCGAAGTAGAAAGGTGGAGGAAGATGCCCTTATTTATTACCGGGGGCCAGCACCCGTGGTCCGACGGCTTAATGTGCCCATCAGACGCACGGTGGAAATTTAGTGGATCGCATTCGTACCTGCCTGAGATCGAACCTGGGGTCCTTTCCGCGGCAGTCACAAACGTTGCCCACTAGGCCACCCACGGCTCAGTGTTATTTTAGTTTGACTCTGAGGCAAATATTACACAAGATTCCAAAACTGTTACTGCCAACTAAAAACAGTTCTTGTAAACAAAAAAAGAGAAAAGAAAGAAAAGATTTCTACACTTGTAGTAACGCATGTGTCCAGCATTTTTGTAAACAGTATCGTTACCAGAGTAAAGATCTGGACTTACAAATTTTGCTAGTAAACATTGGCCACCATGACCAAAATTGTTAGTGGCCATAAAAAAAAAAAAAAAAACTCAGCGGCCAAACTTTGAAAAAAAAAAAATCAGATTGTATATTTCATACTAAATTATTTTTATAAAATTGCTTAGTATAATATCAGTATGTTTTATTTTGCATATTTAAGTTATAGAATTCTTAAAAGTTGAAACTGAAGTAATAAAACAATGCAGGAGAGTGGAAACATCGCGCGAGGAGGGGAGTGCGCTTACAGGAGAAATCTTCGAACCGTTCGACTTACGATTTTGGAAATTTTCCCGCTATTATCAAGCTGAAATACAAATATTTATACAGTTAAATTTACTTAACAATAATACTGGGCAGAGGCAACATTGCGAGAAAAAAGGAATTACGATTGCGGAGAAAATCTGAACACTGTCAACCTTCCATTTTCGAAATGTTCGTAAAGACGGAATTCCGCCCTCCGACGAACCCCCCCCCACACACACACACACACACACACACTGTGTTCGCTGGTTCATTGATCTTGCGAATGGCCAAAATAATAACGAAAAAGGAGGAATTCCTTGATTTCACGGAAGAATCTGATGCCCGAGATTATGGGGAAATTTTTGCGGCGTCTAACCACCGTTTTCGCACATTGTTGCCTACAGTTTCAAGCTGAAATACTTTTATGCAATAAAATCATATTTAACAATAAAACTTGACACTAAGGCAACATCAGGAAAGAAAAATTACGATTACTGTAACTTTTTCACTCCATTCAACTACCGTTTTCGAAAGTTTTGAGACATGAAATACCGTCCCCAGACGGAACTCTCCCCCCCCATCCACCCACCCCCACCCACACCCACCAGCAAATTGTCTTTAGTTTTACACTGATCCTGAGAACGATCTTAATTATGACAAAAAACGCGGAATTCCGCGAGTCTCATGCATATCATAAAACAATAAAAAAAAATTTTTAAATGTAAATTCGTAGAATCCGTAGTTTCGACACCGAGGTCCACAGTTAGCCAACTACTAAATCCGTAGAAACTATGGACATATTCCATAGTAGTTCGCAGGTATGGAAATATTACTACAGTACAACCTCGAAAATCCGGAATCGTCCGGAGATCCGGATTTTAGAATTTTCCTATGGACTATGCAGGCTTTCAGTGAGCATTCATTAAAAATAATAAAAAAAAAATGCCTAACTTCTCAAGTTTTCATCGAATTTTGACGAAATTTTACAGGGAGTTTATTTTGACGTGTCTTGGTTACTGTAAAATTTGAATTTAGTTATTTAAAAAAATTGGATTTTTTTTTTTTTAATAAAAATGTGTCACAGTTGGACTTTTCCGACGCCGACAGTTGAGCTGTCCAACACCGGCTTTCATCCCCACCGCAACCTTGCGAACCTCGTTCCCCTACGATGACCCATTAGAATTGGCGCATTCTTTGTGATCAAAAACCGACGCCCTCGTCTTTTTTTATAAATTCTTTTTTTTTTTTTTTCTGCTGTTCAAGCAGAATGAAAAAGATGATTTTGTGCCATTTCGGGCACGAGTTCCGTACAAGTTCAAAAAAATTTCCGAACAATACAAGTTAAATAAAATAAATGTTTTTCCCGTACAGGTCGCCAAAATTGGCGGTTTAATCAAACATTTTTAGTCGCCAGTGGCGACCTGGCGACCGTGAGTCTGGATCTTTATACCAGCGTAGCAGAATGTAGACATACACTGTACATGGATAGTTTCCAAATTATCAGCAGATTTTGCAGATAATTTTTGCTTGTAGATTAAAAAAAGTGAAAATGCTGTTTATAGCAATTAAAAGACTTACTCAAAATGTCACTCAGTTTAAAATTCTTAATTCAATTTTTACTTGAAAAATGATCAATTATTTTTAACATCATCTGAGTTGGGTTTTTTTTTACAGACGTTTCTGGCCTCTAGATTTTATCAAGGCCCTGTTCTCAGTATATAGGAAGTGTATCGAAAGTTTCGTTTACACAGAAAGAATTTAAATTTTATTGTCATGTTCCTTTTCCAGTTGCCAATTATTAAAATAAATCTTTTCCTTGTGTATTTTATGACTTTTGAATTAAGTTGAAAATGCTATTTGTGATTTTTGAAGGTAAATAATGGAACTACTTTTCTGGATATAAAAATTTTATTTTGTCCCTTGTTTTCATGAGGTTCATTGCCCAATATTTTCATATTTTGCCAAAAAGGTCCATTTCACACATTGCTACACATTCAATTTTAATGTACTTATTTTGTCCTTATTGGAATCTGTAACGCTCTAATCATTATTTATTGCTTTATTAATTTTTCTCGAAATCATCTTATTCTATTGTTATCGTGGTTCGTACTCTGTGGATTTGCAGCAAGTTTTCTGTTTCAATGGTTGTGTACACAGATGCATTTTATTTTTATACAACTCTGATCATTACCTCCTTGGAAATTCTTTATTTTTATACAACTCTGATCATTACCTCCTTGGAAATTCTTTATTTTTATACAACTCTGATCATTACCTCCTTGGAAATTCATATAGCTTAAACATAATAGCAGGCATTTATGCTCATTATATTTTGTACATATATATTGTAACTAACTATAAGCATTTAGCAGGGTCAGAGCAAGCTTTCCTTCTCTAAGAGGGTGAGACTTGAAAATTACACCCCTTTGAGTGCAAACTATTCTTAAGTTCACTCAAAGCATATGCAGTTTTAACTTTCTCGTGCCTGTTATAGGAAAGTATATTCTAAAACACCACATCTGAGTCTCCAAAGTTCTACTAAAAATGTGAAAACTAGGTTCATACCAAAGAACAAGTGATTGTAAATATCATGTTAAATGTAAAAGTTATGTGAATGTAGATTACACAGTACTCCGAGAAAATGGAAAATGAACCATCACAGAAATTATAAGTATGATCAGATAGTGAATGTAATAACAGTGTCAGAATTAGAAATAAATCTTCCACTGGCCAAGCGGACCACTAGAATATGCAAGCCACTGGTCCTTAAATAAAAAACAATTATGGCAATTACAATATATGTCATCATCATCATCATTGTCAACCATTATCAATCCACTGCTGGACGAAGGTCTCCCCAAGTTTCCTCCACAACGGTCTGTCTTGTGCCAGTCTCCTCCATGTCACCCCTGCATACTTTCGAATTTCATCCACCCATCTCCCATGTGGTCTTCTTCTGGGTCTTTTCCTGTCCCTTGGAATCCAATCTAAAATTTCGGCTGTCCATCGATGATCTGTCCTTCTGGCAGTATGTCCAGCCCATTGCCATTTCAGGGATTTAACTCTGATCATGATGTCTTCCACTCTTGTCATTTTTCGGATCCACGAGTTCTTCTTCTTATCTCTCCTGGTTACACCAAGTATGCACCTCTCCATGCTTCTTTGAGTTGTCTGCAGCCTTTGTATGTCTCTTTTAGTTAAGGTCCACGTCTTTGCACCATACGTAAGCACTGGAAGGATGCATTGATCAAACACTTTTCTTTTAAGACATAATGGCATATTGCTCTTGAAAATTATGCTGTTTCTTCCAAAAGCTCTCCAGGCAAGTTTTGTACGCCGATTAATTTCTTCATCAATGTGACATTCACTTGATATCTGCTGTCCAAGATAAACGTACGTATCTGTTATCTCCAGCTTTTCTCCATCAATCGATAAATCTTCATTTCTTGTAAAAGCATTGAACATCACTTTTGTCTTCTGAAAGTTCATTTTTAATCCCACTTCTTTACTCTTGTCAGCAAGTTCCTGGATCATACTCTGCAGCTCTGATGGGGTAGTTGCAAAAATGACTACGTCATCAGCAAAACTAAGGTGGGTTAGATAATCTCCATTAATCTTTATCCCCTTGTTTTCCCAGCTCAGTGACTGAAAAACACCCTCCAATGTGGCATTAAAGAGCTTCGGAGATATGGTGTCACCTTGTCTCACTCCCTTTCCAATTTTTATGTGTGTTGTATTTTCAAACAGCCTAATCTTTGCACTTGCATTTTCATAGATGTTATTAATAATATTAATGTATGCATCTTCAATACCACAGGTTTTCAAAGCCATTGTAACTGCTGATGGTTTCACCGAATCAAAGGCTTTTTCATAATCGATAAAAGCCATGCACAATGGAAGTTCATATTCCCTCGCTCTTTCAATTAGTTCTCTCAGCACATGGATATGATCTATTGTGCTGTAGCCACTCCTGAATCCAGCTTGTTCTCTTGGTTGAGCCATGTCCAGTGTTACCTTCAAGCGGTGTGAAAGAACTTTAGTGAAGATTTTATAAACTACTGATAGGAGGCTGATAGGTCTGTAGTTTCCGAGATCCTCAATGTCACCTTTCTTATGTAGCAGGATCATTGTAGCGGTGTTCCAATCCTCAGGAATCTTTCCTTCATTAAGGCATCGAGTGAAAATTTGGGCGAGTACTGTTTCGATTTCTCCACTTGCTTCTTGTATGATGTCTACAGTAATTCCATCTTCTCCTGGAGCTTTTGCCCGCTTCATGTTCTTGATTGCATGTGCAACTTCTGCTGGAAAGACTGGAGGAACTCTGGTACTGGTATCTTTCATAATGTCTGGAGTGCATGTATCATCCCTTTCATATAATTTGGAGTAGAAATCTTTCACTCTTGTCAAAATTTCGCCTCTATTTCTTGTTACAGAACCATCTTCTTTTCTCAGTGCCATAATCTGTTTTCTTCCCTTACTGAGATGTCCCTTTGCTATCTTTAGGCTTTGGTTGTTTTCAATTGCTTTCCTCACTAGTTCACAGTTGAATTTTCTTACGTCTTCAGTGATACTTTTTCGTACTGTCTTGCATAGCTCTATATATTCCACTTTGGAAGTCACATCTTCTTTAGTTGTCCTCATCTCTCTTCTTTTTTGCATCAACATTTTCGTTTTTCCTGATAATTTATTTACATGCAACTTGTTCTTAGACCCAGCGAATTTTGTTGCTGTTTCCTTATGAGCTTTGGTTACTTTTCTGTTAACTTCAGAGATGTCCACTTCTTCCGATGTTAGGCCTTCTAAAGCAGAGAACCTGTTCTTCCGTTCCAACTTGAAGGTATTATGGTGTTTTTTAAGGTTGGTTATGTCAATAGATTTTGTTTGTCTTATGAGCTTGCCACTTTCAAGTTTAGTGTTGAGGTGCATCTTACATCTCACCAATCTATGGTCACTACCTGTGTTGAACTTGTTTAGCACACTGCAGTCTTCTATGACGAATTTTTTGTTACACATAATAAAATCAATTTCACTTGTCGTCCCATTTGGATGTCTCCATGTCCATTTCCTGTGTGGCTTTTTCTTGAAGAAGGAGTTCAAGATGAAAAACCCTTCTGCCTCTGCAAACTCAACGAGAGTATTTCCACTCTGGTTTCTGTTGCCGTGACCGAATTTACCTACTGAAGTTTCATTCTGTTGTCGTTGCCCTATTTTTGCATTGAAATCTCCCATAATTATTTTCAAGTGCTGCTTACCTTTATTATTTAGATGACAAATTTCCTCATAAAATTCTTCAATTTCTTCTTCAGGATGACTTGTGGTGGGTGCATAAGTTTGAATAATCTGAGCCTGGTATCTTCTCGATAGTTGGATAACGAGTCGTGCAGCTCTGTCAGAGGAACTTTCAACTTCTACCACTTTATCCTTCAGTTTCTTGTTTATTATAAATCCAACACCACTAGTTCTGCCAGTATCTGTCCCACGATAGTAGAAGAGATGTCCACTTTTCAGTCCGATGAGATCTTCTCCTTTTCTCCTTACCTCACTTAGCCCCACGATGTCCCACTTGATCCTTTGTAGTTCCTCTTCCAATTCAAGAAGCCTTGAATCAGAAGATAGGGAGCGTCCATTGTACGTTGCCAAGGTCAGCATCAGATGGCAGCCTAGTCCGGTCCTCCGGGGATTCTTAGCACCCTCTGCCTTCATGTCGCACTGGCCGCTGCCTTGGTCAGGTACATTCCAGCTGCCGGAGACTGAGGGCCAAGATTTAAGTTGTGGAGTCATTTTGGAGGGGTTTGGCCATAACTCACCACGCTGGCCAAGCGGGTTGGTGAGTGTGGGATAGAATTTCTTCTAATCCCGATGGTATAGTTTACCGCTATTTGCGGTCGTCAGAGCCCCTTTAGTGGGAACAGGATGCACCACGAGAAGGCGGGGTTGACATTTGTCAAGGAGAGGCTGTGATGTTACGCATCACCTGACCTTACATCCCACAATATATGTAGAAAATAACATATAATTTCAATGGTATTATCTCCAGTATTGGTGTTTAAAACACCTAATTTGAAAAGTACAACTGACAGGACGAAGAATGTTTCCAGAATAAGATTCCGATGGATTGGCGATATAACAGAGTGCATTCTTGATCTGTTTTCAAGTAAGAAGGAACAAGGGGACTCCCAGGGTACAAGAAAAAAACCCCTTATACATCAGTAGCCTTTCTTATGTTTTATTGTTCAGGGTTTAGCTTCCTTTTCCTTATTTTTAGTCTTATTGCTCATCCCTCCTACTTTTCCACGTGAAATTAGTTTTAGTCTCCCATTAAACACTGTATGAATTGCTCTTTTGCAAAAATTACTTTCATACATCCAATTGACCTCTTTTTTTTTTTTTTTTTTTGCCAGAAAGAAAAGCTGGCTTGTGTCAGTATCTGCTGCATTCACTAGGGTGAGTAAAGATAAAAAAAAAAAAACAGCTCTTGATATTACAAGACAAGGACTGCAAAACTTCCTTTCTGTATTTGTTGTTTTCTTCAAATCATGAAGAATAAAAAAATAGCTGTTGTCCAATAGCATTTCATGAAACTATCACTAGTTTGCAGTCCAAAAAGAAAACCGTACAGCAAGGTAAAACAAATAGAAATTCATTTTTTAACTTATGACAACTTAGAAAAAAAACTTACTGGCCATCTGGGCTAGTAAAATCAATAATTCAGTGGCCCAACAGAAGTTTTACTGGCCAATGACCAGTAAAACTTCTGGACCACTGGGTAATTCAAACGCTGTAATAATATGAAGATGCTTTTAGGGTGGAGCTTTGAAAAATGTGTCCAAGGTTACACATGAGCACTCAGAGGGGCATTCTGCGATAGAGCTCTGACTAGTGTGCTCTTTATCCCCATGGCGTAATCGGAAGAGGCACGGAAGTTAGGTATATCCGCACTAGCGTTCAATTTACCCAGTGGTTCGCTGGCCTTTGGCGAATAAAAATTCCATCGGACCACTGAAAATTTTAAGTTATTGAACCGGGTGCCCAATAAGCTGCTTCTTTTCTTTTTTTTTTTTTTTTATTAGTCTGTTTTGGAATTTGTAAGCTTATAAAGAATTGAACTACATTTTTCAAGGAATCCAGGTTTCGCTATGGCAGTTTTCAGATTTTTTTTTGAAATTCAGATATTCTGCTCAAAAACTGAAAATCGGAAATGCAAACCATACTTCAGTTTTCTGAAAATTTTGGATTGTAGGAAACTGAGTTCTGACTTAAAATATTTGGATTAAGACAGGCTACTTTTTTGCCCAAGTGGTGACCACAGAGTATGGACGAGTCTTTTATATTGTTTCCTAACTGAAGGTTGAAGAACCATTTACACTCTGACTTTGCTAAATTGTATTTCCGTCCACATAAGAGAACCTCCTGCCTTTCACACTGAAGCAAGGTATTCCATGAAGGTGGCATTTGGTATGTTGCAAAGTTCTTCATAATCAGTGCTCTAAATGAAGTGCACTGGTACTGCATAGTGCTTCATATCAGTGCCCTTATAAATCAAGATACCGTCCTGGATACTAGCACCATGTGCATACAAAATGTATTAATATTTGTGTCATTCCTGGAACAGCAAAAATGAATGAACTACTAACTTTTGGTATATACTGGGTTTTTTTTTTTTTTTTTTCAACTTTCTACCACTGTGTAGCATGTTTTGTGTTTCATTTGTTAGTACTATGCGTACACGCACACATTCTGTTCTGATTTTGAATACTGTAAATGTGTACTTTTTTTTTTTTTTTTTTGCACAGACCAGTGGGCATTTTGGCGGACCATTGATTTGGAAATTCAAGTGGTCCGCTGCCTGTAGAAGATTTATTTCTAATTCTAACACTGCTCACATTCTCCTATATGTCTTTTTTCCATTTTTCAGATAATTCCTTTTGTGTACATAAGGGGTCCACCCTTCACAGAGTAGGTTACTATGTAATCCTGGTTAGCTGTGCAGAATATATACCAAGCTAACTATAATAAACATATTGAAATGTATAACTTTATTTTTCAGTTACAATCTTCAGTAAATTCATTCATGTTACATATTTCTTTTTTTTTTTTACACTCTTAGAGCACCAATTTTTGTCCCTAATATGACCATTCTGGGGGGGGGGGCTGCCAAATCTTAGCAAGTAACATTTCAAGAAACAATTTTCAGGCAATTCGACAATGTGTGCGTAATGTGAATTCTTTCTGCAATTTCAACTTAATGAAGTTGAGACGAGTTAGTTTTTTAAAAATGTATTGTTTGAAAGTAGTAAATTAATATAATTATTTAGGAAAGTAAAAACTATTGCAAGAACAGTTATCCCCCCCCCAAGTTATTGCTATGATTAACTGTCCTCAAAAATAGCCTATTCTTTTAGAGAATTAAATTTTTTTAAATATTAAAAATTAATTCAAGGCGCATGCACAAACTTAATAAGTTACTAATCAAAAACTTCTATTATGGGAATTCTTACTAGCAAATTTTTTATTTTAATTGCAAATTTTCAGAGAAAACTCTTCTCTTTCTTCAGGCTGTCTTTTGTTGTCACTTTTTTCCGTCACTATCGTGGTTACGGTTATTTTTCATCAAATCCTGCCAGATGTTAGGCAGGGATAATCCTCTGCAGTCATTGATGAGAAGAGTTATCTTTGAAAATTTGCAATTAAAATAAAAAAATTCCTAGTAAGAATTCCTATAATAGAAATTTTTGATTAGTAACTGAATTAAGAAACTACATAGGAAGCAAATTCTCAACATAAGCTTTATTCAAAGAATTAATTATAAGGTTTTGTTAGGTTTTTGTTTCAGGGTTTAATAACCACCATGAGCAATGTTAAGAGCTAAAAGCAGTCACTCGTCCCTAACTTAATGCCACTAGTTCCAGGGAAGGAAAGGAAGAGAGCCAGTGTCATACAAGACAAACACACCACCCAAGCCTTGCCAGGACTTGAACCTGGGCCAGCTCAGATAAACAGTCAGAGTGAGAGAAGCCAGTACTTATTTTTTTTTTTTTTTTTTTTGATTGGGTGTTTAATGACCACCATAAGCAACTCAGTGGGCCATATGCAGTCGCCCGTCCCTAATTTGGGGTCACTGGCTCCAGGGAAGGGAGAGAGCCAGTGCCTTAAGGCAAACACAACATGATCTATGCCTCACTGGGACTGGGATATGAACACTTCTTGGATGAATGACCACTGTGCCACCAGAGCAGCAAGCCAGTACTTAATGACCACTGCACAACTCAGGGGTAAGGGGTGTGAGGGATCTTCAATCAGGAGGAGAACGGACCACAACAACCCACATGCATCACATGTCATACAGCTGAGAGTCACATCTACATGGAAAAAGGGCATCGGAATTCAGCATGAAGAATGTCTGTTCATGGGAGAGGAACTGCTTTTAAACTGTGAAAGTTCTTCAGATTTTTTGCAGTAAATGTGGATTAATACAAATACAATACATATTTTCAGGGTTTCACTAAAATAATAAAAATGCTGAAAACAGTTGTAATTTCTGTAACCTTCTGAGTCCATATGGTCTGTGAAAAGAAACTTTTAGTATATACTAAAAAATTATGCCCCCCCCCCAACACTAGGTAACTTTGTTTCTTATAAATTACAAGACAGTATAAGGAACACTGAACATGAAATAAATCACTGCCCTCAATTTTTCTGTTTGAATGCATCACACAACAACGAAAAAAACTTATAAAATCATGAAGCAACGGCTTTAACACATAGCAGGGATTGAAAAATGCTATGCCCGAGATGACTGGCATGTAAATTATTAGCCTAGACAGGTAAGCAAAAAACCTAGTTGCTGGTCTGGGCAACAAAATTTAAAAATAAAGTTTGGAATAGAATTTCCTACTACAAAAAAAAAAAAAAAAACAGTCGTCACGTGTCGTGTTTCATTTCACTGTTAATAAACTGGAAGTTGTGTTACTGTTACGGAGTGCGAAGGACAGAAGATCACTTTTTTAATTATATTACGCTCTAGGTCCAGAAATTGGAAGTTGGAACCATATGTAGTTTTGCTCCAAATGTTGTTCATAATCAGCAATGGGATTATACAGGGTGTCTCAAAAATGTATGGCAAAACTGCAGGAATGAGTTCCTCATAGCTTGTAGATAAGAAAAAAAGTTTATATCAACATAGGTCCAGAAATGCTTGGTTTCCGAGTCATGAAGGTCTATGACACTTAACTGTTCACATAACCTGACAACCTGACTCAGGTCTGTATTGGTTTCCCAGTTATTCACCGGAATGTTTTATCTTCTGCACATGAATTCCTTCATCACAAGGTTCTGACAGAATCTGGTGGTTTTCCTTTCCGACCATGTACTCAAACCAAGAGCAGGCGGATATGAACTTTTGTACAGTCTGGCGGATGGCAATGCTCTGGAGGCTAGTTGTTTATACCATGAAAGGTTATCAGGACAAAGATGTTCAGGGAAATGTTTGAAAGCATCCATCGCCACCTTTGTGAACGTGGGACCTTTATATCTCGTGCTGCCGACAGAGGACGACACATCTGCAATGGGTACAGGCCTTGTAACCAGCAGATTACCCTGCACAAGTAATGTTCTGCCAGTGGTTCTTGCAGCAGCATAGAACAACTGTTAACTTTCCTGCCTTAGTGATATTCACCGATGAAGCACAGTTCACACGTAACAGAATTCTAAACTTTCATAATGAGCCTGTATGGGGCGAAGAAAACCCACATGCAATTCTTCCATCACGTCACCAACAACGGTTCAGCCTAAACATATGGGCGGATGTTTTTGGTGATAAGTTATTTGGGCCCCATGTACTTCCCAACAAACTCATGGGGTGGGCATACCACACCTTTCTGGAAAACAACATGTCTAATTTTTTGGACCACACGCCACTGATCATTCGTCAACAAGCACACTTTGTGCATGATAACGCTCCCACACATTTTAGCCACCTAGCTCGCAATTACTTGAATCGAAAGTTTCCCAGTCGGTGGATAGGTAGAGGTGGACCAACTGTCTGGCCTCCACGCTCACCAGATTTAAACCCTTTAGATTTCTTCTTGTGGGGCCATTTAAAAGCGTTGGTGTATTCGACTCCAGTTGCAGATGTGGAAACTCTGTGCAATCAAATTGTGGCAGGTTGTGAAACAATACGACACATGCAAGGAATTTGGGAGCGTGTTCGCGGGTCCATGAGACATCGATGTGAGGCCTGTATTGAGGCAGAAGGTGGACATTTTGAACAATTACTATAAGGTAATGGTAACAGTTAAGTGTCATAGACAGATAGACAGACCTTCATCATAACTCGGAAACCAAGCATTTCTGGACCTATGTTGATATAAACTTTTTTTCTTGTCTACCTATGAGGAACTCATTCCTGCAGTTTTGCCGTGTATTTTTGAGACACCCTGTATATAATTTATGACTACAGAACTTGTGCTGAGATAAAAATAAAAAATACCAATGTTCATCACAAATCAAAGGTTTATTATACATCGACTATAGTTTCGCAGAGCGTTTGGCTCGAAACTATAGTCGATGCATAATAAACCTTTGACTGTGGTAAATGTTGGTATTTTTATTTTATCAGCAATGGGATGCATGCCTCTGGTGGAACTAGCCTTCAGGGTTAATGACTAAAGGAGAAAACTTCAACGAAAGGAACATGGCAGAATCACTAAATTTCTCAGATACAAATTTCATCATCAGACGATTTCACTTTTGTGCATCAGGGTCGTAGCTACCGGGAGGGCGGTTGCCCTCCCAGAATTGCCAAATTCCAGGGACGTAAATGCATGCTGTGGAGGATGTCAGGAATAAAAATTGTAATTAAAAAAAAGAAAGTTGCACCGTTTAGTATTTTCTTTTTAAATACTTTACTTAGTCTCATACAGTATTCCATGCAGTTAACCAGGGTACAGAGCATGCTGATATGCCTAACCTCCGTGACCTTTCCGAATATGTCGTTGGGATGAAGAGCTGAATTCCGGCCCTGTGCAGAAAGTTCTCTGAGTGTTTCACCTTGAACAAATATTTTCCAAGCCCTACTCCTAAAGCTTTTCCTATTATTGCGTTCACTATCCAATACTCATTCGTTCTGCGCTGATTTGTTTCTGCATTTCTGTGGAGTGTTGTGTCGGCGGCATTCCCATAATGTTTATGCTTTACTTGGCATTTACAAGCTGTGGTTCTCGAGTACTTACCGAGTTTTTACATTTTTGAATAAAATTACATCAAAAACCTGAAGTGCAATTTTTGAACGATCATAAATAGTACTTTTCTATAATGGCGGTGTGTGAGAAAGTAAAAACCACATGCTATTTGAGTGGAACTCTAAGGGGCATAATTTCAAGTCTTGCCCTCCCAGATAAGAAAAGCTTGCTACAGTGCTGTTTTTAATGCAGATCCTTAAAACAGAAATGCAAAAGTTCATCACATTTTTTACCTTTAAAAAAAAAAAATCAGGGTTTTGATATGTTATCATAAAACATAAATTTTTGGTAAATGTGTAGATTAGTGTCCTAAATTATTTCGTCGGAAAAATTTTAGTACCTAGAAAAAGTGCAACGTACAGATTTTAGAGTATGGAAATTAATGGCAAGCCACAAAGCAGAAAGTTCCTGGTCAGTCTGCGACAGATACCATTGTGCCACAAAACAATCTGCAGGTGGTCACTGTGCAAGATAAGTATTAAATACGAAAAACAATAAAAATTCCAAAGACATATTTTTCTACGTAAAAAAATGTCTAACCTAGGTACTACAGCAATGATCAAGAACATTCTGGTCCTCTATATCTGGAATTTTGCCAATATTTTCAAGCTGAAACACAAATATTTATGGAATAAAATTATATTTAACAGCAATAAAGCGCAGAGGCATCACTATGGGAAAATTATCTTAAAAGGAGAAACCTTCGCTCCATTCTACTTCCGTTTTCGAAACATTTTTCTACATTTCCCATCTCAAGTGCAAACATTTATGTAATTAAATGATGATTAAACAATAATACAAAAGCACAGTGGGTGGAGGGTTATTAGAGGGAGAAATTTTTGCTCCATACAACTTTGGTTTTCAGAAAATTTTCCTCCATTTTCAATCTTAAATACAAACATTTATCTAATAAAGTGATATTTAAAAACCATATAGGGCTGAGGGAATGTCGCAAGAAAAAGAATTCAAGATTACTGGGT
This sequence comes from Macrothele yani, assembly GCA_039090855.1. Classification (NCBI taxonomy): domain Eukaryota; kingdom Metazoa; phylum Arthropoda; class Arachnida; order Araneae; family Macrothelidae; genus Macrothele; species Macrothele yani. The sequence continues at coordinate 155,911,974 of CM077001.1, read as the reverse complement.
TCCGTCAAACTTGCATTTTTCGGCCTTCATTTTCAAACCAAAACATAATATTTTGCAATAAAATTATATTTAACAACAATATCGGATAATTCTCTCTTTTCAAGCATCGAGGGAATGTAGGGAGAACAAAAATTACGATTACGGGAGAAATCCTAACTCCGCCTAACTTCCGTTTTCAGAAATTTTGAAAGGCGGAAAACTTGCATCTATGATAGAGAGTCTGAAAGATGGTTTAATAGGGTTCTGGGGGTATTTTTCTGTCTGCTGGACCAAAATAAATCTGCAATGTGTGTCAGCCGTCGCAGCGATTCTGCTACGAGGATTAGTAGAAAATGAATCTGCGATGTGTGTCAGCCGTCACAGCGATTCTGCTACGAGGATTAGTAGAAAATGAATATGCGATGTACATCGGCCGCCACCGCAATTCTGCTACGGGGGATGAGTACAAAATAAATCTGCGACATACGTTGGCAGTCGCTGCGATTCTGCTAGTACAAAATAACTCTGCGATGTACGTCACCCATCGCCGCGATTCTTCTTTTTTTTTTTTTTTTTGATTGGAGGTTTAACGACCACCGTGAGCAACTCAATGGGCTATAAGCAGTCGCCCGTCCCTAATTTAGGGTCACTGGTTCCAGGGAAGGGAAAGAGCCAGTGCCGTAAGACAAACACAACATCCATGCCTCACCGGGATTCGAACCCGGACCCCTTACGGACGAATGATCAGAGGCCAGCGCCTTAGACCACTGCGCCACCGGGGCGGCCCGCGATTCTTCTACAGGGATGAGTACAAAATAAATCTGAGATGTACGTCGGCCGTCGCCGTGATTCTGCTACGGGGATGGGTACAAAATAAACCTGCGATGTACTGTAAGTCGCTCGTCACCACGATTCTTCTACGGGGATGAGCATAAAATAATTTTGCGACATAGACATACGTAGTATTTCGCGAGAAAAAATTACGAATATGGGAGAATCCTCACTACGCCTAACTTCCGTTTTCGGAATTTTTGAAAGGCGGAAAACTTGTATCTATGATAGGGAGTCTGCGAGATGGTTTTAATAGGGTTCTGGGGATATCGTTTTTGTCTGCAGGACCAAAATAAATCTGCGCCGTACATCGCCCAGCGCCGCGACTCTGCTACGAGAATGGCAAGTGGTGCAGAAATTTCATATTTTAAACATCTTTTAAAGATTTTTATCATAATATTTACCAGTAAGTGCAATGCTGTTAAGAGACGCTGCGGTAGGCCTAACACACCGGTATGGCGACGATGCGAAGATGTTCCGTTGAAAGGAAGATGGGATGGAGTGTAATTCACGCACGGACGACTTGGCAGGAGAGCGAACCATGTTGTACAAAGTATGATTATGCCTTTCTATATTGTACGGGAAACAGGGGAAGTACAACTTTCGGTTCTACTTTGAACTGCTTCCATTCGTATCTGATTTGCTGTGCCAGTGCAGTTTTGGTTCTCCTGTTAATTAATACCTTATTCACAGGCCAGTTTCTAACTCACTCATACGTATCTTTTGCAAATCTAAGAGGTTTTATCCGGTTTTTCCTGCCAACAACGAACAGCATACAACAAAATTAAGGGTGGATAATGCGGACCTACTTCCTATAGCGTATCAGTACAACATTTATCGCTCTCCTGCCAACAACGTAACAGCTTTCTCTTGTACTTTTCCGCCAGTCATTTTGGTACAGCAACTAACCTTTCCTTTCAACGGAGCAATGACATCGCCGCCATACTAATGCGTTAGGCCTACCGCAGCATCTCTTAACAGCATCGCACTTACAGGTAAATAATACGATAAAAATCTTCAAAATACATTTAAAACATGAAATTCCTGCTCCTGCATCATTTGTCATTAATTGCCATACTTTAAAATCTGTACGTTGCACTTTTTCCACGTACTAACATTTTTCCAACGAAATAATTTAGGACGCTAATCTACACATTTATCAAATTTTCCTGGGCAGGCAAACAATTTCTGTCCATGCCCAGCTGGGCATGTAACATTTCAAATATTTGTCAAGCTCTGCATAGCAACATAAACATTTATTTAGAGGACACATGTGTGAAAAACAAGAGATATGCAACCTAAGAAAAGTTGAAGATGTCACACGGTATAAATTTACCACATCCCAACCATACACACACCAATTTTTAGCTTCAACTTCAACGAAATGTCAAGCAAAGTGTGAACCAACAGATTGTAGCAACGAAAAATGCTCCATCTCTATATTAAACTCAAAACTTACATTGCTGCTCTAAAACTTGCTTTTGATGCATAATTCTTTTTTTTAAGTTTTTGCCAACCCATTCACCAAACTAATTTTTTTTTCTTTTTTTTTTTTTGCAAATTGTAATCTACGTCATTAATTTTTTTTAACCTCCACTGGAATTAGAAAAACCATAAAATGTTCAATCGGTCTTACGTATTATTACGTGTTACTATGACAACTGTAAGCTGTTGCCTGTTCCTAATTTATAAAAGTTCCATGAAAGGGAGAGAGAGCCAGTACCGTAAGGCAAACATACCACTCATACTCGGTCAGGGACACACCCCTGGGCCTGTCTCAACTAGTCATAAACCTACACCTCCGACCACTTGGTCACCATCCACAACTTATTGTTACAGGCAATATACACTTGGAATTTGCTCTGGAAGCAGATTTCAGCTTTTTAAACATTAAACATGTACACATACAAATAAATTTCACTAATATTGAGTTTTTAGGAAGAAATTTTGTTTGAAGTTCCATATCTAGCCTCCAAAATAGTTCAAGCACCGTCAAAGTGTGATGGGTATTCCTCCGCTGCTTTTGCGAACATGTTTCTTTAGGTTTGAGATCATGGATTTTGTGATTTAAGCCACAGATTGTTAATTTTGAGACGAGTTATATCCTCAGCTGTGTCACCTGCCTTCCTGCCGGGTAAGCGACACAGCTGAGGATATAAACAAGGGAGCAGGCAATATAATAATAGCTTTTTACTTAGCTACATAGTTACTCAATAACAACACACAATCCAATTCAACGAAAAATACTTTTGTTGGCATGCTGCAGCCAATCATCTGTTTTGGAACTACTCGGGGGCTTAATATGGAAGATGGAAGGATGGCAGGAATTTTAAAGTAGGATGTGCACATAATTAAATGAATTAGGTATCCTCTATCTGCACTGAAAAGATATTTCAGAATTTAATAGACACAAACCAAATTCAGAAGCCTACCTTTAAGACCTACGAGTGACAGAATTGGTCCCCTATATCTCGTGTAGAACTAGAAACCCTCAGCATCAGAAAGTCCAAACTTTTATATATACACTAGAATTTAATTTATATGTTTCTCACTTACACGGCTTTTCAAGTTTACTTTGACTTTACTTGGTCCCTTGAAAACATATAAATGAGGTTCTGCTGTATATATACACTACACTATTGGATATGAATGTAATTAACATTCAGGTGACACAGATCAAGTTACATCTTTCAGCAACAAGTTCCTGATGCTTTCAATGGCTACATATGAGCCTCAAAAACTAAAATTTAGACAAATTCACAATGATGAATTACCTTTAGCAACCAAAAACGCCTATGCTCAGCCTTATACATGCACATCAAAAACAGTAATACTTATAATTCTAAAATAAAAAACATGCAAGTTTTAAAAACGTTTTTTTTTTTTTAAACTCAACCGAAACTATAAATCAGGAGTTAAATTTGCAAAATAAACTTACCTTTTAGAAGAGGCAAGGCTTGAAGTTCTACATCATTTGTGGATCTGTAACGTGATGACCCCTGAGATTTCTTTGGTTTTCTTTTAAGGGAGCCCTTTTTAAAGGGATCAATTTTGTCCACAAAAGCACTGGCTGTGAGGCTCGCTCCCGGGTGGGCTGAAGTCATAGCTACTTAATAAGAAATTATATTATTTATAAATTCAACTCGTGCAGCTCAGGTTCTCCTCTCTCCACTGGCTACAAATGTTTGCAGGATGTAGATTCACTTATCAAGAGTCAACAAAAACGGCCAAAACCTCGCATATCATAACAATTCAATAGATATTCCTTTGGAAGACATCTCAATACTAAAGCTCTGCGCCTTCTGGTTAAGTCAGTGAAACATACATGGCAGATGGGGCGACGGCATGGGATTTTGTTTCATCCTCGATGATAACTAATTAGGTATTTGGAAGTGCAGATAACGTGAAACACAAACTCAGGAAACTCTCTAAGAAAGACTGCATTTATGTCAATTCTCAATACGAAACCCAATTGTGAACTAGATCATGGGAATATGCACGACAAGCTTACTAACATACTACAAGGTGCTGGATTTTAATCTACACGATTCCCATATTAGGCTTAAAGATTTTCTTTACAATGATATATTTACAACATACGATGCATTATGGTCATCAGCTCCATGCTTTTGCAGCTATCTTAAAAAAGGCGTTACTTAATCACGGGAAAAATACAGATTTATGATGACCTCTTATACAGAAACCTAAATTCAGAAATATTTTCCACTCATTTTATCAGCTCACGCCATAACACCAAAACTCTTAGCCACAGATCAGTCCAATGGCAACGACAGTAACATGGGCTGGGAACGCACCAATGCCTGCTTAACTAATGAACAGCGGCCCTTTTTGCGTAGGTGGAATATCAAGAACTACATACAATGCATTATTAAACGCCTGCCATGCTTCCAGAAAGCGAATCAAAACCGCAGCTCATTCAATATTATATCTCTCTATGAGATTTTTCCGCCCTTTATTCTTTTCCACATCGAAAGTCGAATTTTCACAGCAGAAAAACTCCGTCTCCTTCAAATCGACATTATTGTCATTTAACTTACGTTAATTTAAGTAGCACAATAAGTATTACAGAACAATTTCATATAACTCTTTTCTGATGACCACAGCTCAAAACACCTCAAAGAAGACAAAAGAAAGCAGAATTACTTCTTTGTAACTTAAAGATATCGTTGTGATTCCTGTTGCTATCCAAAGATTCTTATATTAAGTCATAGAATAGAAATTATTATGCCGCCCCAGTGGCGCAGTGGTCTAAGTGATGGCCTCTGATCATTCGTCCGAACGGGGTCCGGGTTCGAATCCCGGTAAGGCATGGATGTTGTGTTTGTCTTACGGCACTGGTTCTCTCCCTTCCCTGGAACCAGTGACCCTAAATTAGGGACGGGCGACTGCTTATAGCCCATTGAGTTGCTCACGGTGAATATGAATATGAATTTGAATATGAATTTGCTTACATTGTATATAGTGCATCCACATAATGTAAATATCTCATTGTCATTGTAAATAGGTCATCCACTTGTTTATCTTTTGGTAACTGTTAAGCACAGGCCATCTGTATCTTCCTGTCCATGTTTGCTCCAAATAAAATATTGTTGAAGCTCACGGTGGTCGTTAAAGCTCCAATCAAAAAAAAAAAAAAAAAAAAAAAAGAATAGAAATTACAAATCTGAATCAAGGGTAATAAAATTCAGATCATTTATAACAATCTTTTTATTATTATGAATAATCACCAATACAATGCATTAAAGTGCAACCTCGGATTTCACCCCGGTAAGTTTCTGATAATCACGTGGTTTTAAGCCGAACATTCTTGCAGCAGCAAATGGAATTCAAAAGTACGTTTATTATAATGCAAATGAAAATTGTCTTCTCATTTCGATTGTCATATTAGCTCATAAACAGAAATAATACGTGTGCTTCTTGGATTTTTTTTTTTTTTTTTTTTTTTTTGGATTGGAGGTTTACGACCACCGTGAGCAACTCAATGGGCTATAAGCAGTCGCCCATCCCAAATTTAGGGCCACTGGTTCCAGGGAAGAGAGAGCCAGTGCCGTAAGACAAACACAACATCCATGCCTCACCGCCAGGATTCGAACCCGGACCCCTTTCGGACGAATGATCAGAAGCCATCGCTTAGACCACTGCGCCACCGGGACGGCATATACGTGTGCTTCACTGCAGCAAAATTTACCCATTATTTTCGCTGTATATCATTCCACAGATAGGACAGCCGGCCCCGGTGGCGCAGTGGTCTAAGCGATGGTCTCTGAACATTCGTCCGTAAGGGTTCCGGGTTCGAATCCCGGTGAGGCATGGATGTTGTGTTTGTCTTACGGAACTGGCTCTTTCCCTTCCCTGGAACCAGTGACCCTAAATTAGGGACGGGCGACTGCTTATAGCACATTGAGTTGCTCACGGTGGTCGTTAAACCTCCATTCCCCCCCCCTCCACACACACACACACAGATAGGACAGTGAGAATAATTTTCCTGTCCTAATTTACTAATAGCAAAATGGAATTTTTTAAAAGGAAAGAAATCAGGCACTCTTGACGTCGAACTATAAATTACCCTCTTATACATGGTGTTATTCCAATCAGGTAAGCCTTCTGTGTTACCCAGTAACATTCGGGATCTTGCTTGATTTTTAACAAGTTATCGTGAAGGTAATGAATACAGGACGCAGGATAAAACTTTCACAACTGGTTGTTAGCAGTGAAGACAAACAACAACAAAAAAGGATCATGATTTAATTCAACCTGAGATCAAAAAGACAGTTCATCTAATATTCTAAGAAACATGTATTTCATCAAATTTATATGCAGCTACTCAACGGGTCTGAATTTTACCGCCCATGATTACTTCCAGAAACCAAGGACTAAAGACACAGACAGGCCTGTAGAAAGAGCAGTCGGAGCAGGGACCATGATCGAATCCCGATAAGCGTAGGTGGCATTTTTAATCATGGCTTTCTGCGCAGAAAGCCGTGGTTTAACTAACGGCGTTTTTTTCTCTCTCCCTTCCCTGGAACCGTTTGCCCCAAATTAGGAATAGCTAAGGGCCATTTTTCTTTTTTTATATTATTGGAGGCTTAACGACTACCGTGAGCAACTCAATGGGCTATAAGCAGTCGCTCGCCTTAATTTAGGGTCACTGGTTCCACGGAACGGGGAGAGCCAGTGTCGTAAGACATCCACAACATCCATGCCTCACCGGAATTCGAACCCATACTCCTTTCGGGTGAATGATCAGAGGCCATCACTTAGACCACTGCGCCACCGGGGCGGCGCTAGGGGCCATTAGACCTATGGTCCTTATAGACTTCGTCATAGTGGTTATGAGATACGGGCCATTAAAAAGAGTTGTTTCCGTGACATCTTAACTTGATGCAAAACCGTCTAGAAAATACAAGACCCTGATATTAGAGAGATCTGAGTTCTCGCTGCATTGCCCACTGGAAACAAGAGGCCCTGAAACGAACGGCTGCCACAGAGGTCATGTGACCAACTTAGTCCAAGATCTTAGTCTCACTACCGTGTATGCGTCGTATCAGTTCTCAGTAATGTGCTGACAGAATAGCTGGGGAATTTCATAAAACGTCTGCTCATCGAAACGTCGAAGATTGTGTTGCAATATGTATTAAATGTGCTAATATGTAGCTCACAAATTACTTTGAAAGTTTTTTTTTTTTTTTTTTTTTTATTGAAGGTTTAACGACCACCGTGAGCAACTCAATGGGTTATAAGCAGTCGCCCGTTTCTAATTTCGGGTCACTGGTTCCAGGGAAGGGAGAGAGCCAGTGCCGTAAGACAAACACAACATCCATGCCTCACCGGGATTCGAACTCGGACCCCTTTCGGACGAATGATCAGAGGCCATCGCTTAGACCACTGCGCCACCGGTGCGGCACTTTGAAAGTTTTACACAAAATGAAAGAAATGCTAATGTTTTAACGAAACTGACAAAGTGTTTGCAAAGTCTTCCCTTAGAATTCCAGCTGATGGGAACTTTGAAATTTACCGCACAAAATAAATGAAATATGCTGTTGTTTTGTTGACAAATTACTCAAAAAGTTGTGACACGAAATGCGAATATTTTAATGTTTTTGATGGCATAGGTCTGCATCGATTCCAAAATGGCGGTTTATTTACAATTTTTGTTTCGCTCCTATGGAACTCCCTGTTAAATTTTACGCAGAGAACATTGGAGGCTTTTCATCAGGTTTTGGGCAATGTTATTCATAAAACGTGATTAAAAATTTAAATTCATAGGAGGAAATAGCTTCCAACTGGAGTTTTTCAGCAAATTAAAACTATGTGAGGCAATGCAAATACTTTATCTTTCCACAGGATAGGAACAAAAATACTGTTTACGCAGATAGCCTTGGAGGCGTTTCACCATGTTTTGGGCAATCTTATTCAAAAACGTAATTAAAATTTTAAATTCATATGAGGAAAAAAGTTTCCAACTGGTGTTTTTCAGCAAATTAAAAAAAATGTGAGGCAATAAATCTATTTCTTTTTTTCACAGAGGAGCAACAGCAAGTCGCTTTCTACATGGGTGATTGTCTAGGTATTTACATTTTTAGTGCTCCCAGACCCAATTTAGAAATTCTGATATCTCAAAACATGCAGTTTTGAAATTTTTAGTATCCCATGCTCGAAAACCTCAATTGCAAACAATCCTTGGGCCCCAAATGGGACTATTTGGATGTCGAACATGTGTTTCAAGGTTGGATTTTTTTAACACTAAGTACAAAAAATTGAAATGAACAGGAAAGAATGTTCAAAAATTGTTAACAGTCCTATATTCAAACCAAAAAACATTGTTCTATAGATAATTACTATACTTTGAACATGATGTAATATCCATGTATTCTTTTTTTTTTTTTTTTTTTATTAGAGGTTTAACGACCACCGTGAGCAACTCAATGGGCTATAAGCAGTCGCCCGTCCCTAATTTAGGGTCACTGGTTCCAGGGAAGGGAGAGAGCCAGTGCCGTAAGACAAACACAACATCCATGTCTGACCGGGATTCGAACCCGGACCCCTCACGGACGAATGATCAGAGGCCAGCGCCTTAGACCACTGCGCCACCGGGGCGGCATCCATGTATTCCTTCATACTTAAAACATACGTTAATTCATACTGGTAAAAAGCATCATCTCTGCAAATACAGCCAATTTCGAGCTCTCGTAATTTGACCTAGTGAGTGAGTGTTTTCGTGTTCTGAGTTGTTCCTTTTGTCCCAGCCTTCAGTGAAAGGTCAGGGGCTTCGTTTTGGCTTACTTCCCGAGCTGGTGAGTTATTATTTTGTGTTGTTTCTTCGTTTGTTTACGTTTTGACCGGGCCGGTTGGCCCTGTCTGGGCGCCGCCATTAAAGATGACGACTTCCGGAGGTGGCGCCCCGGTGGCGCAGTGGTCTAGGCGATGGCCTCTGATCATTCGTCCGAAAGGGGTCCGGGTTCGAATCCCGGTGAGGCATGGATGTTGTGTTTGTCTTACGGCACTGGCTCTCTCCCTTCCCTGGAACCAGTGACCCTAAATTAGGGACGGGCGACTGCTTATAGCCCATTGAGTTGCTCACGGTGGTCGTGAAACCTCTAATAAAAAAAAACTTCCGGAGGTGAGGACAAGTTTCCCGACCTCACTTCCGATGGTACTCGTTCTTCTTCTTCCATGCCTGGCTTCACTACGCCGTCTTCCCTTTCTGGCGGAGTGCAGCTGCCTTCCGATGATGCTTCTACTCGCTACCCTCCTGCTGTGATATCACCGATCAGCTCGACTTCGTCAGCGCTCTTCAAGGATCCTGTTAACATGGACTCTATTCCTGCTGCATCCCCTGGGCCCATAGCGTCGTGCCAAGCGACTCCCGTTTCATATTCAGCTGCGACCACAAAATCTCATCCTGCTGTTGCTGAGACGTACACTGATGCACCTAGTTTGAAATCTCACCTTCACCGTGTTGGAAACTCTTTCCAATTGGACATTCCAGTAGCTTCACCAGAAGGACAAACCTTCACTACAATCCTGGATCGAGTAGTTTGTTTTGTCGCCTTGCCGAATACATCTCTCTATGTGTATGAAGACGCCCTAAAAGGTATGTGTCCGTCTGATTGTACTCAATTTACGGCGCGTCGTCCTACTATTGTAATTGTTTATTTTAAGAAAGCTGAATATGTTCACGAAGTTATTTTGAAGGGTCTCTCTATTCGAGATCAGCATTTGTACCCTGATCCCGTTGCACGTTCGTCCTGTGAGTGTATCCTTCTATCCAGTGCCACCAGAAGTGTCAGATTCCATGTTATATGTTGTTGCTTCTAGTTTGGGTCGTGTTGTCGGCCCGATACACACCAATTCTGCAGCACCTGTTAGGCCGGGTGGCCGAGCGGTCACTCGTTCTATCCAAGGAGCTCGACGAGTTGCACGGATTGTATTCCCTACACAAGATTCCATTGAAGCCTGTCCCACTCAGTACAATGTTAAATGTGGTGATCATATGAGACGTATTGACGTGCTTACTCAATTTCACTGTAAGAAGTGCAAGGAATTTGGACATAATCATACAGAGTGTAGATATGTCTCCTCTCGACCGCTTACTACTCTGGATCGTTTACCTCTTTCTCGGAACGCAGAGCCATCTGTCTCTGCACGTCCTTCCTCAGCATATTCCTCAACGTTGGATGTTGAGTCGGCACTACCACAACCACAACCTGTAACTGTTGCTCACTACCCTGATCTTCCATCGACTGCACCTTTCCACACCCCTGATGTTCCTGGACATTCAGATGGGAGCAGCGGTGCTTCGGATGCTGAGGCTTCAATCGCAGATCCCGAGGATCCCTTTTGCAGTACTGGTGACCCTTCACCCTGTGATGGATCTGTGGCAGACTCAAGATCTCGAAATGAGAAGCGACTGGCTTCCCGCGGTGGCGGCGCGAAGGCTAAACGCGGAAAGCCTCCTGGTCACTCTCCTCTTGCTTCAAGTAGGAAGCGTACTTCTCCTGCTGCGTTCAAAAATAATGAAATGTCGATGGACATTGAGGTGTCCTCGGGTGTTCTTCCTTTTGTTGATTTTGCACAACAGCTGCGGCATTACAAAATATTAGAGCAACCTTTACCTCACCAGCAACTTTATAATTTGCTCTGCTTTGATGTGAAAAAGCCTGCAATCAAAGCTCTTGTTCTTGAAGCGGGTGCGCTCATGCCGTCTGTTCTTCAACAGCTCACCCAGTGGCGGCTTTTGGGAGGAGGCAAGGTAGGCAGTGCCTCCTCAGAATTTTAAGACTCTTAGTTACAATTATTCGTTTTGTTCATTTAGTACTTTTGGGTATAGGATAGCAAACGTTTATGCTAGTTGACTCTTTTGAATGAAATGTCGTCTATGCGTTCATTCAGTTTTTTAAATTGACGCTTTTCGAAAACAATCGGCAGCGCGTAGTTGCGAATTGTCCTCAGCTGGCAATCTCCGTCCTTGAGGCAGGAAGCAAACTGTCTCTCGTACATTTTGCGCCAAACCTGTTTACTCCCACTGAATCAGTAAATACGAATGTAGGCGGTGGAACTGCCAACACAAAGAGCGCACGCGCACCGTGGACTTCCTGTGAGGCAGATGTTATGTTTCCTCTTGGGAACAGCTGTTTAGTAGGCAGCAGCTCCGCTGTGTTAACTCCTCATTCTGACAGCTTCGAGTGTCATTACATAGCGTCTTCTTCCTAGTTGCTTTTCTTTCACACTAATGTTTGTATACCTAATTTTATTTATGTTTTATGAAGAGTTGTTTATCAGACCATGGCCTCTGTTTCAAACATATCTGATATGGTGGATAGCTTACTGGAAAAGCCTTTCAGTAGAAGAGATTTTGAAGAAAAGAATCAAATTAAAAATTATGGTAAGCCTACACATGAAATGAAAAAGATGACTTCAAAGGGCAAAACTTCAAACAGAGGTTTTAATATTGACTGGTACAGAAAAGAACAGTGGCTGACTGGTAGTGAATCAACGAACAAACTGTATTGTTGGCCATGTTTGCTGTTTCCTGTGAGTGGCAAAGAAGTCTGGCAAGAGAAAGGCTTCAATGATTTGAAAAAATTACCACGTGCTTTGGACAGGCACAAAAAGTGTAAAGATCACATTCTGGCAGTTGTTAAATTACAGTTGCTAGGTAAAACAAGGATAGACTGCTCTCTCAACGAAGCGAAGAGAACAAGTGACTTACGTCATAATGAAAAAGTTCGTCAGCCTCGGATAAAGTAAGAAAGAATGGTGATGTAATGAAGAAGTTGATTGATATTACAACACGACTGGCGCGGCAAGAGCTCCCATTTCGTGGACACGATGAGAGCGAAGTCTCTGAAAATAAGGGAAATTAACTCGAGATGATTGATTTACTCTCCAAGAGTGACGAAACATTGAGAATGTTTATGGAGAATAGTACAACATTTTCAGGAACTTCAAAAGCAATACAGAATGATTTAATCGAATCAGTTCAGGGGCGGCGGAAAGTGAAGTTCGTTGACCGCGCCCGAAATTTCGAATCGTGCTGCATCCCCTTCCTTTTCGCTTTCCGGAACAAACAGAACAAAAACAATGCCTAAGGAGCTTTGTTAGGGATTAGGACCACCTGACCACTTACCTAGAGAAACTTTCTAAGGCACATTACAACAAAAAATCGCACATATGCCAAAAAAATTTCTTGGCTAAAATTATTGACCGGGCCAGGGCCCTTGTGGCCCGGACGGTTCCGCCGCCATTGAATCAGTTGCTCATATAATTAGGAATGAAATCAATGCAGATATTGAAAATGCCCAGTTTTTTTCTTGGCAGATTGATGAAGCGACAGACATTAGCTCCCATGCACAAGTATCATTTACAGTTTGATTCGTAAAGGATGGAGTACCAGTAGAAAGATTTTTGGGATTTTTTGAAGTAAGTTCTGATCGGTGTGTTACTTCGCTTAAAGAATTACTGGATCATGAGCTGGAAAGCTTTAGCTAGAAAGAAAAACTAGTTGCACAGACATATGATGGCGCAGCAGTGATGGCATCAAAGCTGAATGGCCGCCCCGGTGGCGCAGTGGTCTAACCGCTGGCCTCTGATCATTCGTCCGTCTGGGGTCCGGGTTCGAATCCCGGTCAGGCATGGATGTTGTGTTTGTCTTACGGCACTGGCTCTCTCCCTTCCCTGGAACCAGTGACCTAAATTAGGAACGGGCGACTGCTTATAGCCCATTGAGTTGCTCACGGTGGTCATTAAACCTCCAATAAAAAAAAAAAAATTCGTCCGAACGGGGTCCGGGTTCGAATCCCGTGAGGCATGGATGTTGTGTTTGTCTTACGGCACTGGTTCTCTCCCTTCCCTGGAACCAGTGACCCTAAATTAGGGACGGGCGACTGCTTATAGCCCATTGAGTTGCTCACGGTGGTCGTAAAACCTCCAATCAAAATGAAAAAAAAAGCTGAATGGATTGCAAGCAAAAGTGAAGTGTGATGCCCCTCAAGCATTATTTGTTCACTGCTACGCACACAGGCTGAACTTAGTTTTGAGCAGAGCAGCGTCAGTGTTGAAGGAATCGAGTAATTTTTTTTATTTTATTTATTTTTTTTTGCAAATTTAAATGCAATTTGTGCATTCTTTTCCAAATCGACAAAGCGTGTTCATTTACTAGAATCTGTTGGTGGACCCAGACCACCTCGTGTATCTCAGGCCAGGTGGAACTTCAAATCTCGTTCAGTGTCTACCATAGCTGACCACAGGTGCCTGCTAATTGAAGTATTTAAAAAATTGAGGATGATTCCAACTATGATGATGAGACAATTCACGAAGCAGCAGGACTAAAACGGTGGCTCCAAGATTCTAATTTCGTTTTTCTTCTCTTCTCATATAAAAAAATATTTGATTTAACTGAGGTTACTTTCTCTGTACTGCAATCAAATACACTGGCGGAAAGTGAAAAAGAACACCAAGAAGGAATTGGCGGACGATCATGAAATTTACATAAGTTAATGGAGTCGAGTTTACGTAGGTGGTGTTAATTTCGGGACCAACCGGTGAGCGCTTACGCCAAAGCACGGCATAATATGCAAATTATCGTCGGTGGTATTTAAGGAGTACGACAAAGTGAATGTAATCAGTCGTCGGCGTGCGGACACGTGCGAAGACCCCGAAGAAGCTGCAATGCCTGGACATGCAAGACGTGTACGATTTCAGCAGTTATTGGACTTTGAGCGAGGTCGTCTAGTCGGACTCCGCGAGGCCGGGTGGTCGTATCGTGGTATTGAGGAGTTGATTGGACGGGAAATATCGGTGGTGGTACGATGGTGGCGTAGATGGTCCGAGGAACATTCCCACACGAAAAGACACTGAAACGGGAGTCACAGACGGACTGATGAGCAGACCGATCGACGCATAAGAAGAGCGGCGTTGTCAAGCAGAACATCCACTGCGACGCAAATTCAAGCTGCCGTTGCACCTGAGGTGACTGCGCGAACAATCCGCAACCGTCTACTGGATACAGGACTACGTGAACGTGTGCCTCTGGCATGTGTATCTCTGACTCCAGCCCACCGTCAGGAACGTCTGCACTGGATAACGCAATGGCGATCTGTCGTGTTCAGCGATGAAAGCAGATTCTGCTTGGAAGCCTCCGATGGCCGTATGCGTGTTCGCAGACGCACAGGGGAGCGTCTCCACCCTTCTTGCATCCGCCAGCAACACACAGAGCCTACACCTGGTCTCCTGGTGTGGGGAGCGATCAGCTATCACTCCCGTACACAACTAGTGTTTGTACCGGGTATGTTAAACAGCAACTCCTACATTAACAACATCATTCAGCCCGTTGTTGTGCCATTTGTAAGGTCGGTCCATCGTGGTGTTTTCCAGCAAGATAACGCACGCCCACACACGGCACGTGTAACGCAACATGTACTTCAGGGTGTGAGACAACTTTCATGGCCTGCACGTTCACCGGATTTGTCCCCTATTGAGCACGTGTGGGATTTTATGGGACAACGACTTATCCGGTCTCCACGGCCAGCCACGATAATCCCCGATTTACGCGTCCAGGTTGAGGATGCTTGGAACTCAATATCCCAAACTTACATCCAACATCTGTACGACATACTCCATGCCAGAATTGCACAGTGTGACGCAGTTCATGGCGGTTCAACCTCGTACTAACCATGTTACATGGAAATGTTATTTTTCAGTTTACCAGCAAATACAGCTGTATTTTGCAATGTTTTGATCACGTTATCCTCTGTATTCCGTTATTATGCTGTATAAATTTCGTTGGTATCAGACGTCTCCTTCTTGGTGTTCTTTTTTCACATTCCGCCAGTGTAGTTCCGATGTTACATTTTGTAACAAACGAATTACTGGCTTATGTGAAAAATTGTTGTACTTTCGAGATCAGAGACAGTTTGATGATCTCTATCATAACGTGTGCAGTGAGGTTGGTTCTCCAAATAAAAGATTTAAAGGAAGCAATGATATTCCAGCCACCGTGCAATACAGAAGACTGTATTATCAGGTAATAGTCAATGTTACAACTCAGTTAAAATGCCGGTTTTCCGACATTGAGAAATTAAAATTTCTTCAGCTGGTCGATGTACACTGCTTTGAAGCTCATTCTAGAATTTTTCCTGAACACTGTTTTAAAGCTCTGCTTCAAACTTATGAAAAATACTTTGACAGCACCAAACTGCATAGTGAGCTGCAGGTTCTGTATTCAGACTGAGATCTGTGGAACAATGCCCAAAGTACAACAGAACTTCTATCTGCCATATACAATAATAATCTAGCACAGGCACTGCCAGAGCTATTTAGACTTCTTTCCCTCGTAGTAACAATTCCTGAAACATCGGCCTCTGTGGAACGCAGTTTCTCGTGCCTGAAGAGAATAAAAAACTACAAGAGAAACTTCACCGGGCAAGAAAGGTTGTCAAGTTTATCAGTTCTGTCCATCGAGAAGGCGCTTGTGAAGAGGATGGAAGCAGAACAGACATTGTATGACCATATAATAAATCACTTCGCCAAACAGAAAGAACGGAAGATAGATCTCATATACAAAACAATATAAGCGTAAGGTAAGCTTTTTCTCTTGTTGTATAGGTAAACGCTGTGTTCAGAAGTCTTCAAGACTTTTTTCTTTTGGCGTCAGTGAAGGCTGAGGCGTATATACAATAGAATTTCATTTGAGATGAAAAAGATGTATAGTTCAGTCTTGCTTTTTATCTTCTGTTGATCTCTTTAATAAAAATCTATTTCGATGCAATACATTTCATATTCAAACTGGCTTAACAGTTCCTAAATAGTCCAAGACGGCAATTCAGACTGAAAAAAATATATTTAGGCCCTAAACAGGTTTTGTGTTGGTAAGTCATGTAAAACGTACGTTTCTGGTAAAATCTTATAAATCTTTTCTCGGGTCACGTTACTTATTTCATACTTTGCACATGAGAAAGTAAATAAAAAAAATATGTTGTAAAAAAAATGGCATTAAATTGAATAAATTTATCATGAAAGAAATACGGGATTACACCACATAATATGACAATCCAATTTTTGGTGTAAATGTGATAAGGATGGTAAGTCAGATAATATCCGAAAACTTTTAAATTTCATCTTCCTGGATTGGGACTCGAACTCGCGTCTCCCAGATAGCGCCCGGGTATGCTGACCACTACACCACCCAGAACGACCAAGTATCAAGTTTCCGATTACTTTGAATATATCCATCACAGGATTCGCTAGTAGAAGCAACCGGCATTTATGTTTAGCGAATCTGGAGGTTAAGAATCCTATTCCTTGATTGCCCGGAATAGCAGATAAATCAAGAAAGAAATACGGGATTACACCACATAATACAATTTTTGAAGATGACAATCTGATTTTTGGCGTAAATGTGACAAGGATGATAAGTCAGATAATATCCGAAAAATTGAAAATTTTCATCGTCCTGGAGCGGGACTCGAACCCGCGTCTCCCAGATAGCGCCCGGGTATGCTAACCACTACACCACCCAGGACGATGAGAATTTTCAAGTTTTCGGATATTATCAGACTTACCATCCTTGTCGCATTTACGCCAAAAATCGGATTGTCATCTTCAAAATTTGAATAAATTTATTTGAATCCAGGCTGAAATGTAGTTTTCCTCCCTAGCAATTTTGGTCACGGGCCGCCACTGAGCTCACCCATGTGGCAGCAGCTATTCAAATTGTGGACGAAGCTTCTGGTGATTATGGGGAACTTGTTGTAACGATTCACCGCCAAGTAGAGAAGTTTAAGGCTGTTACTTCCACAATGCATCAGCCGACAGTGGATTTGAATATTCCAAATAACGACGTTTAATTGTAGGGGTTTTGCTATCCCCGAGGTTAGCTCTCTTGTGTATGAGGATTTGGTTTCTGCCCAGGCAGATCTTGTACTACAACAGGAGACTAACTGCGATGCACATACCCCGTACCATTTATGGCGTACATTGCCATATACCTTTTCCCATAACTATCGTATTGGAAGACGGGGCGGTGTAGCAGTTGGTGTCCATCACCGTCTGCTGCATCGCTTCTCGCCTTATGCAGTTCAATCTGTATCTCCGGGTGGACCACAATGTTTTTCGTTTACTATTGATAATGTTACCTATCATGTGCTGAACGCACATTTTCCGCAGAATGAATCTCTGGTGACAACCTTTTGCGATTGTCTTCGAGACGGCCTTGCTGCTCTCCCCGCTCAGGATTTTGTTATCCTGGGTGGGGATTTCAACTGTACTCTCGAGCCTTCCCTCGATAGGTGTTCATCAAGAGGTGAATACCGTCGTAATCTCACATCTTTGCTCTCACCTATCATTCATGACTTTCAGCTTGTTGACGCTTTTCGGCATTTACGATCAACTGACATTTCATACACGTGGTATGGTCCGGTGACACGTGGCTCTCCATTGGCACGACTTGATCGTGTGTATGTCTCGACGACGATGACTTCGTCCATTAAAGACGTGGTGCACCTTCCTACGGTTTCCTCCGACCACTGTGCAGTATGTCTCACTGTCTGTGAGACTTCTACACCTCCTCGTACACGTCGCACGTGGACTTTTGATGATGAGCTTCTCACGGACTCTGGATTTTGTGCCGGAGTAAACAATTTCTGGCTGATAGGCGATGTCTTTTAGACTCAACACCGAGTGCTCTGCATCTTTGGTTGAAGGTTAAGAGTGATCTGCAGTTCTTTGTTCGCAATTACTCCTTTACTGTTTGCACCGAACGTTTCCAGAAGATTGCCAATCTACGAGGTCATCTGTCAATTCTGACTCCGGGAGACCCTATGTACACCGTGTATCAAAGTGATCTCTCTGCACTTCTTAAACCATTGGCACGGCAAGCTGTCCGGTGGTTGCGCAGGCGTCATATCTCCTTCTCTGCGCAGTCGTATGAATACTTTGCAAAAATGGAGTCTAAGAAGCGAGCCTCTTCCTCCATACGACATCTCCGCCTCGCTGATGGTACCGTTACTGATGATCAATCCATCGTGTGTTGCCATGTTTGGAATGCCTTTGTGGACAAGTACCGAGCGGTACCGTAGACTACTGATCTTTCTTCTTCCTCGCTTCTTTCTAATCTCCCTGAGGTCCCAGCTCTCCTCTGCTGCTTCTTACAATCGGACTTTTCTCCTTCTGAACTCCGAGAGGTATTCACGTCTCTTAACCCGCATGTGTCGCCAGGACCTGACGATCTTCCGCTTTCCTTTTGCCGTGCTTTCTTTCTGTCCTTCCTACCCTTTCTCTCCGCGTGTTTCTCTTGAGCTCTTTCTTCTTCTGCGCTACCGCCGGACTTCACTGTAGCACATATTACTCTCCTGCCGAAAAAGGGTGACCTTTTGGACTTGACGAATTGGCGCCCCATTTCAATTCTCAAGTTAGATCATAAATTCTACAGTAAATTACTTTCTCGCCGACTAAATACTGTCCTTCCTTTTCTTGTTTCTCCCGACCAATCATACACTGTGACTGGTCGGTCCATTCATAATAATTCCATTTTCTAATTCTTCTTACCTTCCTTGCTCGTAAATTTACTGAACCTTTGGCACTCCTTAATATCGATCAAACATCTGCCTTTGATAACGTTTCTCACGATTATCTCTGTACTGTTCTTGCTTCTTTTGGTTTCCCTCCTTCTTTCGTTTCTATCCTTCTCAGTCTCTACCGGGATGCCCGTCTTCACGTTCGGACGGCCTTCTTTTTGACGGAGGCTGTGCCTTTCCAACGTGGGATCCGGCAGGGTTGTCCCCTTTCGGGACAACTCTTTGCCTTGGCCTTTGAACCCTTTCTTCTTGCAGCTAAACGATCCCTTCTCTCTTTTATGCCACCTACAGTCGCAAGCACTAGGCATCACTGCTGTGTATATACTGCGTATGCCGATGATACTACGTCCTGCTTGCGTTACGATAATCTCTTTGATGTTTTATATCAAGTTTATCGATCCTATGCTGGCTTATCTGGTGCTACTCTTAATGCTGCAAAAAGGACCGGCTTATGGTGTGGGTCGTGGGTGGGCCGCACTGATGCCCCATGGGGTGCGGTGTGGTCCTCTTCGACTCAGAAAATCCTTGGTACTTATATTGGGCATCCGTTTACGGCAGCAGTTGCTTCGTGGGATGCATTACGCCCACGTCTTCACCATACGGTGGGATTCTGAAAATCAACGCACTCGTACACTTCCTACCATCAGCGTGCTGCCATTGAACATCGCTACCTTCCACTTTGTTTCTTTACCTGGTCTTCTACTGTACTGCCTACGTATCGTCTTTATCATGTCAAAAGTCTATGTACATCGATGATTTGGACCACAAAGCACTGAGTCGCGGTGGCGACGCTCAATCTTTCACAGGAGCACGGAGATATCAATTTACTGGATGTGCAGAGATATCACAATGCTCACCGACTTGTTTCCTTTCTTCGGAACTTGGTTGCTCCCACTCCGTCCCTTTCTTCTACCCTTGATGTTCTTCTCTCTCTTCACGATCCATTTTCTCCTTTCTCCTTTATCTCAAGATGGATTCCTTCTCTTCATCTTGCATTAATTTTCCTTCTGTTCTTTCTGAAGCTCTGACGTTCCTCCGCGCTCTTCCTTTTTCCCGGGACCCTCCGACCACCACCCTTGATATCTTGAATGAACCTCTTTTCTTTTCAACCTTCGTCCATTCCTTCCGACAGCCTTTTATTCTTTTGCCTTCCCGGATCCGCTCCGGTATACTAACTGTTCGCACACTCGTTAATCCCGACTTGACCTGGAAACCCCTTACCTCCTTATTTTCCGATCCTTCGCCTTCCCATGCTACTGATTATGCTCTTCTTTGCTCTTCCCTAGGTTTTCTTTATCCATCTCTCGTCAATTCTCATGGCCTTGTCTCTGTCCTTGGTCCCAGTCTCCCTATTCATTTTTTTCTCTCTATTAGAGGTGCTTCTGTCCCTATTCTCTCAGTTTCCACTGTTTCCTTTTACCGTTTCTTCCGTACACCTACCGCAGCTCCGCACCCAATTTCTGATGTTCCTTACCCCCTCTTTCAGGCCGTCTGGTCTGCCTCTTCTTCTCCTCTTTCTGCACCGTTGGAGTTTAACATTCACTGGCGATATCTTCACCGCTGGCTTCCTGTCCCTCTTCTTCTATCCCGTATGTCTCTCCTTTCTTCTTCCGTTTGCATATTTTGTGAGTCCATGGGAGATATCGACCATATGTATTGGCATTGTCCCATCCTGATTCCTGTTTTGCATTGTGTATTTCGTTTCGTGACCCATATCACTTCTCGCAATCCACCTTTTCTCGCCTATTCCTGGTTGCTTTTAACGAAGCACCCTCCTTCTGGTTTGCCCGACGTTTGCGCCTTTCTCTGTGTTTTGGTGAAACAAGCAATATTTATCTATCATCTTTAACTCCGGAATGCCGCAGACTCTGCTAATCCACTTATTGCGAGTGACACAATCCTCACCTATTTTCGCAGCCGTTTAACAGCTCGCCTGCGCCTCGAATATGCAGAAGCACAATCAACTAGTTCTTTAGCACGGTTTCGTCAGGTCTGGGCGCAGGATGCCGGTTGGTTCCGGATTGATGGTAACACCATTTGTCTATCGTTTTAACTACTATGTGCTCCTCGCAAGTTGGAACGTGAGGAGTTTTCTTTGTTCTGTAGCCTTTTGTTTGTTGTTTCTTCCTCGCATTGTCGTGATTATTGTGCTACCTTTAAATTGCATTAAGAGGATAATTATTTTGGAGATTGACTACTGTGCCTTTGTATCTTTCCTCCTGACACAGGTTATCCACCATTTGTTGTTCTATTATGGTGGTGTCCTCATGAGTTTGAGGACTCTTGTTTTCGAAAGCGTTGAACGACGTGTTCTAACCTTTTCATTGCTGTTCTGTGTATGTGTTCTGTAGTATATTTGTGATGGAGCTGTAATCCCGAGCAATTCGTATTGTATCTTGGTACTGTGCTGAACCATTGACTTGCCTCAGTATTATTATGTTCTATTGTACCATGTGCTAATGGAGAAATTGTTATGTATATATGATTATTGTTTATAAATTGTGCATTTTCTGGATGAGTTGCTTGATGCCATGGAAATCGGCTGACTCCTACTTTTCTCACTATGACATAGCCCAGGGTTCGTTATGATAATTTATTTGCTAATTTCCTAGTACTTCTGTCTTGTTGTTTGCCTCTACCGTATTGTTGCATATTGCTTATTTCCTTAGTGTTGTCATTATTTTGTTTTTCATGTATTGTTCTGCCGCCGTTTTTGTTTTTTGATTATGTTGCGTAATGTGCAAACCTTCAGTGCGTTATATTGGCAATCTCAGTGGTCCTCTCTCCCTCTAGCGGCAAAAGGACGAATTACTGTAGTACGGGTAACGTTTTTGGCTCAATGCTTGGCTGTTGGTAGATCGCTCATTACGTTCAGTTGTCGTAGTTTGGTGTATTTTTACATTCATTCTGGAATTAGATAGTTGTAAAATGGAGAATTCCGTGAAGAAGAACAAATCATATTGTTGTGTCCCGCAATGTCGTTCCCAAGGTTTCGGCTACGTTTTTCACAAGTTAGTATAAACGTTTGTGCCTTGCGTTTGAAATCCTTCCAGTGAAATGCTACTAACCTAGTAACGTCTTTGAATGAATAATAAACAAGGCAGCATGTTTTTATTGCATAGTAGTAATTAAAAAATCCGCATTTCTACATAATCTTGAAAACAAATAATTGCTGTTATCCATATAAATTTAAACTTCATTATGGAACAAGATTGAAATGTTCTGTCAACAGTCATCGGTTCAAAAACGCAGAACCCAATGATGATCAACAATTACCAATTCACAAACACTTTTAGGAACAGAATGTTCAAAAATTACAAATGTTATTATTGACAGTATTGAAAATGTGTCCTTGGAAACGTCAAGTGAAACGAAATGTCAGGTTTTAATAGTAATCACGATTAGAACACCCCTGTCGGTATTACTATATCACTTGCCTGAAAATGTAAAAATAAAAGTTACCTGTTACAGTAAAGCATTACTGCTACACAGTGCTTACACGTTCCACTTCTGCCAGCTTTACAAGAGCACTCAAATGACTTTATAGAAATTTCACTGTTACTTGTATCTAAAACACCGTTGATGGAGTGAGGCGACAACGTTATTGTCGTGGACTGAATGCAGTGCGAAACTATGAGAATTTTTCTTCCATCTTCCTTCTTAATTCCACAAGAAATTATATGGCCTACATTAACAATCACTTCCCCTTCTTTAATGCATCTTGAATTTTTGGAAGCGTCCACAAATTTCATTACTTCAAGGATTGAAAGCGACAAACCAGCCATTCTAACATTCGACTTTATGGAAACACGTGCGTCGTTACCCGTACTAGAGAAGTTTGTTTACGTTTGCGCAGCGCCTCCTATAGTTAGTTGAGGTTCCCAATAGCAGAGGAGTTTTCTAAGTGTTCACATGTTTTATCTGTTAATCACTTGCACAGCTCCTTTATAATGTATTAGCTTTATTTCCTTTCCGCTAAGCTAATTATTATGAATGATTCTCTTCCTACCAGCTAGCTAATGATATACTTGTACTAAGCTTCAAAATAATGAATTCAAAAGGTTGTTACTAGTTAGTTACGAACTTAAACAAAGTCTCAACGCCGGTTATTTATAGGAATCAATAAATGTTATAAACCTAACAGCCAGACAGAGGTCTGACAAAAACTATGAAATTGAGAAAGACTGAACTTACTGAAAACTTCTTTATTTCTAAGACTCTTGGTCAACTAAGGCACACACAACACTTGTAGAACAATAATAAATAATCACTCCTCGTATTATACACGCTCTCGCTTAACGACCACAAGCTCTCCTCATAACAACACAAAAGCCCCTCATAACAACACACAACGCTCCTCATAACAACGACACACCCTCCCTCGATGAACGCGCCTATATACTAGCTACCATCACGTCATGACTTACACTCATTGCCAGATCTCATTCAGCGGGTGAAATAATATTTCGTTCAGTAGGAAGATAATTTACATAGTAAAATAAAATAACCAGAGATAGTAAAATCAAAAGGAAAGTGAATATAGAGTATACGTTACACCTTGCATGTAGTATTTTTTTATTTTTCTGGTGTTTTTGAGATTTGCACATGTGTTTCGTTTTTTATAGTGTATAAGTTTGTTGTGTTTCCTCCCTGTGGTTTTGCATTGTGTTTTTATAAGTTGGTTACCTATGTCGACCACTACTTTTCCTGTAACATTTGCACCATGGTTTGGTCTATTCATGAGAGATTGTTGGCACCGTATCGCCACTTAAGTCTTTTTCACTTTATGGTTTTTTCCAGAGGCTTGTTTTGCTCCGACATGTGTCGTTCTCATATATTGTTATCAAATTCCTCCTTGAGTTACACTATGTGTTCTTATTCCTTTAACTTTATGATTTGATTTCTATGTTTACCATTGTAGCTACTGTGATAGTTTTTCACCCGGTTTAACTTTCTGATTTATTTCCGGAGAGGGTCATGCTCCGGCATTTGTAATTATTCATGTTTTGTTCTTAAGTTATTTCTCATGTTTTATGAGCGTGTATGATTCTGTCATGTTTTTTTAGACCAATAAAGATTGTTTGAACTACAGCCAAAGACATTATGAACAACAATGAGCAAAAAATTTAACTTACTTGTGAAAATACCCGTTTTTTATGTCGGCCGTTATGTTGTATCCTTGTCTAAAACAGTACCTGACCCAAACCTGAAAATATTTATCTTTTATGAGAACTATTTAAAGCACGATTTGCAACACGCACGCAACCAGCATATGCTCAGGAATAGCTTTCACTCCTCGCTAATGGCGGAACATCCGGTTTTCAAAAACTTTGACCAGCCCTGTTGAGATGATGGCGTCTTACTTTGAAACTTTAACTTTCGAGTACAAAATGCGGTATTCGAAAAAAATTAAAGAGATTGAAGGAAAAGTTCCTTATGTGCTGAATGCAAGTATGTTCGAAGGTGATGCAAAAAGTTTTCCGAAAGTGCAAATAGTAAATATTTTTGCTTACTTCGTCTTTGGTCGAAGTGCTTTTACCACAGAACAGTTCGAGGCATATATAAGTTTCGAAGCACATAACAATTTCTTGTCGTCGGTATTCTTTTACAGAGTAATTTAGTACGATCACAAATTCGTGAGTTATCAGTAATTTATGGAGAAAATAGGTACGCTTCCTTAATAAAAAAAGTTCTCCCCCTCCCCTCCCAAGGGTGCGGAGACCTGAGTAAAAAAAGATAGGTTTACTTTCTTTCAAGGAATCGCTGATTTTGTTTAAAACTCATCCTTGAAAGGTTCTATGCCTTTTTGAGAGTTTAACTCTTTAAAAAAAGTGTCTTTCTAAGCTCCGGGAAGCGATTTCCAAACCTTGGAAAATTGCGCAAAATCTTCTTCTTTTTTTTCCCCCGTAAAATTGTGGTAACAATTTACGAAAAAACTATTATATATATTTTTTTTGCTGGGATTTGTGCCCTATAATCTATTTATCCGTAAATAAATTTAGCAGCATAACACCGGCCTATAAACAGACCTAGACACCAAAAATGATTTTATTTGGACATTAATTTTAGCCATTATTTGCATTTTCCGCAAAAGTGTGCTTCAGCTCCAGGTAAAAATCCAGGTGTACTAAAAATAAAATCAACGGTAGTTTGGGGAGGAAAATGATATAAAACAAAATAGTAAACTAAAAAACCCCAACACCGACAGCCAAATAACCTTAAAAGTGAAAAGCCGAAAATTCGCAAAAAAAGTGAGTCAGGGGAACGGTGTGCTGGAAATCTAAAAAATACAGAACAGCCAGAGATTTGATTCTGACTAAAAGTCAGGTTTGCTAACGAATTAACTTTTAGCCCTATAAAAAGTTTGAACACCCCCTAGCCCTAGATCCACCAGGAACCTTCTGAAAAGAAGTCCCTGGAGAAGAAAAAAAACACATTTACAGACGTGCCGATTGGCTTGGGGACCGGAGCGTCTATTTAAGAAATATTTTGACTAACTCTAAAATGTGTTCTATAAGAAAATCGTAAGTAGCAATAAAACCTGCCAACTCCTTTTAAAATCAACTTGAAAACTTTGAATCAACGAATGAAGCGCCTGGCCTAATAAGTGCAAGTACTGCACTCCAATTGAGTATGAACAAGTAAAAGATTGATTCTCTGCTTTACCAGAAATCACTGATTTCTAGATAAAACTAACAGTTAAAAGGTTCTCTGCCTTTGAAGAGTCTAACTCTTTAATAAGAAGTGTTTTCTAAGCTCTGGGGAGCGATTTCCCTTCGTTTGGCATACAAGCAAATTTTTTCGGTACTGTCTTTAGAGACAGCAGCTAGTAGCCTGAAAAAGACTTACGGTCTCACCTCTATTACCGCAATCCATAATGCCACAAAATCTAGGCATTCTAGCTTCAAATTTTTATAAACTTCGACCGCCAATCATTGCACATTTACACACAAGGAGGTTAGAAAAAGAGCAGGTGAAATGACTCGTTTTTTTTTCAGTTTGCTTAGAGCATGCAAACCATGCAAACCAAGGACACAAACAAAGAATATTTCGGACATCGTATTTCTCAACATTAGGGCTTTGGTTATATTTTAAACATGGTTCATTGCACATGCGCAGTATTCAAGTAAACATGTGCAGTATGCACTTCCGCTCAAAAAATAATTATTTTGTTCAATTTTTTAAAGAAATACCAACATATACTTTCCTTTTTTTTTCTGGAGTTTTTTAGTTATGAGAATAAATACTTCAGCCTCAATTTTTTTCATGACTATATGGGTAGAGTAAGGGTCCGGAAAACCTGTTGGAAATCGTGATTTTCCCATAGAGATATACAGGAGATTCTGGAATTGGGCGCATTGGCGTAGTCAGCTGATAAAAAGTGGCGTCGCACCAGAAGCACAGGGAGAGTGGCTGTTGCCACCTCCTCCTTATTCTAACCTCCTTGATAATATTAAGCCATGGCCTTCTGCGATTAATCGTAGAAAACCCTTGAGCTGACCAGACTAAAGAGGTTACATTGCTGGAGACACCACTGGCTCTGCCGCCATAGGTCACAGCAAATCTGTGGTGTGACGTCTCAAGCAGGCAAAATGAACTAAATTATACCGTTGATAAAACAGTAAGCCTGTGTATCGATGATAAAGATCATTGAATTACTCATTTTATTCGTTTATACGCTAAGAAGTTTTTGTACCATTGGTTTCAAAGGAGCTTCTTTTCTGCGTTGTGCCTGCACATGACGTCATTTGCAGCACGGACGGTGACTTATGGCGGCCAGTGCCGCGTGGATAGGAGAGGTGTCTCCAGTAATAATGTAGCACGTGACGTCATCGCAGTTCCTTTAAGTTCCTGAAGGACAAGCACAACTGGCTGTCCTGCACTCAGTGTGTAAAGTGCAATCATTAGCGGTCGGTGTTTATAAAAATTTGAAGCCAAAATGCCTAGATTTTGTGGCATTATGAATTGCGGTAATAGAGAAATCGAGACCGTAAGTCTTTTTCATACTACTAGCCGCTGTCTCTTATGGGCAGTACAGAAAAAATTCGCTTATATGCCAAACGAAGGGAGATCGCATCCCAGAGCTTAGAAAACAATTTTTATTGAAGAGTTAGACTCTTCAAAAGCAGAGAACCTTTTAAATGTTAATTTTATTCAGAAATCAGTGATTTTGTAAAACAGAGAATTTATCTTTTACTTGTTCAAACGCTATTGGAGTGCAATGCTTGAACTTATTGGGCCAAGCGTTTTACTATTTTCATATAGAACACCTTTTAAAGTTTGTCTTTTAGTCAAAATATTTTTAAAATGAATGCTTCGGTTCTCAATCAGCACTTATTGATATATAATATTCTAACTTTCTTGCTGTAAGACAAACTTCTCGACGATGCACGTGTTTTTTTCTCCAGGGACTTCTTTTCAGAAGGTTCCTGGTTGATCTAGGGGGTGTTGAAACTTTTTGTAGTTTTTATAGGACTAAAAGTTAATTTGTTAGCAAACCTGACTTTTAGTTGAAATCAAATCTCTGGCTCTTCTGTATTTTTCAGATCTCGAGCACACTATTCCCCTGACTTACTCTTATTTGCGAATTTTCGGCTTTTCACTTTTAAGGTTATTTGGCTGTCGGTGTTGGGGTTTTTAGTTCACTACTTTGTTCCATATGATATTTTTTCCGCAAACTACCGTTGATTTTATTTTTAGTACACCTGGATTTTTACCTGGAGCTGAAGCACACTTTTCACGAAAAATGTAAATAATGGCTAAAATTAATGTTCAAATGAAATCCTTTTGAATGTCTAGGTCTGTTTACAGGTCGGTGTTATGCTGCTAAATTTATTTACGGATAAATAGATTACAGAGCACAAATCCAAGCACCATTATTTTGTTTTTTGACCAGAATTTTACGAAGAAAAAAAAAAAGGATTTACTCATTTTTCTAAGGCTTGGAAATCGCTTCCCGGAGCTTAGAAAGACACTTTTTCTTGAAGAGTTAAACTCTCAAACACGCATAGAACCTTTCAAGGATGAGTTTTATACAAAATCAGCGATTCCTGGAAAGAAAGTAAACCTATATTTTTTTACTTATTAAGGCAGCGTACCTATTTTCTCCATAAATTACTGATTACTCACGAATTTGTGATCGTACTAAATTACCCTGTAAATTGGTATATGCTTCGAAACCTATATATGCCTCGAACTGTTCTGTGGTAAAAGCACTTCGACCAAAGACGAAGTAATCAAAAATATTTACTATTTGCACTTTCGGAAAACTTTTCGCAACACCTTCGAAGATACTTGCATTCAGCACATAAGGATCTTTTCCTTCAATCTCTGTAATCCCCCCCTCCCACAATACCGTATTTTGTACTCAGAAGTTAAAGTTTCAAAGTAGAACGTCATCATTTCAACGGGGCTGCTTGTCCTTCACTTACGTTGCTAAGGCTCGTTGCCATGCTTAGAGTCACGTGTCTGCTACATCCTCATTCTTGAGGACAGTCCTCGAATTTAGTTTAGTCCCCAGATACGTCTGAATCCTTTGGGGACCCAAATTGCCCATAAATTTTAATGTTTGTCCCCAAATGTCCTCGAATTTACACTTCCTCATTAACTATTTAGATTTCCAATGAAAAATGTTCTTAAAAGTAGTTTCCGTTTTTCTAATCACGGTGTATGATAAGTCAGGTGATACGACTCTCTGTGCTGTAAACAGTTTGAAAAATGGGCTGTTAATGTCACTGCTCGCCAGGGGACGTTCAGGAGTTGTGGGCCGATCGTTCACGCAAATCATCATAGGATTACATGGTGTTTATGATTACATCAGTGCAAAATCGGCATTTATTTTGAGTGTTTTTTATTTATTACTTTGTGTAATTATATTGTATGGAGTTCCAGAAAATTGGAAGTTTCAATACAAAAGGTAAAGCACGTTAACTCTGTTTTTACTTAACGAGAGATAAATTTATAGTGTAGCTAAATGTCGGACTAAAATCTGTTCAGTTCTGTTTTAGGTATGGGCGAAAGTGTTTTGTATCGAACATATAAAGAACTTGTATCAAACGTTATTGACCCAACTGTAACATAATAAAGAATTACTAGGGACGTTGGGGGTTGTGGCAAGGAGGTATGTATGGTAATGGCGGAGTTGTTATGAGGCGGACGAATGATTGTTGTTATGAAATAAAAGTTTATGTCCTCGAATGGAGTTTATTAAGGGTTAATATGTGTAACACCGGGATGTAAGGTCAGGTGATGCGTAACATCACAGCCTCTCCTTGACAAATGTCAACCCCGCCTTCTCGTGGTGCATCCTGTTCCTACTAAAGGGGCTCTGACGACCGCCAATAGCGGTATAACTATACCATCGGGATTAGAGGAAATTCTATCCCACACTCACCAACCCGCTTGGCCAGCGTGGTGAGTTATGGCCAAACCCCTCCAAAATGACTCCACAACTTAAATCTTGGCCCTCAGTCTCCAGCAGCTGGAATGTACCTGGCCAAGGCAGCGGCCAGTGTGACATGAAGGCAGAGGGTGCTAAGAATCCCCGGAGGACCGGACTAGGCTGCCATCTGATGCTGACCTTGGCAACGTACAATGGACGCTCCCTATCTTCTGATTCAAGGCTTCTTGAATTGGAAGAGGAACTACAAAGGATCAAGTGGGACATCGTGGGGCTAAGTGAGGTAAGGAGAAAAGGAGAAGATCTCATCGAACTGAAAAGTGGACATCTCTTCTACTATCGTGGGACAGATACTGGCAGAACTAGTGGTGTTGGATTTATAATAAACAAGAAACTGAAGGATAAAGTTGTAGAAGTTGAAAGTTCCTCTGACAGAGCTGCACGGCTTGTTATCCAACTCTCGAAAAGATACCAGGCTCAGATTATTCAAACTTATGCACCCACCACAAGTCATCCTGAAGAAGAAATTGAAGAATTTTATGAGGAAATTTGTCATCTAAATAATAAAGGTTAGCAGCACTTGAAAATAATTATGGGAGATTTCAATGCAAAAATAGGGCAACGGCAACAGAATGAAACTTCAGTAGGTAAATTCGGTCACGGCAACAGAAACCAGCGTGATAATACTCTCGTAGAGTTTGCAGAGGCAGAAGGGTTTTTTATCTTGAACTCCTATTTCAAGAAAAAGCCACACAGGAAATGGACATGGAGACATCCAAATGGGACGACAAGTGAAATTGATTTTATTATGTGTAACAAAAAATTCGTCATAGAAGACTGCAGTGTGCTAAACAAGTTCAACACAGGTAGTGACCATAGATTGGTGAGATGTAAGATGCACCTCAACACTAAACTTGAACGTGGCAAGCTCATAAGACAAACAAAATCTATTGACATAACCGACCTTAAAAAACACCATAATACCTTCAAGTTGGAACTGAAGAACAGGTTCTCTGCTTTAGAAGGCCTAACATCGGAAGAAGTGGACATCTCTGAAGTTAACAGAAAAGTAACCAAAGCTCTTATGGAAACAGCAACAAAATTAGCTGGGTCTAAGAACAAGTTGCATGTAAATAAATTATCAGGAAAAAGGAAAATGTTGATGCAAAAAAGAAGAGAGATGAGGACAACTAAAGAAGATGTGACTTCCAAAGTGGAATATATAGAGCTATGCAAGACAGTACGAAAAAGTATCACTGAAGACGTAAGAAAATTCAACTGTGAACTAGTGAGGAAAGCAATTGAAAACAACCAAAGCCTAAAGATAGCAAAGGGACATCTCAGTAAGGGAAGAAAACAGATTATGGCACTGAGAAAAGAAGATGGTTCTGTAACAAGAAATAGAGGCGAAATTTTGACAAGAGTGAAAGATTTCTACTCCAAATTATATGAAAGGGATGATACATGCACTCCAGACATCATGAAAGATACCAGTACCAGAGTTCCTCCAGTCCTTCCAGCAGAAGTTGCACATGCAATCAAGAACATGAAGCGGGGAAAAGCTCCAGGAGAAGATGGAATTACTGTAGACATCATACAAGAAGCAAGTGGAGAAATCGAAACAGTACGCGCCCAAATTTTCACTCGATGCCTTAATGAAGAAAAGATTCCTGAGGATTGGAACACCGCTACAATGATCCTGCTACATAAGAAAGGTGACATTGAGGATCTCGGAAACTACAGACCTATCAGCCTCCTATCAGTAGTTTATAAAATCTTCACTAAAGTTCTTTCACACCACTTGAAGGTAACACTGGACATGGCTCAACCGAGAGAACAAGCTGGATTCAGGAGTGGCTACAGCACAATAGATCATATCCATGTGCTGAGAGAACTAATTGAAAGAGCGAGGGAATATGAACTTCCATTGTGCATGGCTTTTATCGATTATGAAAAAGCCTTTGATTCGGTGAAACCATCAGCAGTTACAATGGCTCTGAAAACCTGCGGTATTGAAGATGCATACATTAATATTATTAACAACATCTATGAAAATGCAAGTGCAAAGATTAGGCTGTTTGAAAATACAACACACATAAAAATTGGAAAGGAAGTGAGACAAGGTGACACCATATCTTCGAAGCTCTTTAATGCCACATTGGAGGGTGTTTTTCAGTCACTGAGCTGGGAAAACAAGGGGATAAAGATTAATGGAGATTATCTAACCCACCTTCGTTTTGCTGATGACGTAGTCATTTTTGCAACTACCGCATCAGAGCTGCAGAGTATGGTCCAGGAACTTGCTGACAAGAGTAAAGAAGTGGGATTAAAAATGAACTTTCAGAAGACAAAAGTGATGTTCAATGCTTTTACAAGAAATGAAGATTTATCGATTGATGGAGAAAAGCTGGAGATAACCGACACGTACGTTTATCTTGGACAGCAGATATCAAGTGAGGGTCACATAGATGAAGAAATTAATCGGCATACAAAACTTGCCTGGAGAGCTTTTGGAAGAAACAGCATAATTTTCAAAAGCAATATGCCATTATGTCTTAAAAGAAAAGTGTTTGATCAATGCATCCTTCCAGTGCTTACGTATGGTGCAGAGACGTGGACCTTAACTAAAAGAGACATACAAAGGCTGCAGACAACTCAAAGTAGCATGGAGAGGTGCATGCTTGGTGTAATCAGGAGAGATAAGAAGAGGAACTCGTGGATCCGAAAAATGACAAGAGTGGAAGACATCATGATCAGAGTTAAATCCCTGAAATGGCAATGGGCTGGACATACTGCCAGAAGGACAGATCATCGATGGACAGCCGAAATTTTAGATTGGAATCCAAGGGACAGGAAAAGACCCAGAAGAAGACCACATGGGAGATGGGTGGATGAAATTGGAAAGTATGCAGGGGTGACATGGAGGAGACTGGCACAAGACAGACCGTTGTGGAGGAAACTTGGGGAGACCTTCGTCCAGCAGTGGATTGATAATGGTTGACAATGATGATGATGATGATGTGTAACACCAACAGAGTTGGGATAATGGCGGCAAGCATTAGGATGTGATGCATTTTTCCACAGCTTACAATGTGGAAAATTTTTACATTAAGAGCATTAATCGTTGTTTAAATGTAGAATCACAAATTTTATCTATTGAAATCAAATATGTTCATCGTACTATATGCACGCAGGTCGGAAAAATTTTTTTTTTTTTTTGATTGGAGGTTTAACGACCACTGTGAGCTACTCAATGGGCTATAAGCAGTCGCCCGTCCCTAATTTAGGGCCACTGGTTCCAGGGAAGGGAGAGAGCCAGTGCCGTAAGACAAACACAACATTCATGCCTCACCGGGATTCGAACCCGGACCCCGTTCGGACGAATGATCAGAGGCCAACGCCTTAGACCACTGCGCCACCGGGGCGGCGGGAAAACCTCCGCCGAGAAAAAGCACCCATTCTACCACTCTACGCTTTATCTGTCGTTATCGCCAGCACAGATGGATTTCGAATAGTATGATAGATGCATATATACTACTCATTGGATACTATTCACAGATACTTATTGATTAGCGTGATTAGGTAAAAAATAAAACAAATGTGTAAGATATATTATTTATTACTAAATGAAAACACCAATAGTGAATGATTTCTCGAGCTGAAGATTAATCAAAATTATTTTTTGCGAAAATTTCGGTAAGTTTTCAAAACCAGCAGTTTCCGTTAACTATGCTCCAATGACTTGCGCAAAAACTGATATTCCATGTTAAAATTGCTCCTCCGGATGCACAGCACCATCTCATTTATAAGTACATTTTTTTTTACGATAAAGGGTCTATTCTCTATTGCCTCAGTAAAAAACTCAGCATCGTCTGCTCAGAAGTCTTCACGTTAGAGTACTCACTCTGCGCCCAAATATATATATATATATAACGCTTATTTGACGAGTTCCATGTGATAGGCACAAAAGTGCGTGTTTGCGAAGCTTTTCAGGCTATTGTTTTTTTTAATTCCAAGCAAAATAGCATTCGTAAAATACGAATGTTTCTGCCGCTTCCTCCCATAAGAAAGCATAGGTTGTATCAAATCATCGTCCAACACGTTCTTTGCGCCATCTAGTGACAAGTGACATTAACGGACGATTTTTTTCCCCGGAGTCGGATCACCTGACTATCATACACCGTGGTACTAATTTTCTTTTTTTTTTTTTTGATTGGAGGTTTAACGACCACCGTGAGAAACTCAATGGGCTATAAGCAGTCGCCCGTCCCTAATTTAGGGCCACTGGTTCCAGGGAAGGGAGAGAGCCAGTGCCGTAAGACAAACACAACATCCATGCCTCACCGGGATTAGAACCCGGACCCCGTTCGGACGAATGATCAGAGGCCATCGCTTAGACCACAGCGCCACCGGGGCGGCGTTCGACTGTTTGTCCGAGAATCATTTTCTAACATGCTTTTTGTGAAAACAAATTTTGACTTTTTTTTCCTTCTCTCTGGGTTTAACGACCACTACGCGCAATTCTAAGGACTATAAAAAGTAACCTGTCTCTAATTTGGAAGCATTCGTTCTAGGGAAAGGAGATACCAAGTGCTGCAAGACAAACACACCACCCGTGCCTCATTCGGGACTCGAATCCGTACCAACTTATATGAATGGTCAGTAGCCAGCACTAGGTCAATGCACCAGTTGACTCTGTCGAATTTCGGCTGTACCAGTCCTGAGTTTCTTCCAAAACTTTGGCAAAATGAAAAATTCGCCATGCAATTACTATGGTTTGCAGCCTAATTTTAATTCAGCGCATGTACCTAAGGTAAATCGTTTCATTTTTGCTAATATGTTCTCACCATCATAGTTCTGCTTTGTCAATACAAATTACTAACATTCTACAAGATATATCCTTTTAAGACAAATATTTTAATGTGTAATATCACAGTTATTGAAGCAATGCAGTTTTGTGACATAAAGATTTGCATATTTATTTTGAGTACGTATGTGTTCCCAAATGAACTACCGATTTGGGGACGTCACGCCCTTTTGTCCTCAAATCGGTGTCCCAATATCTGGTCACCTTAGTAATATTCTAACTTTCTTGCCTGGAAACCTACAATTTTTAATAATAATAAAATTCGGTATTTTCTGAAATTCAGTGAATCACCATAATTATCCAGATAGGAACAATGCTAATCATTATTATAGATGATATACTCGCATGTAGAAAAAGTTGTAAAAACTGAAAACAATGAATCCCTACTAGCCGTCTATTCACGTTTCTTAGCATATCTGGATAAGCAATTGCATTTAAGAGCGTGAACTACATATCCTGGAATAGTATGCGTTTTTTTTGTTGGATATCGATCGTGACTTCAACAAAAGTACTTAGGGGACGACAGGTTTTATCTGATAATTTGTATTAATTTAATCAAGCAAGCTAAAGCTTCTGTTTGAGAATGAATTTTTTTTTTTTTTTTTGGAAGGGACGGGGGCTAACGACCACAGGGAGCAACTCAACAGGATATAAGCAGTCGTCTGTCCCTAATTTAGAGCCACTAGTTCCCGGGAAAGGAGAGAATCAGTGTCGTAAGACAAACACAACATTCATGCCTCACCGGGATTCGAACCCAGACCCATGTCGGAGGAATGATCAGAAGGCAGAGCTCAGAGCATTGCGCCACCGGGTGGCGAGAATAAATACGCATCGGCATCGATTTACATGCTTATTTGTTTGTTTATTTTGGGGTTTAACGACCACCGCGAGCAAATCGATGGGTCATAACAATCGCCGTCCCTAATTTAGGGTCAGTGGCTCTAAGAAAGGGACACAGCCAGTCCTATAAAAGAAACGTTAAATCCATGCCTTACCAGGAGTCCAACCTGTACACTTCTCGGACGAATGATCAGAAGCCAGCGCTTAGATCGCTGAGCCGGAGGGACGGCTCTGGTTCTCTTCCTTCCCTGGAACCAGTTGCCCTAAGTTAGGTACGGGCGACTGCTTATACCCCATTCAGTTGCTCACGGTGGTCGTTAAAGCCCTAAACAACAACAACAACAACAAAATTAATCTCTACATTGTACTAGATTTACAGAATGCATCTGCTCAATTCATTTTATGTAAATATTTAAACTGTGACCGCTATAAAAAAACAAATATTATTGAAGTCAAGTTAGTCAACAGTACAGTAGATCGGTTTGTGTTTCAGTTGCACGTGTTAGCTACATTATTGTTTGTGTCATGTGTAGTTTCTAATTAAATCAGAAAATTGAGGAGAGGAAATTAGCTCTGGTTGTAAAACTATTACCATATGTTAGTTCACCGTCAGTTTTTTTTTTCTCTTTTTTTGATTGGAGGATTAACGACCACCGTGAGAAACTCAATGGGCTATAAGCAGTCGCCCGTCCCTAATTTAGGGTCACTGGTTCCAGGGAAGGGAGAGAGCCAGTGCCGTAAGACAAACACAACATCCATGCCTGGCCGGGATTCGAACACGGACCCCTTACGGACGAATGATCAGAGGCCTGCACCACCGGGGCGGCCTCTTGTGTAATTTGCATTTCAAATTTTCTCTGAAAGGTCTTTTACGGGCATTAATGAATGTCTTATTTTCTGGGCACAAAACCAAGAATTAGTAGCTGCTGTTGAATTAGTTGCTTGTCGAAATCTGTGGTAAAAATTTAAAAGAAAATATAGATTTCGCAAACACAGGGAATTCACAAGTATTTTGTTTTCAGTAATGAGTAATTAGATTTTGGTACTGAATTGCTTTTAGTTGAATGTTCAGGTAGCATCTGTAGTGCACGTGCACAGGGCGGGCGTCCGAGTTTGGGGGCCTCCAAACTACCTCTAAGAACTTAATATATTTTGAAGTCTATTCATGCCAAATTAATGAAAAAAGAGACTGCTTTGTTAATGATTATCTGAGACAATATTGCAACGAATCAACAAAGTGAGCACTTTCCTTTCAATCTTCCATGGGCAATTTGTCCTTAGTTTTACCATTGTATGAGTCAATTATTGACTTCATTTTGAATTTCCTGAGAAAAAATTTCTAACTGTTCAAGAAAGAATACAACCAGTTGTTAGGGAGAGAAATGGATTATGAATCCTCAAGAAGGAAGAAAATACCCAAGAACCGACGTCTAGATGATTCATCAACACCAGACGTTTTTAATAATCGAGATTCCTTCATCACTCAAACTTTTTAAGTAATGTGTGACAATCTTGTTTCACAGTTGCAAACCAGAAAGAAGTCGTACGAGGAATTGGACTCTAGATTTAGATTTGTCTACAAGAATGACCTAAGTGATGTGATGGAAGCAGCTGAATTGTTGCAAAAGCAGTTTTCAAATGAACTTAAAGAAGACTTTGCTGAAGAGTTCCTTCAATTTCGAATCCTGATGAAACAATTCATTCATTGAGAGCACAGATCCCCTCACTTGCCTTGGGAAGTTAAGGGATTTGAATTTAGTTCATATTTTTCCCATTGTTGACACATGTCTCAAGATTTTTTTACCAATAGCAATTTCCAAATGTTCAAATGAACGCTCGTTTGCGGTTCTGAAAAGAACAAAGCATAAAGTTTAAAAGAAGAGTCAATTGATGCTCTTCATACACTGTCCATTAAAAGTGATGTAACAGCAGATTTAAGTTTTGACGATATAATTGATGATTTTGCAGCCACAAAAGGTAGAAATATTGTCCTGCTGCCAATTCAACAGTTAAAAATTATCAAGTATTTTTTAAATATCTTTATTCATACATTTTTAATGGTTTGTTTAAAAATGGGGTGTGACTTATAATCACGCTCCTGTAATAACATGTAGGTATGGTTTATTTTTCCTTGAGGTCTCATATCACTATATTCGCAGCAATACGGTATATTATACATGAAAGCATTTCAGCAAAACATGTAGTATTTACTAAAAATATATTTATTAATATTAGTTTTGTGAGAACAAAATTTGTGAATCAATATTCATAATTATGTTGGGTTTATTTTCACATAAATGAAAATACCGAAAAAGTTCAAATGACACTACTTTATTTAAAGACTTGTAATAATTTACATGGACTGTTGCAATAATTTATCCCACAATGTGTGTTATCAGCTGTAACATTTTGTGAGGGATTACTTCTTACAGCTTAAACTACCGTCGGTTCATCATTTCCATTAAATTTATGGTAGACTAGAGGTTTGAAATTATATCTCTGGGAGGATAGTTATTTGTTTTGCAAATGATACCATAAAACAAAAAAAGAATTCCAGAGTAATTAATGTCACAGCTGTAAGCTTTGCGGATGCGGGGAAGTACAAGTGGTGTGAATGCTAGACTATTACAATCCACATTGGCTATAAAGATGACTAGCATGTGGGATGTATTTTATTGTTTTACTACTAGAAAAATTGCTTGCCAAAAGATATTTACCAGCAAATATTCTTCCCAACTGTTAGCTGATAATTTTAATCGAGGGGCCCCAAACATAGGATGTGCACAGGGCCTCTGCTGACCTAAATCGGGCCCTGAGTAGGCACAAACAGTATTTAGAATATGCGGGTTCGATTCCCTTTTCAGGATGATATAATTTTCAAGTTTTCTGATATGTTTTTGTTTATATGCAGAGTTTTAATTACCACTGCCAGCACTTCTAAGGGGTAAGCAGTCACTTCTCCCTAATTTGCAGCTACTGTTCTAGCAAAGAGAAAAAGCTAGTGTAGTAACACAAACACATCACTCTTGCCTAATCTGCAACTTTAACCTAGGCCCACTTGGAGGAAAGGTCAGAAGCCAGCCCATAGACGGCTGGGCGGCATTTTCTGAAATGCTGCATTGAAAACAATGAATTAAAAGCAATTCATGACTGAAATCTGATTGTTGAAAATAATACAGGTAGCATATTTGGATTTCAATTTATCTTGTTCATGCAACTAGGTTTAATTTTATCATACTTCTGAATGCATGACACAGATTGTGCATATAACACTTCATTACTAACCACTGACAAAATAGTTTATCAGGCATTATGGACAAGAGTGTTGCATAACTTTGTGGAAGTGTCACATCATCCTGATATTGGGGATTAGTGTCTGTGTAAAATAATACCTTTTTCTTCCAGGGGCTACAAAATTGATTTTCCAAAGCCATCAATGTAGGAAATAACTAAAATCACCAAAATAAATGAAATTTGTTTGTAAATTTAGACCATAAAATTAAGTGCATGTCACTTCTAAAAGATTTACCTTTACTTTGACTCACCTGTTGGACTTAATGAAAAGACTACAGGTGGTAGGTGGAACTGTGAGCAAATTTATGCCTTTCTTTGTATGATTTGTTTTACCATCAAGTCATATAAATGTATATCATTTCTGTAAGATGACAGAAATATGTATGATACCCCAGCAGTGCAGTGGTCTGAGCACTGGCTCCTGACCATTTGTCCGAGATGGGTTTGGTTTCAGATCCAGGCGAGACATATATGTGTTGTGTTATACAGCACTGGCTGGCTCTCTCCCTTCCCTCAGTCCCTAATTAGAGCCAGTGGCCCTAATTTAGGGATGGGGAACTGCTTATAGCCCATAGAGTAGCTCACAATGGTCATTAAACCCCCAAACCAAATAAATAAATAAAAATATGTATACTTGCATTTCTCACAGTATCTCCACTTTAAAAATGCTAATTTAAAAAAATCCATTTTCCATTCAATAGTTATAAGTATTTCATTCATTTTTCAGCCTTTTCTGATGAAAATAATTCTTGCTAGGTTGCATGAATGTGGGGCTTTCAATAATAATATTACAACTATAATTGGTTGGATCAGAAAAATTATTTCAGTATCGACTAGCATTCACTAATCGATATCAGTATTATCATTATAGCTGCTTGTTTTTAAGATCATTTGTTTTTCACTAGGATGCAGTAATAGTTTTGCTTTTGATCTGAAGTTTTGAACTTCATCTTTGAAAGTTTTCTTTTTCATATGATTTCTGTAGTCACAGTCTTAATTTTCCATTGATGTCCAACTTTTTATGGATTCAAAATTTTGTACTATATGTGTACTTAAAGGAAAAAAAGTTCATATGCACTTAAAAAAAAGCTCATGTAAACTTAAGTCAAACTCATGTGCACTTAAAGAAAAGACAGGGTTCGTACGGTTCTTAAAAGTCCTTAAGAACTCCTTAATTTCCATTTAACTTTTTTAAGGGCCCTTAAGAACTCCTTAATTTCTGTTCTGTTTTTAAGGGCTCTTAAAAAGTCTTTGAAAACACCGTAATTATATTATATTCGGTCGTTAAAAAGGTCGTAAATTTTTTTTTTTTTGAACCAAAGAAATGCGCGTGTTACGCAGGCCAACTGGTTTCATTAGCGTACTGATGATGGTTTTACGTCACTAGATCCACTAGATCGCATGTCGCAAAAGTTTACCCATGTTCTGTATTGCTTTTGGCAGTTTGCCAACCAGCTGCCTTCAAATCCCTTTGGCTTAGATTAGATTTATTGCTGGCTTCTTGATTTCTTTGTGCGGGGTCAGTGCAGTTCAGATCGTTATCTTCTGTTATTTATTAGAGAATGTGGTACTAAGTAAAGAGCTTAGAGCTTCTGTCTTTTCAGCTAGACAAAAATATGTTCATTATTTAGATGCCGAAAAAAAAAAAAAATGTGCCAAGCAACATCTGGGAGGAAAGGTAAATTGATTCAAGAGGAATTGCAAATGCTTTGTACTGAAAGTTGAAAAAAATATTGCCGAATTAGAGGAAACGTGCAGATGACCTTGCCGCCCAAGGGGAATTGATCAGAGATACGAACTGCTTCCTTCAATCAAATAGTTTTCAAAAATTAATAAAGGAAAAAAAAAAATGAAAAATTGGCAGAAATTACGATGTCAGTAGTTGCAAAAAAGGAGCTGAAAAATTGATTTAATTGTAGGCCTACATCCTTTGTTTCACCCCAAAAAAGTGAATATGTACATAATATAATTTCCTTTCAGTCATTGTTGAATTGCATTACTGTTTTTAGCACGTCTTTTGTAAAAAAAAGGTTGTGCTTAATGTTATCGGTTTGTCTGTCCATTCGCCTGTACCCACGAAATCTCTGCAACTATTAGTCCGATTTGAAAAATTCTTTTTGCATTGGAAAGCTTAAAATATGCGAATGATGATCCTTTATTTCGTTTTTTTTTTACGATGTGCAATTTCGCCGCTAGAGGGCGTAAATGCAGATGATGTCGCATTCAAAAATACGTTTTATTCCACATATTTGCTACTAAACATCCGATTGAAAAAATTATTTTATCTTTCGTTTCCATTTATGTCAAAGAGTATTTTAGATATAGTTACATTTTTAAATTACGCATAGATTCACGCTAGGGGGCATAAAAGTAAATTACATTTTTCCCAGTAATTCTTCTTCCAAAACTCCGATTTGAAATTTTTTTCTTTAGCAGATACACCTCTGAATGGAAAATCTTTTGTATATAATTTCTAATTTTTGGTAAAGCATACTTTGGCCACCAGGGGGCGTAAGGGTTAATTTTTTCTTCTGATGTATTTGCCATAAAATCTGAGCTTCTAAAATATCAATTCCACTTAGTAGTTCTAATTCTGACTATTATATAGCTCTAATTATTGTACTATTCTCTTTTACGTGCGATATTTCAAAGTAACTTGTACAAAAAACTAGCGGATAATGCTTACCTTGGCATTCCTTTCTAGCGACGGGAACATTTCACGCACGTGTTTTCCGGTCTTTGTTGATGTTATTGTCCTAAAGTCCGTTGTATGCGATGACTGGCTTTACTTCTCACACTTTTCGCTGGGTATACTCATTGGATCTTTGCCTTAGGATTCAAACATCAATTTTTACAGTTCTTTATACTCGAAATTTTCGCCCATACTCTGGGCATCTTCAGGAGCGTGGCGACTTTACCACCGATGTTCGTGGTTAACTTCGCGCTAATGGAGTCCAATACACCTTGTTGCCATTCGTCGGAAAACTTTCCTGGATATATTTCGTTATCAAGCCCGGCTGGCGCCATCTATGATTCGTTAAGAACACTTTTTTTTTCCCCCGTATTTTTTTTTCTTCTCCTATCCTGGTTTTCTTGTATTTTTTTGCCTGTTTTTCTTTTGTTGTTGTTTTTCTTGTCTTATTAGTTCTTTCCACAGGCCCGATAATGTGCTAGGGTCGTTCTGGTTACATACCCTTGCTTTATTTTTGTAGATTAATATTGCTTCTTCCCTCCTCATTTGCCTTTCCGATTTTTTATTATTTTTTAGCATTTTAATTTCATCGAACTTTGGGAATGTCCGGTTTTCCAAGCAGAATTGCACTAAAGCAGTTTTGGCTTCTTTTTTGCCAGTTTGCCTTAAACAACACATATCTAACTGGCAAAAAAAAGAAGCCAAAACTGCTTTAGTGCAATTCTGCTTGGAAAACCGGACATTCCCAAAGTTCGATGAAATTAAAATGCTAAAAAAGAATAAAAAATCGGAAAGGCAAATGAGGAATCTACAAAAATAAAGCAAGGTTATGTAACCAGAACGACCCTAGCACATTATCGGGCCTGTGGAAAGAACTAATAAGACAAGAAAAACAACAACAAAAGAAAAACAGGCAAAAAAATACAAGAAAACCAGGATAGGAGAAAAAAATAAAAAAATAAATAAATAATAAAAAAAAAAAAATACGGGGGAAAAAAAAGTGTTCTTAACGAATCATAGATGGCGCCAGCCGGGCTTGATAACGAAATATATCCAGGAAAGTTTTTCCGACGAATGGCAACAAGGTGTATCGGACTCCATTAGCGCGAAGTTAACCACGAACATCGGTGGTAAAGTCGCCACGCTCCTGAAGATGCCCAGAGTATGGGCGAAAATTTCGAGTATAAAGAACGGTAAAAATTGATGTTTGAATCCTAAGGCAAAGATCCAATGAGTATACCCAGCGAAAAGTGTGAGAAGTAAAGCCAGTCATTGCATACAACGGACTTTAGGACAATAACATCAACAAAGACCGGAAAACACGTGCGTGAAATGTTCCCGTCGCTAGAAAGGAATGCCAAGGTAAGCATTATCCGCTAGTTTTTTGTACAAGTTACTTCTAAAATATCGTTTGAAAAAATTCTTTCGTGGACTGATGCCACTCACATCGGTAAACCTTTTCGGAACATTTTCTTTTTAAATATTCCACAGTTTCTCCGCCGGGGGCGTAGATGTATATCTTATTTTTGTGAATATCTCTACTTCTAGGAGTCCGATTTGAAAAATTCCTTCTTTGTTGAATAGTGTTTTCAGTGTGACATGTTTTTCATATAATTTCGAAATTTTCATGTAATTCATAGACTTTCCGCTGGAGATCAATTCTAAGTTTTGGCAACAAAAATAGGAAAAATTCAAATGTAGAATCTGGCAACAATCTTAGTCCTCCATTGGCGTGATGAAGACCTAAGATAAGGTCAAAAGCTTCCAACTTACGAACTTTTTGTAAAAGTTTTCATTTAACGTAACTAGCGTGATCAAGTTACCTTTATTTGTTATGTGTATTTAGGTGCAGATATGGAAGCGGGTCAATGTGTCACCAGGCCGACAATTTCTTGTGGGTCAAACGAGTTGTGTCAAGGTATTCCTGACCCAATTTCAGCCCGGTTTTATTTCGGTTTTATTTTTGAATAGAAAAAAAAATATATATATTTCAAAGAACCCTTCACAGGTCTTTGAAATAATTCTTCAGAGCTGCAAAGTATGATCCAGGAACTTGCTAAAAAGGGTAAAGAAATGGGATTAAAAATGAACTTTCAGAAGACAGAACTGATGTACAATGGTTTTATGGGAAATGAAGATTTATCAATTGATGGGAAAACGCTGAAGATAACCAATTCCTACATTTACTGAGGGCAGCAGATATCATGCGATGGTCATATTGATGAAGAAATTAACTGGAGTATAAAACTTGGTTAGAGAGCTTTTTGGAAGAAACAGTAAAATTTTTAAGAGCAATAAGCCATTCATGTCTTAAAAGAAAAGTGCGTAATCAGTGCATCCTTCCAGTGCTTTGTACGGAGCAGAGATGTGGACCTTAACCAAAAAAGTCATACAAAGACTGCAGACAACTGAAACAAGCATGGAGAGATGCATGCTTTGTGTAGCCAAGAAAGATAAAAAGAGGAATTTGCGTATAAGGAAAATGACAAGAGTGGAAGATATCATGATCAGAGTAAAATTCATGAAATGGCAATGGGCTGGACATATATTGCCAGGAAAATGAACCACAGATGAACAGTCAAAATTTTAGACTGGATTCTAAGAGAGAGGAAAAGACCCAGAAGACCACGTGGGAGATGGGTTGATGGAGGAGACTGGCCCAAGACAGTCAGTTGTGGAAGAAACTTGGGGAGACTTTCATCCATCAGTGGAATGATAATGATTGACAATGATGATGATATATTTGAATTTATGGCTCAAAGCAAATTTGTCTGGTTCAGGTTTAGCAGATTTTTTAAAAATGTGCAAGCAACCACTTTAAAATTTCTTTCTGGACCACTCCATATAGAATGACCCATGAGTGGCTTTGTCCTAGTGGGTAAAAGATCTTCACACACTATTTGTGGGAGAGGGTGTGAAATGCTGTAAGGTGTTTTACAGCGGGTGAGACGTTTGTTATCAATCCCTGGCAGTGAGCGGTGAATGTCATTTAGCCTGTGGTTGACACCTACAATGGCTCATGCTTTTAGGAAAAGGGTACACACCACTCTAATTACACATGTGATAACTGAAGCACATGCAATTTTGTAGTTTTCCCTGTTGCAGGCTCATTGACTACTACACGCAAAGCAAAAAACTTTCAAACTTGTGTGAGACAAGAAAAGAAAACTAACTAAAAGATCCTAAAGCATAATTTATTAATCCTAAATAAACCCTCCTTAGTGTGAGATAAGAAAAAACTGACTAAAAGATGCTGAAGCATAATTTATTAATCCTAAATAAACCCTCCTTAGTGTGAGATAAGAAAAAACTGACTAAAAGATACTGAAGCATAATTTATTAATCCTAAACAAAGATCTTCAAATGGTAAACTGTAAACTACTTGTGGTGTAGTGGTCTAAGCACTGGGTTCTGACCATTGGAACAAGATGAGTCCGGGTTCGAATCCAGGCGAGGCATGGATGTTTGTGTTATGACACTGGCTCTCTACCTTCCCT
Organism: Macrothele yani; assembly: GCA_039090855.1. Lineage (NCBI taxonomy): Eukaryota > Metazoa > Arthropoda > Arachnida > Araneae > Macrothelidae > Macrothele > Macrothele yani. The sequence continues at coordinate 155,867,480 of CM077001.1, read as the reverse complement.
GGAACCAGTGTCCCTAATTTAGGGACTAGTGATTGCTTATAGCCCATAGAGTGGCTCACAGTGGTCGTTAAACCCCTCAATAAAAAAAAAAACAAATAAACAAAAAAACAAAAAAGCTATAAAGAGCAGTAAAAGATGTCTGATTGCTGTGTTAATTATTAAATGAAAAAGCACTTGCATGCAAAACAAAAGACCACACAGAATTATGGCCGCTCTCCAGATTACATGTTCTCATGTAATCCCGCAAGTTCTGAAAATTCATTTGTGCAACCACCAGGTTCTCATGCTCAGGCTGGAGCAGGCTTTTCTTATTTGGGAGGGCGAGACTTGGAAATTACTCCCCTTTGAGTTCAAAAGTTCCCCTCTTCCTCTCAAATACTACGCAGTTTTTACTTTTTTACACCTCTGTTATAGGAAGTATTATGATCATTCAAAAATCACACATTCAGTTTTTCACGTAATTTTACTAAAAAGGTAAAAACTTGGTAAATACCGAAGAGTCAATGGTTGTAAATATCAAGTAAAATGCAAAAGTTATGTGAACGCCGACAACACAGCAACAACACTTATGCATTCTGCAGAAATGCAGAATAAAAAACACGCTATCACAGAATGAGTGAGTATTAGATAGTGACAGCAACAATAGGAAGATACTTTTGGGTTAGGGCTTGGAAAAACTCCCTTCAAGGTTAAAAAATGCTCAGAGGAGCTTTCTGTGACAGAGCACAAATGACAAATTAACACTTCATCCTTACGGCATGAATGGAAAGGTCATGAAGGTCAGGCACATCCACATATTGTTTTATGTGCATCCATCCACTGTTTTGGACAATTCCTTTAATGCATAAAAGGGATCAGACCTCACAGAGTATTTTATTCTGTACCCTGGTTAGCAATGTGGTTAACCAAAACCTTTAAGAAAGTAAATATTGAATAAGATAACTTTCTGTTGCAGTTAAAATTTTCAGTAAATTTATTCACAAGTTGTGCATTTCTATTTTTCATGCCACTTAGAGCATGAATTTATGTCCTTGGTATGACCGTGCTGGGAGGGCAACCTCCATCCCGGGAGCTACGGCCCTGCTCGTGCTATAATCAGTAAAGAGTTGGCACTCCATATTTTTGTAGTTTAGTGTCTGCCATAAAAATTCATGAAACAGTTTGTTTTAATATTATGAATGAGGGTTAAAATTTGTTACTGAAAATGGTTACAAAAGCTGCTGTATTTCACAGCTTCATGTTTGTAAAATTGAGATTAGCACTACAGCATAGTATTGGAAAATAAGGTATATCATTCATCTGAAAGATGTGTCTTCATATAGCTAGTTTGTGATATCAGTGAAAAGTGCTGGACAGCAAATTTTTTATACTCCCTTTTTCAGCAACTTGTGTTTAAAAGTTCCAGCACCTTTTTGTCCAGAATAAAAGCACAAAAAGATGCAGATTTAATGTTGTTTTGTTTTTGAAACAGTATCAATATTTCTAAGAAGTATTTAAAATTTTTTCCTTTAATAAGTTTTATATGCATGCTTATATTAGGATAAATTCTGGGTTTTTAAATGAAGGATGTTGAAAAATGAAGGTTTCACAACCTGTTGTACTAGTTTCTTTTTTTTTTTTTTTTTTTTTTTCTGGGTTAAAGATTATTGTTGTTTTAATGTAGGATACTGTCCTAATGAAAATGGAAATATGTTATCAATTCAATTGCTTTCAAGAAATGAGTGCAGTAAAACAAATTCACAATCAGTAAAAGTGTGGTATTTAATAGATTAGTTTCTTTTCTGTTTTAGAAAAATGAAAAGTCTTCAACTTTTGAACACTGAAGTCATACAAGATGACCTACTGAGAAATGCCACTCACCTTTGCTCTCAAAGTGATTTCGGAAAAATATTTTTTGCCGATAATAACAGCATCTTCTGCTTAGATGTAAACACAAGGGAGGTTAGTTTTTTTTTTACTTTTAATCTGGCATAATTTCAGTTATTTGTAATACATTTGAGCTTTCATATTCCTGATTTTTCTTGGACATTAGTTGTGCATTTTATTTGACCTTAGGACTATCCATTGAACAAGACTGTTATTCCTCTAATATTAAGAAATGCATAAATGGTACTGCATGCAATTAGCTATTAATATTCATATGAATGCTAACAGGAAGTTATTTTCATATGACTGCGTGCTGTGAGTTACTGATATGTATGTGAAAGCAATAGAGTGAATTATTTTTCATATTACTGCACACAGTGCATTCTTATATATTAGGAGATACCAAAACGTTTGTATCTTGACACAGAAGGAATGAGATGAATCAGTAATGTTTTTGTTGCAATGAAATTTGTCCTACATATTCTCCTTGCAAAGCAGCACACTTCTTCCATCCGTATTGCACCTGTTGGTGACCATCACTGCAAAAATCTGCTGGCTTGTACAAAAGCCACTGTTGTATCTCAGAAACCACATCCTTGTGTTCTGGAATTATCAACCAGGAAGAAGAAACTTCTTGTGACAAAAAAGAAAAATGTTACTTGCTGTCAAGATCAGGAGTAGACACTGCCTAGTTGCCATCCCAGTTGCAGAATTTTGCTGAGCTGTCTACAACACAGATATTGGAAACCCAAAATTAGTCTGCGGACACTCGCTCCTACCCACCCCGCAGGCCCTGAAGTATATATGTCTGTCTTTCATTCCTTGCCACAGTTGGCAAGCTTTGATCAGCTGTTGTTTTACTTTTGAGGGCTTATCTGGCCCAATTTTAGAATTAATATGCATTAAGATTTTTGCTGCTCAGTGAATCTCTAAATTTTGACTGAATTCTGTTTTCTGTGCTAAAGCCACGTTCACATGGTACGTTTCTTAAACGCAACATAAGACATTTAAAGCAGAACCTTTTGACACTAATGGAAATGTGTGCTTAGAAAACTCTTAGAAAACTTTGGACATTGGCACATGTACTCTTCATTTTTTTTAGCTATGTTTTAATAGTGAATATTCCATAACTGCATCTTCATTCATTTTGGAAAAAAAAAAGAAAAACTGGTCTGCCAAGATTTTTGTCTACCAAAACTTGTGTGTGTGTATTGCTTCAGAGATTCAAGCTCTACACATTCAAACTTCAAAAAGAGTCATTGTGGAGGAAGGAAATCTGCAATCTATCTCAATCACAAAAAATAAAATAAACCTTCACTGGAGATTGTGATGTGCAAGTTTAGTACTACAAGGGTCAACTAATTTATTATTTTTGAACACGTTTCCCTTCAGCTCTAAAAAAAAATAATCTTGAATTCTATGTATGAGATGTTTGCAGTTCACCATTCTTCTGATATAATGAATGTGCAGTTTTTCCATTTGCAACTATTTATGGAGGGAAAATGACATTTGATTCAGGACACTGGGAACATCGCAAAAAAAAATTACGATTACGGAAAAATCTTTCCTCCGTCCGCCTTCCGTTTTCGAAAAATTTTTCCTCCATTTTCAAGCTGAAACACAATCAGTTATTGAACAAAATTATTTTACAACACTCAGCAGAGGGAATATCGTAAGAGAAAAAAATTACAAATTAAATCTGCAGTTCGTCTAACTTCACTTTTCGAAAGTAATTACTTCACTTTCGAGAACGATGCAAATGATGACAACAAAGTCAGAGTTTGCCGCCCCGGTGGCGCAGTGGTCTAAGGCGCTGGCCTCTGATCATTCGTCCGTAAGGGGTCCGGGTTCGAATCCTGGTCAGGCATGGATGTTGTGTTTGTCTTACGGCACTGGCTCTCGCCCTTCCCTGGAACCAGTGACCCTAAATTAGGGATGGGCGACTGCTTATAGCCCATTGAGTTGCTCACGGTGGTCATTAAACCTCCAATCAAAAAAAAAAAAAAAAAGTCAGAGTTTCTCTAATCTGTGGAAGAAACTTGTGCTAAAGTTTACATGGAAACTTTTGTTCCGTCGAACTTCGGATATCGGAAATTGTTGTCTACACTTTCAAGATGAAATACAAACATTTATGCAATAAATTGATATTTAGTAACAATACTAGACAAAGGAAACTTTGCAAGAAAAAGGAAATTACAATTGCGGGAAAATTTTTCCCTCCATTTAAAACTTTTTTCTGTTTCTGTTTCATTGATCTCGAGTATAACCGAAATATGGCGAAAAAGCGGAATTTCACGAATCCGAAGGAGTATCTCATGCTCGATTCCTAATAGTCCACGATGTGCAAAGTGAACTGCTCATGCGGCTACATATGGAAGCCGATTCATGTGTTTATAAACTGATTATGTTCCCAACATGAACGATGTATACAATTGCATATTTGGAACTCTGAACGGTCGTTTTCTAGCGCACATATTTTTACGAAGGATACGTTTTTAACGTGCAAATTTTGCGAGTGGTCCAAAAACGGACCCAAGATTATATATATATATATATATGTATTTTTTTTCTTAAAATTTCTTCAGGCGTGAGGCAGGTAACAATTTTATTTTGGCGGGAGTTAAAATTTTTCTGCGGGAATCCCGCTATCTCGCCCTGAATTTTAACCCCTGATACAATAATCAGGAAGTTTCCTCTAAAGAAAAAGAAATCCTTTTTAGAAATAAAATATTTCAGGAAAAGCTTCCTGATTACAGTATTGTATTTATACTATGCTGTAATCAGGAAGTTTAAGGGCACAAAATTTTCTGTCACCCACCTGCCACTGCTGATTGGAAATTAATTTTTGACGAGGAAAAAATAAATTTCAGGTGTTTTCTATTCAACTTTGTCAAAAATATGTTGCCGATGTTTTGCAGGTCCCATTTGTTTATGTTTGTACGACTATCGAATCCACCGGCTGTCATAGGTGAGAGTTATTACCCATATCTATGCCTCGCCCCATACGGGGGAGAGTGCAGTTCAGGACACAACTGGAAAAATGAAAGAACAGTATCCTATAGTTTATTTGCATTTTGACTGAAGCGCGAACTCAATCCATCATTTACTGTCGCATTGGTAACGATAAAAGATGTTAGGCTTAGATAGTCGTGACGCATTTTGTAAAAAAAATATGGTACCTAGGCTTTGCTATGCAAAATATGAAAGTTTTGTTACTTTTCCCCTGTTATATGTTGGACAGGGAAAACTATGAATAAATAACAGCCATACAAGATAGCTGCAAAAATGTAAATAAACTGGAAGTGGCTTTCCCACCAAACATCGGCCACATATTTTTGACAAAGTTGTATGAATAAAGAAAAAAAATGTGAAGTAATATAATTTCCGCTAAAAATACGCTATTAGAAATGCTTAAGCAGCGGGGCGAGGAAGCTATGGATACTAAGAGTCTCACACGAGAGCCGTGAAAGTGTAAACAAACAGGAAGGCACTTTCGTGCCAAACAGCGGCCACATATTTTTGCCGAAATTACATGACTGAAAAAACATGTGAATTACAATTTCTGCCATCAGAAATGTTTGTTTTAAGCAGCAGAACAAAATAAAATTAGAAAACAGATTCACTCATTTGCTTAAAAATTCATAAAGCTAGGCCGTTGATCTGGTTGATTTATCATGAAATAAGAATTGAGGGGTGTATATACGGACTGGATAAATAATTTTTTTTTGCGAGTGAACAATTCTGACGGAGCAGTCTCCTGCTCCCTCAGAAATTGTGACTTCGCTCTTTCCGGGAAATCTGATAGCTGCGCGTCGCATCCCCTTAGGAGCCAACATTAAGCCCCGCAACATTCCACCCTCGAGAACGGAGTCCCTCGTAATCCCATCCCCCCACCCACTATGGTTACGGCTGTGCCAAGATGTGCCTTGACCACCCAATCACACAGTGCAGATATTTCGTCTACAGGAGGAAGGCGGGGCGGGAGGGGGATGGAAACGGTACTTGGATCCATTTATTTGTCTGCAGATTTGTTAAGCAAAGCAGCAGAAAAAAAAAAGAGGATTTTTTTTTTTTTTTTGGCGCAAATTATATTGGAAAAGAAAAGAGTAAATTGATCTGCAAGATTTGAAGATTTGTTGAGCGATCTGCGATGCCCGTCGCCGCGTCCCACTGTTTCTGCGACCAGGGTTGCCATGGTGCCTCACGGCACCTGAGTTTTCAAATTCTGTTCTGAAAATTTTATTTTTCAAACTTCGCATTTTATTTGCTCAAAAATTTGAATTGATAACAGAGGAACGTAAACATTAACAGGTTGTCAAAAATAGCCAAGATGATCAAACTTTTTGAACATTTCAGTGTTTTGTTATTTGCAGACATGCCAACCTTCAAAATCTGAAAATCGGGAGATTTATATAGTTGATAAAATCACACGAGCACTATTTTTTTTTATCAATGAAGGGACCGACATGCAACTTCTACGGCTACACGCACGAAAAGAACCTGCGTGTAGATAGTTGATGGCCTGAAGATAATGCTCCAGGAGCATAGACAACACTCTCCAAGATATCGTAGATGAAGAGTTTTTATGTGAGCCATGTCTCCCGACCCGTTGAGTATAGCCTTTTCTAATGCGATTGTTCTAATTAAAGAAAGTTTTAAATGCATGATTGTGCTGTTGAGTGAGTGTTTAACTGAAAATCGGTAAGTTAATATTCAACTAAATTGTTTTATTTATAAATATATTCTTTTAACTAACAAAAACCATTGCACAAAAAGGCCTCTCTCGGGGTAGGAGCACATGTCTCACGGAGCGACAACGTGCGAAATACCTTTCAATATTAGGTAAAAAATGCCTTTGATATTATATTTATATGGTCACAAGAGATTCAGTGCAAAAGAAAATGTTTAAAGGGGAAAAACCAAATGAGTCACTCACTGTATTGTTTTCTTTCTCCTGTAAAATTCTAGTTTTTGGGCTCATTAAATTTTTCCCCTTCACCCTTTAAATTTTTTCCAACCCATCTTGGATGATTGGTCAGAAGCCAGCGCTTAAACCACTGTGTCACCAGGGTGGCTTTCTTTTTGTGGATAAGAAAAGTACAAAATTGATAACTGTAATGCCGCCTTGCATCGACGCAGAAAGAAAAAATTCACAGGCGATTCGAAATCATGGTGGTTGATGAAATTTCGACCATCCTAACTGCTAATCCTTGGGTGAAAATCAGGAGAATCTGACATTCATCTGGAGGGTGGGAGGAAGGGCTGAGAATTTTGAGTCTGCTGCCTAAATCCGGATACCCATTAATGAAATTTTTTATTCTGACTTTTTAAATGGTTGAATGCATTTTATGGTGTGTAAATTGTCTTTGAAGGATACTTATCTTAGCATGAAAAGTACCCTTCAATGAATATTTTTACCTAATATTCAGACTTTATAAATGTTTTAAAACTTTTTGTCATGGCATGAGAAGCACCCATTAATGAAAAATGAAGTCTGAAAAATAAATTTAAATCATTGACAACTAATGTTTTCTTATAGTTTTATGTTTTATTTTTGTCTGTTATTGTACACTTGTAAGTGATCTGTAGCAGTACAAAACTTGACTGGCATTGTTTGTTCTTTGCATTATCAGTGAGCATTTGTGTTCCTTTGTAAACTATGTAGGTGTCATTATGCGCAAACCTTGACAGCACAGTTGAGGCTGATGGTCTTGATATTACTTCAGTGGACTACATAATTGAGACCCAGAGCATATGTATATCAAGTATGAAGGGAGATATCATTGTATATAGCCCCACTTCAAATGAGGTATGCTGCTTTTCCTTCCCTCTGTCTTTTCTAGTTTTCATTGTATTTTTATATAAACCTGCAGGGGTTCTTCCAGGTGGCATTTGATACTGTTGAATGGTAGCTTCACAAAAATATACTAGCTCAAACAATATCTTCACAAAAATACTTTTAACTGTAACAGTATCTTCGCAAAAGTATTTTGAACTGTAATGGTATTTTCACAAAATATTTTCAGTAAAATTTTATTTTAACAAAAATATTTTGATTTAAGGAGAATCTTGTTGTGTGTGTGTGTGTGTGTGTGTGTGTGTGTGTGTGACATTCAGACTATTCAGTTTGCTGTAAAAGCAAAACAGGGCAGTTGGTATAAATTATTTTTTTTTTATTTACGTACTCCCAAGCAAACTGGATTTGTTATTTAGTTATTTACTTGCTTAGACCAATCATTTTGATGACCCTTGCATATAAGAAATAGAGTTTTGTTAGTTCTGCTCAGATAATGATGATTCTATCTGTGAATCCATATCACTTTGAACCTTTGTGCACTTTTGAGTTTTTTTATTAACAACAGTTTTGGCAAAATTCCTGTAAACACAAAAATAGGTGGAATTCCCCCAAAATGGGTATCATCTTTAAAAACCTGGATCAACCCTTGACCTATATGTGCATGAAAACAATGGCATTGAAGATAATATATCTTGCGTATAGCTATGTTCATAAACCAGTTATATATGGATAATTTATTTCTTTATTCTTTTTGATGGAAAACGTCTTACCCCGCAGGTCCGGTATGGGGGAAACTATTCGAAAGTTGATGTTACGATTTTGTGTACCAGACAAATCTTAACTTTATAATGCATATCGAAATAAGCAGTACATGGTTTAAAAGAGCAAGCATGAAAGAGAATATCACGCAACATTAGCCTTGAGCGCGAGATGTTACACGCCACCACAAGATGGTTACCAAGTTGAAGTGGAAAATTACCAGTTCGCCGCGCAGCAAAATTAGTATATTATATTTGCACTTAGGGTATTAAACCCCAGCAAAGTGCGCATAGTTTACGTGCAATTCCTTAATGATATACTATTAAAAATAACCATAAAGATCATGTTAATTTCCATCTGCAAACACTTCAAGAACGTCAATTATCGTAATGTTGTTGGCCTTCAAAGGTTTACAGACTCCTTGCTTATGATTCCTTCTTCCGGGATGAAACATCATATATATTTTTTTTATTTGCTAGACAAACAAAGCCGTTTTTTTCTACCATACGAGATGTAACCATAGCTCGTCAATTCCATAAAAACCACACAAGCATACTACTCATTCATACATTCAGTTAAAAAACTATGTACATAATTACACTACATTACATTCCCAGGTGGTTAAACCTTTGTCAACTGTGAGTAACAAAATGCTCCATCCATTTCAAAACCAGTGCTAACCCTACTGCAAGTGTCACCCTCATTCAGCCTTTCACACACAATCCTCTAGCACTTTCAACAGGCTACTGCATCCTCAGGAGGCAGGTGTGTCTCACCGTCCACCACAGCTCAAGTGAGCAGAGCCATCGAGGCACGGGCTCCCTTCGCAATCTCTGAATCTTTGTGTCTCTGGCGCCATCTATTGTCATTGCTGCTCTTTTTCTTTTTTTCTTTCTAAGCTGTTCAATTTTTATTAAGGCCTTCCATTGTTCATTTAAGTTGCTAAGCTCATTAATGTTGCATAATCTTGATCTTTTTTTCAATTAACACTGACTCTGCTATTCTCAACTGCCTTTCGTTTTTACAGCACTTAATAATTTTAATATCCTCCAACCTTGGACATTGTTGATTTTCCAGACAGTATTGGGTTAATGCTGTCTTCGCTTCTTTTTATAATATTTTATTTTTTTATAAATAATTGGAATAAAAAGAAGCTAAATCAGCATTAACCGAATACTGTCTGGAAAATCAATAATGTCCAAGGTTTGAGGATATTAAAATTATTAAGGGCTGTAAAAACGAAAGGCAGTTGAGAATAGCAGAGTCAGTGTTAATTGAAAAAAACAGATCAAGATTATGCAACAATAATGAGCTTAGCAACTTAAACGAACAATGGAAGGCCTTAATAAAAATTGAACAACAGCTTAGAAAGAAAAAGAAAAAAGAGCAGCAATGACAATAGATGGCGCCAGAGACGCAAAGATTCAGAGATTGCGACTGGAGCCCGTGCCTCGATGGCTCTGCTCACTTGAGCTGTGGTGGGCGGGTGAGACACACCTGCCTCCTGAGGATGACAGTAGCCTGTTTGAAAGTGCTAGAGGATTGTGTGTGAAGGGCTGAATGAGGGTGTGACACTTGCAGTAGGGTTAGCACTGGTTTTGAAACGGATGGAGCATTTTGTTACTCACAGTTGACAAAGCTTTAACAACCTGGGAATGTAATGTAGTGTAATTATGTACATAGTTTTGTAACTGAATGTATGAATGAGTAGTATGCTTGTGTGGTTTTTATGGAATTGACGAGCTATGGTTACATCTCATATGGCAGAAAACCCGGCGTTGTTTGTTTAGCAAATTAAAAAAAAAAAAAAACGATGTTTCATCCCCGGAAGAAGGAATCATAAGCAAGGAGTCTGTAAACCTTTGAAGGCCAACAACATTACGATAATTGATGTGCTTGAAGTGTTTGCAGATGGAAATTACCATGATCTTTAGGGTAAGTGAATGGTTATTTTTAATAGAATAAAATTAGTATAGCTCGGGAATGCGTATGCATAGGATGTTGTGTGAGGTATCATTTAACAGAGCTCGAAGAGTACCATAAAATAAAACACAACACTCATAGTGACAATAGTGAAAGAACTTAAAAAAATATACAGTGACAAAGAGTTGAACTTAGACAAATTTTCGTTAACATTTCAAAAATGTCAAAATATCTTCAAAACAAGAAGGTAAATGCCTATTGTAATTACTTACAAAGTGAAAGAAGAATAAATGAGGAATCCAAAAAGGCCCCTATGACAGCAGCAGAACGAATGCGGAGGATGAGGCAGCGTCAACAAGTTTAGGCGAGTACCAGTCACACAGACGCCGCAATGCCTAATGCCAGTTCACAGGCAATGGATGTCAACAGTGAGATAGAACCGATAGAATGCGACAAAATACAAGCAGATGAGACGTTTGAGAATCGAGATTTAGCGTTTATAACCCATTGGTGTCTGGCGATGATGCACTTTGACAAGTCGTTCTATCGTAACCTGTTGGGTTTTGTTTGTGGAGTTTGTGATTGCATATGGTTCCAAATTGATTTAAAATGTCCCAATGCAGCTATGTTGCAATTACAAGAGGAATTCACAGATGAAGACGTTCAACAGTTTATGTTGTGCTCAAACTGCTAGACATCAGTAAAGCAAGGAAAGGTGCCAACGTTGAGTAAGAGTAACAGCTTCACATATCACATTCCGACTACTTGGCACTCACAGAGACTTGGATTGATAAAGACAAAACCGTCAACATACCCGGGTTCAAACACATTGAGTCCAAAGAGTGCGACGGACACGGTGATGACGACGCCCAACAGCCCAGTACGAGTCGTGGCACTGGCTAGAAGAAGCGTAGTGGATTCTACGGTGGCACGGCAGTCTTCAAGAATCAGAAAACATGCAGGGCTCATGTCACTAGACCCATCCCACAACGGCCAATACCCAAGTATTCTGGCTTCAATTGTCTACAGGATATTCATGTTAGCGAAGGCGTACTAGTGGATGATTAGATACCCAACCAATTCAAATTCATTCTAGTGTCAGTCTATATTCATCCACAGACACCACTCAACTACATCGAGATGTTTCTCTTTCAACTAATGCTTTACTACACAGAGCATGTCAGAACAATAGTTAGCAACTGGCCCTGCAATCCCAATATACCGCTTCTGCTCTCTTCTGAATGACAAGTTCAGATTGGTGTTGTTGAAACAGTTTCTGAATGACAAGTTCAGATTGGTGTTGGTCAGGGATCCAACTGACTTCACAACTTTTAAGAATACCACGATGGACTTAACATTCTCTAGAGACATAAGTGTAGCATGTAAGTCTTACATATCGTACTACTTGTACCATTGTCCTGTCTGCAACAAAATTTTACAAATTAGTCAGCATTGTGAGAAATAAATAAAATAAAAGACATGCAAGTTTGTTGCGCTCATTTTTTCTTACCAACCCTACAAACACCCCGCCCGACAACACCGCCTGGATAAGACGTTTTCCACCAAAAACATCAGCGGTAGTGACCCTGACACTACCTACCCCGAATTTTTTTAAGTCAACAACAATCAGGATGGATAAAGGTACTGGGAAGTAGTTTGAAATGAACTCTGGTCCAAAACATGGATGCAGGCTGTTACGGGGGGGGGGGGGGTGTCGATACAGATAATCTTCTCGAAGAAAGTAACTTAAAAATAATACACAAGGCTAACAATCAAGAAATTATTGGCCTACCTGTGTTGGATACTGACCCACAAAAAAAAAGGGAAAACGGAATCATGAAGATATCAGGTAAAACATTACTTGCCTCATAATCACTTCTTGTATCACATATATCAAATGCATGCCAAAATAATATATGTGATATAAGAAGCAATTATAAGGTAAATCATTTTTTGCTTAATGTCTTCATGATTGAGCTTAGGCCTATGGCTTGTCTCTTTATGAAAGCAACTTAGCTGGAGATGTTGAAGTAGAAGGCCTTACAATTTGCAGTTTAGTATATGCTAATGTTTCTATACTAATTTTTAACAGTTTAAACAAGTTAAAGTATAATATTAAAAAGCTGAGCATAATGTGTGAAATGTTTGAGATGAAGTTCAGTGTTGATAAGTCTAAACCAGTGATGATTACAAAAATTATTAATTTTGTAATGCTAGAGGAAGAGCCTAGAAGAGGTAACAGATTTCAGTTATTTGGGTGTAGTTATGGATGTGACTGGAAAGTTTGTTTGAGAACTAGATAAACGAATTGGCATAGCATGGAAAGTGTCTTTATCAGCTGTATAAGAATATTTTCACCAAGGAAGTGGTTATCCAGAGAAATAGACTTTGCTGTATTAAATGCAGTACTTATGCCTACTGATTTGTACAGCAGCTAGAGTGTCATATGTAAAGCAAAGGACTCCCTTGAAGGTTAGAAGCTGCAGACAGAATAATAATAAAAAGAGTATCCAGGGAAAATAGGCAAATTCAGTTGCAATACTGAATTAGTGATGCTTACATTTGAATTAAGCTGGGTACTTCTTCAGTGAAGGAAATATTTAATGAGAATATATATTGAGATAGTTTGGATTAAAGATGAGCACACACAGACACACACGCACGCACGCACGCATGCGGGCAGGCTTCTTCTTTAATGTCTGGTCCGGCCTGGGCCCAGACATTTAAAGCCCATGCCCATTATATAAGGATTTATGACTGGCCCAGGTTTAAAAATTTGTGCAAATTTTCCCTTTGTGAATAAGGAAAAAATGAAGCATATTGTTTTACTCCTATTTATATTTTCATCACCTAATAAGAGTGTTAGGGTTTTCCATTAATGTCCCCTCCACAAAAAAAAAAAAAAAAAAAAAAAAAAAAAAGAGAGAGAGGTAAAGAATTACTATTATGTGCATCATATTCAGGTAACAAAATGTCTTTCATTTTATAATTTGAATGATTCAGTTTCCCAAGTGTATCAGGTTAATTTGTTTACCTTGGCTCACCTTCATGTTTTCACCTAATGACTGAAAATTCCCAGTTTTCATATTGTAGGTAGCAGAACTTTAAATTTTAGTCGGCAGAAAACTTTATACTATGAGTTTTCATTGTATCAAGGAAATAATACCTGGTTGTTACTTAAAACACTCGCAGTCATTTTTGAGTTGCGAAATGCACACGAAACACACAATAAAGAATATTTAAGAATTTTAGGCAAAGAGCAAAAGAAAGACTGTAGCTTAACCATTCAGTTGTGTTTCCCATTGCGTTAGTTAATTTGTGTGGTGGTGTTAAATTAATTAAAAATGTGAAAGAGAAAATTAACTTGAGCCCAGGCCCCTCATGGGCCCAGTTTTTAGTCAAAGATTTGATATAAGAGCCCACCTGGGGTGGGTCCGGGTCTATTTCCGGGCTTTCTGTCATAGCCCAAACCCATGCTCATCTCTAGTTTAGACATGGGTGTCAAGTTGGAGTTGAAAGATTGCCTAAACAGGTGTCAAATTCTGTAGTAGCGGGACCAAAACCAAGAGGTAAGCCAGGAACAAGATGGATAGAAGGTTTAAAATTAACTATTAGTGATCAATAAATTTAACACCTGTTGCTGTTTACTTTTTGAAAACCTCTCTTGCCAGTTACTTTTGATGATCTAATGTGATGCCCAGAAGACAAGAAAATCTTACAATGGACAGAAAGTGGTAGAGAAAGTATTGCAAGCAAGAACTATTTTTTTTCTTAATATTACATACAAACATACATACATATCACTAAGCTTTTCTCTGAGATTCAGAGGTTAGCTCGTCAAAGAAAGACAAACTGCCAGATAAATGTTCAACTGATGGAACTAGAATTTACTTACTGTTGGTGTATCAAACGTCTCCATTTACAGCTGTCTTGGCACAGCTTGAGCTTCACTCGCTCAAGCTTGAATCTCAGAGAACAGCTGAGTGATATGTATGTATGTACAGAGGATAGGTGTTCACAATTTGTAATAGTTGCACATGGCATTGATATCACTTGGTACTTTATTATTGCTGACACTATAATTGCAGCATAAATACCAGTATTAAAAGAAACTGTTTTGTTGCACGATTATATTTATTCAGCTAAAAAATGAAATCTATATACAGTTTAAAAACACATGAGCATTTCGGTGTCACATTGACATCTTCATCAGATGTAATTTCACCATGTGGTTACATGCTGGTCTTAAGTACGTGGAGTAGATGTGCATCATGGGAAAGGTAATGTCAATGTCACATGATATACCAGATAACAAGACAATCAAAAAAGGCATAGTTAGCCAATGATCACTTAACAGAAGCAATTGCTATTGTGCTGTCCTTCCCAACAAGATTGCTCCAAGGTTCAGGTAAAACATAAGGATAATAGTCATTACAGCAACTTGTATTATGCCGAAATATAGAGGCTTTCTGCAAATAACAAGGAATGAACAGAGTTAGGTGTGTTTATGATTTTAGCGTTGTCCCAGTCTGGGATGGAATTTCCAGCACTTATGTGGTTCTGCAAAAGAGGTGCTTTGGTGATTCATTTTTAGATCATATCTGTGTTCATTTAATCTCAAATCCAAATTTCTTTTGGTAGAACCCACATAATGATTGTTTAGTTCACCAGAGATAGTGTCCAGCATAGGAATAACATACACACCCCATTTTTTCTTTGTCAATTTTGTCACGATCAAGTGATAATGGTATATAGATTGCATGATCGCATTCCAAATTGTATTTTATGACGAGAACATATGTTGGTAAGGAGGTTTACAATATGTGGATTAAAATCAACAGATCCAACATACTTTTTACTTTTGCTCACTAATTCAGCAGTTGACATAGAAAACCGTACTTTATTGTGCACTCCCCTAACAACGTTGTCCGGGTAAAAACCATGGTTACCCGGACAACGTTAAAACCATGGTTACCCGGATCAACGTTTTAACAACGTTGTCGCTAAAAACCATGGTTACCCGGACAACGTTGTTAGGGGAGTGCACAATAAAGTACGGTTTTCTATGTCAACTGCTTTAATTAGTGAGCAAGTGCCTAAAAAGTATGTTGGATCTGTTGATTTTAATCCACATATTGTAAACCTCCTTACCAACATATGTTCTCGTCATAAAATACAATTTGGAATACGATCATGCAATCTATATACCATTATCCGCAACGATCGTGACAAAATTGACAAAGGGAAAAAATGGGGTGTGTATGTTATTCCTAATGCTCGGCACTATCTCTGGTGAACTAAATAATCATTATGTGGGTTCTACCAAAAGAAATTTGGATTTGAGATTAAATGAACACAGATATGATCTAAAAATGAATCACCAAAGCACCTCTTTTGCAAGAACCATAAGTGCTGGAAATTCCATCCCAGACTGGGACAACGCTAAAATCATAAACACACCTAACTCTGTTCATTCCTTGTTATTTGCAGAAAGCCTCTATATTTCGGCTTATAATACAAGTTGCTGTAATGACTATTATCCTTATGTTTTACCTGAACCTTGGAGCAATCTTGTTGGGAAGGACAGCACAATAGCAATTGCTTCTGTTAAGTGATCATTGGCTAACTATGCCTTTTTTTGATTGTCTTGTTATCTGGTATATCATGTGACATTGACATTACCTTTCCCATGATGCATCTACTCCACGTACTTAAGACCAGCATGTAGCCACATGGTGAAATTACATCTGATGAAGGTGTCAATGTGACACCGAAAGTGCTCATGTGTTTTTAAACTGTATATAGATTTCATTTTTTAGCTGAATAAATATAATCGTGCAACAAGACGGATTTCTTTTAATACTTTATTATTGCTCTGAATATATAACACGGGAGGTGTTCCAAATGCAAAGCTAACTCAATGTAGATACCAAAGTAAGTTGCTATTTATATAGGCACCTTTTACATGTACAATATATATACAGGGTGCCCAGTAAAGTCCTTTCTCAGCCCCATAACTTTCGAATGCCGACAGCTATAGCCATAAAAACGGTGTCTAGGTATAGTAAAGTGGCTATGCACTATTCGATGAGATCGCTTACAGCGAGCGGCAAAGAAAACAGATAGCATGCCGATCTCGAAAACTATATGAGATACGGGAAAATAGTCAATTACAAAGTTGTAGAGCAGCATCGATTTAGTACGAAAAGACACCTTGTGCACATGAATGCTAAAAATAGAACGCGTACAACGCTTCTTTTGCAACTGAACCACCAACCTCATAGATACGGCCCTTTCACTGACAGGCCTTGCCTTCCTTGTTATGCCAGTATCGAGTGCAACTCACTTTGCATAGAGGTGGTCGTAATTCAGTGAGCACTCAATGTATATGAATACTGTACGTTACAGCTCATGCAGGTATCCCTGCTAGTAAGGAAGGAACTGCAAACTTATATAGACCTTACCAATGGATGCAAACAATCACAACACAAGATATCAAGGGAAAACTTTCACCCGATCAGCCTCTTCAAGAATTGCAGAAATTTATAAGTAGAAATCACATATTAAACAGAGAACTCCCCTCTGCTCCCTAAAGAAAAGGCTCAAAGAACTGCATTTAGTGAGCATGAAGACTATCTCACTGGAGGAATTTTTTTGCTTAGCTAACACTGCTGTGTGTGTGTGTGTGTGTGTGTGTGTGTGTGTGTGTGTGTGTGTGTGTGTGTGTGTGTGTGTGTGTGTGTGTTTTCAAGGCTGACAGAATCTCATTTTGAATCAATTGAAAGCAGTAAGCTGATTGTGCTGTCTTACAGAAGAAGATTTTTAGCAGTATTTTTAGGCATAGTAGTAATGTTGAGATTACTTTGGAAGTGACCAAAAATTTAGTGATGTTTTAAAACATTTTTTTTAGTACTGATTAATTATGTTTAAAAATTTTTCTGTACTGTTTTAGAAATTTTTGGTACCAAGGTTTTACTGCACATGATTTTGGTAATATGTACAGTAAAACACGAAAATCCGGCATCGACAGGACCAGACGAGTGCCAGATTTATGAAAATTCCGGATTTCTGAAGCTATCCAAAAATTGGGTAACGGGCATTATGTAAAGCACATCATCATCATCATCATCATCATTGTCAACCATTATCAATCCACTGCTGGACGAAGGTCTCCCCAAGTTTCCTCCACAACGGTCTGTCTTGTGCCAGTCTCCTCCATGTCACCCCTGCATACTTTCGAATTTCATCCACCCATCTCCCATGTGGTCTTCTTCTGGGTCTTTTCCTGTCCCTTGGAATCCAATCTAAAATTTCGGCTGTCCATCGATGATCTGTCCTTCTGGCAGTATGTCCAGCCCATTGCCATTTCAGGGATTTAACTCTGATCATGATGTCTTCCACTCTTGTCATTTTTCGGATCCACGAGTTCCTCTTCTTATCTCTCCTGGTTACACCAAGTATGCACCTCTCCATGCTTCTTTGAGTTGTCTGCAGCCTTTGTATGTCTCTTTTAGTTAAGGTCCACGTCTCTGCACCATACGTAAGCACTGGAAGGATGCATTGATCAAACACTTTTCTTTTAAGACATAATGGCATATTGCTCTTGAAAATTATGCTGTTTCTTCCAAAAGCTCTCCAGGCAAGTTTTGTACGCCGATTAATTTCTTCATCAATGTGACCCTCACTTGATATCTGCTGTCCAAGATAAACATACGTGTCTGTTATCTCCAGCTTTTCTCCATCAATCGATAAATCTTCATTTCTTGTAAAAGCATTGAACATCACTTTTGTCTTCTGAAAGTTCATTTTTAATCCCACTTCTTTACTCATGTCAGCAAGTTCTTGGATCATACTCTGCAGCTCTGATGAGGTAGTTGCAAAAATGACTACGTCATCAGCAAAACGTAGGTGGGTTAGATAATCTCCATTAATCTTTATCCCCTTGTTTTCCCAGCTCAGCGACTGAAAAACACCCTCCAATGTGGCATTAAAGAGCTTCGGAGATATGGTGTCACCTTGTCTCACTCCCTTTCCAATTTTCACGTGTGTTGTATTTTCAAACAGCCGAATCTTTGCACTTGCATTTTCATAGATGTTATTAATAATATTAACGTATGCATCTTCAATACCGCAGGTTTTCAGAGCCATTGTAACTGCTGATGGTTTCACCGAATCAAAGGCTTTTTCATAATCGATAAAAGCCATGCACAATGGAAGTTCATATTCCCTCGCTCTTTCAATTAGTTCTCTCAGCACGTGGATATGATCTATTGTGCTGTAGCCACTCCTGAATCCAGCTTGTTCTCTCGGTTGAGCCATGTCCAGTGTTACCTTCAAGCGGTGTGAAAGAACTTTAGTGAAGATTTTATAAACTACTGATAGGAGGCTGATAGGTCTGTAGTTTCCGAGATCCTCAATGTCACCTTTCTTATGTAGCAGGATCATTGTAGCGGTGTTCCAATCCTCAGGAATCTTTCCTTCATTAAGGCATCGAGTGAAAATTTGGGCGAGTACTGTTTCGATTTCTCCACTTGCTTCTTGTATGATGTCTACAGTAATTCCATCTTCTCCTGGAGCTTTTCCCCGCTTCATGTTCTTGATCGCATGTGCAACTTCTGCTGGAAGGACTGGAGGAACTCTGGTACTGGTATCTTTCATGATGTCTGGAGTGCATGTATCATCCCTTTCATATAATTTGGAGTAGAAATCTTTCACTCTTGTCAAAATTTCGCCTCTATTTCTTGTTACAGAACCATCTTCTTTTCTCAGTGCCATAATCTGTTTTCTTCCCTTACTGAGATGTCCCTTTGCTATCTTTAGGCTTTGGTTGTTTTCAATTGCTTTCCTCACTAGTTCACAGTTGAATTTTCTTACGTCTTCAGTGATACTTTTTCTTACTGTCTTGCATAGCTCTATATATTCCACTTTGGAAGTCACATCTTCTTTAGTTGTCCTCATCTCTTTTCTTTTTTGCATCAACATTTTCGTTTTTCCTGATAATTTATTTACATGCAACTTGTTCTTAGACCCAGCTAATTTTGTTGCTGTTTCCATAAGAGCTTTGGTTACTTTTCTGTTAACTTCAGAGATGTCCACTTCTTCCGATGTCAGGCCTTCTAAAGCAGAGAACCTGTTCTTCAGTTCCAACTTGAAGGTATTATGGTGTTTTTTAAGATTGGTTATGTCAATAGATTTTGTTTGTCTTATGAGCTTGCCACGTTCAAGTTTAGTGTTGAGGTGCATCTTACATCTCACCAATCTATGGTCACTACCTGTGTTGAACTTGTTTAGCACACTGCAGTCTTCTATGACGAATTTTTTGTTACACATAATAAAATCAAAATGAAAAAAACCATGAGGAATAATCACTCACCATAAAGATCATGGTAACCTTCCAATGGACCAAACACTTCCAACACGTCAATTCATCGTGATGTAACTGGGCTTCCACAGGTTTACAGACCTCTTGCTTACGCTTCTTATTTTCGGGTGTGAAACATCGTTTTTTTCCTTTGCCTTATAGTATGTTACTATAATGCTTGTCAATTCGATAAAAATCATACATACAACTCATTCATACAATTCAAGTAAAAACTATGTACATAAACCTTACATTCACAGGTGATTAAACCTTAGTCAACTCTAATTATGGAACTCCTCCTTCTGTTTCACAACCTCTGCTACTCCCACTGCAATTGTCACACCCATTCAGCCCCGCACATCCAATCCTCTAGTACTTTCGACAGATCCCTGTCATCTTCAGGAGGCAGGTGTGTCTCATCCGCCCACCGCAGCTCAAGTGAGCAGAGCCATCGAGGCCTGGGCTCCAGTCGCTATCTCTGAATCGTTGTGTCTCTGGCGCCATCTATTGTCCCTGCTGCTTTTTTCTCTCTTTCTTTTTACGCTGTTGTTCAATTTTTATTATGGCTTTCCATTGTTCGTTTAAGTTATTTGGCTCATTAATGTTGCATAATCTTGATCTGTTTTTCAATTAACACTGATTCTGCAATTCTTAACTGCTTTCGTTTTTACAGCTCTTAATAATTTTAATATCTTCAAACCTTGGACATTTTTGATTTTCCATACAGTATTGACTCAATACTGTATGGAAAATCAAAAATGTCCAAGGTTTGAAGATATTAAAATTATTAAGAGCTGTAAAACGAAAAGCAGTTAAGAATTGCAGAATCAGTGTTAATTGAAAAAAACAGATCAAGATTATGCAACATTAATGAGCCAAATAACTTAAACGAACAATGGAAAGCCATAATAAAAATTGAACAGCAGCGTAAAAAGAAAGAGAGAAAAAAGAGCAGCAGGGACAATAGATGGCGCCAGAGACACAACGATTCAGAGATAGCGACTGGAGCCCAGGCCTCGATGGCTCTGCTCACTTGAGCTGCGGTGGGCGGATGAGACACACCTGCCTCCTGAAGATGACAGGGATCTGTCGAAAGTACTAGAGGATTGGATGTGCGGGGCTGAATGGGTGTGACAATTGCAGTGGGAGTAGCAGAGGTTGTGAAACAGAAGGAGGAGTTCCATAATTAGAGTTGACTAAGGTTTAATCACCTGTGAATGTAAGGTTTATGTACATAGTTTTTACTTGAATTGTATGAATGAGTTGTATGTATGATTTTTATCGAATTGACAAGCATTATAGTAACATAC
The DNA here is from genome assembly GCA_039090855.1 of Macrothele yani. Taxonomy (NCBI): domain Eukaryota; kingdom Metazoa; phylum Arthropoda; class Arachnida; order Araneae; family Macrothelidae; genus Macrothele; species Macrothele yani. The sequence continues at coordinate 155,846,464 of CM077001.1, read as the reverse complement.
TATAAGGCAAAGGAAAAAAACGATGTTTCACACCCGAAAATAAGAAGCGTAAGCAAGAGGTCTGTAAACCTGTGGAAGCCCAGTTACATCACGATGAATTGACGTGTTGGAAGTGTTTGGTCCATTGGAGGTTACCATGATCTTTATGGTGAGTGATTATTCCTCATGGTTTTTTCATTTATGAATTGCACGTAAACTATGCGCACTTTGCAAGAGGTTAATACCTTAAAAGTGCAAATATAATAATAATAAAATCAATTTCACTTGTCGTCCCATTTGGATGTCTCCATGTCCATTTCCTGTGTGGCTTTTTCTTGAAGAAGGAGTTCAAGATGAAAAACCCTTCTGCCTCTGCAAACTCAACGAGAGTATTTCCACGCTGGTTTCTGTTGCCGTGACCGAATTTACCTACTGAAGTTTCATTCTGTTGCCGCTGCCCTATTTTTGCATTGAAATCTCCCATAATTATTTTCAAGTGCTGCTTACCTTTATTATTTAGATGACAAATTTCCTCATAAAATTCTTCAATTTCTTCTTCAGGATGACTTGTGGTGGGTGCATAAGTTTGAATAATCTGAGCCTGGTATCTTTTCGAGAGTTGGATAACAAGTCGTGCAGCTCTGTCAGAGGAACTTTCAACTTCTACAACTTTATCCTTCAGTTTCTTGTTTATTATAAATCCAACACCACTAGTTCTGCCAGTATCTGTCCCACGATAGTAGAAGAGATGTCCACTTTTCAGTTCAATGAGATCTTCTCCTTTTCTCCTTACCTCACTTAGCCCCACAATGTCCCACTTGATCCTTTGTAGTTCCTCTTCCAATTCAAGAAGCCTTGAATCAGAAGATAGGGAGCGTCCATTGTACGTAGCCAAGGTCAGCATCAGATGGCAGCCTAGTCCGGTCCTCCGGGGATTCTTAGCACCCTCTGCCTTCATGTCGCACTGGCCGCTGCCTTGGCCAGGTACATTCCAGCTGCCGGAGACTGAGGGCCAAGATTTAAGTTGTGGAGTCATTTTGGAGGGGTTTGGCCATAACTCACCACGCTGGCCAAGCGGGTTGGTGAGTGTGGGATAGAATTTCCTCTAATCCCGATGGTATAGTTATACCGCTATTGGCGGTCGTCAGAGCCCCTTTAGTGGGAACAGGATGCACCACGAGAAGGCGGGGTTGACATTTGTCAAGGAGAGGCTGTGATGTTACGCATCACCTGACCTTACATCCCCGTAAAGCACATACTTACATGTAACTGGTCACTTTAATGAAAATATATGTTCTATACCTTATAAATATGCAGGGGTTGCGCTTCCAATCACATTCTTCGCAATTTGCGAAACAAATTTTTTTGTTTTGCCGAAAATATTGGCAATTACCTTTTTGTACTATATATACATGTGTATTATAAAACTGTAAAAAAAAAAATTGAATTTGGCGAATGGTTAGGCAAAAACTTGAAAAAAGCCAGAGCAACCGCTAGGGCTGGGCGATGTATCAATACATTGCGAAAACCTGATGTAAATTTTACATCAATGTTATGGTTTTTCAACTGACGAAAGTACGATACATCATGAAGGCGATTCCCAGATTACCATGATGCATCACGAAAGCTGATGTAGATGTCATTGCAGGATGAAATCCACATACTGGCCACCAGACACACATTTCTCAGGTACATGCCGATTCGTCGCCTCATTGGTGCACGCCACTTCAGCTTGGCCCAATGAGATGATGAATTTTAGAAACCTCGTGATGTTACACGTAGGTGGCTATCTGCAATTCGCACACTGGGATCGTATGATCTCGCGATGTGTTGCTGAGGCGGTACGTCGGGAGATTTTCATGATTATTGGTGAAACATCGAATGCTCTCACGAAAACGAAATCAGAAAAGTGCCTTATTTCTGAAGTTGCCAGTTTTCTGGATGCCGGATTTTCGAGGTTTTACCATATTTGATTTGTATTGTGTTAACTGTAATATCCTGCATAAATAGGAAACAAATTTCCCTGAAGAAATGTGTAACGAATAGCATGCTCAAACGGAAATCAGGAGATGCGGGCTGGCTACCCGCTCCAGGGCAATGCAATTTTCAAGTTTTCTGAAGGAGTGGCTACATGGAAATGGTGAAAATATGGCATATTTGTGCCAATGATTACACTTTAATGTGGTTATATTTTTAATTTTATGCCTGTACATATTTGAAATAAATGCATACTGAAAGTAGTCTGCACATTACTATTTTTTTTAAACCCATTGGTTTTTAGATTAATTATAATTAGCATGCAGTCATTAGTATCCTTTAAACTGTGAAATGGTACAAATGGATTTGCACCAAAATTTTATAAATAACAATTTGCAGAGAGAGTAATATTTTGCTATGATAGTTTACATTATTTTAAAGTTATTAATTATAATCTCGTTTCTGTGTAATTGTGCTGCCTAGGGATGTGTGCATTTATATATTATACTGGTAAAGTCAGTTGCATTAAAAGTGTGTGTCATATTGTGGTAGATTTTATGAGCTCTTTCTGTTGGTTAACAGGTGGAATGTGTTGGTTCAGTATCTTCAGGTTTACATTCAGTGGCATGGAGTCCTGACCAAGAGTTTCTTGTTTTATTGACAGGTACATAAGTTATTATTCTCTTTTACTTTCATGTATACTGCATACGTTTGTGATGTATAAAAAAGTACTATATATTTATAGTGAATCACATTTTGCAGATTTATGCTAAAATAGTAGAAGCAGATGGCACAAATGATCTGTTTTAGTATATACAGAGTGGAAGAAATATTCTTCTCATAATACATAGAAAATATGTCATGATAATTAACACAGCAATCAGACATCACTGAATTGACTGACAGTCAATTCAGCAATGTCTGACATTTCTTCCACTCTGTATACCTGAACAACTGGAGATTTATTTAATAACACTAGATGGCAGCAGGATCTGCTTTGATTAAGAATGTGGTCAGAGAATATTCTGATGCTCTTAAAACTCAGATACTTGCAAATTCGCCGTCGTGGGTGGTACAACGGATAGCAGGCTTGAATGGTGATCGGAAGATATGGGTTCGATTCCCACTCCACGGCGATGAAATTTTCAAGTTTTCTGATGTGATTTAATTTACGTGTGAAACAGTCAATTCAGCGATGTCTGATTGCTGTGTTAATTATCACCATTTTAGAGCTCTGAAAATAAATGAAATGCAGGTTTATATACCAAATGTATATGCATTTTAAGTTTTGAATCAAAGCAGACATGGCTTTCCAATCTGGAAATTGGTAGGGGGTTAGTTGCATTAGTTCTGAGGAATGTTTGCAGTCCTGAGAATGTGAATAATATTAAAAGCATACACGAGGGTCGATCAGAAAAAAAGGTTACACATTCGAGTAGGAGAAAGCAAAACTCGGCAATGAAAAAGTGTTTGTGTGATGTGACAAAGGATATGAAGACTATTTCTTGATGGAATCACTGTAACGATTTTGTTGGCCTGCGCCGCCAGCTTCCATTCCAGATCGAAAAAATTATGTCCCTGCTGATGTGGTCAGTTTGTTGCAGCTGTTTTCATGTCGTCGTCACATGTTAAGCGAGTACCAGATAGGTGCTGTTTCAGGGCAGGAAAGAAGTGGAGCAAGTGCTGCGCGGTGTTTGCAGTGTGTGGCCTTGCGTTATCCTGAGGGAGAATGACACCATTGCTCAGCAGACTTGATTGTTTTCGTTGGATGCTCTTGTGCTATTTTTTTCAGCGTGGCACAGTACTGATCAGCATTGTTGGTGCTTTCATGCTGTAAGAGTCCACAAAAAGCACACCCGAGGAATCCAAGAAAAAGGATGCTATGAGTTTTCCAGCAGACGGTGTGACTTTAAACTTCCTCCCGGTGGTGAAGCAGTGTGTTTCCTTTCCATGTAAGTTCTCTTACTGGCGGGAGCAAAGTGGTGCAGCCAGGGCTGATCCCCAGTCAAGTACAGTCAAGAAAACTGCCAGTCTTCAGCATAATGCTGCAGAAAAGGCAAATGTGCCATTAGTTGTGCTGCTTTGTGATCGACTGATAATGAATGTGGCACCCATCTGGCACAAACCTTGGAGAACTGCAAAGTATCCACCACAAGATGTTGAACAACGCCATAGCCTAATCCCAGCTCAAATGCAATATGGTGCAAAGTTGCCCTTTAGTCGTCTTGAATCATTTTGTCCACATGGTGCAGTGTTGATCTCTGTTGACAAACTCAGACGTCCACTGTTAGTGCAATGTTGGTTCCCCACATCATCCCTGCTGGATCGAAATGAATGGCACCATTTCGGCACGTGTTGTCAAGACATTGCATTGTTATCATAAACATCGACGAACTGCTGATGAATTTCAGCTGCAGGCACATTCTTGGCACATAAAAACCTTTCACTGTTCTCACTTTGACCCAAGACCACATTTCTAACCATGCCACCATTTTGAAATGTCACTGCGCATTTCACGCTGGGCACAGGGGTTCACAGAGGTGCCTGGAGCACTAGGGCTATCTGTCGGATGTACATGTCATCTATGCCACTTGTATGACATCCAAAGATGACAACTGCTATGGAATCTCTGTAGTTCCTACAGAAATAGCTCTTGTACTATGGAATACGGAAAGCCGTGATTTTTCTATGGAAAATTAACAGAAGTTGTAAATTTTTTTATTTCGCTTGTTCCCTTTCCCAATGCAACAGCGTCCACTTGACGATCTGTCATTCGTCGTGCATGCGATGCTGCCTGTATCCCAAGGCTGCTCGGATATTAGTGCGAGTGACCGGCACTCGATGAGTGTGGCCTTGCGCTGAGTCATTCTAAGTGAAAACCCTCCCTCCCCAGCATGCAACATTCTGGGGATGTTGAGCACAGCTCGCATTGGTGGACGTGGGCGGAGTGTGGCCTCCAGCGACAAGCTCTTGAAAATCGTTTGGTGCAGAATGGGAGTGTCATTGCCTGGCATCGGAGGTTTTTTTTTTTATGCGTGCGTCGTCCATTCATGTCAGTAATTAATATATTGGAAGTTTTTTCATTGCATTGCGAAAAGTATGCTTGGATTTTGTTCTTATGTGCAGAGTTCGCCAAAATGCGTAATTACGCTTCTAGTACACATCGAAATTTTGCCGAAGCATAAAAATATGCATCAGGAATTTTTCACGATGCATAGTAATACACGTCGAGAAACGTGTAAAGTACACATCAACACGTAAAAATACGCATCGAGAAACGCATGAAACTATGCATCGAAGAATTTTACCAACGCGCAAAAATACGCATCGGGACAGCATTTCGCTTTTCAAAAATGAAAGTGAACGAAATAAAGATTTTTTCCATAATCGTAATCTCATTTTCCTGCGATGTTACCTCTGTCCAGTATTGTTGTTTTAGAGCATTTTATTCCATAAATATTTGTATTTCACTTTGAAAATGGAGGAAAATTTTCCGAAAACGGAAATTTGATGGTGCAAAAATTCCCGTGTAATCTTCAGGCAAGAGAATGCCACGGCTTCGAGGAATTTCTCCTTTTTTTGTCGTAATTTGGGTTATCCTCGAGATTGATGAATAACTGAACAGAAATTTTGGGGCAATTGGTAGTGGTGAAGGATGCTTTCCGCCTGAAACTTTCGAAAACGGAAATTTCGTCTTTCAAAACTTTCGGAAGCAGTGAACATTTCTCCAGCAATCGTAATTTTACTTTTCACGCGATGTTTCCTCTGCCTAGTATTGTTGTTAAATTTCATTTTATTTCATAAATATTTGTATTTTACCTTGAAAATGGAAGAGAAATGTCCGAAAATGGAAGTCGGATGTAGCAAAGATTTCTCCTGTAACTGTAATTTTATTTTCCAACGATGTTTCGAACGTGTATCCTGTGTTCTTAAATATTACCCCAAAAAAGGTATGCGTTTCAACTTGATAAAGGAGGGACAGTCCGAAAATGAAAGTGACGAAGCTGAAAAATTTGCAAGAATTGATGCATGATATTCAAAAGCTTTCATAGGCTTATTCTCCAAGTTACACTATCTTTTATCTAAAATAGTGAAAGCTATCATGCATTCATGGTCCTCAGACTGAAAGTTCTTTCAGCATGGTGGATAAGTGTGTTATGAAAAAATATTTTCTGTGGAGGAACTCAAGTCTGCAAAACAATGTGCAGGCAAATCACTAAAGAAAGCTGTTTAATCGATTTTTTTGTTTGTAAAAAAAAATGTTTCAGTTCATGGTGTATATTCATTTCCATGTGAAAAATTTGAAATATTTTGATGCAGATTTTCATGTATATAAAATGAATAAGTAAGTAAAAAATACTAACTAAATTAAATGAGTAATAGCATGTTTTCCTGGGTTAAAATTATTCTTTTTGGTATGACTACTGAAAAATGGCCAAAACTACTGAAAATTTGTATGAGTACTACTGAAAATATCTGAAACAGGTTGGCATCTCTGAACACCCCACATTTACTTTATATTTATAGTACATGTAGCCTTTTTTTCTTTCTGTTCAATCTACATAATTTTTCACATCCAAAAATTTTCTGGTTTGGGGTGACATTTTAAATGCTAATATATATACTGTAAAAAGATATTTTAATGTTTTGCAAAAACTCATCAATTCATAGATAAATAGTATTATAATTTTTGTACTTCAGGAAATATTTGAACTGTCATTATTAAATCAGTTGCGTATTGTGAGTCAGCTGGCGTTAGCATGTGGATAACCACCTTCTTTTGTGTCTTGGCTTTACACGTCCTACACTAGCCTATATTTGAGAATTCTCACTGTACGATAGGTGTTTTTCTTTTATTCCAACTTTACCCAACACTCTATTGATAGGACATGCATATATTGATTATTTAGTCTTTGTTGTGTGATTTTCCAAGCCCATAGTGATAACCTTGGGGGTGGACAAGGAAGTAACTGCTTGTTCAATATCTTTTACTTTTCCCAGTAATTCTATTTTTATCACTTTCAAGTAATACATTAAAAAAAAAAAAAAAACTAACCCAAATCTCAACTTCATTAAGTTAAAGTTGCAATAAGAATTCAGTGTTTAATTTCCAAAATATGAAGATTAAATTCTTGAAATGTCACACGTTAAATTTGGTAGTTTGCCCTCCTCCCCCAATAAAATAAAATAAAATAAAATAGCATAGCCCAAATGTTTTATTGTTGACTGTCCTACCTAATTCCATTCTGTGAGTGTAGTGGTCAGTCGTACCATATGCTGATTGATAGTTTTTCTCATGACTCATTCCAAATCATGCCAATTTATTGTTCTTCCTAAAGAATTGTGTTAAATCAGGTGGTGAGAAATTTAACTGTTTGCCTTTTCTCACTATATCATCATCATCATCATCAACCATTATCAATCCACTGCTGGACGAAGGTCTCCCTAAGTTTCCTCCACAACGGTCTGTCTTGCGCCAGTCTCCTCCATGTCACTCCCGCATACTTTCGAATTTCATCCACCCATCTTCCATGTGGTCTTCTTCTCGGTCTTTTTCTGTCCCTTGGAATCCAATCTAAAATTTCGGCTGTCCATCGATGGTCTGTCCTTCTGGCAGTATGTCCAGCCCATTGCCATTTCAGGGATTTAACTCTGATCATGATGTCTTCCACTCTTGTCATTTTTCGGATCCACGAGTTCCTCTTCTTATCTCTCCTGGTTACACCAAGCATGCACCTCTCCATGCTACTTTGAGTTGCCTGCAGCCTTTGTATGTCTCTTTTAGTTAAGGTCCACGTCTCTGCACCATACGCAGGGTGCGCACGCGTGCTTGAAAACCTGGAAAGTCCTGGAAAATCATGATTACGTTTTCAAGGCCTGGAATATCCTGGAAAAACGGTATTTTTTTAATGCTGTCTTGAAAAGCCTTGAAATTTGAAATTAGTGCTTAAAAAAAATGCCCCTTTAGGAAATCGTGTTACTGACTGTTACCCCTTAATTTTTTTAAGTTCCTCTCCTCTGTTCTCAAAGAAACCGCCGGCTACAGTGGTGTTTCGGATGTGCCCAAATCCTAATTTGGCTGGGGGGGGAGCACTACTTCCAGTGCAATAAAATTGGATGATTACTAGCAGGTCTGTTACGGAAGGGGAGCTTGATGCATTCTCTAGCCCTGAGCTTGATGTCCGTCCGACAACTACTGAGAACAACAGAAGGGGAAAGAAGAGACATTTAGCATTTGCAAGGGGGTCTCGTGTTTACCAAGTCAGCTGGCATCCACCAGTGAAGAGTATGCCTGAACAACACATTCTTCTGCTCCTTGTTTATTGCATTAAGACGCTTGCTTCCGGCCCACCCCTCAAGAGACTTCGAAGCTACTTATGATAAAAAATAAGAAAACTATCTTTGCGAATTTTTCACAAAAGTGGCTGAAATTTTTATATTTACTATAATTGGATTACAGAAGCTCACTCCCAAAATTCCATTTGAATCGGTTTAAAACTTAAAAAGTTAGCATTGGAAATTTTTATTATGTGTGCCTCTTTAGACAGTGAGCCTTGAGCAGAAAGGGTGTTACCATAGCAACGGTTGATTGACAGCTGGGAGCGCTGATCCGAAGCCCTTGGTTGGGAAGAAAGCAAACACCTGTTTATCAGTTCCACGGCTCAAAAGGACTAAGAGATATTTTCAGAAATCCATTTTCCGGAATTTTGAAAATAACACAGTAAAATTTTTACAGTGGTTAAAATACATCACAATAAAGTTCTAGTGCAAATTTCGCCAATTCCGTTTGAAACTTTAGCAGATGCAAAAAAAAAAAAAAATCTTCCGTTGCAAAATCGGATTCAAAAAAAAGAAACGGCAATTATAAATTACGGGAAAAGCAAGCAAATTATTTTTTTTAGATGCCATGGTTTATTTAAACAGAGTGATCCTTAAATTTTGTTTCTGTGATGATATGGACTCTATTTTAATTACAAACATACATTTTTATTCAGATGTCTGAGTTACTGTTTTAATAAAAAATCTATAATTAAAAAGTTTTCAATGGATTTAGGCGAAATTCAGCAGATAAACGTATTTTAGTAAATTGCAACGTTCTGACGTAAATTTGGTCATTTTGTCGAAAATTGGGCAGCATTTTTTTTTACGTTTTCTTCTATAGTTAGGGTGAAGGAGGAAGACACTTCAGTGAGCTGCAGGTGGTGATTTATGGCGATGTGCCAAATGAAAAGAAGCCGTTCCATCAGGACATTCCAGAGGTTGAGTGTGCGTGGACGCGTGCTCCTGCTGTTTGAACTTAATCGGAATGTTTTCGGGAGGGGAGAAATATCCGTTTCAGCTTTACAGCTTTCAGGCTCCTTTTTTTTTCTTGGTAATAAATAAAAACCATAGTTGCTGCATTCACCATTGATCCATATTCGCATTTCTTGAATATAAACAGCAGACAATCGGAAACATGGTGTTGGGTGGGTCTTGATGTTCTTCATTTGTATCTGCTGAATTTTGTTCTGTGGGAATACGGAATGAGTTATACTGTGAATACATACAAAACTACATATTTTTGAGCTGAAAAAATATGTCTACTTGTACACAGTAGCTAACGTGTGAACTCAGACGAAGACAATCGGACATATGGAAGTCTGATTCCATAAAAAAATCAACCCATTTTATTATACACGACAGGTAAAAAAGAAAAAACATTACATGTTTTTAAACATTATAAAGGAAAGCGGATTTTTGAAACACCATGACTTGATGATATTAATTTCTGAAAGTTTTTTTTTTTTTCGATTTTAATTTCTGAAACCTTTTTTTTTTTTTTTTTTTCAATTACAATACACTGTAACATGATACCTGTGTGTTGTATCCCTTAGTTGTATGGCAGATTTTCAGTTGGCCGATATCCGCGATCGTAAGTGGTAGTTACATTGCTTATTGTTGATGATGACAAGATAAATACTGGAGTAATGTAGAATGTTGCATAACGTAAAAAAGAAATCGCCCCCTTCGAACTTTTATGCGGTTATCATAGCTGATCAACCATTTCATTCCATGAACATCAGCACATTTCAATCATTTGACCATTGGGGGTCTGACGGAATTCAGCAGTGCTTAAGCGCCTAGCGCAACGAGAACATGCTAATTATGGACAGTTCTATTCCCTTCCCCCTATCATCCTTAATCCATTTGCATCTTTCATCATTTTTATTACTTAAAACTGAAATTGCTTTTAAAAACTAATTTGAGCATGATACTGTAAAGCGTAGTAATCATCCTGGAATTTTTTGTATATGGCCTGGAAAAGGCCTGGAAAGTCCTTGAATTTTTTCCCCCAAAAAGAGTACGAACCCTGCATACATAAGCACAGGAAGGATGCATTGATCAAACACTTTTCTTTTAAGACATAATGGCATATTGCTCTTGAAAATTATGCTGTTTCTTCCAAAAGCTCTCCAGGCAAGTTTTGTACGCCGATTAATTTCTTCACCAATGTGACCCTCACTTGATATCTGCTGTCCAAGATAAACGTACGTGTCTGTTATCTCCAGCTTTTCTCCATTAATCGATAAATCTTCATTTCTTGTAAAAGCATTGTACATCACTTTTGTCTTCTGAAAGTTCATTTTTAATCCCACTTCTTTACTCTTGTCAGCAAGTTCCTGGATCATACTCTGCAGCTCTGATGGGGTAGTTGCAAAAATGACTACGTCATCAGCAAAACGAAGGTGGGTTAGATAATCTCCATTAATCTTTATCCCTTTGTTTTCCCAGTTCAGTGATTGAAAGACATTTTCCAATGTGGCATTAAAGAGCTTCGGAGATATGGTGTCACCTTGTCTCACTCCTTTTCCAATTTTTATGTGTGTTGTATTTTCAAACAGCCAAATTTTTGCACTTGCATTTTCATAGATGTTATTAATAATATTAATGTACGCATCTTCAATACCGCAGGATTTCAGAGCCATTGTAACTGCTGATGGTTTCACTGAATCAAAGGCTTTTTCCTAATCGATAAAAGCCATGCACAATGGAAGTTCGTATTCCCTCGCTCTTTCAATTAGTTCTCTCAGTACGTGGATATGATCTATTGTGCTGTAGCCATTTCTGAATCCAGCTTGTTCTCTCGGTTGAGCCATGTCCAGTGTCACCTTCAAGCGGTGTGAAAGAACTTTAGTGAATATTTTATAAACCACTGATAGGAGGCTGATAGGTCTGTAGTTCCCGAGATCCTCAATGTCACCTTTTTTATGTAGCAGGATCATTGTAGCGTTGTTCCAATCCTCAGGAATCTTCCCTTCATTAAGGCATCGAGTGAAAATTTGGGTGAGTACTGTTTCGATTTCTCCACTTGCTTCTTGTATGATGTCTACAGTAATTCCATCTTCTCCTGGAGCTTTTCCTCGCTTCATGTTCTTGAATGCATGTGCAACTTCTGCTGGGAGGACTGGAAGAACTCTGGTACTGGTACCTTTCATGATGTCTGGAGTACATGTATCATCCCTTTCATATAATTTGGAGTAGAAATCTTTCACTCTTGTCAAAATTTCGCCTCTATTTCTGGTTACAGAACCAGCTTCTTTTCTCAGTGCCATAATCTGTTTTCTTTCCTTACTGAGATGTACCTTTGCTATCTTTAGGCTTTGGTTGTTTTCAATTGCTTTCCTTACTAGTTCACAGTTGAATTTCCTTACGTCTTCAGTGATACTTTTTCGTACTGTCTTGCATAGTTCTATATATTCCACTTTGGAAGTCACATCTTCTTTAGTTGGCCTCATCTCTCTTCTTTTTTGCATCAACATTTTGGTTTTTCCTAATAATTTGTTCACATGCAACTTGTTCTTAGACCCAGCTAATTTTGTTGCTGTTTTCATAAGAGCTTTGATTACTTTTCTGATAACTTCAGAAATATCCACTTCTTCTGATGTTAGGCCTTCTAAAGCAGAGAATCTGTTCTTCAGTTCCAACTTGAAGGTATTATGGTGTTTTTTAAGGTTGGTTATGTCAATACATTTTGTTTGTCTTATGAGCTTGCTACGTTAGAGTTTAGTGTTGAGGTGCATCTTACATCTCACCAATCTATGGTCACTACCTGTGTTGAACTTGTTTAGCACACTGCAGTCTTCCATGACGAATTTTTTGTTACACATAATAAAGTCAATTTCACTTATCGTCCCATTTGCCCATTTGGATGTCTCCATGTCCATTTCCTGTGTGGCTTTTTCTTGAAAAAGGAGTTCAAGATGAAAAACCCTTCTGCCTCTGCAAACTCTACGAGAGTATTTCCACGCTGGTTTCTGTTGCCGTGACCAAATTTACCTACTGAAGTTTCATGCTGTTGCCGTTGCCCTATTTTTGCATTGAAATCTCCCATAATTATCTTCAAGTGCTGCTTACCTTTATTAATTAGATGACGAATTTCCTCATAAAATTCTTCAATTTCTTCTTCAGGATGACTTGTGGTGGGTGCATAAGTTTGAATAATCTGAGCCTGGTATCTTCTCGAGAGTTGAATAACGAGTCGTGCAGCTCTGTCAGAGGAACTTTCAACTTCTACCACTTTATCCTTCAGTTTCTTGTTTATTATAAATTCAACACCACTAGTTCTGCCAGTATCAGTCCCACGATAGTAGAAGAGATGTCCACTTTTCAGTTCAATGAGGTCTTCTCCCTTTCTCCTTACCTCACTTAGCCTGACGATGTCCCACTTGATCCTTTTTAGTTCCTCTTTCAATTCAAGAAGCCTTGAATCAGAAGATAGGGAGCGTCCATTATACGTAGCCAAGGTCAGCATCAGATGGCAGCCTAGTCCGGTTCTCCGGGGATTCTTAGCACCCTCTGCCTTCATGTCGCACTGGCCGCTGCCTTGGCCAGGTACATTCCTGCTGCCGGAGACTGAGGGCCAAGATTTAAGTTGTGGAGTCATTTTGGAGGGGTTTGGCCATAACTCACCACGCTGGCCAAGCGGGTTGGTGAGTGTGGGATAGCATTTCCTCTAATCCCGATGGTATAGTTATACCGCTATTGGCGGTCATCAGAGCCCCTTTAGTGGGAACAGGATGTACCACGAGAAGGCGGGGTTGACATCTGTCAAGGAGAGGCTGTGATGTTACGCATCACCTGACCTTACATCCCTTCTCACTATATAAGGACAGATAAAAACCAGCCTTCCAGATACACCTGTATATATGGACATTTTTATAATTATTTCATAATATTCAATTTTCCTTGTCTCACACGCCATAACAAGCGTATGGTTTGTTAGCAGGAACTTAGGAATCCAGCTTGACATTGGGGTAATTTGATTAAAATGTTTTCCTATCCACCCTAATGGTTTTCACTAGCATTAAGCTGGAAATGGCTGAAGTATGTCTGGATTTGTAAGACGTTTTGTAGAACTTATCCCCTGCCATTATGATGTCAAGGCAAAGTTGTTTGTTAACGATGAACTAGTTTCGTACTTTATCTGGTGATCATTAACCTTTTAACCTTTACAACATGACACAGACTTCTGAGAAAATGCAGAGTTGCGGTAGAACAAAGAATAGATTTTGCTATAAAAGCAGCTGGCTTCTTAGCCTTGGGGCATTTGGGATTCGGAAGTTGGGCAGTGGAGGGTTGGCATTGAGTTTTGGGGACAGAAGCGGACTTTTACTCTGAGAAGTAACAAACAGTTGCCACAGACTCTGGAAGGTGTTTATTTTCGTTGGTACAGGCCATGTCTCGGATGGACCAAGAGGGCTTTTGCGAAAAATCTCCCAGTTTGAAAAAAGTGAGAGGCAGGGGGGGGGAAGAAAAGGAAGAGGAAGGAAGAGAAGTTTTGCGAAGGGCAGCCAACGGATTGCTGATGAGATTGAATGATTGCCTGATACATTACTTATAGTCAGGTATAATAATAATAAACTCTGTTGTTATCCCGCACACAGTACATTGTCTTATTAAGTTGCATGAATTCTTACGAATCACCTCATCATCTGATGAAAAAGAGAGGTGACTGGAATCCCTACTGCACACAGAAAGAACCTCAGTGAAGACGTTTGCAGTGCATTATGCATATTCATCGTATTTGATTAAAAACTGCCCAGCACCCTACACTCACCCCATCCCAATCCTTTCCATACTGAGACCAGGAAGTAGAACAGCTTTTAGTTTCAAAATGTTTAAGTAGGCCACTCTTAAGTACAGACGACTGAAAAGAAAAAAAGATTAATGAATGTTTATAAAAAAAAAAAAAAAAAAGAGCTCACATGTAAGATGAGTGCATCAAATTCTTAGTTCTGAAAGCTTAACATATGTTTTCATGTAAACATAAAAGGCACTTGAAAGTAATTGTACTGGCATCTCATAATTTATTTTAATGGTTTATCTTATAGAAAGAGTGAGTCATAGCTCAGATCTTTTCGTTTCCCATTCTTAAGATCTGTGTTGATGTAGCAGCTTCTTAGTGTGACCAAAAAGCAACTCTTGGCTGAATGTAGATGCAAAGCTAATTTGTTTTTAGGAAGATATTTACTGAAATCCCTCTATATTGTAAATCATTAAAACTGATCACAGAATTTAAAAAAAACAAAAAAAACCCAACTATATTTAGGAAATTCATAAGCTCAGTTAAAAAAATGTCCATTAAATTTATGTGGTCATAGTAGCTGGGTAACAAAGAAAAATAACTGTCTAGGCTACCTGTCCAAAAGACTAAGGAAGAAGAATACAACAATTGTTACCTGATTTCACCCCAAAACTTGTGTCTGTGAAAATATGCACAGCACACTATTTGTTTGCTTTCTGTCAATTGATTTAACTTTTGGGAACCACACTGTGTGCTTATTGATTACTTTTTGTAATCTGTTACATTATACAGTAGTTTGGCAATTGCTTGCTATTACATATACAAGACAAGGTTGTGGCAAATTATGCAATTTTGGCTACTATGGCATAACAGAGAGAGAGAGAGAGAGAGAGAGAGAGAGAGAGAGAGAGAGAGAGAGACAGACAGACAGACAGACAGAGACAAAATAAACAAGAAAGAATAATTACACCTCATATGTAAGTCTGACTTTTGTCCTGGCTAGGAACAAGAAAGGGAACTTGCAAGATCATGAGGGAAGTCACATAGAGAAGAGGTAGAGGAATTCGAAATGGTGGCTGACTAATTCTAAAAATAGTCAAACACTCATAATATTGAACTGTACTATTTGTTCTAAAACATAAGCAAATGTACAAAAATGAAGTTGGCAAAAGAATACATTGTTTTCAATTATGAAGCCCAACAAGAGTAATCAGTTATGAAAATGAAATGAAGATATTACTTCATATTGAATGAACAGAACAAAGAGTTCTGCCATGCAAAAACTGTTCAGAAAATTCCATAAAGTAATAAAGAATAATTTATGGAGTTTTAATAATTGATGAAATATCAGCTGAGGAAACAAAGTGGCTTAAGGAGGAGAGTTTACATTAAGCTTCATTACAATCACACAGCTTGTAGAACATGTTAAAAGCGTTTACATTAGAAAGAAAACATATGCGTATGGAATGTGTAATATATTAAAATAAGTACATGTAAGAATAATATTGAAAATTATTTCAAGACTATTCTGGAATTTCCTTTCTATTTAATGCCCATAGCCTTCCATGACTTAACTTCAGTATTCCTAACACAAGTTTGCCTTTAAAAAGACATTTTCACAAGCCTTCAGTTTAGTATATGCTCTATTTTACTTAAAAACCTCCTCCAAGCCTATTTCTTTACTTTAATGACTATTCCTGCTTTTACAGGTGTTGTAGCCTCTTAGCTATTTATGCACTACCACACCACATGTTCTCCTTGCGGGACTCAACTGTACAGTCTTTTTAAACCTGTTCCACTCAACCTTAATGCTCTTGTAAGGTGTGGTTTCAATTGAACACAACTTTCTGTTTTGGAAGTACTATGTGACTTCAATATTATTTCAGTTTCTCAGTTGTAGTATGTTAGATGGCTTTTTAACTATGACAGTTGATTCTAAAAGTAGATGGCACAAGAAAATGACAACTTCCAATTTCAAAAGCTGTGTAAACCCCAGTGTCTATAATCACACTTAAAGAATTTTTCTCAATGACATAATCAATTGCACATTTTCCACTTCTGGCTCAGTAAATTTATGAATAGCTTTATGCCTAAAAATAGTGTTTGTAACTATAAATTCATTGCCCAAGCACAAGTTAATTAGTACCCATTTTACCATTCATATGATCTAAATTGTTTCTCCAAATTTTCCTATTATATTGCCAGTTTCACTGTTATTGTTTCTAGATCAGATATTCAAATCTGAAGAATAATAACCTTTTCTTGCTGTTTAGTTTTACCTTATTAAATCTAAAACTCATAATTGGAATCTACTTCTTGACAACTGAAAATTTTTCACTGGTCCCTAGACCACTTCAACTTGCTGTCCATTTAGAAAACATCCCAGAGAAATTATAATCAGGTTCTCTACTAACCAGGATGGCAGCCATTGTGTTATTGAAGGTTAAAGTCAAACTAGCTTGTGCTTGACCCATTCTTACACCTGAATAAATCATTTTAAATCTGCTCCCATTGTCATTCTCTGAACCTATGGGTTTCAGCCTCACTAATAATATTAGCCTACCATATATAGTTTGATTTTTTTATAATTCTTTTGCTGATTGTACCTCTTTCCCATTGATTTTTCTTATATTAATACAACTAAGCTTCACTTTCTCCTACATATGTGGTAGTTCTTTTGATCCATTGTTGGTTGTTTTTATTTTCATCTCCCACTCAGGTTCCTCAGTGGACGATAGGGTCCTCCCAGTTCTTATTTCTTTGATGTGCTGCAGTGACCTAATTAACCTAAAAGATTTCCACAAACCAGTGTTACCCCTGCTGGTTGGTGAACATTTTAGTATTCTATTGGAAAATAAGAGAAACAAATTGTGGCAAAATCATTGTAGTTATTGGCATGACAGGCCATCAAGCTTCAAATATTTGCATAAATGTCAAAATTGGTAGCAAGATGTGAAAGCCAAAATTGTGTAAATCTATGACATTGAGGACAGGGATGTAGTGATTCCAAAATAATAAAACTCATAAAGAAAGAGGAACTAGTGAGGGGATTAAAATTAGCTAAAAGTAAAAAAAAAAGCAAGAAAATTATAAAAGTTATGTGAAAGTATATCATAAACAAAGCATATGTAAAACCACTTACATGATTTTTTTTTGATTTTTTTTTCTTCAGACCAATGAAATCATTCACTCTTAGCAAAAATACAGAATATATGAACATCATAGATTTTATGGGCAATTAATTATTATGGGTTCATGAACTTGTTACAGGTGATTATTCAAACTCTTAAAATGCACGAAGCTTCAACAAAATTCCGTGAATACATAGTAGTTACAAGGAACAACAAAAAGACCTGCTTAAAAGAGAGCCTTCAATTTCATAAGCAACAGAAAAAAACTATCTGGTTTCTGTGAAGCATTACCTTGATTATGTTAAATTATTTGAATGCAAATTCTGTACTAAATAGACAAGAAAAAATTAGTTAGTTCATAAGTAGGAAAAAATGATAGAAATCTTCCAAGAAAGAGAAGTAAAAGCATTTCTGGAATCAAAGTGAGATACTGAACTAAGAGGAAACATAAACTGCTATCAAGATGATTAATAACAGCTAGTCAAGGAATGCTGCCCATTCCAGATTTGTGTGTGTGTGTTACAGATGTGTAGTCACAGAACCAAAATATCAGGATAAACTTCTGTGAGTCACTCTACCCCCAAATACTAATTAGTTTTGCATACACACTTTAAGTTTATAATGAAAGCTGCTTATCATTTCATAGCAATCAGTATCATAAGAAATGAAAATTTTACTTTCTTAATAAACAGTGAATGATGGAGTAATGACTCATGTTGGAGGGCAGTTTGAAATTTGATGTTTTAATAAATATTTTAAGTATTTTATGTCGTGTTGCTAATGTTTGGCAAATGAGTTTTCTATTTATATCCTTTTCTAGGTGATAATACTCTGATTTTGATGACAAAAGAATTTGATCCCATCGTAGAAAAGTATTTACATCCTACTGAATTTGGTGAAAGTATGTATCATATCTTATTACTGTACTGTCAAGCATAAAAATCATTTCTTGTTGTAGCCTTTTTTATTTTAAAGCGGTAGTTATATTAACATCTCACTAAAACATGATCTGATTCTCTCATTTCTATTGTAAACTAGTATAATTTTTCTCATTTGAGACTTAAACGTTTAAAGTTGTATGGTAGAACTAAATATAACAAGTAGTTAAACTGCAAATGGCTTTAATCAGTTGTGCAGATCTGGGAAAAATATTAGGAAGTTCTATTTAGTGGCTTTACTCAGAGACATTTTTATTTTCAAGTATTGTTTAGTTGAATTCTTCATAAGGAAAAAAATTGAAAGGTCAAAAACATTTGAAAGAAAATTAGAATCTCGGAGAAGTAAGTACATTCTTCAACTAAACAAAATGTGAAAATGAAAGTAAAGGTGTTAAAACAGCAGGGCATCACAATTAGTTGCACACAGTTTTTGAAGAGATAATAATGTTTGATGACCAGGAGTTACCAAATGGAATGAGCGAAGTAATGAAAATCAGTTGTGCAAGGCTGTTTTCATTAAGAAAGTAAAGTCAAAGAACAAATCCAGCTGTATATGATGCAGTCTTCATACCTGTTCTCTTAATTATAGTAGTGAGAGTTGTGTGCAAAGTAAAGGTCTTGTTAGGTTATTATGTTTGAGTGACCTAGGAGTCATGGCTGAAATATTAGGAGAAAATATTTTTGTTCAATGCCAAGATGAAATTGGTAGTTAGGATAACATCGTATATCAGCAATATTTTTTTTATATAAAAATATGTTGAAGTGATTTATCTATGTATCTTGTATAGAAGATGAAAGACTCAACAGATGTTACATTCAAAATATTAGTCCTCGAATCAACTAGAATACTTGAAATGTATGAAAAAACATGATACATTAATGGCGTGCAATCACAAATTGGCAGCAAAGGCGTAGCGAAGGTGACTGGTGCCCTGGTACAAGGTATATCATTTGCTCCGCTTAGCAGACAACACGGATGATTGAGAAAGTGGTTTTTGGAAGTAACTTGAGCAGTGTAAGCACCTGCCTTAGAAAAGTGTTGTTCTATTTCTGAACTGAATATATTCTGATAGTTTATTCAAAGCAAATTTAATTTCAAATCATATGTGCTAATAAATACTTTAATTGTGGAATAACTTTTTTACGGGTCTTATAGAGGTTATTTTTCATGAAAGTTGGTTGTCAAATTTTCGAACTAAAGCCTAGTTCGTCATCAGGACTATGTCACTGGAGTAGTTGCTGCCACTCAATTGGAAGAGTCCATCCGCAATTATCGTTAATTGTGGTACTTCTTCTTCTTGCTATTTCGATCCCTTCTTCTAGTTTCCTCTTTACTAAGTTTGACTGGTGGGCGATTATTTTCACTGAGTCCCAATTTATGGAGTGTCCACTTGCTTGTATATGTCTGTCTAGCCCTGTTTTGTTCCCAATGTTCCTTATAGCTGCTTGGTGTTCTTTCATTCGGACCTTAATACTTCTCCCTGTTTCTCCTATATAGCTGAGTCCGCAGTTACAGTCGATGCAGTAAATTACTCCTTCCTGCAATTGGATGTCCAATTCTTTCTGCTTTAAAGCTGGCAGGAATTTCTTTATTTTGTTATTAAGATCTGGAGCTAGCCTGATATTATATTTTGCTCCGATCCTTTTCAGTTTCTCGAAAAGTCCCTTGTGGTACGTAATTTTGCTGGTGAATTTGAAGTTGGTTTTTTCCTGCTTCTTTTTTGGCACTTGTTTAAATATTTTCTCAACATATGGGGAGGGGTAATTGTTTTCTGCCAATATTTCCTTTAATTCTTCTTTGTGAAGATCTTTTTGAGTAGCTGAAGAGACCAGGACTTAAATTTTTTCCAAAAATTGTCTCGCCGTATTGGATTTAATATAATCAGGGTGGAATGAGCAGAAGTCTAACATCTTCCCTGTGTTGGTGGGTTTTCTAAAAAGCTGAGTGAATATTTTTCTCTCTCTTGAGGTCAAGGTTAAATCTAGGTAATTGATGCTATGGTCTTTTTCCTGTTCCAGGGTGTACTGCAAGGTATTCTCTAGTAAGTTAAATTCTTCCAGAATCTGAGAGGGTAGAGATTGGTCCACAGTATCTATTATAATTTGACAACCAACTTTCATGAAAAATAACCTCTATAAGACCTGTAAAAAAGTTATTCCACAATCACTATGAATAGAGGTGCCATAAATGCATTTACAAATACTTTAAGGCGAATTGGAAAATCGCAAATTCTAAAACACCAGAGGACTGCACATTTATGCAAATGATGTGACATTGACATGAGACAGAAAGAAATATTTCTCGATAGTATTTGTTTTAAAACATTTCAAATTGGTTTAAATATAGCATTTTATAATTTGTGGATGCTATACAGTTTGGAAACAAATATAAGGCTAGTTTTTTTTTTGACATCACAACCTAAATCTTGATATTTTATCATGTTGGGATCCTAGTGTTGCGTGTCATGAGTCATTGTATGTAGTTAGTTATGCAATATATGTGTGTTTCAGAAAGCCGAGAGAGAGAAAAAAAAAAGAAAAAAAAAGGCAGGACCCTTGCTTGCAAAGCGTGTGGAATTAGTGGGAGTGAAATTGCATGACACGTGAATAGATCAAAGTCTGTTGTAAAAGTATTTTAATAATACTGAACAAAAGTAGTAGTTTTCTTTTGCAGTGATCTGCATTCAATTAAGAAGAGTTTACTTATATTGTATATATATTCTTTATATTCTTGTTTTATCGTTTGATGTGGGTTTTTTTTTTATCATATTTGTTTTTGTGTCCATTTCAGGTATAGGATGTGTAAATTGCAGAAATTGTTAACTGTACAATATGTGGAGTTGCAGTTAGGGATAAAATGTAATCATTGGCACCAATGTGCTGTAATTTTCACTGTTGTTGTAGAAAATACGGCAGATATGGCACATCAGTGCCAATGATTACATTTGTATCACCTTCCATGTATTTGCATAGAATTATTTCTTTGGAGAATTCGTTTCCCATTTATGTATGAAATTAGGAATGAGTTGTTTTGAGGTTTTAAAAATGATGAATTTGTACTAATTTTTATTTGTGTTTCAATGGTACACCCTCTGTAATCTCAGGTATAACAATGGTACTTTTTACATGCAGATTTTGAATTTCTACTCGTCAAAGTATGACAACTGTAATTTATCTCAAAGAGGGGCTTTATGGACAACAGTGAAAATACGGCACATCAGTGCCAATGATTATATTTGTATCACTCCATGTATTGAGTTGTTGGAAAAGTCATGGCGTATTTTAGCCATGTTTTGCAAAGGTCATTTATTGATAGAAAGAACAAAGATCAATCAATGATATAATGCCCGTTTTGTTCGATAACGTTTTGCCATCTTTCAGTGAGCTGCAGAATGCCTCGTTCATAGAAGGACCTGTCTTTCATGGCAAAAAACTGTACAAGGTGCTGATTTGCAGCCTCATCTGAATTGAACGTTATACCACGCAAGGACTGTTGAAGAAGAGAGCGAAAAAAGTGGAAGTCTGACGGCGCAAGGTCAGGCGAGTATGATGGGTGTGGCAACACATCCCACCCAAACTCCAATGATGTTTGGCGATTGATCAAACTTGTGTGTGGTCTCGCGTTGTCGTGATAGAACACAACACCTTTACGATGAATGAGCTCTGGACGTTTCTGGATGATGGATTCGTTCAAACTGTCCAATTGCCACAGTACACATTTGAATTAATTGTTTGATTCCATGGTAGGAGCTCGAAAAACACGACATCTTTAAAATCCCACCACACCGAGACCAGAACCTTCCGCTGACGAATGTCTGCTTTGGATGTCGTTTCAGGCGAAGCAGCACTTTGGGACCAAGACCGTTTGCCCAGCACATTGTTGTACACAATCCACCTTTCGTCACCAGTTATCAGTTGCTTCAAAAAAGGATCGTTTTCCTCACGTTTAATGAGCATATCGCAGATGTTTATACGTGCCGTCAATTGAGCTTCTTTGAGTTCATGAGGAACCCACACATCGAGCTTGCTTACGTATCCCAGCTTCTTCAGGTGGTTATGAACGCTTCAATGATGGATGTGCAATGTGTCTGCAATCTCTTGTGTCGTGTAACGTGGGTTTGACTCGATCAATGCCTTGATTTGGTTGTCATTATCCTCGGTTGGCCTCTCGGACCAAGGAGCATCGTTGAGGTCAAAATCACCAGCACGGGATTATGCGAACCACCGCTGGCACTGACGTTCTTGTAGAGCATTATCACCGTACACTTTATGCAACTTTTCACAAGCTTGACACGCGTTCTCCCTTTACGGAAGTAAAACAGTAAAATATGGCGAAAATGCACAGTTTGGTCTTCCATCTTCAGCTTGATGTCAAATCTCTGCAAATCAACCAAATCACTCATTATTCCTTTTAAACTGCAGCTAGAACTGGCACCTGTTGAATGCCATAGCGATAACAGAGCTGTGCATGCCTCTAGTACTTCCAAAACCGCCCAACCGCCATCGGGTGCCAAAATACGTCATGACTTTTCTGACAACCCAATATTTGCGAAGACTTATTTCTTCGGGGAATTCGTTTCCCATTTATGCATTATGTTCTATGAAGCATTATCACATGCACTCCATACCTTCAGCTGTAACGACTGCACCAGCATTTTTTTTTCTTTTAGTAGTAGTAATAGTCAGAAAAACATGTTGAAATGTGCAGAATTCTAGAAATGTAATCATTGGCACCAATGTGCAGTATTTTCACTGTTGTCTGTCTAGCTACTCTTTCAGAAAACTTGAAAATTACATTGCCCTGGAGCGGGAATTGAACCCGGACCTCCCGATTACCGGTCGAGCATGCTATCCGTTAATCACCCAGGACAAGAAAGTGCCAAGCAACTGAAGCTAAGCAGGCGTAACTTAGAAATCTGAGAACATTTCAGATTTGTGCTAGACGAAGCAATTATGAACTTCATCGTAGCGTCCCAACAACCTTTTCTCACACCCGGGGTCGGATGTAGGTCTTTTAAGTTCCAGTGCTTCATAGAACATCATGCATAAATGGGAAACAAATTCCCCGAAGAAATAATTCTTCGCAAATACGTGGAAGGTGATACAAACGTAATTATTGGCACTGATGTGCCATATTTTCACTGATTGTAACATAGAAATCTGAAATGTTCTGAGATTTCTAAGTTACATCTGCTTAGCTCCAGTTGCTTGGTACTTCCTTGTCTTGGGTGGTGTAATGGATAGCATGCTCGACCGGTAATCAGGAGGTGCAGGTTCGATTCCTGCTCCAGGGCAATGTAATTTTCAGTTTTCTGAAAGAGTTGCTGCATGGACAACAGTGAAAATACAGCACATCAGTGCCAATGATTACATTTGTATCACCTCCCATGTATTTGCGAATTATTATTTCTTCGGGGAATTCGTTTCCCATTTATGTATGATATTCTATGAAGCAACGTGGGGCTTGGAATTTTATGTCCCCTCAACAAAATAAATTGGAGATATTGCCCACAAGAAGAGATTTTGTTATATTTGTCTCATGTGGACAATATCTTTTGCAAGAGTCACCACTCAGCTGAATAGTAAATACTTGGAATTTCACGTGGAAAGTGCTTTATGGTAATGAATGTTGTCTTCAAACTCAAGTGTGATATCACTTTCAGTTACCATCTAGTGAATGGTAGTTTAGTGATTTCCTGTCTTTATACTCAAATGTGACATCAGGTTTCAGTTACCATGTAGTGAATGTTAGTTAAGTGTGATTTTTAAATCTGAGACTTTCTTTTCATACTTTATACTTTTTTCTGTTTCATCAACATTGTTGTATAACAAAAATCAAAATTTTATGTTAAGGTATTCAGAACACAATGGCAAAGTAAAAGTGAACTGCAGATTCTGTTGTCCTGGATGTATGGGGTTTGTATGAAATTCAAACTGAGTATAAATAAAGGAAAAACCAAAGTTATGGTTTTTGAGCAAAGCACTGTTAGTACTAAATCCAAGATAAGTCTAAATGCCACAGTGATTGACCAGGTGAATGAGTTTGTATACTTAGGAAGTATGTTTGACAGAGAGAATAAATTAGATGGCAAAATTAGTAGGCAAGTGAATTCTTCATTGAAAGTCATAGCTGCCTTAGGAGGATTTCACAGGAATGATGGGTTCTCAAGGAAATCCTGAATGGCTGTGTATGAAAGTGTAATTGTTCCTACTCTGATGTATAGCAGTTAAACCTGGGTACTACAGAAGAGACGTGGGAGTCGTTTGTGTGTGCTGGAGAGATGTGTTACTTACCGGGGGTTTGTGGTAAGACATGCTCTGATCATGTGAGGAATAAAGAATGAAGATGTATTGCAGTTGTGTGATGTGAAGCAAAATGTTGTTAGCAAGATGGAGACTAATATGCTTCGGTGGTTTGGCCATGTAGAAAGAATAAGTAATAAGGTGCTAACTAAGAGAATTTTTCAGTCCAAGTGGCAAGATAGGAAAGGTAGAGGAAGGCCAGGAAATCATGGAAGGACCATATTCAGGAATGTCTGCTTGAGAAAAAGATTATGAGTATGAAGTACAAAAGGTCTTGTGTACTGAGTGTGATGGAGGTCAATGAAGCTCGAGCCGTGTGCCGAGTTTATTGTAAAAGGAGACATTTGGTACACCAACAGTAAGTAAATTGTAGTTCCATCAGTTAAATGTTTACTTGGTAAATGGCCTTTGTTTTAGGAGCTAACCTCTAAATCTCAGAGAACAGCTTAATGAAATGTCTGTATGTATGTATTGGTTGGTTAGTTGATTGATTGATTGATTGATAACACAAGTAACACTTGGGGGGGGGTGCTAACATTGCACAATCACAGAAGGCATTTTTTGATAGCAGTTAACTGAGATGAAAAGCAGTTCATATTTTTGAAGGTACAGTTTGTGTCCCATGCTTTTGTCATTCTGATCACTACCCACTCACTGCCCACACTGAACAATTTCAGATTTACTCAGTATCTACCCGGATTCTTTTAATTGTTTTTAGGACTTGCAAGCTTTTAATTTTCTAGTAATCAGGTTCTAAGAACTGGCACAGCAACGGTAGAAATTATATTAATTCACCATTTGTCGAAATCATTACGTGGTTTATGAAATTATTAACTATATGTCAACAAAATAGTTTCCATATTATTTACTGTTACGCACGTTACTAGAATTTTGAGCACGGGAAAAAACGTCAATATAATAAAAAATTCTTTATTTCAACTTGCCACTCATATTCCTTTTTGATGTTCCATATGATCGTTTAGAATTTCATTATATGAAGATTACAAATTTATATGAAAAAATGTTTTTATATGTACATTCATATGCATCATAAGTTGTCAAAGTCCTCAAATATGTAGAGACAATAGTATTAAATTATTAACATTATTCCAGTTTTTAACTCATGATTTACGAAAATTATACAATAGAAAAAACTTTCGAACCTCTTGACCATGATGCGCAGAATCAGCAATAAGTGAACTTGTTATCGAACATGGCACGATTTTGTTTCTTATGGTATCAGCTTCCAAGTTGAAATTCGATCTTATAATTTCTTATTATAGATGATGGTTGCATGTTACATTTCCCGTGGCTCGATATCCCAAACTAGTTTCAATTCCTTCTTTTTAGAATCATCTTCAGTGGGTATTATGAGCTACTTCTCATACATGTTGTATCTCGGCCACTTACATCGATTTCACTGGCGTCGTCCGACATTCCACAGCAGTTGCACTCTTGCACGTGCTATTTTTGGTATTGATGCTCATTCTTAGTCGTGTTTTAATATAATTGGATGATATGAATTTCTGATTCTAACTTATTTGGTGTTGCCATTCGTTGGTTGAAAATAATTAATAAGGTCTTCTTAATATATTTTTAGTGTTATTTTCTTTTTCGATAAAATATTTCCAAGCGTACGGTTAGACTCATTGGATCATTATTATAACAATTTATTTCTTTAGTTTTTTCAATCATTACTGCTTTTGAGGTTAATATTTGATTTTTTGTTTTATGCGAGGTTATAATTTTGCTTCATACTAATCTGGATAAAGAAAACAAAATATCATTAATAAATCATTGTATTGAAAATGAAGCTTATCCAGATTGGTATGAAGCAAAATTAATAACCTCACATAAAACAAAAAAACAAATATTAGCCTCAGAAGCAGTAATGATTGAAAAAACTAAAGAAATAAATTGTTATAATAATGATCCAATGAGTCTAACCGTACGCTTGGAAATATTTTATCGAAAAAGAAAATAACACTAAAAATATATTAAGAAGACCTTATTAATTATTTTCAACCAACGAATGGCAACACCAAATAAGTCAGAATCAGAAATTCATATCATCCAATTATATTTAAAACACAACTAAGAATGAGCATTAATACCAAAAATAGCATGTGCAAGAGTGCAACTGCCGTGGAATGTCGGACGCCGCCAGTGAAATCGATGTAAGTGGCCGAGATACAACATGTATGAGAAGTAGCTCATAATACCCACTAAAGATGATTCTAAAAAGAAGGAATTGAAACTAGTTTGGGATATAGAGCCACGGGAAACAGAACATGCAACCATCATCTATAATAAGAAATTATAAGATCGAATTTCAACTTGGAAGCTGATACCACAAGAAGCAAAATCGTGCCATCTTCGATAACAAGATGACTTATTGCTGATTCTGCGCATCATGGTCAAGAGGTTCAAAAGTTTTTTCTATTGTATAATTTTCGTAAATCATGAGTTAAAAACTGGAATAATGTTAATCATTTAATACCTATTGTCTCTACATATTTGAGGACTTTGACAACTTATGATGCATATGACTGTACATATAAAAACATTTTTTCATATAAATTTGTAATCTTCATATAATGAAATTCTAAACGATCATATGGAACATCAAAAAGGAATATGAGTGACAAGTTGAAATAAAGAATTTTTATTATATTGACGTTTTTTCCCGTGCTCAAAATTCTAGTAACATGCGAAACAGTAAATAATATGGAAACTATTTTGTTGACATATAGTTAATAACGGTAGAAATGTTCAAACACATGGACTTTCACTTCAAATTGTTTTTCATTAAATTTTTTATTTAATTTAATGCAGGATGAGACAAAATAATATTTAATGAAAATATTTAAAAAGAAACAAAGGCTGGTATTTAAACACCAAACTTAATTGCTAATATTTTTTTTTTCATTTTTTTCAAGCAATTTACACTAGGTTGAGCTGAAAGAATTGTTTTCTAAACCACCTATAGAGACGTGTAGTATTTACTCACTTGCTCTAAACACAAAACAGGGTTCCTGAGTGCGACAACAGAGACCGCCCAGAAATATAAGTACAATGTTTTACACCTGTATTGCATATTAATATTTTTAAGAATTCTGAATTTGCGTTTATAATTTTGAATATTCTAGACACTCCTATAAATGTTGGATGGGGATCAAAGGAAACACAGTTTCAAGGGTCAGTTGGAAAGGAAGCAGCTAAAGTGAAAAAAGTGGTATGTAAATAGCAGTGTATATATATATGTATATTTATGTATGTATATTTTGAAAGTGACTCATTTATACTTTGGTATAATATTAACTCATGTTTCTCAACTTTGTCTGAGGTATGTGTACTATTAATGTTTGTTTGAATGGATGGTTTCTTGCTTTTATTTTATTGATTCCTCTTTTATAGAAACTAACAAACAAACATTAAAAAAAATACGGTAAATAAAAAGGCCCTCCTTTTTGTCTTGGGGTGTGTTTTTCTAATTTTGTTAGTTTTCTTTTCTCCCAAATGATTAATTGCTTTATCATTGTTATATAGTATTTACTTTCATCCTAAAGTTAAAGTATTTTTAGATTCATATAATTGCCATAGTTTCAGTTGATTAAATCATAGGTGCCAACAATGGGAGGAAGCATCTTGCCCCTCCAATAATTTAACTGAAAGGTAGGGGCGGGGGGGGGCAGTGCCCACCCAATATTTTTCGTCCTGTTTAATTAAATAAGTTTTTGTTTTTGGGTGTCATTTTCAAAATGCATGAGTTGAAAAAGAAAAAATGTTTTCTTATGCTATTCAACCTATCATGTGCTGCATTTCTTTCCTTTGTAGAAATATATTATTCTTTATAAGATGGACCAAGCTCCATCTTATGAGGTCAAACCGATTTATTTCCAAAAAATAATACATAACAAAATAAGTAAAAACTTTTTCCCATAGTGAGAAGAATTGGCAGGGAAACACGTAACACACAAAACATTAGAAGAATTCTTGAAATCGTCATAACATGTGTAAGTTATGTTGAAAATTATAAGCAGGACATTTCGGTAGCGACTTCTACCTTCATCAGCCATGGAATGAGACACGTGGTAAAAGCGTCAGTTGTTGCCAGATTTCAAAATCGCTTTCCAAATAATAGGGATGTTAAAAGGTGCATCAGTATTGCAGGTGTTAGGGGTAAGGTAGATTTCAATGCTTTCGCGATACCTGAGAGCATTCCGATTGCTGAGCGGGGCGATCCGCTTAACATTTTGCCAATCAGGAATCGCCGACGTATCACTGATGGTTAAAATTGAAAGGGAGGCGGAATGGCTGCCTTTCTTAACATCAGCGATATGTTCCATCAAATGCAGGTTTATGCTGTGGTAAGTACTACCAATATAGTGGGTAATGCCTGTGGCCAAAAGACTTGAGAATAGAGCAAACTTTATGAGGGAAAGACAGGCTAAAGGGCAAAGTGCCAACAAACTGATGGGTGGTGGAAGGTTCAGGAAGTAAACTAGATCTATTCTGTGATTCAAAACTCTTAGTTAGTCTATGTACTAAGAGGGGTGGAAAGCCATGCAATTTGTAATTGTTGATGATGTTCTGATATTCTTTTTGAACAGCAGAATGGCTGTTGCAAATAAGGTTGGCTTGGTGAATGTACGACTTCAGAGCAGACAATTTGTATTTTTCAAAGGTGCAAGAATGGTAGGGGATGATATTATGGGTGGCAGAAGGTTTCCTGTAAACAGAGAGGCCAAGTGAGAAGTCTGGGTTGATTTTGATATCCAGAAAACTAATATTGTTGTCGACCTGTTCTTGAGAAGAAAATTTTAGATCCGGGAATTTTGAAGTTATGGAGGACATGAGTTCAGAAACACCCTCTGTTTGAACTCATGCCCTCCATAACTTCAAAATTCCCACATATAAAATTTTCTTCTCAAGAACAGGTCGACAACAATATTAGTTTTCTGGATATCAAAATCAACCCAGACTTCTCACTTGGCCTCTCTGTTTACAGAAAACCTTCTGCCACCCATAATATTATCCCCTACCATTCTTGCACCTTTGAAAAATACAAATTGTCTGTTCTAAAGTCGTACATTCCCCAAGCCAACCTTATTTGCAACAGCCATTCTGCTTTTCAAAGATAATAAGAACATCATCAACAATGACAAATTGCATGGCTTTCCACCCCTTTTAGTACGTAGACTAATAGACTAATTAAGAGTTTTGAATCACAGAATATATCTAGTTTACTGCCTGAACCTTCCACCACCCATCAGTTTGTTTGCACTTTGCCCTTAAGCCTGCCCTTCACTCATAAGGTGTGCTCTATTTTCAAGTGTTTTTGCAACAGGATGGCAGTCAAACCACCTCCACATCTTCTCAACCTCATCCTTAAAGACAAAGATCCCAATAAACCCCTAGAGTTACAAGGTGTCTACTCTATCCTTATCAACACTTCCACAGGCATTACCCACTATATTGGTAGTACTTACCACAGCATAAACCTGCGTTTGATGGAACATATCGCTGATGTTAAGAAAGGCAGCCCTTCCACCTCCCCTTCAATTTTAACCATCGGCGATACATCCGCGATTCCTGATTGGCAAAATATTAAGCGGATCGCCCTGCTCAGCAATCGGCATGCTCTCAGGTACCGCAAAAGCATTGAAATCTGCCATATCCCTAACACTTGCAATACTGACGCACCTTTTAACATCCCTATTATTTGGAAAGCGATTTTGAAATCTGGCAACAACTGACGCTTTTACCACGTGTCTCATTCCATGGCTGATGAAGGTAGAAGTCACTACCGAAACGTCCTGCTTATAATTTTCAACATAACTTATGCGTGAAGTAGCAATTTCAAGAATTCTTCTAACTTTTTCCCATATTCAACATTCCTCATTTGATAAGAAACTTTATTGCCAGCCCCATATTGTGTTTCAATTTGACATGTTCTCATAATGTGCGGTAAATGTTTAAAACAATTATAAAAAATAAAATAAACAAATAAAAATACAGAAACAAATATTGTATCTCCAGCACCTTATTAATCTGTTTAATTTTTTTTTGCGCTTTTCATATTATGTTTGAAAGTAACCACGCTAATTTCTCATATATTTTTTTTTTTTATAAATGTTTGGAAATAAAATCTGTGCCGCCCCGGTGGCGCAGTGGTCTAAGCGATGGCCTCTGATCATTCGTCCGAACGGGGTCCGGTTTCGAATCCCGGTGAGGCATGGATGTTGTGTTTGTCTTACGGCACTGGCTCTCTCCCTTCCCTGGAACCAGTGACCCTAAATTAGGGACGGGCGACTGCTTATAGCCCATTGAGTTGCTCACGGTGGTCGTTAAACCTCCAATAAAAAAAAAAAAAAAAGAAATAAATAAAATCTCTGTGGATATTTCTTTAAAAACACAAGCTGAATTTTACTTTTAAAAATATTAATATTCAGCAAAAGAATATTTTCCCCTTGTTCATTTGCTGTCGAGCAATTACAATTGCATTTTAAAATATATGTCAAGTATCATAGTATGCCGCTGGCTTCTTACCATTCCTCCAAGATGGGTCCAAGTTTGAATCCCAGTGAGGCATGGATGTTGTGTTTGTCTCATGGCACTGGTCATCTCCCTTCCCTGGAACCAGTGGCCCAAAATTAGGGATGAGCGACTGCTTATAGCCCACTGAGTTGCTCACAGTGGTCGTTAAACCTCCAATAAAAAAAAATATATATCGTAGTTTATCTTTCTCCCTTTTTTTTTATTTTCCTCCTTACAATGGGTGAGACAAGCCTCTCCTATGTCTGATCTCTTCATGCTTGCTCACCAATAATTTGGTGAAGTCAGCACCCCTGGTTTTTATGTTCTTTCATTGCTGTAGAACAGCATAATTTACATTGTTCAAGTTCAAAATATTTTCAACTCAAACTGAATTCATTGCAACTGCAGAAATAGTTAAAGCAGCCACAGTGCACTACAACCTTTGTGTATACAGCTTTTTCTTTATTGTACAGGTAGAATTTCATAGCTGTAAATGGAAGTCACTTTTGTATTACTGTTATTATTAATGTTTTAATAAACGGATCTCATCAAATTTGACTTACACCTTCTAAAAGTACAAAGCGTAGATGAAGTGGTACATTTGTGGTACAGAGAAAGGTTGATGAACAACTTAAATTAGATACGAGACATATTCGGAAAGTAAATACCATTTGCAGATATTTATGCTGCAGCGCTGTGGTCGTGATATCTCACAAGCTCACTGACTTCTGTCACTTGTGGGAAAGCCATAAACACCCTTATGAGAGAATCAGGTTGTGTTTGCGTGTTGTTATGTGCATTTAACATGTTTAAGAAGATCGAGCGACCCACCGACTGTGATATAAGGTCCATAATTCGATTTTTGAATGCAAGAAATGTGAAACTGACTGACATTCATTGTCAGATTTGTGTGGTCTACAGTCACTTTTTTTTTCAAATTTCTTTTATTGTCTTCATCATTTCTGAAAGACTGAAGCACTCATCATGTCATTAGGCTGGAAACAAATGACCCTCCCCCTCCTGCAGCCCAGACCTAGCTCCGAGTGGCTATCACCTGTTCTTGCATCTGAAGAAGTTCCTTGCTGGTCGTCATTTCTTTGACGATGATAAAATCAAAGTACAAAGGAGCAGTGCAGACAGCCATATTCTGCCACAAGGGGATACAAAAACTGATGCTCCGTTACTGCTCCATTACAGTAAATGCCTCAATAATGTCAGAAACTATGTGGAAAAGTAATTTAAGGTATGGCAAATCTGATAAAAACAGCATTATTTTGCAAATATATTCTTTTTTAATTTTAATAGCCAAACAGTACTTACTTTTCATATATGCTTCATATGTTCTTTAAAAAAGAGAGAGGGAGAGAAGAAAGAAAATAGTGTCATGTCCTCATATTATTGAATTCAATCTTAATGATTGCACTGAAATTTTTGGAGAAGTTTTGAAGCGTTGAAGGGAAGATAGCACTCAAGAATAAATACATACACTAAAATGCACTTATATTAATAAGGCAGGGGAAAATGTGCACTAAACATTGTTAAGAACATCCACATGCATGTTTGCACGAAACTTAGGAATAAATATATGTACTTCCAAAAATAATGTCCTATATCTGCTTTTAAGGAGTTGGGGCAGATTTGGAAATGCCAGTTCCATGAAACTCAGTGTAATTTTCTTCAGACCTTCTTCAAAGTTTCCTTGTACATGCACCTGTATCATTTTTGGGCATAATATCATTTATAGGTTCACTTTGCAGAAAAAGAAGCTTTGAACAAGAAAAAAAAATGTCTTTATTTAGTAGTGTCAGAACTGAATGAAACAGTTTTTGAATTTGACAGTTGTTGAGGCATTTTCTCCAATGTAAATTGTTTTGTACTAACAGCTTTTGAAGATATGAAAGGACATTATGTTTGATAAATTCTGTGACATTGAACTAACGTAAAATGTGTAGTCTGTTATTACTGAAGGTATTGTCATAACTGAAACTTCACCTAGAAGAAATGTCAAGGTAGAGCAGGGCAAGGGTAGTTGAAGCTGTGAGGAATGCATATTCTGTGATGGTTTAGAAGGTAGGTTCAAAAAGTTCCCGGAATGATCCCCAACTGTGGGAATGAAGAATTGTGTGGGTGATTGTTTGGGTTCAGAGGTTAGCAGCACCTGTGAAGTTGTATTAAGGCAAGTAGTGACATCCCATTTCCTATCTGTGTGGAGCATCAGTAGTTCAGTAACATTGCAGTTGTAAATATTAGCAACTGAGCAAGATTCAAACATCACATTTACTGTTTTACTTTGAAAATCACTATCAGAGACATTAGCTATGCTTTTTTAGCAAGCATACAGTGAAATGATAATGAAGAAAATGACAATGAATTGTCATTTCACTGTATGTCAGTGTTTCCGTAATGGTCATGTGAGTGTTGATCATGATCTGCGTAGCTGGCACCCTTGTGCCTGGACAAATGAAAATATTGAGCATATATGCAACATTGTTCGACATGACCGGAGAAAAACTGCTGAGGAAATAGCATAAGATGTAGGAAATATTCACAGCATTCTTCACAATGATTTGAACGTGTGTTACATTTGTCAACACTTGGTTCCAAAAATGCTGACTCCAAAACAACAAGAAAGACGAATTACCCTTGCCGGAGACCTTATCACTATGGCTGATCAGCACAATGATTTTCTAAGAAACATAATCACAACAGGAGATGAGACATGGTGTTTTTTTTTTTTGTATGATCCACAGAAGAAACGTTAATTCTGCTAACAGAAATTAACATAATCACCTCAAAAACAGAAACCCTGTTTAGATGAGAGTAAAGAAAAAATAATGCTGGATGCATTCTTTTATTCTCAGAGCCTTGTCCACTATGAATTCATTCTAGAAGGGAAAGCTGTGAATAAAGAAATGTATGTCTATGTCCTGCGTCACCTCAGGAATGCAATCCAAAGGAAACATCTGGAAAAATAGACAGCAAACAGTTGAATTCTTTTTCACGACAACACGCCTGAACATCGATTTCTAATGGTCAAATAGTACCTCACAAAGCACAATGTGATATCACTGGAGCTTCCTCTATATTCTTCTGACTTGGCAGAAAAATATGGAAGATGCAGCAGTGATTTTAGAGCAGATTTCAAACACTTTTCTGTGGTTGAAATTTGCCCTAAAAGGACAATGATTCATGAGTTCTTTGGTCATCACAAAAAATGTGACAAGGGTGCTGCAAGAGGTTTCAGAGAATGCTTTCCAGGAATGCTACAAACTGCTTTATGGACGTTGACAAAAGTGTTTAGCTGTCCAAAGAGACTATTTCAAAAGAAATGTGGTATAAATAATGGTAATGTTATTGCTTTTTGTATAAAATTTTTTGAACCTACCTTGTATAACAATTAGGAAGACATGCCTTACAGTGAACTTATATGGAAATGAAGAAAGCAAATGAAGTTTTCCAGGCTCTTTGTCATCTACTGATTAAGAGGCTTTTAGGAGCAACCTGTTTGTAGGACTAAAAATATGTTAGTGAAGAACTTTAAGCTCTGCTGGTATTGGTGTCAGAAAATTTTCTGGTGTCTAATTACCGTGGTAAATAAATGGAATTGTTAGTAGGTTTAAAATGCAATGAACTGCTGTACCATTATGCTTTTTATTGATTGATTTTATTTTGTCTGCTTTATCATTGAAAACAGCAGTTCAGATGCTGTTTTTGTTGTAGATTAACCTTAATCTGCCTGTATGTTCTTGTTAAACTGTGTATATTACTTAAAAATTTCAAACAGTATAAATGGTGATAATGAGATAGTGTTCAAAGATTAAATTATGTCAATTCATATTTAAAGATATACAAGCCTGCATTGCCATGGGATGATAATCGACATCGAATTAGTTGGAGAGGTGATGGACAGTGTTTTGTCACATCAGTAATAGATCCCCAGGAAGGTAAGACAAGAATTTCCCTGAAATTGTGTATTAAATAGGTTATGTAAAAGAAATTTCATAACTTGAGCCTCTTATCACCCAAGTTACACATCGTGACATGTTCAGATGTCACTGTTGAAGAACGTGCAGCAATGTACACTTACTGTCAGCATTTACTAGACTGTATTGCTGAAAAAACAAACTATGCACGTTTACATCTGGAATGTATTTACTCATTGGCATATGGGTGAGTCTATCTTGCGTTATCTCTGAGTGCTGTAAAGTCCACCTAGCGATATATTCCACACACTGGCTGTAATTTTCCAAACATTATATCATATTAACAAAGAGGAGAGGGGGGGACTTGCTATCATATGAAGGTGACATATACAATTGTTACAGATTTACACCAGTATATATTATTCAACGTTTTACTAATTTGACCCCCCTCCCCCTATATATTCAACGAACAATATACCAACAGACAGGTGCAGCTGTGGCGGCCAAACCTGGGATTTGGACTATAAAGAATACAGGAAGGATATACAGGGTGCCCAGTAAAGTCCTTTCTCAGCCCCGTAACTTTCGAACACCAACAGCTATAGCCATAAAAACGGTGTCTAGGTATGGTAAAGTGGCTATGCGCTATTCGATGAGACTGCTTACAGCACCTCCTAGCGGCAAAGCCAGGAGTTAGCGTGCCGAACTCGAAAACTATACGAGATATGGGAAAATAGTCACTTACAAAGTTGTAGAGCAGCATCGATTTAGTACGAAAAGACACTTTCCGCACATGAATGCTAAGAATAGAATGCGTACAACGCTCGTTTGTTTGTTCGCGATGCTGAACACTGTTACGTCACGAAACGCATCAGAAAGGAGATAATATCGCCTTCCACAAAGCACTAGCCTGACTCAACTGCAGAATGTTTGGTTCCAACATGATGGCGCGCCACCACACCAGCCAGGAAACGTAAAAAGGTACCTGGTCGAGACATTCGAGCAACAAATCATCGGCTATAGTGGTTGGGTAGAGTGGCCTGCATGCTCACCGGAACTCACCCCATTGGACTTCTTCTTGTGGGGCTACCTCAAAGAGCAGGTGTATCAGACCTCTCTGACAACGTTGCAGGACCTTCGACGCCATATAACTGATGCTTGTTCCAGCGTGTCACCTGACATGCTGCAAAATGTACAGCATGAGATTCAATCTAGAGTCCAAATGTGTATTGTGGCTGACGAAGAGCACATTGAGCACCGACAGTAAATGTGCCTAGTGACAACTAATTGCTCCTTTCAGACGCGTTTCGTGATGTAACAGTGTTCGATATCGTGAACAAACAAACGAGCGTTGTACTCGTTCTATTCTTAGCATTCGTGTGCGCAGGTGTCTTTTCGTACTAAATCAATGCTGTTCTACAACTTTGTATTTGACTATTTTCCCGTGTCTCGTATAGTTTTCGAGATTGGCATGCTAACTACTGACTTTGCCGCTAGGAGGCGATGTAAGTGGTCTCATCGAATAGCGCATAGCCACTTTACAATACCTAGACACCGTTTTTATGGCTATAGCTGTTGGCGTTCGAAAGTTACGGGACTGAGAAAGGACTTTACTGGGCCCCCTGTATAGACGTAATATCAATTTCAAGGACTATCACAGTACAAGACGCCCAATGTGAGTAAACTACACCCTTCATCCTGTAATTACTTTTGTTAATTTTGTGAATTAGTAAAATGTTAAATAACCTTCATGAATATGAAAGCAAGTCCCCCTCCCCCTTTGTTAATACGATATAATGTTTGTAAAATTACAGCCAGTGTGTGGAATATATCACTATGTGGACTTTACAGCACTCGGAGATAATGTGAGATAGACTCACCCATATGCCAATGAGTAAATACACTCCAGATGTAAACGTGAATAGAGTTTGTTTTATCAGCAATACAATCTAGTAAATTATTTTATCTATATGTCAACTAGGGGGATGCAAGGTCAGGTGATGCGTAACATCACAGCCTCTCCTTGACAAATGTCAACCCCGCCTTCTCGTGGTGCATCCTGTTCCCACTAAAGGGGCTCTGACGACCGCCCATAGCGGTATAACTATACCATCGGGATCAGAGGAAATTCTATCCCACACTCACCAACCCGCTTGGCCAGCGTGGTGAGTTATGGCCAAACCCCTCCAAAATGATTCCACAACTTAAATCTTGGCCCTCAGTCTCCGGCAGCTGGAATGTACCTGGCCAAGGCAGCGGCCAGTGCGACATGAAGGCAGAGGGTGCTAAGAATCCCCGGAGGACCGGACTAGGCTGCCATCTGATGCTGACCTTGGCTACTTACAATGGACGCTCCCTATCTTCTGATTCAAGGCTTCTTGAATTGGAAGAGGAACTACAAAGGATCAAGTGGGACATCGTGGGGCTAAGTGAGGTAAGGAGAAAAGGAGAAGATCTCATCGAACTGAAAAGTGGACATCTCTTCTACTATCGTGGGACAGATACTGGCAGAACTAGTGGTGTTGGATTTATAATAAACAAGAAACTGAAGGATAAAGTTGTAGAAGTTGGAAGTTCCTCTGACAGAGCTGCACGACTTGTTATCCAACTCTCGAAAAGATACCAGGCTCAGATTATTCAAACTTATGCACCCACCACAAGTCATCCTGAAGAAGAAATTGAAGAATTTTATGAGGAAATTTGTCATCTAAATAATAAAGGTAAGCAGCACTTGAAAATAATTATGGGAGATTTCAATGCAAAAATAGGGCAACGGCAACAGAATGAAACTTCAGTAGGTAAATTCGGTCATGGCAACAGAAACCAGCGTGGAAATACTCTCGTTGAGTTTGCAGAGGCAGAAGGGTTTTTCATCTTGAACTCCTTCTTCAAGAAAAAGCTACACAGGAAATGGACATGGAGACATCCAAATGGGACGACAAGTGAAATTGATTTTATTATGTGTAACAAAAAATTCGTCATAGAAGACTGCAGTGTGCTAAACAAGTTCAACACAGGTAGTGACCACAGATTGGTGAGATGTAAGATGCACCTCAACACTAAACTTGAACGTGGCAAGCTCATAAGACAAACAAAATCTATTGACATAACCAACCTGAAAAAACACCATAATACCTTCAAGTTAGAACTGAAGAACAGGTTCTCTGCTTTAGAAGGCCTAACATCGGAAGAAGTGGACATCTCTGAAGTTAACAGAAAAATAACCAAAGCTCTTATGGAAACAGCAACAAAATTAGCTGGGTCTAAGAACAAGTTGCATGTGAACAAATTATCAGGAAAAACCAAAATGTTGATGCAAAAAAGAAGAGAGATGAGGACAACTAAAGAAGATGTGACTTCCAAAGTGGAATATATAGAGCTATGCAAGACAGTAAGAAAAAGTATCACTGAAGACGTAAGGAAATTCAACTGTGAACTAGTGAGGAAAGCAATTGAAAACAACCAAAGCCTAAAGATAGCAAAGGGACATCTCAGTAAGGGAAGAAAACAGATTATGGCACTGAGAAAAGAAGATGGTTCTGTAACAAGAAATAGAGGCGAAATTTTGACAAGAGTGAAAGATTTCTACTCCAAATTATATGAAAGGGATGATATATGCACTCCAGACATCATGAAAGATACCAGTACCAGAGTTCCTCCAGTCCTTCCAGCAGAAGTTGCACATGCAATCAAGAACATGAAGCGAGGAAAAGCTCCAGGAGAAGATGGAATTACTGTAGACATCATAAAGAAGCAAGTGGAGAAATCGAAACAGTACTCGCCCAAATTTTCACTCGATGCCTTAATGAAGGAAAGATTCCTGAGGATTGGAACACCGCTACAATGATCCTGCTACATAAGAAAGGTGACATTGAGGATCTCGGAAACTACAGACCTATCAGCCTCCTATCAGTAGTTTATAAAATCTTCACTAAAGTTCTTTCACACCGCTTGAAGGTAGCACTAGACATGGCTCAACCGAGAGAACAAGCTGGATTCAGGAGTGGCTACAGCACAATAGATCATATCCACGTGCTGAGAGAACTAATTGAAAAGAGCGAGGGAATATGAACTTCCATTGTGCATGGCTTTTATCGATTATGAAAAAGCCTTTGATTCGGTGAAACCATCAGCAGTTACAATGGCTCTGAAAACCTGCGTATTGAAGATGCATACATTAATATTATTAATAACATCTATGAAAATGCAAGTGCAAAGATTAGGCTGTTTGAAAATACAACACACGTAAAAATTGGAAAGGGAGTGAGACAAGGTGACACCATATCTCCGAAGCTCTTTAATGCCACATTGGAGGGTGTTTTTCAGTCGCTGAGCTGGGAAAACAAGGGGATAAAGATTAATGGAGATTATCTAACCCACCTTCGTTTTGCTGATGACGTAGTCATTTTTGCAACTACCCCATCAGAGCTGCAGAGTATGATCCAGGAACTTACTGACAAGAGTAAAGAAGTGGGATTAAAAATGAACTTTCAGAAGACAAAAGTGATGTTCAATGCTTTTACAAGAAATGAAGATTTATCGATTGATGGAGAAAAGCTGGAGATAACAGACACGTACGTTTATCTTGGACAGCAGATATCAAGTGAGGGTCACATTGATGAAGAAATTAATCGGCGTACAAAACTTGCCTGGAGAGCTTTTTGGAAGAAACAGCATAATTTTCAAGAGCAATATGCCATTATGTCTTAAAAGAAAAGTGTTTGATCAATGCATCCTTCCAGTGCTTACGTATGGTGCAGAGACGTGGACCTTAACTAAAAGAGACATACAAAGGCTGCAGACAACTCAAAGAAGCATGGAGAGGTGCATGCTTGGTGTAACCAGGAGAGATAAGAAGAGGAACTCGTGGATCCGAAAAATGACAAGAGTGGAAGACATCATGATCAGAGTTAAATCCCTGAAATGGCAATGGGCTGGACATACTGCCAGAAGGACAGATCATCGATGGACAGCCGAAATTTTAGATTGGATTCCAAGGGACAGGAAAAGACCCAGAAGAAGACCACATAGGAGATGGGTGGATGAAATTCGAAAGTATGCAGGGGTGACATGGAGGAGACTGGCACAAGACATTCCGTTGTGGAGGAAACTTGGGGAGACCTTCGTCCAGCAGTGGATTGATAATGGTTGACAATGATGATGATGATGATGTCAACTAGGAATTGAAACTAGTATGGGAACTTGAGCCACGGGAAGCGGAAATTAAGCCATCATCGATAATAAGGAATTATGTTACCAATTTCAACTTGGAAGCTTATGCCAAGAGAAGCAGAAAGTGGACCATCATCGATAAAAAGATGTCTTATTGCCAATTCAGCTCACCATCGTCGGGAGGTTCGAAAGTTTTAACTTTTTAAAATTTCATAAATCATGTGTTAAAAGAAAAATCTGGAATAATGATAATCATTTAATAACTATTTTATCTACATATTGGAAGACTTTGCCAAATTTACGCTACATCTGAGTATCCATA
The DNA here is from genome assembly GCA_039090855.1 of Macrothele yani. NCBI lineage: Eukaryota > Metazoa > Arthropoda > Arachnida > Araneae > Macrothelidae > Macrothele > Macrothele yani. The sequence continues at coordinate 155,806,115 of CM077001.1, read as the reverse complement.
TAAAGACATTTTCCATATAAGTTTGAAGACTTCAAATAATGAAATTCTAAAATATCTTGAGGAACTTCGAGAAGGAGTGTGAATAACAAGTTGAAATAATTTTTTTTGTAATATTGATGTTTCCCGTACTCAATTTTATAATAACGTGAGAAACAGTGAATAATATGACAAGTTTGTTGACATATAGATAAAATAAATCGTAACCACGTAATAAATTTGACAAATAGAAATATTTGATGAATTAATATAATCTAGTAAATGCTGACAGTAAGTCTCTTATTACCCAAAAGAAAAATTTGTTGATTACTGCTCCTGAAACCCACCTGCAATTTTGATCTGCTCTTTAATGAATTTTAGTATGCTGCTATTTTATTTCTGTTGAAAAATAATGGCAACTGAGATTTATTCCCCCCTCCCCACAAACCTAGGTAATTTGTGCAAATGAGAAAAATTGTTGTTTTATGTAAAATAACATAAATTGTGAAATTTGGTTAGTATGTCACAAAATCCAAAAAAACATGCAAAAAATTGTTCATGTGAATGTGCTTTGCTTAGTCTGTGTTGTTAAAAAGAACTTTTTTGGCAATACAGTTCACTAGTACCATTAAACTTTTATTCATCAGCTTAAAAATTTTTTATTGGCTCTCAGACAGTTTTTCCTGAGAATTTTTGTGGGCTTGCCAGTTGAAAGAATTCAATTTCTTTGGGAAAATACAAAAAGTGAGTAACCAGTCACAGATTTTAATGTTTTTACTTTCAGCAAAATTGAAATTGCTGAGCATAAGTCAACATTGTTTTGTAGCATTTTGGAAGCATATGGTGAATGAAGTTTTATTTTTCAGTTACCTTAGTTTCTAGAAAGTTATTTGCCAACGTTGTTTAGATTTATGTGTTATGCAGGGGTAGACAAAATCCCAAAATTTTCAGGCACCAGCTCCTTATTTTTAGGAACCAGCGTGTTTTTTCAAAGATATGCGAAGTAAACCCACTTTCGATCTAAACAAATACTACACATACTGAATTATGACCTGCAACAGTCAAAATTAATAATGTACTATGAAGGAAAGTCGGAAAGTACTTTCCCAATATCGTAAATTTTTATTTATTAGTGTAAAAAAAGTATGTACATCTTTGAGATATGGCCATCTGTACACTACTTCTCAACATAGTCACATGGTCTGTTGAGATACTTGTCAGGCTGGGAGATGTACTGCATTTTCCTTGTTTCTCTGTTTTTGTATGTTTCTTATAGTGCCTTTAAAAATGAGGGTGATGATTTTTATTTTTGAAACAGGTTGTCGTAAACTGAGGATCTGGAGCCGTGAAGCAGTTTTGCTGTGCACCAATGAAATAACTGATGGCTTGGAGCATACGCTGTGTTGGAAGTGAGTACATTCCCCCTATGTACTGACATGTTAAGTGCATTCATGCACATCTATTTTAAAGTCCTCAGTAGTTTTGCTAAAATCATTGTGATGAGTTGACTTTTGAATTGATGCAAAATCTTAAAAATCTCAAAACTCTGTATTGATGATTTTAATAATACTTAGTAATTGGGTGACATTTATTTCAACAGAATAATGCATTGATCAGATGGCGCTTCTTCCATAGCAGGGAGGTATAAAAAAGCATGACCACACTACTGAAATATATTATACGCAAGGCATATTTTAGTAAATACACATTTCTTCAGTAACAGACATTCCTATTCTCATACATGCTTCTTTAGCTTCCTAACATGCCAGCTGATTTTTTTTTGTTCTCTTGAACTAACTGGCAATTGTTTCTATAAGATATATGTATAATTCATTTCTATTGTAGATAGCCATGCACAACATGTAATCTAATAATCAGACTATGAAGTTATACTTTTATTTCATAAGAAATATCCTCATAAGGAATGGATATGTATGCAAAAATGTCTACCCCATCCAGTTGCTACTTCTTTCACAATAATAATTATACAGTACTTGAACACACTTCCTATGTGTATGAGGTCTGCAATGGAAAAAGTGCAAACTGATCAGATGCAGTGTCTGCTTTCGTGTAAGTGTCTAAGGTGTAAATGATTTTGTTTTGTTGTGATGTTTATCAGATAAAAATCATAAATTATATCATGTTAGAGAAATCCAGTATTTGATGAAAACTAAGATATTCGTCATTTAACAAGGTGCAGGAGATTTAGAAATCAGTTCTGCATTCTCTATTGTGTGCAATTGGCAAACACTTATTAAAAATTCAACAAATAGTGGCTTTAGAATGCGCATGTGTGTGTGTGTGCATGCACATGTATCTATTTTCACACACACACACACACATTCTGTAAAGCTTACAAAACACAATACCACCCTTCACTGAAGATGCATACATGAAAAACATGAAGCGTATAATAGCAGTGATCATGAAAGAAGGTAGAAAACTTTTTTATAGTACATAATGTTTAGTAACTGAGACACTGTTTTGTAGTAAGAGTACATTTTGTGCCTTTGTCCCAGGGTCATAGCCAGCTAAGGGAGTTTCTGAAATTTAAAATTAATTTTCACCATATGTTATACACATGATGTCATACCTGCCAACTTTTGCGCATTACGCATGAAATTTACGCATTTTAACTGTTCTTTGCGATTTTATGCATAGATTACTTTTTCTTACACATTTACGTATATTTAAAAAAAAACATTTTTTAAATATTTGAATTGATTAAAAAAATAAAAAAAACATTTTTTAAAAATCTTCCTTGTGAAATATTTGTTAATGTTTCAGTTAAATCATACCTGTCAACTCTTCCGGATTTTGCGAAATTTTCCATTTTTTTCTATTTCCGGTTTTCCGGCCGGAAGAACTTTTCTTTCGGATTTTTAAAATTTTCTGTATTTTTTGCTAAAAATATCCCTATAAATAAAATATATAACAGAGATGCAAATTTTGCACCAATGTGCTCCAAAACAAAAATCTTGCGCCATCTTGCTACAAAAGGCAGATTTTGTGCCATTGTGCGCCAGAACACCCGTGCATTGTCGGAACTTTGGCACAGTAAATTCTCCGTGCACACCGTTCTGCTTGTTGCTGAATAAGATCATGTGGTGGGAAGAAAGATTCGGAGACTTCAACTACTGCAGATTTTACGTAGTTACTATGGAAATCGTCGGTCCTCTACAGATGACGGAAAACATCAAGTATGCTATGGAAATCGTTGGTCCACTGCGGACGACGGAATAGGTCGAGTATGCTATGGGAATCGTTGGTCCACTACAGACGATGGAAAACGTCGAGTACGGTATCAAAATGTGATATAATTTGTTTATATTATAAACATCTAAAAATTATCAAATGCATAAATATTTTCATTTATTTTTACTTGTATATAGTTAAATTTATTATAAATGTTCTATGCGCATAATTAAAAGAAATCATTAGAAACGTCGTTTGCGCACAATTTTACGCATTCAAATTTTCTCAGGTTGGCAGGTATGCACATGTTGAGTTTTTCTCTGTCACATTTTATTTGCATACGAAATTCTTCAGTTCAGTGTGACCCCATTTTTTAAATACCGTCTTATATGCTATACTACTTACAAAAATTTATAAAACAATTATTTTATTTTTGAGACATTTTAACCATTTCAGGGAGGGTTTAAACTCTCAAAACCCCTCTCTGGCCATGCTTTGACCTTTGTATTATTCCTAGCGAAAAGGTATAGAGGAAACCAGTTTTTAGATAACTAATGGTAACATACGTTAAAATGCTTTTGGAATACGAAAAAAAAAAAAATACAAACTGCTTGAAAATTGAATGTATGTGCATGCACTCACTCATCGCTCTCTTTTGTCTCTCTCTCACATACGTGCGTGCACACACACACACACAACAACAACAACAACAAAGAAAAGAAGAAGAAGAAGAAAAAAAAAAAAAAGAAGAGGCATAGTCCAATATTGGAAACCATCAAAGCACTAGTTTTCCACCCAAGGTGCTGGCATTGTGGTGATTATATCAGGGGTCAATCCAGGTGGCATTTGATACCGTTGGGCGGTATTTTCACAAAAATATTTTTAGCTCAAAAGGTATTTTCATAAATTTTTTTTTGCTCAAACGGTATCTTCACAAAAATATTTTAAACTGTGATGGTATCGTCCCTTACAGTAAAGTTTTATCTTAACAAGAGTATTTTAGCGTACGAGGCATCTTCAACTGCATCTTTTGTTTAACTAATGTGCTTTTTTTTTTTTTCATTATAAAATGTTATCAATACAATGGTTGTTGATGGATGCCTATCAATTACCTCATCATCACTGCAGGCTGCACCATCAACTAAGCCGACGCTCACTGAAAGGAACCCCAGAGCATTATGGGAGTACTTTTTTCCCCGCTGGCAGCACCACTCCGCATGCATTTTCCAGGGCTAACTTAGAAGTAGGGGTTGGAACATCAGTGAATACTCATTCCCCAACATCCATCCATTGGTAGTATCGATGGAAATTTTTGAAGTAACAGTGGAAACCTCCATGTTTCACTAAAAAGTTGAAGAACTTTCCATCTGCAGCAGTAATGGGCACATCAACGGGTAAAATCCACAATATATCGGTGTTTACTCACCAATTCAACATCGAATAACCAATATTTTTTAAAGCACTTGATGTGTCTGTGGAAATCTTCATGATTCTTTGATGTATTGGCTCCTGTAACATCGAGGATAAGAACTCTATTTTCGGCTATTGAACATCGAACAAAACAGCGAAAAAAATTGCTAATTCACGACATAGGAATATTATATTCTCTTCTTCTTTAAAAGAATGCACCAAAAATAAATTTGTTTGCTTCATGTAGAAAATATTTTTTTGCAGTTTCAAACGTCAATTGTCACTTGCAACTCAACCATTGTTTTTTTTGCCCATCCATACTGAGATTCATCTTTGCCTTATCGGACATCGGCTGGCATTCCAGGAAACATATTTACAATTATGAGGAGAGCAGCATGATGGGAAAGTGCTGACCATACACTTTGTATAATCACAGAATTGTATAGAAAAAAAAAAAAAAAGAACTGTGTCTGCATACACAGCCACCAGAACAGAAAACTTGTTGCAAACTGGGAAAGTGCGAACAATGTTTAGCAATAAGTAAAAAATCATTGAAAACATAAGAAAACATAATTACTGTCAGAACACACAATGATTATAAAGTATTAAAATTGTCCTAAACTCAATAGGCAAAATTCAGAGAAATGGGTATTGTCTTTAAAAACCTAGATCAACCCCTGTATATATTAACTTGTTCTGTGGCAGCATCTGTCTGTGCAAACAACTGCAGTTATGTATATCAGAAAATTATATTTAACTGTGAGATTATCTATTGATGTGTTCTGATGCACCACTTATAGATGGTGCGTCAGAATAGTTTGGTGCACAGTAACCATCACAGGGCCACTCACTCACTACCTTGGGGAGAAAAAAAATTGTGCTTGAAAGTTTACAGGATAGGACTGTGCCATGACATTAGTGTGGTATACACAGCAAGACATGCAGTACCAGCCCTGTTTGCAAATTTAATGACTGATGTATGGAACACTTTCTAAAGTTTTTTTTTTTTTTTTGTGAAAGCTGATGTTCTAATATATTGTGGTTTAAGATTCATAATTTTTCTGATGAACTGAAATAGACTTTTATATGTCATCATGATCAACCATTATCAATCTTCTGCTGTATGAAGGTGTCCCCAAATGTACACAAGTTTCTGTCTTGAGCCAGTCTCCTCCATGTCACTTCAGCATGCTTTCAAATTTCATCTACCTATTTTATCTCCCTCATGGTCTTCTTCTGGGTCTTTTCCTGTTCCTTGATATCCAGTCTAGTATTTTGGTTGCCCAATGGTGGTTTGTTCTTCTAGCAATATATGTCCAGCCCATTGCCACTTGAGCTTCTTTACTTTGATCATAATGTCATCCATTCTTGTAATTTTTCTGATCCACGAGTTCCTTTCCCTGTCTTTCGTGGTTATAGCAAACATGCACCTCTTCATGCTTCTTTCAGTTGTCTGCAGCCTCTGTAAGTCTTTTTTGGTTAAGGTCCGTGTTTGTGATCCATGAAAACTGGAAGGATGCATTGATTAAATGCTTTTCTGCAAAGATCTATGGTGTTAATTTTTTCTTGAAAGTAGTATTGTTTCTTCTGAAAGCTTTCCAGCCAAGTTTTATACTCCTGCTAATTTCTTCTTCGATGTGACCTTCACTTATTCAGTGTTCTTGGTAAGTGTAGGTATCCATTACTTGTAGATTTGCTGCTTCAACTTCCAAATCTTCATTTCTTAAAAAAGCTTTGTATTAGGTGTACAAATAAGTTTTAAAGCATTTTAAGACAACACAACATGTAATTTGAAAGAAAACAACAAGACCTTTACGAATAAAAATATGCGCCGTTATTATCTATCACCTTCCGCTGTCGGTCAGGCAGCTGAGAGATTCCAGCCATGAAGAATACTTCGTCGTGTGACGCGATGAAGTCGTCAACCCATTTTTGCACTTCGTCACATGTCCGGAACTGTACAGCAGACAAACCATGTTGCATCAATCGGAACAAATGATAGTCTGAAGGGGGGCTGTGTCGGGACTATATGCAGGGTGCTCCAAAACTTCCCAGCCAAGCGTCAATAATGTTTCCTTGATCGATTTTGCGACATGCGGCCTAACGTTGTCATGCAGTAAATTCACGGGACCTAATCTTTTGCTGTGAATGGACGTTTCCGTCAGATTTCCTGGTTCAATCGCAGCAATTGTTGCTTGTGGTGATCAGCAGTAATAGTTTGAACCTGTTCCAATAGTTCATAATAGAGCACACCTTTCATGTCCCACCAGATGCACAGCAGAACTTTTGTGGAGTGAATATTGTGTTTCGGTGTCAAAGTCGTTATTTCACTGGGGTCTACCAGTTTTTTTGCGTTTGGGATTGTCGTACTATATCCACTTTTCATCACCCATAACGATTTTCTACAGGAAATACTTTTCGTGTTGTTTATTCAACAGATTCAAACACTTGATGACACGCTCATCCTTGTTCCTCTGGCTCAGGTCATGTGGTACCCATTTTTCTTCCTTCTGAATTTTTCCCATTGCGCGTAAACAATTGGAAATGGTTTGTTGAGTTACCCCCAGTTGTTCAGCTACTTCTTTTTGCGTTTGAGACGAATCTTCATCCAGGAATGATTGCATTTCTTCATGTGCAACCTTCTGCGGGGCACCGCTATATTCTTGATGGCTAACATCAAAATCATCTGCTTTAAACCTCTAAACCAAAACTCACATGTGCTTTTCGATACAATATTCTCACCCAGAACAGAACAGATCGATGCACATGCTTTTGCAGCACTTTATCCATGATGAAATTCATAATGAACGCAGTGTCGAATAAATGCAGTATCGCTTGCCATCTTTCACCTACCGATGTGCAAGTGCGTTTGACTGTTGGGCAAACTTCTGTGTCACATTTTATACGGTGGACCAGTTACTGTCACATGACAACACCGCTGGGGGAATGTTGGATATGTAATTTAGTGGTATATGTCACACAAAAAATGTTTTAAAACTTATTTGTACACCTAATACATCAGTTTTGTTTTCTGTAAGTTCATTTTTAATCCCACTTCTTTACTCTTGCCAGCAAGTTTGTAGATCACACTCTTCACCTTTGACAAGGTATTTGCAAAAATGTGTGTGTCATCAGCAAAACGAAGATGGGTTAAACTATTTCCATCAAATATTATATCCTTGTCTTCCCAGTTTAATGATTGAAAGACATTTTGCAATTTTAAAGAGCTTAGAGGATATGGTGTCACCCTGTCTCACTTCTTTCCACTTTTTTTTTTTTTTTATGTGGGATGTCCTCAAACAGTCAAATCTTTGCACTTTATTTTCATAGATGTTATTAATAATTTTGATGATAAATGTTTTTTAAGCAACAGCAGTTTGCTTTACAACCATGAAAGTATAAAATGCTTTTCATGGTCAAAGCAAATTATTGCTCCTATTTGAAAATACTGAACTGACTGAAATTTTGAATTAATATTTATAGCTCCAAATTTTCATGTTGTTATTTTGTCAGTTTTCAGTGTGTTTGCTTTATTTCATTGCAGTGCTCATTAAGTTATTGAATGAATGTTTTAATTTCTTTAGTTGATTATATATAGGATTTACAGTATTTACCATGGGATAAATTGAACCTTGTTAGTGACAGATGTCAAAGCCAAAGTGGGTTAACAAGTTGTACGAGTTAAAAATAATAAAAGAAAATCGTCATGTGTACTTCCTAAATAGTTTTTTTCTTTTTTCTGTATTGCAGGCCATCAGGGAATTTGATTGCAAGCTCACAACAAATAGCTGACAGACATAAAATTATTTTTTTTGAGAAAAATGGGTTATCGCATGGTGAATTCAAGCTGCCATTTCAGCCAAGTACTTTTGTGGTGAGTGTTTTTCTTTTTAACTTTTTGTTGACAATGATGTTGAAGTAACATGGTTTTCCAAATTGACATTGTTTTTATGCTTATTTTGGTTCTGTGAAAATGTTAGATTGAATGCAGACTATGTTTGCAAACTAAAAAGTTTTTTATTTTTTCAGGTAGAACCACTTAATGGGGTTTTAACTGCTGTAACTTTTTTCATGTTATATTTCCTTTGAGTGGAAAGCAATTTCTCGGTTGGAAGTTATTAATATTCGCTGCGAATATATATCGCGGTAATCGAATGCGATTCAAGGAAAAATCTTTCACGTACCTCTCGGTTGTAGTTGGTCGATGTTCAAATCTTTGCACTGTTGTTCTCATCAGGTCTTGGGTGTAGGCTTTTTTGATTAACTTCAAAAAGTCCGCACGTTTCTTGAGTAGGATATACTTTTTAGTTGAACTACGGGAGGCACATGAAGACAAAGGGGATGTGAAAATTACGTTGGAAAACTTGAAAAACGGAAAAATGAATCACTCGTAAAAATATTCGCATGAGGAATTGCAATCACCAAAAAACTTCGTCAGACTTGTCTGTCATCTTCTGGGACCTATGGTCGTCCGTTCTCTCTGCAGTTTACATTGAATATGCGACGTGCTCAGTTTGGGAATCTTTGTGTGTTATACGTCATTGGATGTGTTGTGTTGTTGTTGTTATACGTCATTGGATGTGTTGTGTTGCCTGTGATTTGAAGACTTGGGATTTTTTTTTTTTTATGTCTGCGTGCTTACTTCTAAAAAACAATAAAAAGAAATAATGTGTGTAACGTCTGGAAAATATGTTTTTTTAAATCTCGATACATCGAAAAAACAATAATAAAAGAAATAATGTGTGTAACGTATGGAAAACATGCTTTTTAAATCTCGATACATCGAGAAATACGTGCGTAATAAAAAGTTTTTGTTTTGAAAAATATCAAACTGAATTTGATGCATAACATCTGTGGCTACTGAGCACATAAGTGTAAATTTTTTAAAATTCTTTATTCATTTATTATTTCTTAAGACTTACATTTTGACCACTTCTAAAAAACAATAATAAAAAGAAATAATGTCTCTTAATACAGGGTTGATAAAAAAATGGCAATATTTCAAATTCAAATAAGTTAAGATACATAGTTTGTAGATATTTAACACTATAATCTCACCTGCATACCAATTTGATTGGATTATTGATGTACACCACTTAAAAGAATGTTTCAGTGGTATTCTTTTGTTTCAAGAACTTCTGCTTGTTTCTGTTTGAAACAGTTTTCCATGTTTTCTACCTGTGCCCATTTCTTCTTGGCCAAAGCTTAGGTTTTTCCACCTTTCTTATTGAATTAAATGTTTACTTTTAATCAATCATAGAGTTCATTTCCAATGCCATATTAGGAGTATTTTCCCTTGAATCTCATTAGTATATTAATTTTTTTATAAGCAGATCAATATTTTATATTTTGGCACATATTTATTTGTGTGTGTGTGTGTGTGTGTGTGTGTGTGTGTGTGTGTGTGTGTGTGTGAAATTGCAGTGTAATGTGAATTGATTTTAATGTTAGTAAAATAGGGATACGTTCCAATTTTTTTTAGGTTAGTACATTGATATCATGATTAATTTAATTGGATAATGAATCAATTGATACAGTTAAGTCTGGATCCCCATTTTCTTGCTCCCTGGAAGACTGGTTTTGTGGACTGACAATTTTCAATTCTGTTGAAGAAATGGCCAAAAAAGAGTTGATAGGAAGCCTTTTTTTTTTGTCACCATACAGAGTTCTTTGTAACAAGCCAAAGAGTGCTGAATTCTGCTTGCACCTGTGGCACTTTTCTCCCTGTTAAGATCCCTTTCTTCAAGGGTTTTAAAAAACCCATTCATCTAGTCCTAAATGCGAAATAGCATATGGTGGACATTATGTGGTCAAGGTCATTGACATTGATGCATAACTACTATTAAAAGCAGTGACCATACTGTTCATCACATAAATTCATGTACATGTATGCATAGATTGAAGCCGTTAGGTCCAAAATAGCAAAATAAAATCTAACAGAATGAACTATAGCAGTAAGACTCACCCCAGAGTAGATTAAGCCTATCACTTGTGAAGGTCATATCATTTCAAGTAGATTACAGTAGATTAGGCTTATTGCTTGTGAAAGTCATATTATTTCGTCATAGTGATTCAATACTTGCAAAATGAACCAGAAGATACACGAGTTGAATAGGACAAAGTTTCAAGCTAAAATTCCAATATTATGAAAGAATGTTCGATGAAAACAGCAATTAAACTCATGAAAGTTAAAACACCCAAAGAATAAAAACGATGAAAAGGACCCAACTTATTTCATCATCGCAACACACTTCCAAACGTGTTTCAGCAAAACTTATGCCTTCTTCAGCGTATTCAAATAAGTATACACAGGCATTAAGTCCTTGTTAACTTTCTTCGAATGACTGAGATATAACAGCGTGTCGTTCTGCTTTCAACCTTCATCGTCTCAGATAATGGACAACTGAGGGTCACCGCTCAAGCTGCTCATGGCGACATCTGTGGTATTATGTTCTCCCTGATTGTCCCTCGTGAAGAAAACACAGATCATGAAGAAACACAGATTTAAAGATTGTGAACTTAAGGTTACGAGGGACGATCAAGGAGAACATAATACCACAGATGTCGCCATGAGCTGCTTGTGCAGTGACCCTCAATTATCCATTGCCTGGAACGAAGTTTGAAGTTGGAAATTGTACGACACGCTGTTATATCTCAGTCATTTGAAGATCGTTAACGAGGACTTAGTGCCCATGTCTACTTATTTGAATCCTCTGAAGAAGGCATAAGTTTTGCTGAAACACGTTTGGAAGTGTGTTGCGATGATGAAATAAGTTGGGTCCTTTTCATCGTTTTTATTCGTTGGCTGTTTTAACTTTCGTGATTTTAATTGCTGTTTTAATCGAACATTCTTTCATAATATCGGAATTTTAGCTTGAAACTTTGCTCTATTCAACTCGTGTATCTTCTGGTTCATTTTGCAAGTATTGAATCACTATGACGAAAAAATATGACTTTCACACAATAAGCCTAATCTACTGCAATCTACTTGAAATTTTATAAACTAGTGTTTTTACTGGTTTAATTGCAGGATTTAATTTACTTCTTTTTACTTTACCGATCAATTTTATGTTTGTTAGTGGAGATGTCGCAGCAACTCTGATCCTTTAAGAACATATATTAGTAAACTTTTTAAAGTGCGGAATTGGTATGTTATTAATTCCATGCATGTGCTTTAATTTTTGTAGATAAAAGAGTTATTGTGGAATCCAGATTCTACAATTCTTGCAGTGTGGGGCCATGAAAGCATTGAATCTACAAAGAAATTTTGTGGTAAGTTGTAGCATAATTATTGATCCTTATTTTTTGTGTGCTTATTATGGCCATTGGTCATTAAATGATTCAAGTTAAACTCTGACCTACTTATTTCAATACCAGGAGAGAGGTTATACAACATTTGCAGAAGTTTCAACAGTGATTCCTTCCCAAATCATATGGCAGCACTGGAAACAACTCATTATTATTCTTGCCTGTGATACCGATTGATGGTTCACTTGGGTCATGCATGTAGTACTGTAATTTTTGTCTTATAATCCGCAGATTATCTGCTAAAAAAGTTTAAAATATAGGTTCTGTGGATTATATGCCGATGCAGATAATACACCGATTAAAAAAAACAAACAGTTTTTATGGCCCTTTGATGTTTAAAAAATCTACAGGGTAATTGTGCAGGAGGAGGTATAATTGGAAAAGGAGCTCCCTTCGACAAAATTTCCTCGGTTCAGGAGTTTGTACGGGGGGGGGGGATGTCGTAATGAAAGATCGGGAAAGTTGTGGGAAGGGACAGCGGGGTCATTTTGTATTGTTGAGAAAGACAACTCTTACTGTTGTGCCGTCTCTGTGGTCTCTTTGTCAATCAGGCAGTAAAAACGTATGCACAGCGCTTGCTGCATGAACCTATACATTTCTCCTTTCGGATCTCATGTGCGCTGTGCCTTGTGTTTATTTCATCCTTCGCCATTTTGACTAGGTCTTTGCTGCTGATATTTTCCTTCATTGCTATTCATGATGTCTTCAAAAGAAAACGTTACAGTTACACTGCCGAATTTAAACTTAAGAGTGGTGGGCACAGTTGGGGATATGGTCGTGTAACTGCGCGATAGTTTTGAGGTCAGAAAATAGTTGCGCATTGACACGCAAAAAGCTGCTGTGTTGCGGTCTAAAACAGAAACAAATCTGTCAGTAAATTCCACGGGAGAATTCATGGAAGCCTAACCCTATTTTTTATTGGCCCATGTATAAGTCGATCCTCCAAAAACTTTCGGCATATACGCAAGTACATGCGGCATTTGTATGACTTCTGTATCAGCATTTCATCCTTGGCAAGGTGTAATGCAAACTCTGGAGCTGCATCGGCATGATCTGTGGATGCCACGCCACTGAGCTTCATCTGTCCGGAGATAAAAAATATGAAAAGGTAACCTTTAAAAATGAATTTCTTCATTTAATAAAATCATTTTTTTATTACTTCTTCAGACTCCTAGGTCATTATGTGACCAACTTTTCTGTTGGAAATTCCACTTCCAGTTCAACATCTATGATGTGCGGATTATACGGCGATTTTTTTTTTTGAATGTCACAATCTGCGGATTATGAGAAGAAAATTTTTTTTTATGTGAATTTCATGGTCTTCGGATTATACACTGGTACAGATAATACAACAAAAATTACTGTAATTTACTGACTAGTGCATTTGTGAAGCTTTCTGAGGTAAAGAAAAAGTATCCATTTGATCAGGTAATTTGGTCCTTCTACAGTATCTGAACTTCTTTTTAGAAATATATCAAAAGTAGTATTGAGTGTTCCTTCAAAAGTTATTTTCTTTTTATGTTCTTTAGATACAATAGTAAAGTCTTCTGGATGTTGCTCTGATACCAAAGTAGTAGTCACAAAAATCAATATCTTTAGTAGAACGTCAAAGGCTGGCTGTTGTTTATTTATTATCATTTTATTTCTCCCAACACCAGGAGGGCTGTGGAAACAATTTGACCTACTTCCAGTGCTGGAGGACTGTGGAAGCAGTTTGAGCTATTCCAGTACTTCCATTATTGCCATGTGGAACAGATGTAAATCACTTTGGAAATTGCTACCGCACACACACATTTTGCACATACATATATACTTTGCACACATTTTTTTTAAAACAAAACAAGACAAAAGAAAATTAAAAGGAGAAAGAAATAAAAAAAAAAAGGAAAGGAAAAAAAAATGGTTTGCAGCAAACTTTCTCTTATCCTCTTGGTCAGTGGCATGGCTCTCTGCTTCTAACATACAGCATCTCTGATGGCTGATTTATACCTTCAGTTCACCATTTCTAAGTCTTTCCTTGGTCTGCAGCTTGTTGCCTTAGAATAGAACATCTAATCTGTCATCTAACATGTGATGCTTAAACAACTGAAGTATGTTGCTCAAACCAAACTTGAGTTCTACTGTCTGCATCTCTAATTCTTTTCTAATGTTGAATCCACCTATTTCCCCCTCTCCTGGTAGCGGTTTCTAACCTTTTCAAGTGCTCCATAATTTGTGCCTAGTTCTCACTGCCACAAAAGAAGGCGGGTTTAAATACTGCGTTGCTTATGCTCAGTTTTGCTCTTTTGGCCAACTATTCCTCAGAAAATATATCGACACAGTACTGTAAATGTATGTATCCAACTTGCCGTTTCTAAATTAACGTGCTCATTAGTAGTCAAATACATTCGAAGGTTACTCACCTTTCCACATAAAGCTCTGAAGTTTTCACTTCATTTAAGTACATTTCCAACACGTCTTCTGTCTGCTCACTGTGGTTTGAGAAGCTGACAATTCTTATGGAAATGTTCCCGATTGTGCGTATCGAAAACACCGATCTTTTATTTTAAAACATTTAAACTTTAAAATCAGAACACTTCTGTTTCCACATGCAAACACGTGCCGAACAGCTCACACAAATTCTCAACGAACACATCAACCCTAAAAACACATACAACACTTTAAAAACTATATTACAAAAATAAAACCTTAACTTCCTGTTAAAAATCCTTTAGCTACATATTTACAATTTGCGTCTGTTTATCTTTTGAAACCCAAAACGAACCAAATATCCCGAAAGAATGACCACAATACAATATCTATCCATTCCTATACTTTCCCATTCATGCATGTGGAAACAGAAGTGCTCTGATTTTAAAGTTTAAATGTTTTATAATAGAAGACCAGTGTTTTCAATACACACAATGGGAGAAATTTCCATAAGAAATGTCAGCTTCTTGAACCACAGCGAGCAGACAGAAGACGTGTTGGAAATATACTTAAATGAAGTGAAAGTCTCTGAACTTTATGTGAAAAGCTGAGTAACCTTTGAATGTATTTGTGTTCCTCAGAACATGCATGCACACACCCATTCATTCATTTGGTACTAAATTCCTATTTTTAGCCAGTTTACCTATACAGTTTGATAACCAAGATAGGAACAGCCTACATCGCTGCCTCACCCAAGGGTAATCTCAAATTACTTATCAGAAATTCCCTTGATTCTGTGTATTGCAAGACTTTTCTTGTAAAAGCTTGTGACTGATCTCTCTCTCTCTCTCTCTCTCTCTCTCTCTCACACACACACATACACACACACAAACGTATGTGCACGGACATTCCTTTCACTCTTTAATACACTGAACCACTTATTCTTAGATATCCCGTGAAAAATCTTTAAAGTCAGTGAACGCCATATTACTTCTTGAAAAGCTTCCACAGTGTATATATACTAGCCTTGTGACTCCCCCTAAAGCCACACTGTCCTTCATTCAAATGATTTTACACTATCTGTCTTAGTTTGTTACTCAAAGTGCTTGTGTAAACCATGCAGGAAATGCTGTATAAGGCGAAGTTTCCCCAGCTGCCATGGTGACAGAGATAATTCGTTCGAGATGGACCCATGCTTGAGTATAGGTCGTATGTTTATCCTACGGTGCTGACTCTGTCTGTTTCCTGGTACCACTGTTCCTAAATTAGGGACAGTAAGAATCACCATAAGCAATTCTTACAGCCCTAAGAATTACTTATGGTAATCATTAAACCTTGAAACAAATAAACAAACAAAAAAGCCTTCCCATTCCATTTCTTGCAAGTTTGCACAGTAGGAACATGCTAGTTCCCGTGTGCCATTCAAATTATTCCATGTGACCAAAGTTCAGCTGTTCCATTGTGCAGTGTTAGATTAATTTCATTGTGATCTACAGGTTACCACACTTCAGAGACAAAATTGCATTTCTCATTTCAAGAACACCTATAGCTTGAGTACTCCTGGCCAATGTTCTTGTCATGATTAGTTCTGTGGATTTTCATTCGACAGGCTTTTGAAATATTCCTTCCATCTATCCAGTTTGTTTCAGTACCACAGAATGTTTAATTTCTTTTTAGTTTTTTACTGATTCATCCTTTAGTGAATGTTGTCTGACTCATAACTATCTTACAGAGTCCCGGATCTTGAGTAACTTTATCTATTGCTGTTACAAAGATTCATATTGTTTGGAAATTTATATGAACTTTATGCACTTTCTTTTAGATTTTGTGAAACAGATCTGCCTTGGGCTTTGAACCAGAACAGATCTGATGTTAGCGTCAATGATGCTTGAACACTGCTAGTTGTGTTGTCAAATGGTACTCAAATAAAGATTTCATTTCTCTGTATTTCAATGCTGGAAATGAAATGTTTTGAAAACATGATTACAAAATTGTTTACATTTCATGTTTGCACATGAAGTTTAGATAAAAATGTGTAGAAAAATATTTTAGCTATTATAAAGATCATAAGCTTGAAAACTCATATTTCATTAAGCATAATGCAGTGTTCATTAAGCATTTGCATGGTAGACAGATATGGAAACATACATACATCATCATCATCATCATTGTCAACCATTATCAATCCACTGCTGGACGAAGGTCTCCCCAAGTTTCCTCCACAACGGTCTGTCTTGTGCCAGTCTCCTCCATGTCACTCCCGCATATTTACGAATTTCATCCACCCATCTCCCATGTGGTCTTTTTCTGGGTCTTTTCCTGTCCCTTGGAATCCAATATAAAATTTCGGCTGTCCATCTATGGTCTGTCCTTCTGGCAGTATGTCCAGCCCATTGCCATTTCAGGGATTTAACTCTGATCATGATGTCTTCCACTCTCGTCATTTTTCGGATCCACGAGTTCCTCTTCTTATCTCTCCTGGTTATACCAAACATGCACCTCTCCATGCTACTTTGAGTTGTCTGCAGCCTTTGTATGTCTCTTTTAGTTAAGGTCCACGTCTCTGCACCATACGTAAGCACTGGAAGGATGCATTGATCAAACACTTTTCTTTTAAGACATAATGGCATATTGCTCTTGAAAATTATGCTGTTTCTTCCAAAAGCTCTCCAGGCAAGTTTTGTACGCCGATTAATTTCTTCATCAATGTGACCCTTACTTGATATCTGCTGTCCAAGATAAACATACGTATCTGTTATCTCCAGTTTTTCTCCATCAATCGATAAATCTTCATTTCTTGTAAAAGCATTGAACATCACTTTTGTCTTCTGAAAGTTCATTTTTAATCCCACTTCTTTACTCTTGTCAGCAAGTTCCTGGATCATACTCTGCAGCTCTGATGGGGTAGTTGCAAAAATGACTATGTCATCAGCAAAACGAAGGTGGGTTAGATAATCTCCATTAATCTTTATCCCTTTGTTTTCCCAGTTCAGTGATTGAAAGACATTTTCCAATGTGGCATTAAAGAGCTTCGGAGATATGGTGTCACCTTGTCTCACTCCCTTTCCAATTTTTATGTGTGTTGTATTTTCAAACAGCCGAATCTTTGCACTTGCATTTTCATAGATGTTATTAATAATATTAATGTATGCATCTTCAATACCGCAGGATTTCAGAGCCGTGGTAACTGCTGATGGTTTCACCGAATCAAAGGCTTTTTCATAATCGATAAAAGCCATGCACAATGGAAGTTCATATTCCCTCGCTCTTTCAATTAGTTCTCTCAGTACGTGGATATGATCTATTGTGCTGTAACCACTCCTGAATCCAGCTTGTTCTCTCGGTTGAGCCGTGTCCAGTGTTACCTTCAACTGGTGTGAAAGAACTTCAGTGAAGATTTTATAAATCACTGATAGGAGGCTGATAGGTCTGTAGTTCCTGAGATCCTCAATGCCACCTTTTTTATGTAGCAGGATCATTGTAGCATTGTTCCAATCCTCAGGAATCTTCCCTTCATTAAGGCATCGAGTGAAAATTTGGGCGAGTACTGTTTCAATTTCTCCACTTGCTTCTTGTATGATGTCTATAGTAATTCCATCTTCTCCTGGAGCTTTCCCCTGCTTCATGTTCTTGATTGCATGAGCAACTTCTGCTGGGAGGACTGGAAGAACTCTGGTACCTTTCATGATGTCTGGAGTACATGTATCATCCCTTTCATATAATTTGGATTAGAAATCTTTCACTCTTGTCAAAATTTCGCCTCTATTTCTTGTTATAGAACCATCTTCTTTTCTCAGAGCCATAATCTGTTTTCTTCCCTTACTGAGATGTCCCTTTGCTATCTTAAGGCTTTGGTTGTTTTCAATTGCTTTCCTCACTAGCTCACAGTTGAATTTCCTTACGTCTTCAGTGATACTTTTTCGTGCTGTCTTGCATAGCTCTATATATTCCACTTTGGAAGTCACATCTTCTTTAGTTGTCCTCATCTCTCTTCTTTTTTGCATCAACATTTTGGTTTTTCCTGATAATTTGTTCACATGCAACTTGTTCTTAGACCCAGCTAATTTTGTTGCTGTTTCCATAAGAGCTTTGGTTACTTTTCTGTTAACTTCCGAAATATCCACTTCTTCCGATGTTAGGCCTTCTAAAGCAGAGAATCTGTTCTTCAGTTCCAACTTGAAAGTATTATGGTGTTTTTTAAGGTTGGTTATGTCAATAGATTTTGTTTGTCTTATGAGCTTGCCACGTTCCAGTTTAGTGTTGAGGTGCATCTTGCATCTCACCAATCTATGGTCACTACCTGTGTTGAACTTGTTCAGCACACTGCAGTCTTCGATGACGAATTTTTTGTTACACATAATAAAATCAATTTCACTTGTCGTCCCAATTGGATGTCTCCATGTCCATTTCCTGTGTGGCTTTTTCTTGAAAAAGGAGTTCAAGATGAAAAATCCTTCTGCCTCTGCAAACTCAACGAGAGTATTTCCACGCTGGTTTCTGTTGCCGTGACCGAATTTACCTACTGAGGTTTCCTGCTGTTGCCATTGCCCTATTTTTGCATTGAAATCTCCCATAATTATCTTCAAGTGCTGCTTACCTTTATTATTTAGATGACGAATTTCCTCATAAAATTCTTCAATTTCTTCTTCAGGATGACTTGTGGTGGGTGCATAAGTTTGAATAATCTGAGCCTGGTATCTTCTCGATAGTTGGATAACGAGTCGTGCAGCTCTGTCAGAGGAACTTTCAACTTCTACCACTTTATCCTTCAGTTTCTTGTTTATTATAAATCCAACACCACTAGTTCTGCCAGTATCTGTCCCACGATAATAGAAGAGATGTCCACTGTTCAGTTAAATGAGATCTTCTCCTTTTCTCCTTACCTCACTTAGCCCGACGATGTCCCACTTGATCCTTTGTAGTTCCTCTTCCAATTCAAGAAGCCTTGAATCAGAAGATAGGGAGCGTCCATTATAGGTAGCCAAGGTCAGCATCAAATGGCAGCCTAGTCCGGTCCTCCGGGGATTCTTAGCACCCTCTGCCTTCGTGTCGCACTGGCCGCTGCCTTGGCCAGGTACATTCCAGCTGCCGGAGACTGAGGGCCAAGATTTAAGTTGTAGAGTCATTTTGGAGGTGTTTGGCCATAACTCACCACGCTGGCCAAGCGGGTTGGTGAGTGTGGGATAGCATTTCCTCTGATCCCGATGGTATAGTTATACCGCTATTGGCTGTCGTCAGAGCCCCTTTAGTGGGAACAGGATGCACCACGAGAAGGCGGGGTTGACATTTGTCAAGGAGAGGCTGTGATGTTACGCATCACCTGACCATATCATATTATATATCATATCATATTATATCATATCATATCATTAAACTTCTCTGAGATTCAGAGGTTAGCTCCACAAAGAAATACAATTAACTGATTATTTATTTACTGTTGTTGTATCAAACTTCTTCATTTACTGCAATCTTGACACACAACTGGGGCTTCACTGATATCCATCACACAACATACACAAGACCTTCTATACTTCATACTCATGATCTTTTTTCTCAGGCAGACCCTCCTGAATCTGATCCTCCCATGACTTCCCTGGCCTTCCTCTACCTTTCTTTCCTGGCACTTGGGCTAAAAAAAATTCTTAGTAAGCATCTTATCACTCATTCTTTCAACATGGCCAAACCACCGAAGCATATTAGTCTCTACCTTGCTAACAACATTTTGCTTTACATTACACAACTGCAACACATCTTCATTCCTTACATGATTAGAACATGTATTGCCACAAATTCTCCATCAGCAATGCATTTCTCCAGCACACAAACTTACATGCATATTAAGTTTTCAAGATTTGTTATGTAAATATTTTTTTCTGACACCAGCAGGGCTTTTTTCCTGGTGGAACACAACTAAATGGTGTTCCTGCACATTTTGTAACATAATATTTTTGGTTTTGAGTTTTGGTATAATTTAAACTTCTTAATTAAAAGAACGTAATAACACTCTGACATGTAACGGCATGTAATTACATAAAGAATAAAATGTTGATTTGCCAAGCTATTCCAAAGTGCCAGATACAAATAATTTGCCAATAAACACAGGGAAATGTGCTAAATGATGAAGAAGAAATCAGGAATTATCTAACAGGTTTCAACTCAATGAAAGAGTCTTGATTTAAGGGTCTGTATTCAAGATTTCTACTCCAAATTATATGGAAGGGATGATACATGTACTCCAGACATCATGAAAGGTACCAGAGTTCTTCCACTCCTCCCAGCAGATGTTGCACATGAAATCAAGAACATGAAGCGGGGAAAAGCTCCAGGAGAAGATGGAATTACTGTAGACATCATACAAGAAGCAAGTGGAGAAATCGAAACAGTACTCGCCCAAATTTTCACTCGATGCCTTAATGAAGGGAAAATTCCTGAGGATTGGAACATCGCTACAATGATCCTGCTACATAAAAAAGGTGACATTCAGGATCTCGGGAACTACAGACCTATCAGCCTCCTATCAGTGATTTATAAAATCTTCACTGAAGTTCTTTCACACCAGTTGAAGGTAACACTGGACATGTCTCAACCGAGAGAACAAGCTGGATTCAGGAGTGGCTACAGCACAATAGATCATATCCACGTACTGAGAGAACTAATTGAAAGAGCGAGGGAATATGAACTTCCATTGTGCATGGCTTTTATCGATTATGAAAAAGCCTTTGATTCGGTGAAATCATCAGCAGTTACAATGGCTCTGAAATCCTGCAGTATTGAAGATGCATACATTAATATTATTCAGGGCTGTTTGTGTTCCGGGTCTAACCCGGATTTCCGGGTTTGGGCGATCTTTCATACCCGGAATTCCGGATGCTTAGCTTTGAAGACATTTTTAAGACTGTTAAATTTTGAGTTCTAATAAGCGACAAAGCAAAAAAAAAAAAAAAAAAAAAAAAAAATTAAAACGATTTAGGCAAAAGTATTTACTAAAAAAAATGCTTTTCATCAATGAATTAATGTGATAATATCTTTCTCGCCGATGCAGCCGATTCGAGCTTGACGCCTGAAGTCTCGACATGAAGCCGGCAGTTCGTGCTGTAGTTGTCCGTTGTCCTGTGGAAAGACCATGCGCAAATTCTGTCATTTCGTCGGCGCTTCAGCTCCTCGATGCAAAAAACGGTTTTTCGCTCTGATGAGTGATGTGGGATTGGAACTTGGAGATGGCAGGGGGAGCGAGTTAAGGCAAATAAAGTACGTCACTCACGCGTCTGCACCTACACGTGGGAGCAGCCTGCCTCAAAGCCTATATTATTGGCTTTGGCCTGCCTCATTGTATTAGTAAGTCAGTGACGGAGGAGGTGTCTTTGTTTCCCTGATGAAACGTTTGTGTTTTTTTTGTTTAGGCAAAAGTGTGCGTGCGTGTCTCTGTGTGTGTGAATGTTTTTAGAGAATTGAAAGTTTACACGATTTCAGTTTGTTAAGTTCGTCATCAAGGATGAAATTTTTAACCAAAACTGACGATCTCAAGGTGTTAAGAGGCCTCAGTCAAAAATAAATTCCGGTGGGATTGGATAGGAAAAAAGACACCCAGAAGGAGAAAGCTGGGATATGGTGTCGGAAAATTGATACAGCTGGGTCATGTTTCTGCATATATAAATGGAGTACATGCTACAGTTCTGCCTCCAAAACCTGTTGAAGCAATTATAACAGCTACTTGTAATAGTAAAGGTTCTTCTTCCTCTTCGGTACACAAACAAGACACTGCAAATGAAGGATGTTGTAAACGTAAGCATCAGCCTGATAGCGTCTCCGCTAAAAAACAAATGAAGATTGCACATTTTTTAAAGAAATAGTGTTATTTTATTAGTAAATATAACTTTAAATTAGCACCACACCAGACCGATATGTTTTTTTTATTAATAAATGGAACTTTAGATCAACATCCAATTTGCTAAATATACTGTTATTTTATTAGTAAATAGAACTTTAGGTCAATACCACCTGACTGAAACTTAACGACTAAAATTTCTGTTAAAAAAAGATCAATATCCTATGAAAAAGAGGAGTTGCCCGTCTAGTAACATAAAAACTTGGCTGCAGATTTTCTTTTATTTATTTGCCAAATGGGTAATTTTGCAATTGGAAAGAAAGGCAAAACTTTTTTAAAAGGTATGTTATGTGTGTAATTGGTTTATTTTATACAAATGCAAAATTTTTATTAACATTCTTAGTGTGGTATATGTTAAAGACAATATCATGTAGTTGTCGAAATCAAAGTTACTTAAATTTCACTGAAGGAATTTATTTTTTAGCAACAAATTAATACTGCCAGCTGAACTCCAAAATAATTTACTGTTATGAGCAAAAGGTTTAGGTAGGTAATAAGTAATTCCCAAAGTGAAACCATTTTATCTTTCGAAGTATCAGTAACAGCTTTGCTGATAAGTATAATAATTAGAGGTACTAATAGTAACGGAAATACTTTTGTTGTGCTGGGGGGGGGGGGGGTTTACCCACATATGTTCATTTATGTCTCGAGTTTATGCATTTTCACCGTTGGGAGATGCCGATGATTTCAGGGTTTCATGCCTTGCCTTGCAAACACCTCTGATTATTAATAACATCTATGAAAATGCAAGTGCAAAGATTTGGCTGTTTGAAAATACAACACACATAAAAATTAGAAAGGGAGTGAGACAAGGTGACGCCATATCTCCGAAGCTCTTTAATGCCACATTGGAAAATGTCTTTCAATCACTGAACTGGGAAAACAAAGGGATTAAAATTAATGGAGATTATGTAACCCACCTTCGTTTTGCTGATGACGTAGTCATTTTTGCAACTACTCCATCAGAGCTACAGAGTATGATCCAGGAACTTGCTGACAAGAGTAAAGAAGTGGGATTAAAAATGAACTTTCAGAAGACAAAATTGATGTTCAATGCTTTTACAAGAAATGAAGATTTATCGATTGATGGAGAAAAGCTGGAGATAACAGACACGTACGTTTATCTTAGACAGCAGATATCAAGTGAGGGTCACATTGATGAAGAAATTAATCGGCGCACAAAACTTGCCTGGAGAGCTTTTGGAAGAAACAGCATAATTTTCAAGAGCAATATGCCATTATGTCTTAAAAGAAAAGTGTTTGATCAATGCATCCTTCCAGTGTGCTTATGTATGGTGCAGAGACGTGGACCTTAACTAAAAGAGACATACAAAGGCTGCAGACAACTCAAAGAAGCATGCAGAGGTGCATGCTTGGTGTAACCAGGAGAGATAAGAAGAGGAACTTGTGGATCCAAAAAATGACAAGAGTGGAAGACATCATGGTCAGAGTTAAATCCCTGAAATGGCAATGGGCTGGACATACTGCCAGAAGAACAGACCATCGATAGACAGCCGAAATTTTAGGTTGGATTCCAAGGGACAGGAAAAGACCCAGAAGAAGACCACATGGGAGATGGGTGGATGAAATTCGAAAGTATGCGGGAGTGACATGGAGGAAACTGGCACAAGACAGACCGTTGTGGACGAAACTTGGGGAGACCTTCATCCAGCAGTGGATCAATAATGGTTGACAATGATAATGATGATTCAAAATATTCGATGCTAAAAAGCGTATATCTCGCATTTTAAGATGATGATGCTGAAATTGATATGAAATGGTATGATGATGAAATTAGTATTTTGAGAAATTTAGTGATTCTGCCCATGCCCCTTGCGTTGAAGTTTTTGCCCTTTGTCACTAAACATTGGAGGCGAGTCAGAGGCTTGCATTCTATTGCTGACTATAAACAACATTTAGAGCAAAACTACATATAGTTCCAATATCTGGACCTAGAGCATAATATAATTAAAGAAATGATATTGTTCTGTCCATGGCACTCTGTAACAATACTACAATTTTTGGTGATTAGCTGTGAAATGAACATGACACGCAATGACTGACTTTTCTTTTGTAGTAGGAAATTCTATTCCAAACTTTTTATTATTAAATCTAGTTGCCTGTACCGGGCAACTAGATTTTTTTTGTTACCTGCACAGGCCAATAATTTACATGCCCCTGGCATCTTGGGCATGATATTTTTCAAGCCCTGATGTGTATATTGTTTTTTTAATTCTGATCCATTTGTAGTTGGTACATACATACTTATCACTAAGCTGTTCTCTGAGATTCAGAGATTAGCTCCACAAAGAAATGCAAACTACCAGATAAATATTTAACTAATTATTTACTTACTGTTGCCGTATCAAACTTCTCCATTTACAGCAATCTTGACACATAACTCGGGCTTTACTAACATCTATCACCCAACCTATGCAAGACCTTTTATACTTCATACTCAAAATCTTTCTCTCATGCAGACACTCATGAATCTGATCCTTCCATGACTTCCTTGGCCTTCCTCTGTCTTTCCTTCCTGCCACTTGAGCTAAAATAAAATTCTTAGTAAGCATCTTATCACTCATTCTTGCAGCATGGCCAAACCACTGAAAAATATTAGTCACCTCCTTGCTAACAACATTTTGCTTCACATTACACAACTGCAACACATCTTCATTCCTCACATGATCAGAACGTGTCTTGCCACTATCCTCACCCCCATAAGTAACACATTTCTCCAGCACACAAACAACTCCTATGTCTCTTCTGTAGTACCCAGGTTTCACTACCAAACATAAGAGTAGGAACAATTACACTTTCATACACAGCTGTGCAAGACTCTCTTAAGAACCCATCATTCCTGTGAAAATCTCCTAAAACATCTATGACTTTCAATGTAGAATTGATTTCTACTAATTTCACCATCTAATTTGTTCTCTCTGTCAGACATGCTTCCTAAATACACAAACTCGCTCACCTGGTCAATCACAGTGCCATTTAGACTTATATTATATTCAGTGCTAACAGTTCCTCGCTCAAAAACCATAACTTTGGTTTTTCCCTTATTTATACTCAGTTTGAATTTCATGCAAATTTCATACATCTGGGACAACATACTCTGCAACTCACTTTTGCTCTCTGCCAACAGGATAGTGTCATCAGCATACAGCAATCTGCACACACAGATATTACCAAGATGTAAACCAGTATTGTCCATCTTGGCATCATGTATGCATGCATCCATAAATATATTAAACAGCCAGGGTGATATTACACAACTTGTCTGTCTCCCGCACCAACAGAAAACCATTTTGATAAAACACCATTCACTCATACACAAATCTACTTAATAATATAAAAGCCATGTCTGCCAGCAGACATGGCTTTTATATTATTAAGTAGATTCCCAGTAACACCATATTTATTCATTACCTTTCACAAAAGTATTCTATTTCCTTGGTTGTAAGCTTTCTCTATATCTATAAAGGCAGCAAACATTTTCTTACCAACAGTCAGATACTTCTCAATCATTATGTGTAAAGCAAAAATTTAGTTAGTGCAGCCTTTGCCAGGCATAAAACCACTCTGAACATCCCATATTTTCTCTGATGTAAGACCTCATACTTTTTGAATAATGACCTTACCAAACACTTTCCCTGGCACACTCAGTAGGCTAATACCACTATAGTTCTTGCAGTCAGTCTGATCACCTTTTCCCTTATACAAGGGAACAATAATAGCTTCCTTCCATTTCCGAGGGACCATTCCTTACTCCCATCACAGCCAGCAAATTTCAGTTAACCAGTCAATTACAGAGTCGCCACCATATTTCAACATCTCGGCAGTTATGCCATCAACTCACGGAGCCTTACCATTCTGAAGAGATTTTAGAGCTTTACACACCTCTTCTCTAGAGATCCCTCCTGTGCTTCCATCTATCACTGTGCAATCATCTGCTTCTGCCTCAGAATCACCTTTGCTTTCTTGATCTAAGAACTCACAGAAATATTCACCCCATCTTTCACTTAACTCGTTGGGCTCCTATATCATTTCCCCAATCTTATTCTTCACACAATTTGCTGATATAATAAAAACAGCATTTCTGTAAAAAAACAAAGCAAAACAAACTCAGTTCAAAAAGATGCATTCAAAATCACATTAAAGCAAAATTTGCACTGTTCAGGAACTGAGTGTACTGTAAAACAGGAAAATTGTCTATTTGTATTTTATGTATTAGTATATTATGTTTATTTTAATTACCAACAACTAAATTTATGACATTTCTCTGACACACAATGTAAGAAGATTTGAAACTTTAGAACACTTATTATTTACAGTTATGTGCTTATGCCCAAATTTTACCATGTTATAAAACGTAAGATTCATTATAAAAGAAAACTGCTGCATTTTTGAATAATGTAGTGCTGATGAAAGTATGTGTTTGTGCATTATTGGTGATTTAAAAAATGCTGATAACTTGCCTTTTGTAATTTGTTTGTAATGAAATTTTATTTCTTGTTTTGACATTATTTGTACATTTCCAGTTATGCTGTGGACGGTGAATAACTACCATTGGTACTTGAAGCAAAGATTGAATTTCAGCTCAGAAGACCCAGAAGTATTAACCGTCTTTTGGGATCAGAATAATTCCCAAAGGCTTCACATCTTGTGTAAAGGGGGCCATTACTATCAGTACACTTGGAACTCAACAGTTTTCCATAGCCTTACCAAAATGGAACAGAATGCAGTTGTTGCTGTTATTGATGGTGGTAAGCATCTTTCTCAATTTTTTTTTTTTTTTTTTTTGCTGTGCATGTAAATATTTATGATTTTGAAGTAATTTGTATTTCTGCTTCCAATTCGTGGCATAAATTTGACTGTCCACTGACTTCTGAGCATCGTGTTTGATTTTTAGTGTACTTCACTTTACATGGAACCACTAACACCGAATTTGGCGAGTAGGCAGGTTGTTTAAGCTGTGCAGTGCTTTTGTTGGCTGAAAACTTTTTCACTAAGAGTACTGAATGAGCTGGTGCATTGTTTTAGTGAAAGATAGAGCCATTTATTTATATAATATTTTTAGCCTCTTTCGACTCACACTCTCAAAGTCACCAGAACCTGTTGCTCTATTGAGAAACAACTCCACCAAAGATACACACTTAATGCCAAAGAAAGCATTTGTCATGGTCTTGAACTTGGAAATGTTTTGTTGTGCTTTCTTCAACCTTGGCGATTCAGTGTTTTCTATTGCATTGACTGTTTTGCTCATTTCAAGGTCATATTTGAAGTTCCAGGTTTCATCACAAGTGATAAGACTTTCTAAAAGGTTGGCGTTTACCTAAATTTGTTTCAGAATGTTATTACAAATCCGCTTGCAATTTTCCTTTTTGTTCAGGCATGAGAAGCTTTGGGAACCGCCGTAGCACACACCTTTGTCATGCTCAGATTTTTATGTAAAGTCCGTTTAACAGTCTCTTTATCGATGTTTACCATTTCTGTTATTATTCTAGCACTCAGTGATCGGCCATTTCGGACAATTATCTAGATCAGAGTTTAAGCTGGCTCAAAAAATGCCGTAGCAAAAATGCTAAAATGGTGAAAAAGCTGTAGCAAAATGCTAAACGTAGTTGGCCACTTTTGTCACTCGGAAAATTATAACCTCAATTGAATCGTTTACACTAACAATGCTTTGGAAATCAGTGGAAAACTAATGTCTTATGGCCTTGACAGAATGCTGTAGATGTCACAGCTGACTCTGATTTAAACTTGAAGTTTGAATGGGGGAAGGGGTTTGATCCCTCTAGCATCTGTAATCTTACCATGCCCCACCGTTTATGGAGTACTCTAGAGTGTATGGAGGCAGTAATTGAGCTGACAGGTGCTGTAGAAACATACCTTAAGGATTAAGAAAATTAACACTGGCTGAAAAGGTGAAAATCCTCCAAATACGTGGCGTCAGTAAATAAATAAATACATCGCTCTTTCCACGTTCCAGTACATAGCAACCAAAAAATTGTTTTCAGCTGCCGCTGGGGAATTGAACCCACGGATCTCTTGATATCTAGCCAAGCACATTAGCTGTACACCACGGTGGCCAACAATCCACGGTGCTATGTGTATTTTTAAGTCAGCTTCTGACACCATAAATCCGTAAGATGGGCTCAGCTACTGAGACGTCTCCATCTGGCGGGTATTAACGGCACTGGCCGTAAATATTATAGCAGTTAAATCCAAAGGGCGAGATCCAAGGGGAAGATCCTCTAAATACGTGGTGTCAGTAAATAAATAAATACATTGCACTTTCCACTTTCCAGAAACACATAGCAACCGAAAAATTGTTTTCAGCTGCCGCCGGGGAATTGAACCTACGGATCTCTTGATATCTAGCCGAGCACGTTAGCTTTACACCTTACACCATTAGATTTAACTGCTATAATATATATAGCCAGTGCCGTTAATACCCACCAGTTGGAGACGTCTCAGTAGCTGAGCCCATCTTGCGGATTTATGATGTCAGAAGCTGACTTAAAAATACACATAGCACCGTGAATTGTTGGCCACCGTGGTGTAAAGCTCACGCGCTCGGATAGATATCGAAAGATCCATGGGTTCAATTCCCCGGCGGCGACTGAAAACAATTTTTTGGTTGTTATGTGTTTCTGGAACGTTGAAAGAGTGATGTATTTATTTATTTAACACTAGCTGAGCGTGAATCACTGCCAGAATTTCGGAAGCTTTATTTTTCACAGAAATAGAAAAGTCAGAGCAGAATCAGCTGATGGGCTGTTATTTAAACGGCTGACTCCATTTTGCTATGGACACTAATTTTTCTTTCGCATTTTGTATTAACTCATCGTATTTTGTGAAAACAGCGGCTGTAGCTTACTTAACCTGTGACCTAGATTTTGTTCACATTTTTTTCCGTTTTTGAGGTTCTTTGGCACCCAGGACACTTGTCATTTTCAATGCTCTCCTGGTCTTCACTGAACATCTCATGTAATGCAAAATCATGTTTACATGACGTGCATGCTTCCCCGTACATCTCAATGAACATACCAAAGGATTTGTCATGCATTTCCTTTAATTTCACCAGAAATTTCATGTTTATCCATTGCTCAATTTGTGGATTGAGCATTTTCCTCGCACATCACAAACAACATGTGTACTTTCATTGGCACATATCACTTTGTATTTCCAGTTAGTGACAGATCAAGGTCAGTGGCCTCCCACTTTCTATTTGCACTGAGCATTTCATTCTCCACAAACACAGTCTCTTTATTTAATACTAAATAGTCATACAAATTTTGAAGATGACAATCCGATTTTTGGCGTAAATGTGACAAGAATGGTAAGTCAGATAATATCCGAAAACTTGAAAATTTTCATCGTCCTGGTGCGGGACTCGAACCCGCGTCTCCCAGAAAACGCCTAGGTATGCTAACCACTACACCACCCAGAACGACCAAGTTTCAAGTCTCCGATCAATTTGAATTTAACCATCACAGGATTCGCTAGTCGAAGCAACCGGCATTCATATTTAGCGAATCTGGAGGTTAATAATCATATCCCGTGATTGCCCGGAGAAGCAGATAAATCATGAAAGAAATACGAGATTACGCCATATAATACAAATTTTGAAGATGACAATCCGATTTTTGGCGTAAATGTGACAAGAATGGTAAGTCAGATAATATCCGAAAACTTTAAAATTTTCATCGTCCTGGAGCAGGACTCGAACCCGCGTCTCCCAGAAAACGCCTAGGTATGCTAACCACTACACCACCCAGAACGACCAAGTTTCAAGTCTCCGATCAATTTTATATTTCTTTCATGATTTATCTGCTTCTCCGGGCAATCACGGGATATGATTATTAACCTCCCGATTCGCTAAACATGAATGCCGGTTGCTTCGACTAGCGAATCCTGTGATGGTTAAATTCAAATTGATCGGAGACTTGAAACTTGGTCGTTCTGGGTGGTGTAGTGGTTAGCATACCTAGGCGTTTTCTGGGAGACGCGGGTTCGAGTCCCGCTCCAGGACGATGAAAATTTTCAAGTTTTCGGATATTATCTGACTTACCATTCTTGTCACATTTACGCCAAAAATCGGATTGTCATCTTCAAAATTTGTATTATATGGCGTAATCCCGTATTTCTTTCATGACTAAATAGTCATATTTTGTATGTCGAGAGAGAGAGAGAGAGAGAGCGAGCATATTTATTATATACACTAATTTCTGGTAAGACATAACTCTAGGTCAGGGGTGGGGAACCTGTGGTCTTAAGGCCACTTGTGGCCTTCTAGGCCATTAAGTGCAGTCTTTTGAGTAAATCCAAATTTTGCAGAACAAATCCTTTTATTTTTATTAATATGTTTTTGTTCGTCTTTTATTACTTTTATTTTAATCTTAAAATGACTGTATTTAAAATACCAAAGAATAAAAGGAGATTCAACGAAATAAAAAAAGAAGATAACTTACTAATGTTTTAATTGTGCCTGACTGACGGTCACAATTAAAACATTAGTGAGTCATAAGGGCTATTTTAACATATGCTATGATCATGATTTTGTTCTATGGCTCTTAAAGAACTACAGATGGAAGTGATTGAGCTCTCAGAAGATGACATTTTAAAATCCTTTCCTGGCACATGACAAACAACATGTGTCCAGTTGAAGTATGGAAAAATGCAATAGAATACCCATGCCTTCGGCAACATGCAGGAAAAATGCTTTCTTGCTTTTCAAGCAATTATTGCTGCAAATCTGCATTCTCCTACCTAACCAAAATCAAGATGTCACAAATGATGGATACCCATCTAGAGCATCACCTAAAAGTGTAGACCTCCATGTTGCCACCAAATATTTAAATGCTTTCCAACAAAAAGCAGTCACAACAAAGTCATTAAAATGTTAGTTAACTTTAGAATTAACAATTTTTTTTTCATTTTTTGAAGTTAGTACATAGTAAAATTTTTACAAAATAATGTACATTTCAAAGTATATGTGATTTCATACCTGCCAACTACTATGGAATGTCTGTAGTTTCTACGGATTTTATTGTTTAACTATGGAACTCGTCAAAACTACGGATTCTACGAATTTTCATTTTGTTCAAAATTTTTTTTTTATTTTGCTGTTATTTTATGATATACATGAGATTCTTAGGTGCCGCTCCGGTGGCGCAGTGGTCTAAGTGATGGCTTATCAATGACCATTCGTCCAAGAAGGGTCTGGGTTCGAATCCTGGTGAGTCATGGATGTCGTGTTTGTCTTCCGGTGCTGGCTCTCTCCCTTCCCTGGAAGCAGTGGCCCTAAATTAGGGACGGGCGACTGCTTATAGCCCATTGAGTTGCTCATGGTGAACCTTCAATTAAAAAAAAAAAAAAGATTCTTAAGCGGATTCGTAGAATTCTGCTTATTTTGTCATGATTTAGATTATTCTCAAGATTGATAGAAAACTGGAGAAAATTTTGGGCAGGGTGGTTTCATTTTCTGTCTGGAGACGGTATTTAGCGTTTCAGAAAATTTTGCTGTAATCGTAATTTTTTTCTCCCGATGTTGCCTTTGTGTCCAGTATTCTTGTTAAATTCCATTTTATTGTTTGTATTTCACCTTCAAACTTCAGGCAGCAATTTGCGAAAACGGATGTTAGACGCTGTGAAAATGTTACTGTAATCTTCAAGCACAACATTCTTCTGCGAATTCGAGGAATCCCGCCATGTTCGTTATTAGTTTGGTCATTTACGAGATCGATGCACAAGTGAACAGAAATTGAAGGGGGTGGGGGTGGTGGTGGGTGACAGGGGAGGGATGTTCGTTGGAGGACGTAATTCCATTTTTATGAAACTTTCTAAAATTAAAGGTTGACGGAGTTCAGATATTTTCCGTAATCATAATTTGTTTTTCTCGCGATGTTGCTTCTGTCAAGTATTATTGTTAAATAGCATTTTACTGTATAATATTTCAATTTCAGCTTGAGAATAGGGGGAGATTTCCAATACAGGAAATCAGACGGAGTAAAGATTTCTCCCATAATCACTCCCCCCTCCTCTCCAGCGATGTTCCCACTCTCTTGTGTTGTTAGCTTGATAAAGGAGGGGGAAATCCCTATAAATATGAGTGACAAATTTGGAAAAATTGATGTATTTTTTTACAAATTTTGGATTTCCTGTTTTTCAAGCGTGAAATTTTGAATGCATCTGAATGATTTTTACTGGTGGAAATTTCGAACTCAAATTTTGCAATGTTACCTAACATGCCCTCGCTAGGGGAATCAACTTTGTGTTTTACACGTGTTAAGTTTGTTTCAACAGTGTGTCCATGTTTGTTGTGGTGCATATTTCTATTTTACAAAGAGATAGATCGTTTCATACAAAAAAGGTCTATCTGTGCCATGCAATAATACTATTGGGTTGGCCAAAAAGTAAGTGCGTTTTTTTCCTGTGTAAATGAAAGGCGAATTTTGAATGGGAAATTAAAACTTTGGTCAACAACATATTGTCCATTTTGTTCGATGACCCTTTGCCATCTCACAGGAAAGTTCATGATTCTATGCTCGAAAACATTTTTGTTCTTTTTCAGCAAAAAACAGTTCCAAGAATGATTTGATAGCCTCATCAGCAGTGAAGATTTTACCATTCAAGGCATTTTGCAACGATTGAAACAAATGGTAGTCTGATGGTGCCAGGTCTGGCGTATATGGTGGATGTGATAACGCATCCCATCCAAGCTGCAACAATTTTTGACGAGTGATCAAACTTGTATGGGGTCTTGCGTTATCATGGTGAAACACAACACCTCTGCGATTCACCGATTCTAGATGCTTCTGTTTGACTGCATCACTTAATTTATCCAGCTGACGACAGTACACGTCCAAATTAATGGTTTGGTTCCTTGGAAGCAATTCAAAATACACAATACCTTTTGAAATCCCACCAGACTGAAAGCATAACCTTCCTTTGGTGCATATCTGCTTTTGAAATGCTTTGCACAGGTTCATCACACTTGCTCCACGATCTTTTTCATTCGACGTTGTTGTAGACGATCCATTTTTCATCGCCGTTATCATACGTTTCAAAAATGGATAGTTTTCTTCACATTTCAAGAGCGAATCACAGATGTCAACGCGCTTAGTGAGATGAATTTCTTTGAGCTCATGTGGTTTTCAACAAATTTTATTTAAGAAAATAGGCTGTTACATCATTATTGTTCGCGCCTATCAAAAGCATAAAAATACACATGACATTTATAATGATATGTACACATGAAAGAGGGTAAAGCTACCCAGATTAAAATAATAAAAACACGAATGCAGGCAAGCATTCTATGAGTATCGTAATGGTACAGGAATCTGGATTCAAGTGCAGCCCCATAATACGTGAAATACAACTAGAGAAACACAGGAAGCATATTTAGCATATGAGAGCAAATAACAAAATGATTTCAGGAGAGTGTGCTGAAACAGAGAATGTGAGTAAATACAACGATGTATGTAATAAACAAAAACAATATACAAAGCACAAGATACTACATTGCAAAGTCGGTGACATAACAAGAACTTTGATCAGAAAATACAGGGATGCTAACGGAGATAATATCGTCACAGAACACGACTCACCTAATAAGACATAATGACATACTACAGGATAAAAATATGTTCTTGAGCAAAATTACATATAATATGCAATGTAAGAAAAAAGGAAATTTGTACAACATGTTGCCACACAAATAAAGTTAATTAACAGTACACACAATGTTACTCGACATTGGCAAGGAAAAAAAGCAAACTGAAGAAAACAGTAAAGACACAATACACACTAGGTACGGTGAGTGAAAAAACAAAACATTAGAGAACAGTGAATACAACCTGGCGGAAACAAAAATCAAAAGCATGATGAGTCAACGTCTCGTGAACAGTATACCTGTGGTACCCACATATTGAGCTTACTAACGTTTCCCAGTTGCTTTAAATGGTTTTCAATGCTTGATTTTGATATGTTCAGATTCTCAGCAATCTCTCGTGTCGTTCAGTGCTGATTGGATTCGATCAGTGCCTTTATTTTGCCGTCATCAACTTCGATTGGCCTTCCTGAGCCTGGTGCATCTTCCACGTCAAAATCTCCAGACCGAAATTTCGCAAACCAATTCTAACACTGCCGTAGTTTTAAGACATCTTCACCATACACATCACATAACTTTTTATGAGCTTGCACAGTGTTTTTTCTCCTTTTTGGAAGTAATACAGCAAAACATGATGAAAATGTTCTTTTGATTGTCCATTTTGAAATTGACGCCCGACAAACACTTGTTAATGAAATCATGCACTTTCTGTTCCTAAAACAAGCTTGAACTGTCAGCTATCACGTTACATAATGAACTTATGGTTTTAAGTGATGTTAGTTACATTTCAAGACATGCTTTGCCATCTATGTGTAAAAAACGCAATGACTTTTTGGCCAACCCTATAGTTTCTACTGACGAGGCTCTTGCCAATGTTGGCAGGTATGTAATTGAAGTTTCTTTAATGTGACCTTTTTAGAGCACAGCTAACTTAATGCAGCCTTCCAACATGAATAGGCTTCTCACCTCTGCTCTAGGTTAACTGTAGGTCGTGAGATGCAGAATTTGCCTGCTGTCCTAGGTGAGCACAGATGCCAACCATTGCGGAATCTCCATGATTATTATGGACTTCTCCCCGGAATTATGGATGACTAACCAAATATTATGGATATTCAGATTTTCTCAGTTATTAATAATGTTTTATTGGATTTGCAATTAATCAATGCAAAAGCCTCTGAACAAAGTTCGTGATGCAGCTCCTTGTTTCTTTTTTTTTTTTTTTTTTTTTTTTTTTTTTGTTCTGATTAGGAAGAATGTGTTATTTTGCTTGTTTGGAAGTTAAGGGGAAAGAAAGCACGGAGCTGGGCCAGGATTACATCGGGTGAGTCAGTAGCTCTGTGCGCATTGCTTGCGTCACCTGGCATCAGTCAGATGCAAGTCAACTGCACACTGCCAAGATGAGTGTAAGAAATAAGAATTTGGTGAAGGTCATGACCTTCACTCTGGTTTTGTCGATATATCTTCACGCCCTTTGCTCTATTGAAGCAGTGTGGTGGCAGCCTGAGAGGCAAGGTCACACAGTGCAATGAAACTGGTTTTGGTGTAGGGTATTGTTTGTTACAGCTGGGGTGGGAGCGTGTTTTCTGTTCCATTTGTGCGGGGAGGGTTTTATATGCTGCAGAAAGATCTTTGTCTTTTAATTTCATCTTTGGGTCTACATGTTAAAATCCTTGCTGCTTTATCTGTTTTACCTGCGAAAGAAAGATTGCGCTGGGAAGGTTTTATATGCTGCAGAAGGATCTTCGTTTTTTAGTTTTGTCTTTGGTGCTACATGTTAGAAATCTTTGCTGTGCGAAGTTTGCCTTTTTGGTGGTTTCTACTCCCCATTATGTTGAAATGGCATTCTGATAGTGATTCCAAGGAGAAATAAGAAAACAACCTGCTGCTACTCGAAGTTTTTGCAGTGAGTACAAAGTGGAAATTCCATGCTTGGATGTGTTGGTTGTTTCTGAAAGCCATGCATTCTGTACTGTTTACAATTGCAAGTTTTCAAGTGCACATGGTGGGCGTGGCGATTGTCGACAGCATGTACTATGCAAAAAACACAAATCATATTGTGAGCTTAAAAAACAAGCAAAACTGCTGACTTCATTTTTTGTGCCACGTGATGTTGATTCCACTGTTACCAAGGTTGAAATGTTATTCACAAGGTTTTCAGTGGAACACAATGCACCTCTTTCAGCAGCAGACCATTGTTTCAGCAGATGTTTCCATACTCCATTATTACAAAGAAATATAGATATGGGAGAACAAAAACGAATTCAATTCTGAAATCTATATTAGGATTAGCTGTTGATAGCCTAGTAAGTGATTTAAGTGATTCAGTGTTTTCCCGTTCAACCGATAGAAGTAATAATAAAAATGGCACAAAACTTATCTTTTATTTGTGTCATATTTCCACAAAAGTAAAGAGAAAATGCTAACTTTGCTGCTTTCACTTTTTGCATCAGATGGCAATACAGGTGCAAGGATATGCTCTGTTATTGACAAAGAATTCAAGACTAGGAACATTAAATGGGAAAACTGTGATGCCTTTGGCTGCAATAATGCCACTATAATGATAGACCATGTCAAAGGGGTATATCTTTTCATTAAGAATAAACAACCAAATGTGTTGGTACAGGACTGTCTGTGCTTGTCACCTCCTCCATTTGGCAGCACAAAAAGCTTCACTGCAGTTGAAATCGGTTAATATTGAAACACTGGTTATTTCTGTGTACTATTTCTTAGATAAAAGTTCAAAGAGAAAGAAACATCTGTAACTGTGCCAAGCCATTTGTGAGCAAAAACCTCACACAATTTTGAAATATATTAGCACAACATGGTTGTCATTGTTATATGCTATTAATTGTTTTCTGGAACAGTAGGATGCACTACAGTTGTTCTTTGTTGCTTCTGTGGATGTTGACAAACTTCTAAAGGAGCAGGCAATTCACATCCATTTCATGGAGTTACGTGAAAGCCTGGGCAGTTGTACTGCATGTTTTTGAGTAATGCCTTGCCAGTGTTTGTTAAGGTTAATGTGTTGTTGCAGAAGGAAGCTTCTTGCATCAATATTTTAAGAAGGCAACATTTGCAGCTACTTATTGATATCATGGTCAGGTTTGTGAAGCCTTCCTCAGTTTCAAAGCATGCTACTTCCCCAACTGAAATGGAATTTTTAAATTGGAACAAGCAAAAAGCTGATGTGGATTTAGT
Source organism: Macrothele yani (assembly GCA_039090855.1). Lineage (NCBI taxonomy): Eukaryota > Metazoa > Arthropoda > Arachnida > Araneae > Macrothelidae > Macrothele > Macrothele yani. The sequence goes on along the minus strand of CM077001.1, from coordinate 155,769,114 downwards.
CATTGGTGCCAAAACAAGATTTCCCTTAAATGGCAAAGCCAAAATTTGTCAGTGATACAAGTGCAGCAGTTTTTCAGAGAGGTTTGTAACTTTTACAGTACTTTCATGTGACTATATTTTGAAGAAATTTCCCCTGAAAAGTGCAATCCTGCTGCACAGCAAAAGTTGCTGATATAGAAATGAGGAAAAAAAAGCTTCCTTTTCTTCAGTAATGTACTTTGCAAATATTTTCCCAACTGCTGTTGTTAGTGACAGTGATGTGGACAAGTTGGAATTGGAGTTTGCCTTATACCAAGCTGATAAATTGGAAGAAGGTGTTTTGAATAGCCATAGAATTGATACCACAGGGTCAAACATTTCGAAAATGACTGATGCAAGTGGTGCTAAAAAGTATGAAGTTTTGCCACGTCTGATGCATGCTATTCTTGTTGTGCCACACAGTAATGCAATTGCAGAAACAATTTTTAGCATCGTCCGTAAGAATCAAACAGAGTTTAGGCCAAAACTAGCCACTGAAACTTTAGGAATGCTGTTAGCATTAAAAGTGAAGATGGCATAATTTTCAGAGATTTGGCATTCTGCTGCATTTTCAGAAAAAAATTGGCTTCAAAGCATTCCATAGTGGCAGCACTGAAAGGCAACCAAGGCAGCCAACTAGTTTAGAGAAGTTTGGCTTAAAGGCTTATAAATATGTGTAGAACTTTGATAGAATGTGTAAATATGGACATAGGAAAAGTTACCATTTATAAGCTGTCAGCATACAATTTTTATTAGACATAGGAAAAGTTACCATTTATAAGCTGTCAGCATACAATTTTTATATGGACATAGGAAAAGTTACCATTTATAAGCTGTCAGCATACAATTTTTTATTAGTATTGAAGTGAAAGAAAGCATTTGTGAATAAAGTGAAACTGAAGTTCCAGGCAAAACTGACAGCTAAACCTAATTATTATTTTTCAGTTTCTTTTCCATCATACTGGTAACACCACATATGAATACTGGGGGAAAAGAGGGTTGTACGAAGTTGGGTTTTCTTTTTATAGGTATACATTAATTTCTAACCACACCCCTAATTTTGAAGAAGAAATTTATGTGATAGTAAAGGATTTGTTAAAATGCATTCTCATAATTGTGCTGTTGAAATAAATCTATATGATAGTAAAGGATTTGTTGAAATATGCAGCCATAATATTCCTAGATTTATTCATTTAAAACTTCGGTATTAATATAATTTCTGTTTAACAGTATCCATGAAATTGTTGAATTAAGAAACAAAGAAAAATTTATTAGAGTAGGACTGTAATGGAATGTTTTATCATAATGTTCTGTAATTCATGTGAAAGTAAGTTATTATAATATACAAGTATTACAGGATACACAGTAGTACCATAATATTGTTCTTATTAACTTTGAAAAAGTGGCGTGTTACATTACTGAAAGTTTGTGTTCCATTGCTGAAACGTTACTGAAAATTCCCCCTTTGATTACTGGTTAGTTCCGTTAGGGGTTGACATCTCTGGGTGTGGTGTAATGTTGTGAATAAGTCATAGTGATGATATGTGAGTAATATGGAACACTGAAGTGAGGCTAAATTTTTCACTGCTTAGCATAGCTAAATCAAAATCACTTTGACATACAGTCAACAACGGTGCAGAAATGAGTAATTTAATTTCTGAAAATGAATGATTATTTAGACCATAGGTGATGTAAAGCATAAAATATGTGGAAACAAAGGAAAAACAGATGACACTGTGGATCAGTGAACTGAAAAGTAATGAAAAAATACGGATCATCGGGGGTAACCATTGAAAACCTGTTGTACTTTTGGGGATGTAGTTAAAGGGGATGAAATGCATTGTACAAGTTTGCCTCTTTGGTGGTTCCCTCCAAATTCAAGGAACGGAAAGCAATGCCATTTGCCATTCCTCGAATTTGGAGGGAACCAAAGAGTCATCTTGATGACTGTTTTTTTTATTATTATTATTATTATTATTTTTGTGTTGTGGATATTTTCTAGTACAAGAAGCCTAGAAACCAGAACCCCCATTACATATCCCAACATACCATCATCTAATGCGCCAGTTCCACATTGTGATGAGCTTTCCTTTCCACAACACCAAAAAGTGTGGAGGCAGTAGAGGAAGATGTCCAGTCTGGTGCTAATTGTGCGGACGACAAAGATATGGACTTCCAATTTTCAGCCACATTTTCCAAATCAACAAGAACTAGATGATTTAATAAGAGATGTGAGGCTAACAAAATCAAATGCAGAACTTTTGACTTTTAGTTTGAAAGAGTGACACTTATTGGATTCCAGACACTTACTGGATTCCAGATTTTTTTTTAAACAATTTTATCTTTCACTTTACAGCAAAAATAATCCAATTCCCACTTCTCTTGAAAAACATGATGTTCATCGGAGATTTTTCGTTTACTACCACTTGGTTTTGAGAGAAACATAGTTGCTTACACATAACCTTACCAAAGAATAATATTTACTTTCGTTCAGCAAAGGCAAAAGCCGACTGATTTTGAGAGCTCGCGTCACCTCATGTGCCTGACACTGGGTGCGAGTGCACAGAAGTTGGAGAGGTGAGTAAGGGGAATGCAGGGGTGGCGGTAACAGATGATATGTGGCTCTGAATATATTTGGGCAAGTTGCGCATGGCATCATCATCGAGTAGCGGATGTCAGCAAAACCGGCTCCTTGTTCGTCAATCATCGTGGTTAGTTTTACTTTTGAGTTTTTCTGGCGCTTTTTTCATTGTGATGTTCTTGGTTTATTAATATTTTTTTTCCCGTGTGTGTGTTTGGGGTGGGAATTTACTGATTCTAAATGAAAATTTTATAGGGGCCTTAAAATATTTATATTTGGCAAAAACCAAATTTTTGGCTGTTCCATTTCCTGTTGTACATGTATAACCTCAAAATAGCTACGCCACACGCCATTTTCACGTTTAATTTACGAACACTCTGAACGCTGGCTGAATTCTATGTGTTTCCCCATAATAAGCTGGGGCTGCACAGGTATGAGTCAGGGGCAGTGAGTTTGACACCCCTGTTGTACAGTATACAACTGCACATATTTTGGAGTAGCATACGTTGTAGTTAAACTATTGATGCTATGCCAAAAATTGTCACAATTTTGAAATCCTTTCACTAAAACTAATGAAGAAACATTAAAATATTCAGATAAACATGTAACTGCTCAGATTTTGTTAAGTGTCATAATATTAACCTTCAGCATGCCAACATCATAATTTATTCATTACAAATAAAAAATTTTTGAAGTTTTAGCACAATGACTGTAGCTTTAAATTATTAGACTATGATGTTTATGAAATCATCATCTTGGTTTTCAGACTACATTCTTGTGACTGCGTTTGGGAAAACAATCATGCCTCCACCAATGTCAACGTACTCTTTTGAACTTCCTGCTGCAGCAAATGGCATATGTTTTGCACAGTATGAAGAAAATTCAGCTGACTTTATGGTTGCTCTTGCAAATGGAGAAATAGCTTTCTTTAAAAAAGGTAAGTTCATTCATTGGTTTAATTAATGTGTTTTCAAAAATGGAAAGGAATAAAGGTCAAATGGCACAGTGCTATTTTTTATTGATTAGAAATTAATGAAGTGATGTAATTTTCCCCCTTAGATACATATACATTCAAATTTTAGTTTGTTTTGAAAGAAGAAATGTGATATTCTTAAGAGGTGATTGTAATATTGACAAGAAAAACATTTGAACAAATTGTAATTTTTCCTATCTGTGTTAAGTTAAAAAATTTTTTTCAAAGATTACAAAAAAAAAAAAAAAAATGTTAAGAACATGTTAAAAGCATTAAAAGTTTTTAGTAAGAAGACCGTAAAAGTGAGAGGAAGCTGCAGTGCTGTTTTAAGCATTAAGTAGATGGTTGTATATTAGAAATTATAGTATTTGAACTTCTGTTTGGGTGAGGTATATCATCATTGAAGACCAACTTTAGGATTGTTTTTCAATAAAAAATACAACTATATTTATGGTTCATGTGCTTAGGTTAACTGGAATCTGTTTCACGATTTACATATTTTTAGAGCAATGCCATTTAAATATAACTAGTGTTGGCAATCAAGTGAAAAAGTGGTGAAATTTGGGTGAATACATACATGTATAGGGAGACTGCTACGCAAGTCCCTTGTAGTTTCTGCCTTCCACCTCTCACTGAGTCTTTAATATGTTGTTACATGGAGACAAGAAAGCACAATGAAGCAAATAAGACCAAGTCTTCATTAAACATGAACATATTTTTGAGCAGCCGACTCAGTGCCACAGTGGTCTAAGCGATTGCCTCTGATCATTCGTCCGAAAGGGGTCCGGATTCGGATCCCGGTGATTCATGAATGTTGTGCTTCTCTTACGGCACTGACTCTCTCCCTTTCCCAGAACCAGTGACCCTAAATTAGGGACAGGAGACTGCTTATAGCCCATTGAGTTGCTCACTGTGGTCGTTAAACCTCCAATAAAAGAAAAAAAAATAATTTTGAGCACATCAACTTTTTTTTTATCCGTAATGTTACATGTGCTATCACTCCCAGTAGCCCACTGTGACATCTGACTACCATGAAGTGCAGCCCTCATCACCCCAAAGGGACCTCTTTCTCACCCACAATTACGCAGTTTCTCCTCTCTGCTTTCCCTCCAGCAAAACCCACCTTGCAACACAAAGTTTTGCTGCCCCCCCATTCCTGCCTGGTGTGTTACCCACTTCCAAGAATGCAAAGAGCACATTAAACGTTTCATGTTACATTTTTGCATTGAGTCTTGTTAAAAAAAATAAATCCAAAATCCATGTTCTAGTGATAAAGAGTTCTTACAGTTCCTTGGTGGCGCAGTGGTCTAAGTGCTGGCTTATGACCATTCATCCGAGATGGGTCTGGGTTTCAATCCCATTGAGGCATGAATGTTGTGATTGTCTTACAGCATTGGCTCTTTCCCTTCCCTGGAACCAATCCCCATAAGAATGGGTGACTGCTTATAGCCCATTGAGTTGCTCATGGCGATCATTGAACTTCATAAACGAAAAAAAGTTCTTACAACATGTGACAGCATTTGAGAGTATTTTATATTAAAGAGAAGAAAAATAGTCTGCAGTTATGTAAGATTTTAAAAGTGTAGAAACTTTCAGCTGTGCATTTTTGTCTTTTAACCATAGTGGAAATAGATTACAGATGGCAGCTAGATTCATCACATAGTATGTGATTTTCAGGTTTTAAGACAAGTTTCCAAATCATTGATATGTTGAGAGGGAACAGAATTGAAATTTGGGTGGGAAAGATCTTTTCTAAGTTGTCAGTGGGAAATAACATGCTGACTGAGAGACTGAGCAAGGAAATTTTGCATCTTTCAACAGGTTCCCACAGAAAAAGTTAAAGAAGTTCAGATAGTGTCAGACCTCTGTTCATGTCATTAGCTTTATGTTTTTGTTTTCAACCAGCCTGCTTTTGAGGTTGTGGTAAGTAGTTATGTTTGTACCACAACATTATCAACAGATTTCTACTTGGCATGCGTACAGCATAAAAAACCACTTAATGGGAGAGGTTTGACATGTCTTCAAAACAGCTATGATATGATGGCTCAAGTACATTAAGGCACCTATATTTACTGCTGATCTTTTGAGTCCATTTGTAGATGGGGTCTACTTCCCAAACTATGTACATCACATCTTATGCAATGCCTGTAGTTCTGCTTTGATACTCCTTTAATGTAAATTATTAGAGAACTGTAAGTGCAGGGTATCCCAAAAGTTTTAAACATTTGTTTTGAAATAGTGAGTAATAAAGGTATCTCATACCTACTATTGAGACATATACAGCGCGTTACAAACTCGGTGGACACGTGCTCCCGTCCTGAGAGAATCCTAACATACATAGCTGTTCATTGTTAGTTAAATTAAACTATTTACAAACTAAAACTTTAGGTTAAATTTAATTTACAACTCTTAATTAACTTATATGTGCATACCCTTAAAACATTCACACTTCTAAAAATATCTAACAGTTAAAACTCACAGCACTTTAGAACTAATTAACTCATCAGGTTGGGAAACACCATTCACACAGAAACACTTCGTCATCGATGTACTAATGAGCACTTTCATCAATACATTATCGACATCATCAGGCTATCGAAATCACATGACTCCCTCGCGTGTTACTAGTATTCGAAGTTACATGCCGAGATAAAAGAAGGGGTATGGTTCATTTGTTACGTATTGAAGGTGCATCTCCTCAGTGCCACCATCTATTGGAAGAGTGGGTAGATATACATATCAAGGCTCTTCCAATAGATGGTGGGACTGCCATCTATTTGAAAAGCCTTGATATGTATATGTTTGTTTTGAAGATTCTGAAACAACCTTTTTAGACAGTACAAATTACTATATGTATTGAAAGTACGAACTTTGGAGATTTATTTGTGAAGTATGGCATTTGGCAGATTGCTGCCTCAGTTATCTTTGCACTGTCATACTCTCGGACACTACACTTTCCTTCACTTTTGCAAGAACTGCTAATTATTCCCTCTTGGAGTTCTGAATGCTTTCCTTCAGAGCATCAGTTATTCGTGATTTGTTTGAGTATACCTACCCTTGAGATAGCTTGAAAGGAAATAATTAGAAACTGTACTGTGATATTGGGAGATTTTGGAGGCCAAGCAGTGTTTCCAAAATGTGATATCCAGTGATTAGGGAACATTTATTTAAGCAATGCTGTTGTTTCTCGTGATGTGCAAGTTGTTGTTCCTTCTTGCTAAAACCCATATTTCCTCCTTGTTTTCATCATCCAGCAAAAACATGTTTAATATTTGGTAGTAATGTTCATCACCCACTGTAATGGCATTTACTTGAGTATCATAAAAAAAGAAGGAACCAAATACCTGGTGAGCCATAGCCACGGCTCGATTTCGACTCGTAGTTAGTAGCAAATTGATAGCAAGCAAATGCATTTTTCTGGTAATAAAAACTGTTTCTAGCAAAAGTTGCTGGTGGTAAAAATTTTTTTTGAATGTTTTAGTGTGAACTGTAAAGCGCCACTGTATTGTGCGTGTGGAATATTTTATTAGGGTAATGCAAAAGTTTTTGCCACTCCCGCTAGCAGGCGCTATAGGAGTCTAACCAGCTGGTGACCCGTGCTGTCAGTTCGTACATGAAGCCAAGCATGGCGGTCGATGAAGTTCATTTGCGACACTGTTTGTTATTCATGTTTAATTTAGGGTAAAATGGGAGTGAAGCATATGGTTCAATATGGCAGGTGTATAGCGAAATGGTTATGGGTGAGCGGACATGTCGAGAATGGTTTACCAGGTTTAAGAAAGGTAATCTAAGCTTGGAAGACAAGCCACGTGCAGGTAGACCACAGAAACTCGCAGACGAGGAGATGGAATCGCTGTTGCAAGAGGATGCCACACAATCGACCACCCAACTGGCAAAAAGTTTCAAAAGTGGCTCAATTGATGGTGGTACAGTGTCTGCAGGCCTTGGGGAAGATCCAGAAGATCGGTAAGTGGGTTCTGCATGCTTTAACGGAGCGTAATATAGGTCAACGATTGGGCATCTGCATGTTGCTGCTGAAGAGGTTTCAAGGGAAGAATTTCTTGTGGAAGGTTGTCACCGGGGATGAAAAATGGATCTATTGCAACAACCCCGTACGCGAGGGATCCTGGGTTGACCCAGGCCAGCCATCAACAACCACTGCAAAACAGGATATCCATGGAAAAAAAAGTGCTGTTGTGTATGTGGTGGGATATGCATGGGCCGCCCCGGTGGCGCAGTGGTCTAAGCGATGGCCTCTGATCGTTCGTCTGAAAGGGGTCCAGGTTCGAATCCTGGTGAGGCATGGATGTTGTGTTTGTCTTACGGCACTGGCTCTCTCCCTTCCCTGGAGCCAGTGACCCAAAATTAGGGACGGACAACTGCTTATATAGCCCATTGAGTTGCTCACTGTGGTCGTTAAACCTGCAATAAAAAAAAAAATGCATGGAGTGCTGTACTTCAAACTGTTGAAACCGGGCAAAACAATCACTGCACAACGATATAGCAATCAGTTGATGAAACTAAATGCCGCAATTGAGCAAAAACACCCATGGACAGGTAAAGGATGCCGCCCAGTTATCCTGTTGCATGATAATGCCAGACCACATGTCCGTGCCACCACGAAATCAACCCTTGAACAGTTACACTGGGAGGTTTTACCGCACCCTGATTATTCCCCGGACATTGTACCCTCAGACTTTCATCTGTTTTGCTCTATGCAACATGCCCTAGCCCAACAGCAGTTCACCACAGTTCCAGAGGTGGAAAATTTTGTCACTGCATTGTTCAGCTCAAAACCAGAGTCCTTCTATCACAGGGGCATTCTTCTGTTGCCTGAAAAATGGCAAAAGGTCATTGATGCTAACGGCCAATATTTTGTTGAATAAATGTGTACTGGTTTTCTGATTGTTCCTGCTTTCTTTGTTCTTAAAACTGTGGAAGCTTTTACATACCCTTAATAGACACATATAAAAAGGAACAACTGCTTTCTGGAAACGAATGTTTCTTGAAAAGTACAAACATCGTAAAAACATTTTGGCACTAGTAGAAATATCCAGTATATTTCCCTTACTACTTCTGCACGTGAGGTTGGGTTCAGTTTCATGAAGAGAATCCAGTGTGATTGGAGGGGCTGTTTAAACTTACAAACATTGAATGCATGCATACATACATACATATCACTAAGCTGTTCTATGAGATTCAGAGGTTAGCTCCACAAAGAAATATGAACTACCAGATAGTTTTTAGTTACTGTTGCTGTATCAAACTTCTCCATTTACAGCGATCTTGACATACAGCTCGGGCTTCACTGACAACCATCACACGCTGTACACACGATCTTCTATACTTCATAATCATAATCTTTTTCTCATGCAAACACTCCCAAATTTGATCCTCCCACAACTTCCTTGGCCTTTCTCTGCCTTTCCTTCCTGCCACTTTGGCTAAAAAGATTTTCTTAGTAAGCACCTCATCACTCATTCTTTCAACATGGCCAAACCACCAAAGCATGTTAGTCTCCACCTTTCTAACAACATTTTGCTTCACACTACACAACTGCAACACATCTTCATTCCTCACACAAACAGAACGTGTTGTGCCACAAACCCTCCGTAAGTAATGCATTTCTCCAGCCCACAAACTACTCCTATGCTTCTTCTGTAGTACCCACGTTTCATGGCCGTACATCAGAGTAGGAACAATTGAATGCTCTCATGAGTATTGGGGTTGAAGGTCCGTTAGGTTTGACCCCAGGCCTGCTTTTTTAAAGTGGTATGATAAAAAGACCCGAAACCCAGATCATAAACCCTATGGAAAATAACTTAAAATTTTGAAATTTCAACAGTGTTCTTGAATTTTGTGAATAAAGTTAAATAAAAAAAGTTTTTTAAATATGTGCACTTGAATTAAATTGTCAGAATTAATATGTCAGGTCATGAAAAGGTGAGTTACACTTATGAACAATGAAATTTGCGTGTCAAGAAGGAAGCATCAGATTGAACTGAAATGTTATGGACATAATGATGCAGATAAATGATACACATGATGGCAAAAACAGAGCTGCAGGACAATTACAGAGAGATCTGTGGCATGCAGTCTGGTCATCTTCAATAGTGCGTAGCACCACCTCGTGTGGCAATACATGCTGCAGTCCGATGTTGTGATGTTAACAAAGACACTCTGGTTGGTATTCTGCTCCCATACCCCATTGACACTAAATTATGCTGCACTGACCTGATGGATATGTCTCTGGTACCTCCTGCATTGAATGTGGATGTTATTTGAGCCAGTGTTGCTTGTCTGTTAGCATGGACAATCCTGGTCAGATGCCACTGGTCATGGTCATTCAGCACCCATGGTTGACCACTGCACTGTCCACAGTGGTTGGTAATACCTTCCATGAGGTATTCTCGGTACACACATGACACCGTGGATCAAGGAATGTTGAGTGTTCGCACAACTTTGGAAATTGAATGTTCCATCCATCTAACTCCCACTACCATGCCTTGTTCAAACTCCAATAACTCACATCAACTTGCCATAATCCTACTGGTGTTTGTTCAACCTGACTCACAAGATTACACCTTACAACTAATAAAAATTGCGGCGTGCGTTGAAGCTTTTATACAACTGAAGCGCCAGTTAAAAATTTGCATACTGCTATCCCATGACTTTTGGCACTTCAGTGTATAATGGTTTGTTTTTCCAAATATCTGAGTTGCTTATATGCTTTTGTGAAAATCCTAGTATTCCAAATTTTAAACATATGTTACATCTTTAGACATTTACTCATATATGCTGTTTTGTTACAACTTATCTATCCTCTCATTCTCAAGAAAAGTTTAAATATATTATTTAAAAACTTGGATATAATAAAAACATTTTTTAAATTGAAATTGCTCTTGAACCAGTAATATTTCTAAACACTTGCCATTTTATCATGCATTTTTATACACATTATTGGATATATTGTTTCTTTTGTTGATAATGGTTGTATTTTTGTACCTTGGCTGTTTGTTCTTTTTGGGTTGTTTCTGTTGAGGCAGTGTGGTAGGCTGACATAGCTTGAGCTATTGCTGATAGCTTAAAATAACGTGAAAGCATTGTTATGTGGTTAAATGTTTATTATCAACATTTTTTATGGTTTGCATTTGTGAAAATGCAACATTAGAATTATCACACCTATTAAAGCATATGGAAATGTGACGTAGCATGGCAAGTGTTTTAGAAATATTACTGGTTTAATTTTTGGGTATTTTCAATTTAAAATATTTACTGTAATTTCTTTAACTCTTTCACTTTATACATACATATCACTAAGCTGTTCTCTGAGATTCAGAGGTTAGCTCCAAAAAGAAATACAAACTACCAGATATTTTTACTTACTGTTGTGGTATCAAACTTCTCCATTTACAGCGATCTTGACATACAACTTGGGCTTCACTGATATCCATTACACGCCGTACACAAGATCTTTTATACTTCATATTCATAATCTTTTTCTCATGCAGACACTCCTGAATCTCATCCACCCATGTCTTCCTTGGCCTTCCTCTGCCTTTCCTTCCTGCCACTTGGACTAAAAAGATTTTCTTAGTAAGCATCTCATCACTCATTCTTTTAACATGGCCAAACCACCAAAGCATATTAGTCTCCACCTTGCTAACAACATTTTGCTTCACATCACACAACTGCAATACATCTTCATTTCTCACACAATCATATCGTGTCTTGCCACAAACTCCACGTAAGTAACGCATTTCTCCAGCACACAAACGACTCCTATGGTTCTTCTGCAGTACCCAGGTTTCACTGCCATACATCAGAGTAGGAACAATTACACTTTCATACACAGCCATGCAGAACTATCTAGAGAACCCATCATTCCTGTGAAAACCTCCCAGAGCAGCTATGACTTTCAACAAAGAATTCACTCGCCTACTAATTTCACCATCCAGTTTGTTCTCTCTGTCAAACATGCTTTCTAAATACACAAACTCACTCACCTGGTCAATCACAGTGCCATTTATACTTACATTACATTCAGTGCTACCAGTTCCTCTCTCAAACACCATAACTTTGGGTTTTCCCTTATTTATACTCAGTTTGAATTTCATGCGAACTTCGTACATTCGAGACAACATACTCTGCAAATCAGTTTTGCTCTCTGCCAACAGGACAGTGTCAATACCAATACCCATGTTAATGTTTAATTTCAAGAATGTTGTGAATTTATTAGAATTATCTGTGTGTAGTCATTCACGTGATCAATGAGTGCAGATGGGTTATTCTAATTTATTTGTGTGTGCCCATTATTATGAGTGGCTTAAAAGTGGGAGTTACATTAGTTATATTAATTTCGTACTTAACATTTTTTGAGAATGTTTTGACATGCTAAAATTTAACTTAAAGTGATTTATTTCCAGTATAAGCTGTTTCTGGTTTAGACTTCTAATCCTTTATTTGTGCTGTAGTAATTGTTCTTTGTTTATGCTTTAGTAATAATCCTTTGTTTATGCTTTAGTATTTAATATGATATTTATTTTAACAGCTTTAGGTGACGATGTGAATGGTACTAATAATTCTGAAAGCAGCAATGTTAATGCACTAGCAGGTGGCGATGGCGGATTTAAAAAGCCTGTGCAATTTCTCAGTTTTTGTGGTGTTTATAGGTAATGTAAATCACATTTTGTCCATCAGTTTACAAAATGTCTGAAATTAATGTGGTCATACTTGAAATAGTAATGACTTTTAATCCTTTCTAACACTGTAAGCTATTAGATGCTACTTAAGAAATAACATCCAATTTCAGTGACTTATCAATGAGAAAAGCCAAACACTTACCTAAAAGCTCTTGGCTACTTTCTTGCTATACACTTCATGCACGTCAACTAGAACATCCTGTTATGTAGCTGGCCTTCAAAGGTTGAAACTTTCAGCTTATAGGGCGTTGTTTTATATACTTTCTTCCTGTCGTGAAACATCATATTTTTATTCACAGGACAAAAAACGCTGACTTCTGTCTGCTGTCTGACATGTAACATAGCTCGTCATCACTAGGTGTATACTCACTATTACGTGAGTGTTGTCAACTTTCATTATGCCTATTTTTTTTATCTTAATCCCCTTTCATTCCCCCATATGCAACATGGCTTTAAAATTCACAATTCAAAAAATGGTACTAACTTCGAAAACACATATTCACCCACCCAATAAATACTGACATATAGCACTCTCAACAATTGACACTCTCTATACAACCACTCTAACGTACACTATATACAACATATTCATACACTCAATTAAAACCACTATGTACATAATTACACTATTTACATTCTACGGCAGTCAAACTGTTGTCAACTGTGACTAATGTAGTGCTCCATCTGCTTCATATATTGCATAAACCCTACAGCAAACACCAACCTCATTCAGCCTGTCACACACAATCCCCAAGCGATTTCAACAGTATCCCTGTCGTCTTCAGGAGGTCGATGTGTCCCTCCGCTGTGCTAACCACAGCTCAAGTGAGCAAAGTCATTGAGGTTTCGGCTTCAGTCGCAAACTCTGCATCGTTGTGTCTCTGGCGCCATCTATTGTCAGTGCTGTTCTCTTTTCTTTTTCTTTTTTTCCCTCTTAATTGTTGTTCAACTTTTATTAAGGCTTTCTACTGTTCATTTAAGTTGTTTGGTTCATTAATGTTACACACTCTTGATCTGTTTTTCGATTAATACTGATTCTGCAATTCTCAACTGCCTTTCGTTTTTACAGCTCTTTATAATTTTAATATCTTCGAATTTCGGACATTGGTGATTTTCTAGACAATACTGGGTTAATGCTGTCTTAGCTTCTTTTTTATTCCAATTACTCATATGTTGGTGTAATCTATACTTTAGCACTTTGTTGGTACTTAATACCTGTAAAGATGCAAATAATATGATCCAATTTCAGTATTCAAACAATAATATCCAGTTTTCAGTTGCTCTCTTTACTGTAAAAAATTCACACAAGACCCCATTGTGTTAGAGGGATTCAAGAGTTCCATTCTGAGGATGGATTTTCATCTTCAGAAAAGTTTAATGTCTATGGCTTACCTGTAATTTAAAGGGAATTTTAGCAGTCAAATTTTTCAGTGTTTTTTGCTAACTGAATTGTTTTCTTTACTTTAATTTTTCCTGATGAAAAAATGAGATGTAACAAATAACAGATAAAAGATAAACGACACAAGTCTGTCTTCTCATACATGAGAGGAAATTAAGTGAACCCAGCTAGTGATGTAGATCTCTGAATGGGGAATTGAAAAGTAGTGCGGACAGTTTTCAGCTTCGTAGGAGACTTGTGAAATTGTGTGTAGTAACAAACTATTTTGTTTGTTTTCTAAAACATATTACACGCTTGATGAATTAGGAAAAAAGTTTTCAGATTCGTTTTATGGCATTAAGAGTTATTCACCTTGAAATAAATTTTAATAGTTAAGAAAATATTCTCTGCTTGTCACCTTGAAATAATTTCAATGTTAAGAAAATATTCTCTGCTTGTCAGGGGAGACTGAGTGAACTAAGAGTAGAAGTAGCAAATTTATCTTGTCAAAGAAGATGGGAGGAATGATGAGAAAGTTCTGATCTCTGCTGAGTTACTGGGAACTTCTTCTTTGTTTTTGTTTTTTCTCAATTTTTCTGTGCGAAGAAACAAAATCGTGTGGAATCTCTCTTTTTTTGTTATTGTTGTTTTTTCCTTGGACAGAATATTGTGTGAAATCCAAGAAATGTACACATTTTTGGTTTTTAAAGGAAATGTATAAAACATGCAAAGTTATGCTCAGACGTCTGATGCAGAAGAAAAATTAATATGATTTATTTGTGAGATGCTAAAGCATTTTTCCTGTTTTTGCTTTAAACACCTAAGAGTTTCTGCTGTTAATCATACTGAACGAAGTAAGTTCTAACAGTGACAAAATCACCTTTTGTGATGGATAAAGTGTTAAACAGAAATGGAGTGGAGAATCACTATGACAGAAGCTGAGACATGTAATAGAATTAAAAAAATAAAAATGTATTGTTCCCCTATTCAGCAAAACTAGACTAGCACTTTTACATCCCCACCATTTACCCTGATGGGATTAGGTTGATAACAATCTTGCTCAGCTCATCTTGAGAAGTCAACAGCCCTAAGTGTAAAACCCTTTTGCCAAGCAGGGATTTACCTTAGAACACAGTGAAATCACCAAGGTTAAAACAGTGACATAGTAACAGTGATATTGAATGAGTTTATCTCCAATCATTGTCCTGATTGTGACACAGCTAACAATGATACCTTAACAATGATTTTAGAACTGTTAACTTTTAGTGTGATTTTTCAGTAATGATGACATAATTTCTGACCCATCTTCAATTATAATTAGAATGAAAACTTAGTTTTTATATCAATGAAGTAAGCTAACAGTAACCTTGCCTCACTGGCATATTGAAGGTGACTGACATCCTGAGAGGAGACAAAGCCATAAAATTTATGTCCCTTGGGAAATGACTGCACAAACAATTCACTGTAGTTTTAGGAAGTGACTCAAATATTGATAAATGCCTACCTGAAGGAATTTTGCTTTATTTCTTCATTGAATACAGTTCAGACATCAGTTTGGCATCCAGAAGGGGAATATCTTCATCATACCCAACAAAATTAATGTTCAGAAGCCTCTTTGACAAAAAGACAGTGTTCAGTAATATCCTTGAATGATATTTGTTGCGTTATCCATAATAACCAGTTTTTACTGTAATAATTAAGAGTCGTGAGGAAATGCATGGCATTTAAGCCTAACTGGATAATCTTCACCATGCAGAATCGCAGCATGTAGACCTGGCAGCCAGACATTGGGGTTGCTGATAATTTTGTTAAATCAAAATTTTTGATTATTACTAAGATTTTTTCTTTTACAATGAATTCATGTTTGGAAACTGTCTGAATAATTTAGCACTGCAGATTTCATTTCCATAAAGAAGGGTACCAAAACTGAGCATTACCAGTTTGGGCATTAGCTTGGCAATAATTTTAAATGTATTTGTCCCAGAACATTGTCCGTGTTCATAGGGCTCTAGAAATGGAGATGCCTGATAAAAGATGTAATACTGTAACAACAAAATAAGACAGTGTTCTCATAAAAGGTAAGATATAAGATTACTAAATAAAAGACAGAAAAAGTCACAAATAACAAGAAAACTGTTTAGTTCAGAAACAAGTGTTTTGAACTTCATCAATGACTGAGCAATTATCTTGTTGTTTATTTAGGGTGATTTGCACTTTCTTTTTTGCTGGTTTTTTCACCAAATTTTTTCCCTTTTACAGTTGTTTTTTCTATTGTAATTTTAAGAAGACAGTGTTTTTTTTTATCAATTAGTTTAGTCTGTGAATAGTGGCCATATCATATCATAGTACAAAATAAAAACTGAAAATTTTTTGTTTGGCATGTTTCTTTCTTTCTTTTTCTTAATCTGTGATGGAAATGAAGTATATCCATTTGTTATTAGTGTTCTGTTTTCTTTTTAATGTGACTTACTTTTCTCCCTCATTTAGCCTAAAGTACGAAGATGTTACAACTGTTAATGCCAGTAATGTTTTTCCATATCATTGGCTGTGGTTGCAGAGAGATGAACTGCTGTGTGTTATGCCTCAAGCAAATAACAGTTGCTGCGATTTGTTGTCAATTAAATTGCCAGAAAAGTTAGATGAGCAGGGTTTTTTAACATTCAAGTAAGTGTCATTTAGTTATTTTTTCAACAGGAACATACACTGAAGTGCCAGAAAAACTGATACAGATGAGCTTATGCAAAATACATAGCAACGTCACCTATGCGCATACTCAGTTGCGTCCGCCAGTGCGTATATAAAGCGATAGACATCCTTGCCAGCTGTCAGAGCGGTTTTCGGCATGGGAATGACAAGTAATAATCATTTAAGCGATTTTCAATGCAGTGTCATAGTTGGCGCTCGTGAGATGGGCCATAGCATTTCAGAGGTAGAAACGAAGTTCGGATTTTTGCAGATGACCATTGCAAAGGTGTCCTGTGACTACAAGAATTTTGGTAAAACCTCCAACTACGATACCAGTGTGGCTGTAAAAAGACATTGGATGAACGAGACCATCGTCAGCTGTCAAGAATCGTTTCACATAATAGGCGTGCAACACTCTTGCAGGTATCATCGGAATTCAATGCTGGAGCCTCAACAAGCATCAGCGTCCGGACTGTGCAACGTACCCTGCACGATATGGGCTTTGGGAGCCGATGCCCAACTCGAGTCCCCTTGATGGGTGCCCGACACAGAGCTATGCGCCTCGCTTGGGCATGGCTACACTGCCACTGGACACTTGAGAGACTGGAAACAAGTAGCCTAGTCTGATGAGTTGCGTTTCCAACTGTATCGAGCAGATGAAAGGATTCGTGTGTGACACAAACCTCATAAAGCCATGGATCCCGCCTGTAAACAGGGAACTGTACCAGCTGGTGAGGGGTCCGTAATTATATGGGATGTGTTTAGCTGGACTTCACTGGGACCCCTTGTATGTCTACAAATGTCTGTGACTGGCCAACGCTATGTGCACATCCTTTCTGACGAGGTACACCCGTTCATGTCCTACATTCATGCTGATGAGTTGGGCCTGTTCTAACAGGACAATGCACCTCCACACAAGTGTCGAGATGCCACATTATGGTTAGAGGAGCATTCATCTGAGTTTGGGGTGTTGCCAATCCCACCCAAGTCCCCAAATCTGAACGTGATAGAACACATTTGGGATGCCATGCAACGCGCTATCGAACACAGAAATCCGAGACCTCGGAATACACCCGAATTGTGGAACGCTCTGCAAGAAGTATGGTGTGCATTGCCTACAGCATATTTCCAGAAGCTAGTGGAGTCCATGCCTCATCGTATTTCTGCAGTCCTGCGCTCCCGTGGGGGACCTACCAAGTATTAGACTGGTGTACCAGTTTTTCTTGCACTTCAGTGTATATTGAGCAATACTTCTAAAATGTTTAAGATCAGAGTTGCTAAATTTATTGTTTAGGCTTCCTCTGCACTGAATTAACTATTATTTTTATATGTAAAGTTGAGCCTTAACATCCATCTTAATGATGGCGAATGGCACTCTTGTTACTAACGATAAACTTTTTTATTATATATTATTAAATAATGTTGCTATGGACTCTAAAATATGTGTTGTTGCAGCTGTTGATTGTTCAGTGACTTGATTTCACACAGCATGGACCCTTTACAGTTAACCATTTCACCTTGTGAGAGCAAATGAGGAGCTTATTTTAATAATGCTGAGAATGAAAACAAAATATGTGAACTTTACTAGCCTGGTTGATAGAAAGGCACACTAAATTCAAGTAAATTCTTTCTTCATATTTTTGGGGGCATTTTATTAATTCTGTGCTGATATGTGAACATTAAAATTGTGAACAGTGGAGCAGAAATGTTCATTTCCATGTGGGCATTTGAGAAGAGCACAGTTGAATTTATTGACTATCTATAACCATTTGTTTTTCAGTTAATGTGAGGCTAAAGAGTGAAAGAAAAGACTGTGCTGACAGTTATTAAGTTTCCTATCTGTGCCTGAAACTGATTTCAGAAATAAGCTTAATTCGAAAGCTTGCAGGAGTGACATGGAGGAAACTGGCTCAAGACAGACTATTGTAGAAGAAACTTGGGGAGACCTTCATCCAGCAGGAGATTGATAGTGGTTGATGATGATGATCATGTTATTAAGCTTAAAATTTTCGGACTTACGTAATGCAAAACTGGTCGCCCCAGTGGCACAGTGGTCTAAGCTTCTGACCATTGTCCAAGATAGGTCCGGGTTCGAATCCTATTGAGGCATGGATGTTATGTTTGTTTTACGACACTGGCTCTCTCCCTTCTCTGGAGCCTGTTGCCCTAAATTAGGGACGGTCGACTGCTTATAGCCCATTGAGTTGCTCACAGTGGTCATTAAACTTCTAAACAAAAAAACAATTGAATTGACAATGTTTGTAAAATAATATTTGCAACTATTTGTGTATTTGCTTTTGGCGTGTCTAAGAATTGATGAAAAGCTTTGAGTTTAAATTTGTAGAAACTGAGATATTTTTTTTCACAAGAATGGAAAGTTCATTCTTCCTCAGAGTTAACTTCTTCAAACACAAATGCCTGCCCACACAAATATTAGTAATTAGAGAGTTCTTAGGGACAGGTGACTGCTTAAAGCCCACTGAGTTGCTCATGGTGGTCGTTAAACCTCGAATTAAAAAAAATAATAATAATTGAGAGTGCCTTACAACGTTAGTCCTATAGTGAATCCTAAATGTTTTCTTTTGATTTCACGAAAAGTTTGTTCAAGGTCATTACACGTACCATGGAAATATTTAGAGGGTCAGGGATAAAAATCTTCAACTTTCAATTTTAAGTACCACTTAATATTCACATATATTTAATGGATGTGCTCTTAAGGAAAGAAGTTTTATGAAACCTGTGCTGCATCAATCAATGTATAATTGCTAACTGGAAATTTTAGACGTTTTTAGTAGGTAAAAATGGTGGGATTGTCATTGTCTTTCTCTTTCTGTCTCGAATTTTTGTGCAAATTGTGCAGGTGCAAATATCTATTATGTGACTGTGTAAATATTTTGCCCATAAATACAGAATACGTTCTTTAAGGTAAAGCCTCATTCAAAACAAGGGTACATGTATGTACTGAAAATAGGAATTATTTGAATATTCAAGCAAAGCAAACTGAATTTGCTTGTGTCACTTACTGGTCATCCAAGTAACACTTCACAGAAAACTTGAAAATTTCATCTTCCTGGAGCGGGAATATTTTTTCCGATGAAATTTTAAAGTTTTCTGAGAAGTATTACCTGGATGAAGTGGTACGAGCAAATTCAGTTTGCTTTGCTTGAATATTCTGTAAAATTTCCATGTATTATGAAGAATATTTCTTTCTTCATTGAGAAATTATTTGTATTACAGCTATATAGACCTACCGAAAATTTTAAAATAGTAAATTCAATGCACCTATTTTATTTGCATATTAATTTTTCTCTTTTTTTTTTTTGCGAGAACTACATTATTATATTGTCATAAAAATGGATTCCATTTTCCTCTCTCTCTCTCTCTCTCTCTCTCTCTCTCTCTCTCTCTCTCTCTCACACACACACACAGATACTGGATAAAAAAATTATGTAAAAGTCATGGGAAAGTTTTATATTTTTATGGATGCGATGAATTTGATGAATTTGTTTTTGGTTCTTTTCATTGAGATCTGTGGCTTGTTAGCTGGAATTGCATCCCTGACTCTTTAATAAGACTAGTGCTATTACAACTAACAGTGATGAAAACACTAATCTTACTGTAATAAGAATGTTTTCTGAAAATATTTTCTCCCTTTGCTTTTATTGTTATGTTTGTTTTTCTCATGTGTAAGTGGGTAATTATTTTGATGCACTTTTTATGGGTCTACTTCTATCTGTGGCCCCTGTCATCTGCTACAAGAGACGCAGTGTTAGTAACGTGCTGCCATCTATCAAGCGACATGAAATACGAGGCATGGGTTATTTCTGTAACGAATGTGTTTGTGCAGTATTTTCTTAAAAGGGCCTTTATTGAATGTTAATTGTGTAATGTGGTCTGCCAAAAGATTTTTGTGAGCCCTATCTGAAAGTCTGCATTTCAGGGACTGCCAGTTGCTCTCTGCACCTTGAGTATGAGCACCAGTACAAGGATCCACAAAATTGAAGGAGTAATTTACTGTCAGATGCGGGAATCCACAGCTTGGCAGGTTACAGTATGCAGCCCACTGGTCCGTCATGATAGTACTTCCTGGTTGCACATGTTTCTGGATGAGGGGCAGCAATGTCTGTGTAGACCGGTCATTCTCAGGGCAGATCTCCACCCGGAATCACTTGGTATCTTGTTCAAAGATACCAAGAATCCAGGTGCCCTCAACGAGACGACCACAGTTGTACTTTCGCTTTCCAACCTTGGCCTCATCCACTTCAACGATTATTCCTGTGCGACCGAGCTTTCCTTTGTCTTCTTGGGAGGCTGCCATGAACTCTGAAAACCCCATAGCAGAAAGTTCTTGGTAAGTCTGTGACAGACATCATTGTGCCACAAAATAATGTGTGGGTGGTCACTGTGCAAGATAACTACTAAATGAAAAAACCATGAAAATCACGCAGACAAATTTTTCTGCCTAAAACAATGTCTAACCTAGGTACTACAGCAATTGAAATGTTAATTACAATCAAGAACATTCTGGTCCTCTGTATCTGGAATTTTACCAATATTTTCAAGCTGAAATACAAAGATTTAGGGAATAAAAGGATATTTAACAACAATAAAGTGCAGTCATAAGAAGAAAAACCTTCGCTCCATTCTACTTCCGTTTTCAGAACATTTTTCTCCATTTCCCATCTCAAGTGCAAACATTTATGTAATTAAATGATGATTAAACAATAATACAAAAGCACAGTGGGTGGAGGGTTATTAGAGGGAGAAATTTTTTCTCCGTACAACTTTGGTTTTCAAATTTTTTTTCTCCGCTTTCAATCTTAAATGCGCACATTCATCTAATAAAATGATATTTAATGACCATATAGGGCTGAGGGAATATTACAAGAAAAAGAATTCAAGATTACTGGGTTCCGTCAAACTTTCGTTTTCAGAAATTGTTGGCCTTCATTTTCAAACCAAACCACAAATATTTATGCAATAAAATGATATTTAACAACAATATTGGATAATTCCCTCTTCCAAGCATCGAGGGAACGTCGGGAGAAAAACAAATTATCCTCACTACGCCTAACTTCCGTTTTCGGAAATTTTGAAAGGCGGAAAACTTGCGTCTGTGATAGTCTGCAAGATGGTTTAATAGGGTTCTGGTGATAATGTTTCTGTCTGCAGGGCCAAAATAAATCTGCGATGTGTGTCGGCTGTCACCGTGATTCTGCTATGAGGATGAGTAGAAAATGAATCTATGATGAAAGTCTGCCGTCGCCGCGATTCTGCTACAGGAACAAGTACAAAATAAACCTGCGATGTACGTCGCCCATCGCCGTAATTCTTCTACGGGGATGAGTACAAAATAAATCTGCGATATCCGTCGCCCGTTGCTGCGATTCTTCTACGGGGACGACTACAAAATAAATCTGCGATGTACGTAGGCCGTCACCATGATTCTGCTACGGGGATGAGTACAAAATAAATCTGCGATGTGCGTCGCCGCGATTCTTCTACAGGGACAAGTACAAAATCTGCGATGTACGTCAGCCGTGATTCTTCTACGGGGATGAGTACAAAATAAATCTACGATGTATGTCGGCCATCACCGCGATTCTGCTACGGAGACGAGTACAAAATAATCCTGCGACCTACGTAGTACTTCGCGAGGAAAAAAAAAAAAATATGATTACGGGAGAAATCCTCACTATGCCTACGTTCTGTTTTCGAAAATTTTGGGAGGTGAAAAACGTGCATCTAGGATAGGGAGTCTGCAAGATGGTTTTAATAGGGTTCTGGGGATATCGTTTTTGTCTGCAGGACCAAAATAAATCTGTGTCGCCCGTCGCCGTGATTCTGCTACTGGGTCTGTGACTCACCCCAAACATCTTGAAACTTCTACAAAGGGATAGGGACAAAGTTGAAAACCTGGACCTCCCAGGAGTTTACTGCATTCCTATCTCTTCTTCAACTGGGGATAACTTATACATTGGAAGCACATACAGGATCATTAACCATAGAATTTTAGAACATAAGAAAGATGTTTTGAAAGCCAATTCTAATACAGCCTTGTCTATTTTGACAATGGAAGACACATCTGCAGTTCCCCACTGGAACGAAGCAAAACGAATTGCTTCTTTTGACAATCGTTTTGCCCTCCGTTACCGTGAAAGCCTGGAAATTATTTTCAACTCAATGACTTGCAATTCGGAATCTCCTCTCTACATTCCAATGATCTGGAGATCAATTCTAAGTTTTGGCCACAAAAATAGAAAAAAATTCAAATGTAGAATCTGGCAACAATCTTAGTCCTCCATTGGCATGATGAAGACCTAAGATAAGGTCGAAAGCTCCCAACTTACGAACTTTCTTGTAAAAGTTTTTCATTTAATGTAACTAGCGTGATCAAGTTACCTTTATTTGTGACTAGTTCTCTGCAATCCTGATAATAGGTGCTGACTGTCTCAGAGGACATGGTAACACCACTCTGTGAAGTTTTTTCAATTGCATCATCATAGGACAATCCTTTGGCGAAACAATATACAAGAGTCCTCATCGTATCAATAGGAATATGAGCATTCTCAAACCACGTCCCAAGTGCTCTGGAAGACTGCTCAGATTTCCGTGAAACGTGATTCTTCTGACACCTGAAGTGCCCTAAACGATGATAACATATTCTTTCTCAGAGTCTTTCTTTCTTTCTTTCTCAGAGTCATTGGATGACCTGCTGAACATCTTCGTACAGTTGGAAGCAATCCCTTCCACCCACACCAAGCCATACATGCATCCTCATCCTTCACAACTTCCTCGAAAAAATGCTTCCAATTCCACATGTAAGATTCAAAAACTACAACACACGCTGAAAAAAAAAAAAGACTGCAGCAACAACAGAAACAGGATGAACCAAGTAAGACGCACGGAGCGAACAGCGATCATGTAACAGACACAGCAGTGCTGGGAAGAAGGAGCTGAAGCGCCACCTATCGGAAAACGTGTAATTTCCAGTGATTCCACGTTACTTTCTTCTAGCAGACAACGAGAGCCACAGAGCGAAGTGCATCCCTTTTTATTAATTATTATGTAATAGAGGCATTTTCAAGGTTTTAATTTTATCTTTGTAGAAAGCTAGCCATGACAGATGAAAAAGTTACTAGGATATGTGCTAGGGAAGGCAGTAGTGATATTGCTGTTGTGCTTGAGGATGGCAGAGTTATGAACTACAAGGATGGTATGCTTTTCTTCCTTATGTAACTTAAATTGCTTTGCAAAATTAATTTTATAAAGCCTGTAAAGTTCTTTTAAAATAATTTTATTGGACTTTAATATTTTTATTAATGGCAGTGCTTCACAGTATAAACTGAAACAGTGTCTGTTCTTAAAAGAAATTTCCCTAAATATTAATTTCAGTATTGCTTTTATATAATATTCTTTCCAGAGTCCTTACTGAGTGAACCTGCAGCATAATGTAAACTCCATAAAATTGTTATCCTGCTAGGTTTTAGGGATGGATGCAAATGACAGCATTTAACCTTTTATTGATTGAAAATGAAATAGTTTATTCAGTAAGTTGCTGCTAGCTGTTCTTCAATTTTCAATGGAGAGCTGCTTTTTAAAGTAAAACTGTTGTGAGAATAGAACATTTTAAAAACAATGTCCACCTTGTGTTTCATGTGCTTTCTGCCTTAATATACTATACACTCACGAACAATGAAATTTTCTCACCTAGAAGAAAACATGCTACATCTCTACATCTGCGAAACTTAACAAATAGCTAGAATGCGTGCTAGTATGCAAATGATCCACGTTTGGTGAGAGTGCGCATGACCGCACACCCTGTGGTGGCGCTGCAAGCACAAACTGGCAGCCTTATAAACAGGCATGTAGTCGATGCCCCATGAAAGTGAAAAGCACCGGCCGACGTAAGCAAGAGTACAGAGTGACAAGAATGCAGGGATTCCAGGTGCGCTATACCCACGGGATAATGCCCGCCCTCTCACGGCTCGAGTTACCCAGGACTGCCTATGTCATGGCCAGACAATTCCATGGCCTGCCCGCTCCCCGGACACGTCCCCTGTTAAGCATATGTGGGACCAGTTGAAACGCCGGCTCTGCGGTGCCGCACTATCCAGGATTTGGAGCACACTGTCCAACATGTGGGCCAGTCTGCCACAGGAAGCATCAGGCGTCTGTTCGCTTCCATGCCGGACCGTGTGGCAGCATGTGTTGCCGCACGAGGCTGTGTGGTGCACTATTGAAGATGACCGGACTTCGTGCCACAGATCCCTATGTAATTGTCCTGCAGCTCTGTTTTCGCCATCATGTGTATCATTCATCTGTATCATTACATCCATAAAATTTCAGTTTGATCCGATACTTCCTTCTTGGTGCACAAATTTCATTGTCCATGAATGTACCATACCATACTAAAAGTTGTTCTCTGAAATCCAGAGTTTAGCTCTCAAAGCAAGATCTGCTAAATCAAACCTACTGTTAATGTATAGAATATTTCCATTTACAGTGATCTTGGCATACAACTTGAGCTTCTCTGACATCCATTTCATGTCTCACACAAGACCTTTTCTACTTCATACTCATTATCTCTTTCTCTTATAGGCATTTCTAAATTTGGCCCTCCATTATTTCCTCAGCTGTCCTGTACCTGTATTTTCTACCATTTGGGGCTGAATAAATTCTCTTAGGTAGTATCTCATTGGTCATTCTTTCAACATAGCCAAACCACTTAAAACTATTTATCTCCATCATACTAGCGATATTTTGCTTCACATTACACATCTTCTACATAGCTTCACTCCTCACATGATCAGAAAATGTCTCACCATAAACTCACCATAAGTGTAATGTATCATTCCACTAAAAAACAGCCATTGTGTCTCTGTTGCATTATACAGGTTTCACTACCACATATCAGAGTAGGAAAAATTACACCATACAAAGCCATTTGGAACCTTTTCAACAATCGACTAAGTCCAAGGAAATAGTCCTAAAATAACTATCACTTTCAAAGCTATTCACTTGCCTACAATAATTAATTTCAGCATCTGAGGAGCTGTTTTCTCTGTCAAACATGTTTCCCAAATGCACCAGCACTTTCACCTTTTCAAACTCTATACCATTTAGACTGATTTTTCAATACTAATAATTTCTTGCTCAAGAACCTTAACTTCAGTTTTCCCCTTTACTCAATTTGAATTTCACACCAGCTTTGTTCATTTTGGAAAACATGCTTCCCAACTCACTTTTGCTATCTGTCAACAGGACTGCAGCATACATCCACTGCACGCATGAAAATTTCCAAGATATAAGCTTATACTGTCTATTTTGGCACCACTCGTACGTACATCCATCAATATATTGAATAGCCATGGTGACATTACACAGCCTTGTCTGACTCCTGCATCAATGGAAAACCAGTTCAGTAAAACACCATTCACTCATACATATGCTCTGCTGCCAGCATACACTAAAGTGCCAGAAAAATTGGTATAGAAGAGCTTTTGCAAAATACATAGCAACGTCCCCTATGCGCGTACTCGGTTGCGTCCGCCAGTGCGTATATAAAGCGATAAATATCCTTGCCAGCTGTCAGAGCTGTTTTCGGCATGAGAATGACAAGTAATAACGATTTAAGCGATTTTCAACGCGTTGTCATAGTTGGCGCTCGTGAGATGGGCCATTGTATTTCGGAGGTAGAAACAAAGTTCAGATTTTCACGGACGATCATTGCAATGGTGTACTGTGACTACAAGAATTCCGGCAAAACCTCCAACTACAATACCAGTGTGGCCGTAAAAAGACATTGGATGAACGTGACCATCATCGGCTGTCAAGAATTGTTTCACACGATAGACATGCAACACTGTCGCAGGTATCATCAGAATTCAATGCTGGAACCTCAACAAGCATCAGCGTTCGGACTGTGCAACGTGCCCTGTACGATATATGCTCTGGGAACCGACGCCCAACTCTAGTCCCTTTGATGGGTGAACGGCACAGAGCTATGCGCCTCGCTTAGGCACGGCAACACTGCCACTGGACACTTGATGGCTGGAAACAAGTAGCCTGGTCGGACGAGTCGCGTTTCCAACTGTATCAGGCAAATGAAAGGATTCGTGTGTGGAGCAAACCCCATGCTGTCAACAGAGAACTATACCGGCTGGGGGGGTCCGTAATAGTATAAGGTGTTTAGCTGGACTTCACTGGGACCCTTGTTTTCTCACAGTTATTTAACCTTAGATAATATTGTATAGTAACCCCAATAAAGGTTAACTGAGGTGTGTTTTGGTTTCATTTGTTCTCTTTTTAATTTGAGAGGTGAGCACTTTTGAAATCTGTGAAGTCTTAATTTTGTATGTGCCCAATGAAATGTATTTTTATTATTCCAGGTGTTTTGAGTAAAGAATTTTTATGCAACCTATATCAGTGTTAGTATTGATAGTGTAAAAATTCAAGAGGAACTGGTGCAGTATTTTGGTGTTTTAATAGTTCGTTTTAATTAAACATTTTAGTGAAAAAATCTGAGATTTCATTATGGGCTAGTGCAAGTTTCGAGACTTTTGGTTGAAACAAGAAGATAGTAATGGTCACAAACTTTCACTGTGGTGCATTAAACAAAGTGAGTTTGGGGCTTTTTGTAAATTATGTATTGCTGTGATAAATATTGGGAACAAAAGTGTTCACTCATTATTACAGTATGCTGGTGGCTTCAAACAAAAAAATCTCGTTGGAGGTTTTGAATCCAAAAGAGATGACTTTGCGCAGGTCAGCTGCAGCATTTAATGTTGGAGAGCAATCTTGTTGCATCTTTACCAACAGTATTAATCAAAATGCCCAATTAGGGCTAAGGAGTTCAAAAGACAAAGCAACCACCGCTGAAATAATTCTTACCCTCAAACACATTAGCAGCAATTACTCAGCTAATTCTTCCAGTGACTAGAAGCAAGTTTTGGATGTCATATTTCCAGGAGTAATTCCGTTGGACTTCTCTCTCAGTCCAAAAAAAGATGCAGTACCTTATAAAAATGATGCACTAGGCATTTATTTTTGTGATCAAATGCTAGAAGATTTAGGTTTGACACTGTTTACTATTTCATTTGATGAACAACTAATATTGAGAACAAAAAGGAATTGCAGATCACTGTTCGTTATTGGTCAGAGGCCAGGACTGAAGTTGTTTCATGTCATTTGGAAACAGTTTTTCTTGGTACAGCTGATTCAGAAACACTTTACTCTGAAATTTCCTCAGCAATTGATCGTGCTAATTTACCACTGAATAACCTGTTAATGATAGGCTGTTCAATGAAGAACTCTTGACTATAAGATCCAAAGGATAGGTGGACATTGGAACCTGCCCAATCCACATTGTCCACAATGCATTTCTCAAAGCTCTTGAAAATTTTGGTGATAAGCATTCATTATTATTTCAGTGACTGGCCATCAAGATAGGAAGATTTTGAAGCTATCCAGAATGAACTCAAAACTGCCTGCACATAAATTCATTAAACATACTACTTCTAGATGATTAACTTTTGTTGATGCGGCCAAAAGACTGATCGAGTAATTGCCTATTGTTTTACAGTATTTTTTTAAATTTGTACCTTCCAAAAAAAAAAAAAAAAAAGTAAAGACCATCTTCAGAGAAACTCTTTTTAAAATGTTGTTGCATTGTTAAAGAAACCTGGGATGCTGGCTGAGCATTTTACTCTTTCACATGCTGAACTTCCAGGTTGATCGTCTGCTGGTTCCTATTTTGTTTAAAGAACTGTCAGTAGTGCAGAAGCTAACCAGTTGCATTTGCCATTCATTTGCTTTAAAATCTTTGTACTCATATGACTGGGTAAATAAGAACTTATTTAATCAGAAAAATTTGGTAGAACTGTCTTCTATTACTATGTCTGAAAGAAGTTTCTTTGCATGACCAAAAAGTAGACTGATTTTTCAGAAAAATGTCCAATCACACTGTATTGCTGGTTCTTCACACCTTATTAAAAGGCCATCACACCTTCATTAAGGCTTTAAAAAGCCCATGGATGTCTATACGAATCAGAAAGAAACGCAGAGAGAAGCTGTCGACAGATTGTGACTTGCCAAAAGCACTCCCTTTGGTTATTTGTAAAAAATGCTTCCTAGTTGAGTGGAAATTGTCTTCAAGTAGAAAGTGATGAATCCTATGCCAATGAAATCAAAAAGTATTGGAATCACTTTTTTCACTCTTAAAACATCTGGTGGATTACCCAAGTATCTCATTGTTCCCAAGCTAATGAAATCAGCATTATGCCTCTCACATGGAAATGCTGACATTGAGAGAAGATTTTGATTCTCCAAATTTATTCTTGATGATTGTTGACAGATGTCTGTGAGAACACTTAATTCAATTCTTATTATAAAAGATGAAATGAGACAATATAAAAATAACCCTTCCTTTGTACCAATTGCTAAGAAACTTATATTGTTGGTACAAAATGCTCATAAACATTACCAAGCTTATCTGGAAGAACAGAATCAGAAAAAAAAAAGAAGAGTGTATGAAAGTAGAAGAAGAAATACGAAAGAAAGAAGAACAACAAAGACTCAAAAAGAAGGAAGTTCTAAGAAAGGAATTCAACACTTGGAATATACATTTAAAGAGAAGAATAATAATCTTGAAACCACTAGTGAATCAGCAGATGTTTTGTTAGAAGATGCCACAAAAAGGATGAAAAAAGGTTTGGAGAAAGGAGATCTTGTGCAAATTCAAATGGCTCAAGGTATATTAGAGGGTTTTCAGTCACTGAAAGACTTGGAGAACAAAGAATTTAAAGAAGTTCAACAGCTACAAACTGTGGTTCAAAAAAAGAAAAAGCACAATGATTACCAACTTTTTTCACAAAAAGCCTAAAAAACAATAGTTTTCTTTTGCATTTTAATTTTTTGTAATACACAGTTTTGTAAGTTTTATAATTAGGCTACATTTAATTATAATCTTAGTACTTTAAAATGAAGATAACTAAATTGTGATTTATTAATAGGCTAATAGATCTTTAAGATAAGTTTATTTGTGCTATTTTTATTTTTATCTATAAATTTCATGTAATGTTGATAAATAAAATCTGGCCATACCTCATCCAGGCTCAGAATGAAACGAACAATTTACTTATAACTGAAAAAGTTTTGCAGTTTACTTGCCAAAACTAATAAATGGACATTTCATTTTGGACTAATATTTGACATTTCACCAGCGTTTGGTAGGGGTATTCATTAAAAAAAAAAAGTTTTTTTCAAGTCAAAGCTATGGTAATCGTAGTCTCTTTTTGTCTCTTTTTTTGTAATTATCGTCTCTGAAATCTCTATTTTTGGCCTCCAAATCCTCTCCTATATCTGAAATAATCAATGATAGTCACTACCATATTTTATCATCTCAGTTGTTTTGCCCTCAATATCTGCCCCCCCTATTATTTTATAAGCTTCTTTTTGTCATGAGATCCCTACTGTGTTTGCATTTATCTTTGTGGCAGCATTTGTTGCTTCCCCAAAATATCATCCTTGCTTTCATACTGTAATAATTCACTGAAGTATTCACCTCAATGTTCACTTAACTTATTAAGCTCCCAGATGATTTCTACAATCCTATTTGCCATACAGTTTAAAACTTTATTTCCCACTTTTTTCCCTAATTCTCATGCATTTTCAAAATGACTTGCTGTCTTTCCAGTAAGCCAGCTCTTCCCTGTCTACATTACCATTCATACACTTTGCCTTACTCTGGTGAACCAGCTTTGCAGTTTCATGCTTTTTAAAGCAAATTTCAGCCTCATTAACTCTACCTTGAAACAATCCCAGATATGCTTCTGTTTTCCTCTTTATAGCTTCTGTAACCTTGTACCACTATGCATTTTCTTGAATGCTACTCACTGTTGCAGTACCACAGAAATCTTCAGAGACAGTGACAAAACAGTTCTTAAAACATGTCCACTTCTTTTCCACATCACTTTCATTGGCATTCAACTCATTCAGTTGTTGACCAATTCAAAGTAATGCTGACATTTCTCAAGAAGCCTTCCAACTTTTATTCTGTTCAGCACAGACTATCTTCTCATTCCTCTTCCAACAGTCAGCTTCACTTGTGACAATAGCAGGTAATGACCAGACCTAAAACTTTCATCTCTCATCACACAACAGTCAGTTACTCAATATTTCATGTGCTGATCATAAACAAGTAAATAATTTACAC
Source organism: Macrothele yani (assembly GCA_039090855.1). Lineage (NCBI taxonomy): Eukaryota > Metazoa > Arthropoda > Arachnida > Araneae > Macrothelidae > Macrothele > Macrothele yani. The sequence goes on along the minus strand of CM077001.1, from coordinate 155,738,562 downwards.
TTATCTGCCCCAAAGAATGTTCTTCCATGTATATGTGTGGATATAGTGTTACAAAAGTCAAAACATGCAGATATTAAGTCAGTTATTCTTGACACAGTGTGATACAGTTATATGGACTGAAAACACTGCATTACAGTGTTAAAGCAATGCAAGCCATTGCTGTAAGAAACATCTTTTTATTAATTTTTTTTTAAAACAGTTGTTTAAATAACAACTGTTTGGAAAATGCGGAACAGCTGTGTTTGAACAAAATGCGGAACAGCTGTGTTTTGGGGAAATTAAATATTTCCCCAAAACACAGCTGTTCCGCATTTTGTTAGGCAAAATGCTTTCCTCAAAAATTCACTGGCATTTCTTACAAAATCCACATGAATAACAAATTAATGGTGATAACTTTTGCATAATGCTCACTCTAGAGCATTACAATTTTGAAGTTCTCTTGAGAGTTCTATGCATTAGTAGCAGGTTGGTATGACCATTGCCTACCGTATATACTCGCATATAAGTCAATAAATAATAAGTCGCATATAAGGGATGTAAGGTCAGGGGATGCGTAACATCACAGCCTCTCCTTGACAAATGTCAACCCCGCCTTCTCATGTTGCATCCTGTTCCCGCTAAAGAGGCTCTGACGACCGCCAATGGCGGTATAACTATACCATCGGGATTAGAGGAAATGCAATCCCACACTCACCAACCCGCTTGGCCAGCGTGGTGAGTTATGGCCAAACCCCTCCAAAATGACTCCACAACATAAATCTTGGCCCTCAGTCTCCGGCAGCTGGAATGTACCTGGCCAAGGCAGTGGCCTGTGCGACATAAAGACAGAGGGTGCTAAGAATCCCCGGAGGACCGGACTAGGCTGCCATCTGATGCTGACCTTGGCTACGTATGATGGACGCTCCCTATCTTCTGATTCAAGGCTTCTTGAATTGGAAGAAGAACTACAAAGGATCAAGTGGGACATCGTCGGGCTAAGTGAGGTAAGGAGAAAAGGAGAAGATCTCATTCAACTGAAAAGTGGACATCTCTTCTACTATCGTGGGACAGATACTGGCAGAACTAGTGGTGTTGGATTTATAATAAACAAGAAACTGAAGGATAAAGTTGTAGAAGTTGAAAGTTCCTCTGACAGAGCTGCACGACTCATTATCCAACTCTCGAGAAGATACCAGGTTCAGATTATTCAAACTTATGCACCCACCACAAGTCATCCTGAAGAAGAAATTGAAGAATTTTATGAGGAAATTCGTCATCTAAATAATAAAGGTAAGCTGCATTTGAAGATAATTTTGGGAGATTTCAATGCAAAAATAGGGCAATGGCAACAGCAGGAAACCTCAGTAGGTAAATTCGGTCACAGCAACAGAAACCATCGTGGAAATACTCTCGTTGAGTTTGCAGAGGCAGAAGGGTTTTTCATCTTGAACTCCTTTTTCAAGAAAAAGCCACACAGGAAATGGACATGGAGACATCCAAATGAGACGACAAGTGAAATTGATTTTATTATGTGTAAAAAAAAATTTGTCGTAGAAGACTGCAGTGTGCTAAACAAGTTCAACACAGGTAGTGACCATAGATTGGTGAGATGTGAGATGCACTTCAACACTAAACTCGAACGTAGCAAGCTCATAAGACAAACAAAATGTATTGACATAACCAACCTTAAAAACACCATAATGCCTTCAAGTTGGAACTGAAGAACAGATTCTCTGCATTAGAAGGCCTAACAGCGGAAGAAGTGGATATTTTTGAAGTTAACAGAAAAGTAACCAAAGCTCTTATGGAAACAGCAACAAAATTAGCTGGGTCTAAGAACAAGTTGCATGTGAACAAATTATCAGGAAAAACCAAAATGTTGTTGCAAAAAAGAAGAGAGATGAGGACAACTAAAGAAGATGTGACTTCCAAAGTGGAATATATAGAGCTATGCAAGACAGTACGAAAAAGTATCACTGAAGACGTAAGGAAATTCAATTGTGAACTAGTGAGGAAAGCAATTGAAAACAACCAAAGCCTAAAGATAGCAAAGGGACATCTCAGTAAGGGAAGAAAACAGATTATGGCACTGAGTAAAGAAGATGGTTCTGTAACAAGAAATAGAGGCAGAAATTTTGACAAGAGTGAAAGATTTCTACTCCAAATTATATGAAAGGGATGATACATGTACTCCAGACATCATGAAAGTTACCAGTACCAGAGTTCTTCCAGTCCTCCCAGCAGAAGTTGCACATGCAATCAAGAACATGAAGCAGGGAAAAGCTCCAGGAGAAGAGGGAATTTCTGTAGACATCATACAAGAAGCAAGTGGAGAAATTGAAACAGTACTCGCCCAAATTTTCACTCGATGCCTTAATGAAGGGAAGATTCCTGAGGATTGGAACAACGCTACAATGATCCTGCTACATAAAAAAGGTGACATTGAGGATCTCAGGAACTACAGACCTATCAGCCTCCTGTTAGTGGTTTATAAAATCTTCACTAAAGTTCTTTCACACCGTTTGAAGGTAACACTGGACATGGCTCAACCGAGAGAACAAGCTGCATTCAGGAGTGGCTACAGCGCAATAGATCATATCCACTTAGTGAGAGAACTAATTGAAAGAGCAAGGGAATATGAACTTCCATTGTGCATGGCTTTTATCGATTATGAAAAAGCTTTTGATTCGGTGAAACCATCAGCAGTTACAATGGCTCTGAAATCCTGTGGTATTGAAGATACATACATTAATATTATTAATAACATCTATGAAAATGCAAGTGCAAAGATTCGGCTGTTTGAAAATACAACACACCTAAAAATTGGAAATGGAGTGAGACAAGGTGACACCATATCTTCGAAGCTCTTTAATGCCCCATTGGAAAATGTCATTCAATCACTGAACTGGGAAAACAAAGGGATAAAGATTAATGAAGATTATCTAACCCACCTTCGTTTTGCTGATGACGTAGTCATTTTTGCAACTACCCCTTCAGAGCTGCAGAGTATGATCCAGGAACTTGCTGACAAGAGTAAAGAAGTGGGATTAAAAATGAACTTTCAGAAGACAAAAGTGATGTTCAATGCTTTTACAAGAAATGAAGATTTATTGATTGATGGAGAAAAGCTGGAGATAACAGACACATACGTTTATCTTGGAGAGCAGATCTCAAGTGAGGGTCACATTGATGAAGAAATTAATTGGCGTACAAAACTTGCCTGGAGAGCTTTTGGAAGAAACAGCATAATTTTCAAGAGCAATATGCCATTATGTCTTAAAAGAAAAGTGTTTGATCAATGCATCCTTCCAGTGCTTACGTATGGTGCAGAGACGTGGACCTTAACTAAAAGAGACATACAAAGGCTGCAGACAACTCAAAGAGGCATGGAGAGGTGCATGCTTGGTGTAACCAGGAGAGATAAGGAGAGGAACTCGTGGATCCGAAAAATGACAAGAGTGGATGACGTCGTGATCAGAGTTAAATCTCTGAAATGGCAATGGGCTGAACATACTGCCAGAAGGACAGACCATCGATGGACTGCCAAAATTTTAGATTGGATTCCAAGGGACAGGAAAAGACCGAGAAGAAGACCACATGGGAGATGGGTGGATGAAATTCGAAAGTATGCGGGAGTGACATGGAGGACTGGCACAAGACAGACCGTTGTGGAGGAAACTTGGGGAGACCTTTGTCCAGCAGTGGATTGATACTGGTTGACAATGATGATGATGATGAAGTCTATAAATTTGGGACAAAAAAGGAGCTTCAAAGTAAGGGGGTCGACTTATACGTGGAGCCTAAAAAGTCCAAAAGTTCTTCCCATGAGGCCGCAATCCATCCCAAAAGAATACAGATGCAGTATTAATTACAAAATCGCGACCCTCTGAAAAGAAAAAACACAGATGCGGTAGTAATTATGAAATCGTGACCCTCCGAATTTCTCTGCGCTTTGATAAGTCTCCTGGCTTTGCGTATTCACAACGCAGTCGCAGCAGCGCATCGAAAGCTCCGCCCTCCTGACTATCAGTTTATTGCGCTGACCGCTGACCTACGACCTAACACAGCCATGTGACAGCCATAGGTGTTGCTTGTTCTTAATCACACGTGTTTTTGTCTCGCTTCTCCTATTATGGGTGGCATGGCTGACACAGATTGTGTAAAGAAGCGGATGTCGTATAACGCAGGATTTAAGTTGAAAGTGGTTTCTTTTACAGAAAATACTAACAACTGTGCTGCTTCACGTCAATTTGGCATTAACAAAAAACTGATTCGAGATTGGCGTAAAAAAACAAACAGACTTGGTGAAAATCGCAAAAGGCACTGCACTGTGGAACGACATCTTTTCCAGAGCTGGAAAGTGTCTTGAATGATTGGATTGTGGGCTGCAGACAAAATGGTTACATTGTAACGCGAGCTGGTATATGTTTGCGAGCAATGAAGCTTGCAAAAGATGAAAAATTTGCAGCCGCAAATATCACTTTTCGTGCCTCACCAGGTTGGTGCACAAGGTTCATGAACCGCTATGGGTTGCGTCTATGCCAGGCAGCAAAATTGCGCAAAAGTTTCCTTGCGACTTTGAAGCAAAGATAACGGAATTTCAAAAGTATGCAATTCAAAAGAGGAAAGAGACTGCTTTTGAACTTTCCCAAATAGAGTACATGGATGAAACCGCCATGCAGGGCGCGCAAAACCGCCCGTCCACGGCGATCAAGAATTCATTGCGGATGATTAATTTCCCATCCGCGCGGACGGCCCTTTTCCCCCACAAGCTTTCAGTATGATTGTGATTAGAGAATTTTTATTTTACATTTTTTTTTCGCCAATTTAAAATTTGCATGCCAAGTGCCAGTTTTACGAAATTACGCATTCTCTTAAGCGATTAGCCGTTCTTTCTTTTGGCTAAATAGTTCCGTGGCGACGCCCTCCCTTCCAAAATTTTAACGTACTAAGCCAATGTCCTGCTTCCTCATTCCCTCTGAAAGTTTTTCCGTGTGAATTTTACGCCTGGGGGTTAGTTGCATTCATTAACACTGGAGTAACCCAGTATTAACCAATGCAACTAAACAACGGTTGCTTCTTCCCTTCACGTGTGACCTTGACATCTCGCACGTGTGATGCCCACAGTAATATTGGTTTCCCGTGCATTACAGATTTCCGCATGTTTCCGACGATCGTACCTAATGCCGCCATGCACTATTCTATCTCTCATCTTTTGCCATTTTGCAGTTCTGTGCAACAAGCTTTTTGCTATGAAAGCAGAAATGTATTTTATTTTATTTTCTGTATGTACATTAAAAAAAAAAAAATTCAGTAAAGTGACGATATTTAATACACACATATTTCTCGACGTATCGTGATTAAAAAACATGTTTTATATATGTTATTATTTTTGAGTTAAATCCATTTAATAGTGGTTTAACTGTTGGAACTTTACATGTTGTAGTTCCTTCGTGTGAAATGCAATTCCTCAGTTGGAAATTATTAGTATTTACTGCAAACAAATACCTCAGTAATCAAATGTAATTCAAGGAAAAACTTTTCACGTACCTCTCAGTTGTAAGTGGTCGATGTTTGAATCTTTGTATGGCTGTTCTCATCAGGCTCTTGAATTTAGACTTTTAAGAATTTAGTTGGCACATTTTGTTACCGCGAAATCCTACGTATTCCTCAAACATATCGGGCTTGGTCAAGGATGCTTGGGATGCGATACCTGCGGAAATGGCAGTGAAATCATTCAAGAAATGTTGCATTGGTAACGAACTTAATGGCACAAAGGATGATGAGATTTTTATGAGTGACGACGACAGTGATTCTTATGACACAGGCATAGGTGGAAATACTGAGGTTTACGATGATGCGCCGATGACGGAGAAATACTTATTTGAACTGTTTGGCGAGTCTGACTCGAAATCGGATTTTGAAGGGTTCTGATGAAGTTTTTGGGTATGCAAATTAAATTTATTATTATATATATAATTTTTTTTTCTCTCATTCCGGGATCGACTTATATGCAAGTTTTTGATTTTTACGATTTCTTTACTCTGAAAGTGGAGGGGTCGACTTATACGCGAGTATATACGGTACTTAAAATATAGTGTTTTATCTTTGAATTTACTTCACAGAAAAGTGTGTGTGTGTGTGTGTGTGTGAGAGAGAGAGAGAGAGAGAGAGAGAGAGAGAAAGAATTAGTGAAGTGATTACTTTATCAGAATCAAAACAAAGCCCCTTGAAACATGAATAAATGAAAAGAATTTCATTTTGTCCTTTAATTTCTTCAAGAGCTTTATTGTATGTATACAGTTTAGTATTTTCCTGTGCAGGTCAGCTGGAGCCTTGGGTCAGCCATTCAGGGAAAGAATTAATCCTTCCACCATCTTGTACATCAATAGCTATGTGCAACATTCATGGCCAGGTAAAAACTGCACGTTTCTTGAAACTATTTTGTTTTCTGTAAAGTGAACTATTTTGCAGTTTCTTGTTGTCAACTAGTTAGCACATGCTTGCCAACTAATCATGATATTGATGGCAAAAGCTAATTTTATTTAAATTATTTTGTATTAAAGTCATTCTGTTTAGAGAAAGAAGTGATATATTCAGCCACAACTCTATAAAATTGAATTTAATTTTTCTGTGTTTGTGTAGTTTAAAGAAATATCAATTTATTTTGCTGCACTTAAATATTGTTTTCATTTCTTTTGGCTATTTCCTTTTTAGAACATATATGTAGATAAGCATCACCATCATCACAAACGAAAAATTTTGGTATGGAAGAGATGGATGAAAATTTGTTAAAAACATTATCCATCTCTTCCTAGCTAATGCAAGATTTTCTGCCTTTACCATATTGCTTCCCCTATCATATCCCCAAAACCTGATTTCACACGTACACAAATTATTTGTGGCCTGTTCTTTGGTGTGTGGCCTTAAAGCACAGAATGTAATATCTGTTCAAGTAATCTTTCATTTACAATGCATGAACATCTGAATGACCTAAACATATATGAGTGAGTGCTCATTAACCTTTCTACACAAACAATATACACCACCCCAGTAGCTGAGTGGTATGAAGTGTTGGCTTCTAATCATTTGTCTGAGATGGGTCTAAGTTCGAATCCTAGGTGAAGCATGGATGCAATGTTTGTCTTACAGCATTCGCTCTCTCTGTTCCCTGGAACCAGTGGCTCCAAATTAGGAATGGGCAACTGTTTACACTGAAAGGACAAATTATTGTGTACACCCCGTTGAAAATATGCAAAGCAGCAGGGCAGTAGCAAATCACGGTGTGCAGGAAAACCGGTTGGGGCTATAAATAGAGTGGGTCAGTATGCACAGGAATACATTCTGTCAATGGGTTGAGGATGATACTTAAGTGAGTTTGATCGAGGTCAAGTCGTGAGAGCCAGGAAGGCCGGATGTTCAATCAGTGCAATGGGGAAACTGTTAGGAATTCCGTGACAAAATGTAACAAGTGTGTACCAGGAGTACAAGACATCCAGCAAAACCGCTAACAGTTGGATGAAATGTGGCCGTAAAAGTGCATTGGATGATCGAGGGCACCGATGATTGGCCCACATCATACAGACCAATTGGAAGGCTTGTTTGCAGTAAATAATATCACAATTTAATGAAGGAGTATCCACAAGCTTATGCTCAAAGACAATCCGTTGACACATGGTACAACTCATCTGGGGCGGTCGACGACCACATCATGTCCTGATGTAGCTCAGCATTGCACGATTCAGCTGCTGTTTGCCTAGGCCCATTGAAACTGGAGCATGGATGATTGGAAACACATCATATGGTCTGACAAATTCCGTTTCACACTGTATCACACCAATGGCAGGCAGCGTGCGTGCTGTTAACCACACAAAGCTATGGACCCTGCATGCTAAGTTCGGGTACTACAGGCTAGCAGAGGCTGTGTGACTGTTTGGGCAGCTTTCACGTGGTCCAGTGTGGGTCCCTTGGTACCTCTTGAGTCTTCCGTCACTGGTTCCAGCCATGTACAGCTCCTGGCTGACCGTCTCCACTCTTCCATTATGTTCTTTCTCTGAAACAAGTTCCTGTCTTTCAACAGAACAGCTCTCTACCCCATCGGTCTCAGCTAGTGACCAACTGGCTCCAGGAGCATAGCAGTGAGCTTACCACACTCACATGGCCCCCTCGCTCACCGGACAACAACCCCATAGATAATTTAGGGGACATATTGGAACAACCTGTTCATGATCAATCATCCCCACCTACGTCTCTGCCTGCTCTGTGCCAAGCACTCTTAGATTGTTGGTCAGTGATACTTGAGCCTGTGTTTTGGAACCACATTGGGTCCATACCATGACATTTGGATGCTGTCCGGCGTGCAAAAGGTGGTGCCACATGCTATTATGTGAGTGTGCATAATCATTTGTCCTTTCAGTGTATAGCCCTATGAGTTGCTCATAGTGGTAATTAAACCCCAAGCCAACCCCCATCTCCCTCAAAAAAGAGAAGAAACTGAAAAAAAACCAGTGAAATACCCAGATCAGTTCTAAAGTATTCATTTTCAGTTTTGTCCTTGAGTACATGTATTTTCCCCAGATACTCTATATGCTGTTCTAATGTCACAAGGTTCGTGCGGTCCTTAAAAGTCCTTAAGAACTCCTTATTTTTAATTTCCATTTCTGAGACCCTTAAAAGTCCTTAAAAAGTCCTTATTTTTTAAAAAAAAGTGCTTATTTTCCCTCCCCAGTCTTGTTTTTGCACTGCAGTAATGGGCAGCACAGAAACAAGACCTTGCCCCTGTTTTTGTTTGTGTGTTTGCAAATATGCTAACCCGTTCACCAGAGGAGCTTTCTTCTAGCTCATTGAAGGGAGATAATCACCTGGATAGAATGTTCTTAGAAATGATCTCTCTTAACCCCCCCCTCCACTTTTCCCATTGTAGCCTGCATCTATCTAGTGTCTACTGCTCTACTTAACTCACCTTGCTTCATTGTCGCTGTGTCTCCTGCTTGTTGTCCTTTTTTTTTTTTCAGCGTGTATTTAATTTTGTTCTTTGCAGGCAAAGTAGTTTATATTTGGGACAAAATGCCTGGTTAATGGCCACTAGTGCTGTTTAATCCCCTACATATGTAAACATACGCATGCATGCCCGCCCGCATGCCCGCCCCTACCTGGTGATATTCCAGTGATGCAAAATATCAATTGGAATGTAGGTCCTTAGAAAGTCCTTATTTTTTTACCACAGAAAAAGATATGAACCCTGTGTCAGCAGCTTCTAATATCCTGAAGTCCATTTACTTCTCATCCAATTGTAACTGCTGCAAAAAAGAGTAAGTTTGAAAATGCTGCATTGTATACAACTAGTTTTGTTCTTAGCTACCTTCTTTTTTTTCTTTTTAGTAGAAATGTTTGATACAGTTGATACGAGACTTTGTTTGCATGCTTTGCTAATTCTGTTCCCTTATTTCTCAGCAAGTTATCATGTTGCACCCTCCCTCTCCCCAGTAATCACTCTCATAATTTAAACCTGGTTCCTCTTCCCCTGGACAACATTATTAACAACTTTTCAGAATTGAATTAACACAGTTGGTTTTGACTCCTCAAAATTTGTCTTCATCTCAAATTTTTTTCACAAGGCTTGTGCAGTAGATTAAAAGTTATATTGCAGATTGATTGTGTTTTTAGAAATTAGCACTAAGCATCAGTATGAAGGAAACTGTCTCCGACTCCTTTATCATGTGTGACGAAATATCTTGACAAGCAGACCCACAGAGATTTCTGGTATCCCAGCTAGCCATAAATTTCGGCAAATTCTTTGAAGAGGGAGATCGAAGGTCATTTAGCCGTCACGTAGTCAGTTCGTGGGGGCAGGGGGAAAAAGAAAAAAATGTAGCTTTATTGCTTTCCCAGTGAACCTTGTTTTTCTGATCTATTGGACAATTCACAGGCCTCCAATGAAAAACTCAATGGCACAGATAAGAACCTTTCCGGATTTTTTTTTTTTTCGTTTAGAGGGGGAGGGGATGGGAATTTAATGTCTACTGTTCCTGGTCACTTGGGAGACGTGAAAAAAGCACAATATATCCGAATGCATGATACAAAAGGGCGCAATATAACTGGCGACTACTGTACATCACATATCCTACTTGTACTGAAGCTGCACTGTTCTACATGCAGCTGATTTTTGATTACATTTTAAAGCATCTCATTAATTTTGTATGAGTAAACTTTGCAAGGAACATCAGTTAAAGTTATGTCATGGTAGTTGCTGCAATCTTTCATGTTCCATTTCTCACAACTGCCAGTCTTCAGGAACTAAACAAGTTTTTTTATGACACATCAATGATTTTATATGTCCAAAAGCCCTGTCAATGCACTGTGCTTAAGCAGTTGTGGATTAATTTCAACATTAGGTGAAATTAATGTAAAGTTGCACATAATTTCAACATTAGGTGCAACTTTACAACATATCAGCAACAAAGTAGCATTCCTTTACTTCATGAGCAACTAAGGTCATCCAGTCAACACCACTGAGATCCTTGTTGCAACCATTAGGTGCCTGATCAGTTATCTCTGGATTTTCACCCCAACAGGTTTTTAAAATACTTTCTCCATTTATTCATTATATTCTCTGCCGATCTGAGAAGCTGCCAATCTTCGTCAAGCAAACACTGAGTTAAACTTTCCACCCTTTCTGTATGCTTAAGAATTAAAAAATGTTTCTAGGACATTTTGTTGCTACCAAATATGCATACAATGTAAGTGTGTTTTATTGTGTGCTTGTATCAATTTAGTCATGCAGTATTTGTCTTGCAACAGCACCATTACTTGGTGAGAGGTAAGAGTGTGAGGTCTTGGGGCGTCCCATGCGGAGGTAGTTGTCCTGGAATTTCTGATATTTTTGGTTTTTCTTTTTCATGCCCTAAATGTCCTTAGATTTTGCTATTTTGTCCTGAAATTTTGGAAATTTTGAATGAATAATTCATTTTTGAAATTTGATCTTTTAATTATTATTATTATTATTATTATTATTATTATTATTATTATTATTATTAAAAGCAGCTGCAATCAGTAGTAGTGAGAATAATGAGGTTATCCTGAGTTGCTTGCAACCCTTCCATTTGTCAGTTTCCTGAAAACATTATGCCCCAAGTCATAATGTTTTGGTGTTTCTCTAAATATCTGAATAAAAATTTTTTGTGCATAATTCAGTAAGGCTTCATTGGATTCAAGTGAAATTAGAGCAGGGTAACCTTATATGACAAAGTTATGGCATCTGTAACCTCAGAAGATGTAAATATCTGTAAATATTGGTCCAAAGTTGCTGGCATGAAAGATTCTGCTGGTGCATTCAAATTTGAGTTCCTTGGTGACCCATATTAAAGCATGTCTAACACAATCACTCAGTCCCTCCCTCCCCCCCCAAAAAAGGGGCCATTTTGCAAAATAATGGCATTGTTATGAAGGAAAGAGTTTGTCTTTTGGATTCATGCATCTGCAGCCTTATGTCTGTAAAGATGCAATCCGACTGCATGAAAACTCTGTTCATTCCATTCGAATTGCTAACGAGCTCTTGAAGTGTGCAAAGCAGTCCTATGCACTATATGCTTGTAGTACTTGGAACAGCTAGAAGAAATGGAAGGCAGAAGAAAAATCCATTGATATTAGAACAAAAAAAAAAAAAAAAAAAAAAAGTGCAAAACTTGAGGAACAAATTGTTTATTTATTAAATGCAAAGAAGTTCTTGGTGATCAAACAAGATAAATTGCACAAACTCTTGATTGAAGCCCAATCAAGAGTTGTGCAATTTATCCGTAGCCCTGCCCATGTCACTGTTTCTACATACATATGACTACGCTGTTCTCTGAAATTCAGAGGTGTTAGCTCCTCAAAGAAAAATAAAATAGATGTTGGTGTTAAAGAAAATAATATGAGAAAAGTTAGAATTTCCCAGATGATGTTGTCTATGGAAAATGAACAACTGACAAAATCACCAAGAAACTAAGTGAAATTTGCCAAGCAATATCCAAATTATGGAAAAAAAAAAAAAAATTTTAATGCCACAATATAGTGTAAGAATATATATATATTTCTGTAAGAATATATATATATATTTTTTGTAAGAATATATATATATTTCTTACTTTATATGTTCTCTTTTTCACTGAAGTTAGGAAAAATATGATCAGATAAAATAATTTTTTATGTGCAAAATTTCTGCATTTCAGATAATGACTGAATACAGCCCATATAGTATGTCCTGAATTTTTTATCACTCCAATTATTTTTGTCCATCCTAGCCCCACCCATGTCACTGTTTCTACATACATATCACTAAGCTATTCTCCGAAATTCAGAGGTTAGCTCCTCAAAGAAAACTCATCTGCCAGATTAAAGTTTAAAACTGATAGAACTAGGTTTTACGTACCGTTGATGTGTCAAACATCTCCATTTACAGCGATCTTGGCACACAACTTGAGCTTCACTGACATTCATTGCAAGTTTCACACAAGGCCCTTTCGTTCTATATACTCATTATCTTTTTCTCAGTCTGGTCCTTCCATGATTTCCTTGGCCTTTTGCTACCTTTCTTTCCTGAACTTTGGACTGAATAAAATCTGTTAGTAACCATCTCATCACTTATTCTTTCAACATGGCCAAACCACCTTAGAATATTTGTCTCCACCTTACTAACAGCATTTTGCCTCACATTACACATCGGCAACAGACATTCAGAATGCATCCTGAATAATTAGCAACACACATTAAGAATGCGTCCTGCCACAAACCCTCTGTAAGTAACAGGAGTCTTCAGCACACACATGATTCTTATGTCTCTTCTGCAGAACCCAGGCCATACATCAGAGTAGTAAAGTTACACTTTCACACACAGCCATTCAGGATTTTTGGTTCCACATCATTACCGGCCTCCATTTGCCTGTGAAGCAGCTAGTGTGTGTGTGTGTGTGACTTTACTATACATCTTGCTTATCTCTTTCCATAGTGTGTTCAGCATCTTTTTGTACTTATATTACCACATTTATCAGAAAACGCATTTTTAAAAATTGTTTTTCCAAAGTTACTCAAAGAACTATTTGAGTTATAGAAACATGCTTAGACTGTTAAATTTTTTTGCATTTTTGAACTTCACTTTTAGTTGGTAAAGTTCGATGAACACTTACCGCACGTGGGGCTTGGCTTTCAATTCGTATTTCCGTTATGTGGATGCGGCACGGGGGTTTTTCATTTGGCCACGGGTCCGCTTCTTTTTTTCTCCGTTGGAATTTATTCTGTCTCATCACCAAATGAGTTTTTCCTTTGCTGCATCCTCATTTACTTCAATATTTATTCATACCCGAGTACTTTCAGTAAAATTGCTTTACCGTCTTCGAGGGGACGTTTTGCTCCGACTAGCACGGACCGTGTCAGCTGGGCATTTCGGTGGTTCACGCGGGCTGCTTCTGTCATCGGCTATCGCTTCTTCTTGGGCGTTGTGGCGCCATCTCTTGTTGGTCAGTGATCTCACTTTTCGAACTTTTTCATTTTTTTGCTCAATTTTAATTAAATTTTTCCAGCTGTTTCTCAAATTATTAGGGTCATTATGGTTGCAAACTTTTGTCCTATTTTTTTCAATCATTACCGACTCTGCTATTCTGAGGTGTTTTTCGGATTTACAGCTTTTAATGATTTTTATATTTTCGAATTTAGGATATTTTTGGTTATCCAGACAGTATTGGATAAGTGCTGTTTTTTCTTCTTTTTTTCTGCCAGTTTTTGAAAGTACTCGGGTATGAATAAATATTGAAGTAAATGAGGATGCAGCAAAGGAAAAACTCATTTGGTGATGAGACAAAATAAATTCCAACGGAGAAAAAAAAAAAGAAGAAGCGGACCCGTGGCCAAATGAAAAACCCCCGTGCCGCATCCACATAACGGAAATACGAATTGAAAGCCAAGCCCCACGTGCGGTAAGTGTTCATCGAACTTTACCAACTAAAAGTGAAGTTCAAAAATGCAAAAGCATTAATGCACGTTAAATAATATAACCTCCGATATCGGAAGTAAATTGAAACTTTGAAGCACACGAATTATTCTTTCAAGTGGTTAGATCAAAGGCAGATTAGGCCTCTCGATGCACTATCACAATCTCTTTTCGAACCGTGAATTAACAACAATCACCAAATTCAAACGTCTTAAAATCAAATGTATGAAATTTGAAGTTCAAGAACGTTTTCTTGTAACTTGCAGAGATTTTGGATTTATCCCCAAATTTTTGAGACTTAAGAACAAGCCAACAAGTAAGAAGGATTATTACATCCTGCTTCGATGTCAACAAAAACGACTTAGTAACGAAATTATAGCTAAAAGAAAACAAATATTCAGACTTAATGCTCAAGTTTATGAATTATGGAAGCTGATAAGGAACTCAAAATATGCACAATTTGATGGCACTTGGAAAGATCGCATTTTGGATACTGCGTTCATCGAAATTAACGAAATTGCTAACAAAGAAGCCAACTCCAATAGCGTTACGGTAGATAAAAAATTAAATGCACTATTTGATGAACAAAAATTAAATAAGGAACCCATAAATGAATATAATGTTTATGAAAATCGGTCTGATAAGAATTTAAGCTTTACACAAAAAGCAATTTTACAAAAAGGGAAAAAAATTTGCCTTTCCACAAGGCCTCCCTAAAACTGAAGAAATCATCCCTTGCCTCGAAGATATTCTCAAAAATATACCAGGCGCAGAGAATAAAACTGAAGTAGAGAACAAATTATATAGAGTTATTCTAAAAGAATATAATACCAAAAACAACAAAAACTTCTATATAGAGAAAAAATTAAAATATGAAAAAAAACAACTATTGGAATTGAAAAATGACCCATATATCAAATTTTGTGAAGCAGATAAATCTGGCCAAATCATTATTCTCAACACTGATGAATTTGAACAAAAAATGACAACTGCAATCAATGGATTAAATTGTACCGAAATTATGAAAGACCCAACTGATAATCAAATTAAATTCTTAGCAAATATAAGAAATCATAGCACCTTACCCGATGAAATCAAGCGCTCTTTTCCACCAATGGGAGCAGGCATACCACGTATCGTTGCAAAGATAAAAACGCACAAAGATGATGCTCCAATGAGACTGATAGTTTCAAAAAAAAACTCACCATTGATAACGTTAGAGAAAAACATTTACAAATTCCTAGCACCCTTTTTCATGAACAACAAGTTCACCATCAAGAACACATATGAATTTATAGAGAAAATTAAAAATGTTAAAACTGACCTAAAGGACTTAAATATGGCAAGCATGGACGTTAAAGCATTATATCCAAGCACTCCTGTTCCAGATGCTATTGAAATTATCATTAAGAAGTTGCAAAATCTTAAAATTTTAAATAACACACAAATTCATGAATTCAAAAAAGTTTTAGTCTATTTATATGAAAATAATATTTTTACATACAAGAACAAAATATTCAAGCAAAATTCAGGAGGCCCAATGGGCTCACCATTATCAACTCTATATGCTGAGGTTGTGATGAACGAAATTGAAGAAAATGTCCTGCATCGTATGGAAGAAAAACCAGAAGTGTACTGTCGATACGTGGATGATATTTTCATTCTATCTAAACTGAACGAAGAAGAATTAAAAAAATTAACAAAATGTTACAGCGCTTTATATCCAACTATAGAACTCACTGTTGAAATAGAAAAAAATAATGCATTAGCCTTTTTGGATGTACAGGTTATCAAATCCACAGATAAGTTACTATACAGGGTTTATCGGAAAAGTTCATTCGTTCCGGTCCTAATCCCGTACAATTCAGCACATCCTTATCCTCAAAAATGCAATAGTATAAAAACCTTAATTAAAAGAGCATATACGCATTCTGAAAATAGTCAGTTCCTCAATGAAGAAATCAAATTCATAAAAAAAAATTGCAGGCAGCTTTGGTTATCCTAACCATTTAATAAAAAAATGGGACACTGAAGTAATAAAGAAACTAAAAAATGATGCTGTAGTAAATAAAAAAGAAGTCAAATATTTAAATGGTTTTCCTTACGTAAAAGGTACTACCAATGAAATTAATAACATTTGTAAAAAACATAACATTCAAATTGGAGGAAAAGTAAATACCATCAAAAATATAGTAATAAAAAATGAAAAAATAAAAATGTTAGAAAAAGCAGGTATTTACTCAATTCCTATTACTGAAAATCCTCCAATGGCTTATATAGGAAGTACCAAAAATAAGCTTAAACACAGATTAAAACAACACGTAAAAAACTGGCAGAAAAAAGAAGAAAAAACAGCACTTATCCAATACTGTCTGGATAACCAAAAATATCCTAAATTCGAAAATATAAAAATCATTAAAAGCTGTAAATCCGAAAAACACCTCAGAATAGCAGAGTCGGTAATGATTGAAAAAAATAGGACAAAAGTTTGCAACCATAATGACCCTAATAATTTGAGAAACAGCTGAAAAAATTTAATTAAAATTGAGCAAAAAAATGAAAAAGTTCGAAAAGTGAGATCACTGACCAACAAGAGATGGCGCCACAACGCCCAAGAAGAAGCGATAGCCGATGACAGAAGCAGCCCGCGTGAACCACCGAAATGCCCAGCTGACACGGTCCGTGCTAGTCGGAGCAAAACGTCCCCTCGAAGACGGTAAAGGAATTTTACTGAAAGTACTCGGGTATGAATAAATATTGAAGTAAATGAGGATGCAGCAAAGGAAAAACTCATTTGGTGATGAGACAAAATAAATTCCAACGGAGAAAAAAAAAAAGAAGAAGCGGACCCGTGGCCAAATGAAAAACCCCCGTGCCGCATCCACATAACGGAAATACGAATTGAAAGCCAAGCCCCACGTGCGGTAAGTGTTCATCGAACTTTACCAACTAAAAGTGAAGTTCAAAAATGCAAAAGCATTAATCATTAATGCACGTTAAATAATATAACCTCCAATATCGGAAGTAAATTGAAACTGTTAAATTTGTGGAAATACAAGAGTCATCTGTATAAAATGACCTTTCGTTACCTTAAAACTTTTTGCATGTTGTCTTCCTAGTAAGCTCTGTTTGAACACGTTGTGGAAGGATTGCAGACTTCTCGATAATGATTTCTTTAACTATTATAAGGTTTACACACACATATATATATACAGTCAACTCTGGATATAGTGAACTCTGTTATAGTGAACATTCGGCTATAGTGAACCTAAATCCTTGGTTCTGACCCGCAACAGCGGAAATGTACATTAAAATTTTCGTTTATAGTGAACCCTCAACTTCGGTTATAGTGAAACTAAAAAATAAAACTTCAAAGAAAAGAATGTACTCGTAACATGAAATTGTAACTTATTTAAAAACAAACCTTCTTGTAAAAACTTGAAAGAATGTGTTGAGAACAATATTGTAGGCCTACTACTCCTTAAGTGCATTAAAGGAAAAAGGTAGGATTAAAAACCTCAGCAACATCATGCTGGTGTTCCTGCCAGCGAACACCACATTAATCCTTCAACCCATGGATCAAGGTGTGATTCACGGCTTTTAAAACCTATTACAGAAGGGAAGTAATGCTTCATTTAATCCAAGCCTTTGAATCAAAGAAGAACATATCAATAAATGTTCTGAATGCTGTACATTTTGGAAACAAAGCGTGGAGGAGTGTGTCAACTGTCACTATACAGAACTGTTTCAGGAGGTCTGGCTTGGCTACTGGACGTGTGGCATTCGAAGAAAAGGATGATGTGCCTCTCAAGGACCTGCTTCAGCATATTGGTGAGAATTTCACTGAAGCTGAAGATTTTATCGATGTTGACTGTGAAGTTATAACAAATGAAATTTCGTCGGATTAATCTATTATCGAGGCTGTGAAATGTAGTTCCAGCACGGAAGTAAACAACACTGAAGATGATGAGGACGATAATGAAGAATATGTTCCAACAGCAAAAGAGGCGTTGGAGAGTATCAGGACTGTGCTAAAGTTCCTAGAATGTATGAAAAATGTAGAATCGAGTGTAGCAAAAGCACAGACTCTAGAAAAGGGCATAGGTAAAATATTTATTAAAACTGTTTGCAGCAAGCAGCAGCACATAACAGGCTATTTTCATATTAATTAAGGTAATGCAAAATAAATGTTGTTTATTTAATTTAATGAATATACACTATGTACATAAAAATATTATTTTTAGATGCATATGTACATATTTTATTTTCTTGTTCACCATTCCACTCAATTCAGGTTAAGGGGAGACTGTTCGGTTTTAGTGAACCTCGGACATAATGAACGAAATATGCGAGTCCGCAGTGGTTCACTATAAGCAGAGTTCACTGTAGTTAAATTGTAAAAATATATAAGTTCCTTTATCAACAAATTCTTATATTTTATATACCTTTCATATGAGAGCTAAGAAGTTATGTCCTCTTTCTCGTGCTACATATCGTAAGGTATTGCAAACGAGATTCATATTCTGAAGAAATCTTGAAGAGAGTATCCTTGGGTCCAATAAGAGTCGCATTTGTAACTTTCAAGGATTTTTGAAATAAATCTAAAAAACAACCAGAATATAGATGCATGACTAGAAATGGAATGCCTGGAAGAACACAGAAGTAATGTCTTGAAAAAAAAAAACAAGTAAACTAATGCCTCTCTAAAAACGTAAAGACCTAGTCTCAATGACTGAAGTGAAAAAGGAAGCAAGTAATCCATTCCACTAACGTGTCCATTTGCCACTAATGAAGGAAATGCTGCCCTTCAAAAACATCCTATGCATTTCGTTAACGTGTGCATTACCATCCTCAGAGAAAAAAATGGCGGCTGTGTTCCCTTGTGGTCATGTAGGATCTGTCGCGTACATCGAACTGGTAATCTCTTTGCTGTTGAAAATCATGACGTCATATGGGAAAGAGGACAACATGACTTCTTAGTTCCCATATGAAAGGTATGTAAAATATAAGAATTTGTTGATAAAGGAACTTGTACATACATACATACATACATACATACATACATATCACTAAGCTGTTCTCTGAGATTCAGAGGTTAGCTCCAAAAAGAAATACAAACTACCAGATATTTTTACTTACTGTTGCCGTATCAAACTTCTCCATTTACAGCGATCTTGACATACAACTCGGGCTTCACTGATATCCATTACACGCCGTACACAAGATATAAAGGAACTTATAATATTTTAATAACAATTTAACTATGTATATAAAAACCTTAAAGAAATCATTATCAAGAAGTCTCAAAGAAATCATTATCAAGAAGTCTCAAAGAAATCATTATCAAGAAGTCTCAAAGAAATCATTATCAAGAAGTCTGTGATCCTTCCACGACATGTTCATACAGAGCTTACTAGGAAGACAACATGCAAAAAGTTTAAATGTAATGAAAGGTCATTATGCAGATGACTCTTGTATTTTGAAAAAAATGTTTTTGCTTCTCTACCTGGCTTACTGTTTTCTTCAATGGACATTCATAATGCATTTTTTTTTAAATTTGATTGCTTTTGTAATTGGTAATAAGTCCAGGCTATGATTAAACTGTCCCGGACGATTCATCCAACGACGATTGGTCCAATGTCCGATTCGTCCAATGGTACGATTGGTCCAATGTCCGATTCGTCCAATGGTACGATTGGTCCAATGCCGATTCGTCCAATGGTACGATTGGTCCAACACCGATTCGTTCAATGGTATCATCTTACCAACTGTAAACTTTTTTATTTTCCATAAAGGAATAATAATTTAAATTATTCTCCTCTTGATATCCTTTTGAAAGATAATTTCTGTATATTTGGTAATTGTAAACATTTTACATAAACCTGGTAAAAGGCACTCAATGGAGCATTTCTCAGCTGTTTGCAAAGCACCTAGGCCACAGGCATTTTTAGAAGATTTTAATTTACAACCTAGATATTTGGTATTTGTAAATATGTTATAAAACCTAATAAAAGGCACTCATCCTATCATTTCTCAGGTCTTTGCAAGGCACCTAGGCTGTGGGCCTTTCTAGAAGATTTTATGTTACAACTTAGATATTTGGTATTTGTAAACATTTTATAAAACCTAATAAAAGGCACTCATCGTATCATTTCTCAGCTATCTACCAGGCACCTAGGTCGCGGGCCTTTTTAGAAGATTTTACGTTACAACCTAGATATTTGATATTTGTAAACATTTTATAAAACTTTATAAAAGGCACTCATCGTATAATTTCTGAGGTCTTTGCAAGGCACCTAGGCCGCAGGCTTATGAATTAATGTTTCGTGTTTAAGTGAAAGCGCAATATTATTAACTTGATTTGATATGTAAACGTTATGAATATGACATTGCTGGAATAAAAACTGTTGAAAAGGCCTAGGCCTAAGGCCTATGAATTAATATTTCGTGCTTAAGTAAAAGCACAATATTATTAACTTGATTTAATATGTAAATGTTATGAATATGACATCGGTGGAATATAAACTGTTAAAAAGGCCTAGGCCTATGGCCTATGAATTAATATTTCGTGTTTAAGGAAAAGCGCAATATTATTAACTTGATTTGATATGTAAACGTTATGAATATGACATCGCTGTAATAAAAACTGTTGAAAAGGCCTCTGTCCAAACCCCAACCTGTTGTTTCCATTGGGCAGTTGGCGGAACCCCACTGCATTCTACAAACAGAAACGGAAAACTAGTATTTTTTATTGTTTCATGCAAAAGAAAAACATTGAAGTTGATTGAACGAACGGCTCGTACATCAGTAACTCAGTAACTTCATACGGTGCAGCAAGGACAGTATAACAAAAAAACGCGATCCCAAAAAAAAAAAAAAAAAAAAAAGAAAGAAAAAGAAATCTGTAACCACAATATTACGTATGAAATGTAACATTATTTTACATTCACCGGTACTTTCGTATAACATCGGAGATAGAATCAGAACAGAAGAGACTTTTATAGCACGAGTAGCACTTCGTACAGATAGGACAGAATTGGACCAATCGTCCATTGGACAAATCGGCATTGGACCAATCGTCCCATTGGACAAATCGGCATTGGACCAATCGTCTCATTGGACGAATCGGCATTGGACCAATCGTACCTTTGGGCCAATTGTCCATTGGATGAATCGTCCCTTTGGACGGATCGGCATTGGACCAATCGTCGTTGGACGAATCGTACCAGACCCATGATTTAATGCATTTTTCTATAACTAGAATGTATACATCTTAAATATTGCCATCTCAAATTTTTTTTCAGATTTTTCAAATTTTGCTGTTTCATTTCTTAATTTTATGGTTATGTGCTATATTCATTTCATGCAATGAATAATCATTTTCTTAAGTTAATGCACTGTTGAATTGCTTTGCAAGTAACTTTTTATAAGTTATCTCATAAATTTTAAATCTTAAAACATAAAAAAAAAAAAAGAAACAATACATTAATGTTTTTTGTTTTTTTTTTAACTCTTATAGGAAGTGATACTGGCACTCTCTGATAGACTGCATCTGTCCTGTAATGGAACACTTCTGGTTTCTAGATGTACATCTTTCCATATTCATGGTGAATTCTTGTTGATTACTACCTGTGATAACAATCTCCAGTGTTATTTTAAATCAAGTGTGGCAGGTAATTTAACATGCCTCTTCAGATAAAATAGTGTTTATAGTATTACTCTGGATGTTTCTTTGTATACACTATATGTCTGTATCTATAAGTTGTATTTTAAAAATAATTTTGCATCTGATAGTTTTAACTATATAAACACTTATGTATTTACCTGATTAAAAAGACAGAAAGAAATGTAAGTCCTGCATGGCTGTGTATGAAAGTGTAATTGTTCCTACTCTGATGTATGGCAGCGAAACCTTGGTACTACAGAAGAAACATAGGAGTTGTTCCTGTGCTGGAGAAATGCATTACTTACGGGGGGGGGGGGTTGTGGCAAGACACGTTCTGATTGTGTGAGGAAAGAAGATGTGCTGCAGTTGTGTAATGTGAAGCAAAATGTTGTTAGCAAGGTGGAGCCTAATATGCTCCGGTGGGTTGGGCATGTTGAAAGAATGAGTGATAAGATGCTTACTAAGAAAATATTTTTATCCCAAGTGGCAGGAAGGAAAAGCAGAGGAAAGCCAAGGAAGACATGGGTGGATCAGATTCAGGAGTGTCTGCATGAGAAAAAGATTATGAGTATGAAGTATAAAAGTTCTTGTGTATGGCATGTGATGGATGTCAGAAGCCGGAGTTGTATGTCAAGATCGCTGTAAATGGAGAAGTTTGATACAGCAACAGTAAGTAAAAATTATCTTGTAGTTGTATTTCTTTGTGGAGCTAACCTCTGAATCTCAGAGAACAGCTTAGTGATGTATGTATGTATGTAACACTTATGTAAATTTCTTTCACACAGCAGTCAAATGTGGTTTTGCTCTTGGTGCAATATATGTATTCTTTTAAAAGTCATTTTTGAAAAATTCCCTTTGCATTGATTGGCTGGAACTGTCAGCAGAACTTTTCATATATTTCTTGCTTTCCACAGCTTATGCACCAAGTAGCATCAGCATGTACAGTGGAACCTCGGTTATACATTTCTCAGTTTTATGCAATATTATATTAGTCCCAAAGTTTTACTGTAGTTTCTAACACTTTTTTTAACTTGTTTATATGTAATTCATTTGCGCACTTTTTGCGATTATACGTTAAAACTTGAATTTCTGACTATCAAAAATACACGGTTCTTTTATACGCATGTGACCTGGTACGTTTTAACTTTGAGAGAATCAAGACAGCATTGTTTGTTTCTTCTTTGTGCAGCCAAATTTGAACCTTGATCCCATCAGGGTTATGTTGTTTACTTTCGATTATTATTATTATTATTATTATTATTATTATTATTATTATTATTATTATTTTTTGGCATTTCATGAATCACACACATATGCATGCATGCATGCATGCATGCATACATACATACATACATACATACATACATACATACATACATATCTATCACTAACCTGTTCTCTGGGATTCAAAGGTTAGCTCCACAAAGAAAAAAACAAACTACCAGATAATTTTTAACTGATTATTTACCTACTCTTGCCGTATCAAACTCTTTCATTTACAGCGATCTTGACATACAACTCAGGCTTCACTGACATCCATCACACGACGCACACAAGATCTTCTATACTTCATACTCATAATCTTTTTCTCATGCAGACACTCCTGAATCTGATCATCCCATGACTTCCTTGGCCTTCCTCTGCCTTTCCTTCCTGCCACTTGGGCTAAAAAGATGTTCATAGTAAGCATCACATCACTCCTTCTTTCAACATGGCCAAACCACTGAAGCATATTAGTCTCCACCTTTCTAACAACATTTTGCTTCACATCACACAACTGCAACACATCTTCATTTCTCACACAATCAGACCGTGTCTTGCCACAACCCCCCCCCCGTATGTAACGCATTATTTCTCCAGCACATAAACGACTTCTATGTTTCTTCTGTAGTATCTAGGTTTCACTGCCATACATCAGAGCAGAGCAGGAACAATTACACTTTCATATACAGCCATGCGGGACTCTCTTGAGAATCCATCATTCCTGTGAAACCCTCCCAAAGCAGCCATGACTTTCAATGAAGAATTCACTTGCCTACTAATTTCACCATCCAATTTGTTCTCTCTGTCAAACATGCTTCCTAAATACACAAACTCACTCACCTGGTCATCACAGTGCCATCATTTATACTTAAATTACATTCAGTGTTACCGGTTCCTTTCTCAAAGACCATAACTTTGGTTTTTTCTTTATTTATAATATGTTTGAATTTCATGCAAACTTTGTACACCCAGGACAACATACTCTGCAAATCACTTTTGCTCTCTGCCAACAGGACAGTGTCATCAGCATACAGCAATTTGCACACACGGATATCACCAAGACATAAACCAGTATTATCTATTTTGGCTTTGGCATCACTCGTGCACGCATCCATAAATATATTAAACAGCCATGGTGACATCACACAACCTTGTCTGACTCCTGCACCAATAGAAAACCATTTTGATAAAACACCATTAACTCGTACACAAGCTCTACTACCAGCATACATGGCTTTTACACTATTAAGTAGATTCCCAGTAACACCATATTCATTCAATACCTTCCACAAAAGTGTCCTATTTATTCGTTTGTAAGCTTTCTCTAAATCTATGAAGGCAGCAAAAACTTTCTTACCAACATCCAGATACTTTTCAATCCTCACGTGTAATGCAAAAATTTGGTTAGTGCAGCCTTTACCAGGCATAAAACCACTCTGAACATCCCACACTTTCTCTGAAGTAAGACCCCATACTTTTTCAATAACAACCTTGCTAAACACTTTCCCTGGCACACTTAGTAGGCTAATACCACTATAGTCCTTGCATTCAGTCTGATCACCTTTTTTCTTATACAAGGGAACAATCATAGCATCCTTCCAATCCCGAGGGACCATTCCTAACTTCCAGCACAACTGGCAAATTTCAGTTAATCAGTCAATTACAGAGTCACCACCATATTTCAACATCTCGGCAGTTATGCCATCAACTGCGGCAGCCTTGCCATTCTGAAGAGATTTTAGAACTTTACACACTTCTTCTCTTGAGATCCCTCCTGTGCTTCCATCCTTCACTGTGACATCATCTGCGTCTGTCTCAGAATCATCTTTGCTTTCCTGATCTAATAACTCACAGAAGTATTCACCCCATCTTTCACTTAATTATTGGGCTCCCATATCATTTCCCATATCTTATTCTACACACAACTTACAACTTTGTTTCCCCTATTTTTCCTGAGTGTCATGTATTTTCAGAAATACTTCCTATCTTTCCAAAAAGCCAGTTCATGCCATTCCACTTTCTCCTTCCTATCTTTTGCCTTACTGTGGCAAACCAGCTTAGCAGCTTCACGCTTCTTACAGCAATATTCATCCACAGAAACTCTACCTTGCAACATCCCCAAGTAGGCTTCCTTCTTTCTCTTTACTGCCTCTTCAATCTTACTATTCCACCAAGCATCTCCTCTATTGTTATCCACTATTGTGGTGCCACAGACCTCTTTAGCAGCAATGACCACAGAGTTGTTAAAACATTCCCACTTCTTTTCTACATCCCTTCCACCAGACTTCAGCTTCTTCAGTCGTTCTCTGAGTAAGCCAGAATAACGCTGATGATCTTCAAGGAGCCTATCAACCTTTATTCTTTCGATCCTGGGCCTCTTCGTATTCCTTTTCCTCCAACCAACATTAAGTTTCACTCGTGACACTACCAAGTAATGATCAGAACCAACATCCACACCTCGCATCACGCTGGTGTCAACAACTAAGTGTTTCAGACGCTGATCATAAACAACAAAATCTATTACACGCTTTTGACCAAGAGTACGATTTTCCCAAGTATATGTGTGGATATACTTGTGGTTGAAAAATGTATTAGATACACACAAACCATTTTCAATGCAGAGTTCAATTAATCTTTCACCATTATCATTCACACAAGGATCATTAAACTTACCCAGAACATTGTCAGAAATTGCATTTTTCACACCTACTCTAGCATTGAAATCCCCTACTATTATAACTTTTTCTTTAGCACCAAACTGGCTCAAAACAGCTTTTAGCTCATTCCAGAAATCTCCTTATCAGAAGGTTTCGAGTCACAAGGAGCCTACACTACAACAATTACAATTCTCTGAAGTTTCACTTTCAAACGAATCCAGAGAATTCTCTCACTTACGGAACTAAAGTGAATTAAGTTGTTCTTCATCTTTTCACTTAAAATCACACCTACACCAGCCTGTCCTCTCACATTATCCAATACTCCAGACCGTGCACTCGCCATGCCATTCACTTCTTCTACCCCAATTTGCTTTTATTTAGTTTCACTTACACAGAGCATATCCAATCTATACTTATTCATCTTCTCAATCACCTCATTCATCTTGCCATTTATACCTCTAGTATTCCATACACCAATTTTACATTCACTCAGCCGAGATCTCTTTCTCATATGTCGTTTTGAAAGTCCAGGTCGATTCCGTGGTGGACCATCCTTCTCAAGTGTGGTAGGTCCACCATATCCCACACTTGAGTCATTTTTAATATTTCTTTTTGTCTTTTTAATCAGGTACGTTCATCAGTGTGGGGGATTAGCCCACAGCTGACTATTCCAGTTGGTCATTCAACCTAAGGATTCTGGATGGAACAAAACCCAGTAAGTTGGGGGTCTTTTCGCCAATGTCACACAGAACTAGCTATCACATCTCCAAAACTCACAGAGGTCCTAGTTGCTGTTGTGTGTGCCATTGTTACCACGGAACCCCCTGAGGAGGCAAACCCATTGCTCACTTAGTAATATGACAGCTGAAACAAAGATGGCATACTACAGGGCATCCAAGACCTACCTCACTGCTGATAAGCTGTCATTAGCAGCAGAGGGGAGTACATTGAACGTCAATGAGTTAAGCTTTCTCTGTTACTTCACACTTTTCTGAAAAATGGACAGTGTGCAGAACTTTTGTTAGGAACCCCCCCCCCCCCATATTGGGAAGAAAGTATGGTAACTTTTTTTTTCAGTGCAAGGGATCTTGGGAAGGGAAGTGCATTGTTGCTGTGGCTGACTGGGAAGCATCAGTTTAAAAAAATGCAGCAAACAATGTTACTTTTGCATTTGTGAATGGTAATTAGATCCATTAAAATGTGGTGTTATGGCATCAGTTTCAAAACTCATACATACATGCATATATATCATAAAGCTGTTCTCTGATATTCAGAGGTTAGCTCTTCAAAGAAAGACCATCTGACAAATAAACATTTAATGGATAATACAACCACCAGATAAATTTTTAACTGATTATTTTCGTACTGTTGCTGTATCAAACTTCTCCATGTACGGCGATCTTGACACACAACACAGGTTTCAGTGACATCCATCACATGACGTACACAAGGCCTTCTATACTTCATACTCATAATCTTTTTCTCTTTCAGACACTCCTGAATCTGATCCTCCCATGACTTCCTTGGCCTTCCTCTGCTTTTTTCCCCAGCCATTTGGGCCAAAAATTTGTTCTTAGTAAGCATCTCATCACTCATTCTTTCAACATGCCCAAACCACCTAAGAATATTAGTCTCCACCTTGCTAACAATATTTTGCCTCATAAAGCACATGAATCAAGAAGCCTCCATGGTAGAATATGATTGTGATTGGCGATCATGTGCATTCCGGCAGCAGTGGCTGAAGACTTTTAGTTGGTACCCGAAGAGTTCTGAAGAAGACAAAATGTTCTGTTCCCATTGTAAATATTTGAAACCTGCTGATAAACAGTCAGCATTTATTACTGGAAGTGATAACTTCAAAATGAATTCCATCTTAGTGCATGCAACCAGTATGCCCCATAATAAGATAATACATTTCAACACAACTTCAAAACAAAATACCAATTAAAGTTCAATGTAACTGACATGTTCATTAGTTGGCATTGAAATTGTGAGAAAATATTTCCTAATATTTGTGCTATATTTATTTAGTTAATTTGAAATTAAAGTTTACACTTTACTGTATCCAATCTTGAAGAAGGGAAATAAAAACTAATACAGTGTGCATATTAAGTGCATTAATATATGTGTCATTTGCAGACCACCGACTTTTAGTATACTCTGATTGCAGGGCCAGTGAAGTTTTTTCCAAAATTCTATCACTGTAGTGTCACGTTCTTGCCATGTCAGTAGCAAGCCAAAATGGAAACTTTGCAGATGTTAGCTTCTCTTTTAATTTGTAATGGAAAAAAAATATATTTTGATTTGAAGTTATTTTTCAATCAGATCCTTTAAAAGTGTACTAAAAATTACATGAACACTTTGTTTACTAAATTTTCAAATCACAGGTATTGTGTTGTTTATTTTCATGTAGCACTAATGTCATAAAAATGTAGTCGGAAACTTAAAATTTACAACTGAATGAAAAACCGAAGGTTCAGAATATGTTTTTTGTTTTTCATTGTAAAGGTGAAAGTGCCAACAAATATCATGTACTGCTGTGAATAATTTCATTTCCATGGAATTCAGATCTGTTAAAAAACAAAACAAAAAACATCTCATCACCCAAAAACACTTTTTTACCCATCTCGTCACCCAAAAATCACTTCTACTACTGTCGCAAGCACTAAGCTTTCCTTTTTTATACTAGCCTCGCCCTCTGGCGACAACAGCGTGCAGCTACAGCTCATTTGCTTAAAACTGTCATGTGGTCATGTCAGGTAAAGGACAGCGGATGTGAAGCTCACGAAACGGTATAAATAACAAACAACACACAAAAAAAAACCCATAAAAAAAAAAAACAGATTTTTTTCTGTTTTTGGAGTTTAACAACCACCATGATTAAGTCCAAGAGCTATAAGCAGTGATCTGTCCCTAATTTAGGACCACTGGTTCCAGGGATGGGACAGAGCAAGTGCCATTTAACAAACACCACCCATACTTTGCCTGGGACTTGTGCTAGGCCTATTTATGATGACTGATCCAAAACCAATGCCTCAGATCCCTGTGCCATTGGGGTAGCAAAGAAGAAGAAGAAAAAAATGGTAAATGTAATATTAAAAAATAGGTATTTTTTGAGAATTATGTCATGTAGGGTTCAACCTTTCTTGTTGGCTGATGAGGCATTTTCTTTTTCTGGTATCTGTTTCTATATTTTTTCAATTTTTCTGTTTAATCTGCTAAACTGTAAAATATTTAGCAAAGAGATAGCACATCATCATATTTCCCTTTCAGCTTGTGGGGAGTGTATGTCTTTCACTTCATGTGTACGTGTGCGTGTGCACGTGTGTGCGTACATCTTGATAAATATATCATCTAATGCTTTATAAATGTGTCATAATTTGCTTCTTATTGCATTTGTTCTTTATATTTTGTTCTTGCGTCTTATTGCATTTCACACAATAATTATTTTAATTCTAATTAATATGTTAAGGTAATAGAACTGCATGTAGTTTGTATTTTATTGTCTTCTTCTTTGTTGTTAGATGCCAAAAAAGGTCAGTATTTTGTGACAGCGGCCGAAGCAACTCAGCCAGTAGAGAAGGGCAGTAGAATAGTTCGAACAATTCCGGAGCGAACTGAAGTTATTTTGCAAGCACCCAGGGGTAACCTTGAAGTGGTTCATCCAAGGCTTCTTGTTCTTTCGTTGATTTGTCAACTGCTTGATGAGTGAGAAAATATTATTTTTCCTTCACTTGTTTTAATACCATTATTTTCCCAATCCTTGTTTTAATAGCATGATTTTTTTTAGTTGAAATGTTTCCTGTTTGTTTGTTATGTCAGAAAGGTAATTAGAAAACACTTTTATGGTGCTAAGCAAGAAGTTTGAGGTAGGAATATTAGATAACACAGTCTTTATTTTTTTAATTGAATCCATGTGTTTGAAGTAAAAAATTAAAGTGAAAATTTCTAATGGCATGTCAAGATGCTTTAGGTGAATTAGAATGCAGATAACTTATAGACAAAAACACTTGATACATTATAGTACTACTTTTCTGGCATTTTGTTTGAAATAAAAATCAATTTTGATTAAGTTTCTCCATTTAGTTCATGTTGTGGTGTTTGTATTTATTATAATAATGTGCATGGGCGTCTGGTTGGTTTGTGTTAGTTTAATGTGAATAAGTATTATCAGGTATCATACAAGGGCTTTGCATCAAAGACTGAAAATCATTTGTTGCTTAAGTTGGGAATGGTTTCTACTTAAGATTTTGAAATGACTATTTTTAGGGGAAATGTATTGTTCTTTCTTCTGTAGAAAACAAAGTATTTATATTAACAGTAATTTTTGAAGAAGTAACCGCCGCCCCGGTGGCGCAGTGGTCTAAGGCGCTGGCCTCTGATCATTCGTCCGTAAGGGGTCCGGGTTCGAATCCCGGTCAGGCATGGATGTTGTGTTTGTCTTACGGCACTGGCTCTCTCCCTTCCCTGGAACCAGTGACCCTAAATTAGGGACGGGCGACTGCTTATAGCCCATTGAGTTGCTCATGGTGGTCGTTAAACCTCCAATAAAAAAAAAAAAAAAAGAAGAAGTAGTAACCAACTGAAATGGTTATTAACTATTTTTCTTAGTCTCTTTATGATATCCAATCATTTTTCTAGCTTCCTTTCTGACTTAATTAAAATAAAGTATACTTGTACAGCAGTGCCGCATTTTATGCGGGGTTGCGTTCCGATGAGGCAGCGTGAAGCCGAAATCGCATGTATTCAAAACCAATAATAAAACTGTATACAATAAATCACTTCACATGACTTTTTTTCGTAATATATGTACGATATTATTCGCTTACATATATCTATTACAGTATAATGTGTATGTTATACAAAGAACAATGCATGCGTACTTCTGTAATGGTTACAGCTAAAATATGAGATAGCATGATGCAAATCCTTATGCATAACTGCATAATAATTGCCTTCACTACGTAACACCACTGTGGGGTAGTCAATGCTGAGTTCCAAAGCTGCTGCATTAGGTGCAGTAGTTGGGGACTTTGAGCGGTGCAAAGGGGAGCCAGTAAAGAAAGTATTTTCTGGAAAAACATTGTTATCGGCAACCGTTGCCACTGCGTCTTTAGCTGCTGAAAAATCTCATAATATGACATTAAAGAGTCTGCAATACTTTGATTTATTTTAAAGCTACGTTCCATAGAGGGATCATAGTTAAAAATGAAACCTTTCAAGTGCTTTGCTGCTTGGAAAATTTCGGCAGGCTTGTGCAGATTACCGCTGGCAGTTTCATCTTGTTTGTCGGCAACGTCATCATCATCTTCGGCAGAGGAAGTTTTCACAAGTTCTTCTAACTCTTCATTTGTCAATGGTTCTTGATGTCCAATCAAATCTGTTATTTCTTCCTCCACAATATCGACTAAACCTTTACCCCCAATCTGCTTGGCCATCTAAGTAATATGTTTTGCTTCCTTGTTGATAGTAGGAAAACCTTTAAAATCATTGACACAGTTACACCAAAGGAACCGCTAAAACACATTGATTGATTCTTCCGTATTTCCATTTCGCGTGCGATATGAATCTAGCAGTGGGGCTGACTGTATAATTGAATCCGTGTAAAATGCGGCACCACTGTAATATATATGTATATACAGTATAAGCTACTCGTATTGTCTCCCATTGGATATTATGTTGGATATTGAAGATTTTCTTTGATATCTGTGGCATTACAACAAGTCTGCAGTATGCAGACACAGGAAATGTTATAGTATGATAGTGCATATAGTATTTTCACAAAAAAACTTTGTTTTTAGATTTCAGTGTAATTGCTATGCTGTTGTGGTTTTTGGAATAACATCTGAATGGAAGATGCTTTTTTTCTGTTGTTTGATCATGATTAATCTTGAAATATATAATATTACTTAATTTTTACTTTAAAAATCTTATTTCTCATCCTTATAGTTTGAAATATGGAGAGGTATTTAAGTTAATGAAGAGGCATAGAATAGATATGAATCTTCTGTCTGATCACAATCCACAAGTATGTTAGATTTCTGTTTCTAATTTTTGTGAATAAGGTATTGACAGAATGTTCTGTATTAATGCATAATTTACTGGTAGTTGAGACATAAATACACATAATTTTTTTTTGCTTCAAATCACACTCACACGAGCTACAACTTTGTCTACTCCTCTGAATGAATGGCTATTAAACTTACAAATTTAATGTCAAATAAATTGTTGTCATCATTTTCTCATATTGTACCAATATAGTGTTTAGGCATGTTGGCCCAGAGCCCCAATAAAAATATTAATCAAATTTCAAGAACATTTATGAATGACAATAAAAGCATTATTTATTATATATATATATATATATATATCACTTCCATCCTCAGACTTGCTCTACCCTATCATAGTAATGCAGCCAGCCTTGCAGCCTATAAATAGTACAGATAACTATGTGCTGTAGAGCATGTCATGGATAGCCTTGTGGTTAAAGCAGCCAGCTTTCAATCCAACTCAAGACTGCCTAACCACTGAACATCTGTGCTTTGCAGAGCATGTTAAGGGTAGTCCTGGAGTGTTGGACACCCCATTACAAATAAGGTCATCTGTCCCTCTCATCTTGCCCTTTTCTCCCCCTGCCTGCTGTGCAAATTGTTTTTAAGTAGTTTGTGGCAATTTTGAACTATAATTTTACTTTAAATGAAATACGAGGGGTGTCCGATAAGAATCCAGATTTTTATTCCTGTCGATACAAAACCGTGTGTATGATCGTATGTATGCATGAAACTATTTTGACTACTTTCAGTGAAGTGCTGTAATAGTGAAGCAGCTTGATATTAATGTTAGGTGGTGCTGTCTATCAAAAACAGTGGCAGCTACGTTAAGTGTTCAGTTCGAGCAGCTAGCAGTAGTGAAATTTTTAACGAAAGAAGGCGAAAAGGCTGTGGACATTACGAGAAGACTTTGGACGGTGTATGGTGATGTGGCTATGTCTTGTTCCAGTGTTTATGAATGGGTTACGAAGTTCGAATATGAGCACAGTCAGGTAGGCCTAACTCGGCGGTGACTGATGAAATGATTAAAGGGGTTGACAACTTGATTAAAGGTGACAGATGCATTCATGTTAAGGATATCTCCATGGAATTGGATATCAGTAAAGATTTGTTGGATGGATTATTCATGAACATCTCAAATATAGGAAGATCTGTGCCAGATGGGTATCCCAAATGCTTACAGTGGTGCATAAATGCCAAAGCTTACAGTGGTGCATAATAGACATATGCAATGAACTGTTTCATAGTTATGATGAGGAGAGGAACACATTCCTGGGGTGTATAATCACAGGCGATGAAATGTAGATTTATCAGTTCGAACCAGAGACAAACCGGCAAAGTATGCAGTGGCGTCATCCGAATTCATCCCCATCAAAGAAGTTCAAAGTTGGTTTGTTGGTATCCAAGGTCATGGCTACTGTCTTCTCGGACAAACATGGTATCCTTCTGGTTGAGTACTTGGCAAAAAATGAAACAGTAAATGCGAAGGCCTATGTGAAGACACTGACGAAACTTGTGCAGCATATCCGGACCAAACGGCCAACACTGAAAAACAATCAAGTGTTGCTTCAGCATGATAATGCTCGCCCACATGTTGCTAAACCAGTACAAGCAGAAACCGTAAAACAGAGGTGGACAGTTCTTCCACACCCTGCTTACAGTCCAGACTTGGCACCTTCCAATTTTCATGTTTTCAGTCCCTTGAAGGATAATCTTCATGGCCACCACTATGAGAGCATGGACAATCTGTAAGTGGTTGTCCATCAATGGATTCGTAACACCCCTGCTGATTTCTTTGCTACCGGAATGAATCGACTTGTTGATCGGTGAAGGAGAAATGCATTGTGCTGAACAGAGAATATGTGGAAAAGTGACTTTGACTGTTCATACCACTGCATTACATATGCGAGTATCATATTTATTCATCTTGTATTTTTTATTTCTCTCCTGTAATTGATGGGAATAAAAATGATAAAAATCTGGATTCTTATCGGACACCCTTCGTAAAAAAATACTTGATTGATTGATACAGCAAAAAATGACTGCAAGCAATGGTAAATGTGCATTTCATCAGGAAAATTCATTAAAAATACAAAGTCTTTTTTCTTCTTTATTATCCAATATTTAAGCACTCACTATAATATTTATGTAAAATTTTTAAAGATGAACATTTTAGTTTGGAGGTAGGTTTCTTTGTTTATGCCATGCATTTACCAACAGGCTATAAAATTGTTCATAGAAATATTATAAAACACTCTTTTTCTACATAAATATTCCTGGTTGGCTTGCTAAATATTTAATAGTGTGAGGAGTAAACTTCCTTGCCACCTTATTTGTGTTATTTATATTTTTGAAATTTGACTGCTGGAATGTTAAGCTAGATAAAGTGTATGTAAAACAATCAAATTTGTTATCATTTACGTATTTCACAAATACGGAAACCGAAATGTGCTAAATCTGTTCTTCGCCCCCCAGATTCTGTGTCTAAATTAGGTTGAGATATGATAAATATTGGAAACCCACTGCATGAATTTTATATATATGTGTGTGCAAGCAAGGGTGGGCAGTTTTTTTTAAAGGTGTGCATAAAAATAAATAAATCTCAAACAGTTCAAAATGGGATGTTTTGTAAATCAAAATAAATCTCAATAGTTTAGCCCACCATAACCTTGCATTTAAAAAAATTCTTTATGCCATATTTTGATGCTAAAGATATGTTATGCTAAGCCAAACTTGTTTTCAGTTAATATCTTCTTTTAAAGCAGTTAAATAAATATCATTCATATAAGTAGAATGCAAATACATTCAGCAAATAAATTGATATGAATGGATTTTCATTCTAGTTACATTTAAAAACGAGAATTGCATGAAAAATTTGAACCCAGCTTAGGTCTCAATCACCTGAAACATCCATAGTGAGACTTTTTGCCAGATTTGTATTTTCATGAACTTTGTTGCAGTTGTTTCCAACTAAAAGAAGAGATCTCTAAATGATGTGGATGAAGTGAGGACTGTCGGTATGCAATTTGAAGAGGTACTTTCACAAATATGCAGTCCCCTTATGTTGACAGAAAGGGGGATTTTCATAGTGTGCTTTCAGGGAGGAACTGTTGATTCATAAGTAGAAGTCAGTAACACTAAGGTGGAATTTGGCTTTCCCTGGATAACATCATTTTAATACTATTGAACATTGATGTGAGTCAGTAACACCAAGGAGGAATGTAGTTTTCCCTGGATAACATCCTTTTGTACAACTGATGCATCAGTGAGAATCATTAACACCAAGGAGGAATTTGGCTTTCCTTGGGTAACATCCTTTTTGAACTACTGATGCATCAGTAAGAGTAACACCAAGGAGGATTTTTTCCCCCTGGGTAACATCCTGATTTCCTCAGTTACTTAAGGAAAACCAAACTCCTCCATGGTATTGCTGACTCTACCTGAGATTCATCAGAAGTTCCCCTCTTTGAAAGCACACTATGCCGCCCCGGTGGCGCAGTGGTCTAAGGCGTTGGCCTCTGATTATTCGGCCGTAAGGGGTCCGGGTTCGAATCCCGGTCAGGCATGGATGTTGTGTTTGTCTTACGGCACTGGCTCTGTCCCTTCCCTGGAACCAGTGACCCTAAATTAGGGACGGGCGACTGCTTATAGCCCATTGAGTTGCTCACGGTGGTCGTTAAACCTCCAATCAAAAAAAAAAAAAAAAAAAAAAAAAAAGCACACTATGAAAATTGCTCTTTTGTCAACAAAAGATGATTTGGGTATTTGTGGAAGTATTGAAATTTGTACCTCTTTTTATCTCAGTACTGACAATCCTCACTTCATCCCTGTTATTCTGAAATATCTTCTTTTAGTTGGCAACAACTGCAACAAAGTACATGAAAATACAAATCTGACAACCAGTCTTGCTTTGGATGTTTATAGATGATCAAGACCCAAGGTAAGTTAAAAGCCTTCTGTGCAATTCTTTTGTTCAAATGTTACAAGTGTGAAAATTCATTTGCATCCAATTTTCATCCTGACTATGAGTATTCAGTTATTCAGATGTAACTTCATGGTCTTCTAGTAATTAATGACTTCATGGCTTCCTCTAATTACTTCAGTATTATAAATATTTAACGGAAATTATAGATTATAAATTTATTAAGGTACTTTACCTCTCAAAATTTCGGTCTATACACTAGATCATCATCAGGAGTTCTCGCATCTTACTACTTCCACAGGTCTGGCAACCAAACCTCATGGATTTTCCATCCAGCATGGGCATTGATGTTGCCACCTTGTTTCTTATAAATTTCCAGGTGTTCCTTTAATTTCTGGATAAATTAAAAAATACTTAACCATCCCTAAAACAAAGAGAAGAAAATACTTTACTCCACGAAGGAGTCATTTATAAAATAGAGTGTTCATGTGGTTTACCATACATAGGAGAAACAGGACGAAGGTTAACCACCAGAATTAATGAACACAAAGCAGCAATAAGGAACATTTCAAACAAAACAGGATTAGACAGACACATACAACAAACTGGCCACAAAATGGACTGGGACTCCTTGCAAGTAATCAAACATCAATTCCACACAATTATCCGGAAATTAGAGGAATCCCTGGAAATTTACAAGACACAAGGTGGCAACATCAACGACCATGGTGGATGGAAAATCCATCAGGCTTGGTTGCCAGACCTGTGGAAGTAGTAAGACACAAGAACTCCTGACGATGATCTACTGTATAGATCGGAAATTTGAGATGTAAGGTACCTTAATAAATTTATCCTCTATAATTCCTGTTAAATATTTATAATTCATGGTCTTAGTATAATGGTCCTGTAGTGTTGTTCACAGTGACTCAGAATCTTGATAATAGTGAATAATCTCTTCCTAGAAGTGAATAATCTATAACTATTCAAATTACTATGGGATTTTTTTCTTACTAGTGAGATTTAAAACATTTTTTCTCACTAGTCAGATTTTTGGGTCGTACCCCATGCCCTTGCTTAGGACTACAGTAGGTGTTGCCATTCCATTCCATTCATGAGACAAATTCCAATGTTTTAAATCAATGTTGTACCTCTTCTTCTTTCTTCAGTCCTTTTGTTAATTTTCTTTTGAAATGCTTGTAAGAAAACTAGTAACGAAAATGTTTAATTCCTAAGTAAACCCTATAGTAATTTGAATAGTTATAGATTAATAACTCAGAAGTTAGATGCTGCCAAATAGCACTAGTCACTTGATTCATGCAGTATCATATGCTCATTTTGATCTAGTATGGCTTTATAATTTTTATGCTTTTTGTTAATATATCAATTCAGTGAAGCATTTTGTATGCTAAATTTTTGTTTTGTGTTGTAGACATAGTTTCATCGCTTTTAATATAACGAAAACAATTTCTTCCTCTAGAAATTCTTGAACAACATTGGTTTAGTAATAGATCAGCTTGGTTCTTCTGTTGCAATTAATCTCTTCCTTGCTAGTTTAAAGTAAGTCTATCATTATGTTTTGATATATGTTGTTCTTGAATGTAAATAAATGGTGAAATACTTGTATATACATGCATGGTTACCATGTTGTTGACTATTTATTGGCAAATGATCAAAAATGGCAAAAGGTTAAAGAAAATGTACAGCATAAAAACTGCATGAAATAAACTTATGGGACAAATTCTGTGTTATTTTTAAAAACCAGATTTTGCAAAGTATTTCAAATATGCAATTGTTGTTGGGATGAAATAGGTATTTATGATGCTCAAGGGGACTCTTTTGGTGAGCATTAACCCAGAAATGCTATGCAACTGGTTCAGTCTGGTTCACATGAACTGTTTGTTAAAATTACAATAGTTTGGTGGGACCGTTTGTCAAGTTTGAATAAAAACCACCATAGCAGACTTTCGCTGGTTTAATGATGAATTTTCGTCTTTTTTTTTTTTTCCCCATTTTTTTTTTTTTTTTTTGTTGTTGTATCGGGGTATTATATTAATCTCCTGCTTTGGGAAATCAGAAACTTTCCCTGTTGAAGACTGCTGAAACTGAACTAATTTTTTAACCTAAAAGCTGTCAACGCAGAGTTCTGTAAAATTTGATCAAATTTGAATATTTATTTAGTAATTGGTAGTACTAGAGGATCAAACTTGTTGAAAATTAATAAGATTAGTAGTTCACATGGCCTTTAGTCGGAACTTATGATAGGCTAATTTTGAGATGCTCATGTTTGCATTATCAAACAAACTAATGGTGTTGGAGTTTTACATCACCTGTTTGCATTCCTTGTTATCACTGACATTAAGCATATAATGTATCACATGCAGCAGTGAATTTTTTTTGCTTGGATTAACAAATGTGTCTTGATTCCCTTTCTTCCCACTATGAAAATCATTTGTGTTGTATGTGTTATCAAGATAGCATATCATTCTTGCATTAACCTCTCATTAAGTAAAATGCCTTGCTTTTATAAAACCAATCTTAAGAATTGTATGTATGTATCCACACGCCACACTTGTACATACTTTGAAGTTTATACATGTATATGAGAGGGGGGGGGGTATTTAGAGAGAATCAAGTGCCCTTGCCCCCCCCCCCCCTTGAGAGTGTTTAATTTTTTTTTTGTTAAAATGCGACTTATGTTAGAAAAAATGCTTTGATTTAACAAAAATGCATCGTGCATCAACTTACATTAGAAAATAATGCTTTAATTTTTTCCTTCTATTTTTCATTAACTTTAATTCTGTTGCGATGGTTTTAAAAACTTTTTTGCCCCCCCTCCGAAGCAGCACATCAGTGCCATGAAAACTGGCAGTATCGTGCCATTGTTCTGCAATGTAGTCAGTAACATGTGCGCACTTATTACATTTTTGTTATAGCTGTGTTCATCTTCGTAATAAAAGTTTTTATCGTGTTCAGCAAAGCTTAATTCTGTGGCTTCCTAGCAAAAGATGATCATGTACGCATGATTATCTCTGGTTTTTTTTTTTTTTTTTCAGTTTGCTTAAGCAATTTGTTTACTTGTTTTTAAAACTGTGGGAGATGCTAATTTTTGTAGAAAATATAGTCGGCTAGATATTTCAAAGTTTTCATGTTGTTGCAAGGGTTGCAGGTGAATCTAATAAATGGGTGCTGCACCTAAATACATGGGTTCAAAACAAATGCTAGCTTACTGTTTTTCTTGTATTTTCAAGTAACTGCTGAAGACAGAGCAATAGCTGACAGCTTTCAAGAACAATGCTGATGATTGTAGCTAATAAACATATGCCACCCTGGTGGCTGAGTAGTCTGAGGCACCAGCATTTGACTATTCAGCCAAGATGGGCATTGCTTTTTTCTTTCATTATGAAAAGTTTTCAGTAAAACGGTTTCTTATGGATGCTTATCAATCACTGCCTCATCACTACTGGCGGTGGCTACGCTACTGCAACTGAGACGATGCTTGCTGAAAGGAACCTTAGCATTATGGGAGCATTTTTTCCCACTCTGGTAGCCTCACTTCACAAGCATTTTCCAATACTAACTCAGAAGTAGGGATGGGCACATCGGTTAGAAATACTGATGCTGGACATCAATTCCCGAAACATCCATGCATCAGTAGTATTGGTGGAAATGTTCGATGTAGCAGTGAAAGCCTTGATGTTTAGCTAAAATGCCAAAGAACTTGCATCTTTTCCATTTGCAGCAGTAATGGGCCCATCAGTGGGAAAAATCTCTTTTCAATATATCGGTGATTACTCACCAATTCACCATTGAGTAACCAATATTTGTTAAAACGCTTGATGCATCAGAGAAAATCTCAATGCTTTTTTATAACATTGAGGACAAGAACTCGATTTTCAGTGATAAAACATCAAACAAAATAGCGAAAAAATCGCTAATTTGGAATATTATATTACCTTCTTCTTTAAAAGAATGCAACAAAAATAAATTCATTTACTTCACTTAGAAAATATTCTTTTGCAGTTCCAAACATCGATTATCACTTGCAAAACAACAATGCTCAAAAACATAATATTTCGTATTTTCAATGATGAGGAAAGAAACATAATGGGGAAGTGCTGACCATATGCTTTATGGGGGATTGCATTGTGACATATTATTGACTTCTTCTTCTTCTTTTTTTTTTTTTTTTTTTGATATTTTAGTTAGTGGGTTATTTCTTTTCCTCCAGCACTTAAAAATTTTGATCTTTAATGACTTTCCTGGTGTAGTACAACCTAGAGTGTTGTTACTATTTTTTCCCTGAGATCTCAGCTGGAGCAATCACATTCTGTAGTTGTATTAAAAAAACCAAAAAGAAAAACCCCAGCTGTATCTGCATATACAGGCATCAGAACAGAAAACTTGTTGCAAACTAGGAAAGCACAAATCATGATTATCTATAACAAGTTAGTAAAATCATGCAATGCATTGATTATGATACGCTTTCCGGCATACCGGAAATCATTACTCAAGTTATGAGGATAATGGCTGTAGAACAAATCTCGCTCCAGTGTCTTGACCTTTGACCCCATTTCAATGATGTTCAACAGAACCAGTAAACTATATTTCCGGAACAACATGATAAAGTTTTGTCTTAATCGAAGCATATTTACATAAGTTATAATGCATAAGGGCGATGGAATGGATCCTATGTCCTGACCTTTGACCCCACATAACCCATTTTCAATAGGGTTCGTCCCCAGGTGGTCCCCTAAGACATACTAAAATTTCATTGAAATCAAATTATATTTATGCAAGCTATGATGCATAAGAGCAATAGAATGGATCTCACTCCTATGTCGTGACCTTTGACTCCATTTCGTCCATTTTCAATAGGATTCGTCCCCAGGTAGTCCCCTACGACATACTAAAATTTCATCGAAATTGAACCATTTTTATGCGAGTTATTGTGCGGACAGAGGGACAAAGCTGGAGCATATATGCTTTCTTCAACCTACGGTTGGAAAGCATAAACAAACTATGAAACAAGTCAAATCCGTAGGTGTACTGAAAAAGTGTAGACCTACGATTGTGACATCACGGGCAAGTCATCTGACCTTGTTGCAAGCCTGGTGAGGTATAAAGATGGCCTTGGCACAACTCACTTTTTGTTCTAGAAGAAAATAGAAGTAAAGCGTAACACGCACACAACGCGTGACATAATGAGGCAGATGGTCGCGAGAGTGTGATGTCATAAAACTTTAATAGGATCCACACACAACGTGTGATGTAATGAGGCAGATGGCGTTACCGCGCGCCAACATCTGAATTGCGAGATTGTGACTTCACAAGATTTCTAAGCATGGGAAACATTAATAGGACGACGCCATGACACTAAAAACGTGGTAGCTCTGGGTGGTCATTTAACCCACTAAACGAATTTTCCCAAAGTAGAGATCAAGCTAAATCGATTTCTAGTACCAGAAAACGGTAGGCCAACGACTTTCATCAAAATCCTTAGAGCCATTTTCAAAATAAAATTTATGTAGATACAAGAATTGCTCCTTTGAGGTGGATGTCAAGTAATTTTGCTTCCTATACTTCCAATGGAAAAACTTCTGTACACATTTTCTTTACAATTAATGCGTTCCCAAGGATGAAAATTTGAACATCGATTAAAATAGCTTCATTTTATAACTTAAACATAACCATAATTATGCAATCCAACATTTATTTGTCTACTGACGTCATCAAAGTACAGGTCGCGCCATCTTTTTTCTGGTTCAACACCACCAAAGGAAACATTGTTTTTTAATATAATTATGGTTATGTTTTAGAAAATGTTAAGTATTCCAAGTTATGATATGAAGTTATTTTAATCGATGTTCAAATTTCCATCCTTGGGAACACACTAATTGTGAAGGAAATGTATACAAAAGTTTTTCCATTGGAAGTATAGGAAGCAAAATTACTTGACGTCCACCTTAATAGTATGGGATAAGGGTGATGAAATGGATCCCGATCTTATGTCCTGACCTTTGACCCCATTTGTCCCATTTTCAATAGGGTTCCTCCCCAGGTGGTTTCCTACCACATACTAAAATTTCATTGAATTCGAACCATATTTACTCAAGTTATGAGGCATAAGGGCAATAGAATGGATCCCGCTCCTATGTCGTGACCTTTAACCCCATTTGTCCCATTTTCAATAGGGTTCATCCCCAGGTGGTCCCCTACCACATACTAAAATTTCATTGAAATCGAACCATTTTTATGTGAGTTATTGTGCCGACAGACGGATGGACAGACAGACAGAAAAAGCTGGAGCATATACGCTTCTTCAACCTACGGTTGGAAAGCGTAAATAAAAAGGAGAATAACTGAAAACAATAAAACAGTAATTCCTGTCAGAATAATGATTAGCACCTGTAGAGTATTGAAATTGCTCTAAACTCAAAAATAGGCAAAATTCACAAAAATAAGAAATATACATATCATGAGACATATCCCCAGGGATAATTTCATGGTAAAACATGTAAAAATTGAACAAATGAAATATCAAAGGCATTGCGTGCCTAATATTGAACCATATATCGCACGTTACATGCTCAGTCAGTGTTATAATCCAACAAAAAAAGGATAAATTATGTAATTTACAGGACTCTAATAATCTTGAAAAAGCTTGGAAGTCATTTATAAAAAGTGAAAAA
This sequence comes from Macrothele yani, assembly GCA_039090855.1. Taxonomy (NCBI): domain Eukaryota; kingdom Metazoa; phylum Arthropoda; class Arachnida; order Araneae; family Macrothelidae; genus Macrothele; species Macrothele yani. The sequence continues at coordinate 155,696,373 of CM077001.1, read as the reverse complement.
AATGCATAGAAAAAGCCAAAACAAGAGCATTATAAAAATCACACCATTTAAAAGGTTAATAATATTGCATTTGTTTCTATAAAAGTTAGTAATATTTCATTGTCTCTACATTAAGAGAAAAGGATTCATACTTACGACAGATATATTTACCAATTCATTCGATAGATGGTGGCACTTGAGGAGATTCACCTGACATGTAGTGAAAGGCCGCACCCACTTCCTTCGTTTCCCGGCATGCAATTTCTGCATGCTACACACACGCGAGAAATCCTTGTGCAGTTTGTTGGTGGCCTGATGATGCAGTCCATGGGACTGTGAAAGCGCTCGCCATGATGACGTACAAAGTGTTTTTGAGTTAACCATGCCTCCCAACCCGATGAGTATCAGTTGTTTCTAATGAGATGTCTTAATTAATAGATATTTTTAGATGTATCAGTGTTCTAATGAGTGAATGTTTAATTGAAAATTGTAAATTAATATTTTAACTAAAACGTTTTATTTGTAAATATCTTTTAACTAACCAAGATTTGTTGCATAATTTAGGCTTCTCTCGGGGTGAGAGCATATGTCTCACTGAGCATGTAACATGCAATATATGGTTCAATATTAGGTACGCGATACCTTTGATATTTCATTTGTTCACAAAAATAGGGTAAATTTCACAAAAAAGTCAGAATTTCACAAAAAGGAGTATCATCTTTAAAACCCTGGTTTATGAGAAGGCTTATTGAATTGAAGAATTCACTTAATTCATCCTTACTGTTTTTTTTTAATGTCTGATTTGCCTTTTTTTTTCTCTATTACACGTCACTAAGTTTCTACATCAGGAATATAGGACCTATTAATGAACTCATAAAAAGTGTAAGTCATAGTTTTAATGAGTTTAATAATAGCAACTAGCATTCAAAAAGTGCCATAAATGCATACATGTCATGAAGCTGTTGTCTGAGATTCAGAGGTTAGCTCCTCAAAGAAAGTTAATCTGTGACATTAAAGTTTAAAACACAGATAGTGCTAGTTTGCTATTGAAAAGTCAAATATCTCCATTTATACCAATCTTGGTACACAACTCAAGCTTCACTGACATACATCACATGCCTCACACAAGAACTTTTGCAATGTATACTCATCTTTTTCCCTTGCCAGGCATTCATGAATCTGGTCCTCCCATAATTTACTTAACCTTTCTCTACCTTTCTTTCCTGCCACCACCGGAGCTGAATAAATTCTCTTAGTTAGCATTGCACTCATGGATTATATTCCAATTTTATGTTTATGTAAATCTGGCAACATTTTAGATTGCATTTTGTGTTAAGCTTTATGAAATGGAGTCAAAACAGTATGAACATGCCTTGACATTCACCAAAAGGAGAAAAAAACCCATCTGGAGTCAAAAAAAATATCAAGAGTCAAAAGGAGAATTAAGTGAATTCTTCAGCTGAATAATACCTGATATTAATTTAATCTGTGAGTAAAGCCAGAAGTGAGAATTTTCTAATCTAGTTTGTTGTTTTTTATTTAATAGTACCTTAGTTCTTAGATTTTTTTTTTTAATTTCAGGCCTGAGGATGTGAGCAGCAGTATGTATCAAATGGTGTACAAAGTGAAACCAAGGTGTGACATAACCTCACTTGAATTAAATAAAGTTAATATCATATGTGATGCTCTGAGAGATGCTATAAGAGAGAAAAATGACCCCAAGTAAGATTTTTGTTTTCTCTTAAATATTTTGCTTTGTAAGATCTGATGAATGCTCATGTGCCATAACATTATCACCACTTACCTAATAGTATGGGCTGCCTTTTGGTACAATATCCATTTCCATCTAGCATGGCATCAAGTCTCCTTGGCCACAAGAGGTGTCTTCAAGTATTTTGTACCAGATATGGCATTCCAGAGTTTGCTGTCAGAATGAGGCAGTGGCATGGACTGGTGGATGCCATGTTCCATTGCATCCTACGGATCTCCAGTGCGGTTTTAGTCAGAAGAGTTTGGTTGCCAGGAGAATGCATATAAAGCGCTTAGACATGATCCTTGAACCATTCCTGTACAATGCACATCTTGTAACATGAAGCATTGTCTAGCTGTAAGAGTCTAGTGCCATCTGGATACACAGTCACCATGTAGAAACAATGCCTAGGTAGAATCTGGCAGGCAGGGTGTGTTCAACTGGGATGGAAGGACCTAGTGGTGTCCATGAGAATAATTCCCATACCAAGATACCTGTGCCACCAGTCTGTTTCTGTCCATTTGTGCAGTGTGATTGCAGCTGTCAAGCAATTCAGCTTTTCTAAATTGGATTTGAATCTCCCCATTTGCACTTTTAAACAGGAACTTGGACCCACTGAATGAGTAAGATCTTTTCCGGTCATCCAATGTCCAGTCGTGATGTTCTCGCACCTGCTCCTTGTAGAGCTGTTGGTTAAAGCTGATTAAGTAGATCACACTTTTTTAAATTTGAAATTTATAATTTTTAGAAAGCTTATGTTTTTATGCTTAAACAAAGTGTGATATGCTTTATTTTCAATTAGTTACCTCTTGTCACATGTTTTGCCCATCATCATCATGTTTCTTAGTCTCATCCACAAGAGCCACCATTGGATTGTGCGTTCAGAAACATTTCTGATTTTGTACTGGTTATAATCTGCCATTAATTAATTGAGGGATCATGAGCTGTCTGCAGTCCTGGACACTGCACACCAACCAACATTCATGTCAACTTTCAGTCAGTGGTTATCTCCCATTTCTGACACGCTTAGTGTATGTGTGTCCCTCTCTGGACTATTCCACCACAACTTCACTGTGGCTACCCTTAAACTGACGAAAATGCTTGTGATTGTGAAATGAATCTGTGTGTCCCTCTGTGAACTATTCCACCACAACTTCACTGTGGCTATGCTTATACTGACAAAAATGCTTGTGGTTGTGAAGTGTGTGTGTGTGTGTGTGTGTGTGTGTGTGTGTGTGTGTGTGTGTGTGTGTGTGTGTGTGTGTGTGTGTGTGTGTGTGTGTGTGTATCCCTCTCTGGACTATTCCACTACAACTTCACTGTGGCTACCCTTAAACTGACAAAAATTATTGTGGTTGTGAAGTGGATATGTGTGTCCCTCTCTGGACTATTCTGCCACAACTTCACTGTGACACTACCCTTAAACTGACGAAAATGCTTCTGATTCTGAAGTGGATGTGTGTGTGTCTCTCTCTGAACTATTCCCCCACAACGTCACTGTGGCAACCCTTAAACTGACAAAAATTCTTGTAATTGTGAAGTGGATGTGTGTGTGTCCCTCTGTGAACTATTCCACCACAACTTCACTGTGGCTATGCTTAAACTGAGAAAAATGCTGACCCCCTGCCTTTCTCACACCAATAATTGTTCTTAGTTCTAACTCAGACAAGTCCTTCTTTTTCTCCATTGCACATGTTTTCTACTGAGAACTGATACACACTCTGCCTTTGCCATCTTTATGTACGTATTATGTGCTGATCAGTGACATTGAATCTACATGTTATGAGATGTGTCTAGGGATGATTATAATGATCTGGCCCATTAATGCATAATATATATGTCACTTACTTTAAATTGTATTAAATTGACAATGAAATATTTTTCAGTGTCCACTGTAAAAGGCTTTTACAGAGAACCTGAATCTCAAACCACCCCTGCTGCTCTTTACAGGCTTTCTTTCCGTTACTCAGTGAAAGTTTGCACTTTGCCATATCTATTTTGCACTCAAAAGAAACACCGAGTGATCCATCATCAACCTTTGTGGAAATACACTCTAAGTGGATTGCTTGTATTTTACATTTCGCTTGAGCGCATTGAGATGGGTGTCTGTCACGTATGACATATGGGTGAATGTCACATCCTGATGTATCCACACCTTATTCTAAATTTATTGTAAAACGTATAATGAAATGCATACATCATGAAATATGTTTCTTTTTGTGTGTGCTGTGTAGTGGGTAAGACAGACAATGCCATAATCATGATACCCTTTCTTGAACACTTATAACTGGCACTTTGTACTGAGACCACATGGATTAGTATGTAAAACAATCTACAGCATACCTTGCATAATTGTTGCTGTGAGGTGAAGAATGCTGGGGGTAGTCATTGTAATTCCACATGTACTTCAGGTAGAGAATGTAATGCTGAGATTTTAATATTTGTTCCTGTGAGATAGGTCTCTTAATTTGCTAAACAGTGCCTTTCCCATACTGAGTTATAGATGAAGTGGGAAGTTCTAAGACTGTTGGAGGGTTGGCAATTATAGTTTTTGGTTTCTTAATGTATTATCACTTTACAGCATTGCTAATCTTCTGCGTGAATGCAGAAGATTTGTGTAAAGTTCAAAAATATTTTTTGGCTAGTTTCCAATTGTGTGTGTGTGTGTGTGTGTGGGGGGGGGGGGTTATACACCATTCTGCTCAAGTTTCTGCATATGTGGTTGATTCAGTTGTAAAAAACATTAGCATCTAGTTTCAGTGTTCTTTAAAGTACTGTTGTGGACATGTATTTGTATGAAAGTTTCTTTATTGCAAATTTCTTTTAATAAATGCTCATTATAACATGTGTACTTTATTCACAGGTGTTATTATGTAGGAGTATTTTGTGTCAGATTTAATTCAGCCAAAGATCTGCTAGTAGCTTTACTCAGAAGAAAAGGGGATCATTAACCCCCAACCCTTCCACAAAAGAAACAGAACTTTGTTTGCAGAAAGAATAAAAAAAAGTGCAATGCAAAGTTGAAAATATTCTAAAACTTCACAGTTAACTTCAGTTACATAAAACTTTGCTGACACTTCAGATCCTCTAATTTTCTGTCAGAATATGCTCCCAAATCTCCATGTCGCACCAAAACACCCTTTTTCCCAGTGGTCAGAAGATAAGATGGGCTTTTTTTTTTTTTTAAATTTGTTTCAAGATTTAATGACCATCACGGGCATCTCTACAAGCAGTTGCCCATTCCTAATTTAGGGCCACTGGTTCCAGGGAAGAGACAGAGTCAGTGGCATCATTCAAGCATCCATGCTTCATCTGGTACTTGTACCTGGGCTGATCTTGGAGAAATGGTCAGAAGCCAGCACCTCAGACCACTCAGCCACTGAGGTGGCAAAAGTTGGCATCTGGCTATATTTGAGTTGGGCTAAAGTTCAAGTCTAAGATCAGGTATGGATGAATGTTTGTCTTTTTCTGGTGCAAGCTGCATCTCTTTCCTGAAGTCCATGGCTTTTAATTAGAGGTGGGTGACTTCTTATAGCCACCTCTATGTTCGTGGGATTGATCATTAAACTCCCAAAAGTAGAAAAAGGAAAAGCAAAAAAAAAAAAAAAAAAAAAAAAAATAAGAACTAGAACTTTACTTGCAAAAAGGAAGGGAGAAATAAACTATAGAGTACAAAGTAGTCCAACCACAGTTGAATTCCAAAGACCACAATGTGAGATACATCATGAAGCAGGAAGTTTTGTGATACCTAAGGAACAGCAATTTCTCTCTCTTGTGTGTGTGTGTGTGTGTGTGTGTGTGTGTGTGTGTGTGTGTGTGTGTGTGTGTGTGTGAGCTGCCACAGGTTAAAGCTATGGAAGAAAACGAAGGTGGATCACTCCCTTAATGAAAAGAAAAAACATTTCTTTTTTCAAAGAAAGCATCTCTCTCACAACAGCTGCCAAAATATTTGTAGCCAAAAAAAAAAAAAAAAAAAAAAAAATAGGATTCAATTGGTATGTTATGTATTAACCTCCAATATCGGAAGAAAATTGAAATGTTATGTAGAAGTTAGGTTAGCATGCCTGTCTTCACTTGCAAACAAGGAGTGACAACTAAACATTTATTTTTTCCATTTTCTCCCCCCCCCTTTTTTTTTTTTTGTTGAAATGCCTGCCAGGAAAACTACCATTGAAGAACAGGAAACACTAAATTTGCTAGTGAGGAACCTTGGTGCTGAAATGTAACAGAACATTATGATATCAGCAATTACTTTTGCCATAGGTATTATTCAAGGGATACAGACTGACAAAAGGAAAACTGAAATACACATTACTGTCCATGAGAAATGATGGATGATATTAGAGCTTACAAAAGATTCATTTTGTGTGGAAGAAGTGTGGAGCCACTCCTGCATGCTGTAGGTGGCTACTTTTGGACAGTCATTACTGATAAAAACCTAGTGGTTGACAAGAAGGTGGATCAAGCTGTTTTTGTCTGAATGGAAATCTCTTATGAAGCTATTAGATGTGGTCTGCAAAAAACATCATAAAAACTATATTTTTGTAGCTGTCGTTGTTTGGAGGTTTAATGACCACTGTGAGCAACTCGATGGGCTATACGTAGTTGCCTGTCCCTAGTTTAGGGTCACTAGTTCAAGGGAAGGGAGAGAGTCTGTGCCATAATACAAGCCTAACATCCATGCCTCACCAGGTCAGATGCCAGTGCTTAGACCACTGTTCCACTGGGGCAGCTAAAAACTATATGCTAGAGTTCTGTAAAAAGTAGATGTCTGTAAGATCACATAATATGATGTCAACAGCAAAAACTAAGACACCATCATCCAAATGACTTGCAAATGGATAATCCAGGCTGAGGGGTGTATTTTGCAAGAAACATTAATAAAGAGTTTTAAGAAAACCATAATTTCAGTGTTAGACAGTACTGAAGGTTATTACATATGAGCAGAGGAAAACAAAGAGGGAGTGAAGAAAGCTGACATCAGCTTCATTAAAAGATAATAATAGGTGAAAAACTATTATTGGTTGCTTAAGATGATGAGCAAAATTTGTATGCCTACCCACGGGTATGTAGCATCTTATTTTATAGTTAATGAAATTTGATGTTCTGCTATTTAATTCCTTTAGTTCTATCAATATGGTATCCCCTTCCCCCTTAAAAAGGGTAGTCATCATTAGCCATATTTTTGTAGGATTCACAATTAAAATTTGTGTGATTCTTTCTGATATTTTAGGGTTCAAAAACATGAAGAAACAAAGGAGGGGGAATTATGTGAATAAACACAGAGAGGCCTAGGATGGAAAGGATAAAGGAACCTTGAAAAGCTTCCTGAAGATTGTCAGTGTTACTTTAACTTACTCAGAGAATGACTGAAGTAGCTGAAATCATGTAAGAGGGATGTAGAAAAGAAGTGGGACTGTTTTAAGAACTATGTTGTCACTGCTGCTGAAGAAGTCTGTGGTGCCACAATAGTGGATAAAGGGGAGGTAATAGCGGAGGTGATGCTTGGTGGAATAGTGAGATTGAAGAGGCAATAAAGAGAAAGAAGGAAGCCTATTTGGGGATGTTGCAAGGTAGAGTTTCTGTGGATGAATATCGCTATAAGAAGCGTGAAGCCGCTAAACTGGTTCACCAGAGTAAGACAAAAAATAGGAAGGAGAAGGGTGAAAGGCATGAATTGGCTTTTTGGAAAAATAGGAAGTCTTTTTGGAAGTACATGAGACACAGGAAAAATAGGGAAAACAAAGTGTTAAGTTGTGTGAAAAATAGGATCAGGGAACTGATATGGGAGCCCAGTGAGTTAAGTGAAACATGGGATGTATACTTCTGTGACTTATTAGATCCACAAGGCAAAGGTGATTCTGAGGCAGAAGCAGATGATGTCACAGTGAAGGATGGAAGCACAAGAGGGATCTCATCAAGAGAAGAGGTTTGTAAACCTCTAAAATCTCTTCAGAATTACAAGGCTCTGGAAATTGATGGCATAACTGCTGAGATGTTGAAATATGGTGGGTAATTAACTGGTCAATTGAAATTTGCCAGTTGTGCTGGGAAGTTAAGAATGGTCCCTTGAGATTGGAAGGATGCTATCATTGCTCCCTTGTATAAGGAAAAAGGTGATCAGACTGACTGCAAAAGCCATTGTGGTATTATCCTACTCAGTGTCCCAGGGAAAGTGTTTGGTAAGGTCGTTATTGAAAAAGTACGAAGTCTAACATCAGAGAAAGTGTAGGATGTTCAGAGTGGTTTTATGCGTGGTAAAGGCTGCACTAACCAAATTTTTGCATTGCGCATGATGATTGAAAAGTATCTGGCTGTTGGTAAAAAAGTTTTTGCTGCCTTAATATATTTAGAGAAAGCTTACGACCGAGTAAATAGGACACTTTTGTGGAAGGTATTGAATAAATATGGTGTTACTAAGAATCTACTTAATAGGGTAAAAGTTATGTATGCTGGTAGTAGATGTAATGTCACCATGGCTGTTTGGATGCTTGCATGCGGGATGCTAAGATGGACAATACTGGTAATATCAGTGTGTGCAAATTGCTGTGTGCTGATGACACAGTCCTGTTGGCAAAGAGCAAAAGTGAGTTGCAGAGTATTGGAAATTTTGATTTCTATTCTACACCAAGAAATTTCGGATATCTAGTGTAATTTAACTATTTTAGTGCAGAGTATGTTGTCCCGGATGTATGAAGTTTGCATGAAATTCAAACTATGTATAAGTAAGGGAAAAAGCAAAGTTATGGTTTTTGAGCAAGGAACTGTTAGTACTGAATGTAATATAAGTCTGAATGGCACAGTGATCAACCAGGTGAATGAGTTTGTGTGTATTTAGGAATCATGTTTTGACAGAGAGAACAAATTAGATGGTGAAATTAGTAGATGAGTGAATTCTTCATTGAAAGTCATAGCTGCTTTGGGAGGTTTTCACAGGAACGATAGATTCTCAAGAGAGTCCCGCATGGCTGTGTATGAAAGTGCAATTGTTCCTACTCTGATGTAGGGCAGTGAAACCTAGGTACTACATAAGAAACATAGGAGTTGTTTATGTGCTGGAGAAATGCATTACTTATGGGGGTTTGTGGCAAGACACATTCTAATCATGTGAGGAGTGAAGATGTGTGGCAGTTGTGTAATTGAAGCAAAATGTTGTTAGCAAGGTGGAGACTAATATGCTTCGGTGGTTTGGCCATGTTGAACGAATGAGTGATGAGATGCTTACTAAGAAAATTTTTTTAGCCCAAGTGGCTGGAAGGAAACGCATAGGAAGGCTAAGGAAGTCATGGGAGGATCAGATTCAGGAGTATCTGCATGAGAAAAAAATTATGATTATAAACTATAAAGTATAAAAGGTCTTGTGTACTTCAAGTGTTGGACGTCAGTGAAACCCAAGTTGTGTGTTAAGATTGCTGAAAATGGAGAAGTTTGATATGGCAGCAGTAAGTAAATAATCAGTTAAAAATTTATCTGGTAGTTTGTATTTCTTTGTGGAACTAACCTCTGAATCACAGAGAACAGCTTGGTGATATGTATGTGTATATCATTCCTATTCCTGACATCCATCATTCTGAGATCATGTGCTGTTACAACTTAACATTCTGTAAGATATATCTAGAAAGAAATTCTGTTCTCCACACAAAATCATTGATGAATAAAACTTCAACTTCATGAAGTTTCATAAAAGCTAAAAGAATCAAATTTTTGTATTCATAGTATTCAGTATAAAAGCATAAATTTTAACCAGAATTTTTCTATAGTAATTTTATTGTATGCTTGCCTGTCCTAAAATCTCATAACAGTTTTTCTACCCACCGGTCAGAGATTGGGAAATTGTGGTCCCATGTACGACAAGATACTTCCCTCTTATAAGTTAGGCAAAATAAAAACAATACAAATTAAAATATGTGCCATCAGTTTTGCCTTTTAATTGATGAACTGCATAAGTGAATGTGAGTTTTATATTTAATGGTGTTGGAGTTTTGTGATGTTAAAATCATAAAACCACAATAACAAAAAAAAAAAAAAGAAAGAAAGAAAGAAAGAAAGAAAGAAAGAAAGAAAAAGAAATGGAAAAGAAGGGAAAATTATAAAGTAATACACAGAACAGCAACCACAGAATCTGGTTGTGTGAAAGTATGAAGCAATTGCTGAGTCTTCTACATTTACTGTAGTATTAAATAAGTGAATGAGAAGACTTGTACTCAGGAGTCATACTAATAAATAAACATTTTTTAATGTTCTTTTTTCAGTATAATTACAAGGGTCACGCTGCCGATCATATTCTTCGCAAATTGCAAAAAATAATAATCATTTTGGTGAAAATATTGGCGATTATCTTTTTTAATAGTGTCCAAGCAAAAACAATCTTTAATTTTTATTCAATTTGGTATTTGAAAAATGAAATTTGAATGTTAATAACTTTTTTCATTGTTTACATTGTGCGTGAGACGGAAAGTGATTATGTGAAAAGAGTGATGCAATCACTGACATAAGACCTATTATAACACTATGTTTTTTATGGTTTTTTATAATTCCAGTGGAAGGTGAAAAATAAAAAGGGTGACTCCAGGTTACATTTGGCAAAAAAAAAAAAAAAAAAAATTGAATTTCGCAAATGGGTTGGGAAAAACTTTGAAAACGCCAGAGCAACTGCTGAATTATATTGTATAAATTTAAATACCCCTGTTTTGAAAATATAAATTGTATTTCATTTTTTAAAGAAATGCAATTTACAGTTCTCAAAATTCTTTTTGTTTTTAACTCACCCATAAACTCTTGACACATTGATTTTGAAATTGTATTTATGATAATCAGATGTGAGTCATTTCCTTTGAAAGTGACTTACTCATCATACAAATCTGAACATTCTCCTTACTCCAGTAACACTGTCTAACTTTAAATGTTTTTTCAATATGGAATTTGAAGAATACGAAAAACTGAATGACTTCATATGCCATCATGAGGACTGCATGGACTCAGAAGGGAGGGTAGGCAGACAATTTCCTCGACCGTTTTCTTGAATCTTTACAGTTTTAGCCTTTGTAGTTGAATGCAATTGTGATTTATTAGTTTTTGATTTTTAATAATGCATTTTCCATCTAAAAAAAGCAATTAAATTTTATGTATTTTTCATTTGTTCATTTAGGCTCGTTCAAGCATTGGTTTCTTGCTATGCAAAAAAAAATCCTCCTGAACTAGACCATGCTTTGTTGAAAATCAAGCAAATGAAAGGTTCGTTTATTTCAATATTTCATTTTTGTAGGAATTGCATCTGTACTCAAGCTCATTGCTATTTGGTGGTGTATTAAAAGTTTGACATTTAATAATTTTGGAATTTTTTTATTATTATTTAGGTTCGCAGGTGAATGGAACATCTGAAAAAATTGTTGATGATGCCTTGAAAATGTTGCTTTATTTAGTTGATGCATCAGAACTATATAATGAAGCTCTTGGCACCTATGACGCTGAAATAGTTATCATGGTTGCTGAGAAATCTCAAAAGGTATGATGCTTTTCATTCTGTGTTTTTTACAATCTGATGATTTTAAGATGGATATGCACTACTGTTTATTGAAATTGCAACACTGAGAAGATTGACTCATATCAGACAGAGACTTGTATGAGGGGCAGGCCATGGAAAGGAATGGTAATTATTACAACCACAGTGTGTATGCAAATTTCATGTGTGAGCTATGCCCTTTCAACTGATCTAGTATACAGGGCACACAGCAGCCCATGGAATCCTGGAATTTGACTTCCCTCTTTTTCTGGCCTGGAAAGTTCTTGATTTTTCAAATTCTTGTGTGAAATGCCCTGGAATAGTCCTGGATTTTTTTCTTGCAATAGAAGAAAAAAAAAGAAAAAAGAATTGGTTGAGTTACTTTGATCTAGCTCCCTACAAAATCTGCTCATGTTGACATCATAGAATGTGAAGACATGATGTCATCTCTTTCATTTAATGTGATGCTCGAGTGCAAGATGTTTGAGTGCCGTATTTTGAGCCATCTTGGGGTTTTGTTGTTGTTGTTTTTTATTGGGAGATTAATGAGCCCTGTGAGCAACTCAGTGGGCTTTAAGCTGTTGTTGCCTGTCCCTAATTTAGGGCCACTAGCTTCAGGGAAGGGAGAGAGCCAGTGCCATAAGACAAACAGAAAATCCATGCCTTACTGTGATTCTAACGCAGACCCATCTGAGATGAATGATCAGGAGCCAGTGCTTCGACCATTGTGCCACCGGGGCAGTCCACCTTTGTTTGTGGCGTATTTTTTGTGTGCAGTTGGAATCACAACAGTGTTGGAAACTTTCGTGATAGTCCAAGATGGCCGTTTCTTCTAGCATGCACTTTCCTACCTGAAGGAGGTTGATATCTGGTCTCTCCCTACTGCCATTGTTCATGGGAATAGATGACTCTCTGGGATAGGGAATCTTTAGTGCTGTGGCAAAATTGTTTTGTAGTATTGTCATTGTGCTAAGTTCCAGACTATTTCATATAAGTTGATTACAGATCATTTTTATACAGAATTTTTTTCTTATGTTGAAGATGTAATGCACACTGAAGAACACTCTGTAACATAGGAACCCAAAGAACTTCATAACAATTCTAAATGCATAGTAATTTAATTTGCAAAATATAAAACAAAGCTCTATGATTCTAGCAAAAATTTAAGCTCCTGGAGTTTTTTTGATGAACTGAAAAACCTCTGGAATTTATTTACCATAAATGTGTACAAACTGTGGGCATAGGTACAGAAGCAGGCCACAGAGGCATGTTTCCATAATTGCATCGCTCAAATGTGGACAGTGTGGCATTGCTAGCAGGTGACAATGCCATGCCACAGCAGAAGAAATCTGTATGTACAGTTGTCAGACTTTGAGCAGAGCAGAATTGTGGGACTATGGAAAGCCAAATTGTGTGTGTGTGTGTGTGTGTGTGTGTGTCACCATTTATGTCAAAATACACATATATTCAAAAATTAAGCATAATCAACAAAAAATGTTAAATTTCAAAAATGAGAAGGGACAATGAAATAGGCTGTTTACTACACATAAATATCTTAGTGAGAAACTAAATGCACAGTAACAAATCACATAAAAAGAAATGAAAATGTGCCAATAGTCCAAACTGGGGGAAACAGCAGGGATTTTCCTGAGGTGTTTCTGATTTTGTACATTGGTCCAGTAAGGTATATGGTGACCTCTTACAGTGATGCAAGTGTCACACCGATGTCTCGTGCTGTTGACAACGAAAGCAAGAAGACTGTGCGAGCAAATCTTACTCCTGAACAGGAGTAGATCGAAGTTTCATGAGAGTTCTGGCAAGGAGGTTGACAACTTGCAATTTGTTTCCCCAATTCATCCCACATAAGCTGTATTGGGTTGAGCTCTGGGGAATGTGCTGGCCATGGCATACGGTGCATATCTTTACTTTCCAGCAACAATAGCAGCTCTCTGTTAGGTCTCGCGTTATCATCCATGAACAGGAAATCTGAGCCAACAGTATGCTAAAAAAGCCTCACGCAGAGATCCAGGATCGCATCACTTAGTCTCCGACCTGTTAAAGTTCCACCAGAAGAGACATGGAACTGTGTGTACATACATACATACATACATACATACATACATACATACATACATACATACATACATATCACTAAGCTGTTCTCTGAGATTCAGAGGTTAGCTCCAAAAAGAAATACAAACTACCAGATATTTTTACTTACTGTTGTCGTATCAAACTTCTCCATTTACAGCGATCTTGACATACAACTCGGGCTTCACTGATATCCATTACACGCCGTACACAAGATCTTTTATACTTCATACTCATAATCTTTTTCTCATGCAGACACTCCTGAATCTGATCCACCCATGTCTTTCTTGGCCTTCCTCTGCCTTTCCTTCCTGCCACTTGGACTAAAAGATTTTCTTAGTAAGCATCTTATCACTCATTCTTTCAACATGGCCAAACCACCAAAGCATATTGGTCTCCACTTTGCTAACAACATTTTGCTTCACATCACACAACTGCAACACATCTTCATTCCTCACACAATCAGATCGTGTCTTGCCACAAACCCCATAAGTAATGCATTTCTCCAACACACAAATGACGCCAATGTTTCTTCTGCAGTACCCAGGTTCCACTGCCATACATCAGAGTAGGAACAATTACAGTTTCATACACAGCCATGTGGAACTCTCTAGAAAACCCATCATTCCTGTGAAAACCTCCCGGAGCAGCTATGATTTTTAATGAAGAATTCACTTGCCTACTAATTTCACAATCCGGTTTGTTCTCTCTGTCAAATATGCTTCCTAAATACACAAACTCACTCACCTGGTCAATCACAGTGCTGTTTATACTTATATTTCATTCAGTGCTACCAGTTCCTCTCTCAAACACCATAACTTTGGGTTTTCCCTTATTTATACTCAGTTTGAATTTCATGCAAACTTTGTACATCTGAGACAACATACTATGCAAATCACTTTTGCTCTCTGCCAACAGGACAGTGTCATCAGCATACAACAATCTGCACACACGGTTATCACCAAGACATAAACCACTATCATCTATTTTGGCATCACGCATGAATGCGTCCATAAATATATTAAACAGCCATGGTGACATTACACAACCTGGTCTAACTCCTGCACCAGTAGAAAACCATTTTGATAAAACACCATTCACTCAAATACAAGTTCTACTACCAGCATACATGGCTTTTACACTATTAAGTAGATTCCCAGTAACATCATATTCATTTAATACCTTTCCACAAAAGTGTCCTATTTACTGGGTCATAAGCTTTCTCTAAATCTATGAAGGCAGCAAAAACTTTCTTACCAACAGCCAGATACTTTTCAATCATCATGCATAATGCAAAAATTTGGTTAGTGCAGCCTTTACCAGGTATAAAACCACTCTGAACATCCCACACTTTCTCTGATGTAAGACTTTGTACTTTTTCAATAACAACCTTACCAAACACTTTCCCTGGCACACTCAGTAGGCTAATACCATGATAGTTCTTGCATTCAGTCTTATTACCTTTTCCCTTATACAAGGAAACAATAATAGCACCCTTCCAATCCCAAGGGACCATTCCTGTGTGTGCCTCTTGGAAATAATGCCGCTCCTGACAAGTACACCACCACCTCTGTAATGGTGCATTTCTCGGATGTTTGTAGGGTAATAGCGGGTTCCAGGTTCTCTCCAGATAAGAACACAATGGATGTCACTTTAGAGACCGAACCTTGATCCTTTGGAGAAGAGGGTATTGGCCCATTGAATTTCATTCCAGGTCTTGATGTTGTCTGCACCACAGTACCCTGGCATTTCTTGCTAACAGAGTTAGTGGGGTGCAAACTGCAGGTCTTCTCTCTTATAATCTTTTTTTGTTAAGCTGTCTGTATACTGTTTGCCTTGGAACAGCTGGTCCACCAGCTGCAGTCAGCTCTAAAACAAACACTCATGCTGATGTTATACTTAAATGTCAAGAATTCAGTTGTTGCACTATTTACTGTTTCTTACGTTGTATTTTTGTTGAAGTGCTTGCGGTAAACGTCTTTGTTTGACCAAGGGTTATAATCATATAACATGCAATACAGTTTATAATATATAGAAATAAATCGATAATAGGAGGTTAAGAATGTTGGTCATGGAGCATTCCGGGATATTGAAGGGTCCTCTGTATTGTAGTCCTATTGTGATGAAATCCTGTTCATCTTGTTTCAAAAGGTAGACATCGCTTCTTCCACACGAACATTGATTCAGTCAAATCTTCTTATTGAAGGGTTAAGTTCAGGCTTGATATTTAATCTTGTTATTATCCTATATTTTGTTTCCAAATGGTAAGGTAAAAGCTGTAAGTGAGTATCGTTCTTTTTGAGTCGTCATTTAAAAGATGATATTTAAGAATGTTAAAACAATTAGCTCTCGCTGACATTGACCTGTTACGTCTCGCTGTTAGTGCCACATACCTATCATCCTGAACTGTTGTAATCTGTGGACAACCTACTGCAGGTTAATGAGTAACATCTCCAGTGTCCTAGTACCTGGCCTTGATGTCTGTTCATTGAAATATTGAGATAAATTCAGATGATGTCATCCAGCAATTCAGAAAGTCTGTGAAAAATCATTGCATTATTTTGTAACGACATACCATAATTTTTCGACATATATTCAGTAACAACATACAACAATTTTTCGGTTGCTGTGCGTTGTTTAACGTGGAAAGAGCGGTCGATTTATTTACTTGACATATATTCAACAGTTTTGTGGTTCCTTTATATTATTTCTTTTTTTTTTTTTTTTTTTTTTTTTTTTTACTTTTATTGTTTTAGTTTTTTTTTAAATAAAAGCAATCCCATTTTATTCCACAAGTTAATATTTTAGAGTATAATTTTCTTATCAGATTTCAACAAGTACAGTAAACTCTGTGTTATCCGGCATCAACGCGGGGAATAGTTGCAAGGAAAGACTGACCTTTGGAAAAGGTCATGGCTCCGGGAAAAGAAAAAGTTTGGAACAGCAGTACAGTAATGACAGGTCATAAACCTGTCATTACTCAAGAAGTGGCAGTTAATTTCATTCTCTCCCTCTCTCCATCCCTGCACATGTCGCAAGAAGCAAACTAACCTCCACCAAATACCAGGAAATAAGTAGGAACATTCTCAACCTAAACATGTGCTTTATGCTTTCATTTTTCTATTTGCACCCTTATTTCCTTCTGAAATGACAACATGCTAATTGAAGTTTGCAAATCTCACTCCTCACCCATGTCAACAGGCAGCAGGCTACCACATGTTGGCATGTCAGATGTAATTTTATTTTATCTTCTACCAACACCACTTCCTTCCCTTTCTCTCTTCGGCTATTTAGACCGAAAGCGAAACCAGAGCAGCATTTACCTGAGCACTCAATCTCCGGCTCTCCTGGCACCACTTTGGACCCTGTGGTCTGTGGAGTTTCAAATTCATGATGCATTCACTCACCTCTCACATTTCTAAACACAACCCATCCCAGTCTGGCATCTTGATGTTATAAAGAAACAACAAACTGCGATTCCAACTGCCATTTTTTTCGTCTCTCTCAACACAATAGGTAAATAAATAAGCGATCTCAAAAATACCTGATAATAGAACAGTTCCGATTAATAAAATGCCTGACACATAGTTTCCTGTACTTCCATAACTTTTTTACTGCTGACCAGTGGGTACTGTTAGAAAAAAAATGTCTTTCTGAAGTAAGGTTTATGAAAGGAAATAACAGAAACAATTTGTAAAAACAAAAATTAAAAAAAGATAATGGCAATTCCTGTTTATCTAATAACTTATGATAAACAAGCAAAAAAATTTCGGGGTTGGGGGTTGGACCCTAAAAACCCTTCCTCTGGTTACAGCCATGGTTTTACCCTTCCCGTGATGTCCTCTTTTACACCTGCAGTGACATAGAATGTGTGTGTTGTATGGACACTGCTCCACTTGAATTACCTATTTTTTTCTTTATGGTCTCTGCAGCGTGTGTTACTGTCAGATAGAAAAGCATGGCAATTGGTTGTGCAATCATGAAGTTGTTTTATTATTATTATTTATTTAAAATGAATAAATAATTTAAAAAATGCAGTTATATGTAATGCCATAATGTACATAATAGGATAGCAAAACTTTTGTTTACCCCTGGAAAAACAATCGTTTGTTGCAACTTCACTTGTTTAAATGTTCCAATTTACTCTTTCAGTAATTTTTTTATTTGAGATTAGCTAAGGACTGCTCGAGAAGAATATGTTATATAGTGCCAATCAAGATAACTTATTGGAACGCATATTTTGTACTTAAAGGGAAACGGACTGCAATATCTAATCACTCAAAATCACGTGATTTATTAAGTGTTTGCAGAAAGTTTTCAACTCTTCTCTCTGTTCTATGTTCATTAGTCATTACATGTTGGGTATAACCCACAGACATACATCAGACACCAAAATTATTTTAGATTTATGTCCTAAAATACACTAGTAGTATCGGAAGATTTCAGATAATGAAAGCAATCGTTTGTTGCAACTTCACTTGTTAAAATGTTCCAATGTAACTTTTGAAGAAATGGTTCATGAATTAATGGTTGTCAGATTTTAAATGAGACTGAAAAATATGAAATAAAACCATTCTTTGGTGATTAGTTAAAAATCGATAACCGATAGAAAGATTAAAAGTGGCCAGGTTAAATGGAGTTTGTACTGATAATTTGGCTGTTTTTAATTTTTTCATCTGTCATCAGGTTTTAACTAATCATCCAAGAAGGATTTTATTTCATATTTTTCTCTCTCACTTAAAATCTGACAACCACTGACTCATGAACCACCTCTACAAAAGTTGAATTGGAATCTTTTAAGAAGTGAAGCTTCTACCAGTGGTAAGAGATTACTTCTACTACAAGAAATCTTCTGATACAATATAATTTTGATTTGAATATTGTTTTTGGTGTTTGATGTATGGTCGTACATGTAATGACTAAAGAATGTAATAATTAGACAGTAGTTGAAAACTTTCTGCAAACACTGAATTTGATGTGCTCCACCTATTTGTTTTGCATGAAAATTAATGCAAAATGCTTTGATACCTTTCTGCTGAATCTAATAGCACATGTCTTAACCTTCTGGAATAAAAAGGAAAGGAAATAATAATAGGAATCATAATATACAGGGAATGATATTTAAAGACATGTAAGGCTCACCAGTGAACTAAAGTTCGTTAATTATTATAAAAAATATATTCATGTATGCATGTGTAAGCTGAGAGTGGTTATGTTTTTTTATGCTGTTTTCAAAAAGCCTGTAAAATATCCAATGCTTTTCTGCCACTATCAGTCTTACCCAATCTGGGGTATCTGTTGTGAAATAATTGTTGCACAGTGTGAGTTCTGTTGTAATAGACTTCTGTAAAGTGCTCCCTTGTGGTTGTGTACATACACGCATGTCACTAAGCAGTGTTCTCTGAATTTCAGAGGTTAGCTCCTCAAAGCAACATCACCTGCCAAAGTTTCTGTTGGTGTTAGATTTTATTTACTGTTAATGCTGACGTGCCAACTCTCCGGATTTAGACAGGAAATTCCGCATTTTCAGCCCTTGAGTGTCAAATTCTACTGATTTTCACCAAGGATTAGCCATTAGGATGGTTGAAATTCCATCAACCGCCATAATTTCAAACTGTGTGCGAAATATTTTTCTTTCTGCGTCGATGCAAGGTGGCATTACAGTCGTCAGTTTTTAATTTTTCCTCTGCTATCAGCAAAAAGAAAGCTGTCCTGGTGGCACAGTGTTTAAGAGCTGACCAATTGTACGAGATGGGTTGGTAAAAATTTGCTTTAAACCAATTTCTCTCAGTCCAATTCTCATACAGCGCCTTCAGCAAAGAGCTCACCCACTCTGGCACTAGATGCTGAGGAGGGTCTGTAATTGATTGACAAATGAGAGCTGCCCTGCCTTCTCCTTGCAGTTCAATCTTTCAACCCCTCCCTCAACAGAGCCGCATGTGTTCTAAGTGATGATAAACAAGTGAGTTGCGGCAAATTCACTTAATGGCAGAAGGGAGTATTTACAGTTGGCTCACCTTGTAACGAAAGAGGATGTTAGTGCAGTCCTTTTTTGTCATCTTCGCCTTCAGCTTCGTGCACATCCTAAAGAAGAAACAAAAAACAATTGGCTTCAAACAGAAGTCATCGCTCTTTCCACGTTTATAAATGAGTCGCGAAAAAATTCTCATCGGCCACCACCGGGAATCGAACCCAGGGTCTTCCAGTTACGTGCCAGACATGCTACCACTGCACCACAGCAGCCTCTAATTCCCCAGACTTATAATTGGCTGCTATTTTATTCGTAAAAAACAACAACACACAAGCCATTTTGTTTCCATTAGCTTGTGGAATTGACATACCTGAAAACGAATTTCAGTAGGAGGAGGGGTGTTGATTTTTGCACTTTTTTACGCTTTCCAACCATAAGTTGACGAAGCGTATATGCTCCAGCTTTTTCTGTCTGTCCGTCTGTACGATAACTCACATAAAAATGGTTTGATTTCGATGAAATTTTAGTATGTGGTCGGAAACCACCTGGGGAGGAACCCTATTGAAAATGGGTGAAATGGGGTCAAAGGTCAGGTCATAGGATCGGGATCCATTCCATCGCCCTTATCCCATACTATTAAGGTGGACGTCAAGTAATTTTGCTTCCTATACTTCCAATGGAAAAACTTTTGTAGACATTTCCTTCACAATTAGTGTGTTCCCAAGGATGGAAATTTGAACATCGATTAAAATAACTTCATGTTATAACTTGGAATACTTAATATTTTTTAAAACATAACCATAATTATAAAAAAAATCAATAACTTTTTCTTTGGTGGTGTTGAAACCCAAAAAAAGATGGCGCTACCTGTACTTTGATGACGTCAGTAGACAAATAAATGTTGGATTGCATAATTATGGTTATGTTTTAGAAAATATTATGTATTCCAAGTTATAAAATGAAGCTATTTTAATCGATGTCCAAATTTTCATCCTTGGGAACGCATTAATTGTGAAGAAAATGTGTACAGAAGTTTTTCCATTGGAAATATAGGAAGCAAATTTACTTGACGTCCACCTTAAAGGAGCAATTCTTGTATTTATGTAAATTTTATTTTGAAAATGGCTCTAAGGATTTTGATGAAAGTCATTAACCTACCGTTTGCTATTACTAGAAATCGATTTAGCTTGATCTCGACTTGGGGAAAATTCATTTAGTGGGTTAAATAACCAGCCCGAGTTACCACTTTTTTAGTGTCGTGGCGTCGTCCTATTAATGTTTCCCATGCTTAGAAATCTTATGACGTCACACTCTCGCGATTGAGATGTTGGCACTTGGTCACGCCATTTGCCTCATACGTCACGCGTTGTGTGTGAATCCTATTAAAGTTTTATGATGTCACACTCTCGCGACCATCTGCCTCATTACGTCACATGTTGTGTGCGTGTTATGCTTTGCTTCTATTTTCTTCTAGAACAAAAAGTGAGTTGTGCCAACTGCTTGGAGTTAATGCGTAGTACAGTATAAGCAGCGAAATGTTGATGTGTTTTTCCCTTCAAAAGGTTAAACTGTTAATACAGCAATTTTTTTTTGTTACGCTTTTGAATAATCATTTGATGACGAGCGTATCTGCTGTGCTAAAATATGATTAGTTCATTTTTATTAATTACTATTAACAGTGTCAAATGGATGATAAAACAATATAAAAAAAATATGGCTGGTCGACCCCCTGCGAAACGTGGACGTTTCAACTTCAATAAGAAGAATAAGTAGAATACAGCACTGTTGGAACAAGAACAAGCGGAATTAGTAAATATGGAACAGCTTGGACATTCAAGAGCCGATGGTTTAGGATCACATTCCAGTCTCGAAACATATGACCTTCCATTGGAAGAAGATCAGCCTACAAAAAGACCATTCCGAGCAGCTAAGGCAAGGAGCATGAAAATAACGTCTGACGTTATTATAATTCTCCATGAATCTATATCGGAAGAAAACCTCGAACAAATGCGGTGAATAAATAGACAGTGAATCGCAGCTGAATCATCTGAAGAACGTAACCAGCGCTTGGAAGAACTACGAAGCCGTTCATCACAGTGAATTGCAACCAAAACTGCGGATGAACCTGTTCAGCGACTGAAACACTTGGGACAACATGCAACTGAACGACTTAGCATTACAATACTTGGAAATAACATATCAAAATAAAAAATTTGCCCTCATATCCCCTTTAACCGAGCGATGCTCAGTGTTCCTGATATTGCATTATAACTTACGTAAAAATGCTTCGATTGAGACAAAACGTTATCATTTTGTTCCAGAAGTATACTTTATCGGTTCTGTTGAATATCATCAAAATGGGGTCAAAGGTCAGGTCATAGGAGCAAGATTTATTCTACAGCCATTATCCTCATAACTTGAGTAATTATTTTTGGTATGTTGAAAAGGGTATCATAATCAATGCATTGCATGATTTTACTAATTTTTTTCCTCCAGAACTTTTAGTGGACCAATAATACTACTTCTGGAAAATTGTTCCTATGTCTGGAAAATCTCGATAAAAAAATAGCTCTCGTGTGATTTTATGAGCTGTAAAAATCTCGCGATTTTCAGATTTTGAAAGTTGGCATGTCTGTTAATGTATTGAATCTTTCTATTTACAGCAGTCTTGGCACACAACTCAATCTGCACTGACATCTGTCACATGTCTTGCACAAGACTTTTGGTGTTTTGTGCTTCATTCCCATTTTATTCCAGTCAATGTGTCATTCCTAAATCTGGTCCTACTGTGATTTCTTTGGCTTACCTCCACCACTCTTTTCCACCACTTTGACCCTTTTCTTCAGCCATTTCCCATTTTATTCCAGTCAATATATCATTCCTAAATCTTGTCCTACTGTGATTTCCTTGGCTTACCTCCACCACTCTTTCCTACCACTTTGACCATTTTCTACAGCCGTTTCCCATTTTTCAGAATAGGTTCTGTCTTGCAGCATGAAATATGCTGATCCTTAATGAAATATAAATATTTCAAGCAATTCAATCTGTGGTCACTGTTTGTCTATGTGGAATCAAAGCATATCTTAAGA
Source organism: Macrothele yani (assembly GCA_039090855.1). NCBI lineage: Eukaryota > Metazoa > Arthropoda > Arachnida > Araneae > Macrothelidae > Macrothele > Macrothele yani. The sequence continues at coordinate 155,673,991 of CM077001.1, read as the reverse complement.
TATGTAAATTTTCTTTTAGTTACAAGGCTTAGGCTCTTAGACAGAACTAACTTGCAGTGGATAGTAATTATGACTATTCTTTGATGACAAGCATAATATCCTAAATGTAAGAAAACGAACTGTGGATGATGAATGTGGAGATTTGTTTTTAAATGATTTGAACTAATTGTATATTTATATGGTCATTGTTTATTGTTTGTTTTGTGCATGTAACATACTGAGTGCTCCAAAAATATGAGAACAGAAATATTAAACTGAAAAGTAAAAAAGAAAAGCCATATTGCAGACATCTATTAGTCATTTGCAGCATAAACACCAAAAAAAGGATTGTTTTTCTTTATTGGATGTGTTACCAGATTTCGATATAATGTGTGCATGTTCACTGACACCATCTACAGTTATTGTTCATGCCCTAATGGTGCAAGACACTTGCTGCAGTTTTCTGAAATTATTATAAAAATAATTTTTTTACAAAACATTTTTTGTTATACAGCTACTCTCTGTGATGTCAAATATTTTTGCAAAATTAAAAAGAATGAAAAGAGCTGTTGAAATTTTTATATGTTCATTGAAATGCTTATTAATACATAAAATTGTTGTATGGTTCTGAAAAGAGACTGATTCTAAAACCTTTCTTATTGTTCTTGTGATGAGATACAAGATGTGTACAAAATTGATATTACACTTCCATTTATTTTGATAAGTGGACCATTTGTTCACACACTTAGTAGGTGGCTTCCTCTTTATGTTGCTTTAAATTTTTGAAGTACTATTGCAGCAGACAATTTCTGGAAATGGTAAACACAGTTAACTGAATTTTCCTTCCATTGATGGCATTTTCATTTTTTTCAAGCTAAACAGATCATTCATTACTTTCACAGGAAGCCTGATTAACGCAGTCTCCTAACATCTGTATGTATAACCATCTATTATTGAAAAAAAAAAAAAAAAAAAAAAAAAACAGAACTTACACACACAGTTCTTCTAAACATAATGCTATAAACCAAATTTTAACATCTTCTAAACTTTGCTGAATATTTGAAATTATTCCATTGATGTCAGGTCACCCCATATTGTGAACTACTTAAAATTAGGTTTCATCTTGTAATAGACAAAAATAATAATAAAAAAAAAGTTTTACTAATGCAGATTAATTACTTTGATTTTGAAGTATGCATATTTTTGTTTTTATATTTTAGGATCCTAAGGAATATATTCCATTTTTGAATGAATTGAAAAGCATGGAGGAAAACTATCGGAAATACAAAACAGACATGCACCTTCATCGATATAGAAAGGCTTTGCTACACATCAGCAAATGTGGTAAGGTGCCCTTTTAAAAGTGTTTATGAGTTATAAATCAAAACAGGATTTTATTTTTCAATATAAATTATTACCTCACACCTGTGTGCATGAATGGTGTTCAGGTATGTTTTGGTTCAGGCCACATGAAAAAAAAAAAAGTGAATAGATAAAGAAATTATAAATTGTGCTTGGCAATAAACTCCTTTAATTTATTCTTAGATTTTGTGCATGTAACATATTGCTTTCTAATCCTTTAGTGGTTGATTTTACATCTTCAATCCACCTTTTTGTAGGTGGATTGAATATGTAACGACAAAAAACGACACAAGGGATTGTTAGATGATCCCCATCATTTTGTGATCCCTCCTATCATTTGGAAACAACAATCATGAAAAACTTAAAAATCTAAATCTAGCAACCAGTCTCACTTCAAATGTTTACAGGTTATAAAGACCTGAGCTGGATCAAAAGCTTCTGTGTTTCTAAAAGTGCTTAATGTAAGTGGCATGCTTTCCCTACAACTTACATTTATCTGTTACATGTGTATTGCATTCTTCCTACGTATGGCAGTATATTTTGAAAGCAGCCTATTTGGAATGTTGATACTTTGAAGAATTGTTTTTAGTGCAGGAAAACTCAAAGACCTTTAAAATGTGTTTCACTCCATCATGGAAATAGATTATATGCCAGATATAGAAATTAAGGAGGAAATATTCCTTATAAATGTACATGGAAAGCATAATAGATTATTCACAACAATCAGAATTGTGTCTAGAATTGCGTGTTGTTTACTGATCATCATGTAACTTCTTTTAAAAAAACTAGAAAATTATATCACTCTGGAAAGAGAAACGATCTCTCATCTCCTGATTTTAATTTGAGTGTAACAGATAGCATGTTTGAACAGAAATTGGGAGATGTTGGTACAATTTCTGCCCCCAGGGTGGTGTAATTTTCAAGTTTCCTGAGATGTTATGTAGTGGCCAATAAACTACAGGCAATTCAATACAAAATTCTGATTGCTGTGAATAAATTAAAACATTGGTTCCCAAACTTTGCTTCGCGGACCACTTCGTGCTCTGTGAAGCACAGGCCTTCGTCCGAAAGGGGTCCGGGTTCGAATCCCGGTGAGGCATGGATGTTGTGTTTGTCTTACGGCACTGGCTCTCTCCCTTCCCTGGAACCAGTGACCCTAAATTAGGGACGGGCGACTGCTTATAGCCCATTGAGTTGCTCACGGTGGTCGTTAAACCTCCAATCAAAAAAAAAAAAAAAAAAAAAGCACAGGCCGTGGATGTTGTCCTAAATTCACCCAGAAATAGTCACATCATGCAAATCAAAACAATCCCATCTCTCTCATTCCTGGGCTATGCTTAATCATTTTTTTCAATGCCAAGTGACATTTCTGGTTTTGCAACTGTAAAAATGGTTTAAATACTATATCTGTGTGGGTTATATATTGTAGATTAACAATACCTGCTTTGAATTCATTATCAAATGTGTTGCCTTACTTTATGGTTTTTTGTTTATGTAGGTAAGTAAGTTCCTTTTTTCTCTGAAACTAGTGGAAAAAATAACATTTTGAATGAAATAAAACTTGATGTTTAACATGCCCACATGCTTAAAAATACTTTTTGTTGTTAATACTGCTGTCATGAATTCAGTTTAATACCTATGTAAGTGTTGGGAGAAAATAGTGTTGCTTTTATGCCAAAGACACGTATGTGTAAAATCGATGTTTAGAGAAAACGATGCTCCAAGTTCCAATTTTTAATTACTTTCAATGGGAAAAATTAAGTTACATACATACATACTCACGTACATATCACTAAACTCTTCTCTGGGATTCAGAGGTTAGCTCCATCACACAACATACACAAGATCTTCTGTACTTCATACTCATGATCTTTTTTTCATGCAGACACTCCTGAATCTGATTCTCCCATGACTTCCTTGGCCTTCCTCTGCCTTTCCTTCCTGCCACTTGGGCTGAAATTTTTTTCTTAGTAAGCATCTTATCACTCATTCTTTCAAAATGGCCAAACCACCAAAGCATATTAGCCTCCACTTTGCTAACAACATTTTGCTTCACATTACACAACTCCAACACATCTTCATTCCTCACATGATCAGAACATGTCTTGCCACAAACCCCCTGCAAGTAATGCATTTCTCCAGCACACAAACTTTCAAAATGTGTTATTCTGAGTGAAAGTTACAGGGAATGAAGGCGGTAGGCGGCATGTGCCTTTACAATGCCTGAAATCATAATAACAGGAGTCAGATATATACAAAGTGTGTGAAATTTACATTATGCGAGGGGTATATTCAATGAAAGGGAAATAGATGAGTGGACGACAAGACATAATTACTGTAGTATGTATACAAGAAGTGCGCTATTTACAGTATGAGAGGTGTATATATACAGCGAGTGTGCAAGTTACAGTATGAGAGGTGAATATATAATACAGTGCTAGTGAGATAGATGAGCAATGATACAACATAAGTGCAACAGTGCAGGGTGTGATAATGGAAAATATATAGGTGAGACTGAATAAACGTACAATTTAGGCGAAGTATATACAGATGTGCGGGAAGCCATATAGGAACAGGGAATGAACTATGTGCAGCAAGTGAGATATACATACAATGCAATGAAAATATAAATACAAATGATGCAGAACATAATGATGCAATAGAAAATGTGTACTATATACAAGATGTGTACAAAAAGTGTGTGACTGAGATACGCATTATGCAGACAGTAAAGAATGAACTTGTAGGACGGCTCCGAAAAGGAGCATACACAGTACCAAGGAATTTGTATATGTACATAATGAACAGAGAAATATATACAGGATGTGTATGTAAAATTTATATGAGCAATATGACGAACGAATGAGCAGAAGATATATGACGAAATAAAAACATTGAATATACAGGTACAATGTGAGGCACACAGAAGAAATTAATAAAAAGAACACTTATTCAGAAGAGGGCACCACAAAGTGCACGTGAATACACTACAAACACTGACAGTAAAAAGATAAACTGGAGATGGGATTATGAAGAATGTACAGAAGATCTAAGTCTGACAAGCTTAGGGAGATACTCTCCGGATCCGGTGAGCCAGTCCAGGATTCATCACAAAGATCAAAGCGGGGAAGGTCCCGACGTACAGGGTGGAAGTCAAAGCAGAAGATGTAGGTCTGCAGAAGGCCCGGAAAACCAGCGGTGTAATGGTGACCATACACTCGAGAACTGCTGGCTCTGGTCAGTGGCCCGGGCTATGGTAAACGCCAATCGGAGCAGTGAGGTCAGCCGGTTGCGAAATTGCGCACAGAGGGTATCTCCTGCTTGAAAGAGCGTAGGCGCATTAGAGGTATGACGGAGTTGCAGATAGAAGCAGTAAATCACATGCTTTGCAAGTACAAAGATGTATGTGCATGGCTCAGATAAAGGCACCGGGGAGAACAAGAAACCAGCAACATACTGTACGAAGAAAAAGGCAGCTCTTTTGGCACAGAGACTCTTGGCAACGGTAAAGGCTAGGTGTAGTAAAGGAAGGATCGCCGGGCAGTACTGGTAGATGTGTAGAACATCAGCATCTCAGAACAGAAGATGCAGGTGGGTGCGGCTGCCAACGTCATCCGAAATAACGTGGTCGGCACTAGCAGGCGGCGGTGAAGGAAGAGCCAGTGAATATTCCTTTCATCTGGTGTCGAGATGGGTGAAGCTGTTGCCGACCACGCACTTGGAAGAACGGCGGGCGGCACTCCTGAAATGAGCTGGGTTCTGAAGGAGAAAGTGATAGAGAGTACGGACAGTAAAACTGGAGATCGGAAGAAATTGGCCACGAACAGGAAGAAAAAAAGGAAGGGGAAGAGAAGCAGATGAAACGATAAAGAGTCCAGCCGGATAAGCGAGAGCAGGAAAAAGAGTGACGATCGAGGAGCGGAGAGAATCGTAGAGTGCAAGAGAGGCAGAGGTGCGTGGAAGGAAAGGAGAGAGGTCGGAAAAGGGTTTCCATGTTAGGTCGGAGGAAAGTAAGTCTCAGACGGATACAATCCCAGCGGGGAGCCAGGAAAGGTCAGTGAAATACGGTGCATTAGGAGGATGGAGGAATAGAAGAGGGGTTGAGCTAGAAGTTCTGAGGTGGAAGCGGGTGGGGCACGGAGTAGTGGCGGAGAGCGAAGAAAGGAAAGCGCCTCCGAATAAACGGGGAAAAGACGAGACATACATGAGATTCTTCCGCGAATTCGCGGAATTCCGCTTTTTTCGGCATCATTTTGGTCATTCTCGAGGTCATTGCAAAAATGAAGAGAAATTTTTCAGGATTTTTTAGGGGGGGGGGGGTCATCGTTCTATAGAAAAAAAATAAAAAAGCGGAATTCCGCGATTCCGCTTTTTTGTGGAGTAAAGAAATAAGCGCTTTCTAGCTTAAAGCGTTGTTTTTTGGAGCAGACGCGGGGGCAAGAAGAAATGTTGGAGGGTGGAGTCAGGAGCTCAATTCGTTTACTGCTGTCAACAATGGATGGGATGTCAGTCACTTGAGCATCGCAGCGCAAAGGGTGGGAGCTCCGCCTACTTCGTGCGTTAGGGGAAACTACCGCAGCCCTTTCCGTGTCTTGCGGGAAATCGCCACTCTGCATTCTATCAGGGCCAAACTATCTGCTTAATTCTATCCGTGACGTCATCGCCAGAAACTCTCTCTTGTAATTTGCAAATGTACCCGAATGCGTTCCCGCTTTTCTGAGATCGTTCGAGAATCGAAGCACTCGTGAAAAAAAATACGGAATCTCCGTAATTATTACGGATTTCCCCGGGATTACGGGTGACTAACAAAAAAATTATGGATATTCAGATTTTCGCTGTTATTAAGAAAGTTTTACTGATTTTATAAATAATCGACGTAAAAGCCTCTGAACAAAGTTCGTAACACAGCCCTTTGTCTTTTTTTTTTTTTTTTCTCAGGTGGTGGAATTTGCTTTGCTTGCTTCAAAGTGTGAACAAAAAAAAAAAAATGTCCGTCGTGCTTCTTTCGCCGTGGCTCAGGATTACGTCGACCTGAAGCATCTGAATAAAGTTCGTGACGCAGCTTTCTTTTCTTAAAATCGTTCTACCCCCCCTCCCCCCGAAGGGAAAGGAATTTGTTTTGCTTGTTTGAAAGAAAAGTGGAGAGGAAAATGGCGCCACGCCGGAATTATGAGGCCTGGCGGGCTTTTTTTGCCGTGATCCGGAATTACGTTGGTTCGGACGTGCTTCTTTTGCCGTGATCCGGAATTACGTTGGTTCGGACGTGCTTCTTTTGCCGTGATCCGGAATTACGTTGGTTCGGACGTGCTTTCGCTGTTGCCCAGAATTGCGTCTGCCCGATTCCTCTGAACCATGTTCGTGACGAACCTTTTTGTTTTTTTTTTCTAAGGAGGAGGAATGTGTTCTGCTTGTTTGAAAACTTAGTGGAAAGAAAGCACGGCACCCGGCTAGGATAACGTCGGCCCGAAGCCGCTGAACAAAGTTCGTGACGCAACTCTGTTTCTTTCCTTTCTTTTTTTTTTCTAAGGAAGAATGTGTTTTGCGTGTTTGAAAGCTAAGTGGGGGGGGGGGGGCACGGCTTCGGGCCGTTATTACGTCGGGCCGAAGCCTCTAAAAAAGTTCGTGACGCAGCTTTCCGTTTTTTTTTTTTGCTTTTTATTTTATTCTTTCTTTCTAAGAAGGGATTTGTTTTGCTTGTTTGAAAGCTAAATGGAAAGAATGTGTCATGGGAGGCTCAAAAACAGGGTGAAAAACAAGAATTCGGCAGAGAAAATCTCCCCACTTGCTTGACGTTGATGGAGATTCATGTCACCATATTCACAATGCAAGCAAAAAATTTTGCAAACCATTTTATAAGGTTACATTGAGAAATACTTTATTGACTTCTTCAATGACTAAAAACTAAGCTGTGGATATATGTTTCTAATTCTTGCAAGTTTCTAATTGCTTGACTAAATTCACAAACTTTCCTAGACAAATACTTTTCACCTCAGGATTTAACTAGTAAAGATTCACATGTAAGTTTTAAATCTGATTTTTTAAAATATTTCATTTTATTTTGTTCTTAAATCCCTACTTTTCTATTGTGAATATAATAATGTGCTTCATTTTAATATTTACTTACATAATTTACAGAAAATAATTCCATATGGCTAGCATACTCTTAAATATTGTATATATGCTGTATTTGAATTTGCTCACCGCGCGTTCGCGTGTCCCAATTTTCCACCCAGTTAAAAAGTTCAGCTTTTTTTTGTCATCGGCCGGTCTCATGTATGACGAGAGCGGAGGAGAGAAAAGCGATCCATCAGCAGAAAAGTTGTGAATTTGAAGCGGGGGTTCCGGGGAGAAATCATCACGTCTTGGAGAAGAGAGGCTGCGGATGTTGGTTCACAGAGTAGACGCAGAAGGGATACTATCCTGTGTGCTTTGTAGAACTGACGAACATCCAGGGGCACAGTACCACCGGTTGAGATTGGACGACTTATAGTTGAGACTTGTATAAAATGATGAGATGACCAGATCATAGTAGAGATGATCCGTGTCACTTCAGCAAGATAGTAAGCTGGCATGCGAGCAGCTGCCCACACATGAAGACAAGGAGACAGAAGATATGTACGAGCAAGGTGTGCCTGGGTGACGTAAGAGGCGCTGAACTGAGCTTTCCCCCAGAAGGCAGCCGATCGAGCAAGGTGATTACGAAGAGTAGCCCACGTGTTGTTTCGGGTAGCTATGGGAGCTCCCAGATGTACACCAAGAAATTCCTGAGAAGAGGCAGTCCAGGAGGCGCGCCATGGGGAGTCTGTCCTGGACTCCCAGACTCTGCACCACAGGCCGGCACTCTTGGTAGTGTTGAGCATTGCTGAGGAGCAAGAAGAGTAGAGTGCATATACATGAGCAAGGGTATCAAATTGCAACTCCATCCGGACGCAGAAAGTTGTGTCATTGATGTAGGCGGAGTAGGTTATAGAGAAGTGCCTGGTGCTTGCCGTGGGAGGAGGAAGAGCCGCAAGAAATGCACGATGCACTGTGCGTAAGGAAGACTCAAACGCCAGGGCGAATAATTGCCCAGAAAGTGGACACCCCTGTCGTACTCCATGACGGAAAGAAATGGGTGCTGTCAGAAAAGCGGCTATCTTGACCTGAAAGATGGCGTCGCGATAGAGCAAGAATAGTGGTAACGAAGACAGAAGGAAAGCCAAAAGCGTGTAAAGTAGTTGAGAGAAATGAATGGGAGATATCAAAAGCTGCACGTTGGTCTAAATTTAGTAGAGCAAGAGATTCAGAATTAGTCCGGGCAAGATACAGAAGATCATGAAGGAGGTGAAGGTTCATAGCGATAGAATGACCAGGTACTGTGTAGGACTGGTCGGAAGAGAGAAGATATGGAAGAACTTGATTTAGGCAGCGAGAGAGAATTTTAGTGAACAGTTTGTAATCAAGATTTATTAGTGAAATTGGACGCCAGTTCCCCAGGTCAAGAAGATCGCCCTTCTTAGAGAAAAGTACCATGTGAGCAACAGTGAATGAAGCCCCTCGGAAGGGAGATAGATGCAAAGGCAGAAGAGTAAGCAGCGAGAAGGAAAGGAAGGAGAGAAGGTAAAAAGGTAAGATAAAATGATAGAGGGAGGCCGTCAGGACTAGGGACGGCTCTGGGATTGAGAGAGGAAAGTGCAGTCCTGAGTTCAGATGAAGAGATAGGCTGTAGAAGAGAAGCGGAAAGGTGAGAGGGGACTTGAGGAAGAGAAGAAAGTAAAGTATTAAAAGCCGAAGCAGAAGGTGGAGGGGTATCATTGTATTTGTCGGAGAAATATTGATGAACACGGGAGCAAAGCACATCTGGGTCCGAAGCCACATGACCGTCAGGCAGACGCAGCACCCGCAGTCGATGAGAAGAACGGCGCTGCTCCTCTAACGAAGACAAGACCTCAAAAGAGCAGTCTTCAGGAGACAAGTGCTGGAGACGAAGTCGTAAAATGGCCTGCCGGGCTCGAGGTTCCAGAAGAGCATGGAGATCTGCCAAATATGCTGGATAAAGGGGGTGAGTGGCTCCAAGCTGGGCAAAAACTTGTCGGAGATTGCGTTTTTCCATGGTGCGCAGATTGGCGACTGTGAACGAGTGGCTTTTGAGAAAGTGGAGCAGGTGTGACTTGACATCCAGCCAGTAACTTAGTGCACAGGATGCAGTGGACAGTCCAGGGTGATAAGAGCGAAGGAGATTCAGAACGTTAGAACACAAGGCCTGGTCTTCCAGGAGAGAGGTATCTAATGTCCAGGAGTGAAACTCGGAGTGTTGACGGAAAGAAGAGCTGAAGGTGGCCACAACGTCACAATGGTCAGAAGAGACAGTGAGTAGATGCTGACAGTCCGTGACCACAAGCAGAAGTGGAGCGGTTGCGTAGAAACGGTCACGTCTAGCGGAAGATGACGAGGTGACAGCTGAGGACCTCCATGTATGGGAGACCGTCGTAGGATAAACTTGACGAAAGACGTCCCAAAGATCAAACTCTGTGATGAGGGAGTGTAATTGCTCCACAAGATGCAAGCGAGTTTCCTTATGAATTGGAGCACGATCAAGATCAGGGTCAAGCGTGCAATTAAAATCGCCGCCGATCAACACGTGATCCGATGGCAACGTTGACTGAAGAGCCGAATGAAGCGCCATGAAAAGTAGGGTGTGATGTTGAGGTGTGCACGGGACGTAGATGTTGAAAACAACATAACAACGCTCATCCAGAACAAAGGTGAGGTGTTGTAGCAAGTCACGGCAGAGATGCTGCACCGACACTGAAGATAGAACTTGACGGAACTGAGTGCGGATGCCTATGGCCAGACCGCCGATTGTAGAGTGTCGGAAAGGGTGGTAGAACTGATAGTTCCACGTACGCCATCGATTGAAGGGTGTTGTAGACAGGCAATTCGTCTCTTGGAGCAGAAGAATGTCTGCTGTGAGGTGATGGAAATCCTCACGAGCAAGCGAGTTCGCCAGAGGGGACCCAAACCCCCTGCAGTTCAGTGTTGTTATCTTGAACGGAAATGTCCGACGGCAGTTCAAGGAGCTTGTCAGCAGCTCGTTGGAGCTGAGAGAGACGATCACAGACTTTCTTGAGACATCCGCTTTCGCCGAAAGATGTGGATGGTAAGGCTTGGAGGTGAGATCGAACAACCGCCACTTGCGTCATAGTTGCTGCAAGATCCGTGAGATAGGATTGGAGAAAATCATGAGACATGGTTTTACTACGAGGACCGATGAGATAGGAGTATAACTCCGCACCAGAAATTGGTGTCTGTGGTAGTGAGGAATCTTCCAGTTGCTGTATGAAATCCTTTAGAGTAAGTGGGACCAGTGTGCTGTCGTCAGAGTCGGAGATATAGATGCTAGAAGCGTCAGATGGGAGTGAACGACATTCCGAGCGATCACGTCCTATTTGAAAGGTAGGAGATGTGCATGCCTTTTTATTGCGACGTCGAGTAGTCCGACGACGCTTTGAGCGTACCCTCTGTTGCTCGGGACCAAAGGCTGGAGGGTCTGGCTCTGTGAAGGCATCAGGTGCAGCGACCCCATTATCGGGCTCTGAAGGGTGCTGTGGAGTAATTGTAGAAAGTAGAGGAGAGTTCAGTGGGTCTCCGCTCGAAGAATTCTCCTGCATGTTTGGAGTGTAGAAGCTGAGTTGGAAGTGGAAGGTTGCGACGAGGTCACGCGTTGACCAACGGCTTTATAGATACTTTCAGAATAACTACTGCCGCTGGTGAGAAGCGCCAGATGAAGATGCTGGGGGTGCAGTTGACCGTTGAGTAGGCTGTACTGAAGATTTGGAGGCAGTAGCTGCACGATGAGGGCATAGCGCACTAAGGTGACCAGTGCTCTTACATACCGAACAAAGGGTGCCCACAGTGATGTCAATGTGCCTAATATGAGTGTCACAGCGTACATTGAGCACTTCACACCAACTGAAACAACTCTCGTGAAACACGTGCTGTTACCAGAGGGGGCATGCGAGTGACTAATGTAGCTAAGTCTTCTCTTTTCAAAGCGAACCGTTGCCCAAAGCAATGGCCTATTTCCCCCTTCATCTGCTCATTCATATTTTCATTGAAACGCTAGCAGGCGATTGTACCGAAGGTCTTCGAATCAGAACAGCGAATACGTAACGTGGCTTCCTCCGAGGGAAAGATCACACGTACGTTACGGTAAAATCCTAAGAGATAACGGTCCTCAGGGACTCCTGAAAAGGAGGAGTACGTGATGACCGATCCGACAGTACGTCCGTAATTCTGAGTGACAGAGAGCAATAGGTCGTCGGATACTTCCGGAGGAACAGGGGCGAAACTGACTGTAGTAGGTGCTTGTGTGAGTGGGTTTGCAAGGAGATGGCGATCGGCGATGGAAATGCATTCGGTCAGAACTTGGCTGGTTCTTCTACCCACGTGAGTAATAGCCTCTTTTGGAACAATTTGTCGAAGGGTAGCGCTGTACGCCGTTAGCTTGGTATTGGGGAGGCTGCGGAAAAATACACCCAATCCAATTTTGTCAAGAAAAAGCTGACCTTGAGGGCAAGTAGTTGGAACATCCACGTAGATCTGGTCTGTACCATACGTCATCTGATAAGGGCACTTTGAAGAAGGGGGCTGATGAGAAGAAGAAGTTGACGCACCTGAGGTGACGGCAGCATACAGCACACCTGGCGCATGTTGTGATGACGTGGAAGTGTCTGGTGGAAGTGTGATGTCCATGGGGTCATCAGAAGGTACAGGTGAAAGCAATGGTTCACCACTCTTCGTCAGATGGGAAGGTGATAGCTCCATGGGCAAGACAACTTTGTCACGCTGCGGAAAGGAGGGGCTTGTCAAAGGAAGCCCTCCATTGGTGGATTGCTTCTGAGCAGCTGATAGGGATAAAGAGTCACTTCTGGAAGTGAGGATAGAAGCTCCGTTATCCCCGGAAGCCGCCATTTGCAACGGCGATAAGATTACGAGCTTTAGCCAACTTGACCAAAGCAGGAAACTGAGGAATACAACACAAAAAGGGCACTTACCGACCGGGTAAATGGATCAGAAGTAGGACGGCACCTTCACACATGCTGCACACTCAACATTAGGAGCTGTAAACTCGGAAATTATCACAAACGGAACAAAATACGAGCACGAAGTAAACAACGACTGTCGTCCAGCACACAAACGACTCCTATGTTTCTTCTGTAGTATCCAGGTTTCACTGCCATACATCAGAGTAGGAACAATTACACTTTCATACACAGCCAATGCGGGACTCCCTTGAGAACCCATCATTCCTGTGCAAACCTCCCAAGGCAAGCCTTTCAATGAAGAATTCACTCTCCTACTAATTTCACCTATTTTGAATTTGAAAAGTAATTCATGCTTTTGCTATACAATAAAATATCGACTAACAATTTGAAAAATGCAGTTATGTAAAAACAGCCAAAAATGCACATTGGCATAAGGGCAACGATAATGCTCCATGATGAATTTCTCTCCTGAAAAGGACTCCATGACTCAAAAAGGTTTGGGAACCACTGATCTAGAATATATGCCAGATGATTTCAATTAAGTAATTTGCTAGTTGACATCAGCTTTCAGCTGATTGATTCATTTTGAATTCTTCATGGAAAATAATTGTCCTGGAAAGCATGATTTTTGTATGGGAATCAAGAGTGTTTAGAGTTTGTTCTTCAGAAAGATGCAAGTTTTTAAATGTGATGATGGTATAGATTGTGAATAGTGCATGAAAATATATTTCTAAAATGTAATTGATGTGTACTCAAGAAATAAAATAAATTTTCTTTGTTTCGTCTATCAGCATATATCAGACCTGTTTGCAATCTAGGTGTAGACCAGAATTCTGAGGTTTTGTCACATTCTGAACTTGGAAATCTGATTTTTAGGTTTTAGAAGAATTTTAAATTCCTCAGTCTCATTTCATTTCTGTAAGTGCTACGAAATGGTAACTGAAAATTATTTTTGAGTTCCGTTTGCTTTACAGTGTTTTATTTGAAACACTGCATTTCCATGTGGATGGTGAATGTAGAATGATTTGTGACATCTTGAGAGCTTGTTCGATAACAGAGTGTTTTGTTATCAAACAAAAGACTCAAGATAACAGTTTGTTATCTCTCAAGATAACAGTATGTTGAAGTGAAGGCTTTCTTTCATAATTTTGGAAGTTGCATCTATATGAAATAATTTGGTTATATTAGATTCAGTTAATCCAATAAGCTACATTTGGAAATTGAATGTCAGGTTCATAATTTGGTTATATTAGATTCAGTTAATCCAATGAGCTACATTTAGAAATTGAATGTCAGGTTCATAATTTGGTTATATTAGATTTAGTTAATCCAATGAGCTACATTTAGAAATTGAATTAAAACCACTGGAGGCTTCCAGAACTCAACTGATCTACATAGGCTGTCCAAATAATTTGTAGTGCAAAATTTGACTTCAAATATGCAATGCCTGAAGTATTTTTAGCAACTGAAAGAAAATTTATGCAGAAAAAGATGTAAGTTAAACTGCACAGGTACTAGTGTGTATTTGTTGTGTAGCTAGTTAACACATGCATAGTGCATATACAGGGTGATTCAGCTAAGTGTGTACAAACTTCTAGGAGGGGTAGGGTTGCACAAAGACAAATCGGAATGATCAATCACATAGCAATGCAGAGTCAGAAGCGCCATCTTTATGTGCTAGTGTATAGAGAGGACGAGAAATGAAAGAGCAGAATGTAAGAAAACAAAATGCTTTTTATTACTCACAAGACATTTGCAAAATGCATTGAGGTTACAGAAGGTGTTCAAAGTGGCGACCATGAGCTGTAATACATGCTTGACATTGTCGGCGAATGAAAGCACGTACATTTTGGAAAATTCCTGGCGTGTCTCGGACTTCTGAAGCAGCTACAGAGATGTGTGCTACAAGGTCCTCATCACTTTCAATGGGGGTGTCGTGCAACAGCCCTTTGATGTAACTCCAGGAGAAGTAATCAAGACACGTTAAGTCTGGTGATCTTGCAGGCCAATGAACAGGACATACGCCCGATCCACTGATGTCCAAATGTCATGTTTAAGTGATGACGAACGTCATTGCTGAAATGGGCAGAGGGCCCTCGTGCTGGAACAACATTGCACGGTGCAGTGACTGAGGTACCTATTGTTTGTTCAATAGCTCTGGCAAGCCGTCCTCCAGAAATATCCGGTAACTTCTTCCGTCCAGACGAGGAGGCATGAGATATGAGTCAATTAAGTGGTTCCCGACAATGCAGGCCCAAACATTAACAGCAAAACAGTTTTGTGCTGCACATGGTTGTACATCATGGGGGTTCTCCACCGCCCATACATGCACGTTATGTGCATTGAAGCAACCTTCCTGTGTAAAACACGCTTCGTCTGTGAACAGCACATAAGCAGGAAATTGGGGTTCTGCCGCACTCTTCTGCAGGTACCAATGCGCAAATGCAATACGCTGAGGGTAATTCTCAGGGCTTAGTATCTGAATGCGCTGCACATGATATGAATGCAGTTGGTCTTCATGCAGAACCCTCCATACGGTCGATTGGGACAGACCGAGCCGATGGGCAATTGCTCGTGTGCTGGCACTTGTAGTGTCTGCTGCATGAATTAACACATTCTCTTTGATGGCAGCAGTGTGTACCCATCGTTCCCAACACCTGGCAGGCCCCTGGAAAGAACCAGTGTCGCATAACCTCTGATGCAGCCGTGCAAACATTCGGTGGTTTGGCACTCATCTCATTAGGTACCGTTCCTGGTACAGTCGCACGGCGGCTCGTCCATTGCAGCCTGCTGCTCCATATGTGAGGTGCATATCAGCCATTTCCACATTCGTGAATTCAGCCATCCTACTACCTCTGCAGGTGGTTTACAAATGACGGTATCATGAAAGAATGTATGAGCAGTCTCGCGACCGAACAACACCATCTACTGCATGAAGATGGTGTTTCCAACCCTGCATTGCTATGCGATTCTGAGTTGTCTTTGTGCAACCTACCCCTCCTAGAAGTTTGTACATGCTTAGCTGAATCTCCCTGTATAAATAATATGCATTACATATTGTATATATACTTTCTTTTCAGGTAATCATTTTGATGAATGTCTTGATCTCATCAAGAGTCATAGATTGTATAAAGACGCCTTACACTTATTTCCTTCCTCATCAGATCATTTTCAGGTAAGAATATTATGCTTTAATATTTCATATATTGATGTTAAATGCATACCTTGTAGCAAATTGTAAGGAACATTCAGATAAAAAACAGCAGCTAAGTTGTGAATAAAAAGCTTTTGTTTCTGGACTGATTTCCTATGCTTTGAGAGATATATTCCAGTACGAAGTATAGCATATGAAGACTTGTCGATAACAAGTAACTGTACATCAATTACACTTTAAAATAGTACTAGTGATTCGAATTTCTTGGCGTAGAATATAAATCAAAGTTTCCAAGCTTTCGCACATCAACCAGATGGCTTTTTCAAGGAAAGTAGACAGCTAACTGCAAACTGTATACTGGAACACTTCAACAATTTGAACGTGGTGACTTGTCTAGACAATAAATGAATAGGCGCAAATGTGATCAGACATTCGAAGAAACGAGGTCACATTGGTTGGGCTTCAGTACTGTGGTAGAAAACGCAGCATTATTTGAAGAATTGATTCCAAATGCGTGGCAACTCGAAACGAGAGAGACGCTGTCAATACAAGCTTTGCTGCTGGTCAAGATTTCCAAGGTTTTGCAAATGGCAGTAGATTTAGGTGTGGAGTATGAAACTAATTTCTTGATATCATTCCACATAGGATCAGCTGACTTAAACTTGACCTCTCTTGATAGGGCAGTGGTTATTTTACCGTCTTTTGTATCACTTCTATATTCGTTGATTCTGATTCCAAACGAACGTTTGGCCATTCCGATGTAGTATCGCCTGGAGCCGTCCAGATATTGTAGTGGGATTGCATAAACACCTGCCTCATTGAGAAGAGGGGACTGACTTGTCAATATTTCTCTTAAGCATCGTATATAAAGATAACGGAGAGCTTATGCCGACACCGAAGCTCATCCTCCTGAGCGCGCTTTTGAGTTGATTGGAAACTTTTGGTATGTAGGGAATAGAGCCCAGGTAGCGAAGTTGTGGCATAGAAAGATTGACACGGCTGGTTCTGGCTTTTTGGATAAAGTTATGCATCTGGTTTGACGTATATCCTGCCTCAGTGGCCAATTCGACAATGTTTTTTAGTTCGGAATCTCTATAACGAACATCTGAGGAGACAGCGAAGGCTCTTCTAATTCAAGAACGGAAGAAGGCCATCTTGTAATCATCAGGGCAGAATGAGCTGTGGAGCATCAAGTTGGAAACGGAGGTGGGTTTATAATAGACTTCCATGCGAAGGCGATTGTCTCGAGTTGCCACGCATTTGGAATCAATTCTTCAAATAATGCTGTGTTTTCTACCACAGTACTGCGCACCCAAACAACACGACCTTGTTTCTTCGAAGTCTGATCACATTTGCGCCTATTAATTTATTGTCTAGTCAAGTCACCATGTTCAAATTGTTGAAGTGAAGGAATGTGTCTATGATGTCATCCATTATCCAGTTTGCAGTTAGCTGTCTACTTTCCTTGAAAAAGCCATCTGGTTGATGTGTGAAAGCTTGAAAACTTTGATTTATATTCTATGCCAAGAAATTTAATCACTAGTACTATTTTAAATATCAAGACTTGTTAATGGCATGACTGCAACCTGTTGCTTCAGGAGGGCAATAATAAGTCCATACATTGATGTGTCACCTTTTTTGAATTTGTATACCTCTGCATGTAGGACCAAGGAAAAGTTAAAAATTCACTGTCCATTCATGCCTATTACAGTAATGTGAATCATGGTGTCTAGTATTTGAAGGGTTTTACAATGAGTGAATTAAGTATTGGAATTTGTGAAGTTGTACATCATCACTGGGAAAAAGAATTAAAAGGTACTTGAGCAGCCCAAGAAATGCATGAAGTTGAAGATTAGAGGAAGTATCCATTTGTGCTGTGCAAGCTTAGTTCAAGAACTATAAAGGTGATAACATGTGTCTCAAAAGTAATCTAATAAAGGCCTGTGATATGAGAAGGCTCTTTATTTCTGCCAGGCAGTTTAAGGAAGTTCTGACCTTTATGTTGGAAAGAGTCCTATAGCCTACCTAGATAGTTGTCTTTAACTAATTACCAGGTTAGGCTAGAGAACTTCCATCAGCCTCCACCAAAGGGCAGTATCGTAACCTACAAGGGCACCCAAAAATCCCTGATCAGAAAACAGAGTAGAGGCCAGCCCAGTTGAGGGCCCAACAACAATCTATTGATCAAGTTCTAGCACAGCCTCAGATAATCCCAGTGTCTTTCACATCTCAGCAAAACTCGTGTGACTTGTCTTGAAGTGCATTCCAGGAAAACTCATGTGACTTGGCCATTTTGTCTTGAAATAGTGTTGGGGGGTGGAGATGGTTGTTTCAGGGCTAAGTCAAACATTTCAAAAGCAGCTGTTATATTTCACATTCATAACTACCCCTACTTTCTGACATGCCAGATCTACTCTGAACCCTTTTATTTTTCTCTTTCTTCTAACTAAACCCATATACCAGAATTTATTCCTTTACTGCTGGGAGGAAAGAAGTTTTAAAAGTTACTGTACATGCATGCACCTGCGAACTGAAAATTCCAGAAAAAAAAAACTTTTGCTGAAGTGCTACTGTGGGAGGTTTTGAATAATTATGGTTTAACTGGGTGTCTGCTTGAATGTGTGAAAACTGTATATGCTGTCAGTAGAGCACGTGAATGGTGTTTTCTGTAATTGATTTTACCATTAATGCAGGAATCAAGTTTGTGTAATGCAAATATGGGTATTCAGTATAATTATGCTTGCATTGTGCATGTGCGATGCCAAAATGGACAATACTGGTTTGTTTCTCAAATTTCTGTGTGCGCAGGTTGCTATATGCTGATAACAGAGTCCTGTTGTTCGAAAGCAAAAGTGAGTGGCAGAGTATATTCTCCAGGATGAACGTATTTTGCATGAATTTCAAACTGAGTATAAATAAGGGAAAAACCAAAGTTATAGTTTTTGAGTGTGGAACTGTTGGTGCTGAATGCAGGATAATCTTTTTCACATGAAGACCCTCCTAAATCTGATTCTCCCATGATTTCATTGGCCTTCCTAAAGTCTAAAGGGTACAGAGATTGACCAGGTGAATGAATTCATATATTTAGGAAGCAAGTTTGACAGAGAGAACAAATTAGATGGTAAAATTAGTAGATGAGTGAATTCTTTATTGTAAGTCATAGCTGCCTTAGGAGGATTTCACAGGAATGATGGTTTCTCAAGAGAGTACTAAATGGCTGTATGAAAGTGTAATTGTTTTTGCTCTGATGTATGGTAGTGAAACCTGGGTATTGCAGAAAACACATAGGAGTCATTTGTGTGCTGGAGAGATGCATTACTTGTAGGGAGTTTGTGGCAAGACACTCTCTGATCATGTGAGGAATGAAGATGTGTTACAGATTTGTAATGTGAAGCAAAATGTTGTCAGTAAAGTGGAGACTAATATTCTTAGGGTTTGGCCATTTGAAAGATTGAGTGATGAGATGCTTACTGAGAAAAATTTTCAGCCAACGTGGCTGGAAGGCCAATGAAATCATGGGAGAATCAGATTCAGGAGTGTGTGCATGAGAAAAAGATTATGAGCATGAAGTGTAGAAGGTCTTGTGTACATCGTGTGATGGATGTCAGTGAAGCCCGAGTTGTGTGCCAAGATCGCTGTAAATTTAGACGTTTGATACAGCAACAGTAAGTAAATAATCAGTTAAACATTCATCTCGCAGATTTTCTTTCTTTGTGAAGGTAACCTCTGAATGTCAGAGAAACAGCTTAATGTGATTGATTGATTGAAGTTTAACTGAACAAAACAAATTAGGTGGCAAAATTAGTAGGCAAGTGAATTCGTTTTTGAAAATCATAGTTTCCTGAGGAGGATTTCACAGGTCCGACGGGTTCTCGAAAAGGCCCTGAATGGCTGTATATGAAAGTGTTGTAATTGTTCCTACTTTGATGTATGGTAGTGAATCCTGGGTACTACAGAAGAGACGCGCAGGAATAGGTTTTACGCTGGAGAGATGCATTACTTACAGGATGTATGTGGAAAGATACATTCTAATCATGTGAGGAACAAAGATCTGTTGCAGATGTGTAGTGTAAAGCAGAGTGTTGTGAGCATGGGGAAGCAGATATTTTAAGGTGTCATGCCATGTTGAAAGAGTGAGTGATATGATGCTAATTAAGAAAATTCATTCAGCCCAAGCGGCAGGAAAGAAAGTTAGTGGGAATTGTGGGAGGACCAGATTCAGGAATGTCTGCATGAGAAAAAGAGAATGATTATGCAGAGCAAAAGGTCTTGTGTGCGAGACGTGTGATGGATGCCAGTGGGGCTCATGTTGTGTGCCAAGATCGCTGCAAATGGAGACCTTTGATTTGTCAATGGTAAGCAAAATCTAACATCATCAGTAACTTTGATTTTGCAGATGAGCATGTATTGAGGAACTAAGCTCTGAATCTCAGAGATAGGCTTAGCGATATGTATTTGTTTCTAAAATTTTATCATTATATATTAGCAATATTTTAATAAATTTGCCAGTAATACATTGATGACTTACTTTGAAAATGTTTAGGCTGTGTGGAGATCATATGGAGACTATTTGATGGAGAAAAAGTACTATGATGATGCTGGCCTTGCATATACCAAAAGTGGTGATGATGAGAAAGCCCTGTCTGCATATCACCTGAGCTTGGATTGGCAGTCATGGTTATGGATGCTTAAAAAATTAAATTACCCTACTCTGAAAACCATTGTACTATGCAAGGAAATGGCAGGTTTGGAATGAAATCTAGTAATTTGTTATGATCACTTATGTGTTAAAGTGTGTCTATTTGAAAGACTATTTTTATTGTGTATCTGAATTGTTATTTTTTTATAACGAGCATTCAGAAGAACAAGTAATCTTCAAAGTTTCAATTTACTTCCGATATTGGAGGTTATATTATTTAACGTGCATTAATGCATTTGCATTTTTGAACTTCACTTTTAGTTGGTAAAGTTCGATGAACACTTACCGCACGTGGGGCTTGGCTTTCAATTCATATTTCCGTTATGTGGATGCGGCACGGGGGTTTTTCATTTGGCCACGGGTCCGCTTCTTTTTTTTTCCGTTGGAATTTATTTTGTCTCATCACCAAATGAGTTTTTTTCCTTTGCTGCATCCTCATTTACTTCAATATTTATTCATACCCGAGTACTTTCGGTAAAACTCCTTTACCGTCTTCGAGGGGACGTTTTGCTCCGACTAGCACGGACCGTGTCAGCTGGGCATTTCGGTGGTTCTCGCGGGCTGCTTCTGTCATCGGCTATCGCTTCTTCTTGGGCGTTGTGGCGCCATCTCTTGTTGGTCAGTGATTTCATTTTTCGAACTTTTTCATTTTTTTGCTCAATTTTAATTAAATTTTTCCAGCTGTTTCTCAAATTATTAGGGTCATTATGGTTGCAAACTTTTGTCCTATTTTTTTCAATCATTACCGACTCTGCTATTCTGAGGTGTTTTTAGGATTTACAGATTTTAATGATTTTTATATTTTCGAATTTAGGAAAATCATTAAAAGCTGTAAATCCGAAAAACACCTCAGAATATCAGAGTCGGTAATGATTGAAAAAAATAGGACAAAAGTTTGCAACCATAATGACCCTAATAATTTGAGAAACAGCTGGAAAAATTTAATTAAAATTGAGCAAAAAAATGAAAAAGTTCGAAAAATGAAATCACTGACCAACAAGAGATGGCGCCACAACGCCCAAGAAGAAGCGATAGCCAATGACAGAAGCAGCCCGCGAGAACCACCGAAATGCCCAGCTGACACGGTCCGTGCTAGTCGGAGCAAAACGTCCCCTCGAAGACGGTAAAGGAGTTTTACCGAAAGTACTCGGGTATGAATAAATATTGAAGTAAATGAGGATGCAGCAAAGGAAAAAAACTCATTTGGTGATGAGACAAAATAAATTCCAACGGAAAAAAAAAAAAGAAGCGGACCCGTGGCCAAATGAAAAACCCCGTGCCGCATCCACATAACGGAAATATGAATTGAAAGCCAAGCCCCACGTGCGGTAAGTGTTCATCGAACTTTACCAACTAAAAGTGAAGTTCAAAAATGCAAAAGTAATCTTCATTGTTGTAACTTTCTGCGCATTGTAGTCTTTGGTAATTAATGTGCATTTTCCTTCTTCAGTAGCTCTGTAGTTTTAAAAATGTAGTCTCTGAAATCAACATTACTAAAGACTACAACAACATGCAAAAAGTTACAATAATGAGGATATTACTTGTTCTTCTGAATACTTGTTATATTATATTTTTAGCGTGTTTTCAAAGCTTAACCATATGAGCAACTAAATATAATGTTACTATTTTTTGTTTAGTTAAACTCCTTGGTGGGGACTTGTATTTAATTTAATGTATGATTAAGGAATATATTTATTTTTTATGTGTGTGTCATTTTCGGTTTTTCTGGAAGTCTGTCCAGGGCAAGTTGCCAGTGGTTGACTGTCTATGCGTTAGCAAATGATTAACAAAAAGAATCAGTCATTATACTTTAGTTGTATAATACCTGTCTGAGCATAATTCTTTGAGAAGAATACTGATTTGTCTTGAAAAGTTTCAACACAATTTGTGTGTGATAAGAAACATTGTTTTTTTTCCCCATTACATTAAAGCTGTTTTATTTAGTTTTCATTTATGAATGACTTCGTAAACGACACTTTCAGTAACAGAATCTGTCTCAAGTCACAAAACTGCAAGTTAGCATAGGAAGGCTTGAAATCTAACGCCTTGAATAGCTTTCATTTGGCTGCTTTTTTCATAGCTAGTCCCTTGCCCCAAATAGTGGGGCAAGGGACTAGCTATGAAAAAATCAGTTATTTATGTTAAGTATATCAACATGTCTTGTGAACAAAGGACTGAAGATAAACTTGAACAGTTGACTGGGTGTTACGTTGAATAAGAACTGATTAAAACACTTTTTCTATTTAATGGAATGGACAGCTAGAAGAAATACAGGGTTATCTGTTTGGGTAGGGATAATGTAAAAATGCTGTGGTGTGGCTTGCAACAGATATAATAAGTCAATATTTGCAGAAATTACCTTTATGGTTAGGAGTTTGTCTAGGCCTCGACTTGGCCCCCTTTTCAGACTTGGCCCCCTTTTCAGACTTGGAAGAGTTCATTTCGGGTGCTCAATTCTTGCCACGTGTTTTCTAATATCTGTGGGGGTGATTTGTGCAAACACTGCAGAAATATTCACTTTCAAGTCATCTAGGCTTTGAGGTTGTTGTGCATAGATGATGTTTTTCACAAACCCCCACATGTGGGGGGGGGGTGAGATCTGGAAAGTTTGCAGGCCAAAGAATAGGGCCATCATGGCCACGCCAGTTGCCATTGAATGTGTTGTTCAAAAGTTCTTGACTTCCAGTAACCAGTGGGGTGGGGCACCGTCTTGTTGTAAAATGAGATCGTATCCAGTCACAGTACCAAGAAAATCTGTAGCATGTCCAGGTATGGTACTGATCATACAGCATCCTCAGAGAAGAGAAAATGATCCTAACGAGTCACCTCGCATCACACATTTACATAGCAGCTTGCTCTTTTCCACTTATAGAAAACATGGGGATTCTGGGTACCCCAAATGATAGTGTTGTGCATATTCACTCTTCCACTCACATGGAATGTAGCCTCATCTGTGAATAGCCATAGATCCAAAACAGTGGTGTCTGCTTCTATCCTGTCGCACATGGGACAGGCAAACTCAAAATGGCTTCCATGGTCATGCTCCTGTAATGCTTGTACGTGCTGTAAGTGATACAGGTACATTTTCAGGTAATGCTGCACAATGCATTGACATGTGTACGGCACTGTCAACTCCAAGGATAAGCGTCATATATACTGTGGGCTATGCTCCAAGGCAGCAGAAACAAGGGCTTCTTTCTTTCTCAGGCTCACCACCAGAGTTTGGTTTCATGATGGAACCAGTTTCTTCAAATGTGCAGATACCAATGCGCTATACTCTCGTACTTAGGCACCTTCAGGACCCCTTAAACACGAAACTCTCATTGAACAGCTGTAACACTTTCAAACTTTGCATACCACAGGATACACTTTGTGTGTTGTTGAATAGTCACTGCCATTTTCACTTTTGTCACAGTGTTGTGAAGGCACGTGAACTGTGGCTACGGCGCATCAAACTCACCTCATTCCTCACCATTCTGGCGTGGGCACACTGATTACATACAGTACATGGAACTCCCATCTTTCCTCGCCCTTCAGGCAGAATTTGACCTCTGTACTGCAGTGTTTGCGCAAATCACTCTTCAGATGTTAGAAAACACATGACGAGAATTTAGCACCCAGTATGAATTTTGCAGAGTCTGCAAAGTGGGTCATGTGGAGGCCTAGACAAACTCAATCCATAAAGGTAATTTCTGCCAAATATTGACTTATTATATCTGTTACAAGCCATACCACAGCATTTTGAAGTTATCCCTTCCCAAACGGATCACCCTGTAGATGTTTGAAGCTGCTACTGATTCTAATGAATAACTCACCAGTTTTGAAATGAGCTCTGCATGTGAAACTCTGAGATTTTGACTGGCTGTTTGAGGCCATTGTAACAATTGAATCTGGATTTAGAGACCCCCTCCTCCATCTCCACTCCTCATACATAAGCTTATAAGTATTTCATTAGTATATTTGATAAAATTTTTCATGGAAATATTAACCTTTCTCGTATCATTGGTATTCATACAGCGCTCTCCATTCTTCTCTCTCATGAACACATGCACGTGATTATTCAGGTATTTGATCTGCGTTGAGACTGAACTTCAGTTCAACGTTTCTAGCTCCAGTAACTTTTGTTTCTTGTTTACTGATTTGAAAAATCATTTCTTAAGCTATGAAACATGAAATGGCCACCCCGGTGGTGCAGTGGTCTAAGCGATAGCTTCTGATCATTCATCCAAAAGGAGTTCGGGTTCGAATCCCGGTGAGGGATGGATGTTGTGTTTGTCTTACGGCACTGGCTCTCTCCCTTCCCTGGAACTAGTGGCCCTAAATTAGGGATGGGCATCTGCTTATAGCCCATTGAGTTGCTCATGGTGGTCGTTAAACGTCCAATAATAAAACAAAACAAACATGAAATGTTTCGTGAGAAATTTGATGATGAGCTGCAGGAAGCAGGCTGCCAGCATGAGTATGTAAAAGCCATGAGATAGCTCAGCAAAGAAAAAGATGAGTGAGCTCATATCACTTGAGACATCTCATGAGTCATAGCAAAATAAATTTACAGGAGGGAAATTAAAAAGAAAAGAAAAAAGCTCACCAGAAACTTTAATAGAAGAATCAAAACACATACACCAGGTTCAACCATCAAGCAAAATATTTTAGTAGCTTTTCTTGTACATCAAAATTCTTTACAGTTTGTCAACAACATGGCACCACCCCATTTCTGTCGAGAACATGGAAGCAATTTACAAGAACTCATAACTGACAACGTCATTGGCGATGTCACCATGATTTGAATATTTTTGTATGCCATTCCTTCTGAAGAAGCTGTGCCAAAACACAGCAAAACTGTGGTTGACAATAAAAATAAAAATTAATTGTGATGAAACGTTGATGTCTTCAATCTTATATACTTCACGATGTTTATAGTCTTTTGTGGAAGTATTGAAATTTAACACTTTTGTGGAAAGTATTGAAATTTAACTAAAAGTAAATCAATCTTTTTTTCTGTTTTTTTTTTTTTCCTTTTTTTTTTCTTTTTTTTTTTTTTTTTTTCTTGCCAGGAAAATAAAATAAATATCTATATCTGAGACAGTCAAGCACTTAATGTGTTTCGGGTATAAGCAGAATTTTTTTGCACATTGGAACTATTTTTGTTTTGTTGTTTTGAAAATAATACTAGTTTGTGGAATGCTCCACTTAGGCTACACAATATCTTTGTTACTTTAATAGTAACAAAATCAGGAATGCAAAACTGGTGTTATTGTGAATTACGATTTCATAAAAAAAACTATGATACAATTAAAAAGAAAGGAAGGAACTGACAAAAAATTATGTGTTATTACACCATTAGATGGCGAAATTAGTAGGCGAGTGAATTCTTCATTGAAAGTCATAGCTGCTGTATAAGGTTTTCTCAGGAATGACTGTTTCTCAAAAGAGTCCCGAATGGCTGTGTATGAAAGTGTAATTGTTCCTACTGTGATGTATGGCAGTGAAACCTGGGTACTACAGAAGAGACATAGGAGTTGTTTGTGTGCTGGAGAGATGTGTTACTTTCGGGGAGTTTGTGGGAAGACATATTCAGATCATGTGAGGAATGAAGATGTGTTGCAGTTGTGCAGTGTGAAGCAAATTATTGTTAGCAAGGTGGAGACTAATATTCTTAGGTGGTTTGGCCACGTTGAAAGAATGAGTGATGAGATGCTTATTAAGAAAAAAATTTCAGCCCAAGTGGCAGTAAAGAAAGGCAGAGGAAGGCCAAGGAAGTTATGGGAAGATCATATTCAGGAGTGCATGAATGAGAAAAAGATAATGAGTATCAAGTATAGAAGGTCTTATGTGTGATGGATGTTACTGAAGCTCGTGTTGTGTGTCAAGATCGCTGTAAATGGAAAAGATTGATATGGCAACAGTAAGTAAATAAAAAATAATCAGTTAAAAATTTATCTGGTGGTTTGCATTAATCTGTTAATTATTTATTTGTCAGATAGTCTTTCTCTGAGGAGCTAAAGAAAAACTATTTGTCAGATAGTCTTTCTCTGAGGAGCTAATTATTTATTGGTCAGATAGTCTTTCTCCGAGGAGCTAACCTCTGAATATCAGAGAACAGCTTAATGATATATACATATGAACAGCTTAATGATATCTATGTAGCTTAATGATATGTATGTATGGTAATGTATTCATGATTTGTTTCATTAACTATAATGTGAAAATGATTAAAAAGTATCTGGCTGTTGGTAAGAAAGTTTTTGCTGCCTTCATAAATTTAGAGAAAGCTTATGACTGAGTATATAGGACACTTTTGTGGAAGGTATTGAATAAATGTGGTGTTACTGGGAATCTACTTAATAGTGTAAAAGCCAATTATGTTGGCAGTAGAGCTTGTGTACGAGTGAATGGTGTTTTATCAAAATGGTTTTCTATTGGCGCAGGAGTCAGGCAAGGTTGTGTAATGTCACCATGGCTGTTTAATATATTTATAGATGTGTGCATGCGCGATGCCAAAATAAATAATAAAATAATACTGGTTTATATCTTGGTGATATCCATGTGTGTGGATTGCTGTGTGCTGATGACACTGTCCTGTTGGCTGAGAGCAAAAGTGAGTTGCAGAGTATGTTGTCCCGGATGTATAAAGTTTGCATGAAATTCAAACTGAGTATAAACAAGGGAAAATCCCAAGTTATGGTTTTTGAGAGGAACTGGTAGTACTGAATGTAATATATGTCTAAATGGCACAGTGATTGACCAGGTGAATGAGTTTGTGTATATTTAGGAAGCATGTTTGACAGAGAGAACAAATTGAATGGTGAAATTAGTAGGTGAGTGCATTCTTCATTGAAAGTCATAGCAGCTTTGGGAGGTTTTCACAGGAATGATGGATTCTCAAGAGAATCCCACATGGCAGTGTATGAGAGTGTAATTATCCGTACTCTGATGTATGGCAGTGAAACCTGGGTACTATAGAAAAAACATAGGAGTCATTTGTGTGCTGGAGAAGTGAGGAATGAAGATGTTTTGCAGTTGTGTAATGTGAAGCAAAATGTTGTTAGCATGATGAAGACTAATATGCTTCAGTGGTTTGGCCATGTTGAAGAAATGAGTGATGAGATGCTTACTAAGAAATGTTTTTTAGATCAAGTGGCTGGAAGGAAAGGTAGAGGAAGGCCAAGAAAGTCATGGGATGATCAGATTCAGGAGTGTCTGCACGAGAAAAAGATTATGAGTATGAAGTATAGAAGGTCTTGTGTACGTCGAGTGATGGATGTCAGTGAAGATCGCTGTAAATGGAGAAGTTTGATACAGCAACAGTAAGTAAATAATCAGTCAAAAATTTATCTGTTAGTTTGTATTTCTTTGTGGAGCTAACCTCTGAATCTCAGAGAACAGTTTAGTGATATCTAATATGTAAAAATGTGCATGTTTTTATGTTTTTGAGCAAAGTATGTATTTCTAACTGAAAAATGCATTAAAATTTAAATTGCCTTTTTAATTGCTAGTGTAAGTCAAAAGAAAAAACTGGACAGCTGTGCCATTAAATTTTTTTTGTTACTTTAGTAGTTTTTATTGTACATACCACAAATCTGTATGATTTCAAGGATTTTTATTTTTGGCATTGGTATTGTGGTATTGTACTATAATAATATTTGAATTGTAAAAATAATTGTAATTTTTATCTGTTCCTAGAAAAACTAAGGCAGAATCACAAATATGTGGAAGCAGCTGTTATATTGGAAAGTTATGTTGAGGTTAGTATTGGCCTTTTTAATTTCAAAAATGTTGTAGTGTAATTATGCATGATGCTTGTTTTAGTTTTATGTAGAAAAATGTTATAATGTATGGGGAACTTTTTTTTTCTGGGGTTTGTGAGGTCGTAGATTTGCTTTTTCTAAAAAAAAAAGGAAGGAAAGTGCATGTAAAACAATTGGTATTTCTGTCTTCACACTTTCCTGTAAATTGCCTACTTTGTCTAGTAAATGGTTTTAGTATTTGGTGTTGGGGATAATAAACAAAGATTTTCAGCTCCCTACCATCAACACCACCAGTGGTGTCTGTTTATAGTGCTGGACAGTTGTATTACTATTTTTGTATGTAAATGCTGACCAAAACTTCAGAGCCCGAATTCGCATCTCCAATAAACATTTTGCATTGGGATGCAACTGCAGTAAATATTTGCTTAAGTGCTACTGCTTGTCCAAGAACACTTATTGTTCATACCATTTTTTACGCTTTCCAACCGTAGATTGAAGAAGCGTATATGCTCCACCTTTGTCCGTCTGTCTGTCCGCACGATAATTCGTGTGAAAATGGTTCAATTTCGATGAAATTTTAGTATGTGGTAGGGGACCACTTGGGGACGAATCCTATTGAAAATGGGCAAAATGGTATCAAAGGTCAGGACGTAGGAGCGGGATCCATTCCATCGCCCTTATGCGTTATGACTTACGTAAAAATGCTTAGATTGCAACAAAACTTTATCATGTTGTTCGGAGGTATACTGAACCGGTTCTGTTGAATATCATCGAAATGGGGTCAAAGGTCAGGGCACAGGAGCGAGATTTATTCTGCAGCCATTATCCTCATAACTTGAGTAATAACTTGAGTACTGATTTCTGGTATGTTGGAGAGTGTATCATAATCAGCGCACTGCATGATTTTACTAACTTGTTTAAGTTCTTCATTATTTGGTTTTAAATTTGGAGTGTTTTTATCACGTCAGGTTTTATTAAATCCCTGGAGATAAAATGTGTGTTCACTTCAAGTAACAAATACTGTGCAACTACACACAATCAACGCATTGTTAGCTTAAATCATAATTTGGCATGAAGTATGGAAGATTTGCTGTGGGTGGAATTATAGAACTTTTTTCACAGCGAATTCCAAGTTGCTTTAGAGATTTTTTTCTTATAGTATTTATCTTGCAAAATTTTTATCATACAGGATCAGATTTGGTATACTTTAAATTATTATTTGAATGTTGATTTTTGTGGTACAGAAAAATTAAAGCCTTGCTACAGTGATGAAGAATAATTTCAATGCATTGAAAACAAGATCTTAGGAAAATATTTGGACTTTTACGAGATGAAGTAACATGTAAAAGAAGTCACACTTTATGTCACCTTTGGGGTTCCTTGAATAGTTAATGAACTACAACTATTCCCATAAATATGGGGTTTACTTAGGAATTAAGTTTTTGTCCTTATTAGTCAAAATTTTGGGTCGTACCCCTACTCTTCCTCAGAACTACAGGATGTGATGCCATTCACGAGGCAGATTACAACCTTTCAAATCATCCAGTATTGTGCCTCTTCTCTTTATTTCCAATCCTGCTAATTTTCTATTGAAAAAGTGCTGTTGGTGTGTCAAAACTACAGAGTCCTAAATTATTTTATGTCCTATATTTTGTATATTAGGAAAACAATGAGGCAATTGAAATCTGATGCCCTATGGCACCAGACACCTACAGGAATCTTACTCATGGTTGTTGGTGATGATCATGATTTTATATATGTCTGTCCAAATCTGTTTTATTTGTAATATTTTTAATTGCAGTTTTAGTTAATGAAGTTATAGCCTCTAGACTTAGATAGTCGGGACACGTGAAAGAATGGATTAAGAATGAGACAGCAGCCCAGTTTTTTTTTAATGAGACTGCCAGATGCAAGACCAAGAGACATACTTCAAAAAAGGTGGAGAAACTATATGGAAAGGGATCTGACAGAATTAACTGTAGAAGAGTGGTTTGTGAATCTGCTGGATAGAGAGATATGGAGCAGGATTGTGCTTGTAGCCAAGAATCTCTGAGGTTTATAGTACTAAAAAGAATGGCAACCTATTGATTATTTAGCAGATTTCCTAACCTTACATTTCCAGCTACAATAGTGTTGTGGATTTTTTCAAACATTTCTTGAAATCAAAGCAGAGACTGGTCAGAATGTTGGTGAGTGTAACCTCATTTATCAATACAAAACACTTCTGGGTATGGCTGTCACCAAGACTTGTGGTTTTTACAAACTCATTGATGAATTTCTTAGGCTTTCTAGTTGTTTTTTTTATTTTAGCGAAAAACGATCTCACCTGTTTGAACTCCACAACATCCCTGGCTGTGTCTGGCTTGTGAAAGCAGCTGCTGCTACTTGTTTGTAAGTGGCTGAAATTACAATAAAAATTCTTACAAGAAAGAATGTGAAGGTTAAAAGAAGTGTCTAATATACATTTGTATTCATCTCCTTTACTAATAGCCTAATAGCCTGTTCCGTGGTGATGGCTTGTCTCCTGCATTTTGTCTGTGCACTTGGCCGTCATTTTCAGATGGCTAGTGACTTCATGTCAGTGTGGAAGTAATCAGAGGGTTTGTTCATGTTTTTATTCTTTTTGTTATGCTGGTGCACATACCTTGATGTCTGTCAAGGGAAGCCTTTAATGGCAACATCTTGTGGCTGTTCAGGTTTTTTTTTTTTCCAGATAGTTTTCATTTTTTGTTTTCCTGATTCAGAAATACTTTCAAAGAATGGAATGGGTTTTCAACTGCAACCATAACTAAGTAGATTTTAGTTATGGCTGTAGCTGATGTTACCCCCCCCCAATAAAAATGAAACTTTTACTATGCAGTCCTCCTTCTCAGTTTTAAGCTGTAATATTTTCAAAGTCGGGTTTTGAGTTCTATGTAAGCAAAATTTATTAACTGAGTTTTCCTTTTCTCAGTTTTCCTATGTGTTGGATTAGTCTGTGTTGTATACAGTTTTTTGTGCTTTCTATGTACATTGATTTCTGATTATTAGCTTCATCCATTGTAGAGATGCATGTGGTGTACACCATATTCATTAAAGAAGTTATTAAGACCATTATTATTAATTAGCTGTTGCTTTTGTGAGATCGCTTTTAATCCTATATCCATTTTTTCATTGTTGCATAATTTTTAAAATATTTGCATATTCGTTTAATCTAGGTTGTTAATTAAATATTGAAGGTTAATAGAGCCTTTGTGCTTTGCTTCATTTTGTAAATTAATTGGTTTACAATTTATTCATTACACCTTACACCATTTGATGCTCTATGACACTCACATGACCCAACCACAGTGACTTTGTGTTCTGCAGAAGAAATATCATCACGTTATCTTCTGACAGACATGAGATTTTTTAAATGTTGTTGGATATTGTTTTGCTATTAAGAGTAGCAGTAATATATTTGTAAGCAAGAAATAATAGTAGTTAACATTGATATAGAGAAACCTTTGTTGTACAGCTTAATTTCTAAGTTCTGAAAATAATTTCTTATCTTTCTACATCATCATCATCATTGTCAGTCATTATCAGTCCACTGCTGGACGAAGGTCTCCCCAAGTTTCTTACACAATGGTCTGCCTTGTGCCAGTCTCCTCCATGTTACTCCAGCATACTTTCGAATTTCATCCACCCATCTCCCATGTGGTCTTCTTCTGGGTCTTTTCCTGTTCCTTGGAATCCAGTCTAAAATTTTGGCTGTCTATCGATGGTCTGTCCTTCTGGCAATATGTCCAGCCCATTGCCATTTCAGGGATTTAACTCTGATCATGATGTCTTCCACTCTTGTCATTTTTCTGATCCACAAGTTCCTCTTCTTATCTCTCCTGGTTACACCAAGCATGCATCTCTCCGTGCTTTTTTGAGTTGTCTGTAGTCTTTGTATGTCTCTTTTAGCTAAGGTCCACGTCTCTGCACCATACGTAAGCACTGGAAAGATGCATTGATCAAACACTTTTCTTTTAAGACATAATGGCATATTGCTCTTGAAAATTATGCTGTTTCTTCCAAAAGCTCTCCAGGCAAGTTTTGTACGCCGATTAATTTCTTCACCAATGTGACCCTCACTTGATATCTGCTGTCCAAGATAAACGTACGCGTCTGTTATCTCCAGCTTTTCTCCATCAATCGATAAATCTTCATTTCTTGTAAAAGCATTGTACATCACTTTTTGTCTTCTGAAAGTTCATTTTTAATACCACTTCTTTACTCTTGTCAGCAAGTTCCTGGGTCACCCTGCAGCTCTGATGGGGTAGTTGCAAAAATGACTATCATCAGCAAAATGAAGATGAGTTAGATAATCTCCATTAATCTTTATCCCTTTCTTTTCCCAGTTCAATGATTGAAAGACATTTTCCAATGTGGCATTAAAGAGTTTGGGAGATATAGTGTCACCTTGTCTCACTCCCTTTCCAATTTTTATGGGTGTTGTATTTGCAAATAACCGAATCTTTGCACTTTCATTTTCATAGATGTTATTAATAATATTAATGTATGCATCTTCAATACCGCAGGACCTCAAAGTCTTTTTAACTGCTGATGGTTTCACCGAACCAAAGGCCTTTTCATAATCGATAAAAGCCATGCATAATGGAAGTTCATATTCCTTCGCTCTTTCAATTAGTTCTCTCAGTACGTGGATATGATCTATAGTGCTGTAGCCACTCCTGAATCCAGCTTGTTCTCTCAGTTGAGCCATGTCCAGTGTTACCTTCAAGCGGTATGAAAGAACTTTAGTGAAGATTTTATAAACCACTGATAGGAGGCTGATAGGTCTGTAGTTCCTGAGATCCTCAATGTCACCTTTTTTATGTAGCAGGATCATTGTAGCATTGTTCCAATCCTCAGGAATTTTCCCTTCATTAAGGCATCAAATGAAAACTTGGGCAAGTACTGTTTCAATTTCTCCACTTGCTTCTTGTATGATGTCTACAGTAATTATATCTTCTCCTGGAGCTTTTCCCCATTTCATGTTCTTGATTGCATGTGCAACTTCTGCTGGGACGACTGGAATAACACTGGTACCTTTCGTAATGTCTGGAGTACATGTATCATTCTTTCATATAGTTTTGAGTAGAAATCTTTCACTCTTGTCAAAATTTCACCTCTATTTCTTGTTACAGAACCATCTTCTTTTCTCAGAGCCATAATCTGTTTTCTTCCCTTACTCAGATGTGCCTTTGCTCTCTTCAAGCTTTGGTTGTTTTCAATTGCTTTCTTCACTAGTTCACAGTTGAATTTCCGTACATCTTCAGTGATACTTTTTCGTACCATCTTGCATAGCTCTATATATTCCACTTTGGAAGTCACATCTCCCCTTTAGTTGTCCTCATCTCTCTTCTTTTTTGCATCAGAATTTTGGTTTTTCCTGATAATTTGTTCGTATGCAACTTGTTCTTAGTACCAGCCATTTTTGTTGCTGTTTCCATAAGAGCCTTGGTTAGTTTTCTGTTAACTTCAGAGATGTCCACTTCTTCTGACGTTAGACCTTCTCGAGCAGAGAATCTGTTCCTCAGTTCCAATTTGAAGGTATTGTGATGTTTTTTGAGGTTGGTCATGTCAATACACTTTGTTTGTTTTATGAGCTTGCCACGCTCGAGCTTAGCGTTGAGGTGCATCTTACAACGTACCATTCTATCCTGTGTTGAACTTGTTTAGCACAGTGCAGTGTTCCATGACAAATTTCTTGTTACACATAATAAAATCAATTTCACTTGTCAATCCATTGGGATGCCTCCATGTCCATTTCCTTTGCGGCTTTTTCTTGAAAATGGAGTTCTTGATGAAAAACCCCTTTTGCTTCTGCAAACTCTACGAGAGTATTTCCACACTGTTTTCTGTTACTGTGACCAAATTTACCTACTAAAGTTTCGTTCTGTTGCCATTGCACTATTTTCGCATTGAAATCTCCCATAATGATCTTCAAGTGCTGCTTGCCTTTACTATTTAGATGAAGAATTTTCTCATAAAATTCTTCAATTTCTTCTTCAGGATGACTTGTGGTGGGTGCACAAGCTTGAATAATCTGAGCCTTGTATCTTCTCGAGAGTTGGATAACAAGTTGTGCAGCTCTGTGAGGGGAACTTTCAACTTCTACAACTTTATCCTTCAGTTTCTTGTTTATTATAAATCCAACACCACTAGTTCTACCAGTATCTGTCCCATGATAGTAGAAGAGATGTCCACTTTTCAGTTCAATGTTATCTTCTCCTTTTCTCCTTACCTCACTTAGCCCGACGACGTTCCACTTGATCCTTTGTAGTTCTTCTTCCAATTCAAGGAGCCTTGAATCAAAAGATAGGGAGCGTCATATGTAGCCAAGGTCAGCATCAGATGGCAGCCTAGTCCAGTCCTCCGGTGATTCTTAGCACCCTCTGCCTTCATGTCGCACTGGCCGCTGCCTTGGCCAGGTACATTCCAGCTGCCGGAGACTGAGGGCCAAGATTTAAGTTGTGGATTCATATTGGAGGGGTTAAGCCATAACTCACCATGCTGGCCAAGCAGGTTGGTGAGTGTGGGATAGCATTTGTTCTAATCCCGATGGTACAGTTATACCGCTATTGGCGGTCGTCAGAGCCCCTTTAGTGGGAACAGGATGCACCACGAGAAGGCGGGGTTGACATTTGTCAAGGAGAGGCTGTATTATGTTGTGCATCACCTGACCTTACATCTACATCATCATCATCATCATCATCAACCATTATCAATCCACTGCTGGACAAAGGTCTCCCCAAGTTTTCTCCACAACGGTCTGTCTTGTGCCAGTCTCCTCCATGTCACTCCCGCATACTTTCGAATTTCATCCACCCATCTTCCATGTGGTCTTTTTCTGGGTCTTTTCCTGTCCCTTGGAATCCACGCTAAAATTTCAGCTGTCCATCGATGGTCTGTTCTTCTGGCAGTATATCCAGCCCATTGCCATTCCAGGGATTTAACTCTGATCATGATGTCTTCCACTCTTGTCATTTTTCGGATCCACGTGTTCCTCTTCTTATCTCTCCTGGTTTCACCAAGCATGCACCTCTCCGTGCTTTTTTGAGTTGTCTGCAGCCTTTGTATGTCTCTTTTAGCTAAGGTCCACGTCTCTGCACCATACGTAAGCACTGGAAGGATGCATTGATCAAACACTTTTCTTTTAAGACATAATGGCATATTGCTCTTGAAAATTATGCTGTTTCTTCCAAAAGCTCTCCAGGCAAGTTTTGTATGCCGATTAATTTCTTCATCAATGTGACCCTCACTTGATATCTGCTGTCCAAGATAAACGTATGTGTCTGTTATCTCCAGCTTTTCTCCATCAATCGATAAATCTTCATTTCTTGTAAAAGCATTGAACATCACTTTTGTCTTCTGAAAGTTCATGTTTAATCCCACTTCTTTACTCTTGTCAGCAAGTTCCTGGATCATACTCTGTAGCTCTGATGGGGTAGTTGCAAAAATGACTATGTCATCAACAAAACGAAGGTGGGTTAGATAATCTCCATTAATCTTTATCCCTTTGTTTTCCCAGTTCAGTGATTGAAAGACATTTTCCAATGTGGCATTAAAGAGCTTCGGAGATATGGTGTCACCTTGTCTCACTCCTTTTCCAATTTTTATGTGTGTTGTATTTTCAAACAGCCGAATCTTTGCACTTGCATTTTCATAGATGTTACTAATAATATTAATGTATGCATCTTCAATACCGCAGGATTTCAGAGCCATTGCAACTGCTGGTGGTTTCACCGAATCAAAGGCTTTTTCATAATCGATAAAATCCATGCACAATCATATTCCCTCGCTCTTTCAATTAGTTCTCTCAGTACGTGGATATGATCTATTGTGCTGTAGCCACTCCTGAATCCAGCTTGTTCTCTCGGCTGAGCCATGTCCAGTGTCACCTTCAAGCGGTGTGAAAGAACTTTAGTGAAGATTTTATAAACCACTGATAGGAGGCTGATAGGTCTGTAGTTCCTGAGATCCTCAATGTCACCTTTTTTATGTAGCAAGATCATTGTAGCGTTGTTCCAATCCTCAGGAATTTTCCCTTCATTAAGGCATGGAGTGAAAATTTGGGCGAGTACTGTTTCGATTTCTCCACTTGCTTCTTGTATGATGTCTACAGTAATTCCATCTTCTCCTGGAGCTTTTCCTCGCTTCATGTTCTTGATTGCATGTGCAACTTCTGCTGGAAGGACTGGAAGAACTCTGGTACTGGTACTTTCATGATGTCTGGAATACATGTATAATCCCTTTCATATAATTTGGAGTAGAAATCTTTCACTCTTGTCAAAATTTCGCCTCTATTTCTTGTTACAGAACCATCTTCTTTTCTCAGTGCCATAATCTGTTTTTTTCCCTTACTGAGATGTCCCTTTGCTATCTTTAGGCTTTGGTTGTTTTCAATTGCCTTCCTTACTAGTTCACAGTTGAATTTCCTTACGTCTTCAGTGATACTTTTTCGTACTGTCTTGCATAGCTCTATATATTCCACTTTGGAAGTCACATCTTGTTTAGTTGTCCTCATCTCTCTTCTTTTTGCATCAACATTTTGGTTTTTCCTGATAATTTGTTCACATACAATTTTTTCTTAGACCCAACTAATTTTGTTGCTGTTTCCATAAGAGCTTTGGTTACTTTTCTGTTAACTTCAGAAATATCCACTTCTTCCGATGTTAGGCCTTCTAAAGCAGAGAATCTGTTCTTCAGTTCCAATTTGAAAGTATTATGGTGTTTTTTAAGGTTGGTTATGTCAATACATTTTGTTTGTCTTATGAGCTTGCTACGTTCGAGTCTAGTGTTGAGGTGCATCTTACATCTCACCAATCTATGGTCACTGCCTGTGTTGAACTTGTTTAGCACACTGCAGTCTTCTATGACGAATTTTTTGTTGCACATAATAAAATCAATTTCACTTGTCATCCCATTTGGATGTCTC
The DNA here is from genome assembly GCA_039090855.1 of Macrothele yani. Lineage (NCBI taxonomy): Eukaryota > Metazoa > Arthropoda > Arachnida > Araneae > Macrothelidae > Macrothele > Macrothele yani. The sequence goes on along the minus strand of CM077001.1, from coordinate 155,637,072 downwards.
CATGTCCATTTCCTGTGTGGCTTTTTCTTGAAAAAGGAGTTCAAGATGAAAAACCCTTCTGCCTCTGCAAACTCTACGAGAGTATTTCCACGCTGGTTTCTGTTGCCGTGACCGAATTTACCTACTGAAGTTTCATTCTGTTGCTGTTGCCCTATTTTTGCATTGAAATCTCCTATAATTATCTTCAAGTGCTGCTTACCTTTATTATTTAGATCACGAATTTCCTCATAAAATTCTTCAATTTCTTCTTCAGCATGACTTGTGGTGGGTGTGCATAAGTTTGAATAATCTAAGCCTGGTATCTTCTCGAGAGTTGGATAACGAGTCGTGCAGCTCTGTCAGAGGAACTTTCAACTTCTACAACTTTGTCCTTCAGTTTCTTGTTTATTATAAATCCAACACCACTAGTTCTACCAGTATCTGTCCCACGATAGTAGAAGAGATGTCCACTTTTCAGTTCAATGAGATCTTCTCCGTTTCTCCTTACCTCACTTAGCCCGACGATGTCCCACTTGATCCTTTGTAGTTCCTCTTCCAATTCAAGAAGCCTTGAATCAGAAGATAGGGAGCTTCCATTATACGTAGCCAAGGTCAGCATCAGATGGCAGCCTAGTCCGGTCCTCCGGTGATTCTTAGCACCCTCTGCCTTCATGTCGCACTGGCCGCTGCCTTGGCCAGGTACATTCCAGCTGCCGGAGACTGAGGGCCAAGATTTAAGTTGTGGAGTCATTTTGGGGGGGGGGTTTGGCCATAACTCACCACGCTGGCCAAGCGGGTTGGTGAGTGTGGGATAGCATTTCCTCTAATCCCGATGGTATAGTTATACCGCTATTGGCGGTCGTCAGAGCCCCTTTAGTGGGAACAGGATGTACCACGAGAAGGCGGGGTTGACATGTGTCAAGGAGAGGCTGTGATGTTATGCATCAGGTGACCTTACATCCCACATCTACATACTTAGAGTTATATTAGAGTTATTGTGAAATGAGCCTTCAGAAATTTTTTTATCTTACGTGTAGCCATGTCATAAATTTAAGGAACAAATGTCGTTCAGTGTTGTGTTTTTATTTGAATCTTGTGTTTTGGTTTGTATAATTCAATTGTGTTCTGTGATTCTTTATTAAGAGTATATCATTTATAATGATTGTGAATTTCAGGACATTGAAGAAAGCATCATTACTTTAGTAGAAGGCCAAGAATGGAGTGGTGCTCTTCGTTTGGTATGTCTCACAACATGTGCTAACGTTTTTATTCTCTATGTCTCAAGATAAAAATGTTTCATTTATTTAATTATTTTTTCTTTAAAGAACTTCAGCTATTAGATAAATATATACAGTAGGAATAAATTTGATTAGCTGGTTTTCTCTCTAGTCCTATTGTATATTTGACTTACTGCAAGAAAGCAGGTGCAAATGACTAATCTTGGAATTTGATGATGCAAGGAACTGGAAATTAAATGGATATTTATTATTAGATGGGTAGCTTGCATCCCTCCCCACCGAAAGAAAAATGATAGAGAAAGAGAGAAGCAGAATGAAAGACTGGAGGGATTTGACCACATTTCACACCCCTACAGATGAAGAGAAGGATGCAGCATATACAAGCAAAACAATAGGGCTCTTACTAAATTCCATAGGGTCAGAGCCAAATTAGAATACTTGAGAAGTTCCTACCATAATACAGAGATATTCCTGAATTAATTTTGGGTATAACAAACCAACGCCTTTTTTTTTTTTCTTCTTCTTCTGCTTCTTTTATTTCCCCCTAAAATATCTTGTGATTTCTTCCCTATCCCATGTACTTATTTTTCTTTTGTAGTGGATGTTTCCAGTTTAAATTTCAGTTTAACTCGCTTTTTTGACAGCAGGGTTTCTTTTTTTTTTTTTTTTTTTTTGATATACTTTATACACTGAGTTAGCTGTGCACACACCTACCTGATATGCCAATGAGCCATTACATTATGACCACCTACCTAATAAGCTGTAGGACCCCCTTTAGCCTGCAAAACAGCATTCACTCAGCGAGGCATTGATTCGATGAGGTGGCGATAGGTATCCTGGGGTATCTGGTACCATAATGTCAACGGTAGGTCTTCCAGTTCCCATACATTTTGGGGTGGGGGTGATTTAGTGCGAACCCACTTTTCCAAGTTGAGCCACAAATGTTTGATTGGGTTCATGTCAGGTGAATTTGAAGGCCAGGGCATTAACAGAAAGTCACCAGCATGTTCCCCGAGCCACTCCTTGACGATTATGGCAGTGTGACATGGCACATTCTCCTGTTGGTAATGACCATAACCAGCAAGGAACACAGCTGTCTGCAACGATGTTCAGAGACCTGACAGCTGTCAGAAATTGTGCGATTGAAAAAATGGGGTCTAAAGTATTCCAAGAAAACACCGCTCACAGCATAACACCTCTGCCACCAGCCTGTTTCTGTGCAATAGTGCATCCAGGTGCCATAGCCTCCATTCGTAATTGGCGTATCCATGTTTGGGTGTCTACGTAATGCACCGGGAATCTTGATTCATCAGATCAGGTCACTTCCAATCATCCATGGTCCAATCTTGATGATCTTGGGCCCATCTCATGCACTGTTGGCGATGACTTGCAGTGAGCATGGGGATCCGGCTGGGTTTATGGCTATGCAGCCTCATGCATGGAAGGCTGTGATGAACTGTGTGCTGTGACACGTTGCCTTGATCACCATTGTTGTAGCTGCAGGTAATTTGTCACACTGTGGCCCTGCGGTCGCTGTGAACAGTGCGCGAGAGTCTCCGCTCCTCTCTGGTATCAATGAGCTGCGGACAACACACAGCTGGATGACGGTTCATCATTTGGCCATCTGTGCACCACTTTTGATACGTACTCACTACAACGGCACATGAGCGACCCACAAGCACAGCCGCTTACGAGATCATAGTTCCAGGGCGCCGTACGGTCACAATTCGTCCTTTATCAAACTCCGATAAATCTGCAGCTTTTCCAATTGTGATCCGAATGCTCTACTAATTGAAAGCCGTTCTTCGGGTTGTATTGGGTTGTCGGAAAAGTCATGACGTATTTTGGCACCCGATGGCGGTTGGGCGGTTTTGGAAGTACTAGAGGCATGCGCAGCTCTGTTATCGCTATGGCATTCGACAGGTGCCAGTTCTAGCTGCAGTCTAAAAGGAATAGTGAGCGATTTGGTTGATTTACGGAGATTTGACATCAAGATAAAGATGGAAGACCAAACTGTGCATTCTCGCCATTTTTTACTGTTTTACTTCCGTAAAGGGAAGAACGCGTGTCAAGCTCGTGAAAAGCTGCGTAAAGTGTTTGGTGATAATGCTCTACAAGAACGTCAGTGCCAGCGGTAGTTCGCAAAATTCCGTGCTGGTGATTTTGACCTCAACGATGCTCCTCGGTCCGGGAGGCCGACCGAGGTTGATGACGACCAAATCAAGGCATTGATCGAGTCAAACCCACGTTACATGACACGAGAGATTGCAGACACATCATTCAAGCGTTCACTACCACCTGAAGAAGCTGGAATACGTAAGCAAGCTCGATGTGTGGGTTCCTCCTGAACTCAAAGAAGCTCAATTGACGGCGCGTATAAACATCTGCGATATGTTCATTGAACGTGAGGAAAACGATCCTTTTATGAAGTGACTGATAACTGGTGATGAAAAGTGGATTGTGTACAACAATGTGCTGCGCAAACGGTCTTGGTCCCAATGTTCTGCTTCGCCTCAAACGACATCCAAAGCAGACATTCATCAGCAGAAGGTTCTGGTCTCAGTGTGGTGGGATTTTAAAGGTATTGTGCTTTTCGAGCTCCTACCACGGAACCAAACAATCAATTCAAATGTGTACTGTCGACAATTTGACAGTTTGAAAGAATCCGTCATCCAGAAACGTCCAGAGCTCGTTCATCGTAAAGGTGTTGTGTTCCATCACGACAACGTGAGACCACGCACAAGTTTGATCACCCGCCAAAAATTATAGGAGCTTGGGTGGGATGTGTTGCCACACCGAGTATGCTCGCCTGACCTTGTGCCACCAGACTTCCACTTGTTTCGCTATCTTCAACAGTCCTTGCGTGGTATAACGTTCAATTCAGATGAGGCTGTAAATCACCACCTTGTACAGTTTTTCGCCACAAAAGACAGGTCCTTCTATGAACGAGGCATTCTGCAGCTCACTGAAAGATGGCAAAAGGTTATCGAACAAAACGGGCATTATATCATTGATTGATCTTTGTTCTTTCTATCAATAAATGACCTTTGTAAAACATGGCTAAAATGCGTCATGACTTTTCCGACAACCCAATATATAAGTAGTAGTTTTTATTAGATCATGTTCTACTGTATGTTATTTTTTACTCTTTTATACATAATTTTCCCTAAGTTAAAATCATGTAGTTGCTAACAGTCATTATATTATATTTATTAGGGAAAACTCTTGTAATTCCATGAATACCCAACCGCATATAATTATTACAGTTAAAGTTATATTTTTAAATCTATTGGTCTAATAAATTTATTTTGAAGTATTTGCAGTTTTTTAATTAATAGCATCCTGGTGACAGGGCACACATCCAAGGAACTGAAAGCGACTGGCATTCTATGAAATATTGGTCTCTCAGGGAAGAACTGTCAAATTATGTGTATTAATGCTTCAAAACAGTGTTTTAGCCAAAAAAAAGAAAAATGCACTTCCATTAAAATATAGACCATGGTTATAATAAGGGATGTTGGACACTCCTTTTCTACAGCTACACAGAACAATTTTGGAAATGCAGAAAATAATATTGACAGGGTTCCCACTCAACCTGGAAAACAGGGAAAACCTGGAATTCTCAGGGAATTTGAAAATGGTTCCAAAAATCAGGGAAAACTCAGGGAAAATTACCCTTTTTTGTAAAAATCAGGGAAAACTCAGGGAAAATTACCCTTTTTTGTAAAAATCAGGGAAAATTACCCCTTTTTTGTAAAAATCAATGGATACTTTATTTTGCCAAAAAAAACCCCTATTTTTTCATGATTTCAAACTTTTGCTAGCAATTACTGCCTGCCTAGAATTTGGTAGATCTTACTTTCAGTTATATTAAGTATTTCCTTTATTTCTCTAAAAAAAGATGCAAAATTGAATTTTTAAAATTGCCAGTTATTAAGCTTTTGTTCAATTTCTGCAGGCAGTTGTTATTATAACATGGTACAATTAGGCACAATGGCTCCTGCTTGAAGAAACACTTCACAAGAGAACCAACCAAATGATAATTCAAAGTCCTTTGTCTGTTGGTTCTCTTGAAATATGTTTCTTTGAACAGAGCCATTCCATCATTAAGCTTAGCTGCATTGTGTTATAGAAAAACTGAAACTATTCAACTGACAGATTTTTTCTTACAAATCACCTGTTTCTATGGAAATGCATTTAGAAATTCCATGTGGGTAGTATTCACAAAAGTTTACAGAACTCTGGTACAGAAAATAATGTGCACAGTTAGTTGTTATTAATGAAAAGCAGGTAATTTTATAAAGACAAATTACTTAAAGAATTTACAAATGTGTGCTTTGGTGAGAAAAATGAATGGAATGGAATGAAATGTAACACTTCTTTGCAACATGCCACTCTGGAAAACTTTAAAAATCACCTGGAGAACCTGGAAAAGTCAGGGAATTTTTTTATTACTTTTAAGTGGGAACCCTGATTGAGCAATAAGTACTAACAAGTAATTCTTAAATACTACTAGGGTCCTTCATCAATGATTGGGACTATTGGCATCACTGCATGATAGCTTGCATCTAGGCAGTTGCGATTCCCATGCTGAATAATCTTGGGTTAATGCAGCATTAACCCTCAAGGTGGATGCTGAGGTCAGTTACATCATGTGCATCTGACTCATTTCTCAGATCAGTCATATGCTAGGGCAGACAATGACGTGGAAGGAGATTACCATATAACAATTGAGGAATTGCAACATGCAATTGGTCTATGCCTTGCAACATTTCAAGCGGTAATCCATAGGAACTGAAAATGAAGAAAGTGCATGCACACTGTGTGGCCATATGAACTAACATATCAACAGAAGGAGATAAGGATTCAAGCATGTTTTGAACTGTTCATAATTCACAGTCAGAACCCCAAAGGTTTCTTTTACACCATATTCACCTCATTTCGTCCCATTGGCTCATGGCCTATTTGATAACAATTCCAGAATGACTTCTAGAGAAAAGTCTGCACATCGGTACATGTTCCGGCGCATATCACTGCGCCAGAACATGTACCGATGTGCAAAAGATATCACTGGCGCATTGACCTTGGTGGAGAGTATGTGGGATGTGTTACAGTGCAACGATGTCACCATCTTGTCTTATATTCTAGGTGAGTCATAATAATTTTTGAACGATCCTTATAAATACACTAGCGTGCAAAAATTAAGGACGAGACGTTTTTTCGAATGTAACGTCGTGCAGAAGTGCTCCACATCGACTCAAATCATACCATAAGATCCCCAAGATGTAAGAATATGGAACAAGGGAGGAAAACCGTCCAAACAAGGAATCCAAATGATACAAAGGCACTTTATTGAAAAGGTAGCTTCAAGCACAACTGGATAGAAGACAGAAACATCCATGTGACAGGTGGCTGCCAAGAAAAATCCAGTCTTTAGTAGGGGATATGATCACCCCTGACTGCATTGCAGGATTTACAACGTTTGTCCATGCTGAGGACGAGGTTGTCAAGGAGCTGTTGAGGCATCGCTGCCCATTCCTCTTGTAGCACCAATCGCAGCTGTGAAATCATTGCTGGCGGCTGGTGACGTGCTGCCAAACGTCTCCCGAGAAGGTCCCACACGTGTTCGATTGGATTTAGGTCCGGGGACCTTGCGAGCCAATCCATGCGTTGAATATCTTCTCTCCAATAGCTCTGTGACAGCCACTGTACGACGAGGTGTAGCGTTGTCATCCATGAAGAGGAACTCAGGACCCACAGCACCTCTAAACAGACGCACATGAGGCAGGAGAACCTCGGTACAATAGCGGACACCAGTGACTGAACCTCCTTGGAAGATGTGGAGGTCAGTAGGGCTACCAAGCATGACGCCGCCCCAAACGAGAACTCCGCCACCTCCAAACCGGTCCTTTTCGATGATGTTGGATGTGTGATTGCGTGTTCCCTGCTCTCTCCAGATGTGTATATGTCCAGAATCGCTCGTCTGACTAAATTGGCTCTCATCCGTAAAGAGAACTCGACCCTATTGCTGTTGTGTCCAGTTCTTGTGTTCGTGGCACCACAGAATCCGCCATCTCCGATGAACAGGCGTTAATGGCACACACCGTACTGGTCGTCGTGCAAATAGACCACCTTTGTGCAGCCTCCTGGCCACGGTAAAACGCGATAACGAACGTCCAGTTTTCTGTTGCACGTGCCTTGCGATTTCTCCCACTGTCTTTTCTCGCCTGTAGGACAATATACCGGTCATCCGCCACCGTGGTTGCTTGTGGACAACCACTGCTAAACTCTCGGACAGCTATTCCTGTCATTTGAAATGCTCTCCAAGCTCGTGAAACAATGTTGTGAGCAATCCCGAACTCCTCGGCCACACTAGTCACACTTCGATTCTTCTTCCAACTTCCCAGTGACGCGACCTCGGGTAAAGTCATCCAGAATTCGTCTACTGGATTTCCTGTTGGCCATATCACACGTGTCAGTAACTCGACGTCGTTGAAACAGATGTACACTGTGCAATAGCTTTTACCGAAGCATATATGCGCATGCCCTACCGTACCGGACCCTAGTCTATCTCCTGAGTGGTCGTTCGGTCCATTCTGCCTGTTGGTTCTGCTGTTATGCTAATTTCTCCTCTTTCGTCCTTAATTTTTGCACACCAGTGTAATATGCGACAGATGTAACCCGCTTTTATACAGAGCAGTTTGGAAAACAGAAAATAATATGGTACTACTACTCACCAATAATTCAGAAGTAATAATAATGATAAGGGATTAAAGTCACCCATTCCATGCATTTATTGTGAGGAATTTGGGAAACATAGAAAATATAATATCAACATTACAATGAGTACTAATGAAAAAGCCAAAAGAAATAATATTTAAGCATATAGGTCATCTCCTTTGTCATACTGTTATGTAGAGCAACTGGAGAAATGCAAACAGTTGTATTGGGTCAAGAGTTAATTTCTTTAAAACAGGTAGTCTTATCTGCTCCTTTTGTGAAGTGCTGTAGCTTCATCCAACTTGAGGAGAGCCCCATCCTCCATGGTGACATCTGCCAGTGCTTGAGGTAAGTTGAAACTGTCAGGCAAGTTGGCTAAAGAATGAAGCTTAGCTAAATTTTTACTATGGCCTCATGCATAAAGATCTGCATTGTAATATTAATATGCACTACCTTAAAATAAATTATTGCTTTGTATTTTACATGCAGTGTTTGCATACAGAATTTGGAAAAGCATTTAAGGGTCATAAGTAATTTACATTTAATGCTTTTTTACGCTTTCCAACAGTAGGTTGAAGAAGCGTATATGCGCCAGCTTTGTCCGTCCGCACGATAACTCACGTGAAAATGGTTCGATTTTGACGAAATTTTAGTATGTGGTAGGGGACCACTTGGGGACGAACCCTATTGAAAACGGGCGAAGCAGGGTCAAAGATCAGGACATAGGAGTGGGATCCATTCCATTGCTCTTATGCGTCATAACTTGCTTAAAAATTGTTCGATTTCGATGAAATTTTAGTATGTGGTAGGGAACCACCTGGGGACGATCCCTATTGAAAATGGGTGAAATTGGGTCAAAGGTCAGGACATAGGAGCTGGATCCATTCCATTGCCTTTATGCATCATAACTTGCGTAAAAATGGTTCGATTTCAATGAAATTTTAGTATGTGGTAAGGAACCACCTGGGCACGAGCCCTATTGAAAATGGGCGGAATGGGGTCAAAGGTCAGGACATAAAAGCGGGATCCATTCCATTGCCTTTATGCGTCACAACATGCATAAATATGGTTCGATTTCGATGAAATTTTAGTATGTGGTAGGGAACCACCTGGGGACGATCCCTATTGAAAATGGGTGAAATTGGGTCAAAGGTCAGGCAGGGCATAAGAGCAGGATATATTCCATTGCTCTGATGCGTCATAACTTGTGTAAAAATGGTTCAATTTCGATGAAATGTGGTTAGGGAGCCACTGGGGACGAACCCTATTGAAAATTGGCGAAATGGGGTCAAAGGTCAGGACACTAGAGTGGGATCCATTCCATTGCCCTTGTGCATCATAACGTACCTAAAATGCTTGGATTGTGACAAAACTTTATCCTGTTGTTCCGGAGGTATAGTGAACCAGTTCTTTTGAATATCAACGAAATGGGGTCAAAGGTAATTGCACAAAAGCCAGATTTATTCCACAGCCATTATTCTCACAACTTGCGTAAAACTACTTCTTTTGCAACAAAACTTTATCATGTTGTTCCTGAGGTATAGTGAACTGGTTCTGTTGAATATGATCAAAATGGGGTCAAAGATCAGGACACAGGAGCGAGATTTATTCCACAGCCATTATCCACATAACTTGAGTAATAATTTCCGAATCAATGCTTTGCATGATTTTACTAACTTGTTATTAAAAAGAGTTGGAGCAAACGTGATCAGTGATCATTATAAGCATTTGGAATTATACTGTAAAAGTTTAAAAAGTGTGCATTTCAGTGCAAAATTATGACTTTTGAAACATTTTTGTCTTTTGTTCAACAGATGGTCAAATATAACAGGACAGATATTATTGAAACCCATCTGAACAGTGCTTTAAAAGAACAGTGTGAATCTTTAAGTGCTAGTCTTATACAAATGGAAAAAGATTTCTCTGTGCATAATCAGAAATTAAAAATATTTAGAGCCGAGAAGCAGCGGTCTGCCTCTATGTGGAATGGTAAGTCTTACTGTATGAAATTTGTTATTCGCACTTAGTATATTTTAAGAAAATTTCACTTATCTTTGTATCTCTCTGGGAGCCATAAGTAGTGCTTTGCACTTTCTGAAGCAACTATCTACAACCCTAGTATCCAAGTGGTAGGAACTGGCTTCTCACCATTTGGCCAAGATGGGCCTGGGTTTGAGTCCTGGGTAAGGCATGGATGGTGTGTTTGCCTAATGTCACTGTCTCTGTTTGCTCCCTAGAAATGGGTGACTTAAACTGTAAAAGTTGAAAAACCCTTAGAGTTGCTCATGGTGGTCATTAAACCCCAAAACAAAACAAAACAAAAATAAATAAAAACAACAACAACAAGATGATGTAAGTATCCAGTGTTAGTAAAGATGTGATATACACTTTCTTCAAAATTATTTGTCCTGGCTCAGTTTGCACATGCCAGAATGATCAATGGCTTCACAGGTGTCTAAGAAAGTATTCAAATGTGTATGTTAAAAGGTTAAATATATGTTTCCCTTCTAATGTATGTTTTTAGCAGCATTTTATCCACTTCATTTTGCTATACATAGTCATACTATGTGTTCATAGCACACACCGTGTATACAATTTTCAGTACCTTATTTTTCTTCATATAATTCACAGGCTGTGAAATTGAGGGTGGGGGGGGGGATTGGTGTATAATCCGTACCTGTGATGTTGTTGCCAAACTGTAATTTTGATCAGAAAAGTCGTAATTCACTGCATAACCCAGCAGTCAAAAAAAAAAAAAAATAGGGGGTATGTTAGGCCTGAGAGTTCTTTAGATTTTATACTGTGCGCTTCCATAGTTAGACCTGACAGTTCTGTAGTTAGATTGCATACTATGCAGTTCCATAGTTAGACCTGATAGTTCCATAATTAGACCATACTATGCAGTTCCATAGTTAGACCTGACAGTTCCATAATTAGACCATACTGCACAGTTCCATAGTTAGACCTGACAGTTCTGTAGTGAGATTCCGTACTATGCAGTTCCATTGTTAGACCTGCAGCACCTACAAACATGTGCGACTCTTTAGCTTCCCCATGGCATGTGGTTATCTATGAAAGCAAATAATATTGCCTTCATTGTATCATGTTTTTTGTCAAAATGCTCATAAGTAAAAAAACAAACAAACAATATTTCCAACTGTTTGTGGACCTCCATCTTTGTATTGTGTTACGTTTCTGTTATTAACATGTTTCTGGTAATTTTCGAAATATTCAACCTCTTCTGACAATTACAACACAGATTTCTTAAAAATAAAAGTGCAGCAAAAACATTCTTCTTCTTATTATTATTATTACTTGATGTGCCATATTATCAGCATCATGTATAATCAGAAGAACCTGAATTTATAACATTTTAAGTAGATAATATATGATGAAGAATAAGATAATTGCATTTGTTGACAAATATGTGTGTGTGCCCTGCAATTTTACCATTTCCATCATGAATGCTGATTTCAAGTGTGGTAATTCATTGATCAATTTGGATCACCTCATTAGTTTCTTTGGCATCTTTCATGTATGACTGGTGTGAATGATGCCAAAGAAACCAATGATATCACATGTAACTAATTTTGGTCATCTAGTAGGAGGCTCTGCTTCAAATTTCAGTTGCCGTCTCTAATACTGTTTGGCCACATCTCGCTGTGTGGGCAAACAGTATAATGTGCACGTCTGACTGTGTGAGCAAACATATAATAAGCACATATCACTCTGCTAATTATTGCCCATATCTCACCGTGCTTACATTTACCCATCAGATTGTGATAACCTTTCATTATATAAGCATAAAATTTTGTTTTGCAGCTGCGTACATATAACTCTTATGATCCAATAGTTTGTGCTAGAAGAACAGACATTTTTTCTGTGGTGTATGTTCGCTGTCATCTAAGTAAATCATTGGAAAACTGTTAGGAAAATTATCCATCGATCAATCGTGTGTGTGTGTGTGTGTGTGTGTGTGTGTGTGTGTGTGTGTGTGTGTGTGTGTGTGTGTGTGTGTGTGTGTGTGTGTGTGTGTGTGTGTGCAAAATAAATTTTGTTTATTTAATTTAATGAATATACACTACGTACATTAAAATATTATTTTTTAGGTACATATGTACATATTTTACTTTCTTGCTCACCATTCCACTCGATTTAGATTTTAGTGAACCTGGGACATAGTGAACGAAATATGTGAGTTCACAGAGGTTCACTATAAGCGGAGTTGACTGTATATAAATGAAGAAGATCTCAGTTTGTTTTCAGTAGCTTCATCTGATTACAAAGTACAGAGGGTCATTATTTATCTCATCTTTCTTTATGTCTGTCTTTTCAAATGCAACACTTTGGCTGGCAGTCCTCAGGAACTAACAGTAAAATTGAAGAAGGATATTTTTGAAATAAAAAAATATTGCTATTTTTAGACATGGCCTGCTAACTGATGACATCCCGAATTTCACATTCTTGAAAATAGCACAAAATTCAGGAAATTTGGGTTTTATGCAGTTCATATGTAATGAAAAAATTGTTTCCTTAAAAAATTTCCAAAGGCATATTTTAATTATATATTTGATTTACAACTCTGGTGATGAAATGCAGCTTTTGATCAGAGGTTGGAAATTTTTTACTTTCTCTTCTTTCTCCAGGAATGCAGTCTCCTGCCAACCTTTTGTAGAAGAGCAGGAATGTGTGTAAAGCTAAAAAGGGGAATCGCTGCTGTTCATTAGCAGCAAGCATCCCCTATATCCACTTGGCTCACCAGGTCTTTTAATTGTATCACTTGACTTCATACACTAATTATGTTTGTCACCTCCCCATTGCCTCAGACTTCCATCCTTCCCCTCCTTTCTTCCACACCCAGCAGATTGATTCTTTTCCTCTCACAGAACAAATAATACACCTAAAGCACTCTTTCCTTCTCCTGACTTGTCACCTTATCCACCCCCACCACCCTTTCCATCCTTTGGTGATATCACATTTTGCATTATTTTTAAAAGAGCTAAATTTTACAGAAATAATGACTATCTGTTGACATGCAGGTGTCCAGATATTAATGGCAGGGCTATGTATATTGTTACATGGCTTAACTGATTAATTTTTTGTTATTGCAGAGTGCAAAAACAAAGATTCAAGAAGTCATCTTAAGTGCTTTGCTGGTGTTTCGATAAACAATGTATCATTAGAAACCAAGCTTGCAGCTGTGAGAAAGAGCTTGTGTTGCCACCAGTTTTCTTTATGCTTACTTACCATGTGAAACTTTGTAAGACTTTGTTTATGTTAAAATCCATTGGTGCATTTTAGTGTCCTGGAAAGTTAGCGTTGGTCATGTGATGACATCGTGTTTGCAGCTAAAAAGAAAGCAACAGGTTAAAAAAAAAAACAGTATTATTGTGAGAGTTAGAAGAGACACTCTTAGTTTTGTGACATGCATTGTCATAAGCGGGGTGTTTGGAACAAGTGTGTGTGTGTGTGTATTTTTAAATTCAGATATTTAATTGGATTACACTTTCGCCACAAGTAAAGGTAAGAAGATAATTTCTGTCGGAAACAATGGAGATGTTTACGTTTTAAAGGAAGGATTTGCGGAGCTCAATTTATTGCCTGCAGTACAAAAGAAATTGTTTTCTGTCTGAACTCGGTAGTTAGCAATAGCATACTGATTTGCATACACATTATTGACTCTGTTTATTTAACATGATTGTGCTGTATATTTTAATGTCAAATTTGCATTTTTAGTGATTAAATGTTGCTGTCATTTTTTGGTTTAATGCTCTGTGGAGAAAGTTGTCTTCTCCTCTGACTCTGATCCAGAGGTCAAACCCAACCATTCTGGTTTCATCTTGTGCATGGCATCTCGAATCTAATTTGGGGCAGAAGGCCACCAGCAACGAAACAATATAATACCTTGAGATTTCTTACACAGAGATACATGACACTTTCAGTAAGTAAAAATATTGCTACTCCTTGCAGTAAAATTCTGGAAGAAAACAAATACTGGCTTCTGTATGAAAAGAAAATGTGTCATGTTCTTCCTTAACATCTACTTCTTGATGAAAGTTGACCATTATTATCATTATCTTGGAAGAATGCTTGGTAATAGTAAAAAGTAAAAGTGGTACTGAAACTTTTTCTGTTCAGTTCCACACTTCTTCTTTCTAATAATTTTTATGAACTGATAATTCTGTTTGGTAAATTTCAGTGTATTTGTGTTTCTAAATATTATATTACATTTTTTTTTTCTCTCTTAGAATTCCCAGATCAGCGTGATGACGACCTGTTCTCTGATACAAGTAGCATTTCCAATGTGTCCACTTCAAGTGGCACAGGAAAACAGCTTTCAGGGTAAATACATATTTTTTTCTTTTGTTTAAAATTTCATTTCTAAATTTGAGTTCCTACATGATTTGAAAGATACTGTGTTGTTTTAATGTTGAAGTAGGCAGTTTTACTGTATACTTGACAGCCAAGCTATCTAGTTTAGATATTTTGATGATATTCGAAATTTTTCACTTTACGAGTAAAGTAAAATAAATGAACTGTTTGTTGTGTGAGTGCTATATAAATTAGTATTATTCTAATATAAAATTTCTCTTCCTACATGAAATTTTCTTGAATTGTGAAAAACTTTTGAAATTAGTTTTGCTCTGTTATCAGATGAGTGGTTATATGAAAAGTTGAAATCACTGTTATAAAATGTCTTCTGATGGAGTAAACCTACAAAAGGATGACACTGCAAGTGAATATAGGGGATTAAGGGATGAAAGATTTCTTTTCAAGAAAACTATTATTATAGAAATTAAGCTGGTTCACCAGAGTAAGGCAAAAGATAGGAAGGAGAGGGTGGAAAGGCATGAATTAGCTGTTTGGAAAGATAAGCGAAGTCTTTCTGGAAGCACATGAGACTCAGGAAAAATAGGGGAAACAAAGTTGTAAGTTGTGTGAAGAATAAGATCGGGGAAATGATATGGGAGCCTAATGAGTTAAGTGAAAGATGGGGTGAATACTTCTGTGTGTTATTAGGTCAGGAAAGCAAAGATGATTCTGAGACAGATGCAGATGATGTCACATTGAGGGATAGAAGCACAGGATAGATCTCAAGAGAAGAAGTGTGTAAAGCTCTAAAATCTCTTCAGAATGGTAAAGCTTCGGGAATTGATGGCATAACTGCCGAGATGTTGAAATATGGTGATGACTCTGTAATTGACTGGTTAACTGAAATTTGCCAGTTGTGCTGGGAGTTAGGAATGGTCCCTCAGGATCAGAAGGATGCTATCATTGTTTCCTTGTATAAGGGAAAAAGTGATCAGACTGAATGCAAAAACTATCGTGGTATTAGCCTACTAAGTGTGCCAGGGAAAGTGTTTGGTAAGGCTGTTATTGAAAAAGTATGGGGTCTTACATCACTCAGAGAAAGTGTGGTATGTTCAGAGTGGTTTTATGCCTGGTAAAGGCTGCACTAACAAAATTTTTGCCTTACGCATGATGATTGAAAAGTATCTGGCTGTTGGTAAGAAAATTTTTGCTGCCTTCATAGATTTAGAGAAAGCTTATGACCGAGTAAATAGGACACTTTTGTGGAAGGTATTGAATGAATATGGTGTTACTGGGAATCTACTTAATAGTGTAAAAGCCATGTATGCTAGTAGTAGAGCTTGTGTACAAGTGAATGGTGTTTTATCAAAATATTTTTCTATTGGTGCAGGAGTCAGACAAGGTCGTGTAATGCCACCATGGCTGTGTAATACGAGAGGGTATCAAAAAGTTCGTGCAATCACCCAAAATTATTAAAGCTACGAAAACCATTTTTGTTTTATTTTGTTATATATACATTCAGTATACTGTACAACATAAATAATATTTAGCAACCCCCCCCCACCTCCTTTTTTTTCAGGAATCGAAAAGTCCATGATCATGGAGAAAGGGAAATTTCACAGTGTGATCAAGTTCCTTCATCTCCAAGGAAAGTCAGCTAAAAAAATCCATCAAAAACTGTTAAATGTATATAGAAATATGTGTCCAGCATATGAGACAGTGGCAAAGTAGAAAATAAATTTTTGAAGTGGTCATATGACCATTTTTGACTAACCAAGGTCAGGACAGCCATCTTTGACAGATGACCAGACAGTTGTGACCAAAGTGGAGAAGTTAATCCTTGAAGATAGGCTTACAACCATTGAAATGCTTTGTCAAGAAGTTCATCTAAGCTATGGGTCAGTGTGGACAATCATACATGACCAATTGAACATGTCCAAGGTCTCAGCGTGATAGGTACCTAGACTTCTCACCCCATTTCAAAAGGAAGCTCGGGCACAATCCATGCAAAAAATGTTGGATCTTTGTAACACAAATTCCGTAGATTTTTTAGTCGTTTGATTACTATGGATGAGTGTTGGTTATACCTCTATGTTCCAAAAAACCAAAGAAATGAGCAAGCAATGGAAACATCCCTCTTCACCACCCCCAAAAAAGACAAAAGTGCAAAAGTCTGCCACCAAAGTGATTCTCTCTGTTTTCTGGGATAAAAGAGGTGTTATTTTAACAGACTAGCTTCAGAAGGGACTAACTATTACCTCTGACTGCTACTGCAACCTACTGACCAAATTAAGAGAGCAAATTAAAAGCAAAAGACTCGGAATGATCACAAAAGGGGTCCATTTGTTGCACGACAACGCACCAGCTCATTCAGCAGTCAACACCCTCGTCACTGTGAATCATCTTAAATACAATATATTGCCTCATCTGCCATATTCTCCCGATATGGCATCAAGTGACTTAATTTTGTTTCCCGAGTGAAACTTCAACTACATGGGAGGCGATTTGATGACACTGATGACATCATTTTTGAGGTAGAACAATTGTTTCAGGCACAATCTGAGGTGTTCTACACTGAGGGAATAAAGAAGGTCAAGCGAAGGTGGGAGAAATGTGTGGCACTAGGTGGTGCCTATGTAGAGAAGGCCCAAGTACATGAATTAAAAAAAAAAAATCTAGCTTGTTTATTTCTTGGTGATTGCACAAACTTTTTGATACCCCCTCGTATATTTATGGTTGCGTGCATGTGTGATGCCAAAATAGATAATAGTGATTTATGTCTTGGTGATATCCGTGTGTGCAGATTGCTGTATGCTGATGACACTGTCCTGTTGGCAGAGAGCAAAAGTGATTTGCAGAGTATGTTGCCCTGGGTGTACAAAGTTTGCATGAAATTCAAACTGAGTATAAATAAGGGAAAAATCAAAGTTATGATCTTTGAGAGAGGAACTGGTAGCACTGAATATAAAGTAAGTATAAATGACACTATGATTGACCAGGTGAGTGAGTTTGTGTATTTAGGAAGCATGTTTGACAGAGAGAACAAATTGGATGGTGAAATTAATAGGCGAGTGAATTCTTCATTGAAAGTCATAGCTGCTTTGGGAGGTTTTCACAGGAATGATGGGTTCTCTAGAGAGTCCCACGTGGCTGTTTATGAAAGTGTAATTGTTTCTACTCTGATGTATGGCAGTGAAACCTGGGTACTAAAGATGAAACATAGAAGTCGTTTGTGTGCTGGAGAAATGTGTTACTTGCGGGGGGGGGGGGATGGCAAGACATGATCTGATTGTGTGAGAAATGAAGATGTGTTGCAGTTGTGTGATGCAAACGGTTGTTAGCAAGGTGGAGACCAATATGCTTTGGTGGTTTGGCCATGTTGAAAGAATGAGTGATGAGATGCTTACTAAGAAAATCTTTTAAGCCCAATTGGCAGGAATGAAAGGCAGAGGAAGGCCAAGGAAGACATGGGTGGATCAGATTCAGGAGTGTCTGCATGAGAAAAAGATTATGAGTATGAAGTATAGAAGATCTTGTGTATGGTGTCTAATGAATGTCAGTGAAGCCTGAGTTGCATGTCAAGATCGCTGTAAATGGAGAAGTTTGACACGACAACAGTAAGTAAAAATATCTGGTAGTTGGTATTTCTTTTTGGAGCTGACCTCTGAATCTCAGAGAACAGCTTAGTGATATGTATGTATCTGTGGTGTATCTTGGGTCCGAGACCTGGGCTATCTCACCCCCACCCCCCACAGTACTGTTTTTTAAAAATTGCAAAGTTTATTTTTTAATTGTTAAGTAATAGAAGTAAAAAAAAATTTTCTAAGTTTTAGGTACATGCTATTGCTAACATGATACCAAATAATTATGAGGATTAGGATTTGAACACTTATTTGTACACGAACTCCATTCTTCTTTCCTTTTGTGTGAACTTGAGTGTTACATTTTCACAAAAATGTTTCTTTCGAGTATTTTTTCATATTTAAAAATAATGTTTCTCTCTATTAACAAACCAGCCAAGTTGCTCGAATGTGCATGTCCTTGTGTGGCTGTTAGATATATCTTGATTCTTTTTAATACGGAAAAACTTCTTTTGGCAGTTGCAATTGTTGATGAACAGTTTAATATTGATCTGCTAATTTGTACACCTCAATAAACACTATGTCCAATTATTCAACTTTATGTAACAAGTAATGTTTCTTACTGATTTGTCTTGTTTTCATCAGGGGAAAAAAACACCTTCAGTTCATTTTTTAATCGAGCTGCATCAAAATTTGAAGCATAGAGTTCTTTAAGCTCTGATAGTAGATGTTCAAGGAAGCTTTCACAAAATTTATCAAAACAGCTTGAATCCAACAAAGCCACGAATTTAAGATATAATATCACTGAATTTAATTCATTGACACTTCACACAAACTGAAACAGCTCTTGCAAAAACACGCGCTGAAAGCCTGAAGGGACTGAGGTAGTCCAAAGTCTTAGTTTTTTTGGTGCGAACCCTTGGCCAAAGCAATGGCCATTCACGAGCTCCGTAGCTCATTCATATGGTCATGGAAATGCTAGCAGGAGATAGTATTGAAGCTCTTCGCATCAGAACAGTGAAGTCTCTCGACCTATTTGCGTTACGCTGATGCTGTCGATCATCGCTCGCCAGACTTATTCTCATAATTGAAAGAAGCGAATCTGCTCGTGTTATTTTTTGCACCGAAAGCATTGACATATCTTAATACCATTTATAATTGACTTTTATTTGTGTATATTTAATTAACTTTTATTTGTGAATTGTCTAGGCTTCGCAGCTAGCCTAGCTAGCCTCGAATATATGCCACTGGTATGTATGTATGAATGTATGTTATTATAGAAATGCCCTTAGCAATTGAAAATAGTTCATCTTGTTGCAAAAATCAGACTTGCATCTAGGCTTGGTTCCAGAACAGTTTTTCATTATGACTAACAGCTATTATTTGTCGTATCTCAATTATTTTTGGGGAGGAGGGGGCCAGCAAGTTCCCAGGATGCTTTACTTCTCTGGAAGTATCCCCAAAAGAAAGCCTGATTGTATCTCCTAATTTCCATCTGAGTATGTTAGCTATCACATTATTTAGGGCAAAGCATTTCCAGGTAACACAAGTATTTCAAGCTGATGAATCAGCTTGAAATACTTAAAGCACTTACCTTTCCTTACCAGTCACCATTTACCCATATTTTTAAATTTCACTTTTCTACCCTAATGTACAATTTCCCTACATATGTACTGTAGATATGGATGTACTGGTGGCTACAAAAACATATTAGATGCACACAAACCATTCTCAATGCAAATTTCATTTAATATTTCATCACTATCATTAACACTAGGATCATAAAATTTTCCCAGAACATTTTCATTTATCTCATTTTGAACATCTGCTGTAGCACTGGGATACTGTGCTAAAAGATTTTTCTCTCTAAAACCAGATTGGCTTGAAACAACTCTTAGCTTATGCCAGAAAACAACTTTCTCATCAGAGGGTTCAGAATCACAAGAGATATATATGTAATGCTATCAGCTACTATTGCTTAAAGCTTCACCTTAAACTGTACCACCAAATTGTGTACTTTAAACACAACCACAAAATTCTGTTCACTTACTTAACTGCAGTGAATCATGATGTTTTTTTACCTTTTCACTTCAAATCACATCTGTGCTTGCTTGCTCTATCCAACACTCCAGTACACAAACTCCTTATTCCACTCACTTTGTCTGTCCCAAGTCCTTTCTTTTTAGTTTCACTTACATACAGTACATCTGATCCATACTTATTCTTTTCTTCAACCACCTCATTCACCATTCTATTTATTCCTCCAGTGTTCCATACACCAATTTTACACTCACTCTACTGAAATCTCTCTTTATGTGATGTTTATTATATCATCATGTCATATTATTAAGCTGTTCTCTGAGATTCAGAGGTTAGCTCCACAAAGAAATACAAACTACCAGATAAATTTTTAACTGATTATTTACTTACTGTTGCTGTATCAAACTTCTCCATTTACAGCGATCTTGACACACAACTCAGGCTTCACTGACATCCATCACTCGATGTACACAAGACCTTCTATACTTCATACTCATGATCTTTTTTTCATGCAGACCCTCCTGAATCTGGTCCTTCCATGACTTCCTTGACCTTCCTCTGCCTTTTCCTCCTGCCACTTGGGCTAAAAACAAGTTCTTGGTTTCTCATCACTCATTCTTTCAACATGGCCAAACCACCTAAGAATATTAGTCTCCACCTTGCTAACAACAGGCGGTCTTAGTGAGAGATGGGTTTGCCTCCTCGGGGCACTCCGTGGGGACAATGGCACACAGTACAGCAACAAGGGCCTCTGTGAATCTTGGAGAGGCAGCAGCTAGTTCTGTGTGACTTTGGCGAAAAGGCCCCAACTCATTGGGTTTTGTTCCAGTATCCTTAGGTTGAATAACCAACTGGAACCGTCAGCTGTGGACTAATCCCCCACATTGGTGTACTTACCTGATTAAAAAAACACAAAAGATGTTTATTATAGTCATGTTGTTTATTTGTTTCCATTTTAGACCAGCTACCTCAAGTGTTATAGGCATACCATTGTCTATTCTTACCTAATTTTAGTTCTGAGGAATCATAAAAATGCATCATTGTGGTAAATCAGCCGATGTCCAATGGCTCTACTTAGTCATTCCAAGTAACGATTCTTTAACAGAACCCTCTGAGTTGGGAGTGTTTTCATTAATGTCCCATAGGCATAGCTAGTACTTAAACAATATGTATCAAGAAGCATAATATGTTGTGTGTGGCTTTGTTGCCTGCTGTGTATCTCTTTGGAGGCAAACTCCTATCTGCCACTGAGATCATCAATATGAGTTGCAGCAGTTGCCAGTTGCTCTGGCTTTTTTAAGTTTTGGCCAACCCATTTGCCAAAGAATTTTTTTTTATTTATTTATTTATTTATTTTTTTTTTTTTTTTGCCAAATGTAATTTGAAGTCACCAATTTTTTTTTCACTCTCTGTTGGAAATACAAAAACTTAAAAAACAAAGTGTTATAATAGTATAAAAAAATAGGTTATAGATTCTTTAAAATTAAGCAGCAAAATATTATGTTATAGATCCTGAATCTTAATAGAAAGAAACATACACTTATTTTCAATTTTAAATTTATAACTACTTACAAAATTTCTAAACAAAGAATTATTAATGGGATTAATTAATTGAAAAATTTGGTATTGCATTTATTCTGTGAGTTGATTCTAAAAAGGGCCAATGTACAGAGCTGCTGTTGCATTGTTATCGAGCTGGCTCCTAGGGATCCAGAGATTTTTAAAAAGTGGGTACTTTGTGAGTACCCACTTTAGGTATTCCTGACTTGGGTCAAGGATACCTTTTACTTTTACTAGCTTTTTACCCTTTCTGGCCATGAAACTTGAAAATCCAAATTCTGTTTCAATTTGTTTCAGTGACCAACTTTTAGGTAGTTTAGTCAATTTTTGTATTCTTATACTTTTATTTTTTGTGGAATAAAAAATTCTTTCAACTGGCTTATAATTTCTTTTTCAGAAGATGAAATATCCTTTAGTTCCAACTCAGGACTTAACTTTAATATTTTTTTTTTTTCGAAATATATAAAGAAATAAAAACCGATGAAACATATGCGAGTAAATTTTTTTTCGAAATATATAAAAAATAAACTGATGAAAAATATGTGAGTAAAAGTAAATCTGAAGTTACCAATTTCTCAGGTAGCTTCAGAGCAAAATTTCTGTAATGATAAATTTTCGAAACTGGTCTCAGATGTGTGTGTGTGTGTGTGTGTGTGTGTGAGTGTGAGTGAGTGAGTGAGTGAGTGATATGGTTTGGCTTTCCTAAGTGGTTGCAGTAGTAAACTGCTCTAGAAACTTTAGTGTTGCTGGTCTGCTGGCATCCATCTTTTAATTTGCTTCTTCTTTAAAACTGAAATACAATTTGTTACCCTATGGATATATATTAACTTTTAAACTAATTATAATGTAATTGCTCCATTAACATTTGCAGTGTTTGGATGACCAAGGACGACATTTTAGGCAGACCAAATAAACAATTCCTCAGTCACTGATAGTGCATTTTAGTGACATTGTTCTCTTATTTATTGTTTTATAGTGATCCCATTATAAAACCCATAAAACTTTCTTGGTATCTTGAAAAATAATGTATGTTTAACAAATATTTTTCAGATTTTTTAAGAAAACACTTGTTTTTTTATTATTAAAATTTCTTGGGATGAACTTGAAATAAAAAAAAAAAAAAAGATAAATAGTATCATGTGACATATCAAATGAAAGCCCAATTAAAAATCTTTAAAGTGAGCCATAATTCATGAGCCTAACTCAACTAGAACCTTGCCAGTTAAAGTTTGTTTGGCAGATGAAACTGTAGGGTGGTTTTTTTTTTTTTTGCTTTTTTTTGAAATTTCAAAATCAAAAAGGAAAATGGATGCAATAAAAATTCTGAAAAGACTAATTTTTGTTTAAATTGATGAATAGTACCAATATACCAAGTTTCATAAAATCAAAAAGGGTAAGGTTGAAAGTGCTATTTTTGCTTGTTGATTTCACATGGAATGACTTTTTTAGAGAGCTAAATATAAGATATATGTTACAAAAATAAGGGTACTGCAGGCAAAACTGTGTGGAAACAGCAGCAATAAAGCTTTCTTTCATTTTTTAATGCAGTATATAAACACAAACATATAAACAGAAAGTTGTGAAAAAGAATTGCAGAGGAGACCAGTCAGCAGTGGATTGATAATAATTATTGATTTTGATGATATACACTATCTACCAACAAGTAATTGGACACCCCTGCAATCGACGATATCTGCGGTCCTGATACACGTCACAGCTGCCGCCGTTAAATATCGTGTGGGAAACAATGCAACCAGTCACATGCAAGATGCCACGCAGTTCGGAGCTCTCTGATTTCGAGAAAAGTGTAATCGTCGGGTATCACAGAAATGGCCGATCCATATGTGACATATCCAGCGAGTTGAAGTACCCAAAATCGACAGTGGCCTATGTGATTGGCAAGTGGAAGATGAGAGGTGACTGTCGGAATGTGCCCCGACCCGATAGACCCACAAAACTGGGAGTTAGAGACCGACGGGTGCTGGCCAGAGAAATTCGGAAGAACCGCATCAAATCGATGGGCCACATCCACGAGGAGTTTCAACAGGCATCCGGGAGTGTTCTTTCGATGAATACCATCCGTAAGGAAGCCCATCTGCTTGGTTGTCATGGACGTGCTGCCGCCCACAAGCCTTTGATCACCAAGTCTAATAGCACTGCTCGGCTAACGTGATGCAAAGAACGTTGACAGTGGACTGTTTGACAGTGGAAACAGGTTCTCTGGAGCTACAAATCAAGGTTCACCCTCTACCGTTCGGATGGCAGGGTCTGGGTTTGGCGTCTGCCTGGAGAACGCCTCCTGCCGGAATGTATTGTGCCAACTGTGAAGTTTGGCGGCGGTGGAATTATGCTATGGGGGTGTTTCTCCTGGTATGGCACGGGACCCTTGGTCGCAATTCCTGGTAGACTCAACGCCAAGACCTACTGCACCATTTTGGATGACCATGCGCTTCCTACATTGTGGCAGTTTTACGGGGTGGACCCATGTTACTTTCAGGATGACAATGCCACCTATCATGTTGCGAGGTCCACCATGGCTTGGTATGGTGACAGTGGGGTTAATCGAATGGACTGGCCTGCGCAGAGCCCGGACCTTAACCCTATCGAGCACCTCTGGGACGAGTTGGAGCGTCAACTTAAGGGGTGCCCCCACCGTCCGAAATCGGTGAAGGAACTGACCTGTCTTCTCCAAGCCGAGTGGAAGAAAATACCGTTAGCCGTCGTACAACGCCTGGTTGAGAGTATGCCCCGGAGGGTCGCAGCTGTAATTGCCGCTCGTGGAGGCTCCACCAACTATTGAAGGTGAATGAACTTCGTTTTCCTTTGCTATCACAGGTGTCCAATTACTTGTTGGTAGATAGTGTATAAACACAGTTGTCTGTCAATAACTCGAACTTCAATAAAACAAAATTCTTGATAACTCGAAAAAAATCAAAATTGAAGCTCATATCTTGGCCTAATGTATATGCCAGACATCACTACTATTCGGTTTTTACGTGTGTTATTTCAACACATATTGAAATACTCCAGAAAGTATTGCTTACCTCTGAGGTCTGCTTCTGGAAAAAATCGTGAGCACAGTATCTATGATATGACTCTTCCATGTACTAAAATATACGCTCCGCACGTGGCGATTTGTGATGTGTCACGCTCCACTACACGTTATTTGGTCCCCGTCGCTGACCCTGTCCTTCACTCTGTGCCTAGATGTCTTGGTCGCTATTTGTTATCCAATCACTGGAAAAATTTTATTAGGAAGGAAACTGAACAACACTTAAAAACCGGCATAAAAGAAGAGGTAATAATACAGGAAAAAGAAAATTCGAAGATAAGGACCATATCTACGATCATCAACAATTAGATAATGGTTGAACACATAGATGACGCCAGCATGGCTTTGACGTATCTGTGACAGTATCTCGGATGAAAGGCAGTCGGAGTGTCGCAGTCCAATGGTGATACGGGAACCACGAACGTCGGTAGGGACAGCGCCAAGCTCCCGTGATGCCCAAAGTGTTGAGCGAAAAATTTCAAGCAATTTTAATGAAGGTTTTTAGTTGGTGTCCTTTGTCCAAATTATAAGCTCTTCCGTTTTTGCCAGGTCTTTGGTGTGCTTTGTGTTGAGTGTTTTTGTGTTTTCTATCAAAACTTGATGCTGCTAGAGGGGGCTTGGTTCATTGGGAACTTCAATTCTTACATGACCTACAGTGCCTTGCCGGTAGTATCTAGATTTTCACCTTCTGTGTTGGTATTTTATGGAAATTTTATCTATTCATGTGAGATTTTAAATATTCGTAACGCTCGAGTAAGCAAAGAAGGTGGAAACGAATAGGTACCAAGACATCTAGGCACAGAGTGAAGGAGAGGGACAGCGACGGGGACCAAATAACGTGTATGAAATGTGATTTTTTCTTAAGCAGACCCCAATATAACTCGAAAAAAGTAAAATTTTCTACACATGTCCAATGCACTTAATGTTTTCTCTGTAACTCAAACTTTTTTCATACTCTCTTTCAGATTCGACTTACCGAGAGTCAATTGTATTACATTTGCCATTCAAAACCATAACATTTTGTATCTTGCATTATATTTTGCTTGTGATTGTGATTTCTATTTGCTGACGAGTCATTTTTCAGTTCTTCCGGAAATTATTAGCTGTTCCTAAATATCAATAATGTTCACGTCAAACAGGTCACTAATAACGGCTAAAAGCGGAAGAAGCAGACGGAAACAAGAACTGAAAAAGTATCGTCTGAAGGAAGGCAGTCCTAATGAAGATTTGGCCCACATTGCCATATTAGCAGATATTATCATGAAGGTGGACAATATGAAAGGTAAATTTTGTAATGCACATGAGGTTAATATAAAGTCCTGTTAATATCAAATGAAAATCATTTTTTCTTCAAAGTCTTTCTTCTGTTTGTGACATAAAATTTGAAATATTAAGCATTCTGTAAGTTGGGAATTTTATGCAGGTACTATGTTGCATAACAGTGTATTTTGGGTTGTGACATGGTTAGTTTATACTGTGTACATCTCCTTTTTAAAACTCTCCTTATGTTAGAAGTCTCCCATTTTTCACTTTCCTATCTTCTGTAAAGGAAAATGCAGTTACTGCTTCAGTGAATTTGGCTTACAACTTTTGGAACTTTTCTGGTGAAGGAATAGTTCAATGATTTGCTTTGAGCGTTGATGTCAGGTCTAACATTCATAAACGGACTTGACTGTGTTTTAAGTGAAGGGGAGCAAAATAATTACCATTGAGGAAACAAGATGTTTCATGGGTTTTTTTTTTTTAGTAGAGCTGAGTTTTAAGCAAAAGCCACAAAATGAAGTTAAAGTAAGAGAAATAAAAAGAAATAAAAACAGTTAATGAAGGCATGATGTTATCACTCAGAATTGGTGGTTGATGGCTGTTACCGGCTTTTCATTTTAGATATCTTCAGTAGGGTGGAGCGAAAAACACTTTTTTTTAAAATTTGAAACGTCACTATGTGCAATAGTTGCGATTTTATTACTGAAATGACCTCCCGAAATATGTATGATATTATTTGTTATCTTAGGCTTCCCCACGAACCTCGAAGTTTGAAAGTTATAGGAAAAAATGGTTTAAAAACACCCGCTTTCTCCATTCTGTAAATATAAAAAAATACTGTATCACCATGTTATTTAATATCACCTTTGAGTGTATAAACACGGGTAAAAATTCAGCAGACATGAGTTAATTTCTTAGGCTTCCCCAGATTTCTTAAAGTATGTAATTTTTCGCCGAAAATGGCATGATAAGTTGCGTAAGCATTAAGTTCGACAGCAGCCTTATTGTTACCAATTTGGGCTAAACATTAACACGTCCCCCCTCTCATACTTTCTGGAAACCTTGTGTTGATTTTCAGAAGCATAACTTGCTGTTTTGCGCTCTCCTTTGATTTTTTTACCTTCTTCACCTCACCCCACCCCACCCCCTCCCTCACAGTGGAGCTCTCTTTGTGAACTCGTTGATTCATATCATCACAGTCGCACAGATCCTTTTGGGGGAGAGTTTTGGGGGATTTGCGTCATAATGATGCAACAGTTTCTTTCACTCCTAGGGACGTTGATTGGAGCGTACCGGAATTTTCGGTTTGTCGTTCAACTACTTAAGATGGCTGAAACAAGAAATAAAGCTGATTTCCCTATCCTTGGGAGTTATAAGGAGATGCATGAAAATGTGTTGTCTACGTACGAAGATGTAAGGCGCCATTACTACCTTGTGAGGGATACTCTTAGGTAGGAAGGTGCAAATTATGAGCCTGCTGCAGTAGAAATAGCAAGTATTGTCGCTGACAAAGTGTTAAGTATATGGAAGAAAGCATTTCTTCCGACATCGCTCCACAAATCAGTTGTGAAGCGTATTACCGCATAAAACATTAAAATCCAGAAGCTGAAAAAACACGTTGCAAGAATGGATGAAACCTACCGAAAGAAGGTTGAACAATTTCGTGCAGATTCGCAATGTATCTTTGACATATGCTCATTCAAGTGCAAATATTTTAGAACCTGCAAAAAAGGTACCCGTGAAAGAGCGATACTTTCTAATGGACCAGAGAACAAACAGAAGGATGATAGTAGGTGGGCTTAATGCAAAAACCACCAGTGTACTGAAGAAAAGATCAGCTCGAAAGATTGACAGGAAAGAGCATGTCCGTAGGAAATTACAGAAAACCGCATCACCAAAATCAGCCCTAAGAGTCGAGGATGATCCTTCAGAAGAGGATACAAATACTAATTCTGCAGGAAAACCAGACAAGTCGGGTCCTACTCATTTGTTGGCCTCGGAGAAAGATTACGATTTCACTCCACGTCGCTCTTCAAAACCTAGGCGTCAAATGACACTTTCTGCATCTTCTAGAATGTGTGATAGGCGAGGCATTAGCAATTGAGTGGCAACTGATCTTGCGTCGGCGTTGCTTCATGATATAAGAGAACCGGTTCAGTCGAAAAAATGTAATGTATCTGTTATTGACTGGCATAAAATATGACGAGAAAGGAAAAAAGCCCGTCAAAAATTTCAAGATGAGGTAAACTTAACTGGTCACAAGATTGTTGCTCTATTTTTGGACGGAAGAAGGGATGAAACTCTTATAAATACACAGACAGATGATGGCAAGTGGCACAAGCAAAAAGAATGGGAGAGCATAATACACTTGTTGAAGAATTGGGTTTGATCTATTTGGGACATTCTGCACCGGAGAGCAAGAGTGCAAAAGACATTTCCGAAGGTATCTTCAGCTTATTGGACCAGAAGACCTTTGACTTGTCAGAGTTAGTCTTTATTGGAAGTGATGGGGAAGTGACTAATACTGGCACAAATGCAGGTATAATTAGGCGCCTTGAAGAGAAGTTCAATTCTCCCGTACACTGGATTATATGTCAACTTCATTTTAATGAACTGCCTTTACGCCACCTCACTGAAGCACTCGACGGGAAAACAACGGGTCCAAGAGGATTTAGTGGATTGATTGGAAAGCGGATGAAGACGTGAGCAAACCTTCCTGTCGTTAATTTCCAGAAAATTGAATTTTCACTTCAGTCCGACATTAACTATGGATATCTTAGCTCGGATCAACTTTATTTGTGGGAAATTTGTAAGGCAGTCTCTGCAGGTGATTGCCCACAAGATCTGGCAAATCGGGATCCCGAAGCACTTGCACATTCCCGTTGGCTGACATTCGCAAATCGCATTCTTGGTTTGTATGTTGGAACTAGTGGTCCAACACCAAAACTTGTCTCAATAGCCACCTTCATAATGAAAGTATATGCACCATCGTGGTTCACGATTAAATTCAACGGTACCTTTTTGTAAAGATGGTCCAAGAAATTTGCAGCTTTTTATTTCTCGGTTTCAGTATCTTTCAGAATCCAGATAACTTAAAGGATATTGTAAAAAGAGTCGTCCAAGACAACGCGTATTTTGCCCATGCTGAAAACTTGCTCACTGCAATGTTTGATGACAGAAGGTATGTCCGTGAGCTTGCTGTTCGACGCATCACGAAGGCCAGGAAATCTTCCGAACAAACAACTACCATTAGGAAGTTTTGGATTCCTAAGCTGAATTTCCAGAGCAATGATTACATCGACCTAATCGACTGGCAAGAGTGTATTGTGACTGAGTCTCCCATCACACGGAAATCGAAAGACGATGGGCTTCTGGAATTACTACAGTCGGATAAATATACAAGTTCTTGTCACGAATTAACAAAAATACCCTGCCATTCAGGCAGTAGAGAGGATGGTTAAGATTGTAGCAGATTCTTTTGCTCATGTGTGTGGCCTTCTTGAAAGAGATGGATTCATCAGAGCAAACATTTTAGATTTTGAAAGAAAGTTTTGAAAGAAAGTCTGATTTCCAAATGAAATAAACTCACTCCCAAAGTTATGCTACTAGGTAAGGCTGGTGTCTATCATATTTACATAACTTATGCCATTTTCCGAGAAATATAACAAATTTTGAGCTCTTTGGGAAAAAGCCTAAGAAATTACCTCACTTCTGCTGAATTTTTAACCATGTATATACACTCAACTTACTGAGTATATACACTCAACGTACTCATATCCACGTACTGAGAGAACTAATTGAAAGAGCGAGGAAATATGAACTTCCATTGTGCATGGCTTTTATCGATTATGAAAAAGCCTTTGATTCGGTGAAACCATCAGCAGTTACAATGGCTCTGAAATCCTGCGGTATTGAAGATGCATACATTAATATTATTAATAACATCTATGAAAATGCAAGTGCAAAGATTCGGCTGTTTGAAAATACAACACACATAAAAATTGGAAAAGGAGTGAGACAAGGTGACACCATATCTCCGAAGCTCTTTAACGCCACATTGGAAAATGTCTTTCAATCACTGAACTGGGAAAACAAAGGGATAAAGATTAATGGCGATTATCTAACCCACCTTCGTTTTGCTGATGACATAGTCATTTTTGCAACTACCCCATCAGAGCTGCAGAGTATGATCCAGGAACTTGCTGACAAGAGTAAAGAAGTGGGGTTAAAAATGAACTTTCAGAAGACAAAAGTGATGTTCAATGCTTTTACAAGAAATGAAGATTTATCGATTGATGGAGAAAAGCTGGAGATAACAGACACGTACGTTTATCTTGGACAGCAGATATCAAGTGAGGGTCACATTGATGAAGAAATTAATCGGCGTACAAAACTTGCCTGGAGAGCTTTTGGAAGAAACAGCATAATTTTCAAGAGCAATATGCCATTATGTCTTTAAAGAAAAGTGTTTGATCAATGCATCCTTCCAGTGCTTACGTATGGTGCAGAGACGTGGACCTTAACTAAAAGAGACATACAAAGGCTGCAGACAACTCAAAGCAGCATGGAGAGGTGCATACTTGGTGTAACCAGGAGAGATAAGAAGAGGAACTTGTGGATCAGAAAAATGACAAGAGTGGAAGACATCATGATCAGAGTTAAATCCCTGAAATGGCAATGGGCTGGACATACTGCCAGAAGGACAGACCATCGATGGACAGCCGAAATTTTAGATTGGATTCCAAGGGACAGGAAAAGACCCAGAAGAAGACCACATGGAAGATGGGTGGATGAAATTCGAAAGTATGCGGGAGTGACATGGAGGAGACTGGCACAAGACAGACCGTTGTGGAGGAAACTTGGGGAGACCTTCGTCCAGCAGTGGATTGATAATGGTTGACAATGATGATGATGACGATATACACTCAAAGGTGATATTAAATAACATGGTGATACAGTATTTTTTTATATTTACAAAATGGAGAAAGTGGGTGTTTTTAAACCATTTTTCCTTATAACTTTCAAACTTCAAGGTTCTTGGGGAATCCTAAGATATCGAATAATGTCATCCATATTTCGGGAGGTCATTTCAGTAATAAAATCGCAACTATTGCACATGGTGGCATTTCAAATTAAAAAAAAAAAAGTGTTTTTCGCTCCACCCTAATCTTCAGTCTCTGGCTAGTTTCACAGCACATATCATAGGCTGCTTGCATGCTGATGTTTGGAACTGATCCAAATCTTCTTCACCTGTGGGATATTCATCATTGTTGCGAGAATTCACGGGTTGGCTATTGTGATTGATGTTGGTGTTATCTGGTGTCCATCATTCTCGCAAGTATTTAAAATTTGCTTCTATCTTTTTTTTTTTTTTTTTTTTTTTTTTTTAGTTGAAATTTTTCTTTCTGTTTATGTTCAAGAAGTTTCCACAGATTTGGAATTGTTACGTCGTTGTTGTAGTTGTAATATTTACTATTATACAGTAGATTCCAGTTAATTGGGGCAGCCTTTTATTTGAGACAGCAAACATCCCAAATTAGCTCTTTGGAATAAAGCTTTGCATAATTGGACCAATGTATTCTAGTCCCAGTGTGTCCCAATTAACTAAAATCTACTTTATATGATTTCCAAGAGGGTGTCTGGTTGACTTCTTTGAAGTACAGTGTAACCAGCTTATAACGAGCTCGCATTTAGCGAGATCCCAGATTTAATACGCAAAACAGGAACTTCTGTTGGGTATAATGTTAATTCAAAACTAATTTGATCATTTTTGAAGAACAAAATTTAATGAAATCCCTGAGTTTAACTAGGAAGAGAAAAGCTAAGATGATAAATTTTAATGAGAGTGAAGCAACAAAATTTAATGAAATTCCATATTTAATAAGATAAAGAAAACCTACTGCACCCTGTCCTGTAACGAAGGAATTAAAATGGTGTTGTGCAGTACAAAATTGTAACGGTGCAGTGTAATCTTGGTATACTAGTCGACGAACATTGATAGAAAAACAGTGGGAAGGGAGTACATCAAATGCTCAACAAGAAAGTTGTGCAAGAGAAACTCCACTTCTCACTCCAAGGAGTATCGTTCAGCAGAATTTAAAATAGACACCTTGGTGTTTTGTGCCCCGATTCAACAAAGATTTTTGTCAGTCTTGAGCTCCTATAAGTGGGTTCTACTATACTTCAGATTACCTCAGTTTAAATTCGTTATGAAGTATTTCAAAATAGTTACTGAAAATACTGAGTTAGTGATTGATTTTTTAGTTTTATAAAGTAAAATTATTGAAGTTTCAAAATCAATTAGAATTCTCTTTCTATTGTTCCTTGTGTGTATCAAGGTTTCAGTGTTTTTCAGTCTTGTTTTACTGAGCATCCACAGAATAACATTATTAACTAAAATGTTGTGTTTCTGCTTCCTGTATTTGCCTAGGGATGTCCAATAAATAGTCCACAGATAATTTTTATTAACTAGAGGATATCAGGAAACTGGTTTTAATGCATGTGTAAGAAATCCAAGCCATCAAAATGATGAACATAGATAGGTACATGCAATAAATATGTATAATTTAAAATAAATTAATGGGAAGTTGTTTTAAAATGTCACTTACCCATTTCTTCATTAACATATCTAGCACAATAGCTTGATATTTAATAATAATTGTTCTGTACCACATGTGCTTGAAGCAGAGAAAATGATAGAATGAAATGAAACACTACAACTGGTATTAAAACTATTTTGTAGAAACCCTTAAAAACATGAACTGTGAGTTGCAGAGTGGTTTGTTACAAACCACTCTGCAGATTTGAAATTACAATTCAACCCAAAAGCCTTATTAAAAAATATTTTAAAATTGGAATAAAGGAAAACAGGTGCAAAATGTGCATACTGCCACCCCCTCCAAAAATAATAATAAAGAATGGAAGAAATAAACACCAATGCATGTAAGCTTTTGTGATATGTGTGAAAAAAGTTTAGACATTGTCTTATTTAATTCATCTTACTGAAACAATTGCAATATCAGTTATATTTTAATTTGTTTTGCAGATAATTTTTACAACACACTAAAGGCATTGGTGACATTTGACTTGGACAGTAAAGCAAATGATCTGCAAATGAAAATGCTCAGTTTGTGTGGTATTATAGAATCTGAATTGCCAAATATTTGGCAGCCTGAGGAGATTCCCCAACAAACCACTGTAAGTAAAAGTCATTATTTCAGTAAGATATGCCTCTTTTTCCACATGTTTTTAATAATCAAATATCATCTAAACCCAGAACAGAACATTGGTAATAAGTATCTGGTAAATTAAGAAGAAGGTAGTGTAGAACACGCTAAGTGATGTATAAAAAGTTTAAGGCAAATATATTTCAGCCATTACTATGGCTTTCATCATTACATATAAAACAATACTAAAACAGTATGAACAAGTCACACTGATGAAGGCCATAGTAATGGCTGAAATATATTTGCCTTAAACTTTTTATATGTAACTTAGCATGTTCTACACTACCTTCTTCTTGATTTGTTTGTTAGTTATGTGCATTGCCTACCACTCATTTATAAGTATCTGGTATTTTGTGTCCTTAGAATCATATGAAAATGCATTATTCCATTGTACTGGGAGGTATGCAAGTTCATATTTTAAGTTTATCCCATTCATATTTTTCAGTTTATCCATCATATTTTCAGATTATCCCATGAATGCAAGTTCATATTTTCAAACTGTAATCCCATGAAATGCTAAAATGCTTGTGGTTCTTAAACAAGTATGTTGTTGAATGCTAGAAACATTACATATAAACAATACTAAAACAGTATGAACACGTAATATTTTTAAATAATGAAAGTAAATTGTAATCGTAATTTTACATTTAGGCAAGCAAAAATCATTACAATCACAACAGAATCATCATGAGTGGTTATGGGAAATGCAGATAGTAAGTGTTAGTCTCCAGTTTTTTACCATTCCTTCCAGTATTAACTATTTTCTATTATAAACCATGGTTTTTGCTGATGCTGGCATGTTCTAGAAATTTGATTTTCCAGGTTTTTCAAGTGCAATTACAGATGCAGTGCAGTTTTGCCTTTTCTTTGAAATCTGGTATTGAGGCTAATTGTCTGCCTCTTTAAATTGTGGTATTGGAGCCCATTTGTCTCTTTGAACTGTGGTATTAAGTCTTTTGTCATTTATGTTATTGAACAGTGTATGGCTGCTTGTCAGTTAGTTATGTCTTTGAACAGCAGTATTGAGGCCATATGTAACTAAATTAAGGAATTAGGATCACGCTTTGTTACGTAAGGATATTTTTTTTTTAATTCAAAAGTTTGGAGCTTTCAACCTTGTCTTAGATCTTCATTATGCCAATGGAGGACTATGATCTTAGTCCTTAGTAATGGAAGACTAAGATTATCTTTTGTTACCCGTTATTTATTGCCTATCATCGTCAGGCCATCTGTCATTTGTCTCTTTGAGCTGTGTTATTGAAACCATTTGTTATTAATTTCTTTGACCTGTGGTAATGATGCTATTTTTCTCTTTGAACAGCAGTACTGAGGCCATTTGTCATTTGTTTCTTTAAGCTGTGGTATTGAGGCCATATGCCACTTGTCCCTTTGAAGTTCTGTATTGCGGCTACATGTCATTTGGGTGAGAAAAGTCTCACGAAGATCAACCTAGGAAACCTCAATCTCTTTTTTAGAACTTTTCCTTTTTCTCTGTTTTGAAATATAAGGAAATTAACAAGCAATATTTGCCTTTCTGGAATTAATGCACATATATTATACAGGTAATTTCACTTTGAATTCATGTTATGGGCTTGTTGACCAGAGTTGCTTTCTATGGCTATTTGCATTGTCAATTGATGATTGTAAAGACCATTCAGCTTCACAAAGCCTCCACAAAACTTTTTCTGCATAACTGATATCATGGGGGTTTCAAATTTCGCAATGTAGATTAATTTGCTGGGTTCTTTGTTCGATTTGATATAAGAATGCAACAAATATGTGTTTTATTGCAGGCTTTTTCTCTAAGGTTTTCTACCATATTATTGCCCATTTTCTCAGATATATTTCTTGAGTCTGAAATAAAAACAAATTTAAGAATGGAAGCAATATGTGATAACCCACTGAAATAGAGGGACTAGAGAATGAATCTCTAGTGTATATCTGATGGAAGCTATGGAAGTTGTTATATAAATATTAGAGAAGAGACATTGTTGTGGCATGTTACATGGGGGGTATAAACAATTTTCAGGATGGAACAAAAAGTATACTGCAATCAAATTTACATCACATATCTTCATTCCTTTTCCTTTCTAGCTAATGGTTCTTCTATCTTTTGTTAATATGACATATTATGTATATTTTCGTAACATTGGTTATAGTCCTTCCACAAATACAAGTATAGGCTTTTCCACATGTGATACATTTCAGCTATCATTTAGGTTGAACATCAGAGAAAAAAGTACTTTCCCTTGTTAATTCTCATGCTAGTTTAATTCATTCATATCCCCACTTTTCAGTACAAAATCGTACTTTCAACCATCTACTGCAATGCTCGTTATGTACTAAGACATATAGAAACACTGAATCAGAGCATTACAATCCAATTGATACAAACTACGAGAAGGAACTAACTGTAAATGAATTCCTCAACATCTTTTGGATTATGTTATATTCACCATGAATGTTGAACAGAGAAACATATCTTTATTTGTCTGCATTAATTCCAAGTGCAAAGCATTCTGATTACAGTATTAATATTACACCCCACATACACCAGTATCAAAACACAGTAAAAAAAGAATGTTAAGCCTTCACCTTCAAAACGTGAGTGCTGCTGGATTAGCAAATAGGCTAAATTGTTGGATGCTGTCTCTTATGAAGAAACAAACCTTACATTCTTTTAGAAAGCAAGAGTTTGCTGTAAAGCATATCCTTACCCTCATTGGAAGATATCCTCAAGTTGATGATGTAAGCCAACAATTTCTTTCTTTCTTTCTTTCTTTCTTTTTTTTTTTTTTTTTTTTTTTTTTAAGACCACCAAAATTAGCAGCATGTTTTATTTTTCCAGAATAAACAAAAATCCATCATGCTTGATATGAGTTTTGGCATCATATACAGTAGACAATTCTCTTTCATTATAAATAGTTGCCAAATCTCCTTTCACAACCATAGTTCATATTAATTTATTTTATCACTTTTGTAGTGCAAAGCGTTTGACATCCCTTTTAGCTTGTTGTTTGAAGAAAAGCATATGCTCATCACCTGATCCATATGATGTATCCATTGAGGCTTGCAGTATGAAAATCATAGTCTCCTTTTCTGTTCAACACATTTTAGATTTATGGGGAAATGATGACAAAAATTTATAGTGCAGAGCTATATATGTATTAAAAATACTGAAATTTGTCATGGAGTTCAAAGAATGAGTTAGGTTTGCCCAAGGTTCCTGAACATCTGCCCTTGTTATCGAAAAAAACTAACATCAAATGCTATATAATCTTCGACAGCTGTTGATGATGAAATAAAAGGAATTCTTCAAATGGTCAGGTTAAAAGATGATAATTCAATTAGGCTGGAACAACAAAGATTTAGAATTCAAAGAAATTGGGTGGAAATTAAAACCCTTAAATTAAAACTTTTTAATGGTTTTGATCACCCTACCAGAATTTCTTTGAATTTTAACTTTTCATTGTTTTAGCCTAATCAAATTTCATTGTTTTAGCCTGACCACTGGAAGAATTATTTTTATATCATCATTTACACACACACACACACACACACACACACACACACACACACACACACACACACACACACACACACACACACACACACACACACACACACACACACACACACGCACGCATCAACAACTGCCAGAGATCATATATATATAGCATTTGATGTTAGGCTTATCAGGTCACAAGACAGGGCTCAAAGGAGAGCAAATAATTAGGCTTTGATCTAGATGCAGTTCTACTGATTTATCCATCTCTATGAAGTAGTAGTATTAACCACAATGGTTATGATATAGGCATTTTCAAATTATGGTAGTGCACAGTTCCCACTGGGTGTTGAAAGTATGTTTTTCTGTATTTAACATAAAGTCTACACTTCTGTAAAGCAGACTTAGAATAATGTTTCCATTTTTAATAGCTGGAACTGTGAGCAAAACTTTCTGTGTATTTCTTGCTTGCATGATTCCTAATTTTGCCGACATGTGGGGAACACTTAAATTTCTGTAAAGTGGTGTAAAAATATATTCACATTTGGCACAATATCTTTGTCCACTTGGGATAACTCTTATAGCTATAATTATAACCATGATTTTTGGTAATTTTCCATCAGTCAAATTTTATGCATGAAATTTTCAGTGGGGAATGCACATCGTGGAGATTAATAAAGAATAAATCTGTGCAAATGAACAGCAGGCATACAAGCATATTATTCATTGATCTCTGTGTTATAGCCCAAAGAATATTCCTGGCATGAATCTATTGCTAGAACAAGGAGGCTTAACTAGCACAATCTGATGTTTGTTCAGATTGCTGTATTTCAGTTACGTGGAGTTGGATTGTTCTGGGTGGTGTAGAGGTTGGCAAACTCAGACTGGTTTGATATGAGAGATGATATTAACAATTTATATTAAAATATATGACATGTGAGAGATGAAAATCAAACCAGCATGGGAGATGCTAGTTTGTTATCTACTCAATTTTCAAGTTTTCTGAGAAGTTAGTGACATGGTAACACTTAACTATGGCATGGGGCATTAGCTATAATGATAACAGTAGAACAAAAGATTATGTTTGAATGCCAGTAATTTATCTGTAAAGAATTGTTTTTCATTCATCTCGTGAACAAAATAAGTATATCCTTATTCTCCACTGATAGTTCCTGATTAGTGTATCAACATTATATCCCAAGTTTCCTAACTGTGAAGCTCAATGCATTAGAATTACAAGCTCATTACATTAACATCATATCATCTGTTATTGGATGAATTCTTGAGGAGCTGGTTTTGTACTGTGCACTAAGTGTAAGAGTGGTGCATGCATTTTGAGATAGGACTACGTCTAAATCCGCAGATAGTATGGGGCGACTTATGGCCGACCGCCTGTGACAAAAATAGGTCCCAATTGAAACCATTATAGTGTTAAAAATACATGCCACACACTAATCGTGTTAGCATATTCGTAAACAGCATGGAGTCCAATTCGTGTACTGCACAATACATTGTGGTGCGACACTCCCCTCGCTTCCTGTGTGTGGGGGAGATGATGCAATATTTCTGGGGGTGCCACCGCATTTGACTCAGTCTATCTCGGCAACCGTGAGCACATTACGATTGTGCCTGGTATCGTTTTAAAGCTCTCAACGAGATCTATTCAAATATATGAAGAACATTTTGTAGTGGTTTGAACTGAACATTTAAAAAATTGTTTTCTTGTGAACCAGTGAACACTTTTGATAATATTGCAGTATATCTGGATAACCGTGAGTGCAAACCGACTGTGTGTGGTAATGTTTAAAAGTTCTCGACGAAATCTATTCAAATATATAAAGAACATAAGCACACCGTACAAAAAATTACGGAATGCTTGTTTTATTGTTTAATATGGTGTTACATCACCACGAGCTCGAAGCACAGCCTTGATTTTCTTTGGCATGCTGTCAATATGGGAGTGGATGATATTATAGTCCAGTTTGCCCCACGCCGTGAACAACTGGTCCCGCAGAGCAGTCAAATTGGGAAGGTGGTGTTGTCTCTCCTTAACGGCCCGTTCGAGCATGTCCCAAATTTTCTCTATAACATTGCGATCAGGTGAATTGGCAGGCCAGGCGAGATGTGGGACGTCTACCTCATGTTCTGCAAACCAATCCTGCACAATGGCAGCTCGGTGGACAGTGCATTTGTCATCTTGATAACGTGGATCTGGAATGGTGGCATCTTGGAGGAACTGGACATATGGCAACACCTCGTGATCCAACAGTTTCACGTAGTCCACCGCTTCCACGCCATTAGGCATGTGAACTAAGGGACCCACCCCAGCACTGGATATACGCCCCCAAAACATGACACTTCCACCCCCTTCTGTACAGCCTTTTGCACGCACTCTGTGTTGAAGGCTTCTCCGGCCTTCCGCATGACCCTGGATCAACCATCATTGGAATACAGGCAGAACCTGGATTCGTCCGACCAGATGATGCGTCGCCACTGTTCTGTGGTCCAGTGTCGGTGTTCCCTCGCCCATTCCAGCCGCATTTTCTTCTGTATGGCAGACAGCTTGGGACGTACCTTAGCTACAGGACTGAATTTTCCTACACCATGCAGTTCTCGTCGAAGCGTTGGTTTGGAAATAGGCTGACTGGGTCTCGCATTGTACTCTTGAGCAATTCCTGCCGGGTTCGGAACCGTTTTGCGGTTGATAATCGCCCCAGATGTCGACGATCACGGTTGCTCATGATGGTTTTTCTGCCGCAGCCGCTCCGATGGGAATTATCACTGGCCGACTCCTTCCACGCTAAATGAACACTACTGACTGTGGACGTGGACACACCAATGAACTCCACTACCTCCCTCAGCGAATGACCATGTTCACGACCAAAGATGATAGCTCCCTTTTGCCACTCTGTTACATCACCTTTTCTACCCATGGCTCTTCCTGTAAGCAACAATAAAACTGATTAGGCATGCACGTCTTACAAGGCTGAAAAAGTAACAAGTAACATACAATACTTTCCATTCCATTATATACACGCATTTTTCTCTGCCTGACCAGTTTCCAACTGTTCCTCCGGATGACAGCATTCCGTAATTTTTTGTCCAGGGTGTTTATCACAGTGGTTTAAACTAATAAATTTTAAAATTGTTTTCATGTGAATGGGTTAACATTTTCGACAATGCTGCGGAATTCACAGAATGAATGCAAGCAAAACTGAAGAAATTCAAAATGAGAGGCAAGAGCTAGTGATGAGGAATGTAAGAAAATGAAGACAGAACCCCATGTTGGGTAATTTGTGTGTTGATCTGCTTTGTGTTCACAATGCAAGCAGCATTATTTGTAAAAATTATGTAAGCTATTTTTCATATCATAGACCTGTGTTGGCTATAACAAATTAAATAAATGCTTTGAAACCATATTCGACTAGCTCATTTCAACTCTCCGTTCTGCAGGTCATAGTTCTATGGTACAAACTAATGGCTCAATCAGAACTGAGCCTACCTGAATTTTTTTTTATGTCTCCTATCATGCAAATGCATGTCAAAATGCCATGCTCATAGTCTATCCATTCATCTGTCCGTAATTTTCCCATCAATATATTGAATTTAAAAAATTCCATTATGAATTCCATACCTGGGACTGTAAAGTTGGACTTAGGCATTTATTTTTTCCCTGATACACAATTTTTGTAAAGTTGGACTTTGGCATTTACTTTTTCCCTGATACACAAATTTTTTGCTAGTGACATGACCATATTTTTGTATTTGGCATGATATCTTCTTTTCTAGAAATCACATTGTGGAAAATCATACTGAATAATTGGTACCATGACTCCCCATTCATCTCCTGTTTTGCACATGGCTGCTCTGAAAGTCACGTTTGAAAAATTATTTTTGCATCAAATACTTTAACATGGCCAAAATTTTTCCGCATAAATCTTTTCCCAATAGAAGGCATAAGTCTGCATTTTTTAAAACTGTATCTCAGATTTTAGATATATCATTGGACAAATTGTTTTAATACTGGCAGATAGGTGCAACTATGGTCAATGTTGTCCACATACTTTATAGTTTGTTTACTAAACAAAATAATGGTTTGTTTGTATTTGTATATCAATACTTTTTGCACTGGTGTTTCAATTCTAGGATTACCCACCAATTTTCCTACTTCTCTTGAAGTAAAATTTCCTATTAGGTGGTGTAAATTAATACTTACATTAACTACAGTATTCCCACTAGCGGAAATAAACATGTGGTTCTTATCAAATCTCTAACCATCACCAAGATTTTCCATCACTTCTTGATACAAAATTTCTTCACTAGGTTGCATAAATACATATTTGCATTTTGCATGATATCTGTGCTACATATGTGGACTGACAAATTTCATGCATTATACACTATCTACCAACAAGTAATTGGACACCCCTGCAATCAACGATATCTGCGGTCCTGATACACGTCACGGCCGCCGCCGTTAAATATCGTGTGGGAAACAACAACGCAACCAGTCGCATGCAAGATGCTATGCAGTTCGGAGCTCTCTGATTTCGAGAAAAGTGTAATCGTCGGGTATCACAGAAATGGCCGATCCATACGTGACATATCCAGCGAGTTGAAGTACCCAAAATCAACAGTGGCCTACGTGATTGGCAAGTGGAAGATGAGAGGTGACTGTCGAAATGTGCCCCGACCCGGCAGACCCACAAAACTGGGAGTTAGAGACCGACGGGTGCTGGCCAGAGAAATTCGGAAGAACTGCACCAAATCGATGGGCCACATCCACGAGGAGTTTCAACAGGCATCCGGGAGTGTTCTTTCGATGAATACCATCCGTAAAGAAGCCCATCTGCTTGGTTATCATGGACGTGCTGCCGCCCACAAGCCTTTGATCACCAAGTCCAATAGCGCTGCTCGGCTAACGTGGTGCAAAAAACGTCGACAGTGGACCGTTGAACAGCAGAAACAGGTTCTCTGGAGCGACAAATCAAGGTTTTCACATTTTACTGTTCGGATGGCAGGGTCTGGGTTTGGCGTCTGCCTGGAGAACGGCTCCTGCCGGAATGTATTGTGCCAACTGTGAAGTTCGGTGGCGGTGGAATTATGCTATGGGGGTGTTTCTCCTGGTATGGCATGGGACCCTTGGTCGCAATTCCTGGTAGACTCAACGCCGAGATCTACTGCACCATTTTGGATGATCATGCGCTTCCTACGTTGTGGCAGTTTTACGGGGTGGACCCATGTTACTTTCAGGATGACAATGCCACCTGTCATGTTGCGAGGTCCACCATGGCTTGGTATGGTGACAATGGGGTTAATCGAATGGACTGGCCTGCGCAGATCCCAGACCTTAACCCTATCGAGCTGGGACGAGTTGGAGCGTCGACTTAAGGGGTACCCCACCGTCCGAAATCGGTGAAGGAATTGACCTGTCTTCTCCAAACTGAGTGGAAGAAAATACCGCTAGCCGTCGTACAACGCCTGGTTGAGAGTATGCCCCGGAGGGTCGCAGCTGTAATCGCCGCTCGTGGAGGCTCCACCAACTATTGAAGGTGAATAAACTTTGTTTTCTTTGCTATCACAGGTGTCCAATTACTTGTTGGTAGATAGTGTATATCTGGAAACACTGCCTGCTATGATTTATATATGTATAACCAGTGGTGGAAATGGGCCAGAACACAGTGGAATCCTGTTCTGAGAGCAAAATCCCACGTTCCGGGAGCAAGGTGACACCAAAAGTGATGGAACATTTAATATGAATAAAATATTTCGCAATGCATATTATACATATCAATGAATGACGCCATCTTGTATGAATTGTTCATTGTTTCAAGAACAAAATTTTTCCTTCTGCTCTAATGAAGCTCTAGTAAGATGTATAGTGAGAACAAAGTTCATGACAGGAGCTGATCACTGACCGTCTGGCGAACCTCCTCTACATATTCCTCTGCCATAGTGATTGCCATGCCACTTAATCCTATGATGAGTGCAAAGTGTTTGGTGAGGGCAAAGGTCATGACAGGAGCTGATTGCTGACTTTGTAGACCCTTCTCTGCACTATGCATAAAATGATTTGGAACTGACAACAGTCCTTTTCACTTCAGCACCAGCTCTTGTCATGGTAGGACAAGGCAACATGCAATATTTGCCTCATATTGTAGTCGTTATTTTAAGTTCCAATTTGTTCTTGCGTGAGAAGTCTAACAGAAAATAATGAAAAGAACACTTAACAGATTTCTTTGGGGAAAAAAGATGAGTCAAGAGAAAAAAAAAAAAATGACAGCTCAGAAATTTGGGAACTTCCCCATGCTCAAGCTTGAACTCATGTGAAACACCACCAAGAAAATCGCCCAGAATGTGACAGCCAAAGGAAATCACTGCATTGGGAGGTTCATTAGAAGAATTTGAATCACTTTCTGTAAATATTTACTCATGGTAAACTCCCGTGTTGGACTGAAGATCAAAGTAAATATTTTTTGAAAGAGTACCCTTTGGCTTGTTTTAAAAAATTGATGTTTAGGATGTGCCATCTGTAAAACCGCCGGGAATATGAATGTTTCAGAATTTGTAAGTGGTTCTAGGCTTTCTAACGAGCGGATAGATTGTCAAGTTAGATCTACAGCTGACCTGAGGAGAACCTGAGAAGAAGCAAAGCAGGGCAGCAAGGGGGGGGGGGGATTAAAGAGCACAGAGGAAGCTACGCTCATAAAGGAGCTTGTAAAATGAAAGTAAAAAGAGAGTCTTGGAAAATATTGTTGATAAAATAAATGAAAAACAAG
This sequence comes from Macrothele yani, assembly GCA_039090855.1. Classification (NCBI taxonomy): domain Eukaryota; kingdom Metazoa; phylum Arthropoda; class Arachnida; order Araneae; family Macrothelidae; genus Macrothele; species Macrothele yani. The sequence goes on along the minus strand of CM077001.1, from coordinate 155,593,817 downwards.
TGGACAATACATAAAACATATCCAATACCGCATATTACATTGTGAAGAACAGCATACCTTTTGCCGATTTTCCTGGTTTGATTGATCTTAAAAAAAAGGCACTGAAATGGGTAGTGTATTGCAGTCTAGGAAGACTTGTATGGATATTTGCAATTCTATAGGAAATGACATGTGTAAAAATCTCTGTGAGGAAATTGTTTCCCAAAATATAAAATTCTGTATCTTGGTTAATGAGTGTACAACTGTAAGCCGACTCTCAGTACTTATAATCTGCCTAAGAACATCTGTAGGTCTGGATGATATAAATGCCCAAATGTTATTTTTTGACTTGGCTGAATTACTTGATTTGAAATGAGCAGCAGTAACCGAATCAATCGTGAACTGCTGGGTGAAACACTTTCCAACTGAATTTATTAAAAATAATCTGATACCTTTCACTTCTGACGGTGCTGCAAACTTTGCAGGTTCCATATCTGGTGTGACTCAACTGCTTAAAAAAATATTTCCCAAACTTGTTACATGGCACTGCTCAAATCATATGTTAGAACTTGCTGTCGGTCACATAATTAAAAAGGTTTCTGGCATACAGAGTTTTAAATCATATTGTGATAAAGCATACTCTTTGTATTACGCTTCACCAAGGAACTCCTACAAGCTACATCCTTATGCTGAAGAAATTGCAATTCAGTTTTTTTATTCGGGAGAGTTCTTGAAACAAGATGGGTCTCATCTAGTGAGCAAACCGTATCTGCTGTTTGGAATATGTTTCCAGCCTTGGCTTTGCATTTTAGAGCTGCATCTGCTGATGCTTCAAGGATTAGTTAAGAGAGAAGCATGTTTTGGGGCTTACTGAAGAAACTACGAGCACATGCTTCCTGGAAAATCTGGCACTAATGAAAACTGCCTTAAAGGAACTTAGTTCACTGTTGCTGCATCTTCAAGGAAACTCTTTATCATTAACCGAAGCACATTTGCTTACTTCCCTTACAGTGAAAGTTTTCCAAGCTTTAGCTAATGGTGACTTTGATTAGTTTTATTTAGTAGCATCGGATTCCGTAAAAAATATGGTGTTCAAAACGGTGGACTTACATTCAATGTGTGAAAGAGGTTTCAGTACCATGAATTTGGTAATAACCGATTTAAGAAACCCTTTAAATGTTACACACGTCAGCAACCTAACTTCATAAAAAAAAAAAAAAAATTAAACGGACCTCCTTCAAAGATCTTCAATCCCGAGCCCTATGTATGAGAAAATGGTTGCGTGATGGAAGGAGAAATGCATATCCTTTGGCTTGCAGAGAACATGAAGCAAAAATGCAAGATTTGCCAAAACAAAAACTTGTGGAAATTATTTTAGGAGATAATTATTATGTTTTCAAATTGAAGTTATTAATAGATATTTCAGTTAAAATAAATGGATATTTCTGACAGAGCTGAGTTTCCTTATTTTGTTGCCCAAGATATTTTCATATCTCTGCCTCAAATACAAGGTGACTTTTTTCCCTCCAATGTTTATTAATAGCGGACACTTTTAATTGCACCAGTATTCGATTTGTCTTTACAATAAGAAATGTACCTCTGAATAAAGAAAACATCTCTGACTTCAGCTAAATGTATTTAATCACTTACTCAAGGCTTTACCCAGATACATTTATTTGGTTCTAGTTCCAGTTGAAGAAATTTTCATTTAATCTTCCTTCCCTCTGAGTTCTTTTGAGTCTTTACAGATGTTTCTGACCTGTTCTCAATGTATAGAAGTAATCCTTCTATAGAAGGAATCTTTCAATACATTGAGAACATATATAGAAGGAATCTTTCAATACATTGAGAACATATATAGAAGGAATCTTTCAATACATTGAGAACATATATAGAAGGAATCTTTCAATACATTGAGAACATATATAGAAGGAATCTTTCAATACATTGAGAACATATATAGAAGGAATCTTTCAATACATTGAGAACGGGCCTTGACTAAAATCAAGAGGCCAGAAGCATCTGTTAAAATCCAAAAGAACTTAGAGGGAAGGAAGATTAAATTAAAAATTTCTTCAACTGGAATTAGAACCAAATAAATGTATTTCATTTTAAAGTTTAATAACGAAATTTTCTTATATAGTTTTATATATACTGTGAATGATATTTTCATATCTCTGCCTCAAATACAAGGTGACTTTTTTCCCTCCAATGTTTATTAATAGCGGACACTTTTAATTGCACCAGTATTCGATTTGTCTTTACAATAAGAAATGTACCTCTGAATAAAGAAAACATCTCTGACTTCAGCTAAATGTATTTAATCACTTACTCAAGGCTTTACCCAGATACATTTATTTGGTTCTAGTTCCAGTTGAAGAAATTTTCATTTAATCTTCCTTCCCTCTGAGTTCTTTTGAGTCTTTACAGATGTTTCTGACCTGTTCTCAATGTATAGAAGTAATCCTTCTATAGAAGGAATCTTTCAATACATTGAGAACATATATAGAAGGAATCTTTCAATACATTGAGAACATATATAGAAGGAATCTTTCAATACATTGAGAACATATATAGAAGGAATCTTTCAATACATTGAGAACATATATAGAAGGAATCTTTCAATACATTGAGAACATATATAGAAGGAATCTTTCAATACATTGAGAACGGGCCTTGACTAAAATCAAGAGGCCAGAAGCATCTGTTAAAATCCAAAAGAACTTAGAGGGAAGGAAGATTAAATTAAAAATTTCTTCAACTGGAATTAGAACCAAATAAATGTATTTCATTTTAAAGTTTAATAACGAAATTTTCTTATATAGTTTTATATATACTGTGAATGGGTTTGTGCATATTAAATATGTTTGGCATTCACTTGTATGTTGGGTTCTAGTAGTGAATAATTCCCATTTCCGCCACTGTGTATAACACCCATTATTCTTATTAAGTTGTGCAAAATTACTATGTGTTTCACCGTGACTTCTGTGTTTCTAGTTATTTTGATTGGAAAAAGTGTTTTTCTTTCGAACAACTGTTACTTTAGCCAAGATTATGAACATCTGTCCAAGTTTTTTCTTATGCACAATTTTGCCATTGCATGTTGCTTATGTAAATTTGGCAACATATAATATGAAACTCAGAATTCAGAAAGGTCTAGGAAATGTTTAGTTTTTAGAATACTACTGATTGTGTATGCCTTCTAATAATGTAAAATGCCTTTAAAATACTAACTTTTATACTTTGTGTTAGCATATGCTCATTACATCTAAGATCTCAGTTGCATTCCTCTTGCATTGTGTGGTTGTATTGTTAATAACAGAATCACTGTTGCTTTTTCTTGAAGTAGAACATGTGTCCTCATGTTTGTCCTGTGTTAATCTATCAAGGAATTGTGTCTTTAGTTTTTTATCTTTCCACAAAACCTTTACAAAAAGCCAAACGAGAAAAGTAATTTAAAAAATTGCAAGTATGAACTTGATAAGCACTTAGGAATGTCAAAAATTGAAATTGCCATTACAGTAAAAGCTATTGGGTAAAAAATGGTGATGAAGACAATTTGAAAGAAATGGGAAATACAAAAGATAGATCACAGTTGCCAAGTGATGAATCACATGAATGAATATTTCTGCAGTTCCATCAGGCAGGCATCGAGCACAGATACTGGATTATGAGCCATTTTGCCAGCAAAAGGCTTATAGCAGAAATTTCCCATATCAGAAAAATAAGTTGTATCAGTGAATCTTATAGCTCTGTTTTCAGTGGGCTGCTGAACTAATAGGTGGTCTGTAGGTTAGGTGTTTTCAAAATGCACCTTCCTATGAAAAGCTCTGAATTTTTGAATCTTTTGAGGATCTGGCAACCTTTTATGTTTTGCTACCCATTTTCAAATTGGTTTTGTGAAGCAATGAAGACAGACATTAATAAATAACAAGCCACATCTGTCTTTAAGAAAACAGCTTAGAGTGCAAGAGAAATAATTGTTTGTCTCTTAATTTCATATTTGGATCATGAATTTTTGAATTCTTCTCTCTGACTAAAACCAAAATAAGTAATTTGAATTTTGAAGATGACAATCCGTTTTTATGACAAGGTTGGTGAGTCAGATAATATTTGAAATTTTGAAAGTTTCGTTGTCCTGGAGCGGGAATAGAACTTGTGTCTCCCAGATAGCACCCGGGTGTGCTCTAACCACTACACTACCCAGAATGACCAAGTCAAGTTTCCAGTTAATTTCAATATAACCATCACAGGATTTGCTAGTCGAAGCAACCAGCATTCATATTTAGTGAATCTGGAGGTTAAGATTCACATCCTGTAATTGCCCAGAGGAGCAGATAAATCATGAATGGAATATGGAGTTACACCATACTTACCAACCTTGTCATATTTACACCCAAAAATGGATTGTCATCTTCAAAATTTGTATTGTATGGTGTAATCCTGTATTCCATTCATGATAAGTAATTTGTTTGAACCAGCCATTCATACTGTATGTGTTGCACATGTTCAATATTTATTTACTGCACTGTTAATGCACTCTGCACATTTTTGTCTTGTTTTCTCAATAAGAATACTGGAAGCTTTGAACTTTTTGCTGATGTAAAGCTCTAATTCAGGTCTAAAAGCAAAATTCTGCTTCTGACTCTTTTCAGAATTATGGGCCTACATCTACTGTGAATTCAATAATTGCTGATATGCAGTCAAAAAAGGTAGTCTCCATAAAAAGAAAGGTATGGATAATTCTTTTGATCTTTCATCGTGACTTTTACATAATGTACTGGGAAATTTGCTTCATTCAGTCTGTTTTGTTGCAGTATTTTGTCATAATCTCTTTTTGTATTTGTGTGCAACTGTGCATGCAATTTACTCTTTCAAGCCATATTGTTTCAAGTTGTACTGACTATTATTTCATCCATTAATTATGTCCTGATCTGACAAACATTCCTCATGCTCATTTATGCCCATTCTGAACTGACAAGTATTATATTACTGCGTTCAAAAGTTTCGGAACTTTTTATATTAAAAAAGAATGAGTACAGATAATACCTGTTTATGTGGTGTTTCTTTGAAGTAGTTACCCTGTGCAACTATGCATTTTTGCCTGCGCTCATACAAAGATTTAAATGCAGATTACTAGCTTTCTTTTGCCGCATCCTCCAGTGCCTCCTTCGCAGCTTGTTGCACTTCTTCGGAACTTGAGAAGCGTCGCCCCTTAAGTAAATTCTTCATCCAGGGAAAAAGGAAAAAGTCACATGGGGCGAGATCAGGGGAATAAGCTGGTTGTGGAAGAACAGGAATGTGATGTTTTGACAGGTAATCAAACACCAGGAGGGATGTGTGAGCCGGTGCATTATCGTGATGAAGCACTCACGAGTTGGTATTCCAAAGATCAGGTTGCTTGCATCTCATTGATTCTCAGAGCCGTTTCAGGACATTGACGTACTCTTTTTTAGTGACTGTACAACCATATTAAAGGACATTTTTTGTGTACGACCCCCTTGCAATCGAAGAAAACTGTTAACAAGACCTTTTCTTTGGAGCGGTCAGCCTTCAACTTTTTTGGTCGTGGTGACGCTGCCAATTTCCACACTTTTGACTGTCGGTTGGATTGGAGGTTGTACAGAAAGCGCCAAGTCTCATCGCCAGTGATCAATCGATTCAAAAGATCGGGATCTGAATCCACTACATCGATGTTATCCCAGCAAACTTGAATGCACTGATCCATTTTTTCTTGTGTCAGGTTTTTGGGAAAAATTTGTTGGCACACGTTATGCATGCCCAGTGTCTCTGTTATAATGGCATGGCAACTTCTAACTGAGATGCCGGCAACTTCTGCAATTCGCTGCAACAGTTTTTCGACGGTCATTTTTCACAATTTCTTTGACAATGATTTGTTCATTCGTTGTGGATGTTGTAGGTCGTCATGACCTCTCATCATCCTCGATACTCTGTCGCCCGTTTTCGAATCGTTGATGCCACTCATAAACTCTAGTTCGACTCATTGCACTGTCACCATACACTGGCTTAATCATTTGAAAAGTCTCAGCGAAAGATTTTCTGAGCAGAACACAAAATTTTACCCTAGAACGCTGTTCAAAATTCGACATCGTTGTCCTCGTGTGCCTGTAATCATGAACTATGCACATACGCTGTACGTGTTGGATCTGGATCAAACCGGTTCTGGCTGATTGGTCACATCATGCTCAGCAGGGAATGACATAATTCATTGACATTTGGCAAATATTTAAAAAGTTCCGGAACTTTTTGAACGTAGTAATATATACAGGGTGATTCATAAAGAAGTATACGGTTTCCAGATGCTGTAAAACAGTAACAGTTGAAGACACAGACCACAGCTGCGGACCGTTAGGTAGATGTACTCATAAAGTTTGTGTCCCGCTACTGAGGGAGGTGACGTAGGCGAGAGCGCACATGTCACGTGACTGTATTACCTCGATAAACGTCTTCCTCACCGACGGATTCGACGAGCCACGGACTACAACATGCCACTGACCCAATGGCCACCCAGAAGTCCTGACTTAACATTTTGTGACTTTTTCCTGTGGGGGTATGTAAAGGACAAGGTATTTGCCCCTCCCCTTCCTGTTCACAGCCACTATCACTGCACTTGATTCAGATATTTTACCTCGCGTTTGGGCGGAAATTAATTACTGGCTCGATGGGTGTCATGTGACTAAGGGTGCACACATAAAACATCTGTGACTGTCTCTAAAAAAGCAAACATTCCCCTACAATTCTGTTACAGGTAACGTAAAATATCTTACATTGTTCTTTTTTTATAGTGCGTTGAAACTGTATACTTCTTTATGAATCACCCTGTATTATTACATATCACTAAGCTGTTCTCTAAAATTCAGAGGTTAGCTCCAAATAGAAATAGAAACTGCCAGATCATTTTTACTTACTGTTGCCATATCAAACTTCTCCATTTACATCGATATTGACATACAACTCGGGCTTCACTGACATCCATCACACGCCGTACACAAGATTTTTTATACTTCATACTCATAATCTTTTTCTCATGCAGACACTCCTGAATCTGATCCTCCCATGACTTCCTTGGCCTTCCTCTGCCTTTTCTTCCTGCCACTTGGGCTAAAAAGATTTTCTTAGTAAGCATCTCATCACCCATTCCTTCAGCATGGCCAAACCACTGAAGCATATTAGTCTCCACCTTGCTAACAACATTTTGCTTCACATTACACAACTGCAACACATCTTAATTCCTCACACAATCAGAAAGTGTCTTGCCACAAACCCCCCGTAAGCAACGCATTTCTCCAGCACACAAACGACTCCTATGTTTCTTCTGTAGTACCCAGGTTTCAATGCCATACATCAGAATAGGAACAATTACACTCTCATACAAGCCATGTGGGACTCTCTTGAGAACCCATCATTCCTGTGAAAACCTCACAAAGCAGCCATGACTTTCAATGAAGAATTCACTCGGCTACTAATTTCACCATCCGGTTTTGAACGGACAAGTAGCCTAATAGAAAAGACTTATTCTAATAAATGATGGTGTTGAACTGTGGCTTCTGGTAGCATTACTGAAAATATAAATAGTTGTTCAGTTTTTCATATGAAGTAAAGACAATCTTTATTGCTATGATTGTACATAAGCTCAATTTTTGTTTAGATGTTCGCATTTCAGATGGCTAACACATCATGATAACCATGGTGAGTCAAAAGTTTGTTCTATTTGCAGTTAAAAAGTTTAATGATGCAAGAAAGCCATACACACTCACCTCATTCGGCAATGTACAGGCCATTGCTTTCTGTAGTCCTTTGTGAACATTCCACCAGAGTTATGATCCCACTCAAGTTTTGACAATTGAAGCTTTCTGATGCCAGATTCTACATCCACCACTGAAGTGAAGTACCATCCTTGTAGGAAATGGGCCATGGAGACAAACAGGTGATAGTCAGATGGGGCAAGATCTGGGTTGTATGGAGGGTGGGGTAGGATCTGAACCCTTTCCAATTCTTATAGTTAGTGTATAACTCTGGAGTTGTGACTTGGGGCATTCTCTACTTTCAGCAGTGGCTGCTTCCTGTTGATAATCGCTGGGTAGCATTAATACAGAACACCATGGACCTTCTGCCGTTGATTGGCATAGAGGTTCCGGTCCACAGCCTGACCATCTTTCCTCTCAAACTGCCCTCTTTACTCCACTGGTTGTGCTTCCTGGCAGGGCCTCAGGCCACTGGTTCTCAGTGGTAGGATAACACAGGAATATCCACTTTCCAATGCAGTGGACCATCACAATTCCACCAAATGCACTGCATTACTTTCCTCTCAAACTGCCCTTTTTACTCCACTGGCTGGGCTTCCTGGCAGGGCCTCAGCCACTGGTTTCCAGTGGTAGGATAACACAGGAATATCCACTTTCCAGTGCAGTGGACCCTCACAATTCCACCAAATGCACTGCATGACTTTCCTCTCAAACTGCCCTCTTTACTCCACTGGCTGTGCTTCCTGGCAGGGCCTCAGCCACTGGTTTCCAGTAGTAGGATAACACAGGAATATCCACTTTCCAATGCAGTGGACCATCACAATTCCACCAAATGCACTGCATGACTTTCCTCTCAAACTGCCCTCTTTACTCCACTGGCTGTGCTTCCTGGCAGGGCCTCAGCCACTGGTTTCCAGTGGTAGGATAACACAGGAATATCCACTTTCCAATGCAGTGGACCATCACAATTCCACCAAATGCACTACATGACTTTCCTCTCAAACTGCCTTCTTTACTCCACTGGTCGTCCTTCCTGGCATGGCCTCAGCCACTGGTTCCCACTGTTAGGGTAACACAGGAATATCCACTTTACAGTGCAGTGACCATCGTAATTCCACCAAATGCACTACATGACTTTCCTCTCAAACTGCTCTATGTACCCCACTGGTTGTGCTTCCTGGCATGGCCTCAGGCCACTGGTTCTCAGTGGTAGGATAACACAGCAATATCCACTTCCCATTGCAGTGGATTGTCACAATTGCACCAAATGCGCTACATCACTTTCCTCTCAAACCATCTTAATTACTCTACTAGCTGTGCTTCCTGGTATGGCTTCAGCCACTGCTCCCCCAGTGGTAGGATAATACAGGAATATCCACTTGTCATTACCTGTGACATACCATTGGTTTAAATGGACGATGTCATCACTCTTTCCACGTTATTTTTTAAACAACGCATAGCGACTGAAAAATTGTATTCTGGCACTGCTGGGAACGAACCCCAGAACTCTCGATAACTAGTCGAGTGCGTTCGAATTTACGCTACAGCGCCAACAATTCTCAGCGCAATGCGTGGTTTATCATATATATTAACCCTTTCTATCGCCCTTTGAATTTATCAGCTACAATTAAAATAGCTGTTGCGTTAAATGCCACCAGATGACGACATCTCAGTTGCTGAGACCATCAATACGCATTCGTGTAGTCAGATGCTGACTGATAAAACACGCATTGCGCTGAGAATTGTTGGCGCTGTAGCGTAAATTCGAACGCACTCGACTAGTTATCGAGAGTTCTGGGGTTCGCTCCCAGCAGTGCCAGAATACAATTTTTCAGTCGCTATGCGTTGTTTAAAAAATAACGTGGAAAGAGTGATGACATCGTCCATTTACATTATCTCCACGTATTTCATATATATTATACCATTGGTTCACAGTTGTAGGGATAACTCAGGAATGTCCAGTTGTCATCATCTGTGATATGGCCATGGCTATGCTAGGTTGTAGTTGTATTTCTTGGTGTGACGCAGGGCCATGGTTTCACAGTGGTAGGATAAAGCAGGAAAATTTACTTGTCGTCACCTGTGACAATACAGTACCAACATCCATTGTTTTATGGTAGATTTGACAACAATCTGCCACTGATAGCAACATGTTCTGCCTCCAGAAGTGTCAGTTCATGGGAACCATTCGATAGTGTGTGGAGGAAAAACAAATCTCATGCAGGTGATGAACAATGGTGGATTGGGTAGACCTTACCTCAGCTGCCATTTGTTGTGTACTGGTACTATGGTTCACAAAATAGATGCAGAAATGATTAGGGCAAAGGTGTCAAGGATCAAAATGAGGATGAACTGTATTAGACAAGTGACTGAAAGTAAAAACATTCAACTGAAAACATATGAAGGAGGTTTCCAAAATTTAAATGACATTCAGATGTTTGCAATAAAGCAGAATTCAGTTATTTATACGCGAAATGAAACAGAATTCACTTATTTATATGTGAAATTACCAAAAAAAAAAAAAAAATAACAAATCTAAACACTCATTGATAGCCAATTTCTATATATGAGCCCTGAATGATATATGTATAGTATATATGCATGCTATACTGTATAAACATTCCATAAATACCCTACACTTTGTGTAAGATAATTATTTATTTAATAAATAACTTCATACATTAATTAGCTACAAAACAATATGTATGTACACATCACAGTGATTTTAAAAGTTTCTGCTGATCATTTAAACTGAGTTTAATTCAGCATTTCAAAAAAGCACTGCAACTGTTTTCTGTGTAGGTAAGATATATGCATACATATCTGCACTAAGCTATTCTCTGAGATTGAGAGGTTAGCTCCTCAAAGAAAGCTCATCTGCCAGAATAAAGTTTAAAACTGATGGAACTAGATTTTACTTACTATTGACCAGAGTAGCAGAATGTAGATGCACACGTGTACGCTGTACGCACGCATGTACACTGTACACGGATAGTTTCCAAATTATTAGCAGATTTTGCAGATAGTTTTTGATGGTAGATTAAAAAAAAATATTTACTGTAATTAAGACACTTACTCAAAGCTTTACTCAGATTAATATCCTTTATTCTATTTTGGCTTGAAGAACGTTCAATTATTTTTTCACGTCTTCTGAGTTCTTTTGCTTTTACAGACGTTTTTGGCCTCTACATTTTATCAAGGCCTGTTCTCAATGAATAGGAACTCTATCAAAAGTTTCGGTTTACACAACAAGAATGTACATTTTATTGCCAGGTTCTTCTTGCAGTTGTCAGTTATTAAATTAAAATATTCTCATTATGTACATAAATAAATACAAGCTGGCTTAAAAATACACATAGCACCGTAGATTGTTGGCCACCGTGGTGTAATCCACTGCGGCGGCTGAAAACAATTTTTCAGTTGCTATGTGTTTCTGGAATGTGGAAAGAGCGATGTATTTATTTATTTACTGACGCCACGTATTTGGAGGATTTTTACCTCGTTATGTACCTTGTAAGTCTGCTATTTTTCAATTAAGTTGTTGAAAATGCCATTTGTAATTTTTGAAGGCTCATTAAGCCTCCCGGATGGCGCAGTGGTCTAAGCAATGGATTGCGATCATGTGTTCGAGAAGGGTCCGGGTTCGAATCCCGGTGAGGCATGGATGTTATACTTGTCTTACGGCGCTGGCTCTCTCCCTTCGCTGGAACCAGCAACCCAAATTAGGGACGAATGATTGCTTATAGCCCACTGAGTTGCTCACAGTGGTCGTTAAACCTACAATAAAAAAAAATGAAGAAGGTAGTTCATTAATGGAACTGTTTTTCTGGATATAAGAATTTTCTTTAATTAGTCTTTTGCTTTTATGAAGTTCATAGTCTCATATTTTTAAATTTTGCCATAAAGATTCATTTCATACACATTGCTGCCCATACATTTGTAATGTACTTATTTTCTCCTCATTGGAATCTGTAGTGTTCTAATAATTATTTGTTGTTTTATTAATTTTTCTTTAAATTATCTTATTCTGTTTTTATTGTGGTTCACACTTCGTGGGTTTACAACAAGTTTTCTGTTTCAATGGTTGTGTATGCAGATACATTTTATTTTTATACAACTTTGCTATTGACATTCCAAATCTCTCCATTAACAGCAATCTCTTGGCACAAAACTCTAGCTTCACTGACATCCATCGTGCGTCTCACACAAGCCCTTTCCTGCTTCATACTCATTATTTTTTTATCATATAGACATTACTGATTCTAGTTATCCCATGATTTCCATGCCTTCCTGTACCTTTCTTTTCTGCGACTTGAGCTGAGTGAATTCTCTTAGTAAGCGTCTCACCACGAATTTTTTCAATTTGGTCGAACAACCTCAGAATATTTGTCTCCACCTCACTGACAACATTTTGCTTCATGTTACATGTCTCTAACACATCTTAGTTCCTTACATGATCAGAATGTGTCATGCCACAAACCCCCCATAAACAATGCATCTCTCCAGCACACATACAACACCTATGTCTCTTTTGCAGTACCTAGGTTTCACTGCCATACATCAGAGTAGGAACAATTACACTTTCATGCACCGCCATTCAGGACTTTCTTGATAACCTATCATTCTTGTGGAATATTCCTGAAGCAGTTATGACTTTCCACAAGAATTCACTCAATTACTAATTTTACCATCTAATTTGTTTACTCTGTCAAACATGCTTCCTAAATATGCAAATTCATTCATCTGTACTATTTAGACTCATCTTGCAATCAGCACTACCAGTTCCTTGCTCAGAAACCATAACTGTTTTTTCCCTTATTTATACTCAGTTTGAATTTCATACAAACTTCATACATCAGGGACAGTATACTCTGCAGCTCTTGCTCTCTGCCAGCAAGATTGTCATCAGCATACCGCAATCTGCACACACAGATGTTACATACATATCACTAAGCTGTTCTCTGAGATTCAAGGTTAGCTGCACAAAGAAATACAAACTTCCAGATAAATTTTTAACTGATTATTTACTTACTGTTACCGTATCAAACTTCTCCATTTACAGTGATCTTGACACACAACTTGGACTTCACTGACATCCATCACACAATGTACACAAGACCTTCTATACTTCATACTCATAATCTTTTTCTCGTGCAGAAATTCCTGAATCTGATCCTCCCATGACTTCCTTGGCCTTCCTCTGCCTTTCCTTCCTGCCACTTGGGCTAAAAAAAAAAAAAAAATTCTTAGTAAGCATCTCATCACTCATTTTTTCATACATTCATACATACATACATTCATACATATCACTAAGCTGCTCTCTGAGATTCAGAGGTTAGCTCCACAAAAAAATTCAAGCTACCAAATAATATTTCTTTACTGTTGCTGTATCAAACTTCTCCATTTACAGCGATCTTGACATACAACTTGGGCTTCACTGACTTCCATCACACGCCGTACACAAGACCTTCTATACTTCATACTCATAATCTTTTTCTCATGCAGACACTCTTGAATCTGATGCTCCCATGACTTCCTTGGCCTTCCTCTGCTTTTCCTTCCTGCCACTTGGGCTAAAAAGATTTTCTTAGTAAGCATCTCATCACTCATTCTTCCAGCATGGGCAAACCACCGAAGCATATTAGTCGCCACCTTGCTAACAACATTTTGCTTCACGTTACACAACTGCAACACATCTTCATTCATTCCTCACACAATCAGAACGTGTCTCCCCCCCCCCCGAAAGTAGCGTGTTTCTCCAGCACACAAACGACTCCTATATTTCTTTTGCAATACCCAGGTTTCAATGCCATACATCAGAGTAGGAACAGTTACACTTTCATACACAGCCATGTGGGACTCTCTTGAGAACCCATCATTCCTGTGAAAACCTCCCAAAGCAGCCATGACTTTCAATGAAGAATTCACTCTCCTACTAATTTCACCATCCAATTTGTTCTCTCTGTCAAACATGCTTCCTAAATACAGAAATTCATTCACCTTGTCAATCACTGTGCCATTTAGACTTATATTACATTCAGTACTGCATGAGAAACAAATTATGAGTATGAAGTATAGAAGATCTTCTGTACGGTGTGTAATGAATGTCATTGAAGCCTGAGTTGTATGTCAAGATCGCTGTAAATGGAGAAGTTTGATATGGCAAAAGTAAATAAAAACTATCTGGTAGTTTGTATTACTTTTTGGAGGTAACCTCTGAATCTCAGAGAACAGCTTAGTGATATGTATGTACTACAAGTTCCTCTCTCAAAAACCATAACTTTGGTTTTTCCTTTATTTATACTCAGTTTGAATTTCATGCAAATTTCGTACATCCGGGACAACATACTCTGCAACTCACTTTTGCTCTCTGCCAACAGGACAGTGTCATCAGCATACAGCAATCTGCACACATGAATATCACTAAGACATAAACCAGTATTATCTATTTTGGCATCGCACATGCACGAATCCATAAATATATTAAACGGCCATGGTGACATTACACAACATTGTCTGACTCCAGCACCAATGGAAGCCCATTTTGATAAAACACCATTCACTTGTACACAAGCTCTACTGCCAGCATACATGGCTTTTGCACTATTAATTAGATTCCCAGTAACTCCATATTCATCCAATACCTTCCACAAAAGTGTCCTATTTACTGGTTCATAAGCTTTCTCTAAATCTATGAAGGCAGCAAAAACTTTCTTACCAACAGCCAGATACTTTTCAATCATCATGCGTAATGCAAAAAATGGTTAATGCAGCCTTTTCCAGGCATAAAACCACTCTGTACATCCCATGCTTTCTCTGATGTAAGACCCCATACTTTTTCAATAACAACTTTACTGAACATTTTCCCTGGCAACTTCAGTAGGCTAATACCATGATAGTTTTTGCAGTCAATCTGATCACCTTTTCCCTTATTCAAGGGAACAATGATAGCATCCTTCCAATCCCAAGGGACCATTCCAACTCCCAGCACAACTAGCAAACTTCAGTTAACCAGTCAATTACAGAGTCACCACCATATTTCAACATCTCGACAGTTATGCCATCAACTCTCAGAGCCTTACCATTCTGGAGAGATTTGAGAGCTTTACAAACTTCTTCTCTTGAGATCCCCTCCTCTACTTCCATCCTTTACTATGCCATCATCTGCTTCTGCCTCAGAATCATCTTTGCTTTCCTGATCTAATAACTCACAGAAGTATTCATCCCATCTTTCACTTAACTCATTGGGTTGTAACATCACAGACACTCGATCACAACACAAAACATTTATTACTTTACTATTTTACACAAAAACATAAACTGGAATACACTCCGTGGTACAAACTGAACTTGTTGTCTTAGCCAAAGCTCGGCATGTCCTACTCCTTCAATATCTCATGCTACTACCCCACATAACTCACCACACGCTCAAGTCATTAAATGTCAATGTATCATTCCGCACTGTTGTGCGTGGAAGTTCGTATTTTACAACCCCTCCTCACTCCAGAGGAACTTTTTCCAGTGGTAAAAAGTTCTTGTCATTTTACAATACAATAGTCATAGTTCACATAATGAGTCATAATCCATTTACAAAGAAAAATATATGAGTTAATTTAACAATTATCTTTACGTGTTTTCCAACAATTTCTATGTATAATACACCACAACCCAAAAAAAAAAAAAAAAAAAAGTGTTTTCACTAGCAGACACATGATCAAGGTGGATCATCTAAATTTAAAATTCTGCTCAGTCCATCTGCATTTTTGTGCATAGTTCCCGATCCATGAATTATAACAAAATCATATGCTTGTAAAGCAAGGGCCCATCTCATCAGACGAGCATTTGAACTTGCGTTGGTGCGTAACCAAACGAGAGGGTTATGATCAGTTTGTATGAGGAATTTTTGACTATCCAGGTAGCATTTCAGTTTCTGTACTGCAAATATAATGGCGGCGCATTCTTTTTCACTGGTACTGTATGTCTTCTCTGCTGTCATAAGTTTTCTGCTTAGATAGAGTACAGGATATTCAGCGCCATCTTCTTGTTCTTGCAAGAGGACGACTCCCATTCCTTGATCTGAAGCATCAGTTTGTAGAATAAATCTATGTTCATAGTCAGGGGCATACAGAACAGGAAAACTAGATAAAGATTTTTTTAGTTCCACAAAAGCTTTCTCACATTGTTCTGACCATATAATTTTCTCTTTACGATTTTTACCCTTCAAGATGTCTGTCAAGGGAGCTGCTATCGAAGAAAACATTGGAATATATCTGCTGTAATATCCCGCCAGGCCTAAGAAAGATCTTACTTGCGTCTTGTTCTTTGGCGTAGGAAAATTTTGTAGGACCTGAACCTTTCGTTTCGCTGGTTTCCGATATCCTTGTCCAACAATATGACCCAAATACAAGATGTGATCTTGAGCAAACTTACATTTGGAAGGTTTTATGGTCAAGGAAGCCCTCTGTAGCTCTTCTTCAAGATGTATCAAATGATCCCCCAGTTTTCGGAAAAAATGGCAACATAATCTAGATATGGTACGGCAAACTCTTCGCACTCTCTCAAAAGTTCCAACATCATTTTGCTAAAGAAATAAGGTGCGTTCTTAAGGCCAAATGGCATTTTTAAGGGCCGATACGTTCCAAAAGTAGTCACAAACGCTGCCAATCGTTGAGCTCTAGCACTTAATGGAATTTGCCAGTACCCTTTTGTTAAATCTAATACTGTAATATACTTCGCTCCAGAAACCTTTTCGACTCTTTCGTCTATGTTGGGCAATGGATAGAACTGGGTCCTTGTCACTTCATTCAATCGCCTGTAATCAATACAAGGGCGTGGATCTCTTCCGGGTACTTCTACCAAAATCATGGGTGATGTATAGTCTGATTAACCAACTTCTATAATCTTGTACTGCAGCATTTTATCTATCTCGGCTTTAAGAATATTTATCTGCCTGGGCGACATTCTATAAGGCTTAACTCTTACAATAGCATTACTAGCTAGCTCGATATCATGTTCGACCAAATGAGTCTTTCCTGGAATATTAGAAAACATTTTCAAGTAATGACATAATAGTTTTTTCAGATCCTGAATTTGTTGGCCATTTAGACACTCTCGAAGTTTACTGTTCTCCTCGATATCAGAGAAGTTAAATATATTTGGATTTTTTTCAACTTGTGGAAATTTAATCTCTAAATCCATTTCACCATTTTCACAACCGGGCAATAAGCTCACAAATTCTGGTCGTTTATGGTATGGTTTCAGCATGTTAATGTGATATACTTGATGCTTTACATTTTTGCCTTCAAAGCTTACTACATAATTAGTCTCAGAAATTTTTTTCTAAATTTTCCCTGGTCCTTTCCATTGTTCCGCTAACTTATTTAGCCTGCAGGTAACAAAAACCAATACCAAATCTCCTTCTTGAAATTCACGTTTTACCACATTTCTGTCATACCAATATTTTCTTTTTAATTGAGCCACTTTCATGTTTTTAATGGCAAGTTCTTGACATCTTTTCATCCTATTTATTAACTCAAATGCATATTCTCAGTGACATAGTTTTCTTCTTCAGGATGACCCATCCATTTTTCATACAATAGTGTCATTGGCGTCCTCAAATTTTTTCCATGCACCAATTCAGCAGGCGTAAACCCTGTACTTTCATGTGTCACAGTTCTCAAAGCAAACAGCGCCGCCGGTAACTGTTTCATCCAATCCGGAGCAGACTCAAGACATAAAACTCTCAACATCCTTTTAATAGTTCGATGGAATTGTTCTATCAGATTACATTGGGGATGATATACAGAACTATGAGTAACTTTTATTCCAAACCGCTCCAAAAATTCTAGTGTCAAAATGCTTACAAAACTGGCTCCTTGATCAGTTTGAATTTCTTTCGGAAATCCCATGCGGCTAAAAATGTGTAACAAAGCATCAACTACCGACTTGGATCCTATGTCTGGGACTGGTACCGCATCTGGATATTTGGATGACAAACACATAGCTGTAATTATGTATCTATTTCCGCTTGAATTCTCGGGCAAAGGCCCACAGGCATCAACGTTGATCTTTGTAAAAATTTCAGGAATAATTGGAACTATTTTCAAAGGTGCTTTCTTTTTGTCCCCAGCTTTTCCAGCACGTTGGCATGAATCACAAGATTTTACAAATTCTTCAATGTCTTTATAACAGTTAGGCCAATAAAAATACTTCGCTAGTCTGTCTTTGGTTTTTGTCACTCCTAAATGCCCCGAAGTTCCCTCATGACACATGTTTTTTATTTGTTCTCTATATTGTTCTGGAACAACTATAAAATCTCCCTCTTCGCCAATCTTGTTGATCATCTTCTTCTCTAACATCCCATTTCTTAGTACAGCATAACCATTTGCCTTTTTAAAATCTGTTTTCTCTATTTCTTTGAGAATTTTTCTCAATTCCAAACTTTGCCGTTGATCTTCCATGAAACTTTTTGAATCCAATTTTACCAACTCTAACATGGCTTTATTTTCATCATGCCTCAGTGGCAGAATTTCTTCTTCTAATTCACCTGATTCTTCGGAACCCACAGCCTCTCCTTCAAGGGCTTGTTTTTCTTTCTTCCCTGAATCATTCTTTACTGAATTTCTCTCTTCATTGTTTCGTTTCTGTTTTTCTTGATACCGAGTAACCACAACATTTACCTGTTCTGAATTAAGTGGCCACTCCATATCAATTTTTTTTTAACAAAGCGGCAGTGTTATTTCCAAGTAAATATCTACCTTGATCTAGCGACTTCCTAATCACTGCAGCCTTAGTTACAATATGACCTAATTCACATTCTAATTCAACTTCTGCCAATGGTAAACAAACCTTTTGTTCATCCAGAAGATGCTGTACAGACACATGTTCTCCAGTAAACTCACCTGGCGACACATACTCTTGACAAATGATATCAACTGATGACCCTGTATCCCGGAGAATAGGCATGGTAACTCCATTTATTTTTCCTTCAATGGTATAGGGTGCCAAGAGATCCCCTTCAGTTTCCTCTCTGATTCTATTTACGCTTCCTGAGTTCTGTGATTTTAGCTTAGGACACTGAGGTCAAATGTGATCATAAGTTGCACACTCGTAACATTGAATCTTCCGTCTGCGATCATACTTTTCTTCATTCTGAGATACATTCAGATTTGACCACCCTTGTCCTACATCTGACTTAACATAATTTTTGTTATAAAATCCATTTTTCATAAAATTTCCCCGATCATAGTTATCTCTAGTTTTTTTCTCACTGCCTTGCAATTTCTTTGAAGCACAAAATTCATTCAACAAATTTTTCTTGTTTCCTCCTCTTACACTTTCATAATTGTCCACCATATCAGCTAAATCTGAAGGTGAGACAATATTTGATCATTGATCAATAAAATGCTCCCTTATTTCTATAGGCACTCTCCGCTTCAATTGATCTGTGATCATTAATTTTTTTAGCCCTTCAAAATCGCCTATTTTAAGTCCTGAAATCCATTCATTAAAATAATTTTCTACTCGAAGGCGAAATCTCTCCAGGTCTTCTGTGGTGTACGCATGTGTTGTACAAATTTCAATCTAAATTTCTCTGGACTTAATTTATATCTTTTAAGAAGTAACCTTTTAACATATTCATAGTTTTTAGCATCTTCCACATTTTCTCTGGCAATCAGTTGTGATATTTCGTAGGGCAAAAGTCCTATCAAATTCGCAACCCAATCTTCCCGTTTTATTTCTGCTTGTTGTGCTTGCCTTTGAAATAAAACTAAGTAAATACTTATATCACGGTCTTTTGGGTCAAATGTTTTCATCAAATGAAAAGTTCTAATCTCGGTTTATGAGCATTTCCATTTTGCTCCAAACTGCCTCCCAGCGGCTGACGTCCAGCTTCTATTCTGAGTTTTTCAAGCTCAAATTCCATTTGTCTTTCTGTTTGTTTTTCAAGCTCCAATTCTTTTTGTCTTTCTGTTTCTCTACGCTCTTTTATACCTTCCAAAAGTTCTTTCATGAAATCCTCTTCATAACCTTCAAAGTTGACAATTTTATTTTTTAAATCCAGAATTTTGATATTTGGCGATATTTGGCGTAACTTCTATACCCAATTCTTCCGCCAACTGCAGGAGTTCTTCTTTGCAAGCTCTTCCTAAGAAAACCATTTCAACAATGCCGAATTTAGACAAGTTCTACATGTACCCAATGTTTATTTATTATTGTATATGTGTATACGTTTACAGAAATTGTTTACAACAATATCCTACATTTATCTATACTCTAGGCTCAAACAGTTGTTCTGAATGTACTATTTCTTGACAGAAATAATTTCCTTCTATTCAATTCCGTGCCCGGAAACTTCTAAAAAGCTTGCTTTGATATCTCATTCCTTTGGATAATTCTCTAAGAACAACAACAAAAACAGTACTTACATAAACATCTAACCTAAGTGTAAATCCGATTGGGAACTTGTTTGTTTTCTCACGAACTAATTTCGAAAAACAAGAGTCACCATCCTTTGTTCTTCCCATAACAAAGAGGGGCCGCCCCAGTGGCACAGTGGTCTAAGGCGCTGGTCTCTGATCATTCGTCCGTAAGTGGTCCGGGTTTGAATCCCGGTCAGGCATGGATGTTGTGTTTGTCTTACGGCACTGGCTCTCTCCCTTCCCTGGAACCAGTGACCTTCAATTAGGGACGGGCTACTGCTTATAGCCCATTGAGTTGCTCACGGTGGTCGTTAAACCTCCAATAAAAAAAAAAAAAAAAAAAAAAAAAAAAAGAATAAAAAGAATATCCCTGTTGCGTCGGTTCGTTCTCACGCTTGAAGATTTTTCAAGTCGTCGATTCCCACGGTTATAAAAACGCCGTCGAAGCTCGGATCTCGTCAGTGCCTCCACTTCTTTCTTTGTCTGTAACATCACAGACACTCGATCACAACACAAAACATTTATTACTTTACTATTTTACACAAAAACATAAACTGGAATACACTCCACGGTACAAACTGAACTTGTTGTCTTAGCCAAAGCTCGGCAAGTCCTACTCCTTCAATATCTCTCACGCTACTCCCCACATCACTCACCACACGCTCAAGTCATTAAGTGTCAATGTATCATTCCACACAGTTGTGCGTGGAAGTTCGTATTTTACAGGGTTACCACTGAAGCATATTAGTCTTAATCTTGCTAACAACATTTTATTTCACAATACACAATTGCAACACATCTTCAGTCCTCACACGATCAGAACTTGTCTTGCCACAAACCCCCTGTAAGTAACACATTTCTCCAGCACACAGATGACTCCTGTGCTTCTTCTGTAGTACCCAGGTTTCACTGCCATACATCAGAGTAGGAATCATTACACTTTCATCCACAGCCATGTGGGGCTCTTGAGAGCCCATCATTCCTGTGAAAACCTCCCAGAGCTGCTATGACTTTCAATGAAGAATTCACTCGTCTACTAATTTCACCACCCAAACATGCTTTCTAAACACACAAACTCACTCACCTGATCAATCACTGTGCCATTTAGACTTACATTACATTCAGCGCTAACAGTTTCTCGTTCAAAAACCATAACTTTGGTTTTTCCCGTATTTATACTCAGTTTTAATTTCATGCGAACTTTGTACATTCGTGACAACATACTGTGCAACTCAATTTTGCTCTCTGCAAACAGGACTGTGTCGTTAGCATACAGCAATCTGAACACATGGATATTACCAAGACATAAACCAGTATTGTCGATCTTGGCATCACGCATGTGCACATCCATAAATATTTTAAACAGTCATGGTGACATTATACAACCATGTCTGACTCCTGCACCAATAGAAACCCATTTTGATAAAACACTACTCACTCCTACACATGCTCTACTGCCCACGCAAATAGTTTTCACACTATTAAGCACATTCCCAGTCACACCAAATTTATTCAAGACCTTCCACAGAAATATTCTGTTTACTCCGTCACAAGTGTTCTCTAAATCTATGAAGGCAGAAAAAGTTTCTTACCAACAGACAGATACTTTCAATCATCATGCGTAATGCAAACAAAACTTTGGTTATTGTACTCCTTATCAGGTATAAAACCTCTTAGTACATCTCGCACCTTCTTTGTTGTAAGATCTGATATCTTGTCGATAATGACCTTTCCAAACACTTTTCCTGGTATACTCAGCAGGCTGATACCAAGATATTTGTTGCATTCACTCTAATGGCTTTTAAAATGCATACACTTATTCTGCTGTGGTACAAGTGCAACAGACAAACAAAATTGTTCAGAGGTTAGGCCTATTTAGTTAGGCCTATTTAGTTAGGCCTAAGGCCTAACCTCTGAACAATGGTCACTTTCTTCCTGTATTAGTAGAGAACCTTTGTTAGAAGGTTTCACTGTATTAAGAAAAACTCTTCTGGTGTTTTGTTGTCTATAGTATATTTTATATTTTATACTGTGGAATTAACTTTTTACGAGTCTTATAGAGGTTATTATTCAAAAAAGTTGGTAGTCAAATTTTTGAACTAAGCCTAGTTTGTCATCAGGACTACGTCACTGGAGTAGTTGCTGCCACTCAGTTGTAAGAGTCCAACCGCAATTATCGTTAATTGTGGTACTTCTTCTCCACCAACTTTTTTGAATAATAACCTCTATAAGACCCGTAAAAAAGTTAATTCCACAGTACAATATGAATAGAGGTGCCATAAATTCATTTACAACTAGTAAAATTTATATTTATTTTCAGACTCTGGAATTCCTAGACCTGAATGGCGAACTGGTATGAAGTTAAGTTTGACAATTCTTCAGTGACATCCAATCATTGCCTTGTAACATGTAAATACCAACATTATATTTGTAAAGTTGCATTTATTGTACAGTAAATGTAATAAATCTACATTTTTTATAACTTTCTTTTGCGTGTTTATCTCTTCAGAAGATAGGGGAAAGAGGGATTTTAAAGCAGAAAAAGGAATTATAGTGAAAATCAATTTAATTCATAGATTACAAGGCAAACACACATGAGGTAATTACCTAAGTTTGTAAAATTAATTTCACTCATAAATCAGTCTACATGCATGACTTGTGAGACTTGTTCTGGCAAGCACATATATACAATTGCAAATACAGGGTGTCCCACTCACTACCACACCTGGCATTTCTTTAATAATATTAACACCAATGAAGATATTGCAATCAAATTTGAAGTGGACTTACTTCATTTCGTGCGAAATGTGATGACATCACAACATGTGCTGGAAGTGGCCACCATTTGCATACAGACAGCATTGAACCTGGTGCAACATATTGTGGAAAGTCCTTGCCAGTACGTCCGCCGTCACTGCCCGAATTTCTTCAGTGATGTTTGCTTTCAAGGCATCTATGGTTCACGGTTTCTTTTGGTGAACTCTCCTTTTTAGATATTAATATGAAAAGTAATCAGGAGGCGTCAGATAGGGCAATCGCTGTGTCCATAGACCCTTTGAAATGACCAGGGCTGTTTGTGTTCCGGGTCTAACCCGGATTTACGGGTTTGGGCGATCTTTCATGCCCGGAATTCCGGATGTTTAGCTTTGAAGATATTTTTAAGACTGTTAAATTTTGAGTTCTAATAAGCGACAAAGCAAAAAAAAAAAATTAAAATGATTCATGGCAAAAGTATTTACTAAAAAAAATTGCTTTTCACCAATGAATTAATGTGATAATAATATTGTCTTCCTCGCCGATGCAGCTGACTCGAGCTTGAAACACGAAGCTGGCAGTTCGTGCTGTGGTTGTCCGTTGTTCTGTGGGAAGGGCATGCCCGCAAATTCTCAGTCATTTCGTCGGAACTTCTGCTCCTCCATGCAAAAAAACAGGTTTTCGCTCTGATGAGCAGAGATTGCGATAACGCATCTACACGCGTATTTCACGCCTTAAAAACGCTGAATACGCTTTAATATTAAGAAATGCGTATTTTTACGCATTGTTTTTTCATGTGCAATTTCCTTTTATAATCGGTGATTACACCGGGATTTTGTCATAAAAATGACCATTTTTTTATCAAGAAATTGTATGTTAACTTTTATGTCACAGTTTATGAAAAAATCATGATTTGGTTCCCGTTGCCGAGCTAGTCAGCTAGGGATCGGCTTTTGGCAATCATTCGGAAGAACCTTCAGGGCAGAGCAGAGCGGCTCAACCGATGGGCATGCGCATTGGTCATAAGTAACGATTCAGCTGCGTCGGGATTGATCACGCTAGTGCATCGGTGCAGCATGGTGCAGTTAAGCGTTGGCGTGGAGGAAGTGAAAAGCGACATGTTTTGAAGTTCGTTTAATTGCCATTTCAGGGCTGGATGGCGGGTTACCAGCGGAAACAAAGCTGTTAAGCAGGGTCTCCCGCCTTACAAAATTTTGAGAAAAAATATATATAAGTATAAAATCTTGGGTTCGTTTTTGGATTGCTCGCAAAATTCGCGCGTTAAAAACGTATCCTTTGTAAAAATACGTGATTTAGAAACGGATCGTTCAGAGTTCTGAAAATTGCAATCTAATACATCGGGAACATAATCAGTTTATGGACCCGTGAATCGGCTTTCGTGCGTAGCCATATGAGCAGTTCATTTTGCATATCGCAGACTGTTACGAATCAGGCATGAGATTGTTCTTCGGATTCGCGGAATTCCACATTTCGGTTATACTTGAGAGCTATGTAAAAAAAAAAAAACTGAAGGCAATGTTTTATTTTCTGAGGATTAGGGGAGGGGGCTCGTTTTCCGCTCGGAGGGCTGGTATTCCGTTTTTCAGAACTTCCGAAAACAAAAGCAAAACGGAGTGAAATTTTTTCTGCGATCAAATTTTTTTTTTCTCGCGAAGTTTCCTCTGCCCAGTATTGTTATTAAATATCAATTTATTGCATAAACGTTTGCATTTCAGCTTGAAAGTGTAGACAATAATTTCCGATAACGGAAGTTCGACGGAGCAAAAATGTCCTTGTAAACTTCAGGCACAAGTTTCTTTCACGGATTCAAAGAGTAACTCTGACTTTGTTGTCATCAAAACTGAAGATAATGGCTGGGGATAGCATTTCATCTTTCAAAACTTTCGAAAATGGAAGTTAGACAAACTGCAGATTTAATCTGTAATCGTAATGTTTTTTCTCTCGCAATATTTCCTCTGCTCATTTTTATTGTAAATATAATTTTGTTTGATAACTGATTGTGTTTCAGCTTGAAAACGGAGGAAAAATTTCCGAAAACGGAAGTCTGACTGAGCGAAGTTTTTTGTAATCGTAATTTTTTTTTTCGCGATGTTTCCACTGTCCTGAATTATTGTTAAATGCTATTTTCCCTCTATAAATAGTTGCAAAGGGAGAAACTGGACATTCCTCATATCAGAAGAATGGTTGAATCAATCAAGTCTCAATTATGTGAACTGTAAACATCTCATATATAGTATTCAAGATTTTTTTTTTCAGAGCTGGAGGAAAACATGGTGCAAAATAATAAATTAGTTGATCTTTGCAATACTAAACTTGCACATCACAATGTCCAATGAAGGTTTATTTTATCTTTTGTGATTGAGATAGACTGAAGATTTCCTTCCTCCACAATATAACTTGTTTTGAAGTTTGAGTGTGTAGAAACTGAATCTGTGAAGCAACACACACACAAGTTTTGGTACAGTCTTTCAAAAGCAAAACAACATTTTTTGCAGCCTCATAGATAAAAAAAGACAAGTATGTAAGATTTTGATAAATTACGATTTACTTATTTTATATAAAAGAAATTCAATTACATGCTAATTCATGTTGACATATTTATATATAGATATAATTATTTGTTTTTATGTTAAATATTATTTAGCTAAAAATTTAATGTTATAATTGTTCGTTCTCTAAAATTACTCCTTCAAAAAATGTGAAGGAATATTTTTACTCTTTTGAAAAAAATCCTAGCACGATCTCTGCTGATGAGTGATGTGGGATTAGAACTTGGAGATGGCGGGGGAGGGAGCGAGTTAAAGCAAATAAAGTACATCACTCACGTGTCTGCACCTACACGCGGGAGCAGCCTGCCTCATTGTATTAGTAAGTCAGTGACGGAGAGGAGGTGTCTTTGTTTCCCTGATGAAACGTTTGTGGTTTTTTGTTTAGGCAAAAGTGATGGGGTTTTTTGTGTGTGTGTGATGTATGAATGTTTTTAGGAATTTGAAAGTTTACACGGTTTAAGTTAAGTTCGTCATCAACGATGAAATTTTTAACCAAAACTAACAATCTCAAGACATTAGAGGCTTCAGTCAAAAATAAATTCCGGTGGGATTGGCTAGAAAAAAAGACACCCAAAAGGAGAAAGCTTGGATATGGTGTCGGAAAATTGATACAGCTGGGTCATGTTTCTGCATATATAAATAGAGTATGTGCTACAGTTCTGCCTCCAAAACCTGTTGAAGCAATTATAACAGCTACTTGTAATAGTAAAGGTTCTTCACCTCTTCGGTACACAAACAAGACACTGCAAATAAAGGATGTTGGAAACGTAAGCGTCAGCCTGATAGCGTCTATGCTAAAAAACAAATGAAGATAACACACTTTTTTAAGAACTAGTGTTATTTTATTAGTAAATATAACTTTAGATTAACACCACACCAGACTGATGTGTTTTTTTATTAATAAGTGGAACTGAGATCAACATCCAATTTGATAAATATACTGTTATTTTATTAGTAAATAGAACTTTAGGTCAATACCACCTGATTAAAATTTCTGTTAAAAAAATATCAATATCCTATGAAAAAGAGGAGTTGCCCTTCTAGTAACATAAAAACTTGACTGCAGATTTTCTTTTATTTATTTGCCAAATGGGTAAATTTGCAATTGGAAAGAAAGGCAACACTTTTTTAAAAGGTATGTTATGTGTGTAATTGGTTTATTTTATACAAATGTAAAATTTTTATTAACGTTCTTAGTGTGGTATATGTTAAAGACAATATCATGTAGTTATCGAAATCAAAGTTAAATTTCACTGAAGCAATTTATTTTTTTAGCAACAAATTCATACTGCAAGCTCAACCCCAAAATAATTTACTGTTGTGAGCAAAAGGTATAGGTACATAGTAAGCAATCCCCAAAGTGAAACCATTTTATCTTTCGAAGTATCGGTAACAGCTTTGCTGATAAGTATGATAATTAGAGATACTAGTAGTAACGGAAATACTTTTGTTGTGCGGGGTGGGGGTACCCTCCCATGTTCATTTATGTCTCGAATTTATGCATTGGCACCGTTGGGAGACGCCGATGATTTCAGGGTTTCGTGCCTTGCCTTGCAAACACCTCTGAATGACGTGGTTGCCGAAAAAGGACTGAATTTTGGCCAGTGTGTGATGTCGCTCCATCATGCTGGTAATATCCAATGGAGAGTTCTTTGTCGTCCAATTGATTTACAAAGGTGTTGAAGATTTCCATATATGCAGCTGTTGTGATGGTTGTATCAAAGATGGGACCAATTATGCGGCGCCGAGTCATCCCACACCAAACACCAATTTTCTGTGAATGAAGGGGTTCTTTATGTATTGCGTTGGGATCTTCACTGGCCAAAACACGGGAATTTTGAGAATTGACGTATCCAGACAGGTGAAACCACGCCTTGTCTGAAAACCACATGTAGTCCAGACTGCCTGGATTTTCCTGAAGAAATGTCTGAAACCATCGACAGTATGTCACTCGTTTCACGTGGTCAGGCTCTTTCAGTTCGTGGACCACGGAGAGACGGTACGCATGAAGCTTCACTTTTTTCACAGTACGTTGGCAAGTGCTTTTGGACAACCCTGTTTCCTGTGACAGTCGGTGAAGTGACTTCCTGGGAGATGCAGGTAGTCAGCCCTTTACATTATGGATCATTTCCTTCGACATTTGTGGACGACCACCTGCATGGTCGTCTAATAAACTCCCCTTGGTTTCCAATTCCTTCAACAATGCCCAAATGGTGGACTTGCTCAGCGGATATCTGCCAGCAAACCTCTCCAGGAATTGCTGTTAACGAGATTTTATTGATTCTGTTTTCCAATAAGTGCAAACACTAAACACTCACTCTTCCAGAGTATACTGATACATTTTCACTTGTATGCGAACGGCCACGAGCACTCACTATCAACAACAGTATTGTGTAGACACGCTCAGCAAAAGGGAATAACAAAGCAGCAGAGAGGCTCGTCTGGCTGGCTGGCTGGTTGGACTGCTCCTCAGTGGCGCCACACTTAGGAAGGTGTCTGCCACTAAGGAGCACTCCGGCTGGCTGGTGGACAGCGCCGGGTTCAATGAGAATGTGAATGGACGATGTCATCGCTCTTTCCACGTTATTTTTTAAACAACGCATAGCGACTGAAAAATTGTATTACGGCACCGCTGGGATCGAACCCCAGAACTCTCGATAACTAGTCGAGTGCGTTCGAATTTACGCTACAGCGCCAACAATTCTCAGCGCCATGCGTGGTATATCAGTCAGCAACTGACTACACGAATACGTATTTGATGGTCTCAGCAACTGAGATGGATGGCGTCATCTGGTGGCATTTAACACAACAGCTATTTAATTCTAGCTGATAAATTCAAAGGGCGATAGAAATGATTAATATAAATCAAATACGTGGAGATAATGTGAATGGACGATGTCATCGCTCTTTCCACGTTATTTTTTAAACAACGCATCGCGACTGAAAAATTGTATTATGTGTAGCGGTGCCGTAATACAATTTTTCAGTCGCTATGCGTTGTTTAAAAATAACGTGGAAAGAGCGATGACATCGTCCATTCACATTATCTCCACGTATTTGATTTATATTAGCCGGGTTCAATGCTGTCTGGACGCAAATGGTGGGCACTTCCTGCACATGTTGTGATGTCATCACATTTCGCACAAAATGAGGTAAGTCCACTTCAAATTTTGTTGCAATATCTTCATTGGTGTTAATATTATTAAAGAAATATTGGGTTTGGTAACGAGTGGAACACCCTGTACATATATATATTTATATATATATATACACTGGCGGAAAGTGAAAAAAGAACACCAAGAAGGAATTGGTGGACGATCATGAAATTTACATATGTTAATGGGGTCGAGTTTATGTAGGTGTGATGTTAATTTCGGGACCAACCGGTGAGCTTTTACGCCACAGCACGGCATAATATGCAAATTGTCGTTGGTGGTATTTAAGGAGTACGGCGAAGTGAATGTAATCAGTCGTCGGCGTACGGACACGTGCGAAGACCCTGAAGAAGCTGCAATGTCTGGACATGCAAGACGTGTACGATTTCAGCAGTTATTGGACTTTGAGCGAGGTCGTCTAGTCAGACTCCGCGACGCCGGGTGGTCGTATCGTCGTATTGCGGAGCGAATTGGACGGGAAGTATCGGTGGTGGTACGATGGTGGCGTAGATGGTCAGAGGAGCATTCCCACACGAGAAGACGTGGAACCGTGAGTCGCAGACGGACTGATGAGCATACCGATTGACGCATATTAAGAGCGGAGTTGTCAAGCAGAACATCCACTGCGACGCAAATCCGAGCTGCCGTTGCACCTGAGGTGACTGTGCGAACAATCCGCAACCGTCTACTGGATGCAGGACTACGTGCACGTGTGCCTCTGGCATGTGTACCTCAGACTCCAGCCCACTGTCAGCCACGGCTGCAGTGGTGTCGCCAACGTCTGCCCTGGAGAACGCAATGGTGATCTGTCGTGTTCAGCGAAGAAAGCGGATTCTGCTTGGGAGCCTCCGATGGCCGTATGCGCTTTCGCAGACGCACAGGGGAGCGTCTCCAACCTTCTTGCATCTGCCAGCGACACACAGGGCCTACACCTGGTTTTTTGGTGTGGGGAGTGATCAGCTATCACTCCCGTACACAACTAGTGTTTGTACCGGGTATGTTAAACACAACCTCCTACATCAACATCATCATTCAGCCCGTTGTTGTGGCATTTGTAAGGTCGGTCAATTGTGGTGTTTTCCAGCAAGATAACGCGTGCCCACACACGGCACGTGCAACGCAACATGCACTTCAGGGTGTGAGACAACTTCCATGGCCTGCACGTTCACCGGATTTGTCCCCCATTGAGCACGTGTGGGATTTTATGGGACAACGACTTATCCGGTCTCCACGGCCAGCCACGACCATCCCTGATTTACGCCTCCAGGTTGAGGATGCTTGGAACTCAATACCCCAAACTTACATCCAACATCTGTACGACAGACTCCATGCTAGAATTGCACAGTGTGACGCAGTTCAACCTCGTACTAACCATGTTACATGGAAATGTTATTTTTCAGTTTACCAGCAAATACAGCTGTATTTTGTCATAATGTTTTGATCACGTTATCCTCTGTATTCCGTTATTATGCTGTATAAATTTCGTTGGTATCAGAAGTCTCCTTCTTGGTGTTCTTTTTTTCACTTTCCGGCAGTGTATATATACACACTGAAGAGCCAAAACATTATGACTACCTCCCTATATGGTGTTCGTTCTCCATGTAGCCACCAAAACAACTCTTACTTGGTGAGGCATGTATGCTGCAAGACTTCTAAAGATGTCTTGTGGTATCTGGTACCAGCAGATGATCCTTTAACTCTTGCAATTTACATGATTCAGCCACTGGCGATCGGATTTGCTGTTCCAAAAGAAAACACAGATGCTCGATTGCATTGATGTCTGCGGAATTTGGAGCCAGGGCAATACCTTGAAGTGTTCCTCATATTCCGCGAATATTTCTGGTAGTGTGGCATGACACATTATTCTGCAGAAAGAAGGTACTACTGAAGGAGAATAAATACCATTACCATGGAAGGAAGTATCTGGTCTGCAATAGTGTTTAGGTAGATGATAGATGTCATAGTTTCCTGCGCATGAATGTACTGTATGTTGTGACACATTACTTCTGTCACCAGCATTCAAATTACTGGCGAGTTGCAGCACAGTATCTCTTCTGTTGGCTCTTATCATATGATATAGCCTTTGTTCACCTCTAGTGGCAATGAGCCATGGACAGCCCACATCTTGCCAGCTGTTCATGGTTTTTCCCCTTCACTTTTTGAAAATACCATCCATGCCTGATCATGTACACCCCACAAGCCTTGCTGTCTCGGAAATGCTCTGACCATTACAATTGGGCCTTTGTCAAACTTGCCTACTTAGTCTGCTGCCTTTCCCATCTGAAAATCAAGAATAACTGATTAATGGAGCTCAATCATCATCATCATTGTCAACCATTATCAATCCACTGCTGGACGAAGGTCTCTCCAAGTTTCCTCCACAATGGTTTGTCTTGTGCCAGTCTCCTCCATGTCACTCCCGCATACTTTCGAATTTCATCCACCCATCTCCCGTGTGGTCTTTTTCTGGGTCTTTTCCTGTCCCTGGGAATCCAATCCAAAATTTCCGCTGTCCATCGATGATCTGTCCTTCTGGCAGTATGTCCAGCCCATTGCCATTTCAGGGATTTAACTCTGATCATGATGTCTTCCACTCTTGTCATTTTTCGGATCCACAAGTTTCTCTTCTTATCTCTCCTGGTTACACCAAGCATGCATCTCTCCGTGCTTTTTTGAGTTGTCTGCAGCCTTTGTATGTCTCTTTTAGTTAAGGTCCACGTCTCTGCACCATACGTAAGCACTGGAAGGATGCATTGATTAAACACTTTTCTTTCAAGACATAATGGCATATTGCTCTTGAAAATTATGCTGTTTCTTCCAAAAGCTCTCCAGGCAAGTTTTATACACTGATTAATTTCTTCATCAATGTGACCCTCACTTGATATCTGCTGTCCAAGATAAACGTACGTGTCTGTTATCTCCAGGTTTTCTCCATCAATCGATAAATCTTCATTTCTTGTAAAAGCATTGAACATCACTTTTGTCTTCTGAAAGTTCATTTTTAATCCCACTTCTTTACTCTTGTCAGCAAGTTCCTGGATCATACTCTGCAGCTCTGAAGGGGTAGTTGCAAAAATGACTACGTCATCAGCAAAACGAAGGTGGGTTAGATAATCTCCATTAATCTTTATCCCTTTGTTTTCCCAGTTCAGTGAATGAAAGACATTTTCCAATGTGGCATTAAAGAGCTTCGGAGATATGGTGTCACCGCGTCTCACTCCCTTTCCAGTTTTTATGTATGTTGCATTTTCATAGATGTTATTAATAATATTAATGTATGCATCTTCAATACCGCAGGATTTCAGAGCCATTGTAACTGCTGATGGTTTCACCGAATCAAAGGCTTTTTCATAATCGATAAAAGCCATGCACAATGGAAGTTCATATTCCCTCGCTCTTTCAATTAGTTCTCTCAGTACGTGGATATGATCTATTGTGCTGTAGCCACTCCTGAATCCAGCTTGTTCTCTCGGTTGAACCATGTCCAGTGTCACCTTCAAGCGGTGTGAAAGAACTTTAGTGAAGATTTTATAAACCACTGATAGGAGGCTGATGGGTTTGTAGTTCTTGAGATCCTCAATGTCACCTTTTTTATGTAGCAGGATCATTGTAGCGTTGTTCCAATCCTCAGGAATCTTCCCTTCATTAAGGCATCGAGTGAAAATTTGGGCGAGTACTGTTTCGATTTCTCCACTTGCTTCTTGTATGATGTCTACAGTAATTCCATCTTCTCCTGGAGCTTTTCCCCGCTTCATGTTCTTGATTGCATGTGCAACTTCTGCTGGGAGGACTGGAAGAACTCTGGTACTGGTACCTTTCATGATGTCTGGAGCACATGCATCATCCCTTTCATATAATTTGGAGTAGAAATCTTTCACTCTTGTCAAAATTTCGCCTCTATTTCTTGTTACAGAACCATCTTCTTTTCTAAGTGCCAAAATTTGTTTTCTTCCCTTACTGAGATGTCCCTTTGCTATCTTTAGGCTTTGGTTGTTTTCAATTGCTTTCCTCACTAGTTCGCAGTTGAATTTCCTTACGTTTTCAGTGATACTTTTCCGCACTGTCTTGCATAGCTCTATATATTCCACTTTGGAAGTCACATCTTCTTTAGTTGTCCTCATCTCTCTTCTTTTTTGCATCAACATTTTGGTTTTTCCTGATAATTTGTTCACATGTAACTTGTTCTTAGACCCAGCTAATTTTGTTGCTGTTTCCATAAGAGCTTTGGTTACTTTTCTGTTAACTTCAGAAATATCCACTTCTTCCGATGTTTGGCCTTCTAAAGCAGAGAATCTATTCTTCAGTTTCCAACTTGAAGGTATTATGGTGTTTTTTAAGGTTGCTTATGTCATTACATTTTGTTTGTCTTATGAGCTTGCCACGTTCGAGTTTAGTGTTGGGGTGCATCTTACATCTCACCAATCTATGGTCACTACCTGTGTTGAACTTGTTTAGCACACTGCAGTCTTCTATGACGAATTTTTTGTTACACATAATAAAATCAATTTCACTTGTTGTCCCATTTGGATGTCTCCATGTCCATTTCCGGTGTGGCTTTTTCTTGAAGAAGGAGTTCAAGATGAAAAACCCTTCTGCCTCTGCAAACTCAACGAGAGTATTTCCACGCTGGTTTCTGTTGCCGTGACTGAATTTACCTACTGAAGTTTCATTCTGTTGCCGTTGCCCTATTTTTGCATTGAAATCTCCCATAATTATCTTCAAGTGCTGCTTACCTTTTTATTTAGATGACGAATTTCCTCATAAAATTCTTCAATTTCTTCTTCAGGATGACTTGTGGTGGGTGCATAAGTTTGAATAATCTGAGCCTGGTATCTTCTCGAGAGTTGGATAACGAGTTCGTGCAGCTCTGTCAGAGGAACTTTCAACTTCTACAACTTTATCCTTCAGTTTCTTGTTTATTATAAATCCAACACCACTAGTTCTGCCAGTATCTGTCCCACGATAGTAGAAGAGATGTCCACTTTTCAGTTCAATGATATCTTCTCCTTTTCTCCTTACCTCACTTAGCCCGACGATGTCCCACTTGATCCTTTGTAGTTTCTCTTCCAATTCAAGAAGCCTTGAATCAGAAGATAAGGAGCGTCCATTATACGTAGCCAAGGTCAGCATCAGATGGCAGCCTAGTCCGGTCCTCCGGGGATTCTTAGCACCCTCTGCCTTCATGTCGCACTGGCTGCTGCCTTGGCCAGGTACATTCCAGCTGCCGGAGACTGAGGGCCCAGATTTAAGTTGTGGAGTCATTTTGGAGGGGTTTGGCCATAACTTGCCACGCTGGCCAAGAGGTTTGGTGAGTGTGGGATAGCATTTCCTCTAATCCCGATTTATACCGCTATTGGTGGTCGTCAGAGCCCCTTTAGTGGGAACAGGATGCACCACGAGAAGGTGGGGTTGACATTTGTCAAGGAGAGGCTGTGATGTTACGCATCACCTGACCTCACATGGAGCTCAATATCAGGTGTTATTTATACTGTCTCATGACCTTTCCAGTTTCTTTGATTTGTATGAAAATGCACTGGTCATAATGTTGTGGCTCTTTGGTGTGTATACAGGGTGATTCAGAAATGTCTTTGCAACAACTTTGAAAGCATATAAAAATTTATTCAGAATACTTACAGAATTTTTTGAGGCATTAATCTGTAGCAAAACACATTTTATCCTACATAGTCATTTTAGTTCGATGTAACTGCTATTGGTGATTCTGCAAACATCCCACCTGGAGTCAATTACTTCCTGAACTCATAGGGGCATATTTGTTGTAATTTCTGCAGCTATAGTAGTGATTTTGAGTTCAGTGAGATTTTCAGGTAATCTTGGAACAAACACTCGATCTTTAATGAAACCCCATAGGAAAAAATCGAGGTGTCCAGTCGGGTGAATGAGGTGGCCATGCTATCGGGCTTGCTCGACCAATCCACCTGTCTGGAAAACGTTTATTGAAGAAATCTCAGACATCTGTATAGTAGTGAGAAGATGCGCCATCTTGTTGAAATTGAATGTGCCTTTCTTGGTCATCATCCAATTGTGGAATGAGATAATTTTTGAGCATGTTCAGATAATGGTATCCTTGATGGTTTTCTCATGAAAAAGAAAGGACGGTAAACCTTATGTTTGCTAAGGGCACAAAACACATTCACCTTTAGGCTTTCACAAATATGTTCCAGATATTAATATGGATTTTTGGCACCGCAAATCCTACAGCTGTGGGTGTCAACCTTACAGGATGTCTGCAAATGATTGGAGCAATTTTGTGATTTTTTGTAGCTGTAATATTAGCGATATGCTGCACGAGTTGGATGTTACCAGACACGTGTTGCTCAAAGTTCACTTTGGTCGCCGCTTGCGGCCACGAGAGGTCAGTACTTGTCTTATAGTCGGTAAGATGGCTTCAAACAGCGAGAATGCGTTTGCTGCCCTCGAATTTCATGTTAGTCAATCGGTGACAACAGCGCAACAACACTTTCGAACAAAGTTTAGGAAAACATCCAGCGCCAACTCCATTTGGTGATGGTATGGACAGTTTAAAGCGATAGGATGTCTGTGTAAAGGGAAAACAACGGGTCGTCCTTCAGTGCTTGAAGAAACCGTGGAACTTGTGCGGTCAATTTCGTGCGTAGCCCACAGAAGTTGTTGCACACAGCGAGTAGAGAACTGGATATTACACGATCTGCCGTTTGGGAGATCTTACGCAAACGATTGAAGCAGAAGCTGTACCGCTTGCAATTGCTACAAGCCCTGACACCTGATGACATAGTGAGTTGCTTTGAGTTTTGTTCACGATTTCAAAGTTTTATGGAAGAAGACGATGCGCTTTCTGATAAACTTGTCTTCAGTGATGAAGCAAAATTTTTTGTTAGTGGCAAAGTGTATAGGCACAATGTGCAAATCTGGGGCACAGAAAAAATCCCACGCTTTTGCGAAGCACATTCAGGATTCTCGAAAAATCAATGTTTTCTGTACGGTCTCAAAATTTAAAGTTTATGGCCCCTTTTTCTTCTGCAAAAAGATCGTTACCAGACATGTAAATCTGGACATTTTAGAACATTGGCTCTTGCTGCAGTTGGAGACCGACAGTGTGGACTTTATCTACCAACAGGATGGCGCTCTGCCCCATCTCCATCGCGATGTATGTGGACATTTTGGAACATTGGCTCATGCCGCAGTTGGAGACTAACAGTGTGGACTTTATTTACCAACAGGATGGTGCTTTGCCCCATTATCATCGCAATGTACCTGGACATTTTGGAACATTGGCTCATGCCGCAGTTGGAGACCGACAGAGTGGACTTCATCTACCAGCAGGATGGTGCTCCGCCCCATTTCCATCGCGATGTATCTGGACATTTTGGAACATTGGCTCATGCTGCAGTTGGAGACCGACAGTGTGGACTTCACCTACCAACAGGAGCTGGTGCTCCGCCCCATTTCCATCACGATGTATCTGGACATTTTGGAACATTGGCTCATGCTGCAGTTGGAGACCGACAGTGTGGACTTCATCTACCAACAGGATGGCGCTCCGCCCCATTTCCATCACAATGTATCTGGACATTTTGGAACATTGGCTCATGCTGCAGTGGGAGACTGACAGTGTGGACTTTATTTACCAACAGGATGGTGCTCTGCCCCATTTTTATCGCAAAGTATCTGCATATTTTGGAACATTGGCTCATGCCGCAGTTGGAGACCGACAGTGTGGACTTCATCTACCAACAGGAACTGGTGCTCCGCCTCACTTCCATCGTGATGTATCTGGTCATTTTGGAACATTGGCTCATGCCACAGTTGGAGACCAACAGTGTGGACTTCATCTACCAACAGGATGGCGCTCTGCTCCATTTCCATCACAATATTCATGAATTCTTGAATTCCAGATTGCGAAAGCGATGGAGCAGTCATGCTGGGAATGATGATCCCCAGCTGCTGTTATGGCCTCCACGCTCCACTGACTTAACCCCCTGCGATTTTTTCGTGTGGGGTTATGTGAAAGACTCGGTGTTTGTGTCAGCTTTACCAGCCGATCTACCAGAACTGCGGGCTCGCATCATCAATGCCTTTGTTCACATTGACAGAGACATGCTAACTCGCGTGTGAGAGGAACTTCATTACAGAGTTGATGTTTGCAGAATCACTCAAGGGGTGCATATCGAGCACCTGTAATATGCTCCTCCCAAAAAAAACATTGTGCATTGTTATATGTAATTGTAAAGTTTCGTGATCATATGTCAAATAATATACCTACAATAAAATCATGAAACAGCTCAAATCATTTGTAGACACCCTGTATATGTCGACTCATGACTGAATATTACATGGTCCAGGAATGTCCTGTCTTCCTCTATCTGGCACAGCATTTCTGCACAGAATTCCTGAAGAGCCATGCAATCGGTGCTACTAATTTCTTGAACCATTATATCTCTGTTTGGTGTTAAGTGCGATCATTTTTGTAACACTCGCCAAACCTTTGGCTGTGAAATACCCATTTCACGAGATGCACTTTGCATTGATTTCATGGGACTATGAATGAAGCTCTCCCTCATTTGTTCTACGACAGATGCAGAAACACGCGTGTGGGACTAGGGGATTTATCAGGGCAAATGGAACAACTAATCTCAACCAAATTCTTATGCCAAAAATAAATAGTGCGAGGATCCCCATGATACTGAGCATGAGATTTCTGTTGATCAATTGCAGATTTCGTTTCTTCAAAGCAAAACACACAATGAGCATGCTCTGCACCTGTGAAAGCATCCATTTTGAAATGCATGCCACTGGTAGTCACGGTTACATAATTTGATCCTATGGGACTATGTGAGGTAAATCTTTGTGTGTTTTGCAACAAAATAATGCCTCCAAAAAATTTGTAAGTATTCTGAATTAACTTTCATGCACTTTCAAAGTTGTAATGTCCTTTTTGAATCACCATGTATATGTATACACTACTGTTTGTGAAAATTGCAACACCAAGAAAGAATCACACTATTCAATATCACAGATTCTTTATGTTACAGGAGATAACTGAATACATATGTAGACCTATACAAGATTTTATCGCTTCAAAACTCAGTATCGTGTGAAGCCACCTCGAGCAACAATAACATCCTCTACATGGCGGGGCATTGAATGGAAGAGGTTTTTGATATCGTCCTGGGGAATAGCCTGCCAGGCTGCTTCTATGCAAGACCAGAATTCATTTTCGGTGACTGGCGTAGGCGCTTCATGTGCCAGTCACGTAGTTACCATGCCCCAGACAGGTTCGATCGGTGACATATTTAGTGAACATGTGGTCAGGGAAGAAGCGATATTGCTGAGTTTCTGGGCTATATGTGGCTGATCATTGTCCTGCTGAAATATAGGGCCAGGACATCTCTGAAGAAAGGGTATTACCTCAGCCTCTAAAACATCCCTGATATATCGCTGGTGGTTGAGGGTTGACTCAGTTTCAATCAGGTGAGATAGTAAATTGAACTCAATGGCACCCCATACCGTCACGCTGCGAAGTGCTATTCTGA
Source organism: Macrothele yani (assembly GCA_039090855.1). Classification (NCBI taxonomy): domain Eukaryota; kingdom Metazoa; phylum Arthropoda; class Arachnida; order Araneae; family Macrothelidae; genus Macrothele; species Macrothele yani. Next base: position 155,555,641 of record CM077001.1, on the reverse strand, counting down.
ACGATCTCTTTTTAATGTTTATGTGACCATCATGGTGCTCAAGTTTTGTGATTGGTCAGAAAATATGACCTGTTGCCAGTAAACACAGCAATGTGGGTCCGAGACCCCATTGAAGCCTGAGTCATCTGTGGTTGAGGGTCAAAGGAATGTGCAGCAATGTGTTGGTAGCAACCAGACATCTGTTAAGCAGACAACATTGAACTGAGCTGGAGCACAAAGCCTGACCTGAGACAGTGCTGCGCTAACACCATGGATGTCGCTGTGCAATCAGTCACTGCCGTGTGGTAGAGGGGCTTGTCATCCCATGCAGTCATGCGATTTTGCAGCCCATCTACCGAATTTCTGTGTGTCCGAGCCTCATCTGTTCACCGACACCATGTTCACATCACTGTACTGCCGTTTTGTCCCATACGAGTGGCACTTTCGCGGTAGGAAAATCCAGCTTCTCTCATCCCAACAATCCTTCCTCGCTCAAAGTCTGTCAGGTGTTCATAATGTGACTATCTTCAGCGTCAAGACACAGTGAGACACAAGAAACACCCTTTCAACTCAACGTCAGCTCTTCACTGATTGCAACATCTCATTTGAGCCAACACTTTTAGACCCAGGACCGAACAGTTCAGAGGGCACCTCCAAAACCACGTGTGCATTTTCACTGGCATTTTAATCATTTGCATGTCCCAACCTGTTGTGCATATCTTGTAAATCTCAAGTTAATACCAGTAGTGCTTCATGGTGTTGCAGTTTTCACAAACAGTATTGTATACATGTATATTCTATCATGATGCAGTTTATCCATGTAAATGACTGTGTTTATACACTGAGTAGCCACTTTATTATGACCACCTGACAGTTTTAAGCAAATGAGCTATGGCTGCACGCTGTTGCTGCCAGAGGACGAGGCTAGTATAAAAGGGGAAAGCTTAGGGCTTGCGACAGTAGTAGAAGTGATCTTTGGGTGACAAGATGGGTAAAAAATGCGATTTGACTGACTTTCAACGTGGGATGATTGTAGGAGCTCAGAGCCATGGAGTGAGTATTACCGAAACCACCGCATTCGTGAAATGTTCCAGAGCAGCTGTTGTTAAAGTGTTTAAAGACTGGACTGTCAGCTGAAAAACTGGGTCTCTAAGTGCATCGTGTGGTCGTCATCGACTAGTGACTACTCGGGCAGAACGGAGAGTGACCAGACTGGTAACAGACAACAGAAGGGCAACAGTGCAGCAAATTACAGACCATCTTAATCAAGGATCCCCTCAAATGGTCTCTGCGTGCACTGTTCGCCGTACACTGCATCAGATGAGATATGGCAGCCGAAGGCCTGTTCGAACACCTTTGCTGTCTGCAGTTAACAAGAGAAAACGTCTCCAGTTCGCCATAGGAACACAAGGATTGGACAGTCGATAATTGAAAACAAATTATGTGGTCCGATGAATCACGTTTTCAGTTGCACCATGCCGATGGCCGAGTAAGAATCTGACAGAAACAGCACAAAAGCTTGGACCCCAAATGCATTGCTACAATCCTTCAAGCTGGTGGAGGCAACGTTATGGTTTGGGGAATGTTTTCCTGGCATGCTTTGGGCCCTTTAATTCGTGTTGAACAACGTCTGACTGGCACATCATATCTAAACATTGTTGCAGACCATGTGCATCCTGTCATGTGGATGGTTTATCCTAATGGCGATGGCTACTTTCAACAAGATAATGCGTCCTGCCATAGTGCTCGTATTGTACAGGATTGGTTTCAGGAACATGCCGGTGTGTTTACTTTGTTTAGGTGGCCCCCACAATCTCCAGATCTCAACCCCATTGAGACTTTGTTGGATGAAGATCAACGAGCCATCAGACAGCTGGATCCATAACCCTGCAATCTCACACTCCTGGAAAGTGCTATTCATCAAGCATGGTCTTGGATTCCACAAACCACCTATCAACATCTCGTGGAGTCCATGCCACGAAGAATCGACGCAGTATTAAAGGGCCGCCCCAGTGGCGCAGTGGTCAAGGCGTTGGCCTCTGATCATTCGTCCGTAAGGGGTCCGGGTTCGAATCCCGGTCAGGCATGGATGTTGTGTTTGTCTTACGGCACTGGCTCTCTCCCTTCCCTGGTACCAGTGACCCTAAATTAGGGACGGGCGACTGCTTATAGCCCATTGAGTTGCTCACGGTGGTCGTTAAACCTTCAATCAAAAAAAAAAAAAAAAAAAAAAAAAAAGTATTAAAGGCAAAAGGTGGCCCAACAAAGTACTGAGGGGGTGGTCATAATAAAGTGGCCACTCAGTGTATATTGTTGCCGCTTCAAAGTACAAGTCAGGTTGAGGCATTTTATCACATTTTATTTTCAAGTGAACCCTTTTTTTAAAACCTTGTAGTTCCAAATCTATATTACAAATTAGTTTTTTTTTTTAACACCGTTTAACCGCACAAGGGATTTTGCATCCTTTGTCATTTACAGTTCTGCAAATTTTTCAAATGTGGAAATGCATTATTGTGTGAACTGAAGAAAACTCAAAGGAACAAACAAGTGAAAGTAAGTTTTTTTAGTTCAATCTAAATTTTATACTTTGCTAGGGATTACAAACTGACACCTTAATAGATAATTTTATACTTTTAAAGGAAGAACTTTGGTTTTTAACATGAAAAGGGCTATATTAGTCTTTGGATTGTACATATACCCTACTCGGCATTGAAATTGCCCTACCCAGAAGGAGGAGTAGTATCAACACATAAATTGATAGGTATGTGCAGGCAGCTGGGATATACAAATCATTTGGATGCACTATCAATCTCACGAGATATACAAGAGATATAGGGCAAACACTAGGCGCAAAATTCATGTTGTGTTCTGTGCTCCAGGTCATATGGAACAAAGCAGTGGAATATTGAGGGCTGCTACATCATATCCAAGGACCGAAGATGCCATGTTGACCTTGTCGTCAACCTAATCACCATGTGACATGCCTTTCTTAAGTCAACCAAATCGAAATTTGCAGAATCAAAGCCCATATTCATCAGGATGCCAGAACAGTTGGACATTATTGGCAACAGTGGTTTCAATAAGGCACCACCAGACACCATTGCAGGACAGGTGGATGTCAGCACTCGCTGACCGGCATATTCTTTCAAAGGCAATTGTGGAGACACAAGCTACTGCTGGCAGGAGTTGACAGACTGTAGTGGCAGCTATGGACATCTCCATCATGACTTGGACAGTGAACTGAAGATTTTCTGCAGCGGCTCTGCTCTTTTGGAAGCCATTGTGTCGACTTCCATTGACCATAGGGCATCGCTAAGTGTTGTTGGAGCTGCTCGGCGACAGGAGTGTCACCCTGTTCAGTTCAGCGATGAGTCCTGATTCAGCCTTGGAAGTCTGTGTCTGTTCACCAACCAAGTATCTACATATTGGTTGCCATTGGTTATGATAGCAGGTCAGTCCCTTGTGATAAACATCATGGGCATGGTGGTAGCCCAGCTGTATGTGAATGTTGTTCTATAGCCTGTTTTGTGGCAATTTTTGAGTGGTAAACCAAAGGCTGTTTTCCAGGAAGATAATGCTCGGCCACACATCGCTAAGATTTCTCAAGCATGCCTACAAGGGGTCCATGTATATCACCCATTGAGAGCATGTATCAAATGTCATTGCACAATGCTTGCAAGCCTCTTCTTGGCTATTCGGGAATACCACTGAATTATGTGACCAGGTAAACATTGTGTTGTCTCAGATACCCTAGGTCACCATTAGAGGGCTGTTTCACTCCGTGCTGTGCAGTGTGCGTTTGATTGCATTGAACAATAGTAATCGCAGAAAGTATTGACTCTTGTCTCATGATTCTGCCTTGTAGTCTGTTAAATTCGTGTATTCCTTCAGAAATGAAATAATGTATTATCCACCTCATATTCTATGTCCCTGGCAATTTTCAGCTGAATAGGATTACCCTTTCTATGGAAACAATTCCAGTGCCAAGCTGTCTGTGTTAATTATTATTACCAAAAGACTCCAAACAAGTATGTAAATAAGAATCATTTAAGAAAAAGTAAAACATTCATTGCTAATGGAAATTAGAACATCAGAGCTTGTTGTTCTAGAGCTGTTCTTTCAAGGCAAAGCTTGCTGCACTGCAGAAATGAAGTTCTAAATCTGTTATATTGAAACACACATACTTGAGGTTTGCTAATTTATCCTGTTCAGCTTTTAAAAAGCATGTAGTAAACTGACCAGAAATTAATGCGATCATTGATATTCTTTTTCTTTGACAAATTTAGGAAATTCTGGCTAAATTATTGACACTGCACAATATAATTCAACTTCCAGATTCCCATCAAAGGCAGGAGATCGATTTTTTGACTTAATAATCATCACTGGAGAAAAATTTGACTCGCACACCCATATCAACATAAACGCTGAAAAAAAGTGTGGCAATTTTGAATTTCAAAGTGGGCAAAAATTGCTGTTCAGTCAGAATTAGTTATCATGTCTGGTTGATTGATCAAATTTTATAGGCTTGTAAGTGTTCTGTGCTTTGCAAAGCATCATGTCTGTTGCAAACAGGGTTCGCACTGCCCCTGCTGAAATTTGATTTCAATTTTTTCCAAGCCTGAAAAGTCCTTGATCTTTTATATTTTTGTGAAAGGTCCTGGAATTTTTTTTTTTTTAGTGTAAAAAGAGAAAAAAGGATTGGTCAAAATGTTTGGACTGATGGCGTCACTTTGTTCTAGCTCCCTGCGGTGTCTGCTCATGATGACATCACTTCCTTCCACAAAGTATTAATATATGATGTCATGCCTTTGATCTCATGTGCTGCTGGAGTGCAAGAGGTTTGAATGCCAAAATTTTCAGCAACCTTGATTTGCGTCATAGTAGTTACATGCAACTGGAGTTGCAACAGTGTTTGGAAACCTTCCCGCAAGTCCAAGATGGCCTTTGCTTCTAGCATGCACTTTCCTCACAGAAGGAGATTGATATCTGGCCTCCCTGCCACCAGTGTGCATAAGAATAGATGACTCTGCAATAGGGAATCTTCAGTGCCACAGCAAAAAGTTGTTTTATGTTATTATCATTTTGCTATGTTGCAGATTGCTTCTTATAAGTTTTACACAGATCAATATTTGCATGGGGAAATTTTGCAACTTCATTGAAGATGTAACATACACTTGAGAACACTCTGTGACAGCTGGGCTCATAGGACTTCATAAGAATTCTAAATGTATAGACCCAGTTTGGAAAATATAAAACAAATCAGTATGATTCTAGCAAAAACTTAAGCTCGTGGAATTTTTTTACTCACTCTAGGAAAAGCTCTGGAATTTACGAGGGTTGAACCGAAAGTAATGCAAAAGTGGGCATAACTTTTTTATTAACTGGCAGAGGTCATTCAAATTGCACAAGTAATTCTTTCTCTATACAAAGGTACTACTCAGCATAGTCTCCATCACAAGCGATGCATTTGTGTCATCGTTGAACCTAAGTCTCAAATGCTCCTTGAAAAAAATTCAGGTGTGGACTGTTGTATGAATTTCTTCACAGCCACTTTCACTTCAATTGTGTCATCAAATCGTTGTCCCTGGAGACTGACCTTCATTGGACCGAACAGGTGAAAGTCGGTTGGCGCCAGATCTGGGCTGTACGGTGGATGGGGAATCACTGATCGGCCTAATTTGCTGATCACCTGATTCGTTGCCAAAGATGTGTGTGGTCTCGCATTGTCATGATGAATGCGGATCCATTTCAGATTCTTGTTTGGTCTCTTCCTCCTTATGGCTTCTCTAAGCTCCTTGAGTGCCTCAATGTACCGCTTGCTGGCCATGGTATGGCCACGTTCCAGAAAATCAAGGAAAATGACACCCCTGTCATCCCAAAAAACACTCATCATGACTTTCTACGTGTGGTGATCACTGGCTCTTGAACTTCTTAAGTCTTGGTGAAGAGGTGTGACGCCATTCCATAGATTGATTCTTTGTTTCCGGATCGTAAAGATATGCCCCTGTTACCATATCGGAAAGAAATTTGTCTTCTAATGATTCCAGCAGATCAGAGCAGACTTCCACCCTTCTCTCCTTCAAATCGGGTGTCAACTACTGAGGTACCCACTTTGCACACACTTTCCGATACCCTAAGTCTTCTACCATTTTCTGTATGGCATTATGACCACAGTCCAGTTCTGCAACAAGCTCATGGATTGTGACTCGTCTTTCAGCAAAGATCAATTCATCCACTTCCTGACGATTCGTGTCGGTGGTTGCAGAAGATGGTCTCCCACTGCTTAGTTTGTCTTCAATGCTGGTTTCCCCTTCTTTAAACTTCTTCGTTCATCTGTGCACATTACTCTTTTCAATGGTGTCACCTCTGTAAACATTTTGTAGCCTTCGGTGGATGTCGGACTGCTTGCACCCTTCCTTTGTCAAGAACACAATGATGGCACATTGCTTCTGCTTGGAATCCACTATTTACCTACAATGAAGAAGAGTTACTGTACCAGTATAAGCAATTTGAACGACCTCTGTCAGTTAATAAAAAAAAGTTATGCCCACTTTTACATTACTTTCAGTACAACCCTCGTGTATATATACACTATATTGACAAAAGTCACCGGACACACCTTCAAAAGCAAATGAATGGATCCGCTGCGTTGTTAAGATGCACAGTACAGCTGCAAACGTTATAAAAACAAGCCTACAGCTGACCGCGATCATATCGCACTGTGAGGTTGAAAGGAAATGTTGCGTCGGGAGAGTACTGACTTTCAGAAAGGAAAGATCCTTGGGTGTTGTTATATTAGTGGGTTGTCCATAAGAGAAACCGAGGGGCGTTTAAACATACCCAATTCAACTGTTTTGGATGTACTGAATAAGTGGAAGACACATGGCATGCCTGAAGCAGCAAAACATACTGGCAGACCAAAGAAAATCAGTGATAGAGGGTGTCAAAGCCTCAGGAGAGTCGTTACAGCTAATCGACGTAGTACTGCACTGGACCTCAGTGTACAGGTGAGTAAAAATGCTGTAACCTTGGTATGTACAAGTACCATTCACATAGGACTTCATTCCATGGGTTACCATAGTTGTGCGGCTGCTCATAAGCCTTTCATCGCCACTCAGAGTTTAGCATGGTGAAAAGAACATTTATCGTGGACCATAAATCAATGGAAGCGGGCCCAATGGACTGATGAATCCAGATACACGATCCATCAGTCTGATGGCCATGTGCAAGATTCGGACTGCATGGAGGTTAGGTAGGATCTCAATCCCTTTCAATTCCTGTAGTTTTCATTGTACCACTCTGGGAATGTGATTTGGTGCATTATCCACTTACAGCAGCACCCGCTCCCTATGGATGAGTGCTCGGTAAGAGTGCAGAGTATCATAGACCTGCTGCAGTTGTTCAGCATTGAGGTCCCATTCCACAGCTTGCTTGATAATCTACTACGGTTTTCAAGATAGAGCAGACCTGTTTCAAAATATGAACTCGCTGTCAAGTGGATATTAACACATAATAATGAGAAGACCATGGACGCATTGGTACAGTCTGTCCCGTCCACAACCCATTCATACACTGTGCAGGCCCTTCCGTAATGGTCCTGGAAACAAAGTGAATGTCTGTTGTCCAGTAGCCAATGGCAAGTTTGGAAAGCATGTTCAAGTAATAAACATACCTAATTGAATGCAGTTCCAGAGACAAAAGGATAACTCACTGTGTAATTTTCAGGATGCAAATGATTTTGAAACTGGAGCTAAGGAGGCTGTCTCTTCTCCTGTATTAGTGGTATGGTCGGACAGGCCTGAATCTGCTAACAAAAGCTTTACCTGAAAACATAGTGGACTTCTGAATAAAAATGACAACACCTGAAACCCCAAAATACATCCAGCTGCTGCATGTTTACTTCTTTCGGAATTATTTACAGTAGGAATCAGTAGGAATTATTTACCAAGCATCTTGAGGAGTACATCAGATGTGAGAAATGAGGGTACTGCAGCCTTCCTGTCAGAATTTTCCTTATGCAAATACATTCTCTTATTTATAATCAGCTTGTGTCACAAAAATATCAACCTATACAGCTGTACACTTGGCAAACAGCTAGTTGTTTTCCACAAGTTACAAGTGTACTGATTTTCAAAGTGTGTTGCACATACGTTTTGGGCATATGCGGTGTTCAATTCATCTGGATGGGAACAGCATGCATTCGTGACATCTTTCTGGTGTGAAATACAGTGTTGTATCCAGGGCCGTAGCTACCGGGAGGGCGGTTGCCTCCCAGAATGGTCGTTCCAGGGCCGTAAATTCATGCTCTGGGGTGATTCAAAAAATAGAAATTGTAACTAATATAGAAAGTTACACCATTCAGTATTTTCTTTTTAAGACTTTAGTTAGTCTTGTACAGTATTCCATGCAGCTAACCAGGTTACAGAGGAGCATACACTATGAGTGTGAACATCTTATATCCATGAAAGGAATTTTCCAAAACAGTGAATGGAGGCATAGAAAACAATATGCTGATATGCCTAACTTCCATGACCTTTCCGAAGATGTAGTTGAGATGAAGAGCTAATTAATCAACTGTGCTCTGTCTCAGAAAGTTCTGTGAGCGTTTAACCTTGAACAGAATTTTTCCAAGCCCTACACTTAAAGCTTCTTCCTATTGTTATGTTCACTATCCGATACTCTATCATTCTGCGCTGGTTTGTTTTTCGTTCTGCATATCTGTGCAGTGTTGTGTTGTCTGCGTTCACATAACATTTATACTTTACGTTATGTCCTAATATATACTCTGCTAGAGACTTCCTCCTCCTCCGTGCCACTTTTGAAGTAGTCATAGCAACAACCGAGAAACAAATGTTTGTGACATCATGCTCTGCTTTTCGTGTAGGAGACATCATCACCTACACGCGCACAGGCCATGCATGAGTATACCACTTTTGTTGTCATAGCAACAAAAAACACAGCTGCTGGTGTGACGTCATATAATCCAAATCATTCTCACATGATGTTAGATGTCAGAGATGCATTACGTCACACGGTCAACTCTAGAGATACGAAAACTTTTTTTTGTTTTTGGTTGGAGGCTTAACGACCACTGTGAGCAACTCGTGGGCTATAAGCACTCACCCGTCCCTAATTTAGGGTCACTGGTTCCAGGAAAGGGAGATAGCCAGTGCTGTAAGACAAACACAGCATCCATGCCTCACCGAGATTCGAACCCGGACCCCTTTCGGACGAATGATCAGAGGCCATCGCCAGCTACGAAAAACTTTACATCAGGAATTTTGGTTCACTTCCTGAACCAGTGTTTAGCCATCTGTATGTGGCAGCGTCAAGAGTACGACGATCTGAAGACGTCAAGATAAAAATAGTTCACGGAAAAGAACAGGGGAAATTGATACAGGGTTCACAATCAGTGTATAAGAAAAATGTTGTGTACATGGAAGTGTTGACGAAATAGGGACTAAAGGTTTTACAAAACACATAACAAACAGACAGCCCGTCGTACCAAATTCCATAACCGACTGCTTGGGAAATTTTCAGAAAGCTGTGAGCCAACGTCGCCATCTATTGACGTGAGACTCAAAAACTCGATAAATAAATGTCAATAATTTCTGTATCATAAATTTTGTTTTCCACCCGTCATTATTGACTGGCTTTCATCTACACTGGCGTGCAAAAATTAAGGAGACGGTTTTTCGAATGTAACGTCGTGCAGAAGTGATCCACATCGACTCAAATCATACTATAAGATCCCCAAGATGTAAGAATATGGGACAAGTGAGCAAAACCGTCCAAACAAGGAATCCAAAGGATACAAAGGCACTTTATTGAAAACGTAGCTTCGAGCACAACTGGACAGAAGACAAACGTCCATGTGGCAAGTGGCTGCCAAGAAAAATCCAGTCTTTAGTAGGGGATATGATCACCCCTGACTGCGTTGCAGGATTTACAACGTCTGTCCGTGCTAAGGACGAGGTTGTCAAGGAGCTGTTGAGGCATCGCGGCCCATTCCTCTTGTAGCGCCAATCGCAGTTGCGGAATCGTTGCTGGCGGCTGGTGACGTGCTCCCAAGCGTCTCCCGAGAAGGTCCCACACATGTTCGATTGGATTTAGGTCCGGGAACCTTTCGGGCCAATCCATGCGTTGAATATCTTCACTCTCCAACAGCTCTGCGACAGCCACTGTACGATGAGGTGTAGCGTTGTCTTTCATGAAGAGGAACTCGGGACCCACAGCACCTCTAAACAGACGCACGTGAGGCAGAAGAACCTTGGTACAATAGCGGACACCAGTGACTGAACCTCCTTGGAAGATGTGGAGGTCAGTACGGATACCAAGCATGATACCGCCCTAAACGAGAACTCCGACACCTCCAAACCGGTCCCTTTCGATGATGTTGGAGGTGTCATTGCGTGTTCCCTGCTCTCTCCAGATGTGTATACGTCCAGAATCGCTCGTCAGACTAAATCGGCTCTCATCCGTAAAGAGAACTCGACCCCATTGCTGGTGTGTCCAGTTCTTGTGTTCCTGGCACCACAGAAACCGCCGTCTCCGATGAGCAGGCGTTAATGGCACACACCGTACTGGTCGTCATGCAAATAGACCACCTTTGTGCAGCCTCCTGGCCACAGTAAAACGCAATAACGGACGTCCAGTCATCTGTTGCATGTGCCTTGCGATTTCTCCCGCTGTCTGTCTCTTCTCGCCTGTAGGACAATATACCGGTCGTCCGCCGCCGTGGTTGCTCGTGGACGACCACTGCTAAACTCTCTGACAGCTGTTCCTGTCGTTTGAAATTCTCTCCAAGCTCGTGAAACGATGCTGTGAGCGATCCCGAACTCCTCGGTCACACTAGTCACACTTCGACCTTCCCAACTTCCGAATGACGCGACCTCGGGTAAAGTCATCCAGATGTCGTCTACTGGATTGCCTGTTGGCAATATCACACGGTGGCAGCAACTCGACGTCGTTCAAACCGATGTACACCGTGCAATAGCTTTCACCGGATTGCTGAGCATGATGATCATATGTAGAGGATTTTAGGAATTGAGTGTCTGACCCCAGGTCTTAAACAACCCTTAGAAATAGGAAGCTAGGAGATTTGGGCTAGAGTGCCCGATAGGAAATTCACACGGAATCGAAGTAATATATATATACTGATTTCATTGTCCCGTTCCGCCAATCTGTCTTGGCTCCACGGGGACTTATTGAGCACCTTGGATGTTATTTTGACATGTTGCGACAATTATCCTGCCTTGAGACGCCGGTTCGGACCCTGGCCACCCCAATGGCCTAGAGACCAGCCCGTGGTGACGTGCTGGCAGGCGACCTAGTATACCTTGTCTGGGTTCCCGCTCTGTCTGGCGGGATAGGTCGTTTCTTACTTTATCGTTGACTGGAAGATTCCTTGCCCTCGAACTTTTAGAAAGGGGAAGGAAGACGCCCTTATTTATTACCGGGGGGGGGGCAGTACCCGGGGTCCGACGGCTTAACGTGCCCATCCGACGCACGGCGGATATTTAGTGGATCGAGCGTTCGTACCTGCTGGGATTGAACCTGAGGTCCTTTCCGTGGCAGTCACGAACGTCGGCCACCCGCGGCCTCTAGCGAATTGCTGAGCGTACACCGCCCGTGTGCTTTATACCGTTCCAACACTCCCCCCCCCCCACATCATGCTGCATATATGCGTATGCCCTAGTCTATCTTCTGAGTGGTCTTTCGGTCCGTTGTGCCTGCTCGTTCCGTTGTTATGCTAATTTCTCCTCTTTGTCCTTAATTTTTGCACACCAGTGTAGTTTACAATATTTGGTTCTTTGGTATTTACCGAGTTTTTATTTACAATTTTAATAAAATGTCAAAAACCTGAAATACGATTTTTGAACGATCATAACACTTTCGTATAACGGCAGTGTGTGAGATAGTAAAATCGACGTATTATTTTAGTAGAACGCGAAGGGGCGTAGTTTCAAGTCTCGGCCTACCAGAAAAGTAAAGCTTACTACGGTCGGTCTTGGTTGTATCCAATAGTATCTTCCTCAATAACATTACCATTATATGCAGTGACTGCTGTTATAATTGTTTAACATGTATCTCGGAATTTTAGTTCAGGCTATTGCCATTATGCTTTGTAAGGTACCGAGTGTTTATAAAATAAGTATCCCTATTCTCAGGTCTATAAAAAAAAAACAAGAAATAAAAGATATCACGCCAAAACTTGATAGGTAGCTTATTGGGCAAACAATTTAGTGGGGAAGAAAATTTAGTTCAAAATTACGCCGTTAGGGGGACAGTGTCAGTGAACACGCAAGAAAAAACGGACATATGCGTGAAGGGAACTGTTTCAAGTCCGCCCCAGATGCATTTTGTCACTATGGAGTTCGTTTGCTTACAAAGGGTTAGTGTGTTTAAATGGGCTTCACTCTAAGTCTCACAATTGGTCGATCTGTTCGGCACCTCGGGAAAATGACCGATCGTGTCATAATTCAGATCATATGTAGATAATTTTAGGAAGGGAGTGTCTGACCCCAGGTCTTAAACAACCCTTAGAAATAGGAAGCTAGGAGATTTGGGCTAGAGTGCCCGATAGGAAAGTGACACGGAAGCGAGGTAGAAAGGCGCCCTTGTTCATTACCGGTTGCAGTACCTAGGGTCCGACGGCTTAAATGTGCCCATCGACACACGGCGGATATTTAGTGGTTCGAGCGTTCGTACCTACCCGGGATCGAGTCTGAGGTTTCTCCATGGCCGTCTCGAACGTTGACCACTAGGCCATCCGCGGCTCTTGTCATAATTGCCACATGTAGAACCCTTTTATAACGAGGAGCTTAGCACCGATGGAAATCCCCGTTAAATCCAGGCGGATATTTGGTGGTTCGAGCATTCGTACCTACCCGGGATCGAGCCTGGGGGTTCTCCGTGGCAGTCTCGAACGTTGACCACTAGGCCTATCCCTGGGCCCGTGTCATAATTGCCATATGTAGAACCCTTTTTATAACGAAGAGCTTAGGACCGATGGAAATCCCCGTTAAATCTGGGCACTCGCTAAATCCGCTCTTGAGGAAAAATTTCCACCACGTTAAAATATTCACATACGTTTATATTATATGTGCAAAACAACTGGATGTACTTGAAAGATTTAATTAACTACACTAGTTAATTAATTGCCCGGGAGGGGTTTTGAGGGTTTAAACCCTCCTCGAAATGTTTAAAATGTCTCAAAAATGAAATAATTGTTTTCTAAATTTTTGTGACTACGTAGTATAGAATATAAAGGGGTTTGGACAGAATAATGTGAACACCTAGGAAAAGAAGGTTTTACGTACCTAATAAGGGTGTGGGACCACCTTTGGCATTCAAAACCACCTGAATCCTTCTTGGAATGGACGCATACAAATCTGGATGGTGGTTAGTGTGATGTTACACCATTCTTTATTCAGAAACTGCTCCAGATCCTTGAGAGATGTAGGAGGAGGATAACGAGATCTTACTCTGTTCTCCAACACAGTGGCTCGGTGATGTTTAAGTCTGGTGATTGGGGTAACCAAGGAAGGTGTGAAAGTTCGTCCTCATGTTTCTCAAACCATGATTGGACATTCCCAGCTCTGTGAATTAGGGCGTTATCATCTGGATAGATGGTGTCCCCTGTGGGAAACAATGGCTGAGCCGTTGGATGGACTTGGTCGGCCAAAATGGTTTCATACGCCCTGCCAGTCATCCGTCCTTTCAAGGTGATCAGAAGACCTGCAGAAAATAAACCATGACATAACCGCCCAGAGCAGAACTACCACGACAGAACTACCACCATGCTGCAGTGTTGGGAGCAGACAGTCTTGATTGTACGCTTCTGACCGTGTTCTCCACGCGTAAACACGTCATGTGGTGGAGAAGAGCGTGAATGTGGACTCATCCGACCACATTACAAGCTTCCATGCATCGGCAGTCCACGTTGTATGCTCCTGGCACCACTGCCGTCGCCGTTGTGCATTCATCCGGGTCACCAGAGGTTTTGCAATAGAAATTCTGCCATGAATATCTTGTTTATGCTGTTCGCTGCGCACTGTTTTCCTTGATACTGGGGTCTGGAGATACAGATTGAGCTCCGCACTAATTTTCGGCGTCGTGGTCTTTTTTATCACAGGTAAGCATCCTCTTTAATGCTCTCCTTCTCTATCAGGTAGGGTCGTTTTCCGGCCGCTCTTGTGTTTCGCAGACGAAGTTTTGGCACGAACACGGTATGCTGTTATCACGCTAGATACAATAGCTCTCGATATCCCCACTACCCTAGCGACTGTTGTCACGGAGGCACCAACTAGCCGGCCACCAACAATTAGCTCTCTTTCGAAATCCGTTAGGTCACTCATTTCGTCATAACCCTGAAAGAAATTTTGCAACAAGGCACTTTAAATGCACTTAAACAGGACCTTTAGGTTCTAGACAAAGCTATTAGAACCAAAAAGTGTTGGATACCTTTGCGTAGTGCGACGTACGCAGCTGCATTAAAAGTCACGTCTCTGAGCGTGGTGTTTGTTCACATTATTCTGCCCAATCCCTGTATGTCAGTATTCGAAAACTGTCGTGTGTACATAAAATGTGACAGAAAAAAAAAAACAAAAAAAAAAAAAAACTCAACGTATAACTTACGGTGAAAATTAATTTTCAAATTCAGACCACCCATCCCCCTCTTCGAAAATTCTTTCTGGCAACTTGGTGGCCATGCGAGACTGACTACTGTTTAGCTACAAATGCCCACACATGCCTCATCTGGGATTCGAACTCTGCCCTAACTTGGACAATTTGCCACGCGATGTGTCGTGTGTTTGTCCTCTGACATTGGCTTTGTTCCTTCCCTGGTACCAGTCGCCAAAGTAAGAAAGGGCTACTCCTTTGTAGTCTTAGGTGGTCCAGGAAGTCGTTAAACACAGAAGCCAATGCAACAAAATATAAACAATCCCGAAAGTTCACTATATAAAATATGTTAGACGAAGCAGTCAAATTTCGTTAGAATTTAATCGGATAGGAAATTGAAACAAAATGTTGAAATTGGAAAAGGAGTGAAACCGATTTCGCTCGAAGACAGCAAAGATTTCCACAATAGTGAAAATAAATAAATAAATAAAAAATCAAAATCTTGTCGTCTTTAAATTGCATAATAAAACAGGGCTACACTTTTGGGGTCCTCAAAATGTGTTTAATGATTTTAATATTCTCTACCAAAAGAAACTGTTTCCTGTGTTACGAACGAAGAACTGTATAAAAATGCGAATGATGTGTCAAACAAGTACGGAAGGGAATTTTTGCAGTTTCCGGACAGTTTGCTTCCTTCCGCATTTGCGTGTTTCCAAAGCACAATTTATTAGGGTAATTCTCAAGTACGAGAGGGTTTTTTTTCTTTTGTTGCGCATTTTGTTTTGCTGAGTTTGTGCATTGATACGTTACCTTGTTGAATATGTGCAGCTCTGCATATATAGGACTAAGGAAAAGTATTTTTAAGTTCATTGCGTCTGACCATGTGAATTACAAGTCGTGGAGTCTTGTAATTCACATTTCAGTGATAAAAAGACATTTTGCGATAAGATCTTGAAGAGCGTGGGATTTATGGTGTCACCTTATCTCACTCCTTTTCTAATTTTTAGACCGGGCTTCGTTGTGTGTGTTTCTTATTATGGAATTTAACGGCCGTCGTGAGCAAAGGGCTATAAGTCGTCGCCCGTCCCTGATTAAGGGCGACTGGTTCCCTGAGGGAAGGGAGAAAATCAGTGCCATAAGACATACACAAGATCCATGCCTCACTAGGATTCGAACCCAGACCAATCACCGATAATGAATCCTTATAAGCCAGCGTTTAGACTAAAACGCCACTGGCTGCGAGGCGAGATGGAAAATGGGGGAATAATTTACATTCATGCTCTGGCTACTCACTTGAGCAGCGCCAGGGGAAAGAGAGAGAGAAAAACGAGAGGGAGTAAGAGAAAGAAAGAGAGAAAAAAAGAGGGAGAAAGAGAGAGAGAGAAAGAAAGAGAGAGAAACAGAGAGAGAGAAAGAAAGAGAGAGAAACAGAGAGAGAGAGAGAGATTAAAAAGTGTTAAAATCTACATTTTCTTTCCCGGGAGAAGAGGTATAGGTTGCATTGTGACTCTTATAACAGCTTATTCACAAAATGATAAAAAGATACCTGCTTAGCGAATATTTTTGTGTAGGAAATATACATAATAAGGATCCCTCTAAAATAAATTGGTATTAACAGTTTTTTCCCGTGATACATGTTTAGTGACTGATTTTTAATGCACGGTGGAGTAAATGACGAATTAGCGACATTCTAAACTTTTGTACGCGTTCATATATGAAAGTTGATTTTTTTTTTTATAATGTTGGAAAAGTGGCCTCCATATGTTGTCCGAAAGTAACTTGGATATTGTTTTTTTATTTCCTTTAATTTAAGGTTTTCACAAAAATGTTTGGATATATAAAAGTAGGGGACCACAAAATGATGAAATTTAATAAACAAATACATCGCTCTTTCCACGTTCCAGAAACACATAGCAAACGAAAAATTGCTATTCGGTCACCGCAGGGGAAGAGAATCCACGGATCTCTCGGTATATTAGCTGAGCGCGTTAGCCTTACACTACATCGAGAGCTCCGTGGATTCAATTTCGGCGGTGACCGAATAAAAATTTTTCGGTAGCAATGTGTTTCTGGAACGTGGAAAGAGCGATGCATTTGTTTATTTACTGACTTGGAGGATTTTCACTTTGGATCTCGCCCGATGAATTTAATTTGCTATTTCATGAATGCGGAAAAGATTAAGGTGGTCACAAAAATCATTTCGAATCTGCAAATCTCAGTGTCCGTACGACGAACAGGGGGGGGGGGGGCGTATTTAAAAATGGGGAGATTGGAAACAAACACAAAACTTCAAAAATATATTTTTAAGGGCCTTGCGCTCCAAAAATTACAAGAAAAAATGTAGTTACATTTTTTTACCGAAAATTATTTTGTTTTCCAAACTGCGGGGCACCCTTAAGACGCGGGGCCCGGGGCGACCGCCCCGGTTGCCCCTATGGTCCAGCCGGCCCTGAGCAACGCGATTGGTATTCAATATCTGTAGGCTTTTTTGTTTCGTTCGTTTCGTTTCGGGGTTGACGACCCCTCCGATCGTCTAAGGCTGTAAAGAATCGTCTATCATTAATTTCGTGTCACTGTTTACAGGGAAAGGACATCCAATTTCGGAAGGACCCCATGGCTAAGCTGACCAGAAATCCAGAATTCTTGAGGACAGTCCTGGAATTTTTTAGTTTACCCTCCTCAAAACGTCTGATGATTTTGGGGACGCAAACTGTCCTCGAAATTTGATGTTTGTCCTCAAATGTCCTAGAATTTACTCTTCCTCATTAGCTCAATAGATTTCTAATGAAAAATGTTTTTAAACATAGTTTTCGTTGTACTGATTTTCCCAACACGCTTATTTACGCTTTCCAACCGTAGGTTGAAGAAGCGTGTATGCTCCAGCTTTGTCCGTCGGTACGGACAGACATTTCGATTTCGATGAAATTTTAGTATATGGTAGGGGACAACCTGGGTAGGAACCCTATTGAAAATGGACGAAACGGGCTCAAAAGTCAGGACATAGGAGCGGGATCCATTCTATCGCCCTTATGCGTCATAACTTACGTAAAAATGATTCCATTGCGACAGAACTTTAGTATGTTGTTCCAGAGGTATACTGAACCAATTCTGTTGAATATCATCGAAATGGGGTCAAAGGTCAGGGCACAGGACCGATATTCATTCCACAGCCTTTATCCTTATAACTTGACTAAAAATAATTTTATTGCGACAAAACTTTAGTATGTTGTTCCGGAGGTATACTGAACCAATTCTGTTTAATATCATCGAAATGGATCAAAGGTCAGGGCACAGGAGCGAGATTCATTCCACCGCCACTATCCTCATAACTTGACTAAAAATGCTTCTATTGCGACAGAACTTTAGTATGTTGTTCCAGAGGTATACTGAACCAATTCTGTTGAATATCATCGAAATGGGGTCAAAGGTCAGGGCACAGGACCGATATTCATTCCACAGCCTTTATCCTTATAACTTGACTAAAAATAATTTTATTGCGACAAAACTTTAGTATGTTGTTCCGGAGGTGTACTGAACCAATTCTGTTTAATATCGTCGAAATGGATCAAAGGTCAGGGCACAGGAGCGAGATTCATTCCACCGCCACTATCCTCATAACTTGACTAAAAATGCTTCTATTGCGACAGAACTTTAGTATGTTGTTCCAGAGGTATATACTGAACCAATTCTGTTGAATATCATCGAAATGGGGTCAAAGGTCAGGGCACAGGACCGAAATTCATGCCACAGCCTTTATCCTATAACTTGAGTAATGATGGCTGGTATATTGGAAAGCGTATCATAATCAATGCATTGCATGATGTTACTAACTTGTTGTGAAAACAAATTTTGATTTTTTTGTTTTTTTCGAGATTTACGACCACCGTGAGCAACTCTAAAGACTATAAGCAGTCACTTGTTCCTAATTTGGGAACTTTCGTTGTAGGGAAGGGAGAGAGAGCTAGTGCTGTAACACAAACTCACCACCCAAGTCTCATTCGGGACTCGAACCCGTACCAATTTGTACGAATATTCAGTGGCCAGCACGAAGAGCACTACACCACTGGAGCGGTGTCACGTTACGGGTATGCGATAGTGGCATTGATGAAATCTAAAGGTCTCGCGACATTTCCTTGAGTGTTTCTTCTTCGTGTGTATCTGCATATCTTTGGAATGCGTGTGCCTGGGCTCTTTGTTGTGAAGTAGGATAAAAGAACAATTACTATAGATTCGAGGCTGCTTGCTTGTATTAGGACTGCTGTTGCTTGTGGTGTGGCCTGCTCGACTGTTTCTTTTCTTGGCTGGGAATTTGCTCACACTGAAGGAGCCCTGCATCTGTAAAGCAAATATTGATCCAGTGATGCTGAAGTGGATTTTGGTTCTCAGCTGCTTGCCGGTGAGCGTCCATGCAGAAGAATGGGCTGCGTGATGGAATTGATACTTGCCTTGTATCGGACCGACCTTCGTCGACGGCCTCCTGTCTATGATGTCTGCTTTGTGTTACAGTTGGTTCTCAGCTGCCTGCCGGTGATCGCCCGTGTAGAGGAGTGGGATGTGTGCCGAAATTTTGCGTGGGCTGAAAATTATTGCATTCTTTTGTTTCGTGCTGTACTGCTCGGTCAAGAATGGTTTGTGCCTCCTTTGCGAGGTGGAGCATCTCAAGGTAAATGTGATATTTTATTGGAAAGCTAATATGTTTTGTGAAATTAACCAGTTTGATCAATTTTTTTTTTTGATTGGAGGTTTAACGACCACCGTGAGCAACTCAATAGGCTATAAGCAATCGCCCGTCCCTAATTTAGGGTCACTAGTTCCAGGGAAGAGAGAGTCAGCTCCTTCAGACAAACACAACATCCATGCCTCACGGGATTCGAACCCGGACCCCTTTCGGACGAATGATCAGAAGCCATCGCTTAGACCACTGCGCCACCGGGGCGGATTGGTCGTAAAGTTTTTGAGCACTGTCTATATTTGTTTTAATCTAAGATGTCAATTTAGTTAAGACAGTCCTTCCTGCAAGGGTTTTAGCTAACGGGTTGGGTGAAAGAATTAGTGCAGGTGGACCACTGGCGCACCCAAGGATGGGGGAAGGGGCTTAAGCCCCCAAAGCCCTGTACGTCAACTCTTTTATCTATCTATCTAATGTATATCTGTCTATCTTATGCACTATATACCAGTATATACATATTGTATATACTGTACTTCACATGCTGGAATTAATGTCTTCTCTTTCTGGGAGTACTGCAACAATTGAAATATAAATTACAAACATTGTCAGTATAAATTACAAACATTCTTCAAGATATATCCTTTTAAGACAAATTTTCATATGCAACATCACACATATAAAACAATACAGTTTTGTGACAAAAAAAGTTACATATTCATTTTGAGTATGTGTGTGAATCCAGGTGATCTGTTGATTTGGGGACATCAGTGTTCCAATATCTGCTCACCTTACCCATGGCCCATCCAGGACTCGAACGCAGAACTAAGTCGGACGATTAGCTTGATATCCCTCCCTTCTCTTATTTAGGTAGACCGCAAAGTATTGTTCCGTGCTGCTGAAACTGATCCAGAGACGAACACACGCAGTCTCTCTTCCGCACTTGGTTACTCATAAGCAACCGCAGTTCGGCATCTGTAGTCCATCGTAAGGTAGCCAGAACTTGTGTTCCGTGCACTTTTAAAAATCATCTACTTAAAAATGAGAACCTAAACCTACTAGTTTTTGTTTTAAGTGCAATCGTATCGTAAACAAGTACATGACATGACATGCTCAAATATAAGTAACCACACGTACTTACAAATAACTGCGTCAATAAATATAAATATAATCTCGTATTACTTCATTTTTGATATTATAGATTTCAAGAGAAATTTTTTTAATAAATGTATAAAGTGACACACATAAATAATTAGTACAACAAAGTCACTGTTCACAAGTAATTTAATTATGCGTAAAGTATCTTTGTGTCCGTTTTTACATTAACTATATTTGTGTCAATCTCGTAAATAATATATTATAGCTTCATCACTATATTTGTCATAAAATTGTGCGGTCCATTTGCCCAGCATGTGACAACGAGTATATCTATTATCCCAGATGTGCCATCGAATGATATACTTCCATTTGATTCTATGAATAAATAAGTATGTATGGAGTGCACGTTTTCAAAATCTGAAATCGAGCTGCAGATAGCTTAATGGTTAGAGATTCAGACTACTGATGGAGGGACCCCAGTTCAAACCTAGCCTGATAGGTTTGAACCTGGGAACTCTCCGTGGTGGTGTGAATTTCTAACATTCACTGAATATCCGTCTTGCATCGGACGAGCGCGTTAAGTGATGGCCTCCGGGTAGGAATCACTCGGTTACATATAAAGGTGTTCATTCCTACCCCCCCCCCCCCAATTTCTCTCTGCGTTCTCTGTGCAAAATCGTACGCTTCTACGGCGACGCCATCTAGTGTGCTCTCTCAATTAAAAACTATCCTGTCAGAATCGTTAGATTCGCTCTAACTTCCTTCAGTTTCTGTACCATGCCCGAAAGGGCTCAGAAATTAAATAAAGTTAGAGCACATATATTTGAAATATATAGGTTTTTTTGAGTACATATATCTGAAATATATATATACTCAAAAATGAGTACATATATTTCAAATTAGAAATACCAGATATACTCACAATTGATTCCCTGTATGTACTCAAAAATGAATACGTGTCTTTTCCAAAAATGAGACACAAGTACTCGGAGCTATTATAAGCCGAGAATGTACTCAAAAACGATTATATTTTGCTTATTTTTAAGTACCAATTTTTAACAGTGTACGGTTGTTGCGCCACACACCCTAATTCCTGCGCTAACGTTCGTGATGTGGCGGCGCGAGCCGTCAATGCCCGCCGCAACACATGCCGGTCGTTTCGTTCCGTGGTGTGCAGTGGCTGTGGCAATCGCTCACGTCGGACCGTCCGTCCCTCCTGCACCCACCGATTCCATACTCGCCTCACTGTGGATGGATGTCGTCCCACACGGGCGCCGATGTCTCGGTACGATAAACCGCTGTCGCGATAAGCCATTCGTCCTCTCTCGAACTCCGAAACGTGCTGGAATGACTGCCGTATTCTGCGACGAGGCATATGGAAGCTTCCCACGCACAGGTCCGGCAGCACAACACACTTCCACTACTTACAGCCCGCCTTCTGTGCACCCTTCTTATCGTGCTTCTCGGTGGCGTGCCGGGCGCACATGATTTGCATATGCCCTGCAATGCTAATCGTTTGCATGTCCTCTCGCTGGCGACGCATGCTGCGAATTTCAGGCCAAACGGATGCTTCCTTCTTGGTGTTGCATTTTGGGTGGCCAGCAGTGTATATATATATATATATATATATATGGTGGTCCCACAGATGCTGAATTGGGTTTAAGTCTGGGGAATTAGGGGGCCAGGGAAGTATTTTGAAGTATACTATATACTATATATACACTGAAGTCCTGGGATACGTACCTAGTGTCTTGTAGGACATCCTCTAACCCAGCGAAGTGCAACAACTCGACGTGGCATCGATTGCACAATTGGCTGGAAGACTTCTGGAGAGATGTTGAGACATGCCGTCTGAAACAGTCGCCTCCCAGTTCCCTGGTATTTATAGACGCAGGATCTTGGGTGAAAATGGATCTTTCCACCACGTCCCACAGGTAGTCATGTTTTCTGCTTCATCGAACGGATGGACATCGGCGTATAAGGCGAGAAACATCGGAGAACAAACACTCTTCAACCATTGCTGGAAAAACACAAGCTGGTAAGGGCAGCGTTATGATCTGGGGAATGTTTTCGTGGCATTCCCTGGGTTTACTCATACCTGTGGAAGGCACTATGGACCGAATTCGCTATGAATCCATCCTTGCAGACCACGTACACCCATACATGCTGATTGTTTTCCCTGGGGCGGATGGGATCTTACAGAACGACAATGCGACGCTTCGCACAGCTAGAAATGTCCGAGAGTGGTTGGAAGAGCACGATGAAGACTTCAAAATACTTCCCTGACCCCCTAATTCCCCAGACTTAAACCCAATTGAGCATCTGTGGGACCACCTCGATTATGTTGTTCGCTCTATGGATCCTCATCCACGCACCCTCCAGCAGCTGCAAGATGCGCTGCAGTCAGCATGGCTCCACATACCTGTGAACACCTTCGAGCACCTTATTGAGTCACTCCCAGCTCATCTAGCTGCTGTCCGCGCTGCACACGGCAGTTATTCTGGATATTAGCTGGTGGTCACAAAGTCACTCGCCCGTGTATTTGAATATTAGCAAATATCATGAGATAATGACTTGAGTAACACAACAAGAAAAGCAGAAAGAATACTGTTATTAGAAAAAGGCACTTAACGATTCGTGTGTTGATCGGGACCACCCACCATTTCAGAAGAAGAAACGATCTCACCACGTCCTTCATCCCTTAGTAGAAGAGACAAAATTTCTTGCAGAGGCTAATACCAAACTAGAAGAGTTATAAATCAAGTGACAATTCTTGCGAGTGACATTTATGCCAGCCCAACGTGACAGAATACATTCGTAAGAGTGAGAGAAAACTGAACACCACCAATTAACAACTACTTTCGTCGGAACACACAATGTAGCAATTTTTCTCCAAAGTGCAGAGAAAAGGAATGGGAAGCGAAAATCAAGTAGTCGGAGTTAGGAATTCGGACAGGATAGAACGATTCTCCCTAGCACAAGTAAGGGAAAATGCGCGATTTTTAGGCAGGAATAAAGGAAGGGTCCATATGCTCCATTTCCCTGCTGGGAGCAATAAGCATTTTCCCACATCAATATTACTCTATACCCCATTCTAAGGAATAAAGATTTTACATGCGAGTTAATTCATTTGTTTTAATTCATTTGCTTGCCTGCTCCTAGTCGTAAGGAATCTGCAAGTCTTCTGATATTATGTGGCTTTCATGCAATCATTATTCTGTCTCATAGCATCCGCGCCAAGCTAACCATACCATGACAACATATTTTGGCGTCCCCAACGAATTTAATAATCCTACCGCCAGCCTGTCACTCTGTACGGTAGAAGTTCCGTCTCTGTGAAATGGGCAACGCAGTAAGTTCGCACAAAAAACACACGCTTTAAAGTGTGTAGGACATGGTATATTAATGGGCGACGACCGTGAAATGAAGACTGTCCCAACCTTTCACCTAGTGTAAACGGAACGGGTCACTCTCATGTGCTGAACGATACTGATCGACGTGCGTGAGATGAAGACAGCCGCATCGTGCCACTTAGAATGAACGGGACGAATGAGTAGCATGTGCTTAACAACATTGGCTGATGAGCGTTATATGAAGGCCGACACAACCTACTACCATGCATAAACGGGACGAATGAGTAGTATGTACTGAACAACAATGACTGATGCGTTGGAAATGAAGTCCACCGCAACCTGCCACCTAGCCTGAACGGAACGAATGAGTAGCATGTGTTAAACGATACTGACTGCGACGCGCGTGAGATGAAGACCGCCGTAACCTGCCACCTAGCCTGAACGGGACGAAAGAGTAGCATGTGCTTAACAACATTGGCTGATGAGCGTTATATGAAGGCCGACACAACCTGCTACCGTGCATAAACGGGACGAATGAGTAGTATGTACTGAACAACAATGACTGATGCGTGAGAAATGAAGACCGCCGTAACCTGCCACCTAGCCTGAACGGGACGAATGAGTAGCATGTGTTAAACGATACTGACCGCCGCAACCTGCCACCTAGCTTGAACGGGACGAATGAGTAGTATGTACTGAACAGCAATGACTGATGCGTGGGAAATGAAGTCCGCCGGAACCTGCCACCTAGCCTGAACGGGACGAAAGAGTAGCATGAGCTTAACAATATTGGCTGATGAGTGTTATATGAAGGCCGACACAACCTGCTACCATGCCTAAACGGGACGAATGAGTAGCATGTACTGAAAAATAATGACTGGTGCTTGAGAAATGAAGACCGCCGTAACCTGCCACCGAGTGTAGACTGAACGAATCACTCACATGTGCTGAACGACAATGACCGACGCGCGTCAGATGAAGGCCGCCGCAACCTGCCACCTAGCCTAAAAGGGACGAATGAGTAGCACGTGCTGAACAAAAATAACCGATTAGTGAGAAATGAAGGCCGCCGTAACCTGCGACCGAATCTAAACGGGACGAAAGAATAACCTGTGTTGAAAGACTTGGTAGGAAATGTCCGCAAATTTGAAAAGTCATTTAATGACAATCAATGCTAAGGCACCGTTAACGATTTCTAGCCAAAATATGTGGCCTTTCTTACTCTGCACATCGCTTTGATGTAACGTGTCTGGCGCTCTTTCGCAGTTATGATCGCGCTATTATTCCTTTCGTGAGTAGTGACTAGAAAATAAGTTTTCTCGAACTATTTATATACACATGCTCACTCAAACACAAAACCAATACTTAAATGCAGTGATGTCAGGGGTAAATGCAAGAAGCATATCGTTTTACATCTATACAGCTGTTTCAGATGTTCATTTATCGCTGCTCCTCATTGTTATTAGCACGTGCTGAGTTTCATTCCTTTTATATTTTGCGGTTGTTTTCGATTTTCTTTGGAGGAGCTGGATAATAACATAGGTGAGGTGGAAAAGGTGCGTAACGCATGCTCCACCGTTTGCGCTTTGTTTTCAATTTACGTTTAACTTTCTTTTTTTTTTTTTTTTTTTTTTATCTATTCTTTTTTCCCCCCTCAGACGAACTGATCGGTGCACCGCTTTTGTTGGCTGTCGTATTGATTTCTGCGTAAATCAATACTTCCAGCATTGTACTCCGCATCTTAAGTGGGAAACGGGAGAATCGCGTCTTTGCTGACGTCATGACTTCCTCTGTCCAATAGTGGAGAGTTACTCCTGACGTCACGACTTGCTGGGGATGAAAGGGCGCCAACACTAATAATGGCTGAAAGAACGCGCTCGTCAAGCCGGCGATTAGTCAGTTTATTTCGAATAAAATCACTGCAGTCGTTGTAACTAAACGCATCGGTGTCGTGTGGCTTAAATGCAGTGTCCACCAATAAAAATTAATTAAGTCGAAAGGCCAAGGATCACTAAAAATTGTGTCGAGAGCGATTTGTTGGCCCTCCAAGGTATGTATGTGTTCTTCAGTCTTTTTCCTTGTTGCTTGGTTAGATAACGAAATTCAAAGAGGTGTTTCTTCTTTTCACCTGCCTCACTGAGGATATCTGAGGTAAAGAAATTTTAGCGGCAGTCATCCCAAATGAAGCATAGCTTTTTAATTCAGCGTGATTTTCGACGATATTTAGTGCACATAAACTGTTTCCATGTAATCGAGAAATTAAATGATAATAAATTTCCACAACATTTCTATTTGGAAATAGGGATCCGTGTTTTTAAATTCAAAGGTAACTGAATTTTTTTATATCGGATAAGGAAATGTTAAATAACGAAACGGTTTAGTTTTAGTATTCTGCACAGGAATTTGCGCTAGTTATTTTTATTATTAATATTGCATTGTATATTTTCAACCCTTGAGATCGCCGGTTGCTGGAAGGAATCCTCCCATTCGTCACTTAAAGTTGCCGACCCCAGGGAATGGAGATAAACGGAACAGAAAATAAATTCTTCTTTTGCACTTGTGGTTTAAAGATAAGCCTCTGTACGCGAAAACTGAATCACGGCGTTAAATTTCTTCGTATTGTGACTGAATTCCTTTCTCGTTTCCCACAGGTCACTTAATCTATTCAATACGCAAACCAGAAAACACTAAGAAATATGAAAAGACAAAAATCGAACACATATATCATCATCGTTATTAACAGCCATTATCTATCGCCTGCTGGATGAAGGTCTCCCCAAATTTCTTCCACAACGTTCTGTCTTGAGCCAGTCTCCTCCATGTCACTCCGACATGCTTCCGAATTTCATCCACCCATCTCCCACTTCGTCTGGGCCTCCTCCTGTCCCTTGGAATGCAGCCTAGTATTCCATTTATTTTTATTTTTGTCAGTTCTAGCTACATGACCAGCCCATTGTCATTCCAGCGATTTTACCTTGAACATGATGTCATCGATCATTTTCCTGATCCATCTGTTCCTCTTCCTAACCTTCCTAGTTACACCAAGCATGCACCTCTCCCTGCTTCTTTCAGTAGTTTGCAGTTTCTGGGTGTTCTTTTTAGAAAAGGCCCATGCCTCTGATCTACGAGTAGGAAATGGAAGGATGTAAATAGACGATGTCATCGCTCTGTCCACGTTATTTTATAAACAACGCATAGCAACTGAATACATTCACCATGGAAGGATGTATTGATCAAACACATTTCTTTTAGAACATAATAGTAAATTGCTTTTGAAAACTGTACTGTTTCTTCCAAATGCTCTCTAGCCAAGTTTTATACGCCTATTAATTTCTTCTTCAATGTGGCTGGCCCTGGTTTGATATCTGTAGTCCAATGTAAATGTAGGCATCGGTTACTTCTAGAATTGCTCCATCAACCGCTAAATCTTCAGATCTTGAAAAAGCATTGCACGTCATTTTTGTTTTCTATAAGTTAATTTTCAATCCCATTTCTTTACTCTTGTCAGTAAGCTCCTGGACCATACTCTGCAGTTCTGAGAGGGTACCTGCAGAAATGACCATGTCAGCAAAACGAAGGTGGGTTAAGTAATCTCCATTAATCTTTATCCCTTTGCTTTCCCAGTTCAATGACTGAAAAACGTTCTACAATGTGGCACTGAAGAGCTTGGGAGATGTGGTGTCACCTTGTCTCGCTCTCTCTTTCCAATTTTTATACGTGCTGTGCCCTACAACAGTTGAATTGCATTTTATATTTTTAATAATATTCATGTATGCATCTTCAGTTCTGCAGGATTTGAAAGACATTATACAGTAACTGCTAATGGTTTCACGTGATAAAAGCTTTTTCATAATTAATTAAAGCCATGGATATTGGGAGTTCATACTCATTCGCTCTTTCAATAAGCTCTCACAGTACATGTATATGATGTATAGCGCTGTAACAACTCCTGAACCTTGCTTGTTCTCTTGGTTGAATCATGTCCAGTGTTTCCTTCAAGCGATGTGATAGGAAACATACAGGGGTTGTCCAAAATAATGGAAACACCTTGAAACAATAGGTGTTGCGCACCTAATATGGTGTGGTGGCACCCTTGGCATGTAAAACTGCTTGAATCCTCCTTGGAATTGACGCATACAAGTCCTGGATAGTGGTAAGTGGCATGTTGTACTATTATTCCTGCAGAAACTGCTCCAATTCCTTGAAAGACGCCGGAGGAGGATAACGGGATTGCACTCTGTTTTCCAACACAGACCACAGGGGCTCAATGACGTTTAAGTCCGATGATTGTACAGGCCAGAGAAGGTATGCAACTTCATCCTCATGTTCCTCAAACCATGATTGAACAATTCGACTTCTGTGAATCGGGGCATTATCTTGAAAGGTGCAATCCCTGACGGAAACAATGTCTGCGCCATTGAATGCACATGGTCGGCCAAAAGAGTGACATAGTCACCGCTAGTGATCCGTCCGTGTAAGGCGCTAATGGGACCTGCTGCAAACCACGAGCTCATGGCCCAAACCATTTCGGAACCGCCCCCATGCTTCACTGTAGGAAGGAGAAAGTCTGGGTTGTAGGCTTCTGCGGGAGTTCTCCACACGTAATCCCGTCCTGTGGTGGGAATAGTGAGAAACTTGATTCATCGTAAAACAAGACATGTTTTCAGTGATCCGCAGTCTACGTTTTATGTTCCTGGCACCACTGTAGTCTCAGTTTCATATTCACCTGTGACACCAGGGGTTTTGCAATCGTAGCTGCGCCCTAAATATTGTGCTTATGCAATTCCCTTCGCACTGTATGGGTCGACACTGGGTTTTGGAGATGTGCATTAAGCTCAGCAGTCACTTTCGTCGCCGTGGTCTTCCTCCTTGCGGTCACAATCCTCTTTAATGCCCTCCTGTCTCTCGCAGTAGAGTTTCGTTTTCCTTCCACAGTTGTGTCTCGCAGATGATGTTGTGCCGTGGACATTGTATGCTGTCATGATCTTCGACACGGTACCACTCGATACCCCCAATACCTGTACCACTGTGGTTACCGACGCACCAACCATACGGGCTCCTACAATCTGCACTCTTTAGAACTCCGACAGGTCACTCATCGTGCCTTCACCTGGAACGAAATTATAAAAACACTGATTTATAATGTAATCACACAGACCCTTGATACTATAAGCAACACTTTTTTACAAAAATAAATAAATAAATAAAAATTGTAGCAACATGTTCGTTTTACTCAAAAAGCAGCCTGTACCAAAGTCACTGTTTTCAGCGAGGTGTTTCCATTATTTTGGACAACCCCTGCATATCTCATGTGTATTGAAAACCTGTAAAAATATCTAAGAAACTGTGGCCATATTAATTAATTACAAAGGCTTTTCCATAAAAACTGATAGTATTTTTTTAGTTGGCGTCAGTGCGAAGGGGGAAAATAACCATGCAGACGACTAACTGAATTAAGGAAGTATTTATGGCAACAGTTATTAGCCGTGTCAGATGATTATGGTTTTGTTATTGCGCAGTTGTTTAAGGTACGTCTTCATTTCGCCATACAGCTGTGGAGGTGAGTGATTCAGAGTTAAGAAGTGAAATGCGTTGTGCGATAAAATTTTGCTATCGTTTGGGTTAAACGGCTAAAGAAACAGTTGATTTAATGAAAAAAGCTTACAAAGATAAATGTTTGGGTGAGTCAACGATTTTTAGATGGCACCATGATTTCAAAAAATGGCGTTCGTCAGCAGATTTTGCTCCTAGGCCTGGTCGACCTGAAAGTGTTGTTACGGGGCGTATTGTTAACACTGTTTGGGCAATCCTGCAAGAAGATCGACGAATGACGTGTGGAGACATAGCGGCGTCAACTAATATTTCAAACACGTCGGCATTCCGCATTCTATACACGACAAATTACTGCTGCATCGTGGGTGTTCCAGATGGGTACCTCATCACCTGACGAGAGAACAATTGTTGGCCAGAGTTCAGGTGTGTCACGAGTGGAAACAAATGATTGCAAAGGATCCAGACTTTTTAAACATTAATAACTGCCATGAGTCCACTATTTCGACCCTCTCACGAAGCGCGCAACGAGTGTCTGGAAAAACACAGGCTCACCTCCGAAAACAAGTCCTCCAAACCAAATCAGCTGGAAGGTGATGATAATTTTATTTAATCATAAAGGTGTAGTGTACCAGCATGCCATTCCTCCACAAATTACTGTGAATGCTAAATATTGCATTTCAGTCTTGAAGCGTCTGCGACGACACATATCGATTAGATGACCGGAACTGGTGGGCAAATGGACCCTACACCACGATAACGCCATGATATAAAAAGAAGCACCATG
This sequence comes from Macrothele yani, assembly GCA_039090855.1. Classification (NCBI taxonomy): domain Eukaryota; kingdom Metazoa; phylum Arthropoda; class Arachnida; order Araneae; family Macrothelidae; genus Macrothele; species Macrothele yani. The sequence goes on along the minus strand of CM077001.1, from coordinate 155,525,583 downwards.
GAATGTTTTGTAATTCTCCTGGTTGGAATGAATGAATGTGTGACCAAAGGGGCACCATGGAATATTTGTAACTCTTAGGGTGCAGTGAATGAATGACTAACCAAAGGAGCACCATTAATATATTTTGTAATCTTAGATGAGCACCATTAATATACCTTGTAACTCTCTTAAATGCAGCGAGTGAATGTTTGACCAAAGGGGCACCGTGGAATATTTTATATTTCTCTTGGTTGGAATGAATGAATGTGTGACCAAAGGGGCACCATGGAATATTTGTAACTCTTAGGGTGCAGTGAATGAATGACTAACCAAAGGAGCACCATTATTATATTTTGTAATCTTAGATGCAGTGTTTAACCAAAGGAGCACCATTAATATACCTTGTAACTCTCTTAAATGCAGCGAGTGAGGGGCACCGTGGAATATTTAATATTTCTCTTGGTTGGAATGAATGAATGTGTGACCTAAGGAGCACCATGGAATATTTGTAACACTCAGGGTGCAGTGAATGAATTACTAACCAAAGGAGCACCATTAATATATTTTGCAACTCTCTTGGATGCAGTGAGTGAATGTGTGACCAAAGAGGCACCATGGAATATTTTGTAATTCTCTTGGTTGGAGTGAATGAATGTGTGACCAGTAGGGCATCAATGAATATTTTGTAACTACCTTGGATGCAGTGAATGAATATTTAATTAAAGGGGGCACCATGGAATATTTTGTAATTCTCTTTGTTGGAATGAATGAATGTGTGACCAAAGGGGCATCATGGAATATTCTGTAACTCTCTTGGGTGCAGTGAATGTTTAACCAAAGGAGCTCCATCGTGCACTCACTGTCATAAAAACCCGCGCACCAAGAAAGAGACGTCGGATTGAAATGAGATTTTTATAATGCATACACTTGACGTGGATCATGAACACCAAACAGGGCGGGAAGACAAAAAAAAAAAAAAAAAAAAAAAAAAAAGAATTTAGGGTACAAATTACAAAACTACAAATTTCGAGTTGCAATTTATGAATACAAAACAGGAAAAAAATCGAAAGGAATATAAAAAGTTCTCAAATATTTAAAAATTCTCAAAGTTTTGCTGTATCAAAGACGAAATATGTAGACTCAACGTTTTGGCGATTCAACAATGAGCTTTTATCGTTTTTTAACTTAGCAGAGTTTAGACAAAAGTTGAGATTTGAAAGTAATAAAAAAAATATTTTTGAAAAAGTTAAGCATTGAAGGGACAATTGTTCCCCCTCAACGCCAATTACGTAAATTTCACATTGCTATTACAATGGAGAAAAACAGTTTGGGTAGCTCTGTATACTAACTAAAAGATACTATCAGAGCTTGGAGGTAATCTAGTGAGAAATCAGGCTTCGCGCTGAATGATAAATATCTGAATGCACAGTATGATTTCCACTTGAGTGAACAACACACCATCTATTTGAATGCATAGTCCGCTGTATTGCGCTTTCTATTAGAGTGCACAGTACGTTACTTGTATTTTCTTCCGCATAGTACACTGTCTACCTATCTAAGTGCATTCTACTCCACCTAAATTTACATACCTGCGTGAACAGTGTGCTGTTTACTCCTGTGTGCCTAAGTGTATGGTACGTCAGCTACTTGAGAGCATAGTACTGTCTTGCTCTGAGTGCACAATACCCCAGTACATATATGTTCCTGACTGCATAATGCACTACTTCTATTCACTAATACACTGGCGGAAAGTGAAAAAAGAACACCAAGAAGGAGACGTCTGATACCAACGAAATTTATACAGCATAATAACGGAATACAGAGGATAACGTGATCTAAACATTATGGCAAAATACAGCTGTATTTGCTGGTAAACTGAAAAATAACATTTCCATGTAACATGGTTTGTACGAGGTTGAACCGCCATGAACTGCGTCACACTGTGCAATTCTGGCGTGGAGTCTGTCGTACAGATGTTGGATGTAAGTTTGGGGTATTGAGTTCCAAGCATCCTCAACCTGAACGCGTAAATCGGGGATGGTCGTGGCTGGCCGTGAAGACCGGATAAGTCGTTGTCACATAAAATTCCACACGTGCTCAATGGGGGACAATTCCGGTGAAGTGCAGGCCATGGAAGTTGTCTCACACCCTGAAGTGCATGTTGCGTTGCACGTGCCGTGTGTGGGCGTGCGTTATCTTGCTGGAAAACACCACGATGGACCGACCTTACAAATGGCACAACAACGGGCTGAATGATGTTGTTGATGTAGGAGGTGCTGTTTAACGTACCAGGTACAAACACTAGTTGTGTAAGGGAGTGATAGCTGATCGCTCCCCACACCAGGAGACCAGGTGTAGACCCTGTGTGTCGCTGGCGGATGCAAGAAGGGTGGAGACGCTCCCCTGTGTGTCTGCGAACACGCATACGGCCATCAGAGGCTCCCAAACAGAATCTGCTTTCTTCGCTGAACACGACAAACCGCCATTGCGTTCTCCAGTGCAGACGTTGGCGACACCACTGCAGCCGTTCGTGACGGTGGGCTGGAGTCAGAGGTACACATGCCAGAGGCACACGTGCACGTAGTCCTGCATCTAGTAGACGGTTGCGGATTGTTCGCACAGTCACCTTAGGTGCAACGGCAGCTCGGATTTGCGTCGCAGTGGATGTTCTGCTTAACAACGCCGCTCTTCTTATGTGTCGATCGGTCCGCTCATCAGTCCGACTGTGACTCCCGGTTCCACGTCTTCTCGTGTGGGAATGTTCCTCGGACCATCTATGCCACCATCGAACCACCACCGATACTTCCCGTCCAATTCGCTCCGCAATACGACGATACGACCACCCGGCCTCGCGGAGTCCGACTAGACGACCTCGCTCAAAGTCCGATAACTGCTGAAATCGTACACGTCTTCCATGTCCAGGCATTGTAGCTTCTTCAGGGTCTTCGCACGTGTGCGTACGCCGACGACTGATTACATTCACTTCGCCGTACCCCTTAAATACCACCGACGATAATTTGCATATTATGCCGTGCTGTGGCGTAAGCGCTAACCGGTTGGTCCCGAAATTAACATCACACCTACGTAAACTCGACCCCATTAACATATGTAAATTTCATGATCGTCCGCCAATTCCTTCTTGGTGTTCTTTTTCACTTTCCGCCAGTGTATATACAATACACTATGCACCTTTATATATCTGAGCTCACAGTGCTCCATCTACTTTAGTGGAAACTGTGCTCTTTACCCCTATCTATCTTAGTGTACAATACGCCATATACTTGGCAGCACCTCCATCAGAGTGCATAGTACCCCGGGATATCTAAACCGATGAGTCATTACATTATGATTATCTACCTAATAAGCTGTAGGACCCCCTTTGCCCAGCAAAACAGCGGCCACTCGGTGAGGCATCGAGTCGATGAGGAGGCGATAGGTATCCTGGGGTATCTGGTACCGTAATGTCACCAGCAGGTCTTCCAGTTCCCGTACATTTCAGGATGGTGGTGATTTAACGCGAACCCGCTTTTCCAAGCCGAACCCCAAATGTTCGATTGGATTCATGTCAGGTGAATTTGGAGGCCAGGACATTAACCAGCATGTTCCTCGAGCCACTCATTGACGATTCTGGCAGTGTGGCACGGCGCATTATCTTGTTGGTAATGGCCATCTCCAGCAAGGAACACAGTTGCCATGAATGCGTGAACTTGGTCCGCAACGATGTTCAGATACCTGACAGCTGTCAGGGACTGTGTTATTGGGATAATGGGGCGTAACGTTTCCTAAGAAAACATCGCCCACAACATAACACCGCCGTCTCTGGCCTTTCCCCTCCCCCAACAGTGCATCCAGGTGCCGTAGCCTCCGCTGGTAATCGGCGTACCTGCGCTCGGCCGTCTACGTGATGCACCAGGAATCTTGATTCTCCAGACCAGGCCACTTTCTTCCAATCTCGATGATCTTGGGCCCTTTTCATGCATTGTTGGCAATGAAATGCGGTGATCATAGGGACCCTCCTAAGTCTTCGGCTTCGCAGGCTCATGCGCAGAAGGCTGCGATGAACTCTGTGCACATATATCACCACGCATCGCCCTGATCACCACTGTTGTAGCTGCGGGTGATTTGTCGCACTGTGGCCCTTCGGTCGCTGTGAACAATGCGGAACAGTCTCCGCTCCCCTCTGGCATCAATCAGTTGCGGACGACTGTTCGTCGTTTGGCCATCTGTGCACCACTTTTGATACCTACTCACTACAGCGATGCATAAGCAACTCACAAAACCGCGGCGTGTCATCACAATTTGTCCTTTGTCAAACAACGATAAATTGGCAGCTTTTCCCATTCCGACTCCGAACACTACTAACCGAAAGCCGGTTCTCGGGTTGTATATACACTGCTGGCCACCCAATATGCAACACCAAGAAGGACACGAGATAGCAAAGCTAGGTTTACTGGACACATAACAACAGATACAAAGATGAAACGATTGAGCTTACAGACCCGTGCGACTTGCGGAACACGCAGACATCAATACTTCGTGTGTCCCCCATGGCTGGCAATAACGGCCGCTACACGCCGCGGCATCGAACGAAAAAGGCGTTGGATGTGGGCTTGGGGTATGTCGGTCCAGGCTGCTTCCACACGCTGCCACAGTTCATCAGGCGTAGCCGCAGATGGTGCTTGCCGGGCCAATCGGTTGCCGATCAGCTACCAGACGTGTTCGATGGGCGACATATCAGGAGAACAGGCAGGCCACGACAGCAGTGACACCTGGTGGGCCGTGAAGAATTGTTGCACGATGCGTGCCACGTGCGGAGGTGGTCATAATGTAATGACTCATCGGTGTATATTCTTAACTGCACAATACTCTACTTCTATTCACTAGTATACAATGTACCGCTATGTATCTGAGTTCCCAGCAGTCTATCTGCTTCAGTGCATGGTGTTCTTTCTGCTCCTATTTACGTGAATGTGTAGTGCGCTGTCTGCTTAAGTAAAGAGTGTACTATCTTCTTTATCGAACAGTACGTTATCTGTCTGACTGCCATGCCATCTACCTGTGTGTATCAACAGCAAAGTACTAGCATCATTGTTTTCTGAAATCGTGCATTGTGACGACACATGGATTTTGCTGCACTGCAGAATCAAAGGGTCAATGTTAATATCAGAAAACTTCAGTTCTTGTTTTTAGCAGAATGAACACTGTTAAAAATTAGTACTTAGAAATAAGCAAAGGGTACTCGTTTTTGAGTACATTCTAGGCTTATAATAACTCCGAGTACTTCTGTCTCATTTTTGGAAAAGATACGTACTCATTGTTGAGTACATACAGGTAATCAATTGTGAGTATTTCTAATTTGAAATATATGTACTTATTTATGAGTACGTATATTTCAAATATATGTACTCCAAAAATCCATATATTTCAAGTGCATGTTCTCTAACTTCATTCAGTTTCTTTGCACTTTCGGGCAGGGCACAAAAACTGCAGGAAGTTAGAGCGAATCTAGCGATTCTGACAGGATAGTTTGTAAGTGAGAGAAAGCACACTAGATGGCGTCACCGCACAAGCGTACGATTTTGCACATAGAAGGCAGAGAGAAATTAGGGAGCTTAGGAACTTTCACCGGAGGATTTCTACACGGGGGCCGTCACTTAAGGTGGTTCCACCTAAAATCTCTGCCTTATGTTTCCAGTGGTAAAACTTCTTTATATATTTTCTTCGCAATTAATGTTTCTCCAAGGATGAAAATTTGCACATCGATAAAACTAACTTCAAGTTATAACATGGGACACTTAATACTTGCAAAAACATAACCATAATTATATTAAATCAATCATTTTTCTTTGAGTAATGTTCAAACCTGCTAATAGATGGCGCGACCTGTACATTCACGATGTCAGTAGACAAATGTTAGATAGCTTAGTTATGTTTATGTTTTAACAAGTATTAAGTATCTCATGCTGTAACTTAAAGTTAGTTTTATCCATGTGCAAATTTTCATCCTTGGGAATACATTACTTGCGAAGAAAATATGTAAAGAAGTTTTACCATTGGAAACATAAGGCAGAGATTTTAGGTGGAACCACCTTAACGTGCTCGTCCGATGCATGGCGATTATTCAGCGATTGTTAGAAATTCACACCACCACGGAGAGCCCCCAGGTTCAAGCCTATCAGACTAGGTTTGAACTTGGGGTCCCGCCATTAGTAGTCTGAATCTCTAACCACTAAGCCATCCGCAGCTCGATTTCAAATTTGGAATACGTGTACTCCATACATACTCATTTACTCATAGAATCAGCTGGAAGTATATTATTCGATGGCACATCTGGGATAATAGATATACTCGTTGTTACATGCTGGGCAAATGGACCGTACAATTTTATGACAAATATAGTGATGAAGCGACAATATATTATTTATGAGATTGACACAATCATAAATAATATATTGTCGCTTCATAACACAAAGATACTTGTGCATAATTAAATAACTTGTGATCAGTGACTTTGTACTAATTATTTGTGTCGCTTTACACATTTATTAAACAATTTCTCTTGAAATTTATAATATCTAAAATGAAGTAATACGAGCCGAGCCGCCCCGGTGGCGCAGTGGTCTAAGCGATAGCCTCTGATCATTCGTCCAAACGGGGTCCGGGTTCGAATCCCGGTGAGGCATGGATGTTGTGTTTGTCTTACGGCACTAGTTCTCTCCCTTCCCTGGAACCAGTGACCCTAAATTAGGGACGGGCGACTGCTTATAGCCCATTGAGTTGCTCACGGTGGTCGCTAAACCTCCAATCAAAAAAAAAAATAGTAATACGAGATTATATTTATTGACGCAGTTATTTGTGAGTACGTATTGTTACTTGTATTTGGGCATGTCATGTACTCGTTTACGATACGTTAAAAAAAAAAAAAACCCGAGTAGGTTCAGGTTCTCATTTTTAAGTAGATTTTTTTTAACAGTGAATCTTTACGATTTCCGACTTCAAGCACAATGGTTTCCAATTTTCCTCAATCTAGCCCAATCGTGGATCGATTTTCAAAAAGTTCCCTGCCACCCAGAATGCTCAAAGCATAATCGCCAGTCCGCCATGTATTCGAGGGGTCACAGATTCTCGAGCTGGGTAATTGCCAGAATTTGAGTCAAAGATTAGACATGGATGGGGTGTTTGCCCTGAAACTGCAACTCTGATCCTCGCCTGGAATAATGGCCTTAAATTGGGGTTGGGCGGTTCCATATAGCCTGAGCTGTTTATGGGTTTTGTTAAACCTGAAACAAAAGAGTACAACTTTCAGCTTTCCATAACATGTTTTGAGATTTATAAGGGTGTTCCACGCCATTTTCCGTTGCTTCCTGCGATAGTCATTGCACAATATACGAGTAATTGCTTCTCAATTATGCATACAGAAGTTTTCAAGAATAATTATTTCTAGGAAACTTCCAAAGGGAATCATGTGGTTGCACGCACGTCCTCGTACTACGATTTCGACAACAACAACGTCATTGTCAACCTTGGCCTTAGAAGTCTTGAACCATCCTACTTGCAGTCCAGATTTAGCCTTCAGTGATTACCACTTATTTGTTCGATTAAACAGCTCCTGCGTAGGCAGGACAGAATGGAAATTTTTGGAGCGATATTCTGAATTTGCTACGCAATCAGCAGACTTCTTTCCGTGTTGCGGGCGTCACGGAACTTAACACTAAGATGGCAAAATGCAACTGTGCAGAGGGGATTGATTATCTTGAAAAGCAGTTTGCTGATTTTGATAAGCTTGTTTCGGGCAAGTGAAATGAAAGAAGTTCAAACCAAATCACCACGGTGCATTGGAACACAGAATAAGCTTTCTTTAAGAAATATGAACTAATAAAGGAAAATGCCTATGTGTGTGTGTAGTGGCAGCCGTAACTCATCAGGAAGGCGTGGCAGACCTTTCAAAATTTGGCACATTGTTTCTGTTTGTTGTTCGAGTTACAGTGTCGTGTTTCAAGGTGAAATTTCAAAAGAGAAGCTTGTGTGCTGGAACCAAAAATATTTACCATGCTAAACTCACGGACAATGAAATTTTCACACCTAGACGAAAACATGCTGCAACCGCGAAACTTTGCAAATAGCTAGAGTGCGCGCTGGTATGAAAGTGATCTACATTGGTGCGATTGCCCATGACCGTACACCCTGTGATGGCGCTGAAAGCACGAGCCTGCAGGCTTATAAACCGGCGTGTAATAGATGCCCCATGAAAGCGAAAAGTACTGGCCGACGCAAGCAAGAGTACAGAGTGACAAGGATGCGGGATAAACTCCAGACACGTCGATTTACGCAACTTACGGACTTTGAGAGGCCCGATCATCGGGCTGTGGTCGGCGCGCCGTATAGCCCGCCACGTGGATCGTTCTGACCATACCGTCCGGCTGTGTTGGGAGCAGTGGACACGTGACAACACTACCACACGGCGGAGCGGCTCCAGACAGACCAAGAGAACCACCGGTGGAGGGGATCGACGGATCGTGCGCCAAGCACGAACGGATCCCACGGGGACTCGGTCCACTATTCAGGCAGATGTAGCGGCTCCTGTATGCCCACGAACCATTTCCCGACGCCTGGTGGAAGCGAATCTGCGATTCCAGCGCCCCTTACGTGTGCTGCCATTAACACCGAAACATCGCCGGCTCCATGTGCAGTGGTGCTAGGCGAGAGCGACGTGGGGTGTTTAGCGATGAGTGCCGCTTCGTTTTGGAGACAGATGATCATCGTGTCCAGGTGTGGAGGTCCCCGGGTCAACGGCACAATCCCAACCTCACTTTCGAGGACCACACCTCCCCCACTTCAAGCATTATGGTCTGGGGAGCCATAGCCTATGATAGCCGATCAGCTCTAGTAGTGGTACGTGGATCATTGACGGGCCAGCGGTACGTGAATGACATCCTACGGCCCCATGTGCTCCCATTCCTGGCCGGGATTCTAGGTGCGCTATACCAGCAGGATAATGCCCGCCTGCACACAGTTTGGGTTGCCCGGGACTGGCTACATTATGTCCAGACACTTCCATGGCCTGCCCGCTCCCCGGACATGTCTCCTATCTCGCCTAACATGTCCCTTAGGACCAGTTGAAACGCCGGCTGCCGCCGCCGCACTATCCGAGATTTGGAGCACACCGTCCAACACGTGTGGGTCAGTCTGCCGCAAGACAACATCAGGCGTCTGTTCGCTTCCATGCCGTTTTCGCCATCATGTGTATCATTACGTCCATAAAATCTCAGTTCAATCCGATGCTTCCTTCTTTGTGCGCAAATCTCATTGTCTGTGAGTGTAATTCAATTCCAGCAATTTCTCTTAGGGGTAGACTCACAAGGAAGTTCCCTTCAAGAAATCTGTATTAATAAAGAAAAGTGTGTGTGTGTGTGGGTGTGGGTGTCGTAGCAGCCGTAACTCATCGGGAAGTCGTGGTAAATTTTTCAAAATTTATGATGTTTTTTTTTTTTTTTTTTTTTTTTTTGTCTGGAGTTACAGAGGCAGATCTTCAGTTGAAATTCCAAAAGGGAAGCTTATGTGCTGGAAGCAAAAATATTTACCATGCTATTTCAACCCCAGCAATTTCTTGTAAGGTTTAGACCCACAGGGAAAGTTTAGACGCAAGTACCTGTGTCCCACGAGACTGCTGCGTATCAGAAACTAAATTACAGAAGATTGAAATGAGAAGCTCAGATACGACAGGTCGGAGAAGCAGGGGAGCCAGATTGAAGGTACGACTCGGCGTAGTTGGGAGTGCCAGAGTATGCCGTCACAACGAGCACTTCTAGAGCGACAGAACAAGGGTGATGGGGTAGGAGCAGATGATCTTATTTGTAAACGGGGTCCAGTGCCCCTGTGCTTAAGCCATAACGTGCCCAACGGCAATTGTGCAGTGGTTTAGAGCAACTCAACCTATCTGGGATTAATCCTATGACCATACGATTGGAAGGCGGCTGCTCTAACTACCAGGCCATTCGTTTCGTTATGCTATTTTAACAGAAGCCAGGAAGTTAATGAAGCAACAGAGGACGCGTATATGACCTTGAACGTACGTGCGTGCACTGTCACTGGTGCTTGCGTGAAAATGTTCCTGTCACGTGGGTATCACGAGAAACAAGACAACTTCCCTTATGTGGGCATTGTTGTTTAAGGCTGTCTTTGAATGAGGGTAATTGAAATTCTGTCCTATATATGTAATGCAAATTATTTTGTACACATTTTCTCGAAAACTAATACTTTGTACAGTTTGAAATTTTGAGCACAAATAAAAACGGCCCATATCTAATACGTGTCGCAGTTATTTTTCCGAAAAATTTGTTAGAATTTTTTTAAATTCAATTTATCTGACTGGAAAGTATTCCAATTTGGCGCTAGATGGCGCCAAATTGGAATACTTTCACTTGGCACTTAGCGCTTAAAATTTCACTTGGCACTTAGCGTAAATAAACTTTTTTTTTTTTTTCGGCATAGTTTCGAAACTTGTTCCCAAATGGTAGCACTAGTTTTGTTCTGTGACAACCAAGCTCGGTAACCTTTACCTAAAACTTATTAGCAAATAGGACATTCCGTAAATATTTATAAATTCTCGCAATTCCAGCCGGGGAAACCTCATATTCGCTGCCCCGGTGGCGCAGTGGTCTAAGCGTTGGCTTCTGATCATTCGTCCGAAAGGGGTCCGGGTTTGAATCCCGTGGAGGCATGGATGTTGTGTTTGTCTTTCATCACTAGCTCTGTCCCTCTCCTGGAACCAGTGACACTAAATTAGGGACGGGCGACTGCTTATAACCCATTGAGTTGCTCACGGTGGTCGTTAAACTTCCAATCGACCCCCCCCCCCGTCATATTCGAAAATGAAAGCAAGTGCAGTTTTATCAGGTGACAATATTACACTTGCTTTCATTTCGAATATGAGGTTTCACCTGTCAGCAGGGGTTATCCACGAAGGGGTGCTGGAAAAGTTTGGAAAGGAGTGTTGAAAAAATTTCGGGAGATGTTGATTCAAGACAAATATTTCGAAGTGAAATATTTAGTTTTGAAACCTGAGATTAAAAATGGATGAAACTTAACTGTAGAATTTTTTGTAGTTAGGAATGGAGATTTTTTCCCCCTGAAAAACTACACAAAGCAATTTACCATTAATGTCTTACAAGGAAAATGTTTAATCAGTGCATTCTTCCACACTGTAAACAATTTTCTGAATTTCACCATCCACTTTCCGTGATTTCTTTCGTGAATTAACGAAGCATGTTACCGATGCAACTTTTCCCATGAAATGACGAGAAAAACTCTGAATTTCACGGATTTTTTGTACGCTAGAAAAATTCTGAATTTTCAGAAACCTTTCTGCAATTCAATTTCTTTCGTATATTAACAAAAAAACTCCGTCCTCACTTTTTCTGTATGCATATGACGAAAAATTTCTGGTTATAGGAGAGATTCGCGGGAATACTTGAGGGTTTGATTAACTATTAAATTTCTAGTAAATAGTAACACTGTATTAGTGATCCGATTTATTGGCGTAGGAAATAAACACATAGGCGTTTCCAAGCTTTCGCACATCGACCAGATGGCTTTTTCAAGGAAGTTAGACAGAAACTGCAAACTGAAAAATAGAACGCTTAACAATTTGAACGCGGGAACTTGACAATAAATAGATGCGACGTTATATTCATTTAAAGATACGAGGCGTCACGTTGGTTGCACGCGGGATCCTGGTAGAAAAAAGGCGTTACTTGAAGAACTAGTTCCAAATTCGTGGCAACTCGAGCGAGACAGACTCATTGCAAGTATGGCTGTTGGTAATGATCTCCAAGGTTTCCCGAATGGCTGTACATTTAGGGGTAGAGTAGCTAGCTAATTTCTTTATATCATCCCACATAGGAGTAGCTGACTTGAGTTTGACTTCTCTGGATAGTGCCGTGGCTACTTTACCGTGTTTTGTGTCCCTTTTATGTTCGTTGACTCTGATTCCAAACGAACGCTTGGTCATTCCAATGTTGTATTGTTTAGAGTCGTTCGGATACTGTGAGGGGGATAGCATAAACGCCTGCTTCGCAGGAGAGAGGTTTTTTTTTTATGTGTTTATTTCCTACGCCAATAAATTGGATCTCTAGTACAGTGTTACTACTTACTACTTAATTGGTGTACTGTTCCTCGTTATAAATTTATTAAATTTGTCTGTTAAATTATTTGATTTTGAAATTAAAAAGATAACCATATGAATGTAGTAACAGTATTGTACGTTAATCAGGATTAAACTGTAGATATAGGATTCAGTTCTATATATATATATATATATATATGTGTGGGTGGGTGTTTGCGTGTTTTTGGTACTATACACCTTTCCTGACAGTAGTAAAGTAAATCTGAAGTAAAAATTTTCGATGTGACGAAAAATGGTTAACAGACGCTACCTAGGTTGATTTTCTGAGGTATCTCGAAGGCGGTGCGTCGTAGCGAAATTTGGCTTCCTGTCGAGCAATAGGGTGTCTGGGAGGGGAGGAAAGGAGGGGGGGGGCGGAAACCAAATTTTAAACAGTAACTCCTGTCGGGGTGTCTCTGTGGGGGGAGAGGGTTCCTGCTATTGAAGAAAGCTTTAAAATGATGTATAACACGGTGGGTTTGATTTTCTCAGATATCTCGAAAACGGTGCTTTGTAGCGAAATTTGGCTGCATTTCGACTTTCCCAAGGGGTGAAGGAGAGTGGGGTTATCTGCTATTGAAGAGAGCTTTATACTGATGTATAACACGACCATGGCCATATGTAGAGGATTTTAGGAAGGGAGTGTGTGACCCCAGGCCTTAAACAACCCTTAGAAATAGGAAACTAGGAGATTTGGGCTAGAGCGCCCGATAGGAAAGTGACACGGAAGCGAAGTAGAAAGGGGGAGGAAGACGCCCTTATTTATTACCGGGGGGCCAGTACTCGGGGTCCGACGGCTTGACGTGCCCATCCGACGCACGGCGGGTATTTAGTGGATCGAGCGTAAGTACCTGGCTGGGATCGAACCTGAGGCCCTTCCCGTGGCAGTCACGAACGGTTGCCCTCTCGGCCACCCGCTGCCCCTGATGTATAACACGATTGCGTGCATCCTGTATATATTCTGGATCAAAAGTTGCCAATCCACTTCACTACACACTTGCGATTCAGCTTTTATTTCTATCTTGAAGTAAACTTTTATCTTGCGCATGCGCAGATGGACTTTAGAGCTGAGACGGGCTGAGCCCGAAAGCATGAAGCAGAGCCCGGGCCTGAATCGGGCTTGGGCTGTAGAATATTTACTGCGGTTCGATATTGGGTGGGCTCGGACTCTTACAGAGAGGGAGAGTGAAAGATTTTTTTTTTACATAAATGTGATTTTATATGATTTAGCAAATGAGACACTTTATACTTGGTAAAGGGAATTCTTCGGCAGCTGGTTCTGGTTAGGGAGCGGGCATTAGAGATAACTATTTATTCTGGGCTTGGGTAGAAAATGGCATAGCCTGCGCATTAGTGTGAAAAAGCTTTTTCAAGGACTATAGATATTGGATAGTTGATAGCACGCCGACGATAATTTACCCCCTATCTCATCGCAATAGCTTGCTCCTAATTCTATTTAGCAACGTACATATTGCAGCGGATTATGGCGCGATATAATATTAGCATTGTTTGAGCAACATGCAATTGCAGCATCTCCCGATCATTTTGGATGCCCGGCCGCCCGAAGCACTTCAAGTGGAAACGAACGGTCAAAGAAAATCTTACAATTACACTGTAAAAATAGATAGAGGTCCCTTCCAAGCACCTACCCATTTGAGAAATACGTTTGTTAATTGCAGGAGTAGGAAAGAGTTGAAGTGTGGGAAATGAGATTTTTTTTTATGGTTGAATAGGTTAGCCAGTTTTCGGGCCCGGGCTCTATCTTGCAATATAAAAATTGGGCTCGGGCTGATTAGCACGGTCTCGGATAGGCTCAGGCTGATTAGCACGGTCTCGGATAGGCTCAGGCTCCGAAAATTGAGCTCAAACTCAGCTCTACTAGCTACATTACATTTCATCGGTGTCAGCTTACGTTAGTCTAAATAATAATAATAATAATAATAATAATAACAAATATTGTTTTTGAAAGAACTACGGTAAACAGTCGAAATACTATTGCCGCCGCCATATTAAATATTTACTTTTATGACTCGCATATCTTCTTTCGTTGGTTTTACGACAATAACACTCATTAATCCACCTACCTAAGCACTTCTCAATGTCAGGAATTAGTAAAGCTTATTCTTTGTTGTTATGATTTAATTCCGCTTAGTATGTACCGGACTGTGGCTCAGTATGGTCGTGTGACTGACGCGAATAAATGCTGGTGTTGTACGTAAATAAATGTATACTCTCGAATCACTCTTTTTTCTTTCGCATCGAGAAAGATTTTGGCATGCGGAAAAATGCATTGCATAAATTATCTACAGAGAGTACCATGGTATTATCTCATTTTTTTGTTTTTAAATCAGATTCTGCAAAAAGAAAAACAATGGACATAGCGTAACTGAGTTATAGTTTTATATGCCGATTGCGAAAATAAATAATCGAAATAATGATCAGTCGAATTTTATGCACTGATAACATTTTTTTAACATTTTAATCCTCCTTTTTCCTCCATGAATTTTGATTGAGCCACGGAAAGGACTTCCAAGGAAAAGTGCGCGTCTTTGTCCTCTATACTAACCAGTAAATCCCTATTTACAGAAACAAAGCCGTTGGAGATTTCAAAAGAATTCTCATGTTCGTTACGGTGCTCAACGTTTTGCGCTTTCAGTTGCTGCAGGAAGGAAGCTCTTGTTGGCTAAGCAGCAAAGATACTTCCTTTTCCGGTGTTCCCACGAAATGCATGAAGAAACGTTTATGTCCTCGACCCCCAGCTCCCTTTTTCATTCTTTCTGCCTTTGCAAATTTGCGAAACTTTCACACTCGATGCTTGCAATAAAACACTTACTTTCAACTTTCTTTCGTATCCATAACACTTTAAAACAGGAAAGACGACACCGAATTTTTGGTTGTAATGAGCACTCAGAGGTATCCAGTTCGCACACACTTTCTGACGCGAATTAAATTTATCAAAGTCAATGTAACTGGTTAGGAGGAAAACGATCAACCGGGTTTCTACGAGGGTTGTACCGAAAGTAATGCAAAAACTGATACATGTCGTTCAAATTGTACATGTTGGTACAGTAACTCTTTCTCTATTTAAAGGTACTACTCAACATAGTTTCCATCACAAGCGATGCATTTGCGCCATCGTTGAACACAACTCTCGAATCCTCTTTAAAAAAATTCAGGTGTGGACTGTTTACCCACTTCTTCAGTCACTTTAAACTCGTATGTGTCATCAAATCGTTGTCCCCGGAGACGTCCTTCATTGTATCGAACAGGTGCCAGATCTGGGCTGTACGGTGGATGAGGGGAGGGGGGTAGACCACCGACCGGCCTAATTTGCTGATCGCCTGATTTGTTGCCACAGATGTGTGTGGTCTGGCATTATCATGATGAATGTCGTTCCTTTTCAGATTCTTGTTCGGTCTCTTCCTTCGTATGGCTTCTCTAAGCTTCTTCAGCGTCTCAATGTATCGCTCGCTGGTCACGCTATGGCCACGTTCCAGAAAATAAAGGAGAATGCCACACCTGTCATCCCAAAAAGCAGCTACCATGACTTTCTGTGCTGATCGCTGGCCCTTGAACTTCTTAGGCCTTGGTGAAGAGTTGTAACGGCATTCCATTAATTTATTCTTAGTTTCCGGTTCGTAAAGATACGCCTACGTTTCATCCCCTGTCATCAGATCGAAAAAAAAAAACGTCTCTTCATTGGCATCAAACGCTTCCAGCAGATCAGAGCAGACTTCCACCCTTCTCTCCTTCAAATCGTATGTCAACTGCCGAGGTATCCACTTTGCACACACTTTCCGATACTCTAAGTCTTCCACCATGTTCTGTGTGGCACTGTGACCACAGTCCACTTGTGCAACAAGCTCACGGATTGTGACTCTTCTCTCCGCGTGAATCAGTTCATCCAATCGCTGACGATTTGTGTCAGTGGTCGCAGATGATGGTCTCCCACTGCGTGGTTTGTCTTTAATGCTAGTTTCTCCTTCTTTAAACTTCTTCATCCACTTGTGCACGCTGTTCTTGTCAATGGTGTCATCTCTGTAAACATTCTGTAGCCTTCCGTGGATGTCGGGAAGCCTGCTACCTTCCTTCGTCAAGAACTCGATGACTGCATGCTGCTTCTGCTAGGAATCCCTTATTTACTATTTACCTGCAATGAAAAAGAAAAGTTACTGTAGAGGAAAAGTTACTCTACCAACAGTCCCAATTTGAACGACCTCTGTCAGTTAGTAAAAAAGTTATGCCCTCTTTCGCATTACTTTCGGTATAACTCTCGTACAATTGATAAAACATCCAGAAATAGAAACAACTACTTACTTCCACCAGCGGCTAAAAAGTATGTCACGAAAATTAACAAACGGCACAAAAAAAAGTTTCTCATAGCAAAAGGAAGGTATCTGGGACAAAGAGATTTTCAAATCGAACAGTTAAAAGAAGAAATATATATGAAGAAGGAAGCATGACTTAACTTTACGCCTTCTAGCATTTTGCATAGTGAAAGAGTTGAAAGTAGGCGAAAAATATTCTTCATGCAAAAGAACTTTTCAAATGCATTTTCCGGAAGCAGAAATAGCAAGTAAAAGGTTTCGACCTGTACTGTACTTAATGGGGAATCTGAGCATTATTTAAAGAGGATAATGCTCCACATTTCTATTGTAGCGAATGGCATATAGTAAAGAAGAAATTTCTTAATAGGGTTTTTAGAAGTGGAGATACAGCTGCAAACTGAAGTACACAAACACCACCTAGCGACAGAACTGTGAACTAAAAACTCCTCATAGCAAACCGAAAGTGTTCTACAAGGTAAATGGCATCCGGTGTTGGAAGAATTTCTAAAATCGCAGATGTTGAAGCGGAGATATTGAGAAAACAGATTTTGCGCCACCTATCGGTGAAATTGTGCTCTATTTTGTGAGTTTGCATAGTTAATAGTATCTGACCGGAGAAAGATTTTCAATCGAGTTTTTGAAAAACGAAATCAAGGATCATCATTTGACATTTTAAGCTTCCATACAAAAATAATTTTTCAAATCGGATTATTCGTTGCAGAGATACGGTGTCCATAGACGGACGGACGGACAAACCGATAACATAAGTGCGATCTTTTTTACAAAAGTCGTACTAAAAAAGTATATTGGTTGAGGCAGGGATTCGGTAATTAAAACAGGCAAGCTCTTTTTCCACTGCGCTACCAAAGTGGGACAAACGTTACAACATTCAGACAAAGGAAATTATATTGTTTCTGTGATTTTGAAAAACAATAGTCTAACACAGTAAGTAACTTAAGGGTAATTCTGTGTCAAATCAACAAGGCTCACAACCCCACCCCTTTTGATTTCCTTGAAATTGTGACACAGCACTGAGAAAAACGTTTTCTTAATTTAGCCAAAAAATTGTTGAATCAACCAAAAAATTTTGTCGATTGCAGTCAACAAAAATGTTTGTTGAATTTACAAAAGTATTTTGCTGAAACTTATTGTTGATTCTACAAAATTTATTGTTATCATGACAAAACCTTTTGTTCATTAAACAAAATGCCTAGGCCGATTTTTGGGAATTTGTTTGATCCAACAATATGTATTGTTATCGTGATAAAACGTTTTGTTGCTGCAACCAAATATATTGTTATTGTGACACAGTAACTTCTTGCTCCAACAGAATTTAGAGTTATGTAGCTGGGCCACTTTGTCCCTAAACTTTTTTCCAATGGCAGCACTTTGTCGGGACAGTAATTTTAGGCCGTGCCCTACGACCCTGGGTGTCCGCCATTTTTTCCCCCGCCATCTTTCAATTTTCCCAACGTATTTACTTTCTAGTGGTGTTTAAATGAATTTGGACGGTGTTACGTCACGAGGAAATTTTTTCAGAGCCAGCCAAAAATCACCGAGCGGATTCGAACCTGAGACCTTTTGTTAAGGAACTAGGCGTGCTAACCACTCGGCTATACCACCATTGGGCGCAAAATGACTCTAAACGTGTAGCCTGGTCCGACGAATCACGGCACCGCCTGTTTTGGGAAGATTGCGGACTCCGGGTGTGGGGACAACCCCACAAGGTAATGGATTCCGCATGCGTACAAGGGACAGTGCAAGACGGCGGTGGCTCTGTTATAGTGTGGGGTGTTTTAACCTGGCACACATTAAGATCCCTCATACATCTGCAGGCCGCTCTGACCGGTGGAGAGTACGTAACCATCCTTGGGGTCCATTTGCACCCGTTCATGTCATGCAACCGCTTCGACGGGTGCGACCTCTTCCAACTCGACACTACACCACCTCGCACATCCACAGTTGCCCGATTATGGCGGGAGGAACATTCCACGGAGTTTGCCATCCTGATATGGCCCCATCGCTTGCCAGATTTAAACCCCATTGAACACATTCGGAATGCTGTTCAACATTCCGTCAATGACAGGAATTTTGCACCAGCGAATATTACAGAATTGTGGGACGCTCTTTAGAAGCATGGTGTGCACTGTCTTCACAGTACTACAAATAGCTCGTGGAGTCCATAATCCGTCGCGTTGCTGCCGTTATCCCATCACGAGGAAACGCGGTATTAAGAATTAAGGTATCCCAGTCTTCTTTTTTTTTTTTTTTTTTTGGCAATTCAGTGTATGTACTAGAGATGAGTTCGGTCCTAATTTTAGGAGCCCGGGCCCAGTCCGCTTTCTTTTATTACATGTTTGCTAAGCCCGGGTTCTCAGAAAATTTTGCTTAGCAAGGCTTGCATTATGCACAGGCCAAAGCTATGGCCCAATCAAGGATTAGGTTTAAAAGTTTACTTCGGTTAATCAGCTTCATAATATAAATATGTTCTTCGAAACACTATGCATAAAAGCAAATGTTCTAAAATGTGAACTAGAAAATAAATAAATAATCGATGCAATATGCCGTTCGACTATACCAGGGGAATCAGTGATTTTGCCGAAAACTGAAGGTAAGAAAATCTTTTAGAAACACAAAATATTCCATTCGTTATTTCTTTTGGATTTCTAAATTAACTTTTATTTTGAATAAATTGCATTACAGAACGTACAACTCTTTACAGACAGTAGCACGTATTTTAAATTTTGACTCCCGAATGCTAAACTTTGCAATATAATTTACATATACACATGCTAACTGGTAAAGATAGTTTACAGTGATGTAGTAGAGTATAAAACAAGAAAGATGACACCGAATTTTCGGGTGCAATAAGCACGTCTTTTGAATCCGTTCTGACGCAAGTTAAATTTGTCAATGCTATTCAAAGTCAATGGAACCGGTATGGAAAACAATAATATCTGACGGAAAAAAGAAGTTTTGCAATCGGGTTTTTAATCCCTCATATATTGCTGTAAACGGAATCGTGAGCTTACGCTCTCTGGTTGCAGACTTGTGCGTCAGGAAAAACATGAATTTATATGAGAAACATTTCTCACCGGAAAGACTCTCCAACACAGAAAGGATTTTTCAAATCGGACAATTAGAAACAGTGATATCGACAAAAATAAGATGTGACTTTACGTCCCCTGGTGGGAAAACCATGCATTATTTTAGGAAAAAAGTATTCTCTAAAGGTTTTCCCATATGAGCGGTATCGGTCCAAGAAAAAAAAAATTAGTCGAGTTTTCAGGAGCCCAGATTTTGCTGCAAATACATCAGAAGCAGAAATTAACACTTACGCTCTCTGGTGGCCAAACCGTTATTTACCAAACATTAGAAATTATGTGAAAAATATTTTTCATCAGGTCTTGTATGCGATACAGGAAGAATTTTTCAAATCGGAGTTTTAGGAGCAGAAATAATGCAGAAAACGCAATTTACCTTTGTGCCCCCTAGCGGAAAGTCTATGATTTACTTGAAAATTTTGAATATATTGGAAAAACATTTCGCATCGGAAACACTATCCAACAAAGAATGAATTTTTCAAATCGGACTCTTAGAAGTAGAGATATTGACAAAAATGAGATATACATCTACGCCCCCTGGCGTAGAAACCATGAATTATTTTAAGAAAAAAAATGTTTCTAAAAGGTTTTTCGACATGAGTAGTATAGGTCTACGAACGACGTTTTTTTCAATCGAGAATTTAGAAGCTCATATTTTGCTGCTAATACATCGGAAGCGGAAATTAAGATTTACGCCCCCTGGTGGCCAAACCATTTTTTTTTTTTTACAAAAGATAGAAATTATGTGCAAACGATTTCTTATCAGGAGCTGTATTCGGTGCAGAAAGAATTTTTCAAATCGAAGATTTAGAAGCAGAAATATAGGGGAAAACGCGATTTACCTCTACGCCCCCTAGCGGAAAGTCTACGAATTACTTGAAAATTTTGAAATTATATGAAAAACATGTCACACTGAAAACACTATCCAACAAAGAAGAAATGTTTCAAATCGGACTCCTAGAAGTAGAGATATTGACGAAAATAAGATATACATCTACGCCCCGTGGCGGAGAAACTGTGGAATATTTTAAGAAGAAAATATTCCAAAAACGTTTATCTATGTGAGTCCACGAAATAATTTTTTCAATCGATATTTTAGAAGCTCAGATTTTATGGAAATACGTCAGAAGCAAAAATTAACGCTTACGCCCCCTGGTGGCCAAAGTATTCTTTACCAAATATTTGAAATTATACGCAAAAGATTTTCCCTCAGGAGATGTATCCGCTTAAGAAAAAAATATTCAAATCGGAGTTTTAGTAGAAGAGTTATCGGGGAAAATGTAATTTACTTTTACGCCCCCTAGCGGAAAATCTATGCATAATTTGAAAACGTAACTATATCTAAAATACTCTTCGACATAAATGGAATCGAAAGGTAAAATAATTTTTTCAATCGGATGTTTAGAAGCAAATATGTGGAATAAAACGTATTTTTGAATTCGACATCATTTACGCTTTCTAGTGGCGAAATTGTACATCGTAAAAAAAAAAAAACGAAATGAAGGATCTTCATCATTCGCATATTTCAAGCTTCCCAATGCAAAAATAATTTTTTAAATCGGAGAAATAGTTGCAGAGATATCGTGGGTGCAGACGGACGGACAAACCGATAACATAAGCATGATCTTTTTTTACAAATGACGTGCTAAAAAACGTATGAGCATTCCAGACCAGATTTTTCTGCATTTTGTAACATTAACAAAGCTTTACACATAATAGTGTAATAACCACGATATTATTCTATGTGTGTGCAGTTCCTCATAAAAATTGCTTACCGTTAAAGCCTCTCGGAACTCCTCAAAAAAAAGAATCGCATCTAAAGCTTCAGCGCTTAACCTTAATCTTCTTTCCTCTAAAATTTGACCTGCTGCTTAGAACACTCTTTCGCTTGCAGAACTATTGGCTCGTATACATAGTATACGTCTCGCAGTGGCAGCAAGCTTGGGAAATTAAGAATTCTTCCACGACAGTAACAAATTCACAGCTTCAAGATGTGTTTCGCTCATGCGCAATTCCACATACTTACAAATTTCATCTGGATCAGGATCATGAATTTCAAACTCATCTTCTAAATCTTCAAATAAACCTGCTGATTTTTTTCCGGAAAAAATAAATAAATCAGAAAAAGGAAAAAAAAAAAAAACATTGCTGAAGAAAATCAAGCTACAAATCTAGAAGTGGCACCACCAGTGGACTTAACACTAGAAATTCTTTAATTTTTGGTAACCAGTTTATAACAATAATATCCAAGGAATTATTTTTTAATTACAGTTTTTCGTGAAGGTAACTTATAAACAATGAAATTGGATAAAAGGATAAAGAGTTCAGTAATGAAATTCAACATGTGTAAGGGAAAGCTCGGGCCCGGGTTTTTCGGCTCTTAATGACTCCTGAGCCGGCCCGAGCCCGGTTTCCGTAGATGATCCCGGAACCGAGCTCATCTCTAATATGTACATGTACCGGGTGGCTCAAAAGTCCGTTTAAATTTTAGAACGTTATTACAAAATATCCAATGCATGCTCTACAATGCGGTTTGCACGAAAACAATCAGCTAGTAGGGGGATTTTGTTTGCCGACAGAAAAACCTTTAGTTCAAAAAGTCATCGGCAGAGGGTGATAACGGTTGAAAAGTTTGTAAATACAATAAAAATAAATAAAAACACTTAATGTTGTTTCAAAGTACAGTACACGAGACCGTATACAATCAAGAAGCGCTAATAGCGTAATAAATCCGTTTATTTATTGGTGTAATATGCATATACACTCACGGACAATGTGCACCAAGAAAGAAGCATCGGATTGAACTGAAAGTTTATAGATGTAATGATATACACATGATGGCAAAAGCAGAGCTGCAGGAAAATTACTGAGAGATCTGTGATACGCAGTCCGGTCGTCTTAAATAGCGCGTCGGACCGTCTCGTGCGGCGATACATGCTGCAATACGGTCCGGCATGGAGCCGAACAGACGCCTGATCTTTTCCAGCGGCAAACTGGCCCACACGTGTCGGACGGTGTGCTCCAAATCCCGGATAGTGCGGCAGGCGGCTTTTCAACTGGTCCCACACGTGCTTGATAGGAGACATGTCCAAGATGCTGGAAAACCATGGAAGTGTTTGGACATGATGTAGGCTGTCCTGGGCAACCCGAGCAGTGTACGGGCGGGCATTATCCTGATGGTATAGCGCACCTGGAATCCCGGCCAGGAATGGAAGCATATGGGGCGTAGGATCTCATCCATATACCGCTGGCCCGTCAATGATCCACGTACCACTACTATAGAGCTGATCAGCTATCGTAAGCAATGGCTTCCCAGACCATGATGTCTGCAGTGGGGGGGTGGGGGGTGGCGCTCGATAGCGAGGTTAGGATTGTGCCGTTGACTCTGGGACCTCCACACCCGGAAACGATGATCATCTGTCCCAAAAACCAGGCGGCACTCAGCGCTAAACACCACACGTCACCAGTCTGTGGCGTTGCACGTCACTCTGGTCTTACACCACTGCACGCGGAGCCGGCTATGTTCCGGAGTTTATGGCAGCACACGTAAGGGGCGCTGAGATTGCAGATTATCTTCCGCGAGGCGTCGGGAAATGGTTCGTGGTCACACGGGAGCCGCTACATCTATCTGCCTGTATATTGGACCGGGTCCCCGTTCGTGCCTGGCGCTCGATCCGTCGATTCTCTCTACCAGTGATCCTTCTGGTCCGTCCGGAGCCGCTCCGCCGTGTGGCATTGCCGTCGCGTGTCCACACAGTCGGGCGGTATGGTCAGAACGATCCACGTGGTGGGCTATATGACGCGCCGACCACCCTGCGGTTTCAGCCAGACGATCTGGCCTCAAAGTCTGTACGTTGCGTAAAATGACGTCTCTGGCGTCTATCCGGCATTCTTGTCATTTGGTACTCTTGCTTGCGTTAGCCGGTGCTTTTCGCTTTCATGGGGCATCAACTACTCGCCGGTCTATAAGGCTAACAGTTCGTGCTTTCAGCGCCACCACTGGGTGTGCGGTCATGCGCACTCGCAACGAACGTGGATCATTTGCATACCTGCACGCACTCTAGCTATTTGCAAAGTTTCGCGGTTGTAACATGTTTTCTTATAGCTGCGCAAATTTCTTTTTCCGTGAGTGTAGATTCGCCAAGCTTTCTCTCTCCACTGGAAAGTTTTTTTGAAGGAAATGGTAGACATATGTATTGCCTTGAAAAAGCCTGGCGAATGTACACTGAAGAGCAATTGAATTAGAGACAGCTGGCGTTATACAAATGTAGCGCTCTGGGCGGCCCTGTAAACGGAAACGACATGACGTATGCAGCGATCCGACAATATAAGGAGTGATGCGACGAGAATCAGTAAGAGTCGGACGCAGTATGGGTAAGACGAAGTGTCTAAGCGCATTTGGTCGTGGGCAAATTGTCGGGGTCCGACGAATTGGTCACTCCATCTCGCAAGTCGTGTAGGCACTGGGATTTTCACGAGCCACTGTGTCACGGGTGCACCGTGAGTACATCGAATCCGGCAAAACCATCCCTGCAAGGGCCAACTGCTGTGGACAACAGCGTGTGGATGAGCGGGGTCATCGTCGGCTAGCTCGCATTGTAACAGCGGATAGACGGGCCACAGTGCAAGAAATCGCTCGGCAATTTAACGCTGGTTCACAAAAACATGTAAGTAACCACACCATCCAGAACCATCACCTCGCTATGGGGTACAGAAGCCATCGTCCCTCGAGCGTACCGCTGCTGACCGCACATCACAGGGTCTAAACATTAGCATGGGCGCGGGAACATCGCCACTGGACCCTAGACATGTGGAAAAATGTTGCCTGGACTGATGAGTCGAGATCCACGTTGGTACATGCGAATAGCAGGATACGAGTACGGCGCAAACCGCATGAAGCGATGGATCCTTCTTGCCAGCAGGGTACTCTTCAAGCTGGTCGGCATTCTCGTCTGGGGACTGTTTACGTAAACTGAAATGGGACCCTGGTACGTGTGACATCGTCCCTCACAGGTCAACGTTACCGGGATATCCTGGACGACCATTTGCTCCCGTTTGCGCGTCTTCAACATCCCACTCTGGACCTCATCCTGAAACAAAACAATTCACCGTGCCATCACTACGGAATTGTATCCGAATGGTTGGAGGAACACTCCACCGACGTGACCTCGCTTCCTTGGCCAGCTAGGTCACCTGACCTCAATCCCATCGAGCACATCTGGGATGCCATCGAGAGAGATGTTCGAGGCTCTGACCCCCCTCCATCAAATCTTCGTGAATATTACCGTGACCCCGGTTGTACGGTGGTCGCGGAATACTTATTACTCGTCTAATTGGATAAACAGTGAGGTTGCGTTCCCATAAAAGTAAAGAACCCAATCTCAAAGTTTACGGACGTCGCGTTGTGTTTCATATGGGCTCGTTACGAGGTATTCTTAAAAAACCCATATGCCGCAAATTGTGAATTTAGAGGAATATACACAGCCTATAAAGTTAGCTACACCAGGTTAGGTAATTAACAATGTTTATTAATAGAAAAAGTATATATAAGCAATTACATCCTATAGGTGGAGGCCAAATAAAAAGTTGCCGCCCCGGTGGCGCAGTGGTCTAAGGCGCTGGCCTCTGATCATTCGTCCACAAGGGGTCCGGGTTCGAATCCCGGTCAGGCATGGATGTTGTGTTTGTCTTACGGCACTGGCTCTCTCCCTTCCCTGGAACCAGTGACCCTAAATTAGGGACGGGCGACTGCTTATAGCCCATTGAGTTGCTCACGGTGGTCGTTAAACCTCCAATCAAAGAAAAACAAAGAAAAGAAAAATAAAAAGTTATGTTAAATTAAAAAAAATATTGGAATTAGCCATGTGTACTGGTCAACTGCTGCGTACGCCTGTCACACCCTTGAGCTTAACTTTAAAGTAACTCCCTCAATCTATTTCGCGGAGGCATAGCGACCATGCATATGTATATATCTAGTTAACATGGGAACTGGAGTTGGGGAAATTAACGTCATCTTACCTTCCTGTCGTTGGTGTGGTCGCTCGTGGAAACCCCACGCTGGTAGATGAAAAACTTGCGTGGGTGTTGACTCTGGATCTATCGACTACCACGGCTGGGACCGCATACTCTGTCCTCCGATTACTATGCGTGAAAAAACCATCTCTCTTAACTGCGGAACGCCGTTCCGACTACGACTCTTCGATACTAATTTTTCTATCTCTGCTACCTATCTTCTCCTCTCATGTCTCAATCTCTGCTGCGGATTTTTCTATCCCTATCTGATCGCGATACGAATTTTTCCATATGATCACCCCATCTTCTCTCGTGTCTGTGTATATATTTCCGTCCCTTTAATTTTTCACGTGATAGGGGCGTGCCTACATCTTCTACGAACTTTTCGCCTGGGGTCCTGATTGGTCAGCTGGCCTGACCAGTGCTCGGGCTTAGTGGCTATTGGTTGGACCTCTGGTCCAGTTGGCTACCTTTTCGCAACAGCTGGCCTGTTGTGCAGGTGGTACTTTTTTGTGAATTCCATACGGCCTATCTTACGCTCAGATGAATAGCGAGGAATTTAAAGGGGCTTTCCGCTGCTAGAGTTACGACTTTTCTGTGACACCGCGATGTACTTTACGACTTTCGCTAGTGCTTCTCTCATCAAGGAGATGGTCGTAAACCGCAACTCGCCTATTCATCTGACCGCGTTCCGGATTCTTGCCTGTGCTTTCTGAAATACCGGGATGTATTGTTCCACCAGCAACGCTAGCACTAGGGACATTTCTTAAATTTTGCGAATGCCATACTTTTCCTCACAAGAGTGAAAGGAAGGTGAATTCCTTAGGTCATTCTTCACGGGTGTCCGGCAAACCGTTTTGACCACCTGGGTTTTCTGCTTCCGTGGGGAAAAGGGGGTTTATGAGGCAGGAAGAGAGCAAAAGAAAAATAATTTAAATTAAGTAAAAAAAATAATTTAGGTAAATTACTCCTGGTCTTTCAATTTTAATTCGAAGTAGTTCCGCGGCAACATGAACTGTGGATGCTTGTTCAGGGGTCGTGGATCCGTATGGCTTCCCAACGTTTCCGGAGCCTTGTCGAGTCCATGCCGAGACGAATCGCCGCCGTCATCAGTGCGAAAGGTGGTACTACTCGTTACTAGACAGGTATCTCTAATTCAATTGCTCTTCAGTGTATATTCATCCCAATTACTGCTTGATATTTAATAACTGAAATCGGGAGAACAACCAGCTCCGGAGCTAGAAGAAGTGTGTTTGAATTCCACCAACGGCAAAAAGCGCTTTATTTTCACAATAAGTTCAATCGAGTTATCTGTGTGTAGAGATGGAATTAGCTGTGCGGAATAGCGATGGATTTCGAGCCAGTTTGCAAATACACTACTACCAACAAGTAATTGGACCCCCCATGCAATCGACGATATCTGCGGTCCTGATACACGCCACGGCCGCCGCCGTTCAATATCGTGTGGGAAACAACAACGCAACCAGTCGCATGCAAGATACCACGCAGTTCGGAGCTCTCTGATTTCGAGAAAGGTGTAATCGTCGGGTATCACAGAAATGGCCGATCCATACGTGACATATCCAGCGAGTTGAAGTACCCAAAATCGACAGTGACCTACGTGATTGGCAAGTGGAAGATGAGAGATGATTGTTGGAATGTGCCCCGACCCGGCAGACCCACAAAACTGGGAGTTAGAGACCGACGGGTGCTGGCCAGAGAAATTCGGAAGAACCGCACCAAATCGATGAGCCACATCCGGGAGGAGTTTCAACAGGCATCCGGGAGTGTTCTTTTGATGAATACCATCCGTAAGGAAGTCCATCTGCTCGGTTATCATGGACGTGCTGCCGCCCACAAGCCTTTGATCACCAAGTCCAATAGCGCTGCTCGGCTAACGTGGTGCAAAGAACGTCGACAGTGGACCGTTGAACAGTGGAAACAGGTTTTCTGGAGCGACGAATCAAGGTTCACCCTCTACCGTTCGGATGGCAGGGCCTGGGTTTGGCGTCTGCCCGGAGAACGCCTCCTGCCGGAATGTATTGTGCCAACTGTGAAGTTCGGCGGCGGTGGAATTATTCTATGGGGGTGTTTATCCTGGTATGGCACGGGACCCTTGGTCGCAATTCCTGGTAGACTCAACGCCGAGGCCTACTGCACCGTTTTGGATGACCATGCGCTTCCTACGTTGTGGCAGTTTTACGGGGTGGACCCATGTTACTTTCAGGATGACAATGCCACCTGTCATGTTGTGAGGTCCACCATGACTTGGTATGCTGACAATGGGGTTAATCGAATGGACTGGCCTGCGCAGAGCCCGGACCTTAACCCTATCGAACACCTCTAGGACGAGTTGGAGCGTCGACTTAAGAGGTGCCTTCACCGTCCGAAATCGGTGAAGGAATTGACCTGTCTTCTCCAAACCGAGTGGAAGAAAATACCGCTAGTCGTCGTACAACGCCTGGTTGAGAGTCTGCCCCGGAGGATCGCAGCTGTAATCGCCGCTCGTGGAGGCTCCACCAACTACTGAAGGTGAATAAACTTCGTTTTCCTTTGCTATCACAGGTGTCCAATTATTTGTTGGTAGATACTGTATTATGGGAAGCAATGGAGTCCAATACTAATCAATTGCTTTGTGCACCGCCCCCCCCCCATTATTTGTGTTTTCTCGAGATCGACGCAAAACTGAAGAAAAACTCTTTTTTCGGGAACGGGGGTGGAATCATTTTTTGGTAACGGTATTTCATCTTTCAAAACTTTCATTTCATCTTTCAAAACTTTCGAAAACGGAAGTTAAACGGAGTGATGATTTTCCCCGTAATCGTAATTCCTTTTTCTTGCGATGTTCCTTTTGCCCAGTATTGTTGTTCAATATCATTTTATTCCATAAATACTGTATTTGTACTTCAGCTTGAAAATATAGGGAAAATATCCGAAAACGGAAGCTAGACGGCACAAAAATTTCCCTGTAATCTTCAGGCACGAGATTCTTCCATGTGTGTGATTCTCGAGATCGACGCACAACTGAGCAGAATTGTTTTCCTTTGGGGGGGGGGGGGGTCATTTTCTGGTCTGAGGACAGAATTCCCGACTTTTGAAAACGGAAGTTAGACGGAGTGAAGATTTCTCCCGTAACGGTAATTTTTTTTTCTCGAGACGTACTTTCTGCCCACCATTGGTGTTAAATATCAATAATTATATACTTTGAATACGGCGATATGCTCCAATTTAATATTTACATAAGTGAATTTGAGTGAACAATTCTGTCTTGTGTATGGTGGATCATATTTACACTGTCGTGTTGCGCTTCCTTATTTTTCACCCAGTTTAAAAGTTCATCTTTTTTTTTTCTTCGTCAGTCTCATGTATGCTATAATCGTCCAGGAATGGTTTTGGGAACCATAAGAGTGGCTTCAGAATATTTCAAATGGACCTTTCCGGTCACCTGATCCCAATTCAGCTGAATATCTGTGGGAAAAGATGGAATGAGTTATTCGGAACAACGGTAGATTATCAGAAAATTTGCAGTACCAATGGGAAGTAAGTAATTTGCCGTGGATCAACATCCCTGTGCTATTACACCTTAAATCCATGCGCCGACGGTCTCAAGCTGTTTTGAAAATAAAATGAACTAATCGCTGTTACGTAGGTATCTAATAAAATGGCCAGTGAGATTACACGTCAAAAGTGATCTACTATTTTTAATCCACTTGGGCAAGGACGTGTATGAGGACTCTTAAGAGCGAAAACGATTGTTCACACTTGTCTGCGGCGAAGAGAAAAATATCCTCTCACAAACTGCGAAATGTGCGTCTTACATTGGACAAATCTTGTTCTTTATCAGCACGTAACTGATTCCATAATTACGAAGCGAGGATCTACGCAGCTGCAAGTTTTCCCATCGATGACAAGTCCTTAATGTCTTTGGTGCAATTCTGAGACCTTCGAAGTAGGAGAGGGAGTAAAATAAGTGAAGCATTTCACATTTATTGTTGAACATTTTTAATGGTTATTAATCGAACTTAGATAGTGAAATGTGCTTACGTAGTATTGTTTGTTTTCTTGTCTGAGAAACGGTTAAATTCCGTTTGACTGAAGTGGTTGAGAAAAGGAAAATGTCCTCCATTGTGTGTGTTTTCGATCATTGCGTTTGACGAGAGATTTTGCAATGTTGTCATGGTAAAATACACGTGCTTTCTTAATGGTTGACACGTGACCACCTCTCAGGAGTTAGAGATAGACTATCAACGCAGATGTGTACGAGGCAGTAGCAGCAGCAGCTTTTCCTTGTCGACACTGAACAATTAATTATCGAAAAGAAACGAAACCACTCCTCTTTTTAGCACGCACAGTTCCGAGAACAAACCGCAAATGATTCAAGAGCATTACCCGTACCAAGTGGCAGGGAGGCAACAGTTCTTGCATTATGATTGTTTAGACGAGTATTTTTCCCCCCTCTCTTTATGAACTTTTAAAAAATGCCTCACTGATGCAACTATATGTTTCATTTTTCTGGCTACTAGTCAGCATAGTGCAATTATCGCTGCTTAAGCATTTTTTTTTTGTCAAAAGATGTAATAACAAGTTAGTAAAATCATGCAATGCATTGGTTATGATGCGCTTTCCAACATACCAGAAATCATTACTCAAGTTATGAGCATAATGGCTATAATGGAATAAATCTCGCTCCTGTGCCCTGACCTTTGACCCCATTTCAATGATATTAAACAGAATTGGTCCAGTATACCTCCGGAACAACATACTAAAGTTTTGTCAATGGACGATGTCATCACTCTTTCCACGTTATTTTTTAAACAACGCATAGCGACTGAAAAATTGTATTCCGGCAATGCTGGGATCGAACCCCAGAACTCTCGATAACTAGTCGAGTGCGCTCTAATTTACGCTACAGCGCCAACAATTCTCAGCGCCATGCGCGGTTTATCAGTCAGCATGATATACATTAAAGTTTTGTCGCAATAGAAGCATTTTTAGTCAAGTTATGAGGATAATGGCTGTGGAATAAATCTCGCTCCTCTGCCCTGACCTTTGACCCCATTTCGGTGGTATTCAACAGAACAGTTTCAGTATATTCCCGGAACAACATAATAAAGTTTTGTCGCAATAGAAGCATTTTTACGTAAGTTATGACGCATAAGGGCGATGGAATGGATCCCGCACCTATGTCCTGACCTTTGACCCCAGTTCGCCCATTTTCAATAGAGTTCGTCCCCATGTTGTCCCCTACCACATACTACAATTTCATCGAAATCTAGCCATTTTTATGCGAGTTATCGTGCGGACAGACAGACAGACGGACAAAGCTGGAGCATATACGCTTCTTCAACCTACTGTTGGAAAGCGTACAAAACTGATCGATTCCATGAAAATTACTAGCGACAGGGATGGCGCTGGAATTTTTTTTGGAGGGGGTAGGGGTTAGCGCCTCCTCGTGCCTTAATAGTGACGTCGCTGTCTCCAAATTCACCACATACACATGCACAGGTATGATTGTTACGGCCTTAAATCCCTGTCACGTAAATAAGCTATCAGGATGACTTCAGGAGTGTTGCTTGACCGAGGGGAGGAGGGGGGCTTATGCCCCACAAATCGTATCTGGAGTCCCCTCATTAATCTTAGAATATTCTCGAAATAAGATTTTTGCTTAAGTTAAAAAATAAATTTCTAAATCTTTACTAAGTTTGGAGTATGATGTACACTGCTCGCCATTAAAAGTGCAAACCAGGAAGATCGCATCCCAGGGCCTCGAAAGTTGGCAGAAGGGCAGAACACGAGCGCACATGTAAGTGATTAACCAGACAGCACAAATGGAAAACATGTGAGACAGTAACGTTCCCTGGAAGTCGTATAAGAGGGGTGAACAAGGAGCCGGTGTTAAGCACTTGAAGTGCGTTTAATCGCCGTTCCTAGCCACAGACAGCTGCAGTATATGCCCCGTCGAAGACGACGGTAGCCCTTCCAGCAGGTTTCCGACATCGATCGCCGGAGATTTACGGCATATTGGGATTGTGTATTATCACTCTGAGACATCGGTGCTCGTGCGGGACGGTATGTGACCACGGTGGGGAGAGTATGGCGTCGGGGGTGGGGGGTAGCGGAGGAACGAACACACCGACGTGCGGGATCTCAAGGGCCCCGTCACACCTCCGAACGAGAAGACTGACATCTGGTGCGCATGGCTCTGACGGATCTCACAGTCGCATCGACCACCGTTGCTCAACAGTTCGGGTGTGGGGCACAACACCCACTGTTTTTTTTGATTGGAGGTTTAACGACCACCGTGAGCAACTCAATGGGCTATAAGCAGTCGCCCGTCCCTAATTTAGGGTCACTGGTTCCAGGGAAGGGAGAGAGCCAGTGCCGTAAGACAAACACAACATCCATGCCTCACCGGGATTCGAACCCGGACCCCTTGTGGACGAATGATCAGAGGCCAACGCCTTAGACCACTGCGCCAACGCCTTAGACCACCCACTGTTGGCACGGACGGTCAGACGTGGTCTGCAGCAGCGGGGCATTTTTGCACGGCGCCCATTGTTTCCGCTGCCTCTGCACAACGCAGGCGTCTACGATTGCAGTGGTGCGAAGAATGTAGCTCATGGGGGGGCGAATGGCAAGGCGTCGTGTTTTTCGACGAATCCCGCTTCAGTTTGCAGCGTCATGATGGTTGAATCCGTGTCTCGCGGTACCCCGGTGACAGGCTGATTGAGTCTTGCGTTATGCTGGCCCATTCCGGCCCGCCATCCAGCGTTACGGTATGGGGTCCCATTGGATTCCACTCCTGCACACGCCCCGTCCGCATTACCGGTATGTTGAACAGCTATCGTTACACCACTGAGGTGTTGGAACCTGTTGTACCATATCTTCAGGGACTGTCTGGTGCCATTTATCAACAGAATAATGCGCGACCGCATGTGGCGCGCAACGTCCAAGACTTCCAAGATCGCCACCATGTGCCATGTCTTCCTTGGCCCGCGCGGTCCTCGGATATGTCGCCTATTGAGCACGTGTGGTCCAGGATCGCCGAACGACTGGCACGCCAACTACCACACCCGGCTACAACGGAGGATCTGTGGTATTGTATTGAAGCTGTGTGGACGGAAATTCCCCAAACATACATCCAAGGTATCTTCCTCTCGATGTGGGGCCGTGTACCTGCTGTAACTGCCGCCCATGGTGGCCACACCAGATACTGATTGTTATGTGTTCCCCTCGTCTCACCGTGTATTTGTAATCGATTCACCTTCGTATCATCTGCTTTCTGAACAATAAATATGGCTTTGATATCTCTTGTCTTTCCTGGTGTTGCAGTTTTAATCGCCAGCGGTGTATTTTAAATCAATGATCAATCGTCAAAAGATAAAGAAAGAACGCAAAAAAAGTTATGACAAATTTACACTTGACTATTATATGCTAGAAAGGCGCGCAAGGAACCCCTTCTTGGCCGCCCTGCATGGTGGCGCAGTAGTCTAAACGATGGCAACTGATCATTCGTCCGAAAGAAGACTGGGTTCGAATCCCAGTGCGGCATGGATGTTGTGTTTGTCTTACGGCACTGGCTCTCTCCCTTCCCTGGAACCAGTGACACTAAATTAGGGATGGGCGACTGCTTATAGCCCATTGAGTTGCTCACGGTGGTCGTCAAACCTCCAATCAAAAAAAAAAAAAAAAATACTTTTTAGCCAATAGGTTCTTTTTAGGAGTTAGCAACACTGTATGCGCCCGGTGGAAGTGGACATCAATCAGACTTTTTTTTTTAATACTTTTTTATTTATTTATTTATTTATATCAATTATGAAAAGGTTTTTTTTTTTTTTTATAATCCGTCAATTTATGGGAAAGAAGGTTTTTGTTTTTGTTTTTTTGTTTTAGAGTTTTCTCCCATATTCGAACGAAGATTTCAATCTCCTTCGCTTATATTAACACATGGTCTTAAACTCAAGATTAATGCTTTGGGCCAATTCATGCTGCTATTTGAACATTTTACACCTCATTTCAAACTACACTGGTGTACAAAATTAGGAAAGTTTATCACAAATTATATTTTATTTTCTGTAGGAACTCTTTTTCCGAATAAGTTTCCAATATTTTTTTTTTTCTGTAAGAGGGCTTATCACTAATTACATTATTACATTTATTTTCTTTCTCATTTTTTAAAGCAGCAGGATATTTTGAGACTGGAGATTTTTAGCACATATCAGTGGCGGCTTGTGGTGTAAAATGCTGGTGAGGCGAACGGTCTTGATGTAAATGTAAAACAGTAAAACATGTTATTGAAAAATATATAAATTCGTATAACGTTATACGAATATATATATATATATATATATATCATCATCATCATCATTGTCAACCATTATCAATCCACTGCTGGACGAAGGTCTCCCCAAGTTTCCTCCACAACGGTCTGTCTTGTGCCAGTCTCCTCCATGTCACCCCTGCATACTTTCGAATTTCATCCACCCATCTCCCATGTGGTCTTCTTCTGGGTCTTTTCCTGTCCCTTGGGATCCAATCTAAAATTTCGGCTGTCCATCTATGGTCTGTTCTTCTGGCAGTATGTCCAGCCCATTGCCATTTCAGGGATTTAACTCTGATCATGATGTCTTCCACTCTTGTCATTTTTCGGATCCACGTGTTCCTCTTCTTATCTCTCCTGGTTACACCAAGCATGCACCTCTCCATGCTTCTTTGAGTTGTCTGCAGCCTTTGTATGTCTCTTTTAGCTAAGGTCCACGTCTCTGCACCATACGTAAGCACTGGAAGGATGCATTGATCAAACACTTTTCTTTTAAGACATAATGGCATATTGCTCTTGAAAATTATGCTGTTTCTTCCAAAAGCTCTCCAGGCAAGTTTTGTACGCCGATTAATTTCTTCACCAATGTGACCCTCACTTGATATCTGCTGTCCAAGATAAATGTATGTGTCTGTTATCTCCAGCTTTTCTCCATCAATCGATAAATCTTCATTTCTTGTAAAAGCATTGAACATCACTTTTGTCTTCTGAAAGTTCATTTTTAATCCCACTTCTTTACTCTTGTCAGCAAGTTCCTGGATCATACTCTGTAGCTCTGATGGGGTAGTTGCAAAAATGACTACGTCATCAGCAAAACGAAGGTGGGTTAGATAATCTCCATTAATCTTTATCCCCTTGTTTTCCCAGCTCAGCGACTGAAAAACACTCTCCAATGTGGCATTAAAGAGCTTCGGAGATATGGTGTCACCTTGTCTCACTCCCTTTCCAATTTTTACGTGTGTTGTATTTTCAAACAGCCTAATCTTTGCACTTGCATTTTCATAGATGTTATTAATAATATTAATGTATGCATCTTCAATACCGCAGGTTTTCAGAGCCATTGTAACTGCTGATGGTTTCACCGAATCAAAGGCTTTTTCATAATCGATAAAAGCCATGCACAATGGAAGTTCATATTCCCTCGCTCTTTCAATTAGTTCTCTCAGCACGTGGATATGATCTATTGTGCTGTAGCCACTCCTGAATCCAGCTTGTTCTCTCGGTTGAGCCATGTCCAGTGTTACCTTCAAGCGGTGTGAAAGAACTTTAGTGAAGATTTTATAAACTACTGATAGGAGGCTGATAGGTCTGTAGTTTCCGAGATCCTCAATGTCACCTTTCTTATGTAGCAGGATCATTGTAGCGGTGTTCCAATCCTCAGGAATCTTTCCTTCATTAAGGCATCGAGTGAAAATTTGGGCGAGTACTGTTTCGATTTCTCCACTTGCTTCTTGTATGATGTCTACAGTAATTCCATCTTCTCCTGGAGCTTTTCCCCGCTTCATGTTCTTGATTGCATGTGCAACTTCTGCTGGAAGGACTGGAGGAACTCTGGTACTGGTATCTTTCATGATGTCTGGAGTGCATGTATCATCCCTTTCATATAATTTGGAGTAGAACTCTTTCACTCTTGTCAAAATTTCGCCTCTATTTCTTGTTACAGAACCATCTTCTTTTCTCAGTGCCATAATCTGTTTTCTTCCCTTACTGAGATGTCTCTTTGCTATCTTTAGGCTTTGGTTGTTTTCAATTGCTTTCCTCACTAGTTCACAGTTGAATTTTCTTACGTCTTCAGTGATACTTTTTCTTACTGTCTTGCATAGCTCTATATATTCCACTTTGGAAGTCACATCTTCTTTAGTTGTCCTCATCTCTCTTCTTTTTTGCATCAACATTTTCGTTTTTCCTGATAATTTATTTACATGCAACTTGTTCTTAGACCCAGCTAATTTTGTTGCTGTTTCCATAAGAGCTTTGGTTACTTTTCTGTTAACTTCAGAGATGTCCACTTCTTCTGATGTTAGGCCTTCTAAAGCAGAGAACCTGTTCTTCAGTTCCAACTTGAAGGTATTATGGTGTTTTTTAAGGTTGGTTATGTCGATAGATTTTGTTTGTCTTATGAGCTTGCCACGTTCAAGTTTAGTGTTGAGGTGCATCTTACATCTCACCAATCTATGGTCACTACCTGTGTTGAACTTGTTTAGCACACTGCAGTCTTCTATGACGAATTTTTTGTTACACATAATAAAATCAATTTCACTTGTCGTCCCATTTGGATGTCTCCATGTCCATTTCCTGTGTGGCTTTTTCTTGAAGAAGGAGTTCAAGATGAAAAACCCTTCTGCCTCTGCAAACTCAACGAGAGTATTTCCACGCTGGTTTCTGTTGCCGTGACCGAATTTACCTACTGAAGTTTCATTCTGTTGCCGTTGCCCTATTTTTGCATTGAAATCTCCCATAATTATTTTCAAGTGCTGCTTACCTTTATTATTTAGATGACAAATTTCCTCATAAAATTCTTCAATTTCTTCTTCAGGATGACTTGTGGTGGGTGCATAAGTTTGAATAATCTGAGCCTGGTATCTTTTCGAGAGTTGGATAACAAGTCGTGCAGCTCTGTCAGAGGAACTTTCAACTTCTACAACTTTATCCTTCAGTTTCTTGTTTATTATAAATCCAACACCACTAGTTCTGCCAGTATCTGTCCCACGATAGTAGAAGAGATGTCCACTTTTCAGTTCGATGAGATCTTCTCCTTTTCTCCTTACCTCACTTAGCCCCACGATGTCCCACTTGATCCTTTGTAGTTCCTCTTCCAATTCAAGAAGCCTTGAATCAGAAGATAGGGAGCGTCCATTGTACGTAGCCAAGGTCAGCATCAGATGGCAGCCTAGTCCGGTCCTCCGGGGATTCTTAGCACCCTCTGCCTTCATGTCGCACTGGCCGCTGCCTTGGCCAGGTACATTCCAGCTGCCGGAGACTGAGGGCCAAGATTTAAGTTGTGGAATCATTTTGGAGGGGTTTGGCCATAACTCACCACGCTGGCCAAGCGGGTTGGTGAGTGTGGGATAGCATTTCCTCTAATCCCGATGGTATAGTTATACCGCTATTGGCGGTCGTCAGAGCCCCTTTAGTGGGAACAGGATGCACCACGAGAAGGCGGGGTTGACATTTGTCAAGGAGAGGCTGTGATGTTACGCATCACCTAACCTTACATCCCATATATATATATATATATATATATATATATATATATATATATATATATATATCAGTGGCGTAGCAGGGGGGGTCGTGGTTTGCACCTCCCTTATTAGGCGAGACAGTTAGCTTTTTCTAAGTACGTTTTATAGATAATTTCCCTATTTAAATTCTTTGATTTTTATATAACTCAGAAAGCAATGTAATTTCTTGATAATAGAAGAGAAAGTAAAGCAAAGCGGCCAAAGAAGTTGCTTTATTAAATTTTTATTAAAACAACTATAATTTATTGCCTTTTCTTCATTTTATTAAATTAGCTTCATTTTGTATTGATATTCAAGATGTGTGTACGTACCAATAGGAAAATATTTGTCGAAGCGCCCCCCCCCCAATTGTTATATGTATTTATACACAGTTATACAGCAGAAGTGCAGAACCCCTTCAAAAAGTTTCATGTCAAAGGCAGTATCCCCCATTGGATATCTTTGAAGTCTGGGTTCGAGTCGGCTGAATCATTAAAATCCGCTGAGATTCGGAAGTCTCGTTAAGCCATTGGTCCAGGGTAGGCGGCGCTTTGTTATTAACAGCTGTAAACCCCATCCCTTAGGGCTCCATCCCATGTCATTTAGCCCTTATATACAAATATTATTCAACAGTAATGGAATAAAATTATAGAAATATATGAAACACGGCGTGGGGAGTCTTTCTTCACGAAAAAATCCAAAAATTTTAGAGGAAAAATGTACATATACCTCTCTCTCTATATATATATGTGTGTGTGTGTAATATACGCTACTTTTGCAACAATATTTTTATGAAAACAATTATTCGATAATTTTACAACAAAGAAAGAAATATTTCACCAGTATTCTTTTATGTAATACACTTGAGTGAAAATACGCAATTTGCGCGGTTTCTTTAGCTAGTCAATGCGTCACTCACATCCCAACGCCAATCGGAGATCCACTTCTTAAAAAATTCAAAGTAAATCATTTGAATAGAATTTTTTTCTCACGAAGTGTTTCTTGAGCTTGAATAAAAGTCACAGTTCGATTGGCATATTAGTGAAGGTGCATTTAGCACGGGTCACAAACTGAAGTCCAGGCTCGTGATAACTGTGTACAGGCGAAAAGCTAAGGAAGCACATTTCTATATAAAAAAAGTATAAAATAATTTAAACCTGGAATTAAAAACAGAGGAATACAATATTAATTTGCTTTGGTCTCGAACAGAATGCTTTCAGTTTATTTTTTATAAATAAGTTCAATTCTGCGATCTTTTTT
Source organism: Macrothele yani (assembly GCA_039090855.1). Taxonomy (NCBI): domain Eukaryota; kingdom Metazoa; phylum Arthropoda; class Arachnida; order Araneae; family Macrothelidae; genus Macrothele; species Macrothele yani. Next base: position 155,487,193 of record CM077001.1, on the reverse strand, counting down.
GGCTGCAAATTTGTCTATGATCAGATCATAAAATGGTTGAGTGGACATTAGATGGTTCAGCAATTCTTTCTCGATTGAAATTTTAGCGAGTGAAGACAAACGATCTTGTGCCGTTGTATTACGGAGGTAAGTCTTAATTCTCTTCAAACAAGAAAAAATTCCTTTCAGCAGAAGAACTTGTTGACGCCAGTGTCAATACAAGAGAAAATAATTTGTAGGCTTCTGGTAACACATCTTTCAGCTCGTTTTCTTTCATTGTTTTCAAGGTTTTCTGAAAACTGAGTTCCCTGAAGTTGTGATCATTATTTAAAAAATCTAATTCGGTTTTTAGTCGTTGTGTGTCTGTAAAAATGTTTGGATAAAATTTTTTGAGAGTGTTAAAGACACTGGATGGAAATGACTCTGAATAACTATGGTATTTTGAGCTGTCAACTAGCTGCAGAAACTCGAGTTTTCCCATATCTTCAAATCTGGTATTTATTTGGACTTTTATATATTCATGAATACACTCCATTAAATCATTCTGTATCGTTTTAGATTGTCCAGAAAATAAGCTTCGTATTTCTTCAAAATGTGCTTTTAATTCTGGGGTGCTCCTACGAAGTAACATTTGGAACATTTCCTTGAAATTACCTTTATTTAATGAGGAAATAGTTTCATCATGTCCTCGAAAAGGCAGTTCTTGCTTGCTTAGAACGACAACTAAATCGATTATATGTTCCATAAAAAGCCTATTTAGTCTGACCTTTTCATTAAACTTGACTTTATGAAGAGCAGCATTTTCTTTGAGCATATCAGAAATAGTGTTTGTTTTTTTCCATTCGTTTTAGACCTACGTGGTTAGTTCTATGCTCTTTAGAGCTTTCGTGCAATTTTGCACTACGAGAAAAGTTTTTTAGATCAAAATAACCCGTTGTATTCCACACATTTTTCTTATTGCTCAAAAGTAAACATGGCCAGCAAAAGAGAGTTTGCTTGTAATAGCACCAGAAAGCCAGGGGAAAATCTCGTACTATGATTTATTGAAAGACCTAAAAAACGATTTGCCGCACTTCTTATCTTTAGATATTGAACTTATTATAGGTGTCGGTCTTCCAGATATGAGAACATCCTTGTTATCATAATCTTTCCAGTGTTTAAAAGGAATTTCTTCCAGAACGCAAATCACGTCGTTTGTTGGGCCATTCATATTTTCCAACCAAAATCAAAATATGCTGTTTAGTAACAATAACAAAATAAAAAAAGAAAAACTCAACATTACTATGAACTAGCAAACACCCGCAGAAGAGAGAATTGAAAACACACTACAAAAAGTTAGATTCAAATACACTCTGACGAATAGTTAAAGCTACGTAGAAATCTTCGTACTCCAAAGCGTATAGAGGCGAACGGCGTCATCGCCTGTGAAACCACTTTTCACAAGGGTCATCTGCTCATTTTCCCGCGCCCATTGGATACACAATCCTTGGGTTCTCCAATAACAGCCGAGATGCGATTCCAGTTTAAGCGAAATGGAGGGTCGCCTCAGAAATTTCCTTTCTCTTACTGAAAGTTCGGCACCTCTTTAGGTAGACCTCGGACCGTGGGGGTGGGGGGGGGGGGGTCAGTCTGTAGGGCTCTTCTCTGATCCCCAGTTCCCAAAACCGGCTTCTCATCGAGACGATTCAGCCGGTCGCCTCTAAGCGCTTAAAACATGCAGTTGCTTTGCAAAAATAATGATTCATTCCTCTTCTCGAAAGCCTTTCTTTAAACTAATTCATGAATCACCATGTGAATTTCAGTGTTTCATTTATCCTGCAAAGTTCTTATATCTTTGTTACTGACAGAAAGTTTTTTTTTTTTTTTCTTTCACTTCTCATTCTGCGGAATTTCAGGTGAGGCGGCGCCTCACTTGCCTCATCTGACGGGCCGCCACTGGCACATATTAAAAAAAAAAAAAAGTATGTGCTTATGTATCACTTTGTCTGTCCGTCCGTCTGTGGACACCATATGTCTTCGACTATTAGTCCGATTTGAAAAATTATTTTTACGTTCGGAAGCCCAAAATGTAAGAATGATGATCCTTGTTTTCGTGTTTTTTTCCGATGCACAAGTTCACCGTTAGAGGGCTTAACAGCATGATGATGCCATGGAATTCAAAATACATTTTATCGCATAGCATTACTTCTAAATAATCCAACTGCTAAAATTATTTCTTCTATTCAATACCATTTATAATGAAGACTATTTTGAGTACTGTTTTTTTTTTTCAAGTAATGTCTACTTTTATCGTTAGAACGCGCAAAATTAAATTACGATTTCTTAGATATCTCTGCTTCTAAAAGTATCATCTGAAACATTCCTTTTGCATCGAATAGAGCTTCTGGTAAGAAATGTTCTGCATATGCTGGTACAAAGGGCATCCTGAAAGTAAATACCTCGACCCTCATAAGATTTTTATTTCTTGCAGCAAAAATGAGAAACTTGGTGGCAAAATACTTGCATATAGTATTAATAATGCTAGCCTGTTCAAAGTATTGTCCATCACTTTCTATACATTTCCGCCATCTTTGAACTCATTGGAAAAATTCCTGAGGCTGTCGTTTCACCCATGAGCTCACAGCCAGTTTATCGTCTGTCGCATCGTCGAAACGTTCCCCACGAAGAGCGTGTTTCAAAGGGGCAAACAGGAAAAAGTCTGAGGGAGCCAAATCAGGACTCTAGTGGGGTTGGGGCATTACCGTCCACCCCATTTTGGCAATAGCCTGGGAAGTCTCCATTGAGGTGTGAGGACGTGCGTTATCATGGTGTAAAACAACACTATGAAGTGGAATGTCACGTCTTTTCCTTCTGATAGCTTCCTTTAGCTTCTTCAATGTCTGCATAAATGGCAATAGCCTGTGAAGTCTCCACTGAGGTGTGGGGACGTGCGTTATCATGGTTTAAAACAACACTATGAAGTGGAATGTCACGTCTTTTCCTTCTGATAGCTTCCTTTAGCTTCTTCAGTGTCTACACATAGTGAACACTATTTATTGTTGCAACCCGTTCATGGAAATCAGTTAAAATGACACCACGTTTGTCCTAGAAAATTGTCACCACCACTTTCCCTGCGGAATGAGTTGTTTTTACCTTTCTCTGTCAAGGTGAAGATGTGTGATGCCATTCCATTGACGCACGTTTTGTTCCTGGGTCATGAAAGAACACCCAGGTTTCACCCCCGCCACAACATTAGAGAAAAACACCTCACCTTCCCTCTCATAACAGTCCAAAAAGTTCCTGAACATGTCCACCCTTTGCTCACATTGTTCACGGGTTAGGTTTCTTGGGATCCACTTTGAACAAATTTCCTGTAGCCCAGATCACTCATTGTTTCCATAGCACTATGACCACAATGAATTAGTATTTTTATCAACTCCTGGATGGTGACATGACGATCAGCTGTGATGAGGTCTTTCACTCGTTGCCTGTTGGCATCTGTCACTGCAGTTGCGGGTCTTCCATTCCGTTGTTTGTCCGACACTGAACTTTCTCCCTCTCGAAACCTCTTCATCAATCTTCGGACATTACTGATATCGATTGTGGCAGTTCCATACATCGCCAGGAATCTTCTGTGGATTTCTGGACCCTCACATCCCTCTTTTTCCAAGAATTCAATTATAGCTCGCCGCTTTTCTCTGCCATTCATGATCTTTATTTCCGATTCTGAAAAACATTTGTTCGCACATTGGTAACGTATATCATAGTACAAGTCAGTACAGTTTCATTAAAATCACTTCAAAATTTCAAAAGTTATTAAGAAGGAAGCATTACTTTCAGGATGCCCTTAGTAATTTCTAATTTTTGGTAAAGCACAATTTTGCCACTAGGGAACGTAAGTGCATATTTAAGTTTTTGACGTATTTGCAGCAATATCTGCGCATCTGAAAACTGGATTAAAAAATTCTTTTGTGGTCAGATAACCCTCACTACGAGAAACCTTTACAAAATATGTTTTGCTTAAAGGGATGCATAGTTTTTCTGCCAGGGGGCGTAGATATAATATTTTTCTCGATATCTCTGCTTCTAGCAGTCTGATTTAAAAACAAAATTTTTCACCGAAAGTGTTTCTGGCGCGAAATGTTTTGCATAACATTTCAAATTTTTCTACATTTGCCACCAGAGGGCATAAGTTCATGCTTATGTTTGCAGCATACGTATTTACAGCAATATATGCGCTTCTAAAAACCCGATTGAAAAAGCCTTTTTTAGTCAGTTACTACTAACTACGAAAAGTATTTGTGGGCATTTCCTTTCCGAAATAATGCCAAATTTTCCCGCTAGGAGCGCAAATGTTTAATATGTTTTTCAGGATATCTCTGCTTCTAAAATTCCAATTTAAAAAAATTCTCTTAACACCGAATACTATTTACCTTGTTGAATACTTTACCTGTACTCTTGGGTTTTTGTAGTTCACAGTTTTGGCGTTAGGTGGTGGTAATGTACATTTCTTTTTGCAGCTGTATCTCCGCTTCAAAACATTGTATTGAAAAAAATGTTTTTTGTGCTGTATACCATTTGCTACATTAATGATGGACAACATTATCTTCTTCATATAATGCACAGTTTTCTCTCTAGAGGGCGTAAATGTCAAAACCTTTTTCTGGCTACCGCCCCTTCCAGGAGATATATTTAAAAAGCTTTTTCCTTAGTATAGCCTTTGCTATGAAGAATACTTTTCGTATATTTTCGACCTTTTCGTTATTCAAAATTCTTCCGGTAGGGGGGCGTAAATTTATATCATGTTTCCTTCTGTATCTCTTCATCTAACTGTTCGATTTGAAAATTCTTTTGTCTGTGACGTCTTCCTTCGTCTACGAGAAACTTTTTGTGTACTGTTTGTTAATTTTCATAACATAATTTTCAGCCGCTAGTGGAAGAAAGTAATTGTTTTTATTTATAGATGTTATCGATTGTAAAAATCCACTTGATTTTTTTTAACGTGTTCCATTGTTTATAAATGACTGAAGTGTCGGAAACAGGGTGAGAAATTAGGAAAAATTGGCATGAGCAAAATCGCGCCTGTAGCTAAAACTCTAGGCACAAATCTTATAGTACCATGCACAAAATCTGTTTTTCGAGTGAAAAGCATATAATTAGTGTGCTCACGTGCATTTAGGGCTGTCTTTGAATGAGTGCTAGGGTTCATCTTCTGTGATAGATGGCCCAAAAAATCACTCCTTAGGCATGACTTTTACGTCTTGAGGGACTGTCCCAGAAATTGGCGTCAGCGAATCACTGCCGACCTCGCCATATTCAGAATGGAAGTGGTGTCTCGTTGGCTCCACAATGAAAACACAAAATACGCGCTGTTACTTTTAACCAATTACGTTATTTCGGGATGGAGCTCAGTAAGAAGACCGAGTTTCTGTAGCTCAAATTCAGAGGTTCTCTGCTAATGTACACATTTTCTCTGCAAAAATGAACGTACAGTAGGATTTAAAATGATCTATAGAAGATAAGATTCCAATCTCACTTTTGCCCCTATTCATTGATTTCTATTTGGCTCAGATACTTAGAAAAATAGGGCAGAAATAAGAGATTTCGTTTCATACAAACAGAAACACGGCTAAGCTAACTTATCGCGCCATCTAGTGCCAAATTGGAACACTTTCGAGTCAGATAAATTGAATTTTAAAAACAATTCTAACAAATTTTTCGGAATAATAACTGTGGTGTATATTAGCTATGGGTCGTTTTTATATGTGCTCAAAATTTCAAACACTACAAAGTAATAGTCTTCGAGAAAATGTGTACAAAAGAATTTGCATTGCAGATGTAGGATAAAATTTCTCTTACACTCATTCAAAGACAGCCATTCAAAGACAGGTGGCGCAGTTGTCTATACGATAGCATCTGATCATTCGTCCGAGATGGGTCCGGGTTCGAATCCCTGTGACGCATGGATGTTGTGTTTGTCTAACGGCACTGGCTCTCTCCCTTCCCTGGAACCAGTGACCCTAAATTAGGGACGGACGACTGCTTTTAGCCCATTGAGTTGCTCACGTTGGTCGTTAAACCTCCAATAAAAAAAAAAAAAAAGACAGCCTTAAAAGAAATTGTGAATTAAATAATTAAATATGGGGTATTTGGGGAATTCTCCTAGATATGTTTGAAATTTGACCTATGTGAATAAAAAAATTGGGCATGGGGTGGGAGATGATTTTTGTAGATTTCTATACCACATTTTATCAAAGCTCACTGTGAAGTGCAGTTTAAAACTCTTATTTTTCCAGTAAAATGTTCTTTACTTCTTCTATCAGGTGTATGGGCCGCGGGTGGCCTAGTGAGCAACGTTCGTGACTGCCACGGAAAGAACCTCAGGTTCGATCCCAGACAGGTACGAACACTCGATCCACTAAATATCCGCCGTGCGTCGGATGGGCACGTTAAGCCGTCGGACCCCGGGTACTGGCCCCTCGGTAATAAATAAGGGCGTCTTCCTCTCTCTTTCTACTTCGCTTCCGTGTCACTTTTCTATCGGGCACTCTAGCCCAAATCTCCTAGCTTCCTATTTCTAAGGGTTGTTTAAGACCTGGGGTCAGACACTCCCTTCCTAAAATCCTCTACATATGATCATTTATCAGGTGTATAATAAATACCATGAACACTAAACTAAATTGAAATTTGTTGTGTTTCCATAATTTGGACATTGAAGTTCACCATATTCAGCTTCTTGTATGTACTTAAAATAAGCTGCATGCCTGAATTCACATATTTCTCAAATTCCACAGATTTGTCAGTTTGAAAACAAAAGAAAGAGGAGAGGGTAATGTTTAGCCGTTTTCTGAGTTCATCAACTACAATACATGAGTCACATAAGTTAACACATCCTCAGCCCATACGTCAAAAATGAGAACTATTACCAAAAGTTATATAAGTTTTCCAGATATCTTTCTATGAACTTGTGTCGCAAATCAAAGATCCATTAACCTTCCTATGGCATTTGGGTCTTATAAGACCCCAGCAGATTTATGAGCTGTGGTACCTCTCTTAACTGTTGTATTTTTTAACGCCATTTCGTGGCTTTTATTTATCTGGTACGAAGCACAAAAACTTTAGTGATTATAAGTTTTGAGTGATTGGTAAGAGTTACATATTTTACCTTGAGGCCCTTATATGACCCCCAAAGGTACTGTGTACATAAGATTTGAGGGACTTAGGAAAGGTAATGAATGTTTCATTAATACACACCAAAATATCTGAAAATATTTGCAATAGTAAGCAAGCATTAAATTTTGCAACCGTAACACTGAACATTTAAAAGATGCTTACGTGGAAACTGTAGTAATCCAGATCTTCAATTTCGTACAAATTTAAGCAGTCGCAAATTTGCGCCTGTGCTTAAAATACTTGTCGTAGAACGAAAAATTACTGTCGCATTTTGCGCCGTGTGCCTGCTAATTTCCCACCCTGGTCGGAAAGGATTCAAAAGAAATTTTTGGTTGCTCGTTAGCTCGTTAAGAAAAGGTGAAATGTGTTAATTCAGAAAACCCTTAAATATAAAATTTAGAGCGTAGCTATAACAGCGTTTGAGTTCAGTGGATCACTGACTGGTGCATAGACGTCATATACTCAATCACCTGTTCGACACTTTAAGTATCCGGTTTCTTGCGGTAGCACAACATGCAATAGCAGACCCACCATCTGGGGATGTGAGGAGAAATATTCGTTGCCACAATAACCTTAATAGCGTGCTATATGCTATATCCACAATATCCAGTCTCGCTACAGAACCTCAAAATTAGGTCCGCCAACAGACGAGTGTACAACTGTTATCACGAAAAAAGTATAAACAAGGCCTTCTCGGTAACAATATCCGAAAAAAGTGAATCATGAGTGACTCAGAAAAACTGCTGAGTTAATTTCCACGTTTAGCAACGCACAGCAACCGAAAAATTGTTATTCGGCCGCCGCCGGGGAATTCAATCCCGGATCTCTCGATATCTAGTCGATGTGCATGATCCCGCCCTTTAGATTTAACTGCTATAATATATATAGCCAGTGCATTTAATGCCCACCAGATGGAGACGTCTCAGTTGCTGAGACCATCTTACGGATTTATAATGTCAGATGCTGACAGAAAAACGCCCATAGCGCAGTGGATTGTTGGCCACCGTTATGTAAGGCTAACGCGCCCGGCTAGATATCGAGAGATCCGGGATTCAATTCCCCGGCGGCGGCCGAATAACAAATTTTCGGTTGCTGTGCGTTGCTAAACGTGGAAAGAGCGATGTCTTTGTTTATTCACTGACGCCACGTATTTGGAGGATTTTCACTGCTCAGTTGCAATTTAATAGTTAATCAGACCTCTTTAAATTCTAATCTAATTGCACACCACTCTTATTCCCGGTAATTTTCCGTTATATGGATGCTTAAGGAATGGAAATATATTAGGTATACAAATAAGTTTTAAGACAACGCAACATACAATTTGAGAGAAAACAACAGTACCTTTACGAATCAAAATATGCGCCGTCATTATCTATTACCTTCCGCTATCTGTCGGGCAGCTGACGGATTCCAGCCTTGAAGAATACTTCGTCGTGTGACGCGATAAAGTCGTCAACCCATTTTTGCAATTCGTCACATGTCCGGAACCGTACAGTTGCATACACAAATCATGCTGCATCGATCTGAACAAATGATAGTTTGAAGGGGTTATGTCGGGACTATACGCTGGGTGCTCCAAAACGTCTCAGTCAAGCGTCAATAACGTTTCCTTAACCGATTTCGCGACATGCGCCCTAGCGTTGTCATGCAATAATTTCACGGGACGCAAACCTTTGCCTGTGAATGAACGTTTCCTACAGATTTCCTGGTTCATTCGTAGCAATTGTTGCTTGTAGCGATTAGAAGTAACAGTTTGACCCTGTTCAATAGTTCATAATTGAGCACACCCTTCATACCCACCAGATGCGCAGCAGAACTTTCTTGGAGTGAATATTGCGTTTCGGTGTCGGAGTCGTTGCTTCACCGGAGTCTACCCAGTGTTTTTGGTGTTTGGGATTGTCGTACCATATCCACTTTTCATCACCCGTAACGATTTTCTACAGGAAAGACTTTCCGTGTTGTTTATTCAACAGATTCAAACACTTCATGACACGCTCATCCTTGTTCCTCTAGCTCAGGTCATGTGGCACCCATTTTCCTTCCTTCTGAATCTTTCTCATTGCACGTAAACGATTGGAAATGGTTTGTTGAGTTACCCCCAGTTATTCAGCTAGTTCCTTTTGCGTTTGAGACGAATCTTCATCCAGCAATGATTGCAGTTCCTCATGTGCAACCTTCTGCGGTGCGCCGCTACGTTCTTGATCGCTAACATCAAAATTACCTGCTTTAAACCGTCTAAACCAAAATTGACACGTGCTTTTCGATGCAGTATTCTTTCCCAGAGCAGAACAGATGGATGCACATGCTTTTGCAGCACTTTTCCCGTGATGAATCTCGTAACGAATGCAGTGTCGAATAAATGCAGTATCGCTTGCCATCTTTCACCTACAGATGTGCAAGTGCGTTTGACTGTTGGGCAAACTTCTGTGTCACATTTTTTAATCTGGGCCAGTTACGGTCACATGACAACAACGCAGGGGAATGTCGGATAAGTAAATTAGCGGGATATGTCATACAAAAAACACTTTAAAACTTATTTGTACACCTAATAATTTTTCGTTATCATAGTGAAACCGCCGCCCCGGTGGCGCAGTGGTCTAAGGCGTTGGCCTCTGATCATTCGTCCGAAAGGGGTCCGGGTTCGAATCCCGGTGAGGCATGGATGTTGTGTTTGTCTTACGGCACTGGCTCTCTCCCTTCCCTGGAACCAGTGACCCTAAATTAGGGACGGGCGACTGCTTATAGCCCATTGAGTTGCTCACGGTGGTCGTTAAACCTCCAATCAAAAAAAAAAAAAAAAAAAAAAAAAAAAATAGTGAAACCTGTCGGAACCCAAGGGACTGGAAGTATTATTTTCCGTTTTAGATAGGTTTCCGTTTCATGCAGCTGCATCCATAGAAGCCACTCAAATGTAAGCATTTGAATTTTTGTAATGCTAATAATAGATTTTACATAGCAATCACACAATCTTTTTCGTACATTTCAATGACTTTAACTTTTGTATCCAAAGCGACAACGTTCTTCTTCGGCGCCATGGCAAGAGGTAAGCGAACGAACGCAACTCACTAAAAGCAAAGGCTGTGAATCTCAATTAATAAATGTTGGGGAGTTAAATCGGTGCGTCTTGTTGAAATCCGTACGAAACTTTCAGTAGCGAAGGCTTTGAACTTTGCATCTAGCAAAGAGAGCGATGTTGGTCACATGACCCAAACCTGAGGCCCGCTACGTGCTGCAATGTGTGTTTTTGAAAACAAACCAAAAGCAATCTCTCTCTCTCTTTCTCTGTTTAGTTATGTTATCTTCAACCTCAAACAAATTTGTTCCAGTGGATTCATCGTTACACTTTATCGTATAATGCTGTGAAATTCAGTTAAAATATATGATGGCACTGGAAAATCCGGGAATTTTACGTTTTTACATGGTTCATTTACGCTTTCGCCATTTCCGTTTCCACATTAAGTGTAAATGCCGTTTTAGACAGGTTAAATAGTACAAAATTTTCTACCTTTCATTTTGGAACAAAAAAAAAAAAAAAAAAAAAAAAGGTCATTTTGAATAAGTTTCCGTTTCGTGCAGCTTCGGCTTCAGACAGGTTTTACAGTTACAATTACAATTATTTTATTGCACACATTTAAAACTTACAGTCATATGAAAACCAGGAAGAATCTGAATATAGTGGTTGTAAGGCGATTCCGCCTATCAGATGTAAGAAGAGGAATAAAGAGATATAAAGGGAAGTAAGATGGTTATAACAGAAACGCCACCGTTAGCTGCATAGCTTGGGACTACAATTTAATGATAGGATTGAGATTCATTATGGAGATCAGGATGATTTACAATGTAATTTCGCCGAACAAGGAAAACTGTTTGATATTTTCCAGAGATCTGATGCTTTCTGGGAGATTATTCCATATTTATGCATTATGCTATTTAAACCATAATTAAGTCTAACAGACGGTAGACATAATTTCTTGTTAGCAACAGATCTGGTGAAGACAGCATAATCCAGATATCTGATGTCAGATTGAAAAATAGGCAGTTTAAGATGCATTATTTTAAAAAAACATGATACCTAGTTTCAAGGTAAAAATTTTATGATTTTTTAGAATATTTAGTTTTAGAAATAATGGTTTTGAATGAGACATGTAATCTGTGTTCAACATATAGCGAACATATTTCTTCTGTAATTTGAGCAAGCATAACTTATTGTTTGCACTTATACACTGACGGAAAAAAATCCCAACGACCTGAAAAAATAGTTGTAGAGGAATGAAATGGCGGCAATACATTTGTATAGGTAACATATTTAATCGATTAAGGTTTCAAGATACAGCTTATTGTAAGCGCGAGAAGAGCCATTTTAAATGTGAAGTGCTGGTACATTAATAACCGGTGTAACCGCCAGAATGTTGAATGCAAGCACGCAAACGTTCATGCATTGTGTCGTACAGGTGCTGGATTTCAGTTTGTGGGATGGAGTTCCATGCCTGTTGCACTTGGTCGGTCAATACAGGGACGGTTAATGCTCGTTGGGGATGACGCTGGAGTTGTAGTCCAATGATGTCCCGTACGTGCTCGATTGGTGAAAGATCTGGTGGTCTAGCAGGCCACGGCAACATGTCGACACTCTGTAGAGCATTTTGGGTTGCAACAGCGGTATGCGGGCGAACGTTATCCTGTTGGAAAACACCCCCTGGAATGCTGTTCATGAATGGCAGCACAACAGGTTGAATCACCAGACCGACGTACAACTGTGCCGTCAGGGTGTGTGGGATAACCACGAGAGTGCTCCTGCTGTCATAGGAAATTGCTCCCCAGACCATAACTCCAGGTGTAGGTCCAGTGTGTCTCGGCCGCAGACAAGTTGGTTGCAGGCGCTCGCCCGGCCTCCTTCTCACCGATACACGGCCATCACTGGCACCCAGGCAGAACCGGCTTTCATCAGAAAACACAACAGATCTCCACTCCGTCCTCCAATGAGCTCTAGCTTGACACCGCTGACGTCACAAACGGCAGTGGTTTGGAGTAAGTGGAATGCACGCTACAGGGCGTCTGGCTCGGAGCTGTCCTTCAAGTAACCGATTTGTAACAGTTCGTTGTGTCACTGTGGTGGCAACTGCAGCTCGAATTGCTGCCGCAGGCGCGGTACGATGCGCCACGGCCATACGCCGTACACGGTGGTCTTCCCTCTCAGTAGTGCCACGTGACCGGCCGGAACCCGGTCTTCTTGAGGCAGTACCTTCCCTTGACCACTGCTGCCGACAACATGCACAGTGGCTGCATTCCTGCCAAGTCGTTCCGCAATATTGCGGAAAGAAAATCCACCTTTTCGTAGCCCTATTACACGACCTCGTCCAAACTCCGTGAGCTGTTGATAATGGCTTCTTCGTCTTCTTAAAGGCATTCTTGACTAACATCAACACACTACGTCGAATCTCAACGATAACTAACGCTCACGAACGTTACAGCGCGTATTTTCAGCAAACCTGCTTTGCATGTTCGAAGGGACGCTACTAGCGCCACACGTATGCGCCGAGCGCGAAATTTGCATAGACGTCATCTTACAGAGGTACTCTCACCGACTACCAACTGTCGTTTATCTAACACAACCCCTTCTTGGTGTTGGGATTTTTTTTTCCGTCAGTATATTTGAATACCAGGATTCCATGCAGACAATAGGAGAGATGGGTATAAACAAAAGCATAATAAAATGTTTTTAGGACATTGATAGGGAAAAGATGCTTAATTTTACTAAGTAGACCAACCTGTAAGGAAACAGTTTTTAAAACAAACTAAACATGAGTATTCCAGTTAAAGAATTCATCAAACCAAACGCCTAGATACTGAACTTTGTCTAAGATTTTAAGTGGGAGATTATTAATCCTGACTGGAAAGTTATTTACGTCATCTTTTTTCTGAACATTTCGGAATTATACGGAGTTGGTTTTTAAAATATTAAGTGATTATTTGTTAGAGCATAACCAATGAGATAAATTTGATAGATCATTATTGACCATTACCTGTATAGCTTATGCAAATTATGTCATTTTTTGAAAAATGACAGTGTCATCAGCGTATAACAAAGCATGACAAAGCAGACTGTATAAGAACGGAATCACGGAAAGGTTACCTGAAAATTCAGGTTTTACCGATAATACCTCATAAAAACGGCAATTTTCCGTTATTAACAGAAGAAAGATGAACAGTGAACAGGAGTGTTTCTATCAATTCACGTATGAAAAATTTGCGAAAATCAGGTTTTTCTGTCATTTCGTGAAAAAAAAAATGAATCAGGAATATGCTTCGTTAATTCGCGAATGTAAACACGGAAAACAGCTCATGAATTTCAGTTAATTCGCGAATGTAAACACGGAAAACAGCTCATGAATTTCAGTTAATTCGCGAATGTAAACACGGAAAACAGCTCATGAATTTCAGTTAATTCGCGAATGTAAACACGGAAAACAGCTCATGAATTTCACTGTGGAGGTATTTCTGTACAATTTTTAGATACAATCCTAAAGATAAGTCTCTTTCGCGAACATAATACGCAATATATCCAACTACGTTAAGTGAGGGCGGGCTTCTTTTCCGTAAGCCGAAATGTTTGATGTTCACATTTCCGCTTCCGATGCCACAAGATAAAGACCATTGTTAAACTCGTCGAGTGACGTATTGTCACCCTTTAGTTCTTTTGTTTACTCTGTTTTTTCAGGCCCGTGAGAAGAAAGTCGGTAGTAATTGTAGTAATTCAGCTGTCAAACTTGAATTAAAACATTGTTCTCTATTACATAGATAAGTTTGCTTTAAGTGAAATGTTCAGTAATTTATAACGAAGAAGTAACTGTTTAAGACGACGCGCATTAAATTTCAAAGGAAAAGAATGATCGTTAAATCGTCCAAGTCCTCTAATTTTACTAAACAAACACTTCAGAATCATCCAAGTCAAATTTCAGAATCGTCCGTGTCAAATTAGAGGAATTTGATTAATTAAACTATCAAAATCGTCCAAGTCCTCTAATTTGGCTAAACAAAGTTTTCTGAATCGTCCATGTCCTCTAATTTGGCCAAACAAACTTTTCAGAATCGTCCAAGACAAATTTTGGAATCTTCCATGTCAAATTAGAGGAATTTGATTAAATAAACTTTCAAAATCGTCCAAGTCCTCTAATTTGGCTAAACAAAGTTTTTTGAATCGTCCATGTCCTCTAATTTGACTAAACAAACTTTTCAGAATCGTCCAAGACAAATTTCGGAATCTTCCATGTCAAATTAGAGGAATTTGGTTAAATAAACTTTCAAAATCGTCCAAGTCCTCTAATTTGGCTAAACAAAGTTTTCTGAATCGTCCATGTCCTCTAATTTGACCAAACAAACTTTTCAGTAACGTCCAAGACAAATTTCGGAATCTTCCATGTCAAATTAGAGGAATTTGATTAAATAAACTATCAAAATCGTCCAAGTCCTCTAATTTGGCTAAACAAAGTTTTCTGAATCGTCCATGTCCTCTAATTTGACCAAACAAACTTTTCAGAATCGTCCAAGACAAATTTTGGAATCTTCCATGTCAAATTAGAGGAATTTGATTAAATAAACTTTCAAAATCGTCCAAGTCCTCTAATTTGGCTAAACAAAGTTTTTTGAATCGTCCATGTCCTCTAATTTGACTAAACAAACTTTTCAGAATCGTCCAAGACAAATTTCGGAATCTTCCATGTCAAATTAGAGGAATTTGGTTAAATAAACTTTCAAAATCGTCCAAGTCCTCTAATTTGGCTAAACAAAGTTTTCTGAATCGTCCATGTCCTCTAATTTGACCAAACAAACTTTTCAGAATCGTCCAAGACAAATTTCGGAATCTTCCATGTCAAATTAGAGGAATTTGATTAAATAAACTATCAAAATCGTCCAAGTCCTCTAATTTGGCTAAACAAAGTTTTCTGAATCGTCCATGTCCTCTAATTTGACCAAACAAACTTTTCAGTAACGTCCAAGACAAATTTCGGAATCTTCCATGTCAAATTAGAGGAATTTGATTAAATAAACTATCAAAATCGTCCAAGTCCTCTAATTTGGCTAAACAAAGTTTTCTGAATCGTCCATGTCCTCTAATTTGACCAAACAAACTTTTCAGAATCGTCCAAGACAAATTTTGGAATCTTCCATGTCAAATTAGAGGAATTTGATTAAATAAACTTTCAAAATCGTCCAAGTCCTCTAATTTGGCTAAACAAAGTTTTTTGAATCGTCCATGTCCTCTAATTTGACTAAACAAACTTTTCACAATCGTCCAAGACAAATTTCGGAATCTTCCATGTCAAATTAGAGGAATTTGGTTAAATAAACTTTCAAAATCGTCCAAGACAAATTTCGGAATCTTCCATGTCAAATTAGAGGAATTTGGTTAAATAAACTTTCAAAATCGTCCAAGTCCTCTAATTTGGCTAAACAAAGTTTTCTGAATCGTCCATGTCCTCTAATTTGACTAAACAAACTTTTCAGAATCGTCCAAGACAAATTTTGGAATCTTCCATGTCAAATTAGAGGAATTTGATTAAATAAACTATCAAAATCGTCTTAGTCCTCTAATTTGACTAAACAAAATTTTCAGAATCGTCGAAGTCCTCAAATTTGACTGAACAAAGTTTTCAGAATCGTTCAAGTCCTCTAACTTGACTAAACAAAGTTTTCAGTGCATGCTCTGTTAATACAGATGTCATGATGTACTTTACTCCAGAAAGTTTCAGTTCCTCATACAGTTTGGAAAGGGAGTTTATTGAAAGAATAAAGCCTTTCTTTAAACACAGAATGATACTGTTTCCTGGAACACTTAACCCGTTCACTATGTTTTTCACTTATACCAATGTGGCTACTTGTTCTTCATAAATTTAAATAATTCCAAAAGCTACATTCCAGTGGCCACCCGTGACCGAATTACTGCGGAGGACTGAGGCGGACCCAGAAGCTTACCTTGGAGGAGGAAGGCGGATGTGCTATGGTCTTTAAAAAAGGTGATAGAAATATTTTGTGGAAAAGACACATACGCATGCGCACACCAACCAGCAGAGCTTACCCTCCCTGGCACTGCACGTCTTTTTAAAACCTTTTTCCATAAAAAAATGTGCTAAATTTTTGAATCACAAAGTGGGAAAAACAACAAAAAAAATTAGCCCTTTTCCTGACGTTCAATTGCCTGCTTTGAGAAGAAATGAGCTCTGTGCTTTTTAAATAACAAGTGTGGATATAACCTTTCAAAATAAATTTGAGCCCTTCTATTCGGGCGGCTTAATTTAAAAGAAAAATTCCAACGTGAATCATTACTAAGCAATATGGCCGGCAATCCCTCTTTAAAACATTATTTTATTCTTTCGCAATGTACGATATCCACCTCTTTTGAAAGGAACTTCAATTTACTTCACCTCATCAAGTGATTTCTGCGCCATTCATTGTCTCACTGGGGATTTTTTACTCTCTAAGATTTCTGGAAGCATTTCATTAAACAAAGCACACCCATTGCTTTTCATGGTCAGTCAAAATCCTTTTTGCTCTCAGCTTCCTCTCTTTCAAAAATTCTAACATTTTTTTGTTTCTGTGCTCTCTTTCTTTCTCAAGCTAGAACAGAACATTTAGGCGGCAACTATACCATGTCACGTTCAAAGTCGCTCAGATCATTCGTTTTGCACATTCCGAAAATCACTCGAACGCTGACTGATGATCAACTAGCTGGTCTTCCTGAATTCCATCGCACACCATACTCACATGGCGTCTTGCACGTTGGATTAACCCGTTTATTCGACGACGGCAGATTTACCTAATAAACTGGCATAGATGGACAGGTAGATAGATAATATGGGAATTTAGACTAGTCCTATTGTGGGACTATATATACACTTTATTGACAAAAGTCACCAGACACCCTTTCAAAAGCAAAAGAACGGATCCGCTGAGTTGTTAAGATACGCGGTACAGCTACAAACGGTATAAAAACAAGCCTGCTGCTAACCGCGATCATATCGCGCTGTGAGGTTGAGTGAAAATGTCGCGGCGGGAGAGAACTGACTTTGAGAAAGGAAAGATTGTTGGGAGTTTTATTAGTGGGTTTTCCATAACAGAAACCGAGAGGCATTTAAACATACCGAAGTCAACTGTTTGGATGTACTGAATAAGTGGAAAACACATGCCGTGCCTGAAGCAGCAAAACGTACCGGCAGACCAAAGAAAATCAGTGATAGAGGATGTCGAAGCCTCAAGAGAGTCGTTACTGCTAATTGACGGAGTACTGCACAAGACCTCAGTGTACAGGTGAGTAAAAACGCTGGAACCTCGGTATGTACACGTACCATTCGCAGAGAACTTCATTCCATGAGTTACCGTGGTCCTGCGGCTGCTCATAAGCCTTTCATCTCCGCTCGGAATGCTACTCGTCGTTTAGCATGGTGTAAAGAACATTTATCGTGAACCGTAGATCAATGAAAAAGGATCCTATGGATTGATGAATCCAGATACACGATCCATCAGTCTGATGGCGGCAGCCGGGAGATCTCTATTTACCACAGTGTACTGTTCCTATGGTCAAGTTTGAAGCTGGCAGTGTACTCGTGTGGGGGTGTTTTTCGTGGTATGGTCCCGGCCCATTGGTTATCGTGGACAAACCTGTTAACCAGCACGTCTACCTCGATATTCTGGACAATTATGCCCAACCAACTCTGTTGCAATACTATGGAACCGAGCATTGTTGGTACCAGCAGGATAATGCACCGAGTCATAAAGCAAGGACTGTTATGGCGTCGTTTGAAGACAATTCCGTGTCGTGTGTGGACTGGCCAGCACAGAGCCCTGATCTTAATCCCATAGAGCCCTTATGAGATGAATTAGAGCGCCACATAAGAAGTTTGGAACCAAGGCCTACTACTAAGCAACAGTTAACGGCAGCATTATGTACTCAATGGAAGCGCATACCTATCGCTGTGTTCAAAACCTTGTCGAAAGCATGTCTCGAAGGGTCAGTGCATTCATTAAGACCAAAGGTGGACCGACGCCGTACTAATGTATGTCAATAAATGCTGTGTTGTGTTACTCTTCTAGGTGTCCGGTGACTTTTGTCAATATAGTGCATATTACAAATGCATACACACAAATAATTCTCTCAAATAAACACAATCAGTCAATAAATAAATAACGACAACGACAACATAAAGAAATAAATACAAAATCTGGTAGTCAGCCACGGAGTACCAATCATCAGGAAAAAAACATATCCGGTAGCTGACCCGTAAATCAGACAGGTTTCATGTGGATGCAAAATTTAGATCCCTGCCAAAAGATTAAAAAGAAATAAAGACATCCAGTCTTTCCTACCTATCCGGAGCCATAACGAAGTAACTTACCAGAGCCAGCATCTACCTCTTTCCAAATCACACTTCCACTTTATAAACAACAGTCTTCCGATTCCACTTTTACCTAATGCGAACACAGATAATTTTTTCCTAGTTGGAAAAATAGTAAGTAACAGGTGTGTTCAGAAAGTTAGAAAAAAGATGAATACGAATTGTCTCTCCACCTTGGATATGAGCACAAAGATAGGATTAATTAATTTGAGGGGCGACTCGGAAGAAAAGAGAGCGACTGTGTAGCCCCGAAAAGATACCAGGAACAGCTGTATAGGAATGACAATATTACATAACCTTAAGTTAAAAGAATTGCAAGATTTCTCGGAAGTTAAAAGATTTCTAAAATAAAATTTTCAAAAATCCTTCGGGTAGTCGCTATCAACACATCTCCGATATAGTTTTTTCAGTTGCTTAACCAAATGTTATTACACACTCCAGATATTCTCAAAAATTGAGAGACAATAATATTGCAGAAAATATCCTCAGAAAGGTTAGAAGTCCAATGGCTGAAAACTTTTGGCTTAAAGTCAAAGAACTCTTCTTTTGTCAAAAAGATCGGTATAAATGTCATTACCTCTGAACTCAATTTTTTAAGATCCAAAGAGTTATTAGCTCCCCTCATCACTGGTCTTCAATAGATCTAAAGAGTCAGGATATGTCTCCTTCCAATCAATAGAAACATTGTGAGGTCTAAAGCATATTAAATCATCAATATATCGATAACAGCGGTATAAGTGCACCACCGGGACTAGAGAAAATGCTGTCCCACACTCACCAACCCGCTTGGCCAGCATGGTGAGATATGGCAGCCCCCCCCCCTTCTCCCCCCAAACATGACTTCACGACTTAAAACTTGGCCATCAGTCTCCGGCAGCTGGAATGCACCTGAACAAGGTGCGATAGACAACTGAAATTTTAGACTGGATTCCCAGGGACAGGAAAAGATCCAGAAGAAGACCACAGGGAGATGGTGGATGAAATTCGAAAGCATGCGGGAGTAGCGTGGAGGAGACTGGCTCAAGGCAGACCGTTGTGGAAGAAACTTGGGGAGACCTTCATCCAGCAGTGGATTGATAATGGTTGATAATGATGATGATATCGATAACACACAATATCAGAAACTATACAACTTTCTAATATGAGTGTAGGTATAGATTCGCAGAAAGGATTGAAAAACTTGTTCCCATGGGAATACCCTTGACCTGAATTGATGGCTTTTTTGATGAAAAATATAATTGTTGAAAACACAAAGCCCACAATGAGTATCCCAATATTTTCGGTCAACCTTCAGAGACTCATGATATTTAAGAAACTAAACATCCAGGACCCTTTTCAGGATAGATAGGAATGACTAAATGCCCTTATTACTTTTTAATCGTTTGACTGGGGTGTAAATTTGCATCTGCAAGAAACCTGTCTGATTTAGGGTCAGCTGCTGGATATATCTTTCCCTGATGATTGGCAACCGATGCCTGACTACCAGATTTTGTGTCTATTTCTTTGTGTTGTCGTTATTTTACGTATTGATTGAATGTGCTTATTTAATTGAGTTATTTGTGTGTATGTATTTGTATTTTACCTGTCCCTAGCTCAACTCAGAGACACGGAAAGTCCGATGCCGAGAGGCCGCGGGTGGCCTAGTGGTCAGCGTTCGTGACTGCCATGGAGATAGCCTCAGGTTCGATCCTGGGCAGGTACGAACGTTCGAACCACTAAATACCCGCCGTGCGTCGGATGGGCACGTTAAACGTGCGTCGGATGGGCACGTTAAATAAATAAGGGCGTCTTCCTCCACCTTTCTACCTCGCTTCCGTTTCACTTTCCTATTGGGCACTCTAGCCCAAATCTCCTAGCTTCATATTTCTAAGGGTTGTTTAAGACCTGGGGTCAGGCACTCCCTTCCTAAAATCCTCTACATATGATCTGATCTGAGTCCGATGCCAATGACTGGTACACATGCTACACGTACGATTTCTGAGGAAAACGTTGAACGGATTCGAAAGCCATTTCAGAGAAGCCCGAGAAAATCCATCCGAGACGCTAGTGCGCAGCTAGACATCGCACAACAACAATGCATCGGCATAAAAGGTTGCGTTTACATGTGTACAAGATTCAACTGCATCAACAAGTTAAGCAGCATGACAGGGCGGCACGGCAAAAATTTGCGGAGACAATGTTAGCCAAAATTGATGCCGACAATGCATTCCTAGACCGGCTATGCTTTTCAGACGAGTCAGCATGCCATGCGTCTGGAAAAGTAAACAGACAAAACTGCCGCATCTGGGGATCCGAAAATCGTACTTTGTTCATGAACACGAAAGAGATTTTCCAAAATGCAATATTTGGTGTGGAATCGTGAAGGATAAGATCATCGGACCTTTATTTTTGCGGAGGCTACGGTAACTGGACTAACATACTTGGACTTGGTACAGGAATACGCTGTGCCCCAGCTGCCTGAAGGAACAATTTTCAAACAAGGTGGGGCTCTTCCACACTTTGCCAATGATGTCTGCACATTCTTGGATGACCACTTCACTACAAGATATACTGAAAGAGGATCAACGTTCATTGCATGGCCCACGAGATCAACAAACCTAACTCCATCTGGCTTGTTCCTGTGAGAGTTTGTTAAAGACAGGGTGTACGCTACACCGGGACGTAATCTTGGAAGACTTACGCTACCGAATTTGTGCTGCAATCAACAACGTGGAACACAAATACTTCTCAACACGTGAGCTGAGGTAGAATATCGGTTGGACCTTTGCCATGCCACCAGTGGATCTCATGTTGAAGTTTATTAGAAATGTGGAAAAAATTCTCAGTTTGTGTATCTGAAACAATACCTGTCGCTAAAATAAATTGTGGTAAGTTCAAGATTTATTATACTTCATTTTATTATACGTCTTAGGGGAACAACACCCTGCATTATTAAGCGTATGTCAAAGATTCACGTTTTATTTGTATATTCTGAAATAACTTTACAATATGTTAAATAAAAAAGTGTTTAGGAAAATGTCCTGATATGCTTGCGTAATCCGTCCGTAAACATTATCAGTGAACTACCATCCACAGCTGATAGGATTGCGGAAATTGGACTTTCCGTAAGACCTACTTTGTACTGGGAAAATAGGTCTTCCTGCTCTACCGGAAGCTGTTTGAACTTAGATTAACGATGTGAACATCTCTTTTAGTATTCTTACCAGATAATATTGCTGCCGCGCATGCCTCCTGCATTTTGTATGCATTCTCTTCATCAGAGACGTAACTAGTGTAGGACAGCCGGCTTCAGCTCAAGAGAGGGCGCAGAAATCACTTCTTGCAATGTGATTAAAACTGGAATTGAAACTTCTTGCCGCAGTTTCTGGTACACTTTTCAAGCATCATGCGTGGTCATTTTCTCATTTACAAAATTTGCTCATAATATGTTTCGCCAATTTCAGTAGCTTTGGAAGCTTAAAATTTGCATTTCATCATCGAAATATTCACTCCATGTTAGTAGCTTACATTTAGAAATTAAAGGGTGGTTTTATAGTCCGTTCAACTAAAAAAGAACCGCAGCCTTCGTCGACAACGATTTGACGCTGCGATTTTTCTTTAGTTGGGTACGCTCAAAATAAGGATGCCGTTCACATTGTTAAAGATTCTCTGGGGATTATTCGATAATTGTCATGCAGCGAGCCTCGACTTCGTTTGACGTGGTACCGAAAGTCTGAACTCCGAAGTCTTTAGCAAAAGTTGTACAAAAAGCCATAGTTTGATATGAGATCAGTTTTGATTTGAAAGAGAGTTTGATATGACTTCCATTTTGATTCGAAAGAGAGAGAAAGAGAGAGAGAAAACTACAGTCGTGGCCAAAAGTCCTGCGCCAGTAGACCGAAAGTCCATTTTTGATATTTGAAGTCAACTTATATAGCGTAATGGTAAAGTCAGGAATACATATAATACATCATTTTAAAATAAATTTTATACTGAATTCAAATAGTTTTACAGAATGTTATTACCAGTAATAGAAGTGAAGTTACAAGCAAAAGTACCGCGTCTAGTCATAAAAAGCAAAAAATAGTGGAATTAGTGTACAATGCATTTAACGTAAAATTACTGTACAGTACATTGTTGAAACTTTCAGGACACTTGAAATATTTTACCAACAAGCAAAATAGGCTTTAATATTTAATTGTATAACCACTTCTCCTTACTAACAAAGTACACCTTCTTGGCATGAAACTAATGAGCTTCTCTAGTTGTCCATTGGTAATAACACTGTGACGTACGGCCCTTACAAACTCAAATAATGCTATTTTAGATGAGGGTCCTTGTTGACGGATCTTTTGCTTCAATTTCACCCACAGATTCTTTATGGGATTAAGATCCGGTGACTGTGCCGGCCACTGAAGTTTTCTTATAACTTTTCGATTAAACCTCTCGTCAACCAACTTTGAACGATGACATGACGCGTTATTGTCCTGAAATATAAAGTTCCGCAAACCCATGTCTTGTGCAGATGGTAGCAGTTTGGACTCCAAAATATCCACATATTTCAATCCATTCAATGTGCCATCAACAATGTGCAGACGGCCAACACCACTGGCTGAAATACAGGACCATAACATCACCGAATTTTGGTGCTTGGTTATTGGCTATGTGAAGCATGCCTTATATCTTTCACCAGTCCGACGACGTACATAATTATTTCCATTATTAGCGGAAATTGTAACAGTTGTTTCATCACTGAAAAGAACATTTTTCCATTCATCAACAGTCCGATTCTTGTGTGCCTTGGCCCAAGCAATTCTGTTGAGCCGTTGTTGTTCAGAAAGGAAAGCTTTTCGTGCAGTTTTTCGCGCAGTCAGTCCATTTTCTTGTAGCCTACGACGAGCTGTACGTACAGATACAATAATGCCTACTTCATTCTCTCACTCATTTCTTAAATCAGTGGCTGTTTTAAACCTTGATTTTAAGGAACGACGAATCAACATGCGATCATCACTTTCAGTACACAGCCTTGGTCGACCTGTTCTTTTTCTGTTTCCCACACATCCAGTTTCTGCAACTCTTTTAATAGTGCGCAAGACAGTGGAATGATCACAGCCACATTCGACAGCAATTTCACGACTACTGAATCCAAGTTCATGCAAAGTAATAATTTGTGCCCTGGTTTGAAGAGGCAGGATCAGTTTTCGGGTTTTGACATGTCGAAATTAAAATATCACCAGGAATTCTGCATAAACTTCCGTCAACTGACTACCAGCAGCTGCGTTTTAAGTTGGCAGACGATTTCACATCTTTTTATATCTCACTAGCGGACGTCGGAGAAAGCGATAGTGGATTAGAGGGGCGCGAACGCTTTTTCTGAACTAGATTTGTGTTTCCTCACTTGCACATTTTGCGTGTAACTTCACTTCTCTTACTGAAAATAACATTCTGTAAAAATATTTGAATTTAGCATTAAATTTCCTTTAAAATGATGTATGATATGCATTCCTGACTTTACAATTACGCTGTATAAGTTGACTTCAAACATCAAAAATTGACTTTCGGTCTACTGGTTCAGGACTTTTGGCCACGATTGTATGCATTGCCAGGAAGACGAACCGCAGGTGGACAACCGAAATTTTAGACTGGATTCCGTGGAACAGGAAAAGACCCAGACGAAGACTACGTGAGAGATGGGTGGATGAAATTCGAAAGCATGTAGGAGTAACATGAAGGAGATTGGCACAAGACAGACCGTTGTGGAAGAAACTTGGTTAGATTATCCAGCAGTGGACTGATAATGGTAACAATGATGATGATGATGATGTTTAAATAAGAGGAAAATGATACAGATGGGGGCGCAATATTTTGAGGTTGCCCCGGGCGCATAAATGCCTAGTTACGCATCTGCTCTTCATGCACGCATACGCAGAGTATGTGGAGCTGACACAGAGCTCCTCCCTTCAAAGCAAATCAGTAAATTCACGAAGAAAATAGGTTTTGAGTCTCCCAACTTTTATATTTAATGGCTTCTGAATATTGTTTTTTTTTTTTTTTTTTTTTTTTTTGCATAAATGATTCACGCGTGTATGAATTGGATTATTTTGGACGCAAAATTCAGATTAAACGTTACTAACAATGGATAACTCAAAATAAATTTTCATTCTTCAGATGAATCAATACAAACGGTTGTACCCCAAAACTCTATAATATAGCTACAGGGCTTGGCGGTTCATGAGAAAGGAATTTTCCTCAAAGAAATATTTGAGAATCAGCAGGTATATTTAAAAAAAAAAGATGTGCGTGTGCCAGAGTTGGGCAAAATTGTAATTGAATTAATCGGTAATGCATTACAGCATAATGGTAATGGGAACAAGAACTTAGCGTTAACATTATATATTAATGGTGAACTGGTCATTAGAATTAGATGGTAATTGTAATGACATGTAGTAGTTACCCTTTATAATCGTAATGGTTAATGGTTAACCATATTTAATACATACAATTGACGTTGATTAGGAACATCAAACAGAAGTCATCGCTCTTTCAACATGTGCGGCGCGTAACTGGAAGACTCTGGGTTCGATTCCCGGTGGTGGCCGATGATAATTTTTTCCGTGACACTTATAAACGTGGAAAGAGCAATGATTTCTGTTTGAGGTTAACTATATGTTGGTAATTAACCAATAACTTATGGATAACAATACAACTTGAATAAACCAGCAACCGGTACACCCTTACACGTTGTGTAGGTTATTTGACAATTGTTCCACCCCTCGAACCTCAAATGCGTGTATGCAGGTATTGGAGATTGTACGTGTATGACATGAGTAGTTGCCCAGTCTTCGCCACAAGTTAAGTGATTTGAACGAAATAATACATATGAAGTAAGTACGAATGGGATGTTTATTTCAGGTAGAGATACACATTTCGTTCATCTCCAGTACAGTATTCTCGTCCATTACGTACGTTTCACTGTCCAAAATAATTACCCCACTATATTCACAAGCATATATTAGCACTACACTCCGTTCAGCAACTCAGGGTGCACTGCTGAATATTACAGAAATTTGCAAACTCTTGACATTTTTGTCATACTTCTCAAGTGTTGTTGTCCATTACTTGTCCGATACGAACACAGGACTAGCGAGCGACTGACTCCTCTAGATATACTTCACGACAGGACCTGAACCTTCTGGAATATTCTTGATTTACACAAAGCTCTCCAACTTCCTACTGCGCGATCATTCTGGAACATTCTATGTATAAACGTCTAACGCATTCTTGCCGCTTCTAGAACATTCTACACGACATTTTGGTCTCTGTCTGCTATGTTACATGGCCGACTTTTCTAGACATAGTTCCTAGAAATGTACGTGTGCCAAAAGCTATCAGTATGTAATTATTATTTGCAAATTGTGTAATTTCATTACCAAATAATTCCATTGCGTTTGAATGGCATTATTAAATAATTGAATTATATCCTCTTCATTGTAATGCATTACAGATTAATTCCATTACCTTGTGCAAACCATACTTGGGATTACCTTTAATGCATTACACGTTAATTGTAATATGTACTTCCATTACTTTGTAATGCGTCCCTGCCCAACTGTGGCGTGTGCATACGTAAATTGTCTATGTGCTTCAGCATTTGAAGGTGTTTTTTTATTATTTTGCTCAGAAAAATTCTTTGCCAAAGCTACAGAGGATGTTCACACATTTTTAGAACGTTTTTGATAAGAAATTACAGAAAATAAAAAAAAGTTCAAGGAATTGAAACTGGTAACAGCGTGTTAGATGAACACGAAAGAAACATCTGCTGCAGTTAAATATCGTCTGCTAAGCAAATGGCGCACGTAATCAAGCTGTGAATAGGAGATTATGTTTTTGCTCTTTACGAAGAGAAATATTCGCATTCTGTGATTTAAAAAACGCTGTGAAAATCGTGGAATTAGCATTTCTAAATGTAAAATAAGCAATATTATTAATAATAGAGAGGAAAATCGTCAAGCATTGCTTTTAACAGGAAAAAGAACACCAAATAAATATCCAAAGAAGGTACGCATTTTTACTACTATTTCAAAAGTAAGGTATATTTCAAAAGTAAGGTCTATGGTCTTAAAAGAAAATCCACCGACCCAAAGAGCAATCGCTAAGTCGTTAAAAATCTCTGTATCAACTATAAACAAGGTAATAAACAAAGATTTGAATTTGAAAAAGAAAACAGCAAGTTAGTAAAATCATGCAATGCATTGATTATGATACGCTTTCCAACATACCAGGAATCATTACTCAAGTTATGAGGATAACGGCGCTGGAAAAAATCTTGCACTTGTGCCCTGACCTTTGACTCTATTTTGAGTATATTAAACAGAATTCGTTCAGTATATCTCCGGAACAACATACTGAAGTTTTGTCGCAATAAAAGCATTTTTATTCAAGTTATGAGGATAATGGCTGTGGAATAAATCTCGCTCCTGTGCCCTGACCTTTGACCCCATTTCTATTATATATTAAACAGAACCGCTTCAGCACATCTCCGGAACAACATGATGCAGTTTTGACGCAATAAGAATTTTTAGTCAAATTATGAGGACAATGGCTGTGGAATAAATCTCACAGCTGTGTCCTGACCTTTGACCCCGTTTCGATTATATTAAACAGAACCGGTTCAGAACATCTCCGGAACAACATGATGCAGTTTTGTCGCAATCGAAGCATTTTTACGTAAGTTATGGCGCATAAGGGCGATGGAATGGATCCCGCACCTATGTCCTGACCTTTGACCCCATTTCGGCCGTTTTCAATAGGGTTCCTTCCCAGGTTGTCCCCCTACCATATACTAATATTTCATCGAAATCGAACCATTTTTACGTGAGTTGTCGTGCGGACGGACAGACAGACGGACAAAGCTGGAGCATATACGCTTCTTCAACCTACGGCTGGAAAGCGTTAAAAAGAGACTGGTATCGAGTCTATACCTTTTGCTCATATTCCTTCAAAGTCCTCTGATGTGTTAGCAATGGACTACTGTGCCTTGGGACTGTCGCAATAGAAGCATTTTTATTATTTTATTACAGCGCTTTCTAAACGCCGACCTAAAACAATGATTGGACTATGAAAAGCAGTGGAAGAGGATTGGAATAAAATATCACTACTAATTTTAAGAAATACTATGGTATCTTAGAAATCTAGATGCAGGTTCATAGTCCAGAGAAAGGGCTATT
This sequence comes from Macrothele yani, assembly GCA_039090855.1. Classification (NCBI taxonomy): domain Eukaryota; kingdom Metazoa; phylum Arthropoda; class Arachnida; order Araneae; family Macrothelidae; genus Macrothele; species Macrothele yani. The sequence continues at coordinate 155,459,469 of CM077001.1, read as the reverse complement.
CAGATAGAACATTTCAGAAATAAAATTATTTTAAACATTACGTAACTGGAAAGTCGTTCTAAAAATGTGTGGACATCCCCTATAATTAGCAAAGCTCCGCAGATTTGTCTGTGTGCTTCAGACCCCCTTCAGTACTTGATGGTGCAGTTTTACTATTTTGCCTAGGAGAAATCCTTTGTCAAAGCTAATTTACAAAGCTCTGCAGATTTGTTTGTGTGCTTCAGACCCCCTTCAGTACTTGATGGTGCAGTTTTACTATTTTGCCTAGGAGAAATCCTTTGTCAAAGCTAATTTACAAAGCTCTGCAGATTTGTTTGTGTGCTTCAGACCCCCTTCAGTACTTGATGGTGCAGTTTTACTATTTTGCCTAGGAGAAATCCTTTGTCAAAGCTAATTTACAAAGCTCTGCAGATTTGTTTGTGTGCTTCAGACCCCCTTCAGTACTTGATGGTGCAGTTTTACTATTTTGCCTAGGAGAAATCCTTTGTCAAAGCTAATTTACAAAGCTCTGAAGATTTGTTTGTGTGCTTCAGACCCCTTCAGTACTTGATGGTGCAGTTTTACTATTTTGCCTAGGAGAAATCCTTTGTCAAAGCTAATTTACAAAGCTCTGCAGATTTGTTTGTGTGCTTCAGACCCCCTTCAGTACTTGATGGTGCAGTTTTACTATTTTGCCTAGGAGAAATCCTTTGTCAAAGCTAATTTACAAAGCTCTGCAGATTTGTTTGTGTGCTTCAGACCCCTTCAGTACTTGATGGTGCAGTTTTACTATTTTGCCTAGGAGAAATCCTTTGTCAAAGCTAATTTACAAAGCTCTGCAGATTTGTTTGTGTGCTTCAGACCCCCTTCAGTACTTGATGGTGCAGTTTTACTATTTTGCCTAGGAGAAATCCTTTGTCAAAGCTAATTTACAAAGCTCTGAAGATTTGTTTGTGTGCTTCAGACCCCTTCAGTACTTGATGGTGCAGTTTTACTATTTTGCCTAGGAGAAATCCTTTGTCAAAGCTAATTTACAAAGCTCTGCAGATTTGTTTGTGTGCTTCAGACCCCCTTCAGTACTTGATGGTGCAGTTTTACTATTTTGCCTAGGAGAAATCCTTTGTCAAAGCTAATTTACAAAGCTCTGCAGATTTGTTTGTGTGCTTCAGACCCCCTTCAGTACTTGATGGTGCAGTTTTACTATTTTGCCTAGGAGAAATCCTTTGTCAAAGCTAATTTACAAAGCTCTGCAGATTTGTTTGTGTGCTTCAGACCCCCTTCAGTACTTGATGGTGCAGTTTTACTATTTTGCCTAGGAGAAATCCTTTGTCAAAGCTAATTTACAAAGCTCTGCAGATTTGTTTGTGTGCTTCAGACCCCCTTCAGTACTTGATGGTGCAGTTTTACTATTTTGCCTAGGAGAAATCCTTTGTCAAAGCTAATTTACAAAGCTCTGCAGATTTGTTTGTGTGCTTCAGACCCCCTTCAGTACTTGATGGTGCAGTTTTACTATTTTGCCTAGGAGAAATCCTTTGTCAAAGCTAATTTACAAAGCTCTGCAGATTTGTTTGTGTGCTTCAGACCCCTTCAGTACTTGATGGTGCAGTTTTACTATTTTGCCTAGGAGAAATCCTTTGTCAAAGCTAATTTACAAAGCTCTGCAGATTTGTTTGTGTGCTTCAGACCCCCTTCAGTACTTGATGGTGCAGTTTTACTATTTTGCCTAGGAGAAATCCTTTGTCAAAGCTAATTTACAAAGCTCTGCAGATTTGTTTGTGTGCTTCAGACCCCCTTCAGTACTTGATGGTGCAGTTTTACTATTTTGCCTAGGAGAAATCCTTTGTCAAAGCTAATTTACAAAGCTCTGAAGATTTGTTTGTGTGCTTCAGACCCCCTTCAGTACTTGATGGTGCAGTTTTACTATTTTGCCTAGGAGAAATCCTTTGTCAAAGCTAATTTACAAAGCTCTGCAGATTTGTTTGTGTGCTTCAGACCCCCTTCAGTACTTGATGGTGCAGTTTTACTATTTTGCCTAGGAGAAATCCTTTGTCAAAGCTAATTTACAAAGCTCTGCAGATTTGTTTGTGTGCTTCAGACCCCCTTCAGTACTTGATGGTGCAGTTTTACTATTTTGCCTAGGAGAAATCCTTTGTCAAAGCTAATTTACAAAGCTCTGCAGATTTGTTTGTGTGCTTCAGACCCCCTTCAGTACTTGATGGTGCAGTTTTACTATTTTGCCTAGGAGAAATCCTTTGTCAAAGCTAATTTACAAAGCTCTGCAGATTTGTTTGTGTGCTTCAGACCCCCTTCAGTACTTGATGGTGCAGTTTTACTATTTTGCCTAGGAGAAATCCTTTGTCAAAGCTAATTTACAAAGCTCTGAAGATTTGTTTGTGTGCTTCAGACCCCCTTCAGTACTTGATGGTGCAGTTTTACTATTTTGCCTAGGAGAAATCCTTTGTCAAAGCTAATTTACAAAGCTCTGCAGATTTGTTTGTGTGCTTCAGACCCCCTTCAGTACTTGATGGTGCAGTTTTACTATTTTGCCTAGGAGAAATCCTTTGTCAAAGCTAATTTACAAAGCTCTGAAGATTTGTTTGTGTGCTTCAGACCCCTTCAGTACTTGATGGTGCAGTTTTACTATTTTGCCTAGGAGAAATCCTTTGTCAAAGCTAATTTACAAAGCTCTGCAGATTTGTTTGTGTGCTTCAGACCCCCTTCAGTACTTGATGGTGCAGTTTTACTATTTTGCCTAGGAGAAATCCTTTGTCAAAGCTAATTTACAAAGCTCTGCAGATTTGTTTGTGTGCTTCAGACCCCCTTCAGTACTTGATGGTGCAGTTTTACTATTTTGCCTAGGAGAAATCCTTTGTCAAAGCTAATTTACAAAGCTCTGAAGATTTGTTTGTGTGCTTCAGACCCCCTTCAGTACTTGATGGTGCAGTTTTACTATTTTGCCTAGGAGAAATCCTTTGTCAAAGCTAATTTACAAAGCTCTGCAGATTTGTTTGTGTGCTTCAGACCCCCTTCAGTACTTGATGGTGCAGTTTTACTATTTTGCCTAGGAGAAATCCTTTGTCAAAGCTAATTTACAAAGCTCTGCAGATTTGTTTGTGTGCTTCAGACCCCCTTCAGTACTTGATGGTGCAGTTTTACTATTTTGCCTAGGAGAAATCCTTTGTCAAAGCTAATTTACAAAGCTCTGCAGATTTGTTTGTGTGCTTCAGACCCCCTTCAGTACTTGATGGTGCAGTTTTACTATTTTGCCTAGGAGAAATCCTTTGTCAAAGCTAATTTACAAAGCTCTGCAGATTTGTTTGTGTGCTTCAGACCCCTTCAGTACTTGATGGTGCAGTTTTACTATTTTGCCTAGGAGAAATCCTTTGTCAAAGCTAATTTACAAAGCTCTGCAGATTTGTTTGTGTGCTTCAGACCCCCTTCAGTACTTGATGGTGCAGTTTTACTATTTTGCCTAGGAGAAATCCTTTGTCAAAGCTAATTTACAAAGCTCTGCAGATTTGTTTGTGTGCTTCAGACCCCCTTCAGTACTTGATGGTGCAGTTTTACTATTTTGCCTAGGAGAAATCCTTTGTCAAAGCTAATTTACAAAGCTCTGCAGATTTGTTTGTGTGCTTCAGACCCCCTTCAGTACTTGATGGTGCAGTTTTACTATTTTGCCTAGGAGAAATCCTTTGTCAAAGCTAATTTACAAAGCTCTGCAGATTTGTTTGTGTGCTTCAGACCCCCTTCAGTACTTGATGGTGCAGTTTTACTATTTTGCCTAGGAGAAATCCTTTGTCAAAGCTAATTTACAAAGCTCTGCAGATTTGTTTGTGTGCTTCAGACCCCTTCAGTACTTGATGGTGCAGTTTTACTATTTTGCCTAGGAGAAATCCTTTGTCAAAGCTAATTTACAAAGCTCTGCAGATTTGTTTGTGTGCTTCAGACCCCCTTCAGTACTTGATGGTGCAGTTTTACTATTTTGCCTAGGAGAAATCCTTTGTCAAAGCTAATTTACAAAGCTCTGCAGATTTGTTTGTGTGCTTCAGACCCCCTTCAGTACTTGATGGTGCAGTTTTACTATTTTGCCTAGGAGAAATCCTTTGTCAAAGCTAATTTACAAAGCTCTGCAGATTTGTTTGTGTGCTTCAGACCCCTTCAGTACTTGATGGTGCAGTTTTACTATTTTGCCTAGGAGAAATCCTTTGTCAAAGCTAATTTACAAAGCTCTGCAGATTTGTTTGTGTGCTTCAGACCCCCTTCAGTACTTGATGGTGCAGTTTTACTATTTTGCCTAGGAGAAATCCTTTGTCAAAGCTAATTTACAAAGCTCTGCAGATTTGTTTGTGTGCTTCAGACCCCCTTCAGTACTTGATGGTGCAGTTTTACTATTTTGCCTAGGAGAAATCCTTTGTCAAAGCTAATTTACAAAGCTCTGCAGATTTGTTTGTGTGCTTCAGACCCCCTTCAGTACTTGATGGTGCAGTTTTACTATTTTGCCTAGGAGAAATCCTTTGTCAAAGCTAATTTACAAAGCTCTGCAGATTTGTTTGTGTGCTTCAGACCCCCTTCAGTACTTGATGGTGCAGTTTTACTATTTTGCCTAGGAGAAATCCTTTGTCAAAGCTAATTTACAAAGCTCTGCAGATTTGTTTGTGTGCTTCAGACCCCCTTCAGTACTTGATGGTGCAGTTTTACTATTTTGCCTAGGAGAAATCCTTTGTCAAAGCTAATTTACAAAGCTCTGCAGATTTGTTTGTGTGCTTCAGACCCCCTTCAGTACTTGATGGTGCAGTTTTACTATTTTGCCTAGGAGAAATCCTTTGTCAAAGCTAATTTACAAAGCTCTGCAGATTTGTTTGTGTGCTTCAGACCCCCTTCAGTACTTGATGGTGCAGTTTTACTATTTTGCCTAGGAGAAATCCTTTGTCAAAGCTAATTTACAAAGCTCTGCAGATTTGTTTGTGTGCTTCAGACCCCTTCAGTACTTGATGGTGCAGTTTTACTATTTTGCCTAGGAGAAATCCTTTGTCAAAGCTAATTTACAAAGCTCTGCAGATTTGTTTGTGTGCTTCAGACCCCTTCAGTACTTGATGGTGCAGTTTTACTATTTTGCCTAGGAGAAATCCTTTGTCAAAGCTAATTTACAAAGCTCTGCAGATTTGTTTGTGTGCTTCAGACCCCCTTCAGTACTTGATGGTGCAGTTTTACTATTTTGCCTAGGAGAAATCCTTTGTCAAAGCTAATTTACAAAGCTCTGCAGATTTGTTTGTGTGCTTCAGACCCCCTTCAGTACTTGATGGTGCAGTTTTACTATTTTGCCTAGGAGAAATCCTTTGTCAAAGCTAATTTACAAAGCTCTGCAGATTTGTTTGTGTGCTTCAGACCCCCTTCAGTACTTGATGGTGCAGTTTTACTATTTTGCCTAGGAGAAATCCTTTGTCAAAGCTAATTTACAAAGCTCTGAAGATTTGTTTGTGTGCTTCAGACCCCCTTCAGTACTTGATGGTGCAGTTTTACTATTTTGCCTAGGAGAAATCCTTTGTCAAAGCTAATTTACAAAGCTCTGCAGATTTGTTTGTGTGCTTCAGACCCCCTTCAGTACTTGATGGTGCAGTTTTACTATTTTGCCTAGGAGAAATCCTTTGTCAAAGCTAATTTACAAAGCTCTGCAGATTTGTTTGTGTGCTTCAGACCCCCTTCAGTACTTGATGGTGCAGTTTTACTATTTTGCCTAGGAGAAATCCTTTGTCAAAGCTAATTTACAAAGCTCTGCAGATTTGTTTGTGTGCTTCAGACCCCCTTCAGTACTTGATGGTGCAGTTTTACTATTTTGCCTAGGAGAAATCCTTTGTCAAAGCTAATTTACAAAGCTCTGCAGATTTGTTTGTGTGCTTCAGACCCCCTTCAGTACTTGATGGTGCAGTTTTACTATTTTGCCTAGGAGAAATCCTTTGTCAAAGCTAATTTACAAAGCTCTGCAGATTTGTTTGTGTGCTTCAGACCCCCTTCAGTACTTGATGGTGCAGTTTTACTATTTTGCCTAGGAGAAATCCTTTGTCAAAGCTAATTTACAAAGCTCTGCAGATTTGTTTGTGTGCTTCAGACCCCTTCAGTACTTGATGGTGCAGTTTTACTATTTTGCCTAGGAGAAATCCTTTGTCAAAGCTAATTTACAAAGCTCTGCAGATTTGTTTGTGTGCTTCAGACCCCCTTCAGTACTTGATGGTGCAGTTTTACTATTTTGCCTAGGAGAAATCCTTTGTCAAAGCTAATTTACAAAGCTCTGCAGATTTGTTTGTGTGCTTCAGACCCCTTCAGTACTTGATGGTGCAGTTTTACTATTTTGCCTAGGAGAAATCCTTTGTCAAAGCTAATTTACAAAGCTCTGCAGATTTGTTTGTGTGCTTCAGACCCCCTTCAGTACTTGATGGTGCAGTTTTACTATTTTGCCTAGGAGAAATCCTTTGTCAAAGCTAATTTACAAAGCTCTGCAGATTTGTTTGTGTGCTTCAGACCCCTTCAGTACTTGATGGTGCAGTTTTACTATTTTGCCTAGGAGAAATCCTTTGTCAAAGCTAATTTACAAAGCTCTGCAGATTTGTTTGTGTGCTTCAGACCCCTTCAGTACTTGATGGTGCAGTTTTACTATTTTGCCTAGGAGAAATCCTTTGTCAAAGCTAATTTACAAAGCTCTGCAGATTTGTTTGTGTGCTTCAGACCCCCTTCAGTACTTGATGGTGCAGTTTTACTATTTTGCCTAGGAGAAATCCTTTGTCAAAGCTAATTTACAAAGCTCTGCAGATTTGTTTGTGTGCTTCAGACCCCCTTCAGTACTTGATGGTGCAGTTTTACTATTTTGCCTAGGAGAAATCCTTTGTCAAAGCTAATTTACAAAGCTCTGCAGATTTGTTTGTGTGCTTCAGACCCCCTTCAGTACTTGATGGTGCAGTTTTACTATTTTGCCTAGGAGAAATCCTTTGTCAAAGCTAATTTACAAAGCTCTGCAGATTTGTTTGTGTGCTTCAGACCCCCTTCAGTACTTGATGGTGCAGTTTTACTATTTTGCCTAGGAGAAATCCTTTGTCAAAGCTAATTTACAAAGCTCTGCAGATTTGTTTGTGTGCTTCAGACCCCTTCAGTACTTGATGGTGCAGTTTTACTATTTTGCCTAGGAGAAATCCTTTGTCAAAGCTAATTTACAAAGCTCTGCAGATTTGTTTGTGTGCTTCAGACCCCCTTCAGTACTTGATGGTGCAGTTTTACTATTTTGCCTAGGAGAAATCCTTTGTCAAAGCTAATTTACAAAGCTCTGCAGATTTGTTTGTGTGCTTCAGACCCCCTTCAGTACTTGATGGTGCAGTTTTACTATTTTGCCTAGGAGAAATCCTTTGTCAAAGCTAATTTACAAAGCTCTGCAGATTTGTTTGTGTGCTTCAGACCCCCTTCAGTACTTGATGGTGCAGTTTTACTATTTTGCCTAGGAGAAATCCTTTGTCAAAGCTAATTTACAAAGCTCTGCAGATTTGTTTGTGTGCTTCAGACCCCCTTCAGTACTTGATGGTGCAGTTTTACTATTTTGCCTAGGAGAAATCCTTTGTCAAAGCTAATTTACAAAGCTCTGCAGATTTGTTTGTGTGCTTCAGACCCCCTTCAGTACTTGATGGTGCAGTTTTACTATTTTGCCTAGGAGAAATCCTTTGTCAAAGCTAATTTACAAAGCTCTGCAGATTTGTTTGTGTGCTTCAGACCCCCTTCAGTACTTGATGGTGCAGTTTTACTATTTTGCCTAGGAGAAATCCTTTGTCAAAGCTAATTTACAAAGCTCTGCAGATTTGTTTGTGTGCTTCAGACCCCCTTCAGTACTTGATGGTGCAGTTTTACTATTTTGCCTAGGAGAAATCCTTTGTCAAAGCTAATTTACAAAGCTCTGCAGATTTGTTTGTGTGCTTCAGACCCCCTTCAGTACTTGATGGTGCAGTTTTACTATTTTGCCTAGGAGAAATCCTTTGTCAAAGCTAATTTACAAAGCTCTGCAGATTTGTTTGTGTGCTTCAGACCCCCTTCAGTACTTGATGGTGCAGTTTTACTATTTTGCCTAGGAGAAATCCTTTGTCAAAGCTAATTTACAAAGCTCTGCAGATTTGTTTGTGTGCTTCAGACCCCCTTCAGTACTTGATGGTGCAGTTTTACTATTTTGCCTAGGAGAAATCCTTTGTCAAAGCTAATTTACAAAGCTCTGCAGATTTGTTTGTGTGCTTCAGACCCCCTTCAGTACTTGATGGTGCAGTTTTACTATTTTGCCTAGGAGAAATCCTTTGTCAAAGCTAATTTACAAAGCTCTGCAGATTTGTTTGTGTGCTTCAGACCCCCTTCAGTACTTGATGGTGCAGTTTTACTATTTTGCCTAGGAGAAATCCTTTGTCAAAGCTAATTTACAAAGCTCTGCAGATTTGTTTGTGTGCTTCAGACCCCCTTCAGTACTTGATGGTGCAGTTTTACTATTTTGCCTAGGAGAAATCCTTTGTCAAAGCTAATTTACAAAGCTCTGCAGATTTGTTTGTGTGCTTCAGACCCCCTTCAGTACTTGATGGTGCAGTTTTACTATTTTGCCTAGGAGAAATCCTTTGTCAAAGCTAATTTACAAAGCTCTGCAGATTTGTTTGTGTGCTTCAGACCCCCTTCAGTACTTGATGGTGCAGTTTTACTATTTTGCCTAGGAGAAATCCTTTGTCAAAGCTAATTTACAAAGCTCTGCAGATTTGTTTGTGTGCTTCAGACCCCCTTCAGTACTTGATGGTGCAGTTTTACTATTTTGCCTAGGAGAAATCCTTTGTCAAAGCTAATTTACAAAGCTCTGCAGATTTGTTTGTGTGCTTCAGACCCCCTTCAGTACTTGATGGTGCAGTTTTACTATTTTGCCTAGGAGAAATCCTTTGTCAAAGCTAATTTACAAAGCTCTGCAGATTTGTTTGTGTGCTTCAGACCCCTTCAGTACTTGATGGTGCAGTTTTACTATTTTGCCTAGGAGAAATCCTTTGTCAAAGCTAATTTACAAAGCTCTGAAGATTTGTTTGTGTGCTTCAGACCCCCTTCAGTACTTGATGGTGCAGTTTTACTATTTTGCCTAGGAGAAATCCTTTGTCAAAGCTAATTTACAAAGCTCTGCAGATTTGTTTGTGTGCTTCAGACCCCCTTCAGTACTTGATGGTGCAGTTTTACTATTTTGCCTAGGAGAAATCCTTTGTCAAAGCTAATTTACAAAGCTCTGCAGATTTGTTTGTGTGCTTCAGACCCCCTTCAGTACTTGATGGTGCAGTTTTTACTATTTTGCCTAGGAGAAATCCTTTGTCAAAGCTAATTTACAAAGCTCTGCAGATTTGTTTGTGTGCTTCAGACCCCCTTCAGTACTTGATGGTGCAGTTTTACTATTTTGCCTAGGAGAAATCCTTTGTCAAAGCTAATTTACAAAGCTCTGCAGATTTGTTTGTGTGCTTCAGACCCCCTTCAGTACTTGATGGTGCAGTTTTACTATTTTGCCTAGGAGAAATCCTTTGTCAAAGCTAATTTACAAAGCTCTGCAGATTTGTTTGTGTGCTTCAGACCCCCTTCAGTACTTGATGGTGCAGTTTTACTATTTTGCCTAGGAGAAATCCTTTGTCAAAGCTAATTTACAAAGCTCTGCAGATTTGTTTGTGTGCTTCAGACCCCCTTCAGTACTTGATGGTGCAGTTTTACTATTTTGCCTAGGAGAAATCCTTTGTCAAAGCTAATTTACAAAGCTCTGCAGATTTGTTTGTGTGCTTCAGACCCCCTTCAGTACTTGATGGTGCAGTTTTACTATTTTGCCTAGGAGAAATCCTTTGTCAAAGCTAATTTACAAAGCTCTGCAGATTTGTTTGTGTGCTTCAGACCCCTTCAGTACTTGATGGTGCAGTTTTACTATTTTGCCTAGGAGAAATCCTTTGTCAAAGCTAATTTACAAAGCTCTGCAGATTTGTTTGTGTGCTTCAGACCCCCTTCAGTACTTGATGGTGCAGTTTTACTATTTTGCCTAGGAGAAATCCTTTGTCAAAGCTAATTTACAAAGCTCTGAAGATTTGTTTGTGTGCTTCAGACCCCCTTCAGTACTTGATGGTGCAGTTTTACTATTTTGCCTAGGAGAAATCCTTTGTCAAAGCTAATTTACAAAGCTCTGCAGATTTGTTTGTGTGCTTCAGACCCCCTTCAGTACTTGATGGTGCAGTTTTACTATTTTGCCTAGGAGAAATCCTTTGTCAAAGCTAATTTACAAAGCTCTGCAGATTTGTTTGTGTGCTTCAGACCCCCTTCAGTACTTGATGGTGCAGTTTTACTATTTTGCCTAGGAGAAATCCTTTGTCAAAGCTAATTTACAAAGCTCTGCAGATTTGTTTGTGTGCTTCAGACCCCCTTCAGTACTTGATGGTGCAGTTTTACTATTTTGCCTAGGAGAAATCCTTTGTCAAAGCTAATTTACAAAGCTCTGCAGATTTGTTTGTGTGCTTCAGACCCCCTTCAGTACTTGATGGTGCAGTTTTACTATTTTGCCTAGGAGAAATCCTTTGTCAAAGCTAATTTACAAAGCTCTGCAGATTTGTTTGTGTGCTTCAGACCCCCTTCAGTACTTGATGGTGCAGTTTTACTATTTTGCCTAGGAGAAATCCTTTGTCAAAGCTAATTTACAAAGCTCTGCAGATTTGTTTGTGTGCTTCAGACCCCCTTCAGTACTTGATGGTGCAGTTTTACTATTTTGCCTAGGAGAAATCCTTTGTCAAAGCTAATTTACAAAGCTCTGCAGATTTGTTTGTGTGCTTCAGACCCCCTTCAGTACTTGATGGTGCAGTTTTACTATTTTGCCTAGGAGAAATCCTTTGTCAAAGCTAATTTACAAAGCTCTGCAGATTTGTTTGTGTGCTTCAGACCCCCTTCAGTACTTGATGGTGCAGTTTTACTATTTTGCCTAGGAGAAATCCTTTGTCAAAGCTAATTTACAAAGCTCTGCAGATTTGTTTGTGTGCTTCAGACCCCCTTCAGTACTTGATGGTGCAGTTTTACTATTTTGCCTAGGAGAAATCCTTTGTCAAAGCTAATTTACAAAGCTCTGCAGATTTGTTTGTGTGCTTCAGACCCCCTTCAGTACTTGATGGTGCAGTTTTACTATTTTGCCTAGGAGAAATCCTTTGTCAAAGCTAATTTACAAAGCTCTGCAGATTTGTTTGTGTGCTTCAGACCCCCTTCAGTACTTGATGGTGCAGTTTTACTATTTTGCCTAGGAGAAATCCTTTGTCAAAGCTAATTTACAAAGCTCTGCAGATTTGTTTGTGTGCTTCAGACCCCTTCAGTACTTGATGGTGCAGTTTTACTATTTTGCCTAGGAGAAATCCTTTGTCAAAGCTAATTTACAAAGCTCTGCAGATTTGTTTGTGTGCTTCAGACCCCTTCAGTACTTGATGGTGCAGTTTTACTATTTTGCCTAGGAGAAATCCTTTGTCAAAGCTAATTTACAAAGCTCTGCAGATTTGTTTGTGTGCTTCAGACCCCCTTCAGTACTTGATGGTGCAGTTTTACTATTTTGCCTAGGAGAAATCCTTTGTCAAAGCTAATTTACAAAGCTCTGCAGATTTGTTTGTGTGCTTCAGACCCCCTTCAGTACTTGATGGTGCAGTTTTACTATTTTGCCTAGGAGAAATCCTTTGTCAAAGCTAATTTACAAAGCTCTGCAGATTTGTTTGTGTGCTTCAGACCCCTTCAGTACTTGATGGTGCAGTTTTACTATTTTGCCTAGGAGAAATCCTTTGTCAAAGCTAATTTACAAAGCTCTGCAGATTTGTTTGTGTGCTTCAGACCCCCTTCAGTACTTGATGGTGCAGTTTTACTATTTTGCCTAGGAGAAATCCTTTGTCAAAGCTAATTTACAAAGCTCTGCAGATTTGTTTGTGTGCTTCAGACCCCCTTCAGTACTTGATGGTGCAGTTTTACTATTTTGCCTAGGAGAAATCCTTTGTCAAAGCTAATTTACAAAGCTCTGCAGATTTGTTTGTGTGCTTCAGACCCCCTTCAGTACTTGATGGTGCAGTTTTACTATTTTGCCTAGGAGAAATCCTTTGTCAAAGCTAATTTACAAAGCTCTGCAGATTTGTTTGTGTGCTTCAGACCCCTTCAGTACTTGATGGTGCAGTTTTACTATTTTGCCTAGGAGAAATCCTTTGTCAAAGCTAATTTACAAAGCTCTGCAGATTTGTTTGTGTGCTTCAGACCCCCTTCAGTACTTGATGGTGCAGTTTTACTATTTTGCCTAGGAGAAATCCTTTGTCAAAGCTAATTTACAAAGCTCTGCAGATTTGTTTGTGTGCTTCAGACCCCCTTCAGTACTTGATGGTGCAGTTTTACTATTTTGCCTAGGAGAAATCCTTTGTCAAAGCTAATTTACAAAGCTCTGCAGATTTGTTTGTGTGCTTCAGACCCCCTTCAGTACTTGATGGTGCAGTTTTACTATTTTGCCTAGGAGAAATCCTTTGTCAAAGCTAATTTACAAAGCTCTGCAGATTTGTTTGTGTGCTTCAGACCCCCTTCAGTACTTGATGGTGCAGTTTTACTATTTTGCCTAGGAGAAATCCTTTGTCAAAGCTAATTTACAAAGCTCTGCAGATTTGTTTGTGTGCTTCAGACCCCTTCAGTACTTGATGGTGCAGTTTTACTATTTTGCCTAGGAGAAATCCTTTGTCAAAGCTAATTTACAAAGCTCTGCAGATTTGTTTGTGTGCTTCAGACCCCCTTCAGTACTTGATGGTGCAGTTTTACTATTTTGCCTAGGAGAAATCCTTTGTCAAAGCTAATTTACAAAGCTCTGCAGATTTGTTTGTGTGCTTCAGACCCCCTTCAGTACTTGATGGTGCAGTTTTACTATTTTGCCTAGGAGAAATCCTTTGTCAAAGCTAATTTACAAAGCTCTGCAGATTTGTTTGTGTGCTTCAGACCCCCTTCAGTACTTGATGGTGCAGTTTTACTATTTTGCCTAGGAGAAATCCTTTGTCAAAGCTAATTTACAAAGCTCTGCAGATTTGTTTGTGTGCTTCAGACCCCTTCAGTACTTGATGGTGCAGTTTTACTATTTTGCCTAGGAGAAATCCTTTGTCAAAGCTAATTTACAAAGCTCTGCAGATTTGTTTGTGTGCTTCAGACCCCTTCAGTACTTGATGGTGCAGTTTTACTATTTTGCCTAGGAGAAATCCTTTGTCAAAGCTAATTTACAAAGCTCTGCAGATTTGTTTGTGTGCTTCAGACCCCCTTCAGTACTTGATGGTGCAGTTTTACTATTTTGCCTAGGAGAAATCCTTTGTCAAAGCTAATTTACAAAGCTCTGCAGATTTGTTTGTGTGCTTCAGACCCCCTTCAGTACTTGATGGTGCAGTTTTACTATTTTGCCTAGGAGAAATCCTTTGTCAAAGCTAATTTACAAAGCTCTGCAGATTTGTTTGTGTGCTTCAGACCCCCTTCAGTACTTGATGGTGCAGTTTTACTATTTTGCCTAGGAGAAATCCTTTGTCAAAGCTAATTTACAAAGCTCTGAAGATTTGTTTGTGTGCTTCAGACCCCCTTCAGTACTTGATGGTGCAGTTTTACTATTTTGCCTAGGAGAAATCCTTTGTCAAAGCTAATTTACAAAGCTCTGCAGATTTGTTTGTGTGCTTCAGACCCCCTTCAGTACTTGATGGTGCAGTTTTACTATTTTGCCTAGGAGAAATCCTTTGTCAAAGCTAATTTACAAAGCTCTGCAGATTTGTTTGTGTGCTTCAGACCCCCTTCAGTACTTGATGGTGCAGTTTTACTATTTTGCCTAGGAGAAATCCTTTGTCAAAGCTAATTTACAAAGCTCTGCAGATTTGTTTGTGTGCTTCAGACCCCCTTCAGTACTTGATGGTGCAGTTTTACTATTTTGCCTAGGAGAAATCCTTTGTCAAAGCTAATTTACAAAGCTCTGCAGATTTGTTTGTGTGCTTCAGACCCCCTTCAGTACTTGATGGTGCAGTTTTACTATTTTGCCTAGGAGAAATCCTTTGTCAAAGCTAATTTACAAAGCTCTGCAGATTTGTTTGTGTGCTTCAGACCCCTTCAGTACTTGATGGTGCAGTTTTACTATTTTGCCTAGGAGAAATCCTTTGTCAAAGCTAATTTACAAAGCTCTGCAGATTTGTTTGTGTGCTTCAGACCCCCTTCAGTACTTGATGGTGCAGTTTTACTATTTTGCCTAGGAGAAATCCTTTGTCAAAGCTAATTTACAAAGCTCTGCAGATTTGTTTGTGTGCTTCAGACCCCCTTCAGTACTTGATGGTGCAGTTTTACTATTTTGCCTAGGAGAAATCCTTTGTCAAAGCTAATTTACAAAGCTCTGCAGATTTGTTTGTGTGCTTCAGACCCCCTTCAGTACTTGATGGTGCAGTTTTACTATTTTGCCTAGGAGAAATCCTTTGTCAAAGCTAATTTACAAAGCTCTGCAGATTTGTTTGTGTGCTTCAGACCCCCTTCAGTACTTGATGGTGCAGTTTTACTATTTTGCCTAGGAGAAATCCTTTGTCAAAGCTAATTTACAAAGCTCTGCAGATTTGTTTGTGTGCTTCAGACCCCTTCAGTACTTGATGGTGCAGTTTTACTATTTTGCCTAGGAGAAATCCTTTGTCAAAGCTAATTTACAAAGCTCTGCAGATTTGTTTGTGTGCTTCAGACCCCTTCAGTACTTGATGGTGCAGTTTTACTATTTTGCCTAGGAGAAATCCTTTGTCAAAGCTAATTTACAAAGCTCTGCAGATTTGTTTGTGTGCTTCAGACCCCCTTCAGTACTTGATGGTGCAGTTTTACTATTTTGCCTAGGAGAAATCCTTTGTCAAAGCTAATTTACAAAGCTCTGCAGATTTGTTTGTGTGCTTCAGACCCCCTTCAGTACTTGATGGTGCAGTTTTACTATTTTGCCTAGGAGAAATCCTTTGTCAAAGCTAATTTACAAAGCTCTGCAGATTTGTTTGTGTGCTTCAGACCCCCTTCAGTACTTGATGGTGCAGTTTTACTATTTTGCCTAGGAGAAATCCTTTGTCAAAGCTAATTTACAAAGCTCTGCAGATTTGTTTGTGTGCTTCAGACCCCCTTCAGTACTTGATGGTGCAGTTTTACTATTTTGCCTAGGAGAAATCCTTTGTCAAAGCTAATTTACAAAGCTCTGCAGATTTGTTTGTGTGCTTCAGACCCCTTCAGTACTTGATGGTGCAGTTTTACTATTTTGCCTAGGAGAAATCCTTTGTCAAAGCTAATTTACAAAGCTCTGCAGATTTGTTTGTGTGCTTCAGACCCCCTTCAGTACTTGATGGTGCAGTTTTACTATTTTGCCTAGGAGAAATCCTTTGTCAAAGCTAATTTACAAAGCTCTGCAGATTTGTTTGTGTGCTTCAGACCCCCTTCAGTACTTGATGGTGCAGTTTTACTATTTTGCCTAGGAGAAATCCTTTGTCAAAGCTAATTTACAAAGCTCTGCAGATTTGTTTGTGTGCTTCAGACCCCCTTCAGTACTTGATGGTGCAGTTTTACTATTTTGCCTAGGAGAAATCCTTTGTCAAAGCTAATTTACAAAGCTCTGCAGATTTGTTTGTGTGCTTCAGACCCCCTTCAGTACTTGATGGTGCAGTTTTACTATTTTGCCTAGGAGAAATCCTTTGTCAAAGCTAATTTACAAAGCTCTGCAGATTTGTTTGTGTGCTTCAGACCCCCTTCAGTACTTGATGGTGCAGTTTTACTATTTTGCCTAGGAGAAATCCTTTGTCAAAGCTAATTTACAAAGCTCTGCAGATTTGTTTGTGTGCTTCAGACCCCTTCAGTACTTGATGGTGCAGTTTTACTATTTTGCCTAGGAGAAATCCTTTGTCAAAGCTAATTTACAAAGCTCTGCAGATTTGTTTGTGTGCTTCAGACCCCTTCAGTACTTGATGGTGCAGTTTTACTATTTTGCCTAGGAGAAATCCTTTGTCAAAGCTAATTTACAAAGCTCTGCAGATTTGTTTGTGTGCTTCAGACCCCCTTCAGTACTTGATGGTGCAGTTTTACTATTTTGCCTAGGAGAAATCCTTTGTCAAAGCTAATTTACAAAGCTCTGCAGATTTGTTTGTGTGCTTCAGACCCCCTTCAGTACTTGATGGTGCAGTTTTACTATTTTGCCTAGGAGAAATCCTTTGTCAAAGCTAATTTACAAAGCTCTGCAGATTTGTTTGTGTGCTTCAGACCCCCTTCAGTACTTGATGGTGCAGTTTTACTATTTTGCCTAGGAGAAATCCTTTGTCAAAGCTAATTTACAAAGCTCTGCAGATTTGTTTGTGTGCTTCAGACCCCCTTCAGTACTTGATGGTGCAGTTTTTACTATTTTGCCTAGGAGAAATCCTTTGTCAAAGCTAATTTACAAAGCTCTGCAGATTTGTTTGTGTGCTTCAGACCCCCTTCAGTACTTGATGGTGCAGTTTTACTATTTTGCCTAGGAGAAATCCTTTGTCAAAGCTAATTTACAAAGCTCTGCAGATTTGTTTGTGTGCTTCAGACCCCCTTCAGTACTTGATGGTGCAGTTTTACTATTTTGCCTAGGAGAAATCCTTTGTCAAAGCTAATTTACAAAGCTCTGCAGATTTGTTTGTGTGCTTCAGACCCCCTTCAGTACTTGATGGTGCAGTTTTACTATTTTGCCTAGGAGAAATCCTTTGTCAAAGCTAATTTACAAAGCTCTGCAGATTTGTTTGTGTGCTTCAGACCCCTTCAGTACTTGATGGTGCAGTTTTACTATTTTGCCTAGGAGAAATCCTTTGTCAAAGCTAATTTACAAAGCTCTGCAGATTTGTTTGTGTGCTTCAGACCCCCTTCAGTACTTGATGGTGCAGTTTTACTATTTTGCCTAGGAGAAATCCTTTGTCAAAGCTAATTTACAAAGCTCTGCAGATTTGTTTGTGTGCTTCAGACCCCCTTCAGTACTTGATGGTGCAGTTTTACTATTTTGCCTAGGAGAAATCCTTTGTCAAAGCTAATTTACAAAGCTCTGCAGATTTGTTTGTGTGCTTCAGACCCCCTTCAGTACTTGATGGTGCAGTTTTACTATTTTGCCTAGGAGAAATCCTTTGTCAAAGCTAATTTACAAAGCTCTGCAGATTTGTTTGTGTGCTTCAGACCCCCTTCAGTACTTGATGGTGCAGTTTTACTATTTTGCCTAGGAGAAATCCTTTGTCAAAGCTAATTTACAAAGCTCTGCAGATTTGTTTGTGTGCTTCAGACCCCCTTCAGTACTTGATGGTGCAGTTTTACTATTTTGCCTAGGAGAAATCCTTTGTCAAAGCTAATTTACAAAGCTCTGCAGATTTGTTTGTGTGCTTCAGACCCCCTTCAGTACTTGATGGTGCAGTTTTACTATTTTGCCTAGGAGAAATCCTTTGTCAAAGCTAATTTACAAAGCTCTGCAGATTTGTTTGTGTGCTTCAGACCCCCTTCAGTACTTGATGGTGCAGTTTTACTATTTTGCCTAGGAGAAATCCTTTGTCAAAGCTAATTTACAAAGCTCTGCAGATTTGTTTGTGTGCTTCAGACCCCCTTCAGTACTTGATGGTGCAGTTTTACTATTTTGCCTAGGAGAAATCCTTTGTCAAAGCTAATTTACAAAGCTCTGCAGATTTGTTTGTGTGCTTCAGACCCCCTTCAGTACTTGATGGTGCAGTTTTACTATTTTGCCTAGGAGAAATCCTTTGTCAAAGCTAATTTACAAAGCTCTGCAGATTTGTTTGTGTGCTTCAGACCCCCTTCAGTACTTGATGGTGCAGTTTTACTATTTTGCCTAGGAGAAATCCTTTGTCAAAGCTAATTTACAAAGCTCTGCAGATTTGTTTGTGTGCTTCAGACCCCCTTCAGTACTTGATGGTGCAGTTTTACTATTTTGCCTAGGAGAAATCCTTTGTCAAAGCTAATTTACAAAGCTCTGCAGATTTGTTTGTGTGCTTCAGACCCCCTTCAGTACTTGATGGTGCAGTTTTACTATTTTGCCTAGGAGAAATCCTTTGTCAAAGCTAATTTACAAAGCTCTGCAGATTTGTTTGTGTGCTTCAGACCCCCTTCAGTACTTGATGGTGCAGTTTTACTATTTTGCCTAGGAGAAATCCTTTGTCAAAGCTAATTTACAAAGCTCTGCAGATTTGTTTGTGTGCTTCAGACCCCCTTCAGTACTTGATGGTGCAGTTTTACTATTTTGCCTAGGAGAAATCCTTTGTCAAAGCTAATTTACAAAGCTCTGCAGATTTGTTTGTGTGCTTCAGACCCCCTTCAGTACTTGATGGTGCAGTTTTACTATTTTGCCTAGGAGAAATCCTTTGTCAAAGCTAATTTACAAAGCTCTGCAGATTTGTTTGTGTGCTTCAGACCCCCTTCAGTACTTGATGGTGCAGTTTTACTATTTTGCCTAGGAGAAATCCTTTGTCAAAGCTAATTTACAAAGCTCTGCAGATTTGTTTGTGTGCTTCAGACCCCTTCAGTACTTGATGGTGCAGTTTTACTATTTTGCCTAGGAGAAATCCTTTGTCAAAGCTAATTTACAAAGCTCTGCAGATTTGTTTGTGTGCTTCAGACCCCCTTCAGTACTTGATGGTGCAGTTTTACTATTTTGCCTAGGAGAAATCCTTTGTCAAAGCTAATTTACAAAGCTCTGCAGATTTGTTTGTGTGCTTCAGACCCCCTTCAGTACTTGATGGTGCAGTTTTACTATTTTGCCTAGGAGAAATCCTTTGTCAAAGCTAATTTACAAAGCTCTGCAGATTTGTTTGTGTGCTTCAGACCCCCTTCAGTACTTGATGGTGCAGTTTTACTATTTTGCCTAGGAGAAATCCTTTGTCAAAGCTAATTTACAAAGCTCTGCAGATTTGTTTGTGTGCTTCAGACCCCCTTCAGTACTTGATGGTGCAGTTTTACTATTTTGCCTAGGAGAAATCCTTTGTCAAAGCTAATTTACAAAGCTCTGCAGATTTGTTTGTGTGCTTCAGACCCCCTTCAGTACTTGATGGTGCAGTTTTACTATTTTGCCTAGGAGAAATCCTTTGTCAAAGCTAATTTACAAAGCTCTGCAGATTTGTTTGTGTGCTTCAGACCCCCTTCAGTACTTGATGGTGCAGTTTTACTATTTTGCCTAGGAGAAATCCTTTGTCAAAGCTAATTTACAAAGCTCTGCAGATTTGTTTGTGTGCTTCAGACCCCCTTCAGTACTTGATGGTGCAGTTTTACTATTTTGCCTAGGAGAAATCCTTTGTCAAAGCTAATTTACAAAGCTCTGCAGATTTGTTTGTGTGCTTCAGACCCCCTTCAGTACTTGATGGTGCAGTTTTACTATTTTGCCTAGGAGAAATCCTTTGTCAAAGCTAATTTACAAAGCTCTGCAGATTTGTTTGTGTGCTTCAGACCCCCTTCAGTACTTGATGGTGCAGTTTTACTATTTTGCCTAGGAGAAATCCTTTGTCAAAGCTAATTTACAAAGCTCTGCAGATTTGTTTGTGTGCTTCAGACCCCCTTCAGTACTTGATGGTGCAGTTTTACTATTTTGCCTAGGAGAAATCCTTTGTCAAAGCTAATTTACAAAGCTCTGCAGATTTGTTTGTGTGCTTCAGACCCCCTTCAGTACTTGATGGTGCAGTTTTACTATTTTGCCTAGGAGAAATCCTTTGTCAAAGCTAATTTACAAAGCTCTGCAGATTTGTTTGTGTGCTTCAGACCCCCTTCAGTACTTGATGGTGCAGTTTTACTATTTTGCCTAGGAGAAATCCTTTGTCAAAGCTAATTTACAAAGCTCTGCAGATTTGTTTGTGTGCTTCAGACCCCCTTCAGTACTTGATGGTGCAGTTTTACTATTTTGCCTAGGAGAAATCCTTTGTCAAAGCTAATTTACAAAGCTCTGCAGATTTGTTTGTGTGCTTCAGACCCCCTTCAGTACTTGATGGTGCAGTTTTACTATTTTGCCTAGGAGAAATCCTTTGTCAAAGCTAATTTACAAAGCTCTGCAGATTTGTTTGTGTGCTTCAGACCCCCTTCAGTACTTGATGGTGCAGTTTTACTATTTTGCCTAGGAGAAATCCTTTGTCAAAGCTAATTTACAAAGCTCTGCAGATTTGTTTGTGTGCTTCAGACCCCCTTCAGTACTTGATGGTGCAGTTTTACTATTTTGCCTAGGAGAAATCCTTTGTCAAAGCTAATTTACAAAGCTCTGCAGATTTGTTTGTGTGCTTCAGACCCCCTTCAGTACTTGATGGTGCAGTTTTACTATTTTGCCTAGGAGAAATCCTTTGTCAAAGCTAATTTACAAAGCTCTGCAGATTTGTTTGTGTGCTTCAGACCCCCTTCAGTACTTGATGGTGCAGTTTTACTATTTTGCCTAGGAGAAATCCTTTGTCAAAGCTAATTTACAAAGCTCTGCAGATTTGTTTGTGTGCTTCAGACCCCTTCAGTACTTGATGGTGCAGTTTTACTATTTTGCCTAGGAGAAATCCTTTGTCAAAGCTAATTTACAAAGCTCTGCAGATTTGTTTGTGTGCTTCAGACCCCCTTCAGTACTTGATGGTGCAGTTTTACTATTTTGCCTAGGAGAAATCCTTTGTCAAAGCTAATTTACAAAGCTCTGCAGATTTGTTTGTGTGCTTCAGACCCCTTCAGTACTTGATGGTGCAGTTTTACTATTTTGCCTAGGAGAAATCCTTTGTCAAAGCTAATTTACAAAGCTCTGCAGATTTGTTTGTGTGCTTCAGACCCCCTTCAGTACTTGATGGTGCAGTTTTACTATTTTGCCTAGGAGAAATCCTTTGTCAAAGCTAATTTACAAAGCTCTGCAGATTTGTTTGTGTGCTTCAGACCCCCTTCAGTACTTGATGGTGCAGTTTTACTATTTTGCCTAGGAGAAATCCTTTGTCAAAGCTAATTTACAAAGCTCTGCAGATTTGTTTGTGTGCTTCAGACCCCCTTCAGTACTTGATGGTGCAGTTTTACTATTTTGCCTAGGAGAAATCCTTTGTCAAAGCTAATTTACAAAGCTCTGCAGATTTGTTTGTGTGCTTCAGACCCCCTTCAGTACTTGATGGTGCAGTTTTACTATTTTGCCTAGGAGAAATCCTTTGTCAAAGCTAATTTACAAAGCTCTGCAGATTTGTTTGTGTGCTTCAGACCCCTTCAGTACTTGATGGTGCAGTTTTACTATTTTGCCTAGGAGAAATCCTTTGTCAAAGCTAATTTACAAAGCTCTGAAGATTTGTTTGTGTGCTTCAGACCCCCTTCAGTACTTGATGGTGCAGTTTTACTATTTTGCCTAGGAGAAATCCTTTGTCAAAGCTAATTTACAAAGCTCTGCAGATTTGTTTGTGTGCTTCAGACCCCCTTCAGTACTTGATGGTGCAGTTTTACTATTTTGCCTAGGAGAAATCCTTTGTCAAAGCTAATTTACAAAGCTCTGCAGATTTGTTTGTGTGCTTCAGACCCCCTTCAGTACTTGATGGTGCAGTTTTACTATTTTGCCTAGGAGAAATCCTTTGTCAAAGCTAATTTACAAAGCTCTGCAGATTTGTTTGTGTGCTTCAGACCCCCTTCAGTACTTGATGGTGCAGTTTTACTATTTTGCCTAGGAGAAATCCTTTGTCAAAGCTAATTTACAAAGCTCTGCAGATTTGTTTGTGTGCTTCAGACCCCCTTCAGTACTTGATGGTGCAGTTTTACTATTTTGCCTAGGAGAAATCCTTTGTCAAAGCTAATTTACAAAGCTCTGCAGATTTGTTTGTGTGCTTCAGACCCCTTCAGTACTTGATGGTGCAGTTTTACTATTTTGCCTAGGAGAAATCCTTTGTCAAAGCTAATTTACAAAGCTCTGCAGATTTGTTTGTGTGCTTCAGACCCCCTTCAGTACTTGATGGTGCAGTTTTACTATTTTGCCTAGGAGAAATCCTTTGTCAAAGCTAATTTACAAAGCTCTGCAGATTTGTTTGTGTGCTTCAGACCCCCTTCAGTACTTGATGGTGCAGTTTTACTATTTTGCCTAGGAGAAATCCTTTGTCAAAGCTAATTTACAAAGCTCTGCAGATTTGTTTGTGTGCTTCAGACCCCCTTCAGTACTTGATGGTGCAGTTTTACTATTTTGCCTAGGAGAAATCCTTTGTCAAAGCTAATTTACAAAGCTCTGCAGATTTGTTTGTGTGCTTCAGACCCCCTTCAGTACTTGATGGTGCAGTTTTACTATTTTGCCTAGGAGAAATCCTTTGTCAAAGCTAATTTACAAAGCTCTGCAGATTTGTTTGTGTGCTTCAGACCCCCTTCAGTACTTGATGGTGCAGTTTTACTATTTTGCCTAGGAGAAATCCTTTGTCAAAGCTAATTTACAAAGCTCTGCAGATTTGTTTGTGTGCTTCAGACCCCCTTCAGTACTTGATGGTGCAGTTTTACTATTTTGCCTAGGAGAAATCCTTTGTCAAAGCTAATTTACAAAGCTCTGCAGATTTGTTTGTGTGCTTCAGACCCCCTTCAGTACTTGATGGTGCAGTTTTACTATTTTGCCTAGGAGAAATCCTTTGTCAAAGCTAATTTACAAAGCTCTGCAGATTTGTTTGTGTGCTTCAGACCCCCTTCAGTACTTGATGGTGCAGTTTTACTATTTTGCCTAGGAGAAATCCTTTGTCAAAGCTAATTTACAAAGCTCTGCAGATTTGTTTGTGTGCTTCAGACCCCCTTCAGTACTTGATGGTGCAGTTTTACTATTTTGCCTAGGAGAAATCCTTTGTCAAAGCTAATTTACAAAGCTCTGAAGATTTGTTTGTGTGCTTCAGACCCCTTCAGTACTTGATGGTGCAGTTTTACTATTTTGCCTAGGAGAAATCCTTTGTCAAAGCTAATTTACAAAGCTCTGCAGATTTGTTTGTGTGCTTCAGACCCCTTCAGTACTTGATGGTGCAGTTTTACTATTTTGCCTAGGAGAAATCCTTTGTCAAAGCTAATTTACAAAGCTCTGCAGATTTGTTTGTGTGCTTCAGACCCCCTTCAGTACTTGATGGTGCAGTTTTACTATTTTGCCTAGGAGAAATCCTTTGTCAAAGCTAATTTACAAAGCTCTGCAGATTTGTTTGTGTGCTTCAGACCCCCTTCAGTACTTGATGGTGCAGTTTTACTATTTTGCCTAGGAGAAATCCTTTGTCAAAGCTAATTTACAAAGCTCTGCAGATTTGTTTGTGTGCTTCAGACCCCCTTCAGTACTTGATGGTGCAGTTTTACTATTTTGCCTAGGAGAAATCCTTTGTCAAAGCTAATTTACAAAGCTCTGAAGATTTGTTTGTGTGCTTCAGACCCCCTTCAGTACTTGATGGTGCAGTTTTACTATTTTGCCTAGGAGAAATCCTTTGTCAAAGCTAATTTACAAAGCTCTGCAGATTTGTTTGTGTGCTTCAGACCCCCTTCAGTACTTGATGGTGCAGTTTTACTATTTTGCCTAGGAGAAATCCTTTGTCAAAGCTAATTTACAAAGCTCTGCAGATTTGTTTGTGTGCTTCAGACCCCCTTCAGTACTTGATGGTGCAGTTTTACTATTTTGCCTAGGAGAAATCCTTTGTCAAAGCTAATTTACAAAGCTCTGCAGATTTGTTTGTGTGCTTCAGACCCCCTTCAGTACTTGATGGTGCAGTTTTACTATTTTGCCTAGGAGAAATCCTTTGTCAAAGCTAATTTACAAAGCTCTGAAGATTTGTTTGTGTGCTTCAGACCCCCTTCAGTACTTGATGGTGCAGTTTTACTATTTTGCCTAGGAGAAATCCTTTGTCAAAGCTAATTTACAAAGCTCTGCAGATTTGTTTGTGTGCTTCAGACCCCCTTCAGTACTTGATGGTGCAGTTTTACTATTTTGCCTAGGAGAAATCCTTTGTCAAAGCTAATTTACAAAGCTCTGCAGATTTGTTTGTGTGCTTCAGACCCCCTTCAGTACTTGATGGTGCAGTTTTACTATTTTGCCTAGGAGAAATCCTTTGTCAAAGCTAATTTACAAAGCTCTGCAGATTTGTTTGTGTGCTTCAGACCCCCTTCAGTACTTGATGGTGCAGTTTTACTATTTTGCCTAGGAGAAATCCTTTGTCAAAGCTAATTTACAAAGCTCTGCAGATTTGTTTGTGTGCTTCAGACCCCCTTCAGTACTTGATGGTGCAGTTTTACTATTTTGCCTAGGAGAAATCCTTTGTCAAAGCTAATTTACAAAGCTCTGCAGATTTGTTTGTGTGCTTCAGACCCCCTTCAGTACTTGATGGTGCAGTTTTACTATTTTGCCTAGGAGAAATCCTTTGTCAAAGCTAATTTACAAAGCTCTGCAGATTTGTTTGTGTGCTTCAGACCCCCTTCAGTACTTGATGGTGCAGTTTTACTATTTTGCCTAGGAGAAATCCTTTGTCAAAGCTAATTTACAAAGCTCTGCAGATTTGTTTGTGTGCTTCAGACCCCCTTCAGTACTTGATGGTGCAGTTTTACTATTTTGCCTAGGAGAAATCCTTTGTCAAAGCTAATTTACAAAGCTCTGCAGATTTGTTTGTGTGCTTCAGACCCCCTTCAGTACTTGATGGTGCAGTTTTACTATTTTGCCTAGGAGAAATCCTTTGTCAAAGCTAATTTACAAAGCTCTGAAGATTTGTTTGTGTGCTTCAGACCCCCTTCAGTACTTGATGGTGCAGTTTTACTATTTTGCCTAGGAGAAATCCTTTGTCAAAGCTAATTTACAAAGCTCTGCAGATTTGTTTGTGTGCTTCAGACCCCCTTCAGTACTTGATGGTGCAGTTTTACTATTTTGCCTAGGAGAAATCCTTTGTCAAAGCTAATTTACAAAGCTCTGAAGATTTGTTTGTGTGCTTCAGACCCCCTTCAGTACTTGATGGTGCAGTTTTACTATTTTGCCTAGGAGAAATCCTTTGTCAAAGCTAATTTACAAAGCTCTGCAGATTTGTTTGTGTGCTTCAGACCCCCTTCAGTACTTGATGGTGCAGTTTTACTATTTTGCCTAGGAGAAATTCTTTGTCAAAGCTAATTTACAAAGCTCTGCAGATTTGTTTGTGTGCTTCAGACCCCTTCAGTACTTGATGGTGCAGTTTTACTATTTTGCCTAGGAGAAATCCTTTGTCAAAGCTAATTTACAAAGCTCTGCAGATTTGTTTGTGTGCTTCAGACCCCCTTCAGTACTTGATGGTGCAGTTTTACTATTTTGCCTAGGAGAAATCCTTTGTCAAAGCTAATTTACAAAGCTCTGCAGATTTGTTTGTGTGCTTCAGACCCCCTTCAGTACTTGATGGTGCAGTTTTACTATTTTGCCTAGGAGAAATCCTTTGTCAAAGCTAATTTACAAAGCTCTGAAGATTTGTTTGTGTGCTTCAGACCCCCTTCAGTACTTGATGGTGCAGTTTTACTATTTTGCCTAGGAGAAATCCTTTGTCAAAGCTAATTTACAAAGCTCTGCAGATTTGTTTGTGTGCTTCAGACCCCCTTCAGTACTTGATGGTGCAGTTTTACTATTTTGCCTAGGAGAAATCCTTTGTCAAAGCTAATTTACAAAGCTCTGCAGATTTGTTTGTGTGCTTCAGACCCCCTTCAGTACTTGATGGTGCAGTTTTACTATTTTGCCTAGGAGAAATCCTTTGTCAAAGCTAATTTACAAAGCTCTGCAGATTTGTTTGTGTGCTTCAGACCCCCTTCAGTACTTGATGGTGCAGTTTTACTATTTTGCCTAGGAGAAATCCTTTGTCAAAGCTAATTTACAAAGCTCTGCAGATTTGTTTGTGTGCTTCAGACCCCCTTCAGTACTTGATGGTGCAGTTTTACTATTTTGCCTAGGAGAAATCCTTTGTCAAAGCTAATTTACAAAGCTCTGAAGATTTGTTTGTGTGCTTCAGACCCCCTTCAGTACTTGATGGTGCAGTTTTACTATTTTGCCTAGGAGAAATCCTTTGTCAAAGCTAATTTACAAAGCTCTGCAGATTTGTTTGTGTGCTTCAGACCCCCTTCAGTACTTGATGGTGCAGTTTTACTATTTTGCCTAGGAGAAATCCTTTGTCAAAGCTAATTTACAAAGCTCTGCAGATTTGTTTGTGTGCTTCAGACCCCTTCAGTACTTGATGGTGCAGTTTTACTATTTTGCCTAGGAGAAATCCTTTGTCAAAGCTAATTTACAAAGCTCTGCAGATTTGTTTGTGTGCTTCAGACCCCCTTCAGTACTTGATGGTGCAGTTTTACTATTTTGCCTAGGAGAAATCCTTTGTCAAAGCTAATTTACAAAGCTCTGAAGATTTGTTTGTGTGCTTCAGACCCCCTTCAGTACTTGATGGTGCAGTTTTACTATTTTGCCTAGGAGAAATCCTTTGTCAAAGCTAATTTACAAAGCTCTGCAGATTTGTTTGTGTGCTTCAGACCCCTTCAGTACTTGATGGTGCAGTTTTACTATTTTGCCTAGGAGAAATCCTTTGTCAAAGCTAATTTACAAAGCTCTGCAGATTTGTTTGTGTGCTTCAGACCCCCTTCAGTACTTGATGGTGCAGTTTTACTATTTTGCCTAGGAGAAATCCTTTGTCAAAGCTAATTTACAAAGCTCTGCAGATTTGTTTGTGTGCTTCAGACCCCCTTCAGTACTTGATGGTGCAGTTTTACTATTTTGCCTAGGAGAAATCCTTTGTCAAAGCTAATTTACAAAGCTCTGCAGATTTGTTTGTGTGCTTCAGACCCCCTTCAGTACTTGATGGTGCAGTTTTACTATTTTGCCTAGGAGAAATCCTTTGTCAAAGCTAATTTACAAAGCTCTGCAGATTTGTTTGTGTGCTTCAGACCCCTTCAGTACTTGATGGTGCAGTTTTACTATTTTGCCTAGGAGAAATCCTTTGTCAAAGCTAATTTACAAAGCTCTGAAGATTTGTTTGTGTGCTTCAGACCCCTTCAGTACTTGATGGTGCAGTTTTACTATTTTGCCTAGGAGAAATCCTTTGTCAAAGCTAATTTACAAAGCTCTGCAGATTTGTTTGTGTGCTTCAGACCCCCTTCAGTACTTGATGGTGCAGTTTTACTAT
Organism: Macrothele yani; assembly: GCA_039090855.1. Taxonomy (NCBI): domain Eukaryota; kingdom Metazoa; phylum Arthropoda; class Arachnida; order Araneae; family Macrothelidae; genus Macrothele; species Macrothele yani. The sequence goes on along the minus strand of CM077001.1, from coordinate 155,432,368 downwards.
TTTGCCTAGGAGAAATCCTTTGTCAAAGCTAATTTACAAAGCTCTGCAGATTTGTTTGTGTGCTTCAGACCCCTTCAGTACTTGATGGTGCAGTTTTACTATTTTGCCTAGGAGAAATCCTTTGTCAAAGCTAATTTACAAAGCTCTGCAGATTTGTTTGTGTGCTTCAGACCCCCTTCAGTACTTGATGGTGCAGTTTTACTATTTTGCCTAGGAGAAATCCTTTGTCAAAGCTAATTTACAAAGCTCTGCAGATTTGTTTGTGTGCTTCAGACCCCTTCAGTACTTGATGGTGCAGTTTTACTATTTTGCCTAGGAGAAATTCTTTGTCAAAGCTAATTTACAAAGCTCTGAAGATTTGTTTGTGTGCTTCAGACCCCCTTCAGTACTTGATGGTGCAGTTTTACTATTTTGCCTAGGAGAAATCCTTTGTCAAAGCTAATTTACAAAGCTCTGCAGATTTGTTTGTGTGCTTCAGACCCCCTTCAGTACTTGATGGTGCAGTTTTACTATTTTGCCTAGGAGAAATCCTTTGTCAAAGCTAATTTACAAAGCTCTGCAGATTTGTTTGTGTGCTTCAGACCCCTTCAGTACTTGATGGTGCAGTTTTACTATTTTGCCTAGGAGAAATCCTTTGTCAAAGCTAATTTACAAAGCTCTGCAGATTTGTTTGTGTGCTTCAGACCCCCTTCAGTACTTGATGGTGCAGTTTTACTATTTTGCCTAGGAGAAATCCTTTGTCAAAGCTAATTTACAAAGCTCTGCAGATTTGTTTGTGTGCTTCAGACCCCCTTCAGTACTTGATGGTGCAGTTTTACTATTTTGCCTAGGAGAAATCCTTTGTCAAAGCTAATTTACAAAGCTCTGAAGATTTGTTTGTGTGCTTCAGACCCCCTTCAGTACTTGATGGTGCAGTTTTACTATTTTGCCTAGGAGAAATCCTTTGTCAAAGCTAATTTACAAAGCTCTGCAGATTTGTTTGTGTGCTTCAGACCCCTTCAGTACTTGATGGTGCAGTTTTACTATTTTGCCTAGGAGAAATCCTTTGTCAAAGCTAATTTACAAAGCTCTGCAGATTTGTTTGTGTGCTTCAGACCCCCTTCAGTACTTGATGGTGCAGTTTTACTATTTTGCCTAGGAGAAATCCTTTGTCAAAGCTAATTTACAAAGCTCTGCAGATTTGTTTGTGTGCTTCAGACCCCCTTCAGTACTTGATGGTGCAGTTTTACTATTTTGCCTAGGAGAAATCCTTTGTCAAAGCCAATTTACAAAGCTCTGCAGATTTGTTTGTGTGCTTCAGACCCCTTCAGTACTTGATGGTGCAGTTTTACTATTTTGCCTAGGAGAAATCCTTTGTCAAAGCTAATTTACAAAGCTCTGAAGATTTGTTTGTGTGCTTCAGACCCCTTCAGTACTTGATGGTGCAGTTTTACTATTTTGCCTAGGAGAAATCCTTTGTCAAAGCTAATTTACAAAGCTCTGCAGATTTGTTTGTGTGCTTCAGACCCCCTTCAGTACTTGATGGTGCAGTTTTACTATTTTGCCTAGGAGAAATCCTTTGTCAAAGCTAATTTACAAAGCTCTGCAGATTTGTTTGTGTGCTTCAGACCCCCTTCAGTACTTGATGGTGCAGTTTTACTATTTTGCCTAGGAGAAATCCTTTGTCAAAGCTAATTTACAAAGCTCTGAAGATTTGTTTGTGTGCTTCAGACCCCTTCAGTACTTGATGGTGCAGTTTTACTATTTTGCCTAGGAGAAATCCTTTGTCAAAGCTAATTTACAAAGCTCTGCAGATTTGTTTGTGTGCTTCAGACCCCCTTCAGTACTTGATGGTGCAGTTTTACTATTTTGCCTAGGAGAAATCCTTTGTCAATGCTAATTTACAAAGCTCTGCAGATTTTTTTGTGTGCTTCAGACCCCCTTCAGTACTTGATGGTGCAGTTTTACTATTTTGCCTAGGAGAAATCCTTTGTCAAAGCTAATTTACAAAGCTCTGAAGATTTGTTTGTGTGCTTCAGACCCCTTCAGTACTTGATGGTGCAGTTTTACTATTTTGCCTAGGAGAAATCCTTTGTCAAAGCTAATTTACAAAGCTCTGAAGATTTGTTTGTGTGCTTCAGACCCCCTTCAGTACTTGATGGTGCAGTTTTACTATTTTGCCTAGGAGAAATCCTTTGTCAAAGCTAATTTACAAAGCTCTGCAGATTTGTTTGTGTGCTTCAGACCCCCTTCAGTACTTGATGGTGCAGTTTTACTATTTTGCCTAGGAGAAATCCTTTGTCAAAGCTAATTTACAAAGCTCTGAAGATTTGTCTGTATGCTTCAGCATTTGACGGTGCAACTTTATTATTTTGCCAAGGAGAAATCATTTACCGAAGCTAGTTGACAGAGTTCTGCAAATTTATGTAGCGTATGGTTAGCATATATCGTAGTGGATTTCTGTGGAGAAGAAAAGCTTCTTCAAGAATTATCGGTAGTAGATAGTGGGCTGCACGCCGACGAAAATTTGTTCCCCTACCCCTACGCGGCAAAAGTACATAGATTACAGCCTCGCCTGATCTTTCCCAATGTCCTGAATCCCAAAGCATTTCAGGAGAGAACGAATTGTCAAAGAAAATAGTGCAGATATACTCAAGGCCGTAAAAATAGCCCCCGCAATCCCTGCGTCGCGGGGGAAGGGGGGGCGTGAATTTTAGGGGGCCCAGATCTAAGTAAATATTTTTATTTATTTATTTAGCAATTTAATTTTAGACATGAGGTTTTCTAGTTGCTCTAAAAAATTTAAAAAAATTGTTTCAAATTTTCTGTGGTCCCTAGAGAGAAGTTCTCCTCTCCCCGACTTCTATGTTTCTGAGACCAACAATGTCTGTGCCTGTGGTAAAACCATTACAACAGTCTGCGATACAAGGATATGAAGTTTTAATACACTTAATGGAGCAAATGTGCGGATACCTCAGCAGAAAAAGAAGAAATATTAAGTTCCGGTACTGATTGTGTGGAAACGCCGTCAGAAAAGGTAGATGTTTTATTGGATTCAGGCACATGTGCCAGTTTTTCAACAGATAGGACTTTTTGTTTAGTGATGTTAATGATATTGTCAGAACAAATGTAATAAGTAATGGACCTTGCCAACCTAAAGGACCTTTTCCTTGGGACACGAAAAACAGGTGTTTTTCGGAAAAGTACTATTATGCATGTACCATCTCGCAACTGGCTGTGCTGCTCTCCTGCATGGGACAGTGCTTATTGTGAGCCCTGTTGGCTTTTCAATGATCCCAAATGCATCTCGCATCAGAAAGCTTGGATTAATGGTGGCAGGGAATTTAAAAAAAAATTAAAGTTCACGAAAACTCTGCTTCACATTTGTCCGCTTGTATCGCGTACGATATGTATAAACATTATAAAATCGTTGATAAAAGGATGGACTCAGAATATGTAGCACAGGTCAGTTTTTGGACACGTGTTGAAAAGAATAATTGACGTTACTATAGCCTTAGCTACTTGCAATATGGCTTTCCGTGGCCATCGGGAAGTATTAGGCGATAACAGTGCTGGAAATTTTCTATTGATAACTGAGCTTATCAACAAATATGACCCGATTCTTAATCAGTTGATGGAAAAAGAAAAATAAAATAAAATATTTTGAGCCCAACGATACAAAACAAATTGATCGAGCTTTTGGCTGCCGAAATTAAGAAGGAAATTATAATGGAAAATAAAGAGGCACAGTTGTACTCAATCATTCTAGATACAACGCAAGACGTAAGAAAAGATGAACAAATGAGCCAAATACAGTATTTAGATACGTCACAGTCATATACACTATCTACCAACAAGTAATTGGACACTTGTGATAGCAAAGGAAAACGAAGTTTATTCACCTTCAATAGTTGGTGGAGCCTCCACGAGCGGCGATTACAACTGCGACCCTCCGGGGCATACTCTCAACCAGGCGTTGTACGACGGCTAGCGGTATTATCTTCCACTCGGCATGGAGAAGACAGGTCAGTTCCTTCACCGATTTCGGACGGTGGGGACACCCCTTAAGTCGACGCTCCAACTCGTTCCAGAGGTGCTCGATAGGGTTAAGGTCCAGGCTCTGCGCAGGCCAGTCCATTCGATTAACCCCATTGTCACCATACCAAGCCATGGTGGACATCGCAACATGACAGGTGGCATTGTCATCCTGAAAGTAACATGGGTCCACCCCGTAAAACTGTCACAACGTAGGAAGCGCATGGTCATCCAAAATGGTGCAGTAGGTCTCGGCGTTGAGTCTACCAGGAATTGCGATCAAGGGTCCCGTGCCATACCAGGAGAAACACCCCCATAGTATAATTCCACCACCGCCGAACTTCACAGTTGGCACAATACATTCCGGCAGGAGGCGTTCTCCAGGCAGACGCCAAACCCAGACCCTGCCATCCGAACGGTAGAGTGTGAACCTTGATTCCTCGCTCCAGAGAACCTGTTTCCACTGTTCAACGGTCCACTGTCAACGCTCTTTGCACCACGTTAGCATAGCAGCGCTATTGGACTTGGTGATCAAAAGCTTGTGGGCGGAACAACGTCCATGATAACCAAACAGATGGGCTTCCTTTCGGATGGTATTCATCGAAAGAACACTCCCGGATGCCTGTTGAAACTCCTTGCGGATGTGGCCCATCGATTTGGTGCGGTTCTTCCGAATTTCTCTGGCCAGCACCCGTCTGTCTCTAATTCCCAGTTTTGTGGGTCTGCCGGGTCGGTGCACATTCCGACAGCCACCTCTCATCTTCCACTTGCCAATCACGTAGGCCACTGTCGATTTTGGGTACTTCAACTCGCTGGATATGTTTTCTGTGATACCCGACGATTACACCTTTCTCGAAATCAGAGAGCTCCGAACTGCGTGGCATCTTGCATGCGACTTATTGCGTTTTTGTTTCCCACACGATATTTAACGGCGGCGGCCGTGACGTATATCAGGACCGCAGATATCGTCGATTGCAAGGGTGTCCAATTACTTGTTGGTAGATAGTGTACAACAAAAATGGAACTCCATTGTAAATTAAAATTAACGAAAGATTTTTAGGTTTTCGAAACGTCAAAGACCGAAGTGCAATGGAACTGACAGAGGTAATACTGAAGGTGATAAACGAAAATGAACTGTTGCTTGAAAATTGTAGAAGACAAGGTTATGTATGATACATGCGTGGACATTATTCTGTTGTTCAAAAAAAAAAATGTAGAGATGTGGAACAAAACGCCATATATGGATACACTGTGCTTCTCATAATTTAAATTTGGTTTTGAATTAGGCTTGCATGGGAAATCGAGAAATCAGAGATTTTTTACGATATTTTACAGCATTTATATGTATTTTTCAGTCATGGTATTAGAAGGTGAGAATTATTAGGAAAATCCCAGTGTAACCTAACTGTGAAAAAGTTGTGCCTGGCACGATGCTCTCTACTTGCCATTCGTTTCAGGTATAAGGACAGTTTAAAAGCTTTGACCCAAATCATACTAAAGTCTCATAGCTGCGAAGAGAGGGCTTTTAATTTTGTTCTGATTGTTGTCATGGAACACAAAATATTGGAAACAGTTAGCATTGTGTCAAAACTTCTGCAGTCAAAGGACGTTGAATTATTGAAAGCAGCTCACATGCTACAATCAGCGAGTGAAAAACTCTAATTTAAGAGAAGAATTCGAAGATATTAAAAACACTTCAGCTATTATATATAACAAATGGGGTGTTGAAGCTAAATTTAACGAAACGCGGTCGCGTCACTCAAAAAAATTCTTCGATGAAATAAATCAAGATAGCAGGTTACACAACCCCGAAGAGAAATTCAAAATTAATGTCTATTATGCAACTATACAGATATCGCCATTTCTCAAATAAAATTCCGTTTTGAAGGACTAAGTTCGGTAGCAAATAACTTTTCTTTCTTGCAGCCATATGAATTGTTGTATGCAAACGAAAGTGAATTATTCCAGTCAGATGAGTCTTTAAGGTTGCAGTGCAAAGATGATTTTTCTAGTGATTTTCCGTTACAAGTACTTTCATTTAAAAAAAGCTATGAGTAACCAGTTAAAAAATATTTCCGGAGGTTCTATGAAAGACCTTATGGAGCTCATATATTTAAAAAACAGTGCAATATTACCCAGTGTTTTGAACCTTGCGACAGCGTTGAAACTTTTTTGACAATCCCAGTTACTGTGGCTACAGCTGAAAGGTCGTTCTCGAAGTTGAAGTCAATCAAAAACTACCTTCGGTCATCGCACACTCAAAGTAGGCTTGATGGACTTGCGATGATAAGCATTGAAAATGACCGAGCCAGAACACTAGACGTGATGAAACTGATTGAAATATTCACTAAGAAGAACGCTAGAAGAGAATCCAGATTTTAGTAAGTTTCTTTTTTTGTAAAGTATGCTTGCTTCTTGAATTTAAAAGACATGACACTAAAAAGAAACAATATCGCTGAAGTATTTAAAACTAGAAAAATGTAAACACACTTGTTTTTCCTCTTTCTCAAAAATTTTGTATTAAGGAATTAAAGAGCTTTAAAGGAAGTTCGAAACCAGACACTCGAAGACCAGTATTTGTTTTTACTTGATTTGATATCGTGAGCATTTGCCATTTAAATATTTTACACTTTTTTCCCTGAGTACTAAATTTATCGACGATATTTACCGGAATAAGTGCTCGCATAATTAAAAGCAATACATAACTGATCATGGAATCAATATCTGGAAAATATGTTTTTACTACTGCGAAATTAAATATTTACCCTCAATTTTTGCATTAATTATTACCATGTTGGGGGCCTGTTAGGAAAATTTCCCGGGTGGGTGGGGGGAAGGGCAGAGATTTTGAGTTACGCCACTGGACATACTGTGGAGATAAATAGAGATCCCTTCCGTACTCCTCAGCTGAAAAAGACATCGGTTAATTGCAGGGGAGAGGAGAGAGTGGAAATCTGGAAGAGATTTTGTTATTATAATGCCTAAAGAGGTTATTCATAATTTTGGGGTTCGTTCGGGCTGTGGCTTTCTCTTGCAATCTAACTAAAACTCGGACTAGGTCTGACATACTTCGTGCTTGGACTGGCTCGGACTCTCAAAACTGAGCCCGAATTCAGCACTCGTGTGTACCTAAGACCGCATGTCAGGGTGATTCCCTAGTCACGGCGGGTGCATGGAATCATCGAGACACAAACCTGGGATCCTTCCGCCTAATATCATGTGCACAAATCGACATACCAGAGCAGCTCTCCTTGTGAAAGATGGATTCGCGAAGGCAGGTTTGGGAGAATCGTGCCATGAGTGTCTGGGCATTATTCTGTTGAAAAATCGCGCTGTGACACTGTCATACGCCACCGGGGGGGGGGGGGGGCATTGGCTTTCCGATGTGGAGAACAAATTATGATTGTATACTGCAAATATTTCTTAATCCCATTCTTAATTTTTTTTATTTCCCAGTGATGTTTAAAACCAGGGGGAGATTGGGACGACAAAAGCAGTCCGGGAATTTTAGTCTTAAGGGTGCATAATGAAAACCGAATGCATCTACAGGGGAATATCTCATAATTTCCCTCATGATTTTTTTTTGTTTGATCCTGGATTAAAGAAAATTTGAAATACATATTGTGAAACGAATTTAGATTTGGATTAACTTATAACAATTTAACGGCGACAGAATTTTAGATATCCGTTTGTGATTGAATTTTGCGTGAAACCACGCTCAAACTGTGGTGTTATATCAATGAATGAAATACGGGATTACACCATTGTACAATACAAAGTTTGGAAGATGTGAATCCGTTTATTGCTGTAAATGTGACATGGATGTTAAGTCAGATAATATCCGAAAACTTGAAAATTGCGTCGCCCTGGAGCTAGAATCGAACCCGCGTCTCCCGGATAGCGCCTGAGTATCCTAACCGTTCCGGATGGTATAGTGGTTAGCATACTCGGGCGCTACCCCGGAGACGCGGGTTCGATTCCCATTCCAGGACGACGAAAATTTCAAGTTTTCGAATATTATCTGACTTAACATCCGTGTCATATTTACACCAATAAACGGATCCACATCTTCCAAGATTTGTATTATGGGGTATTATATTGGGTGTGTGAAAAAATTCTACCCGTTTTTGTAATAGATACAAATTGAGATCAAAATAATAACATCACAGATGACGCTGTGATGTCGAATTTTCGGCCAATGAAGCTTGGAGCAATAGAGTATATCATAGAGGCACTAGGTTTGTCCGAGTAAGTCATTCGTAACGGAAATCACGGACGATGAAACATGGCATGCGATAAGGGGCACGTTAGACATTGTTTATTGTACGAGTTCGATAAAGGCAGTATGGCAGCCGCGGCTTGCCGCAACATCTGTCAAGTGCACGGGGAGAATGTGGTTGACGATAGCACATGTCGCGCTTGGTTTCGGAAATTCCGTGACGGAGACAGAAGCTGTAAAGATCAACCACATTTTGGACGTTTATCAGTGGTTTCTGACATGGATGTGGACCAAGCCATAACAAATGACCCACAACCAACCGTTCAGGAATTAGCGGAAACGTTGTCGGTACACAGAACAACAGTCGAAAAAAGGATGCATGGGCTTGGGTTCATCACCAAGTTCGATAACTGCGTTCCGCACCAGCTTTCTGCAAAACAACGAGAGGAGAGAATCCGTATCTGTTTCTTTGTTTTCTCGTCACAGAAATGAACCGTTTTGGGGACGAATTGTAACGGGTGATGAGAAATGGGTACTGTACCTTAATGTAAAACGTCGACGGACTGTGTGCCAAGGTGCGGAGCCTGCTCCATCGACCTCAAAAGGAGGACTGCATATCAAAAAGGCTTTGTTGAGTGTTTGGTGGGATGTCCAGGGAATAATCCACTGGGAGGTGTTGACACTAAACCGAACGATAAATGCTGACCTCTACTGCCAACAGTTGGACAGATTGCGAGAACAACTGACATCGAAGCGGCCAGCACTCATCAATCGCAAAGCCGTGATGCTTCATCATGATAACGCCAGACCTCATGCTGCTTTAATCACTCGGCAAAATGACTGGACTTGCGTTGGGAAGTGTTACCTCACCCGGCGTATTCCCCTGACCTGGCACCTACGGACTACCACCTTTTTCGATCGTTACAGAACGCCTTCGCTCTCCAAAGCTTCAATGATGTGGAAGATGTGAAAACGGTATTACATGACTTTTTTTACTCTAAAACACAGGAGTTTTTCCGGCGTGGAATTCACTACTCATAGACAGATGGCAAGGCGTCATACAGAATGATGGAAATTATGTGAAATCCGGTTATACGACAATTTGTCGCCGACTTAGTTCGTCGAGTGCAAACTCATCGCGCGTCAATTCGTCACCGACTTAGTTCGTTGAGTGCAAATTCATCGCGCGTCAATTCGTCACCGACTTAGTTCGTCGAGTGCAAATTCATCGCGCGTCAATTCGTCACCGATTTAGTTCGTTGAGTGCAAATTCATCGCGCGTCAATTCGTCACCGACTTAGTTCGCTGAGTGCAAATTCATCGCGCTTCAATTCGTCACCGACTTAGTTCGCTGAGTGCAAATTCATCGCGCGTCAATTCGTCACCGACTTAGTTCGTTGAGTGCAAATTCATCGCGTGTCCATTCGTCACCGACTTAGTTCGTTGAGTGCAAATTCATCGCGCGTCAATTCGTCACCGACTTAGTTCGTCGAGTGCAAATTCATCGCGCGTCAATTCGTCACCGATTTAGTTCGTTGAGTGCAAATTCATCGCGAGCAAATTAGTCGAGGTGCAGTGAAAGCATGTCCGGCGCGTAACTGGAAGATCTGGGTTCGATTCCCCGTGGCGGTCAATTAGAATTTTTCCATGACTCACTTATAAACGTGGGAAGAGCGATGACTTCTGTTTGATGTCGACTACTCAATTTGCCGTGGACGAATTCGTCGTATTTCTACCCCTCCCCTTCTCCAACCTGAAAAAGTCCTTAAGGACATGGTTGGGAGTGGGCTGCCATTACGATTTTGAATGTTGTATAACTTATGGAACTTTCATGTTTCATGTGTCATGTCTCTTCCTTCCCTGGGCCCCGGTGGTCTTTTTGAGGTATATAGTTGTTCAGGAGATCTTTTTGAGGGATATAGTTGTACAGGAACCCTGTCCCTGGGTTCCTGTTGCAGTATTAAATTTAAATCTTGTACATTGCATTGATTGATTTATTCGTAGTGTACTTTACATTGTTCTGCAGGTCCATGGTACCTCGGTGTCTTCGGGCCCCTCGGGGATCGCAGGACGGAGATTTGTATAAGCCTAACGAAAGTAATTAGTCCGCATTTTACGTGTTTACTGCTGCATCGAGTAACAGACTACTTGTGGGTACCCTCAGAAATTTGGTGAAGTGGGTGAAATTTGGTGATGTGGGTGAAATTTGATGACGTGGGTGAAATTTGGTGACTTCTGTAAGAGAAATCCGAGTGTGTTGATTGGGGGCAGCCTCCAACTTCCGTAATTTTATATTCTGGTCCGCTAGAGTGGGTCAGTGTACCCGAGGTGTTCCCCTGAAACGTCCGCGAGGTTCGCGAGCTTTGAAGGGCTTCCCCCAAAATGTTAAAATTGACGTAGAGCTGTAAACATTGGCACCATTCTTTATATGATGAGTCTGTACACGACCGCGAATTTTCAGCAGGGTGGGGTAAATATACCACCCCACCCTCAAGTTCTAAGAACGGATACAAGATGTTCAAGGTAAGGTATTTGCTCCCAATTTCCATGCTTCGTGTTGTGTTGGGTGGCAGACTGCACTTGTAGGTATGCCCTTTCCTCAGAAATTCGGTGAAGTCTGTCAGTGTATCCGGGATGTTCCCAAATACACTGACTGATTCCAGTAACACTGACCGATGGAAGATGGGGGCAGGGCCCCCAACCCAAGCACCTGGGTTCCATGTTATAGACTTCACCAAATTTCTAAGGGAAATGCATAACTACCCACAAGTAGTCTGCCACTCAACACAACATGAACACAACATAGTACATCCTATAATAACCAGACGCCCCGGTGGCGCAGTGGTCTAAGCGATGGCCTCTGATCATTCGTCCGAACGGGGTCCGGGTTCGAATCCCGGTCAGGCATGGATGTTGTGTTTGTCTTACGGTGCTGGCTCTCTCCCTTCCCTGGAACCAGTGACCCTAAATTAGGGACGGGCGACTGCTTATAGCCCATTGAGTTGCTCACGGTGGTCGTTAAACAAGAAAAAAAAAAGACCATTATCTAGCATTGTTCTGCAACTTATCAAACATGGGTGAGTATTTTCACTACTTTAGTTAAAGTAGTGAACAAAATTTAGCCCTGTTCAGCCCCCACCCCAATTCTGTTAACATACGTAGATTGTTGTGCTTCCCGATTATTCCTGATATCGGGCCCCCTCGAAACATTTCAGGATCAAATGAATGGTCAAAGAAACTAAAGAAATAGATAGACATCCCTTCCCCACTCCGCAGTTAAGAGACATCAGTTAATTGCACGGAGAGGAAGGAGTGGAACTTTGGAAGAGGAGATTTATTTTAATGCCTAAACAGATTAATTATAGTTTTCGGGCTCGTTCGGGCCCGGACTCTATCTTGCAATATAAAATTCGGGCTCGGGCTCGGGCTCTTAAAATTGAGCCCAAATTCAGTTCTTACGAGCACAGCACTAATGCGTCCTACAACCAGCGGGTGTAAAATCAACTAACCACCGTACCCTCTTCCTTGGGGAATATATAGAACATTTACACACACCCGTCCTCCCGCGACATACGGTACATACGTTCTCGTTCCTCAGCTACTAAGTGAACCCAGAAGTTCGCAAACACACATGGCCCATCTATTGTAGTTGGGATTCTATAGCAGTTGCCTGGTGAGGGGATTTTTTTCCCTAATTCAAAATAGAAGTTTTTTTCTCCCGCTTGTTATAATTACATTATGTGTATTTCTTTTATAAAAAAAAGGTTGTGGTTCAGTTGTGTGTTTAAAACAACTAAACTGAAAACAATTTTAAAATAAGAAAGAGACAAAATAAACGGAAGTGTCCCACCGGGAAATGTCCCGGTGTGCTAATCCGCCCCTGGGTATGGTTCTCTTTACTGACGAGAATAGATTTACGTCAGCTAATTTGAAATAAGGTAAGCACTCGCCATCTTCCCGAAAACATCAATGAAAGAAACTGATATGGCGGCGCGGAGTTCTCGTATATGGGAAGGTACTCTAATCGATGGACGTACGAAACTCCAGATACCAGAAGGAGGTACTGTAACCGGAGTGCGCTACTGTAATGAGCTAATCCTTCCCCATGATCGTCCGTTCCGAGGCGCCATTTGCCCCGAGTTCGTGTTAATGGACGATAACGCCACATCCCATCGTACGGTGGCTGTTGATGGAAAGTGAAGACATTCAGCGGATGGAATGGCCAGCACGTTCCTTCGACTTAAATAGCGTATAGAACACGTGTGGGACGATCTGGGGAGACGAGTTGCTGCACGTCGACTCACCCCGGAAACTGTCCAAAATGTGAAGTGGGTGCTGATGGAAGAATGGGCGATATGATCATGATCATATGTTGAGGATTTTAGGAAGGGAGTGTCTGACCCTAGGTCTTAAACAACCCTTAGAAATAGGAAGCTAGGAGATTTGGGCTAGATTGCCCGATAGGAAAGTGACACGGAAGCGAAGTGGAAAGGGGAGGAGGACGCCCTTATTTATTACCGGGGGGCCAGTACCCGGGGTCCGACGGCTTAACGTGCCCATCGGACGCACGGCAGGTATTTAGTGGATCGAGCGTTCGTACCTGCCTGGGATCGAACCTGAGGCCCTTCCCGTGGTATAGTCACGAACGTTGCTCACTAGGCCACCCGCGGCTCAAGAATGGGCGATATTTACCTCAAGAACTCATCATCAGCCTAGTGCGAAATATGGACAGACGGTGCAAATCATGGATCGACGTTGGACAGACGGTGCAAATCATGGATCTCCTCTTCCCTTCGTACCGTCTTTGGCAGTGATGCATCTGTATCATGGCACCCAGTGCTATGTAGCCAATTCTGAACAAAGTTCCTCTGTATCCTTTAATATTTGCAGTTGTTTCCGTCATCAGTTCTGTAAGTAATGGAGTTCCTATGGCTTGAATTTCACATATCCAGGCCGCTCCTGTGTGGCGCTGCAGATCATAACCTGGCTCGTCCTTAAGTTTCGCACAACGGTGTAAAAGAGTTGGTGTGTGTGTCTTTTTTTTAAGGAAATAACTTTTCAGAATAAAGCTGAAATGAAATTAAAGATAATTATTCATAAGTACCAAAATGAGTATTCGTTCGTTCCAAAACATCAAGACAAAAAGAAAACGAGAAAGTTTGCCATTTTCTCCAGCGGCTCCCTGGGAGCCGTCCTGGTGAGCGAATGCGTTCCAGTTTGTTTAAAACTGATTCCTCTGCAAGTCGAGAAATGTGCCCTTTAGCATAGTTAAGTAAGGGCCTCCATTTCTGAAAGGCGAGGGGGCGGGGGGAGGCTGCGGATTTTAATCGTATGTTGATTTTTTAAAAATCTGTATCATCTTTGAAACAAAAATACACCGTCAAAATGATCAATAGCTCATATTATGAATAACTTACATGCATTGAGGGAAAATATATGTTATTCATATTCGGTTGAAAACTGATAATTTAAGGATTACGAGCCATGCAATCCTTTGCCAAGGGCCTCCGAGTACCACTGCCGGATCTGCTTTTACACACCAAAAAAAGTTAAAGAAAGTTGATCAAATTGCTACTCAAAATTGCAGGTTAACAACAGTTTTTTTTTTTAATTAAAGAAATAAAAGAAAACATTCTAAATTTTTTTTGCCTCGATTTAGTGATTCTCGACCAAGTCTGCCCGCTGATCGGTACATTTCGCGTAATAGCGCAGCTAGAAAGGAGTGGGTCGAACTGATCTGGACGACCCATCCCGTCAGACATTTTTTTTTTTTACTTAATTCAGTCTTAGCTAAAATATTATGGGACTGAGAAAGATAGGATCTTAGTGATGTTGATTAAATATGTTGTTGATGTTGATTAAAAATAACGGCTTCCGTTATTATATAGGCAACGGCTTCTTGAGACAGGGGGAGAAGAGAGAGAGAGAGAGAGAGAAAGAACGAAAAATAACCCTTCAGTTATTTTTGTTTTTTTGTTTCCGATTTCGACCAATTCCCAACTACATAAAAAAAATTACTCTTCTCTTTTTTATTGTTATTTTTATTTCGTTTTCAGTCCGCTTGCTGAAAGTTTTGTTAAATATAAATTGGAAGGGGGGGGGGGGGGGACTCTCCCTCTCAACTCTCTCCTTGGATACCATCATGATTCCAACCAGAGCCTCCCCTCCTTCCCGCGCTAGCACGCATTCTGGCTCTGCTTTGTCTCGCATGTGACCATATTTGTTTTTATGTATTTTTTTTTGTTTTTACTATATTGTTTTTTTCTTCCTTGGGTATTTTTTAGACTAAGCTGCTGTTTTGTTTTTAAACGTCAGTGAACGATTGACTTAGATTTGGATTTATTTTTTTCTAAACGTCAGTGAACGATTGACATCTAAAGAAGGATAGCGATTTCTCTGAGATTAACACGTTAATATTTCATCTTTGGAAAACGGATATTCAGCTGTAGTGAGATGATCTCCATGGTGTACATAATTTTTAAAAATAATAAATCAACAAAAGCATTTTTTTCCGCTTTCAGTTGTTGAAAAGCTAAAATTATGAGGCATTAAAATGCTATATTCTGAGAACACACTTCTGATAATTCATCCGAAATGGAATGGGCCCGGGTTGAAGATCTGTTTAAGTTATAAATACTGTGTTTGCCCGATGGCCCTTCTTCGGAAGCAGTGGCCCCAAATTAGGGACTGGCGACTGCTTATAGTCCTCAGGTGGTCTTTAAAACCCCAAAAGCTATCATTCGTCTTGCGCAGGATATAAGTACATTTATGCAAAAATTTCAAAAACTTAGTTTTGTTGTTGTTGTTGTTGTGATTCCTTTTTTCTCTGCATATTATTTTGAAGAACGTCGTTCAAGTATTTTCCAAATCAATAATTTTACTTGCTTTCCAAAAGAATATGCTATCTGAAACTTCCATGAAATGGACACATACCATGTTTGTGTATTTTTTTAAAGAAAATAAATTACACAAATCATTCACAATTTGTTTGATTTTAATTTCCAGAGAAAATCAAAGCTTTCACTTTTTATTCATTCATTCGTTTTCTGTGAAATATTGTTGAACAAGAAGGCAAAAAAGAAATGTACCAAAAATTTGGGAAACGGAGAAAAACATATTTTGCGTTGTCACTGCAATTGAAAAAATCCTTCATCCGTATATAGATATTTATACATAATACTTAGGTTTTATTTTGCGTTGTCCCTGCAATTGAAAATTTCTCCAACAACTAGATGGCGCCACTACACGAAATAGATATTTGTTGTGAGATAAATTTGTGCATTTACGAAACTTCGTCTTTGAAAAACCGTAATATGGAACAATTATTTCCCTCCTGACTTACTACTAATTAAGAATGTTAACAAACAGAAGTTTGGTGTTTTAGGATTCAGGTTTTCGCTCTGTGAAGTACAAATAAGATACACAGATGTATCCTTCAGGAGCAAGTCCCGTTGTGGAGTCAAGAAAGACAGCTCGGCGATTTTGAACTGCGCAAAACAATGGAAAGACGTAGCAGGATTTACTTACAAAGTGGCATAAATATGATTGGTGATTGTCACGATACCTCTGTCCGTAGTTGGGTTATAAAAATTCCTTTTCAGATGGCACACAAGCAGTACCGGTTTAAGACAGTTTAATCGTGTCCCGCGATACAAGGCCTTCGGATAGGATTGTGACGTCACTGATTGACGGTGGATCCAAAGAATATAAACGCTTCGCATTCTTTGGTGGATCCATCCAGTCGGGGACGGTCGGGTACGTGCTAGACCACGTCAGTCACTCCGTTCCTCTTATTTTCACTTTGCGAACAATGATACATTTTGTCTTATGTTTTTTCTTCTCCAATATTCGTTAGGAAACAACACTAAAGTGGACATAACATTTAATTTATTAAGATAACACAAAGCGAGAATCGTAGAGTTTATTTATGTCACTTTTTTGTTGACAAAATGAACGGTAATAGGAAATATTAGCTCCAGCTTCTGCGAAACTCGGTGTTACCGATGCAAAAACAAATACATAAAGCAAATAGGTACTTTATTAAGTTGAAGAAATAGGAGTTATATATCGATGTAAGGTCAGGTGATGCGTAACATCACAGCCTCTCCTTGACAAATGTCAACCCCGCCTTCTCGTGGTGCATCCTGTTCCCACTAAAGGGGCTCTGACGACCGCCAATAGCTGTATAACTATACCATCGGGATTAGAGGAAATTTATCCCACACTCACCAACCCGCTTGGCCAGCGTGGTGAGTTATGGCCAAACCCCTCCAAAATGATTCCACAACTTAAATCTTGGCCCTCAGTCTCCGGCAGCTGGAATGTACCTGGTCAAGGCAGCGGCCAGTGCGACATGAAGGCAGAGGGTGCTAAGAATCCCCGGAGGACCGGACTAGGCTGCCATCTGATGCTGACCTTGGCTACGTACAATGGACGCTCCCTATCTTCTGATTCAAGGCTTCTTGAATTGGAAGAGGAACTACAAAGGATCAAGTGGGACATCGTGGGGCTAAGTGAGGTAAGGAGAAAAGGAGAAGATCTCATCAAACTGAAAAGTGGACATCTCTTCTACTATCGTGGGACAGATACTGGCAGAACTAGTGGTGTTGGATTTATAATAAACAAGAAACTGAAGGATAAAGTTGTAGAAGTTGAAAGTTCCTCTGACAGAGCTGCACGACTTGTTATCCAACTCTCGAAAAGATACCAGGCTCAGATTATTCAAACTTATGCACCCACCACAAGTCATCCTGATGAAGAAATTGAAGAATTTTATGAGGAAATTTGTCATCTAAATAATAAAGGTAAGCAGCACTTGAAAATAATTATGGGAGATTTCAATGCAAAAATAGGGCAACGGCAACAGAATGAAACTTCAGTAGGTAAATTCGGTCACGGTAACAGAAACCAGCGTGGAAATACTCTCGTTGAGTTTGCAGAGGCAGAAGGGTTTTTCATCTTGAACTCCTTCTTCAAGAAAAAGCCACACAGGAAATGGACATGGTGACATCCAAATGGGACGACAAGTGAAATTGATTTTATTATGTGTAACAAAAAATTCGTCATAGAAGACTGCAGTGTGCTAAACAAGTTCAACACAGGTAGTGACCATAGATTGGTGAGATGTAAGATGCACCTCAACACTAAACTTGAACGTGGCAAGCTCATAAGACAAACAAAATCTATTGACATAACCAACCTTAAAAAACACCATAATACCTTCAAGTTGGAACTGAAGAACAGGTTCTCTGCTTTAGAAGGCCTAACATCGGAAGAAGTGGACATCTCTGAAGTTAACAGAAAAGTAACCAAAGCTCTTATGGAAACAGCAACAAAATTAGCTGGGTCTAAGAACAAGTTGCATGTAAATAAATTATCAGGAAAAACGAAAATGTTGATGCAAAAAAGAAGAGAGATGAGGACAACTAAGGAAGATGTGACTTCCAAAGTGGAATATATAGAGCAATGCAGGACAGTAAGAAAAAGTATCACTGAAGACGTAAGAAAATTCAACTGTGAACTAGTGAGGAAAGCAATTGAAAACAACCAAAGCCTAAAGATAGCAAAGGGACATCTCAGTAAGGGAAGAAAACAGATTACGGCACTGAGAAAAGAAGATGGTTCTCTAACAAGAAATAGAGGCGAAATTTTGACAAGAGTGAAAGATTTCTACTCCAAATTATATGAAAGGGATGATACATGCACTCCAGACATCATGAAAGATACCAGTACCAGAGTTCCTCCAGTCCTTCCAGCAGAAGTTGCACATGCGATCAAGAACATGAAGCGGGGAAAAGCTCCAGGAGAAGATGGAATTACTGTAGACATCATACAAGAAGCAAGTGGAGAAATCGAAACAGTACTCGCCCAAATTTTCACTCGATGCCTTAATGAAGGAAAGATTCCTGAGGATTGGAACACCGCTACAATGATCCTGCTACATAAGAAAGGTGACATTGAGGATCTCGGAAACTACAGACCTATCAGCCTCCTATCAGTAGTTTATAAAATCTTCACTAAAGTTCTTTCACACCGCTTGAAGGTAACACTGGACATGGCTCAACCGAGAGAACAAGCTGGATTCAGGAGTGGCTACAGCACAATAGATCATATCCACGTGCTGAGAGAACTAATTGAAAGAGCGAGGGAATATGAACTTCCATTGTGCATGGCTTTTATCGATTATGAAAAAGCCTTTGATTCGGTGAAACCATCAGCAGTTACAATGGCTCTGAAAACCTGCGGTATTGAAGATGCATACATTAATATTATTAATAACATCTATGAAAATGCAAGTGCAAAGATTAGGCTGTTTGAAAATACAACACACGTAAAAATTGGAAAGGGAGTGAGACAAGGTGACACCATATCTCCGAAGCTCTTTAATGCCACATTGGAGGGTGTTTTTCAGTCGCTGAGCTGGGAAAACAAGGGGATAAAGATTAATGGAGATTATCTAACCCACCTACGTTTTGCTGATGACGTAGTCATTTTTGCAACTAGCCCATCAGAGCTGCAGAGTATGATCCAGGAACTTGCTGACAAGAGTAAAGAAGTGGGATTAAAAATGAACTTTCAGAAGACAAAAGTGATGTTCAATGCTTTTACAAGAAATGAAGATTTATCGATTGATGGAGAAAAGCTGGAGATAACAGACACGTACGTTTATCTTGGACAGCAGATATCAAGTGAGGGTCACATTGATGAAGAAATTAATCGGCGTACAAAACTTGCCTGGAGAGCTTTTGGAAGAAACAGCATAATTTTCAAGAGCAATATGCCATTATGTCTTAAAAGAAAAGTGTTTGATCAATGCATCCTTCCAGTGCTTACGTATGGTGCAGAGACGTGGACCTTAACTAAAAGAGACATACAAAGGCTGCAGACAACTCAAAGCAGCATGGAGAGGTGCATGCTTGGTGTAACCAGGAGAGATAAGAAGAGGAACTCGTGGATCCGAAAAATGACAAGAGTGGAAGACATCATGATCAGAGTCAAATCCCTGAAATGGCAATGGGCTGGACATACTGCCAGAAGGACAGATCATCGATGGACAGCCGAAATTTTAGATTGGATTCCAAGGGACAGGAAAAGACCCAGAAGAAGACCACATGGGAGATGGGTGGATGAAATTCGAAAGTATGCAGGGGTGACATGGAGGAGACTGGCACAAGACAGACCGTTGTGGAGGAAACTTGGGGAGACCTTCGTCCAGCAGTGGATTGATAATGGTTGACAATGATGATGATGATGATGATATCGATGGTCACGGTTTAATGACCCCAGCAAAACAAGATCGCATGCTATTGGACAAATTCGTGAAAAACCATCCCTTTGAGATACTGCAGAATGGTGTTCGCAAACTGCACGTGACCAGCAAAAAATTATAAAGGCCCATCATTCTACAGCCCCCCCCCTCCACCACCACCAGACGTTGGTATAGCCAAATTTTTGATAAATTTAAAACACTAAAATAGACGAAACCTTCCTTTAAAGCATTTTTAAAAATAATAAGATATTGACGATTTATTGTATCAATTATTTTTGTTGTATTTTAGTATCTTGTACATTTACAAAATGTTTGACAGCCTTGAAGGAGGGAAGTATTTTTTATCCCTCCCTCCCATCCTAAAAGTACTCATATGGAATGAGCGCCACTGCTTTCTTCCAATCATCCACGGTCCAATCTCGATGATTTTGGGTCCATTTCGTGCATTGTTAGCGATGACGTGCAGTGAGCATGGGGAACTGGCTGGGTCATCGGCTACTCAGGCCCATGCGCAGAAGGCAGCTATGAACTGTGTGGTCTGATACATTCCTCTGATCACCACTGTTATAGCTGCGTGTGATTTGTCGCACTGTGGCCCTGCGGTCGCTGTGAACAATGCGCGACAGTCTCCGCTCACCTCTGGCATCGATGAGCTGCGGACGATGCACGGCTGGACGACGGTTGGTCGTTTGGGCCATCTATGCACCACTTTTGATACGTACTCACTACAGCAACACGTGAGCAACCCACAAGCCGCCCCGTTTTCGAGATCGTAGTTGCGAGGCGCCGTGCAATCACAATTTGTCCTTTATCAAACTCCGATAAATCGACAACTTTTCCCATTCTGACTCCGAACACTCTACTAATCAAAAGCCAGTCCTCGGATTGTATATATACTGCTCCGTGATCTTCACCCGCGCAACCGGGCCCGTGGGTGGCCTAGTGGGCAACGTTCGTGACTGCCACGGAAAAGACCCCAGGTTCGATCCCAGGCAGGTACGAACGCTCGATCCACTAAATACCCGCCGTGCGTCGGATGGGCACGTTAAGCCGTCGGACCCGGGGTACTGGCTCCCCGGTAATAAATAAGGGCGTCTTCCTCCCCCTTTCTACTTCGCTTCCGTGTCACTTTCCTATCGGGCACTCTAGCCCAAATCTCCTAGCTTCCTATTTCTAAGGGTTGTTTAAGACCTGGGGTCAGACACTCCCTTCCTAAAATTCTCTACACTCAATCAATCAATCACCCGCGCAACCGTTCGGTCTTCTGGCGCGCTCATTTATCTAGGCTGGGGGTGGTCATGATGTAATGGCTCGTCGGTGTATGTGTC
This sequence comes from Macrothele yani, assembly GCA_039090855.1. Classification (NCBI taxonomy): domain Eukaryota; kingdom Metazoa; phylum Arthropoda; class Arachnida; order Araneae; family Macrothelidae; genus Macrothele; species Macrothele yani. The sequence goes on along the minus strand of CM077001.1, from coordinate 155,411,538 downwards.
TCCTGTTAACACAAAATTACCACGACAAAATGAGATAAAACATTTTTTTTTTTAATTTTTAGACTAAAATTCCAATTTGATATAATGACTGTCCTGCCTTTGGGGGGGGGGGGGGGCACTCGTAGTGGCGGACTGGCGATCCATAAACGGCCCTGGAAGCTAATTTCGTGCAGCCCACTTTTCAGAAAAAATATCAAGTTATTCCATCCCTAAAAAAAAACGGTATGATTGCTTCAGCGTTTAATGTTTAAACATCTTTTCAGTACAAGTCTACGTATCATTGCAGTTTTTTGTATTGAGGTAATAATTAACATTTTACAAATTTTCGTGGACCGCAGATCCGTACTACAATTTTATGTATAATAAGAACAAAATTACTTCCGTTGCTCAAAAGCAACAGACAAGGTGCGTTCTCTGAAAGGTACTGTAAAAGCCTTACACCATTTTCATAAATTTTATTGCGATAACTGAATTCAGAATTTGTAAAAGTTTCTTCACTTTTAGTGAGAACGGAAATCCAAGTGAGCCGAAAATTAATTTCTTTTTCGAGACTTAAATATAATAATAACGAAAAAACCTCTTGAAAAAACTGAAAACGTCCAGAATTGCGGGAATTTCACCGAATATTTAAAAAGTGAAAGAAATTAAGGAGTGCGATAATTAATTTTTATTTGTTTACTTTCAAATTGAAAAAAGCATCTTTGCTGTAGTTGAAATGGACTTTCCAGAACTGCAGTATTAATACAAGAATTCATGTAACCATTAGGCCAGAAAATAGTAAATAACATGCAGATCTAGTTTAACCCCCCACCAAAAAAAAAAAAAAAAAAAAAAAATCCCATGTGCATATATAGTATAAAAAGCAGCAAACCAAAGATTTTACCATAAATGAACTTTAACGGGCACAATTCGAGGTTCTATGTTTCTATCCCAGAATATTGATAGCATATTTGATTAGGTTCTATTGATTACTTAATCAAAGCCTGATGTACGCCTAGGTTCGCAAGGCCCGGGCCTAAGGCCCCACATTTTAGGGTGCCCCAGAATCGCAGTGCCAAAAAACCCCTGATTTACATGGAGTTCCTTTCATTTCAATGTGAGTAATAGATAAGGCAGGAAAATCGCAGTGCTTTCTATCTAAAACTTGCAGATGAAATATAAATGTGCTATATTCCTATATACACTATATTGACAAAAGTCACCGGACACCCCTTCAAAAGCGAATGAACGGATCCGCTGCGTTGTTAAGATTCGCGGTACAGCTGCAAACGGTATAAAAACAAGCTTGCAGCTGAGTGCGATCATATCGCACAGTGAGGATGAGTGAAAATGTCGCTGCGGGACAGAACTGACTTTGAGAAAGGAAAGATTGTTGGGTGTTCTATTAGTGGGTTGTCCATAGTAGAAACCTAGAGGCATTTAAACATACCCAAGTCAACTGTTTTGGATGTGCTGAATAAGTGGAAGACACATGGCGTGCCTGAAGCAGCAAAACGTACCGGCAGACCAAAGAAAATCAGTGATAGAGGACGTCGAAGCCTCAGGAGAGTCGTTGCAGCTAATCGACGGAGACCTCACTGTAAAGGTGATTAAAAATGCTGGAACCTCTGTATGTATACGTACCATTCGCAGAGAACTTCATTCCGTGGTTTGCCGTGGGCGTGCGGCTACTCATAAGCCTTTCATCACCACTCGAAATGCTGCTCGTCGTTTAGCATGGTGCAAAGAACATTTATCGTGGGCCGTAGATCAATGGAAACTGGTCCTATGGACTGATGAATCCAGATACATGATCCATCAGTCTGATGGCCGTGTGTAGGTATGGCGTTAGCCGGGGGAATGCTGTTTACTACAGTGTACTGTTCCTAAGATCAAGTTTGAAGCGGGCAGTGTAATCGTGTGGGGGTGTTTTTCGTGGTAAGGTTCCGGCCCATTGGTTATCGTGGGCAAACCTGTTAACCAGTACGTCTACCTGAATATTCTGGACAAGTATGCCCCCAACTGTGTGGCAATACTATGGAACCGAACCTTGTTGGTACCAGCAGGATAATGCACCAAGCCATAAAGCAAGGACTGTTACGGCGTGTTTTGACGATATTCCGTATCGTGTGTGGACTGGCCAGCACACAGCCCTGATCTTAATCCCATAGAGCACCTATGGGATGAATTAGAGCTCCGCATAAGAAGTTTGGAACCAAGGCCTACTACTAAGCAACAGTTAGCGGCAGCGTTATGTACTGTATGGAAGCGGATACCTATCTCTGTGTTCCAAAACCTTGTCGAAAGCATGCCTCGAAGGGTCAGTGCATGCATTAAGGCCAAAGGTGGATCGACACCGTACTAATGTATGTCAATAAATGCTATGTTGTGTTTCTCTTCTAGGTGTCCGGTGACTTTTGTCAATATAGTGTATATACTATATACACCTCTTGAGAGAGGTTTTGCATTGCTAAGACATTTTGTAGAAGCTTTGAGTGTTTCTTATTGTAAAGTATCAGATTTTAAAATTGCTTGGGTCTAGATTAAGTGAATTCATGAGTTGAATAATGTGATTTTATGAGTTTGAGAATTATGTAGTTATGCACGTTTGCTCAAATCTAAGTATCATTCCTCTATTAATGGAATTATTCTACCATAATATTGCAATACATCACAGGTGATTAATCAGCTAAGCATGGAAGTTCACCTTGCCTCCTCCCTCAAATCAGTCTGTACCAAGTCTAAATAGTGTTCATCGGTTAAAAATAAAATTAAAAGGGGTTGAATAACTTAACATCAGTGGACATTTTAATTATTGCATAATTAAATGCAAAAATAGCAATACTAAAGTATTAAATAGGGTGTTACTTACACGTTTATATTTTTAAGTGCGAATTCCTTTGCTAATATTAAGATTTAATATAAGTAGATATTATTTTCTATTTTTTCCCACACAGTGTCCCATTTATTGAACCAACTTTTAAATATTTTGATAATATTTAGTGGCGACAAATGTACTTGCGTTTTCAAAAAATGTTGACGGGGGCCTCATCTTGTGGTGTGCCTAGGGCCCGATTCTGTGTAAAAAAGGCCCTGTATTTAATGCAATTTGAGCAAAAGCGAACGGAGGTAGAGGATATCGTCCCAAAGAGACGGAGCTTACATTTGAAAGTTGAGAAAGGGGACAGAGGTGTATCAAACATAGCGTTTGGTACAACAGGACAGTTGCTACGTAGGTTTTTTAATCACTTTGTGAAGCCTTCAAAGTGGTAAACAAACTTTGCCGTTTTAGTATAACTTAGTCCTGTTCTGCAAGAATGGAATGTTGAACTACAAGTATATATAATATATACTGCAGATACCCCCCCCCCCCCCTTGAGTTTGCATAAGGTCTATCAGCCCAGGCCCACCGGGAATTCTCCCGGTATCCCTGCGCCCCAGTCCGCGCCTGCCACATCCTTTGCATTCTCTTTTCTCTTGTATCTTTTACCCGACGACGTCCTTTTCTCTTGTACTTCCTTTGCGCGACCTCCTTTACTTCCTGACCTCAATCATCAGCCGCGCCTTCGAACTTCTCTGTGTGGCTACGGGCCTGAACCGAATCTGTACCGAAATAATAAGATTCCTAGGTGTAGCGTCTGGAGGGAAGGGGGGGGCACGGACAGGCGTGTGCCCCCCAACCTTGGAAAATTTAAATGCGAATGCAAGCCCACGATGGGGCAACAAATATGCAAGCAAATACGAGTGGGAGGCTTGACAAAGTCGCTACGAAGAAGTTCAGAGAGGAAAAACCAAAAGTTTTGTAAACACGCGCTATCATCACCCAGAAGCGACTTTAGATCTTCTGGGGCCCTAGGCACTAAAAGATTCAGGGGGGCCCCCTTCTCCTTCTTATCGCCTCAGAAATTTTCATCCGTCAGATTAACAAAAAAAAAGTAAAGTCAAGGAAGAGGTTTTTACGCTTTTTAAAATGCCATTCTATCTTCCTTAATAATTATTAGAACGTTTTGTAAGAAACACTGCCAGTGTAATCCCTTTGTCTGTCCGTGCACATCGAACTTTTTGTTTTTAGAGACTTTTCAAAAATTATTTTTGCAGTTAATAGGAAATCAAATGATATTAAATTTGGCATTTTAAATATCCCATATACTTCTTGAATTTACCTCTAAAGGCTGTCAAAGTTCTGTTATGAAGAAACTATTCAACTTAGAGCTCGAAATTATATTTATGCCTCTCAGATTATGCTTAACTGTTCCTTATCAAATGTTTAAATTTTCCAATTAGTTCATTAATTTCCTGTTAAGGGCGCTAAGTCCGAAGAATTTGGTTTTCACAGATTTTTCAAAAATTATTTTTGCGAATGATAGGACATACATTTTCAGTAAATTTTGCCCATCTTAAATTTCACTACTAGTTAATAAATTTCCCACTAGGAGTTCTAAAAGTGGAAATTTAGTAAATTTTAGTTTACGCTACATTTCAGTTAGAGCAAAAGTTCTTTTTGAGAATGATACGTAAGGTAAAACTGATTACTTTAGCACCTTTTCAGTTGCAAGTTACTTGCCAAATTTAACGCTATGGGCACTGAAAATGGATACAATGTGTATAAATTGTCATAAAATTGAAATGCGTTTCAATTACAAAACGTGCTCTTTCCATTGCTTCAGCTTTGGAAAATCATCTTGTTTGTACGTTATGAGCGATTTAATAGGAAACGAGCATGGCATCAAGCAAGAATTAAATACTTGAAGTCACTGGCAACCAGAAATGTTCTCCACAGTAGAAATTTCGAGTAAAATACAATTTGCGCACAGTACTTCACTTGAAAAGGGTAGATGAATTTTTTGTGGAGTTTCTTGGTGGCGAACAATTCCCTGAATCGAAGAGATTAAGCCGTCCATGGCATAGATGAATGCTATGGACCAAGAAACTTGGACAGTAAGAATTCAATCAATCAGTGAAAGAAAGGACGAATGCGTTTCTTGAAAGCATTTTTCTTATTATTATTTTCGTCAGAAAATTGAGAAGGTCTGCAGTTTTTATTCTGTCAAAAAGATGCATGAGATTTTATTTTATACCTGCAGTGCAGTTATCAGAAACGAAAGCATAAGAATTAAAAGCAGAAAATTCGGTTTGAAAATGGAAAAGTAGGAACCACAGCTTTTCAAGTATGAGCAACATTGAACTTTTTTTATTGCTTTTCCAAAAGTTAGTAGTATATCAATTTATGGAATAGAAAAGGTGAGAATACTTGTTAATTATCAGTATTCAACCAGGCGAGACAATAGAAATTTCTTTTAAAACAATTAAATTTCAAAAAAGAAAAAGATAGTGTGATATTCTCGAATTTCTTTATTTTTTCAGCCTAATTATGAACTTTTTTGGTTTACACTGGTTTAGGGGGATTAGAGTTGAGAAAGAACTTGATTACACTTCCCCAAAGGGAAAAAAACTAACAACAAGAAACACCCCCGATCATCAGGAAAGTATCTAGAAGCACTCCTCAACGAAATTCAAGGGGGAAAGGTTCCAACACATAGATGTATGTTTTCCTTTGGCTGAAAGTAACATGAAAGTAATTTATATAAGAGCAGGCTAGTTAAGTATTCGCCTTAAGGCTCTACGAGACCCGCCATCTTGTATTGCTGCCTTCTCTTATTAACCAACGGGCAAGCGTATTTCACAAATTGCTCGGCCAATTTTGCACATTTTGGAACACCGTTTGTGGCTAATGTAAGATATATGATAAATAAGGAGTTCCCTGGTTTCAGAATTGTTATTGACCTTTCCCTTCATTTTTTATCTACATCGAAAGTCGTACCAAGGCGTCTTCCATAGTTTTATTAATTAATAAAAAATACTTAAAGAGTCCAAAATGAAAATCTGAAACCAGGGAACTCTTTCTTTATCATATATCTTCCGTTAGCCACAAACGGTGTTCCAAAATGTGCAAAATTGCCCGAGCAATTTGTGAAATACGCTTGCCCGTTGGTTAATAAGAGAAGGCAGCAATACAAGATGGCGGGTCTCGTAGAGCCTTAAACAATGAAAAGTGTGAGAAGCCTGAATCCTTCCTTCACCTACCACTAAAAGGAAAGTTAAACTATTTTAACCGTTCCTTTCAAAGCAAGTGCATCGATAAGAACTCGAAAATTTGGAATATCAACGAAGCAAAAAAAAAAATTGTTACTACGATGTAATATCAGAAAGTGAAACATCAATTGACAGTACTAAGTAGTGGCTTTAAGGATTGATTTGTTTCGGCCCATGAAAACCAAAAGAAAACTGGCAATTCATTTATACCTATTCGAAGCCCCTCAAGCTCTGGGGCCCTAGGCGCGCGCCTAGTCGGAAATACCTCATCTTTTATATTTGGCTGTGATTCATTTTTCTGAGGGAGTAAAACTACGGCAAAACTATCCATGTAGAGCACTTATTACACAGAGGATATTCCCACATTTTTAGAATGATTTTCCAGCAATAGAATTAATGCCCAAAATAAAATTATTTCTTTCTTAAATGTTCTATCTGATAGTCCTTTCCCTAGACTATGAATCTACATTAAGATTTCCAAGATAACACGGCATTTCATAAAATAGGTAGTGGTATTTTATTCCACTCCTCTTCCACTGCTTTCCATAGTCCAATCATTGTTTTAGGTCTGCGTTTAGAAAGTTCTCTTTTTAGCAGTTCGAGGGCACAATAGTCCATTGATGACACATCAGGGGACTTTGAAGGACTATGAACCTACATCTAGATTTCCAAGATGACAGGGCATTTCTTAAAATTGGTAGTGATATTTTATTCCACTCCTCTTCCACTGCTTTCCATAGTCCAATCATTGTTTTAGGTCTGCGTTTAGAAAATTCTCTTTTTAGCAGTCCGAGGGCACAATAGTCCATTGATGACACATCAGGGGACTTTGAAGGACTATGAACCTACATCTGGATTTCCAAGATGACAGGGCATTTCTTAAAATTATTAGTGATATTTTATTCCACTCCTCTTCCACTGCTTTCCATAGTCCAATCATTGTTTTAGGTCTGCGTTTAGAAAATTCTCTTTTTAGCAGTCCGAGGGCACAATAGTCCATTGATGACACATCAGGGGACTTTGAAGGACTATGAATCTACATTAAGATTTCCAAGATAACAGGGCATTTCTTAAAATTGGTAGCGGTATTTTATTCCACTCCTCTTCCACTGCTTTCCATAGTCCAATCATTGTTTTAGGTCTGCGTTTAGAAAATTCTCTTTTTAGCAGTCCGAGGGCACAATAGTCCATTGATGACACATCAGGGGACTTTGAAGGACTATGAATCTACATTAAGATTTCCAAGATAACAGGGCATTTCTTAAAATTGGTAGCGGTATTTTATTCCACTCCTCTTCCACTGCTTTCCATAGTCCAATCATTGTTTTAGGTCTGCATTTAGAAAGTTCTCTTTTTAGCAGTCCGAAAGCACAATAGTCCATTGGTGACACATCAGGGGACTTTGAAGGACTTTGAACCTACATCTATATTTCCAAGATGACAGGGCATTTCTTAAAATTGGTAGTGATATTTTATTCCACTCCTCTTCCACTGCTTTCCATAGTCCAATCATTGTTTTAGGTCTGCGTTTAGAAAGTTCTCTTTTTAGCAGTTCGAGGGCACAATAGTCCATTGATGACACATCAGGGGACTTTGAAGGACTATGAACCTACATCTGGATTTCCAAGATGACAGGGCATTTCTTAAAATTGGTAGTGATATTTTATTCCACTCCTCTTCCACTGCTTTCCATAGTCCAATCATTGTTTTAGGTCTGCGTTTAGAAAATTCTCTTTTTAGCAGTCCGAGGGCACAATAGTCCATTGATGACACATCAGGGGACTTTGAAGGACTATGAACCTACATCTGGATTTCCAAGATGACAGGGCATTTCTTAAAATTGGTAGTGATATTTTATTCCACTCCTCTTCCACTGCTTTCCATAGTCCAATCATTGTTTTAGGTCTGCGTTTAGAAAATTCTCTTTTTAGCAGTCCGAGGGCACAATAGTCCATTGATGACACATCAGGGGACTTTGAAGGACTATGAACCTACATCTGGATTTCCAAGATGACAGGGCATTTCTTAAAATTGGTAGTGATATTTTATTCCACTCCTCTTCCACTGCTTTCCAGAGTCCAATCATTGTTTTAGGTCTGCGTTTAGAAAATTCTCTTTTAGCAGTCCGAGGGCACAATAGTCCATTGATGACACATCAGGGGACTTTGAAGGACTATGAATCTACATTAAGATTTCCAAGATAACAGGGCATTTCTTAAAATTGGTAGCGGTATTTTATTCCACTCCTCTTCCACTGCTTTCCATAGTCCAATCATTGTTTTAGGTCTGCGTTTAGAAAGTTCTCTTTTAGCAGTCCGAGGGCACAATAGTCCATTGATGACACATCAGGGTACTTTAAAGGACTATGAACCTACATCTGAATTTCCAAGATGACAGGGCATTTCTTAAAATTGGTAGTGATATTTTATTGCACTCCTCTTCCACTGCTTTCCATAGTCCAATCATTGTTTTAGGTCTGCGTTTAGAAAATTCTCTTTTTAGCAGTCCGAGAGCACAATAGTCCATTGGTGACACATCAGGGGACTTTGAAGGACTATGAATCTACATTAAGATTTCCAAGGTAACAGGGCATTTCTTAAAATTGGTAGTGATATTTTATTCCACTCCTCTTCCACTGCTTTCCATAGTCCAATCATTGTTTTAGGTATGTGTTTAGAAAGTTCTCTTTTTAGCAGTCCGAAGGCACAATAGTCCATTGGTGACACAACAGGGGACTTTGAAAGAATATGAGAAAAAGGTATAGACTTGATACCCGTCTCTATTTTCCCTTTTTTCGAGAAATATAGATTTAGATGTCTGACTGGTAGCCTTATGCTGAAGGGGTTCTACTCTTTGAAGGCTCTGTGGATAAAGGAATGTTATTTCCTCTTTAAATATAGGAATTAAAACATTATTTTGGTAATATATAGAACTGATTTTAACATTCATTTCTATTGGGTGTGTGCAAAAGTTCTACCCGTTTTTGTAATAGATTCAAATTCCGATCGGAGTAGTTACGTCCCAGATGACGCTGCGATGCCGTATCTTCGGCCAATAAAGCGTGGAGCAGTAGAGCATATAGAGGCACTAGGTTTGTTCCGAGTAAGTCATTCGTAACGGAAATTACGTACGGTGTAACATGTCATGTCATAAGGAGCACATTAGACATTGTTTACTGTACGAGTTCGATAATGGCAGTACTGCAGCCGCGGCTTGGCACAACATTTGTTATGTGTGTGGGGAGGATGCAGTTGATGATAGCACATGTCACCGTTGGTTTCCGAAATTCAGGAACGGAGAAAGAAGCTGTAAAGATTAACCATGTCCTAGACGTCCATCCGTGGTTTCTGACGAGGATGTTCACTGAGCCATTACAAATGACCCACATCCTACCGTTCAGGAATTAGCGGAAACGTTGTCAGTACACAGAACAACAGTCAAAAGACGGATACATGCGCTTGGGTTCATCACCAAATTCGATAACAGCACCAGCTTTCTGCAAAGCAACGAGAGGAGAGAATCCGTACTTGTGTTTCTTTCTGCAAAGCAACGAGAGGACAGAATCCGTACCTGTGTTTCTTTCTGCAAAGCAACGAGAGATGAGAATCCGTACTTGTGTTTCTTTCTGCAAAGCAACGAGAGGACAGCATCCGTACTTGTGTTTCTTTCTGCAAAGCAACGAGAGGAGAGAATCCGTACCTGTGTTTCTTTCTGCAAAGCAATAAGAGGAGATAATCCGTACCTGTGTTTCTTTTTGCAAAGAAACGAGAGGAGATAATCCGTACCTGTGTTTCTTTCTGCAAAGCAACGAGAGGAGAGAATCCGTACCTGTGTTTCTTTCTGCAAAGCAACGAGAGGAGAGAATCCGTACCTGTGTTTCTTTCTGCAAAGCAACGAGAGGAGAGAATCCGTACCTGTGTTTCTTTCTGCAAAGCAATAAGAGGAGATAATCCGTACCTGTGTTTCTTTCTGCAAAGAAACGAGAGGAGATAATCCGTACCTGTGTTTCTTTCTGCAAAGCAACGAGAGGAAAGAATCCGTACCTGTGTTTCTTTCTGCAAAGCAACGAGAGGAGAGAATCCGTACCTGTGTTTCTTTCTGCAAAGCAACGAGAGGAAAGAATCCGTACCTGTGTTTCTTTCTGCAAAGCAACGAGAGGAGAGAATCCGCACCTGTGTTTCTTTGCTTTCTCGTCACAGAAATGAACCGTTTTGGGGACGAATTGTAACGGGTGATGAGAAATGGATACTGTACTGTAATGTAAAGCGTCGACGGCTGTGTGCCAGTATGCGGATCCTGCTCCATCGATCTGAAAAGCAGGACTGCATCCCAAAAGGGTTTTGTTGAGTGTTTGGTGGGATGTCCAGGAGACAATCCTCTGCAAGGTGTTGGCACCTAACCGAACGATAAATGCTGACCTCTACTGCCAACAGTTGGACAGATTACGAGGACAACTGACATCGAAGCGGCCAACACTCGTCAATCGCAAAGGCGTGATCCTTCATCACGATAACGCCAGATCTCATGTTGCTTTAATCACTCGGGAAAAATTACTGGATTTTGGTTGGAAAGTGTTACCTCACCCGGGGTATTACCCTGACCTGGCACCTACGGACTACCACCTTTTTCGAGCGTTACAGAACGCCTTTGCTCTCCAAACCTTCGATGATGTGGACGATGTGAAAACTGCATTACATGATTTTTTTTACTCTAAAATACAGGAGTTTTTCCGGCGTGGGATTCACCTACTCATAGACAGATGGCAAGACGTCATGCAGAATGATGGCAATTATGTGAAATCCTAGGTACATTATTTGTTGTGATCTCCTCCTTTCTTTGTAGCCTACAAAAACAGGTCGAACTTATGCACACACCCAATACTTATGCACACACCCAATACTTTTCATAACTTATGCACACACCCAATACTTTTCATAACTTATGCACACACCCAATACTTTTCATAACTTATGCACACACCCAATACTTTTCATAACTTTAATATCCCATTGTACGCGAGAAACCAACATTGATCATGAATCCTTTACTAAAACTTTCTTTGGATTCTTGGAACCAAGATTGTAAGTTATTTTCTGCTCTTCTACGATAGTAAACCGACATTTTTTGTTACAGTCGGTTAGGTAGATCCATGCTTCATTAATAGACACAATAAATGTCCATCTGTATCCGGCTAAGTGATTTTCATAAACAAGTCTGTACCCTGTTCTTTGCTCTGCCATGTGCCTAGGCAAAAGGTGGTGAACATTATGCAACTCGTCGTTTAGCATAGTGTACAGAACATTTATCGTGGACCGTAGATCAATGGAAACGGGTCCTATGGACTGATGAATCCAGATACACGATCCATCAGTCTGATGGTCGTGCGTGGGTATGGCGGTAGCCGGGCGAACGATATTTACCACAGTGTACTGTTCCTACGGTCAAGTTTGAAGCTGGCAGTGTACTCGTGTGGTGGTGTTTTTCGTTTTATGGTCCTGGTTCATTGGTTATCGTGGACAAACCTGTTAACCAGCACGTCTACCTCGATATTGTGGACAGTTATGCCCTACCAACCTTGTGGCAAAACTATGGAACCGAGCCTTGTTGATACCAGCAGGATAATGCACCAAGCCATAAAGCAAGGACTGTTACGGCGTGGGTTGACGATAATTCCGTATCGTGTGTGGACTGGCCAGCACAGAACCCTGATCTTAATCCGATAGAGCACCTATGGAATGAATTAGAGCACCGCATAAGAAGTTTGGAACCAAGGCCTACTACTAAGCAACAGTTAGCGGCAGCATTATGTACTTAATGGAAGCTCATATATATCGCTGTGTTGCAAAGCCTTGTCGAAAGCAAGGGTCAGTGCATGCAAGTGAGGCCAAAGGTGGACCGACACCGTACTAATGTATGTCAATAAATGCTATGTTGTGTTTCTCTTCTAGGTGTCCGGTGACTTTTGTCAATATAGTGTATTTCCGTTTTACGTTGCGGACGTTTAACGACCCTCGTCTGTATCTAAGGCTGTAGAAGTCAGTGCAGTAAAAAATTTTAAGACCAAATAACAACACAACGCCATGTAGCATCAGGGTCTCGATCCCGAACTTATGACGCATGATTAGACAAAAGCCGGAATTATCGTACTCTGGTGCACACGTTCTTTAAATCGTCCTCTTTCCGTTTATCTGAACTTCATTCCGAGAAGTAACATCTTTCTGTGTTAGTTTTCGATATTGTTTAGGAAAGAGATGAATTTTAACTCATTGTATTAGGTGTACAAATAAATTTTAAAGTCTTTTAAGACAACGCAACATGTAATTTGAGAGAAAACAACAATATCTTTACGAAGCAAAATATGCGCCGTCATTATCTATCGCCTTCCACCATCAGTCGGGCAGCTGACGGATTCCAACCATGAAGAATACTTAGTCATGTGACACGATGAAGTCGTCAACTCAATTTTGTACTTCGTCACATATCCGGAACCGTACAGCAGACAAGCCATGTTGCATCGATCGGAACAAATGATTGTTTGAAGGGGCTGTGTCGGTACTACACGCCGGTTGCTCGAAAACTTCTCAGCCAAGCGTCAATAACATTTCCTTCACCGATTTCGCGACATGTGGCCTAGCGTTGTCATGCAGTAATTTCACAGGATACAGTCCTTTACCGGTGAATTTTACGTTTCCGATCGATTTCCTGGTTCAATTGCAGCAATTGTTGCTTGTAGCGATCAGCAGTAACAGTTTGACCCTGTGCCAATAGTTCATAATAGAGCACACCCTTCATATCCTCCCAGATATCCTACCAGAACTTTCTTGGAGTGAATATTGCGTTTCTGTGTCGAAGTCGTCGCTTCGCCGGGGTCTACCCAGTGTTTTTTGCGTTTGGGATTGTAGTACCATTTCCACTTTTCATCACCCGTTAAGATTTTCCACAGGAAAGACTTTCTGTGTTGTTTATTGAACAGATTCAAACACTCCATGACACGCTCATCCTTGTTCCTCTGGCACAGGTCATGTGGCACCCATTTTCCTTCCTTCTGAATCTTTTCCATTGCGCGTAAACGACTGAAAATGGTTTGTTGAGTTACCCCAGTTGTTCAGCTAGTTATTTTTGCGTTTGAGACGAATCTTCATCCAGCAATGCTTGCAGTTCCTCATGTGCAACCTTCTGCGGGGCGCCGCCACGTTCTCGATCGCCAACATCAAAATCATTTGCTTTAAACCGTCTAAACCAAAACTCACATGTGCTTTTCGATACAATATTCTTCCTCAGAACAGATCTATGCACATGCTTATGCAGCCCATTTTCCTTGATGAAATTCGTAACTAATGCAGTATCGGTTGCCATGTTTCACCTACCGATGTGCAAGTGCTTTTGACTGTTGGGCAAACTGCTATGTCACATTTTATACTCTGGACCAGTTACGGTCACATGACAACAACGCGGGGGAATGTCGGATATGTAAATTACCGGTATATGTTACACAAAAAACGATTTAAAACTTATTTGTACACCCTATACATCAAACGGAACGCACAGTCTACGAATTATGGCCAAATATTCTCAATGCACTGCTGGATGAAGGTCTCCCCACGTCTCTTCCACAGCTAGCTGTCTTGAACAAATCTTTTCGTTACTCTAGCATGCCTTTTACATCACTCTCTATGTGGCATTCTGGGAGTCTTCCTGTCTCTTGATATCCAGTCTAGTATTTCAATTGTCCAACTGTGGTCAGTTTTTCTAGTAATTTGTCCAGCTAATTGCCACTTGAGGGCAGGGACGTCGCCATGGGGGTGCGAGGGTGGGCTTGAACCCACCCTGAAATTTGTCTTGCCCACCCTACCGCCCACCCAGTTCAAAGGGTGCAATTTTTCAATATATTTAACTTTGAAATATAATCTGCACTTTGCCAAGTAATAAGTCTTGTTTATTTTTTTCATGTAACCCTACGTATTTCCTTGTAGGAAGTACGTTGTTTACGTCTCCAAAAATGGTTATCAAAATAGCACCGCACGGCCATGAGAATTCCGTTGTTCTCCAATCTTCCAATGCTTTAGTTTCAGCTTCTTCTTCACATTTGTTTGGTTAGGGGGCTAATGAGGAGCGTGGATAGAAATTCACTGAGGGGGTCACTACTCATTGTTCTGTTTGTTTTCTTTACAGAATAGGGGATTCCAACACGAAAAGTGGAGTCTAAAGCTACAGTAGCGTCCCTAAGACTGTCCCGGAACAGTGAAAGTGCAGAAAGTGAGTGGCTGACGACTGTTTTCTATGAGAGGTGTGCAAAGCCAAGCCGCTGGCTGGAAGTAAAGAAGTTAATGTGGGGAAAGGTATTGTGTCTGCGGGCACAACGTTAAAATTTGATTTAGATAAACAAAAACGATATTTTCTTTTAAATAAATTGTTCAAGTGCATTACTATTTTCGTAACCAAAAATGGAAAATTTTGAAAATAAATTAAAGATTGTAGGTTATAGACTCTTCATTATAAATAGTTTAAGATTGCAGGTTATAGACTCTTAATCATTAACCGAGGTGCGAAGTCTCGTTAATCCCTTGGTCCCAGGTTGTGGGCTCCTCGTTCTGAAAATGTCTAACCCCAGTCCATTAGACTGCAGGTTATAGACTCCTAATGATTAACTGAGGTGCGAAGTCTCGTTAATCCATTGATCCCAGGTTATAGACTTCTCGTTCTAAAAATGTCTAACCCCAGTCCATTAGACTCCAGGTTATAGACTCCTAATGATTAACCGAGGTGCGAAGTCTCGTTTATCTATTGGTCCCAGGTTGTAGACTCCTCGTTCTAAAAATGTTTAACCCTAGTGCTCGGTGTAGCATAAGTAGTGCCCGCTGGATTCACAAACCAACCAACCGAAATCAACCGGCATCGTTTCTGACTTATGATGCAATAGTATTCCACGGAATTGTCAATAACATTTTCACACAAAGGAGTTTTTCTTCCAGGATTTTTTTTTTTTTCTTTCGTACTTTTTCAGTTTTGTAGATTTTCTGGCAAATGTATTTTTTTAGGATGATTTTTAGCTAAATATGAGCATACCGGTACTTAAAATTTCCATTTCCAGCTCTGCTCATGACAGAGAGTTGAGAGTTGAGGAGACCTTCATCCAGCAGTGGATTGAGAATCGGTGATGATGATATGTGAAAAGAAAGATATTAAAAAAGAAATTAAAGCGCCGGACCCCTCATTTACTCTATTTGGCTCTGCCTCACCTGTTGCATAAAACTGATTACATTAGCAGGTTGTTTACATTATGATCAGGGACGTGCGTCAGAAGTGTTCTTGAGCAAACGGTCACGTGTCCTGCAGAAAGAGGACGCTAGTTTGTTTGCCAACCTGCGCAACTACTCCATCTTGTGAACTCAGCTGGAGTTAATCCTCTCTCTCGAAAGACGTTTCGATCCATCGTCCTTCGACACGTGTTGGCCGCTGTTTCCATGCGTTAACCGCTGTTTATTTTTAAAGGCGATGAATCGCCTGCCCTTTCAGATCGTTCAGTGGCCTTCGAAGTTTTCGGCAAAGGATATAATATCGCTGCCGACGCCACAACAGCGCCACTCTAGAAACATTTATATTCATCGCTAGAGGCAATGAAAAGAGAACAGCGACGTGATCCATTTTACAGACATCGGAAACGTAAAAAAATCTCAGATTACTTGGAATTGCTCCTTGCTAAACATTGTACATAAAAGCCTGAGGGATATGCTTTCTGGGTTGGCTGAAGCAAAGAGGTATGTAAACATATACCAGCACTACCTTCTTAGTTATTCTCCCCCTTTTTTTAAAACTCTTTACCTAATTTGTTCAGCACTTGATATGGTAGGAATTTCATCATGTCACTTGTTACCATGTACTGCAGCGCACATGCTAGGCAATTTCAGCTGGGGAAGCCTTAAGTTTCAAAAATCCCCACCTGCTCGTCCTTACTCTAAAATTATTCCCCTACCGACATTTAAGTTTCAAAAGGTCGGGCCCTGAAACTGCGCTTCGTATTATTACATACAACTTTATTTCGTTTACGTGTATGAAGAAATATAAATAAAGAACGTTGAGTGAGAAAGATATCCCCCCCTTTTATACCATTTTACACTGAAGTGCTAAAAGTTATGGGATACGTACCTAGTGTCGTGTAGGACCTCCTCTAGCCCGGCGACATGCAGCAACTCGACGTGGCATCGATTGCACAAGTGGCCGGAAGACTTCTGGAGAGATGTTGAGCCATGCCGTCTGAACAGACGCCCACAGTTCCCTGGTATTTATTGGCGCAGGATCTTGGGTGCGAATGAACCTTTCCACCACGTCCCAGAAGTGCTCTGTTGGGTTCATGTTGGGCGAACGTGGTGGCCACACCATCCGTCGGAACTGTCCAGAATGCTCCTCGAACCAATTTTCGACAACTTGGGCCCGATGGCATGGTGCATTGTCCGCCTGAAAAACCCCATTGGGGTACATTAAGTCCATGAAGGGTTACAAATGGTCACCCACTAGTGCAGCAAATACCAGGGAACTGAAGCGATTAGCGGTTAATGATTTTTACTTTTGAACAAAGCGATTACCGGTTAATGACGTGTGTACGAAGACCAGAGGACCCAAACCGTGCCACGTAGAGACATCCCACACATGTATGGAACCACCTCCAGCTTCCACAGTACCTTGTTGGCAGCTTGGGTCCATGGCCTCATGGAGTCTGTGGCACACCCGAACCCTACCATCAGCTTGTAACAACTGGTAGCGCGACTCATCGGACCACGCCACATGTTGCCAGTCTAGCAGGGTCCAACAACTGTGTTCATGAGCCCAGGTGAGGCCTTGTGTCCGCTGTCGTGGTGTTAACAAAGGCACTCTGGTGGGTCTCCTGCTCCTGTACCTCATGGACGCTAAATTACTCTGCACTGACCTGATGGATATATCTCTGGTACTTCCTGCATTAAATGTGGATGCTATTTGAGCCAGTGTCCTTTGTGTGTTAGCATGGACAATACTGGTCAGACGCCGCTGGTCACGGTTATTCAGCACCCGTGGTTGACCACTACGCTATCCACAATGGTGGTAATGCCTTCCATGAGATATTCTCGGTACGCAAGTGACACCGTGAATCGAGGAATGTTGAATGTTCACACAACTACTGAAACTGGATGTCCTATCCGTCTGGCTCCCATTACCATGCCTTGTTCAAACTCCGATAATTCACGTCGGCTTTTCATAATCCTACTGGCAACCTGATTCACCGGATTACACCTCGCAACTCATGAACATCGCGGCGTGCGTCGAAGCCTTTATACGACGGCAGCGCCAGTTAAAAATTATACGACGGCTGCCGCCAGTTAAAAATCTGCATACTGCTATTCCATTACTTTTGGCACTTCAGTGTATAATGCTTTAGTCCAGCAGCTACGAAGAACCATAGAACATGCTGAAGCAACCGGCATGACACCCCCGGTGGCCGAGTGGTCTGTACTTCTGGCTTCTTAACAGCGGTCCGAAGTGGGCTCTGGTTCGAGTCCCGTATGAGGCAGTGCTTCTAACAAGCCGTCCGAAGTGGGCCCAGGTTCGAGTACCAGATGAGGCTGTGCTTCTAACCAGCCGTCCGAAGTGGGCTCTGGGTTTAGTTCCGGATGAGTCTGAGCTTCTTACCAGCCGTCCGAAGTGGGCTCTGGTTCGAGTCTCGGATGACGCTGTGCTTCTAACTAGCGTCCAAAGTGGGCTGTGGTTTGAGTCCCGTATAAGGCAGCGCTTCTAACAAGCCGTCCGAAGTGGGCCCTGGTTCGAGTACCGGATGAGGCTGTGCTTCTAACCAATCGTCCGAAGTGTGTCTGGGTTCGAGCCACGGATGAGGCTGTGCTTCTAACCAGCCGTCCGAAGTTTTTTTTTTTTTTTTTTTTTTTTTGATTGGAGGTTTAACGACCACCGTGAGCAACTCAATGGGCTATAAGCAGTCGCCCGTCCCTAATTTAGGGTCACTGGTTCCAGGGAAGGGAGAGAGCCAGTGCCGTAAGACAAACACAACATCCATGCCTCACCGGGATTCGAACCCGGACCCCGTTCGGACGAATGATCAGAGGCCATCGCTTAGACCACTGCGCCACCGGGGCGGCACCCCCGTCCGAAGTGGGCTCTGGTTTTAGTTCCGTATGAGTCTGTGCTTCTAACCAGCCGTCCGAAGCGGACTCTGGTTCGAGTCCCGGATGAAGCTGTGCTTCTAACCAGCCGTCCGAAGCGGACTCTGGTTCGAGTCCCGGATGAAGCTGAGCTTCTAACCAGTCGTCCGAAGTGGGCTCTGGTTTTAGTTCCGGATGAGTCTGTGCTTCTAACCAGCCGTCCGAAGTGGGACTCTGGTTCGAGTCCCGGATGAAGCTGTGCTTCTAACCAGCCGTCCGAAGCGGACTCTGGTTCGAGTCCCGGATGAAGCTGTGCTTCTAACCAGTCGTCCGAAGTGGGCTCTTGTTCGATTCCCGGTTGAGGCTGTGCTTCTAACCAGCCGTCCGAAATGGGTTTTGGTTCGAGTCCGAGATGAAGCTGTGCTTCTAACCAGCCGTCCGAAGTGGCCCCGAGTTCGGGTCCCTTATAAAGCTGTGCTTCTGTGATGGCATTTATTTTGTCCCTTCCCTGTGAGGACAGTGGCCCTAAACTAGGCTTATAGCACAAAGGGGCCGTTAAATCCGAAAACAAAATAAAAAATTACATGATTTGTATATCGAACGCTCGCATGGAGCACTGCATAAGGTACAATGCTGAATTGTTTTCGCACAATGATCACTACCTAAAGCAAAGCAGAACAGCGTATTGCGGTATTGAAGCTGGTGTGAGAACAAACAGCATTATGGTTAAAGCAGGGGTTCTTACCTTAGGATCGCAACCCAATTCGGGTCACCGGGACTTCTGAGAAAAAAATTAATTGTTAATGTTTTAAAAATTTTAAACCTTTGTTTTTAACGCGTGCAAAGGCCCCGGAAACGGGGACCACCAGGGTTGCTTCTTCCGGTCACTGGGATCGTAGGAATTTTTGGACGTCACAACATTGCAAAATTTCCTCCTAAACCTAAATTTAACTGGAAAACCACAACCTTGCAACACTGGCCTGCCCCAAGAATCCTATGACAAATGATCAACAAATGCGACACGGAAGAGAGACTCCATAGTATGGACTATGGAGTTTCAGCGAACATTCATTAATAATAATAAAAGAGAAAATGTCTAACTTCTAAGGTTTTTATCGGATTTTGATGAAATTTATTTCAAATGGGAGTTTATTTTGATGTGTCTTGGTCGCTGTAAAAATTGCATTCGGTAATTTAAAAAAATGGAGAAATTGAAATCTGTTTTATGAAAGGTTTTAATTTCCAGTTATTCATATTATTTGTCTCACAATATGTTATTATTCATACGTATGGAGAATGACAGCACGAGGAAGGCAGTGGCAGCACCTCAGCAACAGCAGGTACTTTTGGCCGTTCGAAGGCTACCGTAGTGATGGTGTGGAGGGAATGATCTGAAAAAGGACACACATGTACCCAACCTGCCGCAAGGGAAAAATCTGGTTGACAGTCCAAGTGAACGCCAGTTGACACGTGCTGTCTGTCAAACAGACTGCTCGGTATTTCTCAATGGATGGCAGACTACAAGCAGATCGTATACATAAACGTTTCGTAACATACAATCTGGCGGAAGCTCTGGCGATGAGCCTAAGTCTGTGGCTCGTTCATGTGTCCTGTTCACTGACCTTCATTGACAGCTCCGCCTGCTGTGGGCAACAGCACCTTGATTGGACATCGGACGCCTAAAAAAGAGTTGCCTGATCCAATGAGTCCAGATTCCAGCTCCAACATGCTAATAGACGGATCAGTTTTCAAACGCCTCGTGGGTGAGCAGCTGCAATTGGACTGTACCGTTGGATGAGAAAAGACCCTGGCAGCGTTGTCATTGTATGCCATTTTTCTCATGGGCGTCAGTGAGTTCTCTTTTCCCTGTGACATATACTCTAATTTAACCTTCCGTTTTAGTTCCTGTCTTCTTATGCAAATTTAGGTCGATTCTCGTTAAACGTTTTGCAGCCTGAAAGCTACATTTTCTTTCTCGATGAATTTGTTTTTGAAAACCTGACAACAGGTCAAAGTATGGGCGTATATATATAAAAAAAAATTCGGGGGTGGGGAGTGACGAAAAAATGAAAGTTTTTGAAATCCACTAGAACAAAATGAAGTTAATAAAAATTGGAGAGAAAATTAAAGTTTTTTTTCTAATGTAAGTTGATGTATTCTTATTACATAGTAAATTAAAGCATTTTTATAATGTAAGTCACTTTTTTTGTCGATTGAAGGTTTGACGACCACTGTGAGCAACTCAGTGGGCTATAAGCAGTCGCCAGTCCCTAATTTAGGGCCACTGGTTCTAGAGAAGGGAGAGAACTAGTGCCGTAAGACAAACACAACATCCATGCCTCACCGGTATTCGAACCCGGACCCTTCTCGGACGAATGGTCATAAGCCAGCGCTTAGACCACTGCGCCATCGGCTAGTCACGTTTAACCAAAAACATATAAAAAGGAAACACTTTAGGAGGGAAGCCCCTCCCCTTCCTCTAAATACGTTCCTGGGTCTTAGAATAACGACGTACTTGAAAGCTGAAGATAACGAGTTGATGTTTTAACTGTATGAATTAGGACTGTTTTAGAACGAGCATACTTTAGTGAGAGAACTGTTTGGTACGAGCACTTGTTATGACGAGCGTTGTTGTATTATGAGCAGAGTTGGAAACGGGTCAAAAACTTTGGACCCGGACTCGGCCATCACATATAATTGTGTCACAGTGCTGTTTTAACTCTTTCCTTATATTACTGAAATATGTTCTAATCAGAAGATTGCAAGGTTCCTTGAGCACTGTAAACATCAATAGAGTAGTAACAGATCAGTTCAACAGAAGCGGTTTGACGTTTGATAAAATCCTTTATTTTCGTGATTTCGCTTACGTGTAATTATTACTCCGGGTCGCCGTGTGATTAGACCATCTCTCATGTTCTATAACTCCTCGCTATCAGGGGCGGTGACTTTGGTTTTTACGGAGTGGTGCACATTCTTTTGTAGAATAATCATTATCGATTATGCAAAATATGATATATCATCATCGTCAACCATTATCAATCCACTGCTGAACGAAAGGCTCCCCAAGTCTCTTCCACAACTCTGTCCTGGGCCAGTCTTCAATGTAACTCGTACACCATACCTTCGAATTCATCATCTCCCCCATGGCCTTCTGGGTCTTTTCCTGTACATATATATATATATATGCAGTGACAAAAAAGTATTTGCACACATACATATTTTCCTTGCCCCTGCCCAACCTCCCTTCCTGTCCGACCCGCATACCGGAAGTCACTGAAACTTTTGAAGGTCATCACCTGCCTACATGCTGCTGTAGCCTGTTTAGCCATCCCTCCTTGAGCCACCCTCACCTCACTTGAAAGTTGCCTTCTGGGATCAGAGGGTGTTTGAGTTAGCGAACGGTGCATCGCTTGGAAATTGAAAGACCCTAGTTAACCCTCTAAAACAGAACGCCTGCTAGGCTTAACATATTTCATTTTCTGAAAGGAAATATTGGACAAAACACACACACACACACCTCTATCTTTTCTGATAATAATATATATAACACGATAAATGAATTTGGAGTGGTGCATTGCAACACACAAATTATCTGGAGTGGTGCTGACGCACCACTTGCAATACAATAATCGCCGCCCCTGCTCGCTATATATTCATGCTTACCGGTCGGGCCCGGAGACCACGCACCCCTTCTCAAATTTTACTCCTTGCCCCGAAACGTCGCCCCACTTAGCTCTACTGCCGTCAACCGCCTTCTCCCTAACACACGTCATCTTTCCTCATTCACAAGTAGCGTTCTCCTATTGTCTCCGTAACTACTTCTCAAAACGCGCCTCCAGCCTCTGTGCCGAACACCTTCTTCTCAATGCGTCTCCACTTCATTTCCAATCATCACCCCGAAGGAAGAACCTTACTAGAGAACAAAAGTTCTTCCTAATAAGTCGCTTTAAAACTCTAAAAAAAGCCTTCTATTGTCGCTATCAACACACGAAATCCTGTGTGTTGTTCATCTCAGGAAGTCCACCGATAAACTAATCGTTTCCGGTGACTTACTGGCTCTCCCAAATCGAAATCAAAAATTATATCCTTAAGAAGTTTCCCACGATTACTTTTAAAACATTCTAAAACTGCAAGGATTCTTAATTATATTTATATATTCATTAAAATTCACAATTAAGAGATATTTACATGACATTACATTTCATAAAATAAATATTCCCGTTCAATTACGTTATTATTAAAGTTATTTACATTTACCACTATTACATCTCTCCCCCTCTCACAAAGAAAAATATGAGTCGCAGATGAATATTTTTCTACACTATCGTGACGCCTTAAAGCCGAACTCACTAGTAGTAACGGGAGTTTTATATACGTCAAGATTACATAGCATTATTGGTATTATAAGACATCACTTAAATCATGTTTCAAATAGGATGGTATTTGTTTACATTTGAAATTTGTTACTCATGATTTCCATTCGACAATGTTCTTGAAATGCAGATCCACAAAAGTATTTGTTAGAACTTGATGTTACTGATGTGGTACTCAAAATAAGAAAATACGTAATTTGATTCAAAAGTGAGCCTTTTCAACATTATGGCAACACGTAGAACAACGCTATGACACAGACCAACTGAGATACGATCCCGAACCCGACCCGGGCAAATCTACTTTGAGCTATAAATTCGAATATATCATCAACATCATAATTGTCAATCATTATCAGTCTGCTGCTGGATGAATGTCTCCGCCAAGTTTCTTCCACAACAGACTGCCTTTGGACAGTCTCCTCCATCCACCCATCTCCCACGTGGTCTTCTTTTGGGTCTTTTCCTGTCCCTTGGAATCCAGTTTAAAATTTCGGTTGTTCATCCCCGTTCTCCTGGCAATATGTCCAGCCCATTGGCATTTCAGGGATTTAACTCTGATCGTGCTTTCTTCCACTCTTGTTATTTTCCTTATCAATGAGTTCCTCTTTTTATCTTTCTTGGTTACACCAAGCATGTATCTCTCCAAGCTTCTTTCAGTTGTCTACACTCTTTGTATGTCATTTTTAGTTAAGGTCCATGTCTCTCTTCATATGTAAACACTGTCAGGATGCATTGATTAAACATTTTTTTCTTTTAAGACATAATGGCATATTGCTCTTAAAAATTGCACTGTTTCTTCAAAAGCTCTCCAACCACGTTTTATACGTCAATTAATTTCTTCATCAAAGTGACCTTCACTTGAAATCTGCTGCCCAAGATAAATGTAGGAATCGGTTGTCTCAAGCTTTTCTCCATCAGTCGATAAATCTTCATTTCTCGTAAAAGCATTTACATAGAAATCAAGACTCTCTTTAGTCCTTTACTCCTGGCAGAAAGTTTATTCATTCAGTCAGAGGGACAGAAATGCTGCAATGACGAAACTTCTACAACGATACCATTGCTATGGATTGACCCAATATGATGAGGGACGAACGCGAGGTAGAACCATTTGTGAGCATTGTGAAATTTTGTAGGGATTTACCGACTGTGTACAGTTCTTCTTTTTAGAAATTAAAAAATAACAAACTTGACTAGTGCGCCTATGACTTCTCACTGGTTACGTCCTAAACATCTGAAGAAAACACCGTGTATAAAAACGGGGTTCCTGCTGCACTAATCAACCACTCTGCCTGATGATGAGGCGCCGGGCGCGTCGATCTTGCATTGGTACAATGATTTAATATTAAAATGGTTTTAATGTGTTTTAATACTTTCTTAGGTTTGCATCGTGCTTAGACGGCTTAGTATAATAATCTATGATGGTTAGCTCGAAGTTTTAAAGATATTTGAGTCTCAGTTTCTTCTTTTTGATAAGAAGAAACTATTTCAGTTAGAGTAAAAGTTCTTTTTGAGTTTGATACGTTTGGCAAAACTGATTCCTTTAGCAACTTGTCATTTGCAACTTTCTTGTCAAATTTAACGCTAAAGGAGACGAAAACGGAATTTCGCTAAATTTATCAATACGTTGGCGTGTAAATTGTCATAAAATTGGAATGCGTTTCAATTACAAAACGTGTCCTTTCCATTGCTTCAGCTTTGGAAACTCATCTTGTTTTTCACGTTATGAGCAAATTAGTAGGCAACGAGCATGGTATCAAGCAAAAGTAAAATACTTGAAGACATTGGTAACCGGAAAAGTTCTCCTCATTAGAAAATACGGGTAAAACGCAATTTGTGCACAGTAGTTCGCTTAAAAATAGTGGATGACTTTTCGTGGAGTTTTCCTGTGGCGAACAATTCCTTAAATCAGGGATGGTGAACCTTTTCTCCGACTAGTGTGCCACTTATAGTTTGCTTTACTGCTTTCAAGTGTCGAGTGTGTCACCTCCTGTTTGCGGGGAGGAGGGGGGGTATGCATAAGGCGATTAAATGAGGTGAGGTTGATTTATTTACTACCCCTTTGGAGGACATTTCTTGGCTAGATTAATGTTCTTGTCAAAGCTCAGTTATTTGCAAGAAAACACTACAGACATGCTGTTGAAAAATTATCTCTAAAAAAACTTAATTTTATTTTAATGTTAATGTTTTCATATTGGTGTGCCACCCAAATCGTGTTCGTGTGCCATAGTTTCGCCATCCCTGCACTAAATCGAAGAGATTCAGCAGTCCATGGCATAGACGAAAGCCATGGAGAGTAAAGGTGGACAGTAAGAATTTCGTCAGTCAGTACAGGAAACCGAGAACGTGAAGTTTCTTGAAAGCATTTTGTCTTTTTATTTTCATCGGAAAATTGATGTCTGCATTTTCTTTTATTCTGTCAAAATGTTGCGTGTGATTTTTTTAATAGCTGCTCTGCAGTTATCGGAAACAGAAGCATAACAATCAAATGTAAAAGATCCGGTTTGAAAATGGAAAAATGGGAACCAGAGCTTTTCGAGTAAGAGACTTTTATTGCTTTTTCAAAAGTTGATTTTATGTCGATTTAAATAATAGAAAAAAGGTGAGAATACTTGATAATTATCAGTATTAAACCAGGTGAGGAGAAAGTAATAAGAAAATGTTGCAATACAATAGAAATTTCTTTTAATATTATTACATGAGAAAAAAAATATATACTGTGACATTCTGTATCTTCTTTATTATTTCAGCCTAAATTTTAGCTCTTTTGGTGTAAGCTGGTTTAGGGCTGAGGAAGAACTTGATTACCCTACCCCGAAGAGAAAAGGCAATAAACAGCAAACATTCCCGATTCCGATCATCAAGACAGTTTCTATCTGCTAGAAAGCGAAAGCGCACCCTAATGGACTTGTTAAGGACGCGGTTGATTACAGTCTCAGCGAATTCCTTAGGTATCCCAGAACTAAGGCGGCGATCGTTGACCTTCCTTGACAGAGAGAGTAAGTATGTGATCAGTTGTGGGTGTTGGACAGACCCCCCCCCCCCCACACACACACTTCTTTTTCCGATTGGCATTGAGATGGTGAGAATTTATTGCTGCTCCGGCATTTGGATTTGGTCTCGTCGAGTTTCAGTCACTCCCTGGTGCGTCGGCGGCCGGGTGGTGCTGTGGTTCTCTGTTATGTTCTGCGGTGCTTGGTTCCCCTTCCACCCGAACTAGTGTCACGGATCACAGTTTGAAAGATATATCACCCTCACCCAGTGATGTAGAAGGGACTTAGCGCGCCTTAGCGGTGCTAAGGCACTTTTCGTAGTTGTATGGTAATAAAATGTGGGCAAAGGAATTATTTTAAAGAATCATGCATGCAAAAATATGTAAAACTATGTTTTGTATGCAAACATACTCATATCTTAATCGAATGTTCATACTACAGAAATGGC
Source organism: Macrothele yani (assembly GCA_039090855.1). Lineage (NCBI taxonomy): Eukaryota > Metazoa > Arthropoda > Arachnida > Araneae > Macrothelidae > Macrothele > Macrothele yani. The sequence goes on along the minus strand of CM077001.1, from coordinate 155,385,530 downwards.
CGTTCCGGTGGTAGAGTGGTCTGAGGTGCAGGCTTCTGCATTCTTCCGAGCTAAGACGGAGTCCCAATCCTGGATTTGTCATGGGTGGTGTTATAACGTAATTTCGTTTCGTGCTGGAATATTGTCGTTCTTACGTTATGTCTAAATCATTAGGTAAGACTGCGATGGAACACTTCCTTAATTAAACCTTTACGGCCAGACGAAACATAAGACAGAAGTCCACTTACTGTAATTGATTCTTTTTTACACCATTATATCAATAGCATAGATATCGCACTTCCAGGTATAACGTAATTATCATAGCCACATACCACATATTCACTACTATATCAATAGCATAGATCACACTTCGAAAATAACGTAATTCACATCACCACCTATTCACCCACCAACTGTTATCTCGTTGTTTTCATCTATCGTTCTTATCTCACACAGTCATACGTCACGTTCACTCTGAGCTCAAATGTGTTCCCAACAGTATTCGCTTGAGGGAAAAGATGCCACATTAAGTTTGGAAGTATAAGCAGAACAAACTCAAAATTTACATAGGGAAAGAAACTAAAAATGAAAGTTAATTTAGAATATACGTCACAGTGTGCATGGCCACAGAAGTGCTGGATCTTTCTCTTCCCTGGAACAAGTGACCCGAAATTAGAGACCGGCGACTTCTTATAGCCACACGAGTTGCCCATGGTAGTTGTTAAAGGCAGAAACAAAAAAATACTGTGTAGATTAATTTACATAACTGGATAACGCAATGGGGTGTCTCACAAATCATTAGATTCTATCACAAAGAGAATGTGAACTCCATTGTCTAGACAGTCAAAATAAATTTGTAGTAGATGGTTACTCCGTAGGGTTAAGATTTCTCTGTGCTCATAGAGAAAACGGTAGTTGTGTATATTTGTATTAAACAAATCACCACTGGTATCGACTCCAATAAAAGTAATCCCCTGAGATCATTCTCTGACTTCTTACGGGCTATACAAAAATCTTCCACATGTACCACATAATCTTAGTAAAATCGGCGCATTAGTCATATTAAGTTGATATTACTCTGTTAGTCCCCAAATATTCCCAATGCATATTTACAATCGTATAAAACGACACACAGCTGTACTTAAACAAAACTTTTATAATCTTAGCATGTGTCTCTCACGTTACATTCTTCCTGTTATTTAAAATTGCTAAGACCACACAGTTTTAAGCAGTTTTAATATAAATTGATATTGATAATTAGTAATGAAAATTAAAAAATAACGATAAATAATAAAAACAACGAACCAGATTTTAAAAATTTTGAAGGTTTTTTTCCTAGTCAGTTCACCGCTAATTCACTTTTTTTTATTTAGAACTACATTACTGGCCTCACCTTTTACTCAGTTTTCTGTTTGTCTTTCCTATTGAGTTCACTTACTCAGATCTCCTAGCTTCCTACACTGACGGAAAAAAATCCCAACACCAAGAAGGAGTTGTGTCAGATAAACGACAGTTGGTAGTCGGTGAGAATACATCTGTAAGATGACGTCTATGCAAATTTCGCGCTCGGCGCATACGTGTTGCGCTAGTAGCGCCCTCGGAACATGCAAAGCAGGTTTGCTGTAAATACGCGCTGTAACGTTCGTGAGCGTTAGTTATCGTTGAGATTCGACGTAGTGTGTCAATGTTACTCAAAAATGCCTTTAAGAAGACGAAGAAGCCATTATCAACAGCTCACGGAGTTTGGACGAGGTCGTGTAATAGGGCTACGAGAAGGTGGATTTTCTTTCGGCAAAATTGCAGAACGACTTGGCAGGAATGTAGCCACTGTGCATGATTGTTGGCAGCGGTGGTCAAGGGAAGGTACTGCCTCAAGAAGACCGGGTTCCGGCCGGCCACGTGGCACTACTGAGAGGGAAGACTGCCATGTACGGCGTATGGCCGTGGCGCATCGTACCGCGTCAGCGGCAGCAATTCGAGCTGCAGTTGCCACCACAGTGACACAACGAACTGTTACAAATCGGTTACTTGAAGGACAGCTCCGAGCCAGACGCCCTGTAGCGTGCATTCCACTTACTCCAAACCACTACCGTTTGCAACGTCAGTGGTGTCAAGCTAGAGCTCATTGGAGGACGGAGTGGAGATCTGTTGTGTTTTCTGATGAAAGCCGGTTCTGCCTGGGTGCCAGTGATGGCCGTGTGGTGGTTAGAAGGAGGCCAGGTGAGCGCCTGTCTGCGGCCGAGACACACTGGACTTACACCTGGAGTTATGGTCTGGGGACCAATTTTCTATGACAGCAGGAGCACTCTCGTGGTTATCCCACGCACCCTGACGGCACAGTTGTACGTCGGTCTGGTGATTCAACCTGTTGTGCTGTCATTCATGAACAGCATTCCAGGGTGTTTTCCAACAGGATAACGCTCGCCCGCACACCGCTGTTGCAACCCAAAATGCTCTACAGAGTGTCGACATGTTGCCGTGGCCTGCTAGATCACCAGATCTTTCACCAATCGAGCACGTATGTGCCATCTTTGAACGACAACTTCAGCGTCATCCACAACCAGCATTAACCGTCCCTGTATTGACCGACCAAGTGCAACAGGCATGGAACTGCATCCCACAAACTGACATCCAGCACCTGTACGACACAATGCATGAACGCCGCCCCCTGGGGCGCAGTGGTCTAAGCGATGGCCTCTGATCATTCGTCCGAAAGAGGTCCGGGTTCGAATCCCGGTCAGGCATGGATGTTGTGTTTGTCTTACGGCACTGGCTCTCTCCCTTCCCTGGAACCAGTGACCCTAAATTAGGGACGGGCGACTGCTTATAGCCCATTGAGTTGCTCACGGTGGTCGTTAAACCTCCAATCAACAACAACAACAACAACAATGCATGAACGTTTGCGTGCTTGCATTCAACATTCTGACGGTTACACCGGTTATCAATGTACCAGCATTTCACATTTAAAATGGCCCTTCTCGCGCTTACATTAAGCTGTGATCTTGAAACCTTAATCGATTAAATATGTTACCTAAACAAATGTATTGCCGCCAGTTCATTCCTCTACAACTATTTTTTCGTGGTGTTGGGATTTTTTTTTCCGTCAGTGTATTTATAAGGGTAGTTTTAGACCTGGGGTCAGACACTCCCTTCCTAAAACTTCTTCAAATATCGTATCGTATCGTAAGACAGTTTGTACAAGCATTCCTCATCGCAACTCGCGGGTGGGAGGGCGGGGTTCGAACATACATGTTTCCTTTTGGCTGGAAGTAGCATGAAAATAATTGATATAACAGCAGGCTAGTTAAGTATTCACCTTACACAATGAAAAGTGTGGAAACGTGAATTCTACCTTCACCTACCACTAAATGAAAGGTTAAATTACTCTAACTGTTCCTTTCAAAACCAGGACATCGATAAGAATCGGAAAATTCGGAGCATCAACAACAGCAAGAAAAAATATGTGTTACTAATATGAAAAAATAAAATATCAATTCACAATACAAAGAAAGTGGTCGCTTTAAGGATTTATTTATTTCGATCACTGAAAACCAAATCATTACTGGCAATCCAATTATACGTTTTCGGGGCCTCTAAAGCTCTGGGTCCGAGGCGTACGTCTAGTGCGCCCATTTGGAAATCCGCCACTGTGAGTGAGCAATAAATAGTCAGCTAGGAAATATAGTGAAGCTTAAGAATGGGAATGAAACGTGAATACCATTCGTTTAAACGATGTGCTCGAATTGTTGTTAGCCACCAGCAAAGGTTCGTCAAATGAAATGAGAAACTCGCCGTCTATGTACGATATTTAATAAAATACGAAAGATATTTACAGTTAAAATACCCCACTAGCACTTTCGGGGAAACCTTTTCCCCGATCACCAGGTGGAACAGAGGCAATGTAGTACTCCTTTATATAGTTGTGCAACGATGCATTATGGGTATAAGTCATCAAACGTCGCATGGGTCGTGACCGTTGCCATTAGAACAGCGTAAAGAGTATAATTTCACAAGTTATTAGTTTAACATATCAGTACAAGGATTCGTTACAAATACAAAGTTATGATCGATTTTATATATTTTTGGAATTGTAAATATATATTACTATAATTTAAAGTTCAGGTTAGTAATACGCTCTTTCCAAATTCTTGATATGTCCACAGGCAAGTATTCATTACAGCATTTGTCCCCTAAAGCTTCCATATACATACTTTCAACAAAATGCAGCGAGTGTATATATGCTGGAGTGTCCATTAGCCTAATATTTTTCCAGTCTGGTGAGAATTCCGTTTATAATATTCCTTGACAAAGCTGTGTTATTGCTGTTGGGTCGGATATCGTATTTGTGTTCCTGGACACGGATACCCAAACTTCTTCGTGTCGAGCCTAAAGATTCATCGTGCATGGTAGAGATCTCCTGCTCTTTGGGCAGATTTCAAATATCTGCTCTCACCTCTCAGACGGGCGCTTCCGCTTTATTCGTGAATCATTCAATGAGGTCACTTTTCCTGTAGTAACAACATTGTTCCTTGTTGAACATCTGCTATCTTCATTGTGCTTCTTCTCTAGTTGCTCACTCAATTTGGAAATGTTTTACAGCTAATTTGGTTGACACGCAGCACCGTCCACGAGTACTGTGATCTCAGCACAGTACGGAATTGCGAGTTGTGACTACGGCCGTGAAAACAGGGATCCCTGCAAAGAATGATTTGCTCGTTTTGTGTAGTGAGACAACCGGAATTGGATGGCCATTCTTGGATGACTCTTTTTCATGAATGATGAACGAACTCTTCAAAGAGAAATGACTTATGCCATCACTAATCGGTGTACCAAGGATAGTGTTTTGCCCCAGTGGAATGCGTATGAATGGATTTCAGTGTTCAAAAATGGCTGCACAAGTGAAAGGCATAGCGGAGAAAGACGCTTGTCCACGTCCACTGCTGATGGCAACGTCGCTAAACTTGAATGCCGGTTACTTCGACTAGCGAATTCTGTGATGGTTGCATTCAAATTAATCGGAAACTTGATTCTTGGTTGTTCTGGGTGGTTTTCGTCGTCCTGGAGCGGATCCGATTCTCGCTCCAGGACGACGAAATTTTCAAGTTTTCGGATATTATCTGACTTACCATCCTTGTTGTATTTACACCAAAAAAGGGATTGTCATCTTCAAAATTTGTGTTGTTAAAGTCTTGTCATGGTTCTGGTAAACAGATGGATGACTGCTGATGAAGTGGTAAATCAGTTGCAAATTAATCATTTTTCTGCCGGTGAAATCATCTTCGCTTTCGTAAAGTCTATTCAAAATGTGTCCAAAGACTTCTTAAAATGGTTCGCAAACTCAATCGTTTGAACATCTTACCACGCATTTTGAACCGCTGTGGTAACGAAGATGACACCGTTTCAGAAAGAATCACTACTGGGGACGAAATACGAATCCACCGTTACGAGCGGAAGAGTGTACGTCAGAGCTGAAAATGGAAATTTCCTGGATCATCAGTAAAAAAAAAAAAAGAAAAGAGTTCAATTTTTAACCAACAACTAGAAAAATATAGATTTTTGGGGGTGGCTGGACTCACGAGGGCTAATACTGGAACAATTAACCAGTTGAACCAGGAAACGAGCCTTGAATTATTAGCACATTGAGTGGAAAGGAATCATGGGATACCTACCAAGTAACGGGTAAGCCCACCTTTCTCCCGGATAAAGGCAGTCACACGGTGAGGCATTGAATTCATTAGGTCATGAAAGCATTCCACAGATATCTCCACCCATGGTCCCTTAACACAAATAAAAAAACTATTATAGCCGCGAAGAGTAAAAACAGCCAACTGTGCTCATTACTGTGAAATTGTACGTGAAGTGAAAATCTAAAGCCCGCATTTCTAAGCAAACACCGAGGACTTCTGTTTGAAAGCGTTTTTGTTGCACGGCAATGCCCGTCCTCATGCTGCTGATCTCTTAATACAAAAGTTATTACGGCAATGCCCTTCCTCATCTCCACCCATGAGCCCTTAACACAAAAGCTACACTGGTGTGCAAAAATTAAGGACGAAGAGGAGAAATTAGCATAACAGCGGAACGAGCAGGCAGAACGGACCGAAAGACCACTCAGGAGATAGACTAGGATCCGGTACGGTACGGCATGCGCATATATGCAGCATGACGTATGGGGGAGGGGGAGTGTCGGAAGGGTACAAAGCACACGACGGTGTACGCTCAGAAATTCGGTGAAAACTATTGCACGGTGTACATCGGTTTGAACGACGTCGAGTTGCTGCCACCGTGTGATATGGCCAACAGGCAATCCAGTAGACGACATCTGGATGACTTTACCCGAGGTCGCGTCATTGAGAAATTGGAAGAAGATCAAAGTGTGACTAGTGTGGCCGAGGAGTTCGGGATCGCTCACAGCATCGTTTCACGAGCTTGGAGAGCATTTCAAACGACAGGAACAGCTGTCCGAGAGTTTAGCAGTAGTCGTCCACGAGCAACCACGGCGGCGGACGACCGGTATAGTTTCTTACAGGCGAGAAGAAACAGACGGCAGATAGCGGGAGAAATCGCAAGGCACATGCAACAGACAACTGGACGTCCGTTATCGCGCTTTACCGTGGCCAGGAGGCTGCACAAAGGTGGTCTATTTGCATGACGACCAGTACGGTGTGTGCCATTAACGCCTGCTCATCGGAGACGGCGGTTTCTGTGGTGCCAGGAACTCAAGAACTGGACACATCAGCAATGGGGTCGAGTTCTCTTTACGGATGAGAGCCGATTTAGTCTGACGAGCGATTCTGGACATATACACATCTGGAGAGAGCAGGGAACACGCAATCACACCTCCAACATCATCGAAAGGGACCGGTTTGGAGGTGGCGGAGTTCTCGTTTGGGGCGGTATCATGCTTGGTAGCCGTACTGACCTCCACATCTTCCAAGGAGGTTCAGTCACTGGTGTCAGCTATTGTACCGAGGTTCTCCTGCCTCACGTGCGTCTGTTTAGAGGTGCTGTGGGTCCTGAGTTTCTCTTCATGGACGACAACGCTACACCTCATCGTACAGTGGCTGTCGCAGAGCTGTTCGAGAGTGAAGATATTCAACGCATGGATTGGCCCGCAAGGTCCCCGGACCTAAATCCAATCGAACACGTGTGGGACCTTCTCGGGAGATGCTTGGCAGCACGTCACCAGCCGCCAGCAACGATTCCGCAGCTGCGATTGGCGCTACAAGAGGAATGGGCCGTGATGCCTCAATATCTGCTTGATAACCTCGTCCTCAGTATGGACAGACGTTGTAAATCCTGCAACGCAGTCAGGGGTGATCATATCCCCTACTAAAGATTGGATTTTTCTTGGCAGCCGCTTGCCACATGGACGTTTCTGTCTTCTGTCCAGTTGTGCTCGAAGCTACCTTTTCAATAAAGTGCCTTTGTATGCTTTGGATTCCTTGTTTGGACGGTTTTGCTCACTTGTCCCATATTCTTACATCTTGGAGATTTTATGGTATGATTTGAGTCGATGTGGAGCACTTCTGCACAACGTTACATTCGAAAAACAGTCTCGTCCTTAATTTTTGCACTCCAGTGTATTGTAGCTGCCAAGAGTAAATTTTATATTTAGGGATTTTGTGAAATAATACTGTGAAGCAGTACATTTAACCTTTTCTTACCTTTAATTGAATGTGATTATTAGTTTTGAAAAAAAATTCGAGTTCAAAAACATTCTATTGCTTTGAAAAATCACGTTGAAAAAAAATGTCATTTGTGATAAGTCCTCCTATATAAAAAATTAAATTATTATAAACCTATTCAGAAAAACAATGATATTTTACATAAAATAAAATGATTAATTAACCCGCATTGATAGCGAAAAACATTTCATCATCGCATGATTTTAGTCCTCGTCATTTCTACCTTAAATGTGATTAAATGATGTCTTTCTAGGTCAGTCGATAACGCTCCTCGCTGGCGTCCAAGCCATACCAGACCGTATTCCGGCAAGGGGGAAGGATTCTTTCACTTCTTACGTCAGGAAAAAAATCCCTGCTAAAAGGACTGGAAAAATCAAAATAAAAGTTTTCGGAAACTCGGAAAATGTCTCTTTAAAAACGGAAAAACCTGCAACTGACTTTTCGAGGGGGGGCGGTGACAACAGAAAATATACTATTAAGCTGAAGTTTCCGTAATAGGGAAACGGAAATTCGTTAAAAGTCGAAAAACTACCGGCGATTTTTAATGAATTTTTCGTGAATTCACACCACTCATATTTTACATTGTAGATTCATTTTTGTTTTGGAGGGTGCCGCTTCCTTCTTTTGGGGGGGGGGGGGGGATTAGGGGTTAAATAAACGACCACTGTGTTGTGGCGGAAATCTTAGGTCACGGCACCATTTAATGTTGTGGCGTTATCTTAGCCACCTTATATAAAGTTTATTATAATGGATGGCCAAAATTAAATCTGAAGGGAAATTTTGAATTTGGACTAAAATTTAACTTTGGGAGATGGGTAGATGCATTTCGAAACAAAAATATTTTCTAAGTATTAGAAGGCCATGAACATCCTAAACAAAAATGCATCAAATAAATTACATTCCACAAGAAGTTATTGAAAAGTTTGCGTTGTTTGTGTTCACGCAGAGTTGAGTCACCTGAAAGTGCAAAAATAAGTGAATATTGTTGCAGGTGTATGAAAATGTGTCACTATAAATCATAGGATAAAATGTACTCGTTCAATAACAACTTGTGGAAGCTGTGAAAGTCAATTTAAAAAGGACAGGACAAAAATTGCGGTTATGAAATACCTTATAATACCAGGATTCGGATCGATAGCCTTAGTCAAGCTAAGGTGGGTACATGGGCTCAAGTCATGGAAGACAACAGCACACAAAATGTTTCACACTGCACTAATTTTGGACTTTTTTTGAAAGGCTACTGCCTATATTTATTTTTTTTTTCTTTAAAAACTTAACAAGGTAATTTGTGGACAATCAGATGGTATTTCCTTTTTTTTCTTGTTTGTTTACACACAACAGTATAAAAACAGAATCTCAATCTTTTCTTTCTATCTGGCCACTGGCCTTATGAACAACACAACTTGACATATTTCAACACAGTTGGTTTGAACACCAGGCATTGACTTTATGCCTCCAAAATTATACTACGACTCACATAATTTACACAAAAATACTGGATTCTTTTTAATTCCACAAGGTGGACAAGTTCTGTTCTTTTGAAACGTACTCTCTTCTCCCTCACCTAATTAGCTCAATGACAAATTTACAATTGTACACTTATTGGTTTAAATTTACAGCACCTTAACAACCTTAGCAAACTCTGCAATCTCCCAGACCAGCTTCAAAGACTTTAATTAAATTTACAGTTATAATAAGAGCCACAAATTATACTTTAACCAAATCTACCATCTGAAAGTAAACAAACCAAGTAAATTATCCTCAAAACAGAATTTACACTGAGCACAAGCATTAATTAACATTACATAACCTATGGAACTACACTGAATGAAACTCCTTCACTTATAAAGAAACCTCGCTAACTAACTTAAAAATTATCACTATTCATAACATCATCAACATAATTCAGAAATTCAAACAATCATCTTGCACTAGCTTGCTCACAAAAAATCACCTCACTCTGCACTTCACATAATAGCTCAAGATACTTAATTACTCTATACTGTAAACAAAAGCTCAAAATACCAATTAACTAAATTTCCAAACTAAATATCATGCTCACTAACACTAACAACCAGAATTTAGAATTTACATCCCTAGCACTGCAGCATATCATAAACAAATTAATTTAGATACTTTAAATCACAAACAAACTTAATTTTAACACCTGCAGTGAATTACTGAGGTAGCGGTGAGGCAAATACTCTCAGTTCAGACACTACCCTGGGTTTTGAGAACCGACACAGGACGAAAATACTAGTCAGGCTGAAGGCGTGAAATTGGGTCGTGAATCCAATTTCAGCCTAGGCAAAGGGAAAGGAAAAAATCCTCAAGTGCGACACATCATCATCAGGTACAGAATTTCCTCTAACATGATCTCGCAACATTCATTGAAGCAACGCCCAACCGACCCTCGCTGGCAGTACATATCTCCGTGGGCAGCGAAACTACTGGGGGTCTTGAAGACAAGTTTTCCCCCAAAAACCACGTCCTCAAGGCTCTCCCTTTTCGAACCAATGCATGATCCCACCTTGATCAACCACGCCCCGCAAGAGCCTGTCGTACTTCAACCCAAAATACTCCAGGCACATCCGGCCCAGAACTAACTCAACTATATTCCAGGAAAAATCACTTATCTATCCACATATATCCCAGGAAAAATCACTTATCTCTATATATCCCAGGAAATCCAAAATCACAATATCCACATGTATCCCAGGAAAAATCACTAAGCAAGGAAATTCTTCTGTATCGCACTGCAGATAATAACACTGACCTTATACCTAACCTACTAAATATTTTCACCTTATTGAAAATTAAAATTACATTTAGACCTTTTAGTAAAAACAAGAAAATTTAGGCCAAAGAAAAGAACAATTAATACTGGAACTGGTGAGCAAAAGTGTGTCTTCTCAACCCATGATGTTCATTCTTTTTGTGAAATACTAAACTAGAGAACCCAAATACCTTAACTTCTATTTTGCACATATCGCATCCTGGTGAAAATTCCCTACTCAGAGCCCTCTGCCTTAGCACAAGTTCCCCGGCTTGCCCTAAGATCACCCCTTTCCAATGGGAGATTAACACTCATCTGGAGCATGTGAAATACTGGTCCTCAACATAACACACCAACACTCTTAATTTCGACACTCATCACTCCAAGAATGTAAACAGCACTTTAGGTTTCCAATTTCATCACACTATACATATGCTCCCAAAATCCCAATATAAATCATCCCATAATTTATCTTCACTCAAAAAAAAAAAACTCAACGCTGTAAAAGGCTAGAGAGAAATGTTTGCAATTATTTCATCACTCACGGAATCCTAATAACACTGCCTTTCAATTTTCACATGCCCAACTAAACTACAATCGATGCACCAAAATTCACTGCGCTCAAACATTAAACCAAATTTTTTCGGATACATTAAAATTTACTGGCCTGGGGAGTTGCTAAAATACCAGACATGACAACACAAAAAAAAAAAAAGAAAATATAAATGAAAGCATTTTCAACCCCCTCTCCTTTTTTTATTTTTTTTATTTTTCAGAACTCATACCTGAGGAACTAATAAATTTTATTTTTTAAACTGAACGACAACACAGCCACAATCAGAGGCTACAAACAAAAACCTTGGGGTTTTTTTTTCTATGCTCAGCTCGAAGCTTAGGTACCCTGCGTGGGATGTTATGTATCAATACTAAAAGATATGAACTAAAAACATTACCTTTGAGCTGGCGTCTGTTTTTTTTTGTTTTTTTCTTCTCTACAACACAACACACCCACTAGTTCATGTCGTTAGAGCCCCCAAAGTCTCTGTAGATCTTCTTCCATGTATTTTCTTTTCTCCATTGGCCCCGTGGAATCCTCTGTCCTGAACAAGGGCATCGTTGGCAGCTGCAGACTCGAGGTACCTTTTTGATGAAAGGGAGAGAGCTTTCAATATCCACCTGGTGATTAGCAGCAATGTGCTTCCTGATGACCTGCAGGGAAGAGCCTCCCCAAACTTTGGGATGAGATGGAACTGTTTTTGGGCTTCTTTCCTCCGGCCTTTGAAGCAGGCCTCCCCTTTGGAAGTAGCAACAGAATGGAGAAGCTGTCGATGGGTTTGCGGGATATCAATAAGGGAGAAGGCATGTCTTGCCTTTCTCGGCTAAGTTCTCTCCACGAGCGACATCGTCTTAGCCTGCCGTATCCCCGCCATTTTTTTTCCAGGGCGAAATTCCCGGCCGGCGGAATGCCGCTTTATCCGCGTTCTACATCGTCAAACCCTCCATAAGCAGACCAGATCCAGAGTGTCCCATTATGGTGGTCAGCAAAGAGCAAAGGCAGTCAGGAAAAATTTCTGTGGGTCCTCTCCCCACCAAAAGGCGAGGAGAAAACTCGGCCGTCCCCTCTTTCTGCCGGCCAGCAAGAGCGAAGACAAGAGCAAAAGTGACTGAGACAAGCGTCTCGAAGTGTAAAAAAGAACGCTGGGGTGTTGGAAAATGCCGACCCCTGATTGGCAGACCTCTGCATGGCAACAGCAGTTCCTCCCACAACGGAATTTCTCTCCCACGCCTCGAGTGACCTCTGACCTTCACACGTAAGCCAAGTAACTTCCTATGTGCGGCTGTGACCTTGTCCCAAAAATAGAACAGCGCCAACCCCCTAAGAGTACCTCTGCAACATTTCTGTCAGCTAGATTTTAATTTATGTATCATGTTTTTAATACTGTTTCATTATCTTTTTAGCCCTTTCATCGTTCTCATTCTTCAGTTTTATTTGATCAGCCATATTTTAAACTTTATCGCACATTTTTTAATACTGTTTGTTTGTCTGTCTTTTGTCTGGCGCTCTTTGGCCAACCATGGCCCTTGCGCCATTAAAATCAACCAACCAACCAACCAACCAACCAACATTTCTGAGCGACTTCTACCGAACCCTTAAAATGGCCGATCTGAAAGAAGATTTCCTTTTCTCACAACTCTTTTTTTTTCAGAAACGTTTTTTTTTTCCTCATTCCGTGATGTGAAAGTAAAATTAATTTTGATTCTCTGAGCTGCACACCTACTCGCCTTTTCCTATCGCGATAAAAGAACAGATAAAATAATTATTTCCAAAACCCCAAAGTCAGTTAAATCAAATATCATTCTCTTCCTCTTTTTTTCTCTTTAACATGAAATTTTGTTTTCCTGGTTGTGATTAAGACAAGCGAATTTTGCGCACGAATTCCCTGCTTTTCAACCAGGAATTTTCTTCTAACGTATGTCATGGGAGAAAATTTTTGCTTTAATTAATCCCTGATAAACCAACAGAAAGATTGATCAGGTCTCTCTGAAATTCACCAGAGGTTAAAATTTTCGCCAATACAACTGTGAGCAACTCAGTGGACTATAAGCAGTCGCCCATCCCTAATTTAGGGTCACTGGTTCCAGGGAAGGGAGAGAGCCAGTGCCGTAAGACAAACACAACATCCATGCGTGACGGGATTCGAACCCATCCCCTTCTCGGACGAATGGCCATAAGCCAGCGCTTAGACGGCAGGGTGCCGCTTCCAAGCTACATAAACGTTCTTACATATGCATAGGAAGTTATAAATCATCGATTAAAAGGATAAAGTTGGGCACCCTTTAATCTGTTGCACAGGATCCAGAGATTCGAATAAGAATCACGAAGATTTAAAAGAATTGCAGAAGAAGATAGTTTCTCGGAATTTTTAACAGCACACGTTTGAGAAAACATTACTCGGAATAAACTATAAAGTATAACTGGAGTGCCTGCATTCCGTGTAAAAAAAGAAGCAATTCGTGGAAGGTGACTTTTTTTATTTTCTGTTTTCTTTATCCTTCGGTCAGTTATTTACAACTTAAAAGATGTTTTTGTTGGTTTTACCGAGGAAAAAAAGGTTTCTCTGTGGAAAATATGCCCGTTTCGATTAATGCCCCGCTCTCCCCACGCCGCCTGGCGAAACTTGCTTCTTTTTTTTTTTTTTTTTTTTTTTTCCGTGACATCTTCGGTCGGAAGAAAACAGCGTGATTTAATCCGAACGCATCCCCTCCATTCGTTTTCGACAGCTGAGATTGTTGTTCTTCCGTTGCTAGGCAACCGTCGTTTCACCTGGGGATGTAAACATCTCTGCGACATCAACACCTCACAGCGTCATGTTTCTTTCCTATCCGGAGAAGTGAGGAATGCGAAAACAAGAATTAAAGTGCATTCTCCTCTGTAATGAACTTATTTATAATAAGGCTTTCGAACCTGATTCAAAACTCAATTTATCACGTCCTCAAAGTGTTTTCTCCAATTATTTACCGCGGGTTACATTACAGATTTTGTTAACTGACAAACACTTGAACAAGCGGAACAAGGGATAGCGATCGTGTTCTGTTACACTATCGGGATGCTTCAAACAATGACGTGGAAGTGGCTTTGAGCGCTTTAGCGGCGCTAAGCCACTTTTCTTGGTTAGATGACAAAAGAAGCTGCGCAAAGAATTTTGACGTAGGACAAAGTCTAAAACCGCGGATGGTAAGGGGCGACTTACGGCCAACCGCCTGTGACAAAAATAGGTCCGAATTGAAATCATTATAGCGTTAAAAATACGTGCCGCACACTAATCGTGTTAGCATATTCCTAAACAGCATGGAGTCCAATTCGCGTACTGCGCAATATGTCGTGCGCGCGACGCTCTCCTCGTTCCCTGTGCGCGGGGGAGATGATGCAATATTTCTGGGTGTGCCGCCGCGTTTGACTTAGTCTATCTCGGCAGCCGTGAGCGCAACACGACTGTGCGTGATATCGTTTTGAAGCTCTCGACGAGATCTATTCAAATACGTAGTGCGATCAAAAAGTTCCGAGACTGGGTACATAGCGAGCCAACAGATGGCAGTACGCAAATGCGCGAGCAGAGGTCAATGGCAGTGACCTTCATGAGCCATTGTGCCGAGTTGCGTCATTCTGTGAACATCGGGAGCTGTGCTAAACGATATTTGGTAACCATTTGCAGAACACAGCTGCGATTTCGGTATGGACTGCAAACTAGAGCAGCGAGCGGACATCACATTCTGGGTCAAACTCGGCAAATCGAAAACCGAGACGCCTGAAAATGTTGCGGCAGGCTTATGGGAAGTAGCAATTAGTCGTGCAAGGTGTTTTGAGCGGCAGAACGGCACTGGAAGACGACGAGAGGTCAGGGCGACCCTCCACGAGCAAAACCCCCGAAAATGTATGCAAAATTAAGGAACTGGTGCATGAGCAGTGGTGTATTGCTGCTAAAAAAAGAAGTGCCGGAACGCACAGTGTAACACGAACGATTTTTGAATACACGTGTATATAATTGGCAGAATTTTTAAAATGAAAAAAATGTAAAAAGTACAAGTGTGTGTACAAGTAGAAAATGGCAAAGGCTTCACCATCCATTACAGGCCTATTGTCTCAGACGTCTGTACTAGAACTGGAATGGGTGGTCGTAAATTGTAATACTATACATTGGCTAATCTTACTGTAAAACATGGCATGAATAGTTGAAGGAGCCAAGGGCAGCTGTAATCAGTAAGAAACTAATGCAGTTGAGTATTGCGTTTAAGAATAATAAAAATGTCACTTATGACTTACATAACTGTATGGATGTAATCAGGCGAAACAATGTTTAGTTTACCTTTTTTAAAGGAATTTCTAAAGTTGATCCACTGGATGTTCTGTGTGCTTGACTGCTTTGGTCTGGGTGTCAGTTGCTGAGCGATGATTCCTCAGCCACTTGCGAACGTAATTGTCTGGTTTCCACTGTTCAATCGGAGGTCCGTGAAGTTTGATGAACATAAGATTTGACGCATGGCTAATTAGTAATATTGATCTATTATAGTATCCGTAATTATAAAGTTCATAGTGCTAAAACCTCTTTCACATGCGGAAGAGCTACAAGGGATAATTTTTGAACAATTAATAAGAGGAATCAAATTAGATGGGTTATCTCGACAGCCATTGTCCAGGGAATCTCTGTAGGCCGTGACTGTCCTCGAAAATACTAATCCCAAGTGGCTGCAAAGAGACTATTTCAGTTTTTCCATAACCTGGGTGTATTTCTGCCGGCCATTCACTAGTTTCTAGAACAGAAAGCTCTGAAATTTTGTCGGCCTTACTGGGAATTAATGTTTGAAGAACCTGGCTGTGATCGAATTGACTCGTGTGAAGAAATTGTTAAAAATAAGCGGCGTTTCATATTGTTTATGATCCTGGTTAAAAACTGAGAGTGATTTAAAAAAAAAAACTGAGAGTGATTAACCGAAACAATCTTCTTGTTATCAGTCAGTTTTACTGAGCAAAATTCCATTTTCTTCACTGCATTCTCTGCTTCCAAACATCTGTTTACCTTTACGTTCCTTCATCGAGTCTGGAAATCGTATGGTGCGACGAACTAGCTTATCAGCATGAACAAGAGTCATATCTCGTCTCTGGAGGGACTCAAAAAGAAGTGAGAGTTCGAATAAATGAGTGCCAGGTCCATTACAAATTGTTGTAAAACCCATTGAATTTGTCTTGGTCCAATTGTGAGCGGTTTTTATCATTACTTGCAGACTCAAAGTGACAACACAGAGATCTATAGCTTTTTCCGAACTGTAGAAACAGTTCGAAACGAACTTGAAACCCACCTCACTCCCAATACACGGCCAATTTTCTTGATCTCTTCGTTTAGCGTCGACGCACACTTTTCAATTTCATTGTGGTTTTTGGGAGATTGGCTATATAATGAGTACAGTTTGTTCGTAAATGTACGGAAATGATCAACATCATGCACTTCAGAAATTGCGTCTCCAACTGACAGTTCTAATCGGCGGTTAAGCCAATGCCACACGATAATATAAGAGTACATTTGTTGTAGCCGTTGTGCAACACCTGATTTTCTTCCCAGCATGACACTAGAACAATCACATGTAAAAGAAACTAGATTGTTCTGAAGATATGTATGATCGAATCCATACGTGCTGAGGCATGTTAATAAGTGATCGGCAATCGTTTTCGCTGTTTGATCAGGCAATTGGATCAAATCTCAAAAAAATGAAATGTGGATCGATTGACTTATCTGTTTCACATTTTAAATACACTATCAAAGTAGTTTTGGTACTGACAGTTGTAGACTCGTCTATTATCACAGATACTTTTCCATTTATTTCAATTATGCGTTTGCAGACTCTAGACTTCATTTCTCGCGCAACGTGGTCAATTATGTTTGTAGCGCTAAATCTCGATCGCAAACCTGGTGAGATTACTGCACCATTTAATTGCTGCAACTGCAACAGTTCAGCATGATCAGAATATGGTCTATCATGTGTAGCAATAAAATATGCGGTTCTAAAAATCTTGTTAGTGACCTCAACTTCAGTTTCATTTAAACGGTCTACAATGTTTTCAATCGATTGTGTTTTAGCTCCCTGTATAATGTTTTCAGCGCTTATGTGTGACTGAGACTTTGAATGCTCTAACAGTTTTTTTCTCAAGGATGTAAGTTGCGCTGTACGAATGCTACCATTAAATGAAATTGACACCGAACTCCATTCCTTGGAAACTTTCAGGCCTTGCGATTTCAATGGACCTAAAGTTGTCACGCTAGAACAAGATGGACACCCAATTTTACCAGACTTACATACAATCCATGGGAAGGTTTTTTTCTTCTCTTCCCACATAGCAGCAGTCCAAATTTCAGGCCATTCGGGAGATTCTTATTGTTAGTATTATCGCTAGTCCAATTATCTTCTTTCGGAGTCTCTTCAATAACAAAGCAAACACCATCTCCTTTTGGAATCACTTCACTCTTTGTCACGTTCACGTCGGGTTCACTAACTCTAACACTTTTCTTTTCTTCAGTGTGTACTAATTGTTTCTTGTTTTGAGTAACAAATGCGTCCATGCACGTTTGTTTTCGTTTCCCACTCATTTTTGAAACTGAAACACAAGATGCAGCCCAAGAAAAATTTTGATGCTGCTTGAAAGTAAGTCGCGACATAACTGAAAAAAACGAACAGTCACCCCCAATCCCCACACTCTCTTTTACTGTGCATTGCGAGACCTGTAGATACCACCCTACCCTCTGCATAATCCGTCGCCATGTTTTCTTCTTGAAATATTTCTTCTGATCCCGCCGCGCCAGCAATGTGAGTTGTGAGTTGTAACTTAGAGCTTTCACTAAGAAGCCCAATTTGCTGCAAATGACTAAGGAAGGAGCATGCACAAATATTATTTCATTTTACAATATTTCCTAGCACAAATATTATTTTTTTTATATTTTGTGAATGCATTCGGACCGTTCAAATACTACAAAAATTCGGGGAACGTCTTTCTGGCTCGAAAATAAGTGGCGGAACGACGTTCCGGTCCGCTCCGACCCCAATACACCACTGTGCATGAGGATCGTCGGAGAACCATTCAAGGCATTGCTACCATCATCAATGTGTCATACGGAACAGTGCAAGAAAATCTGATGTCGGATTTGAACATGCACCGCATTGCTGCAAAGCTGGTGCCAAAGATTCTTAACCCCGAACAGAAGGCGCTCCGTGTCGAACTCTGTTAAGATCTTCGTCAGCTGTCGTACAGATGTTGGATGTAAGTTTGGGGTATTGAGTTCCAAGCATCCTCAACCTGGACGCGTAAATCGGGGATCGTCGTGGCTGGCCGTGGAGACCGGATAAGTCGTTGTCCCATAAAATCCCACACGTGCTCAATGGGGGGGGGGGCAAATCCGATGAACGTGCAGGCCATGGAAGTTGTCTCACACCCTGAAGTGCATGTTGCGTTGCGCATGCCGTGTGTGGGCGTGCGTTATCTTGCTGGAAAACACCAAGATGGACCGACCTTACAAATGGCACAACAACGGGCTGAATGATGTTGTTGATGTAGGAGGTGCTGTTTAACGTACTCTGTACAAACACTAGTTGTGTACGGGAGTGATATCTGATCACTCCCCACACCAGGAGACCAGGTGTAGGCCCTGTGTGTCGCTGGCGGATGCAAGAAGGGTTGAGACGCTCCCCTGTGCGTCTGCGAACACGCATACGGCTATCGGAGGCTCCCAAGCAGAATCTGCTTTCATCGCTGAACACGACAGATTCCCATTGCGTTCTCCAGTGCAGACGTTGGCGACACCACTGCAGCCGTTCTTGACGGTGGGCTGGAGTCAGAGGTACACATGCCAGAGGCACACGTGCACGTTGTCCTGCATCCAGTAGACGGTTGCGGATTGTTCGCACAGTCACCCCAGGTGCAACGGCAGCTCGGATTTGCGTCGCAGTGGATGTTCTACTTGACAACGCCGCTCTTCTTATGCGTCGATCGGTCCGCTCATCACTCCGTCTGTGACTCCCGGTTGCACGTCTTCTCGTGTGGGAATGTTCCTCGGACCATCTACGCCACCATCGTACCACCACAGATACTTCCAGTCCAATTCGCTCCGCATTACGACGATACGACCACCCGGCCTCGCGGAGTCCGACTAGACGACCTCGCTCAAAGTCCGATAACTGCTGAAATCGTACACGTCTTCCATGTCCAGGCATTGCAGCTTCTTCAGGTTCTTCGCACGTGTCCGTACGACTGATTACATTCACGTCGCCGTACTCCTTAAATACCACCGACGATAATTTGCATATTATGCCGTGCTGTGGCGTAAGCGCTCACCGGTTGGTCACGAAATTAACATCACACCTACGTAAACTCGACCACATTAACATATGTAAATTTCATGATCGTCCTCCAATTCCTTCTTGGTGTTCTTTTTTCACTTTCCGCCAGTGTATTACGGGCAAAATATTTGGGGGAGGCGTTGTATATAGACTATCGTGAGCAACTCATTGAAGCAGTCGCCCGTCCCTAATTTGAGACTATCCCGCGAATGGCATATCTGTCAGCGCTTCGGCCATCACGGACTCTAAATCATGAAATTCCACTTAATAAGTTGTATACTATTGGAATTAAGAGAACCACCTATGATTTATTTAAAAGCTATTTAACAGAACAGAAAATTACTCAAATTGATTACGCTAATTCTGATTTTAAAAATATCATTTCTGGCATCCCTCCGGGCTCGATACTAGCCCCACTACTTTTTAATTTATATATTAATAATTTTTTGAGGCCTTAAAGGAAGCTGATCCCATTCTATATGCAGATGATGCAACGATTTTTATTCATTGTAATGATATAGATGAACTTATACTCCGCGTGGATAATCAATTTACGTTAACAACTAACTGGCTTAATGCAAACGATTCGGTAGTTAACACAAGTAAAACTGAATTAATGATTTTTTGTAAAAGAACAACCCCCAATTTATTGAAACAAACAGTACTGCTAAATGGGACCATTATAGAGGTTACTCAAAAACACACTTACTTAGGTATGATTATTCACCATGACTTAAAATGGAATAAACGTATTGAAAAGGTATATAATAAGATATCCGGAAATATTGTGGTTGTCAGTAATACTCTCGAAAATTTATCCCCAAAAATAATGATACTTTTATACTTTACACTAATTCAAACTCACACCAACTATTGCATCTAAACATAGGGCAAAACGATGCAATACAATATTAACAAACTTCAGGTGCTGCAAAATAAATATATTAGATTAATAGATTTAAAGTTACATAATAACTATCAGTCCTACATATTTAAACGGACTAAAGTAAAGCCGAAAGATTACAATATTATTACCGTAAAACAACTATATGATTACAACCTGGATAAAATGATGTTGAAAAGGATAAAAAATAACCTCTATAACGATTTAATATCACTAAATATCCGTACACGTCAACATGAAACTATAGAAACAGAACAAGACCTGTTTAAATGTTTCCCCAGGTGGAATCTACTAAAACGAATATAAACTACTCTGGTCCTAAATTATGGAATTCATTGCCTGTTGACCTAAAATCTGTAAATCACATTGACCTATTTAAGAAAAAACTAAAATTATATCTTATTGGAATATTTAAATAAATAATAATTTTGGACGGAATCACAGAAAATGCGAAATGAAATGTGTTGACACTTTATACTAACAATTTGTGGTCTCTGTATTGACACTTTATACTAATAATCTGTGGTCTCTGGCTGAGTGTTCGGATCTGGGACTGTTTGATCCCGAATCGAAATTAACTCAGGAATCAACTTTGTGTAATACTGGTATTTTATGGAGATCATATGTATGTGTTTCACTTTCTCATATTATGACATTGTAAGCTATTGTCAATTGGACTAGTTTTGACACTGAGAAATATAGGGGGGAGGTTAATGGTGGGGAGGTGGATTATAGAAAGGGACTGGGGGAACTAATTCTCTTTGTGTAATTAAATGTTGTCGCATGCTGGTTTGTCTTAGTGTTTGTAACTATTTCTTTCAAGGAGAAGAGGGCTATGTCAGGCGTAATGGCCTTTTCCCTCTTTCTTCCGAGATGTCAACAATAATTTATTGTCACGTTAATATACACTATATTGACAAAAGTCACTGGCCACCCCTTCAAAAGCGAATGAACCGATCCGCTGCGTTGTTAAGATGCGCGGTACAGCTGCAAACGGTATAAAAACAAGCTTGCAGCTGAGTGCGATCATATCGCACAGTGAGGATGAGTGAAAATGTTGCTGCGGGACAGAACTGACTTTGAGAAAGGAAAGATTGTTGGGTGTTCTATTAGTGGGTTGTCCATAACAGAAACCTAGAGGCATTTAAACATACCCAAGTCAACTGTTTTGGACGTACTGAATAAGTGGAAGACACATGGCGTGCCTGAAGCAGCAAAACGTACCGGCAGACCAAAGAAAATGAGTGATAGAGGACGTCGAAGCTTCAGGAGAGTCATTACAGCTAATCGACGGAGTACTGCACAAGACCTCAGTGTACATGTGAGTAAAAATGCTGGAACCTCGGTATGTACACGTATCATTCTCAGAGAACTTCATTTCATGGGTTGCCGTGGTCGTGCATCTGCTCACAAGCTTTTCATCTCCACTCGGAATGCTACTCGTCGTTTAGCATGGTGTAAAGAACATTTATCGTAGACAGTAGATAAATGGAAACGGGTTCTATGGATTGATGAATCCGCACACAGCGATAGGTATGCGCCAAAATGGTGTAAAAACATAGATACACGATCCATCAGTCTGATGGCCGTGTGTGGGTATGGCGGCAGCCGGGGAACGCTATGTTCCACAGTGTACTGTTCCTACGGTTAAGTTTGGAGCAGGCAGTGTACTCGTGTGGGGGTGTTTTTCGTAGTGTGGTCCCACCCCATTGGTTATCGTGGATTAGCCTGTTAACCAGCACGGCTACCTCGATATGTTAGGCAATTATGCCCTACCAACTTTGCGGCAATACTATGGAACCGAGCCTTGTTGGTACCAGCAGGATAATGCACCGAGCCATAAAGCAAGGACTGTTACGGCGTGGTTTGGCAATAATTCCGTATCGTGTGTGGACTGGCCAGCACAGATCCCTGATGTAAATCCCGTAGAGTACCTTTTTGATTAACTAGAGGGTCGCATATGAAGTTTAGAACCAAGGCCTACTACTAAGCAACAGTTAGCTGCAGCATTATTTACTGAATGGAAGCGCATACCTATCGCTGTGTTCCAAAACCTTGTCGAAAGCATGTCTCGAAGGGTCAGTGTATGCGTTAAGGCCAAAGGTGGACCGACTCCGTACTAATGTATGTCAATAAATGCTATGTTGTATTTCTGTTCTAAGTGTCCGGTGACCTTTGTCAATATAGTGTATATGCTATGTATCTTGATGCGACAACTTAATAAATGAAATGAAATGAAACCTCGGTTCATGGGCAGGTAGAAATTTCCACATGACTTAATATCGGACGGGCGTCGGGTACTGGCCTCCGGTATGACTTTCCTGTCGGGTACTTTAGCCCAAATCTCCTACATTGTAAAAAAGAAGTGGCGTGAATTCACGGTGGGCAGGTAGAAATTTCCGCACGACTTAATATCCGACGGGCGTCGGGTACTGGCCTCCGGTATGACTTCCTGTCGGGTACTTTAGCCCAAATCTCTTACATTGTAAAAAAGAAGTGGCGTGAATTCACGGTAAACTGAAAAATAACGTGCATCAAAGTTGCCGGTAAGTGTCCGTCTTTTAAAGGAATGTCCATTTTTAAAAGTGCCCGTTTTTTTTGTTTTTTTTTAATTCCGTATTTTCACAGATTTTCCATAGTCATCAATTTCGTTTTTTTCGGAAAAGTTCGTTTCAAGTTTTTCCGTATGTATAGAGAAATTTCGCAAAATCCAACATGCTGAATATTTCAGCCCTTACGCGAAAGAACCCTTTTCGCCGGTGGAGGGGACGGATCCGAGGTCGATTGGGTTGAAGCCGCACGTTTTAACCACTGAGCCAGAAATTCACAGGAATCAGACTCACATTCAAGGCAAAACTAATTGGACGATGATGATTTTTTTTTCATTAAATTCGAGTGATTTGGCCATTTTATTTTTTATTGGAGTTTATTATTTTTTTGAATACGTTCGTAGTAATTTTATTTTTTCTGTACGAGGTCTTTTTTACAAATAACGTATTTTTTTTTCATCGTGATTTTTCGAAGCAACAGAATGATTTGTGCCAAACAGAAATCATTGCTCTTTCCACGTTAATAAGTGAGTCTCGGAAAAACTTTCATTGGCCGCCACCGGGAAACGAACCCATGGTCTTCCAGTTACGCGCCGGACATGCTACCACTGCACCACAGCGGCCTCGAATTCTCCAGTCTCACATGTGATTAACTGCCCAACTACATGGCAGGTTGCTTCACGGAGCCCCACACAATGCTGGGGATTCACCAAAGATGGAAAACAGCAACTGAACAAATAACTACGAGGCGAATGGATAATTAATTCAAACCCTCGACGTGGATCAGGAACATCAAACAGAAATTATCGCTCTTTACACGTCAATAAGTGAGTCTCGGAAAAATTCTCATCGGTGGCGGCCGATGAGAATTTTTCCGAGACTCACTTATTGACGTGTAAAGAGCGATAATTTCTGTTTGATGTTCCTGATCCACGTCGAGTGTTTGAATTGATGGTTTGTAAGTTGACAGCGTTTTTTTAACTGACAGTAGCTTTCAATTATTTTTAAGAGAAAGTGCAATGTGCTGTTTTATAATATTTTTTCACAAAATTTCTAAAAATAAAATGTATTCTTGATAGCTGTATAGCTTTTGTCCGAAGGACTCCGCAGACTGATACATAAACATCGTACAATCACCTGCACAATAAATTAAATACCTGGTTTCTTACGGTAACACAATAAATATATGATAACTGGTGCACAAAACTGGGAAGAGGAGAAGAAATATCCTGCCCCACAGTAACCAAAATTCATGCGATATATTATCCACAATATCCGATCTTGCTACAGAACCTCAATATCCGATCTCGCTACAGAACCTCAAAATCAAATATTTCGACAGATTATTGAAATTTTACACTTAATCAAACCCCCAAATGTTCCCGTGAATCTGTCCCCGAATTGTTTCGTCATTTGGATACGGAAAAAGTGAAAACGGAATTTTTCCGTTAATATAAGAAAGGCACTGTGGAAAGGTTTCTGAAAATTCAGAGTTTTTCTAGCGTACGAAAAATCTGTGGAATTCAGAGTTTTTCTGGCGTACGAAAAATCTGTGGAATTCAGAGTTTTTTCCGTTATTTCACGGGAAAAATTGTATCAGAAATATGCCACATTAATTCACGAAAGGAATCGTGGAAAGTGACTCGCGAATTTCAGAAAAAACTTTACATTGTCTTGATCACTCAAACGAATGATTCAGTTTCCAGATTCTCACTACACTTACTGAGTAAATAATTCGTTGCAGGTATTCCGTATTTACGACAAAGTCACTTTCAAGGTCAGATTTCTCTTTGGCAAACTGCACAAAAGAGTGCGAGCGCTTCATCATTCACCGTTTAAGATGAATGAGCCGGCTCGCGGTGAACGATTCAGGCACACCATTCAAATGAATGGCTTTAACGTATCATTCCCATTATTAAGTTTCATCATGATTTCCTTGCTGATTGCTCACTCACATAAAAGGTTGACACTTGTTCCCGAAATTATTTTTCTTATTGGAAATCCATTTCTGAACTCATGGGGATGGAATGAAGTTAAACGTGCTGCGACTTCAGTGTAGGTCGCACTAATGGCGGATTGAATGATCATTTACGGTAAAGGATCATTAGTAATAGCGGATTGAATGGTCATTCACAGCGGTGAGAGCGAACCATTCACGGTGAAAAACCATTAGCAATGGCGGATTGAATGATCATTCACAACGGTGAAAGCGAACCATTCACGGTAAAGAATAATTAGTAATGAAGTGGCGGAATAGCAATTTTTCGATTGCTGTGTGTTGGTAAAACGTGGAAAGAGCGATGTCTGTTTATTACTGTATTTGGAGGATTTTCACTTTGGATCTCGCCCCTTTGGATTTAACTGCTATAATTAATATACAGCCAGTGCCGTTAATGCCCACCAGATGGAGACGTCTCAGTAGCTGAGCCCATCTTACAGATTTATGATGTCAGAAGCTGACAGAAAAACACACATAGCTCCGTGGATTGTTGGCCACCGTGGTGTAAGGCTAACGCGCTCGGCTAGATAACGAGAGATCTGGGATTCGATTCCCCAACAGTGGCCGAATAACAATTTTTGGTTGCTGTTTGTTGGTAAAACGTGGAATGAGCGATGTCTTGTTTATTCACTGATGCCACGTATTTGGAGGATTTTCACAATGGCGCGTTGAATGATCATTCACGGTAAAGAGCCATTCAGTATTGTAATAATGGCGGATTGAATGATCATTCACAGCGGTGAGAGCGAACCACTCACGGTAAAAAGTAATTCAGTGTCGCAGTAATAGCGGATTGAATGATCATTCACTGCTGTGAGAGCGAACCATTCAAGGTAAAGTGTCATTCAGTATCGCAGTAATGACGGATTGAATGATCATTCACAGTGGTGAGAGCGAACCATTCACGGTAATGAGTCATTCAGTATTGTAATAATGGCGGATTGAATGATCATTCACAGCGGTGAGAGCGAACCACTCACGGTAAAGAGTAATTCAGTGTCGCAGTAATAGCGGATTGAATGATCATTTACTGCTGTGAGAGCGAACCATTCAAGGTAAAGTGTCATTCAGTATCGCAGTAATGGCGGATTGAATGATCATTCACAGTGGTGAGAGCGAACCATTCACGGTAATGAGTCATTCAGTGCCACAGTAATGGTGGATTGAATGATCATTCACAGCGATGAGAGCGAACCATTCACGCTAACGAGTCATTCAGTGTTGTTGTAATGGCGGATTGAACGATGATTCATTGCGGTGAGAGCGAACTATTCATGGTAAAGAGTCATTCAGTGTCGCAGTAATGGCGGAAGGGTTGATCATTCGCAGCGGGGTGAGTGAACCACTCAGCATTCACGGTGAAGAGTCGTTCGCTGTGGACGAATCGTTCATGAATGGTCCACTACTACTACACTATAATAGCTGTGCAAACTTATTCATTTCTGCCATACCTGCATTTTAGAGTTCTG
Source organism: Macrothele yani (assembly GCA_039090855.1). Lineage (NCBI taxonomy): Eukaryota > Metazoa > Arthropoda > Arachnida > Araneae > Macrothelidae > Macrothele > Macrothele yani. The sequence goes on along the minus strand of CM077001.1, from coordinate 155,359,286 downwards.
TAGCTGTTTGCAGTTTCAGTAATTTTTATCAAGGGCAGGTAAACGAACGTTTTAAAATAATAAGACGTTATTGTTCTCGGTGTTGTTAACTAAGGGATTTGTCCTTTGTTTTCAATGATTGTTACAAATAAATAAATAAATAAAAAACAACACGGAACTGCTTTCACAAGGATTACAAGTTTCCTGTTTCCTACCTATGCATTTCGATATAATTTTTGAAGGAAGTTTTCACGCTTTCATTTGATTGGTTGATTATTGCCGGTTTGTTGAGTGGCCGATTTATGTTCAGTTTTGTCGATTACGATTTATAATGTTCTTAGTTTATTCATTTATTGTGTCTTTTACCCCAAGACATCGATTGTCACCTTATGCGTGTAAGTATTTCTTTCAGAGTTGCTGCTGAAATGAACGAAATGAAATTGTATTCTTTTGTTAGATATATCAGGAACTGACTTTCATTTACTTAGCCAGTGTACTTGAGCATGGCATAAAAATATACTGTTCCGTATCTGGGCAGAAAGTCAATTTAATAACCAATTTTGACGCAACGTCAAGGACGAGACCAAAAACAAGTTCGTATACAGCTAGATCAAGTGTAAAAAGAAAAAAAAAGGCATCAGCACTCAGATGACACTGATTTTTATCACAAAATTAATTCACTATAATTACCAATTTACATTATAGACACTTTGCATAACATATGATAACTTTGAAGGCATTACTAAGATTTAGAACCTTTTTAACTTTGTCGTTTTGCATTAAGTGCTTAGAACATCGAAGTTAGCTAATGCGAATAAATGTCATAAAATTCTGTGATACATAAAATTTCCACGTATATCCAATAACAACTAAATTACAGAAAACAACTGACAAATTGAATGAAAAGTTAGGTCGGATAAATTTTTCCAAAATATCAACTCCCTGAAGAGAGAACGTAATTTACAAAAAAAAAAAACACTCGTAATGCTGGTAGTTTTCCAAAATTCCTTGCGTGTTGTGAATTAACTTACTCCCTCAGCGCAAGGCTTGTTAGAAACAAAATATAAATAGTTTTACTTATTATTAAACCATTGGTTGTATAAAATGTTTTTGCGCTGAATATCAGAAGCTGAGATCAAGTATCTGCTCCTAAAAAGCGCGTATGTCACTCACACTTCAATAACAACAACCTCCCTACTTCTCTGCTGCTCCAAAATCCTCCGTCATTCATAAAAAAAAAAAAAAAAAAAAAATATTAACTTTGCCCTACTGCAGGTTAATTAGTCAACTCAAACGCATCTTTTCCAGTGTTTAAAAGCGCAAAAACACAAGGGGTTTAGAATACGTCATATTATCACTCTTTTTTATTGTTTCTCTTTGTCTTCTTTACATTGTGGTTATGTTGCGTTTTCCTTCATGTCTCTGCTTTTAATTGTTCGATGTGAAAAATTCCTTTTATTTCGGATATCTTCTGCTATGAGGAACATTTTGCTTACAATTTGTGATTTTTAGTAAATCACAAGTTCTGCCGCTAGTGGGTATAATTAGCTATTTCTACTTTAAAATGTATCACCGAATCTAAAAGTCTGTCCAATGCCCAGAAGTGAAACCGGGCGGAAATAAAAGGGGAAAACGAAAACGTGGCAGCAAAAGAACTGACCAAAAGCCATTTAGTATAGAGAAACAGATCAACGTGTTGACAGTATCAAGGAACGCAAACAAACCAGGACAAAGCTTGAAAGAACTTTACCGTAACTTCACATAATAAATACAGGGTGATTCATAAAGAACTATACAGTTTCAACGCACTATGAAACAAGAACAATGTAAGATACTTTATGTTACCTATAACAGAATTGTAGGGGAATGTTTCAAGTTTTTTTAGAGACAGTCACAGATGTTTTATGTGTGCACTCTTAGTCACACGACACACATCGAGCCGGTAATCCATTTCCGTCCAAACGCGAGGTAAGATATCCGAAACAAGTGCAGTGATAGTGGCTGTGATACGCTGTTTCAGCTGCGCTAGATCAACAGGAAGGGGAGTTTGTGTCTCTCAGTAGCGAGACACAAACTTTATGAGTACATCCCAAACGGTTAGCAGTTGTGGTCCGTGTCTTCAACTGTTACTGTTTTACAGCATCTGGAAACTGGAAACAGAAACTGGAAACGGAAATGGATTACCGGCTCGATGTGTGTCGTGTGACTAAGGATGCACACATAGAACATCTGTGACTGTCTCTAAAAAAACTTGAAACATTCCCCTATAATTCTGTTACAGGAAACATGAAATATCTCATATTGTTCTTGTTTTATATATAGTGCGTTGAAACTGTATACTTCTTTATGAATCACCCTGTATATTGTGTTACTTTAAGAAACCGGGTACTTTATGACTTGTGTTACTTTAAGAAACCGGGTACTTAAGAAACAGGGTACTTTATGAATTGTGTTGTTACTTTAAGAAACCGGGCACTTAAGAAACGGGATGCTTAAGAAACAGGGTACTTTATGAATTGTGTTACTTTAAGAAACCGGGTACTTTATGAATCACCCTGTATATTGTGTTACTGTAAGAAACCGGGTACTTAACTTATTGTACAGATGATTATACGATGTCTATGCATCAGTCTTTGAACAACTTAAGACAAAAGCTATTATAGCTATCAAGAGCAAATTTTATTTTTAGGAGCTTTTTTTTTTATTGGTGAAATATTACTATAAAACAAGAACATTTTACCTTTTCTAAAGACAACTGAAAATCATTGTCAGTTTAAAAAATAAAGTTGCAAAGCATTTTGTTGCTTCGAAAAATCACAATGAAAAATGCTTAATTTGTGAAAAGTCCTCCTAGAGAAAAAAAAGAAAAATATTACAAACCTATTCAGAAAAAAAAAAGAAATAAGCTCCAACAGAAAATAAAATGATTAAATCACTCATATTAATGACAAAAAAGAATTTCATTGTAGCGCAATTTGTTTTACGACGTACGTAAAACAAATTGCGCGGCAATGAAATTCTTTTTTGTCGAACGGCCTAGTGTTTGTGACTCAACAGTTAAAGGCGTGCGTTACCTATTCAAATGGTCTTGGTTCAATCCTGACCGGAGCGGCTGTCTGGGCCGCGAGTGGCCTAGTGGTCAATGTTCGTGACTGCCACGGAGAAGAGCTCGGTTTCGATCTCAAGCAGGTACGAACACTCGAACCACTAAATATCTGCCGTGCGTCGAATGGGTACGTTAAGCCGTCGGGCCCCGGGTACTAGCCCCCGCCCCCGGTAATAAATAAGGGCGTCTTCCTCCCCCTTTCTACCTCGCTTCCGTGTCACTTTCCTATCGGCACTCTAGCCCAAATCTCCTAGCTTCCTATTTCTGAGGGTTGTTTAAGACCTGGGGTCAGACACTCCATTCCTAAAATCCTCTACATATGATCTGATCTGATCTCTGACCGGAGCGGAAGGATTTTCTGCGGGGAAAGAGCTGAAAAATACAGGGTCGTCTGTTTTGCGGAATTTCGGTTTAAATACGGAAAAACCTGGAATGGATTTTTCTGAAATAAATGGAATTTCTGACTACGGAAAATCTGTGAAAATACGGAAGTTAAAATGAACGGGCACTTTTAAAAACGGAAATTTCTGAAAAACACGAATATCTACCGGTAACTTTGCTGCACGTTATTTTCAGAAATTTTCCGTGAATTCACACCACTTATTTTTTACAGTGTACAAACTCATTCACCTGATCAATCGCTGTGCCATTTAGACTTATCTTGCATTCAGTGCAAACAGTTCCTCGCTCAAAAACAATAACTTTGGTTTTTCCCTTACGTTTTTTTTTTTCAAGGCGCTGAGACACTTTTTTAATCACAAGGTTAACAGTGCTGCAGGTACTTTTTTTTGTGCCTAGGAGACTGAATAACAAATAATGAAAAAATAAGAACTAAATGTTGAACATATTCTGCATGGTTGTTTGTTTTGATCAAGTATGATTAGGGATACGTAATTTCCGTATTTACGAAATAGATGCGAATAAATGCGAAATTTGCCAATATAAGCGAATAAATACGAAAATTTGATTTTAACTACTTTTCCGCGACATCTCGATAATTAGCATTTTTTAAAGCGAAAATAGGACTTAATTTTGCGCAGCACTTGCGCCGTGCGTGCCCTACTCAGCGTGCGTTACCCGGGAAACCCCAGGCCACGCCTCTTTCCCTCTCGGCGAGTCAGCCAGCGCCACTCAGTCGCACTGGCTATCTGGCCCTGAAAGAATACGAATGAGCACATGTTTTTTTTTTTTGCATTTCGGTAGTAGACTACAAATTACAACGCTCGCTATCCGTTTGATAGACGTATATCAATATGGGCCGCCCTAAGAAGGAATTAGTTGATAGAGTGAAAGAGTTTGACCCCGATGGATTGTATTTAAGCGATACAAATACCGTGATGTGCTAATTTTGTAATGCTCGTCATCTAGAAGGGCAAATTGACTCTCCACATGACATCCCACACAACAAATGAAGCCTACCAGCATATTGGCAGACTATTCTGTCCATCCGAAGCCGCGACCACGCCCGCATCATCTTTGAACACAAATTTATTATTGGAAAGCTTCTCTAAAATACCATTTTTTAAAGACATACCACGGGATGAGCTCATCGATAGATACAATCATTTTCACAGACAGCTACTTACAGTGGTCAACCAAGAGGCTCCTGTTGATGTCATACAGATTTTAAAAGCAACAAAATGCTGCTACCTAAACTATGCAAAGGCAGCTATTCAAAGCCTCCATAATTCTGTTAACAGTGTGGATGCTGAGAGATATTTCAGTACGTACAACATCGTTATTACTGACAGAAGGCAAAGGCTAAAAGGAAGAGAACATAGAGACTACTAAAATGTTGTTAGCTTTTAACTAAGTATTTTGGTACTTAGCATACCAGTAAGTAAAGTTTAAAAAAACATTTTAAGTAAACTTTGAAAAACAGTATGTAACGTATACTCTATATTCACTTTCCTTTTGATTTTACTATCTCTGGTTATTTTATTTTACTATGTAAATTATCTTCCTACTGAACGAAATATTATTTCACCCGCTGAATGAGATCTGGCAATGAGTGTAAGTCATGACGTGGTGGTAGTTAGTATATAGGCGCGTTCATCGAGAGAGCGTTGTGTGTTGTTATGAGGTGAGCTTGTGTGTTGTTATGAGGAGAAAAGATTATTCATTATTGTGTACAAGAGTTATGAGTGCCTTAGTTGACCAAGAGTCGTTCAAATAAAGAAGTTTTCAGTAAGTTCAGTCTTTCTCAATTCATAGTTTTTGTCAGACCTCTGTCTGGCTGTTAGGTTAATAACATTTATTTGATTCCTATAAATAACCAGCGTTGAGACTTTGTTTTAAGTTCGTAATTAACTAGTAACAACACCCTTTTGAATTCATTATTTTGAAACTTAGTACAAGTATATCATTAGCTAGCTGGTAGGAAGAGAATCATTCATAATAATTAGCTTAGCGGAAAGTAAATAAAGCTAATTCATTATAAGTAAACTAAGTAAACTTGGAAAAACAGTAAACTAAGTAAACTTTGAAAAACAATTTTTTTGTGTCTTCAGTTTTTGCGAATAAATGCGAAATTTGTGACTTTAAGATTTTTTTTTTTTTTTTTTTGGCGAAATTTACGTATCCCTGATTATGATGCTCGTGACGTCACGTGTGGAGTATTTTGATTACTTCAATATCAGCGAAGACGAGTTGTTCTAGACTAGACGATAGCGAATATTAACCTGTAAAACATAACAAACAACGAAAAACTCCATAGTTAAAGTCACTATCTTTTCATCGTAACTAATGATGTAACTCCGCATTTGTGTGCCAGCTAAAGAAAACTTCAGCTAACAAGATTGAACACGATACGGAAAATAATAATCATAGGCATGGATTCAAAGTATGTATTTTGGTTAAGAAATAAAAAAAAATGAAAAGAAATGGAGAAACGTGTCTCTGAACGGCTGAGTTGATTCGTGCGGCCACCCCAAAACAATTGCTTCCTGGCTTCTGTCCAAGTCTCTCCGAGCTTTGCAGCAAAAGTTAATTTCAAGGGAGCAACGACCTTGCATGGCTGTTACCAGACGAGAGCATTTGCGCGATCGCTCTCCTTGCATTCAAAAGATTTTTATTCGGGAAACGTGAGCACGATTTTCTCTTAGGAAAAAGCTTAGGCGCTTCCTTCTTCTTCTTCTTTTTTTTTTTTTTTTTCACGTGCTGTTTTTCGGCGTTTCTTTCTTTCTATGTTAGAAAACGATTTGTACTTTAACGTCATGCAGCTGGGTACAATGATCCGCAGAGAGATCCTTCTTTCTTTTGCACAGACTCATGCCAAATTATGTTATACAAACTCCCATCGAATAGTTCAGCGTTATTATGCTCTCGGCAAGGACCGCACAAAGTATCTGATGTACGTAAAATAAAAGAAAATGAAAGCCGGAGAAACTTTTATGTTACGACTAAGGACTTTATGTGAAATTGTTCACCCTTAACAGTGCTTACAATTAGGACTCTTGGGCACAGATACAAAGATCTGCGCATCTCAAGAGAGGGATAAAAAATTACTGCATAAATTCTGAGTAAAATTAAAATTGAAACTTTTGTACTAGTTTCTGCTGCATTTTTCACGCCATACTTTTATCCATTAACAGAATTTACGTAAACTCATCGTCAAAAAAAAAAAAAGTTGCACCCAGAAGGACGTGTCGGATTGCAATGCTATTCGGGAGGAAGTTAAAAGTTACCAGGAACATTAAATGATGAAACATTAAGACTCATATGGGTAATATTTATTGAGCTACACCCCAATAATATCTCTCAGTATGGCGTCGGGCCGCCATGATTGCTTACCCAGCATTCCAGACGTCTCGGCATGGGGTTGTACAGGTTCGTAATCGTGCCCTGCGATAAGCCATCCCATGCAGCTTGAATCTTCTCTCGCAGTTCCTGCAGATTGTGCGGTGGGGGTGGAGTGTGGATAGCGCGTCCAATAGCAACCCAAGCATTTTCAATCTGCGATAGGTCTGGCGATGAGGCTGGCCATGGCAGAGTGTCAGTGCCTTGAAGGCAAGCTCGCGAGATAGCAGCAGTATGCGGACGAACGTTGTCCTGTTGGAAAATTGCACCGGAGTGAGCGTTCAGAAAAGCTTGAGCTACTGGTTGCAGGACCTCATTAACGTAACGTAGTGCTTACGATGCCAGATCACCTTTGGTGTTCATGCCTGTAATGAACACCAAAGGTGATCTGGCATCGTGGGCAATTGCACCCCACACCATGACACCAGGCCTTCTGGACGTGTGAAGCTCGACAACAAACCGTTAATCTTGGCGCTGACCACGGTGCCTCCAAACATGGATTCGTCGGTCATCTCCTCCAAGACAAAAGCGGAACTCGTCATTAAAGATCACCCGCTGCCATTCTGAGTGGCTCGTTGACTGTCTGGCACGACAACATTGCAGTCTTTGGCGACGATGCAATGGTGTTAAGGGCAGTCGTCGTAACGGTCTGCGTGCGTGTAGTCCTACGTCGTGCAGCCGTCTGCCAATGGTACTGGCACTAATCGGACGATGCATGGAGGGCACCACTGCCCGCTGAATATCTGCAATCGTGGCTGTTGGGTCTCCCTCCGCGCATGTGGGAGAACCCGTCGGTCCTCTCTCTCCGTGATTCGTCTAGGTGTCCCAGACCCTGCCTGTCGCTGCTTCGTGTCCTGTTTTATCCACTGCCGTGAACATTGTGCTATGGTGATATCCGCACGACCGGTATGGCGCGCAATACGGCAATAAGAGCATCCCGCTTCTCGGAACTTGACGATGCGGCACCTCTCGAACTCCTCAACTGCTCGAATTACTTCGGAACTTTTCTCCTAGGCATACTTCACTTGCAAAGGATGTAACCAACACAACAGAACGAGTCAGAATGGCAAGCATGCCCAACGGGACGACCTTATATAGCCCAGGTCTTAAACAACCCTTAGAAATAGGAAGCTAGGAGATTTGGGCTAGAGTGCCCAATAGGAAAGTGACACGGAAGTGAGGTAGAAAGGGGGAGGGAGACACCCTTATTTATTACCGGAGGGCCAGTACCCGGGGCCCGACGGCTTAACGTGCCCGTCCGACGCACGGCGGATATTTAGTGGTTCGAGCGTTCGTACCTGCTGGGATCGAACCCGAGGTCTTCTCCGTGGCAGTCATGAACGTTGACCACTAGGCCACCTGCGGCCCTCAAGAGCAAAGCTCACACACAGGGACAGTTCAAGGAAAAGTTTCTGAAAATAACGAGAAGCAAAGTTCCGGTAGGTGTCCGTCTTTTTTCCGTATTTATACAGAAATTTAGCAGAATCGTAAACGCTTTTTGCTGCGGTGGCTGGATTCGAACTCAAGATCGATTGGGTTTGGTCCACACAAGCCGGGCGTCTTAACCACTGAGCCAGAAAGTCTAGGTAAAACTCACGTTCAAAGTAAAACTGATCTCCCTATGACATATATATATATTTCCAATTAACGCGAGTGATTTGGTCATTTTATTTTCTGTTGGAGCTTATTGTTTTCTTGAATACCTTTGTTATAATTTTATTTTTTCTATAGGAGGACTTACCACAAATTAAATACTTTTTTTCAACGTGGTATTTCGGAGTAATAGAATGCTTCGGAACTTGAAATCTTTTTTTTTTAACTGGCAATAACTTTAAATTATCATTAAGAAACGGTGAAATATACTGTTTCATAGTATTATTTCACAACACTTCTGAATATAAAATTTATTCTTGATAGCTATATATAGCTTTTGTCTTAAGGACTCCACAGACTGATACATAGACATCGTATAATCACCTCTACAATAATTTAAATACCCAGTTTCTTACGGTAACACAATATATAATAAGTAGTGCACAAAATAGAGAAGAGCAAAAGAAAGTATCCTGCGCCACAATACCTAAAATTCATGCGATATGTTATTCACAATATCCGATCTCGTTACAGAACTTCAAAATCAGTTCCTTTGACAGACGATAGAAGTTTCACATTTAAGGTGGACGTCTAGTAATTTTGCTTCCTATACTTCCAATGGGCAAACTTCTGTACACCTTTTCTTCACAATTAATGCGTTCCCAAGATTGATAATTTGAACATCGATTAAAATTACTTCATATTATAACTTGGAATACTTAATATTTCCTAAAACATAACCATAATTACAATAAAAATCAATAACTTTTCCTTTGGTGGTGTTGAGATCAGAAAAAAGATGGCGATACCTGTACATTGATGATGTCAGTAGACAAACAAATGTTGGATTGCTTAATTATGGTTATGTTTTAGAAAATATTTAGCAATCCAACATTTGTTTGTCTACTGACATCATCAATGTACAGGTCGCGCCATCTTTTTTCTGATCTCAACACCACCAAAGGAAAAGTTATTGATTTTTATTGTAATTATGGTTATGTTTTAGGAAATATTAAGTATTCGAAGTTATAATATGAAGTAATTTTAATCGATGTTCAAATTATCAATCTTGGGAACGCATTAATTGTGAAGAAAAGGTGTACAGAAGTTTGCCCAGTGGAAGTATAGGAAGCAAAATCACTAGACGTCCACCTTAATCCTCAAGTATTCCCGTGAATCTCTCCTATTACCGGAATGTTTTCGTAATATGGATATGGAAAAAGTGAGAACGGAGTTTTTTCCTTTAATAAACGAAAGGAATTGCGAAAAGGTTTTTGAAAATTCAGAATTTTTCTGGCGTAGGAAAAATCACGTGAAATTCAGAGGTTTTTTTCCGTGATTTCACGGAAAAAGTTGTATCAGAAATCATCATCATCATTGTCAACCATTATCAATCCACTGCTGGACGAAGGTCTCCTCAAGTTTCTTGTATAACGGTCTGTCTTGTGCCAGTCTCCTCCATGTTACTCCCGCATACTTTCGAATTTCATCCACCCATCTCCCATGTGGCCTTCTGAGTCTTTTCCTGTCCCTTGGAATCCAGTCTAAAATTTCGCCTGTCCATCGATGGTCTGTCCTTCATTGATGTCCAGCCCATTGCCATTTCAGGGATTTTACTCTGATCATGATGTCTTCCACTCTTGTCATTTTTCGGATCCACGAGTTCCTCTTATCTCTTCTGGTTACACCAAGCATGCATCCCCAGGGCCCGATTTACTACATGCGAGGCCCAGGGCACAAAAACATTTTCGGGGCCCCCCCTCCTTATTCTCTATCGACCAAATAATAGTCACTGTGTGCAGAGTAGCAGAATGTAGACGTACATGCGTACGCATGATAGTTTCCAAATCCTTAGCAGGTTTGCAGATAGTTTTTTCATGTAGATTAAAAATAAAAATGCTAGGCCTATATACAGCAATTAAAACGCTTACTCAACACTTTACTCAGATTAATATACTTAATTCTATTTTAACTGAAGAAAATTATTTTTCACATCTTCTGAGTTCTTTTGTTTTTACAGACATTTCTGGCCTCTAGATTTTATCAAGGCCTGTTCTCAATGTATACGAACTGTATTAAAAGTTTTGTTTACACAGAATTTAAATTTTATTGCCAGGTTCCTCTTTCAGTTGCCAATTAAATAAAAATATTTCCTTATGCATTTTGTAAGTCCAGTATTTTTGAATGAACTTGTTGAAAATCATATTTATAATTTTTGAAGGTTCATTGATAGAACTGCTTTTCTGGATATAAAAACTTTCTTTAATTAATCTCTTGTTTTTATGAGGTAGGTAGTCCAATATTTTAATATTTTGCCATAAAAGTCCATTTTACACACATTGCTGCACATTCAATTAGAATGTACTATTTTGTCCTCATTGGAATCTGTAATGTTTTAATAATTATTTGTTTTATTAATTTTCCTTTAAATTATCTTATTCTATTATCATGGTATGCAGGTTGGCAGCGAGTCTTCTGTTTCAATAGCTGTGCATGCAGATGCATTTTATTTTTATACAACTCTGGCTGTGCGGGTACAACTAGTTGATCAGTAGTTTGTGGTGTTAATGACCCCCATAGACTCTAACTATAACAATATATTTATGACAAAATGGATGGACATCTTAATTTTAGTGAATATTGTGGTCTTGCAATGTACTGATTCTTGCGTCTAGAACATGAGAACAATGCATCCAACAAAAAATGTGAACTAAAACAAGAAAAAAAAAATCCATGGTGACCTCCACTGGACTTCCTCATAAATAGAGGTGTGAAACTGCATAAAAAATTGAAAAAGTGCTATGGGCTTCACGGTTTCTGCCAAGATCAAATCAGCGCATCATGATCAATATATCAGAAAACTGCAAAAAACATAAAATTTTGTGTTGATGAGGAAGAGTCTGAGTTACACAAAAAAAAAAAAAAAAAATAATAATAATAATAATAACAAAACAAAAAACATAATAATCTGAAAAGCTGAGGGGAACACCTAGTCCGGTTCAATTTTTGGTAAATGTGTTGTACTTCGGCATCCTAAATTATTTGGTCAGAAAAGTTGTAAAATTAAAAAAAAAAAAGCATATTAAAGATGCTTACCGAAACACTTACCTCCAAGTAGGATGAGTAAACACATGCTGCGGCGACAACCTAAAGCTTTGCTCCATTGAGAGGAAGGTTTGCTGCGGCTGTGAATTCATGGGCAGAAGAGTACAACAGGAATCAGGTACGCTCTTGTCAGGAAAGAGTAGCAGAATATACTGCTACGCTAAAGAATGAAGTTTGTAATTTCTGTCTCACTTTTTAAAAAAACATGCAGAGACTGTCTTCGTTCTTTGGTATGTAATTCCGTGATACGAAATAGTAAGTATGCACATGCCTTTCTTGTTTCTAGAAAAGCGTTAGAGTAGGTGTCGCATTCTCTCTAACTGAAGTTAGATGGCAAGTCTCAAAGTGAAAGTTTGATTACTAAAAAGAAAAAGCTTTCGCGGAGAAATGAGTTCATACATTCAGCATCAAAGAATCCCATGTGAAAAAAACAAGAAACTGTCCGATTGCGATGTCAAGAACTGACACCGAAATTAACTATTTTCTGTAGCGTAGCACTACACTCTTTCCTGACAACAACGTACCCGGTTCCTGTTGTACTATTCTGCCCGTGAATGTCCTGGCTGCAGCGATCCTTCCTTTCAACGGAGCACAAGCTTCATGTCAACGCCTCAGCGTTGTTTAAGGCCTCCCGCAGTGTCTGCTGACTCGTCATACTTGGAGTTCAAGTTTTTCGGTAAACATCTTTAATATTCAATCTAACGATGAAATTTTTTCACCATTTCCCCTTAAATTGCATATTTTAGAATCTGTACGTCACACTTTTTTGAAATTTTACAACTTTTCCGACCAAATAATTTACCACGCTAAACTACACATTTCCCCAATTTTTACCAAAATCTAATGAGCACATAATGCCATGAATGTATAAATTGTCCAATGTCAAACAAAACTGACAATACGATGACAAAGTGCTGTGTTTGGGCACCAGATCTTTTTATTTGTAATAACTCGTTTACTATTCTTTATTTTTAGGAATGAATAAAAACAATTGAAAATTTACCTCCTATATCAGGACGAAACAGTTGGGTTGAATATTTTTCTTCTACATTTCCTAGATGCAAAGTCATGTATCGGAGAATCATAATTTAAAGACTGTGTCACATCACTCTCCAAAGACAGCAGAGCTAATGATGCCAGTTTCGTTTGTCTCATGGTTGATCGTAAGGGATTTTTCAGTCTTTTCAGCAAAGAAAATGATCTCTCACTTGTACAATTTGAAATCGGTAATGTCATGAACATTCTAAGTGCAGTCTCAGTGTTTGGAAATGTGGCTTCTAAATTGTTTACCTTCAAAGTTTGCAACATCTGGGGAATGGTTGCATGCTCCCCCAATCATTGAGGAGAATTGCAAAAACTCATCTGCAAACTGGTCGTCAAGGTCATTGTTATAGTATTCCTGCAATGCTTTTGCACCTTCAAAATTTCAGATCTTGATTTTTTTGTAAAAAATTCAAATTTTCTCATTATATTTTCATAAGCACTTTTTCTGCTTGAAAGCTGAGTGACTAAAGCATCACAAAGCACATAATAAACTTGAGTTCTAAATATATCCCTTGCACTGAGTTCTATATGTTCAATGTTACATTCATCTAGGTGTTTATTCTGGGGGCACCTTCTTTCTTCAGGAATCATGACCATGGTATTGCACATTTTCAGACACTAATGTTTGAGCTTCCTCTTCATAGACTTCAAAATTTTTCCTCACGAACTGAATGAATTAAATTAACGACTGGAAAATTTTAGGTACTTCAGAAATATTTCCTTTTGGATTCTGGCAAGTTTGATTTGCACAGTTTAATCTCTGAAGTATTGTGTCCCAAACTACTGTGCTGATCGATATTTCCATTGTTCTCATTTTCTTCAGCAGTGATTTTGCTTCATCTCTTGTTTGTGGAGAATCATCTACATCTTCTGACAGAAATACTAAAACTTTCTCTATTTCACGATAATTTTTCCTCACTGATCGTGTAGCTGCAGCATCTGCACACCATCTGGTAATTGACCGACTCTTCAGTGTGAGTGATGAATTTCCATGTGCTTCCTGGACTTTCTCCTGAAGCATCTTCCAACGGTGAGTTGATGCAGAAAAAAGTATAGAGTTTTTGCAAAAAATGTGAAAAAAAGAGAGAACTTTACCACAACTATCTATGCTATTCACACCAACTAAATTTAAAGTGTGAGCAGAACATGGCACATATTCCGCTAGTGGATTGATTTCCCTAATGCGTGTTTGAACACCAGAATACTTCCCAGACATGTTGCTGGCATTGTCATAGCTTTGGCCTCTGACATTCATAATATCCAAGCCAGCCTCTTGTAGAAAAGATATCATGGTATTTGTAATGTTTTCTGCAGTATGTCCATGGAATGGAATAAATGTCAAAAACCGTTCTTTTGCTTCACAATCTTTGTTGACATACCTTATGATAAAAGCCAGTTGATCTATGTGTGTAATGTCTGGAGTAGAGTCGACTATGACAGAAAAATATTTTGACATTTTTATTTCATCAGTGATGGCATTAAAAACACGTACAGCCATTAATTCAACAAATTCATCCACACATGTTGAAGATAAGTAACTGGTGTTACCACTTCCTGGATTCCCACATTTTTCCAAGTGTTGAGCTAAGAATGGATCAAATTCTGCAATTAATTCTAAGCAGCCCAGGAAATTTCCATTCTGAACTGATCCAATTGTTTCATCATCACCATACATTGGCAACCCATGAACTGAGAGATACTTAACTGTTGCAACAACTCTATGCAAAACATCTTGCCAGTACTTGGATTCATTCCGATACTGCACAACTATCTCACAGTCAATGCATGCAGAAGCATTCATGCGTGATGAATAGTCACACACTGCTTGCCTGTGTATGTGTGAATTTTCATGCTCTGTAAGACGTTCACTTGCATGCTTCCAGTCAGAAAAACCTGTGGATCCTAATGCTGTAGTGCTCCTAGCATACAATTTGCATATCCAGCAGAATAGTAAACAAGTTGATGGGGATAAAGAAGCCAGTCGCGTTTTACCTTCTCATTTTTTTTATTCTGAAAAAAAAATTACCTTCTGTTAGAAAACGTTTTTTACCACATATATCCTTCCCTGTGAATGCCAGCAACTTCAAATCTTGGACTGGTGGATCGCTCAAAAAGCATTCGCGCATTTCTTCTGTAATTTCTCCCCATAAGGCAGGATCCACACTGCATTCATTGTGGAACTTGTGCTCTCTTCATTAGATGAATTCAAAAGATTTCCCAAATTAGGAGCACCTGTGATGTTAGATGATTCTGAAGTCAGATTACGCTCAAGAGACTCACCAGTACTAAAATTAGATGAATTTGTAGAACGTTTGGGACCAAGTGAAATATCCAATTTTTTAATGGCAAAACGTTCAATGCTACCATGCTGCAGGTCATCATCCTTCAGTTTCAATTGTTTGGCTTTCCGTTTAGCGCTGCCTGATAAGTATGTACGTTTTGACATAATTTAACTGTTAAATAATTCAACTTAAATATATTGTTACAACTAACTAAATTTGATTATATATAAATTTAACAAATATTCAACATTCCATCAGACTACAAGAAAAGCAACGCAAAATACAACCAAACCTTCGTGGTTACAGTTACGACAACGACAAGCCATGTGCAGGAAGTTGAAGGATCAGTTGAGTTTAGGTGCGTTCGGAAACACAAGAAAAGGCACGTGACTCAATGGAAGCGATCCTTCTTCTCACTGGCCACCTGAAGGCTATTAAACCACTGAAACTCATTAATGGCCACGTGTTTACGTGAAATTCGAACCTCAAACTCACTGTGTGTAAGTACCACATCTATAAACACATGACTCATGAGCATGCAAAAGTAAAAATAATAAATTTTGAATATACACACACAAAATTCCCATTAACTAAGTACACATTTAATTCAAATTTGGGGGCCCCCAAAAATCGGGGCCCTGGGCACGTGCCCCGTGTGCCCTCCCGTAAATCGGGGCCTGTGCATCCCTCTATTCTGCTTTGAGTTGTCGGCAGTCTTTGTATGTCTCTTTTAGTTAAAGTCCACGTCTCTGCACCATACGTAAGCACTGGAAGGATGCATTGATCAAACACTTTTCTTTTAAGACATAATTGCATATTGCTCTTGAAAATTATACTGTTTCTTCCAAAAGCTCTCCAGGCAGGTATTATACGCCGATTAATTTCTTCATCAATGTGACCCTCAGTTGATGTCTGCTGTCCAAGATAAATCTAGGTATCGGTTATCTACAGCTTTCCCCCTATCAATCGATAAACCTTCATTTCTTGTTAAAGCATTGTACATCACTTTTGTCTTCTGAAAGTTCATTTTTAATTCCACTTCTTTACTCTTGTCAGCAAGTTCCTGGATCATACTCTGTAACTCTGATGGGGTAGTTGCAAAAATGACTACGTCATTAGCAAAACGAAGGTGAGTTAGATAATCTCCGTTAATCTTTATCCCTTTGTTTTCCCAGTTCAGTGATTGAAAGGCATTTTCCAATGTGACATTAAAAAGTTTCGGAGATGTAGTGTCACCTTGTCTCAATCCCTTTCCAATTTTTATGGGCATCAGAAATATGCTTCGTTAATTCACGAAAGGAATCACAGAAAGTGGCTCGTGAATTTCGGAAAAATATTTACGGCGTGTTTTCAAATATTGTTATTATTGCTTTGCTATGACAGGAATTATGGTAATTTCTGTGTTCATTTATACTTTCCGAACGACTTAATATATTCAGTTTTATTACTTTTTGGCAGCACTATTCGTTTTAAATAAAATTTTTGGAGGCGTACGGAGTAAAGATGTGTTTCCTTTTTCTTTCAGATCGTATTTTGCTTTAACCACAACTCACGAGACAGTTTGTAGGCAGAAGATGGATACTAGGGATGAATAAATTGAGCGACCGACGAGGAGAGAGTATGCCCACTCTCACGTCAACCCCAGAAATTTGTCTCTGGAGAGGTGAGTTCTCTTTCACTTTCATAAACGAAGTTCCCTCTCATTCATGCTTCTTTACATACATTAGTGTACATCATTACACCTTTGTAAATAATACCCCGCAAAATTCGTCAAAGGGGAACTCGATCAACATGTTGCAATCTTTGCTTTGTGAAAAACTTGAGAATCAACAAAATCTTGTGGAAGTACCGAAATGTTTACTTTTATGTTTTTAACAACTCTCTTTTGTAACAGAAACTATGACATGCGCTGCTAGAAGATATCTTTTTTTTTTTTTTTTTTGATTGGAGGTTTAACGACCTGCGTGAGTAGCTCAATAGGTTATGAGTAGTCGCCCGTCTTTAATTTAGAAGACAAACACAACATCCATGCCTCACCGGGATTCAAACCCGGACCCCTTTCCGACGAATCATCAGAAGCCATCGCTTAGACCTCTGCGCCTCCGGGGCGGCGAAGAGATCTTCCGTAATTTAACGTAAATCATTATTCAAAATATTTAATTTTATTTTGGGCTTTAACGATCTCGGTCAGCAACTCTAAGGGCAGTCGTTCATCCCTAATTTGCCGCCCCTATGGCGCAGTGGTCTAAGCATTGAATTATGATCATTCGTGTGTGAAGGGGTCCGGGTTCGAATCCCGGTGAGGCATGGATGTTGTGTTTGTCTTACGGCGTTGGCTTTCTCCCTTCCTTGCAACCAGTGGCCCTAAATTAGGGACGGGCGACTGCTTATAGCCAATTCAGTTGCTCACGGTGGTCGTTAAACCTCCAACCAATCAGTCAATCAATCAATCATCTCTGACTTGGGCTACTGGTTCCAGGGAAGGGAAAAAGCGAACGCTGTAAGATAATCACACCACCCATGCTTCATCCGGGACTCGAACTCGGACTCTTCTGGGAGGAGTATCCAGAAATCCAGAAACCTACGTCTGTGTCCACTTGGCCACCAGGTAGGCCAAAATATTTCAAATTACACTGCTGGCCATTAAAAGTGCAACACCACGAAAAAGCTCCTTCTTGGGTGTCAACACCCTCAATTTGATTTCTTCTCCTCCTTTGAAGCTCATGCATTCTCCTTTGGTTTCACTTATTCCTCTTTTCCCAGTTTTTTCAGCTTTTCTTCTGCTTCACTTTCACTCTTGTCACATAACACTACATCATGTGCAAACAACATGGTTCGCGGTGATACTTCCCTCACTCCTGCTGATGCTGCATCTAAAATAATATGCAATAAGAATGGCCTTAATAGCGATTTTACTCCAACTTCTGGCACGTGTATCTCTGCATATTCCTATTATCAGTTGCATATGTTTTTCCTGCACCGTTTTTTCACTCACGCAATTCCATATTTGCTGCGTTGGTACTCTTATAAGTATCTTGCGTACAGAATGTAAGTATTTTATTATTCAAGCAATACTTAGTACTATTCAATACAGGTGAATCGAATTCACTAAAGCTGCCCCGGTGGCGCAGTGGTCTAAGCAATGGCCTCTGATCATTCGTCCGATAGGGGTCCTGGTTCGAATCCCAGTGAGGCATGGATGTTGTGTTTGCCTTACGGTACTGGCTCTCTCCCTTCCCTGGAACCAGTGACCCTAAATAAGGGACGGACGACTGCTTATAGCCCATTGAGTTGCTCATGGTGGTCGTTAAACCTCCAATCAATCAATCAATCGAATCCACTAATTTCCAAAACGTTTGTGACGTATATTCTAAATTAACTTTCATTTTTAATTTCTTTTCCTATGTAAATTTGAGTTTGTTCTCTTTTGCACTTTCCAAACTTAACGGGATATCTTCTCTCTCAGATGAATGAGGTTGGCAACACTTTTCAGGTCAGAGAGAGTGATGTATGAATGTGATAAGAACGATAGAAGCAGTTGCTTAGTGTGTGTGTGTGTGTGTGTGTGTGTGTGTGGAGATGTTCGATAGCTGTTAAGATAAATTGTACGACAAATAATTAAGGTATTATATGTGGCTATATTGTAGATATCATCATTCGTTGCTGTACCAATAAAAGGTTGTCGTAAGTTTGGCTTTTGTATATGTTTCGTCTGGCCGTAAAACCTTAAATTAGAGCTGTTTCGTGCATCTATTGCATGGTATTCTCATTTAGTTCATTTCCTTAGTCATGGTTTTAGACACAGCGTAACACCAATCTCGCACACGAAAAAGGGTTACGTCTTACGTTTCTTTTAATGCTTGTGACGAAAATCCCATTTCTTCATAAAGCATCTGTACCTGGTAGTTCGGCATCTTCCAGTGTCACTTCACATAAATTTGCAATGGTCTTGACAAATTTGAGTTGTTCGATAAAGGAACAAAGGAAAACAAATTTAAGTGAAAGGAAATTCTGAAATTCGTTTGCCGCGAACTGGAGGAATCATCTGTTATAAGTGCTATTAGGAATTATTAGTTTACGGAAATACCGTCTTTCGCTGTTTCAACTAACAAACATCGATCTTAATCGATGTGTATTATATTATATTATATTATATTATATTATATCGATCTTAATCGATATCCCCACGGGGCTATCGATTTTGTTTCGTGTTTCAAAGTTTGATTTATTAAAAAAATATACACATCTCTCGAATAATGTTTTTATTGCTAATCAAATGAAAATCGAAATCCCCACGGGGCTGTCGATTTTGTTTCGTGTTTCAAAGTTTGATTTTTTAAAATATTATACACATCTCTCGAATAATGTTTTTATTGCTAACCAAATTTAAACAATTAACCATTGTGTTGTTACGAAAAACTCAGTTTTTGTTCCTCTGGAATATAGATGATGCAAGAATTCTTCAATGTTTTAGAACTTTCCTAAATCACGGATTCCCGTGTTTGCCCTTTGATTTACGACAGCAATTGGCTAAGTGGCAGCTCGCGAGGCGCATGTGACTCTTACTTGCACTGCTTATCTTTTCATACAGCGTTTGGGGAATCATTCTACCGGGCTTGCGCTTTTCTTGTCTCGTGTTCCTTGTTAAGCACACCGTGCCCGGATGTTTTGACTCACGGCATTCGCTGTCCAATTTCTTTCGCGGAGAAACCGGTTTGTCATGCTGGCGCACAATCACGCATCACTTCTATGAATTAAAATAAGCTTTATTAAGAAACTAATAGTTTTACGTATCCAACAATGGGTATACTAACGTATAAATAATTGCCGATGGAATTTAAACTATTCTATGAATTTTTTACTCGTCAGCTAAAACTTTTCACTCGTCACAGACGAGCAGACGACCGCAGTTTTTAAGCCCTGATTATGTATATAATATAATATAATATAATATAATATAATATAATATAATATAATATAATAATACGAGTATATGAAGTAGTGCATATTTATCAAAATTGATGTATGTTTAACTTTAAAGTTACATAATTATGATTATTAAATATATACATAGGCCGTTCCATAAAAACTGAGAGGAATTTTTTTTTGGGGGGGGATTGGTAACAGTGCAAAGGGAAAAAGTAACCACGCGAACGACTAATTGAATTAAGGAAGTATCTGTGACAACAGTTATTAGCCGTGGCAGACGACTCTGGTTTTCTTATTGCGCAGTTGTTTAAGGTACGTCTTCATTTCGCCATACAGCTGTGGAGGTGAGTGATTCAGAGTTAAGAAGTGAAATGCGTTGTGCGATAAAATTTTGCTATCGTTTGGGTGAAACGGCTCCAGAAACAGTTGATTTAATGAAAAAAGTTTACAAAGATAAATGTTTGGGTCAGTCAACAATTTTTAGATGTCACCTTGATTTCAAAAAAGGTCGTTTGTCGGCAGAACTTGCTCCTAGGCCTGGTCGACCTGAAAGTGTTGTTACGGAGCGTATTGTTAACACTGTTTGGGCAATCCTGAAAGAAGATTAACGATTGACGTGTGAAAATATAGCGACGTCAATTAATATTCAAAAACGTCGCCATTCTGCATTTTACGCGACAAATTACTGCTGCATCGTGTGTGTTCCAGATCGGTATACCTCATCACCTGACGAGAGAAGAATTCTTAACCAGAGTTCAGGTGGGTCATGAGTGGAAACAAATGATTGCAAAGGATCCAAACTTTCTAAACACAATAATAACTGCCGATGAAACATGGATCCAAAATTTCGACCCCCTCACGAAGCACAAGAAGTGTCTGGAAATACACAGGCTCGCCTCCTCCGAAAAAGTCCGCCAAACCAAATCAGCTTAGAAGAGTCCATTGTCAGAGTCCGTTTTCATTTTTTTTTTGTTTGTATTTCCAGATTCAATTTAGATTCAATTTTGCGAACATTGAAAGTCACGTATCTCGCCACGTGAAAAAAAAGTTACTGGCATGAGTATTTTATACTTTGCCGATTTGCCTTTTGGACATTGCATAGAATGGCTAGGAAATGTGTGAAAAGTTAAGCGTTTCATACTTTAACGTCCCATTTTCGGCATTCTACAGATTTCCTAGGCATTCTGTACAATGCCTAATTTCAGACATTGCCGGTAACATATGTTCAATAAATGCTTACTTAATTATTATAATTTTTCTTATTGTTGTAAGAAGCAAAAAAATATGTACAGGGTGTTTGTAAACTCCTTCAACAAAACAACAGAGGTGATAGTACACATCAAGACGAACAATATTTGCAGTGGAACCTAGGGCCGCATTCCACTCCTGGTTCGAGAAAAGTGTAAAGTTACGTATCCACGTTGAGTCTTCAACAGTAAAAACAAAGAGACTTACTAATTTATTTGTTGCACAATTCCAATCGCATCAGAGAAAGACTCAAAGGAGCTGCTCAAACTGGCGTCCAAGGGCGTCGTTGCATAGCCCAGACAGGCGAATGAAGGACTGTCGCACCCTTTCATAGACTCCCGGTGTGATGTTGATCTTCTCCGCAGCAACAGCGTTTCGCGCGACAAGATCTTCCAGGGAGTCCACAAGTGTCTCGTACACCAATTTTTTCATGTGTCCCCAGAAGAAGAAGTCCAGTGGATTAAGGTTCGGAGAGCGTGGAGGCCAAGCAACAGGTCCACCGCGTCCAATCCACCGCCCGGGATATGTCGCATTTTGGAAGTATCGGACCTCGGTGGCAGAGTGTGCTGGGGCCCCATCATGCATAAACCACATGTCCCTCCGCGTGGCAGACCTGCCAACAGTTACGATTTTATCGTATTTCGTACGATAAATCATGCTAATACGATTTTGCAGCCAAAAATACCATTTTTTTTAAAATACTCATGCTTCCCCCATTTTTTCCCTTTTCAGACAAAAGCTTTGTAACAGAATCGCGGCGACGGGAGACGTACGTCGCAGATTTGTTTTGATCCTGCAGACAAAAACGACATCCCCAGAACTCTATTAAACCATCTTGCAGAATCCCTATCATAGACGCAAGTTTTCCGCCTTTCAAAATTTCTGAAAACGGAAATTAAACGGAGTGCGGATTTCTCCCGTAATCGTAATTTTTTTTTAATAATTAACAACATAAAAGTGTTTGCTGATTAGATTTAATTAGTTTCTCAATAAAATTTTGATGTAGGGAAAAAATCCCTACATTCCCATCATCAAGAATTTATATAGCTGAAATAGGCTTCAAAAATGATCAGCATGTGTCGTGTTACGATTTTTCTGAGTGTTACGTTTTTTGGTTTTGAGAGGTTGGCAGGTCTGGTGTAGTGAGCGGAACATCCAGGAACACACGGTACTCTACGCCGGTCAGACGTATACGTCAATTCTCATGTGATGTTCGAAAATGGTAATATCGCTGAACGGGTTCGGCTGCGTTTCTAAATGTTTGCTCCTCATCGTCTACGCACGTGTTCAGCTCACCTGATTTGCATCTTGTGTTTCTCATGCACTGGTTGAAACTCCTTGTGCCTGCAGGACGTTTTTCGAACGTGCTCTTTTCTGGCACTAGGAGTGGAATGCGAACCTAGGTTCTATTGCAAATATTGTTCGTCCTGATGTGTACTATCACCCCTCTTCTTTTGTTGAAGGAGTTTACAATCACCCTGTATATAAGTCCATTTCTAAACGAATTCTCTTGAAGATCTAGCGATAGTTTCAGTTATCAGGCTCGGGTAAATAAAATTTAGTTTTATTTATTTAGTTTTATTTTTGTAAATATGCATGTTGAGGAAATAAAAGTAAATTTACGAGACTTCTCTTTCGAATACTATGCACACAAATGCCACGCAAAATAAGTAATTAAAACAGCCAATTTTTCATTGAATTTAAGGAAACGGTTCACAAAAAAAAAAATATTAAATCAAAATAATAACATTAAATCAGTAATTACAGATATAACGACATAAAGTTAGTTAGCTATTATTGTCAGCAAAGGATTCTTAATGCGAGATTTGGTACTTTGCCTGTTGTCTTTTTATTTTTATAGTGCGAATCGTAATTTAAAGGAACTACACATACAAAATGCTAATGCTGGGTGCCCACAAATTATGTTTACAACTTTAAACATTTATTTCAAATACAAGTGAACAGATAAACTGTGCAATTGCTTACATAATGACGAATAAATGCGAAAGTGTTTTATTCATTATTTAAAACACGTCTACATGTGCACCATTTCTTGTACGAATCGCATCAATCAAGACGGTAATCGATTTCTCGCGGTGTTCGCTGTAACACAGGTGGTGGCAATAGGTTCATGTATCAGTGGTGGCAATGGGTTCATATATCAGTGGTGGCAATGGTTTCATCAATGGTGGCAATGCCTTCATCGATTCTTTATTTCAGCTCGTTGGTGTTCCGTACCTGGGTTTGATACAGGCTTGATTTTGGGTTTGTTATCTTTCACATAGCCCCATAGGAAGAAGTCCATGGGAGTGATATCTGGAGAACAAGGTGGCCAGGCAATGGGGCCATCCCTTCCAATCTACCGGTCTAGAAATGTGTGGTTTAGGAACTCACAAACACGCAGTCCCCAATGAAGAGGTGCACCATCTTGCTGGAAGGAGATGGTTGGTTGAAGATCTTCCAGCTGTAGTACCATATATTCGGTCAAAACATCTACGTAAACGTCTGCAGACATTGCTTTTTCCACGAAGTAAATTAAGCCCAGTGATTCAATTGTACATGATCCCACATCACGTATTCACCTTTGGGCTATCCCGTTGAACCTCTCAAGTCACATGGTAGTGTTCTGATCCTCAAATCACATTATGTTTGTTCAGCTTCCCTGAGACATGAAATGTTACCTCATCTGTAAAACAAACACAGGTGAGGAAGTTTGCATCTTCAGAAATTCGTTCCAGCATGTGAACTGAAAATTCTTTCGGACTTGGTTTGTCATTTTGTTCAAGTACCTGCACGAGTTACAATTTGTATGCGTATAGTCGCAAATGCTCGTGTGCACTGTTGAACGTGGTATTTGTAACTGTCTGGCAGCAGTACCGATGGACCCGCTCGGGCTACGTAACTGTCTGGAAGCAATACCGACGGACCCGCTCGGGTTACGTAACTGTCTGGCAGCAATACCGATGAACCCGCTCGGGCTACGTAACTGTCTGGCAGCAATACCGATGGACCCGCTCGGGCTACGTAACTGTCTGGCAGCAATACCGATGGACCCGCTCGGTCTACGAGTAAATGATTCACGCACACGATCGATGTTTTCATCTCATGTTCTTGGTCAACCATTTCTCTCTTTATCCAACACTGACTCGGACTGCACCAATTCTTTGTGCCACTTGCGAATCGACGGATGTGACGATGGATCTTTTCCATACTTACTCCTGCAATTTCGCTAAGTCTGCGTAGACGATTCTGTTTCAGGCTACGCATTACGCCTTTTCTTTAGGAGTAGCCATTCGTTTTATTTAACAAAAATTGTCACATCAACGGGATACCTGAAACTAGGCAGTTGTAATGTCAATAAAATCTCAGAATAGTATAACTACACTACACAGTCGAATCACGTTATTGTGACCACCTCCTACTTTTGACATCAACTGCGCGTAGCCAATGAAAGAAGGCACGTGTCGTGAGCTGGCTTGGAGGGTATATAAGGTGTGCTGTAGGCATTCTGGTAACATATCACTTGTTGCTGTCATGAAAAAAGGGGCGATTTATCAGATTTGCAAAAAGGGATGATTATCGGCTTTTGGGCCAAGGGTGGCAGTATTTCTGAAACAGCGCAGTTTTGAACTGCTCGCGTGCTGCTGTGGTTAAAGGGTATCGTGATTGGAGAAAAGGAACCACTGCGAATAAGCGACGTGGAAACTGCGGGGCACCACGTGCCATTGATGTGAGAGGTGAACGTCGGCTTCGAAGGTGTGTGAGGGCCGATCGACACGCTACAGTGGAGCAACCCAATGGCCGACTGAACCAGGGGGATACCGGAAGTGTGTCTAAAACGACAGTTCAGCGAACCTTGCTGCGTATGGGGCTCAGATGCAGACGGAAGGTCACTGCACCTATGCTAACGAAGGTTATAACGTAACTTCTTTTCGTGCTGAAATATTGTCGTTCTTACGTTATGTCTAAATCATTTGGTAAGACTACGATGGGACACTTCCTTAATTAAACCTTTACGGCCAGACGAAACATAAAACGGGAGTCCACTTATTGTAATTGATTCTTTATTCCACCATTATGTCCATAACATAGATATTGCACTTCCAGGTATAACGTATTTCACATAGCCACATACCACATATCCACCGCTATATCAATAGCATAGATCACACTTCGAAAATAAAATAATTCACATCACCACCTAGCCGCCCTGGTGGCGCAGTGGTCTAAGGCGCTGGCCTCTGACCATTCGTCCGTAAGGGGTCCGGGTTCGGATCCCGGTCAGGCATGGATGTTGTGTTTGTCTTACGGCACTGGCTCTCTTCATTCCTTAGAACCAGTGACCCTAAATTAGGGACGGGCGACTGTTTATAGCTCATTGAGTTGCTCACGGTGGTCGTTAAACCTCCAATCAAAAAAAAAAAAAAAAAAAAATCACCACCTATTCACCACCACGAGCAACTGTTGTATCGTTGTTTTTATCTGTCGTTCTTATCTCATACAGTCATACGTCACGTTCACTCTGACCTCAAATGTGTTGCCAACAGTATTCGTTTGAGGGAAAAGATGTCACATTAAGTTTGGAAGTGTAAGCAGAACAAACTCAAAATTTACATAGGGAAAGAAACTAAAAATGAAAGTTAATTTAGAATATACGTCACAAGGTCCATCGGCAGAAAAGGCTTACATTTGCTCTGCAGTATACGTTCTGCTTCATCGAACGGATGGACCAACGTCCATCCGTTTGATGAAGCAGAACGTGTTAGGCGAGAAACACCGGAGAACAAACACTCTTCAACCATTGCTGGCAGAACACAAGCTGGTGAGGGCAGCGTTATGGTGTGGGGAATGTTTTCGTGGCATTCTCTGGGTCCACTAATACCTGTGGAAGGCACTATGGACCGAATTTGTTATGAATCCATCTTTGCAGACCACGTACACCCATACATGCTGATTGTCTTCCCTGGAACGGATGGGATCTTCCAGAACAACAATGCGACGCGTCACACAGCTAGAAATGTCCGAGAGTGGTTGGAAGAGCACGATGAAGACTTCAACGTACTTCCCTGGGCCCCACGGCCCCTAATTCCCCAGACGTAAACCCAATTGAGCATCTGTGGAACCACCTCGATCGTGTTGTTCGCTCTATGGATCCTCCACCACGCACACTCCAGCAGCTGTCAGATGCACTGCAATCAGCATGTCTCCACATACCTGTGAACACCTTCCAGCACCTTATTGAGTCACCCCCAGCCCGTCTAGCTGCTGTCCGCGCTGCACACGGCGGTTACTCTGGATATTAGCTTGTGATCACAATAACGTGACTGGACCGTGTAGTAATCCGAATTTATTGACCTAGAGCAGAAATCAAAGTTTCCAAGCTTTCGCATATCAACCAGATGATTTTTCTAGGAAGGTAGACAGCAAACTGCACTTAGTGTATTTGATAATCACTTAGTATATTGCAACCAATGTGTTCCAGTTACCCTATCAATTGTACTTGTCATAAGTTCTTGTAAACGCACTTCATAAACACCTTGTACATTAACGCAACATTGGTAAGCAGGGATGTTGCTACCGGGAGGGGAGGGAGGGCAGTTGCCCTCCCAGGATGGTTTCGCCGGGGGCGTAATTTATGGAGATGAACAGCAGGTGGATAAATTTGCAGAACATTTTTACTCAAAAACAAAATTATGCACTTTAGTATCTTCATTTGTAAATACTTTACTTATCTGTATACATTATTACGTACAGCTAACCAGCGTACAGATTTGTGGATTATACCTCATGTATTGGGATGGTGTGAATGAAATGTCCGGCAAAGGACCAGCACACGTGGAAGGCGAGAACGGAAAAGTAGGACAACTTACCTAGGCAAAATAATCCCCTTCGGTATCGACACATAGTTGTCATCTGTCCGGCAAAGCCACGATCATGGAATGAAAAAAGTCTTGTGGCTGGGACCTAAAGAAGTGATCAACTGCACGTTGAACCTCGTTGTCTGTCGTGAGCTGTTTCCCGGACAGGAAGTGATCCAGGCGACGAAACAGATACTAGTCTGTCGGAGACAAGTCCGGGGCATAGGCAGAATGAGGCAGTGCTTCATAGCCCAAGGCACTTAGTGTCAGCATCGTTCGTTGTGCGACATGAGGGCGGGCATTGTCCTGGAGCAGAAGAACACTATGTCTGTCGACCAAAGACGGTTGTTTCTGCAACAATTTCTTGTGCATTTGGTGTAATTCAGAACAATAGCGTTCTGCAGTGATGGTTTGGCCTGCTTCCAAGAAACTCCCGATGAATTATCCCGGATGTAGACCACCAGACAAGGAGCACTATCTTCTTGGTGTGTATGGGGTGGCTTAGTATGCTGTCCAGCAGGCTGTGCCTTGCTTAACCATTGTGCAGATCGTTACCGATTATCATAAAGGACCCACTTCTCATCGCAGGTGACGATTCGATGCAGTAAAGGTTCCTGTTTATTCCTGGCAAGCAGCGACGTGAAGACTTCCAAACGCCTAGTCTTGTTGGCAGTTGCCAACTCATGCGGCAGACACATGCCCAGATTCTTGACCTTACCCAGCGCAGCCAGACGCCGAACAACTGTTGTGTGGTGGACACCTACCTCTGCCGCTATCTAACGACACGTTTTTCGGGGGTCACTTCAACCACACGTAACGGAACATCGTCAGAAACAGCAAAAGGTCGGTGACCACGTGATACGTTTTGCAGGTCCGTGTCTCAGGTTCGAAACTTCAAAAACCATCGCCGAATGGTTCGTTCGTTGGCTGGATTCTCCCCAAACGCTTTTTTTAATGTTTCTAGCGACAGTTCTTGCGGAATGGCCCAGTTTAAATTCATGCAGGAAAATGGTTCTCAAATCCGTCGTCTGCATGTTTTCCTTTGCAAGCCACGTTACGACCAAACAAACCACGCCTGAAACTTTTTCTTCGCACACGTGCTAGCTATTTATAGTAACTCTGTGACGTAATACCCGCAACACCTGTGGGTTGTTCCATTCCGGTGTGGTGGGGGGGGGGGGGCTGCCTCCACTGCTCGTTCGCGCCGGACATTTCATTTACACCAACCCAATATATGCATGATATTGTCCGGAAAGGTGGATGGAGGCATATGTAAGACAATATGTTGATATGCCTAACCTTTGTGACCTTTCGAAATACGTCGTATAGGGAAGAAGAACTAATTAGTCATTTGTGCTCTGTCACCGAAAAAAGGATTAACCTTGAACGGAATTTTCCAAGCCCTCCTCCGAAAACATCTTACGTTTACTATATTCGTTCAGTGCTGGTTTGGTTTTATTCTGCATTTCTGCACGAGTAGTGTTGTCGGTGTTCACATAACTTTTACGTTTCGCTTGACATTTAAAACCGTTGGCTCTTGGGAATTCATCTAATTTTTAAATTTTGAATTAAATTATGTCAAAAACTGGAAGTGAGATTTTTTTAACGATAATAATATGTACTTTCCTTCAATGAAGGTATAAGAAAGTAAGAACTCCTTACTATTTGAGGGAAGTAAAGAACTTCTTTATTTCAGCTCGTTGTGTTCCGTACCTGGGTTTGATACAGGTTTGATTTTGGGTTTGAGTGATATCTAGAGAACAAGGTGGCCAGGCAATGGGGCCATCCCTTCCAGTCTACCGGTCTAGAAATGTGTGGTTTAGGAACTCACAAACACGCAGTCCCCAATGAAGAGGTGCACCATCTTGCTGGAAGGAGATGGTTGGTTGAAGATCTTCTAGCTGTAGTACCACATATTCGGTCAAAACATCTACGTAAACGTCTGCAGACATTGCTTTTTCCACGAAGTAAATTAGGCCCAGTGATTCAATTGTACATGATCCCACATCACGTATTCACCTTTGGGCTATCCCGTTGAACCTCTCAAGTCACATGGTAGTTTTCTGATCGTCAAATCACATTATGTTTGTTCAGCTTCTCTGAGACATGAAATGTTGCCTCATCTGTAAAACAAACACAGGTGAGGAAGTCTGCATCTTCAGAAATTCGTTCCAGCAGGTGAACTGAAAATTCTTTTCGACTTGGTTTGTCATTTTAAGGCTCTCCTTCCCAGATAAGAGAAGGTTGCTACGTTCCTGTATAAAATTTCCTAAAATTTACTTGTGAAAAAATAAAGATGTTTTCACTAACAGAACTTTATCGAGGGCGCATAGAAAAGAACTGTAGGCGCACCCCTGACTCTACAGCAACCCAGCTCCGAAGTTTTTGTCACAAAAGAAATCGGTTTAATCATACATTTTTCCTTTCGCAAGTTAAAAAATTGCCGAGCACGCGCCACTTGCGTGTGTTATGTACATATCGTAAAACGCATCAAGCGGGATAAAAATACGTACAGTGAGTGCATATACACTATATTGACAAAAGTAACCGGACACCCCTTGAAAAGCAAATGAAAGGATCCGCTGCGTTGTTAAGATGCGCGGTACAAACGGTACAAAAACAAGCCTGCAGCTGACCGCGATCATATCGCACTCTGAGGTTGAGTGAAAATGTCGCGGCAGCAGAGAACTGACTTCGAGAAAGGAAATATTGTTGGATGTTATATTAGTGGGTTGGCCATAAGAGAAACCGAGAGGCGTTTAAACACACCCAAGTCAACTGTTTTGGATGCACTGAATAAGTCGAAGACACATGGCGTGCCTGAAGCAGCAAAACGTACCGGCACACGAAAGAAAATCAGTGATAGAGGACGTCGAATCCTCAGGAGAGTCGTTACAGCTAATCGACGGAGTACTGCACAAGACTTCAGTGTACAGGTGAGTAAAAATGCTGGAACCTCGGTATGTACACGTACCATTCGCAGAGAACTTCATTCCATGGGTTACCGTGGTCGTGCGGCTGCTCATAAGCCTTCCATCTCCACTCGGAATGCTACTCGTCGTTTAGCATGGTGTAAAGAACATTTATCGTGGACCGTAGATCAATGGAAATGGGTCCTATGAACTGATGAATCCAAACAGTCTGGTGGCCGTGTGTGGATATGGCGGCAGCCGGGGGAACGCTATTTACCACAGTGTACCACGGTCAAGTTTGGGCCTGGCAGTGTACTCGTGTGGGGTTGTTTTTCGTGGTATGGTTCCGGCCCATTGGTTATCGTTGACAAACCTGTTAACCAGCACGTCTACCTGGATATTCTGGACAATTATGCCCCACCAACTCTGTGGCACTATGGAACCGAGCCTTGTCGGTACCAGCAGAATAATGCACCGAGCCATAGAGTAAAAACTGTTACGGCGTGGTAATTCCGTATCGTGTGTGGACTGGACAGCACAGAGCCCTGATCTTAATCCCATAAAGCACCTATGGGATGAATTAGAGCGCCGCATAAGAAGTTTGGAACCAAGGCCTACTACTAAGCAACAGTTAGCGGCAACATTATGTACTGAATGGAAGCGCATACCTGCCGCCCCGGTGGCGCATTGATCTAAGCGGTGGCCTCTGATCATTCGTCCGAAAGGGGTCCGGGTTCGAATCCCGGTGAGGCATGGATGTTGTGTTTGTCTTACGGCTCTCTCCCTTCTCTGGAACCATGACCCCAAATTAGGGACGGGCGACTGCTTATAGCCCATTGAGTTGCTCATGGTGGTCGTTAAACCTCCAATAAATAAAAAATACCTATTGCTGTGTTCCAAAACCTTGTCGAAAGCATGTCTCGAAGGGTCTGTGAATGCATTAAGACTAAAGGTTGACCGACACAGTACTAGTGTATGTCAAAAAATGCTATGTTGTGTTTCTCTTCTAGGCGTCCGGTGACTTTTGCCAACATAGTGTATGTGTGACTCTGATTTCATAATTTTAGTTTTCCATCCGCAAATCAATATGCAAAGTGGATACGAAAGCGTTACAGGAGTAATTTTTTTAAATCTTTCAAAACTAGGCCTTCGCTTTAACAACGTATTTACGCTGGAACTTCCTGTGTTGTTGTTTTTTCTTTTTTTCTCAAATAGTTGACGACACGAAAACTTGTTGATCGTTAACCTGCGCTTATGACGACAGACGCAGTTTGGACCAATGGCGTTTACTTCACTGGTGTCTACTCCGTGCCGCGGAAACGTGATGAAGATCGAAACTACGCAGAAAATAAATTCTGGTACTTTCTATTTGCGGAACGGCCAGTGGTCCTGCAGATGGCGTCTGTGTCCGCTCGTATGCTATATTTGTCCCACATTGATTAGCGGATCCGCCGGGCGTTGCGATAAATACCCACGGCTTCCGACCGGAGCGGCGACTCATTGCGTGTGCAGGGGCTTCCCTCATATTTTTGCGCTTTTCACGGAAGGCTCAGTCAGAACCTACGGTTACGAAAACAATATTATCGATTGTCGAACTGCTGTCACACGTAACCGTAACTGCTGGTGCTCATCCGGCCGCTGCAGTTCTGGGCCCAAATCTGAGATGGGAATTTACTTCCCATTACGGCTATCAGTTGTTTGCACTCATCCGGCGATTTTCGGAACTCGCATTCCACTTTTTATGGGAAAAATTAAAAAAGAAATGCGTGCTTGCGTCATCTCAGAGTACACTAGGCTAGTGAATGGAAGCTTCCAAATCAATGAAGCCTCAATAAATCTCCTTTCGTTGTGGTTTAAGGTTCGGGCAGCACGTAACGATTATAATGTGTCATGAAGGTTGATAAAAAAAACCGCAGTTCATTATAATGCTTTTTTCATTCAAACATGGTGTTACTCAGTGAGACACTTGTTCAGAAAAAATCATGTTAATATTTTAATATTCGTATCACTAAGTTGTTCTCTGCGATGCAGAAGTTAGCTCCTCAAACTTATGTCTGCTAAATCAAAGCTGCTGATGGTGTTAGGTTTTACGAGTGCACACTGTTGCAGGGAAGTCGCCAAGGGGGTGCGAACAAGCCCAACCTGGAATTTGTCTTGCCCACTGAGTTCAAATGTGCCATTTTTCAATATCATCATCAACAACAACCTTTATCAATCCACTGCTGGATGAAGGTCTCCCCAAATTTCTTCCGCAATTGTCTGACTTGGGCCTGTCTCCTCCATGTCACTCCAGCATACTTTCGAATTTCATCCATCCATCTCCCGCGGGGTCTTCTTCTGGGTCTTTTCCTGTCCCTCGGAATCCAGTCTTAAATTTCGGTTGTCTATCGGTGGTCCGTCCTTCTGGCAACATGTCCAGCCCATTGCCATTTCAGTGATTTCACTCTGGTCATGATGTCGTCCACTCCTGTCGTTTCCCTCATCCACAAGTTCCTCTTCTTATCTTTCCTGGTTACACCAATCATGCATCTTTTCATGCTTCTTTGAGTTGTCTGCAGTCTTTGTAGGTCTTTTCTTAGTTAAGGTCCATGCCTCTGCTCCATATACGTAAGCACTGGCAGGCTGCATTGATGAAACACTTTTCTTTTAAGACATAAATGGCATACTGCTCTTAAAACTTGTACTGCTTCTTCCAAAAGCTCTCCATCAAAGTTTTATACGCCGATTAATTTCTTCAGCAATGTGACCCTCACTTCATATCTGCTGCCCAAGATAACTGTAGGAATCAGTTGTCTCAAGCTTTTCTCCATCAATCGATAAATCTTCGTTTCTTGTAAAAGCATTGTACATCACTTCTGTCTTTTGAAATTTCATTTTTAATCCCACGTCTTTACTCTTGTCAGCAAGCGCGTGGATCATGCTCTGCAGCTCTGAAGGGGTAGTTGCAAAGATGACTACGTCATCAGCAAAACGAAGGTGAGTTAAGTAATCTCCATTAATCTTTATCTCTTTGTTTTCCCAGTTCAATGATTGAAAGACATTTTGCAATGTGGCGTTAAAGAGCTTGGGAGATATGGTGTTACCTTGTCTCACTCGCTTTCCAATTCTTATATGTGCTGTATCCTCAAATATCCGAACTTTTGGACTTGCATTTTCATAGATGTTATTAATAATGCTAATGTATGCATCTTCAATACCACAGGATTTTAAAGGCATTGTTACTGCTGATGGTTTCACGGAATCGAAGGCCTTTTCATAGTCAATAAAAGCCACATATAATGGGAGTTCATATTCTCCTGTTCTTTTCAATATATTTGACTTTAAAATGTAATCTGTACTTTGTACTTGTAGTGTTTTATTTCGTGCAGCCCTACGTATTTCCCATAGGAAGTGCGTTGTTTACGTCTTCAAAAAAAGGTTATAAAAATAGCACTGCATGGCCGTGAACATTCAATTGTTTTCCACTCTTCCAGTTCCTTAGTTTAAGCCTCTTTTTCATGTTCGTATGGCCAGGGGGCTAACGAGGAGGGTGAACAGGAATTAACTAAGGGGGTCACTACTACTTGCTCTATTTGTTTTCTTTACAAAATAGGGGATCCCAACATGGAAAGTGTAACCTAAAGCTACACTAGCGCTCGTAGGACCGCCCCATTGACAGTGAAAGTGCAGAAAGTGGCTGACAACTGCTTTGTAGGAGAGGAGTTTAAGGCAAAGTCACTGGTTGGAAGGAAGGAAGGTGGGATGTATTGTGTCTGCGTGGCACGACATGACGTTAAAATTTGAATTCTTTACAAAATAGGGGATTCCAACATGGAAAGTGTAGCCTAAAGCTACATTTGCGCTCTTAAGACTGCCCCAGGACAGTGAAAGTGCAGAAAGTGACTGACAACTGCTTTGTAGGAGAGGAGTTCAAGGCAAAGTCACTGGTTGGAAGGAAGGAAGGTGGGATGTTTTGTGTCTGCGTGGTACGACATGACGTTAAAATTTGATTTCTTTACAAAATAGGGGATTCCAACATGGAAAGTGAAGCCTAAAGCTACATTTGCGCTCTTAAGACTGCCCCAGGACAGTGAAAGTGCAGAAAGTGACTGACAACTGCTTTGTAGGAGAGGAGTTCAAGGCAAAGTCACTAGCTGGAAGGCAGGAAGGGGGATGCATTGTGTCTGCGTGGCACGACGTGACGTTAAAATTTGATTTCTTTACAAAATAGGGGATTCCAACATGGAAAGTGTAGCCTAAAGCTACATTTGCGCTCTTAAGACTGCCCCAGGACAGTGAAAGTGCAGAAAGTGACTGACAACTGCTTTGTAGGAGAGGAGTTCAAGGCAAAGTCACTGGTTGGAAGGAAGGAAGGTGGGATGTTTTGTGTCTGCGTGGTACGACATGACGTTAAAATTTGATTTCTTTACAAAATAGGGGATTCCAACATGGAAAGTGAAGCCTAAAGCTACATTTGCGCTCTTAAGACTGCCCCAGGACAGTGAAAGTGCAGAAAGTGACTGACAACTGCTTTGTAGGAGAGGAGTTCAAGGCAAAGTCACTGGTTGGAAGGAAGGAAGGTGGGATGTTTTGTGTCTGCGTGGTACGACATGACATTAAAATTTGATTTCTTTACAAAATAGGGGATTCCAACATGGAAAGTGAAGCCTAAATCTACATTTGCGCTCTTAAGACTGCCCCAGGACAGTGAAAGTGCAGAAAGTGACTGACAACTGCTTTGTAGGAGAGGAGTTCAAGGCAAAGTCACTGGTTGGAAGGAAGGAAGGTGGGATGTATTGTGTCTGCGTGGCACGACATGACGTTAAAATTTGATTTCTTTACAAAATAGGGGATTCCAACATGGAAAGTGTAGCCTAAAGCTACATTTGCGCTCTTAAGACTGCCCCAGGACAGTGAAAGTGCAGAAAGTGACTGACAACTGCTTTGTAGGAGAGGAGTTCAAGGCAAAGTCACTGGTTGGAAGGAAGAAAGGTGGGATGTATTGTGTCTGCGTGGCACGACATGACGTTAAAATTTGATTTCTTTACAAAATAGGGGATTCCAACATGGAAAGTGTAGCCTAAAGCTACATTTGCGCTCTTAAGACTGCCCCAGGACAGTGAAAGTGCAGAAAGTGACTGACAACTGCTTTGTAGGAGAGGAGTTCAAGGCAAAGTCACTGGTTGGAAGGAAGGAAGGTGGGATGTATTGTGTCTGCGTGGCACGACATGACGTT
Organism: Macrothele yani; assembly: GCA_039090855.1. Classification (NCBI taxonomy): domain Eukaryota; kingdom Metazoa; phylum Arthropoda; class Arachnida; order Araneae; family Macrothelidae; genus Macrothele; species Macrothele yani. The sequence goes on along the minus strand of CM077001.1, from coordinate 155,324,217 downwards.
AAAATTTGATTTCTTTACAAAATAGGGATTCCAACATGGAAAGTGTAGCCTAAAGCTACATTTGCGCTCTTAAGACTGCCCCAGGACAGTGAAAGTGCAGAAAGTGACTGACAACTGCTTTGTAGGAGAGGAGTGCAAGGCAAAGTCACTAGCTGGAAGGAAGGAAGGAGGGATTTATTGTGTCTGCGTGGCACGACATGACGTTAAAATTTGATTTCTTTACAAAATAGGGGATTCCAACATGGAAAGTGTAGCCTTACACTAGCGTCCTCAAGACTGCCCCAGGACAGTGAAAGTGCAGAAAGTGGCTGACGACCGCTTTGTGGGAGATGAATGCAAGGCAAAGTCACTAGCTGGAAGGCAGGAAGGGGGGATGTATTGTATCTGCGTGGCACGACATGACGTTAAAATTTGATTTCTTTACAAAATAGGGGATCCCAACATGGAAAGTGTAGCCTAAAGTTACACTTGTGCTCTTAAGACTGCTCCGGGACAGTGAAAGTGCAGAGAGTGGCTGACGACCGTTTTGTAGGAGAGGAGTTCAAGGCAAAGTCACTAGCTGGAAGGAAGGAAGTTAAGGAGAAGCAATTGTGTCTGCGAGGCACGACGTTGAAATTTGCGTTACATAAACAAAAACGCCATTTTCTTTTAAACTAATTATTCAGGTACAGTGCTATTTTCGTATGCAAAAATGCAAAATTTCGAAAAACAATTTAAAACAACTCACTCAGAGCAAGCAAAAACTTGAAGGCAATATTCTACCTGCCCATGTATCTTACACCAGTGACGTAACTAGTCAGATCCGTGTATGTATGTATGCATGTGTGCCCAGGTAGAGTGGGGTGGGGATTGCACGAATTCCTTTGTAGACGATAGTGAAAAGCATCAAAGCCGCCCCGGTAGAGGAGTGGCTTAAGCTTTGACTTAAGACCATTCGTCCAAGAAGAGTTTAGGTTCGAATCCTGGTGAGGCATAAATGTTGTGTTTGTCTTACGGCACGGGCTCTCACCCTTCCGTAGAACCAGTCACCTTAAATTAGGGACGGGCGACTGCTTACATGCTAACAGCACATTGAGTTGCTCACGGCGGGGCTCGCCCGCCCGGCGCCCATCCATATTTCGAAGTCTAGCGATATTCCTGTACTGTTGATAAACTATACTGACAAAAGTCATCGGACACCTAGAAGAGAAACACAACATAGCATTTATTGACATACATTAGTACGCCGTCGGTCCACCTTTGGCCTTAATGCATGCACTGACCTTTCGAGACATGCTTTCGACAAGGTTTTGGAACACACCAATAGGTATGCACTTCCATTCAGTACATAATGCTGCCGCTAACTGTTGCTTAGTAGTAGGTCTTGGTTCCAAACTTCTTATATGGCACTCTAATTCATTCCATAGGTGTTCTATGGGATTAAGATCAGGGCTCTGTGCTGGCCAGTCCACACACGATACGGTATTATCATCAAACCACGCCGTAACAGTCATTATTTTATAGCTCGGTGCATTATTCTGCTGGTACCAACAAGGCTCGGTTCTATAGTATTGCCACACAGTTGGTAGGGCATAATTGCCCAAAATATCGAGGTAGACGTGTTCATTAACAGGTTTGTTCACGATAACCAATGGGCCGGGACCGTATCACGAAAAACACCCCCACACGAGCACACTGCCAGGTCCAAACTTGACCGTAGTACACTGTGGTAAATAGTGTTCTCCCGGCTGGCGCCATACCCACACACGGCCATCAGACTGATGGATCGTGTATCTGGGTTTATCAGTTCATAGGACCCGCTTCCATTGATCCACGACCCACGATAAATGTTCTTTACACCATGCTAAACGACGAGTTTACGGCCACAGTACCCCATGAAGTTACTGTGGTCGTAATGAAAAGAAGTGTTCTGCGAATGGTACGTGTACATAATGAGGTTCCAGCATTTTTACTCACCTGTACACTGAGGTCTTGCGCAGTACTCCATCGATTAGCTGTAACGACTCTCGTGAGGCTTCGACGTTCTTTATCACTGATTTTCTTTCGCCTGCCGGCACATCTTGCTGCTTCAGGCACGCCATGTGTCTTCCACTTATTGAGTACATCTAAAACAGTTGACTTGGGTATGTTTAAACGCCTCTCGGTTTCTCTTATGGACAACCCACTAGTATAATACCCAACAATCTTTTCTTTCTCAAAGTCAGTTCTCTCCCGCCGCGACATTTTCACTCAACCTCAGAGTGCGATATGATCGCGGTCAGCTGCTGGCTTGTTTTTGTAGCGTTTGCATCTGTACCGAGCATCTTAACAACGCAGCGGATCCGTTCATTTGCTTTTGAACGGGTGTCCAGGGACTTTTGATAGTAAAGTTATATCATGCTGAGCGGCCTTCCGCCTTTCATGAAAGTCGCGCAGATACCTACGCATTTTTATTTACCTTTCGAATCAATAAAGAAAACAAACATCTCGCATGGATAATTGCAAGCAGCATAATCACCACCAGGATAATCATGAGCTACATTTGGAACAGAACTAAGCATCATCAATGTCGAAATTTCCCGGTACTTTGAAGTAACTTATATAATTAATGCTCGACGTAAAAATAAAAATATGCCACACCATGAAAGAATGCATGAAACAGACAGAACTCACCACTACGCTGACAAGTTGATTGGAAAGAAGTGATTTCATTTCTGAGGGATTAATTACATGAACACGATGGGCGAGGACACAGTACAGTGGATGTCCACACATTTTTAGAACGTTTCTGATAAGAAATTACAGAGAATAAGAGGAGTTCAAAGAGTTGAAATTGGCAACAGCGTGTTAGATGAACGCGAAAGAGGGATCTGCTGCAGTGAAATATCGTCTGATGCTGAGAAAATGGCGTACGTAAACAAGCTGTGGATAGAAGGTTATGTTTTTGTTTTTTACGAAGAGAAATATCGGATTTTGTAATTAAAGAACGCTACAGAAATCATGGAAGGAATGAGCATTTCTAAATGTAAAATAACCAATTTTAATAATAGAGTGCAGATAGTCAAACATTGCTTTTAGCAGGAAAAATAATACCAAAAATATCCCAAGAAAGTACGTAGTTTTGCTACTATTTCAAAAATAAACTCTTTGGTCTTAAAAGAAAATCCACCGACCCAAAGAGCAATCGCTAATCATTAACAACAAAAAACAAAAGTTAGTAAAATCATGCAATTCATTGATTACGATATCTTTACAACACACCGGAAATCATTACTCAATTTATTACTCAAGTTATGAGGATAATGGCTATGGAGTAAATATCGCTCCTGTGCCCTGACATTTGACTCCATTTCGATGATATTCAAAAGAACCGGTCCATTTTGCGCACGGAACAACATGATAAAGTTTTGTCGCAACCGAAGAAGCATTTTTAAGTAAGTTATGACGCATAAGAGCGATGGAATGGATCCCGCTCCTGTGTCCTGACCTTTGACCCTATTTCAATGATATTCAACAAAACCGGTTCAGTATACCTGCGGAACAACACACTGAAGTTTTGTCGCAATAGAAGCATTTACAGTCAAGTTATGAGGATAATGGCTGTGGAATAAATCTCGCTCCTGTGCCCTGACCTTTGACCCCATTTCGATGGTATTAAAGGAATTGGTTCGGTATACCTCCGGAACAACATACTAAAGTTTTGTCGCAATAAAAGTATTTTTATTCAAGTTATAAGTTTAATGGCTGTGAAATAAATCTCGCTCCTGTGCCCTGACTTTTGACCCCATTTCGATGGTATTAAACAGAACTGATTCGGGGCCGCCCCGGTGGCGCAGTGGTCTAAGCGATGGCTTCTGATCATTCGTCCGAACGGGGTCCGGGTTCGAATCCCGGTGAGACATGGATGTTGTGTTTGTCTTACTGCACTGGCTCTCTCCCTTTCCTGGAACCAGTGACTCTAAATTAGGGACGGGCGACTGCTTATAGCTCATTGAGTTGCTCACGGTGGTCGTTAAACCTCCAAACAAAAAAAAAAAAAAAAAAAAAAAAAAAAAAACTGATTCGGTGTACCTCCGGAACAACATACTACAGCTTTATCGTAATGGAAGCATTTTTAGTCAAATTATGAGGATAATATCTGTGGAATTAATCTCGCACCTGTGCCCTGACCTTTGACCCCATTTCGATGGTATTAAACTGAATTGGTTCGGTATATCTGTGGAACAACATGATAAAGGTTTGTCGCAGTCGAAGCATTTTTACGCAAGTTATGACGCATAAGAGCAATGGAATGGATCCCGCTCCTATGTTCTGACCTTTGACCCCATTTTGTCCATTTTCAATAGGCTTCGTCCCCAGGTGATCCCCTACTACATACTGAAATTTCATCGAAATCGAACCATTTTTACGCGAGTTATCTTACGGACGGACAGACAGACAGATAGACGGACAAAGCTGGATCATATACGCTTCTTCAACCTACGGTTGGAAAGCGTAAAAAAGCTCTGTACCAACTGTAAACAAGGTAATATACAAAGATTTGAATATGAAAAAAAGAAAAAAAAAAAAAAAAAAAAAAGGAAAAAACAAGAAAACACGTTCACCGCCTTTTGCCTATAGGTACGTGGCTGAGCGCAAAACACGGTGTAGACTTCTTTATGAAAAACACTCAGCTGGAGACACATGGAAATTTAATGTGACTATTGATGAAGCCAGTGATGCAGTTCTAAATAAAAACGTGAATGGACTAGGAAAAAAATATTGATGAAGCCAGTGATGCAGTTCTAAATAAAAACGTGAATGGACTAGGAAAAAAATACCTTCAAAATTTTAAAAAATCTGATTCGTTGTTTTTATTATTTATTATTATTTTTAATTTTCATTACTAATTATCAATATCAGTTTATATTAAAACAGCTTAAAACTGTGTGGTCTTAGCAATTTTAAATAACAGGAAGAATGTAACGTGAGAGACATATGCTAAGATTATAAAAGTTTTGTTTAAGTACAGCTGTGTGTCGTTTTATACGATTTTAAATATGCATTGGGAATATTTGGGGACTAACAAAGTAACATCAACTTAATATGACTAATGCGCCGATTTTACCAAGATTATGTGGTACATGTGGAAGATTTTTGTATTGCCCGTAAGGAGTCAGAGAGTGATCTCAGGGGATTACTTTTATTGGAGTCGATACCAGTGGTGAGTTGTTTAATACAAATATACATAACTACCGTTTTTTCTCTATATATGAGCACGGCAATCTTAACCCTACGGAGCAGCCATCTGCTACAAATTTATTTTGACTGTCTAGACAATGGAGTTCACATTCTCTTTGTGATAGAATCTAATGATCTGTGAGACACCCCATTGCGTTATCCAGTTATGTAAATTAATCTCACACAGTATTTTTTGTTTTTTTGTTTCTGCCTTTAACAACTACCATGAGCAACTCGTATGGCTATAAGCAGTCGCCGGTCCCTAATTTCGGGTCACTTGTTCCAGGGAAGAGAAAGATCCAGCACCTTTGTGGCCATGCACACCACCCATGACTCATCTGAGGTTGGGACTCAGTCTTAGATCGGAGCAATGGTTAGAAGCCTGCACCTCAGACCACTCTACCACCGGGGCGGCCATTTATGTAGTATGAACATTCCATTAAGATACGAATATGTTTGCATACATAACACAGTTTTACATATTTTTGCATGCATGATCCTTTAAAATAATTCCTTTGCCCACATTCTATTACCATGTAACTACGAAAAGTGCCTTAGCGCTGCTAAGCCTAGGAAAATAGTGCCTTGTGCCCGCTAAGCCTAAGAAAATAGTGCCTTAGGCCCGCTAAGCCTAGGAAAATAGTGCTTTAGGCCCGCAAAGCCTAGGAAATTAGTGCCTTAGCGCCGTTAATGATCATGATGATCATATGTAGATGATTTTAGAGAGTGTCTGACCCCAGGTTTTAAACAACCCTTAGAAATAGGAAGCTAGGAGATTTGGGCTAGAGTGCCCAATAGGAAGTGACACGGAAGCGAAGTAGAAAGGGGGAGGAAGACGCTTTTATTTATTACTGGGGGGGCCAGTACCCGGGGTTCGACGGCTTAAAGTTCCCATCCGACGCACGGCGGATATTTAGTGGATCGAGCGTTCGTACCTGCCTGGGATCGAACCTGAGGTCCTTTCCGTGGCAGTCACGTACGTTGCCTACTAGGCCACCCGCAGCCCCTCTTAGCGCCGTTAAGGCGCGCTAAGCCCCTTTTAATGCATCACTGGATGAAGCCTGGATCTACGTAAACAACTGTAACAAAAAAAAGGTCGATTTACTATCGCAAAAGAGCAGAAAAAGACTTGCAAACTAGGTTCCATGAATCTAAAGAAAGTTTCAGTAAAGGATTCATGATTGTTGCTGGTTTCTCGTACAATAGGAAATTAAAGTTAGGAAAAGTAGAAAAGAATGTTAAATCAATTCTAATTACAGGGTGTTTCAGAAAATTTGATATCATTTGAGATGCAAATTTCTGAGTAACTAAATAGTCTAGGCAAATGAAACTTAACAGTCTTAATGTTGAGCAAAATAAGATTTATTCATCAAAATTTGAATGAGAAATTCGAAGGTTTGTGGATTTCATGAACGATTTCACAAGTTTTCAATATGCGCACCGCCTGTGACACAGCACAGACGTGTTACCACACGTCAAGTCGGTAATCCAGGTCCTGCCAAACACGATGCACCATGTCCCTCATGTTCTCAAGTGTGGCATGGGGATTTTCTTCGCCCCAAATGCGAACATTAGGCTCGTTGACTTTGCCATTCGTATGAAATGTGGCCTCATAACTGAAAACAAGACGATTTTCAAATTCGTCTTCTTCAAGTTTCTTTTGCATATCGACAAAGAAAACGCTTACGCTTTTGCTTGTCATCTGTCTTTAAGGCCTGAACGAGCTGTAGCTTGTAGGGTGTCATTCACAAGCGCTTCCTTGCGACACACCAAACTCTCGTTGGAGGAATGTGGGTTTCCAGACTTGCACGTCTTACGGATTTCCTGGGGCTTCGCAGAAATGTTTTCCGAACCCGCTCGACTATCTCTTCCGCTATACTGGTGGTTGTCCAGATCCTTTTGTCCTGCACAGACAGCCTTCCTCTTTGAACTTTTTGCGCCATGTCCAAATCTGCATTGCAGTTGGTGCATTTGAGCACATGAGGGACATGCTGCATCGTGTTTGGCAGGAGCTGGACTACCGACTTGACGTGTGCCGTGTCACAGGTGGTGCGCATATTGAAAACTTGTGAAATCGTTCATGAAATCCACATACCTTCGAATTTCTCATTCAAATGTTGATGAATAAATCTTATTTTGCGCAACATTAAGCCTGTTTAGTTTCATTTGCCTAAGACTATTTAGTTACTCCGATATTTACATCTCAAATGATATCAGATTTTCTGAAACACCCTGGATTACCAAAATAATGTTTCAACTCCTATATTTACAGAGGAAACTCCATTCCTGTATCCACAGAGTAGAACTCTATCGTCTATACCAGTCATGCATCCGAATCTACCACTCTGTTTCTCGAAAAAAAATTAAAAAAGAAACGGGTATCAAGTGTATACTTCACATTTCTTCGAAGTCCCCTAATATGCTGTGACGTGCCTGCCCAGCACACGACATAAAAGCAGATAGTAGCGATAACGAACGTCCGCGTAGCTCAATTAGTAGAGCGACATATTCCGGAATGAGGGGACCCGGGTTCGAGCCCCGGCGTGGACAAAAATGACGGAGAAATTTACTTCGTTATAATGGTGCCCGAACTTCCCGGATGACCTGGCCGTTCAAGATCTCGCAATGGTGTGATGTTCTTTCCACGCCGCGAGAGAGGAAAAATAAGAGAATCCCTTCTCCAGCGCTTCGAAAAATAAATGTGTGTGACGTTGCATTCCACACACCAGATTGACTGGGAGTTCTCAAGTGCACGTTCTACAGCGGATGGCTGCCTACGACGATTCATGGTCACGGCTGACCCGTGGGCCGTGCCCCCCGGCCTTCTTTCGGGGGTGGGGGATGACGTGCCTGCCCAGCACACGACATAAAGGCAGATAGCAGCGCTAACGAACGTCCGCGTAGCTCAATTGGTAGAGCGACTTATTCCGGAATGAGGGGACCCGGGTTCGAGCCCCGGCGTGGACAAAAATGACGGAAAAATTTACTTCGTTATAGTGCCATCAATGGACTATTGTGCCTTCGGACAGCTAAAAAGAGTGCTTTCTAAACCCAGACCTAAAGCAATGATTAGACTATGGAAAGCTATGAAGAGTAGTGGAATAAAATACCACTACCAATTTTACGAAATGCCGTGTTTTCTTGAAAATATAGATGTAGGTTCATCCAGAGAAAGGGCTTTCAGATAGAACATTTAAGAAAGAAATAATTTTATTTTAAACATTGATTGAATGCAAAAACAAGACAAAATCAAGTTGATGAAATGGACAAGAAGCATATCCAATTTCACGAAATGCCGTGTTTTCTTGAAAATATAGATGTAGGTTCATCCAGAGAAAGGGCTGTCAGATAGAACATTTAAGAAAGAAATAATTTTATTTTGAACATTGATTGTATTGCTTTAAAATTGTTCCAAAAATATGTGAATATCCTCTGCAAAATGGGAAAAAAATACGTTTTCGAAATGGAGAAATAAATATGAATAGGTACCTGGGGTACATGGAGCTGGAATACAAAGATCTGCTATGAGCTCTGCTGCGATACATTATATAACTGAAAATCTTAATAAGTACTGGAAAACGATGTAAAACAATCAAGTATACCCACTTCGGACATGTTCGTAACATAAATATTATATTAACTGCATCCTTACTTTTCCCGAAATTTAAAATTTAGGATTCAAAATCTGTCTGAAATAATCGATATTCGTAATAAGCACATGCATTTTTATTTTATTTTTTATGTGGCCATTGAGTGATGTTCTATTTTGTCATGTTGTCCGCGATTTAGAAAAGGCGACCTCGTGCTCTAAACAAAGAAATCTGCTCTATTGAGCTAATAAAAGGATTGTCACGCAGAGAAACGTGCCATTTTCTCGCAGGAATTACTTCCTCAGATGAGATTTAGACTGGCCTACATTCTTCTGTTGCATATGTGTAAACTTTTGCTTCTTCTACACTTCTGTATAAAGAAGGCTCCCTCATTACTAAATATGAATATAAATATACTTCGAACTTCGTTTCCGTTGCAGCAACGAATGGCGCCAAAAGTTCGTTTTGGTTTTGATTTCGTGTAGTATAAACACTGTTCATGTAAACATTTCTCGGAAAAAGAAAAAATCCACATGTTTTAGTCGCTAAATGCAACCAAGTGAAAACGGAATTCGATTTCAACCTTTAAAGAAATAAACCGTTCCATTTCAGACTACAGCCTGGCTTCTTGATTTCAGCTGCAATTAATCAATGCATCCGATGGCGAATGGGGTCTGTCGTTTTGCTCAATGAAGTTCGTCATTTGATTATTTCACAAGTCAGCTTTCGTTTCGTGAGACGAATAGATATTTTTCTCTTTTTAATGCAGGAGCAAAATGCTAAACCTTCAATTACAGTCCGGCCGGAACTCAGAAATTTTCTCTTAACTGATGAAAAGAAACGTGCGAACCGGTCTCGGTCTTCCCGGGACGTACCAGGCCCTTGCAGACCTCTACACTGTAAAAAAAAAATCTGAAATTCACCGACAAGTTTCCGTCATTTGTTTCGTGAATTAACAAAGCATATTTCTGATGCAACCTTTTCTGTGAAATGACGGAAAGAAACCTGAATTTAACGGATTTTTTGTACCACGGGAAAATTCTGAATTTTCAGAAACCTTTCCGCAATTCCTTTCGTACATTAACGGAAAATCTCCGTTCTCACTTTTTCCGTATCCATATGACGAGAAATTACCGGAAATAGGAGCTATTCGTGGGAATACTTGAGATTTGATTAACTTTAAAATATCAATCGTCTGTCGAATTTTGAAGTTCCGTAGCGAGACCGGATATTGTGGATAGCATATCGCATGGATTTTGTTTATTGTGGCACAAGATATTTCTCCTTTCCCGGATGTGGTGCACCAGCTACTTATATATTTGTATCTCTGTAAGAAATTTGGGTACTTATTGTACAGATGATTATACGAAATCTGTGTATCAATCAGCCTTGGACAACTTAAGACAAAAGCTATTATAGCTTTCAAAAATTTTATATTTAGTTTTTTTTTTTTTTTTTTTTTTTTTTTTTTTGTGTGTGTGTGTGTGTGTGTGTGAATAATACTATAAAAAATATATTTCACCTTTTTTAAAGATAGCCGAAAGTCGTTGTCAGTTTAAAAAAATCAAGTTGCAAAGCATTTTGTTGCTTCGAAAAATCACGATGAAAAATGTGAAAAGTCCTCCTACAGAAGAAAACAATTATTACAAACCTATTCATAAAAATATTAACCTCCAACAAAAAATAAAACGACTAAATCGCTCATATAATTGACAAAAAAAAAAAAAAAAAAATTCATCGTCGAGTAATTCGTTTTACGATGTGAGTGTCTCAGATTGCCGAGCGTTTGCGGTTCAGTTGTTAAAGGCGCGAGTTACCTGTTGGGCCACTTACGACGGGAGTTCGATCCTGACCTCAGCGAAAGGATTATCTCGGGTATAAGTGCTGTACAGGGTCGTCGATTCTGCGGAATTTCAGTTTAAATCTCAAATGGGCTTTTCTAAAATAAACGGAATTTCTGTCTACGGAAAATCTGTGAAAACACGGGTTAAAATAAACCGGCATTTTTAAAAACGGAAATTTGTGAAAAACATGGATACCTACCGGCAACTTTGCTGCACGTTATTTTCAGAAATTTTCCGTGAATTCACCCCACTTATTTTTTGCAGTGTAGATTGGCAGTGATCGAATTGGCTGGCGAGAGCTCAAACCTACCTCATCCAATATTGCTAGCCGCCCCGGTGGCGCAGTGGTCTAAGCGATGGCCTCTGATCATTCAGACCGGGGTCCGGGTTCGAATCCCGGTGAGGCATGGATGTTGTGTTTGTCTTACGGCGCTGGCTCTCTCCCTTCCCTGGAAGCAGTGACCCTAAATTAGGGACGGGCGACTGCTTATAGCCCATTGAGTTGCTCACGGTAGTCGTTAAACCTCCAATCAAAAAAAAAAAAGAAAAAATATTGCTATTCACAGTCGTGTCGATAAGGCGATGCTGCTCGTAGCCCCATCTGCACCTCGTCGAGTGTCGCCCTCTGTGAGTTGTGAGGTGGCGGCGATGAGGCATTCGGACTTCCGCCTATGTACACCAGTCCCACTACGGCGAAGCACGTTACTTACCTCCAGTCATTGTCGTCACATTCCGATGATAGTTTTTGCATCCCAGTGCATTTCTGCTGCGATTCGACTCTGGGACCAACCTGAGTTGGAAACGGGTCAAAAATTCTGGCCCCGGCCGTCACATAATTGGACCCGACCCGGGCAAATCTTCTTTGAGCTATAATCTTGAACATATCATCATCATCATCATTGTCAATCATTACCAATCCACTGCTGGATGAAGGTCTCCCCAAGTTTCTTCCACAAGGTCAAAAATTTTGGTCCCGGACCCGGCCGTCACATAATCGGACCCGTTCCGGGCCTGACCCGGACAAATCTTCTTTGAGCTATAAACTCGAATATATCATCATCATCATTGCCAATCATTATCATTACTCTGCTGAATGAAGGTCTCCCCAAGTTTCTTCCACAAGGTCAAAAATTTTGGTCTCGGAATCGGCAGTCACATAATTGGACCCGGCCCAGGTCTGACCCGGACAAATCTTCTTTGAGCCATAAACTCGAATATATCATCATCGTCATTGTCAATCATTATCAATCCACTGCTGGATGAATGTCTCCCCAAGTTTCTTCCACAAGGTCAAAAATTTTGGTCCCGGCCCGGGCCGTCACATAATTGGACCCGACCCAGGTCTGACCCGGACAAATCTTCTTTGAGCCATAAACTCGAATATATCATCATCGTCATTGTCAATCATTATCAATCCACTGCTGGATGAATGTCTCCCCAAGTTTCTTCCACAAGGTCAAAAATTTTGGTCCGGGCCCGGGCCGTCACATAATTGGACCCGACCCAGGCCTGACCCGGACAAATCTTCTTTGAGCTATAAATTCGAATACATCATCGTCATCATTGTCAATCATTATCAATCCACAGCTGGATAAAAGTCTCCCCAAAGTTTCTTCCACAACGGACTGCCTTGGGCCCGTCTCGACCATCCACACATGTCCCACGTGGTTTTCTTCTGGGTCTTTTCCTGTCCCTTGAAATCCAGTCTAAAATTTCGGTTGTTCATCGGTGGTCTGTTTCCTATCAATATGTCTAGCCCATTGCCATTTCAGGGATTTGACTCCGATCGTGATGTTTTCCATTCTTGTTATTTTCCTTATCCACGAGTTCCTCTTTTTATCATTCTTTGTCATACCGAGCATGCATCTGTCCAAGCTTCTTTTAGTTGTCTGCAGTCTTTGTGTGTCTTTTTTAGTTAAGGTCCACGTGACTGCTGCGTATGTAAGCACTGAAAGGATGCATTGATTAAACACTTTTCTTTTATGACACATGGCATATTGCTCTTAAAAATTGTACTGTTTCTTCCAAAAGCTCTCAACCCAAGTATTTATACGCCAATTAATTTTTTCATCAATGTGACCCTTGCTTGCTATCTGCTGCCCAAGGTAAATGTAGAAATTGGCTATCTGCAACTTTTCTCCATCAATTGATAAATTTTCATTTCTTGTAAAACACATTGTACATCAGCTTTGTCTTCTGAAAGTCCATTTTCAATCCCCATTTCTTTACCCAAGTTCCTGGAGCTTACTTTGCAGCCCTGAAGTATTTATTATTTCAAAGACCTCTGAGGGTTCTGTGAAATATATTTTTCTATTCAAAAATAAAACGGAAATAAAACCGGGTCGAAATCGGGTCAGGAACACCTTGACCCGCAAGAAATTATCGACCCGTTGACCTGGTAACCCGTGAGCCGTTTCCATCTCTGAGACCAACAAACCGTACGTAGCCCTATATGATGTTAAAGTCTGGTAAAAGTGTCCGTGTTATGGTAGGATTCCCGATGACTTCACCTAGGCATCCTCACTCCTTACACGTTCTTTCGCCACCGAGATCACTCCTATGCAATGGTCTAAACACCTACGTGAGAACGACCAAACTTAGCTTCGTCGAACCCTTTTTGTTTCCTTCACATATAACATGATTGGTTCGCAACTACGATTACTTACACAACCCAACAGTGGGGGAAAATCCGCAGACAGATGCCTACTTTATTTTAAATAGAATAATGAAAATAAAATAAAATTGATGAAATTCAACATTTTCTTATAAAACGTGTCCATCGAAAAAAAAATTAAAACAAAATATTATCATATAAATTAAACAACAAAATCATAGAAAACCGTTAATGACAAATGTGCACACGCTAAGACGTAACAGTGAATGGTACATATGGTATTCAAACGAGAAATAAACAAATTAGGCCAAATTAGGCCAGTGCAGACCTCTACAACACAGTTATCAATACAAATTTGGAAGTTGTGAATCTGTTTATTGGTGTAAATATGATAAGGAATGGTAAGTCAGATAATATCCGAAAACTTGAAAATTAATTCTTCGTCCTGGAGCGAGAATCGAATCCGCGTCTCCCGAATAACGCCCAAGTATGCTGACCACTAACCACTATCAATACCGGTTGCTTCGACTAGAGAATCCTGTGATGGTTATATTGAAATTAATCGGAAATTTGAAACTTGGTCGTTCTTGGTGGTGTAGTGATTAGCTTATTCGGGCGCTATCCGGGAGACGCGGGTTCGATTCCCTTTCCAGAACAACGAAATTTTCAAGTTTTCTGATATTCTCTGACTTAACATTCATGTCATATTTACACCGATAAACGGATCCACAACTTCCAAATTTGTATTGTACACTGCCGGACAATTGCTAAGGACGGATGACAATAGCAACGATAGCAACCATAAAATGGAAGGCAGGAAAATGTGGAAATTAGCATAAGTGCGGAATACAGTAAGACGTGTTGTGCGTATGCAAATTTTGGATTGCCGAACTTGGTCGTGACGTCATAGCGCTGATAAGAGATATAAAGGATTTGACGCGTATTGACCGTTGTTGTTCAAACGCAAAGTTGAAAGGGAAAGAATCAATTGACGAACTTGCAATTTTCAGTATGTCTTCCCGACATCACCTAGATGATTTTACGCGCGGCCATATTATTGGCAAGATTGAAGAAGGGGGAAAAATAACAGATGTTGCCAGAGAGTTCGACGTCAGCCACAGTGTTGTTTCAAGGCTTTGGAATTCATTTCAAACAAATGGAGAGGGTAGCAAACGTCACGGGTTAGGTCGTGTTCGCAGTACGACACCTGCAAAAGAATGGTACATAGTGCTATCAACAAAACGACACAGGCCCAACACAGCTAGTGAGGTAGCAAATCAGTTTATGGCTGCTACGGGCAAGCGGATCTCCCGAAAAACTGTCGCTAGACGTTTGCATGAAGGAGGACTATACGCCCGCCGTCCTGTTGTGTGCATCCCATTGTCCAGACGTCACTGTACCGCCCGTTTGCAATGGTGCCATTCACATCGCAATTGGACTGATAACGACTGGTCTGCTGTCCTCTTCTCAGATGAGAGTAGATACAGTCTATCGTTTGATTGTCGACGACAACTGATCTGGCGTGATAGTGGTACTGCATATTGTCCAGCAAACATACAGGAAAGGGACCGATATCCGACATGTAGCGTCATGGTATGGGCTAGCATCATGATCAATGGCCGTACGTCACTCTATGTGCTTCCAACTGGGACTATGACTGGCCAACGATACATTAATGATGTTCCGCTACCTCATGTCCGTATGTTCCGTGGTGCTGTCGGTGATAGATTCATTTTCATGGACGACAACGCAACATGTCATCAAACAGTCGCTGTTCAGGAGTGTCTTGAGAGCAAGGATATTCAACGCTTCGTATGGCCAGCACGTTCTCCAGATCTGAATCCCATTGAAAATGTGTGGGATGCTTTGGGGAGGAGTCTTGCTGGTCGCCAATGCCCTCCAGTAAACAAGGACACCCTCATCAGTGCACTGACAGAGGAATGGGATAAATTACCCCAACAGCTGCTTGATAATGTTGTGCAAAGCATCACACGACGGGTGGAATCTTGCATCGCCCTCCATGGTGGCAATATCCCGTATTGACATCTTACGCCGGAACGCCTGCGGACGGTAATTGCATTTTTTTCACGTTTACATATTCTGCACAAAATGGCCTGTTTGTCCCTTGAACACTTTCCAAAGCCTTCTGGATTTCAGAGCACAATAAATTGTCTTTCTTGTAATGTTCTGCCATTCTGACATTATTTTATTTCACTTGGCATGCAACCACACTTACTTTTTTATGCGCTATATAGCCGTTTATGATCCGTCCTTAGCAATTGTTCAGCAGTGTACAATGGTGTAATCCCGTATTTCATTCATTGAACACAGTTATCATAACTCGACAAACAGTCTTGTGAGTACGTCCGCCGTGAAATCAGATACCCATAACAACAGCATAGCAAGTCGTCTTTGTTCAAGAAGAAAGTCAAACGGCATAAAAGGGCAACGTCACTCCTTGCGTCTTATGCATAGTACATAGAAAATTTCAATCATCTACACTGCTGGCCACCCAAAATGCAACACCAAGAAGGAAGCATCCGATTGGCCTGAAATTCGCAGCATGCGTCGCCCGCGAGAGGACATGCGCACGATTAGCATTGCAGGGCATATGCAAAACATGTGCGCCCAGCACGCCACCGAGAAGCACTATAAGAAGGGTGCACAGAAGGTGGGGTGTAAGTAGTGGAAGTGGGTTGTGCTGCCGGACCTGTGCGTGGGAAACTTCCTGACGCCTCGTCGCAGAATACAGCAGTCATACCAGCACGTTTCGGAGTTCGACAGAGGAAGAATAGTAGCTTATCACGACAGCGGTTTAACGTACCGAGACATCGGCGCCCGTGTGGGACGACATCCATCCACAGTGAGGCGAGTATGGATTCGGTGGGTGCAGAAGGAACGGACAGACCGACGTGAGCGATTGCCGCAGCCGCGGCACACCACCGAACGAGAGGATCGGCATGTTGTGCGGCGGGCATTGACGGCTCGCACCGCCACATCACGAACGTTAGCGCAAGAATTAGGGTGTGTTGTGCAACAACCTGTGTCAGCAGGTACCGTTTGACGTCGTCTGCAGGAGCGGGGACTTGTCGCACGGCGCCCATTGCTCCGATTACCATTGACGTTACACCACCGGCGAGTACGGCGGCGGTGGGCCGTTAAACGCCGCACCTGGACTACGGAATGGCACGACATTGTCTTCTCCGACGAATCCCGCTTCTGCTTGCAACACCACGATGGGCACCGTGGCGAGAGACTGTATGAGCCTGCATAATGCATCGCCATACCTGTCCGTCGCCTGGCGTTATGGTTTGGGGCGCAATTGGATATGACACCCGCACCCCTCTGGTACGCATCGCCGGTACACTCAACAGCCACCGCTACATCTTCGACGTTTTGGAGCCTGTAGTCCTCCCTTACCTGCAGGACCTGCCAGCGGCCACGTTTCAACAAGAAAATGCGCGCCCGCACGTTGCACGCATCGTGCAACAATTCTTCACGGCGAACTAAGTGTCACTGCTGCTGTGGCCCGCGTGTTCTCCCGATATGTCGCCCATCGAACACGTCTGGTCGCTGATCGGCAACCGAGTGGCCGACAAACACCACCCGCGGCTACGCCTGATGAACTGTGGTAACGTGTGGAAGCAGCCTGGACCGATATACCCCAAGTCCACATCCAAAGCCTCTTTCGTTCGATGCCACTGCGTGTAGCGGCCTTTATTGCCAGCCATGGGGACCACACGATATCTGCGTGTTCCGCAAGTCGCACGGGCCTGTAAGGTCAATTGTTTCATCTTTGTATCTGTTGTTATGTGTCCAGTAAACCTGGCTATGCTATCTCGTGTCCTTCTTGGTGTTGCATTTTGGGTGGCCAGCAGCGTAGATACAGGTGAAAACACATACGGAGATAATCAAAGAACTCACTGTGAGTATAAATCTACGAAATTTCATGGCTCTCCGGCAAATCATTCGCGATGGGGCATTTCCTATGTCGAGTAGTGTAGCGGATGTTTTTGTGAACGCGATATTTATTCCCTTTAACAAAGTTGCAAAGCTGATACTCAGACATTGTAAAACATTTAAGTCTCAAAATATTTTTTTTTCTTCTCTCTTTTTTTTTTTTTTAAAGCAGACAACATGTTCATGGTATTGAAATCATCAGCGGTATACGCCTTGTTTTAAATAATTTTTGCCTCCGAAATTTGAAAGCAAGAAGTGAACTTTATTTTCCAAAAATATATTCTCTTAGAATGGCATGCAAACAACACGTGCTGAATAGGTTCTGAACTTCCTGGGAATAAATATATCCGGTTCAGTTTCTGATGATTAAAATGTTTAAGTGTACGAACGGAAATAGGGAAGAAAACCGGAAGTTTGACGTATCTTGTTTGGAGAAATCAAAACTTTCTTTCTGCTTTTTTTTTTTTTTTTTTTTTTTTTTTGTAAAATAAGTATATCAATTTAATTCGGAATCGTACAATAATTCATATGTAAACTAAAGTATGGAAAGACAGGAAGTTTTGCTAACTTTTTCGAAAGGCAAGTGGTATTTCATGGGAACTTGATTGCAATAGTTTAGCGAAAAGACTGATTAGAATCAAGGCTGAAAGATTTCAGAAAATTTTCTGAAGATAAATTTAGCGAAATGAGCATCATAATACTGGGAAGCTGTCACGCTAAATTTGTAAATTCATATATGTCGCGTGGAGGCTATGAAAAGACTCGTAAGAACAACAGCGTTCGTTTAAAGATCTTCCAGATGGACAGAGAACAGAGAACAACAGCGTTCGTTTTAAAGATCTTCCAGATGGACAGTCGTAATTCAGACTGTGAATTCAGACTATAGGGTATTATCGTCTTACAAGTTTGGCATTCAAAGCATTCTAGGAATTTTGTTTTACATCCTAAGCACAGCTGCTTGATTCTGAAGAAATACACTTCTTTTTAACATAATGGCAGGTATGTAATTTCATTACCGACAGTTGAAGCAATTATTAAATTTTGTTTTATTGGTAAACACAAATCGTTTGCTCGTAATATGATTCTTCGTGTTATATGGATATCTTTTAGCAAAAATATGTGGGTGATGCTGTTGATTGTTTCCGTTGCTAAAAAAACAGTCAACAGGCGAAACCAAACTGTGCAAAATTGTTTTTGCATAAAAATGGATATTTACTTGAATATGCGAATGGCATATTCAAGTAAAATATGCGAATGGCATACTTCCGTATATTAAAATTCCTTGTATTTGTCAATCCCCGTGATCATTACAAGAAAAACTGTTTCTATATATGGAATTATTTTCAAATCGAGATTTTTACCTCCGTAAGGACGATGTTATAAGAAAAACAAACGAGAAAAAAATAGAGCGGAGATGTCGCGAGTGGAAGAAGCAAAGAATGGTAAAGGTATAATAATGAAACGCATATAATGTATTTAATCCGTTTATTTTTGTGGTGTAGTCAAAACGTCTAGTCGCTGATCGGCACTACGAAAATAAACGGATTTAATACGTTATATGCGTTTCATTACTATTCATCTCTGGTGTATTTAAACTAAAGAATGGTAAAGGTCATTGCAACACCGACGGGTCCCCTAGCGCGGGAGAGGGGGTATTGTCTCCACACTTCCTTCACTCCTCTCCTCAAGTAACCTTCCTCCTCAGTGAAACAGACGGAAAAAGAAAATCTCTCAGTTTTTTTTGGAAAAAGTGGAATTGTGTGAAGACGGTGTTGGTCTAACTGCACGACAAGGGTAAAAAAAGGTGGAATCAGAGATAGTCCGAATGCAAGCCTTTCATAGCCTCTTAGTGTTTGTTACCTAGGAGACACCACTGAATTTTTTCTCATCTATTCAATATCCTTTGAATTTATATCTCTCGAATATGCAAGAGGTGCCTTACTAATTTTATTCCTGACAATTTTCAACGGACATTCTGAAATGTCATTTGTAACTTTTCTTTTCGCTTTATTCGAAATAACTTGTCTCGATAAATTTTCATCTGTATCGTGATTATGCGCCAAATCAGACTTCAGAATTCCAAAAGCATCCTCATTCAAATATAATTTAGCTTTGCAATTTCGTTTCACACATCGCCATTTCCATCCTTCCTGAGGATCATATTCCAAATAAAATTTGAATCTTTCGTAATAATCTTTTCCCCCTTTGACCATACATAAACTCCATTGCAAAACGTATAACGACGCGATACCTCGCTACACAACCTTCAAAATGATGTTACTGTATATTGTAAAGTAAGAAACCTGGTATACTGCCCAATAGCAGTTTATCATAGCTCAAGTGCCTTTTTTTCCTCCTTCACTGCCTCCGTATCTCTCTCCCTCCTTTCAATAACACCTGGCCCATGCAGATAATCCTATCTTTCTTCTAACGGAGTTTTCCCTCCCAGTGCATTTGACATTTGTTATATAGAAGGGGGATTACATGGGCGTGCAGTTAGCCCTTACCCATTGAAGATCATGGACAGTGAAATGCGCAGAAAAAATATTGCGGTTAAATTTGGTGTTCCCCAAATACAGTGTCGACAATTATAAAAAACTGGGAGTTCGTTATGAAAAACTTTGAAGATGTCGAACCTGACAGGAAACGTTCTAAAACGTGTCATTTTGGAAAAGTGGACGACGCTGTTTTAAAGTGGATTAAACTTGTCCGTGACAAAAACTTGCCAATCTCAGGTCCTCTTATAAAAGAAAAGGCATTAGAGTTTGCCAGTCGTTTTGGGCAAGTGCACTTCCAAGCTAGTTTCGGTTGGTTAAGTAAATTCAAGAAGCGACGTGGCATAAGAGAGAAGATTTTCTCGGTGGGAAGTGGAAGCGTGTGTGACGCCGACTGCGACCAATGGAAAAACACGGTTTTGAAGAAGATTTTAGAAGAGTACACTCCTGATAACATTTTGAATGTCGACAAAACAAGACTTTCATTAAATGTTTTCCAAACAAGACTTACTTTTTAAGACGACAATTGTCATGGAGGTAAAAACAGCAAAGTGAGGATAAGTTTTGGTGGGCGCTACCATGAACGGCAAAGAAAAACTAAGATTATTGGTGATAGGAAAAAGTAAGCAAACTAGATGCTTCAAAGGCGTGAAGTCTTTAGAAGTTGACTACCGTTATAATAGGAAGGCATGGATGACAAGTGATATTTTTGAGGAGTGGATTTTAAATTTCAATAAAAAATGATTACGCAGAAAAGAAAAATTGTTCTCTTTGTAGGCAATTGCCCGGGCCCATTTTAATGTAGCATCAAAACTATCAAATGCGAATTTAACCCCTACCCCTCCCCCCAACACAACTTCAAAATTGCAGCAAATGGTCTTATCAGAGAAGGAATTCCCCATTATAAGTTTCTTGACATCGACGAAAACGTAATTGTTTCAGAATACTTGACGGGCGACGACATAGTAGCTGACTCTTCAGACAGAACATACTGACATCGAAGAGGCTGAAGTGAATGAATGACGCAGAAGAATCTCCTAAGCCTTCTAAAAAAGAAATGTTGGCCGCGTTTGATACAATACGTCGTGGTCTTCAGTTCCCCGAAAAAGTTCTTTTGACGATGTATTTCACGGACTTAAAAGTGTGAACACTTTTGTAATGAATCATTATCGAAATTTGTTGTGTAGCATGACATTAGAATTTTTTTACCCAAATGTAAATGCGTATGAATACTACATGAATACGATGTCTTTTCAAGGTATGTTCAGCACACTTTTTTTCTTGTGAATCCTTGTTTTTAATTTTCTATATGAACATAACTTGTACATAATGTGATTCAAATTCACTTAAGATATTACATAACATATATAAACACCCAGATCTATCTGTCTGTCTCTCTGGAACGTTTGACGTGACAGCAACGACTGCATTGTTGCGCCATCATTTGTCGATCAATTCGTGTGTGCTCTCGCGATCTCAAAATGATTGCTATATAATGGCCCGCGATCACTTTCAGATGTCAAGGTGATCGCGTGCTAACATAAAAACATTGGATTATTAATGACTCGAGTTCTGTTCTTCATTTCCACAAAATTCGAATTGAATTCTTAATATCACAGCAAGTTGAGTTTGCACGCGATCACATTGAGATGTCCAGGTGATTGCGTGCTAATTTAAAAACATTGAATTATCAATTACTCGAGTTCTGTTTATCCGATCTACAAAATTCGTATTCAAATCTTAATATCACGGCAAGTTGCGTTTGTATATTAATTTAATTTAGCACAATTCGAATATTAATTTGTACGCTTTAATTGCTTTTTTTTTAATTTAACTAACTTTCCGAGTTTAGTGCTGATTATATTAACACATTTTGCAAAATATCGATCTATCTAAAAGTTGAAACCTACAATAAAAACTGAAATCTTGAGATGTCAAAGTGAGGAAGCTAGAGGGCGTAAAGGGCGAAATATTTTTCTCGCTATCTCTGCTTCCGGGAGACGTATTTGAAAAGTTCTTTTTCCTTAGCATAGACTTTTTCGTGAAGAATATTTTTCGGCTATTTTCAACTTTTCCATTATGCAAAAATGCTTCTGCTAGAAGGCGTAGAGTTATATCATGTTTCCTTCTACATGTATATTTTTTCTTTTAACTGTTCGATTTTAAAAGTATCTTTGTCTCTAATACTTCCTTGTGCTACGAGATACTTTTTGTGCGCTATTTGTTTATTCTCGTAACTTTCTTTTTAGCCGCTGGTGGAAGTAAGTATTAGGTGTGCAATTTCATTCTCGGCCACAGTCACGACACGTTGACAGCAAATTATAGCAAATCGAATACATACCTAATCAGGGAAATAATCCCCGTCGTGTTGGATACATTTCAGCCACCGGTCAGGGAGCTGCCGAATGCCACTGCCGAAAAAAGAGGGCTGTTTCGAGTTGATAAAGTCATCAATACTTGTGTGGACCTCCTCGACAGAAGTGAAGTGCGTATCACTCAGGTGATGTTGCACGGAGCAAAAGAAGTGATAATCATCCGGGGCAAAGTCTGGAAAATACGCCTGGTGGGACAAAATCTCCCATCCCAGGTCGGTGATCGTGTTTAAAGTCGTTTTCGCGGTGTGAGGACGCGCGTTATCCTGAAGCAATAGGACCGACCTTCTGTCCTTGCCGGTGTATGGCCTTTTTGCCTCCACTGCGTCACTCACACGAATGAGTTGCTGACAATAACGCTCAGCACTGACCGTTTCACCAGGTTTGAGCAACTCATAGTGTACGACACCGCGCTGATCTCACCATATGCACAGCAACAACTTCCTGGCATGGATATTCGGTTTGACGGTGCTGGTAGTAGTATGACCTGTATAAACCCACGATTTGCGCCTCTTAGGATTATCGTAGAGGATCCACTTCTCATCACAGGTCAAAATATTGTGGAGGTATTCCTTCTTTTTGAATCTGGAGAGCAAGGACACAGCAACATCGTAGCGCCTAGACTTGTTGGCAGCTGTGAGTTGGTGCGGCACCCATCGGCCCTCCTCGTGAATCCGTCCAAGCTTGTGCAGGAGCTTTGCAATGGCTTTCCGTGTTACTCCGAGTTCCTGGGCGAGCTCTGACTGTGTGCGACAGGGATCCGCGTCCAACAGTTGTTCCAGTTCCTCATTGTCAACCTTCTGTGGCTATCCCGGACGTGTTCTGAATTACGGAGATTGAAATTTCCCTGCTTAAACCGCTGGAACCACTTCATACACGTAATGTACGACACAGCAGCCTCACCCAAAGCAGAACAGATCATTTGCTGGGCTTCCGCGGCACTTTTTTTCAGCTGAAAGGCGAGCAAGAGGCAGTGCCTCAAATGTTGCTTCTCGAACGACATTGTTTCACCGTCAACTTTCGTCCCTTCTGTCACTACAGCTCTGAGTGGTTACGGTTGCCTGGAAAGCTGTTGGATGGCGCTGCAATCAGCCATTATCGCACAGAGCTATTTGCATTTGCCGACGGTCTATGATCGCTTGCGGTTAGGGGCCGAGAATTAAGTTGCACACCTAATAGCTGTTTGTATTTCCGGGTGATGGTTTATCGATTGTGGAAATCCGGTTGTGATTTTTTCCTAACCAGTTGTTTTGACTTTGATTAACTTTAAGAAATTTAATTCGCATCAGAAAGGATTCCAAAGACGTGCTCATTACAACCAAAAATTCGGTATCGTCTTTTTTTTTTTTTTTTTTTTCGTATGGAGGAATGGGGTGTGTTGATAATTTTCCCCATAAGTTGGCCGCTCAAAATCAGCTTCTAGGGTCGTTTATGGGTCCCCAGTCCACCACTGTCTCCTACATGTCACTCCAGCATGCTTTCGAATTTCATCCATCATCCCCCGCGGGGTCTTATTTCTTGGTCTTTTCCTGTCCGTTGGCGTCCAGTCTAGTACTTCAGTTGTACAACATTGGTTGGTTCTTCTAGCGACATGTCCAGCACATTGCCATTTCAGGGTTTTTACCACGATCATGATGTCAACTCTTGTTCCTTATCCAATCAATGAGTTCCTCTTCTTATTTTTCCTGAGTATACTAAGCGTACGCTTCTCCAACATTATTTCAGTTGTCTTCAGGAGGTTATTACAATTTAAAAAACTAACTTTATTCAGCGAAATGCAAACCATCAGTTTTAGTAGCTCGTAGTCATTCTGGTTTCTTTTTAATACCATGGTTGGTTCTTGGAGGCGGAAAAACTCTCAACATCCGTTTCTATTCCTCAAATGTTCTAAACCGACTTCCTCGATTAAAATGAGCCGTGAAGCGGGCGATATGGTAATCGAATGGAAGCAGGTCCGGACTATACGTTGGTTCAGTAAGTCGGATCGGGCCGCCTCGATGGCGCAGTGGTCTAAACGCTGGTTTCTGACTATTCGTCCAAGATGGATCTGGGTTCAAATCCCGGTGAAACATAGATGTTGTGTTTATCTTACGGCACTGGCTGTCTCCCTTCCCTGGAACCAGTGGCCCTTATTAGGAACGGACGACTGCTTATAGCCCATCGAGTTGCTTACGGTGGTCGTTAAAACTCCGACAAACAAACAAGCAAAAAGAAGTCAGATTGTTGAAGTTAATCCATTTGCTATCACATGTAATAATTTTCTTGATGGAAAGTGCGTTACGTAGATTCGGGAGGAATTTCCTGCAGACCTTGATGCGACGGCTGACGTTACTGTAGTCGTTTGATGTTCGGCAATTCCTGGCTATCAGCCGATGGGTTGCAGTGCCTACTACTGGGTGTCCCACTCGCTACTTTACCCAAGTTTTTATTAATAACATCGTGAATAATTACAGTAATTGAATGATGTTTGGTAAGAACATAGCTTCATCCATGGAAAACAGAACCATATCATAAGAGATGTTGAAAGTTTCTGCCCTGTGCATCGAGACAGGCTTGAACACAAAACTCCATATTCCGGAATAATTACAGTAATTGAATGATATTTGGTAAGAACATACCTTCATCCATGGAAAACAGAACCATATCATAAGAGATGATGAAAGTGTCCGTCCTGTGCATCGAGACAGGCTTGAACACGAGACTCCATATTTCGGAATAATTACAGTAATTGAATGATATTTGGTAAGAACATACCTTCATCCATGGAAAACAGAACCATATCATAAGAGATGTTGAAAGTGTCCGCCTTGTGCATCGAGACAGGCTTGAACACGAAACTCCATATTCCGGAATAATTACAGTAATTGAATGATATTTGGTAAGAACATACCTTCATCCATGGAAAACAGAACCATATCATAAGAGATGTTGAAAGTGTCCGCCCTGTGCATCGATACAGGCTTGCACACGAGACTCGATATTTCGGAAAGTTCACGCCAGTTCTCCCGGCGTAATCGCTGACACTGCCTCGCAGATGTTGTTCTTCAATGCCTCAGAGGCTTGTTACGAAACACCACTGATTTGAGATACCCCAGAGAACGAAATCAGGGGGTGATAGGTCAGGAGATCGAGGTGGCCACATTCCTTAAGAAATCGTGTGATCTCCAAAGAACGACTCAATTTCAGCCATACTCGCATGTGATGCATGGAAAGTTGCCCCATCTTGTTGAAAATATCCAGTGATCAGCTCTTCAGAGTGCAGTTAGTTAACGAATGCTTGAAAATTTTTCATGTAAACGGCTGTTGTGACCGTATCCCGAAAAAAGATGGGCCTAATGATCTCCCGATGTGAAAGAGCGCACCACACTCCAATTTTTTGTGCGTGAAGTGGTTTCTCGAAAAATGTGGCAAGATTTTCCGTTTCCCGCATACATGTGTTTTGTGCATTTATGTATCCGTATAAGTAAATCTACACGCTTCTTTGGAAAAAAAGGTGTAGTCCAAGATGTCTGGTCGTTCTGCAACAAATGTCTGTAACCACTGACAGTACCTTATTCTTTTCTCTTGGTCTGGCACTTTCAGTTCGTGAACAGCAGTCAAATGGTAGATATAATGTGCAGCTTTCTTTGCTGCTCTACGACACGTGCTCTTTAACCTTCCGGTTTCCCAGGCAAATTTACGCACAAATTTCCGTAGCGATGCCTGGACGTTCTGCACTCCTGTTTTTGACATTTCGGAACGGCTCCCTCCATGCAAATCATGTAATGTTCCATGGCTCTACAGCTTCTTAACCAGTTGCAGAATATACGGTTTACTTGGTGCTGTCGGACATCCGAATTTCCTACGAAATTCACACTGACACTTCTTTATCGATTTACTCCGCCTATAAATACGGACAAGAAACACACGTGATTAACCAGGAGGAGATCGTTAACGCATAAAATCAGCCTCGCGACAAACAAACAACTGGACTGACCCCGGGGAACTCGAAACTAACATGCGCGACGTCGAAGGTCACAACGAGCGCACCAACGGGCATTGAAGAACAACATCTGCCAGGCAGTGGCAGCGATAACGCCGGAGTAACTGGCGCGAACTTTCCGAAATATGGAGTCTCGTGTTCAAACCTGTCTCGATGCACAGGGAGAACACTTTCAACATCTCTTATGATATGATTCTGTTTTCCATGGATGAAGGTATGTTCTTACCAAATATCATTCAATTACTGTAATTATTCCGAAATATGAGTCTCGTGTTCAAGCCTGTCTCGATGCACAGGGCGAACACTTTCAACATCTCTTATGCTATGGTTCTGTTTTCCATGGATGAAGATATGTTCTTACCAAATATCATTCAATTACTGTAATTATTCCGAAATACGGAGTCTCGTGTTCAAACCTGTCTCGATGCACAGGACGGACACTTTCAACATCTCTTATGATATGGTTCTGTTTTCCATTAATGAAGGTATGTTCTTACCAAATATCATTCAATTACTGTAATCATTCCGAAATATGGAGTCTCGTGTTCAAGCCTGTCTCGATGCACAGGGCGGACACTTTCAGCATCTCTTATGATATGGTTCTGTTTTCCATGGATGAAGGTATGTTCTTACCAAATATCATTCAATTACTGTAATTATTCTGAAATATGGAGTCTCGTGTTCAAGCTTGTCTCAAGGCACAGCGCGGACACTTTCAACATCTCTTATGATATGGTTCTCTTTTCCATGGATGAAGGTATGTTCTTACCAAATATCATTCAATTACTGTAACTATTCACGATGTTATTAATGAAAACTTGGTTGGGTAAACTAGCGAGTGGGACACCCTGTACTTGTAAGCACCAGAGCTCGTGAGTGCTTCTCGATGGATCAGTTTCAATAGCACGGCACAGAATGTTGCTGTCCAACGATATGATGTTTTGGTTTAAATAGAAACCAGGCATAAGATTTACGTGCTTAAATACGTGTCCGCAAATGTTTGTTATGAACTTGGTGAACATATATCACAGTAGGAAATGACCGGTGTCTCTTCCAACACGATCGAGCTCCCTGCCACACTGCGCGGCGTATGCAGGACTGGTTTCTTGAAAATGAGGTGGAATTGTTAGACTGACCTGCTCAGAGTCCTGATCTTAATCCCATGGAACGCTTCTGCGATGAACTGGAAGTGTATTTCGGAAGTGACCGTTGTCTCTTCCAACACGATCGAGCTCCCTGCCACACTGCACGGCGCGTGCAGGACTGGTTTCTTGAAAATCAGGTGGAATTGTTAGACTGACCTGCTCAGAGTCCTGATCTTAATCCCATGGAATACCTCTGCGATGAACTGGAATTGTATTATGGAAATGACCGTTGTCCGTTCCAACACGATCGAGCGCCCTGCCACACTGCTCGGCGCGTGCAGGACTGGTTTCTGGAAAATGAGGTGGAATTGTTAGACTGGCCTGCTCAGAGTCCTAATCTTAATCCCATGGAACACTTCTGCGATGAACTGGAATTGTATTATGGAAATGACCGTTGTCCGTTCCAACACGATCGAGCGCCCTGCCACACTGCTCGGCGCGTGCAGGACTGGTTTCTTGAAAATGAGGTGGAATTGTTAGACTGGCCTGCTCAGAGTCATGTTCTTAATCCCATGGAACACCTCTGCGATGAACTGGAAGTGTATTTCGGAAGTGACCGTTGTCTCTTCCAACACGATCGAGCTCCCTGCCACACTGCACGGCGCGTGCAGGACTGGTTTCTTGAAAATCAGGTGGAATTGTTAGACTGACCTGCTCAGAGTCCTGATCTTAATCCCATGGAATACCTCTGCGATGAACTGGAATTGTATTATGGAAATGACCGTTGTCCGTTCCAACACGATCGAGCGCCCTGCCACACTGCTCGGCGCGTGCAGGACTGGTTTCTTGAAAATGAGGTGGAATTGTTAGACTGGCCTGCTCAGAGTCCTAATCTTAATCCCATGGAACACTTCTGCGATGAACTGGAATTGTATTATGGAAATGACCGTTGTCCGTTCCAACACGATCGAGCGCCCTGCCACACTGCTCGGCGCGTGCAGGACTGGTTTCTTGAAAATGAGGTGGAATTGTTAGACTGGCCTGCTCAGAGTCATGTTCTTAATCCCATGGAACACCTCTGCGATGAACTGGAAGTGTATTTCGGAAGTGACCGTTGTCTCTTCCAACACGATCGAGCTCCCTGCCACACTGCACGGCGCGTGCAGGACTGGTTTCTTGAAAATCAGGTGGAATTGTTAGACTGACCTGCTCAGAGTCCTGATCTTAATCCCATGGAATACCTCTGCGATGAACTGGAATTGTATTATGGAAATGACCGTTGTTCGTTCCAACACGATCGAGCTCCCTGCCACACTGCACGGCGTGTGCAAGACTGGTTTCTTGAAAATGAGGTGGAATTGTTAGACTGACCTGCTCAGAGTCCTGATCTTAATCCCATTGAACACCTCAGGGATGAACTGGAGTATCGGATACGATATGGGCCACGACGACCGTCTTCGCTCTCCACTCTGGCAGCAGCTTTACTATGGCGAGCCATTCCTGCCGAGACCTACAGGAAATTGGTTGATGGTATGCCTCGACGTTTTGCCGCTGTCATACAATGTTGACCGTCTAACTACTAATTGCGGTAATAAAGCCATTTGTCCCAAAACATTGTGGTGTTCGAATACTTTTGAAAATATAGTGTTTATATACACCGAAGAGCCTAGAAATTATGACCAGCGCGTCTTTATGCAAATCGAGGCAACTATAGGTAAACGACGGTGCGTTGAAGGTCATCACGACACGATATAAATAACACCTAATACTGAGCTCTGTTAATGTTATTTTGTTCTTCAGATGGGAAAGGCAGTAGAGTTAAGCAAGTTCAACAAAGGCCAAATTTTAATTGCTAGACATTTCCGAGACGGCAAGGGTTGTGTGGTGCTCATGGTCAGCTGTGGTTAGTACCTTCAAAAAGTAGTCCGAGGAGAGAAAAAGCCACAAACCGCCGCCAAGGTGTGAGCCGATCATCGATCCTGGAGGTGATCGAAGGCTATCCCGTGTTTTACGTGCCAACAGAAGGGATGTTGATAGAATGAAAATACAAACGTTTACCACAATAAAAGGTTTATTATACATCTACTGTAGTTTCGCAGAGCTTCTGGCTCGGCATCATCAGGAAGAATGGAGCGTAAGCATTCAAATCATTGTGACATCATTAGAGTTCTGACGATCACGATTTTTCGTGAGTTGTTTCCACGCGCTTGAAAGAAATGGAGTCGGCGTCATGTCGTTGACAAGCCGTGAAGAGTTCCAGTAAATGTGAAAAGCTACCATTACATTAAGCTTGATGGTTGAATCTTTCAAACGCGTGGAACAACTCACGAAAAACCGTGATCGTCAGTACTCTAATGATGCCACAATGATTTTAATGCTTACGCTCCATTCGTTCTGATGATGCCGAGCCAGAAGCTCTGCGAAACTATAGTAGATGTATAATAAACCTTTTATTGTTGTAAACGTTTGTATTTTCATTCTGTCTCAACACCACAAGTCTGTAGTCATAAATTATATATATATAGAAGGGATATTGTGGCACAACTCAACGGTAATTTGAATGCTGGTGACGAGAGTGTTGTGTAAGAACACACAGTTCATCGAACCCTGCTGGAAATGGGGCTGCGTAGCCGCAGGCCACTCCGAGAAAAGTTGGAAACGGGTCAAAAATTTCGGACCCGACCTGGATCCGTAACTGACCCAGGCAAATCTGCTTTGAACTATTAATTCGAAACTCAATATATATATATTTACACTGACGGAAAAAAAATCCCAACACCAAGAAGAGGTTGTGTTAGATAAACGACAGTTGGTAGGCGGTGAGAGTACATCTGTAAGATGACGTCTATGCAAATTTCGCGTTCGGCGCATACGTGTGGCGCTAGTAGCGCCCCTCGGAACATTCAAAGCAGGTTTGCTGTAAATACGCGCTGTAACGTTCGTGAGCGTTAGTTATCGTTGAGATTCGACGTAGTGTGTTGATGTTAGTCAAGAATGCCTTTAAGAAGACGAAGAAGCCATTATCAACAGCTCACGGAGTTTGAACGAGGTCGTGTAATAGGGCTACGAGAAGGTGGATTTTCTTTCCGCAATATTGCAGAACGACTTGGCAGGAATGTAGCCACTGTGCATGATTGTTGGCAGCGGTGGTCAAAGGAAGGTACTGCCTCAAGAAGACCGGGTTCCGGCAGGCCACGTGCTACTGAGAGGGAAGACCGCCGTGTATGGCGTATGGCCGTGGCGCATTGTACCGCGTCTGCGGCAGCAATTCGAGCTGCAGTTGCCACCACAGTGACACAACGAACTGTTACAAATCGGTTACTTGAAGGACAGCTCCGAGCCTGACGCCCTGTAGCGTGCATTCCACTTACTCCAAACCACTGCCGTTTGCGACGTCAGTGGTGTCAAGCTAGAGCTCATTGGAGGACGGAGTGGAGATCTGTTCTGTTTTCTAATGAAAGCCGGTTCCGCCTGGGTGCCAGTGATGGCCGTGTGTTGGTTAGAAGGAGGCCAGGTGAGCGCCTGCAACCAACCTGTCTGCGGCCGAGACACGCTGGACCTACACCTGGAGTTATGGTCTGGGGAGCAATTTCCTATGACAGCAGGAGAACTCTCGTGGTTATCCCACGCACTCTGACGGCACAGTTGTACGTCGGTCTGGTGATTCAACCTGTTGTGCTGCCATTCATGAACAGCATTCCATGGGGTATTTTCCAACAGGGTAACGCTCGCCCGCATACCGCTGTTGTAACCCAACATGCTCTACAGAGTGTCGACATGTTGCCGTGGCCTGCTAGATCACCAGATCTTTCACCAATCGAGCACGTATGGGACATCATTGGACGACAACTCCAGCGTCACCCCCAACCAGCATTAACCGTCCCTGTATTGACCGACCAAGTGCAACAGGCATGGAACTCCATCCCACAAACTGACATCCAGCACCTGTACGACACAATGCATGAACGTTTGCGTGCTTGCATTCAACATTCTGGCGGTTATTAATGTACCAGCATTTCACATTTAAAATGGCTCTTCTCGCGCTTACATTAAGCTGTGATCTTGAAACCTTAATCGATTAAATATGTTACCTATACAAATGTATTACCGCCATTTCATTCCTCTACAACTATTTTTTTGTGGTGTTGTGATTTTTTTCCGTCAGTGTATATATAAACGTAATATATATATTCATCCCAATAACTGCTTGATATTTAATAACTGAAATCCTTTTTTAATAATGAAATTTGGTTACTTGCTAGATTTTAGTGCCATTTTTATGCCACTATTTTGCGTAATCCAGAAGTAATGGCTGACTATGACCGTGAGTATATTACAAATGGGAAACATTATTTACGATTACACAAATGTATTTTTTTAAATGTGTTTAGATTGTTCACTCTTTCCACGCTTTGATGGAGGTGCGCATACTTTCATATGGTCCGTTAGATTTTTGGTTCCATAATCTCTTATTACACCGTCGACATCTTTCTTTGTAATTATACACTTTCCACACTTTGAACAACTAGCAAGACCAAACAACAAAGAATTATTCACCGGTTCCTTAATAAGACGAAACAATTTCCAGCATTCACTCCTCCCCTAGTGGTTTTGAACAAGCATGTATTTGTTGGCCTCGACGCCTTTCTCAACCTCCTTAATATTAAATCCATCCATATTAACAAATAAGGAGTTAATTTCGACATGAGATGTCATGGAAACAGGATGTTAGCACATCAATCGAAAATCTCTGAATGCTCAATGTAAAAGATGCGATATGAAAAGTAAATTTTAGTCATACAGTGAACTTCGCACGGAGATAGTGGATGAGCTGAGAAGCAGGCGAATTGCGTTTGCCTGTACCTTGCTCTGTACAATCGTACTGTAAAAGAACGCAAAGGAAGTATCTTTTTACGATATGGTGTCGGTGTGTTTGACGTCGGTCGGTGGAAATCTTCGTTGCTTTAAGAAAGAGGCGACAATATTTTTGCATGGCAAATCATTATTCACTCCGTAAGCACCAGTTCGACTACAGAATTCCACAACGCGCATTTTTCATTGGAATATATTTTTCTCTTTTCAAAAATAAAACGGGAATAAAACTGGGTCAAAATCGGTCAGGAACACCTTGACCCGACACGTTGGATCCGCGAGAAATTGTCGACCCGTGACCCGTTTCCATCTCTGGCTCCGAGTGCTCACACTGACCTCGTTTCACAGTCGAAAGCGCTTACAGTGTGCTCGCGAATATCAAAACTGGACATCGAATGATCGTAAGAAGGTCGTCTGGTCCGATGAATCTCGTTTCCTGTTGCACCATGTGGACGGCCGGGTACGAGTGCGTCGTTTATCTGGGGAAGTGTTGGCACCGGAATGCACCATGGGATGAAAACAAGCTGGTTGAGGAAGTATAATGCTTTGGGAAATATTCTGCTGGGAAACTCTGGGTTTAGTCACTCATGTGCAGGAAACTATGACGTCTACCATCTACCTAAACATCACTGCATACAAGGTACATCCTTTGATGGCAACGGTATTCTCCTCTAATAGTGCCTTCTTTCAGAAGGGTAATGCGCCATGCCACAAAGCCCGGACTGTTCACTGTTCGAAAATGGTTCATGGAATATGAGGAAGACTTCCAGGTATTGCCCTGATCTCCAAATTTCCAGATATAAATCCAATCTAGCATCTGTGGCTTGTGGTGAAACAGCAAATACGATCTGCGACTGCACAACCACGTAACTTACAAGAGGTAAAGGATCTTCTGGTAACGCATTGGTACCAGATACCACAAGACTCCTTTGTAAAGGTTGTAGCGTCCTTGTCTCGCCGGGTAAGGGCTGTTTCGGCGGCACGTTTAGGGCCAACATAATACTAGGCACGTGCCTAGTATTATGTTGGCCCTCCACGTGCGCCGTAATGTTATATACACTATATTGACAAAAGTCACCGGACACCTAAAAGAGAAACATAACATAGAATTTATTGACATACATGAGTACGGTGTCGGTCTACCTTTGGCCTTAATGCATGCACCGACCCTTAGAGGCATGCTTTCGACAAGGTTTTGGAACACAGCGATTGGTATGCGCTTTCATTCAGAACATAATGCTGCCGCTAATTGTTGCTTAGTAGTAGGCCTTGGCTCCAAACTTGTTATGCGGCGGTCTAATTCATCCCATAGGGGCTCTATGGGATTAAGATCAGATTTCTGTGCTGGCCAGTCCATACACGATACGGAATTAGCGTCTAATAACGCCGTAACAGTCCTTGCTTAATGGCTCGGTGCATTATTCTGCTGGTACCAACAAGACTCGGTTCCATAGTATTGCCACAGAATTGGTAGGACACGATTGTCCAGAATGTCGAGGTAGACGCGCTGGTTAACAGGTTTGTCCATGATAATCAATGGGCCGGGACCATACCACAAAAATACCCCCGCAGGAGTGCACTATTAGCTCCAAACTTGACCGTAGGAACAGTACACTGGGGTAAATAGCGTTCTCCCGGCTGTCGCCATACCCACACACGGCCATCAGACTGATGGATCGTGTATCTAGATTCATCAGTCCATAGGACCCGTTTCCATTTATCTGCGGTCCACGATAGATGTTCTTTACACCATGCTAAACGACAAGTAGCATTCCGAGTAGAGATGAAAGGCTTATGAGCAGGCATATGACCACGGTAACTCATGGAATGAAGTTCTCTGCGAATGGTACGTGTACATATCGAGGTTCCGGCATTTTTACTCACCTGTACGCTGAGGTCTTGTGCAGTACTCCGTCGATTAGCTGTAACGACTCTCCTGAGGCTTCGACGTCCTCTATCACTGATTTTCTTTAGTCTGCCGGTACGTTTTTCTGCTTCAGGCACGCCATGTGTCTTCTACTTATTCAGTACATCCAAAACAGTTGACTTGGGTATGTTTAAACGCCTCTCGGTTTCTCTTATGGACAACCCACTAATATAACACCCAACAATCATTCCTTTCTCAAAGTCAGTTCTCTCCCGCCGCGACATTTTCACTCAACCGTACTGTGCGATATGATTGCGGTCAGCTGCAGGCTTGTTTTTATACCGTTTGCATCTGTACTGCGCATCTTAACAACGCAGCGGATCCGTTCATTTGCTTTTGAAGGAGCGTCCGGTGACTTTTGTCAATATAGTGTATATATATTGACAGCTCCGCATCCAATATATTGTATCAACCACTCCGCTCATCTCCAATCATCTGCTCATTCTATCTCCGCCCTAACTGCATTCAATGTTGACATTATAACTGTGATGCCAAACTGAAAACGCTCTTCGTGGTTGTAATGTGTAGTTCAGTAAGAAAACGTTTAACGAGAAGAAATTAAACTTCCTTACATGAGAGAAAAGAAACGTGGAAAGAATGTTAAATAAATATGTATATCGACAAGCGCTTCGATCGCTATTTACTTTCGTAGATCGAACTTCTTGAAACGAGTTTCAACAGTGCGAATTGAGACTTTTTTTTTTTTCTTTTTTTTTTTTTATTGGAGATTTAACGACCACCGTGAGCAACTCAATGGGCTATAAGCAGTCGCCCGTCCCTAATTTAGGGTCACTGGTTCCAGGGAAGGAGAGAGCCAGTGCCGTAAGACAAACACAACATCCATGCCTGACCGGGATTCGAACCCGGACCCCTTACGGACGAATGATCAGAGGCCAACGCCTTAGACCACTGCGCCACCGGGGAATTGAGACTACTCCCCTATACTCACCGCCAACTTCTTCACATATTTTGGGGGCAGCTTTAATCCTTCTCTACCGCTAATAAAGTGAGATGTTTCCAGCATGGGATGTCACGACACAAATACACTTGTAAATTCTTTATAGTGATTTAGTTGGAAATAGCGACTTCAAAAGACTCAATTTTTCTTTCTTTCTTTTTTTTTCTATCTTTCTCCCTTTTTTTTTTTTTTTTTTCGAAACCAAATTTTTTAAAGTGAAATACACTCTACGTCAAAAACATAGTTACACCCAGAAGGAAGCAATCAAGAGGAATGAAACTTGGTGGGTAGGTTTGACATCGTGAGACATGCAAATGGTTCAAGTGTCAGGCTCGGCCGCGCATGGGGGCGCAAGCAAGGAGGGGTCGTTGGGAGTCTTCCCAATTGCGTACGTCCCAGTTGTGGACACGGGCAAAAACAGTGCCAATTGCGGGCAGATCCCCGTTCTGCCCGCAACTTGGAAAAGGGGAAAGGACTTAGTGCGGTATTAGGGCATTAGGGAAACAGGAAAACACATCCCATTCCTAATCCTTCACCAGAAGGGTTGAATTTTGTTTGAAATCATTCAAATATTGGAAAAGCGGTGTACGGACAAATGGGCGATTTATTTCATTCTATTTGAATGTCTTCTCATCAGCCTATTTCAAAAAGTATGTTTTTTTTTTGTTGTTGTACGCTACTGTGGGTCATCAACAGAAAACCGTAGTGTATAAACATAAATTTATATAATATACAGCCATCTATGAGAATGAACTCCCAGTGTAGCTATAACTTTTTTCAACCCCTATTACTGAAAAAGTTATTATTTTTTATTGATCTGTTTTATTTTATTTCTCCTTCTTTAGTTCAAAACAAAAACTAAAATAGATTACACAAATATTCTCATAAAAAAAAAACAAAAAAAAAAAAAAAAAACAGACTGTATATCAGTTTCAAAATAAAATTACGAAACTGAAGGTAGCTGTTGATTTCTTCTTCATTATTCCAACTTCTGAATGAACGATAGATTTTTCAAACAACGTCGGATATTCACGGTTGTGTAAAACTCTGCCATAATTTTGCTGATCCGCTCATCCAATTTGATTGTTGCTTTTTGTCTTTTCTTGCCCTTGAGATTTAGGCACTTTCTGTCGCACAGGAAGTCGCTGTGCCTCGCTTCATCTTTCAAGCACGTTATTAACTTCGCGACTTTAGGATGAGTATTTTTGATAGCTGCATTTAACCGATGGTTCCAGCCTTCGACGACATTATTTGTTCTGTGTCGTTTGTTGTTGCAATTCCACATTTCTACAATTATTACCGGATTTTCCAGCCAGTTATTTAAGAAATAATCATAAAATTTCTGAAGGTTTTCATTAATGGGACTGGATTCTTGAATGCATATGAAACCATCGCCTACATTTGCCACACAAAGATAGGCCAGTGATGCACACATTCGGAGGTGTTGCCTTATCTTCTCGTTATTGTTATATTCATTCACTAATCCCAGTTCTTGAATTTTTCGCCAAAGGGGGTGTTTATCTAATCTCTCACTAAAACTCTTCCTCTTTTCGCAGTGCGGATGAATTGAATCCGTCCGCAATTGGCATTTGTTTTCCCTGTGTCCGCAACTGGGATTCTTGCAATTGGGACCAAACGGGTCGTAGCGCTGTGCCTGACCGGCTATATAAGGTCGTTCTGTTGCGCGTGCTTGCCAGTCCGACTCGTGCTGCTGGGTTGGTTGCATCCTTTGTAGGTGAAGTATGTCTAGAAGAAAAGTTCGGAAGCAATACGAGGAGTTCGAGAGGGGCCACATCGTAGGGCTCCGGGAAGCTGGCTGGTCTTATCGCCGTATTGCGCACCATACCGGTCGTGTGGTCATCACCATAGCATCTATTGGCGGCAGTGGATAGAACAAGGTACGCAGCAGCGACAGGAAG
Organism: Macrothele yani; assembly: GCA_039090855.1. Classification (NCBI taxonomy): domain Eukaryota; kingdom Metazoa; phylum Arthropoda; class Arachnida; order Araneae; family Macrothelidae; genus Macrothele; species Macrothele yani. Next base: position 155,287,400 of record CM077001.1, on the reverse strand, counting down.
GGTCTGGAAGACCTAGACAAACCACGGAGAGAGAGGAGCGACGAGTTCTCCGACATGCACGGAGTGACCCAACAGCCACGATTGTGTATATTCAGTGACCAGTGGTGCCCTCCATGCATCGTCCGATTAGTGCCAGCACCATTGGCAAACGGCTGCACGACGTAGGACTACACGCACGCAGACCGTTACGACGACTACCCTTAACACCACTGCATCATCACCAAAGACTGCAATGGTGTCGTGTCAGACTGTCATGGAGCCACTCAGAATGGCAGCGGGGGATCTTTAGTGACGAGTCCCACTTTGGTCTTGGAGGAGACGACCAACGAATCCATGTGTGGAGGTACCGTGGTCAGCGCCAAGATGAACGGTTTGTTGTCGAGTGTCACACGTCCAGAAGGCCTGTTGTCATGTTGTGGGGTGCAATTGCCTACGATGCCTGATGACTTTTCGTGTTCATTACAGGCACTTTGACAGCCCAACGTTACGTTAATGAGGTCCTGCAACCAGTGGCTCAAGCTTTTCTGAACGCTCACTCTGGTGTGATTTTCCAACAGGACAACGCTCGTCCGCATACTGCTGCTTTCTCGAGAGCTTCCCTTCAAGACACTGACACTCTGCCATGGCCAGCCGCATCACCAGACCTATCTACGGTTGAAACTGTGTGAGATGCTATTGGATGCGCTATCCACACTACACCTCTACCGCACAATCTGCAGGAACTGCATGATAAGATTCAGGCTGCATGGGATGGCTTATCACAAGACACCATTAGGAACCTGTACAACTCCACGCCGAGACGTCTGGCATGCTGTGTGAGCAAACATGGCCGCCGACGCCATACTGAGAGACACTACTTATTGGCATGTAGCTCACCAAATATTGCCCATATCAGTCTCAATGTTTAATTGTTCCCGGTAACCTTTACCTTCCTCCCGAATAGCATTGCAATCCGACACTCCTTCTGGGTAAGACTATTTTTTTGACGTAGAGTGTAATTATCTGGTATAACACCCCGTTTTGAGTGTGGTTTGATGTTGTTGTTAAAATTTGTTCACAATTGAATTTATTTTACGATGCAGTCTTCAGAAGTTTTACTTCATCCAGGATTTAACAGATGAGGGAATATATGACGTATTCCCATGTATATATGTGTGTTTCTATATTGGACTGCAAGATTAAATTTCCGGTCTGGTTTGGTCGTCCCAATCCGCCCCTGCCTGATACTTTCGAGGCATTGTACCGGACCTGGTGTTACCCTGCATGATGACCGTGTATCCGGTTGATACTGGACTCAAATGTTCGATGGGATTCAAGGACCAAGCCCGTGTTACAAGCCCCGTATTATGCAGGAATGTTTTGGGGATCATGTCCAAGCATTTTGTGTCCCTGACTGCCGGATTCCCCGATTTGAATTCCATCGAACATTTGCGGGATGCAGCATTCATCTTCCTACCCTAGTTCTTCTCCCTTAGTGATGACACTGTGCGCAGAGGATTCAAAATTATTGATGCTACCTCCCGCGGTCTAATGGAGTGGGTCTCACGCCGGGTGCAAGCGATTACCGCAGCGAATGGCGAATCAATACGCTAAATGGTCATAATATTATGGCTCATGGGTGTATATTTTATAAATTTTTATTTTTTAGTAAAACTTGTTCAGTCATGTAGTTGAATTATTTAGTGACATTTAGAATCATCTTAGTTCAAACGAATTTGAAAAAAAAATACTGAAACAAGCTTATATGTGAACGGCAATTATTTTAGAGCATAGGGGCTACAAAATAACTAATCCGCCTCTAATTTTGATGCATCCTTTCGATTAAGCAAGTACGTATTATTTTGCATTACTCATAAGCTATGCGTCCTGATATCCTTTGTAAAATTAGAGTGCAAGTGGAAAGATGGTGGTTCCAAAAGTGGAGCTACTCTGCTATATGTACAGGTGTTAATAAAACACGGACCAAAGTTAATTGACAAAAGATGCATAGCCTTCAGCTGTAATTTATAGATTGTGATTGCGCTAAAAATAATTTGTTATTACATTTTGCAGCCTGGAAACTTAAATATTATACCTAGGTAGCTTGCAACATCCTCCACCTTTCCCGCAAAGAATTAGCACCTCTGGAGTAGTTGCTTGTTTAACATGCCTCCATCTGCAGAATGCATATTCTAGGTGGGTGGTGAAATGATTTACGGAGCGAATTATCTGTAGAGTGAGCCTACTTTGTTTCTTTCTTTCTTGTCTAGGCTGGCTGGTTTGCGAGATCTGGGACTAAAGAGAGCAACCCGTGCTCCTGAAAGTGCGTGGGTATTCCTTCCTACCTTTAGCTCGATGTGGCCCGGGAAAAGCTCGCTCTGACGTGAGCAAGTTATCAGGGTTGCCATAGCAACAAACACTAAAACATCATGCCTTCGTAACTGGGCCCAAGAGAGACCCAGCAGCAGCTTCGGCTGCTTTCCTCAGTGGGAGCTTAATGTGGATGGAAGCATGGCGGTTTCCGTACGCGGACTTGTGTTTTCCGGGAATTTGACTTGACCCTTCAGTGGACAGTGGGCGCGGAGGTTACACGTGTCACTGGCGGGTCCGTGAAGGGGAGAGGGGAAAATATGCCCGAGGAAGGTGAGATAATGCTATGTAGTTTGTTTTTTTAATTCATTTTCTCCCGTTTTTGTTTTTTTTAACCCATTATGTTACACTTTTTTTTTATTTCAGCTGGTACTGACTGACCAGACATAACGTTGGCAAATGTAGGTCATTTAAACAGTGTGTTGTTTCGTAACGCATGTAAACATTCTGCTTCGGTATTCAGGGACGGACTTATGGAGCCCTGGGCAAGAGGCTTTCACGGGGCCCTGCATCCCGTGTTATGTGCATGCATGTATGAATGAGGATGGTCTCAGGATATTGGGAGGCCCTCAAAGGTCAGGGCCCTGGGCACGTGCCCGTATGCCCTCCTGTAAATCAGGCCCTATCGTTACTATGAATGATTTAGACATGGAGAATAACCATTTACGAGGTCATATCTTTTTCTGATCGAAGTTTTAATATTTTGCGTGAGATAATTAAGTTTGTAAAATCTATGCAGTTGGCTGGAATCAGCTGACATTATAGCCATTTTAAAAGGGATGCAAATAAATAAACAAATCTAAAGATCTCGGAAAAAATACTATGCCCATAGGAACGTACTGTCTAGTAGTACGGAAAATACGAGTCTGCAGTTGTTGTTTTTTTTTTATTGGAGGTTTAACGACCACCATGAGCAACTCAATGGGCTAAGCAGTCGCCCGTCCCTAATTTTGGGTCACTGGTTCCAGGGAAGGGAGAGAGCCAGTGCTGTAAGACAAACACAACATCCATGCCTCCCCGGGATTTGAACCCGGACCCCGTTCGGATGAATGATCAGAGGCCATCGCTTAAACCACTGCACCACTGGTGCGGCGAGTCTGCAGTTTAAACAGCAAGATTGTTTATAAAGTAATTTTTTTAGCATTGACAGATTTTGTTGTTTTCTTTCATAAATTTCCAAAAGTGAATGTACCAAACAAATCTAAATAATATATATGACTAAATGAATGGCGTGTGTTACATGTTACGAGGGTGTACTGATAGAATGACACATATTTTCATATACATGCATTACTCTGACCAATGGCATAACCATTTTTCAAAATCAGGGGGGGGGGTCGATCACACATACACTGTGATCGACCCCCAGATTATATATGTATACATATATGTATATACAATAATATATACATACTGTATAAAGTAGTGTTTGGGTTTGGACCCCCTCCCCCACACACACACCCAAGAGCAAAGAAGTTGCTGAGGATCGATCATGACATAGGCATAGGCGCCTCTGTTGGCGAATTGTGGAACTTAGTGAACGCAACTGTAAAATCAAGATAGATAGGGCAGAAATGTAAAAATTTTATTTTCCAAAAATTTTAACTTTGAGCTTCCCATTTATGTTTCGTACATCTGGAAAAATCTCATTGCATCACGTCACCTGGTGTTACCGTTCCAATCTGGCAACGAAACAAATTGTAGTCGCACTGAGGAAGGCCATAATAATGGCTGAAAAATATATGCCTTAGAACTATTATGCTTAACTTAAGCGTGCTCTCAACTATCATCAACTTGTTTTAGTTGCATGCACTGCCTACCACTCATTTATGATAAAATTTTCTTTAATTACTTTCAAATGGAAAAAGTATTTTTGCCGTAGCTGAAACAGACTTCTCACAACTGCAGTTCAAGAATTCGTGTAACCGTCAAGGCCCGAAAAGTAATAAATCAGATGCAGGTCTCACTCAGAAAGAAAAACAACAACATAAACATATAAAAAGCAGCAACACAAAAAATTTACCGTAGGTGAACCTCAATGCATTAACATGCACAATGCATTTCGAGTTTCTATCCCAGACTATTGATAGCACATTGGATTAGATTGTTTTGATTATTTAACTGCAACTGGTTAAAGCAGACTGATGTAGAGGATATCAGCCCAAAGGGATAAGGCTTAAACTTGGAAGTCGAGACAGGGTAAGAGGGTGTGTCAAAAACAGTGTTTGGTTCACACAAACATTTGCTCCGTAGAGATTTTTTTTTTTTTTTCCTGAGGCCGTCGAAGTGATAAACAAACTTACTTTGCTGCTTTAGTATAATTCGATTTTGTTCTACAAGAATATTGAAGTACAAGTATATATTTTTCTTGAGTTAGCATAAGGTTTACCGGCCCAGAGTATGGCCAACTGCCCATCGGGAATTCTCCCGGTATACTGGTGTCCCAGTCTACGCCTATTAAGTGAAATCGAACAGTGTTGAATCTGGCATAGGTTGGGAGAGTCCTACAAGTTAGGGAAAATGGCAAATTTTTGGGAGTTTATGCTGCCTAAAATTATAGTTAAACTTGCTGTACTGGGTATGTTTTAAAGCAGAAATGAAATAATAGAAGGGAGAATCATTGGATGCTGTGTAAATTAGCTGTTTGGATATTCTAAAATAAAGTAGGTTGAACAATGAAAAATGTTTTGATGATGAAAGGATTTTGAATGTAAACAGAAGTTTCAATTCTTTGAATTAAGCTCATGTTGAGAATTGGCTTCCTAGTTTCTTAATTCAATTACTAGTCAAAAACAACTATTATGGGAATTTTACTAGGAATTTTTTTTTATTTAAATTGCAAATTTTTGGAGAAAACTCTTCTCCTTCTTCAGGCTGTCTTTTTGTTGTCACTTATTCCCATCACTATCGCGGTTACGGTTATTTTATATAAGTCCATAAAGAAGAACTTAAAGTCATACTTGCAGAACATAACTATCCTAAAGAAGAAATTGCGAAGCTTCTGAATTTTAATGGTACGAAGAACCCACAAAAGCAACAAGTAAAATTAACTAAAAAAATTCATTTCAGGTAGGTTTATTTGAGTCTTTAAAGAGAATTAGTAAGAAGTACAATATTAGGCAACCTCAAAGTTTAGAGAACAAAGTTAAAAAAAATTTCCCTAAAATAGTTCAAAGAGAAGAATATATTTTTAAAATGCAAGGTGTAATCTATGAAGTAAAATGTAGTTGTGGACTTTCTTACATAGGAGAAACAGGTTGCAGACTAGAAACTCGTATAGCAGAGCATAAAGCTGCTATAAAAAAATTGCTCCAACAAGATTGATTTAGATAGGCATGTTAGAGAAACTAGTCACAGCATAAAATGGAATCAGTTTCCAAAGGAATTTTCAAAAAAGAAAGCTTAAAAGAAGGAATAGAGATTGAAAAAAAAATCAAAATTCCATCATCAATGACTGCAGAGGATTTTCCCTGCCTAACATCTGGCAGAATTGATGAAAAATAACCGTAACCTTCAAAGTTAATCGTAACCGCGATAGTGACCAGAATAAGTTACAACAAAAAGACAGCCTGAAGAAAAAGAAGAGTTTTCTCTGAAAAATTGGCAATTTCAATAAAAAAATTCCTAGTAAAATTCCCATAATAGTTGTTTTTGATTAGTAAAAGAAGTTTCAAATTCTATGAAGTAAATTCATGTAATGTGCAAACAAATAGACTCCTATTTGTTATGCTTACATACATACGTATCACTAAGGTGTTTTCTGATATTCAGAGGTTAGTTCCTTACAGAAAGGACTCACTGTTGCTGTATCAGATGTCTCCATTTACAGTGATCTTGGCACACAGCTTAAGCTTCATTAACACCCATCACACGCTGCACATAAGACCTTTTGTACTTCATACTCATTATCTTTTTCTCGTTTAGACATTCCTGAATCTGGTCCATACTTCCTTGGCTTTCCTCTACCTATCTTTCCTGCCACTTGAGCTGAATAAATTCTCTTAGTAAGCATGCTTGACAGGTTAAAAACCCAAGCTTGACATTCAGTGACTTTTCTTTTAAGTAAACTCTTTTAAAGTTTGTTGTTATCAGCAACAAACCCAATTCTCAAAGAAGTTTTTGCCATGAAGAAAGTGTCAATCGTGTCTTTGTGGTATGAAACTTTCATGAGTTCATATTCAATATGAAGGATAGTGAAGCAGTTTAAAAGACATTCGAACATCACAAAGTGAATTTAGATATGTGTTCAACCATCACAGTATGGAGAATACTCTTTTGGCCAAGCAGTTGCCATTCTCAAAATTATGCTTCCCTGGTCTGTAGCGTACCTAAGCGCACTGGTACCATTCTGGATGTGACTCAGAATGTTGACTCTCAACGGAAAATATATAGTTGAACCCAGAACATTATCGTACTTCAAAACCAAACAACATGCAGTGTGCAGAAGTTCATGTAAACTTCATTTGAGCATTAGCGCACCCAGAAATTTCCCAAGCCCCCCCCCCCCCCCCACCCCCGGCATAAATACTCACCCTCGCCCTAAATTTACTAAGAAAAATAGTCAGGTGCCATAATAATTAAGAAGTAGGTTGACTTTTGTACATTTCTTCTTATCCAGTTACTAGTAATGTTACAGTACAAGAAATTTAAATGATTAGAAGAAGCAGTAGACGAAATTCTTTTTTGTGGTTAGATTTTTCTAAATTTATTTCCTTATAATTATTCTGTTATAGTTATACGGTACGTGATTAAGAAGTATACAGTGATGGAAAGTTTGTGCTGAACTGTGCCAATTTCATTATCTTGCACCAAACTGCTACAAATTATGAAAAATTTTTATATTTGCACCCAACTGCGCCAAAACGGCAATCCACAGCAAAAACTGCTGAGCGAACAAAAGTTTTCATGGCAAAAAATGCCATTTTAAACAACAAATCGAATGACGCTTTTTTAAGGTCTACGCGTAATTTGGTTAAACGTATAACGATGCTTAATCAACACAAACCACCAGTCTTAATTCGTTGTTTTCTCGGCATAAGTGATGAATAGGTTTTGTGATGTAGGTGGAGCTTATGGAGGAGGAGTTTTGTTGTTATGACATGGTATGTAGGAGAAACGATGCTCTATCCACTCGACTGTTGGGTGACACCCGACATTACGGAATCACCGAATAGAGCGCAGAACACCGAGACGCCTTCATAGCTCACGAGACATCTCTTTTTCGTCGAATAGGTCGGGTGTCAGTTGCCACGCCAATGACGCCACAATAGCTTGCAAGGCGGGGCCTCGCGAGACATTTCTTTTTTTACTGAATAGAGAAAAATGAACATCGTCGGGTGTCACCCGCCATGCTGATGACGCCTCTATACTTCGCATGTTGGCGCTCGTGAGGAATTTCATTTTCATCGAATAGCCGGCGTGTCGGGTGTTATCTACAACTCCTATGACGCCTCTATAGCTCGCATGTCACCGCTCACAAGGAATTTCTTTTCTGCTGAATATCGCGCATGTCAGGTGTCATCCTCCATGCCGATTGCGCCTCTGTAGCGCGCATGTTGATGCTCGCAAGACATTTCTAGACAGCCGAATAGGTTGGGTGTCACCCGCTACACCGATGGCTCGTATGTCGGAGCTGGCGAGGAATAGGCTGGGTGTCACCCACCGCGCCGATAGCTCGTATTTCGGGGCTGGCGATCCAAAGCTTAGCTTCCACTGCTAAGTTGTGGCCTGTACTGCAGAAAAAAAAAAAAAAAAAAGAGTGCTGAGTGAGTATGTGTGAAAAGTTATTCGAGTGAAAAGCGTTAATTTAGATTAAAACGAAATGAAACGTAGCAGTGAAACAGCTATGAAAACAAAAAGAACGAAGTCAGATAAAACTTATCGTCAAGTGTATCGCAAATATGTATAGTAAAGAATGGCCTTTTTATGAAGCATCTAAAGTTTTGCCGAATCATGTTTTGTAAGTCATGTGGCTGTGATTTTAGTCTTGCGCATGGCGACCATGATGATTCTAGGCGTCATGCGGAGAGCAAGAAGCACCAAGATCATGTCAAGCGACTAAATGGAGATGTGAGTAAAATTAATGTAACCAAAAGACTTCTGACAGCTTATGAAGAATCCCGGAAAAAATATCAAGAGCAGATTAGTAATGGAAAAATGCAGCAAAATAAGCAAAAAAGAGAAGAAAAATTGAATTTTCACAAGGTGATTTGAAATGGGAAGAAGCTGAACTTTTGCAGCAGTTGGATTCCTCTCATAAATGTGAACATTGAATGTGGCATAAAAAAAAAAAAATAAGAGACATGAGTGCAATAGAAAGTGAACAGGTACTATTAAAAGAAGTGAAACAAAACATTGCTAGCTATCTTAAAAAATGAGAAAAAACTAGATGTGAGCAATTAAATATTGAGAAAAGCAGCAAAAAATTAAACATTTTTTGCAAAATAAATGATTGATAATAGAATCCTGCTATGGTTACAAATATTTTGATCTATTTGAAAACTAAAATCTTTACATATATGTATATGTGTATTTCAATGCAAGATGTTTCAAATTTGAGTAGGGCGTATCTAGTTCCAAAACATTTTTTTTTCTTAAGACTTTGTTCTATTTACGAATATTTTACCTGCTATGAAAAAATGTTTTATTGCTCCAAAAATGTATTTCACCTGCTCCAAAAACACATTTTGCTGCTCCAAAAATGCATTTTGTTGCTCTCAAAATGTATTTCACCTGCTCCAAATATGATTTTGCAACTTTCCATCACTGAGTATATGTAGATTGTGTATCGTGATTTTTTGTTTCAAACTTCAACGTAATAATTTTCCACTCTGTCAGCCCCCCCTCCCCTTCTGTGCGCCACTGCATTTGAGATGCTTTTTTAGCTGCTAATAAACTCGTCACAATGCATTAAGTTAGGAAAACCATGTATTGTGTTCTATATGTATTCATGTTACAATGTTTGTATAGTATATTTAGTGCTTACACACACACAAACACACACGCGCATGCAGAAAAAATACTCAACAAATAATGTTCAAGTTACTTTTCTTGTAGGTAGTGATATAACTTAGATATATAAGAATGTGTAGTTTTCATTACTCAGCGTTACAAAAAATGCATAGAAATTTTATATGCATTTTTTGTTAGAATAATATTTTAATTTTTCAAACAAAATTTTTAGTATCTTTTTAACAGTTTAATGTCCACCAAAGTGCCTTACAGTGCTTGTGAATTAGAGTATCGAACTTACTATAATCCATCTTATATTACACCAAATAATATTTGATACATTTTCAGTTGTAGCATGTAATTTAATTTCATTGATGAACATCAATATATTTTAGGCTATTTAGCTATGAAACTCAATTAAACTGAGTTTCAAAGCTAAAACTATTGAGCTATAAACTCAATAGTTTTAGCTATGAATCAAAACAAAATCTTTGGTGCAAAAATTGCCCCCCCCCATGAACATTCATGCTTTTAACTGACTTATGACCAAGATCACTGTCCATTATTCGGAGGGTTCGTCATTTAGAAGTAAATGTACAGAACCATATATACCTTAGGAACGGGAAACACAAAACTGTCTACTATATGAAACCAGCAGGTGGAATTTATGCCCATTTTCTGGTTTCAATAATACATACTATTCCTTTCTTTGGAGGGGGCTGAAGGTTTACTTCAGGTTTATTTACCCTAAAAAATCAAAAAAAAAAAAAATAGAGGAAGCATTCAAAGTTATGTATTTATTATGGGATTTTGGAAAATACGTACAAAGTTTTAGAAAATATGCGTTTTTATATGAAAATATTTCTTTATCTAAAAATCAGTTCCGTGTTTCAAGAGTTTATAATGTAATGTTATTTAACCAAAGTTTAAGGGTCAATCTCATTATTTAATAGCCATGCCTTGTTTAGTTTTTACAGTTGCTTACCGTGGATGTTAAACCCAAAATAATAATGAAAAAAAAACTTAGTCTAACAGCACTTAATTTTTCCTAGAAGTGGAAGGTCCAAAAGCTTTTCACTTGTTATTCTTTTGCAGTTGCCTGCAGAAACATGTGTTATAGCATTGTCTCTAGATATTTTTTTTTGATTCAAGACTGGCTTTTGACATGATAGTATTACTTGCACAAAAGTTTTGCATATATGTTTGCACCAACATGGTGCATTTAAATTGTTTTTCTTTTGTCGTTATTAAGAATTTAAAGAAATGCAGAAATTTTCAAGGTTGAAATTTTCTTAAGCTTTGCTAAATATCTACAGAGAAAACAATACAATTTTAGACTTTTAATGATGATCTGCCCCTCCTTTCTCTGAATGAGAGTGATTTTGGCATTGTAGGGAAATAGCTCTTCCTGTCTAATGAGACAGGTTTACTTTCCATGACATAAATGTAACATTTAGTTACACCTGGGACTTTGAACTTTTGGACCTCAGCACTAGGTGTAGCTTGTTAAATGTTTGTAACCTACCATTTAACCTTTTAAGTGGAGTGTCCGGAACAATTCCAGGGGCTCTACTGCCCATACTGTTCTATCCATAAAGATTTCCGTGGTCTGTTTAGTGCTCCATGTGTTCACGCATGAAACATTTCCTGCTACAAAAAAACATTTCCATATATTACAAATGTACATGAAAAATGTGATGCTGCTGAATTGTTTGTTTGCTGATATCTTTAGCAACTCTCTCTCTCTCTCTCTCTCTCTCTCTCTCTCTCTAACGTCTGGAATGTTTCAAAGGTATATGTTTATTTCTGTGCTCTACATAATCAAGTGTGATATGCTCTGACAGCAGATTGGCTAAAAGTTCTTGGCAGGCAGTCCTGCCTTGAAAAGATAAATAGCTGGTAAAGGAAATAGCTCTTCCTGTCTCACGAGACAGGTTTACTTTTCATGGCTGCATCCTTAATGCTAAGATCAAAGCCTGGGTCACACATCAACATTTTTCGTAACATTGCCGATTTGTTAATAAAAGTAATTTTTTCGTTTTCCAGTTAATAGAAAGCCTGAGAGTATTCATATGCATTTTTCAAGATAGATCTGGTGTGTATTTCAAACCAGTGCACTCCAAATAAATTGATGCTACTGATAGTAGACATGATATAATAAAAACAGTAAATATACCACGGTTACCAACCCCACCCCTAAAACCACTGTAATAATATAAATATTTCTCTTATTAATTGGAAATCAATTGTAAAATCAATTGCATAAGTGACCACTTTCAAATGAATCTGTTTTTTTATAAGCATTTCAGCTTTGTATATATTTTTTTGCACATCATACATGCTGTATTTGCATAATTCAGCTCAGCCTTTCATTGTGGTACACCAGCTTTAATGGCAACATACTGACCAGCTGATATCATATTACAAAGCCAGGCTTCATGTGGTGTATGCATGCTACTAAGTGGCCAATGAAGTCATGATCATAGTTTTTCAAAATGTTTTTGGAACACCCTCATGCCTTTATTTCATATAATTGACCTTTGTACCAGTCAGAGGGGGTGTTTGAATGAATTGTTCGCAAGTCCGATAATAAAGCATAAAATATTTATGCATATAAGTTTGTCATTTTGGTTGATATTTGAAAAAAAAAACCCATGCTCATAGTATCACTGTCAGTTGGTAGGCAAGCAGCATATTTTTGCATCTATTATATCGATTTGAAAATATTCTATTTGTTTTGTAGAGTGTTAGAGCTTCGACAGCCAAAATCTGTAACATTTGGCCTTTTTTTTTTATGCGTAACTTTGCGACTAGGAGCATATATTGTGTTTATGTTATTGAGCACAATATATGTTTTATTCCAGATTGTTGCATCAAAAAATCTGACTGAAAAATTCTTTTTTCTATCAGATGTGCAGGCATATCAAATAAGTAAGTTTCATTCAGTGCTACCTGTCATTGTAGAAAGAAAACAAAATTTGTACTGTGGAGTGAGGCACATGATATAATACAACCATCCAACCTGGGCAATTGCAATACATGAGCGTGCAGAGTGCATTTCTGTTGTTTGTGAGTGATGGTGTGTCAACTCAATTGTTATTCCAAGTCAGAAGTCTGTGCAACAGTTAATTTTTTCTGGGCAAGGAGCTCTTGAATTACTAAAAGTGCAACAACTCAAAAATATACAATTCTTGAATTATCCTTCATTAACATGCCAATTGTATTTAAACCAATTGAGGTTTATTCCTCTTATTAACATTTCAAGCATCTATACATGCTTGAAATGTTAATAGGAATAAGCCCATAAAGATGAGTTTACCTCATTTGGTTTAACCTCTTGAATTGTATGGGAATGCACTCAAAAACATCTGCCATCTACTGGGAGGATGTAGTATCTCATTGAAATATTGTTAAGTGGCACCAACAGTTTGGAAACAGCCATAGGGATTTGAGAAACAAATACAGTAGAGGCAGAGCATCAATGTCCATCACCCCAAATCACATTTTGTGCATTCCTATGATGATTTGGGATGGTCATCAGAATAAAATCAAAGAAACAGTGATGCATTGAACATTTCCTAGGGCAGTGTGCATTCCATCATCTGTTACTGTCTAAGACTATGAAAACTGCGCACAAGATGGGTTCCATGCTATCTACTGAATCAATGTAAAAAACGTTTCTTGGTATCTTTTTTGGCTTTTATGCAGAATTGTTCTGCTAAGGGCCATAACCTTTTGTGGTGAATTGCTACCAATAACAAAATGTAGGTACACCACTTCACTACAGAAACCAAGAGATCGTTGATAGAATGGAAGTGTGCCTTCACCATCTCCTGTGATTACCATTCTAGACAAACAAAATTAAAAGTGTTATCAAATTGGCCACTGATGCATGATACACATTGAACCAGATACATAACTTTATCCAAAAAGCCAAAATCAAACATTCTAATCTTCCTATGCTGCAACTTCGCTACCTGGGCCCAATTCCATCTCTACCGAATATGTCTTACAAACTTAAGAATGCCCTCAAGAAGATGAACTATGGTGTCAGCATAAGGTCTTCTGCATTTTTATATACCATGCTTAAGAGAAATATTGATAAAGCCCCTCTTTCCAGCGAGGTGGGTATTTATGTGATCCCACCTGTAGTATACAGCTCCACATCATACTGCATTGGAATGACCAAGCGTTCATTTAGAATCAGAATCAATGAGCATGAAAGGGACACAAAAGACAGTAAAGTAACCATGGCCCTATCTAGAGAAGTCAAATTTAAGTCTGCTACTTCCTATGTGAGATGATATAAAGAAATTAGCAACTTATTCTAATCCTAAATCTAACAGCCATTCGTTAAACTTTGGAGATCAGTACCAACAGGGACATTTGTAATGAAACCATCTCTCTAGATGTGCAACGAATTTGGAACCAGTTCTTTAAATAATGCCTTTTTCCTACCTGGAGGCAGCATGCCCTACCAACATGATGCCTTGTGTCTTTGAATGAAAATTACATCATATCTATTTGTTTATTGTCAAGTCACTGCATTCCATTTGTTGAAGCATTTTATTATTCAGATTGCAGTTTCTGTATATCTTCCTTGAAATGCAGAGCCATCTGGTTGATGTGCAAAACTTGGAAACATTCATTTATATTCTTATGCCAATAAATCGGATTACTAGTATAGTTTTACTGTCAGAATATTCACAGCATGGTCATTCCATGTCAGATCACCCAAGGCTTGTCACCCACCCATCTCAGAGTTTTGTGAAAATTGGCACAAAGTATTGTACTTGGTGAGATATGAAACGTGTTAAAATTTTAGGTCAGTCGGTCCAGTAGATCTTGAGTGATGCCACTTTAAAAATTGGGTAGCTCTGCCTTTGAAGTTTTCATGCGCTGAGTTTTCACAACTACACTGTAGGGAAAAAAAAATCATAACTTCACAACTAACTGTTGCAGCCACATTATTTTATTTTTCTTAAATGATCTGCATGATCCATACATTTGGGAACAACTTGTTTCTGCACATTTCCAGAATTTAAAGAACACTTTTTTTTTAATTTATTTAATGACAAAAGACATGGAAAAATGAGGTCACATTTTTATTAAACAAAACATTTTTTTTCAAAATGAACTCCCACTTCAAATTTGCTAAAAATATTTTCATGTGTGTATTATAATGTAACCTTTCATTAGGAAAAAAACACTTTGGGCAATTCGCAATTTTGGCGAGGAAAAAAAAATATCCAAAATGGTGTGTTTTATATATGGAACATTCCGACATGATATTACCCAATTTTTTAATTAAGTGGCTTGACCATTTTATACACCTTTTCCCCCATAGTTTAACCCTATCAGTGAGTAGCTCAAAGCAATTTTTATTTTATTTTTTATGTGCCACCATCTTGGATATACGTTTATTTTTCTTTTCAGCGGTAGGCCAAAATAGGGACTCACAATGGTTTTGCAAAAAGGCAATTGTTTTCCTCTTATTGTAGATCAAAAGTTTTGGTTTTCACTACCTTAAAGAGGATATTTTTGGCTTACAGAAAATGTATAGAAATGATAGAAAATATTTTTTTTTAACCTTGCTTAAAATGGCGTTGAGATCTGCAATACTCGCAAGCATAAATCACCATTTTTGATGGGCTGTTAAGGTGACTGAGAGTTGGAACCCCAAGTTTGGAATTTTTGTGTAATAACTATGGCTAGTAGAGTTTTCAGCTATTGAGAACTTAAGCCTGAGTTTGTCCCCCTACCCCACCCCTCAAAGTTGCAAAATTTTCAACTCTTGTAGATTTCAAGATTACATATCTCAAGAGGGACCAGATATTTTTTTTCACCAAGAATACACCTACTGGTACTCAACAAAACCTATGAGTTTCATTTTGTATTTCAAACTGGCTCTGAAGTATTTGTGAATAAATGGTATCATTTCAGCACTCCGAAATGCACAGAAACTGATAAATATTTATGCTTATTTCTGTTTTCAAAATATTTTGTAAGTCTTATGGAATTATATTTTAAACACCTTTAACTACCAAATACTATATATGTACATTTTATACATAAGATAAATAAAAAAACTGAAAAAAAAACCTTATCAGAGCATACACTGAAGAGCAATTGAATTAGAGACAGCTGGCATTATGCAAATGTGGCTCTGTGGGCCCTGTAAACGGAAGCGACATGACATATGCAGTGATCCGACAATATAAGGAGTGATGCGACAGGAATCAGTAAGAGTCGGACGCAGTATGGGTAAGATGAAGGATCTAAGCGCATTTGATCGTGGGCAAATTGTAGGGGCCCGACGAATGGGTCACTCCAGCTCGGAAGTCATGCAGGCACTGGGATTTTCACGAGCCACTGTGTCACAGGTGCACCGTGAGTACATCGAATCCGGTAAAACCATCCCTGCAAGGGCCAACTGTCGTGGACAACAGCGTGTGGATGAGCGGGGTCATTATCGGCTAGCTCGCATTGTAACAACGGATAGACGGGCCACAGTGCAAAAATCACTCGGCAATTTAACGCTGGTGCACAAAAACGTATAAGCAGCCACACTATCCAGAACCATCTCCTTGCTATGGGGTATAGAAGCCATCGTCCCACGAGGGTACCGCTGCTGACCGCACATCACAGGATACAAAGATTAGCATAGGTGCGAGAACATCGCCACTGGACCCTAGACATGTGGAAAAATGTTGCCTGGATTGATGAGTCGAGATTCACGTTGATACATGCGGATGGCAAGATACGAGTACGGCGCAAACCACATGAAGCGATGGATCCTTCTTGCCAGCAGGGTACTCTTCAAGCTGATGGGGGAGGCATTCTTGTCTGGAGACTGTTTACGTGGACTGAAATGAGACCTCTGGCATGTGTGACATTGTCCCTCACGGGTCAATGTTTACTGGGATATCCTGGACGACCATTTGCTCCCGTTTGTGCATCTTTAAAATCCCACTGGGGACCTCATCCTGCAACAAAACAATGCACCGTGCCATCGCTCCCGAATTGTATCCGAATGGTTGGATGAACACTCCACCAACGTGACCTCGCTTCCTTTGCCAGCTAGGTCACCTGACCTAAATCCCATTAAGCACATCTGGGATGCCATCGAGAGAAATGTTCGAGGCTCTGACCCCCTCCATCAAATCTTCGTGAACTGTGAGAGCTTGTTCAGGTATCATGGATCCGTATGGCTTCCCAACGCTTCCAGTGTCTTGTCGATTCCATGCCGAGATGAATCGCCGCCATCATCAGGGCAACGGGTGGTGCTACACGTTACTAGACAGGTATCTCTAATTCAATTGCTCTTCAGTGTATTGTACAGTTTGCAATTCACAAACTTTAGCAGCAACACTTGTCTAGATGTATAGCCTTAGTTCTGAGAGTGCGTTGCAACTCACTATTTTTGTTACTGTCGAATTTAATATTTTGACCAATTTCAATTTGTAATTGATCAAAATGCTAACCTGCAAAGCTGTTATCACAATCGCCAGTCGAATCACTAAAGTTTTTTTATAGTTGCTGTGCTTAAAAATAATAGCCAATTGCAAAAAAATGACCGACAGGGCCAACTATGTTATCCCATGCTGTTTATTTATTTTTTTGTTTTTAAGAATACAAGCAACTGCAAAGATTAGGTATCTAGGTGTCTCTAAATTTCTTACTAATTGTAATACAAATATAAACTAATGGAACAAACCATTTTCTGAATTATTTTGACATTGAATGATACCTTTATGTATGGTTTATAAATTAACTTTTCCTCGGTTATGTAAGAGATAAATGAATTCTTTCCTCTGTCAGTTTGAATTAAAATTAAACACAATTACTAATTTTCATATGAAGTTTTTTTGACTGAGCCAGGTCTTCAGCCTGTTTGGATAGGCTGTATGTTCTTCCTGTTGCAGTGTTTACCTCAGCCAAGCATAATATATGTGTCGGAGGTACTGCACAATCATTATTAGGCCAATAAAAAGATGGAGAAGGCCCATGTGGATGTATGAATCAAACTGTCACATCACCTTCATCATAGTTAATCTTTTCAACAAATCCCACATACCAACAGGAATCATATAACATGCTACGCAGCAGTTAACATGTAACTGTAACTCATCTTGAAAATTAGTTACACTAATTTCGGAAATAATACTGTAATATTTATCAGATCTTAATCTCTTAGCACTAATTGTGAAATTGGGAAGTGGTGTAAAGTGATGCATTGTGCTTATGCCAGGAAAAGCTTTTGCTTTCTCAAAATGGGGACTAAGCTGATTCCTCACTTTGTTCATCTCTTCTGCACACACAAAGAAAAATGTTATTTCTTTTATATTATCTTTGCAGAAGTTATACATTGTTACAGCAGATGTTATTTGCTGAGCTATAGGTCGCTGCAAACTGGGTTTTGTTGTTAACCTTTTTACAATCTGCACCAATACCCTCACATGGTGACTTGCCATGGCTTGCTGCAAAAAAAGACCACTTCCCTACGAATATAAAAAAATCATGTTCATGATGCGCAAGTTTAGAAACTTCTTGCAGTTTTTATATTGTGCAGAACAACAAGCAGTGAAATACTCAATATTTCTCGCAGTCTGTGGTAATGCACAACTTTTGTTCTAAACTGAAGGAAGTAGAAACATCCACAGTGACTAGAAATTTTAGTAAGAGGCAAAAACCGAGATAGCAAGTGAAGATAGAACTTTATTTTGAAGTCCTGTAAGGAGGAATGATTTGGGGTGGGGGTGGGGGCTCAACATTTATTAGTACTTATGGTGGGCATTTCATTATTGATACCAAAAATTTAGGTTGGATGTTTTTTTTTTTTCATAAAAGTATTGACTTAATTAATGACTTCATGGCTATTATTACTTTCAGTATTATAAATATTCAACGGGAATTATCGAGGATAAATTTATTAAGGTACATTACCTCTCAAATTTTTGATCTATACACTAGATCATCTTCAGGAGTTCTTGCGTCTTACTACTTCCATTGTCTGGCGACCAAGCCTGGTGGATTTTCCATCCAGCATGGTCGTTGATGTTGCTACCTTGTGTCTTGTAAATTTCCAGGGATTCTTCTAATTTCCGGATAATTACGTGGGATTGATGTTTGATTACTTTTAAAGAGTTCCAGTCTATTTTGTGGCCAGTTTGTTTTATGCGCCTGTCTAATCCTGTTTTTGAGATGTTCCTTATTGCTGCTTTGTGCTCTTTAATTCTGGTGGTTAACCTTTGTCCTGTTTCTCCTATATATGGTAATCCACATGAGCACTCGATTTTATAAATGACTGCTTCCCTGGAGTAAAGTATTATCTTTTTGTTTTAGGGATGGTAAGTAATTTTTAATTTTGTTATTTAAACCTGGAGCTAACCTAATTTTATATTTAGTGCTGATTTTCTTTAGTTTTTCAAACAGTCACTTGTGGTAAGTGGCTTTTCTTGTGAATAAATATTCAATTTTGTCTTTATTTTCGTCTGTTGTGCCAGTTCTGTTCCTAGTAGGATTTTCTTTCAGTAGTTCACGAATTTCTTTTGAAGGGTAATCATTTTCTAATAAGATTGATTTTAACTTATTTTTATGTTTTTCCTTAGCTTCTGAAGATGAATTCAGCTTTTCAACTTTTTCTTTAAATTGTAAAGCTATATTTTTCTTTATATAATTAGGGTGATCTGATTTATAATTTAAAAATTTTGCTGTATTTGTATACTTCTTGTATAATTCAGTGGTAATATATTTTCCTTCCCACTTCAAAGTAATGTCTAGGTAATTTGGCTTATTTTTGTTTTGCTCTTCTAAAGTGAATTTTAGGGATTCATCTTGGGAGTTTAAAACCTTCTAGAATTTTTGATGAGTATCCACTCGAATCTTGATCTATGATGAACAAGATATCATCCATGTATCTAGTATACATGCAGAAAATTGAAGGTTTCAATAGGAAGGCTTCTTCTATTTTACTTATGTAATAATTTGCTAGGAGAGGTGCTAATGAAGAACCCATTGCTAGTCCACATCTTTGCTTATAGAAGCAGCCTTGGAATTGAAAAAACATGTTGTTTAGAGCAAACACTGTAAGTTCATAAAGGCCTATTACTTCTTCCTTATTATAATCATAAAATACTACTAGGTCATATAGGTTATCTGCTGATATAATCTATGAGTTTGTCCAGGAAAAATTCAAAAAGAACTAAGAAACAGTTGCAGTAAGAGCTGATAAAAGCAAGAAAATAACCCTAATTAAAAAAGAAGATTATTTGTTAAAAATGGAAGAACTAAGCTAACCAATATATGAAAAATTGGATAGTGATCCGCTAGAAATGACTATCACAAATTATAGGAAATTGCTCTTTTCACTTAAGAAGAAAAATATGTTTTGTGACAACTTCAAAAATTATTCAAAGATTACCCATCATACTCCACAGATGTATGGTTTGCTAAAACTGCATAAAGAAGAACAACCTATCAGGCCTATTATTGACTCAAAATATTCTCCTGTGTCCAATTTGAATTATTATTTACTGTTTCATGTATCAAAGTTGCTTCCTAAACCTAATGCACTGATAAAGAACACTGAAGAGCTATTGAAGAAAATAGAAGAACTTCCAGAATTAGAAAACCCTTCCATGGCAAGTTTGGATGTTGTGTATATGTATACGAATATTAACCTGGACAATCTCATAGATTACATAGCAGATGACCTATTTGACCTAGTAGCATTTCATGATTATAATAAAGAAGAAGCAATAGGCCTTTATGAACTTAGTGTTTGCTCTAAACAACATTTTTTTTTTCAATTCCAAGGCTGCTTCTATAAGCAATGATGTGGGCTAGCAATGGGTTCTTCATTAGCATCTCTCCTAGCAAATTATTACATAAGTAAAATAGAAGAGGCCTTCCTATTGAAACCTTCAATTTTCTGCATGTATACTAGATACATGGATTATATCCTTTTCATCATAGATCAAGATTCGAGTGGATACTCATCAAAAATTCTAGAAGGTTTTAACTCCCAAGATGAATCCCTAAAATTCACTTTAGAAGAGCAAAACGAAAATAAGCTAAATTACCTAGACATTACTTTGAAGTGGGAAAGAAAATATATTACCACTGAATTATACAAGAAGTCTACAAATACAGGAAACATTTTAAATTATAAATCAGATCACCCTAATTATAAAAAGAAAAATGTAGCTTTACAATTTAAAGAAAAAGTTGAAAAGCTGAATTCATCTTCAGAAGCTAAGGAAAAACATAAAAATAAGTAAAAATCAATCTTATTAGAAAATGATTACCCTTCAAAAGAAATTCGTGAACTACTGGAAGAAAACCCTACTAGGAACAGAACTGGCACTACAGACAATAAAAAAAAAATTGTATATTTATTCACAAGAAAAGTCATTACACAAGGGACTGTTTGAAAAACTAAAGAAAATCAGCACTAAATATAAAATTAGGTTAGCTCCAGGTTTAAATAACAAAATTAAAAAATACTTACCATCCCTAAAACAAAAAGATAAAAATACTTTACTCAAGGAAGGAGTCATTTATAAAATCGAGTGTTTGTGTGGATTACCATATATAGTAGAAACAGGACGAAGGTTAACCACCAGAATTAAAGAACACAAAGCAGCAATAAGGAACATCTCAAATAAAACAGGATTAGACAGGCACATACAACAAACTGGCCACAAAATGGACTGGGACTCTTTAAAAGTAATCAAACATCAATCCCACATAATTATCCGGAAATTAGAAGAATCCGTGGAAATTTACAAGACACAAGGTGGCAACATCAATGATCATGCTGGATGGAAAATCCACCAGGCTTGGTCACCAGACCTGTGGAAGTAGTAAGACGCAAGAATAAAATATTTGAGAGGTTATGTACCTTAATAAATTTATCCTCAATAATTCCCGTTAAATATTAATAATACTGAAAGTATTTACATGCACTGGATGAAAAACTAACTAAAGAAAATTCCTGTACCTTATTACAACTTTACATTCAGCAGCTTGAATTACTTTTATTTGATTGCACATTTTATATATGAAAGTAGAATATTTCTCCTTGTTGAGTTTATGTACCAAGTACTTACAAAAAAAATCTGAAGATCCAAAATAAATTATTTTATTTGCTAGTGATCTGAAACCTACGCGTGTGTCTAATCCTGTTTTTTATAAGTTCCTTATGTTCTCCATAACTGAAAAATTACTAGCCATAATTATTACACAAAAATTCCCAACTTGGGGTTCCATTTCCCAGTCACCTTAACAGTCCATCAAAAATGGCAATTTATGCTTGCAAGTATTGCAGATTTCAATGCCATTTTAAGCAAGGTTAAAAATATATTATCTATCATTTTTACACATTTTCTGTAAGCCTAAAACGTCCTCTTTAAGGAAGTGAAAACCAAAACTTTTGATCTACAATAAATGCAAAACAATTGCCTTTTTTCAAAACCATTGTGAGGCCCTATTTTGGCCTGCCGCAGAAAAGAAAAATGAACATATATCCAAGATGGTGGCGCATAAAAATAAAATAATAATTGCTTTGAGCTACTCACTGATAGGGTTAAACTATGGGGGGGAGGAGTATAAAAGGGTCAAGCAACCACTTAATTAAAAAATTGGGTAATTTCATGTTGGAATGTTCGACATATGAAACACACCATTTTGGATTTTTTTTTTCCTTGCCAAAATTGTGAATTGCCCAAAGTATTTTTTTCTTCTGATGAAAGGTATTATAATACGCACATGAAAATATTTTTTAGCAAATTTGAAGTGGGGTCTCATTTTGAAAAAAATTGTTTTGTTTAATAAAAATGTGGCCTCATTTTTCCATGTCTTTTGTCATTAAATTAAAAAAAGTGTTCTTTTTATTCTGAAAATGCGCAGAATAAAAGAACACTACATGACCCATACATTCTGAAAACAAGTTGTTCCCGATTGTATGGGTCATGTATCATTTAAGAAAAAAATTATGTGACTGCAACAGTTAGTTGTGAAGTTATGAATTTTTTTGTCCTACAGTGTAGTTGTGAAAGCTCATAGCATGAAAACTTCAAAGGCAGAGCTACCCAATGTTTAAAGTGGCGTTACTCAAGATCTACTGGACCGAATGACCTAAAATGTTAATAGGTTTCATATCTCACCAGTACAATACTTTGTACCAATTTTCACAAAAATCTGAGATGGGTGGGTGACATCTCGTGCAAATGCTGGGTGATTTGACATGGAATGACCCAGCAATATTTGTATTTCAAACAGCCGAATCTTTGCACTTGCATTTTCATAGATGTTATTAATAATATTAATGTATGCATCTTCAATACCGCAGGATTTCAGAGCCATTGTAACTGCTGATGGTTTCACCGAATCAAAGGCTTTTTCATAATCGATAAAAGCCATGCACAATGGAAGTTCATATTCCCTCGCTCTTTCAATTAGTTCTCTCAGCACGTGGATATGATCTATTGTGCTGTAGCCACTCCTGAATCCAGCTTGTTCTCTCGGTTGAGCCATGTCCAGTGTTACCTTCAAGCGGTGTGAAAGAACTTGTAGTGAAGATTTTATAAACCACTGATAGGAGGCTGATAGGTCTGTAGTTCCTGCGATCCTCAATGTCACTTTTTTTATGTTGCAGGATCATTGTAGCATTGTTTCAATCCTCAGGAATCTTCTTTCCTTCATCAAGGCATCGAGTAAAAACTTGTGCGACTACTGTTTCGATTTCTCCACTTGCTTCTTGTATGATGTCTACAGTAATTCCATCTTCTCCTGGAGCTTTTCTCCGCTTCACGTTCTTGATTGCATGTGCAACTTCTGCTGGGAGGACTGAAAGAACTCTGGTACTGGTACCTTTCATGATGTCTGAGTGCATATATCATCCCTTTCATATAATTTGGAGTAGAAATCTTTCACTCTTGTCAAAATTTCGCCTCTATTTCTTGTTACAGAACCATCTTCTTCTTCAGTGCCATAATCTGTTTTCTTCCCTTACTGAGATGTCCCTTTGCTATCTTTAGGCTTTGGTTGTTTCCAATTGCTTTCTCACTAGTTCACAGTTGAATTTCCTTACGTCTTCAGTGTTACTTTTTCGTGCTGTCTTGCATAGCTTTATATATTCCACTTTGGAAGTCACATCTTCTTTAGTTGTCCTCATCTCTCTTCTTTTTGCATCAACATTTTGGTTTTTCCTGATAATTTGTTCACATGCAACTTGTTCTTAGACCCAGCTAATTTTGTTGCTGTTTCCATAAGAGCTTTGGTTACTTTTCTGTTAACTTCAGAAATATCCACTTCTTCCGATGTTAGGCTTTCTAAAGCAGAGAATCTGTTCTTCAGTTCCAACTTGAAGGTATTATGGTGTTTTTTAAGGTTGGTTATGTCAATACATTTTGATTGTCTTATGAGATTGCTACGTTCGAGTTTAGTGTTGAGATGCATCTTACATCTCACCAATCTATGGTCATTACCTGTGTTGAACTTGTTTAGCACACTGCAGTCTTCTATGACGAATTTTTTTGTTACACATAATAAAATCGATTTCACTTGTCATCCCATTTGGATGTCTCCATGTCCATTTCCTGTGTGGCTTTTTCTTGAAAAAGGAGTTCAAGATGAAAAACCCTTCTGCCTCTGCAAACTCAAAGAGAGTATTTCCACACTGGTTTCTGTTGCCGTGATCAAATTTACCTACTGAAGTTTCATTCTGTTGCCGTTGCCCTATTTTTGCATTGAAATCTCCCATAATTATCTTCAAGTGCTGCTTACCTTTATTATTTAGATGACGAAGTTCCTCATAAAATTCTTCAGTTTCTTCTTCAGGAGTAGGGAAAATATATGACCATGATAGCTGTAGGGAAAATATATGACCATGTATACTGTTGATTGGGATGTAAGGTCAGGTGATGCGTAACATCACAGCCTCTCCTTGACAAATGTCAACCCCGCCTTCTCGTGGTGCATCCTGTTCCCACTAAAGGGCTCTGACGACCGCCAATAGCGGTATAACTATACCATCGGGATTAGAGGAAATTCTATCCCACACTCAACAACCCGCTTGGCCAGCGTGGTGACTTATGGCCAAACCCCTCCAAAATGACTCCACAACTTAAATCTTGGCCCTCAGTCTCCGGCAGCTGGAATGTACCTGGCCAAGGCAGCGGCCAGTGCGACATGAAGGCAGAGGGTGCTAAGAATCCCCGGAGGACCGGACTAGGCTGCCATCTGATGCTGACCTTGGCAACGTACAATGGACGCTCCCTATCTTCTGATTCAAGGCTTCTTGAATTGGAAGAGGAACTACAAAGGATCAAGTGGGACATCGTGGGGCTAAGTGAAATAAGGAGAAAAGGAGAAGATCTCATCGAACTGAAAAGTGGACATCTCTTCTACTATCGTGGGACAGATACTGGCAGAACTAGTGGTGTTGGATTTATAATAAACAAGAAACTGAAGGATAAAGTTGTAGAAGTTGAAAGTTCCTCTGACAGAGCTGCACGGCTTGTTATCCAACTCTTGAAAAGATACCAGGCTCAGATTATTCAAACTTATGCACCCACCACAAGTCATCCTGAAGAAGAAATTGAAGAATTTTATGAGGAAATTTGTCATCTAAATAATAAAGGTAAGCAGCACTTAAAAATAATTATGGGAGATTTCAATGCAAAAATAGGGCAACGGCAACAGAATGAAACTTCAGTAGGTAAATTCGGTCACGGCAACAGAAACCAGCGTGAAATACTCTCGTTGAGTTTGCAGAGGCAGAAGGGTTTTTCATCTTGAACTCCTTCTTCAAGAAAAAGCCACACAGGAAATGGACATGGAGACATCCAAATGGGACGACAAGTGAAATTGATTTTATTATGTGTAACAAAAAATTCGTCATAGAAGACTGCAGTGTGCTAAACAAGTTCAACACAGGTAGTGACCATAGATTGGTGAGATGTAAGATTCACCCCAACACTAAACTCGAACGTGGCAAGCTCATAAGACAAAACAAAATGTAATGACATAAGCAACCTTAAAAAACACCATAATACCTTCAAGTTGGAACTGAAGAACAGGTTCTCTGCTTTAGAAGGCCTAACATCGGAAGAAGTGGACATCTCTGAAGTTAACAGAAAAGTAACCAAAGCTCTTATGGAAACAGCAACAAAATTAGCTGGGTCTAAGAACAAGTTGCATGTAAATAAATTATCAGGAAAAACGAAAATGTTGATGCAAAAAAGAAGAGAGATGAGGACAACTGAAGAAGATGTGACTTCCAAAGTGGAATATATAGAGCTATGCAAGACAGTACGAAAAAGTATCACTGAAGACGTAAGAAAATTCAACTGTGAACTAGTGAGGAAAGCAATTGAAAACAACCAGAGCCTAAAGAAAGCAAAGGGACATCTCAGTAAGGGAAGAAAACAGATTATGGCACTGAGAAAAGAAGATGGTTCTGTAACAAGAAATAGAGGCGAAATTTTGACAAGAGTGAAAGATTTCTACTCCAAATTATATGAAAGGGATGATACGTGCACTCCAGACATCATGAAAGATACCAG
The DNA here is from genome assembly GCA_039090855.1 of Macrothele yani. Classification (NCBI taxonomy): domain Eukaryota; kingdom Metazoa; phylum Arthropoda; class Arachnida; order Araneae; family Macrothelidae; genus Macrothele; species Macrothele yani. The sequence goes on along the minus strand of CM077001.1, from coordinate 155,261,529 downwards.
TACCAGAGTTCCTCCAGTCCTTCCAGCAGAAGTTGCACATGCAATCAAGAACATGAAGCGGGGAAAAGCTCCAGGAGAAGATGGAATTACTGTAGATATCATACAAGAAGCAAGTGGAGAAATCGAAACAGTACTCGCCCAAATTTTCACTCGATGCCTTAATGAAGGAAAGATTCCTGAGGATTGGAACACCTTTACAATGATCCTGCTACATAAGAAAGGTGACATTGAGGATCTCGGAAACTACAGACCTATCAGCCTCCTATCAGTAGTTTATAAAATCTTCACTAAAGTTCTTTCACACCGCTTGAAGGTAACACTGGACATGGCTCAACCGAGAGAACAAGCTGGATTCAGGAGTGGCTACAGCACAATAGATCATATCCATGTGCTGAGAGAACTAATTGAAAGAGCGAGGGAATATGAACTTCCATTGTGCATGGCTTTTATCGATTATGAAAAAGCCTTTGATTCGGTGAAACCATCAGCAGTTACAATGGCTCTGAAATCCTGCGGTATTGAAGATGCATACATTAATATTATTAATAACATCTATGAAAATGCAAGTGCAAAGATTAGGCTGTTTGAAAATACAACACACATAAAAATTGGAAAGGGAGTGAGACAAGGTGACACCATATCTCCGAAGCTCTTTAATGCCACATTGGAGGGTGTTTTTCAGTCACTGAGCTGGGAAAACAAGGGGATAAAGATTAATGGAGATTATCTAACCCACCTTCGTTTTGCTGATGACGTAGTCATTTTTGCAACTAGCCCATCAGAGCTGCAGAGTATGATCCAGGAACTTGCTGACAAGAGTAAAGAAGTGGGATTAAAAATGAACTTTCAGAAGACAAAAGTGATGTTCAATGCTTTTACAAGAAATGAAGATTTATCGATTGATGGAGAAAAGCTGGAGATAACAGACACGTACATTTATCTTGGACAGCAGATATCAAGTGAGGGTCACATTGATGAAGAAATTAATCGGCGTACAAAACTTGCCTGGAGAGCTTTTTGGAAGAAACAGCATAATTTTCAAGAGCAATATGCCATTATGTCTTAAAAGAAAAGTGTTTGATCAATGGATCCTTCCAGTGCTTACGTATGGTGCAGAGACGTGGACCTTAACTAAAAGAGACATACAAAGGCTGCAGACAACTCAAAGAAGCATGGAGAGGTGCATACTTGGTGTAACCACGAGAGATAAGAAGAGGAACTCGTGGATCCGAAAAATGACAAGAGTGGAAGACATCATGATCAGAGTTAAATCCCTGAAATGGCAATGGGCTGGACATACTGCCAGAAGGACAGATCATCGATGGACAGCCGAAATTTTAGATTGGATTCCAAGGGACAGGAAAAGACCCAGAAGAAGACCACATGGGAGATGGGTGGATGAAATTCGAAAGTATGCAGGGGTGACATGGAGGAGACTGGCACAAGACAGACCGTTGTGGAGGAAACTTGGGGAGACCTTCGTCCAGCAGTGGATTGATAATGGTTGACAATGATGATGATGATGATACTGTTGATTATTTGCTGAAACACTGTTCTCCTCACGCTTGTAAATTAAAAGGACTGGTAGACCTTCTCCAGACTTTTAAATTACAGCAAAAATTTAAATATAAAAATACTAAGTGAATTGGGAAGTTCAGTTCCAAATCATATAATGAGAATGAATGGATATGCAGCTGTGACCTGTACATTTCTATACCCCCCCCCCATGTTTATTGTTTACCGCAGGCAAAATTTCATGGTCTACAACTAATGTGAAAGATTTTCAGTATTTTACTGAAGAAATTTGGCAGCGTGATATGTCCTCTACACACAAGGAAAATGTACTGATTTTGGCTGTAGGGTAAATATAAGATCACATAGCTGTAGGAAAATATATAATCATTCTAGTTATAGATGGAAAATTCAACAGTAAAGCAAAAAGTAAAAAACAATCAACATATGTTGTCACATCTTCTAAATTGTATTAATTTTGGGATCATTTGAACTTGCTCTGCAAAGACATGATGATTGAACTCAGCGTCCAATCCTGGAATTTGTTTTTCAACATCTTGTTTCTTGAGGTACTTTTAGTACCATTGTGAAGCATGTAAAATTATTAATGTATCTGTTCTCATTCCGCCTGCTTTACCTTCTTTCCGAACCACAAGCTGCTAATCCATTTGATTGAGGGTTGGCAGTCCTGTGGCCTGTGACCTGTTTTGTGTATAAACATTGTGCTTCACTGCTCTCTGGCCAAATGTGGCCTTTGCAGCAGGAATTTGTAAGTCACTATTGCAGGCTGCAGTGCCTTTATGAATAACGAATAGTCTGAAACTACCAGAGCCTGTCAGCAGGGGTTTATGCTGGAATTTCAAATTAGGGGCTGTTGAAAATATTTGGGGTGGTGGTGGTGAATGAAATCAAGTTTTTTGAAGTCTGAAAATTTTTATACTGAAATATTTAGGCTTTGAACCTAGGATTAAAAGTGGGGAAAACTTAAAGAAATGGAGAACCTGCTGAATTTTTTATAGCTAAGAATGATTAAAACTGTAAAACTTCTTTGATGAACAAAATAACCATGTGTAAAAACTACGCGTGGTTTTCTCAGTTTTGTGCTTTCTGTCTCCCATGTCTAAAGGGTTCCCTAAACAAGACTACAGAAACAAAATATTAACTTGAGTTGCTCAAACAGTCGTTATTGCTATTTTCACAAACCTTGTACGTGCTGAAATGATTCAGAAGTATATCTGCAAAACTTGTACCAGACTGAGATACAAACATATATACACTTTGTGGTTGCAATGACTAGACTTTAAACATGTACTTTGAACAAGAAAAACTAAAAAAGAAACAGACTACAATATGCATAGATTTGAAATTGAAAATAAAAAGGGAAATTAAATTATGGTAGAAGTTACTTCAAGGTAAAGCTGAAAAATTCATGTAAATGCTGACTGATGTTGGCAATGTGCTATGTGATAATGAAAAGGACTAATATTTTAAAAGTATATACAGCTGCCTCAGCGGCGCAGTGGTTTAAGCAATGGCGTCTGATCGTTCGTCCGACAGGGTCCTGGTTCGAATCCCGGTGAGGCATGGATGTTGTGTTTGTCTTACGGCACTGGCTCTCTCCCTTTCCTGGAACTAGCGGCCTTAAATTAAGGACGGACGACTGCTTATAGCCCATTGAGTTGCTCACAATGGTCGTTAAACCTCCAATCAAAAAAAAAAAAAGGTATATACAAATTATACATATATATATATACATATTTTTTTTATTGGGGGTTTAACGACCGCTGTAAGCAATTCAGTGGGCTATATAAGCAGTCATCTATCCCTAATTTAGGGCCACGGGTTCCAGGGAAGGAGAGAACCAGAGTCGTAAGACAAACGCAACATCCATGTCTCACCGGGTTTCGAACCCGGACCCATCTCGGACGAATGATCAGAAGCCATCGTTTAGACCACTGCTCCACCGGAGTGGTATATTTATGTGTGTGTCTGTTTGTTACACATGTTCAAACAGAGGGGTCTTGAGATTTTCTTATGGGGGTGTTGTCTAAGGAAATTTGGATGTGGGTGTGCTGTGGGAGAATGTATAAATCCCTGCCCACATCAGATATCCGCTAAACAAAATTTTGTATCCTGAAGGAGGATTGTAAATCAAGCATGGAAAGAAACATTGCTTCAGATTTTTCTGTGAAAACGGGCTGGGATGTAGACAAGAAATCCAATAAGTAGTTTGATGTTTGTTGCCATACTTACAAGTGATTAATCAAGTACTAATGAGCTGAGGTGAAATTTACAAAATAATAATAACAATAACTCGCCTATCTATTGTTGAGAGATGTAAATATATTTCTGTTACTTATTGATATAATAATCACACATCTTGATATAAGTTGGGGCACTGTTTTTTCATTCTGGACTAATAATCCAGTTTCATTGCAAAAATGTAAAAGTACTACAATAAGACAACTTCAAAAAGGGGGTGAGTTTATTGAATGTATGAGGTTTTCCCCATGATATATCTTGATTTTCAAGAAATCAGTTTGCTAGTCAATGATACTCAACAATTCAGAGTGGTAGAATTTAACAAGAAGGCAGTATGGTGGCTTAAATTACTGTTAGATAAATTTTTGAATGTGTATGATCAGGGCTTGCATATGTGTATAATTACTGGAAAGATGTCCACAGCTTAGGATTGGGACCTCACAGTCATCCTCCTTAGGGGGTGGGGGGTGCCTTAAAATCACTTGCTTGTGAATAGTTTTTTTTTTTTTTTTTCACTGGTAATTTTTTTCTAGTTTTCTTTAATTGTGCAAGTTATTAAATTTTTCTTTCTGGAAATGTACATGCAAAAATTTGGTTGTATCAAGAAAAAAAAAAGGAAAAAAACACGTTTAAGTGTTTCATAAAAGCAAAAGATTTACTGAAAAACAAAATCCCTTTCATTGACAATTGAAAACATGTTTTTGTACTTAATTTTTTATATTTGCTTCTGGTAAAATTAGATATTGTACTTTCTGGCTGAAAATATTGCTAGAAATTTCTTTTGCCAGTAAGTTGCAATCACAGTAGCTTTTCAGCAGCTGCATGCATTGCATGGAAAAAATAGACCACTCACTACCATGATTATTATTTACCATTTGTTACAAACAAACAGCAATAAAATATTTTATAACATTGCTGTTTTACATTCATACATATCACTGAGCTGTTTTCTGAGACTCATAGTTTAGCTCCTCAGAGAGAGCTCATCTGCCAGATTATAGTTTAAAACTGATGAAGCTGGAAATTTCTTACTGTTGATGTATTAAATGTCTCCATTTACAGTGATGATCTCATCACACAACTTGAGATTCACTGACATCCATCACACAACATCTTTTGTGCTTCCTAACTCATAGTTGACAGTTCCCGTTGATCATTCCACCTAAGGGTTCTCGCACAAAACCAGTGAGTTGGAGACACATTGCTGTTTTGAGAGGAAGAAGTTTGTGAAATTTTATTAGCTCAGCATAAAAAGTTGACATGATTATAAAATTAGTTTTCAAAACTAAATAAATTGCTTGGAATTTCTGTACTGTATCATCCATTGGAATTTCATAAATCTCTTAGCTGTGTGTAGTATAAGTCTTTTTTTTTTTTTTTTTTTTTTTTTTTTTTGTGTCTTGTGCATTAATCACATGGCTTATATATGAGCAAATAATTTGTTCACAGAAGACAATGTTTACACATTAAAAGTAATTTTTCATATAAGTATTTAAAAAAATATATTGTTCTTACCAAAAGCATAATAAAGCTTTAAGTTTGGTAACATCATTCCACTTTTGCACTTAAATATGAAGAACACTAAAAAGCAGTATAATTTTTAATATCATAAGGCTGTAATTGTAGTTAGACTCAGGGGGGGGCTTCACAAAATTAATGATTGGGAGTATATTTAGGGGAGATGGTTAAATTTGTTGTTTAATTTTTTTTGGGATTTATTTACTGAATATGTTTATACACACAAGACTGGCTTTAGCATTTGTGGCACCCACTGTGGCAATATTTGCTAAAGCCTTCTCATTTTTTGTTCTGTGTGTGTGCTAGATTGTATGATTTTTCAGCCACATATCCACATATGAAAGATATGTAATATAAATTAATAGTTGCATGCATTGATCCCAAAGTCAACACCAAAACACAACATTCATTTTTGCACTTAATTGTGACAATACTCTGTTGTGGTTGATATGGCTTGTTCTGGTGATAGCAAGACCTTCCATTTTCTCTGATTCCAATGTTCAACAGATATTTTTTCTTATTTTATACACTCTACCATTTCACGAAAAAGTTTAGCTTGGAACAATCCCCTGAACTTGGTGTCTAGTGCAGTGCCACCTCTTAATTTGCCCTAAAGCCAGCCCTGTGCACAGCAGCTGTTTTCAAGAAATTCCAATTGAACAAACAACTGCCACACAAAACCCCTTTCAAACAGTGATTTCTTATATTATTCAGATGTTAAAATAATGTACATTTTGTGCTATCTTTATGCGGTCATTGTGTTTATTCTATTGCCATATCACTGCTGCATGTGTTTACTTCTGTTTAAACTTCATGTATCCTTTTTCAGAGGGTGACCCCTTTCAAGCTACTTGGAATTTTGATTCAAAGAGGATCAACAATAATGGAATGTTGCTAGAGGAAGAACGTCCTGTTATTCCTGGGGTCACAGTTAAAGCTGCAACAGTTGAGGCTCTGATTGACTGCCTCATAAGTTCATTTTGTAAGTTCAATCTGCTTATAATATGATGATAAGGGCAGAATTTTTTTTTTTAATTTGTGTTCATTTTGAAATTTCTTCAAATAAATCTAGTGCAACTGACTGGCAAACTCATTAGGACCAGTAGAACATTTTGTGCAATTGGTTTTATAAATCTGTTGTTGTCATGTCACTACAGCTACATAATTAGCACAGGAACACTCTCAGTAGTAGTAGTAGTAATCAGAGCTGTATTAAAAAGAAATGTATCGGTATACACAACCATTGAAACAGAATACTTGCTTTAAAGTGCCCAAAACCACAATAAACAATAGAATAAGATGATTTAAAGAAAAAAAAAATGAAACAATAAATAATTATTAAAACAGTAAGAGATTCTAGGGGATTTTTAAGGTGGCAAACAGAATAACTATTGCCTTGCTTACTGTTCAATATGTAACTTTAACATCAGAAAACTTTTGGAGCAGAAATTGAACTCATGTCTCCTGATTTCCATTCGAGCATCTGGAAATGTGGGTTCAATTTCCGCTCCAGAGCAACATAATTTTCAAGTTTTCTGATGTTAAAGTTACATGTTGAACAGTAAGCAAGGCAATGACTGTTATGTCTGCTGCCTTAAAAATCCTGTAGCTGTTCCATGTATTTGTGAAGAATATTTCTTCCTCAATCTCATTACAGATTCTAACGATGGCAAAATAAGTATGTTGTGATTGAATGTTGACAATGAAATAGCTAGATACATATTTTACATTCTAACACAAATGAGTTGGTTTAATAAAATTTAATTTTACTTGAAATGCCTGTTTTCCCATTTTTTTGTCACCTCTTGCTATAGCAAGAAATAAAAACAGCAAGCTCTGTTACCATCTTTCATTACCTGTAAAGTTCTTTGCAAATTGACCAACAAGTACAATTTTTTGCACTTAAATTTTGCTTTAAATAAAAGGAAAAGTACTTGCTATGTTTCTTTATGTAGCAAGAAAAAACTAAGTAATGGAAATACATTCTATGTAAGTAAAATAAAATAAAAAAAATTGGTTCTGGCATTACTCACTCTGCCATGACAATTTCACGGGTCATGGAAATGACACTAATTCCATCATAGACCACTTAATTACAGATTTTAAAATTGAATTTCACTTTAAAGGGATAGGGACAAAAATGCTTTCCTTATCAATTGATTTTGAAGAGACTGTTGAGGGATAGGAAAACATGTTATTTCATTGGGAAAAATTAAAAAAAAGAATATGAAGTTGTTCTTTTGAACTATTACTAAATTGCTTTTTAAACGAACAGAAAGAAATGTTAAAAATGTGGAATATAATCAGGAAGCAAAATAATGTAAAAGCATAACTGTCAGAAAATGCCAAAATATCGAAAACCACAGAACATTCTCATCCCCACCAGAACTGTTGTGAGCTTCGAATTTAATTGCATTTTGCTCAACTTACACAACTTGATAGATACCTTGGCAATTTAAACCAAAAATAAATTTTTGTCCACAGAAAAGATTGTAAATAATGTAATTTTTAATTTTTTTTCTAAATGTACAAATGAAAAATTATCTGCAAAATATGTTAATCTGGAAACTATCCATGTGCATATGCATTGTACAGTTCTGGTAGTCGTGTTATGTGCTAAGTGTGTAATGAAAAAGAAGTGTAATAGTCTAATGCAGGGTTCTTAACCTTTTTTGGCCACCCATGAGTCTATTTTGAAATTAAAAATGCTACTGTACCTTTTTTGGCCACCCATGAGTCTATTTTGAAATTAAAAATGCAACTGCAATAATATAAATAAGTGTAGTGATTATTCATTATTACACAGAGTGTAACAAAATTTTTGGTTTTTGAAATGAAAGTCAAACAAGTGGTGCAACCAAATGTGTGGGGGGAAGGGGGAGGTTAGGGTTATCTATATAGTGGGCAGGTATGAATAATAACATATTGTAAGACAAGTAATATGAATAATTGGAAATTAAAACCTTTTGTGAAACAGATTTAAATTTCTCCAATTTTTTGAATAACCGAATGCAATTTTTACAGTAATCAAGATAAGTCAAAATAAACTCTCATTTGAAATTTCGTCAAAATCCGATGAAAACTTTAGAAGTTAGGCATTTTCTTTTTATTAGTATTAATGAATGTTTGCAGAAAGCCTCCATAGTCCATACTTTCTCTCTCTCTCTGCCTTCTCCCTTCTGTGTCGCATTTGTTGATTGTTTGTCATAGGATTCTGGGGGAAGGCCAGTGCTACCAAGTTGATAGTTTCCCCATTAAATTCAGGGGGAGAATTTAGGTTTAGGGGGAAATTTTGTAATGCTGTGACTTCCTAAAAATTCCCACGATCCCAGTGACCAGAAGAAGCAGCGCTAGTGGTCCCCATTTTGTCATCTCCAGAAATTCCGGTGCCTTTAAATGTGTTAAACATGAAGAAGGTTTAAAATTCAAAATTCAAAACAATTAACACTTTATTTATTTTTTTTTTTTTCTGAGAAGCTACAGCAACCCATCTTGGAAGCCCCAGCAACCAAGGTTTGGGTCGCAACCCATAGGTTAAGAGCCCCTGGTCTAATGCATTTGGGATGTTGGATGATAGTGAGTGGTGCAAGTAACAGCAAAACTGCTGCACTTGTGAAACGTGGAAGAACAACAGTAGTGAAAGTATAGAGAGAGTGGTTGACACAGCAAAAACCTGGTACAACCTCTGTTCAGAAATGTCTCATTGATACCCAAGGTGTTTGAAGGATTTCCAGATTTGTACAAGTCAATAGCCATGCAACAGTGAGTCAAATAACACAGGTTTGAATCACAGGAAATGTTAAACAGCATCCCAGTGAATGGTGCACCTTACATTGCACTGTCTGCATATCTCTCTTCCCCACCCCAACTGTGGAAGACTTGTCTATATATTATTGCTGGCTTCAGCGAACAAGATACAGTGGGTTCTTGAGCACTGCAGGTGGACAGAAAATTATTAGAAAAGGGTCATATGACCTAACATGTTCACCTGCACCATGCCAATGGAACTGTGAGGATTACGATACAACAGCATGAGAACATTGATCTATCTTTGCATAGTCCCAATTCCACAGGCTGGTCTGTAATGGTGTGGGCTGTTTTCATGAAAGACTTTAGCCCTCACCCCAACACACACACACACAGACAGACATACACCCACCTCCTGATTTAAGTGGGCCCACGTCTGAATACCCAAGTGGATTTAACCCTTCGAGTGTCAGCAATACTTCTAGTGCATGCAAAGCTTTCCATTACCCAGTGTCAGCAATGTGTTGAGCATATGCAAGTGTTTCCCCAACTTAGTGTCGAGCATATGCAAGTGTTTCCCCAACTTAGTGCCGAGCATATGCAAGTGTTTCCCCAACTTAGTGCCGAGCATATGCAAGTGTTCCCCCAACTTAGTGTCGAGCATATGCAAGTGTTTCTTCAGCTCAATGTCATAGACGAAGTGTTCATGACACTGAATCGGAGAACCATTTGCACATGCTACATGTGTCACTGACACTCAATGGATTAAACAATGCTGCTGATCAAATACATCAAACCCATGGTTACTTCCTCCTTGTGGTAATGAATACTTTCAACTGGACATTGCGCAATGCCAACATTGTCTTGAAAGCATGTTTTGTATGTGTCCTGGAAATCCTTGAAAAGGCCTAGAATTCTATGTTGTCCTGGAAATGTCCTAAAATTCTGTTATATGTCCAGCAATTTTATCCCTTTCACTTTTTGTACCTTCACAATGTTTTGTATTCTAAGATTTTTCTAGTGTTGTATTTTATGCATAGCTACCAGATGTCCAGCTTCAATTGGATTGTGTCAGATTTTCAAACCTATTGTCCGGGAATCGGGGTTTGTGGAATTTTAATAATTTGTAGTTTTTTTGTTAATTTTTTGCTGTAATATGTTTCAGGTTCACCACCATTGCTGAACATGACAAGTGCTATGGATTCTCTGTGGTCACCATGGGAATCATTTTTAGCATACATACATACATACATATCACTAAGCTGTTCTCTGAGATTCAGAGGTTAGCTCCAAAAAGAAATACAAACTTCCAGATATTTTTACTTATTGTTGTCGTATCAAACTTCTCCATTTACAGCGATCTTGACATACAACTCGTGCTTCACTAATATCCATTACACGCCGCACACAAGATCTTTTATACTTCATACTCATAATCTTTTTCTCATGCAGACACTCCTGAATCTGATCCACCTATGTCTTCCTTGGCCTTCCTCTGCCTTTCCTTCCTGCCACTTGGGCTGAAAAGATTTTCTTAGTAAGCATTTCATCACTCATTCTTTCAACATGGCCAAACCACCGCAGCATATTGGTCTCCACCTTGCTAACAACATTTTGCTTCACATCACACAGCTACAATACATCTTCATTTCTCACACAATCATATCGTGTCTTGCCACAAACCCCACGTAAGTAACGCATTTCTCCAGCACACAAACTTTCAAAATGTTTTATTCTGAGCGAAATTTACAGGGAACGAAGGCGGTAGGCGGCATGTGCCTTTACAATGCCTGAAATCATAATAACAGGAGTCAGATATATACAAAGTGTGTGCAATTTACATTATGCAAGGGGTATATACAATGCAAGTGAAATAGATGAGCGGACTACAAAACAAAAATTACCGAGTATGTATTCAAGAAGTGCGCTATTTACAGTATGAGAGATGTATATATACAGCGAATGCGCAAGTTACAGTATGAAAGGTGTATATATAATACAGTGCTAGTGAGATAGATGAGCGATGATACAACATAAGTGCAACAGTTCAGGGTGTGATAATGGAAAAGATATACGTGAGACTGAATAAATGTACATTTTAGGCGAAGTATTTACAGATGTGCGTGAAGCCATATAGGAACAGGGAACGAGCTATGTGCAGCAAGTGAGATATACATACAATGCAATGAAAATATAAATACAAATAACGCAGAACATAATGATGCAATTGAAATGTGTACTATATACAGATGTGTACAAAAAGTGCATGACTGAGATATGTAAGATGCAGACAGTAAAGAATGAGCTTGTAGGATGGCTCCAAAATGGAGCATACACAGTACCAAGGAATATGTAAATGTACAGGATGAACAGCGAAATATACAGGATGTGTATGTACAATTTATATGAGCAATATGACAAACGAATGAGCAGAAGATATATGACGAAAAAAAAACATTGAATATACAGGTACAATGTGAGGCACACAGAAAAAAATCACTACAAAAATCACTTATTCAGAAGAGGGCACCACAAAGTAAGTGCACGTGAATAACCTGCAAACACTAACAGTAAAAAGATAAACTGGAGAAGGGAATAAGAAGAATGTACAGAAGAACTAAGTCAGACAAGCTTAGGGAGACACTCTCCGGATCCGGTGAGCCAGTCCAGGGTTTATCGCAAAGATCAAAGCGGGGAAGGTCCCGACGTAGAGGATGGAAGTCAAATCAGAAGATGTAGGTCTGCAGAAGGCCCGGAAAACTAGCGGTGTAATGGTGACCATACACTCAGGAACTGCAGGCTCTGGTCAGTGGCCCTGGCAGCGGTAAACGCCAATCGAAGCCTGGAGGTCAGCCGGTTGTGGAATTGCGCACAGAGGGTATTTCCTGCTTGAAGGAGCGTAGGCACATTAGAGGTATGACGGAGTTGCAGATAGAAGCAGTAAATCACATGCTTTGCGAGTACAAAGATGTATGTGCATGGCTCAGATAAAGGCACCGGTGGAGAACAAGAAACCAGCAACGTACTGTACGGAGAAAAAGGCAGCTCTTTGGCACAGAGACTCTTGGCAACGGTGAAGGCTAGGTGTAGTAAAGGAAGGATCACCGGGCAGTACTGGTAGATGTGTAGAACATCAGCATGCTCAGAACAGAAGATGCAGGTGGGTGCGGCTGCCAGCGTCATCCGAAATAACGTGGCCGGCACTGGCAGGCGGCGGTGAAGGAAGAGCCAGTGAATATTCCTTTCATCTGGTGTCGAGATGGGTGAAGCTGTTGCCGACCACACACTCGGAAGAGCGGCGGGCGGTACTCCTGAAATGAGCTGGGGTGCGGGTGGCGATGGATCCAGAAGGAGAAAACGATAGAGAGTACGGACAGTAAAACTGGAGATCGGAAGAAAAGAGCCACGAACAGGAAGAAAAAAGGAAGGGGAAGAGAAGCAGAAGAAACGAGAAAGAGGCCAGACGGAGAAGCGAGAGCAGGAAAAAGAGTAATGATCGAGGATCGGAGAGAATTGTAGAGTGCAAGAGAGGCAGAGGTGCGTGGAAGGAAAGGAGAGAGGTCGGAAAAGGGTTTCCATGTTAGATCGGAGGAAAGTAAGTCTCGGACGGATACGATCCCAGCGGGGAGCCAGGAAAGGCTAGTGAAATACGGTGCGTTAGGAGGATGGAGGAATAGAAGAGGGGTTCAGTTAGAAGTTCTGAGGTGGTAGCGGGTGGGGCACGGAGTAGTGGCAGAGAGCGAAGAAAGGAAAGTGCCTCTGAATAAACGGGGGAAAGACGGGAGCGGAGGAGAGAAAAGCGATCCATCAGTAGAAAAGTTGTGAATTTGAAGCGGGGGTTCCGGGTAGAAATCATCACGTCTCGGAGAAGAGAGGCTGCGGATCTTGGTTCACAGAGTAGACACAGAAGGGATACTATCCGGTGTGCTTTGTAGAACTGGCGGACATCCAGGAGCGCAATACCACCAGTGGAGATCGGACGACTTAGAGTTGAGACTTGTATCCAATGATGAGCTGACCAGATCATAGTAGAAATGATCCATGTGACTTCAGCAAGATAGTAAGCTGGCATGCGAGCAGCTGCCCACACATGAAGACAAGGAGACAGAAGATATGTACGAGCAAAGCGTGCCCGGGTGACGTAAGAGGCGCTGAACTGAGCTTTCCGCCAGAAGGCAGCTGATCGAGCAAGGCGATTACGAAGAGCAGCCCACGTGTTGTTTCGGGCAGCTATGGGAGCTCCCAGGTGTACACCAAGAAATTTACGAGAAGAGGCAGTCCAGGAGGCGCCCCATGGGGAGTCCGTCCTGGACTCCCAGGCACCACACCACAGGCCGGCACTCTTAGTAGTGTTGAGCATCGCTGAGGAGCAAGAAGAGTAGAGTGCATATACATGAGCGAGGGTATTAAATTGCGATTCCATCCGAGCGCAGAAAGTCGCGTCGTCGGCGTAGGCGGAGTAGGTTATAGAGAAGTGCCTGGTGCTTGCCGTGGGAGGAGGAAGAGCCGCAAGAAATGCACGATGTACTGTGCGTAGGAAAGGCTCAAACGCCAGAGCAAATAGTTGCCCAGAAAGTGGACACCCCTGTCGTATTCCACGACGGAAAGAAATGGGTGCTGTGAGAAAGGCGGCTGTCTTGACCTGAAAGACGGCGTCGCGATAGAGAGCAAGAATAGTGGTAACGAAGACAGAAGGAAAGCCAAAAGTGTGTAAAGTAGTTGAGAGAAATGAATGGGAGATATTATCAAAAGCTGCACGTTGGTCTAAATTTAGTAGGGCAAGAGATTCAGAATTAGTTCGGGCAAGATACAGAAGATCACGAAGGAGGTGAAGGTTAGTAGCGATAGAACGACCAGGTACCGTGTAGGACTGGTCGGAAGAGAGAAGATACGGAAGAACTTGATTTAGGCGGCGAGAGAGAATTTTAGTGAACAGTTTGTAATCCAGATTTATTAGTGAAATCGGATGCCAATTCCCCAGGTCAAGGAGGTCACTCTTCTTAGGGAAAAGTATCATATGAGCAACAGTGAAGCCCCTCGGAAGGGAGATAGATGCAAAGGCAGAAGAGCAAGCAGCGAGAAGGAAAGGAAGGAGAGAAGGCAAAAAGATAAGATAAAATGATAGAGGGAGGCCGTCAGGACCAGGAATGGCTCGGGGATTGAGAGAGGAAAGTGCAGTCCTAAATTCAGATGGAGAGATAGGCTGCAGAAGAGAAGCGGAGAGGTGAGAGGGGACTTGAGGGAGAGAAGAAAGTAAAGTATTACACGCAGAAGCAGAAGGTGGAGGGGTATCACTGTACTTGTCGGAGAAGTATTGACGAACATGGGAGATTAGCACATCTGGGTCCGAAGCCACATGACCGTCAGGCAGATGCAGCACACGGAGTCTATGAGAAGAACGGCGCTGATCCTCTAACGAAGACAAGAACTCAAAAGAGCAGTCTTCGGGAGACAAGTGCTGGAGACGAAGTCGTAAAATGGCCTGCCGGGCTCGAGGTTCCAGAATAGCACGGAGGTCTACCAAATATGATGGATAGAGGGGGTGAGAGGCTCCAAGCTGGGCGAGAACTTGTCGGAGATTGCGTTCTTTCATGGTGTGCAGATTGGCAACTGTGAACGAGTGGCTCTTGAGAAAGTGGAGGAGGTGTGACTTGACATCCAGCCAGTAACTTAGTGCACAGGAAGCAGTGGACAGTCCAGGGTGATAAGAGTGAAGGAGATTCCGGACGTTCGAACACAAAGTCTGGTCATCCAGGAGAGAGGTATCTGATGTCCAGGAGTGAAACTCGGAGCGTTGACGGAAAGAAGAGGTGAAGGTGGCCACAACGGCACGATGGTCAGAAGAGGCGGTGGGTAGATGCTGACAGTCCGTGACCACGGGCAGATGGGCAGTGGTTGCGTAGAAACGGTCAAGTCTAGTGGAAGATGACGAGGTGGCAGCTGAGGACCTCCACGTATGGGAGACTGTTGTAGGATAAATTTGATGAAAGACGTCCCGAAGATCAAACTCCGTGATGAGGGAGTGTAATTGCTCCACAAGACGTAAGCGGGTTTCCTTATGAATTTGAGCACGATCAAGATCAGGGTCAAGCGTGCAATTAAAATCGCCGCCGATCAACATGTGATCCGACGGCAACGTTGACTGAAGAGCTGAACGGAGCACCATGAAAAGGAGGGTGTGATGTTGAGGTGTGCATGGAACGTAGATGTTGAAAATGACATAACGACGCTCGTCCAGAACAAAGGTAAGGCGCTGAAGCAAGTCACGGCAGAGAATCTGCACCATCACTGAAGATAGAACTTGACAGAACTCAGTGCGGATGCCGATGGCCAGACCGCCGATTGTAGAGTGTCGGAAAGCGTGGTGGAACTGATAGTTCCACGTACGCCATCGATTGAAGGGCGTTGTAGACAGGCAATTTGTCTCTTGGAGCAGAAGAATGTCTGCTGCGAGGTGATGGAGATCCTCACGAGCAAGCGAGTTCGCCAGAGGGGACCCAAACCCCCTACAGTTCAGTTTCGTTATCTTGAACGGAAATGTCCGACGGCAGTTCAAGGAGCTTGTCAGCGGCTCGTTGGAGCCGAGAGAGACGATCGCAGACTTTCTTGAGACAACCGCTTTCGCCGAACGATGTGGATGGTAAGGCTTGGAGGTGAGATCGAACAACTGCCACTTGCGTCATAGTTGCTGCAAGCTCTGTGAGATAGGATTGGAGAAAATCATGAGACATGGTTTTACTACGAGGCCTGATGAGATAGGAGTATAACTCCGCACCAGAAATCGGTGTCTGTGGTAGTGAGGAATCTTCCAATTGCTGTATGAAATCCTCTAGAGTAAGTGGGACCAGTGTGCTGTCGTCAGAGTCGGAGATGGAGATGCTAGAAGCGTCAGATGCGAGTGAACGACTTTCCGAGCGATCACGTCCTCCTTGAAAGGTGGGAGATGTGTGTGTCTTCTTATTGTGACGTCAAGTAATCCAACAACGCTTCGGACGTACACTCTGTTGCTCGGGACTAAAGGCAGGATTGTCTGGCACTGTGAAGGCATCAGGCGCATCGACCCCATTATCGGGCTCTGAAGGGTGCTGTGGAGTAAATGCAGAAAGCAGAGGAGAGTTCAACTGATCTCCGGTCAAAGAATTCTCCTGCTGTGGGCATGTTTGGAGTATAGAAGCTGAGTTGGAAGTGGAAGGTGCGACGAAGTCACGCCGTTGACCAACGGTTTTATGCAGACTTTCGGAATAACTCGATTGCCGCTGGTCAGAGGCGCCAGATGAAGATGCCGGGGTCCAGTTGACCGTTGAGTAGGCTGTACTGAAGATTTGGAGGCAGTAGCTGCCCGATGAGGGCATAGCGCTCTAGGGTGACCAGTGCTCTTACATACCGAACAAAGGGTGCCCACAGTGATGGCAATGCACCTAATATGAGTGTCACAGTGTACATTGAGTACCGATGGAACACGTAACATGGCTTCCTCCGAGGGAAAGATCACACGTATGTTACGGCGAAATCCTAAGAGATAACGGTCCTCAGGGACTCCCGGAAAGGAGGAGTACGTAATGACCGATCCGACAGTGCGTCCATAATTCTGAGCGACGGAGAGCAATAGGTCGTCAGATACTTCCGGAGGAACAGGGGCGAAACTGACTGTAGTAGGTGCTTGTGTGAGTGGGGTCGCAAGGAGATGGCGATCGCCGATGGAAATGCCTTCGGTCAGAACTCGAAGAGCGAAGGCTGGAGTCGCAAGATAAGCAATTACCTGACTGGTTCTTCTACCCACGTGAGTAACAGCCTCTTTTGGAACAATTTGTCAAAGGGCAGCGCTGTACGCCGTCAGCTTTGTGTTGGGGAGGCTGCGGAAAAATACACCCAGCCCGATTTTATCAAGAAAAAGCTGACCTTGAGGGCAAGTAGTCAGAACATCCACGTAGATCTGGTCTGTACCATACGTCATCTGATAAGGGCACTTTGAAGAAGGGGGCTGGTGAGAAGAAGAAGAAGAAGAAGTTGACGCTCCTGAGGTGACGGCAGCATACGTCACACCTGGCGCGCGTTGTGATGATGCGGAAGTGGCTGGTGGAAGTGTGACGTCCATGGCGTCGTCAGAAGGCACAGGGGAAGGCAATGGTTCACCACTCTTCGTCAGATGGGAAGGAGATGACTCCATGGGCAAGGCAACTTTGTCACGCTGCGGAGAGGAGGGGCTTATCAAAGGAAGCCCTCCATTGGCGGATTGCTGCTGAGCAGCTGAGAGGGATAAAGAGTCACTTCCAGAAGCGAGGCTAGAGGCTCCGCTTCCCCGGAAGTCGCCATTTGCAATGGCGATAAGATTACGAGCTTTGGCCAACTCGACCAAAGTAGGAAAATGAGGAATGCAACACAGAAAGGGCACTTACCGACCTGGTTAATGGATCAGAAGTAGGACGGCACCTTCACACACGCTGCACACACAAAATTAGGAGCTGTAGACTCGGAAATTATCCCAAATTGAACAAAATACGAGCATGAAGTAAACAACGACTGTCGTCCATCACACAAACGACTCCTATATTTCTTCTGTAGTACCCAGGTTTCACTACCATACATCAGAGTAGGAACAATTACACTTTCAAACACAGCCATGCGGGACTCGCCTAGAGAACCCATCATTCCTGTGAAAACCTCCCAGAGCAGCTATGACTTTCAAAGAAGAGTTCACTCGCCTACTGATTTCACCATCCAACTTGTTCTCTCTGTCAAACATGCTTCCTAAATACACAAACTCACTCACCTGGTCAATCACAGTGCCATTTATACTTACATTACATTCAGTGCTACCCGTTCCTCTCTCAAACACCATAACTTTGGTTTTTCCCTTATTTATACTCAGTTTGAATTTCATGCAAACTTCGTGCATCCGAGTCAACATACTCTGCAACTCACTTTTGCTCTCTGCCAACAGGACAGTGTCATCAGCATACAGCAATCTGCACACATGGATATCACCAAGACATAAACCACTATTATCTATTTTGGCATCACGCACACATGCATCCATAAATATATTAAACAGCCATGGTGACATTACACAACCTTGTCTGACTCCTGCAGCAATGGAAAACCATTTTGATAAAACACCATTCACTCGTACACAAGCTCTACTACCAGCATGCATGGCTTTTACACTATTAAGTAGATTCCCAGTAACACCATAATCATTCAATACCTTCCACAAAAGTGTCCTATTCACTCGGTCGTAAGCTTTCTCTAAATCTATGAAGGCAGTAAAAACTTTCTTCCCAACAGCCAGATACTTTTCAATCATTGTGCGTAATGCAAAAATCTGGTTAGTGCAGCCTTTACCAGGCATAAAAACCACTCTGAACATCCCACACTTTCAATGATGTAAGACCCCGTACTTTTTCAATAACAACCTTACCAAACACTTTCCCTGGCACACTCAGTAGGCTAATACCACGATAGTTCTTGCATTCAGTCTGATCACCTTTTCCCTTATACAAAGGGAACAATGATAGCATCCTTCCGATCCCGAGGGACCATTCCTAACTCCCAGCACAATTGGCAAATTTCAGTTAACCAGTCAATTATAGAGCCACCACCATATTTCAACATCTCGACAGTTATGCCATCAACTCCCGGAGCCTTACCATTCTGAAGAGATTTTAGAGCTTTACACACTTCTTCTCTTGAGATCCCTCCTGTGCTTTCATCCCTCATTGTGACATCATCTGCATCTGTCTCAGAATCATCTTTGCTTTTCTGATCTAATAACTCACAGAAGTATTCACCCCATCTGTCACTTAACTCATTGGGCTCCCATATCATTTCCCCAATCTCATTCTTCACACAACTTACAACTTTGTTTTCCCCTATTTTTCCTGAGTCTCATGTACTTCCAGAAGGACTTTCTATCTTTCCAAAAAGCCAGTTCATGCCTTTCCACTTTCTCCTTCCTATCTTTTGCCTTACTGGGGCAAACCAGCTTAGCAGCTTCACGCTTCTTACAGCAATATTCATCCACAGAGACTCTACCTTGCAACATCCCCAAATAGGCTTCCTTCTTTCTCTTTACTGCCTCTTCAATCTCACTATTCCACCAAGCATCACCTCTATTGTTACCTACTATTGTGGTGCCGCAGACCTCTTTAGCAGCAGTGACAACACAGTTCTTAAAACATTCCCACTTCTTTTCTACATCCCTCTCACTAGACTTCATATCCTTCAGTCATTCTCTGAGTAAGTCAGAATACCGCTGATGATCTTCAAGGAGCCTATCAACCTTTATTCTTTCTATCCTGGGTCTCTTGCCTATTCCTTTTCCTCCAACCAACATTAAGTTTCACTCGTGATACTACCAAGTAATGATCAGAACCAACATCCGCACCTCCCATCACACGGGTGTCAACAGCTAAGTGTTTCAAACGCTGATCGTAGACAACAAAATCTATCGCACTCTTTTGACCAAGAGTACGATTTTCCCAAGTATATGTGTGGATATACTTGTGGTTGAAAAATGTATTAGATACACACAAACCATTCTCAATGCAGAGTTCAATTAATCTTTCACCATTATCATTCACACAAGGATCATTAAATCGAAAATCTCAGTGAAATATTGTTATTCAATATCTCAGTGTAAAATTTATTTTCGTGTTTTCAAGATTCTGATATTTATTCAACATTTTTGGGATTGAATTCCTTTAAATTCAATTCCAAAACTATTTGATAAATAGTCAGTAAAGCTCAAATTGTGTGCAGAGTCATTGTAAATGCAGAAGTTTGGTGCATCAAGAGTAAATAAAATCTAGTTCCATCAGTTTTTAACTTTAATATGGTAGATGACCTTTCTTTGAGGAGCTAACCTTTGAATCTCAGACAACAGCTTTACTGATATGTTTTGGTATTTGGGGATTATTTATTGGATGCATGATATTTCTTTGCACTTTTGATTTTCTTTTTATGGTTCTAGTCAGGATAAGAGTGATAAATAACACAGCAATCAGACATCTCTAAATTGACTGTATTTACTGTTCTCATGTAAAATCAAATCACATCAGAAAACTTGAAAATTTCATCGTCCTGCAGTGGGAATTGAACCTGCATTTCCCGATTACCATTCAAGCATGCTAACAGTTACACCACCCAGGATGATGAAGTCCCAAGTATCTGAGTGTTACGAGCATCGGAATATTCTGGATCGCATTCTTAATCGAAGCAAGCTGTGCTGCCATCTAGCGTTATTCAGCATATCTCCAGTCGTCCAATTATACAGTGTGGAAGAAATACTATTCTCATAATACTGGAAAAATACATCATGATAATTAATACAGCAATCAGACATTTCTGAATTGACTGTATTTACTGTTCCCATGTAATATCAATCATATCAGAAAACTTGAAGGAATCAAGAATTCTTAATGGAGCTAAGCTCTCTCCTCTTATATGGCTAAAGTATGCCGATGATGCCTTTTTTATCTGGCAGCATGGAGTTGATAAATTCAACACCTTTTTTGTTTCCTTAATTTCCTCCACTGGAACATAAGTTTCACTGTGGAGTGTGAAGACAATGATCCCCTCCTGTTTTGGGATGTCCTAGTCAAGAAATCACCTTCTGGAGACCTCCAAACCAAAGTTTATTACAAACCAACGTATGACCCAAATGTAATCCTACCCACATCTTTGGGACCCATCATGCCCAAATTAGCCATTTTCAGGAACAGAGCTAGGCATGCATTTACTCACTCCTTGGACACCTCATCCAGACTTAAAATCAGTAACCCAAAAGAACTGTCCTCCGCAGGCTATAGCGACCAAGCGATAGAGGACATTATCAGGAGTGCCGAGGCTGCTTTCTCCAATCTGCGCAAACACCATATCAAACCTTCTCTGCAATACATTGGCACTTGCCCATATGTAGCAGGCCTAACCTACTTCCTACAGAACACCCTAAGGAGACTGGGGCTTAGCATCGGGACACGCTCACCAAGATCGATGTCATGCCACCCGCTTTCAACCACGAGCACCCATACCTCACTTACTGATGTAGAAGTGTATTCCATACTATTGAAACACCCAGATGGTATACTACCAAGCATTATATTGGGATGACTAAACGCTCTTTCGGTATTCAACTCATTGAACACAAGAGGGACGTCTCGCACCGAAGATTGGCAACTGCCTTATCCCGGGAGTAACCTGTTCCGTCATCCTGCAGTGGAACCAGATTGCCCCTTACACCACCGCCAGAGGTACTACCCTCAGAGATATCATGGAGATATTTGCTCACCCTGCTGTTTGCAATGATGATGTTTCACTTAAACTTCCCCTCATATGGTGCACATTTCTACGTGCCTGACATGTTTCTGACGCCATTTCCCATTGTCGCATGCATGCAACCCAACATAACGTATCCTTACCTTCTGTTAATGTTTTCCTTTTTAAATTTTTTCTGTTGTTTAATTATTTTGTTAAGCCGAACCATGCATAAACCTAACGATGGCACTCATTGGTGTTGAAAGCTTGTGCTTAAATATTTGTACATCTATGGCAACAAACGAGTATTGTATTGCTATTTCTGTATTGTAACAACAAACGAGTATTGTATTGCTATTTGGGTTGCATTACTGACGTTTTTGGTGTAATCTACCCAAAGTTTCATTTATACAGGCAAAGTGTTTCATAAGGTGAATGGTATACAGCGTTAAAAGTAGAGGCATAGCCAGGAGAAGGGAGTCCTCGGGCCTGTACCTGTACCCCCCTCCCCT
Organism: Macrothele yani; assembly: GCA_039090855.1. NCBI lineage: Eukaryota > Metazoa > Arthropoda > Arachnida > Araneae > Macrothelidae > Macrothele > Macrothele yani. Next base: position 155,239,726 of record CM077001.1, on the reverse strand, counting down.
TGAGGGTAGATTGAGTGTTAATTTGAAGTGACATATACGCTCACGGACAATGAAATTTGCGCACATAGAAGAAGACATGCTACAACCGCGAAACTTTGCAAATTGCTAGAGTGTATGCTGGTACACAAATGATCACGTTTGGTGCAAGTACGCATGACTGCACACCCCGTGGTGGCGCTGCAAAGCATGAGCCGGTAGCCTTATAAACCGGCATGTAGCTGATGCCCCATGAAAGCGAAAAGCATTGGCCGATGCAAGCAAAAGTACAGAGTGACAAGAATGCCAGGTAGACGCCAGAGATGTCGATTTATGCAACTTATGGACTTTGAGAGAGGCCGAATCATTGAACTGAAAACCGCAGGGTGGTCGGCGCGCCATATTGCCTGCCACATGGAACATTCTAACCATACCGTTCGACTGTGTTGGGTGCAGTTGACATGTGATGGCACTGCCACATGGCAAAGCAGCTCCGGACCGACCAGGTGGATCACTGGTAAAGAGGCAAAGCAGCTCCTGGTAGAGAGGATCGACGGATCGTGCGCCAGGCATGAATGGATCCCACGGGGACCCTGTCCACTATACAGGCAGATGTAGCAGCTCCTGTTTGCCCACGAACCATTTCCCCGATGCCTCGTGGAAGCGAATCTGCAATCCCAGAACCCCTGTACGTATGCTGCCATTAACACTGGAACAACGCCGGCTACGTGTGCTGTGGTCTCAGGCCAGAGCGACTTGGAACACCACAGACTGGCGACATGTGATGTTTAGCGATGAGTGCCACTTCGTTTTGGGGAGAGATGATCGTCATGTGTGGGTGTGGAGGTCCTCGTGTCAACGGCACAATCCCAACATCGCTATTGAGCGCCACACCTCCCCCACTGGGCGCATTATGATCTGGAGAGCCATTGCTTATGATAGCCAATTAGCTATAGTAGTGGTACGTGGATCATTGATGGGCCAGCGGTATTTGGATGAGATCCTGCAGCCCCATGTGCTCCCATTCCTGGCCGGGATTCCAGATGCGCTATACCAGCAGGACAATGCTTGCCCGCACACGTCTCAGGTTGCCCAGGACTGCCTATGTCATGTCCAGACACTTCCATGGCCTGCCTGCTCCCCGAATATGTCCCCTTTCGAGCATATGTGGGACCAGTTGAAACGCTGGCTACAGCAATGCTGCATTATCCTAGATTTGGAGCACACTGTCCAACACGTGTGGGCCAGTGTGCCACAGGACAACGTCAGGCGTCTGTTTGCCTCCATGCTGGACCGTATTGCATCATGTATCGCCATACGAGATGGTGCGACGCAATATTGAAAATAACTGGACTGCGTGCCACAGATCCTTCTGTAATTTTCCTGCAGCTGTTTTTTTGCCATCATGTGTATCATTCATCTGTATCATTACGTCCATAAAATTTCAGTTCAATCCGATGCTTCCTTCTTGGTGCGCAAATTGCATTGTCCGTGAGTGCATGTGGCTTTTACCAATGAACCAAATCCATGGACCCCCACCCTTCAAAAATTTCTGGCTATGCCACTGGTTAAAAGAATTTTATAAAGTGGACATTTAAAAGCAGAGATATGGGGAAAAACAAATTTAGCTTTTGCATTCTTAGCAGGGAAATTGTGGATAATTTTGAGCAAGAAATATACATAAAATGCTTTTATAGTAAGTACTATCTGACTGAAAATTTTTTTTTCAGTCAGGTTTTTAGACTCAGAGATGTTTCTAGAAGTACACTGTGAACAAAAATGTGAACTTACACCGTGGCACACTTGTTTGTTAAGATAAATTTGGAATTATATGCAAAACATTTCGCTCCATAAATGCTCTCCGATAATGAATAAAGTTTTCGATTCGGACTCTTAGAAGTAAAGGTATGGACAAAAATAAAATGTATATCTATGCCTCCTTGTGGAAACACTATTTTAAGCAGAAGGTATTCTCAAAAGGTTTCCCATGGTAAGCAATATCTGGCCACAAAATATTTTTTTAAATTGAGTTTTCAGAAGTGCACATACTGTTGTAAATACATCAGAATCAGAAATATGTCCTTATGTCTCCTAGTGGCAAAACCATTCTTTACCAAAAATTAGAAATTATATGCAGAAATGTTTCCTTCTTGAGCTTTATCTGATGCAAAAAGAAAAAAACAATTTCAATCAGGCTTTTAAAAGCAGAGATATCAGTGAAAGCACAATTTAACTTCAAGCTCCCTGGAGTGAAAACTATGCATTACTTAAGGGGGGGGGAAGTCTTTGTTATAAATGTTATTGAATGGAAGAAGGGATTTTTCGATCAGATATTTAGAAGCAATTATATGGAATAAAATATTTTTTGAATTTGATAACTTTTGCTATCTAGCAGCAAAGTTATGTAAAAAAAAAAAAAAAAACCCTGAAAGCAAGGATCATCGTTCTCACATTTTTCAAACAGGCAAAGTGATACTATAAGCACATTCTTTTTTTTTTTTTTTTTTTTTGCAAAATATGTGCTTATGTGCTAAAATAGTTAAGTATTTGGCTAACTTGACAATGTAAGACAAGTCAGGCACATGATTATAGATAGGACACACTCTGCCTCTGTTCCAACTTTTACAGAAGCACATCTATCAGGAAATCTGGAATTGTCATGTGATTTAAGGAATGATTTTTCACTTTTTTTTTTACAGTAGCACAACTTGTAGGGTAATTTTCCACTTACAAGCTATTGGATTTTTGTAGTGTGCTACAGCTACAACTGCATTTTTTATTTGTAGTGACGCTACATTCTTCCGATCACTGCTGATTTGTATGAACATTTTGTTATATATGCGTGTACTTTACTGACACTGTACATATTCCTGCACTGTACTAAATGTAATGATGTGTCATATGATTGTTTCCCATCAAGTCACCACTGCCTTTTTTTTGTGTGTGCTTCTTATTATTTGCACTGTTTTTGAATAATATATTCATAGTGCATGAATTTACTGAACAGAACGGATTCAAACCCCTTTCAAGCAGCATATCTCACATGTCAAACAAAATCACATTTATTTCCCTGTGCTAATAGTTTTCAGCAATTATTATTTTTGACTTTGATAAACAATGTTTCTGCTGTTTATTACAATATGTTCAGATATGTTGCATGAAATTTTCTGTGTTTATTTGTTTTAGGGCCTGTTGGTGGTCTGATAGAAGAAAACAATAACTTTCCACATGTCATGTTTCTCATGCATCAATGGTTTACCACATCAGAAATTTTATCACAGTGCCTAGCTGACAGATATCCTTTGAAAGTTTATTAATGTTCATATTCCAAGTGAATCTTATTTTTTTAAACCTAATTTATTGTATTAGATCTAAATTGCTGGTATTCCAAAACTGTTGAAAATATGTAATTATTTTGAAATGCATTTTTGGAGAAAATTCCTAAATATGAATAACTGTGGATGATATAATCATTTATCACCCTAAAGGAAATTGTGTAACTTAATGTTGTGTCATGCATTATACTTTCTTTCCTTTTAAATGTTTTATTTTCAGAAGCACATCTATTTTCTTGCTTGCTATACCGTGCACATTTAAGATAGAAGGATATCACTCATTTATTTTGTAAATATGTATCTATTTACATTATTTTGCTTTATGGACAATGTGACTGGTCATTTGGGGACCAAAAATAATTGATTAATTTCAGTGTACTGAAGAATAATTTATTGCCAGAGAAGCAATGGAAAACATGTTTTAAACTATAAAATTTAGAAATTAACCATTGTCAATTAATAAAGTCAAGTAATTTGATTAAAATTTCAGAAAAGAAATTAAAAACTGATCTAACAGAGATTTAGAGGGGAAATAATAAGATTTGATCTGCAGAGTTTTGAAGATTTTTTTTTTTTTTTTTTTTTTTTTGAAATTTGACTAGATTCAGAAGAGTTTGGATCTGTTTGGTTTAGTGCACCGTCTTTGTGGTAATTGATGCTTGCACCATTTTTCATACACTTCAAGTGTGTCATTAGTTCTAGAGTAGCTTACTTCCAATGACAAATTAGTGTTAAGTCTTTGTGGTTTCTGAATTTTCTTTTTGACTTTTAAAAATGGACATTTAAGTGAAATTAATACACTAAAGTTGCTAGCTTGTGGAAATGTACTGACAATGACAGCTAAATTCTATTGATGTTTAAACAGTAGCAAAAAAATTTCTATAGATGAAATTACATTCAAACCTTTAAACAAACTTTTAAAGATTGAAATTGTTTCTTGCTCTCAGTGAACATGACAAATAACATGCTTTACTTTTCCAAATGGAATTCCTGCAAATTTTTAAATGTGTCCCCCTCTCCTTGAACAGGATGTTTAGCAATCACAGTAACTTTCCATTGGGGTTGATAAATTACCTAGGTAGCACATGTTCATAACACCTATAGCAAATCTAGAAATCTTACAACTATCTACTAAGATGGAGTGAGGAAGTTTTAACAAATTGAATATTTTTCATGTTGGTCCAAAGCTAGTACTAGATTTACAAACTACTTTGATGCATAGATATAGTGTGTATATTAGGTGGTTGTGCCCACTGATATTGTAAAGGTTGCAAGATCAGCAAAATGTGACCTTTACCAAGTATCACTTTTTTGGTTATTAGCCATAGGCATAGCCAATGGGGAAGTTCCTCAAGTCTGGACCCCTCCCTTGAGGAGAATTGAGTCATATATATATTTTAAACTGTTTTTTTCTCTGTAATTTTTTTTTTTTTCATTTTTTAGCATTTCAAGATTTTGCGCTTATTCCCACTTGGAGTATTTTTTCCAGGAGCCTTTCACCAATGAACCAAATCCATGGAGACACACACACACACACCCCTAAAAAAAATTCTGGCTACACTGCTTTTGTCAGCTACTGTATCAGCTAGTGTTTGTTGGCAAATTGCTAGTAATCTATGTGTGTGTGTGTGTGGGCAGAGAAGTATTTTTAAAGTGCTATAGCGATAACCATAGTGTTGCTTATTGGTAGAGATAATTACATTAAAGATTCACCTTTCCCTTCTATATACACGGTCGAGTCGCATCATTGTGACCAGCTGCTAATATTCAGAGTAACTGTCGTGTGCAGTGTGGACAGCAGCTAGATGGGCTGGTAGTGACTCAATAAGGTGCTGGTTGACAGGTATGTGGAGCTATGCTGACTGCAGTGTGTTTGACAGCTGCTGGAGAGTGCGTGGTGGAGGATCCATAGAGCAAACAACACGATCGAGGTGGTCCCACAGATGCTCAATTGGGTTTAAGTCTGGGGAATTAGGGGGCCAGAAAAGTACTTTGAAGTCTTCATCATGCTCTTCCAACCACTCTCGGGCATTTCTAGCTGCGTGACATGTTGCATTGTCATGCTGGAAGATCCCATCCGCCCCGGGGGAAAACAATCAGCATGTATGGGTGTATATGGTCTGCAAGGATGGATTCATAACCAATTCAGTCCATAGTGCCTTCCACAGGTATGAATGGACCCAGGGAATGCCACAAAAACACTCCCCAGACCATAACGCTGCCCCCACCAGCTACTGTTCTTCCAGCAATGGTTAAAGAGTGTTTGTTCTCCGATGTTTCTCACCTCATACTCCAACATCCATCCGTTCCATGAAGCAGAAAATGTGACTCATCGGAGAAGGCAATCCTTTGCCAATCAGCGGAGGTCCAATTCCAATACTGCCACGCAAATGTAATCATTTTCTGCCGATGCACCTTTGTTAGCATAGGTGCAGTGATCATCTGTCTCCATCGGAGCTCCATATGCAGCAGGGTTTGCTGAACTGTCATTTTAGACACACTTTCATTAGCCCCTGGTTCATTCGGCCAGTGAGTTGCTCCATTATTGCATGTCGATCGGCCCTCATGCACCTTCGCAGTCGACGTTCACCTCTTACATCAATGGCATGTGGTGCTCCTCAGTTTCCATGTCGCTTATTCGCAATGGTGCCATTTCACCAATTATGATACAGTTTAACCACAGCAGTACAAGAACAGTGCACAAACTGCGCTGTTTCAGAAATACTGCCTCCCTTGACCCAAAAGCCGATAAGCATCCCATTTTGAAAATATGATAAATCGTTCCTTTTATCCATGACAGCAATGAGTGATATGTTTTCAGAATGCCTACAGCACACCTTATATACCCTTCAAGCCAGCTCACGACATGTGCCTTCTTTCATTGGCTGCATGCTGTTGACATCAAAAGTAGGAGGTAGTCACAATAATGTGACTCGACTGTGTATATATTCTGAAACATTCATAACAATACAATTTGTCAAGTGAAAAATATTAACTGCAACTTTGTGACTCTTTTATTTACTGTTGTACTTAATTTGCATTGAAAGCTGCAAAAAAGTCATCCCAGTAGTTTAATGGTCAGAGGCACTGGATTCTGATCAATCATCTGAATCTTGATTGAGCCTGTATTGAAGTCTTGGATGGGTTTAGCCTGGGCAAGACTCTGACTGAGTCCTGGATGCATAAGTGGAGTGTTTGTCCTATAGTGTTGTTACTGAATCTTGATTGAGCCTGTATTGAAGTCTTGGATGGGTTTAGCCTGGGCAAGAGGCTGACTGAGTCCTGGATGCATAAGTGGACTGTTTGTCCTATAGTGTTGTTACTTGTGTCCCTTTTATGGAACCACTGGCTCTAAACAGGTGGTTACTTATAGTCTCAGATATTCATGGGAATCATTAATCATTACCCCCCCCCCCTCAAAGGAACTCTTCAATACTTAACTGTATTTAAGTTTTGAAAAGCAAAGCAAAACACTGTGAATTCAGGTTGACTAAAAATTATGCTTATATAGAATGCTCAAATCAGTTCATTTAAAATGTGCAAAAGTACTTAACTATGTTCAAGTTTTGGAATTGTGAAACACTACCTGGATGTCGTCCAAAATGTCCGCATACTTTGCAGCATGTTGCAGAGTGCACCATTTATAAGTTTCGTGCTCAAATTTGTCAAACATTTAGGTAAGTAGAATATTTTGTATACGACTGTATATTAACTTTTTATTCTGCTAAAATTCATTAAATATGGTTCATTACACACATTGTGCTCATTTTTTGTCAAATGTATGTAATAAATTCAGAATGTAATGAAGTGAACACAACAGTTCTGCAACATTCCAACTTATTTTATTGATTGTATAGTCTCATCATGTAGGAGTTCTGATCCAAAAATGAGTGCTTTCAAGGGATAAATGCTTGGCATATACAATGTTCAACATTATATCATCTTTGCATCAAGAGCTCATAGATAGTTCTTGTGAGTAATAGCATTGCTGCCATTTCAAGAATAATTTCATTGTGGTAACTAATCAGATCATTACAGCAGAATTGAATAAATACCTGTATTTTTTATGTTTGCCACTATTTTGTGCCATGTTTTTTTAAATATAAAAAATACATAAGGGGTATTTCTATATTATGTATGCCAAGTTGTTAAGATTTTGTGGGTGCTATATGTAAACAGAAAGTTTAAACATTAGCTGAGCAGTTGTCTCAGTAAGAATATTTAGCACTCCATGTTCTAATGAGAGGTCAGTGGCATAGGATTTTCATCCCTACATCCAAGGGATATTTGGGACAATGTTTTTGGATTGATTAAATAAATTTTATAGATTGACAATCTTCAAAGCATTTGCTGTTACTTATATTATCATACAAACACCAAATTTGATTGTAAGCAAGTTTGAAATTGGAAAGTGGCAATTTAATATTGTCAGTTCTTCTGTGCTGTTTCAGCTCATAAAGTGTAATGTGTTGGAGAATTATTGTGAAAGTAAGATGCTTAACGGAATATTTGTTGGTTCAACTGTAAGACTGAAGTAAATGGCATGCACATTTCTTGTACAATTTTCTTTTTCAATTCATATATATGCACACAGTAAGTCCTTGATTCATGTGAGTTCATTAATATGTGATAGAGGAACTTATTCAACTGCTCATTATTTGTGAGAATATTTTGCTGTTATGTGATTCTGTTCTGTAGGAAAGTGACTGCATACTCCCAGACCTGATGCCTTCCTGCCACATTGTGTGCAACTTTGGTGAGACACATGGGACATTCCATGGTATACACTGAGTGGCCACTTTATTATGACCACCCCCTCAGTACTTCGTTGGATCACCTTTTGCCTTTAATATTGCATCGATTCTTCGTGGCATGGACTCCACGAGATGTTGATAGGTGGTTTGTGGAATCTGAGACCATGCTTGATGAATAGCACTTTCCAGGAGTGTGAGATTGCAGGGTTGTGGATTCAGCTGTCTGATGGCTCGTTCAACTTCATCCCACAACTTCTCAAAGGGGTTGAGATCTGGAGATTGTGGGGGTCACCTAAGAAAAGTAAACTCACCGGCATGTTCCTGAAACCAATCCTGTACAATACGAGCACTATGGCAGGACGCATTATCTTGTTGAAAGTGGCCATCGCCATTGGGATAAACCATCCACATGACAGGATGGACTTGGTCCGCAACGATGTTTAGATATGATGTGCCAGTCAGACGTTGATCAACACGAGTTAAAGGGCCCAAAGCATGCCAGGAAAACATTCCCCAGACCATAAAGTTGCCTTCACCAGCTTGAAGGGTTGTAGCAATGCATTTGGGGTCCATGCTTTCGTGCTGTTTCCGCCAAATTCTCACTCGGCCATCGACATGGTGTAACTGAGAACATGATTCATCGGACCACATAATTTGTTTCCAATTATTGACTGTCCAATCCTTGTGCTCTTGTGCGAACTGGAGATGTTTTCTCTTGTTAACTGCAGACAGCAAAGGTGTTCAAATAGGCCTTCGGCTGCCATATCCCATCCGATGCAGTGTAAGGCGAACAGTGCATGCAGAGATCATTTGAGGGGATCCTTGATTAAGATAGCCTGGAATTTGCTGCACTGTTGCCCTTCTGTTGTCTGTTACCAGTCTGGACACTCCGTTCCGCCCAAGCAGTCACTAGTCGATGACGACCACACGTTGCACGTAGAGACCCAGTTTTTTGGCTGACAGTCCAGTCTTTAAACACTTTAAGAACAGCTGCTCTGGAACATTCCACGAATGCGGCGGTTTCGGTGATACTCGCACCATGGCTCCGAGCTCCTACAATCGTCCCATGTTGAAAGTCCGTCAAATCACAATTTTTTACCCATCTCGTCACCCCAAAATCACTTGTACTACTGTTGCAAGCACTAAGCTTTCCCTTTTTATACTAGCCTCGCCCTCTGGCGGCAACAGCATGCAGCCATAGCTCATTTGCTTAAAACTGTCAGGTGGTCATAATAAAGTGGCCACTCAGTATATAAGAAGGGTCATTTAAGTCTTGTAGTAGGCATTATACGGTGTGGATCTGTGCTGTTGGCTGCTATGGATATACGAGTATCACTTACCATCCTGTTTGTTGCATCCTGCTTTCATCTCATTGGTTATTATGGATTACAACACCTTGCAAGTGCTTCTACTACTGATGAAGCAACGAATAAATGGAAGAGAACCTCTCTAACTTTAGGAATGAAGTTAGAAATTTTATGACATGCTGCTGCTGGTGAAGGGTCATTGGCACTTGGACATGCATTCAACCTGGATGAGTCAATAATATGGAACCTACTGACAAAATTACTTACTAATGTCATTCATTCTGTGCTTTTGTCTGCCAAGTTACCACAAAATTTAGAAATCCACTAAGGGAGAAGATGGAAAAAATGCTATCACTCTATATTGAACATAAAAGTAACCTTTCACTTAGGTTCAAAATTCTCAAGGTTTACAAACATATTTATCAATAAAAAGGTAATCTAATACCGATATCGACTCATCTAATACTGATATCGACTTTACTTCAGGAACTTAAAATCCCTAATCTCGATTATGATGCAGTCTCTATCTGCAACAATCAACAGTTTTTGAAGCTGAGGATAAAGAAGTTCAAATTACTGAACCACTTAAACTTCTTACTTTGATGCAAGAGATGCCACATATTGCCAAATTTTATCTCCGTGAAGTGCAACTTGAGACCTTCCCATAATGTCAACAAAGCGATATTTAATGCTTCGTTTGCGCTCTTAAGAGCTATTATTAAAAATACGAGAAAGAATATTGCAAACGTGGAGATCAAACTGTATGATCTACACCTATTACTGGCTAAAATGTCACCAGAATTTTTGGGCCTAGATGACAAAACTTGGTCTAGGAGTTCCAATATGTTGTTTACTCATGAAAGGACATTAGAACAAAAATTTGAAAAATTATCAAATAATAGCAACAATAAAGAAAATTCTACTTCTCAAAGTGAGGAAGTCTTTACAGATAACAAAGTAATATCTAACCTTTCTGCTTTTAACCCGAGCAAAATTCAAAAATGAATTTTACATTAAAATTAAAATTTCGCATTTTCAAAAGAGATACCAGTATCCAATGTCATTGCGTCAGTTGAAGAGTCCCTGACAAAAAGCGATCTAAACGTTGATGAAAAAGAAAACATTAGACATTGTGTCAGTCGGGTAATAACATCAAATTCCTTTCCACCATTTAAACTCAATCTCAACAAGGAATAGTATAAAGCTCTAAAAGAATTACAGTCAAATTCTGATATCATCATTACTGAAGCCAATAATGGAGGACAAGTTGTTATTCTAGACAAAAAACATTATGAAGCAGAAGTCAAAAAACTTATTTCCGAGGGACCGTATAAAGAAATAAAAAATGATTCGTTGGAGAAACATTTAGAAGAAGTTTGGAAAGTGGTAACAAGTTGCATTACTCTTAACCGAAGCTCAAAAAGTTATCTGAAATCCTCATATGCCCGTTGTTCGTGTTTTATGCACTTCCGAAGATACACAAGATTGGCGTCCCTTTCTGTCCCATTGTCAGCAATATCGGCTCTGCTACAGATAAGTTGGCCAAATTTCTATCTTCGAAACTATCCACCTTAGCAACTTCTTCAAACAAAACGTTGAAAATGTCATTGAATTTGTCAATCTGCTTAAACGACATCCATACAATGATCAGTTCATGTTATCCTTCGATGTGAAATCCATGTTCACAAGTATCCCAGTGAATGGAGCCCTCAAATCATTGAAAGTAAGTCTCATTGAACATCATTTCAACCAACCGGAAGTTGAAAAAATTTTAAGACTAGTGGAAATTTGTATCAAACAAAACAGTTTCCTTTTTCGTGGAAGATTTTTGCAATGGGTAGCCCAGTGTCGCCTGTTTTATGCGAAGTCTACATGCATCACTTTGAGGACAAACTCTTTCAGCTCGTTACATTCAACCTGTGGATTCGATATATGTGATACCTTTGTCCTCTGGAATGGCAGAAATTCAGAAATAGCTAAATTAGTTGAACTTATCAATTCAATTGATCCTCATATGCGGTTCACATGTGGGACTGAAAATAATGGCTGCTTACCATTCCTGGATGTCATTGTGTCACGATCTGAAGGTTCCTTTAGTACAACAGTTTACCGAAAACCATTTGCTGTTTCCTTATCTCCACATGCAAAATCAAATCACCCATGGAAACAAAAAAATTCTGCTTTCTACACATACGTATATCGTGCAATACATATACACTCAACTGAAGATTCCTTACAGAAAGAGCTTGATTTTCTTAAACGAATTGCAGTACACAGAGGAAATAGCCCTTCCATGATAGACAAAGCTGTTCAAAAATTTAGGAAGCCAAAGCCTGTCAGCTCGCTCATGCCAATAGACCTCCCAGTACAAACGAATTGGGCAGTTATCCCATTTGCTCCTCAGATTTGCTTCGGCATCTCAAAAATTCTCTAAAGTTTTAATTTGAAAGTTACTTTCTAACCCATTAACAAGATGATTTTTTATGGATCAAAAGACTACATCAAAGACATAAATTCCTTGGGAATTTATCAGATACCTTGTGAATGTGGACTTTCATATATAGGACAGACCCGCAGTGCTTTAAGTTTCCATGTAAAGGAACACAAGACCTACATACGGAACTATGAACTGAAGAAGTCATCAATAGCCCAACATTGTTATGAAAATAACCACACAGTTTTGTTTGGAAATGCTATGCTTATTGATAAACCTAATTCGACTATCAAGCTTAATATATTAGAATCCATGTATACTGGAATTCTTCACAACTTGTCAACGACATGACATCTACATTATTTTTTTTCAAACGCATGGAAACAACTCATCAAAATCTGTGACCGTTAGAACTCTGATGATGTCACAATGATTTTAATGTTTACACTCCATTCGTCCTGATGATGTCAAGCCAAGTGCTCTGCCAAACTATAGTCGATGCTAATAAAGCATTTAATTGTGAATAAACGTTGATAATTTATATTTAATCAACATCACAAGTGTGTAGTTTTGAATTATATATAATAAGAAAGTGTTTCTGAATCTGTGCTATACAAGTAAAGGCATGGGTGCTCATAGCTTAGTTTTTCAGGAGGGGGCAAACAAAAATTCAATTACAAATAATGTACACAAATACCATATGTAAAATTTCCCTGTGCCAAACATTTTTAATATTTTTTTAAGCTTTTAGCTATTCAAACATTATTTTTTGCTAATGTTTTCTATCTTCTTAAAAAGACCTCTATGGTAAGTAACTTTCTTTGTGAACACAGTGTTGCTCTTTGATAAGTTTAAAGAGCTTGTCTTTTCCCTAGAGGTGTTCCTCTACATTATCTTGTTAATCAGTGATTGGGTAGTTGATAGCCAGTGAGACTGGCCTCAGATAATTTTTTTCTTTTTATCATTTAAAGATGAATTTACTTTTTCTATTTCTGTTAAGAACTGCAAAGCTGAATTCTGTTTTATGTAAAAGGGATGCATAGAGTTGTAATCCAGAAGTTTGTTTGTATTGGTGTATTTCAGGATGTGTAAAGTAATTGGGAGTGCAAAAGTAAATGTCAGGGAGTCATCTTGAGACTCCCTGAAATTTAATTAACCAAAAATGTAATGTTCAAATAACTCCAGGCTTAAACAAAAGAGTAAAAAATTACTAGCCCTGTTTGAAACAGTGTGAAAAAGAGATGCTACTCCCAAAAGGAATCATTTATAGTATAAAATGCTTCTGTGATCTATCTTACATAGATGAAATAGGATGCAGATTACACACCAGGTTGGAAAAACATAAAGCAGCTATTAGAAATGTTTCCAATAAAACACGTCTGGATCAAACATATTCAACAAACAGGCCACAAAACAGACTGGAGCTCTCTTAAAATAATTAAATTTAAAGCCAGCCCAAATATCTGGAAGCTTGAAGAATCACTCAAAATTTTGCACTTAAAAACTTACAACATCAACGATCATGCAGGTTGGCCAATCCACCCCATGTGGTTGTTAGTTCTTTGGAATTTCTCGTGATGATGAATAAGGTTCTCATTCAAAAATTTGAGGTAATGAAATAATCTCCTCATTTGGTTTTTCCCTTTAACTACCCAAAGTAACTAATTTATTAAAATATTTGATGTGCAAAAAGAAAACTCCCATTCATCAGAATTTTCCAGAGATTATTGACATTTTATGGTGAAGATGCTGTGGGCCTAAGTACTATGAATTGTTGAGTGAGAAAATCAAGGGATACTTGCAGAATTTGTACCTGAACAACTAGTAGGGGTGTGGAAGACACACCACCGTAACTGAACAGAGAAAAAGGTAAATGATTGAACAGAGAAAAAGGCCTGTTCAATCATTGACCTTTTCTCTGTTCAGTTACAGCCAGGATTGAACAGAGAAAAAGGCTAGGATTTGAACAGAGAAAACGGTCAATGAACTTATTTAAGAAAATTAACAAATTAGTCACAGTCATAGCAGAAAAGTTAAATGTTGGTTTATCTAGAGTCAGTGATATTATTAGAGATCTGGGTTACCAGAAAGTATCCAAGTGTTCTAGATGAGTGCCATATCAGCTTGCACTCTGAATGAAAGCAAAACTTGGAAGCCTGTCAACAATTACTTGCTCACTATGAAAGTGAAGGTTGTGACTTTCTGTACTACATTGCCATGGGTGATGAAAGTTAGGTGCATCACTATGACCTGGAAATAAAAAAGACCTATCACTTGAATACCATTAACCCACTTTTCTCAAAAAGAAAAAAAAAATCAGGACAATCTTCAACTGGAAAATGCATGGTCACCATTTTCTGGGACTATAGAGGCATCTTTTACCAGGAGTATGTGATCAAAGGTACAAAAATCGACTCAGAGGTTTATGTGAATAACTAAAGAGTTTAACAAAAGGAATCAGTTGCATTTGTGAAAGAATAAGGCCCATGCTTCTTCAACTTATCACCAGACCCCCACAGCAGTGCTACAACTTTAGCAGCAGTGGAGTGTACAATTTCAAGTTGTTCTACAGCCTCCCTACAGCCTGGTTTTGACACCACCTGACTTCTAGTTGTACTCAAGAAGCAACTCAAAGGAATTCATTTCACATGTGATTAAGTTCAAGCTGCTATGAGAAAGTAGTTTCAAGAATAGCTTGAAGAGTTCTACAGAAGCAAGTTAAAAAAAAACTTGCTCAGTGCTGGTTGACAGCATATCAAACGAAAGGGAGACTCTTGATCTCAAAGACTACAGTCTTGTGAGGATTATACTTAATTAAGAGAATACAACGTGGTTTGTCACAAATATTTATTTTTCCAAGGTCGACCATGGTTTTGCTGGGTATTGACCTGGCTTCATCAGGACGAATGGCATGTAAATATTCAAATTGTATATGATATCATAAATGGTGTTTACAGTCACTGGTTTTGGTTAGTTGCTTCCACGCGCTTGATAGAAATGGGTGGATACCATGCCATTAACAACTTGTTAACAGGGGAGGTTCGTCATTAGGGGCCAGAGGGGCCGGGCCCCACCTAAAAATTTCTATTTTTAGAAATAATTTTGTTTTGCCCAGATTCTTATTGTCTCTCTTAACTACATGGTGATAAACCTTTACCTTCAAAAACCATTACCTAAGGGAAAAGTTTCCTTCAAAAACAAAAAACTATTCCCTGAGGAAAGAGATCACGTTCAGAGTGTGAGGTTATTGGGGCCAGCTCCAACAGGCCCCAGTAACATCACTACGCAAGCGAAGAGGAGACAATTTCCTCCCAGTCTCATTCAGTATGATGACCTACATACAACACTACCGTAACGCAAGTGCAAAAAGCTGTGGGGCCAGATAGCTAATTTGATTGGCCAGGAGAGTATCCATTTCCTTAACGCCGTGGGTTGACAGAGAATCTTACCCCGACCAAGCTCAAAGTTCAGTTAGTTGTTTTTTCTGTGTGTGTCTCTCTTGGTGATGTGTTGTTCCTTTGTGTCGTGACTTTTTTGCTTGTCGATTACAATGAATGGAGTGGATATTTTGTTAAAATCTCCATTCTTTGCTTTAAATCTGGAAGAAAAGCTTCACTTAAAAAATTCAGTGCTTATCACCCCAAGAATTTTTAGTTTGAGCTTCACTTAAAAAAACACAGTGCTCATCAGCTCAAGAATTTGAGTCGAAAAGCTTCACTTAAAAAAACTCAGTGCTTATCAGCCCAAGAGTATGAAGTTTACAAAGTGCTTTGCAGAACTAATTTCAGTTTTAACTGAGAGGATTTTCTATGTTAAAAATAAATAAATATATGAGAAAACCTGTAAGTATAATTTGCACATGAGTACATATATGTTTTTAGGTTTCACAAGTTCTTTTAAAAAAAAGGTTAAACCTTTCAAATAATGCAAATTGTAGTATTGCACTCATTCTATATGGGACAAAATTCATGAAACATTCCCTCCCTGCATATATTTGGATTTATTATTTTTTCACTACATTTTTTTATCCTGTGAATCCTGTGATTATTCCTCAGTTGAGAAATCTGGAGAAACACAAAGCACAACTAACATAAATTAGTGCTCATATGTTTTAAGGTAAAAATTTTATTTAAAGAGTTTTAACATTTTTCTGTTAATAATTATGCATTCTATTCTGAGGAAATTTTTTTCGTGTGCAATACAATAGTTGACACATTCTTGCCTGATTTGGGCATTATTGTAAGTCAAGGGGGTAAACAGAGGCAGAATAAAGGGAATCTTGGGGGTAGGGTGGGGGTCTGAATAGTTGGTAGGGTGGGGGTCTGAATAGTTTGACTTCGGCTACTGGCCCCACCTGTTTCAGTTGCCACGAGCCACCACTGCTTGTTAATGACATGGTATCCACCCCATTTCTATCAAGCGTGTGGAAGCAACTAACCAAGACCAGTGACTGTAAACACCATTTATGATATCATATACAATTTGAATATTTACGTGCCATTCGTCCTGACGAAGCCTGGTCAATACCCAGCGAAACCATGGTCGACTTGAGAGGGAGACTACCTGAAAAAATAAGGTGCAAAAACAGATTATACATTCTGAGCTATATTTTGTTTCATTTTGTTACCCTTGTCTGGGAGTAATGATACAAAAATGAAGGCATAACTTTCCAACCACACTATGTGAATGTAATTTTAGTCTCGCATGCTATGTATTTCAGTTACTAGAACAGAGCTGGACAGATATGTTCTGGATTAAGGAGCTGCATGAAACAAATTCAAATTTCAAAGAATAATGCATGAACACAATGTGTGTAATTATTCTAGAACAAATAGTAGTACATTGTATTTGCTCTATCTTTTTTCACCCAAACCACTTTATTTCTACTTATTTAAGTAAAATTCCAATTTGGACCACAATTTTCTTTTCCCTATACTTCCATGTCGCTGCTCTCAAAAAATTTTAATTTTAGAATTTGATTTTATTAAAGTACAATTTGCTAACCCTACATTTTGCACGTGTAAATTCAAAGTAATGTATTTTCCTTCATATAATTCGCAGGCTGTAAAATTCAGAAAAAAAAAGATTGCCAAAATTTTTGGCAGAAAGGGTTTGTAATTCACAGGATGATGTAGAAGTCCAAAGAAGTAAGAAAGAAATGATTTTTGTATCATCTATCATTTTTTAAAGTACTTTTATGCTACTCTCAAGTGAATAGAGAGCAAAAAACCCTAGTTTTTTGCATTGTCATTGTTCATTAGTTAGACCTAAAAATCTGTAGAAACAATAGCCAATCCATAGTACTTGACATCTAAAAATATTTCAATAATACGCACGTATTTCTCGATGTATCGAGATTTAAAAAAAACATGTTTTTCATATGTTATTTTTTAACTGCTGTAACTTTTTACACATTATGTTTCCTTTGAGTGGAAAGCAATTTCTCGGTTGAAAGTTATTAATATTCGCTGCGAATATATATTGCGGTAATCGAATGTGATTCAAGGAAAAATCTTTCACGTACCTCTCGGTTGTAGGTGGTCGATGTTCAAATCCTTGTACTGTTGTTCTCATCAGGTTCTTGGGTGTATGCTTTTTTGACTAACTTCAAAAAGTCCGCATATTTCTTGAGTAGGATATACTTTTTTAGTTGAACTACAGGAGGCACGTGGAGACAAAGCAGATATGAAAATTACGTTGGAACACTTGAAAAATGGAAAAATGAATCACTCGTAAAAATATTCGCATGAGGAATTGCAATCACCAAAAAACTTCATCAGACTAATGATCGGACAATACATCCAAGAAGTCTGACGAAGTTTTTTGGTGATTGCAATTCCTCATGCGAATATTTTTACGAGTGATTCATTTTTCCCGTTTTTCAAGTGTTCCAACGCAATTTTCACATCTTCTTTTCTCCATGTGCCTCCCGTAGTTTAACTAAAAAAACTAAAAAAGTATATCCTATTCAAGAAACGTACGGACTTTTTGAAGTTAGTCAAAAAAGCCTACACCCAAGAACCTGATGAGAACAACAGTACAAGGATTTGAACATTGACCACCTACAACCGAGAGGTATATGAAAGATTTTTCCTTGAATCACATTCAATTACTGCGATATATATTCGCAGCAAGTATTAATAACTTCCAACCGAGAAATTGCTTTCCACTCAAAGGAAACATAACATGTAAAGTTACAGCAGTTAAAACCACCATTCAGTGGTTCTACCTGAAAAAATAACGAAAATATTTCAGCTCAAGAGCAAACAAAAGCATTAACTAATATGACTCCCACAGCAAAACTAGCAAAAAAAATTTGCCAAAGCCACTCCAGTTGCAGTGTGGTCTAAGCACTGACCTAGACTATTCATCCAAGTGGGCTTGGGTTCGCACCTTGGATGACATAAGGGTAGCATACTTGTCATATTAAACTAGTTCTCTTCCCTGCCTAGATACAGTGGCCCCAAATTAGGGATGGTTGAATGCTTATAACCCTTGGAGTTGTTCATGGTGGTCAGTAAACCCTGTAAAAAGATTATTAGCATAGTGATTACCGATACCTGTTGTGGGAAGCTCAGCAGCCCCACAGCACATGGTCTTCTGTGAGTGCAAATACTCACCTTACTTGCCTCATATTTTCTATCGTAATGCTCATAAGTAAAATAAAAAATCCATCCATCTCTTTGTGAAGCTCTTATCTTCATTGTGTTGCATGTTTTTTATTATTAAAACATTTCAGTACTTTTTCAATTACATCATCTCTCTTGACAAATACCACACAGATTTTTTAACAAAGTACTGCAAAAACTTTTTTTAAGGAACATGTTATTCATAGAACCTTAATTTTGAACTTTTTAAGCAGGTAATCCACAGATTATATGACAGAAATTACAGTATTTACTGCAAAATGCAAAATTTTAAGTAAAACAAACTAGGTGCCGGGTATTTGTCCAGCCTTGTACTAGAGAACTCTTGACACACTTTCATTGTTTTTCAGGTATAAATTGATGTCAGTAATGAGCAGTTATTAAATATTTCCAGAGAAAGTATGGTGGCAGTAAATTATGTAAAACCAATTCAGTTCCAATAAAAATGTTCTAACTATGAAAATTAACACAGCAATATCTGAATTGAGTGCATTTACTGTTCTCATATAATACCAATCACATCAGAAAACTAGAAAATTTTATCACCCTTCGGCAGGAATTGAACCCGCATCTCCCGATTACTGTTTGAGCATATTAACCATTACACCACCCAGGATGACAAAGTCCCAAGCATCTGAATGTTCAGATACTTGAACTTTGTCGATACTTGACTCAGATACTTGGGACTTTGTCATCCTGGGTGGTCATGCTCAAATGGTAATCAGGAGATGTGGGTTCAATTCTCGTCCAAGGTGATGAAATTTTCAAGTTTTCTGATGTGATTGATATTATGTGAGAACATTAAATACACTCAATTCAGAGATGTCTGATTGCTGTGTTAATTATCATGACGTATTTTCCACGTATTATGAGAAGAATATTTCTTTCACACTATATGTTCTAACTATATTCGATCAGATACATCTGTCTGTTAAAATTGTGAATCTTCTTAAACGTCTCAGAGTTATTTGTTTATATTGCAGGTATTGGATACGGATGTTCCCCATACACTTTGATTTAAATCCTTCACTCACATCCTTCCTACAAGATTTTCGACAGCGATTACACGGCAGTGGACATAGTGCTTTAGCTGATCTTTTAGACTTGTCGAAATTGTAAGTTTTTACTGATCACAAAAGCTGTTCTTAGCAATCAACAGTTCTATTTTTATTTATTTTTTAATTGTTTTTCAAGCCATTTCATAAATATTTTTTTCCAGGTAGCATATTCTCTGTTTCACACACGTGCACACGTGATTGTGACTGCTCCAACAAAGAGAATATTGTTTTTATAACTAGATGTGGCTCAATGTTATGATGAAGAATAGGATACCTGCAGCCCAAAGTACTTAATTGTTATCAATAGAAGTGATGGCATAAATCATTCCTTCTTGGGGTTCATTCATCATTGATGCAGATAAGTCATTTGTGAATGATCCAATTTTCAGGTTGTTTCTATGTTCACTGAGTAAATCGTTCGATTCAGGCACATCATTCAAATGAATGGCATCTACATTATTCCTATTCTTAAGTTTCACCATTATTTCCTAGCTGAATGCTGATTTCTCAGTCACATAATTGTTGACACTTATTAATTCTCTACATTTCTTTTCTTATTGGGAATTCATTTCTGAACTCGTGTGGGTGCAGTGCTTGGAATGGAAATTTTGAAGTGCTGGTACACTCATGTTTAGCTAAAACTCATCCAGAAAAAATACCTTCGCCAGAAAATCTCGTAAACTGAAATGGTAAAAAAAAATCCCTGAAAAAAAACTCTGCTTTGTTTAAAAATGCAATTGGCAATTCCATGGACTACTGTTGCACCATAAGTCAGAAATGATGGTGGTAGATTTCAGTTGGTTGGTTTGTAGACCCAGTGGGCTACTTATCCTACACTGAGGACTGGGGTTAGGCTTGTTTATAACAAGGAGTCTCTACCCTGGGACCAATTAACGAGACTTCCGAACCTCGGCTAATCATTATTGATTCAACTGGATTTGAACCCAGAACTTTAAGGTCCTGATCCAAGAAGGCAGCCCCCATCCAATAGGGACTTCTATGAAGTAGAAAGTTGGGCAGTTGGAATACAATCAGAATGAATATTCAGTCTTAAATTAATAGCAATCTCACCTCCCTCAAAAAAAAAAAAAAAAAAAAAAAAAAAATATGAAGTGCAAAATGTTTATACTCATTGCTGCAAAATTAAAATTTGTGTTTAATTTATTACTCCCAATTTTTTTTCTATGAAGAAGCTATTCAAAGTGAATATATTGAATTACTGATATAATAAAAATTTCAGACATCTTTAATGAGATGACTTGGACAAGATGTGATCATTTGCTATGGGTAACTTCATTTCCATCCTTTGTAGAATTGAACTTATAACTCATGTTTATACCACTCCTCTACCTCTTATTGTTCCTGCAGAGCTATTTCTCAAGGGCACACAGCAAAGTTTTCTATGCTTAAGAATGCACTCTGGTAAGTCAGGGACAAAAAAAAAAAAATACATTTCTGCAGTTCTATTAGTGTTGGTATGTAAATTCCGAGTAAAAGAATTGCTGGTACGCCATATTGGCCCATTTCGAGCACTGTGCAGGTGGAAGAAAGTTAAATGTGTTGCAACTTGAGTGTGTGCCACAGTAATTCCAGATTGAATGATCAATCACAGCTCTTTTTGGCAAACTGCTCAAAAGATCATGAAATCTTCACCATTCACTTTGAATGATTTGCCACAAGCCGGCTTGTGGTGCATGATTCAGGCACATCATTCAAATGAATGGCATTCACATATCATTCCTATTCTCAAGTTTCACCATTATTTTGTAGACGATTGCGCACTCATATAAGTGTTGATGCTCATTAATTATCGAGATTACTTTTTAAAGTGGGAATTCGTTTCCGAACTTATGAGGGAGGAAGAAAGTTAAACACGCTGTGACCATGGGTGCCCATAGCTTAGTTACCAGGAAGAGGCAAAAACAAATTTTACCTATGAATCACATATACAAACACCATACACAAATTTCTACTGTGCCTTAATCTTGTTATCTAACCATTTTGACCACACTCTCAACACATATATTTGATTGGAAACCAGAAGACCCCAAAATACATTAAAAAGATGATAAATGAAATTTGACAGTATGTTAGGACCATAAGGAAAATTCTATGTCCTTTGATAATGAGGAACAGCACACCAATTCAGTAAGAAATAGTAATACTATATTAGTGATCCGATTTATTGGCATAGGAAATAGACATACTTGTATAAGCATTTCCAAGCTTTCACACATCAACCAGATGGCTTTTTCAAGGAAGTTAGAGAGGAACTGCTTCTGTCTAACTTTGTTGAAAAGGCCATCTGGTTGATGTGCGAAAGCTTGGAAATGCTTATATGTCTATTTCCTAAGCCAATAAATCGGATCACTAGTATAGCATTACTATTTTCTATGTTCATCTTTTGATCCTTTGGCCCACCTGTGCTACATGCGCCATGAAACCTCAAAAATAACTTGGTCACCAAGAATGAAAAATATCCTCAAGACAGATTTCTGGGGAAAATTTCAAGAGGTCTTTGTCCAGCAGTGAATAATTGCTGCAGGATGATATATTCTTCATTTTTTCCATGCTGTACATATGTGTGCTGTTCTCCAACATGCAAAGGAAAATTTGGTTATTACTTTCTACTGTAAATTTCCACTTTTTCTACTGGAAATTCCAATGTTTCTCCTATTTTTACTGCACTCGCATGCATCCAGAAGTTCTAAAGAAAAATTGGCAATAACAATTAGTGTTACCACAAAAATATCTGTACCTCCCAAGAACAGAAAGGTCATGGTCCGATTTCCTTGGGGTGGGTTGTAAATACCCCCTTGTGCCCCCCGATATGAGCGCTCATGTGTATGACATCAGTGTGTGATGCAGTATTGTTGCTCTGATGATCATTGTTGTGAAAACAATGATCAGCACTGTGAAAAGTCATTCATTGCAAACAAATCTTTCACAAATGGTCCATCACTATTTGAGTTGATGTACATTGATTTTTGATCTTTTTTAACTCTTGTCAGCATGTCTAGAAAATTGCCATAGAGAAATGGAGTCCTAATTTTCCAGGGCAATTTTCTAGACATAAATGCTTAATGCATGTATGATGTTAACAAATTGGCCATTCTATAGAAAATCACCCAGGGATGGTTGCTGACACATTTAAAAAAAAAAAGAAAAGAAAAAAAATTGCCTATCTGGAAAGTCATTTTGAGAGTTCAAATCTAGAGTTTATTTTTTATTATTTATTTATTTTTGACATACACCATTTTGGATTTACAAGCCAAAACTACAGCTGCCCCATGAAAGAACCACACTGAGACAGCCTTTTTGCTCTTTTTTTTTTTTTTTGACTGCTCAAAAACCATATATGGCAGAGAGATCCAACTGGTCTCATTTTAAAGAGTGCAGGTGCATCTGTAAAGGAAATATATAAATATTTACTAAAATTTAATATAATGAAGAAAATCATTAACTCAAATTCAGATCATTCTTGTTTTTTTTTTTTTGTTTTTTTTTAGTTTTTGATCCATTATAATTCTTATAAGGGATTAAAAAGATAGCCTTTGGGTTATTTTTAGTCCACAATGATTTCTTTAAGTTGAAACAAATAACTGTGAGCTTATACAATCCCTTCACATTAAAAGAGTAATACTGATTTTTCAAAAACTGCAAAATTTGAAGCTCTGTATCTAAAAGTGGGATGGTATAAAAAAAAATTTGAAACTTTCACAAAATACTCTTCTGTGTGTCTACAGAGAGATGTAAAAATCCCTATTTGCTTTTCTAAGTACTTTGTTAGTTACAGAGAGTCAAATTTGTAAATTGTAGTTCACTTAAAAGAGGGTTACTGATTTTACACATTTTTTAAGTGAAAACCAAGAATGATGGCATATTGAAGTAGTAGAATAAGATTAAATAAGAAGTAAACGATTGTTTTCCAGCTTGTGGTATTTTCACTTGATTTTACTACCTCTGAACATATATCACATTTAGCAGTACTCTTTATGATATATTGTAGATGCTGTATCGGTATCAAATATCAGAGATGCATATTGATATTTCACTTCATCAACATCTTGCCCAAGTATTTGTTGTTCAGTTGCTGAAATGAAATTTCCATACAAAGTAAAATTTTTCAGTCAATTTAAAATGAAAATACAGTACAATTCCGAAAATCCGCACTCCTAACTTCCGCATGGATTCGAACACTGGTCACAATTACAGTTAACAGACGGGTTAAAAAAAAAAGGTTTCAGAAATCAATTTTTTTTATTTTCCAGCTGACATAAAAAAAATGTTTAAGATCTTTTTAAAGGTTTTTAAAATCTTTTTTTATGTGTTTTCTCTATTTGAAAAATACTACTAATGATATAATTTTTTTTTGTCAAAAATTATGGTACAGTATTGAGAGATTGAAGTTCAAATAAAGCACATATCAAGCGGGCAATCTGGCAACTTAGCATTGCATGTTTACATTTTTTTCCGGTACACGTGCTGTGAGAATCTGTTTTGTTATGTCTTGTTTCACGTCTTAAGGTGAATTTTTTTAATAATTGTTTGGAAATTTGAGAAAATGGCAGGAGTGAAGAGAAAGCATAGCTCTTTAACGATTCAGCAGAAAGTGTACTTGTTGCAAAAACTTAATAATGGCAGTGCACCAAAGCATGTTGCAGAGATTTTTGGTATTGCTGTTCGGACTGTGTACGATATTAAGAAAAACTAAGACAAGATATTGCAATTCTATGCAATGAGTGATAGCAATTCTGAAATTGCTGATCGCAAAATGATGCATAAAGCTAGAAACTCCACCCTCGATGCTGTTGTTGACGAGTGGTTTTGGCAAAGGCGTAACGATGGTATGCCAATTACAGGTCCACTCTTATGCAAAAAAGCCAAGCTATTTCATCAGCAACTGAAGATTGATGAGCCTTCTAATTTTTCAGTTGGATGGCTATCCCGCTTCAAACAAAGACATGGAATTCTTACTTGAAATCCTGAGGGGAACAAGAATCGGCAGATAAGGTAGCTGCAGAAGAGTTTCTGGATGTGTTTCCCAAATTTGTCCAGGAGGAAGCTCTTTCTCCTGATCAAATTTATAACATGGATGAAACTGGACTTGTCTGGCATTGTCTACCAAGACATACTCTAGTGTGTGCTGATGAAGTAGGGCCTTCCAGTGTTAAGGAAGACAAAGAAAGAGTAACAGTTGCTCTTTGTTCCAATGCCTCCGGAAATCATAAATGTATGCCATTTGTGATTGATAAAAGTGCTTGTCCTAGGGTTTTGAAGGGCTTAAAGGCCTTACCTGTGATCTACCACAGTTATAAAAAATCATGGATGACCAAAAAACTCGCTACAGACTGGTTCAATAATCACTTTGTTAAAAACGCCAGAAAGCTCTGTGTGGAGGTCGGACTTGCCCCAGACTGTAAAATTTTGTTGGTATGGGACAACTGCAGGGCACATCCTGAAAATTTAACTTCAAATAATGTTACAGTTATGTTCTTACCCTCAAACACAACTTCATTAGTTCAACCCATGGAACAGGGCATATTTAACAGTTGCAAGTGCGACTACAAAGGAGGATTCCTAAGGAAACCGTTGAACTCTGATAAATCGTTTCAAACAATCAAAACGTTCATTAAATATTTCACAATGAAGGACTGATAGCATGTTCATGGAACAATGGGAAACATTCTACTCTGATAAATGCATGGCATAAGTTATGGCCAGCATCAATATTTATTGACTCTGAACCCGAGGATCACGAGTTTAGGCCAAATCAAAGGCTACACAGCTTCTAGCATATGCCATACAAGCAAATGTGTCAATGATGAATGCATTTAGAGAAGAAGATATAGTTGAATGGATGGAATCTTCAGACAAGAGTGAAGTCCAAACGATGACTGATGATGAAATCATAGCTAGTGTGATTAATCCTGATGCAGGCGATTCAGACACTGACAGCGAGGATTCTGCTACCAAAAAAATATCCGTAGGTGATGGCATTTTGTTGGAAGAACAATACATTAATTTTTTAGAACAGCAGAAATGTGTTTCAGCACAGGAAATAAATGATGATTTATAGACTTCAGGAAAAACTTTAATGAGAGAAACCAAATTTAAAACAATTGACCATTGATGGAATGTTTGCCAACTGGAATGTTTGATTGACATATACAGTATTTGGTAAATAAAAATTCAGTTAATTTATACAGTACTGTATTATGAATTTGTTCCCTATATTTTACTTACTTATTAAATACTGTATATATCTATATAAATTCCAAATACTACTAATTACAGTATTAAATACATATTACTAATTAATTTTACTAATTATTAAACAAATGAAAGCTTATAATTTGTACTACATACATACCATGCTATTTGAACTAGTACTATACAGTATGTATGTACGTACTAGTAAACACACACACAGGTTCTCTAAAATCCGCAAAATTCTACAATCTGCACAACTTCTGGAACCAAGTTGTGCGGATTTTCGGAATTGTGCTGTACTACAATTATCATTCATTTTGTTATTTTAATCTTGTTTTATTTATTTCGTGTACCATAATTTTCAGATTTTAATTGAAAAAAACGCATGATCAATACCCATCTTTTACATGAATTGCGATTTGCAAATTTTTGCAACTTTTACCCTGTAATTTTAAGATAGAATTTAAAAAAGCAAGTAGGGATTTTTACATCTCTCTGTACACACATGAAGAGTATTTTGTGAAAAAAGTTTCTTATTTTTCATACCCCCCCCCCTTTTTTTTTATACAGAGATTCTAATTTTGCAATTTTAAAAAAATCACTAACTTCAGACACCTCTTTTATTATGAAGATATTGTATGAGCCAAAGCAGTTATTTGTTTCAGCTTAAAGTAATCCTTGTGAACTAAAGCCAAAGATCATGTTGTTTTTTGATTCTTTATAAGAACTATAATGGATCAAAAACATAAAAAAAATCAGTTTCAATCTTGAATTTGAGTTAAGGATTTTTCCTTATTATATTAATTTGCAGTAAATATTTATACATATATTCCCTTTATAGATGGACCTGTGCTTTTTAAAGTGAAACCAGTTAGAGCTCTCTGCCATTTATGGTTTTGGTGCAGCTAAGGTGGACGTCTAGTGATTTTGCTTCCTATACTTCCAATGGGCGAACTTCTGTACACATTTTCTTCATAATTTAAGCGTTCCCAAGGATGAAAATTCGAACATCGATTAAAATAACTTCATACTATAACTTGGAATACTTAATATTTTCTAAAATATAACCATAATTATATTAAAAATTAATAACTTTTCCTTTGATGGTGTAGAGATCAGAAAAAAGATGATGCGACCTGTACATTGATTACGTCAGGAGACAAACAAATGTTGGATTGCTTAATTATAGTTATGCTTTAGAAAATATTAAGTATTCCAAGTTATAATATGAAGTTATTTTAATCGATGTTAAAATTTTCATCCTTGGGAACGCATTAATTATGAAGAAAATGCGTACAGAAGTTTGCCCATTGGAAGTATAGGAAGCAAAATCACTAGACGTCCACCTTAAAAAGAAGCAAAAAAGGCTATCTGGTTGTGATTTTTTCATGAGGCAGCAGCCATTTTGGCTTTTAAATCCAAAATAGTGGAGGTTAAAAAAAAATAAATTCCAGATTTGAACTCTCAAAATATGACATTCCAGAAGAACAAAAAAATATTTTTTTTAAATGTGTCAGCAACCACTTTTTTTTTTAATTAGGTGGTTTTCCACTGAATGATTTGAATACAAAGTATTTGATTTTCTATTAAAAAGGAGAAACTCAAAATGGACAGAGAGATGTAAGTGGTGTGGTAGCATTATCAATAGTTAATTCATTCTATTTCAAAGTTATTTTCAGTGAAAAGATCAGATGATTGTGAGTATAAACTTTGTGTTCAGGGCATGGGAACATTAATGGCAAGCTGCTTGATAAACTTTCTTGGGAATACACTTTGATGCAATTTTTTCTGAAAAATGTGTTGGCATACTTTTAAAGGCAGAGAGAAAACATTTCAATTCAATGAGATATGATCTTTGGAAAAAAAGTTTGTATGGGATTAGAATTCTGTAATACAATATATTTTGCATGTATTTTCTTTGACTTTAAATAACATTTTCGTATTGATTTTCATAATTTGGAGGCTCGCATAAGCATTGGACTTGAAAATGTGGACTTTGCAGAAGAATACTTTTTTTTTTTTTTGCATGTATTAATTCATGTGAAAATGTCTTACCAGTGACTTATACATGTACTTACATTTGAAGCTACACTGCAGTAAATGTAATTCTAATCTCAGTTGTATTTTTTTAGTTTCTGAATTATAATTCCACATGCTTGTGCCACTTTCCTTTCCTGTAGTTACTGACTCTGTGGGATTATGAAAGTGGCACTTTAGAAAGAAAGTGTGGCTCCATATCACTCATGCATTTTGGGTTGGATTGACCTGCCTCCAGATAGTGTATACTATGTGCAAGATTATATCTTATCATAATTTGGTATTAGACAAAGCAGGGTGGCTCTTCAAGTGAAAATATGGGGAAAGAGTGAAGATTGAAAAAAGAGATGGTCCACAATAAATGATTAAAAAAGTTTGCTATTACCATCTGAGTGGCAACAGCAACTTTTTTTACCATGTCCCAGCAATAGGTTTGCATGCAACCCAAAACATCTGACAAGTTGTAACAATTGTTACTTTGTAGTAAAACCCTGATATTTTACAATTATTATAGTAAACTAAGAACCTCTGTGTACTCCCATATTATATACTAAGATCTTCAGTTTTAGCAAACTATTTTTTTTTCTTTTTATATAAACTGATATATCCAAATTTTCTTTTTTCTATAAAAGGCCATCATATGACTGGACCAGAAGCGTCTCTGTCCGCAACCCTCCTGCCAAACATACAAGGAAAATTTCTCTGGTATTTGATCATCTTGAACCTGCTGAGCTTGCTGACCATATCACTTATCTCGAACACAAAGTTATGCGCAGGATCACTGTAAGTATTTGCATTTGTTTTCAATAAAATATCTGCATGCTTAGGCAAAACCAGACTAAATTATTAGGGGAGACCAGGGAAAATGTAGGCAAGTACACATTTCATTATTTATTTTTAGCAAACAGAAGAATACATGCATATCAATTTGTATCTAACATTAGCACATCGAAAGAACAAATAATAATAATAAAAACCCAAAACTTTGGTTTGTTTGAATTTATTAAACTCCACAAAGTAAATCACAATATAATCAAAAGATTGTTAGTTCAAATGAACAAATGGGAGCTCAGTGCAGCGGTGAAAGGCTAAATAACAACCAAAAAAATGGTACGTACAAAATGAAATATTTTGCACACATGATCATAAAGGCAATATAGAAATTTAGTTATTTATTGAAATATGAGACGTCCCCAGCAGTTTCACTTGTGTATTAAGTATGCATATACAGCAGGGATGTCACTAAGAGGGGGTGCAAGGATGGGCTTGAGCCCCCACTGAAATTTGTCTTGCCCACCCTGCTGCCCAGCCAGTCCAAAATGTGCCCATTTTTCAATATATTTAACTTTAAAATGTAATCTGGACTCGCTAAGTAATAATAAGTCTTCTGTTTTACTTCACGTAGCCCTACATATTTTCCCTTAAGAAGTGTCTTCATGCCTTCACAGGAAGGTTTTCAAAATAGCATCTGAAGGGCCATAAAAATTCAGTTGTTCTCCACTCTTCCTATTCCTTAGTTTAAGCCTTTTTTTCATGTTTGTATGGCCAGGGAGTGAATGAGGAGTGTGAATAGGAATTCACTGAGTGAGGTCATTACTAATTGCTCTGCTATTTGTTTTCTTTACAAAATTGGAGATTTCAACACAGAAAGTAGAGTCTAAAAGCTACATTAGCGCTCTTAAGACTGCTCAGGGACATTGAGAGTGCAGGAAGTGAATGACAACTGCTTTGTAAGAGAGGAGTGCAAAGCAAAGTCGCTGGCTTGAAGGAAGGGAATTAAGGACGGGAGAAGATTGTGTCTGTTGGGCTTGACGTTAAAATATGATTTAGATAAACGACATTTTCCTTTAAATAAATTGTCTAAGTACAGTACTATTTTCATTAGCAAAAATGCAAAATTTTGAAAAGCAATTAAGACAATGAATTCAGACCAAGCAAAAACTTGAAGGGGACATTCTAGTAATGCTTGTATCTTACACTAGTGGCGTAACTAGTCAGATCCGTGTATGTGTGTGTCCAGGTTAAGGAGGTGGGGATTGCACAGATTCCTTTGTAGCTGGTAAGGAAAAGCATTAAAAATGCTTTCAGATTTTTTTAAAAAATACAGTTGCTATCACGCTTTCCCCAGCAAAAATAATGTATGCCCACCCATTGGCCATCCTAATTTCAAAGTCTAGCGACATCCCTCATATACAGTATATGTTTGTGTCATCAGCCATTTCAACCTGCTTGCTGGATGAAGGCCTCCCTAAATCTTATTCACAACTTTGTCTTGAGCAATTCTCTTTAATATCATTCTGACATACTTTTAAATTTCTCTCTCCCATCTCCCATGTGGACTTCTTTTGGGTCTTTTCCTGTCTCTTGATATCCGGTTTAGTATTTCAGTTGTCCAATGGTGGTCAGTTCTTCTGGAAGTATGTCCCGCCCATTGCCACTTGAGGGTCTTTACTTTGATCATGATGCCATCAAGTGTCCTTTTCGTGATCCATAAATTCCTCTACTTACCTTTCCTGATTATACCAAGCATGCATCTCTGCTTGTTTTGTTTAGTTGTCTGAAGCCTCAGTGTGTCTTTTAAAGTCCATGACTCTGATTCATAAGTAAAAACTGGAACAATGCATTTATCAAGTACTTTTCTTTTAGGATGTAATGGTAAATACATACATATCACTAAGCTGTTCTCTGAGATTCAGAGGTTAGCTCCAAAAAGAAATACAAACTACCAGATATTTTTACTTATTGTTGTCGTATCAAACTTCTCCATTTACAGCGATCTTGCCTTACAACTCGTGCTTCACTAATATCCATTACACGCCGTACACAAAATCTTTTATACTTCATACTCATAATCTTTTTCTCATGCAGACACACCTGAACCTGATCAACCCATGTCTTCCTTGGCCTTCCTCTGCCTTTCCTTCCTGCCATTTGGGCCGAAAAGATTTTCTTAGTAAGCATTTCATCACTCATTCTTTCAACATGGCCAAACCACCGAAGCATATTGGTCTCCACCTTGCTAACAACATTTTGGTTCACATCACACAACTGCAATACATCTTCATTTCTCACACAATCATATCATGTCTTGCCACAAACCCCACGTAAGTAACGCATTTCTCCAGCACACAAACGACTCCTATGTCTCTTCTGCAGTACCCAGGTTTCACTACCATACATCAGAGTAGGAACAATTACACTTTCAAACACAGCCATGCGGGACTCTCTAGAGAACCCATCATTCCTGTGAAAACCTCCCAGAGCAGCTATGACTTTCAAAGAAGAATTCACTCGCCTACTGATTTCACCATCCAACTTGTTCTCTCTGTCAAACATGCTTCCTAAATACACAAACTCACTCACCTGGTCAATCACAGTGCCATTTATACTTACATTACATTCAGTGCTACCCGTTCCTCTCTCAAACACCATAACTTTGATTTTTCCCTTATTTATACTCAGTTTGAATTTCATGCAAACTTCGTGCATCCGAGTCAACATACTCTGCAACTCACTTTTGCTCTCTGCCAACAGGACAGTGTCATCAGCATACAGCAATCTGCACACACGGATATCACTAAGACATAAACCAGTATTATCTATTTTGGCATCATGCATGCATGCATCTATAAATATATTAAACAGCCATGGTGACATTACACAACCTTGTCTAACTCCGGCAGCAATGGAAAAACATTTTGATAAAACACCATTCACTCATACACAAGTTCTACTACCAGCATACATGGCTTTTACACTATTAAGTAGATTCCCAGTAACACCATATTCATTCAATACCTTCCACAAAAGTGTCCTATTCACTCGGTCGTAAGCTTTCTCTAAATCTATGAAGGCAGTAAAAACTTTCTTCCCAACAGCCAGATACTTTTCAATCATCGTGCGTAATGCAAAAATCTGGTTAGTGCAGCCTTTAACAGGCATAAAACCACTCTGAACATCCCACACTTTCAATGATGTAAGACCCCGTACTTTTTCAATAACGACCTTACCAAACACTTTCCCTGGCACACTCAGTAGGCTAATACAACGATAGTTCTTGCATTCAGTCTGATCACCTTTTCCCTTATACAAGGGAATAATGATAGCATCCTTCCAATCTCGGGAGACCATTCCTAATTCCTAGCACAACTGGCAAATTTCAGTTAACCAGTCAATTATAGAGTCACCACCATATTTCAACATCTCTGCAGTTATGCCATCAACTCCCAGAGCCTTACCATTCTGAAGAGATTTTAGAGCTTTACACACTTCTTCTCTTGAGATCCTTCCTGTGCTTTCATCCCTCATTGTGGCATCATCTGCATCTGTCTCAGAATCATCTTTGCTTTCCTGATCTAATAACTTACAGAAGTATTCACCCCATCTTTCACTTAACTCATTGGGCTCCCATATCATTTCCCCAATCTCATTCTTCACACAACTTACAACTTTGTTTCCCCTATTTTTATAATAATAATAATTAATAATGATAATAATAATAATGGTAAATAGTTCCTGAAAATTGTATTTTTTCTTCCAAAAATACTTTAGCCAAGTTCTATACGCCTATTAATTTCTTCTCCTGTGTGGGACTTGATATATGTTGTCAGAGGTATATGTAGGCATCAATTATGTCTAAATTTGTCCATCAACATCTAAATCTTCAGCTCTTGTAAAAGCATAGTACATCAGTTTTGTTTTCTGTAAGTTCATCTTCAGTCCGACTTATTTGCTCCTGTCAGCTTGTTCCTGGCTCCCCTTCACACTCTGCAGCTCTGAAGGGGTACTTTCAAGCATAGCTATGTCATCAGCAAAACGTAGATGGGTTAAATACTCCCTGTTAACTATTATCTCCTTGTCTTGCCAGTTCAACAATAGAAAGAGATTCTGCAGTGTGGCACTGAAGAGCTTGGTAGATAGTGTCACTTTGTCTCACACACTTTCTAATTTTATGCACATTGTATCTTCAAGCAATCAAACTGTTGCACTTCCATGTTATTCATAATGTTAATGTGTGCATCTTGAACTCTACAGGATTTCACAGATATTGTAACTGCTGATGGTTTCACATAACCAAAAGCCTTATCATAATAAGAGCCTAACATAGTGTGAGTTCATACTCATTTGCTATTTCAGTTACTGTAGTTCTCTCAATGCATGGATATGACCTATAGTACTATAGCCTCCTGAACCCAGCTTGTTCTCTTGGTCAAGCCATGCCCACTGTTTCCTTCAAATAATGTGACAGTATCTTAGTGCATATTTTGTAAACAACTGATAGGAGGCTAATTGGCCTGTAGTCCCAGAAATCCTTGGGGGTCCCCTTTTTATGTACAGTAGAATCACAGTAGCATTTGCACCAATCATCAGAAATCTTCCATTCATTGGACATTTAGTGAAAACTTGAGTGACTGT
Source organism: Macrothele yani (assembly GCA_039090855.1). Taxonomy (NCBI): domain Eukaryota; kingdom Metazoa; phylum Arthropoda; class Arachnida; order Araneae; family Macrothelidae; genus Macrothele; species Macrothele yani. The sequence goes on along the minus strand of CM077001.1, from coordinate 155,206,550 downwards.
AGTTTCTACTTTATCAGTGGCTTCTTGCACATTGTCCATTGCAATTTCATCTTTCTCTGGAGCTCTTCTCCATTTCACGGTCTAATTGCACTGGCAACTTCTGCATGGAGAATTGTAGGATTTTTACAATATATATGTCTGTAAAAGATATATAATCTCTTTCAAGTAGTTTCGTGTATCTCTGTTTTTCCCAATTTTGCCTGTAGTTCTTGTTTCAGTACCATCTTCTTTTCTCAGTGCCATAATCTGTTTGTTTTTATCCATCACTGAGATGACCCTTTATGAAAGTAGACATACCTCAGAAAACTTGAAAATTACCTTGTCCTGGTGCAGGAACATGTTCGAATGTAAATCAGGAGATGCAGGTTCATTTCCCATTCCACAGCAAGGTAATTTTCAAGTTTTCTAAGGTATGTCCACCTGCATGATTAATTTGACACAATGCAAGATCTATTAGATTATCATGACTCTTTGTTTTCTTCAGGCTTTTCAGTTCTTTTCCCCACTAGTTCATAATTGAATTCCGTTATGTTTACAGTAAAACTTTTTGCACTGTTTTGCATAGCTGTTCATATTCTGCTTTGGAAGTTACATGTTCTTAATCTTCACCTCCCTTCTTTTTTGCATCAGCAGTTTTTTTTGTTCTGATATTTTCTGTATGTGGTTTTTGCTCATAGTGCCACCAGTTCTCTTGTTGCTGTTTCCATAAGGGACTTGGTAATTTTTCTGTTAATTTTAGAGATGTCTACTTCTGTTTTCAGACTTTGTAGTGCAGAGAATTGGTTTTTCCATTCCAGTTTGGAATTTTTATGATTTTTTTTTAAGATTTGTATTGTTAATACTTTTTGTTTGATTGATAAGCTTGTGTGATAAGATGCACCCTACATCTCACCATTTTATAGTTACTTCCTGTATTGAACCTGTTAAGCACACTGCATTCTTCAATGACAGATTTCTTGTTACACATAATAAAATTATTTTCACTTGTCACCTCATTTGGGTGCCTTCATGTCCATTTGCTATGCAACTTTTTCTAGAGAAAGGGGCTTCATTTTGAAAAACATTTCTACCTCTGTGAACTCAACAAGAGTATTTCTAAATCATTTCTGTTGCAGTGACCATATTTACCTACTGGAGTTTCAATCTGTTGTTTTATTTGTGTAGTGAAATCGCCCATGATGATCTCCTTTTTTATTTAGATGATGAATTCCCTCATAAAACTCTTAGGTTTCTTCATCAGAATAACTTGCGATGGGTGCATAAACTTGAATGATCTGATTGCAATATCTTTTCAAGAGTTGGATAACATGTCGTGCAGCTCTGAATCTGTTGTTTTGTTAGTTTAAAATTAACACATTAGTTCTTCCACTCTCTGTTCCATGGTAGTAAAAGGAGATGGCTATTTTTCAGGTCTATGATATCCTCTCCTTTGATTCGTGCATGATAAAATTAGGACATATGCATGCAACCATAAATAATAAGTATTTAAAACTTGAAAACATAATGAAAAATTATTAACTAAAGGGGCGATTCTTTTGGTGTCATTCCAAAGGGGTTCAGCAGAAGTGTCCTCCAAATTTAGAGATGCCAGTAAAGTTTCAGAATTTCCTTTATGGACATCATTTTTGTGTTCCAATAAACGGCTGTTGATGTGGGATGAAGTAATCTCCAGGAAGATTTGGGGTGGGGGGGGGTGATACTTTGTCTCTATCATCCAAAATTAATTTGATGATAGAAGGGTTGGAACTGATGGCCAGATGATATCCAAACTTCTTGAAAATTTGTCTGACCTTGTAGGCAAAAGAAGGATGGGTAGGTATAGATCCACAGAAGTGCAGATTTTCAGAGGTTTTGCTGGAGGCTACTGATTTTTGACATTAATTCATAATGAGTGATTAAGTTTTTAATTATGGAAGGAGGATATCCATGCAGCATGGCAGTTTCCAAACCTCCTCATATTTTTTTTCAAGAGATAAAGCAGATACTATTGACTCTATGAATAAAAGATTTTATGGCAGCTAATTTGTACTTTTCAAAGGTGGGTCAGTTGAAATGACTAATGTTGCTGGTTGTAATAGGTTGATAGACAGATTTAGAGATGATATGGTTATAGTTCTTTTGGAGGGAGATGTCCAAAAAATGGATACACTGGTTCTCTTCACTGTTCATAGTAAATTAGTGGTAGGAAACTTTTTGGTGCTTGACTTGATTAAATGTAGTACCAACTCTTTAGGAAGAGGTCAAATCACAAAAATATCATCAGCACATATGTAAGCTTAGTAGTTAGGTGAATAGAGGTCTTTAAAAGAATGGATCAAGAGTCATGAATCAGAATACGGTGTCCTTCCATTATACATAGCCAGGGTCAGCATCATATAGTACCTAATCCATACCTCTGGTGATTCCAGTACCTTCGTACACTGACTGCTGTCTCCACTAGGTGTATTCCAGCCACTGGAAACTGAAGATCATGTTTTGAGTTGTGAAGTAATCTGGAGGGGTGGGGGCATAGCTCACTATGTTGGCCTTGTGGGTTGTGTGTGTGTGTGTATATTTATATTTGAAGGGGGAATCAAAAATGAATTTAAATAGAAAACATAATTGATGTACAATGCTTTTACAAGAACTAAAGATTTAAAGGTTGATGGGGCAAATCTAATAGTAACTGTTGCATATCTTGGACAACAGATATCAAGTGAAGGCACCACATTAGAGAAGAAATTAATAAATTAAAAGATGTATAAAACTTGACTCGAGTACATTTGGTTGAAACAGTACAATTTTCAAGAGCAGTGTAACCATTATTTCATAAAAGAAAGATGTTCAATCAAATGCATCATTCCAGGTCTTACTTAAAGATCAGGGACATGGACTTCTTTAACTGAAAACGGCATACAGAGGCTGCAGATAACTATAAGAAGCATGGAGACATGCATACTTGGTGAAAGCAAAACAGAGAAGAAAGGGAACTTATGGATCAAGAAAAGGATGAGAGGATGACGAAGCTGCACGATTGCGGCGAAAGCTTGCTTCTCTTTATTTAACAATGTTCTGTGTACCATTAAACGGATCTACTAGTATTATGGAGATGTTTACTTGTGAAGCCATTGTGGTATGTTGTTACAAAATATTTATGCATCTTAATTAACGAGCAAGATTTTTGTTATTTTGCTATTTATTTATGTCATTTTAAATTTTTACTGTTTCTGTAGTTCACAGATTTTAAGTCATATGCTGAAACTGGAATGCTACAAGATAACCCAAAACTAGAGCGATCCATTTCTCTCTTCAATGGGCTGTCTCACTGGATTCAGTGGATGGTTCTAAGTCGATCATTGCCTCAGCAAAGAGCTGATGTAATTGTGAAATTTGTCGCAGTTGCTCAGGTATTAGATTTTTCTTTTACATTTGTGTTTTGTAGTATTTCTCTCACATCATATTTTAATAGATTCAGTATTTCTGTTTAGACTTTACAACAACAGTAAGTAAAAATATCTGGTAGTTTGTATTTCTTTTTGGAGCTAACCTCTGAATCTTAGAGAACAGCTTAGTGATATGTATATGTGATGATATGTACTTTTTGATAAAGATTTCTTTATATTTGCTGACATGCAAGGTATGTCAGTGATATTTTCTATATTGGCAACGAGTGAAGAGAAAAAAACAACTTTTTTTAAGTTTCAATTGTTTATGAGAGTCTTTTGAAGTTCACATTAGAAGTTCAGTGTGAAGAAAAATATTTTTTATTTCATTGTTTTATACAGAAAATAAGAACAATTCTTATTCAGCTGTAAAAAAGCCTATGAATACCTATCGATTATTAGGTTACAACTCAGTTCACTGAGAAAATGTTTTATGTGATTACCCAAAGAGGAATAAATTTTTTCTTAAAATAATTAAAAGGAAGAAATATAAACTAAATCAGTAACTCACCAGAAAATTGCTTACCACAGTAACTTTCTTTATTTGAATCTTTCCAAAAAGTTAAGAGAAAGCACAAAAGAACCTGAACTATATCTTAAAAATAAGATGAGAAAAAAATCCCACACATTACACAATATGAAAAACAAGCCAGGGTCTACTTATAATATGTAATGTAGCTGTAGCCTTTCATTTGTAAAAGAGACTCGTTAGCACTGACTACTTTCTTGGAAGGAAATAAATTAGCCATAAAACTTAAGAAAGTCAGATTAGACTGATATGGAAGACAAACTTAGTCACAAAATGGGTTAGGGTTTATTTAAAATTGGTTAATTCCACTAGAAGTTACCAGATATGGGAGAAACTTGTAGTTGTATTTTTTTTTTTTTTTTTTTACGTATCATGGTAGCAGCAGAAATGAACTCTGAAAATAAAATGGTGAGTTGTACTTTTGATCCCTTTTGAGGTAAATGTACCCCTAAAAGTCTGCAAAATTATGGATTTTTATTATTTAACACAACTTTGGCTATTTAAATGCTAATAATGTACAACAGAAACTTAAACAATCATTATTACCTGAGCTATCAAAGCAACAATCATTATTACCCGAGCTGTAGGAGCATCAACTGTGTACAATAAAAACTGTGTGGGGTCAAAGTTCAAGATCGCAGCATGGATTTTGGCACACACTGGATGCATTTCCACAACTTCAGTTATGTTAAATGCATGCATATATACAGTACATAGGCTTTTATATTAATCATTTATAAGAAAAAATAAAACCAAAGTGTATCTCATATGAAACATTTCGTAAAGTTTATTAATACAAAATTATTAGATTGTAAAATTTCTGAACTCACATTGACATCACTGCACAATTGTATAGCAACCATGTCAAAGGTGACTTCAGTTTCACTGTAATGTTGTGTATTCTTCCTGTAGATATTTGTAGTGGTGTCCAAACTTTCAAAATGTTGGCTTGTGAAACTCAAGCTTGGTCATTTCTTCCCAATGAAAATGTTCTAGGTCCTCTGTTTAATTAAAAAAATTAATGTTGAAGTCCCTGTGCTCTTCAAAATACTCCTGTTTTACACCAAACCACAATTTAGAATCATAGACACAAGTGATATAGTCACCAATTGTGTTTTGGTCTCAACTGTTGGTATTATAAAGAAAGCATCTTTTGATATGCTGACAGTTGTGTACTTATTGTTGCTTAACCCAATGTTGAATTCACAAATTTTTTGTGCAGTTGGAATAAAGCAATGATTTTTCCTTGTATTTGGCAGTGTTGCAGCAGAAGCATATCTCCCTGCAATTTTGACTTCATCTTCATTAAATATGTTTACTGAACTCAAGATGAATTGAATTCATGTTATATTTTCCACACAGTTGTTGAATATACCTGTCAATTTGTTTTAAAAATGTTTTCATTACATGCCATTTGACACTTCCACCTACTCCATCACATAATCCCTTTCCATAGTTACAAAGTTCCACTTGGCATCCAAGTGGAAGTCTTCTTTATGGTAAGCTAGATAACTGAACTTTTTTTGTTGTTATTGTATTGGCCTTCAGCTCGAACAGTGAAATAGATCACTTTCTTTATATTTGGAAGATATTGCTTTAAAATCTGTAGTACTTTCTTTTTGCATAGCTGTGTCATTATATGGCAACAAATCACTCATTATACAAATACTTCTATGCTGCAATTTGTCAGTACTGCCATGTTGCTTAATCCAGTAATAAGATTGCATCTCATCTGGTATAACAAATGTGAGGTTTTTCAAAAGGTTTTAAAAGTATTAAGCATTCCTCTGTAATCAGCTATGCTTTCTTGGTCTTCATAAAACTAGATTGAGTGGATATTACACAATGGCGCTTCTTCAAGACAAAAAGTTTTTTGTCTTAGATTATGCTTAATGCCAGCATGAGGTTCCATAATTGTTAGTAAATTGCATTGATCCATTGTCACCCATTACCTGTAATACATTTCAAACAGATCATTTTGTTGCAACTCATCTTAAAAATCTATGACCATGTCAAAACCAAGTATTTACACTTAACTGGTTTCATGTCACAAATCATCATTGAAAGTAAGTCCTTCTAAGACTGTGTGTCATCCTAGTGCTCCATCTAGCACCCACCATTTTGGGCACAACTCTCAGAATTGGGGAAATCTAATTTTAGCCATCTGGGTTGTAACTTCGTAAACTTTCCATATCTTTCAGATTGCACATCATTAAGCACTTCTGTTGTTTGCTAACAAAATCTTTCATCCCTGGACACATCTTGCTGCATTCATCATTTTCATTGAAACTGCTTACCTGGGATATGACAGCATCAAAATTTGTCTTGCCACTCTTCTTCTGATGAGTAAAATTTGGCAACACACCATGAACTTTTATAGTTCTTCTTGTTGTGTGCAACAGGTACTTAGTGACTTCAAATTCTGAATAAATTCGATGAAGTGACCTTGGTTGTGGAAATAAGGTAATGTCCCTGACCCTTTTCTTCAAAGCTTGTAAACATTTTCATTTTGTTTTTAATGCATAAAGTTGTTTTGTATTCCTTCATTTCTTTGAACTTTTTCCCCAGAAGTAGATAGTTCTTCAGCAATATCGAAAGAAGTATATAGTTTGCAATAAATAATTTCAGATATTTGTATGATGGGTTTTTTTATCTTTAGACTGTAAAATATGCCCTCTTTACTGGCAAGGTCTGTACTTTATCTGGAGAAAGCACTATGTTCCTCACTGATTTCAACTAAACATGGGTAAATTTATTTATTTATTTGAGCAAAATGGGTTAATTTAAGTATGTGGAGTTTGATTGTCTGAAGAACAACATCCTGTGCCTGATTCTTTCTAGTTCAATTTCTTGTTTGTTTTCTCCACCAGACCTTCCACTTAGTGAAACATTTTATGGCATGTTGCAATACAGATTTTCTTGAAACCAGCTGTTCTTTAAATCAGACTGCTTTTTCATTCACTATTTTTCATATGATTTTTTGTGCAAGAGTTAGGATTGCAATATTGCTGCCAATACAATGGTACCAATGGAGAACATTTCTGGGCTGTCCTAGCGGCCGAGCGAAATGAGGCACTAGCTTCTCAAGATTGGTCCTGGTTCTTATCTGAATAAGGCATGGATAACGTTATTGTCTTATGACACTGATTATCTCCCTTCCCTGAAGCCAGTTTCCTCAAATTAAAGTTGAATAACTGCTTATAGCTCATTGAGTTACTAATGTTGGTCATTAAACCCACAAACAAACAAACAAAAGAATAATCAAAAACGTCTATTATGGGAATTCTTACTAGGATTTTTTTTTATTTTAATTGCAAATTTTCGGAGAAAACTCTTCTCTTTCTTCAGGCTGTATTTTGTCGTCACTTTTTTCCGTCACTATCGTGGTTATGGTTAGCCTTGACGGTTACAGTTATTTTTCATCAAATCCTGCCAGATGTTAGGCAGGGAAGGGATAATTCTCTTCAGTCATTGATGATGGAATTCTGATTTTTCTCAATCTCTATTCCTTCTTTTAGCTTTCTTTTTGAAAATTGCTTTGGAAACTGATGACTTTAAGGGAATTCCAATACATGCTGTGAGCAGTTTCTCTAAAATGCCTATCTAAACCAGTCTTGTTGGAGCAATTTTTTATAGCAGCTTTATGCTCTGCTATACGAGTCCAGTCTGCTACCTCTCTCAATTATGTAAGATAGTCCACAACTACATTTTACTTCATAGACAACACCTGGCATTTTTAAAATATCTTCTTCTCTGTGAACTGCTTTAGGAAAAAAATTCTTAACCTTGTTCTCTAAACTTGGAGGACTGGCTAAAATCGGAATAAAAAGCAAAAATAAAAAATTTGTTAAAAAGCTGAACCTTAAAGAAAAGAAATTTTTTAAGAAAAACTTTTCCAGTAAGAACAAAGAAGTTGCAGTTCTTAGTCATGTAAAGGACAATAATGCTACAGGAGTTAGCCAAGAATTATTACAAGTGATAAATAAAAAGTATAATATTAGGCTAGCTCCAAGTTTAGAGAACATGGTTAAGAAATTTTTCCCTAAAATAGTTCAAAGTGTAGAAGATATTTAAAAAATGCAAGGTGTTGTCTATGAAGTAAAATGTTGTTGTGGACTATCTTAGATAGGTGAGACAGGTCGCAGACTAGAAACTCCTATAGCAGAGCATAAAGCTGCTATAAAATATTGCTCCAACAAGACTGGTTTAGATAGGCATGTTAGAGAAACTGGTCACAGCATGGATTGGAATTCCCTGAATCATCAGTTTCCAAAGCAGTTTTAGAAAAGAAAGCTAAAAGAAGGAATAGAGATTGAGAAAAATCAGAATTCCATCATCAATGACTGAAGAGAATTGTCCCTTCCCTGCCTAACATCTGGCAGGATTTGATGAAAAATAACCGTGCTAGTGACGAGGAAAAGTGACAACAAAAGACAGCCTGAAGGAGAAGAGTTTTCTCCGAAAATTTGCAATTAAAATAAAAAATCCCTGGTAAGATTTCTCATGATAGAAGTTTTTGATTAGTAATTGAATTAGGAAGCCAATTCTCAACATGAGCTTTATTCAAAGAACAAAAGACTTTTGCTATAAATTAAATCTTTTATAAATTTGCAAATTAAACGTTCAGCCAACACAAACATTCAGCCCATTTTAAAAATGTTTTCAGCACACATTATTTTAACAGAAGGAAGCTATTAGGCTGGGATCTTGCACCTTTCAAAGTTCAAACATAAATGATGAAATAGTAAACAGTGGATGATGCAATAATTGTTGTTTGCCAGCTTTTCTGATTGCATCACCTGTTGCTTGCTGTAGATGATGTAATACACAATGTAACTGCATCTTGTTTACACGAGTAGTGAACTGTGGATGGTGCAATATTATTCCTGATTGTATAACTTGTCTACTAAACAGAGTCTTAAAGCTACATAAACACAGAATTTGATTGTCAAATCCATACATAAGTCAACCTCTCAAATGCACTAGTTGGAGAGTGCTAGCATAAGAACTAACATTCAGAATATGAATACTAAATAGAATATAAGGGTGAATAAAATATTTTTTTTTACAATTAAAAATATGGTTAGTGGTGGTGGTGGTAAGTTACAATTGTGAATAACAAACAAAGTTAGTGAAGAAAACAAAAATATGGTAGGTGGGGCATGTTAAGGAGGAGACTGACCACTCATTTGAATTACATTTATTAAATTTTCAAATAAGCATTCATTACATGTTTGCTATATTGTTGTGGTCATGGAAATTTTTATTACACTAGCAAGCCAATTTTCAGCGTCATTGTCTCTAGAATTACATTGAACCACTAAACAAAATTTGATATGCCTTTAGATTTGCAATAGAAAATCGATCTTAAAAAATAGCTTTTGTATATTACTCATAAAAACGTATAAATATACATAAAGACTTAAGTTCCATATATTGTCTTGCGTTATCATCCAGTATTGACATTTTTCTATGCACATGGGGTTTTCTTTGTTGTTGTATGGGACTACGCTTTTTCACGCAGCAACCAGTAGGTTAAACTCTTTGACTACTAATTCCTATTGAGTTACTTGAGGTTATAGCGATGGAAAAACGCCATCTCACAAACAATTCTCAAGCTTTTTTGCTGAATACATATCAGCATCTTCCAGGAGGGGCAGCTGCTCGCAGCAATCTGATGTCAGGCAAGAGGTTTGGCTTCTGTGTAATGCTCATGGTGATCTTGCCTCTGTCGCCATCTATCATAGCTGATCTCTTTCAGAAACATTTCTTTCTGGCATTGTATTTCTTTTCGAATTTTATTAGGTCTTTCTACTGGTTTGTTATAGTGTTTGGATCATTATAACTGCAGACATTATTTACATTCATCTCAATGTATATTGCCTCCGATAGTCTTAAATGTCAGTGAATGAAATACGGGATTGCACCATTGTACAATACAAATTTGGAAGATGTGAATTCGTTTATTGGTGTAAATATGACATGGGTGTTGAGTCAGATGATATCCGTAAACTTGAAAATTTTGTCGTCCTGGAGCAGGAATTGAACCCTCGTCTCCCATTTAGCACCTGAGTTTGTTACCACTACACCACCCAGAATGACCAAGTTTCAAGTTTCCGATGAATTTAAATATAGCCTTGAAACATTGGAAACTTGAAAGTTGGTCGTTCTGGGTGGTGTAGTGGTAGCATACTCTGGCACTATCCAGGAGACGCTGGTTCGATTCCAGCTCCAGGACGACGAAATTTTCAAGTTTTCGGATATTATCTGGCTTAACATCCATGTCATATTTACACCAATAAATGGATTCACATCTTCTAAATTTGTATTGTACAAAGATGTAATCCTGTATTTCGTTAATTGATATTTTGTGCCTCTGGGTAATCATGGGAATGAACTCTAAACCTCCAGATTTGCTATATATATATATATATATATATATGAATGCCGGTTGCTTCGACTAGCGAATCCTCTGATGGTTATATTCAAATTCATCAGAAACTTGAAACTTGGTCATTCTGGGTGGTGTTCTGGTTGCATACTTGGGCGCTATATGGGACGCGCGGGATCCATGATCATAAATGAGTGGTAGGCAATGCATGTAACTAGCAAACAAATTAAGAAGAAGGTAGTGTAGAACACGCCAAGTTACATATAAAAAGTTTAAGGCAAATATATTTCAGCCATTACTATGGCCTTCATCAGTGCGACTACGATTGGTTTTCGTTGCCAGATTGGAAAGGTAAGTTTTGTAATGGTAACTCCGGAGACGTATAAAATTTGCAAACTTTCTCTAAACCTCAGAGCATACCGATTTTGGAAGGGAGCCAACTTTTTAGTATTGGACCAAATTGGAATAGCAGAAGTGTCAGCCATGGTAGGAAGAGGAAGGTTTTCCAAATTTCACATCAGATTTGTGTTCCTGAAGTCTTGAGAGAATTTTTCGGAAGGAACTTCCTATGTACATGGTTAATCCAACGTTAGTCTTGATCGAAATTTTATGCACTCGAGGTGAAGAAAGCGGAGGTCTTGAGTCTCTGTCATTATGGAGGATAACAAAAATTGCAGGGGAAGAACAAATGGCAAGTCTATATCCTTCTCTTTTGAAGATACTGATGAGTTTGTAGGCAGAAGGTTCATGGTAAGGGATTGAGCCAGCAAACGTTAGTTGATTTTTTGGTGAAACAGGTTGAAGAGTAACTACTGGTTTTTTCTTAGCATTTTAAATTAATTTAGAAACCAGGAGAGGGGGAAAGCCATGTTGAGTAGCGATCAAGCGGATGTTTGCTAATTCATTTTTTAGATTAACTTCCGTGTTACAAACCAAATGAGCTCGATGAATAAGAGACTTGAGGGCTGACAGTTTATATTGGTGGAAGGTATGAGAATTAAAAGGAATAATGCTATTGGTAGAAACTGGTTTTCGGTAGACAGAAGTGAAAAGAAGATTATTGCATTTTGAGATGCTGACATCCAAGAAATTTATCTTGCCATCAGTTTATTCATTAATAAGGAATCTATGGTGACCTTGAACTTTGATAACATGCTGTGCAGTTTTGCAGTACACAAAGTGTACTGTAAAAACTGCACAACAGTTTTTACAATACACTTATGTTGAAATTATGTGGGCTATATATTAAGATAACTTGAATAATTATCATCTTTTAAGTTTGTTTGTTTGTTATGTGCCATTAGCATTTTAAGAGCCAGAGCTGTGTAAATTAACAGAAATCCTTTTCAGAGATTTCTATGGGTCAAAGCTACAACTCATCAATTTTTTTTTCAGAGTTTACTTATGTTGTACCATGACATGTAAAAAATAATCAAAGGAAAGTACTATTCAAAAAACCACCCCTTTGTGAGTTCCTGTGGAATGACCCAATTATTAATCATCTGCTAGATTAAAAAAAAAATCGGAAATTAATTGGAGAAAGAGTTGTACCGTTAGTGATCACATAGTTTGCATGATACTGGAGGAGTTGTTCCATGTGGTTAATTATAAGCATAGTAGTAATGGTGTTTTGTAGTAGTGTGCACCTGATGAAGAATTCACTTTGCATTCTCTCCAAAATTCATCCATAATTAATGTTTTTACGATACAAAGTTACCTGGGAAATTTATTACATACATTTCTCGAAAAATTATTAGCCTGTGATTTTAGATTTCAATCATATTCCGTTTAAGAAATGTTGGCAGCTTGTATCTGAACAGATTTTCATGAAATTTTTCTCAAGGTGTCAAACATAAAAATGAAAAACTGGTTGTTGTTGTTATATGATACAATAAGTTTATTTAGGAAACCTAATGACATGACTGAAAGGACAGATAAGTTTTAATCCTGCTGCACTATATCAAGTTTTATATGTGGATTTCCTTGTGTTTGACATGACTGCAACCTTTATTGCATTGATCTATTAAGATGAATGTAATGAAAGATAGACTGCAGTCATGTGGTGATGTGGGAAGTCAATACAACAAACTTAACAGTACCACACATTGTCCACAATATGCTGGTGGATGAAATGAAAAATAAGGAGCAGTCATGGGTGGCAGTGTTGGAAGTGTCCCTATACAATTAGAACATTTGGTGGTGCAAGTTGCACCATCACATTTTGCAGATTCTGCTCATTTGCATTGGCGCTGCTATTTTAGTATTGTTGTGTTATTCAGTGTAAGCAGTTTTCACATACATTATGATCATGCGCTTTGTGATACATTAAACTGCAAATGTTATAATAATGCAAGGAACTGTACACCAACTATACATAAGATAGTACAACTATACTAGTTATCCAAATTTATTGGCATAGATAAAATCAACACAAAGTGGGATGACCAAATGTTCATTTAGAATTAGAGTCAACGAGCATAAGAGGGACATAAAGAATGGCAAATTAACCACGGCCCTATCCAGAGAAGTCCACTTCAAGTCCGCCACTCCTATGTGCGATGACAAAGAAATTAGCTTCCTACTCTACTCCTAAATTCACTGCCATTTGGGAAACATTGGAGATCAGTACCAACGGTGAGGCCTGCAATGATAACGTCTTACCACAAATTTGGAACTAATTCTTCAAATAATGAATGCCTTTTGTTTTCCTCCAAGGATTCCGCATGCAAAACGAACATGATGCCTCCTGGTTTTATTGAATAATTATGTTTGCATCTCTTCGTTTATTGTCAAGTCAAGTCACTGCATTCAAATTGTTGAAACGTTTTATTATCCAGTTTGCTGTCTACCTTCCTTGAAAAAGCCATATGGTTGATGTGCGAAAGCTTGGAAATCTTAATTTTATCTATGCCAATAAATTCGGATAACTAGTATAGTTGTACTATCTTATGCAAAGGTTATATTTGAAGTTGTTTAATGAATTTGTAGGTCAATGGCATAGTTTTTAATTTAAGGTGGGATCATTTTAAAGATAAGACATCCTAGACTCCTTAAGACAGGGTCATTTCGAAAGGTGTGATCACTCTAACATTGTGAATGTAGTCATTTCAGAAGGTCCATAGCCATCCTGGTCTCCTGAAAACAGTCATTTAAAAGGGTCCATGGCTATTCTGGTCCTGAAAACAGTGTCATTTCATAATTCATAGGGTCTCTGAGGATTCAATTCTTGTGAAGACCGGGTCATTTCAAAGGGTCCACACCCATCCTAGTCTCCTGAAAACAACTACATTTCAAAGGGTCTGTGACTACTCCAATCTTGTGAAGACTGGGTCATTTTAAAGGGACCATAGTCTCCTGAAAACATCATTATATCAAAGGGTCTGTAATCACTCTGGTCTTCTGAAGGCAATTTGCTTCAAAGTGCCTATGGCAATCCTGTCTCCTAAACACAGAGTCATTTCAAAGAGTTTGTGGAGTTCTTGATCTCATGAAGATAGGATCATCCTAGTTGTAAATGCATTTATGGCACCTCTATTCATAGTGATTGTGGAATAACTTTTTTTACGGGTCTTTTAGAGGTTATTTTTAATGAAAGTTGGTTGTCAAATTTTCGAACTAAAGCCTAGTTCGTCATCAGGACTATGTCATTGGAGTAGTTGCTGCCACTCAATTGGAAGAGACCATCCGCAATTATCGTTAATTGTGGTACTTCTTCTTCTTGCTATTTCGATCCCTTCTTCTAGTTTTCTCTTTACTAAGTTTGACTGGTGGGCGATTATTTTCACTGAGTCCCAATTTATGGAGTGTCCACTTGCTTGTACATGTCTGTCTAGCCCTGTTTTGTTCCCAATGTTCCTAATAGCTGCTTGGTGTTCTTTCATTCGGACCTTAATACTTCTCCCTGTTTCTCCTATATAGCTGAGTCCGCAGTTACAGTCGATGCAGTAAATTACTCCTTCCTGCAATTGGATGTCCAATTCTTTCTGCTTTAAAGCTGGCAGGAATTTCTTTATTTTGTTATTAAGATCTGGAGCTAGCCTGATATTATATTTTGCTCCGATCCTTTTCAGTTTCTCGAAAAGTCCCTTGTGGTACGTAATTTTGCTGGTGAATTTGAAGTTGGTTTTTTCCTGCTTCTTTTTTGGCACTTGTTTAAATATTTTCTCAACATATGGGGAGGGGTAATTGTTTTCTGCCAACATTTCCTTTAATTCTTCTTTGTGAAGATCTTTTTGAGAAGCTGAAGAGACCAGGATTTCAATTTTTTCCAAAAATTGTCTCGCTGTATTCGATTTAATATAATCAGGGTGGAATGAGCAGAAGTCTAACATCTTCCCTGTGTTGGTGGGTTTTCTAAAAAGCTGAGTGAATATTTTCCCTTCTCTTGACGAACTAGGCTTTAGTTCGAAAATTTGACAACCAACTTTCATTAAAAATAACCTCTAAAAGACCCGTAAAAAAGTTATTCCACAAGATAGGATCATTTCAAACAGTCTGTGATTATCCTGGCCTGAATTCTCTATCCTTTTTAGTTGTGGAAAACTCTACAAAGGACTGGGTTTGCAGAAATTAACGAAATACTCAGTGGAAAGTTTTTGGCTTTTACCTGAGTATTCTGCACGGCTATGCAGAAATTTGGGTTTTAAAACAAAAACTTGCACGTATGTGCTATTTGGTTGCATAGAAAACATATCTGTGTCATGCATTATCTGCAGGAAAACATGTATTATGCATTATCTGCTATTTTTCCAGTGTATAAGTATTTTGCACAAACTTTAAACAAAAGCCTTTTGGAGTATGTATCTGAATACCTATATATCCAGTAACAGTTTTTTATCACTTGATTTTAACCATTTTACTAAATTTGAAATTCTAGCTAAAATTTTCTGAAAACTTGTAAACTTTGTTTTACACTTATCTATTTCAGACTGAATAATTTTTGATATTTTGTCATGCTATTCTGGATTCCATTTGGAATCTGTTTTTTTAAACTTCAGCTATAGTAATTGCTGTTTATTTAAACTCAGTTTTTTTTTTTTTTGTCTAATTTAGAAACTCCTGCAACAAAATAATTTCAATTCTCTCATGTCCGTTGTTGGTGGCCTAAGTCACAGTGCTCTTGCCCGTTTAACAAATACAATAGCATGTGTGCCTGCAGAATCCCAGAAACACCTTTCAGAGTTGGTAGATCTACTGTCATCAGCATCAAATTTCGGCAATTATAGACGAGCATTATCTGAAACCAAGGGCTTTAGGATTCCAATTCTGTATGTATATCTAATGTTTTTGTGCTTAATGTATTTTTAACAAAAAAAAGTAAGATTAGTTTTGCATTTCATTTTATAGTGCCTTATGGAATGCTTCCTTACTTAGTCCATATGTTTTTTTACTGTGCATGCCTTTTTTAACTACATAATTCTTAATACTGCATTTTTTTATATAATAAAGCCACAGTTTCCTTTTACCTTGTTGGTTTGTTATCAGAAATAATTCTGCACCCAGTTTAAAGGTGCAGTGATGGAAAGTTTGCGGCGAACTGTGCCAATTTCACTATCTTGCGCCCAACTGCCCCGAAACGGCAATCCGCAGCAAAAATTGGCGAGCGAAAAAAGGTTTTCACGGCAAAAAATGCCGTTTTAAACGTCGAATTGAATGACGCTTTTTTTAAGGTCTACGTGTAATTTGGTGAAAACGAGGCTTAATCAACGCGTACCGTACCGCCAATCCAAAAATTTTGTAATGTTTTTCACCTACCTTTTAATTCGTTGTTTTTTCAGCAAAAGTGACGAAAAAACAACGATTTTCGCGATGTAGGAAATTAAATTGTTTTTGCTTATGGAGGAGGAGTTTTGTTGTAATCACGTGGTATGTAGGAGAAATGATGCTGTACATTATGAAATCCTGATGAAGATTGTTTACTGATAGTTTGGTGGTCTTTCGGGAGTGCTGTGCAATTCAGATTGTTTATATGTCATTCCCTGCTCTTTGGGATAGCGCAGTTATTTCATTCCAGGCGAGGTGTGCGATTACGTAAATACAGCGCAAGGTCAGTCATTAGCTATTTCGTTGGCGAGGAGGACGACTGAAAATGGCTCTCCGGTGGCAGGATACAATGTTTCTGTTTCTAAAGGATTCATAGGTTATTCAGAGATGCCAACTTTTATGGATTTTCACTCCATCTTACGGTTTTACGGAAGTCACCCGAAAAAACTACAGCCCTCGCAAGATTCCTACACGCAATTTCTATTTTTTTACCGTCTTTTGGTAAAAAAAAACGCACTTTACAGATAGTCCCTTATGCGCCTTCGATGTTCTGACTTCCCACGCCAACGGAGGCAGAGTTTGTCACGTGATTCCCCATACAACTATTTGAGAGTACCGTGCACAAAAGTTGAGAGGGAACTCAGCTCAGTGCCTTTTGCCAACTCTTTACATTGATTGCATGTAGCTTTGTGCTTGTGAACATTTCAGTGCAAGCGTTTTAACCCTTTCCACTCGACTGTCGGGTGACACCCGACATTACGAAATCACCGAATAGCTCACCTGCCACTCCGATGACGCCTCTATAGCTCACGTGTCGATGTCGGTAGTCGCGAGACATTTCTTTTTCGTCGAATAGGTCGGGCGTCACTTGCCACGCTGATGACGCCCCTATAGCTCGCATGTCGGGGCTCGCGAGACGTTTCTTTTTACCCAGATAAAGAAAAAAGAAACGTTATCTGCTTGTCGGATATCACCCCCCATGCCAATGATGCCTCTATGGCTCACATGTCGGCGCTCGCGAGGAATTTCGTTTTCACCGAATAGCTCGTGTGTTATCCGTGACGCTTATGACGTCTCTGTAGCTTGGATGTCAGCGCTCGCAAGGAATTTCTTTTTCGCCGAATAGGTTGGGTGTCATCCACCATGTCTATGACGCCTCTATAGCTCGTATGGCGGGGCTTGCGAGACATTTCTTTTTCGCCGAATATCTCGCGTGTCAGGTGTGACCCTCCATGCTGATGATGCCTTTATATCTCGCATGTTGGTGCTCGCAAAACATTTCTTTTCACCGAATAGGTCGGGTGTCACTCGCCACACCGATGACGCCCCTATAGCTCGCATGTCGGGATCGCGAGACGTTTCTTTTTCAGCGGGTAAAGAAAGAAACATCATCTGCGTGTCGGGTGTCACCCGCCATGCTGATGACGTCTCTATGGCTCGCGGGGGGATTTCGTTTTCACCAAATAGCTCCAGTGTCACCCGCCATGCCGATGACACCCCTATGGCTCGCATGTCGGCGCTCGCGAGGAATTTCGTTTTCACCGAATATCTTGTGTGCTATCCGTGACGCTTATGACGCCTCTGAAACTCGGGTGTCAGTGCTCGCAAAGAATTTCTTTTTCGCCGAATAGGTCAGGTGTCATCCACCACGTCTATGACGCCTCTATAGCTCGTATGTCTGGGCTTGCGAGGCATTTCTTTTTAGCCGAATATCTCGTGTGTTAGGTGTCACCCTCCATGCGGATGATGCCTCTATATCTCACATGTTGGCGCTCGCAAGACATTTCTTTATCGCCGAATAGCTTGCGTGTCGGGTGTCATCCGCCACGCTCATTACGCCTCTATAGCTCATTGGTCGGGGCTTGCAAGACATTTCTTTTTCAACAAATATCGCACGTGTCGGGTGGCACCCTCCATGCCGTGACGCCTCTATACTCGCATGTCAGTTCTTGCGAGACATTACTTTTCCGTCAAATAGGTCGGATGTCACTCGCCACACCGATGATGCCCCTATAGCTCGCATGTCGGGGATCGCGAGACGTTTCTTTTACACCGGATAAAGAAAAAGAAACGTCATCTGCGTGTCGGGTGTCACCCGCCATGCTGATGACGCCTCTATGGCTCGCATGTCGGCGCTCGCGGGGGATTACGTTTTCACCGAATAGCTCCGGTGTCACCTGCCTTGCCGATGACACCCCTATAGCTCGCATGTTTCACCAAATAGCTCGCCTGTTATCTGCCATGCCTATGACGTCTCTATAGTTCGGATGTCGGCGCTCGCGAGGAATTTCTTTTTCGCCCAATAGGTCGGGTGTCATCCGGTCTATGACGCCTCTATAGCTCATATGTCGGGGCTTGCAAGACATTTCTTTTTCACCAAATATCTCGGGTGTCATCCTCCATGCCAATGATGCCTCTATAGCCCGCATGTTGGCGCTCGCGGGACATTTCTTTTTCGCCAAATAGCTTGCATGTCGGGTGTCATCCTCTGTGCTCATTACGCCTCTATAGCTAGTGGGTCGGGGCTAGCGAGACATTTCTTTTTCGCCGAATATCACATGTGTCAGGTGGCACCCTCCATGCCGATGACGCCTCTATAGCTTGCATGCCAACGCTCGCGAGGCATTTCTTTTTTGCTTAAAAGGTCGGGTGTCAGCCACCACGCTGATGATGCCTCTATAGCTCGTATGTCGGAGCTGGTGAGCCAAAACTGAGCTTTCACTGCTAAGTTGTGGCCTCTACTGCAGAAAAGAAAAAAACAAATGCGAGTTCTGTGTGAGTATGGGTGAAAAGTTATTTGAGCGGAAAGGGTTAATTTAGATTAAAACAAAACGAAACGAAACATAGCAGTGAAACAGCTATGACAACAAAAAGAACAAAGTCAGATAAAACTTATCGTCAAGTGTATCGCGGTATGTGTAGTAAAGAATGGCCTTTTTATGAAGCATCAAAAGTTTTGCTGAATCACGTTTTATAAGCCATGTGGCTGCAATTTTAGCCTGTCGCAAGGCGGCTGCGATGATTGTTGGCATCATGCGGAGAGCAAGAAGCACAAAGATCATGCCAAAAGATTAAATGGAGATGTGAGTAAAATTAATGTAACCAAAAAAACTTCTGACAGCTTATAAAGAATCCTGAAAAAAATATCAAGATTAGTGCTGGAAAAATGCAGTAAAACAAGCAAAAAAGAGAAGAAATTGAATGTTCACAAGGTGATTTGAAATGGGAAGAAGCTGAACATTTGCAGTAGTTGGATTCCCTCATAAAATGTTAAACAATGCTGAGATGAACATTGAATGTGGCATAAAAAAAAACACACGAGTGCAATAGAAAGTGGACAGATACTATTAAAAGAAGCAAAACAAAGCATTGCTAACTATCTTAAAAAATTAGAAAATAATAGAAGTGAGCAATTAAATATTGAGGAAAGCAGCGAAAACTTAAACATTTTTTGTAAAATAAATGATTAATAATAGAATCCTGCTATGGTTACAAATTTTTTGATCTATTTCAAAACTAAAATGTTTGCATATGTGTGTGTGTATTTCAATGCAAGATGTTTTAAATTTGAGTAGGATGCATCTATTTCCAAAATATTTTTTGCTTAAGAGTTTGTTCTATCTATTAATATTTTACCTGCTCTAAAAAAATGTTTTCTTACACCAAAAATGTATTTTATCTGCTCCAAAAATGTATTTTGTTGCTCCAAAAATGTGTTTCACCTGCTCCAAAAACACATTTTGCTGTTCCAAAAATATATTTTACCTGCTCCAAAAATGTATTTTACCTGCTCTAAAAATATATTTTACCTGCTCCAAAAATGCATTTTGCTGCTCCAAAAATAGTTTTGCAACTTTCCATCACTGAAGGTGCTAGTATAAACATACCAACAAAGAGGTCATTCCATTGAAAATCTCCCAATTTACAAAACAGTGGTTGCTGACACATTTTAAAGAAAAATCAACTTTTTGTCTATCTGGAAAGTTATTTTGAGAGTTCAGATTCCCCCCCCCCCCGTTTTTTGTAACATCCGCCATTTTGGGTTTATAAGCCAAAAACCACAGCGGAGTGGGAAAAGCACACTCAGGCAGCCTTTTTGCTTTTTACAACTGTACAAAAACAATAAATGGTAGAGAGATCCAGCTGGCCTCATTTTAAAGAGCACAGGTCCATTTATTGAATGAATATATACTAAACATGAATATAATGAGAAGAAATCTTTAACTCAAATTCAAGGTTGAAATTGATTTTTTTTTTTTTAATCCATTACAGTTTTTATAGGTATGGTATTTCTGGGAATCTACTTAGGAGTCCCTGTGTCTTACTACTTCCACAGAAGTAGTAAGACACAGGAACTCCCGACGATGATCTAGTGTGTAGGTCGAAAGTTTGAGAGGTAATGTACCTTAGTAAACTTTATCCTCTATAATTTCCGTTAAGTATTTATGATACTGAAAGTTTTACTGTGTTTTTAAAAATCTTTTGAAAAGTTCTTATGAAATATCTGAAATCTTTTGACTGTTGCAAAATGGAGCCTACACTTTACAATAATATATCGCAAAAAACACCATGGAAGATAATCAGTTCTATTTAAAGCACTGTATTTTTGAATATATGTTTTTTCAGCTTGGTATTTTTTTTTAAAAAAAATTGTGATATTTGTGAAGGAAACATGATAAAATACCATTTCTTTCATGTGCACCATAGTTCAGAAAGCAAATGTAATATGTCCATGTTTTGATCATGAGTTTGATTTCTGAACATTCGAAACTCAGATATATTTAATTTGTAGTTGTTTAATATGATGTGCAATGGACTAATAATTTTTAATTCCTTTGTTATTCCTTTTGATTATCTGATTAATGAAGTCACAGTTTACAAGTGTAGTTTCCTTGCATGTTTTGTGTCCAGTTGAAATCACTTTTTCTCAAGGGTAATGTGTGCTTTTTTTTAAAAAAGAATTCCTATTTCAGTGGTGTTCACATGAAAGACCTGATATCCCTCCATGTTGCCTTGCCAGACACTGTTGAAGGTGGTCTAGTCAACTTTCGTAAAATTGCACAGCTGTCCTTAATTTTTCAAGAATTGTGGGAACTTCAGAATTCTGTTCCTGGTGTTGTTGTAAACCCTGACATGGTCAACACACTGAGGGTAAATTTCATGTTTTATTATGTGTATTTATGGTTTATTAAATTGTCTTTGTAAAAGTTCAAAAATATATATATATCTGCATGGTGGATGGGTGGATAGATGTGTGTGTACATGTGTGAAATGCCAGAAATATGTTTGCTACTGTTGTCTTTGACTCAATAATATGAAGTCAAAAGATACTTAAATACAGTTTTTTAGGCACTTAAAACGTGCTGAAAGGAATCTAACATTTGCGAGTAAATTAATGTGTGATATACACATATACTCACGCTGCAATTATTATAGGGCTAACACTATTTTTAACGCACATTTTTTGTTTTGCCGATTCACAACGTGAACCACATGTATTTCGTCTTTGGTTTGAAATTAAAAAATAAATATTCAAAAGGATCAAATGGTAATATTTTGATTACAATATAATAAAATATTACCATTTGATCCTTCTAAATATTTATTTTTTAATTTCAAACAAAAGACAAAGTACACTTAGTTCATACTGCGAATCGGCAAAATAAAAAATGTGCTATAAAAATAGTGTTAGTCCTACAATAATTGTAGTGTGAGTATATGTGTGTTTCCCACAATAATTTACTTGCAAATGTTAAAATGCTATAAATACTGTCCTGTTAAACCTAGGAGTCTTCATCTTGGTAACATAAATCTTGGAAAAAACAAAACATATTTGTTATTCAAGAAATTTATCAATAGCTCTGAAGATGATTGATTGTACCAAAGTGTGGTACAGTCAGTCATCTTCAGAGCTGTACTAAACAGCAAGTCAGCCATTGTTGACAGTAAGTATTTACTCAAATCAGTTTCAATAGTGAGCATACAAGACCTTTGAATAGTAGCAAGTTTAGCTAGTAAGCATGTACAGCATGTGAAAAACATGTTGTTTGTCAATATATGTGTAAAACAATGCCGGCATTTAAGGAAGGATAGTGTGAAGGAAAGAAAAGATGAAGACCTGTCTTAGGAGAATAGGCCTATTTTAGCAAATCGAAGTGAATACTTACTGAATAACTTGGCAGGTAAAAGATTATCTGAACATGGGAATATCAAGATTAACCATATACACTATATTGACAAAAGCCACCGGATACCCCTTCAAAAGCAAATAAATGGATCCGTTGCATTGTTAAGATGTGAGGTACAGCTGCAAACGGTATAAACACAAGCCTGCAGCTGACCGCAATCATATCGCACTGCGAGGTTGAGTGAAAATGTTGCGGCGGGAGAGAACTGACTTTGAGAAAGGAAATATTGTTGGGTGTTACATTAGTTGGTTGTCCATAAGAGAAACCGAGAGGCGTTTAAACATACCCAAGTCAACTGTTTTGGATGTACTGAATAAGTGGAAGACACATGGCGTGCCTGAAGCAGCAAAACCTACCGGCAGACCAAAGAAAATCAGTGATAGAGGACGTCGAAGCCTCAGAAGAGTCGTTACAGCTAATTGACGGAGTACTGCACAAAACCTCAGTGTACAGGTGATTAAAAATGCTGAAACCTCGGTATGTACATGTACCATTCGCAAAGAACTTCATTCCATGGGTTACCGTGGTCGTGGGGCTGCTTATAAGCCTTTCATTTCCACTCGAAAGCTACTCGTCGTTCAGCATGGTGTAAAGAATATTTATCGTGGACCGTAGATTACTGGAAATGGGTCCTATGGACTGATGAATCCAAATACACGATCCATCAATCTGATTGCCATGTGTGGGCATGGCGGCAGCCGGGGAACGCTATTTACCACAGTGTACTGTTCTTATGGTCAAGTTTGGAGTTGGCAGTGTACTCATGTGGGGGTGTTTTTGTGGTATGGTCCTGGCCCATTGGTTATCGTAGACAAACCTGTTAACCAGTATGTCTCCTCAATATTCTGAAAAATTATGCCCTACCAACTCTGTGGTAATACTATGGAACCGTGCCTTGTAAAAATGGAACCGTACAGCAGGATAATGCACTGAGCCATAAAGCAAGGACTGCTACGGCTTGGTTTGACGATAATTCCGTATTGTGTGTGGACTGGCCAGCACAGAGCCCTGATCTTAATCCCATAGAGCACCTATGTGACAAATTAATGTGCCACATAAGAAGTTTGGAACCAAGGCCTACTACTAAGCAACAGTTAGCGGCAGCATTATGTACTGAATGGAAGCACATACCTATCGCTGTGTTCAAAACCTTGTCGAAAGCATGTCTCGAAGTGCATGCATTAAGGCCAAAGGTGGACCGACACCATACTAATGTATGTCAATAAATGCTATGTTGTGTTTCTCTTCTAGGTGTCCGGTGGCTTTTGTCAATATAGTGTACATTAATCCCATGTTTAACATGATAGGTGTATTTGTGAAAATGTGTTACATGAAGACAATTTCCCATTAAAATTGACAGGAGGAGGGCTTGCCATTTTCTTATGTCTTCTTATACATTAATTTTTATTAACATTTTATTATTTGTAGAAATGTGTATTATATTCATGTATTATACTGTTTACTGATTTGTTGACATATTCTGCATGTTTTTCCTGGTTTTGTATTTATGTGTTTTCATATTTTTAAGGGTGCATGAGTGAGTTTCATTACTGTTTTATGTTCAAAAATCATAGCTAAAGTAAAATAAAGCATCTGCTATGCTTCTTCTTCCAACCCTTTTCATAACCAATTGAGGCTATAGGTTTTTCTCATCTCTTTCCAAATGTTCCTGTCTTGGGCTTGTCTATCCCACAGCTTTCCTACAATTTTGTTTATATCATCCATCCATCTTCCCTCTGGTCTTTTTACTCCTCTCCTTTCTTTATATCAGGGGTCAGCAAACTATGGCCCATGGGCCAAATCCGACCTGCTGCCTCTTTTCGCACAGCCCGCGAACTCTAAGAATGTATTCTACATTTTCAAATTCTTTAAAATGTCAAAGTATGCGCTATAATGGAACAGCCGACCGCCAAGTTGAGGAGTTGGATATGACCGTATGTGGCGCTCCTATAGCTTCGCATTTGGTAGTTTTTGCTGTGACGCTACGCAGTTATAATTCAGCAGTGTTTCCAGTGCCATGTGTATCACTGTTCTGCAACATTTTGTCTTCGGTTGATTACCCTTGCATATCCATCATGTCACTGTCAAAATCCAAAAAGAAGTGAAAAGTGCATATCTGTATTTGGCAGCACCCATCTCTGTGAAAAGACATTTTCAAAGTAGAAACGCGTAAACACTCAATACAGGTCAGCATTAACAGATGAACATTTGGTATCAATTTTGATGATAGGGAGTACTGACTTTGAACCCCAATTTGGTGAAATGTTACCCCCCCCCCCCTCAGAAAAAAACAATTCAATTCTTCTCATTAGTAGAGCTGTATTTCAAACAATTGTAGCATTTGTTTTAGTCTAATTATTATTATTATTATTATGTTACATTTTGTTCAATAAATTTGTGAAAATGTGTTGGGTTGTTCTTTTTTTTGTTTTTGTTATTTAAGTAGGCCTACCTACTTAAATAACAAGAAAAAAAAATACCTACATAAATATCCTCGAGTTTGCCTCTTGGCCTGCAGAGCCTAAAATATTTACTATTTGGCCCCTTAAAAAAAATGTTTGCTGACTCCTGCTTTATATGGTCGCCATTCTGTGTTATTATTTTAGTCCATCTATTATTTTCCATTCTTGCTATATGGTCCAGCCCATTTCCATTTTAAGTTGAGTATCTTTTCACCTACGTCTAAAAATTTTGTTCTGGATCTTATATCTGTATTCCTTATTTTATCTTTAATTCTTATATTTAGTAGGGATCTTTCCATTTTACTTTGTGCTTTTTTGAAATTTGTCTAAGATGTTTTTCTTGATAGGCCAGGTTTCAATGCCATATGCCATAATGAGTATTATACATTGATTCAAAAGTTTTGTTCTGTTTTCTGGCTTTATTTTACTACATAGAATTTATGTAGCAAAATAAAGTAATAATATGTAGTACTATGTAGTAAGATAGAATCTTCTATGTAGTATCTACTATTATAGTATGGAAATAAACAATGAATAAAATCACAAAAAAAAAAATATTTGACAAATCTTGAATATTGGATGTGTCTACTTGTAGTATGAGACTGAAGGCACTGGGAGTGGAGGTATTTTTTGTTGTTGTTGGGAGGGCGTGCTGTTTTGTCAATACCAAAATTAAAATCGCAAGAATTATATTTTGACAAATCTTGAATAATTGATGTACCTACTTTTGGTATGAGACAAAAGGCACTGAGAGTGGAAGTATATTTTGTTGTTGGAAGAGGGTAAGCTGCTTGTAACAAAATGATCATCAATGCTTTTGGGCTAAACCCAGGATTAGAATGATTTTCGTTCAGTGACTCGTAAGTTTAAACACTTCAGTCATAGCTTTTAATTATGATGCTCAGGTGACTGGTGCAACATGTTCAGGCTATTTTTTTAAACCACCATTTACCCTTATACTGTTTACCATAAACTTCACGAGAAAAGCATTAAACTTTATCTCATTAGTCATAAGTATTACAACGTGAATAGCAGCAGGGGTGGCCCCAGGTACGGTCATAGTGTTCATAGCTTTTAATTATGATGCTCAGGTGACTGACGCAACATGTTTAGGCTCTTTTTTTTAAACCACCATTTATCCTTATACTGTTTACCATAAACTTTACAAGAAAAGCATTAAACTTTATCTCATTAGTCATAAGTATTACAACGTGTATAGCAGCAGTGGTGGCCCCAGGTACGGTTATACTGGGCAACCACCCAGGGCACCACTGCCAATTTAGTTGTTTTTGCCTGACGACACCTAAAATATTGTAGTTTTAGTTCACTATCATATACAAATAAATGACCAATTTTAATATTTCTTTACTGCTTTTAATTAGTGACATCAAAAAGTTCCTCTGTTAGAAAACATTTTTATTTTTTGGTCAGAGACATTTTTTCAGGGGAAAAGTTGTGGAGAAATGCCTAATTTTTTTTTTTTCCAAGATATTTTCATGGGAGTTTTGCTGAAATTTCGGGTACAAGTAGTGAGTTGCAATGTACTCACTGTTCTGTCCATACAACTGGCATTTACTCTGGACTATAGTGATTTGATTAAAGACTTCAGCCACAAGAAGAGTTGCAGAATTCTTTAAATAACAGACTTATTGTCACAGCTATCCTTGTTTATTTAGTAACACATCATTTTGGAATAGGTTATATTTTGGATTCCCAATTATATTAATAAACAATGTATTGTATTACTCAGTGTTTTTTTCATGTAGATCAATACCCCAATTCCCGGTTAAAAAAAAAACAAAATTTGCTTTGGAATCACATTCACCCCAAGTGAAAGGTTTGTGTGAGAAAAAAATTCGAGCAACCGAGTTACGGTCAGAGTAAGTAACATGTAATTTTTTTTACATATATATCATCATCATCATCATTGTCAACCATTATCAATCCACTGCTGGACGAAGGTCTCCCCAAGTTTCCTCCACAACGGTCTGTCTTGTGCCAGTCTCCTCCATGTCACTCCCGCATACTTTCGAATTTCATCCACCCATCTTCCATGTGGTCTTCTTCTGGGTCTTTTCCTGTCCCTTGGAATCCAATCTGAAATTTCGGCTGTCCATCGATGGTCTGTTCTTCTGGCAGTATGTCCAGCCCATTGCCATTTCAGGGATTTAACTCTGATCATGATGTGTTCCACTCTTGTCATTTTTTGGATCCACGAGTTCCTCTTCTTATCTCTCCTGGTTACACCAAGCATGCACCTCTCCATGCTGCTTTGAGTTGTCTGCAGCCTTTGTATGTCTCTTTTAGCTAAGGTCCACGTCTCTGCACCATACGTAAGCACTGGAAGGATGCATTGATCAAACACTTTTCTTTTAAGACATAATGGCATATTGCTCTTGAAAATTATGCTGTTTCTTCCAAAAGCTCTCCAGGCAAGTTTTGTACGCCGATTAATTTCTTCACCAATGTGACCCTCACTTGATATCTGCTGTCCAAGGTAAACGTATGTGTCTGTTATCTCCAGCTTTTCTCCATCAATCGATAAATCTTCATTTCTTGTAAAAGCATTGTACATCACTTTTGTCTTCTGAAAGTTCATTTTTAATGCCACTTCTTTACTCTTGTCAGCAAGTTCCTGGATCATACTCTGTAGCTCTGATGGGGTAGTTGCAAAAATGACTATGTCATCAGCAAAACGAAGGTGGATTAGATAATCTCCATTAATCTTTATCCCTTTGTTTTCCCAGTTCAGTGATTGAAAGACATTTTCCAATGTGGCATTAAAGAGCTTCGGAGATATGGTGTCACCTTGTCTCACTCCTTTTCCAATTTTTATGTGTGTTGCATTTTCAAACAGCCGAATCTTTGCACTTGCATTTTCATAGATGTTATTAATAATATTAATGTATGCATCTTCAATACCGCAGGATTTCAGAGCCATTGCAACTGCTGATGGTTTCACTGAATCAAAGGCTTTTTCATAATCGATAAAAGCCATGCACAATGGAAGTTCATATTCCCTCGCTCTTTCAATTAGTTCTCTCAGTACGTGGATATGATCTATTGTGCTGTAGCCACTCCTGAATCCAGCTTGTTCTCTCGGTTGAGCCATGTCCAGTGTCACCTTCAAGCGGTGTGAAAGAACTTTAGTGAAGATTTTATAAACCACTGATAGCAGGCTGATAGGTCTGTAGTTCCTGAGATCCTCAATGTCACCTTTTTTATGTAGCAAAATCATTGTAGCGTTGTTCCAATCCTCAAGAATTTTCCCTTCATTAAGGCATCGAGTGAAAATTTGGGCGAGTACTGTTTCGATTTCTCCACTTGCTTCTTGTATGATGTCTACAGTAATTCCATCTTCTCCTGGAGCTTTTCCCCGCTTCATGTTCTTGATTGCATGTGCAACTTCTGCTGGAAGGACTGGAAGAACTCTGGTACTGGTATCTTTCATGATGTCGGGAGTACATGTATCATCCCTTTCATATAATTTGGAGTAGAAATCTTTCACTCTTGTCAAAATTTCGCCTCTATTTCTTGTTACAGAACCATCTTCTTTTCTCAGTGCCATAATCTGTTTTTTCCCCTTACTGAGATGTCCCTTTGCTATCTTTAGGCTTTGGATGTTTTCAATTGCTTTCCTTACTAGTTCACAGTTGAATTTCCTTACGTTTCAGTGAAACTTTTTCGTACTGTCTTGCATAGCTCTATATATTCCACTTTGGAAGTCACATCTTCTTTAGTTGTCCTCATCACTCTTCTTTTTTGCATCAACATTTTGGTTTTTCCTGATAATTTGTTCACATGCAATTTGTTCTTAGACCCAGCTAATTTTGTTGTTGCTTCCATAAGAGCTTTGGTTACTTTTCTGTTAACTTCAGAAATATCCACTTCTTCCGATGTTAGGCCTTCTAAAGCAGAGAATCTGTTCTTCAGTTCCAATTTGAAGGTATTATGGTGTTTTTTAAGGTTGGGTCAATACATTTTGTTTGTCTTATGAGCTTGCTACGTTCGAGTTTAGTGTTGAGGTGCATCTTACATCTCACCAATCTATGGTCACTGCCTGTGTTGAACTTGTTTAGCA
This sequence comes from Macrothele yani, assembly GCA_039090855.1. Classification (NCBI taxonomy): domain Eukaryota; kingdom Metazoa; phylum Arthropoda; class Arachnida; order Araneae; family Macrothelidae; genus Macrothele; species Macrothele yani. The sequence goes on along the minus strand of CM077001.1, from coordinate 155,177,714 downwards.
CACTGCAGTCTTCTATGACAAATTTTTTGTTACACATAATAAAATCAATTTCACTTGTCGTCCCATTTGGATGTCTCCATGTCCATTTCCTGTGTGGCTTTTTCTTGAAGGAGGAGTTCAAGATGAAAAACCCTTCTGCCTCTGCAAACTCAACAAGAGTATTTCCACGCTGGTTTCTGTTGCAGTGACCGAATTTACCTACTGAAGTTTCATTCTGTTGCCGTTGCCCTATTTTTGCATTGAAATCTCTCATAATTATTTTCAAGTGCTGCTTACCTTTTTATTTAGATGACAAATTTCCTCATAAAATTCTTCAATTTCTTCTTCAGGATGACTTGTGGTGGGTGCACAAGTTTGATTAATCTGAGCCTTGTACCTTTTCGAGTGTTGGATAACGAGTCGTGCAGCTCTGTCAGAGGAACTTTCAACTTCTATTCTTAAGTTTCTTGTTTATTATAAATCCAACACCACTAGTTCTGCCAGTATCTGTCCCACGATAGTATAAGAGATGTCCACTTTTCAGTTCAATGAGATCTTCTCCTTTTCTCCTTACCTCACTTAGCCCGACGATGTACCACTTAATCCTTTGTAGTTCCTCTTCCAATTCAAGAAGCCTTGAATCAGAAAATAGGGAGCATCCATTATACATAGCCAAGGTCAGCATCAGATGGCAGCCTAGTCCGGTCCTCCGGGGATTCTTAGCACCCTCTGCCTTCATGTCGCACTGGCCGCTGCCTTGGCCAGGTACATTCCAGCTGCCGGAGACTGAGGGCCAAGATTTAAGTTGTGGAATCATTTTGGAGGGGTTTGGCCATAACTCACCACGCTGGCCAAGCGGGTTGGTGAGTGTGGGATAGCATTTTCTCTAATCCCGATGGTATAGTTATACCGCTATTGGCGATCGTCAGAGCCCCTTTAGTGGGAACAGGATGTACCACGAGAAGGCGGGATTTACATTTGTCAAGGAGAAGCTGTGATGTTACGCATCACCTGACCTTACATCCCACACATATATATATATAAGGGGTTATTTGAATGGTTTGGGGTTATTTGGATGGTTTGGGGTTATTGCGATTGTGAAGGGCTCCGTGAAGAGCCAGGGCCCCACGAGGGCTAGGGCTGCCACTGTATAGCAGCAATGTTATTTATCTATGAAAGCCAAGGACAATGAAGTTTTCAATACTAAAACTCACCATTTTGCCGATAACTCCATGGGAAATATATATCCACACATGTATAACCTTTGACATCTGTTTTAAGACAATTCCAGTGGAAAACACAAAAACATTAAACACAAAATTTAACCTACCCTAACTATTCCTCGTACTTATTAAATACTAATATTAACACATAAGTAAAATGAATGTGATGGATATGTGATATCTATCATTATGGTCTCTCTTCCAGAACTCTGTCCTAAGCCTCTCTCTCTCTATGTCACTCCAGCTTGGTTGCCCCAGTAGCACAGTGGTCTAGGTGCTGGCTTCTGACCATTCGTCCATGATGTGTCCAGGTTTGAATCCTAGTGAGGCATAGATGTTGTGTTTATCTCATGACACTGGCTTTCTCCCTTCCCTGGAACCAGTGGCCCCAAATTAGGGACAGGCAACTGCTTATAGCCCATCAAGCAGCTCACAATGGTCATTAAGTGGAAAAAATAAACAGGCTGCTGGATCCCTGCTGTATATCCAGTCTAAAATTCAGCCTCCTTATGGTTTCTGAAGGTCCTGTCCTTGAGGTAATTGATAAAATGCATGAACAGATGGAAATCAGTAGGTGCCAAATCATGCGAGTTGGCTGGATGTGGGAGGGTTTTGAACCTCAGTTCATATAGTTTCTGTTTCATCGTTTCTGACACACGTGGTCTCGGATTATCATAAAGGACAGGACCCTTCCTGTTCACCAAAAGATGGATGTTTGGAACACAGCTTCTGGTGCATTCGGTCAATTTCTTCACATTATGTGACTGAGGTAACGCTTTCACTGGCATTCAAGAACCTGTAGTGTGTGAACAGTCTACCACACTGTCAACAAGACCTTCTTTGGTGTCAACCTTGGTTTAGGATGTCATTTTGCTGTTCAGCCACTGTCCAGATTGCTTACGTTTGTCATATAGCACCCACTTTTCATCACAGGTTACAGTGCAATCAAGTAGGGGCTCCTTTTTGTTGCAAAGCAGAAAGTTACTGCACATTTCAAACCATTGTTGTTCCTGATGCTCTGTCAGTTCGTGGGACCCACATATCGAGCTTCTTGACCTTACCAATTTGGTGGAGATGTTCAGAAATTTTTGACACCAACACATTGTACTGTTTGGCGAGTTCTCTGACTGTGACACAAGGATTTGCCTCCACATTTGCTTTCAGAGCATTGTTATCAATGACCAAATGCCGTACTTGGCCCTCTTCATCTTATAGGCTCATGTCACCAGAACAAAATTTTCAAACTGCCAATGAACAGTATGTTCGTATGTTTCGTCCTAACTCTATGCCTTGACCACATTACAGTAGGTTTGTGCCGCATTACAACCCAATTTGAACTCGTGAAGAAGAATTGTGTGCAACTCCCTCCTTCCTAAGATGTTGTGCAGACCACTCTTACACGAGTGGCAACAACTGCAGCTCAACTGATTATGGCGTGTATGTGGCATGCGCCATTCGTACAGTTACAACTGCAGCTCAACTGATTATGGCGCTGCGAGCGGGTTGGCCTGCAAGCATTGTGGGCGAGTTGAATGTGACACCACAGAAAATCAGCCATTATTTTTTGAACAACCTGATATATATACTTATTTATTTATTGTGTGTGTTTTTGTTGCATGAGCTTTTGCAAAACAAAACTGATTTCCTTTGACTTGAAATATAGCTACTTTTTAACCAGTGCATTTATGGATCGAATTTTTTTTTATTTTATAGCTATCCTTGGATACAGCATATACTGAGGATGAATTATACGAATTGTCATTAATAAAAGAACCTAGGAATTCATTATCAGTAAGCTTGCTCTTATTTTATGATTAAGTTAAGACTGTGGTAAAAGAAAACTCAAAGTACTCAACTTCACAATTTTATATCATAAAAAAAACTTTTTATGTACATTATTTTTTTGTATTTGAATATTACTTTGGTTTCATGCTCACACAGTGATGGCTGGTTTCTCTGTAGTTTGGGATACCTAGTTAGTCCCGCATGAATATCTGTCTGTTATGTTCTTTTGTAAAAGCATGCTGACCAATACTGACTGCATGTTGTTGATTTTTTTTTTTTTTGGATCAAGTACTTCAAAATTTGACCATAATTTGCATATACAAGTAGTAATTGTGGGAGGACTGTTAAAAAAATACCTGGAATGTCATAACTGAAGATTTTTGTATAGCATTTACAGGCTTCAGGGGGGCCAGTTTTGCATTTGAAAGCATTTTCGGTTGTTGCAGGCTTTACAGTACAATATGGTAAATTTAGGCATATGCGTGTAACTGTAAATTAACCAAGTATTAGAACTTTTAAAACCATGCTTAATTTACATAAAAAAACGTTTAAATACGGATGCTTTCAACTGATAACTGCAGTCTTTTTAAACCTTTGAAATTTTGAAAAATCTTCACAAAAAAAAAAAAAAAAGACCACCCAATCAGACCAATACCGGAATGTACCTTGTCACTAGCTGCAAATCTGGGAAAGAAAATTATACAGAAATATGAAGCTCTGATTTTCAATCATCCTCATTTTGTAAATTCCTTTTAGAACTTCATTAGCAAACTTCCCACCATTTCCTAATTTCCACAACAGTTTTTTTACATTAGTTATTAAAACTCTTTTTTTTTTTTCTTTTCCTTATTTTGATTCTTACGTATTAACAGTGAAAAAGTTAATTTGAAAGTTTTAGCTGTAAGGCAACATAAATAAAGATCTGTGTGACTGCTTTCTATATACTGGGTGATCCAAAAGTCTTGCACATTTTGAAAACATAATAACTCGCAGAGTTTAGAGAGTAGGGCAACACGGTTTGCGTAGAAATGATCAGAATGACATCAGGGTTTTTTATGAAATCACATAAATTTTTACGCATTTTACTTACATATTTCATCGCCAGATGGCGCAGCAACCACAGTTTGGAAGTGTAGAGAAAAATAGACACCTGATTGTTCCAGGTGTTCAATGTGATGGCCGTCCTGTTCCAGCACTGCCTGCAGATGAGAGAAAACACCATGGATGGCATTGAAGAGGCCACATGGTGTCAAATGGCATCTTTCAGCATGGTCAATGAAGTGAGGCGACATCTATACACTTGTGATTTTAGGTAACTCCCAGAGCCAGAAATCGCAGGGTGTCAGATCTGGTGACCGAGGAGGCCAGGCCTTCGGAAAGTGCCGGCTCAACACACGATTTGCACCAAACGTCTCTTGCAGCAGTTGCTTAAGGGAACATGCGATGTGGGGTGGTACTCCATCCTACATGAATGTGCACAGATTCACTGTATCCCGCTCTTGTAAGCTAGGGATAACGTATGTTCGTAACATGTTCGCATAACCTGCACTTGTCATTGAAATGGTTTTGAAGGAGGTGCCGCGAACCTCTTAAAAAAAAAAAAAAAAAGACCGATAATGAAGGAAGTCATGAATCCACACCACACTGTCACTTTGGGCTGATGAAGTGGTGCTTCAACGACTGCTCGGGGATGTTCCGTGGCCCAGATGTGGCAGTTGTGCGTGTTTACCGCTCTGTTTAGGGAAAAGTGTGCCTTATAAGTCCATAAAACGTTCATCAGACAGTTCTCGTCGACATCTATTTGTCGAAAAAAACATGCTGCGAACTCCTGACGCTGCGTCCCGTATGGAATGCCTGTTTGCCGAGAAACATGGCGAGCACTGGAGTCGCTATGTGCGGGTGACATTGCAATCACATCCATTTTCTGCATAATCATCTCTGCTGCAGCAGCACGTGTTCGTGATCTACCGCTTCGTGGGCGTGCTGCCAAAGATCCCGTTTCCTCAAATTATTTCACCATTTTCCGCAGCGCAGCACTTTCCATCGGTCCTTTCTCACTGCGATCACCTTTCAGTGACCGGCAGGCTCTGAACGCAGCACTCGCACATTCAGCGTTGCAATAGAACAATATCACCAAGAGCGCTTTGTCCGGTAATGACAGCGTACTGACACGGACCGTTGCGACTTGTGATTGCTTCCCAGCTGCTGCTTTTATACCCACTATCCCAGACCTGTTCGCCTATGGCGCCATCTGGCGATGAAAAATGTGAGTAAAATGAGTAAAAATTTATGTGATTTCATAAAAAACCCGATGTCATTCTGATCATTTCTACACAAAGCGCATTGCCCTACTCTCAAAACTCTGCGAGTTATTACATTTTCAAAATGTGCAAGACTTTTGGATCACCCGGTATTTCCAAAACAAATAAGACTATTTTATAGGAAAGCGCTCGCTAGACGGTGCCCTGCACGTGCGTCATCTCATCTATGAGGTAGAATTGTCGTTACATGTAGTTAGTCCATTTGAACAAGCAAACATCAGCAACTCTGAGAGAATACTTGCAAAAATGAGTATGTCGTCAGTAAAATGAAGGTGGGATAAATAAAAATGTGACCTTCCAGTGAGTTTGCCTTTATCACTTCTTCTTGATGAAATATAGTTGTAACACATTGAATACATCATTCTTCCGGAAAACCCTACCCAACTAACTACTTAGATTAATGATGATGATGTTTTTGTTGTTTGGTTTCATTCCAAAAGTTTCCTATCATAAAATTCACACTAAACAATGAAGAAAGAAAGCAAGTGCATCCAATCTCTCTCTCTCTCTCTCTCTCTCTCTCTCTCTCTCTCTCTCTCTCTGTTTTAGTAAACCTACTGCAGCCACCAATATTATTCCTTTTCACTCATTCACTTTTGAAAATTACAAACATGCTGCTGTCATTCAATCTTTTATTCATAGGGCTACATAATATTATCTGCAATAATTCATTCTTTCTTCAGAAGGAATATAAGAAAATCTTGGAAGCTGCTACTTTACATAGGTATCCTCCTTCAGTAATTAATAAGTTCATCACCCATTTTAAATCAGAAGTCTCCAACAAAACCATGCTGAAAATCTGCTGTTCTGTGGATCTATCCTTTACCATCCATCTTATACCTACAAGCTCAAACAAATTTTCAAAAGTTTGAATATCATTTAGCTATCAATTCCAACCCTTCTGTTACTAAATCAATGTTGTGGCGGTTAGAGGTAAAATGACTTCCCTCAGTCTTCCTAAAGTTTACCTCATCCCAATTATACACAGGTTTTCCAAGCAATATATGTATATACTAGGTGAAAGACCATCAATAATGATGGGGGAAAATAAGAGATGTAGAGTATTTTTTTAAATAACCAGGTATTCTTTGATGTCCAAATGTGAAAGTATGTTTCATGAACATTACAACAGTAAACAAGAAAGATGACACCGAATATTCGGGTGCAATGAGCATGTTTTTTGAATCCGTTCTGATGCAAATGAAATTTATCAAAGCTATTCAAAGTCAATGGAATCAGTATGGAGAACAGCAGTATCTGACCGAAGAAAGAAGTTTTTCAATCGGGTTTTTAATCTCGCAGATATTGCTGTAAATGGAATCGTGAACTTACGCCCTCTGGTTGCAGACTTGTGCATTAAGAAAATTTGAATTTATATGAGAAACATTTCGCAGCCGACACGCTCTCCAACAAAGAAATAATTTTTCTAATCAGACTCTTTAAAGATAAGATATAGACAAATATAAGATATGCATCTACGCCCCCTGGTGGGAAAACCATGCATTATTTTAGGAAGGAAGTATTCTCAAAAGGTTTTCTGATGTGAGAGATATCGGACAAAGAAAAAATTTTAGTCTAGTTTTCAGGAGCTCAGATTTTGCTGCAAATACATCAGAAGCAGAAATTAACATTTATGCCCCCTGGCGGCCAAATCATTCTTTGCCAAATATTAGAAATTATATGAAAAACATTTTCCATCAAGAGCTGTGTGCAATGCAGGAAGAATTTTTCAAATTGGAGTTTTAGAAGCAGAAATAATGCAGAAAACGTAATTTACCTTTGCGCTCCTTAGCAGAAAGTCTATGATTTACTTGAAAATTTTGGATTTATATGAAAAACATTTCGCATCAGAAATACTATCCAACAAAGAAGGAATTTTTCAAATCGGACTCCTAGCAGTGGAGACATTGAGAGAAATTATATATACATCTACGCCCCCCTGGCATAGACCACCATGCATTATTGTAAGAAGAAAATATTTCTAAAAGGTTTGTCAACGTGAGTAGTATTAGTTCACAAACGATTTTTTTTTCATTCGAGATTTTAGAAGCTCAGATTTTGCTGCAAATACTTCAGAAGCAGAAATTAAGACTTCTGCCTCCTAGTGGCCAAACCATTTTTTACCAAAATTAGAAATTATATGCAAAGGATTTCCCATCAAGAACTGTATCCGGTGCAGAAAGAATTTTTCAAATCGGAGTTTTAGAAGCAGAGATATCGGGGGGGGAGGGGGGGACGTAATTTACCTTTATGCCCCCTAGCGGAAAGTCAATGAATTACTTGAAGATTTTGAAATTATATGAAAAGCATGTCACATCAGAAACTGTATACAATAAAGAAAGAATTTTTCAAATCGAACCATTAGAAGCAGAGATGTTGACAAAAATAAGATATATATCTATGCGCTCTGGCGGAGAAACCATGCAATATTTTGAGAAAAAAATTTTTTTAAAAGTTTTATCAATGTGAGTGGCATTGGTCCATGAAATAATTTTTTCAATGGAGATTTTAGCTCAGATTTTATGGCAAATACATGGAAGATGGGTGGATGAAATTCGAAAGTATGTGGGAGTGACATGGAGGAGACTGGCACAAGACAGACCGTTGTGGAGAAAACTTGGGGAGACCTTCGTCCAACAGTGGATTGATAATGGTCAACAATGATGATAATGGTGACATAAGAAGCAAAAATTAACATGCCTCCGGGGGCCAAACTAGTTTTTACCCAAAATCAGAAATTATATGGAAAACATTTCTCGTTAGGAGCTGTATCCAGTGCAGGAAGAATTTTCAAATTGGAGTTTAAGAAGCAGAGATCTCAGGGGAAAACACAATTTACAGTTACGCCCCTAGCAGAAAATCTATGCTTAACTTGAAAAAGTAACTGTACTTAAAATACTCTTTGACATAAATGGGATCGAAATATAAACTAATTTTTTCAATTGGATGTTTAGAAGCATATATATGGAATAAAATGTATTTTGAATTGAACATCATCTGCATTTATGCCCTCTAGCGGCGAAATTTTGCATCGTAAAAAAAAATTAGATAAAGGAGAAAATCATTCTCATATTTCATGCTTCCCAATGCAAAAATAATTTTTCAAATCGGACTAATAGTTGCAGAGATATGGTGACTACAGACAGACGGACAAACCGATAACATAAGCACGATCTTTTTTTACAAAAGATGTGCTAAAAATATATATTGGTTGAAGCAGGGATTTGATGATTAAAACAGGCAAGCACCCTTTCTACTGCACCACCAAAGTGGGGCAAATGTTCAGATAAAGGAAATTATATTGTTTGTGATATGTAATAAAAGACCAAAACCACAGTTTTCAACATGCAAATATTAGTTCTATTATTCTTTTTCTTGGCTCTTTGATTTGTAAACAAAGCAAGTGCTAAACTTACACATAACAGGAACTGAGACTAATTAGTTTCAAAATGATATTTTATGAAACAACTGTCAGGTATGGGGGAAATTGAAAAACAGTAATAACTGAATTAATTAATAGTGACCTTTATCACTAATTTGGTTTGCCAGTTACATGCACACCTACACTGAGTGGCCAAATTATTATAACCAACTGGTTAGTTTATTATTGAGCCACCTTTTGCCCTTAATACTGCTTGAATTCATCTTGGTATGAACTCTCTTAAATGTTTGTAAATGGCTTGGGCTATGACAATTTTGACTGGTGGTACACCCAGTAAACTTTAATAACTGCTGCCCTTGGAACATTTCACAAGTGCAGCCATTTTGCTAATGCTTGCACCAGTGCTTTGAGCACTCAAAATCATTTTACATTCAATGTTAATTATGTAGAATGATTGTGTCATTCAGTGTTAATGTCAGATCACATGTTTTACCCATTGTTTCTTGTGCAGTGCACTTCATTAGTCTTTGCATGTCGTGTCAACATTATCTTTTTATACCGATTCAGCCATCTTGCATCAGCAGCATCTGCAGGATAGCTACTTCGCATAAAATTTTTCTGGTGGTCATAGTAATTTGGCCACTCAGTATATATTAACAGTACTACATTGATTAAAATGCATGCCCCCCCCCCATTTCTTACTGTCTCAATATGCAAACAGTGCTACTTTGATTAAAATGCTTGTTTTCTCCCATTCCTTACTGTCTTTATTGCTGTATATACACTGAAGTGCCAGAAAAACTGGTACACTAGTCTAATACTTGGTAGGTCCCCCATGGGAGCACAGGACTGCAGAAATACAATGAGGCATGGACTCCACTAGCTTCTGGAAATATGCTGTAGGCAATGCACACCATACTTCCTGCAGAGCGTTCTACAATTCGGGTGTATTCCAAGGTCTCGGATTCCTGTGTTCGCTAGCACATTGCATGGCATCCGAAATGTGTTCTATCATGTTCAGATCTGGGGACTTGGGTGGGAATGGCAACACCCAAAACTCAGATGAAAGCTCCTGTAACCATAATGTGGCATCCCGACACTTGTGTGGAGGTGCATTGTCCTGTTGGAACAGGCCCAACCCATCAGCATGAATGCAGGACATGAGCGGGTGTACCTTATCAGGAAGGATGCGCACATAGCGTTGGCCGGTCACAGATGTTTGTAGACGTACCAGGGGTTCAAGTGAAGTCCATCTAAACACACCCCATACCATTACAGACCCCCCACCAGCCGGTACAGTTCCCTGTTGATAGGCAGGATTCATGGCTTCATGGGGTTTTCGCCACACACGAATCCTTCCATCTGCACAATACAGTTGGAAACGCGACTCGTCAGACCAGGCTACTTTTTCCAGTCATCAATTGTCCAGTAGCGGTATTGCCATGCCCAAGCGAGGCGCATAGCTCTGTCATGCACCCATCAAGGGGACTAGAGTTGGGCATCGGCTCCCAAAGCCCATATCATGCAGGGTACGTTGCACAGTCCGGATGCTGATGCTTGTTGAGGCCAGCATTGAATTCTGATGATACCTGCGAGAGTGTTGCACGCCTATCGCGTGAAACGATTCTTGACAGCCGACGATGGTCACGTTCACCCAATGTCATTTTACGGCCACACTGGTGTCGTAGGTTGGAGGTTTTGATGGAATTCTTGTAGTCACGGTACACCCTTGCAATGGTTGTCTGTGAAAATCTGAACTTCGTTTCTACCTCCAAAATACTATGGCCCATCTCACGAGCGCCAACTATGACACAGCGTTGAAAATCGCTTAAATCGTCATTTCTAGTCATTCTCATGCAGAAAACAGCTCTGACAGCTGGCAAGGATGTCTATCGCTTTATATACGCACTGGCGGAAGCAACCGAGTACGCGCATAGGTGACGTTGTTATGTATTTTGCATAAGCACGTCTGTACCAGTTTTTCTGGCACTTCAGTGTATATCAACTGTGATACTGTGATTGAAATGCAGGTTTTTTCCATTTCTTACTGTCTCTATTTGATATATCAATCAATACTACTTTGATTAAAATGCATGTTTTTTTCCATTTCTTACTGTCTCTGTTTGATATATCAATCAGTATAACTACTTTGATTAAAATGCATGTTTTAACTTTCCTTATAGTCTTTCTTTTTTTCCCCATTCCTTACATTACTTTGATTAAAATGTATGTTTTTCCATTCTTATGACCTCTACTTCCTATATCGATCAACAGAGTAAGTCCTTTCCTTTAATTTTTTAAGAGAAATTCAAGTTCAAGATCATTTCTGCTCTGTCTATTCTAGAGTTGTCACTGTCTTTTATGACCCATAAAGTTAACTTTACTTAAAACACATGTTGTAAATGAATTTATGGCACCTCTATTCATAGTGTACTGTGGAATTAACTTTTAACGGGTCTTACAGAGGTTATTATTCAAAAAGTTGGTTGTCAAATTTTCGAACTAAAGCCTAGTTCGTCATCAGGACTAACTTGGCTTTAGTTCGAAAATTTGACAACCAACTTTTTTGAATAATAACCTCTGTAAGACTCATTAAAAAGTTAATTCCACAGTACACTATGAATAGAGGTGCCATCAGTTCATTTACAACTAGGATTAAAACCACATACGGGCTGGATATATGGCGAAAGTGACGTAGTCCTGATGACGAACTAGGCTTTAGTTCAAAAATTTGACAACCAACTTTTTTGAATAATAACCTTTTTTTTTTACATGTTTTTTCCAGTGCATACGTTTTTTTTTTTTTTTTTTTTTTTGCTGTATCAGTCAACAGAGTGAGAGACGTCCCACATTTTCTCATTTTCTTAAGCTACATGGAAGGTCCTGAGAGAGTCAGTCACTCTGACTATTTAGCATCATCTTACTTATACTTTTTCTGTTATCTGGATCATATCCATCTACTTATAGCTCATCACCAGTTGCAAAATTTTAGAAATTTTTTCTGTCACATGCATGTCACCCTGGAAAAAGAAAAGTATATATATGCAAAAACAAATTGTGTCCAACTGGGTTGCTATATATTTTTTAGTGCAGTGCTTCAGAAAACTGTGTTGCCATTATATCTATGAGATTTTAAACTGTACATCTTTAGAGGTGGGAGGAGAAGCTTAGAGTGATTGCACCTGAATTGATAAATGTATCATTCAGTAAAAAAAAAAAAAAACATGGTTTAGCATGGAGTGTTGCATATGTGCATAGTGTATGGTAGTTATTTGAAAAGTATTTTACTGATAGTTTGAAAAAAATAAATAAACAAAAAGTTCTGGTTCTGGCTGACAATCTGAATTTTATTATGTTTGCTCTTTCACTTCCGAATAAAAATATTTCATCAAGTGCTTCAAACTTTGGGCAATCACGTTTTCCAGTCAGTTTTCTTCTGCTTAGCTGTTAAGGGTTTTGTCCCCATATTTATTGTTTGTTAAGGTTTTGTGCCCAGAAATTTTATTATTTGATGTTGCAATACACACACACACACACACACACACACATATATGTATATAACAGAAACTACCTTAATACTGAATGAAGGTTGGAATAATGGATACGTAGGAACAAAGGAAGTGACCTGATGACCACAGTGAGAAAAGAAAAGTAGAGAGAATAATATAGAACTATGGTAAGCTGTTATCTCTGGCTTTATCAAAGGCCAGGCACAGATAACACCCTTCATATCTCTATAGAGACCTAAAAAGTGTGGGTTTCTGCGCTATCTAGTCTGCAACAAACGGCAATGAGCCAACCGGAAAAATAATACCAAAAAATAGAACAAAAATAAATAAAAAATAAAATATTTCTAGCAGAGTTATTGAGAATGTCTTTATCTTGCAGGTCTTAAGGTTGTCTAGAATTTGCAGCTTGGAGGAAGATTTTATTTGTAATGTTCAATTGCTAATCAGTCAGTTTATTGATAACCAGGTTCCGATAGCTTTCCTCAAAGCTACACTCAAGAAAATTGTTCTCAAGTATAGTGTCAGGATTGTTGACCTACTCTAATTTAACAACTTAGTGACCAAATGAATCATCTGAAAGCTATAACCTAGAAGTTTAGATGACGATGTGGTTACTATTACTTTATTAGGAACCCAACATGCTCTTGCTACTCCCTTTCCTTTTAATTCAAAAAAAGTTTAAAACTGACATAAAATTCTCACAAAAAGTTTTAAAATAGATAAAAATACAAAAAAAGTATACATATATATATAAAAAATAGCATAATATAATTAATTAAAACGCAGGTAGAGTTTTAGTTTTTTCGGTTTTTTAAATGCTTTTGAAGCTAGTTAGAAACAGCTTATACTGTAGTTGGAAACAACGCATACTGTTCCCAACTGGAATTCTGAAGTATTCTGTCCAGTTAATCGTAACTCTAAAACTGTTTGGGAAAAGTATTACCTTAACCATAGCCACTGCACTATCTAAAAAAATGGTTATCCTCTTGTATGCCAGGTGGCGCTGAAGACATAGATACCCCTTTTGCGTGTATTTCAATTTGGATAAGCATGGGACAGGTTCTTTGCCACTTGGTAAGTGGTTTTTGTTATGTAATTTGCTTTTTATTGCCTTTTTTGTAAAAAAAAAAAAATTTGGGCGGGGGCAAAGGCTCACACTTTCCTCCTTGGTTCCTTTGAACTTGTTGGCTTGTTCTCTCCTACGTTTTGAGGTTAGAGGTAATCATTTATAGTGCACCTTTGGTCAAGCCTTGTTTTGGTTAGCTTTAGGCCTAGAAAAACGTTTGGCTCGCCCTTTTCTCATTTGGCAGTTTCTTGTAAATAAGCAACTGATCTCAAGTTTTATTCCACATGTGGTTTTGTGACTTTGCTTGTAAATAATTACAGTTTTTCATTTGATTGTATCAGTTTATTTCCTTGGTAATTGGCATTTTTAATTCTAAGTTTTTTATTTGTTCGGATTTTTCTCAGGTCGAGTGTGAGGTCGAGCTTCGACAATTTAGTTTGCTGGGTGTGTGGTGGGGGGGGTAATTTTTTTGGGTGGTTTTCTTATTCTTTTTTTGGCAATTTTTATTTTTTGAGTAGTTTAAGGTGGTTTTGGGAATCGAGGGGGTTTGGGGTTACTTGCTTGGGGTGATTTAAAAAATTAACTTAAAATTTATTTTTATTTTTTATTTATTTTTGTTCTATTTTTTGGTATTATTTTTCTGGTTGGCTCGTTGCAGTTTGTTGCAGACTAGATAGTGCAGAAACCCACACTTTTTAGGTCTCTATAGAGATATCTGTGCCTGGCCCTTTATAAAGCCATAGATAACAGCTTGCCATAGTTCTATATTCCTCTCTTTTTCTTTTGTCACTGTGGTCATCAGGTCTCTTCTTTTGTTCCTACGTATCCATTATTCCAACCTTCAGTATTAAGGTAGTTTCTGTTATTGTGTTTGATTTTTCTTTCATGCAGCCTTTAGCGCTTTAGAATTTTAAAAGCGTTTGTTTTTAGCATACATATATATATCATCATTATTGTCAACCATTATCAATCCACTGCTGGATGAATGTCTCCCACAACGGTCTGTCTTCTGCCAGTCTCTTCCATGTTCAGATGGCAGCCTAGTCCATGTATATATACATATATTTTACTAAGCTGTCCTCTGAGATTCAGAGGTTAGATCCACAAAGAGAGTCCGCCAGATAAATGTTTAACTGATTATTTACATATTGTTACCATATCAAACGTCTCCATTTACAGCAATCTTGGCACTCGGCTTGAACTTTACTGACATCCATTACACGACGTTTGCAAGACCTTCTGTACTTCATACTCGTAATTTTTTTCTTGTGCAGACACTTGTGAATATGGTCCCTTCATGATTTCCTTGGCCTTCCTCTACTTTTCTTTCCTGACACGGGCTAAAAAGATTTTCTTAGTAAGCATCTCATCACTCATTCTTTCAACATGGCCAAACCACCAAAGCCTATTAGTCTCCACCTTACTGACAACGTTTTGCTTCATTCACATTACACAACTCCAACACATCTTCATTCCTCACACAATCAGAACGTGTCTTGCCCCCCCCCTAAGTAACTAATTTATTCAGCACACAAACGACTCCTATGTTTCTTCTGTAGTACCCAGGTTTCACTGCCATACATCAGAGTAGGAATAATTACACTTTCATACACAGCCATGTGGGACTGTCTTGAAAAAATTCCTGTGAAAACCTCCCAAGGCAGCTGTGACTTTCAATGAAGAATTCACTCCCCTACTAATTTCACCATCCAGTTTGTTCTCTCTGTCAAACATGCTTCCTAAATGCACAGACTCATTCTCCTGGACAATCACTGTGCCATTAAGACTTATATTACATTCAGTACTCCCAGCTCATCTCTCTCAAAAACCATAACAGATCATATGTAGAGGATTTTAGGAAGGGAGTGTGTGACCCTTGAACAACCCTTAGAAATAGAAAGTTAGGAGATTTGGGCTAGAGTGCCTTTTAGGAAAGTAACACGGAAGTGAGGTAGGAAGACGCCCTTATTTATTACCAGGGGGGCCAGTAGCCGGGGTCCAACAGCTTAACGTGCCCATCCGACGCACGGCGAGTATTTAGTGGTTCGAACGTTCGTACCTGCCCAGGATTGAACCTGAGGCCATCCCTATGGCAGTCACGAACGCTGACCACTAGGCCACCCGCGGCCCCTCAAAAACCATAACTTTGGTTTTTCCCTTATTTATACTCAGTTTGAATTTCGTACATCCGTGGCAGCATATTCTGCCACTCACCTTTGCTTTCTGCCAACAGGACTGTGTCATCAGTGTACACCAATATATGCAAACATGGATATTAAGACATAAACTAGTATTGTCCATTTTAGCATCATGCATTTGTGAGAAAATTCATGTGAAAACATGTTACTCATGCTTTATATTTCATCCTATTGGTTTTAGAGTACTCAGTTTATAACATTTTGTATGTTTCTTTGGTTATGCAAAACAAGTAATTGTTTTTTCTTTGAAGAATTTTCACAGAAATGAGAACAGTCATCAGTGTAATATCAGTAGTTCCACAGCTTTGTATAACAGATATAATGCATTTTTATTAATAGTGTTATTCTGTAGATGTTACTTGCTGCTTCTCTATCTACAAAAAAAAAAAGCAAACTTCTTTTTATGAGTTCATTTTTTAATTTATTTATGATATATGTGAAAAAAATTAAGAACTTGATTTTGTTTTGCTTCTGTTACTTCCTTTTGTTTAACTAGTTTCAATCATACTTTGCAGCCACATTCATCACCTACAAAGCCAACTGTTTTTTCTGAATGGGTTGCTGGGTCAGGTGGGCAGTTAGATGGAGAAACCATTGAAAAGCACATACATGCTATGATAGATGTAAGTAAATTATTTCTTGCATATTTCAGCATATCTCATAATTTCAGTCCTTCATCACAATTTTGACATCTTTAGAATGCTTTGTAGCCGTTTTTGCTTGTTAAAAATGTTCCATATTTTCTGTGGATAATGCTGCAGTTCCATGTATCCTGTTTGTTTGTTATTGGGAATAACACTACAACCAGTTTAAAGTCACAGGTAAATTTACCACAAAGGAATTTTCATCTGACCATTCAGACTCCCTGCCAATATGGTAGCAGAATACATTGTGTGACTTTCATTAAAGATAAGTGACACAGTGAATGGAGTTGTTAGGAAAACTACTTATTTTTCATTGGCTTTGAATCGACTGGGCAACTCACAACAAAGGATATTGCAGACAAAAATGCTGTAGATTCATGAAAAGTTATGCATTAAAATAGCAGCCATTGCTATGTTTGTGTAACTGTTTACATGAAGAAGGGGGATATGAAAGACAAAGTGTTTCACAATGGGGAGTTTGTTATGAGCACCACGCATGGGTGGTGAATGTCATTCAGTATGTGGTTGACACCTAGAATGGTTTATAAGTTTACAAAGAGGGTGACACCACTATAATTTCACATGTTAGGATGGGTGCAATAGTGGAAGTGTGTACAGTTTTGTGGTTTCCCTGTTGAGAGCTCAGTGACTGTATATACTATTAGGTGTATGCAAAAATTCTACCCATTTTTCATTATGCAAATTCCAACTTAAAAATGTAAGTAACAGATGGCAGGTGCATCTCATTTGTAAAGAAGTCACACAAGTGTTAACATTTCAAATAATAAAGATCACATTATACATCGTTTGATTAAGGAGTTTGACAAAAGCAACAATGCAGCTGAAGCCTGCTGGAACATTTGTGAGGTGTATGGAATGGATGCTGTAGACAAAAGCGCATGTCACCATTGTTTCTGGAAATTCCTTGCAGGAGACAGATGCTGCAGAAATCAACCACGTTCTGGACATCCATCAGAGGTTTCTAAAGAGTATTTCAACCAAGCCATATCTAATGACTGACATCTAATCTTTGAAGAGTTTTCAGAAAGGTTTTCTGTACACAGAACAACAGAGAGTAGAAAAAAGGACACATACACTGGGGTTTATCAAAGTGTGACCAGTGTGTGCCACATGAGCTGTCCACAAGAAATCAATCTTGCAGAATGACCACCTGTCTTTCTTTGCTTGCGCATCACAGAAAGGAACCTTTCTTGGAACGATTAGGTACGGGTGATGAAAAGTGGGTCCTTTACAGAAATGCGAAACTTCAAAGGATTGTATGCCGAGTTGGAGAGCGTGCTCCATTGACTTCAAGAGAAGGACTGCATCCGAGAAAAATCTTGTTAAGTGCATGGTGGGATGTCAAGGGGTGAATCCACTGAACGCTGCTTGCACCTAACCAAATGATAAATGCTGGCCTCTACTACCAACAATAATTGAAAATGCTGAAAGAAAAATTGAAATTTAAGCAACCAGCACTGGTTAATTGCAAAGGCATCTTGCAATGTGACAATGCAAGACCCCATATAGCTTTAGCAACTCAGAGAAAATTACTGGACATTGGATGAGAAGTGTGGTCTCACCCCGTATTCCCCAGATCTTGAACTTACAGACTACCACCTTTTGGGATCTCTTCAAAAACTCACTGAAAAAACCTTCGATGAAATTGAAGATGTTGAAACTGCATTATAAAGGCTTTTTGACTCAAGTTCTACAGAGGGGGGATTCAATTACTACCAGGAAGATGGCAAGGGGTCATGAATCATAATGGCAATTATGCAAAATAATAAAGACGTTATTTATTTAAAAAAAATATATGGTAAAAAACCCAAAACAGATAGAACTTTTGTGCACACCTAATATGCACAATGCCAGAAAGATATTCGTGTTTTACTTACCTTAGCATGGAAAAAGAAAAACTAACTAAAAGGAAAAAGAAAGGCGCTTTATACTATGCATAATTTGGTGATTTGTATTACACATAATTTTTTATTCCCAAATAAAGATTTTCAAACAGTAATTCTCGTAAACATCTTTCACTCAAAACAAAGACCTAGTTGAATCTTTGCTGTTCCTATTCATAAGAGGTGCCACCCCAAAGTTCACAAAATGAATTAAAAAAAAAATACATCAACTTACATCACACCTTATCATCTACCATCATCACCTTCAAAATAGTTTCCATTGGAATGTGTGCATTTATTCCAGCAGCCTTCCCATGCTCAGAACGCCTTTGTGAAGTAATCTGTTTTTAACGTGTTCAACATCCACATGCAATTCTGCCTGGATCTTGTTTATGGTGTTAAATCTTCTCCCCTTCAGTTTAATTGTCATTTTGTGGAACAGGTAGAAGTCTCAGGAAGCTAAATCTGGTGAGTAAGGCGGGTTAGGGACAACTGTCATTTTATGGGACACCAAAAATTGGTGCACTGCCAACACCGTATGCGGAGGGGGTTATAGTGATGGAGGACAATTTGTGCCTGAGAGTGTGAAGCAAGTTTCAGTGCAGCGTTTGAAAAGATAGGCTTAGGGAGCTTAAGTCCTTAAAGGATGTGAAGAAAAAGAAAAGGCAGTTTGAGGTTCTGTAGATGTTGCTATAGGTGTGTTGCTGTTGAAATAGATGTAAATTCCTGTTCCATATGGAATTTAATGATATGAAAGTAAAATAATGTGCTTTTATTACTGTGTTATGTTTTTTAAGGATAGTTTTTTTTTTTACATTTGAGTTTTATAATAATGAAAGCTTACCATGTCCTGTCTCTCCTTCACCTCCCCCATTTCTTATTTTTCAACATGGTAGAATTCTCAAGCAAAAGTACCAGAAGAGTGTATATTTCTACATATTTTTTCTCTGAATGGCCTTAAAGAAAATTTCATTGCCAAAAATGAAATTTTCTTGTTTGTTGGAATGTGCTTTTGACAAGAGTTTTTCAGTCAGCTAATCATCATATTAAAGTTTAGGGCATTAATGTACTGTATGTATTTGCTCTTTGGGTCTGTTTGCTATAGCTTAAAATTTTACTACTTCAGCATTAACAGTTTTTTGCTTTTATATCATTTCATGATGGCGTCTCAAACAATGTAGATTGCAGTGGTGAATCCTGACTCACAAGTCTAGGCAGACTCTCTTTAGTGGGAGGAGAGTGGGAAGTAATGTATTATACAGTATTGCAGTATATGCATGGAATATAATGCAGGATTAAAAACTTCATATGCTAATCATCAAAATGGAAATAAATAGAACAAAAGTTTAAATTAAAAAACATCTGAATAACAAAAGGCTGTAACTATTCCTAAAAATTAATTGGCTGCTTTTTTTTTTAACTTAAAAACAAAATCTTCTCACCTATTTTTTCCAGCAAATTTTTTAGTCACATCATCAGAAAATGTTTTGTTTTTTTAATTGTCCAAGCAAAGTTTTTTTGACTGACATTAATGTCAATCAAAAACTAAGGTTGACAGTCTTTCTTGGCCTTGAGTATGTGTTGATCCTTTTCATTGCAGAAAACGTTTTTCGTGCTGTAGCCAACATTGTAGGGATATTTACAATTAACTTTGCCAGTTTATAATTTTCAGCACTTCCAAATTCAATTTATTTTCTTCATGAATTTTACCAATCAAAAAACTGGCATGCTTTTGAAATCTGGGTAACAATACAAGCCACCTAACTCAGTCTTCAACCAAACAATATAAAAAAAAGAGTTGTAATGGTTCTCAAAACACTTCAGTGCATAATTGGGAAACTGTTTGTTGTATTCATCTTACATATCGCAGTTCAATAAAGAGAAGAAATCCAGTTTTCTGAGGGCCTGAAATAGGTCTTATATTTGAATTAAAATATTGTCCAAAAATTTCACTGAACAGAGCTATACAACATGAATCTCCTGGCTGTTCAACTTCACACCTTCTGATTTTTTTCATTGGGTTCACCATACCCTTTGGATCTATTTGAATCTTGAAAAATTCTTCTGAAGTTTTTTGCAGTTATTTCGTGAGTTCATCAACTCTTTTTGCAGAGTATGCAATATCCATGGCTTTTGTCTGTAGAATGTTGAAAAGAACATCAGTAAAGGAAAATATTGCCCAAAACAAATTTTCGAGCTTTTGAATAAAAGATATGAATCCTTGGGCTTTCAAAATTGTGTCACTCACTGTCCCAGACTGCAGAGTTGTCAAGTACATAATGAAAAACTAAAATTAACAGCTCATAATATTCCTTTATAGTGATCACTAATCTTGAAGAAAAGTTCCATCTCATAAAACCACCAAGGGTGGTACTTGGTGATTTTTTCTCAACAAAAACCTGAACAGTGACTGTTCGTTTTGATGACTTCAAAAAAATGCTGCAAGACTTGAAAGAGCTTGGGAAAAACTTCTGAACTCCTCGATGTCGAAAGCCAATTGTTGAAAAGTTAAATTCAGTGCATGGCTGTAACAGTGAACAAATACAGTATAGCATACGGATACGATTCTTTTACCTGTTCATTTAGGCCACTACAGCTGCGTCATTGTACGTTTGAGCAATAAGCTTTTATCCACAGTTAAAATCATTCAAAATAAGTTGAGCAGACTCAGGTAGGGCTTTTGTGGAACGATCACCACTCACGTGAGTGAAATAAAGAAATATTCCTTAAACATCACCTTTTCGTCAATGAAAGGTAGAAAGTTGTGACTTATTTATTATATCTGATGACTCATCCAAAAATAAGTGACACAAAGTCGGCCTGCTCAATTTTTTTTTAATTATGGCAATAATTAAATAACTGATGGGGCCAATCTAATCATTTTGGATAGCAGAAGAAGTACCTCAGAAAATTGTCGAGTCTAAAATAGTTTTCTAAAACAGGATCATATTGACTAATTACTTCAAGAAACTATATAATTACCTCTGTTTACAGATGCATTTGATTCTTCCTGGCCTCAAAATGGTAATTCTTGCTTGGCTATAAAACATACAGTATTTATTAAGTGTGTAAGGACATCACAGGTTTTTTTCCACTTTTTCATTGTGCATTAGATCACTGATTTGTTGCTGTTCATTGAGCTGATCATCAATCCTTGTTCTTCCAAAACTGTTTAATTGCAAAAAACATTTAATGTAGTTTGTGGATTTTTCATGCCTATTAAAGCCAAATGTCTGCTAAACATGAGACTCAAAGATAAAATCAAAAATGAAGAAATAAGAGCTAAAACAAAATTTTTAGATATTGGAGAAAACATACTTCAAAAGAAATGGAATTTGGCTGGACACATTGCAAGGCTGAAGAACAATAGATGGACAAAAGTTATACTGGAGTGGCAGCCATTTAAAGGTAAAAAAGATCAGCTGGAAGACCTGAAAGAAGATGGTCAGATGTTGTAAGGAAAACAATTGGAATTATTTGGCACCAACAAGCTCAGGATAGAAATAGATGGAAAGAATTGGGAGATACCTATAGCCAGAAGCTGCTATAAAAAGGGTTAAAAGAAAGAAAGAAAGGAAGTTAAGAGCCAAAGTAAGTGTTTTTAAACTGTCAAGACCACTTTTTGACCAAACTCTGCATTCTGTAGAAAATAACAGACACAGGTAACAAAAAAGTTTTTTTAACTTATTTGAGCCTGTTTAACCAGTGCACATTTTTATATTACATGACGTTAAAATGCCCGACACATTTTTTACCTTTTTCTTTATGTTTAGTTGTGAGATTTGGAATCGGTAGACACAGCTTACCTTTTCTTACAACTTCTTTTTTATTTCTGAAATAGTTCTTCTAGAAAAAGATTTTGACAATAATTAACTAATTAAACAGATGTCTTTTACCTGGATAATTTCAGAATGAAACAGCATATAATGTCATATCAAAGGAAAACTGGCCGCCCCAGTGGCGCAGTGGTCTAAGCGATGGCCTCTGATCATTCGTCCGAAAGGGGTCCGGGTTCGAATCCCGGTGAGGCATGGATGTTGTTTTTGTCTTGCGGCACTCTCTCTCTCCCTTCCCTAGAACCAGTGACCCTAAATTAGGGACGGGCGACTGCTTATAGCCCATTGAGTTGCTCACGGTGGTCGTTAAACCTCCAATAAAAAAAAAAAAAAATCAAAGGAAAACTCATGGTACTTCGGGGTCCCTGCTATCAGTGTATTTTAGTAATCTTAACTGAGCTACATGCGCCATCTCAAATCTCATAATGTTGTATGCCTTGCTGGAAACTGCTTGTCCCGGAGCTTCGTAGAGAGAGCCATTGCCTAGTGTGCTTTCGCACACATGCACACACACATGCTCAGATCTTTTTCTTTTAAAAAAAACAAACAAATGTCTTATTTAATATATTATATGCACAGTTTTGTATTTCTGCTGTTATTATTATGCTTAAAAGAAATTAAACCACTTACTTAAGGCTTTACTCAGATTAATATACTTAATTCTCTTCTATCTTGAAGAACTTTCCTTTACTGCATGCCTTCACTTCCTCTGAGTTCTTTTGTTTTCCCAGACGTTTCTGGCCTCTGGAATAAAAACTTGTTTACACTGGAGGAATTTAAATATAGTTGCCAGTTTCCTCTTGCTGTTGCCAGTTATTAAATTTAAAACTTTTCATTACATGTTTAGTAATCTTTTCTTTTTGAATTAGGTTGTTGAAAATTATGTTAACTTGTTTTGTAGGTTCATTGATGTAACTTTTTTTTTGTTTTTTTTTTTTTTATGTAAAAACTTTCTTTAATTAGTCTCTGTTTTTTATGCTATTATTACTCTTAAATAAAAACATAAAAGTGCATCTCCAAAAGCACAGAGCATGTGCAGCAAGCTTAGCATGCTCTGAAGATATGTGTTTGGTAGATTGATATGTAAGCTATCAATCCACCATCAATCAATCAATCTTTACATTTTTCTTTTCAATAATTCTACCTTTTCCCATCCCTAATGTACCATAGTTCATATACCTTACTTTTGGTTTCTCTTTTCTTTCTCTATCAATTTCAGTTTATCATTGTAGACTGTTTCACATAACTTCCCTTAAAAACTACTCCACCTATCTACCATAAAAACTATTTTAATTTGTGGGACACAAATTAAAAAAAGTGTCTCTCTCTCTCTCTCTCTCTCTCTTTCAGTTCAAGCATTGTGACTCAATTCACACATCCTGTCAGTAAGTAGGCAAGGTTCACCATTCCTGTCTATTCTCCACAGTTCTCAGAATTTCTGCAACTGATAGATTTGTGAGAGTTTTTATTTGATTGATGAATCTGTTTGGGGACATCCTCTTGTTCTCTTGCCATCTACTTTCCCTTGAATACAAAGTTTTTCTAAACCGTTTTACTAAATGATGTGGCTGAAGAACGTTACTGTATGTTGTTGGATTGTCAGAAGGAGTGGCAGTGGAATAATATAAGAAGCATCAAGGATCGTATGCAACTATAACATGCAAAGAATGGCTGCATGAAATTTTGAAATATTTGAATGCTAAGAGAGAGAGAGAGCTGTTATTTCTCATTAGCATTTGAATGTATACATGAAAAATGCTAATCAGGTGCATGCTAATTGTATTAAAAATATGATGAATAATTACCAAAGAGCACAATTTTCTCTTTTTTATTGCCAAGTTTTCACATATTTATGTGCAAAAACTGTAGCTTGTTCATTCTGCTATGTCTATATGTTGCTGACTAATAACATTGTGAAATTTAAATTGCATTTTGTTTGTCTTTTTTATATTTTCCATTGCTGGACTGTAAAGCCTTCACTTCAGTTCTGTGATCAGCACCAAATTGCATGATTGTGCCAACTTTTTCTGTTTTTCAAATACTTTGAAATTTAGGTGTGTTCAGTATTTTCACTATTACAGTTTTTGTAGCTAGTATATATGTTTGACAGTAAAATCATACTTAGTTACTTCCTTCATTATCCACATGATGATTTCAAGGCTGATAAAGCCCATGCAGCAGCTCTCTGGTGATAAAAAAGATTGACTTTGGATTGTTAGATGTTGGAAAACGGATAATTAGTGACCTAATGTACTTTGAAACAGTGTTAACTAAATTGCAATGGAGCAGATTGAGATTTTCTAAATTTGTTAAAAGTTCTTGAAGTCTTAGAGATGGTTAAAAGCTGTTTGTTTAGAAATATTATGGAGATTAATTAACATTTAATATATCAAACACATAAACATTGAACTATTATCCAAGGAGTTTGCCACATGAGTGGTATTTTTATGTTACAAGCAGTGATCCCAGATTTTAGGCTTCATGTAAGAATACAACAGTTTACAATGCTCATTAATAAATTAATGTAATAAACTTGAATATGAGTGTATCTCTTCATTTATTTATACAAGAGTAAATCAGAAACTAAAGGCAATTTGTAAATCAAGCATATGCCACAAGTGACAGAAGTTGACCAACATTAACATGTCATAAAAAGGCGGCACCTGCATCATGCAGCAATACATGTCAGTCTGGCTCCTCCGGTGAGTGTGTAAACATGAATGCTTCTTTTCTCGATGGCACTGCTGTGAACAGCATGCCATAATAAAGTTCCTTTCTCTCTCAAGTCCACAAAAGAATTGTAGTACATTATGGTGCTAAATGTATAGGCCAGAGAAATGTTTATGGATGAGTACCAAGGTTTAAACCTGGCAAAATAGGTGTGACTGATGAAGCTTGATCACACACGTCAACATTATGAACTTGAGACCATGGCGTTCATGTGAACTCTCTCATTCGAGAAGACCAACAGATTACTCTATCTTCTTTGGTTGATATGTTAGACATAAATTATGCTTGTACCTATGAAATGGTATATGACAACTTTGGATGCTGGGAAATTTATGCCAGATGGGTCATGAAACAGCCAGCTAATCAATACAAACAACAGCTTATGGAGATTATCCTGTTTACTGAAAAGAATTGTCCTTGGGAGCAAAAGCTAGGGGCACCCATTTTGACCCTGAAAGCAAGAGACAAGGCATGGAGTGGAAGGTCCCTCCCAGCAAAAAAAAAAAAATGTTAGACCAACAGGTTACTCTATCTTCTGTGGCTGATATGGTAGACATAAATTATGCTTGTACCTATGAAATAGTATATGGGAAATTTATGCCAGGTGGGTCGTGAAACAGCCAACTAATCAATACAAATAACAGCTTATGGAGATAATCCTGTTTACTGGAAAGAATTGCCCTTGGGGGCAAAAGCTAGGGGCACCCATTTTGACCCAGAAAGCAAGAGACAAAGCATTGAGTGGAAGGTCCCTCCCAGCAAAAAGAAAAATGTTCAGAAGTGTTCGCTGTCTCAAAAAATATGACCTCAAGAAAGAAAAGCTGAATTGCGTGTATTAGTGAGAGAAATTGGTAACTTTTGGTCTAGGATATCTACAGATTACACCCCGTTATGTTATACATTATTTTAAAGCCCTCATCAATAGCATGAAATGCGCCCTTCCACCCCGGGGTCGAGAAGAAGCCAAATTTCGCCACAACATACTTTGCTGCTGTCAGAAAAGATGTGTAGCATCAAAATGCATTTTTTAATGGCTTTTATCGCATCTATCGTGAGGTTCTCATAATTTATGTAGATTGAAATAAAATATTGTTACATTTATGTAAAACATTATGAAATAATGTTGGCAGTAGTTTAATAAAATGGATTGAGTAACAGTGAATGAAATTAACTA
Organism: Macrothele yani; assembly: GCA_039090855.1. Taxonomy (NCBI): domain Eukaryota; kingdom Metazoa; phylum Arthropoda; class Arachnida; order Araneae; family Macrothelidae; genus Macrothele; species Macrothele yani. The sequence continues at coordinate 155,151,963 of CM077001.1, read as the reverse complement.
TTGTTGTGTCACTTCATGGAACAGCATGCGGCATGATTAGATTTTAACAATGGTTTTGACAATGGCACGTTATATTGAAATTTTTTACTTCTGATTTACTTTACTATTGTCGGGAAAGATGCATTACATCTAAAAAATCATAAAATCTTATTAACCTTGTTTCGGGGTGTGCGTGGGCTGATTTTGAAACATTAACAGGTACATAGACAAATTGTTAACAGTTCAACATAATCAGCAAAACTTTAAGACTGGCAGAAACTTGCAGTTCACACCAAAAGAAGAGGATTCTTCTCAAAAGCTGTTTGCTTGCACCATGACAATGGTTGTCCTCATGGTGATAATCATAGGCATAGACAGGAAAGGGGAGCTTGTGTCCGGACCCCCCCTTAAGGGTGGATTGAGTACGAATTTAAAGTGATATATATATGAGGCTTTCACCAATGAATCAAATCCATGGTCCCATCCCCTCAAGAAATTTCTGGTTATGCCACTGGTGACAATTCAGAATCAAGTTTGAAATTCTTCCATGTCCACCTTACAGCCAGGAACTCTCACCAAGTGATTTTTTTATCTCTTCAATCCCCTGAAGAAAAATGTTATATGGTCAGTGGTTTAGTAGTGATGAAGAAGTGAAAAAAATGGTTCTTGCATGGCTTCAGAGACAGCAAAAAAACTTTCTTCTATGATGGGATTAAGAAGCTTGTGGACTAATACAAAAAATGTGTCCAACTGCAGGGAGACAGCATTGAAAGCCAATGCTACAGTTCCGTAAGTTTCACTGTGCTAAATACAACAAAATTGCCTTTCTTTTTTATTTACCCTTGCAGCATTTACAAGAACTAGATGCTATGTTTCAACAGAAGAGTGCAAACCTTTTTCCCCATTTTTTCTAGGCTATATTTAAAAGTTATGATTCTGACAAAGATGGCTACATGTCTCAAGACGAATTCGATGCTTTTTCCATTAATTTTCCATATATTGACTCATTTGCTTTGATTGATTTAGACAAGTAAGTGAATTTTTACATTATTTTTCTAAGTAAATCTCCTACTTTATTTTCTTATATGTACTAGGTCAGTTGCAGCTTACCAGATGAAGTGAGTGAAGTACCACTTTACCTAAATTTTAGCAATAAAGGTATTTAAATAATTTGTTGGAACAAGTAAAATTAACAATTTTTTTATTCACAAGATTGATTTCTGAAAACATCAGTGGCTTCAGTAATAAAGTTCTTATGCTTCTAAAAACCAAAATCTTAGAAATCCATTTAAAATGATGCAAACATGTGGAACACCCGCAAGTGGATCGATAACACTAGCCTGTTCACTCCTTTTCTTTCCCAGGGGAGAAAGCATGGTTACATTGGAACATGAACTCATCTGCAAAAGGTTACTATGGCAACCAGTGATGTCAAGTTACCTGGCTGATCATTTAACTCAATGTGGTTTTGGCATCGGCTCTATTACTTTACTGTCCTATGTGGATGTTTCTTTGAGTGTTCAGTATTGTTTCTTTTGTGGGATTGAGTGGCAAATGTTTTCCTAATATGTTTCTGTATTAGTGTTGTATCTAAGCTTTCGCAAAACATGAATCCAGGAAATGATTTAGTATACATATCATTGTTGGCAAGCCACAATTTTTATGTTTTCCATGTACCCATCCTTCAGAAAATTAGGAAATTTTGTCTCAGAACAGGAATTAAACCCATATCTCTTGATTTCTGTTTGAACAGGCTATTTTCCAAGCAACTGAAGCTAAGCAGATGTAGCTTAGAAATCTGGATACTGTTCAGATTTCCATTTAAGCATGCTACTGTTACACCACCCAGGACAAGGAAGTTCCAAGCAACTGAAGCTAAGCAGATGTAGCTTAGATATCTGAATACTGTCCTGATTTTCATTTAAGCATGCTACTGTTGCACTGCCCAGGACAAAGACATTCCAAACAACTGAAGCTAAGCAGATGTAGCTTAGAAATCTGAATACTGTTCTGATTTTCATTTTAAGCATGCTACTGTTACACAATCCAGAACAATGAAGTTCCAAGCAGCTGAAGCTAAGCAGATGTAGCTTAGAAATCTGAATACTGCTCAGATTTCCATTTAAGCAGGCTACTGTTGCACCACTGCAGACAATAAAGTTCCAAGCAGCTGAAGCTAAGCAAATGTAGCTTAGAAATCTGAATACTGTTCAGATTTTCATTTAAGCATGCTACTGTTAAACCACTGCAGACAATAAAGTTCCAAGCAGCTGAAGCTAAGCAAATGTAGCTTAGAAATGTGGATACTGTTCAGATTTCCATTTAAGAATGCTACTTGTTACACTACCCAGGACAAGCAATTTATGCTAAGCAGATGTAGCTTAGAAATCTGAATACTGTTCAGATTTTTTGTGATAGTTTTCTCTCCTTTGGGGGGGGGATTATGAAATATTTTCCCACCCAGAGTAGAATGCCTATGGGAATAAGAGCCACTAATATGATAAGTGAAAACTAATCTCGTTTTAAATTGAGACCCTGAAATCTCTTGCTTCAAAACATGGGATTCCTCATTACTTCCCGTGTACAGTCGCAGGTGAGACTCAAGTATGTATTACGTGGGTCTCGATTGCAAGATGCTGTCAATACTGCATAAATCGCTTAGATTGTGGGATGGGCCACAGACAATCAGGTATCTCTCTTTTCCCGGGTTTTTACAGCAAGTGTGGGCGTGCGTGTCTGTACTCTGCACTGGCGAAAGGCATCTGCAATGTTGAATAACAAATATATGGTTAATAATCTAAAGCAACTTATGGGAATTTACTAGGAAATTTTTTTAAAAAAAAAATAAAATAAAAAAATAAAATAAATAAATAAATAAAAAAATAATAAAATAAAAAAAATAAAAAAATTTCCTAGTAAATTCCCATAAGTTGCTTTAGATTATTAACTCAATTAAACTAGGAAGCCATTTCTCAATATGAGCTTTATTCAAAAAATATATGGTGTTTAATGAAAGATGGTAACTTGAAAGAAGGCCCACACAGCCATGTTACTTCCTGGATGAAAGAATTATGGGATACAATTTCATCAGAAATGGTTATAAATCCTCTCAAGTAATGCAATGGATGTTACTGAAGTTATTTGGAAACTCTGACAGTGAATCGTACTCTGAAGTTTTTTACAGGAGATAATCTCAGAAACTTGCCTAATTCATTTCAATACAATATTGTCAAAAATCTGGAAACTTAAGCCTTTGCACTTGAATAACTTTTCATCCATACTCACCCAGCACTCGTTTTTTTTTTCTCATCGGCATGGTGGACGACACCCGATACGCAAGATATTCGGCGAAAAATAAATGTCTTGCAAGCCCCGCTATACGAGCTATAGAGGCGCCAGAAGCACGACGGACGACACCTGGGCTATTCGGTGAAAAAGAAATTCCTCACGAGTGCCGACATATGAATTATAGAGGCATCATCGGCATGGCAGGTGACACCTGACATGCGCATTTCTTTTTCTCTGTTCAGTGAAAAAGAAATGCCTCGTGATCCCTGACATGCTAGCTATAGAGGCGTCATCGGTGTGACGGGTGACACCTGACCTATTCGGCAAAAAAGAAATGTCTTGTGAGCGCCTACATGCTAGCTATAGAGGCATCATCGGCGTGTGAGCTATTCAGTGATTTCGTAATGTCGGGTGTCACCTGACAGTAGAGCGGAAAGAGTCAAGTTTGGCTTATATGTGGGTCAAGGTTTTTCACAAATTGTTTAATCTTGAAGTAGGGGAGTTGGCTTATATGCAAATATACAGTATATGGTAATCTTCAGCAAATTCCTGTCCATTGGTTTATATGATTTAGTATACAATCTGCTTAACTTTTTTCTCTTTAGAAAGATGGAAATAAAGATAATTACTGGTCCACATGTCGGATGAAGGTTGTCAATTATACCCTTTGGGAAGTACACAACTACCTTTAAGTTTGCTGATAGCCGTCACAATGGCTGGGGTGGGATCAGAAGTAATCACCTCACGTGGAATATTGCCAATTGCTTCGAGCATTTTCTCATGGTAATCATCCTTATCAATGATGATAATCTGATGTGACTTGTCCGCCTTTATAATTGTGAGTTGGGAGTTATCATGTTATTGCTTAAGTAGTCTTAATTCCTCTTGAAAAAAATTTTTTATGTGGAGAGTCAAACACAAGGGATACGTTTGTTTTATAGCAATCTTATGTTTAGGCCTGAGGTTCCATGTTGGACCCAGTTGTATATCATGTACAGATGACATTTTGTTACTGTGGAAATAATTCGTGGCTGCAAATAAATGAACTTATTCCTTACAGTAAAATATTTTGGGTATTTTTGTATGAAACAATCAACATTTTTTATATTTTGTACTCATATTTTTATATGATTTTGCATGCAGGTTTTGAATTGTTGCACATTAACAATCCTTATGGTATGACTTTACTGTATGAAATTTACAGTACCAGACCTGTTGTTTGGCATCCTGAAATCTGGAATGACCCCAAAACTGGCAAGTTTTTGAAACAGTCTTTTTGTGGGAGGGGGAATTTTTTTAGGCTAGATATGTATGGCATTGCTAATACCAGCATTTATAAACACACCCAAACTAAAAATATACTTACAAAAGCTTTATTTCTTAAAGTACATACTATTTTTTCTTTCTATCACCTTGATTTTTTTATTTTTCTGATTGAAGATTGATTTAGTTCAAGCATACTCCCTGTGCTACGTTAAGTACCATGTGATTCATACATGCTGGAGATATGAGCCCGAAAACCAGCAAATGCACTGGTCATGAGCTTTTAGGTCCAGTACTGTATAGATGTATTGGCAATTAAAATATTACACAAAATTCATCCTATAAAAGTTCTTTATTTTTTAAATACACATATATCCCAGGCTTTACATATTGGTTAAAGAATTTATTACGCAAATACAGCATATTAATAGCGATGAAGTCCCCGACCCCGTTATCACATATAATATCCAACTGCAAGGATAGACAGTGTGAGAAAGAAAAGGCGGGTGTGTACGCTATACCATTGGTATATCCTGACAACACGGAAAAGGTATATATCGGAATGACAAAGTGATCCTTGGACACTAGATGCAAAGAACACGTATGAAGTGTGAAGCAAGATATGCAGAATACAGCCCTCGCCAGAGAAGTCATGCATTGCTCGGCCGCTCCTGTATGGAATAATATTAGAAGAATTGCCCCTTACACGAATTTCAAAGAGACTGCCATCAGGGAAACAGTGGAAATCCTATCCAACAAAGTGGCATGCAATGATATAGTCTCTACACGGAACTACCAATGGTTTGGCATGCATTATTAAAAGATGGAAACACATCACGGCGCTCTGTATAATTACGTGACAAAAAATCATGTAATATGCTCGTAATGTCCCCTGCGTTATTTTCAAAAATCATCTTCGTTCTTTACATGTTCCAATTCTCTGCATTTTTGTGTCTACCATTGCTTGAAAAAGCCTCCCAGTGGAGTGCGAAAGCTTGGCAAATATTTGTGCTGACTACACCACGAAAATAAATGGATTTCATATGCTATATGCGTTTCGTAATTATTCTATAAAAGTTCTGTTTCTCATGTTTCAATATATCGTTATGGTCATGATTGAGCAACATCGTGCTTATAATTGTACTGTTCTATAATTATATAAACATTGATAAATAGTGACTGCTTACCTTGCACAAGTTGAGTTCTTGAAAAGAACTTCAAGGTGTAACCTCATGGTTCTAAGCCATGAGGCTACCGCCTATCTATATATCAGGTAGACTCATAGTTCTGAGCTGTGATACCACCTTTAAAAAATAAGTTCTAAAAAACTGCAAAGTGGAAATAAAAATTGTTTAAAAAACGAAATGGACTTAAACATCAAAAACGAATGATTTGTCAAAGGAAATACCACAGAAAGATACTAAAAACCATTTGCTAAGTGAAGAACATTATAGATGAAACAGATGTGCAAAACCTTCTAAATAATATTACCATAATTTTCATCATATAATCCGCGGATTATCTGCTAAAAAAGTTTAAAATGTAGGCTCTCTATGGATTATATGCTGATGAGGATAGTATGTATATTAAAAAAAATAGTTTTTACAGCCCTTTTGATTTTTAAAAAATCTGCAGAGTAATTATGCAGGAGAATAATTGGAAAAGGAACTCCCTTGGAAAATTTTTCCTCAGTTCAGGAGTTTGTATGGAGCAGGGGGAAGGGGTCTCATAATGAAAGATCAGGAAAGTTATGAGGAGAGACTGCGGGGGTCATTTTGTATTGTTGAGGACAACTCTGACTGTTGTGCTGTCTCTGTTTTTGTCAACCAGCCAATGAAAATGTAGGCATTTTCATTGGCTGGTTGACATAATGGATCCTGTGTGTGCTGTGTCTTGCGTTCAGTTCATCTTTTGCTGCTGATATTTTCCTTCATTGCTATTCACGATGTCTTTGAAAAGGAAATGTTTCAGTTACACTGCCAAATTTAAACCTAAAGTGGTGGGCACAGTTAAGGATATGATTGTGTTACTGCACGATAGTTTTGAGAAGGTCAGAAAACAATCGTGCAGTAACACATGGAAAGCCGCTGTGCCATGGTCTAAAATGTAAACAAATCCATCGGTAAATCCCGCGGGAGAATTCACGGAAGTCTAGTTCCATTTTTTATTGGCCCACATATAAGCCAATCCTCCAACTCTGAAAGCAGGGTTTCCACCAAAAACTTTCGACTTATACGCAAGTGCATATGGTATTTCTATGACTTGTTCTGTATCAGTGTTTCGTCATTGGCAAGGAGTAATGCAATAATACTCTGGAGCTGCATTGGCATGATCCATGGATGCCACTCCACTGAGCTTTATCTCGTCCGGAGATAAAAAATATGGAAAAGTAGCCTTTAAAAATTAATTTCTTCATTTAATAAAATCATTTTTTTGCTTACTTCTTCAGACTCCTAGGTCATTATGTGATCAACTTTTATGTCAGAAATTCCACTTCCTACATCTATGATGAGCAGATTATATGTCGATTTTTTTTTTCTGAATATCACAGTTTGCAGATTATATGCCGGTGTGGATTATACGAAGGAAAAAAACTATGTGAATTTTGTCTGCGGATTATATACTGGCTCGGATAATACAACAAAAATTACGGTGTAATGTGTTGTTACACCTTCCTCAGTCATATTTGATACACTTTTCAACCACCTTAGCTATGGCCTTCATCAGTGGCAGCTGGTGTAATTTGGTGTCATTGACTCCTCTTTTCGTTTCATTTCTTAAACAGTTTTTCAGAACTTGTCTAAGCACCTGGTACTTATCTTTTCAAGAACTTCAACCTCTGCAGGGTAAGCAGTTACTATTCTATCAATGTCTATGTAATTGTAGAACAATTCAATAATAAGTAAGATATTGCTATCTTCAGTCATTGACTATAACAATGTATTAAAGCATGAGAAACAGAACTATAATGGGATGAATTTTGCGTCATATTTTCATCGCAAATGCAATATACTTACCATGTAGTGCTATATCAAGCTGTCATAATATAGAGCTTAAACTACATTGTTACCATTACTGTATAAATTTTCATATTTTTAATATTTTTACTGCTGTAAATATTAGCTTTTTATCATTTCTTTAGGGATGGAATGATCAGCAAACTGGAAATGAAGAATTACCTTCTTACCACAAATCTTCAACATTTCAGGACTGGCTTTCAGCATGATTTTCATGAAACAACATATTTTAAACCTACTTTTTGTGGACACTGTGCTGGATTGGTGAGTTTAATGTTAAGTCTCTAATTTTACTGTGGCTTTCAATGATGACATCATCAAAACCCCAAAATCATTAGGAAATTTTGATTTTGACTCCGATATGCTGTTCAAGAAAAGTACAGTTAGTTAGGACACTGCCTATCAACAGTTAATACACTCTTCAAGCACAGCACAGTTAGTACACTTTCCAAGCACAGCACAATTAGTGCACTTTCCAAGCACAGCACAATTAGTTAGTACACTGCCCATCAACAGCTAAGCTTGAAACACAAATGTGTAAATAATAAATGAAGAGTAGAGACTTGTGCTGACGCATTAAAACATGTAAATATCAAAACCCACGTTGAATGTCTGTTTGCATAGGGTGAAATACTTACTATTGCCACTGCCATAGTTTGGAAAATATTTGCTTTTATGACATGCATATCTTCTTTCATTGATTTTGTGACGATAACATTAATTTATCCATCTACCTATGTACCAACCAATGTCAAGAATTAGTAAACCTTATTGTCTGTTGCCATAATTTAATTTCACTTAGTATGTATCGGAGTGTGGCCTATTGTTGTCATGTGTGACGCGAATAAAGGCAACGTGTTGTATGTAAATAAATGTATACTCTTGAATCACTCGTTTTATTCCACACTCACGTAGAGCTTCGCATGCGAAAGATGCAGAGTATGGATTATCTACAAAGAGTACCAGGGTACTTTCTTGATTTTTTTTATCCAAAGGTCCAGTAACAGACATAAATTACAAATAATCCTAATGAGGCTGTATGCTGGTGCAGTTTATGTAAATTTCGTCCTAATTGACAATAACACATGTCCACGCACAGCTGATGTCATAGATACATATTTTGAAGAACAAGGTGTACAACACATGGCGTTTTCTTGTGAACTTAGTCCCATTAAACATGTGTGTTGTGCCCTAGAGAGGAATATTGCTGCCTTCCAAGTCTCCTCCCTAAACCCACAGAGACCATTTTTTTGCTCTTTATCCAATGACTTTTCCACTTGTTGGATCATCTTGTTTTAGGATATGACTCTTGAGTACCAAGTCTACATTAACCTCCAGAGCAGTTACATTCCATACTGACCATATGTTTTGTGTACCAAGTGCCCACCCTATTTTAGAGTTGTAGTTTTGCAGCAGTATAAATAAGGCAAAAACCAAAGTTATGGTTTTTGAGAGAGGAACTGGTAGCACTGAATGTAATATAAGTCTAAATGGCACAGTGATTGACCAGGTGAATGAGTTTGTGTATTTAGGAAGCACATTTGACAGAGAAAACAAATTGGATGGTGAAATTAGTAGGCGAGTGAATTCTTCATTGAAAGTCATGGCTGCTTTGGGAGGTTTTCACAGGAATGATGGGTTCTCAAGAGAGTCCCAAATGGCTGTGTATGAAAGTGTAATTGTTTCTACTCTGATGTATGGCAGTGAAATCTGGGTACTACAAAAGAAACATAGGAGTCGTTTGTGTGCTGGAGAAATGTGTTACTTATGGGCGAGTTTGTGGCAAGACACGTTGCAATTGTGTGAGGAATGAAGATGTGTTGCAGTTGTGTAATGTGAAGCAAAATGTTGTTAGCAAGTAGAGACTAATATGCTTTGGTAGTTTGACCATGTTGAAAGAATGAGTGATGAGATGCTTACTAAGAAAATCTTTTTAGCCCAAGTAGCTGGAAGTCATGGGAGTATCAGATTTAGGAGTGTCTGCATGAGAAAAAGATTATGAGTATGAAGTATAAAAGATCTTGTGTACAGTGTGTGATGGATGTCAGTGAAGCTCGAGTTGTATGTCATGATCTCTGTAAATGGAGAAATTTGATACGACAACAGTAAGTAAAAATTATCTGGTAGTTTGTATTTCTTTGTGGGGCTGACCTCTGAATCTCAGAGAACAGCTTAGTGGTGATGTATGTACAGTATATATGCTGTGTGGCATGTGTTTGTCAGTTCATACATGTGTCTATTTGTCTCATGCTTGTAAGACATGTAGCCTGTACATCATTGTACTGTGTTATATTTTGCATAAATTGATTAATTACCATATATACTCACATATGAACTGAAATATTTTGAAAAATTCTTTCAAAGTGAAGGGACTGGCTGATATGTGGTCGGTTAAAAATGTAAATAAATAACCAAACATTTTTGCAGCTAGCATATAATTTCAGGAAATGGGAATAGTTGTTGATAATACGATGTGTGCAAAACCTGAGACCATGGAATTTCTTGCTCCTGAAAAGGAAGTAAGGTAAAGCTTCAGATTACAATACCTTGCAATGTATATTTGGACAAAGTCCTCTATAATACTGTTACACACGTACTGTAGTATATGAGTTTCGAATAGACAAGTTGACTTCAATGATAATGGAATATTTATAGTTGAAACTAAGAATATTTCTTTATGTACAGTATATATACATTTAAATGTTGAAACCTCACATAGGTTATATTTAGTGAGACATAAAAGCGGCAATGAAGCAAAATGGAGCAACACGTATTGCGCTCACCTTACTCCGGTTTCAATCCTTCTGGCTTGCAATCGATCATGCTTCTTGTCTGGTGTTGTACCACATCATTAAAGGTATTCCACGTTCAAAGTTCAACACAAATACGAATATCAGCACAATTCTACAAGAAGGGAATGGTGAGTTGAAATAATTTTGAGATCATTGTCAAGACTAGATTACTTTGACGCAGCCAGACTTTTAGCAGTTGAAACATTTCGCTGTTCTATGCCAAGCTGTTATGAAGTATCCAAATTAAAAGATTTAAAAAACTTTAAAAAATTTAAAAAAAATTTAAAAAGTCAACAAGTCCCTCCTCGCTCGTCCGGACATGTTTCTGGCAATACTGTGCCCATCTTCAGCTGTCGGTTGTATGAGACATCCGTATGCTTTTATTGTACTGATTACCTCCTTGTTTGCGTGAATTTTGTACCTTGGTTGTGTGAATTTTGTGTGACACGCCAGCCAGAAATTGGAATTAACATCCTTGCCAACAATGCAGGCTGCATGAACATGGATGGCATGTGTTGATAAATGATCGAGCCATAAGAACATTTTGGAAGACTTTAAAATCATCCAAAATGTTTTGTGTGTTACGTGTATTCCTGCCAATTCTTCTTACTATCATGTTAGAAGATTTGCCCATGTGGATAATGATTCTCTATATTTAAAAAACTACCAAAATGTAAAAAAAAAAAAAAGCTGTTTAAAATACCGTATTTTCCAGCACATAATCAGTGGATTATCTGTTCCTAAAAGTTTAAATTCTAGCCACTGCAGATGATACGGAGATTCCCCTCCCCCCTTCAAAAATGAAGCAGTTTTTCTCTTCATACTGTGCTGTATAATGAGATAAATCTGTATCATGTCAAAGTTTAAAAATGCTACTTGTTCGACGATAGTGCGTAGTGTCACTGCATCAACATATCTCCCCCTCCCCCTTGGCTTTGACAAAAACGTCTGTGTGTATGTGTGTGTAGACATTTCTTCTCTGTGGATTGCTACTTTGTAAAAGTTAGGGGAGAAAACATTGCCTGCATCAAAGCGTGTTGACCTTTAATAGGAGATTGCCATTTCCATTCCATGCTGCTCTGACCTGTGACCTCCGTAACGTCACACACACACACACACACACACACACACACACACACCGAGGTTCCAACCTCACTTGTTTATTTTGCTGTACTTCAAAGAGAATGCGTCTGGCACTACAGCTCCAAGGCTGAAGGGAAGAACTTTGACACCATCACAAATTATTTACGGTCTGAAATCCAGTGTTTCAGCTGTTGATGTACTTTTTAAGCATTACTCAGAGTTACAGCATGTTTGCCACATAAATTAAAAATATATATCACAACCATTTGAAATATGTGGGGTATTGTTAACTTTTTTAAATTTTCAAAAAATTTCAGCGATTTTATATTTTGTTAAACTCATTAAATGGAGAGAGAAAATATATATACAGTAAAACCTCGAAAATCCGGCATCGACGGGACCGGACAAGTGCCGGATTTTTATGAAAATTCCGGATTTCTGAAGCTATCCAAAAATTGCATAACGGGCAATTTGCGTGTCTACACCTTATACATATGCAGGGGTCGCTCTGTTGAGCACATTCTTCGCAACTTGCAAAAAAAAAAATTGTTTCAGCGATGGAAAGAAAGTTGTGGCAAAAATATTGGCGATTACCTTTTTGTATTATTTGTTATAAAACTCTGTTGTAGATTATGCATTTGTTTTTTACCTTTTATTATGAATTTTGACTGCGGATTATATGCCGACTTTCTTTCTCTCGTGCTGAATTTTACCATCTGCGTATTATACGCCACCGCAGATTATATGCTGAAAAATACAGTAACTTTTCTCACTACAAACTATCGCTGTTTTTGACATATGACCCTAAGTTTGTGAGGTGTTTATTGATTTGATATTAAAAATCAGTAGTTTTATGTATACTGTAAAGCACATTCTAGAGTTATAATGATCTCTTTTACTTTTAGTCCACAAGCCAGCCATAGGCCTGTTGGAAGATGGGTATATAGAAGATTTCTCTTCTGAGCTGAGTTCTATTACAGGACAAATCATGGCTTCGTCACATGATCTTGAACTCATCAGTTTTTGATTTTTTCCCTAACATTGCTACCGAGGCACAGTATGGTCCCTGTACTCACTTCTTCAAAAATCTTACTTTATTTCAAAAGTCATCAACTTAACTGATGGGATTATTATAATACTCTGCCCAAGATTATTCTGAACAATTTTAGTAACTACAACTATTTATCTCAAGTTTACCATTCTCACAAAAAAATGAGCATTTTCATTGAAAACTTGCAAATATGTGGTTTACTAATAAACACTGATTGATCTACACAACAAATTAACAAGTTTTATTCAAATACTACCACCTCATACAAATATAAGCTTAAATTTTCAGTTAGTATAGCTTGACAACCATCACTCCTTGTGGCCACAGAATTAGGAGCACAAAATCAAGGCATTTGCAGCTGGAGTCGAGCGTATATTTCTTGCATGTGCATGGAATTGGGAAGTATTTAGGCAATTTCTTGTCAGTGACACAAGACAATCATTCACAACTGGAGCTCCAGTTCACTGCAGAAGTGTTCTGTGGGATTAAGATCAGTACTCTGAGCAGCCCAGTCTAATAATTCCACCTCCTTTTCAAGAAACCTGTCCTGCACACTCCTTGCAGTGTGGCAAAGAGCTCGATCGTGTTAAAAGAGACAACGGTCATTTCCACAATCTGACACATTGCTGGTAGGGCAGAATTATCCAGACATCAAGATACTCTTCAGAGTTTGTGGTATAATAACAAACGAGCCGAGTCCCATCCACGGAAAACAACTCCATACCACGATGGGGAAACAGAAGAGCATTAGCTGGAACCTAGAGGCTCACAACAGGAAAGTTGGTAGGCAAATAGAAGTCAGTAGATATAGCCACAAGTGTGAGTCGCAGAAGTGACTGATGTCAAAGCACACACTAGTAGTGGGTGACAGATGCCCTTATTCGTGGCTCTCCAGAACCACGGTTCAAGGTCAGTCAATGTCCTTCTGTATCTTCCACACTAGTAATGAGGAACAGATGCCCTTATTTTTAACTGCACACCCTTGTTCTATTAAGCCATACTGAGATAGATTTAGGGCTAGAGAATCTTCAAGAATATGGTGCCACCAATTTCTCTTTAGATAAGCTCGCCTTATATGAAGATGTGGGAGATGACGCTTTGAACTCTCTTGTAGAAAAAGTCATTGTACTCTTTTGCAGTTGCAGGTGTTCTTCAAAAATAATTATCCAAAGAAGTATGCAGAATTTTTTGAAAGATTAAAATCTCTTTTTAAAGGATTTCAAAAATGAAACTCCTGTGTGTTAAACTTGAAGCTTCACAATTATTGAGTATCGTTGATCACATTAATGAGGACTTCAGCACATATGTACAGCAAAGAACAAAAAATGTTCAGATACTGGAAAACATTCCTCACAAGCATGTTTCATGTTCTGTGTGTTATGATTCATGCTGATAGGAAAGGCAACTCATTACTTCAGGTTTCTTTACATCACAGGGCAATTATTTTATTATTATTTTTCGTTTTTGGTAAAGTTATTCATCCAAATATTTTCAAAGATTTTATGAAAGACATTTCAGCAGCATAGCAATGGACCAAGTTGAACAAATGTACAACAAGCCAATCAAAGGTACTGGTGAAATTATTGGGAAATATATTGTTATAATTACTAAAATTGTACAGAATACTCTTGGGAACAATATTGTAATACCTCCGTAAAGTTAATAGTTTTCACATGAGGCCAGATTTCTGGAGAAATGAGTATAGTAACTGTACTGTACCTTGGTGATCATGTTGGAAAAAAACTGAGAGGATCAAGATCATGTGACCAAGCAAGAATTTGTCCTACATTGTCCTCGAAGAGAAATCCTCTGTACTCCCATCTTCCAACAGGCCTACGGCTGGCACCTAGACTGCTTATAAAAAAAAAAAATTTATATGTTAAGAAATGTTTTTGTCAAAAAATATTTTTTCTCACATTTCAGCTTTGGGGTTTAATCAAGCAAGGATATAAGTGCAAAGGTAAGAAACTGTTTGACATTATCATATACTCATTTTTTATTTATTCTCTGTTGAAATAGAATTTTGTGCAGGCATCATGTAAGTTAGTTAATATTCCAAGTGCATTATATTTGCACAGTAGAAATACCATCATAAGTTTCATGTTTGGACAGAAATTAGAAAGTGCAGGTTCAGTTTCTATTCCAGGATTAGAATTCTCCTGTGAAGTTCATATAAAGGATGATATATTTTGGTTGCTTTGTATATCTCTGTGCCAGAAATTGGTTGGTTGGTGGGTGGAGTTTTTTATGGTGCAAGGGCTATGTTTGGCCAAAGAGTGCCAGACCAAAGCAGTCAAAGAAACAGTTTTAAAAATGTAGTATAATGGTTAAAATCAGGCTGATTTGGTAAACGTGAAAAATGAGAATGATGAAAAGTTTAAAAACTAGATAAGTTTTAAAAAGTCAATTTGTTTTAAAAATGAAAAGACTGCGAATGTATCACAGTAGTCATCTAGGAGCCGCTGTAGCATAGCTGCATCATCGTTCAACAAATGAGAATAAAAAAAAGTGAAAAGCACAAAAACAAACGCAACTACATAGAATATGAGTGACAGTGAATCGGCAATTGCATGTCTCACACATCAGCACAGTGTCACCACACAGCAAGAATCAGTGGGTGAAGCGATAATGCCCAATGCAGAGACGTGCAAGGACAACTTCCTCACGATGGTTTGTTCACAAACTAGATGGTCATAGTCCGATCTGTTGTTTGATGGAGGGAAGTTTGTTCCTGCCCTGTTGAGACCAGAAGGACTGCCACCCCGCCATGATGAATGCACGGATGCCAAGACAAAAATCTCTAAAAAAACAGCGGCAGTCAAGTGATCAGCATGGAGGCAACAGACCTGGCAGAGGCATCCGCCAGCTCATTGCCCCAAATCCCAACATGGCCAGGAACCCAACAGATCAGACTGGGAACCCAGCACCAGTCAAAGTCTGCAGGAGGTGACTAACATCTCTGGTGACTGGAGAATCAATGCCCTCAGAAGAAGATAAAACTTTGATGAAAGACTGGAGTCAATGCAAAGCATGGTGCGACGGTGGAGTCTAAACTGGATGTGATGCAAGGAAAGGAGGAGCACCGCATACATCTCCGCCGAGAAGACTGTCACTTCTGGAGGAAGCCTCTCAGTACAGGTCGTATCACCACACACAAATGCAAAGCCTACAAAATTGGGATGGAGCGAAAGCTGCTAGTACACCTGTGCGGGCGTGGAAGACTTGGGCCACACAGAAAGAGGAAGATCAGCAATTGCCTGAACTGGTTGCCAAGGGGGTCAATGAAAGCCTTGGTCACACCAATCAACAACAGCCAGAAATTGAATTATGCTACCTGTACCAAAGCATTTCAACATAGTATGTAAATGAGAAGTTTTGTGTCAAAATTATTTAAGGAAAGATGGTTCCTTTTATACATTTTTTACAGCTGTTCCCATAAATTCATGTACAGTTTGCATATATATTGTTGATTATTATATATAAGAGAGTGAAGTGCAAGAGGGAAAATAGTTTCTGCTTTTGGAAACTAACAGTACTGACAAATATAATGCTGACTGGTGATTTGTGGTAGAAATGCTTTTTAAAAATACTGTAACACTAACAAAAAAAGTTACATATTTGACAGAAATTTAGAAATAGCAACATGTTTAAGAAAGGGTCTAGTTTATGTACTAGTTAAGAACAGAAACTGTTTGTTGCATTTATGCCATCCTTAATTATTCCTTTTCATCTTATTCATTTAAAATTATTTGTTAATTGGCTTCATATAATGGCAAAGTAGCTTATTTTTAAGTTGCACAAAGGTCACTTCTTTTTGTTCATCTGAATCTGCATAGATGATTTGAAAGATTCTGTATGAAATTGAAGTTATGTGATAGGCTTATAAAGTTTGGTATTAAACATCAAAACATTAACATGTAGGTTTCTGCATTTATTATTACATCCTATGGGAGGGAGGAGAAGAAAATATTAGTTTAATTGGCAGGGTTTAAAAATAAATAAATAGACATCCAATAGATTTAACTTGTTTTTGACTCGTCCGTTTTATTCACATGTTTAAGAGAAGTAACATTATATAGCTCAGCATGACAACACACTTACCCTTATATATCTGAATGCTCACCTGAGAATATCTGAGCAAAGTGCATTTATTGGCATGGCCTCATTTCTTCCATAGTAGAATCCGCTTAAGATTTCCCTTCCAAGTTAGCTTCCAACTATTGATATTATACACTACTGTTTGTGGAAATTGCAGCGCCATGAACGACTGCTTTTATTAGATTGAAACTTACGGGATATGCACAACAGGTTGGGACACGCAAATGATTAAAATGTCAGTGAAAATGCGGTTTTGGAGCAGCACCCTCTGAACTGTATGGTTTTGGGTATAAAGAGCTGGCCCAAATGAAATCTTGCAATTAGTGAAGAGCCAACATTGAGTCGAAAGGGTATTTCTTGTGTCTCACTATACCCCATCACTGAAGACGGGCGCATTATGAACATCTGATGGACTTTGAGCAAGGAAGGATTGTTGGGATGAAAGAAGCTGGATGTTCCTACTGCGAAATTTCCACTCATGGGATGAAACGCCAGTTCAGATGTGCAGAAATCAAGGAAATGGACCACACAACTACACAGGTTGACAGACACCTTTACTGCATGGAAGTGATCGATTGCACGGCGACATCCATGGTGTTAGCCCAGCAGTAGAGCACTGTAACAGGTCAGGCTTTGTCTTCCAGCACAGTTCAACATCATCTGCTTAACAGAGGACTGTTCACTAGCAGCCCATTGCTGCACATTTCTTTGGCCCTCAACTAAAGACACCTCAGGTTGCAATGGGGTCTTGAACACAGACACATTGGTGCGCTGATTGGCAATAAATTGTGTTTACTGACAAGTCAAGTTTCAACTGGATGCACCACGATGATTATGTATGTGTTTGAAGACGTTGTTGTATTTTGGCACCTTGCAGCATCATGCTGGCCAAGCTTCATAGTTTGGGCTGCCATTGCATTCAGTTTCCAATCTTGCCTGATATGAATTGAGGGAACACCCAACAGCCAGTGATATATCAGGGATGCTTTAAGTGCACAGTCGATACCCTTCTTTCAGAGTTGCCCTGGCACTATATTCCAGCTGGACAATGCTTGGCCACATGTGGCTCAGAATGTCCAAGACCTCTTCCATGCACAGCAGATACCACTTATTCCCCAGGATGCACGTTCGCCGGATATGTCCTCGATTGAACATGTCTGGAACATGGTACCTAAACGACTGGCGCATCAAGCACCTCTGTCAGTCACCACAAATGAACTCGGGTCTCGCAGGCTATTCCATTGGACGATGTCAAAATCCTCTTCCATTAAATAGCATGCAGTGTAGGGGCTGTTATTGTTGCTCGAGGTGAGTTCACACGATACTGAGTTTTAAAGCGAAAAATACTTGTACAGCTCTACAAATGTAATCAGTTATCCCCTGTAACATGAGGAATCTGTGATATAAAATTCATTTGAATAGTGCAATTCTTTCTTGGTCTTGAAATTTTCACAAACAGTAGTGTAAGATCACAAATTTGTTCATCCTCAAGTATTGTTCCATATTTAGTGTAGTTGCACCCGAAATCAATCATAGAAATTCTTGATGCTGTGCAGAAAATAGCAGTTTTCCTGATGAACAGCCCAGCATTCTGTGGATTGTCTCCAAATAGTTTTCCAATGATCATTCAAACTATTGTAGTCTCATGCAGATAGAAAATGGTGGGCTGGTGATGTAAATATCAGTATGAAATAAATGTGGAAGTTGTACTTCACGTTTTGAGGTTTCCCAGCAGGTGTCTTTCAGAAGCGTTTCTCTCCCTTGCTGAGTATCTGGATATAAGTTGGTCATTTTTCTTCCGTTCTGCTTCACTTAAGTCAGGAATAAATAAGTATGTAGCCATAGAGACTGCTTGCTGAAGAGCTGAAGCTGTGTGTGAGACAGCAGAAGTTGACTGCTGACCTATGTGTGCAGCCTCCTCTCCTCTGTTGATTACTTTTAGAGAAAAAGCCTGTCTTCTTGAATTTGTATTTTGATGTGTATTAAATATGTCTGAAATGTACATGTTATCTTTTGTTGAGTTTGGGAATTTAAATCTGATTTTCTTCAAGAACCACTCATTTATATTACACCAAGAGAAGAAATCTGCTGCCTTTTTCTGTAGCACCACATTCCAAGTGCTTTAAATTCCTTCTTGTAACTTTCTTTTATGGTCTCCACGAGTGGCCTCTAAAATAAATGGATATGATATCTTCAGTTTTGTCTGTAACTGAAGGTATTTTTTCTCTCCTCAAGCTGAACTAAATTAGTAGCCAATGTTCAATAAATACAGAGTGTCCTAAAAGTTCCCGTACTGACACTTCCTGAATTTATTGTACAAATACATCAAAGTTTAAAACTGTAATATATATTGAACTTATGTACTTACCACTGAAAAGAAATTTGTAGAGGAATTTATAATAAATGTTCGAAATGTCCGCCATTTTCCTGGAGGCATAGCTGAACTCGTTTGCGCATATTTTGAGATACGCGTTTCAAAATTGCAGGAGTGACTTCTTGTAACGTTTGTGTAATTGCAGTTTTCAGCTCATTTATTGTGTGGGGATTATCTGCATACACTTTTTTCTTTAAATACGCCCACAGAAAAAAGTCAGGGATGCTTAGATCTGAGGAACGAGGTGGCCAAAGATTTTTCACGATGAGGCGATCACCAAAAAATTATCTAAGCATGTCCATGGTTTCATTACTGGTATGGCATGTTGCACTGTCCTGTTGGAACCAATAATCCCATTCATCCAATTCTAACAATGCAACAAATTGCTGGATGAGTTCTCTATATACTATAACAGTAGTGTAAGATCAAAAGAAATATATATTATAAAGAATGCCATCAACAGTTGATTCAAAAAACAGAGGGCACATCAACAGTTGATTCAAAAAACAGAGGGCACATCAACAGTTGATTCAAAAAACAGAGGGCCCATGATTCTTCTATGTGACATGGCACACCACACACCAATTTTCTGGGAGTGCAGTGGTTTTTCGTGTAATGAATGGGGATTTATTGTAACCCAAAAACGTGTGTTTTATGTGTTTACGAAACCACTGAGATTAAACCATGCTTCATCAGAGAAGGAAGTTTTGTCCAAAATGGCAATGTTGTTACGAATGAATTTCCGTAACCACTGACAGTAATGACAGCGCTTCTCATTGTCTGGTGGGCTTTAACTCCTGTACGCCCTTCATGCTGTAAGCACGTAACTGCAAAGCTTTATATCCTTGTGCGTTGATCTGCGTGATGCGCTCAGTTGCTGCAACAAATGCCTCATGGAATTTTGAGGAGATTGCAATATCGATGTCATTCACCAAGTCCGTTGTCACAACGTTTGGTCGTCCACTCCTGGGTCTGTCATCCACAGAAGCTGTATCATGAAATCGTCATACGAGTTGGCACAGTGCATCTTTTCTTGGTATCGGGTCATCAGGATATTTCTGTCGCCAGATGAGTGCACACCTTTTGTATGATTTACATTCAAAATAAGCTCCAATAAGAGCAATTCTCTGAGTGCGCACTAAACCAATTCTGCAATAACGAACAAAATGGACTGCATTTTGTTTCCCCGCAGCTCCACCTTCGAAGTGCCACCTAGGGATGACTCCTAACATCCACTGCTACTGTAAACATGCGGTAAAATTTAACAAATTAAAACAATAACCTTATGTTAAATTTTAAAAGTCAGAGTACGGGAACTTTTAGGACACCCTGTAACTTGCTTCCATATCAGTTAAAGGACCACTACTGTTTCGGATCCATCATCTTAAATAGCCATGTTATTCGTGGAAATCAATTCACCTTCCTCCCCTTTTTTTGTTTAGAGTGCATTTTACAGTGTGCACTGTTTTTGAATTTACTTTTTTTTTTTTGCATTTTTATTTTTAAAAAGGAATAGAGCATGTCACATAATGGGTAACTTGATAGGAGCATATGAGGAAATCTAAAGGCCTCGAGGCATTTCCTTGGGAGTTTCTTCTTCAGTTCACTGTACTTTCATGGGCATTTGCATACTTCTCAAATGTGACCACCTGGACTCTTTGTTCAGCATACATCTGCATATTTTGGGAATGCATAGCTTTAAGCTCTTTGTTCTAAAGTAAGATAAAGGAACATGGAATTGAGATTCTTAGCACATTTTGTTATAGGTTGTTGCTTCTGTCTTTTGTTCAGTTTTGCTTGTCGACTAGATTGCCAACCTGATGTAGGTTATACATCAGTGGAAGCCTTTGACTGATGGGAGGATGTTAAAGTGGACCCTTTTTAGTTGTTGACCAGTGAGCGTCTGTACAGCAGAGGAGTGTCTATGCAGAGTCCCTGCTGATGATGCGAACTACCATGTGTGATGGATGAGCTTGTCGATGGCTTCTGCTGAACCATTGCCTTATGTTCCAGTTCTACTTCTACCTGCCGGTGAACATCAATACGGCAGAGGGATTTCTACGCTAAGTCACCACTGATGATGCGAACTGCTGTGTGTGTTAAATGGAATTCTTGTACGGTTTCTGCTGGGCCATTGTCTTATGTGCCAGTTCTGCTTCTACCTGCCGGTGAACGTCTGTGTACAGTGGAGGAGTGTTAACTCTAAGTCACTGCTGATGTTGATTTTGCCGATGGTTCCTGCTGGACTATTGCTTTTTGTTCCAGTTTCATGTATGTGTTGTCGAAGGACATTTAACCCAAGAACTGGTACACTATATTGACGAAAGTCACCGGACACCTAGAAGAGAAACACAACATAGCATTTATTGACATACATTAGTACAGTGTCAGTCCGTCCACCTTTGGCCTTAATGCATCCACTGACCCTTTGAGGCATTCTTTTGACAAGGTTTTGGAACACAGCGATAGGTATGCGCTTCCATTCAGTACATAATGCTGCCGCTAACTGTTGCTTAGTTTTAGGCCTTGGTTCCAAACTTCTTATGCAGCGCTCTGATTCATCCCATAGGTTCTATATATTATTAAAATCAGGGTTCTGTGCTGGCCAGTCCATACACGATACAGAGTTATCATCAAACCACGCCGTAACAGTCTTTGCTTTATGGCTCGGTGCATTATCCTGCTGGTACCAACAAGGCTCGGTTCCTTAGTATTGCCACAGAGTTGGTAGGGCATAATTGTCCAGAATATAGTGGTAGACGTGCTGGTTAACAGGTTTGTCCACGATAACCAATGGGCCGGGACCATAACACGAAAAACACCCCCACACAAGTACACTGCCAGCTCCAAACTTGACTGCAAGAACAGTACACTGTGGTAAATAGCGTTCCCCAAGCTGCCGCCGTACCCACACATAGCCATCAGACTAATGAATTATGTATCTGGATTCATCAGTCCATAGGACTCGTTTCCATTGATCTACCGTCCACGATTAAATGTTCTTTACACCATGCTAAATGACGAGTAGCATTCCGAGTGGAGATGAAAGGCTTATGAGCAGCTGCACGACCACAGCAACTCATGGAATGAAGTTCTCTGCGAATGGTACGTGTACATACCAAGGTTCCAGCATTTTTAGTCACCTGTACACTGAGGTCTTGTGCAGTACTTCATCGATTAGCTGTAACGACCCTCCTGAGGCTTCAACGTCCTCTATCACTGATTTTCTTTGGTCTGCTGGTACATTTTGCTGCTTCAGACATGCCATGTGTCTTCCACTTATTCAGTACATCCAAAACAGTTGACTTGGGTATGTTTAAACGCCTCTCAGTTTCTCTTATGGACAACCCACTAACATAACACCCAACAATCTCTCCTTTCTCAAAGTCAGTTCTCTCCTGCCTCAGCATATTCACTCAACCTCACAGTGTGATATGATCGTGGTAAGCTGCAGGTTTGTTTTTATACCGTTTTCAACTGTACCGTGCATCTTAACAACGCAGCGAATCCGTTCATTTGCTTTTGAAAGGGTATCCAGTGACTTTTGTCAGTATAATGTATATGTACTCAAAGCTATGATCTCTTTGGATTTGGTGAATGTTTCTTTGCATGCTGGAGTGCTTCAAGGTAAATGTATTCTTCACCTTTAAAAAAATTTGTAATAATTTGTAATTAATTAATTGAGATTTCATTAAATACTTAAACTTAAATTGTGTTGTTAAAATTCATGTGCTGTCACTATTTACTTAACATAAGAATGTCAACTTATTTAAGACAGTCCTTCCTGCAGGGGATTTTTGAGCTAGCTGGGGCCAAGTAAAGAGGTAGTTGCAGGTTGGACCATCGCAAGCAACATGTCCAGCAACAAATATACTTATTTATTAAATATATATTTTATTAATAAATACACCTGCTTTGCAAATTTCCTCTGTGCTTTTACATGACTATAGATATCAGGTGATGTTTTAAGGCTAATTTTCTGCTTTTAATTTCTTCACATATTATCTTTCCAGTGATTATTATCATACATTGTGTATGTCTCAAATTTAGGTCATATTAAGTCAGTCATTTACTTTTTTTTTAAGATTGCGGTATTAACGCACATAAGCACTGCAAAGATTTGGTGGTAATGGAGTGTAGAAGACCATCTGGGTGTTCATCACGTTCCAATTCATTTGCAGCTGCAGGTAAGATAATTTATTTTACATTTGTCTTTATGGAAAAAGAATCTTGATATTTAGGCTAAACCTTCCCCAAAGAAACTTGTCATTCACTGTACAATTTGCACTGTTTTGTTCATTGTTCTTTATAGTTACTATAGCGCAACACAGTTGGTTGTGTGAATTATTCTGTTTTGACAGTCCTGTAAACAGTGTGAGGAATATACCAGGAGAAATTAAAAAGTATAGAATGTGAATGCACAAACCAATTACTTTAACACTTAATCTAACATCTAATACGGTTTTTTTTTTCTAGGGAATATTTTATTTAAAAATGCATTCAGTGTTAAATTTAAGAAATTGGGTAGCCAGTTTTCAACATGAACTTTATTCAAACAGTTACTTTAATGTTTTGGTACAGATGAAAATGGCCTTAGATTTGAGAGTGACAGTATGTGTCACACATTCAGGTCAGTAACACAATACTTTAGTTCAATGTCACTGTCAGCAGTCTACTGTGCTATGGCTTCTCAATGGTTGCCATAAGCTTTTATTCGCTTTTTGGTTCTTTTCATTTAGGAATCCTCTATAGATGCATTGTTATCCTGTTTGGAACTCTCTATAGCTCTCATTCCTGAAACTAGTGGTCCAAAATCAGGGGGCATCTTATGTTCCTAGAGAAGCATATGCTGGTCTCTAAACTCCAAACTGTTTAACCATGTGCTGCATGGTTAAACAGTTACAGTTGTGTGCATGAAAATCATTTTGTGTAAGTGAAAATTTTGTAAATCAAGGGTCTGTTTGCAATTATTACTAAATGGAAACATCTTTATTACTAACTGAAAAATTTAGTAATAAAAATGTTTATGGCAGTTTCTATTGTGAGTTATAACTTTTGAAAAATAATTAATGCAAGGATTAGCAAAATGGAAAAAACCTGCCCTGAGCTTAGCCAAACAGAAAATATACCACTATAAGAGGTTACCTGTGTTGTCAATTATGTGCCAGAGATAGGCAGGAAGCCAAAAGTCTGTATTGTTGAGTGCAAAGCAGCCATCAAAAATATTTCTTATGAAAACAAGACTAGATCAGCACATACAGTCTATAATGCACTGTCCATTAGAAGCACTACATCAGCATATAAATCAACACAAAGACTGGCAGCATCTACTTTGTTGACAACTTGTTTGGATAACTGTCCAAAATATTTGAAAGTACATTTCTCCTTTACTAATCCTCATATATCCATAAGCTGTTTTCCAAAAATGAAGAATTTGATGTGCCTTGAATACCAAGAAATTCCTCCTACACAATGAGGATTTCTTTGTGTGGAGCATTTAATTCTTGGTTATGCCTGTTAGTAATTTTATCTTCTCACCATGAAGCAGTGGGATTCCTATTTCATCACTAGTTGATGTAGTAGTCATTTGATCTATAGAGGAACAAGTTTTACAGAAATTAGATAATTCCACATATGTTAATGATATCTTAATTCTATGGAATCAACTTATACAAGAGTTTCTAAAACTAAGATTTTCCTTCAGTCTCTTTGCCCATTGTAGCAGTTCTAGACCTGGGAAATGGCAATTTCTTAATGTAAATATGTGATTGAAAAAAAAAAAAACCCCGCTATAAATAAAAAGATGTAAAATTATTGAGGACCAGTGTTTTCGATATGAGTTTACAATGTGTGAAGCTAGAACCTGTCACCAGATTATCATTTATAGGTAGTCGTTCTAACAAATACGAAGAGCAAGGTACATAGTGTTCAGATGCTTAATTTTTTAGGTGGCAACACAATATCCACTGGCTTCATGTCTCTCCACATAAAGTTGAAGAAATTCATGAAGGCCATTGGCACTTGACCTTATGCAGTGGATCTTGAAGAGCTTTTGTTGTGATGGTTTCTTATAAATACAAAAATGATTGAAAACCAGAAGCTTGGTCCAGAAGCTTGTTGTCTACTTTCCTGGACTAAAAGCTTTCTTAAGCAACACTTTTCAATTGTTTGACCAAATTTAAAAGGGAAAAACATCTGTAGAAGATGATCTTTGTTCCAGGCTACGTTCAACATTCATGTCATCGGAAAACATTTCCTCGCTGTAGAGGAATTACTGAAATAAAACTTGCAATATTACACATTTTGAAGATCAGATTGGGGAGTGCAAATTGCATCTTACATAAGCACCTGCATATAAGCAAGCATTATTCAAGATGGGGTGCCTCATCTTCCAACAGATAAGCAAAAGCACATTCACATAAATTGGTGCCATTTTAAAACAAATTTTGAAAAGGGCAAGCCAGGAGTGTTTTGGAGATGAAACATTTATTCACATGTACGAGCCCCAAACCATGCAACAATCTGTTGTATGATATAATTGATTTTGGTTAGTAAAATAACCAAAAATAAAAATATGTGGTATTATATAATAGAATAATAGCTATATACTATACTCACTACTGTTTCACACGTTATATACGTTCTATGCATATTTGCAGCAAAATCATCTTGGCATTTATATATCATATGACTAGGAATATTATTATAAGTTTCAATTATTATATTATCAAGGACTCACCTTGTATCGGTATTCCAAATTAGTAAGCTTCATCTTGTATCTTGAAATAAAATATGTGTCTAACGTGTCATTAGCCACGTAGAATCATCGTATTGCAAATAGGCCCAATTGAAATTTGCGACCAGGGTTTAAATTCAAATAAAACACGACTATGGATATCATACAAAGAGAGTGTGAAAGAATTATATACAATGCAATTAAAAAACCTTTACCATCGATAGGTATCGTCAATCTTTAAAAGAAGGAATGAATATAATCAACGACATTATAAACAGAAAAATAAAATTTTCGTCAATTATTGAACAATGCCAGACAATCTCTGCAACACGCACACGACTCCACATAAACCACCGGACATGTTTCGGCACGACTGACTTTCGGCCATTATCAACGGTACGCATCCTGGATCAATGTTCAAAGTTGTTATATATCTAGGTCACCTCGGCATCACCTCCGCTATAGTTGTTCCACGTCGACGTTTTCCGCCATCATTACATGTACGTGTATTCACGTGTTAGTCACATCCACGCCATCTATTGGGTTAATTCCGGAATTGCTGTCGCTGTTTTTATTTCGTAAGTATATGTTATTTCTTTTATTTTCCTTTTTGTTGTTATACTTCGTATTATTTTCTTGTTGTATTAGATATTTCCACGGATACGGGATATCTTTCGGAGTAGACGTATTGCAATTGGATCTTTGGGTTTTCTCAATTGTTATATTTTCAGACCACAAAATTTGATTATGTTTATTGTGGGAAGTTAAGATTTTACTATTTTCCCCAATCGGGTATTAATTCATTTATCATACAATGTTGATAAGTGATGTTTTTTCTTCTTTTTAATCCAATTAATATAGTGCTCATTCAACCTCGTTTTAAACCTTCTTTTAGTACTACCGTTGTAATATTTTTCCTGCTTATTTTCCTTTGGGTCTATTGTAGGAATCATGTATACACCTGCCTTATTTAGTGGATTTTTATTGTAACCACTATTTGTCAGTAATTTAGAATTATCAGTAACTATTTCAGCAATTTCAATATTGAAATTCTGGCATTCTTTTCTTATAATATTGCTTAGTGGAGATAAATATGGTATACTTACGTAAAATAACGTATTTCTTTTTGTTAATCCATTGTTGTGCCTCTGTATACCAGCTCTTCTTATTTTGCGATATAATGAATCTATCAAGCCAACAGGATATGCACACAACACATAGAACGTATATAACGTGTGAAACAGTAGTGAGTATAGTATATAGCTATTATTCTACTGTTGTATGATGATTTCCATATAAGACTCCATCCACAAAGGTGAAACGAGGAAAAAGCACTGTAAAAAAATGGTGGTAATCTAGCTGGTATTGCTTAGGAAGACAGCAGATTGGTATGCTTCCACATGTTTGTCTAAAGTGCTAAAATAATTATGTGAAAGGTAACCAATGACGCCCTCATAATTTGTTTCTAAACCATGACTATGCAGCTCAAACTGTGAGTGTTATTACCGAGTGTTGAAACATTTCCATATTTGCTAGACCTCACTTCATGAGACTTATTTTTTTTGTTTTGACATGTCACTTCCTAGAAGAGGCACTGTATAGGCACATATGAAGAACTTAATAGAACCATACCCAAAGAAAAATGGCCTATACATTGTTTTAAAAAATGAAAAATTTCACTCCATAAGTTAGAGGGGTTTTTTTACTAATACACTGATCATCAAAAATATAGTTGCACTTAGAAAGATGTGTTGGTTTTCAATGCTATTCAGAAGGGAGGTGAAGGTTACCAGGAACAATAAATGATTAAACCTTGAGACTGATATGGGAAATATTTATTGAGCTACACACCAATAAGTAGTGTCTCTCAGTATGGCTTCAGGCCGCCATGTTTACTCACACAGCATGCCAGACATCTTGGCATGGAGTTGTATAGGTTCCTAATAATGTCCTGCAATAAACCATCCCATGCAGCTTGAATCTTCTCAGGCAGTTCCTGCAGATTGTGCGGTAGGGGTGAAGTGTGGATAGCATGCCCAATAGTATCCCACAGATTTTCAATCGCCGATAGGTCTGGTGATGTGGGTGGCCATGGCAGAGTGTCAGTGCCTTGAAGGCAAGCTCTTGAGACACAAGCAGTATGCAGACAAGCGTTGTCCTGTTGGAAAATTGCACTGGAGTGAGCGTTCAAAAAAGGTAGGGCCACTGGTTGCAGGACCTCATTAATGTAATGTTAGGCTGTCAAAGTGCCTGTAATGAACACCAAAGGTGATCTGGCATTGTAGGCAATAGCACCCCACACCATGACAACAGGCCTTCCGGACGTGTGACAACAAACCATTCATCTTGGCACTGCCCACGGTGCCTCCATACATGGATTCGGTAGTTGTCTCCTCCAAGACGAAAGCGGGACTCATCACTGAAGATCACCCGCTGCCATTCTGATGGCTTCATGACAGCCTGGCACAACACCATTGCAGTCTTTGGCGATGATGCACTGGTGTTAAGGGGACCAGTCCCTTTTTAGGCTTCGCTTGTTAACCTTATGGGAGGTCTCGATGTACTTGGGTACATGTTTCTCATGATAGACTTGGCCTATCAATTGCAAACTTGGCATGCATTTTCCTAAGGATAATATACAACACCTGAACTAGAATTATCACAATCGGTCAATTAATTAATTTTGTATTAATTAATCAAAAATTGCTGTCGATTTTGCGGACGTTTTCATTAGCAATTGTATTCATTATTTTAATTGAGTACATTATTTAGTCATGATTCTTGTTCAGGTGATTGTTAATATATACAGTAAAGTATAAAAAAACATTTCAAGCCATTATCTTCCGTGGTTTATGAGAAAAATATTCCTAAATTTACAAAACCACAACTTTTCAGGGGAGGCAAAAAAATTAAGAAGACCTGTGACTAGAAGCCTCCCGCATCATACTCCTTTTCCTCTGCTTTGCGGAACTTCAGCTTTCTGCTCGCCGTCTTCCTTTGCTTTCTTGCACCTTCTAGAATCTGTTTTTCCTTCTTCCCAGGAAGACGACAGATATTCGACCGTCTCACACTCGCTCAGGCGTGGCTGGGCACGCCTACTCGTGCAACTTGTAGGCTTAACTTCGAACATTTTTTTCTGTTTATTAAGTGTTGTGTACCATTTGATTCAGCAAATTCTGTAGAAAAAATATGAAAATAAAAAAAAAAATTACGTACATTTTTTTTTAGGACTGGTCCCCTTAAGGGCAGTCATCGTAGTGGTCTGCGTGCATGTAGTCCTACATCGTGCACCCATCTGCCAATGGTGCTGGCACTAATCGGTCAATGCATGGAGAGCACCACTGTTTGCTGAATATCCGCAGTCGTGGCTGTGGGGTCACTCCGTGCATGTCGGACAACCTGTCGGTCCTCTCTCTCTCTGTGGTCCGTCTAAGTCTCCCAGACCCTTCCTGTCGCTTCTGCGTGCCTTGTTCTATCCACTGCCACCAACAGCATGTTATGGCGATATCGGCATGACTGGTATGGTGTGCAATACGGCGATAAGACCATCCTGCTTCCCAGAGCCTGACTGTGCTGCCCCTCTCGCACTCCTCCAACTGCTTGAATTGCTTCCAAACTTTTCTCTGAGGCATACTTCACGTGCAAAAGATGCAACCAACACGAGTCAGAATGGCAAGCACACGCAACGGGATGACATTATATAGCCAGTCAGGCAGAGCGCTATGACCCTCCTTGCTGGCATCATATGCGCGGCAGAGCACGATACTTGAATCATTTGCATGTCTTATGATGTCAAACCTACCCACCAAGTTTCATGCCTGTTGGTGCTTCCGGATGCAACTATTTTTTTTTTTTTTTTTTTTGACGATGAATGTATATTCATGAGTTTGGATAGGGTGAGGGCAGGGGAGGGTAGTTGCCCTCCCAGGGTCATAAATTCATGCTCTGAGGGGCAAAACAAAATAGAAATGCCCAACATGTGAATAAATTTACTGAAAGTTGTAACTCAAAAAAGAAACTTATCCACTTCAGTATTTTTATAGAACTTAGTTCACAACATACGATATTCCATACAGCTAACCATGATACAGAGTAATTAATGTACTGTGTGAGGTACTAGTACATATATACACCTGATGTGCATGAAAGTATGGAAACTGCAGAGAAGAGTATAAAACAATATGCGCATATGCCGAACCTCTATTGCCTTTCCCAATATGCCTCAGGGATGAAGAGCTAATTAGTCATTTATGCTCTGTAGCAGAAAGTCGTTCTGAGCGTTTAACTTCGATCAGAATTTTTCCAAACCCTACCCCAAAAGCATCTTATTTATGCATTCACTGACTGATACTCATTCATTCTGTGATAGGTTTATTTTCCATTCTGTATTTCTGTGGAGTTTTGTATTGTCCCTGTTCACATAACTTTTATTGTGGAATAACTTTTTTTTTTTTTTTTTTTTTTTTTTTTTACGGGTCTTTTAGAGGTTATTTTTAATGAAAGTTGGTTGTCAAATTTTCGAACTAAAGCCTAGTTCGTCATCAGGACTATGTCACTGGAGTAGTTGCTGCCACTCAATTGGAAGAGACCATCCGCAATTATCGTTAATTGTGGTACTTCTTCTTCTTGCTATTTCGATCCCTTCTTCTAGTTTTCTCTTTACTAAGTTTGACTGGTGGGCGATTATTTTCACTGAGTCCCAATTTATGGAGTGTCCACTTGCTTGTACATGTCTGTCTAGCCCTGTTTTGTTCCCAATGTTCCTAATAGCTGCTTGGTGTTCTTTCATTCGGACCTTAATACTTCTCCCTGTTTCTCCTATATAGCTGAGTCCGCAGTTACAGTCGATGCAGTAAATTACTCCTTCTTGCAATTGGATGTCCAATTCTTTCTGCTTTAAAGCTGGCAGGAATTTCTTTATTTTGTTATTAAGATCTGGAGCTAGTCTGATATTATATTTTGCTCCGATCCTTTTCAGTTTCTCGAAAAGTCCCTTGTGGTACGTAATTTTGCTGGTGAATTTGAAGTTGGTTTTTTCCTGCTTCTTTTTTGGCACTTGTTTAAATATTTTCTCAACATATGGGGAGGGGTAATTGTTTTCTGCCAACATTTCCTTTAATTCTTCTTTGTGAAGATCTTTTTGAGAAGCTGAAGAGACCAGGATTTCAATTTTTTCCAATAATTGTCTCGCAGTATTCGATTTAATATAATCAGGGTGGAATGAGCAGAAGTCTAACATCTTCCCTGTGTTGGTGGGTTTTCTAAAAAGCTGAGTGAATATTTTCCCTTCTCTTGAGGTCAAGGTTAAATCCAGGTAATTGATGCTATGGTCTTTTTCCTGTTCCAGGGTGTACTTCAAGGTATTCTCTAGTAAGTTAAATTCTTCCAGAATCTGAGAGGGTAGAGATTGGTCCACAGTATCTACTATAATTAGGACATCATCCATGTACCTTACATAGAGAGCAAACAAGGAGGGTTGTATAAGGATTTTTGCCTCTAGTTTACTTATATAATAATTTGCTAGCAGAGGTGCTAGTGGAGAACCCATTGCAAGTCCTGAAGTTTGCCTGTAATATTTCTTTCCAAACTGGAAGAAATTATTCTTGAAGGAAAATAGGAGCAGTTCATATATGCCAAGTAGTATTTCTCTATTGTGATTATGGAATACTATTTTTTCCGCAAGGTCATCTGCAATGAATTCCAGTAGGAGGTCCAGGTTAATGTTGGTATACATAGAGACTATATCCAGGCTTGCCATTACTGGATGAATTAATTCTGGCAAGTTGTCCAGTTTTCTTTTTAGCTGTATGGAATTTTTTAGTAGGTAGGGAGGAGAAGGGAAAATATCTCTGAGGTGACCAAGCAAATAATAATTAATGTTGGAGAGTGGCGAATTTCTAGTGTCTATTATAGGTCTTATTGGATGGCCTTCTTTGTGAACTTTTATCGTACCATAGATCTGTGGAATTCTTGACTGAATTTTGGAGAAGTTTTTGAAGAGCTCATTAAGCTGTTTTTTATTTCTTAAAGAGCTGATTAATTTCTTAAGATTTTTTACAGTTTGATCTATAGGATTACCATTGAGTTCTTCATAATAAGGCTTGCTCAATTCAGCTTCCATTTTATTGTAATACTTCTCTTTTTCTACCAATACCAAAACTTTGCTCTTATCTGCTCTCAGTGCTACTACTTTATCATTGGCTTTGAATTTTTAAATACCTTGAAGTACACCCTGGAACAGGAAAAAGACCATAGCATCAATTACCTGGATTTAACCTTGACCTCAAGAGAAGGGAAAATATTCACTCAGCTTTTTAGAAAACCCACCAACACAGGGAAGATGTTAGACTTCTGCTCATTCCACCCTGATTATATTAAATCGAATACTGCGAGACAATTATTGGAAAAAATTGAAATCCTGGTCTCTTCAGCTTCTCAAAAGATCTTCACAAAGAAGAATTAAAGGAAATGTTGGCAGAAAACAATTACCCCTCCCCATATGTTGAGAAAATATTTAAACAAGTGCCAAAAAAGAAGCAGGAAAAAACCAACTTCAAATTCACCAGCAAAATTACGTACCACAAGGGACTTTTCGAGAAACTGAAAAGGATCGGAGCAAAATATAATATCAGACTAGCTCCAGATCTTAATAACAAAATAAAGAAATTCCTGCCAGCTTTAAAGCAGAAAGAATTGGACATCCAATTGCAAGAAGGAGTAATTTACTGCATCGACTGTAACTGCGGACTCAGCTATATAGGAGAAACAGGGAGAAGTATTAAGGTCCGAATGAAAGAACACCAAGCAGCTATTAGGAACATTGGGAACAAAACAGGGCTAGACAGACATGTACAAGCAAGTGGACACTCCATAAATTGGGACTCAGTGAAAATAATCGCCCACCAGTCAAACTTAGTAAAGAGAAAACTAGAAGAAGGGATCGAAATAGCAAGAAGAAGAAGTACCACAATTAACGATAATTGCGGATGGTCTCTTCCAATTGAGTGGCAGCAACTACTCCAGTGACATAGTCCTGATGATGAACTAGGCTTTAGTTCGAAAATTTGACAACCAACTTTCATTAAAAATAACCTCTAAAAGACCCGTAAAAAAAAAAAAAAAGTTATTCCACAATCACTATGAATAGAGGTGCCATAAATGCATTTACAACTAGGAATAACTTTTATGGTTGGCACTTTGAGTGGAAGTGGGAACTTTTTAACTCAAAAGGGCGTAATTTCAAGCATCACCCTCCCAAATGCAGAAGGCTTGCTTCTCCACTGGGTGAGGGAAAATAACAGCATCTGAAATTTCCCTTGAAGACTTAGTGTATTTCTGGTATTAACCTACCCCATTTTCAAGGGGTGTGTCTTCATTTATCTGAGTATTTCATTGACAAGTGGGAAGACTTCTATAATCCCAATTCACTAGTTTCATGCATTGTTCATATCCTCAGCTTAAGTGACTCTGTCTACTTAGTTCCACTTTTATTTATATTCATGTGGTTCAGATTTTTTTTATCTTTCAGGAATTAACATTGATGTAAGATGTTAGGACATCAAAATTTCAGCTTTACAGCTGTCTTCCTAATAACTGTTGATTCTGCCATTTTAACTTTATAAAGAGCACACATATGTTTCGTATGCTCCAAATCTGTAAGGCTGCTGTCCTCTGAGAAAAATTAAATTAGCAGTGTTTTTATTTTGTGTATGCTTATTTAGACAGTATACAGCACGTTCCACCTATGCCTTGAGCTGCTTTTGGGTGAGACTTTTTTGTTTGTGAGTGTTTACTTTTATTTCTATGTCATCTACATATTTTTTGCAATTTTTCTATTGACCTGGTTTGCCTGTCATTGGTTTGTGGAAATCTTTCACAGTATTTGTTATTTTCTGTTTCATTTTGCACCTGCAATATTTGGCCACTCAATAGGCTAGTTGAGTCCATGTTCTTAATATTGGCTAAATGCTCTTTTGATAAAAACTTGTCTTATGCAAGATCTTGAATTGTACCAGTTTGTTGGTATCAAAACTGGTACATATTAGCTCTGTAAAATCCAGTGTTTTATTTTTTTTTCCCCATTGCTTTTTTGATTTATTCTGGGTTTAGGTAAGAAAACCAGTTGGTTTTTTTTCCTCAAGTTATTTTGTTTCAAACTGAATCCTAGTAAAACATTGAATTTCCTCTGTTAATGTACTGCTCAAGATGTATTGAAAATGGTTGGATTTTCGGTTAATTTAGTAAGTGCTATATGTTCTGTTTATATATTGTACTCTTGAGTGAAAAGAAATAGAATTTACTGCATTTCTTTTGGCACTTTAACTGATAGCATGCTTTTTATTCAAAGTTCTTCTGTTTTATGAGAAAACAAAAAATATTTATGGCAGTTGAAACTAGACAGAGGGAGAAAAGAAATTCTTTGTGGGGATTTCAGTGGAAGAGTTAGAAGAGGGAACTGAAATAATGATTAAATTTGAAGAGAACTGTTTCGAAAATTTGAATGCTTGAGCATAAGCCAGTATGTATCTTCCAAATAAACCCTTAATCATTATTTTCAGACATAAATTCACTGGTGGGAATGGGCTGAAAATAGGAAAGTGTAATAAATTGCAATTGGTAAGGAACTAGACAATACAATTGGTGAAGTGGATAAAGTCTCTTATCAGCTGTAGGAGAATTTTCACAAAAAAAAAAAAAAAAAAAAAAAAAAAGGTTAGTCAGAGAACTAAAAGAGTTGTGTGCAAAGTATGGGGTTCCATAAGATGTTACAAGCTACAGACATGAGAATGGCAAGAGGAATATTTGGAAAAAAAGCAGAGTTAGAGCTAAGTTGTTCTTCAGTGCTAGAACATATTGAGATGGTATGGACACGTATGTTAAAAGACTGCCTGAACAGGTATTAAAATCAGTGGTGAAAGTCTGCAGGTTGAGCAGTGGATTGAAGGTCCAAATTGACAAAGCAGAGGCACAAAATCTTGCAAATCTTGCAATGGAGGAAGAGTTTCTCATCAAGATTTTTTATTAGCAAGTGGTCTGTGCAAAAACATGCCTGAAAAACATATAGGCATCAGATGATAATGAATTTTCCTGTTTATCACTTTTGTAGTGTTAATTACACTGGCAAACACAGTTTTTGTCCCATTAAACATGGTGTTTCTAATGTAACTTTTTATGTGGAATTCAGAAATGTAATCAGAATTTTTGTGACGTTTTTTTCAGAATTGGTTTTTGGAATTTAGATATTATGTCAGCAGAAGTAATATATGAAACTCGTTTTTTTAATTATTGTTTCTTTATTTTGAATATAGTGTGGGAGAAAAACAATCTGTATAACCACTAGTGTATGTGCTTAGCCACAGTCAGGAATGATACATGCACCAATGCATCACTACAACATCTGAGCAGCCATTGTTCTGCTAGTTGTGGGCTGCCTTTACAGTTTAAGCATTGCAAGTGTTGTGTTATCTTTTAGAAGTGAATAATAACTTGCACAATAGTGCTATGGAAGTGTTAAAATCACCCTGATACTTTCTGTTATGTGTGTGGTAGGACTGGGCGATGTCTGGGTTTCAACATTGCGATGTCTGAAGTAAGGATGGAACTATGTAGAAGCCAATGGGGTAATATCCTAGCAACTGCTATTACTTAGTGGTCTAAAACTGATAAAGTTTTACTTACTTTTAGCATATAGTTATAATTGTTATTTTATAGTACAGATATCAAAGGTAAAGTAAAGAAATATTCCCTAAAAATTTAATTACATTACTAAACAAAACAAAAAAAAGCCAATTCTGTGTCACAATTATAGATATTCAAACATAATCTTTGTTGACTGTATATATACATTCCACAACATCAGTTATTTGATTGTGTGTCTATTTTTTTATAAACCAGGCCAAACAAGGAAGAATGCATAAAGTTAAAAAAAAATTAATTGAACAAAACTTGTATTTTTTGCCAGTTTGCATTTCGGCATTCTCTGGCAGTAGAGGCATCATTTGTTTTGTTAGAACATTTCCAGCCATGCTGAAAACATTTTCAAGGTGGTACACTTGTTCCTGGGATAGCTAATAACCTCTTTGCAAGCACCTTCAACATTGGGAAGGATGTCTCATGTGCCTTCCACCATATCAGAGGGCATTCATCAAAGTTCACTCTTGGCATAGCCATATAATCTTCTAGCTCTTTTTCTGCTTTCTATTCAGACAATGATATTAATCTGTCAGGTCCTCTTCTTCCTCTAAATCAAAAGATTTTGCCAATCCTTTTTTTTTTTTTTTTCTGATGGAGCAGGCCGAGCATTTGACTCTGTAGAAACAGTACACAGGATGCCATGCAAGTCTGCCATCTTATTTATAGCATCCTGCCTGACAGCATCAGGATCATCAGGAGCCTCCAAGAAATGCAGGCGAAACCTTGGGTCACACAACGACGCTAGACCTAAAATGATCGCCATAGGTCCAACAGTGCACCTAAAATGTCATTCTTAATGTTCTGCAGAAACACACTGTCTCCCTCATAAGGCTTCAGACCCTTCTTAATTTGTCTGTAAAAGGGCAGAACAGATGAAGCTGTGACATAATCACTTCCGCTCAGAGTTGTGGTGATGTCCTCTAACGGAGCTCTTGGAGAGCTGAAACTTCACACCCTTCCAATATTAAATGTTTTTAGATGGATAATCCATAAGCATCTTGCATACTGGAAGTTGGTTTTCAAGATACCTCCAGCAGAGATTAAGCGTACTCCACCCAGGGCCGGATTAAGGTCTTAGTGGGGCAGAAGGCTAAGACACCTGAGTGGGCCCTCAGAGAATTACGACGGGGAATCATTGTGAAATCCATTAAAACACGAAACTATAGCAATATTCTTGTGATAATTACATAATACGTAGTGGATTCTTCAAACTAAAAAATTACCTGTAAAATTTTCATAAAAAGTCACTGTATTTTCCATTGTTCTCACAAGAGCTTGAGTTAAAAGCTTAAAATTTCTAGATTATTTTTTTTTAATGCTTTAAAATACTTTCCTTAGAGCGTCTTTTTTGCTATACAATGTGAAGCCACAAGGGACTTCGACCATTGACGGTTCCAAGTGCAAATTGAGAAGTGTGGATGGATGGTAGTGAAAAAGTTGAAACTGTATCGCCGACCCCACTGTACACAGTGACATGAAAACTTTACCCTTGATAAGTCATTGTCTTGAAATCTCTTTGTCTTCCAGCCTCTGTTTCTGGCCAAGTGGAAATCATACGAGACAAAAGTAAAACTATTTTACAATCCTGTCTCTCTCTACCTATTTATTAGTTGCCCAGGCATGTCTCCTGGGCCCTTGGTCATGGTGGGCCCCAAGGCTATAGACCCCCTTAATCCAGCCCTGACTCCACCATCTTGTTGGACAAGCACTTTGCAAACTTAACTTGGACAAACTCATAGATTACATAGCAGATGACCTATCTGACCTAGTAGTGTTTCACGATTATACTGTAATAATAATGGAGAAACAATAGGCATTTATAAACTTACAGTGTTTGCTCTAAACAACATTTTTTTTTCAATTCCAAGGCTGCTTCTTATAAGCAAAGAGATGGTCTAGCAAATTATTACGTAAGTATAATAAAATAGAAGAGGCCTTCCTATTGAAACCTATTTTCTGCATGTATACTAGATACATGGATGATATCCTTTCATCATAGATCAAGATTCGAGTGGATGCTCATCAAAAATTCTAGGATTTAATTCCCAAGGTGAATCCCTGAAATTCACTTTAGAAAAGCAAAAGGAAAATAAGCTAAATTGCCTAGAAGTTACTTTAAAGTGGGAAGGAAAAATCTTACCACAGAATTATACAAGAAGTCTACAAATACTGGAAAAAAATTTAATTATAAATCAGATCACCCTAATTATATAAAGAAAAAGTTGAAATATCATCAGCGTTATTCTGACTTACTCAGAGAATGACTGAAGGAGCTCAAGTGTTGTGGGAATATTTTAAGAACTGCGTTGTCACTGCTGCTGAAGAGGTCTGTGGCACCACAAAAATGGGTTAAAATAGAGGTGAAATTGAAGAGGCAGTAAAGAGAAAGAAGGAAGCCTGTTTGGGGATGTTGCAAGGTAGAGTTTCTGTGGATGAATATCACTGTAAGAAGTGTGAAGCCGTTAAGCTGGTTTGCCAGAGTAAGGCAAAAGATAGGAAGGAGAAGGTGGAAAGGCATGAATTGGCTTTTTGGAAAGATAGGAAGACTTTCTGGAATTACACGAGAATCAAGAAAAATAGGAGAAACAAAGTTGTAAGCTGTGTAAAGAATAGGATCGGGGAAATGATATGGGAGCCCAATGAGTTAAGTGAAACATGGGGTGAATACTTCTGTGAGTTATTAGATCAGGAAAGCGAAGATGATTCAGAGGCAGAAGCAGATGATGTCACAGTGAAGGATGGAAGCACAGGAGGGATCTCAAGAGAAGAGGCGTGTAAAGCTCTAAAATCTCTTCATAATGGTTAGGCTCCAGGAGTTGATGGCATAACTGCGAAGAAGTTGAAATATGGTGGTGACCCTGTAATTGACTGGTTAACTGAAATTTGCTAGTTGTGCTGGGAGTTAGGAATGGTCCCTCGGGATTGGAAGGATGCTATCATTGTTCCCTTGTATAAGGGAAAAGGTGATCAGACTGACTGCAAGAACTATCGTGGTATTAGCCTACTGGGTGTGCCAGGGAAAGTGTTTAGGAAGGTCGTTATTGAAAAAGTACGGGGTCTTACATCAGAGAAAGTGTGGAATGTTCGGAGTGGTTTTATGCCTGGTAAAGGCTGTACTAACCAAATTTTTGCATTATGCATAATGATTGAAAAGTATCTGGCTGTTGGTAAGAAAGTTTTTGCTGCCTTTATAGATTTAGAGAAAGATTATGACCAAGTAAATAGGACACTTTTGTGGAAGGTATTGAATGAATATGGTGTTACTGGGAATCTACTTAGCAGAGTAAAAGCCATGTATGCTGGCAGTAAAGCTTGTGTATGAGTAAATGGTGTTTTATCAAAATGTTTTTCTATTGGTGCAGGAGTCAGACAAGGTTGTGTAATGTCGCCATGGCTGTTTAATATATTTATGGATGCGTGCATGCATGATGCCAAAATAGATAATACTGATTTATGTCTTGGTGATATCTGTGTGTGCAGATGACACTGTCCTGTTGGCAGAGAGCAAAAGTGAGTTGCAGAGTATGTTGTCTCGGATGTACAAAGTTTGCATGAAATTCAAACTGAGTATAAATAAGGGAAAACCCAAAGTTATGGTTTTTGAGAAAGGAACTGGTAGTACTGAATGTAATATATGTCTAAATGGCACAGTGATTGACCAGGTGAATGAGTTTGTGTATTTAGGAAGCATGTTTGACAGAGAGAACAAATTGGATGGTGAAATTAGTAGGCAAGTGAATTCTTCATTGAAAGTCATGGCTGCTTTGGGAGGGTTTCACAGGAATGATGGGTTCTCAAGAGAGTCCCGCATGGCAGTATATGAAAGTGTAATTGTTCCTACTCAGATGTATGGCAGTGAAACCTGGGTTTTACAAAAGAAACATAGAGGTCGTTTGTGTGTTGGAGAAATCCGTTACTTACGCGGGGTTTGTGGCAATACACGGTCTGATTGTGTGAGGAATGAAGATGGGTTGCAGTTGTGTAATGTGAAGCAAAATGTTGTTAGCAAGGTGGAGACCAATATGCTTTGGTGGTTTGGCCATGTTGAAAGAATGAGTGATGAGATGCTTACTAAGAAAATCTTTTTAGCCCAAGTGGCAGGAAGGAAAGGTAGAGGAAGGCCAAGGAAATCATGGGAGGATCAGATTCAGGAGTGTCTGCATGAGAAAAAGATTATGAGTATGAAGTATAGAAGATCTTGTGTACGGCATGTGATGAATGTCAGTGTAGCCCGAGTTGTATGTCAAGATTGCTGTAAATAGAGATGTCTGATATGGCAACAGTAAGTAAGTATTATCTGGTAGTTTGTATTTCTTTGTGGAGCTAACCTCTGAATATCAGATAACAGCTTAGTGATATGTATGTATGTATGTATGTAAAAGTTGAAATCATCTTCAGAAGCTAAGGAAAATCATGAAAATAAGTTAGAATCAATCTTATTAAAAAATGATTACCATTCAAAAAATATTTGTGAACTACTGGAAGAGAATGCTATTAGGAATAGAACTTGCACTACAGACAAAAATAAAGAGACAAGGTACTGTATGAAAAACAGAAGAAAATCAGCAGTAAATATAAAATTAGGTTAGCTCATTTAAATAACAAAATTGAAAAATGCTTACCATCCCTAAAACAAGAGAGAAGAAAATACTTTATTACATTAAGGAGTCATTTATAAAATTGAGTGTCCGTGTGGTTTACCATACATAGGAGAAACAGGACGAAGGTTAACCACCAGAATTAATGAACACAAAGCAGCAATAAGGAACATTTCAAATAAAACAGGATTAGACAGGCACATACAACAAATGCCTTGGACTCCTTACAAATGATCAAAAATCAATCCCATGCAATTATCTGGAAATTATAAGAATCCCTAAAAATTTACAAGACACAAGGTGGCAATGTCAATGACCATGCTGGATGGCAAATCCACCAGGCTTGGTCGCTAAACCTGTGGAAGTAGTAAGACACAAGAACTCCTGATGACAATCTAGTGTATAGATCGAAAATTTGAGAGGTAATGTACCTTAATAAATTCATCCTCTATAATTCCTGTTAAGTATTTATGGTACTGAAACTAACTTTGTCCAACTGAGATAGTTCTTGAGGTCTCTTCTCATTTTCCAACTATGGCAAATACTAGTTTGTAGACTTTTCAGTCTTGCAACTGCCCTATTAAGCTGTGGCAGATTTAAATCTCGGTTAACCCCAATATTTATATTGCGGACAAAGCAAGAAATGTGCTCTAAACCAAGCTGCCTAACTGCTTTTAGAATATTTGTGCCATTATCAGTTGTACTGCATGATACATTCTTTACAGCTATGCCCCACTCAGATAATGTATCTGAGCATTTCACACAGATTATCTGAGGTGTGTGGTTCTCCAAAAAGTGCTTTCAACTCAAGCAAATATTATTCAACTTCCACTCATCAGAAATGAAATGTACAGTCACTGCCAAAAATGGAGTACCTGCTACTGATGTCCAGCAATCAGTAGTGGTGGCCAGTTCACTCTCATTTACCCGACATGTATCTCTCTTCATTTTTTTCACTATGTCATTGTATAGTTTTGGAACTCTATTGGTTGCGATTTTCTACCAGGTAACTTATATCTTGGGTTTAGAGTGTTAACCATAGAGATAAATTGTGGGTGCTCTACTGTGTTGTAAGACTTCATGTATGTAGTCAGATACTCTGTGATTGCCTGATTACAAGATCTCAAGGTCTTTGAATCGAGCGGCTGAAATTTCAACATTGCTTTTTGTCATTTTCTAGGATTTTCTACAATAGGTATTACAGGCTCAACACTAACCATTGTTGCAGGTAGAGGATCATCAACATTATTACATGAAGAAGGCAACTCCCTAAATTTCAGGGATGGCGAAGCTTTAGGTGACTACTGAGGTTGGAGGTGCTTCTGCCTTTTGCTGATACCAAATGCAAACATATTTTACAAATGGCACCATTATCAATCACCACATGGCCACTTTTATCAGCAGGCAAGCCAAAATGCATCCAAACAGGACTTTTGGTTTTGGCTACTAAATAGTGGTATTCAAGACAATCCAAAATCTGACAATGATGATGAGTCATAGTGAATCTGAAAAAATATGAAACAAAAATTTAAATTAAAACCTAAATTTGATGCATATCATTGTATGAAAAATAAATGATAGAAATAGTAGCATGCTTCAACTAAACCATTAAAGATTTTGAGAATTTATTGATGTTCTATGCAGTTTTAGGCACAAATGTAAAATTTATCAAAGTATTACATTTAGTAAGAAAAAAATGTTAATGAAACTTGCATATGGTATTTCATCAATTTTCAAGTAATTTATGAGATTAACTCAAATTTTAACAAGTAAAAGCAAATCTAAATTTGAAATTAATTCAAACATAATTCCCAGAAATTGTGTTTCTACACGTCACGATCTTGCGAAATTCACCATTTCTAAATGCTTGAAACATGACTATTGTGCAAAATTCTAGTTTTCTAGACATCACGATTGTGCAAAATTTACTTTCATAAACACTGTCATTGTGCAAAATGTTACGTTTGCAAACATTGCGATCACGCGAAACTCTACATTTCGAAATGGAAAGCCTTAAATATGGTGACAGTGATCATTATTAAAATCTTAGTCGTCAAAATCTCATAGCAAATTACGACATGTAGCGCTAATTGTGACCCCCCTAAAAAAATTCTGGAAACGCCCTTGTGTATGTGCATCTGTAATATACATATATATATATATATATATATATATATATATATATATATATATATGAACAATGCTACAATGATCCTGCTACATAAAAAAGGTGACATTGAGGATCTCAGGAACTACAGACCTATCAGCCTCCTATCAGTGGTTTATAAAATCTTCACTAAAGTTCTTTCACACCGCTTGAAGGTAACACTGGACATGGCTCAACCGAGAGAACAAGCTGGATTCAGGAGTGGCTACAGCACAATAGATCATATCCACGTACTGAGAGAACTAATTGAAAGAGCGAGGGAATATGAACTTCCATTGTGCATGGCTTTTATCGATTATGAAAAAGCCTTTGATTCGGTGAAACCATCAGCAGTTACCACGCTTGGTTTCTGCTACGACCGAATGCACCTACTGAAGTTTCATTCTTTGCTAGGAGTTGCCGTTCTATTTTTGCATTGAAATCTCCCATAATTATTTTCAAGTGCTAAGCCTTACTCTTTTACATATTTAGATGACAACTTCTCATAAAATTCTTCAATTTCTCTTCTTCAGGATGACTTGTGGTGGGGTGTATAAGCTTTTATTTAACTGAGCTCTGGTATCTTTTCTTCGAGAGTTGGAGGCAAGTCGTGCAGCTCTGTCAGAGGAACTTTCAACTTCAGTACAACTTTATCCTTCAGTTTCTTGTTTATTATAAATCCAACACCACTAGTTCTGCCAGTATCTTCGTCCCACGATAGTAGAAGAGATGTCCACTTTTCAGTTCGATGAGATCTTTCTCCTATTCTCCTTACCTGCTTAGCCCCACTAAGGTCCCGGCACTTCGATCCTTTGTAGTTCCTCTTCCAATTCAAAGAAGCCTTGATTCCAGAAGATAGGGAGTGTCCATTGTAAGTAGCCAAGGCTGCATCATGCATCAGATATGTCAGTCCGGTCCTCCTCGGGATTCTTAGCACCCTCTGCCTTCATGTCGCACTGGCCGCTGTCTTTCAATCACTGAACTGGGAAAACAAAGGGATAAAGATTAATGGAGATTATCTAACCCACCTTCGTTTTGCTGATGACGTAGTCATTTTTGCAACTACCCCATCAGAGCTGCAGAGTATGATCCAGGAACTTGCTGACAAGAGTAAAGAAGTGGGATTAAAAATGAACTTTCAGAAGACAAAAGTGATGTTCAATGCTTTTACAAGAAATGAAGATTTATCGATTGATGGAGAAAAACTGGAGATAACAGATACGTATGTTTATCTTGGACAGCAGATATTAAGTGAGGGTCACATTGATGAAGAAATTAATCGGCGTACAAAACTTGCCTGGAGAGCTTTTGGAAGAAACAGCATAATTTTCAAGAGCAATATGCCATTATGTCTTAAAAGAAAAGTGTTTGATCAATGCATCCTTCCAGTGCTTACGTATGGTGCAGAGACGTGGACCTTAACTAAAAGAGACATACAAAGGCTGCAGACAACTCAAAGTAGCATGGAGAGGTGCATGCTTGGTATAACCAGGAGAGATAAGAAGAGGAACTCGTGGATCCGAAAAATGACAAGAGTGGAAGACATCATGATCAGAGTTAAATCCCTGAAATGGCAATGGGCTGGACATACTGCCAGAAGGACAGACCATAGATGGACAGCCGAAATTTTAGATTGGATTCCAAGGGACAGGAAAAGACCCAGAAAAAGACCACATGGGAGATGGGTGGATGAAATTCGTAAATATGCGGGAGTGACATGGAGGAGACTGGCACAAGACAGACCGTTGTGGAGGAAACTTGGGGAGACCTTCGTCCAGCAGTGGATTGATAATGGTTGACAATGATGATGATGATGATATATATATTATTTTTTTAAGATAAAAGAAACCTACTTTACAAAATAAACGTAACTCTAATTCCTTATTTTGATTTTTAAACTCTAACTCTTTTACAGTTACGTTATCCACCTGAATTTTACTTTTTGTTTGTTAAATTTCTGATAGAAAAAGAAACAATTTTAAATTTTGACATTTTATTTATTTTTATGTTAAAAATGGCTGTACCAATTTGGCGCCACAGTACGCCATAACGCCGCATACTTAAAGCTATTATCAGTCACTTGGTCTAGTCAACACACCCTTATTAGTCTAAAAATACTAAGAAAATAAATTAAATCGTATGTCAAAATTAACTAATTAGCTAAGAATTGACATACAGTAAGTGCAAGATGACTTAATACGACTACTATACCATACCACTGAAAGTTAGAAGGTGCCTTAAGCAAGAACACATCGATTTAGTATTTAATGTTATTATTATGATAGCCTTGCCAATCATTTAAATTTTGATTCTTAA
Organism: Macrothele yani; assembly: GCA_039090855.1. NCBI lineage: Eukaryota > Metazoa > Arthropoda > Arachnida > Araneae > Macrothelidae > Macrothele > Macrothele yani. Next base: position 155,107,529 of record CM077001.1, on the reverse strand, counting down.
TTCATATATCTGTAAAACCTAAAATTTACATTTTTTATGATCACCTAATAGCTGTTTCTTTCAAATATATATATATATATATATATGCTCTTTAATGCCACATTGCAAAATGTCTTTCAATCATTAAACTGGGAAAACAAAGGGATAAAGATTAATGGAGATTACTTTACTCATCTGCGTTTTGCTGATGACGTAGTAATCTTTGCAACTACCCCTTCAGAGCTGCAGAGTATGATCCAAGAACTTGTTGACAAGAGTAAAGAAGTGGGATTAAAAATGAACTTTCAGAAGACAAAAGTGATGTACAATGCTTTTACAAGAAATGAAGATTTATCGATTGATGGAGAAAAGCTAAGTTTGCATGAATTTCAAACTGAGTATAAATAAGGGAAAACCCAAAGTTTTGGTGTTTGAGAGAGGAACTGGTAGCACTGAATGTAATGTAAGTATGAACTGCACTGTGATTGACCAGGTGAGTGAGTTTGTGTATTTAGGAAGCATGTTTGACAGAGAGAACAAATTGGATGGTGAAATTAGTAGGCAAGTGAATTCTTCATTGAAAGTCATAGCTGCTCTGGGAGGTTTTCACAGGAATGATGGATTCTCTAGAGAGTCCCGCATGGCTGTGTATGAAAGTGTAATTGTTCCTACTCTGATGTATGGCAGTGAAATCTGGGTACTGCAGAGAAAACGTAGGAGTCGTTTGTGTGCTGGAGAAATGCATTATTTACGGGGGTTTGGGGCAAGACGCAGTCTGAGTGTGTGAGGAATGAAGATGTGTTGCAGTTGTGTTACGTGAAGCAAAATGTTGTTAGCAAGGTGGAGACCAATATGCTTCGGTGGTTTGGCCATGCTGAAAGAATGAGTGATGAGATGCTTACTAAGAAAATCTTTTTAGCCCAAGTGGCAGGAAGGAAAGGCAGAGGAAGGCCAAAGAAGACATGGGTGGATCAGATTCAGGAGTGTCTGCATGAGAAAAAGATTATGAGTATCAAGTATAAAATATCTTGTGTACGGCGTGTAATGGATATCATTGAAGCCCGAGTTGTATGTCAAGATCGCTGTAAATGGAGAAGTTTGATACGACAACAGTAAGTAAAAATATCTGGTAGTTGTGTTTCTTTTTGGAGCTAACCTCTGAATCTCAGAGAACAGCTTAGTGATATGTATGTATGTATGTATGTATGTATATATGGAGAAAAGCTTGAGACAACCGATACCTACATTTATCTTGGGCAGCAGATATCAAGTGAGGGTCACATTGATGAAGAAATTAATCGGCGTATCAAACTTGGATGGAGAGCTTTTGGAAGAAACAGTACAATTTTTAAGAGCAGTATGCCGTTGTGTCTTAAAAGAAAAGTGTTTAATCAATGCATCCTGCCAGTGCTTACATATGGAGCAGAGATTCACTGACCAAAAAAGACATACAAAGACTGCAGACAACTCAAAGAAGCCTGGAGAGATGCATGCTTGGTGTAACCAGGAAAGATAAGAAGAGGAACTTGTGGATAAGGAAAATGACAGGAGTGGACGACATCATGACCAGAGTGAAATCACCAGAATGGCAATGGGCTGGACATGTTGCCAAAAGGACGGATCACCGATGGACAACTGAAATTTTAGACTAGATTCCGAGGTACAGGGAAAGACCCTGTGGGAGACAGATGGATGAAATTCGAAAGTTTGCTGAAGTGATATAGAGGAGACAGGCTCAAGACAGACATTGTGGAAGAAACCTGGAAAGACCATCCAGCAGTGGATTGATAATGGTTGATCATGATGATGATATATATATACATGTAATTTTTTTCAACAAAAACATAATAAACTTACCTGAAATAATTCCTGTATGCTGTTCTGTATTAAGAATCTATACTCTGAGTTGCATCCAACAATCAATCCAAAATGAAGAAGGTACGTAAAGTATCGATAAGATGAAAATAAGCACAGTCACTCGAGCAATCATGGTTAGACTAGAGTTGCTATTGCCACATCATAGTTGATTAGTTGTATGGCACATGACTGAAGCCACATCGTGGAGAACAGATATGTTGTCACTGTATCTTATGCGAGATTATAGGGATCATGGTTTTTGCAATACCATGAATATCCACATTGCCCAAGCGCATTCATTATTTCAACATCGCATTCCCCTTGGAGGAGAAAATATAAGCTCTTCTCTCCATTGCCATGTGGACTGGAGTCTGACGATCTACGTGCAACAGTACATGCATATTTACTATTCCTGCATCGGCAGGAATCGTGTCATGAGAGAAACGATGGCGGCTTTGCGGAGTCTTGCACACATGATTCTGAATCACAGTTTTCCCACATTGTGATTTTTTTATAGCGCACTGCAATTCATGATATATCGTCACGTCGAATATTATGAAACCGGCTGCCATGATGTGGACTTCAAACTGGTATTGGGCGATATATCACCCAGCCCTAATGTGTAGTAAAGTAACTTTCAAAGCTCAAAAGCAGAATTTTACGCCATTAATTAAAAAGTATTACGAGTTCTATTTTGGTTGTAAAGTGGGTGATCAAGATAAGAGTTGAGCCCTTCATATCTGTTGTGTAACATACACAGTGTGGCAAATAATTTTTAAAACTGGGTCTGTAAAATGAAATAGAAACAAGAAATTATATTTTGTTTTGGTTTGTTATTCAAAATAAGTCCCTCCGGCTTCAATACACTTGTTACAGCGATTTAATGATTCGAATGCCTGTTCCAGTTCACTTTGCGGAATTGCCTCCAAAGCACGCGTCAAAGCTGTTTGTATGGTCGAAATATCATCAAAATAACACTCTTTTAATGTCATTTTAAGTTTTGGGAATAAAGAAAAGTCGCAGGGTGCTAAATCAGGCGAATACGGTGGATGATTCAACACACAGATGTTATTTTTCGCCAAAAATCTATGAACAAGAAGTGAGGTGTGACTGGGTGCATTATCGTGCAACAAACACCAACTGTTTTCATCCCGATATTCTGGACAAATGCGACGAATTCTGCCCATCAAACGCCTCAAAACATTTAAATAAAACTCACTAGTAATTGTTTGTCCACTTGGAACAAATTCTTTGTTTATAATAAATACCCTTACTATCGAAGAATGTAATGAGCATTGTTTTGATTTTCGATGGAACTTTTCTTGTTTTTTTGGCTTGTGGTGAGTTTTTTGACTTCCATTCCGCACTTTGTCGCTTTGTTTTAGGATCATATTGAAAACACCATGTTTCATCACCTGTAACAATCAATTTTAAGAAGTTTGGATCATTTTCAGCGGCTGAAATGATGTCTCTGCAATGTGCACTTCTCCTTGATTTTTGTTCATTGGCTAACGTGTGTGGAACAAATTTAGCACAGACTTTTGTTTTGCCCAAATCTTCATGCAGGATGGTTTGAATCATTTCTTTGTTGATGTTTAAAGACTCTTTCATCATTCTTAGTGATGCACATCGATTGTTTGCCACAAAATCACGCACTTTTTCAATAATCTCAGGTATCCTAGATGAACTTGGTCTTCTGGTATGCTTATCATTTTCTAGTGTATCTCTTCCGTCCAAAAAACGTTTGTGCCACAGGAAAACATTTGATCTACTTAAACAAAACTCACCGTAAACTTGTTTCATCATTTGGTACGTTTCCGAGGCACTTTTACCAAGTTTTGCGTTAAATTTAATAACAGCACTTTGTTCCATCTTAATAATTCAACATGAAAAATTTTTACTTCTGTAATGAACGGCCGTTTCGTTTGAGTTACTTTAACAACTGCGCAGTACTTTTGGCAGAAAGCAAGCAGATGGTCACGGTTTATAACGCATTCACTATTACACTGGTGGCGCCACTGTAGGCTGAAATCTAGCGCCAGTCTTAAAAATTCTTTGGCGCACTGTGTATGCTGGACTTCTCACAAGATGGTTTGGAGGGAACCAAAGGAGCACTCTTCAGACTGTTATTTCCGTTTAACAAGCAGAGCAGAGATCATATCTAAGCCTAAACACACCCTGATTTGCCTTCTGCAGATCGGGGAGGCCTGTTTCTCACAGGAATGATTTGCCTGTGCCACACCTCCAGAAAATGTGACATTGAGTGATAATGAGACACTTGTACTAATGACATTCATCAAAAATAAGGAGAAAATGTTCATCATGATCCTGATTCTGAAGCAAATACTTCTTCATTTTGGGCCTCATTTATTAATGCAAGGAGACCTTTAATGACTTGATACATACAGAATTATTGAGGAAGAAATATTTCCTCAAAAATGCGTGGGTACATACAAAGCAACTATAGCCGCCCCGGTGGCGCAGTGGTCTAAGGCGCTGGCCTCTTGAACATTCGTCTGTAAGGGGTCCGGGTTCGAATCCCGGTCAGGCATGGATGTTGTGTTTGTCTTACGGCACTGGCTCTCTCCCTTCCCTGGAAGCAGTGACCCTAAATTAGGGACGGGCGACTGCTTATAGCCCATTGAGTTGCTCACGGTGGTCGTTAAACCTCCAATCAAAAAAAAAAAAAAGCAACTATATTTAGGCAGCACGTATATTTAAGTAAATCAGAATTATACACTGAAACTGCCTGTTCTTACTGATCTTCCCTGTAACAGCTCCTCAGAAGACTTGAAATACTGGCGAATTACGACCTGCATCCATGCTTGGAAGAAGATGGTCAAACAACACTACGAAAAATCTGAGGTTTTCAGATTCCTAGGACCTTAGTTGCTTGGAACTTCATTGCCCTGGGTGGTGTCTAGTTAGCATACTCGAACAGAAATCGGGAGATGCGGGTTCATTTCCCACTCCAGGATGATGTAATTTTCAAGTTTCCTGAGGAGTTGTTGTATGGAAGATCAGAAACCACAGGCAATTTCAGTACATAATTCTGATTTACTTGAATACATGTGCTGCCTAAATATAATTGCTTTGACTTGATACACGATTTAAATTTGTCTGAAAAACAGGTTGAACTTTTAGGATACAGGTTCAAAAAATGGAATCTTCTTAATTTAAAAAAATTTCATTAGAAAGAAATTTAGTATTTTGTAATGATGTTTGCTCTGTGATGGAGGCACTTAGTCATGAAGATGATACAACTGAGTGGCACTTATTCAATGACTCCTCTAAAGTTAAACTGAAAGCTGTGCTTCTTCATGAAGCACAGCTTTCAGTTTAAATGTACGACATGAAAATATGAAACTACTTTTGGAAAAAATTCAGTATGAAAAATATGCTTGGAAAGTTATTGCTCTTTTACAGTTTAGGTACCCAAAATTTTGTTGTTTCCCATGTGAGTGGGATAGTAGAGACAAAAGAAGTCATTATATGAGAAAGGACTTACTTAAATGCAAGTCACTAACTCCAGAGAAGAAAAACAAATGTCATAAATCTTCCACCACCACTCCCCTCCCTCCCTCCCCTTACACACACACATTAAACTAGGACTTATGATAAACTTCATCAAGGCAGTGAACCAAAATAGTGCTGGATTCACATATTTGAAAGAAAAATTCCCCTTAATTAGTGACACCAAAAGTAAGGAAAGGATTTTTGTAGGCCATAAAACAAGGGAGCTGATACATTTCTTTCCTGAAAATCTTGGTGCTGTCAGTGGCAAACGTGACGAGTGACTTCATGAAAATATTTGGGGTGTGGAAAAGTGGTACAAGGGTAAATGGAGTCCCAGTATACAGGCTGACTAATGCTGGACACTCAAGAGAAACATTCTATTAGCAGAATACACCAGGAAGTTAACAATGGCTTTATAAGTATGTAAATATACAATTTATTCAAATTTAAACTGTGTGTTACTAAAAACTAATATATTATTTGAACTCAGCATGAAAATTACTATTAAAATCACATATTTCTTGTGGGGAAAAAAAGTTTTTTTTTTTTTGTTTTTTTTTGTAGATCGGTGTTATTTGTATTTTTCAACAGGACTACCATTCAAATGGTTTCTTGGCCTGAAAAAAAAAAAATAAAGGCCACACTTTGTTTGTTTCAATGATTTTTGTATGTAACCTGCCTCATTATTGCTGTTTTCCAGTATATGGTTAAGTACAGATGAGTTAATTTCCTAACCATATTAAATTTCCATAAATCTCAAGCATTTTTGAACCATTACTGGGGCCTCAAAGGAAGCAAAAAAAAAAAAGCTGCTTTCATATAGCTTCACTTAATAACATTCTAAAACAAATAGTGGGAAAAGGAAATGTTTTCTTTTTTTTGCAATAATTTTATTTCTAGATAATTTGTGATTAAAATCCACAGACCCTATACATTGCTGCCTTGCTCATATATGCTAAAAACTGGGCTTTACCATTATGATATGCATTTCTTGAGTTTAATAAGTACTATTGTTGTGAAGAAATTAACTGTAATTACATGAGTACCATATTTTGAAACTTGTTTTCATGCACAATAAATCTGTATTGTCAAAATATTCATATTCCTGTAAATATTAATTTTATTCTCTTTAGATGGTCCTAAAGTTAAGGTCCGTATTCAACGTCCATGGAGAAGACAATTAAAAAGTAGCCAGTCAGAAAGTGATTCAACAATGTCAAGAACGAGTGTGGAAAGTGACGTTTGCCATTGTGAGAATGGATTTGTAACAATAGATGATCCAACAGTTGATATTTCTCAAAGTATTCTTCTGGATAAAGAATTAGTCAGAAAGGCCAAATCATTGAGTTAGTATAGCGTCTTTTGTTTGATTCTTTGGGTATGAAATTTTAGTTTTTCTGACTGGTTTAAACATCACCACATTATTCATGGAATATCTGTTAAAAAATTTAGGCTTTGCAGATAGTACAACATTTTTTAAAACAAACAGAAAAGGTTTTTGCAGCACTTTGATTTTTTAAGCAAATCGTAATTGTTGGGAGAGGTCGTATATTTGGAAAATTAACAACAGAAAGACTTAACACAATATGAAGAGAGAAGTCTGCAAACTGTTGGAGAAAAGTTTTTTTTTTTTTTTTTTTTTTTTTTAACTTTTTTACAGATTTTATAGAGGTTATTATTCAAAAAAGTTGGTGGTCAAATTTTCGAACTAAAGCCTAGTTCTATATAATTTATGACTACTAAGCTTGCAGTGTTAAGATAGAATAATAATAACATTTCGCACAATAAAATGTTTATTATACATTCATCATCAGGACTATGTCACTGGAGTAGTTGCTGCCACTATGTCGGAAATGTCCAACCACAATTATCGTTAATTGTGGTGGTACTTCTCACTATTTCCATCCCTTCTTCTAGTTTCCTCTTTACTAAATTTGATTAGTGGGCGATTTATTCTTACTGAGTCCCAATTTATGGAGTGTCCACTTGCTTGTACAGGGCCAGACAGACATATGCAAGCAAGTGGACACTCCATAAATTGAGACTCAGTAAGAATAAATCGCCCACTAATCAAATTTAGTAAAGAGGAAACTAGAAGAAGGGATGGAAATAGCAAGAAGAAGAAGTACCACAATTAACGATAATTGTAGTTGGGCACTTCCGACTGAGTGGCAGCAACTGCACCAGTGATGTAGTCATGATGATGAACTAGGCTTTAGTTCGAAAATTTGACCCAACTTTTTTTAATAATAACCTCTATAAGACCTGTAAAAAGTTATTTCCACAGTAAACTATGAATAGAAGTGCCATAAATTCATTTACAACTAGAAAATATAATTCAATGATTGCGGTACTGTGAAACCTCAATTAATTGCACACCTCTGAACAATGGTAAGTTTTGATTGCTACAGAACAGCTAGCTGCCTTAGGATTAATATTAATGATAACCTCCAAACAGTGGTCAATAGACACCTTGTCCTTTAGGATTTTATTGAGTTCTTTCAGTACATCAGAGAGAAGGATAATATTGTTGCTAAAGGAAGTATGTCTTGAGAAGGATGGGTTGGAGAAAGGCAGGTACAATGGCGTGCTTAAGGGAAAAGAAAGAAGTTAAAGTATGTTTCATTCACAACTAGGGGGATTGCATGGTTGCTTGTGCCTGAAACGTTTTCTGTTGGCAGCGGTATATCTTCGTTTGGTCCCTGTTTTTCAGCACATCTCCAGCTAACTGTGCAGTTCAACTTTAGTGTCTAACTTTTTTCTTTCTCTTAGCAGAAGTTAAACTCTTAGCTTGCTATTTTTAAGGTGAAGTTTAAGAAAACAGTTCGGACACCACTGTTCTAAAATCCTTTACACCATGTTATTTTATTTTGCTTTTGAAGAAAGCTCTGAAACCATTTTCATTATGTGTAAGCTTTGTACAATTATCCTTTTGTACCAAAGCAGTGGACTAGCCTCTGAACAACATCATCTCCCAACAATGGTGACTTTTCCCCTGTCTGAGCAGCAACCGTCATTCAGAGATTTCACTGCATTATTATTTGCTTGTGGGTGCCGCAGGTCTAATTATGGAACTGTCAGATCTAACTACAAAGTTTTGATAATGCTGCAGAACTAGCTCATGACTTTTGCTCTTTATTCACTTTAAAGTAACACAAAAACACTTAAGTACTGAAAGCTATCACATTTTTTTGAATTGCTGGGTCATTCCACGTGTCATGGCTCTGTTTCAATCCCCCCCTTCCCAGATTATACAAAGAAAAATATGGTAATTATTCTTCCCTTCTTCCCTTTATTGATTTTCAGCATGTGAGAAGTCTGAATAAATGCACACATTTCTTTGTTCTTTTGTGTGAATACCTTCAAGAACTGCATGGCTAAGAATTCATTAACATGCAGGCATTGTGTACCTGTCGAATTTCTGTCTTATTATTTTCTCAACTAAAAAAATTTAAATTAAGGTGATGTGTGCACTGTCATGTGTTACCAATGTGTAAAAATGTAACAAAACGTTATATAACAATTATGTATAAAAAAGATTGTGCTTATGTTACCGGTTCATCCGTCCATCTGTAGACACCATATCTCTGCAAATATTAGTTTGATTGGAAAAATTATTTTTGCATTGGGAAGCTTGAGATGTACGAATGATGATCCTTCATTTCTTTTTTTCTTATGATGCACAATTTTGCCGCTACAGTGTGTAAATGCAGATGGTATCGAATTCAAAATACATTTTATTCCACACATTTGTTTTTTTTTTTTTTTTTTTTTTTTTTGATTGGAGGTTTAACGACCACTGTGAGCAACTCAATGGGCTATAAGCAGTCGCCCGTCTCTAATTTAGGGTCACTGGTTCCAGGGAAGGGAGAGAGCCAGTGCCATAAGACAAACACAACATCCATGCCTCACCGGGATTCGAACCCGGACCCCGTTCGGACGAATGATCAGAGGCCAGCGCCTTAGACCACTGCGCCACCGGGGCGGCACACATTTGTTTCTAAACATCCGATTGAAAATAAAAAATCTTTTACCTTTTGATTCCATTTATGTTGAAGAGTATTTTAGGTATAGTTACTTTTTCAAGTTACACATAGATTTTCTGCTAGGGGGCATGAAAGTAAATTGCATTTTCCCTGATATCTCTGCTTCTAAATCTTAGATTTGAACATTTTTTTCTGCAGAGGATACAGTTCCTGATGGGAAATCTTTTGCATATACTTTCTAATTTTTCGTAAAAAGTATGGCCACCAAGAGGTGTAATTATTAGTTTTTGCAACAAAATCTAAGCTTCTAAAATCTCGACTGAAAAAGTTCTTTCGTGGACCGATGCTGCTCAAATCGAAAAACCTTTTGAGAATACTTTCTTTTAAAAATAATAAATGATTTGTCCACCAGAGGGTGTAGAATGTAGATGCATATCTTATTTTTTGTCTATACTGTATCTCTCCTTCTAAGAGTCCGATCTGAAAAATTCCTTCTCTGTTGGATAGAATTTCTGGTGCAAAATGTTGTTCATATAATTTCAAATAATTTATAGACTTTCTGCTAGGAGGCGTAAAGGTAAAGCGCATTTTTCCCCGATATCTCTGCTTCTAAAACTCCAATTTGGAAAATTGTTTCTGCACCGGATACAGCTCCTGATGGGAAATGCTTTGCATATAATTTCTGATATCTGATAAAGAATGGTTTGTCCACCCACAGGCGATGTAAGGTTTAATTTCTGCTTCTGACGTATTTACAGGAAAGTCTGACCTTCTAAAATCTCAATTGAAAAAAATTCTTTCGTGGACTGATACCCCTCATGTTGATAAACCTTTCTAAAATATTTTATTAAAATAATACATGATATCTCCACCAGGGTTCGTAGATATATATCTTATTTTTGTCAATATCTCTGCTTTTAAGAGTTTGATTTGAAAAATTCGTTCTTTGTTGGATAGAATTTCCGGTGGAAAATGTTTTTCATATAATTTCAAGTAATTAATAGACTTTCTGCTGGGGTTGTTAAGGTAAATTGCGTTTTCCTTTATATCTCTGCTTCTAAAATTCTTCCTGTATGGCATACAGCTCCTGATGGAAAATGTTTTGCATATAATTTCTAATATTTGGAAAGGAATAGTTGTACCACCCAGGGGCTTAAACGTTTATTTCTGCTTCTGATGTAGTTGCGGCAAAATCTGTGCTCCTGAAAACTCGATTGAAAAAGTTCTTTCGTGGACCGATGCCGCTCACATCGGAAAACCTTTTGAGAATACTTTCTTCTTCCACCAGGGGGTGTAGATGTTTACTCCTAAGAGTCCAATTTGAAAAATTCTTTCTTCGTTGCAGAACATTTCCACTACAAAATGTTTCTCATCCACAAGTCTGCCACCAGAGGGCATAAGTTCATGTTTCCGTTTGCAGCAATATCTGTGGGACTGAAAACCTGATCAAGAAACTGCTTTCTTCGGTCAGATACTACTAACTATGCAAACTCTGTGTGCATATTTTCTTCCCAAAATAATGCACAATTTTGCAGATAGGTGGCACAAATGCTTAATCTGTTTTTCTACATGTGTGATTTAAAAAATTCTTTCAACATCAGATGCCATTTACCTTGTAGAACACTTGAGGTTAGCATATGACAAGTTTTTTAGTTTGCAGTTCTGTTGCTAGGTGGTGTTTATGTACTTCAGCTTGCAGCTGTAGTTCCACTTCTAAAAACCCCATTGAGAAATTACTTCTTTACTGTATGCCATTCATTGCAATAGAGATGTGGAGCATTATCCTCTTAATAATAATGCTCAGATTTCCCACTAGGGGCGTACAGGTCGAAACCTTTTTCTCACTATCTCTGCTTCCAGGAGACATATTTAAAAAATTCTTTTTCCATAAAGAATATGTTTTGCCTATTTTCAATTCTTCCACTAGAAGGCATGGAATTATATTGTGTTTCCTTCTACATGCATATTTCTTTTTTAACTGTTCAAGTTGAAAATCTCTTTGTCTTTGATACCTTCCTTGTGCTATGAGAAATGTACCGTAATTTCGGGTAGATGAGCCATGGCATATAATATGAGTTCAAAATTAAATTTTCGGCCCACACGGCTTATACAGCATGGCAACGTATATGACTTTTTTTTTTTTTTTTTTTTTTTTCGAAACAAAATTATGTAACAAGAAACGTTTTGGCTTGTTCCATTCTTTTTCCTGCGGGAAGATATCTCAATAGAGAGGGAATGCAATAATGATGCTACAGCCACATGCAATAAATTCCACCCACCCCCTCTTAAAACAAGACATGACAATAATAGGTTATAGCAGAGGTTCCTAATCTGTGCGTCACGTCACCGGTCTTGGTCCTGGGTGTCGTGACTATAAGGAAAAACTGAAACTTAAAATTTATAGTGAAACGCAACAAGAAAATTTTCAAGACGTGTACATATTTTGAAGGAAAAAGAAGACACATTATTTTTCTTGTTGTGAAAGCGCTCCTTTCATCTGAGTTCCGGAGTGTTACGCTCTTTGAAAACTTGGTGTGACGTCGTGCAGATCTCGCTTTCCCTGCAGTCTGAAAATAATCTGAGCCAGGCGAAGCCAAGTGAGAGTAATTCCCTTTTACCAAACCCTACCTTTTCGAGGCAGGATTTTCAGCTCCGGCAGTAATAAAATCGAGATATACGTAGAAGCAAAGTTAACGTTGAGATGGAGATCTGCATAGCTGTATCGAACGTTGTCCCCTGATTCGATGGTTTGTGTGATGAGAAACAAGCTCTCCCATTCCATTAAGATGCAAATACCTCTGTTAGATAATTTCTAAAATTACTGTAAAAATGTGAAAGCCAAGTGAAGAGTATTACCATTGTGAAAATATGCCTATCATCAATTTCTTCTTATTCAGTTATGTAATTGTATTTTAATTTTGTATTTTTACATTAAAAAGAATACAAGCTAGTAATGTAAATGAATATTTTCTTTCAAAAAATACCGCAAACAGGGGTGTCGCACGAAAAATGTGACATGTGAAGGGCGGCGTGGTCTCAAAAAGTTTGGGAACCCCTGGGTTATAGGATTGAAGTGAGACAGGTAAGAGAGAGGTGACTCCGATAAAACTCAGAAAAATCCATGGCGGGGGGGGGGACTTCGCAGGGAATCGATCATGTTAGCAAGGATCGCCCTTGTTTCATGCTCCGAGCAACTAACTCTCTTTGAACTCATGAGCTTTGCTCCGACGCTCTCTCTCCCCTCTTGAAACGAGTTATCCGACTACCATCCAAGATCGATTGTCATTGGTCAATGACAGGACATGCAAATATTGTCAGTGACGTGGGCGTTTTTTGCATTAATTGATTCTGTTCGCCAAATCACATTTTCTCGAGTACGCCTAGTTCTACGTTATTATGGAAAGCAAAATGACGAAATGCAGAAGTTATTCTATTTTTAAGCTAACGGTAAATAAATGTTTTTTTCCGAATCCTGGAAAAACATCAAAACTTCGACGATTATTTCGGGCTTCACTGAAGCAAACATTGTTTCTAAAAACTGCGGTGAAATGCCAGAAGACAGCGAAAGTGATGCGGACGACCCCGAAGTTTTTTTAGATGATGAGCTTTTAAAACTTTTTAATTCGGACAGTGAAGTTTCCGATTTTGATGGATTTGATTGAAAAACTATGTGTACCATATATTTTCAGAATGTTGTGCGGTTTTTTTTTTAATTCTTGAGGTATAAATGTTTTATAATTGGTTTAAGCACCTTATGAATTCTTCGAGTAAATTTTTATAAAATAGGTGGTAGGGTAAGTGTTATCCTCAAGATTGAATCTTGTTTAATTGATATTTTTATTTATTTGAAAGATCAGGTTCTATATCTTTATCTATGTAATGTTTTCAAGATTCTGTGGTGGTACTACCCCACCTTACTGCGAAGGTGCAGCGTGTACGGAGGTGCGGCATTTCTGGTGATTGTTTTTTCATTCCGCCCCTTTTTTTATCGCTGCGGCGTATACGCCAGTTTGGCTTATTTACCCAAAATTACGGTATTATGCACCATTTCCTAACATACTTTTTAGCCACTGGTAGAAGTAAGTAGTTTTTTTCTATTTCTGGATGTTTTATCAATTGTAGAAACCTGATTGGTCATTTTTCTAACTGGTTCCATTGACTTTGCAGTACTTTGATAAATTTAATTCACAAGACGTGCTCATTGCAACCAAAAATTCAGTGTCATCTTTCTTGTTACTCTTCGAAAGGTTTTCAAAAGTACTTGTAAAAGACCATATGCCTCACCAGAGTTAAAAACTTCAAGACTGAAATTCATAACTCTGTGTTTGAATACCTTAAGGTAACAAAAGATTTTTAATTTTTTTACTAACAGTGCTGCAAGGTTGGTTTATTGTTGATAAAAGTTGTTCAGATATTTCCTCAGTGCTAAAAGTTGACTCAGATTGCACACTGCCAGTTGAAACAAGGAATGGGGTTAAGTTGAAAGGTAATTTGTATCCCAAAAAACTTAAATAGTGCATTACCTGCGAATTTCATCCCTGTACTGCTGTAAATGAAGACCATGACACACCTTGTTCAATTGAAATGGTATTTATGAACTCAGTAAGTAAAAATTGTAGGTGACAAGGAATGAAATCTGTTTACAATCTCCTAGACACTTTCTAATGAATAAAGTTAAAACTTTAAATTTAGAGGATTGTAAAGATTTTATTCCTCATCATCTTCAGTTTTTACTTAAGTTTGTAATTATCGTTTCAGTTGAACAAGGTACATCACGTGTTAGTCCATTTATGGCAGTACAGGGATAAAATTTCCCAGCAGTCAACTCCGGAAGCTTTGACACTGAAATTATTTTTTAATTTAACCACCCCCACATTTTTTGTTCAACTAGCAGTGTATAATTTGAATCGGCTTTTGGCATCGAAGAAATATCTGAACAGCTTCTATGGGCAAACTGACCTTGCAGCCTTGTCAATAAGTAAACAAAAATCTTCTGTTACCTTTAAGGTATTCAAACACAGAATTACAAATTTCAATCTTTAAGCATTTTACCCTCATAACCTACATCTAAGGTTCTATAATTAACTCTAAAAAGTATTTGAGCTAACCTTATCCAGACATGTGATCTTCAAGCACTTTTGACAACATTACACTGAGAACTGGTCACAGTGGTTGAAGTGCTTGCCTTTAGCCATTTGTCCGGGTTTGAGTCCTGGTGAGGCATGGATGTTGTGTTGTTTTAGGGCCAGTGTCTTATGACACTGGCCCTAAATTAGGAATGGGTAACTACTTATACCCCATTGAGTTGCTCTACGTGGTTGTTAAACCCCAAACAAACAAACTGAGCGCATGAAGTATACACTATTGTTTGTGAAAAGTTGTCAATAGTTATTGATCACATATTCAATAAAACTTGTATCGCTTCTGCATTTAGGAAGCCTGTATCAATAAATGTAATTAATTGCCTGGTGCTGCATCGTGACAGGTAAAGGGGAAAGTGACTTATCATATGTGGGGATATTAACAGTTGTACCAACCTACAAATGGTAATATTTAGAACAGCAAGAATGAAAGATATATGCTTAAAACAGAGATGCAGTTCATTTCTTTTTCTTTGTCATATAAAACTCGTAATTTGACCTTCCATCTGTGTTCTCATTAAATATTTTCTCTCTTAATGGCACATTATTCCTCTCAACAAGCTTTTCAAGTTGCAGAGAAGAGTGAAATATGCAATGTTCTGATTACGATGTACTATTTCAGATAAGAATGATTTGACCTATGTGTTTTATATTGGTGACAGCAAGCAATTAATATCAAAGGAGTATTATTAAGAAATAATGTGGAGTTTCATCTTGAACTTGTGATTCTTGAATCCTGCACTGTATTGACTCTGAAATATTTTTTATATTGTGTGAATAAGTGACATTTAAGTTGAAATAACTTTGAAGTTGTAAAGTCATCAAACCCTGATTATTCTGTAATCTCGAAGTAAACAAGAGCATTATTAGAATACTGCGGTCAATGCTGGTTAGGGTTATGCTGATAGTAAATGTCTCATTGTTTTGGCTTATTTCAGCAGCACGTGCATGATTATAATTATATTGTGGCCATAGGTTTATCTCAGCTCTGAAATGAGAATAAGGAACATACCAAAATTGCTGTGAAAACACATAACATAGTGCTGTCTTTGTTGTTGCTGTAGCTCCTGAGCTCGGAATGATGGCCCATGCCACCCTTTGTATGTGTAAATTAAATGGAGACATTCATGTATGGTATTTGGATATCACACCTCTAAAAAGTATTGTGAAAACAGGTCCAGCTGCTATAAAAGAGTGCCCAAGATGTCCATATTTAGCACCAGAGGACCTCAAAGTTTATAAAGTATGGCTATCTCTAGCTGAAATGCAACTGGACTGTCAAGAGGGCTTCTTTTGTCCAATACCTGCTTTGTTTAAACCTCATAGGGAAATACCTTCCCCCAAATGATCGTATAAGCCCCACGGTTTGTACATCACCAGTGGCCATACAGGGCCTTTTCTGTGTCTTTTAAGTATGTTCCTGATATTTGGAACTTACAATCTTCTGAGATATTGTACTGGTCAAAACAGTCTTCAGTGTACCACAATTTTCACATTACAGCTAATCATGCCAACATGGGGCAAGTAATGGCATAATATGGGATTCCTTACTGTTGGTACAGATAGGGTAACCATTGGTGGAGTTTCAAATTCTTGGGTGATGTCTCCAAATTCAGACAAAGTGGTTGAGATTCTGGTATTACGGTCATTCGTATCTGCACATGTTTTATGAGAAACTTCAGAGCCACAGGCTTCATGCAAAAACTCCATCTGAAATTCTGCCGATTTATTTTT
Source organism: Macrothele yani (assembly GCA_039090855.1). Taxonomy (NCBI): domain Eukaryota; kingdom Metazoa; phylum Arthropoda; class Arachnida; order Araneae; family Macrothelidae; genus Macrothele; species Macrothele yani. The sequence goes on along the minus strand of CM077001.1, from coordinate 155,091,316 downwards.
ATTTTAAAATTTGGGTACCACCATAGAATGATAAAGGGTTTGATGATTTTAAGAACTTTAATAACATTTGAGGTTACTTCAATTTAAATATCACTTGTTAGCTTAACTTAATTTTGCTGAACTCTTATATTGTAATTTTTTATCATTGGTGTAGAAGTAAAAGCCAAAAAGCTTAATTTTAATTACACAATCAGACCTGCCAAGTTTTACGGTTTACCCATAAAATTTACGGAAATGTGACTTGTTTTACGGGCAAAATGTTAATTTTACGGATTTGGCGATTCTCCGAGATTATTTTTCTTTTTCTGACGATTTTGCACCCACTATTAAAACTTTTTTTTTTTAAACTTAATCCATTCAAAGTAAAGTGCTGATGTAAGTTACGAATAAGTTTTTAGTTACATGTGTTTATTTGGGAACATTTTGCTGCAGTTTTCCCACGTTTTAGGTTATTGTTTTGCCTTTTTTTAAACACTAGAACACCAACCAGCTGGGCTAATTTAACCTTCCATTTGGTTCTCTTCCTCTCTTGTGCACGCTGTTTCCCCCTGCCTTTCTTTTCAGATCATGCATTGTTCATCTCCCGAGTCGCAACTTCTCAGAAGGCCAGCGTGGAAAAAAATTCCAACGGATTTTAAATCTGTGGAATTTTTAACCCCAGATCGATACCCAACATGACGAAATTAAGCAAAAACTGCCAGTTTTGTGAAATTAAAAATGCATTGGGGCATGCATGGTTTCGTAACTTCTTCTCTGGCAATAAATTTGACCTAACGAAAGAATGCTACTATAAGAGGAAGTTAAAAAAAAAGTAAGTCCAATGTTCATTCGTGCCAGTGCTGCTCCAGCAATGTTTTATTTTGCTGGTCCGTTAGTCAGTGAGTTTTCTACGCTTTCGCTTTCCAACCGTGCTTTGCTCAACGCTCGGTAACGTTCATAAAAATGTCTTGGCTTGATTCAATGAAATTAATATGTTGGGGTACATACTAATTCATCTAATCCTTATTGAAAATGGTCAAAGGTAAGGTCAAGACGTAGGAGCAGGATTCATTCTTCCGCCCTTTTGCGTGATGACTTGCGTAAAATCAAAGCATGATTGTGATGAAGTTTGGGTATGCTGTTCAGCACCCATAGTGGACCTATCCTATTGAAAATAGTTGCTATCAGCATTCACGGGGACAGTGTAGTAGCACATGCGCGAGATTTGTTCGCTCGCGTTTCAGAATTTTAGCACAATATCTTCCTTGAAAATTGACCGATTTGGATAGAATTTTTAATTTTAAAATGATGCGTGTGTGGCAGCTTTTTAATTTAGAAATTAATGGGCACAAAAAATGTTCTATAATAAAGCAAAAACACGCAAAATATCAATTAATTCATACTAAGGGATTCGTAAAGAAAACAGTAAAGTATCGGGAGAACACTGTTGCTTTTGCAAACCCACACTTTTTTGTAGGTATGAAATTTTGGGCTTTTAGTAAACAACTCTGAATTTTAAAATATCCGGATTTTGACAGCACGAGTTTAATCTAGAGAGGAAGTGGATTTTTTTTATCTGTTTGAAAAAAAAAGCGCTATTGGCTTTGTAACTTCTATCAAACCGAATTGAATTGGGTGATATTTAGAGATTTTCATTTTCTAAAACAGTATGTGTATTCTACAGTTTGTCATGTTAGGACATTTTTTTTTTTTTTTCCCAGAGACATAAGATCGGAGTTAAAATCCCGGTTCAAACGTTTTATGCCGTGGTTATGCCGCCACAAAGGGAGCAGGGGACGAGATGGGGAGGATGTCACCGACGAAGTGGCTGTATCGTTCCAGTTACGCCTGATGTAAAAGACAGTTGGTTTTGTTTCGTCAAAACAATTGTGTTAGTTTGCTGCAGGAGAGGGGTTGGTTCAGACGTTGATGGGCCCAGATTGTTTTTAAAAGGAATGACTAGAGAAGCTCTATTCGGTAAGATGAAGGGAGGGGGAGGACAGGAAGAGAAGACAGAACTATAAAATCAGTGCCATTTGGAAGTATAACGGATGCCACTAAAGGGATCGGATTTAGTAAAAGACAAGGCATCGATCCACCTGTGAGGAATGATGGGGAGGGAGGGGACGAACTCAAGGGAATGACATTCGTAACTAAAACCTAAACCTTTGTTTCTAGATGAAAGAACCTTTCAGTTGCTCTCTGCTTTCCTAGCTGACCAGCTCGAATCGGATAACTCTGTAATCGGTATTTTTTCCTCTACTATAGCAGTTTTTACTTACATTTTTTTTCCCGAGTGGTAATAAATTTAGTATTAGTGATTTGCTATGAGCAGCAACATGAAAGGGGAAAAAAAGTACTATAAAATATCTTGTGATTCGTATTCTGCGGAATTCCCGTGTATTGCGAAATCTTCAAGAAAGGAAAATATGCGTTTCGCGCTATGTGCCGATGCAATTTCAACATTTCGCATGGTGGAAGGAATTATATTACAAATCATATTTCTAGTGACAAGCATAAATATAACGTTGACTGCGTGGGAAAAAAAATAACGAAATTAACTTCCTTTTGTTAAAAGTTATAATGAACTCTATGTGCGATTCGTACAAAATGTTTGTTCACTTCATTTTGAGTTGAACATAATTTACCAGTTAGTGTCTCTCAGTCACTCTTACTTATTTAATTTTTTTTATTTGACTGTCTCATCGTCCGTGTCTCCGCAAGATAAAAACCTAACATGAAAATGGTTGGTTTTTGAAAAGATTTTAGTATGTTTCATGACGGCGTGGGACACGATCCCATTGAAAGGATAGAACATCCTTCCCTTTAGATGCAAACTTCTGTAAAAGTAAATTTTTATCACTTTATAGATCATAATTATAGCATAGTAATGAGAAATTATGTATAGAATTTATTTTAATCGATATGAATGTGCCGATAAATTTAAACATCTGTAGACACCTCAATTAAAAGTTGATGGTTCATTTGGGTAACATCGTTTTTTAAATCGATTTGTTCGGTACATTTAATCAATATGCGCGACAAGTAATTTAATCGAATATATCGATTAAAAATTTCATGGAATATATCGATTAAATTTTTTTACTGATTTCTGTTTCTGAAAGTTGGCAGGTCTGCACAATGTAAAAGATATTGCAGAATTGTGATATATATCAGGATTCAAGAATTCAGCACTTAAAAGTTCAATGCCAAGCACATCACGTTTTATTCATCAGCATATTAATTACATGTTGCTTGTAACAGCAGGATGAAACTACTTTACACTACTATTTTGTAATAATATGCATTTGACAATTATTGCTCACCATCACCAAAAATAATCGACGTCGATCAAATTGTACACTACTTATCACCCTTATCTAAAACATAAGGATATTTTACTCCTGTTATAGCATTCTTTTATTTACCTTTGATTGAAGAATGCCAACCGGAAAAGCTTGTAAAAAGAAATAATGTGTCATTAAATGAAAAACAAAATTTACATGAGAACACAGAAACTCAAATAGAGGTAAATATCACATATATTTCAAATGGACTCCTCTGGAACACACAAGAAATTTTAAGTAGTGAGCAATGCATTTTACCGTTTTTACACATTTTATTACATGAATTGAAAGCTAAAGTATTGGGAAAAGCTTTCATTGTGGATGTATAATAGCATTAAAAAGTTATCAGTCAATTACATATATGCAATATACACTGAGTGATAATTGATTTATGATCATCTACATACCTAATAGATCCTCTTTTGCCCTCAGTACAGCACCCATCCAAACATGGCATTGATTCAATAAGATACCTGAAGCAATTGGGAGATATGGCCAACCAAGTTGTGTGTAATGTGGCCTTCAATGGAGATTATTGGTGTATCCAAACACCTGATATGCTGTTCCATAGTGTGCCATAAGTGCTCTATGGGATTGATATCAGGGGATTTCAGAGACCAATCGATATGCCTGAAAGTCTGAACTGTGTTCCTCAAACCATTCCTGCACAACATTAGACCTATGGCTTGGCACAGTCTCATCTGGGAAGACACAATCCCCATTTGGGAAAAAGTGCAACATTGCTGGGTATACAGAGTCCGCAAGCAATTCTCAATAGTGTGCACCAATCATATATTCCACTTGTTCCAGGGGTCATAGTTCATGCCTAGTAAACATGCCTGACACCATACAATCGCTTGCACCGTGGAGATTACGCAGGATGGATTAAGTGCCTCATGTTGTTTGCACCAAATACACACACGACCATCCGTGGAGTGCAGTAAAAGACACGATTCATCAGACCAGCACACTTTTCTGTAGTCATTTGGCATTCAACTTGCATGGTCTTTGCACCAATGAACCATGGTTAGGAGAGGATGTTGTTGGGGTTGTCTGCTGTTATAGTCCATACATGTGAGTGTGCGACGCATGGTCATGACATATTATTGTGTATTGGGTATTAAACTGTTGAACAGTGCTACATTTTTTTAACTTCCGACGTTCAGAATATAACGTGTTAAAAGCGAACACTAATATTTTTTACTAGCTGAAGATAATCAATATAAGTGCTACGTCTGTTGGCCTATACGAGTTGTTGGACCTGGCGCTCACCTCGCACATCAACATTTCACTGTCCTATGCAGCTTTGCCTCTGGGTCATTTTGTTTGGCCATTTACACACCAGGCCTGATACACTTTAACTACAGCAGCTCTCAAACAACCCACCAGTTAAGCCGTTTGCGAAATTGAGGCTCCCGCAATCTGTCCTTTCTAAAAGTCTGATAAATACTTCCATTTATCTATCACACTCCGAATTTTACTACCTACTGCTCCACTCACACCTTATATATGCTATGTCAAACAATTAACCACTCCCTCGTGTAAATCATGTGGTCAATGAGCTGCATCCACTTTTGAAAGTGGTGGTCATAATTCAGTGATCACTTGGTGTATATCATAACAAGAATTGTTTTGTGTTATATAGTGTATGTATATTGGCAAAAGTCAATAACTTATACCATATCAAATTCTGTTTTACACTTGCTGATGGCTAAGTGACGAGTAGGAGTTGAAAAATTGAGCAGAACGAGATAAAGAACAACACACAATTCCAAATATATTGAACATATAAGGTTAAAAATCAATCCATAAAAAATTGTGTACCTTGATGAAATCTTAGTTGTTGAAAATTGATTAAGAAATTCAGAAAAAATTGGTTGCTAAGTCAGTGATGGCTGAATATTAGGCCTAAATCATCGCTTAACCATTCATATGGCCTAGACAAAAAGTTTCTCTCTTTGAGTGGAGGCATATGCACAAAAAGCTGACAGACATATGTTAAGAACAATGACTGCAGAAGCAGTCAAATGGCTAAAAATGAACAGAGTTTATGAAAGTTAAAAAAAAAAAAGGAATTATATGACATGATAAACTAGATTTTAAAAATAAAAATGATAAAATTGGATTCAAAAATTACCAACCAAACGAACAAATTCTCCAATCCTTATTTCATGCTGAAAATCTCCGCTTTGTGATACATTTCACACAGTAACTCACTGGCATTTTCAAACTGTGAGCGCACATATTTGACTGTTATTGTTACTATCAGAATGTCAATAACAGCTTGGATAACATTTTCAACTTGGCTGTTAAAATTTTTATCCAGGTTTTATGTTGTAGCAAAATTTTTACATCAACCCAATTAAGTTCTGCATGGTGTAGCATACAACACCAATAGGAACTTAATCGGGTTGATGTAAGAATAAAAGTAGATATAAATTTTAACAGCTATGTCTGTGTGCATAGATAGATATTCTGACTGCAACTGTAACAATATTGGGTCTTAACACCAGTTTGTTTCCCATAACTATTTTTCTTTGTTGAAGTCAGTTTTTAAAATTTTGAAAATAAGTCTCAAAGCCTAGTGCTGCTGGTCACTGATGCACATCATGGATATTTTTAGTTCAGGATTGTTGAGGGCAATTAACCATCTTTCTGACAGCTGAGAATATTAACGCCTGTGGAGGCAACTAAAGTAAAGATATGTGCAAAAGACAGGCTTATTGCAAAAAAAAAAAGAAAATGTACCAGTACCAGTCGTCCAGAAACAGAAAAGTACGAGTGATTTCAGTGACTGGAAAGATATCAGTATAAAAGAGGAAAGATTCATTAAATTGGCTCATTACATGATTTTACCATACTTTGTTATCATGGTGAAAGTTAAATTCAAGCTAATGACAACAACTGCTAGCTAGGGTCAATAAGCATGTTATCTCAATCCTTACCTCAAAAGTGCAAGCAGCAAAACAAATTTTGGTATTGCATGGAAGATATTTGAAGATATATGCAAATGTTAATTTAGATAGTTCTACATGATAAGTCTTAAATCCCTTTAGAGACTAGGATTTCCTATAAACTTGTGGAATCTATTAGGCTTGATCACATGAAGCCCATTCGAGTGGCTTTATTAAGACGAACGAAAAGGTACATCCGCAGCAGAGCTGAGAAGTATGTAAGCCTGAGCCCAAATTTTATATTGCAAGATACAGCCCGGGCCTGAATGAACCTGAAAACTATGTTTAACCTGTTTAGGCATTAAAAAAAAATCTCTTCCAGATTTCCACTCTTTTTTTCCCCAGCAATTAGCCGATGTCGTTCTCAACTACGAAGTGGGGAAGGGATGTCTATCCATTTCTATAAATTCTTTGAGCATTTATTTCTTCCTGAAATGTTTTGGGAGGCCGGTCATTAGAAAAACTCGGGTGGCACAGCAATCTACGCCGTATGTTGCTCAACAGAATTAGCAGGGAGCTGCCTCGTTCAGGTAGTGAGCAAACTTTGGTCAGCTTGCTATCTACTATCTATAGTTCTTAAAGAAAATTTTCCTTTGCAGAAATTCAGTAATTCGTTGCCTATGGTATTTGTTTCCCAATCCCAGTTGTGGAAGAATTCTATTTAACAACTAAAAAGTGTAAAAGTCTTGTGTGAAAAATCATACAAAATCAGAATTAGAAAAAAAGGAAGAAAATTATCTCCTTCTCTTAGAGCCTGAGCCCACCCGAACCCTAACTCCAGTAAGTATTTTGCAGCCCGGGCTCTACTTCGGGCTCGGCCTGTCTCAGCATTGATCCGCAGGTGTTGCAGAATTAAACAAAGCAATATATAAGGAAGCAAGAATGCACCAGTGTTCCTTAGGAGAAGTCACCATAGGCATTCAGACACACATCCCACTGCTTGGGGAGACGGCAGATACCTAACGCTTAGAAGGATTTTGGTTGCTCCGTGAACCATTTGGCCGCAGCGGCTATGATGTCTTCATCGGAGTGGAATCATTGTCCCTTTAGAGCCTTTTTTAAGGGTCTGAACAAATGAAAGTCACATGGTGACATATCGGGGCTATAAGCTGGGTGGTGCTGAAGCTCCCTTTCTTTCCGTGCTAATGCATCCTGCACAATGTTTGAAACATGCAGACAAACATTGCCGTGCAACAGAATCGCACCACTCGAAAGCAAGCCAGTTCACTTATTCTTGATGGCTTTATGCAGCTTGTCCAGTGCGTCCTTGTATCTGTTGGCATTGATGGCTCTTTAAAGTCCACCAAAAAAAGCCCTTCATGGTCAAAAAAATGTGGCCAGTATAACCTTACTGGTGGAAGCCTGTGACTTGATTTTTTTGTGTTTTGGTGACCTGAGATATTTCTATTGCATGCTCGCTGGTTTGCTGGACTGCTCAAAGTGGTGACACCAAGATTTGTTGTCTGCCACTATGTGTGACAGAAATACATCACCCTCCACTTCATAATGCAGCAAGTAGTTCAAACTCCAACCTATGCATTCTTCTTTATGGCGATTGGTCAGCATCCATGGGATCCGTTGTGAACACAAATTCCGATACTGCAGTATCTTCGTAACCCCGTTTGAACTGTCCCAAATGATATAGCAAATTCCTCCGCTAGCGAATGAAAACTCCAACAACGGTCCACCTGTATTGCTGCATCAATCTTGGTGATGGCTTCATCTGTCGCAACAACATGCACCTGGCCCAGCCGTGGAAGACCTTTTGTTTCCTCATGTCCTTCACAAATCATTCACGCCCTGTCCGCCACTGTTATCTTCGACACACATTCGTCGCCATACACCACCTGCATTTTGTGATGAATGTCAACTGGTCAACATCCTTCCATTGTTAGGAACTGAATCACATTTCGCTGATCCACCTTGAATGGATTTGGAATCACACCATCCATGTTGTCAACGATCTGCAGCACAAACCACACATGTGAGAAGAATGAACGTGTGCTCACTTGTTCATTGGTCTGTGCTTATCACACGAGCTGTGACATCATCACGATCCCCATGCGCTTGTCTACATGGTGTGTACGTGGTGTGGCACACAATTCTTTGTGTCTTTTTAATCAGGTAACTACACCAGTGTGGTGGAAAAACCCACAATTGACAGTTCCAGTTGGTTATTCAACCTAAGGATTCTGGAACAAAACCCAGTGAGTTGGGGTCTTTTCACCAATGTCACACAGAACTAGCTGGCTCCTCTCCAAGATTCACAAAGGCCCCCGAGGAGGCAAACCCATCTCCCACTAAGACCGCTCGTTCTGTGACATGCAACAGACAGAAAATCATAGGCATAGTTTCTGGGGGGGGGCCTCCCATGCCAACCACAACTAAAAAATTTGAAAAAAATATAACTTTTCATAGTAATTTTTTTAAGTGTTATAAAGTGTGACGTTCAGCCAAGGGAACAACGCTACGCAATAGTGAAAATTGCTATGACTGCTTCCCAGCAGTCATTCATTACACAATAGCATGCAGTCATCTGATGATGGTTTTCATCATCAGATGACAGCATGGGGTGCTTTGAAAGGCATGTCTTTTTCATCCTCATTAGGGTGAATCAACAAGCCTGACACACCTCGTAGTTTTGGATATATTAGGCATGTAAGATGCTTAAGTTATGCCAATTGAGCAGGTGCATTTTTGGAGAAACTATTTTCGAAAATGCCCCCCCCCTTCTATGCCTATGCAGAAAATATTACCTTTTTGACAATTTCAAGTATTCTCCCTATGAACAATGGTCCTTTTCCAGACTTAAACAAGGCAACCCACATGAAGTAATGTATATGCTGAAAAAGGCCTCCTCTCTGTCTGCATGCCAGGGAAAGTGTTTGAGGTAATTTTTGTACAGAAAATATGTATAAAATGTGATGCATATTTCTTCAATAGTTGAAAGTAATTTTTCCTATTTCATAATGCATTATTTTACACATACTTGTTCCCAAACTGCTAAATCATTTTGCAAAAAAAAACCCCTCATGTGATCAAGTAAAACTAGGTTTGCAATTAGCCCTGCAAACATGTGCAACATCTGCCAAAATAACTCAATCAACTTTTAATATGCAACATTTTTTTTCACTTTGAGAGTACAATCTCTGCAAATGCCTGAAACAGTATGTGAATTGTTTCCTGTAAATAAAATAAAAGTTAATCAAAACCAAGAGACCATTAATAAAAACTATTTTTTTACAGGTATTTCTTCAGCCGAATCAACAGTATTGACATTGCCATCCACCAGTTGTTGTTGTCCACAGAATCTCCAGATCCAGTCACCATCTGCCGGTCGTCTAAGTGGTGACCAGCAAGATAAACAATGTGAAAGTTTAAGTAGGTCATCATCTCCTCAGCGACAGCATTTGGTGTCATGAATGAATTGTGATCTCATTCATTCAGTCAGTCATAGCCTTAGGATAAAGGCATGAATAACTTTTCAGTATAATGGATGAAATTGGGGAAGTGTCTCCTTCCAGTTCTCCTGTATGCTTCATGAAGTGTTATGGATCCTGGAACATGCCTTTGTGTCATTTTCTACTAAAGCATCCTATTCCAGATCTTCCAGATTTTCCGGGAACTTCAGTTATTAAAATCTGATGGCAGATTTCACTATTTTCTGAAGCAGATGTTGTGTTGGAGTAGGGCTTCCCAACTAATTGGAAACAGACTGCTTAATAAATTTAGGACTGTGTGAAGAAGTGAAGCTAGTCCAGTGACTGAGTGAACTTCTTTATCTCTCAGAAGAACTCATCAGCAGAGTTTGTTTCTCTGTCATTTGTACAGCATCTTTAATCATTTATTGTTGTTTTATCTTGTCACTCACAAATTCATGTGGTACAGAATTTGGAAATTAAGTAATTTAAAAGCACACCTATACACTGAAGAGTTTTAGTGCTGTATGACTTCCAACACTTCTTCCAGTCTTTCCCTCACTTAGAAATGGGTATCACATAATCCAATGTAGCTACAAGCACAATATGGTCCTTTCTGGATGTCTTTAAGTAGGGAAGTCTCTGTTAATGTTGCTCTGTTGAAATGTACTTAGATTTGTGTGTAGTATAATAAATGTCTCATTAGCAAAATTTTATTAGCAAGATATCACAGCTATTTCCCTTGTATGACAAAGTTTTTTTCTCCCAGTTCTATAGGTGCAAACATTGCAGAAATGAATGATAGGCTTATTCTGGATTTTCAATTTTTCCATTTGCTGGAATTACTGCATGTATTATTACGGCATCTGTTCCAACTGTGAAAGGTGCAGTTCATGTAATTTTCATTTTTTGATCCATTAAAAGTCAAAAGTTACATAGACATAGAATGTCATAGCAGCAACTTCTGTAAAAGATTGAGAAATATTAAAGGATCATCTTTTATTTAATATATTTTGAAGAGTTTGCAATAAAACACAGGCAAAGACTTTTTGATATGTCCTTTTATAGCACCAAATACGTTTGATTCAGTAAAAGTACTTCTTGCATTTCACAAATTCTAAAGAGAAAACAGACAGCATTTAAATTTTTTTTCACAAATGTCCACAAGATGTGCTTCTCAGCTTTTTCCTTAGTCTTCAGTGTTGTATCGATTCTAAAATTCTAGGTTTTGTTAAAAGTTTCGTAAAACCACTTTAAAAAAAAGGAGGCAAAATTAATTATGTGAGGGACTGTTTTCTTAATGCTCTTTTTAAAGACTTAGAAAAATCCACTTGTCGATATCTTTAAAACTGCATTGAAAACATTAAAAGTTAGTTGCATTGTTGGACTTATTAAATCAACGTTGAACACTTACCGCACGTGTTGGTTTCCGTATTTCCATTGTGTAGATGCTGCATGGGGTTTGTTTTTTTCATTCATTTGCTGTTCCTTTTAAAAAAAACCCATGCCGCATCTACACAATGGAAATACGGAAACCAACATGTGCGGTAAGTGTTCAACATGGATTTAATAAGTCCAACAATGCAATTGCATTAATGCACGTCAAAAAACGAATTGACTTTTCAATAGCGGACTTTTTCCTACGAAATCCAATATTGGAAGTACTTGAAAAATTAAAAGTTAGTGCAGCTGGAAATTAAAATATAATTATCGAAGACAACTATGTACCACATTCACTCAGTTACTTGAGTAGGAAACATTCCATGACTGAGGGAACATGGTGAAATCAGCCATTGATAAGCATTGTAACAGTACGTTACAGGCAGGAAATGTAGTGTACAGAAGAAATAGAGAAAGCTCATTGTCAAGAAAAATATTATTTTATTTAGGCTATGCCAAAAATGTGTTGAACACCATACAGGTAGGTGCACAGTCATAAGACAGTAATTATCTGATAGCTCAAATTAATCGATGGGTGTCAAGAAGGAAATTGTGACTTCAAATTGACCATCTCAATACGTTCTTTTAAGATCTCGTATCCATCACTCCTTCAGTACCTTTCAATTTTCTGAAAGTTCTAAACTTATCTCTTCCATGCAATCCAAAATATTCTGCCAATTCTTCTTTTTCATTGTCACTATCTGTAAAATTCGAATTTTGTGGCCACTTTTACATGTAAAGATATCTAGATTGATGTTATGACACTTTCCATTTGCCTAGCACACTGATGTTGATGTAAATCTGCATTTTCGATTAATTAAGTTCATTAAAAACTGATTGATGTTGAGTAGGCTACTCCACCAATTTGAAGTAAGACATTTCCAGATTTCTTCTTTCCAACTGCTTCTTTGGTCTTGGGGTATTTTATTTTCCCAATTCTTTAATTTGCCAATCTGGCATCATTAAGGAAATGTGATTAATTTACTACACTTTCCTTAACACACTGATGCTGACACAAATGATCTGGATTTTATATGAATTATACCTATTTCTGATCAAGCTCTATGCAAATTATATTTTCAGTCTCGAAACTATAAGGAAAGTTCCAGAAGCTCCAATAAAACATGTAACAGACCTAGATTTTAAGCAAATGTGGATAATTCTGAAAACTTATTTGAATCTTGATTTTTTTTTTTTTATCTTTGTGTGTTTAATCTTAAAGCAACAGAACTTGCATTGTGAAAAAATCAGAGAATTGCCAAATAGCTTTAATTTAATGGCCCTATAAGATGAAACCCCCATCTTTCACAAAACATGCAATGCATTCTCAACAACTGATATTGTTGTGAGCCGCCCTGGTGGCGCAGTGGTCTAAGGCGCTGGCCTCTGATCATTCGTCCGTAAAGGGTCCGGGTTCGAATCCCGGTCAGGCATGGATGTTGTGTTTGTCTTACGGCACTGGCTCTCTCCCTTCCCTGGAACCAGTGACCCTAAATTAGGGACGGGCGACTGCTTATAGCCCATTGAGTTGCTCACGGTGGTCGTTAAACCTCCAATAAAAAAAAACAACAACTGATATTGTAAAGAATTCCTGCAGGGTTTCAATTCATCCTGATTTATTGAGGATCTGTGTACAATGAAGGTAATTCATCCCAAAAAGTTTAAAAATCATTTAACCTGCAACTTCATCAATGGAATTACTTATGCTTAGGCCAAGAAGTTGCATTGGAAAACACATCTGAGGACAATTCTACAATTCCTGCATCCTATTCAAGTATGACTGATGCAAAAGAAATTAACTTTCATTTAGATAATTGCATCAAAAATCCAGAAGTTTGCAGCTTGTCTTAAAAGTGCATAAAACACTGATTAATTTGACACCACATTTTAGCTATGCTAAGTCAAAATAATATGAAACTGGTGAATCTAATGGATGACCAACAGTACTTTTTAAGGAAATTACAGGAACAGTTTTGCCACTGATTGTATTTGATTCATTGACCACAATAAAAAATGTAGAATTTTATTGCACACCATTTGGAACAACTGCTCTGTAATTTGTTTTCCTATGTGATTTGCAATATCTGCACAATTTCAAGAATGTAAAATAAGGCCTTCATTAATGCCATTGATTTCTTATAATTCAGCATCATGTTCTGTATTCTAAAAAGTTTGCTTTTGTCTACAATATTATACAAACAGTTCTAAATATTCAGCATGTTTTTCCTTCCTCTACTAATAATTATTTTATTTATTGTTTGTCCTGTAGTTGTGGTTTTTTCAGTTTGTTCACATGAAATTGGAGTTTCACTATTTTTGTGCTTGAGAGCTTTCTTGATTCTTTTAACTGAGTACTTTTAGTACCACTTTCCAAGATTTTTAGAGTGCATCTATCTTTGAAGAAGTGCATTCCACTGGGTTGTTTTACATTGCTATTTTTTTATTATTTGCAATAATCCATGGATAGTCTTGTTTCTTTTGTATGAACTGTTTGTGGGTCCATCATTATGGAACTTTGACAAATGACAGTTCATTCTCTTGAATATTTACTTCTCCAGATTCTGAAATTAATGGCATCGGACAAATAAGGTGGGGTAACAGTGACAACCTATTCACCTTTGTCAGTTGGATATTTTTGTTTTTTACAGTTCCATTTTTTTCACTATCACTAATAATGCTTGATTTCAAAAACTCTTAAAATGTCTTTCAATACTAATTTTTAGAAGTAACTTTAACAATAAAGATTTGAAATCAAACCAAGCTAACTTGATATTTAAGCAAAAGTGCAAAGTAGAGGGGTAACCAAATGAACACATACAAAACTGTCAGATCTTTAGTTTGCCAAGTGCGAGCTGGCTATTCTTTCTACGTAACATGTGAGCAGATGCAAAGCCCTTTGGGTGATGACATGGAAATAGCATTGCTAAATAACAATAGCAAATGGAAGCTCTCAGTCACCCAGATGAGGTGTGGATGGAGGGTATTCTCAGCGGCAGATTATCCTAGTGAGCCACTAAAGAAATGGCCTCATTGTCTGGATTGTTTGGAAAGCACAAATAATTATTTTGGTACTTTAGAATAAGAAGAATCGTTAATTTCATTTGAGCTTTATATTATCTGTCTAAAACTTTATTTTGTTGTAATCTTGAAGAAGGCACTAGTAACAATTTTGATGGTCCATCATTCTCACACCCTTATACACGTATAAACATAGAGCACAAAGGAATTCTTTGGCAGAGATGTTCCAAAATCCGTGTCTCACCCACATTTATCTTAAAAGAAACGATTTACAGGTACCAGTTGATGAGGAATCAAAATGTTAGTTTATAAGTCAAAACAATAGGTAGACTTAAAAAGCATGTCTATTCAAGGAAGTGGTATGAATACTGTTGTGCAGTAGATGATCAGTGACCAAATAAATATAATTTTCTGGTACAACACCCTATTTTGAGCATGGTTTGATATGCTATGTTCAATAATGAGTGTGTTTTTTTCAAATTCTTTCACCCTTAAATTGCTGCTAAAATTTGTTCATGACTGAATTAGTTTTAGAATGCATGTGTCAACAGTTCTGTATCATCCATGTGTTAACGGAATTTTTTTCATGACAGGATTTATAAGGTGTTCTTTTGTGGGTACATGTGTTTCTGTAGTGAACCACAAGACTAAAATTCCCAGCTTGGTTTCATCAACACAATCCACCCTCCTCTTCCTGTCATTTCCACTCCTCAGCACTTAGCCTGAAGGTGCTTTTTTGACTGCACTTATGAACAAAGGATAGCAGAAGAGTAAGCAAGACCTTATCTTACACTTTGCTATAAAGCATCTGCAATCATGGCCAAAAGTCAAATTTTTGATGTTTGAAGTCAACTTATACAGCGTAATGGTAAAGTCAGAAAACATATTATACATCATTTTAAAGGAAATTTATGCTGAATTCAGATAGTTTTACAGAATGTTATTACCAGTTATAGAAGTGAAGTTACAAGCAAAAGTACAGCATCTAGTCATAAAAAGCAAAGAAATAGTGGAATTTGTGAAATTAGTGTGCAATGCATTTAATGTAAAGTTACTGTACGGTACATTATTGAAACTTGTTGGACACTTGAAATAACTTACAAACAAGCAAAATACACTTTAATATTTAATTGGATAACCACGGTTACTTAATAGCAAAGTGCACCTTCTTGGCATGGAGCTAATGAGCTTCTCTAGTTGTCCATTGGTGGTAACACGGTGCCATATGGCCCTTACAGACTCAAAAACTTTACAATCAGACTTTAATTGAGTCTGTAAGGGCCGTATGGCACTGTGTTAACACCAATGGATAATTAGAGAAGCTTATTAGTTCAATGCCAAGAAGGTGCACTTTGTTACTAAGAAACCGTGGTTATCCAATTAAATATTAAAGCGTATTTTGCATGTTTGTAAGTTATTTCAAGTGTCCAACAAGTTTCAATAATGTACTGTACAGTATGTACACTAATTTCACAAAGTCCATTATTTTTTGCTTTTTATGACAAGATGCTGTACTTTTGCTGGTAACTTCACTTCTATTACAGCTAATAGCATTCTGTAAAAATATTTGAATTCATCATAAAATTTGCTTTAAAATGATGTATAATATGTTTTCTGACTTTAACATTACGCTGTATAAGTTGACTTCAAACATCAAAAATTTGCCTTTCAGTCTACTGGTGCAGAACTTTTGGCCACGATTGTAGTTGGTTTTTTTTAGACAGTGGGCATCTCCTGTCTTAAAACATAATTTTTTTTCCATAACTTTTCTGCAAATGATTTGGTACAGGTAAGTTTTCCCATAATAGGCTATTCTTAAAATATGGTACCCATTCATGAATTAGATGCTGTAAGGTGTATGAAACTTGAATTTTTTATATGAAAACCAATGGGAAATAAATCCCAGGAAAGAATTAATTCGTCACAAATACATGAAAAGCATATACTGTACTTATATTTTCTGTGTACTTCCGAGGATTTGCTTTCCATTCGTTTCTGTGATGTGAAACACTGGATATGTTGACCTATACCCATACATGGACGAAAAAATCGAGAGTTCCCTGGTACTCTTTGCAGATAATTCATGCTCTGCATCTTTCGCATGCCAAGATCTTTGTGTGTGTGAAATAAAACGAGTGATTCAAGAGCGTACATTTATTTACACATTGCATATGCGTCACTCACGATCACACTGAGCCACAGTCTGGTACTTAGTAAGTGGAATTAAATTAATCATAACAACAAACAATAACGTTTACTAATTCCTGACATTGAGCGGTACTTTGGTAGGTGGATTAATGAATGTTATTGTCGTAAGACCAATGAAAGAAGATATGCAAGTAATAAAAGTAAATATTTACTAAACTATGGCAGTTGCAGTAGTATTTCAACTGTTTAGTTCTTCAGAAACAATACTGATTATCATTATTGCATATTATCTAGATTTAGATGAATGTAAGAAATGACACCGACACTGATGAAATGTTATGTAGCTACGAAAGTCCATCTGCACAAGCTAAAATCTGACCTGAAGATAGAAAGAAGAGCTGAATCGTTAGCATGTTAGTAAGGGGGGATTGGCAACTGTTGGTCTAGGATATCTATAGGTATATATAGGATATCTATCCCCATCGTGTTATATATCATTTTAAAGCTCCCGTCAATATCAGGTAAACCCCTCCCCCTCTTGCAGTTGAGAGAAAGCCAAATTTTGCTTCATAGCATCAAAACTGCACGTTTGTAATGGTTTTTATCATGTTTAATCAGGTTTTCATAATTTATGCAGATTGCAATGAGATATTGTTACAATACAAAGTTGAAATTGTGATTCCGTCTTATTGGTGTAAATTATGACAAGAGTGGTAAGTCATATAAAATCCGAAAACTTTAAAATTTCATTGTCCTGGAGCTGGAATCAAACCTGCATCTTCCGGTTTGCACCTGCGTATGCTAACCACTATTCCACCCATAATAACCAAGTCTCAAGTTTCTGAGTAATTTGAATTTAGCACATCACAGGAATCACCAGTCAATGAAATTTTCAAGTATTCGGATATTATATGACTTACCATTCTTGTCATAATGTACACCAATCACAACTTCAAATTTGTATTGTACACTGGTGTAATCCCATATTCATACTGTTACGTTTGTGTAAAACGTGATGAAATAATGTTCAGCGATAGTTTAATAAAATATATTGTTGAGTAACAAGGAAATTAACTATTGTTGTGTCACTTCATGAGACAGCATTCACAAAAATCAGGTTTCAACAACTTCCTTTACCCATTTTTGTTGCATGGGATTTACTTTACTGCTGTTGGGAAAGATGCATAGTATCAATACTGCTACTTTCAATAGGCACAGACATAAAAGGCTTTTGCAGCCAGGTGTTGATCAAACGCGTCAGTGCCATGTATGTATTTTTGAGACGGCCACACAATTGGTCAGTGTCAGGTGTCCAGTTCGATACAAATTAAACAGATCCCTTGCCTGTCATGAGACACTAGGACTTCCGTTAGCCATTTTTGTTACTTCAAATTTTTTTCAGGATTTACTGTACTGCAGTCAGGAAGACTGTGCAGCATCAAAAGGTCATCAACAGTATGAAGAAGTGCGGACTAGCACACATCTGCAAACATTGTTGAAATTCCTAAGCTACATCTGCTTACACCGATAAGCCATTACCATTATGATCACCCCCCAGCCTAGAGAAATGAGGGCGGCTTGGAGACCGAACGGTGGCTCAGGTGAAACTTACAGTGCAGTATATATATATATATACAACCCGAGGACTGGCTTTTAGTTAGTATAATGTTCAGAATCGGAATGGGAAAAGCTGCCGATTTATTGGAGTTTGATAAAGGACAGATTGTGATGGCACTGTGCCTCAGAACTTCGATAAAAAATGCATGAAATTGGCCCAAGATCATTGAGATTGGACTGTGGATGATTGAAAGAAAGAGGCCTGGTCTAACAAATCAAGATTCCTGGTGCATCACGTAGTCGGCCAAGCGCCGATACACTGATTCCCAATGGAGGTTATGACACCTGGATGCAGTGTTGGGCAGAAACAGGCTGGCAGCCGCAGTGTTATGTTGTGAGCGATGTTTTCTTGGGACACTTTAGGCCCCATTATCCCAATAGCACAATCCCTGACAGCTGTCGGGTATCTGAACATCGTTGCGGACCAAGTTCACCCGTTCATGGCAACTGTGTTCCCTGCTGGTGATGGCCATTACCAACAGGATAATGCGCCATGACACACTGCCAGAATCGTCAAGAAGTGGTACAAGGAACACGCTGGCGATTTTCTGTTAATGCTCTGGCCTCCAAATTCACCTGACATGAACCCAATCGAGCATTTGTGGTTCAACTTGGAAAAGCCGGTTCGTGCTAAATCCTCACCACCCCAAAATGTGCGGAAACTGGAGGACCTGTCGTTGACATTATGGTACCAGATTGCCAGAGAATACCCATTGCCACCTCATCAAATTGATGCCTCGCTGAGTGGCCACTGTCTGGGGCTAAAGGAGGGTCCTGCTGCTCATTAGCTTGGTGATCATAATGTAATGGCTTATCAGTGTAGCTTCAGTTGCTCAGAACTTCATTGTCCTGATTTGGGTAATGGTAGCATGCTTGAATTTAAATTAGAAGATGAAGGTTCAATTCCCATTCCAGGGGATATAATTTTCAAGTTTTCTGAAAGATGACTACATGGCAAACAGTAAAACGTACAACATCCATATACTGACAATGGTACTTGAATTTTTCTGTTGCACCTTTGTGTAGTGTGTATTTTCACTTCTAAAAAAAAATCCAGTATTGCCAAGGAAGAACACAGATATAGCTCAAGCTCAGGTTAAGCTTGTTGCTGGATGAAGTGGTAATTGTTCATAGTATTTCCATGGAACAAATATTGTTCTTCCAAATCTTCTGTTTCACTCGTTAAATTTGAGTGCTCTGACCAAGAAAGGCAGTTAACAAATAAATACATCGCTCTTTCCACGCCCTTTGGATTTAACTGCTATAATATATATAGCTAGTGCCGTTAATGCCCACCAGATGGAGACGTCTCAGTAGCTGAGCCCATCTTACGGATTTATGATGTCAGTAGCTGACTTTAAAAATACACATAGCACCGTGGATTGTTGGCCCCCGTGCGTAAAGGTAACGCACTCGGCGCAATACCGAGAGTTCTGTTGGTTCGATTCCACAGCGGCGGCTGAAAAACAATTTTTCGGTTGCTGTGTGTTTCTGGAATGTGGAAAGAGCGATGTATTTATTTATTAACTGTCGCCACGTATTTGGAATATTTTCACCAAGAAAGGTAGTGTGCACTATTAGTTCTGTGCAGCAGTATACAATTTACAATGCTAAATGCTAACTGACAGTTTCTTTACTTAAATTTTTTGCTGGCTGCTTGTTACTCTTGTTAAACACATTGGGACAAATGTTGTTTTATAAATTTATATTGGTAAAAACAGAATGAAGTAAATAACCATTTAAAATTGGAATAAGATCAGAATAAAATTGAATAAAAAATAAAGAAAAAGATTCGTTGTTGCCTTTTTATTCTCATTTTATTCCAATTTTAAATGGTATTTTACTCTTCATTCTGTTTTTACCAATATAAGTTCATAAAACAACATTTGTCCCGTGTTTAACAACAGTAGCAAGCAGCCAGCAGAAAATTCAAGTGAAGAAACGGTAAATTAGCATTTTGCATTATCATTGTAAATTGTATAATACCAGTGCATAGAACTAATTGTGCACACTTCCTTCCTCGGTCAGAGCATTCGAATTTAATGTGTGAAACAGAAGATTTGGAAGAACGATATTTGTTCTTCGGAAATACTATCAAGAAAGAACAGTTTAATCTGAGGTTATTGACACCAGTGCTATTTTGCATATCATGGATATTTTCACAATTACTTCTTCATAAGCAAATTATTCGATGTGACCCTGTGTAGGAAGAAGGGAAATAACTGTGACTGATTATTGTTCTTGCATTAAAACAATTCTCTTTTTCAAGTGTGCTTCACAGGTGTGAACAGATATCAAAATTGTCCCTTTGTATGTATGTATGTAACTTCCATAAATTTGTTGTTTGAAATCTTGTAGCTCTTTGGTGAATAAAGAAAACATTTCTAAGACTGATGGAAAAAGTGGTGGAGTGGTTGATGTGGGGAGAGGGGGATAACTTAGTTTCTGTGAATCAATGAAGATTTTACCTCAGATTTAAAGGATTTGTATGTATTTATAAAATATATGTGTATTGTGATTGAAGTAGTAATCATGCAGAACTGTAGTTTGCTCAGTATAATTTTCTCAGCAACCAATTTGGGAAGCCCTGCAATGTAAAATAATAAGGGTGACTCATATGTGATTACAAATTCTGGTCATAACAAATTCCCTACTAGTCATATATTGAAAAAATGTGCAATTTATTTGTGAAGTTGTGTTTTAAGTAAGACTTAGTCATTGGTACTTACAAGACTTCTGACTTTAGTACATTCATGTTGTGTTGTAGTTATTTATCATAAATGCTCTTGTAGTTTTTAGCTGAACTATTATAATGTAAAACAATAATTATTCATTTTTATTGAATTTTTTGTGCATTCTTTCCCATGAGTCATGCCTTGGATATATGCTGCAGTAAAATGTTTGAATTTCTGTGAACTGAATATTGTAACTCATGAAATTCCTTTGATTTTAGAGTTATTTGTTATGGTGATTGTTAAGTGTCTGTTGCATTGTTGATTTACACAAACATGTTATGACTGCATATTCGTTTGTCTGCTATCTTTGTCTTTGCAGTTGTGTATAAAAAGTTTGGATGCAGTCCATTTTGTAACACATAAATCACTCCATTCCATGTAATTTTGTTATAAATTGTATTTGTGTGTCACCTGTTTTTGGGAACTGAAGCATCAAATTAATGTCCTTCAATAAAATTTTAAGTTTTTAAAAATTAGAGTTGCAAATATTTTAAATCTCGGGGACTTTCTAGTGGTGAATAAGTCAAAAGATATGTAGTGTGATGAATTTTTTATATTATATTGTCTTCTTTAAGAACAGAATATTTTATAAATATTGTTAAAAAATTTAGATGTAATATGTAAAAAAAATAATTTTTATGTTGAAAGTTTCATTTCTGAAAACAGAAGCATGTTAAACTTAAGATAAAACTTTTGTGCAGAATATTTCAAAGAACGTCCATTTATCATGTGTAGCATAAGTTTTAAATAATGTCATTTGTCAAAAAAAAAAACTTATTTGCCTTTTTTTTTCTTTTGCCAATGTGAAACTTACTTCAACAAAGGCGTAACTAGGTATTTCTGCGCCCAGCGCAAACCACAAAATATTGCGCCCCCTGCTCTTTCTCTCCATCCATTTCTGTGGTACCGAAGCTGTGGAAAAAGCGCCCAGCACTCTCTCCATCCACTTCTGTGGTACCAAAGCAGTGGGTACTGAAATGCCCAGTGCAAACCACAAAATATTGCGCCCCCCTCTCTCTCTCTCTCTCTCACCACTTCTGAATGAACAGTGTTTCAACAGTTGATTACTGTTTTTCAATTCTCTTCTTTAAATTTCACTTATTGAATTTTTCATTTTCTATGAAATTAAATTTAGGGCTGAGTTATATGGAATAAGAACTTATTCAAATGGAGCTGAATAAAGGTCCTGTTAAATTAAGGTTAATTTCCTCTAATTTCTCTTATCCCTAGAAAAGTTTTTGTTTATATACATATATAAAAACATATAATACATAAAAATATACAGTATAAATATATTAAAATGTATAATATATAAATTTATATAAATACTATATTAATATATATATATTATATAAATTAAAGTCACACCCGAATGTTGTCTCTATGGGAAGTCTGACTGACTGTATGCTTTTTCCACTGCTTCAGTACCACATCAAACAATACAAATGCAGCTGCATGTCTTGGCTCCCAGTGGCAGTAATTTTCAAATAGCCCCCAGAGAATCATCAGCAATCTTAACATTATTCTCTTCCAACGTACGTAAAACTGTGCCGTCATTTTTTAATGTGAGCAACTAATATCTGCTAAAAGCTTTGCGCGTTTAGATTTACTGAGGTTACCGAAACTGGGGATGCATATAATAAGCAAATTATGTAAATGGGACAAATGAAAGTATGGCATGCAAAAACTGCACCAGAAACTGGTGAAAAATTTTCAATTCAAATTTCAATCAGTGATTTCTGCACCCGGGGCAGCCATCCCACTTGCCCTGCCCTAGTTACACCTCTGTACTTAAATGTGTACTGTACAATCCACAACATGACTACACATTTTCAGATCTTTAAAAAGAAAGAGAATTTTCCGAAAGTAGATGAAGAAACATTCTCTTGCAGCTTTGTTCATATGATTTCATGTATTTTTTTGGCATGCACTTAAGTTTTTTTTAAGTGGATTTTTTTACTCCAATCCTCAGTCATACAATTTAACAGGTCCTAAGAATGTCTTGCATGTTGTATTCATTTAAGAGTTTTTATTTCTTTATTGCCACAGCTCCTAAAGACATAACACAATGTGGGCAATACCTATGAAAATCACTTGACTAAATTAAGGCTAGGTAGAAAATACTTAACCAATGGTGATTGTACATGGTGTTTTGTCTCTCTAAAGGATAAGAAAATAATACATTATACTCTGATTTTGCATTGTTTCATTAAAACACAGATGTATTTAATTCTTAAATACAGCTTTAACAGTTCCAGTATTTTCGATTTCATTTTCTAAAATTGAAAACATTGTTTCTTTACTCATCATTAAACATAACTAAAAGCCTTTCAGTATTTTGTGAATCATGGCAGCAACTTGCAATCAGTTGTATACATGGTTTTCAAAAGTTTTATAAATCTTGAAAAAATATATTGAGTTGCAAATTGCCAATCCAGTTGCCAAAAGGCTTAGGTTTATGGCTAGTCATCTGAGATTCAAGTCTCAGATAAGGCTTGAACGGCATATTTGTCTTACATGGCTGGCTCTTTTCCTTCCCTGGAACCTTCTGTCTGGCACTCTTTGGCCAAACATGGCCCTTGCTCCATAAAACTCCACCAACCAATCTTCCCTGAAACAAGTGGCCCTAAATTAGGAATAGGTGACTGCTTATATAACCCTTAGAATTACTCATTATGGTCATTAAACCCCTCGCTTTTCAAAAAAAAGAAAAAAAAAGAAAGCTTATTTGAATTGTTGATCTGCATATGTACTAAGTACATGAAGATGAAATGTGTTCATTCAGTGATTTAATTAGGTTTTTGATTTTCTGAATTCATCTTATATTTTAAATGGATGCTAAGTGAAATTAGAGAAAATCTAAACCCTTCTTCGTCTATAAAAATCCCCATAAAAATTATAAAAAATGAGAAATAGCAGACTCAGCACAAGGTTCTCAGCACCAGAAAAAGAAAAATAGTAGGTGAGTACAGAAGTCTCAGAATAAAAGTTTAAAGCCTACAAAAATGCAAACAGAAGAGCTAGAAACTTGCCTAAAAGTTATGGACCCACCTTCCCAAAGAAGAAGATGCTTCACCCCCACCCTAACTGGTCAAAAAACCAGGCATTTCCCCTTACCTCCACTCCCCAAGAAAGCAATGAGGAAAAGCTGGCACTTTCTGAATTCAGAGTTAACCAAAAGACTTTATAAGTGATGTGTGATGGGAGATCTTACCGAATAAATACTATTAGAACCTTAGTTCAGTTAAAAATTACACATGAAACTCAATATTTTGTGTCATCATTTTGGCTTTATAAATTCACTATTCTGATATATTAACTATGTTGTTGTAAAAATGAAAAATTAAGTAACAAAAAAAAAGTGGATAATTTGTCTTTTGAAACTTATCCTACTTCTCAATTTTTACAGTACTGTTTCAGTTCAAAAAGTCATTCACATAGTACACTATTTTAGGCAATGCCATCAACCGCTATTCTTAACTTCAGAAAACTTGAAAATTATATCATCATGTGATCTATGTGGAAATTGAATCTTCAAATATTTGAGTATTTCACTCACCCAGAACAATTCATTTCTGAAGAACTGAAATATTTTAACTGAACTGTCACCCAGAATGTGCACATGGAACCATTTTCCTTTCTGTAACAATCACCATTTAGCTTGATAACAGTATGCACGACTGTGCTGACTTCTGTCCTCCCTGCCCCCCCTTAATAAAAAAGAAAATAAATTTTCCCCCTCAGTATCTCCAAGTAAAAAATATTATTTGTATTTTTCTCCATAAAGGTGGCAAAATGAACCCTGAAATTCCTTACCTTCTCCAAAATTTCAACTCCCACCTTCCCCCAATTTTTACTCTGAGACCTCTGGCCATGCATATCAGAAATCACAAAGCTCAGCTCTTATTCCTAGGTTTCCAACGTTTTTATAGTTCCATGGTTGTTGGCATTTCTATAATGTTTTTTGGATTATGTTGTGAGAAAGTTAAATATTACCATTACGATATACATTTGAAGGATTTGTGTGTGTGTGTGTGTGTGTGAATGTATTCAACTTAAGGCAGCACATACCTGTTCTGAACAGTTTCATTGATGAATTAAATTTTTACTCTGGGACTGGAAAAAAATGTTGTGCAAACAGTGCTCACAGTCCCATTTACTTAAAATTGTATGATTGGTGCAGTAAATTTTTATTCTCCACATGCCATGTAAACAAAGTATAAAAGAAGTCAAGACTTAGTGGATTTATAGTAAATATCTTTGCCTTTCCTAATCTTTTTTTAATTTGATGCATTGGAAACAGAAACAAATGCTGCATCTTTAATTTTTCTGGCAGGTGGCACTACTGCACTTCCTATTACAAATTATTCAGAGATAAATATTGCAAAATTTGTATTCTAAAAATGGAATCGAAGGGAAGAAAGGTCCTGTGTGCTACTAAGTTGTTTCATATTGCTTTATACTAACAGTAAAAGTGCTGTCTCTTAGAGACTATTAGTCAAAATAAAATGAAAGTGGTGAATCTAATGGTTGACCAACAGTGGGTTTCAAGAAAATTACAGGAACAGTTTTGCCACCGATTGTAGGTGATTCATTGACCATGATAGATAATTTAGAATTTTGTTGCACACCATTTTGAACAACAACCGTTCCATTTGCTTTCCTATCTGATTTGCAATATCTGCCCAAAATTTTCAAGAATATAAAATAAGGCCTGTATGAAATTCAAATTTAGTATAAATAAGGGAAAACCCAAAGTTATAGTTTTTGAGCAAGAAACTGTTAGTACTGAATGCAAGAGAAGTCTAAATGGTACAGTGATTGACCAGGTGAAATTATTTGTATATTTGGCAAGCATGTTTGACAGAGTGAACAAATTAGATGGCAAAACTAGTAGGCCAGTGAATTCTTCATTGAAAGCCATAGCTGCTTTAGGAGGATTTCACAGGAATGATCAATCGGTTCCCAAGAATATCCCAAATGGTTGTATGTAAAAGTGTAATTGTTTCTGCTCTGATGTATGCCAGCGAGACCTGGGTACTGTAGAAGAGACAAGAATCGTTTGTGTGCTGGAGAGATGCATTACTTACAGGGAGTTTGTGGCAAGACATGCTATGATCATGTGAGGAATGAAGATGTGTTGCAGTTGTGTAATGCGAAGCAAAATGTTGTTAGTAAGGTGGAAACTAATATTCTTAAGTGGTTTAGCCATGTTGAAAGAATGAGTGATGAGATGCTTACAAAGAAAAAAATTTCAGCCAAGGTGGCAGGAAAGAAAGGTAGAGGAAGTCGTGGGAGAACCAGATTCATGAATGTCTGCATGAGAATGAAGTACAAAAGGTCTTGTGCACATTGTGTAATGGATGTCTCAATTTATTTACTGTTCCCGCATCAATCATCTCCATTTACAGCTGAGATCGCCGTAAATGGAGATGATTGACATGGCAACAGTAAGTAAATTCCAATTCGATCAGTTAAACAATTATCTTGCAGATTATCTTTTTTTTGAGGAGCTAACCTCTGAATCTCGGAGAACAGCTTAATGATATGTATGTATGGTTTCTTGTAATTCAGCTTCATGTTCTATATCCTTAAGAGGTTAGCCTGTATCTACAATATTATACAAACTGTGTTTCCATAACCTGATCCTTGAGCACAGATGACAAAATTACTTGATTTTTTCCATTGCACATATATCACATTGAAACAAAAAGTGGGATAAACTTGTCCTTCTGAAGCCATCTAATCAGAGTTGGAGCTGGTATGATCTCCCACACCTAGTTGTTCTAACTCAGTGTGGTCTAATCCCTTAGGGTAGGATGAAGGGATTTTAGGGTTTTTTGTTATTGGTCACTTTGCTCTAAAATTTGTCTGGCAAAGTGGATGTCTCTGGTCAAGCTTCCAAGCTGTTTTCAGCATATTCCCCCTTTTTAAATCACTTACTCAAGGCTTTACCCACATATATTTATTTAATGAAGAATCTTCATTTAATCTTCCTTTCCTCTGAGTTCTTTTGATTTTTTACAGATATTTCTTGCCTCTGGATTTCAGTCAAAGCCTGTTTTCAATGTATAGAAGGATAATCAAGAGAAATTTTTAAATTTTGTTTCCAGGTTCCTCATATTGTTGCTAGTTATTAAACTGAAATGTTTTATTGTGTATTTTGTAATTCTGTTGTTCAAAACACCATTTATTAGTTTTAAAAGCTCATTGATGGCACTATTTTTTATGGATGTAATAACTTTTTTTTAATTTGTATAATACGTAGTGCGATCAAAAAGTTCCGAGACTAGGTACGTAGCTCGCCAACAGATGGCAGTACGCGGATGTGCGGGCAGCTGTTGAGGGCAGTGACCTTCATGATTCATTGTGCCGAGTGGTATCGTTCTGTGAACATTGGGAGCTGTGCTACATGATATTTGGTGACCAACGTGTAGAACACAGCTGCAATTTTGGTATGGACTTCAAACTAGAGCACCAAGCAAACATTAAATTCTGCATCAAACTCTGCAAATAGAGAATGGAGATGCATGAAATGTTGCGACAGGCTTATGGCAATGAAGCAATGAGTCGTGCAAGGTGTCTTGAGTGGCACTCACACTTCAAGAGCAGCAGAATGGCAGTGGAAGACAAGAGGTCAGGGCGACCGTCCACAAACAAAAACCCCGAAAATGTGGACAAAATTAGGAAACTGGTGCATGAGGATCGTCGGAGAACCATTCAAGACATTCCTACCATCGTCAATGTGTCATATGGAACAGTGCAAGAAATTCTGACATCGGTTTTGAGCATGCACCGCATTGCTGCAAAGTTTGTGCCAAAGATTCTGAACCCCGAACAGAAGGCACTCCATGTCGAACTTTGTCAAGATCTCCGTCAGCAGGTGTTGAATGCCCCAACGTTCCTGCTGCGGGTCATCACTGGGGACGAGACTTGAGTCTACGGTCATGACCCGGAGACCAAGCAACAGTTGTCGCAGTGGAAGAGCCCGCCATCTCCATGACCGAAAAAGGCCCAACAGGTCCGGAGCGCAACCAAAAGCATGCTCATCGTGCTCTTCGATGTTCGTGGGGTTGTGCACCATGAATTCGTCTCCCAGGGCCAGACTGTCACCGCCCCTTTTTACTGCAATGTTCTGTGGCATCTTAGGTAGAACATTTGCTGCAAACAACCAGAAATGTGTCGCAAAGGTGATTTCCTGCTCCATCATGACAATGCAGCAGCTCACAGAGCGTTAGCAGCATGCCAGTTTTGCAGCTGCAACAGCATGACTACCCTCCCTCACCCACTGGATTTGGCCCCCTGCGACTTATTTTTATTCCCGAAGATGAAACTCAAGGGCCACAGTTTTAAAACTGTGGACGAGATCCAGCGCGAATCACAGGCGGTGTTTGACACGATTCGCGAACAGGACTTCCAGGGAGCATTCCAACAGTTGTAAAAATGCTGACAATGGTGTATTGCTTCCCAAAGAAACTACTTTGAGAGACATCATAGCTAGACTTAAGTAATATGAGTACTTTGTTGTATATCAGCCTAGTCTCGGAACTTTTTGATTGGACCTCGTATATTGTTTTTATGAGACTCATTGACCAATATTTCAGTTTTTTTCCCATAAAGGTCCACATTTGCATAACTGCATATGATTTGCTAATACACTATTTTAATTTTAGTTATTAATAGCCGTTTGATGTTTTTTTTTTTAATTCTGATCTCCAATTTTTGAGACGTTTGTCTAATATAATTACTGTTACAATTAAGTGGAATTCGATATACATTTTTTCTTTCCATGTATTTCTATAAAGTTCTTTATTAGGTATATATGCTACTTTTGCATTATTCTTTCTTAAATGTCTATTAATTTTGGTATTTAACTTTCCATTGATATATACTTGATTATTTTATCAGTTTTTCAAACTTTGCAATGTTCTTTTTAGATTGTTTTTGTCTAACACTAGAATAGTAAAAATAAAACACATTTGCCACTGGTCATTCAGACAGGAGATTTTTTTTGGTTTGAGATTTAACGACCAGCATGGGCAGCTTGATGGGCTATAAGCAGTTGCTCATCCCTAATTTAAGGCTAAGTGCCATAAGACAAATACAACATCCATGTCTAACCAGGAACCTGCACCCATCTCGGTCAAATGATCAGAAGCCGAACTTGGAGCACTGCGCCACCAGGGCGGCCATTTCTTTAGTGTGTTAGTTATATATTATTATTATTATGTTTATGATAAAGTGTATGCATTGTTTTTATATGATTATTCATAATGAAATTTATTATTTCATCTTTTTTATTATATATTACTTTGTTAATTTCTGTACTTTAATTCACTCAATAATGATAAAAATTGGTGGAAAATTTCTTTTCTCTAGAGGTATCAATAATTTATTGACATTGGCACACTGTTCATATATTGCTTTCATCAATATATCACCCTCCAGAAAAAAATTTCTAGTTGTGCTCCTGGTCTGTGGGTAAATGTTTGTTATACTGAAAGACAAACTGTGGTAGTTTCAGTAATCTTCTCATGTAAGACCTGTTGACAAATGTTACATTGTTCTACCACACAGGACCATAAAATTTGATACAATGCAGGCAGGAGTGATGCCATATTTGGAGTAGTTTAATGGCAAGTGCAGTGTTGCCATCTTTAAAGCGAAATTATTAAAGCTATATTAGAATATTCAAAGCCAACAGAATATCAATTCTGAATTTGTTTGCAACACCTCATGGTCATCCATGTAACACCTCTCAGAAAACTTGAAAATTTCATCACCTTGGAGCAGAAAGTTTCAAGTTTTCTGAGAGGTGTTATGTGGATGACCAGTAGGTATTACAAGCAAATTCAGAATTTATGTTCTATTGGCTTTGATATTCTGTTGATTTCCCATGTACTATGAAAAATATTTCTTCCTTCATTGATATTAGATATTAATTTGATTTGTATATTCTCAAATTTTGACAATGTTTCAGAAAAGTGTTGGCCAAACATTTCTTACTTGCCATTTTACATGGCATTGAAGAATTGCTTTAAAAATAATTGGAAGCAATACTTTTGAAACTAACTTGCACACATGGACATTTTTAGATGAACAGATGCTTCAGTTGTTATTCTGTTCAATTTAAAATTTGTATCCTGAATTACGTATTTAAATAAGCCAATTTTATTCCTCCTGGTGACACAACATTTTAGCAAATCTTGAAATATAAAACTTTTGTTTTGTGCTTTGCCAGATAATGGGATAAACTGTTAATGATTGAAAAGTGTCTTTCATACTGATAAATGTTCAGCTAGTCTGTTCCTAAGCCCCAGTTATTTGTTCTTGTTGGGGAAACAATTCCATATGTACCTTTTTTTATTTATTATTACTCTATTCTAAAATTTTGTGTGTAACATCTTAAGTACAACTGTAATGTTGTCAATTTTTTTCTTCTGATTTTTAAAGTGCATCGGTCTCTTGCTAATCTAAAATTTTAAGTCAGCTCAGGTGCCATAAACTTACAGTATAATAAACAGTGAAACATGATATCTTTTTTTCATTTTGTTCTTTTACAATGCAAGTATGAAGCAACAAAAATGCAGGTTCTGAAAATGTGTTCAGTTTTATAATGCATATGATTTAAGTTCTATCAGGAATTTTATGTTCTTATAAATTCACTCTGAAGGAAATATCTTCTCAGAAACAGGTGTTCTACACACAGGGAGAAGGATATGTGTGACAAACCCCCAAATTCTTAGTATGTTCAAGTTTTTAACAATAACTGTACATTCAGATATGTGTTCGCTTTGTTGATCACTGTAGTTTGTCCCATTTAGAAGTCATGTTATTTGCTCCATTCCTGTCAGTTTCTTGCTGCACACCCCAGTGTAACCTCTTTGCCTCCTCATTTGCTCCTTATTTTTCATTTAATTTAGTATTGTCACTCTCATCTGATGCTTATTTTTCATTTAATTTAGAATGACATTCTCATCTGACCCTTCCTTTTTTTTCATTTAATTTGGTATTTTCACTCTCATCTGACCCTTATTTTTCATTTAATTTAGTATTGTCACTTTCATCTGACCCTTTCTTATTTTTCATTTAATTTAGTATTGTCACTCTCATCTGACCCTTTCTGATTTTCACTTTCTACTCCTTGATCATTCTCTGCTTTTCATTTACCATTTGTGTTATGGATTTTTCTGGAACTCTGCATTTTTCTTTTCTTGTGCACTTTTTTCTGGAGATACTCAGCTAACGCATTCCTTCCTGACATATACCTTTTTATAATTGTGTTAATCATGTTAGTATTTAAAAGAGTGCTAAGTTTATTCTTAAAAACCTACCTTTTGTGTTCCCAGTAAAAAAAAATTAAACTGTGGTGAATATCAGATTAGCAAGGGGCTACTGTATTTAAGGGTTCATGCTGCTGATATTATAAAGAAAAAATTTAAGTTGTCAACAGATTAGCAGCATACCTATTCTGAACTTGTGTATTTTTTATTTAGTTAAAAGTAAGTAACTGCATTTTTTTCTAACTGTAAATACTTTTGCTTAGCAAAATATTTTCTCTTTTATAGTGCTGTTCACTATTGAGATAGCATTCCGAGGGACCGAAACTTGTTGAATAAAATGTTTATTGGACCATCACATGTCTTTGTATTGCTCTTGTATTCCCAAACATACCAGTTTTTCTATTTTCTTAGTGTCTTGTTTCTCTTTGCTATTTACCCTGTCATTTGACAGAGCTAAACATGTATGTTTTTTCCCCTGTACAGGTGAGGGTAGGCTTTCCCAGTGTTCAGATGCACTGGCTTCTGGCTAGTTGTCCAAGCAGAGCCCAGGTTTGAGTCCTGGATGAAGCACAGCTAGCAGGAGGCTACAGGGGGGGGAGCTCACCCCTTCCTTCTCCTAGAAAATGGACATTGTTGTAAATTCTGTGAACTTTTTTTTTTTTTTTGGCAGTTTATGGAAATTACTTTTGTATTTCATTATAAGGATAAATAATTAACCTTATTTATTCAAATATTGCACTTTTAAAAAAACAAAAAAATGGAAGTGTTACAGCAGTAGCAATGGATAACTAAAAAGAATCAGTAAAAATAGCTATGCCAATTATTCTCTACCACATGAACACTGTGCTTGTTGGTGTTAAGGGCCAGAAATAAATTTGGAAGAACAGTACAAAAAAAAAAAATTGGAGGTGTATTCATGAAGGTTAAAGAGAAAAGCACTGTTCACATTACTTGCCTCTAAAGAAGTGCGGTGGGGACATTTTAGAAATGTCTAGGAATTGGGAAACAGTGCTAAAGAGAAATCCTTGTGCTAGGGAGGAATGAGCTTTCCACTACTTCCTGTCCATCACTTTGCCATCAGTAATAGTGGTTTTTTGATGCCTTTGTGGGAGAAAGGTTAGTTGATGGGAATTTTTGAGTTCTTGGTTTTTGAGTGGGGAAGGCAGTGAGAGTGGCTGTGGACCACAGTAAGAAGAGACTACCTCCAAACATCAGCAATGTTTCGAGGTAGCCTCTTCTTACTGAGAAGAATGCACAATTAAAGAAGATGAAGAAAATGTGAAACTGAAGAAGCAAGAATCAAAATATAACATCAATAACTCACAAATGCCATTGTGTGGGTCTACGGAAATTATTTTTCATCCAGCAATATAAAACTTGTAACTCATCCACCATCAAGAAAATTAAAAGAATATGATTTATTTTTTGTATTTCAAGAGAGTTCAGTTTTCTTTATCCCTCATCTTTTTGTCCAAATTTTATTGCTTTTATTTTTTGTGATCAAAAAATGATTCACTAGTAAAGTAAATTAACAAAAGGAGTGAAAAGAAAGTAAAATTTGCATCTGTGTGTTTGTTGAAAAATATAGTTTATAGTTGAACACAGAGTCACCACCCCAGTGGTACGGTGACTCTGTGCAATAGCCTCTGATCATTCGTTCGAAAGAGGTCTGGTTTCAAATCCCAATGAGGCATGGATGTTGTGTTTGTCTTACACCACTGACTCTCTCCCTTCCCTGGAACCAGTGACCCTAAATTAGGTATGGGTGACTGCTTATAGCCCATTAAGTTGCTCACAATAGTCATTAAACCTCTAATCCCCCCCCCAAAAAAAAAAACCACAGTCCCCCCAGGCATGGGTTGTGTGTTCGTCTCACAACATTGGTACTATCTCCTCTGCAGAATCGAGAACCCAAAACAAAGATGGGTGACTGCTTATAGTCCTAAGAGTTGTTTGTGGTCATTAAGCCCTGAAACAAAAAAGGTGAGGTGGTAAGAAGAGCATGGCATTAGTTGTATCCCTTCCATGGAACCACTGGTTTTAATTGTGGAATGGATGATTGCCTGTAGCCTTAATGGTCACAGTGGTAACTAAATCATGAATTAAAAAAAAATGCATAAATTATCAGAAAAAGTTTTCTACATTCATCATGTCATTAAGCAAATCCAATTTTGTCTACTTCATCATCATCATCATTGTCAACCATTATCAATCCACTGCTGGACGAAGGTCTCCCCAAGTTTCCTCCACAACGGTCTGTCTTGTGCCAGTCTCCTCCATGTCACCCCTGCATACTTTCGAATTTCATCCACCCATCTCCCATGTGGTCTTCTTCTGGGTCTTTTCCTGTCCCTTGGAATCCAATCTAAAATTTCGGCTGTCCATCGATGATCTGTCCTTCTGGCAGTATGTCCAGCCCATTGCCATTTCAGGGATTTAACTCTGATCATGATGTCTTCCACTCTTGTCATTTTTCGGATCCACGAGTTCCTCTTCTTATCTCTCCTGGTTACACCAAGTATGCACCTCTCCATGCTTCTTTGAGTTGTCTGCAGTCTTTGTATGTCTCTTTTAGTTAAGGTCCACGTCTCTGCACCATACGTAAGCACTGGAAGGATGCATTGATCAAACACTTTTCTTTTAAGACATAATGGCATATTACTCTTGAAAATTATGCTGTTTCTTCCAAAAGCTCTCCAGGCAAGTTTTGTACGCCGATTAATTTCTTCATCAATGTGACCCTCACTTGATATCTGCTGTCCAAGATAAACGTACGTGTCTGTTATCTCCAGCTTTTCTCCATCAATCGACAAATCTTCATTTCTTGTAAAAGCATTGAACATCACTTTTGTCTTCTGAAAGTTCATTTTTAATCCCACTTCTTTACTCTTGTCAGCAAGTTCCTGGATCATACTCTGCAGCTCTGATGGGGTAGTTGCAAAAATGACTACGTCATCAGCAAAACGAAGGTGGGTTAGGTAATCTCCATTAATCTTTATCCCTTTGTTTTCCCAGTTCAGTGATTGAAAGACATTTTCCAATGTGGCATTAAAGAGCTTCGGAGATATGGTGTCACCTTGTCTCACTCCTTTTCCAATTTTTATGTGTGTTGTATTTTCAAACAGCCGAATCTTCGCACTTGCATTTTCATAGATGTTATTAATAATATTAATGTATGCATCTTCAATACCGCAGGATTTCAGAGCCATTGCAACTGCTGATGGTTTCACCGAATCAAAGGCTTTTTCATAATCGATAAAAGCCATGCACAATGGAAGTTCATATTCCCTCGCTCGTTCAATTAGTTCTCTCAGTACGTGGATATGATCTATTGTACTGTAGCCACTCCTGAATCCAGCTTGTTCTCTCGGTTGAGCCATGTCCAGTGTTACCTTCAAGCGGTGTGAAAGAACTTTAGTGAAGATTTTATAAACTACTGATAAGAGGCTGATAGGTCTGTAGTTTCCGAGATCCTCAATGTCACCTTTCTTATGTAGCAGGATCATTGTAGCGGTGTTCCAATCCTCAGGAATCTTTCCTTCATTAAGGCATCGAGTGAAAATTTGGGCGAGTACTGTTTCGATTTCTCCACTTGCTTCTTGTATGATGTCTACAGTAATTCCATCTTCTCCTGGAGCTTTTCCTCGCTTCATGTTCTTGATTGCATGTGCAACTTCTGCTGGAAGGACTGGAGGAACTCTGGTACTGGTATCTTTCATGATGTCTGGAGTGCATATATCACCCCTTTCATATAATTTGGAGTAGAAATCTTTCACTCTTGTCAAAATTTCACCTCTATTTCTTGTTACAGAACCATCTTCTTTTCTCAGTGCCATAATCTGTTTTCTTCCCTTACTGAGATGTCCCTTTGCTATCTTTAGGCTTTGGTTGTTTTCAATTGCTTTCCTCACTAGTTCACAGTTGAATTTTCTTACGTCTTCAGTGATACTTTTTCTTACTGTCTTGCATAGCTCTATATATTCCACTTTGGAAGTCACATCTTCTTTAGTTGTCCTCATCTCTCTTCTTTTTTGCATCAACATTTTGGTTTTTCCTGATAATTTGTTCACATGCAACTTGTTCTTAGACCCAGCTAATTTTGTTGCTGTTTCCATAAGAGCTTTGGTTACTTTTCTGTTAACTTCAGAGATGTCCACTTCTTCCGATGTTAGGCCTTCTAAAGCAGAGAACCTGTTCTTCAGTTCTAACTTGAAGGTATTATGGTGTTTTTTAAGGTTGGTTATGTCAATAGATTTTGTTTGTCTTATGAGCTTGCCACGTTCAAGTTTAGTGTTGAGGTGCATCTTACATCTCACCAATCTATGGTCACTACCTGTGTTGAACTTGTTTAGCACACTGCAGTCTTCTATGACGACTTTTTTGTTACACATAATAAAATCAATTTCACTTGTAGTCCCATTTGGATGTCTCCATGT
This sequence comes from Macrothele yani, assembly GCA_039090855.1. Classification (NCBI taxonomy): domain Eukaryota; kingdom Metazoa; phylum Arthropoda; class Arachnida; order Araneae; family Macrothelidae; genus Macrothele; species Macrothele yani. Next base: position 155,055,940 of record CM077001.1, on the reverse strand, counting down.
CCATTTCCTGTGTGGCTTTTTCTTGAAGAAGGAGTTCAAGATGAAAAACCCTTCTGCCTCTGCAAACTCAACGAGAGTATTTCCACGCTGGTTCCTGTTGCCGTGACCGAATTTACCTACTGAAGTTTCATTCTGTTGCCGTTGCCCTATTTTTGCATTGAAATCTCCCATAATTATTTTCAAGTGCTGCTTACCTTTATTATTTAGATGACAAATTTCCTCATAAAATTCTTCAATTTCTTCTTCAGGATGACTTGTGGTGGGTGCATAAGTTTGAATAATCTGAGCCTGGTATCTTTTTGAAAGTTGGATAACAAGTCGTGCAGCTCTGTCAGAGGAACTTTCAACTTCTACAACTTTATCCTTCAGTTTCTTGTTTATTATAAATCCAACACCACTAGTTCTGCCAGTATCTGTCCCACGATAGTAGAAGAGATGTCCACTTTTCAGTTCGATGAGATCTTCTCCTTTTCTCCTTACCTCACTTAGCCCCACGATGTCCCACTTGATCCTTTGTAGTTCCTCTTCCAATTCAAGAAGCCTTGAATCAGAAGATAGGGAGCGTCCATTGTAAGTAGCCAAGGTCAGCATCAGATGGCAGCCTAGTCCGGTCCTCCGGGGATTCTTAGCACCCTCTGCCTTCATGTCGCACTGGCCGCTGCCTTGGCCAGGTACATTCCAGCTGCCGGAGACTGAGGGCCAAGATTTAAGTTGTGGAATCATTTTGGAGGGGTTTGGCCATAACTCACCATGCTGGCCAAGCGGGTTGGTGAGTGTGGGATAGCATTTCCTCTGATCCCGATGGTATAGTTATACCGCTATTGGCGGTCGTCAGAGCCCCTTTAGTGGGAACAGGATGCACCACGAGAAGGCGGGGTTGACATTTGTCAAGGAGAGGCTGTGATGTTACGCATCACCTGACCTTACATCCCTTTGTCTACTTATGAGAGTGTATATATAGGTGATCTCTGCTTAATATGAGATGTGCAGCAAGTTCTTACACTCACCCTCTATATCAACACAAAGTATCCCAACCAGAAATTTACAAGCCCCAGTAAAAGTACATGAGTCGGTCCGATTCCCCTTCTTACTATGAAAAAAATATTTTTTGCAGTCAAAGCAAATAAAAAATTATAAAATGTTTGCCGTTTCGCTGTGTTTTTATGCATAGTATGAAAGATATTTTTTGCACAGCCAAAAATCTGGATTAAAAAAAAAAAAAACATTTTCTCAAACTTTATACATATTTGCCTCCTACAACCCCCTTCCTCAAAAATCTAAGTTTTGATTTTTACCAGCTTTGCATCTTCTTATGATACATTTTACTAGTATGCAATGAACAAAATTTGATTCATTAGAGTATAAACTGTTAACTGTTCCCTCTAAGCTGTATGTGTAAGCAGCCATGCACAATTCAAAAAGGTTGCAAAGCAAAGTAAAAAAAAAATACACACACAAAGCTTGATGGGAAATTATTAATAGAAAATCTTCTGCAAGAAAAAAAAATCAAGATTAATAAAAACTTTTGCATTTTTGAACTTCCCTTTTTGTTGGTAAAGTTCGATTAACACTTACCGCACGTGGGGCTTGGCTTTCAATTCTTATTTCCGTTATGTGGATGCGACATGGGGGGGGGGGAGGTTCATTTAGTTGCGGGTCCACTTCATTGTTGTTGTTTTTTTTTCGTTGGTATTTAACTGGCCTCGTCACTAAATGAGTTTTTTTCCTTTGCCGCCTCTTCATTTACTTCAATAATTTTTCATAACCCGAGTACTATCGGTAATAATCCATTACTGTCATCTAGGGACGTTTTGCTCCGACTAGCACGGACCGTGTCAGCTGGGCATTTCCAAGGGGGCAGTTCGGTGGTTCTCGCGGGCTGCTTCTGTTATCAGCTATCGCTTCTTCTTGGGCGTTGTGGCGCCATCTCTTGTTAGTCACTGATCTCATTTTTCGAACTTTTTCATTTTTTTGCTCAATTTTAATTAAATTTCTCCAGCTGTTTCTCAATATATTAGGGTCATTATGGTTGCAAACTTTTGCCCTATTTTTATCAATCAATACCGACTCTGCTATTCTTAGGTGTTTTTCGGATTTACAGCTTTTAATGATTTTTATATTTTCGAATTTAGGATATTTTTGGTTAGCCAGACAGTATTGAATAAGTGCTGTTTTTTTCTTCTTTTTTCTGCCAATTTTTTACATATTGTTTTAATCTGTGTTTAAGCTTATTTTTGGTACTTCCTATATATGCCATTGGAGGATTTTCAGTAAGAGGAATTGAATAAATACCTGCTTTTTCTCTAGTTCAAAAATGCAAATGCATTAATGCACGTTAAAAAATAACCTCCAATATCGGAAGTAAATTGAAACTTAATAAAAACTATTTCTCCAGAAAAAAATTGAGAACATCTGCTATAAATACCCAACTCTATATTTATATAATTATTCTAGTCAACGTTTTAGTTCTTTACTTTTAACAATTAGCATCTGTTTTGTAAATGCAGCAGTACCTGAAGAACCCTCCCTCCCCTCCTCCTGCGCAAAATCTTCACTTAAACAGATATCCAACTCGGATCAGGAACATCATCCTCGCTCTTTCCACGTTTATAAGTGAGTCACGGAAAAATTCTCATTGGCCGAAGACCCTGGGTTCGACTCCCGGTGGCGGCCAATGAGAATTTTTCTGTGACTCACTTATAAACGTGGAAAGAGCGAGGATCTTTGTTTGATCTCCACTTAACTTGATTTTTGCATAAGAGAAATTTCACCCACACACAGGCTGTAAAATTTAGAGAGAATATTGATGCTTATTAAAAATGAATGTCTATTTAATGGTTTCTTGCCAGGCTTTTTGAGAATTGCAAGAAAAAATGCCTACATTTTAAAAATAAAATAAATGATACGGAAACATACTGTATAACTTCTAGCACCTTTATTTTTTGCGCTTTTTGTTCTTTGTTTGAGTAATTCAGCAAATTTCTCATATTTTTTTTAATATTTGGAAATAAAACCTCTCCAGACATTTTTATAAAACCACAGGCTGAATTTTACTTTTAAAAATATTAATATTCAGCAAAACAATATTTTTGTTTCTTCGTTCATTTGCTGATGAGTAATTACAATTGCATTTTAAAATATACGTCGAATCCTGTAGTTTATCTTTTTGCTCTTTCTATTTTCCTCCTGATAATGGAAGAAACATTCCCCTCTGATCTCTTCATGCCCGCCTTCTCAATAATTTGGTGAAGTCAGCGGCCCTGCTTATGGTAGCCACAGAAAAATACCTAAGTCTTGGAAATAAGGAAAAATGTCCACAACATTCTTACATAAATATTACTGCTGCTAACTTTGATTTTCATTCTGGTTTACAGGTGCAATGTAGCTTTAATTTTGGAGCTGTAAATCACTTACAGTTTCTGTTAATTCCTTCACAATGACTGTATTTATTAATAAAATATGGAAAAGTAAAATGATAGACTTACGATTAGTATTTTGGGAAATGCATAACTCATGGCAAGAAATAAAAACTTGCATAGGAAAATCCTAAATTCTAATGAGTTTAAGAAGCTTGTAAATGTGTATAATTACCTTACACTATCGTACAGCTGGAAATATGCGTACCATATTAAGACTTCCAGACAAGTGCCATTTTTCTATTCTTTGTTTCTCAAATGGATTATCACAGATAAAACTGATTTGCAGGAGTAAAATCAAAATCGGGGAGTGGGATAACAGTATAAGGAAATTGTTTTGGAAGCATTGACTAAAAACTTTTGGTGCTTTAAACTTCTCCAAAATATTGTGGATGTTTATTCCTCTAGTGATTTGACCTCTTTTTCTTTTTGGAGAGGATAAGAGCATTTTACTCTTTTATTCCCAGACAAAAACTTGGTTCAGTGGGTATACTATTTCATATAAATACATGGTACATTACCATGTTTTTTTTTTTTTTTTCAGTTTCATCCACATTTTTTGTGTTTATAATTCAAACTCGATCATTTGTCTGTTTTGCCGGACTGTGAGCCTCCAGGGAGTGCAGGCTATGGGAATCTGTTCCCACAATAGTCGGGGACTGGTTTCAGTCCTAAAGCTGGATAACTTCCAAGAGAACATAAGGGTGGGTGACTTCTGTTCCTTCCTTGAGTGGCAAGATTCCCACTTTTCTGCTTCGGCTGGAACTAAATAATTTTTTAATGTAGTAAACTCCAGCAACTTGCTAGATTCCACTGCATTCAAAGAAAATAAGCAAAATTTTGGTATCTACTCAGAAGCTGCTCTGTGATCTCACCACAATCCAGTGCTTCTTAACCTCTATATGGACAAAATTATTACTGTTCCCCCTAGAATGATTACACACTGGAAAGATTTCAAAAAGAAAAATTACCTCCTGGCCCCAGATATTGGGGAAAGAATGAGTGATGAGATGCTTACTAAGAAAATATTTTTAGCCCAAATGGCAGGAAGGAAAGGCAGAGGAGGGCCAAGGAAGCCATGGAAGGATCAGATTCAGGAGTGTCTGCATGAGAAAAAGATTATGAGTATGAAGTATAGAAGGTCTTGTGTACGTTGTGTGATGGATGTCAGTGAAGCCCGAGTTGGCCGCCCCGGTGGCGCAGTGGTCTAAGGCGATGGCCTCTGATCATTCTTCCGAACAGGGTCCGGGTTCGAATCCCGGTGAGGCATGGATGTTGTGTTTGTCTTACGGCACTGGCTCTCTCCCTTCCCTGGAACCAGTGACCCTAAATTAGGGACGGGAGACTGCTTATAGCCCATTGAGTTGCTCACGGTGGTCGTTAAACCTCCAATCAAAAAAAAAAAAAAAAAAAGAAGCCCGAGTTGTGTGTCAAGATCCCTGTAAATGGAGAAGTTTGCTACGGCAGCAGTAAGTAAATCAACAGTTAAAAATGTATCTGGTAGTTTGTATTTCTTTGTGGAGCTAACCTCTGAATTTCAGAGAACAGCTTAGTGATATGATAATGATGACTACTAAAGAAAAAATATATCAAGCTACCTCTGACTTTAACCAAACTGTACAAAATATTATAGCCTGCTGCCAGGTAGAAACCACTTTTCTGAAACCAAATTGCAGAAAAGTAGAAACCCTCAGCAAAAGAAGAGGTACTATGCCCTTAAACAAATAAAGGACATTAAAAATTCAGAATTCTTGGGGTACAGTGACTGAAGAAGCACATAATAACTACTCAGAAAATCCGACTAAAATGGCAAGATAACTTTCTAGAATATCACAAAAACATTACTTCAAAAAAATATTCGAATAAATCTTCCCCACTGCAAAAAATGGAAAATTAGCTTGGTCTACTAATGAAGAAAAAGCAAGTTCATATGCTAAACATGCTTGACAGTCAAAAATCCGCTGAAATCAGAGAAACGCCTAAAAACTGTTTTAAACAAGGTGCAAATTTCCCCTACAATCCTGTAGATTATCATCAAATTAAAGAACAACAGTACTCTGGATCTAATTTATATGAAAAATTCACAGTGAGGGAAAAACTCGGGGATTCAAAAAAATAAAAAAAACAGTAACAGATGCTGTACCGAAGCAAAGAACAGTATGGAAAAAGAAGGCGAAAAGGGGTCCTTTTCAGGGAAAAACTGTCTACCAAACTTTGAAATTCCTCTGCTGATAAGGGTAGAAGAGGTATACCGCATTAAAAATTTAAATATAAGAAAGCACTAGGATAAAAAGAAGGAATAACAAAGTTATGAAAAATTACTCGTTTTCTATATCCAAGTGCTAACAAAAATATATAAGAAAACCATAAAGCTGGCTCTGTTCTAATGCCCCACAGAAATACAGCAAGCCAAAACGCATTCTGGACACCATATGCAAAGAATATCTAACTGATATGAAGGTAAGGCCAAAGAATATCTAACTATTAAGAAGGTAAGGCTCAGCGAGACGTAACTAGCGCCACTATATTATGCGGCAAAGAATTACTAAACAGAAGCCAACATTACAGGCCTGATGCCGCAGGATGCCGAGCAGACTGAGTTAGACTGAGCATGCGTGTTTGTGTTCAAAGAATATAAACGCTTGTTTGTGTTGGCGTTTTGTTCAAAGGTTTTGTTGTTCTCATCTAGATCTGCGTTTATATTACAGCCATGAAATACACCCACTCCATTCCGATGAATAACAATTCATGGAATGGAGTGGATGAATAACAAGAACAAATTTGAAACCGTTTGAAACAAATATCCTGGAAAACCATTAAAACAACGTTTGCTGAAAAAAAAAAGCTATCGTTACGTTGAAAAAATTAATTTATCAATTATATGAAACTGACTTTTATGAAAAATACCTCGTAATATTGTAAAATGAAAGAGGGAAGCATTCGATTACACAATGCATACCAAACAGACAGCTTTAAGCATACACTCAATCGTGGCGAGTTAGTCCGGTCGGTAGAGAGCTCAGCTATCACGCCAGCGGCCCAGGTTCGAACCTACTCAGATACGAACGGATGTTTTTCCGATCTGTTGAGAAAATTTCTCCAGCGCAGTGCGTTTAATTTACAAACTTCGGAAGGGTAGAAAAAAAAATTGTAGCTTTGGGAAACTGCGGTTGTCTTTGCTTTTTTTTTTATTATTATGGCTGCTACTGGGAAACCAGCCTCAGCATTTTTGACATTTAAGGTATATTGTAAATATGAAATTCATGCCAAGCAACCTGGTATTACTACGGTGCTTAAAGTGAGAATAAAACTGCTAAAATTTCCTTAAAATAATATTAATTGCTCATGTATATATTTGTTTCACCAAAAGAAGGGACAGGAGGGATACTCAGAAAAGAACAACAAAAAAAAAATGCTTTAGTAGACCCAATGAGACCGAAGGAAACAGTCGCAGATCAAAGCTTAGCTTCCTTTCCGTGAAATAGGCTTCCCGTCCCGTGTCTCCTACGCTTTTTGCGCCTGAATGTTAACTTTCCCGCAGAGCATCTGCTGCCGCATTACATGGTGGCGCTGCTGTCGCCTGTTTTACATTATCTCTACGAGAGTTGAGCTTCTTCACGCGAAGCGTTTATATTCTTTGCCATATGTACCAGAATGCGTTTTGGCTTGCTGTATTTTTTAGCATGCTGTAACACGCTAAAAAATTTTGAATTCAGATTCGTATTGTTTATTGTAGCTGAAAGCCTAAAAGTGCATGCATATGATTTGCTGCCAGCACAAAATCCGATTTTTTGACGGGCCGAAATCAAGGCTGCTGTTCCGTGGCCAACGAGATTCTGAAGGCTCGGACAGCTTTTTGTGACGTCAGCAACGCCGTCCCTCGTTACACAGGGCACTGCGATTTTTTGGAAGAATTACTTCTTTGCGCTAACAGTTTGGCTCATGGATCAACTGGAAAACAAATGTAAACATAGAATCTTTAAGTTAACAGATGAAACTGATAATGTGGCTAAATCTGTTCATTCCTGCAAGGTTTACATGATTACTTTTATGTTCGAAATTCAAAGAATCTCGATAAACTCTAACTACAACCAAACACGTAAACTAAAGTGATACACACATTACAAAGCACATAATTATGTCAAATAAATATATATACACTGCTGGCCGCCCAAAATGCTACACCAAGAAGGAAGCATCCGATTGGCCTGGAATTCGCAGCATGTGTCGCCCGCGAGAGGACATGCAAACGATTAGTATTGCAGGGCATATGCAAATCTTGTGCGCCCGGCACGCCACCGAGAAGCACTATAAGGGTGCACAGAAGACGGGGTGTAAGTAGTGGAAGTGTGTTGTGCTGCCGGACCTGTGCGTGGAAAGCTTCCTGATGCATCGTCGCAGAATACGGCAGTCATTCCAGCACGTTTCGGAGTTCGACAGAGGACGAATAGTGGCTTATCGCGACAGCGGTTTATCGTACCGAGACATCGGCGCCCATGTGGGACGACACCCAGCCACAGTGAGGCGAGTATGGATTCGGTGGGTGCAGAAGGAACGGACGGACCGACGTGAGCGATTGCCGCAGCCGCGGCACACCACCGAACGAGAGGACCGGTATGTTGTGCGGCGGGCATTGACAGCTTGCACCGCCACATCACGAACGTTAGCGCATGAATTAGGTTGTGTTGCGCAACAACCTGTGTCAACATGTACCGTTCGACGTCGTCTGCAGGAGCGGGGACTTGTCGCACGGCGCCCATTGCTCCGATTACGATTGACGTTAAACCACAGGCGAGTGCGGTGGCAGTAAGCCGGTGAACGCCGCACCTGGACTATGTCACGACATTGTCTTCTCCGACGAATTCCGCTTTTGCCTGCAACACCACGATGGTCGGATCCGCGTGTGGCGTCACCGCGGCGAGAGACTGGATGACGCCTGCATTATGCATTGCCATACCGGTCCGTCGCCTAGCGTTATGGTTTGGGGCGCAATTGGGTATGAAACCCACACTCCTCCGGTACGCATCGCCGGTACACTAAACAGCCACCGCTACATCGACGTTTTGGAGCCTGTAGTCTTCCCTTACTTGCTGGACCTGCACGTTTTAACAGGACAATGCGCGCCCACACGTGGCACGCATCGTGCAACAATTCTTCACGGCCCACCAGGTGTCACTGCTGCTGTGGCCCACCTGTTCTTCCGATATGTCGCCCATCGAACATGTCTGGTCGCTGATCGGCAACCGAGTGGCCCGGCAAGTACCTCCCGCGGCTATGCCTGATGAACTGTGGCAACGTGTGGAAGCAGCCTGGACCGACATACCCCAAGCCCACATCCAAAGTCTCTTTCGTTCGATGCCGCGGCGTGTATTGATGTCTGGGTGTTCCACAAGTCGCACGGGCCGCCCCGGTGGCGCAGTGGTCTAAGCGATGGCCTCTGATCATTCGTCCGAAAGGGGTCTGGGTTCGAATCCCGGTCAGGCATGGATGTTGTGTTTGTCTTACGGCACTGGCTCTCTCCCTTCCCTGGAACCAGTGATTCTAAATTAGGGACGGGCGACTGCTTATAGCCCATTGTGTTGCTCACGGTGGTCGTTAAACCTCCAATCAAAAAAAAAAAAAAAAAAAAGAGGCGCATGGGCCTGTAAGCTCAATCGTTTCATCTTTGTATCTGTTATGTGCCCAGTAAATCTGGCTTTGCTATCTCGTGTCCTTCTTGGTGTTGCATTTTGTGTGGCCAGCAGTATATATATACAATGACTTTCTTTTATATATACAATGACTTTCTTTTATATATACAATGACTTTCTCGAGAAAACATTCAGGTGAAATGTCATACACTTTCAGGGCAGTATAGCTTGGAGGCAGCCCACCAGTGGAAGTTTTCAGCTTCCCCAAGGAAAGACTCTTTAAATGTAATAATATTTAGCACATACCATATTTCGGGGGGGGGGTGCCAAAAGGAAATTTAGCATCACATAAAAACTGACAAACGTTGGACGAGTTAATTACTTGACTGGATACCAAAGGAGAAAAAAGATGTGAGAAATGGTTGTATGGTACTATATATCAATCTTACTGAGAAAGCCTGTAAATCAGCTGATGAAAAAAACATGTCCACACAGAAGCTTGTTTAAGATACAACAATTGGCAGATTAATTTCTGTATTTAAAAACTTTTGAAATCATACACAGTATGCCAGTCCATTCCCTGTATTTACTATGGGCACTCATTTTTGAAACGCATTGCATTCGGAGAGATCTGCTGGAAAAGTTTAGGGCTCGGTGTATGATAGTCACGTGATACAACTCTGGAAACAAAAATCGCCCGTTAATGTCACTTGTCACTAGATGGCGCAAAGAACATGTGGGCCGATGATTTGATACAACCTATGCTTTCTTATGAGAGGAAGAGGCAGAAACCATTCGCATTTTGCGAATGCTATTTTACTTGGAATTAAAAAAACCCAACCTGGAACGCTTTGCAAACATGCACTTTTGTGCCTATCACGTGGGAATTGATCAAATAAGCAATATATATGTAAAATTTTCGCCACAGAGTGAGTGAAGATTTCTGATCAAACGATGCTGAGTTTTTTACTGAGGCAATATCAATAAACCCTTTATCGTCAAAAAATGCGTACTTGTAAAATGCGATGATACTGTACATTCAGAGGAGCAATGTTAATATGAAATATTAGTTTTTTTATAAGTTTTGTATTTTTGCGGAAGTCATTGGAGCATCGTTAACGGAAACTGCTGTTTTTGAAACTTACTGAATTTTTCGCAAAAAATAATTTGATTAATCTTCCACCCCATAATTCACTAATGATGTTTTAATTTACTAATGAACAATGTATCTTACACAATTGTTTTATTTTTGTACTCAATCATACTAATGAATAAGACAAGAAAAAAGAGACTTGTCTAATGGGAAGACAGCCGCCCCGGTGGCGCAGTGGTCTAAGGCGTTGGCCTCTGATCATTCGTCCGAAAGGGGTCCGGGTTCGAATCCCGGTCAGGCATGGATTTTGTGTTTGTCTTACGGCACTGGCTCTCTCCCTTCCCTGGAACCAGTGATCCTAAATTAGGGACGGGCGACTGCTTATAGCCCATTGAGTTGCTCACGGTGGTCGTTAAACCTTCAATCAAAAAAAAAAAAAAAAAAAAAAAAAAAAAAAAAAAAAGAGTGGGGGAAAGGGGTGCATTGATACACATCAAGGAGAATACCAAAGAATTTAGACATAAAATATAGAACTGTAAAAAAGTACCAAAGTATTAGATACAAGAGATTTCACAAGTTGCAGGCTAATCGCATTATAAGCTGTGGAAAAAATGTATTACATCCTAATGTTTGCGGCCATTTTTCTAACAGGTTTTTATCTGTTGGGTCATTTCATACACGTTCTTTACATGTCGCATAACCTGACCGATAGTTCGGTACAAAACACTTTCGCCCCATACCTAAAACAGAATTGAGCAGATCCTAGTTCGGCATTTAACTGCACTATAAATTTAGCTCCCGCTTAAGTAAAAAGAGAGTTGACGTACTTTACCTGCTGTACAGAAACTTCAACGTTTCCGGAACTCCATACAATATAGCACACAGTAATAAAAAAAATATATTCAAGATAAATACCGATTTAGTGCTGATGAAATCATAAACACCATACAATCCTATGGTGGTTAGCATAAACGATCGGCCCACAACTCCTGAACGTCCCCTGGCGAGCTGTGACATCAACAGCCCGTTTTTCAAACGGGTAACAATTCGGAGAGTCGTATCAATATTATGTCGATATTAAAATGACAAAACATGAATAGAAAATGCCCAGAATTTGAAAAGTAAGTCAAATATTTCCAACAGTATCACAGTACATAATAAGAAACCATTACATGTAATTGCCGCAATTAAACATAGTCATGACATGAACGTAGGAGAATCTATGTTTCAAAAGTAGAAACATAACATTATTAGATACGTATGATATTTGCCTACCCCTTTCATCAGCTTGAAAACACATTTCTCCGTTGTATAAATTGCATTCTGTAGAATTTCTGGTTAATACTGCTTTCAGTTAGTAGTTAATTAACTATTCTCAGATAAAAAATTATCAGTAATTTTCCTTCAGTTGTCCTTGAATGATGTTCCTTTGGGGTTCTTAAAATCATTTGGTCCAGGTGTTTTTTATTTTAAAATTGCCGAGAGCCTAAACAAAATGAACAGTACTTTCGCATTATGTAAAGGATCATTTCTCAAGGGTACCTTTTTATTTTTGATTGGAGGTTCAAAATAATTATTTATTGGACTTGGTTGACAGATTCATTGACATATATGCTGAACATATATTGGACTTGGTTCACAGATTTATACAGTAGAGGCATTTTATGTTTCATCGTCAGCAATGTATAGGTGAACAAGGAACTCAACGAATTAACCCACGAAAGACAAACATAAATAACCATGCCTTACCGGGTTTCGAACCCATACCCCTCCGTTGGACGAATGATCAAAAGCCATCGCTTAGATTACTGAACCACCAGGGCCGCCGTAAAACAAATACAACATTCATTCCTTACCGAGATTCAAACCCAGATCCCTCTGTTGGGCGAATGATAAGAAGCCATTGCTTGGACCACTGGGGCGGATACTTTGGGGATATTAAGGACATCAAAAGAGGAGGTGCCAATTTGGGAGGTTTGCTCGTAATATACATACATAGTCTACTGTCTCTCCAAAGGTCTTTGGTTCGGACTTCGGGATCATCACTAGCGTCTGGTGAGAGAGGTATCTACACGCATTCCGTTATCTAAAAAACTGGCACCCACCAATTATATTCAAAACCGGCACCCACCAATTACATTCAAAACCGGCACCCACCAATTATATTCAAAACCGGCACCCACCAATTACATTCAAAACCGGCACCCACCAATTACATTCAAAACCGGCACCCACCAATTATATTCAAAACCGGCACCCACCAATTGGCGACAGGCAGCGAAACGGCACTTTGCTTTGGGTATTTGGCGGGGACAATGGCTGCAGCGAAGAGGTAAGTTGGAGGTCTAAGCCTTTTGAAGGAATAAACATGTATTTGTGGACCACATTGCATGTATTCAGTTTGTATCGACAGCAAGTTTATCAGGATGAAAGTTTCTCAAATGTCTGTACAGACTTTTTTTAACTCCAAATGTTACTTCACAGTGGTGCATGTCAATCTCTTAGCAATACGAACGAGGTTCATGTATCGCGGAAACATCCGGATGAAATTTTTTAACATGCTGGTTCAAATTCTTTTTCTGCCTGAATGAAACAGCACAAATCGAACAACTTAACCTGCTCACAGTATCCATCCAAATATAAAATTTAACCAGAGAAAAAAATACACAAGTGATGAGCTTGGGTATTTGGCGGGATGAGCTGTGTGCATGCATATCTAAAGATCGTGGAGCCCCCCCCCCTAGCCGTAGGTATAATTTTTTTTATAAATTTAAAACACTAAAATAGATGAAACCTTTTTTTAAAGCATTCTTAAAAATAATAAGATATTAATGATTGGTTGTATCAATTATTTTTGTTGTATATTAGTATCTTGTACATTTATTAAAATGTTTGACAGCCTTGAAGGAGGTAAGGATTTTTCTTAGCAGCCCTCCCCCCCCCCCCCCCCCCGAAGTACTCATATCATCCTGATAAACTTGCTGTCGATACAAACTGAATACATGCAATGTGGTCCACAAATACAAGTTTATTCCTTCAAACGGCTTAGTCCTCCAACTTACCTCTTCGCTGTAGCCATTGTCCCCGCCAAATACCCAAAGCAAATTGCCGTTTCGCTGCCTGTCTCCAATTGGTGGGTGCCGGTTTTGCTGCTGCCAATTAGATAGCGGAATGTGTGTAGATACCTCTCTCGCCAGACGCTAGTGGGATAATCGAACCAATTTTCACACTTTTCTGAATGATTAAAGCCGTAACCGAACTAGTTGGTTTGTTTACCCAAAGGTGTTCGTAGCGGTCGACGAATTTTGTGGTTTATTTGTGAGATTTTGTCATGTCCGATTCAGTAAAAAGTACACTAGAAGCATATTTTGCTTCCCTGAATTCGACTTCCAGTCGAATGATGGCCGATATAAATTTCGTTCGGGAGCAGTTCGGTGATCAATGGGACAGTCTGTCGTGCTTAGAACAGTCAGACTCGTTATGGCAAGCGTTAGTAAACCCAGAAGTGGCAAATAAGTATAAATTATATCCTGCTTCTCATCCCGATGTTGAATATTTTCCTATTCTTCGAATAACCCCTGGGGAGAAAATTGTTGTTGATGAAGATTCTGTTGGAACAAAAAATTTCGTAAGTTCAACTAATCAGTTACTGTAGGTTTTCATGAAAGTGAATATATTATCCCTTTGATAGATCAGCACTTTCATCGTAGTAGATCTTAAAATTTTTAATTGTGAATAAACTTCGTTGAATTGATCTATCTATTACAATAGTATTCACTGGCCTTGAAAAAGCCTCCCGTTCGCAGTGTGAAAGCTCGGCACTTAGTCGTTGTATGTTTTATAAATTGTTACACCATTTAATACGGAATAAATATTTCAAGTTGTATAATGATCTATGTTCATGACCTGTTAGACGTTACGGAGATTGCTGTAACATATCATGCTATAAGGTTATTGTTTTCAAATAACACAGCTGCAAACTTTCTTTTAATATCTTTGCAAGTGTCCAAAAGACGGTGATCGTTTTCGTATTACTAGCCTTAGTTCTCTCAAACTCGATTTAGCGTTTTTACATCAGGCCAAAAGTTTAGCAGTTAAACTAATGTAGCAGCCACTTTGGTAGGTCATCGTCCTGTTAGTTACTTTTTATTAAAACATATCTCCGAGTAAGTTTAGTGCTATCGCAAATATTTACGACTTGCCAGAGTTTATAAATCTGGATTTTATTTGTTTTTTAAGTCTGAATCACTTTATATCTTATCCTGCAGATTTAGTGTTATTAGAAAAAATCTTAATACACAGGGACTCAGCTGCATAAAAGAGGTACACAGTTGAACTTCCAGCAACTGTAGCGAAATTTCATGATTTGCGATTACACGAAGTTGTGATGCAATTTGAGATTTGTGTAGCATATTTTTGTAATGCAAGTTTTATTGTTGCACAAAAGAAAGGAATAATTTTTTAAAAAATAATGAGGCTGTTTAGAATACACTTTTGATGGCTACCCTTCCAGTTATCAGCACATCAAGTAGTACCATTAACGGGGTTAAGAAACTAGAAATAAATGTTATTTAACATTTCATTTTTCCAAAATAAATTTTATTCTTTACCAGGGCTCGATTTCGAACCGGTAGTTAGTAGCAAACTGCTAACAAGGAAATGCATTTTGCTAGTGATAAAAAGTGGTTCTAGTAAAAGCTGCTAGTGGAAAATTTTGAATGTGTTAGTGTGAACTGTAAAGCACCACTACATTGCACGTGTGAAATATTTTAGACACATGCAAAAAGGAACAACTGCTTTCTGGAAATGAATGTTTCTTAAAAAGTACAAACATTATATAAACATTTTGGCACTAGTAGAAATATCCAGTATATTTCCCTTATCTACTGTTGCACGTTAGGTTGGGTTCATTTCATGAAGAGAATCCAGGATGATTGGAGGGGCAGTTTAAACTTGCAAACACTAAATGCTCTCATGAGTATTGAGGTTGAAGGTCCATCCGAAGACAAATTTTACCCCAGGCTTGCTGTTTTAAAGTAGTATGATGAAAAGACCCGTCACCCAGAATGTAAACAATACGGAAAATAACTTAAAATTTTGAATACTGTGCTTGAATTTTGTGAATAAAGTCAAATAATTTTTTTTTTAATGTTTGCATTCGAATTAAATTGCTAGAATTAATCTGTCAGGTCTTGAAAAGGTGAGTTATATTTAAATATTTTTTGTAATCTTTTCAGCATTATACTAGGTGACAGTTACAGGGGTGAAATCAAAATTTGTCATGCTTGACTAATAGAAGAGGACATGTTAAAGTTTCTTTTGTATAATGTAAATAAACTG
The DNA here is from genome assembly GCA_039090855.1 of Macrothele yani. NCBI lineage: Eukaryota > Metazoa > Arthropoda > Arachnida > Araneae > Macrothelidae > Macrothele > Macrothele yani. The sequence continues at coordinate 155,040,461 of CM077001.1, read as the reverse complement.
TTGCTAGCAGATAATGTAATTTTCTAGTAAAAACTAAGGTCACTAGCAAGTGTTGCTACTGTTAAAAAATAAATAAATTAAATCACGGCCTATTCTTTACTGAATTCTACTTATTAGCATTCTAATTCAAACAAAAGTCATGGAATATGTGCGGAAATTATCAGCGTATCAGGCTTGTTTGTGATCTAGGTGTAGCCTAGAATTACGGGTTTTTGTACCATTTTAAACCTGAAAATCCAGGTTTTTAAGTTTTAGAAGAATTTGAGATTCCATAGTCATTTCATTTTTCGAAAATGCTAAGAAATGATAACTAAAAGTTCCTCGAGCACCATTTATTTTTGGGAATTACAGTGTTTGATTGAAAACACTGCATTTCCATGTGGATGGTGATTGTAGATGATTTGTGACATCACCTTGAGAGTTTGTTTTGTTATAAAGCAAGCTCTCAAGTTAACAGCATACTGAAAAGTTTTCTTTTCATCATTTTGGAAGTTGCATCTATATCAAATGATTTGGTTATATTAGATTTAGTTAATCCAATGAGCTGCATTTAGAAATTGAATGGAAACCTACTGATGGCTTCCAGTAGAATATATACTGCTCAATTAATACAACAGCCGTTCCATAAAAACTGAGTAAAATCACACAAAATGAAGAAATACAGGTACAGCAAAATATATGTTATTCTTTCTCAAAGTATCTTCCCTCGGATGATATGCAACGGTCCCATCTTTCAGTCCACTTTTCAAAGCATGAGTCGAAGGCATTTTGTGGAAGCTGCTTTAGTGACCCCTGTACACCTAGAATAACGTCGGCGTCTGTGTTAAATATTGTTCCACGGAACTTCTCCATTGTTGGGAACAACCAGAAATTGCACGAGGCAAGGTCAGGACTCCAGGCAGGCTCTGGCATGATTTCAATACTGCATTTTCTAAGAAACTGTTGAAACACAAACAGCCACATGGGGGCAGGTGTTTTTATGGTATAGGGACCACTTGCCCACCAGTTCCGGTGGCTTAATCGATATGTGTAGTCACAGATGCTTCAGGCGATATGTGTAGTCACAGATGCTTCAGGACCGAAATGTAATACTCAGCATTGACAGTAATTTGGGGTGGAATGGTATGCTGGTAGACTACACCTTCATGATAAAAAAAAATTATCATCACGTTCCCAGCTGATTTGGTTTGGTGGACTTTTTTCAGAGGAGGTGAGCCTGTGTGTTTCCAGACACTCATTGCACGCTTTGTAAGGGGGTTGAAATAGTGGACCCATGTTTCATCAGCAGTTATTACTGTGTTTAAACTAAAGTTTGGATCCTTTGCAATAATTTGTTTTCACTCATGACACACCTGAACTCTGGCTAACAATTGTTTTCTCATCAGTTGATGAGGTACCCATCTGGAACACACACAATGCAGCAGTAATTTGTCGTGTAGAATAGGGAATGCTGACGTTTTTGAAATATTAGTTGACACCGCTATGTCTTCACACGTCATTCGTCGATCTTCTTGTAGGATTTGCTCAAAAAGTGTTAACAATACCCTTTGTAACAAGACCTTCAGGTCGACCAGGCCGAGGAGCGAGCTGCCGACAAACGCCCCTTTTTAAAATTATGGTGCCATCTAAAAATCGTTGACTCGCCCAAACATTTATTTTTGTAAGCTTTTTTCATTAAATCAACTGTTTCTGGAGCTGTTTTACTCAAACGATAGGAAAATTTTATTGCACAATGTATTTCACCTCTTAACTCTGAAGCACTCACCTTCATAGCTGTATGGCGAAATGCAGATGTACCTTAAACAACTGCGCAATAACAAAACCAGAATCATGTGCCTCAGCTAATTACTGTTGCCATAGATACTTCCTTAATTCGGTTAGTCGTCTGCGTGGTTATTTCCCCCTTCGCACTGTTGCCAACTCAAAAACAAATTACTCTCCAGTTTTCATGGAATGACCTATGTATATAGTATGAAGTGCAAAATTTGACTTCAAAAACACCATGTCTGCAGGATTTCTAGTACACTGAAAGAAAATTTGGTACAGAAAAAGATGTGAAGTTAAACTGCATAGCCACTAGTGTCTATTTGTTGTGTAGTTAATATGTGTGTAATATATAAAATGCAATATATATTCAGTATATATTGGCACTGAGCTCAAATAGTTTTTTTTTTTTTTTTTTCGTTTCACCTCACACTCGCCCCTGGCAAATCAAATAGTTCCTTCCATTAATGAGGCAAAAAACTAGAAATAAATATGTTATACACTCATGTTCAAAAAATTAAAGATCAAAGAAAAAAAGCTAAATTTCAGACTCAAATTGTTTGTTAGCATTCAAAACATTCTGGTGTCATCGAAAGACATAAGAGCAAGCTATGTGAGAATGTTTGGTCATATGCAAATTGTCAGGAATTACGTGACAGCTGCCAGTTGGTGATAAAAGCTGAAGCACGAGTGGGAAGAAATAGTTTGTTTTGTAGGTGTTGAAGTGTGGATCTGCCTTTTTTGCCATTATGGTAACTTGTGGTGCATCTAAAAGAACTCATCTGGATGATTTGTTGGTAAACTGGAAGTAGGGTTGACAATGAGAGACGTAGCAAAGGAATTCGGTATTGCCTAGAGCGTAGCATCATGGATGTGGAAACAATTTTCTGAACATGGAATAGCTACCAGAAGGTTCAGTAGTGGTCGACTTTGCAAAACTACTCCATCACAAGATTGTTATCTTGTAGCTGCTCAAAGATCTCGCCAAATAACTGCTGGCAAGTTAGCAAGAACAGCTGGAATCAAGCATGGGTGCCAAATATGGCATCAGGTGGCAAGGTGTTTGAATAATTTCAAATTGTGTGTCCAAAAAGTCCGAAAACCTGTACATTGTATTCCATTGACCTTAGCACACAAAACAACTCGATGTTGATGGTGTCGTGAACACTCCTCATGGAGTGAAGAGCAATGTTCTGTTCACAGGCAAAAGCTGATTTTGTTTATCGTCTGACTCTAGGCGGCAGTTCATCTGGTGAGAACCCCAAACTCCCTGTTCATCCAGAAACATCGTAGATACTGACCATTATAGGAGTGGTAGAGTAATGGTCTGATCTGGGATTATGATCAATGGTAGTACAGAGCAGAGTTGGAAACGGGTCAAAAATTTCAGACCCGGACCCTAGCAAATCTGCTTTGAACTATAAATTCGAAACTCAGTTTACATATCATTATCGTCAACCATTATCAATCCACTGCTGGACAAAGGTCTCCCCAAGTTTCTTCCACAACGGTCTGTCTTGTGCCAGTCTCCTCCATGTTACTCCTGCATACTTTCGAATTTCATCCACCCATCTCACATGTGGTCTTCTTTTGGGTCTTTTCCTGTCCCTTGGAATCCAGTCTAAAATTTCAGCTGACCATCGATGGTCTGTCCTTCTGGCAATATATCCAGCCCATTGCCATTTCAGGGATTTTACTCTGATCATGATGTCTTCCACTCTTGTCATTTTTCTGATCCACGAGTTCATCTTCTTATTTCTCCTGGTTACACCAAGCATGCACCTCTCCATGTTTCTTTGAGTTGTCTGCAGTCTTTGTATGTCTCTTTTAGTTAAGGTCCACGTCTCTGCACCATACGTAAGCACTGAAAGGATGCATTGATCAAACATTTTTCCATTTTTCTTTTAAGACATAATGGCATATTGCTCTTGAAAATTAAGCTGTTTCTTCCAAAAGCTCTCCAGGCAAGTTTTATATGCCGATTAATTTCTTCATCAATGTGACCCTCACTATATATATGCTGTCTAAGAAAAATGTAGGTATTGGTTGTCTCCAGCTTTTCTTCATCAATCGATACATTTTCATTTCTTGTAAAACCACTTTTGTCTTCTGAAAGTTTATTTTTAATCCCACTTCTTTACTCTTGTCAGCAAGTTCCTGGATCATACTCTGCAGCTCTGATGGGGTAGTTGAAAAAATGACTACATCACCAGCAGAACAAAGGTTAGTTAGATAATCTCCGTTAATCTTTATCCCTTTGTTTTCCCAGCTCAGTGATTGAAAGACATTTTCCAATGTGGCATTAAAGAGTTTGGGAGATGTAGTGTCACCTTGTCTCACTCCCTTTCCAATTTTTTTATGGGTGCTGTATTCTCAAATAGCTGAATCTTTGCACTTGCATTTTCATAGATGTTATTAATAATATTAATGTATGCATCTTCAATACCGCAGGATTTGAAAGCCATTGTAACTGTTGATGGTTTCACCGAATCAAAGGCCTTTTCATAATCGATAAAAGCCATGCATAATGAAAGTTCATATTCCCTCGCTCTTTCAATTAGAGCTCTCAGTACGTTTACATATATATACATATAAATGTAATATATATATTCATCCCAATAACTGCTTGGTATTTAATAAATGAAATCCTTTTTTTAATAATGAAATTTGGTTACTTGCTAAATTTTATTGCCATTATTTTGCGTAATCCAGAAGTAATGGCTGACTATGACCGTGAGTATACTACAAATGGGAATCATTATTTACGAAAACACAAATGTATTTTTTTAAATGTATTTAATTGTTCACTCTTTCCACGCTTTGATGAAGATGTACATACTTCCAAATGGTCCGTTAGATTTTTGGTTCCATAATCTCTTATTACACCATCTGCATCTTCCTTTGTAATTATACACTTTCCACATTTTGAACAACAAGCAAGACCAAACAACACAGAATTATTCACCGGTTCCTTAATGAGATGAAACAATTTCCAGCATTCATTCTTCCCCTTGTGGTTTTGAACAAGCATATATTTGTTGGCCTCGACACCTTTCTCAACCTCCTTAATATTAAATCCATCCATATTAACAAATAAGGAGTTAATTTTGACATGACATGTCATGGGAACGGGATGTTAGCACATCAATCGAAACGCTCTGAATGCTTAACATAAAAGATGCGACGTGAAAAATAACTCTTAGTCACACAGTGAACTTCACACGGAGAGAGTGAATCAGCTGAGAAGCAGGCGAATGGCGTTTGCCTGTACCTTGCCCCTGGACAATCACACTGTAAAATAATGCAAAGGAAGTATCTTTTTACGATATGGTGTCTGTGTGTCTGACGTCAGTCGGTGGAAATCTTCGTTGCTTTAAGAAAGAGAAATCTTCGTTGCTTTAAGAAAGAGAAATCTTTGTTGCTTTATTTTTGCATGGCAAATCATTATTCACTCCATGTGCACCAGTATCGACTACAGAATTCCACAACGCACATTTTTCTTTGGAATATATTTTTCTCTTTTCAAAAATAAAATCGGGTCAGGAACACCTTGACCCGACCCGTTAGACCCGCAAGACATTGTTGACCCGTTTCCATCTCTGGTACAGAGCTCCTATGTTGGAGAATGGGTCAATGAATTCCCAGTATTATCATGAGGAGGTCATTTTAAGACATGGTTCCATGGTGCTGTGGGAAATTCTTTCACTTTTATGGATGATAACATCCTTCTCCATTAATCATCATATGTTGTGATTAACTGCTGGAGAGTGAGGGGACCAAATGGAGTGGCCTGTGTACTTCCCCAACCTAAATCAAATAGAAAATGCTTGGGACACTTTGGGAGGTGCATTGCAATCTCCCTCCTGGCACTAGAAAAGACCTGGTGATGGAGCTGAAAGAAGAATGGAGAAATCTTCCTCAGGATCTTCTGGACAATCTTGTGAATAGCATGGCCCACTGATGCCAATCATGCATTGCAGTTGGGTGGACATACACTATATTGACAAAAGTCACCGGACACCCCTTCAAAAGCAAATGAACAGATCCGCTGCATTGTTAAGATACGCAGCACAGCTGCAAATGGTATAAAAACAAGCATGCAGCTGACCACAATCATATCGCACTGTGAGGTGGAGTGAAAATGTCACGGCGGGAGAGAACTGACTTTGAGAAAGTAAAGATTGTTGGGTGTTGTATTAGTGAGTTGTCCATAAGAGAAACCGAGAGGCGTTTGAACATACCCAAGTCAACCGTTTTGGATGTACTAAATGGAAGACACATGGCGTACTTGAAGCATCAAAACTTACCATCAGACCAAAGAAAATCAGTGATAGAGGACGTCAAAGCCTCAGGAGAGTTGTTACAGCTAATAGACGGAGTACTGCATAAGACCTCAGTGTACAGGTAAGTAAAAATGCTAGAACCTCGGTATGTACACATACCATTTGCAGAGAACTTCATTCCATGGGTTACCGTGGTCTTTCGGCTGCTCACAAGCCTTTCATCTCCACTCTGAATGCTACTTGTCGTTTAGCATGGTGTAAAGAACATTTATCGTGGACCGTGATTAATGGAAACTGGACTGACAAATTATACACGATCCATCAGTCTGATGGCTGTGTGTGGGTATGGCAGCAGCCAGGGGAATGCTATTTACAACAGTGTACTGTTCCTATGGTTAAGTTTGGAGCTGGCAGTGTACTCATGTGGGGGTGCTTTTTGTGGTATGACCCCGGCCCATTGGTTATCGTGGTTAAACCTGCTAACCAGTACGTCTACCTCGATATTCTGGACAGTTATGCCCTACCAACTCTGTGGCAATACTATGGAACCGAGCCTTGTTGGTACCAGCAAGATAATGCACCGAGCCTTGTTGGTACCAGCTGGATAATGCACCGAGCCTTGTTGGTACCAGCTGGATAATGCACCGAGCCATAAAGCAAGGGCTGTTAGGGCTTGGTTTGACGATAATTCTATATCGTGTATGGAGTGACCAGCACAGATTTCTGATCTTAATCCCATACAGCGTCTATCGGATGAATCAGAGCACCGCATAAGAAGTTTGGAACCAAGGCCTACTACTAAGCAACAGTTAGTGGCAGCATTATGTACTGAATGGAAGCACATACCTATCACTGTGTTCCAAAACCTTGTCTAAAGCACGTCTCGAAGGGTCAGTGCATGCATTAAGGCCAAAGGTGGATTGACACCATACTAATGTATGTCAATAAATGTTATGTTTAATTTCTTTTCTAGGTGTCCGGTGACTTTTGTCGATATAGTGTATATCCTATTAAAATGATCAATGAAAAATTATTTTTTTCTCTCAATTTCAGTTATTGTGAACCAATGTCTGAAAATAATATGTTTTGTTCTTTTATTGATTTTTTTCTACTAGTAAGCACAAATTCATGCCCTTTTCATCTTTATTTACTCCTTATTAAAATATTTTGATCCACATCCTGTTGGAGTAAAAGTATGAAAATATGAAAATATAAGTGATTCTTAATTTTTGGACATGAGTTCATACACGGCCGAGTCCCATTATTGTGACCACCAGCTAATATCCAGGGTAACCATCGTATGCAGTGCAGACAGCAGCTAGACGAACTGGGAGTGACTCAATAAGGTGCTGGAAGGTGTTCACTGGTATGGGGAGCCATGTTGTGACTGCAGTGCATCTGATAGCTGCTATGGTGAAAGATCCACAGAGCGAACAACACGATTGAGGTGGTCCCACAGACAGCCCTTGTGAAAGTGCTGAAATTTCTACTAGCCAATGTGGCTAGTGTAATAAAAATTTTACTGGCCAGATGACAAAATCTACTGGCCATGCAAAGTTAAAAAAATAATTCAGTAACTTCTCTACTTACATTTCTATGAAATTAAATCAGTGAATATTTTTTTTTCCTTTCTAATGAGAGACATTAACATTGACTTCATAAAAACAGATACAGAGCAGTTACTGCATAGGATCATTACGTAGATTGACTGCAAATATTGCATATGCTTGTGTTCGAAAATGATTGATTTTTTGACTATTTTCAGTGCTGTAATATTATTACTGTTACTGTCTTAATTTACACATACATAATTTATTTTTAAGAGGCCATTGAAGTTAAATGTCTAATTTTTTTAATAATATTTAAAACAAAGGGACAAAAGCTAGAATATATATGCATAAAGTATCACTAATAATGTTGATACAGTTTACCACTGATATGTACTGTGTCTGATCTTCCAATCAGAGGTACCTGCCCACCACAACTGAGTAGCATTTTGAGGATCAAAATCTTCAATTGAAGGGCCATTGCATCTAATCATCATTAAGTCATTTAAAGTGTCACTATTCAGACATGCCTGATTACTAATTTTAATAAGGTTCACTGCTGAAAAGCGACGCTCTGAAGGAGCAGTAGTACATGGCATTATGTGTAGCAGCTGCATCATCTTAAAAGCATTGCTGTAACAGTTTGTTTCTTTTTGTTCAGCATATATGCTGCTAATCAGAGATTCAAAGATAATTCTTTTACCTGTAAAGGTGCGTATACCATGGCTAAGGTTGCTTTAGTAACGTTGACCCTTCTGTCGCTCCAGGCTGATCCATCAGCAGATTAAGTTTCTCTCAAAGCCCACCTTCTTCACTTCCATTCATTTTCGAAGCAGTACAGAGACATGGGAGAAAAAACTGAACTCAATATTCACTCACGGGGGGGGGGGGGGATTGGACAAAATAGTTGCTCACTTGAAGGGAAAAATCTACTGGCTATCGTTGGCTACTATATTAAAAAAATTACTAGCCACTACATAATACCTGGTCACTATTTGGCAACTGGCTACTGACATTCACAACGGCTGCTCACAGATGTTTAATCGGGTTAAAGTCTGGGGAATTAAGGGGCCAGGGAAATAGTATACTTTGAAATCTTCATCGTTCTTTTCCAACCACTCTCTGACATTTCTAGCTGTGTGACATGTTCCATTGTGCTGGAAGATTCCAACAGCCTCAGGGAAAACAATCAGCATGTATGGGTGTACATGGTCTACAAGGATGGATTCATAATGAATTCGGCCCATAGTGCCTTCCACAGGTATGAGTGAACCCAGGGAATGCCATGAAAACATTCCTCAGACCATAACGCTGCCCCCACCAGCTTGTGTTCTGCCAGCAATGGTTAAAGAGTTTATTCTCCGATGTTTCTCGCCTTATACACCAACATTCATCCGTTCGATGAAGCAGAAAACGTGACTCATCGGAGAAGGCAATTCTTTGCCAGTCAGCGGAAGTCCAATTCTGATACTGCCATGCAAATGTAAGCCTTTTCTGCCGATGCACCTTCGTTAGCATAGGTGCAGTGACCATCCGTCTGCAGGGTTAACTGAATTGTTGTTTTAGGAGCCCCATACGCAGCAGGGTTAACTGAATTGTTGTTTTAGACACACTTCCGGTAGCCCGCTGGTTCATTCAGCCAGCGAGTTGCTCCACTGTAGCGTGTTGATTGGCCCTCGCATACCTTCGAAGCAGATTCACCTCTGACATCAATGGCACGTGGTGCTCCGCAGTTCCCACATCGCTTATTTTCAATGGTGCCATTTCTCTAATCACGATACACTTTAACCACAGCAGCATGTGAACAGTTCACAAACTATGCTATTTCAGAAATATTGCCACCCTTGGCCTGAAAGCTGATAATCATCCCTTTTTGCAAATCTTATGAATCACTTGTTTTATCCATGACAGCAACGAGTGATATGTTTTCAGAATGTCTACAGCGCACCTTATATACCCTCCAAGCCAGCTCACGTCATGTGCCTTCTTTCATTGGCTATGCGCTGTTGACATCAAAAGTAAGAGGTGGTCACAATAATGTGACTCGACTGTGTGTTATTCAACATTTCATTTCTACAAAACAAATCTTATTATTCTTTACAGAATTCTATGTATTAGTGTTCTAATGCAAGCAAAAATGCACTGAAAGCAGGAAGGCTTGTTTTGACTGATAATAAATTAGAGCATGCACATTGTTGAATTCAATTTTTCTGTTGTGGATGGCAGGTTCTAAATAAAAATAAACAATGCCATTTCTCAAAGTGAACTAACCACATGAATGTTGGACAGAAACTATGGCAAAGTCTTTCTGAAGCAGCTGAAGTAGAGGTAGGCTTAATGTTGATTTTTGTGGCACAGTGACAGCTTCATGAACAGGGAGGGCTTGAAAAAATTTAATGCTGGTTTACTAGTCAGGCAAATATCTCACTTGCCAGCTGAAAATCGACACCCTCGTAGGGCTGTCGATTTTGTTTCGTGTTTTAAAGTTTGATTTGCTTAAAATTTATACACATCTCTAGAATAATGTTTTATCGCTAACCAAATTTAAACAATTAACCATTGTATAATAACCACACTCAGTTTTCTCCCTCTAGAGTAGATGATCCTTCAATATTTCAGAATTTTCCCAACAGCTCAGAAAAATGGATTCCTGTGTTTGCTGTTTGGCCTACGACCGCAATTGGTTAAGCAACAGCTCACGCGGTGCACGTGACTCTTGCACTGCTTATCTTTTCAAAATCATTCTACCAGGCTTACAGTTTCCTTGCCTTGTGTTCCTTGTTAAGCGCATCATGCCCCGGTGTTTTGACTCATGGCATTCACTGTCCAATTTCTTTCGAGGAGAAACCGGTTCTCTATGCTGGTGCACAATCATGCATCACTTCTGTTAATTAAAATAAGCTTTCCTAAGAAACATAGTTTTACGTATCCAACAATAAGCATAACATATAAATAGTTGTAGATTGAATTTAAACCGCCCACTGAATTTTTTGCTCATCAACTAAAACTTTTCACTCGGCGCAGGTGATGGCATTTTTCAAGCCCTGTTCATGAAAGTAACAGTGACTTGTAAACAATGCTTCGGAGAATATTTTGCATTGTATCTGCAGTCTCCAGGATGTCTTTTGCATACTCCACTCATGCATGTTTCTAGTCATCTGACAGTGAGGAATAAAATGAGCACAACATCCCGCTCCTCACAAATCTTGCTCTAAATTTTGATGAATTGTCTCCTTATTAGCACCAACCTCACATTCCAGCATCCCCAAGGTCACACACAGCAAACACTTTTCATCCTTTTGCAAAAGTTCTCAATGAGTTCAGACATGCTCACTGAAATTGAGTATACGGGCCTTTCCAGATCTCCCCACTCATCCTTGAAATGTGCATATCACTGGAATATTTGTGCACAAGATAAGCAATTAGCCCCATACACATTAAGCAACTATTAAACCATGTCAGATGCAGTTTTATTGATTTTCAAATGGAATTAGATGTTTGCTCTGTGCTCCATGACAGAGCTGTGACAATGTTCGTCTACCAAATAGCATCGTGCATAGCGTAAATAGTCATCAGCTCAATTCTCACAACCACTGCGTAGCTGATAAATGACATAAAAAAACCCCCAAAAATATGCCTTCTTGACTCATGTGTTTTACTGGGATGTTTCTTTAAAAAAAAATCAATACCATTACTTAATTGCCATACTGTGTATCTCGCATTTTAGCAGCACTGTTTAGCCAACTTTTGTGCTAATAAAATTTGAGAAAATAAATAATAGAACTGCATATGGGTTTTTTTTTATTGACTAATCAATAAAAATGAAATGAAATGTCATGAATATGAAAAATGCTTTGATTCTGTGAAACCATCAGCAGTTATGTCTTTGAAATCCTGCAGTATTGAAGATCCATACGTTAACATTATTAACAACATCTTTGAAAATGCAGGGATGAAGGTTTGGCTAACTGAGGATACAGCACCAATAAAAATTGGAAGGGGAGTGAGACAAGGTATCTCTGAGACTCTTCAATACCACATTACAGAATATCTCAATCATTGAACTTAGAGGACAAGGGGATAAAGATTAGTGGAGATTATCTTTCTCACAATATGAGGAACAGAATTTACATATGTAACAAATAAATGTAAGTAATAAGATTTTTATACACTGTAGTTGTCAAGAAATTGGAATCACAAAAGTACTTTCAACCTTCCCATGGCCTTGATCACCTATAAAAAAAATTCTTAACAGTGATACTGGTTAAGATTATTTTTATTTCCAAGTTCTTCATTTCTGTTGTTCTTCATTTCTGTTAATAGATTTTTATTTCCAAGTTCTTAATTTCTGTTGTTGCGAAATGATTGGAAATACTTTCAAATGATGAGGATAAAAATACAGCCTGTTGGTGTTGCAGTTTGATTAAGTATACATTTCAGTGCTCTCATGAAAACGTAAAACCCTTTTGTTGCCGAAAGGAGGGATTTTCTCAGTATTTGTCTAAAAGCACACTGCTGAAGTATCTGAGAGAGTTGGTAAAGCTTAGGAATAATTTGGTGTACCTTGGGTGACATCCTCATCCTTTTTGTGCTCAGCCAAAGGTTTAGTAATGCTACATAAAGTGCTGCCGATGTGTACTGTAGTACCAGCTGAAGTACAGATAGGAATTCTGGCAACCAGTCTCACTCCGTTTGTTTAGAGGTGATCAAGACTTCAGAGAGCCTGAAAGTACTTCTGTGTTTCTAATTCCTTTATGTAATAATAGCGTGCAAAAAAATTTATTACCTACAGAACCATAGCTGGGGGAGGGGATTGAGTATGAATTTAAAGTGATATATATGTAGGAGTTGTGCTGTTGATAGTGTTCTTTGCAATTTGTGAAAAACAAAAAATTGTTTTGACGATGGAAAAAAGTTTTAGTGGAAATATTGGCGATTACCTTTATGCAATGTATACTAATATAACACTTTGGCAAAACAAAAAATATTGAATGTGGCTAATGGGTTGGAAAAAACTTTAAAAAAGCCAGAGCAACTACTGTATATGTACATAAATCAAATCCATGGACCCTGATTACTTATATGTAACTCATCTTCATTTTGCTGATGACAATAGTCATTTTTGTAACTATCCACTCAGAGCTGAAGAGTACTACACAGGAACTTGCTGACAAGAAGAAAGAAGTGGGATTAAAATAATGTACAATGCTTTTACAAGAAATGAAGATTTAGCTATTGATGTGGAAAAAGTAATCAATACCTAATTTGCCTTGGGCAACATATATCGAGTGAGGACTACACTGATGAAGAAATTAATCAACAACTTAGTTGGAGAGCATTTGTAACAGTACAGTTTTCTAGAGCAATATACCATTATATTTTAAAAGAAAAGTGTTTACTCAATGCATCCTTCCAGTTCTTAATTATGTATCAGAGACATGGACCTTAACAAAAAGATATACAGAGACTGAAGACAGCTGAAAGGAAAAGAATGGAGAGATTCGTGCTTGGTGTAACCAGGAAAGATGTAAAATCCCTGAAATGCAATGGGCTGGACATATTGCTAGAAGAATGTACCACCAACAGTGTTAAAATTAGAAATAATTTTTTTACTGGCCCAGTGAACCACTAGAATTTGCAAGCCACTGGTCCACCAAAATGCCCACCAGTCCGTAAAAATAATAAAAAATTAGACATCTACAATGTATGTAAAAATTAATGTATCATTTCAGTAGAATTATCTCCAATATTTGTTTTTAAAATATCTAATTTGAAAGTGCAACTCACAGGACAAAGAATGTTTCTAGAATGAGATTCTGATGGATTGGTGATATATCAGAGCAAGAGTGTATTCCCAATCTGTTTTTAAGTAAGAAGGAAACTAAGAGACGACTCCAAGGGTATGAAAATTCACATATATAAGCAACCTTTTTTATATGTTTTATTGTTTGGGGTTTAGCTTCCTTTTCCTTATTTTAGTTTTATTGTTCATATCTATTACTTTCCCATGAAGTCAGTTTTAGTTCCCCATTGAACACTGTTTCATGTGAATTGCTCTTTTGCAAAAATTACCTTCATGCATACAATTGACGTTCTTTGCTAGTGTGTTTTCTTGGTGCAGAAACAAAAGCTGGCTTGTGTCTGGTGTCAGTATCTGCTACATTTGCTAGGGTGGACGAATCCAAGGAAGAGCAGGACATTTATTCTGCTTACTTCTGCTCATGAATAGTGGGGACTGAGGTAACAAAAAATGGATGTTGCAAGAGAAGGACTGGGAAACTGCTTCTCTGTATTTGTTGTTTCTTCTACTCTTTACAGTGAGGGATAAAAACTAGCTGTTATCCAACAGCATTTTGTCAACCAATCACTAGTTTGCAGCTTAAAAAGAAAACCGTACAGCAAGGTAAAACAATAAATAAATAAATAAATAAATAGAAATTCATTTTTTTAACTTCTGACAAAAAGAAAACTTACTGGCCATCCAAGCCAGTAAAATCAATAGATAATTTGTTGAGGGCTGCACCAATATACAACTGAAATATTAGATGGAATACCAAAAAAGAACCAGAAAGACCACTTGGGAGATAGGTGGGTGAAATTCGAAAGCATGCCTGAGTGACATTGTGGAGACTAGCTCGTGACAGACGTGGAAGAAACTTGGGAAGACCATCCAGCAGTGAATTGATAATGGTTGATGATGATATATATATACATATACATACAGCAATCCACCAAAACCTTAAAACCACCTACCTAATATGAAGTAGGTCCTCTTCTCGCCACCAAAATAGATCTCACCAGATCAGACATAGATTCAACGGGACATTAGTAGGAGTCTCTTGATATTTGGTACCATGACTGCAACAGAAGATCTCGCAGTTTCCATAAATTACGTGCTTGGGGGTGATGCTTCTTGTACCCGTTTCTCCAACTCAAACCACAAATGCTCAATAGGATTCATGTCCAGTGAATTTGGGAGCCACAGCAATAAATGGAATTTCGTTGAAGGGAAACAATAAGGTTCTTGGAACCATTCCTATACCTTCTTTGTAGTGTGGAATTGAGCATTGTCTTGTTGAAAGGTGTTATCTCCACTAGGGAATACAGTCACCATAAAGGAGTGAACTTGGTCAGCCACAATGTTCAGGTATGTGACAGCTATCACAATCCTTCCAGCTGTCTGGATCCATCCTACAGTGCATCTATGTGAGAAGGCTTCCTTGAGTAAACGTCACAGACGAGCTCGTCCATTGACATGGTGTAACAGAAAACAGGATTCGTCTGACCATGAGACCCTCTTCCCGTCTTCTGTGGTCCAATGCCGAAGTTTACGTGCTCACTGCAAGCATTGATGACGGTGAATGGCTGTGAGCATTGGCACATGAATGCGGCTGCGGAGACCTATATCCAAGATTGTATGATGAACTGTGTATTCGGACACATTCGGCCCTTCACCACAATTAAAATTATGGGTAATGTCAGCCACAGTAGCCCTCCTATTGATACGAACATGACGAGACTGCCAGCGCTGACCTCTGGCATCAGTGAGGCGTGGTTTGCGCATGGCTTGTCAACGGCTCGAAGTGTCGCCTGTTTTGGACCATTTTGGATAGCTACTAACTACTGCATAGCTTGAGCAGCCTACCAGTGTCGCTGTTTCGAAGATGCTCTTACCAAGGCGTCATGTCATAACGATCTGGCCTTTGTAGGGATCAGATAAATGCTTTGCCTTTCCCATGTTGAGACGAAACAAAATACAAACTAACAGAGCACCGACCCAGGTGTAATATATGTATCATTTGCGATCTTGGCTCGTAATGGCGATTGGCTGCATGTGCGCTTATTTGCACGAGACAGGTGGTTTTAATGTTTTGGCTGGTCAGTGTATATGCTGGCTGATGCTTATGCACAGTTACCAGTTATGTGTGTATGTAAACACAGATTTTGTATGTTGTCTTTTTTTTTTTTTTTTTCTATTTTCACTGTCATTTTCTCATATTTGTCATTTCATTTGAAGGGAAACAATAAGGTTTCATTGTTTTCAATTTTTTATTTCTGTACAAAAATACTGCATGTGTATAACATTTATATATGCATGTGTTTAAATTTAAAGAGAGTTGGTGTCTATCTCAGAGAAAAACAGCCATCAGTATGTTGCCAATGGTTAGAAATGAAGTCTAAGAAGAATTACGAAATAAAGCCTATTCACCCTACTTTTATTGTTGTGTAAGTACAGTAGATTTTTTTAGAGTGCCATCCAGAAAGTAAGTAACCGTTTGATGATAAAACAACATAAAAAAAAATTGGGTAATGTTTTAATGCAGACACACCTTTGAAATCCACAGACACATGCAGCTGAGCTTCACAGCGAAAAGCGCTGACGGATGACTGTCGACTTTCATAGCCTTAAGGGGACCGTAAATAAATTGCAAATGTAACTATCACCTAGGAAATGAAAACAGGTTCTCTTAAGGGACCATCTACAAATTTAAATGTGTATTACTACGGCCACACGAAAGCACGTTTCTTTACAAGTAACCGATTTGTGCACAAATGGTCTCTTTCTACTCAGGAATGAATCACCCATGAGATACAATACAGAATTAGATCCCTTCCATCCACTGTTCGTCCCGAAGAATAAAAACAAATATGTCCTCCGAGAAACAACCGATTTGCAGGGAAATGATCTCTTTCTACTCGGGGGCACCGCACATCTATCAGATACGATAGAAAATTACGTTCCACCCATAAATCGGTTGTTTCCCTGGTGTGGTTACATGCTTTTATTCGTCTGGACAGAAGGACAGACGGCAAAAGGATGGGACGTAATTCTGTATCGTATCTCATGGGTGAATCATTCCTGAGTAGAAAGAGACCATTTGCCTGCAAATCGGTTACTTGTTAATAAACATGCTTTCGTGTTGCCGTAATAAGACGCATTTCAATTTGTAGATGGTCCCTTAAGAGAAACAGTCTTTGTTTCCTAGGTGATTGTTACATTTGCAATTTGTTTACGGTCCCCTTAAGGCTACGAGAGTGGATGGTCGTCCGCGACGCGGGATGCCATGAAGATCAGCTGCATGTGCCAGTGGATTTCAAAGGTGTTTGTATTAGGACATTACCAAATATTAATAACTAATTTTCGAATATGCAATGAATTCTACATTGTACCTTAATCTACTTTTCAACATATTCCCCATGGATGTTAAGGCATTTGTCATATCATGGCACAAGTTTCTGGATACCCTTATAGAAGTCTCCGGTCTGGGTTTTGAGCCACTGCTGTATTTTTTGGTCATATAGGCATGCCCGTGTGTTTTCATTGCAGGGACTGCTATTTTGATTCAGGTGTGAAGTGAGACTGAAGTCTCCCATCACTGTACGGCTTAAAAAAACGCCTTCCTCTGCGTACCGCCCCAAAAATTCCAATGAAGATCCCATGAGCTTCATTTTGTGCTCTTCTGTCAACATCTTTGGTACCCATTGTGCACACACTTTGTGGTACTTAAGCTTTTCTATAATACGAGTAGTGTCCAACAGCTTTTCTGTAATGTGAGGGGTGTCCAACAGCTTTTCTGTAATGCGAGGGGTATCCAACAGCTTTTCTGCAATACGAGGGTGTCCAACAGCTTTTCTGTAATACAAGGGTTGTCCAACAGCTTTTCTGTAATACGAGGGTGTCCAATAAGTATCCAAACTTTTATTCCTATCAATTACAGGATAGAAACAAAAAGCACAGGATGCATAAATATGGTACATATGCAATACAGTGGTTCAAACAGTCAAAGTCACTTTTTCATGTATTCTGGGTTCAGCACAATGCATTTTCTCCGTGGATCAACAAGTTGATTCATTCTGGTAGCGAAGAAATCAGCAGGGGTGTTGTGAATCCATTGACGGACAGCCGCTCTCAGATCATCCATGATCTCATAGTGGTGGCCACTAAGACTATCCTTCAAGGGAGCAAAGACATGAAAATCGGAAGGTGCCAAGTCTGGACTGTAAGCAGGGTACGGAAGAACGGTCCACCTCTGTTTTGCGATTTCTGCTTGCACTGGTTTAGCAACATGTGGGTGAGCATTATCATGTTGAAGCAACACTTGATTGTTTTTCAATGTTGGCCTTTTGGTCCGGTGACTAAAGGCCAACATTAAAAACAATCAAGTGTACAAAAATGCTGTGCAAGTTTTCTCAGTGTCTTCACATAGGCCTTCACGTTTATTGTTTAATTTTTTGCCAAATACTCAACCAGAAGGGTAACGTGTTTGTCCTAGAAGACAGTAGCCATGACCTTGGGCGCTGATGAACCAACTTTGAACTTCTGTAATGGGGGTGAATTCGTATGACACCATTGCATACTTTGCCGTTTTGTCTCCGGTTCGAACTGATGAATCCATGTTTTATCACCTGTGATTATTCATCCCAGGAATGCGTCACCTTCCACATCATAGCGCTGTACCAGTTCATTGCAAATGTCTAGCCTTGGGCGCTTATGCACCACTGTAAGCATTTGGGGTACCCATCTGGCACAGATTTTTCCTATAGTTGAGATGTTCATGAATAATTTGCCCAACAGAATCTTTACTGATATCCAATTCCATGGCAATATCCTGAACACGAATGGGTCCATCACCTTTATCAAGTAGTCGACCTGTTTAATCGTTTCATCAGTCACTGCCATGTTAGGCCTACCTGACCATGCCTCATCTTCAAGGCTCTTGTGGCCAGCTTTGTACTTTGTAACCTATTCATAAACTGGAACGAGACATAGCCGCATCACCATATACTGTCCGAAGTCTTCTTGTACTGTCCACAGCCTTTATGCCTTCTTTCGTTAAAAATATCACTACTGCTTGCTGCTTGAACTGAACACTTAACGTAGCTGCCATTGTTTTTGATCAACTGCGCCACCTAACGTTAGCATCTAGCTGCTCCGCTTTTATGGTGTTTCACTGAAAGTAGTTGTAATAGTTTCATGCATACATATGATCATATACAATTTTGTATCGACAGGAATAAAAGTCCAGATACTTATCAGACACCCCTCATAATTTCATGCAGTAATGATTTTGAAACTTCAGGGAAATGTTCTGAAATATCAGAAATTATGAGGCATCAGCTCTCCCTAATGTTTTCATTCACTCTCTTCACCAAATCTCTCATGAACAGAGAAGGCCCACCACTGCACAATTTGTCATGAATGCTCTGTTGCCCTTCATTAAACACTTGAACCCATTTTTGCACTATTCCTGCACTCATTGCATTTTGTTCATACATTTTGCAGAAGAATTTCATTTGGTCTGACATTTCTTGCATTTGGAAACTTTATCACAGGCCAGACTTTGCAGTCGGTGGGCCATTCTATTAACTTAAACATTATTAACGCACAGCACAAACATTTAACATAAGCACAACCTCACAAAATGGCGCCAGGGCATGGCTAATGGATGAAGCAACAACTGCACATGTGTGGCTGTGAAGCTGAAGCGAATACTTATGTGGGAGTGATACACGAACAGTACTTACTTTCTGCATGGCCATAGTATTTTGTATGTTTTTTACATTTGCATTACTAATGTGTTTTTTTCATTTTTTTTTTTTTTTTTTTTTAGGGCTGCTCATGGCGAGATGAACACTCTGCACCATTTCATTGGGAAACACAGGTACTTCCACGACTGTTAAATTTTGAATTATTTTCAAGTGCTTTGTGTAATTTAAGTGGCACACATAACATGTACGGAAGAACTTAAAAAATCTTTTTGACCTACTGTGTACAGTCTGCCAAAGGCCTGGAATCCAGAAAAAAGTTCTAGATCATTTTATTTCTAGTATTCTAGGCCTGGAAAGTTCTTGAAGATTTTTTTTTTTTACTATTATTTAATTTATTTCATTCTTGTGAAGGATCTTGTTATAGTCCTGCATATTTCTGATTGGATGGAAGTGTCACTTCTGAATTAGGTTACAACACCAGCACTGCCATTAAGATGCTGTAGCTAGTAAAATACCCCCCCCAAAAAAAAAAAAAAAAAAAGACCCATTATTACAAATTTTATGCATCCTTTGAGACTCACATTTTATTTTGGATTTTTTAATGCGTCATTTGGCAAAAGTCAAATTCATGAGGATTAGGAAAAGAACGAAAACAGCCAGCAATGTGCAAAGAGCACCATGCCTAAAGATTAATGTAAATGTACAAATGTCCTGATTAACTTATTAAACCTTCAGCTCTTTTAATCAATATTAAAACAATTGAAATTTGAGCAAATGAGAGCACTGTAAATGATTATACTCAACTAAAGGTTGTATGTCTACATCAATGATTGCTTGTTAAAAGTAAAAAAAAAAAAAAAACTGTTCAAGAGTAGTCATCACACAGTTTCTTGTGTTTTGAAAAATAAAAACCACCCTGGTGTTCTGAGCTGACTTAAAACGCAGTCTTTGTGTAGTTCCATTGTGATAAAATTTAGTTGAAAATGATAAAATTTAACTCTGTCAGTACTTAATTTAAAAATAAAAAATGCTTTCAAAGACCATAAATTAAAGTGTTGAACAATGTACATCACAGCTTAATTCATTAGCTTATGTAAGTATAAATATTCATTATCTCTTGATTCTTTTGATTTAAAAAAAAAACCAGAATATCTCACAAAGTACCCTTTTTAAAAAAAAATCAGCACACTACCTGTAAACCTTCCAATCAGGCCTTTATTTTTTAATTTTTTTTTAGGATTAGCTACGCTTGCTAGTGACCTTATTTTTTACTAGCAAATTGCATTATCTACTAGCGAAAGTTTATTAACAGTATACAAAAGAAACTTTAACATGCTCTCCACCATTAAGCAATCAGTTCATGGCAAATTTTGATTTCACCCCTGTAATGGTCACATTGCAATGCTGAAAAGATTACAAATATTTAGGTATAACTTGCCTTTTCATGACCTGACAAATTAATTCTTACAATTTAATTTGAATGCAAATATTTAAAAAAAGCATTTTTTTTATTTAACTTTATTCACAAAATTCAAGAACACTATTCAAAATCTTAAATTATTTTCCATATGGTTTACAATCTGGGTTTCGGGTCTTTTCATTATACCACTTTAAACCAGCAGGCCTGAGGTCAAACTTGTCTTCGGATGAATCTTCAACCTCAATACTCATGAGAGCATTCAGTGTTTGTAAGTTTAAACTGCCCCTCCAATCATCCTGGATTCTCTTCATGAAACTGAACCCAACCTCACATGCAACTGGGGCGGATTGGCCCACCGGGACATTCCCCAGTGGGCCCCCTTCCATATATTTTGTCTCTTTCTTTCTCACTTTCTTAAAAATGTTTTCAGTTCAGTTGTTTTAAACACACAACTGAACCACAAGACTTCTATTTTGAAATTGGGAAAATAATCCCCTTACCAGGCAACTGCTAGAATCTCAACTACAATAGATGGGCCATGTGTGTTTGCAGACTTCTGGATTCACTTAGTAGCTGAGGAACAAGAATGTATGTACCGTACGTTGTGGGAGGGCAGGGGTGTGTACAAGATGTTCTATATATTCTCCAGGGAAGGGGGAGGGGGTTGATTTTACTCCCGTTGGTTGTTGGAGGCATTAGTGCTGTGCTCATAACAGCTGAGTTCAGGCTCAATTTTAAGAGCCCGAGCCCGAAGTATGTCAGCCCTAGCTCGCCCAAACCCGAATTTTATATTGCAAGATAGAGCCCGGGCCCGAACGAGCCCAAAAACTATGATTAATCTGTTTAGGCATTAAAAAAAAAAATCTCTTCTCCCAAACTTCCACATCTTCCTCCCCGTGCAATTAACCGGTCTTTTTCAACTGCGGAGTGGGAAATGGATGTCCATTTACTCCTATAGTTTCTTTGACCATTCATTTTATCCTGAAATGTTTTGAGGGACCCTGCATCAGGAAAAATCGGGAGGCACAACAATCTACGTATGTTAACAGCATTGGGGTGGGGGCTGAACAGGGCTAAAAATTTTTCACTACTTTAGTTAAAGTAGTGAAAATATTCACCCATGTTTGATAAAGTTGCAGGACAATGCTAGATAATGGTCATTATGGGATGTACTATCCACTATATGACAACACAGAATTCAGAGTGAAAGCTGTTAATATCAATAACTTATTTTGAAATAACTGTTAATATCAATAACTTATTTTGAAATAACTAAGATATTTACAGGGGTGTTCATATATGATCCCTTTCCCCCGAAATGTTCCACCTACGCAGCATACGCTCCTTACGATTGGTAACTGACAAATGCTGCAGATGAAGGCATTTACGGAGATATCATTTCAATATGAAGTTGCAAAATGTTTTGTTTACGTTATTTAGTTTACATTGTGTTTTGTTTACGTTGTCTTTACAGTACATAACCGCAGCATAAAAGCATGTTTTGTAATTGAAACACATACGAATATATGGTCACTAAATGAAGAATGTTCGCCACGATATTTAAAAATCTTTAAATTTCTAATTGTGATTGTCCACAATAGAAAAATTACAAAAGTTGCAGTACAAATAGAAAATTTTAGTGTAAAACTTCTGTATTTTTTTCATTTATTTAAATTTAAAAATCATGTCTTATGTGAAAGGATTTTTGGTACAACTCCAACATAGTTTTGGTAGTAGCACTAGTTGTCTCTCTCTCTCTCTCAAATATTTGCTGGGTTTTCAGCCCACTTCGTTGAACATTTAAGAACTGGAAGCTCAAAGATATGAAAATCAAGATTATTTTACGATCTGTCAAACATGAAAAGGCTACATAAGCAATTTAAAAAAAAGTTTATGTTCTTACTTCATCGTTCTTAAGAGAAAATTTTAAACAAATATAAATATTGAGTGTGTCCAAAATTAGGAGCTTCTCCAGCGCAATTACATACATAACTAACTAAACTAGTGATTTAAACCTGGGTATTTCCCTTTTTCCACGTCGATTAAGCGAGTTTGCCACAATATTTAAATATCTTGAAATTTCTAACTGTGATTGTCCACAACAAAAAAATTGCAGTACAAATTTTCTGTAGTAAAATCTTGGCATGGGCCGATGAAATTTTTTCTGCAACACCCACTTCAATTTAAGGATGACGGGTGTACTTTTCTTACCCCCACCCCCCAGTACTATACTTGCAACTGTACTTTTTGCTTTGTTTCTTAAATAAAAAAAGTGATTTTTAGTTGTGATACAATAGAACCGCAGAACTACAACTGAACGGGCCCAATTTGCAAAAATTTTCCCGGGCTTTTTTGCGACCGCCAATCCGCCCCTGCATGCAACAGTAGATAAGGGAAATTTACTGGATATTTCTACTAGTGCCAAAATGTTTATATGATGTTTGTACTTTTCAAGAAACATTCATTTCCAGAAAGCAGTTGTTCCTTTTTGTAGTGTCTGAAATATTCCACACGCGTGTGCAATGCAGTGGCACTTTACAGTTCACACTAAAACATTCAAAAGTTTTCCACTAGCAAAATGCATTTGCTTTCTAGCAGTTTGCTACTAACTACCAGTCAAAATCGAGCCCTGCTTCCAATACTTGGAACAATATAATTATAAAAGAATAAAAACAATTATATTCCAAAACTAAATGCTAAATTAATATAATAAATATATTTAAATTAATAAGAAATCCTTAAATTTAAAATTAAATTGATTCCTGGATCATAATATTTACAATAGATGCCTTTCGAAGAATCTCTTGTTTTTGGTTGAATGTCAACACACATGCATTCTGCACATTGATATCTCTGTTTCATCAAGGTGAGGTAAAGCACTCACCACTTGCAATCAAAAGATGTGTGTAAGCACACGGAAACATTGTTTGATAATGGTGCCACGAGGGCTACTGAAAACTAGTTCTGAGGTGTCACGATTTTCATGTTTGTGAGGTGATTTCACTACTGGCATAGTGCAGTTGGTGAAGTTGCAATGCGCTGTGTGGGAGGTAGACAATTTTGATGGGTGTTTGAATCCCGGTCCTGCCGGCCACCTAGTCTGCAGTTTTTCCTGGGTTTTCTGCAGGCTCCGTGTTTGGAGACTCAAATGTGTAGATGGTTCCCTGTGAAGTCGGTCCTGGATGCACTTAGTCCTTCATCCATATGCAGCAGGGAAAGGGCAAGCCAGCTGCATTAATTTGCCAGTGACTCTCGAGGGTGCATAATCATCCTTGCGAGACTCAACCTGCCGTTGGGGGATGAGATGGATGGATGGAAGGTGATCTCAGTGCTTTTTAATAGCTGTTAGGTGTTTTTAATTATAGTGGTTAAGTGCATAAATTTTATGACTTTCTAAATGTTAAATGTTTGCAACTGCATAATGGGTGAGTGCTGTGTAATTCATGCTGGCCACATGGTTAGGTAATGCAAATAACTATACGAACACTTATTCATTGGGCATTTAAATTATTATTTTAATTATCATTTAGTATTTTTAAATACAGGTTAGCCTAAAAAAATTAGTTGAAATGTCTTTGTAGAATTTTAACGAGTTCAGGTTCATCTCATAGATGGATAAAAAAAAACATGCATAAAATAGTGAACATCCTACAAATAAAGTAAGGTGAGTGTATGACTTTAAAATTATCTTAACCATATAAATTATTATTAATACCTGTAAGGGGTTCCATGTTTCCTGCATAATCAGTAATAGAGAGAGAGGGGTTGTGTTCCTTCTCTTTCCATCATTATAACTGTTGGTCAGCTACTGTGGAACACAGAAAAATAGATAATTCCATCTCTTCCATTATACATTGGTATTTAGAGCAACAGAGATACTAGGTGTTGGTTAAATCAGGGCTTGAAAAATACCGGGTGATCTAGCGCCTAAAAATTAGTCACTGGCGCACATTTTCTTTTGTTTTTGTTTTTTGCTTCAAGGTTCATACTTCGCAGTAAATACCATTATTTCCATAGTATAATTTGCAAATTACCAGTTATAAATTTAGGTTTTGAGGATATTACACCACTTAAAAATTTTTATAGCACTAAAATTTGCATGGTGTCAGGAGAGCTGGTGTTACTGGAAAAGTACACCGATAAACCATTCCATTATGACCACCCCCAGCCTAGAGAAACGAGTGCGCCTGGAGACCGAACAGTAGTGCAGGTGAAGTTCACAGAGCAGCATACATACAACTCGAGGACCGGCTTTTGGTTAGTAGAGTGTTCGGAATCAGAATGGGAAAAGCTGCTGATTTACCGGAGTTTGATAAAGGCCAAATTGTAAAGACACAATGTCTCAGAACTACGATCTGGGAAACGGCTCAGCTTGTGGGTTGTTCACATGCCATTGTAGTGAGTATGTATCAAAAAGTGGTGCACAGATGGCCAAACGACGAACCGGTGTCCTGCCGTGTGTTGTCCGCAGCTCATTTATGCCTGAGGGGAGCGGAGACTGTCACACATTGTTCACAGCGACCACAGGGCCACAGTGTGACAAATCACCCGCAGCTACAACAGTGATGATCAGGGCAATGTGTCACAGCACACAGTTCATTGCAGCCTTCTACTCATGGGCCTGCCTAGCTGAAGACCCAGCTGGGTCCCCATGCTCACGGCACATCATCACCAACAATGCATGAAATGGGCCTAAGATCATCGAGATTGGTCCTTGGATTATTCGAAGAAAGTGGCCTAGTCTGACGAATCAAGATTCCTGCTGCATCACGTAGACGGTGGAGCGCGGATACGCTGATTACCAACAGAGGCTACGGCACCTGGATGCACTGTTGGGCGGAAAGAGGCTGGCAGCGGCAGTGCTATGCTGTGGACGATGTTCTCTTGAGACACTTTAGGCCCCATTATCCCAATAGCACAATCCCAGGCAGCTGTCAGGCATCTGAACATCGTTGTGGACCAAGTTCACCCATTCATGGCAATTGTGTTCCCTGTTGGTGATGGCCATTACTAACAGGATAATGCGCCATGTCATACTGCCAGAATTGTCAAGGAGTGGTTTGAGGAACATACTGGTGACTTTCTGTTGATGCCCTGGCCTCCAAATTCACCTGACATTAACCCAATCCAACATTTGTGGTTCGACTTGGAAAAGCGGGTTTGCGCTAAATCACCACCACTGCGAAATGTATGGGAACTGGAGGGCCTGCTGTTGACATTATGGTACTGAATACCCCAGGATATCAATTGCCACCTCATCAAGTCGATGCCTCGCCTAGCGGCCATTGTTTTGTGAGCTTAAGGGGTTCCTACAGTTTATTAGGTAGGTGGTCATAATGTAATGGCTTGTTGGTGTATAACACCACTTAAAAAGTTTTTGTAGCGCTAAGTTTTAAAAAATTGGCATGTTGTCAGGAGAGTTGGTGGTATTTGAAAAGTAAAAATTTAACAAAGTTAGAGACTCCACAAAGAGATAGAAATATATATATTTTAAAACTTACAAGTGTTTTGACAGAAAATTGATGCTACAAAGGGGATATTACTTGCACTCATGGAAGGTTAAGTGCTCTTGGAAGCCAGCTGATCTATTATTCCATGGCACATAATTGTTGCCATTTTGGTAGCATAATCATTTTTTGAATTCCATTCATTAGTTTTGTTGCGTTTATCACATTAGTTAATGCTTTCGTTTGGTCTTCAGTTTTTCAGAATCAGTTGCAGAAGTGCCAAATCCAACAGATTGTCCAGTTTCTACAGATTTTTAGGATCTAACTAATGAACTAGGGGGAATTTTGTTCACTAGAAAATAACACAAAAGTATTTAGAAAATGACAGTTACTTTTTTTTAATAACATTGCTCGTTTTGTTTGTACTTCTTTGGATTTTTGTTTCATCCAGTGAATCACGACTTTTCTGCTGGAAATTATGGTATGGGGACATTAAAATTGTCAATATTTTATTTCAGAATTTCACAGTCTGCACACTGTGTTAGATTAGATGATGGAAAAATAGTGTTTTTTCGAATTTCATAATCTATGGATTATTTATGTCACTGTGGATTATGTGTAATAATTGTTTTTCCTGCCATGGATTTTGGCTAAGAATATTTTAAAAATTTGTTTCTGAGATTTGCTGCATGTGAATTATGTGAAGGAAAATACAGTACTTTGAGTTTGTATATGCAAAATTTAACTTCAACAAATTGCACTTTAATAAAATCGAAATCTAAAATGAAAATTTTAGGGGAGCAGTGTCCAGAAAAATGACAGGGAAAATATGGACCAAATTGAAATTTTATTTAGCAGTAACTGGTTTGGGCAAAAAAAAAGGGAGGGGGCAGCAAAAGCACTATTATTTTTTATTTCATCATCATCATCATCACCACACATTACATTTGTGTATCATTCTTTTGAGATTTGAATTCATTTCTCCTAACTCCTTATTTTTTGAGCTGGGTCCTGGATATGGAACATATTTTCCTAGCCCTGTGTTAAATAATAATAGAGATGTGTAGCTAGAATCGCAACAGTATGTGGTGACTTTCAAATGGCAATAGCATGTGGTGACTTTCAAAGAGCCCAGCACAGATGCTCCACTTTCTGCACTCCTCTTCCCATGCTTGGCTTCCCTTGCAGTCTAAGCATAGATATCAGCCTAACATGTGAAGCTTGTCAGGTGCTTCTGCACTGTTAGTGGGGATTGTATGAATTTTATGGTGGAGAATGACCAGAATACCCTTATTGCTTTGTTGAAAAAAATAAGAGGGGAAAGAAATTAAAAAACTGAAATTAATGCATTTGCATGTATGACACTTGGCACTGCAGCCTTGGTAAATCTTGACAACTGCTGGGCATTTGCTACAAGATAATGATGTCTGTCTTTTCATTGTGTAAAGTATTAAGAATTGTAGTAATTTAGTGTTTTTTTTTTGAGGATTTTTGCCTTTATGGCACAACACTGTCATTGTGGGATCCAGTAGGCACTATCATATCTCTGAGGAATTCCATCTCAAATTACGCAGTTTAAAAAAAACAATTGCTAGGTCACCATTTTTAAAGATATATACACCAATGAGCCATTACATTATGACCAAACTCCAGCCTAGAGAAATGAGCGCACCTGGAGACTGAACAGTGGTGCACGTGAAGTTCACAGAGTAGCATATATACAACCTGAGAAATGGCTTTCGGTTAGTAAAGTGTTCGGGAGTCAGAATGGAAAAAGCTGCCAATTTATAGGAGTTTGATAAAGAAAACAAATTGTGATGGCACGACACCTAGGAACTACGATCTGGGAAACGGCACTGCTTGTGGGTTGTTGACGTGCCACTGTAGTGAGTACGTATCAAAAGCGGTGCACAGATGGCCAAACAACGAACAGTCATCCAGTCGTGTGTTGTCCGCAGCTCATAGATGCCAGAGAGGAGAGCGGAGACTGTTGCCCATTGTTCACAGTGACTGCAGGGCCACAGTGTGACAAAACACTCACAGCTACAACAGTGATGATCAGGGCAATGTGTCACAGCACACAGTTCATCGCAGCCTTCTGCACACGGGCCTGCGTAGCCAAAGATCCGGCCGGGTCCCCATGCTCACTGCACGTCATCGCCAACAATGGATGAAATGGGCCCAAGATAGAGTTTGAACCATGGATGATTGGAAGAAATTGGCCTGGTCTGACTAATTAAGATTCCTGGTGCATCACATAGATGACCTAACGTGGATACGCCAATTACCAACTGAGGTTATAACACCTGGATGCACTGTTGGGCGGAAACAGGCTGGCAGTGGCAGTGCTATGCTGTGGGTGATGTTCTCTTGGGACACTTTAGGTCCCAATAGCATAATCCCTGACAGCTCTCAGGCATCTGAACATCGTTGTGGACAAAGTTCACCCATTCATGGCAACTGTGTTCCCTGCTGGTGATCGCCATTACTAACAGGATAATGCGCTATGACACACTGCCAGAATTGTCAAGGAGTGGTTTGATGGACTTTCTGTTAATGCCCTGGCCTCCAAATTCACTCGACATGGACCCAATAAAATATTTGTGGTTCGATTTAGAAAAGCGGGTTCGCGCTAAATCACCACCACCCCAAAATGTGCGGAAACAGGAGGACCTGCTGTTGACATTATGGTACCAGATACCCCAGGATACCTATCACTACCTCATCGAATCGATGCTTCACTGAGTGGCTGGTGTTTTGCGGGCTAAAGGGGGCCCTACAGCTTATTTTGTAGGTGGTCATAATGTAATTGCTCATCAGTGTATATTTTAAATGCTTCTCTCTTTAAAAGTAAAAAAAAAAAAATGTATAGTTTTTTTTTTTTTTACTCAAAATTTTGGTTGAATTATTAAGCTTTGAAATTTCATTATTCTGGCACCAAAACTCCTCAAGGTAACAGATTCCTTTATTTTCAAAATTCAATATCAGTTGACCTATGACACCTGAGTTTTGAAGTTTTTTCTGTTGGAAAAGTCATCAAAGTACTTACAATAATCATAATTCAGGATATTTTCAAGTGAACATTAATTAAGCCTCCTCCTCCTCCTCTTCAAAATTGCTAAAAGTGTTAAACATAATTAACATTTTGAACTTTTAAGGATTTTTTTTCTCTGCAACCACTCAACATATTCAGGAACTATGAGTACTGAATTGTGTGAGATTTTGGTTACTTTAATAATACATTAAGTTTTAGTACAACACATAAAAATTTATAGTTTTGTGGAAAAAAACCCAACAACATTTCAACACATTTCTTTTTTCACTCTCCCCCCATTTTTTGAAATTCTGATTTTTTTTTTTTTTACCAAATTATCTTTATACATCATACTCTTTACTGAAGCAACTATACTCTGGCATATTTTGTGCTTTTCCTATTTTTAGTTAAAAGAAAAAAAGATGAATCCTAAATGTGTGTTAATCAAAGTAAAAAGTGGAAACTACTGTTGTAAATTACCTCAATATTTTTATTAGGATTTTACCATCTTTTTGGAAAACTATTTTTCTATTAATATTTCATTACAATTATTGATTCTATGTAGTCTTCTGAAAATTCCAGTTGGTGCTTGAGGTGATTACAAACTCAAAATTACATTATTAATTTGGCACAATATTAATAATGTAATTTTGATTTTACTTAAACTAATATAATAATGTAGTTTTCATTTTACTTTAACTAATCAACCCAGCCCCAAAGGATTTTCCTTATGTCCTGCTTTCAAAACAAGATCTTTAAGGCTACCTCATTAGACCATCTTGGATCCTTACCACCTCCCAAAATAATAAATATAAAAAAAAGTATATAAATCTAAACCAGCCACCTAAATCTCTAAAGGGAGTCTCCCATATACTACTAATTTTAGTTAGCACAATGCTGCTTAGATACGTTGATTTAGCGTTTGCCCTTGCACATATCTGAAAATCGTTGCAATCAGTCATCTCATTTTGGACACATTCTCGAATTTGGATTTGTCATGTTAATTTTGAACACCAGTGTAAATTCAAATTTTGTTATAACAGAAGTTGCCATTATTATAAAGAATCAAAAATATTTTTGAAACCTCACTACAGCTTTAAGAGACATGGAAAATTTATTCTTGTTTATTTTTAGAGTCAACTTGATTTACATCTTTGTGATGACAGTAAAATTTCGGGTGACGATGATGCTCAGGAAGTACCAACTCCTGGCACTCCAGAAGACAAGACACCGGAGGCGAAAAAGGAGGAGGAAGTAAAACGTCCTGTTGCCCTGAAGCGGCCAGAAGTTCCCCCACCGCCTGTACCACCTCATGCTGCACCTCCACCAGTTCCACCTCATGCTGAAGATACCCCACCTGTGCCACCACATGCGGAAAAGCCAGAAATGCCTATTTATGCCAAAGTTGTCAAACGCAAATCATCTGCCAAGACTCTTGTCATCAGCGACATGAAAGCACATAAAAAGGCAATTGAGGAAATGAAGCCTGCAATTCCTCCACGCATGTCCCTTGAGCTGAAAGGTGATATTGACCATGCTGCTTACAGAACAGTACCTGCTAATCTTCATCATTTAGAGGTAAAGGTATTCTTAACAGTATTCAGCGTACACTACAGTCATTTATTAATCATTGGCAACATACGTTATTCATGCTGTCACTGTGTTGTGCTAGTGATTTTAATGTCATCGTGTTGTGTTAGTGCTTTTAATTTAAGAAAACATGGTTTTACAATTTGTCCACCTAAAATAATTCAGAACTTGAAAAGCTACAGTAGGCTTGTTTTGATATGACACCATCAATAAAAAATTTGACAATGACATCAATTGATTTTAGCCCCACTAGTATTGGGTTGTCGGAAAAGTCATGACGTATATTTTAGCCATGTTTTGCAAAGGTCATTTTTGTTGATAGAAAGAACAAAGATCAATCAATGATATAATGCCCGTTTTGTTCGATAATCTTTTGCCATCTTTCAGTGAGCTGCAGAATGCCTCGTTCATAGAAGGACCTGTCTTTCGTGGCAAAAAACTGTACAAGGTGCTGATTTACAGCCTCATCTAAATTGAATGTTATACCGCACAAGGACTGTTGAAAAAAGCAAAACAAGTGGAAGTCTGATGGTGCAAGGTCAGGCGAGTATGCTGGGTGTGGCAACACATCCCACCCAAGCTCCAATAATTTTTGGCGGGTGATCAAACTTGTGTCTGGTCTCGCGTTGTCATGATGGAACACAACACTTTTATGATGAACGAGCTCTGGACATTTCTGGATGATGGATTCGTTCAAACTGTCCAATTGCTGACAGTACACATTTGAATTGATTGTTTGGTTCCGTGGTAGGAGCTCGAAAAACACGACACCTTTAAAATCCCACCACACTGAGACCAGAACCTTCCACTGATGAATATCTGCTTTGGATGTCGTTTGAGGTGAAGCAGCACGTTGGGACCAAAACCGTTGCACAGCACATTGTTGTACACAATCCACTTTTCGTCACCAGTTTTCAGTCGCTTAAAAAAGAATCGTTTTCCTCACGTTTAATTATCATATCGCAGATGTTTATACGCGCCGTCAATTGAGATTCTTTGAGTTCATGAGGAACCCACACATCGAGCTTGCTTATGTATCCCAGCTTCTTCAGGTGGTAGTGAATGCTTGAATGATGTGTCTGCAATCTCTCGTGTCATGTAACGTGGGTTTGACTCGATCAATGCCTTGATTTGGTCGTCATCAATCTCGGTTGGCCTCCCGGACCGAGGAGCATCGTTGAGGTCAAAATCACCAACACGGAATTTTGCGAACTACCGCTGGCACTGACGTTCTTGTAGAGCATTATCACCATACACTTTACGCAACTTTTCACAAGCTTGATGCGCGTTCTTCCCTTTACAGAAGTAAAACAGTAAAATATGGTGAAAAGGTACAGTTTGGTCTTCCATCTCCAACTTGGTGTCAAATCTCCGCAAATCAACCAAATCGCTCACTATTCCTTTTAGACTGCAGCTAGAACTGGCACCTGTCGAATGCCATAGCGATAACAGAGCTGCGCATGCCTCTAGTACTTCCAAAACCGCCCAACCGCCATCGGGTGCCAAAATACGTCATGACTTTTCCGACAACCCAATAGTTTCCTGCTAGTAACCCTGTTTTCATCACACACGCAGACAATACGAAAAACATATTTTTATATGATTTAGAACTAAATTTAAAATTTGTTCAAAATCACTGAGAAACCACATTTTACGATCATGTATACATACACACTACTCAACATTGAAATTGCTCCACCCAGGAGGAGTGAACTGAATTAGCCAAAAATCACCATAGATTGATAACAAATCAGGCGAATAACAAATTATTTTAATACTACTCAATTCATTAGTTTTACAGACTAAAATCCAAGAAAAAGTTGCCATATCACCAGGGGTTGGAGTGATGTGGCAAATGGATGATATTGATGCCAATGGGTCGAGGAGAGGCCAGTGGCATGCGGGCAGTGACAGAATGCAAGGATCAAGTGATTGCGAGAGTCACATGAACAGAACCGAATCCGTTGTTCTCAACTATCTGTCGCCACGTTGTATTGTCTACAGGAATGGAAGTGGCCATCCGGACTGTTGCCAGACAAGTTGCAGCATGGGGACTATGGTCACTCCACCACATACACTCCTGCACAAACCACTGACCAGCAAGCATTGGTGACACCAATTGCAGTGGTGCCGGGTCCGGTCAATGTGGGATAGTGTTCAGTGACAAGTCACAGTTTGCACTTGGCGCCAATGACCAGCACGTACACATCTGAAGACAAGCTGGCCAGCGCATGAATCCTGCCTTTACCGTGGAACAGCACACGGCTTGCACACCGGGAGTGACTGTCTGGGAAGCCACTTCTTATGATAGCCGGACAGTCCTCTGTACCACCTTCACAGCTCAACAGTACATTGACAACATTCTATGACCTGCTGTGTTGCCATTCCTGTTGCAGAATCACCGAGCAATTTTTCAAGAAGATAGTGCCCCACCACGCATGGTACAGCTCTCCCAGGCCTGCCTTCATAATGTCAACACCCTTCCATGGCCAGCCTGATCGATTGAACATGTTCAGGACCTGATGCGACCTACACTATCCCAGAATGTCGGTGAACTGGCCCGCAATTTGGACACCATCTGCTATACCTCAAGACAGTATCTGGCATGCTATACCTCAGGACAGTATCCATGAACTGTGTGTGTCTATGCCACACTGGGTAACCACTTGTATCTAAGCTATAGGTGGTACTAAAACGTAGTGACTTGTTGCACTCGTGTAGTTGTTTTATCCGAATAAATGGCTCAACTACTCTGGAATTTCAATATGTCCATTCCTATATGTGTACATTGAACAAACCAATATTCATCTCAATTGGATGATTTCTTCTGGGTGCATTTTTTTTTTTTTTTTTGTTGGTTTTTTCGCGAAGAGTGTATAAAACAGTCCTGGTGACATTACAAACTGTGTTTGACTCCTGCACCAACAGAAAATTCATTTCAGTAAAATACCATTGATTCATATACGTGCACTATTGTCATGTTTTTTAGAGGAACTCTAGTTACACTGTATTTATTCAAGACCTTTCACAGAAATATCTTGTTGACTTGGTCAAGCTTTATCTAAATGTATGAAGGCAGCAAAATCTTTCTTACCAACAGACAGATCCTTTTCGAACACCACACGTGATGCAAAAATTTGGTTTGTGCAGCCCTTACCATGCATAAAACCACTCTATACATCCCACTCTTTCTCTAATGTAACACCTAGTTAGTACCTTATTGATAATGACCTTTCCAAACACTTTTCCTCGCACTCCCAGCAGGGCGATACCACAATAGTTCTTGCATTCAGTCTGATCAACTTTTCTCTTATACAAGGGAACAATAACATAATTCCTCCAATCCTCAGGGACCATTCATAACTCTTAGCATATCTGGAAAATTTCAATTCACCAGTCAATTGCAGATCTAGTACCATATTTTAACATCTCAGCAGTTATGCTATTTACTCCTGAAGCATTACAGTTTTGAAAAGATTCTAGAGATTTACAAACCTCTTCCCTTGTGATTCCTGCTGTGCTTCCTTCAGTTACTGTGGTATCATCTGCTTCAGCATCAAAATCTCCTTTGCTTTCATGTTCTAATAACTCACAGAAGTATTCATCCCATCTTCCATTAGGCTCCCATATTGTTTCTCCAGTCCTGTTGTTCAAGGAACTTAAAACTCTATTTCCCCTATTATTCCTATGTCTTGTGCACCTCCAGAATCTTTTCCTATCTTTGCAAAAAGCCAATTCATGCCTTTCCACCTTATCCTTCCAGTCTTTTGCTTTACTCTGATGAACCAACTTTGCTGCAGCAATACTTGTCCTCAGAAACTCTACCTTCAACCTCACCAAATATACCCTCTTTCTCTTTACTGCCTTTTTAAGCTCACTGTTCCACCAAGTATCACATTTAATGCTACCCACTGTTGCAGTACCACAAATCTATTCAGAGACGGTGAGGACACAGTTCTTAAAACATGTCCACATTCCTCTCACATAACTTCAACTCATTCAGTTGTTCAGGAAGCCTTTCAACCTTTATTCTTCTCATCACAAGGCATCTCTCTAATCTTTCTTGAACCAACATTTAGTTTCACTCACAACACTAACAAGTAATGATCAGAGCCAACGACTGCACTTCTTATCACATGAGTTTCAACATTTAACCATTTCGAATGCTGATCGTAAACAACAAAATCTATTACACTTTTCTGCTCCAGAGTGAAATTTGCCCATTTATATGCGTGGACATACTTGTAGTTGAAAAACATATGCACACAACCCATTCTCAATGAAGAATTTGATTAATCTTTCACCATTATCATTCACACCGAGATCATCAAACTTACCCAGAATGCTGTCAGAAATCTCATTCTGAACATCTGCTGTATCATTGAAACCACCTGCCATAATAACTTTCTCTTTAGCACCGAACTGGATGTAAACAGCTTTCAGCTTATTCTACAGGGTGGTCGAAAAGTCCCCTAGGGGTTTCGATTGACAACTGTACAAAAACAAACAGATCTACAGAAATACGGTTTACAGCATTTGAAAGAGCAAATATTCGAGTTTAATAATCTTGCCTTAATTTAACACTTCTACATGTGCGGCTTTGGTGGCACGTAACACATTCAATTTCGTGTCACGTGTGCTCCAACATGTCAGGATCAATTCTGTCAAACATTGTTGTGATGCGCTGTTTGAGCTCCTGAAGGCTGCTTAATCTTCCCTGATAAACCATGTCCTTGACATAGCCCCAGAGGAAGAAGTCTAAAGAAGTGATATCTGGGGACAGGGGTGGCCAAGGAATGGAACCATTTCTGCCAATCCATCTGTCGGAAAAATTCACGGTTCAGGTATACACAAATGTCAAGTCCCCAATGTGGGGGAGCACCATCTTGTTGCAGTGTGACATATGGTTGTGGATCCTGTAGTTGAGGAACCGCAAAGTTCTAAAGCATGTCCAGGCAATTATTCATTTGCACTGTGGGCTCGGAGAAGAAGAATGGCCCAGTTACACTATTATTCATGAGCCCACACCAAACATTCACCTTTGGACTGTGTGCAATGTGCTCCCTGAATGAATGTGGGTTTTCATTACCCCATATATGAACATTCTGAGTGTTGACTTTTCCATACAGATAAAAGGTTGTATCATCCAAAAACATTTTACTGGGAGGAAACTTTCATCAACTTCCAGCCACTCCAACATATCCCAAGTGAATGCTAAGCGCTGAGGCCCATCGTTCGGTTTAATCTGGTGTAGGAGTTGCACGTTTTATGTGGCTAGTTTCAGGCATTTGTGAAGCACTCCCACCAATGTGGATCGTGGAGCATTCAGTTGTAAAGAGACCCTTCTCGTGGGCTTGCTAGGACTGCAAGCGAAAACCTCCTCTTGTATGCTCTGCACAGTTTCTTCACTGACAGGGGGTCTGCCACTTCTTTGCCGGTCCAGGGCGCTTACCAGTATCCAAGAATTTCTTGTGCCATGCTCCGATACTGAAATCACTTGGTGGATCTTTCCCATATGTCCGACGGTAATTTCTTTGTACCGCAATAACAAACTTCGTCTCAAAAAAACAATGCACGCACATTGCTTTCTTCTGCAGCGATGACATTTTCAGTTGTTTTGCAGTCTGCGTCTGTATTAGCGAGCATGTAATGCCATCGGTTGGAAAGAGATGGCGTTAAAAACTTGAATATTTACTCTTTCAAATGCCACAAACCACATTGCTATAGATTTGTTCGTCTTTTTACAGTTGCCAATTGAAACCCCTGGGGGACTTTTTGACCACCCTGTAGAAATCATCTTTCCTATCAGAAAGTTCCAAGTCACAAAGAACATACACAACAATTACTACTCTGGGATAAAGGACCAGATCTGTTATCCCTGATAGGGACAGGTCAGTTGTTCCTGACCCCCACTCCTGCTGTTGAGCCTATTTCTGCTGACGGCTCCTCCACTGATGACCCCCATTCGCCATTGTCTTCTATTAGTAATGTGTCACTGTTCAGCGTTCGAATTACCTAGTGGTCCACTAGCCATTGGCCAGTAAAAATTCCACCAGGCCAGAGAAATATTTACATTACTGGCCAGGGTGGCCTGTAATTTTTTCCTCCGTTCTGGAATTTACAAGTTTTTAAAGAGCTGAACCACAGATATCAAAATATCCAGGTTTGGCTCTGGCAGTTTTCGAATTTTTTGAAATTCAGATATTTGCTACTCAAAAACTGAATATTGGAATCGCAACCCATACTTCAGTTTTATGAAATTTTAGATTGTAGCAAACTGAAGTCCGGATCAAAATATTTTGATTAAAGCAGCACCACTGTTTTTGTTCAAGTAGCGACCCCATCTTTTGTATTGCTTTCTAAATGGAGGTTGGAGAACCATTTATGCTCTGCACATCTGTCTTTTTGTCCACATGGTAGAACCTTCTGCCTTTCACACTGAAGAAAGGTATTTCATAAAGGTGCCTTTTGGTATGTTGCAAAGGGCTTCACAATCAGTGCATTGTATAGTTACCTTACTTATTTTCTTCCTTGTGAATTTGTGTGCCATGCATACACCCTGTATCAGGCATTGAACTTCACAACTTAAAAAGAAACCTTTTGATTTTGCATTTTACTATTAGAAAATGGAAATATCCAAATATTACAATTTGATTGATAAATTCTAAATTTTATCATTCAAAATCAAAATTCACCGAAATTCACACCAGAATAAAAACTACAGTTGCAACCCCTCTTTTTTCTACTGCGTAATAATGATAAATCTGTTACCTTTGTTATGCAGTAGAAAATGTGAAAACACGGTAGGGAAATCACAAATACAAATGGGTTCCGCACCTTCTATCCCTGAAACCAGACGCAAGCCAGCTTCTGTTTCTGCCCGGGGAGAGAAATTGGGGGAAAAGTTAAATGGAAGTGTGTAGGTCATTTTTATGGAACAGCACTTTGCATTTAACAATAGCATTCCCTGTGGGACTAAATAGTGCTAGGAATCACAGGAAGAACAATGTGTTGCTGCAGTGGCAGACTGGGAAGTGTCAGTTTTTAAAAACCAACTACCCAGGTCACTTTTGGGTTTGTGAATGGCAATCAAAATATTTCGTAATAGTTGTACTATAACCTTTAATTTGAAATTAACTATATACACTTCAGTGTGCCATCCTTGATATTAATACCATGTGCATACTAAATATATTAGTATTTGTGCCATTTCTGGATCGGTAGAAATGAGTAGATCACCATATTTTGGTATTAACTGGCTCTGCTGAAAAGTGAAGTCTTCTTTGTTGTTGTTGTTTTTTCAAATTTTTATGACCGCTTACCATGCTTTGTGTTTTATTTATTTATTATTTGCATGTATAGATGTACACATTCTGTTGCTCTAAATTTGTGATATACAGTTCCAATGAAACGATAAGTTATTTTTTACATATATTGTAAATGTGTAAGCTTTTCCTTTCATGGACCAGTGGGCATTTTGGCTGACAAGTGATTTACAAATTCGAGTGGTCCGCTGGGCCTGTAGAAAATTTATTTCTAATTCAAACACTGCTGTTGGTGGCCTGCTGGTTTGAGGCATTGACTTCTTGCCATTTGTACAAGTTGGGCTCAGGGTCAAGTCCCAGGCAAGTATAGGTGCAAATTAGCACTCACCACATGGCGATTAACTGGCAACTTTGGTGATTAAATTTATTTTAGTGGTAGCTAGTTTGACCATTTGTTATTTTTAGTGCCAATTTACATAAGTTTAATAATTCAGAAGTAAAGGTAAAAGGAAGTGAAATCAGTCCTAACTAGGCATGGCAAAAAGCCGATGTTTTTTAACATCGAAGTTTTGCCACCGATAATCGATGTTTTAACCTCGATGTTGCAGAATCCTTTTAGTGTGTCGCGGTCAATTCATCATCCTGTGCTAAAAGCGCGGTGGGCTGAATGGTCAGCCCTCGATTTTGACCTGAGTAGTTCCTAAATCAGACAGCAGATATCAGCGTGAATGATCATTATCATTTATTAATCATATTTTTTAATGAAATCTCCATGAATCATACCATCAAACAGCAATATTGTTGAAAAAATTATGAGAATATGCAATAAGAATCGTGTCGTAAGTTCACATTCACGGCTTCCCACGCCCTTTCACTGCATGATGGGAGGAAGGCTAATTTTAGCCAAAACTTTTCCTACTACAGCTGAGGCAGGGCTGTTCACAAGGGATTATGGGTGAATTATAGAATGTTACACTGTCGGAAATAACTTTTTCGAGCCCCATTCAAAGTGCAATAACGTGCAACTCGTGGTCCAATGACAATGGCATGCTTATTTTTCTTGCAGACTTTGCCGCGCAGGAGAAGGAAATGTATTTTATTACTAGAAACTCTTCACATTCATTTCTTTTTTCCCAAACAAACTGATACAATCACACAATTCAGTGAATTACGGATCCCCCACAACTTTTTCCAAATTTGTGCATTAGCTGAGGACGAATTTTATTGACAGCTTGTTCCTCAGTATTTGCTGACATGCATTTTGAATCACCTCAGGATAACATCAGCCTGTAAGGAAATCTTGAAATGGCTAGTTGTAGTGAAAATTTTGCAAGTGATAGTGATGATTTTGAATCACTTTAGAATAAACACCAATCTGTAATGGTGTATTCAAAATTAAGGGAGTTATTATATTTCCTCATTTTTTTTTTTTTTTTTTTTTTTTTTTTTTTTGTAGGAGAAAGAACATTCTTGGAAAATTCGTTTTGAATTTGCAATTTCTATTTCAAGAAAATGATTTCAAGTAAAGTTATTTTTTAAACAAAATTCAATTATCTGAAATGTAATATATTTAAAAATATACATAAATTACATTTATAGAAATGTTAAGAAAAATCTATAGTTCAGGGAGAAATTTTGGCCCAAAATATTAAAATTTATAAAAAGTATAGCGCTTTTTCTTGAAGCTTGCAATTTCTAAAAAAGTGGCTTAGCATTTCTGGCATGCACATTATGTGAAAACATAAGTTTGTCCGTTTCCCCTCACTCCGGAGTACGTCGCTCTCCCAACTAAGCTACGGGGACAGAATGTCACTCTGCAGATTTGTTGTCTTGACCCATGTTTTCACCTCTGTAGTATACACTGAAGAGCAATTGAATTAGAGACAGCTGGCATTATGCAAATGTGGTGCTGTGGGCGGCCCTGTAAATGGAAACGACATGACATATGCAGCGATCCGACAATATAAGGAGTGATACAATGAGAATCAGTAAGAGTTGGACGCAGTATGGGTAAGACGAAGGATCTAAGCGCATTTGATCGTGGGCAAATTGTCGGGGCCCGACGAATGGGTCACTCCATCTCAGAAGTTGTGCAGGCACTGGGATTTTCACAAGCCACTGTGTCACGGGTGCACCATGAGTACATCGAATCTGGTAAAACCATCCTTGCAAGGGCCAACTGCCGTGGACAACAGCATGTGGATGAGCGAGGTCATCGTCGGCTAGTTCGCATTGTAACAGAGGATAGACGGACCACAGTGCAAGAAATCACTCGGCAATTTAACGCTGGTGCACAAAAACATGTAGGCACCCACACCATCCAGAACCATCTCCTTGCTATGGGGTACAGAAGCCATCGTCCCACGAGGGCACCGCTGCTGACCGCACATCACAGGGTGCAAAGATTAGCATGGGCGCGGGAACATCGCCACTGGACCCTAGGCATGTGAGAAAATGTTGCCTGGACTGATGAGTCGAGATTTACGTTGGTACATGCGGATGGCAGGATACGAGTACGGCGCAAACCACATGAAGTGATGGATCCTTCTTGCCAGCAGGGTACTCTTCAAGCTAGTGGGGGTGGCATTCTCGTCTGGCGACTATTTACGTGGACTGAAATGGGACCCCTGGTACGTGTGACATTGTCCTTCACAGGTCAACGTTACCGGAATATCCTGGACAACCATTTGCTCCCGTTTGTGCGTCTTCAACATCCCACTGGGGACCTCATCCTACAACAAGACAATGCACCGTGCCATCGCTCTCGAATTGTATCCGAATGGTTGGATGAACACTCCACCGACATGACCTCGCTTCCTTGGCCAGCTAGGTCACCTGACCTCAATCCCATCGAGCACATCTGGGATGCCATTGAGAGAGATGTTCAAGTCTCTGTGAACTGTGAGAGCTTGTTCAGGGGTCGTGGATCTGTATGGCTTCCCAACGCTTCCGGTGTCTTGTCGAGTCCATGCCGAGACGAATCGCTGCTGTCATCTGGGTGAAAGGTGGTGCTACACGTTACTAGACAGGTATCTCTAATTCAATTGCTCTTCAGTGTAGACATGCATTTTGAATCACCATGTCCCTCTTAAATTTTTTTTTCTTTGAAGCAAAGTAGGAATTTTGTCATTAATTCCAAACAATGTGTGGAACAAACATTACACATTTTTGGAAGAACCCAATGGCCAGTGGATCTACTTTCCACAATCGGGTGCCAATGTGAAAACACAAGTTTATCCACAACAGGCATCGAACCCCATGTCCCCTCACTCTGGAGTAAGTCGCTCTCCCAACAGAGCTACGTGGACAGAATTTCATGCTGCAGATTTGTCATCTTGACACATGTTTTCATCTCTGTAGTACATCACAATTACATGTAGCACTAAAAGGGCTTAAACCACGATGTTTCAGAAGCAGATACATCGAAAAAAAAATCTAGGTTTCATTACCGATGTTTGAAACTGGTAAAGAATATTTTCTGAGTAAAGAAAATGAATTTCTTTTTGTTGCATTCTTGTAAAGAGGAAAGGAATATCATACTTTTATATCGTGAATCGGCTGTTTTGTTCGATGTTTCATCGACGAAATCGAGTTCTTTTCCTCGATGCTGCAGGACCAGATACATAGAAAAAAAAACACATCAAGGTTTCCACCGATACATCAAGCATTTTAACAGATATTTATTGAGCAGAGATTTTACCCACCGACATGCCCATTTACTGCTGCAGATGGAAAAGTACAAATTCATCGGCTTATTAGCGAAAGCATTGAAACATCGAGGTTTTCATTGATACATGGTAAATTTCCACTGATACTAGTGATGTTTTGGGAATGAGTAAACCCAGAGGGGGAAAAAAAAAAGGATTTACAAAATGTGTTTTATTTTGCGCAGTGAGTGGCTTCTTTTATGTTCAGATAAAGCCATCCATGTACTAAATAATAGCAGTTATAGCAGAAAACACCCAGTGAGATAAAAAGTCAAAATATCATAGATCCTGGACCGGTTCAACCATTAGGCAAACTAGGCAGCTATCTAGGGCACCAAAATTTGAGGGGTGCTAAGATTTAGAGTTGATAAAATCAAATGAGTTAATATATGAGAAAAAAAAAGTAAAAACAAAGAAAAATTTATTTTCTGCTGTCCATTCGAAATAATTTACAAATTCTTACTCATTGGGAAATAGAGACCTGTTCTTATGGACTGGGTAAGGTCTTATAAACTCTGTTTTTTCTGTTGTCTATTCAATGTAAGTTGTGAATTCTTATTATTCATTGAGAAATGGAGACCTGTTCTTATAGAATGAATAAGTCAGCTTGCGATAACCCCCCCCTCCATTTTACCACGCCACGGAAGCGCACATTTGTCGAAAAACTGCCATAAACCAAGCTCGTCTCCATGCAGGAGGGAAGTCAGAAGTCAGGCAATGCCTGAGGGCGGCACAAGATTTTTTTTTACGAAAATGAATTCTGTATTATCCGGTTTTCAATGGAAATATTTAGGCCGTCCACTTCTTCTGTCACAAATAGTAGCAATGCTCAACGTCTAAAGTTCTTTGGGAGTGGGGGGATAACGACCACTGTGAGCAACTCAATGACTATAAGCAGTCGTGTCCCTAATTTAGGAAGAGGGAAAGCCAGTACGGTAAGACAAACACAACATACACGCCTCATCAAGATCCGGACCCATCTCAGCCAAATCGTCAAAAGCCAGCTAGCTCTTAGACCACTGCGTTACCAGAGCGGCTTGCCTAAAGGTTAGTAATTGTCTCCCTCAGACTATTTTCTAGTAATAACAAGGGCAAGAATAAAACAGGCTCTGCTGTTATTGTGCATTCATTCCACTAAAATTCTTTTCTCTTTTCATTTTTTTCTCTCTCTCTCCATCAGGGGATGCACGAGGAAAGAACCTAAATGCATATGTATCACTAAGCTGTTCTCTGAGATTCAGAGGTTAGCTCCAAAAAGAAATACAAACTACCAGATAGTTTTTACTTACTGTTGCCATATCAAACTTCTCCATTTACAGCAATCTGGACATACAACTCGGGCTTCACTAACATCCATTATACGCTGTACACAAGATCTTCTATACTTCATGCTCATAATTTGCTTCTCATGCAGGCACTCCTGAATCTGATCCTCCCATGACTTCCTTGGCCTTCCTCTGCCTTTCCTTCCTACCACTTGGGCTAAAAAGATTTTCTTAGTAAGCATCTTATCACTCTTTCTTTCAACATGGCCAAACCACCAAAGCATATTAGTCTCCACCTTGCTAACAACATTTTGCTTCACATCACACAACTGCAACACATCTTCATCCCTCACACAATCAGAAAGTGTCTTGCCACAAACCCCACATAAGTAATACATTTCTCCAGCACACAAAAGACTCCTATGTTTCTTCTGCAGTACCCAGGTTTCACTGCTATACATCAGAGTAGGAACAATTACACTCTCATACACAGCCATGCAGGACTCTCTTGAGAACCCATCATTCCTGTGAAAACCTTCCAGTGCAGCCATGACTTTCAATGAAGAATTCACTCGTCTACTAATTTCACCATCCAATTTGTTCTCTCTGTCAAACATGCTTTCTAAAATACACAAACTCACTCACCTGGTCAATCACTGTACCACTTACATTACATTCAGTGCTACCAGTTCCTCTCTCAAAAACCATAACTTTGGGTTTTCCCTTATTTATACTGTTTGAATTTCATGCAAACTTTGTACATCTGGGACAACATATTCTTCAACTCACTTTTGCTCTCTGCCAACAGGACAGTGTCATCAGCATACAGCAATCTGCACACATGGATATCACCAAGACATAAACCAGTATTATCTATTTTGGCATCACGCATCCATAAATATATTAAACAGCCATGGTGACATTACACAACCTTGCCTGACTCCTGCACCATTTTGATAAAACATCATTCACTCGTATACAGGCTCTACTGCCAGCACACATGGCTTTTACACTATTAAGTAGATTCCCAGTTACACCATATTCATTCAATACCTTCCACAAAAGTGTCCTATTCACTGGGTCGTAAGCTTTCTCTAAATCTATAAAGGCAGCAAAAACTTTCTTACCAACAACCAGATACTTTTCGATCATCATGCACAATGTAAAAATTTGGTTAATGCAGCCTTTACCAGGCATAAAGCCACTCTGAACATCCCACACTTTCTCTGATGTAAGACCCCATACTTTTTCAATAACGACCTTACCAAACATTTTCCATGGCACACTCAGTAGGCTAATACCACGATAGTCCTTGCAGTCAGTCTGATCACCTTTTCCCCTATACAAGGAACAATGATAGCATCCTTCCAATCCTGAGGGACCACAACTGGCAAATTTCAGTTAACTAATCAATTGCAGAGCCACCACCATATTTCAACATCTTGGCAGTTATGCCATCAACTCCCAGAGCCTTACCAGTCTTAAGAGATTTTAGAGCTTTACACACTTCTTCTCTTGAGATCCCTCCTGTGCTTTCATCCTTCACCATGCCATCATCTGCATCTGTCTCAGAATCATCTTTGCTTTCCTGATCTAATAACTCACAGAAGTATTCACCCCATCTTTCACTTAACTCATTGGACCCCCATATCATTTCCCCAACCTTATTATTCACACAGCTTAACACTTTGTTTCCCCTATTTTTCCTGAGTCTCATGTACTTCCAGAAAGACTTCCTATCTTTCCAAAAAGCCAATTCACGCCTTTCCACCTTCTACTTCCTATCTTTTGCC
Source organism: Macrothele yani (assembly GCA_039090855.1). Classification (NCBI taxonomy): domain Eukaryota; kingdom Metazoa; phylum Arthropoda; class Arachnida; order Araneae; family Macrothelidae; genus Macrothele; species Macrothele yani. Next base: position 154,995,856 of record CM077001.1, on the reverse strand, counting down.
TTACTCTGGCGAACCAGCTTAGCGGCTTCACACTTCTTACAGCGATATTCATCCACAAAAACTACCTTGCAACATCCCTAGATAGGCTTCCTTCTAGGAAAGAACCTTGTTGGGTTATATGCATTATTGATCGAATAAAAAATTGCCCGTGACATAGATTTGAAGACACTTGTTGGTATTTTTGTGAAAAATAGAGTGCACAAAATGAAATTTTAATTTCATTGGACCAGTAAGTAAATGAATGTAGTTCCCATTAGTTTCTTTCTATTTAGTTTACATTGTATTTTTACACCTTGAAATAATTATTGAATAAATGCAATATGTTTGGCCACACAAAGAATAAATTTTTGGAGCCGCAAGGCTGATGGCCTGCCTAGGGCGCCAAACACCCTAGCACTGGCCCTGCATAGATCCACTGGCTCAGAATAAACAGTCGTCTAAGATCACTACACAACAAGCTCACCTGTCATCTACAAAACGTAAATGAATTTCATTTTATTAACTTTATTTTGTGTTTTCTGTCTTTCCAATAATGTACACATAAACCCACCTTACCCAGTTATAACAGATACCCATCTCCCCCATTGGTTCATTATGGGGATTTACTGTATTTTGATATTTTAATTTAGTGTCTAACTTTCTGAAGATATTTTGTTATGTACATATATTTAAACATAAGTATTAGATAAATTTTGTTAATAATATGTGGCTGACATTCCATGTCACAATTATGTTTGAATACAAGGGTACAGATTAATATCTATGGATTTTTAGATGTTGAGAAATTATGGCAATATAGATTATTAAGATTGATGTATAAAAGAATAAAGGAGAATAGGTATCAACATTTAATTCATCTGATCACTGGGTCATGACTATCGAACTAGAAACAGGAATGCATTTTTGTTACCAATGCCCAACACTTTAACCCAACAAAGATTTATTGATTACCAGGGATTGGTGTTATGGAATGACCTACCTTGTCAACTAACACATATTAACAATTATAATTATTTTCAAAAGCAACTAAAAATATTTGCTAACAAACTAAAATATAAAATTTAATAGTAGAAATTTATTAATCAGACCATATATGCATAAATCTTATACATGCAGGACGTTTGGCCTGACAACGCACTTTAGGGGGAATGGAGATTCACTCAGGCTATATATATACACTGAAGGAACAAGTTATTACATACACCCACCTAATAGCATGTGGTGCCACCATTTGAATGCAGAACAGCATCCAAACATCATGGTATGGACGCAGTGAGGTCCCGAAACACAGACTCGGGCATTGCTGACCAACTATCTAAGAGTGCTTGGCATACAGCAGGCAGAGATGTAGGTGGGGATGGTTGATCATGAACAGCTTGTTCCAATATGTCCCATAAATTCTGTATGGGGTTGATGTCCCGTGAGCGAGGAGGCTACGCGAGTGTGGTAAGCTCACTGCTATTCTCCTGGAGTCAGTTAGTCGCTAGTTGGGACCGATGGGGTGGAGCGTTGTCCTGTTGAAAGATCAGAACTTGGTTCGGACAGAGGCACATAATGAAAGGGTGGAGATGGTTGGTCAAGAGCTGCACATAGCTGGAACCAGTTACAAAAGACTCAAGAGGTACCAAGGGACCCAGGCCAGACCATGTAAAAGCTGCCCAAATAGTTACACTGCCTCCACTGACCTGTAGTACCCCAACTTGGCATGCAGGTTCCATAGCTTCATGTGGTTTGAGCCACAGATGCTACCTGCCATCAGCACGATACTGTGTGAAATGGGATTCATCATACCATATGACACATTTCCAATCATCCATGCTCCAGTTTCGATGGGCCTTCACAAACTGCAGCCAAATCATGCGATGCTGTGCCGTTAACATCGGGACACGATGTGGTCGTTGACTACCCCAGCCGAGTTGTGTCATATGTCGATGGATTGTCTTGGAGCATAGGCTTGTGGATGCTCCTTCATTAAATTGTAATGTGATTTACTGCAAACAAGCTTTGCGATTCTTCTGTATGATGCAGGCCAATCGTCACCGCCCTTGATCATCCAATGCACTTCTGTGGCCACATTTCATCTGACTGTTAGTGGTTCTGCAGGATTTCACATACTCCTGGTACACACTTGCCACAGTTTGTTGCGGAATTTCTAACAGTTTTGTTGTTGCACTGTCTGAACATCCGGCCTTCCTGGCTCCCACGACTTGGCCTCGATCAAACTCACTTAAGTCTCGACCTCGACCCATGCTGGCACTTGACAGAATGTATTTCTGTGCGTATTGACCCACTCTATTTATAACCCAACCAGTTTTCCTGCACACGGCGATTTGCTGCTGTCCTGCTGCTTTGTGTATTTTCACCAGGGTGTTCGTAATAATTTGTCCTTTCAGTGTATAGCCTTTTACTCAGTTTCCTGTTCTGTGGTTACTCTGTACACAAGTATATATATTATACATGTTTTGTTCTTAATATTATATGTTACAAAATTAATATTGAAATGTAATATGGTCAAATGTAACCCCATAATAAAAATTAAATGAAATATTAATGGTATCTATGTAATGTTAAGTTTGTTCAGTGTAGCTCTCGTATATATATATATATATATATATATATATATATATATATATACAATAACAATTTTTTTTTTTTTTTTTTTTTGCAGTTGATCCCAAAGACAGGCTTTGATTTCTTGGACAACTGGTAACGGTTGAAAATATGAGGACTTGTTTGCCTTAGTTTTTATCCGTCACTTTTCCATCTGTCAATTTCCACTTAATATGTGTAGATTTTTTTTTACATTATTGAGTGATTTGTGGTAACATTTGAAAGAAGTATTAGTCTAAAGGTGCCTAATAATATATTTTAGGATGTATGGTGTAAAGCAGTGCATAGAAGTGAAACTTAAAGGTTGTTTCTTGTTATGTTAGAGCCAGAAATTTTTACAATTTCAGTGCGAGTTCATTAAGTTCTTTTCACATGTACATTCAGCCATTTCCTGGCTATACCTAAAATAAAGTTTCCTACTGTGATGCTTTTCACATAACACATTTAATTTGTATCGATTTGCATTTACAGGAATGTCATTGATACATATGTTGTGCAAATATTTATACTATGTAGATATTACACACCTACATATACATGTATATAGACAAGAGCTTGGTGTCATTGGTTGTGAGGTGGCACATCAAGAAGTCTTGTTCTGTAAGTTTCACTTAAACTTCAGTTGCGTAAGTGTAAGCCTTGATACCTTTAAGTACAGCAGTGTCATTGATTGGCCAATATACTGAGATGCCAGTTTATTAGGTACACCAACCTAGTAGCATGTTGCCCCTCCCTTGACCAACAGAACAGCCTGAATTCATTGGGCATGGAACATACCAGATGCTGAAAATATCATGCAGGTGTTCTTCCTTGTGGAAACAATTGCTCCTGAAATTGGACAGTGACCTTGTCTTGCAATGAACTGCCTGTTCCACCTCATCACAAAAATGCTGAATGGGATTTCAATCCAGGGACTGTGCAGGCCACGGAATCAAAGAAAACTTGTCTGCATGTTCCAGGAAATATTCAATAATGATATGAGCCTTGTGAACATGTGTGCTCTTCGCAGGGCGTGTATGTGGTGTGTGCACACTGACTACAGCACATGTAATTCCCATCTTTCCTCGCCCTTTGGGCAGAATTTGACCCTTATACTGCAGTGCTCACACAAATTACTCCGCAGATGTTAGAAAACACATGGCAGGAATTCAGTGCCCGGTATGAACTCTGTCAAATCCACAAAGAGGGTCATGTAGAGGAGGCCTACATAAACTCCCATGCACAAAAGTAATTTCTGCCAAATATTGACTTATATCTTACAAGTCATACTACAGCATTTTCAAATAACCCCTGCCCAAATGGATCACCCTGTATTTATCAGTGGCAATCCCATGTCAAAAATTTGACAGCTGATACCAAAGTGTCAAAACTGACTATGCGAAAAGTAAGATGTTTTATTTTATGGGGGGGGGGGAGTAAAAATGTGCTTCTTTTGTGCTGCAATCAGTAACTCAATTTTTTCTTTGAGTTATCACACATCCAATATCTGGATTTTTTTCCACATCATTAGTAATTTTTCTAAATAGCTTGAGGAGCAGAAAAACTTCACTCATAGACATATTTGATATCTGTGTAATTTAGCTGAAAGATGCCTCACTAGCCAAACTGAGTGGACTTTTACAAGGATATTTGATGCAATTTTGGTATGCCACAAAAACACCTGGAAATGGTTTAAGCATTAAAAAGAGCTGTAAACATAGCTGCACACATCATCATGTGTGCAGCCATGTTTACAGTTCATTTGTGTGCATTGGAAAGAAGTTTTGGGGGGATAGTTGACAATGAGTGCACATTCATAATATTAAAAATGGGTATGTTTTCAAATTTGGGTAACTGTTTAATTACAACACTTTCGCCTATTTGGTTGACATTAATTATTTGTAAGTAGCAGCAGATTTTTTTGCTTTTAAAAACTTCCCCAGGAGTAGCATTTTTTTGTGTTTTCTATCAGATGTTGGCTCCTAGGGCTAATCTATAATTATAATAATAATAATAATAAGAGAGAGAGTGTGTGTGTGTTGTCTGCGGTAGCCATAACTCATCATGGGAAAATTGCAGTAGACATTTCAAAATTCAGCCGATAATTTGTCTTTGTTATCCAAGTTGCAGTGGCCACTTCAAGAAAAAATTTCAAATGGGAGCTTGCTAGACACAAGAATATTTACTGTGCTATGCTGTTTCTAAGTGAGAACCAGAGAGACAATTGAGAATGGCATATGCGTACCTTTCAGATTTTACAATTTACCTGTAAAATTTACAGAAATGTAACTTGTTTTACAGGCAAGATGTGAATTTTACAGATTTAGTGTTTTGTCCAGATTTTTTTCTCCTGATGATTTTACACCCCCACCATTCAAACTTTTTTTTATTTAACTTAATCCATTTAAAATAAAGTGCAGATGTAAGTTAGGAATAAACTTCTGTTCAGCTACATGTGCTTATGTGGGAAAACATAGTCCGTAGTTTTCCCACATGTTTTAGGTTATCGTTTTGCGTCATTTCAAACACTAATGCTTGCACTGTGCGTAAACTAAACTCCTGAGTTTTAGGCTTGTCTGTCTCTCACTATGTTTACCCCCCCCCCTCCACCTTTTCAGATAATGCATTGTTTGTCCCTCAAGTAGCAACTTTTCAGTTGGCTGGCATAGAGGTACGGCATTGGAGCTCCTCTGGTTGGCTATGTTTGGCCAATCCCCAGTTTGAAATGCTATTCAAAACGTAGTTACCATAGAAAAAAAATTCAAACGGATTTTAAATCTGCGAAATGTTTGAGCCCAAATTGATACTCCAACATGACAAAATTTTTGTATGCTGTTCAGGATGCGTAGTGTGCCTATCCTATTGAAAATGGTTATCAATTCAGCACTCGCGGGGACAGTGCAGTGCACACATGCGCGAGATTTGTTCGTCAGAATTTTTGCACAATAACTGCCATGAAAATTGACCGATTTGGATGGAATTCTTAATTTTGAAATGGTGCACATGTGATATCTTTTTATTTTAGAAATTAACGCAAAAATAATGTTCTCTAGTAAAGCAACAATTAAAAGTTCATACTTGGCTTCTGTAATGTCTCGACTTTTTATCAAGTGTTCGCTACATTTAATCAATATGCTAGATAAGTAATTTAATCAAAAATATTGATTTTTTTTTTTTTTTTTTTTTTTTTTATGGATTTCGGTTTTTGGAAGTTGGCAGGTATGTATATGGGACCACAAACACATGAGAAGGCTAATGACTTCCCACATTTAAACATTGCTATTAAATCAGGGGTCAGAATTTTTCCCTCGGGACAAATGTACATTGCCCTCCCAATGCAGTCGGTGTTTTTTATGCTACTGGTCTCAAAAGTTGGATTAGTTATTTTACCTGTCTTTGATAAAAGATTGTAACAGAATGTATTTTTTGTCAGACTTTCATTTTCATTACATTTTTTCTGAAAGGAGAAGTACATGGCTTCAGCTGGAGCTATGGAAATGGAAAGCAGAAAAAACCTATCATAGCACCGAATTAAAAGACCAACATAATTTATAAAAAGTTGTTTTTAACTTATAACAGATTTTCCCCATATTCACATATTCTCAAGATATTAATACTGCACTGCCAACAAGTTTTACTCAGAGTATGTACAAATTTATATTTTCCTTAGGGGGTTCAGGAGGTGTTACTCGCAACACATTCTTTGACTGCAGGAAAAATCATGATATAAAGATTGCATCTTCAATGATATATCCAGGCAGTACTGCATACAGTTTAGACTGTATGCAATGAAATAATTATTTTAACCAGTATACTGTGGGTAACTTCTAGTTTTTGCATTAATTTCCCCCTGGTTTTTCAATTTTAATTGAAATTCGGGCGGGGGGGATTTTGGTGGGGGAGGGGGTTATGCTTAACTAATAAGTAATGGAACCCTTTTCCCTAGAAGTTCATCTTAATTTAGAATTATTAGCTCCAGGAACAATAGAGAATTGAAATCATAGTACAGACCCAGTATGTATACTGCTCCTCAAAAGTTAAGGAACTAATTATATTTTGGATGTAGAATCTGTTTTTATTAATATGGGCATAAAATGTCTCATGACTGAAAATATGCCCAGTAGGTAGAACACCAGTTGCACTAACTAAAACTTGTAAAACAAAGCCTCTCACACAAATTAGTTTGAAAATTCAAAGTTGTCATATTCTGGGCATTTAAACATTGTCTGTGGAGTTGTGAGGTTTGTTTGTGTGTTTTGTCTATAATATTGTACTAAGTATGGTTGGTAAATAAGTGACAGATTATGATGGAATGTTAGACTGCTGCAAAGGGACCATATCGATGCTCACATTGTGAGGTCAATGAATGTGAACAAGAATGTTAAAGGCAGACTGTGGAAACAGTTCCAAAATTATGAATATATTGCTGGACAACCTGTAACTGGAAGTCAAAGAGTTATGATCCCAAAAATTGACTGATTTTTGTCTGGATTCTGTAGATGTCATGTAAGAATGTAGTGCATACCAGTTCAGTTTAAGTGTAATGTCCAGAGTGGCACAATGAGTATCATGTGTACAAAGATGTCCAGTAATCAGTGTTCTGACAACAGCAGAACATGGTCTCACACCACCACAAACATGATCTCACAACATCACAGACATAGTCTCACAACATCACAGACAGTCTCACATCATCACAAATCGGATGCATTGTCTATGATTCACAGTAAATTTTGCCAGCTGATGAAATTGCACTGTAGATGCATCTATAGTGAGCAGGAAATGCAGTGTCACAAACAAAACACTACTGATAGAGATCAATATGCATTGGCAGTGTCCTAATGTGGGGAAGTGGCACCAAATTAACATATGCCACTACATGTTTGGAGCATCAGATTGGTCACTGCTTCAAGATACTGGTGTGGCACTCTATAAAAACTTCCTTCTGTTCTAGAGTACCATAAACCTAATCTTCCATGTAATTTATGACAATGCTTGTCCATAGAGAGCAGCTCTCATTAACAAGTACCCCAAAACCAAAGATGTTTTTCACAGGAATGGTAACCTTATTCACCGAAGCTCAATCCAACACAATGTGTATTGACTCTTCTATAATTCAGATGTGCAGTAGTAAAATAATACGATTTCTTGCCTGTGAACTTTGTGGATCTGATTCTAGTTCTGTTTTAATGTTTTACAGCATGTATAAAGAGGCTGTCACCCTCCATTTCAGCTGCAAATAATGCTGAAATGTGTTTTCTTTGATTCTATACTGCAAGACAATGCTTCCAATAGATGTGTATATATTAATTTGTGAATAGGCAGTTTATTTATTGCTTCATGAATGGTGAATTCAATAATGACTTGTAGTATTTTTTTTCACCCAGATTTGTTCCTTAACTTCTGAGCAGCGGTGTATTTTACCCAGGATTCATTGTGCAGTAAGTCAGTGCATTAACAGTAATGCCATCCCTAAAAAAATCTGTGCTGTTTTATTCTGGAAAATCAAGTACATGGTGATTCAAAAAGGACTTTACAACTTTGAAAGCATGCAGAAATTTATTGAGAATATTTACAGAATTTTGTGAAGTGTTAATCTGTAGCAAAACACATCAAGTATTATACCACATTTTAGTTCGATGTGACTGCCATTGGTGATGTAGCAGACATCCCGCCCGATGTCAGTTTCTTCCCAAACTTGAAGCGCATACCTGTTGTCACTTCTGCAGCTGCAGTGGTGATTCAAGTTTTGAGTTGAGTGAGATTTGCAGGTAATCTCGGAACAAACACTTGACCTTTTAATGAAACCTCATAGCAAAATAATCAAGAGGTGTCAAGTCAGAAGAGTGAGATGGCCATGCTATCGGCTCTGCTCAACCAATCTACCTGCCTGGGAAACGTTTACTAAGGAAATGTCAGACATCTCTACAATAGTGAGGTGGTGTGCTGTCTTGCTGAAAGTGAATGCATCCTTCTTGGTGGAATGAGATAATTTTAGACCATATGCAGATACACGACACTGTTTATGGTTTTCTCATGAAAAAAGAAGGTGCCATAAACCTTGTGTTTGCTAATTGTACAAAGCACATTCACCTTTGGGCTGTCATGAACATGTTCCAGTGATTCACATAGATTTTCAGCATCACAAACCTTTCTTTCAAAATTCGCTTTATTATTTACAATAAACATGAAAAACAGTTACAACAATTCCCTGACCTCACACACAGTGTGAGGGACGGGGATAAATAAAACCAAAATGGAAGTATTTACAATGAGGAGAAATATATACAAATGTGTGATGCATTTCATTGCATCAAATGCTGTGCAACAGCATTAGCCCAAGGAAAGTGAACAGTAAATGGTAAATGACAGGAACAACGCTTGAACAAATCGCAAAGGTTGGTGGAGAAGAGTCTTACAGGAGCAGTTCAAATGTAAATGATGAAACAGATTGGTGCACAAATAAAGTTAGTACATTTAAAACTGAAGAATAAATCAATAAATAGTGGAATGAACATCCTGTGGAAAGATATTACATTTTGATTTTAAGATGCATTGCTGGAGCATTTTGCACATGCCAAAATAAGAAGGTACAATTGTTGTAGCAGGGGAGTCACTCAAGTTAGGATGACTCTATGAAGGAAAGTTCTTAGTGAGGACATTGACAACATTGGAAAATGAAGTAATTCTAATCCAGGAGAAGGATGGAGGTAACACTGTTGAATATAAAATGGACTATCTTGGCTGGATACTAGAAGAGTAGGTGAACTGTATTGTCACTTGTGATTCGGAACCAGTCATTGCGGGGAGTCCAGGTTGTGAAAAAGCCAGGTAGATTGGATGTGTCTAACGCCAAAGTGTATTCAAGGCAGAGCCGAGCTTTGACTTTGTTTCAAAAGTGCGCTACCAAGGAATTAGAGTATGTAACTGCATCTGGAAGTCGTGACTGGAGAAGGTGGGAGAAAATAATATACTTTGCTGTGATAAATAAATATGAGCACACCGGAGGCAGGGGTGAAAAGCACGTAGAGATGCAGCCAAGGAAGCAGTATTTTTCAAGATTTAAGTCATGTGGGCTGGATGGGTTTGCGAGGCTGAACATGCAGTGAAAAAGTGGTAGCAGAGCTGAACAATGAAAATACATGTGTAACTCATCGCCAGTAACACCACAAAATAGACACAGATCAGATGTGACAGTATTTCTCCGGAACAGAGTGGTTGGTACTGGTAGACGGTGATGTAAAAATCTCCAATGAACATTTCGTTCTGCATGAAGAGCAGCAGTCCAGACGGAAGTTAAAGCAAAGGAGGGCACAGAGGGAAATGGAATTGGATTAGTTGAGAGAGAGTGCAGGAAGCGATAAAGAGTTTGGGTAGAGAAGGCATGGAGTGGAAGAAGGGTTCCGGAGGTCGGGAGGAAGTACGGGAGAGGAAGAGAGGTAGATGGAACGGAGAAAAGGCCAGAGGGTCCGGCGAGGGATGGGAACAGAGTTTGTAGAGCAGTATGAAGTTGGAGTAGGTTATCAGAGAGTTCCGGTAAGACCGGGAGAGTGGGAAAAAGGTCAAAAATGGGTTTCCACGAAAGATCAGGGAGGACAAGTTGTGAGACAGAGACTACACCAGCGTGTAACCAGGCGGGGAAATAGAAAAAGGTAGTGGGAGGGTGTGTAGTGGAGGAGAAAAAGAGAGGTTCAGAGAGGAGAATGAGGGTAGTGATGGGGGTTGTTGTAAGAGCGGAAGAGTGCAGAGGAATTGAATGACTTGGTGGTAAATGGGAGGGAAATGGGGCGGGGGAGATAACAGTATGATGATCCATCTTGAGAAGGAGATGGAGGGTGAGACGTAGATTAAGGGGGAGGTCATGATGCTTAGAAGAAGAATTGAAGTGGAAGTGTCTGGTTCATAGATCATGCGGAGGAAATTGACCATTCTTGAAGCTTGGTAGCAGAGTGTGACCTCAGGTACGTTGATGCCACCACAGTGCAGAGGGAGTGACAAGATGGTTGATGACAGCCAGTGTGTTGAAGACCATATTATTCTGAGAATGGCAGATGTGATCGCAAACTTTTCAGTTTTGGGTGTCCACCTATCACCGACATGAAACGTGGACTCATTGCTGAAGATTACATAGTCCAAGGATGTCCTGTGTTCCTCTATTTGATGCAACATTTCCGCACAGAATTCCTGATGATCTGCACTACTAATTTCTTGAACCATGGCAAATCTGTATGGTTTTAAGCATAATCATTTTCATAACATTCGCCAAACTGTCGGTTGTGAAATACTTATTGCACAAGATGCATGTTGCATTGATTTCATGAGACTATGAACGAAGCTCTCTTTCACTTGTTCCATGACAGCAGCAGAAACGTGGGTGACCAGGGGATTTCTCATGACGAACAAGACAACCAGTCCCAACAAATTTCTTATGCCAAGATTAAATTGTAGATATAGTGGGAGGATCCTTACAATACTGGGTGCGAAATAACAGTTATCATGGATTTCGTTTCTTCAAACCAAAACACACAGCAAGCACACTCCACACCTGTGAAAACATCCATTTTGAAATGCACATATCTGGCAGTTGTGGTTACGGAATTCTGTGCTGTGGTGCTATGTGAGGTAAAACGTGATGTGTTTTGCTACAGATTAATACCTCCAAAAATTTTGTAAGCATTCTAAATAATTTTTTTTATTCTTTTAAAGTTGTAAAGTCCTTTATGAATTCCCCTATATAACCCAACATTTTTCTTCATGAATTATTTTTCCATATTATTTTCATTTTTCACATTTTGATGACCAAGTGGTTGCAACACTTATCAAAAAGTTTAGCTACTATTATTTATCTTTTATGTAACTTTACATTGTTATTTCATGAATTTTCTGTGTTTCTTTTTTATAACTCTTTAACAAAATTACTAGAAAGTTCCATCTGTGTGCTAAGTTTGTGTATCTTTTAAAAAAGTCATTGATCTGTTTTTAGTCAGAGATATACATCATAAAAAAAAAAAGATATGCGTGCATATTTTTCAAATTCTTCAAAAACAGAAGATGTTGATTAGGTTTTCAGGAGTTGCGATAGTAGCTTGTTGTCCAGTGGTTTTCAGACAAGCACAGTCAATCAGGATTTAATTGATTTTGTTTGCTGCGTTATCACATGTAAAATGCGCAAGTGAAAAAAACCAGAGCTGATTTTTAGTGACTGGTAATAATTGAAGATGATTATTAAACAAAAGGAAGGGGGATTAAAAAGTTGATTAAATAAAAGTTTCCTAGTTGGAAGATTCAGATATCTGTTGTTTTTATTACTGCAGCTTATCATAGTGTATAACATGCATACTACAACTTTTACACCTGTTGTATGCTTTATGTACATTATGTACTTTCAGTATCATTTTTTTTTCAAGAAAAAATAGTTTCGCATTACAGTCAAAATTTATTGGCAGCAAGTTAATTAGAACACTTTCTCATGTTGGTTTTACATTGTGTTTAATGCAGTTTATGTATTGTATTTTAAATCATATTTTAAGGTTTCAGATTTATGAAGTTTTGATTAGAAATTATTAGATTTGTATCAGAAAAGTTTTGAAGTGTTACAGGTTTATGTGCTGTTTATAATAACTATACATAATGGTATTTATAATAGTAATAATGAATTGTACATTCTATTGTGTATGTAAATAATATAGTTATTCTTTCAATTGAATAAGATGTTTTTCATGTGCGCATTGGGGTGGGATCATGTATTTTTTTCTAGTGGCAGAATGTTTGAGAAGTTTGTTGGCTACATTTTTGTGTCAGTAACTTAAACTTGGTCATTTTGTAAATCATTCCGGCTATCATCGATTATGGATTTACTAACATGTTCTAGAGAGAAGACAAGTAACAAATGAAAAGGCTGGAATGCGTTTTTCGATGATGATCTTAAATTTTATATAGGGTATGGCAAAAAGGTTGATTGGCACCAGGATTACAGAAAGCTGAAGAGATAAATAATAGTGCCATCTCTACAGCCCTTCCCCAAGAAGTTAGATATGATGCCATAAGCTATTGGAGGTTAACAAGACAGATTTATTGCATTTACACCACACCAAAAGAAATGGCAACTAGAGAAATCGAAATCCTATAAACAAATTTGTACTTCCAGTTTCAATGGACTCTTTTAAAGAGTAGTCCCCAACTGCTCTGAGAGAGAGATAGTTTCCTTTTTTTTTTTTTATGCCACATGTTACTTGTTCTAACAACTAGTGTTTTTAAGTCAAACCATATTTGAAATCTGATGTTGGAATCATGTAACAGCATTTCTGCACTGCCCATTATTATCTGGTCCGCCTTAAGAAAGCAACATGTTGGGGAGCACAGCTGGGCCCCTGTATATATATTTTGTTAACATGCACCAATAAACATGTCTATCTATAGGCAAGCTGTGAGTGTATACCTAATAAAGTGGCTCTCAGTGTTATATGTTTGAAATATTATATTGCTTTAATGATTGGAGATAAATAAACCACAAAAGTAACACATTCAGCAGTTAGCCATTTACTTAGCAATAGCATAATGCTTGTTTGATTTTGAAAAATTATATGTATGCTAAAGACTGCCTATTCTTTAGTATGCGTTATGGAATTATTGTCTTAATTAAATGTCATAGCAATTTGATGCATGTTTTGGCTTATCAATTCTTGATCTAATGTGTAGTATAAAGATATGCTTCAGTGGTATCTTTTTTGTACTTCATGCTTATTTCTTTCATTGCTAGAGTTTGTACCAATTGATTTTAGAATATTTTCTCACTTTGAGACTTGTGATATTGTTTGAATTTATTTTGAAAATCTCTATTGCTATAAAACATTTTGATATAATGCTGATTTTAATTTTCTTCCTGAAAACTCCTGCTCACAGTCATTATGGCAATCATAATATAATTCAAGTAGTGTGTCATGTAAACTTAATAGTGTAAGCTTGTATGTTACTCATTAGTATAATATTCAGGGATTTAATGTTCTCAATTATTCCAGAATGGCTGACATTTTGATCTGGTTTTAAATATTTTAGTTTTATTTCTCACTTTATAACCATTGGAACTGGCTGTGCATTTTAGTGGTTGTTTTTAATTTCGTGTTGTGATTAAGTATCACCATCCATTGTCAAGGCTGGAGTGATATATACATATATTATGTTATAGTCTCCACAGATTTTGGGAAGGTGCAAGATACAGTTGATTAAGATCATTTGTGCTTTGATTTATTGCAATTGTACCAGTATCATGGAACATTTTTGTAGGAGAATATTTAGCGTGTGCGACTTTTTTGAGGATGGCCACTTTTGAACGCTAAAGATTTTGTATACATAATGAGTTGTTATTTCTAAAGTCAATAAATTTTTTTTCCTGTAAATTGTTGTGGTCACTGATTTTTTGTGGAAAAAAATACCTATAGCAGATACTAGATAGTGACAACAGGCCTAGAATTGTGGTGAAAATTGTAGGCACCTTTCAGTCTTTACTACATCTGTGCAGATGACCACACAGAGATCAGACAACACTCTTCAATTTGTTGAGCAAGTCTGCAGGACTTGTTTATCAATGGTTATGCAATCATAAGTGTACCGATAGCCACTGCAACCCCAGCGTGCGAGGTTGGTAGTGGGGAGGCTCACTGCTAAGAAAGCCTCTATTTTTCAAAATTTTTGCAGAAACTTCATGTGAAACAGGTTAAAGAAATAGCTAGCCAGGAATTTTTCACAGCAGCTTTGCATTAAGTATTAAAAAGAAAAGCAATTTTTTTTTTTAGTATATAAGTAAAATCTTCAAGAAATCATTTTCGCTTTAGTTTATAAAAACTAGGTGACAGGAAAGCAGCTATTCTAGACGACTTGAGGCTGCTTTTCACAGTCAGAGCTCCTACACATGTATAATAATAGCTCCTATACATGTACACTGAAGAGCAATCGAATTAGAGAGAGCTGGCGTTATGCAAATGTGGCGCTGTGGGTGGCCCTGTAAACAGAAACGACATGGCGTATGCAGCGATCTGACAATGTAAGGAGTGATGCGACGGGAATCAGCAAGAGTTGGACGCAGTATGGGTAAGACGAAGAATCTAAGCACATTTGATCGTGAAAAAATTGTCGGGGCCCGACGAATGGGTCACTCCATCTCGGAAGTTGTGCAGGCACTGGGATTTTCACAAGCCACTGTGTCATGGGTGCACCGTGAGTACATCGAATCCGGTAAAACCATCCCTGCAAGGGCCAACTGCCGTGACAACAGCATGTGGATGAGCGGGGTCATCATCGGCTAGCTCGCATTGTAACAGCGGATAGATGGGCCACAGTGCAAGAAACCACTGGGCAATTTAACGCTGGTGCGCAAAAACGTGTAAGCAGCCACACCATCCAGAACCATCTCGCTGTGGGGTATAGAAGCCATCGTTCCACGAGCGCACCGCTGCTGACCGGACATCACAGGGTGCAAAGATTACCATGGGCACGGGAACATCGCCACTGGACCCTAGACATGTGGGAAAATGTTGCCTGGACTGATGAGTCGAGATTCACGTTGATACATGCGGATGGCAGGATACGAATACGGCGCAAACCACATGAAGCGATGGATCCTTCTTTCCAGCAGGGTACTCTTCAAGCTGGTGGGGTTGGCATTCTCGCCTGGGGACTGTTTACGTGGACTGAAATGGGACCCCTGGTACGTGTGACATCGTCCCTCACAATTCAACGTTACCGGGATATCCTGGATGATCATTTGCTCCCGTTTGTGCGTCTTCAACATCCCACTGGGGACCTCATCCTGCAACAAGACAATGCACCGTGCCATCGCTCCCAAATTGTATCCGAATGGTTGGATGAACACTCCACCGACGTGACCTCGCTTCCTTGGCCAGCTAGGTCACCTGACCTCAATCCCATCGAGCACATCTGGGATGCCATCGAGAGAGATGTTCGAGGCTCTGTCCCCCCTCCATCAAATCTTCGTGAACTGTGGGAACTTGTTCAGGGGTTGTGGATCTGTATGGCTTCCCAACGCTTCTGGTGTCTTGTCGAGACCATGCCGAGACGAATCGCCACTGTCATCAGGGCGAAAGGTGGTGCTACACGTTACTAGACAGGTCTCTCTAATTCAATTGCTCTTCAGTGTATAATAACAAGACAATGTGAATGAAATACCAGTTGAATAAATGAAATTTTTATATCAATGAGGATAAGGTGTTATATATTACACTTTTTTGCACATAACTATGCATCCTTCAAAATACAATGAGCTAAAAAGGTATTCTTCATGGGAACGAAAAACAGACCTGTGTACTTTTTTTAAATACATATAACAGAGTCGAAGGACTTACTGTGTGCAAAAATTGTGACATTATATTAAGTGTGTGTTTTTTGTATATTTGAGAGTAAATAATTTAAGTAACTTTATTCTTTTTCTGCCACAATTCTTAACTGTTACTTTTTAATTTGCTTATTTATGTTCTGTATTTTCGTGTAAATCGGAAAAGGTCTTTACATACGGTCACACGGCCATTATGTGTTTTGCCTGCATGATCGCGAGGCTTTGAGCCTGGGTTTAGTTCTCTAGAAGAATAAAATTTACACAATATGATTAACTTTGGCGTAAGTGTTTTGTAATACTTTGTATTGGTATAAAACTAGGGCGATCATTTTAATAACAATGTGTACATTTGCATTACATGCAATAAAGAGTAAAAAATTTAATTTGGTTTTACAAAAAATACCAATACATTCCAAAGAATTTGAATTATTAAAACGCCCGTAAAATCTAGTTAATAACATGGCATTCAAAATTGTCAGTAATTAAGAGCAAATAGATTTTCGCAAAAGGGCCTTGAGTATATTTCTTTTGCTGGGGGGGGTCAGGTATGCCCAAGACATCTAAAAAGATCCCAGACTGATTTTCTCCGTGAATTTACTGGTGAGACTGTCAGAAAAGACTGAAATTAGCATACAAGCTTTGTGTGTCACATGAGCAAGTTTCACTCGTGCCAATTTAACAGAAGCTGAAGTACCTTCCAAACTGGTCACTGTATTGGAGTGGTGAATTTCATGAAGCAATGAGCCATGATAGAGTTTTGTTTTTA
This sequence comes from Macrothele yani, assembly GCA_039090855.1. Lineage (NCBI taxonomy): Eukaryota > Metazoa > Arthropoda > Arachnida > Araneae > Macrothelidae > Macrothele > Macrothele yani. Next base: position 154,979,153 of record CM077001.1, on the reverse strand, counting down.
TTGGGTAAAAGTGCTATGGAAATGCATGAAATGTTACCATAAGTACCTTATCTTCCCGTGTATAAGACGACCCCTACTTTTTCGAACTGAAAATTAAAGAAATCCATATTTTTATGACGAAAAAGGACATTTGATATTTTTTAGAAATTAGGTAATATCATTGAAGTGCATTTAGAAATTAGGTAATATCATTGAAGTGCATTTAGAAATTAGGTAATATCATTGAAGTGCATTTAGAAATTAGGTAATATCACAGACAAAGTCTTTGGTAATATACATAAAAAAAAAAAGGGATTTGGGAAATTTACGTTATTTAGAAATTAGGTAATATTTTTAAGATACACACTATGAAATTATGCATCACTTTCTTCAGCACTGTTAGTTCCAGACATGTCTCTGTTTTTCAACCTCAACTGCGTCACTGCTGTCGTCTGAGTCACTGTCTATATACACTGACGAAAAAAAAATCCCAACACCAAGAAGGGGTTGTGTTAGATAAACGACAGTTGGTAGGCAGTGAGAGTACATCTGTAAGATGACTTCTATGCAAATTTCACGCTCGGTACATATGTGTGGCACTAGTAGCGCCCCTCGGAACATGCAAAGCAGGTTTGCTTTAAATATGCGCTGTAACGTTCGTGAGCGTTAGTTATCGTTGAGATTCGATGTAGTGTGTTGATGTTAGTCAAGAATGCCTTTAAGAAGACAAAGAAGCCATTATCAACAGCTCACGGAGTTTGAACGAGGTCGTGTAATAGGGCTACGAGAAGGTGGATTTTCGTTCCGCAATATTGCGGAACGACTTGGCAGGAATGTAGCCACTGTGCATGATTGTTGGCAGCGGTGGTCAAGGGAAGGTACTGCCTCAAGAAGACCGGGTTCCGGCCGGCCACGTGGCACTACTGAGAGGAAAGACCGCCGTGTATGGCGTATGGCCGTGGCGCATTGTACCGCGTCTGCGGCAGCAATTCGAGCTGCAGTTGCCACCACAGTGACACAACGAACTGTTACAAATCGGTTACTTGAACGACAGCTCCGAACCAGACGCCCTGTAGCGTGCATTCCACTTACTCCAAACCACTGCCGTTTGCAACATCAGTGGTGTCAAGCTAGAGCTCATTGGAGGACGGAGTGGAGATCTGTTGTGTTTTCTAATGAAAGCCGGTTCTGCCTGGGTGCCAGTGATGGCCGTGTGTTGGTTAGAAGGAGGCCAGATGAGCGCCTGCAACCAACCTGTCTGCGGCCGAGACACACTGGACCTACACCTGGAGTTATGGTCTGGGGAGCAATTTCCTATGACAGCAGGAGCACTCTCGTGGCTCTCCCACGCACCCTGACGGCACAGTTGTACGTCGGTCTGGTGATTCAACCTGTTGTGCTGCCATTCATGAACAGCATTCCAGGGGGTGTTTTCTAACAGGATAACGCTCGCCCGCATACAGCTGTTGTAACCCAACATGCTCTACAGAGTGTCGACATGTTGCCGTGGCCTGCTAGATCACCAGATTTTTCCCCAATCGAGCACGTATGGGACATCATTGGACGACAACTCCAGCGTCACCCCCAACCAGCATTAAACGTCCTTGTATTGACCGACCAAGTGCAACAGGCATGGAACTCCATCCCACAAACTGACATCCAGCACCTGTACGACACAATGCATGAACATTTGCGTGCTTGCATTCAACATTCTGGCGGTTACACCGGTTATTAATGTACCAGAATTTCACATTTAAAATGGCTCTTCTCGCGCTTACATTAAGCTGTGATCTTGAAACCTTAATCGATTAAATATGTTACCTATACTAACGTATTGCCGCCATTTCATTCCTCTACAACTATTTTTTCGTGGTGTTGGGATTTTTTTCCGTCAGTGTATATTAGATTATCCTCAGTTCCATCCACGGCATTGCTGATTCTACGTTTCTTGAAGGACTTCACAACCACCTCTTGCTTGACTCTATTCCATGAGTTTAGGACCCAGTTGCAGACTGGTTGGTTATTTCACTTTTCCCAGCTGTGTCAAGTTATTACCTGCTGTTTGCATCCATTTATTCCATTCTTCTTTCATCAGGGCTTTGAAGGGATTGTTGATGGAAACAGCTAGAGGCTGTAGCTGACCTGCAAGTCCGCCAGCAATAACTGCTTGTAAGTTGTAATGCGGAGAGGGAATAAGAGGTACTGGCAGTTTCGTCTCAGGTTTCTCTCAACCAGTTACCCCCGTGTATAAGGCGACCCCCAATTTTTGGTCTAAAATTTTTGGAAAAAAATATTGTCTCATACACAGAAAAATACGGTATATGTCAATGCATATTTGTCACGTTCAATAACATGTGAGTGGTTCAAAAGATTTTGGGAAGGCCAGGAATCCCTGTAAGGTGACAGAATGGCTACCCATCAACCAGTCAAAATGACAACACAATTGATGTTATGTGGTTGGTTGCACAGGATCATTCCCCGACTTTGAGAATGTTGAGTGCAGAGTTGATCATTAGGAAAGACATTAACTCAACAATTTTGGGCAACGATTTAGGGAAAAGTCTGTGCAAAGCTTGTTTTGTATTTCCTAATACCAAAGAAAAAATGGTGCACACTGAGCCCCACTGCAATTTCATTAAACAAAGATGAAACTGTGTGGAATAAAATTGTCACAGGAGATAAAACATGTTGCTTTGTGTGTGACAGGAAAAGCTCTGTGCAGATGATCCAAAAATCCCAAGCTGAGCAAAGTTTGTTTGGAAAAAAGCATATGAGTAAAAAATATGCTGATCAGTTTTTTCCTATGTTAGGGGTGTGATTCATCACGAATTTGCCCCAGAAGGACAGTCAATAAATAGCCAGTATTATTTGGGTGTATTGGAATGGATATTTAACCAAATTCAGTGTTTTTGTTCAGAATTTCACAAGATGAAAGGTTGTTTTTTCCATGATGATGTGCCATGTCAGACCACTGGTGTTGCTACACATTTTAAATAATAGGTGGGGCAATATAACTACCAGCCCTGTTCACCAGATTTGGCACCAGCAGACTTCTTATTCCTTGAAAACGATCTCTGCTGTAAGGGAAGAGCATTCAAGTCATCTCCACGATCCAGGTTAATGTGAAGGAGCAAATTAACACAGTTCCTGTCAAAGCATTCTAGAAAAAATTCTGGACTCTGTAGGAGCGCAGTAAAACCTGCATTAAATGTGAAGGGGATTATGTTGAAACCTAAACAGGGAAACTTCTCTAATCCATATCAGTATTTATTTTTAGTAACACAGCTTGGGAAATTTTTTAGGTGACCTGTGTATGTTTCAAGTACAAAAAAAAAAAAAAAAAGAAAAGAAAGGAGAATGGAACTATTTATTCATTATTGTATCACATTTGTATACCTGAAGGTGTGTACATTGGTGACACAGAATGCATAAATGCAGACTAGAGAACAAAATAAAAATTAATGCTGATCACCTATAAACTTTCTCCATCACTCAGTCCATTGCAAGATTTTCTGCACTGGATAAATTACTATTTTTGTAGTCTGTCTTGTTCTGAGTCTTCCCTTGGTCTGCACCAGCTACTTTACCTACTTCAGTAGTCTTTCATCTCTTGTACACCACACATGCTCAGACTGCCTTAGTGTGATTTTGTTAACTTTGTCTTCTACAAAAGAAATATCTTACTCCAACCCAACACATGCTTTACTAATCCCTTCCCCCTTGCCAATTAAATAATGTGCTTTTCTATTTCCTCTTGCCAATTTGTTATTGTCCCATCTGATTGTCAAATGAGACCCTTAATTTTCCCACAGCTCTCACTGCTAGAGAAGAGGACAGTTCTAAATAGTACACACTGTATGCAGTCAACTAAAGTCTTAACCAAACAGAGTGTCTTCTGGTTCTTTCATGTGATTGGTGTCCCTATGGTCTGATCTGACCTTTTTTCATGTGTCTGTAATATGTTTTGGCACTCGTACCAAATATGGCCTCTGTGCCAGAAATTTTCAAACATTCTTTGACCTTATAATGAAAATATCTTACACAACGGATATAACCAGGCTTCACTGCCTCATTAATTACCACACCAAACGCAGTGATACATGCTATCTATTTAACCATCTTCACCTGAACCCCACATTTAATACTTTGATCAGTTCAACTAAAAATCACAGATTTTGATTTCTGAGTACCTGTTGCCATTCCAAATTCTGGAATTAATATATATATATATATATATAAATATATATATATATATATATATTTATATATATATATGTCATCTAAATAATAAAGGTAAGCAGCACTTGAAAATAATTATGGGAGATTTCAATGCAAAAATAGGGCAACGGCAACAGAATGAAACTTCAGTAGGTAAATTCGGTCATGGCAACAGAAACCAGCGTGGAAATACTCTCGTTGAGTTTGCAGAGGCAGAAGGGTTTTCATCTTGAACTCCTTCTTCAAGAAAAAGCCACACAGGAAATGGACATGGAGACATCCAAATGGGACGACAAGTGAAATTGATTTTATTATGTGTAACAAAAAATTCGTCATAGAAGACTGCAGTGTGCTAAACAAGTTCAACACAGGTAGTGACCATAGATTGGTGAGATGTAAGATGCACCTCAACACTAAACTTGAACGTGGCAAGCTCATAAGACAAACAAAATCTATTGACATAACCAACCTTAAAAACACCATAATACCTTCAAGTTAGAACTGAAGAACAGGTTCTCTGCTTTAGAAGGCCTAACATCGGAAGAAGTGGACATCTCTGAAGTTAACAGAAAAGTAACCAAAGCTCTTATGGAAACAGCAACAAAATTAGCTGGGTCTAAGAACAAATTGCATGTGAACAAATTATCAGGAAAAACCAAAATGTTGATGCAAAAAGAAGAGAGATGAGGACAACTAAAGATGTGACTTCCAAAGTGGAATATATAGAGCTATGCACGACAGTAAGAAAAAGCATCACTGAAGACGTAAGGAAATTCAACTGTGAACTAGTGAGGAAAGCAATTGAAAACAACCAAAGCCTAAAGATAGCAAAGGGACATCTCAGTAAGGGAAGAAAACAGATTATGGCACTGAGAAAAGAAGATGGTTCTGTAACAAGAAATAGAGGAGAAATTTTGACAGAGTGAAAGATTTCTACTCCAAATTATATGAAAGGGATGATATATGCACTCCAGACATCATGAAAGATACCAGTACCAGAGTTCCTCCAGTCCTTCAGCAGAAGTTGCACATGCAATCAAGAACATGAAGAGAGGAAAAGCTCCAGGAGAAGATGGAATTACTGTAGACATCATACAAGAAGCAAGTGGAGAAATCGAAACAGTACTCGCCCAAATTTTCACTCGATGCCTTAATGAAGGAAAGATTCCTGAGGATTGGAACACCGCTACAATGATCCTGCTACATAAGAAAGGTGACATTGAGGATCTCGGAAACTACAGACCTATCAGCCTCCTATCAGTAGTTTATAAAATCTTCACTAAAGTTCTTTCACACCGCTTGAAGGTAACACTGGACATGGCTCAACCGAGAGAACAAGCTGGATTCAGGAGTGGCTACAGCACAATAGATCATATCCACGTGCTGAGAGAACTAATTGAAAGAGCGAGGGAATATGAACTTCCATTGTGCATGGCTTTTATCGATTATGAAAAAGCCTTTGATTCGGTGAAACCATCAGCAGTTACAATGGCTCTGAAAACCTGCGGTATTGAAGATGCATACATTAATATTATTAATAACATCTATGAAAATGCAAGTGCAAAGATTAGGCTGTTTGAAAATACAACACACGTAAAAATTGGAAAGGAGTGAGACAAGGTGACACCATATCTCCGAAGCTCTTCAATGCCACATTGGAGGGTGTTTTTCAGTCGCTGAGCTGGGAAAACAAGGGGATAAAGATTAATGGAGATTATCTAACCCACCTTCGTTTTGCTGATGACGTAGTCATTTTTGCAACTACCCCATCAGAGCTGCAGAGTATGATCCAGGAACTTGCGGACAAGAGTAAAGAAGTGGGATTAAAAATGAACTTTCAGAAGACAAAAGTGATGTTCAATGCTTTTACAAGAAATGAAGATTTATCGATTGATGGAAAAAGCTGGAGATAACAGACACGTTCGTTTATCTTGGACAGCAGATATCAAGTGAGGGTCACATTGATGAAGAAATTAATCGGCGTACAAAACTTGCCTGGAGAGCTTTTGGAAGAAACAGCATAATTTTCAAGAGCAATATGCCATTATGTCTTAAAAGAAAAGTGTTTGATCAATGCATCCTTCCAGTGCTTACGTATGGTGCAGAGACGTGGACCTTAACTAAAAGAGACATACAAAGGCTCCAGACAACTCAAAGAAGCATGGAGAGGTGCATGCTTGGGGTAACCAGGAGAGATAAGAAGAGGAACTCGTGGATCCGAAAAATGACAAGAGTGGAAGACATCATGATCAGAGTTAAATCCCTGAAATGGCAATGGGCTGGACATACTGCCAGAAGGACAGATCATCGATGGACAGCGAAATTTTAGATTGGATTCCAAGGGACAAGAAAAGACCCAGAAGAAGACCACATGGGAGATGGGTGGATGAAATTCGAAAGTATGCAGGGGTGACATGGAGGAGACTGGCACAAGACAGACCGTTGTGGAGGAAACTTGGGGAGACCTTCGTCCAGCAGTGGATTGATAATGGTTGACAATGATGATGATGATGATGATATAAATAGGTGCATGAAGTTCTTTAGCTTCCCAAACCATATCTATAATCTGTCGTCCTGGTGCGCAGTGGTCCAAGCGCTGCCTTCTGACCATTCGTCTGAGATGGGTCTGGGTTCCAATTCTGGTGAGGCATGGATGTCGTGTTTGTATTGCGGCACTGGCTCTCTCTCTTCCCTGGAACCAGTGGCCCTAAATTAGGGACGGGTGACTGCTTATAGCCTATCAAGTTGCTGACAGTGGTCATTAACCCCCCAATCAAAACGAAAAAAAATCTATAACCTTTACATTTTTTCTGTAAATATTGAGTAGCTTTGAATTAGGCTTAAAAATGTGGGCCATATTTATAACAAATTTTTACCCAGTCATATATCTATTTGCATCAGTGCGATTCATATAATAAATTTTGACGAGGTTTTTTTTTGGGGGGGGGGGGTTAACAACCGCCATGAGCAACTCAATGGACAATAGGCAGTTTTTTTTTTGTTTTTTTTTGATTGGAGGTTTAACGACCACCGTGAGCAACTCAATGGGCTATAAGCAGTCGCCCGTCCCTAATTTTGGGTCACTGGCTCCAGGGAAGGGAGAGAACCAGTGCCGTAAGACAAACACAACATCCATGCCTCACCGGGATTCGAACCCGTACCCCTGACGGACGAATGATCAGAGGCCATCGCTTAGACCACTGCGCCACCGGGGCGGCGACAATAGGCAGTCTCTCATTCCTTATTTAGGGCTCCTGTTTCCAGGGAGAAAGCCAATGCTGTAAAACAAACACAACAGCCATACCTTACCGGGATTCAAACCCGGACCATTCACGTACAAATGGTCATAAGCCAGCGCTTAAACCACTGGGGCAGCCAGATGAGTGTTCAAGGCTTTGCACCTACTTAAAATCTGCAAATACAATTGTCACTTTTCTTGTAATAGCAACATTGTTGTAATAATAATATTATATTGAAAGAGAACATACCAGTGACAGTTCCTTGGTACTTATTCTCCACCTTCACGGGCAGCTCATTGCTAAACGTCTGGACGCCGTCAGCAGCGGAGTTTTGAGCCAATGTCCACAGAGTACGCGCAGATGTAGAAATGTCGATAGTTCAGAAGCGCTTGCCTTTAAGGGGTTCTTTCATATTACGAAACAAGTCTAAATGCCGGCTCCAAAATTTCTCTCCGTTACCTAGCAATGTCTTCACTATTGATGCAGCATTTCTGCACATCGGTGAGGCGTGTAGCGCCCATATTGCGCACTCCCAACTTCGTTAGAATGGCACGCACAGTCGAAGCTACAGTGTTGACTTCGGCACTTAATCCTTTGCACGTCTACCATCAATCAGGATCCGGTAATCACTCTCATGGCTTCCACACGTTCCTCTGCCCCAGTCACAAAATGTCCACCGCCGTGAGCAAGCGCGCTCTGTGTTGTCTAGTCCACGTCGAAAAGCATCCACGTCGTCTGGCGACAGTACGATATGACGACGCATCATCGCAACATGCTTCCCATTTCGTCCTCGTGAAACCTGAATTTTGATAAAATATCGTTGCTGTTGTCGACTGGACATTATTTAGGGACTGTTGCACGAACCCTTTCGGCCGTCCTTAGGAGTTGCGGACTGTTGCATTATTTAGGGACTGTTGCACGAACCCAACCCAGGGCCGGCCTTAGGAGTTGCGGGGCCCGATTGGAAACTTTTTGAGGCCCTAGATTCACAGCCAAGGTGTGCAGAATCTATACCTGTAAATAAAGTTTATTATAGACTTTATGTCTCTGTTATACAGTGGAAACCAATCAAAATATGCGTTTAAAAAGTGCATGTGATTTAACAGACCTAATGGATCTAAACATTTTAACAAAATTGCTCATACGTAAGCCTATAAGTAAACACACAAAATATGGCGATTATCTTCGAAAAGTCTGAGGAGGAGGAATGTGTTTTGCTGGTTGAAAACTTAAGTGGAAAGAAAGCACGGCGCCGGGCCAGGATAACGTCGGCGGCCCGAAGCCTCTGAACAAAGTTTGTGACACAACCCTTTATTTCTTTTCTTTTTCTTTCTTCCTTTTTTTTTTCTGAGGAGGAGGAATGTGTTTTGCTTGTTTGAAAACTAAGTGGAAAGAAAGCACTCGCCGGGCCAAGATAACGTCGGCCGGAAGCCTCTGAACAAAGTTCGTGACGCAGCTGTCTGTTTCTTTTTTTTTTTTTTCTTCTAAAGAGAAGGAATTTGTTTTGCTTGTTTGAACGGTAAGTGGGAAGAATGCACGGTGCCGAGCCCCTTGATTACGCCAGCCGTTATCATTTGGGGCTTTCTCGTGATCGGTGCACAAATTAAACAGAAATGTAGGGGGAGGGGGCGGGGGTCGTTTTCCGTTTGAGGACGGAATTCCATCTTCCGGAAACGGAAGTTAGTTGGAGTGAAGATTTCTCCCATAATCGTAATATTTTCCCCCAATGTTCTTTCTGCCCAGCATTTTCCTTAAATATCTATTTATTGCATAAATACTTACATTTCAGATTAAAAATGGAGGAAAGAGTCTCCCAAAACGGAAGACGGTCGAAGCGAAAATTTCTCCTGTAATCATCTTTTTTTCTTCCCGCGATGTTCTGACTATCCTGTGTTGTAGTGTTATGAGACTATATTGAAGAAATTCTGACTGAAAAGTGAATTTCTGCTGCAACCATAAGTTGCTGATATAGGAATTAGGATTGAAGAAGCTTCCTTTTCTTCAGTAATGTACTTGGCAAATATTTTTCCAGCTGCTGTTGTTAGTGACAGTGATTTGGACAAGTTGGAATTGGAGTTTGACTTATATGCAATTGATGAATTAGAAGAAGGTGTTTCGAATAGTCTTACAATTGATACCGCATGATCAAACATTTTGAAAATGATTGGTGCTAAAAAGTATGAAGTTTTACCACACCTGATACGTGCTGTTCTTGTTGTGCCACACAGTAATGCAACTGCGGAAAGAATTTTTAGCATTGTCTGTAAGCAGTGTTGCATTCTGAGAAGTTTTTCCGGGGGTGGGGGAGCAATCACAAATTTCGAAGGGGCTAAAACTTGTTGACTGATTATATACATATAATTACAATTTATATGTATATCATCATCATCATCATTGTCAACCATTATCAATCCACTGCTGGACGAAGGTCTCCCCAAGTTTCCTCTACAACGGTCTGTCTTGTGCCAGTCTCCTCCATGTCACTCCCGCATACTTTCGAATTTCATCCACCCATCTTCCATGTGGTCTTCTGGTTCTTTTCCTGTCCCTTGGAATCCAATCTAAAATTTCGGCTGTCCATCGATGGTCTGTCCTTCTGGCAGTATGTCCAGCCCATTGCCATTTCAGGGATTTAACTGTGATCATGATGTCTTCCACTCTTGTCATTTTTCGGATCCACGAGTTTCTCTTATCTTTCCTGGTTACACCAAGCATGCATCTCTCCATGCTGCTTTGAGTTGTCTGCAGCCTCTGTATGTCTCTTTTAGTTAAGATCCACGTCTCTGCACCATACGTAAGCACTGGAAGGATGCATTGATCAAACACTTTTCTTTTAAGACATAATGGCATATTGCTCTTGAAAATTATGCTGTTTCTTCCAAAAGCTCTCCAGGCAAGTTTTGTAAGCCGATTAATTTCTTCATCAATGTGACCCTCACTTGATCTCTACTGTCCAAGATAAACGTACATGTCTGTTATCTCCAGCTTTTCTCCATCAATCGATAAATCTTTATTTCTTGTAAAAGCATTGAACATCACTTTTGTCTTCTGAAAGTTCATTTTTAATCCCACTTCTTTACTCTTGTCAGCAAGTTCCTGAATCATACTCTGCAGCTCTGATGGGGTAGTTGCAAAAATGACTATGTCATCAGCAAAACGAAGGTGGGTTAGATAATCTCCATTAATCTTTATCCCTTTATTTTCCTAGTTCAATGATTGAAAGACATTTTCCAATGTGGCATTAAAGAGCTTCGGAGATATGGTGTCACCTTGTCTCACTCCTTTTCCAATTTTTATGTGTGTTGTATTTTCAAACAGCCGAATCTTTGCACTTGCATTTTCATAGATGTTATTAATAATATTAATGTACGCATCTTTAATACTGCAGGATTTCAGAGCCATTGTAACTGCTGATGGTTTCACCGAATCAAAGGCTTTTTCATAATCGATAAAAGCCATGCACAATGGAAGTTCATATTCCCTCGCTCTTTCAATTAGTTCCCTCAGTACGTGGATATGATCTATTGTGCTGTAGCCACTCCTGAATCCAGCTTGTTCTCTCGGTTGAGCCATGTCCAGTGTCACCTTCATGCGGTGTGAAAGAACTTTAGTGAAGATTTTATAAACCACTGATAGGAGGCTGATAGGTCTGTAGTTCCTGAGATCCTCAATGTCACCTTTTTTATGTAGCAAGATTTTTTTATGTAGCAAGTAGCGTTGTTCCAATCCTCAGGAATTTTCCCTTCATTAAGGCATCGAGTGAAAATTTGGGCGAGTACTGTTTCGATTTCTCCACTTGCTTCTTGTATGATGTCTACAGTAATTCCATCTTCTCCTGGAGCTTTCCCCCGCTTCATGTTCTTGATTGCATGTGCAACTTCTGCTGGGAGGACTGGAAGAACTCTGGTACTGGTACCTTTCATGATCTCTGGAGTACATGTATCATCCCTTTCATATAATTTGGAGTAGAAATCTTTCACTCTTGTCAAAATTTCGCCTCTATTTCTTGTTACAGAACCATCTTCTTTTCTCAGTGCCATAATCTGTTTTTTCCCCTTACTGAGATGTCCCTTTGCTATCTTTAGGCTTTGGTTGTTTTCAATTGCTTTCCTTACCAGTTCACAGTTGAATTTCCTTACGTCTTCAGTGATACTTTTTCGTACTGTCTTGCATAGCTCTATATATTCCACTTTGGAAGTCACATCTTCTTTAGTTGTCCTCATCACTCTTCTTTTTTGCATCAACATTTTGGTTTTTCCTGATAATTTGTTCACATGCAATTTGTTCTTAGACCCAGCTAATTTTGTTGCTGTTTCCATAAGAGCTTTGGTTACTTTTCTGTTAACTTCAGAAATATCCACTTCTTCCGATGTTAGGCCTTCTAAAGCAGAGAATCTGTTCTTCAGTTCCAATTTGAAGGTATTATGGTGTTTTTTAAGGTTGGTTATGTCAATACATTTTGTTTGTCTTATGAGCTTGCTACGTTCAAGTTTAGTGTAGAGGTGCATCTTACATCTCACCAATCTATGGTCACTGCCTGTGTTGAACTTGTTTAGCACACTGCAGTCTTCTATGACGAATTTTTTGTTACACATAATAAAATCAATTTCACTTGTCGTCCCATTTGGATGTCTCCATGTCCATTCCCTGTGTGGCTTTTTCTTGAAAAAGGAGTTCAAGATGAAAAACCCTTCTGCCTCTGCAAACTCTACGAGGCCGCCCCGGTGGCGCAGTGGTCTAAGGCGTTGGCCTCTGATCATTCGTCCGAAAGGGGTCCGGGTTCGAATCCCGGTGAGGCATGGATGTTGTGTTTGTCTTACGGCACTGGCTCTCTCCCTTCCCTGGAACCAGTGACCCTAAATTAGGGACGGGCGACTGCTTATAGCCCATTGAGTTGCTCACGGTGGTCGTTAAACCTCAAAAAAAAAAAAAAAAAAACTCTACGAGAGTATTTCCACGCTGGTTTCTGTTGCCGTAACCAAATTTACCTACTGAAGTTTCATTCTGTTGCCGTTGCCCTATTTTTGCATTGAAATCTCCCATAATTATCTTCAAGTGCTGCTTACCTTTATTATTTAAATCACGAATTTCCTCATAAAATTCTTCAATTTCTTCTTCAGCATGACTTGTGGTGGGTGCATAAGTTTGAATAATCTGAGCCTGGTATCTTCTCGAGAGTTGGATAACGAGTCGTGCAGCTCTGTCAGGGGAACTTTCAACTTCTACAACTTTATCCTTCAGTTTCTTGTTTATTATAAATCCAACACCACTAGTTCTGCCAGTATCTGTCCCACGATAGTAGAAGAGATGTCCACTTTTCAGTTCAATGAGATCTTCTCCTTTTCTCCTTACCTCACTTAGCCCGACGATGTCCCACTTGATCCTTTGTAGTTCCTCTTCCAATTCAAGAAGCCTTGAATCAGAAGATAGGGAGCGTCCGTTGTACGTAGCCAAGGTCAGCATCAGATGGCAGCCTAGTCCGGTCCTCCGGGGATTCTTAGCACCCTCTGCCTTCATGTCGCACTGGCCGCTGCCTTGGCCAGGTACATTCCAGCTGCCGGAGACTGAGGGCCAAGATTTAAGTTGTGGAGTCATTTTGGAGGGGTTTGGCCATAACTCACCACGCTGGCCAAGCGGGTTGGTGAGTGTGGGATAGAATTTCCTCTAATCCCGATGTTATAGTTATACCGCTATTGGCGGTCGTCAGAGCCCCTTTAGTGGGAACAGGATGCACCACGAGAAGGCGGGGTTGACATTTGTCAAGGAGAGGCTGTGATGTTACGCATCACCTGACCTTACATCCCGATATATATATATATATATAGTACAAAAATTCTTATGTTCTTATATCACAAATGCAAATTCCAAGAAATCTATACACATACAAGTGATTAAAAATAAAAATAAAATGTTATACCTTTGATTTAATTCAGTAATGGACCACGGATTTAATCATGCGGTGTGTAAAGTATTGAGGATGCAAGTTAGGTAAGCCTGTGCTGGAGAAAATCTCCCCAAGACACTAGGAGTGATAAAAATGTCTTCGCCTTACTAGTACAAGCCGTGTCTCTGATTATTAAGGAATTAACTGGTAGGTGAATGGCTTACACCATTGAAAACGAATGGTGTAAGCCATTCCCCTGCCATTTGGTTTCAGCCCCTTTAGATTAGCAAATAGCAAAAAAAAAAAAAAAAAAAAAAAAAAGACTAACCGTTCGGATGGCAGTATGAAGTGCATCGATTTTTTTTTTTTTTTGTCAGAGTGTATACCACTACTGTCAGAAAAAAAAAAACTCCCTTCTTGTGTGAACAATCTAATAATTTACCATTGCTAAAAATTAGGTAGCAAATCTTTTGTTGTATTGGAAGCACTAACGTCAGGTTAGCTACACCGAGGCTTAACCGTGTATATGGAAAGTTGGCATGCAGAAGACTGGGAAAAAGCTGAATGCCAGCTTCCAAAATATGATGATGCATTGTAGTGCAAACATCTCTATTATGTAGAATTAAGTTTTTATTGCGGAAGTAGTCCGAGTTGTCAATGCTTGAAAAATTGTCTCCTTCAGCGAGAACTTTTTAATGTTTTGTTAAAGGATGATGGAAATTTCAGATTGAAGTCCATGCGAATATGTTTTTTTTTTTTTTTTATTATTGTAATATTTTCCCTCATTTTCTTACACTTTTTAAAATTAAGATCTCCAACCAAATATTCAGCTATAAACGAACACAATTAGACTAAATATAAGGCGAGATCGCCAAAAAACCTACGGGGAAGGGGGTCATGGATTTTCGGGGGGGGGCTAATTACCTCTGAGAAAATGCCTGAATACATCACTGCCTGTAAGAGTCAAACAGAATTTCGGCCAAACCTAGGCACCGAAACTTTAGAGGCGTTGTTAGCCATGAAAGGGAAAAAATTCCTGCTAACAACTGGGCCATAATTTAGATAGCTTTTTAGTAAAAGAATAACATTTCTGCATTTGTACCAATATTTGATTTAATTTACCTTCCAGGTCCGCCAAAATATGTCTTGAAATTGTCCTGAAATTAAAAAAAAATTGTGTCCTAATTTTTTTTTTTATCGTTCCTACCCTACTAATAAAATTTGCATATGATAAACTTTGGTGTAAGTGTTTTGTAGTACTTTGTATAAAACTAGGGCAGTTATTTTAATTACAACGTGGACATTTGTGTTTCACGCAATAAAGTGCAATAATTTTGTTTTTACGAAAAATACCTGTAGGTTTCCAAAGAATAATAATTATTAAAGCGCCCATAAAACATCGTTAGTAATACGGAATTTAAAAATTTCAATTATTCAAAGCTAATAGATTTTCTCAAAAGGGCCTCAAAGATATTGTGGGGAGAGAGGCTAGTTCTTACAGGTATGCCACTGGGCAAGCAAGTCACTTTTTTTTTAAGCTTTCCAACTGTAGGTTGAAGAAGCGTATATGCTCCAGCTTTGTCCGTCCGTCCGTCCGCACGATAACTGGCGTAAAAATGGTTCGATTTCGATGAAATTTTAGTATGTGGTAGGGGACCACCTGGGACGAACCCTATTGAAAATGAGACAAATGGGGTCAAAGGTCACGACGTAGAAGCGTGATTGCTCCAGCTTTGTCCGTCCGTCCGTCCGCACGATAACTGGCGTAAAAATGGTTCGATTTCGATGAAATTTTAGTATGTGGTAGGGGACCACCTAGGGACGAACCCTATTGAAAATGAGACAAATGGGGTCAAAGGTCACGACGTAGAAGCGTGATCATTCCATTGTCCTTATGCGTCATAACTTGCGTAAATATGGTTCGATTTCAATGAAAGTTTACTATGTGGTGGGAGACCGCCTGTGGACGAACCCTATTCAAAATGGGTGAAGTAGGGTCAAAGGTCAGGACATAAGATCGGGATGCATTCCATTGCCCTTATGCGTCATGACTTGCGTAAAAATGGTTCGATTTCGATATGTAGTAGGGGACCACCTGGGGACGAACCCTATTGAAAATGGACGAAATGTGGTCAAAGGTCAGGACATAGGATTGCGATCCTTTCCATTGCCCTTATCCCATATTATTAAGGTGGACGTCAAGTAATTTTGCTTCCTATACTTCCAATGGAAAAAGTTTTGTACACATTTCCTTCAAAATTAATGTGTTCCCAAGGATGAAAATTTGAACATCGATTAAAATAATTCCATATTATAACTTGGAAAACTTAATATGTTCTAAAACATAACCATAATCCTATTAAAAATCAATAACTTTTCTTTGGTGGTGTTGAAACCAGAGAAAAGATGGCGCGATCTGTACTTTGATGACGTCAGTGGACAAAAAATGTTGGATTGCATAATTACGGTTATGGTTTAGAAAATATTAAGTATTCCAAGTTATGAAATGAAGTTATTTTAATCAATGTTCAAATTTTCATCCTTGTGAACGCATTAATTGTCTTGAAAAAAGATGGCGCGACCTGTGTTTTCATGACGTCAGTAGACAAACAAATGTTGAATTGCATAATTATGGTTATGTTTTAGAAAATATTAAGTATTGCAAGTTATAAAATGAAGATATTTTAATCGATGTTCAAATTTTCCTCCTTGGGAACGCATTAATTGTGAAGAAAATGTGTACAGAAGTTTCTCCATTGGAAGTATAGGAAGCAAAGTTACTTGACGTCCACCTTAAAGTAGCAATTCTTGTATGTATGTATGTACATTTTATTTTGAAAACGGCTTTAAGAATTTTGATGAAAGTCGTTAACCTACCGTTTTCTGGTACTAGAAATCGATTTAGCTTGATCTCGACTTTAGGAGAATTCGTTCAGTGGGTTAAATAACCACCCCGAATTATAACGTTTTCAGTGTCATGGCGTTGTTCAATTAATGTTACCAATGTTTAGAAATCTTATGACGTCACAATTTCGCGTTTGAGAATGTTGGCGCGCAGTCACGCCATCTGTCTCATTACGTCACGCGTTGTGTGTGGATCCTATTAAAGCTTTATGACGTCATACTTTTGCGCGCAGATGGTCGCGATTCCCATCTGCTTCATTACATCACGCGTTGTGTGCGTTGCCCGTCCGCACGATAACTCGCGTAACAATCGTTCGAGTTCGATGAAATTTTAGTATCTGGTAGGGTATCTCCTGGGAAGGAAACTTATTTAAAGTGAACGAAATGGGGTGAAAGGTCAGTACAGCATAGTAGCGGGTTCCATTCCACTACTGTTATGCGTCATAACTAACGTAGAAAAAGTTCGATTTCAATGAAATTTTAGTATGTGGCACGGGACCACCTAGCCACAAACCCTATTGAAAATGGGCGAAATGGGGTCAAAGGTCAGGACATAGGAGCGGAATCACTTCCATCGCCATTATGCGTCATAACTTACGTAAAAATGCTTCGATTTGGATGAAATGTTAGTATGTTGTAGGGGCCTGCCTGGGGACGAATTCTATTGAAAATGGGCGAAATGTGGTCAAAGGTTAGGACACATGAGCGGGATCTATTGCATAGTCCTTATGCATCATAACTTACGTAAAAATGCTTCGATTGCGACAAAACTATATCATGTTATTTCGGAGGTATACCAAACCGGTTCTGTTGAATATCATCGAAATGGAATCAAAGGTCAGGGCACAGGACCGAGATTTATTCCACAGCCATTATTCTCATAACTTGAGTAATGATTTCTGGTATGTTGGAAAACGTATTATAATCAATGCATTGCATGATTTTACTAACTTGTTTTGGTATATGTTCGTCAGAAAAAATTTGCTAAAATTCGCAAGAAAGCTGTCTCCAGTTCATAATCACTCGCTACACGTATAATCACCGACTCAGCGCAGTACGCACCCAGAAATTTTCGGAGTGGGGGCACAGAATTTTTCCAAGTTGGTGTGCTAAATTTACTGGGCAAAAAAGGAGGTTGACTTTTGTACATTTATTCTTATCGAGTTACTAGTAATGTTACAGTACAAGAAAGTTAAATGATTAGAAGAAGCAGTATATGAGATTCTTTTTCTGGTTAGATTTTTCTAAATTTATTTAATAGAACTACTCCCTTATAATTGTTGTATGTTATAATCACAGATATCATATAAGGAACTAGATTGGCTGCCCGCTATTTGTGTAACACTCTTACGAGCCACATTGAGCATGTCAATTTGAGAGAGTGTTCTGCGATGTCTATGTGTGTTACGAGATATCAAAAATGGTGAAAGCTTGTTCTGCACTAAATTGCAGTGCCCGAGACAATGAAAACAGCAAACAAAGTGGGATTTCATTTCAAAGGTGAGTGCTTGTAGTTAATTTTACGAATTTAAAGATTTCTGTCCAATATTAAGTTGACCCAATGGTAGTGTGTAAGATTCATCTGAGTGGAATATACCACCTGTTAATCTGTAATAGCGTTAAAGTCTAGTTAATTAATATTAATTACAGTTTGTAATGAATATTGCAATAAATAGTTCGAACAAAATATTGACAGTTATTTTATTAAATGCAAGACATGCCACTTCACACAAGTAAAACATCTTTCCATCACGATGAATGCTCAATACAATTTGCCCATAAAAGTGGTCTTTCAACCCATATGCTTCTTCACACAGGTGAAAAACTTCAGGATTTGATGGATGCTCAAAACAATTTGCTCAGAAAGGTCATCTTTCATGGTATATGCTTCTTCACCCAAGTGAAAAGCATCACCAATGTGCTCTATTCGTTTTACTAATAGATTTCAAATATATCTATGAAGAGCATATTTCTGTTGAAATTGTGTAGGTATAGAACTTTTTAAATGAACTTCTGCGGCAAATAAATTGTGTAATCTAGACAAACTGGAAGTTGTTCTGTTTTTATGCTACTACAGGAGACTGGAAAAAAGTAAGTACCTGTTATTTATTTTTAGCGACGTAGTGTAAATCCGTATGGGGCAAAAGCGAACACGCGAAGTGTTTATTAACATTACAATAAGTTTGAAAATTTATAACATTGAAGCTTCCAAAAGTATTCATGAAGGCACCCTTCCCTCTTATTTGACTGATGGCACGACGTATCGCGAGTAAGCAGTTTTCTGTGAATGTTTTGCTGTTAGATCGTTGCCCTAAAACAGTACTGAGTAATAATTCTTATCATATTTTTTTTAACTATTCAGAATATTATTTATATCTAAAAATTATTATTTCTACAGTAAATGAAAGTGGTTTTTAAGCATATCACTAAGGAATAAAATTTTCTGTTTGTATGAGTCGCAAAGCTGCTGTGTTTCTCAGTGATGGAAATACCGTGAATCGTTGCTGCCTGACCCGCTGATAATGGCGTCATGCTTTCTTTACATGCGTCAGCAGCTCCTCGGCCAATCTAGTCTCTTATATGATATCTGTGGTTATAATCAATACGGTACATGATTAAAAAGTATATGTAGACTGCGTATCGTGATTTTCTGTTTCAAACTTTGACGTAATAACTTTCTGCTTTGTTAGCCCAAGGTGGGGGGAGGCATCGGCCCTCCCCGTGGGTGCGCCACTGACTCGGTGACATTTTCCTTTAGCAGTTCAAAACTGATGGCGTAAGAATGAGTTTTAAAATTTTACCCGAAGGGATTTTCAAGGTTCCAAACCGGGTACATAGACAGTTACGACATTGTGTTTTATTTTTGCTTTATTCTTAAGGTCGCGACTTAAAAATGAACTCCATGACATTCGTACATCAAACGAGGTCAAGTTATTCTTGGGGGTCGGAGACTCGTTTGTAAGGAAACAACACTTCAATCTCCTAGATTTAGGTAATAATCTCGCGATGACTCAGAACATTTTCTTCCTCCACTCTCGTACCAGCAGGCAGTCCACGCTTATTTGCTGTGTTTCATACGTGTTGTGACTTTCTTCGTAATGAAATGCATTAATAACACAAAAAACAGTTTTGCACAACACGCACTCTGTTAAACTAGGACGCATTGTGAAAAAAAGAAGAATGTATAGTTCGGGAATGATAAACATTTGGCTTTTATTTTCTGCTAACACAGAAACGTGTGTCATTGCAGCTGAACGTCAGGTAGAAACCTGGGTAGTGGGAATGACTTTTTTTTTCTTGTGTAGAATTTGGTTTCTTCCTTTTCTGTCTATTGAATTTTATGATTCGTTTCGTAATGTCTGTTGTGGATACACGAGTTTCGAAGATGCGGTTTGTAGCAGCACTGATTTCAAACACTCTGTTTCTCTCATTTCTTTTCTTCTTCAAAAGATTATTACTATCGTGCTGAAGTATAAATACATTAACATCGAACCGTTTTTTTCTTTTTTTTTCTGAGTAACGGAAAATTGATTTTGAAAAGCAAGACGTATGGGTATATAACAAGAAGTCACCAAAGGAAAAAATTATTTAAAAAACAAAATAAAGCAAAAAAAGTTGTAGCTGCTATATCGTTATGTTTTTTTTTCCGAAAGTAATAAGTCATTCGTCCGAGGTGGGTTCGGGTTCTAATCCGGTGAGGCATGGATGTTGTGTTTGTTACGGCACTTTCCTCTCTTCCATCCCATCCCTATGTTAGGGTCACCTACGCCTAAATTAGTCGCCCATCTCCTAAATTAGGGATAGGCGACTAATTTTAAATTACTGAAGCCACTTACTGCTTATAACCCATCCCTAATTAGGGATAACAGTGGCGTACCCAGACATTTTTTTCGAGGGGTGTTAATGAAATTTTTTTCGGGGGAAGAGGGGTTAAGAAATTTATTTTTTTATACAACTAAATGTGTTATTAGCGCATTTTTTAAACGTTGCAATATCCGCCGTCCACGCAAGAATATTCAAATAAATATTGCCGAAAATTATTATTAATATTCTTATTACCTATATTATCACCACGTAATGGTTGATCACTTATATTTTGCTATTTATCTGTGCAGAAAACAAGTTAGGAAAAGTGTCTGGAATCCTGATAAGACCGATTTATGTGCGAGAAATCTATTTTCCAAGCACTAATAAACATGTCTAAAAATGGTACATAAATTGAAATCCTGTAACAGTCTGGGTTTTCTGTGCTTATGTTTACAGCGTTGGTTTTGTTTTCATGTGATTTTCGGTATTTTAATCAAAACTCCTTGCTTTTCAGAGTGTTTTAGAGTAATCTGAAATAAGTTACGGAACTCAAGTTTGACATTGCCTCGTCGCCACAGAATCTCTCAGTATATTATGTATTGGCTTTTCATTGCAATGAGACATCCTGGTCCTTGGCTCCTTTCCGCTTCCTCGTCTTCATGGAGAAAACACGTTCAGTTGTTGCAATGAGACATAAAAACAATTTAAAATACTAACAAAACTTTGCCTTTTCAAATCGCGTTTTTAAATATCGAAAGGTTCCAGTTGGGGGGGGGGGGGTTAACATCCCAAACATACCCCTTGGGCACACCACTGAACTATAAGCAGTCGATGGGCGACTACTGCTTACAGCCCATCATGTTTTTTTTTTGATTGAAGGTTTAACGACCACCGTGAGCAACTCAGTGGGCTATAAGCAGTCGCCCGTCCCTAATTTAGGGCCACTGGTTCGAGAGAAGGGAGTGAGCCTGTACCGAAAGACAAACACAACATTCATGCCTCACCGGGATTCGGACCCGGACCCCTTTCGGACGAATGATCAGAACCCATCTAGTTGCTCACGGTGGTCGTTAAACCGTCAACCAAAAAAAAAAAAAAAGTGATAAAGCAAGTGTTAACAAGTTCGTTCTTATCTTTATTATAGTTGTTAACTTGTAATTGCTAATAACTCCGTAGTGGTTGATGATGATAGTAATTAACACGTAATAACCAAATGATAATAATTGCATGCAAATAATTCTTGCGATTCGTAAATATGTCTAAAAAACTTTTATTCTTTTCTTCATTTAATTGCCTGCAAAGGTTGCCCGTCAGCTGTGCCTTATTTTCTAACTCTCCCGCTTTCCATCATCTCTCGCGCTGTGGTCAAATCCCCTGACCTCCCGGTCCACCTAAGACCTTCCTGGCCTCGCCTGGGGCAATTTCCTCGTCGTGCTTTTCCGTGACCGCTCGCTTCCTCAACCTAGAGATAACTGTCCTCTCGCCTCCCTCTCGAGAGAAAGAACCACACCGCTTTCGGTAAATCTTAAGCCTCAAAGTAAAATGTGAAGGGCTAGTCATTCGTCGGCCTGATTGAAATTGAAACCTGAAAAGCATCAAAAGAGGCGGGATAGAGTTAATCTCCATTCAACAAACAATGTGCATATACTAAGTTCAGACCCATTGTCGTCTTAGCAAATAACCGTGCATTTGGTGTCTAATAGGGAACTGACTCTGAGAAATTTCTCTCACGCTTTGTGGAGACAAAGGAAAAGGAGCACGAGATGGAAAAAGGTTGCACTTTGAGATTTTATATGAAATCCTAAAACCCCGTATAAAATCTCTGTAACACAAGACTGAAAGTTTCCTACTATTCTAAAAGATGGCGCTGCATGCGTCAGATAAAGAGAAGAACATTTAATCAGAAATGTCATCGCCGCCCCGGTGGCGCAGTGGTCTAAGCGCTGGCTTATGACCCCTCGTCCATGAAGGGTCCGGGTTCGAATCCCGGTGAGGCATAGATGTTGTGTTTGCCTTACGGCGCTGGCTCTCTCACTTCCCTGGAGCCAGTGGCCCTAAATTAGGGACGGGCGACTGCATATATCCCACTGAGTTGCTCACTGTGGTCGTTAAACCGTCAACCAAACAAAAAATGTCATCCGTGCAGCAGAAGACCATGTGTGTGAAATGGTTCCTCGGACTTTAGTGTTGTGTAACTTATCGTTTCCTGGTTACAGAGGACACATAGCAAGTGAGAATCGTGGAAATTTTCTGTCCATTGTGAGCCTGCTTTTTAGATACAACCCTGTGCTGGACAAATTGATGAGCATGCCTCAAGCAACGACATCTGAGCTCCGACGTTGAGAACGAGTTAACTGCCATGCTTTCAAACGTAATAACTGAGATTAAGAAATGTCCTTTCTTTGCTACCATAACTCAAGATATCTGCATAAGGGATCAGCTGAACCAAATAAATTCGACATGTATCTTTTGTAATGGGAGAAAATGCAAACCCAAGAGCATAGCCGTCCAGGAATCTTTTCTAGCATTTATTGAATTAGAGGATTCTTCAGCGTCTGTACTTCCAAATTTAATTATGGACACTTTGGAAACGTGTAGGTTAGGCATTTCAATTCTGAGAGGACAATGTCATGATGGTGCTGTTACCATGGGTGGCGTATACGTATGGGTTTAAGCAAGAATTTCAGAGTAACAGCCGAACGCAAAGTATGTAAATTGTGCTGCTTACAATCTAAATTTGGCATTCAGTAATGCGGTGGCGGATGTAACAGAAGTGTGAAACCCTTCGGAACGGCGGAATAGATTTACGCCTTCTTTGCAGAGAGCATCAAACGATGGAATGTGCATTTCTTATTTTAGCATCAAACGATGAATATGCATTCCTAAAGAATCAAAGGTGACAATACAAAAGATTATGCACAACAAGGTGGTCATGAAGACATGATTCTTTTTTGGCACTACGCTATCGCTACCAAGATACTCTGAAGGTACTCTCCAGTATCATTCTTGTAGGTAAGGAGCGCCAAGAAATAGCTGCAGCATTGAAAGCACAGATGGTAAGATTATAGTCTGTGTTCCTATTGGTGTTTTTAACGAAAATGATGGAACCTGTTGATGCTGTTTCAAAATTGTTGCAATTCCCCGCACGTGGATTTGTGTGAAGCCATGGTCCTTTTACATGGGTGTTGGATGCATCTGAACGAACTCGGAAGTGATTATGATACAATTAGGAAATACGGCATCTGACATAGCCAGAACATGGGGAAATTTCAGAAGGATTTGAAAAAAGACGAGCGCCACGTGTGAGGGTTTTTGATGAGCTTCGCGAAAGGTTGACATTCCCACTGCAACGTTTTGAGGTCAACGTCTGCTTCGCAATTCTCGACAGGGTCACGCCACAGCTGAAGCGGCGCTTTGAGGTTTTGAATGAAATAGCCACTCTGTTTCGTGTTCTAGATCCACAAACACCGACTACCACAGTTGACGAGGAACTTCATACTGCAGCAGAAACTCTCGCAAATCTACAATATACTATACGATATGACTACTAACTATAGATACGATATGATATACACAATACAAATATTAAAAAATATTATTTTATACGACCTGAATCCAGCTCTCAGGGAGCAGTTAAACAACTCTTATCGAAACTCCATCTCTGCCGGGAGCTTTCTCCACCTTTAGCTTTTTGATGTGTCGAGTTACCTCGAGGTAACTAACAGGCGAGATGATCTCGTCTGTATCATCAAGATCACCATGACCCTATCCGTGTGACTAGGATTTTGGATGTCATGAGGGGAGAACTACTCCTCCAAAGTACCAGCAAGGATTCCAGCCTTCTCGTCATCACCGCAAACTAAACCCTGTGGACCGAGAATGGGCGGTATATGACAGTCTTACAACACCGGAGTTTTTGAAGGATGGTACACACATAATCCTGACAAGAATGATCCTCGTTGAGAAGGTATTTAATAAATAGTAAAATAGTATAATTATACTAATAATCCGAATTTCTTGGCGTAGAATAGGAATCAAAGTTTTCAAGCTTTCGCACATCAACCAGATGGCTTTTTCAAGGAAGGTAGGCAGCAGACTGAGAAGGTATTTGTCCCATTGAAGTTCACTGAAAGCTCGGATTTCTGCCCTGATGTAATCGCGACACGAGTTATAACGAAACAATGTTGTAGTAGACCAGATCAGATCGTATGTAGAGGATTTTAGGAAGAGAATGTCTGACTCCAGGTCTTACACAACCCTTAGAAATAGGAAGCTAGGAGATATGGGCTAGAGTGCCCGATAGGAAAGTGACACGAAAGCGAGGTAGAGAGGGGGAGAAAGTCGCTTTTATTTATTACCGGGAGCCAGTACCCGGAGTCCGACGGCTTAACGTGCCTATCCGACGCACGGCGGATATTTAGTGGTTCGAGCGTTCGTACCTATCCGGGATCGAACCTGATGTTTCTCCGTGGCAGTCACGAACCTTGACCACTAGACCATCCGCGGCCCAATGCTGTACAGCCTCTACCTATGATCTGATCTACGTAGATCAGATCATAGGTAGAGGATTTTAGGAAGGGAGTGTCTGACCCCAGGAGGTCTTACACAATCCTTAGAAATATGAAGCTACGAGATTTGGGCTAGAGTGTTCGATAGGAAAGTGACACGAAAGCGAGGTAGAGAGGGGGAGAAAGTCGCTTTTATTTATTACCGGGAGCCAGTACCCGGAGTCCGACGGCTTAACGTGCCTATCCGACGCACGGCGGATATTTAGTGGTTCGAGCGTTCGTACCTATCCGGGATCGAACCTGATGTTTCTCCGTGGCAGTCACGAACGTTGACCACTGAGCCATCCGCACCCCAATGCTGTAGTAACTCTGCGTCAACACTTATAAAGGCTGGGGTAGGATTAGGATAGCATTAGGAAGCAGCCAATGAGGTGAGAGAATGTCTATGATTGGCTGTAACAACTGATACGCAGCTAACGTGAATATCAATGTGTTACCCCATATTTTATGTCATATCTTAAGAACAAAAGTAGCTACAGGCAAAACTGAGGCATTTTTAAAATCTCGATTACATTTTGCGTCTGACATATAAATGATAAAACAACTATGAAAGTTAGTTAGATAAAAAAGGAGTTAAACTTTTAGATTTATGGTTTTTGCAGGTCATACAATACTTTTGCACACCACTGTATAGGTAACAAAATCAGTAGACGTTCACCTTAAATGGCGTAATCATGTCGACGTAAAGATTAACAGCGATTACACATGAGTAACGATCTATAGACGAAATTACTACGCAGACAGAATGATATATTGTTGAAGTGATCATAACCGTAAAGTAACTCACACTTATCTTCTAAATCTTCTTTTCTGTGAATGAAATAACCGCTTAAAAGCGGGCGACATTATTAGTTAATGATTTTTAAGAGTTCGGGAAGCGTGGATCGGGTTTTCCCACCGCCAGTTCTTTTTCGTTTAATTGAGAGTGAAGATAACTCTCACCTGTTGCACGAGGGGGTGGAAGCACGGGGGAGGGGGTTAGGGACATCACGCTCCCGTGAAATTGAAGCTTTCGCGTAGCACGTGCTGTTCTAATTTCACGAATGAGAAAACCCCACTGGCGTTGCTGGCTCGTCGCCCTACTTTGACACCTGGGACAGAAATTTCACTTCTCATAACCCCTCACCCCTTCAGTAGCAGCTCCAAGAATAGATGCAGGAAGGAAAGGGCAGAACGTAGCTTTCGGATCTTCGTAGTTTTTTATTTTTTATCTTCTCTTGAAGTATTAAACGGTATCATAGCTGCGCGGTTAGAGAGGCGTAGGGGGAAAAGCATTAACAAGTTGTCAAACACACTGGCTGCCTTTCGACACAGTTCAGAGACCTTTTTTTGAATCTGATTAAGTCTCTTATGTTTCGTTATGGACCCGTATTTCCGAAGCAGCAGCTGGAATGCCTTTGCCGCCGCGCAGCAAGGAAAGCAAACGGATGGCCTCAAAAAAATTTTGCCGAATTCTTCCCGTGTCTCCGAAACTCCCTTTCACTATCTCATGAAGTATGCTGTCAACCTACATCATCTGAAACATTATTTTACATGATAGCTAATTACTGACGTGTTTCCTGTGGAGTGTTCGATGTTTCTTTTTTTAGAAGACGAAAAAGGATTTTCGTGCTTGGACTTGCCTAGCGGCCCTGCCTAATTAAAGAACTAATATATAGATTGTCCTCATTTATGTTCACCTTCCCTGGAGATAGGATATTTTTTGCAACAATGGAACTCACGGTCAAAAAGAAACCTCATCCAATTCACGTAGCGGTCACAATGCGTCCTTAGCACAGAATCCCACAAGAGAGCAGCAACATTTTTTTTTTTTTATTCTTGAACAATGGTTTTAAATGTTTCCTGATTTCAAAATTCCATTTCTCTTTCCGCATTTTAGATTCTAGTTTGTTTAAAAAAGTACGAAAATTGTGCTTTAAATAGCTTTAGTTTATACTAATTATTTATGCAACTTGCTAACTAATATTCGTAGAGAACTTCGGGAACATATATGTATTGTACAACTGCCGTTTCATAAAAACAGAGTGAAATCACACAGAATGAAGAAATATAGGTATACCCCAAAATATATGTTATTCTTTCTCAAAGTATCTTCCTTTAGATGATCTGCAACGGTCCCATCGTTCAGTCCACTTTCAAAGCATGTGGCGAAGGCATCTTGTGAAAGATGTCTTCGCCACATGCTTTGAAAGTGACCATTACAGTTTGAATAACGTTACAGCATCTGTGTTGAATGTTGCGCCACGAAACTTCTCCATTGTTGGAAACAACCAGAAATCGCACGGGGCGAGATCAGGACTGTAGGCAGAATGTGGCATGATTTCAATACTGCATTTCATAAGAAACTTGAACAAAAACAGTCACGTGTGGGCGAGCGTTATCATGGTGTAGGGTCCACTTGTCCACCAGTTCCGGTCGCTTAATCGATGTGTGTCGTCGCAGACGCTTCAAAACTGAAATGTAATACTCAGCATTGACATTAATTTGTGGAGGAGCGGCATGCTGGTGGACTACACCTTTATGATCAAAGAAAATTATCGTCATCACCTTCCCAGCTGATTTGGTTTGGCGGACTTTTTCGGAGGAGGCGACCCTGTGTGTTTCCAAACACTCGTTGCGCGCTTCGTGAAGCGGTTGTAATAGTGGACCCATGTTTCGTCGGCAGTTATTACTGTGTTTAGAGAGTTTGGATCCTTTGCAATCATTTGTTTCCACTCATGACACACCTGAACTCTGGCTAACATTGTTCTCTCGTCAGGTGATGAGGTACCTATCTGGAACACACACAACGGAGCAGTAATTTCGCGCGTAAAATGCGGAATGCCGATGTTTTTTACGTTTTCCAACCGTAGGTTGAAGAAGCGTATATGCTCCAGCTTTGTCCGTCCGTGCGATAACTCGCGTAAAAATGGTTCGATTTCGACGATATTTTAGTATGTGGTATGGGACCACCTGGGGATGAACCCTATCGAAAATGAGCGAAATGGGGTCAAAGGTCAGGACATAGGAGCGGGATCCATCCCATTGCCCTTATGCGTCATAACTTGCGTAAAAATGGTTCGATTTCGATGAAATTTTAGTATGTGATATAGGGGAACACCCGAGGACAAACCCTGTTGAAAATGGAAGAAATGGGATCAAAGGTCAGGACATAGGAAAGGGATCCATTCTGCAGCTATTATCCTCATAACTTGACTAAAAATGCTTCTATTGCGACAAAGCTTTAGTATGTTGTTCCGGAGATATACGGAACCGGTTCTGTTGAATAACCATCGAAATGGGGTCAAAGGTCAGGACACAGGAGCGAGATTTATTCCACAGCCATTATCCTCATAACTTGAGTAATAACTTCAGGACATAGGAGTGGGATCCATTCTATTGCCCTTATGCGTCATAACCTGCGTAAAAATGTTTCAATTTCGACGAAATTTTAGTATGTGGTAGGGGACCACCTGAGGTAAAATTTTATTGAAATGGACGAAATGGAGTTCTGAGGAGATACAACAGAATACAACGAAGCGGCTGTTAGCAATTTCAGAAAATGACTTCAAAAAATGTTTCGAGCAGTGGAAACAGCACTGGGCTAAGTGTGTGGCTTCGGAAGGGAACTATTTCGTAGGCGATTAAGTCTCAAATCCGTTAGTCTTTCATTTTTTTTTAATAAATCCAGTTTGGATGCGTTTTGATCACACCTTGTATGATGCAACAGTGATTTTGGACTCCAAGAATTGAAGCATTGCTCGGACACGGCTAACGATGGCATTCTTATCAGTGAATTTGGAGCTGTTACCTTTTTGTCAATGGTCGTAACGGTGATAGTGATCTTTCAGTAACGGTGACAAAATAACAGTGACAAGATTTCCGACCGTCTGTAGTTACCACACTCCGCCCGCGTCAGCTACTCATTTTCACAAATCTGTCTTGAGCAGTTCTGTTGATCTCCCACGTTGTCTCTAGGTCATTTCCTGTGTCTTGTCTTCTTTTCTGTTTTTTTTTTTTTTTTTTTAGTTAAGGTCGACTTCTGTATGCCCCCCCCCCCCTCTTTTTTAGCACGTCTTTTGCAAAGAAAAGTAAAGTCCAATAACTTTTTTTTTCAACACCGGATATCGTTTGCCTTGTGTAACGCTTTGGCTGTACTATAGTGTGCATTTCTTCTTGCAGCTTGTACCGCCGCTTCTAAAAATCCTACTGCATTTTTTTCTTTTGCTGTATGCCATTCGCTACAATAAAGATGGGGGAAAATATCTTCTTTAAATAATGCATAGTTTTCCCGTTAGGGGCATAAATGTTAAAACCTTTTTCGCGCTATCTCTGCTTCCAGGAGACGTATTTAACAAATTCTTTTCCCTTCGCATAGCTTTTGCTATGAATAACACTTTTTGCATTTTTCTATTTTTCCATTATTCAAAATTCTTCTGCTAGGTGGTGGGAAGTTATATCATGTTTTCCTTTATATATCTTCTTCTAACTGTTAGATTGGAAACTCCGTTTGTCTCTGATATCTTGTTTCACAGATGAAACACTTTTTGTGCAGAATTTTGTTAATTTTCGCAACCTATTTTTCAGCGACTAGTGGGAGAAAGTAACTATTTGATTTCTAGATGTTTTATCGATTGTGGAATTTTTTCTTTCTTTCTTTGTAACGGGTTTCCTTAACTATGAATGACTTTGTTTATTCTTTGATCCACAAATTAGAACTGGAAGGATATGTTGATTAAACACCAGTGGCGTACCGGAAAATATTGACCCCCCGCCCCCCAATTTTCTTCGAGGCCCTTTTGCGAAAATATATTAGCCCTCAATTACTTAAGTTTTTAATTCCATATTATTAATTAGGCTCTTTCTATAGGCATTTTAATAATTAAAATTCTATGGAACCGACAGGCATTTTTCGTGAAACCAAAACTATTGCACTTTACTATGTGTAACACAAATGTGCACGTTGTAATTGTAATGGTTGCCCTAATTTTATGCGAACAGAAAGCACTACAAAACAGTTACGCCAAAGCTATATCATGCAAATTTTATTCTTTTAGAGAATAAAATTTGCAAAACACGTAACTTTCATGTAACACAGTGTGTAATGATTTTTTCCGATTTATTCTAAAATACAGAACATAAGTATGCAAATAAATAAGTAACAATTAAGAATTGTGCCACAAAAAATAAAGCTACTTAAATTATTTACTCTTGAATATACAAAGCGCGCTTACCGTAATGCTACAAACTTAGTAAAAAATTTTTCTCTTGACTCTGTTATAAAAAAAAAATGACACAGGTCTCTGCTTCTCCCCGCGAATAACACCTTTCAGTTCCCTATACTCTGAAGCTTACGTATAGAGGGTTCTGCACGGGCCTTAATTCGGAAAGCCCGGCCTGGCCCGTATGTTTCTCCTGTTTCCAAGGCCCGGGCGGCCCGTAAAATTTCAACAATTACTAAAATACGAATTTGACACCTGGTGCACTCGGTCATTCGACTCCTGAAGAGTTTTCGTTTTCTTAATTGCTACACGTATTCTATTACAATAAACGTTAATTCGGAATATTTCTGTAACCCTGTATAAGTCACGTGACGTCTGAGGGAGGAGGCGCTTGTATACTAAAAAATATTGCATGCAAACGACAATTTCCATGCCTTTTAAGATTTCTGGGTTTTCAAATTATCATTGCCTACCACCGGACCCGGAATATCCTTGGGGAGGGGGAGGGGGTATTTCGAAAAGTACGAAATATCAAGAATTATGAATCCGATTGTTCTACTTTACATTGTCTACAAGCACATATACTCCGGAAGAGATTTTTTCACGAAAGTCTTTCGCTTTCTTAAACTCCATAATAAGTATGGAAGAATATTTATCAGCAACACTGAACTGAGCATATGCTAGGAAAAACAACGACAGACTGCCCAGCTAACCAGTGTCGCAGAAGTTTTGAAAACGGCTGGGCTGGGCTGGGATACCTAAGGGTTCATTTGATATCTGCTGACTCCCTGAAAGTACAAACGGGAAAAAATACGACACAGATTTATACACAAAAGTAAGTCTATCCCAGCCCATTTCTCCCGTGCCATAAAGTGCCGCCGACCAGAACAATAAAAAAGATCGTCCGCGAGCTAGTGGCTCGGTTTATAAATGCTGCAGTTAATAGCCTGCCCTGAAGCATGAGAGGAGGATAAAAGTTAGAGAAAGAGAGAAGGGACCACATTCACATTGAAAAACTATGGGAGCTGACCCACTCTAATTGTTTTGTAGGAGGGGAGGGTGTCGTAAAACTTCTATTTTGTCCAACTGCGGAAATTATTCAATCTTATCCTGCTGCTGTATGTTATGAGATTTCCAAACGAGAAAGGCACCGTGCAGCGATTGTTTTGCTCATTAAAAAAAAAAAAAAAAAATACCCTGCTCGGCCCGTGTCTGATTTACATGAAATATTGAAGGCCCGGGCCCGGCCGGTTTTTCCAACTTAGAAATGAGCAAAGGCCCGACCCGGCCCGGGCCCGTGTAGACCTCTATGTGTAACTA
Source organism: Macrothele yani (assembly GCA_039090855.1). Taxonomy (NCBI): domain Eukaryota; kingdom Metazoa; phylum Arthropoda; class Arachnida; order Araneae; family Macrothelidae; genus Macrothele; species Macrothele yani. The sequence goes on along the minus strand of CM077001.1, from coordinate 154,948,033 downwards.
CGTGCTAACAACTGTAATACGTAACACCTTATCCTCATTAGTACAAACTTTTCATTCATTGAACTGACGTTTCTTTCACATTCTCCTGTTAATTTACACACATAGGAATTATTGCTATGACTATGAAAAGGGGCCCGAGGTCCTCTGAAATAACTTTTTATCTGTCATACAATTTTTTTAAATATTAACCGCGAGAAAAACAACAATCAAAAATTACTTTTCTTTTTAATACTTTTTTCAAAGCTGCCGTAAAAACTTTCTGGTTATTTCTTTATTCATATGAAGTTTCCGCAAAAGATTCTGTAAAATGTTTTTGCTGAAGCATAGAGGCTCTCTTAGCGGTAAGTCCCCCCCCCCCCGCAACTTCCGCAATGCGGGAGTTGCGGGGGATATCAGTATGCGCCTGTTAAACACCTTTCTTTTAAGACAATTGCTTTTGAAAACTGCACTGTTTCTTTTAAATGCATTCCAGCTAAGCTTCTTCGACGTGGCACTCGCTTGCTATCTGTTGCCAACGGTAGATGTAATTTCCTGTTCTTTGGTATCCAGTCTAGTAATTCAGTTGTCCAACGGTGGTTTTGATTTCAGATTTGTATTTTGATTTCTCTTCTTCTCTTACTTCTTCTCTCCCTTTTTTCAACAAACGCGCGCTTTACGAAATTTCGATAATTCTACACATATCGTTAACTTGTTTAATGGAATTTTTTTTTCGCAGCAAAAGAACTATTTTATTTTTTAACAAAAAAAAAAATAAACAGCATACGCAAAAGTTCACTAAAATCGAAACATAGGAATAATACAACAATGCGTAGGTGTTGAAAGTCCTTGTCTCCGTGATATCGCCCTTAGGTCGAATAAGAAACGACGAAACAGCCATTGGATATCAGTTGCTGATGTTCATTACGGGCGTCAGTCAGGAACGGTGGGGAAATTTGTAACTGTGAGGCACCACATGCCGGAGTAACATAGAGGAGACTGGCTCAAGACGGACAGTTGTGGAAAAACCGTGAGCAACTCAATGGGCTATAAGCAGTCGCCCGTCCCTAATTTAGGGTCACTGGTTCCAGGGAAGGGAGAGAGCCAGTGCCGTAACCTAGGTTGATGACTCTACCTGCACCGTCTTAGTGTAGACCTCGCAGGGAAATGCGGAACTCTCTCGAATAGTTTGGGATTAATAGGATCCCTGACGGCGTTCCGACAGCTCGCCTGTCAGTAACCGGAAACCACAGTCTTCCACTCGGACAGATTCGGTCTAGAGACCTGTGGGGATCTGCCTCCCCCACGGGACCGGCACCTTACACATTTCTGTCACAACCCGTGTGTGCGACGTGCTATGAGCAGTTGGGGCAAGCAACTTTTTCAAAAATATCCCATCTCGTGGCCGGGAGATCGCCCGCCAACGCGAGTTTTTGGGACAAAAGTCCTTTATTCGGTATCAACGGTGGCAAAATACATGCACATTACTCTGAGGGTCTCATGCACCACTCTCACAAATATTCAGACATTGAATCACATTAGGCACACATAGCAATTATTTACATGGTCCACAGCGCTAGGGCCAGTGCTGTGGTGATAACCCTTGGTCAATAGACCCAAAAGCTCAATATCGAGAGCGCCAGTGCCGTAAGACAAACACAACATCCATGCCTCACCGGGATTCGAACCCGGACCCCGTTCGGACGAATGATCAGAGGCCATCGCTTAGACCACTGCGCCACCGGGGCGGTCAGGGGAGACCTTCATCCAGCGGTAAATTAATAATGGTTGGCAATGATGATAATGATTTACATATAGCCATTATCAGCATTGTCAATCATTATGTAAATACACTGGTGTCAAAAGTCATGGGGTAGCAGTATGCAAATTTTTAACTGGCGCTACCGTCGTATGTGAGGTGTAATCTCATGAGTCAGGTTGAACAACCGCCAGTAGCATTATGACAAGCCGATGTGAATTATCGGAGTTTGAACGAGGTATGGTAGTGCGTGCCAGACGGATGGGGCATTCAATTTCCGAAGTTGTGCGAACATTCCTCGTTCCACGGTGTCACGTGTGTATTGAGAATACCTCATGGAAGGAATTATTACCCACCGTAGACAGCGCATTGGCCGACCACGGGTGCTGAATGACCATGACCAGCGACGTCTGGCCAGGATTGTCCATGCTAGCAGACAAGCGACACTGGCTCAAATAACATCCACATTCAATGCAGGAGGTGCCAGAGACATATCCATCAGGTCAGGCAGCGTAATTTAGCGTTAATGGGGTATGGAAGCAGAAGACTCGCCAGCATGTCTTTGTTAACACAAGGACATCGGACACAGTGCCTCACCTGGGCTCGTGAACACGGTAATTGGACCCTGGAAGACTGGAAGCATGTGGTGTGGTCCGATGAGTCACGCTAGCAGTTGTTACGAGCTGATGGTAGGGTTCGGGTGTAGCGCAGACCCCATGAGGCCATGGACCCAAGCTGTCAACAAGGTAATGTGCGAGCTGGTGGTAGTTCCATACATGTGTGGGGTGTCTTTAGGTGGCACGGTTTGGGTCCCGTGCTCCTCGCAAATACGTCATTAACCGGTACTCGCTTTGTTGCTCTTCTGGATGACCACTTGCAGCCCTTCAGGACTTCACGTACCCCAACAGCGATGGGATTTTCCAGGCGGTCAATGCACTATGTCATCGGGCCCAAGTTGTCAAAATTGGTTCGAGGAGAATTCTTGATAGTTCCGACGGATGGTGTGGCCACCGCGTTCGCCCGATATGAACCCAATAGAGCACTTATGGGACGTGGTGGAAAGTTCCATTCGCACCCAAGATCCTGCACCTACAAATACCAGGGAACTGTGGGCGGCTGTTCAGACGGCATGGCTCAACATCTCTCAAGAAGTCTTCCGGCTACTTGTAGGATCGATGTCTCGTCGAGTTGCTGCACACTTCGCTGGCTGGGCTAGAGGAGGTCCTACACGATACTAGGTACGTATCCCATGACTTTTGGCACTTGAGTGTGTGTTTGTTTGTGTGTTTGTGTTTGTTTATGTGTGTGTGTGTGTGTGTGTGTGTGTGTGTGTGTGTGTGTGTGTGTGTGTGTGTGTGTGTGTGTGTGTGTGTGTGTCACCATCGTCATCAACCATTATCAATACACTGCTGGATGAAAATCTACCCAAGTTTCTTCCACAATTGTCTGTCTTGAGCGCGTCTCTTCCATGTCACTCCAGCATACTTTCGAATTTCATCCATCTATCTCCAATGGGGTCTTCTTCTGAGTCTTCTCCTGTCCCTCGTAATCCAGTCTAAAATTTCGGTTGTCCATCGGTGGTCCGTTCTTCTGGCAACATACCCAGCCCATTGCCATTTGGGTGATTTCACTCTATTCATAATGTCGTCCACTCCTATCATTTTCCTTATCCACAAGTTCCTCTTCTTATCTTTCCAGGTTGCACCAAACATGCATCTCTGCATGCTTCTTTGAGTTGTCTGCAGTCTTTGTATATCTTTTGTAGTTAAGGTCCGTGTCACCGCTCCATATGTATGCACTGGCAGGATGCATTGATTAAACACTTTTCTTTTAAGACATAATGACATACTGCTCTTAAATTTTGTACTCTTTCTCCCAAAAGTTCTCCATCCAAGTTTTATACTTCGATTGATTTCTTCATCAATGTGACCCTCACTTGATGTCTGCTGCCCAAGATAAATGTAGGTATCGGTTGTTTCAAGCTTTTCTTCATCAATCGATAAATCTTCATTTCGTGTAAAAGCATTGAACATTACTTTTGTCTTCTGAAAGTTCATTTTTAATCCCGCTTCTTTACTCTTGTCAACAAGTTCCTGGATCATACTCTGCAGCTCTGATGAGGTAGTTGCAAAGATGACTACGTCGTCAGCAAAACGAAGATGAGTTAAGTAATCTCCATTAATCTGTATCCCTTTGTTTTCCCAGTTCAATGATTGAAAGACATTTTGCAATGTGGCATTAAAAAGCTTAGGAGATATGGTGTCACCTTGTCTCACTCCCTTTCCAATTCTTATTTGTGCTGTATCCTAAAATATACGAACCTTTGCACTTACATTTTCATAGATGTTATTAATAATGCTAATGTACGCATCCTCAATACCGCAGGATTTCAAAACCATTATTACTGCTGATGGTTTCACAGAATCGAAGGCTTTTTCACAATCAATAAAAGCCATGCATAATGGGAGTTCATATTCTCTTGTTATTTCAGTTAGTTTTCTCAGTACATGGATATGATCTACAGTGCTCTAGCCACTCCTGAATCCAGTTTGTTCTCTTGGTTGAGCCATGGCTAGTGTTACCTTCAAGCGATGTGAAAGAACCTTAGTGAAGATTTTATAAACCACTGATAGGAGGCTGACGAGCCTGTAGTTCCTGAGATCCTCAACATCACCTTTTTTTTTCTCTTGGTTGAGCCATGTCAAGCGTTACTTTCAAGCGATGTGAAAGAACCTTAGTGAAGATTTTATTAACCACTGATAGGAGGCTGATGAGCCTGTAGTTCCTGAGATCCTCAACACCACCTTTTTTATGTAGCAGGATAATTGTAGCATTGTTCCAATCCTCAGGAATCTTCCCTTCATTGAGACATCTGGTGAAAACTTGGACGAATGTAGTTTCAATTTCTCCACTTGCTTTTTGTATGATGTCCATGGTAATTCCATCTTCTCCTGGAGCTCTACCCCATTTCATGTTCTTAATTACATATGCAACTTTTGCAGGGGGTAATGGAGGGACTTCGCTACTGGTACCTGTCGTAATGTCTGGAATAGATGCATCATCCTTTTCCTACAGTTTTGAATGGAAACCCCCAATGATTTGTGTATATGTATATATAGTTATAGAGATTTATGTAGAGGATTTTAGGAAGGGGGTTTTTGAGCCAGGCTCCTAAGCAAGCCTTAGAGGTAGGAAGCTATGAGATTTGGGCTAGAGTGCCCGACAGGAAAATCACGCGGAAGCGAGGTAGAAAGGGGCAGGTAGACTCTCGTATTTATAACCGTGGTGCCAGTACCTGGGCGTCCGACGGCTTAAAGTGCCCATCCGGTGCACGGCAGATATTTAGTGGTCCGAGCGTTCAAACACTCTGGGATCGAACCTAAAACTGTTACATGGCAGTCACGAACGTTGACCACTAGGCCATTGCGGCGTCCTAAGTTATAGTGTTCCAAGTCGAAAGGTAATACTAAATTATTGCAAGAATATATTGCCATTTAAAGGCCTCTGCATGTACTCATGACCACCATATTTTTTTCCCCATCATTTTGGAGAATTTTAGCGATTTCAGAAGTGAGATGTAGTTTATACTGAAATCGCTAAAATTCTCCGACATATTTTATTACTGAACGCACACGTGATCAGGTTTCATGTACTTTAATGCATTTTTGTGTAATTTTTGCCGCTGAATTTAAAATAAAATCGCCCTTAAAGAAAGAAAAAGTTACTTAATTTAATTTTTTTTCTGTGGTTTTTAGCAGAAGGGCTGTGTTTTCTTTTAAACGTTTCTGTGATCCAGAAGTTCAAGAAAAAAGGGAAGTGATTTTATTTATTTTCAATCCCCCCCCCCCCCAGCAGCAAACGACGTCTGCTTCGTCTATCGGGTAAGCCCTCGGGCTGCTGGAGACGTGGAAAGTTGATCGTCGGCCAGTGGCCGACTTTCGCCTCAGCGCTAGTGACGTCACACAATGGACCTCGCCGCCACCGCCGCCGCTGCTGCGGTAAGAGTGAAAAAGAGGTCAGGTCACCGATCGGAGGAACATCTGCTTTCACCCAGTGACCTAGTTTCGGTTCTGCCAACATTAGAAAAGAAAGAGAGAGGACACTGACCCTAAAGGTGAGATCGATCTAAGAGCTGAAAGTGGCTACTGAGAACAGCACTAGAGCACTTTGGGTGATCCAGTCATCATCTTCACAGGTGGCAGGCAGGTACACAACAATGAACATGGAAGCAGAGACACGACGACACAAAGGGCAACAGCATCATCTCCTATGACACCGTGCAATAATGAATGATCTTGAAATTTAAGGAAAGTACAGCCCTTTGAAGATGTGACCACTCATCGTAAAGGCAAACTTCCCTGATCATTACTGGAGATAGTCAACTTTAAAACTGTGCTTATTTAAGACAGGGAAAGAAATGTCAAAAATCTCACAGCAAACACACACGCACATATACAAAATGGAGTGTCACATTCAGATTTGCGATATGAATGTCACTGCACGGCAGTTATGAAGCAGACAATGCCATTTTGACTTGTCGCTACTAAGCGAAGTCACAATGGCATTGTTGATTATGAACACCCATACGGGGGAGAAGGGAGCATTTTCCCTACCCTGGAAATCGGAGTATGCCCTGTCTCTTCTTAGAAGGCACTACAGAAATTTTCGCAATAACACTTATTATGAATGCTAATTTTTTCAGTATAATTTCTGGATGCGTGTGTATATGCTGCAGAAAAAATAGTAAAGTACTAGTTGAGAGTTTCCAGTAGAAAAAGTGGAAATTTACAGTCGAAAGCAAGGGCGCCCATGGGGTGGGGGCTTGAGCCCCCCTCCCCCTAGCAGTTGGTATAGCCACATTTTTGATAAATTTAAAACACTAAAATAGACGAAACCTTTTTTTAAAGCATTTTTGAAAACAAGATATTAATGATTGATTGTATCAATTATTTTTGTTGTATTTTAGTATCTTGTACATTTACTAAAATGTTTGACAGCCTTGAAGGAGGTAAGGATTTTTCTTAGACCCCCCCCTCCTCCTAAAAGTACTCATATGGGCGCCACTGGTCGAAAGTAATTACAAAATTTCTCCTTGCTGTTGAAGAACATTGAAGAACAGCGTGCTTACGTACACTGCGGAAAAGTGCTAAAGGTGAAGAAATGAAAAATATGTTATTTTCAGCAGCAGCTATTCACTGCTTGACAAAGTGCTCTCGAAATTTCCCCCAGAAATTTGCCTTCAGTTTTCGATGGCCAGTTGAGTGACCTGTGGGGTTACGCGGCACAATTTAACTAAGTGGCTAAAAGAATAAAAAAAAATAAAAAAAAAATTCTTTATTGCTTTAACACAATGTCTAATTTAGTTTATCCATCTTTTTTCTGTAGTTTTTGGGTCTCCTGTTGTGTTTTTTTGAGCGAGGTTTAACGACCACCGTCAGAAACTCAATGGGCTATAAGCAGTCGCCCGTCCCTAATTTAGGGCCACTGGTTCCTGGGAATAGAGAGAGAGAGAGAGATCCAGTGCCGTAAGATAAACACAACATCCATGCCTCACTGGGATTCGAGCCCGGACCCATCTCGGACGAGTGGTCATAAGCCAGCGCTTAGACCACTGCGCCACCGGGGCCAGCTTACAATATCTGTTTGCCCCCTCCTGAAAAGTAAGTTATGGGAGCCCATGATTGGCGTTTTAATAATTCAAATTCTATGGAATCCCACAATACTTTTCATAAAACTAAAATTATCGCACTTTATTGCGTGTAACACAAATGTGCACATTGTAATTAAAATGATTGCCCTAGTTTTATACAAATACAAAGTACTACAAAACACTTACGCCAAAGTTAATCACAGCTGCCTCTGTGGCTGAATTGTACAAGGGCGCTGGCTTTCATTCATTCATTCATCCCAAATGGACCCAGGTTCGAATCCTACCTCACTGGCTCTCTCCCTTCCCTGGAACCAGTGGCCCTAAATTGCGGACGGGATACTGTTTATAGTCCATCATGTTGCTCACGGGGGGTCGTTAAACTTTCAAACGCATAAAATAAAAAAGTTAATGTCATCACGTAAATTTTATTCTTTTAGAGAACTTTTCCGCAGCCACTTTGAAATGTCTCACGATCCCAGTACTGTTTTTTTTAATTGCGAAGTTTAATTGTTAAGTAATAGAAGTAAATTTTTTTCTAAATTTTAGATACATGCTATTGCTAACATGATATCAAATAATTATGAGGATTAGGATTTAAAACTTATTTGCACATGAACTCCATTCTTCTTCTGAATACTTTATTTGTACATGAACTCCTTTCTTCTTTCCTTTTGTGTGAACTTGAGAATTACATTTTCATAAAGAGTTTCTTCCGATTACTTTTTCATATTTAAAAAGAATGTTTTTTCTCTATTGACAAAACAGCCAAGTTTTTCGAATGTGCATGTCCTTGTGTGGCTCTAAGATATATCTTGATTCTTTTTAATACGGAAAAACTTCTTTCGGCAGTTGCAGTTGTTGATGGAAACTTTAATATTAGGTCTGCCGATTTGTACACCTCACTGAACACTATGTCCAATTTATTCAACGTTATGCAACAATCTCTTACTGCTTTGTTTTTGTATTCATCAAGGGAATAAAACACCTTCAATTCATTTTTCAGTAGAGCTGCATCAAAATTTGAAGCATAGAGTTAATTATTTAAGTTCCGACAGTAGATGTTCAAGAAAGCTTTCACAAAATTTATCAAAACAGTTCGAATGCAACAAAGCCACGAATTTAATATATAATATCACTGATTTTTAATAAAATATCTCAGTAGAACCACAAAAGTTCGTTTCGGGTCCACGTTGATAACACACCGAAAGTTCATAGTAACAATTATATATGCACTAACAGATTAAGTAACTATTACGTACCGCTAATCCTCAGTTAAATGATTCACATTGTTTTTTCTTACTTGTGAATTCATTGACGATTCTCAACACATGTCGCGATATTCCAATGATAATTCCTTGGGAGATGAGACTTTTTGGTTTTAATATTTTCTTTTATGTACACTATTGCACACACATACACTATTGCACTATGGTTGCAGCTCTTTTAATGTTAAAATCATTATATACATGTTGATAAAATACTCTATTCCATCGATGTTCACTGTACTTATTGCACCAGTAGTTTAAAATATTTCACTATTAAATCCAATAAGAAGTTTAAAATCACGGCATGCCTGAGATCACCACCATTCCACCAAACTGTGGTTGAAGCTTTTCAGGCCGCCCCGGTGGCGCAGTGGTCTAAGGCGTTGGCCTCTGATCATTCGTCCGTAAGGGGTCCGGGTTCGAATCCCGGTGAGGCATGGATGTTGTGTTTGTCTTAAGGCACTGGCTCTCTCCCTTCCCTGGAACCAGTGACCCTAAATTAGGGACGGGCGACTGCTTATAGCCCATTGAGTTGCTCACGGTGGTCGTTAAACCTCCAATCAAAAAAAAAAAAAAAAAAAAATGGATGTTGTGTTTGTCTTACGGCACTGGCTCTCTCCCTTCCTTGGTACCAGTGACCCTAAATTAGGGACGGGCAACTGCTTATAGCCCATTGAGTTGCTCACGGTGGTCGTTAAACCTCCAATAAAAAAACCGACCATGTGCACCAGATTCCCTACGGGGTCTCTTTACATGTGTGAAAGGGCCAAGGATCATGTGCTCCTCCCTGCATTCATGAGTTTCATGTTTTTCTCTTGATACTGTGCTGCCATCTATATTTCATTCGCTGTTTAATTCTCCTATGTTTTCGACATTCCTTTTTTCCCACCCTTCCTTCTCCATTGCTGTTCTTTATATTCTTTTTCTCTTTTTATTAAGGCCTTCCAAGGTTCTGCTATGATGATTGGCTCATTATTATTATTAAAGGCTCTGTGTTTATTTTGTTCTCTGGCGAGAGCCTCTGAGTACCTCAACTCCCATTCATTCTTATATCCACTTTTTATTTGAATATCTTCAAATTTTGGTTTCGCATTTTTTTTCAATACAGTACTGCACCATTGCTGTAACATTCTCTCTCTTTTCCCAATTTTTAATATGTTGATTTCTTCTTTTTATAAGTCTATTTTTGGTTGATCCGTAATAATATATGCTCTTCCTTTTTTTAAAACTTGGTTGTTCTCATGTTCCAAAGGTATTCTATATACTCCTTCTTTTTGTAAATCTGGAATTTTTTGCCTTGTGTTATTTATCATTGTAGACATTTTTGTTACAGATAGTCCAATATTTTCTTTATATCTTGCTACTTCATGATTAATTCTTCCTGTTACTCCATCAATATATGGAAACGAACCTATGTATTGCTTTTTGTCTTGTTCATGTTTCTCTTCTCTATGCCTAGTAGGCTACCTCAGTTTGTTTCCATGACACAAACTGAAACAACTCTCGCGAAACACGTGCCATTACGGGCGAGAGCATGCGAGTGACTGAGGTAGCCTAAGTCTTCCCTTTTCTGAGCGAACCGTTGCCCAACGCAATGGCCCATTACCAGCCACCAGCCCATTCATGTTGTCATGGAAACGCTAGTAGGCGATTGTATGGAAGGTCTTCGAATCAGAACAACCAAGACTCTGGAAGAGCTAGTTGCGTTACGCCGTTGGTCTTCGCTCGCTAGACTGAGTCAAAGAAGTGAATCCACACGTATTTTTTCGCAGTGAAAGCATCGACATATCGTAACACCGCTGATAATTGACTTTTATTTGTGTATTCTCTGGGCTTCGAAGCTAACCTTGAATATACGTCACTGGTGTCTAATGATCTTTTCCATTTTATACGAAAATACAGAACATAAGTAAACAAATAATTAAATAACAATCAATAATTGTGCTACATTCTTGACTGTTACTTATTTACTAATTCTCTTAGTGGACAGACGAGATAAGTAAAGCTGCCAAGGACAAGGAAAAAGCTTACAAAAAGAAAGTCCAAAACGTTATTTTAAACACACCAGATCGTGAATGCCCAAGAAACGCTTATAGCGTAGTAGATCCGTTTATTTTTGTGGTGTAACACGCATAAAGATTCGCCAAGTTTTCGCTCTCCACTGGAAGGCTGTTTCAAGGCAAGTGTAGACATTTTATATCTACCATTGCCTTGACGTTTAATGTCTACCATACACTGATGAGCAATTACATAATGACTATCTACCTAATAAGCTGTAGAACCCCCTTTACCCCGCAAAACAGCGGCCACTGGGCGAGGTGGCGATATGTATCCTGGGGTATCTGGTACCATAATGTCAACAGCAGGTCCTCCAGTTTCCGTACATTTCGGGGTGTGGTGATTTAGCGCGAACCCGCTTTTCGAAGTAGAATAACAAATGTTCGATTGGGTTCATGTCAGGTGAATTTGGAGGCCAGGGCATTAACAGAAAGTCACCAGCGTGTTCCTCAAACCGACCATTCTGGCAGTGTGGCATAGCGCATTATTCTGTTGGTAATGGCTATGACCAGCAGGGAACACAGTTGCCATGACTCGGTGAAGTTGGTTCACAACGATGTTCAGATACCTGACAGCTGTCAGGGATTGTGCTATTGAGAAAACGGGGCCTAAAATATCCCAAGAAAACATCGACCACAGCATAACACCGCCACCGTCGGCCTGTTTCCAATCCAGCAGTGCATCCAGTGGCCAAAGCCTCCGTTGGTAATCGATGTATCCGCGCTCGGCCGTCTACGTGATCCACTAGGAATCTTGATTCGTCAGACCAAGCCACTTTCTTCCAATCATCCACGATCCACTCTCGATGATCTTGGGCTCATTTCATGCGTTGTTGGCGATGACGTGCAGTGAGATGGGGACCCGGCTGGATCTTCGGCTGCGCAGGCCCATGCGCAGAAGGCTGTGATGAACTGTGACACATTGCCCTGGTCACAACTGTTGTAGCTGCTGGTGTTTTGTCGCGCTGTCGCCCTGCGGTCGCTGTGAACAACAATGCGCGACAGTCTCCGCTCCCCTCTGGAATCAATGAGCTGCGGACGACACAGGGCCAAACGACGGTTCGTCGTTCGGCCATCTGTGCACCACTTACAATTTTTTTTTTTTTTGACTGAGCTCGATTTCTCCTCTAACTGCAAGCGAAGAAACTTTCGCAATTCTGAATTCTACTATCGTAATAAATTTCGTAAGAGTGTAGTAACATTTTTCGATAATCTATCTTAGAAAACGTACCGTATCTATTATTTCTTTTATTTTTTAATATTGAATTTTATTAGGACGCTAATACTGTATTCCAGAAAAATGGGTAAAATGCTATCAACTAATTACTGCCTCAACACAAACGCTGCAATAATTCGCAAACTTGCATTGAAATGACATTTAAACAGGAAATGCTGATGCTAACATGCTAATTAATATTAGAACTGGAACACTTTGATAACTCTTTTCAAATAATCGGCCGCGAAAAATCCGTTTCTAGGGCAGCATACGAATTACCAGTCCGTAACTGTACATATACTCACATACGCTGTTGATCCATGCTTTTCACGTGTGTTGATTTCACACAGAATAATGTCTTGGCCCCCTCCTGATTTTAACCATACAGAGCGTGTGAGATGAAGAGCGGATTAGTGAATTTAAGATATCGTGTTCCTTTACATAATATGACATCGCAAGAAGAAAAGCGGCAAGATGAATAGACCGTAACGAGCAGAACAACAAAGTATATATATATATATATATATATATACACTGAAGAGCAATTGAATTAGAGACAGCTGGCGTTATTCAAATGTGGCGCTGTGGGTGGCCCTGTAAACGGAAACGACATGACGTATGCAGCGATCCGACAATATAAGGAGTGATGCGACTGGAATCAGTAAGAGTCGGACGCAGTATGGGTAAGACGAAGGATCTAAGCGCACTTGATCGTGGGCTGGTCATAGCCATGCCCGACGAATGGGTCACTCCATCTCGGAAGTCGTGCAGGCACTGGGATTTTCACGAGCCACTGTGTCACGGGTGCACCGTGAGTACATCGAATCCGGTAAAACCATCCCTGCAAGTGCCAACTGCCGTGAACAACAGCGTGTGGATGAGCGGGGTCATCGTCGGCTAGCTCGCATTGTAACAGCGGATAGACGGGCCACAGTGCAAGAAATCCCTCGGCAATTTAACGCTGGTGCACAAAAACGTGTAAGCAGCCACACCATCCAGAACCATCTTCTCGCTATGGGGTACAGAAGCCATCGTCCCACGAGGGTACCGCTGCTGACCGCACATCACAGGGTGCAAAGATTAGCATGGGCACGGGAACATCGCCACTGGACCCTAGACATGTGGGAAAATGTTGCCTGGACTGATGAGTCGAGATTCACGTTGGTACATGCGGATGGCAGGATACGAGTACGGCGCAAACCACATGAAGTGATGGATTCTTCTTGCCAGTAGGGTACTCTTCAAGCTAGTGGGGTTGGCATTCTCGCCTGGGGACTGTTTACGTGGACTGAAATGGGGCCCCTGGTACGTGTGACATCGTCCCTCACAGGTCAACGTTACCGGGATATCCTGGACGACAATTTGCTCCCGTTTGTGCGTCTTCAACATCCCACTGGGACCTCTTCCTGCAACAAGACAATGCACCGTGCCATCGCTCCCGAAATGTATCCGAATAGTTGGATGAACACTCCACCGACGTGACCTCGCTTCCTTGGCCAGTTAGGTCACCTCACCTCAAACCCATCGAGCACATCTGGGATGCCATCGAGAAAGATGTTCGAGGGTCTGACCCCCTTCATCAAATGTTCGTGAACTGTGGGAGCTTGTTTAGGGGTCATGGATCCGTTTGGCTTCCCAACGCTTCTGATGTCTTGTCGAGTCCATGCCGAGACGAATAACCGCCGTCATCAGGATGAAAGGTGGTGCTACACGTTACTAGACAGGTATCTCTAATTCAATTGCTCTTCAGTGTATATTGTGTGTGTGTGTGTGTGTGTGTGAGAGAGAGAGAGAGAGAGAGAGAGAGAGAGAGAGAGAGAGAGAGAGAGTGAGTATTTATTTGCAAGAAGAAATCATCGTGGTCGATTAGTATTGGTTGTATTGATTCGCAAATCTGGTAATTTTTTCGTGCTTCGCATATTAAAATGTTTTGTTAATCCGAAATATTCATAATTAATTCAATGAATACTCCACAATAGTATATAATACGACGGTATACTTAATAAGGTGGCCTCTCAGTGTATAATGCGTATGATATACACTGAGGCGACAAAAAAAAAAATAAAAAAAATAAGAAGCGCACTACCATTTCCATTACATGCCACCACACCTATGCAGTAAATGGTATCGTCCGCAAACGACGTATATATAGAGAGGCAGATATCTCCGGAAGCTCAAGTAGTATCATTCGGGGTTCAGATGGCAGCTTATCAGGACTTAAGCGATTTCGAACGTGGTATGACAGTCGGCGCCCACGAGATGGGTGACTCCATCTCGGAAGTTACTACGAAATTTGGATTTACACGGTCAACGATTTCAAGAGTGTACCTGAACTACACAAAATCAGGGGGAGGGGGTCCAGAATGCGGGACCGGCGTGGCCGTAGAAAAGCCTTGGACGATCGTGTACTGCGGCGTCTGGAAAGCATCGTATCATCTGCCCAGTGTGAAACACATTGCCGCAAATCACTGCGCAACTCAATGCTGGAGCCAGTGGTAGTACCTCCGTTTGGACAGTGCAACGTTCCTTGTGTTCCATGGGGTTCCGGAGCAGACGGCCCACCTGGGCGCCATTGTTGACCCGACAATGCAAGGTTGTGCGCCTCGCCTGGGCTCGGGAACACCGCTATTGAGCGCAAGATGACTGGAAACGTGAAGCCTGGCCCGACTACTCGTGGTACCAACTGTTTCGGGCATATGGCCGACAACCCCCATGAGGTAATGGATCTAGCATGCCTGCAAGGGACACAGCAGGCCGGCGGTGTCTCTGATATAGCGTGAAGTGTTTTCATTTGGTACGCATAAGGACCCCGTCATATGTCTGCAGACTTCTCTGGTCGGTGGAAACTACGTAACCATCTTTGGGGATCATTCGCACCCTTTCATGTGATGCACCACTCCGACAGGTGCGACAATGCGCTCCCGTACACGTCCACAGTCGCCCGAGTATGATTGAAGGAACATTCCAAGGAGTTCGGCATCCTGATTTTCCCCCGCCCACCACCACCACCTCGTTCGCCAGATTTAACCCTCCAGGTGGTAGGAACTTTGGAAGAGGAAATGGACAATTTTGTCACATCTATAATACAAAACTCACCGAAAAGTCTCATCTCTTTCTGTAGTATTCGTCGTCGTTAAGATACGCATATGGGCGTTCTCGCCAAAATAAGTCTGAAAATTCTATCGACGCAATATTGCGCTCTCGCGGCTTTTGACAGGTTTTCGATGAGCGTATTATTGCGTCGTCCCTGATTTGGGCACAGAAATCTCGGATCATATACACTGACGGAAAAAAATAAATCCCAACACCACGAAAAAGTAGTTGTAGAGAAATGAAATGGCGGCAATACATTTGTATAGGTAACATATTTAATCGATTAAGGTTTCAAGATCACAGCTTAATGTTAGCGCGAGAAGAGCCATTTTAAATGTGAAGTGCTGGTACATTAATAACCAGTGTAACCGCCAGAATGTTGAATGCAAGCACGCAAACGTTCATGCATTGTGTCGTACAGGTGCTGGATGTCAGTTTGTGGGATGGAGTTCCATGCCTGTTGCACTTGATCGGTCAATACAGGGACGGTTAATGCAGGTTGGGGGTGACGCTGGAGTTGTCGTCCAATGATGCCCCATACGTGCTCGATTGGTGAAAGATCTGGTGATCTAGCAGGCCACGGCAGCATGTCGACACTCTGTAGAGCATGTTGGGTTACAACAGCGGATGCGGGTGAGCGTTATCCTGTTGGAAAACACCCCGTGGAATGCTGTTCATGAATGGCAGCACAGCAGGTTGAATCACCAGACCGACGTACACTATGCCGTCAGGGTGCGTGGGAGAACCACGAGAGTGCTCCTGCTGTCATAGGAAATTGCTCCCCAGACCATAACTCCAGGTGTAGGTCCAGTGTGTCTCGGCCGCAGACAGGTTGGTTGCAGGCGCTCACCTGGCCTCCTTCTAACCAACACACGGCCATCACTGGCACCCAGGCAGAACCGGCTTTCAACAGAAAGCACAACAGATCTCCACTCCGTCCTCCAATGAGCTCTAGCTTGACACCACTGACGTAGCAAACGGCAGTGGTTTGGAGTAAGTGGAATGCACGCTACAGAGCGTCTGGCTCGGAGCTGTCGTTCAAGTAACCGATTTGTAACAGTTCGTTGTGTCACTGTGGTGGCAACTGCAGCTGGAATCGCTGCCGCAGACGCGGTACGATGCGCCATGGCCATGCGCCGTACACCGCAGTCTTCCCTCTCAGTAGTGCCACGTGGCCGGCCGGAACCCGGTCTTCTTGAGGCAGTACCTTCCCTTGACCACCGCTGCCAACAATCATGCACAGTGGCTACATTCCTGCCAAGTCGTTCTGCAGTATTGCGGAAAGAAAATCCACCTTCTTGTAACCCTATTACACGACCTCGTTCAAACTCCGTGAGCTGTTGATAATGGCTTCTTCGTCTTCTCAAAGGCATTCTTGACTAACATCAACACACTACGTCGAATCTCAACGATAACTAACGCTCACGAACGTTACAGCGCGTATTTACAGCAAACCTGCTTTGCATGTTCCGAGGGGCGCTACTAGCGCCACACGCATGCGCAGAGCGCGAAATTTGCATAGACGTCATCTTACAGATGTACTCTCACCGCCTACCAACTGTCGTTTATCTAACACAACCCCTTCTTGGTGTTGGGATTTTTTTCCGTCAGTGTATATGCGTGCTTGTCACCTGGAGGGTTAAACGCCATTGAACACGCTTGGGATGCTGTTCAACGTGCCGTTAACGCCAGGAATCCTTCACCAACGAATATTACGGAATTGCGGGATGTTCTTCAGGAAGCATGGTGTGCAGTGTCTCCACCGTACTACAGGGAACTCTCCCCGTCGTGTTGCTGCTGTTATCCGATCGCGAGGAGGACCAATGCGGTATTAGAGAGGTATTCCAGGTTGTTGTTTTTTTGTTGAGTTTTTCATTTTGGCGCTTCAGGGTAAATGTGAGAATGGGCGGAATTACTTTGATGTTCTAATAATTTTAACAGGCCAGTAAAGATAATCCTGATTTCCGTTGAATTAAACATGATGAAAAGTCAAAATGACCTTACAGAAAATTGTCATGGTAGAGGGTCAAACTTTTAGAAAAAAGAGAAATGTGTCAGCATAACTTATGCAACAATGACCAACTGTGAGAGAGTAAAATGTAAAGAAAGAAACAAAATAGGAACAAAACAACAACAAACGTTAAAAATAGTTTCCGTATGAAGGCCGGCGTGCGGATGCCACATTACTAAGCGACAACAGGGAACACTTTTTTTAAGAATGAAACCGTGACGTCACTGAGAGAGGGGTGCGCATGGTCTGGGAGGGAGGTGGTGAATGGAAGGACGTCGTCTAATGAGGTCCTGCTGCTTTTAATGGCAGGTGGGAAGGGAAAGTGTGTCAGCACAGATCAGGAACCTCAAAACTCATGTTTTAAAAAGAGAAACAGAGCTTGTTGGACGATTACGCACGTCAAGCTGTTGGGTCGTGTCCTGCTAGAGGAACTCACTTTGGTGTCGTTCGCTTTTCTCCTCGAAAAATTTC
The DNA here is from genome assembly GCA_039090855.1 of Macrothele yani. Lineage (NCBI taxonomy): Eukaryota > Metazoa > Arthropoda > Arachnida > Araneae > Macrothelidae > Macrothele > Macrothele yani. The sequence goes on along the minus strand of CM077001.1, from coordinate 154,930,535 downwards.
GATCAAAATTTATGCTGAGCGTGGTCACTAAAGTTCCGCAACGAAACGTTTAAGCGTTCACTCTGCGAAACATGCATATTTACTTACTGTGTACATTTTCATCGCTATCAAATACCTATCTTTGTAAGTTATCTATCTCCAAAGAGAATAAAAATTAAGAGAAACGAAAAAAACAAAACAAAACAGTACGGTACGTATAAAGTATTAGTTAAATTTAAAACCGTATATGTAGGTTTAAGATTTGACTAGGCTTAAATGCACAACTGCAAAGGCGTAAGTAGGTATTTCTGCGCCCGGAGCAAACTATAACATACTGCGCCCGGCATCTGCCTTTCTATCCTATTACAGGGCTAAGGGCTAACTGCAAGCCCATATAATCCCCCTTCCATGTGACAAAGGTCAACTACACTGAGAGGTAAAAGTCCGTTAGAAGAAAGATAGGATTATCTGCACGGGGCAGGTGTTATTGGAAGGAAAGAGCCCATCAGTTTTCTAATTATTTAACAGATAACTACATAGCTGAAGAATCAAAGTTTCCACCGTTTTTATAGGCCGACTCTAGTACAGATGCTGAAAGAACAACAAATTCATGTGAATAATTTCATGCACGATTCAACAGTAACTTTTACCATGCTCATCCAAATATATACAATTTTGTCGAAATTATAAATCAAACTCAAGTAGATATTTACGCATTAAAAATAGTGTTAAAGTGCAGAAAACAATAACCAAAGTACAAAAAGAGGAAATAAATTGTTGATAGTTTTCAAGAAAACTATAAAAAGAAGGAAATTACAAGAATTGACTTTTTAAAATGCGTCTCGTACTATTACAAAAAGAAAAAATGACTACTGGAGGACGTAGAGCTAACTTCCTCGTGTTGTCCCTTAGATAACGCTAAGAGGCTCTGAAAGGCGTGCAGTCAGGGGCGCCGACTTTTCCAAATTATTGGGGGGAGGCGTGAAGAGATCAGACGTGGGAGGGGCATGTCTCTTCCATTGTCAGAAGGAAAATAAAAAGAGGGGGAGGGGAGGTCAAAGGAATAAACTATGAGATTTGACGTATATTTTCAAACGCAACCGCCTTGAGCAACTCAATGGGCTATAAGCAGTCGCCCGTCACTAATTTAGGGTCACTGGTTCCAAGGAAAGGGAGAGAGCCAGTGCCGTAAGAAAAACATAACATCCATGCCTCACCGGGATTCGAGCCCGGACCCCTTGCGGACGAATGATCAGAGGCCATCGCTTAGACCACTGCGCCACCGGGGCGGTCCTGCTGTATTGCCTTTGGTTTCGTAAATTTATTCGATTCAACAAGGGATTATTGAACAATGTTTTCTTTTCGGAATAATGTTTTTCTTTTTTTTTCCTGTGGAGACATTTAAAGGACCATACTTATGCAAGCAACCCGCATGACCTGCAGTCCTTGAAAACAAACATTATGATAAACGATGCTGAAAAACGTTTGCAACTGTCACCTACAAAATCGCCTCGTCGCTTATAGGAAATCACGTCATCTATGCTGAAACGCGTTACGAAACACATGTGCCGCCGCATGGATATTTGACTCCAGAAACACGGAGGTCATTTCCAGCACCTTCTTAAGTTCAACATCAGTTGCTCAAAAGTCGATGGAAGATGTATCACAGCTGTAAGTAAACTTTATGTATCTGTATAATGCGAATAAAAATTGTTCAGATCAGGGTTAGGGAACTTTTCAATCACCCTGTTTAAACAAAACAAACAACATTAATTTTTTTTTTTTAAATGTTTCCAAGTGCTGTCTGCTTTAAGAATCGCTGCTACTATGTATTTGTAGTATATGTACTATGTATTCATAGTAGCTACGACTCCTGAAGCTTTGGTAATAATATGTATATGTCTTCATACAGTATTATCTAATGTGTAAAGTTGAATGTTTGTTTGTCTGCTATGGAAATCTACAGTTTTCAATTTAGAGCCACCAAATTTGATATACTATCTCATGGTACTCTAACCTAGACCCACACGGTTTTTAGGAGTCGGAGCCCGGGGTCAAGAGGCCCCCATACAAAATTTTCGTAAAAAGTTCAATTTTTTACTTTTTTATTTTGAATTCGAATTTATTATTTGTTCGTTTCCCCGTTATGCAAATCTACAGTTCTCAATTTAGAACCACCAAATTTGGTATACTATCTCCTGGTACTCTCACCTAGACCCACACGGTTTTTTAGGAGTCGGAGCCCGGGGTCAAGGGGCCCCCATACAAAATTTTCGTAAAAAGTTCCATTTTTCTTTTAATTGGTATACTATCTCACGGTACTTTAACCTAGACCCACACAGTTTTTATAAGGAGTCGGAGTCCGGGGTCAAGGGGCCCTCATACAAAATTTTCGTAAAAGTTCCATTTTTTTTTTTTAATTGGTATAACTATCTCATGGTACTCTAACTTACACCTGGACGGTTTTTGGAAGAGGTCTGAGCTACAGTAAAAAATGGAACTTTTACGAAAATTTTGTATAGGGGCCTCTTGTAAAAAATTTTGTATAAGGCCCATACAAAATTTTCGTAAAAAGTTCCATTTATTCCTTTTTTATTTTGAATTGGTATAATATCTCACAGGTACTCTAACTTAGACCGTAGACGGTTTTTGGAAGGAGTCGGGGTCAAGGGGTCCCGCACAAAATTTTCGTAAAAAGTTCAAATTTTCACTTTTTTTATTTTTAATTCAAATTGAATACTTTTTGTTGTGATTAAGTGCAAGAAATGATTTTTTTTGTAACAAGTGCTTTCCAGTGAAGAACTGCAACACAATTCAGCATCGGAAGTGAAGGTAAGTATTTCCATTCCTCTTCCTTTCTTTTTTGTTTCGTAAATGCAAATTAACTAAGTCAAAAAAAAAAATATTTTTTCACGTTTGCAGCCATCCCGGCTGAATAACCTAAATGAATTAAAATAAATTTACTGGAAAATTACAGGAATATCTTTTTCATTCATAAATTTCCACCCGCTGAACTTCGTGATTCCACGAATAGTAATATTTACCCAGGAAATACCGGGTAACCCTGCTATATGTATATAAAAAACAACAAAAATCAAACGGAAGAACTACAAATACTGTGTTCCTAAAGACTGTACAGAGAATAAAATTCAAATTCAATGAAGAAATGAAATACAGTATTAGGTACGGTTCATGCCGTAAAAAATTATCGTTTTTATTTGATTTGTACAAAATGTAGATAGTGAATTATCACCAAATTCTCCCAAGCAACGCCAGGCAATTCAGCTAGTGTGTCCGTAAAAAGTGCTTATTTTATTTTAATTTGTTCCACTGTTGTAAATTAATTGAATCTTTCAAATATATTCAATTTTTATGGATACACTAGCTTTACTACCCGGCTTTGCCCGGGATTTAGGCTTATTAATTTCATATTCCCTTATATGTCACTGAAAAAATCGGAAAAAGAATTGATGCTTGCAAGAAAGAAAAAGCTGATTTCACAAATTCGGTCATTACAAATTATTTATTCATAGATTATTTCAGCACTTGGCCGTACATTGCTGTCATAAATATTTGTCGAGAATTAAAGCAACGAAATGTACAGAATGTATGGAATCTGTAGAATCAAACGGACCAAAAGCATTACGAATTATTTAACACGCGTCCAGGAGACACAACATTGGAACACTGACTAAATAAAATTCGTTAACAATTTGTTATCGACGATCAAATGCATCACGTGCTTTCAGTTTCAGACGTCTTTGAGGGGCAAATCTCTGGGATAGAAAAGTTAAAAACGTATATTTTCGAATATTTTATGAAACTGGCTGAAATTTTAATGAACACCATAAATCGTTAACAGGAACATGACCTCCTAATTTCGCCCGAATCGGTAAATAACTTTTTAAATTAGCCGTCAAAATTTTATTAACCGTTTCTGCGTATATATTTCTGTTTACCAATGAACTAAAAATTCAATGCCTATTTTAAAAAGTTTTGAGTGGATTCCGGTGAAATTTTGAGGGACTCCTTATCACCAATTCATGGTGTTGACAAAAATTTCACCCCGTTTCGTTAAGATTTCGCAAAGCTCGTTTTTGCATTTTTTTATGCACAGTTCTCAAAGAATAGAAACATCTGTGGATGTGTCGCGGCCATGAATGCAGTCACGTGCTTTCAGATTTGGAACAGATAACGATGACGTAGCAAACGACGCTGACTTTATTGATTAGCTTATTAATTAAACAGAACAACTTAGAGATCTTAAAATAGTTGCGTTGACCTAGAAATTCCAGTATTAATAAGCTATGCAAAAATTCACGATGACACAGTTCGGCGTTCGAGAGTTTTTGGTGCTTCAGACAAAAAGGCGTTTTGTGCTTTATATATAAGATATTATGAATATACTGTATATATGCATATTATTACCAGTGCATATTTTTACATGGTAGAATTTTTACCCAAAAACGAATTTAGCGAGGAATTCCGTCGATCCCGAGTTCTCGTTACAAGCGAGTTCGTAACTACTTTCAAATATCAGGATTGTGAAAAAAAAGTCAAATGTATAGAATAAAATTTTGACAGATTTTATGATTTATTGGGGGTTACCGAAAACCGTGTGCTAATTGCGAAGGGAAAAACAAAATCTAATTGTAACACGATTTACTAATTCATGACGACTTTGGTGCATTTTGTGGAAAGAAAAATTCAAATCCCAGAACCAGCGGGAAAGAGTGTCCTTCAGAATTACGTTTCGCATTTCGGACGCCTTCGGTTTGCATTTAAAGAGCTCTTGAAGGATAAATTATCGTCGTAAACCGGTGAGCTACAAAATGGCGAGAAAGCATCTCTTAATGATCCATAAACTCATTTCAACTTTTCTAACATTTTCTTTCGTTCGGCATTCATATGAGCTCCCGATGGCTCCAGACGAGAGAAATGTTCTGGTTCTTTTTCCCTTTTCCTCTTGATATGATCATAATTCACAGATTTCGCTCGCTGTGTCATGCATAATAAAAGATCAAAAAAGCCTGGAGCTAATCAAGCAGACCTGTTCCTTTGTAGCGCAACTAAATTACGCAGTTGCAAAAACGGTATGTTCCATCAAATTATTAATTAGGAGTTATGCTTTGTTCGCTTTCAAACACACACTTTTTTTTTATGCAAATATCGTAGCAATGACATAGACCTAGGTCTGATTAATCGCTCAAAGGAACGTATTAGTTCAAAAGAAATTATTTCTCCCGGTTATATCACGTTCATTTCGGGGACGCAATCAAATGGTCAGTTTCCCGATTTCCTTATATCTTTTCGAGGGCGTGGCCCTGATTTAAAACTCTATTCCAGGCACTCTTCTTCTATGCAGCGATTAAAAGAAATAACATGGCGATGAATACAGAAGACGACATCAGCAGATTAAAAAAGCAATAGTAGTAATAGCTTGAAGCAACCTGTTCTAACTGTTCCACATATTTGAAGCCTCTGCGTTATCTAATCTAATGTACACTGCGTGGCAAGTTTGTTACGAACACCCGACAGAACAGCGCATGCCGCTGCAGCATTGAATATACAGGGTGATTCATCTAAGCGTGTACAAACTTCTGGGAGGTGTAGGCTGCACAAAGACAAATCGGAATCACATAGCAATGCAGGGTCGGAAACGTCATCTTCATGTGCTAGTGTACAGAGAGAACGAGAAATGAAAGAGCAGCACATAAGAGAACAAAATGCTTTTTATTACTCACAAGACATTTGCGTAATGCATTGAGGTTACAGAAGATGTTCAAAGTTGCGACCATGAGCTGTAACACACGCTTTATATCGTCCACGCATGGAATCACGTACATTTTGGAAAATTCCTGGTGTGTCTCGGACTTCTGAAGCAGCTACAGAGATGTGTGCTACAAGGTCCTCATCACTTTCAATGGGGGTGTCGTACACCAGTCCTTTGATGTAATCCCAGAAGAAGTAATCAAGGCATGTTAAGTCCGGCGATCTTGCAGGCCAATGAACAGGACCACCACGTCCGATCAACTGATGTCGAAATATCATGTTCAAGTGATGACGAACGTCACTGCTGAAATACAGCATCGGTGTACGGAAGGCAAATGAGTGGCTCTGGCAACGCTTTATGCAAATGCGCAAGAGCTTAAAACCAGCTGTTTTGGAGATAGTTGCAAATTCATGTGCGGCGGTGAATGGCAAGATTTCGAGAGAGCGATTTTGTTAACGTGGCTTCGAGATGTCATTTACCGGCAGAGTTGCGCTACAGAGCGATAGGCCGACTCGAAACAGAAGATGGCTCAACGTCGATCGTTCTAAGGTCAGCAGGATGTGGCAGCAGTTCCAAGCCACGGGTGCAGCTACCCAAAGGTAGGCCAAGGGCGACGACCTCCGCGGATGACCGGTATTTGCGGCTTTCGGCACGGCAGAACAGGACGGCTACACCGACTCATCTCAAATCTGTGCTCGTTGCAGCCACCGGATGGACAGTATCAGATTCGGTGGTACGCAGAAGGTTACATGCAGGAGGATTGCATGCTCGGCGACCGGTATTGTGCGTGCCTCTCACCCCCGCCACCGGTGGAAACGATTCAATTGGGCACCAATGCATGTGAACTGGACTCAACATCAGTGGAGGTTCGTTCTGTTCACTGATGAGTCTCGATACTGTTTCCAGAGTGATTCTGGCCGAGTTTACATCTGGAGAGAGGCCGGTACCCGCTATCTTTCCCCTAATATCCAGGAGAGGTACACCTATGATGGTGGTAGTGTTCTAGTGTGGGAAGGCACATCGTTAGGCAGCCATACCGACCTCTATGTGTTGCCACATTGAAACCTCAATTCTCAGAGGTATAAAGACGATATCCTGGACCTCATTCTTCGCCCGTATGTGACCGCAATTGGCGATACATTTGTACTGCAGGCGGATTACGACCTCCCTCACACACCTCGTCTCGTGCACCATATCAGAATCCCATTGAGCTCGCCTCGTGCACCATATCAGAATCCCATTGAGCATGTCTGGGATGCTGTCGGGAGGCGTGTTGCAGGCCTACAGCTCCCTCGCCGAACCCTGCAGGTGATCCGCACTGCATTGCTCGAGCAATGGACGCAACTACCCACGGAACTTCTCGACACCATAATTAACAGCATGGATCATCGCTGTCAGGCCTGTATTGCTGTTCGGGGTAACCACGCTCCATATTGAAGTATCTTTTCCTATTTCATTTTGATACCTATATTTCTGTATACAAAATGTAAATGCTTTTTATCACATGTTCTTAGGTTTTTTGTTGCATTTGGTCTCATAAAGGTTACCACCAAATTTCATCCGAATCGGTTGCATGCTTTTTGAGTTATAACGATTTTTCCATTTGTTGCTTAATTTATGAAAACCAGTGTATTTGCTTACTGCTTCATGACAGAGTAGTGACAGTCTTCTTCCACCGAATGACGTCATGCGCACTGTAAATAATCGTCTTTGCAATTCTAACGCAAACGCTGTTGCCACCGCGTAGCTGTTAAATAACTTATCTAAAAACCACGCCTTCCCGACAAGTGTGTTTTACTGGGATTAAAAAACAACAACATCAGTCTCATTTCTTAATTGCCGTACTATGTATAGCACAGAATACAATAAACCTGATGGATATTAAACAAGGTTTAATCGAGCTCAAATGGATGAGGTTCCGTAACAAAATCCATGGTACTCAAAACAAAATCAGAAAGTATAGTTTCTAGGCGTATTTCATTTCGCATGCGGACAAATACGGAAGCATGCTCAGATTAGAAACGACTTCTATGATAAAAGACAAGGTGAAACAAGACATACACTATATTGACAAAAGCCACCGGACACCCCTTCAAAGCCGTGGTCTACGCGATGGCCTCTGATCATTCGTCCGAAAGGGGTCCGGGTTCGAATCCCGTGAGGCATGGATGTTGTGTTTGTCTTACGGCACTGGCTCTCTCCCTTCTCTGGAACCAGTGACCCTAAATTAAGGACGGGCGACTGCTTACAGTAGCCCATTGAGTTGCTCACGGTGGTCGTTAAACCTCCAATCACCCCCCCTTCAAAAGCAAATGAACGGGTCCGCTACGTTGTTAAGATGCGTGGTATAGCTGCAAACGGTATATAAAAAAAGGATCATTTAATTCGTTTCTGACCAGTAAAAAGTTGCAGAATTTTCTTTTAACAATGTTGACTAAGAACACGTCACATTTCGACATTTCCCTTCCTGACGTTGTAGCGAGAAATTGTGACGTCATTCGCAGTCTATCTGTAAATAAGGTTGATGGGAGAAATAGTCCGAATTCTACTCGTAACGTCATAAGAATTTATGTAATGATAGATGAAGAAGAACAATGGTTAACCCTTGTCGTGGAACCCGATCCAGCGCCTTTTGACTAAGGAAATGGTTAGATTAGAATATATATGATAAAGAGTTCGCCGATTTCCTTCGTTAAACCAGCGAAACGTCGCGATCATGACGTCAAAGGCTCGCCGCCATGTTGGCGAGACGATTGAGATCAAAACATCACATTAAGTTTTGAGGATAGGATTGCCGTTTATTGTGTCTTCCGCTCCTTATCTTAAATTTTCAACATGTGGATCAATAAAAAAAAATAATAGCCATTATTAGGTAACGTGTAATGAACTTTTAAAGTACGTAACGATACATGTTTATTGACGGTTTTGAACATCAGACATGCTTACATACGTACTCTTCAGAACATATGAATCGCAGCGTTTAACATGGAAACTGCAGGGTCGATTTAAAATTTTGACGTCTCGCAATTTTTTACGATGGGAATTTTGTTTAAACGTTTACTGGGACTAAATAACACGAAAAGCACTAAACATAAGATCACCAATTTGTTCCTTTATATTAAAATTAATTCATCGTATTATGTGAACGCATGTCTGAGAAATCTCCACCGAGAAAAATAAACCATTTTGTCACAATGCACTCTCTCCACCGCCTAAAGCACTGATGGAGACCCTCATACAGTGTATGTATTAGAATGATTAGGTATAAAAAAATCCAAATGTGTGAGATATATCGATTATCAGTAAATTAATGCATTATTGTAGATGATTTATCGTGGGGAAGATTATGCTAAGTTCTCGTTTGTAAAAATTTGGTTTCAGAATCGGTAGTTTCCTAACGACACTCCAATAGCTTTCTTAAAAATTTATAGAAAAATTAAAAATCCATGTAAAATGACCGATGAAAAGTTAAACCAGCAGGGGATTTATTTGATCGGTTGACTCATCCAAATGTACAGCACTATCCGATTTTAAAACAAGTATACGTTTTTTGACGAAAAAAGGAAAAAAGTACTCCCTACGTATCATTGGCCGCGGCAAACAACTGAGCATCGTCTGCTGAAAAAACTGCATGTTTGTGACGTCATGATTAATTACTCCATCTATTCTAACGTCCTTGGCTTTGACAACAATGTTGAGCAGAAAACATTATCTGTACATATAAAACTGAAAGCCCTCACTGACTCATCACCAAATCTCAGAAACTACTGAACTTAGAACTTTCATATTTGGCAGGAATGTTCCTTTTACAACATACAGGCCCACTAAGAGAGGATTTTTTTCTACGATAACTTTAAGTGGGTCGAAATGGGTTTTTTAAATAACCCAGCTTTGATAACGCTAGGACGTTTTGCAATGATCGAGCCATTGTTGCCCAGCAACTGAAGCCCCGCCCTAAGTTCTGAATGACTTGAGTTGACCTGCTCAGTATATATTTTGTTCTAAATTCATTTGTTCTGAATTTATTTAAAGAAAACCCTTAGAAATCACGTAAAAAGCACTATATCATAATATGCTTTGCATTTAAACATTTATTATCGTTTGACATATCGAATGTCAAGGTTTTTTTGAGTCAAAATCAAATTACCAACATTCGGTTTTACCGTAGCAACTGTGACGTCATATAAGTGGTAAGGTGACTACAATAAATATAAATATGCCGGTAGATTTCAAGGAGGTTAGCCTCCTTGGTAGATTTTCATAGTAATTGAAATTTGAAAAAGAAAAAGTTTCCCCCTTGAGATGTTAGCGATGGCAATACAATTTTGCTTACGCTTCCAAAAACATCTGATTTGCTAGCTTTTAAATGTACAGTTTCGAACAAAATTGTTTACGAAATTGTTTATGAACAAAGTTCTTTTTTACATTTATGCTGAAAGTAACAACGTATTTTGTTCTGTTTTCTATTATTTTTTTGTTCTGTTGTCTGTTAATATTTTAACGATGAAAGTGAAGACTAACGACGTATTTTGATTTGTTACGTCTAGGATTGAAGTTTTAAATTTACAGTTATGAACGAAATTACTTATGTGTCGTTTGGCAGAATAAGTCAGGCAAACGTGTTTCCCAAAAGAGCGAAGAAATATGCAGTGTATGGTCACTTCAACTGCCGCAATTTGTTATGGTGTAAGTTTATCAAAATTCTTTTCAGTGGACCAAATAGATTTTATTTTAAGGAGAGGTTACCAGCTTTACATATGGAGTGCAAAACTATTAATCAAGTAAGACATCCTTCCTTTTCTATTGAAGATATCATTCCTACTGTTAATTTGAACTGTGCAGTGTTAAGTATAGAAATTGTGTATCAGTTTTCTGGACTATTTAATTGAAACGAAATATCTTTCAAAAATACAGTTTGGTAATACTCATGGCGGATGATTCCAGAACAGCCAACGTAGTGTACGAAGAAGCACTAACATAAGTCAATATATTCTTTTTATTTTTACATTCGTTCATTGCTATAAAAATGTTTATTTACAAATTACAACACTCCGGATCTTATAAGGATGCAGAAATTCATGATATAAACATATATTTGAATCCATTTTATATACCGATATGATAAAGTTACAGAACAAACCGATAAAGTTTATTATTAGTATATTAATTTATGGTGCAAGTTATATTATGGTATGGTATGAAATCCTGTATTATATAAATATTTTTAATATCATCACGTTCGAAGAACGGGTATTTAGCTAGTACACGATATACACAGTCGAGTCACCTCATTGTGACCACCTCCTACTTTTGATGTCAACAGAGCGTAGCCAATGAAAGAAGGCACAAGTAAGCTGGCTTGGAGGGTATATGAGGTGTGCTGTAGGCAATCGGAAAACATATCACTCGTCACCGTCATGGATAAAAGGAGCGATTTATCAGATTTACAAAATGGGATGATTATCGGCTTTCGGGCCAAGGGTGGCAGCATTTCTGAAACAGCGCAGTTTGTGAACTGTTGGCGTGCTGCTGTCGTTAAAGTGTATTGTGATTGGAGAAATGGCACCTTTGCGAATACGCGACGTGGAAACTGCGTAGCACCACGTGTCATTGATGTGACAGGTGAACGTCGGCCTCGAAGGTGCGTGGGGACCAATCAACACGCTGTAATGGAGAAACTCACTGGCCGAATGAACCAGGGGGCTCACGGAAGTGTGTCTAAAACGACAGTTCTGCGAAACCTGATGCGTATGGGGCTCCGATGCAAACGGAAGGTTACTGCACCTATGCTAACGAAGGTGTATCGGCAGAAAAGGCTTACATTTGCACGGCAGTATCGGAACTGGAACTCCGCTCATTGGCAAAGGATTGCCTTTTACGATTAGTCATGTTTTCTGCTTCATCGAAGGGATGGACGTTGCTGTATAAGGCGAGAAACATTGGTGAACAAACACTCTTCAACCATTGCTGGAAAAACACAAGATGTTGGGGGCGGCGTTATGGTCTGGGGAATGTTTTCGTGGCATTCCCTGGGTGCAATCGTACCTGTGGAAGGTACTATGGACCGAATTCGTAATGAATCCATCCTTGCAGACCACGTACAAGCATACATGCTGATTGTCTTCCCTGGGGCGGATGAGATCTTCCAGAACGACAATGCGACGTGTCACACAAATAGAAATGTCGGAGAGTGGTTGGAAGAGCAAGAAGAAGACTTAAAAGTACTTCCCTGGCCCCCTGATTCCCCAGATTTAAACCCAATTGAGCATCTATGAGACCACCTCGATTGTGTTGTTCGCTGTATGGATCCTCCACCACGCACCCTCCAGCAGCGGTCAAATGCTCTGCAGTCAGCATGGCTCCACATACCTGTGAACAGCTTCCAGCACCTTACTGAGTCACTGCCACCCCGTCTAGCTGCTGTCCACCCTGCACACGGCGGTTACTCTGGTTATTAGCTGGTGGTCACAATAATGTGACCCTACAGCGCATAAACACTGTGACGTACCTGCCAGCAGGACGCACACGACATAAAGGCACATAGCAATCAGAATGAACGTCTGCGTAGCTTAGTTGGTAGAGCGACTTGTTCCGGAATAAGCGGACTCGGGTTCGAATCCCAGCGTAGACCAGAAATGACGGAGAAATTTACTTCGTTATAATGGCGCCCGAACTATCCGGATGACCCGACCGTTCAAAATCTCGCAATGGTGTGATGTTATTTCCACACCGCAAGATAGGAAAAATCAGAGAATCCCTTCTCCAGCGCTTCGAAAAATAAATGTGTGTGACGTTGCATTCCACACACCATATTGACTGGGAGTTCTCAAGTGCACGTTCTACAGTGGATGGCTGCCTGCAACGATTCATGGTCACGGCTGACCCGTGGGCCATGCCCCCGGCCCTCTTTCGGGAGGGGGGAGATGTGACGTTACCTGCCAGCAGGACGTACACGACATAAAGGCAGATAGGAGTCAGAATGATCGTCTGCGTAGCTCAGTTGGTAGAGCGACTTGTTCTGGAATAAGCGGACTCGGGTTCGATTCCCAGCGTAGACCAGAAATGACGGAGAAATTTACTTCGTTATAACACCCATATATATATATATATATATATATATTATCATCATCATCAACCATTATCAATCCACTGCTGGATGAAGGCATCTCTAAGCCTCTTCTACAATTGTCTGTCTTGCGCCTGTTTCCTCCATGTCACTCCAGCCTACTTCCGAATTTCATCCTTCCATCTCCCATGGGGTCTTCTTTTGGGTCTTTTCCTGTCCCTCGGAATCCTGTCTGAAATTTCGGTTGTCCATCGGTGATCCGTTCTTCTGGCAACATGTCCAGCCCATTGCCATTTCAGTGATTTCATTCTGGTCATGATGTCGTCCACTCCTGTCATTTTCCTTATCCACAAGTTCCTCTTCTTATCTTTCCTGGTTGCACCAAGCATGCATCTCTCCATGCTACTTTGAGTTGTCTGCAGTCTTCGTATGTCATTTTTAGTTAAGGTCCATGTCTCGGCTTCATACGTAAGCACTGGCAGGATGCATTGATTAAACACTTTTCTTTTGGGACATACTGACATGGTGCTCTTAAAAATTTTACTGGTTCTTCCAAAAGTTCTCCATCCAAGGTAAAAATCCTCCTAATACGTGGCGTCAGTAAATAAATAAATACATCGCTCTTTCCACGTTCCAGAAACACATAGCAACCGAAAAATTGTTTTTCAGCCGCCGTCGTGGGATTGAACCACGCAACTCTCGATAACTAGCCGAGCGCGTTAACTTAACTTATTTTCGGTTTCTGGAACGTGGAAAGAGCGATGTTTTTTTATTTATTCTCCATCCAACGTTTTATACGCCGATTAATTTCTTCATCAATGTGACCCTCACTCAATATCTGCTGCCAAAGATAAATGTAGGTATCGGTTGTCTCAAGCTTTTCTCCATCAATCGCTAAATCTTCGTTTCTTGTAAAAGCATTGTACATCACTTTTGTCTTCTGAAAGTTCATTTTTAATCCCACTTCTTTACTCTTGTTAGCAAGTTCTTGGATCATACTCTGCAGCTCTGAAGAGGTAGTTGCAAAGATGACTACGTCATCAGCAAAACGAAGGTGAGTTAAGTAATTTCCATTAATCTTTATCCCTTTGTTTTCCTAGTTCAATGATTGAAAGACATTTTGTAATGTGGCGTTAAAGAGCTTGGGAGACATGGTGTCACCTTGTCTCACTCCCTTTCCAATTTTTAATTTGTGCTGTATCCTCAAATATCCGAACCTTTGCACTTGCATTTTCATAGATGTTATTAATAATGCTAATGTATGCATCTTCAATACCGCAGGATTTCAAAGCCATTGTTACTGCTGATGGTTTCACGGAATCGAAGGCCTTTTCATAGTCAATAAAAGCCATGCATAATAGGAGTTCATATTCTCTTGTTCTTTCAATTAGTTCTCTCAGTACATGGAGATGATATATAGTGCTGTAGCCACATCTTGAATCCAGCTTGTTCTCTTGGTTGGGCATGTTTAGTGCTACCTTCAAGCGATGTGAAAGAACCTTAGTGAAGATTTCATAAACCACTGAAAGGAGGCTGATTGGCCTGTAGTTCCTGAGATCCTCAATGTCACGTTTTTTATGGAGCAAGATCACTGTATAGCATTGTTCCAATCCTCAGGAATCTTCTCTTCATATATATATGTCCGAGTTTAGTGCTGATTATACACTAGTGTTTGTGAAAATTGCAACACCATGAAAGGAACCATGCGATTCTAATGAAATTTGCACCACAGGTTACTGATATAACAGTACATAAGAGATTTAATTTCCAGAACAGTACAGCAATAATTACCTGCAAAAATTAGTACGTATCTTGTGAAGCCTCCGAGAGCTGCAATAAAAGCTAGACCGAGTGGCATTGAATCGGAAAGGCGTTGGATGGTGTTCTGGATAATTGCTTGCCAGACGGCATGTATGCGAGTCCGCAGATCATTAGTACTGACCGCTGGAGAACTTTGACGGGTCAGTTGCAGTGACCATATCCCAGATATGTTCAATAGGCGACATGCCTGGCAAACGTGGAAGCCAGGGAATAAGCGATATCTGCTGTGCTGCGAAGAGGGCCGCAACGAGTGCTTTGAAGGAAGGGTATGATTTCTGTCTGCACAACTTCCCTGATGTAGCAGTCGTGGGTGAGATTGCCCTCAAGTCGTAGCAGCTGAGATCGTGAATGGTACCCAATGGCACCCTACACCATCACACTTGGTGTTCGGCCCGTATGATGCTGGACAATGGATGCTGAAAGAAAGCGCTCACCACAATACCGTCTAATGCGTATGCGGCCATCATGGTAGTCCAAGTTGAATCGGAACTCGTCCGAAAACAAGACATGTTGCCAATCAGCACGCCATTGTCTGTATTGAAAACCTCTTTCCAGCCTGAGTTCAGGGTCAAAGGAATCCGCCGCAAACGGATGCGTGCAACCAGTCCTCTGTGCAGCAGACGGCGTCGAACTGTGGAGGCCAGACAATGCCACACCTGTTGCAGTGCTCTACTGTTGTGCCAACACTTGCGAGGATGCGGAACGATACGTCACTGCCATGAGGACGAGGTGTCGGTCATCCAGCGGTGTCGTCACATTTCTCGATCCACTGCCAGATTGTAGATGCACCTGGTTCTCCTCGGTCCACTGCCGCCACACGTGCATCACTGTCGTGGTGTTTTGTCCCGTCCGAGCCGCAGTGTCGTAGTACGAAAATGCACCTTCATGCAGACCAATCATTCGTCGCCGTTCGAACTCCGTCGTATGGTGATATTGCGCCCTTCGTCATTTCCGAGGCATTATTAAATCCTGGAGACCCTTTCACAACTGGCACTGCAGGTGTGTATCCCAAACAGCCCTCTGTTTATACCCCTCACTTGACTGTTCAGAGGGCGCTGCCGGGCTCAGACATGGACAATGACTCTGCTCTTCTAATCGTTTGCATGTCCTACCCTGCTCTGCATTTCCTGTACGTTTCATGAGATTACCATCATTCCTTCACGATGTTGCAATTTTCACAAACAGTAGTTTATTATGCATTTTGCAAACTATCGATTTATCTAGAAGGCTCTAAATTACAATAAGAACTGAAATCTTGAGATGTCAAAGTAGCATCTAAAAACAGATGTCGTCCCCAATAGCACATTGTCGATAATTTAGATAGTTCCGATTTGTAATACCAGATGTCGCATTATTTTGTAGAAAAAGCTTCGGTATGAAGTTTCAAACTAAACGTCGAATAGGACAGTCTAAAACAAGCTGTGAAGGGAATAACAAGTGTGCCGGAGAAAAAGTCATTTAACGTGAGGATTAAAGCAAAGTTTAAGGTATGTTTACACTAAAACAAATGGACTACAAGGAAAATTGGTAAACAACAACAAATATTTTACCCAGAATGTTAATTAGTGCGAGGTCTTTTGAAAAACCAAAATAAATATATAATTTTCAGTTCTAACATGAATGAGTTCTTACTATATAAGTTTTTACTATATTTCCGTAGAGAAATCCGGCGTCTATTTGATTTGTTTTCAATCTGCTTCAATTAAAAATTTGACTCCATCACAGGACGGGCAACATCCCCTATATATTAATATTTATTTAAAGCTTAAAAACAACCGTCCTAGGACAGGTTACAGGCTAATTAGACAATGATATTTCACCAGTGATTTCAGTAGTCGCCTCGCCAAGAAAAATGAAACCTTGATTTGCAGCAGACGGCTTTTAAACAGGAACTCCGTTCTTCATCGGCATAGTATCGGAAGTTGCATGTTTAATCTTAGCTGGCAAATCCGGCATTTTAACGTTACTTGTCAGGTTCCCACCTCTTGTTACCGCGAATATGATTGTCATGTTGGCAAAATGTAAATATATCGCTCTCAGAACAAGCAGAAAAGTTGATATACAAAAATACTAATAGTTTAGCTTCTGTAGACCACAAAAATTAAAACAATTTAATGTGTCCATACACCAAATATTAGCAAAATACACAACCCAATTCTAGACAAAATTATAAATGGAACTAGGAACAGAAGTATTGATGATCAATGTTCCCTTTTAAGCTAGGCGCGCGCGTATGCGCAGTGACTTCACTTTCTCGGCGCAGCTGAAATAACTTCCGCGCAGTAAGTAATTTACATTAAAATTCCTAAACCCCTAATTAATTTTCATAAATCGAAAATCAATCACCTGTAAAAATAATAATACATGAACAAAATTCTGGCTCTCAAAAGTCAAAACGACACTTTTCTTAAGTGCCGTTCGCCTCCTTTTAAGTTCGTCTCATTGTCCTCTTCATTCTCAAAGGCTTCTTGCAAAGTAGCTTCGTGCGAGCAGATTGTGAGAGCGAGAAAGCGGATTAGTGATTTTCCCACGCCGAGAAAGAGGCAGATGTTGAGTCTTTTCTCAAAACATCACATCAGCGCTAGTCAATCACAGCAAACCGTTACCAAGTTCACTCTTGCTAACTAATGCACCCATGCTAGTTCGCGGAAGAAAGGCATTCCGGTCAGTTAAATTGTAAGCCGCTGGTGAAAGGGTTTTGCTCAAAACTTTGTCAGATAATAAGGCAGATTTCTTACAACATCAAACAAGCTTTTTTTTTTTTTATAATCAATTTCGGAAAGAACGGTGATAAAAATGGGAGGATTAAAAAAAAAAAGGGTTCCAATCCAAGTTCCAACTGCTACTGCATTAGAAAGAGAAGCTGAGAAAATAATTTTTTTTGCCCAAGTGGTTTTGGTGCCTGCCCAGCTCCTTGGGTTAGGCGAGCATTGCCCATGACCGCTTGGAGGGAATATTATAAAAAATAATGGTTCCAATCCAAGTTCCAATTTCTACTGCATTAGTTAGAGAAGCTGAGAAAATAATTTTTTTTTGCCCAAGTAGTTTTGATGCCTGCCCAGCTCCTTGGGTTAGGCGAGCATTGCCCATGGCCGCTTAGAGGGAATATTATAAAAAATAAGGGTTCCAATCCAAGTTCGAATTTCTACTTCATTAGTTAGAGAAGCTGAGAAAATAATTTTTTTTTGCCCAAGTGGTTTTGATGCCTGCCCAGCTCCTTGGGTTAGGCGAGCATTGCCCATGGCCGCTTAGAGGGAATATTATAAAAAATAAGGGTTCCAATCCAAGTTCCAATTTCTACTGCATTAGTTAGAGAAGATGAGAAAACAATTTTTTTTTTGCCCAAGTGGTTTTGATGCGTGCCCAGCTCATTGGGTTAGGCGGGCATTGCCCATGGCCGCTTAGAGGGAATATTATAAAAAATAAGGGTTCCAATCAAAGTTCCAATTTCTACTTCATTAGTTAGAGAAGCTGAGAAAATATTTTTTTTTGCCCAAGTGGTTTTGATGCCTGTCCAGCTCCTTGGGTTAGGCGAGCATTGCCCATGGCCGCTTAGAGGGAATATTATAAAAAATAAGGGTTCCAATCCAAGTTCCAATTTCTACTTCATTAGTTAGAGAAGCTGAGAAAATATTTTTTTTTTTGCCCAAGTGGTTTTGATGCCTGCCCAGCTCCTTGGGTTAGGCGAGCATTGCCCATGCCCGCTTAGAGGGAATATTATAAAAAATAAGGGTTCCAATCCAAGTTCCAATTTCTACTGCATTAGCAAGAGAAGCTGAGAATATAATTTTTTTTGCCCAAGTGGTTTTGATGCCTGCCTAGCTCATTTAGTTAGGCGAGCATTGCCCATGACCGCTTAGAGGGAATATTATGAAAAATAAGGGTTCCAATCCAAGCTCCAATTTCTACTGCATTAGTTAGAGAAGCTGAGAAAACAATTTTTTTTTTTGCCCAAGTGGTTTTGATGCGTGCCCAGCTCATTGGGTTAGGCGGGCATTGCCCATGGCCGCTTAGAGGGAATATTATAAAAAATAAGGGTTCCAATCCAAGTTCCAATTTCTACTGCATTAGTTAGAGAAGCTGAGAAAATATTTTTTTTTGCCCAAGTGGTTTTGATGCCTGCCCAGCTCATTGGGTTAGGCGAGCATTGCCCATGGCCGCTTAGAGGGAATATTATAAAAAATAAGGGTTCCAATCCAAGTTCCAATTTCTACTTCATTAGTTAAAGAAGCTGAGAAAATATTTTTTTTGCCCAAGTGGTTTTTGATGCCTGCCCAGCTCATTGGGTTAGGCGAGCATTGCCCATGACCGCTTAGATGGAATATTATAAAAAATAATGGTTCCAATCCAAGTTCCAATTTCTACTGCATTAGTTAGAGAAGCTGAGAAAATAATTTTTTTTTTGCCCAAGTGGTTTTGATGCCTGTCCAGATCTCCTTGGGTTAGGCGAGCATTGCCCATGGCCGCTTAGAGGGAATATTATAAAAAATAAGGGTTCCAATCCAAGCTCCAATTTCTACTGCATTAGTTAGAGAAGCTGAGAAAATTTTTTTTTTTTTGCCCAAGTGGTTTTGATGCCTGCCCAGCTCATTGGGTTAGGCGGGCATTGCCCATGGCCGCTTAGAGGGAATATTATAAAAAATAATGGTTCCAATCCAAGTTCCAATTTCTACTGCATTAGTTAGAGAAGCTGAGAAAACAATTTTTTTTTTTTTTGCCCAAGTGGTTTTGATGCCTGCCCAGCTCATTGGGTTAGGCGAGCATTGCCCATGGCCGCTTAGAGGGAATATTATAAAAAATAAGGGTTCCAATCCAAGTTCCAATTTCTACTTCATTAGTTAGAGAAGCTGAGAAAATATTTTTTTTTGCCCAAGTGGTTTTGATGCCTGCCCAGCTCCTTGGGTTAGGCGAGCATTGCCCATGGCCGCTTAGATGGAATATTATAAAAAATAAGGGTTCCAATCCAAGTTCCAATTTCTACTTCATTAGTTAGAGAAGCTGAGAAAATAATTTTTTTTTTGCCCAAGTGGTTTTGATGCCTGCCCAGCTCATTGGGTTAGGCGAGCATTGCCCATGACCGCTTAGATGGAATATTATAAAAAATAAGGGTTCCAATCCAAGTTCCAATTTCTACTTCATTAGTTAGAGAAGCTGAGAAAATAATTTTTTTTGCCCAAGTGGTTTTGATGCCTGCCCAGCTCATTGGGTTAGGCGAGCATTGCCCATGACCGCTTAGATGGAATATTATAAAAACTAAGGGTTCCAATCCAAGTTCCAATTTCTACTGCATTAGTAAGAGAAGCTGAGAAAATAAAATTTTTTGCCCAAGTGGTTTTGATGCCTGCCCAGCTCATTGGGTTAGGCGAGCATTGCCCATGGCCGCTTAGATGGAATATTATAAAAAATAAGGGTTCCAATCCAAGTTCCAATTTCTACTTCATTAGTTAGAGAAGCTGAGAAAATAATTTTTTTTTTGCCCAAGTGGTTTTGATGCCTGCCCAGCTCCTTGGGTTAGGCGAGCATTGCCCATGACCGCTTAGATGGAATATTATAAAAAATAAGGGTTCCAATCCAAGTTCCAATTTCTACTTCATTAGTTAGAGAAGCTGAGAAAATAATTTTTTTGCCCAAGTGGTTTTGATGCCTGCCCAGCTCCTTGGGTTAGGCGAGCATTGCCCATGACCGCTTAGATGGAATATTATAAAAAATAAGGGTTCCAATCCAAGTTCCAATTTCTACTTCATTAGTTAGAGAAGCTGAGAAAATAATTTTTTTTTTGCCCAAGTGGTTTTGATGCCTGCCCAGCTCATTGGGTTAGGCGAGCATTGCCCATGACCGCTTAGATGGAATATTATAAAAACTAAGGGTTCCAATCCAAGTTCCAATTTCTACTTCATTAGTTAGAGAAGCTGAGAAAATAATTTTTTTTTTGCCCAAGTGGTTTTGATGCCTGCCCAGCTCATTGGGTTAGGCGAGCATTGCCCATGACCGCTTAGATGGAATATTATAAAAAATAAGGGTTCCAATCCAAGTTCCAATTTCTACTTCATTAGTTAGAGAAGCTGAGAAAATAATTTTTTTTGCCCAAGTGGTTTTGATGCCTACCCAGCTCATTGGGTTAGGCGAGCATTGCCCATAGCCGCTTAGGGGGAATATTGTGGGTGATGTGTTTGTCTTACGACGCAGGCTCTTCCTACCTGGAGCCAGTATCCCCTAGGGATGGGCACATCGGTGAAAAACATCGATGTTAAACATCGGTGAGTACTCATTACAAAAGCATGGAGTATTCGATGTTATCGGTACAAATTTTCGATGTATCGGTGGAAACATCGATGTTTTTAATTCTTGTTAATAAAAGTGCAACGTTAGAAGGGAAGGCTGTGAACTTACATATTCTTCCAGTGTAAAGGGGGTCTTAGTAATACATGTAAGTACTGACTATTAATACAATTGAGTATGGTTGACCTTAGAAATCGGAGAAAAACATCGGGACTGAGTGACTACTGACTGAGTACTCATTGCAACTGCAGCGGGTATATTAGGTCGGTCAAAATTTTCGATGACTTGATAATGTATATATATATAATTTTGTAAATATTGTAATGCTTGTCTGCTGTTCGTATTATGTGTTTTTGTGTTAATAAAGATGTGTTTGATCCGGCCCTGTAAACGACCTTTGAGACACACTTTCAAAATGAAACACCCGAACTGAAAACCACTGGAGTTTCAACGCTGTTCTACAAAAACTTTCGAAGCTAGACAAACATCTCTGAACAGAAATGAATTAAAAAGTCTGATGACAATAAAAAATTACCTTGATGAAAAATTGGTTATAACCGTTAGCTTACAGTTAGTACACGTTACGGTCACCGATAATATCGGTGAAACATCGATATTCGATGCTTTCGGACCGATGGTAACAACTACTCAACTAGTATTTTAAGCAGGGCCGGATGGCGCTCTTGCGGGGCCCTGGGCGAAATTTCATTGCGGGGCCCAGAGCAAAATTTCATTATGGGCACTAAAAATAAATCTCATATTTTAATAAAGTCGTTTCTGAAAATTATCGTTCGCGAGGAAGACACACGAACACTACTACTGTAAAGACAAAATGATTATCTCCAAGAAGTATTTTCTTTAAGCTTAAGAAAAAAAC
Organism: Macrothele yani; assembly: GCA_039090855.1. NCBI lineage: Eukaryota > Metazoa > Arthropoda > Arachnida > Araneae > Macrothelidae > Macrothele > Macrothele yani. Next base: position 154,908,740 of record CM077001.1, on the reverse strand, counting down.
ATAATATGGACTGAAATTTCAGAGGGAGAGAGAAAAAGAGGTAGAGAGAAATAGAGACAGGAGGGAAGAGAGAGATAGAGAAAGAGAGGGAAAAGATAGGGATAGAGAAAGATAGAGTAAAAGAGAGAGTAAAAAGTGTTAAAATCTACGATTTTTTTCCCGGGAGAAGAGGTTTAGGTTGCATTGTGACTCTAATAACAGCTTATTCACAAAACGATAAAAAGATACCTGCTTAGCGAATATTTTCGCATTGCAAATATTTTTGTATAGGAAATATAATAACGATCCCTCTAAAATAAATTGGTATAAACAGTTTTTTCCCTTGATACATGTTTAGTGATTGACTTTTAACGCACAGTGGAGTTAACTGACAAATTAGTGATATTCTAAACTTTTATACGCGTTCATATATGAAAGTTGCCTTTTTTTTTTTTTTTCAATATCTTGTAATGTTGGAAAAGTGGCCTCCATGGGTAGTCTGAAAGTAACTTGGATATTGTTCTTCTTATTTCCTTAAATTTAAGAATCAGGTTTTCACACAAGTTGTTGTATATATAAAAGTAGGGGACCACAAAATGATGAAATTTAATTTGCTATTTCATGATGGAATGCGGAAAAGATTAAGGTGGTTACAAAAGTCATTTCGAATCTGCAAATCTCAGTGTCCGTACGACGAACAGGGGGAGGGGGGATAACGTATTTAAAAATGGGATTGGAAACAAACAAAAAACTTCAAAAATATATTTTTAAGGGCCTTGGTCCCCAAAAGTTACAAAAAATGCAGTTAAATTTTTTTTTTAACGAAAATTATTTTGTTTTCTAAACTGCAGGGCCCCCTGAAGGTGCGGGCCCGGGCGACCACCCCGGTTGCCCCTATGGTCCAGCCGGCCCTGATTTTAAGTATTACTTTTGCTACTTGTGGCTACGTGCGACCGATGTTTTCTGACTTCTTTTTTGAAATCAGCAACTACTGAACAAACATTTATGTATTACTTTGCTACTTGCTAACTGAGGCAGACAGCAAGCAGCAAAATGAATAATTATTAGTTCAGTAGTCGTTGATTTCATAACGAAGGCAGAAAACATCGGCCACAAGACATCGATGTTTCACCGATACTATCGGCGAGTGAAACATCGAGTATTCAATCCTCGATGTTCTAAACCATCGATGTTTTCTGCCCATTCCTAGTATCCCCAAATTAGGGACTACCGCCTGTCTATATGCCCTAAGTGTTGTTTTCACAGTGACAGTTAAATCCCAGAAAAAAAGAAAAGAAAAATTAAAACAACAACAAAGACGAAACTTACTTTTTCATTTGACCAGAGCATAAAAGAAATAATAAAATAGCATTACCATGAATGAACTAGGTAGCCTCCCCCCCTCCCCCCCCCACCACCATATTTATTTTTTTTACGAAACAATGGAAATTTGTTAACCTTCTGTGACTTCGTTTCATGACATAAATCGTTTTCCCTACAAAATCTTCATTCCCGATTCACGTACAGTTACCAACATTTTTTGTTTTCGATCGAAATATTCATAGCCAGGAATCTTTGGCAGGCAGGAATGCAGTTTGTTACCTGACTTTCCAGATACATCAGCACCTTTAAAACGCATGTGGTGCCCCACCTCCCTCTAGGCCGTGACCTTGACCTTGACGCATGCGCAGCAAACAAACACGTTTGCCTCGACCTGATACTCGAAGAGCTCGTAATTTCGTCGTAAACATTGAAGAAGCGTTATTTTCAAAGATAGGAATGTTATACGTTAAGGCTAGAATTTTAATCATAAAAGAAAACCAAAGAAGGAGACACAGACGTAGGTGCAATTAACGTAAAAGAAACAAACAAAAAACTCGTTTTAAAATGTGGATATACTTCAGCCTTGGCAATGGAGGCATGACAGACAGAAAACATGGCGCTTCTTTAAAAAATTACTATTCCTCTTTTTTTTTTTTTTTTTTTGTTACGTCATGAGCTTTTCTTAAAAACTGTTTTTACATGAAACAGAAATTTAAAATGCGTTACTTCATTTTGGAGTAAAAACAATCTTTTTTTTTGTTCTAAAATAAACAACTAACACAGTACTTAAATAGATATCCGAAATTTCTTGGTGTAGAGTAGAAATCAAAATTTCCAAGCTTTCGTTCATCGACCAGAAGGCTTTTTCAAGGAAGGACAGCAGACTGCAAACTGAATTTCTTGGTGTAATTGCAGTTTGCTGTCTACCATGTTCCTTGAAAAAGCCATGTGGTTGATGAGCGAAAGCTTGGAAATTTTAATTTCAATCCTACACCAAGAAATTTCGGATATCTAGTATATTTATACTATTTAAGTCGTAATTTTCACTTCAGAATTAACTATTATTCATACTGGACCTCAATTTCCGTGCATCGTAACATCGTAATTTCACAATTAGTTCGAATTTGTAGAATTTGCAATTATAAAAAAATTCCGAATCCTGTATCTTCAATTGCGCAGCAATCGACTGCCAAGTCGTTTCCTCAAAAATATTCCAGTTTCTCACCAACTACAATATTACTATGCACACAAATCTTAACCTTCACGCCATCATTAACTCATGATCCTACAATGTCAATTTACAGGGTTTTCAAAATGCTGTTTTATGGATCGCTAAACAGCTACCAACACTAACCTTCCTTCCCCACTTTTGTTTTTCCAGCTAGCTTTTGAGCACTCTTTCCCCCATGCTACAACGTCACCGTCAGCTTCACACCAAACACTTTCCGTCCATTTACATGCTGTTCTGCGTCTCTCCTTTTTTTCGTTTTTTCGTTAGGTCTTGCATTTCAGTTCGCAGCTTAGAGAGTACTGTCCGTGGGTATTTGGTTTTTTACCTACCTTTCACTGGCATCAGAAAAGCTGCTAACGCCATGTACTCGTACTCTCCTGATGTTCATAGCTTACAGTTTTATGTTTTATCATTTGTCCATTTTCTATGCATTGAGGCTTTTTGAATTGCCATTATGAACACTTCATCCCACTAAAGGGGCTCTGACGACCGCCAATAGCGGTATAACTATACCATCGGGATTAGAGGAAATTCTATCCCACACTCACCAACCCGCTTGACCAGCGTATTGAGTTATGGCCAAACCCCTCCAAAATGATTCCACAACTTAAATCTTGGCCCTCAGTCTCCGGCAGCTGGAATGTACCTGGCCAAGGCAGCGGCCAGTGCGACATGAAGGCAGAGGGTGCTAAGAATCCCCGGAGGACCGCACTAGGGTGCCATCTGATGCTGACCTTGGCTACGTACAATGGACGCTCCCTATCTTCTGATTCAAGGCTTCTTGAATTGGAAGAGGAACTACAAAGGATCAAGTGGGACATCGTGGGGCTAAGTGAGGTAAGGAGAAAAGGAGAAGATCTCATAGAACTGAAAAGTGGACATCTCTTCTACTATCGTGGGACAGATACAGGCAGAACTAGTGGTGTTGGATTTATAATAAACAAGAAACTGAAGGATAAAGTTGTAGAAGTTGAAAGTTCCTCTGACAGAGCTGCACGACTTGTTATCCAACTCTCGAAAAGATACCAGGCTCAGATTATTCAAACTTATGCACCCACCACAAGTCATCCTGAAGAAGAAATTGAAGAATTTTATGAGGAAATTTGTCATCTAAATAATAAAGGTAAGCAGCACTTGAAAATAATTATGGGAGATTTCAATGCAAAAATAGGGCAACGGCAACAGAATGAAACTTCAGTAGGTAAATTCGGTCACGGCAACAGAAACCAGCGTGGAAATACTCTCGTTGAGTTTGCAGAGGCAGAAGGGTTTTTCATCTTGAACTCCTTCTTCAAGAAAAAGCCACACAGGAAATGGACATGGAGACATCCAAATGGGACGACAAGTGAAATTGATTTTATTATGTGTAACAAAAAATTCGTCATAGAAGACTGCAGTGTGCTAAACAAGTTCAACACAGGTAGTGACCATAGATTGGTGAGATGTAAGATGCACCTCAACACTAAACTTGAACGTGGCAAGCTCATAAGACAAACAAAATCTATTGACATAACCAACCTTAAAAAACACCATAATACCTTCAAGTTGGAACTGAAGAACAGGTTCTCTGCTTTAGAAGGCCTAACATCGGAAGAAGTGGACATCTCTGAAGTTAACAGAAAAGTAACCAAAGCTCTTATGGAAACAGCAACAAAATTAGCTGGGTCTAAGAACAAGTTGCATGTAAATAAATTATCAGGAAAAACGAAAATGTTGATGCAAAAAAGAAGAGAGATGAGGACAACTAAAGAAGATGTGACTTCCAAAGTGGAATATATAGAGCTATGCAAGACAGTAAGAAAAAGTATCACTGAAGACGTAAGAAAATTCAACTGTGAACTAGTGAGGAAAGCAATTGAAAACAACCAAAGCCTAAAGATAGCAAAGGGACATCTCAGTAAGGGAAGAAAACAGATTATGGCACTGAGAAAAGAAGATGGTTCTGTAACAAGAAATAGAGGCGAAATTTTGACAAGAGTGAAAGATTTCTACTCCAAATTATATGAAAGGGATGATACATGCACTCCAGACATCATGAAAGATACCAGTACCAGAGTTCCTCCAGTCCTTCCAGCAGAAGTTGCACATGCGATCAAGAACATGAAGCGGGGGAAAGCTCCAGGAGAAGATGGAATTACTGTAGACATCATACAAGAAGCAAGTGGAGAAATCGAAACAGTACTCGCCCAAATTTTCACTCGATGCCTTAATGAAGGAAAGATTCCTGAGGATTGGAACACCGCTACAATGATCCTGCTACATAAGAAAGGTGACATTGAGGATCTCAGGAACTACAGACCTATCAGCCTCCTATCAGTAGTTTATAAAATCTTCACTAAAGTTCTTTCACACCGCTTGAAGGTAACACTGGACATTGCTCAACCGAGAGAACAAGCTGGATTCAGGAGTGGCTACAGCACAATAGATCATATCCACGTGCTGAGAGAACTAATTGAAAGAGCGAGGGAATATGAACTTCCATTGTGCATGGCTTTTATCGATTATGAAAAAGCCTTTGATTCGGTGAAACCATCAGCAGTTACAATGGCTCTGAAAACCTGCAGTATTGAAGATGCATACATTAATATTATTAATAACATCTATGAAAATGCAAGTGCAAAGATTAGGCTGTTTGAAAATACAACACACGTAAAAATTGGAAAGGGAGTGAGACAAGGTGACACCATATCTCCGAAGCTCTTTAATGCCACATTGGAGGGTGTTTTTCAGTCGCTGAGCTGGGAAAACAAGGGGATAAAGATAAATGGAGATTATCTAACTCACCTACGTTTTGCTGATGACGTAGTCATTTTTGCAACTACCCCATCAGAGCTGCAGAGTATGATCCAGGAACTTGCTGACAAGAGTAAAGAAGTGGGATTAAAAAGGAACTTTCAGAAGACAAAAGTGATGTACAATGCTTTTACAAGAAATGAAGATTTATCGATTGATGGAGAAAAGCTGGAGATAACAGACACGTACGTTTATCTTGGACAGCAGATATCAAGTGAGGGTCACATTGATGAAGAAATTAATCGGCGTACAAAACTTGCCTGGAGAGCTTTTGGAAGAAACAGCATAATTTTCAAGAGCAATATGCCATTATGTCTTAAAAGAAAAGTGTTTGATCAATGCATCCTTCCAGTGCTTACGTATGGTGCAGAGACGTGGACCTTAACTAAAAGAGACATACAAAGGCTGCAGACAACTCAAAGCAGCATGGAGAGGTGCATGCTTGGTGTAACCAGGAGAGATAAGAAGAGAAACTCGTGGATCCGAAAAATGACAAGAGTGGAAGACATCATGATCAGAGTTAAATCCCTGAAATGGCAATGGGCTGGACATACTGCCAGAAGGACAGATCATCGATGGACAGCCGAAATTTTAGATTGGATTCCTAGGGACAGGAAAAGATCCAGAAGAAGATCACATGGGAGATGGGTGGATGAAATTCGAAATTATGCAGGGATGACATGGAGGAGACTGGCACAAGACAGACCGTTGTGGAGGAAACTTGGGGAGACCTTCGTCCAGCAGTGGATTGATAATGGTTGACAATGAGGATGATGATGATGATGATGATATATATATATATGGGATGTAAGGTCAGGTGATGCGTAACATCACAGCCTCTCCTTGACAAATGTCAACCCCGCCTTCTCGTGGTACATCCTGTTCCCACTAAAGGGGCTCTGACGACCTCCAATAGCGGTATAACTATACCATCGGGATTAGAGGAAATGCTATCCCACACTCACCAACCCGCTTGGCCAGCGTGGTGAGTTATGGCCAAACCCCTCCAAAATGACTCCACAACTTAAATCTTGGCCCTCAGTCTCCGGTAGCTCGAATGTACCTGGCCAAGGCAGCGGCCAGTGCGACATGAAGGCAGAGGGTGCTAAGAATCCCCGGAGGACCGGACTAGGCTGCCATCTGATGCTGACCTTGGCTACGTACAACGGACGCTCCCTATCTTCTGATTCAAGGCTTCTTGAATTGGAAGAGGAACTACAAAGGATCAAGTGGGACATCGTCGGGCTAAGTGAATTAAGGAGAAAAGGAGAAGATCTCATTGAACTGAAAAGTGGACATCTCTTCTACTATCGTGGGACAGATACTGGCAGAACTAGTGGTGTTGGATTTATAATAAACAAGAAACTGAAGGATAAAGTTGTAGAAGTTGAAAGTTCCTCTGACAGAGCTGCACGACTCGTTATCCAACTCTCGAAAAGATACCAGGCTCAGATTATTCAAACTTATGCACCCACCACAAGTCATGCTGAAGAAGAAATTGAAGAATTTTATGAGGAAATTCGTGATCTAAATAATAAAAGGTAAGCAGCACTTGAAGATAATTATGGGAGATTTCAATGCAAAAATAGGGCAACGGCAACAGAATGAAACTTCAGTAGGTAAATTCGGTCACGGCAACAGAAACCAGAGAGGAAATACTCTCGTAGAGTTTGCAGAGGCAGAAGGGTTTTTCATCTTGAACTCCTTTTTCAAGAAAAAGCCACACAGGAAATGGACATGGAGACATCCAAATGGGACGACAAGTGAAATTGATTTTATTATGTGTAACAAAAAATTCGTCATAGAAGACTGCGGGTGTGTTAAACAAGTTCAACACAGGCAGTGACCATAGATTGGTGAGATGTAAGATGCACCTCAACACTAAACTCGAACGTAGCAAGCTCATAAGACAAACAAAATGTATTGACATAACCAACCTCAAAAAACACCATAATACCTTCAAAGTGGAACTGAAGAACAGATTCTCTGCTTTAGAAGGCCTAACATCGGAAGAAGTGGATATTTCTGAAGTTAACAGAAAAGTAACCAAAGCTCTTATGGAAACAGCAACAAAATTAGCTGGGTCTAAGAACAAATTGCATGTGAACAAATTATCAGGAAAAAACCAAAATGTTGATGCAAAAAAGAAGAGTGATGAGGACAACTAAAGAAGATGTGACTTCCAAAGTGGAATATATAGAGCTATGCAAGACAGTACGAAAAAGTATCACTGAAGACGTAAGGAAATTCAACTGTGAACTAGTAAGGAAAGCAATTGAAAACAACCAAAGCCTAAAGATAGCAAAGGGACATCTCAGTAAGGGGAAAAACAGATTATGGCACTGAGAAAAGAAGATGGTTCTGTAACAAGAAATAGAGGCGAAATTTTGACAAGAGTGAAAGATTTCTACTCCAAATTATATGAAAGGGATGATACATGTACTCCAGACATCATGAAAGGTACCAGTACCAGAGTTCTTCCAGTCCTTCCAGCAGAAGTTGCACATGCAATCAAGAACATGAAGCGGGGAAAAGCTCCAGGAGAAGATGGAATTACTATAGACATCATACAAGAAGCAAGTGGAGAAATCGAAACAGTACTCGCCCAAATTTTCACTCGATGCCTTAATGAAGGGAAAATTCCTGAGGATTGGAACAACGCTAGAATCATCTTGCTACATAAAAAAGGGTGACATTGAGGATGTCAGGAACTACAGACCTATCAGCCTCCTATCAGTGGTTTATAAAATCTTCACTAAAGTTCTTTCACACCGCTTGAAGGTGACACTGGACATGGCTCAACCGAGAGAACAAGCTGGATTCAGGAGTGGCTACAGCACAATAGATCACTGAGAGAACTAATTGAAAGAGCGAGGGAATATTAGCTTCCATTGTGCATGGCTTTTATCGATTATGAAAAAGCCTTTGATTCGGTGACACCATCAGCAGTTGCAATGGCTCTGAAATCCTGCGGTATTGAAGATGCATACATTAATATTATTAATAACATCTATGAAAATGCAAGTGCAAAGATTCGGCTGTTTGAAAATACAACACACATAAAAATTGGAAAAGGAGTGAGACAAGGTGACACCATATCTCCGAAGCTCTTTAATGCCACATTGGAAAATGTCTTTCAATCACTGAACTGGGAAAACAAAGGGATAAAGAATAATGGAGATTATCTAACCCACCTTCGTTTTGCTGATGACATAGTCATTTTTGCAACTACCCCATCAGAGCTACAGAGTATGATCCAGGAACTTGCTGACAAGAGTAAAGAAGTGGGATTAAAAATGAACTTTCAGAAGACAAAAGTGATGTTCAATGCTTTTACAAGAAATGAAGATTTATCGATTGATGGAGAAAAGCTGGAGATAACAGACACGTACGTTTATCTTGGACAGCAGATATCAAGTGAGGGTCACATTGGTGAAGAAATTAATCGGCGTACAAAACTTGCCTGGAGAGCTTTTGGAAGAAACAGCATAATTTTCAAGAGCAATATGCCATTATGTCTTAAAAGAAAAGTGTTTGATCAATGCATCCTTCCAGTGCTTACGTATGGTGCAGAGACGTGGACCTTAGCTAAAAGAGACATACAAAGGCTGCAGACAACTCAAAGCAGCATGGAGAGGTGCATGCTTGGTGTAACCAGGAGAGATAAGAAGAGGAACACGTGGATCCGAAAAATGACAAGAGTGGAAGACATCATGATCAGAGTTAAATCCCTGAAATGGCAATGGGCTGGACATACTGCCAGAAGAACAGACCATCGATGGACAGCCGAAATTTTAGATTGGATTCCAAGGGACAGGAAAAGACTCAGAAGAAGACCACATGGAAGATGGGTGGATGAAATTCGAAAGTATGCGGGAGTGACATGGAGGAGACTGGCACAAGACAGACCGTTGTGGAGGAAACTTGGGGAGACCTTCGTCCAATAGTGGATTGATAATGGTTGTCAATGATGATGATGATGATATTGACAGGGACCCGACCCAGATGGATATATATATATATATATATATATATATATATATATATATATATATATATATATATATCCATCCGGGTCTGGTCCCTCTCAAAACATTTTTGATCCGTTTCCAACTTCCAACTCTGTTCGGAACATACATGCTACCTGGGCTAAATGGGTCAACTGAGCTGACCTATGACTGACTCTGCCCGCTATTGGTTGGCCCCTGGACCACTGAGCAACCAGATAGCACCAGCTGGTGTTACGGGCCGGTAACGTTTTCCGTACTTTAAATTCGACATATTTTCCTTGGGCCCGGTGAATAGCGAAAGTTATGGCCGCCTATTTTTGACAGCATTACGACTTCATAGTGACACTCAGGTAAAGCTTATGACGTTTACCAGAGTCCACATCCAAAGAAGACGGTCGTAAAATTTTATCGTGACTATTCACTCGGTCAGCATTCGGACTTAGAGATTCGAATCTTTGGAGCCAGGAACGCCTATCCAGCATTACCAACTAACCCTGATGACAGACTTTGCTTAAATTATGTGGATACGGGTAAAGAAAAGAAAATTACCCTGGTAATTCCAACGGATGTCCGAGGAGAACGTCAAGAGCTGAGTTGACCACATGGGTGCGATATACTAGTATGCTCGGACTGGGAAGGAGGGGAGGAGAAGTGAACGCAAGGAAAGAAAAAATAAAGATGAACAACTTTCATGTTGTACCTTTAACTGATTAATAGATCAGACAGTGTGGCCAGCAATACGAAGTATGTCCGCGGCAACATACTTGACGGTCTGTGCAATGTACGTAAATGTAGTGAAATGGGCTGCACAGAAAGACTAAAAAAGTCATGACTTTAGCAAATAGAGTGAATAAGTGCTTGCGTACTTTACTCCTTATTTGTTTTTTCAGGGTTTTACGACCGCCATGAGCAGCTCTGAAGCTATGAATATTCACCCATCCCTGATTTGGGATCACTAATTTCAAGGTACGGAAAGTGCCAGTCATCTGACCACACGACGACAAATACACGACTCACCATAATTCATCTGAACACTCCGTCAGACAAATACGCGACTCACCATAATTTATCTGACCACTCCGTCACACAAATACGCGACTCACTATAATTCATCTGACCACTCTGTCAGACAAATACACGACTCACCATAATTCATCTGAACACTCCGTCAGACAAATACGCGACTCACCATAATTTATCTGACCACTCCGTCACACAAATACGCGACTCACTATAATTCATCTGACCACTCTGTCAGACAAATACACGACTCACCATAATTCATCTGAACACTCCGTCAGACAAATACGCGACTCACCATAATTTATCTGACCACTCCGTCACACAAATACGCGACTCACTATAATTCATCTGACCACTCTGTCAGACAAATACACGACTCACCATAATTCATCTGACCACTCTGTCAGACAAATACACGACTCACCATAATTCATCTGACAACTCTGTCAGACAAATGCACCACTCACCATGCCTCATCTGGGACTTGGGTCTGAACCCATTTCGGGCGAATAGTCAAAAACCAGCGACTGTGACCACTCGGCCACCGGGATGCCTTGCGTGTTAGGGGAAAATCCACTAAATGGACAAAACGTTAGACATACCTTCCTAATAACGTGTCGGTCCTTCTCCAGCGCGAATAACATCCTATACATGCCAGTGGCGCCCATATGAGTACTTCTAGGGGGGGGGGGTAAGAAAAATCCTTACCTCCTTCAAGGCAGTCAAACATTTTAGTAAATGTACAATATACAGCAAAAATAATTGATACAATCAATCATTAACTTTATCAAACATTTGGCTTTACCAACGGGGAAGGGGGGTGTTGAGCCCTCCTCCCCCTTTATGGGCGCCCTTAATACATGCCGAGGCACCGACTGCATCAGATACCGGAGGATTTTCGGAGGTAATTCCAGCCATGCCTGTAGCAGCATTGTCCACAGCTCCACTCGAGACGTCAGTCTAAGATCCATGGATCTGATTTTTCGTTCCACGGCATCCAAGAGAACTTCCATAGGGTTTAAATCCGAGGTCCTTTGGGGCCACTGGATGGTTCTAAACTCAGATGAGTGTTTCTCGAGGAATGTTTCGGCGATTTTGGCTAGGTGGAGCGGCGCGTTGTCCTTCGAAAACAGACCACTGGCGTCAGGAGGCGCGTAGGCCATGAAAACGTGTACCAGCACATGCTGGTAACACCTAGCCGTTAAGGACCTCTCCAGACACGCTAAACTAATGTGTCCCATAAGAAAAAATCCTTCCTGGGGGCCTTCCCAAACCATCACAGTGTGACCACCGCCTTGAACAGAGCCGACCTGTAACGACGGGCCATGGGCTCATGCTGTCGACGCCTCACCAGCACTCACTTGTCAGCGTGGTACAGCTGAAAACGGAATTTATCTGACCACAAGACGTGGCGCTACTCTGCAGAGGTCCACTATTGATGGCACCAGGCGATGCGTACTGTCCGATGACGAGCAGTCAACAGTGGCACACGAGTAGTGCGTCGCTTCCATAGCCCATGGTATTCATTGTGCGTCATACCGTTCACTCGCTGACGCTGCTTTGGTCTCCGACAATTTGACCTGGATGTGATTTGCGCTGCCGTTGCTAAGCGGTCGGTCTGTACGAGCCTGGATATTATACGTCGACCCTGGCTGTCCATGGCGTGTGGTAGGCCACCTCTTGCTGTCATGTGGTTGGTGGGCCACAGCTTGCTTTCATGTAGTTGGTGGGCCACCACTTGCTGTCATGTGGTGGGCCACCGCTTGCTTTCATGTGGTGGGCCACCACTTGCTGTCATATGGTGGGCCACCGCTTTCTGTCATGTGGCTGTTATGTGGTGGGCCACTGCTTGCTGTCTGGGCGCTCGTACGTCCGTCGATGGTATACTCGCGGTACACCCTTGATACGGTTGCCCAAGGAAACACTAGGGTTCTTACCATTTGGGCGAGAGAATGATCCATCGGTCTTGTGCCGGCCATGCGTCTATGGCCAGTAGCTCAAATCATCACGTTTACCCATGTTTATCGATTGCGACACGCTGTTGGGAAGCCCTGATGTCTGCCTATTAATCACCTGCGTTCGGTTTGGGTGTGTTCCGCTTTGCGCGGGGATGCCCATGTCAACTGCCCCCTCACTCGTATCTCTAATGTTTTGTCTACTGAATGTAAGCACACCGGACGAAAAATTAATCACCCCTGGAAAGAACGTACCTAATAACGGGTGACTGCGACTCTTGCCTTAATAACAGCATGAATCCGGTGTCGTAGAAACTCCACAAGGTTGTGGATGTACTGAACATTGATTTGCAGTCACTCGTGCGTCGATTGTGCTTGAAGTTCCACCGGAGTACGTGGGTATCTATTCCGGCGTTTCACCTTCTGTTCCAAATGATCCTACAGATTTTCAATAGGATTTTAATCTGGGGATTTGGCGGGCAAGTCGAGGTAAGACAGTGTTGCTGATTATTCGTCGTGCTACTCAGACACAGTTTTAGTCCTGTGCACACTGCCATTGTCGTCCTGGAAGACAGGAGTAGTAATTTGACGCTGCTCCTGGAGATGTAGAGCAAAGGCCAACACTTCGTCATTCAGAATGCGGAGGCATGCATTCTAATTCACATTCATCGTCACTGCAGCGAGAGGGCCTATTTTGTGGTACGAAAAACACCCCCAAAACATCACAGAACCGCCTCCAGCTTGAACAACACCTTCGACACAATCAGGATTAAAGGCTTCATTGGTCTTGCAATGCACTTGTCGCGTCCCATCATTGGAGTACAAACGAAAACGAGAGTCATCAGACGAAATTACTCGTTTCCAGTCCTCTACAGTAAAGTTGTGGAGCCTCTGACCCCATTGATAACGTGTGACTTTGTGACTTGCTGTTAAACGAGGCCTCTCCCGTGGTACTCTGCTCCAGATGTCCATCACATGCAGTTCTCGTCGCAATTTCCTATGGGAAATTGGTTGGAAGGAACTTTCATTGACTTTTTTGAGCAATTGTTGCCTGGTTTGAAACCGATTTGTAGTTACTAAGCGTGAACCATGGCTGCGGTCCTTGTCGGTGGGAATCGTTTTCCGGTCACGCCGATTTTCAGTTGACTGCGAACTACACCAGTGTGCATAGGCCCGCTGGGCAGTACGCTTCGACACACCAAAAAATCGGGCGACTTCATTCAATCTGTGTCCGTGGGCAAGGCCAAAAAGAAATGTAACGTCTGTCTTACGACCTATATTGCAGACTAAATTCAACGCACACGTTGCCCTTCACCACTGCATGAAACAGAAATGATCCCGTAGACCACGTCACTGCTATTTATTTCTCAACAATGCTATCAGGGCGCCCACTATGCAACTGATAACTTCCCACTGTCATTTCTGTTATCGTTGACTAATTTTTTGTCCAGTGTGCTTATTTAACTGTTATTAGAGAAAGGAAAAAGACAGATGTGTTACTTTTTCTAAGTAAGATGTAATAGTACATCAAAATTGAAAGATTTTGCATAAGATATGAATACATTGACATTTGTTGTGTGTCGTGATGAGAAAGTTGAAATGCGCTAGACCGTTTACCTACCAGAACACAGATTTTTTGTACTTTTGGAGATTTCATAATTTCTACCGTGCAGGTATTTATTATTTGTTGTTTTTAGTTAAGAGAAGTACATGACTTACAGTGAACTCATAAAACGCTTAGGCCACCTCCGAAAAACAGAGGCTCGTGACCAAACATTCGAAACACGCCAGAAGGTCGCCAGCTGAAAGATTATCAGGTCATCGGTTGCAGAACTGGACGAGCATGTTTTTCCATTGACTCCTGATACACGAGGTAAAATGTCAAACTTTGGGAGACCTCCCATTGCTACATAAAACACGCGGGAAGAATTTCTACCCTTTTTATTATAACCTCTCTTTTATTTTTCACTTCCGGATTATCTACGAAGCTAAAAATTTGCGTCTATTGTTAGCAGCGAATGAACGAAGTGAAAATTTCAGATTTTTCGAATAACCTTTCAATTTCATACTTATATACACTGCTGTTAATAGAAATTTGCAACACCATGAAGAAATGCTCGGATTTGCACAAAATTTGCAGGGTGGATAGGGCAACATGGGAGATGCAAATGATTATAATTGCAGCGCACATGCAATCGGAAACTTCACACCAAGGGTTATAAAAGAGGGCGTACATAAAGCAGGTTTTAAAACATGCTATCGCTAAATTTGACCGTACGCAGTTGTTAACATGTAAACATGCCGCGTAGGACGACGAGACAACCATATGAACACTTGACGGATTTAAAAGAGGTAGAATCGTTGGACTCAGAGAAGGTGGTTTATCATACCACGATATCCCGTGCACGCGTTAGGCGTACATGGCGTCAATGAACAGCAGAAGGTTCTATGCACCTTCGGACAGGGTCTGGGGCTCGAATTCGCTCGACTGAGCGGCAAGACAGGCACTTGCACCGTAAGCCAGTGACGTTGTGCACAACACCATCTACGACACTTGCGCAGCAATGGAGGATGATCACACATCGTCCGTTGTCTGCAAGCATTGTCCGTCACTGATTGCTGCAGAGAGGCCTCGTTGCTCGCCGTCCATTGTTGCGACTTCATTTGACTCTGAACCATAGGCGCCGGCGTTTGCGGTGGTGCCGCGAATGTAAAAACTGAAGTGCTGAATGGGAGCATATTGTGTTTTGGAACAAGTCCAGATTCAATACAATGCATCAGGACGGGCGAATCCTCATTCGCAGATACCGCGGTGAATGACATCTGGAACGCAGCATTGTGCAGCGCCATAACGGTCCCACGCCGATGGTATGGTGCGTTATTGCGTTTCATTCACGCACTGGCCTACTGCGCATCACAGGCACATTAAACAGTCAACACTACATCCCGGAAGTGTCTGATGCTGAATTTCTACCCTTGGATTTACTTATTACTAATTTATTGGCCTTCCTCATCACGAACCGGTATGTAATTGTGGTCGTTTGCACCTTGTACCATAAGTAATCACTCCCATAAATTTCGTTATTATTGATTGTTTCTTCCTTGGTGTTGCAATTTCTATTAACATCAGTGTATATACGACGTATATACACTGAAGTGCCAGAAAAACTGGTACAGACGAACTTATGCAAAATACATAGCAACGTCATATATGCGCGTACTCGGTTCCGTCCGCCAATGCGTATATAAAGCGATAGACATCCTTGCCAGCTGTCAGAGCCGTTTTCGGCATGAGAATGACCAGCAATAACGATTTAAGCGATTTTCAACGCGGTGTCATAGTTGGCGCTCGTGAGATGGGCAATAGTATTTCGGAGATAGACACGAAGTTCGGATTTTCACGGACGATCATTGCAAGGGTGTACCGTGACTACAAGAATTCCGGCAAAACCTCCAACTTACGATACCAGTGTGGCCATAAAAAGACATTGGGTGAAGGTGTCCATCGTCGGCTGTCAAGAATCGTTTCACGCGATAGGCGTGCAACACTCTCGCAGGCATCATAGGAATTCGATGCTGGAGCCTCAACAAGCATCAGCGTCCGGACTGTGCAACGTACCATGCACGATATGGGATTTGAGAGCCGACCCCCAACTCTAGTCCCCTTGATGGGTGCACGACACAGAGCTATGCGCCTCGCTTGGGCACGACAACACCGCCACTGGACACTTGATGACTGAAAACAAGTAGCCTGGTCTGACGAGTCGCGTTTCCAACTGTATCAGGAAGATGGAAGGACTCGTGTGTGGCGCAAACCCCATAAAGCCAAGGATCCCGCCTGTCAACAGCGAACTGTACCGGCTGATGGGGGGTCTGTAATGGTATGGGGTGTGTTTAGCTGGATTTCACTGGGACCCCTGGTACGTCTACAAACGTCTGTGACCGGCCAACGCTATGTGCGCACCCTTTCTGACGAGGTACACCCATTCATGTCCTGCATTCATGCTGATGAGTTGGGCCTGTTCCAACAGGACAATGCACCCCCACACAAGTATCGGGACGCCGCATTATGGTTAGAGGAGCATACATACATCTGAGTTTGGGATGTTGTCATTTCCACCCAAGTCCCCAGATCTGAACGTGATAGAACAAATTTGGGATGTCATGCAACGTGCTATCGAACACAGGTGTACGAGACCTCGGAATACACCCGGCTTGTGGAACGCTCTGAAGGAAGTATGATGTGCATTGCCTACAGCAGATTTCCAGAAGCTAGTGGAGTTCATGCGCCGTCGTATTTCTGCAGTCCTGCGCTCCCGTGGGAGACCTACCGAGTATTAGACTGGTGTACCAGTTTTTCTGGCACTTCAGTGTATATCATAATCATCAGCCATTATCAATCCACTGCTGTACGAAGGTCTCCCTAAGTCTTTTCCTTTCATATCATTTCAACATGCTTTTGAATTTTATTAACACATTTCCCACGTGATCTTCTCCTAGGTCTCTTCCTGTCACTTGGAATCCAGTCTGGTACTTCAGTTGTCCAACAGTGGTTAGTTCTACTGCGTGTCCCACTCGTTACTTTACCCAAGTTTTGATTAATAAGATCTTGAATAATTACAGTAATTGAATGATATTTGGTAAGAACATACCTTCATCCATGGAAAACAGAACCATATAATAAGAGATGTTGAAAGTGTCTTCCCTGTGCATCGAGGCAGTCTTGAACACGAGACTCCATACTTCGGAATGTTCGCGCCAGTTGCCACTTCCTTGCAGATGTTGTTCTTCAATGCCTCAAAGGCTTGTTATGAAGCATCACTGATTTGAGATACCCCCAGAGAAAGAACATCAGGGGGTGTTAGGTCAGGAGATCGAGGTGGCCACATTCCTTTAGAAATCACGTGATCTCAAAAAAAAATCTATTTCAGCCATACTAACATGTGATGTATGACAAGTTGCCTCATCTTGTTGAAAATACGAGGGGCAACGTGTTAGTAGAAATGTCAGTATGAATTTCCAATGAAACTCACGCTCACACCTTACTGTCGACTTACTTTTCCCAATAAATACGGACAAGAAACACACGCTTGGCTATGGTTGACCGGGAGGACATCGTTAACGCATACGACCAGCCACGCGACTAACAAACTTCTGAACCCGAGAAATCACGAACCTGACAACGAGCGCGCCAACCGGCATTGAAGGACATTTGAAAGGCAGTGGTAGTGATTACACCGGAACAACTGACGCGAACTTTCTGAAATACGGAGTCTCGTGTTCAAGCCTGTCTTGATGCACAAGGAGGACACTTTCAACATCTGTTATGATATGGTTCTGTTTTCCATGGATGAAGGTATGTTCTTACCAAATATCATTCAATTACTGTAATTATTCACGATGTTATTAATCAAAACTTGGGTTAAGCAGCGAGTTAGACACTCCTTATTAATATGCCCAACACATTCCTTCTCTACTTTGATCACAATGTCATCAATTCCTGTTTCTCAAATACATGTGTTCCTCTTCCTACCCCATCTCGGTTATACCAAGCATGTATCTCTCCATGCTTCTTTCAGTTGTTTGTACCACTGCATGTCTCTGATTCCTAAGTAAGAACTGGAAGGATGTATTGATTAAACACTTTTCTTTTAAGACATAACTGTAAATTGTTTTTGTTTTTAAAAATTTTAACGGTTTCTTTCCAAAAGCTCTCCAACTGAGTTTTATACGCTTATTTATTTCTTTTGCGACGCTCCATTGCTTGGAATCTGTTGTCCGAGGTAAATTTAGGCATCGGTTACTTCAAGATTTCCCACATCAACTTTCACAAACCCAATTTCGGTAAGAGCATTTTACACCTCAATTTAGATTTCTGTATCTCATTTTTAAATCCACTTTAATGTTCTCAGCAAATTCCTGGACCACACACAGTGGTATCAGAATAATATGACCACCCTTGGCTCGGTTGACAGCGGTGAGACGGCGTGGCATGGACGCAATGAGGCCCTGGAAGGCTGCCCGAGGCACCCGTGCCCATTCGGACTGCAGCAGAGCGCAGGGCTCCTGGACGTGACGTGGTTCTTGGTCGGCACATCAAGCCTGTCGATCCAAATAGTCCCACAAGTACTCTATGGGATTGAGGTCAGACGATTTCGCCGGCCAAGGAAGAACGGAGACATCGCTGTCGTGTTCCTGGAACCAGTCACGCACCTCCTTAGCCACGTGGCACGGCGCATTGTGCTGTTGGTGTAAGTGCCCGACTTACGCGTCCTCGAAACCGTGCAAGTCGGGGACTTACTGTATAGGTACCAAGATATGACTGCTTTTACATCGACGGAAATTCGATGTTACACAGGAAAAAATTTCTGAAATTCACGAGCCACTTTCCGTGATTTCTTTCGTGAATTAAAGAAGCATATTTCTGATACAACTTTTTCCGTGAAATGACGGAAATTTTTTTTCAGAAACCTTTCCGCAATTTCTTATACACAATCGAGTCACACTATTGTGATCACCTCCTACTTCTGACGTCAACAACGCGTAGCCAATGAAAGAAGGCATGTGTCGTGAGCTGGCATGGAGGGCATATAAGGTGTGCTGTAGGCATTCTGAAAACATATGGCCGCGGGTGGCCTAGTGGGCAACGTTCGTGACTGTCACGGAAAGGACCTCAGGTTCGCTCCCAGTAAGGTACGAACGCTCGATCCACTAAATATCCGCCGTGCGTCGGATGGGCACGTTAAGCCGTCGGACCCCGGGTACTGGCCCCTCGGTAATAAATAAGGGCGTCTTACTCCCCCTTTCTACTTCGCTTCCGTGTCACTTTCCTATCGGGCACTCTAACCCAAATCTCCTAGCTTCCTATTTCTAAGGGTTGTTTAAGACCTGGGGTCAGACACTCCCTTCCTAAAATCCTCTACATATGATCATTTGATAATTTGAAAACATATCACTCGCTGCTTTCATGGATAAAAGGAGCGATTTATCAGATTTGCAAGAACGGATGTTTATCGGCTTTCGGGCCAAGGGTGCCAGTATTTCTGAAACACCGCAGTTTGTGAACTGTTCGCGTGCTGCTGCGGTTGAAGTGTATCGTGATTGGAGAAATGGCACCATTGCAAATAAGCGACGTGGAAACTGCGGAGCACCACGTGCCATTGATGTGACAGGTTTATCTGCTTCGAAGGTACGCGAGGGCCAATCAACATGCTACAGTAGCAACTCACTGGCTGAATGAACCAGAGGGCCTACCGGAAGTGTGTCTAAAATGACAATTCAGTTAACCCTGCTGCGTATGGTGCTCCAATGCAGACGGATAGTCACTGCACCTCTGCTAACGAAGGTGCATCAGCTGAAAAGGCTTAAATTTTCACGGCAGTATCGGAATTGGACCTGCGCTAATTGGCAAAGGATTGCCTTCTCCGATGAGTCACGTTTTCTGCTTCATCGAATGGATGGACCTTGGCGTATAAGGCGAGAAACATCGGAGAACAAACACTCTTCAACCATTGCTGGGCAGAACACAAACCGGTGGGGACAGCATTATGGTCTGGAAAATGTTTCGTGGCATTCTCTGAGTCCACTCATAACTGTGGAAGGCACTATGGACCGAATTCGTAATGAATCCATCCTTGTAGACCATGTACACCCATACATGCTGATTGTCTTCTCTCGGGTGGATGTGATCTTCCAGCACGACAATGCGACGTCTCACACAGCAAGAAATGTTCGGAAACGGTTGGAAGGGTACGATGAAGACTTCAAAGTACTTCCCTAGCCCTCTAATTCCCCAGACTTAACCCCAATTAAGCATCTGTGGGACCACCTAGATTGTGTTGTTCGCTCTATCGAACCTCTACCACGCACCCTCAGGCAGCTGTCAGATGCACTGCAGTCAGCATGGCTCCACATACCTATGAACACCTTTCAGTACCTTACTGAGTCACTCCCAGCCCGTCTAGCTGCTGTCTGCGCTGCACACGGCGGTTACTCTGGATATTAGCTGGTGGTCACAAAAATGTGACTCGACCGTGTATTAACGGAAAAACTAGATTCTCACTTTTTCCATATACATATGTCGAAAAATTTCCGGTATAGGAGGGATTCGCGGGAATACTTGGGGGTTTGATTAACTGTTAAATTTCAATAGTCTGTCAAAATATTTGATTTTGAAGTTCCGTAGCGAGATTGGATATTATGGATAATATATCGCATGAATTTTGGTTACTATGACACAGGATATTTCTTCTCCTCTTCCCCATTTTGTGCACCTGCTATTATATATTGTGTTACCATAAGAAACCGGGTACTTAATTTATTGTACAGGTGATTGTACGATGTCTATGTATCAGTCCGTGGAGTCCTCAAGACAAAAGCTGTACAGCTACCAAGAGTAAATTTTGTATTTAGAAGTTTTGTGTAATAATATTATAAAACAGTATATTGCACCTTCTCTTGAAGATAATTGAAAGTTATTATCAGTTGAAAAAAGATCTTGAACTCCAAATCATTCTGTTGCTTCGAAAAAATCACGATGAAAAAAATATGTAATTTGTAATAAGACCTTCTACAGAAAAAAATATTACAAACGTATTTAAAAAAGAATAAACTCTATTAGAAAATCAAATGACTAAATCACTAGCATTAACGAAAAAAAAAAAAATCATCATCTCCCCGATTAGTTTTGCCTCGGACGTGAGTCTGATTCCCGTGACTTTCTGGCTCAGTGGTTAAGACGCGCGGCTTCAACCCAAAGAACCTGGGCTCGATCCGCACCACCGGCGCGAGATGATTCTCTGGCGTAAGGGTTAAAATATTCAGCGTGTTAAAGTTTGCGAAATTTCTGTCTAAATACAGAAAAGCTTGAAGCAGAAATAAACGGAATTACTGACTACGAAAAATATGTGAAAATACGGAAGTTAAAAAAAATAACGGGAACTTTTGAAAACAGAAATTCGGTTAAATGACGAATATTTACCGGTAACTTTGCTGCACGTTATTTTTAGAAATTTTCCGTGAATTCACACCACTTATTTTTTACAAAAATGACGAATATTTATCGGTTAAATGACGAATATTTATCGGTTAAATGACGAATATTTACCGGTAACTTTGCTGCACGTTATTTTTAGAAATTTTCCGTGAATTCACACCACTTATTTTTTACAAAAATGACGAATATTTATCGGTTAAATGACGAATATTTATCGGTTAAATGACGAATATTTACCGGTAACTTTGCTGCACGTTATTTTTAGAAATTTTCCGTGAATTCACACCACTTATTTTTTACAGTGTAATATTGATAAAAGTCGAGAGTTAACGAAGTTTGAAAGAACACCGTTAACTCACGACTTTTATCCATACTACACTGTTGGTGCCGGCGCATGAGTTACTCTATCGTGGACCTAGGTGGTAGAGGAATGTGGTATCAAGAAGGGAGCGCAGTAGGCGGAGGGACAAACGTAGCCGTCGACGATTGTCTCGCATAGTTGCAACAAGCCGGAGCGACACTTGTACAAATCACCGCTATCCAACGATGGAGGAGCCAGAAACGTCTTCACTAAAACCATCAGGCGATCACTAAAAACAATAGGACATAGGAGCCTCCGACTCGTTAAACTGCTGACGCCACATACTGGAATTCGATATTTTCTCGTAGCAGCCGGATCAAAGCAAGGTAAGGAATGGTGGAGACTTTAATCGTGCGAGGAATATCTCAAGTTCGTCAGTTTATCAGAATTAAGATTCGCTACGCTTTCTGATATCAGTAATTTCCATATAACAAAAGGATTTTTTTTAATCAGTGGGATGCATCTGAGAAACAAAACAGGTGATTAAAAACTCCAAAAAACATCCGTTTATTTACACTTGTAGTTGTTACGAGTTAATGGAGAAACGAAAAACGAAAAACAAAGTCCGACGGGAAAAGAGAAAGCGAGAGAGAAAGGATTATAAAGGAAGTGAGAGGCAGACAAAGAAAGAGGAGTGAAGAGAGACATAGGATGTTAGAGATAGTAAAGAGGAAAGAAACAGAATAAAAGGAACAAATACGGGCAAGGGAGAGGCAAGAGTAAGACAAAAATATAAAGAGAAACACAGAGAAAGAGTAAGGGACAGAGAAAAGTAAAGAAATTGTGATACAGACACAGGGAGTAGGAGAGGTAAAAACAGATGCGAAAGGTGGGGAAAGAGAGAAAGAGGGAGAGAAAAGTGTGACTCACGGAGGGAGAGAGAGGTAAGGTAAAGAAAAGGTAAAAAACAGGAAGAGTGAGATGAAATATGAGGAAGGTAAATATAGAAAACAGTGAGAGAGTCAGCGAGGGGGAAAGATACCCAGACGAAAAAAAAAAAAAAAAAGAGAGTGATCAGCAGAAAAATTAAACATTAATAGAGCAACAAAATA
Organism: Macrothele yani; assembly: GCA_039090855.1. Lineage (NCBI taxonomy): Eukaryota > Metazoa > Arthropoda > Arachnida > Araneae > Macrothelidae > Macrothele > Macrothele yani. The sequence goes on along the minus strand of CM077001.1, from coordinate 154,886,018 downwards.
GGAAGAGACATAATGACAGAAATAGCGAGAGAGAGGGAAGTAGGAGAGATTAAAAAAAAAAAAAAAACAGAGGTGAGAGGTAGGGAAAGAGAGAAAGAGAGAAAAGTGAGACTCAGGGAGGGAGGGAGCTATAAGGTAAAGAAAAGGTAAAAGACAGGGAGAGTGAGATGAAATAATAGAAAGGTAAAAATAAGGGAAACGGCGAGAGTCAGCGAGGGAGAAAGATCCCTAGAGGAAAAAAAGAAAGAGAGATAAGCAGAAAAATTAAAGATTGATAATTAATAGAGCGACAAAATCGGAAGTGAAATAATGACAGAGATAGCGAGAAATAAGAGAACAGAGAAAGACCGCGTGAGAAAATATAAGAAGTGCAGAGAAAAACAAAGATAGAAAAAAGAGAAAAAGGTGCAAAGAGAAATAAGTGCAGAAAATTAATGGGGAGAGAAGCAGAGAAAAAGGGAAAGTGAGAAAGATAAAAGGGGAATAGACAGAGACATGCAAGAAGAGAAGCAAAGAGACAAAGACATAAAGAAATGCGAATGTATACAGACAGTCAATGAAGAACTAGTTTTGAATTACGAAAACGAACGTTGATTAGTAATTTCATTCCAAATGTACTTATACAGTGTGGAAAAAGTAAAACTCGACAGAAATACTTGTAAAGACATAACATGTCGAGTACAGCCGGAAAAAAAAAAAAGCGTCGCACCTTACTGGCAGTACAAACACGAAAAAATGAACCCTGTTTTTCCGCTATAGCCAGTGAAGTGAGAGACAGAGAGAAAAAAAAAGAACAACTGTACCTAGGTATCATTAAATGACGTCACCTAAACAAGTCAGTCAGTGGGTTTGGTTTAACGCCAGGGCTGAACGCAGGTTGTTTGTGGCCAACCCCCCCCCCCCCCCCTTCCCAATGCGATACAAGGTCAATAACCCTCCGACGAGGAAGTCTCCAAATGGTCACTTTCACGCATGGATTCCGCATATACAACACCATCAGCGTGACCTACAGTATGTTGTTGATGTTGCTGCAGTTCTTTGTGGGTTACTTTAATGATTTGGCGTCACAATGAAATGACCGAAGCAATTCCTCTCTCCTTTTTTAAAAAAATTCTGCTGAATATTTAAATTAAAGAAAAACAAACAAACTCTGCTTTGTGTAACATAGTAGCCTGCCACATTCAAGTAATAAATCTTTCAAGTGCCTTGCAGATAGATTATAAAGATCCTGCCTTTAATTCATGAATCAATTCATTCATTCGTTCTTTAATGCAATCCTTCATCCCTAACTTTATTTTTCTTGAAGCCTAATTTGGAAAATTAATTTTATGATTCATAAATTGTAGAATAATATATTTGCAATGTATCTCATGGTTTTTAAGATAACATTTTCGTGCTAACTACAATCAAGATTGCAAAGAGTTTTAATTAATTGCTTTCATCACTTCGTTCAATCAACGGAATCTTTACAAAAACTTGATACTTTTCTGCTTGTTAATTTGTGAGTATGATGTCTAAATTTCGTGCTAACACACTTTCGTTGAAGACAGCTGCATGGAATTTAAACGAAATGTCTTGAGGCTCCAGTTTTGTTTTATGGTCGAAGCAAAACTATGGAGGATATCTCACATGTACTGGACCGGCATGCCTTACGGTACCTGATACGCATATACAGTGGTCACAAAAAGTTAGGGATATTGCGGTTTCGAAGGCGTGTTGATAAGCAAATTTAGCAACTACTGGAGATCGGTTATCAGCGTGGGTAGCAGGGGCAGATCCAGAGGTTTACTCTGGAGGGGAGAAGGGGGAGGGGGAGAGAAGACATTATGAAGGGTTTTTTAGATATAACAAAGATATAACGTTAGTATATCTATATATATGTATATTGTATGGCATTTTTACGAATTTGGAATTTTTTAAAATAATTTGTTTTATACACTGAGTGGCCACTTTATTATGGACCAACCCCTCAGTACTTCGTTGGGCCACCTTTTGCCTTTAACATTGCGTCGATTCTTCGTGGCTTGGGCTCCACGAGATGTTGATAGGTGGTTTGTGGAATCTGAGACCATGCTTGATGAATAGCACTTTTCAAGAGTGTGAGATTGCAGGGTTGTGGATCCAGCTGTATCATGGCTCGTTCAACTTCATCCCAAAAATTCTCAATGGGGTTGAGATCTGGAGATTGTGGGGGCCACCTATGCAAATTAAACTCACCGACATGTTCCTGAAACCAATCCTGTACAATATGAGCACTATGGCAGTACACATTATCTTATTGAAAGTAGCCATCGCCATTGGGATAAACCATCCACATGACAGGATGCACTTGGTCCGCAACAATGTCTAGATATGATGTGCCAGTCAGACGTTGATCAACACGAATTAAAGTGCCCAAAGCATGCCAGGAAAACATTCCCCAAACCAAAACGTTGCCTCCACCAGCTTGAAGGGTTATAGCAATGCATTTGGGGTCCATGCTTTCGTGCTGTTTCCGCCAAATTCTCACTCGGCCATCGGCATGGTGCAACTGAAAACGTGATTCATCGGACCACATAATTTGTTTCCAATTATCGACTGTCCAATCCTTGTGCTCCTGTGCGAACTGGAGACGTTTTCTCTTGTTAACTGCAGACAGCAAAGGTGTTCGAACAGGCCTTCGGCTGCCATATCCCATCCGATGCAGTGTACGGCAAACAGTGTGTGCAGAGATCATTTGGGGAGATCCTTGATTAAGATGGTCTGTAATTTGCTGCAGTGTTGCCTTTCTGTTGTCTTTTACCAGTCTGGACACTCTCCGTTCCGCCCGAGCAGTCACTAGTCGATGACGACCACACGTTGCACGTAGAGACCCAGTTTTTCAGCTGACAGTCCAGTCTTTAAACACTTTAACAACAGCTGCTCTGGAACATTTCACGAATGCGGCGGTTTCGGTGATACTCGCTCCATGGCTCCGAGCTCCTACAATCATCCCACGTTGAGAGTCCGCTAAATCGCATTTTTTACAGATCTCGTCACCCAAAAATCACTCTACTACTGTCGCAAGCACTAAGTCTTCCCTTTTTATACTAGCCTCGCCCTCTGGCGGCAACAGCGTGAAGCCATAGCTCATTTGCTTAAAACTGTCAGGTGGTCATAATAAAGTGGCCACTCAGTGTATATATGAGATTTTTACGACTTTGTTTACGATCCAATTAAGATACGTACGTAGGTCAGATTGTTATTCACAGTTTCTCCCAGCTACTCTGTTTTCAGTACCAAGCTCTGCCTTACCCTGTTTCGAGACGTTATAGACGCTAGACAATATGACAATAATAGCAAAGAACTAACAAAGAATACCCCCATGCTCCCCCCCCCGCTGTCCCTGTCTACCCTTTATCTTTTGCTCTCTCTGTGTATTTTCTTCCCTTCTCTTTCTTTTTTTACTGAAGCTAAAACAACTTTCTTTTAATTGAAGGTTTAACGACCACCGTGAGCAACTGAATGGGCTATAAGCAGTGCAGTCGCCTGTCCTTAATATAGTGGCACTGGTTCCAGGGAAGGGAGCGAGCCAGAGCCGTAAGACAAACAGAACATCCATGCCTCACCGGGATTTGAACCCTGACCCTTCTCGGACGAATGGTCATAAGCCATCCCTTAGACTACTGCGCCAATGCTAAATCAGGGTAATACGTATTTTAAATCCAATTCCGTAGTAAGTTTAATCGTTAATTCTTTTTTTAGAAAAACTGAAAACAAAATATGCTATGCAAAGCAAATCGTTTACGATCTTAGCTACTTTAAACGTAAAAACTTCGTTAGGGTTTAGGGGGGAGGGGGTCGTTTCAGTCGCCCTCCGCTGGAGCCGCCACTGGTGGGTAGCTATGTCATATGTAAATTATCATCATGAGAACACAGCACCTGGCGTGCCAGCTCCTATAAAACTACCCTACGAGAAGTGGGAAACGGATCGTTTCAGCGCTTGGTCCAGACTCTAGAAGTTTGCTGAATGTATCGCCTTCACTGTAGGATTAACCTGAAATGATATCCAGACAACGTCTAAGCATTGACAAGAGAAATAGTACTGTTGGTATGTTACAGGCAAGTGTACGGCAGATCGATGTGGCTGCTGCTTTAGGAGTTTCGCAATGTGTAAAAAGTCGGCTACACACGAGATTTCTACGACATGGAAATGTTGTAGATCAACCCTGGAGTGGTCGCCCGAGGATAACCACCAGGAGGAAAGATCGCTACCTGACAGTAAGTGCATAGAGAGGACACAGTATATATTATATCACCAGTAACCAATTCCGGAATAACTTCAAGCTGCTGCTGGTGTCACATTTTGTGCTAAAATGGTACGAAACCGTCTTCACGAGTACGGACTCAGAACAAGGAGGCCGCTGAGATTTATAGTATTGAGATTTGCTCACTGTCGGCAAATATGTACCTGACACCAACAGTACATTTCATGGAATACAGAGTGGCACGATGCACTTTTCATAGACGAAGCTGTGACGTGCCTGCCCCGCAGGACGCACATGACATAAAGGCAGATAGCAGCGAGAACGAACGTCTGTGTAGCTCAGTTGGTAGAGCGACTAGTTCCGGAACAAGTGGACTCGGGTTCGATCCGCGAGTGGACCAAAATGACGGAGAAGTTTACTTCGTTATAAAGCATTATGATAATATAGCAAGTGGCGTGCGAGTTTCTACAAAAAGTACCCTGCGAAAAGTGGAAAATGGGTCGTTTCACCGCTTTGTCTAGAAGTTTGCTGGATGTGAGATTAACCTGAAATGATATCCAGACGAAGTTTAAGCATTGGCAACAGAAATAGTTCTGTTGGCATGTTACAAACAGGTGTACTGCTGATCGATGTGGCTGCTGCTTCAGGAGTTTCGCAAAGTGTAGAAAGTCGGCTACACACAAGATTTCTACGGTATGAAAACGTTGCAGATCGACACAGGAATGGTCGCACGAGAATAACCACCAGGAGGCAAGATCGCTACCCGACAGTAAGTGCTCGGAAAAGGTCTAGTATCTCCAGTAGCCAACTCCGGGAATCACTTCGAACTGCTTCTGCTGTCACTGTATTCAAACGGTACGAAACCGTCTTCACGAGTACGGACTCCGATCAAGGAAGCAGCTGAGATGTATAGAATTGAAATCAGCTCACCGTTTACCTGAGTCCAATAGTTCAGGTAATACAGAGCGGCCCCATGTACTTTTCACAGACGAATTCCATTTGCTCTTTATCCTGACACTCGACGATGACACGTGTGGAGGAGATCCGGCACACGAATGCAACCACACCACACGCAGTCCGTCCACCCTTACCAGCGGCTGAAAATCATAGCATTGAATCGTAATAGGAAAATCATGGGGGGATTCATCGTAATCGGAAAATCATGGGATTGAATCGTAATCGGAAAATCATGGGATTGAATCGTAATCGGAAAATCATGGGATTCATCGTAATCGAAAAATCATGGGATTGAATCGTAAACTATTGCTATTTCAACTCTCTGTCTTTATTTCGTCCACCCACTGCAGATTGAGTCCCGCAAAGACAAATATGCGCCCTTGAGGATCAGTGGCAAATTAATGTACCCGACTTGCCATTCTCTGCTGCATGCGGGTAAGAGACAAAGTGGGTCCGGGGCAGACTTCATAGGGAACCATCTACGCATTCGTGTCCCCAAACACAGGGAATACGTGGAAAACCCCAGAAAAAAAACGCAGACTAGATGGCCGGCAGGACTGGGATTCGAACACTCATCAGAAACGTCCGCCTTTCACACATCGCATAGTGACTTAGCCAACTGTGCTATGCCGGTGGTTGCTATTTCATCTAAGAGCACTAAAAAATAAGTGGTGTGAATTCACGGAAAATTTCTGAAAAAAAAAACGTGCAGCAAAGTTACCGGTAAGTGTCCGTCTTTTAACGGCATCTCCGTTTCCAAAAGTTCCCGGTTTTTTTTTTCAACTTCCGTATTTTCACAGATTTTCCGTAGTTAGTAATTCCTCGAAAAAGTCTGTTTCATGTTTTTCCATATTTTAAACAGAAATTTCGCAAAATCCAACACGCTGAATATTTCATCTGTTGCCGCCCTGGTGGCGCAGTGGTCTAAGCGATGGCTTACGATCATTCGTCTGAGATGGTTCTGGTTTCGAATCCCGGTAAGGTATTGATGTTGTGTTTGTCTTACGGCGCTGGCTCTCTCCCTTTCCTGGACCAGTGTCCCTAAATTAAGGACGGGTGACTGCTTATAGCCCATTGAGTTGCCCATGATGGTCGTTAAACCTTCAATAAAAAAAATAAAAAATAAATAAAAAATGAATATTCAGCTCTTACACGCGAGAGAATCCTTTTGAGTCAATGGTGGGTGGTGACCAAGCCCAGGACTTTTGGGTTGAAGCCACGCGTCTTAACCACTGAGTCAGAAAGTCACAGGAATCAGACTCACGTTCAAGGCAAAACTATTTGGGCGATGATTATTTTTTTTTTCATTAATGCGAGTGATTTAGTCATTTTATTTTCTATTGGAGCTAATTTTTGAATACGTTTGTTATAATTTCATTTTTCTGTAGGAGGTCTTACAACAAATTACGTATTTGTTTCATTGTGATTTTCGGAAGCAACAGAATGATTTGGAGTTTGAGATCTTTTTTCAACTGACAATACCTTTCAATTATCTTCAAAAGAAGGTGCAATGTGCTGTTTTATAATATTATTTCACAAAACTTTTAAATATAAAATTTATTCTTCGTAGCTGTATACACGGTCGAGTCACATTATTGTGACCACCAGCTAATATCCAGATCAACCGCCGTGTGCAGCGCGGACAGCAGCTAGACGGGCTGGGAGTGACTCAATAAGGTGCTCGAAGGTGTTCACAGGTATGTGGAGCCATGATGACTGCAGTGCATCTGACAGCTGATGGAGGGTGCGTGGTGGAGGATCCATAGAGCGAACAGCACAATCTAGGTAGTTCCACAGATGCTCAATTGGGTTTAAGTCTGGGGAATTAGGGGGTCAAGGAAGCACTTTGAAGTCTTCATCGTGCTCTTTCTACCACTCTCGAGCATTTCTAATTGTGTGACACACCGTATTGTCGTTCTGGAAGATCCCATCCGCCCCAGAGAAGACAATCAGCATGTATGGGTGTACGTGGTTTGCAAGGATGAATTCATAACGAATTCGGTCCATAGTGCCTTCCACAGGTATAAGTGAACCAAGCGAATGACACGAAACCATTCCCCAGACGATAACGCTGCACTACCAGCTTGTGTTGTTTCAGCAATGGTTGAAGAGTGTTTGTTCTCCGATGTTTTTCACCTTATACTCCAACGTCCAACTGTTCGACGAAGCAGAAAACGTGACTCATCGGAGAAGGCAATCCTTTGCCAATCAACGGAAGTTTAATTCCGACACCGCCGTGTAAATATAGGCCTTTTTTGCCAGTGCACCTTCGTTAGTATAGGTGTAGTGACCATCCGTCTTGCTTCGGATCCTCATACGCAGCAGGGTTCGCTGAACTGTTGCTTTAGCCACACTTCCGGCCGCCCCCTGGTTCATTCGGCAAGTGAGTTGCTCCGTGTAGCGTGTCGATCAGGGCTCACGCATCTTCGATGCCGACGTTCACCTCTCACATCAATGTCACGGGGTGCTGCGTACTTTCCACGTCACTTATTCGCAAAGGTGCCATTTCTCCCATGATGATACACTTTAATCACAGCAGCATGCGAACAGTTCACAAACTGCGCTGTTTCAGAAATACTGCCAACCTTGGCCCGAAAGCCGATAATCATCCCTTTTTACAAATCTGATAAATCGCTCCTTTTATTCATTACAGCAACGAGTGATATATTTTCAGAATGCCTACATCACACCTTATATATCCTCAAGTGCCTTCTTTCATTGGCAACGCGCTGTTGACGTCAAAAGTAGGAGGTGGTCACAATAATGTGACTCGACCGTGCAGCTTTTATCTTAAGGACTCCACACACTGTTACATAGACATCGTACAATCACCTGTACAATAAATTAAGTACTCGGTTTCTTACGGTAACACAATATATAATAGCTGGTGCACAAAATGGGGAAGAGAAGAAGAAATATCCTGCGCCAAAATAACCAAAATTCATGCGATATACTATCCATAATATCCGATCTCGCTACAGAACTTTAAAATCAAATACTTCAACAGACTATTGAAATTTAAAAGTTAATCAAACCCCCAAATATTACCGTGAATTTATCCTATTAAAATAATTTTTTCGTCATATAGATACGGAAGGGTGGAGCGAAAAACACTTTTTTTTTTTAATTTGAAGCGTCACCATGTGCAATAGTTGCGATTTTATTACTGAAATGATCCCCCGGAATATGGAAGGCATTATTTGATATCTTAGGCTTCCCCAAGAACCTCGAAGTTTGAAAGTTATAGCGAAAAATGGCTTAAAAACACCCGCTTTCTCCATTTTGTAAATATAAAAAAATACTGTATCACCATATTATTTAATATCACCTTTGAGTGTATATACACGGGTAAAAATTAAGCAGACGTGAGTTAATTTCTTAGGCTTCCCCAAAGAGCTCAAAATTTGTCATATTTCTCCGAAAATGGCATAAGTCATGTAAATATGATAGAAACCAGCCTTACCTAGTAGCATAACTTGAGAAGTGAGTTTATTTCACTTGGAAATCAGACTTTTTTGCAATACTTGGCATCAGCTTCCTATCCAAAATTTTGGCTCTGATGAATCCATCTCTTGCAAGAAAGCCGCACACATGAACAGAAGAATCTGTTACAATCTTAACCATCCTCTCTACTGCCTGAGAATGGGAGGGTGTGTTTGTAAATTCGTGGCAAGAACTTGAATATTTATCCGACTGTAGTAATTCCAGAAGCTCATCGTCTTTCAATTTCCGTGTGATGGGAGGCTCAGTCACAATACACTCTTGCCAGTGGATTAGGTCGATGTATTCATTGCTCTGGAAATTCAGCATAGGAATCTGAAACTTCCTAATGGCAGTCGTTTGTTCGGAAGATTTCCTGGCCTTCATGATGCGTCGAACAGCAAGCTCACGGACATACCTTCTACCTTCTTTCGTCAAACAACACTGCAGCGAGCAAGTTTTCTGCATGGGCAAAATACGCGTTGTCTTGGACAACTCTTTTTACAATATCCTTTAAATTATCTGAAAGATACTGAAACCGAGATATAAAAAGCTGCAATTTTCTTGGACCATCTTTATAGGTACCGTTAATTTGATCGTGAACCACGATGGTGCATATACTTTCATTATGAAGGTGGCTAATGAGACAAGTTGTGGTGTTGGATCACTAGTTCTAACATACAAACGCAGAATGCGATTTGCGAGGGTCAACCAACGGAAATGGGCAAGTGTTCCAGGATCCCGATTTGCCAGATCTTGTGGGCAATCACCTGCAGAGACCGTACTTTTTATATCGTACTTTTTAGAAAATGCAGACAGTGTCATTTGACGCCTAGGTTTTGAAGAGCGACGTGGAGTGAAATCGTAATCTTTCTCCGAGGCCAGCAAATGACTAGGACCCGGCTCGTTTGGTTTTCCTGCAGAATTAGTATTTGTATCCTCTTCTGAAGTATCATCCTAGAATCGGAGGGCCGTTTTCAGTGATGCAATTTTCTGTAATATCCTACGGACATGCTCTTCCCTATCACTATTTCGAGCTGATCTTTTCTTAAGTGCACTGGTGATTTTTGCATCAAGCCTACCTACTATCATCCTTCTGTTTGTACTCTGGTCCATTAGAAAGTCTCGCTCTTTCACGGGTACCTTTTTGGCAGAGCTGCATTTGCAGGTTCTAAAACATTTGCACTTGCATGAGTATATGTCAAAGATACGTTGCGAATCTGCACGAAATTGTTCAACCTTCTTTCGGTAGGTTTAATCCATTCTTGCAGCGTGTTTTTTCAGCTTTTGGATTTTAGTGTTATATGAGGTAATACGCTTTATAACTGATTTGCGGAGCGATGTCCGAAGAGATGCTTTTTTCCACATACTTAGCACTTTGTCCGCGATAATATTTGCTATTTCTGCTGCAGTAGGCTCATAATTTGCACTTTCCTGCCTAAGAGTATTCCTCACAAGGTAGTAATGGCGCATTACATCTTCTTACGTACGCAACACATTTTCATGCATCTCTCCTTATAACTCCCGAGGATAGGGCAATCAGCTTTGTTTCTTGTTTCAGCCATCCTAAGTAGATGAGCGACAAAACGAAAATGCCGGTACGCTCCAATCAACGTTATTAGGAGTGAAAGAAACTATTGCATCATTATGACGCGAATCTGCCAACACTATCTCCCGAAAGGATCAATGCGACTGTGATGAGATGACTCAGCGAGTTCGCAAACAGAGCTCCGCTGTGAGGGAGGGTGTGGGATGAGGTGAAGAAAATACCAAAAACGAAGGAGTGCGCAAAACAGCAAGCTATGCTTCCGAAAATGAACACGAGGTTTTCAGAACGAGGGGGGGTGTTATTGTTAGGCCCAAACTGGTAACAATAAGGTTGCTGTCGAACTTAATGCTTACTCAACTTATCATGCCATTTTTGGCAAAAAATTACATACTTTAAGGGATATGGGGAAGCCTAAGAAATTAACTCACGTCTGCTGAATTTTTACTCGTGTATATACCCTCAAAGGTGATATTAAATAACATGGTGACACAGTATTTCTTTATATTTACAAAATGGAGAAAGCAGGTTTTGTAAACCATTTTTCCCTATAACTTTCAAACTTCGAAGTTCTTGAGGAAGCCTAAGACATCTAATAATGTCATACATATTTCGGGGGTTCATTTCAGTAATAAAATCGCAATTATTGCACATGGTGAAGTTTCAAATAAAAAAAAAAAGTGTTTTTCGCGCCACCCTACTGTCGCACTCTCTCGTAGACTGCCGGTGTGGTGTTGATCTTGTCCGCAGCAACAGTGAATCGTGCAATAAGATCTTCCGGGGAGTCCACAGATGTCTCGTACACCAATGTTTTCATGTGCCCCCAAAAGAAGAGTTCCAGTGGATTAAGGTCCGGAGAGCGTGGAGGCCAAGCCACAGGTCCACCGCGTCCAATCCCCCTCCCGGGATATGTCGCATTTAGGAAGACCTCGGGGGTAAAGTGTGCTGGGGCCCCATCATGCATAAACCACATGTCCCTCCGTGTCGTGAGCGGAATATCTTGAAACAGACCAGGAGGCATTTGCTCCAGGAACACACGGTACTCTGCGCTGGTCAGACGTATACGTCAATTCTCATGTGATGTTCGCACGGTTATATCGCTGAACGGGTTCGGCTGAGTTTTTCAATGTTTGCTCCTCATCATCTACGCACGTCTTCAGCGCACCTGATTTGCATCTTATGCTTCTCATGCACTGGTTGGAACTCCGTGTGCATGCTGGCGTTTTCCGAACGTGCTCTTTTCTGGCACTAGGAGTGGAATGCCGCCCTAGGTTCTATTGCAAATAGTGTTCGTCTTGATGTGTACTATCACCCCTTTTGTTTTATTGAAGGAGTTTACAATCACCCTGTATATTAAATTATCCTCTTGCCGACTCTGTGTCCACGATCTAACTAGCTCAGATCGTCGTGCTTATTCATTATCATGGTCTCGGGTACGCTTACAGTAAGTAAATTTCTTATGTATTTATATCCCACCGGGGGTTTCAGCTTGCCTCATTATTTTGTGCGGATAGAGCAAGTTTGTTCATGGGTGCAGTGTGTATAATAAATTGTGCTTTTAGTGTACAACAATGAAGAAGTTAAAATCGCTGTCAAATCATGGCTTCAGCTACAAATTTTATGAGAAGTAAATAAATAAAAAAATGATTATGACACGTAACGACAAGTGCCTAAATGTTTTGATGACTATGCCGAACAAAACAGGTAACACCGAATTTTCGTGGGTAATGAGCACGTTCTTTGAATTCTTTCCGACACAAAGAGAATTTTCCAAGGCAGATATTTAAACTGAGAAAACGAGAGAAGAACAAAACAAATTTACATTCCGCAGTGGTAAGATCGCGAATTTTTAAAGTTGTACAATGCTTTCAGTGTTCTTTATAATGAATGGACGATGTTCGAAGCAAAACTCATTTCCTATTTTTTGGTCTTCTGATTCATAACCTTACCGCTAGGGAGCGTAAATGTAGATGCTACTGAATCCCAACCATGTTTTTTTACCATGTCATTGCTTCTAAAATGCTGACTGAAAAATTTATTTTTACCTTCAGATACTATTTACCATTGAGACCATTTTGCGCGCAGGTTCTCCTCCAACCAGTGCACATTTTTACAGCTGGGAAGGGTTGCAGGTTTTTCTGTGCCTCAGTCTCTAAACGCCCTCTTTGAAAAATTCTTTTTGTGTTAGATGTCGTTTATACTGAAGATGTGAAGAATATATTGAATGTACAGGGGGTTGACAACGAAACTGAAACACATGGGTTTAGGACACAACAATTTATTAGTATGGTGTAAGAACTCATTTGGAGGCCAATACAACTGCAATTCGTCGTGGGAAGGACTCATACAAGTCCTATACAGTGGACAGAGGGATTTGAAGTCAGTCCTCTTGCAGAAAAGTGGCTAGTTCACGACGTGATGCTGGTGGAGGGAAACGTTTCCTGACTCGCTCCTCCAGAACACCTCAGAGTTGCTCAATAATGATGAAGTCGGGTGACTGTGCAGGCCATGAACGATGTTCAACCTCACTTTCACGCTCAGTAAACCGCTCTTCCACCAGTTTGGTTCTGTGTATTGGTGCGTTATCATTCTGATACACAGCACCACCGTCAGGATATAATGTTTGAAACACTGGGTGCACCTGGTCCTCCAGAATTGTCCGATAGTACTTGGCAGTGATGTGCCCCTAAAGAACTATCAGCGGGCCGACAAACTGCCACGATATTGCACTGTGGGTAATAAACTGTGCGGGTGGTAAGTCTGTGAGGGATATCTCCACACGTAAGCTCTTCCGGTTGTGGGAAAGACAATGAAGGAAGATTCATCGGATGACAATACACATTTCACGTTGTCCAACGTCCACGATTTGCGCTGCTGGCACCATTGCAACCGACGTTTGACATTCTTACTGGTGATCCAGGGTTTCCCAGGTCAGTAGTGACGGTGCAGATGGCCAGTTGTATATCAAAATGTAGCCAGTAATATCGTGTATCTAAATCATATTACGTTGTGTGCTAGTAGCTAATGGGTTTTTGGTTTTCAGTTCCGAAAGTACGGAGTGTCAAGTAGAGAGGAATGAACATTTCCAAAATCTGCTCCTCTACTATGAGTTTAACAAGGGATCCACAGCCGCCGAGGCCATTCGACAAAGTTATGCTGTGTATGGGGAGGATGCTATTGCACCGAGGACAGCCCGCGAATGGTTTGAACGGTTCCGAGGTGGTAATTTTGACCTCAACCACTCTCCACCCTCAGGTCGTCCATCTCACTTTCATGAGGATCGTTTTAACTATCTCATCTACTTGGATCCGCATCAAATCACACGCGAATTGGCCACTGAGATAGATGAACTGTGATCATGTCACAGTGGTGCGTCTGAGAAAGTTCCAGAAATTGAGGTATTGGGTGCCTCACACTCTCACCTAGGGCAACAAGAATCAGCATATTGCCATATGTGGTTCCTTGCTCGCCCGTTTTCGCGAATGTTCTCAGCAACAGAAGACCTTTCTGTCACGCATTGTTACTGGAGATGAAAAGTGGTGTCTGTACGTGAATTGCAGGCATCGAAGGGAGTGGTTAACCCCAAACAAGACGCCCACACAATGTCCAAAACATGATCTTCATCCTGTGAAGATCATGCTGTGTGTCTGGTGGGACATGGAAGACATTATTCACTGGGAAATGCTGTCGAGGAATGTGACCATCAACGTTGCACTCTATTGTGAGCAACTGCGCCATGTGAAGGGAGCACTTCAGCAGAAACTGCCACATCGGCGCCATGGTGTCCTTCTCCAGCATGATAACGCACGCCCTCACAGTGCAATCCTGACCATAATGGCCATTCAGGACATGAAATGGGAGATCCTTCCACATCCGGCCTATAACCCAAATGTCGCCCCTTCATACTATTACCTGTTCCGATCTCTTTCGAATGCACTCCACGGCAGAACGTTCAACAAACCTCAATTCCTCTTTTTTCTGAACGATTATCCTCACAATATACCACAATCAATTTTACCATTGAAACCGAGACCAATTATTCCCTCCCATACTTGAATATTCAATTAGTTCGCAACCCTAATACCCAGAATATCTCGTACTTGGTATACAGCAAATCTTCGGCGCATTCCACTATTATACCCAGAAATTCAGCTCACCCGGCAAACTACAAACTTTCAGCTCTGTATTTGCTCGTACGACGAGCTTTTTCACATTCCTCTTCTGCCGCTCTTCGCCAGCAAGAATTTAATAACATTTACGAAATTGCCTTGACGCACGGCTATCCGAGTAATATCATCAACAACATTATGTATAAGGTTAGAATGCAAGTAGCCCGACTTTACAGAGAGATCCCATTAGAAATAGATTTGTGGGTTCCATGGACTGTATCCCCGTTGTTATTAACGTCTTAAAGAATAATTGCCGACACAACAACGTATCCTTTGGAATTAAGACAAGGAATATCCTATCCATGGTCAGAAATGGAAAAGATCCTACGAATAACGACCATAAACTTGGGGTATACCGTATACCTCTAAGGGCTACAGATTCGTCCCTAGATGACAAAGTCTACATAAGATCGACATTACGCACATTGGGAACCAGGATTAAGGAACACAGATACAGTGTCAAAATGGGTGCGCAAACAACGGCACTATCTAGACTGCCTTCGAAAGGAACTCATGTGCCAATTTGGGAAGAGTCCTGTGTCCTCACTACTGCGAAAACGAAATTCACCACACTCTTTGCGGAAAGTTTATTTATCCGTGAATATGGCCTGTCCTGCTGTAATGAAGAAACCCCTTGATATATCCAAGACTCGTGGACACCAGCTTTCTTGAGTAACCATACGAACTCAAGTGACAACTCACACTAGAACATTTTTGCAGTTTTTCATAGATTGTTTACACGCATACTTGTCGCGCATCTTTCAATCATGTGACGAAGAATTTGATATTTAAACACCTCTTCCATTAGTTTGTAGTCCCCCATCTGAGGATGAGCTCGTAGCGAGCTCGAAAGGTGTTATGGTTTTAAACTACGATATTATTATGTCTTTTAATTGTAAATTAAAGATTTTAGTAAGTCAGTGGTTTTAAACAATGTCTTATTGAACATCGTGCAAAAACGAAAGTTGTTTTTTTCAGACTGTACGTTCAACAATGATGTTGATCTCCAGATTTTTTTTGATTTCGTCGCAGCAAAACCTGCGCGTTTTTTCAAGTATGGCATTGCAGACCTATCCAGACGTTGGGACACCATCGTAAACAATGGGGGAGGGGGGTACATAGTTGATTGATTTCGTTTTCCCTTCTGTTGTAATACATTCCTGTAGTGCGGTGAAAAAAACGGCATGAACTTATGCACCAACCCGATACATCACGTTTGTCAGGTGGTCCATATTTCAAGCAAAAAAAAAAAAAAAAAAAAAAAAAAAATAATAATAATAAATAAATAGAAAGCCCAAAAAACCCTGATCTACTGATTTCTACTGTTTTTTTATGAGCTCCGGTCTACTGATTTCAGACAAGAGTCTCTGGTAACACTGCGGTGTTTTCAAATTTGACACTGGCCACACCTTAGAGTCTTACGTGTTTATGAAAACTGACTGCAAAAATAAAATAATTGAAAAACGATCATTGGATGTGGAGTTGATAAAAAAAAAAAGGCAAACTGCTCTGTTCTGTTGCCGACTTTCGAACTAGTTTTCGCACCATTACGTATTAACATGTCGCTTATTACGGAAGCAACAATCTCAGTGTTGCCACCTTTATTTCCACCGTGGAAATGCGTCAAATGAAATAATTATAACTTCGGAGTTTGTTGCCTGTGCAACAAAAGTGAAGAAACGCGGCATGCGAGATTTTCCAAGAAGCGGAGGCTTGCTGAGCATAATTTGCAACGTCAGAGAGAACCCACCTGTCTTTCACATGCACAGACGTTTCCGCTGAGTAACGCTCAACCAGGAAGGACAGGTGGTTTTCTCGCTATTATGCGCTTCTCTGGACGGGAGAAGAGAAAAACCGTATGCAAATTCTAGGCAGAGGATCACCATTAAGGGGAATTATTTAAGAATTCTTCAAAAGAGGCAACGATTTCCCTGTGACCCAGTTCGGCGTTCGGCAACTGAATCCTGCTATCCGGGAAATTCCAGATTCAGCGAAGGAAAAGAATTCAGGTCACCTTCGGGTGGGAGGAGGCTGGAAGAATGCCATTAACAATTGTAGGACTCCGGAACTAGATATTCATATTCTCAGACAGAAAAGAACTTCAAAGAAGAAGAAATATTCTTTAACACGCTGAAGAGAGAAAGGAAAGAAAAGATAAAAAAAACTGGATGAATGAATGAAAAAAAACTCCCTTTATACAGATATACGTCCCTGCTCATAAAGAACATTGTAATTAAGTAAGGGAAAAACACTTCTATATAATGACAACTTTAAACATAAAATAAGTTATGTACAAAGTGAGAATAAGAAAGAAGTGAAGCGAACTAAGTTCTTGAATTTTAAGCAACTTGATTATCATGTGAATAGAAAACAACAACAAATAATCCAGTCTGTAGGAAAAAGAAAAAGGCACAGAGATTGAAAAGCATGACGAACTTGATTTGTTAATGCTGCAAACAATTGAGGAGTAAAAAGAAAACAAGAAGAAAAGAAAGAGAGGGAGAGGAAAGACAAAAAAAAAAAAAACAAAAAAAAAAATGAAAACAAAATCTGAAAAAATCGAAAGAAACGCAGTTTAATATCTTCTGTAGTGATTTCGCTTCAAACATTTACTCAGCTCAGTACAGCTGACTTTTTCATAAAACGATGACGTCAATTTATTTTAATAGTCCAAACTGATTTTGCGGTACTGTATTTGTGACAAGTGTAATGATGCCAGTAAGTTTATTCTTAAATTCAATGAGGAAATGTTCAAATAAAATTTCAATTTCTTGTTTTATAGAATTTTGCTTGCAGCTGTTACGAAAGAACGATATAGAAATGAACTGAACACATTTTTTTATTTTCTGTGTGAACCAGAAAATAACAAAGTGTTGTAACTCAGATGTGATATCTAGTTGCTTCAATACGGTGCAATATTTGTAACAACAACGCACATTCAGAGTGGTCGTTGACTCAATATTTTGTGCAGTGGCGCATCTTAAAAATTCACGGCCCCCCGCAAAAATACTTTCGAGGCCCTTTCGTGAAAATCTGTTTGCTTTCAATTGCAGAAATTTTTAAATTCCATATTATTAACTAGTTGTACGGGCGTTCTTAATTCAAATTCTTTAGAACCTGTAGGTATTTTTTATAAAACCAAAATTGTTTATATTTTGACATGTAAAGTATTGCCACATTCTAGTTTTCAGCGTGAGATTGAAAATTTCCACACTTGCTTTCGTCTCGTTGCTCGTCATAAAAAAACGCGTCTCGTGCTGTTTTAAAAACTTTTGAAATTCTTTGTTCTTAAATTCAGTTCCTTTATCAGTTTGTAGTTTTAATGGTTTCCTCTGTTCGAAAATCTTGGAAAACGTTTGAACGATATGGGACCCCGACTTTTGTTTTAAGGGAATCACCCGCACATATTTGGAAAATATATCAATACACGTCAACAAGTAGCGAAATCCATCGTTATGCCGACTCAAACTGGGGAGGTCAACCAAGTCTGCTTGAAACTGTTGGTCTATTTTATTCACCAACACTCTGTTTCTCGGAAAATGACGTCTTGTCAGTTTGTGGAGGGTGTACGTTTTCTCCCCCTTCAACCATTTTTCTACGTCTTTTTTCTTGACGCCTTCTTTCTTGACAACACGGAATAAAGCATTCATCCCACCGAAACTTCCTTCTTTTACGGCTGTAAGATACGCCTGTTTCATTACATCTTCCATTACAACAATTCAACGAGAGATGTTTCACCGTAACAGAAAAATTCATGTTCACACCAAATCGTTCACAACTCAAATAACGTCGACTCCCCCCACACTCCATTTTTTAATGAAATTCAAAGAAAAGTCTCCCAAAAACATTTAAACATCATGAACAAGCATCTTTTCTCAATGGTCCGATGGTCTAGTGGGAAGAACGTCAGCTTTGTGAACGAAGGATTGCGTGTTCGAATCTCGCTGAGACCATCAGAGCAATTTTTTTTGTACTCAAGCGAAAAAAAATAATGCAAAGTCTATAAAAATTTCTAACACCACAGGAAATTTCTAAAAAATATACGTTTTATAAAATAAAGAGAATAAATAGGACACGAAAAAAAAAATTACGAATGAAAAAAATATTGGAAAGACTCCCTTTCCCCTAAAATTTGTCAACGTCCAATAAACCTACCAAGAAAAGCATAAAGTTCCAAATAGCACCACCAGGGGGCAGCACATTGAGTACATCTATGTCCACCCCCTTTCCCCACTCGGGCGTTGCCATCCCCCAAAGATCTATCGAAAGTTCCAAAAAGCACCGCTAGGGGCAGCACATCAGTATCGACCCAACACACTAGCTCCACCTACATCCCTGATACGTCCCCTCGTCTTCCTGCCCCATGCCATGCCCCCTATTCCTTCTGCCGCAAGCCACGTCCCCGCATCCTTCCGCTCGGATCCGGATCGGTCCTTTTATACTACTAATTTACAGGTTGTAATTGAAGTTATTGCCCTAGTTCTATACCAATACAAAGTGTTACAAAATATTTACGCCAAAGTTAATCATATCTTGAAAATTGTATTCTTTTAGAGAACAAAGGAATAGGAAAGGTATGAAAAAGGAAATGATAGGAGGAGGGGGAGGGAACCAAAAATAGTGTATAAAAGGAGGTAAATTCCGGCCTGTAACTGTTCTGGAGCGATTCCGTTTGTGGTGATTAAAAGGAAGGTAGGAATAAGTCTGAAATACTTCACGATCACGCACAGAAAACACGTAACGGCCGTCTGACAGTGTCTAATGACCTTCCGATTTATACGAAAACACAGAACATAAATAAGAAAGAAAACAACTAAGAATTGTGGCACAAAAAGAGTAAATTTACTTAAATTATTTACACTTGAACATAAAATACACACCCAACTTAGAGTCACTATGTTTTGCTCATAGTTAGTCTTTTCTCTTTATTCTGTATAACGAAGTAAATTTCTCCGTCATTTTTGGTCTACGCCGGGATTCGAACCCGAGGCCGCTTATTCCGGAACAAGTCGCTCTACCAACTGAGCTACGCAGACATGTATTCTGATTCCTATCTGCCTTTATGTTATGTGCGTCCTGCTGGCAGGTACGTCACATCTCCCCCCCCGAAAGAGGGCCGGGGGCATGGCCCACGGATCAGCCGTGACCATGAATCGTTGCAGGCAGACAACCACTGTAGAACGTGCACTTGAGAACTCCCAGTCAATCTGGTGTGTGGAATACAACGTCACACACATATATTTTTCGAAGCACTGGATTAGGGATTCTCTGATTTTCCTATCTCGCGGTGTGGAAATAACATCACACCAATGCGAGATTTTGAACGGTCGGGCCATCCGGGTAGTTCGGGCGCCATTATAACGAAGTAAATTTCTCCGTCATTTTTGGTCTACGCCGGGATTCGAACCCGAGGCCGCTTATTCCGGAACAAGTCGCTCTACCAACTGAGCTACGCAGACATGTATTCTGATTCCTATCTGCCTTTATGTCATGTGCGTCCTGCTGGCAGGTACGTCACATCTGTTATAAAAAATTGACACTGGTCTGTGTTTTCTTCGTTCCCGTGGAAAACACCTTTTAGCTAATTATATTCTAAATGATACTTAGTTATGTGCAAACGAGTGTAATGCATAATGCACTTCATTGACAAAAGTCATCGGACACCTAGAAGAGAAACACAACATAGCATTTACTGACATACATTAGTATGGTGTCTGTCCACCTTTGGCCTTAATATGCATGCACTTCGAGACATGCTTTCGACAAGGTTTTGGAACACAGCTATAGGTATGCGGTTCCATTCAGTACACAATGCGGCCGCTAACTGTTGCTTAGTAGTAGGCCTTGGTTCCAAACTTCTTATGTGGCACTCTAATTTGTCACATAGGTGCTCTATGGGATTAAGATCAGGGCTCTGTGCTGGCCAGTCCACCCATGATACGGAATTATCGTCAAACCAAGCCGTAGCAGTCCTTGCTTTATGGCTCAGTGCATTATCCTGCTGTACCAACAAGGCGCGGTTCCATAGTATTACCACAGAGTTCGTAGGGCATACTTGTTCAGAATATCGAGGTAGACGTACTGGTTAACAGGTTGTCCATGATAACCAATGGGCCAGGACCATACCACGAAAAACACCCTCACATGAGTACACTGCCAGCTCAAATTTGACCGTAGGAACAGTACTCTGTGGTAAATAGCACCCCCCCGACTGCCGCCATACGCACACATAGCCATCAGACTGATGGATGGTGTATCTGGATTCATCAGTCCATAGGAGCCGTTTCCATTGTTCTACGGTCCACGATAAATGTTCTTTACACCATGCTTAACGACAAGTAGCATTCCGAGTGGAGATGAAAGGCTTATGAGTAGCCGCACGACCACGGTAACCCATGGAATGAAGTTCTCTGCGAATGGTATGTGTACAGACCGAGGTTCCAGCATTTTTACTCACCTGTACACTGAGGTCTTGTGCTGTACTCCGTCAATTAACTGTAACGACTCTCCTGAGGCTTCGACGTCTTCTATCACTGATTTTCTTTGGTCTGTCGGTACGTTTTGCTGCTTCATGCACGCCATGTGTCTTCCACTTATTCAGTACATCGAAAACAGTTGACTTGGGTATGTTTTAACGTCTCTTGGTTTATCTTATGGGCAACCCACTAATATAACACCCAACAATCTTTCCTTTCTCAAAGTCAGTTCAGCGACATTTTCACTCAACCTCACGGTGCGATATGATCGCGGTCATCTGCAGGCTTGTTTTTATACCGTTTGCCGCTGTACGGCGCATCTTAACAAAGCAGAGAATCCGTTCATTTGCTTTTGAATGGGTGTCCGGTGACTTTTGTCAATATAGTGTACATGTAACACGGCTTATCCTCATTGATATATACAAATTTCATATATTCTGATATTTATTCACATTCTTTTGTTATTTGTTCACATTCTATGAGTGATATTTTATTCATATTGTCTTGTTAATATATTCTACATATATATGGAACTACTCGTATTACTATGACAGTGAAAAGGTGCCTCAAGCCCTCTGGAATAGCTACTTTCCCGTCAACTAGTTTTTATAAACTTAAGCGAAAATGTGTGCCGCCCCGGTGGCGCAGTGGTCTAAGGCGTTGGCCTTTGATCATTCGTCGGACGGGGTCCGGGTTCGAGTCCCGGTGAGGCATGGATGTTGTGTTTGTCTTACGGCACTGGCTCTCTCCCTTCCCTGGAACCAGTGACTCTAAATTAGGGACGGGCGACTGCTTATAGCCCATTGAGTTGCTCACGGTGGTCGTTAAATCTCAAAAAAAAAAAAAAAAAAAATAAGCGAAAATGATTTCTCGGAGATCTTACTTATTTACTGAAAAAAATGCTTTTCTCTTCAATACTTCATTCAAAGCTGCCGTTAAAAATTCCTGGCTACTTCTTTAACGAGTTTCATATGAAGTTTGAGCAAAAAGTTTGAAAAATACGTCTACTGAGGCTACAGGCCGTCTTAGCCATGAGGCCCGCACTGCGGGAGTTGCGGGGGTTGTCAGAAACCCCATGATTTTGTGCATGATTCCAAAACAAGTAGGTCTGCCAACGTGGGAGTGAAAGACTGCACGAGATTTAAGTTCTCAAAAGGAGTGAACCGTCTGATGCCCGTAATATCTGAGATTTCAGAACAAGCGGGAAGCCAGAGTTGTTCGAAACGCCTGATTGCAGCAGGCAAGATTTCCTCCCTCATATCGTTCTTGAATTAGCACGATCTTAGTGAATCAGTTGAACCTATCCACAGCATACCAGTGTGGCTATGCGTAGTGCTTGTCAGCACCGTTATTGATAAACACACCACAGCATACGGTCATTGAGCTTTTATACTATTCCTACGTGGATGCTCTAAAAAAGAAAACAAAAGAAAACAAAAAACAACAACACTTGAACGGGTTTTTTTATTCTTTTTTATCAAGCTTAGAATTGCTCCACTCATTTATTGATCACTCAACAGTAATTTTTTTAAGGTTTTCGTCATTACAAAAATAAAAGTTATCTCCTTTCTTGGATATGCGCATGCTAACAGGATGATGCTTGTTTTCAAAAACTTTGAGCTGCGTGTACTTCCTAAAATCATTCACATTCTCACTGATTTTCCTAATTAATGCACATTCCTTGAAATCATCAAAAAGAAAGGAATCAACAGAGGCCAGATCATGAGATCACGATGTCCTAAACGTCAGAATGCTGAATTTTCCTTGTTTCGCTCAATTACAGCCGTGCGTTTATTTTGAAGTATCAATGTTCTTGGTATTCAGCGAAGAAGAAACACCAAATTGTTAAACGTGAGGGTTTCCACTATATTACGCAGAGCTTATTACGGTGCATAGAAATATTTGAATTGTAAAAATTATCGTATGCCATTTATAATGAAAAAAGCAGATCAAATATTGCTGAAATGCAGATAGATAATTTAGCCTAAATGACATAAAAAAAATAGCGTGCGTTACTTTTGATGATCAAAATTGCGCGTGAACAAATGCGACCAAAAAAAAAAAAAAACTTACTGCAATCAGGTATAAACAAACGTTTTGAAATTTCGAATTTCGTGAGATTAGCAGCAGGATTACATTTTTGAAAACTAACCAAAACCTTTGCTCTCTGAAACCCGTGCGCATATGTATGGGGAACTACTATTTGACCCTGAAATAGCCCGAAATTTGTTAATGGTTGAGATATAGGTGACCATTCGATGCAGTAGAACATCCTGTTTATTCCTGGCAAGCAGCGACGTGAAGACTTCCAAACGCCTAGTCTTGTTGGCAGTTCTCAACTCGTGACGCAGCCACATATCCAACTCTTTGTCCTTACCCAGTGCAGTCAGACGCCGAACAACTGTCGTGTTGTTGACACCTACCTCTGTCGCTTTCTCACGACACGTTTTTCGGGAGTCCGCTTCAACAACAACACGTAACAGAACATCGTCAGAAACAGCAACAGTACGGTGATCATGTGCTTCGTTTTTCAGGTTCCTTCACAGACCATCGCCGAATGGTTCGTTCGTTGGCTGTATTATCCCCAAACGCTTTGTTAACGTTTCAAGTGCCAATTCCTGCAGAATAGCCCAGTTTAAATTCATGCAGGAAACATTATTTTCAATACACCAGACATGAATAATCATGAAACACACATAGCGTATTAAGGGATTGTATTTAGGCATTTTTATATCTACCATTGCCTTAAAAAAAGACTCCCAGTGGAGTGCAAAAGCTTGGTGAATCTTTGTGCCGACTACACCACAAAAATAAACGGACTTAATATGCTATATGCGTTTCATTATTATTCATACAGGATGATGGCTCTCAAATCAGGCGTCTGCATGTTTCCTTTGCAAGCCACGTTACGTCCAAACAAACCATCCCTAAACCTTGTTCTTCACACACATGCTAGCTATTTATAGTAACTCTGTGACGTAATACACGCAACACCTGTGGGTGGTTCCATTCCGTTGTGGTGGGGGCCTATCTCCACTGCTCGTTCGTGCCGGACATTTCATTCGCACCAACCCAATACAAGTATACATGTGTGTAGGAAAGAAAATACACCTGAAAAAAAAATCAGCTGCAAAGGATAAGTTCCTGTGATCTCTCTCTCTCACATGTTACGGTCACTACAGCATTTTAATAAAATGACTATTTTTTCGAAAGTAAGAAATGATATGCAGAACATCTCCCTCCAAGAGCTTTATTTGATGCGACTTTTAGAAGCAGTGAAACATCACAGAGGTCGCTAGTGAGGCTAGATTTCTTCAGAAGAAACTGGTATTTCGTGCTCGTCTCTTCACCAGGAGTCTCAAGGAATGGGCGTGAACGATAATAAAGTGTAATGCTGTTCAGCATTCAACATAATAGAATGTCTGACGCCAAGCATAGAGACGAAAGAAACCCCTGAGATGTGGAATTATTTCGCCGTCCTCGATGAAAATTTGGCTTCATGTGATATTTTAAAGCAAAAGCTTTCTTTCAAAAGTTTGACTCGCCGTTCTGTTACTGCTCCGTGACCCTCGTCGTAAACAGTGATTTTGTCACTGATACTAGTAAGGCGATGACTCGCCCTCCCGTTACAATTCCGCCATCATTGTCATAAACAGTGATTTTGTCACTGTTTAAAGTCACCGTTACTTCCGTGGAACTGTCACTGTTGTCACTGTGACAGGAAAATCACTGTTAAGCCGACCTCTAGAGTACGTGTCAAGACGGGAAGTAGCTGTGACCAAATTCGTCGGTGTAGCTTAATTGGGAAAGCATTTGGCTCCGGAGCAGAGGGTGCTGGTTCGATAACGCAACTGGCAAATGGCTTTTACGCTTTATTCTCCTCCCCCTGAACGTAAAAGGAATCTCCTGACCGTTGGGTACGAAACGCGTTCCCCACATCGTCTGGTATTAGTCAGAACTCCTTCAAGCGTGGTTTGCCGGCTGACCCGCAAACCTACGATTCCGTCCCAGCCCTTTCTTAAGGGGGATACACGTGACATGTGCTATGTTCGTTACAAACATCGTCTGGAATTAATCGGAATTCCTTCTACAGTGAGCTCTCCTTCAAACGTGGTTTGCTGGCTGACACGGAAACCTAGGATTTCGTCCCAGCCCTTTCTCAAAGGGGGATACACGAGACATGTGCTAATTTCGTTACACACATCGTCTGGAATTAATCGGAATTCCATCTACAGTGAGCTCTCCTTCAAACGTGGTTTGCTGGCTGACCCGGAAACCTACGATTCCGTCCCAGCCCTTTCTTAAGGGGGGATACACGTGACATGTGCTATGTTCGTTACACACATCGTCTGGAATTAATCGTAATTCCATCTACAGTGAGCTCTCCTTCAAACGTGGTTTGCTGGCTGACCCGGAAACCTAGGATTTCGTCCCAGCCCTTTCTTAAAGGGGGATACACGAGACATGTGCTATGTTCGTTACACACATCGTCTGGAATTAATCGGAATTCCATATACATTGAGCTCTCCTTCAAGCGTGGTTTGCTGGCTGACCCGGAAACCTACGATTCCGTCCCAGCCCTTTCTCAAGAAGGGGGTATACATGACATGTGCTATGTTCGATACACACATCGTCTGGAATTAATCAGAATTCCTTCTTCTACAGTGAGATCTCCTTCAAGCGTGGTTTGCTGGCTGACCCGGAAACCTACGATTCCATCCCAGCCCTTTCTCAAGGGGGGGTATACGTGACATGTGCTATGTTCGTTACACACATCGTCTGGAATTAATCGGAATTCCTTCTACAGTGAGCTCTCCTTCAAGCGTGGTTTGCTGACTGACCCGGAGACCTACGATTCCGTCCCAGCCCTTTCTCATCAAGGGGGGGTATACGTGACATGTGCTATGTTCGTTACACACATAGTCTGGAATTAATCGGAATTCCTTCTACAGTGAGCTCTTATTCAAGCGTGGTTTGCTGGCTGTCCCGGAAACCTACGATTCCGTCCCAGCCCTTTCTTAAGGGGGATACACGTGACATGTGCTATGTTCGTTACACACATCGTCTGGAATTAATCAGAATTCCTTCTTCTAGAGTGAGCTCTCCTTGCAGGGTGGCTTGCCGGCTGACCCGGAAACCTAAGATTCTGTCCCAGCCCTTTCTTAAGGGGGGATACACGTGACATGTGCTTATGTTCGTTACACACATCGTCTGGAATTAGTCAGAATTCCTTCTACAGTGAGCTCTCCTTCAAGCGTGGTTTGCTGGCTGACCCGGAAACCTACGATTCCGTCCCAGCCCTTACTCAAGGGGGGGGTATACGTGACATGTGCTATGTTCGTTACACACATCGTCTGGAATTAATCAGAATTCCTTCTTCTACAGTGAGCTCTCCTTGAAGCGTGGTTTGCCGGCTGACCCGGAAACCTACGATTCCGTCCCAGCCCTTACTCAAGGGGGGGGGTATACGTGACATGTGCTATGTTCGTTACACACATCGTCTTTAATTAATCAGAATTCCTTCTTCTAGAGTGAGCTCTCCTTGAAGGGTGGTTTGCCGGCTGACCCGGAAACCTAAGATTCTGTCCCAGCCCTTTCTCAAGGGGGGGGGGGGTATACGTGACTGACATGTGCTATGTTCGTTACACACATAGTCTTTAATTAATCAGAATTCCTTCTTCTACAGTGAGCTCTCCTTCAAGCGTGGTTTCCTGGCTGACCCGGAAACCTACGATTCTGTCCCAGCCCTTTCTCAAGGGGGGGGGGGGTATACGTGACTGACATGTGCTATGTTCGTTACACACATCGTCTGGAATTAATCAGAATTCCTTCTACAGTGAGCTCTCCTTCAAGCGTGGTTTGCTGGCTGACCCGGAAACCTACGATTCTGTCCCAGCCCTTTCTTAAGGGGGATACACGTGACATGTGCTATGTTCGTTACACACATCGTCTGGAATTAATCAGAATTCCTTCTTCTACAGTGAGCTCTCCTTGAAGGGTGGTTTGCTGGCTGACCCGGAAACTTACGATTCTGTCCCAGCCCTTTCTTAAGGGGGATACACGTGACATGTGCTATGTTCGTTACACACATCGTCTGGAATTAATCAGAATTCCTTCTTCTAGAGTGAGCTCTCCTTGAAGGGTGGTTTGCCGGCTGACCCGGAAACCTAAGATTCTGTCCCAGCCCTTTCTTAAGGGTGGATACACGTGACATGTGCTATGTTCGTTACACACATCGTCTGGAATTAATCAGAATTCCTTCTTCTAGAGTGAGCTCTCCTTGAAGGGTGGTTTGCCGGCTGACCCTTAAACCTAAGATTCTGTCCCAGCCCTTTCTTAAGGGTGGATACACGTGACATGTGCTATGTTCGTTACACACATCGTCTGGAATTAATCAGAATTCCTTCTTCTACAGTGAGCTCTCCTTGAAGCGTGGTTTGCTGGCTGACACGGAAACCTAAGATTCCGTCCCAGCCCTTTCTCAAGGGGGGGGGGTATACGTGACTGACATGTGCTATGTTCGTTACACACATAGTCTGGAATTAATCAGAATTCCTTCTACAGTAAGCTCTCCTTCAAGCGTGGTTTGCTGGCTGACCCAGAAACCTACGATTCCGTCCCAGGCCTTTCTCAAGGGGGGGGGGGGTATACGTGACTGACATGTGCTATGTTCGTTACATACATCGTCTGGAACTAATCGGAATTCCTTCTACAGTAAGCTCTCCTTCAAGCGTGGTTTGCTGGCTGACCCAGAAACCTACGATTCCGTCCCAGCCCTTTCTTAAGGGGGATACACGTGACATGTGCTATGTTCGTTACATACATCGTCTGGAACTAATCAAAATTCCTTCTTCTAGAGTGAGCTCTCCTTGAAGGGTGGTTTGCCGGCTGACCCGGAAACCTACGATTCTGTCCCAGCCCTTTCTTAAGGGGGATACACGTGACATGTGCTATGTTCGTTACACACATCGTCTGGAATTAATCAAAATTCCTTCTTCTAGAGTGAGCTCTCCTTGAAGGGTGGTTTGCCGGCTGACCCGGAAACCTAAGATTCTGTCCCAGCCCTTTCTTAAGGGGGGTATACGTGACATGTGCTATGTTCGTTACACACATCGTCTGGAATTAATCAGAATTCCTTCTTCTAGAGTGAGCTCTCCTACAAGCGTGGTTTGCCGGCTGACCCGGAAACCTACGATTCTGTCCCAGCCCTTTCTTAAGGGGGGATACACGTGACATGTGCTATGTTCGTTACACATACATCGTCTGGAATTAATCGGAATTCCTTCTACAGTGAGCTCTCCTTCAAGCGTGGTTTGCTGGCTGACCCGGAAACCTACGATTCCGTCCCAGCCCTTTCTTAAGGGGGATACACGTGACATGTGCTATGTTCGTTACACACATCGTCTGGAATTAATCAGAATTCCTTCTACAGTGAGCTCTCCTTCAAGCGTGGTTTGCTGTCTGACCCGGAAACCTACGATTCCGTCCCAGCCCTTTCTTAAGGGGGATACACGTGACATGTGCTATGTTCGTTACACACATCGTGTGGAATTAATCGGAATTCCTTCTACAGTAAGCTCTCCTTCAAGCGTGGTTTGCTGGCTGACCCGGAAACCTACGATTCCGTCCCAGTCCTTTCTTAAGGGGGATACACGTGACATGTGCTATGTTCGTTACACACATCGTCTGGAATTAATCAGAATTCCTTCTTCTAGAGTGAGCTTTCCTTGAAGGGTGGTTTGCCGGCTGACCCGGAAACCTAAGATTCTGTCCCAGCCCTTTCTTAAGGGGGATACACGTGACATGTGCTATGTTCGTTACACACATCGTCTGGAATTAATCAGAATTCCTTCTTCTAGAGTGAGCTCTCCTTGAAGGGTGGTTTGCCGGCTGACCCGGAAACCTAAGATTCCGTCCCAGCCCTTTCTTAAGGGGGATACACGTGACATGTGCTATGTTCGTTACACACATCGTCTGGAATTAGTCAGAATTCCTTCTACAGTGAGCTCTCCTTCAAGCGTGGTTTGCTGGCTGACCCGGAAACCTACGATTCCGTCCCAGCCCTTACTCAAGGGGGGGGTATACGTGACATGTGCTATGTTCGTTACACACATCGTCTGGAATTAATCAGAATTCCTTCTTCTAGAGTGAGCTCTCCTTGAAGGGTGGTTTGCCGGCTGACCCGGAAACCTAAGATTCTGTCCCAGCCCTTTCTTAAGGGGGATACACGTGACATGTGCTATGTTCGTTACACACATCGTCTTTAATTAATCAGAATTCCTTCTTCTAGAGTGAGCTCTCCTTGCAGGGTGGTTTGCCGGCTGACCCGGAAACCTAAGATTCTGTCCCAGCCCTTTCTTAAGGTGGGGGGGGGTATACGTGACATGTGCTATGTTCGTTACATACATCGTCTGGAATTAATCGGAATTCCTTCTACAGTGAGCTCTCCTTCAAGCGTGGTTTGCTGGCTGACACGGAAACCTACGATTCCGTCCCAGCCCTGTCTTAAGGGGGATACACGTGACATGTGCTATGTTCGTTACACACATCGTCTGGAATTAGTCAGAATTCCTTCTACAGTGAGCCCTCCTTCAAGCGTGGTTTGCTGGCTGACCCGGAAACCTACGATTCCGTCCCAGCCCTTCCTCAAGGGGGGGTATACGTGACTGACATGTGCTATGTTCGTTACACACATAGTCTGGAATTAATCGGAATTCCTTCTACAGTGAGCTCTCCTTCAAGCGTGGTTTGCTGGCTGACCCGGAAACCTACGATTCCGTCCCAGCCCTTTCTTAAGGGGGATACACGTGACATGTGCTATGTTCGTTACACACATCGTCTGGAATTAGTCAGAATTCCTTCTACAGTAAGCTCTCCTTCAAGCGTGGTTTGCTGGCTGACCCGGAAACCTACGATTCCGTCCCAGCCCTTTCTTAAGGGGGGATACACGTGACATGTGCTATGTTCGTTACACACATCGTCTGGAATTAATCAGAATTCCTTCTTCTAGAGTGAGCTCTCCTTGAAGGGTGGTTTGCCGGCTGACCCGGAAACCTAAGATTCTGTCCCAGCCCTTTCTTAAGGGGGATACACGTGACATGTGCTATGTTCGTTACACACATCGTCTGGAATTAATCAGAATTCCTTCTTCTAGAGTGAGCTCTCCTTGCAGGGTGGTTTGCCGGCTGACCCGGAAACCTAAGATTCTGTCCCAGCCCTTTCTTAAGGGTGGATACACGTGACATGTGCTATGTTCGTTACACACATCGTCTGGAATTAGTCAGAATTCCTTCTACAGTGAGCTCTCCTTCAAGCGTGGTTTGCTGGCTAACACGGAAACCTACGATTCCGTCCCAGCCCTTTCTCAAGGGGGGGGGGGTATACGTGACTGACATGTGCCATGTTCGTTACACACATAGTCTGGAATTAATCGGAATTCCTTCTACAGTAAGCTCTCCTTCAAGCGTGGTTTGCTGGCTGACCCGGAAACCTACGATTCCGTCCCAGCCCTTTCTTAAGGGGGGATACACGTGACATGTGCTATGTTCGTTACACACATCGTGTGGAACTAATCGGAATTCCTTCTACAGTAAGCTCTCCTTCAAGCGTGGTTTGCTGGCTGACCCGGAAACCTACGATTCCGTCCCAGCCCTTTCTTAAGGGGGATACACGTGACATGTGCTATGTTCGTTACACACATCGTCTGGAATTAATCAGAATTCCTTCTTCTAGAGTGAGCTCTCCTTGCAGGGTGGTTTGCCGGCTGACCCGGAAACCTAAGATTCTGTCCCAGCCCTTTCTTAAGGGGGGGGGTATACGTGACATGTGCTATGTTCGTTACATACATCGTCTGGAATTAATCGGAATTCCTTCTACAGTGAGCTCTCCTACAAGCGTGGTTTGCTGGCTGACCCGGAAACCTACGATTCCGTCCCAGCCCTTTCTTAAGGGGGATACACGTGACATGTGCTATGTTCGTTACACACATCGTCTGGAATTAGTCAGAATTCCTTCTACAGTGAGCTCTCCTTCAAGCGTGGTTTGCTGGCTGACCCGGAAACCTACGATTCCGTCCCAGCCCTTTCTTAAGGGGGATACACGTGACATGTGCTATGTTCGTTACACACATCGTGTGGAATTAATCGGAATTCCTTCTACAGTGAGCTCTCCTTCAAGCGTGGTTTGCTGTCTGACCCGGAAACCTACGATTCCGTCCCAGCCCTTTCTTAAGGGGGGATACACGTGACATGTGCTATGTTCGTTACACACATCGTGTGGAATTAATCGGAATTCCTTCTACAGTGAGCTCTCCTTCAAGCGTGGTTTGCTGTCTGACCCGGAAACCTACGATTCCGTCCCAGTCCTTTCTTAAGGGGGATACACGTGACATGTGCTATGTTCGTTACACACATCGTCTGGAATTAATCAGAATTCCTTCTTCTAGAGTGAGCTCTCCTTGAAGGGTGGTTTGCCGGCTGACCCGGAAACCTAAGATTCTGTCCCAGCCCTTTCTTAAGGGGGATACACGTGACATGTGCTATGTTCGTTACACACATCGTCTGGAATTAATCAGAATTCCTTCTTCTAGAGTGAGCTCTCCTTGAAGTGTGGTTTGCCTGCTGACCCGGAAACCTAAGATTCTGTCCCAGCCCTTTCTTAAGGGGGATACACGTGAGATGTGCTATGTTCGTTACACACATCGTCTGGAATTAATCGGAATTCCTTCTACAGTGAGCTCTCCTTCAAGCGTGGTTTGCTGGCTGACCCGGAAACCTACGATTCCGTCCCAGCCCTTTCTTAAGGGGGATACACGTGACATGTGCTATGTTCGTTACACACATCGTCTGGAATTAATCTGAATTCCTTCTACTGTGAGCTCTCCTTCAAGCGTGGTTTGCTGGCTGACCCGGAAACCTACGATTCCGTCCCAGCCCTTTCTCAAGGGGGTGTGGGGGGTATACGTGACATGTGCTATGTTCGTTACACACATTGTCTGGAATTAATCGGAATTCCTTCTACAGTGAGCTCTCCTTCAAGCGTGGTTTGCTGGCTGACCCGGAAACCTACGATTCCGTCCCAGCCCTTTCTTAAGGGGGATACACGTGACATGTGCTATGTTCGTTACACACATCGTCTGGAATTAGTCAGAATTCTTTTTTCTACAGTGAGCTTCGCTACCGGCAAATTTGTGTTCCGCTATATTGGCGCTGGAACGTAAAAATGGACCTACTTGCCGTTCGGTTCTTCGAAAAATGTGTGTTGTTCCTTCCACACGTCATCCGGAACTAATGAGAATTCCTTCTACTGAGAGTTACTTCAATCATGGTTTGCTGTGGATTGGATCCTTAAAGTGCGGTTAAGTGCCCAGCCTTTCTCAAGGGGGAAATGTATGTGACATACTAACAGAGATGACGTATATGTTCAATGCGGCTTAATTTCATTTATTTTATTTTTCGTTATGATGTTACATATGACCATATTACATTTCAATATTAATTTTATAACATATAAAATCAAGAAAAAAAAACATAATAATATAGGGAGTAGGATCCAAAAGTTCGGGAACAGCGCCTACCTGTGACAACGGAAGTATGTAGTTAAAGTTACG
This sequence comes from Macrothele yani, assembly GCA_039090855.1. Lineage (NCBI taxonomy): Eukaryota > Metazoa > Arthropoda > Arachnida > Araneae > Macrothelidae > Macrothele > Macrothele yani. The sequence continues at coordinate 154,853,556 of CM077001.1, read as the reverse complement.
GCGTTTGAAATACACCCCCCCCCCCCCCGTAGTCAGAATGGTTTTGTTCATGAAAAGTGATTGGAATGCACGCGCAGACGTTTGTTGCTGTGGTTAGTCGTCTGTCTTCTGCGATGTGAGAAACATGGTTTTCGAAGAGCAACGTTGTAACATTAAATTTTGTCAGCGTGTGGGTAAAATAGCTGCAGAGACCTTAGAAATGCTTTCGAAGGTGTACGTTCACTATACGATGACGAGATCGAAGGTGTACGGTCACTCTACGATGGCGAGATCGAAGGTGTACGGTCGCTCTACGAAGGCGAGTTCGAAGGTGTACGGTCACTCTACGATGGCGAGATCGAAGGTGTACGGTCACTTTACGATGGCGAGATCGAAGGTGTACGGTCGCTCTACAAAGGCGAGATCGAAGGTGTACGGTCGCTCTACGAAGGTGAGATCGAAGGGGTACGGTCACTCTACGAAAACGAAATCGAAGGTGTACGGTCACTTTACGATGGCGAGATCGAAGGTGTACGGTCACTCCACGAAGGCGAAATCGAAGGTGTACGGTCACTCTACGATGCCGAGATCGAAGGTGTACGGTCACTCTACGATGGCGTGATCGAAGGTGTACGGTCACTCTACGAAGGCGAAATCGAAGGTGTACGGTCACTCTACGATGGCGAGATCGAAGGTGTACGGTCACTCTACGAAGGCGAAATCGAAAGTGTACGGTCACTCTACGATGGCGAGATCGAAGGGGTACGGTCACTCTACGAAGGCGAAACCGAAGGTGTATGGTCACTCCACGAAGGCGAGATCGAAGGTGCACGAGTGGTATCGGAGTTTCAAAGAGGGTCGACAATCCATCGCAAATAATGAGCGCTGTGGTTGACCTGTGACTGCACGGAGTGAGGAAAACATTACGATGGTGGCGCAGTGTGTTCTTCGGGATCGTCGCCGAACCGTTGATAAAACCGCTAACGCAACTGACTTATCGGAGACCACATGCCTAGCGCATTTTGATGGAGGATCTTAACACGCATCGCGTGTGTCAGTGCATTGTTCCACGCTTTTTGACCTCCGAACAAAAGGGTGAACGGATGCAGATATCGGGTGAATTAATCGACAAAGCCGAAAGTGATCCTACTTTTTGGATAACATCATCACAGGTGATGAAACAGGGTACTACTTGTTTGATACGCAGCCAAAGTGTCTTTCTTCAACATAGAAATCACAGTCTTCACCGCGATCAAAGAAATTCAGGCAGGATCGCAGCAAAGGGAAAGTCATGCTGGAGGGTTTTTCTTATTCTCACGGCATTGTACACTCCGAATTTATTCCTGAGGACACAATAGCTAACAAGGAACGTTATCTAGACATTTTACGTCACTTACGAAATTCAATCCGTCGTAAACGGCAGGAGATGTGGCGAAGTGGACAATGGTACCTCCTCCATGACAACGTGCTTGAACATCGGTCCCTACTGGTCACGGAGTTTCCAGCCAAAAAGCGTACTAATGTGCTTAAACATCCCGACTGTTCGCCCGACTTAGCCCCTGCGATTTTTACCTCTTTCCACTGATGAAACAAAATCTGCAGGGACGTCGTTTTGTGTCAACAAATGAGGTAAAAACAGCACCGCAGGAGGAATTACGAGAGGTTGCGAAACATGGCTTTCAGCAATGCTTCCAGATGCTTTACGAGCGCTGGCAAAAGTGCATCGTCACCCATGGGGATTATTTTGAAGGTGGTTGTGCATCGGTGTTTTTAAATATTCAAGGTCAAGAACTATAGGCCAAGTCCCCGAACTTTTGGATTTTACCTCTTATATGTAGGGTAGGGATGTAAGGTCAGGTGATGCGTAACATCACAGCCTCTCCTTGACAAATGTCAACCCCGCCTTCTCGTGGTGCATCCTGTTCCCACTAAAGGGGCTCTGACGACCGCAAATAGCGGTATAACTATACCATCGGGATCAGAGGAAATGCTATCCCACACTCACCAACCCGCTTGGCCAGCGTGGTGAGTTATGGCCAAACACCTCCAAAATGACTCTACAACTTAAATCTTGGCCCTCAGTCTCCGGCAGCTGGAATGTACCTGGCCAAGGCAGCGGCCAGTGCGACATGAAGGCAGAGGGTGCTAAGAATCCCCGGAGGACCGGACTAGGCTGCCATTTGATGCTGACCTTGGCTACCTACAACGGACGCTCCCTATCTTCTGATTCAAGGCTTCTTGAATTGGAAGAGGAACTACAAAGGATCAAGTGGGACATCGTCGGACTGAGTGAGGTAAGGAGAAAAGGAGAAGATCTCATTGAACTGAAAAGTGGACATCTCTTCTATTATCGTGGGACAGATACTGGCAGAACTAGTGGTGTTGGATTTATAATAAACAAGAAACTGAAGGATAAAGTGGTAGAAGTTGAAAGTTCCTCGGACAGAGCTGCACGACTCATTATCCAACTATCGAGAAGATACCAGGTTCAGATTATTCAAACTTATGCACCCACCACAAGTCATCCTGAAGAAGAAATTGAAGAATTTTATGAGGAAATTCGTCATCTAAATAATAAAGGTAAGCAGCACTTGAAGATAATTATGGGAGATTTCAATGCAAAAATAGGGCACCGGCAACAGAATGAAACTTCAGTAGGTAAATTCGGTCACGGCAACAGAAACCAGCGTGGAAATACTCTCGTTGAGTTTGCAGAGGCAGAAGGATTTTTCATCTTGAATTCCTTTTTCAAGAAAAAGCCACACAGGAAATGGACATGGAGACATCCAATTGGGACGACAAGTGAAATTGATTTTATTATGTGTAACAAAAAATTCGTCATCGAAGACTGCAGTGTGCTAAACAAGTTCAACACAGGAAGTGACCATAGATTGGTGAGATGTAAGATGCACCTCAACACTAAACTGGAACGTGGCAAGCTCATAAGACAAACAAAATGTACTGACATAACCAACCTTAAAAAACACCATAATACTTTCAAGTTGGAACTGAAGAACAGATTCTCTGCTTTAGAAGGCCTAACATCGGAAGAAGTGGATATTTCGGAAGTTAACAGAAAAGTAACCAAAGCTCTTATGGAAACAGCAATAAAATTAGCTGGGTCTAAGAACAAGTTGCATGTAAACAAATTATCAGGAAAAACCAAAATGTTGATGCAAAAAAGAAGAGAGATGAGGACAATTAAAGAAGATGTGACTTCCAAAGTGGAATATATAGAGCTATGCAAGACAGCACGAAAAAGTATCACTGAAGACGTAAGGAAATTCAACTGTGAGCTAGTGAGGAAAGCAATTGAAAACAACCAAAGCCTAAAGATAGCAAAGGGACATCTCAGTAAGGGAAGAAAACAGATTATGGCTCTGAGAAAAGAAGATGGTTCTATAACAAGAAATAGAGGCGAAATTTTGACAAGAGTGAAAGATTTCTACTCCAAATTATATGAAAGGGATGATACATGTACTCCAGACATCATGAAAGGTACCAGAGTTCTTCCAGTCCTCCCAGCAGAAGTTGTACATGCAATCAAGAACATGAAGCGGGGAAAAGTTCCAGGAGAAGATGGAATTACTGTAGACATCATACAAGAAGCAAGTGGAGAAATTGAAACAGTACTGGCCCAAATTTTCACTCGATGCCTTAATGAAGGGAAGATTCCTGAGGATTGGAACAATGCTACAATGATCCTGCTACATAAAAAAGGTGACATTGAGGATCTCAGGAACTACAGACCTATCAGCCTCCTATCAGTGGTTTATAAAATCTTCACTAAAGTTCTTTCACACCGCTTGAAGGTAACACTGGACATGGCTCAACCGAGAGAACAAGCTGGATTCAGGAGTGGCTACAGCACAATAGATCATATCCACGTACTGAGAGAACTAATTGAAAGAGCGAGGGAATATGAACTTCCATTGTGCATGGCTTTTATCGATTATGAAAAAGCCTTTGATTCGGTGAAACCATCAGCAGTTACCACGGCTCTGAAATCCTGCGGTATTGAAGATGCATACATTAATATTATTAATAACATCTATGAAAATGCAAGTGCAAAGATTCGGCTGTTTGAAAATACAACACACATAAAAATTGGAAAGGGAGTGAGACAAGGTGACACCATATCTCCGAAGCTCTTTAATGCCACATTGGAAAATGTCTTTCAATCACTGAACTGAGAAAACAAAGGGATAAAGATTAATGGAGATTATCTAACCCACCTTCGTTTTGCTGATGACGTAGTCATTTTTGCAACTACCCCATCAGAGCTGCAGAGTATGATCCAGGAACTTGCTGACAAGAGTAAAGAAGTGGGATTAAAAATGAACTTTCAGAAGACAAAAGTGATGTTCAATGCTTTTACAAGAAATGAAGATTTATCGATTGATGGAGAAAAACTGGAGATAACAGATACGTATGTTTATCTTGGACAGCAGATATCAAGTGAGGGTCACATTGATGAAGAAATTAATCGGCGTACAAAACTTGCCTGGAGAGCTTTTGGAAGAAACAGCATAATTTTCAAGAGCAATATGCCATTATGTCTTAAAAGAAAAGTGTTTGATCAATGCATCCTTCCAGTGCTTACGTATGGTGCAGAGACGTGGACCTTAACTAAAAGAGACATACAAAGGCTGCAGACAACTCAAAGTAGCATGGAGAGGTGCATGCTTGGTATAACCAGGAGAGATAAGAAGAGGAACTCGTGGATCCGAAAAATGACGAGAGTGGAAGACATCATGATCAGAGTTAAATCCCTGAAATGGCAATGGGCTGGACATACTGCCAGAAGGACAGACCATAGATGGACAGCCGAAATTTTAGATTGGATTCCAAGGGACAGGAAAAGACCCAGAAAAAGACCACATGGGAGATGGGTGGATGAAATTCGTAAATATGCGGGAGTGACATGGAGGAGACTGGCACAAGACAGACCGTTGTGGAGGAAACTTGGGGAGACCTTCGTCCAGCAGTGGATTGATAATGGTTGACAATGATGAATGATGATGATGTAGGGTAACCGCACAACATGAAATTGGGTGAATAAATATATAGCCTGAGTCAATCCCGATTCCCCTAAAGTGCGTAATCAAGCCAAATGTCCTGCACATATTAACATTTAAGCATATATGATCTGATTAAGAATTTTGTACTATTAACTTTTATATTTTAGTTTGTTAGCAAATTATTTTTTTAGTTGTTTTCGAAAATAATTATAATTATTGATATGTGTTAGTTGACAAGGTAGATTATTCCATAACACCAATCCCTGGTAATCAATAAATCTTTCTTGGGTTAAAGTGGTGGGCACTGATAATAAAAATGTATTTCTGTTTCTAGTTCGATAGTCATGACTCACAGTGATCAGCTGAATTAAATGTTGATACCTATTCTTCTTTATTCCTTTATATACAAATTCTAATATTACCATAATTACTCAATATCTAAAAATCCATAGATATTAATCCGTACCCCAATATTCAAATTAATTCCCTAAAATTATTTAAAATTTTGACCATCCTATTTTGTAACAATTTTAATTTATATAAACTAATCTTACTAGTTTGACCACATACTAATAAATAATAAGTCAAACATGGATAAATCGTACTGTAATACAGCATTTTTAGTATTTTAATTGTTGTTATTTGAAATTCTTGTAATTAAACCCAATACCCCTGAAAGTTTCTTTACAATATTTTGCATATTAATATTCCATTTTAAATTATTTTAAATTATTATTCCCAAACATTTAATATTATTGACTATTTCAAAGGCACGATATCCCTCAAAAATAGCTAGATGGTAGCTCAACAATCTGTCCATCTCCCTTTTTAAAAACCATTATTTTAAATTTTTTTCAATATTTAACCACAGAAAATTTGTATCCAGCCATTCCATCAATTTTTCAATAGATTTATTACATTTTATTTTGCCTCATTTATATCGGTACCTGTAATCATAACTGTGGCATCATCCGCAAATAAAATTAAATACTCATTAGGTTTAATGTTAACGAGTTAGTAAAATCATGTAATGCATCGATGAACAAAGCAGTAATTCATGCCGTAGGTTACATGATACGCTTTGCAACATACCAGAAATCATTACTCAAGTTATGAGGATAATGACTGTGGAATAAATCTCGCTCCTTTGCCCTGACCTTTGACCCCATTTCGATGATATTAAACAGAACTGGTTCAGTATTCCTCCGGAAAAACATACTGTAGTCTTGTCGCAATAGAAGCATTTTTACTCAAGTTATGAGGATAATGGCTGTGGAATAAATCTCACTCATGTGCCCTGAAATTTGACCCCATTTCGATGATATTAAATGTAATTGGTTCAGCATATCTCAGAAACGACATAATAAAGGTTTTGCTGCAATAGAAGTACTTTTAGTCAAGTTATGAGGATAATGGCTTTTTAATAAATCTCTCTCCTGTGTCCTGAGCTTTGACCCCATTTCGATGATATTCAACAGAACCGGTTCAGTATACCTTCGGAACAACATGATAAAGTTTTATCGCAATCTAAGCATTTTTACGTAAGTTATGATGCATAAGGGCAATGAAATGGATCCCACTCCTGTGTTCTGACCTTTGATCCCATTTCTCCTATTTTCAATAGGGTTTGTCCCCAGGTTGTCCCCTACCACATACTAAAATTTTATCGAAATCGAACCATTTTTATGCGAGTTATCGTGCGGACAGACAGACGGACAAAGCTGGAGCATATAAGCTTCTTCAACCTACGGTTGGAAAGCGTAAAACATGTCATTAATGTAAATTTAAAACACTAATGGTTCAAGAATTGAGTCCTGCGGTATTTCGGAAAGCATTCGGCACCATAGCAAAAGAATGCAGGTTCGTGTACCGCCACTGGAATTTTTTTTTTTTTTGTTTCGCTGTACCCTAAATATTAAATTTCGTCTTGAAAGCTAAATATATTTTTTTTGTTTTGAAAGCTATAACAGATTTTTTTGTTTTGAAAGCTATAACAGATTTTTTTGTTTTGAAAGCTATAACATATTTTGAGTTACGGCGACAACGAACCGCACACGCACGTTATGAAAACAGTTTGCAATCGCAACTTTTTTTTTTTTTCCTTCACATTTACTTCATATCACTTCACATTTTACTTTCTCATACATTAGTACAAGAAAATAAAGGAGGAGATGTGGAGGTGGGGAGTGTTATGCTGCAACAAAAGAACGGTATTTTTCGTGAATGACAGGCAAAGAGATGGGTCTCTAAAACCGATGCTGCGCGTCCCAGACAACTAAATCCGCCACTAGGTATAATATATTTTTCGTCGTTTCAACTCGTTTGGACTGTACCCGAACGTTGTTTTCTTCCAATATTTGCAGGACATCCGTCAGCAGATGTGACTGAAAAACGCGTGGAAATAATAAGCCATTGTTTTACAGAAAACGATTAAGGATCTTTGTCTTCATGTGGAGACAAAAGAAAGGAAATTTGGCTGGTCATCTTTCATCCTTGAACGGGAAGTGTACATCTCATCATGGTTTCCGGTGGAGTTCATACTCACGCAAATTCGTGAGTGCTTGTCACGTGTCTATTTTGGGAAAGACCTTCAGGCACGATAAATTCACTGGATTTTATGCCCTATTACTTCGCAAATATAAAATTTCGTACTGTTACTTCAGCTGAAGCGAAACTTCTTGGCGGAATTGCTTATTGTGAACAACAGTTCCGTACACGTTGATGACATACGCGGTAGAGGATTTTGATTTGTGGCCGTGTTGAGGCACGGAAATAAGGAGAGAGGCATGCAAAACGTAGATTTTGGGGAGCGCACCAACACGCTAAGATACGGTAATTGTTTCAAATTATCGCACGTGTTTCATATGCACATGCATGTCAAACAGCAACGTACTTAAGAAAATTACCGTTCCAAATATATCTCTGTTCTTATGAGGAAGACAGGAAAAATTTGTTTTTTATCCGATAGAGGTGATCACAAATTATACGGAAAACATTATTCAAAAACAAGAATTTTCATATATTTTCCACTCTTTAGCGGATGATACTGGAGAAATTAATTTGGATTGGATAACAGTAATCCCGACTAGTGTTTTTAAACATTTTCCATTTTCCAACGAAGAAGGATTGAAAAATTCAATTTAGAAAAAAAATAATCATGCCAATATTTTTTCTATTTACAGACTTTTTTCTGGTGAACGGTTAAAATTTTTTATCTTGGATCATGCAGAGAAATTAATAAAATAACTCCACGATATATATTGTTACGTGGTTTGGTTGAGTTGCTAAAATCTTCCGTGGTAGAAGATAATAAAATAACTATAAGTGATAAATTTTCCGATCCTTCTATATCTCTTAGAAACATTTTTTCTTTACATAATCGCAGATAAAGTTGTCCATGAGCTCTCTCATTCTTCCTGCCTGTTCCTCTGAAACTCAAATTTCCTTCCCTCTATCCTATTTCTGACATATTCTCTCGTTTCCTTTCTCGCCCTGCCGAGCAAAGCCTCCACTCCCCGGGTCAGCTTGAGACCTGCTCCCCAATACCGGAGGCCTTTCCTCCTCTCCTATTTGCGATTGCCCCTATTCAAATCCTAGAAGTGATTGCCTTAGCCCCATCCTTTGTTCCCACGTAAACTCACCCCTTTGCCGCCACAAAACATCATGGGAAAAACACCACGCTGGCATCGGCTAATACAAAACTTCATAGTAAATATTAAGACTGTTTGCCCTTTCAGTCGGCTGCTTTGAAACTAAAAGATGGCAAAGGATCAAATGAGCACGACAATATTAATCCGTTTACAAAATACAAAAGTGCAGACTCAAATATGAGACAAACTGACGTCTCTAAATAAACCGTGTCTCCGATGTTTTAATGCGGAATGAGAGAGCGAAGTCTCTCTCACGCTTCGTGGAAACAAAGGAAAAAGAGCACTAAAGTGAAATAAAAGTTGCGAGATGAGATTTAATATCTTTGCCTAAACTCTAGAATTAAATCTCCGTAACAATGTCATCATCATCAACCATTATCAATCCACTGCTGGATGGTTTTCCCAAGTTTCTTCCACAACGGCCTATCTTGCGCCAATCTACTCCTTGTCACTCCTGCAAACTTTCGAATTTCATCCACCCATCTCCTTCATGGTCGTCTTCTGGGTCTTTTCCTGTCCCTTGGAATCCAGTCTAGAATTTCGGTTGTCCATCGATGGTCCGTTCTTCTGGCAACATGTCCAGCCCATTGCCATTTCAGGGATTCTACTCTGATCATGATGTCTTCCACTCTTGTCATTTTCCTCATCCACGAGTTCCTCTTCTTATCTCTCCTGGTTACACCAAGTATGCATCTTTCCATACTATCTTTGAGTTGTCTGCAGCCTTTGTATGTCTCTTTTAGTTAAGGTCCACGTCTCTGCTCCTTACGTAAGCACTGGAAGGACGCACTGATAAAACACTTTTCTTTTAAGACATAATGGCTTATTGCTCTTAAAAATTGCATTGTTTCTTCCCAAAACTCTCCAACCAAGTTTTATACGTCGATTAATTTCTTCATCAACATGAACTTTGCTTGATATCTGCTGTCCAATGTAAATGTAAGTATCGGTTACCTCCAGCTTTTCCCTATCAATCGATAAATCATCATTTCTTGCAAAAGCACTGTATATCAATTTTGTCTGAAAGTTCATTTTTAATCCCACTTTTTTATTCTTGTCAGCAAGTTCGTGGATTATACTCTGCAGCTCTGAACGGGCAATTGCAAAAATGACTACGTCATCAGCAAAACGAAGGTGAGTTAAATAATTTCCATTAATTTTTATCCCTTTGTTTTCCCAGTTCAATGATTGAAAGACATTTTGTAGCGTGGCATTAAAGAGTTTGGAAGATATGATGTCACCTTGTCTCACTCCTAAGAATTAGAATAAACATATGGAAATTTCAATATGCATCGAAAGCTTCAGAGAACCGAAAAGATAAAGTTTCCTTCCTTCGAGAACGTCTATGTCAAAGAAGTTGGCTTCAGCCGGTTATAGTTTCCACTATAAACAGTCAATTTATGTTTTTATATGGAACTAATACTTAAGGTTTGTTCTTCTCATATTTTCCATCATAGGCGCACGATTAATCTATGCACTCACGTCGAATCTAATTCCAGAGAAGCCATATATTTCTTGAAAAACCTATTTGGTCTATATTCCTTGAAAAACCTATTTGGTCTATATTCCTTGAAAAACCCAACTTTCTGTCTTCCACTGTTCTTAGTAAAACTATGCTAGTAATCCGATTTATTGGCGTAAGAATATATACTCAATCATTTCCAAGCTTTCGCACATCAACCAGATGACTTTTTCAAGGAAGATGGATAGTTTTCTGTCAATGTACTTTTTCAAGGAAGATAGACAGAAACTGTCTACAGACAGTTGGATTTTTCAAGGAAGATAGACCAGATGACTTTTTCAAGGAATATAGATAGTCTCTGTTTAACTTCTTAGAAAATGCCATCTGGTTGATGTGCGAAAGCTTGGAAACAATAGTTTATATATTCTTACGCGAATAAATCGGAATACTAGTATAGTTTTCTACATAATTGGCGTATAGTTTCTCGTTATTAATCCACTATTCTTTTTCAGTATCACAAGACTTATGTCATAAACAACATGTTACTTTGCTCTCAAAGAATCACTTGCGATCAGTCGTTGACCACGTGAGCACTTCAAGCAGCACTAATGGATTTTAATGTAAACAAAAACAATGGTGGAGAAAACCCTCGTTCTCCCACTATTCGCTGTGAGAAATGACATCAACGAAAGGTTCTGTTATCACCACAGCAGCCGACTTTCAACAAACATCGTTTACACAAACAGGAGCAAACACTTAATTGCCTTCTGAATCTATACCTTTGTTCTCGCACTCGAATCTCTACATATGCAATAGTACACTCCAAAGTGTTATACCTAGGGAAAAGGTTCATTCACAAACACTGTGGCGTTTTGAATAACATTCGTGAGAAAAAATACACTGAACACAAGTTGAAATTGACACAATCTATCAAAAAACTGAAATACTGTCTCATTTATTAAAGATATACCAGGTATATATATGGGAACTCCAACTTCGGAAAATGTTTTCTTCGGGGAGCAACTTAGAGTCCTGGCCTCCATAAGGTTTCTAAGCCGGGAATACACCACATTTTCTCACAGTCGCATACTGCAACTGTGGAATACACTGGAATACATCATAGTCCCATGCTGGGAGGAAGGTCACAGCTCTTAAGGGCAAACGCCGCAACCAGCTCGCAAGTCTAAGGACGATTTTCGGGAATTCATCTACGTATTCGTGTTATATTAGTGGGAAAATCGCATCAAATGGTTGGCAACGTGATTAGAACCCACATCAGTCGCCTGGTGATTGTCCTACTGATTCACTCCGGTGGTGATTTGGAAACTATGGAAAGAAGTATCTTCAAGACAAAAGCTTTTCCGGTAAAATGTCGAAAATCTGTTATATTCCAAATCCTTTAAAAGTGTTGAATCTATTGTAAGTGAAAATTAGCCACCTAAGAAGTTAAGTGAACAGAAGTTCAGGGCATCATCATCGTTTAAAAAAAGTACAATAAAATTCAGTCTTTATTCGTCATATTAAGAATTTCTTTACACAATACTACTTCTGTTGTTTTATGCTAGATCACAACAAATTTTAATAAAAACTAATAAAAGAAAAAAAAAACAATACTTTGGTATGATGCACAAAAATAAAGGTATAAAATTTCATGGTCAAAATGTATACATAATTCAATTATTAAGTCTAGCATAATATGATTGTTGTTTTTGCTTTAGGGAGAGTGAGAAAGAATAGAGAAACCGTATTTTATCAAATTTAGAAACAGAATCAGTGAGACAAAAAATGAACTTCAGTAAAAAATGTATAACGAAGTAAATTTCTCCGTCATTTTTGGTCTACGCCGGGATTCGAACCCGAGTACGCTTATTCCGGAATAAGTTGCTCTACCAATTAAGCTACGCGGACATGTATTCTGATTCCTATCTGCCTTTATGTCGTGTGCGTCCTTCTGGCAGGTACGTCACATCTCCTGGTACGTTACAAATGAACTACATTTGTTTCAAGAGCTGCGAGATTCTATAATTTCCAGTAGTTTCAGTTGTTCCAAAGATAGGATATATGAATGTGTAAAATCATTCCCAGGGACGATTGAATACCTGCTGCTTTGCGCAACCATTGTCCAAAAATCGCAGGTGTTGAAGAAAAAAGCCCAGATATTTTGGCTTTTAATTTCAGACTTTCTGGGTAGATGATCTGTCTCTTGAATGAACGAATGGAGGGGGGGGGCACGCTCCATTCTTTCCACATACGTAAAAAGCAAAGGCATAATCGGATCGTAATTTCTTCGCTTTTCAGTAGCTCGGAGTAAATGAATGCACAGAAAAAATATATTAAGCGATTGCAGGCGCCGCTTATATGTTAACAGAATTCACCCCGAAAATGATTTTGCTGTTACCGTATTTTATCAAATTTAGAAACAGAATCAGTGAGACCAAAAACGAACTTCAGTATATTTATTTATTTATCACATTTCAAGAATACTCGCTCTTACATTACTAAAATGTGATAAATTAGTGACGATGCGTTTGAATGTTTTACGTAGATTTTATCAGGTTCAACATCATCTAAGTATATAGTTCTCCGTAGACATACTATAAATGTGAGCCGAATCAAATTGACACAAGCGTAAGTTTTAAATATTTCATCCTTTCGTTTATTCTATTCAGTGACGTGTTTTTATTTTCGGACTGTTATTCCTGCAAAATTTGCTGTCATATGGCGCTACCGTTCATTAGCATTTGCCATAGTATTTCTTTTTCTAGGAAAAAGATTCGAAAGTATTTCTCGAGTCGCGCTGATGGTGACCACGTACAGTCTTACCATATATTTTCTACTTTTCCTAGTTCACAGTTTTTACGCTAGGTGGTGCGTAAGTATATACATATTTTGACTGGAGGTTTAACGACTGTTGTGAGCAACATAATGGGCTGTAAGCAGTCGCCCGTCCCTAATTTAGGGCCACTGGCTCCATGGAAAGGAGAGAGCCAGCGCCGAAAGACAAACACAACATTCATGCCTCACCGTGATTCGAACCCGAATCCATCTCTGACGAATGATCAGAAGCCGTCGCGTCACTTAGACCACTGCGACCACGGCTCTTCGTAAATATGCATTTGCATTTGTTGTGAGTTCTCTTTTACTGAAGAGACTCAAAGACGAATGTTCAAACGATTCCTCTGAGCTGCTCATGGTAGTCGTCAAATCCTGAAGCCGCGCAGTAATCGAATGATCTCGTTCGAGATGCGCCCCCCCCCACCCCCGAAACACCCCAAGAAATCTAAAATCTTAAAAACTCTTCATTTCGTATGATCCCTTCGTAGTGCGGGCGGGTTCAGCATTAGATTTCCTAGGTGCCCATTTTCTGCTTACGAAGCAAGCCTCGCTGCTCTCTATTCTCACCGAGAGAGCAAGGAAATTCTGCATTTATGACGTAACATCAGTTTGTAATTATGTATATCTGCTCTTGTGGCATTGTGTTAGCCGGGCGAATTGTCTTTTCTTTAATTTCTTTTTTATTTTCTGAATTTGTGCCCAAGTGCACATGCAATTAGGACAGGTGGGGTAACGGAAGTGTTGCGCAGCTGTCCTGGGGCGTGTGGTTACGAGTCGCAGCTCACGGGACGACTCCCTGTTCAGTGCCTTTCAGGTGAACCTTACTACTTGACTGCTCTGTCCACTTTCGCGCACTGTTCGATCATTACTCCAGCAGCAGAAGGAAGAAGAATAAGAAACGGCAGCCATTTTGGACGTCACTGACCTCATTCTGCTCTTCTCCTCACTGAAGCGTCATCTGGCGGACGGCTCAGTGCGCCTCAGAACGTGTGGTGAAACGGACTCCGGTTACCTCCACTCATCGTCGGCCAAAGTTAAAAATAACGGATCTGTGCATCGCTCACCTGAGTTGCTTGGAATCCTTTTTCAATTGGAATCGTATTTTGTGCCTCGTTTCAGATATACAAGGATTAAAGCGTTTAACTGAGTGCCAAAGGTATGTTGGACATTTTGTAACATAGCAGATTTTTGAAAGAAGTCTTCATCAAAATGAATTACTTTTTACCTCAACCTCTAATTTCCAAAAAAAAAAAAAAAAAAGAAACCTTTTTAAATCAACATTGTGTTTATACAGAACTAAAGCGCCAGCTGGCTGTTTTTGGTAGAAAAATATGTTTTCATTCATACTCGACATCTGTGGTACTTCTGATTCGTCGTGGCATGTAGTGAAATAATGTTACTAGTCAGCATGTTAACTGAAGTGAAAAAATAATTGCTAAAGTATCTTAATTTTACGGATTTCAAGTCGACGTGTTTGTTATTAGCAATGCACTGCAAATTTTCAGGGCTCGGTCTTTTACGTGAAAGAAGGTGCTAACTTTTAAGAATCGAACTTATTTTCGTTACAACTTAAATTTACAATTTCAAACTGCTGTTTTTTTTGGGGGGGGGGAGGGGGGGCGAACTGCGAGTGTTTAAGAAGATACCAAAGACGAGAAAGTAAACTTTTAAAATTTAAATTCTGTAAACTTCGTGAAAAAAAAACTCTTGCGATTAACAGCATTATAAAATCGACTAGTAAATGCACGATGATTGGTGCTTTTTTTTCTTGTGATATTTCCCGTATCAGTCCTTTTTTAAATTTGTTACAGCCATAGAATTATGACATGATTCTTTCTATGTTATTAATTTTTTTCTAATTGCTGCAAATAAAACCAGAAGAGAGGTATAACCTGATTTAAATAACAAACCCTTCCTGTGAGACTAGCTTCAAGGGCCAATAAAAATTATCATCGCGAGCCAATAAACACGAAGAAGCACTTCCTTAACCGGTTACAATTCTTCTTGGAAAAGTACGTCTGAAGTCCAAACATTTAAAATTCGCAATAATAGCTTTTGCTTTTTTGTTTTTATTTGGACAAATATTTTACGGATGTTTTTAATTTAGGAAATAATTGAAAGAAAAATAATGCCATTCATCACCCAGGATACATGTAAAGTAAAATTGCCCTTTTACTCATTCAGATGAGACAGGGAACTAATGGATAAACAGTTTGTTTTTTCTCCCGAGTTTTCATGAAATAAATTCAGCCCAGCTGAAATCACACAGGAATGAATTCATTTCATAAATATGCCATCATTTTGCACAGCATCATGCACAGGAGTGGATTGAGATGACGAAACCGGGCCGGGAATTTAAATCTTTAGGTGCACTACAAAAACACACGTACCTAGAAGGGGGAACATCTTATAAATTCCCTCATGAAAAAAATCAATTAGACCCTATATGAAAGATAATTATCGTAATATGCGTTGTAAAACGAGTTCAGTTCGTAAACAGATTTTAACAACAATTTAACTGCGAAAGAATTAAAAAAAATCTGCTTATGATGGAATGTAGAATCAAGCCACGCTCCAAAAGGGGTGTTGTGTTTTATCAGGTAATTATTTTCCTTTGAAAAATTGGTTTTGACAAAAGATTAAATTTCACGTGTCACTTGAAGACACGATTTCTAACTAACTCACAATGAAGATCATTTTAAAGTTGAAATGTGCACACGCCACATAGCAAATTTCCGACGCAATTAAGTTTTATATTTATTTGGCCAATGATCGCCTACTGCGCAACTGCACTGCTATCTTCCCCTTGAATAGTGGCGACACCAGCAGCTCAGACGTGTGTGTGTGTGGGGGGGGGGGGTGCATTAGGGGGATTATGTAATCAGGGCCGGCTTTAGGAGTTGCGGGGCCTGATTGGAAACTTTTTTGGGTGGCTCCAAGTTCACAGCCAAGATCTGCAGAATATATACCGGTAAATAAAGTTTATTACAGCCTTTATATCTCTATTATACAATGGAAATCAATCAAAATGTGCGTTTAAAAAGTGCATGTGATTTAATGGACCTAAACACATTTTAACATAAAATTGCTCATGTTTACATTATTTAAACGTAAAATTGCTCATGTTTAGAGGAACTGCGCCAGCAGAATCCTAAAGTATACAACAAAATACCGGTATTAAAAGTGACATCCATCACCGAACTAATACTTCAAATTACACGATACTGATTTTTTCGCAATACGTAGTTGACGGGCTTCGTGTGCTCTCTTGTCTTTTACAGTTACTTACTTCACGTTATAACGACAAAACCACCTGAAAAAAGACCCTCCCCCTCAAAAAAAAAAAAAAAAAGAAAAAAAAACCCCTTTAACATCGCTCTCTCTCTCTCTTTTTTTTTTTTTTTCTGTTGTTGAGTTCAAAGTCATCAGCGATTTCCTTGAAAAACTTAATGCGTAGTATGTTCAATAGCGAATCACAAATGACTGTTAACAGAAGCTATGGAATGAAATATAAACGTGTGAAACAATGTGTCTTGGTGCAGTTGAGCACCAAGACACATTGTTGCAGTTGAGCTGTCGACAATTTTGAATCAACCCTTCTGCATATATCCACGGCTAATATTTTTGGTACGGATCGTACCGAAACTAGTAATAGCGAAAGCTGCCGCTCAAGATCGACTCACGAAGAAAAATGCCAGTTTTAATCCATTTTACATAAAGCCAAGCAAACACATACGCACACAATGTGGTCACTTAGTGAGAATTTGATATTTTGTCCACAGAAAGGAACCGCCATAGTCAATGCGGCATTTTAATCCCTAAAATTGACATTATCTGTCACAATCACCGGAATTTGACATTACTTACTCACTAAGTTGCAAACTTAGAGGAGCTCAAAATTTTGAAAGCAATTTAGCCAGCAGAGGAAATTTTCTTTCCATTTCGAGTCGAATTTTAAAAAGTGTTTCCCTCCAGCGCTTTTAAAAGAATTCCCGTAAACGGTCACTGTATGTTCTCTACATCTATTTAATCGAATTTAGAAATATAATCTGTGATAGGGACAATTATGAGACTTAATTTAATTGACTTAAGTTCCCATGATATTGAAATGCGAAAAATAAGTTAGGGGAATTCGTGTTTTACGTATATATCTGGTTCAACATCTCTCGAACACTGTTCTCACACGCAACTGTCTGACGCATACTCTAATTTAACCTTCCTTTATAGTTCCTGTCTTCTTACGTAAATCTGGATTATTCTCGCTAACGTTTTGCAGTCTGAACGTTACATTTTCTCTCTCGATGAATTGTGTTTGGAAACTTAACAACTAATGACGTAATCGAAAGCTGAAGATAAGAGTTGATGTTTTGACTGTAGAATTAGAACTGTTTTGGAGCGAACACTGTTTGGCACGAGCATTTGTCATCAGTGATGTGGAATGGGCTTAGAGCGCCTTAGCGGCGCCAAGGAGATTTTTGAGGCTACCTGGAAAGAAAAGCAGGACAAAGGAAATTTTCTAAATGATCAAATATGCAAAAATAGGGAAAACTGTGACGTAATTATAGACTCATAATACTATGAATGCTCAAGGGTAGCGTATAGCGTATTAAATCCGTTTATTTTTGTGGTGTAGTAAGCACAAAGATTCTCCAAGCTTTCGCACTCCACTGGGAGGCTTTTTCAAGGCAATGGTAGACATAAAAATGCAGGGAATTGGAGCACGTAAAGAACGAAGATGATTTTCGAAAATAACGTGGGTGACACTACGAGCATATTACATGAATTTTTATCACGCAATTATACGATGCGTCGCGATGTGTTTCCATCTTTTAATAACGCATGCCAATGGACCCTTGGTAGTTCAATAGAAACTATATTGCACGCTAGTTTGCTGGATAGGATTTCGACTGTTTCTCTGATGGCAGTCTCTTTAAAGTTCGTGTAAGGGGCAATTCACCTAATTCTATACCATACTGGAGCGGCCAATGAATGCATGACTTCTCTGGCGAGGGCTGTTCTGCATGTTCTGGTTGACACTTCGCACATGCTCTTTACATCTAGTGTCCAAGGATCGCTTTGTCATTCCGATATACTGTGTATCTTTTCCGTGTTGTCAGGATATACCAACGGTATAGAGTACACACCTGCCTTTTCTTTCTCACACTATCTCTCCTTGCAACTTGATATTATATGTAATAACTGGGTCGGGGACTTCATTGCTATTAATATTTGTATTTACGTTGTGCTTACTACACCACAAAAATAAACGGATTTAATACGCTATATATATGCGTCTCTTGAGGGAAAACTGTGTTCATCGTACAAACATACTTAGTATCTTAACCAAATGTTCGTACTCCAGAGATGTTCACATCCGTGGTCGAGTGGTCTGAGGCGCTGACTTCTGGCCATTCGCCTAAGATAGGTCCTAGTTCGAGTCCCGATGAGGAATGGGAGAGGCTTTCGTCGGATGGCGCTGGTTCTGTCGCCTTCCTGGAACTAGTGGTCTCAAATTAGGGACGGCGGGCAGCTGCTAAAGTCCTACGTGTTGCTCATGATGATCGTTTAACTCAGAACTAAACTGCTTTTGTGTTGCTCATGATGATCGTTAAACCTAGAGCTAAACTGCTTTTGTGTTGCTCATGATGATCGTTAAACCCAGAACTAAACTGTTTCTGCCTTACCCATGATAATCGTTATACCCAGAACTAAACTGCTTTTGTGTTACTCGTGATGATCGTTAAACCCAGAACTAAACTGCTTTTGTGTTGCTCATGATGATCGTTAAACCCAGAACTAAACTGCTTTTGTGTTACTGACGATGATCGTTAAACCCAGAACTAAACTGCTTTTGTGTTGCTCATGATGATAGTTAAACCCAGAACTAAACTGCTTTTGTGTTGCTTATGATGATCGTTAAACCCAGAACTAAACTGCTTTTGTGTTACTGACGATGATCGTTAAACCCAGAACTAAACTGCTTTTGTGTTGCTCATGATGATCGTTAAACCCAGAAATAAACTGCTTTTGTGTTGCTCATGATGATCGTTAAAACCAGAAATAAACTGCTTTTGTGTTACTCATGATGATCGTTACACCCAGAACTAAACTGTTTTTGTGTTACTCATGATGATCGTTAAACCCAGAACTAAACAGATTGCCACCGGCTGTTGACTATAATAAACGTAAACCCCTGAGCTCACTCTTCGATTCCTAATGGGTAACACAAAAGGACTCTGCAACATCCCCTTCATAATATTAGGAAAAACGGCGTATTTGTCACACTGAATCGACGTGACTGATGATTTTATTTAAATTGCATCTGTTCAAAGTAACTGATATGTATTATTCTCAGTGGAGAATCGTGTAGAACGACAGAGTGGTATTTAAATAAAAAACTGATGTTCTTAGCATATGACTCTTACGTAACATTCTTTTTTTATTTAAAATTGCTCAGATTAAGCAATTTTAATGTCGATTGATAAAATTAATTAAGGTCTAATAAAAATACTAAAATTTTGTGCTATAAAATACAATATAATACTATAAAAATACTAAAAATTTGAAAGAATTCTTTCCGGGTTTTTCTTAATCCGTTCACCTCTAAGACACTATTTTATTCAGAATCCCTGCTTGTCATCACGAGCTTTTATTTTATCACGAATATTTGATTATCCATGTCACTTGGTTCCGGCATTAGCATTTGTTGATTAGCCTGACTTGCAAACTTCCTTGATATTTGAAGCACGGTAGTTTGTATTCTGCAGTTGATGCTTTTAGTGATCAAAATAATTAAGTGAACTGTGTGTTTAACGAATGATATAAGCCTGCAGAGGGCAAATAAGTAGTGGATTCAGTAAGTACATTTAACCAGACTTTCATCTGGCCATGATTATTCCTAGTGCTTAATTAGTTAATTCGTGTTTTATATAGTTGCAACGAAGTGATGCTATCCTGGATTCAACTAATTAATTCAGTAAGCTTTACGGTGCAGCAATTTTACTTCGGTAAGTTAAGCCTTTGCCTGCGATCGTTGTAGCGCTTTACGGTGAAGCTTCATGTTAGGGGAATATTTGGAAACAAACATATTCGGTAAGACAACTATTATCCCACAACTGTTATTTCGATAATAGTGTCATATTTTGTGCTCCTTTCCAGAGACATAATAAGAGTGTTCTTATTCAAGCAACCACTCAGTGTATTTATATTAATCATGCACATAATGTAACCAAGTCTCGTAAGTTTTGATCTTAATATATCATTTTGTGTTGGTACTAAAATAACATACTCAGACTTCGCCTTAGAGAAGAAAAAAGACCCCTCTAAAATCGAAGATCTGGTTGTAAACAGCTTTATCAGAATGTGTCTGAGTCTGGTATGTGTGTCATTGAAATGATGGAACCAGTCTTCCTAAATTTGGGGCAGGTGACTTCTAACCATGCTGTTAAAACAAATAACAGGCAGACATCATTTTGGTTTTTTTCTTGTCTAGGGGTTACGAAATTTTCAGGCCTACGAACTGAAAGTACGGACATAGGGATATAAACAGTCGTCAGTACCTAATTTTGGGTAACTGGTTCGAGGGAGGAGAAAGAGACAGCGCCGTAGAACGACAAAAGCATCTCCCATGCCTTACCGGGAATCGAACCCGGGACTCACCGGTCTCCGAGTAGTCTGAGGCGTTGGCTTCTAAAATTCGCCTGGAAAGCACCCGAGTTTGAAAAAGAAACGGAGTTAACTCATCTTTGTCCTCTGAAATACAAAGCTCTCCAGCGAGACACAGTATAAGAATGTGACTCCGGCTGGGTCTCAGAAGCACCTGCATACCTCTCCCCCGAAGGCGAGGGGGTCACAGAGATTGCTACAGTGAACTCCTTTTTCAACGATTCAACTATAAAGGAACGGCCTCAAAAGTCAGTCATTACTGAAAGAAACACTCTCCTCATTCATATACTATAATAGTCTGGTTGCGCCTCGTCAAATTCATTTGGCATGCTGACCCCTTTAAAACTAAACAAAACTACTATACATTTTCATACTTTTATTCCCTTTCACACCACAATCAATCAGGCCGGCTAAGGGAGCCCTTGATGAATCTGAAACTAAAGAAAAGAAAAAAACATTATTTACATGGGGGAAGGGGATGTATTCCGTCGAAGGAAAAGGGGAGCACGACTCCCTCCCCAAGCAACTGCGTAGGAAACAATCCCCCTAAAAGCTCAGGATTTCATTTTGCCTTCAAAGAGGCTAAAAGGATATCTTAAGTCCATTTGAATAACGGTTCCGCTTTAGTGCGGTAAACAAAAGGCCACGGTCTCCATTTATTATTGGACTTATATTTTATTTACTATTTTTAGGTGTTACATGAGGTATTACTACAATTAATACAATTATTTACATATCAATATGGGAATACTGAAACAGCACGGAGAATCAAGGAAAAGGTCTACACAGTGACCTGACTTAGCCTTGAAACCCGTAGTCAAATAAAGCCCAACGTTTTACAAATCATGAAAAGAAAACCGAAGTATCAACATGAAACAGGCAATGCTCGTTTTACAATATTCACCCACCCTTTCGATGTTGTTGTTTTCCATCCCCCCTATTTGTTTTTCTTTTATAATAATAATAATAATAATAATAATAATAATAATAATAATAAGACTATTAGTGTGCAAGTAAGTAGCTTTTTAGTTTCTTCTTAAATAATTTATTATTGTTAATTATAGTTATTTGAGAAGGTAATGATTCCAATAGCGTGGGGAACTGTACTTCCTTTAATAGTTTACACCTGATGTTTCTTTTTATTGCCTATACTGTTGTTCTGTAATTTTTTCTTCAGCTATCTCCATGAATTGCCTTATTCCTTTCATTCCATATCTGGTGCGATACTTCTTCTACAATTATGCAAACGACTGAGTTCTTTCTCCTACGAACTGGGGACAACATTGTGACTCGCGACGTTTCCGGAAGACAATACTGTCCATGATGTAATTGGCTTTCTACCCTTTTTTTCGTAAATTCGCAGTTCACAAACAATTGCACTCGATCTTCGATATTTCTACAGTACCAATAGTTATAATGTCTACCACCACATCATCTACACTCTCTCTCTCTCTCTCTTTTTGGTAAGGCATTGTGAGCAAGCCTGTAAATAAAGCCTCTTCTTGGAAAAAAACAAACATTTCCGTTGAATATATTATTCCAAGCCATTTTGCTGATCAAAATTGCTTTGATATCTAAGTAGCGATCTCTATATTCTGGTAATTCGGCAAAATAAAGACTTTTTGACGATTTATTATAAATGGAATTACAGATACGTATCAACTCCAAATCTTTCCTGTAAAACTCCGATTGAGTGTCCCTCCTGGAACCTTTCTATGAATGATTCTCTAGAAAGATTTCTATTCCACAACCAGTTGTGAATAATACGAACTGAAAGAACGGAAAATTATGATCTTCCAGGATTTTCTTGATTGTTTTGAACCTTTAAATTTTAAACCACAGTAAAACATCCTTTATATCAATTCCGTTACTTGGAATTTGGCGAACTTTAAACCACAGTAGAACATCCTTTATTTCAATTCCTCTTTTACTAATAGGCTGCATCAACATTTTCTGGGCAATATCTTCTTTCTTTTTCCCATTCCGAATAAACTGAAAGATGTTCCTTATTAATTTTATTAAAATACCTCTTGGAAGCAGGGAAATGATTCCCGCGTAAAAACGTTTGGGAACCATGAGTGAATTCGCAAGTTTTGCTCGACTATAAATGGAAACCTCGCGTGTGTTCCATTCCTGATTGGTTGAAGATACAACGGCGTGCAAAAATTAAGGACGAGACGGTTTTTCGAATGTAACGTCGTGCAGAAGTGCTCCACATCGACTCAAATCATACCATAAGATCCCCAAGATGTAAGAATATGGAACAAGTAAGCAAAACCATCCAAACAAGGAATCCAAAGGATACAAAGGCACTTTATTGAAAAGGTAGCGTCGAGCACAACTGGACAGAAGACAGAAACGTCCATGTGACAGGCGGCTACCAAGAAAAATCCAGTCTTTAGTAAGGGATATGATCACCCCTGACTGCGTTGCAGGATTTACAACGTATGTCCATGCTGAGGACGAGGTTGTCAAGGAGCTCGTGAGGCATCGCGGCCCATTCCTTTTGTAGCAGCAATCGCAGCTGCGGAATCGTTGCTGACGGATGGTGACGTGCTGCCAAGCGTCTCCCGAGAAGGTCACACACGTTTTCGATTGGACTTAGGTCCGGGAACCTTGCGGGCCAATCCATGCGTTGAATATCTTTAACTCTCCAACAGCTCTGCGACAGCCACTGTACGATGAGGTGTAGCGTTGTCGTCCATGAAGAGGAACTCAGGACACACAGCACGTCTAAACAGACGCACGTGAGGCAGGAGAACCTCGGTACAATAGCGGACACCAGTGACTGAACCTCCCTGGAAGATGTGGGGGTCAGTACGGCTACCAAGCATGATACCGCCCCAAACGAGAACTCCGCCACCTCCAAACCGGTCACTTTCGATGATGCTGGAGGTGTGATTGCGTGTTCCCTGCTCTCTCCAGATGTGTATACGTCCAGAATCGCTCGTCAGATTAAATCGGCTCTCATCCGCAAAGAGAACTCTTCCCCATTGCTGATGTGTCCAGTTCTTGAGTTCCTGGCACCACAGGAACCGCCGTCTCCGATGAGCAGGCGTTAATGTCACACACCGTACTGGTCGTCGTGCAAATAGACCACCTTTGTGCAGCCTTCTGGCCACGGTAAAACGCGATAACGGACGTCCAGTTGTCTGTTGCATGTGCCTTGCAAATTTCCCCGCTGTCTGCCGTCTGTCTCTTCTCGCCTGTAGGACAATATACCGGTCGTCCGCCGCCGTGGTTGCTCGTGGACGACCACTGCTAAACTCTCGGACAGCTGTTCCTGTCATTTGAAATGCTGTCCAACCTCGTGAAACGATGCTGTGAGCGATCCCGAACTCCTCGGCCACACTAGTCACACTTCCACCTTCTTCCAACTTCCCAATGACGCGACCTCGGGTAAAGCCATCCAGATGCCGTCTACTGGATTTTCTGTTTGCCATATCACACGGCGGCAGCAACTCGACGTCGTTCAAACCGATGTACACCGTACAATAGCTTTCACCGAATTGCTGAGCGTACACCGCCCGTGTGCTTTATACCCTTCCGACACTCCCACCCCCTCCCTACGTCATGCTGCATATATGCGCATGCCCTACCGTACCGGACCCTAGTCTATCTCCTGAATGGTCTTTCGGTCCGTTCTGCCTGCTCGTTCCGCTGTTATGCCAATTTCTCCTCTTCGTCCTTAATTTTTGCACACCAGTGTAATTATTTATACTCTTTCAAGTCTCTAGGTCTACACCTGAATGATTGAACATGATTCCAAGAATGTTTATACTGTGTGCTGATTTAATATTGCACAGATCCCTGTTGTACCGTTTTTTCCAAAGTAATGCCATTGATTTACCAGAATCTAGAGATGCTCCTGAAAATGATTCGTATTTACAATCTCTCTAAATGCCTTGTACTTTCTAAACAACTTTGTTCAGATCAGATCATATCATATGTAGAAGATTTTAGGGAGTGTCTGACCCCCAGGTCTTAAGGTGGTTCCACCTAAAATATCTGCCTTATGTTTCCAATGGTTAAACTTCTTTGCATATTTTCTTCGCAATTAATGTATTCCCAAGGATGAAAATTTGCGCATCGATAAAACTAACTTTAAGTTATAGCATGGGATACTTAATACTTGCTAAAACATAACCATAATTAAGTAATCCAACATTTATTTGTCTACTGATGTCATCAATGTACAGGTCGCGCCACCTATTAACAGGTCTGAACATTACTCAAAGAAAAATGATCTATTTTTAATATAATTATGGTTATGTTTTACCAAGTATTAGGTACCCCATGCTATAACTTAAAGTTAGTTTTATCGATGTGCAAATTTTCATCCTTGGGAATATATTAATTGCGAAGAAAATATGTGCAGAAGTTTTACCATTGGAAACATAAGACAGAGATTTTAGTTGGAACCACCTTAAACAACCCTTAGAAATACGAAGCTAAGAGATTTGGGTAATAGCTTTGTTCATATGCAATTATATGTATTTAAAAATTATTTTTCAAAGAAAATAGCGGTTTCTGTGAGATGTATTTATCTTGGTCAACTATTATTGATATCAAGTCAAAACATATTACACAGATGAAATATTTTCCTTCTGATCTGCTTTAATTTAAGAAAAAACATAATTCAGAAAGATTAAAACATCTAATATCAACCGCTATTTGCTTTGAAAAGGAAAGTTTAAATACATATGACTGGACCTGACGGAAAGTGTGACGTCACTTAAGTGTCATGGCTCTTCCTTCTTGAAGGCCACGGTATGGCCATAGAGGCCAAGGTAGCTGCGTTTAATCCCTGCTTGGCTGGAAACCCTACGAGAAAGAGTATCTGAATTGAAAAAACATTTACTCAAAAGGTATGTCCTCCTTCTACATGCACTGTAAATACTTGCATTTTTTATTTCGTACGTCCAATTCTTGTAGCTGATTTTTAATAAAAGACTTGTTCTGGGGGGGGGGGGATGCTATGTTCCATACTGTGGTCACCTACTGGATCGGAACGAACTTATTCCGATCTGAGTTGGATCCGAAAAACTCTCATAAGAATGGAAGGTGACAAGAAACCTATGAGTATTTCTCTCTTTTTGAACAAGTAGTATGGAAAAAGTGTTGCCACTTCATAGTCTGAGGTGCGGGCTTCTTGCTAATATACGCCTGATTTCGAGTTCCGGATGAGGTAGCATGGTGTGCTTGGTTCTCCGTCTTCCTCGGAATCGGTAACCTTGAATTGGGGAAGAGATATTCCTCATAGCCTTAGATGCTCACAAGTAACCTCAAACTATGAAAAAATAAATGCCATTAACTTCACTTTTCTATTAGAAAATATATGACGCCGTTCTACTGATGTTACAACTTTTCACTTTTCTTATGCCTCGGATTGAACATACAGGTTTAATGAATATCAGTAGCATACCTTATAACGCACAATTTTGTCCGCGTTTGGTAACGAGCCCGGGTCCCCTCACTCCGGAGTAAGTCGCTCTCCCAACTAAGCTACACGGACATGTGCTCTCACTGCTATCTGCCTTTACCTCATGTGCGTCCTGCGGTGCAGGCACATATGAGATAAATAAAATAAAAAAAAATAAAATAAAAAGTAACATGAGATAATAAATATAAAAAATATGTAAAATTATATATAAATACGCTTAAGAGCAGAGCCGAAAACATAAGAAAAACTTAAGAATTTAAAACGAAAGTTGCAAAATAACCCGAAGATCAAAACGCGCAACGCAGCAGTTATGAAAATTCAGAATTCACATTCTATTAAGAAGAGACTGAAGCAAAAAAAATTTTGATTCATACCAAGTACAACATAGAAAAGGCTATGTATTGACCGGTGTGAGTAAGAAGAGAAAAAAATAGAAACACTGAATGTAAAAAGTGTCGAGAATACTGAGCCTTGGCTTTATCAAGGACCAGCAAAAACTCTGCATTTTCTCACTTCCACAAAGACCTATTCGGAAATGGGTTTCTGCAAAGTCATAGATTACTTGCATCTATGACTTTGCAGAAACCGAATTCCAAATAGGTCTTTTGGAAGTGAGAAAATGCAGAGTTTTTGCTGGTCCTTGATAAAGCCAAGGCTCAGTGTTCTCGACACTTTCTACATTCAGTTTTTCTATTTTTTCTCTTCTTACTCACACCGGTCAATACATAGCCTTTTCTATGTTGTACTTGGTATGAGTCAAATTTTTTTTTCTTCAGTCTCTTCTTAATAGAATATATCATCATCATCATCATCATCATCATTGTCAACCATTATCAATCCACTGCTGAACGAAGGTCTCCCCAAGTTTCCTCCACAACGGTCTGTCTTGTGCCAGTCTCCTCCATGTCACCCCTGCATACTTTCGAATTTCATCCACCCATCTCCCATGTGGTCTTCTTCTGGGTCCTTTCCTGTCCCTTGGAATCCAATCTAAAATTTCGGCTGTCCATCGATGATCTGTCCTTCTGGCAGTATGTCCAGCCCATTGCCATTTCAGGGATTTAACTCTGATCATGATGTCTTCCACTCTTGTCATTTTTCGGATCCACGAGTTCCTCTTCTTATCTCTCCTGGTTACACCAAGTATGCACCTCTCCATGCTTCTTTGAGTTGTCTGCAGCCTTTGTATGTCTCAACAAGGGGATAAAGATTAATGGAGATTATCTAACCCACCTTCGTTTTGCTGATGACGTAGTCATTTTTGCAACTACCCCATCTGAGCTGCAGAGTATGATCCAGGAACTTGCTGACAAGAGTAAAGAAGTGGGATTAAAAATGAACTTTCAGAAGACAAAAGTGATGTTCAATGCTTTTACAAGAAATGAAGATTTATCGATTGATGGAGAAAAGCTGGAGATAACAGACACATACGTTTATCTTGGACAGCAGATATCAAGTGAGGGTCACATTGGTGAAGAAATTAATCAGCGTACAAAACTTGCCTGGAGAGCTTTTGGAAGAAACAGCATAATTTTCAAGAGCAATATGCCATTATGTCTTAAAAGAAAAGTGTTTGATCAATGCATCCTTCCAGTGCTTACGTATGGGGCAGAGACGTGGACCTTAACTAAAAGAGACATACAAAGGCTGCAGACAACTCAAAGAAGCATGGAGAGGTGCATGCTTGGTGTAACCAGGAGAGATAAGAAGAGGAACACGTGGATCCGAAAAATGACAAGAGTGGAAGACATCATGATCAGAGTTAAATCCCTGAAATGGCAATGGGCTGGACATACTGCCAGAAGAACAGACCATCGATGGACAGCCGAAATTTTAGATTGGATTCCAAGGGACAGGAAAAGACCCAGAAGAAGACCACATGGAAGATGGGTGGATGAAATTCGAAAGTATGCGGGAGTGACATGGAGGAGACTGGCACAAGACAGACCGTTGTGGAGGAAACTTGGGGAGACCTTCGTCCAGCAGTGGATTGATAATGGTTGACAATGATGATGATGATGATGATATATATATGGGATGTAAGGTCAGGTGATGCGTAACATCACAGCCTCTCCTTGACAAATGTCAACCCCGCCTTCTCGTGGTGCGTCCTGTTTCCCCTAAAGGGGCTCTGACGACCGCCAATAGCGGTATAACTATACCATCGGGATTAGAGGAAATGCTATCCCACACTCACCAACCCGCTTGGCCAGCGTGGTGAGTTATGGCCAAACCCCTCCAAAATGACTCTACAACTTAAATATTGGCCCTCAGTCTCCGGCAGCTGGAATGTACCTGGCCAAGGCAGCGGCCAGTGCGACATGAAGGCAGAGGGTGCTAAGAATCCCCGGAGAACCGGACTAGGCTGCCATCTGATGCTGACCTTGGCTACGTATAATGGACGCTCCCTATCTTCTGATTCAAGGCTTCTTGAATTGGAAGAGGAACTACAAAGGATCAAGTGGGACATCGTCGGGCTAAGTGAGGTAAGGAGAAAAGGAGAAGATCTCATTGAACTGAAAAGTGGACATCTCTTCTACTATCGTGGGACAGATACTGGCAGAACTAGTGGTGTTGGATTTATAATAAACAAGAAACTGAAGGAAAAAGTTGTAGAAGTTGAAAGTTCCTCTGAATGAGCTGCACGAGTCGTTATCCAACTCTCGAGAAGATACCAGGCCCAGATTATTCGAACTTATGCACCAACCACAAGTCATCCTGAAGAAGAAATTGAAGAATTTTATGAGGAAATTCATCATCTAAATAATAAAGGTAAATAGCACTTGAAGATAATTATGGGAGATTTCAATGCAAAAATAGGGCAACGGCAACAAAATGAAACTTCAGTAGGTAAATTCGGTCACGGCAACAGAAACCAGCGTGGAAATTCTCTCGTTGAGTTTGCCGAGGCAGAAGGGTTTTTCATCTTGAACTCCTTTTTCAAGAAAAAGCCATACAGGAAATGGACATGGAGACATCCAAATGGAACGACAAGTGAAATTGATTTTATTATGTGTAA
Organism: Macrothele yani; assembly: GCA_039090855.1. NCBI lineage: Eukaryota > Metazoa > Arthropoda > Arachnida > Araneae > Macrothelidae > Macrothele > Macrothele yani. Next base: position 154,824,482 of record CM077001.1, on the reverse strand, counting down.
CAAAAAATTTGTCATAGAAGACTGCAGTGTGCTAAACAAGTTCAACACAGGTAGTGACCATAGATTGGTGAGATGTAAGATGCACCTCAACACTAAACTCGAACGTGGCAAGCTCATAAGACAAACAAAATATATTGACATAACCAACCTTAAAAAACACCATAATACCTTCAAGTTGGAACTGAAGAACAGATTCTCTGCTTTAGAACGCCTAACATCGGAAGAAGTGGATATTTCTGAAGTTAACAGAAAAGTAACCAAAGCTCTTATGGAAACAGCAACAAAATTAGCTGGGTCTAAGAACAAGTTGCATGTGAACAAATTATCAGAAAAAACGAAAATGTTGATGCAAAAAAGAAGAGAGATGAGGACAACTAAAGAAGATGTGACTTCCAAAGTGGAATATATAGAGCTATTCAAGACAGTACGAAAAAGCATCACTGAAGACGTAAGGAAATTCAACTGTGAACTAGTGAGGAAAGCAATTGGAAACAACCAAAGCCTAAAGATAGCAAAGGGACATCTCAGTAAGGGCAGTAAACAGATTATGGCGCTGAGAAAAGAAGATGGTTCTGTAACAAGAAATAGAGGCGAAATTTTGACAAGAGTGAAAGATTTCTACTCCAAATTATATGAAAGGGATGATACATGTACTCCAGACATCATGAAAAGTACCAGAGTTCTTCCAGTCCTCCCAGCAGAAGTTGCACATGCAATCAAGAACATGAAGCGGGGAAAAGCTCCAGGAGAAGATGGAATTACTGTAGACATCATACAAGAAGCAAGTGGAGAAATCGAAACAGTACTCGCCCAAATTTTCACTCGATGCCTTAATGAAGGGAAGATTCCTGAGGATTGGAACAACGCTACAATGATCCTGCTACATAAAAAAGGTGACATTGAGGATCTCAGGAACTACAGACCTATCAGCCTCCTATCAGTGGTTTATAAAATCTTTACTAAAGTTCTTTCACACCGCTTGAAGGTAACACTCGACATGGCTCAACCGAGAGTGCTAGCTGGATTCAGGAGTGGCTACAGCACAATAGATCATATCCACGTACTGAGAGACCTAATTGAAGGAGCGAGGGAATATGAACTTCCATTGTGCATGGCTTTTATCGATTATGAAAAAGCTTTTGATTCGGTGAAACCATCAGCAGTTACAATGGCTCTGAAATCCTGCGGTATTGAAGATGCATACATTAATATTATTAATAACATCTATGAAAATGCAAGTGCAGAGATTCGGCTGTTTGAGAATACAACACACATAAAAATTGGAAAGGGAGTGAGACAAGGTGACACCATATCTCCGAAGCTCTTTAATGCCACATTGGAGGGTGATTTTCAGTCGCTGAGCTGGGAAAACAAGGGGATAAAGATTAATGGAGATTATCTAACCCACCTTCGTTTTGCTGATGACGTAGTCATTTTTGCAACTACCCCATCAGAGCTACAGAGTATGGTTCAGGAACTTGCTGACAAGAGTAAAGAAGTGAGATTAAAAATGAACTTTTAGAAGACAAAAATGATGTACAATGCTTTTACAAGAAATGAAGATTTATTGATTAATGGGGAAAAGCTGGAGATAACCAATATCTACATTTATCTTGGACAGCAGATATCAAGTGAGGGTCACATTGATGAAGAAATTAATCGGCGTATAAAACTTGCCTGGAGAACTTTTTGGAAGAAACAGTATAATTTTCACAAGCAATATGCCATTATGTTTTAAAAAAAAAGTGTTTGACCAATGTATCCTTCCAGTGCTTACATATGGTGCAGAGACGTGGACCTTAACTAAAAGAGACCTACAAAGGCTGCACACAACTCAAAGTAGTATGGAGAGGTGCATGCTTGGTGTAACCAGGAGAGATAAGAAGAGGAACTCGTGGATCCGAAAAATGACAAGAGTGGAAGACATCATGATCAGAGTTAAACCCCTGAAATGGCAATGGGCTGGACATACTGCCAGAAGAACAGACCATCGATGGACAGCCGAAATTTTATATTGGATTCCAAGGGACAGGAAAAGACCCAGAAGAAGACCACATGGGAGATGGGTGGATGAAATTCGAAAGTATGCGGGAGTATCATGGAGGAGACTGGCACAAGACAGACCGTTGTGGAAGAGGCTTGGAGAGACCTTCGTCCAACAGTGGATTGATAATAGTTGACAGTGATGATGATGATATGTATATAAAATTAAAATATATATATTAAATATAAAAAATATATAAAATTATATATAAATATAACATGAGATAATAAATATAAAAAATAAAACAATAAAAAAAATTATAAAACAATAAAAAACCTATAAAAATGAACTCCTTGTTAAATTGACACTATTTGTTGCTCAATTGTGCCAACAGCAGCTTCTTCGGTTTAATTCTTGAGAAACCCTATGATCTGTTAAACTAAAAAAAAAAAAAAAAAGAAAAAAAAATCCAGAAAGGAAATCACTTTTTTTCCTATTGCAGTGTCAAATTACCTTGGAACGAGCAAGCTGCCATCTGCAAGTTATTTTTATAAATATCTGTTCCATCTCATCGTGGCATAGCCTCGTTCGTTTTCAGTGTAATATGTGCTTCTCTCGAAACTAGAATTACCCTTTTTTTATCAGTAGCTGAACGCATGGTTTTTATTCTGATTGCAATCAGCTTTAGATTGCCCAAAAATAGAACTTTTTCCCTTCATGTTCAACATAATTTGCACTAACTGCTAAACTTCTTTGTTCTGAGCTGTAAAGTGCAATTTTTTCGATCATCTTCACATCAGTTAAGTTTTCTTAAATATCACAATGTTCATCTGTTTAAATTAATGGTAAACTAATGGTCTGCCATTTATTAAAACAGAGATATCCAGGAATCAACCTTACACAAGTAACTCATTGTCCTGTATCTTGTATTCTTTAATGCGTCCGACTGAGTTTCTCATCGTACATAAACGACCCCCCCTCCAAAAAAACACACACACACACACACAAAAAACCAATGTAATTCACTGTTCGACGCCGAATTAAATGACACAAAAGATGGTAGGTGTGTTTTAGCAGGTTGTTACAGAAAATCTCAATGTTTTTGTTCTGGGGATTAAAAGATCGAACATTTTATTATTAAAGAGATCAAACTTTTAAAACAATGATAGTAAACCATTCATAAGCCTTTTCGGTTGCAACAGTACTGATCTCACACCTTTCGTTGGTGGTAAAACAACTGCCAAAGGAACCGGCGCTTTAAAGACCTGAAGCTGGGAAAATCCAATAAAATATATTGAGAAATGCTACAGTTTTAATTCAAAATTGTTTCTTTCGAATTTTAGCTTCTAAAACCTTTTGTACCGATTTTTTTTTTGGAATATTCTAGACCATAGAGTGTTTTTTTTTTCTGAGAGCATTTTTTGAGCTGATATGCATACATGTTTGCATGCTACAGGAATTTTATGTTCTCCTTTCCGAGATACAGATATATTTTGCGTGAACACCATTTTAGACATTTGCATGAATAAGTTCTGATTATTTTTTTCCCGAGAGGCTGACAGACACCTCCTTTCCTTGTTCGCTACACTCATTTGGCCGTGGTGAACAACTATTTTCACGCATCGTTAGTGATATTGAACAGCACAGGAGAAAAATCATCGGTAAAGCGAGTTTCACGTCCTATTAACTATTTCTGTAAATACAACAGGAAGTATTGATGTACTGTCGTTATAGCGGTACATATCTTTCGCGAACGTATATATGTACAGTTTTTAAGTAGCAACGAAGCACAAGAATAAATTTTGCCAGTGTCGGGCCTAAGTCCCTCGCTTAAATATGCATTCAGATAAATGTTTGCGAAACCTGCTTTTTACTGACATAGCTTCATATTCTACCGCGCGAATGTTCTAAGTCAGTGGTGAGCAACCTTTCTATGGAAGCGACCCCACTATCACCCCTCCGTCAAAACAAGAGGGGTGATAGTACACATCAAGACGAACAATGTTTGCAATGGAACCTAGGGTCGCATTCCACTCCTAGTGCCAGAAAAGAGCACGTTCGAAAAACGTCCAGTAGGCACACGGAGTTCCAACCAGTGCACGAGAAGCACAAGATGCAAATAAGGTGCGCTCAACACGTGCTTAGACGATGAGGAGCAAACATTTAAAAACGCAGCCCAACCCGTTCAGCGATTATACCGTACGATCATCACATGAGAATTGACTTATACGTCTGACCGGCGTAGCGTACCGTGTGTTCCTGGAGCAAGTGCTTCCCAGTCTGTTGCAGGATGTTACGCTCAACACACGAAGGGACATGTGGTTTATGTATGATGGGGCCCCAGCACGCTTTGCCACCGAGGCCCGATACTTCCTAAATGCGCCATATCCCGGGCGATGGATTGGACCCGGTGGACCTGTGGCTTGGCCTACACGCTCCCCGGACCTTAATCCACTGGACGACTTCTTCTGGGAGCACATGAAAACATTGGTGTATGAGACACCTGAGAACTCCCTGGAAGATCTCGTCGCGTGAATCGCTGTTGCTGCGGACAAGATCAACACCACACTGGGAGTCTAAGGGAGTGTGCGACAGCCCTTCATTCCCTGGTGTGGACTGTGCAGCGACGCCCTTGGACGCCAATTTGAGCAGCTCCTTTGATTCATTCTCTGATGCGATTGGAATTGTGCAACTCATAAATTAGGTACGCCTCTATGTTTTCACTGTTGAAGACTCAACGTGGATACCTAACTTTACTCTTTTCTGGCACTAGGACTGGAAACCGGACCTAGGTTCCATTGCAAATATTGTTCGTCTTGATGTGTACTATCACCCCCTCTTGTTTTGCTGAAGGAGTTTACAATCACCCTGTATGTACAGTTTCTAAGTAGCAACTAAGCACAAGAATAAATTTTGCCAGTGTGGGGGCACAGTCCGTCGCTCAAATATGCATTCAGGTAAATGTTTGCGAAACCTGCTTCTTACTGACATAGCTTTTACTCTACCGAGCATATGCTCTATGTCATTGGCGCGCGACCTTTTTATGGGTGCGACCTCACTGAAGAGTTATTTTATTATGGAGACTCCATGTCACTATGTAAAGAAAACACAGGGTTAAAAATTATAATTATGTATATATGCATTTTTAAAAGGCATTCATTTTATATTCACCAATATTAGTTACATTTATTAATTAAGAATTTCAAAATATTTCATCTAACTAGAAATAGTACACTACTGTTTGTGAAAATTGCAACACCAAGAAGGAGCCATGCGATTCGAATGACATTAATACTACACATTACTAATGTGACTGTACATAAGCGATTTAATTTTCAGAACAGTACAACAGCATTTACTTGCAAAAATCATTATCTTGTTAAGTCTCCGCGAGCTGCAATAAGAGCTTCTAGACGGCGTGGTATGGAATCGAAAAAGGCTTTGGATGGTGTCCTGGGTAACTGCTTGCCAGGCGGCATGTATGCGAGTACGCAGATCATTGGTACTAACCGCTGGAGAACTTTGATGAACCAGTTGCAGTGAACATATCCCAGACATGCTCAATACGCGACATGTATAGTGAACGTGTAGGCTAGGGAAGAAGCGGTATCTGCTGTGCTACGAAGAGGTCTTGAACATTCCTGGCAACATGTGGTCGGGCATTCTCCTGCTCGAATATAGCGCCAGAAGTGCTTTGAAGGAAGGGGATGACTTCTGTCTGTTCAACTTTCCTCGTGTAGCTAGCGGTAGCGGGTGAGATTGCCCTCAAGTCGTAGCAGCGAAGATCGCGAATGGTACGCAATGGCACCCCACACCATCACACGTGGCGTTCGGCCCGTATGACGCTTGACAATGCATGCTGGAAGAACGCGCTCACTACAATACCGTCTAATGCGTATGTGGCCATCATGGTACTCCAAGTTGACGAAAATACGACATGTTGGAAATCGCACGCCATTGTATGTATTGAAAACCCTTTTCCAGCCTGTGGCGTACATGGTTCAGGGTCAAATGAATCCTCCGGAAAGGGATGCATGCAACCAGTCCTCTGTGCAGCAGACGGCGTTGAACTGTGGAGCCAGACAATGCCACCCCTGTTGCAGTGCTTAGCTGTTATGCTAACACTTGCGAAGATGTGGAACGGTCCGTCACTGCCATGCGGACAAAGTGTCGGTCATCCCTTGGTTTCGTCACATTTCTCGGCTCACTGCCGGATAGTCCATGCACCTGGTCCTCATCGGTCCTCTGCCGCTACACGCGCATCACTGTCGTGGCGTTTTGTCCCGTCCAAGCCGCAATATCGCGGTACGAAAATGCACCTTCACGCAGACCACTCATTCGTCCCCGTTCAACTTCTGTCGTATGAGGATATTGCACCCTTCGTCGTCGCCGAGACATTATTGAATCCTGACGACCCTTTTGCAACTCGCTGATCGCGATGCACTACTGGTGTGTATCCTAAACAGTACTTTTATACCCCTCACTCGACTGTTCAGAGGGCACTGCCGGGCCCAGACATGTGCAATGACTCTGCAGTTCTAATCATTTGCATGTCCTACCCTGCTCTGCATATACTGTAAGTTTCACGTGATTACCATCATTCCTTCATGGTGTTGCAATTTTCACAAACAGTAGTTTATGTAGGAAACATTGAAACAAAAAATAAACACAATTAGGGGGAGGAAAAAACCCCTACACAACCTTTGTTTGACAGTCCTAATGTGAAAACTGAGCTTGAATCTTGAGAATTATGCTCTCCATTGTTGGTTTTGTACTTGAGATCACCACTCTCAAATCATTTCTAACTTTTATTTTTTAGATCAGTGTTTGGTCGATAGTGGTGAGAGCAGAAAAGGCAATTTCGCATACGTATGCAAAAGAAAATAAATATTGAAGTGCTCTTTTCACTAATAATGGATGTTCACTCCGTGAGGGTATTTGAGACAGCTGAGGATTGGGAGGCGGAGAAGTAGCAACTCCTGCGCAGGACGTACTGCTTTTTTGCTGATGTGCGCACGTCACCTCTCCACCGAGACAGTCTGCAAGAGTATTTGAGACAGATCAGGATTAAAAAGATTACATATTATCTCATTCTAATCATTTTCTTTTGGTATCCACTCTATTTTCTGCAAAAAAAAAAAAAAAAAAAGAAGAAAGAAATGGTGACCCCTTAATAAACCCTCGCGACCCCGAAAAGGGTTCCGACCCAAAGGTTGGCACCCCTATTCTAAGTCATGCATTATCGGTCTCCACCACGTGTGGAGACCGAGAATGCCATTCTTGCATTCATCTCTGCCATTCTTGCGCTTATCCTTTACATTTAAGGGAAGAAGCACTCCTTGGTTTACAATTCAATTTACTCTTTATTCATGTTTTAAAGTTGACTACTCGTACTGGCTTACTGATGATTTCTTTCTGTCTCCATAATAGATGGTATTTCCTCTGACGTTCTCTCCGTCCTTTATCAGTTAAATTTAAACGACATGCTGTTTCACTTACTTGAAAATGCACATTATTCATAGCCATTAAGTGTGTGTTCTTTACATTAAGAAAAAGAGACAAGGTTTAAAAAACCCGAACATAAAATTAGATCATTCATTCCACATCTGATGTCATACAGTTCCTGTATTTACTCTAAAGCCAGAGTATACCACTATACTACTATTTCTACAAAGAGAGACTAGAATAATTCTTTTTTCAGCGTGTTGAGATAAAAGTAACCATGATTTACTGTAAAGTTCGTATTTCGTAATTTTAGTAAATTCGTGATGTACTAAAAATGACGCCACCTCAAATAGTAAGTAATAACGCCATACAAATGTTTGCGTCTATAGCTAAACCCTCCTAGAATCGGTACAAACTTTTAAATTACTTTTCATTCAAGCAGTTATGCTTGTTATTAGAATTCAGATCTGTTTCTTAGATAACAACTTTAGAATAGTTGTTTTTAATGGAATGTGCAAAAGTGTGGTATTTAAACTTCGTGTTTAGCATAGCTAGAACAACGAATTCGTGAACAAACCAAGCCCTATGTATACACATTAGTCTGAAAAGTAACTTGACGATCTTTCTCAAAACCTTAGGGGTCAAATTAGTTGGATAAACGAAATTATCAACCTGAAATTAAAGACTAAAAACAACTTTGAGCGCAGTAAAATATTCACACGCAGAAAGAGCGGGCGCGAATGCAAATACCAGATATACATACATATCTCCTCATTACTATTCAGAATTTTCCCAGAGTAGATTGTGTTTTTTCATTGTTTGTTGAAAATGGATCGAAAACAACTATCTTTCATTCACATAGATAAAGAAATTCCGAGACATGACATCAAAAAATTCCACTGTTTCCTAGTAAAGAATTTTCCCACTATGCTGAGGCAACGCATGGTAGTGTTTCATTGGAAAGAAGTGAAATCTCGGTTGCATTGGAATTTCTTATGTGGCTTCTTTTGATCTAGATATTTTGTGGGACATTCTGCACAGTAGTCCCTAGTGATACATAAATATTTTTTTGCTCTTCGGTCCTGACTTGGATGCGATCTCTTCTGCAGTGCATGTAACCGTAAGTCAGTATCGGTGCCTTCTTCTAGACACATATGCTCCTAAAAATTATTTAATCTTCCACAAAAAGGAAGGTTAGTTGCTGTTTTAAAACGAAATTATCAACCTGAAATTAAAGACTAAAAACAACTTTGAGCGCAGTAAAATATTCACACGCAGAAAGAGCGGGCGCGAATGCAAATACCAGATATACATACATATCTCCTCATTACTATTCAGAATTTTCCCAGAGTAGATTGTGTTTTTTCATTGTTTGTTGAAAATGGATCGAAAACAACTATCTTTCATTCACATAGATAAAGAAATTCCGAGACATGACATCAAAAAATTCCACTGTTTCCTAGTAAAGAATTTTCCCACTATGCTGAGGCAACGCATGGTAGTGTTTCATTGGAAAGAAGTGAAATCTCGGTTGCATTGGAATTTCTTATGTGGCTTCTTTTGATCTAGATATTTTGTGGGACATTCTGCACAGTAGTCCCTAGTGATACATAAATATTTTTTTGCTCTTCGGTCCTGACTTGGATGCGATCTCTTCTGCAGTGCATGTAACCGTAAGTCAGTATCGGTGCCTTCTTCTAGACACATATGCTCCTAAAAATTATTTAATCTTCCACAAAAAGGAAGGTTAGTTGCTGTTTTATGGCGCAAGGGCCTCAAAAGGCCAAAGAGCGCCACACAAAAAAAAGGAAGAACTTTTTTAGAAGATTCTGTGTTGAATCATTTTTTAGCCTCTCCGGTGGCGCAGAGATCTAAGCGCCGACTTCTGATCATTCGTCTGAGAGGGTCCGGGTTTGAATCCTGTGAGGCATTGATGTTGTGCTTATCTTACAGCACTGGTTCTCTTCCTTCCCTGGAACCAATGATCCTAAATTAAGGACGGGCGACTGCTTATAGCCCATCGAGTTGCTCACGGTGGTCAAACCTCCAAACAAACAAACAAGCAAAAATCATTCTTTCGTAATAACGCCTGGGATGTTTTTGCCTGGCGAAAGCATACAAACGACAGTGCTTTGTATAAACTTTCAGGCTCACAAAAGCACCAGAAGAAAACTGATAGTGCTGTCTGGTTTCACAGAAAGAAAAGTCACGTCGCACTGCAGCGTTCACGAAAACGGTTTAAAGTTAATGACTTGCTAGAAGACGCCGGTTCAGGATCGAGCTTTCGTGAAAATATGTACCACATGTGAATGAAATTAAGTACTTTTAATACATTTCGGAATGCCTAACTTTTATGTAAACTTTAGAAAGGCGTAACTAAAGGGTCCTAATTCAGCGGTAGCAGAAACTTTAAGCCGGGAAATATTTCAAAGAAATATGGGGAAAAAATCTTTTGGAGTCTGGCGAATTTGTTAACGAAGCGATGACTGATGTATCAGAGTCGTTGGGAATTTAATAAAAAAGATTAAAATTATTTTAAAGGTATAAGAAGTTCAGCTATCCAAAAACACAGCGGCACACAAAATCGAAGCGAATGCATTGATCATCAAAGAGAATTTACTTCATATTAACACGGCACTGCAAGCCTTCTTTCCCAGCAATGCTTTTATTTCTTTTTACCCAAAAGTGTTATAATTCCGAATTGAATACGGGAATATCTGCTCCTCCGGGCAATCGCGGGATAGAATTCTTAACCTCCAAATTCGCTAAACATGAATGCCGGTTGATTCGACTAGCGAATCCTGTAATGGTTATATTAAAATTAATCGGAAACTTGAAAATTGGTCATTCTGGGTGGTGTAGTGGTACTCGGGCTCTATACGGGAGACGCGGGTTCTATTCCCCCTCCAGGACGACGAAGTTTTCAAGTTTTCGTATATTATTATCTGACTTAACATCCATGTCATATTTGCACCAATAAACAGATTCAAATCTCCCAAATTTGTGTTATAATTGCTTACATATCTACATTTGTACTTTCTTGCGCTTTCAGTAACTTTTGCATCATTTGCGACAGTACCCATCGGGTCATGCATTTTTTTTTGTGTGATTCTTAATAGGGTGTTGTTCGGGTGGGAAAATTTACTTGCTCAGTGGGGAGGAAAACTTTGCTTGTATTAGATCCGATTCCCAACAGTGGGAGAAATCAGAAAATTGTATTTGCATTTTAACTTACGGCATTCTTACTTCAGAGTCTTCAAATTCACGTCGCGTTCGGGTCAAAATATTTTGACATTATTCCATCTGTGTGGATGAGGCTTGTCAAGTTCCTTTCTTCTTTTAAAAATTTTGACATTATTCCATCTATGTTGAGGATATTAGTCAAGTTACTTTCTTTTTAAAAATTTAACATTATACCATCTGTGTGGATGAGACCAGTCAACTTTTTTTAAAAAAATGACATTATTCTATCTGTGTAGATGAGGTTAGTCAAGTTCCTTTCTTTTTAAAATATTGACATTATTCCATCTTTGGGGATGAGGCTAGTCAAGTTCATTTGTTATTTTAAAATTTTTGACATTATTCCATCTGTGTTGATGAGGTTAGTCAAGTTCCTTTCTTTTTAAAATTTTGACATTATTCCATCTCTTTATGAAGTTCGTCAAGTTCATTCCTTCTTTTTAAAATGTTGACCCTATTGCAGTCCCATAGAAAGACAGAAAAGTTAAGAGGGCGGCTAATGATTGAGGTCGGGCAAAGGATATAAAAGAAGTCGTGCACTGGACTGTAGTGTGAGTCACTACGTCGGGCAAAAGAAACGTCTCACCTGGCTACGGCCTTGCGTTATTCCATTTGTGTTGATAAAGCTGGTCAAGTTCCTTTCTTCTTTCTATTTAGAAAAAACCTCGTGCATGTCTTTAACCAAAAACAACAGCATTTCTGTTGTTTCTAGTTAAAACAAGGAAATTAGTCGTCAAATCAAAATTGTGTTGCAGGCGGTTTTAGCTTCACATAATTTTATAGGCTGTACCAGACGTAGCACATTGAGATCTAGCAGCGGCCAAAAGGTTTACGTGTGGGCCAGGGGTTAAGATGTCTCGTGTTACGTCGCGCTATCAATAAGTCTGCTTTCCGTTCCTATTAAGCATGGGATTGGGCCATCGAATCCAATGTGCAGCAAAAGTAGGGACAGCGACTTTAAGTCTTCGAGGCTCACGGGTTCCGCTAAACCCCGAAACAAAAGAAAAAATATCAAGAAGTACTCCAGTACTCTTAGTTGATAATTTATGCTATGCGTCTTTCGCATACCAAGATCTTTATGTGTGAAATAAACCGAGGGATTCGAGGGTAGTATACATTTCTTTACGTATTTCTATACAATTCTTGACGTGTGGTTTAAAGAAAAAAGAAAGTTCCCAAATCATATTTCTTCAGCATACGCATGAAATTATAACTACCTACTGTACTGAAACTCTCAATTTTAAACTTAAATGAGAAAAGAAACTGGTTGGAGAATGTAAAACAATCGTTTCAGTTTCGCAAGGGGAATCTTAAAATTAAATTTCATACGATAGAATTCTAAATGAAAAATTCTCGTATGTCGTTTTTGAATGACAAAGTAGAAGCAAAATTCCTGACGCAACGTTTTTCTGTTTCTGAAAAGTTGCTGAAACGATTTCAATCGTGTGACGTCTTATAAGAATGACTTGGATCAGATGACGTTCCACCAGAACCTGTGAAAAATCGTTTTTTTTTTGCTATGACAACGAAGCAAAGTGATACACGCATATGCTATGTTGATTAGCTATATTTTATTGTTGTAAGAATCTTACCTTGATATGGAGGGTCACAAAAATACACGAAACAATATTTCGTCAAAGTAAAACAGATGTGTTCTAAATGTGAAACATATTTCCGCTCCAGGACGACGAAATTTTCAAGTTTTTTTGGATATTATCTGACTTACCTTCCTCGTCATATTTACACCAAAAAAACGGACTGTCATCTTCAAAATTTAAAATGGGACAAATGTTCAAACGTTCAGACAAAGGAAACTGTATATTAGGGCTGCCCAAATGAAACTGAGACTGTCGGTTTTTGCCGTAAGGGTTTATAGGTTGGAACATGTGAACATACAGGAAGTAAGATGGGCTACTTACCCGCTACACATAGTCGCCTTGTCGGTTCAAGCAAGTGTCCCAGCTCGGCAAGAGATTGTGGATACACTCAGCGAAGAACGTCCGTGGTTGGCTATGGAACCAGTCTTCAACGGCGTCCCGGACCTCAGCGTCGTTAGCGAACCGGCGGCTCTTGAGAGCTTTTTCAGTGGCCCGAAGATGTAGTCGTAGGGCGACAAATTTCAGTGGCCCGAAGATGTAGAGCTTTACGGGGCTATACCGGGGTTGACGGGGACCTCCCAGCGGAAGCTCCGCAGCAAATCTTGGAATACTGTCACCACATGCTGTCGTGCCTTGACGTGCAGCAGAATAACTCTATTTGATAACATGTTGGGTCGCTTACGCTTGATGGCTGTTTTGAGGCTGCGTAAAGTATTGCAGTGTATTGTTGCCTTGACCGTACTGCCTGCGTCCAGCCAATGCAACAGCAATGGGCCATTCTCATCGAAAAGAACCGTGAGCATCACTTTTCCAGATCTTAAGGAGGACTTAGCTTTTTTTGGGTGTGGAGACTTCGGATGCCTGATCGAAGTGGTGGCACAAAGTTTCATCTGGGCCACAATCTTGGAAAGAAACCGTCTTCCCTCTGCATGGTAACGATGCTCCAGGTAAGTACCTATTCACCGAGTCTTCTGCTCCTCATGGAGATGTTTGGGGACCCATTTTGCGCAAACCTTGCTGTACGATGGACATGATGTTAACAGTTCCCTTGCTCACGGGCAATGTTGCCGCAAGGTGATTCGGTGATTCTTCTTTACAAGGTTGTTCACGGCAGCAATCAATTCCGTGGTGATGGCCACGTGTGCTTGCCCAGTTTTCCGCATGTCCTCCGTGCTCACACGTCCTATACGAAATTCACTACAACAGCGGAATACTGTACACTGTGACTGACACTCATTCCCATTCATATCCTTCATACGACGATAAATGTTGGCTCTACTAACACCTTCTACCGTCAAAAATTGCATGACAGCCCGCTGTGCCTGTTTGGACGAATCCATGTCACGACCCTACGTAGTCAACTTGCCTCCGCACGTGCAAACAGCATACTGACACGTGCTTCCACGCCATCTACCGACGCAAATGAAAATTATACAACGACAACGACTCTATTACACGAGTCTGACTTTCATTTTGGCGACCCTTATATATTTATATTTGGCTTAGTAGTCGTTCTTACAGAATGATACTGATTATGAGCTTTTACGGCATGAATTGTATGTGTTCTCTTCAGCTGAAAAAACTGATTTGTGCTATCAAACAGTGTTTGAACGAAAATAAAAAGAGAAATATTAAATAGCAATTTCTTATAAAGGAATTTTCATGATAAAGGTATAAATAAATGGAAGAATGAAGTAGAAATGTGCTGGAAAGAATAAATATCAATTCTGTTTTCAAATACTTTATACTGTGTGAAAACCACGAATGCTATTTTTGATAAGAGTGATAATCCTGTTTCAGGAACAACTAAATTCTCAAAAATACTGCAGGTTGTGACGTAACAGAAATGTGGGATCACTGCTACAAATTTCTGTTATTGACGCATGTATTTTTTTAAGTTACTGCATGCATGCTAGAAATGTCTCCAGACACAGTCATGCTGTTCTTTTCTCATTAATATTGAATTTTGTGACATAACAACGCTCAATTTCGGTATTTTTGATCGAATTAGCTGCGTTCTAAAACTTTTACTTATTTCAGCTTTGTAAAAAAAAAAAAAAAAATAGAAAAGGCAAAAGTCTCTCAGTGGGGAGAAATAAATCTTCATCTCGTTCTCAAGAACTAGGAATGGGCACGATTTATCAATATATCGATGTTTTCAGCTGATATTTTGATATGTAATTTGATATACCAGTTTCGATATATTGAAAAAATCAGTACATCGGTTTTCAATTTATTGGTGCGATATTCAATATATTCGTATCGGTGTGATATTCAATATATGAGCGTATACCTAGTGTGATTTCACCTGAGGGATATGTGTTCTTTCCTCGCATGTCATGAAATAAATTACTCTGCTAGGTGGCCATCAAACTGCGATCTCATGTGTTAATCGAAATGTGTTAATATGTAGATTAACATAATATTATGTGACTTACCGATCATTAGATCTGGACAAGGGAAAATGTTTGCTCTCGATTTCTATCCTTTCCAGAAAACTCTAAGGAATAGTTTATGTGTATTTCTTCATACGCACTTTAGCACTCTATTTAGTAAAGCCACACAAATTGGCAAATAGCGCCATACAGAAGTTTTAGTGACTGAAATTTGAGCAAACAACCCAACAGAGGCAATACATTGTATTCTGTGATCACCCTGAGACCAAGATATCAGATGAACCGGAATGTCAATCGTATTGAGATCAGAAGTATCGAGAAGACATCAGATCAGAAATATCGAATTAATATTTAATTTCTAATTAATATTGATATATTATATCGAAAATTTGACTGTGAAATATCGAAAAATCGATCTGATATATTGATTTTTCGATCGTGACATTTTCGATGTAATATATCAATCTCAGAAATATCAAATGGTATCAGTATCGATACTTCTGAAAATATCGCCCATCCCTATCAAGAATCTTGTAGAAATAAATTTGCGATTCAAGAAGAAGGGGCAAGTTTTGGCTGTTTACCAAGAATTGCCCCTTCTTTTTGAATCGCACGTATAGTGACAACACACACAAACTTGCAATTGCCGTTGCTAAGCAGTTGTTAGGGGGCAAATTTCGGGGTAAGCGTCCTATCTGCATGAGAGCAGCAAAGCGGGCAAACCGCAGTTGTTTTATTATAAGAGCAGGGCTCTTAGCTGGAGAGAATTATGGTAAATATTATTTTCTAATCACCTTTATTGAATTTTCTCTTCTTAAATAGCAAATGTACATTCTAACTATATAAGATTTGAAATCACGAATGTAAGGCCAGTTAATGTGCGACCCACAAAGTGACCATCGAGCTCTGAGTATCTCATGACAATCGGGAAAATGTATGCAAAATAGCACAAACATTTACTTTGCTTCACTATTGGGTTCAATTTTAAAATCACCCCAAACAACGACTTTCGGCAGTAATTTCTTTTTTTCATTTCTTGGACCTTGCGTTATGATGTGCGAAGTTCATGAGTCAATTGAACCATAAATGGATATGCAAAACATGGTTAGTCGTTATTGGGTAGAGAATCATATTTTATAATTGTTTATTATTTGTCGATGTCACTAACTGTAAAAATGGAAAAGTAGAAAAGAAAAAGTGTTACGTAAGTCACAAAATCACGAAGTCTATTGGGTTGATGCATAAGTTCATGTCGTTTTATTTCACGAGTGTTTCCCAGGTCAGTAGTGATGGTACAGATGGCCAGTTGTATATCAGAATGTAGCCAGTAATATCGTGTATCTAAATCCTATTGGGTTGTGTGATTGTGGCTAATGTTTTTTTTGGTTTTCAGGTCCGGAAGTATGGAGTGTCAAGTACAGAGGAATGAACATTTCCGACATCTGCTCCTCTACGAGTTTAACAAGGGATCCTCAGCCGCCAAGGCTACACGACAAATTTGTGCTGTGTATGGGGAGGATGCTATTGCTCCGAGGACAGCACGCAAATGGCTTTAGCAGTTCCGAGGTGGCAATTTTGACCTTAACGACTCTCCGTGCTCAGGTCGTCCATCTCACTTTGATGAGGATCGTTTGAACCATCTCATCCACTTCGATCCGCGTCAAACCACATGCGAATTGTCCACTGAGATGGACTGTGATGAGGCCTCAGTGGTGAGACACTGGAACGTATGAGAAAGGTCCAGAAGTTGGGGTCTTGGGTGCTTCACATTCTCACTGAGGACAACAAGAATCAGCGTGTAACAAGAATCAGCGTGTAACAAGAATCAACGTGTTGCCCTATGTGGTTACTTGCTCGCCCGTCGTCAAGAATTTTCTCAGCAACACACGCCCTTTCTGTCACGTATTTCTATTGAAGATGAAAAGTTGTGCCTGTACGTGAATTTCAGGCATCGGAGAGAATGGTTAAACCCCAAACAAGATGCCTACACCGCGTCCAAGACATGCCCTTCATCATGCGAAGATTATGTTGTGTGTCTAGTGGGACATGAAAGGCATTATTTCACTGGGAAATGCTGCCTAGGAATTGGACCATCAACGCTGCACTCTATTGTGAGCAACTCTGCCGTGTGGAATGAGCTATTCAGCAGAAACGGCCACATCGGCACCATGGTGTCCTTCTTCAACGTGATAACGCACGCTCTCAAAGTCAAACATGACCAAAATGGCCATTCAGGACATGAAATGTGATCAGAAGTATCGAGAAGAGTGATAATAACAGGCCGGATGTCAATCATGCTGATCTCTAGAATTTCCTTGATGATTTCTTCGCAGCAAAACCTGTACGTTTTCTCAAGAATGGCATTGGACACCATCGTAAACAATGGGTGGGGGGAATGCACAGTTGACTTGATTCCGTTTTTCCTTCTGATGTAATACATTCCTGTAGTGCGGTGACAAAAAAGCATGAACTTATTTATGCATCAACCCAATATTTCTGCAAAAAAGATATATTTTCTAGGGATGAATTATACGACAGAATCAGTAACCATTCATGAATACCGTTGAGCCCATACGATGGGGATATATCTATCGCTGCGCCTATAAAAGAATAAAGGACAAGTAAAACGGAAAAAAAAAAAAAAAAAAAAAGAACAAGTAAAACGGTACTATTTACTAAAGCAGAGTGATGGAAGTGTCCGATTATCCTGAGCTGCAATGAAGTGGAATTTTCCTGATAGCAATGCATATGAAGTGTCCGACTTTCCTGATAGCAATGCATATGAAGTGTCCGACTTTCCTGACAGCAATGCGCCGCGGACAGATGCATATCAACCCTTCGAAATCGTGGAGGTTGAGAGCTACATAGTGAGAGCTCTACTGGGACTTCAGCAGAGGTTTCTAAACCGCATTAAACCGCAACGTGAATTTTCATTATTGCAGTCAATTTCAGTCAACCTCCTGTCTGAAATCTTTAAAGCGTGAAGAATTAAAATACAAAAATCCTTCTACACTGAGAGGTGCAATCAGTGGATAGAGTACCATTCCGGAATGAAACTTCTTTAGATACTTAAAGATGTTCATCGTTCCTTTCGGCTAATCTTAACTAGCTAAGGATCTACAGATGCTTTTGCTAAAGACATTTTTTTTAAACTCCACCACCACCACACACACAAAGATTTTTTACATCGAATATCCCTACATAACACGTCTTATCGGTAATGAATCGTGGGTTTGCACAGAACAATGAGTTAGGCTTACCTCGGAGTTCTCAGCCGGTTCCCAAGTTTTCCGCAGCATGGCTTTCACACACCTCTTCTTCAGGGCTTCTGATGATGGAAATCCAAATACAGAATTCTTGGATTCGTTCTTAGAATTGCACTGGAGAACGCAGAACTTCCCAGGTATGTAGTACAAATAAAGCACGTGCATAAAAGAACAGAAGATTATGCCTCACAACCGCAGCCATGTGACTTCGGGCAGCATTAAGATTTCTCTTCGGGTCCTTAGGGTGGCCGCTCGTTGTTCGGTACGTCTGATCGGGAATGGAGGCCTGTCTAGAAAAGTTCTCGCTGCACACAACATACTGACAAGCATTTATAGTGTTTGTTTTCAGTAGCAACCAGTAACAATTCGATGATCAGTGAAGACGCTATTCCGATGACAGACTTTTTTTCTCGACAGCTTGCAATTGCCTGGGGAAAAAAAATCAGTTTTTGAAACTCTGTGTGCTGATCTTTCTAAAGCTGTAGCGAACCATTTTACATACACTAAATTATTCTTACTAACAGAAAACACAGAGAACAAAGAAAGCTTTGTCTTCAGAACATGCGCCTTAATAAAAGTACCATGCAGGAAAATAAGATTGTCCACACTAAAATTTTTTTTTTTTTTTTTTTTTTTTGATTGGAGGTTTAACGACCACCGTGAGCAACTCAATGGGCTATAAGCAGTCGCCCGTCCCTAATTTTTAGGGTCACTGGTTCCAGGGAAGGAGAGAGCCAGTGCCGTAAGACAAACACAACATCCATGCCTCACCGGGATTCGAACCCGGACCCCAGACGGACGAATGATCAGAGGCCAACGCCTTAGACCACTGCGCCACCGGGGCGGCACCACACTAAAATAAGGCTACTCATGTCCAAGGCGAGCAATAGTAGTACAGTCTAGTTTTAAAATATTGCGTCAAGAAGTTTGTTGCAACTGTGTTCCATCCCGCCTTCCCATGGCCGAGTGGTCTAAGTGATGTCTTCTGATCATTCGTCCGAGATGGGTCCGGGTTCGAATCCCGGTGAGGCATGGATGTTGTGTTTGTCTTACGGCACTGGCTCTCTCCCTTCCCTGGAACCAGTGACCCTAAATTAGGATGGGCGACTGCTTATAGCTCACTGAGTTGCTCACGGTGGTCGTTAAACCTCCAATTTATAAAAAAAAAAAAAAAAAAACAACGCTTCGTCCGGGACTGCCTTGGGTAAACGTAGTGATTTGAGCTACTTTGATTGTGGCCACATTGTCGGCGCAAGACAGATGAGTCATTCTGTCGCCCAAGTGGTAAGAACCCCAGAGTTCCCGAAGGTAACCGTGTCAAGGGTATATTGTGAGTATTTTTTTTGATTGAAGGTTTAACGACCACCGTGAGCAACTCAATGAGCTATAAGCAGTCGCCCGTCCCTAATTTAGGGTCACTGGTTCCAGGGAAGGGAGAGAGCCAGTGCCGTAAGGCAAACACAACATCCATGCCTCACCGGGATACGAACCCGGACCCCTTTCGGACGAATGATCAGAGGTCATCGCTTAGACCACTGCGCCACCGGGGCGGCATATATATATATTTTGAGTATACCATCGACGGACGTACCAAGGCACAGAGAGCAAGCGGTGGCAGACCACACGCCACTGATGACCGGGATCTACGTAGACTACCCAGGGTGGTACAGATCAGCCGCTTGGCAACAGTGGCGAACATCATATCCAGGTTAAATGTCGGGGACCCAAGCAGCGTTAGCGAGCAAACGGTGCGTCGCACGCTTCACACCCTGGGCTGCGAGAGCCGACGCCCTACCCGTGTTCCACTGTTGACCGCTCGTCATCGGACATTACGCCTCGCCTGGTGACGCAAACATCAAAACTGGACATGTGTAGAGTGGTGCCGCGTCGTGGTGTAAGATCAATTCCGTTTTCAGCTTAAGGCGGGTTTTCCTATAGCGACGGGTTTTATACGCAGCGGAGAACGGAAAACGTCGAGCGTTTACACGAAACCTTCTTCTTACTCGAATTTGATTCCGTTTCCTTCAGCCCCCCTTCATTATAAACTTGCTTCGATCAACTTTCTAGTTAACAGAGCTTTTTCTCACTCTTCAGATAGGCATAGTCGTTGTGAATCACATAGGATTTACGAACTGGCTCTGACATACTGTGACGTACCTGCCAGCAGAACGCACACGACATAAAGGCAGATAGGAGTCAGAATGAACGTCTGCGTAGCTCAGTTGGTAGAGCGACTTGTTCCGGAATAAGCGGACTAGGGTTCGATTCCCGGCGTAGACCAAAAATGACGAAGAAATTTACTTCGTTATAATAGGCTATTCGAAGTACCCTGTTGATCGCATTCTACGGAAGTTTCAAAGGAAGACCCTCACGACTTTGACTCCTGAAAGTAATCAACGTAGGTTTGTGAGTTCCATGGAGTTCATTCCTGGATGTGTTAACATTTTAAAAAGCATATGCCGCCGACACCATTTGGATTTTGTCATTAAAACTAGAAACATTCTGGCTATGGTTTAAAATGACCATTACTCAGTGGAGCTTACTGACAGACATGGTGTGTATTATGTTCCTCTCAAAGCCATGGGGGAAGAAACTAGGGACTTGGTTTACCTTGGATCAAGGAGGCTTAAAAACAAGACTTTCGGAACATGTGTATAACGTTAAAGTTGGTTCACAATCTACCGCCTTGTTAATAAGGGCTCCCTCTCCTGGACCGAGGCAAAGATCCTTGCTTGCCCTCCCAAAAAGGCCCCTCTACTATTCACCGAGAGTTTGTACATTTGTCATTTTTTTAATACCTGTTGTAATGACGACCTACCTGCTGTTGTTCATCAAGCATGCGGAAACTTTTGCTAAATGATATTTGTCAATAACTGTCGTTACTCACAAGTCTACCGACCTCAGACTTTATTTCATTTCACCTTCGTACCTAGGTATCATGACCTAAATTTTTACTATTAGCTTTGTGTCTCTTTGAGTGGCAACTGCTCTAACACAAATTTGATAATCATTGTAAGAAAATAACACTTGTAGAAAAAGCAAGAAGGGCAGTACTCCTTTTTTCCTTACAGTAGAGCTCGAAGACGATGTGTTGTAGGAAATCCGCGCAGCATAGATTTACTGCTTTTATCGACAGCTATGAGATTGTGAGCAATCTACCACATGTTGCACGACCAAACAACCATCAGTCAAGCACCAAACAGTAAGTTTCTGAAACAGATATGTCCAAAAGATACTAAATACACCCTAATAACTAAGAAGACAATAAAGTCACATAAATCCGTAAATTGGCGTAATAAGAGAGTATTTTAATTCGCCTGCCAACTGGGGCCTTTGTCAAGGCAAGTTACGTGAGACGAATAATAACCCGTTTGGAGTTTTAAATACTGTAATAACTCGTTTGGATTTTAAACTCTAAACGGTTATTATACGTCTAATGTGACTGGCCTTGACAAAGCCCGCCGCTAGCAGGCGTAAGCTCGGCGAATTAAAATACTCTTTCGTACTAAACCAATTTAAGGATTAATGCGACTTTATTGCCTTCTAAGTAAGTTTTTGACCAAAAGTCGAGAAACTTATTGTGATGGAAGCCTTTGCATTTCCTGAAGTGAGCTCTAGCAGAGAAGTTTTATCGATACACAAAGAGTTCATTTGAGAAATGTAAAAGGGCGCAGAATTTCAGAAAAAAAAACGAAGGTATTTTTTAAAATGAAAGAGTTTTATATAAAACAGACAGGGTATATACTTTGAAAGGGGGCAAAACAGATAATTTTAGTCAGCGGTTCTTTGCATCTACAGTATTTATATATTAAACTAAGTGGAATAAAGTTGGATTTAATATTGGGGAGTCCGGAAAAAATTGCTTTTCTGATACAGAATTGTACTTACTCAAAAACTTGTAACAATTAGTGTTTGTATTCTCCATCGTGTTCAAGAGTTTATACCCGTCATTCTGCAAGTGTTCAATCCTGGCATGGTGTCATACCTTCGGCTTAGATACGAAAAACTTTTGACACCCTGCTTTCGACATCATTCAAGTGCCTACCACGGAGAAAATTACCCATCATCCGAAACAGATGATAATTAGTAGGGGGTGCAGTCGGAGATGCATTTTGAATGTGGTAGGATGTTGATTGCATCAAGCTCGTTAAGCTCTATCTATGTCCCAATGCTGGTGTGGAGCTCTGTATTGTCTTTTTGCAGGAGCGCTCGCTTTCCGTTGACTAAAGCAGAGTTCCATTGCTTCAGTTTGTCGTACTGTGAAAACAGGAATTTATCGGTGAGGCCGTCAAACCCGCGTCTCCTCGCTTTGGAGTGAGTTGCTCTAACCGAATAAGCTACACCGATGAATATATC
Source organism: Macrothele yani (assembly GCA_039090855.1). Classification (NCBI taxonomy): domain Eukaryota; kingdom Metazoa; phylum Arthropoda; class Arachnida; order Araneae; family Macrothelidae; genus Macrothele; species Macrothele yani. Next base: position 154,802,197 of record CM077001.1, on the reverse strand, counting down.
GCTGCAGATTTGTCATCTTGACACTTGCTTCACCTTTGTAGTACGCCATACCATCTCAATCTTAATTTTTTTTGAAGCGAAGAAGGAACCTTTCATTAATTCCAGGCGATGTGTGGAATGAACATCGCACATTTTTCGAAGAACCCAACGGCCATTGGATCCATTTTTACGTTCGGGCGCCAATGTGAAAACAGGAATTCGTTGGCGATGGAAATCGAACTAGCGTCTTTTCGCTTCGGAGTGCGTTGCTTTAACATACTAAGCTACACCAACGAATGTATCGCTGCAGATTTGTCGTCTTGACACGTCCCTCTGTAGTACGTTAGAGTACATCTGATCCAGCTGCTCTGAGTATAGTTGGTCATTGGTATTCCGACAACCGGGATATCAACGCCGAACTGTATTCAGAGTGTGGCGTGGATATAAAGTGGATCACATTCTCATAATTCCACCACTTACGCAGCATGAACTTTTTATCTAGACGTACACGCTGAGGAACGGGTTAGCTGGTTCACCCGTGTCTAACCACTAGTTGGAGTTGTCTAAATTACGCACGAAAATCTACTTTTCACCAGTGGTAACTATCCACTTGATAAACCAAGTATCAAGGGGATTCTTGAGCAATTGTTTCCAGACACCGTCGCAAACTCTTTGAACCAGATGACCGCGACATATTCGCTTTCGTTCATTTCTTTGGACTGCTTTAAACCCATGCTTCCAGTAATGGCGTGATAGAACCAAGATTTCAAATTTCACGACCATTTTGTACAATGCGATAAACGTTCAGCGCATGCTTCGAAACACGTATATCATACACGAACAGGTACCCGACGAAACGAAGTTTCATACGATCTGCTACATCGACAAACTATCCCCCTGAAACTATGCAAAGACACAAAAGAATATAATGCAAAAATGCATTTTGTGTTTTTGGTCACCCAATGATTTTCAGGTATGTAGTGCAGTTTAAGTTTAAGAATTTCCTTATGGACAGACTTTTTAAAATTAAATGTTGGTTAGGACACACAAAATTTTTTTGGAATGAATCCTGGGAACATCTGTTTCGATATTCCTCGTTGTTCATTGATGGCGAGTACAGACTTAACAACAACTGAGGTTTCTTTAGAAAATATTCTGAAGTGGTGGAACGCATCATGCAGTTTAAAATGTTTTTGAAAATCCTGATGGGACGTATGTTCTCTCTTTTTTTCTCAAGATCCCACTGAACATCTAAGGGTAGTTGCTTGGTCGTAGTGAAACAACAATTATGTGTTAACCTGTATTAGAATTTAGGCACAGCCTTAAGGAGTTCTAAAAGTCAATGATAATAAACTTAATAAATACGTATGTTGCTTGCAATGCGTGTTGACTGCTAGCTGTTAATACTAGAAGTTTTAAAAAGCAATTAGACTTGGGAACTGTTTCCTTCTCGAAATATTTCTTCTCTCATTACTCGCTTTTCAGAATTTCACCTACTTCTCAAACACGTGAAGTGGGCCATTTTAAAATAAATTGTTTAGAACAGCAGCTGCGGCTGGATTCGTTTTTGAGTTAGCAATTGTGATTATGAACGGAAAACAAGACCTTTGCTTAACGGAAATCTTATCGGGTTGGCACGCATTCTCTTTCCTGCTCGCCAACTTTCTGCTCGCTCTTGCAAAACAAGATTCTTAGGTTGGCTGACTGGTACGTTAGATTCTGATGTTTTACGGCGCAAGGGCGTAAAACCCCAAGAGCCACAGCCATAGGCAACCCTGGCTGTGGAAACACTACCCTGGATTTTCTTTCTGCTGGGCTGGTTTCTTACAAGATCTGGTACAATCCACATGTACACATAAAAGAACAAAGCCGGCTCTTAACAACGTAATATTTTGATCTGCACTTTTCTTAGGCAGTGAGAGTTCAGTGGCATTAGGCAGGTAGATGTGAATGATGTAAGAATGGTAAGAGGAATATAAAGGAGAATATAGTTCGATTCATTTGCGTGACGGGATTAGTAGTGTAGATATTATCTGAGTTGGGCATTAGGCTTTCTTTCATCTGCAGGTCACGGAGAAAATGAAAGCATACTTAAGTGATTTGGGGCACCTGTATTATGTATATAGGAGAGCTTTCCATGACAGGTACTACATGATAAAGCATCTGCTCACAGACTAAGGGGAAGACGTAGAACAAAGTGGATTGTTGATGTAAAATTGGCCATTAGTGATAGAGGGAGTCAGAGGATGAATTTCTTGCAATGGTATGAAAGAGGTTGAGAAATTGTTATATTTTGAAGCAGCTGATTACAGACCAATGAGAAGAACTAGAACAAGATGAGTTGACGGAGAAAAATTGAATTGCCCATTAGTGATAGAGGAGTGATTTGTCAGAGGCAGAAGTTCTTGAAATTGAATGAAAGAGGTGGAAAAAGTGTTATATTTTGAAGCAGCTGATTACAGACCAATGGGAAGAAGTAGAACAAGATGAAACAAAACAGGTTTTCGTGCTGGATAAAATCATCAATAGTGAAAACAGCCGTCGTAGCACGACGTATGATAGCGAAATCTGAAACCATATGATGTTTAAAACTTTAATGAGAATTAAAACAGTACATGATGGTGAAAAATTGAATTGTCCATTAGTGACGGAGGGAGTGATTTGTCAGAGGCAGAAGTTCTTGCAATGGAATGAAAGAGGTGGAGAAAGTGTTATATTTTAAAGCAGCTGATTACAGACCACTGGGAAAAACTAGAACAAGATGGGTTGATGGTGAAAAATTGAATTGTTCATTAGTGACGGAGGGAGTAATTTGTCAGAGGCAGAAGGTCTTGCAATGGAATGAAAGATGTGGAGAAATTGTTATATTTTTAAGCAGCTGATTGCAGACCAATGAGAAGAACTAGAACAAGATGGTTTGACGGTGAAAATTTGAATTGTCCATTAGTGAGAGAGGGAGTGATTTGTCAGAAGCAGAAATTCGTGCAATGGAATGAAAGAGGTGGAGAAAGTGTTATATTTTGAAGCAGCTGATTACAGACCAATGAGAAGAACTAGAGCAAGATGGTTTGATGGTGAAAAATTGAATTGTCCATTAGTGATAGAGGGAGTGATTTTTCAGAAGCAAAAGATGACGATATATCAATAGAATAAAAGAGGGGAAGAAAAGTGCTACACTTTCTAAAGCAGCTGATCACATAGGGAAGGACCTAGAACAAGATAAATTAATGGTGTTAAACTGGTCATTAGGGATGGAAGTGATTTGTCAGAGGCAGATCTTACAATGAAATGAGACAGAGAGAAGTTTGTGGGCAGTTAGCATTAATTTTTAATTTATTCCGTCAGTATTTACGTGAATACCCACTTTGGCGTATACAAGTGTGATACAACAATAACTAACAAAAGAAGGAATTTACACATACCCTATTTGGAATAAGAAACTTGAGGCTGTAACATAGCGCATGCTTCAAGTCCATCATGATTGAAGATAAGCAATTAAAAGTTCATTAGGTTTTAAACTCTTCTCGTATATATGCCGTACACCAGAGTTGGGGAACCTTCTCATGTTGGAAGGCCGCATGAAGTTTGCTGTGATCTAATAAGGGCGCATTCGAGAAACTTTTATTAGATCTACTTCAAAATGTACATTATTTTGTAAAAATCTAACTTCCATGTACTAACTTCAAAAAATGAAAAAAAGAATGTTCATTCTAAAGTTAACTAGCATTTTAATGACTTCATTGTGACTGCTTTTTGTTGGAAAGCATTTGAATATTTGCTTGCAACATGGAAGTCCGCAATTTCAGCTGATCCTCCAGACTGGGAATCTGTCATTTGTGACCTTAAACGCGTCTTGAGCTTTGTTAGGTAGGAGAATGTAGATTCGCAGCAATAAGTGGTTGAAAAGCAAGAAAGCATCCGCGTGCATGTTGCTGAAGACGCGGGTATTGTATTGCATTTTTCCATATTTCAACTGGATCTTTCTTAGTGTCAAACAAGGACTTTAAAACGTCATCTTCTTAGAGCTCAATCAATCTCATCTGCAGTTATTTAGAAGACATGGAGGCATCAACTAGGTGAGGTGATTGAAATGCTAATTCGAGAGTGATGTCACGACTCTTAAAGTCAGTGAACCTTTCATTGTATTTTTTTTTTTAAATTGGAGGTTTAACAACCACCGTGAGCAACTCAAATGGGCTATAACTAGTCGCCCATCCCTAATTTTGGGTCACTGGTTCCAGGGAAGGGAGAGAGCCAGTGCCGTAAGACAAACACAACATCCATGCCTCAACGGGATTCGAACCCGGACCCCTTTCGGACATATGATCAGAGGCCATTGCTTAGACCACTGCGCCACCGGGGCGGCTTTTCATTGTATTCTCCAATTAATAAGTTTATAACAGCTGCGTATTCTTCAAATGATTCGTATGAATCCTCCTGCGCCGCCCCGGTGGCGCAGTGGTCTAAGGCGTTGGCCTCTGATCATTCGTCCGTAAGGGGTCCGGGTTCGAATCCCGGTTAGGCATGGATGTTGTGTTTGTCTTACGGCACTGGCTCTCTCCCTTCCCTGGAACCAGTGACCCTAAATTAGGGACGGGCGACTGCTTATAGCCATTGAGTTGCTCACGGCGGTCGTTAAACATCCAATCACACACACACGAATCCTCCTGCACATTAGTGACGTTTGCTAACGGAGAAAATGTTCATCCGAAATTTTCTTTTGAAGAAGTAATGTTTATATTGTGGCCTTCAGTCTGGGAGCATTATTTCGTGAATCTTCTTTTGCTCTTTGGAATTTTAAATACGGTAAGATTGAAATAAAAATAATGAAATAAGAACGAAAACATATTAATAAAAATAAAAGGATTTGTTCTGAAAAATTTGGATTCACTCAAAAGGCTGCAGGTTTCCCACCTCTGGCCGAAGCGTTTGCTTCTGACCGTTTGTTCTAGTGGGCCAGATTTCGAGTACCGGTTGAGGCATGGGTGGTGTGTTTGTCTTACGGCACTGGCTGTCTCCCTTCCCTGGAACCGTTGGCTCCAAATTATGGACGGGGTACTGTTTATAGCACTTAAAGTTGCTCACAATGGTTAAAACCCGAGACCTTAGAAAAAAAAAAAAAAAGGTTTCATCCGTCAGAGCTAAGTGTGACCAATGTTAAGTTTTTCTTGGTACATAATTTCCCCACTAGGTGGCAGTAACGTTTGGCTTAGTTCAAAAATACGTACGATATTATTATGTAAGGAAATGTCTCCATACGAGAATAGCGTACACGATGCAGTGCATGTACTGTGAACTTAGGTGATACCGTTCTATCCAGTTCTGGTTTCTGCGAAAGAATTACAAAAGTGTATTTTCAAGGGGACAGTACGCTTTCTTTACGTGTAGCAGCATTATTCCTTTAACTAGAAATCCGGAAAATTTTTCCATCGAGACGATGCCGGGTACGGTTTTTCGGAGGATATTATCCGAGTGAGACGGTTAAAGGATTAAGAACATCTCCGGGCAGACGTCCCCGTTTATTGTGAAACAAAGGCAAAAAAGAGATTTTCCATTCGCATGTAAAAGAAAAAGAAAAATTGGTATTAGACTCTGAGATGTGGAGCGAATAAAATGGATTTCTGTTTAATAATTTCCTGTTTCGAAACCAGGATGATTCATAAAACAACGACCAGCCTGCCATAAAAATATAAATAAATAAAAAAAAAAAAAAGCTGTTTGCGTAGTGCTTTATCAAAAGCCATGCTGTTGCCTGAAGCCATGATGATCTCACTGAAATGAACTATTGTTCGATGGCCAGTTGTGAGACACGCCTGCGGAATCTGTTTGGTACGCAAATACAGTTTGTGAAAAATATTACGGAAAGTGAAATGCTGTTACCTAACTGACGGGGAAAATACGTGAAGTTAGTGGGAAGGAAGAATGTGTTCGAAGTTGCAGTTCCTACTTCCGAAACATAATTTCGTCTAAAATGGGGGTGTTGTTCCATAAGGATAAAAGATGACTTTTAAACTTTGAAAAGCGTGTCGAACAGAAGATGACGTAATTGAAAATATGACTCAGTCTTGAAGCAGTTTATTTAAAGAACCAAGAGGAAGGTAGAGTCCATAAGGATAAAAGATTACTTATAAATAAATAAATAAATAAATAAATATATCGCTCTTTCCACGTTCCAGAAACACATAGCAACCGAAAAATTGTTTATCGGCCGCCGCCGGGGAACTGAATCCACGGATCTCTCGATATCTAGCTGAGTGCGTTAGCTTTTTCCACGGGGCTATGTGTTTTTTTAAGTCAGCTTCTGACATCATAAATCCGTAAGAGAGGATCAGCTACTGAGACGTCTCCATCTGGTGAGCATTAACGGCACTGGCTATATATATTATAGCAGTTAAATCCAAGTTATTTTTCGGTTGCTATGTGTTTCTGGAACGTGGAAAGAGCGATGCATTTATTTATTTACTAATGCCACGTATTTGGGAGATTTTCACCTTTGATCTCGCTCTTTGGATTTAACTGCTATAATGTATATAGTCAGTGCCGTTAATGCCCACCACATGGAGACGTCTCTGTAGCTGAGCCCTTCTTACGGATTTATGATGTCAGAAGCTGACATAGAAATACACATAGCACCGTGGATTGTTGTCCACCGTGGTGTGCAGCTAACGCACTCGGCTAGATATAGAGAGATCCGTGAGTTCAATTCCCCGGCGGCGGCTGATAAACAATTTTTCGGTTGCTATGTGTTTCTGGAACGTGGAAAGAGCGATGCATTTATTTATTTATTTATTTACTGACGCCACGTATTTGGATGATTTTCAGATTTATAATTTTTGAAACGTTTGTCGAACAAAAGATGTAGTTGAAAATATGACTCAGTCTTAAAGCAATTTTTTTAAACAATCAAATAACAGTGCTGTTCAGTAATTGAGAATCGGTAAGGTGAATCCGAAGAAAACTCCGAAGAATCAGTGCTGTTCAGTAAGGTGAATCCTAGGAAAACTTAAAACTCATAAAACCGGCAACCCAATTCGTCCCCTGGTTTCTGTACGCTGCAGTCCTACTCGTCTCCTTGAGAGTTCTCTGGCAAAACTTCTTGCTCCATTAGTCTCGGATTCACCTTTGACTCAATCTCCAGTTCTGCTATTGTATTATTTAGGATCACCTCTGTGCAACCTTCCAGTTCACCATTTTTTTGTGGCTTCCCTCGACGTTGTTTCATTGTTCCATAACATCTCTATTTCAACAGTGCATAATCTCATCTCTTCAAAACTACACACCCTGGGGACCTACACACCTGAGAATATCAAAGCCATTCTTGCAGTTCTTCGAATGATCTCTAATAGAACCTTTTTACGCTTTCCAACCGTATATTGAAGAAGCGTATATGCTCCAGCTTTTTCCGTCCGTCCGTCCGTCTGTCTGTCAGCACGATAACTCACGTAAAAATGGTTCGATTTCGATGAAATTTTAGTATGTGGTAGGGGAGCACCAGGGGACGAAACCTATTGTAAATGGGTGAAGTGGAGTCAAAGGTCACGCCATAAGAGCAGGATCCATTCAATTGCCCTTATGTGTCATAACTTTCGTAAATATGGTTCGATTTCGATGAAATTTTAGTATGTGGTAGGGGACCACCAGGAGACGAAACCTATTGAAAATGGGTGAAGTGGGGTCAAAGGTCACGCCATAAGAGCAGGATCCATTCAATTGCCCTTATGCGTCATAACTTGCGTAAATGTGGTTCGATTTCGATGAAATTTTAGTATATGGTAGGGGACCTCCACGGGACCAATCCTATTAAAAATGGGTGAAGCGGGATCCATTTCATTGCCTTTATGCGTCATAACATGCGTAAATATGGTTCGATTTCGATGAAATTTTAGTATGTGATAGGGAACCACATGGGCACGAACCCTATTGAAAATTGGCGAAATGGGGTCAAAGGTCAGGCAGGACATAAGAGCAGGATTTGTTCCATTGCCTTTATGCGTCATAACTTGCGTAAAAATGGTTCGATTTCGATGAAATTTTAGTATGTGGTAGGGTGCCACTGGGGACGAACCCTATTGAAAATGGGCGAAATGGGGTCATAGGTCAGGACACTGGAGTGGGATCCATTCCATTGCCCTTGTGTATCATAAGTTACCAAAAAATGTTTCGATTGCGACAAAACGTTATCATGTTGTTCCGGAGGTATAGTGAACCGGTTCTGTTGAATATCAACGAAATGGGGTCAAAGGTCATTGCACAAAAGCAAGATTTATTCCACAGCCATTATTCTCATAACTGCGTAAAACTGCTTCTATAGCGACAAAACTTTAGTATGTTATTCTTGAGGTGTACTGAACCGGTTCTGTTGAATATCATCGAAATGGGGTGAAAGGTCAGGACACAGGAGCGAGATTTATTCCACAGCCATTGTCCTCATAACTTGAGTAATAATTTCTGGTATGTTGGAAAGCGTATCATAATCAATGCATTGCATGGTTTTACTAACTTGTTTCGGTTTAATGATACTTTTTTTCGTCAAACAGAGGGAGCACCAATGGGATCACCATTGTCTCCTCTCCCTGCAGAAGTATTACTGCAATCTCTCGAGCAAGAAATTATCCCACATGCTCCGATTCAGCCCTTACTATATCTGCGGTACGCAGACGATGTTATGATCTTCTGGCCCTCAACTTTAGAAGACTTACAGGTTTTTGCTAAAAATATGTCATCAAAATTTACTTCAATAAAATTTACACTCGAACTGGAAGAAAATCAAATCCTTACCTTTCCTGGACTTTAAGTAACACCGAGATCCAACTACCAACGCTATTTCCTACTCTGTCTACAGGATACCTGGTTCAAACACCACTCTGATCCCATTTCATTTATGTCAAAAATTATCATCTCTGCGCTTTTTGATAAGGCGGGCCATAACTCATTCGTTGAACATTACCTTCCGTAACATGGTGTTCGAAAATATTAGGAGACTGGCTACAGAATACTGATACCCAGAGCAAATCTTTCCAAAACTGCTACGACGAATTTCTTCGACCCCATTCACAACTTTAACCAGACCTACCAAACCTGTTAAATATGCTGGTTCTGTACCTTTCCTACCAGGTGTCACCAACCATTTAAAAACAATCTGTAAAAAACACAAAATCGGATTCGGAATCAAGGTAAATAATATAATGACAACCATAAAAAATGACAGACACACAGTGGAACTAGTTAAACGGCATGGCATTTATGCCATACCTCTAAAGGCCTCGTGTGAAGGGACTCAAAACAGGATGTACGTGTGTTTGACCACTCGCCCTTTGATCTGTATAGCCTCGGAACATAAATATAATATTCGAACAGCCTCTACTTCAACAGCTCCTTCCCGACTCCACTTGGAAGGCAGGCATGACCATATTGAACACTCCAAGGACACGTTGGATTATTCTCTTTATGGAGAGTTTGGTGATTTATAAATACAGTCACCTTTGCTGTAATGAATAATACCCATACACCATCCCCCTGCCATGGAAACAAATAATGGTTAGTGAGAAACACCCAGACAATCCAGAATACGAGTTCGCTCAATTGTTTCGGCACATGCGTTAACCTTATCTCCGAACTGCGTCCTAGTGAATACCCTCATGGATATAACCAACATCGAACCACTTGTGATTAGTGAATTGTCAAACATCTGAGGATGAGCTTAAAGTAAGCTGGAAAGGTTTCATGTGTGTATTTTAAACTTGTATATATGATTTTAATCTGTATATATGTTTTTTAACATAAAGTTTTGTAAAAAATCGTGCGTAAGACGGCATTGCTCCTTTTAATTTTGGGCAGCCTTGTTAACATAGGCGGATTAATAAATAACTTCAGATTAAATTTGGCGGGGGATTAGGGATACGGAAGTTTGTGTCTGTCAACATCACTGCCCTTCAAGGCGTTGTTTGGCGCAGGAGTTTCAATAAAAAAAAGTGCAGAAGAATAGATTCGAGTGAAAATTACGACCAGCTTGGAAACAGTCTCTCTTGGAGGTATGCATGATAATTAAGTTGAACAGTGTGACGCGCCGTACCGAAAGAAACATCAGCAATGAAAGTCACCCACCGGTCTGCCTTCTTATATGAGATCCTCCACACACGTCATTTGGCTGTTTGTTGTTGAAGGCCTGAAACTGAGTTTCTGATCAGTCTACGCATTCGCCCGTGTGGGAATTCTTTACAGCATTCCGACACTCTCCGAATGCTTATTACTTGAGAACCGTAGACTTCTCGCATGTAGTTAGCGATGGATCTCTGCTATCGGCGTTTTCCGTACCCGGAGAAACCAAATCACTGCGCGTACCTCCGAATGAAACCATTTTTCCAGGAGAGTCATCAGTTTCACTTGAATCTGTTCTCCAGGACGTTGTTTTTATTCAAATTCCTGTGCCAAACAGTGTCCTCTAGTGACGAGAGTGTCGTCACATCATTCAACATAATCACCGCGCGCACATCCCAGTGAAACCACGCTTCCAGGCGGCTCGTAATTTTCACTTGAATCTGTTCTCCAGCACGTTTTCTTGTATTCAAACTTTTGTGCCAAACAACGCGCTCTAGTTAGGAAAGTGTCATCACATCATTCAACCAAATCACCGCGCGTATCTCCGAGTGAGACCATATTTCCAGGTGGGTCATTATTTTCACCTAAATCTATTCTCCATCATATTGCCATTTTATTTACATTCCTATGCCAAACAACGCCCTCTAGTCAGGAGAGTGTCATTACATCATTCAACCTAATCACCGCTCGTACCTTCGAGTGAAACCATCTATCAAGGAGGATTGTCATTTTCACTTGAATCTGTTCTCCAGCACGTTGCCTTTTATTGAAACTCCTGTGCCAAATAACGCCCTCCCTCAAGTGAGAAGAGTATGATTCGACGTTCGAAGATACGCATTTACACATCCCTAATCCACCGTAAAAGGTCACTCAAAGTAAATTATTGATCACCTCTTGTCGTTGGGGTCAAACTTTGAGACAGAAAAGCTTGGACAACTGAAGTAATTATGTATTCTCACATAGGACCATTAATAGTATTTTTTTAACCAAACATTACCTTTTAAATATATGAAATTTAATATAATTTTTTTTTAAAAATGCGTTTTCATAAAAAACATCAAACGGAATCTGTAGGCTTATTACGCCCCTGAACTCTAACTAATGATCTAAAGAGTGTATTTTTGATAGCTCAATACTCAGTAATTACAGAATTTCTGTTCATTAAGAGTTTTATCCACATGCGTATATAAATTAAGAATAGAAGTTCTGTCTGCATGACGATCACATAATATGAAGCAGTAATGGCTCCAAGTTTAGTCTCATTCGCATTTTGTTTTCAGTTCTTTGCTCTGAGAAAAAGGGAACATATTTTTCGTCTGTTAATGGTGCTTGTGGTTGCTATTTTTGCAGATTAAATTCCAATCACAATTGCGAGAAAATTACATCATTTATAGAAATGTACAATCATCCCAAGATCCATTGGAAAGCCAGCCTTCTTGGTTTGAAAGTGGGCCAAGATTAGTATTTTGAAAAACATTTGTATGGAAAAAGGGGCTGTTTGGGATTGCACCAGCTATAGGGCCATTAGTTAAATTCTCATGCGTGAAGTTACTGGAAAGAATATTATGAAAGAGATTGCGATAAAAAGAGGTAAAAAACATCGGAAGCTCCCTTTTATGCAGGGAAGACTTCCAACAAACGTCATTCTTACCTGAAAACGACCCATGAGGAAATACGTAGAAGGAAAAGCTCGCTGCTTATTATATTTATTGACCTGGAGAAGGCATACTGCAGAATGACTAGGCGAGAAATATGGAGGTACCCAAGAGAGAAAATTGTATCAGAAACATATGTGCAGTTGATAAAGGAATTATACAGATTCCCGCAGATATGCCTGAAGTAGAGTAGGGAACAGAAAGGAATTTGATCTAACTGTTGGAGTACATCAAGTTATGGTTAAAAAAACATCGTTATAAAGATTGGAGTAATTCAACTTATGGTTGAAAAATACCGCTATGAAGAATGATTAACACACGAATCAGACATCATCTGAATTGCCTGCATTTACAGTTCATCACGTAACATTAATTTATCAGAAAACTTGAAAATTATATCGGCCCGGAGTGGGAATCGATGATTCTTGAAACTCAAATATTAGGTGCACAAATAAGTTTTAAAAGCGATTTAAGACAACGCAACATGCAATTTGAGAGAAAAGAACAATACCTTTAAGAATAAAAATATTCGCCGTCATTATGTATCACCTTCCGTAATCGGTCGGGCAGCTGACGGATTCCAGCCATGAAGAATACTTCGTCGTGCGACGTGATGAAGTCGTCAATCCATTTTTGCACTTCGTCACATATCCGGAAACCATGCAGCAGACATCGATCGGAACAAATGATAGTCTCAAGGGGCTATGTCGGGACTATACGCCGGGTGCTCCAAAACTTATCAGCCAAGCGTCAATAACGTTTTCTTCACCGATTTCGCGACATGCGGCCTAGCGTTGTCATGCAGTAATTTCGCGGTACGCAATCCTTTGACTGTGAATGGACGTTTCCGACAGATTTCTTGGTTCAATCACAGCAATTGTTGCTTGTAGCGATCAGCAGTAACAGTTCGACCCTGTTCCAATTCATAATAGAGCACACCCTTCATATCCTACCAAATACACAGCAGAACTTTCTTGGAGTGAATATTGCGTTTCGGTGTTAAAAGCGTGGCTTCATCGGGGTCTAACCAGTGTTTTTTGCGTTTGGGATTGTCGTACCATATCCACTTTTCATCACCCGTAACGAGTTTTCACAGGAAAGACTTTGTGTTGTTTATTCAACAGATTCAAACACTTCATGACACGCTTATCCTTGTTCCTCTGGCTCAGGTCATGTGGTACCCATTTTCCTTCCTTCTGAACTTTTCCATTGCGCGTAAAGAATTGGAAATGGAAAAGAACTAGGTGTTCAGCTAATTCTTTCTGCGTTTGAAACGAATCTTCATCTAACAACGCTTGCAGTTCCTCATGTGCAACCTTCTACTGGGCGCCGCTACGTTCTCGATCGCTAGCATCAAAATCACCTGTGTGCGGCCCCGGTGGCGTAGTGGTCTAAGCGATGGCCTCTGATCATTCGTCCGAACGGGGTCCGGGTTCGAATCCCGGTGAGGCATGGATGTTGTGTTTGTCTTACGGCACTGGCTCTTTCCCTTCCCTGGAACCAGTGACCCTAAATTAGGGACGGGCGACTGCTTATAGCCCATTGAGTTGCTCACGGTGGTCGTTAAACCTCCAACCAAAAAAAAAAAAAAAATCACCTGCTTTGAACCGTCTAAACCAAAACTCACAGGTGCTTTTCGATACAGTATTCTCCCCTACAACAGAACAGATTGATGTACATGCTTTTGCAGCACTTTTTCCTTGATAAAATTCGTACCGAATGCAGTGTCAAATAAATGCAGTATCGCTTGCCATCTTTCACCTACCGCTGTGCAAGTGCGTTTGACTGTAGGGCAAACTTTTGTGTCACATTTTATGCTCTGGACCAGTTACGGTCACATGACAACAACGCAGGGAAACGTCGGATATGTAAATTAGCGGTATACGTCACACAAAAAACGCTTTAAAACTTATTTACACCTAATACTTGGGACTTCATCGTCCTGGGCAGTGTAATAGATAACATGTTCGAACGGAAATCCGGTTTCAATTCCCGCGGCAGAGATTCGTAATTTTCAAATTTTCTGATGTGCTTGATTTTACCTTAATGAACAGCAAACACAGATAATTCAGAGATGTCTGATTGCTGCGTTAATAATTCTGACGTATTTTCATGTATTATAAGAAGAATATTTCTTCCACAGAATTTACCGCTACGAAGGTTGAAGTTTATCAAGTTATTTTGAATGTGCGATAGATAACGCATTAAAAATGTAAAGTGTTGTTCCTGGATAAGCATGAACCTCTTTGTCTATGTTCAGAAATATTTTTTTATAACCTTTCATTTAATAACAAGTTAAATGAAATTTTTTATTTAAATAATACTTATATAACAATAAAATTATACTAACAATTATTACATTCTTAACTTAAAGATAAGTTTATTAGAAAATCTTATAGGAGCAAATTCAAATATGGGTGGCGGGGGAAGGGTGCATAGAGAATTTGGCCTAGGACTTCAAAAGCCTTAAATCCGGCACTGATTAGAACTAACAGCACTGAGACTTGACTACTGTCCAATCAAACGTGCGCGCGCGCTTGTGTTTGTGTGTCACGACAACGCTGTCTCAATTCTCTCAAATATGTAACACACAGGATTACGTAAAAGAATCAAAGAACGGCGTATTTCTGATAATCTGAAATTCAAATTTTAATGTATAATCGCAAAAACCTTATAAATGAATTAGATATAACCGAGTTAAAAAAGCAATAGAAACTACAATAAAATATCGGGACTAACGCAGAATTACGTATAAAAGTGAAACAGAAACGTATAATCGAGGTTTCACTGTATTTGTGGAACATAATGGCGCTAATTGATTTTATCTACTTTCCGTCTTTCTGAGAAACGAAAATGTTGAATAAACAAAATTTACAAACGAAAATGTTGAATAAACCTCACGAATGAGCAAAGCGTCATCGCGTGATAACGACGAGCTGGAAAAGCATTTCGAAGAGCGTTTGTGGTTGCCTTGTGCGGGTAGCATGCACAGGGCGGGAGGGCCTCTCAAGTGACATGCCTGTTGGCTTGAACCTGCTCTGCTTGTCCTCCGACACAGGTTCAACCCGACCTCTCCGTTAAAAAGACAGTTTGCCCGAGTGACCGACCGAGACACAACGGCTTTTTAATGCCAGGTGAGCAACACGCTTGCAAGCGCACACACACACACACGCATGCGTGTTTGTTGCCAGTTATCTGTAACAGGCATGCGCCAGTGATCGCCTGACTCTCTCACATAGCCTGGAATTTCCCTACTGACGTCAGCTATGAATCCCACCTGAGCAGTGACATTAGAAGCGAGAAAAAAAAAAGTGCGAGGGATGGTTCGTGGCATTTTCTGAATATTAACGGCGGCGATTAAAAAAATATTTTTGCATTTTTTTTTCTTTAAAGAATAGCGAACATTTTTACTGTTTATCTATCTGGGCCTTTCCTATTTTTTTTATTATTATTTTTTTTTGATTGGAGGTTTAACAACCACCGTGAACAACTCAATGAGCTATAAGCAGTCGCCCGTCCCTAATTTGGAACCACTGGTTCTAGGGAAGGGAGACATCCAGTTCTGCAAGACAAACACAACATTCATACCTCACCGGGATTCGAACCCGGACCGGTTTCTTTTATTGGGGATTTAACGACCACCGTGAGCAACTCAGTGGGCTATAAACAATCGCCCGTCCCTAATTTAGGGTCGCTGACTCCAGGGAAGGGAGAGAGCCAGTGTCGTAAGATACGCACAGCACCCATGCCTCAACGGGATTCGAACCCGGATCCATCTCGGACGAATGGTCAGTAGCCATCGCTTAGACCACTGCGCCATTGGGGCGGCGGACTCATTTTCCTATTTTAAAACTCGCGTTGGAAAATCTGTTTCTGTGTCGAATAGATACAAGTATAATAATTAATAAATAGGAAGAGGCGGGGCAGGATACATTTCGAAAGATACGGAATGTAATCGAAAAATCCTCCAGATCCTGCCGTGTTAATCTTTTTGTGACGCTACTAAGCTACCTCAGCTCTTTTCCTACATACTAAGTGTTTCCTATCAACTCAAGAACGCGCTCAGGAGAATGAACTTCGGTGTCGGCATAAGGTCTCCAGATCTTTATATACCATGCTTAAGAGAAATATTGACAAGCCCCCTCTTCTCAACGAGGCAGAAATTTATGCCATCCCACTACAATATCCGGACGGCTCCAAGCGATACTACATCGGAATGACCAAGCGTTCTTTCAGAATTAGACTCAACGAGCATAAAAGAGACAAGGGATGGAAAAGAAACCACTGCCCTGTCCAGAGAAATCAAGTTCAAGCCCGCTGCTGATCATTTGTGGAATGACATAAAGAAATTAGCTTCATACTCCACACCTAAATCTACTCCCATTCGCGTAACCTTAGAGATCATCACCAACAGCGAATCCTGCAATGATAGCGTCTCTCTAGAATTGCCACGTCGTGAACCAGTTCGTCAAATAATGCTACGTGTTCTCCCACGATACAGTGGGCCCAACTAACAAAACTCCTCGTTTCTTCGAATGAATAATCACATTGGCATCTATTTATTTATTGTCCAGTGAAGTCACCGCGTTCAAATTGTTGAAGTGTTCTATTATTCAGTTTGCTGTCTACCTTCCTTGAAAAAGCCATCCGGTTGATGTGCGAAAGCTCGAAAAATTTGCTTTCTATTCTACGCTAAGAAATTCGGATCATTATTATAGTTATACTATTTTGAAAAAGGATAATATACACTGGCGGAAAGTAAAACAAGAACACCAAGAAGGAATTGGCGGACGATCATGAAATTTACATATGTGAATGTGGTCGAGTTGACGTAGGTGTGATGCTAATTTCGGGACCAACCGATGAGCGCTTACGCCACAACACGGCATAATATGCAAATTATCGTCGGTGGTATTTAAGAAGTACGGCGAAGTGAATGTAATCAGTCGTCGGCGTACGTACACGTGCGAAGACCCTGAAGAAGCTGCAATGCCTGGACATGGAAGACGTGTACGATTTCAGCAGTTATCTGACTTTGAGCGAGGTCGTCTAGTCGGACTCCGCGAGGCCGGGTGGTCGTATCGTCGTATTGCGGAGCGAATTGGACGGGAAGTATCGGTGGTAGTACAACGGTGGCGTAGATGGTCCGAGGAACATTTCCACACGAGAGGACGTGGAACCGGAAGTCACAGACGGACTGATGAGCGGACCGATCGACGCATAAGAAGAGCAGAGTTGTCAAGCAGAACATCCACTGCGACGCAAATCCGAGCTGCCGTTGCACCTGAGGTGACTGTGCGAACAATCCGCAATCGTCTACTGGATGCAGGACTACGTGCACGTGTGCCTCCGGCATGTGTACCTCTGACTCCAGCCCACCATCAAGAACGGCTGCAGTGGTGTTGCCAACGTCTGCACTGGAGAACGCAATGGCGATCTGTCGTGTTCAGCGATGAAAGCAGATTCTGCTCGGAAGCCTCCGATGGCCGTATGCGTGTTCGCAGACGCACAGGGGAGCGTCTCCACCCTTCTTGCATCCGCCAGCGACACACAAGGCCTACACCTGGTCTCCTGGTGTGGGGAGCGATCAGCTATCACTCCCGTACACAACTAGTGTTTGTACCAGGGTACGTTAAACAGCACCTCCTACATCAACAACATAATTCAGCCGTTGTTGTGCCATTTGTAAGGTCGGTCCATCTAGGTGTTTTCGAGCAAGATAACGCACGCCCACACACGGCATGTGCAACGCAACATGCACTTCAGGGTGTGAGACAACTTCCATGGCCTGCACGTTCACCGGATTTTTCCCCCTTTGAGCACGTGTGGGATTTTATGGGACAACGACTTATCCGGTCTCCACGGCCAGCCACGACCATCCCCGATTTACGCGTCCAGGTTGAGGATGCTTTGAACTCAATACCCCAAACTTACATCCAACATCTGTACGACAGACTCCATGCCAGAATTGCACAGTGTGACGCAGTTCATGGCGGTTCAACCTCGTACTAACGATGTTACATGGAAATGTTATTTTTCAGTTTACCAGCAAATATAGCTGCATTTTGCCATAATGTTTTGATCACGTTATCCTCTGTATTCCGTTATTATGCTGTATAAATTTCGTTGGTATCAGACGTCTCCTTCTTGGTGTTCTTTTCTTTACTTTCCGCCAGTGTAGTTTCGGCAAAAGAGCACCTCATTTTACTGTTTTCCGTGCAGTTATCTAATCAGTAAACTTTAGTATTGCTTACCTGAAGCAAGAATCGAACCCGCAGTTCCAGATTTTTTTCCGGGCTTAACCTCCATGAGTAACTGTAAGGACTTATGTCGCATGTGTCTAGTATAGGGTCACTGGTTCCAGGGAGAGGAAACAAATGCACCATCCATGGCTCTTCAGGGACTCGAACGACTAGTCAGAAACCTATTCCTCTGACAACGACGCCATGGCCACCGCGGCAGCTTCTCCTGATCTCCCTTCTAGAAAGTTTCAATTACACCAACCAAGGCAATGAATTTCCAAGAAACTGAAGCTTAGGAATATAAATCAACTTCAGATCTGCGTAAACACCCTAATACCCTCCTGTATAGCATCGATAGCCATTTTATTCCAAGGAACGAATTCAGGTATTGAATCATCAATTCTTCAAACACAGTGCGCTCAGAAAATCTCTGTTTAATGTAAAGTCATAATGTAATGGGTCATCGGTGTTCATCCAAGTGCCACAGCCTCCGTTGGTAATCGGCGCATCCGCGCTCGGCCGTCTACGTTATGCACCAGGAATCTTGATTCGTGAGACCAGGCCACTTTCTTCCAATAATCGACTGTCCAATCTCGATGATCATGGGCCCATATCACGCGTTGTTGGCGATGGGGTGTAGTGAGCATGGTAACCCGGCTGTGTCTTCGGCTACGCAGGCCCATGCGCAGAAGGCTGCGATGAACTGTGTGCTGCGACACATTGCCCTGATCACCACTGTTATAGCTGCGAGTGACTGTGAACAATGCACGACAGTCTTCGCTCCCCTCTATCATCAATGAGCTGCCGACGACACACAGCTGGTTGACGGTTCATCATTTGGCTGTCTGTGCACCACTTTTGATACGTACTCACTCCAGCGGCACGTGAACAACCAAGAAGCTGCGCAGTTTCCGAGATCGTAGTTCCGGGGCACCGTGCCATCACAATTTGTCTTTTATCAAACTCCGATAAATCGGCAGCTTTTCCCATTCTGACTCCGAACACTCTACTAACCGAAACCCGGTTCTCCGGTTGTACATATACTGCTCTGTGAACTTCATCTGCGCCAATGTTCAGTCTCCAGGCGCGGTCATTTATCTAGGCTGAGGGTGGTCATAAGGTAATGACTCATCGGTGTATATTCAATGGAAAACACCCATATTTTTATTGTAATAGCCCTTTAGCTATTGATCATATTACATTTTATACACTGCTGGCCACCCAAAATGCAACGCTAAGAAGGAAACATCCGATTGGCCGGAAATTCGCAGCATGCGTCGCCCGCGAAAGGACATGCAAACGATTAGCATTGCAGGGCATATGCAAATCATGTGCGCCACTAAGAAGCACTATAAGAAGGGTGCACAGAAGGCGGGGTGTAAGTTGTGGAAGCGTGTTGTGCTGCCAGACCTGTGCGCGGGAAGATTTCTGTTGCCTCGTCGCAGAATACGGCAGTCATTCCAGCACGTTTCGGAGTTCGAGGATGAATAGTGGCTTATCGCGACAGCGGTGTATCGTACCGAGACATCGGCGCCCGTGTGGGACGACATCCAGCCTCAGTGAGGCGAGTATGGATTTGGTGGGTGCAGGAAGGACGAACGGACCGACGTGAGCGATTGCCGCAGCAGCGGCACACCACCGAACGAGAGGACCGGCATGTTGTGTGGCGGGCATTGATGGCTCGCACCGCCACATCACGAACGTTAGCGCACAAATTAAGGTGTGTTGCGCAACAACCTATATCGGCAAGTACCGTTCGACGTCGTCTGCAGGAGCGGGGACTTGTCGCACGGCGCCCATTGCTCCGATTACCATTGACGTTGCGCCACCGGCGAGTGCGGCGGCAGTGGGTCGTTGAACGCCACACCTGGACTACGGAATGGCACGACATTGTCTTCTCCGACGAATCTCGCTTCTGCCTGCAACACCACGATGGTCGGATCCGCGTGTGGCGGCACCACGGCGAGAGATTGTATGACACCTGTATTATGCATCGCCATACCAGTCCGTCGCCTGTCGTTATCGTTTGGGGCACAATTGGATATGACACCCGCACCCCTTTGGTACGCATCGCCGGTAAACTCAACAGCCACCGCTATATCTCCGACGTTTTGGAGCCTGTAGTCCTCCCTTACCTGCGGGACCTGCCAGCGGCCACGTTTCAACAGGACAAGGTGCGCTCGCACATGACACGCATCGTGCAACAATTCTTCACGGCCCACCAGGTGTCACTGCTGCCGTGGCCCGCCTGTTCTCCCGATATGTCGCCCATCGAACACGTCTGGTCGCTGATCGGCAACCGAGTGGCCCGGCAAGCACCACCCGCGGCTACACCTGATGAACTGTGGCAACGTGTAGAAGCAGCATGGACCGACATACCCCAAGCCCACATCCAAAGCCTCTTTCGTTCGATGCCGCGACGTGTAGCGGCCGTTATTGCCAGCCATGGGGGCCACACGAACTATTAATGTCTGCGTGTTACGCAAGTCGCACGGGCCTGTAAGCTCAGTCGTTTCATCTTTGTATCTGCTGTTACGAGTCCAGTAAATCTGGCTTTGCTATCTCGTGTCCTTCTTGGCGTTACATTTTGGGTGGCCACCAGTGTAGCATGTTCGTTCTTATCTTGAACTTTACATCAAGTGTTGAGAGAGATGTTTACCATTTTGAAGACATAATGTAACTCTTCTACATGTGTGTTTTTTTTTTTTTTTTGGTTGGAGGTTTAACGACCACCGTGAGCAACTCAATGGGCTATAAGCAGTCGCCCGTCCCTAATTCAGGGTCACTGGTTCCAGGGAAGGGAGAGAGCCAGTACCGTAAGACAAACACAACATCCATGCCTCACCGGGATTCGAACCCGGACCCCGTTCGGACGAATGATCAGAGGCCATCGCTTAGACCACTGCGCCACCGGGGCGGCATGTGTTTTCGATCACGCCTTATGAATTTTTCCGTGTAATTTTTTATTTTATTTTTTATTTTAGGTTTAACGACCGCCGTCAGGAGCTCAATGGGCTATAAGCAGTCGCCGATCCCTAATTTAGGGTCACCTGTTCCAGGGAAGGGAGAGAGCCAGTGCCGTAAGACAAACACAGCATCCATGCTTCACCGGGATTCGAACCCGGACCCCTTTCGGACGAATGATCAGAGGCCATCGTTTAGACTACTGCACCACCGGAGGCAGCTTTCTGTGTAATAGAGACAGTGTAACTGGATATCACTGTTTTCAAATGCTCAATTATTTTCGGGCCGACTCCTTTTGCTGCTTCTCAGAAGTTTAAAGTTGGGCGGCGAAAGTTAGGGGGATCGTGGAGGCCAAGGTACCCTTGAAATTATCCAATCCACAAGGACACCTCCGAGTAGCTTTTAGTATCAACAAAGTAATATTCAACGTGAAATCATTGATCTGCATACATAAAGAAAGGTGGGAAAATCGGAAAATGCGAGCGCTTCCGTCCGCGAATTGTTCGACCATTTCTAAATGACCTAGAGATATGCGAATTGGAATGCTGAAAGGTCTTAACGTCCGTGTACACCTAGAAAAGTCTGGGGAAAAAAATGAAAATGGAGGCTCTCGAACACAGCTTTGGAACACTGTCCGCTAGAATTTTTTCGCGAAATGTTCGACCACTTCTAAATGACCTAGAGATCTGAAAATTGGCATGTTGATATAGGCTAACAAAGTCCGGATATCTACAAAGTCGGAAAACCAAAAAAATGAGAATGGCGGCCCCTTCTTGAATTTCTCGCGAATTGTTCAGCCACTTCTAAATGACCTAGAGATATGAAAATTGGCATGCTAATAGATCTTAAGGTTCCGATACCTAGAAAAGTCTAAAAACCGAAAAACAAAAAATTAAAATGGTGGTTTTGAAATATTGTCTGCTTGAATTTTTCTACCACTTGTACTCCTTAAAAAGTCTGAAAGACAAAAACAAAAAAGAAAAATCAAAAGGGTGGCTTAGCTTTACTGTTCAAAATGCTGATCGGTTTAAAGATAATTATGCCAGAAACGTTAAAATGGTATAAAAATTCCATGAAATTTTTATTTAAATTTAAGGGGCGCCAAAGCCTTCTACCGTCTTACGTCAACCCGTATGCATTGACGTCACTACCCTGTTCTAAATCGTAAAACAGTTGCGGATGTTAAATTACTTTGCTTGCCCTTAATTCCTTTTCCATTTATTTAATTTTATGTTCAAAAAATGATTTTTTGGATTCACCTTTAGGGAGAACGGGCATGACTGCTAGTCAAATTATATAAGATCAAACTCTAATGGTGCATAATATCAAAATAGTCTGAGCTCGTTCAACAATTTTCTCTAAAGCAATTACAACGATCTCACAATCAAGCCGATTTCTGACGAGAGCCACCGTGATACAATTGTAAACATGATTTTTATCTAATTAATAACAAGAAACCGCACACCCGCTTTACTCAAAATAGTAAAACTATATCAGTAATCCGAATTTATTAGCGTAAAATAAAATTTAAAGATAATTTGCTGTCCGCCTTCCTTGAAAAAGCTATCTGGTTGATGTGCGAAAGCTTAGAAACTTTGAATTCTATTTCAAATAAATTTGGATAACTGGTATTTTTTTACTATTTTAAATCATTGTTATCGGTATCGGTATCGTGAACATAAATCACTGAACTTCTGACCTGAAGTCATGTTGCCACAAAAACATTCAGCGAGAGAGAAAATGTAGCGTTAAGACTGAAAAATGCTTAAAGACAGCTGACTAAAATTTATATAAGATAACAGGAACCAAAAAAAGAAAGTTAAATTAGAGTATACGTTAGAGAAACTTGTTTAATCAATACATCATTCCCGTTTTTAGTAATGGATCCGAGACACGGACCTTAACAAAAAAGACATTCAGAGGCTGCGGTTAACTAACTACTCAGAGAAACTTGGAGAGATGCACGCTTGGTGTAACTAGGAAAGAGAAGAAAAGGTTGGTAGGTTGATTTTAATGGCGCAAGGACCATGTTTGGCCAAAGAGCGCCAGACACAAGACCATTAAAGAAAAATATTTAAAAACGCGGTACAACGGTTAAAAGCAGGCTGATTCGGCAAAAGTGGAAAATGAGGATGATGAAAAGTGTAAAAGCTAGAAAGTTTAAAAAAGGCAATTTGTTTTAAAAAGGAAAAAAATGGCGCATAGTCACAACCTCAGCAACCGACAACAACTGAAGCGGGGGCGTGGCGAGATAACAACAAAAGGCAAAAATGGGAAAAACATCAAACACAAGCGTCGGCTCGGGCCGTGGGGTCGCCACTCCCCATCAGCTGGATGAAAAGCTATCCCTGCCGTACAAAGACGAAAAGACAAGATGGTCCGTCACAAGATCAGCTCAGGCCGTGAGGGCGCTACTCCCCAAATAACTGGAAAACCAGTTTTCCTCGTGCGGGGGAAAAGAAGAGGAACTCGTGTATCATGAAAATGACAAAAGTGCTTGACATCATGATCGAAGAAAATGTCAATGTGCTGGGCATATTGCTAGAAAAACTGGCCGTCACTGGATACAACCGAAATATTAGACTGGATACTAACTGACAGAAAACCAAACCAAAAGACCACGGGAGGGGATAAATGAAACTAGTTAGCATGTTGCAGTGACATGGAAAAAAATCGCTCATCGGAGAGAGTTGGAAATCTGAAGAGACCTTCATGAAGCAGTTGATTGAGAACGGTTGATGATATTTTGACGTAGAAGTACGTCTTTCCCAGCGCTCGGTGGCGGGTAACATCGGTAGCACGGGTGCAACGAAAACATGTCACAGTTTGAACGCTTATATCTTCGAAACTAATAATCGTAGAGTAATAAATAATACATCATTAGATGAGTCCCATTATAAAAAACAAGTTTCAACCCTCCACCCCTTAACCCTTCGATACAATAGCGTTAGAAAATTAAGTTAAATTTCGCGTGATTTTGTTTCGCCGCACGCCGTTTTAAGGTTGATAACTAGTGAATAGATAATTAATGATAGCGATGTACTCAGCCCCGCATTCCGTACACTGTAAAAAATAAGTGGTGTGAATTCACGAACATTTCTGAAAATAACGTGCACCAAAGTTTCAGGTAGGTGCCCGTCTTTATCAGAAATTTCCGTTTTTAAAGGGCCCGTTTATTTTAACTTCCGTATTTTCACAGATTTTCCGTAGTCAGAAATTCCGTTTATTTGAGAAAAATCCGTTTCAGGGTTTTCCGTATTTAAACTGAAATTCCACAAAGACAAACTGGCATTTTTCAGCCTTTACCCCCAGATAATCCTTCCACCACAGTCAGGATCGAACCCCTGCCGTTTGGGTCAACAGATAACTCACGCCTTTAACCACTGATATACAAACACTCGGAAATCCAGGTCACGTATATCGTAAAACAAATTGCTTGACGATAATTTTTTCTTGTTTGATTTTAGTCATTTTATTTTCTGTTGGAGCTTATTTTTTTTCTGAATGGGTTTGTAATAAAAAAAAATTTCTGTAGGAGGACTTTCCACAAATTAAGCATTTTTCATCGTGATTTTTCGAAGTAACTTGATTTTTTTAAACTGACAACGATTTTCAGTTATCTTTAAAAAAGGCGAAATGTACTTTTTTATAGCATTATTTCATACACACAAAAAGAAAAAAAGAACTAAATATAAAATTTACTCTTTATAGCTATAATAGCTTTCGTCTTACGTTGTCCAAAGAGTGATACATAGACACTGTACCATCTGTACAATAAGTACCCGGTTTCTTAGAGTAACACAATATATAATTTAGCTGCTGCTCCAAATAGGGGAAAGGAGAAGAAATATCCTGTGCCACAACAAACAAAATCCATGCGATTTGCAATCCACAATATCCGATCGCGCCACGGTACTTCAAAATTCGACAGACGATTGAAATTTAAAAGTTAATCAAACCTCGCCAATCGCTCCTATTTCCGGTAATTTCTCGTCATACGGCTACGGAAAAAGCGAGAACGGAGTTTTCTCCGTTAATATACGAAAGTAATTCCGGAAAGGTTTCTGAAAATTCAGAATTTTCTGTTAACACTTTTCTAAAACCGTAATTTACCGTCAATATAAGAAAGAAACTGCGGAAAGGTTTCTGAAAATTCAGAATTTTTCCGTGGTAGGAAAAGTCTGTGAAATTAAGGTTTCTTTCAGTTATTTCACGGAAAAGGTTGTATCAGAAATATGCTTCGTTGCTTGTGAATTTCAGAATTTTTTTTTACAGTGTAGCTAACGGTCAGAGCTAACGGACGTTTGCTGAGATAAAGTGGATTTAAAATTTATTTATTTTTAGATAACTAGGGGCTGCGCCTCTAGGCTCGCTACGCTCGTTTCCAGAGTAGCACTGGGGCCCTGCAGCCCGATCTCCAAGTATATCAGATGAAATAAAAACCGGAAAACTCGTATAAATTTCAATTTTTATTGCATGTCTAAGCAAATAAGGCTTGTTATTCCGAAATTTCAGAGTTTTTTTTACTGTCGTTAATTTTTGGAAGTTCAGACTTTTGTCATTTGAACTTATGGCACTTACTAAATTTACCAAGAAAAACAAAAGCAGTCCAAAAAGCATTTTCGTAAACCGTTATGCTAAACCGTTAAGGTTTAGCATAACCGTTAAGGTTTAGCATAACGGTTTACGTTAATGTTTAGCATAACAACTCAATGGGCTATAAGCAGTCGCAGGACGATAGTTGTAAGTCAAGTAATTTTGCTTCCTATACTTCCAATAGAAAAACTTTTGTACACATTTCCTTCATAATTATTGTGTTCCCAATGATGAAAATTTGAATATCGATTAAAATAACTTCATATTATAACTTGGAATACTTAATATTTTCTAAAACATAACCATAATTATATAAAAAATCAATAACTTTTCCTTTGGTGGTGTTGGAACCAGAAAAAAGATGGCGCGACCTGTACTTTGATGACGTCAGTAGACAAACAAATGTTGGATTGCATAATAATAGTTATGTTTTAGAAAATATTAAGTATTCCCAGTTATAAAATGAAGCTATTTTAACCGATGTTCAAGTTTTCATCCTTGTGAACGCATTAATTGTGAAGAAAATGTGTACAGAAGTTTTTCCATTGGAAGTATAGGAAGCAAAATTACTTGGCATCCACCTTAAACAACTGAGGCCGCTCCGGTGGCTTAGTGGTCTGAGCGATGGCCTCTGATCATTCGTCCGGAAGGGGTCCGGGTTCGATTCCTGGTGAGGCATGGATGTTGTGTTTGTCTTACGGCACTGGCTCTCTCCCATCCCTGGAACCAGTGACCCTAAATTAGGGACGGGCGACTGCTTATAGCCCATTGAGTTGCTCAAGGTGGTCGTTAAACCTCCAATCAAAAAAAAAAAAAAAAAACTGAGATAGCTTTACCAACAAAACATATGCAGAAAAAATTCTCTGCGTCACCGTGGCAGCAGGTCACGAGACCAGAACGTTCCTCTGTGGTTATCGTGAAGACAGACAAGCCGCTCGTTTCTGTCCTTTGTGTCTTTAAAAAATGCTTAAAAATCAGAAAATGACTTTTTCTTAATTTTTTTTTTTTTTGTAAAAAAGGGACGATAGTTTTTTTTTTTTTTTTTTTGATTGGAGGTTTAACGACCACCGTGAGCAACTCAATGGGCTATAAGCAGTCGCAGGACGATAGTTGTAAGTTTATGCTGTAAAAATTGCAATGAGTTATGATTTATAGTTTATATATCCGTTTTTTTAATGGATCCCATCGCGAAATAGAGAATTTTGTGAAATTTAGAAATTTAATTTCTCGTAAACTAAATCGAAATTTAAAAAAAAAGGCGACGAGGTACAAACATTCGGTCATGGCACTACATGCTTACAAAGTTTCGTGGTTCTGTTGCTGTTAGTGTGTCCGGAACACGACGTGATAGCACTTTTTTGCTTACTGTAACTTTGAAATACAATAGCTCTTGAAGTTTCGCTAGAATCGAGAGACTGTTTATTTCAGCGTGTTCTCCAAATAATTCTCTACAAACGATGTAAATTTCATTTTTTGTGTTCAATACGTTTTGCGTTGCGAGCTAGGAAAGCAAGAGTGTCGCGAAATTTCTAAAACAGCGGCAGTTATTATTTTTTTAGAATAGAGATAAAAAAATTGGTGACGAAAATTTAGAAATGCCGCGAAAATCCAGGGAAAATTACTATAAGAACCGACGAAAGTTGAAGAAACAGCTGGTGAAGGACGAGAGGCGTCAAAAGTCCGCGCGCTAGGATACGTTTCACCCGAATTTGTCTCTAGAGCCACAACCTTCCACTACTTCAGCTGTGCAAATTGAGCCTGAACAGCAAGAACAGATGGAGATTGGCATCGTCGATCCAAATTTTCACACCGAGTATGGAATGCCAATGTACATCGCCAGTCTTTACAACTTCGCTGGATAATGAATGCATTACTTCTCAAACCTTTACACGGCCGATGCATTCTGAATCTAGACAAGAACAAGAGCAACAACAAGAAGGGTACATTAGGACCGAGACGTATCGCCAAATTTATAACAAGGCAACTAAAGAGTTTGAAAAGTTGTTTCTCAAGAACGATTTCTTCAGAAACAATTTTAGCAATAACTACTGATAGCGATGATACTACGCCTTCTACTTCTGCTACCATTAATTTATAATCATCATAAGTTACTATGAATTGTGTATAGTATAAGCTGCTTTTAAGTAAATAAAGTAGAACATTTCTTTCGTTTTATTTCTTAAAAATTTTATATCTGACAAATAACAAAGGGACACAGTGGCAACTATGCCGCAACCTACAACGAAGGGCTACATCAACTGTCCTTCGCTTAATACTTTAAGGACGTAGAAGTAGTGAGGTAGTGCCATGAAATAGTGACAGTTGACGTAGTTCTATGTTGTAGGTTACGGCACAGTTGCCACTGTGCCACTTTGATTTTTTTTAATGAATTTATATAATTACATACGCACATTCAGCAGAAAACCTGTAAATAACACACGCGTGTTATAAAAAAAAATATCCGTTATCGATTGTCGACAAGTTTATAATAAGATTTTGTACTTCACATTTAAGTTTGTAAAACTTCTCATGAAACTTTTGGAGGTCCTCTTTTTTATAAGGTTTCTCTAAGAATTTGGAAAACTTGACATGCTTCTGCAGCCTTTGGTAGATTTTCATCGACATTTGCATTGTCTACTTATATTCTCTGCTGTTTGTTTCTTTTACTGATTTCTGAAATTCTTCAAAGGCTGTATCACCCATTTTTCAAAAAGCTGTTTATATGCCACTGTTTATATCAATTTAACATTCAAACAGCTCACCAAACTCCTCTTTTTCATTTTCCTATGTTTCTGTTACATCAGGGTTATTGCTAGGTAAAATCTCATGTAACGAAAGTAGTTAGAAATGTTTCTATGTCACATTTGTTTACCCACTAGAGACCAATGTGAATCGCGTGAAAGAGATTACGATTTTTGATGCCCATCCTTCGTCAGCGTTAATTGCATCCACATTTTTATTATTGTTCTTTCAGTGATGGATATTAAAAAATCTTTAAAGTTTGGTCGAGGAACTGGATAATTGAGGTCATGTATGGGGACAAGACAAGTTTAACGTTTGTTAATTGCACTTTAGGATGAGCTGAAAAGTTGTCTATCATCAACTTAGCTTTTTCCTTCCGTCATTTCTTATCCCACCCCATTTTAAAAGATATTTTGTAAATATTTTCCTGGTCATTAGGCTTTGTTTGAACATTCATAATCTACTCAGAGCTCTTTAACGTCTTTAAAGCACCTAGTGTTCTGGCTTTTTTCTAAACTACCAGCTGCGCCTTTTTAAAATCCTGTCATGTTACTGATTAAAAGGAACTGTTTAACGTTTTTTTTTTTTTAACAGATGCCAAATCATTTTTAAACTATATACAGAGCTCAGCTAGTGCTCAGAAGAAAAAAAATACAGGTAGGCTGAGTTCTGATTGAGCCGTCAGTTTGGAACATAAGATTATGACTTGCAGATTCGCGAATTGAAATGAGCTATAGTCAAGTATGGTTTCTAAGCGATTATTAAATTTGTTATAGCCAACACAGGTCTATGATATGAAACGTAGCTTACATAATTTTTACAAATAATGTTGGATACATTGCGAACGCAAAGCAGATCGATATACGAATTACCCAACGTGGTGCTCTGTCTTCTTGGGCTTTTTACATTCCTCATCACTTGCTCTTGCCTCTCGTTTTGATTTTCTCCACTTTTGCTTGCGTTTATTCTGCAAATTCCGCGGCATTCTCGAAAATGTTAACCCGTTCACACGAAAACAGTTTTTTTTAATTCTAGTTTAAACCACTGCGATATCTTCTTTATATATTTGAATAGATCTCATCGAGAGCTTTAAAATGATACCACGTACACACTCATGGTTGTCCAGATAAATCGCGATATTGTCAAAACTATTCACCTGTTCACAAGAAAACAATTTTTAAAATGTTCAGTTCAAACCACTGCAAAATGTTTTTTCGTATATTTGAATAGATCTCGTCGAGAGCTTTAAAACGATACCACGCACAGTCGCTTTGCGCTCACGGTTGCCGAGACAGACCGAGTCAAACGCGGCGGCGCTCTCAGAAATATTGCACCATCTCCCCTGCGCACAGAGAGTGAGGGCAGCTTCGCTGGCACGATGTATTGGGCTGTACGCGAATTGGACTCCAAGCTGTTTACGAATGTGCTAACACGATTAGTGTGCGGCACGTATTTTTAACGCTAAAATGATTTCAATCGGGACCTATTTTTGTCACAGGCGGTGGGCCGTAAGACTCCCCATACTATCCGATGAGTTAGACGTAGTCCTACCGCGAAAATTGTTTCATCCACATAAATTTCAAGAATTCCTGCTAAACATTCATAAGTCCATTTTTCTGAAGCTCTGTTGTATGCAGCTCATCTCTCACAGGTGTGTACTTTTTCATATGTACTCTGTACGAGATGTTTTTGGAAAAATGGTCAGGATTCTCGAGCAGTATTTCTCAGCTAATTGGGGCATTAGTAAGTCACGTTTTCTTAAACCACGGCAAAAGGTCTTTTTCTGCGCTTTAAACCTGCTAACGGCTTTTGAATGTGGCGCATATTTCGCGGAACAGTTTTATTATTCACTGAAGAGAGGCAAAATAATGAGTCTTTTTAACTGCGCAGTTCGCCCGTGCTCTGTTAAAAAGTAGGCCATTTACACAGTCGAGTCACATTATTGTGACCACCTACTTTTGACGTCAACAGCGCGTAGCCAATAAAAGAAGCCACGTGTCGTCAGCTGGCTTGGAGGGTATATAAGGTGTGCTGTAGACAATCTGAAAACATATCACTCGTTGCTGTCATGGATAAAAGGCGAAATTTATCAGATTTGTAGAAAGGGATGATTATCGGCTTTCGGGCCAACGGTGGCAGTATTTCTAAACAATTTAGTAAAATCATGCAATGCATTGATTATGATACGCTTTCCAACATACCAGAAATTATTACTCAAGTTATGTGGATAATGGCTGTGGAATAAATCTCGCTCCTGTGTCCTGACCTTTGACCTCATTTCGATGATATTCAACAGAACCGGTTCAGTATACCTCAGGAATAGCATACTAAAGGTTTGTCGCAATAGAAGCAGTTTTACGCTAGTTATGAGAATAATGGCTGTGGAATAAATCTTGCTTTTGTGCAATGACCTTTGATCCCATTTCGTTGATATTCAACAGAACCGGTTCACTATACCTCCGGAACAACATGATAACGTTTTGTCACAATCGAAGCATTTTTAGGTAAGTTATGATGCACAAGGGCAATGGAATGGATCCTACTCCAGTGTCCTGACCTTTAACCCCATTTCGCCCATTTTCAATAGGGTTTGTGCCCAGGTGGTTCCTTACCACATCTAAAATTTCATCGAAATCGAACCATATTTACGCATGTTATGACGCATAAAGGCAATGGAATGGATCCCGCTTTTATGTCTTGACCTTTGACCCCATTTCGCCGATTTTCAATAGGGTTCGTCCCCAGGTGGTTACTTATCACATACTAAAATTTCATCGAAATCGAACCATTTTTACCCAAGTTATGCCGCATTAGGGGCAATAGAATAAATCCTGCTCTTATTCCCTGCCTGACCTTTGACCCCATTTCGTCCATTTTCAATAGGGTTTGTACCCAGGTGGTTCCCTACCACATACTAAAATTTCATCAAAATCGAACCATTTTTACGCAAGTAGTTATTACACATAAAGGCAATGGAATGGATTCAGCTCCTATGTCCTGACCTTTGCCCCCATTCCGCCCATTTTCAATAGGGCTCGTGCCCAGGTGGTTCCCTACCACATACTAAAATTTCATCGAAATCGAATTATTTTTACGCAAGTTATGACGCATAAAGGCAATGGAATGGATCCAGCTCCTATGTCCTGACCTTTGACCCTATTTCACCCATTTTCAAAAGGGTTCGTCCCCAGTGGTTCCCTACCACATACTAGAATGTCATCGAAATCGAACCATTTTTACGGAAGTTATGATGTATAAAGGCAATGGAATGGATCCAGCTCCTATGTCTTGACCTTTGACCCTATTTCAACCATTTTCAACAGGGATCGTCCCCAGGTGGTTCCCTACTACATACTAAAATTTCATCGAAATCGAACCATGTTTACGCACCTTATGACGCATAAGGGCAATGGAATGCATCTCGCTCCTATGTCCTGACTTTTGACTCCACTTCACCCATTTTCAATAGGGTTCGTCCCCAGGTGATTCCCTACCATATACTAAAATTTCATTGAAGTCGAACCATATTTACGCAAGTTATGACGCATAAGGGCAATCAAATGGATCCCGATCTTATGGCGTGACCTTTGACCCCACTTCACCCATTTTCAATAGGGTTCGTCCCTGGTGGTCCCCTACTACATACTAAAATTTCATCGAAATAGAACCATTTTTACGTGAGTTGTCGTGCCGACAGACGGACGGACGGACGGACAAAACTGGAGCATATACGCTTCTTCAACCTACGGTTGGAAAGCGTAAAAAACAGCGCAGTTTGTGAACTATTCGCGTGCTGCTGCGGTTAAAGTGTATCGTGATTGGATAAATGGCACCATTGCGAATAAGCGACGTGGAAACTGCGGAGCACCACGTGCCATTGATATGAGAGATGAAATTCGGCTTCGAAAGTGCGTGGCAGCCGATCGACACGCTACAGTTGTGCAACTCACTGGCCGAATGAACCAGGGGACTACCGGAAGTCTGTCTAAACCGACAGTTCAGTGAACCTTGCTGCGTATGGGGTTCTGCTGCAGACGGGTTGCCACTGCACCTTTGCTAACGAAGGTGTATTTGGCAGAAAAAGGAATTGGACCTCCGCTGATTGGCAAAGGATTGCCGTCCCCGATAAGTCACGTTTTCTGCTTCATCGAACGGAGGGACGTTGGATTATAAGGCAAGAAACATCGGAGAACAAACACTAGAAATGTCTGAGAGTGATTGAAAGAGCACGATGAAGACTTCAAAGCGCTTCCCTAGCCCCCTAATTCCCCAGACTTAAACCCAACTGAGCATCTGTGGGACCACCTCGATCGTGTTGTTCGCTCTATGGATCCTCCAAAACGCACCCCTCCAGCAGCTGTCAGATGCACTACAGTCAGCATGGCTCCACATACCTGAGAACACCTTCCAGCACCTTATTGGGTCACTCCCATCCCGTCTAGCTGCTGTCCGCGCTGCACACGGCGGTTACTGTGGATATTAGCTGGTGGTCATGATAATGCGACTCGACCTTGTATAATCCTAATTTAAAATTAAAGAAGAAAAATAATTGCAAATTTCACTTAACACCGTTTGGTATTATAACGTTTGGGAACTTGGGCAGAACTTGGTTTCACCCACCTCCTCCGCTTTAAAGTAATATTTATGTACGTGAACATCTACAAATGGGGGAAAATCAAATTCTCCTACAAGCCAGGTATTTCGCGTTGTATTGCTCCTTCTCTCTCTCGGTATGGGTTTTTAATGTGGTTTTTTTTTTTTTTTTTTTCGAGTTTAACTACCACTATGAGGAACTTTTAGACTTGTAAGCAATAGACCATAACTAATTTGGGACCACTGGTTTCAAGGAGAGGGGGAGGGGTGTGTGAAATTCCGTTGAGTATACGCACCACCCATCCGGGTCCTGGACGATTGGCTAGAAACAAGGGCCTCTGACCATTCGGTCGCTTCAATCTTTGTAAGTTGCATTTTGAATTTAACGTCCGAGTGATTCTCCCTGTGCTAATGATGCATGTAGTAAAAAATAATCTAGAAAATATATCGTTCTTCTAAAAATGCTTAATCAGTGTGTAAACAATTAACACGAATGTGTTAACTGTATACGACAGACACTCACGGCGTCTTTTCCCCCTTATTCATGCACAATTCTGAAAAGATTTAAGTTTATGTAACGTATAAATAGGTGAAAACGGTGATAATCGCAAGATAATGCAAAAATCGGCAGTGTGAAATTGTTTTCATTTTTTGTTTTGACTTATTTTGACTTTTTCGTTGGACTCGTTGCTTCTACATTAGAAGAAAAGGCAAAAATGAAAGGAATTATTCAAAATTCGGTCAGGCATGAAAGATTAAAAGGCCGGCCTGGTGGCGTAGTGGTCTAAGCGACGGCTTCTGGTCATTCGTCCCAGATAGGTCCGAGTTCGAATTCCGTGAGGCATGAATGTTGTGTTTGTCTTACGGCAATGGTTCTCTCTCTCTCTTCCCTAGAACCAGTGATCCTAAATTTAGGACGTGCGACTGCTTATAGCCCATTGAGTTGCTCACGGTGGTCGTTAAACCCTGAACAAACATTAAAAAAAAAAAAAAAGTACAAAATTCTGAAAAAACGTCGAGAACAGGAAAGTTTCCAAGAACAATCTCTGATACAAATTTTGAGGTTGTGACTCCGTCTATTGGCGTAAATTATGACAAGAGAGGTAAGTCAAATAATATCTGAAAACTTGAAAATTTCATCTTCCTGTAGCGGGAATCGAACCTGCGTCTCACGGTTTGCGCCCGAGGATGCTAACCACTACACCACCCAGAACGACCAAGTCTCAAGTTTCCGAGTAATTTGAATTTAACACATCACAGGAATCGCCAGTCGAAGCAGCTGCATTCATACTTAGCGAATCTGGATGAATAACTTGTCTTCCGTGATTGCCCGGAGAAGCAGCAAACCGGGAGACGCGGGTTAGATTCCCACTCCAGGACGATGAAATTTTCAAGTTTTCTGATATTATTTGACTTACCACTCTTGTCATAATTTTCACCAATAGACGGAATCACAACTTCAAAATTTGTATTGTATACTGGTGTAATCCCGTATTTCATGGTAGCAATCTCTGATGTTTAATTAGAGTTTTCCTGTACAATTTATACCCTGTTCCTAGAAGAGTAAACGTTATTGGTGTAAGAGTGTTTTAAATATTATAAAATACGGTTCCATTTCTTTCTCTTAAAGAAAAGGAAAGATTTAACTTCTGAAGAAATTTGAAAAAGTTATGACCAATTTATGCTGGAAATGATGTAACAACATTTATTAACAGCCAATCCTTCCTAACCTTTATTGCTCAAGCAGCATCCGGTTTACCAGAAATTTGTGTTTCTAGTGCAGATTGCTGAAGTTGACGCAAGAGCGGCGATCCGAGAAATACAACCTGAATCTGGTGGAATAACAAGGCGATTTACCATTTCTTCTCAGTCAGTCGAATTCTGCTGTGATTACACGCGCGCGGAAGCCACAGGCAGTCTCTTCGCAAAGACTTCTTAAAGATATCAG
The DNA here is from genome assembly GCA_039090855.1 of Macrothele yani. NCBI lineage: Eukaryota > Metazoa > Arthropoda > Arachnida > Araneae > Macrothelidae > Macrothele > Macrothele yani. Next base: position 154,767,380 of record CM077001.1, on the reverse strand, counting down.
CTCTTCTAAGAATTAGATCATGCCACTTGACAAACTTTTCTCACGTGAAATTAAGTCCCTTACTGACTTATAAAATAGGAAAGATTTCACCGTCGAGTTTCGGAATGGAAGGCTGGTGGGGTGGAGACGATGCTTTGCCAGCTGGATTGCTGCTTCTGTTCCAGAAATGATTGTGACGACTAGTACATTTCAGTTACGCCGTGATAAAGTTATGCAACGAAATTCTCCAAACATATCTCAGCAAAGATTAAGTCCCTTATTTACAGGTGGTCGAGCAAGAATTCAAGCACGCGGAACAATAAGCCCGTTGTAATCTTTCAGACATATGGGCGCTGAATTTTGGCTAAGACTATAGAACTGTCAGCCCTCCGTTGTCTACGTTAGCAACTTATTTTGAAGAGCGGTATGTCCAAGTAAGGGCTTCTGCGCAATAAATTCTGCCCTGGTGTTAAATAAACACGCTGTGAAACAAAATGGCGCAGACATGAATTAGTACAAAAAATATTTACGCAAAATAGCATGTGACAGATGCAATGAGCACTGATAAGGTGTACAGGGGATTAAAAATGCATCTCAGCTTGAGGGTCTTCTGTCAGTTTTTTATTTATTTGTACTTATCCGTTCATCCCGCTAAGCCACTTCTTAACATTTCTATCGTACAAAAAAAAAAAAAAAAAAAAAAAATACAGGTAGGTTCAGTTCTGATTGAGCCGTCATTTAGGAATGAACGACTACGACTTGCTGATCGAAGAGTTGAAATGAGCTAGTCCAGTACGGTTTCAAAGCGTTTATTTAATTTCTTATAGCCAGCACAGGGCTATGATATGAACAGTACCTTACATACTTTTTACAAATAATGCTGGATACATTGCGAACACAAAGCAGAGTTCGAGATGGGCCGGGTACGGGTTCAATCGGTGTTGGATTTTTGTTTGGGGGCGGCTGCTTTCAAGCGTTCTCGATACTCTAATTCGTTGGGCTGCAGTCTTTTTCGGCTTCTTACATTCCTCATCATTTGCTCCTGCCTCTAGTTTTGATTTTCTCCATTTTTGCTTGCGTTCATTCTGCGAATTCCGCGGCATTGTCGAAAATGTTAACCCGTTCACACGAAAACAATTTTTTAAAATTTTAGTTTAAACCACTACGATATGTTCTTCATATATTTGAATAGATCGCGTCGAGAGCTTTAAACAGATACCACGCACAGTCGTTTTGCACTCACGGTTGTCCACATAAACCGCGATATTGTAAAAGTGTTCACCGGTTCACAAGAAAACAATTTTTTTTAATGTTCAGGTCAAACAACTGAAAAACGTTCTTCGTATATTTGAATAGATCTCGTCGAGAGCTTTAAAACGATACCATGCACAGTCGCGTTGCGTTCACGATTGCCGAGATAGACTGAGTCAAACGCGTCCGCACCCCCAGAAATATTGCATCGTCTCCCCCGCGCACAGGGAACGAGGAGAGCGTCACGCGCACGATGTATTGCGCAGTGCGCGAATTGGACTCCATGCTGCTTACGAATATGCTAACACCATTAGTGTGCGGCACGTATTTTTAACGCTATAATGATTTCAATTGGGGCCTATTTTTGTCACAGGCGGTCGTCCGTAAGTCGCCCCATACTATCCGCGGAGTTAGACCTAATCCTACGTCACAAAAACAAGAAAGAAAATACGTGCTTATGTTATCACTTTGTCCGTCCATCTGTGGACACCGTATTCCTATAACTATTAGTCTGATTTTGAAAATTCTTTTGCATTGGAAAGACTGAAATGTAAGAACGATGACCTTTGATTTATGGTTCTTTTCCCCCGATGCATAATTTCACCACCAGAGGGCGTAAATGCAGAATCTATCGAATTCAAATACATTTTATTTCATATGTTTACTTTTAAATATCCGATTGAAAATTCCTTGCGATACCATTTATAGCGAAGATCTGTTTGGGTGTAGTTTTTTTTTTCAAATAATCCACTAATAGGCGGAAAGGTAAATTGCGATTTTCCTGATCGCTATTTCTAAAAGTCCTATTTCAAAAAATTTTCCTGCGTCGGACACAGCTCCAGGTTACACATGTTCTGCACATAATTTCGAATTTTTTGGCACGTAAGTGTTTATTTCTGTTTTTTTTTTTTTTTTTTTTGATTGGAGGTTTAACGATCACCGTGAGCAACTCAATGGGCTATAAGCAGTCGCCCGTCCCTAATTTAGGGTCACTGGTTCCAGGGAAGGGAGAGAGCCAGTGCCGTAAGACAAACACAACATCCATCATCCATGCTTGACCGGGATTCGAACCCGGACCTCTTACGGACGAATGATCAGAGGCCATCGCTTAGACCACTGCGCCACCGGGGCGACTTATTTCTGTTTCTGACGTATTTACAACAAAATCTGAGCTTCTGAAAACTCGACTGAAAAAATTATTTCGTGAACTGAAGCCGCTCACCTCGGAAAGCCTTCTGTTAAAAAATATCGCATATTTTCCCCGCCAGGTTTGTAGATGTCTTATTTTTGTCGTTATCAGTGCTTCTAAGAGTCCGATTTGAAAAATTATTTTTTTATCGCATAGCGTTTCCGGTTCGAAAATGTTTCCCACATAATCTCAAAATTTTCTTAACGTACAAGTGTCCCAAAAGAGGGCGTAAGTTCACACCTCAGTTTGCAGCATGTTTACAACATCTGCGGGACCAAAATCTCGAATTAAAGAAATTCTTTTTCGGTTTGATACTACTGTGTTTCGCCGCCCCGGTGGCGCAGTGGTCTAAGCGATGGCCTCTGATCATTCGTCCATAAGGGGTCCGGGTTCGAATCCCGGTGAGGCATGGATGTTGTGTTTGTCTTACGGCACTGGTTCTCTCCCTTCCCTGGAACCAGTGACTCTAAATTAGGGACGGGCGACTGCTTATAGCCCATTGAGTTGCTCACGGTGGTCGTTAAACCTCCAATAAAAAAAAAAAAAACAAAAAAAACTACTGTGTTTCCTTAGCAAAATAACGCACAATTTCGTTGCTAGGGGGTGCAAATATTCTGTTTTTTTTTTAGTTTTTTTTCTCGGTATCTTTTCTTCTAATGTCCGATTTAAAACGTTCTTTTAACACCCGATACTATTCACGTCGTGAAACACTTTAGGTTTGTACTTGGAGTTTATAGTTCATAGTTCTGTCCCTAGGTGGTGTTTGTATATTTCTGATTGCAGCTGTGTCTCCGCTTCTAAAAACCCTATTGAGAAATTTCTTTTTTTGCTATGTTCCATTCGCTGCAATAAAGATAGGGAATATTTTCCTGTTTAAATTAATGCACAGCTTTCCCGTTGGGGGGGGGGGGCTTTCAGGCCGAAACCTTTTTGTCGTTACCTCTATTTCCGGGAGACGTATTTGAAAACTACTTTTTTGCTAGCATAACTTTTTAGCATGAAGAATGCTTTTTGCCTACTTCAACTTTTCCATTTGCAAAATTTTTCTGCTAGGAGTCGCAGAGTTATATGATGTTTCCTTCTATATTTTTCCTTTTAACTGTTCGGCTAGAAAATCTCTGTCTCTTACACCTTCCTTCTACTATAAGAACCGTTTTGTATACCATTTCTTAATTTGTTTTGCGTATTTTTTTTAACCACTGGTGGCAAGTAGCTGTTTCTATTTTTTAATGTTTTATCCATTGTAGAAATCCCGTATTTTTTTTTTTTTTGACGTAGAACTACGTCTTTCCCCGCGTAGGGGGTAACATCTTTTTTTTTTTTTTTTTTTTTTATTGGAGGTTTAACGACCACCGTGAGCAACTCAATGGGCTATAAGCAGTCGCCCGTCCCTAATTTAAGGTCACTGGTTCCAGAGAAGGGAGAGAGCCAGTGCCGTAAGACAAACACAACACCCATGCCTGACCGGGATTCGAACCCGGACCCCTTACGGACGAATGATCAGAGGCCAACGCCTTAGACCACTGCGCCACCGGGGCGGCGGGGATAACATCAGGAGCACGGATGCAACGAAAAACATGCCACACTTTGAACGCTTATATCTTCCAAACTAATAATCGTAGAGTAATAAATAATACATCATTAGGTAGTTTATAGAGTTCCATTTATAACGAAACAAGTTTCAACCCCTCCACTCTTTAACCATTCGATACAGTAGCGTTAGAAAGTTAAGCTAAATTTCGCGTGATTTTATTTCGCCGCACGTCGATTTAAGGTTGATAACTAGTGAATAGGTAATCATAGCGATGACCTCAGCCCAGCATTCTGTAGCTGAAGGTCAGAGCTGAAGGACATATGTGATAAACCGAAATAAAGTGGATTATTTATTTTTTAGATAAAAAAAATCAAAGGGGGACAGTAGCAACTGTGCCGCAACCTACAAAGCAGGCCTACGTCAGCAGTCCTTCGCTGAATACTTTAAGGACGTAGAACTAGTGAGATAGTGCCATGAAATAGTAACAGTTGACGTAGTTCTACGTTGCAGGTTGCGGCACAGTTGCTACTGTGCTTCTTTGATTTTTCTATTTGGTTCTTTTTTTTTTTTTGATTGGAGGTTTAACGACCACCGTGAGCAACTCAAATGGGCTATAAGCAGTCGCCCGTCCCTAATTTAGGGTCACTGGTTCCAGGGAAGGGAGAGAGCCAGTGCCGTAAGACAAACACAACATCCATGCCTGACCGGGATTCGAACCCGGACCCCTTACAGACGAATGTTCAGAGGCCAGCGCCTTAGACCACTGCGCCACCGGGGCGGCCTATTTGGTTCCATTGACTATGAGTAACTTCGATTAATTTTATTCGCGTCGGAGAGGATTCGATTCAGAAGACGTGTTCATACAACCGAAAATTCAGTGTCATCTTTCGAATTTTAATTTAGGACTACACCACTGACTTTTCTGACTTTTCTGCGACAGATAATTAGCTTTTCATCCCTACATCATATTAATTAGCTAAAGGTATCATTAATTGCTAATTAGCTTTCATCCCTACATCATATTAATTAGCTTAAAGGTATCATTAATTGTTAATTAGCTTTCATCCCCACATCGCATCAATGAGCTAAAGTTAGCATTAATTGCTAATTAGCGTTTCATCCCTACATAGCGTTAATTAGCTCAAGTTAGCATTAATTGCTAATTAGCGTTTCATCCCTACATGGCATTAATTAGCTAAAGGTAACATTAATTGCTAATTAGCTTTCATCCCTACATCGCATTAATGAGCTAAAGTTACCATTGATTGCTAATTAGCGTTTCATCCCTACATAGCGTTAATTAGCTCAAGTTAGCATTAATTGCTAATTAGCGTTTCATCCCTGCATGGCATTAATTAGCTAAAGTTAGCGTTAATTGCTACACATCGCGTTCGAGAACATCATGGAATTAAAAAAAATATCCATATATTGTTTCATATGCCTCCCTCTGTTTTGGAAAATTCTTTTCCTGCATATGAGTGGTCCACACCTTACAGGGTGGGTTACGCTGTACTGTTAGCTGCAGGGAAAATACTGTACTGTACAGCCAACTAGTCTTCGAAAATGCTTAAGTGTATAACTTTATATTGAACTACAATTTTCAGTAAATTTATTCACAATGTGCCTTTCCATTTCTTACGACCTTCGGAGCATGAATTGGTATGGCCATTCTGGGAACCCCACAACTACATCCCTGGGATAAATATTGTATTGGTGCGATTTTGATTTACAGGCATTTTGAATTTTTCGACGAAAACAACTTCGCCAACTACTAGAAAAATAAAATAAAAAGGCTCTGCTCTTTTTGATTGGTTGCGCTTTGTTGACAGAGAAACGGACTTGATCTGACACGTGCATTCACTCTTTGACACTGAGGGAATGGTGAAGGTGAGAGACACAGAAAGAAAGAAAGAGAGACAGAGACAGAGAGGGGGAGGAAAACACCGACCCATTCCCAGTCGATCGAAAATAACTTGGCCAACCCCATTTCGAACGTATTTACGCGCCTTCAGAAGGAAACAGCGCAATTCTTGACACAGATAGAAAGTGGGTTTTCGCCGAGAGTCGATCCCCATAACCGGTGTATTGCCTTCGTTTGGAAGCAGAGGAAGACAGATCGTGAGGGAGAGAGAGAGAGCTATTCGTAAAAATATATACGCCAAAAAAGAAAAAAAAATGGAAATTAGAACACAGCGTACTCTGTGAGTGACAAGTTCGAAAAAACCAGACAGGCTTGAATTACGACGCCAATGAAAATGAAAGCACGAAGATTTATTTAGAGGGAGGGAGTAACAGACATTTACGAAAGAGTGTTGAACCCCAGCCGGCAGCTCCTCATTTTGTGTTGGGGCAGGAAAAGAGTCTGCTTTATGCTACGGGAAAGTGAGTTGAATTCAAAGTGCTGGCGTCTAGTTCTTTTAATTTGGAATCAAATTATTTTTTTTTATATAAATTTGGAATTTATTTTTTGATTGGCCGTATGATTATTTAGCAGTGTTTGAATCTGTTTTTCAAAAATGTAGCTTTTGTTAATCTTTAATCTGTTTATTAAACTGCAACCGTAAGCATTGATTATGTCACTTTTGGGCCTAACATTCTTCGCAAGTATATATATATATTTTACTTGGTTGTTGTTTGGGAGCTTAACAACAACCGTGAGCAACTCGATGATCGTTAAACTATGTCGCCATTCCCTAATTTAGGGCCTCTGGCTCCAGGGACGAGAGCGAGTCAGTGCTGTAAGACAAGCACAGCATCATCGCCCCACCGGGATTCGAACCCGGACTCATCTCGGATGAATGGCGAGAAGCCAGCTTTTGGATCACTGCGCCGCCGGGCAGCGAAAATTGATCACGATTGCGCGAAATTCTCGAAATATTAAAGGGTTAAAACCAGTGGGAGGCTCGTGGTGTAGCAAGCAGGTAGTGTACACATAAAGAGAACTGATATAGTAATGTTCTTATATGCTTCGCAAATGGTACTAAATATACCTCAAGAAACAAGATAGATCACCCCCTCCCCTTAAAAAATCCGAGGTTGGACGCAGAGTCCGACTCATCATGTACTCGTTGAACAAGCTCATATCATCATAAAAACAAGTGTATCTTATAAAATGTGACACGGTAAAAGCGTACTTTAATGGTTTTGTACCAAGCGGCCTTAGCCTTATGTACACTTCAGCCGCAGCAGAAGGAGATCGTGCTCACGGGGATGGTTTTGTACCAAACACCTTTAGCCTTATACACAATATTGACAAAAGTCACCGGACACCTAGAAGAGAAACACAACATAGCATTTATTGGCATACGTACATTAGTACGGTGTCGGTCCACCTTTGGCCTTAATGCATGCACTGACCTTTCGAGACATGCTTTCGACAAGGTTTTGGAACACAGCGATAGGTATGCGCTTCCATTCAGTACATAATGCTGCCGCTAACTGTTGCTTAGTAGTAGGACTTGGTTCCAAACTTCTTATGCGGCGCTCTAATTCATCCCATAGGTGCTCCATGGGATTTTGATCAGGGCCCTGTGCTGGCCAGTCCACACACGATACGGTATTATCGTCAAACCACGCCGTAACAGTCCTTGCTTTATGGCTCGGTGCATTATCCTGCTGGTACCAACAAGAGTTGGTAGGGCATAATTGTCCAGAATATCGAGGTAGACGTACTGGTTAACAGGTTTGTCCATGATAACCAATGGGCAAGGACCATACCACGAAAAACACCCCGACACGAGTACACTGCCAGCTCAAACTTGACCGTAGGAACAGTACTCTGTGGTAAATAGCGTTCCTCCGGCTGCCGCCATACCCACACACAACCATCAGACTGATGGATCGTGTATCTGAATTCATCAGTCCATAGGACCCGTTTCCATCGATTTACGGTCAAAGATAAATGTTCTTTACATCATGCTAAACGACGGGTAGCATTCTCAGTGGATATGAAAGGCTTATGAGCAGCCGCACGACTACGGTAACCCATGGAATGAAGTTCTCTGAGAATGGTACGTGTACATATGGAGATTTCAGCATTTTTACTCACCTGTACACTGAGGTCTTGTAGAGTACTCCGTCGATTAGCTATAACGACTCCCCTGAGGCTTCTACGTCCTCTATAACCGATTTTCTTTGGTCTGCCAGTACGTTTTGATGCTTCAGGCACGTCATGTGTCTTCCATTTATTCAGAACATCCAAAACAGTTGACTTAGGTATGTTTAAACGCCTCTCGGTTTCTCTTATGGACAACCCACTAATATAACGCCCAACAATTTTTCCTTTCTCAAAGTCAGTTCTCTCGCACCGCGACATTTTCACTCAACCTCACAGTGCGATAAGATCGCGGTCAGCTGCAGGCTTGTTTTTATACCGTTTGCCGCTGTACCGCTCATCTTAATAATGCAGCGGATCCGTTCATTTGGATTTGAAGGAGTGTCCGGTGGCTTTTGTCAGTATAGCGTATATGTTATAGTGGTAATTGTAAATAACCTTTAATAATAACGTAACGGAACTGGAATGTCTATTTTACGAAATGTAATGTAAGTACTTATAATCTTTTAATTGTTGAATATTAATCATATGTAAATAATTAAAAACCCTTGCAATTTTAGAATGTTTGAAAAATAATCGTGGGGAACTTCTTAAGAATATATTTTTTGAGTTCTATTTGGTAGAACCATTAAGACACCGGAAACGATTAGTTTATTGGCTGACTTCCTAGAGATGGACAACACACAGGACGTTCGTCTGTAGAAAGCTACAATAGGAGGAGGTTTAGGTTTTTTTCAGCGTTTTAAAGCCGCTCATTAGGCAGGACTTCCGTCCTTCGGGATGATGGCATTAGGAGTGGACGTTATTGAGACGTAGGGAAAGAGGTTTTTCTGACGGCGCGGCGGCTTGAGGCACGTGTTTTGGAGGGAGTGCGGTAAACAATAGGAGAACGGATCTTCCGAAGGAAGAACAATGACGTGTCTTTGGGCAGAATGCGATTGGGAGAAGTAGAGGGTGGTCGTTGAGATATTTTGGGGGAGGAGTAGACTTTGCGAAGGGGTGCGTGGCTTCCGCTCCCGAGCGAAAAAGAAAGAATGTAGCGAGGGGTTAAGACATGGGCTTGATGTCTAATTGCACGGTGACTCTGAGTAATCATTAATTAAGCAGTTACACGATAATAAAGGATTTTATCTGACACCAAATCGCTTCTGTTGAATGACCAAGTACTTTTCTATTGATGTTTTCAGTGCTCAAGCAACCTTGCAATCTTCTGATTATAACATGTTTCGGTAATTAAAGAACGAATTAAACTAGCACTGTGACATATACACTTGAGCCGGAGCAGCATGATATTGTGCTCACGGGAAAACGTGCTCCAATAGTTTTGTGCCAAGCGCCCGTAACCTTATATACACTTCAGCTGGAGCAGCAGGAGATTGTGCTCCTCACGAGAAGCAGAGTTCAAGGTTGTACATGAACTATGGAATGAACAAACTGAATCTCCAACTGCAAGGAAACGCAAGATGTTTTCAATGAAATCTTCACATTCACAAACATTTTTTAATCGTACATTTTTTCGTTAATCTAATAAAATTTCCTGAAAAATGGTTGGTAGTCGTGTTTATGTTCTCCTATGGACGAGTCGCCACTAGTTGAAACTAACATGGCAGGTCTGGGAATTAATTAAATTGCACGTTTGTTCCATGAAAATGGAATGCAAAATTACTATCTCGCTCGGACTTCTTTTTTCATTGCAGACTCAGAATTTCAAGATGAATCTCGGAAATTCCTGTTTTCATCGAAAATCATCAATTGTCAGAAAATAGTAATTGCCACCTCTGCTGCCGTGTGATCTGAGCTACTGGTCTCTATCATTCATGCGAGATGAGACCTAGTTCAGGTTCCAGATGAGACATACTGGTGTGTCTGTCCAATAGAGCTGGTTCTGTTCCTTCCCTGGAACCAATGACCCTAAATTAGAGACGTCCGACTGCTTATAGCCTATGAGCTGCTCATGGGGGTCGTTAAGCCTCGAAAAAAAAATATATTTGGTTTTACTAAAATGAAGTCGAAAATAGAACTATTACGAGTGAAAATTGTAGGAGCAATAGCTGTCAGAAGCACGATTCACAAACACTTTAGCCGAGTTAAACAGCAGAAATAAAAATATTTTATTTACAATTAAAATCATTTAAAAAACACAGGCAAGATCTTTCACAGCCGCGACACGACGGCTACATCTTCAGGCCTAATCAGCAAAACATGGGGCTGCCCCGGTGGCGCAGTGGTCTAAGCGATGACTTCTGACCAGTCGTCCAAGATGGATCCGGGTTCGAATCCCGTGAGGAATGGATGTTGTTTTTGTCCTACGGCACTGGCTCTCTCCCTTCCCTGGAGTCAGTGGCCCTAAATTAGAGACGGGAGACTGCTTATAGCCCATTCAGTTGCTCACGGTGGTCGTTACCCCCCTCCTCCCCCCCCAAAAAAAACACTGGTGTGCATGTGCAGTATTATATAGATATCTCCCCACAATTTGAGGGAATTGAGGGGAGATAACTATATACTTACATGCACACCAGTGTTGCTGATTAGGCCTTACGATGCAGCCGTCGCGGCTGTTGAAAGATCTGGCCTGTGTCTTTTAGCTGATTTTAATTGTAAATAAAATCTTTTTATCTCTGCGTTTTAACTCGGCTAAAGTGTTTGTGAATCGTGCTTCTGACAGCTATTGCTCCTACAATTTTTACATGAATTACTCAGCACGAGATATTATTGATGTGAAAACTATTACGATTTTTTTAAAGTGTTCATATAAGCTGGATTTCAACAGAAAAATACCTTTTTTCACCATGTCAAGACAGATCAATAATGGTGTCTAATATAGCAGTACACACCCTCGTTCTTGTATAGCATACGATCAGAGTACTTGTGATTTCCTGAGAAAATATTTAATTTTAAAAATGAAGTATCTGATTTCTTATCTTATTTCCTAACATTTTGATTGCACAGCTTTATTCTATGTGATATATCATTTCTGTTCCTTCACTTGAAAATAAAGGTTACAAAGATTTATTTCCTAGTGGTCAGCGTTCGTGACTGCCACGGAAGAACCTCAGGTTCGATCCCTGGCAGGTACGAACACTCGAACTACTAAATATCCGCCGTTCATCGGGTGGGCACGTCGCACCCCGGGTACTGGCCCCACAGTAATAAATAAAGGAGTCTTCCTACCTCGCTTCCACGACACTTTCCTATCGGGCACTCGAGCCCAAACCTCATAGCTTTCCATTTCTAAGGATTGTTTAAGACCTGGGGTCAGACACTCTCTTCCTAAAGTCCTCTGTGTATGATCTATAAACTTGCAGCATTAGTGCTTCCCATGTGAAAGGCGAGCGACCAGCTTGATGGGAAAGTGAAAGCTTTTGAATTCAAATCACGTGCCTGTGAAATTAAGTGTGATGTGAAAAATGATTATCCTCTCCGGTGGTTGGGTGGTCAAAGGCGAAGCTTCCCGATTTCTGTCCCGGATGAGGCACGAGTGGCTGTTTTGTTATATTTCGGGGTTTAACAACTTGTGACGTATACCTCTACTTTAAACTTCCTTCTGAGTTTCTGTGGTGGCATGTAAATTTGATTTCTTTTCGTTAAATGCTTCTCCGGATGAATTTGAAGTTGGAAATCCTGATAGCGGGTCAAAGTGCAATCTAAAATACACTGCCCGATAGAGAAAATGCCACACCATGAAGTAATTGTCACATACAGACTAGGCTCAAGTGGCCGAATATACAGGATGATCAATAAGGAGCGTCGCCCCAATTTTAAGCAACACAACGTTGAATCCGACGCGGCATCGAAGCAGTGAGAGTCCAAATATAGTCCTGGGGTATCGAGGAACATGTGGTGTTGAACCTAGTTCATATTCATTTTGCGGGGGTGGGAGGTAATCAACCCACGCCCAATCGTGTCCTACAGATACTCGATGGGCGAGAGGTCGGGGGTCGTGCTGGCCACGGAAGCATTCGCACACCGTGTAAAGCATTCAGACTGATCCAAGCCGTATGCAGCCGGGCGTTATCCTGTTGAAAGACGGCGTTTGGGATATCCTACAGATACGGTAGTGCCACGGACCGTAGCACCTCGTGAGCATCGCGGGGTGCCGTCAATGTGCTGTAATTCGTACCAGCGGTGAGCGGTTGTTGGCTCTGATAGGCCCCATGATTCCACGTTGCCGGGCTGTGTGGCGCTCTACAATGGCGGAGGAATCCGCCCGTTGGCAACGTCGCCTCCAGACTCACAAGGCAATCAACTGTGGTGATACAGAGCCGCGATTCGTCGCTGAACACCACACTGTTCCGTTCGACACCCCACGCAGCTCTGGGCACGCCAAGCGGTGACGAAGATGGCTTGCTGGTTAAGGGTAGCCTACGCAACGGACGACTGGACAGCAAACCAGACTCAACCAATCGGCGCCACACTGTCCGCGTCGATACCAACACGTTACCAGCATATTTTTAACTCTTGTGAGTTACGCGGTCACAGACCGGATTAACTGTTCCAGCACAAACCACAGATGTTCGACTGATTCATATCTGGAGAATTTGGAAGCCGGGGCAATACCTGGAAGTCTACCTCATGTTCCGCGAGCAACCATTCTCGAACAGTCTGGGCAGTGTAGCATGGCGCATTATCCTGCCGAAAGATGGCACTACTAAAGGGCAATACCGTGGTCGCGAATTTTGTCATTAATGTCATTGGTATTGTCAACGGTATTGTATTCCTGAATACCGTTGTCATGAATTTGGAAGCCAGGGCAATACCCGGAAGTCTTCCTCATGTTCCGCGAGCAACCATTCTGGAACAATCTGGGCAGTGTAGCATGGCGCATTATCCTGCCGAAAGAAGGCACTACTGGAGGGGAATACCGTTGCCATGAAAGGATGTATCTTTGATGACAACGGTATTCCCTCCAGTAGCCATGAATACCGTTATCATCTATGTCAACGGTGTTGTCATATTTTCATCGGTATTGTATAATGAATACCGTTGACATGAATTTTGTCATCAATGTCATTGGTATTGTCATATTTATTATCGGTATTGTATTCATGAATACCGTTGTCATGAATTTGTAAGCCAGGGCACTACTGGAGGGGAATACCGTTGTCATGAAAGGATGTACCTTGTCTAAAATGATGTTTAAGTAGGCGGTAGACGTCATAGTTTCCTGTACATGACTAGACCCCAGGTTCGACCCAAGCTGCGTCCTGGTACCGACGCTTCCCCAGGTAAGCGACGCACGCGTACCCGGCCGCCCACGTGGTGCAACAGAAAGCGAGACTCATCGGACGAGCTGCCATTTTTTTTTATTGGAGGTTTAACGACCACCGTGAGCAACTCAATGGGCTATAAGCAGTCGCCCGTCCCTAATTTGGGGTCGCTGGTTCCAGGGAAGGGAGAGGGCTAGTGCCGTAAGAGAAACACAACATCCATGCCTCACCGGGATTCGAACCTGGACCCCTTTCGGACGAATGATCAGAGGCCATCGCTTAGGCCACTGCGCCACCGGGGAGGCCCAGCTGACTTTCTTCCAATCATTTAAAGTCCAGTTTTGATGCTCGCGTGCACATTGTAAGCGCTATAACGGTGAACCGAGGTTAGCATGATACTCGAAACGCTCTGCGCTATGCAGCCCCATTTTCAGCAGTGTTCGATGTACCGTGTGTTGTGACGCATTACTTCCGACACCAGTATTTAAAATTACCGGTGAGTTGCGCCATATTATGCCTTCTCTTGGCACGTGACATACGAGATAGCCTTCGCTGACCTCTTTCATGGATGAAACGTGGTAGGCCCACTTCTTGTCAGTGGTTCGTTGTGTCTTTCCCCGGACCACTTTCTGAAGGTACTAACCTCGGTTGACCGCGAGCATCCCACAGCCTTTGCTGTCTCGGTGTATACATTTAGCTAAGATTTTCATCCTGCTACAAACGACTGAGAACTAATCCGCGTTCAACGAAAATCTCTAAGCTTCAAGTTCAAAGAAATTAAACCTTAAAGTTGAACTACGAGGTCCGAACAAAAAGTTCCGAGACTAAGTCGATATACAACAAAGTACTTACGCTACTTAAGTCTGGATATGATCTCCCTCAAAGTAGTCTCCTTGGTGGCAGCGATAAGCGATACACCGCTGCCAGCGTTTTTGCGACTGTTGGAACGCTCCTTGGAAGTCCTGTTCGCGAACCGTGTCCTCCTTGGAAGTCCTGTTCGCGAACCGTGTCCTGTTCGCGAAGCACCGTCTGCGATTCGCGCTGGATCTCGTCCACGGTTTCAAAACGCCTACCCTTGAGCTTGAGCTTCATCTTACGTGACAGAGAGAAGTCGCAAGGGGCCAAATCCGGCGAGTAAAGTGGGTAAGGAAGGGTAGTCATGCTCTTGCGGCTGCAAAACTGGCGTGTTGCTAACGCTCTGTCAGCTGCTGCACTGTCGTGATGGAGCAGGAAATCCCCACCCCTGCGCCACATTTCAGGTCGTTCGCGGCGAATATCCTCCCTAAGACGCCGCAGAACATCGCAGTAAAAAAGGGCGGTGACGGATTCCCCTCGGGGACGAATTCACGGTGCACAACCCCATGAATGTCGAAGAACACGGTGAACATGTTTTTGGTTGCGCTCCTGACCTGTCGATCGTGGAGATGCCGGGCTCTTCCACTGCGACGTCTGTTGTTTGGTCTCCGGTTCGTAACCATAGACCCAAGTCTCGTCCCCAGTGATAACCCGCGACAGGAACGTTGGATCATTCGCAACCTGCTGACGAAGATTTTGACAGAGTTTGACACGGAGCGCCTTCTGTTCGGGGTTAAGAATCTTTTGCACAAACTTCGCGTCAATGCGGTGCATGATCAAACCCGACGTCAGAATTTCTTGCACTGTTTCGTATGACACATTGATGATGGTAGCAATGTCTTGAATGGTTCTCCGACAATCCTCATACACCAGATTCCAAATTTTGTCCACATTTTTGGGGGTTTTGCTCGCGGACCTTCGCTCTGACGTCTCGTCGTCTTTCAGTGCCGTTCCGCATCTGTTGAAGCGCGTGTGCCACTCAAAACACCTCGAACGACTTATTGCTATAAGCCTGCCCCAACATTTCATGCGTCTCCGTTCCCGATTTGCCGAGTTTGACCCAGAATTTGATGTTCGCTCGTTGCTCTAGTTTGCAGTTCATACCGAAATCTCAGCTGTGTTCTGCACGTGGTCACCAAATATCGTGCAGCACAGCTCCCGATATTCACAGAACGACACCACTCGGCACAATGACTCATGAAGGTCACTGCCCTCGACCGCTGCTAGCGCATCTGCGTACTGCCATCTGTTGGCGTGCTACGTACCTAGTCTCGGAACTTTTTATCACACTACGTGCAAACCCTTAAAACAGCTATTATGTTATAAACTATTATTAGCAAATTTTAAGGCTACTGGTTCGTTTATTTTAAATTCTAATTAATTCACTAGGAAACAATTGAAATTTCAGAGAACAAAAATGAATGATCCGATTCAGACTAGTGAAGCCAGAAAAAACTAAGTAGATCTCAATGGTGTAACCTTGGCGCCCTTTCTTATTGATGCCTCTATCACCAGGGGTTGAGTCTTCAACAAAGGAACACTTGAGACATATACCCGTCATGCTTGAATCTACAGTTAGTTTGGGCAGTACTAGCATAGCGATCTCTCCCCCCCCTTAGAAAATGTTCATTGTTGTAAGTTCACTGAACTTTTATATCCCGTGGTTTGTGAAAATAACTTGTGTTTCAATATATGCATAAACACTTTACATTCTTTATTCGTGTACAGCAAGTTTTTAGAAAAGCAAAATTAAAATGATACAGAACGAACGATGAATAACTTTAAAGAACCTGATAGAAAATAAAGGTGAAAGATAGCTTTGCTGGGCTTGCCTCATACGCAGTAGGTCAGTAAATACCAAGTAACAAAATGAAGCACAAACATGTGTTTGTATTTAGGTTGTAATTTGGGATATAACGTCAGACAACCAAAATAACATACCTGAACTCCCGAGTTGTTATACACTATGTACCAACAAGCAATTGGACGCCTGTGATAGCAAAGTAAAACGAAGTTTATTCACTTTCAATAGTTGGTGGAGCCTCCACGAGCGGCGATTACAGCTGCGACCCTCCGGGGTATACTCTCAACTAGGCGTTGTACGACGGCTAGCGGTATTTTCTTCCACTCGGCTTGGAGAAGACAGGTCTGTTCCTTTACCAATTTCGGACGGTGGGGGCACCCCTTAAGTCGACGCTCCAACTCGTCCCAGAGGTGCTCGATAGGGTTAAGGTCCGGGCTATGCGCAGGCCAGTCCATTCGATTAACCCCATTGTCACCATACCAAGCCATGGTGGACCTCGCAACATAACAGGTGGCATTGTCATCCTGAAAGTAACATGGGTCCACCTTGTAAAATTGCCACAACGTATGAAGCGCATGGTCATCCAAAATGGTGCAGTAGGTCTCGGCGTTGAGTCTACCAGGAATTGCGACCAAGGGTCCCGTGCCATAGCAGGAGAAACACCCCATAGCATAATTCCACCGCCGCCGAACTTCACAGTTGGCACAATACACTTTGGCAGGAGGCATTCTCCAGGCAGACGCCAAACCCAGGCTCTGTCATACGAACGGTAGAGGGTGAACCTTGATTCGTCGCTCCAGAGAACCTGTTTCCACTGTTCAACGGTCCACTGTCGACGTTCTTTGCACCACGTTAGCCGAGCAACGCTATTGGACTTGGTGATCAAAGGCTTGTGGGCGGCAGCACGTCCATGATAACCGAGCAGATGGGCTTCCTTACGGATGGTATTCATCGAAAGAACACTCCCGGATGCCTGTTGGAATTCCTCGCGGATGTGGCCCATCGATTTGGTGCGGTTCTTCCGAATTTCTCTGGCCAGCACCCGTCGGTCTCTAACTTTTGTGGGTCTGCCGGTTCGGGGCACATTCCGACAGTCACCTCTCATCTTCCACTTGCCAATCACGTATACCACTGTCGAATTTGGGTACTTCAACTCGCTGGATATGTAACGTATGAATCGGCCATTTCAGTGATACCCGACGATTACACCTTTCTCGAAATCAGAGAGCTCCGAACTGCGTTGCATTTTGCATGCGACTGGTTGCGTTGTTGTTTCCCACACGATATTTAACGGCGGCGGCCGTGACGTGTATCAGGACAGCAGATATCGTCGATTGCAGGGGTGTCCAATTACTTGTTGGTAGATAGTGTATATAATTTATGCGTCCTTAAACTTTATTGAAATTTTTTAAAACTTTTATATTTACTTTTTAAAAATTTTATTGAAATTTTACCTCTGAAGCAAGGAAAGATCTAGGCTTCATTTTCGGAACTATGGCAATATTCATTACATCACCACTGTGAAGAAATTCTATTAGACTTACCTAAGAATGTTTTGAATAACCTTCACCTATTTGGAATTTCTTGTGAAACAAATTGAAGTTCTGAAAAATTTCCTGGGGATTCTTTTGTACTTCAAAAATATGATAAGCAATGCTTTTTTTCTAAAATAAAGCTTACCGGTACTCTCTCATCCCATCCCCTTGCACAGCTCCGTTGTTTTCACCGGTGCAATGTAAACGATAATTAAATCTAAATTATTTAATAATAATAATAATAACAACAAATATGAGTACCTTATATCAAAGCAGATTCCAAAAAGCCATGAATGTATTTATTACTGCCATTTTTACGTGTCCGTACCTTGCTGTTAGTGTCAGGAACTTACGTAAGGTGAAGGTAGAAACACACATAACAGAAGGGCAGCCCTGCTAAATGAACATCATTGAACTTACAGTCTCCATGTGTACTGATGCTCTTGTTGGTGTTACAATCAAATTCATTTGCGAGACACCACGTTCACAGCAGCTGGTAGAAATTGGTATGCTGTTTATTATAAGAGGCAACAGGGCGGGTGGTAAATTCTTGTAGACTAAGTAGTCATGTTAACTTTTAAGGACCTGTCTTTCTGGAAACCCAAGTCGCTTACATAAAATCGGTACTTCCATCTCACCGAATGTTACGTTTTCCTCGATGTTGTGTGGCCAACATATTGGATCTAAGATTTCGTCCATTCCATGTAGCCTTACCAGAGACGTGCGACATAGTGATTGGCTCAATTGCTATGGGATTACGTGCCGTGCTAACTTTCTGCTGCTTAGAGCCAGCCTGGCTAAATTTTCAATAATATTTAGTGCCTTCCTTAAAAAAGTTTACCAGTTCGCATACTTGCTGAAAAAAAAAAAGCCCTGAAAGTAAAGTAGACATTTCCATATTTCTTTTAGGAAAAGTATTTCTTGCCAGTGATCACAAAAGGAGACGAGATCTTATTTACGCCAAAAATCGGATTGTCAAAAATTATTTACGCCAAAAATCGGATTGTCATCTTCAAAATTTCTATTATATGGCGTAATCCCGTATTTCTTTCATGAGATCTTACCTTATTAACATTTTTCTACAAGGTCGTTAACAAAATAGATCAATCATGTTCTCTTGTTTGGAATCAGGATGCCCCTTGTTAACCTTTGGTCCCACACTGTGTTCTCATATTAGCATACAGATCTACCAGTCACCTATCGCTAGATTTTGCCGGCCGCCCCGCCGGTGGCGCAGTGGTTTAAGCGATGGCTTCTGATCATTCGTCCGAAAGAGGTCCGGGTTCGAATCCCGGTGTGGCATGGATGTTGTGTTTGTCTTACGGTACTGGCTGTCTCCCTTCCCTGAAACCAGTGACCCTAAATTAGGGACGGGTGACTTCTTATAGCCCATGGAATTGCTTACGGTGGTCGTTAAACCTCCAACAACAACAGATTTTGCCGATCTCTCAACTCTAAAAAAAGCACAGACACTTTTTGTGACGAATGAAAGAACTTTTAAAGCTGCTTGTTATCAGATCCTCACATTGTGCGATAGCTGTACAGCTTGTCTTCGTTAACTTTTTCTATTTTCTGTATGCTTTGTGTCTACATGTTTTCTCACCTCAAACTTCATTATTTTTTGCACTGATACGTTTTTTCCCCATTGCTATGATTTCCCCATTTCTGAGATAAGTAAATAAATCATCTAATGGACCGCTCGTGGATGGTTATACGTCGGTAATTTCTTCGAATGTAACCGATTTGCATTTCTCATGGCTAACACACGGTAAACATCATGCAGTTTGATTCCCGAAACACTACCCGTGTAGAAAACAATGTTTTTAATACAGCAAGCGGAGCTTTCTTATCAAGATGGAACACTTTCTTGTATCCGCTGTTTAAGTGGACTTCTACGAAATGCAATTTACACGGAACTCATTAACCGAAGATCGTTAGCTCGTCTTCGTTATGACAAAGCTGACAACGGATAATATGAACAGGGAAAACGATGTGTCACTTTCTCTGCTGCCTCGCATGCGTGGTAACAAGAGACCTCATAATAAGACGTTTGACTACGAATGAATCATGACAAAACAAATTTTGTATGTCATTTTACTGATTAACTATAGCTAATTCAGGTATATAGAAGGTCATGATTCAACAAATTTTAGACGTCGTTTTGCTCATTAAGAGTCGGAAACGGGAGAAATAAATGCATAGAAAGTAATTACTAAACAGCGTTTCATTTTGTTTTGTTTTGGGATTTAACGACCACGGTGAGCAACTCGATAGGCAATAAATAGTCACCCGTCCCTAATTTAGAGCCATTGGTTTCAGGGAAGAGAGAGAACCAATGATGTAAGACAAATAAAGCATCCATGCTACACCAGGATTCGACACGGACCCATCTCGAACGATTGGGTAGAAGCTAAAGCTTAGACCATTGCGCCACCGGGGTAGCAACAGCGTTTCAAAAACAGTTTTCGGTGTATGAATGCTGTGTGTGTGTGCTTGTTTGTTAGTTTCGGGATTTAACAACCACCATGTGCTTCTAAACGGCTATGAGCAGTCTCCTCTAAGCCTCCCCGGTAGCTGTGTAGTCAGAGGCGTATATTTCTGGTCTATCGTCCGAGTTGGTCTCTAGTTCGAGTCTCGGAAGAAGCAAGGATGTTGTGCTTGTCTTACATTTCCGACTCTCTCCCTTCTATGGAGTCAGTAGCCTCAAATTAGAGACGAGTAACTGACTATAGCTTTCCGAGTTGCTTATGGTGGTCGTTTAAAAACGATAAAAAAAAAACGAAGCTTCCTGCGTAATTCATTTGGGGTCATTGGTTTCATAGAAGGGAAAGAGCCAACGCAGTAAGACAGACACATAACCCATACCTCATCAAGGACTCGAACTCGGAGCCCTGCTTGCGCAGTTAGACAGTAGCCCGTTCGTCTGACCACTTGGCCGCGGTTTGAAAGTCTCTCAAAAAGAAAGCAGATGAAATAAAACCAACAGTGACACCAAATTCTTTGTTTAAATAAGAGCGTCTTTTCAATGAAAGGATGACTTCGTACAATACGTCAAATGAAATGAGAAACTCACCGTCTATGTACGATATTTAATAAAATACGAAATATATTTACAGTTAAAATACCCCACTAGCACTTTCGGGGTAACATTTACCCCATCATCAGGTAGAGTTGCTGACAAAAACGGGGAGAGGAAAGAAAAGAAACGAAAAAGTATTTTAATCAACTTGACGATGCAATTCTAAACCACAAAAGCTAGAAAACGCATTAAAAATCATTATAGTGGGGATAGTAATCGAATAAAAATAAAACTAAAAAAATCGGTCTTTTAGAAGCGCATCTTCATCGTTTAGAGCCTTCGAATTTCGTACGTGATCTTCATTTCACAAAATTCGAATTTCGAAAGGAACAATCTTTCGTTTCATTTCATTTCCTCACATCGTCCGAACTTTCTCGTAATTAGTGCTTCGTTTCGTTTACATCATTTCACATCCCTTGAACTTGGTAGCGAATGATTCTTTGTTCCGTTTCTTGCTCTCACTTCCTTCGAATTTCAAGCAAATCCTCTTTCATTCCACTTCCTAGGTCCTTCGAAATTCTTAGCTAACGATGCTTCTTTTTTTTTTTTTCTAATCGTTGCCCGTTCTTCAATTTTTGTAACAAATGATCCTTTTAGTTTTTATCACCTCACGTGCGTTGAGATATATTATGAGATAAGAGGTATTTAAACTTTCAGAAGATATGTATGAAAGTATAAAAACTTAAGCATGAATACACTTTTAATTTCAGAGTTTCACATGAAAGATTGTTACTGGGATTTAAAAAGAAAATATAACACTCTGTAGAATACAGTATAAAAAAATTGAAATTCATGAGCCATTTTCCGTGATTTCTATCGTGAACTAGGGGAGCATATTTCTGACACAACCTTTTCCGTGAAATAACGGGTAAAACCCCAAAATTTCACGGATTTTTTCATAGCCTAGGAAAATTCTGAATTTTCGGAAAAATTTCCGCAATTTCTTTCGTATATTAACGGAAAAATTCTGTTCACTTTTTCGTATCCACATGACGAAAAACTTCTTGTAATAGGAGTGACTCGTGGGAATACTTGAGGTTTGATTATCTAAAATTCAATCGTCTGTCGAAGAACCTGATTTTGAAGTTCTGTAGCGAGATTGGATATCGTGGAGAGTACATGAAATTTTGATTATTGTCACACAGAGTAATCCTTACCAGCTCCACTATTTTGTGCGCAAGCTGTTGTAACGAGACTGAAGCGAGGCAACAACGTGACGTACTTTAAAATGGTAGTGAGAGAGGGAAGTGAGGTCATATCTGATTTCGACTGCGTAAGGGAAAAGCACTATGCTGCGTTGAAATTTTGTTATCGCCTGAACAAAACAGCCACCGAATCCTACGAAATGTTGAAGGAGGCATACAAGGAAAATGTTCTTCCACGTACAACTGCATTTAAGTGGTTGAAAGAATTTAAAGAAGGCCATCAATCAACAAGCAAGGGAGATGGGCCAGGCCGGCTGGCAACGGTTGTTACTGGTGAAGAGATCAACACTGCTGCTGTTATAAGAAGATCGTCCAGTGACAGTGAAGCAATTAAGAGAACTAATGGCAATGTCTCGCAACGGTTCTCATGTGATATTGAGGGATCATTTGCATACGACACGTGTATGGGTGGGTTCAACGTTTACGAACACCAGAACAGATGCAGGTGCGTGTTGATGCCTGCCGAACATGGAAAAAGAAGTTTGAGGAGCTTAGCAACTCTTTCCTGGATACCATAATAACCGGAAATTAATCCTGGATTCATCATTCTGAACCGGAGTGAAAGCAATAAACTTCTGTGAGTAAGTCACCTTCTCCCATACCCAAAAAGGCTAAGGTTGTGCCTTCCGCTGGCAAGACAATGATTATCATATTCCTTGATAGTGTCGGGATGATTTATCACCATACCGTATTTCCCTTATACGACCGTCCCAGGTGTTCTGCTCTTGCCATTTTTCTTATCAACGAGTTCCTGTTCTTATCTTTCCTGGTTACACCAAGCATGCATCTCTCCGTGCTTCTTTCAGTTGCCTCCAGCCTTTCTATGTCTTTTTACGCTTTCCAACAGTAGGTTGAAGAAGCGTATATGCTCCAGCTTTGTCTGTCTGTCTGTCAGTCCGTCTGTCCTTCCGCACGCTAACTCGCGCAAAAATGGTTTGATTTCGATGAAATTTTAGTATGTGATAGGGGACGAATCCCATTGAAAATGGGCGAAATGGGATCAAAAGTCAGGGCATAGGAGCGGGATCCATTCCACTGCCATTATGCGTCATAACTCGCGTAAAAATGGTTCGATTTCGATAAAATTTTAGTATGTGGTAGGGGACCACCTGAGGACGAACTGTATTGAAAATGGAAGAAATCGGGGCAAAGATCAGGGCGTAGGAGCGGGATCCATTCCATTGCCCTTATGCGTCATAACTTATGTAAAAATTCTTCGATTGCGACAAAACGTCATGTTGTTCCGGAGGTACACTGAACCGGTTCTGTTGAATATAATCGAAATGGTGTCAAAGGTCAGGACACAAGAGCGAGATTTACTCCACAGCCATTATTATCCTCATAACTTGGCTAAAAATGCTTCTATTGCGACAAAACTTTAGTATGTTGTTCCGGAGGTATACTGAACTCATTCTTTTTAATATCATTGACATGGGGTCAAAAGTCAGAACACAGGAGCGAAATTTATTCCACAAACATTATCCTCATAACTTGAGTAATGATTTCTGGTATGTTCGAAAGCATATCATAATCTATAAATTGCATGATTTTACTAACTTGTTTAGTTAAGGTCCACGTCTTTGCTCCATATGTAAGAACTGGAACGATGAATTGATTAAACACTTTCCTTTTGAGACATAATGGTATATTGCTCTTACAAATTGTACTGTTTCTTCCAAAAGCTCTCCATTCAAGTTTAATACGCCGATGATCCACAACTTGCAGACCGTTTTGTCGTTTTTCTCTCCTGGAACCACTCTTTGAAAGTGCTAGCGATGGTTGACCATGAGTGCCCCACAAGCGTTGCCCCCTCGGAAATGCTCTGACCCTGTTGTCTGGCCATTACCATTTGACCTTTGTCAAACTGGCTTTCCTATCTGAAGAACAAGAATAACACTGATTAACAGAGCTCAGTATCAGGTGTTATTTATACCGTTTCATGACCTTCATACGCGCAGTCGTTTACCTGTTTTTTCTTTTTTTTTCATATTTGCATAAAGATTCACTGGATAATGTTTTTGCTCTTCGGTGTACATATACACTTTATTGACAAAAGTCACCGGACACCCTTTCAAAAGCAAATGGACGGATCCGCTGCGTTGTTAAAATATAGGGTACAGCTGCAAACGGTATAAAAACAAGCCTGCAGCTGACCGCGATCATATCGCACTGTGACGTTGAGTGAAAATGTCGCGGGGGGAGAGAGAATTGACTCTGAGAAAGGAAAGGGGATATATTAGTGGGTTGTCCTTAAGAGAAACCGTGAAACGTTTAAACACACCCAAGTCAACAGTTTTGGATGTACTGAATGAGTGGAAGACACATGGCGTGCTGAAGCAGCAAAACGTACCGGCAGACCAAAGAAAATCAGTGATAAAGGACGTCGAAGCCTCAGGAGAGTCATTACAGCTAATCGACGGAGTATTGCACAAGATCTCAGTGTACAGGTGAGTAAAAATGCTGGAACCTCGGTATGTATACGCACCATTCGCAGAGAACTTCATTCCATGGGTTACTGTGGTCGTGCGGCTGCTCATAAGCCTTTCATCTCCACTCGGGATGCTACTCGTTGTTTAGCATGGTGTAAAAAAACATTTATCGTGAACCGCAGATCAATGGAAACGGGTCCTATGGACTGATGAATCCAGATACATAATCAGTCTTATGGCAGTGTGTGGGTTTAGAGGTACCCGGAGGAACGCTATTTACCACAGTGTACTATTCCTACGGTCAAGTTTGAAGCTGGCAGTGTACTCGTGTGAGGGTGTTTTTCATGGTATGGTCCCAGCCCATTAGTTATCGTGGACTAACCTACTAACCAACACGTGTACCCTGATATTCTAGACAATTATGCCCTACCAACTCTGGGGTAATTCTATGGGACCAAGCCTTGTAGGTACCAGCAGGATAAAACACAGAGCCATAAGGCAAGGACTGTTACGGCGTTGTTTGACGATAGTTCCGTATCGTGTGTGGACTGGCCAGCACAGAGCCCTAATCTTAATCCCATAGAGCACCTATGGGATGAATTAAAGCGCCGAATAAGAAGTTTGGAACCAAGGCCTACTACTGAGCAACAAAACAGTTTCGGCTGCATTATGTACCGAATGGAAGCGCATACCTATCGCTGTGTTCCGAAATCTTGTCGAAAGCATGTCTCGAAGGGTCAGCGCATGCATTAAGGCCAAAGGTGGACCGATACCGTACTCATCTATGTCAATAAATGCTATGTTGTGTTTCTCTTCTAGGTGTCCGATGACTTTTGTCAATATAGTGTATATGAATGAGAGAGATATGCTAGTCTTTAATAAGCTTGCATTTAAAGGTTTATTCTTTTATATTTTTGTGTTTTACAGTTTTTACACTCATCAAATATAGCTTTTCAATTTAATTGATTCATTTTTTATTGTGAACTTTTTAGCACTGTACTAATCGATATTATACGTACGTGTAGAAGCATGGTCTCATACACGTGTATAAAAAGAACGGCTATAACGACCACAACCGTTGTGTTCGGTGACCCTCCTTGTATCCTTTGCTGTGAGAACCACGCTTAATATTTTCTTTCTAGTAATTTAGGCCGTCAGTTTAAATGCCGGCGAGATCTGCGGCCAACGCATCTCTTATGCATTTAACTCATGGCCTTCCTTTATCGTTTCTTCTTTTTTTCTTTTGTTTTATTTTTCGTGATCTTTGGCTTCAAGATTGTCTGCGTATTCGCCCCCATGCCCTCTTCGATGGCCTTGACCGTTGTCAGGATCATTCAGGACGAATACCTGCGGACATGTTGATAGTGTTAACTTTGAGGATACGGAAGAGGAATATTACTCACAAGCAGTGTTTAAAACTTTTATATTTATTTCCTGGTTTTCCACCAGAGCGAAAATCTAGCATGAGATATTCTTAAGTACGAGTATTTCATTATCGCCAGTTTTCAGCGTTTAGAAAATAATAATCTCACCTTGTCAAGTGATAAAAAAAAATTATTTGATTGTGTAAACTTTGATTTAGTAAAAAAACAAAACAAATCTGGCATCAGAAGTGTTCTGCATAATCAACTCGGTCTATGTAATTAGTAAATTCATATTTGCATGAAGCACAAGTCATTCAACAGAAAAAAATGAGTTATAATGAGATCAACAATTTCACTGTAATTTATTCGGGACATACACTATATTGACAATCGTCACCGGACACCTAGAAGAGAAACACAACATAACTTCTATTGACATACATTAGTACAGTGTCGGTCCACCTTTGACCTTAATGCATGCAATATGGGTGATTTCGCCTTATTTAGACACCGTCATAGTATCATGTACGCTATACAGGGAGTGGTAGTTAGTTATGAGGCCTATTTATAGCCTGCAGGGGGGCTAGAGCTGGGCGCATTATTGTTTTGCGATAGGGCATGTTAGTAAATGGAAGCGGTGTGATTCTAAATTATGCATTAAGTGTAGTGATACCTTTTCGGTTTTTCTCTAGGAAATTGAAGGGATATTACTCCTAAATACTCTTGGGGCAAGTGTGAAGTTCCTAGTTTCCTCATTTCTCACTCTCCTTGCAAAAGTTTCAATTTACCTTTCTTTTTTACGCTTTCCAACCGTAGGTTGAAGAAGCGTATATGCTCCAGCTTTGTCCGTCCGCACGATAACTGGCGTAAAAATGGTTCGATTTCGATGAAATTTTAGTATGTCGTAGGGGACCGCCCGGGGACGAACCCTATTGAAAATGGGACAAATGGGGTCAAGGTTACGACGTAGGAGCGGGATCCATTCCATTGCCCTTATGCGTCATAACTTGCGTAAATATGGTTCGATTTCAATGAAATTTCACAATGTGGTAGGGGACCACCTGGAGACGAACCCTATTCAAAATGGGTGAATTGGGGTCAAAGGTCAGGACATAAGAGCGGGATACATTCCATTGCCTTTATGCGCCATAACGTGCGTAGAAATGGTTCGATTTCGATGAAATTTCAGTATGTGGTAGGGGACCTGGGGACGAACACCTGGGGACGAACCCTATTGAAAATGGATGAAATGGAGTCAAAGGTCAGGACATAGGATTGCGATCCATTCCATCGCCCTTATCCCATATTATTAAGGTGGACATCAAGTAATTTTGCCTCTTTTTTTTTTTTTTTTTTTTTTTGATTGGAGGTTTAACGACCACCGTGAGCAACTCAATGGCCTATAAGCAGTCGCCTGTCCCTAATTTAGGGCCACTGGTTCCAGGGAAGGGAGAGAAACAGTGCCGTAAGACAAACACAACATAAATGCCTCACCGGGATTAGAACCCGGACCTCTTTTGGACGAATGATCAGAGGCCATCGCTTAGACCAATGCGCCACGGGGGCGGCGTAATTTTCCTTCCTATACTTCCAATGGAAAAACTTTTGTACACATTTCCTTCACAATTAATGTGTTCCCAAGGATAAAAATTTGAACATCGATTAAAATAACTTCTTAATATAACTTGGAATACTTAATATTTTCTAAAACATAACCATAATTATATTAAAAATCAATAACTTTTCCTTTGGTGGTGTTGAAACCAGAAAAAAAATGGCGCGACCTGTACTTTGATGACGTCAGTAGACAAACAAATGTTGGATTGCATAATTATGGTTATGTTTTAGAAAATATTAGGTATTCCAAATTATAAAATGAAGCTATTTTAATCGATGTTCAAATTTTCATCCTTGGGAGCGCATTAATTGGGAAGAAAAAAGATGGCGCGACCTGTATTTTCATGACCGTCAGCAGTCAAACAAATGTGCGGATCCTATTAAAGTTTTATGACGTCACACTTTTGCTAGCAGATGGCCGCGATTCCCATCTGCCTCATAACGTCACGCGTTGCGTGCGTATGTTCGTCTGCACGATAACTCGCGTAAAAATAGTTCGATTTCGATGAAATTTTAGTATGTGGAAGGGAATCACCTGGGAAGGAACCCTGTTGAAAGTGAACGAAATGGGGTCAAAGGTCAGTACATAGGAGCGGGATCCATTCCACTGTTTTTATGCGTCATAACTAACGTAAAAAAGGTTCGATTTCGATTAAATATTAGTATGTGTTAGGGAATCACCTGGGGACAAATCCTATTGAAAATTGGCGAAATGAGGGTCAAAGGTCAGGACATAGGAGCGGAATCACTTCCATCGTCAGTATGCGTCATAACTTACGTAAAAATGTTTCGATTTGAATGAAATGTTAGTATGTTGTAGGGGCCTGGGGACGAATCCTATTGAAAATCGGAGAAATGGGTCAAAGGTTAGGACAGAGAAGCTGGATCTATTCCATAGCCCTTATGCATCATAACTTACGTAAAATTGCTTCGATTGCGACAAAACTTTATCAT
This sequence comes from Macrothele yani, assembly GCA_039090855.1. Classification (NCBI taxonomy): domain Eukaryota; kingdom Metazoa; phylum Arthropoda; class Arachnida; order Araneae; family Macrothelidae; genus Macrothele; species Macrothele yani. The sequence continues at coordinate 154,739,324 of CM077001.1, read as the reverse complement.
GTTATTTTGGAGGTATACTGAACACCAGTTCTGTTGAAAGTGAACGAAATGGGGTCAAAGGTCAGGACACAGGAGCGAGATTTATTCCACAGCCATTTTATGATTTCTAGTATGTTGGAAAGCGTGTCATAATCAATGCATTGCATGATTTTACTAACTTGTTTGAATTTATTTCCACTGCGAGTTGTGGTTCCGAAAAGAAAGGCCGTCAGGTGTTAATTCAGTTGTTTTCTGTACGAGTCTGAAGAGTAAATACACATATTCGGTATATATTAAATTCTATTACATGTTGTATTTCATAACTTTTAGATTTATTTGCATCTACGTATTTATTCTTAATAACAATTCCGGAGCTATGACGAAACGTGTGATTCTTTTAGCCGGCATGGAAACTTCTCGTTAGGGATGCTAATACCCGCAGTAAAAAGGTAGGTAGGTAGGTAATTTGATTTTAATGGCGCAAGGGCCATGGCTGGCCAAAGAACGCCAAGCAAAGGACATCAAAACAAAACAAAATCAATAAAAAACGTACACAAGGGTAAAAACAGGCTGATGTGGTAAAAAATGAAACATAATAGTGAACAAGTTAAAATCTAGATAAGTTTAAAAAAGTGAATTTCTTGTAAAAACGAAAACACTGCTCTCGTGTCGCAGGCTTCGCCAATAATAGTTTGCAGCGTAGCTGCTCCTTCGTCCAACAGATGGGAGTGAAAATGACGAAAACGATGAGTACAAAACCGAACACAAGTACACAAAACATGAAGGACAGTGAGACGACAGTTGCACGCCTCACACACCGGGACACTCTCGCCACACAGCAAAAAGCGGTGAGTAAAACGACAGTGCCCAATGCGGAGACGTGCAAGAACAACTTCCTCACGACGGTTCTTCCGCAAACTTCCATAGTCCGATCTGTGGTTTGATAGAATGCAGCTTATTGCTGCCCTGCTGAGACCACAGGGACTGCCACTCGTCCAGGAGATATGTCCGGATCAAAGGTCTAAAATAACGGAAAGACAGTGGCAGCCGAGCTGGCGACATGGAGGAAACAGACCTGGCAGATAGATCTGCCAGCTCGTTACCCCGGATCCCAACATGGCCAGGAACCCAACAGAATCGGACCAGGAATCCAGCACCTTCCAAAGTTCCAAGAAGACGACGGACATCACGGATGACCGGTGAGTCCGTGTCCTCTGGAGAAGATAGGACTTGGATGACGGACTGGAAATCGGAGCAAATCATAGCGCGACGATGAGATCTAGACTGTACGTGACACAAAGCGAGGTGTACCGCACGCATCTCTGCCGAAAAGACAGTGGATTCAGGCGGAAGCCTCTCAGCATGGGAGGCATCGCCACACACGAAAGCGGATCCAACAACCTCACCGGATTTCGACCCGTCAGTAAATACAGGCACGAAATCCGGGAAGAGAGACTGTTTCTCGGCAAAGAGCTGCTGGTACACCAGAGCAGGAGTGGAAGACTTTGGCCACACACAAAGGGAAAGGTCAGCCGTAAACCGGCTGCCAAGGCGGTTCATTGTTGAACCTGGTCAAACCAATCCTTGACAAGTCTAGACCAGCATCGCGCACTAAGGGCGACAACCGAATCCCAAACGTCGGAATACAGGAAGGCCGGTGTGAGAATAGGCGGACACATTGCGGTTGGAAAATAGAACCATGCAGTGGATGAACAGGAAGAGACTTCAATTTGGTGAAAAATTGAAGAGACAGCTGCTTACGTCGATGCACAACGGCGGTTCATGGGCCTCGACATACAGGCTATGCACGGGAGAGGTACGGAAAGCACCAGTGCATAGCCGCAGAGCCTCGTGATGGACAGGATCCAGAGGCCGCAACGCGGAAGGACGTGCCGAACCGTACGTTATGCAACCGAAGTCTAACTTTGACCGAATCAGAGAATGGTAAATGCGAAGCATTGAGCACCTGTCAGCCCCCCAAGATGTTCGAGAGAGGACCTTCAGGATACTCAATGACTTCGTGCACGTCACCTTTAAAGACTGGATGTGAGGTCGGAAGGTGAGTGCTCGGTCAAATGTTAGCCCAAGGAACTTGACTTCTGACACCACAGGGATGGTATAACACCCCAGACGGAGGCTGGGGTCTGGGTGAAGGCCCAGTTTGCGGCAAAAATGCACGCAAACGGTCTTCTTGGTCGAGAAGCCAAATCCATTGTGGGAGGCCCAGGAAGAGATCTTATTAATGGCCGACTGCAGCTGCCGCTCAATAGTGCGCATGTTGACAGATGCGCAAGAGATCTGCAGATCATCCACGTACATGGTGCCACGGACCGTCGGAGGAAGTAGGGTGAAAAGATGATTAACACGAAGGATGAACAATGTCACAGAAAGAATGGAGCCTTGAGGGACACCCTGCTCTTGTGGGTATAACGCAGAGAGGGTCGACCCGACGCGCACACGGAAACTCCGGTCCTGGAGAAATCCGGCGATGAAAGATGGTAGGTTTCCCCGCAATCCGCACTCGTGCAGATCACGGAGAATGCCGTATCTCCAGGTGCGGTCATACGCTTTCTCCATGTCAAAGAACACGGAGACCATTTGCTGATGCCGGGCAAACGCCTCCCTGACAGATGTCTCAAGGCGAAGATGATGATCTGAGGTGGATCGGAATTTCCGAAATCCACTCTGATGAGGTGAAAGAAGGTGACGTGATTCCAAATAAAAAACTAAACGAAAATTGATGATACGCTCTAGTACTTTGCAGAGGCAGCTCGTCATAGCAATTGGTCGGTAGTTCAACGGGTTAGCGGGATCTTTACCAGGTTTGAGAACAGGAACGACAAAGGCAGTGCGCCAAGATTCGGGAAAATTACGCTCGTGCCAGATCCTGTTAAACAGGACCAGCAGACATTCAAGAGAGGACGGAGAAAGGTGCTTCAGCATTTCATAATGGATGTTATCCGGTCCGACAGATGTTCGGCCGGACCGATACAGGGCAATCTTCAGTTCGACGGCAGTTAGCGGGCTGTTATAATCGGTAGCGGAAAACGGTCCAAAGGAAACCTTGGACCGTTCAAGCCGCGGCTGCACCTGCCGGAACGAAGCAGCGTAATTGCGGCTGCTGGACACCGAAGAAAAAGCGGCGCCCAAACAGTCAGCAATATCCTGAGCGTCAGCAACCGTTCCTCCACCACTCTCAAGAATGGAGATTTCCCCAGAAGGGTACTTACCCCGAATCTTGCGGATCCTGTCCCAAACGATCTTAGAGCTGGTAGCGGTGTTAATCCCGGATACGTAACGTATCCAAGATTCCCGTTGGCTACGACGACGCACCAAACGCGCATAAGATTTGGCTTTCTTGAAAGCAAGCAGGTTCGCGTCGGTGGGGTACCGACGAAACCTACCCCAAGCCCGATGTTGAGCCTGACGAGCTGCCTTGCAAGTGGAATTCCACCAAGGTTGCGTGGGCAACGTGGAAGTTTAGTCGAAGTCTTAGGGATGGTAAAGTCTGCCGCTTGCACAATACAATCCGTTACCGCCGTAACAGCGTCATCAATCGTACCCGAGGTCACCATGACTGGAGTAATGATCGCCGAAGCCGTGAATGAGTCCCACTTGGCACGATCGATAGCCCATCTAGCAGGGCGAGTAGGATGACGGTACCCGTCACCTGCTAGACGGAGAAAGATGGGAAAATGATCACTGCCAAGGGGATCATCAGACACGTTCCAGGACCAGTCAGGATATAACGATGGCGAACACACGGACAGATCAATGGCTGAGTACGAGCGGGTGGGTTCATGAAAGTAAGTGACTGCCCCGGTGTTGTGGAGACAGAGGGACGTGTTGGAGAGAAGGGACTCAACAACACGGCCCCTGGAGTCACGAGTGGCAGAACCCCACAACGGATTGTGTGCATTGAAATCTCCTAAGATGAAGAAAAGAGGCGGCAGCTGGTCAACTAAATCTTCCAGATCCGAAAGGCTTACAGCTTCAGTTGGTGGTATGTAGATGGAGCACACCGTGAGCAGAGTGTTCACAGATAGTCGCACTGCCACTGCCTGCAAAGTCGTCCGAAGGGCAACCGCAGTGACGGGGACACCATGAGGAACAACAACGGCCACTCCTCCGCAGGCAATTACGCCGTCCTCATGATCCTTGTGGAAAAGAATGTCTCCGCAGCGAAGGAGTGTCCGTCGAGCGAAGCTTTGTCTCCTGGAGACACACGCACACAGGTGTGTGCGAAGACAGTAAGCCTTTTAAATCGTCAATGCGTGAACGCAGACCTCGGCAATTCCACTGAATGAGCGTAGCCAGAATGAAAAATAAAAGGAAAGGATGAAAAAACGAAAATGACAGACGACTAGAATGTCTCCGAGTCGTCCATCAGCTCCTGATCATCTGCAATATCCGGAGGCAACACAGGGCTGTGCTTACTCACACAGGGCTGCGCTACCGGGGGTTTTGGTGGTTTCTTGCTCTGTTTCGAGGGGAGGATCCTGATTTCACCTTTTCCGGCCTCTTCTTAGTTGCGCCCTGGGCTTGAGTCCTAGTGCTGGCAAAGGATGTTTTCTGCACAGGGGATGTTTTAGGCGTCGATGTTAATGGCGCCTTGGATTCAATGCGGCGAGACTTCAGTGCCTCCAATCCGGCAGCAACGATGTCCTCAAAAACATAAGGACACCGCGCTGGGATGGACACCTCAGTCTGCACCGCAACAGTAGCCTTCTGGACCACAACCGATGCATAGGAGCGCCGGCCTGTTGGTAGAGGAGCTATCCGCCGTCTGACTTCAGGATAAGACAGATGTTCGGTCGTCTTCATGCGTTGGATAGCCTGCTCCTCGATCCACTTTGGGCACTGCTTAGAAGAAGCCGGGTGAGAACCCTCGCAATTAACACAATGATCCGCCTCAGCGGAGCAGTCCGCCAAAGAGTGTTCTGGCGACCCACAGCGTCCACACTTCGCTACATTACGACAACACTGCTGGGAGTGACCGTAATTCTGGCACTTGAAACATCTCAAGGGGTTCGGAATGTATGGGCGAACATCGAGCCGCAAGTACCCCGCCTTGATGGAAGTAGGCAGGGTAGGGGAGTCAAATGTGAGCACGATGTTCCGGGAGGGAATAGACTTCCCATCCCGCCGGAAAAGAATACGGCGAACCCCAGTGACATGTTGTTCCCCAAGTTCTTCCAGCAATTCCTCATCGCTGCATTCCAGCAGGTCGCGGGAGTTAATAACACCGCGAGAGGAATTGAGGAAATCATGGGGAGAGATATGGACAGGAACGTCCAGCAGAATGGTCGTCGCCAGCAAGGTGGCACTGTGGCGTGGATTTGATGTCTCCACAAGAAGATCCCCTGACGGGAGCTTCCTAACACTCTTTGGTGAGCCCGCAACGGCCTGAAGAGCCTTATTAATCCAAAAAGGACTCTTCGAACTGAGGGATTGTGCTGGATCAACAGAATGAATCAGAAGAAACAGAGCATTACAGTTGGAACTGAGTAGTTTCTTAGTGGAGGAGGGCGACCCATCCTCCACACGGCGCTTCATAGGTACAGCATGGGAAACACTTTGGTTTGCCATGAGAAGAAAATTAGATTCGTCCGCCATCCTCCCCACCCACTACCGAGCCCAACGAGGGAGAGCCGGAGGTCCGCAAGCCCAAGAGGACGCAGGACACGGCTCTAGGGATAGTCAGCGGATATAGCAAGTTGGTAGAGCAGACATACGCTCGGCGTGCACCCAGACTTTCCCGTGCCCGGAGAACACCCCTTTGGCATGCACACCCTATCCCCCAACTCACCCAGCCGAACAGAACGACAAGCCGCTAGAAGTCTGGACGCAACTCGGCCACAGACTTCCTGACCAGGAGTGGGTTAGCTCCCAGCCTCCCGTTTAGAGTGAAGCAGAGGGCAAAGAGGAGTGTTGGCATCTGGAGACACTACAACCCGGCCCCCAAATACCTCAGCCTCCAGCATCCTCATTTCCACCTGTACGGGTCACCGCACACGGCAAACATGCAGGTAGGTCTAAGCTAACCAGCTCCGGAAAAACAGAAAATGTAACATAAAAGAGAAAAGACAGGGAAAAGAACGAGGAACAAAATCCGGAGCTGGCGCCTCATCACAACCTCAGCAGCCTACAACTGAGGCGGGTACATGTCAAAATATGAACTTAAGACGAAAAAGCAAAACAATAAGAGAAAATCGGCTCGGGCCGTGGGGACGCCATCCCCCATCAGCTGGATGAACAGCTGTCCCTTCGGTGATGTAATCGTCAAAGCCGCAGAGGCAATAGAAACCGTCACAAGGTGAGCTCGGGCCGTGGGGGCGCCGCTCCCCAAATAACTGGAAAACCAGTTATCCCCGTGCGGGGCGCAGTAAAAAGACAAGTGTTGGGAAACTGCTGGCCACCAGCTAAGAGTGATGGGTAAATGCTGGCTGAAATATGCCGGTCACGGCACGGTAGTGGTCCGTTGGTGGCAGCTATTGATGATGGCCCAGCAGCATCGCCGTGAATTACGGGACTTCAAGCAAGTGCCAGTAGTGGCCCGTAGCTGGCAACCAAAGCAACCAACACGAGGTGGAAGCAACGGGACTGCGCATGCGCAGAAGCAACGTGTGCTGTGTCTCACATGGTGCTAGTTAGTTGAAGAAGACGTTATCACCATCGTGCTATTTTACTGGAAGTTCAGAAGAAAGCCATATGTAGAGAGGCGAATTAATTTCCTAATGAAACACCACGTCGACGAAGATTCCCGTCGGAAGAAAATTATATAAATAATTATTAATTAACTGTAAGAAATAGTCAATTACTCATGTATTTATAGAAACTCATTTCGTAGCAAAATTCCTGTACTGACACAAAGAATCGAGAATACAGACAGCCATGAAACACACCCACTTCATTCCCATGAGAAACAAGAAATAATTTCTGTGTAATCTTTTGTTTTAACATACACTAACCTGTTTGAAACAAAAGTCCCGGAAAAATATTAAAAAATTGTTATCTTGGAAAAAAATGAGAATTATATTCATACAAAATTTATCAATTATTTGAAAAAAAGAAAAAAAAGGAACGCTATGTGGATATAATGTACTCATCCATGGGTTGAATACACAAGACTGGAGGAATTCGCTGGTAAAATTAAAACCAAGTAAAATAAAATATCTTTCTTCTTCAGAACAAATGTCGCTTCGGACCGCGGAAAGGAAAGATACAACATTAAAAATATAACAGAATGTGACATGAACGGGAAAATATATTAAGCAATTGCCTTTGAAGACCACAAGGACAGCACAAAATTTTGGAAAGCGCATTTAAGTTGGTTCACTCTTTGAAAATGAGTGAAGTTCCCTTAAGGTAAAAAAAAAAAAAAAAAAAACTATCATTACGTGGAGAAAATAAATTTATGAATTATATGAAACGGACATTTATGAAAAATTCCTCGCAATAGTGTAAAATAAAAAAGAGAACCCTTCGTTTCACATCGCGCTCGAAGAGCTTCAGCTTCAAGCAAAGGCTCGTGCGTGGCAAACCAGTGCCGTTGGCAAGGCACCCGCTTCACAGCCGTTGGTTCGTTTCCAGCCAGCTCCAAACGGACGTTCTTCAGGACCTGTTGAGAAAATTTCCCATTCGTAATGCAGAAGTTTTGTAGTTGTGCCTTTGGGAAACGGCGGTTATCTTTTTTTTTAATGGCTGCGACTGGGAAGTTGGCGGACAAGATTCGGTAATCCATCAGTTACGTCACGTGACTGCCGGCTGCCACTGCCGGGAAACTAGCGGACCACACTAGGCTAGCCATCATTTATGGCGCATGCTTGCAGGGCCGCATAAGGGCCGCTTGTGGCAGCCACTGCCAGTGATGGATAACTGATGGCCCTGTTCTGACATATGACAACTGATGGGGTGCCAACTGTTGGCCTGCTGCTGGCCCATGTGGTGGCCGCCCTGACAGTTTGGCAGAGGCAACATAGTGCTGGGCCACTACTAGCACTGCTGGCTCAACAATACTGTTTTTGCTGGATAGTCTAGATATTCTGAAGTCCTTTGAAGAAATGTCAGTTTAAAAAGATCTACCCATCCCCATTCTAGAACTCGTACTACGTATATTATATCGTTATGCATTTGTGTTTTTCTTAACCTTTGGAATCAACGGAATTTTTACAAGTTTCAAGCACAAAGTTTCCGAGACAGTTTTTCCGCTGTCTTTTCCATGAGTAGGCACGTGACCTTAACTACATTCTTTAAGTTGCCCTAATGCTCTGACGACACAGGATATGTGGCAGTCTTGAATTGTTTGGTTTACTAAAGGAATCTTTAGTTTGATTAGATTACGATTTCAAACTATTCGAACGCGACGTAGCGAAACAACATACAAATCTCGCAACAAAGGAAAAAGAAAATAAGCAAGTATTACGTAATGCACGAACAGCTAACGAATACAGCGGACACGTATAAGCAGCTCTTCGGCACTTTGTTTTACGAACGAAACTTTTTGGAATTTTATTTAAAAAAAAACTATGTCGCTTTGTACTCTATAACATGAAGCAAAAATCTGTAAAAACTATTGAGGACAAAGTTTCATTTCGTTTTGTAGACAAAATCAATCTCGATTGTGAGGCGAAAGGTTGAATTCTGTTAAGAACGTGTACTTCTCTTATTGAAAACTAAATTGAACAGAGGATACTGCAATATTGTAGCTTTAATGCCTATGACACAATTGAATCGAAAATCGTGCCTTGAATTTTTTTTTTTTTTATTGGAATTTTAACGACTACCGCGAGCAACTCAATGGGCTATAAGCAGTCGCCCGTCCCTAATTTACGGTCACTGGTTCCACGGAAGGGAGAGAGCCAGTGCCGTAAGACAAACACAACATCCATGCCTGGCCGGGATTCGAACCCCTTTCGGACGAAAGATCAGAGGCCATCGCTTAGACCACTGCGCCAACGGGGCGGCTCCTTGAATTTTTAATGTGTTTGATCTATACATATACAACTGAAAGCCCTCACTGACTCATCACCGAATCTCAGAAACTACTGAACTTAGAACTTTCACATTTGGCAGGAATGTTCCTTTTACAACATACAGGCGCACTAAGAAAGGATTTGTTCCTACGATAACTTTAAGTGGGTGGAAATGGGTTTTTTAAATAACCCAGCTTTGATAACTCTAGGACGTTTTGCAATGATCGATCCATTGTTGCCCAGCAACTGAAGAACCACCCTAAGTTTTGAATTACTTGAGTTGACCTGCTTAGTATATATTTTGTTCTGAATTTATTTAACAAAAAAATAAAAAAAACTTTTAAAATATCACGTAAAAAGCGCTGTATCATAATATACTTTGCATTTAAACATTCATATTATCGTTTGACATATTGAATGTCAAGGTTTTTTGAGTCAGAATCAAATTACCGACGTTCGTTTTCACCGAAGCAACGGTGACGTCATAGAAGTGGTAAGGTGACTGCAATAAATATAAATATGCGGGTAGATTTTCATAGTAACTGAAATTTGAAAAAAAAAGTTTTCCCCCTTGAGATTTTAGCGATGGCAACACAATTTTGCTCAAGCTTCCAAAAACATCTGACTTGCTATCTTTTAAATGTACAGTTTCGAACGAAATTGTTTACTAAATTGTTTATTTTTTTTTTTTTTTTGATTAGAGGTTTAACGACCACCGTGAGCAACTCAATGGGCTATAAGCAGTCGCCCGTCCCTAATTTAGGGTCACTGGTTCCAGGGAAGGGAGAGAATCAGTGCCGTAAGACAAACACAACATCCATGCCTGACCGGGATTCGAACGCGGACCCCTTACGGACGAATGATCAGAGGCCAGCGCCTTAGACCACTGCGCCACCGGGGCGGCCTAAATTGTTTCTAAGCAGGGTTCTTTTCACATTTATGCTGATAGTAACGTATTTTGTTCTGTTTTCTATTAATATTTTAACGATGAAGGTGAATAGTAACGACATGTTTTGATTTGTTTCGTTTAGGCTTGAAGTTTTAAATTTACACTTATGAACGAAGTTGCTCATGTGTCGTCTGGAAGAATTAGTCAGGCAGACGTGTTTCCCAAAAGAGCGAAGAAATATGCAGTGTAGAATTACTTGAGTTGACCTGCTCAGTATATATTTTGTTCTAAATTTATTTGTTCTGAATTTATTTAACAAAAAACTTTAAAAATCACGTAAAAAGCGCTATATTATAATATGCTTTGCATTTAAACATTTATATTATCGTTTGATATATCGAATGTCAAGGTTTTTTGAGTCAAAAATCAAATTGGAGGTCTGCTTTGCTATGACGATCAATAAATCACAAGGACAGTCCTTAAAAATAGCTGGTATCGACTTAAGAGAAAACTGTTTCTCTCATGGCCAGTTTAACGTAGCGTGCTCAAGAGTTAGTTCTGCTCGCAGTTTGGTAATACTGGCGGATGATTCCAGAACAGCCAAGGTAGTGTACAAAGAAGCACTAGCATAAGTCAATACATTATTTTTATTTTTTCGTTCGTTCATCGCTGTAAAAATGTTTAGTTACAAGTGACAACACTCCGCATCTTATAAGGATGCAAAAATTCATGCTATAAACATTATGTATTTGATTCCATTTTATTACCGATATGATGTAATAAAGTTAGAACAAACCGATCAAGTGTATTATTAGTATATTAATTATGGTACAAATTATATTATGGTATGGTATGAAATCCTGTATTATAGAAATATTGTTAATAACATGACGTTCGAAGAACGGGTATTTAGCTAGTGGGTATCATATATTCATCGCACCAACGATTTATTTAATAACTAGTGTTTAAATTTATTCAGATAAAATGGAACTTTATCATAAAAAAAAGCAAATAAACGTACGTATCTTCTGTACTGAAAGTCATATGACATAAACATGCGTTTTATAAAAGAAAAGGATAGAATGCACTTTATTAAAGAAAAAACTAATAGGTTATCAAAGTCACTCGATTTATCATCGAAACAATTACTATCACCCATACGATTCCGTGACTGCAATATGCCATAACAGACTGACAATACCGGAATTTATCCACGATATTCCGGCATTAATATCTGATTTATCTTACAATATTTCATCAAGTAAATATTACTTACGGAAAAGTGTTGTTTGTCAGGTATTAATTAATCAGAAACACTTCTGTCCGAAACTTAAGAACGAAGATGAAATCTGATATTTCCAGAGCGTCATGGGGCTAGAAAAGCATGCTGATATATACACACACTAGTGCGGTGTCGTGTATGAACACGTTCCATGATGCGCAAAGCCCCATGTTAATTTCCTGTAATCACGTGACAGCACCCGAGGGTTTATATAGGCAGAGTCGCGACTCATAGGTGTTCATAAGAACCTAGGGCTCCAACTAGATTGTCAACTTTCGTGGGTGGAGAACACCAGCTACCACACGAAAAAAGCACGACAGCGCCTTGGGCAGCTACCTCCACTACTCCACCGAAGAAGCTTCTTTACACCACGGCACGAAATACTGCTGTAAAAGACGGTCGTCAGGTCGGTTCTTACCTACGCCTCCCCCATTTGGACAGGTATCAGTAGGAATCAGCGAAAAAGAATCGAGATGGTGCAGAGCCGAGCACTTCGTATGATCACCCACTTCGGAACCTGAGGAACAGACTTGGAGTTGAGAAGGTACATGAGTTTGCCACCGTACTCGCCAAGAAGTTCTCCAAGAAAGCAGAAGCCCACCCTAATGGACTTGTTAAGGACGCGGTTGATTACAGTCCCAGCGAATTCCTTAGGTATCCCAGAACTAAGGCGGCGATCGTTGACCTTCCTTGACAGAGAGAATAAGTACGTGATCAGTGGTGGGTGTTAGACAGACCACCAAACCCTTCTTTTTCAGATTGGAATCGAGATAGTGAGAATTTATTGCTGCTCCGGAATTTGGATTTGGTCTCGTTGAGTTTCAGTCACTCCCTGGTGCGTCGGCGGGCGGGCGGGTGGTTTGTGGTTCTCTGTGATGTTGTGCGGTGCTTGTTTCCCCTTGCCCTTTGTATTGTAGAAATATTGTTTCCAGGCCATATGAAGAATACATCGTCCGCATATCTTAGCCAGGTGGTAGGCCTTGGGGTGATGTTGGTGAATATACAGTTCAATTGGGCGAAGTATCGCTTCTGCGAGAACGGCTGAAAGGGATGATCCCATCGGAGCGCCATTTAACTGTTCCTAAATTTGTCCTTGGAAACTGAAGTATTTGGAATTTGAGACCAAGTCCATTAACTTGAAGATGCTGAGGCTAGACTCCTGTGAATAAAGTGATAAATTAGTTATGGCTTCTTTTAACGTTCCGCTGGCTTCCGTCACGGGTACCGAAGGGTATAGAGAAACGACGTCGAAACTGCCGCTAATATCGCTTTGTTGGATAGAAATTTGCTTGAAACAACCAAAAATCGAAAATTTTGAAACCACGAGAAATCGCACTGGGCGAGGTCAGGATTGTAGGCAGGCTGCGACATGATTTCAATACCGCATTTTGTAAGAAAGTGTTGAACACAAGCAGCCACATGTGAACGGGCTTTATCATGGTGTAGGGTCCACTGGAACTTGCTCACCAGTTGCGGTCGCTTAATCGATATTTGACGCTTCAAGATGGAAATGTAATTCTCAGCATTGACAGTAATTTGTGGAGGAACGGCACGCTGGTAGACTACACATTTATGATCAAAGAAAATTATCATCATCACCTTCCCAGCTGATTTGGTTTGGCGGACGCTTTACGGAGGAGGCAAGCCTGTGTGTTTTCAGACACTTGTTGGTGCTTCGTGAGACGGTCGAAATAGTGGACCCAGGCTTCATCGGCAGTTATTAATGTGTTTTGAAAGTTTAGATCCTTTGCAATCATTTGTTTCCATTCATAAACACACCTGAACTCTGGCTAACAATTGTTCTCTTGTCAGGTGATGAGGTATCCATCTGGAACGTACGATGCAGCAGTAATTTGTCGCGTAGAATGGTTGGTTGGTTGGTTGGTTCATTGATTTTATTGGCGCAAGGGCCATGGTTGGCCAAAGAGCGCCAAACAAAAGACATCAAAAGAGAACAAAATCAATAAAATAAGTACACAAGGCTAAAAACAGGATGAAGCGGTAAAAGTGAAAGATGGAAATGAATACGGTAAAAACTACAAGACAGACAGACAAACAAACAGTATTAAAAACGTGCGATGAAGCTTAAAATATGGCTGATCAAATAAAACTGAAGAATGAGAACGATGAAAGGGCCAAAAAAGATAATGAAACAAACAGTACTAAAAACATGATACAAAGATTAAAATCTAGCTGATTCAGTAAAACTGAAAAATGAGTATAATGATAGGGCTAAAATCTAGATACGTTTAAAATAGTCAATTTGCTTAAAAAATGAAAAAACAACAACAGTATTGCAGTGGTCATTGAGGAGCCGCTGCAGTGTAGCGGCGTCCTCGTTCAACAAATGAGAATGAAGGAAATGAAAACGTACATCACGAAAACGAACACAGGTACACAAAAGATGAGTGACAGTGAGTCGGTAGTTGCACGTCTCACACATCGGCGCAGTGTCGCCACACAGCAAAAAGCGGTGAGTGAAACGACAATGCCCAATGCGGAGACGCGCAAGCACCACTTCCTCCCTGCGGTTCCGACGAGATGAGGAGTTCCAGATTTCGAGAATAGGTTTTATACGATGCAGTTTATTTTCAACCTGTTGGTCCCACAGACCCTGCCACGTTCGTTTGATATGATCACGAACAAGAAATCGAAAATCGCGATGAAAGAGTGGCAAGGGTGTGACGACCAAAGAGGAAGCAGATCTAGCGGCCGCATCAGCACACTCGTTACCCGAGATTCCAACATGCCCAGGAATCCAGACGAATTGAATCTGGACACCGGCCTCGAGCAAGGAACGAAGAAGCCCTCGTACGTTCAAAAGAAAAGGATGATTACAATATTCCAGCGATGACAAAGACTGCAGGACACTTAAATAATCCGTATAGACCATAGCACTATGATGAGAACTCGACTGAACATGAAGAAGTGCAAGATACACAGCATGCATCTCCGCCGAAAACACCGTGGCCTCAGCTGGGATCCGCGCTACTGACACGTCATCAACACAGACAGCTGCGGATCCAACGACTCCATGCATCTTAGAGCCATCAGTGAAAATGGGAGTGTATTCAGTTTTGAGGGCACGGTGCTCAGCGAAGAGCTGCTGGTACACTGATGCAGGGGTTGAGGATTTGTCGAAAGACGTAAAGGTGGTATCAACCATGACACCAAGTGGGTGCCATGGAGGATCCCCAAAGCCCCTGGTCGCTGCAACAAGCGACAAGTCGAGCCCTGCATCACGAGCTACGGCCGCCATACGAAGACCGAAGGTTGGAACGCACGAGGGCCGGTTCGCAAATAAACGAGCATGCTGAGGATGGAAAACTGTACCGTACAAAGGATGGTCTGGAAGAGACCGAAGTTTTAAGTAAAAGTAGACAGACAGCTGCAGACGGCGTAATTCAAGCGATGGTTCGTTCGCATCAGCGTAAAGGCTGGGAATCGGAGATGTTCGAAATGCTCCCGTACAAAGACGCAGCGCCTGATGATGAACAGCGTCCAAAGGCCGGAGAACGGAAGGACGAGCCGAGCCATACACGATACAGCCGTAATCCAGTTTCGACCGAATTAAGGAGTGGTAAATGCGAAACAAAGAGATCCTGTCTGCGCCCCACGAAACTCTCGAAAGGATTTTTAGAATAGAAAGAGCACGCAGACAGGAAATCTTGAGCCGCCGAACGTGCACACGGAACGTAAGCGCACGGTCGACGGTCAGTCCAAGGAACTTGGTCTCCGGCAAAACTGGAATGGCTGCACGGTCCAAATACAGCTCGGGGTCAGGATGGAGGCCACGCCTCCGGCAGAAATGAACACACGCTGTCTTGTCGGGAGAAAGAACGAAACCATTGCTATTTGCCGCTTTAAAAATCTGATTAATACTAGACTGCAACTGCCTTTCAATGAAACGCATGCTCGATGACGAGCAGAAGATGTGCAAGTCATCGACATACACAGTAGCCGAAACCGCAGGAGGAAGATTTGTGAGGAGACAATTAATGCGAAGGATGAACAATGTGACAGATAAAATGCAACCTTGAGGAACACCTTGTTCTTGATGGAATGTTGCAGATAGCGTCGTACCCAGGCGCACCTGGAACACCCGATTGCGAAGAAAATTTACAATAAAGGTCGGAAGATGCCCTCGCAATCCGCATGCGTGGAGGTCACGGATAATCCCGTGCCGCCACGCACGATCATAGGCTTTCTCGATGTCAAAGAAAACAGAAACCAGGTGCTGCCTACGCACGAACGCCTCGCGCACAGATGTCTCAAGGTGCAGGAGATGATCGTGAGGTGAACGATGACGCCGAAAACCGCTTTGTGATGGTGAAAGTAATTGATGATGTTCTAAAAAATGAATTAATCGTGAGTTAACCATGCGTTCGAGAACTTTACACAGACAGCTAGTGAGAGCAATTGGGCGATAACTAGAGGGAGACTTAGGATCCTTGCCAGGCTTCGGAAAAGGTAGAACAAAAGCCTTTCGCCAAGACTCCGGGAAACTGTGTTCTAACCAGATGTGGTTGTATAAGATTAAAAGGTTCTCGAGAGACGACTGGGAGAGATGACGGAGCATGTCGTAGTGGATGTCATCGGGACCGACAGAAGTAGCCCCGGACCGATGCAGAGCCACCCGAAGTTCACACATGCTGAAGGGGGAGTTATAACCAGTGTCGGTATACGGCGCAAAAGAGATTCTCTGGCGTTCCGCGGAGGACTGAATCCTATGAAAGGAGGCCGGATACGCCAGATCACTCGAAACGGAGGCAAACGCCTCCCCCAAACAATCTGCAATCTCCCCGACGTCAGCATATGTGCAGCCATTACTCTCGAGAATGGCAATCTGGTGTAAACTGTAGGTTCCCTGGATCTTACGAATCCTTTCCCACACAGTTTTCGAATTGGCACGTGAGGTAAGAGATGATACATACTGGATCCAAGACTCCCTCTTGCTACGTCGACGCACCAACCGAGCATAGGATTTAGCACGTTTAAAAGCAACGAGATTAGCCTCGGTTGGATAACGCCGAAAAGTAGACCAGGCCTTGTGTTGAGCTCTCCTAGCCGCTGCGCATTTAGGGTTCCACCAAGGTTTCGGAATTCTGGGGAGCTTCGTAGATGTCTTACGAATTGAAAGATCAGCTGCCTGAAGAATACAAGTTGTGACTTTAAGTACAGCTGCGTCGATTGACTCTTGGGTCACCATTTCAGAAGATATCACCGCGGACGATGTGAAGACCTCCCATCTGGCACAATCCATCCTCCATCGAGGTGGGCGGGAGGCAGAATATGGCACGTTTGCATGGTGCCAGAGGACGATTGGGAAGTGGTCGCTCCCGTGGAGATCCTTACACACCGTCCACGACCAGTCAGCAATGATCGATGGTGAACCCAAGGTCAAATCGATCGCACTGAAAGATCTTGTCGGCTCATGGAAGTAAGTGTCAGCACCGGTGTTTAAAAGGCACACAGAGGCCGAGCACAGAAGAGACTCTATGCGACGACCTCTAGCGCTGGCGCTGACACTACCCCACAAAGGATGATGAGCATTAAAGTCACCCAGAAGAAGGAAGGGTGAGGGCAGCTGATCAATCAAGCTCTCCAGAACAGAGACGCTAACATCCTCATCCGGTGGTAGATAAACACTGCAAACAGTAAGAGGCACAGGCATAGAAATACGAACCGCCACGGCCTGCACAGTTGTGGAAACCGCGACGGAAGATACCGGAACCCTGTGAGGGACGAGAATAGCGACACTCCCACAGGCTATATTTCCAGACGAGTGGTCTGTCCGAAATGCACTGTAGCCTCGAACTGAAAGCAGGTCCGATGGTTTAAGCTTTGTCTCCTGAAGACAAAGGCACACCGGAGAGTACAAATAAAGCAGATGTTTCACGTCATCAAAACTGGTGCGAAAACCTCGGCAGTTCCACTGAATTATTGAACCCATGGGTAAAAATGAAATGAAAAAGGAAATGATTAAACTTGGTCAGCCTCCATTTCCTCTGGTGAGCGTTCCCCCAGATTTGGTGGTGTGTGACCAGGGGCCAAGATTGGTGAATGCTTTGTCCCAAGTGTCTTGGCGGGATTTGCTCGCCGTTGATTGTTTGGCTGAGACTTTGAAGGAGAAGAAACGCTCTTCTTATCCTTGACCTTGGTGTTGGTGTTAGTGTTGGCGTTTTTGCCAGAAGAAGTGGCCTGAGTTCCCTTGCTGGTGTTGGAGTGAGTCTGCTTCGGTGAAGTGGCGGGTGCCGCTTTCAGACTCCTAGCTCGCGACTGGAGTGCCTCCAGTCCGGCTGCGATGATTTCCTCCATATTGAATGGACATTTAGGGGAGATCTGAACGTCGGTCTGAATGGCAACCGTAGATTTGGCAACCACCACTGAAGCGTATGATCGCCGATCAGATGTAACGGGAACCACTCTTCTTCTGGCCTCAGGATAGAAAATATTTTCCACCGTTTTGAGCCTTTGGATTTCCTTCTCCTCCTTCCACTTGGGACAATCTTTGGCTGATGCTGGGTGTGTGAACCCTTGCAGTTCACACAAAACTCGGCCTCGGCCACACATTCTGAGAGGAGATTCTCTGTGGCACCACAGCGTCCACACCTAGGAGAACTCCTACATGACTGCTGAGAGTGGCCGTACGACTGGCACCTAAAACATCTCAACGGGTTGGGAATGTACGGGCGTACCTCGAGGTGGAGATACCCTGCCTTGATGGATGTAGGCAGGGAAGGGCAGTTGAAAGTCAAGATAATGTTCCAGGATGGGACAAACTGCCCATTCCTCCTAAAAGAAATGCGTCGCACACCCGTAACATGTTGGCTCCTCAGTTCTTCGAGAAACTCATCCTCAGAGCAATCAATAAGATCCCGAGAGGAGACAACACCCCGAGATGAATTTAGGTAACCGTGTGGTGTTATTTTGACAGGCGTCTCGAGCAGCATGCTGGTGTTGATAAGTGTGGAACTGTAGGCCACAGTAGACATCTCAACAAGAAGATCTCCAGACTGGAGCTTCTTGACGCTCCTAGGAGAGCTTGCAATTGATTGCAGTGCTTTGTGGATCCAAAATGGACTTTTGGCACTCAAAGGCTTTGAAGGGTCCAATGAGTGCACAAAAAGAATCTAGCATTGGAAACATCCGCGACAAATTTTTTGGCAGAAGGACCTGAACCTTCCTCTATACCTCTTTTAGTTTTGGGTTCATGGGAAATTTCATTGAGAGCCATGAAAAATTTAAAGGATTCATCCGCCAACTTCCCCACCCACAATCGAGCCCAACAAGGGAGAACCGGAGGTCCGCAAGCCCAAGTGGACGCAGGACACGGCTCTAGGGATAGCAAGCGGATATAGCAAGGTGATAGGGCAGACATGCGCTCGGCGAGCACCCAGACTTTCCCATGCCTGGGGAACACCCCTTTGGCATGCCCACCCTATCCCCAGACTCACCCTGTCGTACGAGACGACAAGCCGTTAGAGGTCTGGGCTCCACTCGGCCACAGACCTCATTGACTAGGAGTGGGTTAGTTCCCAGCCGCCCGTTTAGGGTGAAGCAGGGGGCAAAGAGGAGTGTTGGCAACTGGCGACAATAACACCCAGGCCTCCAGAAACCTCAGCCTCCAGCATCCCCTTTTCCACCTTACGGGTCACCGCACACGGCAAACGTGCAGGCAGGTCTAGCTAACCAGCTCGGAAAAACAAAGAAAGAAACATGAAATGGAGAAGACAGGAAAGAAAACGAGAAACTAAAATCCTAAGCTGGCGCATAATCACAACCTCAGCAACCTACAACTGAGGCGGGTTCATGTAAAGTGAAAAAAACATAAAAAATGTGAAAATCCTCACATATAGTACATGTTGGCTCGGGCCGTGGGGACGCCATCCCCTATCAGCTGGATGAACAGCTGTCCCTTCGGTTACATAATCGTTCAAGACGAAATATATAAATGGATCCGTCACAAGGTCAGCTCGGGCCGTGGGGCGCCGCTCCCCAAATAACTGGAAAACCAGTTATCCCCGTGCGGGGCGCGTAGAATGCGGAAGATTTTGAAACATTAGTTGACCCCACTATGTCTTCACACCTCATTCGTCGATCTTCTTGTAGTATTGCCCAAACAGTGTTAACAATACGCTCCGCAACAACACTTTCAGGTTGACCAGTACTAGGAGGTAGTCCTGCCAGCAAACGCCCATTTTTTGAAATCATGGTGCCATCTAAAAATCGTTGACTCACCCAAACATTTATCTTTGTAAGCTTTGTTCATTAAATCAACTGTTTCTGGAGCCGTTTACCCAAACGGTAGCAAAATTTTATCGCGCAATGCATTTTATGTAATTCTGAATCACTCACATCCATAGCTGTATGGCGAAATGCAAACGTACCTTAAACAACTGCGCAAGAACAAAACCAGAATCGTCTGCTACGTCTAATAACTGTTGCCATGGATACTTCCTTAATTCAGTTAGTCGTCTGCGCTGTTATTTTCGTCCTTCGCACTGTTTACAACTAAAAAAAACTACTCTTAGTTTTTTTTAAACGGCCTTTGTATTTTACTTATTTACTAAAAAAATTGCTTTCCTTTTTAATAGTTTATTCAAAGCTACGTTAATTCATGGCTATTTCTTTAACCAGCTTCATATGAAGCTTTCGCAAACAATTTTGTAAAATCTTTTTGCTGAGGCCTTGTTAGATATGAACCCGCCCCCTGCAATGCAGGGATTGTTGGGGGTTATCAGTACGCCCCTGTCAAACAGTTAAGAGACCGTAGGATAGTACAGATTGTCGGAAAACCAGGTTTTTACTTTATACATTTGCGCCACCGGACGGTAATGTCGTTCATAAAAGGAAAAGAAATCACATGAAATACAGTGCCATTTCTTCCATGAACTCACATGGGCCATAAATTTGTCTGCATTTGTCCGCGATGAATTACGAATTTGTCATGCGTGAACTCACGAAGGCGATGAATTTATGTATGCGACAAATCATATATTTGTCTTCCATGAATTAACGTGGGCGACGAATTACGTAAATGACGAACTTCGAATTTGTCCTCCTCGTGAATTCACATGGGCTACAAATCTATCTGCATTTGTCTGCAATGAATTATCAGGTTGTAAAGAAAGTTCCGGGAAAGCATCGTATGTGGCGTGTGTAATGCAAGATACTACGGGCCTGCGGTGACAAACAT
Source organism: Macrothele yani (assembly GCA_039090855.1). NCBI lineage: Eukaryota > Metazoa > Arthropoda > Arachnida > Araneae > Macrothelidae > Macrothele > Macrothele yani. Next base: position 154,719,000 of record CM077001.1, on the reverse strand, counting down.
CCCAGAGTGTTGTGCGCGAAAGAATTGATTCTTAAGACAGAACCTACGCTGATGTAATGAAGATTAGGTGTACGTGGCGACGATACGATGGCGATATCAAAGGAAGGTGTGCGTGCAATATTGCTCTATGAATATTCTAAAGATAGAAAATACGCTGCTGTAATGAAGATTAGGTGTACGTGGCTACGATGCGATGGTGATATCAAAGGAAGGTGTGCGTGCAATATTGATCTACCAATATATTAATGGCGTGAAAGTTACAGAAGCACTAGGAAAATTGCGAAACGCGTTTGGTGACAATACTATCGGATATAGTACTTGCTATGACTGGTATAGGAAATTCGACACTGATGCACGAGAACTGTCTCACGCATCAAGAAGTGGCACACCCAGTAAGGTTGAAGCTGATGCACTGCAACACGTGCTATCAACCAAGCCTGATGCGACACTACAGGAACTTGCAGAGGAACTGCAGATTTCCCACACGACCAACAACATCCCGACTTCGGAAGTTGGGATATTCGGGTAAACTGTGCAGATGTGTATCCCGCGCTTTGTCTGACCAGAATCGGATGCAACGCTACTCCATTGCTGTTGCTCTGCGTGAAAGAGAAAGTTGAGATATTCGTGTAAACTGTGCAGTTGGGTACCCCATGATTTGTCTGACCAGAATCGGATGCAACGCTACTCCATTGCTGTTGCTCTGCGTGAAAGAGAAAGTTGGGATATTCGTGTAAACTGTGCAAATGGGTACCCCATGCTTTGTCTGACCAGAATCGGATGCAACGCTACTTAATTGCTGTTGCTCTGCGTGAAAGAGAAAACGGGAGGGCTTTTTGCATCGGTTGGTAACGCGTGGCGAAAAATGGGTGGTATACGTGAATGCTACGCGACATATAACATGGACCATGCAGGGACAAACCCCGCAGAAGATCGCTAAGCCACCCCTTCATGAACGGAATGTGGTGCTGAGTTACTAGTGGGATTGTCGTAGATGTGTTCCCTATGAATTCTTGCCGCGTAACAATACCACCACAGCGGGTGCTTACATCCAACAGTTGGACCGTCCCCATGCTGCATTGCAGGAAAAGCGCCCAACGTTGATTAATCGCCATGGAGGTGTTTTTCCACCAGGATAACGCTCGTCCACATGTCGCTTTACCGGCCCAGCAAAAATTGCCCTAGCTGGAATGGGAAATATTGTCGGACCCCGTTATTTCCCGAAACTAGCCCCGTCAGACTTTTACCTCTTCCCGTCTTTGTCGAATTTTCTCGCTGAGAAAAACTTTCCTAATGACGATGATGCAGGGATGAGTTCAACTTCCGCTCGAAAGAATTCTATCGCAATGGGATATATCAACTCTTAGATCAGTGGTTCCAGTGAGGACCACCTGAATGATTAGGTAAAGTGTTTTGTACGATTGTTTAAGCTTGAAATACATGCTTCTCTATTTTCGGGATACTTTCTTTACGACTTGATTCATAGGAGACGAATTACGAATTTGTCTTCCATGAACTCATGTGAGCGACTAATTTGTCTTCAGCGAATTAAAGAAGACGCCGGATTTCTCAGCGATGAATTGATAGAAGCGGCAAATTCCTTCGTTGCGAGTTGGCGCAGGTGACGACTTTTTCCGAGATGAATGACACACGACAAACCACTATGGGCAAACTACGGGCACAGTCTGTTGCTTAAGCATGCCACCCTCCACTCCCCCTCACAAATCAGGACTTCAGCGGTGAAAACCTCAAGTATCTTTTTGTAAGTATTTTAATACTGGACTTGTGGAACAAAATGTTTCTATCAGTTAACATCCGCCAAAGATTAAAAACCAGAATTAATGTATTCAACACACACTTTTGAAATAACGTATATTCAAAAGACTTTTGAAATAACGTATATTCAAAACACTTTTGAAATGGCGTATATGGAGTATATTATTTTAGAAAAAATAATTATTTAATATGTTATATCAGTTATAATTTATGCTGAATTCAATGCAACAAACATTTTTCAAATCTGTTGTGTGAAAAAGACAATAACAATTTTTCTACGTAATGCGTATAAGTTTCCTCACAAGCATGGGAACTGAACGAAAAACGGGCACTAGTTTCAAAGTGTTCCGAATTTTACTACTGGAGAGGAATCAATGCACAGTCGAGTCACATTATTGTGACCACCTTCTACTTTTGACGTCAACAGCGTGTAGTCAATGAAAGAAGTGGCACGTGTCGTGAGTTGGCCTAGAGGGTATATAAGGTGTGCTGTAGGCATTTTGAAAACATCCGGGCCGCGGGTGGTCGAGTGGGCAACGTTCGTGACTGCCACGGAGAAGACCTCAGGTTCGATCCCAGGCAGGTACGAACGCTCGATCCATTAAATATCCGCCGTGCGCTGGATGAACACGTTAAGGCGTACGAACCCAGGGTACTGGCCCTGTGGTAATAAATAAGGGCGTCTTCCTCCCCCTTTCTACTTCGCTTCCGTGTCACTTTCCTATCGGGCACTCTAGCCCAAATCTCCTAGCTTCCTATTTCTAAGTGTTGTTTAAGACCTGGGTTCAGACACTCACTTCCTAAAATCCTCTACATATGATCATCATTGATTTGAAAACATCCCGGGTACTGGCCCCCGGTAATAAATAAGGACGTCTTCCTTCCCCTTTCTATTTCGCTTCCGTGTCACTTTCCTATCGGGCACTCTAGCCCAAATCTCTTAGCTTGCTATTTCTGAGGGCTGTTTAAAACTTGGGGTCAGACACTCCCTTCCTAAAATCCTCTACATTTGATCATCTGAAAACATATCACTCGTTGTCATGGATAAAAGGAGCGATTTATCAGATTTGCAAAAAGGGATGATTATCGGCTTTCGGGCCAAGAGTGGCAGCATTTCTGAAACAGCACAGTTTGTGAACTGTTCGCGTGCTGCCGTGGTTAAAGTGTATCATGATTAGAGAAATGGCACCACTGCGCACAAGCGACTGGAAACTGCGGAGCACCATGTGCCATAGATGTGAGAAATGAACATCGGCTGCAAAGGTGCGTGAGGGCCGATCGACACGCTACAGTGAAACAACTCACTGGCCGAATGAACCAGGGGCTGCCGGAAGTTGGTCTAAAACGACAGTTCAGCAAACCCTGCAACGTATAGGGCTCCGATGCAGACGCATGGTCACTGCACCTATGCTAATGAAGGTGCATCGACAGAAAAGGCTTACATTTGCACGGCAGTATCGGAACTGGACCTCCGCTGATTGGCAAACGATTGCCTTCTTCGATGAGTCACGTTTTCTGCTTCATCGAACGGATGGACGTTGGTGTATAAGGCGAGAAACATCGGAGAACAAACACTCTTCAACCATTGATGGAAGAACACGAGCTGATGGGAGCAGCGTTATGGTCGAAGGTATGTTTTCGTGGCATTCCCTGGGTCTACTCATACCTATGGAAGGTACGAGGACAGAATTCGTTATGAATCCATCCTTGCAGACCACGTACACCCATACTTGTTGATTGCCTTCCCTGGGGAGGATGGGATATTCCAGCACAACAATGCGACGTGTCACACTGCTAGAAATGTCCGAGAGTGGTTGGAAGAGCAGGATGAATACATCAAAGTACTTCCCTGGCCCCCTAATTCCCCAGACTTAAACCCAATTGAGCATCTGTGGGAAAACCTCGATCGTGTTGTTCGTTCTATGGATCTTCCACCACGCATCCTCCAGCAGCTGTCAGATACACTGCAGTCAGCATGGCTTCACATACCTGTGAATACCTTCCAGCACCTTATTGAGTCATTCCCAGCCAGTCTAGCTGTTGTCCTCGCTGCACACGGCGGTTACTCTAAGTGTTAGCTGGTAGTCACAATATAATGTGACTCGACCGTGTAGTATCTTTGAAAATAATTTCTTATTTATTTTAAAGAAAGCGGTTTCGTTTGGTTTTGTTTTTTTCGTCGAACATTCCTGGATGTTTTCAAAACTCTCTGCCTATGCGACAAACTACGAATTTGTCCGTAACGAAACACTGACGCAAGCAGCGGATTTATCCGCGATGAATCATTCAGTGGAGGCTCCTGCCGCTGAAAACGTGCGTGCTACGACTTACGTCCCTCCCCCTCCCCTTTGCAGCGAAGATCTTGATATATGGATTCAATGGGCTTAGTCTCACCATCCGCCATAAAAAGGAAATTAATGAAGAAAAATTAGAAGCAATTCCGGATGTTTTCCGTAATTATATACAAATTTATATCAATTCGTAATCATCTTTACCCCTTTAGCGTCAGTAATTACATTAAGGTATTCATATACCCTGAATAAAAAAACATTTAAATGCAATTTATAAGGATTTTAAACACGTATATCATTATCATATGTGTTAGAAACAATTTATCAAGTGAAAAGCAAAATGCAACACATAATTAATAATTTCTTATATTCATGTTAATGAACTTATTGGGAACAAGATATCTGATTTTCAAATCATCAGAAAACAAAAGTGTTAGTGGCAAATAAGACCTCTTTTATATATCTAAGGATTGTATTAGAATTATAGGGTTCGTATGTATAGTTAATTGTTTAGAGTAAAATCAATGTGCGCATATGGCAAAACATTTTTTCATTACCATTGTTAACTTTGATGAGCCCTACAATAACTTATTATTCAATCTGGCAGATTTTAGTTCATTCCCTTAAGATATTCCTTACCTTTCTAAATCATTTCACATTTTGAAATTTGAGCAGTTGTAACCAAAGTTATGATGTTTGGCATCCTTTCTCATATAGAAAAAATTAAGTGTCTCAAACACACATTTAAGTAACATTAATTTTTCTTCCGTCAAAGTCTTGAACTGGAATAGGAACCAGCACTATAAAGCCCCAGTAGCATGGATGAAGCCTTCTTTATTCACATTTGCACAGTCATCGTTTTTTTTTTTTTTTTTTTTTTTTTCAGCCCTCTGAGCCTCTTTCGCTTCTGCTTTATACAGAGTCCGTACTTTGTCGTTGACTCGCTGTTGTACGTTGTACGTCTCTATTCGTCAACTCTTTCATCATATATTTCCCTGGATTTACTCCCAATGTTTTAATAATTTCTAATTCTACTTTTGCCCCTGCATTGAAGTGACATATAAATCTACTTTTGCCCCTGCATTGAAGTGGCTAATTCTACTTTTGCCCCTGCATTGAAGTGGCATTATAAACAGGGAGTTTGAAAGTGTCTATTTTCCACAAATGTCTCCTTCGGACAACCTCTCCAAATTAGTGAATGGAAACTCATTGCTGTTGAGTTTTATCATCTTGCTGAGCGCTTCCGTGGTGGTTAGTCTCTCATATATAGGTTTGACTAAGTGCATGATGTACCAAAGAACCAAACGATGCACGTGAAATAACAATAAAATAGATTTAAATCCATTTTCTCCGTAGATCACGGTTCATTAAAAAGGATATAACTCGAAAACTATTTCGAACCTGAAAAATTACAGATCCTGAAAGTAGAAATAAACGGGAAATAAAATAAGTCCCTAAAATGTTTTTTGTACTTTTGACCTTTGTAGGGTATATGAATACTTTAATCGCCTTTTTAGTGTTTGCGGTTAAATTTATTACCATATATTCGATAAAATATTAAGCTTAATATTTTGAAGAACATACTGATTTATCAACCTGCGTCACCTCAGTTGTCAAAGAAAACATTCAGCTCTGGATCATCTAAAAAAATCATTTACTCAAGTTTTTTGAAAAATATGTTTTTATTTCCGTATTTTTAATGGGAAATATTTTTGAAGGATGTCTCTTCAATGTACAATCAACCTTGTAATCTTATTATTTGTGCTTTTCAATGCATTTCTGAAGAGCTGAGATATGAATTAATTATACATTAACTAACTAGATTACTCTATGCATTTTTATGAAATGCGAAAAAGCATGAATAACTGCACATGCATCAAGTTTCATTTTTAGGCCCTCCCCAAGAATTATGAATCCTAAGGATTTTACTTCAAATTTTCCCTCTAAAATTCTTGAAGAAAATGATCCTTTCAAGAAAGAATCTACTGAATTAATTGCAGTCGCCATTCAAGAAATTAAAATATTACGAAAATTTCAGTACAAAGAACAAAACATAAAAGTGCATAAAAAGAGTTTGTTGATTAATCGCGCAGATTTCTTGAGAGCACGGTAAACAATCAGATGAAAAATAAATAAATAAATAAATAAATAAATAAATAAATAATTGTGACATAATACGTTGCATTACTTTAATATATATATATATAAGTGTCACAAGACTGTAGTTTTTGAGATCAAGAATCAGATGAGCTGTTCTTCTGTTTTGGTCAACTACCGCAACCTGTAGAAATAGTGAGTAAAACTCTGCCCTGTGCTGACAGTTTCAATAGGAGAATGAGATTGGGCGTGCTCAGAAAAGCTCACAAGCCCTTGTGGACTGTTTGAGAACACCCAAGGAGAATGTGGCGTAAGTTGAAAAAGCAGCCACACTGTATGGCCGCGCTGAATGACAAGTAGCAAGAACGACCGGACACCGCGACCTCGGTTCTTAAAAAGTTAGTAAAATCATGCAATGCATTGATTATAATACGCTTTCCAACATTACAGAAATCATTACTCAAGTTATGAGAATAATGGCTGTGGAATAAATCTCGGTCCTGTGCCCTGGCCTTTGATCCCGTTTCGACGATATTCAACAGAACCAGCTAGGTATACCTCCGAAATAACATGAAGTTTTGTCGCAATCGAAGCATTTTTATGTAAGTTATGATGCATAAGGGCTATGGAATAGAACCCGCTCCTGTGTCCTAACCTTTGACCCCATTTCGCCTATTTTCAATAAGGTTTGTCGCCAGGTGGTTCCCTACCACATACTAAAATTTCATCGAACCTTTTTTACGTTAGTTATGGCGCATAACAGCAGTGGAATGGATCCCTCTCCTATGAACTGTCCTTTGACCCCATTTCGTTCACTTTAAATAGGGTTCCTTCCCAGGTGATCCCCTACCAGATACTAAAATTTCATCGAAATCCAACGGTTCTTACGCGAGTTATCGTGCTGACGGACATACGCACACAACGCGAGACGTAATGAGGCAGATGGGAATCACGACCACCTGCTAGCAAGGTGTGACGTCATAAATCTTTAATAGGATCCACAAACAACGCGTGATGTAATGAGATAAATGGCATGACCGCGCGCCAACATTCTCAAACGCGAGTTGTGACGTCATAAGATTTCTAAGCATTGGTAACATTAATGGAACAACTCCATCACTAAAAACGTTATAATTCGGGGTGGTTATTTAACCCACTAAACGAATTCTTCTAAAGTCGAGATCAAGCTAAATCGATTTCCAGTACCAGAAAACGGTAGGTTAACGACTTTCATCAAAATTCTTAGAGCCGTTTTCAAAATAAAATGCACATACATACATACAAGAATTGCTACTTTAAGGTGGACGTCAAGTAACTTTGCTTCCTATACTTCCAATGGAAAAACTTTTGTACACATTTTCTTCACAATTAATGCGTTCCCAAGGATGAAAATTTGAACATCGATTAAAATATCTTCATTTTATAACTCGCAATACTTAATTTTTTCTAAAACATAACCATAAATATGCAATTCAACATTTCTTTGTCTACTGACGTCATGAAAATACAGGTCGCGCCATCTTTTTTCTGGACAATTAATGCGTTCACAAGGATGAAAATTTGAACATCGATTAAAATAGCTTCATTTCATAACTTCGAATACTTAATATTTTCTAAACCATAACCGTAATTATGCAATCCAACATTTTTTTGTCCATTGACGTCATTAAAGTACAGGTCGCTCCATCTTTTCTCTGGTTTCAACAGCACCAAAGGAAAAGTTATTAAATTTTAATATGATTATGGTTATGTTTTAGAAAATATTAAGTTTTCCAAGTTATAATATGAAGTTATTTTAATCGATGTTCAAATTCTCATCCTTGGGAACACATTAATTGTGAAGGAAATGTGTACAAAAGGTTTTCCATTGGAAGTATAGGAAGCAAAATTACTTGACGTCCACCTTAATAATATGGGATAAAGGGGGTGGAATGGATCGCAATCCTATGTCCTGACCTTTGACCCCATTTGTCCCATTTTCAATAGGGTTCGTCCCCGGGTGGTCCCCTACCACATACTAAAATTTCATCGAAATCAACCCATTTTTACGCCAGTTATCGTACGGACGGACGGACGGACAAAGCTGGAGCATATACGCTTCTTCAACCTACGGTTGGAAAGCGTAAATAAGCACACCGGACTAAAAACATTAGTCACCCCTAACAGAAATGCAGTAGGAAGTTACCGGTTGCACAGAAGGCACCGTGATAGCATTGCTGGGAAATAAATAGCACTGACGTGGTCTACAGGATCATTTCTGTCTCGTGCAGTGGTGAAGAGCAGTGTGTTGAATTTAGTCTGCAATATGGGTCGTAAGACAGGCGTTACTGAGTGGCAAAAAGGAGCCATCGTGTTTGGCCGTGTCCACGGACACAAAGTGTATGAAGTCGCCCAATTTGTTGGTGTGTCGAAGCGTACTGTCCAGCGAGTCTACAAACAGTAGTTTAGTTCGCAGTAAATTGAAAAATCGGCGACGTACTGTGGCCGGAAAACAATTCTCACCAACAGGGACGGCCGCCATGTTTCACGCTTAGTAACTGCAAATTGGTTTCAGACCAGGCAACAATTGCTCCAAACAGTCAAAGTCCACTCCAACCAATATCCAAAAGGACATTGCGACGAGAACTGCATGCGACGGATATCTGGAGCAGAGTACCACAGAAGAGCCCTCTTTTAACAGTAAGTCACAAAGCCGCACGTAATCAGTGGGCTCAGAAGCACCAAATATTTACTGTAGAGGATTGGAAACCAGTAATTTGGTCTGATATTTCTCGTTCTTGTTCGTACTCCAACCATGGGAGGCAACGAGTGCATCGCAGGCCAAATGAAGCCTTTAATCCTGATTGTGTCGAAGGTGTTGTTTAAGCTGGAGGGGTTCTGTGATGTTTTGGGGATGTTTTTCGTACCACAAAATGGGCCCTCTCGTAGCAGTGACAATGAATTTGAACTAGCATGCGTACCTTCGCATTATGAATGACGAAGTATTGCCTTTTACCCTACTTTTGCCAGGAGCAGCATCACATTGCACTCCTGTCTTCCAAGACGACAATTGTCGTGTACACAGGGTTTGAGTGGCACGACGAACAATCAGCAACACTGGCTCCCCTTGACTGGACCGCCAAATACCCAGATTTAAATCCTATTGAAAGTCTGTGGGACCATTTGGAATAGAAGGTGAAACACCGGAATAGACACCCACGTACTCTGGCGGAACTTCGGGACCAATTGACGCACAAGTGGCTGCGAATCGATGTTCAATACATCGACAGCCTCGTGGAGTTTACCACACTGGTTTCATGCTGTTATAAAGCCAAAAGGCGCCGCGCGCAGTCACCCATTATTAGGTATGTTCTGACACAGGTGAATAACTTTTTTTTTTTCGGTGTTCTTACAATGTTTTTAAGACCGATCGGTAAACAAGAGCTCTCTTTGGCTACAGTCCGGTTAAAAATAAGAATTTGTGCTGGCAGTGAATTATTGATTAATGCACGCACTTTTCACTAAAAAAATTGAATTGCCGTTCGTGTTATTTTAATTCAAAATGTTTTAGCGTGCTACAGCACGGTAACACGTAGGCATCAGCCGCCACTGGAATTACATAGACGACGAATCAAGAATCCGCGAGGAAATTATACGTTGGTTATAAGTCACGGTTTTCTCAGCTTGAATTCACGTAAACGAAGAATATCTCCGCAGTGAGTTGACGCATCATCACATTCTGTTCAGAAGCGCAGCTACACCAAAGTGGTTGAGAAATACCTACTTTTTTTTATCGTATTTATGCATATCAAAAGGCGTACCGAAAGGTAAACTGGTACTACACTCTTACATTTCTACTTGCAAGGTTATCTGTGAAGTAGATCTCGCGAGATATATCATTTCAGTAAACGCTGGGAATAAAAGTAGTTCTTTTGTTTACTATGTAGGCGCGTCTTGTGTTGTTTCCTTTGTTTATTAGCGCAGGAAAATGAGAATAATCCTCATGAATTTTCGTTCCGCATAATACAGCACACCGCACTGGTGACCTTCTTATTATGCAGCTGCGAATTTTAAGTGGGCAGCCAAGCGGCGCACACTAAGTTCGATTTTTGTTTCAGGCCCCAGGTTGTATGTATCTCAGTGAGGACACATGTCCTTGAAATCTCTCGCCCCACTTTTTTCCAGTTGCTCGCCCTTCCGGATTCCCCGCATGCATAGGTGTCTACAGATCATCGATAGGAAACACCGGTAACCTCTGCAGAATGGAGGCGGGCAGATGAGGGCGCCACCGTAAAAACTGATAGAAATGCAGAAGTGAGATGAGTGGTGGCGCTAGTATTCCATCATCTCGCTTCTTTGAGCTTATAATAAAAAAAAAACCTCATGGGTTAAAGGAGACAGTATCATTTGTATACCTGTGTTTGGATCTTTTTATGTTCAGAATGGAAAGCCTAGTTGCGTGTGCAGCAACTCCGGAAGTATTTAGGGCTCTCGAAGAATTGATTAACCGCAACAAATCTCAAACAATCAGCAATCACCCTTCTGCTTACAATATTGAAAGTTCATCCGCATCATGAAGCATGGCAAAAAAAAAAAAAAAAATTCAGTCCTTATTCATTTACGACACGTAGATGGAAAAATTTGCATCTGGGAATTTGGTACACATATGGATAACTAAAGTATTGTATTTCATAAAACATGATGGCACTGGCTGCTTAAAGAGACAAATATTTCGAAAAAATCGATTTCGGGTTTTTTGCATATTTCGATAGTGCAATCCTTTAAGAATATCTTCCCGTTTGAATTTTCGAAAAATTCACAAAATTGTGGTCAGAGAATCATAAAACGTGATGTGGCGCGCGGCCGGCCGAATGCAGGTAGTCGCGCAGCCAGTGCTACCACCCTTACCCGAGTAAAATAGAACGGTCCTGTAGGCTTTCAATCAAAGTGTCGGAATTCTATAGTGCAGGAAATTTTTAACGCGTAAGTACGACTGTTCTATCATAAATATTGTACTGTATATTTGAACGCGATTTTCTCGAAGCTACATGTTTTGGTGATTTTACACGATATCTTGAAAACCGCTGGAGATAAACTTGAAATTTATACCGGAGTTGTAAAACACAATGACGCATTTATTTATACCTGACGTCTGATTGAATAAAAATGTTTTCACCATTTTATAATCACGAATAACTCGCATTTTTCCAATTTTCGTTATCTGGACGCCATTTTCTGCATTTTGTTTTCATTTTCAATTTTTTAGGTGTAATCAATAGAGGGGAGCCTAAGAAGAAGAAATATCCCTGGGATTTCCTGAAATCTTCATCCATATAACTATAATCGTGGAAAAATCGGATTTTACATACTTTGCCTTATTACGTTGGAGCGCCAATATTATTCACCTGGGCACAAATATCGCTACATTTTCTTATTTTATCATTTTATTATAAATACCCCTACACAGACAAAACGTTTTATATTTATTCGCGGCCTTGTTAAAAACAATTAAACGTAAGCCACTTTTTGAAATGTCAAACCTCCCTAGTCCCCTTAAATTATTTGACAATTTTCTACATTTAGCAAAGTTAGGTAATTCAGACGGGAGCTACAGGCAGCTTTTGTATGAGGCATGCAAGCTTCTTTCAGTACCGATTGTTCCTTTTCTGGAAAAAGGAGTACATCAAAGTCGCGCGAAACCTTGAATCTTCAGACGCTGGGTGAGTTGAACTTTAACCCCTTAACCTGCTGAAACGAATTAATCCCGGATTTTTTTTTTATTATTATTGAAGGTTTAACGACCACCGTGAGCAACTCAATGGGCTATAAGCAGTCGCCCGTCCCTAATTTAGGGACACTGGTTCCAGGGAAGGGAGAGAGCCAGTACCGTAGGACAAACACCACATCTATGCCTCACCGGGATTCGAACCCGGACCCTTTTCGGACGAATGATCAGAGGCCATCGCTTAGACCACTGCGCCACCGGGGCGGCATCCCGGATTAGCAAAATGGAGCTCTGAAAAATATATTCGTTGTCTAAGAAGCGGGCCGAACGCGGCTGGGACGAGTGAATCTGCTCACCGAAAAGCGTTGCTCTCCCCCTTAACTTTGTTATTCTAAGTGGTCATTAATGAAGATGTTTCAGTTACTTATTTCTACACAGTAGCATGATGTTCGTGTCGGGGGACTAGAGTTCCCCATCCTGCATTAGGTCATGGAGTACAGAAAAAATGAAAGTGAGAATTTGTCATCTCTGTAACAGGTTTGTGGTCGGGACTGTTGAGATGAGGGGGAAAGGAATTGTTTTGCCATAGCTTTGGTAAAACCCGGCCGCTATGTGAATATTTGTTTGGAGAACGCCCAAAATTTTGGGTACTGTTAATTTCAGGGACATCAGCCGCTTCAACACCGAAAAGAAAGGAAGCAATGCCCTCGCCAACTTTCTACACTCGTTCATGGCTGTCAATTTCCCATTGAAGGATACATTCTTTCAACCAGACAACGCCCCTTCTGATCACTCCCGTTTGGTGTGGTTGTCTCCCGTTTAGCAACTCTCAAATCTAGTTGGAGGAACATTCCGGTGAGTTCGCAACTCTCAAATAATTCCCCGGCTCTCTGGATTTGATTCCGTTTGAGTATCAGTGGGGCGAAGTGGACCGAGGCGAAATGAAATTGAATCCAATTGAGTATCTGTGTGACGAAGTGGAGCGATGCATTACGGACGACTATTCTGGAATTACGGGCGGCAACATCACCCGAACATGCCACAACGTGTGGCTGCTGTTGTGAAGGAGTAAGGTGGATCCAGACGTTATTTGGTGGCTGTGTACAATAATACTGTATTTACCATACATATTAGAGTCCATACCACGACGTATTACTGCTGTTATTACCGCATTAAGCCCCGTTTGGGAACTTGCGGGCATAAATTTTGCTAATTAATTTCGATCGTCTAACTGTAGCAACAATGACATTGGGTTTCCCAGCATTGGCGACCCAGTTTCATCGTTGAGACCTGTTCGAGTTGTATTTCACACGAGATCGTAGGAGGTTGTCGCAAGAACTCATATGCCGCAATGAAGTTAAGTTTTAAAACTAGCATTCCCGTATCATTTTTTTTTATTATTATCTCGGTACTTCTAAAAGGAGAAAAAAACTGTTTACCTAAAACTAAACCTGCACCTGACTCATACTAATTTGGAGAGCAGCAAGCAAAGAAAGATTTGTTTAAAAAAACAACTTAAATTTATTTTGAAATGTTACTTAACGTAATTACAGATTAATGGTGGGACCAGATAAGTTTTATTAAATCACATCACTTCCAACGTAGTTAGGTTAAGCTAAAGATTCATAACTTATCTAACAATCCGCCTCGTACGGGTTAAAAAACATTATTTCATTTTCAAATTTCATAAATTACTTCGACATGCAAGGGTTTGAATATTTGGACGATGCCTTACTCTGTGTCTTCTACTTCACTGGTCTTCCTAGGATGATTTTTTTATTTTTATTTATGTTATTTATTAGAACTCTTTTTTCTGTACAATATCACAATACAACACCCAAAAGAACGAACAACATGTCACATAACCTAAGGTAAATAATTACAAGATATTATATAATACACCAATGAAACCAATATAAATAAGACAATTTTCCAGTTTTTAACAATATAATTCGTCAGGAAACTGCTTTCCTCTTTCATCCATGATGGGGTTGGTATCCTCCGTGGATAAAATGTAGCCTTACCCTTTGCTCTTCAAGAGCCGTCGGTACTTGGACGCCTCCCCCCCCTAACAATTTTGCATCTCGGCCACCGCGCGCTTAACAACCTTACATTTTTGATGCACCTCTCCAATCCTCCGGGATTTCTCTGCCTCCTACCAACTTTCCACTGCAACCTTGATTTCTCCTTTTTCCCCTTTTACTTTCTCCGTCGTTTTCGCTTCTCCTGTACTCCTAAGCGTGTTTTTACCTCCTGGGGGTGTCACCTTCGCCTACATTGGTTCCTTGGAGGGGGAGGGGGGCATCCCTCATCCACTCGGGGTTCGTGCTCTGGTGGACGACGACCACTGGCCATTTCGAGCAGAAGAAGTTCTGGCTAGCTGAACATCTGTCAAGCTAAACCCTTAAAAATTTTACTTGGCCTTAACTGTCACCCTATTTCCGGAGTTTTATTAACAGGGTACATTCGTATACATTTCTAAGTCTTTAAGTACGATCGAATGCACGTACGCCCGCCTGAGTTATGTTCCCCGACACAGAGACTGGGTGACAGTTATTACATAAGTTTTACTTTCTGACTAGATTCAGGCAGAGCTTCTTTGAAGGAGTCGAGCCGCACAGTCGCCACTGTGGCCTATTGTTAGCTAAGGCTATACTACTATGTAATCTTTACGTTACACCGCCGTGCTTGTTCTTTGCAAATGCCTGGCAATGAAATTTTCTTTCATTTCGTTTTCAGAACTTTACACCTAGCCTGGCGTCAGTGTTCCGATCTTCCTTGCTACGCCGAGGGAAAGCAAGGAGAGAAAAAAAAAGATAAAAAAACAATATGGCAAAATTTTTAAACAACCTAGGGCGGCAGAGGCGTAACTAGGGTGGGGCGGCTGTCCAGGGTGGGGCGGCTGTTCAAGTGAGGGAGCAAAATTCATTGCTTACAATCTGATTAAATTTGGAGTTGAAGCTTTTGCAACAGTTTCTAGATCACTTTTCTTCGTGCCGTACTTTGTCATATGTTCATTTACAGAATTTGTTTATAATATATTTCGCTAATTTTTGTAGTTTTCTCCTTTCTTCTTTAAAATGTTCAGGGAAGTTAGTTGCACAAATTCAGAAATGGTAGGCGCGCTTGTACATACATTGCGAGATAAGGATGTCGTTCACATTGTTGAATATTTTCTGGGAACTATTCTATCATTTGCAACTGCGAGCCACGACAAGGTGGTTTTGGTCCATTTGGTATGGTACTGATGGTCCGAACTGGTTGAAAAAGCTGAACAAACAGTCGAAGTTTTATTTTATTTTTTATTTTGCTCTGGAGTTTTTCGATCACCATCAGTCACAGACCTCGTCTTATAGCTAAATATTTATATATTAATAATAATAATAAACAAAGACATCGTTCTTTCCACGTTTTAGCAACACACAGCAACCGAAAAATTGTTATTCAGTCACCGCCGGGGAATTAAATCCCGGATCTCTCGATATCTAGCCGAGCGCGGCAGCCTTACACCACCACAGCGGCCAACAATTCACGGCGCTATGTGTGTTTTTCTTTTCCGGTCAGCACCTGACATAAATTCGTAAGATGGTCTCAGCTACTGAGAGGTCTCCATCTGGTGGGTATTAACGGCACTGACTATATATTAATTATAGCAATTAAATCCAAGGGCGAGATCCAAAGTGAAAATCCTTTAAATACGTGGTGTCAGTTGAATAAATAAGTCCATCGCTCTTTCAACGTTAAGCAACGCACGGCAAAAGTTAAATTAGAGGTATTAGGCTTTCTGAGTTTTCCGTCTCGTCATGTCCTAGTAAAGACAGTTCAAACGCTACACAAAACTCAGTCTATTGTTTTAGATAAGGTGCGTCGATTTTTAAAGCGTCTTTTGTAAAAAAGATCGTGCGTATGTTACCGGTTTGTCCGTCCATCTGTGGACACCATATTTCTGCGACTATTAGTCCGAGTTGAAAAATTATTTTTGCATTGGGAAGCTTGAAATGATGATCCTTGCATTCCAGTTTTTTTTACGATGCACAAATACATTTTATTCCATAATTGCTTCTAAATATCCGATTGAAAAAATTATTTTACCTTTCGATTCCATTTATAGGACTATTTCAGGTACAGTCACATTTTCAGGTTACGCATAGATTTTCTTCCTCTAGGAGGTGTAAATGGAAAATGCGTTTCCTCGAGATCTTTGCTTCTAAAACTGCGCTTTGAAAATATTTTCCTGCGCCAGATACAGCTCCTGATGGGAAATGTTTTCCATGTATGTAATTTCTAATTTTTGGTAAAGAATTGTTTGGCCACCAGAGGATATGTTAATTTCTGCTTCTGATGTATTTGCAGTAAAATCTGAGCTTCTAAAAGCTCGACTGAAAAAATTATTTCGTGACAGATACCGCTCATGTCGATAAACCTTCTCGGAATATTTTCTTCTTAAATAATGCATGGTTTCTCCGCCAGGGGGCGTAGACGTGTATCTTATTTTTGTCAATATATCTGCTTCTAAAAGTCCGATTTGAAGAATTCCTTTTTTGTTGGACAGCGTTTCCAGTACAAAATGTTTCTCACATAATTTCAAAATTTCCAAATAATGCAGACTTTTCGCTAGGGAGCGTAAAAGCAAATTGCGCTTTCTCGATATCTCTCCGTCTAAAACTCAGATTCGAAATATTCTTCCTGTATCGGATGCAGCTTCTGATGGGAAATATTTTGTATAAAATTTCTGATAAAGAGTAGTTTGGCCTGCAGGGGGGAGTAAGTATTTTTTTCTGCTTCTGATGTATTTGCAACAAAATCTGAGCTTCTGAATACTCGACTGAAAAATTTCTTTCGTGGACCGATACCGCTCACCTCGTAAAACCTTTTGGGAATAATTTCTTCTTAATATAATGCGTAGTTTTTCTGCCAGTTTCATTTTTGTTCAATATCTCTGCTTCTAAGAGTCCGATTTGAAAAATTCTTTGTTGGAGAGATTCTAGTATGAAATGTTTGTCATATGGCTTCAAATTTTTCGTAACGCACAAGTCTGCCACCAGAGAGCGTAAGTTCAAATTTCCATTTACAGCAATATCTGCGGGACTAAAAACACGATTGAAAATCTTTTTCGGTCAATTACTACTAACTATGCAAACTGAGTGCATTTTCTTCCCAAAGTAATGCACAATTTCAATGTTAGGGGCGCCAATATTTAATCTGTTTTTCTCAACATCTCTCCTTTTTCCATGAAGAATATTTTTCGCCTATCTTAAATCTTTCCATTAAGAAAAATTCTTCCTCTAGAAAATATAGAGTTATATCATGTTTCCTTCTAGATGCATATTTCTTCTTTTAACTGTTCGATTTGGAAATCTCTTTGCTTCTGATACCTTCCTTGTGCTATGAGAAACTTTTTCTCCGCCATTTGTTAATTTTCGTAACATACACTATATTGACACAAGTCACTGGACACCTGGAAGGGAAACACGACATAGCCATTTATTGGCATACATTAGTACGGTGTCGGTCCACCTTTGGCCTTTCGAGACATGCTTTCGACAAGGTTTTGAAACACAGCAATAGGTATACGATTCCATTTAGTACATAATGCTGACGCTAATTGTTGCTTAGTAGTGGGCCTTGGTTCCAAACTTCCTATGATGCGCTCTAATTCATCCCATAGGTACTCTATGGGAGTAAGATCAGGGCTCTGTGCTGGCCAGTCCACACACGATACGGAATTATCGTCAAACCACGCCGTAACAGTCCTTGCTTTATGGTTCGGTGCATTATCCTGCTGGTACCAACAAGGCTCGGTTCCATAGTATTGCCACAGAGTTGGTGGGGCATAATTGTCCAGAATAGCGAGGTAGACGTGCTGGTTAACAGCTTTGTCCACTATAACCAATGGGCCGGGACCATGCCACGAAAAACACCCCCACACACGAGTACTCTGCCAGCTCCAAACTTGACCGTAAGAACAAGTACACTGTGGTAAATAGTGTTCCCCTGCTGCTGCCATACCCACACACGGCCTTCCGACTGATGGATCGTGTATCTGAATTCATCACTCCATAGGACCCGTTTCCATTGATCTACGGTCCACGATAAATGTGGTTTATTTATTTATTTATTTATTTTTATTGGAGGTTTAACGACCACCGTGAGCAACTCAATGGGCTATAAGCAGTCGCCCGTCCCTAATTTAGGGCCACTGGTTCCAGGGAAGGGAGAGAGCCAGTGCCGTAAGACAAACACAACATCCATGCCTCACCGGGATTCGAACCCGAACCCCGTTCGGACGAATGATCAGAGGCCATCGCTTAGACCACTGCGCCACCGGGGCGGCAAATGTGGTTTACACCATGCTAAACGACGAGTAGCATTCCGAGTGGAGATGAAAGGCTTATGAGCAGCCGCACGACTACTGTAACTTATGGAATGAAGTTCTCTCCGAATGGTAGTTGTATATACTGAGGTTCCAGCATTTTTACTCACCTGTACACTGAGATCTTGTGCAATACTCCGTCGATTAGCTGTAACGACTCTCCAGAGGCTTCGACGTCCCCTCTCTGATTTTCTTTGGTCTGCCGGTACGTTTTGCTGCTTCGGGCACGCCATGTATCTTCCACTTATTCAATACATCCAAAACAGTTGACTTGGGTATGAATAACAAGTTTTCGGTTGCTGTGCGTTGCTTAACGTGGAAAGAGCGATGGATTTATTTATTTAGCTATTACGATAAGAAAAACTGGCTCACATATCCGACGTAACAGGTGAAATTTCTAATTTTTGGTAGTTACTTTAACTTTTACATTAGTTAAATGTTTTGCTTATAGCAGATCTCACTCATATTATTTTGCTAGCTATTGTTTTAAATTAACAAGTATTATTTGCCTTCGATTAATTGATAAACAGTTTGATTAACTAGTGTTAACCTGACAACGTAATATGCCAAAAATAGCCTTCCTTCCCTTCCCATCTTGTTTTATCTGTCTGGCTGTAACGAAGTTCGCATATATCGAATGTTTTTTATTCTCCCTTCAGATTCGTTACATACTGAGTATTAATTCATTGGAATTCTTATGTCTTAACGATATTTGAAACAATTTCTTTATCACAAATCGATTTGATTATTACTCAAAGTAAATCAAAGTGATCTCACTCGTATTTGAATAATTCTGAATGTACCATCATACAATGTGAGATATTTTTCTGACACACACTCATCAAGATTCACAAATTTCATATCAGTTACAAAAAGATACGAAAAAAAACCAAAACAAATCTGTTTGCTTTAACTGTTTTAAAAACCTATCATCAAAGCACGTTGATATTAGACAAAACGAAAATATTATGTAGTGTGAAAGTAGGGATTTTTGTTCATGAACATCAACCATCAACTAACTGTCTTGAATACGGAAAATGCGATTATTCATACACTATTTCACTTTCCACTGAAGACATAATCAAAAGAAGCAAAGTAATACAAATTTGGAAGATGTGGATCTGTTTATTGGTGTAAATAAGACAAGGATGTTAAGTAAGGTAACATCTGAAAACTTGAAAATTTAGTCGTCCTGGAGCGGAAATAGAACCCGCGTCTCCCGGATAGAGCCGAGTATGCTAACCACTACACCATCCAGAACGACCAAGTTTCAAGTTTCCGATTAATTTGAATATAACTATCACAGGATTTGCTGGTCGAAGCAATAATCGGAAACTTGAAACTTGGTCGTTCTGGATGGTGTAGTGGTTAGCATACTCGGGCTCTATCCGTGAGACGCAGGTTCGACTTCCGCTCCAGGACGACGAAATTCTCAAGTTTACGGATATTATCTGTCTTAACATAAATGTCATACTTACACCAATAAACGGATCTACATCTTCCAAATTAGTAGTGCACAATGGTGTAATACCGTATTTCATTCATTGAAAAACAAAGTAATTTCCTTAAAAGGTAGAGGGCAGCCAAAGTAAGCTTCAGCGCAGCTTAAAAGTGGGTGTGGTAAGAAGACCCATTTTTAAGCTACACTGAAAAATGGGTGTTCTTACGCACCCATTTTTCAGCGCGCATGTGCCAGCCACTCGCTAACCATGTCAAACTAAGCAGGCAGCCCCGGTGTCGCAGTGGTCTAAGGCGCTGGCCTCTGATCATTCGTCCGTAAGGGGTCCGGGTTCGAATCCCGGTCCGGCATGGATGTATGATTGTCTTACGGCACTGGCTCTCTCCCTTCCCTGGAACCAGTGACCCTAAATTAGGGACGGGCGACTGCTTATAGCCCATTGAGTTGTTCACGGTGGTCGTTAAACCTCCAATCAAAAAAAAAAAAAAAAAAAAACTAAGCAGAGACTCTTGCTGGCCGAGTTGTCAGAGGCGATGGTTTCTGACTAGTCACCCGGCCCAGGTTCGAGTTCTGGATGAATCATGAGCTGTGTTTGTCTTACTGCGTGGATCTGCCCCTTCTCTGTAACCAGTGGCCCTAAATTTGGAACGGGCAACAGCTTATAGACCTTAAAATTGCTCCTTGTGGTCATTAATGCCACATAAGACAATCAAAAGTACGTGTTGCATGCGTCAGGACTAATGAATGTGACTCTAAGCTACCTTGCAACATACCACTGAGGTGACGCAAGTGTCATAACGGAGAGTTGCAGCGATAAGCTTAGGTCGGTGTATTTCGGTCCGGAGAATAACTGGCTACGGAGAAAGAAGATGTAGTTTCGAATCCCATCATGGCCGAAAAAGGTCAATGTTTTCACATGGACGCCCGAACATTAAAATGAATCTGCTAGCAGCGAGGTCCAAGAACAATGTTGTAATGCTTCTTCCACACATCATTTGGAATTAAAAAAAAAAGTTCCTTGTAGCAGTTGTCACACAAACTAGTACTCACTACAATAAAAGCAAACACAAATACAACAGACAACTATTCAGTGCAGAGACATTACTCCAACTGGCAACTATTGCCATTATAGAGAGGTGGAGATGAGCTCAAGTGCAAGTTCACACATGTTTGAACCTTGTTTGCACATGTTTCGCATGCCCAGAAAGAAGTACTTGGGGAGGGGGACTCAGTACTTTTCTTTTCCCTCCCAAATTCATAAAAAGATCTGCTATAGAACAAGTTTAAGTGGCAACATTTTTTTTTTTTTTTTGGTATGAGGTTTAACGACCACCGTGAGCAACTCAATGGGCTATAAGCAGTCGCCCGTCCCTAATTTAGGGTCACTGGTGGCAGGGAAGGGAGAGAGCCAGTGCCGTAAGACAAACACAACATCCATGCCTCACCGGGATTCGAACCCGGACCCATTTCGGACGAATGATCAGAGGCCATTGCTTAGACCACTGCGCCACCGGGGCGGCACATAATTTTTCAGCAGATATGACTGAATCAGTACTTCAGAAAAAAAAGTATTTTTTGTTTTTTTGTTTTGCTTAAACCTTTTTTTTTTTTTTTCCATTTGGGAGTTTAACGACTACCGTAGGCAACTCGATGGGCTTCCGTTCCAAATATAGGGTCACTCATATGCTTCGGTTCCAAATATAGGGCCGCAGGTTCAAGGGAAGGGAGAGAGCCAGTGCCATAAGACAAACAACATGTATGTCTCACCGGGATTTGAAGCAGACCGATCTCAGACGAATGGTAAGAAGCCAGCGTTTAGACCATTGCTAAAAAGTTAAAGTGAGCAAGAAGAGTTAACTTAAGACAAAAGTTTACAGCCATCGTTTAGACCATGACTTTAAACTTTTTTTTTAATTTTGTGGCAGAGCTATTTCATAGACAAGTCTGAACATCAGTTTTGAAATTAGCATATGCCGCCCCGGTGGCGTAGTGGTCTAAGCGATGACTTCTGATCATTTTTTTTTTAATTGAGAGTTTAATGATCACCGTGAGCAACTCAATGGGCTATAAGCAGTCGCCCTTCCCTAATTTAGGGTAACTGGTTCCAGGGAAGGGAGAGAGCTAGTGCCGTAAGACAAACACAACATCCATGCCTCACTGGGATTCGAACCCAGACCCATCTCGGACGAATGATCGGAAGCCATTGCTTAGATCACTGAGACACCGAGGCGGCACCGATCATTCATACGAGAGGTCCGGGTTTTTTTGTTTTTTGATTAAACGACCACCGTGAGCAACTCATGGGACTTTAAAGTCGCCCGTCCCTAATTTTTCACTGGTTGTGAAGGAGAGAGCCAGTGCCGTAAGACAAACACAACATCCGCCTCACCGGGATTCGAACCCGGACCCCGTTCGACGAATGATCAGAGGCGCATCGCTCTGACAACTGCGCCGAACCGGGGCTGCGGGTCCGGGTTCGAATCCCGGTGAAGCATTGATGTGTTTTTCTTGCGGCGCTGGCTCTCTCCCTACCCTGGAAACAGTGGCCCTAAATTAGGGACGGACAACTGCTTATAGCCCACTGAGTTACTCACGGTGGTCCTTAAACCTCAAATAAAAAAAATAAATACATAAATAAATCGGCATATTCAAATATCAAAAGCAACAAATTCCAAACAATAAAACCGGTTGTGCACCTGTGTGATTCACGTTCAGTTTCCTTTTTAGCACGTCTTTTGTGAAAAAAGATCGTGCTTATGTTATCGGTTTGTCTGTCCGTCTGTAAACACGATATCTCTGCAACTATTAGTCCGATTTGAAAAATTCTTTTTGCATTGGGAAGCTTGAAATATGCGAATGATGATCCTTCATTTCGTTTTTTTTTTTTACGATGTACAATTTTGCCGCTAGAGGGCGTAAAGGCAGTTATCGAATTCAAAAATACGTTTTATTCCACATGTTTGCTTCTAAACATCCGATTGAAAAAATTATTTTATCTTTCGATTCAATTTATGTCGAAGAGTATTTTAAATATAGTTACTTTTTCAAATTACGCATAGATTCTCCGCTAGGGGGCGTAAAAGTAAATTACATTTTTCCCGATAACTTCTTCTTAAACTCCGATTTGAATTTTTTTTTCTTCAGCGGATACACTTTTTCAAATTACGCATAGATTCTCCGCTAGGGGGCGTAAAAGTAAATTACATTTTTCCCGATAACTTCTTCTTAAACTCCGATTTGAATTTTTTTTTCTTCAGCGGATACACCTCCTGATGGAAAATCTTTTGCATATAATTTCAAATTTTTAGTAAGGAATATTTTAGCCACCAGGGGCCGTAAGTGTTAATTTTTGCTTCTGATGTATTTGAAGCAAAATATGAGCTTCTAAATTCTCGATTGAAAAAAAAAAGGCGTTTGTAGACCGATACTAGTCGTGTCGACAAACCTTTTGGAAATATTTTCTTCTTAAAATAATGCATGGTTTCTACGGCAGGGCGCGTAGATGTATATCTTAATTTTGTCAATATCTCTACTTCTCTAGGAGTTCGATTTAAAAAATTCCTTAGTTGGATAGTGTTTCCAGTGTGACATGTTTTTCATATAATTTCAAAATTTTCAAGTAAATAGACTTTCTGCTAGAGGGCACAAAGGTAAATTTTGTTTTCTGCGTTATTTCTGCTTCTAAAACTCAGATTTGAAAAATTCTTATTGTATCGCACACAACATCTGATGGAAAATATTTTTCATATAATTTCTAATGTTTGGTAAAGAATGGTTTGGCCACCAAGGGGCATAAGTGTTAATTTCTGCTTCTGATGTATTTTTAGCAAAATCTGGGCTCCTGAAAACTAGACTAAGTTTTTTTTTTTTTCTTGGACCGATACCGCTCATATTGAAAAACCTTTCGAGAATACTCTCTTCCTACAATAATGCATGGTTTTCCCACCAGAGGACGTAAACTCATATCTTATTTTTGTTCCTAAGAGTCTGATTTTAAAAATTCTTTGTATTGGAGAGTGTTTCCGGTGCGAAATGTTTCTCCTATAAATTCATGTTTTTCTTAACGTACAAGTCTGCAACCAGAGGGCGTAAGCTCACGATTCCGTTTACAGCAATATCTGAGGGATTAAAAACCCGATTGAAAAACTTTCTTCAGTCAGATACTATTGTTTTCTATACCGGTTCCATTGACCTTGAATAGTTTTGATAAATTTAATTTGCGTCAAACGGATTCAAAAGACGTGCTTATTACACCCGAAAATTCGGTGCCATCTTTCTCATTTGTTTTCACTTTACGCATCCGTTTAGGGATGTTTATTGTTCAGTAACTTTCACTATCGTAGTGTCTTTCGACCTGTGTCCTTTATAATTCATACCCTATTTTACAACGTCACAGGCAAGACACGACAGTCCGAAAACTTACTGAACACTAAAGATCCCTAAACGAATGTGTAACATGAAAACAAAAATGGAAACTGAACGTGAACTTAAATCACACAGGTACACAACCGTTTTGTTGTTTGGAATTTATTTGCTTTTGACGTTATTTGAGTATGCAGATTTCAAAACTAATGCTTAGGTTTATTTATTAAGTAGTTCTGCCACAAAATGAAAAAAAAATTAAGTCACCAGGTGGCGCAGTGGTCTAAGCGTTGGCTTCCTACCATTTGTCCGAGATGGGTCTAGGCTCAAATCCTGTCAGACATGGATGCTGTGTTGATGAAGGCCGCGGGTGGCCGAGTGGGCAACGTTCGTGACTGCCACGGAAAGGGCCTCAGGTTCGATCCCAGGCAGGTACGAACGCTCGATCCACTAAATATCCGCCGTGCGTCGGATGGGCACGTTAAGCTGTCGGACCCCGGGTACGGGCCCCCCGGTAATAAATAAGGGCGTCTTCCTCCCCCTTTCTACTTCGCTTCCGTGTCACTTTCCTATGAGGCGCTCTAGCCGAAATCTCCTAGTTTCCTATTTCTAAGGGTTGTTTAAGACCTGGGGCCAGACACTCCCTTCCTAAAATCCTGTACATATGATCATAATGTGTTGATGTACGACGGTCCTCATTTCATACTTGCGTCTTACAATGCCTTGTACCATTAATGCCTAGATTCGTAACCACAGTGCAATACGCCTTTGCTCTCGAAAATTTTTGAAGCTTACAACGTTTTTGCATTCCCTGAATATTCAAATGTTGCACTGCTTTTTTGAATCAAACAACTAAATAGGAGTACACTGGACGTGCAAGTACGAACTCATTCACCTTTTAATAATTCGTTTTTGATATTTGATAGCACAAACGGACGTAAAATTATGTCAACTAATGCCGACCAGGGACGTTGCTAAGGGATGCGAGGGTGGGCTAGAGTCCACCCGGAAAATTTTCTTGCCCACCCAGTTCAAGATGTACTGTTTTTTACTTTCTGTTAACTTTTAAATATAATCTGAACTTTGCCAAGGAATAATGAGTCACGTTTTCCGTCGTGTAGCGACGGAAAACGTGACTCTTATTATTTCTGGGGGAATAGGTATATTTCCCCAGAAAGAGCGTTGTTTATTTCTCTGTAGAAAAGATATCAAACTTACACCTGCAGGATCATGAAAATTTAAATTGTTCTCCACTCTTCCAATTCCTTAGCCTCAGCTTTTTTTTTTCATGTTACTAGCAATCGTGCCCGTTCTCCGAACGGTGAATCTATAAAATTATTGTTTGAACATAAAATTAAAGAAAGGGAAAGAACGATTTAGAACAACGTCGTGACGTCAATGCATACGGTTTGACGTAAAACGGAGCAGGCTTTGGCGCCCCTTAATTTTAAATTAAAATTTGAAATTTTCAAAGCATTTTATAGGGATTCTGACAAAATTATCTTTAAACCTATCAGCAATTTGAAACCGTGAAACTAAGCCACCCTTTTGAATGATTTGGCTTTCAGACTGTTTTCTTGGTGTAGAAGTGGTAGAAAAATTAAAGCCGACAATGTTTCAAAGCGCTGTTAATTTTTTTTTTTTTTTTTTTTTTTCGTGCATTTGCAGGTATCCGGACTTCCAGACCTACCAGCATGCCAATTTTTAGATCTCTAAGTTATTTAGAAGTGGTTAAACAATTTGCGAAATATTCAAGCTGACAATGTTCCAAAGCCACCATTTTGACTTTTTTTTTTTTTGTTGTTGTTTTCGGGTTTTTGTAGGTATACGAACCTTAAGACCAATGAGCATGCCAATTTTCAGATCTCTAAGTCATTTAGAAGTGTTCGAACAATTCGCGGACGAACACACTCGCATTTTACCTCTTTGCTTTTCATATACGAGGCGAAAGCCTATATTTACATAGGTATAGGACGAATGCCGGCGGAAAACGCAGAACTTTAAAAGCGTCGCTACGTCATTAAGCACTGCGTCATTAGCAGTTTGATTGCAGCCCATCCTTTCACCCAATGAGAAGAGTGCTAAAAATAGCTGCGTCACCATGGCAACAGGTCACGGGACCAGAACTTTCCTGTGTTGTTAACGCTGAAGACAGAATAAGCGCCTCGTTCCTTTCCTTTGAGTCTTTAGAAAATGCTTAAAAATCAGAGTTTATGCTGTAAAATTGCAATGCGTTAAGTTTTATAGTTTGCCATATATCCGTTTTTTAAAATGGATTCCATCACGAAATTGAGAATTTTGTGAAATTTAAAAATTTAATTTCTCGTAAACTGAATCGGAATTCAAAAAAAAGAGGCGACGAGGGGCAAAAATTCGGCCATGGGCCTACACGCCTACAAAGTTTCGTGGTCCTGTTGCATTTAGTGTGTCCGGAACGCGAACTGATAGCACTTTTTTGCTTAACTTAACTTTGAAATACAATAGCTCTTGAAGTATTGCCAGAATCGAAAAACGGTTTATTTCAGCGTGTTCCCCGTACAATTCTCTACAAACGATATCAATTTCATATTTTTGTGTTCAATACTTTTTACGCTTCGAGCTAAAAAAAAAGCGCGAGTGTTGGGAAATTTCTAAAACAGCGGTGTCGGCAGCGGCAGTTACTTTTTTCTTTTTTTAGAATACAGAGACTATGGCTAAAGTCGAACGAGGAGGATGGACAGGAATCACAGAAGGTAGGGTCTAAAGCTATACCATAGCTCGCCTGCTCCGGGTCAGTGAGGGTACAGGACGCGGCTAAAGACTGCTTTGGAAGAGATGAATACAAGACAAGGTCGCTGGATTGAAGGAAGGGGAAGGTATTGTGTGTCTGCGTGTCTTTATTTCGCCTCAACTCTGATACACGAAAACAGTTGCTTTCAGATCCTTCTCCTAGGCATAAAAATATTTCTTTGAATCAGTGCGTCCAATTGCTGTTGATAGTAGTGTGTTATGTTTGCTATACAAGTACGTAAATCTTCAGGATTTACTTGTTTTATTAAAAATGTATGGAGGGAACTTTAAAGAAAAAAAATTCGTCACCAGTTTTTTTTATCTCTAAGAAATAAATAGATTTTAATCCACTTTATTTCCATTTATCACATACGTCCGTTAGTTCTGACCGTCAGCTATACGTAATACGGAACTGAGGTCATCGTTATAATTATCTATTCACTAGTCATCAACCTTAAAACGGCGTGCAGCAAAACAAAATCACGCAAAATTTATCTTACTTTTCTAACGCTACTGCATCGAATGGTTAAGGGATGGAGGGTTGAAACTCACTTTGTTCGAAAGCGGACTCCATAACCTATCTAATGATGTATTATTTATTACTCTACGAATACCAGTTTCGAAGATACAAGCATTCACATTGAGACATGTTTTCGGTGCATCCGTGCTCCTATTGTTACTGCCCCCCTCACCCAGCGCGGAGAAAGACATAATTCTACGTCAAAAGACCCCAAACCTTATGTCCTATTCTATTCCAAAAGGTGCAAAAACTTCGAGACAGTTCCAACATTTATGAGCATGAATTGTGGGAGAGGAATATGTGTGCACGAATTCTTTGGCAGCCTGTATTATAAAGAATTAAAATTCTTTATTTCAGGGGTTAGTAAATCAAGTTGCTGCCAAACTTGGCCCTGCAAAATAATAATCACCCACCCGAATTTCGAGGTCTAAGGACGTCCCTGATGCCGACATAAAATATAAAAGCTTGTTTGTATAGTTTAATTCTATGTCTTATGTGCTTAAGTCTTGCGCACACGTACAGTATATTGACAAAAGTCATCGGACACCTAGAACAGAAACACTGCATTTATTGACATACATTGTTATGGCGTCGGTCCACCTTTGGCCGTAATGCATGCACTGATCCTTCGAAACATGCTTTCGACAAGGTTTTGGAACACAGCGATAGGTATGCGCTTCCGTTCTGTACATAATGCTGCCGCTAACTGCTGCTTAGTATTAAGCCTTGGTTAAAGACTTTTCATCCGGCGCTCTAATTCATCCCATAGGTGCTCTATGGGATTAAGATCAGGGCTCTGTGCTGGCCAGTCCACACACGATACGGAATTATCGTTAAACCACGCCGTAACAGTCCTTGCTTTATGGTTCGGTGCATTATCCTGCTGGTACCAATAAGGCTGGGTTCCATAGTATTGCCACAGAGTTGGTAGGGCATAATTGTCTAGAATAGCGAGGTCGCTGTGCTGGTTAAAAGGTTTGTCCACGATAAACACGAGTACACTGCCAGCTCCAAACTTGACCGTTGCAATAGTACACTGCGGTGAATAGTAGCGTTCCCCCGGCTGCCGCCATACCCACACACGGCCATCAGACTGATGGATCGTGTATCTGGATTCATCACTCCATAGGACCCGTTTCCATTGATCTACGGTCCACGATAAATGTTCTTTATGCCATGCTGAACGACGAGTAGCATTCCGAGTGGAGATGAAAGGCTTATGAGCAGCCGCACGACCACGGTAACCCATTGAATGAAGTTCTCTGCGAATGGTACGTGTACATACCGAGGTTCCAGGATTTTTACTCACTTGTACACTGAGGTCTTGTAACGACTCTAGTGAGAGTAGTTACAGTTAATAACTCCGTCGATTAGCTGTAACGACTCTCCTGAGGCTTCGACGTCCTCTATCACTGATTTTCTTTGGTCTGCCGGTACGTTTTGCTGCTTCAGTCAAGCCATGTGTCTTCCACTTATTCAGTACACCCAAAACAGTTGACCTGAGTATGTTTAAACGCCTCTCGGTTTCTCTTATGGACAACCCACTAATATAACACCCAACAATCTTTTCCTTTCTCAAAGTCAGTTCTCTCCAGCCTCGACATTTTCACTCAACCTTACAGTGCGATATGAACGCGGTCAGCTGCAGGCTTATTTGTACACCGTTTGCAGCTGTACCGCGCATCTTAACAACGCAGCGGATCCGTTCATTTGCTTTTGAAGACTTGTCCGGTGACTTGTCAATGTAGTGTACATGGTTTTTACTAAATCTTCGGGCCAAATATCATAATTTAAATGCATATCCGTCTATGTACGATATATTAAGAATTATAAAATAAGTATTAAACGTACGGTTGTTGAAAAGCAATCCGCTAAATCATAAGTTATCTTCCCTTCACTTCCTTGTAAGACTTGCAATTTCACACTCTTCCAACTTGCAGTACAGAAACATTGAAATTAGACATATGCAACGAATCGCCGAGGCCAATGGATATTCCGAGATGTTTAACAAGATATTCGAGAGGGTGCTACAAGCAGACTTCTCTATACTCTTGAAATAGATAAGGTTACAACGAAATATGTGGGATCAATGCAGTACCTAACAGACGTTACGCATATACTAAAAAACGTATGCAAGAAACATCACATAGACTTTGGAGTTGGTACAAAATATATTTTGTCAATTGTAAAGACTAACCGCGAAACTATCCCCTTGGAAAATAGACACCGGGTTTATTGTATTCTGTTGAAAGCCTCGGCTCCACGACACGAAGTGTGTCGAAAAGAATTTTGGGGCACAAGCACACCATCAAGAATCAAATGGAGTCTACAGCACTCTCAAGAAAAGTTAATGCACGAACGCATTATCCTGAATGGAATGCGGTCAACATCTTGGCTACATCTAAATCTAGACGATCCTTACTTTTAACTGAACGTCTGTTCATTCAATCATTGGGACAGAAGTGCTGTAATGATGAAAACTCCTCTGCGATGCCAGTGCCGTAAACTACCCTGCTGTAGCGTATAAGGAATGGACGGATGTACCGGACCATCTGATAATGTAATGTGACTTAGAATTGATATAACATTTGTATCAACTTATGGAGCCACAAAGCTTTGAATCCAGTGCGTCAGGGACCATCGACCAGATTACATCATAGACACCTGACGGATTCCTGTATAAAATATGGTGTTCCCGCTGCCCAAGCTGTTCACTCTGTCTGATGATGAAGCGCCGGGTGCTTCGAAAGAGCTTGCGTAGTTATCATGTTTTTAGTAATAACATTTTTAATACTTATTTTATAATTCTTAGTATATCGTGTATAGACGGCTTTGCATTTAAATTATCATACATGGCTTATCATCATCATCATCATTGTCAACCATTATCAATCCACTGCTAGACGAAGGTCTCTCCAGGTTTCCTCCACAACGGTCTGTCTTGTGCCAGTCTCCTCCATGTCACTCCCGCATACTTTCGAATTTCATCCACCCATCTCACATGTGGTCTTTTTCTGGGTCTTTTCCTGTACCTAGGAATCCAATCTAAAATTTCGGCTGTCCATCGATGGTCTGTCCTTCTGGCAGTATGTCCAGCCCATTGCCATTTCAGGGATTTAACTCTGATCATGATGTCTTCCACTCTTGTCATTTTTCGGGTCCACGAGTTCATCTTCTTATCTCTCCTGCTTACACCAAGCATGCACCTCTCCATGCTACTTTGAGTTGTCTGCAGCCTTTGTATGTCTCTTTTAGTTAAGGTCCACGTCTCTGCACCATACGTAAGCACTGGAAGGATGCATTGATCAAACACTTTTCTTTTAAGACATAATGGCATATTGCTCTTGAAAATTATGCTGTTTCTTCTAAAAGCTCTCCAGGCAAGTTTTGTACGCCGATTAATTTCTTCATCAATGTGACCCTTACTTGATATCTGCTGTCCAAGATAAACGTACGTGTCTGTTATCTCCAGCTTTTCTCTATCAATCGATAAATCTTCATTTCTTGTAAAAGCGTTGAACATCACCTTTGTCTTCTGAAAGTTCATTTTTAATCCCACTTCTTTACTATTGTCAGCAAGTTCCTGGATCATACTCTGCAGCTTTGATGGGGTAGTTGCAAAAATGACTACGTCATCAGCAAAACGAAGGTGGGTTAGATAATCTCCATTAATCTTTATCCGTTTGTTTTCCCAGTTCAGTGATTGAAAGACATTTTCCAATGTGGCATTAAAGAGCTTTGGAGATATGGTGTCACCTTGTCTCACTCCCTTTCCAATTTTTATGTGTGTTGTATTTTCAAACAGCCGAATCTTTGCACTTGCATTTTCATAGATGTTATTAATAACATTAATGTATGCATCTTCAATACCGCAGGATTTCAGGGCTATTGTAACTGCTGATGGTTTCACCGAATCAAAGGCTTTTTCATAATCGATAAAAGCCATGCACAATGGAAGTTCATATTCCCTCGCTCTTTCAATTAGTTCTCTCAGTACATGGATATGATCTATTGTGCTGTAGCCACTCCTGAATCCAGCTTGTTCTCTTGGTTGAGCCATGTCCAGTGTTGCCTTCAAGCGGTGTGAAAGAACTTCAGTGAAGATTTTATAAACCACTGATAGGAGGCTGATAGGTCTGTAGTTCCTGAGATCCTCAATCTCACCTTTTTTATGTAGCAGGATCATTGTAGCGTTGTTCCAATCCTCAGGAATCTTCCCTTCATTAAGGCATCGAGTGAAAATTTGGGCGAGTACTGTTTCGATTTCTCCACTTGCTTCTTGTATGATTTCTACAGTAATTCCATCTTCTCCTGGAGCTTTCCCCCATTTCATGTTCTTGATTGCATGTGCAACTTCTGCTAGGAGGACTGGAAGAACTCTGGTATTGGTACCTTTCATGATGTCTGGAGTACATGTATCATCCCTTTCATATAATTTGGAGTAGAAATCTTTCACTCTTGTCAACATTTCGCCTCTATTTCTTGTTACAGAACCATCTTCTTTTCTCAGTGCCATAATCTGTTTTCTTCCCTTACTGAGATGTCCCTTTGCTATCTTTAGGCTTTGGTTGTTTCCAATTGCTTTCCTCACTAGTTCACAGTTGAATTTCCTTACGTCTTCAGTGATACTTTTTCGTACTTACTTGCATAGCTCTATATATTTCACTTTGGAAGTCACATCTTCTTTAGTTGTCCTCGTCTCTCTTCTTTTTTGCATCAACATTTTGGTTTTTCCTGATAATTTGTTCAAATGCAACTTGTTCTTAGACCCAGCTAATTTTGTTGCTGCTTCCATAAGAGCTTTGGTTACTTTTCTGTTAACTTCAGAAATATCCACTTCTTCCGATGTTAGGACTTCTAAAGCAGAGAATCTGTTCTTCAGTTCCAACGTGAAGGTATTATGGTGTTTTTTAAGGTAGGTTATATGTCAATACATTTTGTTTGTCTTATGAGCTTGCCACGTTCGAGTTTAGTGTTGAGGTGCATCTTACATCTCACCAATCTATGGTCACTACCTGTGTTGAACTTGTTTAGCACACTGCAGTCTTCTATGACGAATTTTTTGTTACACATAATAAAATCAATTTCACTTGTCGTCCTATTTGGATGTCTCCATGTCCATTTCCTGTGTGGCTTTTTCTTGAAAAAGGAGTTCAAGATGAAAAACCCTTCTGCCTCTGCAAACTCTACGAGAGTATTTCCACGCTGGTTTCTGTTGCCGTGACCGAATTTACCTACTGAAGTTTCATTCTGTTGCCGTTGCCCCATTTTTGCATTGAAATCCCCCATAATTATCTTCAAGTGCTGCTTACCTTTATTATTTAGATGACGAATTTCCTCATAAAATTCTTCAATTTCTTCTTCAGGATGACTTGTGGTGGGTGCATAAGTTTGAATAATCTGTGCCTGGTATCTTCTCGAGAGTTGGATAACGAGTCGTGCAGCTGTGTCAGAGGAACTTTCAACTTCTACAACTTTATCCTTCAGTTTCTTGTTTTTTATAAATCCAACACCACTAGTTCTACCAGTATCAGTCCTACGATAGTAGAAGAGATGTCCAGTTTTCAGTTCAATGAGATCTTCTCCTTTTCTCCTTACCTCACTTAGCCCGATGATGTCCCACTTGATCATTTGTAGTTCCTCTTCCAATTCAAGAAACCTTGAATCAGAAGATAGGGAGCGTCCATTATACGTAGCTAAGGTCAGCATCAGATGGCAGCCTATTCCGGTCCTCCGGGGATTCTTAGCACCCTCTGCCTTCATGTGGCACTGGCCGCTGCCTTGGCCAGGTACATTCCAGCTGCCGGAGACTGAGGGCCAAGATTTAAGTTGTGGAGTCATTTTTGGAGGGGTTTGGCCATAACTCACCACGCTGGCCAAGCGGGTTGGTGAGTGTGTAATAGCATTTCCTCTAATCCCGATGGTATAGTTATACCGCTATTGGCGGTCGTCAGAGCCTCTTTAGTGGGAACAGGATGTACCACGAGAAGGCGGGGTTGACATTTGTCAAGGAGAGGCTGTGATGTTACACATCACTTGACCTTACATCCCACATGGCTTATATGTGTACTTAAATAACAGCGTGTTCCTCGTTTCTAAGCTCTCGCGTGTGTTGCCTTTTCAATAAAAACAATTTTCCGATTAACTGCACATACTGAGATAAAGCAAGTCCACAGCAAAAGCTTATTTCTGAAAAGAGAAATACAAATGATCGAAGTACAACTTGGTAGGCGACATAACTGAAAATAGACGTTAAAAAACCCCGGATGTATGAAAAAAAAATTTTCTTCAAACATTATATTTTACTGAGGAAAAGTTTGTAAAAACTTGTACTAAAAAGGCATCAACTTTGATAAGTGGCCCCGATGGTTGAATGGTCTGAGGCATGGCTGTTTTGCCTGTCTGATGGCACTGTCCTTCTCTGGAATTAGTAGCGACAAACTAAGTACGGGAGATAACTAATAACCCTTGAAAAAAATGGATATTATTATCAAGTTGTTTTTTCATACTCATTTGAGGCCTACAAGGCTCATAGGGTGAAACCTCAAACTTAGGGTGACGGGTTGTAGGCTATGGAGGACAGTCGAACATGCACTCAGCTCATGACTCAGCAGCGGCTCGGACCGAGTCCCAACTCGGAAAAATACCCAGCAGCCTTCAGCTGTGTTCGTTCGTCACAGACACAGTCTAGTAACTTTTGCACATTCTAATTTTAAATTGTTCTTTCTTATCTGATATCTTCGCTGGGAAAAACGTTTTGTTAATTCAGCAAAAAAAATGTTGAATCAACCAAATAATTTTGTCGATATGCAGTCAAGAAAAATGCCTGCTGAATTTACAAAAGTATTTTGCTGAAAATTGATGTTGATTCTACAAAATTTATTGTTATCACGACAAAACGTTTTGTTCTTTTAACAAAATGCCTAGGTCGATTTTCCGGAATTTGTTTGATTCAACAGTATGTATTGTTATCGTGATAAAACGTTTTGTTGCTGCAACCAAACATATTGTTATCGTGACAGTAATTTCTTGCTCCAAAAAAATTTACAGTTATGTAGCTGGACCACTTTGTCTTTAAACTTTGTTTCCAATAGCAACACTTTGCCGGCACAGTAATTTTAGACGGTGGCCTTCGACCCTGGGTGTCAGCCATAATTCAAAACGAAATCTTAAGCGTAAAACGAGATTATTCTGGTCAATAGGAGTGCCCCTATGAAATAGCTAGTAACCACGTGCGCTTTGGCATTAAGATCGATGCCATCTCCATATAATTGAATTAAAAAAAGATTTAGCCAACGAAATAATTTTGTGTTGCCAACAAAACAATTCCGATGGCGTTTGGCTAAAGCAACAAAATAAATCGATAAAACAGCTCAACAACTATTTTGTTGTTTCAAATAAACTTCTTTTTCTCAGCGTTGCGTTGCTACACTTACCGTATTGCGAAATAACCAAATATAGAAACAATCTTCATTGCGCTTTTTAGCACGTCTTTTGTAAAAAAAGACCGTGCTTATGTTATCGGTTTGTCAGTCCGTCTGCACCCACGATATCTCTGCAACTATTAGTCCGATTTGAAACATTCTTTTTGCATTGGGAAGCTTCAAATATGTGAATGATGATCCTTCATTTCGTTTGTTTTTTTTTTACGATGTACAATTTCGCCGCTAGAGGGCGTAAATGCAGACGATGTCGAATTCAAAAATACGTTTTAATTCACATATTTGCTTCTAAACATCCGATTGAAAAAAATCTTTCATCTTTCGATTCCATTTATGTCGAAGAGTAATTCAGATATAGTTACTTTTTCAAATTGCGCATAGATTTTCTGCTAGGGGGCGTAAAAGTAAATTACATTTTTCCGATAACTCTCCTTCTAAAACTCCGATTTGAAAACTTTTTTCTTTAGACGATACACCTCCTCATGGAAAATCTTTTGCATATAATTTCAAATTTTTGGTAAAGAATATTTTGGCCACCAGGGCGCGTAAGCGTTAATTTTTGCTTCTGATATATTTACTATAAAATCTGAGCTTCTAAAATAACGATTGAAAAAATTCTTTCGTTGACTGATGCCACTCACATCGATAAACCTTTTCGGAATTTTTTCTTTTTAAAATATTCCACGGTTTCTCCGTCAGAGGGCGTAGATGTATATCTTGTTTTCCTCAATATCTCTACTTCTAGGAGTCCGATTTTAAAAATGTCTTCATAGTGTTTTCAGTGTGACATGTTTTTCATATAATTTCAAAATTTTCAAGTAATTCATAGACTTTCCGCTAGGGGGCGTAGAGGTAAATTGCGTTTCCCCCTATATCTCTGCTTCTAAATCTCAGATTTGAAAAATTCTTTCTGCACCGGATACAGTCCTGATAGGAAATCGTTTGCACATAATTTCTAATTTTTGTAAAAAAATGGTTTGGCCATCAGGTGGCGTAAATCTTAATTTCCGCGCCTGATGTATTTGCCGCAAAATATGAGCTCCTAAAATCTCGATTGAAAAAAACGTCATTTGTAGACCGATAGTACTCATGTCGACAGACAGTTTAGAAACATTTTCTTCTTAAAATAATGCATGGTTTCTACGCCAGGGGCGTAGATGTATACCTTATATTTGTCAATATCTCTACTTCTAGGAGTCCGATTTGAAAAATTACTTTGTTGGATAGTGTTTCCAGTGTGACACGTTTTTCATATAATTT
The DNA here is from genome assembly GCA_039090855.1 of Macrothele yani. Lineage (NCBI taxonomy): Eukaryota > Metazoa > Arthropoda > Arachnida > Araneae > Macrothelidae > Macrothele > Macrothele yani. Next base: position 154,682,947 of record CM077001.1, on the reverse strand, counting down.
GAAAATTTTCAAATAATTCATAGACTTTCCGCTATGGGGCGTTAAGGTAAATTGCTTTCCCCCAATATCTCTGCTTCTATATCTCCTATTTGAAAAATTCTTTCTGCACCGGATACTGTCCTGATGGGAAATCGTTTGCACGTAATTTCAAATTTTTGTAAAAAATGGTTTGGCCACCAGGTGGCGTAAGTCTTAATTTCCGCTTCTGATGTATTTGCAGCAAAATATGAGCTAAAATCTCGATTGCAAAAAAGTCATTTGTTGACCGATACTACTCATGTCGACAAACCTTTTAGGAACATTTTCTTCTTGAAATAATGCATGGTTTCTACGCTAGGGGCAAAGATGTATATCTTATATTTGTCAATATCTCTACTTCTAGGAGTCCGATTTGGAAAGTTCCTTTTTGGTAGATAGTGTTTCCGATGCGAAATGTTTTTCCTAAAAATTCAAAATTTTCAAGTAAATTATAAACTTTTTGCTAGGGGGGAACTAAGGCAAATTGTGTTTTCTGCTTCTAAAACTCCGATTTTGAAAATTCTTCCTGTATCGCATACAAGACCTGATGGAAAATATTTTTCACATAATTTTTAATGTTTGGTAAAGAATGGTTTGGCCATCAGGGGTCATAAGTGTTAATTTCTGATGTATTTGTAGCAAAATCTGGGCTCCTGAAAACTCGACAAAATTTTTTTTTTCTTGGACCGATACCGCTCATATGGAAAATCCTTTTGAGAATATTTCTTCCTAAAATAATTCATGGTTTTCCAACCAAGGGACGTAAAGTCACATCTTATTTTTGTTGATATCTCTGTTTCTAAGAGTTCGATTTGAAAAATTCTTTCTGTGTTGGAGAGCGTTTCCGGTGCGAAATGTTTCTCATATAAATTCATGTTTTTCTTAACCCACAAGTCTGCAACCAGAGGGCGTAAGCTTACGATTCCGTTTACAGCAATATCTGAGGGATTAAAAACCCGATTGAAAAAATTCTTTCTTCCGTCAGATACTATTGTTTTCCATACCGGCTCCATTGACTTTGAATAGTTTTGATAAATTTAATTTGCGTCAGAACGGATTCAAAAGACGTGCTTATTACACCCGAAAATTCGGCGTCATCTTTCTTGTTAAAATGCCTTCTTGCCAGACGATAGCAGCAAGTTCAACATTGCGTCACTCCGAACATGACGTCCCTCCTGAATACCAAGGAGGTTAGAATAAGAAACCTCGAGATGCCCTTGTTAATGAAGCAGTACCACTTTGCGTTAAGCCTATAACCGCGAGCGACGGCCATCAAAGTGTATAAAAGCTCATGGTTTTCAATGCTATTACAATGCAATTTGTGTTGGCCAAATCGCCTTTTTTCGTTGCAAATGTTTCCAATTTCGCATCGTAACTTGTTGCCAATGTGTGAAAAAATGCTGAATTTATAAAATTCTCAATTATCTTGAAGCTCTTTCCCATTTTTTTTAAATTGAAGTGCACGAACGTTGGTGAGAATTCTAAACAAAACATAAGGTTAAAATTGTAAACTTCACTCGCCTAAGAAGTATAAAACATTCCGATTTGATATTAACATGGTTTCTGCAACCACCAAAAACCACCCAATTCCAAAATACAAACAGATGAAATTACATAGGTAGCATGTAAACAATGGCAAATTCCCACACCTAGCGGCTTCACGGTTAAGAAACCAGGGCATCTTCAGAAGTATTATTCTAACCTCCTTGCTGATTTACTGAGTGTCTGCTAGGAACAAAGAAGTATTCTGCGATTCTTGAGGTCCCAAGATGTCACATGCCATGGGGGAAATAGCATATAGGAAGCCATCTATCAATAAATGCCATTTTTGCGTGACATCTTACAAACTGCGTAGCTATCATATTTTTTTTTCTTCTCTATACCAAATCACATGCCGATGTGTCATAATTTCAAGTTCCCGTGTTATTAGCCGCTATTCATCATACCCTATTATTTCGAGGGCCGAGAGCACGTTCTCAGTGTGCCCTGACCTAATTCATGACCTTCGCACCTATACACTAAACAATGTCTGTGAGGCTTGTTATGTTACTGTTAATTAATTAATCTCCAGTTCATGTAAGATGCTTCCGGACTTATTACAGCTATTGTCTTTATTGCCTGAGGTTCTTTTCTTGATTCTTCTAAGAAACCAGGAATTGTTGCTATTAACATTGTGTTTAAAAGCTCTCTAAAGCTGTCTGTTTTAAGCAAGTTTAAAGTTAAGGTATACAAATTAATAACGTTAAATTATACTAATAATCCGATTTATTGGCGGAAGTATATATAAACTACTGGCTTCGTGGGGAAAGCCCTAATCTAGTTAGAAGAATTTTTCAGTTTTCATGAAAGTGGTGGTAAAATTGCGCCTTGTTTTCATACTTTGTGTATTCTGTTGAGCGAATATAGAGAATGAGTAAATTTATTATCAACATAACATAGGTTATTTCCTGCTGCTTCATGTTCGATCGCTTCAGCTGCAGTCTTGTATGATCGGGCGTGAGGATTGTTAGCCAGAATTTCTGCCAGAGCTGTCAATATCGATCACTTTAATTCTTTATTTTCATTACAACTAACACGTACATATATCAGTAGCTGCAGAGAAATCTGTACAGTACAATTTTCATCAGTAAGTAGCAACAAATCTGAGATGTACCGGTGAATCTGTCCTTGAATTTTAAAGCAGTGCGGACGATTGCTTGGAATCTCATTTTTTATGGCCGAGAGAGAAGCGAATGACATTGCACTATTCTATTTCTGGATGTGCTGGACGAAAAATCAGGACTGTTCAGAAGTAAGTCTTTCAGCCCCATATCTCGTATCTGTAGTCCTGGAAGGGAATTAAGGCCAACAATAATTAAAATGACCATTAGTTTCCTCATTAGCGAATGCAAAGCCTGACAATGCACACACTCAATATTCATTGCACCCAAGCTGTGCTCATGTATGGTAGTTTCGTTCAATAAAGCTTTTCGAAAAGATAGGTTGCCGCGTGTATGACTGCGATCATTACGTGTTCTTTCAAATTTCCTTCCCTCATGTACATTACGAAAAAACACGCCTTCGTTTGGGTGGTCTCCCTCGAACGCCACTCATAAAAGAATCTTGTTTCCGTCCTCACTGTAATACAGTTGTATGACGATGGAATCACGTGTAGCAGAGTTGTCCTTTACAACAGCCAAACAGCTCCTTGTTCGCTGGCTCCATCTCGCAAAATCGTTCGACGTGCCCGTCTGCCCGTGTTGCGATGAGATGAAGTGAGTACTTGGCGAAGCTAGACTGAGTATTGTGACACGTACAGCAGTCTGCTGATTAAAAAATTTCCAAGAAAACTCATTTTCCCCGATTTTTGGGGATCAAGTCCTGTAAAATGAGCCATCTCTCAAGATCGCACGACGTAATTATGTCCTGCAATTTTGTGCAACGCTACGGAATTATATATGAGATAAATAAACGTTTTGAAGCTTTCGCACAGGTATATATCGTAAGTCCATTTTTATTTTGTAGACTCTCATATTGCGTTATGGAAAAGATTACTCAGCCTTACATCTTAAGTTTCTCGAGAGGGTATGATGCCCTGAAGAACTAAATTGTAAAATGTATATTACATAGAAGTCAAACTTCTGTTGCCACTTTACTTGATTGACCCAATAATTTCAGGGGAAATGAAAAAGCAACTTCCTTTTTACGTTCACTTGTATTAACTCACACTGACTGACTTCTGTTCACACCATTTTAGTCAAATTTGGGAACGTAATCTGTAATACAGCAAATTGATATAGCATATTTATTTGCATATTTTTCAAGATAAGTGAGCCGCACTTGTGGACGAATTGTTGGATTCGCTGCGCTCGAGTTCTGCACGAGACATGAGTGATGTGATTGTCTTACGTTACTAGCCCCCTCCTCCAGGGTGGATTGGCTCGCCGAGATATTTCGGGGTGGACCACTCGAGAATTGGCCCATATTCTCGTCTCCGTTTTATTTGATTTTTTTTTTTTTTTTTGGAAGCGGACGAATAATTATTTTGGTACTTATGAATAATACTCGTCAATCTCATGTGAGTTTTTGTCTGAAAAAAAAATTCCTTAAAATAAAAATTAAAAAAACTTTTCCGTCTACTTACGTTGGGATTTGGCTTCGAAATGAAATAGCAAAATTTTCTGTGCCTATGTGAGAAGAATGCCTTCGTTAAAAGAGTCCTGTTATAAAGAAAGCTAACTGCGCATAAACGTACGTCGTTGGACTTTGGAGCCCTGGATAATTTGTATGCCCTACCCTCCTTTTGCAATCTTGAAGGAGACACTAATATTCATTGTCTACCACTTCCCTAAACATCATTGTTGACCAGGTATATTTTTCAATGGCGACGGTATTCCCCTCCAGTAGTGCCTTCTTTCGGAAGGATAATGCGCCACGCTACACTGCCCAGATTGTTCCAGAATGGTTGCTCGCGGAACATGAGGAAGACTTCCAGGAAGTCTTCCCTGGCTTCCAAATTCATGACACCGGTATTCATGAATACAATACCGATGACAATACGGATGACATTGATGGCAACGGTATTCCCTTTCAGTAGTGCCTTCAATAGGCAGGATAATGCGCCATGCTACACGGCCCAGACTGTTCGAGAATCGTTGCTCGCGGAACATGAGGAAGACTTCCAGGTATTGCCCTGGGTTCCAAATTCCCCAGACATCAATCCAATTGAGCATCTGTGGTTTGTGTTGGAACAGTAAATCCGAATTGCTGCGGCTCAAGTACGTGACGTACAAGACTTAAAGGATCTGCTGGCAACGTGTTGGTACCTGTTATACGACAAGGCATCTCTAGAAATCTTGTACATGTCTCGGCGGGTAAGAGCTGTTTTGGCAGCACGTGGAGGACTAACATCATAGTAGACAGGTTGTCGTAATATTTTGGCCCTTTGGTATATACGTAGTATAACGTAATTGTCTGTTCGCTGTAACTTAGTCCTTACGTCAGTAACTACGTTATGTGTGCTAAAGTTAATGTAATATTAGAATGCACTCATACGCATTGCAAGGAAGAGGTCGATTGTAGTACTTACAAATACGTTTATCTTGCTTGCATGGTTTGTATTCCACACTCACATCCGGTTTATTGGTGTACTCAATGTAGTACCAGTGCATTACATCCAATCGCAGTATAACAGCACGTCTATCATCGATAACATCAGTCCTTCCTAACAATCGCTGCATTGACTTTTAATTTATCGTTCTTATCCGGCCACACATATGTCACTCTTGTTCCGACGTCAGGGTGTTGCCAACATCATTCTCGTTTGAGGGAAAAGACATAACGTTAAGGTTTGAAAATGTCTAAGAGGATAAACTCAAAAGGAAAGTTAAATTAGAATATACGTTACAGTAGTTGTCGAATATAATGTAAAAAGACAACTCAAAAGAAATTTATGAAACATACCCATTTAGACTCGAATCATGTAGTCCTCTATTCCTCCTGCCATTGTTTAAGCTACGATGATCTGCACGATTCTTGTAAAAATAGCGTGAATCAATTTTAAAAACAGTTAAAATACGAATGTGAAATTGCCCGAAAGCCAATGGAAGAATTTTATTTGAACTTCAGCTTAATCAATAGGAGGAACAGAGGACTACATAACCAGAGTTTAAACGGGTATATTTTAGGAATTTCTTTTCAGTTTCTTGAAATCAGATACTACAGTCTCGTGACGATTATATGCATTAAGATAATACAACGTTTGTCACAAATATTTTTTTAAAGTGGACTAAGGTTTCGCTGGGTATTGACCTAGCTTCATGAGGACGAATGGCAAGTAAATATTCAGATTGTACATGATATCATAAATGGTGTTTTTTTCTTTTTTTGGAGGTTTTAACGACCACCGTGAGCAACTCAATGGGCTATAAGCAATCGCCCGTCCCTAATTTGGGGTCACTGGTTCCAGAGAAGGGAGAGAGCCAGTGCTGTAAGAGAAACACAACATCCATGCCCCACCAGGATTTGAATCCGGACCCCTTTCGGACGAATGATCAGAGGCCATTGCTTAGATCACTGCGCCACAGGGGCTGCCATAAATGGTGCTAACAGTCACTGGTTTTGGTTAGTTGCTGCCACGCGCTTGATAGGAATGGTGCGGATGTCATGTCATTAACAAGTTCCGAAGAATTCTGACATATATGGAAAGGTTCCAAATTTCAAGTTTGGTGGTTGTATCTGACGTGTCAATGAATTTTGCTTCTTCAAAGACAAATTTATGGTCCTTTTCGTAACTGTGTTTAGCCATCGATTACTTCTTTAGGTCACAGTTTCGAATATAGTTTTTGTGCTCCTTCAATCGAAAATGTAAGGCTCTACGGGCCTGTCCCATATACGAAGCGCCACATTCACATGGAATTTGATAAATTCCCCACTAGATTTTGTCTTCTACATAGTCCTTTGACCTTCAAAAGTTCAATTTGTTTATGAGTTTAAGAAACACTTTAAAATCAAAGGTTTTGAGAATTTTTGAAAGTAGTGTCACGGGAAAATGAAATAATGTCAAAATTATCTCGTAATGGGCGCATCACAGGAGTTAACGTGGAGATAGGCTTCGGTTTCCGGAATTTTGTTAGAGTTTTGTCTATAATGGAAGGGTTGTATCCTGGCTGTACTGCAACACGTTTAAGGAAATAAAGGTATTTTTCCAAACTGTCTTTATCCGAAAATATATGTATCGCGCGATATACGCAACTGTAAAAGGCGCTGAGTTTTTGTTGCCAAGAATGATTGGACTTGTCACGTGGAGATGAGAAAACAGCGAAAGGCTTCCAATAAATTGTAGTTGCAAGAGGTTCATTTGAGCGAGTAACCAGGACGTCAAGGAATGGTAGGCATCCGTTATTTTCATTTTCGTAGCTGAACTGAATGTGAGGATCAATGGAATTTATAAGTTTGACTAATTTCAGAATTTTCAGAATATTCGGCAGCTATAATATCGCGTCCTCAATTGACTGTGTGTTACACAACTGAAACGTGAGCAACAGTAGTAAAATGCGTTTTTACTCCTATATATCAGAGCAGCTATCTTTCTTTTACACAGGGCATAAGAATTCTTGGAAGGGGGATATGAATCGGAGAATTTAACAGCTTCAAGGTTCAAACCTTGAATTTTTCAAGTTAGAGAAGCCTTCCTCCCTCCCCTAGGAATCTGAGATAATTCCCCCATTTTTAATGGAGGACGTGAAGTCCCAAGCTAAACTCGGTTTTGGACGGGGCCGCTGTTTATAAACCTGAGACATGAAAGTTTCCGTTAAAAGTCACCCATTTCTTCTCCTAACCTAATACTTATTTTTATAAATTATAGTTTCCTTTTACTTCCCAATGTTTTTTTTATTAGCACCTAGCTATCTTTGGAGACAAAATTATAAACCATTACAATTTTTTCTTTGTAGGATGAAGAAAAGTGGCTTTGACAGATGATCAAGTAAATGGATCTATAAATTCATCTAGGATTACCAAAGCTGATTAATCTACTTTTTTTAGTCTACTCTAGTCAAGTAGTCGGTAAGTAACTTTATTGATCAGACGTTTAAAAATGTTAATCATATGTCAAATCACGAAATCCATTTCTCACACATTATTTGACAAAAACAAACACGTGACATGGAAATCACCAAACAAGAGTGTTACGCTAAAGTTTAGAAACGTCTACCGCAACAATAAGGTTTCAAAATCTTTATAATCGTGTATCTACAGTTTAATAGAGTAATCCACTTTGAACAGAAAGTTTTCTTGATGGCTTTGTCAGCCAGCATAAAAACGGTCGACGGATAATGTCCAAATTATCGTCATCTAATAGTAAAGGTGCCGATATCTAATTTGAGGCTTCCACAAAATACTTCACGAGACAGTATATATCATCAAATTGTTGGGGACAATAAAACCACAAAACGTGAACATAAATTTATTCTGGAAGGATAAGTACGCATGTTGCGCGAGTTTTACCACAAATTGTCCACACTTGTATCACAAACTCACTGACCGCAACGAGCAGACAACATTGTAATAAAGGGCCAAAATTAAACGAAATTTTCTGAAATGAAAAGCAATCAAAACAAAAAGGCAACCAGAACTATCCAAAGAAAGAATCTTTTCTGAGAGAGAAACTAGTAAACGGTACGGTACCTTCGAAGTTCGTCTTCAACAGGCTCATGTGTGTGTTTTTAAGATTGGTTGCTTAGCAACCACCGTGAGCAACTCAATGGGCTATATAACCAGCCTCCCGTCCTTAATTTAGGACCACTGGTTGAAGGGAGAGAGCCAGTGCGTAAGACAAACAAAACATCCATGCTGACCGAACCCGGACCCGTCTCGGACAAATGGTCATGATCCTACGCTTAAACCACTGCGCTACCACGTTCACTATGGTTTCTCATGGAACCCTGGTCCAGCTTCAGCAGGACAATGGCACGTTGATTTCTTGAAAACGACGGTTGCCCGTTTCATGTATCACGCTTGTGGATCGATTTATGAGTGCTTTTCAAACACTCAGGAGAGGTGGAGATGAGAATGAATCATTCACCAGGAAAGGACAGTTTTGAAAAGTGTGAAATGCTCTGAAAAATTCAAAATCAAACACAATTCCGCGTCAGAAAAGATAAATTTGTGGTTCTTCTTCTAATAGTGCTGAACTACGGACGATAAGTTGAGCTAACAACTTTTTTTTTAATTAAATGAATCTTTTCTTTTTTTTTAAATTAATACACACATAAATAAACAATGCAGGATAAATAAATACACATAAATAAACAAATACAATATTGTGTCTAATCACTTTTAGATATTCAATTCCGTAGTTGGCGTGTGAGTTGTTCCAAAATAACGTTATTGAAGTCATCGTATTTATTTATATACACCTTCTCCCGTGTGCATTTGCATAAGAAGAAAAAAAAGCATGTCGTTTATAACTGTTTATAAATCCATGTATTTTTCCCTTAAATGTCGTTCATGAGCGACAAGATAGAGTAGAACGAATATTAATAATGCAACGCGTTTCCTCTTTTCGTATTTCTAAGAAGTTATTGAAATGACTTGGATCGTGTGACGTTACACAGTTCCGAGGTCATGTCAGACTGCTTTTGATCAGATGACGTCACAGCAGTGTGTGAAAACCCGGGTTTTGTTGCTACGGCAGGAAAGCACATTTATGAACGGAATTATAACGGAAATTACATGCGAGAATGGTATGCATGAATTTTTAATCATTCGTTATAGAGATTTTAAAAACAGATTAAAAATAACGTAGTCCACAAGTAACAGTAACAATTACAATCTTTCTTTTATGGAGTGCAAAAGAATATTGCATTTCCTTTATTATTACATTTTAGTCCGTACTCTGAGCAAAGACTAGTAATAACAGACTGAGTGCATTTATGAAATTTCACTTATTATCATTGCCTTAATATGCTCAAGGTCATCACTAACGGATTAAATGTTTTTCTTTCACATTTATATTAACATGCATATCTGAGAGATAGTGCATCGAGGATCCCGAATGTAACAAGACCTTTTGATTAAATAAAAAAATGCTTAAATTTTAAATGGTCTATAATAAAAGATAATCAGTCGCAAACCACTACGAAACTGTATTGGAACGGAGTTCAGAGATATGTTGTTCACAGAGAAAATGTGATTTTCTTTTTTATCAACATCATATGTTGCATCTAAAATTTTTACTCTAAATAAAACTGCGAAATATTTAACATGATAATTTTTATTATACACACACACAACCTTTTTCGGCTCCAGAAAGGATATTTAAAATCTGCCCACTGAAACAGCTACAGTGTGATAATTCAGAAATGTAAATTTGCACAGCCCAAGAGGAATGAATATTTTGCACCAGAAATGCCGAAAGAAATATATGGAAAATCTTTCAGCTGTACAGTAGTAACCAAAATTGTGGATACATGAAAATTTGCAACTTTGCAGGCTGATAAAAAATTTTATGTTTCACTAAATGCACATATACTTTTTCTGTACTGCAGATATTTGAATTCAGTTTTTTTGTATTGAATTCAGCATTAAACTTTCTTTCGATTAATATGTAAACATTTGCATGTAGCGAGACATAATAGTTTTTATAGGCGTGCAAAACATGAAAGTTTCGAAAAGCGTCCGCAAATTTGGCTACCAATGTATATATCCAATCAAATATTATTTGTTTTGGACCCGTCCTCCAAAGTGAATGCATTGGGATGAATACTCACATAAACTTACACCTAATCAATCAGAGATGAAAAAAATCATTAGGACTCACGAACTTTAATGATTCGGAGAACGTAATACTCGTAAGAGATTGGCTTGACCTTAACTCTGAAATGCTCACCATTTCCGCAGGAGGGGACAGGTTTTCGGAAGACGCTTTAATTATGGGATCATCGCCTTGGGTCGCGATTCGCAATTCTCTTGCCACATAAAATAATTTCTTCTTTCGAAACCATTCAACATTACCTTGTTCTCTTCTTGTCAGAAATGTCGCAACATACCTAACTTCCATGGTAGCATGGGAACAATGGCGGAACGTCAGTCCAACTTAATGCAAAGAGTAATTCGCCCTCATCATTCTTGCGTTTAGCCAACCTTCAGCCAACTCAGATGAGATTTATGGCTTTACCTATCTTGGTGGTTAAATAGCCAATCACAAAAGCACTGAAGTTGAGTTGAAAAAGAAGATTTAGAAAATGTCGATCTTTTCGAAATATAAAAGGCAGAAACAAAAACTGGAAGGTAAATTTGCTTAAGATACGTAGAGCTTACTGCCATCTATACACGATAAAGGTACAGACGCCGGGTTTGAAAGACCATTCGCAATCAATATTGAAACTGCGCCTGTCGATTTTCAGATGGAGCTTGCTGACCTTCAAAATAACTCCGAATTGAAGGCTAAATTTGCAGAATATTCCTTACTAGAATTTCACATAAACTACAGGGTGAGCCAAAAGTCACTGTGCATCTATAACGAAGTAAATTTCTCCGTCATTTTCGGTCTACGCCGGGATTCGAACCCTAGGCCGCTTATTCCGGAACAAGTTGCTCTACCAATTAAGCTACGCGGACATGTATTCTGATTCCTATCTGCCTTTATGTCGGGTGCGTCCTTCTGGCAGGTACGTCACATCTCCTGGTACGTTACATCATCTCCCCCTTATTTTTTTTTTTTTTTTCGAAGTGCTGGAGAAAGGATTCTCTTATTTTTCCTATCTCGCGGTGTGGAAATAACATCACACCAATGCGAGATTTTGAACGGTCGGGTCATCCGGATAGTTCGGACGCCATTATAACGAAGTAAATTTCTCCGTCATTTTTATCCGCGCCAAGATTCGAACCCGGGTCCACTCATTCCGGAATAAGTTGCTCTACCAATTGAGCTACGCGGACATGTATTCTGATTCCTATCTGCCTTTATGTCGGGTGCGTCCTTCTGGCAGGTACGTCACATCTCCTGGTACGTTACACATCTAGCAAGACAATACACGTACAACAACATACAAGCGTACCTGCTACAATAAATGCTAGAAATAGCCCCCTCTTGTGTGTAGACATGCATCCACGCCTCTGAACATGTCCTCAAAGACACGTGACAGGTCCAACGGAAAAATGTTGCTGATTACTGTGGTGATGGATTCCTGCAATTTCCGCAGAGAACGGGGATTGTTCTTGCAAGCAGAGTTTTTCAGTAAACCCCGCAGATAATTATGTGCAGGCGTGAGATCGGGCGAATGTGGCGGCTATATTCCTTTGGAGATGATCCTGTTTCCGAACATATCAGTCAACAACGCCATGGAGACGCGAGCTGTATGGGATGTAGCGAAATCCTGCTAAAAGTAGGCATTAACGATTTCCTCCTCAGTTAAGTTCCCGATGAACACAATACCTTGCCGTGTTTATGGTCCCCTCGAAGAATATGTGCCCAATTATGCGTCTTCGAGGTATCGCACATCAGACAGTACGTCAAGTGCACAGACACTTTTGGATCACCCTGTACTTGCCGTGGGAAATGAAGAGTTTGAAAGTCCACTTTCAAAAAACGGCAACATTATTCGAAAGCACCTACTTATGCAAACAATCATTTTCTGTAATGAAACAGATGAAATCAAGAAGTCGTTCTCGTCTAACTGATAAACACTTGGAGGAAAACCTGTGGATCGCTGTGTCGAACATTGAACCAGATATTGAAAGACATTTTAATAAAAAAACAATGTCAAATTTCTTACTAAAGACGTACAAAAAGTAAATGTTTTTTTTTTTTTTTTTTGGATTGAGGGTTTAACAACCACCATGAGCAACTCAATGGGCTATAAGCAGTCGTCCGTTCCTAATTTAGGGCCACTGGTTCCAGGGAAGGGAAAAAGCCAGGGCCGTAAGACAAACAACATCCATGCCTCACGGGATTTGAACACGGACTCCTGTCGGACAAATGTTCGGAAGCCTTCGCTTAGACCACTTATAAAGGTTTTGGAAATGCTTGCATATTTTTTAAGAAGTAAAGTGTTTTGTTTATTTAATTTCTGTACACGTTTATTTATTTTCATTATTTTTAGATATACTGTATATATATATATTTTTTAATATTTTGGTTTGGTGATCTTTCTGGGATCTTTTGCTGGGGGGTACCCCCTGCGGTCTGCCGAATTTCAGTCAACCTGAAATTATCCCATAAGTTTTAAAAGGTTGTACACCTCTGATTTAGACGAAGGAGCTTAATCATATCTGACAGATATTGAAAGCAATGAAAGAAATAGTCTGTTCTGTGTTGAGGAAGAGTTGAGAATGTTTTTGTCGAAAACTAGACTAAGAATTTAAACTACGTGGAAAAAAAAAGCCTGAGTTCCTCATTGAAAGTAAAACTTATATTTATTACCTTCTGATGTCAACTGCATTTTAGTGTTTAAATAGATTCATTTTAATTTGATATAAACAATTATCAGATATTACAAAAAAAGTTTTAATTTTTTTCAATTTATTTTGTGGTACATATATATACTGTATATATATACACTGAAGTGCCAGAAAAACTGGTACACCAGTCTAATACTTGGTAGGTCCCTCACAGGAGTGCAGGACTGCAGAAATACGACGGGGCATGGACTCCACTAGCTTCTGGAAATATGCTGTAGGCAATGCACACCATACTTCCTGCAGAGCGTTCCACAATTCGGGTGTATTCCGAGGTCTCGGATTCCTGTGTTCGATAGCGCGTTGCATGGCATCCCAAATGTGTTCTATCACGTTCAGATCTGGGGAGTCGGGTGGGAATTGCAACACCCCAAACTCAGATGAATGCTCCTCTAATGTGGCGTCCCGACACTTGTGTGGAGGTGCATTGTGCTGTTGGAACAGATCCAACCGATCAGCATGAATGCAGGACATGAACGGGTGTACCTCGTCAGAAAAAATGCGCACATGGCGTTGGCCGATCACAGACGTTTGTAGACGTACCAGGGGTCCCAGTGAAGTCCAGCTTACCACACCCCCATACCATTACGGACCCCCCCCACCAGCCGGTACAGTTCTCTGTTGACAGGCGGGATCCATGACTTCATGGGATTTGCGCCACACACGAATCCTTCCATCTGCCCGATACAGTTGGAAACGCGCCGACCAGGCTACTTGTTTCCAGTCATTAAGTGTCCAGTGGCGGTGTTGCCGTGCCCAAGCGAGGCTCATAGCTCTGTGTCGTGCACCTATCAAGGGGACTCGAGTTGGGCGTCGGCTCCCAAAGCCCATATCGTGCAGGGTACATTACACAGTCCAGACACTGATGCTTGTTGAGGCTCCAGCATTGAATTCCGATGCTACCTGCGAGAGTGTCGCGTGAAACGATTCTTGACAGCCGACGATGGTCACGTTCACCCAATGTCTTTTTACGGCCACACAGGTGTCGTAGGTTGGAGATTTTGCCGGAATTTTTGTAGTCATGGTACATTCTTGCAATGGTCGTCCGTGAAAATCCGAACTTCGTTTCTACCTCCGAAATACTACGGCCCATCTCACGAGCGCCAACTATGACACCGCGTTGAAAATCGCTTAAATCGTTATTACTTGTCATTCTCATGCCGAAAACAGCTCTGACAGCTGGCAAGGATGTCTATCGCTTTATATACGCACTGGCGGAAGCAACCGAGTACGCGCATAGGTGACGTTGCTATGTATTTTGCATAAGCTCGTCTGTACCAGTTTTTCTGGCACTTCAGTTATATATATATGCAGGGCTTGAAAGGTTTCATGCTGATAACCAGTCAGGTAAATATCTCACCAGATGAAAATCGACAACCACGTAGAGCTCTCAAAAAAAAAAAAAACCTTACTAAAAGTGAAAAGCTAATTATAAATAAAACATAGTCAAACAGTTGTAAATAGTCAAAAATAGTCGTTGTAAATAGTCAAAAAATAGTCATTGTAAATAGTTAAAAATAGTCATTGTAAATAGTTGAAAATAGTCATTTTCTTCTGTGCCATCATAAAAATTCTGTTGAGATCATAAATATTCAAAAATCACACTATTTTGGAACGGTGTCGAAGGATAAGTAGTAAGCGACTGACACAAATACGACTCATAACAAACGCAAACAACAATGTTGTTCAAGGGATGGGATAACGAAAACGACAGAAGAAAAAATATATATATTTAGGAAAACGGTGTTTCAAAGTTTGATTTGTTAAAAATGTATACACATATCTAGAATAATTCTTTAACGTTAACCTAATTTAAACGATTAACTACTGTATAATAACCAAACTCAGTTTTCTTTCTCTATCTACCCCTATTGCCATGTTAGAGAATTTTACCTTGATCATAATGTCAACTCCCGTCATTTTCCTGATCCACGATTTCCTCTTCCTATCTTTCCTGATTATACCAAGTATAAATCTCTTCGTGCTTCTTTCAGTACTTTGCAGCCTCTGTATGTCTTTTTTTCTTTTTAGTTAAGGTCCACATCTCTGATCTGCAAATAAGGACTGGAAGGATACATTGATTTAACATTTTTCTATTGTATTGTTTCCTTTAAATTTTTTCCAAGTTTTGTACGCCCATTTATTTCTTTTCCGTTGTGGTTCTTTGCTTGATTTCTTTTCCGATGTGGTCCTTTGCTTGATATTGTCCACGGTAAATGTAGGCATGTCTTACTTTTTCAATTGCTCCATCAATAGCTAAACAGTTCTTGCAAAAGCACTGTACGTCAGTTTTGTTTTCTGTAGGTTCATTACTAAGCCCACTTTTTTACTCTTGCCCGCAGATTCAAGTAGTACTTACAAAAATGAATATGTCATCAGCAAGATGAGTGTGTATCAAATAATTTCCATTAATTTTTATTCCCGTGTCTTCCAGTTCAGCAATTGAATGGCATTCTGCCATGTCGCATTGAAGAACTTCGGAGAGATCGTGTCACCCAGTCTCACTCCCTCTCTAATTTATAATGGTGCTCTTTCATCAAGTTACCGAACCTTTGCATTTACATTTTTATAGATGTTATTAATAACACTGATGTATCCATCTTCAACACCGCAAGACAAAGACATTACTATAACTGACACTAACTGTTTCACGGAATCAAAAGTCTTTTCATAATAAATAAAAGCCATATACATACGTACACACAACGTACTGATGGTTCTGTGAACCCAAGTTCGCCAACAACGGAAAAGACTTTGAAGAGGTACCTAAGTTCAATAATCCCAATACACACCAAGGAGAAGCTCAGAGGGTGGGAAGGGTTCTCTGATCATGATCATATGTAGAGGATTTTAGGAAGGGAGTGTCTGACCCCAGGTCTTAAACAACCCTTAGAAATAGGAAACTAGGAGATTTGGGCTAGAGCGCCCGATAGGAAAGTGACACGGAAGCGAAGTAGAAGGGGGAGGAAGACGCCCTTATTTATTACCGGGGGGGGGGTCAGTACCCGGAGTCCGACGGCTTAACGTGCCCATCCGACGCACAGCGGGTATTTAGTGGATCGAGCGTTCGTACCTGCCTGGGATCGAACCTGAGGCCCTTCCCGTGGCAGTCACGAACGTTGCCCGTTGCCCACTCGGCCAACCACGGCCCCAAAGAAATTTTGCAACAAGTCATTTAAAATGGACTTCAACAGGAAGAAGCTTGGAGGGTGGGAAGGGGCTCTGAGTGCAATAATCCCACTTACACACCAGGGAGAAGCTCGGAGGGTGGGAAAAGTTCTCTGAGTGCAATAATCTCATTCACCAGGGAGGAGCTCAAAAGGGCCAGGAAGAAGTCTCCGAGTGCAATAACCCCACACACACCAAGCAGAAGCTCGGAGGGTGGGAAGAGGTCTCTGAGGGCAATAATTCCACACACACACACACACACGCCAGGAAGAAGCTCGGAGGGTTGGAAGGCGTCTCTGAGCGCAATAATCCCCCCCCACACACACACACACCAAGGAAGAGCTTGGAGGGTGAGAAGGGATCTCTGTGGACAGTAATGCCCCCCCCCACACACACACACCAGGGAGAAGCTCAGAGAGTGGAAATTGGACTGAGTGCAATAATCCCACACATGCCAAGGAGGAGCTCGGAGGGTGGCAAGGAGTCTCTGAGTGCAACTGACCCGCTTCACAATGTTTTTAGTGCAGCTGACAAACATCTCATTTTTTTTTATCTTTTTTTTTTTTTTTTTTTGTATGATAGAAGAGGAATGTTCTCAAACCGAAGGAACGGTCGTGGTGATCGTAAACTAGCGTAACTTTTAACAACTACGTTAAACATTACGCGCTTTCTGCAACTGGGCGTATATTTAGCGTCAAGAACTTATTTGTTGACGCCCGTTGACGATATGTATTTCATCTCCTGACTTTTGATTTGTTTATGACGTCATTAATTGTTTATAAACAGTTTCAAGAATAATACACCACAAAGTAAAACGTAACAAATGAACAACTGTTACCTTGATTGTCAAGAGCATTGAACTATTGCGAACTACGTACGTATACGCAACTAAAAGAAAGTAGGATTGAAAAAGGCAGACAATGGACTGTAATTCCAAGTAAGAGGCCAATTAAGGAAGAAATAAAGTTCTTAGTTATCAAATTAGCAGCAGTGTTTTGACCTTGCTGATGCTATTCGCGTACTTTTAAAGCTGTATGGATTGCTGTTAAGTGCACCTCACAAAAAAAATTACGAATTAAAGTATGTTTTACAAATGCGCTTACTGCTGTTATTATATTTGCTAGGCACAGAATGTATACCATCTGACTGCGCGTGGTATTATGTGATCGGCCAATTATTTCAAAACACTGAACCCAACAATTGATAACAAGCTGGGCATAGGTCTGTAAACCTAGGCCAAATAAGAGCGTCGCGCCAATTATCCGATGCAATGGAGTTTTTCATAGATTAAATTGTTTTCTTAATGCAAAGTTTCATGTATTACAAATTTCTTAGTTTGTATGTCCCCAGAGACGGGGACTCCAATTAGTATTTAGTCGATCTGTCGTATAGGGAAATAATTCCATCGAAGTAGACCTGATCATTATGTGTCCGAAAAACTGGAAGATTATTCTGACCCTTTGAAAGGGCATAATCTGCGACACAGCTCTTACATGTTGTTATAACATCTGACGGTTAAAAAAAAAAAAAAGAAAAAAAGCCATAAAAACTTGATTTCTGCGGTGTAACACTATTTTTCACAAATAGTGATAAAAAAATTGTTTTAGCTATTTATACCGCAGCATTCATTTTCCAATTAAAATTTGCATTTTATTCGCTTAAACCGGAATAAATACCTTAATCTATTGTAACGGGACTTTATCTTTTTTGTTTAGAATTGAAAATTTTTTCACATGAACTGGACAAAAGTAAAAAAAAAAAATGGAGAGAGTACCCTGATACTCTTTGTAAGTAATTTATGCTATGCATCTTTCGCATGGCAAGATCTTTGTGGGTGTAAAATAAAACGGGCGATTCGAGAGTATACATTTATCTACGTACAACACCTTGCATTTATTCACGACCACACCGAGTCACAGTATGGTACATACTAAGTGGAATTAAATGATAACAACAAACAATAAGGTTTACTAATTCCTGACATTGACTGGTAGTTAGCTAGGTGAATTAACGGATGTTTTGTCGTAAAACCTGTGTATTTCGACTGTTTAGTTTTTCAAAAAGAATATAATTATTATTATTCAGATTTAGGCAAACGTAAGAAACGACCCTAATACCGATAAAACGTGTAGCTACAAAAGTCCATCTGCGCATGCGCAAGCAAAAATCTGACCTCAAGATAGAAAGAAAATTTGAATCACAAGTGTGTTAGTGAGGTAGACAGGTAACTTTTGATCTAGAATGTCTACAGATTACAACCCATCGTGGCATACATCATTTTACAGCTTTCGTCAATAGCACCCCTCTTGAGGGGTGGAGGTGCCGAGAGAAAGCCAAAATTTCTGTACGACGCACCGTTTTCATAACATCAAAAATGCATTTTTGTAATGGCTTTTATCACATTTAGCACCAAGTTCTCGTAGTTTACGCAGATTCCAATGAGGTATTGTTAGGTTTATGTAAAACGTGATGAAATAATGTTCGGTGATAGTTTAGTAAACATATTATTGAGTAACAATGAAATTAACTATTGTTCTGTCACTTCATCGCACAGCATGTGGCACGATCAGATTTCAACAGTGGTTTTGACAATGACGCACCGTTACCCAGTTTCGTTACATCGCGATTTTTAATTTAGGATTTACTTTACTAATGTCGTGAAAGATGCATAGAGTCAAAAGAATTCGTAATCTGCACGTAACATCTCTCATAGTTCAGGGTTTAGAAGTACGCTAAAGAAGAATGGAATCACTGAATAAACCATCAGGCAGGTCTTAGAGGAGTAACGGATTTCTTTCTTTAGTAAAGTGAAAGATGAGATGCACAGCAGTCATAGACTGATTGAGTGCTGTCGTAAGCAAAGGTCTTATTGAGCCCAGACCTCTCCTCTCAAGTTGTAGGGTCCCTGAGTTTATACCAATTATCGTGACTTGACTATCAGTCACAGCTCAGAGAAAGATATACTCATGGAAGTTCATACGTGTGACCTTTCAGTATGGAAAACATAAAAACCAAAATTTGCTTAAGGAAAAGCACCGGGCACAAAATATCAGAAAAACATTACACGCCAAAATCACTTTCGCTTTTCCAACAGAGCTCTCATGTTATTCGCATAAATTGTGTAAAAATATCTATAATTTGTCTATAACTTAACACTCATTCAGACTGCGCATGTTACCCCCCCCCCTCCCCCCAAAAAAAAAGTTAAGGAAAAATTCTTAAGTTGCGTCACATGACTTTTTTTTTTTTTCATTTAGAATAGGAATTGCATTCACATGAACTGGGTAAGTCCATTTAGTCCATTTAGACAAGCAAGACAAATACTATAATTCTTAACCCATTTAATACGATACTTTTCAGCTCAGAGCTCCCATGTTATTTCCAAAAATTAAAGAAAGATTTCCTTAATCTGTGATTATTACCATCAAGATATTTACATAAAATCTGCACATTTGAAACTAAAGTTTTATTCACAAAAAGTGCATGAAATTTTCTTATTTGTTTGCAAGTGACTTGCCTTATATTTAATATTTTTGGGTCTCTCTCATCTGGTATACGTAAACTAAAGCATTTTTTTCCTTGTGGTATACATACTTCGTTCTATTTCTTCGTATCAAAGATTTTTGAATTCATGCAAACTGCGCATTATTTGCATTAATGGCGTAAGATTGCTTGCAAAAGTACTAAGAAGAGAAAGAGTTAATTTGAGATACGATCTGAAGGAGAGTACAAATGGAATCTTCTTCCAAAGGGCTTTAAAGACATGCTTGAGACTTGTGGGCTACGCCGTAAATATACAGCAGACTACGCGGTGAAGGGGAGAAGGGCTGAAACCCCATGTAGAAACATTAAAAATCTAAAAAATGTTGAGGTAGCCGCTTTTGGGGCAGTTTATTTTGTCCGTGCTTTATCTTTTAAAATGGTGAACTTAATTAAAAACACATCTCTTTCAATTGTAGAAACAATAAATCTAAACAATGTTGAGATAGCCGCTTTTGGGGCAGTTTATTTTGTCCGTGCTTTATCTTTTAATCTGGAGAACTTAATTAAAAACACATATCTTTCAATTTTTGTAAACTGTTCCCCAATCACACTAGTGAACTTTTATTCCAACCGGCTTGCAAAAAAATCTACCCGATTTACTTATTACAAAACAGCACCGACTGGAAAAGTATAAAATTTGCACAGCTACAAGAATGGGTAAATCTGATTGTTGTTCAATAATTAGATTTGTTAATCTGATTGTTACCACCGGCATAGCGCAGTTGAGGTCTGCATGGGCCGGGCCGAGCCGGGACAAATCGACCCATTCTTTTTATCGCAATGGTAAAAAAAGTCGTGTTCCCGATTTCTTGATGTGTTTAACTGTTTTGCTCGCTTTACCTACTTCCATGACATAGCCCAGAGCGTAATCAGAAAAGCAAAAGCAAGGAGAGGTACTCACAGTGTTTTTACCAATCTGTAGGTATTAAGATAGTAAAACCACTTTGGAACTTGTTGACAACAAAAAGATTCGACCCCGAGCGAGTGTGTGTTTGTATGAGAGAGTGGGACGACATGGATTTTTTCTTCTATCCCTAATCTGTATAGAGATTGACTTTTGTAGTGTTACCGCTTACTAGTTCAGAGAAAGGGAGATTCTGAACTCGCTCCTTATAAGAACCGAGTTCAGAATCTCCCTTCAGAATCTTCCTTCTCTCTCTTTTTAAAGGTCATATTTTTCGGTAATTGTCAAAGTTTAGTTAATATTTTTAGACTTACATTCAACTAAATATTTTCAATGATATCTCATTTCATTATTTAATTTTCACATTTTAATAAAATACAATAGAAACACAAAATAATACAAAATGGCACATCACGGGCTGGGCTGGGCTGGGCTGGGCTGGGCCGGGCCGGGCCTGGCCTGGCCTAAACAAGAGCTGCAGTTGACGGGCACGGGCTGGGCAGGACCGAATGTCTGATATTTGTAACGTGCTGGGCCTTAAGCAAGCGCACGAGGTTCGACAGGGCCGAACTCACCCAATTAGGCCCGTGCACAGCTCTAGCACAGTTGGTTAAGTCGCCATGCGCCGTATGGGAGGCTGACGTTTCTGATGGGTGTTTGAATCCCTGTCCTGCCGGTCACCTAGTCTGCGGTTTTTCCTGGGTTTTCCGCAGACTCCCTGTGGTTGGGGACGCGAATGCGTAGATGGTTTACATGTGAAGTTGGCCCGGACACACTTGTCCTTTATCCGTATGCAGCACAGGAATGGCAAGCCGGCTGCATTAATTTGCCAGTAACCCTTAAGGGCGCGTATAAGTCTTTGCGGGACTCAACCCGCCATGGGCAGAGGAGATAGAAAGAATCTGACTGTTGTGCAATATTTTTGATTAGTTTATTCTTTTATTATTTTTAGGTCTTTCTCTTTCATATTCAGCGCACAAAAAATACAACAAATGACGGTCTTTAAAAGCTAACAACGTGAGTCATTTTATATGAAATGCACTATGTGGCTACGCCACGGGGTTGATGATGCAATCTCAACGATATTTGCGTCAGTTGTAGTGTGGGACTTGAGGATGCGGCACGTGTCTTCATAATTCCCACCGTGCGTGGCGTTGTGGGCTGGTTAGGGTTAGAAATGGCCCATACAAGCGAAATGGGTGTAGTCCGCAAACACTTTTCGTGGCACAAATCCAACAGACATTGACAGTGAGAGCTCTGCGTGAGGTTTGTGGTGAAGAAACAGTATAGACCGGAGTACAGTTTCCCGCTGGGCAATTCGCTTTCCTGAAGGACGTTTATACATAACTTGCTAAACACCCGTTCTTCGAACGTGATGATATTAAAATACAGTTGAAATATAGATGATATGCATGATATATACAGTTGAAATGGCCATACACTGCATATTTCTTCGCTCTTTTGGGAAACACGTCTGCATGACTTATTCTGCCAGACGATACATAAGCAATTTCGTTCATAACTGTAAATTTAAAACTTCAAGCCTACACGAAACAAATCGAAATACGTCGTTACTCTTCACTGTCATCGTTAAAATTTAAATAGACAACAGAACAAAATAATAATAGAAAACAGAACAAAATACGTTGTTACTTTCAGCATAAATGTAAAAAGAACCTTACTTATAAACAATTTCGTAAACAATTTCGTTGGAAACTGTACATTTAAAAGCTAGCAAAAGTCAGATATTTTAGGAAGAGTGAGCAAAATTGTGTTGCCTTCGCTGATATATCAAAGGGGGAATTTTTTTTTTTTTCAAATTTCAATTACTATGAAAATCTTCCCGCATATTTATATTTATTGCAGTCACCTTACCACTTTACTTATATGACGTCACCGTTGCTTCTGCGAAAACGAATGTTGGTAATTTGATTTTGACTCAAAAAACCTTGACATTCGATGTGTCAAACGATAGTATAAATGTTCAAATGCAAAGCATATTATGATACAGCGCTTTTTACGTGATTTTTAAGGGTTTTTTTAGATAAATTAAGAACAAATAAATTTAGAACAAAATATATACTGAGCAGGTGAACTCAAGTCATTCAAAACTTAGGGTGGTTCTTCAGTTGCTGGGCAACAATGACTCGATCATTGCAAAACGTCCTAAGAGAGTCCATTTCTGAGAGTGTGCCCCCAAATGTCTAAAGAATTCTCTCGCGCGTTCATGGTAATTTTGAGCAACACATTTCCATTTGTTATTTATCCACTGTTCACTCACAAACAAAAGAGGGGAAAATGTAAGCAGAGCGAAACACCAACTATTTACCACTATTACCTAAATATTGATGTGTTATTCAAAAACTTGTCATACGATGACACATGTTCTTGTAGAGTCACCGCTAATGTCAAACCAGCATTAGATGTCTTCTGTAAACACTTCTCACTACTCTCGTCAGTGAGTAAAACAGCAAGTCCCCGTTACTCCTGGTCCGGAGAAAGATGTGATCAGGCGTGCTACTATGGTCGTTGTACAGTCTGTTTTTTGCTTATCTGCAAATTACAGTACCAATACAAATTAAGAATATAATGTATTTAAAAAGTATTATATATAAATTGCGTAATTTGAATTGGCACTATATTCCTGGCCTTCGAGTTATAGCGCGTAAGATTTTTCTCGCTCCTCCTTAGACGAACCCAGAGAAATGTCACCTTCTGTCTGGCTGGCTGGAGATACTCTTTCGAGTACCTCCCTCCGAAGACGCATTCAACCGAGAGAAACAAATACCCTTCATCAGCCCTTACTAAAATTCTTTAAGCTATCCCAAACATTCTAAATTCAAAAATATTCCTTAGTAGCACACGCTTAATTTGACTATAATGATAACCATTATACTAGGGGTGTTCAAATGAAAAGGTACGAAACGTCATAAGAACGTAACCGTTAACATATTTGCCTATGCCGCTATGGGAGAACGTAGAGACACATCTAGGGATGCGATTGGAGTCGCTGGCGTGGATCGGAGCATGCGCGGGCACCCGCATGCGCAGGAGAGAGCAGAGGCTCTGATAAAGAGCGCCGTCCAATTGACGCGGCAGTGCGTGTGAGGACAGGATGGCGTTCACATTGCAAAATTCGACGATTGAGGAGCAGCGAGGCGCTATCCGATTTCTGACAGCGGAAGATGTTAAACCGGCCGCTATTCATCGCCGGATGGTGACCGTATACGCGCGTCCACACGTCTCCAGGGTCACGCACGCGGAACTGGCCAAGTTCCAGTGGGAGCAGCTTGACCATCCGCCCTACAGCCCGTCGCCCTGCGATTTCCATGTGTGTGGTCCCCTGAAAAATCATCTGAAAGGGAAGCGCTTCCACTCGGACGACGAAGTCAAGGACGCTGTGCAGGACTGGGTCTCTTCACTGCCACAGGAATTCTGGGAACAAGGAATCCTTCGGCTCATTAATCAATGGGATCGTTGTGCTACGGCCTATGGTGCATACTTTGAATAAAGTCTTCATATATACCCACAGTGTCGTTTCGTACCTTTTCATTTGAACACTCCTTGTATATTCATTATATGGAACATATAGATTATGCTGCAATGGCATGTGGAGACCCTCGTTGTGGGTTGGCAGCCATACCAAGCCTATTCAGGAGTATTTTTGTAAGGAGCCCATCTTTCAAATGGGAACCGACAATATGCTGGTAAATTATCATTTTGATAAAGCATTCAGTGTAAACTTTCCCAGTCGCAGTGAATGGGAAATGTCCTTTGTCCTTGGGTGCAGCGGTGAAACTGTTTGGTTTACTGACGGCTCCAGGACAAACGTAGGAGTTGGAGCAGGGGAGTATTGCCTATCCAGAGGCTATGGTTCATGCCAAAGCCTTGGAAGGCATGCTACCGTGTTCCAAGCTGAGGTGTATGCTATTCTAGCACACGCATCAGAATGTCTGATTAAAGGGTATCCCAATGTGCGTATCCAGATTTGTTCAGACAGCCAGGCGGCTTTACTGGCACTTTGTCAGTGCCGCATTTCATCCAAAATTGTTTGGAACTGCCTCCAGACCCTAACTGAACTGGCAAAGCGGAACAAAGTGCAACTGTTCTGGGTTCCAGGACATAGGGGTTTTGAAGGTAATGAGAAAGCTGACCTTCTTGCTAAAGAGTGAGCAGAGCAGGCTTTTTATGGTCCAGAGCCTGCATTAGGGCTCGCCTCTGGTGTGGCCAGAGGACTAACTAAAAGGCTGCTGAGGACTAAGCAGCTTGACCTCTGGCATGCTACCAGGGGTCAGAGGCAGGCAAAAGAACTTAATCAAGGACCCTTGCCTCATAGGGCTAAGGAACTCCTTAAACTGCCAAAAAAGGATATTGGACTGATTGTTGGTCTACTTACAGGAAACTGTCGTCTTAACAGGCACCTTAATTTGATTGGGGTGAAAGAGGATCCACTTTGTAGAGGATGCCATCTGGAAGAGGAGACTTCCTTGCATTTTCTTTGTGACTGACTTTTTTGCAGCACTCAGGCTTTTTTTTTTTTTTTTTGGTTGGAGGTTTAACGACCACCGTGAGCAACTCAATGGGCTATAAGCAGTCGCCCGTCCCTAATTTAGGGTCACTGGTTCCAGGGAAGAGAGAGAGCCAGTGCCGTAAGACAAACAGAACATCCATGCCTCACCGGAATTCGAACCCGGACCCCTTTCGGACGAATGATCAGAGGCCACCACTCAGGCTTGAACACTTTGGCACCCACAACTTGAGACCAAGTGATCTCTCTTTACTACCAGTCAAGAGCATTCTTGCTTTTGCTCGTGCATCTGGTCCCTTTCGAGATTAGGGCTGGGGATGCACAATAGACTTTAGATCGCGGTGCTGGGTCAATTTAGTACCCCGCCATTGGTACAAGTATTCATTATATATAATGGCTATCATTATAGTCAAATTAAGATTAGTAAATCAGGTATGTAAATTAGCAGCAACAGCCCGAATTAGTGAGGTTCTGCAAATTAGTAGAGAACCAATCCCCTCCGGATCATTGAAGGTTTGTAAATTTGCAGTAGCAGCCCGAATTAGTGATGTTCTGCAAATTAGTAGTACCAATCCCGTCCGGATCATTGAAGGTTAGTAAATGCTAATTACTAACCATTGAAAGTTAATAAATCAGCAGTTACAGCCCTAATTAGTGAAGTTCTGTAAATTAGTAGTACCAATACCCTTCGGATCATTGAAGGTTAGTAAATTAGCAGTAACAGCCCGAATTAGTGAATTTCTGCAAATTAGTAGTGCTAATTCTATCATCCAATTATTGAAGGTTAGTAAATTAGTAGTACTAATCCCATCCGGATCTTTGAAGGTTAGTGAATTAGCAGTAGAAGCCAGAACTAGTGAAGTTCTGCTGAGTAGTTGGACCAATCCCATCCGGATCATTGAAGGTTAGTAAATTTAGCAGTAGCAGTCCAAATTAGTGAAGTTCTGCAAATGAGTAGCGCCATACTCCCTTCCCCACGAATCAATGAAGTTTAGAAAGTTAGCAGTAACATTGCGAATTAATAAAGCTCTGCAAATAGGTATTGCCAATTCCCTCCCTTCCCTACATGAATCAGTGACGTCCCCCCCCCCTCCGTTCATTGAAGTTTAGAAAATTAGTAGTAACCGTCCGAATTAGTGAAACCCTACAATTTAGTTTTAACAGCCAGAATTAGTGAAGTTCTGTAAATTAGTAGTACTAGTTCCCTTCAGATTAGTGAAGGTTAGTAAATTAATAGTAGCATCCCATTTAGTGAAATCTGCAAACTAGTAGCGCCATATTTCCTTCCCCGAAAATCAATGAAGTTTAGAAAATTACAGAGGATGTTCATACATTTTTAGAACGTCTTTGAAAAGAAATTACAGAAAATAAAAGAAGTTCAAAGAATTGAAACTGGCAACAGCGTGTCAGACAAACACGAAAGAAGTATCTGCTGCAGCTAAATATAGTCTTCTACGAAAATGGCGCACGTAAACAAGCTGTGGATAGAATATCTTTTTGCTCTTTACAAAGAGAAATACTCGCATTCTGTAATTGAAAAACACTAAAAACATGGAATTAACCTTTCTAAATGTAAAATAATTAATATTAATAAATAGAGGGGGAAATCTTCAAGCATTGTTTTTAACAGGAAAAAAGAACAAACGAATATCCAAAGGTGGTACGTATTTTACGACTATTTCAAAAGTAGTCTCTGGTCTTAATAGAAAATCCTCCGACACAAAATTAAGTCGTTAACAATCTCTGTATCAACTGTAAACAAGGTAATAAAGATTTGAATCTGGAAAAAAAAAAAAAAAAAAAAAAAAGGTAATGTTCACCGCTTTTTGCATAGGCATGTGGCTGAACGCAGAACACGGTGTAGACACATCAATGAAGTTTAGAAACGAAAATCACTTAGCCTGAGACAGATGGAAATTTATTGTGACTATTGATAAAGCGTGGATCTACCTAAACGACTGCAACAAAAACAAAAGTTCGATTTAGTATTGCAAAAGAGCAGGAAAAAGACTTACAAACTTGGTTCCAAAGAAAGTTTAAGTAAAGGATTCATGATTATTGCTGGTTTCTCGCACACTGCAAAAGTAAAGTTACGTTGAAAAGAATGTTAAAATGAATCCTACATATCACCAAAGTAATGTTTTAACTCCTTTATTTGAAGAGGAAATCTATATATTAATTTTATAAGGTTTTTGACTGTGAGTCCTATTTTGAGAGAACGGCTGAACGTAAAGATATGGTTGAGGTATCAAAATAAAGGTCTTACCATGTAGATGTGCTAGTCGAAGAAAAAAAATGAGATTGGGGTAGCGGTTCGGGCGTTGAGGGGCGGCAAAGTTCCCATGTAAAGTCTATGGGAGAAGCGTGCGGTTGACATTCGATCGCCTGCACTGAAGGCGGAAGCCTGGAAAGACTGAGATAGTCCAAAATCTTCTCTGAGCGAACCGTTGCGCAAAGCAACGCTAGCAGGCATTCGTAACAAAGTTCTCATCGGAACAGCGAACACTCTCGAAGACCTGATTGCGTTATGCCGTTGGACTGTGTGATGTATATATGCAATTTAACATTCATTCGATTCGGTTTATTCACGTAGGTAAGACGTTTCCCATTATGTAAAGATATAGATAAATATTCCAGTGACCATTGCTAGTGAAAATATTACAGGCGACTGCTTTATAGCCCATTGAGTTGCTCACGGTGGTCGTTAAACCTTCAGCCAAAAGAAAAAAATTACGAACCTGGACTATTGTCTTTACTGAAGTGGTTGAATGAATTTGTCAATCAAATAAAGTTTACATGCTGTTTCATATGAGTTCATTCTTTTCAAAAAATATATATTTATATATAACCGTCGATTTCGACGGGTGAAGAGTATTCAATATTATTCCAACAATATTTACAAACACAGTTGTGACTGAAGATGCGAGTGAAAGAGTGGCTATCCAGTTGAATTTTTTCACACGATCGAGATGAGTGGACTTCCGCCTCACATTTTACGACTGACAAAAGGGCGCAGTCGTGATGCTCATCACGAACCTGGCGCCGGTGGCGCAGTTGTTTAAATCGCTGGCTTATGATGATTAGTTCGTTAAGGGTCCGGGTTCGAATCCAGTGAAGCATGGATGTTGTGTTTGTCTTACGGTACTGGCTCTCTCCCTTCCCTGGGACCCTAAATTTTTGGGGGTTGGAGGTTTAACGACCAACGTGAGCAACTCAATGGGCTATAAGTAGTCTCCCGTCTCTAATTTAGGGCTACTGGTTCCAGGGAAGGGAGACAGTCAGTGCCGTAAGACAAACACAACATCCATGCCTCACGGGATTCGAACCCGGACTCCTTCCGGACGAATGATCAGAGGCCGTCGCTTAGACCACTGCGCCACCGGGGCGGCCCCTAAATTAGAGACGGGCGACTGCTTATAGCACATTGAGTTGCTCACGGTGGTCGTTAAACCTTCAGCTCCCCACCCCCTCAAATCACGAATCTGGACTATTGTCTGTATTGAAGGGGTTGAATGAATTTGTCAATCAAATAAAGTTTACATTTGTTGTTTCAAAATATGAGTTTATTCTTTATAAAAAAAAAAAAAAAAACTAACCGTCGATTCCGACGGGTCTCCATCTAGTATTCTTTTATCCACAGATCCTTCAATGAGTAGAACTCCATTAGGATAAGGCAGCCAATGACACATCCAAATCTACCACTATTTCTTAAAAAATGAAACAAGAGACTAGTATCAAGTCTATATCTTTCTCACATTCCTTCAAAGTCACCTGATGCGTTACAAATGGATTATTGTGCCTTCGGACTGCTAAAAAAGAGCGCTTTCTAAACGCAGACTTGAAACAATGATTGCACTATGGAAAGCAAAGGAAGAGGAGTGGAATAAAATACCACTACCAACTTTAAAAAATGCCCTGTTATCTTTGAAATCTAGATGTAAGTTCATAGTCCAGAGAAAGGGATATCAGATAGAACATTTAAGAAAGATACACTGCCGGACAATTACTAAGGACGGATGACAATAGCAACGATAGCAACCATAAAATGGAAGGCAGGAAAATGTGGAAATTAGCATAAGTGCGGGATACAGTAAGACGTGTTGTGCGTATGCAAATTTTGGATTGCCGAACTTGTTCGTGACGTCATAGCGCTGATAAGAGATATAAAGGATTTGACGCGTATTGACCGCTGTTGTTCAAACGCAAAGTTGAAAAGGAAAGAATCAATTGACGAACTTGCAATTTTCAGTATGTCTTCCCGCCATCACCTAGATGATTTTACGCGTGGCCGTATTACAGATGTTGCCAGGGTGTTCGACGTCAGCCACAGTGTTGTTTTAAGGCTTTGGAAATCATTTCAAACAAATGGAGAGTGTAGCAAACGTCACGGGGAGGTCGTGTTCGCAGTACGACACCTGCAGAAGATCGGTACATAGTGCTATCAACAAAAAGACACCGGCGCAGCACAGCTACTGAGGTAGCAAATCAGTTTATGGCTGCTACTGGCAAGCGGATCTCCCGAAAAACTGTCGCCAGACGTTTGCATGAAGGAGGACTATACGCCCGCCGTCCTGTTGTGTGCATCCCATTGTCCAGACGTCACCGTACCGCCCGTTTGCAATGGTGCCATCAACATCGCAATTGGACTGATAACGACTGGTCTGCTGTCCTCTTCTCAGATGAGAGTAGATACAGTCTATCGTCTGATTGTCGACGACAACTGATCTGGCGTGATAGTGGTACTGTATATTGTCCAGCAAACATACAGGAAAGGGACCGATATCCGACATGTAGTGTCATGGTATGGGCTGGCATCATGATCAATGGCCGTACGTCCCTCTATGTGCTTCCAACTGGGACTATGACTGATGGCCAACGATACATTAATGATGTTCTGCTACCTCATGTTCGCATGTTCCGTGGTGCTGTCGGTGATAGATTCATTTTCATGGACGACAACGCAACATGTCATCGAACAGTCGCTGTCCAGGAGTGTCTTGAGAGCGAGGATATTCAACGCCTCGTATGGCCAGCACGTTCTCCAGATCTGAATCCCATTGAAAATGTATGGCATGCTTTGGGGAGGAGTCTTGCTGGTCGCCAATGCCTTCCAATAAACAAGGACACCCTCATCCGTGCACTGACAGAGGAATGGGATAAATTACCCCAACAGCTGCTTGATAATGTTGTGCAAAGCATGACACGACGTGTGGAATCTTGCATCGCCCTCCATGGTGGCAATATCCCGTATTGACATCTTACGCCGGAACACCTGCGGACGGTAATCGCATTTTTTTCACGTTTACGTATTCTGCACAAAATGGCCTGTTTGTCCCTTGAACACGTTCCAAAGCCTTCTGGATTTCAGAGTACAATAAATTGTCTTTCTTGTAATGTCCTGGCATTCTGACATTATTTTATTTCACTTGGCATCCAACCACACTTACTTTTTTATGCGCTATATAGCCGTTTATGATCCGTCCTTAGCAATTGTCCAGCAGTGTATAATGTTATTTTAAATATTAATTATATTGTTGGAAAATCGTTCTGAAAAGGTATGACCATCCTCTGTAAGAGGCCGAATTAGTGAAGTTTTGCAAATTATTACCCCCCCCCCTTCCTCCCTCGAATCAATGTTCAGCAAATAAGTTTGCATTGAAATGTGAAATTGTGCAAACCAGTAGCACCAATCCCCACGAATCTATGAAATTTAGTAAGAGTGGCGCCGACTTCTCCAAATTATTATAGGGGGTGGGCAGGCGTGAAGAGATAAGACGTCGGAGGGGCATATCTCTTTCATTGTCATGAGAAAAATTAAAAACAGGGGGGGCAAAAAGATAAACTGAGATTCGACGTATATTTTAAATCGCAGTGTAATTGCTCATTAGCAAATGAACAAGAAAACAGAAATATTCCTTTGCTGAATATTAATATTTCTAAAAATAAAATTCAGCCTGTGATTTCATAAAAATACCCAGAGATTTTATTTCCAAAGTTTAGTAAAAAAAAAATATGAGAAATTAGCTGGATTACTCAAACTAAGAACAAGAAGCGCAAAAAATAAATAGATAAAAAAGAGCGCTAGAGATTATACGTTTCTGTATTATTATTTTTTTCGATAACTAGGGGCTGCGCCTCTAGGCTCGCTACGCTCGTTTCCAGAGTAGCGCTCGGGCCCTGCAGCCGTGGCCACCGAGATTGAAGGCCTGCGCATCGATTTATGACGTCACCAAATTCCGTGCTATCGTATCAACCGCTGTTGGCACGATCGACTTTAGATGCTTCTCTTGCTAGGAAGTACGGACAGCGAAGGGCTGTGACTTCCGCTTTGCTTTTAACTTTCGTTGGTTAAGTTGCTTGCGTGAAGTTCGAAATGGCCAGCTTAATGTTTAGTTTCATTCATACAAAAAAAAAAAAAAAACGAAAATGTATGAACGATAGTCATCGTTTACAGAGTAAATAATATCAAACAAAGATCTTCGCTCTTTCCACGTTTATAAGTGAGTCATAGAAAAATTCTCATTGGCCGCCACCGGGAGTCGAACCCAGGGTCTTCCAGTTACGCGTCGGATATGCTTCCGCTACACCACAGCGGCCTCGAATTCCTCCAGACTCACATATGCTAACTGCCAAGCCAAGTTGGCAGGTTGCTTCTTGGAGCCCCGCACAATGCTGGGGATTCACCAAAGATGGTAAGCGGCAACTGAAGAAATAATTAGAAGGCGAATGAATAATTAATACAGACATTTAACGTGGACCAGGAATATCAAACAAAGATCTTCGCTCTTTCCACGTTTATAAGTGAGTCATGGAAAAATTCTCATTAACCGCCACCGGGAGTCGAACCCAGGATCTTCCAGTTACGCGCCGGATATGCTTCCGCTACACCACAGCGGCCTCGAATTCCTCCAGTAAATAATCTTAGTTAATCACACGAACAAGTGAACTTCCATGGTAACAACATTTTCTTTACAAGTTTTCCTTTTATCGCGGTGACTTTCTAGGACATTTTAATTAGCGAAATATATTTCTCAACTCATATGAGATTAAAGATCGGCAGCTGCGAAATCTACAAAAGCATCGTGATATGTGGGTATTGTTATTTTGTTTATTTGCGGAAACACTTATGGTAGCTGACTGTGTCTTGATAATAGGGTCAGATTAGAAAAGGCTCTTGTGTATATTTATTAAAACAATTTCGGTAACCGAAAACGACATAAACGAAGAAATGTTGAACAAATCGTAAAATCATTGACTTATTCTTCGTGATGTCGAAATGGTCACTTCGACGTGTGTGTCGTCCATTTATTCTAAGATATTACTCTTCGCGGAAAGCACTTACTTTTAATACAGCTCTGTATTTTCCTTTGTACTTTGGTACTATAAAGTCTTTTGTCATCTTTATGTATTTAAATGGCCACAAGATTACAAAATGGAATTGCACTGCGTTAAACTATGCGCGTCTTAGAAAAATGACAAATCCAAGCATGACTCGAATACGTTTTATTCATTCGTGGTCGGTAGCCCCAAGTATGATGACGTCACGGCTCTCAAGGGCGAGGGAGATAAGGCCTATCTCGGTAGCCACGCTGCAGCCCGATCTCCAAGTATATCACATGAAATAAAAACTGGAAAATTCATATAAATTTCAATTTTTGTTGCATGTCTAAGCAAATAAGGCTTGTTATTCCGAAGTTTCAGAGTTTTTTTACTGTCGTTAATTTTTGGAAGGTCGGACTTTTTTCGTTTGAATTTATAGCACTTACTAAATTTACCACTAAGGAAAATAAAAGCGGTCCAAAAAGTATTTCCGTAAACCGTTATGCTAAACCGTTAAGGTGATACCACCTAAAATCTCTGCCTTATGTTTCCAATAGTAAGACTTCTTTACATATTTTCTTCGCGATTAATGTATTCCTAAGCACGAAAATTTTCACATCGATAAAACTAACTCTAAGTTATAGCATGGGATACTTAATACTTGCTAAAACATAGCCATAATTATATTTAAAATCAATCATTTTTCTTTGAGTAATGTTCAGACCTGTTAATAGATGGCGCGACCTGTACATTGATGACGTCAGTAGACAAACAAATGTTGGATTGCTTAATTATGGTTATGTTTTAGCAAACATTAAGTATCTCATGCTATAATTTAAAGTTAGTTTTATAGATGTGCAAATTTTCATCTTTGGGAATACACTAATTGCGAAGGAAATATGTACAGAAGTTTTACCATTGGAAACATAAGCCAGAGATTTTAGGTGGAACCACCTTGAGGTGGACCTCAAATAATTTTGCTTCCTATACTTACAATGGAAAAACTTTTGTACACATTTCCTTCACAATTAGTGTGTTCCCAAGGATGAAAATTTGAACATCGATTAAAATAACTTCATATTATAACTTGGAATACTTAATATTTTCTAAAACATAACCATAAATATGTTAAAAATCAATAACTTTTCCTTTGGTGGTGTTGGAACCAGAAAAGAGATAGCGCGACCTGTACATGCTCTTGTTTTAGAAAATATTAAGTATTCCAAGTTATAATATGAAACTATTTTAATCGATGTTCAAATTTTCATTCTTGGGAACGCATTAATTGTGAAGAAAATGTGTACAGAAGTTTTTCCAATGGAAGTATAGGAAGCAAAATTACGTGACGTCCACCTTAAACAACTGAGATAGCTTTACCAACAAAACATATGCATAACAAAGTCTCTGCGTCACCATGGCTGCAGGTCACGGGACCAGAATGTTCCTCTGTGGTTATCGTGAAGACAGACAAACCGTTCGTTTCTTTCCTTTGCGTCTTTAAAAAATGCTTAAATATCAGAAAATGACTTTTTCTTAATTTTTGTTGTTGTTGTAAAAAAGGAACGATAGGTGTAAGTTTATGCTGTAAAAATTGCAATGCGTTGGGATTTATAGTTTGCCATATATCCGTTTTTTTTAATGGATCGTATCGCGAAATACAGAATTTTGTGAAATTTTGAAATTTAATTTCTCGTAAAATAAATCGAAATCCCAAAAAAAGGCGACGAGGTGCAAAAATTCGGTCATGTCACTAATACATGCCTACAAAGTTTCGTGCTTCTGTTGCTGTTATTGTGTCCGGAACGCGACCTGATAGCACTTTTTTTTACTTGAAGTTTGAAATACAATACCTCTTGAAGTATCGCCAGAATCGAGAAACAGTTTATTTCAGCGTATTCTCCAAACAATTCTCTACAAACGATGTAAATTTCATATTTTTGTGTTCAATACGTTTTGCGCTGCGAGCTAGAAAAGGAAGAGTGTCGCCAAATTTCTAAAACAGCAGCAGCGGCGGCAGTTACTTTTTTTTAGAAGAGAAATTATTTTAGACATTTACCACACATCACGAGAGCATGTCAAACACAATACGGGGCTGGCAATCTAGTTTCTTATCAAATGAGCAATGCGGAGAATGAGTATAAAGTTTAATTATTTTGTTACTTACTAATTTCTTGGAAATAAATCGCTTTGACCTCATAAGGTAGAGAGCTTGGTTCACGTTATAAGGCTAAAGCGATTATTTAATTGAACAGGATGAACAATATTAGGTGGGCATCGCCCCCCCAGAAAAATTACTGGAGGAGCAAGATGCACCTTGTCCCCCTATAGTCTGCGTCTGGTAAGTAATCACTGTAACAGCTCGAATTCGTGAAGTTCTGCAAATTAGAATGGGCAGTCCGAATTAGCAAAGTTTTTTAAATGAGTAGCAACAGCCCGAATTAGTGAGATTGTAACGTGTATTCTATTTTAACTTTCCTTTTGAGTTTCTTTTTCTATCTAAATTTGCGTTCGTTCTCTTAGACATTTTCAAACCTTAACGTTATGTCTTTTCCCTTAAACGGGAATGATGTTGGCAACACCCTGCGGTCGGAACAAGAGTGACGTATGTGTGGCCGGGTAAGAACGCTAGATTAGGGCCATGGGTGGCCGAGTGGGCAACGTTCGTGACTGCCACAGGAAGGACATCAGGTTCGATCCCAGGCAGGTACGTACATTCGATCTACTAAATACCCGCCGTGCGTCGGATGGGCACGTTAAGCCGTCGGACCCCGGGTACTGCCACCCCGGTAATAAATAAGGGCGTCTTCCTCCCCCTTCCTACTTCGCTTCCGTGTCACTTTCCTATCGGGCGCTCTAGCCCAAATCTCCTAGTTTCCTATTTCTAAGGGTTGTTTAAGACCTGGGGTCAGACACTCCCTTACTAAAATCCTCTACATATGATCAAAGAACGATATATTAAAAAGCAATGCAGCGGTTGTTTACGGGATTGATGTTATTGATGATAGACGTGCTGTTATATTGTGATTGGATTGTAGATCACTGATACTGTATTGAGTAAGCCAGTAAACCAGATGTGAGTGGAGAGTACAAACCATGCAAGCAAAAAAAAAAAGTATTTATAAGTACTACTTGACCTCTTTCTTGTAAAGTGTATGTGTACCTTCTAATATTGCATTCACTTAGCACACGTAACGTAATTACTTACGTAAGGCCTAAGTTAAAAATTACTTTATAAGATGTTTAAATCAGTAATAGCGGTATGAATTAGCAGTAGTAGTCTGAATTAGTCAGGTTACATTTTATCTCCCTTTTAGTTTCAACAGACACTTGAATCGAATTATTTGTACCACCACGCGCTTTATTTTCTTCTGAAAACGGAAGCACAAAAGGTGTGAATATTAAGAATAACAACAGCTTTTCTTAGAAAGTCATTAGTTTCATTTCCAGCTTCCTGTATAATAATACACATAACAGAGCTGTTTTTGTAATGTATAAATTTCTCTATATGTATTTCTTAATTAAAACTTTTTATCCTGTCGCTATTTAAATAGCTTAGAATCAGATAAATACGCTCACCAATCACAGGTTTCCCGCCGGATACGCAAAAGATTGCATAATACCAGGGAAACTCTGTGCGGGATGTTGAATGTGAACCAGTTTGTAGCTTTTATTATTTCTTTGTAAACAAAAAACTGCCTGTGACGTCTTCAACACGTGACCGATGTCACGAATCCTTAATACGCTGCGCAATTCTTGGGCTGTTATTCACTGGGTCACTTCCCATAAGACTCACTGGGCGCGTAACCTGTTTACGGTGTTTCCAACAGGAACGACACAATACATAACACACCTGGTTGTTGCAGGATTGCCATCAAGTCGACGGGTAGTCATTTTTCTTCACATACTTAACGGAAATTATTGCGTGTTACGTTGAATGATTTCGGAAAGATAAATATGGAGTTAAAAAAACCTCTTCTACCTTTACGTGGATTTTCATTGCTGATACATAGGTAAGGTGAGTAACCCTTCAGTTTTAGGTTAAAGGTCTGTTATTGCATTTTTTCACATTTTGAGGTTTAAAATGATTATTTTTGAGGTAAAAACGCTGCCCAACAGAAAAAAAAATCAATGGTTTGAGACATGGTAACTGTTAAAATTAGGAACTGTTAAAAATTCGATTTATAAAAAACGCTGGAAAATTGCTATCGAATCTTATAACGCATTTAATAATGCATGAATCTTTTTTCGCCTTATACTCTTTTGAAAAAGCTGAATACTGTAGTAACACACTGAATTAGCGCCTCCCCCCTCCTTCATGAGGGGTCCGAGTGGTCTGAGGCGTTGGAGATGGGTCTAGGTTCGATTCCCGGATGAAGTATAGGTGCTGTGCTTGAACCATCGACACTAAATTTGGCATGAGTCTACAGCCATATAAGTTGCCCACGGCGGTCGTTAAACTCCCTATACAAAAGAAAAAACAAAATACGATATTAACAGTTCGTTATGTCCATATATTTCTTAATTTTTGTTGTTTTATAGAGTATGACATTCTAATGTGGTAAACGTTCAACAGAGATCTGACTATTTTGATGTTATTTACGATTACTAATGTTCCTATTGTTAATTTCGATTGATGATACGTAAGTGAAGTAAGTTAACCTTTATTTTAGGTTAAAAGTTGAATTATTGCGGTTCTCTTTGTTGTTTTTCGCGTATTGGGGTGATAAATATTATACCGGGTGTTCGTAAACTATTTTGACAAAAGAAGAAGGGTGATAGTACCCATCAAGACGAACAATATTTACAGTGGAACCTAGGGTCGCATTCCACTCTGAGTGTCAGAAAAGAGTAAAGTTAGATGTCCAAGTTGAACTTTCAACAGTGCAAAGAAAGAGAATTAACGACATCATAAGTTGTAAAATCCCATTTATGGAGATCAGGGACAGTCTCAAAGTAGATGCCCAAAGTGATGGCCACGGGTGCCGTTGCACAATTCACACCGGCGAATGAAGGACTGGTGCACCCTTTCGAAGACTCCTGGTGTCGTGTTTATTCTGTTCGCTGCAACAACGATTCTCGCGACGAGATATTCCACGGAGTCCACAGGCGTCTCGTACACCAATGATTTCATGTGCCCCTAGAAGAAGAAGTCCAGTGGGTTTAAGTCCGGTGAGCGTGGAGGCCATGCCACAGGTCCGCCACGTCCAATCCATCGTACGGGATATGTGGCATTCAGGAAGTGTCTACTGCACCTTGACAAGCCAATCAGCTGCAACTGTCGAAGCTGCGTCTTTTCTCTGGCAATTTGCATACGGTAAATGCTTGACGGTGATGTTCTGGTGATGTGCTACTTCTCCGTCACGAAAGAAATGACGTCTGAGGTGACGACTTGTGCTTGTTGGACGTATTTCGAAGTTACTCTTTTCTGACACTCAGAGTGGAATGCGACCCTAGGTTCCATTGTAAACATTGTTTGTCTTGATGGGTACTATCACCCCTCTTCTTTTGCCAAAACAGTTTACGAACACCCTGTATAAAGCACAGTGTGTATTTGCTTATTATTACTGTTACTCACGTTATAGATACCGAATATGAATGGCTCGTTAAAACTATATATACAAAAAGAATAGATTTATATTTTTTATGACATGTATAAAATGCAATTTCAAATATCAGATATATACAATACAGTAAAAAATTCTAGAACATACAGTGGCTTGCCGAGCAGCCTGTAAGTCCTCAAAAGTTCGGTGCCATAATTTAAATTGCAAGTATGCCAAATAAGGTTGCTTTATATCATTTTTCAGTGACTCACCAGAAACTTGTGTAAGTCACTGAAAAATGACTTAAAGTAACCTTCTTTGACATACTTGCAATTAAAATTATGGCACTGAACTTACGGACTTACACAGGCTGCTTGGCAAATCACTGCACGTTGCTAGAATGATAAATCGTTGAAGGCAGACACTCTTCATAATACATGGAAAATTCACAGAACATTCAAGCAAAGCAAACTGAATTTGCTTGTATCACTTACTGATTATCCATGGAACACTCACTTCTCAGAAAACTTGAAAATTTCAAGAAAAAATTTTTCTCGCTCCAGGACGATTGAAATTTTCAAGTTTTCTGAGAAGTGTTACATAGATGACCAGTAAGTGGTACAAGCAAATTCAAGTTTCTTTTGCTAGAATGTTCTGTATATATCTGGTATTTGATGTTGCATTTTTTATCATGAAAATAGGAAGACCTTTGTATATATAGTGTTAACGAATCATTCATATTCGGTATCTATAACATGAGTAACAGTAATTATAAGCAAATATACATTGTGCTTTATATTGATATATTTCACCACGTAGTATTACAATTGTTCGAACAATTGTATCTGTAATGGGGTGATAAAATTTGTTCACATTCCTAAGATAGCATTCCTTAGCTTCCGTTGCTTACAAATCTGGAATCTGTTCAGGTTTCTAAGCTAACATTCCTTAGCTTCTGTTGCTTACAAATCTGAAGTTTGTTCACGTTCCTAAGCTAACATTCCTTAGCTTTCGTTGCTTACAAACCTGAAATTTGTTCAGGTTCCTAAGCTATCATTCCGTAGCTTCCGTTGTTTACAAATCTGAAAGTTCTTCAGGTTTCTAAGCTAACATTCCTTAGCTTCTGTTGCTTACAAATCTGAAATTTGTTCACGTTCCTAAGCTAACATTCCTTTGCTTTCGTTGCTTACAAATCTGAAATTTGCTCTGGTTCCTAAGCTATCATTCCGTAGCTTCCGTTGTTTACAAATCTGAAAGTTCTTCAGGTTTCTAAGCTAACATTCCTTAGCTTCCGTTGCTTACAAATCTGTTCAGGTTCCTAAGCTAACATTCCTTAGCTTCCGTTGCTTACAAATCTGAAATTTGTTCAGGTTCCTAAGCTAACATTCCTTAGCTTCACGTCTGCTGTTATAACCCGTTCTCCCTAATGAACGGTGAGCTATGGATGCTGAAATTATCCTCTCGATACTACTATTTTATTGCGCAGCTACTTGACGCAATGGAGCTCCTTTGTTACCTGGTATAATTCTTCCCAACCGCCATTGCCCTCGAACATCTACCACTAGCTTCCTGCCGTAGGAAGACCGGCAGCTACTTATTTAACAGTTTGTACACCACTCATTATACACCCTCGATACAGTTATTCTTGACCGAGAAGGTTTGCCGTTTCTGAGACATGGTGGCCAGCGAAAGGCTCACACTTCCATGGCACTTTCGAAGTCGCTTTAATCACGAGTCTTCCACACATTACAGTGCCTCAACGTTTCGTACACGTCTGAATCCTTTGCAGTGAGATGTTTAGAAAATCATCTCAGCACTATAGTTGGGTACGAAAGTGAGTATTGCACATGCCTGATTGCTATTGAATGTTCTTAATAACTTGCAACTTCAGTGTACACAACTTAATGAAGGTGTTTAATCCACCTTAGTTTTGCTGAAGATATATCCATTTTTGCAAGTACGCCCTCAGAGCTGCAGAGTGTGATTTAGGAACTCGGTATCAAGAGTAAAGATGTGAGATTTAAGAGGGATTTACAGAAAACAAAACTGATGTGCTATGCTTTTAAAAGAACTAAAGATTTACATGTTGATGGGACGAATTTAGAAATAATTGATGTCTGCACCTACCTGCGACTCCGGGCAATCACGGGAATTAATTTTTTACCTCCAGATTCGCTATATATGAATGCCGGTTGCTTCGACTAGCGAATCCTGTGGTGATTATATTCAAATTAATAGGAAACTTGAAACTCAGTCGTTCGGAGTTATGTAGTGGTTAACATGCTCGGACGCTATCCGGGAGACGCGAGTTCGATTCCCGCTCCAGGAAGACGAAATTTTCAAGTTTTCGGATATTATCTGACTTAACATCCATGTCATATTTACACCAATAAACGGATTCACATCGTCCAAATTTGTATTATGGTAATGTAGTTAATTCAATGTTTCAAGTATATAGAATTGTTATGGATATATAATAGGTATAAACGTATATCCATATCATCATGTACATATATCTACTACATGTACATTTTACATGGTGAGAATTTTCACCTCAAAACGGATTTAGCGAGCGTCCAGTTTTAATGAGTGTTTGCGTCAGTGTCCAGCTCTTCGTTGTAAGTGGGTTCTGTGATTTTCTGTTTTGTTTTATTTCACTCGAATAACGATTTTGAATACCAACTCATTCCAAATGGTACGTGATCGCTTTCTGAGAACGTGGATTTTAAGTCCTTGTAGTACATGGAAGCCTGCTCTCTCTTTCTGCGAAGTCATGCAGCGATTGCATTTCAAAATACTGAAGCTCTTTTTATTGAAATTATTGCTTTCATCTTAATACACACAATTGAAGTAGATCAAACAGAAGTCACGTGGTTTGGCAGTTGTATGTGTGTCTGGAAAATTCAAGGCCGCTGTGGCGCAGTGGTAGCATGTCCGGCGCGTAACTGGAAGATGCTGGGTTCGATCCCGGGGGCGGCCGATGAAAATTTTTCCATGACTCACTTATAAAACGTGGAGAGAGCGATGACTTATATTTGATGTTTTTTTCATCTGTTGATGAAGAAACATTGCCTTTGAAGATTTCTGATGTCTTCATGAATTAATTAAAATCGTCTCAAGAAACTACAGAACGACCTAAGGACAATATGGTGGGGGTGGGGTGGGGGAGGAGACGATGATGATGTAGAACCTTCTGTACGGGATATTGATTTTTTTAATTGGAGCTTTAACGACCGCCGTGAGTAACGTAATGGGCTATAAGCAGACGCCCGTCCCTAATTCAGGGCCACTGGCTCCAAGGAAGGAAGAGAGCCACATCTTCCAAATTTGACAAACACAACATCCATTCCCGATCGGGATTCGATCCCGGATCCCTTTCCGACGAATGATCAGAAGCCCGAAATATTCTGTGGGGAAACAGGAAAAAATGAGGTTATACATTATTCGGCAGGGGTGTTTGAATCTTTCGCAGGGCTTTATAATCTTCTATAAATTTTTTCCAGGGGGGAGAGAAGGAGGATGAAGCTGCAGAATTATTCCTGGGCCGTTAAGATTTTTCGCAGAAGAGAGAGAGAGAGAGAGAAAGGTGATGACTTCTCCTTAGGACGTCATAATACTGGAAATCTTTTGCTTGTTTTTTTTTTCTTGTTTTTTTGAGGTTTAACGACCACCGTGAGCAACTCAATGGGCTGAAAGCAGTCGCCCGTCCCTAATTTAGGGTCACTGGTTCCAGGGAAGGGAGAGAACCAGTGCCGTAAGACAAACAACACCCATGCCTCACCGGGATTCGAACCCGGACCCCTTTTGGACGAATGATCAGAGGCCATCGCTTAGATCACTGCGCCACCGGGGCGGCTTTTTGCTTGTTTCAGGGTTTATCGAGATCACAGTGATCATATAAAGCTATAAGTAGACGCTCATTCCAAATTTAGGGGACGCCCCTGTGGCGCAGTGGTCTAAGCGATGGACTCCGAGCATTCGCCCGAAAGGGGTCCAGATTCGAATCCCGTGAGGCATGGATGTTGTGTTTGTCTTACGGCACTGGCTCTCTCCCTTCCCTGGAACCAGTGACCCTAAATTAAGGACGGGAGACTGCTTATAGCCCATTGAGTTGCTCACGGTGGTCGTTAAACCTCCAATCAAAAGAAAAAAATTAGGAATACTAAGTTCTAGGGAAGGGAGAGAGTCACTACCTTACTGCAAACACACCACCCATGCCTCACCCGGTACGTGAACCGAGGTCCAAATCGGACGATTAGCCAGAAGACTGCGCCTCTGACCATTCGGTCACACGGTCAGCTGGTTTTAAACTCAGTAAACTACATGAAAACACCGTTGGGTTGAAAATCTAAAAACAAATTTCCTTCGGAAAGTAATTATTTCTGATTCTTCGGAAAGGATGTGACAGATCCCGACATGTGGAACCACACGAGAGGAGCGAAACAAAAGTCTTCCGACTGAGGATGCCAGAGAATCTTTCTTTCTACGTAAACATTCAAAGCAGCACGCCAACCCGCTGGGTGACCTTGCTAATGTTTACACAAGACACAGGTAGCGGCCTACGCCACGGCATTCAAGACTGAACATTCGTTAATAATTCACATTACCTGAAATTTATTTTAAGGTTTCATGGGGATTTTTCGTAACTGCAAATTTACGGAATTATGTGTTTTACGAAACTGTATAACTGGTTTGGGACTAGACCAAAAATATTAGGGCAACCGCCAGACGAAAGCAAAAATTCCTGTATTTGTTTCATTACCAGCCTTATGAAAATTAAGAACAGTAGCATTCTTCAGAATTATTTGCAACACAGCTTTTGACATACGAATCGAAAAGTTCTTTTTCCTACTGAGGATGTCAAACAAGTAATATCAGTAACGGATCTAGGAGCTCATATTAGACGGGGGGGGGGGGGACTGTTGCTCCTGTCTAAAATAAAGAGACCTTGTGGAGGGCACACACACTATAAATTTGCAGCGCTACTGTTCCTTCTTGACGTCTAAGGATTTCCATTAAAACAATTTTTCTAAATTTGCAAACAAACTACAAACGAGAGCTGAAAATCAGCACTATTTTCGTGGCTTTAAATTGCTTGCTTTTTGAGGAAACCAACTTTATCTTCTTTAAATCTCACGTCTGGATAAAATCTTTCAAAATAAAGTTTGATCCCTTTTATTCAGATGGGTTGATTTAATAAAACAAATTTCCAGCTTGAAGGTTTGTTATCAGTTTTTATGGCCATGTCAAGGTACGTACTTCGCTATTATAAATACACCAGACTGTGAATACTCAAAATACTCATCATCATCATCATTGTCAACCATTATCAATCCACTGCTGGACGAAGGTCTCCCCAAGTTTCCTCCACAACGGTCTGTCTTGTGCCAGTCTCCTCCATGTCACCCCTGCATACTTTCGAATTTCATCCACCCATCTCCCATGTGGTCTTCTTCTGGGTCTTTTCCTGTCCCTTGGAATCCAATCTAAAATTTTGGCTGTCCATCGATGGTCTGTCCTTCTGGCAGTATGTCCAGCCCATTGCCATTTCAGGGATTTAACTCTGGTCATGATGTCTTCCACTCTTGTCATTTTTCGGATCCACGAGCTCCTCTTCTTATCTCTCCTGGTTACACCAAGCATGCACCTCTCCATACTATCTTGAGTTGTCTGCAGCCTTTGTATGTCTCTTTTAGTTAAGGTCCACGTCTCTGCACCATACGTAAGCACTGGAAGGATGCATTGATCAAACACTTTTCTTTTAAGACATTATGGCATATTGCTCTTGAAAATTATGCTGTTTCTTCCAAAAGCTCTCCAGGCAAGTTTTGTACGCCGATTAATTTCTTCATCAATGTGACCCTCACTTGATATCTGCTGTCCAAGATAAACGTACGTGTCTGTTATCTCCAGCTTTTCTCCATCAATCGATAAATCTTCATTTCTTGTAAAAGCATTGAACATCACTTTTGTCTTCTGAAAGTTCATTTTTAATCCCACTTCTTTACTCTTGTCAGCAAGTTCCTGGATCATACTCTGCAGCTCTGATGGGGTAGTTGCAAAAATGACTACGTCATCAGCAAAACGAAGGTGGGTTAGATAATCTCAATTAATCTTTATCCCCTTGTTTTCCCAGCTCAGCGACTGAAAAACACCCTCCAATGTGGCATTAAAGAGCTTCGGAGATATGGTGTCACCTTGTCTCACTCCCTTTCCAATTTTTTCGTGTGTTGTATTTTCAAACAGCCGAATCTTTGCACTTGCATTTTCATAGATGTTATTAATAATATTAATGTATGCATCTTCAATACCGCAGGTTTTCAGAGCCATTGTAACTGCTGATGGTTTCACCGAATCAAAGGCTTTTTCATAATCGATAAAAGCCATGCACAATGGAAGTTCATATTCCCTCGCTCTTTCAATTACTTCTCTCAGCACGTGGATATGATCTATTGTGCTGTAGCCACTCCTGAATCCAGCTTGTTCTCTCGGTTGAGCCATGTCCAGTGTTACCTTCAAGCGGTGTGAAAGAACTTTAGTAAAGATTTTATAAACTACTGATAGGAGGCTGATAGGTCGGTAGTT
This sequence comes from Macrothele yani, assembly GCA_039090855.1. Taxonomy (NCBI): domain Eukaryota; kingdom Metazoa; phylum Arthropoda; class Arachnida; order Araneae; family Macrothelidae; genus Macrothele; species Macrothele yani. The sequence goes on along the minus strand of CM077001.1, from coordinate 154,638,399 downwards.
TTCGAGATCCTCAATGTCACCTTTCTTAGGTAGCAGGATCATTGTAGCGGTGTTCCAATCCTCAGGAATCTTTCCTTCATTAAGGCATCGAGTGAAAATTTGGGCGAGTACTGTTTCGATTTCTCCACTTGCTTCTTGTATGATGTCTACAGTAATTCCATCTTCTCCTGGAGCTTTTCCCCGCTTCATGTTCTTGATTGCATGTGCAACTTCTGCTGGAAGGACTGGAGGAACTCTGGTACTGGTATCTTTCATGATGTCTGGAGTGCATGTATCATCCCTTTCATATAATTTGGAGTAGAAATCTTTCACTCTTGTCAAAATTTCGCCTCTATTTCTTGTTACAGAACCTTCTTCTTTTCTCAGTGCCATAATCTGTTTTCTTCCCTTACTGAGATGTCCCTTTGCTATCTTTAGGCTTTGGTTGTTTTCAATTGCTTTCCTCACTAGTTCACAGTTGAATTTTCTTAAGTCTTCAGTGATACTTTTTCTTACTGTCTTGCATAGCTCTATATATTCCACTTTGGAAGTCACATCTTCTTTAGTTGTCCTCATCTCTCTTCTTTTTTGCATCAACATTTTCGTTTTTCCTGATAATTTGTTTACATGCAACTTGTTCTTAGACCCAGCTAATTTTGTTGCTGTTTTCATAAGAGCTTTGGTTACTTTTCTGTTAACTTCAGAGATGTCCACTTCTTTCGATGTTAGGCCTTCTAAAGCAGAGAACCTGTTCTTCAGTTCCAACTTGAAGGTATTATGGTGTTTTTTAAGGTTGGTTATGTCAATAGATTTTGTTTGTCTTATGAGCTTGACACGTTCGAGTTTAGTGTTCAGGTACATCTTACATCTCACCAATCTATGGTCACTACCTGTGTTGAACTTGTTTAGCACACTGCAGTTTTCTATGACGAATTTTTTGTTACACATAATAAAATCAATTTCACTTGTCGTCCCATTTGGATGTCTCCATGTCCATTTCCTGTGTGGCTTTTTCTTGAAGAAGGAGTTCAAGATGAAAAACCCTTCTGCCTCTGCAAACGCAACGAGAGTATTTCCACGCTGGTTTCTGTTGCCGTGACCGAATTTACCTACTGAAGTTTCATTCTGTTGCTGTTGCCCTATTTTTGCATTGAAATCTCCCATAATTATTTTCAAGTGCTGCTTACCTTTATTATTTAGATGACGAATTTCCTCATAAAATTCTTCAATTTCTTCTTCAGGATTACTTGTGGTGGGTGCATAAGTTTGAATAATCTGTGCCTGGTATCTTCTCGAGAGTTGGATAACGAGTTGTGCAGCTCTGTCAGAGGAACTTTCAACTTCTACAACTTTATCCTTCAGTTTCTTGTTTATTATAAATCCAACACTACTAGTTCTGCCAGTATCTGTCCCACGATAGTAGAAGAGATGTCCACTTTTCAGTTCGATGAGATCTCCTTTTCTCCTTACCTCACTTAGCCCCACGATGTCCCACTTGATCCTTTGTAGTTCCTCTTCCAATTCAAGAAGCCTTGAATCAGAAGATAGGGAGCGTCCATTATACGTAGCCAAGGTCAGCATCAGATGGCAGCCTAGTCCGGTCCTCCGGGGATTCTTAGCACCCTCTGCCTTCATGTCGCACTGGCCGCTGCCTTGGCCAGGTACATTCCAGCTGCCGGAGACTGAGGGCCAAGATTTAAGTTGTGGAGTCATTTTTGGAGGGGTTTGACCATAACTCACCACGCTGGCCAAGCGGGTTGGTGAGTGTGGGATAGAATTTCCTCTAATCCCGATGGTATAGTTATACCGCTATTGGCGGTCGTCAGAGCCCCTTTAGTGGGCACAGGATGCACCACGAGAAGGCGGGGTTGACATTTGTCAAGGAGAGGCTGTGATGTTACGCATCACCTGACCTTACATCCCTACTCATATAGCGTATTAAATACGTTAATTTTTGAGGTGTAATAAGCACAAAGTTTCGCGAAGCTTTCGCACTCCGCTGGGAGGCTTTTTCAAGGCAATGGTAGACATAAAAATGCAGGGAATTGGAACACGTAAGGAACAAATATGATTTTTTGAAAATAACGTATATTTATAGCAAAGGTCTAAAAGGCTGGATATAAGAAGAATGACAGACAGAATACATAGGACTGTAAGAAATCGTATAATGTTAGCAATAACAAAATCACCTAGTAACACAATGAGATACGAAGGATCCATCACATATGACCCGAGCTTTACATATTGGCTAAAGAATTTATTACGTAAATACAACATATTAATAGCAATGAAGTCCCCATCCCGATATCACATGTAATTTCAAGTTGCAAGGAGAGACAGTGTGAGAAAGAAAAGGCGGGTATGTACTCTATAACGTTGGTATATCCTGACAACACGAAAAAGATATATATTGGAATGACAAAGCAATCCTTGAACACTAGATGTAAAGAACACGTGCAAAATGTCAAACAGGACATGCAGAATACAGCCCTCTCCAGAATACAGCACGACGCACAGTCATGCATTCATCGGCCGCTCCTGTATGGAATGGTATCAGAAGAATTGCCTTTTCCACGAACTTTAAAAGAGACTGCCATCAGGAAAACAGTCGAAATCCTATCCAGCAAACTAGCGTGCAATGATATGGTCGCTACTTAACTACCAACGGTTCGGCATGCGATATTAAAAGATGGAAACACATCACGACGCACCGTATAATTGCGTGATAAAAATTCATATAATATGCTCGTGATGTCACCCACGTTATTTTCAAAAATCTTTGTTCCTTACCTGTTCCAATTCCTTGCTTTTTTTATGACTACCATTGCCTTGAAAAAGTCTCCCAGCGGAATACGAAAGCTTGGCGAATCTTTGTGCTTACTACACCACAAAAATAAACGGATATCATTTCATTTATTTATCTCTCAGTTGCCACATTATCTTACACATAATGCTTTATCTGTAAACAATATATGTACTGCAGCAACTATAAGAAAAGGAGGAAAAAGGCCGAAAGGCCTGACATAGCCCTTCTCTCCCTAAAATACAAAAAACGTGAAGCTTAACAAAAAAAAAGACAAGCCAACACATATATGGCAGGCTAATATGTGAACAAAACAGGAACTAGCTCATAACCAACACATATATCAATATGTTCCATCATTAATAACCTTCATTATAGTTGAATAAACAACAAATCATTTGCATCTCATTCTATAATCACATATATATATAAAAATAAACAAATATCGTTTTGCACCTCACTCTATAATCACATTAACCCACATTTCTTCAGTTTTACTCTTTTTGATTAGTCTTGGCAACTATACCTGTATCCTTTCACTTTATAACATAGGTATCATCCGTTATCGTATCCCTTTTCTCATGTAACATTATGAATACCGTACTGCAGCGTATTCAATATATACAGCTTACACTCCACTACGCAGTATCATCCATTGAATCAAAATTGCCTATTGTTTACTAATTATTTCATAAGATGTGCTTTTAATTTTATTTCAATAAGTTAAAATTATTAATAGATGTTGGTTCTTAGGGCAATGAGTTCCGAAATTTTGGACCACTATAATTTATGTTCAATTTAAGTTTCTCAGTTTGTGAGAATAATGGAATTAGTTGTGATCTATTCCTAGTATTGTGGTAATGAGTATGTATATTTAGTGTTATTACATCATTGTGTAAACCATTTTTAATTCTTTTATACACGATTTTTCCCACGTTAGTCATATAATTGCTTTATAGTTAAAATATTATATATATTGGGGTTCACTTTTGCCCGAATAAATGAGATTGGTTGAAATTTATTTCGTGTTTTAAGGCTGATTAGTCTTATAAATCTATTTTGCAATATCTGTAGTTTATTGATATTGTATTGTGTAGTTTGTCCCCAGGTTAAAATACAATAATTAATGTATTCGAATTAGTGTATGCTAAATTAAAATTAACGTTTTTTATGTTAAGTTTAGCAAAATACTACTGATCACCCCAATATTTCTAGAAATCTTACTTAAATTTTCAATGTGTTTGTTCCATTTCTAGTCATTGTGTATTTAACACGCTACATGTGTCACCTACGTACTTCGCTATGTCACGCTATCTCACGCACACTTCGAAGTTTATCTCACACGGTGATTTTCCCTGCTTCCAATTACTAATGATGCCAGACAATACTAAAAAAAAAAAACAGAACAAAGCTCACCCATCGTTAATCAGAATAAGTCAAAATCTCTTTTCTGCTCTCACGTTCCTGTTTCTGAACCTCTAGTTTTTGGTTTTGTTTTTTCTGCTGAAGCTAGAACTGAACATTTTTTTTTTACAAAAACCTGTGGATTTATTACTATAATTTTACAAAAACAAATGCATTAATTATTTAGATATTAATCATTTAAAAAGGAAAACTGCTTTTGAGGAGGGGGTGGGATCGCTCTAGTCACCCACGCTGGGCCCGCTACTAGAAATATTCAACAAAAAATATGGAAGATTAATAAAGGAGGAATCTTATTCACGAAAATGCACCATTCTTTAGACCACTGCTGAAAACTCCTAGCCACGGTTGGTTGCTCCGTCGCATTTTATTTGAGCGTGTCCACATCGGTTTTGCTTTAAGATGTCTCCACTTGAGATCATACATAAAAAAAAAAAAGATCGCATGGAGGAAATTAAAATCGTTTCGTATTTGTGGAATTTTCGAGTTGTCCAAATGTGGGATAAACTATGGACTTTGTGAAACTTCTTGTTGAGTCAAAGGTGGGATGAACTTCTATGATACACGTCTAAATCCTTAAAACATGGCGTGGTATTAACAAATAGATATTTCCTGTTGATAGTAAGTGATTAGCTCGCCCTAGATCATGCACTTCATCTATTCGCGAATGCTATTTCTGCTTCTCGGGGATGTGTTTTCTTTAAAGCTACGGAACAGCTTTCGAATACTTGGGAGAGATAGAGTTCCTTTCCTTCAACAATTTTCTATATTTCACACGTTTGTTCCGTGCTTTTGGAGACCCAGGAAGCAAATTACTACTTTACTAGGTGAAAGCCCGTCAATAATGACGGGGAAAGTAAGATAAGTAATTTTTTAAATTATTTATTTATTTATTATTTCTTTGATCTCAACAATTTTCGTGAACGTTCGTTCATCATCGAGAATCTTACCTTGACATGGGGTTTCACAAACATACACGAAACAATGTTTCGTCAAAGTGAAACAGATGTATTCCAAATGTGAAAGTGTGTTTCATGAACTTTACAACAATAAAAAGAGTACATTGGTTGAGGCAGGGATTCGACAATTAAAACATGCAAGCGCTCTTTCCACTGTGCCATATATATATTGTTTTAGATTAGATATCGGATGACGTCAGGCCGGGTTCGAAAATTATATAGCCCGACATGCCCGGGGCATGTAAAAATCCTGTCAGGGCATGTATTTATTTTTCCTACGTGCGCCATTGGGCATGAAAAAATCTAGTTCATTACAAGCTGAAAATAAAATAAAAAAGAGTTTTCTTTTCCTGGTCAATTTCCTTACTACTCAGAATCACCCTTCCCTCCCTCTGTCTCATTTAATAAAATTGGGTATGCTTTGAGGGATTAAAAGTCAGAATGGATGACTTTGAAAACTACAGTAAATTGCCCAACGCTTTCAAATGGGTCCAGTATGAGTTCTGTTGGCCAATTAGGTCTGCAGCTATTGTCATTTGTGATAAGCATTGTAGACACGTAATTGTCTTCTTGGAAAATTTCAAAAGCCTATAACTATGGAAGTATTGTATGTAGGAAAGTGATGCACTGCACTGGTTAGTTTCTCTATAAAGTCTGGAAGTTCAACAAGTTTCGTGAAATTCAAAAAGGATTCAGGTCAAAAGCTTTACTTTTTTGCGCTGATTTGACATGGAATGACCCATAGGCGAGTTCTTATTTCACTACTGGATGATATGAAGTGCAGTAAATATTAGCGAGTTCAAATCTTATTGCTGATGAGCAATTATTAAATAAATTAAAAATCCTTTGTTCCTTAAATTGTTTCCGAAATGTTTAGAAAAAATAGTACAACGTGTGTGTGTGTGTGTGTGTGTGTGTGTGTGTGTGTGTGTGTTTGTTTGTGTGTGTGTGGGGGGGGGCGCGCATTTATTCGGGCATGTAAAATTTTGGTTCGGGCATGTATTTTCCTGGAAAACATACATGACTGGGCATGTTAAAATTTTCTAACCCTGACATCAGGCATCCAGGTATTGTCCCCAGCATTCCTTGCAGCCGGCAGCTCGGTAACCATGGTAACAATATAACAGGCAACCGCTCTTTTCACAACCATACGAAAGTGCTACAAACGTTTCAGACAAAGGAAATGATATTGATTAGGAAAGGAATTATTATACTAGGCAAGGTTCACTTTATCTGAATAATTCCTTTGTCTGAAAATCAGACAAAAATTATTAGACTAGGGAAGGTTTACTTGAACTGCTGCTTCGTCTTTTGCATGCATGAACGTGTTAAGACACGTTCTGGCAGATTGCTTCATTTGAATTATCGAAGATACAAACTCAATACCCTTAAACCCTGTAATGTTTTAATTATTTTGCAGTTGCTGTTAAGTAATTAGCTAATTGATTGTCCTTAGCTAACTTGTTGATCACATATAACACACAAACAAATTTGAAACAAATGGCTAGCATGAAAAGAATTGGTATTTAGGTAAACTCAAACTGGTTTTATTTTTCACGAAGTAGTAAAATACGAACTGGAAGTTACCGCCCCCACTAGACTTTTAAGCATTGCTTAACTTCCAATTGACAGTCAAAAATCGTAAATAAAGATATATCGTAACAATAACCTCCTGTACTTGTAATAAACGTAGAAATCTCCACAATACATAAAAAAATTTCGCTCTTTACACGTTTGGCATTTCTCCATGCTATATTTATCTCTGCTCCCCAACACATTTCTGAGCTTTTTATTTCAATCTGACTCACTGTCAGAGTTGTAAAAAACGTACAAGTTTTTCTGGGAAGTAATGTGCCGTTTAGTAGGAAATTCTTTAGCCGAGAAGTAACGAAATTAACATACTGACAGAAAATCAAAATGAAAGTTAAATCAGAGGTATGTCACATACCCCTTAATTTAAAGATCTCGTATGTCAAAAAATGGCAAAATGGCATGCATTCAATGCCAGTTTATTCGAAATCATTTTTCATCGGAGATATGTAATCATAAAATTCACTCATCCGTGCAGGGTTAAATTTTTCCACTTACAGTTTTATAGATAAAGGACATGAAAACGGGAATATACACTCTTTGAAAAAAAATTGAAGCGTCCAGAGCAGATTCGGATAAAACAGCTACAGGAGTAGAATAAGTCAGTACATTATAGCGCCACCTTTGGCTCGGATACGAGCGGTTACCCGGCTTGGCATAGACTCATACAGTTCACGGATACTGGTATAGTATGCCAGACGATGTACAAATTGCGGGCCGATTCGCCGACTTTCCGGAATGGAAGTAGGTGGCGTCCCATCATGTTCGATCGGTGAGAAGTCGGGCGATCGGGCTGGCTATGGAAGGGGTCGACATTACGGAGGCAGGCCTGGGAGAACTCAGCCGTGTGTGGTTGGGCTTCATCCCGATGAAAAATTTGCTGGGTGATGCTGCGACAGGAATAGCAACTCAACAAGTCGTAGAATGTCTTCGACGTACCGTTAAGCCATGAGGATGGTATGGAGAACTACCAAGAGTATACGATTGTTGTTAGAAATGGCTCCCCAGACAGTCACTCCCGGTTTGCGAGCAGTGTGCCGTTCCACGGTAAAGGCAGTATCCGTGCGCTGGCCGGCTCGTCTTCAGATACGTAGGCGCTGGTCATCGGCGCCAAATTCAAACCGTGACTCATCACACGACGCCACTGACACTATCCCACGTTGATCGGGCCCGACACCACAGCAACAGTTGCCGGCTATGCTCGCTGGTCAATGGTAAGCGGCAGAGTGACTTCCTCGAATTCAGTCCCTATGCCGCAAGTAATGTGGCAACGGTCCGGATGGCGAATTCCGGTACTTGTAGACGACGTAACATGGTCACGAATGGTTGAGAGTGACGAATTCGGTCCTGTTCGTGCGACTCTCACAATCGCTTGATCCTAGAGTTCTGTCGTTGCCCCCGGTCGTCCACTGCCCGCATGCTGCTGGTTTGTGTCATCGTCGACCTATTAGGGCCAACATCATCTGAATGGCCCAAATTCCTGGCGATACGACGACTTGATTAACCTGCCCTTTCGCAGCCCAATTATATGTCTTCTCTCAAACTCGCTCAACTGCTCGTATTGTGCACGGATCCGACGTCGAGGCATCCTCACAATCCGTGGAGGTAATGCAACCTCAATCCCCTGTCAAAATTGTCCCTGCGTGCGAGCTTTGCTCTTGATATGCCCTTCTCGATGCGCGATTCCCATGCGTTGTGACAGGTCATTATTTAGTCATCGGTCGTTATTTTTTTAATCATTTGCATATTCGGCCCTAAGGTACTTGCGTGCGGAATTTCATCAAGATCGAACGACTTTTTCGGGGGCTTGTTTTTTTCTTGCAAAGAGTATATATAATTTGTACATACACTATATTGACAAAAGTCACCTGACACCTAGAAGAGAAACACAACATATCATTTATTGACATACATTAGAACGGTGTCGGTCCTCCTTTGGCCTCCATGCACTTACCCTTTGAAGCTTTCGACAAGGTTTTGGAACACCGTGATAGGTATACGCTTCCATTCAGTACATAATGATGCCGCGAACTGTTGCTTAGTAGTAGGCTTGGTTCTAAACTTCTTATGCGGCGCTCTAATTCATCCCATAGGTGCTCTATTGGATTACGATCAGGGCTCTATGCTGGTCAGTCCACACACGATACGGAATTATCGTCAAACCACGCCGTAACAGTCCTTGCTTTATGGCTCGGTTCCATAGTATTGCCGCAGAGTTGGTAGGGCATAATAGCCCAGAATATCGAGGTAGTTGTGCTGGATAACAGACTTCTCCATGATAACCAATTAGCGGGGACTATACCACGAAAAACACCCCCACAGGAGTACACTGCCAGCTCCAAACTTGACTGTAGGAACAGTACACTCTAGTAAATAGCGTTCCCCCGTCTGCCGCCATACCCACACACGGTCATCAGATCGATAGATCGCGAATCTGGATTCATCAGTCCATAAAAACAGTTTCCATTGATCTACAGTCCACGATAAATGTTCTTTTGACCATGCTAAACGACGAGTAGCATTCCGAATGGAGATTAAAGGCTTATGAACAGCCGCAGGACCACGGTAACCCATGGAATGAAGTTCTCTGCGAATGGTATGTGTACATACCGAGGTTCTAGCATTTTTACTCACCTATACACTGAGGTCTTGTGCAGTATTTCGTCGATTAGCTGTAACGACTCTCCTGAGTATTAACAAATTTTATTGAACTTTTAGGCATAAAATAATGCAGGCGCACCACAAAGGCTTAGACGTCCTCTATCACTGATTTTCTTTGATCTGTCGGTACGTTTTGCTGCTTCAGGCACCCCATGTGTCTTTTACTTATTCAGTACATCCAAAACAGTAGATTTTGGTAAGTTTAAACGCCTCTCGGTTTCTCTGATGGACAACCCACTAATATAACACCCTTCAATCTGTTCTTTTTCAAAGTCAGTTCCCTCCCACCGCGACATTTTTACTCAACCTCACAGTGCGATATGATCGCGGTCATCTGCAGGCTTGTTTTTATACCATTTGCAGCTGTACCACGCATCGTAACAACGCAACGGATCAGTTCATTTGCTTTTGAAGGGGATGACCGGTGATTTTTGTCAATATAGTGTATATATAAATACGTAGGAGTTTTGTCTTCTCACAGTTATGTCCCTTGAGTGTCATGCAATGCAATTTCATAGGTGAGTGAATGATCCAATTGCTTTTCCGAGAGAAGCTGGTGTTCAATATTGAACATCATTTCTCAACATGGTTTCATGAAAGCAGAAAACGGTATCCTGATCTCTGTCTTAAACATGACAGCAATTTCTGTTAGCGAAAAAAAAATGCGAGCTACACGCGACGTCGGATCAACTTTTTAATCATATCACTGCACGCGAACAACCTGCCAGCGCTAGGGGCTCATGTCGAGTGCCAACCAATCTGAAAACTGCGCAGTTAAGAATTAAGAACGGGTGACATCTTTGTTTTGCAGCCAGAAGCAGAATAGTGATTGCCATATATGGAGGTATGTTCGTATGTTAAAAAAGACTTTTTCTTCTTCGTTTGTTAAACCTGGCGTTCTTCAATAGTTTGTTTTCATCACAGTTCATCGACGTATAAAGATTACAATTAAATAATTCAATTTTTTGTTTCCAGAGTGAAACTGGGTGAATCAGTGGTGAGTTGCTTCTGTCTCTATTTTCTTATGCACTGAAGCTATTATTAGATGTACTTGAGTTTCAAGAATGATCACACGTTTTGGAGAAATTGGAAGTGCATGCAATAACCAGCGGAGTGGAAGTCGTCACAACTGTCTTTGCACGCTTTCAATATCAGTAACTGTGTGCAAAAGTTCTACCCGTTTTTGTAATAGAAGCAAATTGCGATCGGAGCAGTTACGTCACAGATGACGCTGCGATGCCGAATTTTCCGCCAAAAAAGGATGGAGCAGTAGAGAATATAGAGGTACTAGGTTTGTCCGAGTAAGTCATTCATAACGGAAATCACGGACTGTGTAATATAGCATACGATAAGGAACACATTAGACATTGTTTACTGTACGAGTTCGATAAAGGCAGTACTGCAGCCGCGGCTTGCTGCGACATCTGTATGGGGAGGATGAAGTTGATGATAGTCCATGTCGCCATTGGTTTCGGAAATTCCGGGACGGAGACAGAATCTGTAAAGATCAACCACGTCCTGGAAGACCATCCGTGGTTCTTGATAAGGATGTGGACCAAGCAATAACAAATGACCGGAAACGTTGTCGATACACAGAACAACAGTCGAAAGACGGATACATGCGCTTGGGTTCATCACCAATTTCGATAACTGGGTTCCGCACCATCTTTCTGCAAAGCAACGAGAGGAGAGAATCCGTACCTGTGTTTCTTTGCTTTCTCATCACAGAAATGAACCGTTTTTGGGAAGAATTTTAACAGGTGGTGAGAAATGGGTACTGTACCTTAATGTAAAGCGTTGACGGACTGTGTACCGAGGTGCGGAGCCTGCTCCACCGACCTCAAATGGAGGACTGCCTCCCAAAAAGGTTTTGTTGAGTGTTTGGTGGGATGTCCAGGGAATAATCCACTGGGAGGTGTTGGCACCTAACCGAACGATAAATGCTGAGCTGCACTACCAACAGTTGGACAGTTTGCGAGAACAACTGATATCGAAGCGGCCAGCACTCGTCAATCGCAAAGGCGTGATTCTTCCTCATGATAAAGCCAGACCTCATGCTGCTTAAATCACTCGGCAAACGTTACAGGACATTGGTAGGGAAGAGTTACCTCACCCGGCTTTTTTTACTCTAAAACACAGGAGTTTTTCCGGCGTGGGATTCACCTACACAGATGGCAAGAAGTCATACAGAACGGCGGCAGTTATGTGAAATCCTAGGTACGTTATTTGTTGTGTTCTCCTGCTTTTTTTGTAGCCTACTCAAACGGGTAGAACTTATGAACACACCCAATACATAACACATTCGCAGGTCGTACTGTCGCGGAGGTCTGCGAAGAAATCATACCTGCGTTCTTACCATATGTGTGCAGTACCAGATCCCAGAAATCTAAAATGGGAAAATACACGTGGTTAAAGCTATTCATCAGAAAACATAGAATCAGCTGTCTTGATGTTTACGTAAGCTACCAGAACTATAGAGCTCTTTATGGGAGTGGCTCAAAATATTGAAGATGCAAACAAAAGTAGCCCTGAGAAAACATCTAAAATATTGGGAACCGACAAAAAAAAAAAAAAAAATATTTGCCATATTAAAGCGCGTCTCTAATGATTCGCTAAATATGTATTTAAAAACATGTACAAATACACAGTATAGTTACATTATGGTTACTACCTACTTTTGACGTCAACAGCCAATGAAAAAAGGCACATATTGTAAGCCGCCTTGGTGGGCATATAAAGTGTGCTGTAGGCATTCTGAAAACATATCACTCGTTGCTGTCATTGATAAAAGGAGAGATTTATCAGATTTGCAAAAAGGGATGCTTATCGGCTTTCGGGCCAAGGGTGTCAGTATTTCTGAAACAGAGCAGTTTGTAAACTGTTTGCGTGCTGCTGTGGTTAAAGTGTATCGTGATTGGAGAAATGGCACCATTGCGAATAAGCGACGCGGAAACTGCAAAGCAGCACGTACCATTGATGTGAGAGGTGAACGTCGGCTTCGAAGGTCGTGAGGGCCGATCGACACGCTACAGCGGAGCAACTCACTGGCCGAATGAACCAGAGGGATACCGGAAGTGTGTCCAAAACGACAGTTCAGCGAACCCTACTGCATATGGGGCTCCGATGCAAACGGGTGGTCACTGCTCTTATGCTAACGAAGGTGCATCGGCAGAAAAGGCTTACATTTGCACGGCAGTATCGCAATTGGACCTCTGCTGATTGGCAAAGGATAACCTTCTTCCATGAGCAACGTTTTCTGCTTCATTGAACGGATGGACGTTGGCGGCGTATGAGGCGAGAAACATCGGAGAACAAACACTCTTCAACCATTGTTGCAAGAACACAAGCTCGTGGGGGCAGCGTTTTGGTCTGGGGAATGTTTTCGCGGCATTTCCTGGGTCCACTCATACCTGTGGAAGGCACTATGGACCAAATTCGTTAAGAATCCATCTTTGCAGACCACCTACACCCATACATGCTGATTGTATTCCCTGGGGCGGATGGGGTCTTTCAGAACGACAGTGCGACGCGTCACACAGCTAGAAATGTCCGAGAGTGGTTGGAAGAGCGCAATGAAGACTTCAAAGTTCTTCCCTGATCCCCTAATTCCCCAGACTTAAACCTGATTGAGCATCTGTGGGACCACCTCGATTATGTTGTTCGCTCTATGGATCCTCCACCACGTACCCTCCAGCAGCTGTCCGATGCACTGCTGTCAGCATGGCTCCACATACCTGTGAATACTTTCCAGCAGCTTATTGAGTCACTCCTTGCCCCTCTGGCTGCTGTCCGCGCTGCACACGTCGGTTACTCTGGATATTAGCTGGTGGTCACAATAATGTGACTCTACCGTGTATATGTTTAATAACGAAGAACAAAGGGCCAAGTGGAACCTCACGAGGAGAAGAACTTATCTAATGTATATTCACGTATTTTGCATCCTTTCAGAAATGGGCCAAATGGACCCCCGCCATTGAGAGGAACTCATTTAATGTTGTATGTTCACGTATTTTGCATCCTCAAAGAAAATGCGGCTTGCCTCACTTGTCTTCCCTTCTTTCCTTTTTGTGGACAATGAATGTTATTGTGTCATCGTAACCAAGTTCGAGAGTCGAGGTGATTTCGCAGATAGAAAAACGTTGATTTTGGTCATTCCAAGATTCAATACATAGAATGGTTGCGATTAAGCTACTGCTGTCGCATTCGTGCTGATACTTCCCCAGTATGACTAGTGAGAGTGTATAAAAGCAGTTGTTGTAATGATAGATCGACGCACTTGTCTGTTTGCTGCACAGCGTTGAAGTGCAAATAAGTTTCACCCTACCTCTGAGAATGATAAGTTCGCCGACCAGTTGACTTTTCGCTGACATCTGACCTTTTTACCCCATGGAGGTCTCAATATTGTTTACGTTAAAGCTGCGCCTGCGGAAGTGCACGTCATCTATGTCATTTATGGTGGCTGGTATTGTTGGGAAGATCGCGAGGGAAAATATTCCGGAATTTTGGTTTTTGAAATCTGATAGTTGTGTTGTGAAACTGCGCTTGGAGAAGGAAGTGCCCAACTTCTTCTAGACAGAATACTGCCCAGTAAAAGTAACGTACGACAGAGTTGGGATGGTCTGGAGAAAGTGTGCCAAACCAGAAGTCAAGATGCTGCTTGTTTTGTAGCTCCGTATCAGTGTGGGGACACTTCTATTCGTCATGAAGGAAAATGTTCACCGAAAGGTGTAGAGCTCGTTCCTAAATCTCATCACCAAGAAGGACAATGCACCGTACGGTGCGCAGTGCATTACTATTTCTGACCACCAAGAAGGATTGTTCACATCAGGGTGAGGAACTCGTTCCTATGTCTGAACACCAAGAAGGACAATGCACTTGATTGTGTGCTCCCTTGACAGAAAAATCCCCCGACTTTAATCCCATCGAATATTTGCGAGTTACAGTGGTACGTAGAATTTTTCATGCCCTCCTGCAGTGCTTCACACTGTCGCCTGACTCCGCGACTTCATTCTGTACAACTGGTAGAGTAATTGAGAACACCATCCTTGGTGTCGTGGATTAAGTGCAATGCCGGATACAGGCGGTTATCGTCGCTAAAGGTTGCCCATCAAACTGTTATACAAGTGATCATAATATTATGGCTCGTGAGTATAACTTATGAATAGATTCAATAGGTCGAGACTGAGTTCAGTTTCTACACTACAAAGATTTAGACTGGTCTTCGTTTTTATTATGAGTTAAACCCAAATCGCGTAATTGCCAAGTACTTAAATACGAGGTTATCCTGTGATATGAAGAAACGGTTAGAAATATGGTATACTCACTTTATGTTCGAAGTATTCATATTCAGCGTCAATGCATTTTTCTCAGTTCAAAAGCGTGTAGCAATCACACTGCATAATGCCCTCCATCAAGTTCTTAATGCTATACCCAATCTCGTCCTCTTACAATAATTGTAATATTCGTAAATATATTTTTGAGGTTAGACTTTAAAGCATAAACGAAATTATTAAAACAATACTGGAGTTTCAGGATAAGTTTAAGGCGATTTTCCTTCAACAATTTAAACTTGAAAGGTAATAACTATGGAAACAAGAGTGTCACACACTACAGAGGTGAAAACATGTCAAGACGACAAATCTGCAGCGAGACATTCTGTCCGCGTAGCTCAGTTGGGAGAGGGTGTGACGTACTACAGAGGTGAAAACACGTGTCAAGACGACAAATCTGCAGAGAGACATTCTGTCCGCGACATACTGAACTTGAGTAAGTCACGGACAGAATGAGCTACTTACTCCGCAGTACTCTTTACTTAGTTGGGAGAGCGACTTACTCCGAAGTACTCCTTACTTAGTCGGGAGAGCGACTTACTCCGGAGTGAGGGGAGAAGATTCAATGCCGGTCGCGGACAAACTTGTGTTTTCACAAGGTCGAATGAGGCAGAACTTGACTTATAGCTTGTTTTGAGTTGTAGAAAACCACGAAACTATAAGAAAAATTCTGGAAAGCAACTATCACAATATGTTCGTGAACCATAGCTCATTTGAATTTTAAACGATATTTCTGCTCCTGAAAAAACAATTCGAATTATTTTTTGGAGTACGATAGGTTGGTATCTCGTTACGACACAAGTTTTTATGCCTTTTTCAGCTTTTGCGGGTACAAAATTTCTCAACTATGACTTTATATTTTCTGTTTCGATGGTGATTCAAAAGTCAGTGCCGTTTTCTGACAGTTGACGAAAACGTTTACAAATGCATGAACGTAAAAGTTTAATCTTCTAAATTGAACGTAAAAGTTTAATCTTCTAAATTGAACGTAAAAGTTTAATCTTCTAAATTGAACGTAAAAGTTTAATCTTCTAAATTGAACGTAAAAGTTTAATCTTCTAAATAGACTATCGTGCCAGATGGTCCTACACCATCGTGATGCCATGTCTTCAATCCCTCTGCGGAAAGTTTCCTTTGGTTTACGAGACGAAAAAGTCTTGGACCCCAAGTTCAACATCGTGAGTGTTTTGGGGAGTGTTTCCCGCGTAGGAATGTGCCGTCTTTTAAGGCCCTGCTCCTTCATCTTCCACAGCACAAATTTCCCTCGCTGCAGAGGTCAACATTTTTATTAAGAAAACCCGTCACATCGAATTGTGTATTTCTCGTTCATAGGTTTTGACAGCAGAAAATTTTGCACTAAATTACTGCAGCATGTGCTCCTATTTATTTATACCAACTAGACAATTTCGATTTTCCGGTCATGCGTTGTTCTTATCTGCATAACGCATGCGCACCGACTTATACCCTGACACGACGATTCTTCAAAATGGCAATGACTTTTGAATCATTCTAATATATATAAACTTTTAGATGTCAGATATAGCAACTTTATCTCTACCACTAAAACAAGTCGTACTGCAAAAAAAAAAAGTCTTGATATCGGACATCAGGGAATATGGTCCAGTTAATCGATATGCGATCTATGATGTATTTTGGACCTCCAGGAAATACTGATTTCGCGATTTAAAATACCTTAAAATAATTTCACTACATTATTAAATTTGAGGCTTTTTCTAAATGAATGTTCAGTGCGCCGAGAATTCTTTGTCATCCATCTTTTTAATAATTGCAATAATATTTTTTAAGTGAAAATTGTGTTGAAAAAAACGTATTGTTTTATGAATACATAATTTTTTAACAAAGTGAAAACAGCAAAATATCGAATGGAAATCTCTCGGAATCTTTAGCTGAACAACTGAGATGCTTACATTTCGAATAGACGGACTGTGCACTTCTCGAAAATACTGAATTACTGATAACAAACGCACTGATATGATCTTTAACAAGAGAGATGACACCGAATTTTCGGGTGTAATGAGCACATCTTTTGAATCCGTTGTGACGCGAATTAAATTTATCAAAGCTGTTCAAAGTCAATGGAACCACCGGTATGGAAAACCGTAGTATCTGACCGAAAAAAAGAGGTTTTTCAATCGGGTTTTTAATCCCGCAGATACTGCTGTAAACATAATCGTAAACTTACGCCCTCTGGAAGCACACTTGTGCGTTAAGAAAAAAATTGAAATTACATGAGAAAAATTTCGCAGCGGAAACGCTCTCCAACGAAAAAATATTTTTTCAAATCTGACTCTTAGAAGCAGAGATATCGGCAAATATAAGATATGCATCTACGTCCCCTGGCGGGAAAAACATTATTTTTAGAAGAAAGTATTCTCAAAAGGTTTTTCGATGTGAGCGGTGTCGGTCCAGGAAATATTTTTTTCGATCGCGTTCTCAGGAGCTCAGATGTTGCTGCAAATACATCAGAAGCAGAAATTAACACTTATATCCCCTGGTGGCTAAACCATTCTTTACCAAATATTAGGAATTATATGAAAAACATTTCCCATCAGGAGCTGTATGCGATACAGGAAGTTTTCAAATCGGAGTTTTAGAAGCAGAAATATCGGGGGGGGGGCAATTTACTTCAACGCCCCCTAGCGGAAAGTCTATGATTTATTTGAAAATTTTGAAATTATATGAAAAACATTTCGCGCCGGAAACACTATGAAGCAAAGAAGGAATTTTTCAAATCGGACTCTTAGAAGTAGAAATATTAAATAAAACACGTAGTTTTATAATTCGGACACATAGTAGATATATTAAATAAAATGGAACGTGGAAAGAACGATGCATTTGTTTATTTACTGACACCACGTATTTGTAGTATTATTACTTTAGCAGAGATATTGACAAAAATAAGATTTACATCTACGCCCCCTGGCGGAGATACCATGCATTATTTTAAGAAGAAAATATTCCAAAAAGGTTTATCGACGTGAGTAGTATCGGCACACAAACTTTTTTTTCAAAAGCAGAAATTAACACTTAAGCTCTCTGGTGGCCAAACCATTCTTTACCAAAAATTAGAAATATATGCAAAGGATTTCCCATCAAGAGCTGTATCCGCTGAAGAAAAAAAAATTCAAATCGGAGTTTTAGAAGTAGAGATATCGGGGGAAATGCAATTTTCTTTTACGCCCCGTAGCGGAAAATCTATGCGTAACTTTAAAAAGTGACTATACCTGAAATAGTCTTCAACAAAAATTGAAACGAAAAGTGAAAGATTTTTTCAATCGGATGTTTAGAAGCAAATATATGGAATAAAGTGTTTTTGAATTCGATGTCATCTGCATTTACGCCCTCTAGAGGCGAAATTACACATCGTTAAAAAAAAAAAAGACGATATGAAGAATCATTTGCATATTTCAAGCTTCCCAATATAAAAAGAATTTTTCATATCGGACTAATAGTTGCAGAGATATCGTGAGCACGGACGGACAAACCGATAACATAAGCACGATTTTTTTTTTTACAAAAGACGTGCAAAAACTATTCATTTTTACTAAGAAGACTGGATGAAGGCGAACACCAAGCAAAACTTTCTCAGTGCAGTAATATTTGAGTAGCTGAATGAAGACGTTCGAAATCAAAATACTGATTAACTTTTAGTATGTGGAAATAAACTTGTATTTTCGCTTAGCAAAATCCTTTTAGCGGTGAATGAATCCGTTTAGAGCGACGACTTTGTCTATTTACATTGTCTCCATGTATTTGAAAGATTTTCACCATTTCTCTCGCCCTTTGGATTTATTAGCTATAATTAAATAGCTTGTGCCGTTAAGCCCCACCAGATGGAGACGTCTCAGTTGCTGAGCCCATCCCTACGGATTTGTAGTCAGATGCTGACAGATAAACACACATATAGCGCCGTGGATTGTTTGCATCGTAGAGTAAGGCGAACCCACTCTGCTACTAATCGAGAGATCTGGGATTCGAACCCAGCGGTGTTGAAATACAATTTTTCGGTTGCTGTGTGTTAATTAAAAAAAAACGCTGAAAGAGCGATGACTTTGTCTATTTCTATTCACCATGAACTCGGTGGGTTATAGGCTGTCGCCTCAGCCTAATTTAGGGCCATTGTTTCTAGGGAAGGGAGAGAGCCAGTGCCCACAACAAACCCAGCATCCATCCTCACCGGGATTTGAGCCTGTACTCTACTCGGACGAAAAATCAAAAGTCAGCGCTTAGACCGCCACTAAAAGAATCGTTTTATGTTCATTGTTATTCAGTCTCTTTTATTTTTATTCCTACTATTGGAGCCCGAACGTTAAAATGGGTCTTAGTATAGATGTACAGTAAATATGTGTTAATCTCCAGCGTTCCCATAATGAAGAATTACGTAGCACTTGCACAGCTGCTCTATTCTATGTGAGTCTTCCCATGATCTATAAGCAATGTAACAGGATAGTATGGCCCACGTAAAATACCGTCAAAACAATGGTTGCCGTGTGTGACGTATACTTCCAATCTTTCTTTTCACTTCCTGTTTCTTATTAAAATTTGGTTTCTTCTCGTTAATTTTTTTTTCTGACTTAATGCCACAGATTTTCTCTCGATGAATCTGAAGTTGGCAACTCCTGACTGTTTGTCAAAGGCTACGTAGTAAGGCTTCTGAATTAAGAGCCAGTGTGCAATGTTTTGGGAGCACGGTTATGTACTCAATTCTTGAATACTGTTCTTTACACGATTGTTGAACACTATTTTGTGCAAGGTGATATTTAAGCACTGTTTATTGGGCAAAATTTTATATGTTGTTATCTAATTCACGATTGCTTAAAAGGCGAGCTAAAGTTTTGTAAGCTCAAGATTGTTCCCAGCAGAGAAAATATTTGAGGATAATTTAGGACCGTGTAGGTTTGTGATTTTGATTTTAAACCAACTGGCGTTCTAAGTGAATTCGAGTTGGACGACGAATAAAAGTGGATTAAAACATAAACTACTGGATTCTTTTCTGAATCTTGGCTGTATTATGAAATATATTACGTGTTAAGTTCTTTTCAGCTGCAACGAGAGGTCAAATATCCAGGTTCAGCGAAAAGCAAGTTCTATAACCTATGTAAAATATCCTACAAGCTAAATTCTAAGCATTTAGCTAAACTTTAGTTTTGTTACAGAGAAGTTAACGTAAAGATAAGCTCTAAGCTTTAGTGGGATGCAGTGAAGCTAACAAAGGAACAAATCAATTCCGATTTATTTAAAGCGTTACACATGACAGCATTGCATAACATAAGTGAGCCGTAAAAGGCTGAACAATTGCCCGAATAATGAGACAGAACCTATCAACAAAACGGATATTCCGTCGTATTATAACCATAAAGTATATTCGTAACACTCACTAGAGGTTTCACTTACTCCTTGGTCACAATGAAGTAATTTCCGTCAATGGTAGAATATTTTTATAAACGAAATTTGCATAATTCGGTCACCGTGTCTTTCGTTCTCCTCAGGGTGATAGAGAATTGCTCCTTACTATCACAGATGTATGGGCACATAGCCTACAAGAAAATCTTCTATGCTTTAGCCGTCAAAGTACTACACAGATGTTAATGTGCAATAAAGCAATATGCTTTGTGAGAGAAGCCAGAAGCAGGTAATCGTGAATTCTTAGTCCCAGAATAAAGACTGTCGAATGAGAAAACAAAGTACAAGGACTTTTGTTTTCCGCCAGGCAGATGGCTGAAGGAAATTCGTCTAATTTTTCGTTTTGAAGCGCAGAAACAACAACGACCTTTCGGCTTTGAGTTTGCATCTGCTTGATGGTTTTTGATAAGAAAAAGCCTT
This sequence comes from Macrothele yani, assembly GCA_039090855.1. Lineage (NCBI taxonomy): Eukaryota > Metazoa > Arthropoda > Arachnida > Araneae > Macrothelidae > Macrothele > Macrothele yani. Next base: position 154,617,811 of record CM077001.1, on the reverse strand, counting down.
TTAATAGAGCACTAGCTCATAGCCTGTGACTGACATAAAAAGCTGTGACTGAAGTTTTTATAACACGAATCGTAAAATACATATACATGACTAAGTTATAATAAACTGTGGAATTATTAATGGGCAGTCTATAAGATAGGTCACCAACAATAAAATTTCCGTAATATTCCCATTCAATGTTCCTATAACAGAAGAGTATTATACAGTTGTTCGAGCACGTGCGTGTTGCCACAGATGAAGTCGTTTGTCTTACTAACTTTATTTTATTTTCCGGTATTTCTCCTCGATTTTACATACCGTTGGATAGCGGTGAGCTTAGTTCCGATTTCGGCCACCGGATAAAAGCAGATGGCGCTGCAAATACTAAATGACGTCAGAGCGTTAGGGACATACTTAGCTACGTTTTATCACAGTATTGTTGTCATTTTATTTTAATGAAGTTAAGTTGCCCACTAAAGTTATTTTGGTCTAAAGTCGAAAATCTCTGCGTGTCGAACTTTTTGACTAACATATACTGTAGAATGACGTTCCGGCTGTCTGCATTGTCACGAACATCACCTCTAACACAAATCGGACCGGAAAATTTTATCTTCCGAGCACAGCGCGAAATCCAGCTGTAGCGAATTTCTAGTAAACAATATAAATTTACTGGAAGCACTGCTAATGCATTTTACAAAAGATATATTTTTCATTTTTGGCAGAGAGTCCGGAATACTAGCCAAATCACTCATAAAATGTGATTTAAAAAAATTAGAAGTACTTTAGCTTTTAGTTTTTATTGGAAATGCAATCATCTTATTCTGGAGTGCACATTTCTGTGTTTGTGAGAGGGTTCGGAATGATTTCTTTTCAGTAGAACAGCAAAGAGCAGAAGTCCATTTCGGAGAAGGTTGTTTCTGGAAAAATAGTAAGGGTATAAAACATGTTAGTTTGGCGTTTTTATTATTTCAACGCTGCTTTTAGTTGAAGTTAGTATGTTTAATTAAATATGCTGATGATTGAAACTGATTTCCTCAATTCGCTGAACATACACGGTCCTATCAGAATAATATGACCGCACCCCCGGAATCACAGTATACCCCCTCCCAGGCGCGTCAGAGTGCATGTGACAATGTCGACCACACGGAATATAAGCGGCCGGCCAGGACAGATAAGCCATAGTGCGTGATGTGAGCACAATGTGCAGAGGTAGTGGTTTGACAGACGTTCAAAAAGGAATGATAATCGGCTACAGCGCCAAGGGTGGAAGCATCTCAGAAACAGCATCACTTTGTGTGCTGCTCGTGAGACGTTGTAGTAAGGGTTTACCAAGGGTGGACTGCTAGCACACTAAGTACCTCGTGACGTCATAACTGTGGAGTCCCAAAGGCCATCGACCCCAGAGGAAAACGTCGCCTCCGTTGACTAGTAAAGGGCAATCGACGTGCAACAGTGCAGCAACTGACCACGCAAATGAACGGTGGAGCAGCCAGGTACGTGTCCCCGATAATAGTAGAGCGAAGCCTGTTATCCATGGGTCTCCAGAGTCGACGCTGCGTCAAGACGCCCATGTTAACCCAGGTACATCAGCAACAACGCTTGCATTTCGCATGGGACACTACCGTCATTGGATAGCGGAAGAGTGCAAAAAGATTGCCTTCTCCGACGAATCCCGGTTTCTACTCCACAGAAGTGATGGGCGGTGGCGGATTAGGTGTCATACACACGAGAACCAACACCCGAACACATGCTTATCGGTCAAGAACAGGCCGGAGGTGGCAGTGTGCATGCCTGGGAGAAGTTTTCCTGGTATGACCAGGGACCGTTGGTACCACTGGATGGGTCCCTGAGCGCCAGTGACTAACTGTCCATTCTCGCTGACCACATGCATACCTTCATATTGGACGTTTACCCACCCAGTGGTGATGATGTTTATCAACAAAACAACGCGCCCTGCCACGTCGCTAAGGGTGTGCGTGACTGGTTCCAGGAACACGACAGAGATGTATCCGTTCTCCCTTGGCCTGCGAAATCGCCCGACCTCAATCCCATAGAGCACTCGTGGAACTATCTAGATTGACAGGTTCGACGTGCTGACCCACAACCACGTCATCTCCGGGACCTCCGTGCTCTGCTGCAGTTCGAATGGGCACGTGTGCCTCGGACAACCTTCCGGGTCCTTATTGCGTCTATGCTACGTCGTCTCGCCGCTGTCATCCTGTCGAAGGGTGGTTATTCCCATTATTAGGTAGATGGTCATATTCTGAATCGACTCTGTATATCTCACACTAAATGAATAAAAACGGACAGGTTGAAAGAATCAGCAAAAACTTACGCAACGTCAACTGTTTATTGTCCACTCACTGGAAGTTCAGATCACCAATACATTATATAATGAAGTCGTACCGCTGGCACTTAATAACAAGCACAAATCTCAGATAGTAACAACACTTTTTCGTCGATTCATGTAAATTTACAACCTTTTTCGCTCTATTCTAAGTATATCGCCAACATAACCACTATATTCACTATCTCCACACTCTTTCATTCAACGTTGTCTATTTATTGTTCCTGACTCGCTGTCAGCGTTGCCAAAAAAGGTACAAGCAATTCAAAGAAGTTGTTTGCCGTTCTGCGGGAAAATCTTTAACAAGTAACGAAATTTGCGAAACACAAACTGAAAAGGAAGGTTGAATTAGTTTTCTACGTCACATTTTGCTTTTTACCTTTTCCCCATGATGTTGTGAGATGGGCTTCATGAAGAAAATTTAGTGTAACTGGAGAAACAGATTAAAATAGATGCTTTGATTAACATTAAAATTCAAAGCCCAAAGGATAATAAAGACTTCAGTCAGTTATAAAGACTTTAATCTGTGATCTGATGGTTTGATGATAAGGTGAGATATCCAGATGTACAGCATTTGGAAAGAGACAAGTTACGTGTAACATGACCTTTTCCTTATGGTTGGTAACTTTTTTTTCGTAAATGTTTTTAATTGTTCATATTTTTTATTTGTAACACAAAAAAACTGAAAGTGTCATGCATTATTTTTTAATAACTCTCAAAAGACGGGTTTTGGTTTTATGTTTAAGTTATTCACGTTTCTTAAGTATTTCAAATTACAAATTTAATTTCACGTTAGTAAGAAATTTGACTAATATATCGCAGTATACTGCTGCTTGCACAACAAAGGAACCTAATCTACAAGTGAGAATTTTCAGTGTTAGCAACTGCTGCTAGTAATTTCAGTTGTTTTCCTTTAATTAGGCGAGTTATATGTAGTAGCACAATAATTATAGCACATGATGCAGCAGACGTTTTTGATTTTATGAGAGGAACATCCATAAGAAAACTTTAAAATTCGTGGTCCGTTTTCCATCAGCAACACATTAAAAATAGTTTGTAGTTGTCACAAAAATCATAGGGTTTTTTTTATATGTTAAATTGTGGAAAGCTAAAAGGAATTACGCGAATGCTTGAGTTCTTGCTGCACAATATTGTGCAATCTGTGTCTTGTAGGTAATGAATAATACTCCAGTTTTATTCCAAAACTCTGGATCCTTGGGCACGTTTCTTGTACTCCCCGCCAAACATCAGTTCTTGATGCTCAACTGTTAAATTACCTGTCCTCATTTTATAGCTCAGAATCCTTTTTCCTGATATTTAAGTTTTTTAGGAGGCGGACTTGAAGATCTAAAAGGGGGGGCTGCTTTTTTTTTACATTCTCCAGTTTTGGTTTCTGGAAAATAAGAACGTTGTGTGTCCCTTTCTGGAGCCAAAACACACCCAAGCACGAAAAATTTTGTTTCTCTCATATTTTTTGTTCAAGTACTGATATGAGGAGAATGTAGAAAGTAACACCAATACAACTAATAAACTTACAAAAAGAACTTCTCAAAGTAACCTTGTAATGTTCTTAGTGTTTGTAGATATCAATTAATATTGTAGATATCAATACCAAATCACCAGCACAATTCACTGTAAAGCTTATTGCAATGTTCCGGATAGCTTAGCTAGACATAACAGTTAACTGCGTAAACTTAACGGCCGGTTTGAAAGCGAAGTCTTTAACTTCCGGTATTTAGCATTACTTAATTATGGCCCTTAGCACTTACCAGGCAGCACAGCGTCACATAATAAAATGCACTTCGTATTTACGTAGGTCATTTCAAAAGTAGCTATGCCGGCGGGAACATTTGTTCCTGGTAGGACCTCTCAAGCCGGACAGGTTTAAGGAGGGTGGTCTAACTAAGAAGGGTACTCTGGTTCTTCAGAATGGGGGTTAGTGCGACGGGCCAGCTCCTCGTTTATCGTAAAAATTTTAGAAATACTAAAAGACCACATTGTAGTAATGCCAGACTAGACATTCTTCAAACTTCTGAGATGCGGAGATTGCAATGGTTCGGCCATGTAAGGAGAATGTCATCAGAGGTACTTCCTAAAAGTCTGATGGAGTAGGAGGCTCCAGGAATGAAGAAAAGAGGAAGACCAAGGACAAGGTGGATGGAGGAGATTAAATCAAGTTAAAAAATAATGGACTGGATGAAGTGATGGCCTTGGATAGAGAGAAGTGGATGAAGATTCTGGCTGAACTATATGGTCGAGGACATCCGCTTAATAGTAGAAATTCCTGATGATGGTGATTTCAAAAGTACTGCGCAGGTGTTTCTCGTAGGATAGTGCAATCGCTCCAAACGTTGCGCCAGTTGCGAGTCAGACTGCAGTATACAAAGTTGTGTCAACGTTTGATGACTATTTGTTCCTGTTCCGAAAAATTCTGCTTAGGAATGGAGGAAGGAATGGAGTCTGGTCATATCTCGCGTAGGAACCAGCGATCTTACATTAAAATTGAAACTTTGCGAAGAAAATCCTCTACCGAAATTCATAAAGCTTTGCGTGAAGTTTGTGTGGTTAGTGTAGTGGATCGTAACACAGTGTCACGGTGGGCTTCTCGTTTTCGCCAAGGTCGGGAAAGCATCGAAGACGACCCAAGAAGCGGCCGGCCATCAGATGCAGCTGACGACACTTCTGTAGTTATCGTCAACAGCATTTCGGAAGAAGATCAACAGAAAACATGTGAAGGGATTGCATACGATGCAAACAAGTCTACAGCTTTGGTTTTTATATACGTCGTGCAACCGCCTACCAATGGTGCTGGCACTAATCGGACGATGCATGGAAGGCACCACTGCTCACTGAATATCCCGCAGTCGTGGCTGTTGGGTCACTTCACGCATGTCGGACAACCCGTTGGTCCCCTCTCTCTCTCTCCGTGGTTCGTCTAGGTCTCACAGACAGTTCCTGTCGCTTCTGCGTGGCTTGCTCTATCCACTGCCGCCAACATCGTGCTATGGTGATATCCGCACGACCATTATGGCGCGCAATACGGCGATAAGACCACCCCGCTTTCTGTACCCCGACGATGCGGCCACTGTGAAACTCCTCCAACTTCACGAATTGTGTCCGAACAACTTTTCTCTGAGATATACTTCACTTGCAAAGGATGCAAATAACACAATAGCACGAGTCAGAATGTCAAGCACGCCCAACGGGACGACCTTATATAGCCAGTCGGGCACAGCGCTACGACCTTTCCTTGCTTGCGTAACATGCGTTGCCGAGCGTGATACTTGAATCCTTTGCATGTCTGACGATGTTAAACCTACCCACAAAGTTTCATTCCTGTCGGTAGCTTCCTTCTGGGGGCAACTAATTTTTTGACGATGAGTATTTTAAAACTTCCATTCCTAGGCTGGTATTTCGTTGCTGTCAAGTGCCTCCAAATGCGCAGATACTGCCACTTCATCGGATGAAAAATTACGTCCCAGAAACATTGCGTTGGTTTTCATTATCACAGTGGTCTAAGCGATGGCTTCTAATCATTCGTCCGAGAGGGGTCCGGGTTCGAATCCCATTGAGGCATGGATGTTGGGTTTGTCTTACGGCACTGGCTCTCTCCCTTCCCTGGAACCAGTGACCCTAAATTAGAGATGGGCGACTGCCTATAGCCCACTGAGTTGCTCACGGTGGTTTTTAGCATTGTCATTGTGCTGGAACAGGAGTCCCTTCTTAGATCTAGGATGCTGTTTCTGTAATTCTTTGAATAACTTTAGAAGGCAGTGGGAATTATATCATTCAGCAGTGACCGCTCGTTGATTTTTAAGGACAACTCTTTCCACATATCCCGTTTCAGAGAAGAAAAATGCGACCAGTTTCTTCCCTGCACTGCGGCTTTCCTAGGAAGCTCGATAATTCGGAACCACTAGACCCTTGATTGCTGTTTCGTTTCCGGGTCATCCACGATGTTGTAAGTCTGCTAATGTTGACAGTATGCGGATAGGCGTTATCTCGTTGAAACTGAACATCAGATATACCACTGCGATACAGCAACAAAACGGGCTGCTGCACCACATTGATATATCATCGTGCTGTCATTCTCCTTATTATGCGTGCGAGCGGTGAACGGCTGTTGAAACTGACAGCTACCCGAACCATGACATCCCCCGCTAAGGAGCTGTATGACGACGCTCGCGGATGTTTTTTTTATTTTTTTATTTTTTTTTACTGTGGGTTTAACGACCACCGTGAGCAACTCAATGGGCTATAAGCAGTCGCCCGTCCCTAATTTAGGGTCACTGGTTCCAAGGGAAGGGAGAGAGCCAGTGCCGTAAGACAAAACAACATACATGCCTCACCGGGATTCGAACCCGGACCCCGTTCGGACGAATGATCAGAGGCCATCGCTTAGAGAACTGCGCCACCGGGACGGCACCTCGCGGATGATCGCAAGGTAATCTAATCAATATCAAAGTAATCACGGAATCTTGGCCGCAAGGTGATTTCTGTGACCACGTCGTCTGCAAACTTACAACCTGCGATTGTCGGCGCTGAAACAAAAGCGAGACTAGTCACTGAATATGACATGGCTCCATTTGTCCTCCTACATGTCTGGTATGGCACCACTTCAACCTTGCACGACGGTATGCTAGAGCGGAAACTGGTCTCAGCTAATCTGAGATTCCTAGTCCGTTTCGATACATAGATGTTAATAGCTACCCCTACACCTCCTCGAAAGTCATCCGGTGTAATTGTGGGGCTGCTACTTTTTGCGGCAATCGATGCGTTAAAACGTCCGCCTGAGTGCACCAATCTCACTATGGGAACGCATGTTACCTTCGTCCAACCACTGTCGTCACATTCTGCCAAGAGTTGTTGCATCTGAGGGAGTTTCCGCCGCGATGCGATTTAGGAAACAAGCAGCCGTACATCGACCCATGATGAAGCCTCTGGCAAAGGTATCTGTGACTTTCCAGTGACATCGTTAGGCACTCTCACTCCTTCTGGCAAAGGTATCTGTGTGATTTCCAGTGACATCGTCAGGCACTCTCACTCCTTACACGTACTTTCACCACCGGGATCATTCTGACACAGCAATGGTCCACACGTCCAGGTGAGGACGATCAAGTTTAGCTACGCCAAGCCGGTCTGACCCCCTCCCCTTCCTCAGCTGTCAAGTGATCGGTTCGCATGTTACGTAACCAGCTGTGAGTATATACCTTCCAATTCGTATGGCACTCCAACAAATATTTCCCGTTGTAACATTTTCTATGTCGAGCAGTGTATATGCACGTGATAATGTGATATCTGTCTTATAGTACGGTAAAGGCCCATTTTTCCCCCTAATTAGTGGAGTATATTTTCAGATGTTCACTTTGGTTTCTAAAGAGAAAAAACTGGCTTCTTTTTTTTTGTTACTTCGACTATCCTAATATTAGTTTCCCTAGCTTGGAGAATCCCTCCCTCCCCCAAAGATGAAAGGAAAAACTCATCTGGATATTTTAGATTTTCTTTCAGCTACTACGAACTACGAAGAATGGTATTTTTCGCTTTAAATATCCGTTCCGTAGCGGGAGAAAATATTCATTCGTGTTTCCACTAAGTATTTTTTTATTCCATTCGTCGTATCCTGGTATCATTTCACTGTACTTGGGAGAAAATCTGGTTTCTACTTTGTACTGATATCCCCGAGAGTCTAAGGAAGATATCATCTAATATCTGAGATTTTTGGTGAACTATTGAGGATGCCAGCCAGTCTTTCAGCTAACTGATATTAGGGGTATGCAAAAGTGTCCGCCGTTTTAAGGAGAAAGAAGACAGGAACAATCGGGAAACCACTACACATTTATTCAAAGAAATATTGGCCATTATCATCAATGATCTTATGCCATTTTTCAGGCTACAAATGAATGTTCCTGTGATATGACTCTGGTTTGAGCTGAAGAACGCAGTGACGAAATTTTCCACTTCTGGAACTATGGTGAACCGCTGTTGGGCTAGGGTATGTTGCATAGAGCGAAACAGATGAAAGTTTGAGGGTGCAATGTCCAGGGAGTAAGCCGGGTGCTGTAAAACCTCCCAGAGTAACTGTTCAAGGATTGATTTCGTGGTAGCACCGACATGTGGTCTGGCATTATCATGTAACAGGATGACTGGGCGGCGTCCTTTACCTGTCCATGGGCGTTTTTGCTCGACTGCGGCGTTCAGTTTCATAAATTGATCTCTATATCGTTTTGCAGTGATTGTTTCGCCCGGTTTCAACAATTCGAAGTACAGTACTCCATGCATATCCCACCACACACACAACAGCACCTTTTTCCCGTGGATATCCTGTTTTGCAGTGGATGTTGATGGATGACCTGGGTCGATCCAAGATCGCTTGCATACGGATTTGTCGCAATAGACCCATTTTCACCCCCGGTGACGCATATTTTCATACCACTGTTGATTGAGACACTTTCAAACGTTTCATCAGTTCCGTGGTCAATATACTATCACGCTCCGTTAAAGTATGCGGAACCCACTTACCAATTTTCTGGATCTTCCCCAAGGCATGAAGACGCCGTACCACTGTTGGTTGAGCCACTTTCAAACGTTTCGCCAGTTGCGTGGTCGATTGTGTAGCATCCTCTTGCAACAGCGATTCCAGCTCTTCGTCTGCGATCTACCTGCATGTGGCTTGTCTTCCAATCTTAGATCACCTTTCTTAAACCTGGCAAACCATTCTCGACACGTCCGCTCACCAATAATCGTTTCGCCATACGCCTGACTTATTGAACCCTATGCTTCAGTCACACTTTTCCATAAATTAAACGTGAATAACAAACAGTACCGTAAATGAACTTTATCGACCGCCATGCTTGGCTTCATGTACGAACTGACAGTACGAGTCGCCGGCCGGTTAGACCCCTGCAGCGCCCGCTAGCGGGGGCCCTGGAAACTTTTGCATACCCCTAAAAGGTATTCATTTCCCCCACACTTTGAATCAGATCAGGGTTTACTGGATGGCTAGGTCATCTGATATCTTTCGCATATGTTCACCCACCTTTAAATTTGTGAAACAGCATGAAAGCTGATGTTGCATACCATACTCCTCTTAGATAAACTTATAGCATTACATGATCATAAAAAGTTAGCAGTCATTTGTTCTAGAAATTTGCCTCATCTTCCTTTTTCATTTTAGACGCAGCCAAACAACGTTTCCATTGAAACACCTACTGCTGCCACAAAATAACGAAATGAATCTAAATGACAGCATGCCACGCTGGAGGCTAAACTGTTAATCATCAGGCTAAAATAGTCTGAATTGGGTTTGAGTCCCAAACAAGGCAAGACCGGTATCTCTCTTCCGGCTCTAGCCTTTCACTGGAACAGTGTCCACCGGGGAGAGGGGGGGGGTTGAATCGTATGGAGATATGGCCCCCTGAAGGTTTTCTTAAGTAGGGACCGTCTCTTCAAATTTTTGGCTTTAGTTTGTCACCTAGCATTGTATCCTCCCTATATTTCAACTTCAAAACTCATTTTAAATTAAAATTCAGAATGATTTAGTACATTTTTCTGATACCAAATATGCCGTTGTCAGGTTATTTTCGTCATACTAATGTGTGTAATGTAACCATATGGGATTTGCTGGATACGTGGTTGGGCAGAGCGTGGTTCCAGCTCTAAGCCTCCAGCACTGTACCTTTCTTAATTCTTCTTGCTTGCTCCAGATGTCTTATACAACCTGCAGACCCAAAGTGGCTTTCCTATTTTATGGCATTTCATTGAATCAGCCCCTCAGTGTCAGATCTTCTTAGTGTTAACCACAGAATGAATGATCGCAGCGCTCATTTTTACTCTCTTTATGGATTGTAAAGTTTGAAGCGTTGGCTTATTGCTTTCTCTCCGCTTCTTAATTTATGGCAAGTCAGTCATTCGATGGTTCTCAGTTCTTCTAATCAGTGTTTGAATAATTGCACTATAACTGTTCAAGTTCTGTCGGATTTTTTGAGGCTGCTGACAATCATCCTTAACTCTTTGCGCTTTAATTTTATTACTTTTCTTTGCTTAAATGTTTCTAATCTTACCAAGTTGAATTGCGGTTTTTTTTTTATATTTCCTAAAAAAAAAAAAAAAACTTAACACGTGGAAACGTTTCGTAGAAAAATTTAAATTATTACTTTTATCTTGCAGGTCAGTCATTTATGCAATTTAGTTGTCCGAATGAAGCAAGATATCGCATTGTTTTCTTAATAAAATTGTAGTTATTGCGGTAATTCTTTAATGAAAAATAATTAAAGATACGTATATAGTAGAATATATTGTAACTTACGTAATTCGAACTTGGTTAAATTAAATTTGTTGATAATTCGAAGTTAAAAAAATTTCCCGCTGTCGTAATTGCGAAATAAATGTTTTTTGATAATTCGAATTTTATTTTCTTCCCTTCAGATTTGAATTAACGAAGTTGTACTGTATATATATAGAGATTACTTGCAATATTTCATATTTCGTCTGATTATAACAACAGTTTCCGCCCCCTTCAACTTTTGGGATAAGTAGCCTTAAATTAGAGACAGTCTATCTGTTCTAGTCTTACATGTTCACAGAGATCGCAAAAATCACCAACCTCCGGAAAAAAAAATTGAATTGTGCTACAAAGTTTAACCATTCATCTCGGATATCCTCTGAATCTAGATATCACGATGAAAGGAGGGGGGGGGTGGTATTACTTTTTTAGGCTTTTATACATCTCTTAAGTGAAAAGAACACGATGCAGCAAATAAGTCACCGAAGGAAAGATTTAAAATCTCTCTCTGGCACTGCACGGAAGCTTCATTCAAACACAAAAAAAGGGAGAAATAGGTCACGACCCAGACACGCATGTAACGTTTTCAAACACGAATGCTCTTTTTCCAGGCTTCAGAAAAACCGCTTAATAATTGATTCGTCTTGCTACTTTCTCTGGGAACTCGAACAATGATAGAAATGTTTTTTTTTCAGTCAAACTTTTTGAAGTTAAATGATCAGTCTCACATTAGTTGGCAAGTCATTAGTGTCAATAAATTATACGAATTTCATACATACACTGCTTTTGTTAGCTTCAATGCAGAGCTTCAGTAGAATATTTAATATGTTCAAGAGCGTTTTCTTCACTTTTGTTCTGTTTTTTAACCATTATTCCTTCTGGAGACGAATTACTGAATTACCCAGTGCAATACCTTACCGTTATTGTTCCTCTAATAAAAGCTTGTTTCTGCGATTGCTTTTGAAAAGCTCATGTGTTAAATTATTTTCTATTTTATGTTCCTCTAACAAAAGTTTATCTTTCGGTGATTATAATTTTTTTTATTGGGGGCTATAACGACTACCGTGAGCAACTCAGTGGTCTATAAGTCGCCCGTCCCTAATTTAGGACCACTGGTTCTAGGGAAGGGAGATAACCAGTGCCGTAAGACAAACACAACATCCATGCCTCATCCGGATTCGAACCTGAACCCATCTTAGACGAATGGTCAGAAACCATCGCTTAAACCACTGCGCCACTTGGGCGGCTGATTGCTGTTTGAAAGCCAATGCATTAAATTGTTTTAAATTTTACGAATCTTTAATTTATTGTAAAAACCTCCTGAAAAAAGTAAAACATAAGACTTCTTGGAATAACTATTAAGGACGATAAAAAAAAAAGGATTAATTAAGTAAACTGCTTTCGGGGAAGAAAAAATTCAAATTTTCGTTACTATTTTCGTAAAATCTTTTAAGAAAATGGTGAAAATAAAGAATTTTTTTTTTTTTTTTTTTTTTTTTTTGTGAAAAAGACACACTGACTTGAAATTTGCTAACTAAAAAATAAAATTGCTAACTAAAATTTTCAGTTAGCAATTTTTCTTTAGCTATTTGTCCGGAAACATCTTAGTGTTGTATGTTAACAATGTCTTAGTATTGTAGATTCTGAACATCGTTTTATTAAGCTTTTTCTCTCGATAATTCGAAATAACGAAAAAGGATGAAAAAACCGAATAGTTTTTACAAGAAAATAAAAATAATATTTTTTTCAGAAAGCAGTTAACACCCTGGCTTAGCATTATTTAGTCTTTGTAAGTAGTAGTAGATTAATCTTCGATTAGATTAATCTAATACTTTGTAGGTAGTATCAGATTAATCTAATCTTGATTAATCTCGTTTACCTTTTGAGGAAGCTTTCATAAAAATAATTATGTACAGATACAATAAAAGAATGATGCATCAGCTTTTTAAACAGTCGCAGTAAAGAAGTTTTTACTTGGAAGTGTAAAAGGCAGTGATGGATTGTATTGAACGACTTAAAATTCTACAGGAAAGATAATGACTAGTAAATGAGAAAAAGGGGTCACACAATTTTTTTTTAAACGTGATATATTGAAAGGAAAAATAAATGAACAAAACAAGAGAAATATGGTACAACTTTTCGGGAAAATGAATCATATTTTAACGTGATGTATTGAAAGGAAACATAAATGGACAGAAGAAAAATACAGCACTCTTTGAAAAAAAAATGTCAATTCTTTTTAAACGTGATGTATTGAAATGGAACATAAATGAAAAAAGAGAAATACGGCCCTCCCTTTTGAAAGGGTGAGCAAATACATCTCGAAAGGGAAAGAAATACATAAAAAAATATATTCATTTAGTAGAATTCTTTCACGTTCAACCTTCCAGTTCATCGCGCTGTTCATGTGCAGTCGAAGTTAATGACCAATCCTTATTCGTTTTTCTTACGAGTGTTCGACATTTATTTCTATGAAGTCCTCACAAGTTTTTGACATCAATTTATTTCATTTCATTTAAGCTTTCGCGTTTATCTGATATTTATTTCTTTGAATGTTTAGTATGTTTTCGCCCCTCATTTTGAATATTCACATGTACATTCTCATTTACCCGAAATGTTTGGGTCGAGGGTCGACACTCGTGCAGTTTGTCCAAATCACAACGCATCTTCGGTCTTGTTTCATTAGATTCCCAGTAGGTACCCGACTCCACGTTCACACTTTTTTTATTACCAAACTACTAATTAAACGATATCCGTTAACCATTATCCCCTTGTCTCTACGACTCAATTATTAAAAAACATTCTTCCAAGCTCCTCAATGTCACATTGCAATATGTCTTTCAATCGTTGAACTTGAAAGACAATAGGATAAATATTAATGTAGATTGTTTAACCCACCTTCCTTCTGCTGACGATCATCATTTCTGCAAGCTCGGCGCACATACTGATCCAGGAACTTACTGACAAAATGTAAAGAAGCGGAATTGAAGATGTCCTTACAAAACCCAAAACTAATGTACAATGCATTTAAAAGATTAAAACATTAAAATATCGTTGAAATGTCTTAAGTTTCTGAAGAGTACCCTCTATTGCACGATGTTGACTCCAACAGGAAAAGATATCCACATTTTCAGTCAAAACCTTTTACTAAAGTACGAAAAATATTTACAATTAAAATATCAATTAAATTTTAAGGTCTTTAAAATACAATTAAATTTAAAGGTTTTATTAGTTTGGAGTGCATAGTGTTCCTTTACATGCATGCTGTAGACTGACGAATCGTCAAAGGTGTATATAGGATCCACTAGGAGGAATTTAAAAACACTTTTACGAGAACACTCTTAGGATTTGCGAATTTGTGCCAGATCTACCGCCTTCGCCAGAACGATTCATAAAGGAACTCCCTTCCCAGTATGGGAACAAGCAAGGGTCATAAATACGTCTCAAAGTATAACATCATTGCACTTCTCAGATGCCTTGTGTATTTGTGCAAATGAAAAACAGTGCTGTAATGACTCTCACCCGGCGGACATTCCAGGTATTTATCGAACTTTAGTTAAACTAAAGAAAATGTATATCATTAACTTAGATATTGGGGGTAGCTGGGGGCCGAATTTCCTTGGGTTGTTCTAGAATTCTCCGCAAGGTTTCTCTTTTGTAAATTTTGTGACAATTAAACCGTCACCGACGACATGTTTGTTACTATTTAAGATCGAGCACAGACGTCTTGTGGTTAGCAGGCAGCGGGTGGCCTGGTGGTCAACATTCGTGACTGCCACGGAGAAGACCTCCCGTTTGATCCCAGGCAGGTACGAACGCTCGAATAACTAAATATCCGCCGTGCGTCGGATGGGTACGTTAAGCCGTCGGACCCCGGGTACTGGCCCCACGGTAATAAACAAGGGCGTCTTCCTCCCCCTTTCGACCTCGCTTCCGTGTCACTTTCCCATCGGGCATTCTAGCCCAAATCTCCTAGCTACCTATTTCTAAGGGTTGTTTAAGACCTGGGGTCAGACACTCCTATCCTAAAATCCTCTACATATGATCTGATCTTGTGGTTAGTCTGATGATGGGCGGCCAGTGACGTCCGAAAGGTCTTACTATTGTAATTTTAAATATTTTTCGTACTTTATTTAGTTAAAGGTTTTGACTCAAAATGTTCATATTTTTTTATCATGCAATAGAGGGTATTCTTCCGAAACTTAGGCTGAGTAAAGACGTCACTGTCCTAAATTACACACACGCCATATCCATATGTTATTGAGGGCCCGCCGCTGCGTTTTGAATCCGAGCACTCGTGTGCAAATTTTGACCACAATTCTGACACGCTCCGGACGCTCATGCCTTGAAAACCATCGATTTCTTGTAGATAGTGATGGATCTACGCTGCTGGAGAAAATTAATCACAGCGCGTACCTCCGAGTGAAACTGTGTTTCCAGGCAGGACTTCACTTTAATCCAACACGTTGCCTTTTTTTTCAAACTCCTGTGTCAAACAACGCCCTCTAATCAGGAGAACGTAATTACTTTGGGGGCTGATTTTCATATCCTTAATCCGCCACTAGTTCATCGGAAAGAACTGATCAGCCGACGTAAATAACACAGGATGTACCTAAGCCCAAATTCAAAAAGATCATAACTCAGCTAATTTGGAAGCTTATTAGCTTACGATTTGATTTTTTGTGATATTCAAACCCATTTGTCGGTGTAGGGACTCGAACCCCCACATCCATCGGCTCCGGAGCCGAATGCTTTCCCAATTAAGCTACGCCGGCCAGAACTTACCGCAGCTACTTGCCGTCTAAGCATTTCCGTTACCTCTAAGGTATATAAGTACGTCACACATATTCTCTTCTTGAGAAAGGGCTGAGATGGAATCATAGTTTTTGAGTTAGCCGGTAAACCGTGCTTGAAGGAGAGCTCACTGCAGAAGAAGGCATTCTGACTAATTTCAGACGATGTGTGGAAAGAACATCACACATTTTTCGAAAAACCTAGCGGATAGGAGGTTTATTTTTACGTTCGGGCGCCAGTGTGAAATTTAAACCTTCTCTCCGCCGGTGACGGGACTGGAATCCACATGGTTCTGCTATGGAGTCGAATGCTTTCCCAGTTAAGCTACGACGGCAAGGGCTTATTGCTGCTACTTGCTGTTTTACACGAGCGTTACCTCTGAGGTAGGTGCGTCAGGCTGTGTCAATGTCGAAAACTATTAGGTCAAATTTGATTTCAATCGGACAATTCATTACTAAGTGAGAGAGGCGGAAGAAAAGTTTTTTTTTTTTTTTTTTTTTTTTTTTTTAGTTTTTCGGCTACAGTGTCTTTAATGGTTTTTAACTTTTGGCATCATGGCGTCGAAATTTAACAATTAATCAAACCTCAAGTATTCCTGCGAATCGATCCTATTACCGGAAATTTTCCGCCACATGAAAACGGAAAAAAATAGAGTTATTTCCGTTAATATACGAATTGCAGAAAGGTTTCTGAAAATTCTGAATTTTCCGTTAACACGATCTCAAAAGCCAATTTACCGTCAATATGAGAAAAAAGTTACGGCAAGGTTTCTGAAAATTCAGAATTTTTCTGGCGTACGAAAAATCCACGGATTTCAGGTTTTTTCAGTCATTTCACGGAAAAGGTATTAGAAATATGTTCCGCCGCCGCGGTGGCGCAGTGGTCTAAGCGATGTCTTCTGATAATTCGTCCGAGATGGGCCCGGGTTCGATTCCCGGTAAGATATGGATGTTGTGTTTGTTTTACGGCGCTGGCTGTCTCCCTTCCCTGGACCAGTGGTCCTAAATTAGGGACGGGCGACTGTTTATACCCCACTGAGGTGCTGATCGTGGTCGTTAAACCTCCATTCAAAAAAAAAAAAAAAAAAAAAATATATATATATATATATATATATATATAGCAAAATCATATAAAGGAAAACAGCAAAAACCAAGAACAAATATGAAATTCCAAAGCGCCAGAGGCTGCATAGAAGAAAGACCAAATAATATAGAAATGTGAAACTAAAGAGCAAATTGTGAACAAAGAAAAAATAAAACAAAAATTCGGGGAACGAGAAGTAGAACAACAATCACCACTTTCCAACCAATAACTTTTTCTTCGGAACCATTGAGACATGCAAATAGATGGTGCCACATGCGCTTGTGACTTACTAATCGCAGTCACGTAATTTTTTTTTTAATTTTTTTTTTTTTGGTGGTCATTTATTCGGAATGAATTCACTTAAGTTTCTGCGATAGTATGGAATGCTTAGAATGATTTGAGTCACTTAGATTAAATGTTCTGCCAATAATTTAGCTGAAAATGTCAGTAGAACTGTAGGTACAGCTAATTTCTAATTCTGAAATAAACCAGCAAGCTCACTCTGCGATATTTTCAGCTAAATTATTGTCAGAAAATTTAAGTGCTCAAACCATTCCAAACATTTCAGACTGTCGCATGAATAGACTCAAATTTTGACTCCATTCCGAAAATTAATGAAATTATTGAAAAAAATGGGACGTGTTTACATTTACAGCAAGTCACATACATGTGGCGCCATCTATTAGCAGATCTCAAAGCTACCAAAGAAAAATTGATTTTTTATATAATTAAGGGCAAGTTTTAGAAAATATTAAATACACTAGACTATAATATAAAGACATTTCTATGAATGAGCAAATTTTCATCCTTGGGAACATATTTATTGCGAAAAAATGTCTGCAGAAGTTTTAACCATTGGAAACATAGGGCCGAGTTTTCAGGTGTATCCACCTTACAGGCCTCTTTAAATCAATGTTTTGTGAAACTTTCTCATGGAAGAACATCAAAAATTACATTTTGCAGGGCAGGAAAAGGTTAACTGCTGGGAGCTCAATTTAGTTACTTTGTCCAGAAAATATTTCAAAACAACTACTATGTGCATATCGGCTTACACTGTCAGAAAATAAAACTGAAGCATCTTTCCTGTCTGATTCTGTATCATCCATTTTTTTTTCAAATCTCAAAATAAGGGTTTCCTATGAGGTTCTATTAGGTTCATTTTCAGAGTAAAACTTGCGCTTGTGTTTTTAGTTTCCGCAATGTTGAATTGGACGAATTTTCGACAAACACCCGAAATTGTTCCTCGACATACAACAGAGGATATCTTGATTTTAATATTTGTCAGGCATGGCATGAGAAATATATCGTTCACCTCTACAAAATAGTGAACTACCATAACGCGCGCAAAACATCACTCGTGAAGATAGATCATTTTGAGTATTACTAAAGAGGGTGTTCATGAAGTAATGCCGCCATATTTATATACAAGCCCAGTGGCCAGGTATCAGATTGGAAACAAAACAAAAACAAAACTCAAAATTTCTAATTTAATTCAGATATTTTATTTTTCTACATAGTCCACCACCTCAGGCTCGATGCAGATAC
The DNA here is from genome assembly GCA_039090855.1 of Macrothele yani. Classification (NCBI taxonomy): domain Eukaryota; kingdom Metazoa; phylum Arthropoda; class Arachnida; order Araneae; family Macrothelidae; genus Macrothele; species Macrothele yani. The sequence goes on along the minus strand of CM077001.1, from coordinate 154,599,782 downwards.
GCCAAACGTTTAACAAGTTTTTTTAAACCTGTTTCCGTAAATTTCTTCAGATTGTTCTCAGAACCATTTCCTTATAGCAGCTTGAACATTTTCGTCACAGGAGAACTGAATTCCTTCCATATGCCTTTTGACAGCAGAAAACCAGAAGTCCGACTCGGACGGCGCCGAATATGGGCGCCGTCCGATTTTCTGTATGGCCCTCTGAAACGAAATCGCTAGCGTGGGGTTTGGTGTTGTGTTGCGAAATCATTAGCTTTTTCCCCGCTACGAAAGCGGTTTATTCTTTGCTTTAACTTTAAGGTATGCACCTAACTCTCATAGTTGACAGTCGTACTTTTGACCATGTAATCCTGATAAACAATGCCTCGGCAATCTCAGAAAACAATGAGCTTGCAGCTACCGGCAAAAGTTTGAGTTTTGAATTTTTTCGCTTTGTGAAAAAATGGGTGTCGGTATTCCAGCGATTTATTTTTCATTTCTGGGTCATAATGGTGAATGAAACTCTCATCACGAGTTACAATGCTTAGGAGAAAATCACTTCCATATTTGTCATAGCGAGCAACCAACCTTTGGCATGTTTCAAGTTCTGATTTCTTCATTTTAGATGACGCGGTACCTCTCCTAACATAATAAGCAAGCAACTTTTGGCATGTTTCAAGTTCTGATTTCTTCATTTTAGATGACACGGTACCTCTTCTAACATAATGAGCAAGCAACTTTTGGCATGTTTCAAATTTTGATTTCTTAATTTTAGATGACGCGGTACCTCTTCTAACATAATGAGCAAGCAACCTTTGGCATGTTTCAAGTTCTGATTCCTCCATTTTAGATGACGCGATACCTCTTCTAAAATAATGAGCAAGCAACTTTTGGCATGTTTCAAATTCTGATTTCTTCATTTTAGATGACGCGGTACCTCTTCTAAAATAATGAGCAAGCAACCTTTGGCATGTTTCAAGTTTTGATGATTTCTTCATTTTAGATGACGCGGTACCCAAAGAGGTATCGCGTCATCTAAAATAATGAGTAAGCAACCTTTGGCATGTTTCAAGTTTTGATTTTTTCATTTTAGATGACGCGGTACCTAAAGAGCACACACTTCGCTGTATCCTAAAATTTTAACAATGTCATTGATGCTATGTAAACTAATGTTCAGCTTACCTGCGATGGTTCTCTGATTTATTCTTCGATGTTTCCTGATGACCTCACCAACTTTTTGCCTGTTTAAATTGCAAGTTGCGATTACGGGCCTCCTACTCTGTGGCTCATCCCTTACAGCCAACATTCCTCCTCTGTCCTTGCATTTTCTCACCCTCAACGACAGCAGTGCTTATGTCCAAGCTTCCAGAACCATAAACTGCCAGTAATCTAGCGTGAATTTCTTTGGGAAGTACATTTTCAAGTGTTAAAAAGCTCTGTAAATGATCGTTGTTTGACACCCATCGAGACAGTTGAAAAACGATCATCCATTTTAAACACCAATATGAACAAATAGATGTACGGAGTTCCGTTACGCAGTGAGATGAAGCTGACGGCACAAAGAATCGTTTGCCATCTACTTGGTTGCTAGGCATCAAGTCATGCGCGAGACACTTGCCCAGAGGCATTACTTACTGTACACGCCTCGAAATGTTGAGATCCGTGGAACCGTGCTGTGTACTCAAGACTGGATGAGTTGCGCTAACAAAGAAAGAGAATTCGAACAATCTAGTAGAAGAGAGATCAAGAAATGACTAAAAACGCAGAGTATTCTCGGTAGTAGGTGAAATGTGTTCTCGGAACTTTACCTACAGATACGGATTTGGTTCCAGCAAGAGTGTTTCCCTCACTGCTACTTCCTTGATGCTATCTGGCTCACCCTTCTGTCAACATCGATAAGGCGGTTAAGAAACAAAATCACAGAACGCAACTGGAGATAACCGTATTACAGAGGGCTGGCCAATAAATAACTTCCGATGACATTTAGCGGCGGATCAGGGATTTTTAAATTAGTTTCCAAAAGTTATTACACTTTCCTGTCTAGAGGCCGTTGTTCGGTACAAGAGTTTTTGTTGGAGGTTTAACGACCACTGTGAGCAACTCAATGAGCTATAAGCAGTCGCCCGTCCCTAATTTAGGGTCACTGGTTCCAGGGAAGGGAGAGAGCCAGTGCCATAAGACAAACACAGCATCCATGCCTCACCGGGATTCGAACCCGCACACCTTTCGGCCGAATGATCAGCGGCCATCGCTTGGACCACTGCGCTACCGGGGCGGCGTACAAGAGACTTTTCCTTTTTATTCAACATGCTGGAGAACAGAACGTTGCGCGTGTTTCCGTTTGGTCCATTTCTTTTCTTTCTGGAGGCCTTCACCGATAGTAGGAATCCATACCTCCTCTTCCTCCTATTCAAAAATTCCCATCTGGCTGCGCCACCGTTAGGTTGACCCATGTAACGTGCGATAACGAAAGAAGCATTTGCGATAATCTGACGGAGAGTCACTCGCATCAGAGCCTCCACAACGCCACCGTTAGGTTGGCCCACGTAACGTGCGATAACGAAGGAAGCATTTGCGACAATCTGATGGAGAGTGACTCGTATGTCTCCTGGCATCAGAGCCTCCACACAAGCCGCATTGCTCTGGATTGTTGAAAGCCTGCCACTGCGTTTCGCACCATCAACGCATTGCGCCCGTGTGCGAAGTTTGAATACCATTCAGATACGTTCCTAACTCCCCTGACTTGAGAATCATCAGCTCCTCGTAATTGGCGACAGATCGCAGAAGCCGGCGTTTTCCGTGTCCACAGAAACCTATTCACTACGAGTACCTCCGAGCGAAATCATGTTTCCAGGCTAGTCGGCATTTTCAATTGAATATGTTCTCCAATACGTTGCCTTTTTATTCAAATTATTGGGCCAAAGAATGCCCTCTTGTCAGGAGAGAGTGCAATGGCATTGGGAGACACCGATTTACGTATTCCTAATCTGCCGATAAAGATACCGTAATCTTCAGGCTAAGAGCCGCGGCTCTAATGGTAAAAAAAGTGGTTTTTCCGCCTCGCTTACTCGCATTTTTTTTTTCTAAGTAACTGCTTAGTATGCAGCAATTGCAAGTTAGTATGTAATATCATTCTCGCATTTAACAGCTATGAATTCCCCCTCTTTTTAAACAGTAAAGTTTATTTCTGCAAGGATATTGTGAAGAACAGGAAGATCATTCAATCACCGGCATCCCCCCTCCCTCCTTCCCTCCTAGTGACTTGTTTCCATTTTTCCCCCTCACAAAACTACACTAAGAAAGTTCTGTTAGAATACAGTTAAATCTATCAAAAATACAGCATTATGTCACTAAATATAAATGTGAATGAGAAACAAATAGTATGATTTTCGGGGACATTTTTTCATGCTGTTACAGAGTTGTTCACTGAGTATGTTTCAATGTCATATCTCAAGGGTTCGTTAGACCTTCGATTGTAGAAAGTTTCGAAGTCTTGGGTTTTTTTTATTTGCATTTTTCCCCGATAATGAAACAAATAAAATACCAGCTAAAATTAAGTCTTTCCTTTGCAGTGAAGAATATCTTTATTCCGCGAAGTTATGGGGAAGATCTTTCAGCTTTGTTCTGATTTCTCTGTACTATAAACTTGACCTGTTTCTCTGCTTATTGTTTTATCGGACTTCTTTCTCAGTTATTGCGCTGCTAAGTTTACACCCCCCCACTATGTTTTTCATTCGGCTTTGACGACAGCGAACATTCCTTATCCTCCCATCTTCACGACCCGTAGGAAACGTTTACCATCCGCTAACTTCCAGAGCCCCAATCAGAAGTTCACTGCTCTGTTCATGCTCATCTCGGCCATTTCGTGACCCACCATTTTTACACACGTGTTCAGCTCCACGTAGAATGCGCGAGAGTTACTTTTAATTGCCTTCTCCTCTCTCTCCGACACTTTCGCGTGACTCCTACTTTTATATCCGTAAGTTAAAGCTTTACATCGATGGGCCTCTTCTGTTGCTGACCCCCCTAAATTTTCAAAAGGTCGTAGACCCACCGTGTAAACTGCCTCCATTAAGTTGAAGATAAGAGAATTTCTTGTCGCTTCCTACGAAGATCAAAAGAAAAAGATCATTGCTCTCTCTCTCTCTCTCTCTCTCTCTCTCTCTCTTAGCAATAAAGTTATAAAACCCTACTCGGCGATTTCCACGGACAGTTAAAAAACGAAAGAGAGTGCCCGACATCATTAACGGGGCTGCATGGAATTGGGGGAAACGGGACCGTCTCCGAATAAGCGCTAAGAAAAAGGAAAAACATTTAAACTCACTCTATTGAAAATGGTTTTTAAAGTTTACCGTTGTTAAAATCTAAGATCTGGTTTATACTACTCTGTCATCAATAACTTAAATGCCAAATATAAATAAGAATTCGTAGCAATGATCCCACGTTTCTTTCATGTCACAATCTGCAACGCTTTTGAGAATTTATTGCTGTTCCACAGAAGAGGGTTAAAACTATCGTCAAAAACACTATTCATGGTTTTTACACAACCAGAAAAAGTACTAGAAATTAAAAACAAAAATGATTTTTATTTCTTCATTCCAGTACGTTTCTCGTTCATTCATCCAGTTATTTATTTCTGTTTCAGGAACATTCCTTTACGAGGATAGTCTATTTAATAATTTCTCTTCTTATTTTCGTTCCTGTACTTTTTTGATAGCACACTTTTTGAATTTTTTTTTTCACGAAAAATAACAGTGGTAATTCATGCCTGTGAAAAAGATAATTCAGCTGTAATTCAGTGTAAGAACTTCACTATTTACCAACAAGTAATAGGACACCTGTGATAGCAAAGGAAAACGAAATTTATTCCCCTTCAATAGTTGGTGGAGGCTCCACGAGCGGCGATTACAGCTGCGACCCTCCGGGGCATACTCTCAGCCAGGCGTTGTACGACGGCTAGCGGTATTTTCTTCCACTCTGCTTGGAGAAGACAGGTCAGTTCCTTCACCGATTTCGGACGGTGGGGCACCCCTTAAGTCGACGCTCCAACTCGTTCCAGAGGTGCTCGATAGGGTTAAGGTCCGGGCTCTGCGCAGGCCAGTCCATTCGATTAACCCCATTGTCACCATACCAAGCCAGGGTGGACCTCGCAACATGACAGGTGGCATTGTCATCCTGAAAGTAACATGGGTCAACCCTGTAAAACTGACACAACGTAGGAAGCGCATGGTCATCCAAAATGGTGCAGTAGGCCTCGGCGTTGAGTCTACCAGGAATTGCGACCAAGGGTCCCGTGCCATACCAGAAACACCCCCATAGCATAATTCCACCGCCGCCGAACTTCACAGTTGGCACAATACATTCCGGCAGGAGGCGTTCTCCAGGCAGACGCCAAATCCAGACCCTGCCATCCAAACGGTAGAGGGTGAACCTTGATTCATCGCTCCAGAGAACCTGTTTCCACTGTTCAACGGTCTATTGTCGACGTTCTTTGCACCACGTTAGCCGAGCAGCGCTATTAGACTTGGTGATCAAAGGCTTGTGGGCGGCAGCACGTCCATGATAACCGAGCAGATGGGCTTCCTTACGGATGGTATTCATCGAAAGAACACTCCCGGATGCCTGTTGAAACTCTTCGCTGATGTGGCCCATCGATTTGGGGCGGTTCTTCCGAGTTTCTCTGGCCAGCACCCGTCGGTGTCTAACTCCCAGTTTTATGGGTCTGCCGGGTCGGGGCACATTCCGACAGTCACCTCTCATCTTCCACTTGCGAATCACGTAGGCCACTGTTGATTTTGGGTGCTTCAACTCGCTGGATATGTCACGTATGGATCGGCCATTTCTGTGATACCCGACGATTACACCTTTCTCGAAATCAGAGAGCTGCGTGGCATCTTGCATGCGACTGGTTGCGTTGTTGTTTCCCACACGATATTTAGCGGCGGCGGCGGCCGTGACGTATATCAGGACCGCAGCTATCGTTGATTGCACGGGTGTTCAATTACTTGTTGGTAGATAGTGTATTTACCAACCGGAATTTATAGTCGGAATTACTTTCTAACAGCGACTCTTAACCGCAAATGTATAAAACTATTGAGAAAAGAACATTCGGAATTTGCAATGCTATCATGCTTTTCATTTCTCTGTTAGCTAATTAAATTACCTGTAAGATTCTCTAGCCAAGGTTCAAAAATAATTATAAATATGTATTAATATGTTCATTCCCAGGTGAGATTCCTTTGTTCGCGTCATTTGGTGGAGTCTTCGAGATAAGAATGTCAAAAGTAGTGTACATGTGTGGCAGGGATTAACTCCTCAGAGTGTTTGAATGTAGGCGCGTGCTTAAGGGCAGGTTTACATGAAGCAAAACTCCTCAGGATTAACTCCGAAACACGTTTAGCATGGGAGTGGAGAAATTCTTCAGTTAAGGAAGAGAAAACACGTGGTTGGTGAGACAGATTGATTTTGTTCTGGAGATAGAACAAAAGGTTTTGGAGCGTGATAAGAAACGGGAGGTATTTTACAAGCCTCGGGTTTTTGCGCTGAGGCGTGTTATGGAACTAAGGGGTAGACGCAAGTGAATGAGTTCAAGTCGGTAAGACGGAGGAGTAATGGAATATATGCGAGCGTCCCATTCAAACACGCACGAGATATGCCCAAGCCAAAGTAAATTACATTAAACTCTTCTTCTACTGTTTACGAAAGTCTGGACTCTTCTTTCCCCATGTGGCTGAGTGTGATTCTGGGTATTGAACTAAGTCAGTTCCCTCAGATGCGTAGCGGAATAAAGAGGAATTGACAGCATCTGGTCTGCGGTTGATTGAACCAAATAAATATATGATGGCTCTCGCTGAATCGCAACCCTGGTGTCCGAACGTTAAGCATAATTGGTAAAACATACAAAGTAAAGGGGTTAAAACCGTTAGAACAGCAGACATTGGTGCGTAGATTAGTCACACACCTAAAATAATCGCAGTACACGGTCAAGTAACGTCCGCTGACGTTCAATATGCAAATATCTCGCAGTTCCCTAAAGACAGATTACCATACCCTAAGTGCCTTACTCCATTTTCTTGCAGTCTCCGTGAGACGAGTTGTTGTCATTGGTAATCAGGAACATAATACGGGGGACAAAGACGTCAGGTTGGCCATTTTTTTTCAGGTTAGAAGAATCGGAAGGCTCGAATCAGGACAGTCACAGACTGGGTCCCCACAGCACTGAATGTGGTACATAGTGCCATCTCCAGGCTTTGAAGAAGGTTCCAAGACACAAGAGGTCAGACCCCAACCAGTACAAGATCGTCAAAGAGTCACAACTTCTCAGCAGGACAAGTATCTTGCATTAACTTCACGACGTCGTCGGACTGTGTCTGCCAGCAACTCTCTGCCGAGCTTGTGGCCGCCTCAGGACCAAGAGTTTCTAGACATACTGTTTTCAGGAAGCTCAGGGCAACTGGTCTCTATGCCAGACGTCCAGTAGTTTGTATCCCGCTTACTCCAGCGAACAGGAGGTTCCGTTTAAACTGGAGTCGGGAACATTGAAATTGGACACTGAATCAATGGAGCACTGTGTTCTTCACTGATGAGTCCAGATTCAGATTATAGACTGATCCTCGTAGAACCACTCTCTGGAGAGAACGGGAAACCCATTACAATCCCAGTAACATCAGGGAAAGGGACTAATTTTGTGGCAATGTAGTCATGGCATGGGCAGGCATGTTGAATGGGCGCACAGAGCTCCACATCTTTGACAGAAGTACCGTTCAGGTTAAGAAACTTGCTGTTAATGCACGATGTTCAAACTTGCTGAATGATTTCAGTTACAAGCAAACTTTAATAACTAAAAACACACACAAGTTAAAATATATATACATAGTTAAAATAACATGAGTACTTTCGTGCTCGCGGCGAGCACATCATCAGATGAAAGGCCAAGTTGGAGTTCCAGAAACACATTTATACATGGGTGCCGTTGCCAAACGTTCTCAATGAGGAAATAAATTCAAGAACGTTCACTTGCTGTAACGTAATATGAGAAAATAGAGGCCTATAGAGTTCCAGTAATGATGGTCTGAATCTGCAATGTTAGAAGTAGGAACCGGAATCGAGGACAGTAAATTTTTCCAGGCCTGGGAAATATAGCTGGGTACTTAATCATTGCAACAAGTGTCCACTCGATGTAAAATGTAGAAACTCTTCGTAAAGAGTACTGTTTCCCTAGTTGTAGAGTTAGATAGAATGGAGACGTCAAGAGGGATAAATGTGTACCAGCTGAACTAAGCCTGGCTAAAGCAGTAGATGACGAGCCATTTTTTACACTATATTGGTGTTCCTTAATTCTTGTTTGTAGTCTCGATAGGGTTCAGCCGATATATATAAGGTCCTTGTCTTGAGGATCGACAGATTTCATAGTAATAGAATAAATGCCGCATTTGTCCAACAGTTCAACACGGTCCCGATCATTTTTAATCAGGGAATAAATGTTCCATGTTTTTAACCCAAAACCGACACCGTGACTGTGACAGATGTTCGATAAATTACCATTCACATGAGTCGTTGGTTCAACATATTTGACATCTCCTCGTTCACGTGTCAGGGTAAAAAAATGTTGAGTTCTGAATTTTACGGTAGATTCTATGGACTTCTGAATTTATTTAATTATGTATATATATTTTAACTTATTTTAACTATGTATATATATTTTAACTTGTGTGTGTGTTTTAGTTATTAAAGTTTGCTTGTAACTGGAATCATTCAGCAAGTTTGAACATCGTGCATTAATAGCAAGTTTCTTACCCTGAGCTGTCTTTGTGGTACGAAAATTTTGTTTTATTATCAGAAGTACCGTTACTACGCTGAGGTACAGATACGAGATACTGGAACCTCATGTGAATCTTTTCAGAGGTGCCGTGGATCCAGAGCTGGTATTCGTGGAGTGACTAGCAAGGTGTCCGGATAAGAATCCGATAGAGAATGTATGGGATGCACTCATGAGGCGAATTGCATCTCGTCAGCCTCCACCAAGTACCATTCTGGAGCTCCGAACTGTTCTTTGTCAAGAGTGGAACTTGTTGCCCACAAAACTCTTAGACAACCTGCAGGAAGAGAAGCCAATGCGAGGCTTACGTGGGAGGTCAACTACATCCTATTAATCATAGCGCACTATCCTTTTCTCAATTTTTGTACTCAAATTGCATAAAATTTGCATTTGTAAATTTGCATAAGTGATGCAATAAACTTCATTTCATAACTGGTTTTGTCTGCCGTTGTACTTGCAATATGTTACTACACTAGCGGACCCAGTTTCGTGCCTTTCCGACGGTTGGTTCTTTAATTGTTCAATATCGATTATACTTAACTTTTGGACATGGATGGTATTTTCATAAAGTGATGTAGAGGTAGCGAGGGTCGTTACATTTCCAAAAAGGACTAAAAGGCATTATGAAATTATGGGAAAATGACTAAAAATATGCAGGTAGTTCAGATAGTCATGCAAACATGTTATGATGTCAATTGTCGAAGCTGTTAAATCGATGGTCAAGAGATTATACAATTTTGGATGCAGCCCTTATACCAACGCGGCAGACTCTAACATCTAATTTGCTTCCTAAACAGCGATTTTCATTAGGTGTGGCGCTTAGCCTCAAAATTGCGATAATGGAAAGTTACTCATTTGTCTAGCTATATACAAACTGAACAAAACAAAGAAGCAGTTAATTGGGTATAGAGGTTACTCTGATGCTGCTGGAGAAAATTCCCGCAGTATTTCAAAATTTATTTAGCTAGGTATTTATGCCACGATTTCACACGTAACCTAGGTTCTAAGAACATTGTCCTTAAATATGAACCATTAAATTTTAAAGAAGCATTTGTGGTTAAACTATATTACTAACTTCGAGAAGCAATATGTGAATTGTCAAAAATAATTATATTCACGTTTTTGTAGTTGTATTTCTTTTGGGTATTTATAAAAAACCTTTCTCTCTAGTTGTGATTATCAAATTAAATTTCGGACTTGTACATTAGTGGGAACTTGTTAATGATGAATACAAAATAAAGACATTCCTGTTTACATGTGTTTTGCGCTGTTTTTCCTTAAAAAAAACAAAACATTTCTTTTTTCTTTTCAGCAGGAGTCCTGCTGTTCATCATACAGTCATGAATCGAGGAATTTTCTGCGAATGCCCTTCACCTCCAGGTCTAATGTGAAATCGACTCTGCCAATAGTTCCGGTCTCATTCAGAGAAGACTCGGCTGAACTGTTTTTAAGGACTGAAAATGTCAGGTAATTAAAAAGTAAATCATTTCTTATTTTCGGGTTCATCAGAGAAGACTCTGCTGAATTGTTTTTATGGACTGAAAATGTCAGGTAATAAATCGATGCCCACTTTTTCACATATTTCTCTCTCGACAGGAATAGGAAATGAATTCAGAGTTTCTTACATAGCACAGCTTAAGCATACCTTTTCCGAAATGCCAGACGGCTGAGTGTCTGAGATTTCAGATGCTTTTCGTTTTGAGGTATTTGTATACGGTGTACCTATATGAGATAGCTTAGAAATGGGATCAAGTCTAAATCCATTTATATTCCAAGAATTTAAAATCATTTCGATATTTCAAGACTTTATGTGAACGACAACCCCCAGAAACCCGTGAACGATTCTTTGGGGTTCTAGGGTTGGGATTAAGAGTCGAACGATCATTGTGAGCAACTCAGTGGGCTATAAGCGGTCGGGTCGTCCCTAATTTAGAACCACTGGTTCGAGGGTAGGGAGAGAACTACTGCCATAGTAAAAGTGTACCTACCACCCATGCCTCATCCGGTACTCCAACCAGGGCCACCTCGGAAGAGACCACTGCACCAAAAGAGGGGCGCGAACGATTCTTTCTTAAAAGAACCAATCCCCTTAAATAATCTGTCAGATTTTCATAAACATCAAATGTTCACCACGGTGAGATTGATGTTCTCATTAAAAAACGTTATCTTGTTCTGAAGTTCACAAAATGCATAAATTTCATGAACGTTTCCAACCAACTTATTTAAAAATAAAAGAAAAACATTGTGTAATATTTAAAAATAAATTTGAACTAAAAATCGTTCGGAAGAGTCAACGAATGACAAATGTTGAATTTACTCGGAGCATGATCATTTGCCTGACCAGAACTTTTAAGATCTTATACACTCTTTTGGGCGATTTTCTTCTGTTTGGAATGATCGTGTACGAGTCTTTTCCACGATATATCTGGGATTCTTACAAGGAAAAAAAAAGCCGTTTCAGATTGAAAAGAGCAGGATTCCCATTTTACGTTTTCTTCATGTGAAATTTTTCCGTTTTCTTATAACTGCTCTAGACGAAAGTAAGGCAAAACACGTTATTTGAGTCCAAACCCGATTCGCGAGAGTCATTCCGTGCTGAAATCGTTTATCGCAAGTGTTACCGAACGAATTATTTTAGCTAGTGGAATCGAAAGAGTTTACTTTTCCATCGCCACAACAGAACAGAGCGTCAGAGTCCTACTATCCAGGGTAGCTGAGATCCCATGTCGTAACCGTCGGGGTGCGAAGAGACCTGCTGAGCAACGTCTGGAAGCCTTCCAAGAGCCTTCTGGAATTTTTCATTTGTGACGTCACATCGGGGCTCGAAAAGAGTTTCGGTTTGGAGATTTTCGGATAACAGATGCTCATCCGGTATTTAGACAATATACTTAGACATATTTTTCGGATACGAAATGCTCATTCTGCACTTAGACATCAACTCGATATATAATCGAGTTGATGTTTCTAACATACAGTACATATGAAACAAGAAAATTCTACGTTTATTCGTATCACTTCGTTTTGCTATTATTGTTTCGCTTATTATTGCATTATTCGATATTCAGTGACTAATTACGTTCAGTAAAGTTCTGTGATATCAGGGTTCACACTTAAGAAAAAAGTATTCAAGTGAATAAAACGTACAAGCAAACTCCTGCGACGAGCAGTTTGTTTGGCCTGACATGAACCAATAATCCAAACACTGAGGTTGCCTTTTCAACTCAACAGGATATCAATTCCTTTGTCGTAAAATAATCACAACAGAAAGCTCATGGAAGGCATATAGCGTATTAAATCAGTTTATTTTTGTGGTGTAGTATGCACAAAGATTCGCCAAGTATTTAATACGCTATATGCGTTTCATGAGTATTCACAGTCTGGTGTATTTAAAATATAGTTAATCACAACAGAATATCGTTTATACCCGGAGCCAGACTGAAACACGGGGGGGGGGGGTAGTGTTGGAGGTGTCACGTGACACAAGCAACACTATACGTATATACACACACTTCTTTCTATATTTAACTTGTGTATTAATTAAATGAGGGAGCTACTTCATATTTCATCCTATATAGCATATTTGATTTTTATTAGTTAAAAGGTCGTAGAATTTGATTAAAAATCTACGGATATGATACTTTTTTATTATAATATTTATAATAAATTCTAAAGTAAAATTGATTGTGAACTTGAAGTGAGGCAACAATTTCTGGGAAGAGTAACAAACTGTTTTGTGAAAACAAACTCCTTTAATGAAAGCACTGAAGATTGATAAGATGGAACAAATCTTAACGTAAAATATTACAAATATTACTTTCATAATAATAACACTTATAAGTTTAATGATGATTAGGTCATTTCTAGAAAGAAACAAAGGGGAGCCCCCTGTTAAACAGGAATATCTAAATTTCAGAGAACTTACACTATTAGTTGTAGATTAATCACAAATAGCAACAGATGAATTAAAAACCAAACTCAGCAACTAATGGCATTTAAACAATAACAAACGCAAGTACCATATTATCGTATAGCATTGATAGCTCACAGATCTGACACCTAACACAATTTTTCATCTACACGGCCATGTTTCTATCTAATTATGTTTGACTTGTTTGACCTATGAATATAAACTCTTGGAAATTCCGACGTGACGTTCAGTTCAGAAATCCTAACAGGAGGTAAACAAAATCAACCTAAGAGAAAGAAAAAAAACACTGTAGGTTAAATGGGTAATATAGGCCTAGATGTTGCTTAATTCAGTGAAGTCGTTTGCCTCTGTAGATTTGAAGTAACGTCTTCTGTTTCGATCACTGCAGTTCTGTGTTGTGTAGACATGGAATGACACTGTAGAAAGTTGTAGCAGTACTTTCAGTCCACCTTCACAGTAATGAGACATTTATGCAGATTTATGTTCTTGCCCTTCCAAAATCTTATACTAGATGATGTTCTTTGGTCATCCTTTAAGTGGGCAATATTGGTTCCTGCACAGCACGTAATACCGTTGATAGGTTTCAGTTTACTTGCAATAATTTGTGCTGCTTTTCTTTGTATAGGGCAATAATGTGGCAACGTCTTTATCTGAACCAGATAAGCCTTTACATCTCGGGATACTTATTTGACCCGAACAGATCAAGAATCGAAGATTCAAAATTCTGAAGCAAAGCTTCAGCAAACTTTAAAGCATTTTTCGATTGCTGGTTCCCTCAAAAGATTTAGTCACCCGTATGCAATTCAACGGAATCTTGACGAACGGGAAAGACGTGACACCGTAATATGATTATTTTGGCCCCTGCATCATATTTCTTTTATACCTTCACTAATGAATTACATGAGCAAACTACCTACAATAGAATGCTCGTGTCACAGTGCTGTGATTAACTGTTTGTAGCTTTTTATTCTATTGGCGGTTTACCATTCCCATCACCTTACTGTTTTCACAACACGTCTGTGACGTAGATTTTTATCAGTAACTTTTAACGCAAGGAAAAGTTTAAATCCTCGTGTCCGGAAACCCAATTTCCAATATAATGGCATATCAGTGTTTTTTCATTACGTTAACAATGGACTGAATCGTGGAAGTTTTACATTTTGAAATTGGATTTTGCTTGGCTTTCGATCTGCCTGTAAACAGAAGTGATCATGAAACGCAGTCTCTAATGCATAGCACAATGACAATTTTTTAAAAAGAAGATCCCAATAAGTGCTAAAAAAGCTCTTGAAAAACTATATGGCTTTATCAGGAGTGGTATTAATCAAGCGAAGAGGACTGTGTCTGGGGAGGTACTAAGCATAAAATCCTACTGTGATGTTAGGAAAATTCAATTTGTAATCAGCAGGACCACCAAGATTCACCATAGCCGTTGCTAAAATATTGCTGTAAATATGACCTATCACATCGATAACATATAAACGTTGCATCAAGTTGTGCAAATCAAAATTCTTCGAAGCTCGCACACTTAAACCACCTATGCCTCCGCAACCCATAGTTTTTGTTTTTTTATTCTATGCGTCCTTCCCGACAGCAGTCAAGTAAATCACATGCAAAAAAATTCGATGTAACTGAAATGGGTAGCGGAAGTACTAGTGTCTCGTGACAGGCTAGGGGCGATGATCTACCTGTCTCGTGAACAGGCAAGGGATCTAACTAATTCTTATCCAATTAGAAGCCCGGCGCTGACCTATTTCGTGATCGGGTCAAATACAATGCGCTGGCGCTTGATCGACACCCGACTGCAAAAGCGTTTTTATGTCTGTGTCTACGCAAAGTACCAGTTTTGATGCTATGCATCTCTCCTGACAGCAACAGAGTAAAAATCCAAAGCAAAAAAACCTAATAAAGTAAAAATCCGATGCAAAAAAATAATAAACATTGTTGAAATCTGATTTTTGAATGCTATCCCATGAAGTGACGCAACAATAGTTAATTTCATTGTTACACAATATATGTTTCTAAACTATCGTCGAACATTTCATCACGTTTTATATAAACGTAACGGTACGTAGTACGATCAAAAAGTTCCGAGACTAGGTACGTAGCGCGCCAACAGATGGCAGTACGCGGATGCGCGAGCAGCGGTCGAGGGCAGTGACCTTCATGAGTCATTGTGTCGAGTGGCGTCGTTCTGTGAACATCGGGAGCTGTGCTACACGATATTTGGTGACCACGTGCAGAACACAGCTGCGATTTCGGTATGAACTGCAAACTAGAGCAGCGAGCGAACATCAAATTATGCGTCAAACTCAGCAAATCGGAAACGGAGATGCATGAAATGTTGCGGCAGGCTTATGGCAATGAAGCAATGAGTTATGCGATATGTTTTGAGTGGCACTCGCGATTCAAGAGCGGCCGAACGGCACTGGAAGACGACGAGAGGTCAGGGCGACCGTCCACGAGCAAAACCCCGAAAATGTGGACAACATTAGGGAACTGGTGCATGAGGATCGTCGGAGAACCATTCAAGACATTGCTACCGTCGTCAATGTGTCATACGGAATGCAGAAAATTCTGACATCGGGTTTGAACATGCACCGCATTGCTGCGAAGTGTGTGCCAAAGATTCTGAACCCCGAACAGAAGGCACTCCGTGTCGAACTCTGTCAAGAACTTCGCCAGAAGGTGGTGAATGAACCAGCGTTCCTGTTGCGGGTCATCACTGGGGACGACACTTGGGTCTACGGTTACGACCCGGAGACCAAACAACAGTCGCCGCAGTGGAAGAGTCCGGCATCTCCACGACCGGAGAAGGCCAGACAGGTCCGGAGCACAACCAAAAGCATGCTCATCGTCTTCGACATTCGTGGGATTGTGTAACGTGAATTCGTCCCCCAGGGACAGACCGTCACCGCCCTTTTTTACTGCAATGTTCTGCGGCGTCTTAGGGAAGACATTCGCCTCAAATTATCTGAAATGCGCTGCTGGGGTGATTTCCTACTCCATCACGACAATGCCGCAGCTCACAGAGCGTTGGCAACACGCCAGTTTTTCAGCCGCAACAGCATGACTACCTTTCCTTACCCGCCGGATTTGGCCCCCTGCGATTTTCTCTTCCAGAAGATGAAGGTGAAGATCAAGGGTCGCCGTTTTGAAACCGTGGACGTGATCCAGCGCGAATCGCAGACTGTGCTCGAGACGATTCGCGAACAGGACTTCCAGGGAGCATTCCAGCAGCGGCAAAAAAAAAAAGCTGGCAATGGTGCATCGCTGCCCAAGGAGCCTACTTTGAGGGTGATCACAGCCAGACTTAAGTAACGTAAGCTCTTTGTTGTATATCGGCCTAGCCTCGGAACGTTTTGATCGGACCTCGCATCTCACTTCAATCTGCGTAAATTACGAGAACCTAATGCTGAACGTGATAAATGCTATTACAAAAATGAGTTTTTGATGCTATCAGACGGTGCGTCGTAGCGAAATTTGGCTTCCTCTCAGCACTGTTACCAGCTATGGACGAAAGCTTTAAAATGAGTTATAACAAGATTGGGGTGTAACCTATAGGTATCCTATGGACCAAATGTTGCCCATCCCTCTCACCAATACACTTGCGATTCTGGTTTTCTTTCTTCCTTGATGACAGATGTTAGCTTGGGCATGCGCAGATGGACTTTCGTAGCTACATCACATTTCATCTGTGTCAGGTTCATTTCTTGCGTTCGTCTAAATCTGAATATATAATATTTTTGAAAACTAAACAGTCGAAATACTTCCTATTGTCGCCGCCATAGTTCAGTAAATATTTACTTTTATGACTCACATATCTTCTTTCATTGGTTTTACGACAATAACATTCATTAATCCATCAACATAGTACCGTTCAATGTGAGGAACTAGTAAACCTTATTTGTTTTTTATGATTTAATTTCACTCAGTATGTACCGGACTGTGGCTCGGTGTGGTAGTGAAAGACGCAAATGTGTTGAAAGTAAATACATGTATACTCTCGAATCACTAGTTTTATTTCACACCCACAAAGATCATGGCATGCGAAAGATGCATAGCATACATTATCTGCAAAGAGTACCAGGGTACTCTCTCGATTTTTACGGCATTTATATTTTTCCTGATATTGCAGTTTAATAAAAATTGACACCAAAATATCATCTGAAACTGTTTAGGGATGTTACCTCTGAGTAAATGGGCCTTCCAAAAACTGAAACATAAAGACAGATGTAGCGTTTGTGTGTAACCGACTTACGAGAACACTAAATAAATCAAAACTTCACCTACAGTGAAATGCGAGTCACTCAAATAAAGTTCAAGAGGTTTTACTTACAGCTAATACTTTATTGCTGTTCGCTTCAATATATTCAGTTCAACACGGTAAAATCAGCTAAACGTGGTTTAATATCCACGATGATAATTAACTATGAAACATAGCACTGGAACTTGGGTTAATAACTACCATAATACTTAACTACGAAACACAACACTTTCATTAAATTAGATCACGAAGCCTTCAACAATACTTTAACGATAAACAGTTTATCAAAAAGGAGTATTAACATTCATATTCAAAATCCCCCTCTTTAAACAACCGCTGCATTGCCTTATTATCTATCGTTCTTATCCGGCCACAAATATGTCACTCTTGTTCCAATCTCAGTATGTTGCCAACATTATTCTCGTTTGAAGAAAAAGACATAGCGTTAAGTTTGGAAAGTGTAAAAGAGAACAAACTCAAATTTACATTGGAAAAGGAACTAAAAATGGAAGTTAAATTAGAATATACGTCACGCAGAAACTACAAATTTACATTTTATTCCGGATTTGAACTCAATACCAGGTGTTTTTTTGTAGCTATATCTACAATAAATCTGAGCAAAATAGCAAAAAAAAAAAAAAACTAGTAGAGCCGTAGATGGCTCTCTTATGGTTAGACACTAATCTCAAGTGCAGGCGGCTATTTTGCTTAGTGGAGGAATTTATCGTGAAAGGGAAAATTCGCTGTGCTGAACTAAGAAAAACAATCGCACACTTGGGCAATTCTAGCTTGCACAGTAGAACACCAGTCTACTTATCTTTTGGCGTAGAAATCCCATTAGCAGAAGTCGTGAGAAAACCGATTAAAATTGCCTCTGCCACCGTTGGCCGAGTGGTCTAAGGCGCTGAGCATTCGCACTGATGGGCTCGGGCTAGAGTCCTGGATTAGCCATGGGCGGAGTGTTTGTCCTACGTCGCTCGCTCTTTCCCTTTTCCTGGAACCAGTGGCCCTGAATTAGGTAAGGGCGACTGCTTATAGCACTTACAAGTTTGCTCATGGTGGCTGCCAACTCCGAAACAAGAACTTGCAAATTGTATCGTCCTGGTGCGGAAATCGAACCTGCATTGTTGCATGACTATCTTACCGTTATAGCACCTTGGATAACTCATTTCAAATCAACTGCAATATGGGATCTGACGATAATTCCGTAGGAATAGTTATAAATTCATAGTGGGGAATTCGTGGTAAAAAAAGTGATACCCATATCTCCAAGATGTAAATTTGTATGAAATGGTATGAAAATTGTAGCAATTTTTTTCCAAAGATTTTTGCCATGAAAGTTACTGCAAGCGTGCAGCTGTTAAGATATAGTCTGCGGCGGTAATCGTTGTGCTGCACGGAAGAATAGCTTTGAGGTCCGTTCCGCATCCATGTTAAGGTATTCTACCCAAAGACCTTTAAGATACATAGACTAGAAGTTCTTGTGTAAATGAGTGGCAGCATCTGGCGACATTTTGATCGCAGAGATTGTACGGCAAAACGGCATTTGTCCTATGTAAAACAATGTTAATTAAGCTCTTTTACCTCCGCAGAAGAAGGAATTTTACGGTGTTATAATATTGTGTATTACTTTTCTTCAATAAGGGGGCGGGGGGAATGTACGTTGCACCTTTTAACTTACGATTAAAGAAAACAGCGTTATCGTAATTTTGGGGTATATGAAATAACTGAAGGGAAACGTCGCTTGTCCTACGTGTAAAATATATTCCAGCTTCAGCTGCTTGCAAACTGTGTGATCTAGTTGCGTGAAATTCGTATTTCACACTCTAAGTAACGTCAAAAATCATTTTAATGTGGCCATTTGTTTATTCTTAAGAGAAGTTGCCCAGAACGAAACTTTTAATTTGAAGTTTTTCCCGCAGTATTATGAGTTCGTATAATAGCTACTCAGTTTTATGAGTTCGTATAATAGCTACTCAGTTTTACCATATCTCCTAAGCTCTTTAATGCCACATTGGAAAATGTCTTTCAATCACTGAACTGGGAAAACAAAGGGATAAAAATTAATGGAGATTATCTAACCCACCTTCGTTTTGCTGATGACGTAGTCATTTTTGCAACTACCCCATCAGAGCTGCAGAGTATGATCCAGGAACTTGCTGACAAGAGTAAAGAAGTGGGATTAAAAATGAACTTTCAGAAGACAAAAGTGATGTTCAATGCTTTTACAAGAAATGAAGATTTATCGATTGATGGAGAAAAACTGGAGATAACAGATACGTATGTTTATCTTGGACAGCAGATATCAAGTGAGGGTCACATTGATGAAGAAATTAATCTGCGTACAAAACTTGCCTGGAGAGCTTTTGGAAGAAACAGCATAATTTTCAAGAGCAATATGCCGTTATGTCTTAAAAGAAAAGTGTTTGATCAATGCATCCTTCCAGTGCTTACGTATGGTGCAGAGACGTGGACCTTAACTAAAAGAGACATACAAAGGCTGCAGACAACTCAAAGTAGCATGGAGAGGTGCATGCTTGGTATAACCAGGAGAGATAAGAAGAGGAACTCGTGGATCCGAAAAATGACGAGAGTGGAAGACATCATGATCAGAGTTAAATCCCTGAAATGGCAATGGGCTGGACATACTGCCAGAAGGACAGACCATAGATGGACAGCCGAAATTTTAGATTGGATTCCAAGGGACAGGAAAAGACCCAGAAAAAGACCACATGGGAGATGGGTGGATGAAATTCGTAAATATGCGGGAGTGACATGGAGGAGACTGGCACAAGACAGACCGTTGTGGAGGAAACTTGGGGAGACCTTCGTCCAGCAGTGGATTGATAATGGTTGACAATGATGATGATGATATAATAAGATTATACACTGGTGTGCAAAAATTAAGGACGATACAGTTTTTCGAATGTAACGTCGTGCAGAAATGCTCCACATTGACTCAAATCATACCATAAGATCCCCAAGATGTAAGAATATAGGACAAGTGAGCAAAACCGTCCAAACAAGGAATCCAAAGGATACAAAGGCACTTTAATAAAAAGGTAGCTTCGAGCACAACTGGACAGAATACAGAAACGTCCATGTAACAGGCGGCTGCCAAGAAAAATCCAGTCTTTAGTAGGATATATGATCACCCCTGACTGCGTTGCAGGATTTACAACGTCTGCCCATGCTGAGGACAAGGTTGTCAAGGAGCTGTTGAGGCATCGCGGCCCATTCCTCTTGCAGCGCCAATCGCAGCTGCGGAATCGTTGCTGGCGGCGGATGACGTGCTGCCAAGCGTCTCCTGAGAAGGCCCCACACGTGTTCGATTGGATTTAGGTCCGGGGACCTTGCGGGCCATGCACTGAATATCTTCACTCTCCAACAGCTCTGCGACAGCCACTTTACGATGAGGTGTAACGTTGTCGTCCATGAAGAGGAACTCAGGACCCACAGCACCTCTAAACAGACGCACGTGAGGCAGGAGAACCTCGGTACAATAGCGGACACCAGTGACTGAACCTCCTTGGAAGATGTGGAGGTCAGTACGGCTGCCAAGCATGATATCACCCCAAACGAGAACTCCTCCACCTCCAAACCGGTCCCTTTCGATGATGTTAGAGGTGTGATTGAGTGTTCCCAGCTCTCTGCAGATGTGTATACGTGCAGAATAGCTCGTCAGACTAAATTGGCTCTCATCCGTTAAAAAGAACTCTACCCCATTGCTGATGTGTCCAGTTCTTGTGTTCCTGACACCACAGAAACCGCCGTCTCCGATGAGCAGGCGTTAATGGCACACACCGTACTGGCCGTCGTGCAAATAGACCACCTTTGTGCAGCCTCTTGGCCACGGTAAAATGCGATAACGGACGTCCAGTTGTCTGTTGCATGGGCCTTGCGATTTCTCCCACTGTCTGCCGTCTGTCTCTTCTCGCCTGTAGGACAATATACCGGTCGTCCGCCGCCGTGGTTGCTCGTGGACGACCACTGCTAAACTCTCGGACAGCTCTTCCTGTCGTTTGAAATGCTTTCCAAGCTCGTGAAACGATGCTGTGAGCGATCCCGAACTCCTCGGCCACACTAGTCACACTTCGACCTTCTTCCAACTTCCCAATGACGCGACCTCGGGTAAAGTCATCCAGATGTCGTCTACGGATTGCCTGTTGGCCATATCACACGGTGGCAGCAACTCGACGTCGTTCAAACCGATGTACATCGTGCAATAGTTTTGACCGAATTGCTGAGAGTACACCTCCCGTGTGCTTTATACCCTTCCGACCCCCTCCCCTACGTCATGTTGCATATATGCGCATTCCCTACCGTACCGAGCCGTAGTCTATCTCCTGAGTGGTCTTTCGGTCCGTTCTGCCTGTTCGTTCCGCTATTATGCTAATTTCTCCTCTTCGTCCTTAATTTTTGCACACCAGTGTAGTTCGAAGCAAATTTGTTCGTGTCGGGTCCATATTTGAAGACTGTGTCCAAACTTTTTGACCAGTTTCCAATTCTGGTACAAACGTCCTTTTAACAGAAGTCTACGAATTATTACGCCGTTTGTGTTGGAGCAATAATGTGTGAATAATATTTTGCTCCTTTTTCTGGACTGGAATATTGGAATATGTTAATATCCGTAATAAAATTTAATGAATGCTTTTTCATAAAAAAACAGTTTTTTTTTTAATTGGAGATTTATCTACCACCGTGAGTAACTCAATGGGCTATAAGCAGTCGCCCGTCTCTAATTTTGGGTCACTGGTTCCAGCGAAGTGAGAGAGCCAGTGCCGTAAGACAAACACAACATCCATGCCTCACGGGATTCGAACCCGGACCCCTTTCGGACGAATGATCAGAGGCCATCGCTTAGACACTGCGCCACCGGGGCGATCAGTTTGGTTCAACAGAACACTTCTGACGTAAGTTTTTTTTTTCTTTGAAGCTGTCAAAGTGGTAAATTGTCTTGTCAGTACATCTTTACTTTCTTTGATAAACTTGACGAATTAAGAAACTATATATGTATTTTATGAATTAGCATGGGCCTACATGCTGGGACACCAGGAATTATTCTGGTTCCCCGATCTGCACCTGAATGTATTGTAATTTATTTTCTTACTCACTGTATTTTGTTCTAATTCAGAATAGTTGTGCTGTAACACCATTTGTCATATGATCACGAATATCTCGTTTCTTACATTTCAGTTTGACGGACAGCTAATTTTTATCTCCCTGACATACCCACCTATCCACGCACCCCTTCCACTCTCTGGAGCCTTGAAATCAACGTGCCATGTCACCCAACGCCAAACCGGAACCTGTAACCGCCCCCGCAGTGGACAGGTTGGATGAATTGCGTGAAGGTGCTGAGGCCTATGGCGATAGTGGCAATTCCACAGACGAACCACCCCCATGGCTGGACAAAGAACGCTTCTACCGAGCCAGGGACATCTTCCAGAAATACTTCTTCAGGTTGGTGAACAACAGACCCAGTTATCTCTTCATGTATTAATAGTACTCCGCTGTTACAAATTCCACGCACTAGTGCTCGCTTTAAAGAGCAAACAACGCCACTGGGCAATTGCCGATTGCGGCTGAAAGATCCTGTTCATCACATGGGAGACTTCACGCAACCACTCGATTATGAAGTTTCTTCGCTTTTGGTGTTTGTTATCTTAATTTTTATGTTTCTGTCTGTCTTCATTTATACTGAACTAGATCATTTAGTAGGAACTTCTTTTTTAACAATGGACATGACCGCACTCCGTCTAAGGTACATTAAAGCGTGAGTGATGGCAGACATTTTGGGGTGACAAACACTTAAATAACGACAGAAAATACAAGTTTTGTGTAAGAGTCTGGAAACAGAGATCTCATGCCCACACAACCAGTATTAGTCTGCAATACTATAAAGTATTTTACTGAGATATAATACTTAATACTAATAGTATTAATAACTATAGAACCAGTATTATACAGAGATATTATGCCCACACAACCTGTTATTATTCTGCCTCAGATAGCTGCAGAATAATAACAATTCAGATTTCGAAAAGCCATAGTCATGCCTTCTCGTATATGATTCGTAAAAAAGTGTCCAAATTTGAATTTCAGGACAGAGATATCTTATACGACTTTTCACAATTACTTAGGCGGAATTTCAATATGGCGTTTAAACTTCGGTCCATCTATTCACGTATACTTAAAGAGTCGGAATAGCATTATACAGAAAAATTTTAGCACACACTCAAATCTGCAGTAAGTTAATGACTATGGTATACAGAGAGTCTTAGACGTGACTATGAGTGTCCAGTCCAAGAAAGAAAATTTCTAATCCACCTTCTGCAAACATAACGTGATTAATACAAATATATGTCGCTCCAGTGGTGCAGTGGATTCTGACCGCTCGTCCGTCCGAATGGGCCTACCCTCGAGTACCGGGTAAGACATGGATGGTATGTTTGTCTTACGGCACTGTATCTTTCGCTTCCCTGAAACGAATAGATGTAAACAAAGGACTAGGGACTTCCTATACGCCTTTGAGTTTCCCCATAGTGGATGTCAAATGATTTTGCTTCCTATACTTCCAATGGAAAAACTTCTGTACACATGTTCTTCACAATTAATGCGTTCCCAAGGATGAAAATTTGAACATCGATTAAAATAACTTCTTAATATAACTTGGAATACTTAATATTTTCTAAAACATAACCATAATTATGCAATCCAACATTTGTCTGTCTACTGACGTCATCAAAGTACAGGTGGCGCCATCTTTTTTCTGGTTTCAACACCACCAAAGGAAAAGTTATTGATTTTTAACATAATTATGGTTATGTTTTAGAAAATAATTAAGTATTCCAAGTTATAATATGAAGGTATTTTAATCGATGTTCAAATTTTCATATTTGGGAACACACTAATTGTGAAAGAAATGTGTACAAAAGTTTTTCCATTGGAAGTATAGGAAATAAATAAATACATCGCTCTTAACCACGTTCTAGAAACACACAGCAACCGAAAAATTGTTTTACAGCCGCCGCTGTGGAAATGAACCAACAGAACTCTCGATATCTAGATATCCAACAGAACTCTCGATATCTAGCCGAGTGCGTTATACGCACTCGGCTAGATATCGAGAGTTCTATTGGTTCATTTCCACAGCGGCGGCTGTAAAACAATTTTTTGGTTGCTGTGTGTTTCTAGAACGTGGTTAAGATCGATGTATTTATTTATTTACTTGTCGCCACGTATTTGGAGTATTTTCAACAGGAAGTATAGGAAGCAAAATTACTTGACGTCCACCTTAAACCCCGAAACAATAAAAAAAAAGTAATGCAAATACATCGTTTTCGGATGGAAGATATCCAAAAAAAAAAATTATACCTCGGAAAGTATTTAATCTACACCAGGTTTGGCCATTATAAAGGTAAAAAAGTCTTTTTACTCACTATAATTTTCTTAATAACTTTCAATATGTGCAGCCTTGATGGCCGACAAACATTCAGACGACAGTTCAACCTCATTCCACGTCACTTGAAGCATGTTCGACGTAACAGTAACCACAGCGTCCGTTAAGCGGACTTTCAAGTGCTGAAGGTCGGTAATCTTTATCTGGTAGACGATGTATTCGACATAACCCCACAGATAAACATCTAATAGGGTTGAAGCTGGCGACCAAGGAGGACAGCTCGCGATCCAGGTGACACCTAACGATGTGGCTGAAATGTGACGACGCCCTGTATTTGTGTTGAGAGACTGTTTGAGGTGGTATCTCTGGTACAGCAAACAGTTACAGCATGTGCAGGTATGAGATTAAGGTAACAATTTCTTCCGAAAAGAAGAAATGTCTGACCAGCTTATCGTGCATAGAGCCGACCCAGACGTTTACTTCGGCGATGCCTCTCTCTGGCTCGCATGACTTGTGGATTTCCATTATACCAAATCCTACAGTTATGCCGATTGACAGTCCCACTGACATGAAAGTTCGCCTCACCCGAGAAGCACACTTGATAGAGAAAATACGGTGCTGTGTCTCCTTCCAGCATGTCTACAGCAAAGTTTGTGCGTGCTACATGCTCATTCGGTTTCAGTGCCTGAAGCATTTGAATCTTGTACGCCCTTAGACGAAACCGCTTGTGTACCACATCGTGCACCAGTGAATGTGGAAGGTCTAGCTGTGCAGCCCGAATTTATTTGCGCGGACATCGCAGGAATGCCTGTGTGATGCGTTCGACATGTTTCTCAGATGTCCGTGACTTTCCAGAAGAGTTCTCTCGTAACAGACTTTCTGCAGTCCTCAGTTTGTTGTCCCAGAACCTGATGCTTTTCAAGTGTTGGAAATTTTCGTCCATATTGCGTTCTAAAACGAAGCTGAACAACAGCAACAAACTTTAATTCGGCAAGCCACAACACGTATGCAACCTTCTCCTGCGGTGTCGACATTCTGACTGAGCTCGTCTGCTGTCAGTCGGGATGCCGACACTAGCTGGAGCATGCGCGTGAGAGCGCATGGAAAAGAAAATTTTGAACAATTCCCTCTGCTGTGGCGCAGACCAGAAATGGATACAATACAAGTACATACTTTCCGGGATATAAATTTTTTATTTTGGATACCTGCCATCTGGATATTATGTCACAAGTACATAGCGGGGAAACTGTACACCAGGAAAAGCTACAAAGTGTATGAAACATCTTTTCCTTGAGCACCTCTGTCCGATCGAGGGGGAATGTTTCAAACCTGATTGTTTCCACTAGGTGTCTTTTTTTTTTTTTTTTTTTGTATTGAAGTTTTGACCACCATGAGCAACTCAACGGGCTATAAGCATAAGCAGTCGCCCGTGTAATTTAGGGCCACTAGTTCCTCCAGGGAAGTGAGAGAGCCAGCCAGCACCGTAAGACAAACACAGCGTGCATGCCCCAAGGGATTCGAACCCGGACCCTTCTCGGACGAATGGTCATAAGCCAGCGCTTACACCACTGCCTCACCGGGTCAGTAGAGGTATCTTATCCACACACAACCAACCCCGTTTCAGGTTTTTATAATCACCATTAGCATCTAAGGCTAGAAACAGTCCCTCTGCCTGTTTCTAGCCTTAGGTGCTAATGGAATCATGAAAATGAGGGCCCCCTAGAGGGTAGGTAAAGAGGCATCGGCATAGGACAGCACAGCAAACATGCCTCGTCTCGAACTCAAGGCCAACTTGGAGGATTAGGCAGAGTCCAGCGCCTCTGACCACTCGGCCTCCGGGAAGGTTAGAGGTATCTTGAATAATGAATATGCATTCAGTAGAATCCGCTTATAACTAGGAGCTCGGGACCGACCAGAACTCTCACTAAATCCAAGCGCTCGTTAAATCCGTTTTTGGGTTCAAATTTCTATCATGTATGCATACATCAAAATATGTAATATATAAAAATATGCATACATCATAATATGCACTTGCGATGACGTACAAAAGAATAAGTATCACATAATCGCGACTATCGGAAATGGAAAGAACGCGGCTGCGGAGTAACGTCATACTTTTCGTCGTCTGCTTGTGGAAGAAGTGTGGCACAACTGTGCCGCGTATTTTATTCGTTAAAGGTCGTATGTTATGGCGAAGCATCTGGAGTGTTACTCGAAATTGGAAGTTCGCAGAACAGTGAGTTTCTTATAGGCAAAACGTTTGTAACCAAATTAAATCCATCGTGAAGTGTCGGCTGTTTAAGGAGAAGAGGCAATGTCTCGCCAGGCAATTGGAAAATGATGTACGCAGTTCGAAGAAGGACGTACGGATTGGACAGACGAACTGGACTCAGGTAGACCTTAGACTTCGACGACTTTTGATCACATTTTGTGTGTCGTGAAGTTGATTACGGATAACCACCGCATTAAAATTTATGAAATTGTATAAGATTTGGGCGTGTCATATGGGTAGTGTACATGCTGTCTTTCACGAGCACCTGAATTTCAGAAAAGTGTGCGCAATAGGAGTTCCACGATCTTTAACGGATCAGCGGCTTCCAGTCATGCGTTCCTGCAACGTTATTCTGAAGAAGACAGATATTTTGTGGCGCATCATCACCGGCGACGAGACGTGGGTGCATTACTTCGCACCAGAAAGCAAATCGGCATCCATGGTGTGGAAACACCCCAGCTCACCAACTGCAAACTTCGTTTCATCTGCCGGAAAAGTGATGGCAACTGTCTTTTTTGACAACGAGGAACCGGTGTACACAGAGTTTATGGCAAAAGGGAGTACGATAAACGCTGCAATGTACTGCGAGACATTGGAAAAGTTAAGGAAAGCAATTAAGGATCAAAGACTAGGATTCGCATTTCATTTTATTTTTTGATTGGGGGTTTAACGACCACCGTGAGCAACTCAGTGGGCTATAAGCAGTCGCCCGTCCCTAATTTAGGACCTCTAGTTCCAGTGAAGGCAGAGAGCCAGTGCCGTAAGACAAACAACACCCTTGCCTCACCGGGATTCGAACCCGGACACATCTCGGGCGAATTGTCAGTAGCCATCGCTTAGACCACTGCGCCACCGGACGACCATCGCAATTTCAAGTAGGAAGTATGGCCGCATCTCCCCCATATAGTTCTGATTTAGTCCCCTGCGATTACCACTTGTTCCCAAAATTTGAAAAGGACCTTGGGGGCAAGCATTTCGCAAATGGTTATCAAGTCACGCAAACTGTGAAAGCATGTGTTCCTGAACTTGCAGTGAACTTACTTTCTGGGTATTAAAAAACTGGTTTCTCGTTCCGACAAGCGTTTACTAAAACTTGGCGATTACATGGAAAAAATAAAAGAAAGGTACATGTTCCAGAAACGATACTTTTTTTGTTTCTCATGTTTTAACAAGAGTTATGCGAAAAAAAATTTTATACGCCTTCGTACGTTTATATTATACATCCATATAAATAAATTTGCTTAAATTTTAATTAAATACATTAGTACTATAATTAATTAAAACTTTCAAGTATATTCGAATTGGCAGCGACGTAGACCGCTGTTTAACTATACAACAGTCATGAAGCAAAAGCAGCGCCGATCCTCCCCATGGAACACCAACTTGGAGGGTGAAAGGAGCAATGGGCACAATTCCAGGAATTAGTATCTTGTATTAAGAGAATACAACGTGGTTTGTCTCAGATATTTATTTTTTCAAGTCGACCATGGTTTTACTGGGCTTCATCAGGACGAATGCCACGTAAATATTCAAATTGTATATATCATATCATAAAAATGGTGTTTAGAGTCACGTGTTTTGGTTAATTGTTTCCACGCCTCTTGATAGAAATGGGATGGATGCTGTATCATTCACAAGTTGAGAAGACTTCTGATATATATATGGAAAGCTTCCAAAATATTCAAGTTTGGTGGTTTAATCTGGCTTGTCAATTTAGTTTTACTTCTTCAAAAAGAAATTTATGGTCCTTTTCGTAACAGTGTTTAGCCATCGATGACTTCTTTAGGTCACTGTTACGAAAAGGACCATAAATTTCTCTTTGAAGAAGCAAAACTAATTGACAAGCCAGATTCAACACCGCCAAACTTGATATTTTGGAAGCTTTCCAATATATATCAGAAGTCTTCGCAACTTGTTAATGACATGGCATCCACGCCATTTCTATCAAAACGCGTGTCTGTAAACACCGTTTATGATATATACAATTTGAATATTTACGTGGCATTCGTCCTGATGAAGCTAGGTCAATACCCAGCGAAGCCCTGGTCGACTTGGAAAAATAAATATTTGTGACAAACCACGTTGTATTCTCTTAATACGTATAATCGTCACAAGGCTGTGTAGTCTTTAAGATCAAGAATCTTTAGTATCTTGTATTTCCGCTTTAGAGACATATGCATTCAATTTCTTCCCTATTCCTCTCTGCAATCGTCTTCCGGAAGTATACTTACCTAACCGTGAGCTCCACCCATCCTCTTTTTGCCGAGGAATCTGCTGAGGCGATACTCCCAAGTCATAGCCCGTTGAAGTCGTTGGGGGAGAGAGTATCTTGTACAACTACTTTGTTAAGCACTTGATATATTTCATCCCGATTGCTTTTCTAACAACGTTCTTCCGGAAGCAGACAAGGATTCCTCTGCGCTGTTGTGATTACGCCCTGTATCCGCAATTTCTATTCGTCCATTACAGAAGAATTAAACATATTTCCTCTGCATCGTTAGTTATGGAATTACATTAAATGTTAATACTTTGCTACGTTAAAAGTGACCAATTTAGCTTTTCTGTCCCTCGTTAAACCCGGGGACTTTATAGAACTGGTACCACCGCGGAATCTAAGAACTGGCAGACAGATGGCTAAAGCCGGTGCAACACGTTAAAAACGATCTTAGTATATTTGAATCAACATTATAACAAATAAAAGTTCGAGTTTTCCTCGTTAAATCAGAGATCTCGCTAAATGAGAGCTCGTTATAAGCGGATTCTACTGTAATTAGTCTCCTTGCGAGAGGAATGAGTGCTAGAAGAAGCGGGAAGGATATGGAAAATATTGGGGGCTTACATGTGACCAGAGAGATAATGCATACCCGTTAATCTTCCTGGAGATGTGGATCTCAAGATCTCACTGCACTGGAAATATGTTCTTGCTACCTAGTGGAAAGATTTTGTACATGAAAAAAACTGGAAAATGTGAAAAATAAAGCCTAGATCTATACCCCCCCCCCATGTTTAATACCAGTTCTAAAACATAAATATCGTGACAAATGCACATTTACGTCGCCAGCGGAAAACTTTAATCAAGAACATATATGGAAAATCTTGGTCATGTTTATGAAGATAGAATTTTCCTATACGAATTTTAGAAATGGACAATTTAGTCCACAGGTCAATGGGAATATGAGAAAAACTGCAACACAAATTTCGTTTATTTTACAGAAGGAGAGTCGAAATTTTTGCAATATTTGGATCACCTTATGTCTTCATACGTACCTTTAAGACGAAATCTGACTAACATTCAAAGTATAGTCCATCGTATTGCACCGGCTTTAGCCATCTGTCTGCCAGTTCTTCGATTCCGCGGTGGTACCACTTCTTGTTCTTCGAGGCGAAGGACTCCTTCACCCCAGTTGCCACCTCCTCCTGGTTGTTGAAGTACCACCTGCGAAGGAGTGGGCCATGGACCGGAACAGGTAAATCCGACGCGGCAAGGTCTGGACTATAAGCTGGATGTGGCATTATTTCGATGCCTTCAAGTTCCTGGAGGTTTGCCTGGGCTGCTCGTGCGGTATGAGGCCGAGCGTTGTCCTGCTGTAAGAGAGCGCGCTTTCTGTACATATATATACAGTATTTTAGGTTCTTTATTTCCAATTCTAGTGCAAATTAATAATTTTCCCACTGTCCACTGTTTTTCGACATAGTCATCGTCACTGCAAACACATTTATGTAACACAAGGATTTCGTGCCACATATACTACTCAGGGTAAGAAACTTTCTGTTAACGCACGATGTACAAACTTGCTGAATGGTTCCAGTTATAGGCAAACTTTAATAACTAAAAAACACACACAAGTTAAAAATCTATTTACATGGTTTAAAACGACATGAGTACTTTCGTGCTCGCTACGAGCACATCATCAGATGAAAGACAAGTTGAAGTTCCAGAAAACACATTTATGTATCGGTGCCGTTGCCAATCGTTCACACTGAGGAAAGAAATACAAGTAAGTTCACTTGCTCTAACGTAATGTGAGCAAATAGAGGCCTATAGAGTTCTATTAATGATGGGCAGAGTCTACTATGTAAGAGGTAGAAACAGGAATCGAGGACAGTAAAGTTTTCCAGGCCTGGGAAATATAGCTGGGTACTTCATCGTTGCAACAAGTGTCCACTCGATGCAAAATGTGCAGACTCTCTGTAAAGAGCACTGTTTCCCTCGTAGTAGAGGTAGAAAGAATGGATCCTGCATTTCATAGAAAGAACATAGTTATGATGTTTTGTGGACATCATAACTCTGCATGCATCAGTCAGTTTCGAAAAGCTTTTTCATTTGGATGATTCTACCTTATCATCACGGATTTTTTCATTCAGATGTCCATAGAATCTACCGAAAAATTCAAAGTTCAACATTTTTTACCCTGACACGTGAACGAAGGGTTATCAAATATGTTGGATCGATGACTTACGTCCATCATGTGAATGGTAATTTATTAAACATCTGTCACAGTCACGGTGTCGGTTTTGGGTTAAAAACATCGAACATTTATTCCCTGATTAAAAATGATCGGGGCCGTGTTGAATTGTTGGACAAATGTGGCATCCATTCCATTTCTATGAAATCTGTCGATCCTAACGACAAGGACCTCATATATATCGGCTCAACCCTACGGAGACTGCAAACAAGAATTAAGGAACACCAATATAGTGTAAAAAAATGGCTCTTCATCGACTGCTTTAGCCAGGCTTTCTTCAGCTGGTACACATTACCCATCTTGGACAGACGTCTCCATTCTTTCTACCTCTACTACGAGGGAAACAGTGCTCTTAACAGAGAGTCTGCACATTTTGCATCGAGTGGACACTTGTTGCAACGATGAAGTACCCAGCTATATTTCCCAGGCCTGGAAAACTTTACTGTCCTCGATTCCTGTTTCTACCTCTTACATAGCAGACTCTGCCCGTCATTAATAGAAATCTATAGGCCTCTATTTGCTCACATTACGTTAGAGCAAGTGAACTTTCTTGTATTTCTTTCCTCAGTGTGAAAGATTGGCAACGGCACCGATACATAAATGTGTTTTCTGGAACTCCAACTTGTCTTTCATCTGATGATGTGCTCGTAGCGAGCACGAAAGTACTCATGTCGTTTTAAACCATGTAAATAGATTTTTAACTTGTGTGTGTTTTTTAGTTATTAAAGTTTGCATATAACTGGAACCATTCAGCAAGTTTGTACATCGTGCGTTAACAGCAAGTTTCTTACCCTGAGCATATTTATGTATCAAATCGTTGAAATCAATTTTGCGGTTCCTTACGAACAGAAGCTTGTGGCCTGCTTATCAGCCATTTATGGAAACCTAACTTTTTGATGTCCTTTTGCACCATATTATTACAATTCAGCAAACTTATTAAGATACGTGACGCGCTTGGCTAAGGATTGTTCTCACATCGGAGTACAGATACAACTGAGCATTTGCTAGAAGATAACGGATTATCAATTAGGCTATTGTCTAATAGTTTAAATGTGAGATTAGAAAATGTAAACCACATCGTTACAATGGGACCAGTCATAAAGAAAGTGTGCGTGCAAAGGAACTTGTATGAAGATGGTGATGAGCAGACAAAATACCGTGTAGATATTTGCCAGCGAAATTTAGTTCGTGTTAAGCAAAACCCTGACTTAATACAGCGCATAATCCAACTGTGATGATTATTAGGTAAGCTATGATGACTGCAATCGAAACAGATTTCAAAGACGTAAGTGAAACAAGTCACTGCCTTTATTTTACATAAATGTTCTAAACGCGGGACTGTTGCACGTGTTTAAGTGTTACTTCAAAGACGCTGCATTTTAAACCGTTTTCTCTTCGACCGGGAAGAAAAGTGCGAAAACAGGTGTTTTCTTAAATCTTCGCAAAACAGAAAATAATGAACTTTTAGGATCAAGAACTCGTCGCCCTCATCCTGATTAAGGGGGCGGGGGATTCCTTTCTTTTTTTTTTAGGTCTTAAGAATGTGTGTACCAAATTTCACGTCGAAATTCGCAAAATTGGCCAAGTTATAATCTGTTATTGTCCAGTGGGGTTACAGAGTTGGTGCAACTGGCGCAAAGCCGAAGCTGAGAAAACTCTGGACGAATTCAATCACGAACCGCCACTTCATAAATATGTCAAAAATACTATTAAGCCAATTTACAACGATTTGTCATCAAGAGAGTTGTTAGGAAGGTGTTTGGGTGTGACACTCAAAACAACAACGAAAGTTTCAATTCTACTTTTTGGCGGTTCGCGCCCAGACATCTTCACTGTGGCGCAAAAACCATCGAAACGACAGCTTATGTAACAGCAGGCATTTTTCATGAAGGTTTTTTCTGCAGTCCTGAAAATGTTGACAACAATAGGAATTGTTAACGAATATATATACGAACGATGAAGAAACGGGTTTCTGTACGCCCAATTAATGTAAAAGACGATAAAACGTGAACTCCGTTTATTAGGCGTATAAAATAAAGGGATCAAGTGATGCTAACTTTCACTACCTCCGGGTAGTGAAAGCTAGCTTCAGTTGCTTCTGCGATCTTTAGCTACTAAATGCCTGACGAAGCTACCCGGAGGTAGTGAAAGCTAGCATCTCTTGATCCTTTTATTTTATACGCCTAATAAACGGAGTTCACTTTTTATCGTCTTTCACAATAGGAATTGTTATTGGCGAGCAAACAAAGATATTTGTCAACGGGCGGAACCAACAGCGTCTGTAGAGATCGTTGAGACGCAGCCTCGAGGCTACAAAAGAGGCTCGTACAAGGCGTAGAAGCGAGTAAATGTCTCTAAACGAGTTCTACGAAGCAGAGCAAGGAACACTGTACGGCCCTGGTGTAGCAGATTAGCAGAAAAATACTGCAAGTACTCGATATGCTTCCGTAAACTGTACTTGAAACTTTAAACGCGTTTTTCTCGAAACAGCTTTTTGGCGAATGGTTGGCATGATATTTCAAAACCTATTAGACCGATCAACTTCAAATGTGAAACTGCATGTTCAGCAAACATCCTTTTATCGTATGATGAACCAAAAACGCGATACGTTATGTATATTTCTTTAATAGCAAAAACCATTGTCAATTTTTTGAGCTAAATTGATAATTTGAGTTTGACAAGTCACCATTTCCTCAAATATATATATTTTTTTCTGGTTCATCAAACGATAACTACTTCTGTATAGAGTAAAACTCCGTTCGAGTTTTTTGTTTCAGATCACCTGGAGTGGAGAAATCATGCCAACCAGCGACCGCGGATCTTCGCGCGGTGTCATGGTCGAGGAAGATTTGCGGGCGTGATTCTTCATGAAAGTTATTAAAAATTATTTTATAAATACGTGAAACAATAATAAATAGATGTACCTACTTTGGAATCAATTGATTGCATATTTTCGTCAGTAAACACTCCAAAAACAAGAATCCCCTCTTGAATAGTTCCGAATGTGGCTTATCTCGTCGAGGACATGCGGTCTTGTGTCTGTAAAACATGACTGAGCCCAAGCATTAAAAAATTTCTTCAGGATACCATGTGCGGTCTACCGTTGTCTACGTGATCCGTAAAAGAATGCTCGGCTTTTAATGAGCTCAGTATTCCTGTACCAGAATGTCTAGTTGTCTAATATGCATTCTGAGCACACAGGAGACACAGATAAAAACTACCATAGAATTTCATGGAAACCTCTTAGCTCCAAATATCTCAATAGAACAGCGCACCAGTAGACCAACAGGCTAAACTATTCTTTACATTTTTGAAGAATGTCAAAACTCTGGAAGATTTAGGGGCTCGTTCACACTGAGTTGCAAAAGCAGAAAAAAAAACAAGTTAGTAAAATCATGCAATGCATTGATTATAATACGCTTTCCAACATACCAGAAATCATTACTCAAGTTATCACTCAAATTATGAGAATAATGGCTGTGGAATAAATCTCGGTCCTGTACCCTGACCTTTGATCCCATTTCGATGATATTCAACAGAACCGGTTTGTTATACCTCCGAAATAACATGATAAAATTTTGTCGCAATCAAAGCATTTTTACGTAAGTTATGATGCATAAGGGCTATGGAATAGATCCCGCTCCTGTGTCCTAATTTTTGACCCCATTTCGCCCATTTTCAATAGAATTCGTCCCCAGGCAAGACCCTACAACATACTAACATTTCATCCAAATCGAAGCATTTTTACGTAAGTTATGACGCATAATGGCGATGGAAGTGATTCCGCCTGACCTTTGACCCCCATTTCGCCCATTTTCAATAGGGTTTGTCGCCAGGTGGTCCCCTACCACATACTAAAATTTCATCGAAATCGAACGATTGTTACGCGAGTTATCGTGCGGACGGACATACGCACACAACGCGTGACGTAATGAGGCAGATTGGAATCGCGACTATCTGCTCGCCTCAAGAGTGTGACGTCATAAAACTTGAATAGGATCCACACACAAACGCGTGACGTAATGAGACAGATGGCGTGACAGCGCGCCAACATTCTCAAATGCGAGATTGTGACGTCATAAGATTTCTAAGCATTGGTAACATTAATGGAACAACGCCATCACTAAAAACGTTATAATTCGGGAAGGTTATTTAACCCACTAAACGAATTCTCCTAAAGTCGAGATCAATCTAAATCGATTTCTATTACCAGAAAACGGTAGGTTAACGACTTTCATCAAAATTCTTAGTCGTTTTCAAAATAAAATGTACATACATACATACAAGAATTGCTACTTTAAGGTGGACGTCAAGTAATTTTGCTTCCTATACTTCTATGGGAAAAACTTCTGTACACATTTTCTTCACAATTACTGCGTTTCCAAGGATGAAAATTTGAACATCGATTAAAATAGCTTCATTTCATAACTTGGAATACTTAATATTTTCTAAACCATAAGCGTAATTATGCAATCCAACATTTGTCTACTGACGTCATCAAAGTACAGGTCGCGCCATCTTTTTTCTGGTTTCAACACCACCAAAGGAAAAGTTATTGATTTTTAATATAATTATGGTTATGTTTTAGAAAATATTATGTTTTCCAAGTTATAATATGAAGCTAATTTAATCGATGTTCAAATGTTCATCCTTGGGAACACATTAATTGTGAAGGAAATGTGTACAAAAGTTTTTCCATTGGAAGTATAGTAAGCAAAATTACTTGACGTCCACCTTAATAATATGGGATAAGGGCAATGGAATGGTTCGAAATCCTATGTCCTGACCTTTGACCACATTTTGTCCATTTTCAATAGGGTTCGTCCCCAGGTGGTCCCCTACTACATACTGAAATTTCATCGAAATCGAACCATTTTTACGCACGTTATGACGCATAAGGGCAATGGAATGCATCCCGATCTTATGTCCTGACCTTTGACCCCACTTCACCCATTTTGAATAGGGTTCGTTCCCAGTGATCCCTTACCACATAGTACACTTTCATTGAAATCGAACCATATTTACGCAAGTTATGACACATAAGGGCAATGGAATGATTCCGCTCCTACGTCGTTACCTTTGACCCCATTTGTCCCATTTTCAATAGGGTTCCTCCCCAGGTGGTCCCCTACCACATACTAAAATTTCATCGAAATCGAACCTTTTTTATGCCAGTTATCGTGCGGACAGACGGACGGACAAAGCTGGAGCATATACGCTTCTTCAACCTACGGTTGGAAAGCGTAAACAACTTGAGACATTTACAAGATAAAACGACCTTATCGGAAAGGTTTAAAAGGGAGATAGGTGAAGATATGAGATCTGAAGCATTAGATGAACGTTTAACTGAGCTCATTAACGCCGAGGCGAGGAGCAGGCTTCCAGGTCAGGAGGGTCAAAGAGGCGAGGCTGAAGATGCGAGGAAGAGTAGACCAGTACACGTACCAAGGTAATTCCTGTACGATTAGTCAGTCCCTGCTTTTGGAGTCAAGAAGAGAGGATAGGGGTTAAGAAGAAATAATACACAGAACGCTGAAAAAAAAAAGACTCCCTTTTACTATTTCAAAGAATTGGGGTATACTTTAAAATATATACATTACTATGTTATTTTTTCTTTGTAGGTCACATACATTTTTTCAATTAGGAGCAGTAAAACACGGCTCTTTAAAAATCTAGTAATCTAAACAGGAGGCCATATATTTTGCTTACGAATTATGAAAGAAGAAATTCCAAAATAGGATTTTCCCTTTGATATTGCATTCACGCATTCACTGCGTCAGCTTAATTTTCGCAGCAGGACGCAAAACCGCTAAAGTTATTCGTATAAAATGTTCCGAGAAAATTTTGGTAGTACATGGATACGGGAATAATTAGCCGAGTTATGGGGGATATGTCTGATGAAGTAGGCAGTCAGAAGGATTAGAGAATGCAGGTGGTTATCAGGAGATAAAAACATATACCTAAAATAAATATAAACATACTACCTCTTGGTATTTGTTTTCGATAACATATACCAAGAGGTATATGTTTATCGAAGAAAAGGAAGAGACAATACTCAGTAAATGCGAAGTTTTATTATAATGTATTAAAATAGCTCTTAGTATATTAGCAGCTCGAAAATCACCCCTTTATCTTATAATTTAAATTTCCGAATAAGATCATCTGAATATTTCTCGTTGCAAAATTATATAAGTGATGTACAACATTTAGAGTATTACAGGCAGGAGTTATAAGGTGAGAAAACAGGAAGTAAGAAGAGGAAAGGATCGAGAAATTAAGTTTACTAGAAATCGGATGTTCGGAACATGGTTTCAAAATCGCTTTATTCTAATTTATCATAAGAAAACATAAAAGGGAGACGTACAGTATTGGGCGTCTCACTGGGAAATAATACAAAACTGTTAAAAACATGATGGTATATACACTGCAATGACAATGGGGATGAATAACAAATGCTGCAAGCAAAGCTTATTGAATAAAAATTGCAGAAGTGACAGAGAGAAACACATCGTGTCACATGACATTGGCTGGGCATGATTTACAGGATAACACAGGCGAAACAATAGTACACAATTAGAAAAAGAACAGCAC
This sequence comes from Macrothele yani, assembly GCA_039090855.1. Taxonomy (NCBI): domain Eukaryota; kingdom Metazoa; phylum Arthropoda; class Arachnida; order Araneae; family Macrothelidae; genus Macrothele; species Macrothele yani. Next base: position 154,562,059 of record CM077001.1, on the reverse strand, counting down.
AAACACCGCCGTGAAGGTAAAACATTACATACATGAGATAAAAACACAGCGTGCACAATTGTGCAAGTTATTTAACGAGGGCACCAAAGCAACATAATACAGGCGGGGTGCAAGTAAGTAATGTACACGAGTAAGCATGAAAATACACTGAGATGGCATTAGCATTCACAATTCAACGGTAGTGTGGATTGCACGAGTCGTAGAGTGGAGGAGGGCCACCAGGGTGCCACGGAACTCAGCAAAGGAGGTGTAGAATGTCCTAGGGTACTGATAAGTGTAGCAGTCCAGAATCAATCGCAAACCATGGAGCGGCCGGCGCCCAGGTAGCATAGAAGGTGGCTTCTCGACGACTGGAAGAAGCCGACTGGTACTCCAGGCGGAGTCGAGAAAGCAATCGATCTTGAAAATGGCACAAAAGTGCTGCGCTGGCCTGGTGTAAAGAGACCGGCGAGGAAATGCTGCGGAGTTGTTGAAGGTATACGTAAATAACGTGTTTAACCAGCACGAAAAGATAGGCACATACTGACGGAAGAGTTGTAGTTACACCCCGCCTTCTGTGCACCCTTCTTATAGTGCTTCTCGGTGGCGTGCCGGGCGCACATGATTTGCATATGCCCTGCAAAGCTAATCGTTTGCATGCCCTCTCGCGGGCGACGCATGCTGCAAATTGCAGTCCAATCGGATGCTTCCTTCTTGGCGCTGCATTTTGGGTGGCCAGCAGTGTAGTAATGATAGAGGATACCTTAATAAAAGGTGTGAAAGAGCACAAGCTGGCGGAAGGTACATGTTTACGGATTTTGCATCTGCAGGACGTTTCGTGCTGAGTTATCGAGGCTTTCAAGAACAGTAGAAATGTCATTATAAATAAGTCAGGATTTTCCTGAAATTAGGTATCTGCTGGGCCGAATTGAGGTGACGAGAGAGAGAGAGAGAGAGAGAGAAGAAATTTTACGTCGTTTGGAGAAGATGTTAGAGAAAGAGGAAGTAGAGGAGCGCTTAGAGATTGTCTTAGAGGAAGTACGGGGCTACTTTTTAATCTATCATGGTTCACACTACAGCTTCGACACTTTTTCCCTTTAGTACTTCTCTTGTCCTTTCCGTGTGTAATTCATCTTGCACAGCTTGAAATTTGGTGTAAGTTCCTCCATTACTTGGCTTTATTTCGTTGATTTCTTCTGGAAATCTTCTAGATCATCAGGAGCTTCTGATTTATGGATTGGTAAGTGGAGTTCATAGATGTAGAGAGAAATGGTCCAGTGGTGATCAGAAGATGATACGTACATTACTGTATTGAGAAAAAGTCGAGCTGATGTCATTGATTCTCTAAAACTGGCAGGGTATTAGAGTCTGTTTCAGGCAGGGTATGAAAGGCTGTGTAGGACAGAGTATTAGAGGCTGTTTCAGGCAGGGTTTTTAGCGTGCCTGAACCTGGAAAAGTTGTTAAATAATTTTGCAAATAATCAAACAGAAGCTTTTGATGACAAGCATCCAAATGCAGTTGTTAAAGCAAGTTGTTTATTGTAGAGAAAAACAAAGTTGGGGTACTTTCAGGATTGATAAGAGAAATCAAATATGCAGCATGCAAGAGTAAAGAAGTGTACGTACTAAGAAGAATTTTAAAGGAAAAGATACAACTGTGCAAAAATATTATTAGCTGAAATAAAGGGCGGAATTCAAGGAATTCATAAAGGCGGGAAGTGATTAATTAAAGGAATGCTTTGGAGAAATGTTCTGCGAACGTAATGGATTTAGAAAAAACAGCGTTATCGGTTTCAGTAACAGCACGTGTGTGTTTCTAGGTAACAAACTGTTTTGGACATGACTCTGAAAATGGCTCTTTTTATGACAACCTTGAGTGTTCCCTGAAAAAAAAAACAGTATTAGAAGTGTTTCTTCTAAAAGACAGGTTTTCAAGTGTACGTTTGGCGGGTATGGAATAGTTTATTTTGCGCTTGGATTACGAATGCACGCGACAACTACATGTAAAGATTTTCCTTTGGATTCCAGCAAAGTGTTGACAGCACAGCTTCCCCTACGTACTACCTGAATAGCTTCTTAACTTCGGTGATCGGGCGAAAAGTCTCATTTGTGGAAATAATGGATTTAAAGAAATTTTAAGTGATTTTATTTACGGTTGAAGTTACATCACTTTGGCGGAATTTTTTTGTTTTTATCAAAGTTTAATTTTGGGGATATTAACACGGTTATGCAGAGATAATAGTGGGGAGTTTAAACACATATCTCGGGCGAGGACATTTTGATTTTTCACGGAGTTTTTGTGCATGGGTTCCAATAACATCTTATATGAGAGGACGCTACAGTTTTTTGCGAATATCATTTTTTGCTTTCGGCTGGGCTGCTGACGACGATAATACTACAGAGGAATACAAGGTCAAGTGTCTTCTTTCCTTCTCAATGCGATTTCTGCGCAGGAAAAGAACAAGAAAAAAATTAAGATACTGGACAGAGTGCACTGATGGAGTACCTTTAAAGATGATTCACGGGGGAAAATGTGAGTGTTAGCAAACAGGTGCCTCTTCGTGACGCTGCATTTATAATCTGAATTGGTATCACATGACACATGCTAATGTTGTTTCAAGTCCTTGCAATGAAGAGCTAGTAGGCAGATTTTAGAGTTATATACACTCACGGACAATGAAATTCGCGCACCAACAAGAAAGCATTGGATTGAACTGAAATTTTATGGACGTAATGATACAGATGAATGATACAAATGATGGCAAAAACAGAGCTGCAGGACAACTACAGAGTGATCTGTGGTACGCAGGCCGGTCATCTTCAATAGTGCGGTGATACATGCTGCAATACGGTCCGCCATGGAGGCGAATAGTCGCCTGATGGTTGTCTTGTGACAGACTGGCCCCACACATGCTCGATAGGTTACATGTCCGCGGAGCGGGCATTATCCTTCTGGTACAGTGCACCTGGAATCCCGGCCAGGAATGGGTGCGCATGGGGCCATAGGATCTCATCCACATACCGCTGGCCCGTCAATAATCCACGTACCACTACTAGAGCTGATCGGTTATCGTAGGCTATGGCTCCCCAGACCATAATGTCTGCAGTGGGGGAGGTGTGGCACTCGATAGCGAGGTTGGTATTGTGTCGTTGACCCGGGGAACTCCACACCCGGACACGATGATCATCCGTCACCAAAACGAAGCGGCACTCATCGCTAAACACTACACGTCGCCAGTCTGGGACGTTCCACGTCTCTCTCGCCTGGCAACACCGCAAACGGAGCCAGCGATGTTCCGGTGTTAATGGCAGCACACGTAAAGGGCGCTGGGATCGCATATTCGCTTCCGCGAGACGTCGGAAAATGGTTCTTGGGCACACAGGAGCCGCTACATCTACCTGCATAGTGGACAGATTCCCCGTGGGATCAGTTTGTGCGTGGCACACGTCCGTCGATCCGCTCTACCGGTGGTCCTCCTGGTCCGTCCGGAGCCGCACCGCCGTGTGGTACTGCCGTCACGTGTCCACTGCCCCCAACACAGTTGGACGATATGGCCAGAACGATCCAGGTGGCGGGCTATACGGCGCGCCGACCACCCTGTGGTTTTCAGCCGGATGATGCCTCTCTCAAAGTCCGTAAGTTGCGTAAATCGACGGCGTCTACCCTGCATTCTTGTCACTCTGTACTCTTGCTTGCGTCGGCCGGTGCTTTTCGCTTTCATCGGGCATCGACTACATGCCGGCTTATAAGGCTGCCGGTTCGTACTTGCAGCACCGCCAAAGGGTGTGCGGTCATGCGCAAGCGCACCAAATGTGAATCATTTGCATACCAGCACGTACTCTAGAGATTTTCAAAGTTTCACGGTTGTAGTATGTTTTCTTTTAGGTGCGCAAATTTCATTGTCCGTGAGTGCATTTGTGGCTTCTCCTCCTTTGATTCTGAGTGTCAAATCCACAATAAGTTAAAACTGTAGTGGTTGTTTTATTGTATAGGCACTGTATCTTTCATGGAGCTTTGGAAAGCTCCATTAAGAATGGAGGATTAGTCTATCACTAATATTAATAATATAAACACCCAGATCTCTCTCTCTCGGAAACGCTTGATATCAAAGCAATATCACCATTGTTGCGCCATCACTTATCGATCAATTCATGTGTGCTTCCGCGATGTCAAAAGGATTGCCTGCTGTGTAATAGCACGCGATCACTTTTAGATACCAAGGTGATCGCGTGCTAATTTAAAAACATTATATTACCAATGACTCGAGTTATTTATCCGATCTACAAAATTCGAATTAAAATCTTAATATCACGGCAAGTTGTGTTTGTATATTAATTTAATTTAACACAATTCGAATATTAATTTGTACGCTTAAATTAATTTATACTTTTTTAATTTAACTAACTTTCCGAGTTTAGTGCTGATTATATTTATACATTTTGCAAAGTATCGATCTACCTAAACACCACAATAAAAACTGAAATACTGAGACGTCAAAGTAAGCAAGATTGCGTCTAAAAGCAGATGTCTTCCCAATAGCACATTATCGATAATTTACATAGTTCCGATTTGTAATACCAGATGTCGCATTATTTTGTAGAAAAAGCTTCGGTATGAAGTTTCAAACTAACCGTCGAATAGGACAATCTAAAACAAGCCGTAAAGGGAATAACAAGGGTGCCGGAGAAAAAGTAATTTAACGCGAAGAATCAAAGTAAAAGTTATTAAGGTATGTTTACACGAAAAAATCTTTCCGTGTTTAGTGCTGATTATATTACACATTTTGAAAAATATCGATCTATCTAACCGCTCTAATCTACAATTGTTAAATAAATATTTTACACAGAATCGCGAGGTCTTTTGAAAAACGGAAATAAATAGCATATAATTTTTAATTCTAACATGAATGAGTTCTTAATATACTGTATAAGTTTTTACTATGTTTCCTTACATTTTATCTGACGACTATTTGATTGTTTTCAATCTGCTTCAATTAAAAATCTCACCTAGTCTTAGGACAGGAAACATCCTCTATATTTATAACGAGGAACAGTACACCAATTAAATAGTAAATAGTAACGCTGTACTAGTGATCCGATTTATTGGCGTAGGAAATGAACACATAAGCGTTTCCAAGCTTTCGCACATCAACCAGATGGCTTTTTCAAGGAAGTTAGACAGAAACTGCAAACTGAAAAAAATAGAACGCTTAACAATTTGAACGCGGGAACTTGACAATAAATAGATGCGACGTTACATTCATTAAAGATACGAGGCATCACGTTGGTTGCACGTGGGATCCTGGTAGAGAAAAGGCGTTACTTGAAGAATTGGTTCCAAATTCGTGGCAACTCGAGCGAGACAGAATCATTGCAAGTATCGCTGTTGGTAATGATCTTCAAGGTTTCCCGAATGGCTGTACATTTAGGGGTAGAGTAGCTTGCTAATTTCTTTATATCATCCCACATAAGAGTAGCTGACTTGAATTTGACTTCTCTGGATAGTGCCGTGGCTACTTTACCGTATTTTGTGTCCCTTTTATGTTCGTTGACTCTGATCAGAGTTAGTGATTCAACTGTACGCCGTAGGCTTCTGGAAGTTGGCTGGAAATCAAGACCAACGAAAAAACAATATATTTGAATGCGAAAATGAAGATAAAACGTTTAGCATGGGCCAAAAAGTATAAATCATGGACTGCTGACGACTGGAAAAAGGTCATTTTCAGTGATGAAACTCATTTATTTGTGCAGGGTTACCAAACAAATGTCGTTAGACGAAGCAACTGCGAACCCTTAAGACCTGAGCATGTCAAACAAACTGTAAAACACCCTCTGAAACAGATGTTTTAGGGTTTTTTTACATCAAATGTCACTGGAAGCTTAGTTCCTGTTCAAGGTATGATGAATTCAGCCAAGTACGTAGAAATATTTCAAAGTAGGATTGTTCCATTCTTGCAAACTTTTGACGGGACATTTCAACATGACTTGGCCCCATGTCACAATTTGAAATTGGTCAAGAATTTCATGCTGGAAAATCAAATTCATTTGCTTGATTGGCATGGAAATTCACCAGACTTAAATCCCATAGAAAACTTGTAGAATATTTTGAAGAGACGTTTAGGTAAAATGGACTGTACAACCAAAGAACGCATGATAGCGAAAGCTATAAAAGTGTGGTTCCACGATTATGAAGTCAAAACTATGTGCATTCAATTAGTGGAGTCAATGCCAAAACGAATTCAAGAGGTTGTTTCTGCTAAAGGTGGACATACTTCATACTAATACAGGTATTTATCAGTGTATATCAAGGCATGAATGATATAAAGGCATAGTTTTGGAAAAAAGAGTGATTTTTTACTTTGTCCCAATTAATTTGCACAGTATAGTATATAATTAGTCGTATATCAATATTGAACAAAAGCTTGGCTAACACAGATTACAAACGGATGCTCGTTTTAACATCATGCCATCAACATTACTTCAATAACATTCCTGGAAAAGCATTGGTTGATAAACTGCTTGTGATTAGATTGCTTTCCGATAACTGAAGTAACATTGCATCTCGAAGATTGAATACATCAGCTAGTATCTCTAGCTTTTGATTATGTAACTGCCCTGTGACCTGTTTTCAGGATTTCTAAGCTCAAATTCATCGAACAGGAATCAGTGGAGTTTTAAAAAAATGGTTAACGATAATAAGCCAAATGTATATGAAGAAGTTTAAATTATTAAAAAGGAAGTTTAGAATATACGTCACAAGAGGTAGGAGTTGCCGCCACGCACAATGGCTTATGTTTCAACTTCAGATACTTCAGCTGCTCGGTAAGAGGTTTTCCTTGATGGATTAGTTTGTGTCTGGGAGATCACTGCTCGAATCCCGCTACACTATGATAAAGTTCCCTAAGGAATTCGGCTCACGAATGGCATTTAATGACGCTGCTTTTAACCTAACTTTGCTTTCTGTGGAATCACCAGTGATCTTGGTTATTCATCATAAACCACTGTCACAGTCTTCACGTCATACATTGAAGTAGAGAATTATCAGAAACACCCAATAACAATCAGACACTTACCAGCATCACTTTTTTTATTGGAGGTTTAACGACCACCGTGAGCAACTCAATGGGCTATAAGCAGTCGCCCGTCCCTAATTTAGGGTCACTGGTTCCAGGGAAGGGAGAGAACCAGTGCCGTAAGACAAACACAACATCCATGCCTCACCGGGATAATTTAGGGTCACTGGTTCCAGGGAAGGGAGAGAACCAGTGCCGTAAGACAAACACAACATCCATGCCTCACCGGGATTCGAACCCGGACATCTTTCGGGCGAATGATCAGAGGCCAACGCCTTAGACCACTGCGCCACCGGGGCGGCCCAGCATCACTTAAGTCCGCAACTACGACGCTGAGATTGCTTTAAAAACAGCTCGCTGCAGATTATCCGCAGATAGCGTAGTGGCTAACGTTCGTGATTACCAAAGAAAAGTACCTCGGTTCGATCCTGGTCATCCTCTGATCATTCGTCATCCTCTGATCATTCGTCCGAAGGGGTCCGGGTTCGAATCCCGGTGAGGCATGGATGTTGTGTTTTGTCTTACGGCACTGGCTCTCTCCTTCCCTGGAACCAGTGACCCTAAATTAGGGACGGGCGACTGCTTATAGCCCATTGAGTTGCTCACGGTGGTCGTTAAACCTCCAATCAAAAAAAAATGTTAAACTTCATCAGAATATTCACCGTGTCTCGGACGAGCACGTTAAGCCGATGGTCCCCGGGTACTGGCCCCCTAGTTATAAGTTAAGAGTGTCTATTCCTTCCCCTACCTACCTACCTCTCTCTCTCTCTCTCTCTCTCTCTCTCTCTCTCTCTCTCTCTCTGCCCCACCTCTGTTCCAAAAACACTTGAATGTACCTTTGGCGTCGTGTGACGTCACTAGCTCCTGCGACGCATGCTAGTGACTATATCTACTGTTCTCTCTGTGTATCTACTATCCTGTCATGAGTTGCTACTCCACCTACCTACCTTTGCTTCCATCTCCTTCCCAAAAGCCTGTACAGGCGTAGCTGGCTCGGAGTCAAAACCTCCCTCTGCTGACGGAAGTCCCACATGAATGGTTGAGTCACTCGTGGTGCTGACGGGCAGGGTACAGAGCATTAAATAGGATAAGCTGGTTGAGCTAGCTGAAAACTTTTACTCTTCTCTCTGTGTCTTCACCTGTTGTATCCCGGAACCACTAAGTTACACCATTCCAGTTTCCTTCACTCGGCTCAAGAACCTGTGACAAGGCTAACTAGTAGAGTCTGAACCTTCCCTATGGACGGAAGTTCTACAATAACTATCAATAGCTGTTGAGTAATCGGCTCACTGCAAAGGATTCAGGTATGTACGAAGCGTAGATAGGTGGAATATGGGAAGGACTCTTGTGAATGTATCGACTTTGGAAGGCTGTATGATTGTCGGTGCTACTCAGGCAGGTGCAAGTATCTCAGAAACGGCAAACCTCTGTTATGCAAGAACTGTACCGAGGGTGTACAATGAGTGGTACATAAACAACGAAATAGTCAGCAGTCTTTGTGTGGGCGGAAACGACCGGTCGATGTTCGCGGCTGGGGAGCATTGTACGAGGTCACAGACAAGCACCATTGCATTATGTAACCCCTCAATACAACAAATGGTGATGACAGCAGACGTCCCTTTCGCGTACCACTAGTCTCTTAAAAATCGACAAATTCGTCTGCGGTGGGCACGAGAGCACTAAAACTGACCATTGAGGACTGGAAAATTGTCGCCTTGTCCGATGAACCATGTCTTTAGTTAATTCTCGCCTTTGGACCAGTAAGAATATGGCGTTAACAGCACGGATTGACGAGTCCCAACTGCCTCTCGTTAACGGTACAAAACAGAACTATAGTATCTGTTTTAATCGAAGGCACTGGATTCTTAATACCTCTGAAACAGCATTTGGAAGCTACGAGGTATCTTAACATCATTACGGTCCAATCACACAGTGTTTCCTGATGGGCAGGTCTACTTCCAACAGGATAATGCCCATTCCACAGATCTCGGATCGTTGCACAGTGGTTTCAGAAGCACGAGAGTGACACCGAAGTGCTAAAAATGACATCCACAATCCCTAGATCTTCACCCAACTGAACACTCGAGGGGTGTGATTCAGAGAAACAGACGAGATCCTCCGCAAGCAAACATTCGGTAATTGACGATGACATCACATCCTCTTGGCTGAATATACCAATAGAACCATGTCAGCAACTCGTTGAATCCATGCCACGTCGAATCGGTTTTGAAGGCCAAGGTGGACCGACACATTATTAGGTAAGTCTTCCTAATAATTTGATACTTCGGTGTATATCGCCCTGTGCCAACTTTTTTCTCACGTCATCAGGTAAAACAAATTTTTAAAGCATAATGTATTATTTTAATGGCACAGTAAAATTTCCATGCAGCTTGTCGCTGTGCATGACATGAACGTTTATGCCATGAAATTAAAAGGGTAAAAAGCCTTCGTCATGAATGTTTACGGACAGCCTGCAATTGCACACTGATATCTGGCTTCGTAAATCGACTCTGCAACTGCACACTGTTCAGGGGTGTTTACGACGACATTGAACTGATTATCATCATCATCATCATCATCATTGTCAACCATTATCAATCCACTGCTGGACGAAGGTCTCCCCAAGTTTCCTCCACAACGGTCTGTCTTGTGCCAGTCTCCTCCATGTCACTCCCGCATATTTACGAATTTCATCCACCCATCTCCCATGTGGTCTTTTTCTGGGTCTTTTCCTGTCCCTTGGAATCCAATCTAAAATTTCGGCTGTCCATCTATGGTCTGTCCTTCTGGCAGTATGTCCAGCCCATTGCCATTTCAGGGATTTAACTCTGATCATGATGTCTTCCACTCTCGTCATTTTTCGGATCCACGAGTTCCTCTTCTTATCTCTCCTGGTTATACCAAGCATGCACCTCTCCATGCTACTTTGAGTTGTCTGCAGCCTTTGTATGTCTCTTTTAGTTAAGGTCCACGTCTCTGCACCATACGTAAGCACTGGAAGGATGCATTGATCAAACACTTTTCTTTTAAGACATAATGGCATATTGCTCTTGAAAATTATGCTGTTTCTTCCAAAAGCTCTCCAGGCAAGTTTTGTACGCCGATTAATTTCTTCATCAATGTGACCCTCACTTGATATCTGCTGTCCAAGATAAACATACGTATCTGTTATCTCCAGTTTTTCTCCATCAATCGATAAATCTTCATTTCTTGTAAAAGCATTGAACATCACTTTTGTCTTCTGAAAGTTCATTTTTAATCCCACTTCTTTACTCTTGTCAGCAAGTTCCTGGATCATACTCTGCAGCTCTGATGGGGTAGTTGCAAAAATGACTACGTCATCAGCAAAAAGAAGGTGGGTTAGATAATCTCCATTAATCTTTATCCCTTCGTTTTCCCAGTTCAGTGATTGAAAGACATTTTCCAATGTGTCATTAAAGAGCTTCGGAGATATGGTGTCACCTTGTCTCACTCCCTTTCCAATGTTTATGTGTGTTGTATTTTCAAACAGCCGAATCTTTGCACTTGCATTTTCATAGATGTTATTAATAATATTAATGTATGCATCTTCAATACCGCAGGATTTCAGAGCCGTGGTAACTGCTGATGGTTTCACCGAATCAAAGGCTTTTTCATAATCGATAAAAGCCATGCACAATGGAAGTTCATATTCCCTCGCTCTTTCAATTAGTTCTCTCAGTACGTGGATATGATCTATTGTGCTGTAGCCACTGCTGAATCCAGCTTGTTCTCTCGGTTGAGCCATGTCCAGTGTTACCTTCAATCGGTGTGAAAGAACTTTAGTGAAGATTTTATAAACCACTGATAGGAGGTTGATAGGTCTGTAGTTCCTGAGATCCTCAATGTCACCTTTTTTATGTAGCAGGATCATTGTAGCATTGTTCCAATCCTCAGGAATCTTCCTTTCATTAAGGCATCGAGTGAAAATTTGGGCGAGTACTGTTTCAATTTCTCCACTTGCTTCTTGTATGATGTCTATAGTAATTCCATCTTCTCCTGGAGCTTTCCCCCGCTTCATGTTCTTGATTGCATGAGCAACTTCTGCTGGGAGGACTGGAAGAACTCTGGTACCTTTCATGATGTCTGGAGTACATGTATCATCCCTTTCATATAATTTGGAGTAGAAATCTTTCACTCTTGTCAAAATTTCGCCTCTATTTCTTGTTATAGAACCATCTTCTTTTCTCAGAGCCATAATCTGTTTTCTTCCCTTACTGAGATGTCCCTTTGCTATCTTAAGGCTTTGGTTGTTTTCAATTGCTTTCCTCACTAGCTCACAGTTGAATTTCCTTACGTCTTCAGTGATACTTTTTCGTGTTGTCTTGCATAGCTCTATATATTCCACTTTGGAAGTCACATCTTCTTTAGTTGTCCTCATCTCTCTTCTTTTTTGCATCAACATTTTGGTTTTTCCTGATAATTTGTTCACATGCAACTTGTTCTTAGACCCAGCTAATTTTGTTGCTGTTTCCATTAGAGCTTTGGTTACTTTTCTGTTAACTTCCGAAATATCCACTTTTTCCGATGTTAGGCCTTCTAAAGCAGAGAATCTGTTCTTCAGTTCCAACTTGAAAGTATTATGGTGTTTTTTAAGGTTGGTTATGTCAATACATTTTGTTTGTCTTATGAGCTTGCCACGTTCCAGTTTAGTGTTGAGGTGCATCTTACATCTCACCAATCTATGGTCACTACCTGTGTTGAACTTGTTCAGCACACTGCAGTCTTCGATGACGAATTTTTTGTTACACATAATAAAACCAATTTCACTTGTCATCCCAATTGGATGTCTCCATGTCCATTTCCTGTGTGGCTTTTTCTTGAAGAAGGAGTTCAAGATGAAAAACCCTTCTGCCTCTGCAAACTCTACGAGAATATTTCCTCGCTGGTTTCTGTTGCCGTGACCGAATTTACCTACTGAAGTTTCATTCTGCTGCCGTTGCCCTATTTTTGCATTGAAATCTCCCATAATTATCTTCAAGTGCTGCTTACCTTTATTATTTAGATGACGAATTTCCTCATAAAATTCTTCAATTTCTTCTTCAGGATGACTTGTGGTGGGTGCATAAGTTTGAATAATCTGAGCCTGGTATCTTCTCGATAGTTGGATAACGAGTCGTGCAGCTCTGTCAGAGGAACTTTCAACTTCTACCACTTTATCCTTCAGTTTCTTGTTTATTATAAATCCAACACCACTAGTTCTGCCAGTATCTGTCCCACGATAGTAGAAGAGATGTCCACTTTTCAGTTCGATGAGATCTTCTCCTTTTCTCCTTACCTCATTTAGCCCCACGATGTCCCACTTGATCCTTTGTAGTTCCTCTTCCAATTCAAGAAGCCTTGAATCAGAAGATAGGGAGCGTCCATTGTAAGTAGCCAAGGTCAGCATCAGATGGCAGCCTAGTCCGGTCCTCCGGGGATTCTTAGCACCCTCTGCCTTCATGTCGCACTGGCCGCTGCCTTGGCCAGGCACATTCCAGCTGCCGGAGACTGAGGGCCAAGATTTAAGTTGTAGAGTCATTTTGGAGGTGTTTGGCCATAACTCACCACGCTGGCCAAGCGGGTTGGTGAGTGTGGGATAGCATTTCCTCTGATCCCGATGGTATAGTTATACCGCTATTGGCGGTCGTCAGAGCCCCTTTAGTGGGAACAGGATGCACCACGAGAAGGCGGGGTTGACATTTGTCAAGGAGAGGCTGTGATGTTACGCATCACCTGACCTTACATCCCTGATTATACATTTATTTATTTTTCATCGAAATCACTCCGGCACGCACATCTGCTTTTAATTTTGGTACTGCCAGCTAGTTTCCTACGGGTCTTGCGAATATTGTTCTTGATATAGGATACATCACTCACTTCTAAAATTTGAGTATGTAGCTTTTCGGTAACTGTATGAAATTTGAAGGTTTCACACCTCCTCAATTTTTAGCACGTCTTTTGTAAAAAAAGATCGTGCTGTCGTCCGTCCTTCCGTCCGTCTGTACCCACGATATCTCTGCAACTATTAGTCCGATTTGAAAAATTCTTTTTACATTTGGAAGCTTGAAATATGCAAATGATGATCCTTTATTTCGTTTTTTTTTTTTTTTTTACGATGTACAATTTCGCCGGCCGGTAGAGGGCTTAAATGCAAATGATGTTGAATTCAAAAATACGTTTTATTCCACATATTTGCTTCTAAACATCCGATTGAAAAAATTATTTTATCTTTCGATTCCATTTATGTCGAAGAGTATTTTAGATATACTTACTTTTTCAAATTACGCATAGATTTTCCGCCAGGGGGCGTAAAAATAAATTACATTTTTCCCGATAACTCTTCTTCTAAACCTCCGATTTGAAAATTTTTCTCTTTAGCGGATACATCTCCTGGTGGAAAACCTTTTGCATATAATTTCAAATTTTTGGTAAAGAATACTTTGGCCACCAGGGGGCGTTAGTGTTAATTTTTGCTTCTGATGTATTTGCCATAAATTCGGAGCTTCTAAAATATCGATTGAAAAATTATTTCGTGGACTCATGCCACTCACATCGATAAACCTTTTCGGAATATTTTCTTCTTAAAATATTCAACAGTTTCTCCGCCAGGGGGCGTAGGTGTACATCAGATTTTTGTCAGTCTCTCTACTTCTAGGAGTACGATTTCAAAAATTCCTTCTTTGTTGGATAGTGTTTTCCGTGTGACATGTTTTTCATATAATTTCAAAATTTTCACGTAATTCATAGACTTTCCGCTACGGGGCGTAGCGGTAAAGTGCGTTTCCCCCTGTATCTCAGCTTCCAAATCTCCGATTTAAAAATTTCTTTCTGCACCGGATACAGCTCCTGATGGGAAATCGTTTGCATATAATTTCTAATTTTTTTAAAAAGATATTTTGGCCACCAGGGGGCGTAAATCTTAATTTCCGCTTCTGTTGTATTTACAGCAAAATATGAGCTTCTAAATTCTCGATTGAAAAAAACGTCGTTCGTTGACCGATACTACTCATGTTGACAAACCTTTTAGAAACATTTTCTTCTTAAAATAGTGCATGGTTTCTACGCCAGGGGGCGTAGATGTATATCTTATTTTTTTCAATATCTCGACTTCTAGGAGTCCGATTGGAAAAATTCCTTCTTTGTTGGATAGTGTATCTAGTGTGACATGTGGTTCATATAATTTCAAAAAATTCAAGTAATTCATAGACTTTCCGCTGAGGGGCGTAAATGTAAATTGCGTTTCCCCTTATATCCCTGCTTCTAAATCTCCGATTTGAAAAATTCTTTCTTTACCGCATACAGCTCCTGATGGGAAATCGTTTGCACATAATTTCTAATTTTTGTAAGAAATGGTTTGGCCACCAGGTGGCGTAAGTCTTAATTTCCGCTTCTGTTGTATTTGCAGCAAAATATGAGCTAAAATCTCGATTGAAAAAAGTCGTTTGTTGACCGATACTACTCATGTCGACAAACCTTTTAGGAAAATTTTCTTCTGTAAAAAATGCATGGTTTCTACGCCAGGGGGCGTAGATGTATATCTTAATTTTGTCAATTTCTCTACTTCTAAGAGTACGTTTTGAAAAATTCCTTCTTTGTTAGATAGTGTTTCCGATGCGAAATGTTTTTCCTATAAATTCAAAATTTTCAAGTAAGTCATAGACTTTCCGCTAGGGCGCACAATGGTAAATTGCGTTTTCTGCCCTTAAAACTCCGATTTGAAAAATTCTTCCTGTATCGCATACAAGACCTGATGGAAAATATTTTTCACATAATTTCTAATGTTTGGTAAAGAATGGTTTAGCCACTAGGGGTCATAAGTGTTAATTTCTGCTTCTGAAGTATTTGTTACAAAATCTGGGTTCCTGAAAACTCGACTAATTTTTTTTTCTTGGACAGATACCGCTTATATGGATAAACCTTTTGAGAATAATTTCTTCCTAAAATAATACATGGTTTTCTCACCAGGTGACGTAAAGTCACACCTTATTTTTGTCGATATCTCTGTTTCTAAAAGTTCGTAAAGCTCACGATTCCGTGTACAACAATATCTGAGGGAATAAAAACCCGATTAAAAATCTTCTTTCTTTCGTCAGATCTATTGTTTTTCATACCGGTTCCATTGACTTTGAATAGCTTTGATAAATTTAATAAGCGTCAGAACGGATTCAAAAGACGTGCTTATTACACCCGAAAATTCGGTGTCATCTTTCTTGTTCTTTTTGCAGCTGAACTCAAAACCTCCCAATTGAGTTTTTTTTAATTCACATCGTGCTTCCTACCTTGTTTTAAAGTTATATTATCTTCCTACACAGTATAAATTCTTTCAGAACACTTTCGTATTTTGTTCACATTTTGATTTTCAGCTTTTTTTTTTTTTTTTTTGATTGGAGGTTTAACGACCACCGTGAGCAACTCAATGGGCTATAAGTAGTCGGCCGTCCCTAATTTAAGGTCAATGGTTCCAGGGAAGGGATAATAGAGCCAGTGCCGTAAGTCAAACACAATATCCATGCCTCACCGGGATTCGAACCCGGACCCCTTCCGGAAGAATGGTCATAAGCCATCGCTTAGACCACTGCGCCACCTGGCCGACGAGGTGGTTCTCTATGACTAACAATGGATTGAGTAGCAATAGAATTTAGTTCATTACATATCATTCCGTTTTCAGCGTCAGGTGATAGGCCTTACTTGAAAAGCGTGAAGTCGCAGGCCGGATTCAGGAAGCTCAACTAATTCCGGTAAGCGTTTGCAGGGAACAGGTGTACAGTTACCGACACCCGATGTTTGCATCCTATGCTAAATGAAATGCAAAAATACATACTAAATAAAATCTTAAGGATTATAACGTAAGAAGTGACATCTTCGGAACAGTCTTATGAGAGAAGCTTATACAGTACTCTACCATTGATATCCGGAGGCCAACAAATACTCTTAATGAACAGAAAATGTTATATGTGCTGAAATCTGTGTTCTTTATTAAGGCCTCTATAGTCTTCGTGGAATATTATCTACCAGTTCTTTGTAAACATCCGCCGATATATTTCGCCACTAAGCCTACAAAGCAATAGTTACCAGTTCAGCTTTGTTTGTTGAACGATCTCATGTTCCACGCACCCGACGATCCAATTCGTCCCAGAGATTCTGCATAGAGTTCCGATCAGGACCCTGGGCTGGCAGTCCAACTTTTCGATGCCATGTCCTCGAACCAATCTATAACAAGAGCAGTAAGACACCGTGCGTTGTCCTGCTGATAAAGGTATGGGCCTTCCCCAAAGTACTGTCACAACGTTGTGTGACGTACTACAGAGGTGAAAACATGTGTCAAGACGACAAATCCGCAGCGAGACATTTTGTCCGCGTAGCTCAGTTGGGAGAGAGACTTATTCCGGAGTGAGGAGACACGGTTTAGATGCCGTCGCACACAAACTTGTGAAAAATGGATCCACTGGCCGTTGGGTTCTTCGAAAAATGTGTGATGTTTGTTCCACACACTGTTTAGAATTAATGAAAAATTCCTAGTTTGCTTCAAGGACAAAAAAAATTAAGACGGAGATGATGTGACGTACTACAAAGGTGAAAACGTGTGTCAAGACAACAAATCTGCAGCGAGACATTCTGTTCGCGTAGCTCAGTTGGGAGAGTGACTTACTCTGGAGTGAGGGGACATGGATTCGATGTCCGTCGCGGAAAAACTTGTGTTTTCACAGTTGGTAGTGTCAAATCGTCCAGGACGTCAAGGTAGAGCTCAGCACTCATGGTTTTGTCCTTATAGTATGACTTGTGTGTTGTCCTGCTCATAGAGGTATGGGCCTTCCCCAAAGTACTGCCGTACAACGTTGGTAGTGCATAATTGTCCAGGACATCTAGGTAGAGCTCAGCATCCATGGTTTTGTCCTGATAATATGACATGATGCGTTGTCCTGATAATAGATATATTGGTCTTCCTCAAAGTACTGCCACAACGTTGGTAGTGCATACTTGTGTAGGACGTCTAGGTAGAGCTCAGTATTCATGGTTCTGTCCTTATAGTATGATATGGTGTGGTGTTCTTCTGAAAGAGGTATAGGTCTTCCCCAAAGTACTGCCACAACGTAGGTAGTGCATAATTGTGTAGGTCGTCTAGGTAGAGCTCAGCATTCACGGTTTTGTCCTTATAGTATGACACGATGCGTGGTCTTGCTCAGAGAGGTATGGGCCTTCCCCAAAGTACTGCCACTTCATTAATCGCAGGACACAGTCCGGAAGGTACCTCTTTCCCCAGCATCCGCAACACCATGGAATTACCAACCACCACGCTGGTAGACTGTGTACTATGACTTATCAGTCCAAAGCACAGTTTTCCCCATTGGCTTATAAGTCCGAGATGGGCGTCTCTCATGCCATGCTAATCAGCGTAATTAGTCGAAGTGATAAGTGACTTATGAATGGCTGCTCTACTGTGGAAACCCACGTCATACAGCTTCTTAAACACTGTACTGATGTTATCAGTTTCTGCAGTCTCACATTGGGTTTGCGTGATTTGAGACAATGTTGATTTCCGCTTTTAGAGGACAGTCCTACCCAGAGCTCTCCTGTCGCGTGCTGTTGGCTTCGAAGGTTTACCGGGTGGTTTCTTTTCAGATTCACCTCCAGTTGGTTCTTATTTGCACATTGCATTACCAACAGTCAACCTAAGGATCTTCAATACCGCTGAAATTTCAAGAGCTAAACGATTGCTCATGTGAAACCCTGTCTTCAATCCTCAATGGAAATCAGTTAATTCTGTCGATCTAAGAATCTTGAATTCACAGTCATGCTGTTGTTTCATCATAGTCCTATGAGCATATAATTGGTCAAGCCATTGGTTGGTTGGTTGGTTGTTGGATTTTATTGGCGCAAGGGCCAGGTTTGGCCAAAGAGCGCCAGACCAAGAACTATCAGCCACAGGTTTTTAAAAAAACGTGGAAAATGATTAAGAGCAGACAGGCTTGGTAAAAGTTGAAAAAGAGTATGATGAAAGCTGTGAAGACAAGGTAGTTAATTAGGTTTATATAAAAATTTATTAATTGACTATTATAATTATAATTTTTTTTTTTTTAAACAGAACTACACAAAGGATGAGTCACTCTCCTCCCCCACACTCCCCTGCAATGCTGGCAGAGGGCGGGGACGAACTGTCACTCTCTTCTCCCCTATGTTCCTCTGCAATGTTGTTTGAGGCTGGGGACGAACTGTCACTCTCCTCCCCCCTATGTTCCTCTATAATGTTGGTTGAGGGTGGGGACCTCGCTGAGGCCGAGACAGTTGGATGGACACTGCACACCTTTGCGGATTGAGGGCCGGGTCGTCCGCACGTGCAGGCTTTCTGCTTTAAACTGGAAGAGAGGGTCGGCTGCAAAAGAGAAGGCCCAGAATCAGGTAGTCGAAAAATCGCGAGCTCGGGGAAAAACACCTGTGTCGCTTGGTCAGCTGTAGATCGCTTGGCAAGCGCTGCGAGAGCTACAGGGCGCGGAACAAGGGCTGCACGGGTTGTGGCAGAGACTTAACAACCGCGGCAAAACTACGCTGTCGGGTGTTGGGAATACCCAACTTGGCTTTGGCAGCAGGGTACGAGAGGCCTTCCAGGGTCTTGAGGCGCTGGATCGCCATCTCGTCCTTCCATTTCATACAGTTGCGGGAGTAAGCTGCATGGGCCTCACCGCAGTTAACACAGCAGGCAGCAGAAGTGCAACCTTCCCCGTCATGTTCACCGGAGCCACAATTAGCGCAACGAGCGGAACTCTTACAGAATCGTTGTGAATGCCCGTACCTCTGGCACCTGAAACAGCGCAGAGGACTGGGAATGTACGGGCGAACTGCACAGACCAAGTAGCCTGCTTTGATTTCTGTCGGAACTTTCGGGGAGTCAAAAGTCAAGATGACATTTTTTGACTTAATCATGGAACCATCACGCCGGAACATCATACGACGTGCAGCAATAACACCTTGATCAGCAAGTTCAGTCACGAATTCGTCTTCACTGCATGGCAAGAGATCAAACTCCGAAATCACACCCCGAGAGGTGTTAAGAAACGGGTGAGGTGTCACTTTCACAGGAATGCCTTGAAGACTAGTGAGGTTCAGAAAAGTGTTACTCTGAGAAACACTGCAAGTTTGGACAAGCAGGTCCCCAGAGCGAAGCTTCCTCACAGACTTCAAGGGGCCAACCGCAGCGTCCAAAGCTTTAGAAATGAAAAAGGGAGATCTGGTGGACAGTCTCTCATTCGGATCGATGGATTCTACAAGCAAGTGAGTAGCATGCGTAGTCACAGCAATTGAGGGGAGACGACGCTTCGGAGCGACTGGTACAGCTGCCGAAGAAGAGGTTCCACATTCTTGGTCCAGGTCAAGGTCTAAAGACCGTTTAAGGGTATGAGACTTGGTAGGTTGAGAAGACGAAGGAGAGTCATTGTCAATAATCATTTTCTCAGGCGACTTAAATTTGGAGTTTTTCTTTTTGTTTTTTACCCATGGAAAAAAGGAAGAGGATTCGTCTGCAAACTACTCCACCCACCACCGAGCCCTACGAGGGAGAACTGGAGGTCTGCAAGTCAAGAAAATGACGCTGGACACAGTTCTGGAGCTTATACGTTGCAGATATAGTCCGTTGGCTGTGATCACACGCACTCGGCGGACACTTCGGCCTCCGGGTACCGTCATGCCAACGCCTTTGGCATGATCCCACAGCCCCCCGGGCTCACCCTGCCGTGCTATACGACAAAAAGCCGCTAAAGCCCTGTAGACAACTTGGTACAAGACTTCTGACCAGAGGTGGGTTAGGCTCTAGCCTCCCGTTTACAGCGAAGCCGGGGTCGAAGAGGAGTGTTGGTACACAGGAGGCACTTAACCGGTCTCCTGCGACCTCAGCCGCCAGACATCCCATTTCCGCCTCACGGGTCTCCGCACGCGGCAAACATGCAGGTAGGTCTAGCACCCAAACCAGCTAAAAGGAAAAAAGAAATCCAAAGAAGACAAATCCTGGCAGGGAACCTAAACGGAATCTCAGCAACCTACGAACTGAGCGGTTAATATAAATCAGTTAGTGGTGGAGGGTAACAAAACCACAAGACCGGGGTGTTAGTACATAACGTGGTAGCGATTAGGTAGAGAATACAACACGGGCAACTAGCCAGTGGAGAAAATAAATAAAAACGAAAAAGCGAGACACAAGACCAGCTCGGGAACGTGGGGCCGCGACTCCCCAACAGCTGGATGAACAGCCGTCCCTGCAAACACCAACAGCACCAAAATAAGAAAAAAAACAAGCTGTGGCATGACATCAGATGTTGACCAGTCACAAGGTCAGCTCGGGCCGTGGGGGCGCCGCTCCCCAAATAACTGGAAAACCAGTTATCCCCGTGCGGGGAGGTCAAGCCATTGATAGTAATCATAGAGTAGTGTAGTTCAGAATGGTTCCATCGCAGTAGCATGCGCATTATGACCTCTATAATTAACATTCATTTTTTGATTCAGTGAGAATTTAATACTCAAACCGCTACCTTCATACGTCGCTGTGCGTTTAGAAAAAAAAGGTACCGTGATGCCACCAAATAAAAAAATAAGACTCGCATTCAGAATGTTTCACTATATTTCAGAACCACTTGGAACCCACTAGGAAATTATAATAACATGTCATGTTCACAATACTCCAGTGCGTTATCTGTTCAGCTACGCGTTATTGTCAATTAGTGGAAAATATCTTAACACATAAGATACTGCGTAAAAGTATATATACGGCCTCAGTGAAGATTAAATCTGTCCGATTGAGGGAATTTTCTCCCAGAAAGAAAGATAATGACAACAACAAAATATCTTGAGTACCCTGGTACTCTTTATAGACAAGTTATTCTATGCATCTTTTGCATGCCAAGATATTAGTGGGTGTGAAATATAAAACGAGTTATTCCATAGTATACATTTATTTCCATCACTCACGACCACACTGATCCATAGTCCGGTACATACCCTATAAGTGGAATTAAATCGTAACAAACAACAAGGCTTACTAATTCCTGACATTGAGCGGTATTTAGGTAGATGGATTAACGAATGTTATTGTCTTAAAACCAATGACAAGGAAGATATAAGAGTCATAAAAGTAAATATTTACTAAACAAAGTGGAGTCAATAGTAAGTATTTCGACTGTTTAGTTTTTCAAAAACAATACAAAGGGCATCCTGAAAGTAGTGCCTCGTCCCTAAGATTTTTATTTGTAGCAGCAAAAATGTGAAATTTGGTGACAAAATACTTGGACATATTGTTAATAATGCCAGCCTATTCAAAGTACTGTCCATGACTTTCTATACATTTCTGCCATCTTATAACGAAGTAAATTTCTCCGTCATTTTTATCCGCGCCGGGGTTCGAACCCGGGTCCACTCATTCCGGAATAAGTTGCTCTACCAATTAAGCTACGCGGACATGTATTCTGATTGCTATCTGCCTTTATGTCGTGTGCGTCCTTCTGGCAGGTACGTCGCATCTCCTGGTACGTTACATCATCTCCCCCTTATTTTTCTTTTCTTTCGAAGTGCTGCTCATATTTTTCCTATCTCGCGGTGTGGAAATAACATTACACCAATGCGAGATTTTGAACGGTCGGGTCATCCGGATAGTTCGGGCGCCATTATAACGAAGTAAATTTCTCCGTCATTTTTATCCGCGCCGGGGTTCGAACCCGGGTCCACTCATTCCGGAATAAGTTGCTCTACCAATTAAGCTACGCGGACATGTATTCTGATTCCTATCTGCCTTTATGTCGTGTGAGTCCTTCTGGCAGGTACGTCACATCTCCTGGTACGTTACAATATATGAACCCATTGGTAAAATCCATTTTGGAAACATTCCTGAGGCTGTCGTTTCACCCATGAGTTCACAGCCAGTTTAACGTCTGTCACATCGTCGAAACGTTCCCCACGAAGGGTGTTTTTAAAAGAAGCAAACAGAAAAAGTCGGAGGGAACCAAATCAGGACTGTAGGGGGAGTTGGGGCATCACCGCTCACCTCATTTTGGCAATAGCCTGTGAAGTGTCCATTGAGGTGTGGGGACGTGCGTTACATGGTGCAAAATAACACTATGAAGAGGAATGTCACGTCTTTTCCTTCTGATAGCTTCCTTTAGCAGCTTAATGAGCACTGTTGGTGCACCTTGTTCAGGGAAATTAGTCAAAATGACACCACGTTTGTCCCTGAAAATTATCACCATCACTTTCTCTGCGGAACGAGTTTTCACCTTTTTCTGTTGAGGTTTAGATGTGCGGTGTCATTCCATTGACACACATTTTGTTTCTGGGTCATGAAAGAACACCCAGGTTTCATCTCCCGTCACAACATTAAACAAAAACACCTCACCCTCCTTCTCATAACAGTCAAAGAGGTTCCAGTACATATTCGCCCTTTGCTCACGGATTAGGTTTCTTGTGATCCACGTTGAAGACATTTTTCTGTAGCCCAAATCCCTAATTAATGTTTCCAAAGTACTATGATCCCAATGAATTGCATCACACAACTCCTGGGTGGTGACTGGACGATCAGCTGTGATGAGGTGAATCTTTCACTCGTTTCTTGTTGGCATCTGTCACTTCAGTTGCAGGTCTTCCACTCCGTTGTTTTTTTCGACACGAAACTTTCCTCCTCTCGAAACCTCTTCATTTATCTTCGGACATACTGATATCGATTGTGGGAGCTCCATGCACCGCCAGGAGTCTCGTGTGGATTTCTGGAACCTCACATCCCTCTTTTTCCAGGAATTTAATTACGGCTCTCTGCTTTTCTCTGTCATTCATGATCTTTACTTCAGATTCTGAAAAAAAATTCGTTCTCACATTAGTAACATATAGTGTACATGCCAGTGCAGTTTCATTAAAACCATTTCAAAAGTTATTTAAGAGGAGGCATTACTTTCAGGATGCCCCTTGTATTATTATTATACATTATTCAGGTTTAGACGAATGTAAGAAACGACCCTGACACCGATGAAATATGATGTAGCTACAAAAGATCATATGCGCATGCGCAAACTAAACTCTGACCTCAAGAAAGAAAGAAAAGCTGAATCACAAGTGTGTTAGTGATGAGGATTGGCAGCTCTTGGTCAAGGATATCTGCAGGTTACATCCAGTCGCAAGTGTGTTAGTGAGGGGGATTGGCAAACTTTTGGTCAAGGATATTTGCAGGTTACATCCCGTCGCAAGTGTGTTAGTGAGAGGGATTGGCAAACTTTTGGTCAAGGATATCTACAGGTTACATCCCGTCGCAAGTGTGTTAGTGAGGGGGATTGGCAAACTTTTGGTCAAGGATATCTACAGGTTACATCCCGTCGCAAGTGTGTTAGTGAGGGGATTGGCAAACTTTTGGTCAAGGATATCTGCAGGTTACATCCCGTCGCAAGTGTGTTAGTGAGGGGGATTGGCAAACTTTTGGTCAAGGATATCTGCAGGTTACATCCCGTCGCAAGTGTGTTAGTGAGGGGGATTGGCAAACTTTTGGTCAAGGATATCTGCAGGTTACATCCCGTCGCACGTGTGTTAGTGAGACGGATTGGCAAACTTTTGGTCAAGGATATCTACAGGTTACATCCCGTGGCGAGTGTGTTAGTGAGGGGGATTGGCAAACTTTTGGTCAAGGATATCTGCAGGTTACATCCCGTCGCAAGTGTGTTAGTGAGGGGAATTGGCAAACTTTTGGTCAAGGATATCTGCAGGTTACATCCCGTCGCAAGTGTGTTAGTGAGGGGGATTGGCAAACTTTTGGTCAAGGATATCTGCAGGTTACATCCCGTCGCAAGTGTGTTAGTGAGGGGGATTGGCAAACTTTTGGTCAAGGATATCTGCAGGTTACATCCCGTCGCACGTGTGTTAGTGAGGGGGATTGGCGAACTTTTGGTCAAGGATATCTACAGGTTACATCCCGTCGCGAGTGTGTTAGTGAGGGGGATTGGCAAACTTTTGGTCAAGGATATCTGCAGGTTACATCCCGTCGCAAGTGTGTTAGTGAGGGGGATTGGCAAACTTTTGGTCAAGGATATCTACAGGTTACATCCCGTTGCGAGTGTGTTAGTGAGGGGGATATCTGCAGGTTACATCCCGTGGCGAGTGTGTTAGTGAGGGGGATTGGCAAACTTTTGGTCAAGGATATCTGCAGGTTACATCCCGTCGCAAGTGTGTTAGTGAGGGGAATTGGCAAACTTTTGGTCAAGGATATCTGCAGCTTACATCCCGTCGCAAGTGTGTTAGTGAGGGGGATTGGCAAACTTTTGGTCAAGGATATCTGCAGGTTACATCCCGTCGCAAGTGTGTTAGTGAGGGGGATTGGCAAACTTTTGGTCAAGGATATCTGCAGGTTACATCCCGTCGCGAGTGTGTTAGTGAGGGGGATTGGCAAACTTTTGGTCAAGGATATCTGCAGGTTACATCCCGTCGCAAGTGTGTTAGTGAGGGGATTGGCAAACTTTTGGTCAAGGATATCTACAGGTTACATCCCGTTGCGAGTGTGTTAGTGAGGGGGATATCTGCAGGTTACATCCCGTCGCAAGTGTGTTAGTGAGGGGGATTGGCAAACTTTTGGTCAAGGATATCTGCAGGTTACATCCCGTCGCAAGTGTGTTAGTGAGGGGGATTGGCAAACTTTGGGTCAAGGATATCTACAGGTTACATCCCGTTGCGAGTGTGTTAGTGAGGGGGATATCTGCAGGTTACATCCCGTCGCAAGTGTGTTAGTGAGGGGGATTGGCAAACTTTTGGTCAAGGATATCTGCAGGTTACATCCCGTCGCAAGTGTGTTAGTGAGGGGGATTGGCAAACTTTTGGTCAAGGATATCTGCAGGTTACATCCCGTCGCAAGTGTGTTAGTGAGGGGGATTGGCAAACTTTTGGTCAAGGATATCTACAGGTTACATCCCGTCGCAAGTGTGTTAGTGAGGGGGATTGGCAAACTTTTGGTCAAGGATATCTGCAGGTTACATCCCGTCGCAAGTGTGTTAGTGAGGGGGATTGGCAAACTTTTGGTCAAGGATATCTGCAGGTTACATCCCGTCGCAAGTGTGTTAGTGAGGGGGATTGGCAAACTTTTGGTCAAGGATATCTACAGGTTACATCCCGTCGCAAGTGTGTTAGTGAGGGGATTGGCAAACTTTTGGTCAAGGATATCTGCAGGTTACATCCCGTCGCACGTGTGTTAGTGAGGGGGATTGGCAAACTTTTGGTCAAGGATATCTACAGGTTACATCCCGTCGCGAGTGTGTTAGTGAGGGGGATTGGCAAACTTTTGGTCAAGGATATCTGCAGGTTACATCCCGTCGCAAGTGTGTTAGTGAGGGGGATTGGCAAACTTTTGGTCAAGGATATCTACAGGTTACATCCCGTTGCGAGTGTGTTAGTGAGGGGATTGGCAAACTTTTGGTCAAGGATATCTACAGGTTACATCCCGTCGCAAGTGTGTTAGTGAGGAGGATTGGCAAACTTTTGGTCAAGGATATCTACAGGTTACATCTCGTCGCAAGTGTGTTAGTGAGGGGAATTGGTGACTTTTGGTCTAAGATATCTACAAATTACACCCCGTGTTATACATCATTTTAAATCTCTCGTCAAGAGCAGGTAGGATACGAGAGGAAGCCACAGTTTTTATAGCATCAAAAATGCACTTTGGGAATAGCTTTTTATCACATTTAGCATTAGTTGTTAATTTACGCAGATTGGATGTGATATTATCACGTTTATATAAAACGTTAGGAAATAATTTTTGGCGATAGTTTAGTAAAATATACTGTTAAGTAACGTCACTTCATGGGACAGCATTCAAAAATTAGATTTCAACAAAGGTTTTGACTACTGCCGTTACCCATTTTCGTTACATCGAAATCTTTTTACTTGGAATTTACTTTACTACTGGGGAAAAATGCATAACATCAAAATATACACTTACGCGAGCTAGGAGGAAACGGTGTTGAAAGAAACCCTGGAAGGTATGGAGAATACCTTTAGCAGTTCTAAATATCTATTCGATTCAAAGAAGATATTTCTCAGTGGCAAAAGAGACACATTGACAAATACAAATTCCATTACCTAGCCGTAAAAAATGTACCACGGGCAAGTCGTGACCATATTTGCATTTATCTGATACAAAATTATTCTACTGATTTAAAAAAAAATCCCATTCTGACTTCTTGAAGTACAGGGGATGCTGTCCCGCTGGCGAAGTGGTGTAAGCGCTGTCCTCTGACTGTTCTTTTGAGTGGTTCCGGGTTAGAGTCCCGCATGTGGCATGGGTGATGTTCTTGTCTCATGGTACTGGCTCTCTATTTTACCTGGAATCAGTGGCCCCAAGTTAGGAACGAGCGATTGCTTATACTATAGTCTTGAGAACTGCTCAAGGTGGTCGTTAATCCCCGAAACGAACAACCACATGTTTTTTCTTCTGATTGAAAGTTTAATGACCGCCGTAAGCAACTCAATGTGCTATAAGCTGTCGCCAGTCCTTAATTTAGGGCCACTGATTCCAGAGAAGGGGGACAGCCAGTGCCGTGAGATAAACACAACATCCATGCCTCACCGGGATTCGAACCCGGACCCATGTAGGACGAATGGTCATAAGCCAGCGCTTAGACCTCTAAGCCACCAGGGCGGACAGGTGTGTTTGAAATGGGCGAACGGAGGGACAAATGATAACATAAGCACCTCGCGAACAGCCCACGAAGTCTTCTGTCTCTGATATGCTTCCACCCTTGGCGTGGTAGCCGATGATCATTCCTTTTTAAACATCAATCAATCACTACCACTGCCCATTATGCTCAAGTAACGCACTGTCCTGGCCGGTCGACAATATCTCAGTTAGTCGACCATGTCACGTGTACTGACGCGCCTTGGCGGGTACACTGATTCGGGGAGGGGGGGGGGTCATTCTGATACAACATACAACCGTGTATAGGTAGGAGGAAACTTTTTTTTTTTCAATTTTTTTAAGGAAATAACTCTTCACACAGATATACAGTTGAAATCAATTTAAAAATTATTATTCATAAACACCAAAATTCAGATAGAAAAAAGTGGACCATTTCTCGAATGGTCTACTGAGAAATGTTCCGTCGACCTGGTCGGCCAATTCGTTTATGGGAATGTTATCTAAATTTGTCTAACTGTTTCTATAACGACTGGTAATAACGCAGAGCCTGGGAACATACGCAGCTCTCCCAAAATTCACAGGACTTTATCGAAGCCAATTTCCAGCTGACAGAATGTTTTTTGGGCCGCAGCCGTTTTCAGAAATTGCAGTCATGTTTGACCTGCTATCGAATTCCGTTCCACAAAGTGATGCGGTTCGCCCAGTGTCAACAAGCAAGAAAGAAAGATCGCGGCGGCGGCGTGATGCTTCCTGCTGCTTTGGGAAGTACGAACACAACTGCTGCTGACTCTGGAAAGCAGCGTTTTTCACAATTGAAGCTGCTTTCGCAGCGAAATGTCTTACTTCTGAAATGCTGAGAACTCCGACGTAACGAGGTACTCGTAAACTATTAGTTCCACCGCGTGACTTTTGAGGCTATTGCAAAGAAACCATTCAATTACACCATACGTCAGTAGCAACTGGAAAACAGAAAAATTGTGGTTCTTCCTTTCTTAATTTATTTTTTTCTTTCCCAAAGAAGCAAAAGTTCCATCTACATGTATCGTGGAAACTCTGGGTGCACAAAACATCTTCGCCCACCTACATACACACAGAATATAACAAAAATTGCAGGAAACTTAAAAATACGAAATATCTTCTTCAGTTTATGTGCACTGTCTGGCCACTTTATTAGGTGCATTTTTATATTATACCAGTGGAAAGGAATTCTCACAAGTG
Source organism: Macrothele yani (assembly GCA_039090855.1). Classification (NCBI taxonomy): domain Eukaryota; kingdom Metazoa; phylum Arthropoda; class Arachnida; order Araneae; family Macrothelidae; genus Macrothele; species Macrothele yani. The sequence continues at coordinate 154,534,153 of CM077001.1, read as the reverse complement.
GCGTACTATTTGAAAGCAAGAATTTAGAGAAATTAGTGAGGGCTGAATCTTTCCAAACGCATTCCTTAATTTCTGTTATCTAAAAAAAAAATCAAAGGGGCACAGTAGCAACTGTGCCGCAACCTACAACGTAGAACGACGTCAACTGTATCTATTTCATGGAACTATCTCACAAGTTCTAAGTCCTTAAAATATTCAACGAAGGATAGTTGACGTAAGCTATTGCGACACAGTTGCTCTTGTGCCCCTTTGTTTTTTTACAGATATAAAATTTTTAAGAAATAAAACGAAAAAAATGTTTTACTTAAAAGCAACTAATACTATATACAATTCATAGTAACTTATGCTGATTATAAATTAATGTTAGTAGAAGGCGTAGCATCATCGTTGTCAGTAGTTATTGCTTAAATTGTTTCTGAAGAAATCTTTCTTTAGAAACAATTTTTGAAACTCCGTAGTTGCCTTGCTATAGATTTGGCGATATGTCTCGGTCTTAATGTACTCTTCTTCTTGTTGCTCTTGTTCTTGTCTAGATCCAGAATGCATCGGCGGTGTAAAGGTTTGAGACGCAATACTTTACTTTCATTATCCAGCGAAGTTGTGAAGACTGGCGATGTACATTGGTATTCCATGCTCAGCGTGAAAATTAAAAAAATTGGATCGCTGATATATCAATATTCATCTGTTTTTGCTGTTCATGCTCAATTTGTGCAGTTCAAGTGGAAGGTCGTAGCTCTAGAATCGAACTCGGGTGAAACACATCCTGGAGCGCGGACTTTTGACGTTCCCTACATTCCCGTGACTTTTCGGTTGATGACTTAGCGGACCTTTTCGGATTCCTCTCGTTTTCCTCTAGCTGTTTCTTCAACTTTCGGTTGTTCTTAGAGAAACTTTCTCTGGATTTTCGCGGCATTTCTAAATTTTCGTCAGCAATCTTTTTTATCTAAAACAATTAATTTTAAATCCACTTTATTTCGGTTTATCACATAGGCCCCTTAGCTCTGTCCGTCAGCTACGGAATGCGGGACTGAGGCCATCGCTATCATTATTTATTCACTAGTTATCAACCTTAAAACAACGGTGCGGCGAAACAAAATCACGCGACATTTGGCTTAAATTTCTAACGCTATTGCATCGAACGGTTAAGGGGGAGAAGGTTGAAACTTATTTTGTTATAAATAAGACTCTATAAACGATCTAATGATGCATTATTTATTACTCTACGATTATTAGTTTCGAAGATATAAGCGTTCGAAGTGTGACATGTTTTCATTTCATCCGTGGTCCCAATGTTACCCCGTACCCAGCGCGGAGAAAGACGTACTTCTAACGTCAAAACTGGCGATTCCTGAATTGACTTCCGCAGTGTCTCAGTTCAGAAAGCAATAAGGTCCGGGGTCGAGCCCCAGGTCAGGCATGTGTGGTATGGATGTCCTACGGAGCTGTCCCTCTCCTTTACCTGGAGCCAGTGGCCCCAAATTAGCGCGGGAGACCACTAATGGCGTACCCTGCGGGGGAAGGGGGTATCATCTTCCCCCAAATGTGGAATCTTTCGATATTTCAAAAACACGATTTTAAAAAGGTAGAGTTTTGTTAGTATTTGAAATTGTTTTTATGTCTCATGGCAACAATTGAACGTGTTTTCTTCACGAGGACGAGAAAGTGGCAAAGGAGAAAAGGACCGAGATGTCCCGTTGCAATGAAAACCCGAATACATGGGTATACTGAAAGTTTTTGTGGCGACGAAGCAATGCCAAATTTGAGTTCCATGACTTATTTCAGATTACTGTAAAACACGTTAAAAAGCAAGAAGTTTTGATCAAAATAGCAAGAATCGCATTTAAACGAAACCAACGCTGTAACATAAACACAGAAGGCTATCACAGGATTTCAATTTATGTGCTATTCTTAGACATGTTAATTAGTGCTTCGGAAAACAAATTTCCCGCACACAAATCGGTCTAATCAGGATTTCACTCACTTTTCCCAATAAATCCTTAATGTGCCACCATCTTCTCAAGATACTGATGGTTTTAAAACTAACTGTAATTTATACAGGCGACTTGAATGGCTCGCAAAAAGAACTAATCACAGAAGTGAAACTGTCGTAGGATCGTCTGTAACGTATACTCTAGATTCACTTTCCTTTTGATTTTTTGCTATCTCTGGTTATTTTATTTTACTATGTAAATTATCTTCTTACTGAACGAGATGTTATTTCTCCCGTTGAATGAGATCTGGCAATGAGTGTAAGTCATGACGTGGTGGTAGCCAGTATAAATAGGCGCGTTCAACGATACCGAGGAGAGCTGTTGTTTATGTGCCAGAGAGCTGTTGTTGTATGGTGAGAGCTTTTTGTTGATGTGCGTAGGGAGAGCTTCGTTTATGTGAGAGGAACTTCGTTATATGTGAGAGCCAGATATCGAGTAGTTGTGTGACCGATGAGGTGAGTGTGGATAAATAACAGAAGTTTACCTAATAAAAGATTGTCTTAGTAAGTACGTCTTTCTCAGTTCATAGTTTTGTCAGACCTCTGTCTGGCTGTTAGGTTTATGTCATTAGTTGTTATTATTAACAACCAGCATAAGACTTTATTCATCTTAATTACTACTACAACATTACTAGCAGTTAAAAGCTTGTTCATTATTATTACTACACTACTAGCAGGAAAGTTTATTCATAATATAATTAACCAACAACAAGTAGTAGAAGAAGCTTATTAGTAGAAGCTATATTCATTATACGCCCGCAAAGAAAAAGAGCAGTGGCCAAGAGATACATTAAGTGCTTTGAAACTGTGCTACAGTAAGGTATTTCCCAACCAGTATCCCACCCAGAAATTTCCGGGGCGTAAGCCGTGGCTCACAAAATTTCCGCAAGGTGGGGGTGATCCCCCCCTAAATTTACCAAGAAAAATTAGTCAGGAGCGATAACAATTAAGGAAGTTTACTTTTGTGCATTTATTTTTATCCACTACTAGTAATGTTACAGTACAAGACAGTTAAATGATTAGAAGAAGCGGTAGATGAAATTCTTTTTCTGGTTAGATTTTTTTAAATTCATTTAACAGAACTACTCCCGTGTAATTATTGTATGTTATAATTATACGGTACATGATTAAGAAGTATATATACGTAGATCGCGTATCGTGATTTTTTGTTTCAAACTTCGACGTAATAATTTTTCGCTCTGTCAGCCCAGGAGAGGGGGGGGGAGCAGACCCAACGACCCTTCTCTTGGGTGCGCCACTTTTCCCGGCATAAAAACATAGTTTCACATACTAGGTATTCTACCAGTGACAACTTCAGAAAGTGAGCGTTCGTTTTCAACACTGAGTCTCGTAAATTCATATCTACGTAATACCATATCAGAAGTGAGACTCAATGGGTTAGCATTACTTCACATTGATCGAGAATACACACAGAAAGCAGAAGTTTTAGATGAACTAGCAAAAAATCCCAGAAGGCTGGAAATACGACTCAAGTAATACTAAGTGAAAGTAACGTTAAGAGATGAACCAAATCAAAAAACGTTTGTTGAAACGAGTGTTGTCAGGGATTGTTAGTCTTACTGTACAATGTAAAAAAGCAGCGTTGTACATATGAAGAATGTTTCCCTAGAAGGTAATTTTTTTTCATTCTAGAATTACTTGTATCTATTAATTATTTAACAGTAAGTAGTGTAGTATTCTTGTTTTCTTCGTAGATAAATAGCAAAATATAAGCGGTCAACCATTATGTGGTGATAAGAATATCTTATATATAAAACACAAAATGTCTGTTTGTCTGAAGCAGTAAAAACTCCTCGAACGCCGAACTGTGGCATCGTGAAATTTGCATAGCTTATTAATACTGGAATTTCTAGGTCAACGCAACTATTTTAAGATCTCTACGTTGCGGGTTATGATTTAATAAGCTAATCAATAAACCCAGCGTCGTTTGCTACGTCATCGTTATCCTGTTGCAAATATGAAAGCACGTGACTGCATTCATGGCCGCAGCACATCCACAGGTGTTTATATTCTTTGAGAACTGAGCATAAAAAAATGCAAAAACGAACTTTGCGAAATCTTAACGAAACACGGGCTGAAATTTTTATCTACACCATGAATTGGTAATAAGACGAGTCCCTCAAAATTTCACCGGAATCCGGTCAAAACTTTTTAAAATAGGCATGGAATTTTTAATTCATCTGTAAACATATATACGCAAAAACGGTTAATAAAATTTTGACGGCTAATTTAAAAAGTTATTTACCGATTCAGGCGAAATTTGGAGGTCATGTTCCTATTAACTATTTACGATGTTCATTAAAATTTCAGCCAGTTTCATAAAATATTCGCAAAGATACGTTTTTAAGTTTTTTATCCCAGAGATTCGCCCCTCAAAGACGTCTGAAACTGGAAGCACGTGATGCATTTGATCGTCGATAACAAATTGTTAACGAATTTTGTTCAGTCAATTTTCTGTGTCTCCTGGACTCGTGTTAAATAATTCGTAACGCTTTTGGTCCGTTTGATTCTACAAATTCCATACATTTCGTTGCTTTAATTCTCGACAAATATTTGTGACAGCAATGCCCAAAAGGAAGAAGCCAATTTTTAATCAAACACGAATCAACACAAAACGCCAAAAGATATCACGAACCAAACAATCGGAAGATGAAAAATCACAAGCACGTGAAGCGGACGAAACTCAACAAGGTGTTCGACGAAGCAACGAAACTGCTAAGGAAACAGAGGCGCGACTTACTGAACAACGATTTCGAACTGCTACAAGACGAAGCAATGAGGCTGCTGAAGAGACGAACGAGCGCCGAACGCCCGATCGCCAACGAGCTTCAAACTCGAGAGACATATAAGGGAATATGAAATTATTTATTTACTACCCGGGCAAAGCCGGGTAGTAAATAAAGCTAGTAGGTAATAGAAACATTAATAATAATTTCCAGCAATATTTATTTGAACACTTTTGCACATATCTTGCATTCATTCTAAAAAGGCCCTCATAACACATTTAGTTGCACAAATACATAAAAAAATACATTTCCTAACCCCACCCCCGAAAAGAATTTCTGGACGCGCCACTAAGAGACCACTTCTAGCCCTAAGAATCTCATGGTTGTTGCTAAACCTCGAAAGAAAGAAAAAAAGTTAACTAAATGTTAAGTCTGTTAGCTTTCGTGGCTGTGCCATGCAAGAGTGTTGAAATTATGACGTCATTTCGTTGAGAAGGTATTCACTTAATGACGATACATCATTCTCAGATGGGAAAGGGGGGCTCCCAGGAGCACCGAATAAACTAAATGACCCATTTCGGTTGAACATGAGAAGACCAAATTGTCAATATTTTTTGTCCTTAGATTTTGGTTTTTGTAAAAGTTGAGAATACTCAGTTGCTGCAAATTGTGTTCACTAGCAGGATTTTCATTCATAGTACATGTAATGAAATTTTAGTCTCTAGTCTAAGTTTCTTTACTGCTGAAAAATAGTATGTATCACACCACGTGACGTCATAACACTGAATTCAGTCTGTGAAATTTCGGTAGTTTTTCCTGTTTGAAGTAAAGTTAAAATTATTCTTCTGTTACACTGACTAAAATTTCTTGCAATAATAAATACATTAAATAGAACATATGCACAACTTTGTGTGCGTGTGTGTGTGTTATGTAGAATCGGCCACATACTTCTTTCTCGATACTTCTAAAAGTAGATTCAAGTGTAATATAATGATATATTACCATGAATATGTTTTCAAAAACTTTACGGCAGTAATAAAAGATCTAGTTGACTAGATTTCTTTTTTAACTAGATCTGTTGATAAGCCCCACATCGCCAGTAAATTCTTCCAGAGGCATATCAAAAATGGAATGGCTGTTGCCAACAAATGAATCTTGTCTAACACTTTTAAAGTTACAAAAATGGAGTAGTCATCACCAATAAATTCTCTCAAAAGTGGAATCTTGTCAAGCTTACAAAGGGACATGAAAAATGGGATGGTATCACCAATAAATTTAATTAAAAAGTGGAATATTATTACTAATACTCCTTCAAAGGAAGATGAAATAATGTCTCCAACAAAACAGCCTTTAGAGGCACACGAAAGATAGAATGGTATTATGAGTAAATTATTTTCTTAAATTAAAAGATGATATCGCAAAAAAATTACATCAGAAGTGAAATCTTGTCGGTAATAAATTCTTTCAAATGCATGTCGAAGGTGGAATGATATGAGTAACTCATTTTTGTAAATTAAAACATGGTATCATCATCATCACCATTGTCAACCATTATCAATGCACTGCTGGACGAAGGTCTCCCCAAGTTTCCTCCACAACGGTCTGTCTTGTGCCAGTCTCCTCCATGTCACTCCCGCATACTTCCGAATTTCATCCACCCATCTCCCATGTGGTCTTCTTCTGGGTCTTTTCCTGTCCCTTGGAATCCAATCTAAAATTTCGGCTGTCTATCGATGGTCTGTCCTTCTGGCAGTATGCCCAGCCCATTGGTATTTCAGGGATTTAACTCTGATCATGATGTCTTCCACTCTTGTCATTTTTCGAATCCACGAGTTCCTCTTCTCATCTCTCCTGGTTACACCAAGCATGCACCTCTCCATGCTTCTTTGAGTTGTCTGCAGCCTTTGTATGTCTCTTTTAGTTAAGGTCCACGTCTCTGCACCATACGTAAGCACTGGAAGAATGCATTGATCAAACACTTTTCTTTTAAGACATAATGGCATATTGCTCTTGAAAATTATGCTGTTTCTTCCAAAAGCTCTCCAGGCAAGTTTTGTACGCCGATTAATTTCTTCATCAATGTGACCCTCACTTGATATCTGCTGTCCAAGATAAACGTACGTGTCTGTTATCTCCAGCTTTTCTCCATCAATTGATAAATCTTCGTTTCTTGTAAAAGCATTGTACATCACTTTTGTCTTCTGAAAGTTCATTTTTAATCCAATTTCTTTACTCTTGTCAGCAAGTTCCTGGATCATACTCTGCAAGGTATATGAATGTTATGATGAGTTTTGTTTTTTTTTGCATCTTGCGAGGGAACCATCAAACATGGTATATCACCAATCAATTCCGTGAAAGATGGAATCGCATTGCCGAAAGATTATTTCAAAGTCACGTTAAGAATAAAATGATATCACAAAAAATTTAGATGCATGCCAAAGTTAAGATCAGTAAAGTTTTTGCATACCCGAACCCACTCCAACTTCAAGTATCCAGATGGAATCAGTCAGCTTTGAAAACTAAGTCATAATAAAACTGTATAAACTTACCATTCTCTGGTATTCTGTATCAGTATAGGTTTATCAGACATTCTAGCATGTCAATTTTATTACTCATTAGCCATATGTTTTATGGCATTTCAGCAATGTAAGGATGCATTCTTTCATAATATTTACGAGTATAGGTATCAGGTCATCTTTTTTTCTAAAAGTGGCTTTCATCAAATAATGGGTCTCTAATTGCTAAAGTAATAAGCTAATAGTTTACGTAAATAAATTCTGGAACGCGTGAAGGAAATTTGAAAACCCATTTAATTTTTATATCATAATGCACAATCTTACTGATTGCAAGGTATATGAATGTTATGATGAGTTTTTTCGCATCTTGCAAGGGAACCATCAAATTAGAGCACCTGAAATACTATCGTGCATCATCATTATGTTCCAGAGGCTATCTTCTTTCGTTAGCACAGAGCGAGGTTATTGACTTTAAAGTTTCATAGTTTTTAACAGCAGTGATTAGTATAATAAAGGGCATGGTGAAGGGGTCTGCTAAGCCCAGTAGAGCGAAAATTTTGGTGAACTCTAAAAAGGTGGCAGAAGCAAGGAAAACGAACAATCACTCAACAGATCCTGGTACTGAATTAGTTACATCATCGCAACAACAGAAGCCTAGCTAACGGCCGATAACTGACAAAATAATGAGCATAAGGAAAGGAACTTAGTGTGTTCTGTATTGTACAGTGTTTTACATTTGTGAACACAAAATAACTCAGATGTCTATGCAAATGCACCCAAATTATGCACCTTTGAAGAAAAAATCGGAGATATAAGGTGTGAAAAGATAAATCAGCAAAAGAATAAGAAAAAATGGTAATACAGTCTTCAATAAGGAAGGCAATCATCAGAGACAGCAATGCAGGCTTCACTTTGCTAAACCATACTTTGAGTGAGGGTGTTCACAAGACACTGGAATTAAGTCCCATTCTTCCAGAAGAGCACACTCTAAGTCCTGTAGGAGAAGAGGAACAAGCACTAACTCGTCGACCGAAAGTGTCCCACACATGCTCGATCGGATTGAGATCTAATGACCATACTAGCCAATCCATGCGTGAAATGTCTTCACTTTCAAGTCATTCATTGACCAGGAAAGGCCTATGACGTTCAGACGTTGTCTTCCATTAACAGAAAATCCTGACCGACTGCACCTCTACTATAAAACAACAAAGGTGACACAGAATTTTCGGTTGTGATGAGTACGTCTTTTGGATCCGTTCATTCAGAGTCAATGGAACCGGTGTCGAAAATAGTATCTGGCCGGTGAAATAAATTTTTCAATCGGGTTTTCAATCCCGCAGGCATTACTGTAAACGGAAACGTGAACTTACGCGCTCTTGTGGCAGACTTGTACGTTAAAAAAATTTGAAATCATATGAGGAACATTTCGCATCGGAAACTCTCTCCGACAAAGAAAGATTTTTCTCAAATTGGACTCTTAGAAGCAGAGATATCGGAAATATCAAATATGCATCTACGTCCCCTGGCGGGAAAACCATGCATTATTTTAAGAAGAAAGTATTTTCAAAACGTATTCTTTCCATGGAAGAATTTTTTCAATCAAGTTTTCAGGAGCTTAATTTTTTCTGCAAATACATCAAAAATGGAAATTACGACTTATGCCCCCTGGTGGCCAAACCATTCTTTACCATAAATTATGCAAATGATTTCCCATCAGGAGCCGTATCCTGTGCAGAAAGAATTTTTCCAATCGCAGTTTTAGAAGCAGAGATATCGGAGGAAACGCAATTTACCTTTTCGCCCTCTAGCGGAAAGTCTATGAATTACTTGAAAATTTTGAAATTATATGAAAAACATGTCGCACCGGAAACTATCCAACGAAGCAGAAATTTTTCAAATAAGCAGAGATATTGACAAATATAAGATATACATCTACCCCTCCTGGCGGAGAAATCATGCAATATTTTAAGAAGAAAATATTCCCAAAAGGTTTATCGTCGTGAGTGGCATCGGTTCATGAACGAATTTCTTCAATCGAGGTTTTAGAAGCTCAGATTTTGCTGTAAATAAAGCGGATATTAAGACATACGCCTCCTGGTGGCCAAACCATTTTTTACCAAAAATTAGAAGTTATATGCAAAAGCTAGTTGCATCCGCTACAAAAAAATTTTGCCTGAGTTTCAGAAACAGAGATATCGGGTGAAAAACAATTTACTTTTACGCCCCGTAGCGGAAAATCTATGAGTAACTTGCTATAGTGACTACACCGACATAAGTGAAATCGAAAGGTAATTTTTTTTTTCAATCGTATGTTTAGAAGCAAATATTGGGTTGATGCATAAGTTCATGCTGTTTTTATTACCGCACTACAGGAATGTATTACTACATCAGAAGGGAAAACGGAATCAATCAAAAACGTACTCCCCCCCCTCCATCCTCCCATTGTTTACGATGGTGTCCCAACCAAGGAGGTTAGAATAAGATATCCGGAGATGCCCTTGCTAATGAAGCAGTACCACTTTGCGTGAAGCCTATAACCGCGAGGACAGGCCGTTAAAAAGTGTGGGAAAGCTGATGGTTTTCAAAGCTATTGCAATGCATTTTGTGTTTGCCGAATCGCCTTCTTTCGTCACAAATGTTTCCAATTTCGCTTCGTAACTTGTTGCCAATGTGTGAGAAAATGCTGAATTTATAAAATTCTTAATTATTGTGAGGCTCTTTCCCATTTTTATTTTAAATTGAAATACACGAACATTAGTGAGAATTCTAAACAAAGCGTTAAAATTGTAAACTTCAGTCGTGTAAGAAGTATAATTCATTCCTGTTTGATATCACCAAAAACCCCGTAATTTCAAAATACAAATAGTTGAAACTACATAGGTACCATGTAAACAACGGCAAATTCCCACACCTTGAGGCTTCGCGGTTAAGAGACTCGGGGCATTTCCAGAAGTATTATTCTAACTTCCTTGGTCCGGCCTGGGTAGGTCTGCAATGCCATTCTTGAAAAACGTGCAGGTTTTGCTGTGAAGAAATCATCAAGGAAATTCTGCAGATCAACATCATTGTTGAACGTTCTGCCACGGAGTGCATTCGACAGAGATCAGAACAGGTAATAGTCTGAAGGGGCGACATCTGGGGAATAGGCCTCATGTGGAAGTATCTCCCATTTCATGTCCTGAATGGCTATTTTGGCCATTGTTTGCACTGTGAGGGAGTGCGTTATCATGTTGGAGAAGGACACCATGACGCCGATGTGGCCGTTTATGCTGAATTGCTTCCTCCACACGGCGGAGTTGCTTACAATAGAGTGCAGTGATGATGGCCCGATTGCTCGGCAGCATTTCCCAGAGAATAATGTCTTCCATGTCCCACCAGACACACAGCATGATCTTCTCAGGATGAAGGCCGTGTTTTGAGCGTGGTGTGGGCATCTTGTTTGGATTTAACCATTCCCTCCGATGCCTGAAATTCATATACACACACCACTTTTCATCTCCAGTAGAAATACGTGACAGAAAGGGCGTGTGTTGCGGAGAACATTCGCGATAACAGGCCAGCAAGAAACCACATATGGCAACACGCTGTTTTTTGTTGTCCTCGGTGAGAGTGTGAAGCACTCAAGACCCCAATTTCTTGACCTTTCCCATGCGTTCCAGGTGTCGCACCACTGTGGCCTTATCACAGTCCATCCCAGTGGTCAATTCACGTGTGGTTTGGCGCGGATCCAAGGGATGAGATGGTTCAAACGATCCTCATCAAAGTGATATGGACTACCTAAGCGTGGAGAGTCGTTGAGGTCAAAATCACCACCTCAGAGCCGCTCAAACCATTTGTGGGCTGTCCTCGGAGCAATAGCATCCTCCACATACACAGCATAAATTTGTCGAGTAGCCTCGGCGGCTGTGGATCCCTTGTTAAACTCGTAGAGGAGCAGATGTCGGAAATGTTCATTCCTCTCTACTTGACACTTATTACTTCCGGACCTGAAAACCAAAAACCTATTAGCTACTAGGTTGGTTGGTTGGTTGGTTGTTCGATTTTTATGGCGCAAGGGCCATGGTTGTCCAAAGAGCGCCAGAAACAAGACAAACAAATAGTATTAAAAGTGTGGTATAAAGCTTAAAATCTGACTGATCATGTAAAACTTAAAAATGAGAACGATGGAAGGGCTAAAAAAGATAATGGAACAAACAGTATTAAAAACATGATACAATTAATTAAAATCTAGCTGATGCAGTAAAACTGAGAAATGAGGATGATGATAAGCTAAAATCTAGATACGTTTAAAATAGTCAATTTCTTTAAAAAATGAAAACACGGCAACAGAGTCACAGTGTTCATTGAGGAGCCGCTGCAGTGTAGCGGCGTCCTTGGTCAACAAATGAGAATGAAAGAAATGAAAACGTACATCATGAAAACGAACACAGGTACACAGAAGATGAGTGACAGTGAGTCGGCAGTTGCACGTCTCACACATCGGCGCAGTGTCGCCACACAGCAAAAAGCGGTGAGTGAAACGGCAATGCCCAATGCGGAGACGCGCAAGCACCACTTCCTCCCTACGGTTCCGACGATATGAGGATTTCCAGACTTCAAGATTAGGTTTAATACGATGCAGTTTATTTTCCACCTGTTGTTCCCACAGACCTTTGCCACGTTCGCTTAATATGGTCGCGTACCAGAAAGCGGAAATCCCGGTGAAACAGTGGCAAGGGTGTGACGACCAAAGAGGAAGCAGATCTAGCAGCCGCATCAGCACACTCGTTACCCGAGATTCCAACATGCCCAGGAATCCAGCAAAACTGAACCTGAAAACCGGCCCCGAGCAAACGACGAAGTAACTGTCTCACATTCACGAGAAAAGGATGGTCACGGCAATCTGCAGATGACAAAGACTGCAAGACACTCAAGGAATCCGTATAGACCATAGCACGATGATGAGAACTCGACTGAACATGGAGAAGAGCGAGATACACAGCATGCATCTCAGCTGAAAACACCGTGGCCTCAGCTGGGATCCGCGCTACTGAAACGTCATCTACACAGACAGCCGCGGATCCAACGACTCCATGCATTTTGGAGCCATCAGTAAAAATAGGAGTGTAATCAAAATTCAGGTCACGGTGCTCAGCGAAGAGCTGCTGGTACACTGACACAGGGGTTGAGGATTTATCGAAAGATGTAAAGGTGGTATCAACCATGACACCAAGTGGGTGCCATGGCGGATCCCCAAAGCCCCTGGTCTCTCCAACAAGTGACAAGTCGAGCCCTACATCACGGGCTACGGCCGCCATACGAAGACCGAAGGTTGAAATGCACGAGGGCCGGTTCCCGAATAAACGAGCATGCTGGGGATGAAAAACTGCATCGTATAAAGGATGGCCTGGAAGAGATCTAAGTTTCAGGTAGAAATGAATAGACAGCTGCAGACGGCGTAATTCAAGCGATGGTTCGTTCGCGTCAGCGTATAGGCTGGGAATCGGAGATGTTCGAAATGCTCCCGAACAAAGACGCAGTGCTTGATGGTGAATAGTGTCCAAAGGCCGGAGAACGGAACGACGAGCAGAGCCATACACGATACAACCATAATCCAGTTTCAACCGGATTAAGGAATGGTAAATACGAATCAAAGATGTCCTGTCTGCGCCCCACCAGACTCTCGAAAGGATCTTAAGAATGGATAGAGCCTGCAGACCGGAAATCTTGAGCCGCCGAACGTGCGCACGGAACGTAAGCGCACGGTCGACGGTCAGACCAAGGAACTTGGTCTCCGGCAAAACTGGTATGGCTGCACGGTCTAAAAACAGCTCTGGGTCAGGATGGAGGCCACGCCTCCGGCAGAAATGGACACACGCTGTCTTGTCGGGAGAAAGAACGAAACCATTGCTATTCGCCGTTTTAAAGATCTGATTAATTGCAGACTGCAACTGCCTTTCAATAAAATGCATGCTTGATGACGAGCAGAAAATGTGCAAGTCATCAACATAGACAGTAGCCGAAACCGCAGGAGGAAGATTTGTGAGGAGACAATTAATGCGAAGGATGAACAATGTGACAGATAAAATGCAACCTTGAGGAACACCTTGTTCTTGATGGAATGTTGCCGATAGCGTCGTACCCAGGCGCACCTGGAACACCCGATTGCGAAGAAAATTTAAAATAAATGTCGGAAGATTTCCTCGCAATCCGCATGCGTGGAGGTCACGGATAATACCATGCCGCCACGCACGATCATAGGCTTTCTCGATGTCAAAGAATACAGAAACCAGGTGCTGCCTACGTACGAACGCCTCGCGCACAGATGTCTCAAGGTGCAGGAGATGATCGTGAGGTGAACGATGACGGCGAAAGCCGCTTTGTGATGGTGAAAGTACTTGATGAAATTCTAAAAAAATGAACTAACCGGGAATTAACCATGCGTTCAAGAACTTTACACAGACAGCTAGTGAGAGCTATTGGACGATAACTAGAGGGAGACTTGGGATCCTTGCCAGGTTTGGGAAAAGGCAGAACAACTGCTTTTCGCCAAGACTCCGGGAAACTGTGCTCCGACCAAATACGATTTTAAAGGATTAAGAGATTCTCGAGAGACGACTGCGAGAGATGACGGAGCATGTCATAATGGATGCCATCGGGACCGACCGATGTAGCGCCGGACCGATGCAGAGCCACCCTGAGTTCAAATATGCTGAAGGGGAGTTATATCCCGTGTCGAGAAAAGGCGCAAAGGAGATTCTCTGGCGTTCCGCAGTGGATTTCATTCTTTGAAAAGAAGTAGGATACGCCAGGTCACTCGACACGGAGGCAAAACGCCTCCCCTAAACAATCAGCAATCTCCCCGACTCCATCATATATGCAGCCGTTGCTCTCGAGAATGGAGATCTGGTGAGAGCTGTAGTTACCCCGGATCTTTCGGATCTTTTCCCACACACTTTTCGAACTGGCACGTGAAGTGAGAGATGACACATACTGGATCCAAGACTCCCTCTTGCTACGTCGACGCACCAACCGAGCATAGGATTTTGCTCGTTTGAATTTAACGAGATTAGCATCGGTCGGATAACGCCGAAACGTAGACCAGGCCTTATGTTGAGCTCTCCTAGCCGCTGCGCATTCAGGGGTCCACCAAGGCTTCGGACTTCTGGAGAGTGTCGTCGATGTTTTTGGGATAGAAAGATCAGCTGCCTGAAGAATACAATTTGTGACTTCAAGAACCGCTGCGTCGATTGACTCTTGGGTCACCATTGCAGAAGAGATCAAAGCTGACGGCGTGAAGACCTCCCATCTCGCACGCTCCATCCTCCAACGAGGGGGGCGGGAGGCAGAAGTTGGCAAGTTGGCATGATGCGAGAGCAAAATCGGATAATGGTCGCTCCCGTGGAGGTCGTTACACACCGTCCACGACCAGTCAGCAACAATTGATGGTGATCCCAAGGTCAAATCGATCGCACTGAAGGATCGTGTCGGTTCATGGAAGTACGTGTCAGCACCGGTGTTAAAAAGGCACAAAGAGGCCGAGGACAGAAGAGACTCTATGCGACGACCTCTCGTGCTGATGCTGACACTACCCCACAAATGATGATGGGCATTGAAGTCACCTAGTATTAGAAAGGGTGAAGGCAGCTGATCAACCAATCTCTCCAGTACCGGGACGCTCACGTTCTCGTCCGGCGGCAGATAGACACTGCAGACAGTAAGAGGTACAGGCATAGAAATACGAACCGCCACGGCCTGCACAGTTGTGGAAACCGCGACGGAAGTACCGGAACCCTGTGAGGGACGAGAATGGCAACTCCCCCACAGGCTATATTTCCAGACGAGGTAACTGTCCGAAATGCACTGTAGCCTCGAACTGAAAACAGGTCCGATGGTTTAAGCTTCGTCTCCTGTAGACAAAGGCACACCGGAGAGTAAAATGAAATCAGATGTTTCACTTCATCAAAGTTCGTCCGAAAACCTCGACAGTTCCACTGAATGATTGAAGCCATGGTTATAAGTGAAATGAAAATGAAAATGATCAAACAAAGTCCGGCTCCATCGCCTCTGCTGGGGGTTCCCCAGATCTGGAGGCGTGTGACCAGGGGCTAAGATGGGAGCATGTTTTGTCCCAAGTGTCTTACCGGGAGGCGCACGACGTTGAGTCGTTTCCTGAGATTTTGGAGGAGAAGAAATGCTCTTCTTATCCTGGGCTTTGGTCTTTTTGTTAGAAGAAGTGGCCTGACTTCCCTTGTTGGTGGTGGGATGAGTCTGCTTCGGCGAAGTGGTGGGTGGCGCTTTCAGACCCCTAGCTCGAGACTGGAGTGCCTCCAGTCCGGCTGCGATGATGTCGTTAACATTGAATGGACATTTAAGGGGGATCAGAATGTCGGTCTGAATGGCAACCGTAGATTTGGCAACCACCACTGAAGCGTATGATCGCCGATCAGATGTAACAGGAACCACTTTTCTTCTGGCCTCAGGATAGGAAATATTTTCCACCGTTTTGATCCTTTGGATTTCCTTCTCCTCCTTCCACTTGGGACAATCTTTGGCTGATGCTGCGTGTGAACCCTTGCAGTTCACACAAAACTCAGCCTCGGCCACACATTCCTGCAGAAGATGTTCTGTGGCACCACAGCGTGCACACCGGGGAGTGCTCCTGCACGACTGCTGAGAATGGCCATAAGACTGGCACCTAAAACATCTCAAAGGGTTAGGGATGTACGGGCGTACCTCGAGGTGGAGATACCCTGCCTTGATGGATGTAGGAAGGGAAGGGCAGTTAAAAGTCAAGATAATATTCCAGGATGGGACAAACTGCCCATTCCTCCTGAAAGAAATGCGTCGCACACCCGTAACATGTTTGGCTCCTCAGTTCTTGGAGAAGTTCATCCTCAGTGCAATCAATAAGATCCCGAGAGGAGACAACACCTCGAGATGAATTTAGGTACCCATGAGGTGTTATTTTTACAGGAGTCTCAAGCAGCGTGGTGGTGTTAATAAGTGTGGTACTGTAGGCTACAGTGGACATCTCTACAAGAAGATCTCCAGATTGGAGCTTCTTTACGCTTTTAGGAGAGCTTGCGATGGATTGAAGAGCTTTATTGATCCAAAATGGACTTTTGGCACTCAAAGGCTTTGAAGGGTCCAATGAGTGCACAAAAAAGAAACGAGCATTAGAAGAATCCGGAACATGTTTTTTTGCGGAAGGGGATGAGCCTTCCTCCATACCTCTTTTGGTTGGTGGTTCGTGGGAAACAGAATTGAGAGAAATGAAAAAATTTATGAGTTCGTCCGCCGACTTCCCCACCCACAATCGAGCCCAACGAGGGAGAGCCGGAGGTCCGCAAGCCCAAGTGGACGCAGGACACGGCTCTAGGGATAGCAAGCGGATATAGCAAGTTGATAGGGCAGACATACGCTCGGCATGCACCCAGACTTTCCCATGCCTGGGGAACACCCCTTTGGCATGCCCACCCTATCCCCAGACTCACCCTGTCGTGCAAAACGACAAGCCGTTAGAGGTCTGGGCTCCACTCGGCCACAGACCTCATTGACTAGGAGTGGGTTAGTTCCCAGCCGCCCATTTAGGGTGAAGCAGGGGGCAAAGAGGAGTGTTGGCAACTGGCGACAACAACACCCAGGCCTCCAGAAACCTCAGCCTCCAGCATCCCCTTTTCCACCTTACGGGTCACCACACACGGCAAACGTGCAGGTAGGTCTAGCTAACCAGCTCGGAAAAACAAAAGGAACATAAAATGGAGAAGACAGGAAAGAAAACGAGAAACTAAAATCCTGAGCTGGCGCATAATCACAACCTCAGCAACCTACAACTGAGGCGGGAACGTGTCAAGTGAAAAAACAAAAAACATAAAAAATGTGAAAATTCACATCTAGTTCATGTCGGCTCGGGCCGTGGGGACGCCATCCCCCATCAGCTGGATGAACAGCTGTCCCTTCGGTGATGTAATCGTTCAAGACGAAATGACAAAATGATCCGTCACAAGGTCAGCTCGGGCCGTGGGGGCGCCGCTC
This sequence comes from Macrothele yani, assembly GCA_039090855.1. Lineage (NCBI taxonomy): Eukaryota > Metazoa > Arthropoda > Arachnida > Araneae > Macrothelidae > Macrothele > Macrothele yani. The sequence goes on along the minus strand of CM077001.1, from coordinate 154,516,883 downwards.
CCCAAATAACTGGAAAACCAGTTATCCCCGTGCGGGGTTAGCTACTAGCACACAACGCAGTATGATTTAGATGCACGATATTACTGGCTACATTCTGATATACAACTGGCCATCTGCACCGTCACTACTGACCTGGGGAACACTTGTGAAATAAAACGGCATGAACTTATGCATCAATCCAATTTATGGAATAAAATGTATTTTGAATTCGATATCTGCATTTGCGCCCTCTAGCGGCGAAATTGCGCATCGTAAAAAATAAAAAATAAGGAATCATCATTCACACATTTCAAGCTTCCCAATGCAAAAAGAATTTTTCAAATCGGTCTAAAGTTGCAGAGATATGGTGTCCGCAAACGGACGGACAAACCGGTAACATAAGTACGATCTTTTTTCACAAGAGACGTGCTAAAAAGACGAGCTTGAGAATCTAGGATCTCGTCGCGAGATCGAGCAACCGTTCGACCTGGACAGTTTTCCCAGGTTATAATATGGAAAGCCAAACGGCCCACACCATTATTCCACCACCTCCTGAACATTCATCGACTGATATCGTGTCATGTTTTCGCTATATGAATGTTTCTAAGAATATGGTTGCAAACTGAGCCCGCTCTCACTTGTAAAAGGCATTCTTGCTCATTCTTGATGGGTGTAATGAGCCTGTAAATCTGCCGTGTGTAAGATCTGCGGTGTGTAAGCGGGTGATTTCTACAAGTTATTTTTAAATAATAACGCAAGGAACTGTATACCAACTATACATAAGATAGTACAACTATACTAGTTATCCGAATTTATTGGCGTAGATAAAATCAAGGTTTCTAAAGGCAGTTTGCTGTCTTCCTTCCTTGAAAAAGCCATCTGGTTGATGTGGGAAAGCTTTGAAACCTTTATTTTATCTACGCCAATAAATTCGGATAACTAGTATAGTTGTACTATTTTATTTATTTTTGTTTTGGACAAAGCAATTACACGTACTGTCAAATCTAGTACTTAAGAAGTTGAAACTACAGGGCTCTAGATACCACCATTACTTTTGCAGACACTCTCCCCGATCCCCCCCCCAACCTCCAGCGAAAAATGCATCCTCTCGTGTTCGAAATCCTCAAAAAAATACTGTGCTTAGTGATGCTGAAGTAAATCTTACTTGGGGGTGGGCGCACGTTGTACTAGTTACGCCACTGTGCAAGACGTAACATAACTGTTTCTTTTTTTTTTTTTTTTTATTTTGATTGGAGGTTTAACGACCACCGTGAGCAACTCATTGGGCTATAAGCAGTCGCCCGTCCCTAATTTAGGGTCACTGGTTCCAGGGAAGGGAGAGAGCCAGTGCCGTAAGACAAACACAACATCCATGCCTGACCGGGATTCGAACCCGGACCCCGTTCGGACGAATGATCAGAGGCCATCGCTTAGACCACTGCGCCACCGGGGCGGCATATAACTGTTTCACACATGCTTTCATTCACATATGCGACAGTCCAAAAGTTCGTCCGCAGTAATCTTAAGGCAGTTCCACCTAATTTTCATGGCGACAATCAAAATTTTTGCCTGTTGTTGTATGTTTAATTTCAGTTTTTGCTGTTTTCTTGATAACATATCAGGCTTCAGAATATGTTTCACAGCAACACCCATTTTCACAAGTTTCTGATGAGTTGAAAGTTTACAAAATATGGATGTTCTTTTCATAAATGCCCCTCAGAAGGGACAATTTTCTTTCTGAGGGCATTCTTCCTTCATATTGCATGACAAATCATTTCCCAATACAAATCTGGAACATGTGAATCTATTTATTGGTGTAAACATGATATGGATGTTAGGTCATATAATATCCGAAAACTTGAAAATTTCGTCGTCCTAGAGCGGGAATCGAACCCGCGTCTCCCGGAGCGCCCGAGTATGCTAACCACTACACCACCCAGAACGACCAAGTTTCAGACTCGGCCGCTCCGCGCGGGAGACGCGGTTTCGATTCCCGCTGTAGGACGACGAAATTTTCAGGTTTTTCTGACCTATCCATATCATATTTAGACCAATAAACGGATTCACATCTTCCAAATTTATATCGTACAATGGTGTAATCCCGTATTTCATTCATTGAAATCATTTTTCAGTCCGCCGGCACCAGTATTGAGCACAAAATCGTACAGTGCGGGTTTTAGTTTGCAATTTATTTTTCAAAAGGAGAACGTAATAAAACAGGCTCGAAATCTGGTCAGAAACACCTTGACCCGACCTGTTTGACCCGCTAGTAATTGTCGACCCGTTGACCCGTGACCCGTTTCCATATCTGGTCCGGTACACTCTTAGTTAAAGAAACATCACAAGAGAACCAACTATTCAGTGGATCAAAGTACTTTGTTGGTTGGTTCTCTTGTGACATGTTTCTCTGAACAGGATCCCATTCGATCATTAATCTTAGCTGCATTGTGTTATAGAAGCAAGTTAGTAAAATCATGCAATGAATTGATTATGATACGCTTTCCAACATACCAGAAATTATTACTCAGGTTATGTGGATAATGGCTGTGGAATAAATCTCGCTCCTGTGTCCTGACCTTTGACCCCATTTCGATGATATTCTAAAGTTCTGTCGCAATAGAAGCAGTTTTACGCAAGTTATGAGAATAATGGCTGTGGAATAAATCTTGCCTCTGTGCAATGACCTTTGACCCATTTCGTTGATATTCAACGGAACCGGTTCACTATACCTCCGGAACAACATAACGTTTTGTCGTAATCGAAGCATTTTTAGGTAAGTTATGATGCACAAGGGCAATGGAATGGATCCCACTCCAGTCTCCTGACCTTTGACCCCATTATTTTCAATACGGTTCGTCCCCAGTTGGTTCCTTACCACATACTAAAATTTCATCGAAATCGAACCATTTTTACGCAAGTTATGACGCATAAAGGCAGTGGAATGGATCTCGCTTTTATGTCCTGACCTTTGACCCTGTTTCGCCCATTTTCAATAGGGTTCGTCCCCAGGTGATCTCCTACCCCATACTAAAATTTCGTCGAAATCGAACCATTTTCACGTGAGATATCGTGCGGACGGACAAAGCTGGAGCATATACGCTTCTTCAACCTACGGTTGGAAAGCGTAAAAAACTAAGTTGTTGTTTTTTTCCACATAGGAACAGTTTCTGAAGGAATCCCAATAAATTCTACGTTGGTAGTATATCACTCAGGTTCACAAAAGATGATAGAGTTATAGTACCAAAAATAATGTGTGTCGTGCATTTGGTTATTAAAAAGCAGTATGTAGATCAGTGAAAGAATTTACAAATGCGTATTTTTGGTGAGATAGTACAAGAAAAAATTAAAAAGCAGTGTGTAGATCAGTGAAAAAATTTACATATGCGTATTTTGGTGAGATAGAAGGAAATGTAATAATTCCTGGGAACGTGATAAAAAATACCCCCGGAAGAAATACCCCCAGAACAAACGGTTCACTGTAAACTGCCACACAGGAACATAGATGTGTGGCAGTATTCCGATGTGGCAATTTACCAGCAACCCTGCCCCATATCTTCAGCAACTTGGCTACAAAAGTTCAAGGGGGAAGGGGGAGGTATAAAGATAGCCGTTTCTGGGATTATTGAGAACTGAATTGGGAACTCCAAACGAATTTCGAGAAAACGTTCCATGTAAGCCAAGCGAGAATTGTACTTTAATTTGAAGAAATAAATTGCGGAGTATCCGAGGTACACTTGGTTGGGGAGGGGGAGTTCTACCCTGAACTTCCGTAATATTACATTCTGGGCCGCTGGAGTCTGCCAGTGTATCCAGCAAGTTCCCCTTGAAGTCTCCGCGAGGTCCATGAGCTTGGGGGGTCCCCAAATGTTAAAATGGACGTAGAGCTGTAAACATTAGTATCATGCTTTATATAATGATTCTGTACACGACAACGAATTTTCAGGAGGGTGGGGTACCCCCCCATACACACACCAGTTTCTAAGAGCTATTCAGGGGTAACATCAAGGATACACTGACCGTCTCTAGAGGTACAGAATATAAAATTACGGAAGTTGGGGGTAGAGCCCTTCAAACCAAGCACCTCGTATCCCTTTCACAGGCCTCACCAAATTTCTGGGGGAGGCGGGGAAGGGCATACATAGTTTGCCATTAAACACAACATGAAGGATAGAAATTGCGAGCAAATCCTTTACCTTGAACACTTGTCTGCGCTCTTAGAAACTTGGGGTTGGGTGAATTCACGCCACCCTCCTGAAAATTTGTGGTCGTGTACAGAATCATTATGTAAAGCATGGTTCTAATGTTTACAGCTCTACGTCCATTTTAACATTTGGGGGGGGACCCCCCAGCTCACGGACCTCGCGGGCGCTTCAAGAGGAACAGCCTGGATACACTGACAGGCTTCAGCGGCCCAGAATCTAATATTACGGAAGTTGGGGGTAGAGCCCCCCCCCGCTCCAAGTGTATCTCGGATCCTCGGCAATTTATTTCTTCAAATTAACGTACAATTCTCTCTTGGCTTACATGGAACGTTTTCTCGAAATTCGTTTGGAGTTCCCAATTCAGTTCTCAATATAGGCCCAGAAACGGCAATCTTTATACCCCCCCCTCTTTGAACTTTTGTGGCCAAGTTGCTGAAAGATATGTGGCAGGGTTGCCGGTAAATTGCCACACCGGAACACTGCCGCACATCAGTGTTCCTGTTACAGTGAACCGCTTGTTCTGGGGGTATTTCTTCCGGGGGCATTTTTTCCGCTTTTCAGTTTTCGGGGGTATTTTCTCCGGGGATATTTTTGCCGTTTACCAACGGATACAGTCCGGGACTTTTGATGCTATAGATCTTTCCCAACAGTAATAAAGTAAATCCCATGCATAAAATTTCGATATAACTGAAATGGGTAACGGAAGTAGTCAAAACTATTGTTGAAATTGATTTTTGAATGTTATTCCCATGAAATAACGCAATAGTTAATTTCATTGTTACTCGACAATGTATTTTACTAAACTATGACCGAACATTATTCCATCACGTTTTACATAAACATAACAATACCTCATTGCAATCTGCGTAAATTACGAGAACCTTATGCTAAATGTTATGAAAGCTATTATACGAAAATGCATCAGCTGTAAAGTATGCGTCGTAGCGAAATTTGGCTGCCTCTCGATCCCTTTGGGGATCGAGAGGAAGCCTGCTATTAACGAGAGCTTTAAAATTATGTATAACAGGATAGGGTGTAACCTTCAGATATCCTAGACCAAAAGTTACTAATCCCCCTATCTTGAGATCAGATTTTATAATAGGTTGCGCTTGCGTAGTTACATCACTTTTCATCGGTGGCAGGATCGTTTCTTACGTTCGTCTAAATATGAATAACATAATACTGTTTTTGAAAAATAAACAGTCGAAATATTCTCTATTACCGCAACCATACTTTAGTAAATATTTACATTTATGACTCACATATCTTCTTCCATTGGTTTTACTACTTGTACAATAACATTCATTTACCCATCTACCTAAGCAGAGCTCAATGTCAGGAATTAGTAAACCTTATTGTTTGTTGTTATCATTTAATTCCACTTAGTATGTGCCGGACAGTGTGGTTGATTGTGGTTGTGAGCATGGGCGTCTGCAGGAAATTTTTCAAGGGGGGGGGTCAAGTGTAATTAATTAAGGTTTGGATAATATGTAGAAAACAGTAATTCGTAAAAAGGAAAGATTGATACTATTACTACTATACTTACTATCTACACTAGAACACTACTACTATTATTATTATTATTAATTGATGCTGTTTTTGAAGAAAGTGTATGTCAGTAATAGTCATGTATTATCATGTACATTGGTAACTGTTTTCAAAATAATGAACAGTGTCGGCCACGACAAGCCTTTTAAGTTCAGCACGCACCACCCTAAGCGGAACTTGTTTGGGCGTACTACCTTACGGTTTGCTAGGTTTTCCGCTTTCCCATTATCGTTTTCCAATTCCAAATTTCCAATAAAATTGGGATATTAAATTAAACGCCCCAAACTCCATCTTTCGTTACGGTCCAGTTCAATGAGTAAAAAAAGTAAGAAATAAAATAAAATAAAGGGAAAAATAATTCTACAGGGGGTCAAGTTAACCCTGTGACACCCCTCCCACCCCCTCGGCGCCCATGGTTGTGAGTGACGCTAATAAATGTATACTCTCGAATCGCTCGTTTTATTTCACACTCACAAAGATCTTGGCACGCGAAAGATGCATAACATAAATTATCTACAAAGAGTACCAGGTTTTTTGCTTTTTTTCCTTTCTCTCTGTAGGGGTGAGACATAGAATTTCGTGCTAAGTCCCACCTTCTTTCCGATAGGCGTCCGTGAGTTAATTTAACAACTTCCCCCTACAGCAAATAATCTGAGGTTCTCACTCTCGTAATTTATTAATAATAAATTTATCATCCAGGCCCCTCTTCCTCCGCCTTTTTGTGTAATTATTCGCGAATCAAGGAAGGGAGAGAATGGCTACTGTAAGGCACTGCATCAACTTCAATAAATACTTCGTGAATGTGAAAGATAATAAATTTAATGAATCAAAGTACTAATGATAGTCTGGTTCCGGTGCCAATGTCCGCGTCGACGAATTTGTGGCATGCGTCGTCCGTCACGAATTGTTCAATCTCAATTCCGTTGCCCTAACGCCACTCTATATCCGAGTCGTTCCGACTCCACTCTGTAATTCGAAACACTCTGTTTCACGCTAAAAACCAGGAACTGCGTTCCTCGGAGCATAAAATCTCCACTGTCTATCCGTCTTCCAGACACTCGTTGCAAATACTTTTCACTTTCTCCCGAAGCCTCCAGCTTCACGCAAATAACAGGAACTGCGTTCCTTGGAGCATAGACGCCGCACGTCTACCCGCCGTCCAAGCGCACCTCGCAATCCTCCTTCTCTCTCCGAAGCTATCTCTTATCCCCCTTGCTCCAGAAGACCCCTCCCTTCTTTTTTCGGCCCCTTCTAACACGAGGCGCTGACCTACTACAAGGCGCTGACCTTGTCAGGTCCTGGAGCGAACCTGACCTTTGTCCGCAGACACACTTTCTTCGAATCCGCACCCCAGCCGGTCCTGCTTCTCGGAAATCGCTCTCCCTCGCTTATTGTCTCCGTGCCCGACGACATACCACACATTCCACCTAACGGACTTCTGTACGTGGAAACCAGACTCTATACAAACAGAACAAAACATACAACAATACTGACATTCTTTTACACAAAGGACATATTCAGTCTTCCCAGACAGGCTGGCGCCCTTCTAACCTTGGGCATTGTATATGCACACAGTTAATGAAATAAAGTTATTTCCTTGCTTTTATGTACATAAATTAGCACTAGATCATATCTTAATTAATATGCCTCTTATTATTACTTTTCGCCCTTACACTCTCGATTTTTTTTTTTTTTTATGATTCAGTGGGAACTCCGTCGAGTGTTTCACATCATTCGTCCGCAATGGGGTAGGGTTCGAGTGCCAGATGAAGCATGGATGGCGTTTTCGTATGATGGCGCTATCTTTGTCCTTTCGGTGGGCCCTTTGGCACTAAATTAGGGACGGGTGCCTGCTTACAGCCTTCTGATTTGCCTAAGGTGGTTTTTAAACTCCAAAATAATATTAAAAACATTACCTTCAGAGTTTTTGAACAAGATGGTTTTTTGACAGTCTTAATACACTTCCATCGCAGCAGATATCGAACAGCATGTGCTGTATCAGTGACCAAAGCCCATCCTGGTACTAATAACGAGGGTCGTTCAAAAAGTAACGAGAATTATTTTACTTGGGACAGAAGTGTAATGCAGTAAACATACTTACACTTACATACTTTCCAAATATTCTCCCTCTACTTGAATGCACCGATCCCACCTTTCTATCCTCTTTCGGAAAGTGTGTTCGAAGCCCACATTTTTTTTTTTTTTTTTTTCGTTTCAGGGAATAGGTGGAAGTCACATAGCGCTAAGTATGGTGAATACGGAGGTGCGCCATCATTTCGATGCGTACACCTTGGAAAACCTGCTGGGTAGCAAAGCACAATGTGCAAGAGCATTATCCTGATGTAAAATGCAAACAGTTAGTGCATATTCTGGGCGTTTTGGGGACCTCTCTGAAAACTTCAGAATAAATAGGCACCGGTAACTGTTTTCCCTTGTGGAACAACATGGTCTTACACAATTTCCTTTTTATCGAGGAAAACTAGGTGCATGACCTTCCCTGCATTTGCTTGAACCTCTGCTTTCTTGAATCGGAGACTGTGGATGTTTCCATTGGGTGCTCTGTTGCTGGATCGAAATGGTGAAAAAATGTTTCATCACATCCGGCGACTCGATCCAAAAAATGTGACTCACGTCGTAGGCGGCACTTTGGCTGGCGACGAGTGATAACACGACTTGCCTTGTGTTCATCCGTGAGTAAGTGGGGAATCCACTTTGTAGCGACTTTTCCGTACCCCAACAGGTTTCTCACAATGCCATCAACGGAACTAATGGATATCCGCATTAAATTAGCAGCCTCTTCAATGATCATTCGGCAGTCTTCGCGTAGGAGTGCTTCGATGGTATTGACCTCAACCTCCGTAGTCGATGGCCTACCAGAGCGTGCAACATCTTTCAGATTCACAAATTTCTTGTGCCACTCAAAAACTCTTGCACGGGACAAAGCATCTTCCTCATAGGCTGTTTTAATCATTTCGTGCGCTTCTGTGGCAGTTTTATTCAAACGCACGCAAAGTTTTACAGCTGATATTTGCTTCAGTTGTAAATCCATACTGGGTAACAGAAACACGTCTGAACTCTACGTCGTCTACTACACGAATGAACTAGCGGAGCGCTGTAACAGCGCGTCGTCCCGTGACTGACCTTGCAGGTGCTTCGACGCATGCAGCTGCATTTTTTTGCGTGGGTTTGTTTTGGCGCTATGACGTCAGTCTCGTTACTTTTTGAACGACCTGCATATATCTCGTCCATCTATTTTTTTCTCGACATTACCGTGCATGCACTTTATGTAGATCTATCATCCGACAACTCTTACCCTATTCAAGCTTTGATTTTAATGCCGAGTCCAGTTTTTATCTGTTTGGTGGTCTTATTTCAGTGCATATTGTATTTTGAGTTTATTAAACCATATGCAGAAGTTACTTTTGATGTTTGCGTAAGTATGCTATCATTGGAACTCCTTTGGGGTTGCTGTATGTCATCCAAATGAAATTTTATTTCTTTCCACAGTATCTTCTTCTCACATCTTGCTGGCCTCATCATGATCGTACATATTCCGGCCATGACAACACCACTAATGGTTACAGGGAACTCTTCCAGCGTAGTGTGTTTGTTCCGGCGCTACTTGAGCACCATGCAGCACATCCGCAGGTGGTACGAAGGTGACCTCTGGAACCCTGAAGATCCCGCTCACCGGAGTATTGTGTTGGTTCGGACCATGCACAAGAAAGTGGCCGACAAGATGAACGGAACCTGCCGAAGAAAATGTCCAGCCGTGTCTCAGTATGACATGGCAGTCACTCAGTTCGCCTTTATTGGTCTTATACTGCTGTACCCTCGACATGTAGGCCTGCACTGTACTCGCGAGGAGCTAGAATGCCTCATTCACTTCTGGCGGGGCATTGGATACCTTCTTGGAGTGGAAGACCGTTACAACTTGTGCGTTGGCAACTTGGACGAGACGATAGCCATCTGCAGGAACATCATGGAAGCGGAATTAAAACCAGCTCTTGTGTCTCCTTCGAAGGAATCAACCACTATGAGTCAGGGAATCGTCAAAGCCATGAACTCGTTTATCATCTTCTTGAGTTGGGAAGCCATGACCAGATTTTGGTTTGAAAAAATGCTCATCCCTTGCGATTTCAACATGGGCTTGTACGAAAAGACGGGCTATTGGCTAATGCGCTTCACATTTGGTTGGTTGTTGCGTTTTAGGCCGTGTCACACCTTTTTCAATTGGTTGTTGAGGATAGCCGTGAAGCACGCCCTCAGCAGCAAGGAGCACTTCGAGGCGTATCTCACTCGTTACCACAGCCCTGCTCACGTCTGAAAAAAATCGATAACATTCCAGAGTTAGCAATGCGTACTCGACTACCCATGCCTGTTATGAAGGAATATAATCGCTCGTTCCCAAGCGCCACCTAGTGGACAGCGTCAAAACTGGTGTGCAGCTAGTCCTTGGTCGGTACAATTTAGTAGTAAGCACTAACTTTTGTGATACGTGCTATTTTGCATCGTTCACAGCAGAGGACAATTGTTTTACCTCTTCAACGAACACTCATCATCAGACATCACAGAAAAACATTCATTTATATAGGTTTAAAGTCACGCAGATATTTGTATATACTACATCAAAGGATGTTTAGCGCTATAGGCGGATCTTAACCAAAATGGCCAAAAGTAAGATGAACGCCATTATTCACTGGCCACTTTCCAGAGAGGCACACTAGCACTCCGAAAGTAAGTGCCTCTTAGTTGTGAATAGCATTGGTTAAGTTATTGCACGTATAAATAACCGAGTTTGACTTTGTTCAGAGCCTCATCATAATATCACCAAAGTAAAGTCAAGCTGAAACAACTTTAAATGACAGCTTTGTAGTAATCCCAAGTTCAAAATAACGAATCAGGTCTACGTCAGAAATATAATGTTGATTACTTTATTTTCTTGGTAAAGTCAGCAACGAAAAGGTCTGACTGAATTCAATTGAAATCTTTCGGATATCTTGGGAAATGAAAGTCGTGTTATCCGGAATCAGGAAAATATCCGAGAAATGAGAAACCTGCTCTCTCAAGTCATTTATAATCACAGATATGCGATTTTGTAAAATAATATGTATACATGCATTATTAGTTAATTATGCCAGGGTATTAATCCTGAGACGTTAATAAAGTTATTCTATTTTTTCTTGTGTTTATTTGTTTTAACAATCACAATTCGGAAGAGTAAGCAAGTGCGGCCATTAAATAAATCAAGGGACACTTTATTAGGTACATGCAGATCAACTACGTGAGAATAAGCATGGGCAATCAATGCTTAGAGAAGAAACAGAATTGCAGCTCCATTCACACGCTGCGGTTGAATGCCAAACTAATTGCAGAACTACGAAGAAAACAAAGAACAAGGTTTGTTTGCCATTTTTAATCCCCGGAGCATAGGATTTCTTATTATACTACGGTCGTTCCGTAAAAACAGTAAAATCACACAAAATGAAGAAATATAGGTACAGCAAAATATTTGTTATTCTTTCTCAAAGTATCTTCTCTCGGATGAGATCCAACGGTCCCATCGTTCAGTCCACTTTTCAAAGCATGTGGCGAAGGCATTTTGTGGAAGCTGCTTCAGCGATCCCTGTACAGCTTGAATAACGTTAGCATCTGTGTTGAATGTTGCGCCACGGAACTTCATTTTTTGGAAACAACTAGAATTCGCACGTGGTGAGCTCAGGACTGTAGGTAAGCTGTGGCATGATTTGAATACTGCATTTCGTAAGAAACTGTTGAACACAAGTAGCCACATGTGTGCGGGCGTTATCTCGGTGTAGGGTCGGTCCACTTGCCCACTAGCTCCGGTCGCTTAATCCATATGTGTCGTCGTAGACGCTTCAAGACGGAAATGTAATTCTCAGCATTGACAGTAATTTGTGGAAAATTATCATCACCTTCCCAGCTCATTTGGTTTGGCGATCTTTTTTCGAAGGAGGCGAGCCTGTGCTTCCAGACTCTCGTTGCGCTCTTCGTGAGGGGTCGAAATAGTGGACCCATGTTTCATCGGAAGTTACTGTTTTAGAATTAGTTTGGACCGTTTGCAATCATTAGTTTTATTTTCCACTCATGACCCACCTGAACTCTGGCTAACAATTGTTCTCTCGTCATGTGATGAGGTACCCCCATCTGGAAGATACACGATGCAGCAGTAATTTGTTGCATGGACTGCGGAATGCCGACGTTTTTCACATATTAGTTGACGCCGCTATGTCTTCACACGTCATTCGTCGATCTTCTTGCAGGATTGTCCAAACAGTGTTAATAACACTCTCCGTAACAACACTTTCGGGTCGATCAGGCCTAAAAAGCGAGTTCTGCCGACAAACGCCATGTTTTGAAATTATAGTGCCAACTAAAAATCGTTGACTCACCCAAACATTTATTTTTGTAAGCTTTCTTCATTAAATCAACTGTTTCTTGAGCCGTTTTATCCAAACGATTGCAAAAGTTTTATCGCACAACGCATTTCACTTCTTAACTCTGAATCACTCACCTCCATAACTATACGGCGAAATGCGGACGTACCTTAAACAACGGCGCAATAACAAAACCAGAATCGTGTGTCACGACTAAAAACTGCTGCCATAGATACTTCCTTAATTCAGTTAGTCGTCTGCGGGGTTATTTTTCCCCTTTGCACTGTTGTCAACCCCAAAAAATTGCTCTCAGTTTTTATGGGACGGTCTTTGTATTTACGTGAGCTTATAGTATTTTTTATTATATTTACGAAATGAAGCCAAATTTGTTTTTACGTTTCATTCGCTACATTTTCAAATTTCAAAATATTTTTTACATGTACAATCACAAAATTATGTAGCTATAAACATACATTATATTACTGTAATTTAGCGAAGGCCTGGAATTCACTCATGTTCATTCTGAAGCAAAGAAGCAGGGACAGAAAAAATGCGCTGATCTGCCTTCATCTTTTTGACTTTTTGAGCAACGGTACAATTTTCTTCCTGTAGTTAAACATGTTGTGTAGTGTGTTATTATTGCATGGACAAGAAAATAGGGTTATATGTTGCCATTAATTTAGCATTAAAAAGAGCTGATGTTTTCCTAGCACGTCTTTTGTAAGAAAAATACGTGCTTAGGGTGTTACTTTGCCCGTCTGTTTGTGGACACCATATCTGCACAACTACTACATTTAAAACATTCTTTTCTGCTTTGGAAAGCCTGAAATGTGGAAACAATGATCCTTGAATTTCAGTTAGTTTCATTCCACTTCGTTTCCGATGCATAATTTTATTGCATTCCAGTTCGTTTCCAATCTTTGCATTCCAGTTAGTTTCCGATGCATAACTTTGCCACCAGAGGGCGTAAACGGAGATGTTATAGAATTCAAAATACATTTTATTTTACATCATTACTTCTAAATATGCGATTGAAAAAATTATTTCTCCCCTTCGATACTATAAGACTATTTGGGGTCTAGTTTAATTTTAATGCAAAGTATTTCCGCTCAGGGACATAAAGGTAAACTGCGATTTCCCTGATATCTTTCTGCTTCTAAGTCGGATTTAAAAATTCTTTTTACACAGGATAGTTTTTTTGGTGGAAAATGTTTTGCATATTTTTAATTTTCGGCAGAGGATTGTTTTGCCACTAGAGGGAGTAAGAGTGTATATATTTTTTTTAATTGGAGGTTTAACAACCCCCTGAGCAACTCAATGGGCTATAAGCAGTCGCCCGTCCCGAATTTAGGGTAACTGGTTCCAGGGAAGGAAGAGAGCCAGGGCCGTAAGACAAACACAATATCCATGTCTCACCGAGATTCGAACTCGAGCCCGTCACGTACGAATGGTCAAAAGCCAGAGTTTCGACCGGGGCGGCATTTTAAAAAATTTCTTAACGCACAAGTTTGCTACTAGAGGGCGTAAGTTCACTTTTCGGTTTACAGCATATATGAAGCAATATCTGCGCGTTTAAAAACCCGATTAGAAAAAAAAATCTTCTTTTGGTCAGACAGTACTAGTTATGGAAACATTTTATGCGCATTTCTTTCCTAAAATAATTCACAGTTTTCCCGCTGGGTGCGCAAATATTTAACGTGCTTTTTTGGGTAGCGTACTTTTCAGCCGCTAGTGGAAGTAAGTAGCAATTTCTATTTATGAATGCTTTCAGGGCCGCATTAAGGCTTTGGTGGGCCCCTTGGCTAAGAAATCTCAGTGGGCTACCAAGGCTAAGACATCTCAGTGGGCTACCAAGGCTAAGACATCTCAGTGGGCTACCAAGGCTAAGACATCTCAGTGGGCTACCAAGGCTAAGACATCTCAGTGGGCTACCAAGGCTAGACATCTCAGTGGGCTACAAAGGCTAAGACATCTCAGTGGGCTACCAAGGCTAAGACATCTCAGTGGGCTACCAAGGATAAGACATCTCAGTGGGCTACCAAGGATAAGACATCTCAGTGGGCTACCAAGTCTAAGACATCTCAGTGGGCTACCAAGGCTAAGACATCTCAGTGGGCTACCAAGGCTAAGACATCTCAGTGGGCTACCAAGGCTAAGACATCTCAGTGGGTTACCAAGGCTAAGACATCTCAGTGTGGGCTACCAAGGCTAAGACATCTCAGTGGGCTACCAAGTCTAAGACATCTCAGTGGGCTACCAAGGCTAAGACATCTCTGTGGGCTACCAAGGCTAAGATATCTCAGTGGGCTACCAAGGCTAAGACATCTCAGTGGGCTACCAAGGCTAAGACATCTCAGTGGGCTACCAAGGCTAAGACATCTCAGTGGGCTACCAAGGCTAAGACATCTCAGTGGGTTACCAAGGCTAAGACATCTCAGTGGGCTACCAAGGCTAAGACATCTCAGTGGGCTACCAAGTCTAAGACATCTCAGTGGGCTACCAAGGCTAAGACATCTCAGTGGGCTACCAAGGCTAAGACATCTCAGTGGGCTACCAAGGCTAAGACATCTCAGTGGGCTACCAAGGCTAAGACATCTCAGTGGGCTACCAAGGCTAAGACATCTCAGTGGGCTACCAAGGCTAAGACATCTCAGTGCGCCCCCCCAACAAACTTATGACGCAGAATCATTATTGAAGTCCATTAAAACACGAAACAGTAGCAATATGCTTGTGATAATTAATACGTAGTGAATTCTTCCAATAAAGTTCCTCAGGAGTTTTCATTAAAAACATTAGTCACTGTATTTTCCACTGTTCTCACAAGAACATGAGTTTAAACCTTAAAAATCCTAGATTTTGTCTTGGAACTTTTAATTTAACATCGTTTACTTTTCTTGGTGCACCTTTTTCGTTATGTAATGTGAAGTCACAGTGGGTTTCATCCATAAAAGGAAACAAGTGCAAGCAGGGTGGAAGGTGTGGGTGGATGGTAGTGGAAAAGCTGAAAATGTCTCGCCGACCCCGCTGTACACAGCGACATAAAACTTGACCATTAGTAAGTCACAATCTTGAAGTTTCTTCGTCTTCCAGCTACTGTTTGTGATTTAGTGGAAATCATGAGACAAAACAAACTAATTTGGTTCTCTCTATATACAAAATGTAGTACAGGGTGATTCATAAAAAAGTATACCGTTTCAACGCACTATAAAACAAGAACAATGTAAGATATTTCATGCTACCTGTAACAGAATTAATTGTAAGGGAATGTTTCAAGTTTTTTTAAGAGACAGTCACAGATGTTCTATGGGTGCACCCTTAGTCACACGACACACATCTAGCCGGTAATCCATTTCCGCCCAAACGCAATGTAAGATATCTGAATCAAGTGCAGTGATAGTGGCTGTGATACCATTTTTCAGCTCCGCTAGATCAACAGGAAGGGGAGGGTGAATATCTTGTCCTTAACGAACCCCCACAGGAAAATGTCACAAGGTGTTAAGTCAGGACTTCTGGGTGGCCATTGGGTCAGTGGCATGTTGTAGTCCGCGGCTCATCCAATCCATCGGTGAAGATGTTCATCGAGATAATCTTTGTATGGAATCATTTTCAGCTTCTTTCTCAAAATTCTCCAGACAGTGGGCTGTGAAATCTGCACTTCACGACTCACCCTCCGCTTTGATTTTCCGGGCTTCGTTGAATGGCGGTGCAAACACTATCGACGACTTCTTCCGATACACGCGGTCGTCCAGGACTTTTAAGTTTGCACAAACATCCCGTAGTTTAAAAATTTTTATGCCAATCGTAGATAGATTTTCTGGTTGGAGGTTCTTTTCCGAATCATGGTCGAAAATGCCGTCGCACAACAGTTACAGTTTCCGTTTTGATCAATTCAAGAACACAAGACGCCTTCTCCAGTGCAGACGCTGCCATTTTGACTGACTAGTCACGTGACACGCGCGCTATCGCTACGTCACTTCCCTCAGTAGCGGGACACAAACTTTATGACTACATCTACCTAACGGTTCGCAGTTGTGGTCCGTGTCTTCAACTGTTATTGTTTTACAGCATCTGAAAACTGTATACTTCTTTATGAATCAGGGTGTATAAGTTGTGTATTTGCGATGTAGCGGCTTGACTCCTGGGCCTATGGCAATGTTGGACATGTATTGCTATACCCCCATTAGATCTCCCTTAATCCAGCCGTAGATGCTTCATCGATTGAAGAAATCCGCTTGATTTTTTTTTTTTTTTAACTGGTTGCATTCACTATGAATAACCTCCACTCATATTGCGTATTTTTAATTATGCGTTTTTCCTCAGGCGGTGTAAGTGTATTGTTTTTTTCCTCTGGATTTTTAGATCTGTATTCAAATGTGTTTTTCATATCTGAACTGATTAAACAGACGTGCTCATTAGAGATGAGACGGGCTGGGTCTTGAGCCCGAAAGCCCGAGCCGGGCTCTGGCTTTTGGGTTACAAATAGCATCAGTTTCATCTCGGGCGAGCTACGAATAGCATATTAATTGCATCCCAAGTGGGCTTCTTTTTTATGGTAAAATTCTGAGTGTCTTTTCTTTTCCGTTTTTTTCTTTTTTTTTTTTCCTGGAATGTATCTGCGAATCCTGATTGCATGGAAAAGGAATTGATGTGTCATTGTGTGATAGTTTAAGTGTTTTTTAGGAGAGTAATTAGCCTAGGAAAGTACGGAGGTTGAGGCAAGGTAAATAGAGATTAGTGAACTCCACCTTCACGCAGACGCAGTAGGACGGTCACTTCAGTGGCCAGCTAAAATTGCCTTTGGACACATCAAAGACGACCTCATCTCTCAAAAGAACCATCCGGAATAAAACAGATAGGGAATATAAAAAAAGCCGCTAGTGTCATAAATTTGTCATTCAAACGTAATGCACAGGAGAGGAAAAAATCTGTTATAAATTAGGATGTAGAAGGTGAATAAAGATAATGCAGTTTGACTATGTTGTGGAGGATAGCGCTCGGGTAACTTGGTAGTTGAAGTGCGAATAAAAGTAAATTCCCCAGAGGAAATAGTCCGCTTGAAAACCAGCGGTAGGACAGCAGATAGATTTATTGCTTCGACAGATTTGTTCCGTTTATGTGAAAACGTCTTTAGGACCTTAGCTCTGAGGACGGAAGTTCTCCCCTAGTATTTCAGAAGCGTTAAACCAAACATCGTGTAGAAGGCGGCAAGGGAACAACAAATTAAACAATGCTTTTGTAATACACTGCTGGACAATTGCTAAGGACGGATCATAAACGGCTATATAGCGCATAAAAAAGTAAGTGTGGTTGGATGCCAAGTGAAATAAAATAATGTCAGAATGCCAAGACATTACAAGAAAGACAATTTATTGTTCTCTGAAATCCAGAAGGCTTTGGAACGTGTTCAAGGGACAAACAGGCCATTTTGTGCAGAATACGTAAACGTGAAAAAAATGCAATTACCGTCCGCAGGCGTTCCGGCGTAAGATGTCAATACGGGATATGGCCACCATGGAGGGCGATGCAAGATTCCACATGTCGTGTCATGCTTTGCACAACATTATCAAGCAGCTGTTGGGGTAATTTATCCCATTCCTCTGTCAGTGCACGGATGAGGGTGTCCTTGTTTATTGGAGGGCATTGGCGACCAGCAAGACTCCTCCCCAAAGCATCCCACACATTTTCAATGGGATTCAGATCTGGAGAACGTGCTGGCCATACAAGGCGTTGAATATCCTCGCTCTCAAGACACTCCTGGACAGCGACTGTTCGATGACATGTTGCGTTGTCGTCCATGAAAATGAATCTATCACCGACAGCACCACGGAACATGCGAACATGAGGTAGCAGAACATCATTAATGTATCGTTGGCCAGTCATAGTCCCAGTTGGAAGCACATAGAGGGACGTACGGCCATTGATCATGATGCCAGCCCATACCATGACACTACATGTCGGATATCGGTCCCTTTCCTGTATGTTTGCTGGACAATATGCAGTACCACTATCACGCCAGATCAGTTGTCGTCGACAATCAGACTATAGACTGTATCTACTCTCATCTGAGAAGAGGACAGCAAACCAGTCGTTATCAGTCCAATTGCGATGTTGATGGCACCATTGCAAACGGGCGGTACGGTGACATCTGGACAATGGGATGCACACAACAGGACGGCGGGCGTATAGTCCTCCTTCATGCAAACGTCTGGCGACAGTTTTTCGGGAGATCCGCTTGCCAGTAGCAGCCATAAACTGATTTGCTACCTCACTAGCTGTGCTGCGCCGGTGTCTTTTTGTTGATAGCACTATGTACCGATCTTCTGCAGGTGTCGTACTGCGAACACGACCTCCCCGTGACGTTTGCTACACTCTCCATTTGTTTGAAATGATTTCCAAAGCCTTGAAACAACACTGTGGCTGACGTCGAACTCCCTGGCAACATCTGTTATTTTTCGCTCTTCTTCAATCTTGCCAATAATACGGCCACGCGTAAAATCATTAAGGTGATGTCGGGAAGACATACTGAAACTTGCAAGTTCGTCAATTGATTCTTTCCCTTTCAACTTTGCGTTTGAACAACAACGGTCAATACGCGTCAAATCCTTTATATCTCTTATCAGCGCTATGACGTCACGAACAAGTTCGGCAATCCAAAATTTGCATACGCACAACACGTCTTACTGTATCCCGCACTTATGCTAATTTCCACATTTTCCTGCCTTCCATTTTATGGTTGCTATCGTTGCTATTGTCATCCGTCCTTAGCAATTGTCCGGCAGTGTAGTTGTTACTGTCGCCTCCACTCAACATTCATCCCGTAATTTGAGTTACTCTTTTTATCCATTTGCGTATTGTAATATGAATGATCCGTATCCTGAAGTTATACGAAAAAAGTTAAATACTGGTGATTGTAAAACAGTTAAAAATGAAGTGGGAAAATCTACGGCGCGGAAACATTTTCCCCAAATTATTAATCGCACGACCAACGCGAAATTGGATTATGTTCAGTGCGAGAAATGCGAATGCATTTTGAAATATAAAAAAACTTCAGGATCTAACAGACTTTTGCGTCATTCTAAAACATGCGTGAAGACCATCTCCTCTCCATGCACATAAGAAGGTGGACAGTTTCTTTTTCTTAGATAAAAAATATCAGCTACTGCAAAATTTTGTGTGAAACTGTAAAATATGAATTTTCTTTCAAGGTTATATCCTTCCTATTGAGACGCATAAATGCTGAGCATCATATTCCATGCTCCTTCCTGTTTCATGTAAAAATCGGATAAAAGCATCAGCACTTGGAAAAGTCGGGCTAGGGCCCCACAGTGTACAGACCTCATGGGGCTGAGTCGGGCAGATTCGGGCTTCGAAAACTGAACCATTACAATCGAAAGTTAGTGCTCTTACAACCGAAAATTCGGTGCCATCTTTGTTTTTGCACGTATATTGAGCGCACAAGTGCATATGCAAATGTACTATAAAACAATATTCGAATACAATTCCCGTTCTTTAAGAAGCAAGCTCAACTGATTACAGAATTTATCTCCAGCTCAAGTTCACATCCAACTACTTCAGGTCGTAACGAGACCTTTGTGACCAGCTTTAATAGATGTAACGACACGTGAACTCTCTTTAGATACACAAATATAATGTGTCTACGGAAAAGAACGCTCATACTTAGTGTAACATTTAAAAAAAAAGTTGGGTGAGAAGGAATGCCCTAAAGAAAGATCTTGACATGACCTTTCTGAAACGTCTCAACCGGGTCCTGGATACTTAAGTTACCGGAACACATGAGCTTAAAACTTCTGATACCAAATTTAGGGTTACTGATGTTGAAGGAGTTTAATGACTTCCGTGACCTACTCAAAGGGCTATGATTTAGGGCCAGGAAGGGAGCCAGCGCCATCTGAACAACACACCATCCATGCCTCATTCAAAACTTAAACCCAGGCCCAACAGAGACGAAGGATTTGAAGCCAGCCTCCAAGACAATTCGGACATCGGAGAGGCAACTTCTCAAACGATTACACTTTTTCTGGCAACAGATTAAATGTAAAACGTTTCCTACCCAAGAGTACGCATGAAATTAGTTTCCTGCTTCCAACGCAGCGGGCTATAAAAGAGAAACGGTTGAAGTTTTGTCAGAAATTCGTGCCGTGGGAGCCAGGTGGCAACACTGCGCTGAACGACACGTCTTGACGGACAACCCATACGAGCGGTTAGGCGAGCTACGACATGACGACCGACAATGGCATAGGCGTCACTATCTGTCGTTCACGTTTAATCTCTTGAAAAATCCCTTCAAAAGCAGGAAAGTAGATTTGTTCGGCAAACGGCGCGAAAGCTGTAAGTGCAAGAACGCGTCGTGTGTGGTTTTTGTAGTTCAGAAGTGGGGTTGCATCATGGAGGACAAGCTGCGTACGGACGTCCGAAGGAGATGCAGAAAGCAGATATACTTCGATGAACATTAAATGCTACCAGTTTGTATAGGTACATCTGCTCGCACATAAAATACTGAAAACTCACGTGCTCATTTAGTAAATTCATTGCCTTTACCCTATTTTAATCAAATTAAAGCACGGAAAATACGGGCAGCTGATTAAGCAAACAGGAATATCCATTTGTAAGTACCAGAAAACGAAATTGCGGCAGCAGAAAATTGATGTTATTTTCAAAGACGTCTATCCGAAGGAAAAAAATTCGCTGCTACTTTTAGAAAGAAAATTCCGTCACAAATCAAAAGGAAATACGCTGCTTGACATAAAAAGTGCCCCATGATGAAGGAATGCACGAAATGAGGCAAATTTACCACACATGTAGAAAACTCGGGAAAGAAGGGGTTTAATTTCTGAAGGATTACATGAATGCAATGGGTGAGAATACAGTGTAATGTGGCCTGAGTCACCAAGTCGTATGACAGCCATGCTGGAGAATACATTCGGCAGCCTGGCTTGGCATTAAATGGAAAAATCGTCGGATGGTGTCCTGCGGTATCACTGACCGTGAGTCGTTGACCTATGTCCAAAATTTATCAACACTGCTGGGAAGTCTTGCAGATGAGTTAAGTCGCCTGCCAATGACGTCCTACGCGTTTTCTATTCGAGAGAGATCTGGAAATCGTGCTGGCCAGGGCAGCACCTAGACACCTCGTAAGCACTGTGTGCCGATGTTGATCGTCACTGTGCGGACGGGTGTTATCTTGTTGAAACTGGGCATCAAGAATACCACGTCACGCTGATAAGGTGCCGCAACTAAACGGGCTTCAGAACCTCATCAACGTATCGTCGTGGTGTCATTCTACTCGCTATGCGTCAGAGAGGTGAACGGCTTTTGAAACTGATAATACCCCAAACCAGGTCACCCGACTGAGGAGCCGTATAACGTTCACCAACAGCGGTCCATACCATGACACCCGGCTGAGGAGTCATGTAACGTTCACTGACAGCGCCCCAAATCATTGCACCCGGCTGAGGAGTCATGTGACGTTCACTGACAGCGCCCTAAACCCTGACACGGCTGAGGTCCCAAACGATGAAACCAGGCTGAGGAGTCATGTGACGTTCACTGACAGCGCCCCAAATCATGAAACCCGACTGAGGAGTCGTGTGACGTTCACTGACAGCGACCCAAATCATGAACCCGGCGGAGGAGTCATGTGACGTTCACTGACAGCGCCCTAAGTCATGACACGGCTGAGGAGTCATGTGACGTTCACTGACAGCGCCCTAAGTCATGACACGGTTGAGGAGTCATGTGACGTTCACTGACAGCGCCCCAAATCATGACACCGGGCTGAGGAGTCATGTGACGTTCACTGACAGCGCCCTAAATCATGACAAGGCTGAAGAGTAATGTGACGTTCACTGACAGCACCCCAAATCATGACACCCGGACGAGGAGTCATGTGACGTTCAGGGATGGTGCCCCAAACAACGACACTACAGTGAGTTGCTCCACTGTAGCATACCGGTCTTCCCTCACGCACCTTCGAAGCCGACGTTCACCTCTCACATCAGTGGCACGTGGTGCTCCGCAGTTTCCACGTCGCTTATTCGCAATAAGACTATTTCTCCAATCACGACACACTTTAATCACAGCAGCTCGTGAACAGTTCACCATTTGCGCTGTTTTAGAAATACTGCCACCCTTGGCCCGAAAGCCGATAATCATCCCTTTTTGCAAATCTGATAAATCGCTCCTTTTATCCATGACAGCAACGAGTAATGTTTTCAGAATGCCTACAGCACACCTTATATACCCTCCAAGCCAGCTCACTACCCGTGCCTTTTTTCATTGGCTACGTGCTGTTGACGTCAAAAGTAGAAGGTGGTCACAATGTGACTCGGCTATGTATATGTATATATACATATATATATATATAGACTGGCACAAGACAGACCGTTGTGGAGGAAACTTGGGGAGACCTTCGTCCAGCAGTGGATTGATAATGGTTGACAATGATGATGATAATGATGATATATATGGGGGCACAACCGGTGTGCAACGTCACCGACCAGCCAGGAGTCATGAAGCAGCTAGTGCATCATTGTGCATACAGTCACAGAGGAGACGACGTGTTTCATGAAGTAATACTTGTCATGGAGTGGAGCGATTATGGCAATCGTATTGCTGTAATAGCGCTGCACAAAGTCGGAAAATCAACTTCCGAAATTTTCAACATGCTGAAAAAGCTGAAAATCAGCCAAATTTTTCTACCGGACGATGAAAAGATTCGAGACTGGGACCGTCCCTGATCGCCCCAGAAACGGTCGGCCGTGTACCGTGAAGACAGCTCGCCTAGTGAAAGCTGTGGCAGCCCGTATTCGACGAAATCCTGTCAGAAAACAATCGGTGATGGCTCGTGAGCTCAACATTTCAAGAATGTTGACGTCACGCTGCTGAGTGACCAAAGTGCGAGGGCTTACCGGCTGCGTAGAAGGCACTTCCTCACTCCACAACTGAAGTAGCAGAGGTGCCAAAAGCGGAACATTTGTCCAGCGTTACGCAGACAATCGCCACAGACAAATCCTTTTCTCTGATGAAAACATTTTCACTACTGAAAAGACTTTCAACCACCAAAATGACAGGGTGTATGCGTCAACCTCAGGAGAAGCTCAAGAGAAAGCTCCAAGGGCCATGAGGGGCCATCGTCCTGCTTCTGTCATGGTTTGGTAAGGAGTCTTCTACGAGGGTACCACAGAGCTCCATTTCTGTAAGAAAAGAGCGAAAACATCAGCCAAAGTCTACCCGTACAGGGTTTTGGAGCCAGTGGTCAAAACATGTGAGTCTCACCCTTTTCCAAAACCGACACTGGAGCTTGCAGAATGATTCCGCACCTGTCCACAAGTCAACCCAGGAGTGGTTTCAGGCGAATTTTTCAGACTTCATTTCTCCAGCTGATTGGCATTCAAGCAGTCCAGACCTCAACAAACTGGACTACACATTGTGGGCCACACTGGAGGACATTGCATGCAGAAAGAGACATCCCAGTATTGACAGTCTCAAACGCTCTTTGGTGCGGGCAGTAGCAGTTTTCCCTGTGAAGACCCTACGTTGAGTGGCCACAGAGACTGAGTGAAGGCAAAAGGGTGCCATTTTGAAAAGTGATTGGTGCCATGTATTCACAAGTTCACTACTTACGTCACATCACAGCTACATTAAAATATCTTTAAATTTCTTTTGATATTTCATTGAATACTTTGTAACACTATTTATGGTAAGACTATAGGTATATGCTTCGAAAACCGCCTCAGCCGGTCTTCGAAGCGACAGCCACTTCTTTTTTCAGGACTGCACCGCTGCTTTACATGTACAAAGGCCGTTCCATAAAAACAGTTGTTGTTTTTTGAGCTGGTAATCGTGCGAAGGGGGAAATAACCACTCAAACGACTAACTGGATTAAGAAAGTATCTATGGCAACAGTTATTACCCATGGAAGACTATTCTGGTTTCATTATTGCGCAGTTGTTTAAGTTACGTCTGCATTTCGCCATACAGATATGGAGGTGAGTAATTCAGAGTTAATAAGTGAAATGCGTTGTGCGATAAAACTTTTGCTATCGTTTGGGTAAAATGGCTCCAGAAACAGTTAATTTAATGAAAAAAGCTTACAAAGATAAATGTTTGTGTGAGTCAACGATTTATTGATGGCACTATGATTTCAAAAAATGGCGTTTCTCGGCAGAACTCGCTCCTAGGCCTGATCGACCTGAAAGTGTTGTTACGGAGCGTATTGTTAACACTGCTTGGGCAATTCTGCAAGTAGATCGACGAATGACGTGTGAAGACATAGCGTCGTCAAATAATATTTCAAAAACGTCGGCATTCCGCATTCTACGCAACAAATTACTGCTGCATCGTGTGTGTTCCAGATGGATACCTCATCACCTGACGGGAGAACAGTTGTTAGCCAGAGTTCAGGTGTGTCATGAGTGAAAACAAATGATTGTAAAGCATCCAAACTTTCTAAACGCAGTAATAACTGCCGATGAGACATGGGTTCACTATTTCGACCACTCACGAAGCGCGCAAAGAGTGTCTGGAAACACCCAGGCTCACCCTCCTCCGAAAAAAAGTCCGCCAAAACAAATCAGCTGGGAAAGTGATAATTTTCTTTGATCATAAAGATGTAGTCCACCAGCATGTTGTTCCCCCACAAATTACAATCAATGCTGAGTATTACATTTCAGTCTTGAAGCGTCTGCGACGATACATATCAATTAAGCAACCGGAATTGGTGGGCAAGTGGACCCTACACCATGATAACGCCCGCCCACATGTGGCTGCTTGTGTTCAACAGTTTCTTACGAAATGCAGTATTGAAATCATGCCACAGCTCACCTACAGTCCTGACCTCGCCCTGTGTGATTTCTAGTTGTTTCCAACAATGAGGGAGAAGTTCCGCTGCGCGACCTTCAACACAGATGACGTTATTGTAGCTGTACAGGGGTCGCTAAAGCAGCTTCCACAAAATGCCTTCGCCACATGCTTTGAAAAGTGGACTGAACGATGGGACCGTTGCAGATCATCTGAGGAAAGATACTTTGAGAAAGAATAACATAAATTTTGTTGTACTTATATTTCTTCATTCTGTGTTATTTTACTCTCAGTTTTCAGGGAACTGCCGTTGTAGTACGTTATTTCTGTTCTGTAGCAGTTTCTCTCGTGCTTTCGCCGAAGTAAAGAAGTTTGCAATTGGGGAACTGTCTTATACATCTCGAAGAAGAAATGAAATGTTGACGGAAAATCGTCAATGATTACACTCTGACACAGCACGATATGAGCAAATGAAGCAGCAGCAGAAAGGAACCAGAACTAAATTCAATTAGCTGATAAAGCAAGCAAAAGAAGTTGACAAATATTTAACCTCAAAGTGTTATATTATATATAAACACCCAAATCAGTCTTTCTCTGTGGAAAATTCGTGTGCGCTCTCGTGATGTCAAAATGACTGCCTACTATATTAACAGCACGCGATTATTTTTAGATGTCAAGGTGATCGCGTGCTAATTTAAAAGCATTGGATTATTAATGACTTGAGTCCTGTTTTCCCGATCTACAAAATTTGAATTGAATTCTTAATATCACAACGAGTTGTGTTTGCGCGCGATCACTTTTAGGTGTCAAGGTGATCGCATGGTAATTTAAAAAACATTGGATTATCAATTACTCGAGTTCTATTTATCCGATCTACAAAATTAGAATTAAAACCTTAATATTTCGGCAAGTTGCGTTTGTATATTAACTGAATTTAGCACAATTCTAATATTAATTTGTATCCTTCAATTATTTTTTTACTTTAATTTAACTAACGTTCCGAGTTTTGTGCTAGTTATACTAAACATTTTACAAAATATCGATCTAAACACTCTAACCTCACAATAAAAACTGAAATCTTGAGATTTCAAAGTCAGCAAGATTGCATCTAAAAAGCAGATGTCCCAATAGCACATTGTCGAGAATTTAGATAGTTCCGATTTGTAATACCAGATGTCGCATTATTTTGTAGAAAAAGCTTCGGTATGAAGTTTCAAACTAACCGTCGAATAGGACAATCTAAAACAAGCTGTGAATGCAATAACAAGTGTGCCGGAGAAAAAACAATTTAACGAAAAAAGAAAAATCAAAGTAAAATTTATTGCTGTCAGTTTACCCGAAAACAACTTTCCGAGCTTAGTCCTGATTATATTACACATTTTTCAAAATATCGATCTATCTAAACTACAATTGCTGAACAAATATTTTACACAGAATGTTATTTATCGCGAGGTTTTTTGAAGAACGGGAATAAATAGCATATAACTTTTTAGTTCAAACATGAATGAGTTCTTACTACACAGTCGAGTCACATTATTGTGACTCTCTCCTACTTTTGACGTCAACAGCGCGCAGCCAATGAGAGAAAGCGCGTGTCGTGAGCTGGCTTGGAGGGTATATAAGGTGTGCTGTAGGCATTCTGAAAACATGAGGCCGCGGGTGGCCGAGTGGGCAACGTTAGTGACTGCCACGGGAAGGGCCTTAGGTTCGATTCCAGTCAGGTACGAACGCTCGATCCACTAAATACCCGCCGTGCGTCGCATGGACACGTTAAGCCGTCGGACCCCGGGTACTGGCCCCCGGTAATAAATAAGGGCGTCTTTCTCCCCCCCCTTTCTACTTCGCTTCCGTGTCACTTTCCTATCGGGCACTCTAGCCCAAATCTCCTAGTTTCCTATTTCTAAGGGTTGTTTAAGACCTGGGGTCAGACACTCCCTTCCTAAAATCCTCTACATATGATCATGATCTGAAAACATATCCCTCGTTGCTGTCATGGATAAAAGGAGCGATTTATAAGATTTGCAAAAAGGGATGATTATCGCCTTTCGCATCAAGGATGGCAGTATTTCTGAAGCAGCGCAGTTTGTGAACTGTTAGCGTGCTGCTGTGGTTGAAGTGTGTCGTGATTGGAGAAATGGCACCATTGCGAATAAGCGACCTGGAAACTGAATTAGCACCACGTGCCATTGAAGTGAGAGTTGAACGTCGGCTTCGAAGGTGCGTGAGGGCCGATCGATACGATACAGTGGAGCAACTCACTGGCTGAATGAACCAGTGGGCTATCAGAAGTGTGACTAAAACGACAATTCAGCGAACCCTGCTGCGTATGGAGCACCGATGCAGACGGATGGTCATTGCGCCTATGCTGTCGAAGGTGCATCGGCAGAAAAGTCTTACATCTGCACTGCAGAATCGGAATTGGACCTCCTCTGATTAGCAAAGGATTGCCTTCTCCGATGAGTCACGTTTTCTGCTTCATCGAACGGACCGACGTTGGCATATAAGACGAGAAATATCGGAGAACAAACACTCTTCAACCATTGCTAGAAGAACACAAGCTGGTGGGGACAGCGTTATTGTCTGGGGAATGTTTTCGTGGCATTTTCTGGGTCCACTCATACATGTGGAAGGCACAATAGATCGAATTCGTTATGAATCCATCCTTGCAGACCACGTACACACATACATGCTGATTGTATGACAATGCGACGTGTCACACAGCTAGAAATGTCCGGCAGTGTTAGGAAGAGCACGATGGAGACTTCAAAGTATTTCTCTGGCTCCCTAATTTTCTGTACTTAAACGCAATTGAGCATCTGTGGGGCCACATCGATCGTGTTGTTCACTCTATGGATCCTCCACCACACACCCTCCAGCAGCTGTCAGATACACTGCAGTTAGCATGGCTCCACATACCTGTGAATACCTTCCAGCACCTTACTGAGTCACTCCCAGCCAGTCTAGCTGCTGTCCGCGCTGCAGACGGTGGTTACTCTGGATACTAGCTGGTGGACACAATAATGTGACTCGACCGTGTATGTAAGTTTTTACAATGATTCCTTACAGAAATCTGGCGTCTATTTGATTTATTTTCAATGTGCTTCAATTAAAAATTTCCCTCCGTCACAGGACGGGCAACATCCCCTATATATTAATATTTATCTAAGGCTTAATTAACAACCGTCCTAGGACGGGATATACGCTAGTCACAAAATAATAAGCTATCACGGTCCACTATACATATGTACTGTGACTAACTCATGCCGATAACTACATACATGAAAAACTACCGAAATGACACGATAACTACACTATCTACCAACAAGTAATTGGACACCTGTGATAGCAAAGGAAAACGAAGTTTATTCACCTTCAATAGTAGGTGGAGCCTCCACGAGCGGCGATTACAGCTGCGACCATCCGGGGCATACTCTCAACCAGCCGTTGAACTACGGCTAGCGGTATTTTCTTCCACTCGGCTTGGAGAAGACAGGTCAGTTCCTTCACCGATTTCGAACGGTGGGGGCACCGTTCGAAAATCGACGCTCCAACTCGTCCTAGAGGTGTTCGATAGGGTTAAGGTCCGGGCTCTTCGCAGGCCAGTCCATTCGATTAACCCCATTGTCACTATACCAAGCCATGGTGGACCTCGCAACATGACAGGTGGCATTGTCATCCTGAAAGTAACATGGGTCCACCCCGTAAAACTGCCACAACGTAGGAAGCGCATGGTCATCCAAAATGGTGCAGTAGGTCTCGGCGTTGAGTCTACCAGGAATTGCGACCAAGGATCCCGTGCCATACCAGGAGAAATACCCCCATAGCATAATTCCACCGTCGCCAAACTTCACAGTTGGCACAATACATTTCGGCCGGAGGCGTTCTCCAGGCAGACGCCAAACCCAGACCCTGCCATCCGAACGGTAGAGGGTGAACCTTGATTCATCTCTCCAGAGAACCGGTTTCCACTATTCAGCGGTCCACTGTCGACGTTCTTTGCACCACGTTAGACGAGCAGCGCTATTGGACTTGGTGATCAAAGGCTTGTGGGAGGCAGCAGGTCCATGATAACCGAGCAGATGGGCTTCCTTACGGATGGTATTCATCGAACGAACACTTCCGGATGCCTGTTGAAAGTCCTCGCAGATGTGGCCCATCGATTTGGTGCGGTTCTTCCGAATTTCTCTGGCCAGCACCCGTCGGTCTCTAACTCCCAGTTTTGTGGGTCTGCCGGGTCGGGGCACATTCCGACAGTCACATTTCATCTTCCACTTGCCAATCACGTAGGCCGCTGTCGATTTTGGGAACTTCAACTCGCTGAATATGTCACGTATGGATCGGCCATTTCTGTGATATCCGACGATTACACCTTTCTCGAAATCAGAGAGCTCCGAACTGCGTGGCATCTTGCACGCGACTGGTTGCGTTGTTGTTTCCCACAAGATATTTAACGGCGGCGGCCGTGACGTGTATCAGGACCGCAGATATCGTCGATTGCAGGGGTGTCCAATTACTTGTTGGTAGATAGTGTATTTTAACTCCAATGTTAAAATATTTAATATATACATTTAAAAGAGGATATAATAAAATATGTACACACATAGGATCTTTCGGTGCCCAAAGTGGGTACCATCTTCAGATGCTGTTAAAATTCACCAAACGAACGTGACAAACACTGTATTATTTATATAAACCATACAGTCGTGATGACGTAACTAGTATAAAATGGGCTTAACCAATGAGAGTATGGCACAACATTTGTTGTTGGTCAAACATAAAAGTGATAGGAAGAGTTTATTGATTTATTAATACCTAACATGACAAACTCAAGTATGTTTTCACGGTATGGGTATACATTTTGGTAAATTATCATTACATGCTGTATTCCCATATTTCATAATGTACAAACTCTCAACAAATGTTAAAGTTGATCTAGATTTTGGTGTGTTGAGAATTTTAATCTGATTCCAGGCAGGAAGATAATTACCTTGGTTTACAAGTCGTGCTAAAGCTGTGGTTGTATCTCTATTTTTATCATATTTATGTTCTTTTAATCTAGCAGATATTGAACGAAAAGTGGAGCCTATGTACACTTTTTGTTGCTCATTTTCTTCTATTCTGTTAAGAGGGATAACATATACACCATGTTTCATATCAAAAGGCACAGGGTCTGTCTTTTAGAAGTAAAGACTTAATCTTGGTTTTGTTCATTCCAATATCAAAATCGTATTTATGACATATCATTTTCATGAAATAGCACAGTTTCGGTACAAACGGGAGAGAACCAATGTATTTCCTATGCTTTTCTTCATATACAGATGTTAATGTTTTAGTCCTGTTCCTTTTAATCTTGTCTACTATCCTATGTATGGTTTCATCTGGATATCTATGATTACGGGTGATATTATAAATGGTATACATTTCTTGCTTTCGAAGAGCTCTGGTGGACGAATGAGTAAAAGATCTTATAAGAAAAGATATCGATGATTCCTTGTAGCTCCATAGGTGTGCCGATGCCCAAGGTATTAGTATCGTATCTGATTCTGGTTTTCTATATACTGAAGAATTAATAGTTGATTTAGATGGGTTTATAGTAAGCATGATATCTAGAAATGGTAAATTACAATTACTTTCATATTCTACAGTAAACTTTATAGTGTTAAATACATTTGATAACTCAGATGCAAATGTTGGTAGGTATTCCAAAGGATGGTTCCAGAATACCAAAATATCACCTACATATCTGAGATATAGTATAGGTCTAACTGGTTGACTGAAGAACTTTGTTTCCCAATACTTGCATGCAGATTTCTGCAAGGGTTGGGGAAAGAGATCCCATTGGTGGTGTCTCTTCACATTGCCGACATATTATCCCATCGAACTTAAAAGTAAGATCTCTTGTAAACTAGTGATAGTGCTTGTAATACAGCTTCCACCTCAGGAGATAGAATGCCCAATGTCAAAAGAGAGGATTTTATGATGTAATGTCCCTGTTGTACTGGAACACTCGGGAACAGAGATGCAACATCTAAGGAAAGCATAGTAAAAGGTTGTGTGATTGCAGAAATTGATTTAATTCGATCCAGTACTTGAGTGGAATTGGTAACAGAAAAAGTTGAGGTATTAATAAAAGGTCGCAAATATTGAGCTAAGGCTTTTTCCAGTGGGTGGATAGGGCTATGTTCAGCTGCAACTAAATCTAATTGGGTGTCCCGTCTTGTGTAACTTAAGTTTTCCAAATAGTTCTGGGACTCTAGGTCTTAATGGATTAAACAATTTTGATGTAATGGAAGTGGGAAGTTGTGAATGATATTTTAATTTGTTAACAGCTGTGATTGTAGCAAGTACTGGGTCTTTAGGAATAACACAGTGTGGTATGGATTCTACAGAAAGTTCCGTTTTGTCAACAGTCACCTTTATTCATAATAACAATTTGTGGAGACTTGTCCGCAGAAATTATCGAAAGTTCTGCCTCGTTGTGTAATGTTCGTAACTGTTTGATTTCTTCTCTATTGTTTCAAGTTTCCTCATTATGAATACCATAGTTCATAGATTTCAAAGTTTTTAAAAGTTCATACCTGGTCTGTTGTTGAGTCGCAGGTGGAAAGAATCCAGCAATTTTCTTTAGTTGAGGCACAATATTGGAGGTCTTTATATTTATCTTGTGGTTACGCAAACTTTAAGCCTTTTTGAAGGGCTCGACATTGGGTCTCATTAAGAGGGATATTACTTAAATTGACATAGTTAGGTTTAAAAACTAATGTCATGGTTTTCTTCCGAGGTTGTCTACGGTACTTCCATGTCACATCTTGGTCCACAAGTAAGCATAATTAATGAATATGTCGTTGATTTATAACGTTGTACCTCTGAAGAAATAGCGGATAATAAGGTAGCATATAAGATGTCCAATATTAGTTGATGATAGTTGCCATTTACTTGTGAGTATAATGAATATGATCTTCTTTGTAAATAGTCCACATAGTTCCTTTTACGTCTTATTTCTGCCAGGAGTTTTTTTTCGTTCGCAACCCCTTAACAGGTGAAAATCCCTTCGAGAGTATGGGTTGCGACGTATTCTAAGATATTTAGGTATAAAAAATGTTGTCCCATACTTTTTGTATTCTAAGATATTTAGGTAGTCTTTTTGGTTAAGCCCATTTTATACTAGTTACGTCATCACGACTGCATGTCTTATACATGTATAAATAATACAGTGTTTGTCACGTTCGTTTGGTGAATTTTAACAGCATGAAGATGGTACCCACTTTGGGCACCGAAAGATCTCATGTGTGTACATATTTTATTATATCTTTTAAATGTATATATTAAATATTTTAACATTGGAGTTAAAATAGTTATCGTGTCATTTTGGTAGTTTTTCATGTATATAAAATAATAAGCCCTGTAGGCCAAGTGGTCGGAGGCGTTGGCTTCTGACAGTTCGTCCGAGATGTGTCCGAGTTCTATTCCCGGATGAGCAACTTTATGGTCACAAGGAATCGCCCGACTCTAATTTAGAGTCGCTCCTTCCAGGAAAGGGAACAAGCCTGTGCCGTAAGACAAACACACTACCATCCAGGATTCGAACCTGGGCAAACCCTGACTAACGGTTAGAAGCAATCGCTTTGACTAGGCGCGGACTGGACCGCCATATTTTAGGCCAGTAGAACTTATACTAACTCAGGAAAAAAAAAAAGTAAAGTATTAAATACTTGTACTTCAATATTCTTGTAGGAGAGAACCGAGTTACACTAAAATAGCAGAGTTTGTTTAAAACTTCCCGCCTTCAAAAATAAAAAAGAAAAAAAAAGAAAAACCGTAAATAGCAAATGTTCTATTGAGGTAAAAACTGCTTTTAATATCGCCCCGTTCCTCGACTTACAAATTTAAGACCCATCCCTTTGAGCCAATCTTTTACTCCTGTCCGCTTTTGCCAATTGCATTTGCAGTTCAATACACGTAATCATTACAACTTAATTAAATATGCTATCAATGGTTTGGGACAAACTCTAAATTCATTGCGTACGTTAATGCATTGAGGTTCACCTACGGTAAAATTTTCGGGTTGCTGCTTTTTATATGTACATATACGCTTTATTTATTTTTGAACAAGATCTGCGCCTGATTTACTGCTCTGGGCATTCATTATCCTCTATCCGACAGATCCAGCAAAGACCTCGGATGAGGTAAAGGAACTTGTGCAGGAGGTGTTCGTCGAAACCCATAGGGACTCCCATCAAAGGAGTGAAAAAGATATCAAAAGGTGGTATCATAATCGAATGCACTGGGGCGGAAGGGGTGAAAGCAGCAACAGAAACAGTTTTGTTCTTGCCTTAAATTGTACCAGCGATGTGCTGTCCAGGGAAATGGGTAAAATGTTAATAATTGCCTGAATAATAATAATAAATAATAATAATATTGGGTTGATGCATAAGTTCATGCCGTTTTTTTGCACCGCACTACAGGAATGTATTACATCAAAACGGGAAACTGAATGAATCAACTATGCACACACACACCCTCTCATTGTTTACGATGGTGTCCCAACGACTGGATAGGTCTGCAATGCCATTCTTGAAAAAAACATTCGTTTTGCTGCGAAAAAATCATCAAGGAAAATCTGGAGATCAACATCATTGTTGAACGTTCTGCCACAAAGTGCATTCGACGGAGATCGAAACATGTGACAGTCTGAAAGGGCGACATCTGGGGAATAGGCCGGATGTGAAAGTATCTCCCATTTTACGTCTTGAATGGCCATTTTGGTTATGTTTGTACTATGAGGGCGTGCGTTATCATGTTGGAAAATGACACCATGGCGCCGATGTAACCGTTTCTGTTGCATTGCTCCTTCTCATGGCGTTGTTCACAATAGAGTGTAGCATTGATGGTCCGACCTCGGCAGCATTTCTCAGAAAATAATGCCTTCTATGTCCCACCAGACATACAACGTGATTTCAGCTGGGTTAAGGTCATGCTTTGGACATTGTGTGGGCGTCTAGTTTGGACTTAACCTTTCCCTCCGATGCCTGAAATTGACGTACAGGCACCACTTTTCATCTCCAATGACAATACGTGTCATAAAGGGTTTGTGTTGCTGAGAACATTCGCGATAACGGGCGAGCAAGGAACCACATATGGCAACACGCTAATTCTTGCTGTCCTCGGTGCGAGTCTGAAGCACCGAAGACCCCAATTTCTGAACCTATCCCATACGTTCCAGGTGTCGCACCACTGTGGCCTGATCACAGTCCATCTCAGTGGCCAATTCGCGTGTGGTTTGACGCGGATCCAAGTGGATGCGATGGTTCAAACGATCCTCATCAAAGTGAGATGGACGACCTGAGCGCGGAGAGTCGTTGAGGTCAAAATTGCCAACTTGGAACCGCTCAAACAATTTGCGGTCTGTCCTCGGAGCAATTATAGCATCCTCCCCAGGCACAGCACAAATTCGTGAAGTAGCCTCGGCGGCTGCGGATCCCTTGTTGAACTCGTAGAGGAGTAGATGTCGGAAATGTTCATTCCTCTCTACTTGACACTCCATACTTCCGGACCTGGAAACCAAAAAAAAAAAAAAACATTAGCCACAATCACACAACACAGTATGATTTAGATAAACAACATTACTGGCTACATTTTGATATACGAGTGGCCATCTGCACCGTCACTATACTGACCTGGGAAACACTGGTGAAATAAAACGGCATGAACTTATGCATCAACACATCAATAATGATAATAATAAAGTGCCGTGATTAGTAGGCTTGTGTTGAAAAGATGTTTGAATAGTAAATGTGGATGCTGACATATCGTCGTTCCTCTTGAGAAGGGATGCCTCGATAACTTTCCCCAAAAGTGGACCACACAAAATAGCTTCCAGTGCCGTTTATGGATCGCCAGTCCGCCACTGGCTTTGACTGCTGTGCCAATAGAGAGGCGTTGGGTGGCTTCTCAGTGCTTTTCTCTCTCTCTCTCTCTCTCTCTCTCTCTGCAGTACCACCAGTTATTTATACACTCCCCAAATTTCCTCAGACACCCCCATAAAAATCTCAACACCCCATTTTTTTAGTTCTTCTCTAAATCATATGTTTAAGTCAGTCTTTGCAACCATCAGACATTTATCTTCAATGAATGAAATACGGGGATTGCACCATTGTACAATACAATGAATGATAAAGATATAGATAAATATTGATAATTGTACAGTACAATGTCATTGTATATTACACCATTGTACAATACAATGTCATGTAGTCGTTGAGGTCAAAACTGCCACCTTGGAACCGCTCAAACCATTTGCGGGCTGTTCTCGGAGCAATAGCATCCTCCCCATACACAGCACATATTTGTCGAGTAGCCTCGGCGGCTGTGGATCCCTTGTTGAATTCGTTCAGGAGCAGATGTCGGAAATATTCGTTGGTAAGTCATAATTTTGCAAATTATCTGACTTACCATCCATGTCATATTTACACATAAAAACGGATTTACATCTTCGAAATTTGTACAATACAAATTTGGAAGATGTGGATCCGCTTATTGGTGTAAATAGGACATGGTTGTTAAGTCAGACAATATCCGAAAACTTGAAATTTTCATCGTCCTAAAGCGGGAATCGAACCCGCGTCTCCTGGATAGCGCACGAGCATGCTACACTATCCGTGATTGTTATATTGAAATTAATTGGAAACTTGGTTGTTCTGGGTGATGTAGTGATGGTTAGCATACTCGGAAGCTATCCGGGAGACGCAGGTTCGATTCCCGCTCCAGGACGACTAAATTTTCAAGTTTTCTGATATTATCTGACTTATCCATGTAATATTTACACCGATAAACGGATTGCCATCTTCAAAATTTGTATTGTATGGTGTAATCCTATATTTCGTTCATGATACTAGGCTATAATATAAAGTTATTTTTAACGATGGGAAAATATTCATCCTTGGAAACACATTAATTGCAAAGAAAATTACTACAAAAGTTTTACCATTGGAAACATAATGCAGTTTTCAGGAGGATCCACCTTAAACTGTGTTGTCTGGCAGGTGTCTCCGTAGCAAACATTTGACGCGAATTGTTCTAGTTACGCATCTGAGCGGAGAAATACGTACAATCCACTCGCTGCATTCTTATCTTTCACAGCAAGTTATTTATCGACCGACTACAGAACGTCGATTCCTGAGAAACAATCCCCGCACCGTTGCTGGAAAGAGATATCATTGTTTGGTCCTTATAGGTATCCAAAGGAATTACATTTTATTTGCTTTGACTACACTATAAACAAATTCTGAAATTCACGAGCCACTTTCCCCGAATTCCTTTCGTGAATATATATATATATATATATATTTTTAATGGAGGTTTTTAGACCACCGTGAGGAACTCGGTGGGCTATAAGCAGTCTCCCATCCCTAATTTACGGCCATTGGTTCCAGGGAAGGGAGAGAGCCAACGCCGTAAGACAAACAACATCCATGTCTCACCGGCATTCGAACCGGGACCCATCTCGGAAGAATGATCAGAAGACATCGCTTAGACTACTGCGTCGGCGGAACATATTTCTAATACCTTTTCCGTGAAATGACGGAAAGAAACCTGAATTTCGTGGATTTTTCGTACGTCAGAAAAAATCTGAATTTTCAGAAACCTTTGCGCAATTCCTTTCTTATATTGACAATAAATTGCCGATTTTAAGATGTGTTAAGGGTAAATTGCCGTTTAAAAAAATTTCCGTGACTCACTTATAAACATGGAAAGAACTATGACTTCTGTTTGATGCAATGAACAGTATTTCGAAAAAGATGACCACTTCTATGATAATTAACCCCCCCCCTTTTTTTTTCTTTATAAAAACATTCTCATTTGTTTTGGGACAACCCTTGTACTTCTGAATTATTTCAGCAAGCACAAAGTTTATGAAAATATTAATATCTACCACTTCGGTAACCCATCAGAGGCGTACTACTGTAGAACGGGGCCGTGCAGTTGTACTGGAGCCCAGCCGCTTGAGAAGCATATTGCCGGCTAACGATAAGTTACGGATAGGCTGAAAGGCAGCGATGAAAAATTGAGAATACGAGATAATAATCTTAAAATTCCTGTCTCATTGCAGAAAGACTTTTGTATGACATTTACAAAGGTGAAAAAAATTCATCTAAACAACCAAAGGAAAACATTCTTACCATATAAAAGGCAAGACTTGCGGTGACGTGGATCACTTCTTATCTAACTATATAAAAAGCAAAACGTTATAGACGATGAAAAGACTTTAACGAGACATTCATGTGGCACTCTTGAGCAAATTTGTTAGGCCAAACTCTTTCTCGGAGAGAGACCTTCAGATGGTAAATTTTCTAAATGTTGCTCAAAAGGAGCAGTAAAATTAGATCCCATTCGCACTTCGAATATAAAGATAAATTCCACCGTCGCTGAAATCATTCGATCTACGAAATCCATCATTTGGAAAGAAGCTACTACAATGGCCCCTGGTACTGCTTTACTTGAAGTTGACCGCATACTGAAAGAAATTATTAAAAATCAGAAACCTTTTGGTGGCAAAGTCCTTTTACTTGGAGGAGACTTTAGACAAACTCTCCCTGTTGTCAAACATGACAGAACCAAAATAATCGAAGCCAGCATTAAATTCAACCAATTATGGGAGAAGTTTGAGATTCTAAGACTCAAAAGTAATGTTTGATCTGAATGGATGATGTCATCGCTCTGTCCACGTTATTTCATAAACAACGCATAGCAACTGAAAAATTGTTCATCCGACACCGCTGGGATCGAGCCCCAGATCTCTCTATAACCAGTCGAGTGCGTTCGCTTTTACGCTATGCGTTGTTTATAAAATAACGTGGACAGACTGGCATCATCCATTCACATTATCTCCATGTATTTGCTAAATGTTCGATCTGTTGACTCATTATTCAGTGAATGCCGTTTACGACGTGGTGATGGTGTCCATGAAATAGCTGATGGTCTACCATAGGAAATTATAAAGATACCTACACATATTTTATATGATGGTGATACAGCCAAAAAATATTTGGTGAGAACTTGAAAATTTCTGATTTTAAAACATTTGCAAAGAAAGCCATTCTGTGTCCCAAAAACCCTGAAGCTGACAAATTAAATGAGAATTTTCGATCTCTTAGAGGGGACAGCAAGTACATACTTAAGTTCTGATTCAATTGATGCCGATGGCAAAGAAAATACTGAACAGTATTACCTATAGTTTTTAAATGAGCAAACTCCATCAGGAATGTCACTTTAGAAACTGATGTTGAAGATTGGATCTATTATCATGCTCCTGAGTAACCTCAATACACGAGGTTTATGCAATGATCATGACTGATCATGTGTAGAGGATTTTAGGAAAGGAGTATCTGACCCTTGGTCTTAAACAACCCTTAGAAATAGGAAGCTAGGATATTTGGGCTAGAGTGCCCGATAGGAAAGTGACACGGAAGCGAAGTATAAAGGGGGAGGAAGACGCCCTTATTTATTACCGGGGGGCCAGTACCCGGGAGGTTTATGCAATGGAAACCAACACTGATAGTTAAAGAACTGAACCCCAATTTGATCATTGCAGAAATACTCACAGGCTCAGCACGTGGTAAGTGTTTTTATTCCACGAATTGACCTCGCACCTACTGATAAACACCTCCCATTCATATTAAGAAGACAATTTCCTATAAAACTCGGCATTGCTATGACCATTAATAAGACTCAAGGTCAAACATTCGAGAAAGTAGGTAATTACCTTCCTGAACCAGTGTTTAGCCATGGACAACTTCGTGTTGCATTGTCAAGAGTTCGACGGTTTGATGATGCCACAGTTAAAGCAGTCCATGGGCCAGAACAAGGAAAAATACTTCCAAATTCCGAAAAGATATTTACAAAAAATATCGTGTATTTTTTTGTAAATATGGAAGTTTAACGACCACCGCAGTATATTTCCCAACGTAGTTGACTTAATTGATAAATGCTAAAAAAATTCACAAAAGAAACAATGTAAAAAAAAAACCATGAGGTAGCACGCGAAAGGGAGTCCACGTCCCTTACCAAGGGAGGATTATCATCCGGCAAAGGCTTCCGTATTTTGTATTTCTGTGCATGAACAACGAAGCACATTAAGTGAATGTTTCAATGCACACCCATTATTTACGATGACTCCGCAAAAGATAATAAACGCTTGAATAACAAGTGATTTCTAGAACCCGTTGTATTCTTACCTCAACGGGATTTACAGCTAATGCTAATATAATTATCATGCATTGCGTTTATTGAACACACGCCGATCGTCACGTTGAACCAGTTATTTTTGTTATTACGAAAATAACCCTGAGAATGCACGATTTTCTTCCCTTCTCCTTTCCTCTTTTTTTTTTTTTTCTTTTGTTGATTAGTGGTTTAACGACCACCGTGAGTCGCCTTTCCCTAATTTAGGATCACTGGTTCCAGGGAAAGGAGAGAGCCAGTGCCATAAGACAAACATCTATCCTCACCAGGATTTGAACCCTGATCCCTTTCGGACGAAAGATCAGAAGCAATCG
Source organism: Macrothele yani (assembly GCA_039090855.1). NCBI lineage: Eukaryota > Metazoa > Arthropoda > Arachnida > Araneae > Macrothelidae > Macrothele > Macrothele yani. The sequence continues at coordinate 154,477,382 of CM077001.1, read as the reverse complement.
CTTAGACCACTGCGCCACCGGGCATAGGGGTAGCCAAGGGGGTGGTCCCTGTGCCCGGACTCTCCCCTTGAGGGGTGATTTAGTATGAATTTAAAACGATATATAAGTATATATTGGGCTTTCACCAATGAAATAAACCCATGGACCCCCCCTCCCCAAGAAATTTCTGGCTACACCACTGTCACCGCGGCCCTTTCCTTATTGGAGCCGTATTCTACGATAAAGCACCTTACTGCGCGATGTCAAGCTTTTAATCTCGCCGTCTGTTGGAGACGATGTTTCATTCTCACGTTCCGTCCCGTTGATTATTTCATACTGCCATACGCTGTATGCTGCTACATAGACGGTTGTGGAAGAAACTTGGGGAGACCTTCATCCAGCGATGGATTGATAATAAATGATTCACAATATTAAAAACAGTTTCTCAGTAATTTTTTTTTTCATTTTTGGACTTAAGGATTTTGGGCGTATTCCCACTCAGTATTTTTTCCCCCGGGAGGCTTTCAACGATTAACCAAACTCACGGACCCCCTTCCCCCTTAAGAAATTTCTGGCTACGTCACTGTGAGCTACTTATATACAGTAGTACGTAAGAAAATGCCGTGTGTAAAATGAAATTCGCGTCAATACGCCTAGGCATACCTGACATTAGCATTCAATAGCACTATTCTGAATCAGGCGCCCAATATTACTAGCTACACTACCGCAACCCATGTTCATGGGCGGCGGAAGGTAGGGGACACAGGGGTTTGGAACTCCCCCCCCTGAATTTCATGGTGCCCCTTACTGGGGAGTTTTTTTTATTGGAGGTTTAACGACCACCGTGAGTAACTTAGTGGGCTATAAGCAGTTGCTCGTCCCTAATTTAGGGCCACTGGCTCCAGAGAAGGGAGAGAGCCAGAGCCGTAAGACAAACAATATCCATGCCTCACCGGGATTCGAACCCGGACCCATCTCGGACGAATGATCAGAAGCCATCGCTTAGACCACTGCGACACCGGGGCGGCAGAGAAATGTCTTCCAAGTAAACATCTTAAAATTTTATGGTTCACATATGATTTAACATTATTTTTTTTTTTAATGAAGATTTCCTGGAGACCGTCACTACGTTTCGCATTTTTCTGAAAAACGCTACAAATAAAATTTTGAAAATTGATTTTGCACAAATAAGTTTAAAAGTAAACTCAGAGTTGTGTTCTTCACTTGTAAAAAGATCGTTAAAGAATTCTCAAGTGGCAATGGGCTGGATATATTGCTAGAACTGATCACCGATGGACAACTGAAATATTAGAATTGATATCAAGGGGCAGGAGAAAACCCAGAAGATCACCTGATTTGAAAGCATGTCGAAGAGACTTGGAAGAGATATGCCCAAGGCAGAAAGTTGTGGAGACTTGGGGGGGGGGGCTTCCATCCAGTAGTGGATTGATAACGGTTGATATATACGAGTACATACATATATATCCTCAGTTTTGTTCTCTCCCTTTTTCTATTGCTTCGACTCTCGGAAAAGTTGACCCCCGCCCCTTCCCCCGCGTAATTATTGGGTTCAGCTGGCTATGCCCATGTTAATACTTCTTTGCTCTAGCCTTAAGGGAAGCATTTAGATACGAGTGAGAAAAACTAAAAACATAACCGCGTGTAGCTTTAGGAAAAAAAGATTCCCAGTTTTGTTAGCTATGAAAAAAATGAGTTCATTTTTTGAAGTTTTTTCGAAAAACTTGCTTTCACCCACCCACCCACCCCTCCCCCACCCCCTCCCGAGAAATTTGAAATTTCTGGATTAACCTTTGAGAAACACCGTCGGTCTTCCATCCCAGAATTCCATCAACTATGTCAGATTTCTGTATATTAAGATAGTTTGCAACGTTGCTTAGAGAAAGGTTATTAATATGTCCTCCCAGGTTAGAAATCTAAGTTCCATTGCACGTGGAATGTTGATTTCCAATACTATTTCTGCAGAAGATTCACCGTTTTTATGCCGAACACTTAGAGAATGGGTACAAACGAGTGACACCAGAACTGACATTATCAGTCTGGCCACCCGAAAACTTATGGCATCATAGTACATAACTCGCGCGTGGCACCCATAGTACTTACTACACGTGCCCATGTTACAATAATTATACTTGATGTGAAAGTCAGCATTTTCATGAACTTAATTGCTCACATTTTAAATTCAGTTTCTCAAGTTTCATTCTATACAACATTGGGTGAAAACCAGGCTGACATCCTATCTCATTGGACTCTCCAATTATATTACGATTATATTACGTTGTAATAGCATGGAACTGAATAAAATATACTTTAATTGTAAGCCTACCTTATTCCGCGTATGTTTTCCTGGATATGACAGGGAAGGTCCCAGTCGAAGTGAATAGAACCATTATTATTTGAGTAGTTGGTTCAATTTTACTGACTTCGATTGCATTAGGCTTTTTGCAATAGCTGCTCTTCGCAGCCTGTCTCACACATCATGCGTTCACTGCAGCCATCGTATGCCAAACTTCGCGAGGTGGATTGTGGGTAAAACGGGGCGGGCAAAGGTAGGAAACACGAAGCTATAAGCGAAGACTACATCTAAATTTATATTGGCCGCCCCGGTGGCGCAGTGGTCTAAGGCGCTGGCTTCTGATCATTCGTCCGTAAGGGGTCTGGGTTCGAATCCTGGTCAGGCATGGATGTTCTTTTTGCCTTACGGCACTGGCTCTCTCTCTTCCCTGGAACCAGTGACCCTAAATTAGTGACGAGCGACTGCTTATAGCCCATTGCGTTGCTCACGGTGGTCGTTAAACCTCCAATTAAAAAAATAAAATTGTATTGTACTACAACATCGTGTACATCTGCGTTACGAGCGGCCCCTATGAGCTTGGTCGTCCGTGGATCTAATTTCAATCGCCTGCATCAACAAAATTAGACCCTCAGTGATTCTTTTTTTTTTTTAATCGAGGATTTAACAGCCACCGTGAACAATTTGATGAGTTATAAGTAATCACTGGCTCCAGGGAAGGGAGAGAGCCAGTGCCTAAAAACAAACACAAAATTCATGCCTCACCGGGATTTTTTTTATTGATGGTTTTTGTTTTCGTATTGGAGGTTTAACGACCACCATGAGCAACTCAATGGGCTATAAGCAGTCGCCCGTCCGTAATTTAGGGCCACTGGTTCCAGGGAACGGAGAGAGCCAGTGCCGTAAGACAAACACAACATTCATGCCTCACCGGGATTCGAACCCGGACCCCTTTCAGAAGAATGATCAGAAGCCATCGCTTAAACCACAGCGCCACTGGGGCGGCATTGAAGGTTTAACGACCACCGTGAGCAACTCAATGGGCAGTCGCCCGTCCCTAATTTAGGGCCACTGGTTCCAGGGAAGGGAGAGAGACAGTGCCTAAAAACAAACACACAATTCATGCCTCATCGGGATTCGAACCCGGACCCGATTGAACCACAACTGTTACCCTGCCTCCACCATTCTCTCAGTCATCGAAGATAAAACAAGCAAAAATAAAGGGTGCAATAACCAAAATGTTAAATTATTCATTCGAAGAAAAGCTATATCTCGGGCCGAGTGTCCACATCCATTCCTAACACCTGCTTGTTTTCACCCAACCCTGCATAAGATAAAACGTGAGAAACAATTTAAAATATGAATAATTAAGGTCATAAAAATACTTACTAAGCTGCCCCGGTGGCACAGTGGTCTAAGCGCTGGCTTCTGACCATTTGTCCGAAGTATGTCCGGTTTCGAATCCTGGTGTGGCATGGATGTTGTGTTTAACTTACGAAACTGGCTCTCTCCCTTCCCTGGAACCCCGGTGGCCCTTAGGAGCAGGCAACTGCTAATAGCCCATTGAGTTGCTCACGGTAGTCGTTAACACCCCCCCCTCCTCCCCGAAAAAAAAAAACCATTGATTATTCACTAACACCACCAGAGGTGACTTGCCGCCCTGGTGGCGCAGTGGTCTAAACGATGGCCTCTGATCATTCGTCTGTAATCCGGGTTCGAATCCCGGTGATGCATGGATGTTGTGTTTGTTTTACGACACTGGCTCTCTCCCTTCCTTGGAACCAGTGATCCTAAATTAGGGACGCGCGACTGCTTATAGCCCATGGAGTTGCTCACGGTGGTCGTTAAACCTTCAATCAGAAAAAAAAAAAAAAGAAAAAAGAGGTGGCTTTAGATTTTTTCGGTCTCTAGGCGCTAAAAGATTCAGGGACACCCGCCCTCCCTTTCTTATCGCATCAGAAATTTTCATTTGCCAAATTAACAAAAAAGTCAAGAAAAAAGTTTTTACGCTTTCTAAAATGCCATTCTTCTTGTTATTAGAACGTGTTGCAAGGAACAGTGCTTTTTTTTTTTTTTTTAATTGGAGGTTTAACGACCACCGTGAGCAACTCAATGGGCTATAAGCAGTCGCCCGTCCCTAATTTAGGGTCACTGGTTCCAGGGAAGGGAGAGAGCCAGCGCCGTAAGACAAACACAACATCCATGCCCTAGCGGGATTCGAACCCGGACCCCTTACGGACGAATGATCAGAGGCCAGCGCCTTAGACCACTGCGCCACCGGGGCGGCAACAGTGTTAGTGTAATCACTTTGTCTGTCGGTGCACATCGACTTTTTTGTTTTTAAGAGATATTTCAAAAATTATTTTTCCGGCAAGTAGGAAATCTAAGGATATTAGGTTTGGCACTTTCAGTGGAGGATTTTCAAATACGCATATGGATTAAAAGCAAAAGATGCGGTTTGAAAATGGAAAAGTTGGAACCACAGCTTTTCGAGTGAGAGTATCATTGAAACTTTTATTGCTTTTTCAAAAGTTAATTTTATGTCGATGTTTTTATTTCATTTCAGCCTAACTATTAATTCTTTTGGTTTAGGCTGGTTTAGGGGGTAATTAGGTCTGAGGAAGAACTTGATTACCCGGCCTTAAAGGGAAAAAGCAATAAACAGCAACCCCCCCCCATCATCAAGAAAGTTTCTACAAGCACTCCTCATTACAGCTGAGGTGGGACACTGATATTCTCCTTACACAATGAAAGTGTGTGAAGCAGGGGCACTCGAGAAATAGCCCACTTTTACGTATTCCTCCGACTGAATTTTTTGGGAGGAACGAATGATTATTTTGTTACCTATGAATAATAATCGTTAACTTCATTTGAGCTTTACTTCTGTTTGAAACGTTATTTCGTTGAACGAAAAATTCAAAATGAAACGTTTCCTTGTATCTATGTTGGGCGTTTTCCCTGAAATGGCATAGCAAAATTATTTGTTCTTATGTTAGCAATGCTTTGCTTCGACACAATTTTCTCTACAGCGTCCATATAGACGTAGAAAGGCGAATCTCTCACGAAGGAAAACATAAGTTACATTGTATAGTTGCGCTGAGTTCTTGGCCTTCCGAAGATAAGTCGCTGAACCGAATTTGCAAAGTATCATCAACCCTGAGTATATCTCGGGGACGACTAAATCCGATAAAGTAGGAGCTGAAAAGGAGTGCGTTGAACCTCCTCCAGCCGCCCCGGTGGCGCAGTGGTCTAAGGCGCTGGCCTGTGATCATTCGTCCGTAAGGGGTCCGGGTTCGAATCCCGGTGAGGCATGGATGTTGTGTTTGTCTTACGGCACTGGCTCTCTCCCTTCCCTGGAACCAGTGACCCTAAAATTAGGGACGGGCGACTGCTTATAGCCCATTGAGTTGCTCACGGTGGTCGTTAAACCTCCAATCAAAAAAAAAAAAAAAAAAAAAAAAAACCTCCTCCACAAAGGAGAGGTGTGGTGATGGGCAAGTGCATTTAGTGGCTTCGCTGAGTACCGAGTCCGTGAGCCTGAAGGAGAAGAAGACGTGTTCTCATTTACATATGCAGCAAGAGACGCAGACTTTGTGGAACGCACGCTGGAGGCAGAGAAATTTGCATAGGTTCGCGCTTCCGTTAGAGTCACGTTAGGGTTAACATCTTCTAAAGTCGCCATTGTTCAAAATTAAACAAGCGGGCTGTTACAATTTGTAATACCCAAAATAAACAAAATAATCACTCACCCCTTTCGAGGATGATGGAAAAGTGTATCCAAAACTTTCATGGAACTAAGCGCACAAAAAGAACAAACCAGGTAAGCGAAAAACTTCGAAAACTTTCGTCAACTTCCGGAATGAAGAAAAACACGACACTTTTAAAAATCTTGAAGGGGGACACTAGTACCCACTGAGATAGCCCATCATCCCCAATCCCTTACCCACAGACTAACGCAGAGAACAAAGCGAATCTCCGCCACAGATATTCCGTAATCCGTGTCACACCCATTTTTTACGCTTTTTTTTTTTTTTATTGGAGGTTTAACGACCACCGTGAGCAACTCAATGGGCTATAAGCAGTCGCCCGTCCCTAATTCCAACCGTAGGCTTTTTTACGCTTTCCAACCCTAATTTAGGGTCACTGGTTCCAGGGAAGGGGGAGAACCAGTGCCGTAAGACAAACACAACATCCATGCCTCACCGGGATTCGAACCCGGACCCCTTTCGGACGAATGATCAGAGGCCATCGCTTAGACCACTGCGCCACCGGGGGGCGGCTTTTTACGCTTTCCAACCGTAGGTTGAAGAAGCGTATATGCTCCAGCTTTGTCCGTCTGTCCGGACGATAACTCGCGTAAAAATGGTTCGATTTCGATGAAATTTTAGTATGTGGTAGGGGACTACCTGGGGACGAACCCTATTGAAAATGGCTAAAGTGGGATTAAAGGTCAGGACATAGGATCGGGATCCATTCCATTGCCCTTCTGCATCATAACTTGCGTAAGCAGGATTCGATTTCCATGAAATTTTAGTATGTGGTAGGGGACCACCTGAGGACTAACCCTATTGAAAATGGGTGAAGTGGGGACAAAGGTCAGGACATAGAAGTGGGATCTATTTCAGTGCCCTTATACGTCATAACTTGCGTAAATATGGTTCGATTTCGATGAAATTTTAGTATGTGGTAGGGAACCACTTGAGGACAAACCCTAACGAAAATGGACGAAATGGGGTCAAAGTTCAGACATAGGATCGGGATCCATTCCATCGCTTTTATGCGTTATAACTTACGTAAAACTGCTTCGATTGAGACAAAACTTTATCACATTGTTCCGGAAGTGTATATTGCCGGTTCTGTTGAATATCATCGAAATGGGGTCAAAGGTCAGGTCATAGGAGCGAGATTTATTCCACAGCCATTATCCTCTTAACTTGTGTAATAATTTGAGTAATGACATCTGGTATGTTGGAAAACGTATCACAATCAATGCATTGCATGATTTTGCTAACTTGTTGTCTTAAAGGAAGCAATTATTTATTAGTAGTGATTCATCTGTCAAAATAATGAGTAGACTTTTAAAAGGCGTCTACTGAAGGAGAAGATTCCAGTACTACTGTGCACCAGGCGATCGTTAAATTATAAAAAAAAATTGTAGGAAAATTGCTATGTGGCATGGGCAGTGCACACATTTCTACTTGCTGCGTCGTGATTACGCTAGAAATGGAGTCTTCAAAAGACTCGAGATCTTTTTATTATTTACGCTTTGCAACCGTAGGTTGAAGAAGCGTATATGCTCCAGCTTTGTCCGTCTGTCTGTCTTTCCGCACGATAACTCGTGTAAAAATGGTTCGATTCCGATGAAATTTTAGTATGTGGTAGGGGACCACCTGGGGACGAACCTTATTGAAAATGGGCGAAATGGGGTCAAAGGTCAAGACATAGGAGCGGGATCCATTCCATTGCCTTTGTGCGTTATAACTTACGTAAAAATGCTTCGATTTCGATGAAATTTCAGTATGTGGTAGGGGACAACCTGGGGACGAACCCTATTGAAAATGGGTGAAATTGGGTCAAAGGGCAGGAGATAGGAGCGGGATCCATTCCATCGCCCTTATGCGTCGTAACTAACGTAAAAATGCTTCCATTGCAACAAAACTTTAGTATGTTGTTCCGGATTTATATTGAACCAGTTCTGTTGAATATCATCGAAATGGGGTCAAAGGTCAGGGCACAGGAGCGAGATTTTTCCACAGCTATCATTGTCATAACTTGACTAAAACTGCTTCTATTGCTACAAAAACTTTAGTATGTTGTTCAGGAGGTATACTGAACCGGTTCTATTGAATATCATCGAAATGTGGTCAAAGGGCAGGACGCAGGAGCGAGATTTCTTCCACAGCCATTATCCTCGTAACTTGAGTAATGATTTCTGGAATGTTGGAAAGCGTATCAATGCATTGCATGATTTTACAAAACCAATTTAAAAAAAAATACTCTACACTCAATCATGAGTGGTTTCTTAAAACTTTCACCGTTAAATTGTTAAAGTTTGTTCACGACTGAATTTGTTTTCAGTGCGTACTCCAACAGTTCCTTCATTTAGAATCTAACAGATTTTTTTTTACAAGAGGGAATTTGTGAGGAGTTCCAGCGTAGTTACGTGCGCTTTTGTAGTGGACCGAAAGACTAAGATTTTCGGTTTGGTTTAGTACCCAATCCGCCCCTGGTGTGAAGAGTTAATTCTTCTTTCACCTACCACTAAATGGAAGGCTAAATTATTTTACCTGTTCCTTTCAAAACAAAGGCATCGATAAGAATTCGAAAATTTGGAGTATCAACAACAGCAAGAAAAATATATGTTACTAATATGAGAAAGTAAAATATCAATTCACAATGCAAATAAAGTGGTCGCTTTAATTTTACAAGGATTTTTTTTTATTCATATTTCGGTCCCTGAAAACCAAAACATTACTGACAATCTAATTCTACATAAAATAAAAATATCAACGTTTACCACAATGAAAGGTTTATTATACATCAACTATAGTTTCGCTGAGCTTTTGGCTCGACTTCATTAGGACGAATGAAGCAAACACATTCAAATCATTGTGACATCATCAGAGTTCTGGGGGTCACGGTTTTGGTGAGTTGTTTCCACGCGCTTGAGAGAAATGGAGTCGACGTCATGTCGTTGACAAGCAGTGAAGAGTTCCGGTATATGTGAAAAGATTGTGGTAAACGTTGATATTTTTATTTTATCTCAACACCACAAGTTTGGAGTCATAAATTATATATAATCCAATTCCACGTTTTCTGGGCTCCTCAAACTCTGGGGCCCTAGGCGCGCGCCTAGTGCGCTTATTTGGAAATCCGCTACTGAACACCACCTAACGCCAAAACGGTGAACGGAATTTACACTAACAGGCCGAGACTGGAACAACCGCCTTGCCAGCGCTGTGGCCCTAAGCATTTGCTTCTGACCATTTTTCCAAGGTTTGTCCGGATTCGAATCTCAGTGAGGCATACATGTTGTGTTTGTTTTAAGACATTGACTCTTCTACTTCCCTGGGGCCAGTGGCCCTAAATTAAGGACGGGCGACTGCTTTTTATCACATCGAGTTGCTCGAGGTGGTCGTTAATCCTCCCCCCCCACCCACCCACACACACTCACACTAAGAAATGAAACACTGACTACTTTATACATTAACTACACCTAACGCCAAAACAATGAACGGAATATACACTAACAGGCTGAGACCGGAGCAACCGCCCCGGCTTCTGACCATTCGTTCGTGGTTTGTGAGGGTTCGAATTCCAATGCGGCATGGATGCTGTGTTTGTTTTAAGGCTCTGGCTCTCTTTCTTCCGTGGAACCAGTCACCCTAAATTAGGGATGGGAGACTGCTTATAGCCTACTGATTTGCTCATGGTGATCGTCCCCCCCTCCCCCAAGAAAAAAGTGTAGGTCTACATTACTGAACCGTAGCAATGACCAGTTACTACCAGCTTACCGACTGGAGGGTTTGGTAAACAGATAAGCTACTTCTGCCTTGATTGAGCGTTGTGATCCGTTGCACAATTGGTAATCGTATGCTAGTGCGGAACTGAGTTCCACTGAACCCCATATCAAAAACGTCGTCGTAAATGTGTCTCCTAGAGGCTAAAATTACATGCCCTAGTGTTTAATGGTAAAGGCTCTATGAGAGTTTTAGGCGAATGTCATAAGACACATGGGGACGATGGAAAGAGAAAAGAACAGACGGTATATCAGCAATCATTGAAGGCTCGTGGTTTCAGCAAGCAGGTTACGCATGCATGACGACAGCTTATATGTATACATTTTTAAGTGCTTTACAATGGTATTAAAAGTACCTCAAGGTAAAAGATACCAAAAAAAAAAAAAAAAAAAACTCCTGCATTGGACGCCATGTCCGATGCATCATATTCTCGCAGAGCAAGTTCAAATGCACCACAAAAATATTGGCGGAGGCTGTGTCAGAGTGGCTCCTGACCGCAGGTCTTTTGGGCGTAGAATACGTCGCTTGGCTGTTGGGTGTCGGGTGGGTGTTAGAAATGAGTGAATGCGCAGAGTTTAGGTTTACAGAGATTTTTTTATTTTTCGGCTGTTTACAAAAATCTTGTACAAAATCCCTTGACACTAATCCTTTCTAACTGGTTTCTTGCTAAAAGAGCTACAACAAAATCAACAAACTTAAGAAGGGAGACTGATGTTTGCGTCACTTGTTTCCACTCAGCGGCATGATGTCCGTGTCAGGGAAAGGAGGCCTTCTTCCTTTCCCTTTTTTAAAGGGAACGCTTATCACCCGTGACAAGTTTATGGTCGGTGCTGCTGAGCTGCTGGGAGGAAGGAATTGTTTTCGGCAGCTTTCGTAAAATCCGACCGCTATGCGAACATTTGTTTGGGAAGCACAGAGAACTTTTTTTTTTTTGGTTGGAGGTTTAACGACCACAGTGAGCAACTCAATGGGCTATAAGTAGTCGCCCGTCCCTAATTTAGGGTCACTGGCTCCAGGGAAGGGAGAGAGCCAGCGCCGTAAGTCAAGCACAACATCCATGCCTCACCGGGATTCGAACCCGACCCTTTTCGGACGAATGACCAGAGGCCATCGCTAGACCACTGCGCCACCGGGGCAGCACAGAGAACTTTGGGCACCATTTGGTTCACATACATCAGCCGCTTAAAGGGTTAAAGGTAAGCACACAACTCTCAGAGTCAACATTCGTACCTCTGACCATGTACTGCTGATGAATAATGCCTCTGTAGTCCCAGAACACAGCGAGCATGCACTTATTCATTTCTGGGTTGTAATGGTGTACCCAATTCTCATCACCAATTACAATGGAAAATCACTTCCATATTTTTCAAGTCCTGATTTCTTCATTTCAATTGTTAGGTGACACAGAACCCAACAAGCACACAATTTGTTGTATCCTAAATCTTGAACAATCTCATTGACACTATGTAAACTAATGTTCAGCTTACCCGCTATGCTTCTCTGAGTTATTCTTTGATTTTTCCTGATGAGCTCATCAACTTTTGCTTGTTCAAATCACAAGCTCCGATTAAGAGTCTCCCACTCCGCGGTTGATTTTTTAGGGCCAACATTCCTCCCCTGTCATCTGATTTTCTTACCCAACAATGAACAGTGCTTATGTCCAAAGTTCCAGAACCAAAAACTGCCACTATTACTGGCCTCTTACTCCACGGCTGATCCTTTACAGCCAACATTCCGCCACTGTCCTTTGATTTTCTAACCCAATGACAAACAGTGCTTATGTCCAAAGTTTCAGAACTATAAACTTCCACTAATCTACAGTGAATTTCTTTGGGAGGTACATTTCATAAGTTAAAAACTCTACAAATAATTAATTGTAGTTTGACACCTGTCGTCATAGTTGTAAAAGAATCATCCATTTTAAACAAAATTTAATATGAACATATAGATGTATAGAATTCTATTACACAGTAAAATGATGCTAATAGCACAAAGAATCATTTGCCATCTTACTGGTTGTTAGGCAACAAATCATGTGTAAAGCACTTGCGCAGAGGCATTACTTATTGAACATGCTTCGTAATAAATAATATGTTTGTGCAGTGGATTTTCAGGACCACCTGAGTTATTGGACTTTGCTCATAGATATGAAACTTCTATAAATTTATAATGTACCAGAAAATATAAACAGATTGCAAGTGTTTGGAAAATTATGTTTATTTCTGAAGAAGAAAATGGTTTACACTTATCATATACAAGAATAATGCTCTTGAACTTAAAACAACAAAAAAAGTGGAATTATGTAATATCCTTGATTACATAGTTTCACTACATAAATGCACTGCTATAAAAGGCAAGTATCTACATAACTCTGATCACAAGGCACATACACAAGCAGTTTAAAGAAATGGGCTCATTATTCCGATCCTCACTAACACGGTTTAGATCTGTACTGCTTAAAACAAAATGTGAGCATTATGTACACTCAAAAACAATGAGATCACAGAACATGTTAATTCATTACAACATATCATCATCATCAGAGTCAAAATAAATGTCAGTTACTTCACATTAAAACAACAGATCTTGAACTGCATCCATCATGGAAAAATAAGATGATGCAAGTGTTCACGGAAAGTGTTAAGAAATTGTCAGTATCAACTTTTGAAACACTGTGAGAAACAAAAGAAGATATTTTCTTGTGATTACAAATCATTTGTATTTCCAAAGTGCACAAATTCCATTGTGTGTTTCTTATGTGACTTTGTTCTGTGATGTGACATAAAAGAAAGTTTTAAAAAGCACATAAACAAAGAGCAAACATTAAACACTAGAAAGCAGGCAAAAGGTACATACCGAAAAAATATTTGGGTAAGGTGTAATAATTAGAAACAATTCTACAGCAAGTATTAAAACTTACTGTTAACAGTTCTGTGCTTATGTCCCACCCAACTCTATCATGTTAATTCTAGAGCAGTGGCAGATTTGGGAATTTTCGCCACAAGGGGCCCAGATTTTGTCTTTTTTTTTTTTTTTTCTTTTGCAGGTGCAGACACAGAAGGAACCTTGGAGGGGGGACCCTTTCCCCAATCATTTTCATGCATGTTTTTATGTCAAAACTGTTTTAAACAAAGAAAAGATCTCATTCAACAGTAAATTAAAAAAATAGTTGAATGTTTTTCTGGTATACAACGCATGAAATATTTAGTCAGTTACAAAGTTTGTTCTGTACTGTGCCTTCTAGCCAATTATGTCAAAGGTTGTGCAGACACATGTACACACACAACAAACACATAGTTGCACAATGCTGAAAAGTGACCCAAGTGTTTCTTAAGCAATTCTAGGCTACTTCCCTTACATCTAGCAACATTTTTTGTTTATGTATGTAACATAATACTAACAAAAAGAAAATATTTGTTTGGAGGTTTAACGACCATCGTGAGCAACTTGATGGGCTATAAGCAGTCGCCTGTCCCTAATTTAGGGTCACTGGTTCAGGGAAGGGAGAGAGACAGTTTTTTAAGACAAACACAACATGCAAACCTCACCGGGATTTGAACTCGGACCCATTTTGAAAGAAGTGTCACTTGTGCAGCCAGCATGGCAAGAACAACAGGAACAAGAAACAGCAATGAGACTCATATGACCAAAAAAATATATTTCTCTTTCTTTTAATTGAATCATTACAGTGATTGAACAGGTGAATGAGTTTGTGTATTTAGGAAGCATAATTCACAGAGAACAAATTAGATGGTGAAACTAGTACTAGGTGAGTGAATTCTTCATATAAAAACATAGTTGCTTTAGGTTTTCATAAGAATAATGGGTTCTCAAGAGAATCTCGAATGGCTGTGTATGAAAGTGTAATTGTTCCTACTCTGATATATAGCTGTGAAACCTGGGTATTGCAGAAGAGACATAGGAGTCATTTGTGTGCTGCAGAGATGTGTTACTAACGGGTAATTTGTAGCAAGACACTCTCTGATCATGTGAGGAATGAAGATGTGCTGCAGTTGTGTAATGTGAGACAAAATGTTATCAGTAAGGTGAAGACTAATATTCTTTGGTGGCTTGCCCATGTTGATGTTGAAAAAATGAGTGATAGGATGCTTACTATGAAAAAGTTTTCAGCCCAAGTAGCAGGAAAGAAAGGCCAAGGAAGTCACGGGAGGATCAGATTCAGGAGTGTCTGCATGAGAAAAAGATTATGAGTATGAAGTATAGAAGGTCTTAAGTACATCGTGTGATGGATGTCTGTGAAGCCCAAGTTATGTGTCAAGATCACTGTAAATGGAGAAGTTTGATATGGGAACAGTAAGTAAAAATCAGTTAAAAATTTATCTTGTGGTTTGTATTTCTTTGTGGAGATAATCTCTGAATCTAAGAGAACAGCTTAGTGATATGTACATGTATGTATGTATGTATGTATGTATGTATGTATGTATGTATAATACATACATACCTTAAATTCATACATACATTATATAATACATACATACATACATACATACTTTAAATTTTGATTAAAATGAAACAGAGCATAACAAACATTTTAAAATTGTTAAATGAGCTCTGGAATTTATTAGGAATCCTGTTTATTTGGACTCTTTATTTTTTGAAAATACCACTCTCCACCTGTTTTTGCCTCCAAGTTTGATAAGGCATCTTGCACAATTTTTTGTCTTTCTTTATTTCCTTCTTTTTTCACACTTATTAAATGCCTGCCATAAGTACAGCAAAAACACAATCTAGAAGGGACAGCAGAAGAGAAGCTGAGCTTGCTTAAATTGCAAGAAAGAACTTTTCCTGGGTGTCTGTTGTAAGTGTACATATCTGTACAACATTTGAGATAGTGGGACACAGAACACATGGATATAGTCAAGGGAAATATCCACCCATCAAATTTTGAATTTAATTGTAAATGAAATTTGTGAAATCTTTCCAGTCTGGTGCTGATGTCAGCAGTCTGCTGGAGAATTTCAGAGACAGACACACACAGCAGACATTGTTTGTCTCATGGCAACGGCAACAGTATTAATGTTACACTTCTAGCATGAATAATCCTGAAGAGTATTCTAGAGTTTCCCTTCATTTACTGTTTCTGGACTTTTTCATTCAAGAAATGAACGACAGATTTCACAACCACAAAGATGTTTTGGAAAAGCTTCCTTTCTTTACTCCCAGAAAACTGTAAAACTGACTGAGAACAAAATAAAAGTATGCTGTGAAACTTTGGCAGATCAGTGGCCCAATGATGCATCATCGCTGCATTCAGAGTTTATTGGAGAAGTCCGTATGTGGAAAAGAACACAGATAAAAAGATCCATTACCCTCTGTGACTTTGTAAATGCTCTGAATGAAGATGAAAAAAAAAATTCCAACTGTATACAACTTTATTAAATTAGGGGCAACATTACCAATAACGACTGCCACTGTAGAAAGGTCCTTCTCTTCAATTAAGGTGGCTGAAGAGTTACTTACAAAAACTCCATTTCACAGAATATAATTAATGGACTGGCTTTGATGTGTATTCACAGAGAAGTTATGGATGATCCGAAAGAAGTTCTAAACAAAATGTCAAAAAACCCACGAAAATTAGGGTTTGCATTATAAACTCAAGGGAAAACAATAAGATTGTACAATGCTGTACATACTTAAAACTAAAATGTTGTATATTTGAAGTGTTGAAAATAGTTGTACCTATCAAGCACATGAAGAAACATTTTACTTGGTAAAGTTGTTTTCCTAATTTATGTGGAAAGTTGTGTATTGTTTAGTATAGCATATATGACTAATTTCTAAGGAATTAATTATTTTATATGGGTTTTTGACTTTGTACAGCCTACATAATTTTAAAATCTAGTAACATTTCACAATTTGTTCTGTAGTATTGATTTAAAACACATAAAATTATTAAATAAACCTAATTGCTTAATATATACCACATCAAAAAATTTCTTATATAACCCCCTGGGTCCCTGCCCCTCAAAAAATAATTCTTGGCCATGCCACTGACAGTACAGACAAAATTTTATAACTGAATAAAGGATCTGAAGAAAATAGAGGAACATGCCTAAGTTATGTAATAGTTCTTTAGCTAGAGTTTGGATGGAAATTGATTGGGTTGTTGCCAGATCTTGGTCACACAATTCTTGTAAATGGTTGCCAGATTTTGAGCATTGAATTTATTTTGAAAGAGTGTGGATTTCACATCATGGGGATGATATGTGGAGATTCCATTTCCTTTCACCAATTCTCTCAATGTAACTGGATAAATATTACATACAACACTGTATTCCAGAAAAACCAACATTTTCCTTACATTTTATGTTGGGGTGACATTTTTCTTTGCACAGAACAGTTGTTTCAGCATGCATTAAAAACATGTATTAAAATGACACTGCATTCGTGCCTGTTTTGCAATGAAATGCTGCAGCTAATGAATTTAATATATAGTGATTCCATACTGATTAAAACAGATGGGAAGCAAGAAATTAGGATATTGTATGTGGCCTATGCACACACACATTCATAATGTCTTCTAGCCTATATTATCCAATGAAATTATTTTCAATACCAAAGTTATATTTAATTCAGTAAGATCTTAACCAACCTATATATGTGTGAAATGAATATACACAGTAAATGTCCACACCCTTTCAGACACAGCAATTAAATTTATCCCAGATGTCTTGGCATTCTAATCTGGTGATTCAATTCATTTAGAAAACTGTAAGTTTAATAATTTACATCATTATTAATTATTATCTTTTATCACACAACGTCCGATATACATACTCCACACATTTTCCACTACAGGAATAAAGAAATCAATGTTTAGTTGCAAGTTTGTTTTTTTTTTTTTTTTTTTTTTTTTTTACACTAATTATGATTTACTAAGAAAAAGAGTCCTAATCTTATTTGGTATTAATGCAAGCAATGAGTACCTGGGGTTCAGAAGAAAGAGATAATACTGTTTGTTTTGATAACATTACGTTGCCTTGTGGAGCATAATCTATTACATGTGAGACATACAACAAAAGAAAAATATTTTTCTAAACTCTGAAAATTAACAACAAAATATTCAATAATACTTTTACTCATTTGGTTAAAAACGAAGAGAAGATGGGATACTTTTAAGTGGTATGGCACAAAATACAAACATGGATTAATGTAACTGGCAAAGTAATTTTAATAAAATGTTATACAACAAAAAAACTATATATAACAAAACATACTATGAGCTCAAAAAGAAATGTACATTGTTTCCTTTCTTTCTAATTTTTATGTAAATAGTGACTTTTACTTGAAAATAAAATCCAATTTAGCCTAGGATCTTGAGCAAATTAATTATGATATAAGCTTTCAACAGAACACAAGTCAGTATGACATTGTAATAACGCATGCTATGCACTTAAAAAGCATTTGCACAATATTTTTGACAATGTTGATGACAGGAAAAAATTAGCCCTCATTCCAAAGATAAAAAGACAAAACTTCACATAAAAATATGACAATGTGACTGATAAATTATCCTCACCCCCCATGTTCAATTTTTTTTTTTTTTACTTTATGCTGCTCACCTTCACAAGGAGTTTTTGTAAGTTATATGCAAATCCAATTAACAGAAAAAAAATTGTGCATTTTTTTAGAACAGGCTAATCACATTACAACAAACTTGTTACCGTAACAACATTAAAAGAAGTAGGACATCATGACAACAAATATTATCAACTTGAAAAACAACAATAAATGAACTAAACTAAAGATCAAAACAGGGCAAGATCTGTTTTTCCATGAATTCTAAACAATAATTATTTGAAATTTGAATTTATTATTTGCGGAGGGGGGGGGGGATTAACATATCAGTTTGTGGAAAGTTAATGAATGGTGAAGGACACACAAAAAGTGCTAAATGTTGACAATTTAGCACTTCTGACATTTTAGAAATTGCAGAATAGTTTTTCAGCACAATTCTTTAAAACACTGATCATGATGAGGAACATATGAAATAGTAGAACATACCCCAATGATTTAATTATGAAACTGATCATGGTGATGATGAAATATACAAAACAATAAAATGTTATTCAAAAATCAAATTATGATAACATAATAAATGTTCTAAAGCAGTGTGTTTTTGTACGTGTAAAAGAAATTGTGCCCAAGTGTAAAATCAGTGATAAACTTTAGGAGGAAAGACTCAAACAAGTAAGGCTGGAGGGGGCTGTTTATAGTATTTCCACCTTAATACTTGAGGGAGAAAATGAAAATGAACAGAGAAAACTATTAATTTACATTCATGGCAGTAAAAGCACAGAGAGAGTCCCATAAGCTAACGACATATCAAACAGAGGTCATCGCTCTTTCCACGTTCATAAGTGAGTCACAGAAAAATTCTCATTAGCCACCACCGGGAATGAATTTACATGGACAGATCACTAGCGGTGACTATGTCACTCTTTTGGCCGACCATGTGCATTCAATGGCGCAGACATTGTTTCTGTCAGGGATTGCACTTTTCAAGAAGAAAATGCCCCGATTCACAAAAGTTGAACTGTTCAATCATGGTTTGAGAAACATGAGGATGAAGTTGCACACCTTCCCTGGCCTGCACAATCACCGGACTTAAACATCATTGAGCCCCTGTGGTCTGTGTTGGAAAACAGAGTGTGATCCCGTTATCCTCCTCCAGCGTCTCTTAAAGGAATTGGAGCAGTTTCTGCAGGAATAATGGTACAACATACCACTTACCACCATCCAGGACTTATATGTGTCCATTCCGAGGAGGATTCAAGCAGTTGTAAATGCCAAGGGTGTTCCCCCACCATATTAGCTGCATAACACCTATTTGTTTCAAGGTGTTTCCATTATTTTGTACAACCCCTGTAGGTACATAATGGTACAATGAGTTTAGAAGAAATGAAAATTTTGTAAACATGGTAAACAAAATCTGGCACACAACAGAATATGTTTTGGGTGGTCACTTGCACAGAATGAATGTGTTGTTTGCACATTCATCCTCAAAAAATTTCTTCCCAGAATCATTCATACTCAGATGCATAAAATTCATGCAAACCAGCAACAGGTAATGAACATAAACATTTGGCCCCACAAAACTTCTTTATCATATGTGATGTACCACAGAGGTGAACCCCATGTCAAGATGGGCAAGTTGCAGTGATAAATTTTGTTGGTGTAGCTTAATTGGAAAAGCATTTGGCTCCAGAGGAGAAGGAACCAAGTTAAAAAACTAATGGTTTTGATCCCCATTACTGGAAAATTTGCGTTTCATATTGGTGCCCAAACATAAAAATCGATCTACAGGTGGTTCGATTCTTTGAAAAATGTGCAATGTTTGTTCCACACATCATCTAGAATTAATTGGAATTCCTTTTTCTACAGAGAGTTACTTCAAGCATGGTTTGCAGTAACTCTAAAAATAGAGTTACTTCAAGAGTTACTTCAAGCATAACTCTAAAAGCGAGTTACTTCAGTAACTATAAAAAGAGAGTTACTTCAAGCGTGGTTTGCATATATTCCCCTCCTCAAAGGGGAATATATGCGACATACTACAGAGGTGAAGTACATATCAAGACAGCAAAGTTGCAGTGATAAACTTCATTGGTGCAGCTTAATTGGAAAAGCATTTGGCTCAGGAGCAGAAAGATGTGGGTTCGAGCCTTGCCGCCAACAAATTTGGATCAAGCTATACATATCGTTTTACAGAAAGCCACAAAAAGAAGGCATTTACTTCCATTTGGATAAAGAGGTGCAGTCAGTGGTTGCAAGCTTCCACTAGCAACAATGAAAGTTCTAGAAATGAGCATTATGTTGTTACTTCTCACTGTAGACATGTTTAGCAAGCAAGGTGCATTTTTATCAAAAAATTATTCTCTCCCAATCTCCTATTTTTCATCTGGTCCTTTATAACATTAAAAGAATCTGTCATCTAATAATAGTTAAATAAAGAATTTACAATAGAGTCCCATTAAAGCAAAATCTTATATTACGAAAATTCCACTTCAAAAGAAAATAAGGCCAATGTCAAAAAAATTCCGTGAAGGTAAAGTATTCTTAAGTTCAATATAACAAAATTGATTTTCTGAATTTTCTGTTACAATAAAAATACATTCATTTCCAAGGAAAATGATCATTTCGAACAAAATTTATAACTCAAGCAAAAAAAATCAGTTTCTTGTGCTTTTTTGTTACAAGAAACGAACATCCTTTCTAGGCAAGGAATATCCCACCTCCCATTGTGGCAAAAGCAGCTCGAACCAGTTTCGGGAGAAAATTACTGTAGTTAAGCCAAAGCAAATAGGCCTATCACTAAGATCTTTCTACACTCTTTTTTGTTCTTTATGTTGTTCTTCGCTCATTTTTGAAATGAGTTCTTTGAAAAGAAAACAATGCTCTGAAAGAATTAAAAAAAAATCATGATAAAGTGATTCTGGAGTGAAAAATGGTGCTGCTGAAAAATATGGCATCACTCCATCAACGCTTTGACATTTTTAAAAGATCGAGAAAAACTGAACACCAATAGCAAAACCTGGCTATTGGGCCAAAAAAAAAAAAAAAAAAAAAAAGAGAACACGGCTGGTGCAATTTTAAGATGTTGAATCAGCGTTGTTCATGATTCCAAGATGTGAGTGTATCAGTTAGTGAACTATTAATTCATGCAAAAGCATAACAGTTTGCCACTGTTCTTGGCCATGCCACTATTGGATGGTTCAATGGTTTCAAGGAATGGTATAGTGAAGTTGCCAAAATGATCTGTGGACAGGCAGGTGCTGTGCCTGCAAAAAGCGTGAATAAATGGAGAGAAGAAGTGATTTGACAATTTTATTACTGACACTTCCATTATTTTTAGTTTATAATAAGCAAAAATTCTTAGATTAAAATTTTTTATTTGAAATTTTCAAAATAAATGCACATGTACACTGAAGCTGTTTGGTAAAATATCAAACTCAGTTTTCATGAAATTTTGTTACAAAGAAATATTTCAGTGGCCTCGTGGTTCATAAAAATGACAATAAGGATGAAAAAAAAATCCTATTTGCCTTACTTTCTAATTTCATAACATTATCAACAGTTCCTGAAACACGCACAAACATACTTTAAATCTTTTAGTTTGCAAACAAAGCAAATTTCCATAGAGAAATGGCATTTTGTGATTTTCCTATTGAAAAGTTCTTGAACATCTGGTTCAAGAATTACTATTGCCATACCATGAATAAAAGTTTGCTGCTCTCACAAACACATTTTTTTTTCAGTAGACAGAAGTATTCAAAATTTTACTGTATTTGTAAGAACAAACTCTTACACATGCTTAAAATGACCAATATGTTTGGCTTAATTGAATAACTAAAATCTCGGAAATCCAAAAGAGTCCTTTAAAACTTTATGCACATTAATCTGAAGTCAAAAAGCATTGTTCTGATGAAAAATGTAAAGAAGTCAAAAAGTAAATTGGAACACACTTACTTGATGACAAAGTTGTCAGAAAGAGTCATCAATTGAACCTTAAAACATTTGTAGAAACAAATTGATGGTCTGCCAGGATAGGTCATCAGATACGAGTACACATGTGACCAATCACCAGGGCATGGCACACAAGACATTACAAGTGGAACAGCATGAATATTGCAAAAACCCCAATTTGTGTTCAAGGTCTTCACTCCTTGAACATACATTCAGCAATTTACTACTGGCCTGACAAAGATACTATGTAGGTGTATCGAAATGCATAGCCACATTAGAACTTGGGTTGGGTTTTTTTACTTCAAGAAGTTTTTAGCAGTTCCAGTGTCTTAACATTTTATTCTTTTTAGCATTTCATCATTGTTTTCATATTTGGACTTCAACCATCTCATGTTTTAAGGTTCAATTGATAACTTTCTGATGACTTTGTCATCAAGTAAATGTGTTCTAACTGACTTTTGTATTTATTTCATTGAAACAATGCTTTTGACATCAGATAAACATGCATAAAAGTTTTAGAAGATTTTTTTGGATTTCCAAGATTTTGGTTATTCAATTAAACGAAACATATTGTTCAAAATTTTATTTTAACCCCTAATTGGAGGGCTGAAAAACTATGCACACATCTTCTAGAAGAAGACTCTGTAGCAAATGAACCTCACTGACCACACAAAAGATTTTATTAAAAATAGTCCTTAACACACATTAAAACTTATGAATTGTTACAATTACCTTCCTTTCTTTTTTAATACTGAAAAAAAAATCAACTTTTCTTTCATATCATGGCAAGACTGACCTTAGAAAGTTTCCATAAAAAATTCCTGGTTATGTCTTACAAGATTTAAAGGACATGTAAGATTACGCACGTAGTAAGAACTTTTCGCACCTTATTCTACTAATTAGCTGTTAACCAACTATGTGACTAAAATGAGAAAAAGCAAATATATTTTCATCATTATCAGGAAGCAGTAAGGCAAGCACATATTTTTGTTCGGTTACAAATGACATGCTTTTCTGTTACAATTATGCTTTTTTTTTTTTTTTTCCAACATAGCAACTGTAGTCCCAAACTTTTTTGTCACATTTACAATTTCAGTTACTTGCAAAAAGTTCATCACAAACACGAAAAAGTGTTGTAAGCATGTAACAAAAGAATAACTGTGCTCGGGCCGGCAAAACATGTTTTAGAAGGAAATTAACTGCATATATGTTGAGTAACAGAAACCAGCGTGGAAATACTCTCGTTGAGTTTGCAGAGGCAGAAGGATTTTTCATCTTGAACTCCTTTTTCAAGAAAAAGCCACACAGGAAATGGACATGGAGACATCCAATTGGGACGACAAGTGAAATTGATTTTATTATGTGTAACAAAAAATTCGTCATCGAAAGACTGCAGTGTGCTGAACAAGTTCAACACAGGTAGTGACCATAGATTGGTGAGATGTAAGATGCACCTCAACACTAAACTGGAACGTGGCAAGCTCATAAGACAAACAAAATGTATTGACATAACCAACCTTAAAAACACCATAATACTTTCAAGTTGGAACTGAAGAACAGATTCTCTGCTTTAGAAGGCCTAACATCGGAAGAAGTGGATATTTCGGAAGTTAACAGAAAAGTAACCATAGCTCTTATGGAAACAGCAACAAAATTAGCTGGGTCTAAGAACAAGTTGCATGTGAACAAATTATCAGGAAAAACCAAAATGTTGATGCAAAAAGAAGAGAGATGAGAACAACTAAAGAAGATGTGACTTCCAAAGTGGAATATATAGAGCTATGCAAGACAACACGAAAAAGTATCACTGAAGACGTAAGAAAATTCAACTGTGAGCTAGTGAGGAAAGCAATTGAAAACAACCAAAGCCTTAAGATAGCAAAGGGACATCTCAGTAAGGGAAGAAAACAGATTATGGCTCTGAGAAAAGAAGATGGTTCTATAACAAGAAATAGAGGCGAAATTTTGACAAGAGTGAAAGATTTCTACTCCAAATTATATGAAAGGGATGATACATGTACTCCAGACATCATGAAAGATACCAGTACCAGAGTTCCTCCAGTCCTCCCAGCAGAAGTTACTCATGCAATCAAGAACATGAAGCGGGGGAAAGCTCCAGGAGAAGATGGAATTACTATAGACATCATACAAGAAGCAAGTGGAGAAATTGAAACAGTACTCGCCCAAATTTTCACTCGATGCCTTAATGAAGGGAAGATTCCTGAGGATTGGAACAATGCTACAATGATCCTGCTACATAAAAAAGGTGACATTGAGGATCTCAGGAACTACAGACCTATCAGCCTCCTATCAGTGGTTTATAAAATCTTCACTAAAGTTCTTTCACACCGCTTGAAGGTAACACTGGACATGGCTCAACCGAGAGAACAAGCTGGATTCAGGAGTGGCTACAGCACAATAGATCATATCCACGTACTGAGAGAATTAATTGAAAGAGCGAGGGAATATGAACTTCCATTGTGCATGGCTTTTATCGATTATGAAAAAGCCTTTGATTCGGTGAAACCATCAGCAGTTACCACGGCTCTGAAATCCTGCGGTATTGAAGATGCATACATTAATATTATTAATAACATCTATGAAAATGCAAGTGCAAAGATTCGGCTGTTTGAAAATACAACACACATAAAAATTGGAAAGGGAGTGAGACAAGGTGACACCATATCTCCGAAGCTCTTTAATGCCACATTGGAAAATGTCTTTCAATCACTGAACTGGGAAAACAAAGGGATAAAGATTAATGGAGATTATCTAACCCACCTTCGTTTTGCTGATGACATAGTCATTTTTGCAACTACCCCATCAGAGCTGCAGAGTATGATCCAGGAACTTGCTGACAAGAGTAAAGAAGTGGATTAAAAATGAACTTTCAGAAGACAAAAGTGATGTTCAATGCTTTTACAAGAAATGAAGATTTATCGATTGATGGAGAAAAACTGGAGATAACAGATACGTACGTTTATCTTGGACAGCAGATATCAAGTGAGGGTCACATTGATGAAGAAATTAATCGGCGTACAAAACTTGCCTGGAGAGCTTTTGGAAGAAACAGCATAATTTTCAAGAGCAATATGCCATTATGTCTTAAAAGAAAAGTGTTTGATCAATGCATCCTTCCAGTGCTTACGTATGGTGCAGAGACGTGGACCTTAACTAAAAGAGACATACAAAGGCTGCAGACAACTCAAAGAAGTATGGAGAGGTGCATGCTTGGTATAACCAAGAGAGATAAGAAGAGGAACTCGTGGATCCGAAAAATGACGAGAGTGGAAGACATCATGATCAGAGTTAAATCCCTGAAATGGCAATGGGCTGGACATACTGCCAGAAGGACAGACCATAGATGGACAGCCGAAATTTTAGATTGGATTCCAAGGGACAGGAAAAGACCCAGAAAAAGACCACATGGGAGATGGGTGGATGAAATTCGTAAATATGCGGGAGTGACATGGAGGAGACTGGCACAAGACAGACCGTTGTGGAGTGAAACTTGGGGAGACCTTCGTCCAGCAGTGGATTGATAATGGTTGACAATGATGATGATGATGATGTTGAGTAAAATATCCTAATTTTTACACATTCAGTCAACCTTGATACTTTTACACTGCCCATTACATGTAAGCACTTAAAGAAAAAAATCTGGCAAATATTAATGAAGTTTGATAAAAACTGAATAGTTTTCAATTATATCACAGAAACAGATTATACCATGCTTTTGCTGGATAAAATCCCTTCAATTTCAAAACTAATTCTTTCATCAGCTGTCATGACATTCAAAACTGAGTGATCATCATAACAGAATTGACAGTAACATTTTGACATGGTGGTCTCACAGAAGTTACTGATGCAATTGTATTGAGTTCCTATAATCTGCAGTGGTTACCACTGAAAATGTCAGAACAAACAGCAAAGAAGTGTAGAAGAACGTTTTGTTTTATCACACTGCCACTGCTCTGCCATGTGTTTTCAGTGATATCACGATCAACTTAACTAGCTGGCAACAGAAGTTCTAGGCAATACATCATAACTTCTAAATTTCATGCAGGCAGTTAGAAAAAAGTAATTTTTAAGTATTTTTTGCCATTTAGAGGAGAAATTAAGGACTTCAAAGCACCTCTCCAAAAAATAAACTTTTTTAAGGATTTATAAAGACTGAAAACTCTGCAACAGTCTTTCATTCAAAAGACATAACTTCAGTTTTTTCCTTATATATACTAAGTCTGAATTTCATACAAACTATATACACAGTGTGCCTGTTAAACAATAAGACATATTTTTTATGAGACAGCCTTTGAATAAAAGTAACACACATTTATAGTTTTGACCACCAGAGTGTGCTGTGATTGCAAGAGCAACTTTCAAATCAGGTGATGCTGCAGTTTTCGTGTGGCCACCATTGAAGTAATTCTGTGAGTGGAGCATGTCAGAAGTTTCATAACAGAGCAAACAGCTGTGATAAAATTTTACTGTAAATTAAAGAAAACTGCCATGGAAGTGTACCAAGACCTAAAAAAGTTTACAGCAATGACTGTCTGGGCATGCACAGGTGTTCCGCAGGTTTTAAACGTTTGAAGATGGGAGGAAGTCCCTCGAGGACGAACCACGCACAGGACGTCCAGTTTCTGTACGAACAAATTAAAATGTAGTGAAGGTTAGTGAAATTGTTGCTCATGACAGGCAAATAATCACTAGGCTACTCGATGAACAGCTTAGTGTTATTAAGGAAATGGCCAGGGTAAACTTAGAAAAAGATCTGCACAAGAAGATTTATTTGAGGTTTGTGTCACACACATTGACACACGAACAGAGAGAGAGCACCGGCTACACGTTGTGAAAATTTCATCTGTGCAGTTGATCAAGATCATGATTTATTGCAAAGAAATGTCACCTGTCATGAAAGTTGGTGTTTTCAGTTTGATCTTGAAACAAAACACCAGAGCATGGAATGGCATGGAACATCATCTCCCTGGCAGAAGAAAGTCTGGTTGCAAAAATCATGTGTCAAGACAATATTCACAATTACAAAAATCATGTATAAAGACAATAGTCATTGCTTTTTTTACTTTGTTGGAATTATCCATTATGAGTTTGTCGCTGAGGACATCATAGTGAACGGTCAGTATTATTTAGGAGTAATTCCACACAACCATCGATGCCCAATGCACGTCTATATTACATCCACCAGGCGCAGTAGACATCATGGATAAAATATGGATGTCCACTGGACGTCTATGTACAAACATCCATTAGACATCACGTACAGATGTCCAGTGGACGTCCTTATAATGGACGAATTCTGGAGTTACCACATCTGGACATCCATTGGATGTCATTCACAGGACATCTAATGGATGCCCTTTATAGATGGATTTTGGAGCTTTTTGCGCATGTGCACCTTAAATATCAATAAAGTATGAGATCACTGAGCCAAGCGGAAGAGAAGTTTGAAGTTAATAATAGTTTGAAATTGTTCACTTATTAGCACTAAGTCAGGTGTTATCTTCTTATTTTTTTTTCTAAGTGTATTTGTGGTCATGTTTAAAATTGGCAGGGAGCACTTCTGTACAACCTGCCAAATGCTCTGATTATAGACTTCTAACGAATTCAAATCTCATAAGAATTTCATACATTATCAAGGTGATACAGTTTGTTGCAGCCTTGGTGGTGTAATCTATAAATGTCAATATTTTTTAATACTCATGTATGTACACTGTAAAAAATGTTCTGGAATTCACAAACCATTTTTTGTGATTCCTTTAATGAAGCATATTTTTGATGCAACTTTTTCTGTGAAATGAGAAGGGGGCTGAATTTCACAGATTTTTCATACGCCAGGAAGAATTCTGAATTTTCAAAAAACTTTGTGCACTTCCTTTCTTATATTTACGGTAAACTGTTGTTACTAAGAGGTGTTTACAGACAATTCTGAAATTTCAGAAACTTTTCAGCAATTCTTTTTGTATATTAACGGAAAATTCTGTTATCACTTTTTTCGTATTTACATGATGTAAATAATTCCAGTAATAGGAATGATTTGCGGGAATACTTGAGGTTTGATTAACTACTAAATTCATAGTATGATGTTTATGTATGCCTGTAGGTTGCTTAAGATGAAAGTTATTATAGCTATCAAGATTAAATTTTATACTTAGGAGTTTAATGAAATACTATAAAGCAGTGCATTTGCCCTTTTCTTAAAGACAATCAAAGTCATTGTTAGTTTAAAAAGATCTTGAGTTCCAAAGCATTCTGTTATTTCGAAAAAAAAAAAATCAGGATGAAAAAAATGCGTAATTTGTAATAAATCCTCCTAGAGAAAAAATAAAATTATTACAAACATATTCAGAAAAATAATAAGGTCCGACAGAAAATAAAATCTCTAACTCACCTACATTAATAACAATTAAATAAATAAATAAGTATCGTGAAATTAGTGTTCTACCTTGCACACGAGCAGTGTTAATAGGAATTTGTATCTTTGTGGTAAAACACCCACTTCACAATCACAAGGTCGCTGATTCAAATCCTGCTGGAGAGAGTGAGGAAGGATTCGTTGTGTCAGACTCGTATGCTGGAAGGGGGAATTTCCAGTGAATTCACGCCATTTAATTATTTTTTTTTTTTACAGTGCAGCAGCACACATATCTGATGGACGTATCCAGACTCACATCTATTTAGCATCTATATGTTACATCCAGTAAACGTAGATTAAACATAATCGGGTAAGACTTTGAACAGCCATTGGATATCCCAATTACGTAGATTAAATGTAATCGGGACTTTCAATCTGGATTTCAAATGGACATGGTGGACGTCAAATGGACATAGTGGATGCCAAATGGACATGGTGGATGTCAAATGGATGTCTATTAGATGTGACTGTGTTGTGTGAGATGCAACATAGTATGCCTGCATGCAACGTGTCAGGAAAGAATGGTTCCACAAAAACAATTGGTTTCTGTTGCATGACAATGAGCTTGCACACTGTGCACTGTCTGTGAAGCAGTTTCTGGCTTCAAAGTTTATCTGTGTGATGGAACATGCACCCTACTCACCAGATTTGGCTCCCACAGAGTTTTTCCTTTTCACAAAGGTGAAGTGTGCCTTGAAAGGGGAGTGTTTCAGACAAACTGAGGACATTTGAGTTGTGACCAACAGATCAAAGTAAATCATGAAATCATGAAAGTGTAGTGGTTAGCATACCTAGGTGTTTTCTGGGAGACGCGGGTTCGAGTCCCGCTCCAGGACGATGAAAATTTTCAAGTTTTCGGATATTATCTGGCTTACCATCCTTGTCACATTTACGCCAAAAATCGGATTGTCATCTTCAAAATTTGTATTAGATCAAAGTAAGTTCCATTTCAGGACTTCCACTGTACTTTCTAACACCTGTACGAAACATCTCATCATAGTTTGTTGTTTTGATATAGTAATTTTTGTCTCATTACTTAACATGCACACTGTATGCATCTGGAGCAAAAAAAATGTAATTGTGTGAAAATGCCATTTATCCTCCATGGGATTCACACAGTGATGTATCATATTCAGAGGTAGTCCCACCATCTTCACTGCCTTCCTCAATAATGTTATTCACTCCCCAACATGGTTTGTAAATAATGACATTAAGTGTTTTAGGTTCATCTCCTATACAAAAAGAAGAATGGAAAAAGGATCCACATTCATGTGCAAATACATCATGTTTTGCAGGATTTCAGGAAATCATTGATGTGCTGTCAATCCTACTGCTGTGATGGCCACCATTTTACCGTGTGTACCCATTTAGAGAAAATTAAGTGTTGGAAACCTGTGCACTGGGTTGAGTCCAATAATCTCTAGGTGTATTTTCTACTTGACATCTAAGCATTTTATAAATAAAATAATTATTGTTACACATTTTACTATGATTCTGCCTATTGCATGCAAAATAAAGATTACAGATATTAACTCTTAGTCAAATAAACTCTCATAAGTAACTCCAAATCTGATAAAATGTCTTGGAGGGAAAGGGGAGGTTATGACCACTCACTGTGAACAAATTCAAGTGGTACAAGCAGTCACCCATCCTTAATTTAGTAATTTAGGGCCATTGGGACTACGGAAGACAGGACAAACACAGTACTCATGCCTCAACCAGGACTCAAACCCAGGCCCAGACAAACAATCAATGAGAAACCTTGGTTTCTGACAACTTGCCATGAAAAAATGTCACTGATTATTTACTGTACATTAGCAGCAGTAGATATTGACATGTCAAATCTTTATACTACACAAAAATCTATAAAGGAGAAAAAGTAAAAGAGAGAGAAATTTGCTTAAAATAATGATGTGAAGCTACAAAGTATAAATATTAAGGATCAAAACTAAAAAGAAAAAAAAGAAATAACAAAGGTGTCACTGCAAGATAAGTTTTCAGTGACATATCCACACAAATATCCAGGCATGCACGTGTTCAATAATTTGGCAAATCAGATAAAAACAACAAAGAATGTAACATCATAATAACAAAGAGAGAGAAAAAAACAGATTTCAGATAGAATAATGAGCACTGTGGAGGGTGCAAATTTAAATACAAAAAAATCGTAAATATATAAAAAAAAACTGGTTAGCAAACTTAAAAAAGTAGAAAACTTCAACATAATTTAGAAATAACCAACACTGCAAATGAAAAGCAATCTGAAATATATATATATATATATATATATATTTTAATTTGTTGATAATGGTAGGTGCACAACAAAAACGGAATGGCTTTAGAAACAACGACAGAAGACAGAAAGACAAGACAAGCTAAGCTACACACACAGTACTGCAACAATCACACTCTGATAAAAAAAAAGGGGGGAGACTAAACGAGAATGCTTTTGGTACCTGTCATTTATCCAATAAACTCTTACTAAAATTATAAAATTAAAACTGAAAGAAAGGCGTGTTTCATAAATGCATAGCATTCTCTCATTAATATTTCTTTCTTTATAAGAAAGTACTTTTTTTTTATTTCTTATTAAACAAAACTTAAAAGCTAATTAACAGAAACTATATTTTGATTTTACTCTTACACACTGATAATATATATATGTATATATATATTTTACAAGTTGAAGTTTTATACAAATGATGGCTGTAAAATAAAAAGCATATTTATAAAGCAACCTACAAAAGTTTGAAATTCCTAAGTTGATGATTTTTCCCTATGGGGGCAACACCTTCAGGTGCAGTCTGGAAGCAAAGACAGATGGGTATTTTCCAAGGATGCCTTTCCCATCACACCCTCAGAGGAAAAGTTAAGGGCACCTTCTTCTGGAACAGAGTCAAAATTCATATCACTCAGATGCACATCGTTAACATCCAATTCGCTGGGATCAAACCCAAGATCAAGACTGTCAAATTTTTCTAGTGCGTCGTCTGCAGCAGCACTTTCACTCAGTGCATTCATGCTGAATGGGACTATTTGTTCTGAAGCAGAGTTCAGGCCAATCTGCTTGGTAGCAATAGCTAAAATGTCTTGCACGGAAGAACCGCCAATGTGACTAGATGCACCGTGCGTGGCAGTCGGAGAAGAAAGTTCTCTCACTGGAGACGAGGACACAGCCGACAAAAGTCTGCTCACAGCTAAAGACTGGTGTTCCATTGCGTTATTATGGCCCTCCATAAAAAGCTTCTGTTGGCAATTTGGGTGAGACCTGCTGTCCACACTTGCTTCAAGAGGCTTGCACTTATCAGGACTAACCAATATCCTCTGAAAGCTCTCACTGATACCTGCAAAAATATTAAATCTGTTTTAAAAAATATTGAGCTGCTGTACATTTATGACATTTTGAACACAAAATAGTCCTACAATATTTTCTACAAACAAATATACTGAGTGGCAAATTTATTAGGATGACCTACCTGACATGTCATATTGCCTTTGGTCCTCAAAACAACAGCAATTCACGGCAGCATTGATTCCACAAAATTTTGGAAATATTGCACTGAAATACTTAAGAGGCGCCATATAGCGTATTAAATCCATTTATTTTTGTGGTGCAGTAAGCACAAACATTTGCCAAGCTTTCGCACTCCACTGGAAGGCTTTTTAATGGCAATGGCAGACATAAAAATGCGGGGAATCGGAACACGTAAGGAACAAAGATGAATTTTGAAAATAGCATGGGTGACATCATGAGCATATTACATGAATTTTTATCACGCAATAATACGGTGCGTCGCGATGTGTTTCTATCTTTTAATAATGCATGCCAAACCCTTGGAAGTTCAGTAGAAACTATATCATCGCACGGATAGGATTTTGACTGTTTCCCTGATGGCAGCATCTTTAAAGTTTGTGTAGGGGGCAATTCTTCTAATATTATTCCATACTGGAGTGGTCGACGAATATATGACTTCTCTGGCGAGGGCTGTATTCCATATGTCCGGGTTCACACTTTGCATGTGCTCTTTACGTCTACTATTTACTAGATGTACTACTATACTATTTCCAGACTGGATGACAGTGGATACATACGTCCAATGTCTGTCTGGCTTCACGGAGTGAACTCCTGAGAACCGAGGTGACCAGTGAAGTGGAGAAAAGCCTTCATTATGTTCCTGAAACCACCATGTGACAATGTTGATATTGTGTCATGGTGTATTGTTCTGCTGCAAGTATTCAGCACTGCTCAGGTACTGAATGACTATGGGTAGATGAACTTTGGCACCCAGCAATTTTTTGAAGGGTTTACACACCTACATAGAAGGTGTAGACACAACTACTTATGCCCCATGGAACTTCTTCTATGCTGCATATCAGAAATGAAATTACATTACACTGAACCTACAAGGCTCACATATGAGAGAGGGTAAACATGTGGGAGAAGTAGGAGTGACAGATTGAAAGGGAAATTACATTAGATTGAACCTATAGGCTCACATATGAGAGAGTGTAAACATGTGGGAGAAGTAGGAGTGGCAGATTGAAAGGGAAATTACATTAGATTGAACCTATAGGCTCACATATGAGATAGTGTAAGCATGTGGGAGAAGTAGGAGTGACAGATTGAAAGGGAAATTACATTAGATTGAACCTATAGGCTCACATATGAGAGAGTGTAAACATGTGGGAGAAGTAGGAGTGACAGATTGAAAGGGCAAGTTGAAATAGTTGGGAGTGCCAAACTATGAATCACAATGTGCGCTTCCAGGAAAAGAGAACAAGGGTAAGAGGAAGGAACAGATGAATTTATTTGTGACAGGTGGCCCAATATCACAGGGCCAACATCTTAACATGCCTATCCAATGCACAGCAAGTACATGGTGGTTCAGGGCAACTCAATTTACCTGGGATCGATCCCATGAAAATCTGGCCGAAAGGCAGTTGCTGTAACAACTAGGCCACTTGTGTCTTAGATAAATTTGCGCAGCAACAAATACACTTGATCATTCAGGCATGGATCACTCAAATCAATGGCCTAATCTTCCATGAAGACAAGGTTCACACCATTACACTGCCTCCACCAGCCTGGAGAATGGCAACCATTCATGACAGATGCAAATTCATATTCTCCTACTATCACGGTGAAACTAAAAATGCTAACCATCAGATCATACGATGATTTTTTCAGTGTCTAAGTCCAGTGTACTAGTCCACTGGAGATGTTCTGTGTTGTTCGCAGCAGACAGCCATGCTGCATAAGTGAGTCTTCTGCTTTTGTAACACAAACAGTGCAATGTATGGCATGCCCTGTGCTTAGATGCCATCTGATATTATTCCTGATTTAAACCCCCTGTTATTTCACCCACTGTTGCACATCTGCTGGTTCTCACAAATTTATCCATCCTCCAATCACCTTTGACATCAACTAGCCTTTTCCGACCACAGGACACTACCAATTTTTTGCTGTGTTGCCCACTCTGTGCATTTTTACTACTACTGCTTTCCCACAATCCACAAGTGCAACAGTTTTTCTGATACTCTTTCATGTGCCCACCGTCATGCTACATTCAAAGTCTGCTAGCTCATGATGTTTTTCCATTATATCTTCAGTAACCTATTTCACACTACTACAGGAAGTGTTCCCACAAACTTATTGGGTTGATGCACAAGTTCGTGCCGTTTTATTTCACGAGTGTTTCCCAGGTCAGTAGTGACGGTGAAGATGGCCAGTTGTATATCAAAATGTAGCCAGTAATATTGTGTATCTAACATATTGCGTTGTGTGATTGTGGCTAATGTTTTGTTGGTTTTCAGGTCCGGAAGTATGGAGTGTCAAGTAGAGAGGAATGAACATTTCGAACAGCTGCTCCTCTACAAGTTTAACAAGGGAACCACAGCTGCCAAAGCTACTCGACAAATTTGTGCTGTGTATGGGAAGCACGCTATTTCTCCGAGGACAGCCCACAAATGATTTGAGCGGTTCCGAGGTGGCAATTTTGACCTCAATGACTCTCCACGCTCAGGTCGTCCATCTCACTTTGATGAGGATAGTTTGAACCATCTCATCCACTTGGATCCGTGTCAAACCACACGCAAATTGGCTACTGAGATGGACTGTGATCAGGCCCCAGTGGTGTGACAAAAAACTTGGGCGCCTCGCACTCTCACCAAGGACAACAAGAATCAGCATGTTGCCATATGTAGTTCCTTGCTCACCCGTTATCATGAATGTTCTCAGCAGCACAAACCCTTTATGATACGTATTGTTATTGGAGATGAAAAGTGGTGCCTGTACGTGAATTTCAGGCATCAGAGGGAATGGTTAAGCCCAAATAAGACACCCACACCATGTCCAAAACGTGACCTTCATCCTGCAAAGATCATCTTGTGTATATAATTCAAGACTACACACTTATGATATTGATTAAGAATTAATTATCAACGTTTATTCACAATTTAAAGCTTTATTAGCATCGACTATAGTTTTGCAGAGCTTCTGGCTCGGCTTCATCAGGACAAATGGAGCGTAAACATTAATATCATTGTGACATCATCAGAGTTATGACGGTCACGGTTTTTGGTGAGTTGTTTCCACGCCATTGAAAGAAATGGAGTCGTCATGTCATTGACAAGCAGTGAAGAGTTCCACTATATGTGAAAAGCTTCTAATACATTAAGCTTGATCATTGAATCAGGTTTATCAATGAGCGTAGCATTTCCAAAGAGAAATTTATGGTTCTTTTTGTGACAATGCTGGGCTATAAAGACTTCTTCAGTTCACAGTTCCGTACATAAGCCTTGTGTTCCTTCACATGGAAATTTAAAGCCCTGCCGGTCTGTCCTATATATGAAAGTCCACATTCACAAGGTATCTGATAAATTCCCCAGGAATTTGTCTTCGACGTAATCTTTTGATCTGAAAAAATTTATCTTGTTTATGGGTTTGAAAATAACTTTGAAATTAGAACTCTTGATAATTTTTGAAATTCCGAAGCAAATCCGTGGAGCAAATGGGATAGCATCTTGTGTGTCTGGTGGGACATAAAAAGGCATTATTCACTGGGAAATGCTGCCGAGGAATTGGTCCATCAACGCTGCACTGTATTGTGAGCAACTCCGCCATGTGGAGGGAGCAATTCAGCAGAAACGGCCACATCGGAGCACCATGGTGTCCTTCTCCAACATGATAAAGCACGCCCTCACAGTGCAGACATCACCAAAATGGCCATTCAGGACATGAAAGGGGAGATCCTTCCACATCTGGCCAATTCCCCAGATGTCGCCCCTTCAGACTATCATGTGTTCCGATCTCTGTCGAATGCACTCTGTGGCAAAACATTCAACAGTGATGTTGATCTCCAGAATTTCCTTGATTTCTTCGCAGCAAAACCTGCAGGTTTTTTCAAGAATGGCATTGCAGACATATCTAGAATTTGGGACACCATCATAAACAATGGGAGGGAACACATAGTTGATTGATTCGGTTTTCCCTTCTGATGTAATACATTCCTGTAGTGTGGTGATAAAAATGGTACGAACTTATACACCAACCCAATATTTTGTAATGCTGCCTTAATGATATTATAATGGATAACATACCAGCCTATTTTCATAAAATGATCTACTGGACCTAATAAATTGGTCCCTCAGTAGATATTACTCAGAAACACATTTGTTGAAATATGAAGGAAGCTTGGTTTTATGAACTCGTACTGAAACTAAATAATTCTGGGAAAATTTACCATGTTTGAACAACTGTAAAGAAATTGTCACTGTAAATATTCAAAATCAGTTGAGTAGTTCATGCAAAAATCTAAATGTTCAGGTAATTTCACTTTGCTTTACTCACTTATGAGATCGACGCATTCGTCAAAGCTGCTCTTAATGAGTATGTAACAAATAACAAAAATATATACATCACCTCCTCAAAATATTCAAGAAATCAGGTGATGTATATTATTGAAAAATTTCCTAATAGTAGAGATTTCAAGAAATTGTTTATCTCTGTCAAGACTAAAACTTATGCATTTGCATATTAGGCTAAATTTATGCATTTCTTTTCTTTCCTGTTGTGTGTGTGTGTGCGCTTTTTGGAAACTTGATGACAATGAACTCACATCATAGCCATTGAAAAATGGTTAAAAAGCCAAAGATCATATGCCCTTAAAAAATACTTGTTTTTTTTTCTTGTTTTTTTTTTTGAGGGGGAAGCGGTAACAACCACTGTGAGCAATTCTTAGGACTACAAGTAGTCACCCATCCCTAATTTAGAACCAAGGGTTCCAGGGAAGGATGAGAGCCAGTACCACAGGACTAGCATACCATCCATGCTGATGGAGATCTAGAACTCATACCCAGGCCCACCTAACACAAAAAACCAGCAACTCTAACCTCCTAGCTACCAGAGTGGCCACACACCTCTTATAGGTAGGTGGGTAAAATTTTTCAAGTAATCACTGCCCTAGAATGGTTATACATTTGCAGGATATATGAATAAGTCAGTTTTTCATATGACAACAGTGTGATCCAGTAAGCACTTTAAAAAAAATTATACCACAACTGATTACATAGGTCTATGTGGTTTCTGGGGTCAGCAAGGTTACAGCTGCTCTTTCCTAATTGAAGCATGCTGAACATAAAAATGATACCAATTTATGTCCATCTCATAGTTTTGTTTGTGTGTTGCATGGTAATTTCCTCTTACATTTTCCACTTGTGAATGCTTTTGTTAAAATGTCAACAAGGTGTCGCACAGTGTGGATATATTTTGTTACATACATGGCATTTTTTGTGGTGAAAAGAAGATGCTGGAGCATAAGAGAGTTTGTTGCAAAAGCATACTATGCTTACTTTGGAATGGAAATGAGAGACTAAGACAAGTTATGGACATTCCAATAAGTCTGTCACAACAGCTGAAAAAATGGAGAAAATATCAGCTGAAGCGTCTTCCTTTTGCCATTCCTATGGTGTGGTATGAACCAAGAAGTCTTGGAGAAGACTTCTACTTCTGCCTGACAAGTGCAAAACCCTAAAAGACATTTTACATTCCAATCTTCCATCTGCCATTAGGCCTCTTGTTCATGGACCTGATCTTCCCCTTCTTGACTGGATTCAGTACAGCTATCTGAATCAGAAAGCAGGGAAGGTAATGAAGATGTATGTAAAAGTTATGAAACTTAAAACAATCAACAGTCCACAACAATTCACACAAAGTGAACTGAATGATCTAGTGAGAGATTTATGCCTGGCAAAGGATTCTGTTCAAATTCTGGGATCAAAGTTGTGATAATTTTGTTTGTACCAGAGACGTCATTTTCCTGGTACAGGACACATGAGAAGGACTTCACACTATACTTTGCACTGAAAGGCGACATGGTGTACTGCACTGATGCACTGGAACTAGTGGCAGCTCTTGGAAGAAGAAAGTTATGAGCCTAAATATTGGAGGTTGTTCGTCGATTCATGCAATAGAAGTCTGAACAGTGGGAATAAGTTTGCTTCAGTTCCAGTTGCCCATTCTGTTCACCTGAAAGAGTAGTACAAAAATTTTGAACTTCTTGAAAAAGTAAAATATGAAAAACATCAATGGCTACTTTGTGGAGATATAAAAGTTCTTAATATGCTTCTGTGCCAATAACCTGAATACACAAAGATGCCTTGTTTCCTATATAAATGAGACAACACAGTGCTTCACAAGCACTAGATGAAAACAGAGTGGCTACAATAGGAAAAGTCTCCATCGAAGGATTAAAAAAAAAAAAAAAGCTTGGCTGATCCAAAGAAGGTTCTTTTGCCCCTGCTTCAAACACAATTAGGTCTCATGAAACAGTTTGTTAAAAGCATTAGACAAGAGTGGAGACTGTTTCAAGTACCTCTGCAGCAAATTTACAAAGCTTCCTCATGTCAAATTGAAAGAAGATATATTTGCTGGACCTGGCATAAGAAAAAAAAATGAACAGTTTGAAGACGCAATTGCAAAATCTGAAAAAAAGAAGCAATGGCAGGCTTCAGAAATGTTGCATCATATTTTCTTGGAAACAAAACACATCCTGATTTCAAAACTATTGTGGAATACACTAAAAAAGTTTCAGAAGTTAGGATACAACATGAGCCTCAAAGTTCATTTTGAACATCCCCATTTTGAACATTTTCCTGACTTAGACCATGACAAGCACAGCAAAAGATTTCACCAAAATGCAAAGAAATGAAATAAAGATACCAGGGATACTGGAATGTCCATATGATGGCTGATTACTGTTAGTGTATCAAAAGGGAAGAAACAGAAGAAATCCACATGAGGAAATCCACAAAGGAATCATTCAAGCCAAGAAGATATTATATTCTTCAATAAAGACTGACAAGACTATCTAAACTTTCTTGAAGTGTTGTAATTTTATCCTGCATTTTCAACTCTTTCTTCTCATTTTTCCTACAGATTTTGACATAAACACATTCTAATGTAAACAGGGATGCCAACATCTAAAAGAAATCATCAGCAGTCTGTAGGCATGACGTCCGTAGTTTCTCCGCAGTGAAGTAAAGTTTTCGTATTAAAATTTGCAGGGTAGCATGCCTTTTTCCCAGAGTACATTACTACATTTTTAGCAACATTTTAATCTGGATGGGGAACAATACTCTTTCAAGGAAACATTTCCTATATAAATATATCAATAATATATATCATCATCATCATCATTGTCCACCATTATCAATCCACTGCTGGACGAAGGTCTCCCCAAGTTTCCTCCACAACGGTCTGTCTTGTGCCAGTCTCCTCCATGTCACCCCTGCATACTTTCAAATTTCATCCACCCATCTCCCATGTGGTCTTCTTCTGGGTCTTTTCCTGTCCCTTGGAATCCAATCTAAAATTTCGGCTGTCCATCGTAGATCTGTCCTTCTGGCAGTATGTCCAGCCCATTGCCATTTCAGGGATTTAACTCTGATCATGATGTCTTCCACTCTTGTCATTTTTCGGATCCACGAGTTCCTCTTCTTATCTCTCCTGGTTACACCAAGCATGCACCTCTCCATGCTTCTTTGAGTTGTCTGCAGCCTTTGTATGTCTCTTTTAGCTAAGGTCCACGTCTCTGCGCCATACGTAAGCACTGGAAGGATGCATTGATCAAACACTTTTCTTTTAAGACATAATGGCACATTGCTCTTGAAAATTATGCTGTTTCTTCCAAAAGCTCTCCAGGCAAGTTTTGTACGCCGATTAATTTCTTCATCAATGTGACCCTCACTTGATATCTGCTGTCCAAGATAAACGTACGTGTCTGTTATCTCCAGCTTTTCTCCATCAATCGATAAATCTTCATTTCTTGTAAAAGCATTGAACATCACTTTTGTCTTCTGAAAGTTCATTTTTAATCCCACTTCTTTACTCTTGTCAGCAAGTTCCTGGATCATACTCTGTAGCTCTGATGGGGTAGTTGCAAAAATGACTATGTCATCAGCAAAACGAAGGTGGGTTAGATAATCTCCATTAATCTTTATCCCCTTGTTTTCCCAGCTCAGCGACTGAAAAACACCCTCCAATGTGGCATTAAAGAGCTTCGGGGATATGGTGTCACCTTGTCTCACTCCCTTTCCAATTTTTATGTGTGTTGTATTTTCAAACAGCCGAATCTTTGCACTTGCATTTTCATAGATGTTATTAATAATATTAATGTATGCATCTTCAATACCGCAGGATTTCAGAGCCATTGTAACTGCTGATGGTTTCACCGAATCAAAGGCTTTTTCATAATCGATAAAAGCCATGCACAATGGAAGTTCATATTCCCTCGCTCTTTCAATTAGTTCTCTCAGCACGTGGATATGATCTATTGTGCTGTAGCCACTCCTGAATCCAGCTTGTTCTCTCGGTTGAGCCATGTCCAGTGTTACCTTCAAGCGGTGTGAAAGAACTTTAGTGAAGATTTTATAAACTACTGATAGGAGGCTGATAGGTCTGTAGTTTCCGAGATCCTCAATGTCACCTTTCTTATGTAGCAGGATCATTGTAGCGGTGTTCCAATCCTCAGGAATCTTTCCTTCATTAAGGCATCCAGTGAAAATTTGGGCAGTACCGTTTCGATTTCTCCACTTGCTTCTTGTATGATGTCTACAGTAATTCCATCTTCTCCTGGAGCTTTTCCTCGCTTCATGTTCTTGATTGCATGTGCAACTTCTGCTGGAAGGACTGGAGGAACTCTGGTACTGGTATTTTTCATGATGTCTGGAGTGCATATATCATCCCTTTCATATAATTTAGAGTAGAAATCTTTCACTCTTGTCAAAATTTCGCCTCTATTTCTTGTTACAGAACCATCTTCTTTTCTCAGTGCCATAATCTGTTTTCTTCCCTTACTGAGATGTCCCTTTGCTATCTTTAGGCTTTGGTTGTTTTCAATTGCTTTCCTCACTAGTTCACAGTTGAATTTCCTTACGTCTTCAGTGATACTTTTTCTTACTGTCTTGCATAGCTCTATATATTCCACTTTGGAAGTCACATCTTCTTTAGTTGTCCTCATCTCTCTTCTTTTTTGCATCAATATTTTGGTTTTTCCTGATAATTTGTTCACATGCAACTTGTTCTTAGACCCAGCTAATTTTGTTGCTGTTTCCGTAAGAGCTTTGGTTACTTTTCTGTTAACTTCAGAGATGTCCACTTCTTCCGATGTTAGGCCTTCTAAAGCAGAGAACCTGTTCTTCAGTTCTAACTTGAAGGTATTATGGTGTTTTTTAAGGTTGGTTATGTCAATAGATTTTGTTTGTCTATATATATATATAATATCATCATCATCATCATCAACCATTATCAATCCACTGCTGGACGAAGGTCTCCCCAAGTTTCCTCCACAACGGTCTGTCTTGTGTCAGTCTCCTCCATGTCACTCCCGCATACTTTCGAATTTCATCCACCCATCTTCCATGTGGTCTTCTTCTGGGTCTTTTCCTGTCCCTTGGAATCCAATCTAAAATTTCGGCTGTCCATCGATGGTCTGTTCTTCTGGCAGTATGTCCAGCCCATTGCCATTTCAGGGATTTAACTCTGATCATGATGTCTTCCACTCTTGTCATTTTTTGGATCCACGTGTTCCTCTTCTTATCTCTCCTGGTTACACCAAGCATGCACCTCTCCATGCTTCTTTGAGTTGTCTGCAGCCTTTGTATGTCTCTTTTAGCTAAGGTCCACGTCTCTGCGCCACACGTAAGCACTGGAAGGATGCATTGATCAAACACTTTTCTTTTAAGACATAATGGCACATTGCTCTTGAAAATTATGCTGTTTCTTCCAAAAGCTCTCCAGGCAAGTTTTGTACGCCGATTAATTTCTTCACCAATGTGACCCTCACTTGATATCTGCTGTCCAAGATAAACGTACCTGTCTGTTATCTCCAGCTTTTCTCCATCAATCGATAAATCTTCATTTCCTGTAAAAGCATTGTACATCACTTTTGTCTTCCGAAAGTTCATTTTTAATCCCACTTCTTTACTCTTGTCAGCAAGTTTCTGGAACATACTCTGTAGCTCTGATGGGGTAGTTGCAAAAATGACTATGTCATCAGCAAAACGAAGGTGGGTTAGATAATCTCCATTAATCTTTATCCCTTTGTTTTCCCAGTTCAGTGATTGAAAGACATTTTCCAATGTGGCATTAAAGAGCTTCGAGATATGGTGTCACCTTGCCTCACTCCTTTTCCAATTTTTATGTGTGTTGTATTTTCAAACAGCCGAATCTTTGCACTTGCATTTTCATAGATGTTATTAATAATATTAATGTATGCATCTTCAATACCGCAGGATTTCAGAGCCATTGCAACTGCTGATGGTTTCACCGAATCAAAGGCTTTTTCATAATCGATAAAAGCCATGCACAATGGAAGTTCATATTCCCTCGCTCTTTCAATTAGTTCTCTCAATGTGTGGATATGATCTATTGTTCTGTAGCCACTCCTGAATCCAGCTTGTTCTCTCGGTTGAGCCATGTCCAGTGTCACCTTCAAGCGGTGTGAAAGAACTTTAGTGAAGATTTTATAAACCACTGATAGGAGGCTGATAGGTCTGTAGTTCCTGAGATCCTCAATGTCACCTTTTTTATGTAGCAAGATCATTGTAGCGTTGTTCCAATCCTCAGGAATTTTCCCTTCATTAAGGCATCGAGTGAAAATTTGGGCGAGTACTGTTTCGATTTCTCCACTTGCTTCTTGTATGATGTCTACAGTAATTCCATCTTCTCCTGGAGCTTTTTCCCGCTTCATGTTCTTGATTGCATGTGCAACTTCTGCTGGAAGGACTGGAAGAACTCTGGTACTGGTATTTTTCATGATGTCTGGAGTGCATGTATCATCCCTTTCATATAATTTGGAGTAGAAATCTTTCACTCTTGTCAAAATTTCGCCTCTATTTCTTGTTACAGAACCATCTTCTTTTCTCAGTGCCATAATCTGTTTTTTCCCCTTACTGAGATGTCCCTTTGCTATCTTTAGGCTTTGGTTGTTTTCAATTGCTTTCCTTACTAGTTCACAGTTGAATTTCCTTACGTCTTCAGTGATACTTTTTCGTACTGTCTTGCATAGCTCCATATATTCCACTTTGGAAGTCACATCTTCTTTAGTTGTCCTCATCACTCTTCTTTTTTGCATCAACATTTTGGTTTTTCCTGATAATTTGTTCACATGCAATTTGTTCTTAGACCCAGCTAATTTTGTTGCTGTTTCCATAAGAGCTTTGGTTACTTTTCTGTTAACTTCAGAAATATCCACTTCTTCCGATGTTAGACCTTCTAAAGCAGAGAATCTTTTCTTCAGTTCCAATTTGAAGGTATTATGGTGTTTTTTAAGGTTGGTTATGTCAATACATTTTGTTTGTCTTATGAGCTTGCTACGTTCGAGTTTAGTGTTGAGGTGCATCTTACATCTCACCAATCTATGGTCACTGCCTGTGTTGAACTTGTTTAGCACACTGCAGTCTTCTATGACGAATTTTTTGTTACACATAATAAAATCAGTTTCACTTGTCGTCCCATTTGGATGTCTCCATGTCCATTTCCTGTGTGGCTTTTTCTTGAAAAAGGAGTTCAAGATGAAAAACCCTTCTGCCTCTGCAAACTCTACGAGAGTATTTCCACGCTGGTTTCTGTTGCCGTGACCGAATTTACCTACTGAAGTTTCATTCTGTTGCCGTTGCCCTATTTTTGCATTGAAATCTCCCATAATTATCTTCAAGTGCTGCTTACCTTTATTATTTAGATCACGAATTTCCTCATAAAATTCTTCAATTTCTTCTTCAGGATGACTTGTGGTGGGTGCATAAGTTTGAATAATCTGAGCCTGGTATCTTCTCGATAGTTGGATAACGAGTCGTGCAGCTCTGTCAGAGGAACTTTCAACTTCTACAACTTTATCCTTCAGTTTCTTGTTTATTATAAATCCAACACCACTAGTTCTGCCAGTATCTGTCCCACGATAGTAGAAGAGATGTCCACTTTTCAGTTCAATGAGATCTTCTCCTTTTCTCCTTACCTCACTTAGCCCGACGATGTCCCACTTGATCCTTTGTAGTTCCTCTTCCAATTCAAGAAGCCTTGAATCAGAAGATAGGGGAGCGTCCGTTGTACGTAGCCAAGGTCAGCATCAGATGGCAGCCTAGTCCGGTCCTCCGGGGATTCTTAGCACCCTCTGCCTTCATGTCGCACTGGCCGCTGCCTTGGCCAGGTACATTCCAGCTGCCGGAGACTGAGGGCCAAGATTTAAGTTGTGGAGTCATTTTGGAGGGGTTTGGCCATAACTCACCACGCTGGCCAAGCGGGTTGGTGAGTGTGGGATAGCGTTTCCTCTAATCCCGATGGTATAGTTATACCGCTATTGGCGGTCGTCAGAGCCCCTTTAGTGGGAACAGGATGTACCACGAGAAGGCGGGGTTGACATTTGTGAAGGAGAGGCTGTGATGTTACGCATCACCTGACCTTACATCCCATATATAATATATAATTTCCTATATATCATGTTTTTTTTCAAAATTACATGCCTCTGGCAATCATCCCATCCACCATGAGCCACCGAAAACCCAATTGCACACGCTACAAAAACACGATTCGCCATAAAATAAACATGGAAATTCCAATGAATACCATTCCTTGTACTGCTGCAAATTTTAAATGTTTTTGCACCACTGGAATTGGAAGCCACTGAAGCATGTTTCAACTACAGAAATTCACGTCACACCACAAACCAATCAACTTTCAACTTAACAACAAGAAAAAAAAATGTGGAATCGAGTCTACCTCTGACAGTTTACGTCAGTTCAGGAATCGGTTAAGATTCTCCCGAAAATTAACAGACGTATGTTGCAAACGCTATTCCACGGCAAGCCAGATACAAAGTCATGTGATTTACAGAATAATTTCTGAGGCAACATTTCCGCTTGTTTGTCGGGCAGCCAACCACGCTTTTCGTGTGACGGCTTCGTGATGTTACCGCAAAAATCGCTTAATTTGACTATGCTGAAAAAATTATTAACTTTTGAACTTAGAATTTTATTTTTTATGGCATATCCTTTAACTATGGGATGAAAATTATTCATAACCTTCAATTTGTAATCAGATTAAGAATCCGTAGAAACTGAGGAAG
The DNA here is from genome assembly GCA_039090855.1 of Macrothele yani. Taxonomy (NCBI): domain Eukaryota; kingdom Metazoa; phylum Arthropoda; class Arachnida; order Araneae; family Macrothelidae; genus Macrothele; species Macrothele yani. Next base: position 154,433,036 of record CM077001.1, on the reverse strand, counting down.
ATCCATAGTACTTGGCATCTCTGTGTACAACAAAAAAACTGACAAAGCCCATTGAACTTCTTTGAAACTTTGTTGTTGTAATGTTTTGCTGTATTTTCAACTCTTTTTTCGTCAATTTTGTTAAACATTTTGGCAGAAATATATGCCAGCAAACAGTGATGTATGGGGGTTTCATTTTCATAGATTGTGAAGAAACCTTACATGATGGAGGAAAATGGATAGCATTTTTGAAATCTGCACATCAAATTTATGAAAAATCACATATATATTGGTTTACAAAATCCCAATTAATAAGCCTGCTTAATTTTTAAATTTTCTGATGTTTACACACACACACATACACACACATACATACACCAATGAGCCATTACGTTATGACCACCAACCTAATAAGCAGTAGTAACCCCTTAAGCACGCAAAACAGCACCCACCTGGCGAGGCATCAATTTGATGTGGTGGCAACAGGTGTCGTGAGGTACCTGGTACCAAAATGTCAACAGCAGGTCCTCCAGTTCCCATACATTTTGGGGTGGTGGTGATTTAGCATGAACCCACTTTTCCAAGTCGAACCACAAGTGTTAGATTGGGTTCATGTCAGGTAAATTTGGAGGCCAAGGCATTGACAGAAAGTCACCAGCATGCTCCTTGAATTCAACTCCTTGACAATTCTGGCAGTGTGGCATGGCGCATTATCCTGTTGGTAATGACCATCACCAGCAGGGAACACAGTTGCCATGAATGGGTGAACTTGGTCTGCAACGATGTTCAGATACCTGACAGCTGTCAGGGATTGGGCTGTTGGAATAATGGGGCCTAAAGCGTCCCAAGAAAACATCACCCACATAATAACAACGCCGCCGCCTGTTTCCACCCAACAGTGCATCCAAGTGCTATCTATAGCCTCCGTTGGTAATCAGCATATCCAAGCTCAGCCATCTACGTGATGCACCAGGAATCTTGGTGCATTACATAGATGGCCGATAACTTTCTTCCAATCATCCACAAGCCACATTGATGATTGAAAGAGATGGCCAGGCTACTTTCTTCCAATCATCCATGGTCCAATCTCGATGATATTGGGCCCATTTCATGCATTGTTGGCGACGATGTGCAGTGAGCATGGGGACCCAGCTGGGTCTTCAACTATGCAGGCCCATGCACAGAAGGCTGTGATGAACTGTGTGCTGTGACACATTGCCCTGATAATCACTGTTGTAGCTGCGGGTGATTTGTAGCTGTGAACAATGCACGACAGTCTCCACTTCTCCCTTGCATCAATGAGCTGTGGGCGACATCTGGCTGGATGATGGTTCATTGTTTGGCCATCTGTGCACCACTTTTGATACGTACTCACTACAGCGGCACGTGAACAAGCCACAAGTCGCACCATTTTCAAGATCATTGTTCTGAGGCGCAGTGCCATCACAATTTGTCCTTTATCAAACTCTGATAAATCGGCAGCTATTACCATTCTGACTCCGAACACTCTACTAACCAAAAGCCGAATCTTGGGTTGTACATATACTGCTCTGTGAACTTCACCTGCGACACCATTTAGTCTCCAGGTGTGCTGATTTCTCTAGGCTGGAGGTGGTCATAATGTAACGGCTCATTGGTGTACATACCACTAAGCTGTTCTAACTGAAATTAAGATATTAGCACTTCAAATGAAGATCATCTACCAAACTCAAGTTTCTGATGGCATTAGATTTTACTTCCAGTTTACATATCAAAATTTTCCATTTACAGAAAATTTTACTGACATTCATCATCATCACATGACTCACACAAAATATTTTGTATTTCATGCAAATCATTCTTTTCTCTTTCAAATATTTCTCAACCTGTTCCTCCCATGATTTTTCTAATCTTTCTTTCCTGCCACTTGGGCTGATTAAATCCGGTTAAGTTAGAACCGCATTGCTCATTCTTTCAACATGGCTAAATCACCTCAAAATATTTATCTCCCCCATAATAACAATATTTTGCTTCACATCATACATCTGAAACACCTGTTCATTCCTGACATAATCAGAACAGGTCTTTTGCCACCACCCTCTGTAAGTACTGCATCTCTCCAGAACAAAAATGACTCCTGTAACTTTTCTGCAATACAGAGGTTTCGCTACCATACAGATCAAAATACAAACAACTACACTTTCATACAATGACATTTAAGACTATCGTATTGTAACAAAATTGTTACATATGTTCTGTTCAACATGTTTTTTCACCATTGCCAGAGAAGTATTATGCAATTACAAATTACTTTTGTGGTAATCTTATGTTGTTATTTGATGAATAAAGAAATTCATTTACTTTGAGTCCTGTTGTTTAATACAGTACAACCTCGAAAATCCAGACCTCCAAATTCCGGAAACCTCCAAAATTCGGACTTTTTCCGGATCTTTTTTTTTTCTTTTTAAATCTTCCGGACTGCCGAGGTCGCAAATTTAAAACAACAGGGTAAGATTATGCACATAATGATATTTGAAAAACAAATATACTGATTATTTACTAAAAAGATGCGCTAAAATTTTTACAGAAATTTATAGATGTGATGTCGCGATCCGTTAGACACATCTATTTAAACGATAACTCCGCTGTCCTAATGTTGGTTAGGAGGGAAATTGGGGGAGGACGGGGAAATGCTCGCGTAGGTCTTAAGGTTAGGAGGTTTGTTTGTGAAAGGAATGCCTGACTCAAATGCCCTTTGCATGGGGGATGGAATGGGGACATAAGCACACAGACCAGTAGCGTGACGTCCGAGGCTTCTGTGGATAGCGCGCCCAGGGTATCTCTTTCGTTGGCTGCAGCAAACATCATGCAGGAAGGTGCGATGCGACCAAGGGAAGGAACATTGATTTTCACTGGGGTGGGGAGACCGGTTTGATGAGCACTTCCCTGAACAAAAGCTTAAGAACATGAACAATGCAGTTAATCTGGCATGCGATACAGGTGTTTCTTGGCTCTGTGCTCCTGAGTTTTGCTTTGATTTTAATTTTTTTTTATTGACTGATCATAGTGGAAGTTGAAGGCTTCGGCTGGAAATGCTTTCTCACTAATAAGCGCTGTAGCATCATCATCTGATGTTAACAATGGGTAATTAATTTAATACCTGGCTGAAGATAAAATCTTCACAAATGCAAAAGAAAAAGAAGGGAGTGCTTTCCCATTCACACATATAAAAGCAGAGCTCAACGCGAAGGCTCAGTGCGCAGTAAATGAAAGTAGGTCAAACCACTTGAAAGAGAGAAATCATCACCGCTGTTTCGAAGTGTTGGCGGCGAGACCCGCGATCCGCGAACACGTGCGAGGGAGCTGGTAAAAGGAAGCTTAAAGCAACTTCATTCTAACAAAAACATCATAACATAGAAGGAACATATTATTAAAGAAAATATTAATCAAAAGCATTACAAGCGATAATTTATAAGTTAATTACTTCTAAGACGGATTCTATTGCAGTGAACCATCCTGTAGCAGACATGCACATTGAATGGAATTTAGACAATTGTGCGGTTTTACGAGCAATGCGATTATTCTAACGGGAGTCTTAAGATTTAACTGTGATTTATATTGATTACATAAATGGTTTTCAGCATTTAATAAAGGCAAACAAACAAACATCATTAGCATGATTAATAAAAAATGTATAAATAAAAATGTTTGCCAATATGAAAAAATAAGTGCATAAAGCAGATCGACACTGAGTTGCAGAATTAGCCTTTGAAGTATACATATAATCACGTTGGGTGTGAGTTAATTCATGAAAATAAGGAAGATAATTTAGTTTTCTGAGCAGCACCACGACTTTGACACAGGTAAGGCCCTTACTGCAACTTTTGCTTCCAAGATTGCAAAATTTCTCACCTGCGGCTCTTAGTCCGAAAACTACGGTAATCTTTTTTTGTTCTTCAAAAAAAAAAACATCATTAGCATGATGGTTTTTTTTATATGTGAACTATATAATAGAATCACATGAGATATAATGATCTTTTTTTGTATTTTTATGTTTTTCTTAAAAATTCTCCTGCTCTATTATTTTATATTAAATACTATTTTTTAATTGGTTAACTTGATTTTTTGTCATTACTTTTACAAAAATAGTGTATTTATTTAACACTAAGTTTGAATTTTATCCAAACTCTCTATAATCCGGAAAATTCCAAAATCCGGAATCGGCAAAGTCCGGACAATTCTGGATTTTCGAGGTTGTACTGTACTTACACTGCTGTGTCTCTAATGTATGTCCAATAGTTTACAGATGGTAAGTATTCCTTGAGTCTTCCTAGGTGACTTCATGAACGCACACTAATGACCTGACGAAAATACAAAAGAGTTAAAGGAAAGAATATTTACACCAACCATAAAAAAAAAAAAAAAAAAAAAAAACGAGCCTACTTGGAATTAAAATCTTCACACTACAGTTGAAATCTTCAAACCATATAACACCACATACCAAGGTTAAATCAACAGCCCCAAAAACTCCACAAGATTATGACTTAGTAACCATTATAAGGCAATTAATATTATCCAATGAAAACTGTACAATATAAAATTCCGACTTCAGTATATGAGAAAGACTCATGTACTTCGTCCTCCAACCACAGCATGTTAGCTCCCCCAGTTTAGGCTTATGCATCACCATTCACTGGATACTTTTCAACCATGTGAATACCACAGTATCATCAGCAGAATTGGGGTCTACTTACATCGGCTGAGTTCAAATCCGACAAATGTATTCTTGTGCCTGAGGTTCAGTACATTCACCATCCTCTGCTTTCATCTGGTGGCGATCTTCAAAAGGTAGGTTCTGTGTTGTATTTCTTTTTGATATTTTTATATTTATTTTTAGTTTTCTAAATTGTTTTCTTTTCTATTGTTATTATATTTTTTCATGGATCTGGTAAAATTATTGGGCTATTATTATTGCAATTTGAATTTTCTGTTTTTTCGATAAGTAAAACTTCCGACATTATTATGGATTTCCATGTTTTTTGCTGAACAAGGAGGCGTACATCTTCCGAACATGGTGTAGTTTGGTTTTTCAAACAAAATTCTGTTAATGATGTTTTTATTTCTTTTTGTTCCAGTTTGAGAGGTGCTCCATTATTCTATTTTAAATTAAGAATGATGGAGCACCTCTCAAACTGGAACAAAAAGAAATAAAAACATCATTAACAGAATTTTGTTTGAAAAACCAAACTACACCATGTTGGGAAGATGCACGCCTCCTAGTTCAGCAAAAAAACATGGAAATCCATATTAATGTCGGAAGTTTTACTTATCGAAAAAACAGAAAATTCAAATTGCAATAATAATAGCCCAATAATTTTACCAGATCCATGGAAAAATATAATAACAATATAAAAGAAAATAATTCAGAAAACCAAAAATAAATAAAGAAATACAACACAGAACCTGAAGAATCAAAAAGAAATACAACACAGAACCTACCTTTTGAAGATCGTCACCAGATGGAAGCAAAGGATGGTGAACTAACTGAACCTCGGGTGCAAGAATATATTTGTCGGATTTGAACTCAGCAGATGTAAGTAGACACCAGTTCTGCTGATGATGCCGTGGTATTCAAATGGCCCAAATGCATCCAGTGAATGACGATGCCTAAGCCTAAACTGGGGGAGCTAACATGCTGTGGTTGGAGAACGAAGTACGCAAGTCTTTCTCACATACTGAAGTCGGAATTTTATATTGTACAGTTTCTAACGGATAATATTACTTGCCTTATAATGGTTACTAAGTCATAATCTCATGAAGTTTCTGGGGCTGTTGATTCAACCTCGGCATGTGATGTTGTACAGTTTGAAGATTTTAATTCCAAGTAGGCTCAGATTTTTTTTTCTTTTTTTTTTCTTTGTAATGTTGGTGTTAATATTCTTTCTTTTAACTCTTTTGTATTTTCATTGGGCCATTAATGTGCATTGATGAAGTCACCTAGGCAGACTCAAGGAATACTTACTTACCATCTGTAAACTATTGAAGCAGTGTGAGAATTAAACAACAAGACTCAAGGTAAATGAATTTCTTTATTCATCAAATAACAACATCATAAGATTATAGCAAAAATAATTTGTAATTACACAATGCTCCTCTGGCAATGGAGAAAAAATGTGTTGTACAAAACATATATGTAACAATTTTGTTACAATACAATAATTGATATACTACGTATTTAAAATCAGGTGAGATAAACTTCATTAACGTTGTTCTCACAGATGTATATCTAGACAATCACGACCTATGTGCACCTATCAGTCCTGTCAAATCCTCCTAAGTGGGCTATGACTCTCAAAGCTGAATCTTCGTGCAATTATCACAGCAAGAATTTAAATTAAAAGTTCCTATAAACCTGAAACACAGTTACTACATTTCTGCATAAAAAGATATAACTGAAAATGAATGAAAAATGCACTTACAAGTGTTTTCCTTGATTTTCTTCCTGACAGCCTGTTTTATTACCCTTGGAACACCAATGGGACTACCTAGAAACAGTTAAAAACCACCAATGAACAGAAATGCTCCATGCCTTTCGAAAAGAGCTCAGAAAAATTAAGCTGGGGAAAATACAAAAGAGGAAATTCTTCGCACGGATGGATGTTTTATAGGTACACTGAGCCACCTCCAATTTGATAATGGGAACATTTTCGCATTTTCATCTGGTTGTTCATACTATTTTCAATTATAGTTACCCAGATGACTTTTTCCACTGATAATAAAAAAATTGGACAATTTGAAATCATGCAATTTAAAGTGCAATTTTTTGGTTATTTAAGGATTTGAATTAACAGATTTTTATTTCAGCAGCATTTGTCTCAGTCACCTGTCAAGTAGCTAACTGACAAGTAAAGACATTAAGAACAACAGGTTTAATAGATCAGAAAATACAGAAGGCAGAATTCTCAGAAGCAAATTCCTGAACGTTATATCAAAATGGAAAGCTCATCTGGTGAGAGAATAAATATACACCAGTATGGGCATAAAAATAAAAGGTATAAAACATAATTAATTAACTCATCAAAGGCTTCAAGAAAGCACATGGTGTGGCTCTGAAAATAAGCCCCCACCCCCTCCAGTAAACAGTGCCAGAAGTGGGTACAGCTGTTAAGAAAAAGAAAAAAACTATGGGAAGTATTTTAACTGTTTACAATTAGAGCCTAACAAGGAAGTATAAATGGATTTCTCTAAAAATAAAGTAATGTACAAAGAAGGCATCAACAGGGAAAAGCAAATTGGCCAGGATGTGTTTTGCCATCTTGTTAAATGCATGAAGAAGAGTAGAAAATATGTGTTTCCTTGATAAGTATGGAAAACTTGTGGATACAGTATAACCTTTTTAATCTCAAACCCCTGCATCTGGAATACTCTGAAAACTGATAATGTTCTGGAACACATAAATTTAAAATTAGTATCAAGTAATGCCAGGGTGGGTAATCCTTGATTTTGATAACAACAATCAGTGGTGCTGAATTATTCAGTTTCAAACGCAAATTTTTTGTGAAAGAAAATCAAGAGTAAAAATATATTTTTTAAAGATGTTTATTATCAAAATGTCGGAAATAATATTCCCTTAGCAAAAACAGGAACACCGAGGAGCATGGCCTTTCTCTGCTGTCTTTGCTGGCAGAGCATTTGTAGTGATCTATATCCTACTTACAGTTCAGTTCTACAGGAACATCGTTTTATTGCCATTCACTTTATTTAATTGCAGTTTGGTTCGATTATTGATTGCAGTTGAAATGTTGGATTATTGATGGAAACTTCAAACATCCAGAATATGGTGCAAAATAAACTTGATTAATCAAAATAATCACAACCATCAACACATTCTTTTGCCAATGAGATACAAGCTTTAGTATGTCACCATGAAAAAATGTCAAGCTTCCGGATGCAACATAGCTCATGGAATGTGGTTTCAACTTACATAGTTTGATTGAGCAACTACTTACCCTGTAGAAAGATGTCCAGATGTTTGAAGGAGCAATAGTCCATAAGGGATAGATCAGGTGAATAGGTGGATGAGGTAAGGTTTCACACTTCAGCTGGTGCAGCTTCCTGATCATCTGGTCTGCAATTTTTGCCTCCTCCACTCATCGAGAAAAATCCCAGACCTCCTTAATTCTCTTTCACTAATAATACTCTAACTTTTTATTTCTATTCCCCTCCTCTTTTCTCTCTCCTTCCTAAGAAGCTAATAAAGAGCATGTTACTTAAGATCTTGCACTATCATGGAGAAATATGGGCCCATAGCGATTGACCAATGCTGGCTTTTCAGTCGACAGTTTTCCAAGCATAGTGTTGAGCTCTTGACAATGCCTGTCCAAGCTCAACACTATGCTTGGTTGTAAGGAGGAGGAATGGATTACACCACTTGCAGACCACCAAACACTGACCATCATCTTCCTGGAATGGAGTACCAGCTACGGGTCTTCACCGTCATCAAGCCATTGCGCTGAACATCTGCAATTGTCATAAAGCATCCATTTCTCTTCAAATGTGACGAGGAGCCTGAAAATGTCACTTGTTTGGTTCCAGAGAAGAGCTGACATCAAACTGTTATGTTTTGGGCTGTTCTATCAACTCATGTGAGCACTTCTCCACCTTCTGCACTTTGTCTATGGCCATCAAATGATGAGAAATGATAGTATCGTGCAATCTTAATCTCTTGACCAAATTCTTGGACTGTTTTCCCCAATTTTTCCCCTAGTAAAGTTTGAGATTTTTCATTAAAAAAAACTTGATTCTAGAAAAGGAAGCATTTCTAAGAGAAGCTACTTGGCAAACTTCCGTGTTGATTAAAATCCCATTTCTGAAGGGAAATTTGAAAATCATATAGTCACAGAAGAAAATCGAGGAAAAAAAAAAAAAAAGGTTGCCCTTTCTATAAAGCTGCATGCATCATTATATCCATGTCATCTTACTAGTTAAAAGAAATATAATAGTCTACCTCTAATACTCTGCCTTGTTTAAAAAACATAGCTGCCAACTTGAAAATTCTTTAAAGAGAAAGGATTATGAAACATGCCCAATATTTTTACAACACAGAATACAAAGTTCTATTTCAAATAAAAAGTTCCTGTGAGCATTCATACACAGCAAAATGTACAGATGTGTAGTGTCAAATTCTATCAAAGTGCATTGTCTGTTAATAGTTAATGATAATTCCAGAATAATGAAAAGAATCAATTAATTCAGATACTTGTAAAAATCATATCATTACACCACTATTCACAAATAAAAATTGTTAATGCATTAGTAGATATACACATATGATCAATCAGAAAGAAAGGTTACACATTCGAGTAGAAGAAAGGAAAACTCGCCAACCAAGAAGTGTTTGTGCAATGAGACAAAGGAAAAGGATATGAAGCACTATTTCTCAGCAAAATCATCGTGATGATTCAGACATTTGCTGGACCGCACAACCAGCTTATCTATCCTCGACCGGAAAAATTTGTTCCTGCTCATGTAGTCAGTTTGTTGCAGATGTTTTCACATCTTCATCCCACATGAAACAAATACCAGGCAGGTGCTATTTCAGAGCAGGAAAGAGGTGAAAGTCACTAGGAATCAAGTCCTGGCTGTAGGCCGGGTGTTTCCACACCTCCTACCAGAATTTGTGGAGCAATTGCTGCATGGCGTTGGTGGTATGTGGCCTAGCATTATCATGGAGGAGAATGACACCATCACTCAGCAGACATTGTTCATTTTTGTCAAATGCTCTCATGCAATTTTTTCAGCATGGCACAGTACCAATCAGCAATGATGGTGCATCCATGCTCTAAGAAGTCCACCAAAAGCACACCCGAGGAATCCCAGAAAACAGATGCCATGATTTTTCCAGCAGACACTGACTTTAAACTTCCTGCTCGGCGGTGAAGCATCATATTTCCATTGCATGGATGCTCTCTTGCTGCTAGGAGTGAAGTCACAATATCATCAAGAAAGCTCTGTCTATCTTCAGTGTAATGCTGTGGAACATGAAACATGCCACCGTTCGTGCTGCTTTGTGATTGACAGATAATGGAAAGTGGCACCCATTTGGCACAAACCTTGGAGTATTGCAAAACATCCGCCACAAGATGATGAAAAACATCACAGCTCAATCCCAGCTCAGACACAATATGGCACAAAGCTACCCTTCGGTCATCTTAAATCATTTCATCCACACAAGCAGTGTTGATCGCTGTTGTTGACGAACTTGAACGTCCACTGTTTGTGTGATGATGGATCCCCACATCAGCCCTGCTGGATTGAAGTGAATGACACAATTTCACCACGTGTTGTCGAAACATCACATTGTCACCATAAATTTCAACGAGCTGCTGGTGAATTTCGGCTGTGGGCACATTCTTGGCCTATAAAAACCTTATCACTTCAACCTGAGACCATGTTTCTAACCACTTCACCATTTCAAAATGTCACTGCACATCTCATACTGGGCACAGGAGTTCACAGCAGAGCCTGGAGCACTAGCACCATCACTCCGATGTACATGACATCTATGCTACTTGTACCATATCCTGCATTCACTTTATAGCACGTGTAAGCTTTTTTTTTTTCTGATCAACCTGCGTACATACACTCACCACTGCAAGCCTAGATATCATATATGGTCATCAAAAAGTAAAAAAAATAACTGCTACTTCCAACAACTATCCACATAAATTTCACCATAGAAAAATGCCTGACATGACAATGAAACAGCCAGAAACAATTACTTTTTTTTTTTGTTTACAATATAAAATTAAAAAAATACCAAATGGAATTGCAAAAAAAGGAATTTTTTTAATGCTCTTAACAAAAATTTAATAAAAACAGATATTTTGACAGTAAATCAGGAAATTGGGAAATGGCAAATGGGAGTCTCTCAGAAAAAACAGTAGGGTGGCAGCTATGTATCAGGCTAAAAGGCTAAAGACTGAAGGCTCAAAATCAGTCATAAATGATTCAGGAAGCAATATGTTTAAGGCAACAAAGTTTGCAGTTCACATAGAAAGTGGCAAAGTTTATTGTCAATATTAAGAATCTGCATGTGAAGGCTGAGGGGGTGCACACATCTCATTTGTCTTGTGGTAATAAGGGCAACTCAATCTCATAAAAAAATTCAAAAGTTACATTGAATGGAGTACAAAACTGCTGCTACAGACTTTGCACAGAGCAGCTGCATGCCAAGACACAACAGCCATGTCACATCTGGAACAGGCTCTCAGCTCAAGAAACCAATACTACAACCATTAAATGAACAGGAAACCTAACATCAATTAACCCAGTCCCTGACAATTTTATAATGGTTATCCAAAGTCCGCTGATCAACCATCAGAAATATTTCTGAGAAGTACTAATGCAGCTTACGATGAGCATTTTTAGCACAATGTTTACCTAATGTCACCTTTATACATCCCAAAAGAATTTTCTACTCTCACTACATAACCTTTGCGAAAAAAAGAAACAAGAAAGATGACACCGAATTTTCGGGTGTAATAAGCATGTCTTTTGAATCCGTTCTGACACAAATTAAATTTATCAAAGCTATTCAAAGTCAATGGAACCGGTATGGAAAACAATAGTATCTGACGGAAGAAAGAAGTTTTTCAATCGGGTCTTTAATCCCTCAGATATTGCTGTAAACAGAATCGTGAGCTTACGAACTCTTAGAAACAGAGTTATCGACAAAAATAAGATGTGACTTTATGTCCCTTGGTGGGAAAACCGTGCATTATTTTAGGAAGAAAGTATTCACAAAAGGTTCATCCATCTGAGCGGTATCGGTCCAAGAAAAAAATTTTAGTCGAATTTTCAGGAGCCCAGATTTTGCTACAAATACATCAGAAGTAGAAATTAACACTTATGACCCCTGGTGGCCAAACCATTCTTTACCAAACATTAGAAATTACGTGAAAAATATTTTCCGTCAGGTCTTGTATACGATACAGGAAGAATTTTTCAAATCGGAGTTTTAAGGGCAGAAAACGCAATTTACCATTGTGCGCCCTAGCGGAAAGTCTATGACTTACTTGAAAATTTTGAATTTATAGGAAAAACATTTCGCATCGGAAACACTATCCAACAAAAAAGGAATTTTTCAAATCGGACTTTTAGAAGTAGAGATATTGACAAAAATAAGATATACATCTAGGCCCCTGGCATAGAAACCATGCATTATTTCAAGAAGAAAATATTCCTAAAATGTTTGTCAACATGAGTAGTACAGGTCCACAAAAGACCTTTTTTCAATCGAGATTTTAGAAGCTCATATTTTGCTGCAAATACATCAGAAGCAGAAATTAAGACTTACGCCACCTGGTAGCCAAACAATTTTTTACAAAAATTTGAAATTATGTGCAAACGATTTCCCATCAGGAGCTGTATCTGGTGCAGAAAGAATTTTTCAGATCGGAGATTTAGAAGCAGAGATATAGGGGAAAACGCAATTTACCTTTCCGCCCCTAGCGGAAAGTCTATGAATTACTTCAAAATTTTAAATTTATAGGAAAAACATGTCACACTAGAAACACTAACCAACGAAGAAGGAATTTTTTAAATCGGACTATTAGAAGTCGAGATATTGACAAAAATAAGATATACATCTATGCCCCTGGCGTAAAAACCGTGCACTATTTTAAGAAGAAAATGTTTCTAAGAGGTTTGTCGATGTGAGTGGTATCGGTCTACAAACGATGTTATTTTCAATCGAGAATTTAGAAGCTCATATTTTGCTGCAAATACATCAGAAGCGGAAATTAAGGTTTACACCCCCTTGTGGCCAAACCATTTTTTTACAAAAATTAGAAATTATGTGCAAACGATTTCCCATCAGGAGCTGTATTTGGTGCAGAAAGAATTTTTCAGATCGGAGATTTAGAAGCAGAGATATAGAGGAAAACACAATTTACCTTTACGCCCCTAGCGGAAAGTCTATGAATTACGTGAAAATTTTGAAATTATATGAAAAACATGCGACAGGGAAAACATTATCCAACAAAGAAGGAATTTTTCAAATCGGACTCCTAGAAGTCTAGATATTGACAAAAATAAGATATACATCTACGCACCCTGGCATAGAAACCATGCACTATTATAAGAAGAAAATGTTTCTAAAAAGTTTGTCAGCATGAGTAGTATCGGTCTACAAACGACATTATTTTCAATCGAGAATTTAGAAGCTTATATTTTGCTGCAAATACATCAGAAGCGGAAATTAAGGTTTACGCCCCCTGGTGGCTAAACCATTTTTTTTACAAAAATTAGAAATTATGTGCAAACGATTTCCCATCAGGAGCTGTATTTGCTGCAGAAAGAATTTTTCAGATCGGAGATTTAGAAGCAGAGATATAGGGGGAAATGCAATTTACCTTTACGTCCCCTAGCGGAAAGTCTAAGAATTACTTGAAAATTTTGAAATCATATGAAAAACATGTCACACGGAAAATACTATCCAACAAAGAAGGAATTTTTCAAATCGGACTCCTAGAAGTCGAGATATTGACAAAAATAAGATATACATCTAAGCCCCTGGCAGAGAAACTGGAATATTTTAGGAAGAAAATATTCTGAAAAGGTTTATCGATGTGAGTGGCATCAGTCCACGAAAGAATTTTTTCAATCGATGTTTTAGAAGCTCATATTTTATGGCAAACACATCAGAATCAAAAATTAACACTTACGCCCCCTGGTGGCCAAAGTATTCTTTACCGAAAATTCGAAATTATATGCAAAAGATTGTGCATCAGGAGATGTACCCGCCGAAAAAAAAAATTCAAATCGGAGTTTTAGAAGAAGAATTATCGGAAAAAATGCAATTTACTTTTACGCCCCCTAGCGGAAAATCTATGCGTAATTCGAAAAAAGAAACTATATCCAAAATACTCTTTGACATAAATGGAATCGAAAGATAAAAGATTTTTTTCAATTGGATGTTTAGAAGCAAATATGTGGAATAAAACATATTTTTGAATTCGACATCATCTGCATTTACGCCCTCTAGAATAGAGATTGTACATCGTAAAAAAAAGCGAAAAGAAGGATCATCATTTGCATATTCAAGCTTTCGAATGCAAAAAGAATTTTTCAAATCGGACTAATAGTTACAGAGATACCGTGGGTACAGATGGACGGACTGACGGATGGACAAACCGATAACATAAGCACAATCTTTTTTTACAAAAGACGTGCTAAAAAGGCAAGAAAAAAGAAAAAGAAAATCTCATTTACAAAGTTTGCAACTGAATGACATCTGCTATAGATGTCATATATCAGGAATTATATGTAGTATAACACTGGCTAATTATCCAGAGGAAGAAGTAATTTATTTCAAAATTAGCAGAATTTTTTTAACATAATTGTTGGATCCATTCATTTCTCCCACATTTGTATTAAACATGACAGTATCCTGAACATTAGTTTGATCTACAGAAGTGAAATGGCAATTATTAAATAAGAAAAATATAAAGCAATTAAACACAAAAAAAAAAAAAAAAAAAAAAAACCAGAACAGGGGATGTATACAACATACAAAAACCAACCATTACAAATACAACAGAAGGAAATACAACGAAATGCAGTAAATGTGAAAACCTTTAAGAAATTATGTATTTTGGTTGAATAATAAAAATCAAAAATTAAAATAAAACCAAGGTGAAAATCATCTAAATACGTGGCGTCAGTTGGATAAATAAATTCATTGCTCTTTCCACATCAAGCAACGCACAGCAACCGGAAAAAAAAAATTTCAGCCGCTGTCGGGGAATCGAACCCCGAATCTCTTGATATCCAGCCAAGCGTGTTAACCTTACACCACAGCGGCCAACAATTCACAGCACTATGCGTGTTTTTCTTTTTCAGTCAGTCAGCATCTGACATCATAAGTCCGTAAGATGGGCTCAGCTACTGAGACATCTCCATCTGGTGGGTATTAACGGCACTGGCTATATATAATTATAGCAATAATCCAAAGGGTGAGATCCAAGGTAAAAATCATCTAAAGATGTGGCGTCAGTTGAATAAATAAATCCATCGCTCTTTCCACGATAAGCAATGCACAGCAACTGAAAAATTGTTTTTCAGCCGCCATCGGGGAATCGAATCCCGAATCTCTTGATATCCAGCCGAGCACGTTAGGTTAGTCGGTTGCTGTGCGTTGTTTAATGTGGAAAGAGCAATGTATCTATTTATTCAACTGACGCCATGTATTTAGATGATTTTCACCTTGGATCTCGCTCTTTGGATTATTGCTATAATTATATATAGCCAGTGCCGTTAATGCCCACCAGATGGAGATGTCTCAGTAGCTGAGCCCATCTTACGGACTTATGATGTCAGATGCTGACTGAAAAGAAAAGCACGCATGGCGCCGTGAATTGTAGGCCGCTGTGGTGTAAGGCTAACGCACTCGGCTGGATATCGAGAGATTCGGGATTCGATTTCCCGATGGCGGCTGAAAAACGATTTTTTGGTTGCTGTGAGTTGCTTAATGTGGAAAGAGCAATGCATTTATTTATTCAACTGACGCCACATATTTAAATGATTTTCACCTTGGATCTCGCCCTTTGGATTATTGCTATAATTATATACAGCCAGTGCCGTTAATACCCACCAGATGGAGACGTCTCAGTAGCTGAGCGCATCTTACGGACTTATGATGTCAGATGCTGACTGAAAAAGAAAAGCACGCATGGCGCCGTGAATTGTTGGCCGCTGTGGTGTAAGGCTAACGCGCTCGGCTGGATATCGAGAGATTCGGGATTCGATTCCCCGACGGCGGCTGAAAAACAATTTTTCGGTTGCTGTGCATTGCTTAACGTGGAAAGAGTGGTGGATTTATTTATTTAAAAATAACCAAAATGTTAAATGTATGAAACTATAAAAAAGCCAATACATAATTATGTAAGACAGTGATTTTTAGAAAAGTAGTACCCTCTACAAAAACATTTAGTGTTGAAAGAAAAAAAAATTAATTATGTGATCACTAAAATTTTGGATTACAACTTACCCTCTTCTCTTTGTGGAGATGGAATAGAATCAAACAGGCCTCCAAGCCTAAGAGATTCAAATTTGTGCTTTTTCCTCAGCATTCCTTCAGGATCTAAATACAAGAGAAGTGTCTTAGTATATATATATGCATTCATTCAGTTGTTCTCTGAAATTAATTCATTTCCTGGAAGAAATATTGTATATAACAAGACATCCATACACACTGAATACAGAAACTAGACGAAATTCACACACACACACGTACACACATACACAATCTGTTATTGCACCTTGTTTGCTGTACAACAAGCACATAATCAATCTGTGATAACAGAAAAAAAAAAAAAATAGCAACCTCCCATAGGCACTGAAGGCTAGAAAGAAATGCTCCTAAGGGGTCAATGGCACCAGGAAAGGAAGGAAGCTAAAACCATATGACAAACATGACATTCATGTCTTACCCATGATCTGAGGTCTATTCTAATAGTACAAAAAGTCAAGGCATGTGTGTCTGTAAGTCACTCATAAAGTGGATGACTTCCAAATTTGAGTTATTAGTTTGGTAGGATCAGTGTAACCTGGCAACTTTTTTAAAAAGCTATACATACATACATACATACATACATACATACGTGTGTGTGTGTGTGTATTTATGTATGTATGCATACATACACATTATGTATGTATGTATACATACATACATATCACTAAGCTGTTCTCTGAGATTCAGAGATTAGCTCCAAAAAAGAAATACAAACTACCAGATATTTTTACTTACTGTTGTCGTATCAAACTTCTCCATTTACAGCGATCTTGACATACAACTCGGGCTTCACAGATATCCATTACACGCCATACACAAGATCTTTTATACTTCATACTCATAATCTTTTTCTCATGCAGACACTCCTGAATCTGATCCACCCATGTCTTCCTTGGCCTTCCTCTGCCTTTTCCTTCCTGCCACTTAGGCTAAAAAGATTTTCTTAGTAAGCATCTCACCACTCATTCTTTCAACATGGCCAAACCACCGAAGCATATTGGCCTCCACCTTGCTAACAACATTTTGCTTCACATCACACAATTGCAACACATCTTCATTCCTCACACAACCAGAACGTGTCTTGCCACAAATCGCCCGTAAGTAACACATTTCTCCAGCACACAAACGACTCCTATGTTTCTTCTGCAGTACCCAGGTTTCACTGCCATACATCAGAGTAGGAACAATTAAACTTTCATACAGGACTCTCCAGAGAACCCATCATTCCTGTGAAAACCTCCCAGAGCAGCTATGACTTTCAATGAAGAATTCACTCGCCTACTAATTTCACCATCCAATTTGTTCTCACTGTCAAACATGCTTCCTAAATACACAAACTTACTCACCTGGTCAATCACAGTGCCTTTTATAATTACATTACATTCAGTGCTACCAGTTCCTCTCTCAAACACCATAACTTTGGTTTTTCCCTTATTGATACTCAGTTTGAATTTCATGCAAACTTTGTACATCCGAGACAACATACTCTGCAAATCACTTTTGCTCTCTGCCAACAGGACAGTATCATCAGCACACAGCAATCTACACACACGTATATTACCAAGACATAAACCACTATTATCTATTTTGGCATCACGCATGCACGCGTCCATAAATATATTAAACAGCCATGATGACGTCACACAACCTTGTCTAACTCCTGCACCAATAGAAAACCATTTTGATAAAACACCATTCACTCGTACACAAGCTCTGCTACCAGCATACATGGCTTTTACACTATTAACTAGATTCCCAGTAACTCCATATTCATCCAATACCTTCCACAAAAGTGTCCTATTTACTGGTTCGTAAGCTTTCTCTAAATCTATGAAGGCAGCAAAAACTTTCTTACCAACAGCCAGATACTTTTCAATCATTGTGCATAATGCAAAAATCTGGTTAGTGCAGTCTTTACCAGGCATAAAACCACTCTGAACATCCCAAACTTTCTCTGATGTAAGACCCCGTACTTTTTCAGTAACAACCTTACCAAACACTTTCCCTGGCACACTTAGTAGGCTAATACCACAATAGTTTTTGCATTCAGTCTGATCACCTTTTCCCTTATACAAGGGAACAATTATAGCACCCTTCCAATCCTGAGGGACCATTCCTAACTCCCAGCACAACTGGTAAATTTCAGTTAACCAGTCAATTACAGTCACCACCATATTTCGACATCTCTGCAATTATGCCATCAACTCCCGGAGCCTTACCATTCTGAAGAGATTTTAAAGCTTTACACAATTCTTCTCTTGAGATCCCTTCTGTGGTTCCATCCCTCACTGATCTGCATCTGTTTCAGGATCATCTTTGTTTTCCTGATCTAATAACTCACAGAAATATTCACCCCATCTTTCACTTAACTCATTGGGCTCCCATATCATTTCCCTGATCTCATTCTTCACACAACTGACAACTTTGTTTCCCCTATTTTTCCTGAGTCTCATGTACTTCCAGAAAGACTTCCTAACTTTCCAAAAAGCCAGTTCATGCTTTTCCACCTTCTCCTTCCTATCTTTTGCTTTTACTCTGGCAAACCAGCTTTGCAGCTTCACACTTCTTTGAGCGATATTCATCCACAGAGACTCTACCTTGCAACATCCCCATATAGGCTTCCTTCTTTCTCTTTACTGCCTCTTCAATCTCACTATTCCACCAAGCATCACCTCTATTGTTACCCACTATTGTGGTGCCACAGACCTCTTTAGCAGCAGTGACAATACAGTTCTTAAAACATTCCCACTTCTTTTCTACATTCCTCTCACCAGACTTCAGTTCCTTCAGTCGTTATCTGAGTAAGTCAGAATAACGCTGATGGTCTTCAACGAGCCTATCAACCTTTTTTCTTTTTATCCTGGGTATCTTCCTTCCTTTTCCTCCAACCAACATTAAGTTTCACTCGTGACACTACCAAGTAATGATCAGAACCATCATCCGCACCTCTCATCACACGGGTGTCAACAACTAAGTTTTTCAGACGCTGATCGTAGACAACAAAATCTATCACACTCTTTTGACCAATAGTACGATTTTTCCAAGTATATGTGTGGATATACTTGTGGTTGAAAAAATGTATAAGATACACACAAACCGTTCTCAATGCAGAGTTCAATTAATCTTTCACCATTAACATTCACACAAGGATCATTAAACTTACCCATAACATGCTATTACCAAAGTGGTGCACATAAGTGCAATACTTCACATATTACACTGTGTGACGTTTTAAACCCAAAAGCATTTAAGAGCAAAAAATGAACATCTTACATATCGGTGAGAAACAATCTCCCTGAAGAACACATATACATGGAAGAAAATGCAGATGCCATTATTGGCACAAATGTGTCATATTTTCACTGTTTCCATGTATCCACTCCTTCAGAAAACTTGAAATTTACATCATCCTGGAGCAATGTATAACAGATAGCATGCCTGAACAGAATTGGGAGATGTGGGTTAGTTTCCACTCCAAGGCGATGTAATTTTCAAGTTTTCTGAAGGGGTGTCTACATAGAAAACAGTGAAAATGACACATTTGTACCAACAATGACATGAACAAATAATGGTCAGTCCATATTATCACACCAAATAAATCTAGCAAAGATTTTCTGTCTGCTCTCCTGACTTCTGTATTTCCTTCAACTTTATAACAAAGGTCATGATAATTAACACAGCAATCACACATCGCTGAATTGACTGTAATTACTGTTTCACATGTGAATTCGATCACATCAGAAAACTTGAAAATTCCATCGCCGTGGAGTGGGAAACTCTTATAATGAATGGGTTTTCCACTCTTTATAACGAATGGGTTTTCCATGTAAGTTCTCATATATCAAGGAATACTTGGAAGACAAAGGAACAAATATTAAAGGAGATTGTTTAACCCACCTTTCATTATGCTGACAATGTTGTTTATGCAGGTACCCCTTGGAGCTATAGTGTATACGATCTAGGAACTTGATAACAAGAGCAAAGTAGGTTTAAAAATGAACATACAGAAAACAAAATTCATGTACAATGCGTTTACAAGAACTGAAGATTTAGCTATTGATAGAGCAAATCTAGAAGAAACTAATGCCTACATTTACCTTCAACAACAGATATCCAGCGAGGGCCACATTGAAGAAGAAATCAATATGCATATAAAACTTAGTTGGAAAGCTTTTGGAAGAAACAATACAATTTTCAACAATAGTGTACTATTATGATTTAAAAGAAAGTTGTTTAATCAATGCATCCCCCTGCAGTTCTCACTTATGACATGAACTTTAACTAAGAAATACAGTAAAACCTCGAAGATCTGGCATCGACGGGACCAGACGAGTGCTGGATTTATGAAAATTCTAGATTTCTGAAGCTATAAAAAAAAATGTGTAATGGGTGTTACGTAAAGCACGTACTTACATGTAACAGTCACTTTAACTAAAATTTCCACATCTACGCCTTATCAACACGCAGGGGTAGCGCTGCCGATTGCATTCTTCACAATTTGCAAAAAAATCGTTTTGGCGATGGAAAACGAGTTTCGGCAAAAAATATTGGCGATTGCACTTTTGTGCTATTTATTATAAAACTCTGTCGAAAAAAATTGAATTTTGCGAATGGTTAGGCAAAAACTTGAAAAAAGCCAGTGAAAACCTGATGTGAATTTTACATTGATGTTACGGTTTTTTGACTGACGAAACTACGAGTCAAAAACCTTAACATCAATGATGCAGCATGAAGACTGATGTAGATGGCATTACATGATCGAAGCCACATACTGCCACCACCAAGCACAGATCATCATCACACGTTCGACAAACATTTCAAATGTACACGCCGATTCATCGTCTCATTGGTTCGTGTGACTTCGGCGCGGCCCAATGAGATGATGAATTTGAGAAGCCTCTCGAAGTTACACATAGGCGGCTATCAGCAATTCGCATGCTGAGATCAGATGATCTCACAATGTGTTGTTGAGACAGTACATCAGGATATTTCCATGGTTATTGGTGAAACATTGGATGTTCTCACGAAAACGAAATCAGAAATGTGCTGGATTTCTGAAGTTGCCAGTTTTCTGGATGCCAGATTTTTGAGGTTTTACTGTATATTCAGAGGCTGCAAACAACTCAAAGAAGCACTGAGAGATGCATGCTTGGTGTGACCAAGAAAGGTAGAGAGGAATACATGGATTAGGAAAATGATAAGAGGTGATGATATCATGATCAAAATGAAAACCCTCAAGTGGCAATGAGCGGAACATATTGCTAGAAGAACTGATAACTGTTGGACATCTGAATTACCAGTTTGGATACCAAGGAGCAGCCAGAAGAAGACCACATTAGAGATGGGTGGATGATATTCGAAAGCAAGCCAAACTGACATGGAGGAAAATTGCTCAAAACAGACAGTTGTGGAAGAGACTTCCAGAGATTTTAAATCATTTATAAAATCTGCAATAAAAACTATATACTTGTGAATCGTTCTTGTAAAATATTGCAACATTTATGAGAATTATGATCACTTTCAACTCTTTTTTTTTTTTTATCTACTGGAGATTTGACAACGGTTAGTCTAATTGAATTCCAAAAATTTATTTACTGAATTTATTAATTAAACCCTTGATGGGGACAGCAAGGATTTTGAAATGTTTGCATATCAATTATTTCAATGGATTAAATCATTTTGAGGACAATTATGCCAATGATTTGTAATATGACCCCTGGTGAATAAACTCCTACAGTGGGATGATGATGAATAAACTCCCACAGTTTTTAACTCCATATCATTATAGTACAGAAGCAGTTAACTGAGTTCTCCAGTGATCTGTTACAAAAATTCAAATAAACTAGCTCATTTACATTACCTAAGTGCTCTTCCTTGACTAAGTCTTGGAAAATTCAAATAAACAAAAATTCAAATATAAACTAGCTCATTTACATTACCTAAATGCTCTTCCTAGATAAAATCTTGGAAAATTCTATTTGATTGTGACATGGCAACGGTGCGGAAAAGGCCCAAATTAGAAACTTTTCTCGTGTTATTTTTTACCTGATCTGCTACTTTACAAATCATATTTATAAAATATTTCCTTTGATTAAATTGCCACTTCTGTGATCTATTCTAATAAAGATTCATTGAAAAACTACTAGTGTATGTCTTTATTCGATTTAATCTTCATTAAAATAAGTGATCAGACCTGCCAACTTTCAGAAACAGAAATCCGTAAAAAATTTAATTCTTTGAATAAAGCTCATATTGAGAAATGGCTTCCTAGTTTAATTGAATTAATAATCTAAAGCAACTTATGGGAATTTACTAGGAAATTTTTTCATTTATAGCAAATTTTCGGAGAAAACTCTTCTCCTTCTTCAGGCTCTCTAGTTGTTGTCACTTTTTGCTTGTCACTATCATGGTTACGGTTAACCTTGACGGTTTAGGTTATTTTTCACCAAATCCTGCCAAATGTTAGGCAGGGAAAATCCTTTGCAGTCATTGATGATGGAATTTTGTTTTTTCTCAATCTCTATTCCTTCTTTCAGTTTTCTTTTTTGGAAATTGCTTTGGAAACTGATTACTTTAAGGGAATTCCAATCCATGCTGTGCCCAGTTTCTCTAACATGCCTATCTAATCCAGTCTTGTTGGAGCAATTTTTTATAGCTGCTTTATGCTCAGCTATACGAGTTTCTAGTCTGCGACCTGTTTCACCTATGTAAGATAGTCCACAACTACAATTTACTTCATAAACTACTCCTTGCATTTTTAAAATATCTTCTTCTCTTTGAACTATTTTAGGGAAAAATTTTTTAACTTTGTTCTCTAAATTTGGAGCTAGCCTAATATTGTATTTTTTACTAATTCTCTTTAAAGCCTCAAATAAACCTTTGTGATAAGAAATTTTTCTAGTGAATTTTACTTCTTGCTTTTGTGGGTTCTTCTTACCATTAAAATTCAGAAGCTTCTCAATTTCTTCTTTAGGATAGTTATTTTCTGCAAGTATGACTTTAAGCTCTTCTTTATGGGCTTCTTTTTTATCTGCAGTAGAAACTATTTTATTAATTTTTTCTAAAGACTGACTTGCTACATTTTTCTTAATAGAAACTGGATGATACGAATTGAAATCCAGTAGTCTTTTAGTATTCATTGGTTTTTTATACCAACTAGTGAGGAATTTTTCATCTTCATAATAGATAGTAATATCTAAGAAGTTTATTCTTCTTTCTTTTTGAAGTTCAATAGTGAACTTAAGGGAATCATCTAATTCATTGAATGAGTCTAGAATTCTTTCTGGAACAATTTCTGAGCTATCTATTATAAATAAGATGTCATCCATGTATCTGCTATATAAGCAGAAGTATGTGGGTTGTACTAGTATCTTTTCTTCTAGTTTTCCCACATAATAGTTAGCTAAGAGTGGGGAGAGTGGGGAGCCCATAGCTAGCCCCGATTTTTGAATGAAAAAGTTTTCCCAAATTGAAAGTAGTTGTTCTGCAAAGAGAAAGTAAGCATTTCAAAAATTCCTACTAATATGTTTTTTTCCTTGTTGTGAAAAACTATTAGGTCTGCCAAGTCTTCCGCTATAAAGTCTATAAGTTGATCTATATTAATGTGAGTATACATAGACACTATATCTAAACTACCCATAATAGGAGAATCTAATTTAGGAAGAAGTTCTAGTTTTTCTTTTAGCTGCATTGAGTTTTTAATCAAGTTAGGTGGCTCTTTTAAAAGATTCTGAAGGTGTGACTTTAAAAAATAGTTTAGATTTGAAAGAATAGAGTTTTTTGAGTCTATTATTGGTCTAATTGGTTGGTGTTCTTTATGCAGTTTGACTATTCCATATATTTGAGGTAATCTGAACTGTAATTTTGAGAATTGTTTATAGTTTTCTGGAAGCTGGTTTTTCTTTTTTTGAAGTGAAATAAGCTTAGAGACTTTTTTAATCAAATCTGGTAGTGGGTTTTCTTTTACTTCTTCATACATAGGTTTTTTTAGTTCTTCTTCCATCTTTTCTAGATAATCTTTCTTATCCATAATAGTAATCAACTTACTTTTGTCTGTTTTCACAGCAACTATACTTTCATTTTTTCTGAAATCTTTAAGAGCTTGTAATTGACTATTATCAAAATTTTTTTGAGGTTTCCTTACTTGCTTCTGGAATTTTGTAAGGCTATTGTAGTAATCTTTTCTGAGGAGGTCTGCTTTAATTTGGTCCTCTTTTTCTAAAGTGCTGCAGATGCTTTCCAATTCAATTACCAATTTTTCTGGATTTATTTTTTCTCTGGATAGATTGAAATTACTTCCGTTATTTATCACTTGTAATAATTCTTGGCTAACTCCAGTAGCAGTGTTGTCCTTCACATGACTAAGAACTGCAGTTTTTTTGTTTTTACTAGAATAGTTATTCTTCAAAAATTTTTCTTCTTTAAGGTTCAGCTTTTTAACAAATTTCTTATTTTTGTTTCTTACTCCAATTTTTAGCCAGTCATCCAATTCTGCTTTTACTGTATCCCTTAAGATTCCAGAAATTTTCTTTTCATTTTCTACTTTTACTTTTTTATAATAAGCAACATTTTTATATTTTGCTTCAATACTTCTTTTTAACGTTTTTTGCTCTATTTTTCTTATGAAGTTGGCTGAAAGTAAATCTTTAAATGGTTTTCTAAGTCTAAATGAATTTGGAATAAAGTTATTTACCTTGCAATTTTTCAGGAACTTGATTTGAGCTATGGATCTTTCCATCTTCAATGTAGCATGTTGAACTTTCTTTATTGTTTGCCAAGTATCTGACCCATACTCTGTTCTAATTCTTTGAATAAAGCTCATATTGAGAAATGGCTTCCTAGTTTAATTGAATTAATAATCTAAAGCAACTTATGGGAATTTACTAGGAAATTTTTTCATTTATAGCAAATTTTCGGAGAAAACTCTTCTCCTTCTTCAGGCTCTCTAGTTGTTGTCACTTTTTGCTTGTCACTATCATGGTTACGGTTAACCTTGACGGTTTAGGTTATTTTTCACCAAATCCTGCCAGATGTTAGGCAGGGAAAATCCTTTGCAGTCATTGATGATGGAATTTTGTTTTTTCTCAATCTCTATTCCTTCTTTCAGTTTTCTTTTTTGGAAATTGCTTTGGAAACTGATTACTTTAAGGGAATTCCAATCCATGCTGTGCCCAGTTTCTCTAACATGCCTATCTAATCCAGTCTTGTTGGAGCAATTTTTTATAGCTGCTTTATGCTCAGCTATACGAGTTTCTAGTCTGCGACCTGTTTCACCTATGTAAGATAGTCCACAACTACAATTTACTTCATAAACTACTCCTTGCATTTTTAAAATATCTTCTTCTCTTTGAACTATTTTAGGGAAAAATTTTTTAACTTTGTTCTCTAAACTTGGAGCTAGCCTAATATTGTATTTTTTACTAATTCTCTTTAAAGCCTCAAATAAACCTTTGTGATAAGAAATTTTTCTAGTGAATTTTACTTCTTGCTTTTGTGGGTTCTTCTTACCATTAAAATTCAGAAGCTTCTCAATTTCTTCTTTAGGATAGTTATTTTCTGCAAGTATGACTTTAAGCTCTTCTTTATGGGCTTCTTTTTTATCTGCAGTAGAAACTATTTTATTAATTTTTTCTAAAAACTGACTTGCTACATTTTTCTTAATAGAAACTGGATGATACGAATTGAAATCCAGTAGTCTTTTAGTATTCATTGGTTTTTTATACCAACTAGTGAGGAATTTTTCATCTTCATAATAGATAGTAATATCTAAGAAGTTTATTCTTCTTTCTTTTTGAAGTTCAATAGTGAACTTAAGGGAATCATCTAATTCATTGAATGAGTCTAGAATTCTTTCTGGAACAATTTCTGAGCTATCTATTATAAATAAGATGTCATCCATGTATCTGCTATATAAGCAGAAGTATGTGGGTTGTACTAGTATCTTTTCTTCTAGTTTTCCCACATAATAGTTAGCTAAGAGTGGGGAGAGTGGGGAGCCCATAGCTAGCCCCGATTTTTGAATGAAAAAAGTTTTCCCAAATTGAAAGTAGTTGTTCTGCAAAGAGAAAGTAAGCATTTCAAAAATTCCTACTAATATGTTTTTTTCCTTGTTGTGAAAAACTATTAGGTCTGCCAAGTCTTCCGCTATAAAGTCTATAAGTTGATCTATATTAATGTGAGTATACATAGACACTATATCTAAACTACCCATAATAGGAGAATCTAATTTAGGAAGAAGTTCTAGTTTTTCTTTTAGCTGCATTGAGTTTTTAATCAAGTTAGGTGGCTCTTTTAAAAGATTCTGAAGGTGTGACTTTAAAAAATAGTTTAGATTTGAAAGAATAGAGTTTTTTGAGTCTATTATTGGTCTAATTGGTTGGTGTTCTTTATGCAGTTTGACTATTCCATATATTTGAGGTAATCTGAACTGTAATTTTGAGAATTGTTTATAGTTTTCTGGAAGCTGGTTTTTCTTTTTTGAAGTGAAATAAGCTTAGAGACTTTTTAATCAAATCTGGTAGTGGGTTTTCTTTTACTTCTTCATACATAGGTTTTTTTAGTTCTTCTTCCATCTTTTCTAGATAATCTTTCTTATCCATAATAGTAATCAACTTACTTTTGTCTGTTTTCACAGCAACTATACTTTCATTTTTTCTGAAATCTTTAAGAGCTTGTAATTGACTATTATCAAAATTTTTTTGAGGTTTCCTTACTTGCTTCTGGAATTTTGTAAGGCTATTGTAGTAATCTTTTCTGAGGAGGTCTGCTTTAATTTGGTCCTCTTTTTCTAAAGTGCTGCAGATGCTTTCCAATTCAATTACCAATTTTTCTGGATTTATTTTTTCTCTGGATAGATTGAAATTACTTCCGTTATTTATCACTTGTAATAATTCTTGGCTAACTCCAGTAGCAGTGTTGTCCTTCACATGACTAAGAACTGCAGTTTTTTTGTTTTTACTAGAATAGTTATTCTTCAAAAATTTTTCTTCTTTAAGGTTCAGCTTTTTAACAAATTTCTTATTTTTGTTTCTTATTGATTTGGTGAAAAATAACCTAAACCGTCAAGGTTAACCGTAACCATGATAGTGACAAGCAAAAAGTGACAACAACTAGAGAGCCTGAAGAAGGAGAAGAGTTTTCTCCGAAAATTTGCTATAAATGAAAAAATTTCCTAGTAAATTCCCATAAGTTGCTTTAGATTATTAATTCAATTAAACTAGGAAGCCATTTCTCAATATGAGCTTTATTCAAAGAATTAGAACAGAGTATGGGTCAGATACTTGGCAAACAATAAAGAAAGTTCAACATGCTACATTGAAGATGGAAAGATCCATAGCTCAAATCAAGTTCCTGAAAAATTGCAAGGTAAATAACTTTATTCCAAATTCATTTAGACTTAGAAAACCATTTAAAGATTTACTTTCAGCCAACTTCATAAGAAAAATAGAGCAAAAAACGTTAAAAAGAAGTATTGAAGCAAAATATAAAAATGTTGCTTATTATAAAAAAGTAAAAATAGAAAATGAAAAGAAAATTTCTGGAATCTTAAGGGATACAGTAAAAGCAGAATTGGATGACTGGCTAAAAATTGGAGTAAGAAACAAAAATAAGAAATTTGTTAAAAAGCTGAACCTTAAAGAAGAAAAATTTTTGAAGAATAACTATTCTAGTAAAAACAGAAAAACTGCAGTTCTTAGTCATGTGAAGGACAACACTGCTACTGGAGTTAGCCAAGAATTATTACAAGTGATAAATAACGGAAGTAATTTCAATCTATCCAGAGAAAAAATAAATCCAGAAAAATTGGTAATTGAATTGGAAAGCATCTGCAGCACTTTAGAAAAAGAGGACCAAATTAAAGCAGACCTCCTCAGAAAAGATTACTACAATAGCCTTACAAAATTCCAGAAGCAAGTAAGGAAACCTCAAAAAAATTTTGATAATAGTCAATTACAAGCTCTTAAAGATTTCAGAAAAAATGAAAGTATAGTTGCTGTGAAAACAGACAAAAGTAAGTTGATTACTATTATGGATAAGAAAGATTATCTAGAAAAGATGGAAGAAGAACTAAAAAAACCTATGTATGAAGAAGTAAAAGAAAACCCACTACCAGATTTGATTAAAAAAGTCTCTAAGCTTATTTCACTTCAAAAAAAGAAAAACCAGCTTCCAGAAAACTATAAACAATTCTCAAAATTACAGTTCAGATTACCTCAAATATATGGAATAGTCAAACTGCATAAAGAACACCAACCAATTAGACCAATAATAGACTCAAAAAACTCTATTCTTTCAAATCTAAACTATTTTTTAAAGTCACACCTTCAGAATCTTTTAAAAGAGCCACCTAACTTGATTAAAAACTCAATGCAGCTAAAAGAAAAACTAGAACTTCTTCCTAAATTAGATTCTCCTATTATGGGTAGTTTAGATATAGTGTCTATGTATACTCACATTAATATAGATCAACTTATAGACTTTATAGCGGAAGACTTGGCAGACCTAATAGTTTTTCACAACAAGGAAAAAAACATATTAGTAGGAATTTTTGAAATGCTTACTTTCTCTTTGCAGAACAACTACTTTCAATTTGGGAAAACTTTTTTCATTCAAAAATCGGGGCTAGCTATGGGCTCCCCACTCTCCCCACTCTTAGCTAACTATTATGTGGGAAAACTAGAAGAAAAGATACTAGTACAACCCACATACTTCTGCTTATATAGCAGATACATGGATGACATCTTATTTATAATAGATAGCTCAGAAATTGTTCCAGAAAGAATTCTAGACTCATTCAATGAATTAGATGATTCCCTTAAGTTCACTATTGAACTTCAAAAAGAAAGAAGAATAAACTTCTTAGATATTACTATCTATTATGAAGATGAAAAATTCCTCACTAGTTGGTATAAAAACCAATGAATACTAAAAGACTACTGGATTTCAATTCGTATCATCCAGTTTCTATTAAGAAAAATGTAGCAAGTCAGTTTTTAGAAAAAATTAATAAAATAGTTTCTACTGCAGATAAAAAAGAAGCCCATAAAGAAGAGCTTAAAGTCATACTTGCAGAAAATAACTATCCTAAAGAAGAAATTGAGAAGCTTCTGAATTTTAATGGTAAGAAGAACCCACAAAAGCAAGAAGTAAAATTCACTAGAAAAATTTCTTATCACAAAGGTTTATTTGAGGCTTTAAAGAGAATTAGTAAAAAATACAATATTAGGCTAGCTCCAAGTTTAGAGAACAAAGTTAAAAAATTTTTCCCTAAAATAGTTCAAAGAGAAGAAGATATTTTAAAAATGCAAGGAGTAGTTTATGAAGTAAATTGTAGTTGTGGACTATCTTACATAGGTGAAACAGGTCGCAGACTAGAAACTCGTATAGCTGAGCATAAAGCAGCTATAAAAAATTGCTCCAACAAGACTGGATTAGATAGGCATGTTAGAGAAACTGGGCACAGCATGGATTGGAATTCCCTTAAAGTAATCAGTTTCCAAAGCAATTTCCAAAAAAGAAAACTGAAAGAAGGAATAGAGATTGAGAAAAAACAAAATTCCATCATCAATGACTGCAAAGGATTTTCCCTGCCTAACATCTGGCAGGATTTGGTGAAAAATAACCTAAACCGTCAAGGTTAACCGTAACCATGATAGTGACAAGCAAAAAGTGACAACAACTAGAGAGCCTGAAGAAGGAGAAGAGTTTTCTCCGAAAATTTGCTATAAATGAAAAAATTTCCTAGTAAATTCCCATAAGTTGCTTTAGATTATTAAAAATTTAATTGATATATTCGATGAAAATTTTAATCGATAGATTCGATTGATTTACTTGTCGCGCATATTGATTAAATGTACCGAACATATCGCTTTAAAAAACGATGTTACCCAAATGAACCATTAATTTTTAATTGAAGTGTCTACAGATGTTCAAATTTATCGGCACATTCATATCAATTAAAATAAATTCTATACATAATTTCTCATTACTATGCTATAATTATGATCTATAAAGTGATAAAAATTTACTTTTACAGAAGTTTGCATCTAAAGGGAAGGATGTTCTACCCTTTCAATGGGATCGTGTCCCACGCCGTCATGAAACATACTAAAATATTTTCAAAAACGAACCATTTTCATGTTAGGTTTTTATCTTACGGAGACACGGACGATGAGACAGTCAAATAAAAAAAATTAAATAAGTAAGAGTGACTGAGAGACACTAACTGGTATATTATGTTCAACTAAAAATGAAGTAAACAAACATTTTGTACGAATCGCATAGAGTTCATTATGACTTTTAACAAAGGAAGTTAATTTCGTTATTTTTTTTCCCACGCAGTCAACGTTATATTTATGCTTGTCACTAGAAATATGATTTGTAAAAGCATTCCTTCCACCATGCGAAATGTTGAAATTGCATCGGCACATAGCGCGAAATGCATATTTTCCTTTCTTGAATATTTCGCAATACACAGGAATTCCGCAGAATACGAATCACGGAATATTTTATAGTACTTTTTTTCCCCTTTTATGTTGCTGCTCATAGCGAATCACTAATACTAAATTTTTACCACTCGGCGAAAAAAAAATGTAAGTAAAAACTGCTATAGTAGAGGAAAAAATACCGATTACAGAGTTATCCAATTTGAGCTGGTCAGCTAGGAAAGCAGAGAGCAACTGAAAGGTTCTTTCATCTAGAAACAAAGGTTTAGGTTTTTGTTATGAATGTCATTCCCTTAGTTCGTCCCCTCCCTCCCCATCATTCCTCACAGGCGGATCGATGCCTTGTCTTTTACTAAATCCGATCCCTTTAGCAGCATCCGTTATACTTCCAAATGGCACTGATTTTATAGTTGTCTTCTCTTCCTGTCCTCCACTCTCCCTTCATCTTACCAATAGAGCTTCTCTAGTCATTCTTTTTAAAAACAATCTGGGCCCATCAACATCTGAACCAACCCCTCTCCTGCAGTAAACTAACACAATGTGTTTTGCCGGAACAAAACCAACTGTCTTTTACATCAGGCGTAACCACGGCATAAAATGTTTGAACTGGGATTTTAACTCCGATCTTATGTCTCTGCAAAAAAAATAAAAAATAAATAAATAAAATGGCCTAAATGACAAACTGTAGAATACACGTATTCTGTTTTAGAAAATGAAAATCTCTAAATATCACACAATTCAATTCGGTTTGATAGAAGTTACAAAGCCAATGGCGCTTTTTTTTTTTCAAACAGATAAAAAAAAATCCACTTCCTCCCTAGATAGATTAAACTCGTGCTGTCAAAATCCGGAAATTTTAAAATTCAGAGTTGTTTACTAAAAGCCCAAAATTTCATACCTACAAAAAAGTGTGGGTTTGCAAAAGCAACAGTGTTCTCCCTGATACTTTACTGTTTTCTTTACGAATCCCTTAGTATGAATTAATTGATATTTTGCGTGTTTTTGCTTTATTATAGAACATTTTTTATGCCTGTTAATTTCTAAATTAAAATGCTGCCACACACGCGGCGTTTTATAATTAAAAATTCTATCCAAATCGGTCAATTTCCACGGAAGATATTGTGCTAAAATTCTGAAACGCGAGCGAACAAATCTCGCGCATACACTGCCTCCGTGAATGCTGATAGTAACCATTTTCAATAGGATAGGTCCACTATGGGTGCATACCCAAACTTCATCACAATCATGCTTTGATTTTACGCAAGTCATCACGCAAAAGGCGGAAGAATGAATCCCGCTCCTACGTCTTGACCTTATCTTTGACCATTTTCAATAAGGATTAGATGAATTAGTATGTACCCCAACATATTAATTTCATTGAATAAGCCAAGACATTTTTATGAACGTTACCGAGCGATGAACAAAGCACGGTTGGAAAGCGAAAGCGTAGAAAACTTACTAACGGACCAGCAAAATAAATCATTGCTGGAGCAGCACTGGCTCGAATGAACATTGGACTTACTTTTTTTTTTTTTTTTTTTTTAACTTTCTCTTATAGTAGCATTCTTTCATTAGGTCAAATTTATTGCCAGAGAAGAAGTTACAAAACCATGCATGCCCCCATGCATTTTTAATTTCACAAAACTGGCAGTTTTTGCTTAATTTCGTCATGTTGGGTATCAATCTGGGCTTAAAAATTCCACAGATTTAAAATCCGTTGGAATTTTTTTTCTACGATAACTACGTTCTGAGATAGCATTTTGAACTGGGAGGAATAAAGATAAAATACACCTGCTCCAACGTGGACACACCCCACGCTGGCCTTCTGAGAAGTGTCGACTCGGGAGATGAACAATGCATGATCTGAAAAGAAAGGCGGGGAGAAACGGCGTGCACAAGAGATGAAGAGAACCAAACGGAAGGTTAAATAAGCCCAGCTGGTTGGTGTTCTAGTGTTTAAAAAAAGGCAAAACAATAAACTAAAACGTGGGAAAACTGCAGCAAAATGTTCCCAAATAAACACATGTAACTAAAAACTTATTCGTAACTTACATCGGCACTTTACTTTGAATGGATTAAGTTAAAAAAAAAAAAAAATTTTAATAGTGGGTGCAAAATCATCAGAAAACGAAAAAAAATCTCTGAGAATCGCCAAATCCGTAAAATTAACATTTTGCCCGTAAAACCGTAAAACAAGTCACCTTTCCGTAAATTTTACGGGTAAACCGTAAAACCTGGCAGGTCTGAGTGATGTGTGATCTATTCTAATAAAGATTCATTGAAAAACTACTGGTGTATGTCTTTATTCGATTTAATCTTCATTAAAATAAGTGATGTGTGATCTATTCTAATAAAGATTCATTGAAAAACTACTAGTGTATGTCTTTATTTGATTTAATCTTCATTAAAATAAGTGATGTAGCACTTATCCTGAATGCCTTTGTCAGTAAAATAAACAAAAATTTTAGCCAGCAGTTCACCTTATTATTTCCTAAATTAAGCCTACTCATCAGATGACTGCACTACACTTTCATCAAAGAGGTTTCTACTGCACATTTATATTGAAGATCTTGGTTTAAAATAGCTCAAAAACTGAAGTTAAGAATACAAGGTTAAAAAGTTACAAGTTAAAAGTGAAAGCTGAAAGTACTTCAGCAGGTAGGAGTACTGAAACAGGTGGCTGTGGAACTTATAAGCTAATGCAAAACTACACAAAGAAGCTCATACTATGATTCAAATTAAACAAGGCTGCTGCATACAACATATAACTCTCTACCCTGAAATACTTGTGATGCAAAATTTTTACACCAGCTACTGATATTGGCAGCAACATTTTATCTGACACCATGTCCAAGTAATGCAAAACAAGACTAAAGGTACAAGCATGAATAAGTCTTGATTTGGTTGCAAAATATAAATCAAGTAAAAATTGGATGCTAAAAAAACCGAATTCTATACAAAAACATATTTTGTTCTACATTAAAACTTACCCCTTTTCAAAGGAAGAAAAGTAAATTTCTTTGGTTTTCCAACTGCACCGTCAGACGGCCGTCGCAGTTGGACGTAAGCTTCTACAGGATGCTGAACAGTCAAGTTCCTGTATGATGGAGTAACAAAGCATATTGCTGCTTTGCGATGAACATGATGAGGTGCAAAACTACCATTAGAAGACCAGACAATTTCACCATCCTGCTCTTCATAAAACATTACTTGAATGTCATCTAAAATAATTGATTATTCCTGTAGTTAGTCTTACAACAACTAAGACTACAACAGCAAATATAAGATTGCTAGACATGAATACATCCATAAAAATTTAAAAGAAATCAACCAAACAACCTATATAGTGCGTCACATAAATATAGAGACAAAACAAATTCTTGAATAAAAAAGAAACAACAATGAGCTGAAATATACACCTCATATTTATAGCAAAAATAGCATAGGACACGCAATGCACAATAGTTTGACGGAAACATAACAATTCCAACACCAAATACAAGAAAAAAACAGAAATACGCTGTCTCAAAAATATAAAGACTTGCTAGTTTAAATAGCATAGCAAAATAGCATGCACAATAGTTTGACGGAAACATAACAATTCCAACACCAAATACAAGAAAAAAACGGAAATACGCTGTCTCAAAAATATAAAGACTTGCTAGTTATGAGCACCTCCGGTACGAATAGTGGAGCCGTTGTTCCGAATAACACTGAAAACCCGATTGGGCATGCTGTCCACCAAGTGATGCAAGTGTTCTGGACGGAGTGCGTATCAGCTTTGTTCAATCTGCTCTTTCAATGCCCCTACACTTGAGAACTGCCGTCCATTCACATACACATCATGAGTGAGGATACCCCAGAGGTTCTCGATAGGGTTCAGATCTGGACTGAGTGCTGGCCAATCCATTACGGTCACATGATGAGGGTTAAACCAGCTTTTTGTTGATGCAGACCGATGGATAGAGGCATTGTCTTGCTGGAACAGATAATCAACACCCGCTAGAGTTTCGGCAGGTGGTAGAAGGTGGCTGCTGAGTATGTCCTGATACGCTTTGGAGTTTTGTCTGCCTTGCAGGAAAGCGATATCCGTTGTCCCATTGAACACAAAAGCTGCCCAGGCCATCACAGATCCCCCTTCTTTCTGTCTGCTGAAGAAGGTGCGTGGCTCACGTCGTAAATCATGCCAATAGCAGTTCCAACCATCAGGGCCGTCCAGGTTGAACTTTTTCTCATTGGAGAAAATAGTTGTGATCCACTCGTCCGTCCAGTGCATGTGGCTGCTTGCCCATAACAATCTACCTTCCTTGTGGCATCGCGTGAGGTGTGGCAGACGGCGCATTTTACGGAGCATAATGTTGCGACTTTCCTTGATTCGTCGATGACACCAACAGTCCGAGAAACTTGACGTAGTGATAACCTTTGGGATGAAACTAAACGCATGATGGCACGATCATCTCGTTTGGTTGTTATGTTGTTATTCGAGGCCTTCCAGGCCGTTTTCTGGCAGTTAACGCACCGCCTTTCGATAAAGTCTTATAAATGACTGCCCTACTCCTCCCCATGGCTTTACAAATTTTTGTTACAGGCAATCCATTTGCTCTGTCTCCAAATCTTCTGCACCTCCTCACTAGAAAGTTGACTGTTGCATGGCATTTCGGCAAAGGAATGTCTGACGGCAGGTCTGCTGTCTTTTGTAGGCTGGACCAAATTATGGCCCATGCGCGTGTGTACAACATGCTAATTTGTACATCTCATTTGCATGTGGCTACTTTACATAGTTGTATTTACATTTATGAGACACCTAAAATTACACTATTTCACTTTGTGGTGTTCTTTTCACACAATCCGGTCATCTCGACGGATCGAAACGTTTGTTGTAGGGTTATGTCTAATTAGGTACCACTTCGGCTTCCTACCTATATTCACATTGCGTTCACGGCGCAAAGTTAGACTGTCTCTATATTTATGCGACACACCTTAATCCAATAATAAGTTACCCAAACAGATATCAATTTTCAACTGCTGAGATGGTGTCATTTACAAGGTGAGAAACATTGCTAAGGAATTTGACCACAGAATTAACAAAGCAGGGGAGATTGCTTATCAGCTGTAATTTTTATTATTATTATTATTATTATTACTAAGAGGCAAAACAAAATTCTCTACACAAATGTAGTGCTCAAATCTTTTGTATTGTGATTCACAACAGTTGGGTGGAAATAAAAGTTTCAATTGGTTAGAAGTGGATGACATGAATAGCTTATACAAAACAAGCTGAACATGTGTGCTTTCATGTGCTCAGCTTCTCTTGACAAGGTAAAGTTGATCACATGAAAACACACTGCGGTGGTTTTGATAAAAATATTATTTATGGAAGATGTAAGACTTTTGGCAGTATATGTATCCTTGATCAATGGCTGCAATACTGAGTGCTTGGAGATGGCTGGATGGTTAGTTGGTCTTACTGGTGCAAAGGCCTCATAGCAGTACAGAGTGACAAGAACCACAGTTATGAACAGAAATAGATTTGTTTTTTCTTTGAATGTTAGAACCTGGCAAAATAACATGTGCAAGACAGGATACATGAAGATGACATGAAAAGTGTAGAAGGTCAACACAAAAATGGCAGACACTGAAACAAATTGGAAACAACAGCACACAAGACACATCGTGTAACAGTGCTATTTGATAAGAATTTTAATAATTTTGACATACTGTAAATACTTAGAACCTTTAAGTTTAATACTTTTTTAAATCTTATATTTAGTTAGAACCTCTCATTTTGCCTCTATTATATATCTTTGTTTAACAAGGCACCAATATGTCCTCCTTTTTTGCCTCAGGTGTCTGAATCCTGTATAGGCACCAATATTTATTGCTATAATTTATTTTACTTTTATATATTTTTTTAGTTTATTTCTTTATGGCAGGTGGTTTGCACTGAGAATAAGCACCAGTGATCCACGGTTAAAAAAAAAAAAAAGCTGTCCATTTATGGTGGGTAACTGGTTTTGGAATGGAGGATATTGTTTTCTGAGACAGGTGAAGCTTTTACTTTTGCATAACAATTGAACAGCTGGCTGGTACTA
Organism: Macrothele yani; assembly: GCA_039090855.1. Taxonomy (NCBI): domain Eukaryota; kingdom Metazoa; phylum Arthropoda; class Arachnida; order Araneae; family Macrothelidae; genus Macrothele; species Macrothele yani. The sequence continues at coordinate 154,396,467 of CM077001.1, read as the reverse complement.
CAAACTTAAGATGGTGTCAAGGAGCAGAGAGTTAATAAGATGGCAGTTGGTAATGGCATGAACACAGGATGGATGATCACATATTTGGTTAGAACCTTTCATTTTGGGTTTGGCGCAATCAAGGGAAAAGAAGGGAAGATTGTGGCTGGGCAAGGAGTGGATCAGGGTTTGTACACACTTACAGAAAAGAAATCCCAGGATTTTTCCAGCGGTCTTCTAGGAGTTCATCAAAAATTCCAGGAGCTTAAATTTTTGCTAGAATTATATTGCAAATTGGGGTGAAATTACTATGTATCCATAGTCATCTACTTCTATGCACAGTGGTGGCAGGAAGGCCAGATATCAATCTCCTCCAGTGAGGAAAGTGTGCGCTAGATAAACAGACATCCCAGACCCATGAAAAGGTTCCGACATACACTCATATTCATAAAAAAACAGACCACCTGAAAGTAGTTGAGCTAAGACTTTGATTTTCACAGGATATGTTCATTAGGCAATACAGAACAAATGACTAGCATCTCGGTGTCATACATACCAGGTGTGTCAATGTAGCTCATAATCAGTATGACCACCTCTGGCTTGTATCACCTGCTGTATGGGCTGAGACTTCGAATCAAATAATATGTGAATGGCACTTGGTGGAATAGCCATCTAGGCTCCATTGGCCCACATCCAAAGTTCATCAAGAGTTGCTGAGAATGGTTGTACTGAAGCACCTGTCATTTGAGCATGTTCCAGAGATTTCCTATGGTGATAAACCAGTCAATATAGCCAGCCACAGCAGAAGTGCAATGTTCTTATCCCTGAAGAAGACATGTGTTGTTGCTGCAACATGCAGTGTGGTATTGTGCTGCTGAAATATGGCCCCAGGGACATCCTGCAGGTACAGAAGGGTATCCAGCCATAGATGTCACTGATGTAACAGCCACTCGTTATGGTGGTATGGACTCTCGTGAGAGGTGATCTGCTTTTGCATCCAATAGCACCCCAAGCCATAATATGTCTCACATTGGTGTAGTATACCTGGTGCAAATACATTCTTCCCGACACATCTTCATCCACACACAGATATGGCCATCATTTTTACCTGAACAGAAGCGTTTTTCATCCGAAAACACAATACTACGTCATTTGTCATGCTACTCCCATTGTTTGCAGCACCACTGCAAACTAGCATTCCATTGCTGCTGTGTCAAAGGTGCATGCAGGAGGGACCTTTGACACAGCAGCAATGGAATGAGCCTGAAGTCCAAACTGTAATAGCTGGTGACACACTGTTGCAGCTGGCACGGGAGAATGTAACACAGTTCGCCAGTGCTGCACCAACACCATTGATGATGCAGAATGGTCACCCAAAGGCATCCTCATGAGATGATGGCTGTCCCTTGGCTTGTCTGTGTTCTGTATGACATCCAGAACTTTCTCTTCCTGTCCTACACCCTTCTTCATACCATTCCCTGCACACTCACTCTTGCCATGATGGACACACTGTACCCCATACAACTAGTAATCTTCCAGAGGAAGCGAAGCATTGTAGAAGTGTTGACATTCTACTGATTTATCAGCAGATCTACAGATTGTTCTCTGTTTTAATGCCACCTCCTGAATTTTCTATTATTATGACTAATTTTTAGGCTTGAGATGAATTTTTTGATTATTTGATAAATGCTTTTTTTTCCCTGTTTAAACTGTAAAATAATGTGCATGATGCACCTCTGATACTAATGTTATGTAATTTTTCAAGCAGCAGGCTAGTTTCTTTTATCAAATGCCTTAGAGAAGTTAAAAAGTTGTAGTATTATTTCAGCGGAATTATATTTTTTGTGAAAATTGATTAAAAATGAATGATAAATGAATGCTGTTGAAGAAGAATTTAGGAAGGGACTGTCTGAACCCCCTAGATTTCAAACAACCCTTAGAAGTAGGAAGCTATGAGATTATTCGGGCTATGTTGCATGGTAGGAAATACACATGGAAATGAAGCACAGAAAGATGAGTGTTTATTGATCAGTTCTGACTTCTGCCCTGATTCCACTGGATGTAACAGCCTTCTTAGCTACTAGTCGCTAGATGGCCAGGCAAGTCACCTATGTAGGCTATTTTTTTTTGTTATTTTTTTTTTTTTTGATTGGAGGTTTAACGACCACCGTGAGCAACTTAATGGGCTATAAGCAGTCGCCCTATGTAGGGTATGGAGCTGTCAAAGAGAGTTTGTCATCAGTGCCTGTGTGTTTTATCTAACACTCAATGACAATGGTGTCTAAGAATGTCTGCATCCTTTTAGTACTCACAATCTACTAATCCAATCAACAAGACTCACCTCAGAAATAGTTTGAACAAAAAAAGCTTTGGGAATATCTGGGTTTTGTTTAGTAATAAGGGTAAGCATATAAATATCTGTTTTTAGGAAGACAACAAGTACGACCAATACAATTGCAACTACAAAGGCCATTCCATAAAAACTGAGAGTATTTTTTTTTAGTTGGCAACAGTGCAAAGAGGGAAAATAACCATGCAGATGACTAACTGAATTAAGGAAGTATCTATGGCAACAGTTATTAGCCATGGCAGATGATTCTAATTTTGTCACTGTGCAGTTGTTTAAAGTACGTCTGCACTTCACCATACAGCTGTGGAGGTGAGTGATTCAGAGTTAAGAAATAAAATGCATTATGTGATAAAATTTTGCTATAATTTTGGTAAAACGGCTCCAGAAACAGTTAATTTAATGAAAAAAGCTTACAAAGATAAATGTTTGGGTGAGTCAACGATTTTTAGATGGCACTATGATTTCAAAAAAGGGCGTTTGTCAGCAGAACTCGCTCCTAGGCCTGATTGGCCTGAAAGTGTTGTTATAAAGAGTATTGTTAACACCATTTGGGCAATCCTGCAAAAAAATCGACGAATGATGTGTGAAGACATAGCGGCATCAACTAATATTTCAAAAACGTTGACATTCTGGATTCTACGTGACAAATTACTGCTGCATTGTGTGTATTCCAGATAGGTACCTCATCTCCTGACGAGAGAACAATTGCTAGCCAGAGTTCAGATACATCGTGAATGGAAATAAATTATTGCGAAGGCAAATAAAGGTAACTTGATCACGCTAGTTACGTTAACTGAAAACTTTTACAAAAAGTTCGTAAGTTGGAAGCTTTCGACCTTATCTTAGGTCTTCAGCTGCAATAACTGCCAATGAAACATGGGTCCACTACTTTGACCCACTCACGAAGCATGCAATGAGTGTCTGGAAACATCCTGGCTCGCCTCATCCAAAAAAAGTCTGCCTAACCAAATCAGCTGGGAAGGTGATGATGATAATTTTCTTTGATCATAAAGGTATAGTCTACTGGCATGCTGTTCCTCCACAAATTACTGTCAATGCTGAGTAATAAATTTCAGTCTTGAAGCGTCTGCAACAATACATAGTGATTAAGTGACCAGAACTGGGGTAGAGTAGACCCTACACCAAGATAATGCCCGCCCACGTGTGGCTGCTTGTGTTCAACAGTTTCTTATAAAATGCTGCATTGAAATCATTCCATAGCCTAACTACAGTCCTGACCTCACCCAGTGCGATTTCTGGTTCTTTATAACAATGAAGAAGTTCCATGGCACATCATACTTCAGGAAAATAAAACCTGATCTACTGATTTTTTGAGCTCTATGCAACACTACATTGCAGTCCCTCATGCCGATGATACGACCTCCGTCACACTGACTGATGCGACTGTATGACTGTCTTACACGACAACGAGGCATCCTTACCCACTGCTGACCAAGCACTGATATGCTGACCAAGCAGCTCACTGATATGCTGACCAAGACACACTGCACTTATAACAGAAAAATTGCCAGTTTCTGGTCTGTGACGCTGAGCGATCTGATACGCACCTATGATGCTGAAATGCTAATAAGTTCTGCGACATTGTATGATTGGCATATCCTGTAAAACTCAAAGTAGTAGTTAGATTAAGGGGAGCCAAAGTGGGCTACTGTTTTACATCACACTGTATGTATTGATGTCACGATCCTGTTCTAAATCGTAAAACAGTTACAGTTCTTAAATTACTTTTCTTTCTCTTAATTACTTTGCCTTTTTTATAATTTTCTGTTCTAAAAATCATTTTATATATTCACAGTTCAGAGAACGGGCATGACTGCTAGTACTATATAAAAAAATAATAAAAGAAAATATTTACCTTTATTCACCTGATCACACAACAGGATCACTTCTTGCCCCCCAGTAACAGGAGAACAGCAGTGACTCAATTTACATATAGTAAGATCAGATACAGTTTCTGTAAAAAAGAAAGAAAGAAATCAAGTGCATTAGATAAGAGATTTAACATGGGGCATATTGTATACTAAACGGATATTAAGAATATAGAATATAGATCTACAAACTATAAAAAGGCATTAAAATATGGCATGCAACATGATGCACAATGGATGAATATGTAGAATAAACATTTACAAGGTACGATATTTAATGTAGGAAATAATATAATATACATCAAATAAGTACTAAGAACATACAGGGTAGCACATATGTCATGCAGATGCTCTACATGTCCCTCACTTCATATGTTAAAATTGAAGCTCCTTGCACCCATAAAATCATTGAAAAAGAAGGAAATGTCTGTGATCATACCCTATGTAAGTTCTGTCTAACTAGCTGCCCTTGAGCTGCATGCAGAGCGTGGCACAAAATTTTGCAGCCTGAGACTGAAGAATAAACCAAATTTTATTTCTAACTGAAAAAAGATGGAAACAAATATGAAATACTACATTACATTGTACACCAACAAGCCTCATGTAGGTCTTTGCTGGGACTATCAAATACAATAGACAAAGTAGACAAAATTATGAATTTAATTTATGGCAAAAATCACACTTTTACAGATAGAAAATTCAAAAAAAAATTTGAGGAACTTGATGCAAAATATGGAGACTTGCTTTTACACAACGGAATCCATGGGTTGACTGTTGGAAAACTGTTTTTGAGATTTTTCCAACTTCAGAGAAAGAACTTTCTCTCTTTCATTGGAAGAAATAAAGTGCCCTATGTGACATTCAGTGGTGTCACTTTTCTTAGCTCTCTAGCTTTCCTAATTGATATCACACATCATCTGAATAAATAAAATATTGCTCTGAAAAGGAAAGACATGAATATCTTTTATCTTTACAATCATATTGCTGGTTTTCATAATAAGCTGTCATCATTAAAATCAAATGTAGAAAGGATCAGTTTGACTGAATCATTCAAGTTTTTTGATGAAATGACAATACTTGGTGAAACTGTAGATGTTAAAGTATTTGTTCCTCAGCTAGACATTCTTATTAAGAATTTTTATAACAGGTATAAACAAGTTGATAAACCCAAACCAAGCATAGCTCTGTTCAGTAATCCACTGAAAGTTGGCATTGAAAGCACAAACACCCTTTTATCAAATGAAATTATGTGAACTTTGCACAAATTAATTTATCCGAGCTTGATAAGGGACTGGAGCAGAACTCTTTAAATCATTTTTCACTAAGAAATACCCAAATATAACTGATTTTGGATTAAAAGTTATTTCAATATTAGGGAAAACTTACATATTAGAAAGAGCATTTCTGATATGAAATATGAAACACAGGAACAGAATGAATGACTCTACTAATGAACAACTACTGTGACTTTCAATGATATAGATCAAAGTGGACATGCCACAACTTTTAGTGGGTTTCATCATCCACAGCGCTCTCATTAAATGATTTTTTGTTTCTGAAATTTTAAATTTAAACTGCTCTAATATCAGTTAAAAGAGCTTGAAGGTGTATCAAATTAAGAGCAGGGCACCCCTATATTTGCATAACCTTATGCACATTTTAAACAAATGTGGCACGCCATCAAATTCTTTTAAAAATCTTGGCTCATGGCTCTGTAGAAACTGGACAACACACCAACACACACCAACACACACCAACCACACCTAAGTGGCTGACCTTAACAGAGACTAATGAATGTGTCTAAAAAACCTTGTTATCAGTCAACACAAAATACACGTGAGTCACATTATTGTGACCACCAGTTGATATCCAGAGTAACTGCCATGTGCAGCGCGGACAACAGCTAGATGGGCTGAGAGTGACTCAAATAAGGTGCTGGAAGGTGTTCACAGGTATGTAGAGCCCCATGCTGACTGCAGTGCATCTGACAGCTGCTCGAGGGCGAGTGGTGGAGGATCCATAGAGCGAACAACATGATCGAGGTGGTCCCACAGCTGCTCAATTGGGTTTAAGTCTGGGCAATTAGGGGGTCAGGGAAGTACATTGAAGTCTTTATCGTGCTCGTCTGACCACTCTCAGACATTTCTAGCTGTGTGACATGTCGCATTGTTGTGCTGGAAGATCCCATCAGCCCCAAGAAAGACAATCAGGCATGTATGGATGTACGTTGTCTGTAAGGACGGATTTATAATGAATTCAGTCCAAAGTGCCTTCCACAGGTATGAGTAGACCCAGAGAATGCCACGAAAACATTCCCTAAACCATAATGATGTGTCGCCATTTTCCAGCTTCTGAAAAAGAGACTGGCCATCTCATTTCCGGAAAGGAAAATAGGCTCCCATCACGCATCTTGATGATTCCCTTCGGGACAAGATGAAGAAAAAAAAAGGAAAAGAATGATGAGCAGTTCTTTTGGGTTTTTTTACCATTGACACCCGAAAATTTTAGTAAGGAACTTGAATCAATTTTCTATATCTTCTGAAGTTTTCAGTTCATTTTCCCTGGGAAGTCAAGAAAAAAGTTATGAAATTCTTTAATTATAAAATATGAAATTCTTAAATTTCCATTCAATCTTAAAATTCTCTTTTTTCCTCTCCTTTCCTCAATTCCTTTTTGAGTGCTAGAATATTTTTGCCATATGTGTGTATGTTGAGTGAAGTGGGGGAATGACAAGTACGTGTATGTTCTTTGGTTTGTTGTTCTGGGATCGAACGTTATTTTTGGATGTGCCGAGATTAAAGCTTTAGATGTGATTCCTTGCATATTGTTTTAAATGTTGTCAATCCTAGTGGGGAGTAATGTTTGTTCATCTGTTTTGTTCGAGGAAGAATTGTTCCGATAAAGGTTTCACTGTTGCGGTTCTGATTGAGAAAAAAAAAATTTTTGTCTTTGCATTTGTTATCAATCTTGTTCCGTGGTAGTATTTGTATGCATATCTTTATATATTTTCCTCTTTCCTTTTTGTACACCACGCAAAATGAGCTCAGCGTATGAGAAAAGGATAAGCGATTTTCATTTGTATATATGAGATGGTAAAATTAAGGCTAAAAGTGTGAATCGTGTAATAAACTTTTTCAGCAGTAAAGCAACTTCAAAAAAAAAAAAAAAAAAAAAAAAAAAGGAAATGATTTTATAATACTTTTTTTTTTGTCTCTGTTCCGATTCATTTTTACTTGAAATACTGGTTTTGTAAGATGATATTTTCATCTATCTTCCTGTATATATATATATATATATATATATATATATTCTAAAATCTGTAAAGTTTATAAGACCAGCCTTTGAAAGCCTATGGAAGGAAAACTTCGTTGTTAAGTAACACGCCATTCTTATTGTTTTTTATTTTTACTTTCTTCACTAGGGAAAAATGTTTCCGGAGAGAAAAGCTCGGGTTCCAAGAATTCTAATTTTAGAGCAACCTCGACCAGCGGAGGTACTTTGAGTGGAAAGGTCACACCAACGTATTTTGCTGACCTTGGGAAGTTCCCAGAAAATTTGGCGTGAGATCGAGCGCAAGTTGTGTAACTTTTCTATTGGTCTGTCGCACTGTCTCTGGGAGCCCATCAGCCAATTAAAGCGGAGTCACCAGTTGAAGGGGTCTCTCGTAGAGAACATTTCACTCAGACTCCCGCTCTCGTTGACAACTGACTCTCTCGTCAAACTCCTAACTTGTGCAAAGTTTTTTAGCTGATACTCTGCTCTAAATTTGTACCGATAACTCAGCATTCTTGCACGAAAAGAGAGAAGCCGGCCTCATTGCCGAGGGGTGCCTAGGGTGTCCCCGTCAGCTTGGTTGGCCAGCCTCTTTGTAAAAAAAGAAATGTAGCAAAGTAAAGAAAAATGGGCCTGCTGATCCCCCTCTGTGAACCTACGGATGTTTTTGCGAGCTGACAAAGATGGCCATATTACCAAAATCTCTGTTGTCCTGAGGCCGAGTGAACCGAATTAGTTCCACCATCCAATTTGCTGCATCGGATGGACAGATTGCCCTAATGCCTGCAACACAGCCATCGAAGGACGTCATTTCCGAAACTAGGGAAGTTTCCCACTTGGAGAATCATGGGTGGTGCCACCGTCCAGCCAGGCGGCGAGGTAAAAAAGAAGGGATCCAGGAACTTTCACTGGAAGACTAGTAGAGACATTGAGTGACAGCTACAAATAGACTGTCATCACTTCACCCCCAAAAAATGAACTTCAATTTTTTTGCACTTTATGATGAGTTGTTTCTCGCGGTGATGCAGAGGTAAGCCATCTTGAATATTTTTTGCCAAATGGGTCATCTACAAGCGAAAGAATTCTTGAAATGGAAAGTCTGCATTGGCTTTTTCGAAAATGAATAATACACTTCAAAAATTAATCTGTTATCTGTGCAAAGTGGTGGAAAAGAAACTAGTGATCTAAATTTGAGTTGAAAATTATTAATCTACTTAAATACATGATTTTGAATGAAAAATGATGTCTAACTTTTGGTAACCAAATTTCATGTAAGTTTTAAATGTTGACGAATGGAGTAACAGAAATGAATTAGCGATAAAGTGATTCTAGTTGGGAGTTTATTGAGCTGAACACTCTTTCAAACTGTTTTTTTTTTTTTTGTTTCTTCCTCAAGTTCTGAATTAATTAGTAAGTTAATATAGTGTTTTATTTTGTGTGTGTTTTTTTTTTTTTTTTTTTTTGTACTTTATGAGCGGCTAGTAGCTAAATGATAATGCATTCCAATCCTTCTTTGAGGCAGTATTCTTAGGCAAATATAGATTATAAGTGTACTTCATAAGCTATGCAGTAGTTTCTCTCAGTAGGCTAAGTTCCAACGTCAATCATGCAGGAATGTTAATAAACTCAAAAATAATGGGCTAGTGAGTAGGCATGCATCAGATCTGAGGAATTTGATTGTTGACATAAATATTGTCCTGCATGTGGTACTGAGTAATTATAAGTGATTTCTTTGAGTAATGATTAAGTGAGTGGTATTTCTGGAAATAAGTGATTCTACGTGTAGCGGTAGGATTTCTGGGAATAATGAGTTGGAAGTTGTGTACTTAGGTCATAAGCCCGATGTTGGAGTAAGCGTACTAAAGGGATGTCAGGAGATAAATGGGGGAATTATTCTCTTGATAGATAACTCGACTAGATGCAAAAATCCATTCGGAAGCGGACCGACATGGTACTGTTGATACTTCTTCGAGTGTACATGGCGATATGTCAAACAAGAAAACAAATACACCCAGTCATGCATAGGCGAGAAAAGCCTGCAATAGGTTTTATTTTCCTGATTCCTTTAGCCTTTCTCTTAGGAGCCGCTAGTTTTTTTTTAGTGAAATCGCATTCTTATGTGTCATGGTCTGATTATATGAGATAAGCTGTCTGAGTTATTCTGCATTTTAAAAGTACTTTAAATGACATTTGTACTTTGTCAGGGAAGTTCAAAAAGCCTAACTGATTGAGCGATAATTATGGTAATTGTGAGTGGAAACTGATTTAGCTTCAAATAGTTGTTTAGGAGATGCTTTCGAATATTTTTATTTGGTAATGTCAGTATAAGGTTTCATGAAGTTTAATTTATTGCAGGTGTGCTGGTCTTAGAGTAGTGTGAAATGAGTAAATATGGATAATTAATTACTTGAGTTGTTTAGCGAGTATTCTTAAGAAAAGTGCTGACAGTGTTTTTAATTGAAGTAATTTTAAAGTAACTAGTTATATTTGAAGCGAGTAATTTTTTCTTTGAGTCCTTAGCAGTTGTTATTTTAACTTAGTGGGTTCTAATGCATAATGCCCAAGTGATTTGCAACGAGATTTGACAGTATAAAGTATGTCGCAGTTTTGATATAAATTTTGGGTATATGCAGGTCCTTCTTCCTTAAAAATTACAAAGTAACTTGTAATTTTTTAAAAATTACAAGTAACTTTAATTTTTAAAAATTACAAAGTAACTTGTAATTTTTTAAAAATTACAAAGTAACTTGTAATTTTTAAGGAGGAAGGACTGGTTTGAAAGAGGTGTTCCTGTTGTTACTATTTGCATTCTGTTTTTGTTTTGCTATTTTACCTAAATGGTCCAGAAAGATAAATCAATGCTTAGTTTGTGTCAGTTTTTGCACATTCAGTCTGGTTAGTTCATAGTATACCTGTAAATAGTGTTGGCTCATGGCATGTTGATATGGTGAATAGTTAAGTGCTGAACCATGATGTATATATATAAAAGTGAAATTGAGTACAAATTTAACCAAGAAGTAGGGAGTGATAGGATAGTACCAATATGTATTAATGAAACTTACCATGTGCTTTGAATCCCAGTGCCTTTTGAAATGGTCAGTTAAGCCAAACTGGTACCTAGAAATTTTTTTACTGGTTTGGTCTTATATACTAATTTTGCCAAAGATGTTGAAGTAGTGAAATAAGTGTTCTTGATATACTGATTTTTAGTTTTTGCTAGCATAGAAAAATTTGTTCTACTAAATTATGATTTCAGTAAAGCCTAAGAAATTTTGTTGATATTATTTTGGCAGCTTGTGTATTTGTGTAGTGTTTACAATAACACCACTGATATTCATAGTGCTTTTGAGAAAAGCCAAAATATTAATGTTTGGAAAGAGTTTTTGAATATAATTTGTGCAATAAGCTTTATTCAAGCTAGTCTGGACAAAAAAAAAAAAAAGTGATACAACACTTTATGTGATTTACCAGCAAAAATTTGTTGGACTCTAACCTAAATTTCATATCAGCCAAAGGGTGTTACACCAAATTTGTGACTGAAATTCAATAATTCATGAGCTTATCATTTCCACTTGTAAATAAAGGTGAACCCAATGGGGTTCTTCAAAAACCTAAAATTTGAGTGGCAGTAAATTTGTTGAGTAAAAGGGTTGTTTCTAAACAGATTCTTTAGAACTTGTATCCACCTCAGCCTAGCTTGAGGGTAGAAACGAACCCGGTTTTTATTGATGCATAATTGCTGTGCCTGAGATCGCTGCCAGAACGAGTTTTGTGATACATATTTCTTACACATGTGACAATAACACCTTTTAACACTTTCAGGTTGTCAATTCTACAATCACAAGCCACACAAACAATAAATAAGCATCACTGAAGAAATTTCCTTTTTTGATGTCTACCCATATAATATTCTTATCGTGTTACCAATTTCATCTACTCATCTCCCAAATTTGAAAATAGCCAACAAATTGTTTACACCTATTATTTTCTTAAGTTATAGTGTAAGGAAAACAACTATAAATCATGTGGTGCCTCTGTGCCCAGGAATTTTATTATTATTATTGTTTTACAAGTCATTGATTGATTGGTGAAAAACCAATAAATCAATAACATTGCAACCACCAGCTTGTGCTCTTCCAGCAATAGTTGAAGAATGTTTGTTCTCCAATGTTTCTCGCCTTATACCCTAACGTCCATCCGTTCGATGAAGCAAAAACGTGACTCATCGGAGAATGCAATCCTTTGCCAATCAGCGGAGGTCTAATTCTGATACTGCTGTGCAAATGTAAGCCTTTCCTGCCGATGCACCATCGTTAGCATAGGTACAATGACCATCTATCTGCATCGGAGCTCCATACGCAGCAAGGTTCGCTGAACTGTCATTTTAGACACACTTCCGTTAGCCCCGTGGTTCATTTGGCCAGTGAGTTGCTCCACTGTAGAGTGTCGATCAGCCCTCATGCACCTTTGCAGCCGACATTCACCTCTCACATCAATGACGCATGGTGCTTCCACATTGCTTATATGCAATGGTGCCATTTCTTCAATCACGATACACTTTAACCACAGCAGCACACGAACAGTTCACAAACTGTGCTGTTTCAGAAATACTGCCACCCTTGGCCTGAAAGCCGATAATCATCCCATTTTTCAAATCTGATAAATTGCTCCTTTTATCCATGACAGCAATGAGTGATATTTTTTCAGAATGCCTACAGCACACCTTAGACATCCTCCAAGCCAGCTCACGACACGTGCCTTCTTTCATTGGCTACGTGCTGTTGTGTGAGTGAGTGAGTGTGTGTGTGTGTGAGAGAGAGAGAGAGAGAGAGAGAGAGAGAGAGAGAGAGAGAGAGAGAGAGTGTGTGTGTGTGTGTGTCAGCCATGACATTATTTAAAGAGAATGCTAATGAGCAAACTGTTTTTTACTAACCCAGTGGCTGAATACTCAACGGAATGGGGAGGGGGGCTTCCAGTTAATCATCTAAGTTGGGCCCAAATTTGAGCCCCACATGAATCATGGGTGGTATGTTTGTACTATGGTGCTGACTCTGCCCCTTCCCGGGAACCAGTGTCCCTACATTAGGAAGGGGTGACTCTTTATAGCCTTAGATGCTCCTGGAAGTATCACACACGCACACAAAGAGCACCATTTCCATTTCACAAGAACACATTATTCATAGAAGCTTCATGCAATATAACTGAATGCACACCCTCTCTCTCTCTCTCTCTCTCACTTTGGATATATCCAAAATCAGTCATTTATGCAAGTAAACCAAGAAAGACTGATCAACTGAAAGATAGCATAGCAAGAGAATGTGACAATACTGATCTCACAAAGCTGAGAAGAGTTTGACATTTTTGCTTACCAGGGATCAGAATGTGGATACTAGTCAGAGGGCATCAATTTTAATGCAAAATGTAGTAAAGCAGAAGTGCAATATTTATTAGGCTATTTAAAAAGTTAGCAAATATTTACATGAACTCTGTGATTCAGGACTTATGTGCACTCCTATTCACATGAATTACACTATCTACCAACAAGTAATTGGACACCTGTGATAGCAAAGGAAAACGAAGTTTATTCACTTTCAATAGTTGGTGGAGCCTCCACGAGCGGCGATTACAGCTGCGACCCTCCGGGGCATACTCTCAACCAGCCGTTGTACGACCGCTAGCGGTATTTTTTTCCACTCAGCTTGGAGAAGACAGGTCAGTTTCTTCACCGATTTCGGACGGTGGGGGCACCCCTTAAGTCGACGCTCCAACTTGTCCCAGAGGTGCTCGATAGGGTTAAGGTCCGGCTCTGCGCAGGCCAGTCCATTTGATTAACCCCATTGTCCCCATACCAAGCCATGGTGGACCTCGCAACATGACAGGTGGCATTGTCATCCTGAAAGTAACATGGGTCAACCCTGTAAAACTGCCACAACGTAGGAAGCGCATGGTCATCCAAAACGGTGCAGTAGGTCTCGGCGTTGAGTCTACCAGGAATTGTGACCAAGGGTCCCGTGCCATACCAGGAGAAACACCCCCATAGCATAATTCCACTGCCGTCGAACTTCACAGTTGGCACAATACATTCCGGCAGGAGGCATTCTCCAGGCAGACGCCAAACCCAGACCCTGTCATCCGAACGGTAGAGGGTTAACCTTGATTCGTCGCTCCAGAGAACCTGTTTCCACTGTTCAACGGTCCACTGTCGACGTTCTTTGCACCACGTTAGCCGAGCAGCGCTATTGGACTTGGTGATCAAAGGCTTGTGGGCGGCAGCACGTCCATGATAATCGAGCAGATGGGCTTCCTTACAGATGGTATTCATCGAAAGAACACTACCAGATGCCTGTTGAAACTCCTCGCGGATGTGGCTCATCGATTTGGTGCGGTTCTTTCGAATTTCTCTGGCCAGCACCCGTCGGTCTCTAACTCCCAGTTTTGTGGGTCTGCCGGGTCGAGGCACATTCCGACAGTCACCTCTGATCTTCCACTTGCCAATCACGTACGCCACTGTTAATTTTGGGTACTTCAACTTGCTGTATATGTCACGTATGGATCGGCCATTTCTGTGATATCCGACGATTACACCTTTCTCGAAATCAGAGAGCTCCGAACTGCGTGGCATCTTGCATGTGACTGGTTGCATTGTTGTTTCCCACACAATATTTAATGGCGGCGGCCGTGATGTGTATCAGGACGGCAGATATCGTCGATTGCAGGGGTGTCCAATTTATTACTTGTTGGTAGATAGTGTATAATGTATATTAAAAGACACATCCATAAACTACAAAACTAAACAAGGGTGATGCCACTTAAGAACATCAGCATAATGAGCACATCTTCTAATGAAAAATAAAAGGAAAGAAAGACAAACGGTGCAGTGGGAAGATGATGAATACAGAATTGCACACAATATTCCAGTGCCATAAGTAATGATGACAGATATTAAGCCAACAAGGTAACAATGCATGTTTGTTTGTTTTTTGTTTGTTTTTTAAACAGTGGAAATTACCATGTGTAGGAAACTCTTGGTAATATTTAACCTTATTAGATTTTAAATGGGTTTTTCATTTTCTTTTAATGACTGCAATGTTATTAAAAATGTGCATTTATGCCATTGAGAAGAAAAAGTAGCTTTGTGTTAGTTAAACATGACTACAATCTAGGTCATAGTTATGACATGACTAGCCCCAACACGAAGAATTTTCTTATTATGTTCTAAAAAAACAGCTACTGTGACAAATACAAATGTCAGTAGACTCTCCATTAAGGAGTGCAATTAGTTCCACAGAGTTACTCATTAACTGGAAATCTCATTAATTGAATCTATTATTTCACTGGCATTTTGGATAATTACTTGCAACTCACAGAATTCTCTTTAAATAGAGAAATTTTTCAAATATGTGACCCACATGGTGTTGCAGTTGTTTTTTTCATTTTCAGTAATTACTAATTTTGTTTTACATTTCTTTGCCTTCTGTGCAGGTGCTCAATAATTTTTTTTTTTTTTTCCTTTGGCAAACTGGCTTTTCTGTTCTCCTCTTCTTTCTTCTTCTTTTTTTTTTTTTTTTGGTTCTTTCCTCATGTTTGGTGGCAAGATAAGTTAAGCCTGCTGTTGGTTTTGGTTTAGGGAATCTAAGGGAAAAGAAACCACTACACTTTGTGCATCTCGGAAGGCTGAAGATCAGCAGGCTTGCTTACAATTCACTGCTATGAAAGCAACTTGCTTACTCAAATGTGCTTCAAGCAGTTGGGTGGGGAAGGCAAATGCCATGGGAATACAGCACAGGGCATCAATCTACCATAAAACACTATGATATGAGGGTTGTACCACAAGTAATGCAAAAGTCGGCATAACTTTTTTAGCGCGTCTTTTGTAAAAAAAGATCGTGCTTCTGTTATCGATTTGTCCGTCCGTCCGTCTGTACCCACGATATCGCTGCAACTATTAGTCCGATTTGAAAAATTCTTTTTGCAAATCAGACAAATAAAATAATGGATCATGATTATGCAAATCACTTCCCTGAACAAAAGCTTAAGAACATGAACAATGCAAAAGCCAGCCCCAGGATGATTCCATTAGCAGTGAACTATTTCAAACTGAAAGGTGAAAAACCTCCAAATATGTGGCATCAGTAAATAAATAAATACATAACTCTTTCCATGTTCCAGAAACACATAGCAACCGAAAAATTGTTTTCAGCCACCGCCTGGAAATTTAACCCACGGATCTCTCAATATCTAGCCAAGTGCGTTAACTTTACACCACGGTGGCCAACAATCCACAGTGCTATGTGTATTTTTAAGTCAGCTTCTGACGTCATAAATCCATAAGATGGGCTCAGCTACTGAGACGTCTCCATCTGGTGGGCATTAACGGCACTGGCTATATATATTATAGCATTTAAATCCAAAGGGTGACATTCTATTTCAAACAATACTGGCGGGACAGAAAGACAAATTCTGTTCACTTTTCTTGGTTAATCTGGCATGCGATACAGGTGTTTCTTGGCTCTGTGCTCTTGAGTTTTCCTTTGATTTTAAATTTTTTTTTTTTTTTTTTTATTGACTGACGATAGTGGAAGTTGAAGGCTTCGGCTGGAAATGCTTTCTCACTAATAAGCGCTGTAGCATTATCATCTGACATTAACAATGGGTAATTAATTTAATACTTGGCTGAAGACAAAATCTTTTCACAAACGCAAAAGAAAAAAAGAAGGTAGAGCTTTCTCATTCATATAAAAGCGGAACTCAACATGAGTGTGCAGTAAATGAAAGTAGGTCAAATCACTTAAAAGAAAAAAAAGCGAGAAAGAGGAGACACCGCTGTTTCGAAGTGTTGGTGTGGAGATCCGCGAGCGAACACATGCAAGGCAGCTGGTATAAAAGGAAGCGTAAAGCAACTTCATTCTAACAAAAACATCTGTAGATAAGAGAAAAAAGCATAACAAACATAGAAGGAACATATTATTAAAGAAAACATTAATCGAAAGCATTACAAGCAATAATTTATAAGTTAATTACTTCTAAGACGGATTCTATTTGGGGTGAACAGAGAACCATCCTGTAGCAAACATCTACATTGAATGGAATTTAGACAATTGTGCGGTTTTACGAGCAATGCAATATTCTAATGGGAGTCTTAAGATTAGCTGTGATTTACTGTATATTGATTACATAAATGGTTTTGAGCATTTAATAAAGGCAAACAAATAACATCATTAACATGATTAATAAAAAGTATATAAATAAAAGCTCTTACTAGTATGAAAAAATAAGTGCATAAAGTAGATTGACACTGAGTTGCAGAATTAGCCTTTAAAGTATACATACAATCACGTTGGGTGCGAGTTAATTCATGAAAATAAATAAGATAATTTAGTTTTCTGAGCAGCACCATGACTTCACAGGTGTGGCCCTTATGCCAATGCGGCCCTTATGCCAATGCGGCCCTTACGGCAACTTTTGCTTCCAAGATCGCAAAATTTCTCTGATGTGGCTCTTAGTCTGAAAATTATGGTACTCTTGAAGTCTCCCCCTTTCTTTCTTATTGGCAATGCACTCTTACTCTGCTATATCCCCAATCCATCGGAATCTTATTCTGGAAACATTCTTTGTCCTGTAAATTGCACTCTCAAATTACATGTTTTTAAAAACAAATACTGGAGATAATTCCATTGAAATGATACGTTATTTTGTACACATATTGTAAATGTCTAAGGCTCTTTTCACGGACCAGTGGGCATTTTGGTGGACCAGTGGTTTGCAAATTCTAGTGGTCCGAGGAGGGATTTTGGTGGACCAGTGGTTTGCAAATTCTCAAATCCGAGGAGGGAAACCACAAACCTCCAGCAAAGTGTGGGCTGACCGCGGCTCATTGATGCTAGAGGTCAGCGAAGGCTATCCCTTATAATAAGAACCAACAGCAGGAATACTCCAGCGCAACTTGCCGTTAATTTGAATGCTGGTGACAGGAGTAATGTATCACAACACACAGTACATCAAATCCTGCTGAAAATGGGGCAGCGTAGCCTTAGGCCATTCCAAATGACCATTCTAATCTTGATCCACCAATGAAAGCACCTTCAATGGGCACACAAGCATCAAAACTGGACCTTTAATGATTGGAAGAAGGTTATCTACACATACAC
Organism: Macrothele yani; assembly: GCA_039090855.1. Lineage (NCBI taxonomy): Eukaryota > Metazoa > Arthropoda > Arachnida > Araneae > Macrothelidae > Macrothele > Macrothele yani. The sequence continues at coordinate 154,378,828 of CM077001.1, read as the reverse complement.
ACATATCACTAAGCTGTTCTCTAAGATTCAGAGGTTAGCTCCAAATACAAATTAATAGATCATTTTTACTTACTGTTGACATATCAAACTTCTCCATTTACAGCGATCTTGACATACAGCTCGAGCTTCACTGACATTCATTACACGCTGTACACAAGACCTTCTATATTTCATACTCATAAACTTTTTCTCATGCAGACACTCCTGAATCTGATCCTCCCATGGCTTCCTTAGCCTTCCTCTGCCTTTCCTTCCTGCCACTTGGGCTAAAAAGATTTTCTTAGTAAGAATATCATCACTCATTCTTTCAGCATGGCCAAATCGCTGAAGCATAATGACACCACCTTGCTAACAACAGTTTGCTTCACATCACACAACTGCAACACATCTTCATTCCTCACACAATCAGAACGTGTCTTGCCACAAATCGCTCGTAAGTAACACATTTTTCCAGCACACAAACGACTCCTATGTTTCTTCTGTAGTACCCAGGTTTCATACATCAGAGTAAGAACAATTACACTTTAATACGCAGTCATGCAGGACTTTCTTGAGAACCCATCATTCATGTGAAAACCTCCCAGAGCAGCCATGACTTTCAATGAAGAATTCACTCACCTACTAATTTCACCATCCAATTGTTCTCTCTGTCAAACATGCTTCCTAAATGCACAAACTTGCTCACCTGGTCAATCATTGTGCCATTTGGATTTACATTACATTCAGTGCTGCCAGTTCCTCACTCAAAGCCAATAACTTTGGTTTTTCCCCTTATTTATACTCAGTTTGAATTTCATGCAAACTTCGTACATCCAGGAGAACATACTATGCAACTCACTTTTGCTCTCTGCCAACAGGACAGTGTCATCAGCACACAGCAATCTGCACACATGGATATCACCAAGACATAAACCAGTATTATCTATTTTGGCATCACGCATGCATGCATTCATAAATATATTAAACAGCCATGGTGACATTACACAACCTTGTCTAACTCCTGCACCAATAGAAAACCATTTTGATAAAACACCATTCACTCGTACACAGTACACAAGCTCTACTACCAGTATACATGGCTTTTACACTATTAAGTAGATTCCCAGTAACACCATATTCATTCAATACCTTCACAAAAGTGTCCCATTTACTTGGTCGTAAGGTTTCTCTAAATCTACGAAGGCAGCAAAAAATTTCTTAGCAACAGCCAGATACTTTTCAATCATCATGCATAATGCAAAATTTTGATGAGTGAGACTGGTCTGGTGAATCTTATTTCCTGTGGCATCATGTGAACGCCGGTGTACATTTGCATCATTTACCTGGAGGACGTTGGCAGCAAAATGCACCATGGGGCAAAAACAAGCCAGTGGAAGAAGTGTAATGCTTTAATCATTTTCTGCTGGGAAACCCTGGGTCCAGTCATTCGTGTGCAGGAAACCATAGCGTCTACCATCTACCTAAACATTATTGCGATCCAGGTACATCCTTCCTTGGCAATGGTATCATCCTCTAGTAGTGCCCTCTCTCAGGAGGATAATGCACATGACACATTAAGTAGTAGTGCCCTCTTTCAGGAGGATAATGCGCATGACAAATGAAGTAGTAGTGCCCTCTTTTAGGAGGATAATGCGCATGACACATTAAGTAGTAGTGCCTTCTTTCAGGAGGATAATGCACATGACACAGTAAGTAGTAGTGCCCTCTTTCAGGAGGATAATGCGCATGACACATTGCATGGATAGTTTGAGAATGGTTCGTGGAACATGAGTAAGACTTCTACTTATTGCCCAGGACACCAAAATCCCCAGACATCAATGCAATCGAGCATCTGTAGTTTGTGTTGGAACAGTAAATCTGATTTGCAGCAGCTCAACCACGTAACTGACAACAGTTAAAGGATGTGCTGGTAACGTGTTGGTACCAGATACCACAAGACACCTTTAGAAATCTTGCAGCAACTATGTCTTACCAGGTAAGAGTTGTTTTTGGCTACACATGCAGGACCAATATCATATTAGGCAGGTGGTCGTAATGTTTTGGTTCTTTAGTGTATATGTAGTACACATTAGGTATGTATATTTATGCACACATACACTGACGGAAAAAAAAATCCCAACACCAAGAAGGGGTTGTGTTAGATAAACCACAGTTGGTAGGCGGTGAGAGTACATCTGTAAGATGACGTCTATGCAGATTTCGCGCTCGGCGCATATGTGTGGCGCTAGTAGCACCACTCGGAACATGCAAAGCAGGTTTGCTGTGAATACACGCTGTAACATTTGTGAGCGTTAATTATCGTTGAGATTCGACGTAGTGTGTTGATGTTAGTCAAGAATGCCTTTAAGAAGATGAAGAAGCCATTATCAACAGCTCACAGAGTTTGAACGAGGTCATGTAATAGGGCTACGAGAAGGTGGATTTTCTTTCCGCAATATTGCAAAATGACTTGGCAGAAATGTAGCCACTGTGCATGATTGTTGGCAGCGGTGGTCAAGGGAAGGTACTGCCTCAAGAAGACCGGGTTCCGGCTGGCCACGTGGTACTACTGAGAGGGAAGACCGCCGTGTATGGCGTATGGCCATGGCGCATCGTACTGCGTCTGTGGCAGCAATTCGAGCTGCAGTTGCCACCACAGTGACACAACGAACTGTTACAAATCGGTTACTTGAAGGACAGCTCCGAACCAGATGCCCTGTAGCGTGCATTCCACTTACTCCAAACCACTGCCATTTGCGACGTCAGTGGTGTCAAGCTAGAGCTTATTGGAGGACGGAGTGGAGATCTGTTGTGTTTTCTGATGAAAGCCGGTTCTGCCTGGGTGCCAGTGATGGCCATGTGTTGGTTAGAAGGCGGCCAGGTGAGCGCCTGCAACCAACCTGTCTGCGGCCGAGACACACTGGACCTACACCTGGAGTTCTGGTCTGGGGAGCAATTTCCTATGACAGAAGGAGCACTCTCGTGGTTATCACACGCACCTTGACGGCACAGTTGTACGTTGGTCTGGTGATTCAACCTGTTGTGCTGCCACTCATGAACAGCATTCCAGGGGGTGTTTTACAACAGGATAACACTCGCCCGCATACCGCTGTTGTAACCCAACATGCTCTACAGAGTGTCGACATGTTGCCATGGCCTGCTAGATCACCAGATCTTTCTCCAATCGAGCACGTATGGGACATCATTGGACGACAACTCCAGCGTCACCCCCAACCTGCATTAACCGTCCCTGTATTGACCGAACAAGTGACACAGGCATGGAACTCCATCCCACAAACTGACATCCAGCACCTGTACGACACAATGCATGAAAGTTTGCATGTTTGCATTCAACATTCTGGTGGTTACACCGGTCATTAATGTACCAGCATTTCACATTTAAAATGGCTCTTCTCGCGCTTACATTAAGCTGTGATCTTGAAACCTTAATCGATTAAATATGTTACCTATACAACTGTATTGCCGCCATTTCATTCCTCTACAACTATTTTTTCGTGGTGTTGGGATTTTTTTCTGTCAGTGTATTTTGCACATTTAATGAATAATCCAATTTATAATACATTAAATTTCTCTCATTCAGCTATGGCTGGTAAACAATACATAGTGTTCTTGATTATCCAGAATTTTTGTTTTCTGACAGCACCTTGGTCCTAACTAAATTGGTTAAATGAGGTTTTGCTTCAATATTATGCAGCTGCAAAAATGTTGACTTTCTTTAATACCAGCTTTGATTTGTAAAGCGAATAATACAACACTGACATCACAATTTATTAAACTCATGCAAATTTTTGGTTCAGAAAACACTTACTGTTATCAAATATGGGATCACTTATCACAGGAGCTAGCGGTATGGTGTAGGTACCATTACTGTCTTTTAGAAAAACTTGAAAACACAGTCGCAGTGCATTTAAGTTAATCTTGCTGGGCTGTGAGTAGTGGGAAAATCCAGCTAAAATATAAAAACAAAAATAATAAGATCTGGTACATAAGCAAAATAAGAAATGTTTGTTTTTATATTTTGTATGAAAAAACTCCTTTGCCTTTCATTACACCATGTGAGAAAAATCTATTTTTGTACCTGATAAAAAGAACTACCACGAATAGCATACTCTCAGTTAACCAGGCCAGTGAGGAAAGATGATGCAAGGATAACCAAAAAAGAGAGGGGTCTTTTTAATGATAAATACCAGTAGGGTGAACTGTTACCTCAGTTTTTCAACATGTTCACATAGGTCTGCACCAGTAAAAAAAAGTTTGAAAGAAACATCATGACATTGGCACTGCAGTTTCTAAAAAACTGGAGGAGAAGGAGAGGGGGGAGAAAGAAAGAAACAAACAAACAAACAAAAGCAAGAAAGAAAGCCTTGTATACACCCACACACACTAAAGATCCAGACTTAGAAATTTTGCTAGTAGACATTGGCCACCAAGACCAAAATTGTTAGTGGCCATAAAAAAAAACTCAGTGGCCAAACTTTGAAGAAAAAATCAAATTGCATATTTCATACTAAATTATTTTTATAAAATTGCTTAGTATAATATCAGTATGTTTTATTTTGCATATTTCAGTTATAGAATTCTTAAAAGTTGAAACTGAAGTAATAAAACAATGCAGGAGAGTGGGAACCCATCGCACGGGGAGGGGAGTGCGCTTACGGTTTGCACTGTCCGACTTCCAGTTTGGGAAATTTTTCCGTTATTTTTAAGCTGAAATACAAATATTTATACAGTTAAATATTACTTAACAATAATACTGGGCAGAGGCAACATCGCGAGAAAAAAGGAATTACGACTGCGGAAAAAATCTTAACTCCGTTAACCTTCCGTTTTCGAAATTTTCGTTAAGATGAAATTCCGTCCTCCGACAAACATCCCATCCCCCCCCCATTGTGTTCACTGGTTCATTGATCTCGCGAATGACCAAAATAATAACGAAAAAGGCAGAATTCCTCGATTTCGCGGAAGAATCTGATGCCTGAGATTACTCGGAAATTTTTGCGGCGTCTAACCTCCGTTTTCGCACATTGTTGCCTACAGTTTCAAGCTGAAATACTTTTTTTTTTTTTTTTTTTTGATTGGAGGTTTAACGACCACCGTGAGCAACTCAATGGGCTATAAGCAGTCGCCCGTCCCTAATTTAGGGTCACTGGTTCCAGGGAAGGGAGAGAGCCAGTGCCGTAAGACAAACACAACATCCATGCCTCACCGGGATTCGAACCCAGACCCCTTACGGACGAATGATCATAGGCCATCGCTTAGACCACTGCGCCACCGGGGCGGCCTGAAATACTTTCATGCAATAAAATCATATTTAACAATAAAACTTTACACTAAGGCAACAACGGGAGAAAAAAGTTACAATTACTGTAACTTTTTCACTCCATTCAACTACCGTTTTTGAAAGTTTTGAGACATGAAATACCATCTCCAGACAGAACTGCCCCCCACCCACCCACCTGCAAATTGCCTTCAGTTTTACACTGATCCTGAGAACGATCTAAATGATGACAAAAAAACGTGAAATTCCACGAGTCTGTTTAAGAATCTCATGTATATCATAAAACAATAAAATTAAAAAAAAATTAAAATTCATAGAATCTGTAGTTTCAACAGCAAGGTCCGTAGTCAGCCAACTAAATCCGTAGAAACTACGGATATTCCGCAGTAGTTAGCAGGTATGGAAATATTATTACAGTACAACCTCGAAAATCCGGAATCGTCCGGAGATCCGGACTATGCCGATTCTGGATTTTATAATTTTCCTATGGACTATGCAGGCTTTCAGCAAACATTCATTAAAAATAATAAAAAGAAAATGCCTAACTTCTAAAGTTTTCATCGGATTTTGACGAAATTTCACATGGGAGTTTATTTTGACGTGTCTTGGTTACTGTAAAATTTGCATTCAGTTATTTAAAAAATTGGAGAGTTTTTTTTTTTTAAAAATTACTCCTAGTTGGACTTTTTCGACGCAGACAGTTGAGCTGTCCACCACAGGCTTTCATCCCCACCGCAACCTTGCGTACCTCATTCCCCTACGATGACACATCAGCCTTGGCGTATCCTTTGTGATCAAAAACAGACGCCCTTGCCTTTTTTACAAACTTTTTTTTTCTTTTCTGCTGTTCAAGCAGAATAGCAGAATGAAAAAGGTGATGGCTGACTCCCGTACAACTCAAATTTTGTGCCATTTCGTGCCATTTCCATACATTTGGAGTAAAATTTATCAAAAACGTGGGAGTTCCGTACAAGTTAAGAAAAATTCCGTACAATACAAGTTAAATAAAATAAATGTTTTTCCTGTACAGGTCGCCAGAATTGGCAATTTAATCAAACATTTTTAGTCGCCACGACGATGAAGTTCGTCGCCAGTGGCAACCTGGCGACCGCGAGTCTGGATCTTTAACACACACATACATTGCCATATAATACAGGGTTTTTCCAAGTCATAAATACTTTTGAAATGATATTTCTGAAATCTGTATGTTATTCTTTTCTGTTTGGACTTAAAAAATGGATTATGGTGTCAAGAATGTGCTGCCATTATCTAGCCACAGCACTGTGTAAGCTCAGTGGACATACAGACAAAAATGTTACAAATGTGCTGCTTTTCCTTTCCCCAAGAATGATACATCTGATGTGTCATAACATCACTTCACAATACATGTGTGACTGTATGATATGGTATTATGGCTCATAGATGTTTGGTCCTTTCATTTTTGAAGATGATCAAGGAAACACCATTACTGTCACAGGTGAACACTATTTCTAAATTTTAAACACTTTCCAGAAGCCTTTGCTGGATGATGAAAACAGGGAGAATAGTTTCAGCAAGATAACAGTTTTCAAGGATTTTTAAAACCAAATTATAATATGTGTGAGCTGTCGGTCGGTCAATAGGTAGGTATTTTAGAAAGTTCAAACAGTTAAACTTAGTTGGAATGGGCACACCTTCAGGTCATTGAAGGTGAGCCCATCTTCACTCACCTTCAATGACCTGCCTGTTGCCCCAGGCTAGTTTATTTTCTTAACTCTGAATTGCCCCTCTGTTTTGGTAGTTTTTGAAATATGATTTTCATATTTACCAATCTAGGAAGAAAGCAACCTTAACTTCAGTCAACAGAAGCTCATCACGATTCTGAATACATCATTCCACTCATTTTACTCCCATGGCTGACGTTTTACTCTGTAGTGATGTTATAGCCAAGGTACCAGCTGTCCACACACTCCCCTGAGTGAACGAATATTCAGCGCTATTTGATCAGCTTGGTGTTTTTATCGGAACTTCACAGAAATCTCCTGTGCAACTTTTTGCACAAACAATTATTTATTCATGCTGTTTCATATCATTACTCAAAAAACAAAACAAAACAAAATTTCAAGTACTATTTACGGAATCTTACTTTTTCAAGCACTTTCAAGGACTTGAAAATGAACATTATTATTTCAAGAACTTTTCAAGGAGTGTACGAACCATGCAAGAACTCACATTTGCTGGTTAGTTTTCTTGGTATTAACTCAAGGACAACTCAAGCAAGCCACAAATAATTGAGGCTCTCACAGAAAACACTCAGAACTCTATTCAGCAATCATTGGCAGAAGTTTTTGCAAAAGTGATGGAAAGTGTAATATACAGAGTATGACAGCCCAGTTGCAGAATTTTGCTAATCTGTCTGCAACACAGATATTTGAAACCCAAAATTAGTCTGCGGACACTCGCCCCTACCCACCCCGCAGGCCCTGAAGTATATATACATGTATGTCTGTCTTTCATTCCTTGCCACAGTCGGCAAGCTTTGATCAGCTGTTGTTTTACTTTTGAGGGCTTATCTGGCCCAATTTTAGAATTAATATGCATTAAGATTTTTGCTGCTCAGTGAATCTCTAAATTTTGACTGAATTCTGTTTTCTGTGCTAAAGTCCGCCTTCCGTTTTCTGTGCTAAAGTAAAGCCACGTTCACATGGTACGTTTCTTAAACGCAACATAAGACATTTAAAGCAGAACCTCTTGAAACTAGTGGAAATGTGTGCTTATAAAACTCTTAGAAAACTTTGGACATTGGCACATGTACTCTTCATTTTTTTCAGCTATGTTTTAATAGTGAATATTCCATAACTTCATCTTCATTCATTTTGGGGGGAAAAAAAGAAAAAAACTGGTCTGCCAGGCTTTTCGTCTACCAAAACTTTGTGTGTGTGTGTGTGTGTGTGTGTGTGTGTGTGTGTGTGTGTGTGTGCGCGCGTGTGTGTGTGTGTGTGTGCGTGTGTGTGTGTGTGTGTGTGCATTGCTTCAGAGATTCAAGCTCTACACACTCAAACTTCAAAAAGAGTTCCATTGTGGAGGAAAGAAATCTGCAATCTATCTCAATCACAAAAGATAAAATAAACCTTCACTGGACATTGTGATGTGCAAGTTTAGTACTACAAGGGTCAACTAATTTATTATTTTTGAACACGTTTCCCTTCAGCTCTGAAAAAAAAATAATCTTGAATTCTTTGTATGAGATGTTTGCAGTTCACAATAATTGAGACTTGGTTGATTCAACCATTCTTCTGACAGATGAATGTGCAGTTTTTCTATTTGCAACTATTTATGGAAAGAAAATGACATTTGATTCAAGACACTGGGAGCACCGCAAAAAAAAAAAAATTACTATTACGGAAAAATCTTTCCTCCGTCCACCTTCCGTTTTCGGAAATTCTTCTTCCATTTTCAAGCTGAAATACAATCAGTTATTGAACAAACTTATTTTACAACAACACTCAGCAGAGGGAATATCGTGAGAAAAAAATTACAATTACAAATTAAATCTGCAATTTGTCTAACTTCACTTTTCGAAAGTAATTATCTTTAGTTTCGAGAACGATGCAAATGATGACAACAAAGTCAGAGTTTCTCGAATCTGCAGAAAAAACTTGTGCCTAAAGTTAACATGGAAACTTTTGCTCCATCGAACTTCCGATATCGGAAATTGTTGTCTCCACTTTCAAGATGAAATACAAACATTTATGCAATAAATTGATATTTAGTAACAATACTAGACAGAGGAAACTTCGCGAGAAAAAAAAAATTACGATTGCGGGGGAAATGTTCACTCCATTTAACTTTCGTTTTCGGAAGTTCTGAAAAACGGAATGCCGTTCCCCAGACGGAAAACGACACCACCCCCCCCCACACACACACACACACACGCGCGCGCGCACTAATCCTCAACAAAAAAAATTTCAGTTTTTTTTTTGCATTGATCTCGAGTATAACCGAAACATGGCGAAAAAAGTGGAATTCTGCGAATCCGAAGAAGTATTGCATGCTTGATTCCTAACAGTCCGCGATATGCAAAGCGAACTGCTCATGCGGCTACATATGGAAGCCGATTCACGTGTCCATAAACTGATTATGTTCCCAACATGAACGATGTATTCAATTGCATATTCGGAACTCTGAACGGTCGTTTTCTAGCGCACGTATTTTTACGAAGGATACGTTTTTAACGAGCGAATTTTGCGAGTGGTCCAAAAACGGACTCAAGATTATATATATATATATTTTTTTTTCTTAAAATTTCTTCAAGCGGGAGGCAGGTAACAACTTTATTTCGGCGGGAGTTTAAATTTTTCTGCGGGAATCCCGCCTTGAATTTTAACCCCTGATACAATAATCAGGAAGTTTCTTCTAAAGAAAAAAAAATCCTTTTTAGAAATAAAATATTTCAGAAAAAACTTCCTGATTACAGTATTGTATTTATACTATGCTGTAATCAGGAAGTTTCAGGGCACAAAATTTTCTGTCGCCCACTTGCCACTGCCGATCGAAAATTAATTTTTGGCGAGGGAAAAATAAATTTCAGGTGTTTTTTATTTAACTTCGTCAAAAATATGCTGCTGATGTCCCGCGGGTCCCATATGTCTACGCCTGTATGACTATTGAATCTGCCGGCTGTCATAGAAGAGAGTTATTACCCATATCTATGCCCCGCCCCATACAGGAGAGAGTGCAGTTGAGGACACAACTGGAAAAATGAAAGAACAGTATCCTATAGTTTATTTGCATTTTGACTGAAGCGCAAACTCAATCCATCACTTACTGTCACATCGGTAACGATAAAAGATGTTAGGGTTAGATAGTTGTGACGCATTTTGTAAAAAAAAAAAATATGGTACCTGGGCTTTGCTATGCAAAATATGAAAGTTTTGTTACTTTTCCCCTGTTATATGTTGGACAGGGAAAACTATAAATAAATAACAGCCATACAAATAGCTGCAAAAATGTAAATAAACTGGAAGTGGCTTTCCCACCAAACATCGGCCACGTATTTTTGACAAAGTTGTATGAATAAAGAAAAAAAAATTTGAAAAATATAATTTCCGCTAAAAATACACTATTAGAAATGCTTAAGCAGCGGGGCGAGGAAGCTATATAAGAACAGTCGCACACGAGAGCCGTGAAAACATAAACAAACAGGAAGGCACTTTCGCGCCGAATATCGGCCACATATTTTTGATGAAATTACATGACTGAAGAAACATGTGAATTACAATTTCAAAATAAAATTAGAAAACATAATCACTCATTTGCTTAAAAATTCATAAAACTAGCCAGTTGATTTATCATGAAATAAGAATTGAGGGGTGTATACGGACTGGAGAAATATTTTTCTTTTTGTGAGTGAACAATTCTGAGGGAGCAGTCTCCTGCTCCCTCAGAAATTGTGACTTCGCTTTTGTACTTTTTTTCCACAGTATTTGTCATTTTCTTGTAGGACTTCCGTCCACAGTGAGTAGAGTTTAGGTCCCGGCCACCTACAGCAAAATCGCCTTTTGGGCAGGACACAGAAACAGAAGGAATGAGAGCAAATCTAGCGACTTTGACAGAACAGTTTGCAGTGAGATTTGAGTTGCACACAGAGGGGTGAGAGAATTTCAGGGAAGGGGGCATAGGAAAGGATACCCATTTAACCAGTGGGTCCAGCCTGGGGGCTGTCACTTAACGTGCTCGTCTGATACACGGCGGATATTCAGCGATTGTTAGTAAATCACACCATCTTTGAAAGATCAGCCCAGATTCGAACCTGAGGATCTTGCATTGATAGCCTGACTCGCTAACCACGAAGCCATCCGCGGCTCAATTGTGACTTCACTCTTTCCGGGTTTTCTGATAGCTGCGCGTCGCGTCCCCTCGGGAGCCAACATTAAGCCCTGCAACATTCCACCCTCGAGAACGGAGTCCCCTCGTAATCCCATCCCCCTCCCCCACCCGCTATGGTTATGGCTGAGCCGAGATGTGCCTTGACTACCCACCCACACGGCACTGACATTTCGTCTACACGAGGAAGGCGGGGGTGGGGGAAATGGAAACGGTACTTGGATCCATTTATTTGTCCGCAGATTTGTTAAAATAAAAGAGGACCTTTCTTTTTTTTTCTTTTTGGTGCGAATTATATTAGAAAAGAAAAGAGTAAATTGATCTGCAAGATTTGTTGAGCGATCTGCGACGCCCGTCGCCGCTTCGCACTGTTTCTGTGACCGGGTATGACAGTACAGAGATAATGTTTGCAGCCATCTACTATATGTCCTATTTCACAAATAAATCTTTAAAGTTTGTACTTTCAATAAGCATAATAATTTTCACAGCGTCTTGAAATAAATAAAGAAAAACAAACTTGTATAAAATGGAAACCTGACCAAAACGGAACTGTTTTTTTTTCCTGGTTGCGAAATGAAAGAAAATTACATACTGCTTAACCTGTCTGAAATAAAATCTGCCTAATGAGGAAACAGAAATGGCAAGGGAGTAAATCAACCTGATAACAATGAAAAGTTTCAAGATGTTCCCATACCATTAGGTATTTTAACTGAATACAAAACATTACAAGATAATCTTCAGTGATTATCTTGTAATGATTATCAAGATAATCTTCATAATGACAGTTTATGCCATAACTATCTTTAGTTTACGTGCATACATATCACAATAATAGATAGCTTACCTTTTAAGGCCAGCTCCTTTGACAAACATTTAACTGCACGTTAGATTTTTTGGAGTCTTTTGTTGGTTCCAGCCTCTGGTGTGGTGGTCTTATTTCACCTTCATTTCATGCTATGCCGATGAGTGAATTAAACCACTTGAAGTGCTTTGCAGCAATGACACATGACTTCAAAAACGATTAATATTTCTTTAAAAGCTCTTCTACCAACATATAAATCACGCCAAGTAAACCAGATAACTTTTCAAACCAAAATTCTTTAACCCAACTACTAACATACATCGACAAACTCACATTAACTCCAACTACGAAACCACAAACAAATATTCATAATATAAAATATCCCTCCCTTCCTTCCTCCCTTCCTTCCTCCCTCCCTTCCTCCCTCCCTCCCTCTCTCCCTCTCTCTCTCTAATTAATAACATAATTAAACAGAGAGAGAGAGAGGGAATATTTGTTTGTGGTTTCGTAGTTGGAGTTAATGTGAGTTTGTTGATGTATGTTAGTAGTTAAGTTCAAGAATTTTGGTTTGAAAAGTTATCTGATTTATATGTTGGTAGAAGAGCTTTTAAGGAAATATTAATCGTTTTTGAAGTAATGTGTCATTGCTGCAAAGCACTTCAAGTGTTGTTAACTGACTGTTCCATATGGATTTCAACAAGACACTTCATTTTAATTCTCTTTTATTCATTGAAATTATTATTCACAGCCTTTACCTGTTGTGAGTTCTGTTTGTTCGTTAGCCTTTTGCCATGGCGCCAAAGAATAATGTTCTCGATTTGGATACAAAACTTAAAGTTATTGAAATGCACTAAAAAAGAGAGTGCGAGTATTTGGCAGAGAATTTCAATGCCAAGAAAATAAAAAAATTATGGCATTTTAAAGCAGAAAGACGAGATAACAGAGCACTGGCATGAAAGGTATTAAACAGCTAAAAAAAATGTGGTAAGCCAGAAATGAAAAGGCCATGAGGGATCATTGATTGAATAAAATTGTATGGGAATGGTTTGTTAGTGTTAGAGGGAGAAATAAAACTTAGAAAACATTTCCCTGCCTCAAAAAAGGAAGGAAGGTGACTGAATTACTTCAGTTAAGGAGCAGCACACATGCTCTCACTGAGCATCATATTATAAATGTTACTGTACACAAATTAATGTTGGATTATTTAAAAAAAATAGAAGTTCCTGGTTTTTGGTTGATTAAGATACAACACATTCTTTTAAGTGATCACTAATTATGTAAAATCTGTTACTAGCATGACAAAAATTCAAATGTTTACATTTCAATGGCTTTTGTGGATACATCTGTATAAAATAGAAACCTGTCTAAAAAGGAAAATAGTCCCAGTCCCTTGAATTCTATCTTAGACAGGTTTCACTGTATATAACAAATGGGTTTACAACTTTTGCAACATCCTGTAATTGCAGTTAACTTCTTAATTTTTTTTAAATGCTATGGTAGCCCCTTACATTAGGACTTTAAAATTTATCTTGGAGATCATGTCATTATAATGTCACTCTAATAAAGTATCAACATACAGTGTTTAATGATGTAATTCATGTACTTCAAATTGATTTTCCACTTTCTTCCTTTTTAGTTTATCTTGCAGCAGAATAATGAAATCTGTATCACTCATACACAGACACAGTTGACATGACATTTAGTAGTCACATCAAGATTTTTTTAGTTGATGTTTACAAAACATTAAAAAATTTTCATTGCATTAATTATTATCAGAGCCATCTCACTGGTGCTTCTTGGACAAAGTCCAATAAATTACCTTTGAAACCCAGGAGTTTTCTGCATAAGTGTTAAGTACTGGCATTACACCAGATGATGTCTAGGATTGTTGTACATAGCATCCAGCATATTCTTGCTTTTTTAATTTTTATCCAGCATACTATCAAGTTACAACCTTCATTGGCAAGAGCTCTGAGTAGGGCTCCCAGAAAGTGAAATTTCACTGACAAAATCATTTCTTGATCCATGGGATGAACTGCAAATGCCAATATTTTTGCTTGGGCAGTCAATAATTTCCCACCATAACACTATTATCTGATTTCAATATCCTCTCATTGAGATATGAAGAGCTATTTATCAGCAACACTGCTTTCGCTTATTTATTTTCATTGATAACCCTTTTACTTCCAATTTAATACTGCACTTCTGAAACAAATATTTCTGGAAAAAAGTTTAAAAAACCTTCCTTATGTATCTGATTTTAAAGTTGGACCATTCCATGATCATCATTTCTCTTCCCCCACCCTCCCCTCTTCAGCAATTGCCACAAGTTTTATTTTACAGCTCCACATCTCAAAATTTCTATGCAAATGAATCAGCTGCCACAGCAGCATAACTAAGCTGAGTGATCCCCATGCATAATACATTCACAAATCATTGCTTAAATCAAGTTATACATCAAGATGGGGGTAGAGAAGTTGTCACCCAATCCCAATAGAATAACTGGACTTTAGATGTGTACACATTGAAAAAGTGGTACATACTCTTCTCTTCATTCTTACTTGAGACAACCATTGAGGAATACTGGAATTCAAGTCTTCAAAAGGTGACATTTTAATAAATTTTGAGAACTAGCTCTATAAGGCCTCTATGCCTTTTTTCAACTCTCTCCCTCCCCCTCTCTGCCCCTCACTCCCCCTCTCTGCCCCTCCCTCCCCTCCCTCCCCCTCTCTGCCCCTCACTCCCCCTCTCTGCTCTCTCCCTCCCTCTCTCTCTCTCTCTCTCTCTCTCTCTCTCTCTCTCTCTCTCTCTCTCTCTCTCTCTCTCTCTCATTTCTTTTTCTTTCTTTCTCTCTTTTTTAAGTTAAATCAAAAGAGTTTGAAACCCAATGCAAGTACCCTTTGTATGTTTTGAATGCAATAACTCCTCTTCAAATCCATATAACTTCAGCTTCAAAGAAAGCTCACTTTCCCTCTAGTTTTCAGGTTGTTGTTTTGGTTTGGTTTGGTTTGGTTTTTCATTTTTTTTTCTTTCTAGAACTCACGCAAAAATTACAAAATAAACATAACATAAAATTAAAATTGAAAAAAAAAATTACCAATAATGCAACCACACATAGCAGAAACAAACAAGCAAACTTAAAGCCTGCCACAACTGGTAGCTACCAGAACTGAATCTGAATAAATATTTATTCAGTGGTGAGGTTCTTGGGAACACTTATTGCACACACTTTTCTCATTCCCAGGTTTTGCATCCTAATCAGTCGAAAAGTTTCTCTACTGATGTTTAATTCTTTTGAAATCATTCTAACAGTAAAACAATGATTATCCTTTACTAAGTTTTGCACCTTTTTCCACATTTACATCATCTGGCTTCAATCTTGGATGCCCAGGATGACTATCAAACTGTTTCTCTTCCTTCCAAAAACCATTTTCCCCATTCAAACATACATGTTCTTGACATAATTTCATTCCCATACACTTCTTCTAACATTTCATACACTTGTGATGGTTTCTTTCCAAATTTTAGCTAAAATTTTACAATTCTTGTTCAAAATACTTGTCATCCATTTTTGTGATGACAGACAGGACGACTGTCTTCTAAAACATTTCACAATTCTGTGTTTCAAGAAGATTCTGCTATACGATAGAGTTCCTAAATGAACCAATAAATGGCAGTATAAGTCATCAATCATTCATTGATCTGGGCCTCATAGTGCTGCCAGCCTCATTATTCAATTGTTGGAATCCATACATTTGGGGAATTTGCCAGAATAAAGGTATTACACAATGTTGTAACATCAGAGTTGGCAAGAATGTGTTACTTGTAAAGCATGATAAATGTAAGATACAGACAACTGGGGCACGCTGTACATATAGTAAAAGAATATTGCTAATTTGCAGCTTATAATTACTGCTCTTGGTCAAGATTAAACTATATTTTTCATTTACTTCCTTCTTATCAAATCACCCACACACATATATAAAAAAAGATACTGAGAGTTTTTTTACAAACTGTTAGTCTTTAAGAAATCCTTCTAAAGTTTAACAAAGGGTAAGAATACTCAAAACTACTGTTTAATTAGAAAAATGCATCAGAGTTAAGTTTCTTTTCTAAATATGCAATGAAGCAATGATTCTGGGGTGACAAAATATTTTACAGAAATGTTTACCAATGAGATACATCTTCTTTGCGGTCTTACTAGCATTTCTCAAAGCACATCATGAAACGACAGTAAACCTACTTCCAGGCAAGAATACAATTTCAGCCATGTAAGTAAAATTAATCACATGAAGGAATCAATTCTTTAAATGAAATGTTTTGCTCAACCCAACATATATAATGCAAATGATGAAAGCTGTCAGACGATGGTGGCACTAGCAGGGGAAGGAGCGATAAAAAAAAAATTCAGGACACTATTTTTCTTAAATTTCAGAACATATTTTGGCAGAACTGGCAGGTAAATTAAATAAATATTGGTACAAATGCAAAAATGTTATTCTTTTACTAAAAAGCTACCTAAATTATTGCCCAGTTAGCAGGAATTTTTTCACTTTTGAGGCTAACAATGCCGCTAAAGTTTCAATGGCTAGGATTAGCCTAAATTCTGTTTGACTCTCATGGACAACGCTAAAAATTCTTTCTGCAGTTGCATTACTATGTGGTACAACAAGAATAACAGGTATTATCAGGTGTGGTAAAACTTCTTAATTTTTAGCACCAATTGCACCCGTCATTTTCAAAATGTTTGGCCATGCAGTATCAATTGTAGGACTATTCGAAACACCTTCTTCCAATTCATCAATTTGATATAAGGCAAACTCCAAATCCAACTTGTCCAGATCACTGTCACTAACAACACCAGCTGGGAAGTACATTGCTGAAGAAAAGGAAGCTTCTTCCATCCTAATTCCTACATCAGCAACTTATGCGTGCAGCAGAAATTCCCTTTTCAGTAGGAATTTCTTCAAAATATAGTCACATGTAACACTTAACACAACAACACAGGATAGTCAGAAACATGGCGCGAAAAAAAAAAAGTATGATTACTGATGAAATCTTTTGCATCGACTGTCTTTCGATTTTGGGAAACTCTTTCCTCCATTTTTAAGCTGAAATATAGGTATTTATGGAATAAATGGATATTTAAGAAAAGTACTGGGGAGAAGGAATTCATCGCAAGAAAATATTATGATTACAGGAGAAATCTTCACTCCAACCAACTTCTGTTTTCGGAAGATGGAATTCCGTCCCCAAACGGACACACCCCCCCCCCGATTTCTGCTCAGTTTGTGTGCAAAACGATAACGGCTGACGTAATCCAAAGTCGTGCATTCTTTCACCTTAGCTTTCAAACAAGCAAAACAAATTCCTCCTCAGAGAAAAAAGAAAAGAAAAGAAAACAAACAAAGAGGTGCGTCATGAACTTGGTTCAGAGACATCGGGCTGATGCAATCCCGGGTCACAGTGAAGGAAGCACGCCCGGGCCTACGCAATACCGGGCCACAATGAAAGAAGCACGTCCGGGTGAATGTAATCCTGGCATGGCACTGTGTTCTCTTTCCACATAGCTTTCAAAGGAGCAAAACAAATTCTTTCTCCTTGGAAAAAAAGAAAAGATACAAAGAACTGCATCATGAACTTTATTCAGAGGCTTCGGGCTGACATAATCCTGGGCCATGGCGAAGGACGCACGCTGGGCCGATGTAATCCCTGGTCACGGCGAGCCTATATAATCCCAGCCCAGTGCTGTGCTTTTTTTTTTTTTGCGCTCTTTCAAACAAGCAAAACAAATTCCTCCTCCTAAGAAAAAAAAAAAAAAAAAAAAGAAACAATGAGCTGTATTACAAACTTTGTTCAGAGGCTTTTTCATTGATTAATTACAAAACCAGTAAAACTTTCTTAATAACAGCGAAACTCTGAATATTCATAATTTTCCGTTAGTCATCCGTAATTCTGTAATGGTTGGCATCTCTGTGCGTCCTCCATAAGAAGCGGCTTCACGGCAGCTTCAATTATCGAACGATCTCACAAACACGGCAACACATTCATGTACATCACAAATTACAAGAGTGAAGGTTCTGGGAAATGCCGTCACAACGACAGAGTTTTTTCTTTTTCTCTCTTTCCATTTTTTCATTTACGTGGCACTTGTAAACGCAAGATGGTGAATCACTATACATAGTTTACCATTTATTCTTAAAATTTCAGGATTACATTCAAGTTTCAGGATATAAAACACAAATATAAAAATCAGGAACTTCAGGAATTTCAGGACAACTCCGACCCCTGCACTAATAACAACTGGGAATGTAGGAATAAGACTAAACTTTAAAAGTTAAAACATAAGATGAAGAAATGACATCTCAATTAACTTACTTCCAAAGGGATCAACTCGTAAAGCCTGCCTCTGCATTAAGGATTCTTTTACGTCTTTTTTCTTCACACATTGAATGCCAAGATTAGAAAAACTAAAGAGAAAAAAAGAAAGTAAATAATATCAAACCTACTCTATACTTTTGGGCACTTTAACATACAAGGTCTTCAGATCTAAGATGTAATTACATATTGTTTTTTATTAAGTTAAAACACAATGCAGTGCCGAGTTTTGCAAAACTTAACTGAAGTTGCTTGCAGTAAAAATATCCTCGCTTGAGATTTTCAATTACACAGATCCTTTCCAAAATCACTTGACTGATGCATGTGTAAACTGCAGTCAAAACATCCTCATTTGAGAGTTTTCATTATACAGTAGAATCCACTAATAACGAGCCCGTATTTAGCAAGATCCTGGATTTAACGAGCAAAGCAGGAACTTTTGTTTGATATAATGTTAATTCAAAGCTAATTTGATCATTTTTAACAATCCCACTTTAATGAAATCCCCAGATTTAGTAAGAGAGAGAAAAGCTTAGATGATCAATTTTAACATGGGAAGTAACAAAATTTAATGAAATTCCACATTTAATGAGTCAGAGAAAACTTGCTGTGCATTGTCCAGGATTGGAGGAATAGAAATGGTGTACACGACAAAATTGCAACAGGAGTGTGGTATCTTGGTGTGCTAGTGAAAGGATATTGATAAAAAAAAAGCAATGGGAAGGGAGTACACCCAATGCTCAACAAGCAAATTGTGCAAGAGAACCTCTGCCAACCACTCCACAAAAGGCAATGCCTTGGGATAATCACATCAGCAGAGTTGAAAACAAGTGCCCTATTCTTAGGCAAAAAATAAAGAGTAAGATGGGATTTACACACATGTATTAAATGGATTTCTCACCAATGATCGCTGTGGGGGATAAATAAAGAAGTAATGGCATGGGGATGTTGCTGGAAGGGGGAAAAAGAGAAAACAATTTCTGGAATTGTGTCCATTGCCCTTTTCATCATGCAAGTGAGTGTTACATTGGGAGGATCAGTGCTGCTTTTGCTTCAAGTGTGTCGTTAAACAGTGGTCAATCTCCCATAGTCATCAAATAAGAAATCCTAAGCATTTATAAGTGGCAAAATGTCTAAGAGAAAAGTGTTATGTGTAAATGACAAAGTAACCATCCTTGGACAGCTAGAAAAAACATACATACGTGACAATAACATATACGTTTATGTTATATATCCATATATATCATGCCATATGTTATGATATATATGGATATATAACGTAAACGTATATGTTATTGTCACATACCATATATACTCATGTATAGGTTGACCCCCCGATTTTTATCTGAATATTTGCAGTTTTTGTATATCCCGTGTATAAGTCGACCCCCTCCCCCGATTTTTATGTGAATAAATGCAGTTTTTGTATACCTACCTACATATCTTGCGCATAAATGAAAAAAATAATAATTTTCCACGAATGTGCCGGCACGCTGAAATGTGAACCTACTATTTATTATTGTAGCTGGCTCTCAAAATGTTGCTTGTGGCAGTTTCCCACAAAATGTGGGTGGAATTGAGGCACAATTCTGGGAAGATGATAGGGCTCACCACCCTGGTCAGAGAGTTTTCAGGGGAAGGTTACACACTTCAACAATACATGAACCCACTTTTGCACCTAGTTCCCTCCCCCTCCTTTCTCCCACTTTTTGCGAGCGAGTTTTCTGCAGTTACTTCATTCATGGAGAGTAAAGCATTTGCTCCCGCAGCAAACGAATTATGATGCATTTACCAAACCTTGTAAGGCACATCGTTATTTAAAAAGAAAAAAAACTTCCTGAAACATATTTGGAAAGTGTAAATAGGTCTTGATGTCAACCTCATAGTTTTTTTATCCCATAAAGAATATGCATGCCATAAAAAATGTGCAACTTTTGAAGTTTTCAATGGATTTCTTCAAAATTTTAAATGAATTTTTATTTTGATGTATTGTGGGCACTGTAAAATTTGCACGCAACTATTTAAAAAATTGAAGAAAACTTGTTCTATAAAAATTTTCTCCCACTACCCTGTGCAGCGTAGCAACTGTCGGTCAACTGCTGAGCTGAACGAGTGTGTGATTGACAGAGAGGTCGTTTATCTACTCTCGAGTTTTATTCTCCCTCTCCACCCTGTTTGTGACAAACAATCGGCTGTAGTGACAAAACCAAACATCGCCCCATTCAGTAAAGATGCAATCCTTTTTGCTCGCTCTTAGTCTTCAGAAAAGGTTACTCTTTGTTTGATTTTTAGAGCTGGGGCACACTCAATTTAATAACAAATGTAAGTAGGCAGTTAAACTAATACACTTTTTTGCTATCAATGGCAATGTTATTCTGAGCGATCGGCCAAGTTTAAACACTTTCGTTTTCGGAATGTATTGATAAAGTTACCGCTGTTCTGTAGATTGCCACGCCTCTCTTCTTCGCTGTCGCTAAGCAGGGGCAGCGGTCTCCTTTGAAATAGTCTGTTCTTTTCCTTCTTCATCCTTTTCGTCAAGAATTGAGCACGGTCATGACCTTCGACACGGTGCAACTTATAAACTACTGGCTGACGCGTTCACCTCTTTTCTCTGGGTGATTTACCAGCGGGGCAGTCAAGGCCATATTGACAGATCTAAAACGGACTTTGAGACATCCTTGTAAAATGAGTTTTTCTATTAGTGAATAAAAAAATCGTACATATAAAATCAAGAAAATTCTTAGCAATAATTTTCTTCTGTACCAGTAACACCCGGAAAATGACTAAATATACAACTGCAAATTAACTGATGGCGCAAAGGGCTAAGTATGCGCATTTTCATAAGGCATCAAAATTTTGGTTTTCAACCTATTAGAAATATTTTCCGTGTATAGTTCGACCCCCTAATTTCAACCTAAATATTTCATTAAAAAAAGTAGACCTATACACGAGTATATACATTATGTATGTTTTTACATGAAGAGATGTTTCATGAAATGAATTTAGTAAGCAATCGGATTTAATGACTACTTCCGTGGGTCCTTAGCTCCTCGTTACATGCAGGTTCTACTGTACATCATTGGTATTTTTATTTTTGAAAATACTGAAGAGAGACTTGAACACTTTGGATAGGCACTTGTGCAGCATTCGAATTACCCAGTGGTCCGTTGGCCATTGGCCAGTAAAGATTCCATCGGGCCAGTGAAATATTTATGTTATTGGCCCAAGTGGCCAGTAATTTTTCCTTTCGTTTGTTTTGTAATTTACAAGTTTATAAAGAACTGAACCAGATTTCAAAATATTCAGGTTGGGCTATGGCAGTTTTCAGGTTTTTTGAAATTCAGATATTTACTACTCAAAAACTGAAGATCAGAATTGCAAACTATACTTTAGTTTTATGAAAATTTTAGATTGTAACAAACCAAGGTCCGAATCAAAATATTTTGCAATATTTGTACTGCAAACTTTAATTTAAAATTAACTATATACATTACTCTTTAGTGTGCTGTTTTTAATACAAATACCATATGCATATTAAATGTATTAGTATTTGTGCCATTTCTGGGCTGGACCAGTAAAAATGAGAGGACCACCACATTTTGGTATAAACTGGCTCTGCTAAAAACCTTTTTTTTTTTTTTTTTTTGCTGGTTTTTTTTTTTCTAATTTCTACAACTGCTTACTGTGCTTTGTGTTTTATTTATGCATTATTTGCATGCATACATGTACACATTTAATCACTCTAAATTTTTTCTAATGACATTATAAATTATGTTTTACATATTCTGTAAATGTGTAAGGTTTTTCTTTCATGGACCAGTGGTTTGCTAATTCCAGTGGTCAACTGGACCTGTAGAATTTTTATTTCTAATTTAACACGGCGTGTGTATAGATTATCTTATTCAAATATCATGGAATACATGGTTAAATGGACAGCACATAAGCAATGTAATAACAATTTAAAAAAACATTGCTTATGTGCTTATAAGCATGAACATTATTATTTACTTTGCCCACTCTGCTGTGAAAACAACTATATGGGTCATGGAAATGGTGCAATTTCTAGCGTGGGCAAAGTAAATAACAATTTTCAAGTTGAATTTTGCCTTAATAAAAAAATAAAAATTCTTGCTCCATCGATTGATATAGAAAGAAAGTACCTAATGAATGAAAAAGGCACATTTCATTAAGAAACTCTTCTAAAAAATATGGCCATTTTCCTGCACTATTATAATTTTTTTACAATGATGTTCCACATTTTTTTTTTTTTTCATGAGCAACTTCCAACTTGTGTAGGCACATACTATTAATTATGTTTACAGGATTCCCATTGGAACACACGCTGGTTTTCAAGAAAAATTAGGAGAAATGTTGGTGCCACTGTTTCACACCAAAAATCTTCATTTTAAGGGGAATTGTTCATGCAAAATTTCCTTTTTCATGAATTTACACTGTTACTTTGCTGTATGTACTCACAATTTGTTTTTTACAGAGTGATATACTTTTATTCATTACTACTGAAAAAAATTAAATGCTACAGAATGAGGGTTGGAGTCTCTGCTATTAATACAAGTGTTTAATATGTTCCCTAGTTTTAGTTATGGATCTTGCACTGAATTACTGAACACTGTCTGCAAAGGAATCGAACTCACATCTACCTATTTACATTCAGGCATGCTACCATTACACCACCCAGGACAATGAAGTTCCAGGCATCAGAAGCTAAGAAGAGGTAGATTAGTAATCCAAACAAATCTCCTGGCCTCCATTAGAATTCTATATGATGATGATGATGAGTATATGCTTTTCATGTACTTGTGAAGAATTAATTCTTCCTGCAATTCACTTTTCATTTGTTTCTATGATGTGAAAACAATGGTGCTATATTAACACTCACCTGTACATGAATGAGAAATCATCATCACTATAACAAAGTGGAGACTGCTTCAACTAGCACACATCAGGAGAGCTGTTCAGATTCCTAAGCAATATTTTCATAACTTTTATTGCTTAAAGCTTTGTTGTCCTGGGTGGTAGTAGCATGATCAAATGTAGATCACAAGATGAGAGTTTAATTACCATTCCGGGGAAATGTGATTTTCAAGTTTTCTGAAGGGAAACAGTAAAATGCACGGCAACTGTACACCAACAATGATGTATAGAAGCATACCAGACAAAAAATTAGTCACCCCTGTCAGAACATACCTAATAATGGGTGATGGCATCTCTTGCCTTGATAACAGCAAGAATCCAGTGTGACAGAGACTCCAGGAGGTTGTGGATGTATTGAACATTGATTTGCAGCCACTCATGTGTCAACTGGTCCCCCCCCCCAGTTGACACATGAGTGGCTTTAGCCCAGTGCACATGGCAATTGTCATCTTGGAAGACAGGACTGGCAATGTAATACTGCTCCTGGAGATGTACGGCAAAGGGCAACACTTTGTCATTCAGAATGCGGAGGTACGCATGCTGGTTCAAATTCATCATCACTGCAACAAGAGAGCCCCTTTCGTGGTACAAAAACATCCCCAAACATCATCATCAAAACATCAAACTTCATTGGGCCTGCGATGCACTCATTGCCTCCAGTCTTTGGAGTACAAACAAAAATGAGACACATCAGACCAAATTGCTCGTTTTTAATCCTCCACAGTAAAGCTTTGGTGCCTCTGAGCCCACTGATAACGTGCAACTTTATGACTTGCTGTTAAAAAATGGCTTTTCCAGGGTATTCTGCTTCAGATGTTCATTGCATACAGTTCTTGTTGTAATGTCCTTTCAGAAATTGGTTAGACTGCATTTCATTGACTGTTTGGAGCAATTGTTGCCTGGTTTGAAACCGATTTGCAGTTACTATGCGTGAAACATGGCAGTGGTCCCTGTTGCTGAGAATCGTTTTCTGGCCACAGTTACGTTGCCGATTTTCAATTTACTTCAAACTACACGGACACCACTGTTTGTAGACCCACTGGACAGTACGCTTGGATACACCAACAAATTGGGTGACTTTATTCACTTTGTGTCTGTGGGCATGGCCAAACATGATGGCTCCCTTTTGCCACTCAGTAACGTCTGTCTTACGACCCATATTACAGACTAAATTCAACGCACGTGTTGCACTTCACCAAGCTGCACGAGACAGAAATGATCATGTAGACCTCGTCAGTGCTATTTATCTCCCAACAATGTTATCACACACACTCTGTGCTACTGGTAACTAACTTCCTACTATCATTTCTGTTAGGGGTGATCAATTTTTTGTCCGGTGTGCTTAAGTTTTTCAACTGTTACCAGGATGAATGGTGATTAATACATTACGATGTGTGTATCTGTTTGCTGGTAAATTATGGCCAATGGTTCACATTCAAATTCGTTTTTTTTTTTTAGATTAATTGTCCTGCACTATATACTTGCCTAATGCTTGGATGAGCAAGGCAAGAGGTAAATTTCATTCCCAACTGTAGGATGATGCAATTTTCAAGCTTTTTGAGAAGTTAATCATCAACATAAGTCACAGTTGCCATTACCATTTCCACACCAAAAATACTGTCTTTTAGATTTCCATGAGATAGGGAAATTAAATATTCACTAACTCCTTATGTATTTGATATCTGATTAATAGCAACATCTGGAAATATTTATTTTCAAATGAGAGCATCAACAAACATCTTACTGAATGCATACAAGTTACTTCTCTTCAATAACTATTCGTAATCACCATTTGAACTGATATTCAAGCTGCAAGTAGAATTTGCCATGTCCCAACCAAATAATTTGTACATACATGATACACAGGCAAGTGTGTGATACATAAACAGTTTTTACACTGTCAAATGCATCTCAAACATTCTTAATAAATTTCAATAACACATTTTTCAATAATCTGAAAAAAAAAAAAGTTGAATAATTAGTGCAAGTTGCAATCACACAGCAAAAGCAAGGGAAACAGTAACATTTAGTATTTCAACTTTGTTTTTACCTGCATGTCATATCAGGAGAGTTGATCACCATGGAGCACACACCATTTTTACAGGTCTGCTTTCCTACAAGGTTGTGAGGATGAGGGTAATATGGGGGACCATCTATTGTCACACATGATACAACAACCACAGCAGATCCTTGGTAGCCACACAACTAATTTAGTAAAAAGAGAAAAAATGCTGTTGATTTGGTGCCAATAATTTAACATTTCATGATATAATAATAGTCACACAGCACACAAAAATATGCTGCCGCTTTGAATATAATTAGTATTTCATGGTTTGAGAATAAATGCATGTCACTCACTCACACACAATGGAAAGGGATTACTAGGCCTCTTCCTCTTCACACCTATATATGTTGGAGTTTAGGTGCATTGTTGGTACACACACACACATCTGAAGCTAGTTTGACAGGCTGCCACCTAGCCAACTTGGAAGCCATTATAAATACTACTAAAAGCTAATGCTATACTAGCTTCTGTTTAGCTCTTCATTACACCAGAAAAAGTCATACTGTATCTGCTTCCAAGAACACATTTACCTGATATACACTCCTTGGTCTCACTGATATATACCATTTTGAATAATAAATACACAGTTGACGTGGATCAGGAACATCAAATAGAAGTCATCGCTCTTTCCACATCTATAAGTGAGTCATGGAAAAATTCACATCAGCCGTCACTGGGAATCGCTGGAAGACCCTGGGTTCGATTCCTGGTGGCGGTTGATGATAATTTTTCCGTCAGTCACTTATAGATGTGGAAAGAGCGATGGCTTCTATTTGATGTACCATTTTGAAGTTGAATGCTTTTAATTCCTTGGGGCTGATTTCCATACATTTATGGACCCAAGCATGATTTCTTAAAACTTACCTACAAATTTTGTACCTTCTACTATAAATGGTCTTATTTTTATTTTTTTTAATTAAATGCATATAAGGAGAGAATGTAGAGAAAATAAGTAAATGTCAACATCAGTTTACCACCAAGCAGATGGAAGATTTATTACCACAGGATTTTGTCAGGTTTTCCAAAGAAACTGTCAGCAACACTGTTTAGCCTTGGTATCATTCAGCTCTCAGCATGGTCCTGTTCTGCAAGCAGTTTCCCAGACAACTCT
This sequence comes from Macrothele yani, assembly GCA_039090855.1. Lineage (NCBI taxonomy): Eukaryota > Metazoa > Arthropoda > Arachnida > Araneae > Macrothelidae > Macrothele > Macrothele yani. The sequence goes on along the minus strand of CM077001.1, from coordinate 154,352,397 downwards.
GCCAGCTGATCTAGAAATCCTTTCTTTTAGCCTGTTTGCATTATAAAGAGAGCTTCTCCTACGCACCACAAGGAAGCAAAGTATAACACCAGATCACAGAGCACTAAATTTCTAGTCATGTCTTGTACATTGGTGATTAGAAATTAATTCATTTTTGGTAAGGAAATAAATTAATCCAGTTTTCAGTTGTCAAAGTAAGCTAGCTGCCAGTGTCACAATTCAATTCATAACCCCTGACTTCAAGCATATGACTAATGTGACTTTTAAAGGGGGGAAAACCCCACTGTTACACTTAGTAATAATTGAAGTCATAGCCATTCCTAGACAATCATATGACAGATAAAACACACAGTTTATGGGATTAACTTAGGAATAAATGGATGTTATTATTAATGTCAAATTTTCGGGTAGTAACCCTACCCTTCATCAGGACTACAATATAATAAGCATTGCCAACCTTGGATAAAACTCCAACCTGTTTTACCCAAGGTTGGCAACACTTACTACAGTGAAGTTTTGATGAAGGGTAGGGTTACAACCTGAAAATTTGACGTTACGAATAACAACCATTTATTCCTAAGTAAATCCCATAATCTGTGTATTTTATTTATCATATCCACTGTTACTATAATTCTGGAATTTTTTTTGGTAATGAGTGAAAGAAAGAAATTGGGAAGGGGAGGGGAGAAGCTATGTGAGATAAAAGAACTAAAATAACATAAATCAATTTTAAAGTTAAGGCAGGAAGGACTAAAGAAAAGAATGAGGTGACAAGTAAAAATGTATGCCCTGTATTTGGAAGAAGGGAAGGTGAGGGGTGACATTAAGGAGTATCAGTAAAAAAACAGGAGCTATAGTTCCTCCCTCCCTTCACCTTTTCTAACAATCCTCAAAAGAAGTACACCATGAACAAGTTCTTAAGGTACCCACTGAAGACTAATATGCAATTTCCCCCTCCAATTTCTTTTTATCTCCCTTTCTTACTGAACTAACAAGTTTTGTTCACTCCCCCTTGTTATTGGCAAATGCCACTGTGAACATGGTAGAGATGGAAGAACAGGAAGTAACAAACTGAGCTGCTGAAGCACCAAAAGAATAATTGCTCCATTGATGAGGCAAAAAAAAAAAAAAAGCTGAAGTTTGTTCATCTGTGCAACGTAAAAAAATAAAGGAAGTAGATAGCGACTGAATAAAGTAATAGGTAAATAAAGTGTAATCACGGGAGGTGAAAGCAGTGTTCGAATTACTGATAGCCATTATTGGCCAGTAAAAATTCAGTCGGACCACTGAAAATTTTGTTACTAGACAGAGTGGCCAGCAAGCTTTTTTTTTTTTTTTCAGTTTGTTTTAGAATTTGTTTATAAAGAATTGAACCACAGATTTCAAAGGATCCAGGTTTCACTATGGCAGTTTTCAGATTTTTGAAATTCAGATATTCTACTTAAAAATTGAATATCGGAATTGCGAACCATACTTTGGTTTTCTGAAAATTTTGGACTGTAGGAAACCGAGATCCGACTCAAAATGTTTGGATTAAGACAGGCCACTTTTTTCTCCATGCGGTGACTGCAGAGTATGGATGCGTCTTTCATATTGTTTCCCAACTGGAGGTTGAAGAACCATTTATGCTTTGACTTTGCTAAATTGTACTTCTGTCCACATGGGAGAACCTCCTGGCTTTCACACTGAAGCAAGGTATTCCACGAAGGTGGCTTTTGGTAATGTTGCAAAGTGCTTCATAATCAGTGCACTACTGATAGTGCATCATAGTGCTTCATATCAGTGCTATTATAATCAAGGTACCACCGTGGATACTAGCACCCTGTGCATACAAAATGTATTAGTATTTTTGTGCCACTCCTGGACCAGTAAAAACAAGTGAATTACCAACTTTTGGCATAAATTAGACAGGGATTGATTTTTTTTTTTTTTTTTTTTTGCACAGGTTAGTGGACATTTTGGCAGATCAGTGACCTGGAAATTTGAGTGTTTGAGTGATCCATTGGGCATGTGCCGCCCTGGTGGCGCAGTGGTCTAAGCGATGGCCTCTGATCCTTCGTCCACAAGGAGTCCGGGTTCGAATCCCGGTGAGGCATGGATGTTGTATTTGTTTTACTGCACTGGCTCTTTCCCTTCCCTGAAACCAGTAACCCTAAATTAGGGGCGGGTGACTGCTTATAGCCCATTGAGTTGCTCACGTAGTCGTTAAACCTCCAACAACAAAAAAAAAGAATTATTTCTAATTCTAACACTGGAAAGTATAAGCTTGAAGACGATTGATGAAATATAGTTTCCGGTTAAATGATAGATGATATACCTTACATGATTTAACAAATGATTCATAATACTTATAAAAAGTAAAATAAAAAAAAAATAAAAAAGCAACTTACATAACTGACGCCTGCTTGCCTGTGTCAACAGTGTATTTTCTTGTGCAGAAAAGACTATGAAATGTATATAAGAAGTTTGTTCAGTTTGTACTTTGAACAATTTGTATATTCATGTAATAAGTCATAGCCTCTATAAATTCACATCGAAGTTTTTGGTGTAAGTAAAACTATGCAATAAACTAGTAGTTGCAGAATAAGGTGTTACAATGAATAAGGTGTTACAATAAATGCAGAGCTGCATTCATGTCTGCTGAACACATTAATGCTGCTGATGAAGGCAAAACTTTATAGTTCACAATGCTTTAGAAAAAAGAAAATTATTTTGCTGCAGATTATCTTATTTATGTTTATTGCTTTGGTGTTGACAGATTTTGTTTTGGAATTTTAGGGCTTGCCACAATTTTTGTACAGTGGAAGCCTGTTATAAAGTGGATACACAGAGATAAGGCAATAACCGCATTATAGAGATAACAGTGGTATATCCGAATCTGAGTATGTTTTCGTCTATGCATGTATTTTATTTGCTAGACACAATTGGACCCGAGTTATACCCGATTCCGCAGTATAACCGACCATGTTATATCTGGCTTCCAATGTACTTACAGAGTTAGCTGCTATTATTTATCTACTCCAGAAAAATTATCTCCATTTACATAAAAATTAAATGTACCTGCGTACACAACCACCAAAACAGAAAATCTGCTGCAAACCCATGAAGCGCAAACCACGATAACAATAGAATAAGATAATTTAAAGAAAATTTAATAAAACAAATAATTATTAGAACATTACAAATTCCAATGAGGGCAAAATAAGTACATTAAAATTGAACGTGTAGCAATGTGTGCGAAATGGGCCTTCATGACAAAATATTAAAATATCAGACAATGCACCTCATTAAAACAAGAGACTAATTAAAGGAAATTTTTATATCTAAAAAAGTAGTTCCATTAATGAACCTTCAGAAACTATAAATAGCATTTTCAACAACTTAATTCAAAAATTGTAAAATACATGAGGAAAAGATTTTAATTTATAACCGACAACTGGAAGAGGAACCTGGCAATAAAATTAAAAAAATTTCTGTGTAAATGAAACTTTTGATACAGTTCCTATACACTGAGAACAGGCCTTGATACAATCTAGAGGCCAGAAACATCTGTAAAAACAAAAGAACTCAGATGTTAAAAACAATTGAACATTCTTAAAGTACAAATAGAACTAAGAATTTTAATCTGAGTGATGTCTTGAGTACGTGTTTTTTAAAATTGCTGTAAACAGCATTTTTATTTCTTTTTAATCTACAAGTAAAAACTATTTGCAAAACCTGCTAATAATTTAGAAACTATCTGCGTACAGCGTACATCTACATTCTGCTACTCTGTTCATGCCTCCTATCGCATTTTTCCTTAGGTGATTTGTGATGAATTTTTCAGCTTTCCAACATGGTCTGTAACAAAGTTTTCTCAACTGCAGTGGTGGTCAGATCTTCAACACTAAACAATTTTTTGCTATTTACCGAAATACAACAGCAGAAATTTCTGGAAAATAAGCACCTATGTACGTAGGTGAATCAAAAAGTAAGTTACACTTAGCACCATCTGGAGTGGGATTGCAGTCAGACCGTGTGTGCTTGGTAGCGATGAAGATAGTACACCAGAGCTGCCAACGGGAGGCGTTTCAGTATCTGCATAAGGCGTGTCCAGGAGGAATTTCATAATGGCATGTCAACTGGATTCTTACTCCAAATTGGAAGTGCGAGGAACCATTCGATTTTTGTAGACTATTCGCCTAAATTGCACTGACATCCATCGTGAAATTTGTGCTGTACACGGGAGAAACCACGCCTAGTTCTTGTAAAGTGGTGCCAACAATTTGCAAAGGGTCACACAAATTTGACAGATGAATACTGCGAAGGCAGACCTCCAATATCCAGCACTCCAGAGCATGCTGCCGCCATTAATTATATGACATGATATGGGATGATAGGTGTATTGAAATCAAGGAAATTGCAAGTATGTTAGACATTTGGTATGGGACTGTGCATGCCATCATTCACGAGTAGATTAGATTTCAGAAATTGTGTCGAGATGGATGTCACGTCTACTCACCGATCAGCACAGAAAGCAATGTTCCCTGTCATATTTGGCTCTTTTGCAATGGTATTCTTCTGAGGGTCACCATTTTTTTGCGTCGAATCATCACAGATGACGAAACATGGTTTCACCATTTCTCCCCTGAAACCAAATGATCATCCATGGAATGGAAGCATGTCACCTCTCCTACTAGGAAACAGTGCAAAGTCCAACCATCCGTGGGAAAGGTCATGGTGACTGTTTTATTTGACTGTCAAAGTGTTGTTTACACAGAATTTTTATTAAAAGGGATATCTATCAATGCTGACTCATACTGCCAAATGCTACGAAATTTGCGAAAGGCAATTAAGGCAGACGCTAGGGTAAGTTGAGCGAAGATGTCATTCTGCTACACAACAACGCCACACCCCACACAGCATGGAAAACAAAGGAATTGCTGCAGTCGTTCAAGCGGTAGGTGTGGCAACATTCACCGTACAGCCCCGACTTATCCCTGTGCAACTACCATTTGTTCAGTAGAATGAAACAGGACCTTAGTGGACAATGATTCCAAACCGATGAGGCTGTGAAAACTGCGGTCCTGAACTGGTTGCACCAAACTGGAGGAAACTTTTTCTGTACAGGTACTAAAAAGTCAATCACATGACCAGATAATTTTTTACAGTCCTTAAGCAACTATGTCGAGAAATTAATAAATGTTGTACCTTTAAACCAACGTACATCTCCTGAGTGTTTCTCTTTATTCATTTTTTTTTTAATCAACAGGGTAACTAACTTTTTGATCTGCCCTTGTAGATCCCGTATGTTCAATTACTTAGAATATCACTGTCCTGAGTGGTGTAACTGATAGCATGCCTGAACAGAAATCAAGAGATGCAGGTTCAATTCCCACTCCAGTGCGATGTAATATTCAGGTTTTTTGAGAGATGTTACATGGTAACCAGTAAACTACAAAAAATTCAGTAACACAGTTGAATTGCTGTAAATAATCTATTCATTAGTGGTTATCTATAGGTTTCACATTAACCATAAGCCAATACATTATCAAATTGTTTTAAAATTTTCCATTTTGTGTCATTTTTTTGTTTTTTAAATACATATACTGTATGTACTGAAAAAATAACCAATACATTTTTGTTCTTTTTTTTTTTTCAATACATATATGCACTGAAAAAACAAAACAATACAATTGCAATAATAATAGCCCAATTATTTTATATGCAAGGGAAAATGAGATTGAAATAGAACACATTAACCTGAAGAAGAAAAAAAAAAGGACAATACATATTCATACTTACTACCACTAGAGAGCACTGAAGACTTCTGTCACAAGTAATGATACAGGAGAGCTGCAAAGTCAACGTGAAATTGACACACGACATTGCCATCTACGACACCAATGAGGATGCTGGCGAAATAGCCATACAAAACGTGTCTCGTACAGCTGATGAAGACGAAGGATTTTTTAAACCCTTTGAGTTCCATGATTGAAGGTTGTATAGTCTCATTTTTTAATGCATTCATTTTGTAAATTCATTTCAGTTATATTTTTAAACTTTCATATGATCTTGGTCTTGCTCAACATCTTTTAAGTTTTCACAGATTTTTAAATTTTTGATATTTTCGAAATATCAAGCAGTTGTTTCTGGAAGATTACAATTATATATCATTTATCATCCAATACTACCAAGCAATAAAAAGGTGGATGTACAGAAATATAATAAAAAATGCCAATTGCAGTGCCGACAAAATTTGTGAGTGCTAACATGCTAGGCTAGGCATAACAGCACGGATGACAACAGGCCTAAAGAACTGAAAAATTGAAGAGGGAGGAATGAAAGCCTCTAAAACTAATTTCAAATTAAGGAATGTAAAAATCATTGGATACTCTTAAATATATCACCTAAAATCAAAGAGATGTATAGGATCATGAATTAATGTGTAGTACAGAAATAAATATGGTGCAGATAACCCTAATATATACCCTAAGAACACAAGAACTGAACAATGAAGGGCAAATGACAGAGCCCAACAACTAGACAGGCATGAAACAAGAAGTGCAGCCTATAAAAAAAATTAGAACAGCATCGTGGATAACCACTGGCTCACTCACATAGTACATTAGCTAAAATACAGCTCATTAGATCTGCAACCACTAGCTCTTCACTAAATTGGATAATAATAAAACTTGCAACTTGAATAAAAACATTACTCACTTTGATTGTAGGAAACGTTTTCCGCTTTTCTGTGCTCGACACCCCTCGGATGCAGCCAGCCGACCTGCCCTCGCATTTGTACCGGAATCTTGCACCCACCGAAGCAGGCTGTTCAATGATTTCAGCGTACGCATTCTGTCCTCGACATAATGATGCTGGTGGTGTATGAGGTACAGTAACAGAGTAGCAGCCTGTGGATCTCCCTAATAAACACACAAAGTATGTAAGAGAATGAATTAATGTAAACAAAAAAATATATGTCTATAGTTTCTTGCCACTTTACTGTAATTCAACAAGATTACTACTAATACACAGATTTGCTCAAAACAGTGAAAACACCTTGTCAACAGAATAGCACACATTCCATTTATACACTGCTGCCCATTAAAAGTGCAACACCAGGAAGATTGCATCCCAAGGGCCCGAAAGTTGGCACAAGGGCAAAACACGGGCGCACATTTAAGTGATTAACCGGGCAGCACATATGGAAATTATGTGGGGCAGTAATGTCCCCTGGAAGTCATATAAGAGGGGTGATCAAGGAGCCGATGTTAAGCACTTAAAGTGTGTTTGCTCACCATTCATAACCCTAGACAGCTGCAGCATGCCCGTCAAAGACAAGGGCAGCCCTACTACCAGTAGGTTTCCGACTTCAATCGTGGGAGAATTGAGACATATCAGGATTGCAGATTATCACTCCAAGACATTGGTGCTTGTGTGGGAAGGCATGCAGCCATGGTGGGGAGAATATGGCATCAGTGAGTAGCGGAGGAACGAGCACACCGACGTGCGGGATACCACGTCGGTGTGCTCGTTCCTCCGCTCCGTCACACCACCGAACAAAAGAACTGACATCTGCTGCACATGGCTCTGACGGATCGCACAACCACATCGTCCACCACAGCTCAACAGTTCGGGTGTATGGCACAACACCCAGTCTCAGCACGGACAGTTTGAAGACATCTGCAGCAACAGGGCATTTTGCTTTGCACCAATTGCTTCGGCTACCTTTGACTGTACAACACTAGCATCTGCAATGATGCCAAGAATGTCACGCATGGAGGAGCAAATGGCAAGGCATCGTGTTTTCTGACAAATCCCGCTTCAGTTTGCAGCACCATGATGGACAAATCTATGTCTGGCAGTGCCATGGTGACTGGCTGAGTGAGTCCTGCATTGTGCTGAGCCATACCAGCCTGGCACGCGGTGTTATGGCATGGGATGTCATTGGATTCCACTTCCGCATGCACCTCGTCCGCAATACTGGTATGTTGGACAGCCATTGTTACATCACTGAGGAGTTGGAGCCTGTTGTTGTACTATATCTTCACGCACTTCCCGGTGACGGCCGATGAGAATTTTTCCTTGACTCACTCATAAACGTGGAAACAGCGATGACTTCTATTTGATGTTCCTAATCCACGTCAACTGTGTATTTATTATCACTGCCTGGTGCCATTTACTAACAGAATAATGCATGACTGAATGTAGCACACAACATTCAAGACTTGCTGAATCACCACCATGTGCCACATTTGCTTTGGCCTGTGCAGTGCCAGAATATGTCTTCTATTGAGCATGTGTGGTCCATGATTGCCAGCAACCACCCCAGGCTACAACAAAAGAACTGTGGCTTCATATCATAGCTGTGTGGACAGACATTCTCTAAATAAACATCCGTATGTTCCTCTTGATGCCGGGCTGTGTGGCAGCTGTAATTGCCAACCATGGTGGCTACACCAGATACCGATTGTTATGTATTCCTCTCATCTCACCGTGCTGTATTTGTAATCGATTTCCCCTTGCATCATCTGCTTTCTGTGTAGTAAATATGACTTTAATATCTCATCTTTCATGGTGTTGCACTTTTAATGGTCAGCAGTTTACATATAAAAAACATAGTGAGTTAATATGCTTATAAGCAACAACTAAATTGTTATCAAAGCATTTGTCCAAAAGTTAAGAAATGATAAAACTCCTCAACATGCAAGTATTTTGAAGGAAAAAAAGTCAACACTGCATAAAATCCAAAGAAGCTAATGTCAAAATAATTTCATCATAAGAAAAAAGATAATTTTTAAGATGCAGAGTCGATTTCCTGCATGTCCCTTACCACCCACATATGTGTCTGAATAAATGTGAAAATTTTTTTGATATACCCTTACCTAAACAGCATCAATACCTTGAACATATACCCAGACTGTCAATCATATTCCAAACTCCATCTTACATCAAATGCTTGATTCAAATTCTATCTCAGTGATTGTAGCACCTGGATTTGATTTTGAGACATATACAAGTGTTGTCCCAAAACAACTGAGAATATTTTTACAAAAAAAAAAAAAAAAAATGAGCGTACCTTAATTATCAAGGAAATGGTCATCTTTTTCAAAAATACTGTCTTTTGCATCGAACATAGGTGTCCCAATGTTCGTCCCAATTTTTAAATGCCTTCTGGAATTCTTCTTCTGAAATGGTGTTGAAGCACCCCTGCGCAGCTGTAATAAGTTGTTGATCAGTCTCAAATTCTCATCCCCATAATGTCTTTTTTTGAAAATAGGGAAGAACCAGAAGTCACATGGTGACAAGTCTGGACTATATGCAGGCTGGGGCATCAACTTCATATTCATTTTCTGCAAATAAGAAATGACAGAACTGGCTATGTACAGCCTTGCATTGTCAAGAAATGGGGAACCGAAGTTAAACAAACTCATTGCGTGCCCAAATGCTCAGTTAAAATTCTGTGAATGTGAATTGATGATTTTGAAATGTGAACCATATCTCCGATATCTCTAATTGATATGTCTGTTTTCCCTAATAATAAGACCCATTGTAATGATGTTTACCTCTGTAACACTCATTGAAGGTTTTCCTCCATGTGTGATTAAAGCCACCAACTCATGCCCATCCATAAATTCTTTATGACATCTGTAAATTGTTGATTTTGCATCTTGCATAAGATGGAAAGCCTCTCCGACAGACTTCTTAAGTCGACAGCAAAATTTAATGGAGCATCTTTTGTTCCTCTTTCACATCCATTTTTTTTTTCAAAAAATCACAGGACAAAAACACTTTTAGGGGTTCATGAAACAACGTTTACTTAACTGTGCACTACCGATGATGCATGCGTGATAAACAGGTGTGGCCGGTTGCCTCGGGAGCAGAAACAGCGCAACACAGCGACGCCCATCTTGGATTCTCAGAAAGGTGTGCAGACTGTTTTCTTAATATTAATTATTTTTAAGATTTCTTTAAATTTTAAAACAAAGAAAGGGAAATTTTTACACACTTTCAATGTCAGCTCCTGTTCCAGATGCAAAGCTGTAATCCATAGATCATGCAGGCAACTGTTCTCCCACCCACCCACTCATTTTAATTTTAGCTTTTGTTCTCCCACATTTTTCAGATAACTTCCAATTCGATGAGATACATATAATTTTTTTTAGCTTTGGATCTAGGAAGCGATATTTTTGTGTTATGTACACTTTTAACACACCACACCTGTTTGATGTGGCATTTCAAAGGCTAATGGTCTCAATTTTTCTATTTCTTTTGGCATGGAGACCTAAACTTTCATCTAACTGAAAGTTAGATTGAGGTGATTTTTTTCTTTTACGAAAGTCATATCTTAAAGCAATTTCTCTGCTTCCACAGCCATCGGCATTCTGGAAGTTGATGTTCCAATTTTTTTTACTTTTTTCTTCCAGATAGCTTAACTTCAGTTAAATTAATAAGGTGCTTTTTGTGTTCTTCTTGATCTTGTGTGTGTGTGTGTTGTTCAAAAACAATTTTATACATTTGTAACCATATATCTTCCGTTTTCCATGGGAGGAGCACTATGAGGCATTCCAGAAGCTGATGGTTGCAATTTTGCTGTTTTGGGGTTCCAGATAACTTCATTTCAGTTAGATAAATGCTGATTTTTTTTTTTTTTTTTACAAAATCCATATTTGCTAAGTGTTTGCAACATTCCTATCTGTTTCCGAGGATACACAGCATTTCACAAGTTGACGGTCATATTTTATTTTATTTATATATTATTTTCTTCCAGATAGCTTTATCTCAGCTTTTTATGTGTTTGCAATATTAAAACCATATTTTTATGCATTTTTAACATCCCCTGCTTAGTTTCCAAGGCCATATTACACAGTATTCCTGAAGCTAACGATCGCATTTCTTTTGTTTTTTTCTTCCAGATAATTTCATCTCAGATTGATAAGGTAAACAGTTTTTTTTTTTTTTTTTTTTTTTTTTGCTTTACAAGAACCATTGCTGTTTTTTGTTTTTCTCATGTTTATTTTATGGGGTTTAATTATATCAATAAAAATGCCTCCCACTACATTTCCACAAATTCACTTAATTTTTCTTAAAACTGTGGTCAATTCACAAGTTGGGTTTCAAACAGAAATCTTATATGGACCCATGTTTTACAAATCATGTTAAATGTGACAAAATTACTGTTGTTTCAGAAGTTGACAAGCCCCCCCTTCCCCCAACACAGTCATCTAAATAATCATGCTGTGAGTACTAGCTAGTACAACATAATTGCTGCAGGAAATAGCAAGAGCAGAATGTCTATCAGGCAAAACACCCTTTGAAGGAGGAGTTAAGTTCAATCAATTAACTAAATGCAGAATAAAAAAAATATGAATTTTAAATTATTTATTATTCCTCATACTTTCAGACCATTACTTTGAAAAATCCAAATGCATTTAAAGAATGATGTTTAAGTTCTGAATGAAATAAAATAGTTCTGTTTCTTCTGAATCATTTCTTATCAAGGAAAAGTCAGACTATTTCAACTAAATACTAATTTGCACTATTATCAAAATCTCCAATTGACTAATTTCTTTAAAACCACTTTGTTGCAGAACAATAAGTTTTATGGCAGAATTAACATTTAGGCATCCCTTTACTTTGCAGACAGTTTTTTGGTTTTCCTTTCTACATTGCAGATTTCTGAAAAAGATTCTGCTCCTGGGCTGATTGCTATGGTTACCACATCAACTACCATTTTTTCAAGACTCGTGCCAAGGTTTAACGCAGTATTGCACATTTTTTCATAAAAACAGTCTCAGCTTGTTAGGGGACAAGCTATGTTATGTACATTTATCATGCTTTTCAACATATAATAATCTTGTGCTTTCAGAAGTACTTATGATAAAACGTTCAAATATAAAGCATTTCCAAAATTAATTGTTGGAAAAACAGCAGGAATGTGCACTATATAGCCAAAAGAATTCACTAAAAACACAAATTTGATGTAAATCTATAAGTTAGCAAAAGAAACATTGGTTAATTTTTGTTAGCATACTATGGAAAGAAGAGAAGGAAAAGGTTGATCACACTGGATGTAAGAACCATCGTGTTGTTGCCTTGCTGAGTGTGCCAGATAAAATGTATGATAAGATACATGCAGAGCTTGACATCATAGAAAGTGTGGGATGTACAAAGTGGTTTTACACCTGGCAAAAGCTGTACTAAATTTTTGCATGACATATTTCTCAGTTGGTAAGAAAATGTTTACTGAATTTGTAGTTTTGGAGAAGGCCTAATGACAAGGTGCTTCTGTGGAAGGTCTTGAAAGGCTATGATATAACTGAGAGCATGTGCTTTCCATGGGTAATTAGTTTTCCATTACTTCAGTAGTCAGATGAGGTTGTGTACTGTATCCAGAGGCACACCCAAGGTGGGTCCCCGTGTCAGGACCCCTCCCCATGAGGTCAAGTGTTTTGTAATATGATTCCAACACTATCGGTGTCTGACACGAGAGATTCCTAACCCTCTAACTGTTCTTCAATTTTCCTAATTGGTGAATTTCAATTTTCATAATTGCTGAAAGAAGCTAGATAAATTCCAACCTTTAAAATCTTTTAATGTTGCACCGCTTCTTTCTATTTCCAGTCCTTCTGACAATTTTCTCTTGAAAAAGTGCTGTTGATGAGTCAGAACTTCTACAGTGTCTCAAAGCATTTTATGTTCTGTATTTTGAAAATGTCTGTCCAAACCTGTTTTGTTTGTCATATTTTTAATTAACAGGTATGGACAGACATATTCAAAATACAGGCTGCACATAAAGTGCTTTGGGACACTGTAGAAGTTCTGCCACATCAACAGCACTTTTCAAGAGAAAGTTATCAGTAGGACTGGAAATAGAGAAAAGAGGTGCGACATTAAAAGATTTTAAAGGTTGGAATTTATCTATCGAATGGCAGCACCTACTATAGTTGTAGTCCTGAGGAAGGGGTTCTACCTGAAAATCTGACATTTTAATTCCTTTTATTTTTTAGGGAAAAAAAACATAATTTGGAGATGCTTATAGTGCATTAAGTCAAGGAATAAACTTAAAAAAATTAAAAATTTTTAATTTAATTATTTTTTTGGTGATAAATTAAAAACCACACATACAGAACTATGACTAGTACCGTATTTTCCGGCACATAATCTGCGGATTATCTGTTCCTAAAAGTTTAAATTCTAGCCACTGCAGATTATACGACAGTGGGAATAATACAAAGCTTTATCCCCCCTCCCCACCCATAAACTTCAAAAATGAAGTCAGTTTGCTCTTTATAAATGAGGGAAATCTGTATCACTTCAAAGCTTTAAGAATGCCACGTGTTCAACGATAATGCACACTGTCACTGCGTCAACATATCCCCATCCCCCCCTCCCTCCTCTTTGGCTTTGACAAAAACATGTATATGTGTGTAGGCATTTTCTCTCTGGGAATGGATTGCTGCTTTGTAAAAGTTAGGGGAGGAAACATTGTTTGCATCATTGACCTTGAATAGAGGAGTGCCGTTTCCATTCCATAAAACATTGAGAACATGCTGCTCTGACCCCGTGACCTCTGCAACATCACTCCCCCAACCCATCCCACTCTTCCTGAGGTTCCCACCCCATCCCCACTTGCTAATTTTGTTCTTCTTCAAAAAGAATGCCTCTGGCACTTCAGGTTCAAGACTGAAGGGGAGAACTTTGACATCACCACAAATTATTTACAGTCTGAAATCCAGTGTTTCAGTTGATATAATTTAAGCATTATTTACAGTCACAGCACGATTGCCACAGAAATTAAAAATATGTCACAATCATTTGAAAGTTGCAGCGTATTGTAACAGTAACTTTTTTAAATTTTCAAAAAATTTCAGCAATTTTATATTTTTTTAAACTCATTAAATGGAAAGAAAGTATATATATATATATATATATATATATATATATATATATATATATATATACAGTAAAACCTCAAAAATCTGGCATCGACAGGACCAGACATGTACCGGATTTATGAAAATTCCAGATTTCTGAAGCTATCCAAAAATTGCGTAACGGGCATTACATAAAGCATGTACTTACATGTAACAAATCACTCTAAAGAAAATTTGCACGTCTACGCTTTATAAATATGCCAGGGTCACGCTACCGATCGCATTCTTCCTAATTAGCGAAAAAAAATAGTTTTGGCGATGGAAAAAGTTTTGGCAAAAATATTGGCGATTAGTTTCTTGTACTATTTATTATAAAACTCTGTTGTGGATTATGCATCTGTTTTTGAACTTTTACCATGAATTTTGTCTGCGGATTATACAGCGACTTTTTTACTCTCATGCTGAATTTTACCATCTGCGATTTATACGCCGCCACAAATTATATGCTGAAAAATACAGTAGTCAAAATTAATGAATTATTTCTTAGATACTGTTCAATTTTTCAACGTCGTATCCACAACTAAACCTAGAGAACATATGAACATGTATTAATAGTTACATCTCAAAATAGGTTTCCCTTTCAGAAAGTTCAGCTTTGTCTCCTGGTGTATAAAACCACTAATGAATAAATACATTTATAAGCACACTATGCAAAATCAATGCCATAGCTACAGCTATCTTTGATTATTACTCTGCATGCATGTACGTATCTGTCTTAGGTTGCACCGCAGAACTTCCCCTTGAATCATTACTGCCAATATTGCTGTAGAATTTATAGCTCTGCTGGCATCTTCATTATTCTGATTTTGGGATATATAGTGTATACAAATAATACACAAACAGAAAAAATCCATGTACTGTATTTGTTGCTTCATTCAAGTGATGGAAGCTTCGTAATAGAAATCTAAATTTTGTAAAAAAAAAAATCAGAATAGAGTTTAAAAACTCAGGTGCCATGGTGCCTTGGATTTTTTCGTCTACCCTCTGAACATAGATATTAAATTTTTTCTTCAAGTTCATTATATAATTAATATCTTTCATCAATAAGTATGATTCATTGAATAAAAAAAAAACTAGATTTGACTTGCTCTAAAATTTGAACTGATAACACGTGAACATAAAGATTGGCAGATTGTCAAAAATCACCAAGAAGATTATTGAACTTTTGGCATGTCCTGGTCTTCAGAATCTTCAAATCTCAGTGCCAATGAAGCATTGGGTTGTCAGATAAGTTCATTCGGTTTTTCCAATGTTATTTGAAGGAACAAGAAACAATATTTTGATCATAGTACTATACGTTTTTTGTAGATCTATTCTTCTTGTACAACTTTTGTTCATCGGTTTCGATATTATATTTATTTTAGTTTAACTCTTTTTAGCCATATGCAGATGGAGAGCCAAGTAGACAGAAATGAGCATTTTCGACGCCTGCTTCTCTTAAATTATATTTATTTAATATAATTAATTATTTAAATATATATATGTATATATATTTAAATAATTAGACAAGAGTGGAAAACATCATGATCAGAGTTAAATCCCTGAAACGGCAATGGGCTGGACATACTGCCAGAAGAACAGACCATCGATGGACAGCCAAAATTTTAGACTCAGAAGAAGACCACATGGGAGATGGGTAGATGAAATTCGAAAGTATGTGGGAGTGACATGGAGGAGACTGGCACAAGACAGACCGTTGTGGAGGAAACTTGTGGAGACCTTTGTCCAGCAGTGGATTGATAATGGTTGACAATGATGATTATATCATCATCATCATCATTGTCAACCATTATCAATCCACTGCTGGACGAAGGTCTCCCCAAGTTTCCTCCACAACGGTCTGTCTTGTGCCAGTCTCCTCCATGTCACCCCTGCATACTTTCGAATTTCATCCACCCATCTCCCATGTGGTCTTCTTCTGGGTCTTTTCCTGTCCCGTGGAATCCAATCTAAAATTTCGGCTGTCCATCGATGATCTGTCCTTCTGGCAGTATGTCCAGCCCATTGCCATTTCAGGGATTTAACTCTGATCATGATGTCTCCCACTCTTGTCATTTTTCGGATCCACGAGTTCCTCTTCTTATCTCTCCTGGTTACACCAAGCATGCACCTCTCCATGCTTCTTTGAGTTGTCTGCAGCCTTTGTATGTCTCTTTTAGTTAAGGTCCACGTCTCTGCACCATACGTAAGCACTGGAAGGATGCATTGATCAAACACTTTTCTTTTAAGACATAATGGCATATTGCTCTTGAAAATTATGCTGTTTCTTCCAAAAGCTCTCCAGGCAAGTTTTGTACGCCGATTAATTTCTTCATCAATGTGACCCTCACTTGATATCTGCTGTCCAAGATAAACGTACATGTCTGTTATCTCCAGCTTTTCTCCATCAATCGATAAATCTTCATTTCTTGTAAAAGCATTGAACATCACTTTTGTCTTCTGAAAGTTCATTTTTAATCCCACTTCTTTACTCTTGTCAGCAAGTTCCTGGATCATACTCTGCAGCTCTGATGGGGTAGTTGCAAAAATGACTACGTCATCAGCAAAACGAAGGTGGGTTAGATAATCTCCATTAATCTTTATCCCCGTGTTTTCCCAGCTCAGCGACTGAAAAACACCCTCCAATGTGGCATTAAAGAGCTTCGGAGATATGGTGTCACCTTGTCTCACTCCCTTTCCAATTTTTACGTGTGTTGTATTTTCAAACAGCCTAATCTTTGCACTTGCATTTTTATAGATGTTATTAATAATATTAATGTATGCATCTTCAATACCGCAGGTTTTCAGAGCCATTGTAACTGCTGATGGTTTCACCGAATCAAAGGCTTTTTCATAATCGATAAAAGCCATGCACAATGGAAGTTCATATTCCCTCGCTCTTTCAATTAGTTCTCTCAGCACGTGGATATGATCTTTTGTGCTGTAGCCACTCCTGAATCCAGCTTGTTCTCTCGGTTGAGCCATGTCCAGTGTTACCTTCAAGCGGTGTGAAAGAACTTTAGTGAAGATTTTATAAACTACTGATAGGAGGCTGATAGGTCTGTAGTTTCCGAGATCCTCAATGTCACCTTTTTTATGTAGCAGGATCATTGTAGCGGTGTTCCAATCCTCAAGAATCTTTCCTTCATTAAGGCATCGAGTGAAAATTTGGGCAAGTACTGTTTTGATTTCTCCACTTGCTTCTTGTATGATGTCTACAGTAATTCCATCTTCTCCTGGAGCTTTTCCCCGCTTCATGTTCTTGATTGCATGTGCAACTTCTGCTGGGAGGACTGGAGGAACTCTGGTACTGGTATCTTTCATGATGTCTGGAGTGCATATATCATCCCTTTCATATAATTTGGAGTAGAAATCTTTCACTCTTGTCAAAATTTCACCTCTATTTCTTGTTACAGAACCATCTTCTTTTCTCAGTGCCATAATCTGTTTTCTTCCCTTACTGAGATGTCCCTTTGCTATCTTTAGGCTTTGGTTGTTTTCAATTGCTTTCCTCACTAGTTCACAGTTGAATTTTCTTACGTCTTCAGTGATACTTTTTCGTACTGTCTTGCATAGCTCTATATATTCCACTTTGGAAGTCACATCTTCTTTAGTTGTCCTCATCTCTCTTCTTTTTTGCATCAACATTTTGGTTTTTCCTGATAATTTGTTCACATGCAACTTGTTCTTAGACCCAGCTAATTTTGTTGCTGTTTCCATAAGAGCTTTGGTTACTTTTCTGTTAACTTCAGAGATGTCCACTTCTTCCGATGTTAGGCCTTCTAAAGCAGAGAACCTGTTCTTCAGTTCTAACTTGAAGGTATTATGGTGTTTTTTAAGGTTGGTTATGTCAATAGATTTTGTTTGTCTTATGAGCTTGCCACGTTCAAGTTTAGTGTTGAGGTGCATCTTACATCTCACCAATCTATGGTCACTACCTGTGTTGAACTTGTTTAGCACACTGCAGTCTTCTATGACGAATTTTTTGTTACACATAATAAAATCAATTTCACTTGTCGTCCCATTTGGATGTCTCCATGTCCATTTCCTGTGTGGCTTTTTCTTGAAGAAGGAGTTCAAGATGAAAAACCCTTCTGCCTCTGCAAACTCAACGAGAGTATTTCCACGCTGGTTTCTGTTGCCATGACCGAATTTACCTACTGAAGTTTCATTCTGTAGCCGTTGCCCTATTTTTGCATTGAAATCTCCCATAATTATTTTCAAGTGCTGCTTACCTTTATTATTTAGATGACAAATTTCCTCATAAAATTCTTCAATTTCTTCTTCAGGATGACTTGTGGTGGGTGCATAAGTTTGAATAATCTGAGCCTGGTATCTTTTCGAGAGTTGGATAACAAGTCGTGCAGCTCTGTCAGAGGAACTTTCAACTTCTACAACTTTATCCTTCAGTTTCTTGTTTATTATAAATCCAACACCACTAGTTCTGCCAGTATCTGTCCCACGATAGTAGAAGAGATGTCCACTTTTTAGTTCGATGAGATCTTCTCCTTTTCTCCTTACCTCACTTAGCCCCACGATGTCCCACTTGATCCTTTGTAGTTCCTCTTCCAATTCAAGAAGCCTTGAATCAGAAGATAGGGAGCGTCCATTGTAAGTAGCCAAGGTCAGCATCAGATGGCAGCCTAGTCCGGTCCTCCGGGGATTCTTAGCACCCTCTGCCTTCATGTCGCACTGGCCGCTGCCTTGGCCAGGTACATTCCAGCTGCCGGAGACTGAGGGCCAAGATTTAAGTTGTGGAATCATTTTGGAGGGGTTTGGCCATAACTCACCACGCTGGCCAAGCGGGTTGGTGAGTGTGGGATAGAATTTCCTCTAATCCCGATGGTATAGTTATACCACTATGGGCGGTCGTCAGAGCCCCTTTAGTGGGAACAGGATGCACCACGAGAAGGCGGGGTTGACATTTGTCAAGGAGAGGCTGTGATGTTACCCATCACCTGACCTTACATCCCGATGATTATATATATATATATATATATATAAAGACAGACTGTTGTGGAGGAAACTTGGGGAGACCTTCGTCCAGCAGTGGATTGATAATGGTTGACAATGATGATGATGATATATATATATATATATATATATATATATACTTAAGAGCAAAACTGAAGACTAAGGAAAAACTTTAGAATTTAAAACGAAGGTTGCAAAATAACCTGAAGATCAAAACGCGCAACGCAGCAGTTTTGAAAATTCAGAATTCACATTCTATAAAGAAGATACCTAAGCAAAAAAAATACATATATAATTTTGACTCACACCTAGTACAACATAGAAAAGGTTATGTATCTACCTGTGTGAGTAAAAGGAGAAAAGATAAAAAAATAAAATAAAACTACTGAATGTAGAAGGTGTCGAGAATACTGAGCCTTGGCTTTGTCAAGGACCAGCAAAAACTCTGCATTTTCTCACTTCCACAAAGACCTAGTTGGAAATGGGTTTCTGCAAAGCCATAGATGCAAGTAACATTCCCACCTAAAATAGTTTAAAATATATATATATGTCATGTCCTCCGTAGAGTTGCATGACCTAGCACTGGTTAACAATTTCGCTTGCATCCATTAACCTTCCTGGCCCGACCCATGCTCTTCATCTGTTACTATTAAACAGAGAGAAGAAGATTAAAGAGAACTCAAGCTGTGAGAGTGACATAATAATTAGAAATGATTTTCAGCCATAACGAAATGCCAAGTTCGTTTGAGAGAGAATTTAAACCTGAAAATCAATGCAAAAGAAATCCAAATTTTTACATTGCAATTAAAAGAGGAAATATTAATTTTTAACGAACAGATTTTTGAAAGAAAACTTGAGTCTAAAACCCCCTACTCTACAACATATGACAGCACGAAAACGAGAATAAGTTAAAGATAATAATTAACTAAAGAAAACTTTGTGAAAGTTATATACCTTAAACAGTTAGTTGCAATATGTACAAAGTATTTCAGCAGTGCTTTAAGTGCATAATTAATTAGTTATTAAGAACTTAACTACTTTGAAAAAACAGCGCATAGAAAAGGAACAAGCTTAGCCATCTTCTGTTCCTAGGTACCCCAAAAGACACTCAAAGTTACAAAGAAAAGAAAGAGTTAAAACCCGCAAAAATGTTAACAGACAAACCAATGCCTAAAAGCTGAAAAGCTAAAAAACAACAGAGAAAAAGTACATGAAGTACAAACATTGAACTTATAAAACCTAGAACCCAAAAACAAGGAAGAGAGCTTACCTCTTGTGTGACAAAAACTTTTCTCCTCACAAGAGAAGAACATGGCTGACCTCTTCCGCCACTCCCTAGTTGCTGGGGGGCAGTGAGGGTGGGGCTGATGGCCTCCTCATACAGCAAGAAACCAACGCGCGGATATTTTAACCAGAGAAAAAAATATATATAAACTTAAGACTGTGGATCTGTATGATCAGAAAGAGCAGAATTAACTCTCCAGAATACATGAGAAATATTATAAAATACACGAGCAGTGTATTTAATAATCTTTGCATGTATTAAATCACCTTAGTGAGCTTCTATAGATTAATCAGAATCTTATTAATTTTAATGTTGGTTTTACTATTTTTAGTATAGCTATCCTAGTGATGAATAACTAGTTTTCTTTTTTATTTGTTTTTATTTTCTTTTATAAACAGATTTTTAAGCTTTTTTTGTGATTTTGTTTATATTATTTAATTTTTTGTTTTAATAGGACCGTCATATCCATAGCACTAAGGTTCCTTTAGGTAGTTAATAGGCATCCTCTAGCCAACTTCCTTACGGCTTTGATTGGTCAGAATCATATTATTAACTGTGTAGAAAATTAAAGCAGATCTGCCAACCTTACTCTATTATTCAGAATAATTTTTCTTAAAGTTCTTTTGATGAAAGAAGAAGGAATTTCGTTCTCTAGAAAACTTTCTAATAGTATATTAATGTGGTAATTGAAGTCCAAATTGTTGCTGCAAATTCTTGAAATTCTTAGGACCTGAGAAATTAGTACATTCTCAATTACTTTGGTTGAAATGTTATTATTCCAGTGTAGATATTTAATTACTTTGAAAGGAAAATTAACTCTTTTATCAAAGAGGCTAATAGATGGGTTACCTCTGTTGAGCTTAAATTTGGATTTCTTTTGCATTGATTTTCAGGTTTAAATTCTCTCTCAAACGAACTTGGCATTTCGTTATGGCTGAAAATCATTTCTAATTATTATGTCACTCTCACAGCTTGAGTTCTCTTTAATCTTCTTCTCTCTGTTTAATAGTAACAGATGAAGAGCATGGGTCGGGCCAGGAAGGTTAATGGATGCAAGCGAAATTGTTAACCAGTGCTAGGTCATGCAACTCTACGGAGGACATGACTTATATATATATATTTTAAACTATTTTAGGTGGGAATGTTACTTGCATCTATGGCTTTGCAGAAACCCATTTCCAACTAGGTCTTTGTGGAAGTGAGAAAATGCAGAGTTTTTGCTGGTCCTTGACAAAGCCAAGGCTCAGTATTCTCGACACCTTCTACATTCAGTAGTTTTATTTTATTTTTTTATCTTTTCTCCTTTTACTCACACAGGTAGATACATAACCTTTTCTATGTTGTACTAGGTGTGAGTCAAAATTATATATGTATTTTTTTGCTTAGGTATCTTTATAGTATATATATATATATAGATATATATATATATATATATATATATATATATATTATATGAATATATATTTATTATTTTTTTATTTAATATAATTAATTATTTCTTCATACCTGCTTCTCTTCGCTTTCAATCAAGGTACCAAAGCTGCTTGTGACATTTGTGCTGTGTATGGAGAAGGCTCTATTACTGGCAGAACTGCACAGAAATGGTATTCATGCTTCAAGAAGGGGAAATTCAACCACACAGATTCTCCGCGCTGCGGCAGAACTGTTCAGTTCAATGAAGATGGATTGAATGAGCTCATCCACAAGAATTCACATCAATCCACTGAGGAATCGGCCCAGCAGATGGGATGCTCTCATGATATCGTCGCATGTCACCTTCACTCGATGGGTAAGGTCCAAAAACTTGGTGCATGGGTGCCATATCCTCTGAACGCAAGAGACAAACTCCAGCACTCCACATTGCCGCCAGTTTGCTCGCTCAACACCAGGCCACTCGTGAACACAGTGATTTCTTTACTGCATCATCACTGGCAATGAAAAATGGTGTCTCTATGTCAATATGAAGCAGAGGAAAGAATGGCTGAGTCCTTACAAGCAAGCAACACCTCAAGCCAATGCCGAGCTGCATCTATGAGAGACCATGATCTGCATTTGGTGGTATTGGGAAGGTGTAATCCACTACGAATTGCTTGAAAAGAAGGGTGCACAGCTTTACATTCAGCAAATGCATCAGCTGAAATGACTAAACCAGCATCATGGTGTGTTTCTTCAACACAACAATGATCACACCTGAGTCGCTAATCTGACTAAAACTGCTATTCAAGATCTCGGTTGGGAAGTTCTACCACACCCAGCATATTCTTCTCATCTAGCACCCTCAGATTATTACCTTTTTTTCGGTCTCTCTCCAACAGTTTGCCAGGCATATCATTTAACAATGACGTCGAGCTGAGATGGTGACTCATGACTTTTTCGAATTGAAACCCGGGGATTTCTACAGTCAAGGCATTGACAACCTAGTGGAATGTTGGCAAGAAGTGTTGAACAATGAAGGAGAATATATTATTGACTGATTTGTGAAAACTTTTTCCATGAAAGATAAGGATTTTCAATAATTGGGGGAAACGAATGAACTTATCTGACTCCATGATGTTGGTGGCAATGATGTGGCATTTAAAAAAATTAAGAAGTAATATGAAATGACAAACTCAAAATTAAATAACTCAAAAACATTGAAAAGGACTAGCATGTTGTTCAGTCCTATGCATTTTGGCAATTCTCGCCTGCCATAATCAGGAACAAAGAGCTGTCTGCTGTCTTTCATACCGTCTCTTGTGCATTGACAAACATCCAAAAGACCCCATATCCATCACACATTGCTTTCTGATTCTTCCATGTAACAAATGTGGAAAGTTGCTATCTGTTGTTTGGGCAATTCTGCAGACCATGATTGCAGTAATTTGATGACATCAGTGTGACATGTTGTTTTGTACTTAATTTTCTTTTTCTGGTTATTTTTTCTCTGTGAAAATGCCAGTCTAAATGGCATTGAGATTTAGGGATACCAAAGACCAGAAATGCAAAAAATTCAAAAAGTAAATATCTTATATGAACCCAAAAATTTGTGTTTTCGGGTCATACATTGATTATTCACACCAAAAATTCTATAGTTACAAACAAATATCTACTTATGGATCTAAATACCATTACGTACCTTATAATCCACACCTGATATGTAGCACATTGTTGATGTGTCAATTCACTTTCTTTGTGAACACACTGATGAGTCCCAACCATGTAACGATTTTCAGCTTTGTATCAGCTATGGATTATAAGGTGTGTAATGGTATTTAGATCCGTAAGTAGATATTTATTTTAAACTATAAAATTCAAAAGTTCAATAATATCCTTGGTGATTTTTGACAACCTGTTAAAAAAGAACAACTGGTATCACAGATGCATTCTGAACAACTGTAAAGTATTTCACAATAATTGTAGGACCACAGTAACACACTAAAAGCATAAATGTACAGCTCAATAAAATTTGAAACACAATTCTATTTTGAGCATAATTTTTTTTTTAACCATTAAACTGTTAATGTACCTTTTGTTAGCCAGTACATTATTTTCAGCAATCAGATTGTCATACTGAACTGCTTTCAGTTAACTGTTCCAAATGTAATGTCTCCGCAGGAAACTTGAAAATTGCATCATTCTCGAACGAGAATCAAACTCAATCTCCCAATTTCCATTCGAGCACAACACTGTTACACCTTTTAACACAATGAAGTTTTAAGTAACTGAAAGTGCTCAATGTAAATTTGAAAATAATGCACTTGTGAATTTCCCATGTATTTGTGAAGAATATTTTTTCCTTAATTTCTTTTATGATAACTAATTTGCCTTAACTAATTCCCCTATGACTTGTCCATATAGTGTAAAAACACAACTATTTGCTTATACTTACCAACAGTAGATGTAGCCAAGGAATGTGGTGGAGTCAAAGGCTGAAACATGACAATCTAAAAAAAGAGGAAAACAAGTTTTTAAATCCATTCAAAATCACAATAAAAAAGTAATATAATGGTGACATATTAATTTCAGCAATTATTTCTTTCTTTCAAGAAAGAAAGGTCATTCATTACATGTCAGTTCAACACAGAATTCAACTTTGGCATCTTTAATTTTAGTGAAAACAGGAGAGAAGGTACTCTTTACAAGGTCGGATCAAATAGTATCTGACCTAAGGGTAGGGGAAAAAATACCTACGTAACCCACTGTGCTGCTATCCTAGTTCCCTTCAAAGTAGGCACCATCTGACACTACAGATTTATTTCCAGCAGTCTCTCCAATGAACATAGTATTTTTTAAAATCATTTTTAGGGGTTGCCAATAGATTCTGCATCATTTTCTTTTTGATCTCCTCTGAGTCTTCAAATCTTCTCTCCCCTACAAAGCCATTTTCACCTTTGGGAGCAGCTAGATATCAGAAGGAGCCATGTCTGGAAAGTAGGGAGCTTACATTGCTTGTGGGATCTAGTGTTTTGCCAAAAGGCCTGAATGAGATGAGATGAATGGACAGTGGCATGGTCATGGGCATTAGTGCTGCTGCCAGGACACAGGTCTCTTCTGCCATGGTGCATCTCGTAGGGAAGAGAAAACTGCATGGCAGTACTCCTTGTTTGCAGTACACACTTTCTCGATCATATTGGGGTGCCTGCTCATGGAAGGCCCACCTGAACACTTGCCAATCTCAACAGGCATTCGTGGATCTTTGAAGTGCGGATACCGCTCTTTGATTTGTGTTGTACCAACAGCCAGGGGGAGACAAAACCACAAAATTTTCAGGTGTGAGCTCTTTGTTTTCAGAAGTCAGCATATTTTTTCAAGAGATACAAGGAGAAAACCATGATCGATCAAAACAAAAACTACACAGACAAAACTATGACCTTCAATAGTCAAAATTAACATATTATTTCCTAGACATTGTTTAATAATTCACTGTAGTATCAAAAACTATGACAAGGGAACTAATTCTACACTTATATTAATAGTTGCACTTCAGTATAGGTGTTCAGTTCAGAAAGTTCAGCTTTGTCTTCTGGTGCATGACATTTAACAAGACCACACTGATCAATAAATACACTTATAAGCACCCTATGTGAAATCAATGCCATGTAGCTACATAAATCTCAGCTGCATTTTTTGGACTGCATGTTGAACATCAACCTGAATCACTACTACCAATATTGCTGCAAAATGTATAAATCTGCTGCTGATAGTGTTAAAAATTCATATTAGCAACTTCATTATTCTGATTTTACAGTAAGTAATCAACAAAAAAAAAAAAAAGATGCAAACAGAAAAATCTGTATGTTACTTTATCAAAGAGATAGAAGCTTCACAGCAAAAACCCAAATTTTGGAAAATAAAATTCTTGAAATAGAATTTGAAAATTCAGACACCAGATGAAAATTCCCAGACGCCATGCCGACTGAGTGTCTTATTTGTCTACCCCTGCCCATAGCTTTATCACCCAAAGCCTTTCTAATCATTTGAATTGTTTCAGTTGATATGTGGCACAATTTGAAGCAGATTCTCTGGTCAACTAGCTCAGTCACGGCAGCACAAGACAAGAATGCAACGTGTAGCATGGAGTTCACAATGGCAAACCTTCACTGCCAGGCACCAAATGAGCCAGCTGACAGCATAGCAAAAATTCATTCATATGCACTGCAGTCCAAGATCACACACGTCTCTGTGTCATGCTGTCTACTTTATGAGGAAAAACATTTGATTGGATACTTCCTGATCAGACCTTGTGTGTAGCAAAGTAAGCACATAACTTTTTTGAAATCACCCTCTGGAATATTTTGAAAATTTAAAAAAATCCAAATTTTGAATTTCACTGCAGTTTTCATGCTGCAGCAACTCAACTTTTAATATCCTGGTGTCAACAGAAAACTTGTTAAAAAACAGCTAAACAATTTGTCATGTATTTTTTTTTTTAATTTAAAATACTTTTATGAACTTTAAACTTGTATACTGAACTTCTTGATTCTTTCATACATGATAAAAATTAGGGAGTGGCAAGGAAAACTGTCAAAAAAGTTAAAGAATTAAAATCGTTTTAGCAAGTCTTTTCAAAATGTATCACCACCTAACAGAGAAGAGGGCATTATTATTTTTTAATAGTCTGCACAAATTGCTTTTGTTATACCAGGAAACTAGAATTTCACTACTTTTAAAATTAACACTTTCTTGACAGTATAAAAATTATAACATTCATAAAAAATTAAGGAAAAAAATCAATAATTTTTATTTTTATTTAAGTCCTCTGCCTTAAATTACTAACGGTAATATTACATAAATTTTGTATGCATCATTTTTAGCACGTCTTTTGTAAAAAAAGATCGTGCTTATGTTATCACTTTGTCCATCCGTCCGTCTGTAGACACGATATCTCTGCAACTATTAGTCTGATTTGAAAAATTCTTTCTGCATTGGGAAGCTTGAAATATCCGAATGCTGATCCTTTAATTCGATTTTTTTTAACAATGTATAATTTCGCTGTTAGAGGGCGTAAATGCAGATGATGTTGAATTCAAAAATACGCTTTATTCCACATATTTGCTTCTAAACATCCGATTGAAAAAATTCTTTTATCTTTCGATTCCATTTATGTCGAAAAGTATTTTAGGTGTATTTACTTTTTCAAATTACGCATAGATTTTCCACTAGGGGCGTAAAATTAAAATATGTTTTCCCCGATATCTCTTCTTTTCTAAATTTAGCAGATAAAGCTCATGATGGAAAATCTTTTGCATATAATTTCTAATTTTTGGTAAAGAATACTTTGACCACCAGGGGGCATAAGTGTTAATTTTTGCTTCTGATGTATTTTCTATAAAACCTGAGCTTCTAAAATCTCGATTGAAAAAATTCTCTCGTGGACCAATGCCACTCACGTTGATAAACCTTTCCGAATATTTTCTTCTTAAAATATTCCATGGTTTCTCCGCTAGGGGGCATAGATGTATATCTCATTTTTGTCAATATCTCTACTTCTAGGAGTACAATTTAAAAAATTCCTTTTTTGTTGGATAGTGTTTTCAGTGTGACATGTTTTTCATATAATTTAAAAATTTTCAACTAATTCATAGACTTTCCGCTAGGGGCGTAAAGGGAAATTGCGTTTCCACCATATATCTCTGCTTCTAAATCTCCGATTTGAAAAATTCTTTCTGCAGTGGATACAGCTCCTGGTGGGAAATCCTTTGCACATAATTTCCAATTTTTGTAAAAATGGTTTGGCCACCAGGGGGAGTAAGTTTTAATTTCCGCTTCTGATGTATTTGCAGCAAAATATGAGCTTCTAAAATCTCAATTGAAAAAAGTGGTTTGTAGACTGATATTACTCACGTCGACAAACCTTTTAGGAACATTTTCTTCTTAAAATAATGCATGGTTTCTACGCCAGGGGGCGTAGATGTATATCTTATTTTTGTGAACATCTCTACTTCTAGGAGTCCGATTTGAAAAATTCCTTCTTTGTTGGATAGTGTTTCTGATGTGAAATGTTTTTCATATAAATTCAAAATTTTCAAATAAATCATAGACTTTCCACAAGGGGGCGCAACGGTAAATTGCATTTTCTGTGTTATTTCTGCTTCTAAAACACCGATTTGAAAAATTCTTCCTGTATCGCATGCAAGACCTGATGGAAAATATTTTTCATATAATTTCTAATGTTTGGTAAAGAATTGTTTGGCCACCAGCGGGCATAAGTGTTAATTTCTGGTTCTGATGTATTTGCAGCAAAATCTGGGCTCCTGAAAACTCGACTAAAAATTTATTTTTCTTGGGCCAATACCACTCATATCGAAAAACCTTTTGAGAATAGTTTCTCCCTAAAATAATGCATGGTTTTCCCACCAGGGGGCGTAAAGTCACATCTTAATTTTTTTCCGATGTCTCTGTTTCTAAGAGTCCGATTTGAAATATTCTTTTTGCATTGGAGAGTGTTTCCGCTGCAAAATGATTCTCATACAAATTTATATTTTTCTTAAAGCACAAGTCTGCGACCAAAGGGTGTACGCTAAAAATTCCGTTTGCAACAATATCTGCGGGATTAAAAACCCAATTGAAACAAAATGTCTTTCTTCCATCAGATACTATTGTTTTCCATACGAGTTCCATTGACTTTGTTTGAATAGTTTTGATAAATTTAATTTGGGTCCTGAACGGATTCAAAAGACGTGCTTATTACACCCGAAAATTCGGTGTAATCTTTCTTGTCATTTTACGTAAACACTACAATCATATAACCAGGGTTTATACACTTTTTTTTTCAGGGGGAGGAAGAGGGGGAGATTCAAGGACTTTCCAGGACATATACAAAAGAAAAAATTTCAGGATGATTATTACGCTTTAATTACTGGTCAAATTGCTTTTTAAAAAGTGGTCAAATTACTTTTTTCTTAATTTCAGTATTAGGTAATAAAAATGATGAAAGATGTAAATTGATGAGTGTGCTTTTTTGCTCATTACATTTATTTTTTATGTTTTTAATGGAGAATTACCCAATAATGCAAAACTGAATCATAGTCGTGCAATTTACCACAAGGCCTACCAGAAAATCTTTGCCCTCAATTTGAAAATGTGTAATTCAATCAGTCATTTTAGCTGCATCACTATTCTGCACTATCTTCCCATGTAATCAGTCTATTATTGATAACAATTGAAAATATTATAAAAATAAAGCAAGGCCAGATCCAGAATTTAAGAATGGGGTAAGCACACGTCTAATCAATTAAAAAAAAGAAATATAGAAGGAAACATGATATAAGTCTACGGCTGTTAATGGAAAAATTGAGAATAGTGGAAAAGTTGAAAATAGGCGAAATATATTCTTCATAGAAAAATCTATGCTAAAGAAACAGAATTTTTTAAATACGTCTCCCAGGAGCTGAAATAGAGAAAAAAAAAAAAAGGTTTTTCGAGGTGAGCAGTTTCTGTCCATGAAAGAATTTTTTTCAGTCAAGTTTTCAAAAACTCTAGATTTTTGCTACAAATATATCGAACTAGAAATAAACACTTACACCCACTGGTGGCTAAACCATTCCTTACCAACTATTAGAAATTATATGCAAAACATTTCCCATCAGGAGCTGTATCCCATACAGGAAAAAATTTTTAAATCTGAGTTTTAGAAGCAGATATATTGGGGGAAACATAATTTACCTTCACACCCCCTAGCAGAAAGTCTATGAATTACTTGAAAATTTTGAAAATATATGAAAAACATTTCGCACCCGAAACACTATCCGACAAAGAATGAATTTTTCAAATCAAACTCTTAGAAGCAGAGATATTGACAAAAATAAAATACACATTTACAACCCCTGGTGGAGAAACCTAGCACTATTTTAAGATGAAAATATTTCAAAAATGTTTATCAGTGTGAGTGGTATTGGTCCACAAAGGATTTTTTTCAATCAAGATTTTGGAAGCTCAGATTTTAGTGCAAATACATCACAAGCAGAAATTGACATTTACGACCCCTGGTGGCCAAACCATTCTTTACCAAAAATTAGAAATTTTATGCACAACATTTCCTATCAGGAGCGGTATCCGGTTCAGAAAGAATTTTTCGAATCGGAGTTTTAGAAGCAGAGATATTGGGGGAAATGCAATTTAGTTTTATGCCCCTAGCGGAGAATCTATGCGTAACTTGAAAAAGTTACTGACATACCTAAAATAGTCTTCGGCATAAATGGAATAGAATGGTAAAAGAATTTTTCAATCGGATGTTTGGGGGCAACTATATGGAATAAAGTTTATTTTGAATTAGATATCTTCTGCATTCAGCGACAAAATTGTGCATCGTTAAAAAAAACAAAAAATTGAATGCAAGGATCATCATTTGCACATTTCAAACTTCCCAATGCAAAAAGAATTTTTCAAATTGGACTAATGGTTGCAGAGATATGGTGTCTACAGACAGATGGATGGGCAAACTAGTAACATATGCACGATCTTTTTTACAAAAGACATGCTAAAAAAGAGGTAACACTGATTTTCTAAAAGAAATTCAAATATATTTTTAAGCATTAATTTCAAAATTCAAGGCTTTTCAAGACACCTTTAAAAACATACCGTTTTTCCAGAAAATTATTCCAGACCTTGAAAACGTAATTATGATTTTCAAGGACTTTCCAGGTTTTTAAGCATTCATAACTGTGTTTAAAATCTTCACAAATAAAACTGTTACAAAACATTTGATTTTTTAACTTTATATTTCTACCTTAAACTTTTACCCTGCTTGGTTAAAATATCACTTAATATCCAGAAGCCACTTGAAATTCATTCTTGTCAGTAATACACAACTAACTCCACAGATTCACTGGTTATGTTTTGTAGTGTATTTAATTTACTTTCTAGGTCTTCAGTACTTTCTAATAATTATTACTTTTAAAAATCCAAAAGAAACATTTTATCTCCCTGCTCCCCTCCCCTCCAGTTAATGAACAAACTTCTACACTAGTCTTGACTTTTACACTATTTTTTTCCAGTATATTTAAATTTTTCTAACAATTTATACAAAATAGCACAAACAGACTAACTATTTTTTTTTCTACTTCAAGCACACATATTAGTTAGTGTTTCAACCAAGTTTCAGAAAAAAATATTACGTGCCATTTTGTTTACCGCCCATTACAGTTAACTATTAATTTGAAGGTGATTTTTGCACTTTTCATGTAATAATCATATTAAAACGTAAATTTAATATTGTTTTGATATCACATATACACTCCCATATTAATAGCTTCCAATTGGTATCAGAATTATTGAATATGATAAAACATTAGTTGTCAAGTTACTACATTTACTGACATTGGTGCAGAATCCAAGATGGCCACCATTTGGTCAAAATTACTATTTTTCAAACGCCTGTATCTCGGCCATTATTGGGCAAAATATTTTCCAAATTCAGATTTGGGGGTTTTACTACCATATGTATCTACGGTAAAAAAATTAAAAAAAAGCTGCTACTATGGGACAACAAGTTTTTTTTATAAGAATGTCTTCACGTTGAATGACCTACAGTCAGATAATGTCCGAATATGTATAAAAATGATGAAAAATAACTTGGATATAAATCATAAAATCATGTTTGCATTTATAATTTTACATCATAACCACTGTATTTTATTTTTTTTACAATTGTTTATATCACGGTGACAATGTACATACAACACTCCAAGATACAAGCCAGAAAAGTGTTTGATCAATGCATCCTTCCAGTGCTTACGTATGGTGCAGAGATGTGGACCTTAACTAAAAAAGACATACAAAGACTGCAGACAACTCAAAGTAGCATGGATAGGTACATGCTTGGTGTTAGCAGGAGAGATAAGAAGAGGAACTCATGAATCCGAAAAATGACAAGAGTGGAAGACATCATGATCAGAGTTAAATCCCTGAAATGGTAATGGGCTGGACATACTGCCAGGAGAACAGACCATCGATGGACAGCCGAAATTTTAGATTGGATTCCAAGGGACAGGAAAAGACCCAGAAGAAGGCCACATGGGAGATGGGTGGATGAAATTCGAAAGTATGCGGGAATGACATGGAGGAGACTGGCACAAGACAGACCGTTGTGGAGAAAACTTGGGGAGACCTTCGTCCAGCAGTGGATTGATAATGGTTGTAATGATGATGATGATGATGATGATATATCAATAAACAGGAACTGTACACCAAATATACTCAAAATAGTATAGCTATACTTGCAATCCGAATTTCTTACTGTAAAATAAAAATCGAAGTTTCCAAGCTTTCGCACATCCACTAGATTGTTTTTTCATGGAAGGTAGACAGTTTGCTATCTACCTTCCTTGAAAATGTCATCTGATTGATGTGTGAAAGCTTGGAAACTTTTAATTTCTATTCTACGACAAGAAATTTAGATTGCTACACAAGACACTGAAAACAATGGGAATTTGGTTTCTGTCACAAGACTAACAAACATGTTTGTCTAAAATCATGACTTGCTAAGCCTAACATGATGCCGCACACATTTCAGTCACCTCTTCCACATGTTCCAGCGTCGTACATGCCACAAACTTGATTGAGATCATGCTTTCATGAAAATCTTAATTTTATAACAGCAATGAATTTTAGCAATTTTGTAAAAAAAAGAAATAACATTAAAACAACTAAAATTGGTCATTTTGTATGAATTTCAGCAATTTTGTAAAAAAAAGAAATAACATTAAAACAACTAAAATTGGTCATTTTGTATGAATTTTAGCAATTTTGTAAAAAAAAAAAAACATTAATTTTATAGAAATGAAATCTTGAATAATAATATAATTATTTAAATGACAACAAAGTTCCTTAAACCCACTTATGGAATGTGGGAAAGAATTCCCATTTATTTATAATCAACATTAGATGAGTATATATAGCATTATGAAAAACAAAAATTGTTGCCAAACAGAGGGGCTTTACTTTCACAGAAAAATTATTTTACTTGCAAGATATCATTTCTGGTTATTTTTGCAGTTTTAGCTGCCTTTGACAACCAGTGCTTAAAATGGACCAGTATACGCTTCTATTTTTCTAGTATTTCATACCGGTAGTTTTTTTTTTTATACAGAATTTAAATACCTGCACTAATTTGAGTAGTGGGAACTGCATAATTTTTTTTTTTTTTTTTTTTTGTGCCTGACTTACGAGCTCACATCTTAAACATAAAAACTTGGTGTGCCTCGTATCCTTGAGAAATAGCTGTGTGGGAACCATAAAGGGTAGGGGAGTGGTGTACACATAAGTTCAATTCTTCAAAGGATGGAAATGAAGCTAGCCATACCGTATGTTAACATTTTGCCCTAACTTCAGATCATCGCACTAAAGATATCTGTAATTTTTGTTAATATCATTAATTTAATGTATTCAATTTGAAGAGTTTCTTTATAGAATGAAGAATTGGGAGTAATAGATTAAACCCAAATTTTAGTTTTGCAGCAATGAGAACAAACATTTTCCACTTGTATTTTTTTTTCTTTTCTTTTTTTGAGGGTGGTGAGATTGTTATTTAAGACTGAATATTATATCATTCTGACTGCGGAGATCCTGACTGCTAGACTTTCTACTTCAAGAAAGTCCCTATTGGAAGGAGGCTGTTTTCTGAGACCTTAAATTTCTGGGTTCAAGTCCAGCTGAATCACTAATGATTAGCCACGGTTCGGAACTCTCGTTAAATCCGTTGGTCCTGGGGTAGAGACTCCTTATTCTAAACAAGTATAACCCCAGTCCTAGCATAATTAGTGCCCGCTGGATCCGCAATCAACTGAATTCGACCACCGGTTCTGACTTCTGGTGCAATAGTATTCCACGGAATCGTCAATTACATTTTCTAGCAAAGTTTTTCTTCCACAGATTTTTTTTTTTTTCTTTTTGGAGGTTTTCTAGAGAAGATATTTTTTCTGGATGATTTTTAGCTAAACGTGAGCATACCAGCACTTCAAAATTAAATTTCCATTTCGAGCATTGTTGACAACTTCATATAAAAGTAAAGGGAGCACAAGAAATTCAATATAAATGCACTTTTTTATAACTAAAGTTACCCCCCCCCATGTTAATAAGAGAAACGGAAAACTTCGTGGAAACCACTAAAATCTTCAGTATCCGAGGATTAGCATTATGTAAAATTGTTGTACTCAGGTTCAACTGTTGTGCTTTTTTCTCCTGAAATCCAAAATGAACGATATTTTTAATAAGAACCATCACACACAGGTCGTTTGTTTATATTGCCTACCCCCTTCCCAACCACCACAGCTACGATGGAATTTGACATTGCCATTTAATAAATCTGCGATAAAACGCTCACATTTTGCCTGTATACCATACTAATCCCTTTAAACACAAAACATGGCACCCAGTACCCCAAATATTGAGCATCATCGCCTGTTGTCGCCTATCTACGAAATTTCTTTAAGCTATATAAAATTCACATTTTATTCGTATACACGTAACAAAAAGGAAACTCACTTTTTCTTCTGAACGTCCTTTTCTAAACAGACTTCAGGGAAAACTATCAAAATCATCAGTCCACAAAAACAACTAATTTCATAGAAATGTTATGGTTGGCATGCACTGTGTAAAACAGAAAATGTCTCGCAGAATTTCACACATACAGATTATGAAAATGCAAATATGCACTAAATTCTCACGTTAAAACAAATCCATATGAGTCATAGGTATCTACGGGAGAGAACCTCAGTTCTCCCCAGGTAGCTGGGATCGTAGTTGGGATCATTCCAAATGTGATCGATTTCGTTTAAAATTCGAATTTGCATATCTACAAGGACAACAAACCATATTATTAATAACGTAAATAAGGGGTGAAAACCATTAATAATCAATAATAGCATGCTACACTCCCCAAAAACAAAAAATTTAACGCATTGATTACGAAACCAGACGCAATTTCATTGTTGCGCTGCCACCATTGATTCAGTAATCATGAAATCTGATCATTGTATTTTTTTATTGGAGGTTTAACGACCACCGTGAGCTACTCATGGGCTATATGCAGTCGCCCGTCCCTAATTTAGGGTCACTGGTTCCAAGGAATGGAGAGAGCCAGTGCCATACGAGTACGGTAAACACAACGTCCACGCATCACCGGGATTCGAACCCGGACCCCTTTCGGACGAATGATCAGAGGTCATGACTTAGACCACTGCGCCATCGGGGAGGCCTTTGTTTGTTTTGGGTATCATGCACCATGGTTTGGGGCTTTAACGACCACTGTGAGAAACTCGATGAGCTTTGGCTGTAAGAAAGAAGGTTAGAATAAGATTTCTGAAGATGCTCTAGGATTCTTAACCGTGAAGCCACAAAGTGTGGGAATTTGATGTTCTTTACATGGTATCCATGCAGTTTCAGCGGTGTGTAAGTTTCACAGTAAATTTGACTTGTGTGGTTTAGGGTTGCACAATATTTTTTTTTTTTTTTTTTTTTTTTTTGATTGGTGGTTTAACGATAACCGGGAGCAACTCAGTGCGCTATAAGCAGTCGCCAGTCCCTGATTTAGGATCACTGGTTCCAGGAAAGGGAGAGAGCCAGTGCTGTAAGACAAACACAACATCCATGCCTCACGGGATTAGAACCCGAACCCCTTTCGGACGAATGATCAGAAGCCATCACTTAGACCACTGCGCCACTTGCACAAATTGTGCTGGGCGGCTTGCATAAATTGTGTAAACATCAAACCAGAATAAATTATATCAAGTGAAATTTAATTTAAAACTAAAACTTAAAAAATTAAAAAAAAATATTAAAATTTTTTTAATCAAAACTAAAACTTAAAAAATTAAAAAAAAATTTATTTAAATTAAAACAAATAAACACTTTTTAATTTTTAATTAAAACTAAAAAAAAATTAGTGATAATAAATTATACGAGGGAAATTTTCAAATTTAACGTTATATTTTGCTTTGAGCTTTTACTAACGATTCATGAATAACGCTTTAAAATAGAAAAGGGAAGGTGCTTCAAAATAATTAAGAATTTTATAAATCCAGCATTTTCTAACACATTGACAACAAGTTACGACGCAAAATTAGAAACATTTGTGATAAAAGGAGGTGTGCCGCCCCGGTGGCGCAGTGGTCTAAGGCGCTGGCCTCTGATCATTCGTCCGTAAGGGGTCCGGGTTCGAATCCCGGTGAGGCATGGATGTTGTGTTTGTCTTACGGCACTGGCTCTCTCCCTTCCCTGGAACCAGTGACCCTAAATTAGGGACGGGCGACTGCTTATAGCCCATTGAGTTGCTCACGGTGGTCGTTAAACCTCCAATCAAAAAAAAAAAAAAAAAAGGAGATGATTCGGCTCAATACGAAATGAATTGCAATGGGCTTGGAAACCACCAGCTTTCCCGCACTTTGAAGGCCGCCACTCAAGGTTGTGGACTTCAAGCAAAGTGACTTCAAGCTCTGTCCCAAGTTTCTTCCGAACGGTCTGTCTTGAGCCTGTCCTCTCCATGTCACTTCCACATGCTTTCGAATTCCTTAGGTCCCTCTGCTTTCATGTCGCACTGACTGGCCGCTGCTTTGGCTAGGTACATTCCAGCTGGCCGTCCCGGTGGCGCAGTGGTCTAAGCGATGGCCTCTGATCATTCGCGCGAACGGGGTCCGGGTTCGAATCCCGGTGAGGCATGGATGTTGTGTTTGTCTTACGGCACTGGCTCTCTCCCTTCCCTGGAACCAGTGACCCTAAATTAGGGACGGGCGACTGCTTATAGCTCATTGAGTTGCTCACAGTGGTCGTTAAACCTCCAATACAAAAAAACATTCCAGCTGCAGGGGACTGAGGGCTAAGTCCTAAGTTGTGGAATCATATTTTTGGGTTGGGTGGGGGGCGGGAGTTGGCCATCACTCACGACGCTTGCCAAGCGGGTTGGGGACTATAGGATAGCATTTCCTCTAATCCCTGTGGTATAGTTATACCGCTATTTGTTGGTCGTATTATCCCTCTGATGACTTTCATACTGGGTTTTTTCCAACATCCGCTTCACACTTAGGTAATTCTCCTTCAGGTGGATGAATTATGCGACTGGAATCAACGGGTATCGGTTTCCGTTGCGTAAAAGAACACCCTTCAGGCTACCTTTAGAACTGTACATGAAAAACGCCATTATTTTGGTTCATATGGAAGGCCGATGGCATTAAACAGACCACTTATGTCACAACAGTAACACAACGAATTTCCAAAGCAAAATTTCATGCAAACTCCTGGTGTCTGTTTCTGTACTTGGATATTTTACAGGAAGGAAGAAGAAGGTATCAACAAACTTTAATATTTATTTTTGTCATTTTAATGAGGTAAGTAGGCTACATCAGTGTGGGGGATTAGCCCAGAGCCGAAATAAAAGTTATCACATAGCCGAAATAAAAGTTATCAGCGTAATTTTAACACTAATATGTACATGGAAAATGACTGGATTTGTGGATGCGAAGTCTCAAACTCCCTGTTTTGCTTTCCATGTCTGTTGTATGGTGGGGACTCTGTGTGGACCAAAACAGGTGTGAACGATTTAAAAAAACTCCGTGAAAAAATGAAAAAGCATGAAAATTCTACGAAGCACATAGAAAGTTCAGTGGATTTCGCGATGTTGGGGAGTGTCAATATTGCTACGCAAATGAATAGTGCGTACAAATTGAGCACTGAACGCCACAATAAGGAAGTCGAGAAAAACAGGTCAGTGTTTTCAAAAATTATTGATTGCATTAAATTTTGTGGAAATCACGAGCTTGCACTAAGGGGGCATGACGAAACATTGGAATCCTCTAATTCCGGAATATTTCGAGGTTTACTCGATTTTGCTAGTCAGTTAGACCCAACAGTCAGGGAACATTTGGAGAATTCAACAGTCTTCAAGGGCACATCAAAAACAATCCAAAATGAGCTCTTGGATTGTATGTTAGAAATTTCACGCCAACAAATAAAACAGGAAATTGATTCTGCACAGTTTTTGTCCATTATGGCAGATGAAACCACAGATGTATCGGAAATAACACAAATAGCCATTGTATTCCGATATGAGTTAGAAGGTTGCGCTGTCGAGCGTTTCTGGGGCTTTTATAATCCTTCTGGGCAGGATGCTGCTTCCATTCCAGGATGTCTTCTAAAAGTGTTGGAAGAAATAATTCCCAATGAATCTCAGAAATTAATAGCACAGAGCTATAATGGTGCAGCTGTGATGAGCGGTGCAACTTCAGGTGTCCAGGTCAGGGTGAGACAGATATATCCTAATGCTTTTTATTTTCATTGCTATGCTCATCAGCTAAATTTAGAGATGGAGAAAGTCGCATCACAAAACACTAAAGCCATGATTTTTTTTTCAAACTTATCGAGAATACCTACATTTTTTTCACGTTCACCACAAAGATTAGCAGCTCTTAACACCGTAGTTGGAAAGAAAATTCCACACTCGGCGACGACCCGTTGGAATTTTAATATTCGTACTGTGAATTTTGTTTTCGAACAACAAGCCAATCTATTGGAATGTTTTCGATCACTCAAGGAAAGTAATACATCTCCAGCAGTTACAATAAATGATGCAAGTGGGCTTGAACGGCTATTGAAAGATCCGGAATTTAAATTCTGGTTGACAGTTTTTCATAATCTTATGCCTCACGTAGGCATATTATACCACCAATTGCAGAATGGTCCAACAGATGCAGTGAAGACAAAACATTGTGTTTCAGCTTTCATTAACGCTGTGCAGAAAATAAGGGCTCATATGCCGACTGACAATACAGACTGTTCTGAGGACGAAACTCCGGATCAGCCTCCCCCTCCAAAAAAGAGACGGGTCGAGCAGAACAACAATATTAGAATAGTTGCCGCAAAAGAAGTATGTGATCTAATTACCACTCAAGCCACTGAACGGTTTCATTTCACAGATCATCTTGAAGCTGCCAAACTGTTTTTACCTGAAAATTGTGCCAGTTACGCTAAGCAGTTTCCAAACCATGAGATGGACTTTGCAGTAAAACTTTTCGGAGTGCTAGAAAAGGAAAAGTTGTATTCGGAGCTCAACGTGTTGTATAACCGAAGCGGTTTCCACAATATTACAAGTGCGACTCAGCTGTTACAGTTCATGCTGAAAAATAATTTGGAAGCATCCTTTTCGGAAACTGTGGAACTTCTTCGCATCTTAGTTACTATCCCAATGACCACATCAGAGCCAGAACGTTGTTTCTCGTCCCTCAAGAGAATCATGAATTTTTTAAGGAACAGTATGGGACAAGATCGACTGACAGCACTTGCAATGTTGTCAATAGAAAAAAACATTATTGCTAGCACCAAGAAATTCAACGAACAAGTTATTGATATGTTTGCTACTCGTCGAGATCGGCGCATGGAATTTAATTACAAGTGACAGGTATGTATGTTATCACTGCTAAAAAAAATTTGCACGCTTTGCTAAAAACTGCTAACATTTTTATTTTGTGTGTATTTTTTTATCCTATGTGGTGCCCTGTTTGGTGTTGATCACTATAAAATATTTTTAATATCTTATATCTCAAACACAATAACTTTCTTTTTTCCAAAATTTAGAAACATTCTTTTGTGACTGATAACATTTAAAAATCGTAATGTTTAGGTACAATTAAATTTGCAACATATTTCATAAAGCAAATTAGAAAATTTTTAAGTCACATTGGAACAGGTATTTTAGGTGAAGCCAAAATTATCGGTATGATTGATCCTGAAGCACAATAACATACGGTAACAATGCAAGTAGTTCTTAACCCCCCCCCCCCCCTCTAGAAGTGATGAAAGTCCTGCATACTCGTATCTTTAAACTTACGTTTCTGCCGCCCCGGTGGCGCAGTGGTCTAAGCGATGGCCTCGGATCATTCGTCCGAACGAGGTCTGGGTTCGAATCCCGGTGAGGCATGGATGTTGAGTTTGTCTTACGGCACTGGCTCTCCCCTTCCCTGGAACCAGTGACCCTAAATTAGGGATGGGCGACTGCTTAAAGCCCATTGAGTTGCTCACGGTGGTCGTTAAACCTCCAATAAACAAAAAAACTTACGTTTCTAAACAGTCTTCGCTGCTTTAAAAGTTCGTTAACATCTAACATGCACTTCGTAAAACATAAATTTACTAATTTAAGCAGTACTGATGTTTTAATTACGGCGAATTTCCTTTGTATCATATTTATTAATCAATTTAAAGAAAAATATTTTGATCTCCCTATCACTGCAAGTCATTTCTCAATTTTAACGCTAGGAAGTAAATTTTTTATCACTTTAATTAAAATTAAGAACCGTTTAAAAATTCTTAAAGCACTTGAAGGAAGTCAGAAACTGTTAAATTTGACATTGTTGACATTTCCCGCTTGCACTGCAAATTTTCCGCGGCTTCCGCTAAATAACAGTAAATTACGCAAACCATGTGTTTTTGTTACAAAATGCATTCTTGATATTCCTTGAGCAGTGGAAAGTTATATAACTGCCAGTATTCCAATACGGAGCGCTGGGCTGAGGTAGCTCACTGGCAGCATGCTCGCCTCCCGCCTTGAAGGGTTCGAGTCTCGTTACCGCTGAAGACCCGTCGTGGTTCGGAAGTGATGTTAAGCCGGCGGTACCAGGGTAATGACTCCTCGTTATAAATAAACCTAACTCCCATCCTGCGATGTTTGGCCCGGGCCGTTTAGCCCTCAGTGTAGCATAAATAATCACCGGGGGGGGGGGGGGTCAGCTAATAATGTTTTATATATATAATGGAAAATAAACCAGCAGGAAACCGGTGAAAGAAAACATCAAAGTGATTTACTTGCATTTGGAAAATAAGTGTATAAGTGCAAACTAAATATCTTTTGCTTGTTAAACTTTTAATTAATCATCTCTGTTAATGTAAGTATTGGGAGGGAAAAAAGCTGAAGTGTATCTGTGAAATTAAGCTCTAAGCATATAATATTTTGTATTCATTTCAACTGTATCACACAAAAAATTTGGCTGTATGTGTACACAACACAGAAATAAATAACCCTTACCAAAGCACGAACAGACGCAAAAAAATTTATCTTTGAGAAAGATATCCATAAAATTCGGATGCAGCCCCCCCCCCTTATCAACTAGGCACGAGCCGCCACTGGTTGCGCATCAAGGAGATGAAAGTCGGTATGATATGACTGCGCTTGCAGCGCATTAGAAATTTTGATGATTTAAAAGTTTAAACTTCTTATTTCGAAGTTTTAAGAAACTGTTTACTTCTGATAGCATTATTTAGTCATAGAATGAATAATCAAGAAATCAGACACGTTAGATTTAAACACGAGATGTTTCAAACTTACAAGAATGCTGACTTCTTCTTTCACATTGTTCGGCATAACAAGAACAAACCAATGTTGAAGACGTTTAACGATAGATTTGGCAAATAAAGTACAACAATGAGAAGCACAACAGTGTAGGAATAAATGTATAAAAAGCAATGCGAATTCTCCTTGATGCTGGGAAGTGCTGGTAGTCCAGGTAGAACATCAACATAAGTACAATAAATCAGGATCTTGTAAAATTTTGCTTGGTCGTATAATATACGTCCGTTTACTCGTAATAACCACATAAAAACTCAGAGCAAATCGTTTTCAGAGATTTTCAATCTGCGCTATGAATTTTTCGTATTCTGTAAAGAAAGTTATACATAGAGGACACTCAGGCAAAGAAAATTTCTCTGGTTGGTAGTATATGTAGTACAGACAGGGAGGTATATTCTTCTAGAAATGCAACAGAGAAATTGAATAATAAATTTCGACATTGGTGGTGCCACGCTAAGAAAATTACAGGAATTGGTAATTATGCTGTCGTTTTTTATCTTTTTTTTTTTTTTTTTGATTGAAGGTTTACTGGTCACTGTGAACAACACAATGGGCTATAAAAAGCCTAATTTAGGACCATTGCTTCCAGGGAAGGGAAAGATCCTGCTTCCAGGAAAGGGATCGACCATGGCCATCTATATACGATTATATATCTATTCATATATCTACCATGACCTGCCAATCTTGTAATATTATAAAGCAAAATCTGCTTTCATTTTTTCAACAGAAACACCTCGAACTAAAACAGAACTTATTGGACACAACCATATAATCCTTTTATCCACAGAAAACCCACCTTCAGACATTTATGCACTTATAATATAAGATCCAGTAATAAAGACTAAAGCTATATAGACGATAATATTCCACCGATTATACTGTATTACAAAACTTAAGATCTAAATATTAATACATATGTGTTAAGAATAATAGAACACAGCAGAGATTTTACTGGTAGAGTAGAAGTATGATAAATCACCTATACCGTAATGCCACTGCTTATTTGAGCTCGTGCTTAAACTTATGAAAGCCTTCCTTGCAGAACTGCTCTAAAATAAGAAAAGAAACTTTTTGTGAAGTAAGGATTTTGTCTGATGTGGTAAGAAGTGCACAGAAATGGAAAAAACACTTACTTTTTTTTCATTTCTGCGTTTTACATATAAGTTATTCCAGATTTTTGTGCAACAAAATAATTTTGCTGAAGAAAGCTCGAGGGTGTGCCGCTATATACGCTAGTGTATTTCCTGAACAATACAAATGCAGTTAAGATAGTAGCCTGGACTCTATACGGGAAAACAGAAAAAACGTCAATATAGAGCATGGCGACCGCTAATTTATGCATTGGCGTTTGTTCCCCAGGCAAAGGCATAGCAAGTGCGATTTTAACGAACCATTTGATTGAGCCAATTCAGCAGTAGGTGTTGCGTCCAGGAAATATGAGTAGCACTTATACGCACAAAGGGCAATTTTTCAAAGTTGCCCTTAAATTAGCAGCAAGCCGAAGCGGCGATTTTATTTCAACACACTGAAAATCAGAAAAGAACTGCGAGCTGAAGTTAAGTTGTTGCGCATAAAATCGTTTTCAGTTTGACTTTCCGAGATTATAACAAAAGTAGAGGCTGAAAATAATCAAGAGGAAAGCCTTCTGACAGAAGCGTTACTTAAATTAAAATTAAATAACACTTTGGAGTTTGGACAAGACATTCCTTTTACATAATTGTCTGAGAAAGAAAAGTAGTGTGCACAGAAATGGAAATGTTCGTAAGAACACGTGTTACTTCTTTTTGAATGTTGAACTAATTCCTCATTTGCGTTTCTGTTGATGATTTCACAAATTTATCTGTGAGCCTGCAATTAAACATAATCAGAACCAAACGTGCAATCAGCTACATTACCAATATCTGTTTTCCAACAGTCGATCGGGCGCTATGCTCAGCCGTACTGAGATGTTGAATAATAAAGATACTTAAGAAGTTACTCTTTGCAGTGCAGGCGGTGCAGTGGTTTAAGTCCTGGTTACGACCATTCGTCTCAGATGAGTCCGGAATCGAATCTTCGTATCCCGGTGAGGCATGAATGTTGTGTTTGATTTACGGCACTGGTTCTCCCCTTTCCTTGGAACCAGTGGCCCCAAAATTAGGGACGGCCGACTGCTTTAACCCATTGAGTTGCTCATGGTGGTCGTTGAACCTTTAATGAAAAAATAATAAAATGCCCTGCAGTAGGCGTTTCTTTTTTAAGAAAATTATCAAATTTACACACCCTTCAAGACTAGTTGATATCTTGTGAATGCTGTGAGAACGTTCCCTAGGATTATTTATCGTTTAAAAGTTCCGTTGAAAGCCAATACTTTCTGCCCTGGAAGTCATTACCAACTTTCCAACGCAGAATCATGTAATCATGTTAATCATTTTCAAAAACATTTCAGAAAGTATATCTTTTTGTGAACTCAATGATAGCGTTAAGGAAGTCATCGTGCACATGTACTGTGCTACAACGGATCTTATTCATATGGCGTTTGAAGTGGATTTCTGCGGACCAACATGACTTCTAATTCAATGTTGTCGCTATTAGATAACCCCTTACTGTTAGCCAATTTCTAAAATTTTAACGTCTTGGAGTATGCTGACGAATCGATGGAGCTACAAGGGCGAAGAAGATGAAATTAATTTCTTAGAAGAACAAATCGAGGTTGCAAAAATATGCCAAGACAGTTTTGTGTTCGATGTTTATTTCGAATGCTGCAGGGCAACATCGCCATTAGTCATGGTGACATTTTCTCAAACACGGCGTATTAAATTTCACGTTCTTATTATCAGACATTGGCGAAACATATGAAATATAAACCTGGAATTTTGTTTTGCAAAACGAAGTATTTAGAAGGCCAGACAACTAGAAACAAACTGGGGTTATAATAAACAACTAACAACTTCCCATTGTCTCCCACTAAGTAATCCACTTAAAAAACAAAATAAATGCGTTACATTAAATAAAAGAAAAAATATAGATTTGTTTCGCTCTTTGGGGAATGAACGTAGAAGTTGGTTCGCAACTTACCGATCTAGATATGCAATTCGTTTTTCCTTTTTTACGCTTTCCAACCGTAGGTCGAAGAAGCGTATATGCTCCAGCTTTGTCCTTCCGTCTGTCTGAAGGTCCGAACGATAACTCGCGTAGAAATTGTTTGGTTTCGACGAAATTTTAGTATGTGGTAGGAGACCACCTGGGGACGAACCCTGTGGAAAACGGGAAAAATGGGTTTAAAGGTCAGGATATAGGAGCGGGATATATTCTATTGTATTTATGTGT
Source organism: Macrothele yani (assembly GCA_039090855.1). NCBI lineage: Eukaryota > Metazoa > Arthropoda > Arachnida > Araneae > Macrothelidae > Macrothele > Macrothele yani. The sequence goes on along the minus strand of CM077001.1, from coordinate 154,308,125 downwards.
CATAACTTACGTAAAAACGCTTCGATTGCGACAAAACTTTAACAGCTTGTTCCGGAGGTATACTGAACCGGTTCCGTTGAATATCATAGAAATGGGGTCAAAGGTCAGAGCACAGGAACAATATTTATTCCACAGCCATTATCCTCATAACTAGAGTAATGGTTTCTGGTATGCTGGAAAGCGTATCATAATCAATGCATTGCATGATTTTACTAACTTGTTTATATATTTTGGTAAATCAAGTATCGAAGGAATACTGCCAGGTTTTAACCGCCTTCTATTCTTAGTGCCATAATATTGAAAATCATTCTCGTTAAATTGGGCAGAACATATTCGAGAATGCACATTGGGATGGAAATCACTGAGTTCCATTTTACACAGCCATTTCTTTAACAATTTCTGCCTTTTCAGAAGGAAATTATGGAAAGTTATTCTTTCTTCTGTTTTTAGGTGACAGGATTTATTAGCCAACTATACGATGAGAAAAAGTTGGGCATGTCGTTAATAAATTTACGAAAATTTCGATTTTTCTGAACCCTTGCATTGTAAGGGTTCAGTATTTATTTTTTCATAATGGAATACAAAGTGGATAATGTCCATTTTTACGTCACAAGTGCGGATGCCGGATTCAGAAATCAATTTTTCTCCAGGATTTAGAAAATGCGGACAGGACTTCGCTTTCTATAAAATGATGCCAGATTTAGCCCATTGTCAAATATTAATCGCAGAAAGCTATGACTTTACACACTAAGTGCAGGATAGCAAGCTATGCGTGTCCTACAGGAACTTGCCGGGATTGTAGCCACTCCACTGAAACTTCTCGATGACGTCACGTGCTATATCCTCATGGGCTATAAGCAGTCCCCCTTCCCTAATTTAGGGTCACTATTACCAGGGAAGGGAGAGAGCCAGTGCCGTAAGACAAACACAACAGCCATGCCTTACGGGATTCGAACCCGGACCCTTTTGGACGAATGATCAGAGGCCATCGCTTAGACCACTGCGCCACCGGGGAGGTCTGTGTAAAATGAAACGCGATGATTTTTATCCCAATCTTTGCCGGATTTAAGGCTTTTGAGGTACTAGGCCACATTTTCTATGCGCCCCCCTCCCGTCTGGCCATCCATATTTGAATTTGCTCATATAAGGTTTTCTAATAAACTTCTCTTTATGTTAAGAATATAATAACTGGTATTATAATTTTATTGTTAAATAAGAATTATTTAAATAAAAATTGATTTGATTTCACTTGTTATTAAATTAAAGGTTATAAAAAAATATTTTTAAACATAGACAAAGAGATTCATGCTTATCCATGATCAACACTTTTCTGTTTTATTCCCTCCTTTTTTCTGGATTCTACACCTGTGGCCCGTAGGCCGTGCCTAGTGGTAAATACGCCGCTGATCCCAATGTGCATTCTCCTATATGTCCTCCCACTTTGACGAGGAAGATTTTGAATATCGTAGCATTAAGAATAGAAAGCGGTTAAAACCTGGTAGTATTCCTTTGATATGTAACTTTTAAAAAATGTGGAAACGGGAAAATGAATTGTATATCTAGATCAGTAAGTTGTGTATTAACTTTTACGTTCTTTCTCCAAAGAGAGAAGCATATCTATAATTCTTCTTTTATTTAATGTTACGCATTCATTTTACTATTAAGTAGATTGCCTTGCGCGCGACAATGCGAAGTTTTCTGTTGTTGTTGTTGCTTTAACACCAGTTTGTTTCCATATTACGCATATTTTTGGACTTTAAAATGTTTTGTTTTGCAAAACAGATTTCACAGGTCTATGTTTCAGATGTTTTACCAATGTCTGACAATAAGAACGTAAATATTTAATATACCGTTTATGAGAAATGCTTCATTAAAAACTTCATGATGACTAACGGTGATGTTTTTCTGCATCATGCCAAATAAGCATCGAACACAAAATTGGTTTGGTATATAATGGCAACTTTGATTTGTTCTTCTAAGGAATTAAATTCTTCTTCTTCGACCTGTAGTTCTATTAGTCCATTTGCACACTCCACGACGTTAAGATTGTAAAAATTGGACAATAGTAAGGGATATAAGGTCAGGTGATGCGTAACTTCACAGCCTCGCCTTGACAAATGTCAACCCCGCCTTCTCGTGGTGCATCCTGTTCCCACTAAAGGGGCTCTGACGACCGCTACTAGCGGTATAAGTATAACTGTACCATCGGGATTAGAGGAAATGCTATCCCACACTCACCAACCCTCTTGGCCAGCGTGGTGAGTTATGGCCAAACCCCTCCAAAATGACCCCACAACTTAAATCTTGGCCTTCAGTCTCCGGCAGCTGGAATGTACCTGGCCAAGGCAGCGGCCAGTGCGACATGAAGGCAGAGGGTGTTAAGAATCCCCGGAGGACCGGACTAGGCTGCCATCTGATACTGACCTTGGCTACGTATAATGGACGTTCCCTATCTTCTGATTCAAGGCTTCTTGGATTGGAAGAAGAACTACAAACGATCAAGTAGGACATCGTCGGGCTAAGTGAGGTAAGGAGAAAAGGAGATCACATTGAACTGAAAAGTGGACATCTCTTCTACTATCGTGGGACAGATACTGGCAGAAATAGTGGTGTTGGATTTATAATAAACAAGAAACTGAAGGATAAAGTTGTAGAAGTTGAAAGTTCCTCTGACAGAGTTGCACGACTCGTTATCCAACTCTCGAGAAGATACCAGGCTCAGATTATTCAAACTTATGCACCCACCACAAGTCACCCTGAAGAAGAAATTGAAGAATTCTGTGAGGAAATTCGTCATCTAAATAATAAAGGTAAGCAGCACTTGAAGATAATTATGGGAGATTTCAATGCAAAAATAGGGCAACGGCAACAGAATTTTTTTTTTTTTTGATTGGAGGTTTAACGACCACCGTGAGCAACTCAATCGGCTATAAGCAGTCGCCCGTCCCTAATTTAGGGTCACTGGTTCCAGGGAAGGGAGAGAGCCAGTGCCGCAAGACAAACACAACATCCATGCCTCACCGGGATTCGAACCCGGACCCCTCACGGACGAATGATCAGAGGCCAGCGCCTTAGATCACTGCGCCACCGGGGCGGCAATGAAACTTCAGTAGGTAAATTCGGTCACGGCAACAGAAATCAGCGTGGAAATACTCTCGTTGAGTTTGCAGAGGCAGAAGGGTTTTTCATCTTGAACTCCTTTTTCAAGAAAAAGCCACACAGAAAATGGACATGGAGACATCCAAATGGGATGACAAGTGAAATTGATTTTATTATGTGTAACAAAAAATTCATCATAGAAGACTGCAGTGTGCTAAACAAGTTCAACCCAGGTAGTGACCATAGATTGGTGAGATGTATGATGCACCTCAACACAAACTCAAACGTGGCAAGCTCATAAGACAAACAAGATGTATTGACATAACCAACCTTAAAAAACACCATAATACCTTCAAGTTGGAACTGAAGAACATATTCTCTGCTTTAGAAGGCCTAACATCAAAAGAAGTGGATATTTCTGAAGTTAACAGAAAAGTAACCAAAGCTCTTATGGAAACAGCAACAAAAATAGCTGGGTCTAAGAACAAGTTGCATGTGAACAAATTATCAGGAAAAATCAAAATGTTGATGCAAAAAAGAAGAGAGATGAGGGCAACTAAAGAAGATGTGATTTCCAAAGTGGAATATATAGAGCTATGCAAGACAGTACGAAAAAGTATCACTGTAGACGTAAGGAAATTCAACTGTCAACTAGTGAGGAAACCAATTGAAAACAACAAAAGCCTAAAGATAGCTAAGGGACATCTCAGTAAGGGAAGAAAACAGATTTTGGCACTGAGAAAAGAAGATGGTTCTGTAACAAGAAATAGAGGCGAAATTTTGACAAGAGTGAAAGATTCCTATTTCAAATTATATGAAAGGGATGATACATGTACTCCAGACTTCATGAAAGGTACCAGTACCAGAGTTCTTCCAGTACTCCCAGCAGAAGTTGCACATGCAATCAAGAACATGAAGCGGGGAAAAGCTCCAGGAGAAGATGAAATTACTGTAGACATCATACAAGAAGCAAGTGGAGAAATCGAAACAGTACTCGCCCAAATTTTCACTCGATGCCTTAATGAAGGGAAGATTCCTGAGGATGGAACAACGCTACAATGATCTTGCTACATAAAGAAGGTGACATTTAGGATCTCAGGAACTACAGACCTATCAGCCTCCTATCAGTGGTTTATAAAATCTTCACTAAAGTTCTTTCACACCGTTTGAAGGTAACACTGGACATGGCTCAACCGAGAGAACAAGCTGGATTCAGGAGTGGCTACAGCACAATAGATCATATCCATGTACTGAGAGAACTAATTGAAAGAGCGAGGGAATATGAACTTCCATTGTGCATGGCTTTTATCGATTATGAAAAAGCCTTTGATTCGGTGAAACCATCAGCAGTTACAATGGCTCTGAAATCCTGCGGTATTGAAGATGCATACATTAATATTATTAAGAACATCTATGAAAATGCAAGTGCAAAGATTCGGCTGTTTGAAAATACAACACAAATAAAAATTGGAAAGGGAGTGAGACAAGGTGACACCATATCTCCGAAGCTCTTTAATGCCACATTGGAGGGTGTTTTTCAATCACTGAGCTGGGAAAACAAGGGGATAAAGATTAATGGATATTATCTAACCCACCTTCGTTTTGCTGATGACGTAGTCATTTTTGCAACTACCCCATCAGAGCTGCAGAGTATGATCCAGGAACTTGCTGACAAGAGTAAAGAAGTGGGATTAAAAATGAACTTTCAGAAGACAAAAGTGATGTTCAATGCTTTTACAAGAAACGAAGATTTGTCGATTGATGGAGAAAAGCTGGAGATAACAGACACGTGCGTTTATCTTGGACAGCAGATATCAAGTAAGGGTCACATTGATGAAGAAATTAATCGGCGTACAAAACTTGGCTGGAGAGCTTTTGGAAGAAACAGCATAATTTTCAAGAGCAATATGCCATTATGTCTTAAAAGAAAAGTGTTTGATCAATGCATCCTTCCAGTGCTTACGTATGGTGCAGAGATGTGGACCTTAACTAAAAGAGACATACAAAGGCTGCAGACAACTCAAAGAAGCATCGATAGGTGCATGCTCGGTGTAACCAGGAGAGATAAGAAGTGGAACTCGTGGATCAGAAAAATGACAAGAGTGGAAGACATCATGGTCAGAGTTAAATACCTGAAATGGCAATGGGCTGGACATCTGCCAGAAGGACAGACCATTGATGGACAGCCGAAATTTTAGTTTGGATTCCAAGGGACAGGAAAAGACCCAGAAGAAGACCTCATGGGCGATGGGTGGATGAAATTCGAAAGTATGCGGGAGTGACATGGAGGAGACTGGCACAAGACAGATCGTTGTGGAGGAAACTTGGGGAGACCTTCGTCCAGCAGTGGATTGATAACTGTTGACAATGATGATGATGATGATATTATTACTTCTTCAAGTATGAATACTAAAAAAAGTATGGCTATACTACTTGGATTTAGGTAGTATAGATACTAAAAGTATTGCTATACTACTTGGAGTTAAGTAGTATAGGCTGTAGCCATACTTATGGACTTGTCTTAAGCCACTGACACCAGGGAAGGCAGAGAGCTAGTGCTGCAAGATTAAAAAACACACTCGTGTCTTACCGGGATTCGAGGCCGGACGAATGGCCACAAGCCAGAGCTTAGACCACTGCATTACCAGGGGCCAGGGCGGCACCGGATGTTGTGCTTGTCTTACTGCATTGCCTCTACAATATCTGGAACCAATATGAGCCTAAATTCGGGACTGGCATCTGCTTACAGCACATGAAGTTACTCACAGTGATCATTCCCCCCACCCTCTTACATAAAAAAAAAACCATACACACACACGTCTACAACTTGATATTTTGGGCATTTTTCCAGATACCAAGAAGTGTCATTTTCAGTGAGTATTTTTTTCTGCAGGCATTGTTTCAGGGATTTCTGCGGGTCATTTATGGCAAACTATATCGGTGTTTTCAAAATTCAGAACCATTCGATAGCTAATTTCACTGCATACTAAATGTCTTGTTTTAGAAATGGGAAATTCTTTTTTCGATAGTTGGGCTCATTGTGTGTGAAACTATCGTTTATTTATTTATCGTTATTATTTTCTAAATGCGCAACTATTCCACAATAGATCTCATCGTAAAACCATCAGTGTTCTTGAATTGCGTAGTCTTGGACACTCGACGATCGCTCTGTCACATTTAATAAATTACTTGAAAGGAAAAGATTTCATTGTCACTCAGGACAAATTATCAGCATTTCCAAAATTACGAACTATTCGACAGTTGATCTCACAGTGTGTAAAACTACCAGTGTTTTCGAAATGTAGAACCATTCGTTAGATAATTGTCGAACTATCCATACATTTTAAAATGTTCAACGTTTTAGGCAACGATTTTACAACGAATAACATGAACTGTCGATAATTAAATGGTCGATAGTTTCCAAAACCTATCGCGCAGCGTTTTAGGCAACGGTTTTGTAACGAATAACCAAGCGAATAACATGAACAGTCGATAGTTTGCAAAAACTATCGCGATACTATCAGAAGACTAAACTATAGCGTCTAGAAGGGAAAGTGTGCCGAGCGCCTAGCGTACGTAATGATTGGCGTGGATACCGAAATTTGTCCCCTTCGTAGATGGCGCTTCGATCGCCTTCCCTTCCCTCTTTCTTACTGTGATGGGAGCGGGAAACTAAATTCGTGTTGCTTACTGTGAAAAGAACGGTAATTTAGACGAAAACGTGTTATGTTTTAGGTTTTAGAAGGAATGTGGATTACCTAAATATTGTATATAAGTTATACTTAGCTCATTATGCGGAAGAGAAATAACCATAGTTTTGTACCAGGTTGCAATACTCAGTACAAAAACAGTAAGCCGTCACTCTTTGGAATACCCAAAAATGATAAACTTTTACAGCAGTGGCAAAGATTGATTCCCGGTGCAGATGTGCAGATAAAAACTTACGACAAATTTAGTGCTGTATGTGAACTGCACTTTGAGAGATTTGTGGTTCGAAATTTTGTGCATAAAATAAATGAGGAGACTGTGTTAATACCCAGAGATCGGCCCATCTTGACACCAGATGCAATTCCAACAATATTTCCAAACCTTCCCCATTATTTGTCAAAAACTCTGGCAAAATACAGGAAAGTTAGGGAAACCGATGATAAGCCTGATGGTAATTTAAATAGCTTGGAATTCACTTCCCAAAGAGTTACACGGAACTGCCTTCTGAATATCACAGCCTTCAGTATTTTGGGGTAAGCAAATTCCTGCAAATAATTCAAAGTGCATAATTTTCCATGTTCATTCATTCAAATGTGAATTGTCAAATTCATTGACAACAGAAAAACTGGTTGTTGTTACCAAAAGTTAACCAGAGGTTACCTGTAAAGTGTATTTACGTGGAATAAAAATTAACTCAGTTTCTAATATTACTTCTAAAGATGAATCAAAATCCATTATTCGAGACACTGATAGGCTAACAGTATGTCATGGCACAGGCTCCATTTCAGAATTTGAAAATAACATGAAGTACCTTGAAAGTGGAGTTATTTTTTAGAATAATTTGTACAGCAAAAATTGTGTAACGAAAGGAACAACAAAGACTTGCCTCAGATGTAAGTATCTGCAGGGCTTACTTTTGCACAAAATAGCTTATCATAGAAGAAAGGCTACATTTAAAAATAAGTATCAAAATACAGTTCGGAAAATCAACAGGCTGAAGAAACTAGTTATTTCGCTCTCTAATTAAACTTAAAAAAAAAAAAATAAAAAAAAAAAAGGAATTTTACAGAACTTTCCATTAATGAAAAAATAGCAGAATTACGCATTAAGCAGCAGCAAATGGTTATTCATTGTTATAAGGCAGCAAAAGAAATCTGCAAGAGGTATGTCATATACCAAAGAATGGTTACTTGAATGCTTACTAATGCACATAAAAAGTCCAAAATTGTACGAGCACATACGGAAACACAAAATCATGATCCTACCTAATAGAACAACTATTAGAAAGTATATTTCAAATTACAACAGCAGTTTTGGATTCAATGCACTGACGTTTGAAACTATTTCAAAGAAAACAAGTGAAATGGAGCCTTTTGCAAGACATGGTGGTATATTAATAGATGAAGTGAAGCTTACAGAAAAACTGCATGCAAAATCATCTGGTGAAATATTAGGGTTTGTTCATATTGGGCCATACACTTCAAAAACTGTTAAGTATACCCCATGTAATCACGGACTGGTAATGGTGTTTCAGCCATTAAATGGAGATTGGACCCAAATAATTGGTGTTTTTGCCACAAGTAACAATATAAGTGGAACTTTGCTAGCAAAATTAATTATTAAAGCTGTTATTCTCACTGAAAATGCAGGTCTGTTTGTTAATTTCATTACGTGTGATGGGGCTTCTTGGACCAGGAATATGTGGAAGACATTTGGTATATCAGCAGACTGTTCTGGAACTAAATACAGCATTATGCATCCTACAGATTGTTCTAGTTTACATTTCATATCAGATTTTCGCCAGTCAAAGCGAGCCTTGCTTCATCGTAGCTCAGCTATTTAGAGTCAGGTCGATGCTTAGCAAATTCCCAGTTATACAGGTAAACACTGGGGAAGAAATATTTCTTCTTATTATACGTGGGAAATATATCTCTATAAGCAATCTGAAATCGCATATTTACTGTTACGTAACTGAAATCAAACGATCGTCCATGGAATGGAAACATGTCACCTCCCCAACAAGGAAGACGTGAAAAGTCCAACTGTCTCTGTCTGCGGGAGTGGTCATGATGACTGTGAATCTGTTGTTTACACAGAATTTCTGTCAAAAGAGACAACCATCAAGTGACTCATATTGCCAAACACCATTAAATTTGCGAAATTCAATTAAGGACAGATGCCGGGGTAAGTTGAGCGAAGGTGTCACACTGATGTCCAAGAACATTACACAGCACGGAAAACTAAGGGAATTGCTGCATTAATTCAAGTCGGAATTGTGGCAGCATCCACCTTATAGCCCCAACTTATCCCCATGCGGCTACCATTTGTTCGGTAAAATGAAACAGGAGCTTAGTGGACAATGATTCCCAACGGATGAGGCTGTGAAAAGTGCGGTCCTTAACTAGTTGCACCAAACTGGACTTTTCTTGTACAGGTATGGGAAAGTTAATCGCACGTTCCGATAAATGTTTACAGTCCTTAGGCGACTATGTCGAAAAATGAATTAATGTTGTAAACCAACATACATCCCCTGAGTATATCCTTGATTTTTTTATTCAACAGTGTAACTAACTTTTGATCCACCCTCATATTATTAAAGCACTTTGCTACAATTCAGAAATTAATTTTTTAGTTTGTTTTAAAAATTAGCATAAATACTACATTTGGATAAAGTATCAACTTACCTATTGACTATGAATTTGTCTTGTATCTTCAAGCGGAACAAAGTAAAAAATACTATTAAAAATAAACAAATGGGTCCATTCTTTTACATAAATGTACCTCAAATGTCTGTTTCAAATAGTTTGAAAGAAGGAAGTCATCACAAGCTAAACAGTATTCAGCTTCAGATTGTTACCCAAACTTCCTTTATGTGATAGCATCTGCAACAAAGTTATAGATACACACAACAAAATAAAAAAAGAATTCTTGCTAACCAATGGCAGAAATTAAGACATCTGTTTCAAATAGTTTGAATCATCACAAGTTACATCAAAATTATCTCAGCTTTAGATCCTCCAGTGTGTGTTACCATCTGAATATTTTATGTATGAGTTATGTCAATTATTTTCTTTACCTAAAATCTACTCTTGTAATGTTCATACCTGTGATCTACTTTTTTATAAAACATATTTGATATCACTTTTTAGATTAGACAACATTTTAACAGTATAAATAAATATTTCCCACACATTTCTAAAGGAATTAAGCAGAATTGGTTAGTAGTTTTTCATAACACTAGGGAATTTATACATTTTACTAACATTCTTTACTAGAAGCCAAATTTGCTCATTATAGTAAAATTAAATTTTTACTTTCAATATACCTACTATAAATGTCAAGCTAAGCACTAGTACACACACACACCAGTGCTGAGACGGGCCGAGCCCGAACCGGGCGCTGGCTGTGTAATACTTACTGGAGTTCGGGCTTGGAGAGAGGGAAGAATTTTCTTCCTTTTTCTTTTAATGTGATTTTATATAATTTAGCACACGAGACTTTTTTACACTTTCTAGTTGTGAAAGAGAATTCTTCAGCAACTGGGTCAAATGGGGAGTAGGAATTCTGCAGGGCTATCCATTCCGGGCTTGGATAACAAAATACCATAGGCCATGAATTACAGGATTTCTGCCAAGGATAAGTTTTAAGAAGCATAGATAGTAGATAGCAAGCTGACGGAATTTTGCTCCCTACCTCAAAGGGGCAGCTCCCTGCTAATTCTATTGAGCAACATACGACATAGTTTGTTGTGCCTCCAGATGTCCCCCCCCCTCCCCCAAAAAACATTTCGGGAATAAATGAATGGTTAAAGGTAACTATAGAAATAGATAGACATCCCTTCTCCACTCCGCAGTTGAGAAAGACATCAGTTAATTGCATGGGTAGGAAAGAGTGGAAGTCTGGAAGACTTTTTTCAATGCTTAACAGGTTAATCATAGTTTTCGGGCTCGTTCGAGCTGACATACTTCAGGCTCAGGATCTTGAAATTCAGCCCGAACTCAGCTCTGACACACACACACACAGTAACACTTCAGTTAATTTCTCACAGGTGTTTTTATCAAAAATTTTATGGCAATGAAGTCATAGTGGTAAGTATGAAAAATAAGAGAAATTTCCTGGAATTTTTTGGTACAGTATTGAAACATAAACAAAAATGCTACAATATTACTGCTAACATTTATTAATCTGAAAATAAGTGACATGGAACTCGTACGGGTATGGTGTCGTTGAGGGACTAGCCGGACCCCATGACGCGAAGGAGTACAGCATCATCTTCCACGGAAAGAAAATAGTCCATAGATTTTCAAATGAATTTTGACAGATGAAATCAAACCTGCTAGTAAATGAGGACCTCTGGTCCATTTTGAAGACGGGCAACCACTGCACAAACAGTATTAGTTCCAATTTGAAAAAAAAAAAAGACACCACCAAATATTAAATACAAATCTTCAGTACAGAATGCCACCAACCACTCCGCATCACTGTGTGAATATGTGATGAAGCAGAAAAAGATTGGAAATATGTTACGAGAAGCTAACTGAAGTACTGCTTCCTGGTATACAAGTTTCAAATAAAATTAAACCAAATATGACGGATCTTTACTTTCCAGTTTCAAAGATAACTTTTCAGAAATGTTATCTTCATTTATTACAGAAGAAAAATACATTTCAATACTTTAACCAACCTGGCTATACACTTTTGCATATAAAATATTTGATAAGTTTGAACTCTTTTTCCTATCTCAGGACTTACTCTGTGCACACTATGCACTAAGGAGAGGCACACAAAACTAAGCGTTCAGACTTTCAACTTCTTAATTTTCCTTTCACGTGATTTCAAATAATTTCAGTTGTCATGTTTGGCTTTCACTAAGTTGTTCAAGAGTATTTTCCAGCTGAGGAGAGTTATGTTTTCCTATTTAGTTTTCAAGCTACTCATACACAAACATTCCACGGAAAATGAACAAGGAAATCTAAAATCAGAACTTTGTCTGTTTAAATGTATGCAGCAGATTTTGTATAAGACAATTGGTATGGCAAAAGTTGTAAGTCTCCTTTTGACTTCTATAATTTAACTAGCAGCCACTAACACTGCAACACTGTGGCATGGCAAATTTTGGCAATTCCTGTAAAAAGAATTACACCTTTTAATACAAGTGAAGAACTAGATATGAAATTTTTAATCGAAAGTAGTTCCCTATGTTTTGTACAGTTAGAATAAAGTTGACCATGCAAGTTTTTCAACATAATCTGTCCACACTGTTCAGACAGCTTTAGTAAATTCAATCAGACAAATGCTATATCACAGTTGCATTAAGTTACGAAATTAAAAAATGTACTCTTTAATTCAGAGACACATTACAATGCAACAACAGTTCAAGCATTAATTTCGTAAAGAAAGGGCTAACGATTGTTGGAGATGCAAATGTTATACAAATTACGAAGGCTAATTTCCTGAAAAGTTGCCCTGATTTCTGGTAATATTCAAGCTCTATGTGAATCGGCATTGGCAAAATATATTAATTATTCTATTTGAAATAAGAATTCAACACTACAGAATAACTCACTTCTTTATACTTCACTATTCATGAGACATGAACAGATTTCAACACGTGTGAAACTAAGATCTACTCATTAAACCTATAATTATTACTAAAACTAAATAAAACGTTTACTAAGAATTAACCTTACCTTAGAAATATAATAATACCTACCTTACAAAACTATACGTGTATCCAAATGGCAATAAACGGAACACTCACTCAATACAAACAAATGTGAACCAACAATGAAACGCAATGGCTGTTCAACCGATTGACTTGGCGACAGCACTAAGTTGTGCACGTGACTATTTCGCACCGTAGCCTGTCTTTTTCGTCAGATTCGACTCAGCTTACCACTAGCCGCTACTAAGTGACATACATTTAAATTTTCCAAACAGCACTTCTTTACTTGGCACATACAAGCCATTTGTTAGCCTTTTGGTAGGCATTCTTCGAGGAGGTAGCATATCAATTTAAATCACGCATAATTATACTTTCAATTACATTTGCCGACGCTGCACTCTGCGCCAGACGTAGACATTTCACTGAACCATAAAATGTGTTTCCATAATCACACACTTAAGAAAATCGTACATATCCTAATCCAACCCCTGTTGTTTGGTTCACATTGCACAACTGTACACACAATCTTTGACACAGACGCCGTCTGCAGCGCCGCGATGCGGCGTGGGACATATTTCGAACGCAGATTTTGAGTTCGCACGGCACACTTCCCCTTTTAGACGCTATAACTAAACTATTCGAAACTGGGCTGTCGATAGTGCTGCAACTATCGATAGTATCGATAGTGCGAATACTATCGCCCATCCCTAGTTCACTGATTTACTGTGCGGCTGTACATGTGTTCCGCGTGCTGGTAAGTTTTAATGATTGTATTCCGTTGATTTCTAAATTGAGAAGCTGAACTCCTTTAGTGTTAAAATTAAAATTAAAGTTGTAAGAATATGAAGTTACACTCAAAAGTTTAAATCGGACTCCAGAGCTGATTAAACATTTGATTCCTGTATAAACTTTAACTTAGCTCTACTAAGAAGGCACAAATGAGATTGTTCAGCTTCTACCTACAAGTCAAAAAAGCTTTCGTCAATGCAGGATATCTTGGTAACACAGTGCCGTATGCGGCTTCCTCACAAACCGCATGGTATAGTATATATGTAGTTTCATTAAATTGGCAGTCACATGTCACTGTTAATGAATATTATCTGTGTTCAAAATAATTTGTGTAATGCGGGAGTGTTTATATTTTTCACCGAATTAGCCAAAATCGTGACTCATTTCCCCCCTCCCCCAGAAATTCGTATAGATTATGCATGAACTAAGTCATGTACTTCGTCTATTTACTGAGGGGCTGCGCTGGCTTTTGTAAAGTTTTCGCCAAATAAAATTTTTTTTTGCCAATGTTTTATAATAGTACAAAAAGGTAATCGCCAAAGCTTTTTTTTTCTTCGTCAAAACAATTTTTCTCAAATTGCGTCGCCAGCGCGACCCATGTTTTAACTAGTGGGGTTTCAGAAGTTTCATGGATTTTGTATTTTCATGGCTACGGTGTACACTATATTGACAAAAGTCACCCGACACCTAGAAGAGAAACGCAACATAGCATTTATTGACATACATTTGTATGGTGTCAGTCCACCTTTGGCCGTAATGCATGCACTGACCCTTCGAGACATACTTTCAACAAGACTTGGAAATATTCTAGTTGGATAATGCTTACCTAGACATTCTGTTTCTAGCGATGATTCACATTTCTCGCAAGTGGTTCGGTCTTCATTGAAGTTGTTGTCCGTCTTATGTGATACAACTGTTCACTCCAATTATCTAGCCTTTGGAAAGAGCTAATAAGACAAGATAAAACAACAAAAGAAAAACCGACAAAAAAAGACAAGGGAACAGGGATAGGAAAAGAAAAGAAAGCGGAAAGACATCAATGACCATTTGAACGAGAGAAAAAAAATAGAATTAGTGAAACATAGATGGCGCTAGCTAGGCCTGGCCAAGAAACATATCTAAAACAGCATATCCGACGAATGGCAACGCGGGGTAACGGACTTCATTGGCGAGAAGTAAACCACGAACATCGATGGAAAAGTCGCCACGCTCCTGAAGATGCCCAAAGACTGGGCGAAAAATTTAGAGTATTAATAACAGTAAAGAGTTGATGTTTTTGAATTCTAAAGTGAAGATCTACTGACTCTACCCAAAGTGAACAGTGAGGTGGATATGAATGGCTGTATCACATACAACGGACAATAGGACAATAACTTCAACGAAGACCGAACCACGTGCAAAAAATGTAAATTTTCGCTGGAAACAGAATGCCTAGGTAAGCATTATCCAACTAGAATATTTCCAAGTCTTTTTAAATATTGCACGTAAAATTGAATAGTAGCCTATTCCGATCTATTTCTAAGTCGGAAGATGAACTGCTAATGTGAACTTTCGACAAGGTTTTGGAACACAGCGATGGGTATGTGCTTCCATTCAGTACATAATGCTGCTGCTAACTGTTGCTTAGTAGTAGGCCTTGGTTCCAAACTTCTTATGTGGCGCTCTAATTCATCCCATAGGTGCTCTATGGGATTAAGATCGGGGCTCTGTGCTGGCCAGTCCACACACGATATGGAATTATCGTCAAACCATGCTGTAACAGTCCTTGCTTTATGGCTCGATGCATTATCCTGCTGGTACCAACAAGGCTCGGTTCCATAGTATTGCTACAAAGTTAGTAGGGCATAATTATCCAGAATATTGAGGTAAACAGCAGTTTATGAAATGTAGTAAAAATACTTTGTTTCTTATATTGTTTCTGAAATGTTCAGAAAAATATTAAGTATGTGCATATGATGTGTTCATATGTCTGTATTCAGGCATGTGAAATTTTTGGTTCAGGCATGCAAATTTTTGGACAACATTCCTGACTGGGCATGTTACAATTTAAAAATTTTTTTAGCCCAAAAAACAATTTCTGGCTTACAAAGGATTTCATTAGACACTTGAGCCAAAAAACAAAGATATGCTGATGCCTTGTGAAAGAAAGATATTGTAAAAGCAAAATGTGTGTGTGAAAGGTTACAACTAATACCATCTATGAACTTCTTGCTCCATGACACAATCTTAAGTTCACAGCACCAGCTTCTAAAGCCAGCTTTTCAATTCTGATGCAAAAATAAAAGCTTCGCCTTTCTTGGAAAACCATGTCTTCCATTTTTAAAACATTTACTCGCAATAAATGGATTTTTTTATACCCTTGGAACACTCGAGCTTACCCTCAGCATAGACCATCTGCCATAAAAAAATACAGTACAATTAAATAAAAATAGCTGTAAGTAAACATTGGTGCTATAGGATTCCATCAGGCACCTGAGCCAAAAGGAGACATACTGATGCCTTGTGAAACAAAGATATTTTATAGAGGTGAAACAAAAGGTTTCGAGTAAATACAAGATTTAAAAAAAATATTAAACTTAAAAAGCTAAGTATTTATGAGATATTAAAATTAGTAATGTTAAACATTGTTTTCAAACAGCATTATTAGACAAAAAGTCTGTCTTTTTTTAATTAGTCTTTTTTATTTATTTGTTTCAATCAGTTTCTATAGTTCATGATTATTGCATGACTTTTACACTGTTTCATGTCTTGTTCATGTATCCTGTCATGTGTGTGCTTTTTTGTCATGTTTTAACATTTAAAGAAAAAAATCCGTTTCTGTGCATAACTGTGGTGCTCTGGGGCCCTTTTACATCTAAGTCCAAATAACCATCCACCCACAGAGATCGCATTCCTCCTAAAATTCCTAAAATTCCTAATATTTTGTGACCCTCCTTAAATTCCTAAAATTAGACCTAAAATTTGCTATTCATCCTAAAATTTTCGTAAGCTTATTTTTATTAAAAACACAACCGTTATTAACGCCAATAAATTTACCATTACGGTAAGGTAAAAAGACCTGTTATTGTAGAAACACAGCCTATATGCTGTGCTGCTGAAGGAGGGAAAAATGACACCATCGAGATGCACTTGCTTCGGGGCGGGCGTTCCATTTTTTTGCCTTCGAACAGTTTTCGAGAGTTACAAGAGATCTAAGGGAAAAGGGGAGGGGTCATTTTCACCCCTGGTTTGCGCTTTGCAGACGAACTCCGTGGCACGCAGAAGATCGTACTTTATTTTTGTACATGCCTTGTGGAACCTCCTCTTTCTGCTGATGTTTTGTTATTGTAAACCGCAGGTGGGTGGAAGCAAAGAGGAAACATGTGGTCTCCTTCCGTAACCTCCGGTAATGACGATGGGATGGTAGCTGAGTATTATCTTGGCAGGCAGTAGAGCACGTGATCATTGACCTTCGATCATGCGTCGGCGACAGCGACCTTCGATGCGCAATATATCTCGGCTCCGACTCGCTTTGACTGAACTTGCGTGAGATGCGTGTGATAGTTTCTGGTTTTACGTCTTTTATGGTGTTCTCTGTGCTGTGTGCAGGTTCAGTTCTCTAGTGGTGACCTGCTTTTTTTTTTTTTTTTTCATATCTTCTGACATCCTCGCAGCCAAATTTCGGGAAGTTGTCTGGTTTTGCAATATTGGAACGTGTTTTTGTACTTCCCTTTCATTTTCTGGTTAGTAATACAAGTGTTTAAGATGCCTAAATCCAAAACGAAATTTCAAGATGCGTGGCTCGCCAAAGAATTGGACGGAGTGAAGTTGAAAGAATGGTGTTCTGCAACTGAAACAATATTTTCTGCTAAGTGTATATTGTGTTCAGAAATTTTCAACATTTCTAATAGTGGCTTTTCACAAGTAAAAGCGCATCATAAAGGAAAAAAACATTTGCAGAAATTTCAAAGTAAATTTCAAAATAAGTCCATCCTGAAAGCCTTTGGAGGACGGGATCTTCAGCCCAAAACAAATATTAGTGAAGTACTGAGTCATGATTTACAGTTGGCTAAAGCCGAAGCATTATGGGCCATGAAAGTTGCTAAGGACAATATGTCTTTTGTTTCATGCACTGAAACAGTTGAACTTTTCAAAGAAATGTTTCCTGATTCTGCTATTGCAGCCAAAATGCAACTTAAAGAAAAAAGTTGCTTATGTGATATCACATGGATTGTCAAAATATTTTGAAGAGGATTTGAAAAAAGACATTGCATCTAGTAGCCCAGGAAAGGTTACTATAGCATTTGATGAAACTACAAATACACAAGTGAAACGGCAGTTGGATGTGTATCTCAGGTACTGGTCTTCAGAAATAAATTCAGTTTCTTGCCGATACCTAACAAGCGTTTTTCTGGGTCATGCAACAGCAGATATTTTGCTAAAAGAAATTCTTGATGTGTTATCATCCTTCAATATTTCGTTGAACAGAATTATTTGTGTATCCATGGACAGCCCAAATGTAAATAAGTGCTTTTTACGCAAATTCAATGAAGTTGTAAAACAAGAAACAGGCCAGAAATCTTTGGAACTAGGTTTTTGCAACCTGCATGTTGTTAGTAATGCATTTAAAATTTTTTTGACAAGCTTAAATATAGATTTTGACGAATTTGCTACTGATATGCATTACTTTTTAAAGAGTAGTGCTGCAAGACGAGAGGATTATAAATCTGTCGAGGATATAATATTGGTCACTGCCAAATTTCTTTTGCGTCATGTCAGCAACAGATGGTTAACCGTTGGTTCTGTAGCCCAGAGGCTCTTGGATCAATGGCTAAATATTACAGAATATTTTTTAAACTTCTTGCCATCTCAAAAAATATTTGAAAAACAACTGCGCAATTCGGCAAGGTATAAAAGAATTCACTGTTTCCTGAAAAATGAGCTTACTCCTTGCTATTTAGCATTAATTTCATTTTCACACCAACATTTTGAAAAGTTTTCATTATGTTATCAGAGTGAAGAACCAAAAATACACCAGTTATATTCTGATTTAAATACTTTAATGAGGAATGTTATGGCTCAGTTTATCCAAGATGATGTTATAGCAGGGAAATTTGGAGAAGACCTAAAGAATGTAGATTTTGAAAACAAAAATTCATGGAAAAAACTAGGGGAGTTAGAAGTTGGTATGAAGACAAAAAAATCTCCTCAGGAATGTTCAGGAGACCAGGCAGAAATTATTTCTCTTAGATGTAAGATCATCACTAATTGCAACCACAAAATATTTAAAGTCAAATTTGCCATTCTGCAATCAAAAGCTAAGAGACATAGAAGTTTTAAAGGTAAAAGAACCAAAGAAAGAGTCAACTCAACTTTCAGTCACTGAAGGACTTTCGGAAATAACCAGAATTTCAAGTGTTTTGCATCTTTCTGAGGAACAAATTGATAGAGTAAGAGAAGAGTGGAAACTTTTAAATTGCGATAAGCCAACTCTAGATGAACTAGTGAAATTTTCAGAGGAAGGGCATATTCCAGTGCGGATTGATCATTACTGGCGTAATATATTTAGTATTAAAGACTCTAGCGGAAAAGAAAAATACTCAAATCTTGCTAAACTCATAAAGTCAATTTTAGTTTTACCTCATGGTAATGCTGATGCAGAAAGGGGATTTTCGGTTAACACTGCTCTGTTAAGGAAGGACAAGGCTAACTTAAAAGACTCAACTATAACATCATTAAGAATAGTTAAAGGGGCCATTAAACACTATGGATGTGTAAGTAAAGTTCCCATAACAAGAAATTTGTTAAATAGTGTTTGTGATTCACATAAATTTTATAAAGAGTATGTTGATAAGCTGAAGGAAGAAGAATCAAAAAAGGTAAAAGAAAGGAAGCAGAAAGAGAGGGAAAATAAGGAAAAGCAGCTAGAGAAAAAAAGAAAAGCTGAGTTTGATGACAAAATAAAAGAAAATGATGCAGAAATAAATAGACTTAAAAACGATAAAGAAGCCTCCCTAGCAATAATTCAAGAGGGAACAGAAAGAATGAGAAAAGCTGTAGAAAAACAAAATACTGTTGAAATAGCAGTTGCCTCTAACTTGATTATACAAGGTTCAGCTGAAATAAAGAAAACTGAAAGTAAATTAGTTGTGGTAGAAGCAGAAAAAGATAGGCTAATCAGGAAAAGGTTAAAACAATAATATGAAAAAAGTAATTCAGTGAACAATTGTACATAGTTCTTGGTTTTCAATTACCTTTTTAGGATATAATTTAATGTGAAACCTGAAAACTACTGTGAAAATCGTGAATTGCTTCTGGTTCAACAGCATATTAATGTTCAAAGTGAAACTTGAATGTGGTAAATATACTTGAATATGATAATAACACGTGAAAAGATAAGAACTGAACATTAGAAGTAAATCATACTTAAACTTTAGACATTAGACGTTATGCAAAAAATTTGGGTGTTAACTTCGACCATATATACTAATGGACTGCACATTGGCAATAGCTGCATCAAAGCCGCCATGGCTCAAACATTGGGCACGTCATCATCAGACTCCAAATTTCGTGTAAAAATGCTGTTATGATTACTAATTTATGCTGCAGAACTTCAGTGTTTTCGGTGTATTATGTGAATGCGCCTCATATATAATGAAAACTCTTCAGGTAAGTTTACTTATGAGCTATATACATGCATGATCGGGTTGTTTACATTTTGTGATTTATAATGTGATGAACATTTGCGAAGAATTTGGAACATGCATTCCATTTTTTTCTTAAGTTACTATATTTTTATATCAATAGCTGCAAGTTTCTGGTTAAGTAATTGAACTTTATTGACTTAGGTATTTAATTCGTTTCTTACCCATGAAAAATCATAGAACTTTCTTTACTATATCGCTCAGAGCAACCATAAGCACAGCAGGTGTAACCCATCTTTTTGACTGTTGTCATGTGATTTTATGTTGGAGCCAGAAATTTTGATGTCATGCGCAGTCTATCAGTATATATGGTTGAAGGGTGTGAAGCAAACTCTTTACAATGTATACAAAGTTGTTTTACTAGATGTATACAAATATACATCTAGTTTTTATTGAAATACACTCCTAAAATTTTCCTAAAATTTTTCTAAAAATTCCTAAAATTCCTACCTAAAATTTTCCAGAAGTATGCTATGATCCCTGCACCCATCTCCAAGCACTCCGTCTACAGCTGTTGATTAAGGATACATGTACTACCAAAAAGCCTTACATCTTCCACAAAAAATGCCATCAATACCACCCCACTCCCAGTGTATTTTATGTGCTCAGGTTTCTCTTGTGCAAGAGAAGCCTAACGTGTGAAATCACACACGCCGCCCCGGTGGCGCAGTGGTCTAAGGCGTTGGCCTCTGATCATTCGTCCGTAAGGGGTCCGGGTTCGAATCCCGGTCAGGCATGGATGTTGTGTTTGTCTTACGGCACTGGCTCTCTCCCTTCCCTGGAACCAGTGACCCTAAATTAGGGACGGGCGACTGCTTATAGCCCATTGAGTTGCTCACGGTGGTCGTTAAACCTCCAATCAAAAAAAAAAAAAAAAGAAAACACGCATGTTGAGCTTGTCTTGTACAAGCTTGTCATGTAAGCCAATTCCAACCACTTGAAATTTTAAGTTTTATTTTCACCCAACTGTTGTAAATTATGATAAGATTTCAACACTGCATTTTGTGTATCTGTTTAGCCCAGTAATCACAGTAAGTTTTTGGATAGCTGGGGTAAAAATACTTCTCACATGCCTTTCAAGAAGTTTTGTTTACAAATGACTGCCATAAAAATTTTCACTTCTAAAAACTTTTTTTTAATTCTATTAAAAATATATACATTACAATGAAAAAATGTGTTCTTTAGACATGCAGTTCTTTTAATTATTTTAATAAGTATAGCAAAATTTAAACTAGAGTAACAATTCCTAAGGTTAAAAACATGCGTCCTTCCCTCTGTGACAAAGACAAAAAATTCTGTGGTACATGTGCGTGCAATACTTTCTACACATGTAATTTAGTATTGCAACAGGTTGTAATTGAGAAGATCTTAGTCTCTCATATAATATAAAATAAGGTCTGCTTTGTTAAGTTCTGTTCATTTGCTAGAAGAAATCACTCGTGTATCTATACACTGAATTAAAATCTAAGGCATAATCACATTCTTTTTACGGATGTAATGGAGTGTCATCAGTAGGTTTTACTTTGATTTAATGTTGTAATTATTCAACAATGCTGTTCCACAAACCTTTGGAACCCCCCCCCCCCAAATGTTTTCTTCTCCCCCAGAGTCGCACAATAAAGATGTACATGCGTACGCAGATTGTTTCCAAATTATTATTAGCAGATTTTGCAGATAGTTTTGGCTCGTAGATTAAAAAAAATAAAGATGTTATTTACAGCAATTAAAACACTTAAGGCTTTACTCAGATTAATATATTTAATTCTGTCTTAACGTGAGTATGCTCAACTATTTTTCACATCTTCAGATGAGTTCTTTTGTTTTTATAGACGTTTCTGGCCTCTTGATTTTATCAAGGCCTGTTCTCAGTATATAGGAACAGTAACAAAAGTTCCATTTACACAGAAAGAATTTAAATTTTATTGCCAGGTTTCTCTTGCAATTTCCAGTTATAAAATTAAAATCATTTCCTTTTGTATTTTATAAGTCTACTATTTTTGAATTAAGTTGTGGAAAATGCTATTTATAATTTTTGAAGATTCATTAACAGAACTGCTTTTCTAGATATAAAAACTTTCCCTAATTATCTTGTTTTTATGAGGTTCATAGTTCAATATTTTAAACTTTTGGCCTTAAAGTCCATTTTACACACATTTCTACGCATTCAGTCGTAATGTACTTTTGTCCTCTCTGGAATCTGTAATGTTCTAATAATTATTTATTGTTATATTAATTTTTCTTTTAATTATTTTATTCTATTGTTATCGTGATTTGCGGGTGTGCAGCAAGATTTTTGTTTTAATGGTTGTGTACGCAGACGCATTTTATTTTTATACCACTATGCTTCCCCCCATTTTTGTTTGGGGCTTGCACACAGACACACTGCACCCTACAGCCCTTTGGCGGCTCTTTCGTTTGCCATGCTATAGCAGGGCAAAGGTGAGGAATGAGGAGGAATCATGTCATCGATTGCACAACTGTTATGTTGAATGGTCAAGAGAAATAATGATAATTAAAAAACCTCTTAGAAGTCAGTTTTTAAATTAGGATGGATAATTTTTGAAGCAGTAAAAATAAGTCTCAATTTTTTTTTAGGAAGTAATTTTTGTCCTAGTTGTAAATGAATTTATGGCACCTCTGTTCATATTGTACTGTGAAATAAACTTTTTTATGGGTCTTATAGAGGTTATTATTCAAAAAAGTTGGTGGTCAAATTTTCGAACTAAAGCCTAGTTCATCATCAGGACTAGGTCACTGGAGTAGTTGCTGCCACTCAGTTGGAAGAGTCCAACCGCAATTATCGTTAATTGTGGTACTTCTTCTTCTTGCTATTTTGATCCCTTCTTCTAGTTTCCTCTTTACTAAGTTTGGCTGGTGAGCGATTATTCTTACTGAGTCCCAATTTATGGAGTGTCCACTAGCTTGTATATGTCTGTCTAGCCCTGTTTTGTTACTAATGTTCCTAATAGCTGCTTGGTGTTCTTTCATTCGGACTTTAATACTTCTCCCTGTTTCTCCTATATAGCTGAGTCCGCAGTTACAGTCGATGCAATATATTACTCCTTCTTGCAGTTGGATGTCCATTTCTTTCTGCTTTAAAGCTGGCAGGAATTTCTTTAATTTGTTACTTAGATCTGGAGCAAGCCTGATATTATAGTTTGCTCTGATCCTCTTCAGTTTTTCGAAAAGTCCCTTGTGGTACATAATTTTGCTGGTGAATTTGAAGTTGTTTATTTCCTGCTTCTTTTTTGGCACTTGTCTAAATAATTTCTCGACATAAGGGGAGGGGTAATTGTTTTCTGCCAATATTTCTTTTAATTCTACTCTGTGAAGATCTTTTTGAGCATCTGAAGAGACCAGGACTTCAATTTTTTCCTAAAATTGTCTCGCCGTATTCGATTTAATATAATCAGGGTGGAATGAGTAGAAGTCTAACATTTTTCCTGTGTTAGTGGGTTTTCTAAAAAGCTGATTGAATATTCTCCCCTTTCTTGAGGTCAAGATTAAATCAAGGAAATTGATGCTATGGTGTTTTTCCAGTTCCAGGGTGTACTGCAAGGTATTTTCTAGTGAGTTAAATTCTGCTAGAATCTGAGAGGGTAGTGATTGGTCCTCAGTATCTACTATAATTAGGACATCATCCATAGAGAGCAAATATTGAAGGTTGTATAAGGATTTTTGCCTCTAGTTTATTTACATAATAATTTGCAAGAAGAGGTGCTTTTTCGAAAAACTGAAGAGGATCGGAGCAAAATATAATATCAGGCTTGCTCCAGATCTAAGTAACAAATTAAAGAAATTCCTGCCAGCTTTAAAGCAGAAAGAAGTGGACATCCAACTGCAAGAAGGAGTAATATATTGCATCGACTGTAACTGCGGACTCAGCTATATAGGAGAAACAGGGAGAAGTATTAAAGTCCGAATGAAAGAAAACCAAGCAGCTATTAGGAACATTAGTAACAAAACAGGGCTAGACAGACATATACAAGCTAGTGGACACTCCATAAATTGGGACTCAGTAAGAATAATCGCTCACCAGTCAAACTTAGTAAAGAGGAAATTAGAAGAAGGGATCGAAATAGCAAGAAGAAAAAGTACCACAATTAATGGTAATTGCGGTTGGACTCTTCCAACTGAGTGGCAGCAACTACTCCAGTGACGTAGTCCTGATGATGAACTAGGCTTTAGTTCGAAAATTTGACCACCAACTTTTTTGTATAATAACCTCTATAAGACCTGTAAAAAAGTTAATTTCACAGTAATTTTTGTTTTTGATGCATGAAATATGTTTGTCCAGGCGTTAACGTGATCTCTGGTTTAGCCTGTTATTAAAAATATGAAATATGTTTTTGTATGAGACCTTCTCTGCTTTGTTAGTTCTGTGGTCAGATTCCTTAGTAATCTTTCTCGCATTGTTCATAACACCATTTTAGCATATTGATTATCTTCAATTATTTGAAAATTCTTAGCGTTCGCTTTTATCACGTTATATTCTGGATGTCGGAAGTTAAAAATTCCTTGTATTTGAAACATATTACTATAAAATAGAATAAAAAGGCTTTACTCACAATGTTTTTTGGTGGTCCTCTTCCTTTCACTGCTTTCAATTTTTGAATTAAAAATATTATGCCATTATTATTCATGCCAAAAATTTGGTAACATGTTCACGTTTGCAGGTACCCTGTTGGTGAGTATGGCTTAAAAAACAAAGTCTTGGTTCTTCTAAGGTGAGTATGGCTTAAAAACGAAGCCTTGGTTAAAACTCAATGAACAAACAAAGTCTTAGTTAAAACCTAATGACCAATTGAAGATATTCGAAAAAACCTGGCCATATATTGACTTTTTAAGTATTTTTTAAAAATGAAGTCTTGGTTCTTCTAAGGTGAGTATGTCATGAAAACGAAGTCTTGGTTAAAACCCAATGAACAAATGAAGTCTTAGTTAAAACCTAATGACCAAATGAAAAAATATTCGAAATTGACTTTTAAGTATTTTTCATAGAAGATCACAAAGGTGAGTATTCAAGCCTTAAGAAGCAAAGAAATTCTGGTCAGAAATCCTAATGAAACAGATAAAAAGTTAAAAAATAATCTTAAAAACCTTGGAATCGCTGTCTCTCAAACTTCCAGACACTTCCGACCGTCCTCCTCGCTCTTCGTGCTGTGTCGCAAAGGACGCTCCCACTTGCAACACAGCACGAAAGAGTGAGGACGGCCGGAAGTGTCTGTAAGAAGTTTGAGAGACAGCGGTTCCAAGGTTTTTAAGATTTTTTAACTTTTTATCTGTTTCATTAGGATTTCTGACTAGAATTTCTTTGCTTCTCAGGGCTTGAATATTCACCTTTGGGATTTTCTATGAAACATACTTAACAGTCAATTTCGAATATTTTTTTCATTTGTTCATTAGGTATTAACTAAGACTTCGTTTGTTCATTAGGTTTTAACTAAGACTTCGTTTGTTCATTGGGTTTTAACCAAGACTTCGTTTGTTCATTGGGTTTTAACCAAGACTTCATTTTTAAAAAATATTTAAGAGTCAATATAGGGCCAGGTTTTTTTGAATATTTTCATTTGGTCATTAGGTTTTAACTAAGACTTGGTTTGTTCGTTGAGTTTTAACCAAGGCTTCGTTTTTATGCCATACTCACCTTAGAAGAACCAAGACTTCATTTTTAAAAAATACTTAAAAAGTCAATATATGGCCAGGTTTTTCGAATATTTTCATTTGGTCATTAGGTTTTAACTAAGACTTTGTTCATTGAGTTTTAACCAAGGCTTCGTTTTTAAGCCATACTCACCTTAGAAGAACCAATACTCACCAACAGGGTACCTGCAAAGGTGAACATGTTCCCAAATTTTTGGCATGAATAATAATGGCATAATATTTTAACTTCAAAAATTGAAAGCAGTGAAAGGAAGAGGACCACCAAAAAACATTGTGAGTAAAGCCTTTTTATTCTATTTTATAGTAATATCATGCTTCAAATACAAGGAATTTTTAACTTCCGATGTCCAGAATATAACGTGGCAAAAGTGAACGCTAAGAATTTTCAAATAATTGAAGATAATCGATATATTTATAAGCAACACATTTAATTTAAATTTGTTTCCCATCATAAGGAATAAATTATATGGTTTACCATTTTAGCAATTAAAAATTAATATATCTGAGTATCTTTATTGGTTTATGGATTTTGTCAATTTGTTATAAATTTATATTGTTGTATTTATGCTTAGCAATCTTACATCTGTAACATAGTCTTGATGTTTGAAAGACTGACTGCATGCATCATGCTAATTTTTTAGATGACATTCAAGTAATGTTTTATGAAGAGCAGGATAGTGAAATTGTTTTGTCTTTTAATGGCAATTTTGCACCTCATCATGTTCATCTCTGGTACTCCCTCTGACAGGAGCTTGACTGTTCAGCATCCTGTATAAGTTTGTTGTGACAGCCAATCTGACGGTGCAGTTGGAAAACCAGAGATTTGCTTTTCTTCCTTTGAAAAGGGGTAAGTTTTAATATAGAGCAAAATATGGTTTATGTTTAGAATTCAGTTTTTTTTAGCATCCAATTTACTTGATTGATATTTTGCAACCAAATCAGGAATCAGGACTTGTTCATGTTTGGCCCTTTAGTCTTGTTTTGCATTAATTGGGTATGATATCAGATACAATATTGCTGCCTATTTCAAATAGATGGTTTATTTATACTTCAATTTTGCATCTCAAGTTTTACAGGATAGAGAGTTATATCTTATATGCAATAATCTTTGTTTCATTTGAATCACACATGAACTTCTTTGTAAGTTTCACAGTAGCTTATAAATTCCACTGTCGCCTCTTTCAGCACAGAAATTAAGTAAGAAATATTCCTCAGAAATACATTGGGAATTCACTAGATTATTCAAAAGCAATCAGAATTGCCTGTAGTTTACTGGTCTCCATGTAAACATGAAAATTACATTATCTCCTTAGAAAACATGAAAATTACATCGCCCTCGAGCGGCAATCCAGGGTGTCAACTGGTCATGAAAATGTCATGCATTTTGCTTTGGGGTCATGAATTTCTTTTTATTTTTAATAATTGTTCATTTTCTGGTGATAATCGAAGTAATTCTCCATGCACACCAACTACATAAGACGTAAATGTGGTTTCCATTTAATGATCCAAGTATCAAGAAAGGGACACTTATAGTGTTCCCCTAGGCAGTTTTAGTGGGATGCAGCACCCTACCCTTTTTTGACATGTTAAAATATGGCCTGCCCCCTTCCTGGATGGTAAAATGCCAGCTGCCCCCTCCAATTTTTACCCTGCCCTTAGTCTTGTATTGCTCCTGTTGTTCTCCAGCCTGCCACTCACATGATCACAGTGTCAACCACAAACTTACCTGTGTAACTGTCTTGTTTGAAGATGATACCTACAAACCTTACGGTTAACGAGATCTCATGAAAATTGCAGCCTTATTATTATTATTATTATTATTATTATTTTCTTCTTCTTTTAGTGACCACTGTGAGCAACTCAAAGGGATATAAAGCAGTCACCCTTCCCTAATTTCGGGCCACTGGTTCTAGGTAAAGATATAAATTAGCGATCACCACTAGCCACTGGCGACTGGATAAAACAGAGTGGCCAGTACGAAAAGTTGCTTTACTCACCAAGCTCAAAAATTTGGCTCTCCTCCAGGGCCCGGTTTACTACATGCGAGGTGTAAATGAGCCCCATTCAAGTACTAATAAGAAAAATATAAACACAAAGAGAAATGGGGGTGGGAGGCAAACAAAAAATAAATAAAATATGCCGCTTGGTAAGGAACATTCGAAATTCCAAAAATCACATGGCATTTTCATCTACGTGTTAAACAACAATTTTCGGACTGCAATCATATTGGATAGTGAAGTTTGTTTCCATGAAGCAGTAAAACACTGAATCGTTCAAAAGAAAAGATTAATTTCATGGTTTTATCTGGGTTGCCAGTGAATTTGATTGAAGTTAGAAAGTAAGGGCAATTTGTTGGCCATCAAATTAAATGGTGAAGTCCTCCCCCCTTTGAAGCAGCAGCAAAACACTGAATGCAAACAAAAGTTTTTTTTTTTTTTCTTCCAGTTGTTTGGCTTGAATAAGTTATTTTCAAATAATTTTATTGTATGTTTTCATGTATTTAATATTCCATTAATTAGAAGTCTGGTAAGCAACATTTACTTTTTGTCAATGAATTGGCAACTAAAAAAATTGCTATGTTCTTCTGGTTATAGAACAAGTAGATCTGATTTGCAACTATTGAGTAAATGAATGTTGTTAATGAAACCATTTCATTAAATTGAAATAATTTTAAATTGGCATTCTTTGGTTTTCGTACAAAAATATATTAAATGCGAAACAAAGTATTATAAAAAGCCTCAAATATTCCTCCTACCTCACCACGGCATTACAATGGTATTATGTTTAGGATTGAAGAATTATTTTTGGGGGAAGGGGTGTCTAAAACTATGACCTTATGCATACATAAAATGCCCCGTTTTTGTTAAAAATGTGCTCTTTTTTTAGATCTTACGTTTTGCACACATAAAGTGCCCTTTTTCAGAAAATTATAGTGCCCTTTTCAGTTTCGAGGGTGAACACTGCACTTATGCACTCCTCCACAAAGCAAACTGTTAAAGCAAAAAACTTTTTAGCATAAAAATATACACTATCCACCAACAAGTAATTGGACACCTGTGATAGCAAAGGAAAACAAAGTTTATTCACCTTCAACAGTTGGTGGAGCCTCCACGAGCGGCGATTACGGCTGCGATACTCTCAACCAGGCGTTGTACGACGGCTAGCGGTATTTTCTTCCACTCGGCTTGGAGAAGACAGGTCAGTTCCTTCACAGATCTCGGATGGTGGGGGCACCCCTCAAGTCGACGCTCCAACTTGTCCCAGAGGTGCTCGATAGGGTTAAAGTCCGGGCTCTGCGCAGGCCAGTCCATTCGATTAACCCCATTGTCACCATACCAAGCCATGGTAGACCTCGCAACATGACAGGTGGCATTGTCATCCTGAAAGTAACATGGGTCCACCCCGTAAAACTGCCACAACCTAGGAAGCGCATGATCATCCAAAATGGTGCAGTAGGTCTCGGTGTTGGGTCTACCGGGAATTGCGACCAAAGGTCCCGTGCCATACCAGGAAAAACACCCCCATAGCATAATGCCACCGCCGCTGAACTTCACAGTTGGCACAATACATTCCGGCAGGACGCGTTCCCCAGGCAGACGCCAAACTCAGACCCTGCCATCCGAACAGTAGAGGGTGAACCTTGGTCCGTCGCTCCAGAGAACCTGTTTCCACTGTTCAACGGTCCACTGTTGACGTTCTTTGCACTACGTTAACCGAGCAGCGCTATTGGACTTGGTGATCAAAGGCTTGTGGGCGGCAGCACGTCCATGATAACCGAGCAGATGGGATTCCTTACGGATGGTATTCATCGAAAGAACACTCCCGGATGCCCGTTGAAACTCCTCGCGGATGTGGCCCATCGATTTGGTGCGGTTCTTCCGAATTTCTGTGGCCAGCACCCGTCAGTCTCTAACTCCCAGTTTTGTGGGTCTGCCGGGTCGGGGCACATTCTGACAGTCACCTCTCATCTTCCACTTGCCAATCACGTAGGCCACTGTCGATTTTGGGTATTTCAACTCGCTGGATATGTCACGTATGGATCGGCCATTTCTGTGATACCCGATGATTACACCTTTCCCGAAATCAGAGAGCTCCAAACTGCATGGCATCTTGCATGCGACTGGTTGCGTTGTTGTTTCTCACACGATATTTAACGGCGGCGGTCATGACGTGTATCAGAACAGCAGATATCGTCGATTGCAGGGGTGTCCAATTACTTGTTGGTAGATAGTGTATGTGTACAAAATTTTGATCAGTATACTAATTTAAACTTTGAAGATATGAATGAATCCGTTTTTTGGTGTAAATATGACATAGATGGAAAGTCAGATAATATCCGAAAACTTGAAAATTACGTCGTCCTGGAACGGGAATCAAACCCGCATCTCCTGGATAGCTCCTGATTATGCTAATTTACACTGAAAAACAGATTCACATCTTCTAAACTTGTATTGTATGGTGTAATCACATATTCCATTCATGATTTACCGATTTTAATTATGCTGCTTATGACATTTTCCAGGTATAAATGTTAAAGAAAGGGATTTTATGAAATCATGTAACACAATAGTGAGCATTTCAATTTATTTTGGGCGCAGTCAAAGTATGATGAGTCAGTTTTTTTGTTACCAGCAGAGGGCACTTTTTACGTAGAAAAAGTGTCCCCCTCGTTAATATATACTTACTGTATGTGCATGTGAGCATATATACAATTGTCAACATTTGGACTTACTTTAGGCACAGTCAAAGTATGTCAGTTTTTGTTACTAGCAGAAGGTCTGGGTGGCACCTTTTACTTAGAAAAAGGGTAGTGGTGGAGTGTCCCACTCTTTAGTTATACTTAAATGTATATATGTGCAGGGCTCAACAAATCCCGGGCGCCTAAAATTCAAGCCCGCCTAATTTTCGTCTTACTTGAAATTTCGTAATTGGCAATAAATACTGTAATTTCTGTTGTATAATCCATAGATTATTATCTATTAAAAAGTTATAAATTTAGGTACTGCGGACACTGGTAAAGAAAGAAGAAAAAAACAAAATAAAAAAACCCCGATGTAGTGTTTAAAAATGTCCGCGAGGTAATTTGTCAGGAAAGATGGTGTTATTGGAAACGTACCAAAAATGCGGTAACAGAAAAAATGTAACGTAACAGTGAAATAAAAGACTTAAAAGAGATTGCAGGGGTCAATCCAGGTTTTTAAAGATGATACCCAATTTTGTGAAATTTCGCCTATTTTGTGAAATTTGCTTATTTTTGTGAAACTTGGCATATTTTTGAGAAATCTGCCTGGTTTTGTGTTTAGAGCAATTTTTATCCTCTATAACTATTATTCTGAAAGTAAAAATGGTCTTATTTCAGTTATTTTTTAATTATTAAGAATAAAATAAGATGAAATTAAGAATTTCATTTAATTTTATTTCTAATTGTGGTCCATGCTTTCTGGGTTTGCAGAAAGTTTTCTGTTTCAATGATTGTGCATGCCAGGGCTGGAAAACTAGGTTCCACATCTAGGAGGCAGTTCCCAAAATTTAGGTGCCAGCTGAAGTAAATTCAAATTTTAAAGAATCACACTCAAAAGTAATGTGTCAAGATGATGGAACAGAAAGTTATAGTGTATTTTTCTTGTCAATTTTTTTTCTTACTGCTAAATAAAATTCAGTGTTAAAACATCTATAGCAGAAGCCACAGTTGTTTTTAATTTACGTGCATACAATTAATAATTATAACAAGGTTGCTTACCTTTTTTCACATTTTTGTGCATGTTTTATTCTTTTTGTTGTCATGCTTGGTACAAGCCTCCGGTGCGGTGTTCTATTTTTCGTCTTCAGGTTCTTTCAAATGTTCGACGAATTCCCAAATCCGTGAAGTGCATTGCTTTCTAGGTCCCAAAACTGTATCTTCCTCCCTCCCCCACCTTTCCCACCAGCATGTAAAACTCAACCTTTGTTGGTAAAAACCCCAATTCTTGAACTCAAAACTTTTTGATATTATCAACAAACATAAACTGCCTATTTACATATGTACAAAACAAATCTTCCCTTTACGGAAGTAAAACAGTAAAATATGGCGAAAATGCACAGTTAGGTCTTCCATCTTCAGCTTGATGTCAAATCTCCGTAAATCAACCAAATCGCTCACTATTCCTTTTAGACTGCAGCTAGAACTGGCACCTGTCGAATGCCATAGCGATAACAGAGCTGCGCATGCCTCTAGTACTTCCAAAACCGCCCAACCGCCATCGGGTGCCAAAATACGTCATGACTTTTCCGACAACCCAATATTATATATTAAAAAAATAGTCGCTTATATGTCACTGATCCCTCTTAAAGTGAACAGTCAGCCGCTCCCCACCAGGCTCCTCTCCTCATAATAGTAAACATGATTTGCAGAATACTGTTTGGTATAGCAAAGTTAAATAAATAAACTTCCCAACTTTCCTCCTTGTGTGCAAGAACTGCAGGAACCAAACCTTCTGAAGTGATTAGCACAAGGGAGTTTGGTTTGGAGAGATGGAGACAGAAATCTAAGGTGAAACACTTCTAAATCACAGCGAGGGAGGAAGGACAGAGAGCCAATCGCATTCTTCATAAAAAGATACTCCCACAATCCTTTGGGATTCCTTTCAGCGAGCATGAGCGAGCATCACCTAAGCCGCCGGTAGCAATGATGCAGTTTTTGATAGGCATCCGTCAGCGTCCGTTTTACTGAAAACAACATTTTTTTAAAAATAAAAAGGCATAATAGTTAAACATAATATTCAAGATGACTCTTACACTAAAGTATTTCCCATGCACATTGATCACATAAGATGTAAATACGATTTCCATCTGATGATCCAAGTAGGGGGGGCACATGCACTCCCCCACAAGACAAAAAACAAAAAAAAACTGTTAACAAAATACCTTTTAGCAAAGAAATAAATGTTAGTGTTCTCCCTAGAGCCTTTCTACTGGGTGGCCCAAGCAGCTAATTTTCTCTGTCACCCAGCTAAATTTTCTTTAATGAACGCTTTCACAATGTACATAATAGCAAGGGTAGAAAGCTTATTTCCATGTACACCATAAATACTGATGAAAACTGGCTGAAATCTGTGTCAAATATGATTTACTGAGCATTCATTTTTTATCATTTATGTACAATTTTCTAATGTTGTTTATCATATATTACATTAATTCCTACCATGCCACTAAAGATGTTTAATAAGTGTAATAACGTTTAGCAAAACAACATTTTTTTTTCTGGGCTGGGGAAGGGGTGACCCAGCTAAAATATTTTTGCCACCCAGCTGTAAAAAAATCTAGCGAGAATACTATCTGTACGAAATTTTGAGATCAATTTAGCAATTTAAATTATTCTGCTTAAGAATATGTGATATTTTCCAGGTATAGATGTTGCCGAAAGGTGTGTTATGAAATCATGTAACACAATGGTAAGCATTTCAGCTTACTTTTAGGTACAGTCAAAGTAAGATAAGTCAGTTTTTTGTCACTAGCAGAAGGGTAGGGAACACTTTTTTTATGTAGAGAGAAAAACAGAGGGTGGAGTGTCTTCCTCATTAATTATACTTACTGTATATACAGGAGTTTGATAGAATAATGTAAGCACCTAGGAAAAGAAGATTTTACGTACCTATACTCGAGGCAAGGCTAACCTGACTACGGAGTTAAAGCTACAGAGTGTGTACTTCCACTGCATAATATAGTTCCAGTTGAAAAGCTAGTGTTCGAACTTGAACTGAAACCTAAAAAGCACATGAATGTATCAATGTTGTAAATGTTGTATGTGCATACATTAAAAAAAAAATGGAGATCCCAGTTTCGGTCCAGTTTCTAAAAAATACAAATGTTCGTATTTTCGCGACGTCATTGTCACTTCTGTCTTGCTGCAGACAAGCTATACCGTATACTATAGGTGCAAATTAGCACTTGCCAGATGGCGATTAAATTTATTTTAGTGGTCGCCAGTTTGGCCATTGGTTATTTTTAGTGCCAATTTACAAAAGAATAATAAATTCAAAATTAAAGGTAAAAGGAAGTAAAACCAGTCCTAACGAGGGATGGCAAAAAATCTCGATGCTTTTGAACATCAAAGTTTGGCCATAGATAATCGATGTTAAAACCTCGATGTTGCAGAGCTCTTTGAGTGCGATGCGGTCGATTCATCAGCCTGCACTGTTCTGCTACAAGCGTGGTGGGCTGAATGATCAGCCCTCGATTTTGACCTGGGTAGTTCCCGAATCAGATAGCAGATATCGGCGTGAATGGTCATATCATTTATTAATCATATTTTTGAAATGAAATTTCCATGAATCATAGAGTCAAACAGCAATATTATTGAAATAATCATGAGAATATACAGTACGAATTGCATCGTAAGTTCATGTCGGCTGCTGCCCACCCAGTTTCGCCACGTGACGGGGGTAAGACTAATTTTAGCCAAAACTTTTCCTACCAATGTAAAAATCTTGCAAATATGTGGAGACTATGTAAATAGACAAAGTCATCACTGTCCACGTTTTTCTATAATTAACGCACAGCAACTGAAAAATTGTATTTCAACACAGCTGGGATCGAATCCCAGATCTCTCAATAACTATGCGTTTGCTTTCGCCTTACGCAACAGTGCCAACAATCCATGGCGCTATGTGTGTTTATCTGCCAGCATCTGACTTCACAAATCCGTAGGGATGGGCTCAGCAACTGAGACGTCTCCATCGGGTGGAGCGTAACGACACAACCTGTTATAGCTAATAAATCCAAAGGGCGAGAGAAATGGTGAAAATCTTCCAAATATATGGAGACAATGTAAATAGACAAAGTCAATGCTCTTTCCACGGTCTCAGTTGCTGAGCCCATCCCTACAGATTTGTGAAGTCAGATGCTGACAGATATACACACATAGCACCGTGGATTGTTGACATGTAGGGTAAGGCGAACTCACTCGGCTAGTTATCGAGAGATTTGAGATTCAATCCCAGCTGTGTCGAAATACAATTTTTCAGTTGCTGTGTGATAATTTAAGAAAAACGTGGAAAGAGTGAAATCTTTTTCTACTTACATTTTCCTACTACAGTTGGCAGAGCTGTTCACAAGTGATTGTGAGTGAATTATAGAAGCTACAGTGTCTTAAATGACTTTTTCGAGCCCCATTCAATGTGCAATTATGCACAAATCGTGTTCCAGTGTCAGTGGCATGTTTTTTTTTTTTTTTTTTTTTTTGTGGACTTTGCCGTGCAGGAGAATGAAATGTGTTTTATTACTGAAACTCTTTATTTCTTTTTTCCCAAACAAACCAACACAATCCCAAAACTCAGCGAATTACGAATCCCCCACATCTTTTGTCAAATTCGTGTGTTGGCTGAGGACGAACTTTATTGATAGCTTGTTCCTCAGCATTTTCAGACATGTGTTTTGAATCACCTTAGAATAACATCAGCCTGTAAGAAAATCTTGAAATGGCTAGTTGTAGTGAAAGTGAAAGTTTGCCAAGTGATAGTGATTATTTTGAATCACTTTATTTCCTCATTTTTTTTGCAGATTTTTTTTTGCAGTTTTCAATTCGTAATTTCTATTTCAAAAAATTATTTCATGTAAAGTTATTTTTTAAACAAAATTCAGTTATCTGAAGTTAATATATTTAAAAATATATATACATTTATAGAAATGTTAAGAGAAATCTTATAAAGTTCAGGGAAAAATTTCGGTCCAAAATATTAAAATTTATGGAAAGTAAAGCACTTTTTCTTGGAAGTTTACAATTTCTAAGAAAATCGCTTAACCTTTCTGGCATGCACACACACATTACATGTAGCACTAAAAGGGCTTAAACCTTGATGTCTCAGAAGCCGATACCTCGAAAAACACCGAGATTTCATTA
The DNA here is from genome assembly GCA_039090855.1 of Macrothele yani. Taxonomy (NCBI): domain Eukaryota; kingdom Metazoa; phylum Arthropoda; class Arachnida; order Araneae; family Macrothelidae; genus Macrothele; species Macrothele yani. The sequence goes on along the minus strand of CM077001.1, from coordinate 154,272,640 downwards.
CGGATGTTTGAAACTGATGAAGAATATTTTCTGCATAAAGTAAATGAATTTATATTTGTTGCATTCTTGTAAAGAGGAAGGGAATATCATACTTTTATATAATATGGAAGAAATATTCCTCTCATATGTGGAAAGTACGTCATAGCAATTAACACAGCAATCCGAAATCTCTGAATTGACTGTATTTACTAAACAACACATAATATCAAGCATATCAGAAAACTTGATGTGATTGATATTACGTGTGGAACAGTAAATACAGTCAATTCAGAGATTTCTGATTGCTGTGTTAATTATTATGACATATTTTCCACGTATGAGAGAAATATTTCTTCCATATTATATACTTGAAGACTAGTGATATGCTTGACAACGCTAGATGGCAGCACAGTAGCTGGATTAAAAATGCGGTCGGACTACTTTCCAATGCTTTTAACATATGCTTAATAACGCTAGATGGCAGCACTGTTGCTTGATTAAGAATGCAATCGGACTACTTTCCGATGCTGTTAACACTCAGATGCTTGTGACTTTCTCGTCCTGGGTTGTGTAATGGATAGCATACTCGAACGGTAATCGGGAGATGCGGATTCGATTCCCGCTCCAGGGCGATGGAAATTTCCTAGTTTTCTGATGTGATTGATATTACGTGTGGAACTGTTGTAAATATAGTCAATTCAAAGATTTCCAATTGCTGTGTTAATTGCTATGTCATAATTTTATGTCGTGAATTGGCTGTTTTGGTTGATGTTTCATCAACGAAATTGAGTTCTTTTCCTTGATGCTACAAGAACCGATACATCAAAAAATCATTGAGGTTTCCACTGAAACATCGAGCATTTTAACATATATTATTGGTTACTTGAATTGAATTGGTGTGTAATCACCGTTATATTGAGTGAGTAATCACTGTTGTAATTCCCGTTATCACCGTGAGTTGGTGAGTAATCACCGTTATTTTACCCATCGATGTGACCATTTACTGCTGCGAGATAGAAAAGTACGAATTCATCGGCTTATTAGCAGAAACATCAGAACATTGAGGTTTTCGCTGATACAGGGTCAATTTGCATCGATACTATAGATGTTTTGTGAATGAGAAAACCCAGAGAGGATAAAAATTATTTAGAAAATGGTTTTTATTTTGCACAGTGAGTAGCTTCTTTTATGTTCAGATAAAGCCATCCATGTAAATAATAGCAGTTACATTAAAATTCCTATTACCCCCCCCTCTTTTTTGTGTGCTGGAGACTTCTTTTTGGCCACTAAGATTTGTTGACTTTACCGGCCAGTTTTTTTTTTTTGGCCACTAAGTTGCTTGAACTTACCGGCCACTGGCCACTTAGCTAAAATTCCAGTTTTCACCTATACCACATACACAGAGGATATCAATGTTTTTAATGTAATATTTATTTGAACAACCCAGGAAATTATACTGAACTTTTATTTTCTGTTAGTGGTTAGGAATCATTGCGAGTCTGTAAAATAAAGTGACCAGATTGGTATCCCATTTCTCCCAATCTTCTCAGCTTTGGTAGATGTATGGCTATGATTCAGTACTGGCAACTACACAGTATCACAAAATAATTATGCTATAAGATATGAAATTCATTTTTGAAAGCCACACAGCAAGTTTTCATTTTGCTACCAGGAAGAACCCTAACCAAAAATAAATGGAATGAAAAGCAAAATTTAGCAGAATGGAAGCAGCTTCGAAACATAATGTCTGAACATTTTTGACCATCAATAACTCACCAAAAACTTCTAGAGCAATTTTTAGTACATGAAGGTCATAGCATAAATTGATGAAATACTGCTGACCATTGTTATGCCAAACAATGTAGAAGTTAAGAGAATGAGAGCATTGTGGGCAATGTTCTTGATGACAAGACAATGCTAATTCAAAAAATGACTTCAGAAAATAGACAGCAAATAAAGTAAGCCAAAATAAGTATTGCATAAAAATTTTGATTCATCTACTGCTAACAATTTGTGGTTGGGAGATTTTATTTGTAAACATAGTGAGAGTCCAAATAAAAATAATTAAATTATGTTGCCAGTAAAAATTGTCTAGAAAATTTGGTTGATGTGGTTGGAGAAAAATACAGCTTTTAAGATTATATTTATTCATTTAATTGCACTGGACAATAGACAGTGGGCCCTTGTAATTACTAAGCTTAAATTTAACTATGTCTAAATAAATGAAAGGTATACAGTGCAGTGACGAAATGTATGTACAACACGAAATAGCCCGTAAGCAAAGTGGCCACTACATTTTGTTTACCCACTGGCCATTGGCCACTTGAAAAACTCCCCAATTTTAATCTTTAGGGCTATATATATTAAGAGAGAGAGAGAGAGAGAGAGAGAGAGAGAGAGAGAGAGAGAGAGAAAAGATAACTTAAAAATGGTCATGAAAATTGCTAATCGGTCATGGAATGCATTTCCCAAATTTGATAGACGCCCTTATTTTAAAAACTAGAGCAACTTTATGTTCTAACATTATAGAAGCTACTTTTTTCTTTTGTGATTATATGATTCAGAAATGGAATTTTAATCAGTATTGAAGTTTGCCAAGTAACTTCTTAAAATGCTTCCTTTTCTAGCATTTAGTTTTTTTTTAATGAAAAATCCTCAATTTTATTAGGAAAAAATTGGAAAACAACTGTATGGGAACTCAAGTTCACTTTGCAATCATTTCCCAGCATTGAATGGCCATAGGCAAAATTAAGAAGATGGATGAATGGTTTTTCAAATGAGTTATGGAGCAGCACTAAACATGACAATTTGTCAGTTGACTCTACTTTGCTTATCTGCAACCAAATGAGCAACATTTTGATGCACCTTGTCATGTTTGATGAGAAATGAATATGCTTTTTACGACAGTTGCCGACGTTCAGCACAGTGGCTTGACCATGGCAAAGCCTCAAAGCTAGCACATCATCCCAGGAAAGCAATGTTTTGTAGTCTGCAGCTGGCCTGATCCTCTCCTCTTTACAACTGAGTCGGACCATAACAGCTGACGAGCATTGTTAAGAACTTGAAACTACGCATGGAAAATTGTTCATCAAACAGCCAGTATTAGTCAATTGTCGTGGGCCCATATTTCTCTATGATAATACAAGACTCCATGCTGCACACCAGCTAGTCTAGAAGCTGCACCAGCTGAGGTACAAAACCTTAAATCATCCACCTTATTCTCCTGATTCATCCGTTACAGACTATCATTTCTTTAAGCACTTGGACTCCTTTCTACAGGGTAAATCATTTTGTAATCAAATATCAGTTGAAACCTCATTCTGTGAGTTTGTTGCATCCCATAGCTCAATGATTTTTTCACAGCAGTGTACATACAGAAGTTTGTATCCTGTTGACAAAAGTGTTGCTGCTGGCAGTGATTATTTTGTTTAAAAAGTTTATTTTGCACTTTATTCCAGATGTTTGAAGTTTCTGTCATTATTTCAGCATTTCATCTGCAACAACCTAATAAAGGTGGTTGAACAAAATTGTAATTAAAGTGAATGTCAATAAAACAATGTTCCAGTTGTACATTTGAAACTAAGATATAAATTGCTATAAAGGCTTTGCTAGCAGAGAAAGTTAATGCTCCTCCATGTTCCTGTTTTTTCTAAGGGAAGATCATTTTTGACATTTTGACAATAAAATTCTTTAAATAAGATATTATTCTAGTTTTGTTTTATAAGAAATTTACATTTGAAACTGAATACATGGTTCATACGTGTCCTGGAAATCCTGAAAAAGTCCTGGATTTTCATGTTGTCCTGGAAATGTCCTAAAATTCCGTTACAAGTCCTGGAAAGTTATCGTTTCCTGCTTTTGTGTCCGTGGGCGATGTTTTGTAGCTGAGGATTTTTCTATTGATATAACTTATGTCTGACACATTTCCCTCCCCAGCCCGTGCAAAATGTGGGGATGTTGGTATTCTTGTCCGTTAGCAGTACTGAAGATGCAATTTTAGCACATCTTTTGTAAAGAAAACCAAGTTAGTAAAATCATGCAGTGCATTGATTATGATACGCTTTCCAACATACCAGAAATCATTACTCAAGTTATGAGAATAATGGCTGTGGAATAAATCTCGCTCCTGTACCCTGACCTTTGACCCCATTTTGATGATATTAAACAGAATTGGTTCAGTATACCTCCGGAACAACATACTGAAGTTTTGTCGCAATAGAAGCATTTTTAGTCAAGTTATGAGGATAATGGCCGTGGAATAAATTTCACTTCTGTGCCCTGATCTTTGACCCCATTTCGAAGATATTCAACAGAACCGGTTCAGTATACCTCTGGAACAATATACTAAAGTTTTGTCACATAGAAGCATTTTTCGTCAAGTTATGAGGATAATGGCTGTGGAATAAATCTTGCTCCTGTGCCCTGACCTTTGACCCCATTTCGATGATATTAAACAATCAATTCAGTACATCTCTGGAACAACATGAAGTTTTGTTGCAATTGAAACATTTTTATGTAATTATGATGCATAAGGGCTGTGGAATGGATCCCCTCCTACATCCTGACCTTTGACCCTATTTCGTCCATTTTCAAAAGGGTTCGTCCCCAGGTGGTCCCCTACCACATACTAAAATTTCATCGAAATCGAATCATTCTTACGCGAGTTATCGTTCGGACAGACAGACAGACGAACAAAGCTGGAGCATATACATTTCTTCAACCTACGGTTGGAAAGCGTAAAAAAAAAAAAAATCGTGTTTATGTTATCACTTTGTCTGTCCGGCTGGGGACACCAAATCTCTGCAATTATCAGTTCAATTTGTAAAATTCTTTTTGTATTGGGAAGCTTGAAATGTGAGAATGATCCTTTAATTCCGTTTTTTTTCCCGATGCACAACTTTGCCACTAGAGGGTGTAAATGCAGATTCTATCAAATTCAAAATACATTTTATTTCATATATTTGCTTCTAAATATCTGATTGAAAAAATCTTTTTCTTTTTGATGCCATTTATATCGAAGACTATTTTAGTTGCAGTATCATTTTCTAGTAGTGCATAGATTTTCTGCTGGAGGGTGTAAAGGTAAATCGCGGTTTCCCCAGGTATCTCCAATTCTGAAAGTGCAATTTGAAAAATTCTGTGTCAGATACAGTTCCTGATGAGAGTTATTTTGCATATAATCTCTCATTTTTGGTAAAGAATGGTTTGGCCACCAGGCGGCGTAAGTGTTTATTTTGGTTTCTGATGTATTTGCAACAAAATCTGAGCTTCTGGAAACTCGATTGCAAAAATTCTTTTGTGAACCGATACTGCTCACCTCGTGTAACCTTTTGAGAATACCTTTTGCTTAAAATAGTAAATAGTTTTTCCACCGGAGGCATAGATGCATATCTTATTTTTGTCTATTTCTGTTTCTATGAGTCTGATTTGAAAAATTCTTTCTGTGTTAGAGAGCATTTTTGGTGCAAAATGTTTCTCATATAATTTCAAAATTTTACTTAATGCCCAAGTGTGTCTGTCACAAGGGGACCTAAGTTCACGTTTCCATTTACAGCAATATCTGCAGGACTAAAAATTCGATAAAAAAAAAAAAATCAATCAGATATTACTACTTATGAAAACTCCTTGTGTGTATTTTCTTCCCAAAATCATGCACAATTTCGTCGCTAGGGGTCACAACTATTTAATCTATTTTTCTCAATATCTGTACTTCTAAATGTCCGACTTAAAAAATTTTGTTAACACCAAATATCATTTACCTTAAGGAACATATTAGGTTTGTATTTTAGGAGGTTTGTAGTTCGCAGTTCTGCACTGAGTAGTGTTAGTGTACTTCCGTTTGCAGCTGTATCTCTGCTTCTAAAAACCCTATTGAGAAATCTTTTTTTATTGCATGCCATTTTCTACAATAAAGATATGGAGCAAATAAGATCTTTGCTATAATAAGAAGTTATTTAAAAAATGCACAACTTGGTTGTGACCTTTACCCCCCTAGGGCGCGTAAAGGTCAAAACCTTTTTCTTGCTATCTCTGCTTCCGGGAGAAGTATTTGAAAAGTTCTTTTTTCTTAGAAGAAGAATAAAGAATACTTTTCTCCTATTTTCAACTTTGCCATTATTCAAAATTCTTCAACTAGAAGGCATAGAGTTATATCATGTTTCCTTCTATATATCTTCTTTTAATTGTTCGATTTGAAAATCTCTGTTTCTGATACCTTCCTTCTGCTATGAGAAAACTTTTTGTGTGCCATTTGTAGTTTTTGCAACTTACTTTTTAGCCACTAGTGGAAGTAAGTAGCTGATTTTTTTACTTTTTTGTGGCTTATTTTGACCTTTGCTGAAATTTGCTAATAAATACTTTACTTAAAAATTTGCCATAAAATCAGATTGCTTTCTGATATCAGAAACTTAAATCTAGTTGTTTCTTAGTTTTTTCTGAGTTAACAAATCATTCTCCATCTGCTGTAATTAGTTTTCTAATCATGCCAAGTTATACGTAAAAATTTGCCATAAAATCAGATTGCTTTCTAATATCAGAAACTTAAATATCTATTTGTTTCTTAGTATCTTCTGAGTCAACTAATCACTTTCCATCTGCTATAATTAGTTATCTAATCATGCCAAGTTAAATTGTTTTGATCACAGATGAATGCAGCTGTACACATATCCTTTGGATTTAAGGTTTTCCCATATTCCGTTTCTTTTCATTTTGGAAATTCTGTGCATTCTTTGTTTGCTGGTGATTACAAATTTAAAATATAGCTAGAGCATCAATATTATGTTGAAAATTCCTTCCCTAAATAAAATGTACCTCCATTGAGTATTTGTTTAAGAAATAATTATCCCTTTGTTCCTTTAAAAAAGTTCCAAATATTTCACTTTTCTTTATCCTGAAATTTCCAATGTAAGCATTATTTCAAAATATTTAAATATAAATAGTTTTTGTTGGGAATCAATCCTTATTTGTTATCTATTATTCTCAAGTAATGCCATAATTCATTCATTCGCTCTTTTATAATGCAACTCAAGTCAAGTGATATATAGATACTGTCATACATTGTTCCCGTGACACGCACTTTCAAATATGCATGTCATAATCAATGGCTAAAGTATTCAGAGCCGCTGCTGTCTTCACAGTGAAAGGTTGTGTTTGAGCGTCGTCACTGTATTTTTTATTTGTTTACGTTTGATAGTTATTACTAAGAAAGTAAATCATTAAATCATGTCTCTGTAAGAGTGATTTCACTGAATCACTTGCCAGCTATAACCATGTGTGCCAATCACAACGTGAAGTCTGCATGGTGCTTAGATAGTGGAGCGACTTCTCATATGTGCAGTGACAAAGATTTGTTTTTTGAAATAAACAAACAGACAAATTGTTTTGTAAAGCTTGCTGTTGACGAAACAGCAGGAGCAACTGGAAAAGGATCTACACTGACGGAAAAAAAAAATCCCAACACCACGAAAAAATAGTTGTAGAGGAATGAAATGGCGGCAATACATTTGTATAGGTAACATATTTAATCGATTAAGGTTTCAAGATCACAGCTTAATGTAAGCGCGAGAAGAGCCATTTTAAATGTGAAATGCTGGTACATTAATGACCGGTGTAACCGCCAGAATGTTGAATGCAAGCACGCAAACGTTCATGCATTGTGTCATACAGGTGCTGGATGTCAGTTTGTGGGATGGAGATTGTGTCATACAGGTGCTGGATGTCAGTTTGTGGGATGGAGTTCCATGCCTGTTGCACTTGGTCGGTCAATACAGGGACGGTTAACGCTGGTTGAGGGTGACGCTGGAGTTGTCGTCCAATGATGTCCCATACGTGCTCGATTGGTGAAAGATCTGGTGATCTAGCAGGCCACGGCAACATGTCGACACTCTGTAGAGCATGTTGGGTTACAACAGCGGTATGCGGGCGAGCGGTATCCTGTTGGAAAACACCCCTTGGAATGCTGATCATGAATGGCAGCACAACAGGTTGAATCACCAGACCGAAGTAAAACTGTGCCGTCAGGGTGCGTGGGATAACCACGAGAGTGCTCCTGCTGTCATAGGAAATTGCTCCCCAGACCATAACTCCAGGTGTAGGTCCAGTGTGTCTCGGCCGCAGACAGGTTGGTTGCAGGCGCTCACCTGGCCTCCTTCTAACCAACACACGGCCATCACTGGCACCCAGGCAGAACCGGCTTTCATCAGAAAACACAACAGATCTCCACTCCGTCCTCCAATGAGCTCTAGCTTGACACCACTGACGTCGCAAACGGCAGTGGTTTGGAGTAAGTGGAATGCACGCTACAGGGCGTCTGGCTCGGAGCTGTCCTTCAAGTAATCTATTTGTAACAGTTCGTTGTGTCACTGTGGTGGCAACTGCAGCTCGAATTGCTGCTACAGACGCGGTACGATGCGCCATGGCCATATGCCGTACACGGCGGTCTTCCCTCTCAGTAGTGCCACGTGGCCGGCCGGAACCCGGTCTTCTTGAGGCAGTACCTTCCCTTGACCACCACTGCCAACAATCATGCACAGTGGCTACATTCCTGCCAAGTCGTTCTGCAATATTGCGGAAAGAAAATCCACCTTCTCGTAGCCCTATTACACGACCTCGTTCAAACTCCGTGAGCTGTTGATAATGGCTTCTTCGTCTTCTTAAAGGCATTCTTGACTAACATCAACACACTATGTCGAATCTCAACGATAACTAACGCTCACCAAGATTACAGCGCGTATTTACAGCAAACCTGCTTTGCATGTTCCGAGGCGCTACTAGCGCCACACGTATGCGCCGAGCGCTAAATTTGCATAGACGTCATCTTAAGATGTACTCTCACCACCTACCAACTGTCGTTTATCTAACACAACCCCTTCTGGGTGTTGGGATTTTTTTTTCCCGTCAGTGTATACGGATAGCAGTACTGAACGAAAGAGGAGTAACAACCATTCGATTAGAAAATGTGCTCTGTGTTCCTGAGTTAAAAAGCAATTTACTGTCTGTGTCAAAAGCCAGAGCAAATGACCGTTCAGTTACTTTCACTGAAAAAGAAGCTAGGGTCATTGAATCCAATGGAACTATACTTCTCCGAGCTGTCAGAAAAGGCGAATTATATTACGTCACACCAAGCTACAAAAGTGTGGCAGTGGTCACTAAATTTCAGAAATGGCATCAGAAATATGGTCATTTAAATGAAAATGATCTAAAAAGACTGAAAGCGGACAAAATGGTGTGAGGACTGTCTTTTGCAAATGGCTAATTCCATACAAATGTATCCTCCCAGAAATGAATTAAAGAAATATTTTTTTACAGTTCAAATTTTTATAAGTGCTAGAAGGATAACTGAAGTAATTAAATTTTGCATGAACAACAATTTTGATTTTGTTTTGTGGCAACAGCATGATTTCAAAATGGCTGCCATGTTATGAAAGAGAAGGTACTTGAATTTGTAGCCATTTTCCTAGCTGATTTCTACAGAAGAAAAGTTAAATTCTAGGAATTTTTAAGCAATTATTGAAATATAGCAACTGTGTTATTATTTAACTTCTTTATTAAGAGTGTCGTGGTTTAATTTGTTGTTTAGTAAGCAAATGAAATACTGAGCTTTCAATGGTAGTATAAGTCAAAAAAAAGAACAAACGTTTCTCTAAAGTATCTGAACTGCAATATATCTTTAACATTTTCAGCTATTTCCTTCTCTGTACAAATCTCCTTTAGGCCTTGGTTTTAAATTTGGAAATAATGAAGATTTTCATCGAATAGTGACTAGTTCAATTCTGTAGTGTAAGTCACACTGCAGATAAGTCACAACCACATGGTGTGTTGGTAGATGTATTTTAGCTTAAAAAGACTGTCACTTTTTGATATTTTCTTACCTTTTTCTGTAGATGGGGAAAACAGTAGCAGAAAGAAAAGAGGGAACAAAGAGAGAGATTGAAAGCAAGTGGAAAATTTCAAGCTTTCAAATATAATGAATAAAAAAAAAAAAAAGATACAATGTCCTTTGACGAAAAGGAGACTTTGAAATCAAAGAAGAGAGATGAAATGAGGAGATATAGGGAAAAGAAAGCTTTGAAAGCTGGTGTAAATGAGCCCCATTCAAGTACTTTTGATCCAAATGTTGATTCTCCAACGAAGGCTTTTAAAAGTCATAGCTCATTTGGAAAAGCCATTGCGAAAGTAAAGAAAAGTTTTCCACAAAGCCCAAAGAAGTGCAAGGCAGTTGTGAAACAATTAACTCATCAACCTCTGCCAAACATAATACAACTATCTGCCAAACAGTCAAGAGTCGCAAAACTAAGTGATGAAATAAAATTACAGTTAAAATTATTTTTTGAAAAGGATAGCATATCCAACCAGGCACCTGGTGTGAAAGATTTTGTGATTACTAGAGAAGAGGGCAAAAAGACAAAAATTCAGAAGCAATATTTATTTATGACTCTAGGAGAAACATATGAAAGCTTTAAAAAAGAAAACCCTGGTGTGAAAATTGGCTGTTCGAAGTTCTGCGAATTATGACCAATTCACGTCTGCATCATGAAAAGCCACAAAATTTGTGTTTATGTATCTATCATGAGAATATTAGATTATTATTGGAAGCAATGGGTTTTCTTCCAAATTATGCCACAGATTTAATAAAAATGATACTCTGTGATGATAGCTCCGAGAATTGCTGTTATCAGAAATGCATAAATTGTGGAGACTTAAAAGGAATTTCATGAAATCACACAAAATGTTTCGGAAAACAATTTAGAAGAGGAAATCAAATTCTCTCAATGGGTTACTGACAAGGAAAAAAAAATAACTGCAAAATTTTTCTGCAACACTGCAAGAAGCTATTGATAAATTAGAACAAAAATTACCACAGTTTTTGCAGCATGTTTTTGTCAAATGTCGACAAGAATCCATTTTTGAAAAGTGGAAAGAAAATATGCCAGCAAACGCACTGCTTTTACACTTTGACTTCAGTGAAAATTACAGTTTCACTTACCAAGATGAAATTCAATCAGCCCATTGGGTATTGACATCTTGCACACTTTACTACAATGGCTCATTTTGTGAACATAAATCTGTACCAATAGTTGTTTCCAATTACCTGCAGCATGATAAATATGCAGTAGTTACATTTAATGATGCCATAATTAAAAGAAATTAAAGATGATTATTAGGAGCTATCAATTTCCAGAATCATTTATTAATCGGATGGAACAGGGCAGCACTTTAAACAGAAGTACTCCATCTGCATAGCTATGCTACAACCAGAAGATGTGGAGTGGCATTTTTCTGCTACCAGCCATGGAAAGGGGCCAATTGATGGAGTGGGAGGCATAGTAAAAGGAGAATACAAGAGGCCACACTATCAAGAAGAATAAATCCTCATTCTGCAGAGGAATTTTTCCACTGTGCAAAATATATTTGTCCTAAAATAACCATGCTCTATGTATTTCAGAGAGCTTAGTAATAGCAGATAAAGAAAAATTTATAACTTCCGTTCGCCATCAGGAAAGGACATTTTTCCCATTCCTGAAACCAGGAAAATGCATTGCTTTGTAAAAATCAGCCCTTACAAGCTCAAGGCAGCAAATATTTATCTGCATCCTAAAGAATTCAAAGTAGTGGATCTTGTAAATGAAACAGTTGAGGTGGAAAAATCGGAAGTGGTTGCAGAAAGAGACAACAAAAAGCCTGATACCGAACTGAATATAGGAAACTGGGTATTAGTCCCATTTCTAGGCCAAAGAATTGGGATATATTTTAGTGGACAAATCATTTCAAAAGATGCATCATCAATAAAAGTGAAATTTCTGAAATTTAAAGGAAACAATTTTCTTTGGCCACAAAAGAAGATTCCACATATGTCGAAATTGATCAAAACATAAAAAAATTGTCTGAGCCAAAATTTGATCGCCGCTTACATTTGACATTTCCCAATTTCAATTTCTCAAGATATGTTTTGTGTTAATTTTGTTTTATTTCATATTATACTGGATATATATTGTGACGGCAGTGTAAGTCACAATTCAGTTGTAGTGTAAGTCACACAAAGTAATTTCAATAAAAAAATTTGAAAACATCTTGAATTATTTTCTGTTTACAGGTTGAACTTCAAAGCCTGTATGACATGACTGTACCAACAAAAATTTTTTTTGAAAAAGCACGAGGAAGAAAACTCATGTTAAAATGTTGTCCGAATAATGGCTTTCTTTCATGTAGTGCAAGTCACATTGGGATATTTTTAATTTTCAAAAGTTTCAGAAAAGCAAATTGACAAATTTCACACTGCCCAAAACTTGTATATGGGCACAGTATGCCATTGGCTTACAGTGTTCTTTTCAAAGTACCAAATGCTTTTTTTTTTTTTTAAAGCTTGCAATGTATTTAAAGTTATCAAATGTAGTGTAAGTCACACATGGAATTACCCAAACAAGGATAACTTAAGGAATTGTAAAGTCTGTATTCAGGCAAAGCAGACGGAAACCCTTTCCGAAGGAATCTAGGTTCAAAAGCAAAGAATTGCTGGACCTCGTTCATTCAGATGTCTGTGGATCGATGAAAACATCCCCTTACAAGCTCAAGGCAGCAAATATTTCTCTGCATCCTAAAGTATTCAAAGTAGTGGATCTTGTAAATGGAACAGTTGAGGTGGAAAAATCAGAAGTGGTTGCAGAAAGAGACAACAAAAAACCTGATACCGAACTGAATATAGGAAACTGGGTATTAGTCCCATTTCCAGGCCAAAGAATCGGGAATATTTTGCCGGACAAATCATTTCAAAAGATGCATCATCAATAAAAGTGAAATTTCTGAAATTTAAAGGAAATAATTTTCTTTGGTAAGCAAAAGAAGATTCCACGGATGTCGAACTTGATCAAAACGTAAAAAAATTACCTGAGCCAAAATTTGATCGCTGCTCACATTTGACATTTCCCAATTTCAATTTCTCAAGATATGTTATGGGTTAATTTTGTTTTGTTTCATATTATACTAGATATATATATTGTGACGGTAGTGTAAGTCACAATTCAGTTGTAGTGTAAGTCACACAAAGTAATTTCAATAAAAAAAAAGTTTGAAAACATCTTGAATTATTTTCTGTTTACATGTTGAACTTCAAAGCCTGTGTGACATAACTGTGCCAAAAGAATTTTTTTTTTTAAAAGCACGAGGAAGAAAACTCATGTTAAAATGTTGTCCAAATAATGGCTTCCTTTCATGCAGTGTAAGTCACATTGTGATATTTTGAATTTTCAAAAATTTCAGAAAAACAAATTGACAAATTTCACACTGCCAAAAACTTGTATATGGGTACAGTATGCCATTGGCTTACAATGTACTTAAAGTTATCAAATGTAGTGTAAGTCACACATGGAATTACTCAAACAAGGATACCTTAAGGAATTGTAAAGTCTGTATTCAGGCAAAGCATACGGTGAAACCCTTTCCAAAGGAATCTAGGTTCAAAAGCAAAGAATTGCTTGACCTCGTTCATTCAAATGCCTGTGGACCAATGAAAACTCAATCTCTTGGTACTTCACACTACTTCATTACATTTATCGACAAGTCATGCTACGTTGAAATAAGCCATCTTAAAACAAAAGACAAAGTAAAGAAAGCTTTTTTAAAATTCAAGGCCACAATGGAAAACTGTACAGGAGTAAAAATCAAAACACTCCGTACCGATAATGGGCTCAAATATTGTGGAGCTGAATTCAACGCTTATGTGGAGCAGGAAGGAATATGCAGAGAAAAGTTTGTGGTATTAACGCCACATCAAAATGGAGTTGCCGAGCAATATAATCGCTCAATCGCCGAAATGGCAAAGTGTTTGTTGATACAATCCAGGCAACCAGTTAGCTTTTGGGCGGAAGCAATAAACTGTGCTGTATTCCAAAGAAACTGTTCTCCAACACGAAGTCTGAATGGAAATCTCACCCCATATGCAGCTTTGTTTGGCATCAAACCAAATGTGTCATTTTTCAAAGTGTTTGAACAAAAAGTTTACGTTTTCAATAAGCGATCAAAAGGTAAATTCGACTCAAGATCTCAAGAGCATATATTTGTTGTTTATTCAGCGCAATCCAAAGCATACCGCTTATGAAATAAGAATTCCAGAAAAATAGTCGCAAGCCGTGACGTCCGTTTTATTGATGAATTTGAAGATAACCTTCCATTTGGTTATGAATTCAAACTCCTCACGTCATCTGAAATGTCTATTCCAATTACAGGAACGAGTGACACGCCACCCTCACTCAATGGGAATAGCGTACCAGACACTGAAAGTGAAACAGACGTTACGCCAGAAGAAATGATAACAGAAGATCAGAGCCAGATACGTCACAGGAAGTCATACCAGATTCCTCAAGAGAGAAAAAATCACCATTGTTTACAAACAAAGGTCCCACAGTAGCGAAAGTGAGAACTGTTGGCCATCCTAGAAAAGTTTGTACTAGAAGACCTGGCAGACCCATAAAACAGTATCAAACGACTCCTGCTGACATTACTTGAACAACTCAGTTTGTCAATAATGTCGAAGCTAATCCTAATCTTTCTGAAGCCTTAAATGGTATGCAAAGCAAAGATTGGAAGATCGCTATACAAAGCGAATATGATGTTCTCATCAAGGAGAAAGCATGGTAACTGGTACCACGACCAAAACATAAAATATTTATTGGTTGCAAATGGGTCTTAAAGACGAAATTCAGTCAAGATGGTAGCATTGAAAAATTAAAAGCAAGACTGGTTGCAAAAGGGTGTTCTCAAACACCTAAAAATGATTACGAAGAAAATTTTTCACCAGTTGCCAGATTAAGTTTGATTAGAACTGTGATCGCTCATGCTGTTAGAAATGGCTTACCAGCTGTATTTTGTAATGGCATATGTAAACGGAAACTTAGATGAAGAAATCTACATGGAACTACTGCAAGGTTTCCAAATTAAATCCAATAAAGATCAAGTTTGTTGATTAAAAAGATCAATAAATGGCCTTAAACAATCCGGCAGGCAATGGTATAAGAAACTGGATGAAAAACTGAAATCTCCTGGTTTCAAAGCACTTAATTCAGATAAATATGTTTATCACATGAAAAATCGTGCTGATGAAGTCCTTGTTGTTGTTTATGTCGATGATTTGATGGTATTTGCAAACAGTAAAGAAAGTTATAAAACCATAAGGGATAATTTGACCAGTTCATTCAAATGAAGGACTTTGGAACCTTGCATTACTGTTTGGGAATTGAGTTTGTGCAAAATGCAAATGGCATAACAATGTCGCAAAAGAAATTTATACAGGGTATCCTACATAAATTTAAGATGCTGGATGCTAAATCTGTAACAACTCCCATGGATATTAGCGCCAAGCCAACTAAAGAAATGAGTCCTAAAAGGGAAGAAGAAAAATCTGAAATTAAAGGTATTCCGTACCGTTCACTGATTGGTTCGCTCATGTATCTTTCTGTTGCAACCAGACCTAACATCACGCACGCTGTGAATTTTCTCAGCCAGTTTAACAACAATCCAGGTAAAGCTCACTGGATAGCAGCAAAAAGAATATTGAGATACCTGAAAGGTACACAAAACCTGGGGCTTGTATTTAACTGTGCAAAAGAGCCGTTGGCGGCTTTTGTAGATGCAGACTGGGCTTCCGATGTCAATGATAGAAAGTTCTGCACCGGATATGTGTTAAAATTTTCCAGAGGAGCAATAAGTTTGGAATCTAAGAAACAGAGAACTGTCGCTTGTCAACTACTGAAGCAGAATGTATGGCAGTTTCTGAAGCTGCAAAAGAAACTGTGTATTTGAGAATTTTTTTTTGTAAACTTTCTTTACAGCCCATGACATCACCGACAAACATATATTGTGATAACCAGTCAGCACAGAAGCTAGTGCACAATCCTGTCCATCACTCAAGGACTAAACATATTGACATAAATCTACATTTTACGGTACTGTATTGAACAAAAACAATACCCAAAGTTTGATGAAATAAAAATGATTAAGAACTGTCTTACGGAAAGGCATTTAAGACTAACAGAGACAGTATTCATTGAAAAAAACAGACACAGGTTATATGTAATATTAGCGATCCTAATAGCTTAAACGCATATTGGAAAGATCTGAACAGAATGGAGAGACATAAAGAAAAACAGAGGGGGAAAGGAACAAAAATAAATAAATAATGATGTAACGTAATATTTAAAAAAAATATGATTGGATATAAGAAGATTAATTTTCAAAAATCAAATGAAGCTGGCTGTCGAACGGATATTTACAAGTATGAAGAGAAAAAGAAGACTAATAAGTCAGCTAATAGCCACTGTGCTGAGTGGTTAATAACGATGATGAGACGATGCTGAGCAAAACCTAGAACATTCGCTGCGTTTGAGGGTGGCGACGGAGGTTCATCTGTTGCGTCCACTCCTTGAAAATGGCCTGGGCAGAGGCTGAAAGTGCTAGGAAAGTGTGCTTGTTGCTGAGTGGGGAGAGGTCCGAGATTAATGAGGATAGTGGTTTGTTTCAGTTAATTACCGGTGTGCAGTTGTAAATAATTATGGTTGCAGTTTTTACTTAGATGTTTTAGAAAATGTGTAATATAAGTTTTTTATTGAGGTTTTAATTAGATAGGCGTTTTTAGGGAGTTGAATTATGTGTCATTGTTGTTGATTATTTTAAATTGGCATTTAGTTATTTGGGGAAAGGAAAAAAACAACAACAACGAAGTTTTGCGTGAGTGTGATGTGCGTTTTTCGGCCTTGAACCATGATGTGACTACTGAAAATTACGTGTTTGAAATGTGTGTAAGAGTTGAAAACCTCCTAAAAGATATTTGGGATAAAGGTGAGTAACCTCAAAATGTAGATTGTCTAAATAGCACGTTAATAATTAAGCAGCTATGTGACTTTATTGACATTTGCAATGCTGTATGAATATATGATATTGACATCCGTCATCACTTTGTTCGAGAAATATATGAAACAGGTAAAATTGATGTCACCTGAGTTCTAACAACATGACTGCGAACATTCTGACAAATGGACTGAATGCTAATAAGCATAATTGTTGCGAGTTATTAGGACTCACTGTTATTTAATTTAGCATGTAAGCATGATGATTTACTAGTGCTGAGTTGTGTTTATGAGGGGGAAAACTCGCAAATGTTGTATATAGACAAAATAAGTATGGTGAGAGGGGATTGTTGGAAATCAATTCTTACTTGTTATCTATTATTCTCATGTAATGACGTAATTTATTCATTCGCTCTTTTATAATGTAACTCGAGTCAAGTGAGATATAGATACTGTCACGCATTGTTCTTTTGACACGCGGTTTCAAATTTGCATGTTATAATGGCTAAAGTATTCGCAGCTGCTGTTGTCTTCACTGTGAAAGGCTGTGTTTGAGCGGTGTCGCTGTATTTTTTATTTGTTTATGTTTGATAGTCAGGGCTCGACAAATCCTGGGCGCCAGGTTGCCCAGGTGCCTAAAATTCGGACTGTGGCACCTAATTTTAGTCTTACTTGAAATTTCGTAATTTGCAGTAAATACTGTAATTTCTGTTGTATAATCCATAGATTATCTATTAAAAAGTTATAAATTGAGGTACTGCGGACACCGGTAAAGGAAAAAAACCCCAAAAAACCCAATGTGGCATTTAAAAATGTCCGGGAGGTAATTGTCAGGAGAGGTGGTGTTATTGGGAAAGTACCGAAAATGCGGTAACAGAAAAAATGTAACGTAACAGCGAAATAAAAGATAGCAAAGAGATTGCAAGAATACACATTTTTTTTTTTTTTAACTTTAGAAGCATTTTGACAGAAAATATGACGCAAGGAAGGCGTTACTATTAGCATGTGCGGAAGCCTACGTGGTTTGAGAATATGCCACTCTTGGGAATCTCGCAAAGCTATTCCGTAGCACGTAACCTTTCTGCGAATCGCATCGCCTAGTTTTGTTGCGCTAATTGTGTTAGTTAAGATTTTTTTTACTTTCGGTATTCAGTTAAAACGCATCCAGAAATAAGGCAATGCTATAGACTGTCCGCAATTTCAACGGATTTTTTTAGTGTAACTAATGAACTACGGTAATGCTTCAACAGCTAGCAATTTTAGTCTTTTATTTACGTAAAAGTAGCACAGAAGTACTTCAAAATGACAGTTACTTTTTCAATAAGACGATCATTTCTTTCTTACATCTTTGGATTTCTGAGGCGGTCCGGTGAATCGCAGTTTTCTGTTGGAAATTACTATTCACGATTAACATGATAGGTGCGGATTTATACGACTGTCGTACATGCCAGTTATTACGGAATGTCTGTAGTTTCTACGGATTTCGTTGTCTGACTACGGAACTCACTCTCGAAACTACGGATTCTACAAATTTTCATTTTGTTAAAAAATATAGGGGGAGGGGGGCATTTTCCGTCTGGGGACAGTATTTTGTTTCAAAGCTTTTGAAAACAGTAGTTAAATGCAGTAAAAAGAATTTGCCCTAATCGTAATTTTTTTCTCCTGATGTTGCGTTTGTGTCTAGTGTTCTTGTTATTTAGCATTTTATGGCATATATGTTCGTATTTCAGCTTGAAACTGTAGCCTAGGCAAAAATTTGCGGAAACGGAAGTTAGACGGCACAAAAATTTCCTCCTAATTTTGAGGCATGAGGTTCTTCCGTGAATTCAAGAAGTTCCGCCTTTTCGTTATTTTTGCCACTCAAGATGGATGCACAAGTAAACAGAATTTGAGGGGTGGGTGGGGGGTAGGGACGGAATTCCATTTTACGAGATTTTTGAAAAACGGAAAGCCGACGGAGTTCAGTTTTTTCCCGTAATCATAATTTCTTTTTTCTCACGATGTTACTTCTGTTCAGTATTTTTAAGTATCGTTTTACTGCATAAATTTTTGTATTTCGACTTGAAAATAGGAGAAAAATTTCCAAAAACCAAAAGTCAGACGGATTTCCCTGTATTCGCTACCCCCCCCCCCCCCCTTAAGTTTTTGCGTTTAATCTTTTTAATCTTGATAAAGGAAGAAGGAAATTCCCGAAAACGAAAGTGACAAAAATTTGTAAAAATTGATGCATGGTGTTCAAAAGTATTAATTTTCCCAAAGTTACACCATTTATCTAAAATAGTTGAAGCGTTTATATCATGTGCTCATGGTCCTCAGACTGATGGTTTTTATCAGAGTACATAAGAAACAAGAAAATAAAAGTGACAATGAAGAAGTAGAAAGAATGATATCAGCAGAAAGAAAAATTAAGCAGTGGTGCTGTGAAGTTACAGAGTCAGTAAAAGACAAACTGACAGTAGTACACACTCTTGCTGTCTGTTTTGATTTTTCACCAGTTAAAATATTCAGCCCCCCCCCCCTTTAGTCTCATCGACTCCTTAAACTGCAATTTTAGGGGCAGTATGATCCTATGGTAAGTGGAGGTTCGTGCACTGCGCGTTCACTTGCTTGGATTTCCTGTCTGTCAAGCATCGTAAAATTCTGAACGCATCTTACTGATTTACTGGTGAAAGTTTCGAACCTCGCTGCAGAATCAACTTTGTGTTTCGCACGTGTTAAGTTTGTTTCATTAGAGCCCTTGTTTGTTGTAACGTTTTGTTGAGGCGCATATTTGTGTTTTACAAAGAGATGAATCATTTCGTAAAATAGTCCATGTATGCCGCGCAATACTAGGTATTAGCAACAAGGCTGTCGGTAGGTATGGACTGTCATTTTTTTTTTTTTTTTTTTTTTTTAAATATCATGGTCTGAGACATGCTGCCGCAGATTATGTGAAGGAATAACTTGTTTTTCTCAGAATTTCACGATCTACAGATCATATGCCGCAGCTGATTATACGTGGGGTTTTTTTTTCACACCCTTGTGGATCTCACGAACACAATTTTTTTTCTGAATTTTATGGTTTACAGATTATACGAAGAAAAAAATGGTACTTTTAAATAATATGTACAAAATATGACATCCGCAAATAGTATTTTAATAAAATCGAAATCGTGAAATTTAAATTTTTGAGATATACTACTGAAAGAACGAAAAAAGAAAATTATGAAGCAAATTGGAACTTTATTTTGCAATAAGTGGTTTGGGTAAAAAGAAAAAAAATTGACAACAAATATGGTTTACCACTTTTCGTTCCAGCGTCATAACCAAACATGTTTTTGTTCATGTGTTATTGACTTCGTTTCACCTGGCGCCTAAATTTTGGAGCTGGCTCCTAGATCTAGAACATATTTGTCGAGCCCTGTTGATAGTTATTTCTAAGAAAGTAAATCATTAAATCACATCTATTTCAATCATGTCTCTGTAAGAGTGATTTCACTGCGTCACTTTCCACATCTATGTTTTTCTCCACAGTTTTGTATATTGATTGTGAGGTAATATGAAAGCATTTCAAGAGTAATGCCACATTTATGTTCTAACTGTAGATTTTATACCTATATATTTTTGTGTTTATTTTTTATTCTGTATTTTGCTTCAATAATTCAACTGAAGCCAAAGTAGAAAAATAATTTTTTCTCAAAATCAGTATAGTATAATGTATATAAAAGTTTTGTAGAAATTAAACCTAGTTACATTTTCAGTGACAATTTCGGTATTTCAGTATTTATCTGCGATTCTGAGTTTCTTGTAAGCTGCACCAGACATCATTTTCAACATTCAGCATTCTGTATTATGTTTGCTCAAGCATGTAGGGAGTTGTTTGTTGTAGGCTACAGGTTTAACAGAACTACGTTTTCACTATATTTTAAGTAGGAACGTTTAGATCATATGTCCTAGTAAAAAGTCCAAAAGTCCTGGATATGTCCTGGAAAAGCCCTGGAATTCTGTGACTGAAAAAGTGTATGAGCCATGTGAATAATTCAGCACCATGGATCTGAGTTATCAAAATAAAGGATTACTCGCCCTGGCATTGCATGATATTAATTTTAAATTTGTTTGTTCCGGAACATTACTAATTTTTAGTGTGTTATGGATGCTGTGGTGCTAGATAAAAGATCTGATATTGTATCCATAAGCTTTCCACCCTTGTCAAGCAAGGAAACACTATACTATGTACTTCCCACTCTTCACTTTTTGGCCATTTAGTATTTTCCGTAAGATTTCCTGTCTACAGATTCGTGAGCCAGGAAATCTTACCTTGAATTTTGGCCAATTCATGGTGCCCCAATTTTTCATTTGAATGTACCATAAAAAAGTCAGTAACTGGCTTACTGTGTAAGCAATTTCGAATGTTGTGTTAAATAGCATAGTAGAAAATTGTAATCTGTTTTTCATTTAAAATTTTTTTCAAAGATCTGCTTATTGCAGTAAGTTGATGCATCCATATTGCCACCCAGGCGGCCCAGTGGTCTAAGTGCTGGCTTATGACCATTCGTCCATGAATGGTCTGGGTTGAATCCCGGTAGGGCATGGATATTTTGTTTGTCTTACAGCACTAGTTCTCCCTTACCTGGAACCAGTGGACCTAAATTAGGGATGGGCGACTGCTTATAGCCCATATAGTTGATCACGGTGGTTGTTAAACCTTCAATAAGAAAAAAAAAAAAAAAAAGAAGATGCACCCATATTTCCCCCAAGCTATCGATTTTTTTTTTTTTTTTGTAGAACTCGGGTATTTTGCTCCTTGCACGACATATCCATTCTTTTCAGCTCCATTTGTAAATTAGTTGTGCCAAGGTACAGCATTAATAGCATATCTGCTGTATTGCTGAATTTTCTGCAAGTTTGACAAAACATTTAGCCCAAAACTTCGTCTAATGCAACCAAAGTCATGCAGTGCACTATTGCGGCTGAAACTTTTGGCATCTTTTTGTAGCATCACATTGTTTTATCTTTTGTTTACATTTCTCATGATCATTTGGTTTTCTTTTTATACAAGTTCTCCAGGCCCCTTAAACCTATTGCAATAAGTTTGCAAGTATCAGATAAGTTGTTAGTTAGGTGTTTTAGATCAAACATTTCAGCATAAGCTTATTCAGGGCATATACATACGTTCATATCACTTTGCTGTTCTCTGAGATTCAGAGGTTAGCTCCTCAAAGCAAGAAAATCTGCCACATGGACATTTAACTAATGGAACTAGATTTTACTTACTGTTGGTGTATCAAACATCTCCATTTACAATGATTTCGGCACACAGCTCCAGCTTCATGACATCCATCACATGTTACACACGAGACCTTTTGTACATCATACTCATAATCTTTTCCTCAAGCAGACATTCTGGAATCTGGCCCTAACTAGAGTTCCTTGGCCTTCCTCTATCTTTCTTTCCTGCCACTTGAGCTGAAAAATTGTCTTAGTAAGGATCTCATCACTGATTCTTTCAACATAGCAAATCACATAAGAGCATTAGTCTTCACCTTATTAACAACATTACCTGCAACAAACTTTCATTCCTCACATGATCAGAGCATGTTTTGACACTATCCCCCCTTAAGTAATGTATCTTTCCAGCTGACAAATGACTCATATCTCTTCTGTAGTACCCAGATTTCACTGCCGTACATCAGAGTAAGAACAACTGCACTTATTCTGATGTACTGGCTTAGTGATATGTATGTATACATATATACATATCACTAAGCTGTTCTCTGAGATTCAGAGGTTAGTTCCACAAAGAAATACAAATTACCAGATAATTTTTACTTACTGTTACCATATCAAACTTCTCCATTTACAGCAATCTTGACACACAACTCGGGCTTCACTGACATCCATCACACGACGTACACAAGACCTATACTTCATACTCATAATCTTTTTCTCATGCAGACACTCCTGAATCTGATCCTCCCATGGCTTCCTTGGCCTTCCTCTGCTTTTCCTTCCTGCCACTTGGGCTAAAAACAATTACTTAGTAAGCATCTCATCACTCATTCTTTCAACATGGCCAAACCACCGAAGAATATTAGTCTCCACTTTGCTAATAGCATTTTGCTTCACATTACACAACTGCACACATGATCAGAACATGTCTTGCCAACCCCCTTCCCTGTAAGTAACGCATTTCTCCAGCACACAAATGACTCCTATGTTTCTTCTGTAGTACCCAAGTTCCACTGCCGTACATCAGAGTAGGAACAACTACACTCTCATACACAGCTGTGCGGGACTCTCTCGAGAACCCATAATTTCATTCCATTGAAAACCTCCCAAAGCAGCAATGATTTTCAATGAATTCACTCGCCTACTAATTTCACCATCCAATTTGTTCCCTCTATCAAACATGCTTCCTAATTACACAAGTTCATTCATCTGGTCAATCACTGTGCCATTTAAACTTGTATGACTTTTAGTACTACCAGTTCCTCTCTCAAAAGCCATAACTTTGGGTTTTCCCTTATTTATACTCAGATTGAATTTCAAGCAAACTTCGTACATCCGGGACAACATACTGTGCAACTTATTTTTGCTCTCTGCCAACAGGACAGTGTCATCAGCATACAGCAATCTGAACACACAGATATCACCAATACATAACCAGTCACGCACTCCAGACATCATGAAAGATACCAGTACCAGAGTTCCTCCAGTCCTTCCAGCAGAAGTTGCACATGCAATCAAGAACATGAAGCAGGGAAAAGCTCCAGGAGAAGATGGAATTACTGTAGACATCATACAAGAAGCAAGTGGAGAAATCGAAACAGTACTCGCCCAAATTTTCACTCGATGCCTTAATGAAGGAAAGATTCCTGAGGATTGGAACACCGCTACAATGATCCTGCTACATAAGAAAGGTGACATTGAGGATCTCGGAAACTACAGACCTATCAGCCTCCTATCAGTAGTTTATAAAATCTTCACTAAAGTTCTTTCACACCGCTTGAAGGTAACACTGGACATGGCTCAACCGAGAGAACAAGCTGGATTCAGGAGTGGCTACAGCACAATAGATCATATCCACGTACTGAGAGAACTAATTGAAAGAGCGAGGGAATATGAACTTCCATTGTGCATGGCTTTTATCGATTATGAAAAAGCCTTTGATTTGGTGAAACCATCAGCAGTTACAATGGCTCTGAAAACCTGCGGTATTGAAGATGCATACATTAATATTATTAATAACATCTATGAAAATGCAAGTGCAAAGATTCGGCTGTTTGAAAATACAACACACATAAAAATTGGAAAGGGAGTGAGACAAGGTGACACCATATCTCCGAAGCTCTTTAATGCCTCATTGGAGGGTGTTTTTCAGTCGCTGAGCTGGGAAAACAAGGGGATAAAGATTAATGGAGATTATCTAACCCACCTTCGTTTTGCTGATGACGTAGTCATTTTTGCAACTACCCCATCAGAGCTGCAGAGTATGATCCAACAACTTGCTGACAAGAGTAAAGAAGTGGGATTAAAAATGAACTTTCAGAAGACAAAAGTGATGTTCAATGCTTTTACAAGAAATGAAGATTTATCGATTGATGGAGAAAAGCTGGAGATAACAGACACGTACGTTTATCTTGGACAGCAGATATCAAGTGAGGGTCACATAGATGAAGAAATTAATCGGCGTACAAAACTTGCCTGGAGAGCTTTTGGAAGAAACAGCATAGTTTTCAGGAGCAATATGCCATTATGTCTTAAAAGAAAAGTGTTTGATCAATGCATCCTTCCAGTGCTTACGTATGGTGCAGAGACGTGGACCTTAACTAAAAGAGACATACAAAGGCTGCAGTCAACTCAAAGAAGCATGGAGAGGTGCATACTTGGTGTAACCAGGAGAGATAAGAAGAGGAACTCGTGGATCCGAAAAATGACAAGAGTGGAAGACATCATGATCAGAGTTAAATCCCTGAAATGGCAATGGGCTGGACATACTGCCAGAAGGACAGATCATCGATGGACAGCCGAAATTTTAGATTGGATTCCAAGGGACAGGAAAAGACCCAGAAGAAGACCACATGGGAGATGGGTGGATGAAATTCGAAAGTATGCAGGGGTGACATGGAGGAGACTGGCAAAAGACAGACCGTTGTGGAGGAAACTTGGGGAGCGAGACCTTCGTCCAGCAGTGGATTGATAATGGTTGACAATGATGATGATGATGATGATCACCAATACATAACCAGTCAATTGCAGAGTCACCACCATATTTCAACATCTCAGCAGTATTATCTATTTTGACACTACGCATGCACGCATCTAGAAATATATTAAACAGCCATGGTGACATTACACAACCTTGTCTGACCCTACACCAATACAAAACCATTGTGATAAAACATCATTTGCTTGTACACAAGCTCTACTGCCAGGCTACTTGGCTTTTACACTATTAAATAGGTTCCCAGTAACACCATATTCATTCAATACCTTCCACAAAAGTGTCCTGTTTACTCGGTCATAAGCTTTCTCTAAATCTATGAAGGCAGCAAAAACTTTCTAACCAACAGCCAGATACTTTTCAACCATCATGCGTAATGCAAAAATTTGGTTAGTTCAGCCTTTACCAGACATAAAACCACTCTGAACATCCCACACTTTCTCTAATGTAAGACCCCGTGCTTTTTCAATAATGACCTTACCAAACACTTATCCTGGCACACTCAGTAGACTAATACCACAATAGTTCTTGAAGTCAGTCTGATCATCTTTTTCCTTATACAAGGGAACAATAATAGTATCCTTCCAATTCCGAGGGACCATTCCCAACTCCCAGCACAAGTAGCAAATTTCAGTTAACCAGTCAATTGCAGAGTCACCACCATATTTCAACATCTCAGCAGTTATGCCAGCGACTTCCAGAGCCTTACCATTCTGTCTCAAGGAGCATACACTACAACAATTACTATTGTCTGAAGTTTCACTTACTTGCGCAGCTATAGTGAAGCTGTTTTTCATCTTTTCACTTAAAATCACACTTACACCAGCCTGTCCTCTCACATTATCCATTACTCCAGACCACACAATCATCGTTTCAAAACATTATGACCACCTGTCTAATATGATGTTGGTCTTTCTCATGCCACCAAAGCAACTTTTACCTGGCGAGGCATAGATGCTACCAGCTTTATAAAAGCTTCTTGTGGTATTTGGTCCTTTATATACATATAACTCTTTTGAGTTACATGGTGGAGTCCTGCAGATCAGATTTGCTGTTCCAACACAAACCACAGATGCTTGATGAGATTGATGTCTGGGGAATTTAAAGGCCAGGACAATCAATACCTGGTTTGGCATATAGTGCATTATGCTTCTGAAACAAGGAAGTACTAGAGGAGAATCCTGTTGCCATGAAAGATTGTACCTGGTTTGCAATGATGTTTAGGTAGGTGGTACACATCATAGTTTCCTGCACATGAATGACTGGACCCAGGGTTTTCTAGCAAAAAATTGTAAAAAACATTATACTTCCTCAACTGGCTTGTTTTTGTCCCATGGTGTATCCTTGTGCCAACACTCCGAGGTAAAAGCACATATGTACCCCACAATCCACACAATGCGACACAAAACAAGATTCATCAGAGCAGACAACCTTCCGGTCATTCAAGGTCCAGTTTTGATGTTTGCATGCTCATATTAGGTGCTTTCAACGGTGAACCAAGGTTGTCATGTGTGCTTGGATTGGCCTGCAGCTGCATAACCCCCAGTTTTGGCAGGGTTCGATGTACTGGGTGTTGAGACACATTATAGTCGGGGACCATAAGGCATGCCGTATGCAACTTCGTGAAGAAAGCAAGGGACCATTTTTTTCCTGTTTCTTATATGTCTGGGGATACTGAAACGCCTTGGCGCCACTTTCAAAATGGTGTCGTTTCAAAATTGCGGCCATTTGTATCTCGTAACATGTATTTACCCTTAACTCTGTTAAATATCATCCGATTTCAATTTTTTTTAAAACTGGAAGCTTGTTTTATGTTCTTGTGTTATAACCAATTTTCATGTATACCTAACGGTTTTCCCGTAAAATCTAAAAGACCAAAAATGTTAGTGAATTTTTGACCCCAATTTTTTTTTGTGTGTGTGAGTTTTTCTTTTTCTTTGGTTATTATCATGTTTTTACTGTTTACCTCAAATAAAGAAACATAATTTAGTAGATGTTACACCAGTTATCCCAGCCTGCTTCTGAAGAGGACACAAATGTGACGAATAACGAAAGGAACGACAATATCTTACATGATACACCTGAATTCACATGCACTTGGTCAGCATACAATTCCTTAACCATATCTACACAGCAAAAAACTCAAGTTTTTGTATTACCCCTCATTGCTGCATTTCCAACAGACATCGAAACACAAATGACCTTCATGAAGATGTTAGAGAATGTGAATTCTGTAGTGCAAGATGATCAAAAGAAAGTAGTTTTCACACTTGATTTGGGCCTTTATAAGCCACTGAAGCAACTAAAATTTGCGGAAAAAGACAATCTGAACAAATGGATTCCTCGAGGTGAACTTCATATTATTATGGCACAGCTTAGAGCCATATGCACATATATTGAAGGAACAGGTATCCCAGAATTGTTGATTGAGAATTATTTGTACAGCTCAGCTACCGTCAAGCAAATCCTGGGAGGAAAACATGTGCATAGAGGATCAGAAGCACACAAAATCACTCATTTAGCACTTTTTATTTACTCTGTACATGGACGCATTTTATGAAGAATACCCTGCTATGAAATCACTTATATATTTAAAGTTAACAGGTCTTACTAGTGCCTGTGACATATACTCTAATTTAACTTTCATTTTTATTTCCTTTTTCTATGTAAATTTGAGTTCGTTCTCTTTACCATATTTCAAACTTAACATGATATCTTCTCTGTCACATAAATACAGTTGGTAACAGTTGAGGTCTGTGAGAGTGATGTATGCTTGTAGTGATAAGAACAAGACGAGAGATATAAAATGACTAAGCAGCAGCTGTGTGTGTGGTGTGCCTCACTGTGATATGTTTTTGATTTCATCTAAAGTTGCTTGAAGTCTAAAGTTGCTCGACCAATAAAAAGTTTACATAAATCATTCTGCTTTCTGTATATGTTTCATCTGGCCCTAAAATTCGTAATTTAAAGTGAGCTTTCCAGTGCAATTAGTGCATCATATTTACCCTTAGTTCAACATCTCTTCAGCCGGACATTTAGAACTTAGCATAAAAACAAATCTCACATAACATAAAAAGGGTTACGTTATATGCCTTCAGTGATGATTGGTGACATTAAAACAGCACACAATGAACTAATTACTAATTTGGAAAGTGAAAAACTCACAAAGAAATTTGAAGAATTTGACTCTTTTAAGGAACTTACTAAAATTTTTAATTTTAGAATTAAAAATTTTAGTAAGTTCCTTAATTTTAATTTTAGAAGTTCCTTAATTTTAATTTTAGAACTTACTAAAATTAAAACGCGTAAAATTTACGCATTTTAACTTGTTCTTTACGATTTTACGCATAGATCGCTTTTTTTTTTACACATTTCCGTTTTTGTTTTTGTTTTTAATTTTAATCTTGGGAAATATTTGTTAATGTTTCAGTTAAATCATACCTGCCTACTCTTCCGGATTTTAAGGAAGTTTTCCGTTTTTTATACAGTTTTCTAGCCGAAATAACTTTTTTCCGGATTTTTAAAAATTTCTCTATTTTTGGCTAAAAGTATCCCTATAAATAAAATATGTAACAGAGATGGGAATTCTTCGCCTATGTGCGCCAAAACAAAAATTTTGCACCATCTTGCTACAAAAGGCAGATTTTGCACCATTGTGCTCCAGAACACCCGTGCCCCGTCGTCATCGCCGGGACTTCAGCACAGTAAATTTTCCGTGCACACCATTCCCAGGGATCGCATTCCTCCTAAAATTCCTAATATTTTGTGACCCTCCTTAAATTCCTAAAATTATACCTAAAATTTGCTATTCTTCCTAAAATTTTCGTAAGCTTATTTATTAAAAATACAACCGTTATTAACGCCAATAAATTTACCATTACGGTAAGGTAAAAAGATCTGTTATTTTAGAAACACAGTCTATATGCTGTGCTGCTGAAAGGAGGGGAAATGACGCCATCGAGATGCACTTGCTTCGGGGCGGGCGCTCCACTTTTGTGCTTTCGGACAGTTTTCGAGAGTAACAAGAGATCTAAGCGAAAAGGGGAGGGGTCATTTTCACCCCTAGTTTGCGCTTTGTAGACGAACTCCGTGGCTTGCAGAAGATCGTACTTTATTTTTGTACATGCCTTGTGGAACCTCCTCTTTCTGCTGATGTTTTGTTATTGTAAACCGCAGGTGGGTGGAAGCAAAGAGGAAACATGTGGTCTCCTTCCGTAACCTCCTGTAATGACTATGGGATGGTAGCTGAGTGTTATCGTGGCAGGCAGTAGAGCATGTGATCATTGACCTTCGATCGTGCGTCAGCGACAGCGACCTTCGATGCGCAATATATCTCGGCTCTGACTCGCTTTGACTGAACTTGCGTGAGATGCGTATGATAGTTTCTGGTTGTGCGTCTTTTATGGTGTGTTCTCTGTGCTGTGTGCAGGTTCAGTTCTCTAGTGGTGACCTGCTTTTTTTTTTTTTTTTTCTATCTTCTGACATCCTCGCAGCCAAACTTCGGGAAGTTGTCTGGTTTTGCAATATTGGAACGTGTTTTTGTACTTCCCTTTCATTTTCTGGTTAGTAATACAAGTGTTTAAGATGCCTAAATCCAAAACGAAATTTCAAGATGCGTGGCTCGCCAAAGAATTGGACGGAGTGAAGTTGAAAGAATGGTTTTCTGCAACTGAAACAACATTTTCTGCTAAGTGTATATTGTGTTCAGAAATTTTCAATATTCTAATAGTGGCTTTTCACAAGTAAAAGTGCATCATAAAGGAAAAAAACATTTGCCGAAATTTCAAAGTAAATTTCAAAATAAGTCCATCCTGAAAGCCTTTGGAGGACGGGATCTTCAGCCCAAAACAAATATTAGTGAAGTACTGAGTCATGATTTACAGTTCGCTAAAGCCGAAGCATTATGGGCCATGAAAGTTGCTAAGGAAAATGTCTTTTGTTTCATGCACTGAAACAGTTGAACTTTTCAAAGAAATGTTTCCTGATTATGCTATTGCAGCCAAAATGCAACTTAAAGAAAAAAAAGTTGCTTATGTGATATCACATGGATTGTCAAAATATTTTGAAGAGGATTTGAAAAAAGACATTGCTGCATCTAGTAGCCCAGGAAAGGTTACTATAGCATTTGATGAAACTACAAATACACAAGTGAAACGGCAGTTGGATGTGTATCTCAGGTACTGGTCTTCAGAAATAAATTCAGTTTCTTGCCGATACCTAACAAGCGTTTTTCTGGGTCATGCAACAGCAGATGTTTTGCTAAAAGAAATTCTTGATGTGTTATCATCCTTCAATATTTCATTGAACAGAATTATTTGTGTATCCATGGACAGCCCAAATGTAAATAAGTGCTTTTTACGCAAATTCAATGAAGTTGTAAAACAAAAAACAGGCCAGAAATCTTTGGAACTAGGTTTTTGCAACCTGCATGTTGTTAGTAATGCATTTAAAATTTTTTTGACAAGCTTAAATATAGATTTTGACGAATTTGCTACTGATATGCATTACTTTTTAAAGAGTAGTGCTGCAAGACGAGAGGATTATAAATCTGTCGAGGATATAACATTGGTCACAGCCAAATTTCTTTTGCGTCATGTCAGCAACAGATGGTTAACCATTGGTTCTGTAGCCCAGAGGCTCTTGGATCAATGGCTAAATATTACAGAATATTTTTTAAACTTCTTGCTATCTCAAAAAATATTTGAAAAACAACTACGCAATTCGGCAAGATATAAAAGAATTCACTGTTTCCTGAAAAATGAGCTAACTCCTTGCTATTTAGCATTAATTTCATTTTCACACCAAAATTTTGAAAAGTTTTCATTATGTTATCAGAGTGAAGAACCAAAAATACACCAGTTATATTCTGATTTAAATACTTTAATGAGGAATGTTATGGCTCAGTTTATCCAAGATGATGTTATTGCAGGGAAATTTGGAGAAGACCTAAAGAATATAGATTTTGAAAACAAAAATTCATGGAAAAAACTAGGGGAGTTAGAAGTTGGTATGAAGACAAAAAATCTCCTCAGGAATGTTCAGGAGACCAGGCAGAAATTATTTCTCTTAGATGTAAGATCATCACTAATTGCAACCAAAAAATATTTAAAGTCAAATTTGCCATTCCGCAATCAAAAGCTAAGAGACATAGAAGTTTTAAAGGTAAAAGAACCAAAGAAAGAGTCAACTCAACTTTCAATCACTGAAGGACTTTCAGAAATAACCAGAATTTCAAGTGTTTTGCATCTTTCTGAGGAACAAATTGATAGAGTAAGAGAAGAGTGGAAACTTTTAAATTGCGATAAGCCAACTCTAGATGAACTAGTGAAATTTTCAGAGGAAGGGCATATTCCAGTGCGGATTGATCATTACTGGCGTAATATATTTAGTATTAAAGACTCTAGTGGAAAAGAAAAATACTCAAATCTTCCTAAACTCATCAAGTCAATTTTAGCTTTACCTCATGGTAATGCTGATGCAGAAAGGGGATTTTCGGTTAACACTGCTCTGTTAAGGAAGGACAAGGCTAACTTAAAAGACTCAACTATAACATCGTTAAGAATAGTTAAAGGGGCCATTAAACACTATGGATGTGAAAGTAAAGTTCCCATAACAAGAAATTTGTTAAATAGTGTTCGTGATTCACATAAATTTTATAAAGAGTATGTTGATAAGCTGAAGGAAGAAGAATCAAAAAAGGTAAAAGAAAGGAAGCAGAAAGAGAGGAAAAATAAGGAAAAGCAGCTAGAGAAAAAAAGAAAAGCTGAGTTTGATGACAAATTAAAAGAAAATGATGCAGAAATAAATAGGCTTAAAAAAGATAAAGAAGCCTCCCTAGCAGTAATTCAAGAGGGAACAGAAAGAATGAGAAAAGCTGTAGAAAAACAAAATACTGTTGAAATAGCAGTTGCCTCTAACTTGATCATACAAGGTTCAGCTGAAATAAAGAAAACTGAAAGTAAATTAGTTGTGGTGGAAGCAGAAAAAGATAGGCTTATCAGGAAAAGGTTAAAACAATACTATGAAAAAAGTAATTCAGTGAACAATTGTACATAGTTCTTGGTTTTCAATTACCTTTTTAGGATATTATAATTTAATGTGAAACCTGAAAACTTTACTGTGAAAATCGTAAATTGCTTCTGGTTCAACAGCATATTAATGTTCAAAGTGAAACTTGAATGTGGTAAATATACTTGAATATGATAATAACACGTGAAAAGATAAGAACTGAACATTAGAAGTAAATCATACTTAAACTTTAGACATTAGACGTTATGCAAAAAATTTGGGTGTGAACTTCGACCATATATACTAATGGACTGCGCATTGGCAATAGCTGCATCAAAGCCGCCATGGCTCAAACATTGGGCACGTCATCATCAGACTCCAAATTTCGTGTAAAAATGCTGTTATGATTACTAATTTACGCTGCAGAACTTCAGTGTTTTCGGCGTATTATGTGAATGCACCTCATATATAATGAAAACTCTTCAGGTAAGTTTACTTATGAGCTATATACATGCATGATCGGGTTGTTTACATTTTGTGATTTATAATGTGATGAACATTTGCGAAGAATTTGGAACATGCATTCCATTTTTTTTTTCTTAAGTTACTATATTTTTATATCAATAGCTGCAAGTTTCTGGTTAAGTAATTGAACTTTATTGACTTAGGTATTTAATTCGTTTCTTACCCATGAAAAATCATAGAACTTTCTTTACTATATCGCTCAGAGCAACCATAAGCACAGCAGGTGTAACCCATCTTTTTGACTGATGTCATGTGATTTTATGTTGGAGCCAGAAATTTTGATGTCATGCACAGTCTATCAGTATATATGGTTGAAGGGTGGGAAGCAAACTCTTTACAATGTATACAAAGTTGTTTTACTAGATGTATACAAATCTAGTTTTTATTGAAATACACTCCTAAAATTTTCCTAAAATTTTTCTAAAAAGTCCTAAAATTCCAACCTAAAATTTTCTAGAAGTATGCTATGATCCCTGCATTCCGCTTGACACTGAATAAGATCATGCGGTGGGAAAAAAGATTCAGAGACTCCAACTACTGCGGATTTTACGTAGTTACTATGGAAATCGTCGGTCCTCTACAGATGACTGAAAACATTGAGTATGCTATGAAAATCGTCGGTCCGCTACGAACGAAGTAAAACATTGAGTATTGTTATGGAAATCGTCGAACCGCTGCGAACGACGGAAAACATCGAGTATTGTTATGGAAATCGTTGGTCCACTGCGGACGACGGAAAACGTCAAGTATGGTATCAAAATGTAATATAATTTGTTTGTATTATAAACATCTAAAAATTATCTAATGCACAAATATTTGCATTTATTTTTACTTGTACATAGTCCAATCCATTATAAATGTCGTTCGCGCACAATTTTACACATTTGAATTTTTTAGTTTGGCAGGTATGCAATTGGAAACTGTATCTGTGTTCATTGTACGACTTTACAAAATACTTCTCTGCCCTGGACTGATTGAACTACTCAAGCATGATAGCTTGGTATTTGGCTGAGAGGAACAATGAACTAATTACTAATTTGTCAAGTGAGAAACTCACAAAGAAATTTGAAGAATTTGACTCTTTTAAGGAACTTACTGGTCCTAATTTTAAAGTCATAAGGCAGTATACGAAAATGATTGATTCCATGCTAACATTTGTTTGCTCTGTGCGTACAGGCAATTGGAAACTGCATCTGTGTTCATTGTACGACTTCACAAAATACTTCTTTGCCCTGGACCGATTGAACTACTCAATCATGATAGCTTGGTATTTGTCTGAGATGGAAAAACTAAGGACTACAGATCCAAAGATGTGGAAGCACTTTGAAAAGGGCAACTAGGTTGTTAATAAGTCACAGGTCCCTTTTTGTAGTTTGGGTGCAGAAGAAGCTTTAGAGCATCAAAATAGAGTTATGAAAGTAAGGGAAGTCTTGTTGGTATAACACTGAATGAAAATGCTAGGAATCATTTTATCCTGTGCTCCCCTGAGCTTACAAGACTTGCTAAAGAATCCAAAAAAACGAGTGGTTTAAAACCAAGTATAAGAAAGGAACACCATGAGCTGACAAAGACTGCATCAGCAAGGCAAAGCAAAAATGTATGTGCACTTGTTACATCACTTACATCACTTCGTACAACTGATAACCCATTCACATGTGGTACAAGTGAGCTGGTAAACATCAATACAAAGTGTGTAATGCAAGAAAAGGTAAAGGAAGATATGAGCAACATGGCAGCAATCGGGCAAAGGTAGTTTACTAAGTTTAAAAAGGAATGCAAAGTGACAGGTCAAGTCAATCTATGGGACCCAGTGAAGAAAATTAATTTACAGACCTGTAAACAATCATTGAAGAAAGCTCATCTAAAAGTCAAAGACACCATAGTAGAAACTAAAACAGGATAAAGCCCTTTTTTCCCTGAATGCTTATTGTTGCCAGATCATGCCCCCAGTTTGATGTACAAGGCATCATAAGCAATTATGGACTTTCAATTATACTGCTATCAATGTTAGCACCAGATGGTACAATGTTACACTGCTCGGCCAAGAGCAAACTTATGGAACTCTTAGAGTCTCTACATGAGAAACCTCAGGACCAAAACATACCTGCAGATGTGGATGAAATCATGGAAACTGAATGGCCAACTAATAGTGTTGCTATTATAGATGGTATGGCAGAAGTATAATCTCTTGACAAGCCACCAACAATTAAGACTTGCACAGACCTAGCTAACCATTTCATCGACCGGATCAACAAGAAGTATGAAATGTACAGTTTTCTTTTTTTGATTTTTGACTCGTACATTGAAAATTCTCTTAAGAAGTTCACTAGGGAACAACACCAAGGCCACAGTCAACCGACACACTACCGAATAGAATCTGAAACTGTTATCCACTCTATAACCAGACAGTAGCTTCTTTCTCATTGGAAAAAACAAGGATGAGTTGTCCAATTTTCTAGCTGAAAGGTTCTTGGAAAATGCGAAAGTAACAAACCGCAACACAGTTGTTGCTTGGCGACAAGTTGCTGAAGGATCACATGAGGATATGACATCACTGAGTAGCCCACATGAAGAAGCTGACAGACAAATAATACTACATGTAGTAGAAGCTACAAAAAAGAGTAACAACTCGGTTGGACATACACTCCCCTGACACAGATGTGTTAGTCCTAGCGTTAAGCAAATGTCCTTATCTGCCACAAGATACCAACTTCATCACTGGAAGTGGAGGGAGGAAGCGAAGTGTTTCCCTTACACCCATATACAGCAAGTTGGGAAGACTCAAAGCAGAAGGTTTTATTGGCTTACGTGCAATATCTGGGGCAGACATATGCAGATCATTCAATAAAAGGGAAGTTAGCCCTTCATTGTCGCTGATGACAACATTGTGCAAGCTTTGGCAAACCTTATAAAAAACCAGTAAAATATCAGAGGATACAATGCTTTCTATCGAAACATTTATTTGCAAGATATACAATAAGTTCCAAACACACAGATTACTACTGTTGGAGAACTTGGTGGCTTTTTACGCAAAAGCAGGTAGTCGCTAAGACTAGCTATACAAAGAGCACACCTTCAAGCAATGGAATGGTACAAATGTGACAAAATACATCCCACCTACCAGATCCAATTTATTTTGAGTGGCAGCATGAAATCTACCGTCTAGTACCTGTTGCTTGCTGCACTCCTCCAGCACCCCAGGCTGTACTGGAACTCATTAGATGCAACTGTGCCAAAACAAAATGTAGTAAGCGTTGTAAGTGTTCTACTAATTAACTTCCGTATACAAAAATGTGCAGTTGTTTTGGTGCTAAAGACTTACGTGAAAATACCGTGAAAACTTGTGAACCAGTTTCTGGCACTGATGATGACAGTGAAATAGACCAAGATGTTTCGCTTGTTTAACCATGATACTTTTTTTCTTAAATGAAATATGTATATATTTTTAGTTTAAATATTGTTCTTACTGTATGTATAGTTTTTGAATTGAATATAATCCTTATTTTTCTCATACAATACAGGCCTTTAACTTGTATGGTAATCACAAAATTCCTTCAAACTGGATATCAAAACAAACCAAGTTGCATTGGAATAAAAAATTCACCAGTTTTTTTGTTTTTTTTTAGATTTTACGGAAAAACAGTAAGATTTACATGAAAATTGGTACTGAAACAAAATAAAGAACATAAAACAAGCTTCCATTTAGAAAATAAATAAATTTGAAATTGGATGATAATTAACCGAGCTAAGAGTAAACACGTTATGGAATACAAATGGCTGCCATTTTGAAAGTGGCACCAAGACATTTTGGCATCCTTACACATATAGAAACAGGAAAAAACAGGTCCCTTGCTTTCTTCACGAAGGAGCACATGGGACCTAATTTTTGACTCTATGGCCCTGAACTATTAGTCCTATCACAAGCATTCGAATTACTAGCATGCTGAGCCACAGTATCCCTTCTGTTGGCTTGATAGCCATCACTCACCATTATCATCAATAAGCTGTGATTGGCCCACACATTGCCACAGTTCATGGTTTTCCTCTTCTGGGTCCAGTTTTTGAAGATACTGACCGTGACCACCTGACAAGCCTTGCTGTCTCAGAAATGCTGTGATCCAATTGTCTGGCCATTATAATTTGGCATTTGTCAAACTCGGTGTGCTGCTTTTCCCATCTGAAGAACAAGAACAATATTGATTAACAAAGCTCAGTATGAGGTGTTATTTATACTGTTTTATGACCTACCTGCACTTGCTTTGATTTGCATGTAGACACATTGGTAATACTGTTTTGGTGTATACATACCTGACATTTTTTTTTGTCATCATTTTTGCCATTCTTGAGGTTGATGCAAAACTGATGAAATATTAGGGAGGGAGGGTGTAGTATTCCATCTGAGGAAGGTATTTTCTCTTTCAAAACTTTCAGAAATGGAAGTTAAACAGTATAAGATCTTCCCTGCAATCATATTTCTTTTTCTCGCAATGTTGCCTCAGTAGTATTGTTAAATATCATTTACTACATAATATTTGTATTTCAGCTTGAAACTGTAGGCAACAATTTCCAAAAATGGAAGTTGGCAGTGTTGTAGCCGTCACTCACATTTTTGCCAAATTGGGACAAAGATAATAATTTTGTAATGAAAAGTCCCCGCTAAATTACCAAAAAGGAAATGTTTCCTGTCATTTTTTCTTTCATATCTCACCCATCCCTGTTTTGCTCTAGCATTAATTTTCACACCCGTCATTTTTTCATTCTGTCATCACTGCTTTGCTTCGCTGACCTGGTTTCCTTCCTCGTCATTTTTCTTTGTCATCCCCCCACCCCTGCCTCAACTTTGCCTTGTGTTTTTCATCCACATCATAGTTTTTTCATCATCACACCCACCCCTGCTTCGCCCTTGGGTGAGTTTTTATTATCCTTGGCATTTTTTTGGTTTCATCACTGCTTTGCCCTGCTGATCTGGCAACTTTCCTTGTCATTTTGTCTTTCCATCATAGCTGTTGCAGGCTGCTACACCCTGTTGTCATTTTCCCATCCCCTTTGTCTTTCCTCTTATTGCAAAAAAGCATCGGTAAGCCTCAAGCAGAGATCGCGTTAACGCCTGGACAGGCGTATTTCATGCATCAAAAACTAAAATTTCTTCCTAAAAGAAAATCAGGACATATTTTTACTGCTCCAAATATTAGCCATCCTAATTTAAAAACCAACCTCTAGGTTTGTTTTTAATTATTATCATTACTAGTAATTTTTCCCTCGACTGTTCAACTTAGCAGTTGCACCATCAAGAACATAATTCCTCTATTGGTCCACACCCCCACTCTACCTCTCTTCTTGGGTTTGCAAATCTCAGGCTGCAGGAAAACATGACCCCAAAGATTCAAGGCATGTGTGGGGGAAAATGTGTTATTGATGTCACAAATTGGGAAGGAAAATTCCAATGACCTTGAGCTCTGCTGTCGTGCCCGGCAAACAACGGTGCTACAAAAGGGCTGTAGGGTGCATGGCCGAAGGAATGAGGGGAATGCAACATTTTTTTCGAGAGTTCCGAAGATTTGTGGACAGCATTGCTGAAAAAGAAATAGCCGTTCGGCATCTAAAAAAATGGAGGGAATCAGATACCTGTTATTTACGACTTAAATGTTCTTTATTGTTCTTAAATAGAAGTAAGACCTTTTTATACATTAAAAGAAGGTGAATATGCCATGAATTTTAACTCTTAGTGTACTGATAAGTGACTTCTATCAAATGAACAGAACTGAAGTTGTGATGATAGACTTTTTTTTTTTTATGAGAAACTGAAATTATTCTTAATTAGAACCAGTTGCAATACTAAATTGCGTACAGGGTGGCCAAAAAAAGGTGTTACAAAGTAAAATGCTCTCATCAGGTCACTGAGCTCTATAATTGCAGTACTTATGTTTTTTTCATAGGACAGTGTAGAGATTGAAATTTGAAAACACCTTTTCAAAATGGAGTCTCTCAGCATAGAGCAGCGACTGTTTATAATGCAAACATATTACAGTTTTGGAGACACTGGGTCAGTGAAAATCCACATGTCTACCAGGTGGGGCGCCTCTGCATTCGCAACGTGTGACGGTGTGGTGTGGAATCAACGCAAAACGCATAATCGGACCCATCTTCGTCAACAGAACTGTTACTGATGCAAGTTACAGGCAGCTACTGGCCTAGGAGTTCGGACCCGAAGCAAGATGTCATCGGATGTTCAACACCTACTGCTGGTTCATGCAGGATGGTGCACGTCCACATAGTGTTGCTGATATGTTTTCCTGGCCACAGGATACCATTCAGGACCGTATCATCGCTTTGGACACTGCGAGATTCATTGGACAGGGCATTGAATGGCCACCCTACAGCCCTGACGTGAATCCATGTGATTTTTTCCTGTGGAGTTATTTGAAGGACCAAGTCTTCAGGACTGGCCCCAAGACACTGGACGACCTCAAAAAAGCCATTACAGACAAAATCCAGGCCATCAAAAAAGACGTGTTGCAGCATGTTATCGGCAATTTCCAGTCCTATCTCTATACGACGGTTCGTGAAGACGGTGGCCATATTGAAAATCTGTTCTATTAATTTCACTCATTGCTTGAGTTTCTCTGAAAATTTCAGTAAATTTAATCCAGTAATAACGAAGTTGTGTCATTTTACTTTTTAACACCTTTTCTTGGCCATCCAGTATGAAAGAAGAATTGTAGGTACATATATCAAAGGATTTTCATCTTTGCCGCACATGTAAGGACATGTTTTTAATCTTAGGAATTATTATTATTACTCTATTTTAAATTTTGCCATACTTATTAAAATAATTGCATGTCTAAAGAACAGTTTTTTTTATTGTAATGCATATGAAAAAAAGTATTTCAGAAACAAGAATTTTTAAGGCAAACTGGGGGGTGGGTGCTTCTAAACATCACAAAATACTTCTTGAAAACTTGAAAATCATATGAGAACTATTTTTACTCCCTGTCCAAAAACTTACTGCGACCACTGGCCTTGAGAGCAACTTTAACAAGGGCTTTGCTGCGATGGATATGAGGGAAGAGGCATTTTTTTAGCTTCTTTGGAAGTTCGATGTGTCACCAATATGCCAGTGGCGGCTCGTGGTTGAAAAAATATTTGAAGAGCTACAAGAGCAATATGAAAAGATATCTACTGTCTTCAATGAAAATCACTATATGAGGACTGACCTATTTTTTGTATATTAGATCAATTCTTCTTTCTTTTAAAGCTGCAAATTTGTTGATTATGTTATCATAGAATGGTTGTTTCTTCATGAGCATCAATAAAATATCTTTCTGAATAGAAATATTTGCCAAAGAAGCAAGTCTGTCTTGAGAAATAGTGTTTCTTCAGTAAGTTTGTATTCTTTTAAGGCAAGAAAAACTTCTTTCCACTGACACACTTATAGATGGAATGGTTAAAATGAGGGCAACCAATTTATAAGCTTCTGTAAAAATGTCTTTATCTTCATGAAGCACTCAAAGAAGTTCTAGAGTCGATATATTCCTTAATTTTTCGTTGGCATATACAAGACTCAGTTCATTTTTAAGGCGCTGGAGTTAAGTAAATAATTTTCCGTAAAAATGTTCTAGATTTTCAAAAGCGTGAGAGGGAAAGCTTGAATTAGATTGTTCGAATTTGGTTGTGTCAGCAAGACAAACAAATTGAAGTTTTTCATAGTCTTGAAATCTTATATCCATTTCCATAAGAATGTGGTCTAAAATTTCAAAATACAATTGTTTATAATTTTGAAAAATTGTTTCTTGTGTAAGAGCCGTTTTAGATCTGTTTATTTCTGTGATTTTGCTAGCTTTTCGAAACAGTGTTTCAAATATTTCATCATTCCTTTTATGACAAAATTTCACAATTTTTTTTAATTTGAGTTACATAGTAGTTTATGTCTAGTGATTTTTTCTGCAAAATTTCGAATAATAGATTGGTGGG
The DNA here is from genome assembly GCA_039090855.1 of Macrothele yani. Lineage (NCBI taxonomy): Eukaryota > Metazoa > Arthropoda > Arachnida > Araneae > Macrothelidae > Macrothele > Macrothele yani. The sequence goes on along the minus strand of CM077001.1, from coordinate 154,232,119 downwards.
GCCAAAAATTTAATTAAATACTATTGCCAAAAATGTAAATTCAAAAGTGTTCATATCGTTTAAAAACCCCTTGGCAAGTTGAATTGATTTTTTGTCTGATTGCTCACTATTTGTCAGAAATTCGAATACTTCCTTCAATTTATCCCAATCTTCAACAATTACACTTACTAACTTCGAAGTGGAGGACCATCGAGTTTCTGCTATGGTTGGTATGTGTCTTGCGGTTGTAGATGTGAGTGTATAAGATCGCTTCACTGAGTGGTGAAAAAACGAAGGAATTCCAGTGAGGCTTGCATAAAATATATGACACTTAGAAATTTTAGAAAAACTCTGCTGTAATACAAGGTTCAAACGATGTGCTAAGCAATGAAGAAAAACAGATTGAGAAGCTTTATCCTTGATTTTTTTTCCGGAGCCCATTCAAGTGTCCAGACATTACACTTGCCCCATCATAACATTGTTCTATTAATTTGTGTTGATAATCAAATTGTTCCAAAATTTTGTCTAGCATTTTGTATAAAGCTTCTGACGTTCAATCTCCACTCACGTCGTGGAAGCCCAAAAATCGCTCAGCCAATGCACCTTCCGAATCAACAAATCTTATTATTAAAGAGCACTGAGAAGTCTGATTTATGTCTGTGGTGTCATCTACTTGAATAGAAAAGCATTGAACTTCATTTATTTCATTTTTAACATGATCGTTTATATATTCAGAAATGCATTCAATTAATTCATTTTGAATAGTTTTTGAGTTACCTGTGAAGACATTTTTTATCTTTTCGTATTGATTTTGAATTTCTAAAGGACTTCTTGATATCAACAATGAAAGTAATTCCTTGAAATTTCCACGATTTATCGAGTCCATGCTTTTGTCATGGCCACGGAATGCTAGTTCTTGTTTGCTCAAATATAATACTGCATCAATCACTGTCTGCAGGAAAAGTCTATTTAAACAAACGCTTTTGTTGAAATGCATTTTCAAAAGCCTAGCATTCTCCCTCAGGGCATCGGCAAGGGTGTTCTGATTTTTTCAAAATTCCTTAGCATTAACTCGCATTTCAGGTGTTCGCTAGAATCACCATGTTTATGAAGTGACCGTGTTACTCTTAATAAATCTGATAATCCGTCATTATTCCACGTCGAATGCTTATTACTAAAAAGTAAGCAGGGCCAACAAAATAATTTTTGTAACACAGAAGTACTACAAAGCCCTTTATATTCAGTAAACCAACAATTTTTTAAATTAATATTGTAAGATTTATCGCTCTTCTTGATTTCTTTTTTTGGCAACAATTGTCAGTGAATTCGTCGGTCGTCCTTGAAGTAAAATGTCTCTTTTTATATTCATCTTTCCACTGATTAAATGGGTTTGTAATAAATTACAAACAATGTTGTTCACAGGATACATGCTTTAATTAAAACTATCACTAACTGTTAAACTGTACACAAAACTACAGTAACAGTTAAACTTTTTGACAAATAATCACAATGCACGAAAAAACAAATCCCTTTCGGAAAGCATGTACCACAACACTGCAAGATACCCTGGGTAAACCGTCCCGTTTCACCGTGATCTCCTTCGAAGGTCACGATTCCATCTGCAGAGCTTCAGTGCCAAAAGATAAAACATTTCACTTGCGCGCCAGATAGGGGAGGTTGACATCACGGTTACCATAGCAGCTCGGTTGAAAGCTGCAGACTTCCAAGGGTTTTCATTTCGGCTCTTCACTTGTACTGTTTTGCTTATGAGGACTTGTTTTCCGCATTGAACGCACTGTGTGAATTGATATCTAATCAAAATTTTGAGTATTTTGTAACACAATAGAGACAAAAAGAATATATTATACAAATTACTGAATAAAACTTTATTTTAAGTAAAATAGGTGAAGAGGCACTTCACCTACTTCACCTGAAAAGCCGCCACTGCAATATGCACCATTTCGGTTCGATGCGACTGGTTAGTTGGTGTGTCATCAGTTGTGGCTTTGCTCAGTTCTGGTCTTTGTATATATTTTCATAAACTGCCAAATTTACGGTTCTCTATCTTGCTATATTTACATATGAAAAATTATGCATCAGCAAATGCATTGTTTATTGAAAAAGTGTAAACACCTATCTGTTTTTATTCTTGAATTCTATTTAAAATACAAAATTTTATTTAGCCGATGCATTGTGCTTGTATTTTTATACGTAAATATAGCAAAATAGAGAACCGTAAATTTGGCTGATTTGCATAGTCATGCTGCTACAACTTTTGCTGACAAAATAGCCAAATTGCAGTGAAAGAAAAAATTCCAGCTTAAACACTGAAAGTTGGACTGCACAAACACTTCATAGACTTGAGGCATGATATGTGGATTTGAGGAATTTTGCCTTTTCCATCAACACTTGGGTCATTCTTGAGATTGATGCATAACTAAACAGGAATTTTAGGGGGGTTGGTGGTTATCTAAAATGTTTCAAACATTAGAAAAATGAATTTTATTTGTAATTGTATTTTTTTTTGTGATGTTCCTTATAGCCTGGCATTGTTGTTAAGTATTTTTTTTAATATTTGCATTTCAGCTTGAAAATTGAGGAAAAATTTCCAAAAATACAAATTAGACGGAGCAAAGATTTCTCTCAATTGTTGTAACATTTTCCACCATTAATGTTTGCATTTAAACTTTATAATGAAGGAAAATCTGCCAAAAATGGATGTAACAAATTTGTATAATTTCTAAGAATTGATGCATTCTGTTCAGTATTCATCCTCTTCAAGTTACATGCCATTTATCTAAATAGTGAAAGCTTTGATGCCATGCATTCATAGCTGATGGTATATATAGCTGATAGAATTATTGCATTCATAGCTGATAGAATTATTGTCATCTGAGGGCATTACAAAGAAAAGCAAATAATGAAGTGGGAAAGATATCAGGAAAAAGAAAAATTAAGCAATGAATTATTTGCAGCTGCAGATTCAACAAAAGCTAAGTATAATTGTAGAACTTACTGAGATGAAAGGAAGTCTTGCTTACAAGAGGAAACTTGAACTTATGTTCTAGCAAGCAAAACAGAACAAGAAAAAAAAAGAAAACAACAACCTAAAACCATTTTATTTTGTTTTGAATTGTAATTTTATATTGTGAATACAGTGATGTATCCCAATTCAATACTTTTACTTGAATAAATTATAGTGAGCAATTTCATCTTGCTCTTATGCTGTGTTATACCTTGCCACACATTTTGATTTTTCACTCAGTTAAAAAACTCAGCTTTTTTTCTTAATCAGTCGTATGTATATAAGGTTCACAGAAAACTTTGCCAGAATTCACTGTAAACTTATAAATTTTTTGAAATGTTTTTTGGTTGTAGCAAAATTTACAACTGAGTGCATGAGCCAAAGATCTGCAAGCATGAGCACAAGATTTCCATACATTGTTATATGAACAGCCAGGAATTTTTAACTTGATCTGACACAACAGCAGCTGTTGGTTTGGTTTGGCCCCTACCTGATCAGATGTGAAACCATTATCACTGGCTGTGCAAAGTTTTTTCACAAAGCCCAATTTTTTAATCATGTGCTTTTTATTTTAAATGAACGCACTCATAGAAGTTCACAGTGGCAAAAAGTCTCCAGTCAAGTACAAATAATTTTGTTTCTTACTTTATGCATATTTATGAAAATTAAAAGTCTTTGCGGAAATAAAATTTTGGTGTAAGTTCTTTAATGGGGTATTTATTTCTTCATCATATGAAGTACATGATTGCTGCTTTACCTTTTCAGCTCATCTTTTGTAAAAAAAAAAAAAGTATATGCTTATAGTATCACTTTGTCTTTCTGTGGACACTATATCTGTGCAACTACAGTATTTGGCCAATTTGAAAAATTCTTTTTGCTTTTGGAAGCCCAACATGTGAGAACAATCTTTGCTTTGTGATCCCTTTCCAGTGCAAAACTTTGCAACCAGAGTATGTAGATATAGATGCTGTGGAATGATAAATACATTTTCTTGCTTCTAAAAATCTGATTGAAAAATTCCTTTTTCTTCGATACCATATATTATGATGACTATTTTATGGAGCATTTCTTTTACACGTAATGCACAGTTTTTGTTAGAGAGCCTAAATATAAATCAAGATTCCTCCAATACCCTTCCTTCTAAAATTTTGATTTAATTTTTTTTTTTTTTTTCATCGAATCAAGTTTTTGGCAGGCAATGTTCTCCTTGTAGTTCCTAATTTTGTGAAAGAATAGTTTTGCTACTACAGGTATAAATAAGCATACGTTTACATTTCCTGTGTATCTGCAGGAATATCAGTTGCATTTGATGCAATTTCGCTACTAAATAAATTGAATATCATTGTGGAAGTTAGGCTGTTATGCTAAATGATGTGTGGATGACTAGAATTTGGTGGAGCATTGAAGGGACAGGCGCATGTTTTCTGTATGGTAAACACTTTAATTGAAAATCATAAATTGACCAACAGACTTTTCTTCTGGCCAATAAAAAACCATTGCATAACTAGATAACTAACATAACTACTTTAAAACTAAGTTACAGATAAAAAACTTATAAAAACACTACTGAACAAAAAGACAACCAACTGCTTAGTGTACATCAAATAGACCAACAACTGCTTCCACTAAGCCACAGCCCACCAACAGATCTGCTGCTCACCTAGACCAGCATGCCGCAGCACTTCACAAAGTATTCTGGGTACTGATGACATCATCATTGGTTTACAAAGCATTGGTCTGCACACTATATACAACTACTGATCTAAACAATGAATGCAACATGTTACTACAAATTATTAAATACAGTGCTCAAACACAATATACAACACATTCTAAGTAGAGGGAATACATTATACAGGATGTGCCATATAAAAGAGGCCTGAGTATAATGAACAACAGTCAGGCAATGTTACTACTATACATGTTAAAATGACATAAAACAGGAGTAATTTACCTACATTTACAACAATTGCTGAAAGTGCTATCCTCCGACTTCAAGACACAGCTGCACACGATGGAACATGTTCGTAACGTGCCACAACTCATCGGCAGTAATATGGGCTATGGCATCCGTAATGTTCACTTTTATTCATCAAAGGTGTGCAGGTTAGTTGTGTACACTTTCCTTTTCAATGCTCCCCACAGATAAAAGTCACAGCTGGAGAGATCGGGTGATCTGGGTGGCCATAGTCCCTTCAATACAGTCTGTCCTCCCCAAACAATTCATGTGCAGCACATAGACTGTTCCGCGCAGTATGCGCCATTGCACCATCCTGCTGAAAGAAAGCATATGTTTGCTCTTCTTCTGTAAGTGTGGCAACAATTGGGTTGAACAGTTGCTGAACATAGCTCTCTGAGTTGATAGCGTCAGTGAAAAAGAATGGGCCAACTATCCTCTTCGCTGACACAGCACACCAAACGCCTATCTTTTGGTCCTAGAGAGGAGTCTCCATTTTCCACCTGGGATTCGTGTCGGTCCAAATCCTGTTTTGCGCATTGACATACCTGGACAGATGAAACCATGCTTCATCTGTCATGTAATAAAGTGTTGGGTCCCTTTCACCGCTGACAATGGTCTCCTGAAACTACTTACAATATTGCATCCGTTTTGCATAATCAGGAGTTTTAATTTCTTGGGGTGCCATAAATTTGTACGGGCCGCCCCGGTGGCGCAGTGGTCTAAGCGATGGCCTCTGATCATTCGTCCGAACGGGGTCCGGGTTCGAATCCCGGTGAGGCATGTATGTTGTGTTTGTCTTACGGCACTGGTTCTCCCCCTTCCCTGGAACCAGTGACCCTAAATTAGGGACGGGCGACTACTTATAGCCCATTGAGTTGCTCACGGTAATCGTTAAACCTCCAATCAAAAAAAAAAAAAAAAAAAAAAAAAATTGTATGGCCGAAAATGCAAATCCAGCTTAAGTATGCGTCGGCATGACGTGGCAGATATTCCCGTTGCAGATGATAATGATAATCGGCAAATCGACTTCCGAGGGCTTTATAACATCATTGTGCACACATCCTTGATGTTGTCTTCAGTACGAATTGTCTTGGGTTTGTTTCTTTTCCTATTGCACACCATGCTGGTTTCATGAAATTTTGGCACTAACTTTTGTACCTCTGATTTCGCTGGTGCTGCACAATGTGGAAATTTTTCTGTAAAGAACTCATTTAGAACCTTGTATGAGTTATTTCTGAAATACTGTTCCACAATAAAAATCTGCTGTTCCGTACTTAAAACCATTTCCATTGCCTTTGTTCTCTCTTCACTTACACTTATGACCACGTACCTACACTGCTGTGGCTGTGACTAACCACTCCGGAGAATTCCTTTGCAGTTATACATGCAGAAACTGGTTAGAAGTGGAACAAAGCAGTTTTAACTGGAAACATGCCTAACAATGTCTGGCCACGGCACGGGGCCTCTTTTATATGGCGCACCTGGTATAAATATAATGCTAATACTATACAAAGATTTTATATAAATCTGCACTTCCGAAAACTTGAAAAAGTTTCTTTGCAGTCAGATACTGCTCTCTACGGAAAACCTTTTGCACATATTTTCTGCTTAAAATAGTTTTTCTACCAGGTTATAGATGTACACTTAATTGGCAAAACAAAGATACCTACCTAATAGCATGTTGGCCCTCCTCTAGCGCAAAGAGCAGCCTCTACATACTGAGGCATTGACTCCACCAGGTGCCAGAAGGTTTCCGCAGGTAATGTCAATCATATGCTGTAAAACCTAACGGCGATGAATACTGTGTTCAACACCCGACCGTAACTGATCCTCTGCGATACTTCTCACATGCAGTGTGATACTGTCTTTTAAAACTGTTGATTTTTCAACATGTCCTTGATAAACCAACACCTTTTAAGTGTCCCCACAACCAGAAATCACAAAGATTAAGTTCCAAAGAACGAGGTAGCCAGGGGTAGGAAATGCATCATTAATCGCTTTGTTCTCAGTGAAATGTCACAGAAACTGCTGTATACAGCATGCAGTATGTGGAGGCACTCCATCTTTTATGAAAGTGGTTTACTCAAGGCATTATATCACACTGTTGCAGTTGGGGTATGACAAAAGTGTTGAGCATCTCTCTGTATCTCTGGGCTGTCACAAGGCCATTGGGGTGAGCAGGGCTTGACAAATATGCTCCAGGTATAGGAGCCAGCTCTCAAAATTTAGGAGCCCGGTGAAACAAAGTCAAATTTCAAAGAATAACACACGACTGTAATTTGTATTGATGATGCTGAAAGAAAAAGTAATGAAGTATATTTGCTGTAATTTTTTTCCCCCAAACCACTGAAAAATAGAGTTCCAATTTTCTCCATAATTTTCTTTTCCCGTTCTTCGAGTTGTTGCTTTCAAAAATTTAAATTTTAGATTTTGATTTTAGTAAAACTCAATTTGTAGAAGTTAGATTTTGTACATATTAATTCAAAATACAGTATTTTGCTTCATATAATCTACAGACCATAAAATTCAGAAAAAAAAACACCTTCCTAAAATTCGTAGCAGCCTATAACTTTCAGGTCGTGAAAAAAAAATCTGACTCATGATCCACAGCAGTGTATAATCCATGTATCATAAAATTTTCAATTCTTCTGTTCACTTGTGTGCATCGATCTCGCAAATGACCAAAAAAGTAATAAAGGTGAAATTCCTCGAATTCACGAAAGATCACAAGGAAATTTTCCGGCATCTAGCGTTCGTTTTCGCTAATTGTTGCCTACAGTTTCAAAACATAATGCAAACATTTTCGCATGACCCTGGATCGACCATCATTGGAATACAGGCAGAACCTGGATTCGTCTGATCAGATGATGCGTCGCCACTGTTTTGTGATCCAGTGTCCAGGGTGCGCACGCGTGCTTGAAAACCTGGAAAGTCCTGGAAAATCATGATTACATTTTCAAATCCTGGAATATCCTGGAAAAACAGCGTTTTTAATGTTGTCATGAAAAGCCTTGAAATTTGAAATTAGTGCTTAATCGTGTTACCGTTACCCTTCATTTTTTAAAGTTCCTCTCCTCTGTTCTCAAAGAAACTGCCGGAAACGGTGGTGTTTCGGACGTGCACCAAATCCTAATCTGGCTTGGGGGGGGGGTGAGCACTACTTCCAGTAGGTCTGTTAGGAAGGGAAGCTTGATGTCCGTCCGACAACTGCCACCAGTGAGGAGTATGCCTGAACAACACATTCATCTGTTCCTTGGGTGAACACCTGTTTCCCCTAATTCCCGTTTACCCCAACGGTGTTTCCCTGAAATCTCTTTTACCCGAATTCCCATTTCCCCTAATTTTGTTTGCCCTAGTCTCGTTTCCCCTAAATCTTGTGTGCCCTAAGCGCGTTTACCCCAATGGCGTTTCCCCGAAATCGTTTTATCTGAATTCCCATTTCCCCTAATTTCGTTTCCCCTAAATCTCGTTTCCCCCAATGTCGTTTCCCCGAAATCGCTCTTACCCGAATTCGCATTTCCCCTAATTTTGATTGCCCTAATCTTGTTTCCCCTAATTCACATTTGCCCTAAACACGTTTACCCCAGTGGCGTTTCCCCGAAATCGCTTTTACCTGAATTCCCATTTCCCCTAATTTCGTTTCTCCTAATCTTGGTTCCCCTAAATCTCGTTTCCCCTAATTCACGTTTGCCCTAAACACGTTTGTCCATATCAAAGTTTCCCCTAAAAACGTTTACTGTATCAAGTTTGTTCTAATTCTCCTTTGCCTTTATTCGCGTTTTCCCTAATTAATGTTTGCCGCAATTCATGTTTGTCCTGATTTTCGTTGAGCGAAATAAAACGTTTCATTTATCACCAAAATTCAGGGCAAAATATCGGATTTATCATCAAATTCAGGAAAATATATGTATATTTAATCATCATCATCAACCATTATCAATCTACTGCTGGATGAATGAAGATCTCACTAAGTTTCTTCCACTACGGTCTGTCTTGCCACAGTCTCTACCATCTCACTCCCACATGCTTTCGAATTTCTTCCACCCATCTCCAATGTGGTCTTCGTCTGGGTCTTTTCCTGTCCCTTTGAATCCAGTCTAAAATTTCGGCTGTCCATCAACGATCTGTCCATCTGGTAATATGTCCAGCCCATTGCCATTTCAGGGATTTTACTCTGATCATGATGTCTTCCACTCTTGTCATTTTTCTGATCCGCGAGTTCCTCTTCTTATCTCTCGAGGTTACACCAAGCATGCACCTCTCCATGCTCTTTGAGTTGTCTGTAGTCTTTGTATGTCTCTTTTAGTTAAGGTCCACGTCTCTGCACCATCCGTAAGCACTGGAAGGATGCATTGATCAAACACTTTTCTTTTAAGACATAATGGCACATTTCTCTTGAAAATTATGTTGTTTCTTCCAAAAGCTCTCCAGGCAAGTTTTATACGCCGATTAATTTCTTCAATGTGACCCTCACTTGATATATGCTGCCCAAGATAAATGTAGGTATTGGTTATCTCCAGCTTTTCCCCATCAATCGATAAATTTTCATTTTTTGTAAAAACATTGTACATCAGTGTTGTTTTTTGAAAGTTCATTTTTAATTTCACTTCTTTACTCTTGTCAGCAAGTTCCTGGGTCATACTCTGCAGCTCTGATGGGGTAGTTGCAAAAAGGACTACGTCATCAGCAAAATGAAGGTGAGTTAGATAATCTTCATTAATCTTTATCCCTTATATATATACACTATCTACCAACAAGTAATTGGACACCCCTGCAATCGACGATATCTGCGGTCCTGATACACGTCACGGCCGCCTCCGTTAAATATCGTGTGGGAAACAACAACGCAACCAGTCGCATGCAAGATGCTAAACGCAGTTTGGAGCTCTCTGATTTCGAGAAAGGTGTAATATTCGGGTATCACAGAAATGGCCGATCCATACGTGATTGGCAAGTGGAAGATGAGAGGTGACTCTCGGAATGTGCCCCGACTCGGCAGACCAACAAAACTGGGAGTTAGAGACTGACAAGTGCTGGCCAGAGAAATTCGGAAGAACCGCACCAAATCGATGGGCCACATCCGTGAGGAGTTTTTAGGCATCCGGGAGTGTTCTTTCTATGAATACCATCCGTAAGGAAGCCCATCTGCTCAGTTGTCATGGACGTGCTGCCACCCACAAGCCTTTGATCATCAAGTCCAATAGCGCTGCTCGGCTTACGTGGTGTAAAGAATGTCGACAGTGGACCGTTGAACAGCGGAAACAGGTTCTCTGGAGCGACAGATCAAGGTTCACCCTCTACCGTTCGGATGGCAGGGTCTGGGTTTGGCGTCTGCCTGGAGAACGCTTCCTGCCAGAATTTATTGTGCCAACTGTGAGGTTCGGCGGTGGTGGAATTATGTTATGGGAGTGTTTCTCCTGGTATGGCCCGGGACCCTTGGTCGCAATTCCTGGTAGACTCGACGCCGAGACCTACTGCACCATTTTGGATGACCATGCGCTTCCTACGTTGTGGCAGTTTTACGAGGTGGACCCATGTTACTTTCAGGATGACAATGCCACCTGTCATGTTGCAAGGTCCACCATGGCTTGGTATGATGACAATGGGGTTAATCGAATGGACTGGCCTGCGCAGAGCTCGGGCCTTAACCCTATCGAGCACCTCTGGGACGAGTTGGAGCGTTGACTTAAGGGGTGCCCCCACCGTCCGAAATCGGTGAAGGAACTGACCTGTCTTCTTCAAGCCGAGTGGAAGAAAATACCGCTAGCTGTCATACAACACCTGGTTGAGAGTATGCCTGGAGAGTCGCAGCTGTAATCGCCGCTCGTGGAGGCTCCACCAACTATTGAAGGTGAATAAACTTCGTTTTCCTTTGCTACCACAGGTGTCCAATTACTTGTTTGTAGATATTGTAAAGGTCAGGTGATGCGTAACATCACAGCCTCTCCTTGACAAATGTCAACCCCGCCTTCTCGTGGTGCATCCTGTTCCCACTAAAGGGGCTCTGACGACCGCCAATAGCGGTATAACTATACCATCGGAATTAGAGGAAATTCTATCCCACACTCACCAACCCGCTTGGCCAGCGTGGTGAGTTATGGCCAAACCCCTCCAAAATGACTCCACAACTTAAATCTTAGCCCTCAGTCTCCGGCAGCTGGAATGTACCTGGCCAAGGCAGCGGCCAGTGCGACATGAAGGCAGAGGGTGCTAAGAATCCCCGGAGGACCGGACTAGGCTGCCATCTGATGCTGACCTTGGCAACGAACAATGGACGCTCCCTATCTTCTGATTCAAGGCTTCTTGAATTGGAAGAGGAACTACAAAGGATCAAGTGGGACATCGTGGGGCTAAATGAGGTAAGGAGAAAAGGAGAAGATCTCATCGAACTGAAAAGTGGACATCTCTTCTACTATCGTGGGACAGATACTGGCAGAACTAGTGGTGTTGGATTTATAATAAACAAGAAACTGAAGGATAAAGTTGTAGAAGTTGAAAGTTCCTCTGACAGAGCTGCACGGCTTGTTATCCAACTCTCGAAAAGATACCAGGCTCAGATTATTCAAACTTATGCACCCACCACAAGTCATCCTGAAGAAGAAATTGAAGAATTTTATGAGGAAATTTGTCATCTAAATACTAAAGGTAAGCAGCACTTGAAAATAATTATGGGAGATTTCAATGCAAAAATAGGGCAACGGCAACAGAATGAAACTTCAGTAGGTAAATTCGGTCACGGCAACAGAAACCAGCGTGGAAATACTCTCGTTGAGTTTGCAGAGGCAGAAGGGTTTTTCATCTTGAACTCCTTCTTCAAGAAAAAGCCACACAGGAAATGGACATGGAGACATCCAAATGGGACGACAAGTGAAATTGATTTTATTATGTGTAACAAAAAATTCATCATAGAAGACTGCAGTGTGCTAAACAAGTTCAACACAGGTAGTGACCATAGATTGGTGAGATGTATGATGCACCTCAACACTAAACTCAAACGTGGCAAGCTCATAAGACAAACAAGATGTATTGACATAACCAACCTTAAAAAACACCATAATACCTTCAAGTTGGAACTGAAGAACAGGTTCTCTGCTTTAGAAGGCCTAACATCAGAAGAAGTGGACATCTCTGAAGTTAACAGAAAAGTAACCAAAGCTCTTATGGAAACAGCAACAAAATTAGCTGGGTCTAAGAACAAGTTGCATGTAAATAAATTATCCGGAAAAACGAAAATGTTGATGCAAAAAAGAAGAGAGATGAGGACAACTAAAGAAGATGTGACTTCCAAAGTGGAATATATAGAGCTATGCAAGACAGTACGAAAAAGTATCACTAAAGACGTAAGAAAATTCAACTGTGAACTAGTGAGGAAAGCAATTGAAAACAACCAAAGCCTAAAGATAGCAAAGGGACATCTCAGTAAGGGAAGAAAACAGATTATGGCACTGAGAAAAGAAGATGGTTCTGTAACAAGAAATAGAGGCGAAATTTTGACAAGAGTGAAAGATTTCTACTCCAAATTATATGAAAGGGATGATACATGCACTCCAGACATCATGAAAGATACCAGTACCAGAGTTCCTCCAGTCCTTCCAGCAGAAGTTCCACATGCAATCAAGAACATAAAGCGGGGAAAAGCTCCAGGAGAAGATGGAATTACTGTAGACATCATACAAGAAGCAAGTGGAGAAATCGAAACAGTACTCGCCCAAATTTTCACTCGATGCCTTAATGAAAGAAAGATTCCTGAGGATTGGAACACCGCTACAATGATCCTGCTACATAAGAAAGGTGACATTGAGGATCTCGGAAACTACAGACCTATCAGCCTCCTATCAGTAGTTTATAAAATCTTCACTAAAGTTCTTTCACACCGCTTGAAGGTAACACTGGACATGGCTCAACCGAGAGAACAAGCTGGATTCAGGAGTGGCTACAGCACAATAGATCATATCCATGTGCTGAGAGAACTAATTGAAAGAGCGAGGGAATATGAACTTCCATTGTGCATGGCTTTTATCGATTATGAAAAAGCCTTTGATTCAGTGAAACCATCAGCAGTTGCAATGGCTCTGAAAACCTGCGGTATTGAAGATGCATACATTAATATTATTAATAACATCTATGCAAGTGCAAAGATTAGGCTGTTTGAAAATACAACACACATAAAAATTGGAAAGGGAGTGAGACAAGGTGACACCATATCTCCGAAGCTCTTTAATGCCACATTGGAGGGTGTTTTTCAGTCACTGAGCTGGGAAAACAAGGGGATAAAGATTAATGGAGATTATCTAACCCACCTTCGTTTTGCTGATGACGTAGTCATTTTTGCAACTAACCCATCAGAGCTGCAGAGTATGATCCAGGAACTTGCTGACAAGAGTAAAGAAGTGGGATTAAAAATGAACTTTCAGAAGACAAAAGTGATGTTCAATGCTTTTACAAGAAATGAAGATTTATCGATTGATGGAGAAAAGCTGGAGATAACAGACACGTACGTTTATCTTGGACAGCAGATATCAAGTGAGGGTCACATTGGTGAAGAAATTAATCGGCGTACAAAACTTGCCTGGAGAGCTTTTGGAAGAAACAGCATAATTTTCAAGAGCAATATGCCATTATGTCTTAAAAGAAAAGTGTTTGATCAATGCATCCTTCCAGTGCTTATGTATGGTGCAGAGACGTGGACCTTAACTAAAAGAGACATACAAAGGCTGCAGACAACTCAAAGAAGCATGGAGAGGTGCATACTTGGTGTAACCAGGAGAGATAAGAAGAGGAACTCGTGGATCCGAAAGATGACAAGAGTGGAAGACATCATGATCAGAGTTAAATCCCTGAAATGGCAATGGGCTGGACATACTGCCAGAAGGACAGACCATCGATGGACAGCCGAAATTTTAGATTGGATTCCGAGGGACAGGAAAAGACCCAGAAAAAGACCACATGGGAGATGGGTGGATGAAATTCGAAAGTATGCAGGGGTGACATGGAGGAGACTGGCACAAGACAGACCGTTGTGGAGAAAACTTGGGGAGACCTTCGTCCAGCAGTGGATTGATAATGGTTGACAATGATGATGATATATATATATATATATATATATATATATATATATGTATATGAGATGTAAGGTCAGGTGATGCGTAACATCACAGCCTTTCCTTGACAAATGTCAACCCCGCCTTCTCGTGTTGCATCCTGTTCCCACTAAAGGGGCTCTGACGACCGCCAATAGCGGTATAACTATACCATCGGGATTAGAGGAAATGCTATCCCACACTCACCAACCCGCTTGCCCAGTGTGGTGAGTTATGGCCAAACCCCTCCAAAATGACTCTACAACTTAAATCTTGGCCTTCAGTCTCCGGCATCTGGAATGTACCTGGCCAAGACAGCGGCCAGTGCGACATGAAGGCAGAGGGTGCTAAGAATCCCCGGAGGACCGGACTAGACTGCCATCTGATGCGGACCTTGGCTACGTATAATGGACGCTCCCTATCTTCTGATTCAAGGCTCCTTGAATTGGAAGAGGAACTACAAAGGATCAAGTGGGACATCATCGGGCTAAGTAAGGTAAGGAGAAAAGGAGAAGATATCATTGAACTGAAAAGTGGACATCTCTTCTACTATCATGGGACAGATGCTGGCAGAACTAGTGGTGTTGGATTTATAATAAACAAGAAACTGAAAGATAAAATTGTAGAAGTTGAAAGTTCCTCTGACAGAGCTGCACGACTCGTTATCCAACTCTCGAAAAGATACAAGGCTGAGATTATTCAAACTTATGCACCCACCACAAGTCATCCTGAAGAAGAAATTGAAGAATTTTATGAGGAAATTCGTCATCTAAATAATAAAGGTAAGCAGCACTTGAAGATAATTATGGGAGATTTCAATGCAAAAATAGGGCAACAGCAACAGAATGAAACTTCAGTAGGTAAATTCGGTCACAGCAACAGAAACCAGCGTGGAAATACTCTCGTTGAGTTTGCAGAGGCAGAAGGGTTTTTCATCTTGAACTCTTTTTTCAAGAAAAAGCCACACAGGAAATGGACATGGAGACATCCAAATGGGAGGACAAGTAAAATTGATTTTATTATGTGTAACAAAAAATTCGTCATAGAAGACTGCAGTGTGCTAAACAAGTTCAACACAGGTAGTGACCATAGATTGGTGAGATGTAAGATGCACCTCAACACTAAACTCGAACGTGGCAAGCTCATAAGACAAACAAAATGTATTGACCTAACCAACCTTAAAAAACACCATAATACCTTCAAGTTGGAACTGAAGAACAGATTTTCTGCTTTAGAAGGCCTAACATCGGAAGAAGTGGATATTTCTGAAGTTAGCAGAAAAGTAACCAAAGCTCTTGTGGAAACAGCAACAAAATTAGCTAGGTCTAAGAACAAGTTGCACGTGAACAAATTATCAGGAAAAACCAAAATGTTGATGCAAAAAAAAAAAAAAAAAAGAAGAGAGATGAGGACAACTAAAGAAGATGTGACTTCCAAAGTGGAATATATAGAGCTATGCAAGACAGTACGAAAAAGTATCACTGAAGACGTAAGGAAATTCAACTGTGAACTAGTGAGGAAAGCAATTGAAAACAACCAAAGCCTAAAGATAGCAAGGGGACATCTCAGTAAGGGAAGAAAACAGATTATGGCACTGAGAAAAGAAGATGGTTCTGTAACAGGAAATAGAGGCAAAATTTTGACAAGAGTGAAAGATTTCTACTCCAAATTATATGAAAGGGATGATACATGTACTCCAGACATCATGAAAGGTACCAGTAGCAGAGTTCTTCCAGTCCTCCCATCAGAAGTTGCACATGCAATCAAGAACATGAAGCGGGGAAAAGCTCCAGGACAAGATGGAATTACTGTAGACATCATACAAAAACAAGTGGAGAAATTGAAACAGTACTCGCCCAAATTTTCACTCGATGCCTTAATGAAGGGAAGATCCCTGAGGATTGGAACAACGCTACAATGATCCTGCTACATAAAAAAGGTGACATTGAGGATCTCAGGAACTACAGACCTATCAGCCTCCTATCAGTAGTTTATAAAATCTTCACTTAAGTTCTTTCACACCGCTTGAAGGTAACACTAGACATGGCTCAACCGAGAGAACAAGCTGGATTCAGGAGTGGCTACAGCACAATAGATCATATCCACGTACTAAGAGAATTGATTGAGAGAGTGAGGGAATATGAACTTCCATTGTGCATGGCTTTTGTCGATTATGAAATGGCCTTTGATGCGGTGAAACCATCAGCAGTTACAATGGCTCTGAAATCCTGCGGTATTGAAGATGCATACATTAATATTATTAATAACATCTATGAAAATGCAAGTGCAAAGATTCGGCTGTTTGAAAATACAACACACATAAAAATTGGAAAGGGAGTGAGACAAGGTGACACAATATCTCCGAAGCTCTTTAATGTCACATTGGAAAATGTCTTTCAATCACTGAACTGGGAAAACAAAGGGATAAAGGTTAATGGAGATTATCTAACCCACCTTCGTTTTGCTGATGACATAGTCATTTTTGCAACTACCCCATTAGAGCTGCAGACTATGACACAAGAACTGTCAGACAAGAGTAAAGAAGTGGGATTACAAATGGACTTTCAGAAGACAAAAGTGATGTTCAATGCTATTTCAAGAAATGAAGATTTATTGATTGATGTAGAAAAGCTGGAGATAACAGACACATACGTTTCTCTTCGACAGCAGATATCAAGTGAGGGTCACATTGATGAAGAAATTAATCGGCGTATAAAACTTGCTTGGAGAGCTTTTGGAAGAAACAGCATAATTTTCAAGAGCAATATGCCATTATGTTGTAAAAGAAAAGTGTTTGATCAATGCATCCTTCCAGTGCTTACGTATGGTGCAGAGACATGGACCTTAACTAAAAGAGACATACAAAGGCTGTAGTCAACTGAAAGAAACATGGAGAGGTGCATGCTTGGTGTAACCAGGAGAGATAAGAAGAGGAACTCGTGGATCCGTAAAATGACAAGAGTGGAAGACATCATGATCAGAGTTAAATCCCTGAAATGGCAATGGGCTGGACATACTGCCAGAAGGACAGAGCATCGATGGACAGCCCAAATTTTAGATTGGATTCCAAGGGACAGGAAAAGACCCAGAAGAAGACCACATGGGAGATGGGTGGATGAAATTCGTAAGTATGCGGGAGTGACATGGAGGAGACTGGCACAAGACAGACCGTTGTGGAGGAAACTTGTTGAGACCTTCGTCCAGCAGTGGATTGATAATGGTTGACAATGATGATGATGAATTATGAGTTATGGCCAAACCCCTCCAAAATGACTCCACAACTTAAATCTTGGCCCTCAGTCTCCGGCAGCTGGAATGTACCTGGCCAAGGCAGCGGCCAGTGCGACATGAAGGCAGAGGGTGCTAAGAATCCCCGGAGGACCGGACTAGGCTGCCATCTGATGCTGACCTTGGCGACGTATAACGGACGCTCCCTATCTTCTGATTCAAGGCTTCTTGAATTGGAAGAGGAACTACAAAGGATCAAGTGGGACATCGTCGGGCTAAGTGAGGTAAGGAGAAAAGGAGAAGATCTCATTGAACTGAAAAGTGGACATCTCTTCTACTATCGTGGGACAGATACTGGCAGAACTAGTGGTGTTGGATTTATAATAAACAAGAAACTGAAGGATAAAGTTGTAGAAGTTGAAAGTTCCTCTGACAGAGCTGCACGACTCGTTATCCAACTCTCGAGAAGATACCAGGCTCAGATTATTCAAACTTATGCACCCACCACAAGTCATGCTGAAGAAGAAATTGAAGAATTTTATGAGGAAATTCGTGATCTAAATAATAAAGGTAAGCAGCACTTGAAGATAATTATGGGAGATTTCAATGCAAAAATATGGCAACGGCAACAGAATGAAACTTCAGTAGGTAAATTCGGTCACAGCAACAGAAACCAGCGTGGAAATACTCTCGTAGAGTTTGCAGAGGCAGAAGGGTTTTTCATCTTGAACTCTTTTTCAAGAAAAAGCCACACAGGAAATGGACATGGAGACATCCAAATGGGACGACAAGTGAAATTTATTTTATTATGTGTAACAAAAAATTCGTCATAGAAGACTGCAGTGTGCTAAACAAGTTCAACACAGGCAGTGACCATAGATTGGTGAGATGTAAGATGCACCTCAACACTAAACTCGAACGTAGCAAGCTCATAAGACAAACAAAATATATTGACATAACCAACATTAAAAAACACCATAATACCTTCAAATTGGAACTGAAAAACAGATTCTGTGCTTTAGAAGGCCTAACATCGGAAGAAGTGGATATTTCTGAAGTTATCAGAAAAGTACCCAAAGCTCTTATGGAAACAGCAACAAAATTAGCTGGGTCTAAGAACAAATTGCATGTGAACAAATTATCAGGAAAAACCAAAATGTTGATGCAAAAAAGAAGAGAGATGAGGACAACTAAAGAAGATGTGACTTCCAAAGTGGAATATATAGAGCTATGCAAGACAGTACGAAAAAGTATCGCTGAAGACGTAAGGAAATTCAACTGTGAACTAGTAAGGAAAGCAATTGAAAACAACCAAAGCCTAAAGATAGCAAAGGGACATCTCAGTAAGGGGAAAAAACAGATTATGGCACTGAGAAAAGAAGATGGTTCTGTAACAAGAAATAGAGGCGAAATTTTGACAAGAGTGAAAGATTTCTACTCCAAATTATATGAAAGGGATGATACATGTACTCCAGACATCATGAAAGGTACCAGTACCAGAGTTATTCCAGTCCTTCCAGCAGAAGTTGCACATGCAATCAAGAACATGAAGCGGGGAAAAGCTCCAGGAGAAGATGGAATTACTGTAGACATCATACAAGAAGCAAGTGGAGAAATCGAAACAGTACTCGCCCAAATTTTCACTCGATGCTTTAATGAAGGGAAAATTCCTGAGGATTGGAACAACGCTACAATGATCTTGCTACATAAAAAAGGTGACATTGAGGATCTCAGGAACTACAGACCTATCAGCCTCCTATAAGTGGTTTATAAAATCTTCACTAAAGTTCTTTCACACCGCTTGAAGGTAACACTGGACATGGCTCAACCGAGAGAACAAGCTGGATTCAGGAGTGGCTACAGCACAATAGATCATATCCATGTGCTGAGAGAACTAATTGAAAGAGCGAGGGAATATGAACTTCCATTGTGCATGGCTTTTATCGATTATGAAAAAGCCTTTGATTCGGTGAAACCATCAGCAGTTGCAATGGCTCTGAAAACCTGCGGTATTGAAGATGCATACATTAATATTATTAATAACATCTATGCAAGTGCAAAGATTAGGCTGTTTGAAAATACAACACACATAAAAATTGGAAAAGGAGTGAGACAAGGTGACACCATATCTCCGAAGCTCTTTAATGTCACATTGGAAAATGTCTTTCAATCACTGAACTGGGAAAACAAAGGGATAAAGATTAATGGAGATTATCTAACCCACCTTCGTTTTGCTGATGAGTCATTTTTGCAACTACCCCATCAGAGCTACAGAGTATGATCCAGGAACTTGCTGACAAGAGTAAAGAAGTGGGATTAAAAATGAACTTTCAGAAGACAAAAGTGATGTACAATGCTTTTACAAGAAATGAAGATTTATCGATTGATGGAGAAAAGCTGGAAATAACAGACACGTACATTTATCTTGGACAGCAGATATCAAGTGAGGGTCACATTGGTGATGAAATTAATCGGTGTACAAAACTTGCCTGGAGAGCTTTTGGAAGAAACAGCTTAATTTTCAAGAGCAATATGCCAATTATGTCTTAAAAGAAAAGTGTTTGATCAATGCATCCTTCCAGTGCTTACGTATGGTGCAGAGACGTGGACCTTAACTAAAAGAGACATACAAAGGCTGCAGACAACTCAAAGAAGCATGGAGAGGTGCATGCTTGGTGCAACCAGGAGAGATAAGAAGAGGAACACGTGGATCCGAAAAATGACAAGAGTGGACGACATCATGATCAGAGTTAAATCCCTGAAATGGCAATGGGCTGGACATACTGCCAGAAGGACAGACCATCGATGGACAGCCGAAATTTTAGATTGGATTCCAAGGGACAGGAAAAGACCCAGAAGAAGACCACATGGAAGATGGATGGATGAAATTCGAAAGTATGCAGGAGTGACATGGAGGAGACTGGCACAAGACAGACCGTTGTGGAGGAAACTTGGGGAGACCTTCGTCCAGCAGTGGATTGATAATGGTTGACAACAATGATGATGATATTATATTTATATATATATATATATATCATCAACGATTATCAATCCACTGCTGGACGAAGGTCAATGATGATGATGAATTATATATATATATATATATCATCATCAACGATTATCAATCCACTGCTGGACGAAGGTCTCCCCAAGTTTTCCTCCACAACGGTCTGTCTTGTGCCAGTCTCCTCCATGTCACTCCCACATACTTTCTTAGCACCCTTCGCCTTCATGTTGCACTGGCCACTGCCTTGACCAAGATTTAAGTTGTGGAGTCATTTTGGAGGGGTTTGGCCATAACTCACCACGCTGGACAAACGGGTTGGTGAGTGTGGGATAGTATTTCCTCTAATCCCGATGGTGTGGTCATAATGCTATTGGTGGTCGTAAAAGCCCCTTAAGTGTGATCAGGATGCACCACGAGAAGGCGGGGTTGACATTTGTCAAGGAGAGGCTGTGATGTTATGCATCACATGACCTTACAATATATATATAGCATTGTAGTTCCTGAGATCCTCAATGTCACCTTTTTTTATGTAGCAGGATCATTGTAGCATTGTTCTAATCCTCAGGAATCTTCCCTTCATTAAGGCATCGAGTGAAAATTTGGGCGAGTACTGTTTCAATTTCTCCACTTGCTTCTTGTATGATGTCTATAGTAATTCCATCTTCTCCTGGAGCCCATCAGCCTCCTATCAGTGGTTTATAAAATCTTCACTAAAGTTCTTTCACACCGCTTGAAGGTAACACTGGACATGGCTCAACCGAGAGAACAAGCTGGATTCAGGAGTGGCTACAGCACAATAGATCATATCCACGTACTGAGAGAACTAATTGAAAGAGCGAGGGAATATGAACTTCCATTGTGCATGGCTTTTATCGATTATGAAAAAGCCTTTGATTCGGTGAAACCATCAGCAGTTACCACGGCTCTGAAATCCTGCGGTATTGAAGATGCATACATTAATATTATTAATAACATCTATGAAAATGCAAGTGCAAAGATTCGGCTGTTTGAAAATACAACACACATAAAAATTGGAAAGGGAGTGAGACAAGGTGACACCATATCTCCGAAGCTCTTTAATGCCACATTGGAAAATGTCTTTCAATCATTGAACTGGGAAAACAAAGGGATGAAGATTAATGGAGATTATCTAACCCACCTTCGTTTTGCTGATGATGTAGTCATTTTTGCAACTACCCCATCAGAGCTGCAGAGTATGATCCAGGAACTTGCTGACAAGAGTAAAGAAGTGGGATTAAAAATGAACTTTCAGAAGACAAAAGTGATGTTCAATGCTTTTACAAGAAATGAAGATTTATCGATTGATGGAGAAAAACTGGAGATAACAGATACGTAATGTTTATCTTGGACAGCAGATATCAAGTGAGGGTCACATTGATGAAGAAATTAATCGGCGTACAAAACTTGCCTGGAGAGCTTTTGGAAGAAACAGCATAATTTTCAAGAGCAATATGCCATTATGTCTTAAAAGAAAAGTGTTTGATCAATGCATCCTTCCAGTGCTTACGTATGGTGCAGAGACGTGGACCTTAACTAAAAGAGACATACTTACAAAGGCTGCAGACAACTCAAAGCAGCATGGAGAGGTGCATGCTTGGTGTAACCAGGAGAGATAAGAAGAGGAACTCGTGGATCCGAAAAATGACGAGAGTGGAAGACATCATGATCAGAGTTAAATCCCTGAAATGGCAATGGGCTGGACATACTGCCAGAAGGACAGACCATAGATGGACAGCCGAAATTTTAGATTGGATTCCAAGGGACAGAAAATGACCTAGAAAACGACCACATGGGAGATGGGTGGATGAAATTCGTAAATATGCGGGAGTGACATGGAGGAGACTGGCACAAGACAGACCGTTGTGGAGGAAACTTGGGGAGACCTTCGTCCAGCAGTGGATTGATAATGGTTGACAATGATGATGATGATGATGATATAGCATTGAACATGACGGGCGTCTCTTGAACTATTCTAACCAAAAAATATCTCCTATTGGTACATATTCAAATAAATTATATGAAACTAAAAGTAGAATAAAGCTTTAAGAAAGCACACAGACAAACGTAGTTTGAGATAAAGTTAGCTTTTTTTCGTTTTGTTACGAACTTTATAACAATGTCCAAATTGTCTAAGGCTGTAGCAATTTTGATTTAAATACTAACGAAAAAAAAAAAAGTCGTTCCTGTTACACATTTAATCAGAAGTAAATTTTCAGAATTTTAAGTTTGGAAAACGATCTTTCGGCGTAAGCCACTGTACAGACAGTAAACATTTGAAAAGAGGGTTGTGTGCACCTTATTGCCGCTATCAATTCTCAGGAATGGGAAAGGGGGCATTGTAATTTTCTTTTTTAAATTACAAAAATATTTCTTTATCCTTTTTGGATTTCAAGTTCAACAGAAAGAAAAGGAAGGATGTTTATTTTCGGGCAGTGTAAAAATCTTTAAATCGAAAACAAATTTCGTTTAACATAACATCGTACACGTGCCCCCCCCCCCGGACAGGTTTCTTGAAGCAGCACACGCCCTCAGATAATTTGTTGACTTGTAGGTTGTAAATGCTGAAAATCTCCCGATCGGACAAGAAATGCTTTATATTTTATACTTTTGGTGTCTCCCGTCCTCCCCGAAAGGTTTCGTGAGGCAGCACATACCCTCAGATAATTAATTGCAGACTTGCAGTTTGTAAATCCTGAAATCTTTTGTTCAGCTGTAGATCATAAGCATTTTTTATAAAGAATTACATTAATAATCGCAATTAAGAAAAGACGAAATTACGGAAACTTGATGTGATTCAGATAACCCACTTCCGGGAACGTGGCCACGAAGCGGTCAAAAACGCAATTTGTATACGGCCTGTTAAAATTTTTGTGGCCAGTTCTCCTACACCCAATCAGTGATGGTGCTAACTGGGAAAACATTCAAACTGGACAAACTGAGGTCTACTGTTAAGGGGGAACTCAATTAGCAACAGGCATTTCCCCGGCTCATGCTTAGAGTCTCGTACGGTGAGCAGAGAGGAGGGGTCTTGTACGCTAAGAACTCTTAAAAAGTGGGCCTTCTGCGTTCACAATTCTAGCGAATGCTTTTCAATACTATTTCTTGCTTTAATAAAAGTTTAGTGCGATGTAGTACTTTATCTGTGAGGGCGAGCAGCGGGGGGTGGGGTGGGGAGGCGTGACGGATACAATGACTGCGTTAAGGACTAACCGTATAATGATCCTCACCATGTGCACTTCTTTACACTTTTGTTGGCATGGTTATCGACATCATCAACAATAAAAAAAAGAATAATTCTCTTGAGATATCAAGAATCCCCCCCCCCTCCCGTTTTATTTCAGTTAATAAAAATGAGGAGAAACATGAATTACGGCAAATGCGAAATAAGGCAAACGCGAACTGGGAAAAGCTTGATACGGGCAAACGTGAAATAGGGGAATCGGGATCCATTCTATCCCACACTGTTAAGGTGGACATCAAGTAATTTTGCTTCCTATATTTCCAATGGAAAATCGCCGCCCCGGTGGCGCAGTGGTCTAACTAAGCGATGGCCTCTGATCATTCGTCCGAAAGGGGTCCGGGTTCGAATCCCGTCAGGCATAGATATTGTGTTTGCCTTACGGCACTGACTCTCTCCCTTCCCTGGAACCATTATCCCTAAATTAGGGACGGGCGACTGCTTATAACCCATTGAGTTGCTCACGGTGGTCGTTAAACCTCTAATAAAAAAAAAAAAAAAAAAATGGAAAATCTTTTGTACACATTTCCTTCACAATTAGTGTGTTAAGGTTGGATGGAAATTTGAACATCAATTAAAATAACTTCATACTATAACTTGGAATACTTAACATTTTCTAAAACATAAGCATAATTATATTAAAAAACAATGTTTCTTTTGGTGGTGTTGAAACCAGAAAAAAGATGGCGCGACCTGTACTTTGATGACTTCAGTGGACAAATAAATGTTGGATTGCATAATTACGGTTATGGTTTAGAAAATATTATTACGGTTATGGTTTAGAAATTATTATTACGGTTATGGTTTAGAAAATATTAAGTATTCCAAGTTATGAAATGAAGCTATTTTAATCGATGTTCAAATTTTCATCCTTGGGAACGCCTTAATTGTGAAGAAAATGTGTACAGAAGTTTTTCCATTTGAAGTATAGGAAGCAAAATTACTTGACGTCCACCTTAAAGTAGCAATTCTTGTATGTATGTATGTATGTATGTACATTTTATTTTGAAAACGGCTCTAAGAATTTTGATGAAAGTCGTTAACCTACCGTTTTCTGGTACTAGAAATTGATTTAGCTTGATCTCGACTTTAGGAGAATTCGTTTAGTGGGTTAAATAACCACCCCGAGTTATAACGTTTTTAGTGTCATGGCGTCGTTCCATTAATATTACCAATGCTTAGAAATCTTATGACGTCACAATCACGCGTTTTGAGAATGTTGGCGCGCGGTCACACCATCTGTGTCATTACGTCACGCGTTGTGTGTGGATCCTATTAAAGTTTTATGACGTCACACTCTTGCGAGCAGATATTCACAATTCCCATCTGCCTCATTACGTCACGCGTTGTGTGCGTATGTCCGACCGCACGATAACTCCCGTAACAATCGTTCGATTTCGATGAAATTTTAGTATCTGGTAGGGGATCACCTGGGAAGGAATCCTATTTAAAGTGAACGAAATTGGGTCAAAGGTCAGTACATAGGAGCGGGATCCATTCCAGTGTTGTTATGCGTCATAACTAACGTAAAAAAGGTTCGATTTCGATGAAATTTTAGTATATGGTAGAAGACAACCTGGCGACAAACCCTATTTGGAAATGGGGTCAAAGGTCAGGACATAGGAGCGGAATCACTTCCATCGCCATTATGCGTCATCACTTACGCAAAGACGTTTCGACATGGATGAAATGTTAGTATGTTGTAGGGGCCTGCCTGGGGACGAATTCTATTGAAAATGAGCGAAATCGGGTCAAAGGTTAAGACACAGGAGCGTAGTCTATTCCATAGCCCTTATGCATCATAACTTTCGTAAAAATGCTTTGATTGCGGCAAAACTTTATCATGTTATTTCGGAGGTATACCGAACCGGTTCTGTTGAATATCATCGAAATGGGATCAAAGGTCAGGGCACAGGACCGAGATTTATTCCACAGCCATTATCCTCATAACTTGAGTAATGATTTCTGGTATGTTGGAAAACGTATTATAATCAATGCAATGCATGATTTTACAAACTTGTTTGCGTTTCCTATGGGTCTTGTGGCTTCGAAAACATATTCAGTGAGGCTTTTGGCTTTGGCCAACTTATTTTGCCGATATAGAAAAGCCTCTTCGCCCAACCAGCGTTCTTCTGAAGATAATGGTTGGGATTCGCTGCATAATCATTCTGGTCTCACGTCAACTACTTTCATAGGTCTAGAATTTTCCGATTCTATTGTTCGCACAACTTAGGAAAAGAAGGAGAAATAAAATTCTGTGTCTTATGAACTTCCCAAAAGTTTTTCTATCTTTTCAAACTAGCCAGTTCATGCCTTTCCACCTTTTTCTTCATATCTTTTACCGTATTCTAGCAAACCAGTTTAAGCTGCCTCGTTCCTCTTACAGCAATATTCACCTTCAATATCCCGAAATATGCTGCCTTCTTTCTCTTTACGGCTTCTTTGATCTCTCCTTTCCATCAAGCATTCTGCAAGTTGCTTTTATGTTGCATACCATTGCAGTGCCTCAGACTTCTTCAGTGGCAGTGATAACACAGTTCTTCAAAAGAGATGTCCACCTTTTTTCTAGATTTCTCTCACATGACTTCTCATTCAGCTGTTCACTGTGTAGCTTTAATATACTGCATAGCTGCCAAGTGTCCCGGATTACCAGGATTCTGTCCGGTTTTGAAAATATTTTCCTTGAATCCGATATTTCTACAAAAAATCCGGTTTCGGGATTTTCTTATTTTTATTCTTTTATTTATTTATCATGTATGGTCCCCCCCTTCCCTCATTAATCTTATCAGCCATCATTTTTATCCAGCGCCAACGCTGGTTGTTGGAATCCGTAACGAATGGAAAAAAAATATGTACGTTTGTTAATCCACGACACTTCGAGCGCCAAGGTCGGTGCTCGCAGCCAACGAGCCACGGCGCTTGTGCGGAGCTTCGTGGGAGTGGAATGGAAAGCTGTTTGTTTGCTAACGCTCAAGTTGAACGCCGATTCCGTACTTTTGATCTTTCAAACGAAATGCAAGTTATTATTTCAGTTCACAATCCCAGAATGGGGCCGCTCTCCAACCGTAGGTTGCAGAAGCGTATATGCTTCAGCTTTGTCCGTCCGTCTGTCTGTCGGCACGATAACTCGCGTAAAAATGGTTCGATTTTGATGAAATTTTAGTATGTGGTAGGGGACCACCTGGGGACGAACCCTATTGAAAATGGACGAAATGGGGTCAAAGGTCACGGCATGGGAGCGAGATCCATTCCATTGCCCTTATGCGTCATAACTTGCTTAAATATGGTTCGATGTCGATGAAATTTTAGCATATTGTAGGGGACCACCTGGGAATGACCCCTATTGAAAATGGGTTAAGTGGGGTCAAAGGTCACGGCATAGGAGCGGGATCCATTCCATTGCCCTTATGCGTCATAACTTGCGTAAATATGGTTCGATGTCGATTAAATTTTAGTATATTGTAGGGGACCACATGGGAATGAACCTTATTGAAAATGGGCGAAATGGGGTCAAAGGTCAGGACATAGGAGCGGGATGCATTCCATATCCTTTATGCGTCATAACGTGCGTAAAAATGGTTCGATTTCGATGAAATTTTATTATGTGGTAGAGACCACCAGGGGACGATCTTATGACGTCATAATCTCGGGCTTGATAGTTTGGCGCGCGGTCACGCCATCTGTCTCATTACGTCACGCGCCGCCCCGGTGGCGCAGTGGTCTAAGGCGCTGGCCTATGATCATTCGTCCGTAAGGGGTCCGGATTCGAATCCCGTCAGGCATGGATGTTGTGTTTGTCTTACGGCACTGGCTCTCTCCCTTCCCTGGAACCAGTGACCCTAAATTAGGGACGGGCGACTGCTTATAGCCCATTGAGTTGCTCACGGTGGTCGTTAAACCTCCAATCAAAAAAAAAAAAAAAATTCCTCGTAACTTCAGTGATAAATCGAGTAATGATTTCTGGTATGTTGGAAAGCGTATTATAATCAATGCATTGCATGATTTTACTGCCGCCCCGGTGGCGCAGTGGTCTAAGGCGCTGGCCTCTGATCATTCGTCCGTAAGGGGTCCGGGTTCGAATCCCGGTCAGCCATGGATGTTGTGTTTGTCTTACGGCACTGGCTCTCTCCCTTCCCTGGAACCAGTGACCCTAAATTAGGGACGGGCGACTGCTTATAGCCCATTGAGTTGCTCACGGTGGTCGTGTTAGACCTCCAATAAAAAAAAGATTACGTCACGCGTTGTGTGTGGATCCTATTAAAGTTTTATGACGTCACACTCTTGCGAACAGATGGTCGCGATTTCCATCTGCCTCATTACGGCACGCTTTGTGTGCGTATGTTCGTCCGCACAATAACTCGCGTAAAAATCGTTCGATTTCGATGAATTTTTAGTATGTGGACTACTGAACGTGAACGAAATGGGGTCAAACGTTAGCACATAGGAGCGGGATCCATTCCACTGCTCTTATGCGTCATAACTAACGTAAAAAAGGTTCGATTTCGTTTCATTTTAGTATATGGTAGGGGACCACCTGGGGACAAACCCTATTGAAAATGTGCGAAATGGGGTCAAAGGTCAGGACACAGGAGCGGAATCTATTCCATAGCCCTTATGCATCATAACTTACGTAACAATGCTTCCATTCCGACAAAACTATATCATGTTATTTCGGAGGTATACTGAACCGGTTCTGCAGAATATCGAAATGGGATCTAAGGTCATGGCATAGGACCGAGATTTATTCCACAGCCATTATCCTCATAACTGCCGCCCCGGTGGCGCAGTGGTCTAAGGCGTTGGCCTATGATCATTCGTCCGTAAGGGGTCCGGGTTCGAATCCCGGTCAGGCATGGGTGCTGTGTTTGTCTTACGGCACTGGCTCTCTCCCTTCCCTGGAACCAGTGACCCTAAATTAGGAACGGGCGACTGCTTATAGCCCATTGAGTTGCTCACGGTGGTCGTTAAACCTCCAATCAAAAAAAAAAAAAATCCTCGTAACTTGAGTGATAAATCGAGTAATGATTTCTGGTATGTTGGAAAGCGTATTATAATCAATGCATTGCATGATTTTACTGCCGCCCCGGTGGCGCAGTGGTCTAAGGCGCTGGCCTCTGATCATTCGTCCGTAAGGGGTCCGGGTTCGAATCCCGGTCAGCCATGGATGTTGTGTTTGTCTTACGGCACTGGCTCTCTCCCTTCCCTGGAACCAGTGACCCTAAATTAGGGACGGGCGACTGCTTATAGCCCATTGAGTTGCTCACGGTGGTCGTTAAACCTCCACTCAAAAAAAAACAACCTCCAATCAAAAAAAAAAATTATTTTACTAACTTGTTTACGCTTTCCAACCGTAGTTTGAAGAAGCGTATATGCTCCAACTTTGTCCGTCCGTCTGTCTGTGGGCACGATAACTCGCGTAAAAATGGTTCGATTTCGATGAAATTTTAGTATGTGGTAGGGGACCACTGGGGACGAACCCTATTGAAAATGGACGAAATGGGGTCAAAGGTCACGGCATGGGAGCGAGATCCATTCCATTGCCCTTATGCGTCATAACTTGCTTAAATATGGTTCGATGTCGATGAAAGCCGCCCCGGTGGCGCAGTGGTCTAAGGCGTTGGCCTCTGATCATTCGTCCGTAAGGGGTCCGGGTTCGAATCCCGGTCAGGCATGGATGTTGTGTTTGTCTTACGGCACTGGCTCTCTCCCTTCCCTGGAACCAGTGACCCTAAATTAGGGACGGGCGACTGCTTATAGCCCATTTGAGTTGCTCACGGTGGTCGTTAAACCTCCAATCAAAAAAAAAAAATGTCGATGAAATTTTAGCATATTGTAGGGGACCACCTGGGAATGACCCCTATTGAAAATGGGTTAAGTGGGGTCAAAGGTCACGGCATAGGAGCGGGATCCATTCCATTGCCCTTATGCGTCATAACTTGCGTAAATATGGTTCGATGTCGATGAAATTTTAGCATATTGTAGGGGACAACCTGGGAATGAACCCTATTGAAAATGGGTGAAGTGGGGTCAAAGGTCACGGCATAGGAGCGGGATCTATTTCATTGCGCTTATGCGTCATAACTTGCGTAAATATAGTTCGATGTCGATTAAATTTTAGTATAGTTTAGGGGACCACCTGGGAATGAACCCTATTGAAAATGGGTGAAGTGGGGTTGCCGCCCCGGTGGCGCAGTGGTCTAAGCGATGGCCTTTGATCATTCGTCCGAACGGGGTCCGGGTTCGAATCCCGGTGAGGCATGGATGTTGTGTTTGTCTTACGGCACTGGCTCTCTCCCTTCCCTGGAACCAGTGACCCTAAATTAGGGACGGGCGACTGCTTATAGCCCGTTGAGTTGCTCACGGTGGGCGTTAAACCTCCAATAATAAAAAAAAAAAGTAGGGTCAAAGTTCAGGACTAAGAGGGGATGCATTCCTTTGCCTTTATGCGTCATAACGTGCGTAAAAATGGTTCGATTTCGAGGAAATTTTATTATGTGGTAGGGACCACCTGGGGACGATCTTATGACGTCATAATATCTCGCTTGATATGTTGGCGCGCGGTCACACCATCTGTCTCATTACGTTACGCGTCGTGTGTGGATAAAGTTTTATGACATCACACTCTTGCGAGCAGATGGTCGCGATTCCCATCTGCCTCATTACGTCACGCTTTGTGTGCGTATGTTCGTCCGCACGATAACTCGCGTAAAAATCGTTCGATTTCGATGAACTTTTAGTATGTGAAAGGGGATCACCTGGGAAGGAACCCTATTGAACGTGAACGAAATGTGATCAAAGGTTAGCACTTAAGAGCGGGATCCATTCCACTGCTTTTATGCGTCATAACTAACGTAAAAAAGGTTCGATTTCGATTAAATTTTAGTATATGGTAGGGGACCACCTGGGGACAAACCCTATTGAAAATGTGCGTAATGGGGTCAAAGGTCAGGACATAAGAGCGGAATCACTTCCATCGCCATGATGCGTCATAACTTACGTAAAAATTCTTCGATCTGGATGAAATGTTAGTATGTTGTAGGGGCCTGCCTATTAAATGGGCGAAATGGGGTCAACGAATCTTATTGAAAATGGGCGAAATAGGGTCAAAGGTTAGGACACAGGAGCGGAATCTATTCCATAGCCCTTATGCATCATAACTTACGTAAAAATGCTTCCATTCCGACAAAACTATCATGTTATTTCGGAGGTATACTGAACCGGTTCTGTAGAATATCATCGAAATGGGATCAAAGGTCAGGGCACAGGACCGAGATTTATTCCACAGGCATTATCCTCATAACTTGAGTGATAACTTGATTAATGATTTCCGGTATGTTGGAAAGCGTATTATAAATAATGCATTGCACGATTTTTCTAACTTGTTTAAGAAATACTCCGAAGAATTTACTTGTTAAACCATCACGAAGGGTCAGTTTCATGCATATTGCACTTTCAGAAGTGCCAACCAATTACGGTTTCGGCCACATGATTACCGAATCAGGTTGGAAGAATTGCGGATTTCAATGTATTTCGTAAAAGTTCTGAATTTTGTGTCTTTTTTTGTTAAAATCACGGTTTAAACTGCGATCGCATTTTGCGAATATATTTATAGTTCTTTTCGCACAAATGTGAAAACGTTTAATTGGTCCCGTTTCTAAGTAAGCGCCTTTAAAATTCAAATATTGGATCGGCAAAGCCAATATCGGACGGACGGATATGGGGTGAAGAACGGCCAAAGGATATTGGATGCATTGGCAAAGCCGATATCGGATGAAGAACGGCAAGGTGATATTGCATAATATGTCGGAAAAGCCGATATCGGTGCAATGACGTCCGCATACCTGCCAAGTATTCCGGATTTCCCGAAAGTTTGGGGTAGTTTTACGGTCGGAAGATAGTTTCTTCCGGATTTTCGCCAAAATGGCTCGTGAATTTTTTTACTGATGGAAATTGATATCGTTGTTATTGTCGCTTAGTGTAAACTCCTGGTTTTGTTTTATTATGAACACATAGCGATTGAACCTTATGTTATCTCATGTTTCTAGCTGTGAGCGATATTTATTTATAGAACGCACATGCCCTCCTCCCGCCAATCCTTCCAAACTTCCTCTCTCTCAGTGTTGGAATAGCTGTGCTAATTGCGCCAAAGTGCGAACATTTTTAATTCTACGCCATCGCAGAGTTCGCCAAAATGCGTAATTACGCGTCTAATACGCATAAAAAAGTGTGTTTACGCATCGAAATTTTACCAACGCGTAAAAATTCGCATCGGGACGGTATTTCGTCTTTCAAAAACGGAAGTAAACGAAATAAAGATTTCCGTAATCGTAATTTCTTTTTCCTGCGATGTTGCCTCTGTCCAGTATTGTTGTTATACATCCGTTTATTCCAAAAATATTTGTATTTCAGTTTGAAAATGGAAGGGAAATTTCTGAAAACGGAAATTCGACGGCGCAAAAATTTCCCTGTAATCTTCAGGCATGAGCGCGCAACAGATTCGAGAAATTTCTCCTTTTCCGTCATAATTTGAGTTTTCCTCGAGATCGATGCATAACTGAACAGAAATTTCAGGGCAGTTGGTAGCGGAGGAGAATGTTTTTCGCTGGAAACTTTCGAAAACGGTGGTTAGACGCAGTGAAGATTTCTCCCATAATCGTAATTTTATTGTTCACGCGATGTTTCCTCTGCCTAGTAGTGTTGTTAAATATCATTTTATGTTATAAATATTTGTATTTCAACTTGAAAATGAAGAGAAACTGTCCGAAAACGGAAATTGGACGTAGCAAAGATTTCTCCCGTAATTGTATTTTTTTCCCCCAACGATGTTCTGAACATGTATCCTGTATTCTTAAATACCCCCCCCCAAATAATGTTTGCATTTCAGCTTGACAAAGAGAGGGTGGGGGGGTAAATAAAGATTTTTCCCGTATTTCTTTTTCCTGAAAACGAAAGTGACGAAGCTGAAAATTTGTAAGAATTGATGCATGGTGTTCAAAACTATTCATATTCTCAAAGTTACACTATTCATCTTTTATCTAAAACAGCGCTATCATGCATTCATGATGGATAAAATTGTTATCCAAGGGCATTAAAAAAAAAGTCACTGTCTTGTCACTGCTTAAATGAAATCAAGTTATTTCTAAAATTGCATCATTCAATTTAAAAAAAAAAATTCAAAACCTTGAAAATCATCACAATTACTGAACTCCATCTATGAGTGACTGATACAGAAAAATAATTGAATACAAGTATCATCAAACATACTGCTAGCACATCCCATACGTTACCGCTCTCCCCTAATAATAGATAATCATGAATTAACTGTTTGCCGCCCCGTTGGTGCAGTGGTCTAATGCGCTGGCCTCTGATCATTCGTCCGTAGCGACTGCTAATAGCCCGTTGAGTTGCTCACAGTGGTCGTTAAACCTCCAATCAAAAAAAAAAAAAAAAAAAAGAATTAGCCATTTTGGCACTGTTGCAAATCTTCTTGATTTTAAAGATAAATCTTCTTGATTTTATAGTAAATCTTGATTTTTGCAAGTTTTTTTTGGGGGGGGGGGCAATTGTGGTAACATACTTTGCTAATCATTGCAAGCAAGTGAGATGGATGCTGCTCTCTTTGTCATGCCTAGAAACCAATTCAACAGGTGAAAATATTGCCAAACTTGTGTCCGAAGAATTTCTGTATCTTGGCATTCCGTGTATGAACTGTCTTGCCTTATGTGATAACACTATTGTTATGGTGGGGAGAAAATTTGGTGACTCTCTGAAAAAAATAGTGTCTCACTCTCTAAAAATGAAACTCATTAACAAGGTTTGTTAATCTTATTTTATACTTAAATACTATTTTTTTTAAATATTTTTTTATTTGTATTAAATAATTAACTGTAATAAGAAAATAGAGAAACCTATAATATACAATTTTATTATTTATAAAGTGTAAATACACACGCCGTTGAATGCGCGTTGGTGTCCCAGTTTTTTATTTTGGAAAGTTGGCAGCTCTGTATAAATGCTGCCTTCTTTGATCTCTCCGATCCATCAAGCATTCTGCAAATTACTTTTAGGTTATATACAATTGCAGTGCCTCAGACTTCTTCAAAAAAGATGTCCACCTTTTTTCTAGATTCCTCTCACATGACTTCTCATTCAGTTGATCACTGTGTTATTTTAAAAAAAATCAGCTATTCTCTCTGTCAGTTTCACCGAAGCATTAGGTGACGCTCTTTTGGCCTTATCTTGCAAAGTTTACGTTTATCAACGGCATCATGATAATCAATGTTTTGGGATAGCCATCGATTCCTAAAAAGAAAAGAAAAAGGAATTAAAACGTCATGTAAGAAACTGGTGTCTATATAGAAATGTTTGAAATAAAAGCTGTAAAAGAAAATTAGTCACTGTGCCATATTTGAAGAGATAGTACACATAATATTTAACTTAATAATTAATGACATCATGGCAGCTCCAATTATTTATTAACAATGAAAAGTTTTTTATAGCGGATTTTAGAGGTAAATTTGTAACACATTTGATGGTCAAATTTTTGAATTAGGACCTAGTTCATTGTCAGGAGTAGTTGTCTTTTGGTCAGGAGTGCCCATCCACAATTATCGCTAAGTGTGGTACCTCTTTTTCTCACTGTTTCCATCCCTTCTTCAAATTTCCTGTTCTCATCGTGTGATTGGTGGGTGATTATTTTTATTGAGTTCCATTTTATGGATTGTCCATTTGCTCATACATCTGTCTAATCCTGTTTTGAAGTAGAGATGGAAATAGTGAGAAGAGCTACCACACTCAATGATAATTGCTGTTCTGCACTCCTAATGAAATGGCAACAGCTACTCCTGTGACGGTCCTCCGAAACTTTGGCCACTTGAATGTATTGAAAATTTTCCTATGTGAAACAAATTAGAAAATTTTCACTGTTGAATAATATTTAAATTTTTGTCATTTTATTTTGATTCTAATGCACATATTTCAGTTCTTACATTTGTTCATCGAATTTCATTTGTAATTGAAACAGTATGAACAGAAAAAGTTCATGATTATGTACTTTTTTTACCTTTAATTTCCTAGTTTAGATTGTCAAAACTGTGTACAAATCTCCGAACTTTTCATTTCATTTTATGTAGTTTCTTTCCAGGCTCTGATTGATATACCACATTTGTACAAATTGATATAGAATTTTACAGGCTTTAATTTGATATAACACATCACTGAATGTGAGAAAATTAAAATTTCAAGGTCATTTGGACTCAGAAATTTGAAAACCAATTAAAAAAAACAAACATGACTATTTAAAAAAAAAATCATGTTTGTTCTTTGTTTTTATTTTAAGAATGTTCTTACCCAATTTCAAGTTGAGGTCTCAGTGGGATCTTATATTTTTAGCAATCTTTGTTAACATGAAAATTCCTGATTTTGTGCGATATAATTGCAGTCAAATATCAAAAACAATTCCGTTTTTTGCTTGTTATGGTCTTAATTTTGGCAAGTAGTTTTATTCTGTCGTATCGTGAACCATGGAGACATTTAAGAGTGCCTTTTTTTTTTATTATCAGATGAGAAATGCTTTCTCTTCAGTTATTTCTGTTCAAAATCAAAAATTAAAACCTTATAAGTTCTTTTGTTACTGATTTATATGAAAAAAGTGGATTATTCTGACAAATTTAAAAGCTATTAAGTTAAGGTCTCTGGTGTAAATAAGGCCTTGCATGTTTGAGCCTGTCTGAACATATAACCTGCATTGACAAGTCACCCCTGAAGTGCTGAGCAGGACTGCACCTGATAATTGGTAAATTTTAGGGTAGGCTAGAAAATTTTTCTTCCTTCGGTAAATTTATATATATATCCCAAGAGAATCTTCTGCTTTGGGGCTCTTAATGATGCCAAATCAAGAGGTACCCTCGGGATGTCTCTTTTTTCCTTTTTTTTTTTTTTTTTTTTTTTTATAAAAATTGATTCAAAACTGTTTAACCGATTAAGACGAAATTGAATACTTCCAAGCTTTGTTGTAAAAAAATTAATAGCAGATTTGGTTACAATTAAACAAGAATATCCTTTATATACTGCAACACAGTTTTTGTTTCCTCTAGACTAGGTGATTAAAAAAATCGGACTAAATGTTTTTGAGAACTCCAAATTAAAATCATTCAAAGAGGACTAAGACAATATTCTGATTAATTTTTATACGATGAATAGTTTATTAACTATTAAGTAAAAATTGTTTTAACCTGAAACTACAGAATTCAATGTATTCCACATAGAAGCATGTTTTTGAACTGTTGCAGGTGTCTGGAAACACATGTCTAGCAATGGTCTATTTTGCATCATGTTTCTGTTATGCCAAAACTTTTGAGACATTTAATTTAGATTGTCCTTCTTTCACCCTTTATAAATATGTATAATTATATCCATTACATGTATTGGTCTCTTATTGTGTAGTGTGACATGGCTTGAAATGTTTCACTTCCTCTTCAGTGTTTATGCTCCTTTCCTTTGCATTTTTATGTTTTAGCATCGATATTTATTTTTGCCTAAACTTTTGTGATGGACTCCACTAAATGCAATGCATTTCGAAAATGTGTAATGATAATGTGTATGTCGCCCCGATGGCGCTGGCTTATGACCATTCGTCCGCGATGGGTCTGGGCTCGAATCTCGGTTAGGCATGGATGTTGTGTTTGCGTTACGGCATTGGCTCTCTCCCTTTCCTGAAGTCAGTGGCCCTAAATTATTAGGGACGGGTGACTGCTTATAGCCCACTGAGTTGCTCATGGTGGTCGTTAAATCTCCACGTAAAAAAAAAAAAAAAAAGAAAAAAAAAGATAATCATAATGTGTACGGGGAAGTGCACATGTATGTGGTGTATGATTGCTGATTGCAGCAGTTTATCATGTAGGTCAGAGTGAGAAATTGATCTGCCAACTGTGTATTGCTGAGTCTTAAAAAAAAAAAAAAAGATTCTGCAAAAACACTTCAGTGTTTTAAAACTTTCAATTTCTACATTGATGGCTCAATGGACATGATTAGAATCAGCTGATGCCGCCCCGGTGGCGCAGTGGTCTAAGGCGCTGGCCTCTGATCATTCGTCCGTAAGGGGTCCGGGTTCGAATCCCGGTCAGGCATGGATGTTGTGTTTGTCTTATGGCACTGGCTCTCTCCCTTCCCTGGAACCAGTGACCCTAAATTAGGGACGGGAGACTGCTTATAGCCCATTGAGTTGCTCACGGTGGTCGTTAAACCTCCAATCAAAAAAAAAAAAAAAAAAAAAAAATAGGCTGATTTATGAGCTTTTCCTCTCAGAATATCATCATCATTCATTATCAGTCCACTGCTGGATGAAGGTCTCCCCAAGTTTCTTCCTCAGCGTTATACTGTATATGGCACTTCAAGTGTGCTATTGACGTTTTTATTTTAAATATGGCATACATTAATTATAAAAATTCATTGAGTCTTTCATAGGAAAAACTCAAAAATTCCAGGGGGAAGCTAAGCCTCTCCTGGTGTCCCCCGAGCTACAGCCCTGGTGCAAACTTTTTTTCTTTGATTTCTATCCATTTCAAGATTTTCTGCCTTTAACAGGTTGCTTTCTTGGTTACTTAGGGCTGCACTGCACCTAAAGTCATTTTTAGGGTTAACCCCATGATCTGCAGCCTGATATCAAAGAATGCAATTCCTATGTTGGTAATCTGTCATTTATATGTATGTGCACACCACACGAGTGTGTCCTCACTTACTGTTTTATCTATCAATGTATTTCTCTGCTGAAAATAAATAATTTGTACTAATAAAATTTCTTAACATTTTCAACAGGGTTCCACAGAGTTAGACCACTGTTCAGCAAGGTTGGCTTTAATTTCCATTTTCGTATGCATTTCTTCAAGAAAATGGTTGCTACATAGGATGACCTCTGACCTGAACAACAATGGGGATTCATCTATTAGTGCTCTTTGTCCACTAATAGTAGGAGGTAGGTAATAACTGCTTCCATTTTTTCATTTTAGTTTCAAATCAGTTGCCATAATATATGAAATAAGGATCCACTTGCCTAAACTTATATATTGTTCCTGCTCATACCAAAGCTGTTCAGTAAGATTCAGTTTAAGACTCTGTGTTGATCAGAGCAGATTAGAAATGTTTGTTTTCTCAAGATGCATATGCATGATCACCGTAGTGTTGGATGGAGCGTCATTGTTCTGATGTTCCATTCAACACATGAAGTAACAAGATTTGCACTGAACTGCCAAAAACATACGTAGGGTGGAGTTTTCTTATGATATCAGTACGTGAAATTCTGTTCTTGTGATAATTTAACTGATGCACTTAATCTGAACCTCAAATTAAGACTGCGTGGTGTAATTTTCCATGTGGCAACTTACAATGGTTGTATATATATACGTCGGTACATATCATTAAGCTGTTCTCTAAGATTCAGAGGTTAGCTCCGCAAAGAAAGACCATCTGCCTAGTAAACATTTAACTGATGGAACAAGAATTTACTTACTGTCGGTGTATCACATGTCTCCATTTACAACGATCTTGACACACAGCTTGAGCTTCATTAACATCCATCACACGCCACACACAAGACCTTCTGTACTTCATACTCATAATCTTTTTCTCAAGCAGACATTCCTGAATCTGGTCCTCCCATGATTTCTTTGGCCTTCCTCTATCTTTCTTTCCTGCTACTCGGACTGAAAAAAGTATCTTAGTAAGTATCTCATTACTCATGCTTTCAACATGTTCAAACCACCTAAGAACATTAGTTTGCACCTTACTGAAAACATTTTACCTCACATTACACAACTGCAGCACATCTTCATTCCTCACATGATCAGACTGTGTCTTGTCACAAACATCCCGTAAGTAACACATCTCCCCAGCACACAAATGACTCCTTTGTCTTTTCTGCAGTACCCAGGTTTCAGTACTGTACATCAGAGCAGGAACAATTACACTTTCATACACAGTCATTCGGGACTCCCTTGAGAACCCATCATTCCAGTGAAAACCTCCTATGACTTTCAATGAAGAATTCACTTGCCTACTGATTTCGGCATCTAATTTGTTGTCTCTGTCAAACATACTTTCTAAATACACTCATTGTCATAAAAATCCGTGCACCAAGAAAAAACCATGCGTATAAAGCAAAACTGTGAATAGCTACGGGGAGGACAGGCATGCAAATGATAAAAGTTTCATGTGATTTTGCATGCTCGCGCATCCAAGATCAACGCTGCAATCACAATCCTTGGGGCTTATAAGGTGCCGTGCAGGAGACTCCGTATTTGTGCCGAAGTGCAGGGTAAGGGTCAGGTGAGATCCCTGAGTGGTAGACATGCTGAAGAGCTGCTGCAAATGTGCATACGGGCAACTGACAGAGTTTGAACGAGGCCGTATCATCGAGATGAGTGAGGCAGGGTGGCTGGCGCCCCAAAGCGGCCGGTCTGACAGTACGGTGCAATCATGCTGGGAGCAATGGACACGGCAGACTGGCTGTGGACGACCCAGACACACCGCCAGCAGAAAGGACTATGGGATCGTGAGAGTGGCACGTACAGATGCATACGATGTCCTTGCCTGAAATTCAGAGACATTTGGTGGCTGCACAATGGACTCCTGTGTTTGCCAGAAGCATTTCCAAATATGCCTGGCAGAGGCGAATCTGCACTCTTGACGGCCCTTACTTTTTCTGTCATTAACACCTGACCATCGTTGGCATCGATTGCAGTGGTGTCAGCAGCAAGCAACTTGGAATGCTACAAACTGGCGACGTATAGTGTTCAGCGAGGAATTTCGCTTCTGTATGGAAATGGACGACCACCTTGTGCGAATGGGGAGGACCGCAGGTGAGCGCTACAATCCCAACCTCACTGTACAGTGCATACATGAGATTCTTCCGCGGATTCGCGGAATTTCGCTTTTTTTGTCATCATTTGGGTCTTACTCGAGATCAATGCAAAACTGCAGAGAAATTTTGGAGGTATTAGTTGGGAATGCCGTTTTTTCGGTGAAGTATGGTTTTTGATCTTTCAAAACTTACAAATACGGAAGCTAAACAGTGAAGATTTCCCCCATAATCATAATTTCTTTTATTTGTGATGCTCCCCTGTCCAGCATTGTTGTTAAATATAATTTTATTCCATAAATATTTTATTTCAGCTTGAAAAATTGGAGTTCAATTTTCCAAAAACAGAAGTTAGACGGCGCAAAAATTTCCCTGTAATCTCCAGGCATGAGATTCTTCCGAGAATTCCAAGGAATTCCGCCATTTTTATCATAATTTCTGTGGTTCTCGAAGGTAGATGCATACCTGAACAGAAATTTTTGAGGGATTGGTGGGGGTTGTTTTCCATCTGAAGATGGAATTCCAGCTTTCAAAGCTTTTGCAAATGGAAGTTAGACAGTGAAGATTTCTCCAGTAATCGCAATTTTTTCTCACTAGATGTTCCTTTTAGTCCATAAATATTTGTATTTCAGCTTGAAAATGGAGGGAAATTTTCTGAAGTCGGAAGAGGCAAATATTTCGCCCGTAATTGTATCCCCCCCCCCCCGCGATGTTCTCTCTGTTCCGTGTTCTTTTTGTTAAATGTGAGTAATGTTACATTAGACATGCTGTATTTTAATATTTACATAAATAAACTTCAGTGAACAATTCTGTCTTGCTCATGCTGCGTGATATTCATACTTTCTCGCAGCACGTTCCGTTTTTTCATCCGATAAAAAATTCAACTTTTTTCTTTCATTGTCAGTCTCATGTATGACAGTGGCACAATACAGTGCTGTAGTAGGGCTGTCATATGCAATGTCTCCCCAGACCATCTCACTGCAGATGTGATGGTCTGGAGAACCATCACATATGACAGCCCTACTACCCTTGCAGTGACCCAAGGGACGTTGACAGCCCAGCGCTACGTACAGAAGACCCTGAGGCTCCATGTGCTGCCCTTCCTGGCGGGGCGGCCCGAAGCCATTTTCCAACAAGATAATGCCCATTCGCACATGGCTCAGGTTTGACAGGACTGTTTACATCATGCTTTGACGTTTCCATGGCCTGCCAGATCATTTGATCTGGCAGGCCATCGAGCACATGTGGGATCAGATGGGATGCTAGCTT
Source organism: Macrothele yani (assembly GCA_039090855.1). NCBI lineage: Eukaryota > Metazoa > Arthropoda > Arachnida > Araneae > Macrothelidae > Macrothele > Macrothele yani. The sequence continues at coordinate 154,191,459 of CM077001.1, read as the reverse complement.
TCTCCATGTCCTAGTGTTCATGATTTAGATCTTCAATTGCAAGAAGTGTGGGCCAATCTGTTCCAGGATAACATACGGCATCTCTTGGACTCTATGCCGGACTGTATCACTGCATGTATCTGAGCACAAGGCTGTCGACGCAGTACTAACGCTGACCAGAATGTGTACTGTATGTCCGCAGGAAATCGTTCTGCTGCTGGAATATTGTCCTTGGTATGTACTATATCACGACTAAAATCTCATTTCAATCCAACAGCTGTTTCTTGGTGCACAGATTTTTATGACAATGAGTGCATGCAAACTCATTCACCTGGTCAATCTCCGTGCCATTAAAGCTTATCTTGCATTCAGTACTAACAGTTCCTCTCTCAAAAACCATAACATTGGTTTTTTCCTTATTTATACTCAGTTTGAATTTCACAACCTTTGTACATTCAGGACAACATATTCTGCAACTTACTTCTTCTCTCTGCCAAAAGGACTGTGTCATCAGCATACAGCAATCTGCACACACAGATATCACCAAGACACAAACCAGTATTATCTATTTTGGCATCATACTAACATGCATGCTCTACTGCCTCCATACATGGCATTTATATTATTGCATAGATTCCCAGAAATACCATATTTATTCAGTAGCTTCCACAGAAGTATCCTGTGTACTCAGTCATAAGCTCTCTCTAAATCAATGAAGGCAGCAAACAATCTCTTACCAACAGGCAGATACTTTTTAATCATCATGCATAATGCAAAAATTTGATTAGTGCAGCCCTTACCAGGCATAAAACCACTCTGTGCATCCCACACTTTCTCTGATTTAAGACCTCATACCTACCATTAATCACCTTTCCAAACACTTTCTCTGGCACACTCAGCAAACTGATACGTGATAGTTCTTGCATTCAGTGTGATCACCTTTTCCCTTGTACAAAGGAACAATAGCAGCATCCCTTCAATCTGGAGGGACCATTCCTAAACCAGTCAAATACAGAGTTACCATATTTTAGCATCTTGACAGTTATGCCATCTACTACCAAAGCCCTTCCATTCTGAAGAGATCAGATTTTAGAGCTGTACACACCTCTTCTCTCCAGATCTCACCAGTGCTTCCATCTCTCACTATGACATCTCCTTCTCCCTCACCTTTGCTTTCATGATCTAATAAATCACAGAAATACTCACCCCATCTTTCACTTGGGTCATTCGGCTCGAATATCGTTTCTCCGACCCTATTCTTCACACAACTTAGAATTTTATTTCTCCTCTTTTTCCTATGTCTTATGTACTTCCAGAATGTTTTTCTATTTCCAAAATGCCAATCCATGTCTTTCCATTCTTGTCTTTTGCCTTACTCTGGTAAACCAGCTTTACTGCTTCACGCTTCTTACAGCAATATTCATCCCCAAGTATGCTTTCTTCTTTCTCTTTACTGCTTCTTCAATCTCACTATTCAACCAAGCATCGCCTGTAATGTTACCCACTTTTGTGATGCCACAGACCTCTTCAGTGGCAGTAACAATACAGTTCTTAAAACATGACTACTTCTTCCCTACATCCCTCTCACCCACCTTTAACTCATTCAGATGTTCACAGAGTAAATCAGAGTAACACTGATGTTCTTCAAAGAGCCTTTCAACCATTACTCTTTTCATCACAAGCATCTTCTTCCTTCTCTAACCAACATTCAGTTACACCCCACGACACTAACTGGTGATGAATCAAGGCTAACATCTGTACCTCTCATCACATGGGTACCAACAACTAAGTGTTTCAGATGCTTGAGGCTCTTACACTCATCTATTACACTCTATTACATCTATTACCCAGGGTATAATTTTTCTAAGAGTATGTGTGGATATACTTGTGGTTGAAAAACATGTTAGATATCCACAACCCATTTTCTAAGCTGAGTTCAATCAATCTTTCACCATTATCATTCACACCAGGGTCACTAAACTTACCCTGAATATATTTGTAATTATCGTAAAAAATAATATATGTACAGTATATATCATCATCGTCAACCATTATCAACCCACTGCTGGACGAAGGTCCCCCCAAGTTTCCTCCACAACGGTCTGTCTTGTGCCAGTCTCCTCCATGTCACTCCTGCATACTTTCAAATTTCACCCACCCATTTCCCACGTGGTCTTCTTCTGGGTCTTTTCCTGTCCCTTGGAATCCAATCTAAAATTTCATCGATGGTCTGTCCTTCTGGCAGTATGTCCAGCCCATTGCCATTTCAGGGATTTTACTCTGATCATGATGTCTTCCACTCTTGTCATTTTACGGATCCACGAGTTCCTCTTCTTATCTTTCCTGGTTACACCAAGCATGCACCTCTCCATGCTACTTTGAGTTGTCTGCAGCCTTTGTATGTCTCTTTTAGTTAAGGTCCACATCTCTGCACCATACGTAAGCACTGAAAGGATGCATTGATCAAACACTTTTCTTTTAAGACATAATGACATATTGCTACTGAAAAATTATGCTGTTTCTTCCAAAAGCTCTCCAGGCTAGTTTTATACGCCGATTAATTTCTTCATCAATGTGACCCTCACTTGATATATGCTGTCCAAGATAAACGTATGTGTCTGTAATCTCCAGTTTTTCTCCATCAATCGATAAATCTTCATTTCTTGTAAAAGCATTGAACATCACTTTTGTCTTCTGAAAGTTCATTTTTAATCCCACTTCTTTACTCTTGTTAGCAAGTTCCTGAATCATACTCTGCAGCTCTGATGGTGTAGTTGCAAAAATGTTTGCCCCATATCCCTTTTTTTTAAATGGATCTCATCGTGAAATAAAGAATTTTGTGAAATAAAAAATTTTAATTTCTCATAATCGAAATCGAAATTAAAAAAAAGGGTGACGAGGTGCAAAAATTAAGTCATGGCACTACATGCCTACAAAGTTTCGTGGTTCTGCTGCTGTTAGTATGTCCGGAACGCGACCTGATAGCACTTTTTTGCTTACCTTAACTTTGAAATACAATAACTCTTGAAGTATCACCAGAATTGAAAAATGATTTATTTCAGCGTGTTCTCCAAACTATTAATTGTCTACAAACGATGTAAATTTCATATTTTTGTGTTCAATACTTTTTGCGCTGCGAGCTAGGAAAACAAGAGTGTCGCGAAATTTCTGAAACAGCGGCAGCAGTTACTTTTTTTTTAGAATAGAGAGATTATTAACTTACTGTTGCCATATCAAACTTCTCCATTTACGGCGGTCTTGACACACAAGTTGAGCTTTATTGGCATCTATCATACGACGTACATAAGACCTTCTATACTTCATAGTCATAATGTTTCTCATGCAGACCTCCTGAATCTGATCCTCCCATGATTTCCTTGGCCTTTCTTTCCTGCCACTTGGGCTGAAAAATTTTTCTCAGTAACTACCTCATCACTCATTCTTTCAACATGGCCAAACCACCTAGGAATATTACTCTCCACCTTACTGAAAACATTTTGTGTCACATTACACAACTGCAGTACATCTTCATTCCTCACATGATCAGAGAGAGAGAGAGTATTGCCACAAACTCCTTATAAATAACACATCTCTCCAGCACACAAACAACTCTTATGTCTCTTCTACAATACTCAGGTTTCACTGCCATACATCAGAGTAGGAATAATTACACTTTCATACAAGGGCCATTCAGGACTTTCTTGAGAACCCATCATACCTGTGAAAACTTCTTAAAGCAGCTATGACTTTCAATGAAGAATTCACTCACCTAATAAATTTACCATCTAATTTGTTCTTTCTGTCAAACATGCTTCCTAAATACATAAACTCATTCACCTGGTGAATCACTGTGCCATTTAGACTTATCCTGCATTCAGTGCTACCAGTTCCTCGCTCAAAAACCATAACTTTGTTTTTTCCCTTACTTATACTCAGTTTCAATTTCATACAAACTTTGTACATCCGGATCAGCATATTCTGCAACTCACTTTTGCTCTCTGCCAACAGGACTGTGTCATCAGCATACAGCAATCTGCACACAGGAATATTACCAAGACATAAACCAGTATTGTCCATCTTGGCATCACACATGCATTCATCCATAAATATATTAAACAGCCATGGTGACATTACACAGCCATGTCTGACTCCTACACCAATAGAAAACTATTTTGGTACACCATTCACTCATGCAGCTTTATTGCCAGCATACATCAGTGTATCCAAACAGTCTTAAGACTTTGTTCAGCAAAGTTTTTTCATATCAAAACCAGTAATTGATTTTGGTTTCAATTCAAGCTGACTGATAAAAAATTTATGTATGTTTTTACCAGCAAAATAGTGTAGTTTGATAAAGTGATTTCGCATAGAATATGCTAGCATAAAGTTTCTATCAGTGGTTTATACTTTTATTACAATTAATAAAAAACACATGGATATCTAATCTTCACAATTGCTTGTATGCTTTAAAAGAACCAGGAACAGCAAAGAACTAAAATTTGTGGAGGCATCCTGGCATACATTTTGTTTCTCCACTGGCCGGTAAGCTGTTGTACTGATTTACTTTACATATTTACTTCAATAAAATATGACTAAATTTGGTGAAAAAATAAACTATACTATGGAGCATCATATTTCGGGTATCCGCATCCTAAATTTGAATTTTGGGTTTCTCATTGTTCACTAAGTTAATTTCAGACTATATATAATTTTAGAAAATTGTTTCATTTGAGTTTAATTGCAATTATTGTATGTTTTTTTTTATTTTAAGTTAGATGAATGGGAACAATGTAAAAACACTTCTATTTGCTATAACAAATTCAGCAACTACTAATGATACTATTTTTTACTGCACCATTTGATATAATCAAATCTCTAAATTATTGTAATCAGAATGCATAAATATTTTGTGTGAAGACAGCATTAACATTTATATTAAATAAGCATTGTATTGCAAAATGCTACATATTGAATGCTATAATTTTCAGACTAAGTGCCATGGCTCTTATGGTAAAAAATATATGGTAGGCCAATCCTGTGGCTCTTATGCTGATGTGGTGTTTACCTCGAATTCATTTTCTAAACAACTGTTTACTAAACAGCAATTATTTAGTTTGCGTGTGATATCACTGTCACAGTAAATAATCGCGAGTCCTCCCTCCCCTGTTTGAATCATACATTAATTTTTTTCAAAGTTTTTGAGAACAAAAAAGAAGATATATTACCTGCATTTTGCTGCCAGTGACGTGTGTATTTCTAACTTTTTTTAGAAAACTGCACTGAGAAAAAGTTTTAGAGCACAGCGAAATCTAACAAAATTACCAAAATTACGTGTTATTTCATTGAACTTAACATTAATGAGAAAGGAGCATTGTGATGGTGAGGGGGTACATTATCGCATATATAGTCAGCAATAACTTAAAAACCAAATGCATGTATTAATAACAGAAAGTTTTAGCAGTGATTCCACTTTTCTATCATTCACAATCTGCAGCACTTCTGAGAATTCAGTGTTGCTCCAGAAAATGGGGTTAAAACTGTTACCAAAAATAACATCCGCAATTTTAACATAGGCAGAAAAAGTACTTGAAATTGAAAACAGAATTGGTTTTTATTTCTTTTATGCACATTTCTCCTTCATTTGTCCACTTATGTATACTATTTTCATGAACATTCTTTAATAAGAAATGGCTATGTCAGAGTTTCAGCTGGCTCAAAAAATGCTGTAGCAAAAATGCTAAAATGAAGGGAATAGTTGTAGCAAAATGCTAAGGAAATTTAGCCTCTTTTGTCGACAAACTGGCACGCTACAAATCGTCATAGTGGACGAACTGGCGCGCGACGAATCGTGGTAATCGACGAACTGGCGCGTGACGAATCGTCATTGTTGACGAACTGACGCGCGACGTATCGCCGTTGTCGCTGATGTGACGCGACACCGCCAGACAGAACAATGGATGTCAGAGTTTTCGTCGTATGACGGAATACTTTTCCCCACGAATTAGCGGCGAAATTTAAATTTTTCGCCTGGACTACGGGAGTTAAAATTTTCGGAAAACAATCGCCTCTGTGATATTTAAATGTTTGGCGCCATTTTGCGACAGGACGCTAATTTTCTCACGCATTTTAGATCAATTCATCGCATTTTGCGAAAATAGCGATCGTAGCTTAACCTCTGGGCTATGTAATACTTTATTTTCGTTCAGATATTTTTTGAGCAAATCAGTAATTTTGTCAACTAAAAAGAACACTGGTATTACATGCAGTGAAAACTATTTACTAGCTGGAATTCAAAATCATTATTACCCTTTAAGAGCAACCATTAACCTAAAATAAATATAAAAATAAAAGGAAGAATATTGAATTTTCAATCCATCATCCACTTCAGTTTTATGTTAGCTCATTAAATTTCCAAAATTAACTTAAAAGATCTCAATTGTTTGCATATTTTTAAAGTCATTCTTTTTTATGAAAAAAGAATGACTTTAAAAATATGCAAACAGTTGAGATAGTGGTCCAAATGTGCTTTGATGTTAGTGGTAGAAACATCAATAACTAAGATGTTTAAAAATTTTGGGATGTAACGCCTGCAACGCATTTGTTTCCTAAACAGCAAGTTTTTTTGTCTGGTGCTGTGCATAGTCAAAGAATTCCTTTGTCCTTTTTCTTGCCTCCAAATTGCAAAGATTCCATAGAAATTTCTTTTCCCACTAAAATGTTGTGGTATAATAAATACATATTGTTTCAGAAAATTTCAGGTGGGGGAACATTTTGATAAATTATGTTAGACAACCATTATATAACATAAGTTACTTATGTAAGATAAGTTACTTTTCAGAATTTTTTTCCTCCATAAAATTGCAAAGATGCCAGAGTATTTTTTTTTTTTTTCCTGTTGAAAGGTTCTGTCATAATACATACATAAATAAACTTTCAACGAATCTGAGGAGGGGGAACATTTTGAAAAAAATTATGTTAGACACACATGTACAACTAAAAGCCATTAAACATATGAACTATGTTACTTTTCAGATTTTTTCTCTCTCAAAATTGTAAAGGTCCCAGATTAATTTTTTCCCTGCTAAAAAGTTCTATCATAATACAAAAAAAAAAAAAAATGTTTTGTTTCATGAAAATGTGACCTTTTTTCATCTCTTTTGTCACAGAACTCATACCCCACACGGGGATAATTGGTTTTCCAGTTATTTGGGGAGCGGCGCCCCCACGGCCCGAGCTGACCTTGTGACGGATCATTTTTGTCATTTCGTCTTGAAACGATGACCGAAGGGACAGCTGTTTATCCAGCTGATGGGGAGTGGCGACCCCACGGCCCGAGCCGACAGTAGTGTTTAAAATCTTTTTCCATTTGTGGTGGTTGTTGTTGTTATCTCGCCACGCTCCCGCCTCAGTCCTGTAGGTTGCTGAGGTTGTGATTATGCGCCAGCCCTTTCCTCTCCCTTTCCTGTTTTTGCTTTCTTCTCCACTCCCTGTTCTTTCTTTTTCTCTATTTTCTACTCCTCTTCCCTTTCTTTTTCATTTTCTGTTCCTCCTTCGTTTCTTCGGGCTGGTTAGCTAGACCTACCTGCACGTTTGCCGTGTGCAGTGACCCGTACAGGTGGAAAAGGGGATGCTGGAGGCTGAGGTTACTGGGGGCCAGGCTATAGTTGTCACCAGTCGCCAACACTCCTCTTTGCCCTCTGCTTCACCCTGAACGGGAGGCTAGGAACTAACCTACTCCTAGTCAATCGGCTTGTCATTTCGTACGACAGGGTGAGTTTGGGGATAGTGTGGGCATGCCAAAGGGGTATTACCAAGACCCGGGAAAGTCGCGGTACTCGCTGAGCGCATGTCTGCACGATCAACATGCTATATCCGCCGCCTAACCCTAGGGCCGTGTCCTGCGCCCATGTTGGCCTGCGGACCTCCGGCTCTCCCCTGTTGGGCTCGGTAGTGAGCGGGGAAGCTGGCGGATGAATTTTTTTTCGCATTATTTATGGATTCTTTAACTATTCCCCCTTCTGTCAAACTAAAGAAATCTTTGGACACGGATCCTAACCCCATTAATAAGAAACTGCGTACTTTGCCGCCGGACACTGCCCGATTTTTTATCATCCATGCACGGGAAGAATCTCACAAGCTTGGCTCCAAATCTCCCTTCTGGATTCAAAAAGCCCTGCAAGGAGTGGTTGTGTCACCAACCAGTGTGAAGAAGTTAAAATCGGGAGATATATTGGTGGAAATGTCAAGTCCACGCCATGGTTCATTGCTCTTGGGCGTCTCCAACTTGGGTGGTGTCCCTGTGGACATCAAACCTCATCAGTCCCTGAATTCATCCAGAGGTGTCATCTCCGAGCGCGACCTCGTGGATGTTTCAGAGGAAGAATTTCTTGAGGAGCTTGCCAACCAAGGTGTCACAGCGGTTCGTCGCATCAAGTTCCGCCGAAACGGGGAGCTGGTCAACTCCAGAACAGTGATTCTGACCTTTGATCGCCCGACTCTTCCATCTTCCATCCATGCGGGCTATTTGAACTGCTCTGTGCGCCCGTACATTCCTAACCCCCTTCGTTGCTACCGATGCCAAGTGTACGGGCACTCCCAGCAGTCTTGCCGTGGTGCTGCTACTTGCAATCGTTGCGGTTCACACGACCATCTTCAGGCTGACTGCTCTGCTGCAGCTGCCCATTGTGTGAACTGCAAAGGCGACCATGCTGCCAATGCCAAGAACTGTCCGAAGTGGATTGAGGAGCGGAGGATTCAGGAGGTTAAGACACTTACACACCTGTCCTACCCTGAAGCTCGACGGAAGGTCGTTCCCGCTGCTCCAAGCGCACGCACCTACTCTTCCGTTGTGGCTCCTAAAACATCCATTGCCACTCAGACAGACATCACTATACCAAAAGACTGCCCTATCTCTCTCGAGGATATTTATGCTGCTGGGCTGAAGGCCCTTCGACTTTCCACCACTGACAGTTTATCTTTGCCACCACAGACCAATGCTCGGGGTCCTGCATCCTCGCCCAAGCGTGCTGTTGCAGAACAGGTTTCCCGTTCTACGAGCCCTGATCCCTCGCCTGCTAGACACAAAGGCAAGGCCAAACAATCCTCAGCCACTCAATCTCAAACAAAGGTTCAAGCCGGAAGGAATCAGTCCCGGTCTTCATCCTCGAGACACCCCCCAGTCCTTCCCCCGGTTACCACGATGCCGAGGGGCACTGCAGACCAGACTGAGGAATTTATGGACTCCGAGGCCTTCTAGGCCTGGTCAGTTCATTTGACCCACGTTTCTTTCTTTCTATCTACCCCTCAAATCATGGTTTCAATCGTTCAATGGAACTGTCGAGGTTTTCGGACAAAATATGACGACGTCAAACATCTGCTTTAGTCGTACTCTCCGGTGTGCCTTTGCCTCCAGGAGACAAAACTTAAACCATCAGACCTGCTCTCAGTTCGAGGCTACAGTGCATTTCGGAAAGATAATGTTTCAGGAGATATAGCTTGCGGGGGAGTTGCCATTCTTGTCCCCCACAGTGTTCCAGTTTCTCCCGTTGCGGTCTCAACATCTTTACAAGCCGTTGCGGTGCGTATCTCCATGCCTGTGCCTCTAACTGTTTGCAGCGTCTATCTGCCGCCGGATGAGGACGTGAGCGTGTCCGTTCTTGAGAGCTTAGTTGAGCAGCTGCTGTCACCTGCTCTTCTTCTGGGTGACTTCAATGCTCATAATCCATTGTGGGGTAGTGTCAGAACAGACACACGAGGCCGTAGGATCGAATCTCTCCTTTCCTCGACCTCTTTGTGCCTGTTTAACACCGGCGCTGACACTTATTTCCACGAGCCTACAAGAAGTTTCAGTGCGATCGATTTATCTTTGGGTTCACCATCGGTTATTGCTGACTGGTCGTGGACGGTGTGCAACGACCTCCATGGGAGCGACCACTTCACAATTGTACTTGGCTATAATGAGAGCGTGCCATCTTCTGCTTCCCGCCCTCCTCGATGGAGGATGGATCGTGCCAAGTGGGAGGTCTTCACATCGTCCGCAGTGATACCTTCTGTCACGGTGACCCGAGGGTCAATCGATGCAGCTGTTACTGAAGTCACCACGTGTATCATTCAGGCAGCAGATCTCTCTATCCCAAAGACATCAACGACGCTCCCAAGACGTCCGAAGCCTTGGTGGACCTCTGATTGCACAGCGGCTAGGAGAGCTCAACATAAGGCCTGGTGTACATTTCGGCGTTATCCAACCGATGCTAATCTTGTTGAATTTAAAAGAGCAAAATCTTACGCTCGGTTGGTGCGTCGACGAAGCAAGAGGGAGTCTTGGATGAAGTACGTTTCATTTATCAATTCACGTGCCAGTTCAAAAACTGTTTGGGAAAAAATTCGTAGGATTCGGGGAAACTATGGTTCCCATCAGATCTCTATTCTTGAGAGTAAGGGCTGCACGTATGCTGAAGTCGGGGAGATAGTGGATTCTTTGGGTAGGGCGTTTGCCTCTGTTTCTAGTTCTGAGGCGTACCCTCTCTCCTTTCAGAGGACTAGACCAGCTGCTGAGCGCCAGAGACTCTCCTTTGCGCCTTTTCATAACACCGAGTATAACTCCCCCTTCAGCATGGTTGAACTCCGGGTGGCTCTGCATCGGTCCGGTGCAACATCTGTAGGTCCCGATGGCATCCACTATGACATGATCCGTCATCTCTCGCAGTCGTCTCTCGAGAATCTGTTAGTGCTTTTCAACCGCATTTGGTTGGAACACTGTTTCCCGGACTCCTGGCAAAAAGCTTTTGTTTTACCTTTTCCCAAGCCTGGCAAAGACCCCAAGTCTCCCTCTAGTTATCGGCCAATTGCCCTCACTAGCTGTCTGTGCAAAATCCTTGAATGCATGGTTAATTCTAGGCTAATTTACTTCCTAGAAGAACATCTAATTCTGTCGCCATCACAAAGCGGCTTCCGTCGTCATTGTTCAGCTCCTGACCATCTCCTGCTCCTTGAGACGTCTGTTCGTGAAGCATTCGTACGTAGGCAGCACCTGGTGTCTGTCTTTTTTGACATCAACAAAGGTTATGATAGAGCGTGGCTCCACGGTATCCTCCTTGACCTCCATGAGAGTGGGTTGCGGGGAAACCTGCCAACCTTCATTGCCAACTTTCTTCGTGACTGTGTGTTCCAGGTGCGCCTGGGTACAACGCTGTCCGCCTTTTCCATCAAGAACAAGGTGTTCCTCAAGGCAGCATTCTTTCGGTGACTCTGTTCGTCCTCCGCATTAATTGTTTGCTTAAAAATCTCCCTCCTACGGTTTCGACTACCATTTATGTTGACGACCTTCACATCTTCTGCTCGTCATCAAGCATGCATTTCATTGAAAGGCAGCTGCAGTCTGCAATTAACCAGATAATTAAAGCGGCTAACAACAATGGTTTCGTTCTTTCTGCTGAAAAGACAGCGTGTGTCCATTTCTGCCGGAGGCGTGGCCTCCATCCCGATCCAGAACTCTATTTGGACCATGCAGCCATTCCAGTTTTGCCGGAAACCAAATTCCTTGGTTTGACCGTCGACCGTGCGCTCACCTTTCGCTCGCACGTTCGACGACTCCGGACTTCTTGTCTGAGAGCTTTGTCAATCCTTAAGATCCTTGCCTCAGTCTCATGGGGTGCAGACAGGACTTCCTTGTTCCGTATTTACCATTCTCTCATTCGGTCTAAAATGGATTATGGCTGTATGGTGTATGGCTCTGCGCGTCCTTCCGTTCTCCGGCCGTTGGATACCATCCACCATCAAGCGCTGCGTCTTTGTACGGGAGCATTTCGCACGTCACCCATTCCCAGCCTTTATGCCGACGCGAATGAACCGTCGCTTCATTTACGCCGTCTGCAGCTGTCTCTTCAATTTTACCTGAAATTTAAATCTCTCTCAGACCATCCTTTATACGATGCAGTTTTTCATCCCCAGCATACTCGTTTGTTCGACATCCGTCCCTCGTGCATTCGAACCTTCGGTCTTCGTATGGCGGCCGTAGCTCGTGATGCCGGGCTCGACTTGTCACTCGTTGGAGAGACCAGGGGCTTTGAGGATCCCCCTTGGCATCCTCTTGGTGTCATGGTTGATACCAGCTTTACATCTTTTGACAAGTCCTCAACCCCTGCGTCAGTGTACCAGCAGCTCTTCGCTGAACACCGTTACGTCAATGCAGACTTTATTCCTGTTTTCACCGATGGATCTAAGGCGGCTGGTGTTGTTGGATCCTCCGCCGTCTGCGTTGACGAAGTTTCTGTTGCCCGCATTCTTACTGAGGCCACAGTGTTTTTGGCGGAGATGCATGCTGTGTATCTTGCACTTGTTCACGTGCAGTCGAGCTTTCATCAGCGTGCTATTGTGTACACTGATTCGTTGAGTGTTGTGCAATCTTTGTCATCTTTGGATTTCACTGGCCACCCAATTCTTTTTACCGTACGGAGACTTCTTTGCTCGAGGCTGATGTCCAGATTCGGTTCTGCTGGATTCCTGGGCATGTTGGGATCCCAGGGAACGAGTCTGCTGATGCTGCTGCTAGATCTGCCTCTTCTTTGGTCGTCACACCCTTGCCACTGTTCCACCGTGATTTTCGCTTTCTTGTTCACGATCATATCAGACGAACGTGGCGGGGTCTGTGGGACCAACAGGTGGAGAATAAACTGCACCGTGTTAAACCTATCCTTGAAGTCTGGAAATCATCGTGTCGCCGGAACCGTAGGGAGGAAGTTGTTCTTGCGCGTCTCCGCATTGGGCATTGTCGCTTCACGCATAGCTATTTGCTGTGTGGCGACGCTGCCCCAATGTGTGAGGCGTGCGACTGTTTACTCACCATCTCTCATGTTTTGTGCAGTTGTGTCCGTTTTCGTAATCATCGGTTTCACTATTTTCAGTCTCATCTGCTGGACGAGGGCGCAGCTACGCTTCAAAAGCTTTTGGGCGACCACTGCGACACTTTCGCAGTATTTTCCTTTTTAAAACAGATTAACGTTTTAAAACTTATTTAAAAAAAAATGATAATAATTATAATAGTAAATTAATAAATTTTTATATAAACCTAATTAACTAACTTGTCTTCACAGCTTTCATCATCCTCTTTTCTAACTTTTACCAAGCCTGTCTGCTCTTAATCATTTTCCACGCTTTTAAAAATCTGTAGCTGATAGTTCTTTGTCTGGCACTCTTTGGCCAAACCTGGCCCTTGCGCCACTAAAATAAACTAACCAACCAACCAACCAACAGAACTCATAAAAAAAACTGCTTTATTTTATATCTGAAAATGTGCAGCAACAAGGTGTTCCTAATTGTATGGATCATGTAGATCATTTAAAAAAATTATGTGGCTGCCACAGCTCTGAAGTTTTGAATTTTTTTTTCATGTGGTGTAGTTATGAAAACTGGTACTGTGACTGACGTTAGGTAGAGCCATCTGATTTTTAAAGTGGCTCACTGGACCAAGTGCTGTAAATTTTCCCCAGGTTTCATAACTCGCAAACAGAATACTTCGTACCAAGTTTCACAAAAATTTGAGCTGGTCGGGTGACGTCTTATGCGAATGCTGTATGAATTGACATAGAATTACCCCCCCCCCCTCGAACACACACACACACACACACACACACACAGTGCTTTTTCAATTGCAATAGTAAATACCTTTTTATTCTACCTCCTTTAATAATGAGAGACACATTAAGACATTGAATTTGTAAGAAATAAGAACTTGCTTTGTGTTCGTGATAATTGTAAATCGATGAAATTCAAATCATGGTATCTAACTACAATAAAAAAAAAAACAAATATTACCAATATTCTGTTGCTTCCTGTGCTAATGCAAGAATTTTTGCTGATTCCTGGAGCAATTTTGCCATTTTTTAAAATAAAAAATTCAGATATTTGTACATTTTTATTAATAGCACTCATTCAAAGTATTTTAGAATAAATAAGTAGTGTGTCCCCTACCTTTTCCTTTGGTAGCAAAAAATTTTTGCTACTGCCAGAGCATCATTTGCAGCATAAAAAATCATATATTCACTCATGTCCTCTATGTCCATCCATTTATTTCTAATGGGCACAGGGTGGAATGCTCTTGGGATCCTTTTTGCTCCAGGGATTATACGATCAAAATATAGATTATAAATGTCTTTGAGTGATAAATTCCTGTTCTCCTGAGTCATAAATTTATGGCGTATCTGAAATTAAAACAGATTGTAAGAAATTAGTGTATTAAAAAGATAGTGATATTGCAGAAAAGTGGAAATAATCTTGCCAACTTTAAATGTAAAATACAAGAAACAAAAACCAGAAAATCATGATCAAGAGTGATGTGGTTTTGAGTACAGTTGATAGTAAAACATGTAACCTGATACTAGAAACAAATCTTTAAAAATTGCCCTGAACTTTAATGTAAAGTACAACTTGGTTAATTCAAATCTAAAAGGAAAGGAAATAAAATTTGAATTGTCCTAATGAAGTTTTTATTCAGTGAACTTTAATGTTCAGCTAATAAAGTTAGTTATCTTGTGCTACTTCAGTGTTACCAATCTTTTTTACATACTAGTGCCTAATTTGTCTGAAAAATCAAAATAGTGAGAATCAGTATTTTCTTGCACTTCAACAAATCTTTGAAAAAATAATAATACTGCTTCCCATGATTGTAAAAAAGAAAGCACAACACTCTTTTGTCTTTTTGTAGAAGTCTTTCATTGGATGTGTTGCTTTTTGCTGGCACATCTGCAACAATGTCTGCGTCTGTGACATCTCCACATTGTAGAGGTCCATCATCATTGCATGAGTCGCTTTTTGCTGGCATGTCTGCAACAATGTTTTACATACGTAATATTTCCACACTCATTACACACAGACTGTCATCCACTGTAACAAATAACTGTTCTTCGAGCAAGTTCATCCCATTCATTGGTAGAACTATCAGGGTTTGTTAGAGGCATGTTTTTGGGCTGCTCATCGGAATCAAACTGGGAAACCAGCTTTCCTTAAACAATTAATTCTTTTTTACTTTGGAACATCCTTGCAGACGTTATTAATCATATGCGTTGCATGCAAAAGATCAATGAAGCTTTTGCCATTTTCATCCAGTTCATTTGAAATTTTAGAAGCAACTGAAAAAAACTTTAATGAAAATATTCCAAATGAATATTTTCATTGCAGTTTTTTTTTCATCCATTAGCTGAATATGTAAGCCATGTTGAAAGAAAGAAGCAAAAATTAACAGCATTGAACACTGTTTGAACAATGTGGTCATACAGCTGGCAATAGACAACAAGATGTTCCTTTTTTGCATCCCCCCTTTTTGTACAGTTCCTTGAACAAATCTCCACAAACTTTCTATATCCAGGCCTTTTTTATTTATTTTTTTATTAGCTACATACTTTATTGGCAAGGATTGAACTTAAGTGTGTGTGTGTGTGACACATGCCTTACTTTTCTTTCCCCCACTGCAGGTGTCTCCTTTAAAAGCTAACATTTTATCTGAGGTAGTTTTTGAAAATATCATATTACACTCTGATACCAACAGCATATAATTTCTTTAGTAACAATTCGGGATTCAAGGTGTCAAAAGCTTTTGATAAGTCATTAAAAGGATCATTATAGGTTAGATTTGTTTGAATTTTGGTTTTCAGATGCAGCAAAGCAATTTGAGTCAAAGAGTTCAGTAAAAGTCCGAATTGATTATCATTTAAAATATAAAAATTTTTCCATAAATAGAAGTAATCTAGTAAATATAAATTTTTCAAAATTTTTAGCAAATATAGATGTTTAGCAATTGGGCAATAATTATTAGCATCTGTTACAGATCCAGCCTTAAAAATCAGGGTAATTCTGGCAATTTTTATGGATTCTGGAAAAATATCTGTGGTTAATTTTTGGCCTCTAGATTTTATCAAGGCCTGTTCTCAATGTATAGGGACTATATCAAAAGATTCATTTACACAGAAATAATTTAAATTTTATTGCAAGGTTCCTCTTACAGTTGTCAATTATTAAATTAAAATCTTTTCCTTATGTAACTTGTAAGTCCACTATTTTTGAATTTTGTTGTTGAAAATGGTATTTATAATTTTTGAAGGTTCATTAATGGAACTGTTTTTCTAGATATAAAAACTTTCTTTGATTAGTCTATTGTTTTCATGAGGTTCATAGTCCATTATTTTATATTTTGCCCTAAAGGCCCATTTCACACATATTGCTGCACATTCAGTTGTAATGTACTTATTCTGTCCTCACTGGAATCTGTAGTGTTCTAATAATTATTTATTGTTTTATTAATTTTTCTTGAAATTATCTGATTATATTTTTATCGTGATTCACGGGTTTGCAGCAAATTTCTGTTTCAATGGTTGTGTATGCAGATACATTTTATTTTTATACAACTCTGAAAGTGTAATTGTTCCTACTCTAATGTATGATAGTGAAACCTGGATAGTACAGAAGAGACATAAGAATTGCCTGTGTGCTTGAGAGATGCATTACCTACGGGGAGTTTGAGGAAAGACGCACTCTGGTCATTTGAGGGATGAAGATGTGTAATGCGAGGCAATTTCACGTATATCATTTTATTCCATAAATATTTATATTTCAGCTTGAAAATGGGGGTGAAGGATTTCCAAAAATGGAAGTCAAACGGGACAACGATTTCCCCTGTAATCACAGTTTTTCCTGTTGCAGTGTTTCCACTCTCCTGCATTGTTGTTAAATGTTATCTCTCCCCCATGGGTGCAAGTTTTCCGTCCAGAGGATGAAATTCCGTCTTTTGAAAATATCCGAAGACGGATGCGGGACGGAAGAAAATATCAGTAAAAATAAAATTTCCAAATATGTATTTTTCTTTTTTCCCCTTTCTATCCATACGCTCTACTCCGGAAAGTAAGTACGCCATCGGCAACCACGCTCATACCTTAGTACCTTGTTTATCGTAAACTCGGAGTAGCAGCGGCGCCTGATGCATTTTGGGTAAGAGGGGCATTCTGGTTGAAGAGGAATCGAGGAGCAGCTACCTTGGAGGTTCTACGCCGATCCTCTCCTACGTCATAACCCCCAACCCAACTCCCAACCTCGCCCGTCCCTGGCTTTCTCTTCGCTACAGGTACGTCACTTACTATAACCGGTTCACCCATCGACCACTGGCTCTGCCGTCGTAGGTCACAGCTAATCTTTGGAGTGAGTAGTACCAGTCGATCTTGCCGTAATTTACGCGTGTATGCGTATGCATTTCTATATTAATTTACGTATGCGAAATTAACCAAGTATTGGTAAATTTGTGATTCCTTTTTTCAACATACAGTCAGCTATCGAATTCATAGATTCAAAAAATATGTCGGCTTTGAACGATAGCAGTGTTAAAAATAAGTGGTGATGGGAATGGTTAGATGAGACTGATTCCCATGACCAGAGATCGCGATAACGCCTCTACACGCGTATTTCACGCCTTAAAAATGCCGAATATGCTTTAAAATTTAGAAATACGTATTTTTACGCATTGTTTTTCCATATGAAATTTCCTTTTATAATCGGTGATTACGCCGCGATTATGGCATAAAAATGATTTTTTTTTATCAAGAAATTATATCTTAACTTTTATGTCACAGTTTATGAAAAAATCATGATTTGGTTCCCATTGCCGAGCTGTTCAGCTAGGGATCGGCTTTTGGCAATCATTCGGAAGAACCTTCAGGCAGTGTGGGAAAGAGCAGCTCAACCGATGGGCATGCACATTTCAGCCGCGTCGGGATTGAGACGCTAGTGTATCGGTGCATCGTGGTGCCGTTAAACATTGGCGTGGAGGAAGTGAAAAGCGACGTGTTTTGAAGTTCGTTTAATTGTCATTTCAGGGCGGGATTCTCCTGCCTTACGAAATTTTAAGAAAATATAAATATAAAATCAGGCGTGGCTCGTTTCCTGCCTGGGGAACAGTATTCCGTTTTTCAGAACTAACGAAAGCTAAACGGAGTAAAAATTTTTCCCGCGAACATAATTTCTTTTTCTCGCAAAGTTTCCTCTGTCCAGTATTGTTATTAAATATCAATTTATTGCATAAATGTTTGCATTTCAGCTTGAAAGTGTAGACAATAGTTTCTGATAACGGAAGTTCGAAGGAGCAAAAATTTCCTTGTAAACTTTAGGCACGAGTTTCTTTCGCGGATTCGAAGAGTAATTCTTTGTTGTCATCAAAACTGAAGATTATTTTTTTGGGGGTGGTGTGTGTGTGTGTGTGTGTGTGTGTGTGCGTGTGCGTGTGTGCGTGCGCGTGTGGTGGTGGTGGAAGGGGGGGGGGTTCCGGCTGGGGACGGAATTTCGTCTTTTAAAACTTTCAAAAAACGGAAGTTAGACGAACTGCAGATTTATTCTGTCATCGCAATATTTCCTCTGCTCATTTTTTTTGTAAAATATAACTTTGTTTGATAACCGATTGTGTTTCAGCTTGAAAACGGAGGGAAAATTTCCGAAAATGGAAGTGAGACGAAGCGAAGATTTTTTCGTGATCATAATTTATTTTTTTTTAGCGATGTTTCCACTGTCCTGAATTATTGTTAAATGTTATTTTCCCTCTGTAAATAGTTGCAAAGGGAGAAACTGGACATTCCTCATATCAGAAGAATGATTGAATCAACCAAGTATCAATTATGTGAACTGTAAACATCTCATACATAGTATTCAAGAAGATATTTTTCTTGCAGAGCTGAAGGAAAACATGTTAAAAAATAATAAATGAGTTGACCTTTGTAATAATAAACTTGCACATCACAATGTCCAATGAAGGTTTATTTTATCTTTTGTGATTGAGATAGACTGTAGATTTCCTTCCTCCACAATAGAACTCTTTCTGAAGTTTGAGTGTGTAGAAACTGAATCTGTGAAGCAACACACACACACAAGTTTTGGTACAGTCTTTCAAAAGCAAAACAAAATTTTTTGCAGCCTCATGGATAAAACAAGACAAGTAGGTAAGATTTTGATAAATTATGACTTATTTTATATAAAAGAAAATCAATTACATGCTAATTCATGTTTACATATTTATATATAGATATAATTAGTTGTTTTAATATAAAATATTATTTAGCTAAAAATTTAATGCGATAATTGTTCGTTCTCTAAAATTACTCCTTTGAAAAGAAAAATACTCCTTCAAAAATTGTGAAGGAGTATTTTTACTCTTTTGAAAAAATCCTAGCATGATCTCTGCCCATGACGTCAAATTTGGTTCTTGTTGCCGGAAAATTAAGGAACCAGGATTTAGCTTTTGTGTTTTCTGCAGCAGAAAGTTAAACTATGGAAGCAATGGTAAAAAAGTGCTGTTCAGACACAGTACGGATGCTGATCATCAAAAGTGTGTACGATCACAGCAGCATACACAAACATTGCCTGGAGTCGCTCCTGTTCAAAGAAATAATTTACCTATGAAAATTTGTGATGGTTACTATAAAACTGTGATCATGGTGAAGTGAATTAATGAAACGAGCTCTCTGTGTACACAACTACAGTTGGACATGCATAATCTTGATTATAATTTTTTTTATCCTTATGTAATTTTACAATTTAAATGACTTTTAAAAGTGTGCAACACTTATTTGATTCAACAGAATTTACTAAAGATTATTTGAAATATCTTCCATGGTATGTTATGTATTAATTATTACAATTTCAATAATTTGGTTAACATATTTCTATTATGGGCTTAAAATGCTATATAAGCAGCAAATAGGTAGATTGGATTTGAATATTATGCAAGATCTTTTTTTTTTTATTCTTTTGCAAGATAAGGAATTTTGGAGATTTGTTAAATTTCAACTGGTAGTTCCTACCTAATAATCAAATTTAACTTTCCGATTACAATTTGCATGGACATCAAATTTTGTTTACATGTATATGCATTAACAGGGTTCCCACGCCACCTGGAAAACCGGGAAAACCCGGAATTCTCAGGGAATTTGAAAATTGTTCAAAAAATCAGGGAAAACTCAGGGAAAATCGTGTTTTTCCGTAAAAATCAGGGAATTTCTTATCAGGGAACTGAAAAGTCAGGGAATTTTTTATTTTGCCAAAAGATATTTTCTTTCAGACTTTTGTAGAATATATTTCTGTATTGCTAAGTTTTAAAATAATTCGAGTTGTTTTATCCTTCAAGGCAACCCACCCACCGATTAAAGTGCAGCTGTGCTGGGGAGTGCGTCTCTTCGCGGTTTCCCCCATCTCCAGATGCTGGCAGTCACTTGTTCCTAAGTAGGCGCCCTGCCCTGGTTCTCTGTGTAGACTAGGAAAAAAATTATGAAAAAGCTATTTCCTCAATTTTTTAAATAACCGACTGAAATTTTTACAGTGGGCAAGATATATGAAAATAACGTTCCATTTTAAATTTCGCCGAAATTCATCGGAAACTTTAGAAGTTGCGCTTTCCCCCCCCCCTTTCTTTTTGCATGTTTCACTTGTCTTTTATCAAACCGTACAAAAACATTTTATTTTGCCGGATGTTGGTTATCCTAATAAATTCGTCCCCCTTCCCCCTTCAAGAGCAGTGTGGATGAATGTTGCAAATTGAGGGCACAATTTATTTTTTGAAAAAAGTTCGTATCACTTACGAACTAAAGCTTCACTTTCGTAATTCTGTAGCAGAGTTGGTATAGTTGGAAAAGTATGTACCTTCAAATGTTTGAACAGGGAAGATATGAAATAGGAAGATTCTTCAAAGAGGGGGAAAGATTAATTTTTTCATAGTACTTACGAGTATTTTGTATGAAAAATACCATGCAATGAAAGCCGGTACTATTGCATACCTACCAAATTTCCCAGATTTCACGGCCGTTTTCTAGATTCGTTGTTTTACGGCCGGAAAGAGATTTTTCTTGATTCTGTCTTATTTCTATTTCATAATGCATGAAGAAATTAATTTATAGCTATTTTGGCGATATTCCGATTACTGCAAGAGCTGGCTGGTTGCGAAAAATAGGGTAGTCCGACGCCCGGAACCATAGATTTTCATATCTGGGTCATTCCACGCAAAATCGTCTGATATTGAAATAATTTTCCACCAACACATCTCCGATTCTTACGGGTAGCTGCCTCCAAGTTATAAAAAAAACCTAAAAGTTTCAACTTTTTTTGTTTCTGATAGATTAGAAGATATTATTTTTGAATTTTTGTGCATAGTGGAACCGTTTTCCGTAAAAACGCAAATATCTCCGTTATTTAGAATAAGAAATATAAAATTCATCATTCTCTCGTAATTTTTCCTAAGGTTTCAGCTTATACATAGGAAAAAAATTTTGCGAGAACAAAGTTAGACGGGGTAGAAATTTTCTTGTAATCGTAAATTCTTTTTCTTGCGTTGCAAACATTATGAATTTCGTGGTCTGCGGATAATACGACTAAAATTACAGGTAATATGCCGTAAGTGTCATCGTAAAAGAGTTTGCGCTTGCTATCGTATCGGTTCCCCACGCACTTTTCCGTGTGACAGGAGAAAGGTTACTTTAGCCAAAACTTTTCCTGCTGCAGTTGAGGCAGTGCTGTTCGCTTTGCATTGTTGGTGAATTATAAGACGTCGTACTGTCGGAAATCACTTTTTCGAGCCCCGTTCGAAGTGCAATAACGATCAATTCGTCGCAACGCGTGGTCCCGTGATGACGGATGTTTATATTTCTTTGCGGACTTTAAGCCGAGAGAACGAAGTGCAGTGTTTTATTACTAGAAGCTCTTCACATTATTCATTTCTTTTTCCCAAACAAACAGACACAATCACAAAACTCCGTGAATTACGAATCCCCATCTTTTTCCAAACTCGTGTTAGCACAGGATGATTTTATTGACAGCTTGTTCCTCTGACTAGGAGACGTGCTTTTTCCCACTGCATGAAATTGTTTTCTAAGGTTATTTGAAGTGGCTTGTAGTGTGAGTGAAAGTTTGCCAAGTGATGGTGATGATTTTGAATCATCTGAGAGTGATATTGGCCTAGCAACATCAAGCCAAAAAACTAGCCACCGTGCCACGCACACCATATCTTCTTCAGAAGGTGAAGATCTTCATAGTGAATCTTCAGATCATGAAAGTTCTGAAAGTGAATGGGAGGATGTTAATAGAGAGAAGTGATGAACAACCTCAGCATCTTTTTTTATTAACATGAAATGCAGGGGCCCAAACATGCTCCAGCAACTGATGTGGCACCTATTGCATATTTTTTACTTGTTTTTTACCAATTTCATCCTTGGAATTATCGTTTCTGAAACAAATAAATATGCAAAGAGGTTTCTCCAGGAACATCCAAATCTTTCTCCCAAATCTTGAGCAAGGAAATGGAAAATGTTACAAATGCTGAAATAAAGGTTTCCTTGCGTGCCTTCTAATATGAGAGTAATCAGTAGCCCATGTAGGACGAGATGATGGCCGAAGGCATATCCAGTCAAAACAAATACCAGGATTGTGTAAAATTAAAGACTCGATCAAAGCCTTTGGATAATTTTTGCAAAAAAGAATGAAAATAGCGTGATAAACGCTGAATTGCTGTTTACTACAATCGTTGGGGAGCATAACCTTCTTATAGCAAGCTGTGATCATGCTGGTCGCTTCTTTCATGCTATGTTCCCAGACTGATATTGATGAAGCTGGATATCCTTGAGCATATGTGGCATGGAATGAAATATCTAAGACAAAGGATTCATCTGGCCTTCCCAAGTATTCCACATTGCCTAAACTAATGTTGGTAATATTGACTATCCCTCACAGCAATTCCTCTACGTATAGAATATTTAGTATAGTAAGGAAATACCTCACGTACTTTTGCCCAACAATGAGCACCAAAACATTAAGTGCCCTTCTTGTACAGAAAAGTAAAGCATTTTCCTCAGGTGAGCTGTGTTATAAAAAGTTTTCTGAAAAAGAATATACCACTGCAAAACAAGCAACAAGGGAGTTTTTATGTCAGCAATGACATGAGGTAAGTACAATATTGATAATTTAATTTCATATTTTTTTTGTGAGGATAGTGTAAACATGCAAAGTTATTACATATTTCATGCATTAATTTCTCATGAAATACCCATTCCACGCGTTGACGACGTATGGTGATTACCGATAGGCACCTCATACAAGTATTACAGGTTACACAGTAATACTATAATATTGTCCTTAACTTTAAAAAAAAAATGGTGTGTTACATTACTGAAAGTTTGTGTTACATTATTGAAACATTACTGAAAATTCCCCTATTGATTACTGATATGTTCTGCTAGAGGTTGGCACCTTTTGAAATAGCATAGATTCGATGTTCTCATTGCCAAGTGCAAGAACTAACTTTTAGCTAAAATAATTACAATTTTGATTTTTAAATGTCAGCAGTATTTTCCCTGATTGCTAGAATTGTTGGGATGGTACTGGCACACGTTTTTCCTCGGACGCAGAAATGCTGTCATGATTTCCGTTCTCTCTCTCTTCCTTTTTTTTTTTATTT
Source organism: Macrothele yani (assembly GCA_039090855.1). Classification (NCBI taxonomy): domain Eukaryota; kingdom Metazoa; phylum Arthropoda; class Arachnida; order Araneae; family Macrothelidae; genus Macrothele; species Macrothele yani. The sequence continues at coordinate 154,168,013 of CM077001.1, read as the reverse complement.
TTTAATAGCTGTTTTAGTTTGCTTTGTCTTTAAAGATTCTAAGTGAATTCCAATAGAAAATACAAATTGTTAGATCGATTTGATATAACCGCTCTAACAAAATGTTAAGAGACTCTGTCAGACACTCTCCATTTTATCATTCCCATTAGACTTCAATTTCAGCAAAAGTTTCCGTGTTCTTTGATACTTATGTAAAATAAGCACTTAAAGGATTTAAAGCTTCAGCATTGTATCATTTAACGGCAATTTATTCTCTTCAGTCTCATTCTCCCAGCTTGCATTTTTTAAACCTCACTGGAACTCTAAATGTTGTGAGTCGTTTAAAATATTATTTATATACTTGTGTGCACTTAAAATACAGATAAATCAGTTACATAATTTCACCTAATCGATTGAAATATTTCATTATATGTAGAATTTAAATTAAGTCTTAGTTCAAATATTCTTTAAAACATGTAAATACATGGTTTGCCACCTCGGTGGTCCAGTGGTCTAAGCTCTGGTTTCTGACGATTCGTCCAAGTGAGCCTGGATTCAAGTCCCAGATGAGGTATGGGTGGTGTGTTTATCTTACGGCACTGGCTCTCCTTCTTCGTGAAGCCAAAGGTCCTAAATTAGGGATGGACTGATATAGCCCAACAAGTTGCTTATGGTGGTCATTAAACCTGAAACAAAAAAATAAGACATGATTTTGTTAAATATTATGTAAAATTTATGTTAAATACACTAATTTTTTGTAACTATAAAGTAATTAGGGAAAATGAAAGTTATTTATCCTTTATATTCCATATTTTCTGTTTATCTTTATGGACTGTATAATCGGGACGTTCATTATGTGGCGTCTTTTTAATTCTCCCTCATGTGTGAGATGAACATAACATTATCAGTATTAATTTCAGGTAAGCAATTATTTGCAATTACAGCCTGTCTAGAATTTGATAAATCTTGCTTTCAATACATTACATTATTCCTTAGTTCTCTAAAAATTATCAAAACTGAATTTAAAAAATTGCCTGTAGACATTACGGTTTTATTCGATTTCTGCAGATAGTTTGCTTCATATTTTGTAACATGGAACAATTAGGCACAGTGGCCTGGTACACTCTTGCTTGGAGAAACACATCACAAGAGAACCACTTAAACAATTGATCAAAGCCCTTTGTTGGTTGATTCTCTTTCGACATTTCTCTGAGCAGGAGCCCATTCGGTCATTAAGCTTATCTACACTGTGCTATAGAAGAAAGGAAAACAAACTATTCAACATACAGATTTTTTCTTACATATGAACTGTTTCTACGGGAATGTATTAACAAATTGTACATGGGCAGTATACCACTTAGGTTCAGAAACGATCATGGAATTATAATACCAAAAATAATATGCCTCATGCATTTAATTGTTATTCATAAAAAGCAGGTAATTGTATAAAGAACAGTTATTTAAAGAATTAACAAATGTATGCTTTCGTAAGGAATGCAAGAATGTAAGGAAATGCAACAATTTGTCGCAATGTTATTTGATTTGCCGCTCTGGAAAAACTCTCAGAACCACCTGGAAAACCTGGAAAAGTCAGGGAATTTTTTTCTACTTTTGAGTGGGAACCCTGATTAATGTTCGGTCGTTTTATGCTCTTTTGATTTAATAATGAATTTTAATCACATAATATTTAATGTGTATTGTGTTTATGTCTGAGTGTGCATGGTGTGGTGGTGGTGGTGTGTGTGTGTGGGGTGGGGGTATTCAAAATATTTTCAGTCGTGGCCACATCTCAGAACTTGCACCCATGCTCCCCCCCCCCCAAGTGTTTGCATTTATGCTTGGTAAGGGAGGGAGTAGTTTCTGAAAACTGAAGGGATGAAGTCTAGAAATTTGTTAGAATTGATACATGGTGTTCAAAAATATTCACATTCTCAAAGTTATACCATTCAGTTGAAATAGTTAAAGCTTTGATATCATGCTTCATGGTCCTCAAGCTAAAAGTTGTTTCATAATGATGAATGAAATTGTCATCAGTGTGCACAATGAAGAAATGGAAATAAATAAATATATCTGCTGAAAGAAAAATTAAGCAATGGATGCTATGCAGGTGCAGAGTCTGCAAATGGGAAGAAGTCCACATTCTTGCAGCATGTTTTGATTTTTTGCCCAGTTAAATTGTACAACTGGTTTTTTATGCTTTCCACCCGTAGGTTGAAGAAGCGTATGTGCTCCAGCTTTTTCCGTCCGTTCGTCTGTCCGCACGATAACTTGCGTAAAAATGGTTCGATTTCGATGAAATTTTAGTATGTAGTAGGGGACCACCTAGGGATGAACCCTATTGAAAATGGATAAAATGGGGTCAAAGGTGAAAATGGATGAAATGTGGTCAAGGACATAGGAGCGGGATCCATTCCATTGCCCTTAATGCTTCATAACTTGCGTAAATATGGTTGGATTTCAATGAAATTTTAGTATGTGGTAGGGCACCACCTGGGGACAAACCCTATTGAGAATGGACGAAATGGGGTCAAAGGTCAGGACATAAGAGCGGGATCCATTCCATTGCCCTTATGCATCATAACTTGCGTAAATATGGTTCGATTTCGATGAAAGTTTAGTATGTCGTAGGGGACCACCTGGGAACGAATGCTATTGAAAATGGGTGAAGTGGGGTCAAAGGTTAGGACATAGGAGCGGGATCCATTCCATTGCCCTTATGCTTAATAACTTACGTAAAATTGGTTCAATTTCGATAAAATTTTAGTATGTGGTAGGGGGACCACCTGGGGACGAACCCTACTGAAAATGGACGAAATGGGATCAAAGGTCAGGACATAGGAGCGGTATTCATTCCATCTCCCTAATGCGTCATACAAATGCTTCGATTAAGACAAAATTTTATCATGTTGTTCTGGAAGCATACTTTACCAGTTCTGTTGAATATAATCAAAATGGGGTCAAAGATCAGGTCATAGGAGTGAGATTTATTCTACAGCCATTATCCTCATAACTTGAGTAATGATTTCTGGTATGTTGGAAAGCGTATCATAATCAATGCATTGCATGATTTTACTAACTTGTTTTTTTTTTTTTCCCTTTGTCGGTCTCTTGTATGATTCACAAATCTTTTGTGACTCGATCAAACGGAAATGCTGAGCCATGAATTGGAGGGAATTTGTTTGCTATATTTACTGACCAGCAGGAACATTGGAATGAGTGACATTTGGTTGGAGAGAAAAACTTTGAAGCTAAGTTTTTGAAATGAGTTAAGCAGCAAATAATGGGAAATGTTCCTTTATAGTTGATGTGCTTCAGGTGCAAACGGTAATATACTATGGCATAATTCTGCACTTTATGTAATTAGCTTGATTTTGGGGTGCTGTGAAGAAATAAAATTTGCACCAAAAATTCCTTTCTAAATTTAGTTGCTCTTGGGCTGGTTTGGAAGATCTGAGATGCAGCAAGAGTAGACTAGCACACGTGAAACTTCCAGTTCCTTTTGCTGGATGGGGAAAAATTTCCTCCCAGGGAATATCCACTGTTTTGTTCACTGTTGCCATCCACAAAATAATGTTGCTGTCATTCCCCCAATGCACACACACATTCAGACAAGCAGGAGCTGTCTGAAAAACTCTTGGACAATCAACGTTTGCCAGCTTGGCATGCCCCGTTAGAAAGGATTTTAACAGCTAATTTGGATGCTGTTTGAAAAAACTTACCATCCAGTTTGTTCATCTATTTGCGTAATCTAAAGAACAAGAAATAATGAGCAACCTTGCAGAATGAGCAAGGAAATTATACATAAATCTAATGGGAAAGAATTTTGATGAACTGTTAAAAAATGTCATACGAAGGAATGAATATTTAGCATAGCTGAAGGGCAAAGTGGCTACTGAAGGTGGAAGACACTGTCACTAAAAGCATTCCTAACAAAGCTGAGTGATGGTGGAATGTACTGATACAGTTATGGAAAACATGGCTGGTTTTCTGCAAGTTCTTTATCAGTCACTGAAAGGTTCAAAATTATCTTCTGGATAAGGTTCATAATGCTCAGAGCAGTGTATGATGCTATGAAATTATTTTTGAAGAGGAGTAAAAAAGCAAACTGTAGTACGAACATCAGTAGAGAACTTAAAACAAAATACGGTCAAATCTGAAGTTTTCTAGATTTGCCTAGCATTAGTGCATTAAATTTTTTGTATCCATTTTTAAATTTTTGCTGCAAAAAGTAATATTACAAAACCTTTGCTTTGCTTTCCACCGTGAGCTGTCTCACCTTTTGGAGTTACAGTGCTGTCAGGCAAACACTTAAGAAACATCCTCATTTTGTCACCTTAAAAAAAACTTGTTATGGTCTTAATCTTTTAAAAAGGAAGGCATTTGGAACAGGTTTCTTCATTCATTGTCACACTTTCTCCTCAAAGCTCATGCTAAGCTTATCTGATATCGTGAAGTTTAAAATTTTTTTAAAACTAGTCACTGCAAGATACTGGCTTACTGTACATTTGCACACCAGAATAAAACATTAGTAGGCTGCAGGTTGGGGTCCTTTACCCTTGAGAATGAGGGGAATATATTCATATATTCAGTTTAACTTGGCCATTCATTTGCTTAACAGTTGAATAATGGCAAAACGACATCAATATCTTTCATTTCCTTTTTTTTTTTTTTTTTTTTTTTTTTTTTTCTGCTTTAGGTTTTTAATTATTTTGCTAATCAAATTACACTCTCAGACAATGAAATTTGATCACCGAGAAGGAAGCATCGGATTGAACTGAAATTTTATGGACATAATGATACAGTTGAATCATACACATGATGGCAAAAACAGAGCTGCAGGACAATTATAGAGGGATTTATGGCACGCAATCCAGTAATCTTCAATAGCGACGATACAGGCTGCAAATACGGTCCAGCATGGAGGTGAACAGACGCTCGAGGTTGTTCTGCGGCAGACTGGTCCACACGTGTTGGATGGTGTACTCCAAATCCTGGAGAGTGTGGCACGGCGGCAGGTGGCATTTTAACTGGTCCCACACAGGCTCAATAGGGGACACGTCTGCAGAGCGGGCAGGCCATGGAAGTCTGGACATGACGTAGCCAGTCCTGGAAAACAAGCCATGTGAGGGCAGGCATTATCCTGCTGGTATAGCTCATCTGGAATCCCAGCTAGGAATGGGAGCACATGGGGCTGTAGGATCTCGTCCACATATCACTGGCCCATCAATGATCCACGTACCACTGCTAAAGCTGATTGGCTGTCATAGACAATGGCTCCTCAGACCATAATGCCTGTAGTGCGGGAGGTGTGGCGCTCGATAGCGAGATTAAGATTGTGTCTTTGACCCAGGGACCTCCACACGTGGACACCACGATCATCTGTCCCCAAAACAAAGCAGCACTCATTGCTAAATACCACATGTCGCCAGTCTGTGGCATTTCATGTCACTCTGGCCTGGCACCACTGCAAACGGAGTCGGCAATGTTCAGGTGTTAATGGCAGCACACTTAAGGCGCGCTGGGATCGCAGATTCACTTCCGCGAGGCATCAGGAAATGGTTCATGGGCACACAGGAGCTGCTACATCTGCCTGTATAGTGGACAGGGTCCCCGTGGGATCCGTTGGTGCCTGGCGCGTGATCCGTCAATCCTCTCTACTGGTGGTTCTCCTGGTCCATCCAAAGCCGTGTGGCAGTGCCATCATGTGTCCACTGCTCTCAACGTTGTCGGACGGTATGATCAGAACAATCCATGGGGCGGGTTATATGGCGCGTTGACCACCCTGCAGTTTTCAGCTCGATGAGCAGACCTCTCTCAAAGTCCATAAGCCGTGTAAATCGACGTCTCTGGCATCTACCCAGCATTATCTTCTCTCTGTACTCTTGCTTGCATCGTCCCGTGCTTTTCGCTTTCATGGGGCATCAACTGTATACCGGTTTATAAGGCTGCCGGTTCGTGCTTGCAGCGCCACTACAGGGTGTGCAGTCATGCGCAATCGCACCAAACATGGATCATTTGCATACCAGCACACACTCTAGCTATTTGCAAAGTTTTGCAGTTGTAGCATGTTTTCTTTTTGGTTCACAAATTTTGTTGTCCGTGAGTGCATTTCAAGTGTGAATAGCTTTACTGAAACCTGATTTCAAAGATCTGTATTTTTAGAATTGCTTGTTATACAATGATATTAGCCAAGAATTGCCAGCTGTAGAGCTGAAATATGAGAGAAGGATCATTTGTTAACCAAGTAAATGAAATTCCTTTGTAAATCAGGTATAGTTTATTTCACTTATGAAACATTGTAACTTACCTGTATGTCTTCAGTATTTTGGACTGCAATTCCATATTTAAAGAGAATTGATGCATCTCCACTAATGTCGTGGAATACCTGGAATTTAAAAGAAAGAAACTATATATAAATATATGCAACTATAAGGATTTCAGTTTTTCTGAAGTACAGTAGAAGCTTAATAGTTCAAAGTTCCCTATAAGTGAATACAGTGTGAAAGAAATACCTGTTTCATCTTGGAGGGTCTGATGGTCTGTTGCAAATTACTCATCTGAGCTAATCACATGTGCAAAAAGTGCTTGCATGATCTTGCTGAGGCTTAAAGTCAACAAATAACCCACACTATCATAATTCCATTCTTTCCTTACAAATACAGGCATGAAAGACTTCCGCGAAAACGCGGAAATCCGCTTTTTTCTGTTCCGTTTTTGGTGTTACCGATATTATTCCGAAAATGCAATAAAATTTTTATGGGGGGGGGGTATGCCTCCCTCTTGTGGAAAGCAAAATCGTAATGACTTCGAACGACGGGATGGTTACGGCTGGGAATGACGTCACCTCTTCCAGAGATGGAAATTCTGCGCCAAAGTGTGCCAAAACAAAAATCTGGCGCCGTCTTGCTACAAAAGGCAGGTTTTGCGCCATTGGGCATCAGAACCTCTGTTTCCCCGCCGTCATCGTCGGGACTTCAGTATAGTAAATTCTCCGTGCTCACTCTTGCGCTTGACGCTGAGTAAGTCCATGCGGTGGGAAGAACTATTCAGCGACTCCAAGTACTAGGAATTTTATGTAGTTACTATGGAAATCATCGACGGAAGTCATCGGTCCGCTACGGACGACGGAAAGCATCCAGTTTGCTATGGAAATCGTAGGTCCGCTATGGACGACGGAAAACGCCGAGCATGCAACGGAAATCTAAAATGTCAGTGAAATAACGTTATTAAACATCTGTGTAAAGTTTATTTTCCTGTTTTCAAAATTCTAACACTTGCTAAATATTTTCGGGAATGTTTCTTGGGTGTTGAGAATGTCACGTCGTTCTCCGTTTCCTCATATTAAATTTTTTCGACCAAGCTCCCCCTCCTTTCTCTCTCTGTCTTTTTTATTTTTGATGATTTCTTGTCATATTCCTCGTTTTTAATATCTTCGGTAATAGTAAAAAGGAGCGACTTCGTTTTTTGTTTTTTTGTTTTTTTTAAGAAATTTTTCTAGTGAAATGCATGTTACCCTATTTCTAATACTTACTTCTTCAAAACTAATCTGGGAGAGCAATTGTTTTCGCCCCTTTCCTTTTATTAAACGAAATTAAATTTCTAGATCGGTATTTAATCTGTCCGTGGCGGAATCCGCGCTGTTTCCGTGTCCCGTAAAAGTGTTTCACGGCAGAGTGAGCAACGCAGTGTCGATTTTTCACTTTCATTTTCCATAAAATTCGTGTTTTTCCATTTCTTAATTACTTCTTACTCATACATGTTATTATTTCGTGGATTCGCGGAATTCCGCTAGCTTTTTCTGTCATCATTTGGGTCATTCTCGAGATCGATGTAAAACTGAAAAGAAGCTGTTTTTTGGTGGAAAGGGAGGGTCTTTTCCATCTGGGAACGGTATTTCATCTTTCAAACAAAAGTTTCGAAAACGGAAGTTAAATGGAGTAAAGTTACCCCCCCCCCCCTCCCATAATCCTATTTTTTTTTTTTTTTTGCGATGTTTCTTCTGCCCAGTATTGTTATTAAATTTCATTTTAATTCATACATATTTGTATTTTAGCTTGAAAAACGGAGGGAAAATGTCCGAAAACGGAAGTCGGACGGAGCGAAGATTTCGCCGGCAATCGTAATCCCCGCTCGCGCGACGTTCCCTCTGCCTTGTGTTGTTGTTAAATGTCAGTAATTTTATACTTTGGATGCAGTGATGTGCTCCAGTTTAATATTTACATAAATAAATTTCAGTGAATTCTAAAACATGCACTTTTTAAGCTAAACAAATTCAGTGCCCTCTCAAAAATAATGAAGGCATGATTGAGTTGTTTTCCTGGCTCTCAAGTGGAAAATTCCTTTTGTATGATGGGGGATTTACTTGATAAAGAATCCATTAACATGAAAATTGAAACATTTTCATCTGTTCAAACCATGAAATACAAGCTACTGAATCAGGATAAGAAATTTTTTTGGAATTTTTAGCCTTCAATTTTTTTTAAAGAAAAACGATTATTTGCATGACTCTGTAAATAGAGATTTATGCCAAAATATGAAATCATATTTAGAATATAAGAAATAATTACAAGATAAGGAAGAAGAAATGAAAAGAAGATGAAAGGAGCTAAATATCTCTAATAACTTTCGCAGAAAATTAAAATCAAATAAATCGGTTCAAGAGAAAGAAAACTGTATCCGGCTAATTCATAAAAGGTTAGAACAAATTGTTAGACAGAAACAACTTAAGAAAATGAAATTTCATTAGTTGTGAATGACTTTGATTATTTATCTACAAAATGTTTAATGTTTTTGCAAGCATTTATCATATTTCTTCATTGATAATTTTATGTCAAATCAAGAATGAACATTTATTCTTTATCAAACTTTTATTACTTATCAGCAAACATGTCTGAAGTTTTTCAGACCTTCAAGATTTCATTTCCAAACGTTGTTATCTTATAAAGACATTTGATTAATTTCCTCATTTGATTAAAGACATCGTTCTGTACTAAGGTGAGTGATTTTCTATGCATATGACCACATCAGCAATTTTCCCCCTTACATTATATTGTACTATATATTTAATTTTCTTGAAACAAAATACATACATTAAATCTATTTAGTTGGCAGGTATGTGGCCAATACCTAAATGTCATGGTTGTATACATTAGAGTGAAATGCAAGATTCAACACTTTGTTCTCCCCCCCCACACACACACCCCTTGGCATGGGTGGAAGTTCAGCTTTTTCTATCACTGCCCACTTTCATGCCTGCAAATAACACATAACACACACACACACACACACACACACACACACACACACACACACACACACACACACACACACACACACACACACACACACACACACACACACACACACACACAAAAAAAAAGCTATAATAATAATAATAATAATAATAATAATAATAATAATAATAAAGTTAGAAAGACATTCAACAGCTACTGCAGATCATCAATGATAATATATCAAATAAAGAAAATAATAAAGTTTGCAAGATATAAAATAAATAAACTCCGTAGTGACATTAGTAACTTAAAATGCCTGAAAGATGGGAAGCTTAAAAGTAGAAAAAATTAAAGATGAACTCTGCAAAAAAATACGACCTAGAAAGAAAAAGAATTGTTGAAATTATGGAAGAATTAAAACAACAAGTAACAGCTACTGCAAAGAAAATTGAAAGATATGACGGACGCATAAAACAGTATAAAGAAAATGCACAATTTCGGAATCGGCAACAAGTATTTTATAAATCATTGAGACAAAAGGCAATCCAAATAAACATCAGCTCATGCAAGAAAGATGCCTTTACATTTTGGAAAGGAATTTGGGAAAGCCCAGTTGAACATAATAAAAATGCCTTGTGGATCAACGATGTTCATAAAGATTTGAAAGGAATACACATGGATAATCTGATGATAACAACTGATATGATTACACAGCAAATAAAGAATGTGAAAGCCTGGAGCGCACCTGGGCCAGATGAATTGCACGGATTTTGGTTGAAGTATCTTGCAAGTCTTCATCAACAAATAGCTATGCAATTCAATATAATGCTACAGAATTCTGCCACAGAAAATTGGATGACAACAGGTCGCACATTCCTTATAATGAAAGATCAAGAAAAAGGCAATGAACCTACTAACTATTGTCCAATTACATGCCTCCCAACAACATTCAAACTTTTCACAAGAGTACTAGCAAGATCAATATATGACTACTTATGGGGAAACAATTTGTACCCAATAAAACAGAAGGGGAACTTCAAAAGTCAAGAGGCACAAAAGACCAGCTGCTAATTGACAAAATGGTACTATAAAACTCCAAAAGAAGAAAAACGAATTTGAATATGGCATGGATAGATTATAAAAAGGCCTTTGACTAATTGCCCCACAGCTGGATTAACACTTGTTTGGAACTATTTGGAGTTAGCAAGAACATCTGCCGATTCCTCAAAGAAAATATGAAAAACTGGAAAACAGTGTTGCATGCATATGGTGAAGAACTCGGAGAAGTTAATATCAAGAGAGGCATATTTCACGGGGATTCTTTGTCGCCTTCATTGTTTAATACCTCTTTAATTCCATTGTCAATGATTTTGAACAAAACAAAAATGGGCTACCTCATTTCGGACCAACATGGAAAAATAAACCATCTGCTGTACATGGATGGCCTTAAATTGTATGCAAAAAGTTCTGCCAAACTTGAAACATTGCTGCATACAGTGAAAATATTTAGTGATGATATACAGATGGAATTTGGACTGGAAAAATGTGCAGTACTATCCATGCGCAGGGGGAAAGTCCAGAATATAGATGGAATAGAACTAGAAAATGGTAATATAATGAAATCTTTGTCAGATAATGAAAATTATAAATACCTTGGAATTCTTGAATCAGATAACATCTTACATACAAAAGTCAAAGGTCTGACCCAGAGTGAGTATATCAAGAGAGTAAGAAAAATATTGAAATCAAAACTAAATGGTGGAAATACAATCAAAGCCATAAATACATGGGCCATTCCAGTAATTAGATACCCAGCTGGAATAATTGATAAAGGGAATTAGAAATACTGGATCAGAAAACTCAAAAGTTATTGAACATGCATCATGCACTCCATCCAAAAAGTGATGTTGACAGATTGTATTTACCTCGGAAGACTGGAGGCAGAGGGCTACTTCAAGTACAACAGGTAGTAGAGGAAGAAAAAAGAAGCCTGAATGATTATGTCAACAGAAGCAGAGAAAAGCTACTTCAGGCAGTGGATATGAAAATATCTTAAAAACAACAGAAAACAAGGCTGAATACAAGAGGAAACAGTTTGAAAGCAGATTAAATGGCTGGAAGAACAAGCCACTGCATGGAGAATTTCTAAAGAATATTGATGGAAAAAGTGACAACAACTTGACTTGGGCATGGCTGAAATCGGGTTCCATCAAGAAAGAAACAGAAGGTCTGAATTTTGCTGCACAAGAACAGGCATTGCAAACAAATGTTATGAAGGCTAAAATCCAGAAAATCAGTGATAATCCAAAGTGTCGACTTTGTCAAGAAAAAGATGAAACTGTGTCTCATCTAATATGTGAATGTAGCAAAATTGCACAGACAGATTACAAAGTTAGACATGACAGGGTTGCACAATTGATTCATCGGTCATTATGCAGAAAGCACAATCTGCCAGCATTGAAAAACTCATGGGAACACAAGGCTGAGAAAGTCATAGAAAATAATGAAGTCAAGATCTTGTGGGATTTCAGAATTCAAACCGATCGACACATAGAACACAATACACCAGACATAACAGTCATAGAAAATCGGAAAGTCTGGCTAATTGATATAGCGATCCCTGGAGATGCCAGAGTCAATGAAAAAGAATTGGAAAAAATGACTAAATATAGAGACCTGGCCGTAGAAGTTGCCAGGTTATGGACTAAACACACAACGGTAGTCCCCATTGTCATCGGGGCACTTGGAACAATGTCAAAAAATTTTATGAATCATTTTGAAAAATTGCAGCTTTCTGATATGCCACCTACAAAACTGCAGAAGACAGCTTTACTTGGGACATCATATATTTTACGCCGATTCTTGACTGATACCTAGGTCTCTGGTGGAAACTTGTATCAGTTCAACAATACCAGTCAATGATAATTTGCTGTTTATTTTGTTTGTCAGAGGCTGTGATTCTTATATTTCGAATAAAGAAAATAATAAAGTTAGCAAGATATTCAACAGCTACTGCAGATCATCAATGATAATATATCAAACAATACATAAATTGTTAATGACAATTCCAAAGTTCTGCAGTTCATTAGAAGAAATCATGAGTATACAGGAAATATAGAAACTTTTGACTTCACAAAATTATTTACATCTATAAACCTAAAAGATCTAAGTCGGATTCTGGAAGTCTATTATGAGGAATACAGCTACTGTTTAAAGGTGAGCAGGGAATATTGGACAACCATCTGTAGGTTCTGCTATTTCCAAAACTACATTTTTGGTAAAAGAAGGCTTTTAGTCCAAAAGTAAGGTATACCAATGGGTACATCATTCTCTAGTACAATGGTTCTCAAACTGTGGTTAGGAGTATGCGAAATTTTTTAGGGGTACGCGAGAGTGGTTAAAATTATTTATCACTCATAATAAAAATCCAAACCAATGACTGACTGCAACTAAATAAATAAACCTTCTTTCTTACTAATTGTATAAACTTCCTAATCCGATTATAGTATTCTCTTTCATTATTGTTGGATTCATTTCAAAAAGTGAGCGATAGCCAAGAGAGGCAAAATTAACGTATCGTAATCCAGACTCCCGAGACAAAAGTGCATTTGTCAACCTCAAAGCTGCGCCCGAGAAAGCGAGACAGCCAGTGTGAGTTCTGAGAAAGAGCGCCTGCACAACTGTGCGAGAGAGAGAGGGAGATGGCTCACACTCCTCCCACCATTCGCGTCCCTTGTTCCATGCCATTGTTCACTGTTGTCATTTGCACTTGCGCATTTATCACCGACTCTTTTATCAGGCATTTAAAAAACAAAGATGTGAAGCATTTTGAGCATCTTTTAGATGACTTGCAGAGTAGAAAAAATGAAATTGTACAGTTTTCCGGTAAAGAAGAAACCGAAAATGCCCTCGAAGCCTCTTACAAAGTTAACCTTCAAATTGCTAAATCCGGAAAAAGTCGCACAATTGGCAAAACCTTATTCTCCCTGCTGCAGCGGAAATTGCTTCTTGTATGTTTGGCGAGGAAGAAGCAAAAATAGTTACAAAGATTCCTTTGTCAAACGACACTGTTTCCAGGAGAATCAAGATATAGCTTTAAATACTAAAGACCAACTGGTAACGGGCATTCAAAATAGCTCGTTGTTTGCTTTGCAGCTGGACGAAGCTACAGATGTCGCTGGTCTAGCTTAGTTACTTGTTTTTGTGTGCGGCAAATTCCAGGATCAAGTATTTGAAGACATTTTGTTTTGTAAGCCTCTTGAAACTTCAACTATGGGTGAAGACACTTTTAAAGTGATTGCTGTATCTTTTAAAGAAAACAACCTCGAATGGAAAAACTGTGTATCATTATGCACAGATAGTGCCAAGGCCATGCAGTTTCGTGGGTCTTCCAGGACGAGGTGAATTCCTGCAATGTCCCGTCTCCTTCCACTTGTTGGTGACAAAGGCCACAGTCGATTTAGTGACCTGTCTGACATCAGTAAATAACATGAGTGGCCATATTACCGGACTAGTAGGACATGTAAAAAAGTTTCTCCCGAGTGCAAGTACAGTCACTGTTGCCTCCACCGTGAAGCTTTAGTCGCTAAGTATCTGCCTGATGACTTGAAAGCAGTTCTTGACCACTGTGTTAAAATTGTTAATTTTATCAAAACTCGTCCTCATAAATCGCGCTACTTCACAATTCTTTGCCAAGAAATGGGCAATCTCCAGGCAAAGCTGCTGCTCCACACTGAAGTACGCTGGCTTTCACATGCCAATGTCCTTTGCCGCTTATTTGAACTGCACAATGAACTGCACATGTTTTTCATTGACCATGGTTCTCATTTAGCTTCAGTACTGAATGATTTTGAATGGCTTCTAAACTAGCATATTTATCTGATATCTTTGAAAAAATAAACGCTTGGAATTTGTCTATGCAGGGTGAAAGTGTTGATATTTTCAATGTGCAAAAGAAAGCATAAGCAATAATTAAAAAGTTGAATCTTTGGGAAAATGCATTAAAAAACAACAAATCTGAACAGTTTGAAAGAATGGACTCATTTGTAAAAGAAAATCAAAGGAACATTTCTGAGTTTTCTGCAATGAAATCTGAAATGACGTTTCATATGAACACTCTCAGGACACGTGTAAGGGAGTATTTTCCACCTCCAGACAAAACTACGGACTGGATCCGTGACCCTTTCTCTTTCGCAGTAGAAAATTGTGCTCTGCCGCTTCCCCAAAAAGAACAGTTGGTCAAGTTGCCATGTGATCCCTCTTTGAAAAAAATCCATGCCAATAAGGCTTTAGTTAACTTTTGGATTGGCATTGAAAAGGAATATGCAGTGCTTTCCGAAGTCGCTGTAAAACATATTCTTCCCTTCACAACTACTTATTTATGTGAAAGTGGTTTTTCGTCCCTGACTTATTTGAAAAATAAGTATAGAAATAGACTTGATGTTGAGGACGATTTAAGGCTTTATCTATTAAAGATCGCCCCAAATATTGACGAACTTTGTAGGTGCAAACAAGCGCACCCTTCTCGCTGATTTTATTAGATGGCGGTAGTTTTTCACCCGTACATATTTGTTCGTTTTATTTACTCTTATACAAAACTTGAACATACAGACATAAACCCAATCTAAGATCTACGGTTCATGATTTTCTGAGTTTTGTTAAACTAGTTTTGTATTTGGTAATAGAGTTTACACTCGGAAAGCTGTTACAAGCTTTGATTTTAGAAATAAATTTAATTTCTGTGTTTACTACTTAGCTACACACTTTTTTCTGTAATTAGCAATCATCTTAAAACAATATCAAAATATATGATGTAGGCGTAGGTTAAGTTGATTTTCTTTTTGTCTGAAAATTTAATTACTGAGTTTGTTATTGCTATGTATGTCAAAAAACGAAGTTTTTATAAAGATATTCCATATTTCATTTTTAAAATACCTAGTCTAACCCTCTACTTGCTAAAGTAACTTTTATGTGTATGTATTTTAAAAAAGGGGTACACATGATTGCTGCACCACGAAAAGGGGTACATGAGTTAAAAAGGTTTGAGAAACACTGCTGTAGTATATTGGCTAATTTATACCTACACTTTTATGAAAGATCCATTAACCTTGAAGGTATACACAATTTTAGGTATATTGATGATCTAATTAGCTTCAACACTAGACCTGAAATTTTTGTTGTACAAAATTGTTACCCTGAAGAACTTACATTACTCAAAACCAGTGGGAATATAGATATCACATTTTTGGATATCAAAATTACTGTGAATAAAGGAAGACTACTAACCAACAGTTTTGATAAAAGAACTAACTACAACTTTAAACCTAAATCATTAATTGAAATTGAATGGCATTCAAAAATTCCTAAATTATTTCACAGGAATCTCATCATATCACAATTTCTGAGTATAACCAGAATTTGTAGCAACAGAGCTAATACTGTAAAATTTCTTAAACTTCTATTTACAATATTATTAAAAAATGGATATCCAATGAATTTTTTGAAAGTTCCATTTTAATAAACTCCTGTTACATTATAATACTATTTCATGCTCTAAAATTTGCTATTGCAGTATCATACCATCTATCTCTTTGAATTAACCCATTTTAGGGCTACATACATGACTTCACGTCTACCGAGCAGCCCCAGTAAAAATAACATCAGTCACTTACGTAAACTAGTTTACTTAAATTTTCCTTAGTGGGTATGTTGATAAAAAATACTTTTCGAGCACACCCGGAAGATGAACATGTATGGTGAAGTCCTTGACCGCAACTTTCTGGTACTGTTTACATTTCAACAAAAACTATCGGCTGTAAGTTGTCAAATTTTATTTTATACTTTTCAAGTTTTATGCTTTTTAATTAAAAGGTTTTTAAGTTCGGGTAGGGAAAAGAGTGCAAAAAATTTTAACATCTCAAAATTGTATATTGACGTCGCATTTTGTATATTTGGGCACTCTCATGAAACCTGAAGTCCTGACTCATGTGCCGCAGACATTTCCCCTGAAGATTGGTCTGGGATGAGGGAGCCTATTCCTGTATTTATTTTTGTTTTTTATTTGTCTTTTTTGCTTCTTTTTCGCTAATCTTTTTTTTGCTTATGTCTTCACGTAATTTCGCTTGAAGCTTGGTTGGTTGTGTTCTTCCTGCAACGTACTGAGGGCTTGTGTTTTTCCTGTGGGGTGCCGGCAGTTTGTGATTGTAGAATGGGCATTGTTTTGAATTATTTGTTTCATAATATGTATATACATACACAGTCGAGTCACATTATTGTGACCACCTCCTACTTTTGATGTCAACAGCGCATAGCCAATGAAAGAAGGAACATGTCGTGAGCTGGCTTGGTAGGTATATAAGGTGTGCTGTAGGCATTCTAAAAATATATCACTCGTTTCTGTCATGGATAAAAGGAGCGATTTATCAGATTTGCAAAACGGGGATGATTATCAGCTTTCAGGCCAAGGGTGGCAGTATTTCTGAAACAGCACAGTTTGTGAACTGTTTGTGTGCCGCTGTGGTTAAAATGTATTGTGATTAGAGAAGTGGCACCGTTGCGAATAAGCGATGTGGAAACTGTGGAGCACCACATGCCATTGATGTGAGAAGTGAATGTCGGCTGCGAAGGTGCATGAGGGCCAGTCGACATGATACAGTGGAGCAACTCACTGGCCGAATGAACCCGGGGGCTACCGGAAGTGTGTCTGAAATGACAGTTCAGCGAACCCTGCTGCGTGTGGAGCTGTGATGCACATGGATGATCACTGCATCTATGCTAATGAAGGTGCATCGGCAGAAAAGGCTTACATTTGTGCAGCAATATTGGAATTGGACCTCTGCTGATTGGCAAAGGATTGCCTTTTTCAATGTCACGTTTTTCGTTTCATTGAATGGATGGACGTTGGCATATAAGGTAAGAAACATTGGAGAACAAACACTTTTCAACCATTGCTGGAAGAACACAAGCTGGTGGGAGCAGCGTTATGATCTGGGGAATGTTTTTGTGGCATTCTCTGCGTCCGATGCTCATACCTGTGGAAAGCACTGTGGACCGAATTCATTATGAATCCATCCTTGCAGACCACGTATACCCATATATGCGGATTGTCTTCCCTGTTGCTGATGGGATCTCTCAGCACAACAATGCCGTGTGTCACACAACTAGAAATGTCAGAGAATGGTTGGAAGAGCATGTTGAAGACTTCAGAGTACTTCCTTGGCCCCCTAATTTCCCAGACTTAAACCCAATTGAGCATCTGTACGACCCTCAATCGTGTTGTTCGCTTTATGGTTCCTCCACCATGCACCCTCCAGCAGCTGTCAGATGCACTGCAGTCAGCATGGCTCCACATACCTGTGAATACCTTACCGTATTGAGTCACTCCCAGCCTGTCTGGCTGCTGTCCATGCTGCACAAGGCAGTCACTCTGGATATTAGCTGGTAGTCACAATAATGTGACTCGACCGTGTTTGTATGTGGGTCAGTAAGAAAAAATAAGGTTGCACTTTCGTGATTTCTACCACAGAATTTACGGATGGATTTGTTTACGTTTTAGACTGCAGCACAGAGGCTTTCCACTCGTCACTGCATGGTGTTTTCTGACCTGAAAACTATTACGCAGTGACATGAATCACACGATCATATCTTCTACTATGCCCCTCCCCCCACTTTAAATTTGGCAGTGGGACTAAAATGTTTCCTTTTTGAAGACATCATGAATAGCAATGAAGGAAAATATCTGCAGCAAAGACCTTGGTCAAAATGGCAAAGGATGAATTAAATACAAGGAACAGTGCCCACAAAGTCCAAAACAAGGAACTTTGAAAGGAGGCATGCATAGGTTTATGCAGCAAGCACTGTGTGTATGTTTTCATTGGCTGGTTGGCAAAAGCATAGACAACACAACAGCCAGAGTTGTCCTTCTCAACAATGCAAAATGACCCCTGCTAGCCCTCCCCTCAACTTCCCTAATCTTTCATTATTATATCCCTACCCCCCTTCTTCTTCACTCCGTACAAACTCTTTAACTGAGAAATTTTTTTTCTGTTGGAGTTCTTTTTCCAATTACACCCCTTCTCCTGCACAATTACCCTGCAATTTTTTTTTTAAATCCAAGGGCTGCAAACATTTTTTTTAGTCAGCATATATTCCTCTGAATCTTTATTTTAGCAGATAATCCACGGACTGTATGATGAAAATTACGGTAATGATAAACCTAGCTATGTATGAGTGGCTGGCTAATGGTGAACAGTTTGGGAAATTACTGAGCTGAGTCATCTATTGTAGAAATGATAGCCCCAAAATTGGAGGACATTGGTGAAGAAATAATAGACACACTGCAGGAAGAGAGAAAGATGAACCAAAGTGAATGGGCCAATTGTGCTGAAGCTGTGCTATACTATGCAAAACAGTAAGAGAATGCCATGCTCACAAATTCCTTATGTAGAAATGATGACATGATGTTGCTGTGAACAATGTCAAACAAAAGATCCTTGATGTTAGCAGAAACACCATTTCACATAATATGATGAATACAGTAATGAAGAAAAAAATTTCATGCATGATTTTTTATGGGCTTAGCATTAAAGACTAATAAGATCTTTCGGCTTAATCTAGTTTTTACTGATTCTCTTCAGTAAAAATTCTTGTAATTTTGACGCACCCTTCATTATTCTAATTTTTGGTGGAAGTCTACTGGCAACGGCTTCAGAAATGATATCAACCACTTGAATACTTGCTACCAATGCAAACAAGGCTGATGTTTAAGTATGTAATAAATCATGCGTGAAAATGTTTTGATTATTTTATAGATCCTTGATACTTTTTGCAAGGTAAAGATACTTTCTTGGGTACTATTTTTAAGAGTAGCATATCTAAATGATGTAGGTATACTACATATGTGTACTGCACCAATACAGTCACATCTATCACTCAGTACCAGTTTACAGTAGAGATAGTGTGTAGCAACATTATTTGCCACCCACTTTTCATCACGTTATCCAGCAGTATTCCGTATGGTCTTGAGTTTTTTGGCAGTCTGAGCTAGTCCTGGCCCTATCCAACTCGAACTATTAAGATTCTACTGTATTTAAAATATTGTGAATTCTGCATTATGTTACAGTGAAAGAAACTGGTATAGATCTCATTATAATCTGCATATTTTATCACATAGAATTTGATTCACAAAATATGCTGTGGTGATCAGGATCTCTTATCAGATATAGTGAAATACTTATAACAGATGTGCATTAAAGACTGTTAACTGAATATACCACACAAGCATGTGTTCATGTACATACACACTTGGCATAGGTAGAACTTTTTTTCAGGGAGGGGAAATGAAAAATAAATTTTCAGCAATTCTGCAGAGCCCATGGGTAAAACAAGTCAAATGAATCATCTTGAGGAACAGCAAGCAAAGTGCTGTAGCTGCTTTCACATAAATAAATATATCTAACATAAACATATTTCTATGTTTATGTGTTATTGTCATGTGAAACCTGAGTTTTAAACCATGCTTTTATTATGTAGGGAGCAGCATCAGTTACCAATAAGTGTATGGTATTTTACCCCCCCTCCCCACCTAAAAATCTGCAACTACTTGTGGATCAATTTAGTGATTATGTGGTGGTTTAATTTTGCTAAGTCTTCACAAGTAATTAAGTATAGGATCGACGGTGGTGGGAGTGGGGTGGGATCCTGATCAGAGGTTAAGCTATGGTCAATATTTTTACAAAATGCGAGAGAAAAATTAGTGTCCGTCGCAAAATGGGGCCAGCCGTTTAAATATCAATCCATTAGCTTCTGCTTTTCTATTTCTTTGAAAACTAAAGTTTCCGAAATTCTGGCAGACTAGCACTCCGCTAATGTTATTTTCTTAATTCTTAAGGTATGTTCCTTCAGCACCTGTTGGCTCAATTACCTTCCCCCTCCCCATACCCCCATACACTCTAGAGCATTCCACACAAAGAGTGCTCTGAATTTA
Organism: Macrothele yani; assembly: GCA_039090855.1. Lineage (NCBI taxonomy): Eukaryota > Metazoa > Arthropoda > Arachnida > Araneae > Macrothelidae > Macrothele > Macrothele yani. The sequence goes on along the minus strand of CM077001.1, from coordinate 154,147,817 downwards.
TAGCCTTCAGAGCTTTAAATTTAGTGAAAGCCAGAGTTTGAAACAGGTTTTCAATCTCCATTGTAAATAGCATATTAATGATCAACATTGAATGGCCAGAAAGAGGACAATTTGATTTAAAAAGGCATTTTAGAGGTGGGCCAGTAAGAAAAGTAGAAGAATTTTTGGGGACAAACCATTCAAGAAATTACAGAGAGATAAAAACATTTGTTACCTCTAATGGCAATAAATTGTAAAAAAAAAATGTCTTTCTTTTGTGATTACCATTTCTTACTGATTTAATTTCTACTGGCCATTAATTGAATCATTCATGCAAACAATGTTGTAACCTACAAAGTCAAATTTCAGGAGATTTTGATTTTATGCTTATTTAATCATTATTTTAGAAATATATCCTTATCATTTACTTACCTGTCAGCTGTGTATCAACTTTTACTGCCCACTGTAGTTTTTTTTTTTTTTAATGAGTTAGTATCTCTAAAAATAATGAGTTTTTCAGGGACATCCAAAGTGTTGGTGTGAATGATTCACTTGATGTTACTATTTTCCAAGCGACAAAATGGGTTAAGTTGTTTTTAGCATTTTGCTACAAATCCCCCCCCCCCATTTTAGCATTTTTGCTACAGCAGTTTTTGAGCCAGCTTAAACTCTGGTGCTGATTCATTCAGATGTCCAACAATAACGTTTCCTATATACCTCCCACTCGCATCTGTTGTTTTGTCAACCGAGATCCAAATAGAAAACTGTGATTTTCTCCTGATTTTTAGCACAGTTTCAGTTTCATTATACATCATCTGTAAGTAATCTTTTCTTAAAGTAGGTTCCTCTGGAATTATTTGGCTGCAGTGTTTTTCCAAGAAACTTCTAAACACTAGATTGTTTACTTTCGACAGTGGGATCTATGAACTCACTAGTGCGCGGCATAAATCTGGACTCTGAAATTTAAACTGACCTGTTTACTGTTCCCTGGAACTTTGTAAGACGCCTTTGTTTCAACAAAGTATTTTTTACTTTTTTTTGTTTTGTTTTATGTTTCCCAGTTTCAAAGTGTTGTAAAACTTGATTGAAGAATCTAGTCTCAAGAAACAGCTGACGCACACCCACCACAAAACAAAGTACACTCGCGGACAATTAAATTTGCGCACCTAGGAGAAAACATGCTACAACCGCAAAACTTTGCAAATAGCTAGAGTGCGTGCTAGTATGCAAATGATCCATGTTTGGTGCGATTGCGCATGACTGCACACCCTGTAGTGGCACTGCAAGCATGAACCGGCAGCCTTATAAACTGGCGTGCACCCTGTAGTGGCACTGCAAGCATGAACCGGCAGCCTTATAAACCGGCGTGCAGTCAGTGCTCCATGAAAGCGAAAAGCATGGGCCGATGCAAGCAAGAGTACAGAGAGACAAGAATGCCGGGTAAACGCCAGAGACATCGATCTGGCCAATGGATCGTTCTGACCATGCTGTTCGACTGTGTTGGGAGCAGTGGACATGTGACGGCACTACCACATGGTGGAGCGGCTCCAGATGGACCAGGAAAACCATCTGGAGCCGCTCCACCGTGACGGATTGACGGATTGTGCACTAGGCACGAATGGATCCCACGAGGACCCGGTCCACTATATAGGCAGATGTAGCGGCTCCCGTGTGTCCACGAACCATTTTCCAATTCCTCGCCGAAGTGAATCTGCGATCCCAGTGCCACTTACATGTGCTACTATTAACGCCGAAACACCGCCGTCCCCGTGTGCAGTGGTGCCAGGCCAGAGCGACATGGAATGCCACAGACTGGCGACGTGCTAATATTTAGCGATGAGTGCCACTTCGTTTTTGGGGACAGATGATCGTGTCCGAGTGTGGAGGTACCCGGTTCAACAGCACAATCCCAACCTTGCTATCAAGCACCACACCTTCCTCACTGCAGGCATTACGGTCTGGGGAACCATAGCCTACGATAGCCGATCAGCTCTAGTAGTGGTACGTGGACCATTGACGGGCCAGCTGTATGTGGACGAGATCCTACAGCCCCATGTGCTCCCATTCCTGGCCAGGATTCCACGTGCGCTATATCAGTAGGATAATGCCCGCCCACACATGGCTCAAGCTGCCCAGGAGTGCCTACGTCATGTCCAGACACTTCCATGGCCTTCCTGCTGCCTGGACATGTGCTCTGTTGAGCATGTGTGAGACCACTTGAAATGCCGCCGTGCCGCACTCTCTGGAATTTGGAGTACACCATCCAACACATGTAGGCCAGTTTGCCGCAGGACAACATCGGGCGTCTGTTCGCCTCCATGCTGGACCGTATTGCAGCATGTATCGCCGCACAAGGCGGTGCAACATGCTTTGAAGATGACCGGATTGCGTGCCACAGATCCCTCTGTAATTGTCCTGCAGCACTGTTTTTGCCATCATGTGTATCATTCATCTGTAGCATTATGCCCACAAAACTTCAGTTCAATCCGATGCTTCCTTCTTGGTGTGCACATTTCATTGTTCGTGAGTGTACTTCCGTCAGTTTTTCATGGGGAAACTCGTTAATGTCTTTAATTTGGATGGTATAGTTGATTTAATTTTGGGCATGTCAATTTGCTAAACAACATGAACAGGAAAAACAAACTTCTAACAGTAACATCAGGGGAGAAATTTCGAGATCAAGTGCACTCGCCAAAAAAAAAAAAAAAAAAAAAATCCCACTCACCACTCCTTAGCGCAATACCTGCAAACTTTCAGAAACCGAAATTCATAAAAAAATTAATCGATATATTCGAAGAAATTACTTACCGCTCGTGTTGATTAAATATATCGAACATATCAATTAAAAAACGATGTGTTAATGATATAATGACTACAGATGTTTGACTTTATCGGCACGTTTATTTCGATTAAAATAGAATCTATACATAATTTCTCATTACTATGCTATCATTTTGATCTATAAAGAGATAAAAACTAATTTTTGTGGAAGTCCCACCCTTCCCACCCTTTGACCCCCAAATCCAATAGGATTGTATTCCGCGCCGTCACGGAACAAACTAAAATGTTTTCAAAAACGAACCATTTTCATACTAGGTTTATCTTACGGAGTGACGGACAATGAGACAGTCAAATGAAATAAATAAGTGACTGAGTGACACTAATTGGTAAATTATGCTCAACTAAAAACGAAGTGAACATTTTGCGTGAATCACATCCAGTTCATAATAACTTTTAACAAAGGAAGTTAATTTTGTATTTTTTTCCCATGCAGTCGACATTAGATTTATGCTTGACACTAGAAATATGATTAGTAATATCATTCCAACATGCGAAACGCTGAAATTACATCGACACGTAGTGCAAAATGCGTATGTTTCATTTTTTGAAGATTTTGCAATACACGGAAATTTCGCAGAATTCGCATCACGGAATGTTTGATAGTTAATAGTACCCCCTTCCCCCCGCCCCGCCCCTCATTCTTATATTGCTGCACATAGCGAATCACTAATACTTAATTTATTGACACCTGAAAAAAAAATGCAACTAAAACTGCTATAGTAAAACAGCAACAGCTTAAAGAGATGCAATTTGCAGAGGAAAAAATACCAACTACCGAGTTATCCGATCGAGCTGGTCAGCTAGGAAAGCCGAGATCAACTGAAAGTTATCATCAAGAAATAAAGGTTTTGATTTTAGTTACGTACGACGAGTCAGTATGGACCCCAAAATACTAATTTCGTTGAATCCAGCCAAGACCTCATGAAAATTATCGTACGGACAGACAAATCTGGAACATATTACACTTCCTCAATCTACGGTTGGAAAGCGTAGAAAACTTACTGACTAAAGAACCAGCAAAATAAATCATTGCTGGAAAAGCACTGGGTCGAATGAGCATTGGATTTTTTTTTTAACTTCCTAAATACTGCATTCTTTTGTTAGTTATTGCCAGAGAAGTTACGAAACTTCTCTGGCAATAACTAACGAAATTAAAAATCCCCAAATGGATTTTTAATTTCATAAAACTGGCAGCTTTCGTTTAATTTCATCATGTTGGGTATCGAACTGGGCTCAAAAATTTCCCAGATTTAAAATCTGCTTGAATTATTTTTCTACGATAACTATGTTCTGAGATAGCATTTCGAACAAGGAGTAATAAAGACGTGTTCCAATGGAGGATGCCCGCCCGCCTGTCAACACGTCCCTCTAGAGATAAACAAGCCCAGCTGCAGCTGTTTACATACCGTTTATGCGCGACGTAAGTTCACATTTGAAACAACATGTGGGAAAACTGCAGACAAATGTTCTCAAGTAACTGAGAAGTTTATTTGTAACTTACATCGGTGTTTCAATTTAAATGGATTATGTTAAATAAAAAGTCTTAATGCTGGGTGCAAAATCATCAGAAAAAAAAATCGGGGAGTCCAATCTGTAAAATTAACACTCTGCAGGTAAAGCAAGTTCCACCTATTCAGAAAGAACTTTGATAGCTCACAATGCGTGTGAAGGCTTTGCAAAGGTTGTGATCTCCAATCAAAGATTATGACATCACATGAAAGGAGAATAGTGCTAGAGAAAAAAACAACAACAGCATTTTACATACCGTATATACTGAATGACATGGAGGAGACTGGCACAAGACAGACCGTTGTGGAGGAAACTTGGGGAGACCTTTGTCCAGCAGTGGATCAATAATGGTTGATGATGATGATGATATACTCGCGTATAAACCGAGCCCCCTAGTTCAACGGCTAAAAATTGGCAAAAAATGGGGACCTGCATATAAGCCGACACTTTCATTTAAAAAAAAAAAAATTTCTTCTAAAAATTTTCGGCTTTTACGCGAGTATATATGGTATTTATAATAAAATTTAAGGTTTTGCCGAAGTGTTAATATAGTCATCTTGGGAGTAAACGTTGCTCTGTGTGTGCTGCACACGCGTTAACAGCTGCAGCTCTATTAAACTGGGGATGCGTAGAAAACAATCATTTTATGAGCCGATCCCTAAAGTTAAACCATTTGGTTACATAGGATAGAAATACTGTGTTTAAATTCACATTTTTATCATACTATAAATTTTTATTATTCATTCACGTCTTCCAAATATTTTTTCTATTAGGTAAACATTTCACGAATTTAACGATAACGGTGAAAATCCTCCGATCAACCGTTGACAGTGAGCAGATTTCTTAGAAAATTAGTATCTACAGTCATTCACACTTTTTGTTAACAGTAAAATATTTACAAAAATTGTTTTAGCAAAAAAAACACTGCTCTTCCCAGTTTCTAAAAATACGATTAAAATAGTGCATATTTTTATTCCCCCCCCCATAAACGAAGTTTCTCTGTTATGTCTTTGCTATGAAAAGTAAAGAAAAAAAAAATGCAGTGCTGAAGACCCGGTGTTTTCTGTTTTCACGCACTGCTTAAAAGTTTGTTCTAGTAGCTCAATTGCGGGTGTCATAAGTCATAAATCTGAGGGAAGCTTGTTTATTTTTTGCTTTTCTTTCTTTCTTTGAGGGATTGTCTCTGCTGTGGCCTGCCTGCATCTCTTGATGGGAATCCCCCCCGGTCGAAGTTCATTCGAGTGAGTCGGTCCCCAGTAGTGTCACATATACAAGCCTGCAGAGTGATCTGTACAGACTTCAATACGAGCACCGAGAACCCGGCAGTTTATGGAAGAGAGAAAAACATGCTTTGAAAAGGTTTACTCATCAGTGTGGAAATTTCAGAGGGAAAAAAGTAATTGCAGAAAACAAATTCAGCATATCAGCTACACCACATACGTGCCGCATATTTAAAAAAAAAAAAACTTTTATCATCATAATGAAAAGCTGTTAACAATGAAATTGCTGTGGTAATTCAATGAGAAAAGTTTTACTCGCCAATGACAATTCTTCACTCGCCAATGGCGAGCTGGCGACCAGAAATTTGGTGCCTTGGTAACATGAACGAAATGATTTAGGAAGAAATTAAACACGAAACTACGCATTAAATGATAGATGACTCAATCTGCTTTCCCCTCATGCCGGTATGGTGCTGCCATCTTTTGGCTTTGATTTGTTGTGAAACTTGTCATCTGTCGACTCACAGGTTGCTACAACAGAAAATATTGGGTAGTTTTGCCTAAAAACTGTGATTTATGTAAAAATGTTCTTAAATAATGTGAAAATATGTAATATATCAGGAGCGCGGAGGAGAAAGGGTGAATGTCAAAATGAAGGTTTTGGGAAAACTACTGTAAATTTTGAAAACCTTCCCAGGATAGTAAGGGAGAATATTTCAAACACTATAGTGTAATGAAAATCCATGATAAAATTTTCGCCCTTACTATCCTGGAAGGGTTTTCAAACTTTACAGTCATTTTCCCAAAACCTTCATTTTGACATAAATTTTTTGCCCTTTCTCCTCTGATCTCCTGATATGTAGTAAGACAGTAAATATGTATAATAACGACAAAAATGTGAAATATAGAAAAATATTTAATTACACATTAATCCTAGGCCTACTTATAACTATATGCCAGAATTTGAATCTACATAACAGAAAATAGCTTCAGTCATTTCACTGACTTTTTTATTTCTTATGTTTGTTGATTCCAGGGCACCACCTAATGACGTTAATACACTGGTGTATAAAAATTAAGGACGAAGAGGAGAAATTAGCATAACAGTGGAACGAGCAGGCAGAACGGACCTAAAGACCACTCAGGAGATAGACTAGGGTCCAGTACGGTAGGGCATGAAGCATATATGCAGCATGACGTGGGGGTGTCGGAAGGGTATAAAGCACACGGGCAATGTAAGCTCAGCAAATCGGTGAAAGCTATTGCACGGTGTACATTGGTTTGAACGACGTCGAGTTGCTACCACCGTGTGATATGGCCAACAGGCAATCCATTAGATGACATTTGGATGACTTTACCCAAGGTCGCGTCATTGGGAAGTTGGAAGAAGGTCGAAGTGTGACTAGTGTGGCCGAAGAGTTTGTGATCGCTCACAGCATCGTTTCATGAGCTTGGAGAGCATTTCAAATGACAGGAACAGCTGTCCAAGAGGTTTAGCAGTGGTCGTCCACGAGCAACCATGGCGGCGGACGACCAGTATATTGTCCTACAGGCGAGAAGACAAAGACCGCAGACAGCGGGAGAAATCTCAAGGCTCATGCAACATACAACTGGACGTCCATTATCATGTTTTACCGTAGCCAAGGAGGCTGCACAAAGGTGGTCTATTTGCACGACGACCAGTACGGTGTGTGCCATTAACGCCTGCTCATCAGAGACGGCGGTTTCTGTGGTGCCAGGAAAACAAGAACTGGACACATCAGCAATGGGGTTGAGTTCTCTTTACAGATGAGAGCTGATTTAGTCTGACGGGTGATTCTGGACGTATACACATCTGGAGAGAGCAGGGAACACGCAATCACACCTCCAACATTATCGAAAGGAACTGGTTTGGAGGTGGCGGAGTTCTCGTTTGGGGCGGTATTATGCTTGGTAGCCATACTGACCTCCACATCTTCCAAGGAGGTTCAGTCACTGGTGTCCGCTATTGTACCGAGGTTCTCCTGCCTCACGTGCGTCTGTTTAGACGTGCTGTGGGTGCTGAGTTCCTCTTCATGAACGACAACGCTACACCTCATCGTACAGTGGCTGTCGCAGAGCTGTTGGAGAGTGAAGATATTCAACGCATGGATTGGCTCGCAAGGTCCCCGGACCTAAATCCAATCGAACACGTGACACCTTCTCGGAAGACGCTTGGCAGCACGTCACCAGCTGCCAGCAATGATTCTGCAGCTGCGACTGGCGCTACAAGAGGAATGGGCCGCGATGCCTCAACAGCTCCTTGACAACCTCGTCCTCAGCATGGACAGATGTTGTAAATCCTGCAACGCAGTCAGGGGTGATCATATCTCCTACTAAAGACTGGATTTTTCTTGGCAGCCGCCTGTCACATGGACGTTTCTGTCTTCTGTCCAGTTGTGCTCGAAGCTACCTTTTCAATAAAGTGCCTTTGTATCCTTTGGATTCCTTGTTTGGACAGTTTTGCTCACTTGTCCCATATTCTTACATCTTGGGGATCTTATGGTATGATTTGAGTCGATGTGGAGCACTTCTGCACGACGTTACATTCGAAAAACCGTCTCGTCCTTAATTTTTGCACGTCAGTGTATATGCATGTCTTTCCTTATGTGGTAGATGAAGTTTGTGGTTTCATCAAAAGCAACTTGGATGAGCACCAGTTCTCGTTTAATACTTCCTAAGAGGATTTCTTCGCTATCAATAAACAATGCCTACCTTTTTTTCAGAAATTCTAATGGTGTCAAGAAACTTATATCTGGCTCTGTTTATGTTATTATTACTTTTTAAACAACCCTTGTGTAAGTAGTGTAATATTTAATAAGCAAAACACAGAGAATTATGTGCTATAATTTCAATATTCAAAGAATTAAATAGCAAAGAACACTTCACTAACCTTTCTAATCTTTTTCGATTCTAATACTGGTTTAAGGCATTTCAGAATTCTTGCATCTTTGGATATATGGTATATAAATACCGTTTGGGCATCTACGCAGATCTGTATCAGTGCCAGCTCTTGATTCTTGCTTCCGAAGCATGAGCCTTCACAATCCACAAATATTTTTTTTTTTAAATATTTGTAGTGTTGCAAAGGCTTTTTTCATGCTATTAATAAAAAATATCTGCAAAAGAAAAATTTAATTTAACTGAACAAGTGAAATAAAAAAATTTAGTACAATGTTCATGCACACACATCTTTCATAAAACAAAATGGCAAAAAATTTCACATCCAGATAATTTTATATTAATCTTTATACTTAACTCACTGTTTAAGATAACCTATAAAAATATTAACATAAAATACTTTTGAACGCATCAGTAATATAATTGACAGAATGAATTAAAAAATTACACATAAGGACAACTTGTTCATATACTTGTATGATATTGCTATAAATAAATTGGAAGTACCAGTGTAACTGCCATATTTTTTACTCTTGTTAAAGGTAGAAAGACTTTCTGGACTTACATGAAACTAAAAATAGGAGGAACAAAGTTGTAAGCTGTGTGAAGAATAGATTCGGGGAAATGATATGGGAGCCCAATGAGTTAAGTGAAAGATGGGGTAAATACTTCTGTGAGTTATTGGATCAAGAAAGCAAAGTTGATTCTGAGGCAGAAGCAGATGATGTCACAGTGAAGGATGAAAGCACAGGAGGGATCTCAAGAGAAGAGGTGTGTAAAGCTCTGAAATCTCTCCAGAATGGTAAGGCTCCGGGATTGGGTGGCATAAATGCTGAGTGCTGAATTATGGTGGTGACTATGTAATTGACTCATTAACTGAATTTTGCCAGTTGTGCTGGGAGTTAGGAATGGTCCCTTGTTTCAGGTAATCCCAAAAATACTGTCGTTTTTTCAACATGTGAAGAAAAGAAAGAAAAATGTACTTGGAACAGTGTTTTAATCCACATAATAAGTGTCCCTGGTAGTCACAACCTTCTCCCATCGATCAACAAGGTTTTGAATCCCAGACTTATAGAATTCCATGGGTTTTGATACAAAAAAGGAAGAAAGGGTTCGCTGTACGTCCTCCATATTTCGAAGTTTAGTCCCAGCAAGATGGTTTTGCAGGCTGCTAAAGATGTGGTAGTCGGATGGGGCGATGTCAGGGGAATATATCGGATGCAGAAGTTTTTCCCATCTGAAGTCCTGCAACGTGGCACTGGTCATTTTCGCTGTGTGTGGTTTTGCATTGTTCTGCTGCAGCAGCATGTCATTAGGATTCATGAGTGCTGGATGTTTATCCTGCAAAGCAGTGCGTAGATGCTGCAGCTGCTGACAGTAGACTTCCCCTGTAATGGTTTTGTTGGGTGGCAGCAGCTCGTAATGGATTATGCCTTGCATATACCACCACACAGGCATCAAAACGTTTTGTGAGAAACATCCTGGTTTTGCCACTGCTGCAGGCACATTCGCTTTGGGAAGCCACTGCTGTTTACACTTAATGTTGTGATAAACAATCCATTTTTCATCGCCCTTGACAATTCTGTGCAAAAACAGTTCATTTTTTTCACAGGAGAGCAAAGAAGTGCAAATGTCCACACGTTATTGTGGCTGTTGTGGAGTGAGATCATGGGGTACCACTTATTCACTTTTGACACATAACTGAGGTCATGCAGATGCCAGTGAACAGTGGAATGGGTTGAATGAACAAGTGTGGCCAATTCTTTGACTGTTGTCTGCGGATTTCTCTCAACAGCAGCTTTCAGTACGTCATTATCCAGCTCAACAGGTTGTCCGGGTTGCTGCATATTCTTGAGGCTGGTGTCCCCCTTCAAAATTTCTGGAACCATCGTTGATATTTTTTGACCTCCAGGGTACCCGGCCCATATACGGCATTGATGCTTCATGTTGCTACCGTCACTGAATGTTGATGGTGGAACTCACACAGCATAATGTGCCTAATGTGGGCTTCAGACACTGCCATTTCCTATGCTGTTTAAGTACACAACGACTGCACCTAGAACTCCCGTTTTCAGCCTCGAGTGACTTTTGAAGGTCTGCTCGTGTGATCCTTCTTATACTCACCGTGGTCAACGTCATAGTCTGGGCACCAGGAGGCTCGATGCTGTTGCGTTTGCGCAAAACGACATTACTTCTGGGATGACCTGATATAAGGAAAGAGGTGATCAGACTGACTGCTAGAACTATTGTGGTATTAGCCTACTGTGTGTGTGCCACGGAAAGTGTTTGGTAAGGTTGTAATTGAAAAAGTACAGGGTCTTACATCAGTGAAAATGTGGGATGTTCAGAGTGGTTTTATGCCTGGTAAAGGCTGCACTAAGCAGATTTTTGCATTACGCATGATGCTTGAAAAGTATCTGGCTGTTGGTAAGAAAGCTTTTGCTGCCTTCATAGATTTAGAGAAAGCTTACGACCGAGTAAATAGGACACTTTTGTGGAAAGTGTTGAATGAATATGGTGTTACTGGGAATCTACTTAATAGTGTAAAAGCCATGTATGCTGGCAGTAGAGCTTGTGTACGAGTGAATGGTGTTTTATCAAAATGGTTCTCTATTGGTGCAGAAGTCAGACAATGTTGTGTAATGTCACCATGGCTGTTTAATATATTTTTGGATGCGTGCATGCATGATGCCAAAAATAGATAATACTGGTTTATGTCTTGGTGATATCCGTGCATGCATATTGCTGTATGCTGATGACACTGTCCTGTTGGCAGATAGTAAAAATGAGTTGGAGAGTATGTTGTCCCTTATGTACGAAATTTGCATGAAATTCAAATTGAGTATAAATATGGGAAAACCCAAAGTTATGGTAACATCACAAAGTAAACCATTACATCACCTCAAGGTTGCGCAAAGGAAATCTTGGACACAATATCATCGAACTGTAAAACATTTAGACCCTGCATTCAGTGGCCTGTCTTCAAATTCAGGACTGATAAACTATTGTCGTTTTCTGAAAAATTTGGGGAGATAACAGTAGCATTCTTATGTATATACGGTGCTACCTCCTTTAAGGGGGACAATTCTCCCAGTCACTTGGTATAGGGATCCTAATGTATTTAACTCCAAATAAGGGACATTATTTTAGGGGCACTTATACAAACCAAACCTTTCTTAAAGAAATTTAAAATCTGTGAAATTGGTTCTGCCCACCTAATACAACATCAGTGTTGCAGCCTATAGACTAAGGCATCATCAGAAGCTTCAGGTTTGCATATAAAAAACTGTTAATATGGCATGTTCTTCCCCAAAGTTCTTATTGTGAAAACAGCAAATAGCTTGCCAAGTCTGTCAGTGTATTGAATGCAATACAGTGGATAACTATGGGTGTTAAATCTATACCTCAAGTTGTGTTAAACAGCCTTTTAAGAAGGCAGACTCCACCATTTCAATTTCCAGTGAAAGTGAACTGAGTGAGTACACTGAAAGAAATATAGAATTGTGTGAACTTATCGAAGACAGCGACAATAAATTTGCAATCGATGAATAGTTAGTTGTACAGCGATGATACTAATGAAGACATTAGAGCTTTTATTCAGAGCTATGTAGTTGATAATGAAGGCATAACAGAAAAGTGCTTGGAGAATCCAAAAAATGATACGGAAGAAGAGGAGAAAAGCAGTGACATCAAAAACTTTAAGAAATCTTAAAATATGCTGAACAGAAGTTCTTTTTAAATGTTGGTGACAGTAAAAGGCTCAATTTAATTAGTAAACTTAGTATTCATGTGAAGAGAAGTGCCTGTAAATTGAAAGCTTCGAAAGAAACCCTTGTGTCAGATTATTTCAAATAAATACATACTACACATATTTTCCACTTTTTCATGTACAGGCACTGTATTTCTGTTTCATACGTACAGGCCTGCCAACCCTCTAGGTTTAGGCCGGCAATGCCGGATTATAAATTAATATTGCCAGATTCCATCATGATTTCCATAGCGCAGGGCTGGAAAAATAAGCTCCAGATCTAGAAGCTAGCTCCAAAATTTAGGAGCCAGGTAAAATGAAAGCAAATTTCAAGTATCATGCACAAACATAATGCATGGTGATGTCGGAACAAAGAGTAATAATATAAGTGTATTGAGCACTGCCTATTACCCAAACTACTTATTGCTAAATGAAATTCGAATTTGGTCTATAAATCTCAGGGTTCTATAGTTTTGATAAAAATCTAAACATAAACCAGTGGTCTACTGAAGCTGATGGATCAAATTTATCCAGTGCTGGTCCATTCAGGCTGATCATCATTAGGTTACACAAACTGTCAATTTCCACATTTGATCTGAACTTGTTTTTTTTATTAAATTCGTCGAACTGAACCCTCATTCACAGCACACTGTTTAAATTGGCAGCACAGCAAGTATGGCCATCAGCTTTGCAAATACCTGAAATCTCTCCTTGTGGATCAGAACTTTTTCTAGCAGCTTGTGAAATTTCATTCCTTGCCTGATAACCTTAAATTTGTACCACTCACCTAGCAGACTGAGTATAGTGTGGTTTCAAGAGATTCATCAAATCCAAGCTGTTTATGGAAGTATTGTCAAGCCCAGTTTTATTTGTAATGTCCTCCTTCCCCAAATTTTCTGTTATTTCCTGTTGGACACATAAATGTGTCAAAGACTTTTGTACACCCCAGACAGTCCTAAAAACCATTCCTCTAGATATTTGATTCCAATTTCCAGAAGCGTCTCCTTATCCATTTGAAATGAAGAGTTGGCATTATTGTCAAGCCCATGCAGCTGCACTTCTTGATGTATTCCTGTAAGAGTTGTATTATTAACAAAATTTTCTTCATGATTGCCAGGTGCATCCTTCATTATCTGAGGTGTTGAAATGACATTTTTAACATGAAGTTCCACTGCACTAATGATAAGTTGTTCTACCTTTTGAAATATGAGGGACAAATTCTTAAATACAGACAGGAAATCTAAAAGAAAGTGCAGCATGATTACAAAACTACAATCTTTCAACTTTTTCAGAAGGCCCTTTGCAACTGCTGAAGCCTTGATTAATCTTTAACTCCCTCCTTTGAAGGGTGTTTTGCCTGATAGACATAATGTTCTGCTCTTACTATTTCCTGCATCAATTATGTTGTACTAGGGGCCTCACCAGGTGATTATTTTGGTGATCGAGTTGAGGGGGGGGGGGGTCATGTCAACTTTGGAAACCAGTAATTTTGTTTCATTCAGCTTGATTTGTAAAACAGGAATCCATATGTAAGATTTTTGTTTGAACCCCAATTTGTGAATTGACCACAGTTTAAAGAAAAATTTAGTGAATTTATGAAAATGTGATTGGAGCATTTTCATTGATACAAATTGTTTCGGGTGGAGGAAAAGAAATTTTTGCATCGTGTTTCTCGCATAAAATTGAAGTGAGAAAAACAGCAAGGCTTCTTGAAAAGCAAAAAAAAAAAATCCTTTTACCTCATCAGTCTGAGATTTAACCATTCAAAGCTCAAGAAAAACAATTATATCTCATCAAGTATATAGTATTATATCTCATCAAGTATATAGTATTATATCTCATCAAGTATATAGTATTATATCTCATTAAACCCCATAAAATTAAAGTGAGGAAATCGGCAAGGGTTCTTGTAAAGCAAAAAAATAAAAAACTTTTCACCTCATCAGTCTAAGATTTAACTATTTGGAAGAAAATAATACCTAAAGAAAAGCGATCGTCAGCTTCCGGAATACCGCGTAATACGGCTTTGGAAACGAAGTAGTGGGGCATTAAAAATACGTAAAAATATAGTTTTAGAAAAATAAATCCCAGATAAAGCCACCTGGAAGTAAAAAAGATAAAATAAAATGCAACTGTCAATTTATGAAATGCATGGCAGCGGAAACGGATGGGACTGTTGAAAACGTTTAACAAATATGGATTTTGTAAAAAACAAACAAAAAATGCCAATAATCTGACTGAAATGAAACTTCAGTACCTGGAAGCCAAAAAAAAAAAAAAAAAAAAAAAAAAAAAGAAGGAAAACATTGCGATCAACTTCCAGAATGCCTCATAATGTGACCGTGAAAACCGGAAGACGGACGATAAAAATGTGTAAAAATATGGTTTTCGAAAAAAATAAAAATAAAAGAAAGAAAATTAAAATGAAAAAAAAACAAAAAAAAAAACCACCTTATCAATCTAACTGAATACTAAAGTGAAGCTATCTGGAAGAAATAGGGAAAAAAAAGTTTCGACGTCAACTTATGGAATGCCGACAGTCACAGAAACAGAAAACGCTTAAAAAATATGGTATGGATCTTGTAAATAAAAAAAGAAATCACCTTAATTTAACTTTCAGTTAAATTAAAATTTAGGGCTCCATGCAAAAAAGGGGGGGAGGGGGGAGTTGCGACCTTTAGCTTCCGAAATGTTTTTATGCAATTTTAACCACCACGCACATCAAACGTGCGTGGTGCATTAAAAGTGCATATAAATATCACTTCCAAGATTCAAAGCTCAAGAAAAGCAATTATATCTCATCAAGTTGAAGTTGTCTGTTTGAAAAATATGGAAGAATAAAAGCTAAAATAAAATGGGTGAGAGGTCTATCGATTACAGCTTTACATCTTAAATGGGAGCCAATGCTACAACTGCATGAAAATTTCCTTTCCTTTGTTTTGAAATTTGAAAAAATCTAAAAAAACCATTAATGAAAAACAGTCTGACCTTTCCAAGAATCTGCGATGCCGTCCCCGCGTCACGCTGTTTCCGTTCCCTGGCCGGCAGCTAAACCGAACCGTGTGATCTTCAGTTCTTCCGCGATCTGACAGGTTAGTCATGTGACGTGGGGCCTAGCCTACGCTCGGAGGGTTTCATCATATTTCTCAGCTTGAAACACACGGATTACGATAAAAGCTGACAGAATTTATAAATGCGATCAAAGCAGAAAAATTCAGAGTTTGATTTCATTAGATTACAATTTGTTGAAGTTACATTTTGCATCTATAAACTTAAAGTAAAGACTGCAAATTACGAAATTTTAAGTAAAAAAGTTGGGCGCCAGGACCAGATTGCTAGGCGCCCAGGTGACCTGGCTCCCGGTAATTTTCCAGCCCTGCCGTAGTGTAAATTAAAAAGTAACGAGGTCGAAGTTCTCCGAGGCATTGATGGGTCATTAGTGGAGAAGCGACCTTTCCCCTCTGAGTCACCAGTTTTGCTCTGCCGTTGGTAGCAATGTTTACTCTTCTGTCCGCTAATGATCTCTGGTGCTGCAGAACAGGCTTGGCATTGGCAGGAACCGTAGATTTTCTACCGGACCTTACGAGCGCTGTGTCAAGCGATGATGTCATCTTTGACTCGCAGGCTTCATGGTGTTGTGTGGTAGCTCCCTTTCCACGGGAGTGCTCAAGTGATGTGCTGAGTCCAGAGTTTGCCAAAATGCATAATTATGCATCTAGTACGTATCGAAATTTTACCAACGCGTAAAAATACACATCATGAATTTTTCTCTGCGTAAAAATATGCGTTGGGAATTTTTCTCAATGCAGAAAAATATGCATCGGGAATTTTTCTCCGCGCGTAAAACTACGCTTCGAATAATTTTACTAATTCGTAAAAATGCACATCGGGAGTGTACTTCGTCTTTTAGAAACAGAAGTAAATGAAATAAAGATTTTTTCCGTAATCGGAATTTCTTTTCCCTGTGATGTAGCCTTTGTCCAGTATTGTTAAAATCATTTTATTCCACAAATATTTGTATTTCAGTTTGAAAATGTAGGAAAAATTCCTGAAAACGGAAATTCGACGGATAATATTTTTTTTTTGCTGTAATATTTAGGTGTGAGAGTGCAATGGCTTCAAGGAATTTCTCCTTTTCTGTCATAATTTGGGTTATCCTCTAGATCAATGCATAATTGAACAAAAAAAATTGTTTTAATATTTTTTAACAGACATTTTTTTACATTTTTTATATGCATTGATGTAATATTATTGCTTCAAATGCAGGATTTTCATAGAAAATTGCAGGATTTTTCTCTTCTTAAGGTTGGCAAGTCTGTACATATGTATTTCATATTCTTATCATATTTAAGATTTACTATTTATTTACATATAAAATTTGTTTTTTATTAAAATGAAATGTCTATTATTTACTTAATACATATTTCGTTAGGAATCTCTCCATAAGGCACACCTCTATTTAAGGGACAAAACATCCAGTCCCATGAGTGTCCCTTATTGAGAGGTACTACTGTAATAAGTTTTTTTTTTCAGACTACTCTGAATTTGGAGACTACCTACTCTGTTTTCTGTTCCGTAGGGATTTTTCTAAGGAAAGTTTGGAGGGGAAGTTTTATGAGGTTTCTTGGCTTGACAAATTTGAGGTACTCACCCCGCATTTAACTAGGGTGCAGATAGCAAAAGAACTAAATTTACCTGTTACAACCCTCAATGGTATAGTGGCAAAACGGGACACTGTGCTTGCAAATGCTTCTCATTCATTAAACATTCAAAAGATTAAAAAGGGTAAATACGAGGATGTCGAAGAAAAACTTCTTGAGTGATTTAAACAAGCAAGAAACGCTAACATTCCGATCAACGGGACAGTTCTTCGAGAGAAAGCAGAAGAGATTTCCAAGAAATTAAATGTTGAATTTAATCCTTCCAATGGATAGACCGGCCATTTTAGGAAATGAGCAGAACTGACTTATAAAACTGTTTGTGGAGAATCAAAAAGTGTTCATGTCGAAGAAGTGGATGATTGGAAATCTAATGTTTTGCCAGAACTGTTATCAGCATACGAAGCAAAATATGTTTTCAACGCTGACGAGTATGATTTGTTTTACAACATTATTCCTGACAAGATCTACTCTTTCACAGGAGATAGCAGCAGCCATGGAGTGAAAGCAAATAAAGAAAGATTGACAGTTCTGGTAGGAGCTTAATATGGATGGAACAGAAAAGTTGCCTTTATTGGTCATTGGGAAATCGAAGAATCTGAGGTGCTTCAAAAATGTTAAAACTTTTCCCTGCAATTACAGAAATAGCAAAAACACATGGATGACAGTTCAGATTTTTGAAGACTTTTTAATGGAGTTTCAGAAGAAAATGGCGAAAGAAAATATAAAAGTTTCGTTATTTTTGGATAATTGCACAGCCCATCCAAAGAACATGGATCATCTGGAAAATGTAAAAGCAGTTTTCTTGGCACCTAACTCGACTTCAATGTTATAACCAACGGACCAAGGAATAATTAAAACCATGAAATAATTCTACAATAAACGTTTACTTTATTGGCTACTGCAGAAGCTTGAATCAGACTCAAGTTACACCAGATGTACACTGAAATTGAATTTATTAGATGCTAAGCATTTTATTGTTTCTTCGTGAGAAAAAAGGTATCATCTTCAACGATTACAAATTGCTTTAGGAAGGCTGGTTTCAACGCTGATGAGCTTAGTTTTTCTGATGAAAGAAAACAGTCATGACAACAATGAAGCAAACAAGGAAAGTTTGGAACAAGGAAAGTTTGCAAAATAAACTAAACTTCAAATTTTCCTTTGAAGAGTTTGTAAACGTTGACAAAGATGTTCCCACTTTTGAAATGCAAAATATCGACGATATTTGTGCCATCGAAACGCAAGAGGACGATGAACCAGAAATGCAAGAAGATAAGTGCAGGCCAATTCCAACTTCAGCTGGTAAAGCATTAGAAACTTTTCGCCACTTTATAGAAAGCCATGAACATGTTCCAGCAGACATAATGAGAAATTTGAGGGAAATGGACACGTACTTTGTGAATCTTGCGTAAAAAGGGAAGAAACAAACACTTTTAGATCAGTATTTTTGTAATCCTGTTGCATAATAAATGTAGCTTTCAATACTCATACTCAAGTTTAAATATGTAAGTTGTGAAATTTTTATGTTACTTTAAAATTAACTAAAATGTAATTTCTGGATGTAATCTATGCAACATTTTTAATCGCTAAAGTCTTACAAAACCCAATCAGACACTTCCCGTTTAAGAAGATTTCCCACTTAAGAAGTTTTCATGGCTTTGTCCCAACAAAAACTTCTTAAGCGGTATCCACTGTATTTGCTTTGTTCAAAAACATAATAATCACTCTTGAGCTCTACTTTGAAGCATATAAAAACTTGCTTACAAAATACACTGCTGGAAAGTGAAAAAGAACACCCAGAAGGAAAGAGCTGCCCCGGTGGCGCAGTGGTCTAAGATATGGCCTCTGATCATTCGTCCGTAAGCGGTCCGGGTTCGAATCCCGGTGAGGCATGGATGTTGTTTGTCTTACGGCACTGGCTCTCTCCCTTCCCTGGAACCAGTGACCCTAAATTAGGGACAGGCGACTGCTTATAGCCCATTGAGTTGCTCACGGTGGTCGTTAAACCTCCAATCCAAAAAAAAAAAAAAAAAAAAAAGGAAAGAATGTAGGAACGTCATATTATACACTACTGGACAATTGCTAAGGATGGATCATAAACGGCTATATATAGCGTATAAAAAAGTAAGTGTGGTTGGATGCCAAGTGAAATAAAATAATGTCAGAATGCCAGGACATTACAAGAAAGACAATTTATTGTGCTCTGAAATCCAGAAGGCTTTGGAACGTGTTCAAGGGACAAACAGGCCATTTTGTGCAGAATATGTAAACGTGAAAAAAAAATGCAATTACCGTCCGCAGGCGTTCCGGCGTAAGATGTCAATACGGGATATGGCCACCATGGAGGGCGATGCAAGATTCCACACGTCGTGTCATGCTTTGCACAACATTATCAAGCAGCTGTTGGGGTAATTTATCCCATTCCTCTGTCAGTGCATGGATGAGGGTGTCCTTGTTTATTGGAGGGCATTGGCGACCAGCAAGACTCCTCCCCAAAGCATCCCACACATTTTCAATGGGATTCAGATCTGGAGAACGCGCTGGCCATACGAAGCGTTGAATATCCTCGCTCTCAAGACACTCCTGGACAGCGACTGTTCGATGACATGTTGCGTTGTCGTCCATGAAAATGAATCTATCACCGACAGCACCACGGAACATGCGAACATGAGGTAGCAGAACATCATTAATGTATCGTTGGCCAGTCATAGTCCCAGTTGGAAGCACATAGAGGTATGTACGGCCATTGATCATGATGCCAGCCCATACCATGACACTACATGTCGGATATCGGTTCCTTTCCTGTATGTTTGCTGGACAATATGCAGTACCACTATCACGCCAGATCAGTTGTCGTCGACAATCAGACGATAGACTGTATCTACTCTCATCTGAGAAGAGGACAGCAGACCAGTCGTTATCAGTCCAATTGCGATGTTGATGGCACCATTGCAAACGGGCGGTACGGTGATGTCTGGACAATGGGATGCACACAACAGGACGGCGGGTGTATAGTCCTCCTTCACGCAAACGTCTGGAGACAGTTTTTTGGGAGATCCGCTTGCCAGTAGCAGCCATAAACTGATTTGCTACCTCACTAGCTGTGCTGCGCCGGTGTCTTTTTGTTGATAGCACTATGTACAGATCTTCTGCAGGTGTCGTACTGCGAACACGACCTCCCCCGTGACGTTTGCTACACTCTCCATTTGTTTGAAATGATTTCCAAAGCCTTGAAACAACACTGTGGCTGACGTCGAACTCCCTGGCAACATCTGTTATTTTTCGCCCTTCTTCAATCTTGCTAATAATACGGCCACGCGTAAAATCATCTAGGTGATGTCGGGAAGACATACTGAAACTTGCAAGTTCATCAATTGATTCCTTCCCTTTCAACTTTGCGTTTGAACAACAACGGTCAATACGCATAAAATCTTTTATATCTCTTATCAGCGCTATGACGTCACGAACAAGTTCGGCAATCCAAAATTTGCATATGCACAACACGTCTTACTGTATCCCGCACTTATGCTAATTTCCACATTTTCCTGCCTTCCATTTTATGGTTGCTATCTTTTCTATTGTCATCCGTCCTTAGCAATTGTCCGGCAGTGTAGTATGTTAATTGCTAAGGGCAGCAGAAACTGTGGTCATCCAAGTTGCAATGTCATTGGATGAAATAATGGCGTCACTGCGGACGACAACATGCAAATGTACGCAGCATGTATTTAAGGACTAGGGCGTGGAGAACGAAATCGTTCATCTGGTGTCGTGTTGTTCAGTGCTCGTTGAAGAAGCTACCATGCCTAGACGATGCAAGCTGGCAACATTTGTTCAGTTATCAAAGTTTGAGCAAGGTCGTGTAGTGGGTCTGTGGGAAGGAAGTTGGTCCTTGTGTCAAATTAAGGACTGAGTGGGACAAGAGGTGTCAGCCGTGGTAAGATGCAACCTTCCCAAATGTGCCCAAATTTTACCATCCACCTTGGTTGGTAAGGTCTACTTTTTACCAACCACTTGAAAAATCTTACCCGCCAAAATATAAACTAATTAAGTTCTAAATGAACTAATAGTAATGAAAAGATATTTAATGCATACTCACAAATTTTTTGATTGATGCAAGCCTATTTATGACATTTTAAAAACAAAACTGCGTATTAATTACAGGCCTGGGCTAATCTGCAAGATCTGTACATTTGAAGCACGAGCTTAGACAATTTTTTTTCGTAAATATTTTTGCAAATTTTTTTTTTTTTTTTGGTGATATTCCTGTCTAACTTACGGTTCGAATCCATTAAACAATTCAAATAACATGAACTTGAATTAATATTAGCTTTATTAAAATTGATCGAAATTGTATTAACACAATGCTAGTTTGGGTTTTATTTTTTACACAGTATGAATGCTAGTTTAGGAAATACATTCTTTTTTTACACAGTATGATTTTTATAAAAACTTGTATAGGGCTTTATATATATAAAACTGAAAGCATAAAATATTATTTAGGTAGGGTAGGGACTTAGGATTTTCATTTAACGTTTGTAGGCACTATGCCGGACTTTCCCATCAGACGTATCTGTCCACCATAGTTTGATAGCACCACATGGTTATATTGTTAAATGGGTGGTCCATCGCACCTGATCATCATCAAATCATTCAAAGTATAGTGGTTCATGTTTGTCCTGAAACAGGATTTTATTCTGTTCATAGCAGAAAATCCTCGTTCACAAGCAGCGGTACTGCATGGCACTAACTGCATCAACTCCATTAACTTTTAAATGTTGCTGTAAAAATGTGTTGCATCTTCTTCAGCATAGAGTCGACTAAACAAAGCCTCAAATGTCACTCTTTTTCCAGTCGATGTCATTATACTCGTTGCATAGCTTTTTTAGCCTACAATATTCCGTCATCACTGAATCTTCATTCCCATTATGTAAAACAGACTTGGTCGGTAAACGACACACCTGTAAGAGTTCTTCATTCCCATATTCATTGATTTCAGTGTTGTTGTCTGGAAAGTGAGAGGGGTTTATTATGTTATGTTTGAGGGTTGGTTCTGCTGCGTGAACTTGTATTGAAAAAAGAAGTTCCTGTGAAGAAAATCCCGAGATTGCAGTGTGAGTTATGATGTTTTGTTTATATTTAATAACTCTTAATAGTTTACTGGCATAGGATAGTAATCATGATTAGGGAAACCTAGAGTGGGATAGGAATTGGAAAGTTGTGTAATTGTAACTTGTAATTTATTTTTCCTTATAATTGTTGTATTGTCAGACTTTATTGTTGCGTAACTTGATAGTAAGAACTTGATAAATAGTATATTGTAAATACTAGTGCTTACCAAATGCAGTTTTGTTAGGGGATATGTGCAATTATGTGGGTGCATCTAACTTGATTATTGTGTAGTTATATGTAAATTGTTAAGATATCACATGCTTACTGAGTTGAGTTCTGCAATAATTTTGAAATTTTTGTTTGATTTATGATGTTGAAATATTATGAATTAATACTTGATTACATAAAGAATTATAAATCTGATATTGGTGTATGAGTTATTTTTGAGTTGGTTGTTTGAGGAGGAAGAGCCCTGTCTAACCACATCCAATGTCCTAGCCTTACTCGAACCCTAAAGGACAGGTGAAAGCTGAGAGATTAGCCAGGCAAACTAATCCCATTCGGATGGGGGGGCTAGGAGCGTTGCAAGCTACTATACAATGATCACCCCAGAATTTGAACAGTTTTTGATGTCTACAATAAGTGCAATTCAACAAATTGCTCAAAGTAGGAATTCATGAAGTACATCTACTATGGCCAGCAACCCTGTTTCCAACATTTTAGACACACAGCCTTTCACTTAATTTACTAAGAGGCAACAAAAACCAATTTTTCAAACTAGCTGACTGAAATTTCGGGTGACCATAACTTCGGATGTGCTTGATCATGGCAGGTAATGTTTTCATATTTGTAATGTACAAGTCAAGACTTTCGTAGTGTACTACAAATTTTGTGAAGGTCCCAGAGTAAGTTATGCGAAGTCCCTTGTAAGTAGCACAGATATTTAAAACATTTACTGGGTCATGAAGACAAGGCATTCAAAATTGAAGAAAGGGTTGAAAACTTTTTTGGAACAACTGTCTTCCAAATCAAATGAATGTGCGAAACATGTAGAATCAATGAGTAAAACTCTCCATAAATACTTTAGGATGGGATATGTATGAACCCTTTCAGTGGCACTTTCAGGAAATGTCCGTGTGATTTGTTCCAAAACGTGATGGTGCAGAACAGTTTCGTTTGATAAAAATTGTCCAAACATCCCTTGGAAGTTTGCCATTTAACTCTAAAACCTTGAAATTTAAACATAGTAAAGTTCTTGTAATAAAAAAAAAAAGTAACAAAAAAAAAAAAAGAAAAGAAATAAAAGTCTTGTTAAAAAAAAAAGAACTTGCCAATGCGGTATCAATGTTAGGTACAGTTTAGTTATGAAATCATTAAGATCGAAATAGATGTAGTGAAATAACCATGTTTGGTTATTCCATTCCTAATTCTTCTGCTACATGCATGTATTGTTAGATTATGTAGCCACACATTCGCTGCAACTTCTATACCTTGATATGATTAGCAATAGCTGAGTCAAAATAAGAGGTATTGTCACTTACCGTAGTTTGGCGGCAGAACATCTTTCCCTGCTGCAGTCATTGTCTTCAATATTTCACTGAATTCACAGTTAACTGACAGTTAGACTCCTGAAGATCATTCGTAAAAAATTGCACTACATATTTAAGCAAGACCTCAAAGAAACACGTACAATAGGTGACTTACAAAGTCCCCAGAAAATAAAGTAATGGCCCGTTTGAGGTATAAAAGGTAACTGATATTCTAAAGGAACGAGTGATGTAGAAGTGAAATGAATCTAAAATCTTTGCTGACCATAGGTTAAAATCCAGAGGTTCACATTATACTTAAAAATGTCAACAATTCAGTTGTTGCACTATTTACTGTTTCTCACGTTTTATTATTGTTGAAGTGCTTGCGGGAAATGTCTTTGTTTGACCAAGGGTTATAATCATATAACATGCAATAAAGTTTATAATATATATAAATAAATTGATAATAGGAGGTTAAGAATGTTACTCACATTTGGTCATAGAGCATTCTGGGATATTGAAGGGTCCTCTGTATTGTAGTCCAAACAAGATGAACAGGATTTCATCACAATGGGACTACAATAAAGAAGACCCTTCAATATCCCGGAATGCTCTATGACCAAATGTGAGCAACATTCTTAACCTCCTATTATCGATTTATTTCTATATCATCATCATCATCATCATTGTCAACCATTATCAATCCACTGCTGGACGAAGGTCTCCCCAAGTTTCCTCCACAACGGTCTGTCTTGTGCCAGTCTCCTCCATGTCACCCCTGCATACTTTCGAATTTCATCCACCCATCTCCCATGTGGTCTTCTTCTGGGTCTTTTCCTGTCCCTTGGAATCCAATCTAAAATTTCGGCTGTCCATCGATGATCTGTCCTTCTGGCAGTATGTCCAGCCCATTGCCATTTCAGGGATTTAACTCTGATCATGATGTTTTCCACTCTTGTCATTTTTCGGATCCACGAGTTCCTCTTCTTATCTCTCCTGGTTACACCAAGTATGCACCTCTCCAGGCTTCTTTGAGTTGTCTGCAGCCTTTGTATGTCTCTTTTAGTTAAGGTCCACGTCTCTGCACCATACGTAAGCACTGGAAGGATGCATTGATCAAACACTTTTCTTTTAAGACATAATGGCATATTGCTCTTGAAAATTATGCTGTTTCTTCCAAAAGCTCTCCAGGCAAGTTTTGTACGCCGATTAATTTCTTCATCAATGTGACCCTCACTTGATATCTGCTGTCCAAGATAAACGTATGTGTCGGTTATCTCTAGCTTTTCTCCATCAATCGATAAATCTTCATTTCTTGTAAAAGCATTGAACATCACTTTTGTCTTCTGAAAGTTCATTTTTAATCCCACTTCTTTACTCTTGTCAGCAAGTTCCTGGATCATACTCTGCAGCTCTGATGGGGTAGTTGCAAAAATGACTACGTCATCAGCAAAACGAAGGTGGGTTAGATAATCTCCATTAATCTTTATCCCCTTGTTTTCCCAGCTCAGTGACTGAAAAACACCCTCCAATGTGGCATTAAAGAGCTTCGGAGATATGGTGTCACCTTGTCTCACTCCCTTTCCAATTTTTATGTGTGTTGTATTTTCAAACAGCCTAATCTTTGCACTTGAATTTTCATAGATGTTATTAATAATATTAATGTATGCATCTTCAATACCGCAGGTTTTCAGAGCCATTGTAACTGCTGATGGTTTCACCGAATCAAAGGCTTTTTCATAATCGATAAAAGCCATGCACAATGGAAGTTCATATTCCCTCGCTCTTTCAATTAGTTCTCTCAGCACATGGATATGATCTATTGTGCTGTAGCCACTCCTGAATCCAGCTTGTTCTCTCGGTTGAGCCATGTCCAGTGTTACCTTCAAGCGGTGTGAAAGAACTTTAGTGAATATTTTATAAACTACTGATAGGAGGCTGATAGGTCTGTAGTTTCCGAGATCCTCAATGTCACCTTTCTTATGTAGCAGGATCATTGTAGCGGTGTTCCAATCCTCAGGAATCTTTCCTTCATTAAGGCAT
Source organism: Macrothele yani (assembly GCA_039090855.1). Taxonomy (NCBI): domain Eukaryota; kingdom Metazoa; phylum Arthropoda; class Arachnida; order Araneae; family Macrothelidae; genus Macrothele; species Macrothele yani. The sequence continues at coordinate 154,122,262 of CM077001.1, read as the reverse complement.
CGAGTGAAAATTTGGGCGAGTACTGTTTCGATTTCTCCACTTGCTTCTTGTATGATGTCTACAGTAATTCCATCTTCTCCTGGAGCTTTTCCCCGCTTCATGTTCTTGATTGCATGTGCAACTTCTGCTGGAAGGACTGGAGGAACTCTGGTACTGGTATCTTTCATGATGTCTGGAGTGCATGTATCATCCCTTTCATATAATTTGGAGTAGAAATCTTTCACTCTTGTCAAAATTTCGCCTCTGTTTTCTTCCCTTACTGAGATGTCCCTTTGCTATCTTCAGGCTTTGGTTGTTTTCAATTGCTTTCCTCACTAGTTCACAGTTGAATTTTCTTACGTCTTCAGTGATACTTTTTCGTACTGTCTTGCATAGCTCTATATATTCCACTTTGGAAGTCACATCTTCTTTAGTTGTCCTCATCTCTCTTCTTTTTTGCATCAACATTTTCGTTTTTCCTATATTATAAACTTTATTGCATGTTATATGATTATAACCCTTGGTCAAACAAAGACGTTTCCCACAAGCACTTCAACAGTAATACAACGTGAGAAACAGTAAATAGCGCAACAACTGAATTGTTGACATTTAAGTATAATGTGAATTATAACCACGTTAGGAAATTTGACACCTTAAGGTGTTTGAAGAATAGATAGAATCCAGAGGTTCATTGTGTGTATGTATTGCAGAAATATAGACTGAGCTGCCAAACCTCTATTGTCCTTAAAAATGTACAAAGCGTTCACGAAAACGAATGAAAGACAAATCGAGTTGCAAGAAGTCACTCTTCATAAAAATGAACAAATGCTGAAAATGAGCGAGTGAAGTATCAAAGGTTGAGAAATTAAAATTTTGCTCAAAAGGTATGGAAATCACACAAAAGGGTTGTATGACCAAAGTATCAGCTAGATGCATTTAGGCATCTAGCTGATGCTATTAGGCATTTAGGCATCTAACTATTACTGTGGCCATGCAACCTTTAGTGTGATTTTTATACCTTTCGTGCAACATTTTAATTTCTCAGCCTTTTATACTTCACTTGCTGATTTTCAGCATTTGTTCATTTTTACAAAGAATGACATCTTGTAACTCGACTTGCTTTTCATTCGTTTTCGTGGACGCTTTGTACATTTTTAACGTTTTTAATTTATAATTCTGCGATACATACACACAATGAACTTCTGGGTTTTAACCTATGGTCAGCAGTGGTTTTGGATTCATTTCACTTCTACATCACTCGTTCCTTTAAAATATCAGTTACCTTTTGTACCTCAAATGAGCCATTACTTTATTTTCTGGGGACTTTGTATGTCACCTATTGTACGTGTTTCTTTGAGGTCTTGCTGAAATACGTAATGCAATTTTTTACGAATGATCTGCAGGAGACCAACTGTCAGTTAACTACAATTTCAGTGAAATATTGAAGACAATGACTGCAGCAGGGAAAGATGTTCTGCCGCCAAACTACGGTAAGTGATAACACCTTTTATTTTGACCCAGCTGTTGTTAATCATACCAAGTTGTAGAAGTTGCAGCGGATCTGTGGGGATCTGTGGCTACATAATTTAACAATACACATGTGTAACAGAAGGATTAGGAATGGAATAACCAAATGTGGTTTTTTAACTACATCTATTTCAATACTATACCATGCAGTGTGCATGGATATTGCAAAGCTGCAATAAATGGCACTTAATAATTGTTAAACATTAAGATTCGTTTTTGATTCTATAGCATTTGCCTTAAATAGATTGTTAGAATTTCACTTATTGACAACCCTAGATGGCATTTTATTTAACTTAAGCAAAACAGTGTACAAATGCCAGCATTAAAAGTAATAGCTCTCTCAGCTTCAATTTCTTTTTACCAGTTGAAATGCATGGTAAAATATATGAATCTATACCAAAAGTGTGTGTTTATCTAGATGTAAAACAATTTATATTCCATAAACAAAAATTAAGTTTGCCTGGGAGAATTTATGCATCTTATCACTTTGTAGAAGTAGTTATGCTGAAAAAGTGAGTGAAAAAAATGAAGAAAGAAGTTATTTTGATGTAAATAGAATATATACACACCGATGAGCCAGTCCATGATGACCAATCCCCAGTCCATGATGACCAATCCCCAGTCCATGATGACCAATCCCCAGCCTAGAAGAAATGAGATGCCTGGAGACTGAATGATGATGCAGGTAAAGTTCACAGAGCTGTATATATACAACCCAAGGACTGGCTTTCGGGTAGTAGAGCATTCGGAGTCAGAATGGGAAAGCTGCTGATTTATCAGAGTTTGATAAAGGACAAATTGTGATCTAGTACTGTGCCTCGGAACTATGATCTCGGAAACGGTGTGGTTTGTTCATGTGCCTCTCTAGTGAGTAAGTATCAAAAGTGGTGCACAGATGGCCAAACGATGAACCATCATCCAGCCCTTTTTCGTCCGCTGCCAGTTGATGCCACAGGAAAGTGTAGACTGTCGTGCGTTTTTCACATCAACCGCAGGGTCGCAGTGCGACAAATCACCCGCAGCTGCGACAGTGGTGATCAGGACACCCAGTCGGGTTCCCATGCTTACCGCACGTCATTGCCAACAATGCATGAAATGGATCCAAGATCATCAAGATTTGGCTGTGGATGATTGGAAGAACGTGGCCTGGTCTGACGAATCAAGATTCCTGGTGCATCATGTAGATGGCCGAGCTCGGATACGCCGATTACCAACTGACACTATGGCACCTGGATGCACTGTTGGGCGGAAACAGTCTGGTGGCGGCAGTATTATGCTGTTGGGGATGTTTTCTTGGGACACTTGAGGCCCCCTTATCGCAATATTGCAATCCGTGACAGCTGTCAGGTATCTGAACGTCGTTGCAGACCAAGTTCACTCATTCATAGCAACTGCGTTCCCTGCTGGGTATGGCCATTATCAGCAGGATAATGCGCCATGCCACACTGCCAGAATTCTTAAGGAGTAGTTCGAGGAACCTGCTGGTGACTTGAATTTGGAGGCCAGGGCTGTTAATGCCCTGGCCTCCAAATTCACCTGACATGAACCCAGTCGAACATTTGTGGTTCAACTTGAAAAAGCGGGTCCGCGCTAACTCACCACCATTCCAAAATGTACGGGAACTGGAGGACCTGCTGTTGACATTATGGTACTAGATACCCCAGGATACCTATCACCACGTCATCGAATCGATGCCTTGCCGAATGGCTGCTGTTTTGCAGGCTAAAGGGGGTCCTACAGCTTATTAGGTAAGTGGTCATAATGTAATGGTTTGTCAGTGTATATGAGCCACGTTTGGTGTTAGGGGAAAAAATGCAGTCTGTCAATGGATTATTTGTAGAGTAGAGATGAAAGCAAGCAATCCAGTGCCATTTCTTGATTTATTACTAACTAAAAAAGTTCATGAAACACGCAGACTAGTAATGATCCTGCTCACTTATTATTCCTGACTTATACATCAAATTCTATTAAAACCTTAGATTATCACAAGCATTCAGTCATTAAAGTAAAAATAAAGAAAGTGTAGATAATAAAACTGGCAAACTGTTACTAAAAACTTAATACTTCCTGATACAGTAGTATAATCAAATGCATACAATACTGCTTAAATGGAATTATGACAGGAGTTCTATGGTGTGTTCATGCAATACTGTTTTGTGTGGTGCACTTCTTGTTATTTTATCTTTTTGTACATAACTTTTTAAAGTACTTATTCGTCTGAGATGGGCCCAGGTTTGAATTCCAGTATGGCATGGATGCTTGTGTTTGGCTTACAGCCCTGGTTTCCTCTCTTACCTGGCTCTAAATTAGGCACGAGCGACTGCTTACAGCCCATTGAGGTGTTCACAGTGGTTGTTAAACCCACTTAAAAAAAATAGCACAAGAAGTGAGGATGTCCATAGGAAATTACAGAAAACTGCATCACTGAAGTCAGCCCTGCAAGTCAAGGATGACACTTCAGGAGAGGATACAAATCCAAATTCTGCAGTAAAACCAGATGAGTCAGGTCCTAGTCATTTCTTGGCTGCAGAGAAAGATTCTGATTTCACTCCATGTCACTCTAACCTGCTTTCAAAACCTAGGCATAAATAAATGACCCTGTATGCATTTTCTAGAAAGTGTGATAGGCGAGGCATCAATGATCGAGCGGCAGCTGATCTTGTGTTGGCATTGCTTCATGATGTAAGTGAATAGGTTCAGTCGAAAGAATATAATGCACTTGTTATTGACTGGCATAAAGTATGATTAGAAAGGATAAAGATGCATCAAACAATTCAAAATGAGATAAACTCGACCGCTCACAAGATCGTGGCTCTCTTTTTGGATGGAAGAAGGGATGAAGCTCTTACAAATACCCAGACAGATGATAGCAAGGCAAGTGGCACAAGTGAAAAGAATGAGGGGGGGGGGGGGCATATTATACTTCTTGAAGAACCGAGTTCGGTCTATTTGGGACATTTGGCACCGAAGAGCAAGAGTGCAAAAGGCATTTCTGGCAGTATCTTCAGCTTATTGGACCAGAAAGCCTTTGACTTGTCGGAGTTATTGGAAGTGACTAATACCAGTGTAAATGCTGGTATAATTAGGCGCTTTGAAGAGAAGCTCAATTCTTCTGTGCACTGGATTATACATCAACTTCATTTAGGTGAACTGCCTTTACACCACCTCACTGAAGCACTCGAGGGGAAAACATGGAAAGCGCCTGAAGCCATGCGCAAACTTTCCTATCATTTATTTCGAGAAAACTGGATTTTTGTTTCAGCCCGACATTAACTTTGGATATCTTAGCATGAATAATTTTTATTTGTAGGAAATTTGTAAGGCAGTCTCGGTAGGTTGGTTGGTTTTCATGGCGCAAGGGCCATGTTTGGCCAAAGAGCGCCAGGCACAAGACAAACAAACAGTATTAAAAACGTGGTATAAAGCTTAAAATCTGGCTGATCAAGTAAAACTGAAAAATGAGAATGATGGAAGGGCTAAAAGACAACAAACAGTATTAAAAACATGGTACAATGATTAAAATCTAGCTGATTCAGTAAAACTGAAAAATGAGAATGATGATAGGGCTAAAATCTAGATACGTTTAAAAAATTCGATTTGTTTTAAAAATGAGATGACAGCGACAGTATTGCAGTGGTCACCTAGCAGCTGCTGCAGTGCAGCGGTAGTCTTGGTTGGTACTTGCACATTTCTGTTGACAGAACCTTGCAAATCGCATTCTGTGTTGGTATGTTGGAACTGCTGATCCAACACCACAACTTGTATCGTTAACCACCTTCGTAATGAAAGTACACTCATCGTCAGAAAAATAGTTTCACCCAGAAGAACGTTTCAGATTGCAATCCTATTCAGGAGAAAGATAAAGGTGACCAGGAACAATAAGTGATTAAACATTGAGACTGATATGGACAATATTTATTGAGCTACACGCCAATAAGTAGTGTCTCTCAGCCTGGCGTTGGGCCACCATGATTGCTCACTCAGCATGCCAGACGTCTCGGCATGGGGTTGTACAGGTTCCTAATGGTGTCCTGCGATAAGCCATCCCATGCAGCTTGAATCTTCTCACGCAGTTCCTGCAGATTGTGCGGTAGAGGTGAAGTGTAGACAGTGCGTCCAATAGCATCCCACACATTTTCAATCAGCAATAGGTCTGGCGACGTGGCTGGCCATGGCAGAGTGTCAGTGACTTGAAGGCAAGCTGTTGAGACAGCAGCAGTATGCAGATGAGCGTTCTGTTGGAAAATTGCACCAGAGTGAGCGTTCAGAAAAGGTAGGGCCTCTTGTTGCAGGACCTCATCGGGCATCGTAGGCAATTGCACCCTATATCATGGCACCAGGCTTTCTGGACATGTGACGCTCGACAACAAACTGTTCATCTTGGCGCTGACCACGGTGCCTCCACACACAAATTTGTTGGTCGTCTCCTCCAAGACAAAAGTGGGACTCGTCAATGAAGATCACCCACTGCCATTCTGAGTAGCTCTATGACAGTCTGGCACGACACCATTGCAGCCTTTGGCGACAATGCAATGGTGTTAAGTGTAGTCATTTCATTTTATTTATTATTTCTGCTGTTACAGATTCCTGTCGTAACTATCTGCATGCGTGTTGTCCTATGTCATGTAGCCGTCAGCCAGTGGTGCTGGCACTAATTGAACGATGCATGGAGGGCACCACTGCTTGCTGAATATCCGCAATCATGGCTGTTGGGTCACTCCGTGCCTGTTAGGCAACCCGTTGCCCCCCCCCCCGTTCGACCTTTCCTGTCGCTGCTGCATGCCCTGCTCTATCCACTACCACCAACAGCGTGCTATGTGATATCCACATGACCGGTATGGCATGCAATACAGCAATGAGACCATCCCGCTTCCCGTAGCTCGACGCTGCAGCCTCTGTCGAACTCCATCTGCTCCAATTGCTTCCGAACTTTTCTCCGAGGCATACTTCAGTTGCAAAGGATGCAACCAACACAACAGCACGAGTCAAAATGGGGAACATGCCCAACTGGATGACCTTATATAGTCCGTAAGGCATGGCGTTATGACCTCTCCTTTCTTGCATCTCACGCGCGGCCAAGCGTGCTACTTGAATCATTTGCATGCCTCACAATGTCAAACCTACCCACCAAGTTTCATTCCTGTCGGTTGTTTCCTTCTGTTCTGGGTGGATTTTTTTTTTTTTGACGATGAGTGTATATACACCATCATGCTTCATGATCAAATGCAACGGTGCCTGTAAAGGTGATCCAAGAAATTTGCAGCTTTTTATTTTTTGGTTTCAGTATCTCCCAGATAATTTAAAGGATATTGTAAAAAGAGTCTTCCCGTACAATGTATATTTTGTCCATGCAGAAAATGTGCTCATTGCAATGCTGTTTGACGACAGAAAATACGTCTGTTAGTTTGCTATTCGGTGCATTATAAAGGCCAGGAAATCTTCCGAACACACAACTACCATCAGAAAGTTTCGGATTCCTAAGCTGAATTCCTAGAGCATTGATTACATTGACCTAATCAACTGGCAACAGTGTATTGTGGCTGAGCCTCCCATCACACAAATGGAAAGATGAGGAGAGTTGCTGGAATTACTACAGTCAGATAAATATCCAAGGTCTTGCCATGAATTTACAAAAATACTGTGCTATTCTTGGGCAGTAGACAGGATGGTTAAGATTTTAACAGATTGTGCTGCTCATATGTGTGTGGCCATCGTTGCAAGAGATGGATTCATCAGAGCAAAAATTTTGGATACGAAGCTGTGGTAACTTTTGAAAGAAAAGTCTGGATTTCCAAGTGAAACAAACTCGCTCCTCAAGTTATACTAGCAGGTAAGGCTGTCATATATATAAGGCTGTCATATATATCAGAGGAATATGGCAAACTTTGAGCTCTTTGGGGAAGCCTGAGAAATTAACTCACATCTGCTAAATTTTTGCCCAAGTTTAAAAACTCAAATGCGCTATTAAATAACATGGTGACTCTGCATTTTTTCATTTTTAAAAATGAAGAAAGGTTTCTTTAAAGGATTTTTTCCTATAAATTCCAAACTTCGTGGTTCTTTGGAAAGTTTAAGATATTAAATAAAGTCATCCATATTTCGGGGGGTCATTTCAGTATTAAAATCACAACTACTGCACATGGTGATGTTTAAAATAAAAAAAAAGTTTTTTGCTCCACCCTATTCCCCGCACGGGGATAACTGGTTTTCCAGTTATTTGGGGAGCAGCGCCCCCACGGCCCGAGCTGACCTTGTGACGGATCATTTTTGTCATTTCGTCTTGAAACGATGACCGAAGGGACAGCTGTTCATCCAGCTGATGGGGAGTGGCGACCCCACGGCCCGAGCCGACAGTAGTGTTTAAAATGTTTTTCTATTTGTGGTTGTTGTTGTTATCTTGCCACGCTCCCGATTCAGTCCTGTAGGTAGCTGAGGTTGTGATTATGCGCCAGCCCTTTCCTGTTTTTGCTTTCTTCTCCACTCCCTGTTCTTCCTTTTTCTTTATTTTCTACTCCTCTTCCCTTTCTTTTTCATTTTCTGTTCCTCCTTCGTTTCTTCGGGCTGGTTAGCTAGACCTACCTGCACGTTTGCCGTGTGCGGTGACCCGTACAGGTGGAAAAGGGGATGCTCGAGGCTGAGGTTACTGGGGGCCACGCTATAGTTGTCACCAGTCGCCAACACTCCTCTTTGCCCCCTGCTTCACCCTAAACGGGAGGCTAGGAACTAACCTACTCCTAGTCAATCGGCTTGTCATTTCGTACGACGGGGTGAGTTTGGGGATAGTGTGGGCATGCCAAAGGGGTATTACCAAGACCCGGGAAAGTCGAGGTACTCGCTGAGCGCATGTCTGCACGATCAACATGCTATATCCACCGCCTAACCCTAGGGCCGTGTCCTGCACCCATGTTGGCCTGCGGACCTCCGGCTCTCCCCTGTTGGGCTCGGTAGTGGGCGGGGAAGCTGGCGGATGAATTTTTTTCGCATTATTTATGGATTCTTTAATTATTCCCCCTTCTGTCAAACTAAAGAAATCTTTAGACACGGATCCTAACCCCACTAATAAGAAACTGTGTACTTTGCCGCCGGACACTGCCCGATTTTTTATCATCCATGCACGGGAAGAATCTCACAAGCTTGGCTCCAAATCTCCCTTCTGGATTCAGAAAGCCCTGCAAGGAGCAGTTGCGTCACCAACCAGTGTGAAGAAGTTAAAATCGGGAGATATATTGGTGGAAATGTCAAGTCCACGCCATGGTTCATTGCTCTTGGGTGTCTCCAACTTGGGTGGTGTCCCTGTGGACATCAAACCTCATCAGTCCCTGAATTCATCCAGAGGTGTCATCTCCGAGCGCGACCTCGTGGATGTTTCAGAGGAAGAATTTCTTGAGGAGCTTGCCAACCAAGGTGTCACAGCGGTTCGTCGCATCAAGTTCCGCCGAAACGGGGAGCTGGTCAACTCCAGAACAGTGATCCTGACCTTTGATCGCCCGACTCTTCCATCTTCCATCCATGCGGGCTATTTGAACTGCTCTGTGCGCCCGTACATTCTTAACCCCCTTCGTTGCTACCGATGCCAAGTGTACGGGCACTCCCAGCAGTCTTGCCGTGGTGCTGCTACTTGCAATCGTTGCGGTTCACACGACCATCTTCAGGCTGACTGCTCTGCTGCAGCTGCCCATTGTGTGAACTGCAAAGGCGACCATGCTGCCAATGCCAAGAACTGTCCGAAGTGGATTGAGGAGCGGAGGATTCAGGAGGTTAAGACACTTACACACCTGTCCTACCCTGAAGCTCGACGGAAGGTCGTTCCCGCTGCTCCAAGCGCACGCACCTACTCTTCCGTTGTGGCTCCTAAAACATCCATTGCCACTCAGACAGACATCACTATACCAAAAGACTGCCCTTTCTCTCTCGAGGATATTTATGCTGCTGGGCTGAAGGCCCTTCGACTTTCCACCACTGACAGTTTATCTTTGCCACCACAGACCAATGCTCGGGGTCCTGCATCCTCGCCCAAGCGCGCTGTTGCAGAACAGGTTTCCCGTTCTACGAGCCCTGATCCCTCGCCTGCTAGACACAAAGGCAAGGCCAAACAATCCTCAGCCACTCAATCTCAAACAAAGGTTCAAGCCGGAACGAATCAGTCCCGGTCTTCATCCTCGAGACACCCCCAGTCCTTCCCCCGGTTACCACGCTGCCGAGGGGCACTGCAGACCAGACTGAGGAATTTATGGACTCCGAGGCCTTCTAGGCCTGGTCAGTTCATTTGACCCACGTTTCTTTCTATCTACCCCTCAAATCATGGTTTCAATCGTTCAATGGAACTGTCGAGGCTTTCGGACAAAATATGACGACGTCAAACATCTGCTTTCGTCGTACTCTCCGATGTGCCTTTGCCTCCAGGAGACAAAACTTAAACCATCAGACCTGCTCTCAGTTCGAGGCTACAGTGCATTTCGGAAAGATAATGTTTCAGGAGATATAGCTTGCGGGGGAGTTGCCATTCTTGTCCCCCACAGTGTTCCAGTTTCTCCCGTTGCGGTCTCAACATCTTTACAAGCCGTTGCGGTGCGTATCTCCATGCCTGTGCCTCTAACTGTTTGCAGCGTCTATCTGCCGCCGGATGAGGACGTGAGCGTATCCGTTCTTGAGAGCTTAGTTGAGCAGCTGCTGTCACCTGCTCTTCTTCTGGGTGACTTCAATGCTCATAATCCATTGTGGGGTAGTGTCAGAACAGACACACGAGGCCGTAGGATCGAATCTCTTCTTTCCTCGACCTCTTTGTGCCTGTTTAACACCGGTGCTGACACTTATTTCCACGAGCCTACAAGAAGTTTCAGTGCGATCGATTTATCTTTGGGTTGACCATCGGTTATTGCTGACTGGTCGTGGACGGTGTGCAACGACCTCCATGGGAGCGACCACTTCCCAATTGTACTTGGCTATAATGAGAGCGTGCCATCTTCTGCTTCCCGCCCTCCTCGATGGAGGATGGATCGTGCCAAGTGGGAAGTCTTCACATCGTCCGCAGTGATACCTTCTGTCATGGTGACCCGAGGGTCAATCGATGCAGCTGTTACTGAAGTCACCACATGTATCATTCAGGCAGCAGATCTCTCTATCTCAAAGACATCAACGATGCTCCCAAGACGTCCGAAGCCTTGGTGGACCTCTGATTGCACAGCGGCTAGGAGAGCTCAACATAAGGCCTGGTGTACATTTCGGAGTTATCCAACCGATGCTAATCTTGTTGAATTTAAAAGAGCAAAATCTTACGCTCGGTTGGTGCGTCGACGAAGCAAGAGGGAGTCTTGGATGAAGTACGTTTCATCTATCAATTCACGTGCCAGTTCAAAAACTGTTTGGGAAAAAAATTCGTAGGATTCGGGGAAACTATGGTTCCCATCAGATCTCTATTCTTGAGAGTAACGGCTGCACGTATGCTGAAGTCGGGGAGATAGTGGATTGTTTGGGTAGGGCGTTTGCCTCTGTTTCTAGTTCTGAGACGTACCCTCTCTCCTTTCAGAGGACTAGACCAGCTGCTGAGCGCCAGAGACTCTCCTTTGTGCCTTTTCATAACACTGAGTATAACTCCCCTTCAGCATGGTTGAACTCCGGGTGGCTCTGCATCGGTCCGGTGCAACATCTGTAGGTCCCGATGGCATCCACTATGACATGATCCGTCATCTCTCGCAGTCGTCTCTCGAGAATCTGTTAGTGCTTTTCAACCGCATTTGGTTGGAACACAGTTTCCCGGACTCCTGGCGAAAAGCTTTTGTTTTACCTTTTCCCAAGCCTGGCAAAGACCCCAAGTCTCCCTCTAGTTATCGGCCAATTGCCCTCACTAGCTGTCTGTGCAAAATCCTTGAATGCATGGTTAATTCTAGGCTAATTTACTTCCTAGAAGAACATCTAATTCTGTCGCCATCACAAAGCGGCTTCCGTCGTCATCGTTCAGCTCCTGACCATCTCCTGCTCCTTGAGACGTCTGTTCGTGAGGTATTCGTACGTAGGCAGCACCTGGTGTCTGTCTTTTTTGACATCAACAAAGCTTATGATAGAGCGTGGCGCCACGGTATCCTCCGTGACCTCCACGAGAGTGGGTTGCGGGGAAACCTGCCAACCTTCATTGCCAACTTTCTTCGTGACCGTGTGTTCCAGGTGCGCCTGGGTACAACGCTGTCCGCCTTTTTCCATCAAGAACAAGGTGTTCCTCAAGGCAGCATTCTTTCGGTGACTCTGTTTATCCTCCGCATTAATTGTTTGCTTAAAAATCTTCCTCCTACGGTTTCGACTACCATTTATGTTGACGACCTTCACATCTTCTTCTCGTCATCAAGCATGCATTTCATTGAAAGGCAGCTGCAGTCTGCAATTAACCAGATAGTTAAAGCGGCTAACAACAATGGTTTCGTTCTTTCTGCTGAAAAGACAGCGTGTGTCCATTTCTGCCGGAGGCGTGGCCTCCACCCCAATCCAGAACTCTATTTGGACCATGCAGCCATTCCAGTTTTGCCGGAAACCAAGTTCCTTGGTTTGACCGTCGACCGTGCGCTCACCTTTCGCTCGCACGTTCGACGACTCCGGACTTCCTGTCTGAGAGCTTTGTCAATCCTCAAGATCCTCGCCTCAGTCTCCTGGGGTGCAGACAGGACTTCCTTGTTCCGTATTTACCATTCTCTCATTCGGTCTAAACTGGATTATGGCTGTATGGTGTATGGCTCTGCGCGTCCTTCCGTTCTCCGGCCATTGGATTCCATCCACCATCAAGCGCTGCGTTTTTGTACAGGAGCATTTCGCACGTCACCCATTCCCAGCCTTTATGCCGACGCGAACGAACCGTCGCTTCATTTTCGCCGTCTGCAGCTGTCTCTTCAATTTTACCTGAAACTTAGATCTCTCTCAGAACATACTTTACACGATGCAGTTTTTCATCCCCAGCAGTTCGAGATCCGTCCCTCGTGCATTCGAACCTTCGGTCTTCGTTTGGTGGCCGTAGCTCGTGATGCAGGGCTCGACTTGTCACTCGTTGGAGAGACCAGGGGCTTTGAGGATCCCCCATGGCACCCTCTTGGTGTCATGGTTGATACCAGCTTTACATCTTTTGACAAGTCCTCAACCCCTGCGTCAGTGTACCAGCAGCTCTTCGCCGAACACCGTTACGTCAATGCAGACTTTATTCCTGTTTTCACCGATGTATCTAAGGCTGCTGGTGTTGTTGGATGCGCCGCCGTCTGCATTGACGAAGTTTCTGTTGCTCGCATTCCTGCCGAGGCCACGGTGTTTTCGGCGGAGATGCATGCTGTGTATCTTGCACTTGTTCACGTGCAGTCGAGCTCTCATCAGCGTGCTATTGTGTACACTGATTCGTTGAGGGTTGTGCAATCATTGTCATCTTCTGATTTCTCTGGCCACCCACTTCTTTTTACCGTGCGGAGACTTCTTCGTTCTTTGCTCGAGGCTGATGTCCAGATTCGGTTCTGCTGGATTCCTGGGCATGTTGGGATCCCAGGGAACGAGTCTGCGGATGCTGCTGCTAGATCTGCCTCTTCTTTGGTCGTCACACCCTTGCCACTGTTCCACCGTGATTTTCGCTTTCTTGTTCACGATCATATCAGACGAACGTGGCGGGGTCTGTGGGACCAACAGGTGGAGAATAAACTGCACCGTGTTAAAACCATCCTTGGAGTCTGGAAATCATCGTGTTGCCGGAACCGTTGGGAAGAAGTTGTTCTTGCGCGTCTCCGCATTGGGCATTGTCGCTTCACGCATAGCTAATTGCTCTGTGGCGACACTGCCCCGGTGTGTGAGACATGCGATTGTTTACTCACCGTCTCTGATGTTTTGTGCAGTTGTGTTCGGTTTTGTAATAATCGGTTTCACTATTTTCAGTCTCATCTGCTGGACGAGGACGCAGCTACGCTTCAAAAACTTTTGGGCGACCACTGCGACACTTTCACAGTATTTTCCTTTTTAAAACAGATTAACGTTTTAAAACTTATTAAAAAAAAGTTATATAATAAATATAATAGTAAATTAATAAAGTTATATATAACTCTAACTAACTAGTCTTCACATCTTTCATCATCCTCTTTTCTAACTTTTACCAAGCCTGTCTGCTCTTAATCATTTTCCACGCTTTTAAAAATCTTTAGCTGATAGTTCTGTGTCTGGCGCTCTTTGGCCAAGCCTGGCCCTTGCGCCACTAAAATCAATTAACTAACTAACTAACTCCACCCTATTACACTCAAGAAGTGTGAAGTCCGTCAATAACAACAGTTCTCTGGGATGGGAGGGGAAGGGGGATTACCTCACTCACAAAGGGCTAATCAGAGTTGCCAGCCAATCAGAAAACCGCAAAAACTTTGGGAATCCAAAAGGAATCGGGGAGAAAAATAAATTTGTTAGCCAAAACTGGGAAAAGTTGGAAAAGTAATACAGTGTGTATACGTCATACAGGAGATTCTCTCGCAGAATTCTGCCTTTTTTGTCATCATCTGCTTTCAAAAATAAAAGGGAAATGAAGTGAACCATTTCCCCCTTACTCGTATTTTTTTCTCGCAGTGTTGCCTCTCTTCAGTATTGTTAAATATTTCATGGCTGCCAGATTGAACAAATCATCTGTACAATGTACGGATTACTTGATAAATGTAGGAATTTTCCTAAAAACGCAAAAATATTACCTGCCATTTCTGTGAGTGTGTGATAAAGAGAAATTGTACTCAGGGCTTAAAATCCAGGGCTGGATGGGGGGTTCCAGCCGAAATACAGTTGTTAGGAGGAAGTCTCCCGCCATACGAAATCTTAAGATAAAATTTATATAAATATAAAATCTCAGGTTCGTTTTTAGGCCACTCGCAAAATTCGAGGGGTAAAAACGTATCCTTTGTAAAATTATGTGCATTAGAAACAGAGTTAGGAAAATTGCAATAAAAAATGTGTCCTTAGTAAAAATATGTGCGTTAGAAACAGAGTTCTGAAAATTGCAATCAAGTACATCGTTCACGTTGGGAGTATAATAAGTTTGTGGACACGTGAATCAGCTTCCATTGTGCATATCGTGGATTGTCACAAATGAGGCACGAGATTCTCCCTCGAATTCGGTTTTTTCGCCATCATTTGGGTTTTATGTTTTATTTTTGGAGGATTAGTGTGTGTGTGTGGGGGGGGGGTCGTTTTAACCTCCGAAAACGAAAGTTAAATGGAGTGAAAAAAATTTCCACAATCGTAATTTCTTTTCTCGCAAAGTCGTCTGTCCAGTATTGTTACTAAATATCAATTTATTGCATAAATGTTTGTATTACAGCTTGATAGTGTAGACAACAATTTCCAATAATGGAAGCTCGACGGACCAAAAATTTCCTTGTGAACTTTAGGCGCGAGTTTCTTATGAGAATTCAAGGAACTCTAGCTTTGTTGTCATCATTTGCGTCATTCTCGAGAACGATGCAAAACTAAAGAGAATTTTTTTTTTTTTTCGGAGGGAAGGGGGATTAATTTGTGTGTGTGTGGCGGTGGTGGTAGGGGGGAGGGCATTATTCTGCCGGGGACCGATTTTCGTCTTTCAAATCTTTCGGAAATGGAAGTTAGATGAACTGCAGATTTAATCTGTAATTGTAACTTTTTTTCCGTGATATTCCTTCTGCTCAGTATTATTGTAAAATATAATTTTGTTCTATAACTGATTATATTTCAGCTTGAAAATGGAGGAAAAATTTCCAAAAACGAAAGTAGGACGGAGCGAAGATTTTTCCGTAATCACATTTTTTTTTTTACGATTTTCCCACAGTCTGTATTGTTGTGAAATGTTACCCCCCCTTCTCCCCCATAAATAGTTGCAAAGTGAAAAACTGGACGTTCCTCATATCAGAAGAAATTTTGAAGCAACCAAGTCTTGATTTAGGTGAACTGCAAACATCTTGTATATTTAATATGATATGTTTTTTATTTAGAGTTGAAGTGTTTTAAAGAGAAACATGTTCTCAAGAATAAATTAGATGTAATGCCAAAACTTGCACATGACAATGTCAAGTCAAGGTTTATTTCATCATTTGTGAATGAGATGTATTGCAGATTTATTTTCTCCACAATGTAACTCTTTTTCAAGTGTGTGGAACCTGAATGTATTGTATAAAACAATACAGACAACACAAGTTTCAGTACGTCTTTCAAGAGCCTCGCAGACCAGCTTTTTTTTTCCAAAAATTAATGAAGATGCAGTTATGGAATATTCACTATTCAAACATAGCCGCAAATGAAGAGTGTATGTTCCAATTTACAAAGTTTTGTAAGAGTTTTATAAGCAACCATTTGCACACATTTCCATTAGTGTCAAAGACTCGTTTGCAAGTAGGTCTTGTGTTGGGTTTAACAAATGCACCTTGTGAATGTTGCTTTAGCCCACAAAACAGAATTAAGTCAAAATTTAGACATTCATTGAGCAAGAAAAATGAATAATTTCTGAAATTGGGCCAAGTAAACCCTCAGAAAAAAACAGCAACAACAACAGCTCATCAAAGCTTGCTTAATTGCAGCAAAGAATGAAAGACAAATTATAATTTAGGTGCAATTTTATGATATCAATGTGCTACAAAATGAACAACTCATTTTTGTAAAATGAATCATGGAAATTTGTATGAGTTTGAATGTGGTAATTTTTTTGATTTAGTTAACCTGCTTGTTATAAAAACCAAGTGTAGCTTATATTGTTTGAAAAATTACTACTGTTTTCCCAGAGCCTTTTAATATTATTAAGTCACATATTGAAAACTCCCCACCCAAAATTTTTAATCCCATCCAATTACAAACACAGGTGGGGAGACTCCCTTCCATTTCAAATTTAAATTTTAAGCCCTGTGTCGAACATAATTGTATATTTTACAGAGTTCCGCCAAAAATTGGAAATCTGTCTTTTTGTAAGTCATCTTGGGTATTTCTGAGTTTAGTACAGAAATATAATTTTTTTTTTATTCAGGTTGGGGTGAAAAGAGGAGTCAGATCAGTACTTATTTCAATAGCAGACTGGGAGGATGACCCCCCCCCCAAAAGGAACAGGAACATCAGATTCCCTGGCCAGAGAATTCAAAATCTACAGTTAAAGAGCTTAGACCCCCCCCAACAAGCCAATTCTTCTCTGTCGGCAGATTTGAAGAAAGTGAGGAGCCCCCTTCCCTCCCCCAGGAGGTAGTTTCAATGAAATGGTATTTTAACAGCTTCAAAGAAATACAATAATAAGCATTAATGATTCATTGTGTAGTCATGGAAAATGGCAACTTTTGCACTTCGTTTCCGGCTGTAGTTTCGATTTGACCATTTTTCATGGAAGGATTAATGACGTTAAAGTGCATATTAAATTAAAAAAAGCATTGTGATTATGCTGCATCTATCAAGAAGAACTCAAATATTATAGAATTTTTTAATTGAATGAATGACAACAGCAGCAAAATTGCTGTTCTAAATGCTGAATGCAATTTTCCAGCTTTTATTATTATACATAATTTACCTATTCAATAAGTAAATACTGTACTAATTTAATGAAGAATTGTACTAATTTTAACAAAAAATTGTTCTAATTTTAACTTCCCTAAGTTGGCAGGTATATTTTATTGCAGAAATGTTTGTATTTCAGCTTGAAACTGTAGGCAACAATGTGCAAAAATGAAAATTAGACTCAAACTAGTTAACTTCTCAAATTTCTGCAAATTTTCGTAGAGAACTCCTCTCCTTCGTCAGGCAGTCATTCATTCAATCTCCGTCACTGTCTTCCTTTACGGTTAACCTTGATGGTTACGGTGATCTTGCAAAATATCTTGCCAGATGTTACGCAGCGAAAATCCCTTACAGTCATTAATTATGAAGTTCTGGTATTTTCCAATTTCAAGTCCTTCTTTCAATTTACGTTTCAGGAAGTTGGATTGATCCCATAAATTCCCATAAAAAAAGTTAACTAGTTTGAATGTAGTAATCTAGGAAGCCACATAACAAAGATGAATATTAGAAAATTAGACAGCGCCAAAATTTCCCTGTAATCTTCAGGCATGAGATTCTTTCATGAATTCGACATAATCCACGTTTTTCGTTATCATTTTGGTGATCCACGAGATCGATGCACAACTGAACATAAATTTTTGAGGCAGTTGGTGGTAATGGAGTGGCAGTGGTTCATCAGATGATGGAATTCTATCTTTGCAAAACTTTCAGAAACGGAAATGTGACAAAGTGATGATTTTTTTCTGTAATTGTAATTTTTTTTCCACTGTTGCTGTTCAGTATTTGTCTTTCAGCATTCATGAAAATAGGGGTGGGGGATTTCCAAAAAAAAAAAAAAACAAGTTGAAGGGAGCAATGATTCCTCTTGAAGAAAATTTCCCCTTGTGGTGTTTTCACTCTCCTGCATTGTTTTTAAATGTTACCCCCCCCCCCCCCACACACACACAAGTGTTTGCATTTAAGTGGGGTAAAGGAGGGGCAAAGTTCCAAAAACTTAAATCTTAAATGACAAATTTAGAAGCTTTGTAAGAATTGACGGAGAATGGAATTCCAGCTTACGAAACTTTTGAAAATGGAAGGTAGCTGGACTGATGATTTTTCTGTAACCATAATTTCCTTTTTCTCGCGATGTTGCCTGTGTCCAATATTATTATTAAGTAACATTTTACTGCATTTAAATATTTGTATTTCAGCTTGAAAATAAGAGGAAAATTAATAATAGAGGGGGAGGGGGATTTCCAATACTTGAAGTCGAACAACGCAAAGATTTCTCCCGTAACCCCCCCCCCGCTCCTGGGCAATGCTCCCACTCTCCATGCATTTATTTGAAATAGTTAAAGCTTTGATACTGTGTGATAATGGTCCTCAGGCTGAATGTTCTTCAGCGTGATGGATGAAATTCTTGTTATCAGAGGGCATAAAATAAAGAAAAGTGACAATGAAAAAATAGGGACAGAAAGACATCAGCAGAAAGAAAAATTAAGCAGTGGATGCTGTGCAGTTGCAGAGTCAACAAAAGACAAACTGACAGTAGTCTGCATTCTTGCTGTGTGTTTTCATTTTTCACCCAGTTAAAATGTTCAGCTTTATTTTCCTTTGGTCTCGTCTTGTCATAAACTGCAATGTTAGATCATATTTTAAGTGGAGGTTCACACACTGCACGTTGACTCGCTTGGATTTTCCTTCTGTCAAGTGCTGTGGAATTCTAAATGTATCTGACTGATTTTTACTGGTGGAAGTTTTGAACTTAAATCTCACAATGTCACCATCGTGCCCTCGCGAGGGGAATAAACTTTGTGTTAGTGTCCTTGTTTGTTGTAATGTTTTGTTGTGATGCGTATTTCTTTTTCACAAAGAGATGGATTGTTTTGTTAAAAAGTGTCTATGTGTGCCACGCAAAAATACTATTTAGGTATGCAAAAGTTTCTGCTGTTTTAAGGAGAAAGTAACAATCAAGAAACCAGTGCACATTTATTCAACAAAATATTAGCCTTTAGCATCAATGACCTTTTGCCATTTTTCAGAACAAATGACTGCCCCTGTGATCGGACTCAGATTTTGAGCTGAAAAATGCAGTGATGAAATTTTCCACCTCTTGAACTGTGGTGAACTGCTGTTGGGCTAGAGAATGTTGCATAGAGCGAAACAGATAAAAGTCTGAGGATGCAATGTCCGGGGAGTAAGCCGGGTGCGGTAAAACCTCCCAGCATAACTGTTCAAAGGTTGATTTCGTGGTGGCACCGACATGTGGTCTGGCATTATCATGTAACAGGATGACTGGGCGGCGTCCTCGACGTTTTTGCTCGATTACAGCATTCAGTTTCATCAACAGATTGCTATATCGTTGTACAGTGATTGTTTCACCCGGTTTCAACAGTTCGAAGTAGAGCACTCCATGCATATCCTACCACATACACAACAGCACCTTTTCCTCATGGATATCCTGTTTTGTAGTGGATATTGATGGCCGGCCTGGGTCAACCCAGGATCGCTTGCGCACGGGGTTGTCACAATAGACACATTTTTCATCCCCGGTGACAACCTTCCACAAGAAATTCTTCCCTTGAAACGTCTTCAGCAACGACATTCAGATGCCCAATCATTGACCAATATTACAGTCCGTTAAAGTATGCGGCACCCACTTACCAATCTTCTTGATTTTTCCCAAGGCCTTTAGACACCTCACCACCGTCAATTGAGCCACTTTCAAACGTTTCACCAGTTGTTGGCATCCTCTTGCAACAGCGATTCCAGCTCCTTGTCTGCGCATTCCTGCAGTCTACTTGCACATGACTTGTCTTCCAAGCTTAGATCACCTTTCTTAAGCCTGGCAGACCATTCTTGACATGCCCACTCACCCATAACCGTTTCGCCATACCCCTGATACATTGAACCATATGCTTAAGGCTCTCGCCAATGTTGGAAGGTATGCAGTTGCACATACCTTTTATGTGAGGGAAGAGAAAGTCAAAGTGCTATGGGAGAAACCTGCCACCTATGTCTTATCTGAGACTCAAATACAGACTACTTGGACAGAAACCCAAGTCTCTGACCACTTGGTTACTGGAAGATCCTTTGACATTTTGCTGAATAAGTTTAGTGAAAGGGTAAAAGAATAAAAAAAAAAAAATTAGCTTGGTGATTATGATATGTCGCATAACTGGTATTCTGGTAAGTTATTATATGCCACCCCATTGGCACAATGGTCTAAGCGCTGGCTTATAACCATTCTTCTGAGACGGGTCAGGGTTCGAATTCCAGTGAGGCATGCATATTGTGTTTTTCTTACTGTACTGGTTCTCTCCCTTCCCTAGAACTAGTGGCCCTAAATTAGGGACAGGAGATTTTATAGCCCATTGAGTGCTCACAGTGGTTGTTAAACAACCAATAATAATAAAAAAGCTATTAGATACATTTCCTATTGCCAAAAGATCATGATGAATGACCCAGTAAGTTGATATGAGATAGGTGCCTATTCCTTACACTGATAAGCTGGGGTTTTTAAGTTCAGTGTAGGTACTGTAAAGACTGTCATCATGAAATTTATGTGGTGATTGAACATCTACTTCTAGTCGCAAAACCTCACCACTTTTCATATGTTTAGTATCCTGTGGTAGGCACATAGCCATAAAAAAAATCTGTTCAGATTTGCACAACACATGGCTGGTATTCATATGTTCACTAGGTCAAGAAGTTCTTAAATGACAATGAAATACACTGAAGAGCAATTGAATTAGAAGCAGCTGGCGTTATGCAAATGTGGTGCTGTGGGCGGCCCTATAAAGGGAAACGACATGACGTATGCAGCGATCCGACAATATAAGGAGTGATGCGACGGGAATCGGTAAGAGTCGGACGCAGTATGGGCAAGACGAAGGATCTAAGCGCATTTGATCGTGGGCAAATTGTAGGAGCCCGACGAATGGGTCACTCCATCTCGGAAGTCGTGCAGGCAGTGGGATTTTCACGAGCCACTGTGTCATGGGTGCACCGCGAGTACATTGAATCCAGTAAAACCATCACTACAAGGGCCAACTGCCGTGGACAACAGCATGTGGATGAGCGGGGTCACTGTCTGCTAGCTCGCATTGTAACAGCGGATAGACGGGCCACAGTGCAAGAAATCACTCGGCAATTTAACGCTGGTGCACAAAAACGTGTAAGCAGCCACACCATCCAAAACCATCTCCTCGCTATGGGGTACAGAAGCCATCGTCCCACGAGGGTACCGCTGCTGACCGCACATTACAGGGTGCAAAGATTAGCATGGGCATGGGAACATCGACACTGGACTTTAGGAATGTGGAAAAATGTTGCCTGGACTGATGCGAATGGCAGGATACGAGTACGGCGCAAATCACATGAAGCGATGGATCCTTCTTTCCAGAAGGGTAGTCTTCAAGCTGGTGAGGGTGGCATTCTCGTCTGGGGACTATTTATGTGGACTGAAATAGGACACCTGGTACGTGTGACATCGTCCCTCACAGGTCAACATTACTGGGATATCCTGGGCGACCATTTGCTCCTGTTTGTGCGTCTTCAACATCCCACTGGGCACCTCATCCTGCAACAAGACAATGCACCGTGCCATCGCTCCTGAATTGTATCCGAATGGTTGGATGAACACCCCACCAACGTGACCTTGCTTCCTTGGCCAGCTAGGTCACCTGACCTCAATCCCTTCAAGCACATCTGGGATGCCATTGAGAGAGATGTTCGAGGCTCTGATTCCTCTCCATCAGATCTTCGTGAACTGTGGGAGCTTGTTCAGGGGTTGTGGATCCGTATGGCTTCCCAACGCTTCCGGTGTCTTGTCGAGTCCATGCCGAGACGAATCACCGCCGTCATCAGAGCGAAAGGTGGTGCCACACGTTACTAGACAGGTATCTCTAATTCAATTGCTCTTCAGTGTATTTGAGACTAAGCATTGTATTTTGGATTCATCAAGCAACAATAGAGGGGGAAGATGCATTTAGCGTTAGTCAAATTAGAGAGGTGCTGAATAAGCAGCCTTGGGGCAGGTGTGGATGAAATCAAATTTTTTGGAGACAAGTTTTATAGTGACATATTTATGCTTTAAATTTAGAATTAAAACAGCTGGAATACTTCAAAATAATATGGAGTACTTTTAATTTTTTATAGTTAAGAATAGTTAGATTTCCCAAAACTAGACTACCACCTTAAGGGGCTGAGTATTGATACGAATCATTGGCATCTTTCTATTCATTTGTTGGAGACAGTTCCTGGTTCAAATCCCAGGTAAAGCTTGGTTTTGTATTTGTCTTATAACACTGGCTCACTTCCCTCCCTGGAATCAGGGGTCTTTTTAAACTCTTAAACAACAACAACAAAAACTTGTTTTGTGTTGCTTTTATTTTCATCACTCTAGTGTAAAAGCTTCCTGTAACAAGGCTAATAATAATAAGTCAAAGAAGTATTGTGTTGCTGAAATGGTAGATACAGATATTTTCAGAAGTCCTTTGCATGCTGAAATGACTCAGGAGTATATTTGCTAAAATTGTAGCAGACTAAAATAAGGAGATACATTTTATGGTTGCAGTGACTGATTTTAATTGTGGAGTACTTCAATATAAAAGTTGACTTGCCAAGCCTGGGAAAAAAGGAAATCAAATTCCAGGGGCCAAGAGTCTGCTTAGCCCCTAGATTCCTGGAATTTGATTTTCCTTTTTTCCGGGCCTGGCAAGTTCTTAATTTTTCATATTTTTGTGTAAGGCCCCAGAATAATCTTAGAATGTTTTCTTACAGTGAAAAAAAAAAAAAAAAAGTCAAAATGTTTGGATTGATTGTTCCATTTTGTCCTAGCTCTTTGTGGCATCTGGTCATGATGATCTTCTGTTGAATATGGCGACATGATGTCATCTTGCGTAACACTGCACTGCAAAATGTAAATGTTTGAGTACTGTTTTCCCAGTGTCCTTTGTGTGCAGCTGGAGTTACAACAGCTTGTGGAAACCTTCCAGCTAGTCCCAAGATGGCCTTTCCTTCTATCATGCACTTTGCTCACTGAAGGAGATTGATATCTAGCCTTCCTAGAAAGTTTTATGGAGAGCCATATTTATACAGGGAAATTTTGCCATTCATTAAGATGTAAGATGCTGAAGAACACTTAAGAGTGTAACCCATGGCATTTCATAAGAATTCTAAATGCATAGTAAATTTCACCCCAATTTGCAAAATATAAAACAAGGCACTACGATTCTACCAAAAATTTAAGCTCCTGGAAGTGTGATGAACTGGAAAAGTTGTGGAATATTTTTTCCGTAAATGTGTACAAAGCCTATATGTAATACGTAGCCATAACAAATTTTAATACTAAAGCATACTAGAGGTTATAACATATTATCAGTTAACTTCACAAAATCCAACTGTAAGAAAAAGTTACGTCTGGGTTAGGTTTTTTTAAACGGAGAATGAGATGAATGACATGATAAAACTTCTGGGGATGACCAGAAAAAGATTCGCTATTTAAATATA
Source organism: Macrothele yani (assembly GCA_039090855.1). NCBI lineage: Eukaryota > Metazoa > Arthropoda > Arachnida > Araneae > Macrothelidae > Macrothele > Macrothele yani. The sequence continues at coordinate 154,098,772 of CM077001.1, read as the reverse complement.
AATATGAACTTACTTTTAGGTCGTTATGCAACTTTAGGTTCTTGTTTCTGAAGAAATATCTGTAGTCCGCGATGTTATTATCAGGTGAAGGCATGTTCATTTTCATCTTTCAAATACAAGTGAACGAATTTTTTAGTGTAGACCATTTGCCACTTTTTTAGTGTAGACCATCATGTTGCCAGTTACACTAAAAAATGTTCAAAAAGTCACGGACAAGTACACTAAAAAATGTTCAAAAAGTCACGGACAAGTGCCCGTCATTTCTTTCGTGAATTAACGAAGCATGTTTCTGATACTACCTTTCTGTGAAATGACGAAAAAATACCTGAATTTAACGGACTTTTCGTGCTACGGGAAAATTCTGAATTTTCAGAAACCTTTCCGCAGTTTCTTTCTTATATTAACAGTAAATTACCGTTTTAGAGATCTGGTAACGGAAAATTCTGAATTTTCAGAAACCTTTCCGCAATTCCTTTCGTATATTAACGGAAAATCTTCGTTCTCACTTTTTCCGTATCCGTATGACGAGAAATTTCCTCTAATAGTAGCGATTCGTGGAAATACTTGAGGTTTGATTAACTTTCAAATTTCAATCGTCTGCCGAATTTTGAAGTTCCGTAGCGAGATCGGATATTTTTTTTTTTTTTTTTTTTTGTGACCCAGGATATTTCTCCTTTCCCCTATTTGGTGCACCAGCTACTTATTATACACTGCCGGACAATTGCTAAGGACGGATGACAATAGCAACCATAAAATGGAAGGCAAGAAAATGTGGAAATTAGCATAAGTGCGGGATACAGTAAGACGTGTTGTGCATATGCAAATTTTGGATTGCCGAACTTGTTCGTGACGTCATAGCGCTGATAAGAGATGTAAAGGATTTGACGCGTATTGACCGTTGTTGTTCAAACGCAAAGTTGAAAGGGAAACAATCAATTGACGAACTTGCAATTTTCAGTATGTCTTCCCGACATCACCTAGATGATTTTACGCGTGGCCGTATTATTGGCAAGATTGAAGAAGGGCGAAAAATAACAGATGTTGCCAGGGAGTTCGACGTCAGCCACAGTGTTGTTTCACGGCTTTGGAAATCATTTCAAACAAATGGAGAGTGTAGCAAACGTCACGGGGGAGGTCGTGTTCGCAGTACGACACCTGCAGAAGATCGGTACATAGTGCTATCAACAAAAAGACACCGGCGCAGCACAGCTAGTGAGGTAGCAAATCAGTTTATGGCTGCTACTGGCAAGCGGATCTCCCGAAAAACTGTCGCCAGACGTTTGCACGTGAAGGAGGACTATACGCCCGCCGTCCTGTTGTGTGCATCCCATTGTCCAGACGTCACCGTACCACCCGTTTGCAATGGTGCCATCAACATCGCAATTGGACTGATAACGACTGGTCTGCTGTCCTCTTCTCAGATGAGAGTAAATACAGTCTATCGTCTGATTGTCGACGACAACTGATCTGGCGTGATAGTGGTACTGCATATTGTCCAGCAAACATACAGGAAAGGGACCGATATCCGACATGTAGTGTCATGGTATGGGCTGGCATCATGATCAATGGCCGTACGTACCTCTATGTGCTTCCAACTGGGACTATGACTGGCCAACGATACATTAATGATGTTCTACTACCTCATGTTCGCATGTTCCGTGGTGCTGTCGGTAATAGATTCATTTTCATGGACGACAACGCAACATGTCATCGAACAGTCGCTGTCCGGGAGTGTCTTGAGAGCGAGGATATTCAACGCCTCGTATGGCCAGCACGTTCTCCAGATCTGAATCCCATTGAACATGTGTGGGATGCTTTGGGGAGGAGTCTAGCTGGTCGCCAATGCCCTCCAATAAACATGGACACCCTCATCCGTGCACTGACAGAGGAATGGGATAAATTACCCCAACAGCTGCTTGATGATGTTGTGCAAAGCATGACACTACGTGTGGAATCTTGCATCGCCCTCCATGGTGGCCATATCCCGTATTGACATCTTACGCCGGAACGCCTGCGGTCGGTAATTGCATTTTTTTCACGTTTACGTATTCTGCACAAAATGGCCTATTTGTCCCTTGAACACGTTCCAAAGCCTTCTGGATTTCAGAGCCCAATAAATTGTCTTTCTTGTAATGTCCTGGCATTCTGACATTGCCGCCCCGGTGGCGCAGTGGTCTAAGCGATGGCCTACTGATCATTCGTCCGAACGGGGTCCGGGTTCGAATCCCGGTGAGGCATGGATGTTGTGTTTGTCTTACGGCACTGGCTCTCTCCCTTCCCTGGAACCAGTGACCCTAAATTAGGGACGGGCGACTGCTTATAGCCCATTGAGTTGCTCACGGTGGTCGTTAAACCTCCAATAAAAAAAAAAAAAAAAAAAAAAAATTCTGACATTATTTTATTTCACTTGGCATCCCACCACACTTACTTTTTTATGCGCTATATAGCTGTTTATGATCCGTCCTTAGCAATTGTCCAGCAGTGTATATTGTGTTACTGTAAGAAACCGGGTTCTTATTGTACAGATGATTATACGATGTCTGTGTATCAGTCTTTGGACAACTTAAGACAAAAGCTATTATAGGAACTATCGAGAGTAAATTTTATATTTAGTTTTTTTTTGTGTGCGTGAAATAATATTATAAAAAGTATATTTCACCTTTTTTAAAGATAAATGAGTCATTGTCAGTTTTAAAAAATCATGTTGCAAAGCAATTTGTTGCTTCGAAAAACCACGATGAAAAATGCTTAATATTTGAAAAGTCCTCCTATAGAAAAAATAAATAAATTACAAACTTATTCAGAAAAATAATAAGCTCAAACAGAAAATAAAATGATTAAATCACTCACATTAATGACAAAAAACTAAATTTCTTTGTCGTGGGATTCGTTTTATGCCTTATGTGAGTCAGGATGTCGAGCGTTCGTGGCTTAGTTGGCAAAGGCACAGGTTGCCTGTCTGGCGAGCTATAATGTCGGGTGTCCGATCCTGACCTCTGCGGGTAAGTGCTGCAGATTTGTTGATTTTGTGGAATTTCAATTTAAGTACGGAAAAACCAGAAATGGATTTTTCCGAAGTAAACGGAATTTCTGTCTACGGAAATATCTGTGAAAATACGGAAGTTAAAATGAACGGGCACTTTTACAAACGGAAATTTCTGCAAAACAGGGATACCTACCGGCAACTTTTTACTGCACGTTATTTTCAGAAATTTTCCGTGAATTCGCACCACTTATTTTTTTACAGTGTAGTGCGCAATAGTAAAAAATTAAACTAAACGAGGCGAGATTCCTCCCTTTCCGTCGGAAGGTATTTCGCATGTTAACACATTTAAGTTCAAAGCCAGGTAAATTGAAATAGTCGCTGCAATATATATTGTTTATAGTTACAATTTGCCACCCCGGTGGCGCTGGTTTATGGCCATTCATACGGGTTCGAATCCCGGTGAGGCATCGATGTTGTGTTTGTCTTACGGCACTGGCTCTCTCCCTTTTCTGGAACCAGTGGCCCTAAATTAGGGACGGACGACTGCTTATAGCCTATTAAATTGCTCACGGTAGTCGTTAAACCTCCAATTAAAAAATGGGGGGGGGGGTATGCTATAATTTTGCGCTTACAAATGAATTTTTTTCCGTACACAGGTATTCCGAAAATTTGCTGCCGCCCCGGTGGCTCAGTGGTCTAAGCGATGGCCTCTGATCGTTCGTCCGAAAGGAGTCCGGGTTCGAATCCCGGTGAGGCATGGATGTTGTGTTTGTCTTACGGCACTGGCTCTCTCCCTTCCCTGGAGCCAGTGACCCAAAATTAGGGACGGGCGACTGCTTATGCCCATTGAGTTGCTCACGGTGGTCGTTAAACCTGCAATCAAAAAAAAAAAAAAGTTCGCTTTTACGAGAGACCTGCATTGGTACCTGTTTTCGCTAACCTAAAAAAATCCGAAGAGGATTTTAGCTTTTACGAAATAAGGCGAAAATAGCGTTTAGCATTTGTTTTGCAGTGAGCTGTTACGAAGGCACCGCGCACACTCCCAACAGCAAGAGTGACGCTGTCAAGCTCCTTCCTCGGGAACTATATTCAGCATCAAACCGCCATATCTTTGAACTGTGTGAACATCTGCTTTATCTCGATTTATTCTGTGAATCCGTTAGCAAGAGGTGTCCCGAGGTATCAGAAGAGAGTTCGCAAGGGTGTTAAGCTTAGGGTAAAACTGGACTTAAGAGTTTCAATCTTGGCGAACGAAACAGATGTCGTTCGTGCGTTGAACTTGGCTGCGTCCACCATTCGTACGGGGGAGGGGGGGGGCAGTCGAAAGTTTTGCAATATTTGCATAAAGGCATGTGCTGCGGCAAGTATGTCACGTGTTTAAACTAGTTCAAGTCGCGCACTGCAGTCAGTCGAAAGGGATATAAAGTGGTAGTCTTTGCTCTGAGCAGCATTGCATGTCGTCGTTCTGTGGTTCTTACACCTAAAAGATGAACAGCCACAACCGTCTAATTAGGGCACTTTTGCTTTACGAGTTTAAACTCGGCCATGACGCTGGCCAAGCGACACGAAACATTTGTCATGCGAAAGGGGAAGGTTCCGTGGACCACAGCACCGCAACCAGATGGTTCAAGAAATTTCGCTCAGGTGATAGAAACCATTGTTCTTCACGAACTGACGCCAGCTGAAGCAAACCGCCAAGTGGAACTATGCACTAAACTCATAGAAAACCCGCGCGATTTACGCTTCATCAAGAGAATTGTTACGTGTGATGAAAGGTGGGTCTGTTTCCGTATTCTTAACACACACCGGGCCAGCTTCCTGAACCTGTTGCCAAATGTGGGCGCTTCGAGCACAAGGTTATGCTCTGCGTCTGGTGGAATTTCGAGGGGGTAATCCATTACGAATTTGTTCCAGACGGTCCGACCATCAGCGCTAACCTAACTTTGAACAGTTGGAGCGGATGTCTGCTTTTTTGGAGAAGTACCCGGCACTGGTGGACAGAAAGCGCGCTCTCCTACAGCAGGACAAAGCTCGGCCTCATACCGCGCGAACGATCCGGGAAAAACTCTCAGGAACTTGAGAACATGGAACTGATGCCACTCCCAGCATATAGTCCGGACTTTGCCCCGTCTTTGTTCCGTCCATGGCCCACTTCCTTAGCGGGTGGGACTTTGACAACCGCGAGGAGACAGTTGGGGTAAAAGAGTTCGCCTCGAAGGGCAAGAACTGGAACCGAATCGAAGAACTAGAACTGCCAGAGGGACTGCTGAAAACTGTGCAACACGAATCGAAGAACTGGCAGACGGATGGCTGAAGACGGTGCAACACGATGGAATATACTTTGAATGCTAGTGAGCTTTCGTGGTAAAGGTACGTATGAAGACATAAAGTGATCCAAATATTGCAAAACTTTCGACTCACCCTCTGTACTTACTATACTGCTGGCCACCCAAAATGCAACACCAAGAAGGAAGCATCCGATTGGCCTGAAATTCGCAGCATGCGTCGCCCGTGAGAGGACATGCAAACGATCAGCATTGCAGGGCATATGAAAATCATGTGCGCCCGGCACGCCACCGAGAAGCACTATAAGAAGGGTGCAGAGAAGGCGGGGTGTAAGTAGTGGAAAGTGCCGCCCCGGTGGCGCAGTGGTCTAAGGCGCTGGCCTCTGATCATTCTTCCGTAAGGGGTCCGGGTTCGAATCCCGGTCAGGCATGGATGTTGTGTTTGTCTTACGGCACTGGCTCTCTCCCTTCCCTGGAACCAGTGACCGTAAATTAGGGACGGGCGACTGCTTATAGCCCATTGAGTTGCTCACGGTGGTCGTTAAACCTCCAATAAAAAAAAATAAAAAATAAAGAGTAGTGGAAGTGTGTTGTACTGCCGGACCTGTGCGTGGGAAGCTTCCTGATGCCTCGTCACAGAATACGGCAGTCATTCCAGCACGTTTCGGAGTTCGACTGGGGACGAATAGTGGCTTATCGCGACAGCGGTTTATCGTACCGAGACATCGGCGCCCGTGTGGGATTACATACAGCCACAGTGAGGCGAGTATGGATTCGGTGGGTGCAGGAGGGACGGACGGACCGACGTGAGCGATTGCCGCAGCCGCGGCACACCACCGAACGAGAGAACCGGCATGTTGTGCGCCGGGCATTGGCGGCTCGCACCGCCATATCACGAACGTTAGCGCAGGAATTAGGGTGTGTTGCGCAACAACCTGTGTCAGCACGTACCGTTCGACGTCGTCTGCAGGAGCGGGGACTCGTCGCACGATGCCTATTACTGCGATTACCATTGACGTTACAGCACCAGCGAGTGCGGCCGCACCTGGACTACGGAATGGCATGACATTGTCTTCTCCGATGAATCCTGCTTCTGCCTGCAACACCACGATGGTCGGATCCGCGTGTGGCGGCACCGCGGCGAGAGACTGGATGACGCCTGCATTATGCATCGCCATACCGGTCCGTCGCCTGGCGTTATGGTTTGGGGCGCAATTGGATATGATACCCGCACCCCTCTGGTACGCATCGCCGGTACACCCAACAGCCACCGCTTCATCTCCGACGTTTTCGAGTATGTAGTCCTCCCTTACCTGCAGGACAATGCGCGCCCGCACGTGGCACGCATCGTGCAAGAATTCTTCACGGCCCACCAGGTGTCATTGCTGCCGTGGCCCGCCTGTTCTCTCGATATGTCGCCCATCGAACACGTCTGGTCGCTGATCGGTAACCGAGTGGCCTGGCAAGCACCACCCGCGGCTACGCCTGATGAACTGTGGCAACGTGTGGAAGCAGCCTGGACCAACATACCCCAAGCCCACATCCAAAGCCTCTTTCGTTCGATGCCGCGGCGTGTAGCGGCCGTTATTGCCAGCCATGGGGGCCACACAAACTATTGATGTCTGCGTGTTCCGCAAGTCGCACGGGCCTGTAAGCTCAATCGTTTCATCTTTGTATCTGTTGTTATGTGTCCAGTAAATCTGGCTTTGCTATCTCGTGTCCTTCTTGGTGTTGCATTTTGGGTGGCCAGCAGTGTATTTACATGCAGAGAGAAAGAATCTTGAAAACTGGCGAAGTTACTGTTGGTTCTGCTAGTAGAAAACCCTTTGCCTTTCCCTCCCGAAAATTATGTGAAATCGTATTTCTGTGATCGCTGAAATTGTGTAGTTGCACCAAGTGTTTTAAAATTATTCCAGTTGTTTAAAAAGAAAAAAGAAAAGAAAATACGCAATTACATACGTATCAAATTTTCCGGTCAAATTCTTTTTCGGCATTTAATTACATTTCTGGATGTTCGAAGATGTCTATCCAACTGCCGAAATTTTATGGGAACGGTGGAAATGCCCGTTCTCGCGGGAATGAAGATATCCTGTGACTTTCCTCGTTTTTAATTATTCTGACGAAGCGGGGGGTTCAACGGGTGCAATGCACCTGGCGCCAGCTTCTGGGGGTAGCATGACGCCTCAATCAAATTTTACGGTTGATAATATCAGTGACGTGGGAGAAGTTAAGCAAGCGTTTTACTGTGAGAAATCGTAATGCTGCGTGGCATGTTTAATTTCCAACTGTTGAACTGCTTAGACCACTTAAGAAAAAAAAAAAAAGTGTGTGTGTGTGGGGGGGGGGGGGACTTTCTTTTGGTACCAAAATATGGATGAGATATTGATCTGCCAAAAAGAAATACAAAAAATAACTTTCCTATTTTTTGATACCATGATAAGAACGGTTCGAACACCTGAACACACGTAATGAAACTTTTCAAGTTTTAAATTACCGTTATTCTTTATTGACATTAAACAGAGATATAAATTATTGTATGGACTTACAAATAAAAATGTCATGTACTGCACAAAAAGAATATTATATAATTGCTTCAGATTTGTGTGACTATAAATTGAAAGTTTTTTGGACTTGTGTTAAGCATCACATGAACCCATAAAGTGCTTTAGAATAAATATTTTCAAATGACTTATTCATATGTTTTCCAAACAATTTAGTAGCTTCAAGAGTATTTTTGGTGATGCCTGTAGCAAAAACACGTGTCTCATGTTAAGTTAAACGAAATTTTTTTAGATTTTGTGTATTTTTACGCTGCCTCAAAATAAACATCTTTCTTTTTTAGCACGTCTTTTGTAAAAAATGTGCTTCTGTTATCGGTTTGTCCGTCCGTCCGTCTGTACCCACGATATCTCAGCAACTATTAGTCCGATTTGAAAAGTTCTTTTTGCATTGGGAAGCTTGAAATATGCAAATGATGATCCTTTATTTCGTTTTTTTTTTTTTTTTACGATGTACAATTTCGCCGGTGGAGGGCATAAATGCAGATGATGTCGAATACCAAAATACGTTTTATTCCACATATTTGCTTCTAAACATCCGATTGAAAAAAAATTTATATCTTTCGATTCCATTTATGTCGAAGAGTACGTTAGATATAGTTACTTTTTCAAATTAAGCATAGATTTTCCGCTAGGGGGCGTAAAAGTAAATTACATTTTCTTCGATAACTCTTCTTCTAAAACTCCGATTTGAAAAAGTTTCTTCAGCGGATACATCTCCTTATGGAAAATCTTTTGCATAAAATTTCAAATTTTTGGTAAATAATACTTTGGCCACCAAGGGGCGTAAGTGTTCATTTTTGCTTCTGATGTATTTGCCATAAAATCGTAGCTTCTAAAATATCGATTGAAAAAATTCTTTTGTTCCCTGATGCCACTCACATCGATAAACCTTTTTTGGAATATTTTCTTCCTAAAATATTCCACAGTTTCTCCGCCAGGGGGCGTATATGTACATCTTTTCTTTTGCCAATATCTGTACTTCTAGGAGTCCGATTTGAAAAATTCCTTCTTTGTTGGATAGTGTTTTCCGTGTGACATGTTTCAAAATTTTCAAGTAATTCATAGACTTTCCGCTAGGGGGCGTAAAGGTAAATTGCGTTTTCCCCTATATCTCTGCTTCTAAATCTCCGATCTGAAAAATTCTTTCTGCACCGGATACAGCTCCTGATAGGAAATCGTTTGCACATAATTTCTAATTTTTGTAAAAAATGGTTTGCCACCAGGGGGCGTAAACCTTAATTTCTGCTTCTGATGTATTTGCAGCAAAATATGAACTTCTAAATTCTCGATTGAAACTAACGTCGTTTGTAGACCGATACTACTCATGCCGACAAAGTTTTTAGAAACATTTTCTTCTCATAATAGTGCACGGTTTCTATGCCAGGGGGAGTAGATGCATATCTTATTTTTGTCAATATCTCGACTTCTAAGAGTACGATTTGAAAAATTCCTTCTTTGTTGGATAGTGTTTCCGATGCGAAATGTTTTTCCTATAAATTCAAAATTTTGAAGTAAATCATGGACTTTCCGCTGGGGGCACAAAAGTAAATTGCGTTTTCTGCGTTATTTCTGCTCCTAAAGCTCTGATTTGAAAAAATCTTCCTGTATCGCATACAAGTCCTGATGGAAAATATTTTTCACATAATTTCTAATGTTTGGTAAAGAATGGTTTAGCCACCAGGAGGCATATGTGTTAATTTCTGCGTCTGAAGTATTTGTTGCAAAATCTGGGCTCCTGAAAACTCGACTAATGTTTTTTTCTTCAACCGATACCGCTTATGTTGATAAACCTTTTGAGAATACTTTCTTCCTAAAATAATGCATGGTTTTTCCACCAGGTGACGTAAAGTCTCATCTTATTTTTGTCGATATCTCTGTTTCTAAGAGTTCGTAAGCTCACGATTCCGTTTACAGCAATATCTGAGGGGTTAAAAACCCGATTGAAAATCTTCTTTCTTTGGTCAGATCTATTGTTTTCTGTACAAGAGAGTAAAAGTTGTGAAACATAAAAAATATGCTTCAACTCTTTATTGCGCAATCATCTAGTGAGCCGTTGTCAGAGTAAACATTCTTGCAGAATTTGTGCACGGAACCATAATACCTTACTGCGCTTTCGTAATAATGAAGTTATGTAATGAAGAACCAGAGTTTAGGACACAAGTTGTATCTCCAACTACTACTTCTGCTGAGAGTAACATGATGACTTCTACCTGCACCATCCAGTTGCGGACTTCGCAGGGAAATATAGAACTCTCGCAAAGAATGTAGTGAAGGCGTTGCGAGAGCAGTCCTACCAGGATCCGGCAGTCATTCACCCGGACAGGATCGGCCCGTAGACCAGCAGTTACCTGCCATCCCCACGGGACCAACACTCCCCCTCCCCCTTTGCCAAAGCCCGTATATGAGACGTGCTGGGCAGGGGCTTTTAATTTTGCGTCTGGCTGCGAGAATTTGTCCGCCAACGCGAGTGTTTTGGGCAAAAGCCCTTTATTAGGTCCTTGCTATATTAGTACAAACACATTTATACACTGGGGGTTCCGTGTATATGGGTAGACACCTTTATTTTCGCGTACCCCTCACAGAGAAATAATAAAATACACAGAAAAATTACACTGACAAATTTACAGGGCAGCACTTGGGGTCCGTGCTGCTAGGCGACTCTAGGGCAAGTCGTCACTCCTCTTCAATCTTCTCTATTCTTCAATGAGTATTTCTTCTTGCCTCGCCACGAAGTCTTTGACCATCTCGATGAGGCCCTGACGCTATCAAGTTCGAGAGATCCTTCTTTTACCCTATGTCGGGGGCGAGGACTTTCCCTCCGACCTGCAAGAGAACTGCACTCTAGAATCATGTGTGCGACGTCTGCGGTTTGAGCCCCGCAGCCGCACACTCTGTCCCTTATTGCAAAGCGGCGAAAATATTCCGGCGAAACGCCATGACCGGTGAATATTTGGTTCAGTGACCCTTCGCATTCTAAGCGCCTGATTGAGACACGGGGGAAGATGGGGTGACACTTCCGACCCGTGTCCCTCTCGTCCCATCGTAACTGCCACTCCAACAACGTGGCCTTTTTAAGCTCAGTGCGAACACTTTGCACTGGTGTTCTCAATTCATAGTCTATACTATCTTTTCCAGCCGCTTCCTTCGCGAGCTGGTCTGCCCTTTCATTGCCACTGGTTCTGATATGGCTTCGTACCCGGTGGAACGAGTCTACCACGCCACTCCTTCGGCCGATTAAGGCTTTAACGTCTCTGACAAGGGGAGTTTTACTCCCGAACTGTCCAAGTGCTTTAAGAGCCGCTTGGCTGTCTGAGAGGACCTTGATATCCACATCACTGACATTGAGCCGAACCCAGTGCAGTGTCTCTCTGATCGCCAACAACTCTGCTTGAAACACAGAGGAGTTGGGATATACACTGACGGGAAAAAAATCCCAACACCAAGAAGGGGTTGTGTTAGATAAACGACAGTTGGTAGGCTGTGAGAGTACATCTGTAAGATGACGTCTATGCAAATTTCGCGCTCGGCGCATACGTGTGGCGCTATAGCGCCCCTCGGAACATGCAAAGCTGGTTTGCTGTAAATACGCGCTGTAACGTTCGTGAGCGTTAGTTATCGTTGAGATTCGACGTAGTGTGTTCATGTTAGTCAAGAATGCCTTTAAGAAGACGAAGAAGCCATTATCAACAGCTCACGGAGTTTGAACGAGGTCGTGTAATAGAGCTACGAGAAGGTGGATTTTCGTTCCGCAATATTGCAGAACGACTTGGCAGGAATGTAGCCACTGTGCATGATTGTTGGCAGCGGTGGTCAAGGGAATGTACTGCCTCAAGAAGACCGGCTTCCGCCCGGCCACGTGGCATTACTGAGAGGGAAGACCGCCGTGTACGGCGTATGGCCATGGCGCATCGTACCGCGTCTGCGGCAGCAATTCGAGCTGCAGTTGCCACCACAGTGACACAACGAACTTTTAAAAATCGATTACTTGAAGGACAGCTCCGAGCCAGACGTCCTGTAGCGTGCATTCCACTTACTCCAAACCACTGCCGTTTGCGACGTCAGTGGTGTCAAGCTAGAGCTCATTGGAGGACGGAGTGGAGATCTGTTGTGTTTTCTGATGAAAGCCGGTTCTGCCTGGATGCCAGTGATGGCCGTGTGTTGGTTAGAAGGATGCCAGGTGAACGCCTGCAACCAACCTGTCTGCGGCCGAGACACACTGGACCTACACCAGGAGTTATGGTCTGCGGAGCAATATCCTATGACAGCAGGAGCACTCTCGTGGTTAACCCACGCACCCTGAAGGCACAGTTGTACGTCGGTCTGGTGATTCAACCTGTTGTGCTGTCATTCATGAACGGCATTCCAGGGGGTGTTTTCCAACAGGATAACGCTCTCCCGCATACCACTGTTGTAACCCAACATGCTCTACAGAGTGTCGACATGTTGCCGTGGCTTGTAGATCACCAGATCTTTCACCAATCGAGCACGTGTGGGACATCATTGGACGACAACTCCAGCGTCACCTCCAACCAGCATTAACCGTCCTTGTATTGACCGACCAAGTGCAACAGGCATGGAACTCCATCCCACAAAGTGACATCCAGCACCTGTACGACACAATGCATGAACGTTTGCGTGCTTGCATTCAACATTCTGGCTGTTACACCGGTTATTAATGTACCAGCATTTCACATTTAAAATGGCTCTTCTCGCGCTTACAATAAGCTGTGATCCTGAAATCTTAATTGATTAAATATGTTACCTATACAAATGTATTGCCGCCATTTCATTCCTCTACAACTATTTTTTCGTGGTGTTGGGATTTTTTTTTTTTTCCGTCAGTGTAGTTTAATTTTTTCCGTGTGTATCTCATTGCCATCTGAGAACACACAGAATCCTGCCCCTACGTTACCGTTGATTTTAGAGCCATCGGTAAAGATCTCACTCCCCTTTCCAATTGGGAGGTCTTTATCCCATGTGGGACAGATTTCTTTGGCTGGGTGGCACGCCCAGTCAATTCTTGGCCATTTTACGTCAGATGACTGATAATGGTCACCAAGTAGTTGAGCATTCCTGCCAAATCTAAGGGATTGCATCCCTACTTCCCTTGCGATAATCACTGAGTGAGTCCGAGCACTCAGCATTGGGGAAGGTGCTGGAATTAACATCGTCAAGTTTTTCTATGCACAGCTGTCATTCGTGTTGAGGATGCATCAGGGAATTATCAGTTATATCGGGCGCTTTTAGGTCCCGGTTCCCAGGCAAGTTTTATTTCTGAATCTTGTGCTAACAGACTTGGCATGTGCAGGGATAAAACACGAGTGGCAATTTTATGTTTGGGTTTCTCAAGCTCGCGTGCCAATGGGGTAACATATTAAATTTAGGCCACATTACAAGACTACACCTACGTTTTCAACTTCAGCCTTTGTACTCAGCAAAATTAATTATTGGAGAATTGCCACACTCTCCACTTGATTCCTCTTCAGCAGAACTGTTTTCTGATGTGACTTTGGCTGACCCCAACTTTTACAAGCTTTCAGCGATTGATATATTGCTGGGAGTAAATATCTCTCTGCCGTTGTTGAAGGGAGATACCATTAAGGGAAGGAACGGCAAACCCTTTGCGATACGTTCGGAACTGGGCTGGATCGTTTCAGGTGAAGTGTCTACCTCTCGTGAGAAGTCATCTACAGTTCATGTGAATAACATTCAAGTAGATCTCAACGATTGTGTATCTAATTTTTGGAAACTGGATTCCGTTCCTGTGACTAGTCCTTTTACGAAGGCTAAACAAGCATGTGAAACTCATTTTCAAGAGACGAGAATGGCAGATACTTTGTGATGCTGCCTTTTCACTTACCTCCCTCACATCTAAGCTACTTGCCATGAAGCGCCTAAGGTCCTTGGAGAACTCACTCTCAAGGAACCCTGAATTATACAGACAGTATTGCTCCTTTATGAAAGAATACGAAGACCTGGGTCATATGCAAAGAGTGCCAGAAACTGAGATTTGTAAGCACGTGAGTTATTATCTTCCACATCATTGTGTAGTGAAGCCTTCGAGTAGTACTACAAGAGTCCGCGTGGTGTTTGTTGCTTCGGCCAAGAGCACCTCGGGGACTGTCGTTAAATTGCCTCCTTATGGTGGGTCCCAGAGTTCATCAAGAATTGTTCCGCATTCTCTTGAGATTTAGAACTTTCCGGGTGGCTTTGTGTGCAGACGTGGAAAAGATGTTTAGACAAATAGTTGTGCACCCAGAGAACACTGACTGTCAAAGAACCCTCTGGAGAGAATAACCTGAAGAGCCTGTACAGACCTTTAGATTGAACACAGTCACTTATGGCACTGCGTGTGCCCCATTCTTAGCAAGTAGATCTTTGAAGCAATTGGCTTTGGACGAAGAGGCTGCTTTCCCACGAGCATCCAGAGTGGTTTTGCGAGACTTCTATGTCGATGATCTCCTTTCAGGAGCCAATTCACAAGGGGAAGCCTCTGAGCTGCTAGAATTGTTGAAAAAGAGTGGTTTAATATTGCGTAAGTGAACATAGAGTGCTGCATCTGTTTAGACACTATTCCTGATGAGTTCAAGCACTGCAGTGACACCCTGAGATTTGGTTGTGACAAATCAATCAAGGTGCTTGGCATTGAGTGGTGTCCAACTAGGGATGCCTTCCAGTTTTCTGTTGCTGCCAACGAGAAGTTGGAGTATAGCAAGCTAGTCATACTTTCAGAAATTACTAAGATTATCGATCCCTTGGGTTGGCTGTCGCTAATAGTGATTAAGGCTAAGATTTTTCTTCAAGAGCTATGGAGTTCTAATCTGAGTTGGTACGATGAGCTTCCCCAACAGTACAAGAACCATTGGATCAAGTTCCAGTCACAACTTTCCTGTCTCAGGATTCTTAGATGTATGATGTCTCCAACTTCTGATTACCTTGAAAATTCATGCCTTCATGAATTTTGAGAAAGCTTGCTGTGCAGTGATTTACATTCTTTCAGTGGGTTTGGACTCCTCAGTGCACGTATCTTTACTAGTTGCCAAGTCCAGAGTTGCTCCCTTAAAGAAGCAATCGCTGCCTAGGCTGGAACTTTGCTCTGCCCTGTTGTTGGCAAATCTGCTGGAAGCTGTTCTTCCATGTCTCGACATTCCAATCAAGAAAAGTTTTGCGTGGACAGATTCAAGAGTTACGCTCGCTTTTATTTCGTCGGAACCACAACGCTGGCTTCCTTTTGTAGCTAATTGAGTGAAAAGAATCCAGGAGGCGATCCCCTTTGTGGAACGGCATCACAGTGCCTGTACGCAGAACCTCGCTGACTGTGCCACCAGAGGTATTTCAGCTTTGGAGTTAGTTCAGCGTGACATGTGGTTAAGAGGTCCAGATTGGTTACAGTAGCCGAGTGTTTAACGTTTAGATGGAGATGAGCTTCAGGAGTTATCGTTTTCTGAACTACATTTGAGAGAAGAAAGGAAAAGTTATGTGACAGCAGCCAGCCAAAGTACAGATCTGTCCTTTATTATCAAGTTTTCATCTTGGACCAGATTGTGCCGCGTGACAGCCTGGTGTTTGCGATTCACACAAAACTGTGCTAATTCGTTATCTAAAGGAAACTTTTGCCATTTGAGTAGAGATGAACTTCTTAAGGTCACTTATGTAATAGTGAAGTTCGTCCAATCCTCTGAGTTCGCTGATGAGTTGGCATGCCTTCATGCTGGAAGAGCCATTAAGTCATGAAGTAAAATTCTACCATTGATTCCCTTTGTGGACTCTGAGGGTCTTTTACGAGTTGGTGGGAGACTTAGAAATGCCCCAGTTGCAAATAATGTTCAACAGAATCAGTTGTGAAACATTATCATCACACTCATTTCCACGCAAGCGCCCGTCTTCTACTAGCTGTCATCCGACAAAATTTTTGGATTCTCTGCGGCAGAGATGTCACGCGAAGATTTGTGCGTCCTGTGACATGCTTCCGTCATTCTGCTACTCCAGCCACTCAGCTTATGGGTAACTTGTCCTCAAGGAGAGTAATTCCTTCTAGAGTATTTTATGTAACGGGTCTAGACTTTGCTGGTTCCTTTCAATGCAGAGAAAGAGTGGGACGAGGAAGAAAGCTTTTCTTTCAAGATTTACATTGCAGTTTTCGTGTGTTTCTCAACGAGAGCGATTCATCTTGAAATTGTTGGAGACCTTACTTCTGACGCCTTCATTACAGCTCTTAAGATATTTATTGCACGTCGAGGTAAGCCCAGTGAGATTTCTAGTGATTGCGCCACGAATTTCGTTGGTGCAGATCGTGATTTGCGTCGCGTTCTTAAGCAAGTGCTCAATTCAACCGATGACAACAGTGCTGCTACGTTTTCCTTTTCCGAAGGCATCAAGTGGAATTTTAAACCTCCTTGAGCGCCTCATTTTGGGGGTCTTTGGGAAGCGGGAGTAAAGTCACTGAAGTTCCATCTTAAACGGACAGTGGGCAATGCTTGTTTTTCTCTGGAGGAGTTCATCACACTTTCAGCACAAGTTAAGGCTTGCCTGAATTCTAGGCCCTGTGCCCTATTTCTGAAGACCCTAATGATCTGGATGCCTTGGCGCCTGGACACTTCTTGGTGGTAGCTCCCTTGACGGCTCTCCCTGAGTTAGATCTCACCACAGTTCCGATTTCTCGCCTTAAGAGGTGGGAATTGATCCAACGCTTAGTTCAGCAGTTTTGGAGGCGATGGAGGTTAGAATACCTTACACAACCCCAACTTGTGCCTTAAGTTTTGTACTTTTAGACCGGACCTTACAGTTGGTGGTCTTATGCTAATCAAAAACGAACTAATGCCTGCATTGCGTTGGAAACTTGCCAGAGTTATAGATACACATCCCGGCAGTAATGACAAGGTGCGAGTTGTGACTGTTAGAACTGATTCCGGAATTCTCAAGAGACCGACAGTTAAACTGTGTCCATTACCGTTAGATTGACTGTAAGGTACCTTTTCATATCATTAATTTGATAGTTGACTCTATTCATTCTCGCATTGTAATTTTCAACCTATTGTTGTGTTCAAATACCTAATTTATAGTGTTGAAGGTGATTTGTTTTACTTTATGTGTTAAAAGCTTGAGCTTTCAAGGTGGGAGTAATGTACAATACTTAGTTTCATTTGTTGTTATCGTAGCCAATAGATGGCGCCACAGAGCTGCGACTCTGGTTTTTGCTCTTGCTGTTGAGAGGTTCAGTAGTAGTGATGTGGTTGTGAGTTGATGTATTTCTGTTCTCGTCTGTGTAACGAGTGTGAGTTGCTTACGACAACATTTGTTTATGTTTATAGAGTATCAAGTGGTTTATTGATATAAGGTTGTGTTATTAAAAGAGCTCAAGTAGAGCTTCAAATTCATACAGTCCTCTATTAGTGCGTGTTAAATATTCTTCACCTGGTATTCGGCTGAAGGTCGAATGCACTCCTCCGATTGAATGACTCATATGCCGTCGATTAAAGCTTTCATTTGTTTTGTTTGTAAGTATACTAAAAGCAGTTCTCTTTCTCCTTGGTTGGAGCTGTTCGGAACATTTCACATGCTACTACTATGCATTTAAAATGTCGCGCAAGCGCCATTGTGCAAACGCTACGAAACTCCTTTGTTATGTGTATTGCCCTCACGGTAGGTACGGCCATACTAGAAGCGTAAATTAGTGGTCTGAGGGACACAAAAATGAATATGCACAACGTGTGAATGAATTTACTGAAAATTCTGACTGGAAAAGAAAGTTATGTGCTTTAAAACGATTTCCTTTTTTTAAAGACCTTATAGAGCAGGGGTGGCCTGTGTTTGAGGAACCAATATCTACCTTAAGCTATCATTCCCTATTATGATCTACCATGGCTTATCGCAGTGATATAGGCATATTTAAATAGGAATAAACCTATATCACGAGTGTTTCGTTAGTGTGTGTGCTTTTGTAAGTTTTGAAACTAATACAGAAGAATAATATTTAAATCAGTTTTTATTTCTGAAACACTTTTTCAAACAAATTATATAATTTCACTTTTATATATATTTTTTTATTTTCAGTTAGGAGTGCTTATTTTCCGGAAGTTTTCGGCGTTGTACTCCGGAAATTTTCAGCAGTTTGATTTTTGTTTTAGAAATTTTCTATATTTTTCTCTTGAAAATTTTTTTTTTAAAACCAAAGTCAACCTCCCCCCCCCCCCTGTTCCCTTGGTTGGTGGCCAAAGCAAAACAATTCCACCGGGAGTTGGGAAATCCCATTGCCAATCTACCCCCGCAAAGAGAAGAGACAGGTCCACTCTGTGTCTACCCAATTCCATTGGGAGAGATCCCCTCCCACCCCCATCCAATGTTATGTTTCTCCTCTGATAGTGTGTTAACTCTTCTTTCCTTCATGATATGGTGCTGGGTTTCCCTGGAGCTACTCCAAACAAAAGAAGTTCCTCACCCTTTTCTTTTCCCAGCAGCATCCCATTGTCCTTGCCCCCACCTGACTTTTTCACTCCTCCCCCTTTTCCCCACCCTTGGTTATCCTTGCCATCACTGCTCCTGGTGAAGTGCTATTCTGCAGAATAGGCTCTGTTCCTGACATCTCATGTAATTCATTGAAAACATTTTATTCAACTGCATTCATTGAAACATTTTTTTCAACTGCATTCATTGAAACATTTTATTCAACTGCAACTACTAGTTTATTCCATAGTTTTATTTACACCAAAAACTTCACTGTGAATTTATAGAGGCTATGATTTATTACGTGAATATATTAGGTGTGCAACTTAATTCTCGGCCACAGGCACGATACGTTGACAGCAAATCGAATACGTACCTAATCAGGGAAATAATCCCCATCGTGTTGGATACATTTCAGTCATCGGTCAGGGAGCTGCCGAATGCCACTGCGGAAAAAAGAGGGCTGTTTCGAGTTGATAAAGTCATCAATACTTGTGTGGACCTCCTCGACAGAAGTGAAGTGCGTATCACTCAGGTGATGTTGCAGGGAGAGAAAGAGGTGATAATCCGACGGGGCGAAGTCTAGAAAATGCGCCGGGTGGGACAAAATCTCCCATCCCAGGTCGGTGATCGTGTTTAAAGTCGTTTTAAGCAACAGGACCGACCTTCTGTCACTGCCGGTGTATGGCCTTTTCGCCTCCATTGCGTTACTCACACGAATAAGTTGCTGACAATAACGCTCAGCACTGACCGTTTTACCAGGTTTGAGCAACTCATAGTTACGATACCGCGCTGATCCCATCATATGTAAAGCAACAAGTTCCTGGCATGGATATTCGGTTTGGCGGTACTGGTGGTAGGCTGACCTGGATAAACCCACAATTTGCGCCGCTTAGGATTATCGTAGAGGATCCACTTCTCATCTCAGGCCAAAATCTTGTGGAGGAAATCCTCTTCCTTGAATCTGTAGAGAAAGGGCACAGCAACATCGTAGCTCGCAGCTGTGAGTTGGTGGGGCACCCAACGGCCCTCCTTGTGAATCCGTCCAAGCTTGTGCAGGCGCTTTGCAATGGCTTGCCGGGTTACTTAGAGTTCCTGGGCGAGCTCTGACTGTGTGCGGCAGGGATCCGCGTCCAACAGTTGTTCCAGTTCCTCATCGTCAACTTTCTGTGGCTGTCCCGGACGTTCTGCATCCCGGAGATCGAAATTTCCCTGCTTAAACCGCTGGAACCACTTCTTACACGTACTGTGGGACACAGCAGCTTCACCCAAAGCAGCACCAGTCATTTGCTGTGCTTCCGCGGAACTTTTTTCAGCTAAAACGCGAACAGGAGGCAGTGCCTCAAATGTTGCTTCTCAAACGACATTGCTTTCACCGTCAACTTTCGTCCCTTTTGTCACTACAGCTGTGAGTGGTTACGGTTGCCTGGAAAGCTATTGGATGGCCTGCAATCAGCCATTATCGCCTACAGCTAATTGCATTTGCCGACGTTCTATGATCCCTTGCGGTCAGGGGCCGAGATTTAAGTTGCACACCTAATACAAATCACTTAAAGTATAAACTGAACAAACTTTGTCATATACATTTCATAGTCTTTTCTGCACAACAAAATACACCGTTGACATAGGTAGGAGGCAGGCATTAAATATGTAAGTTGCTTTTTAGCACGTCTTATGTAAAAAAAGATCGTGCTTCTGTTATCGGTTTGTCCGTCCGTCCGTTCGTCCCCGCGGTATCTCTGCAACTATTAGTCCGATTTGAAAAATTCTTTTTGCATTCGGAAACTTGAAATATGCGAATGATGATCCTTTATTTCGTTTTTTTTTACGATGCATAATTTTGCCGCTAGGGGGCGTAAATGCAGATGATGTCGAATTCAAAATTACGTTTTAATCCACATATTTGCTTCTAAACATCCGATTGAAAAAATTCTTTTATCTTTCGATTCCATTTATGTCGAAAAGTGTTTTAAATATAGTTTCATTTTCAAATTACACATAGATTTTCCGCTAGGGGGCGTAACAGTAAATTACAATTTTCCCGATAACTCTTCTCCTAAAACTCCGATTTGAAAAATCTTTTTTCAGCGGATACATCTCCTAATGGAAAATCCTTTGCATGTAATTTTGAATTTTTGGTAAAGAATACTTTGGCCACCAGGGGGCGTAAGTGTTAATTTTTTGCTTCTGAAGTATTTGCCATAAAATCTGAGCTTCTAGAATATCGATTGGAAAAATTCTTTCGTGGACTGATGCCACTCACATCGATAAACCTTTTCGGAATATTTTCTTCCTAAAATATCTCACAGTTTCTCCGCCAAGGATCGTAGATGTATATCTTATTTTTAACAATATCTCTACTTCTAGGAATCCGATTTGAAAAATGTTTTCTTTGTTCGATAGTGTTTTCCGTGTGACATGTTTTTCATATAATTTCAAAATTTTCAAGTAATTCATAGACTTTCTGCTAGGGGGCGTATAGGTAAATTGCGTTTCGCCCTATATCTCTGCTTCTAAACCTCCGATTTGAAAAATTCTTTCTGCACCGGATATAGCTCCTGATGGGAAATCGTTTGCACATAATTTCTAATTTTTGTAAAAAAATTAATTTGGCCACCAGGTGGCGTAAATCAGAATTTCCGCTTCTGATGTATTTGCTGCAAAATATGAACTTCTAAATTCGATTAAAAAAAGATGTTGTTTGTTGACCGATACTACTCATGTCGACAAACCTTTTAGGAACATTTTCTTCTTGAAATAGTGCATGATTTCTACGCCAGGGGGCGTAGATGTATATCTTATTTTTGTCAATATCTCTACTTCTAGGGGTTCGATTTGAAAAATTCCTTTTTTGTTGGTTAGTGTTTCCAGTATGACATGTGCTTCATATAATTTCAAAATTTTCAAGTAATTCATAGACTTTCTGCTAGGGGGCGTAAAGCTAAAATTGCGTTTCTCCCTATATCTCTGCTTCTAAATCTCCGATTTGAAAAATTCTTTCTGCACCGGATACAGCTCCTGATGGGAAATCGTTTGCACATAATTTCTAATTTTTGTAAAAAAAAAAATGGTTTGGCCACCAGGGGGCGTAAATTTTAATTTCCGCTTCTGATGTATTTGCAGCAAAATATGAGCTTCTAAATTCTCAATTGAAAAAAAGTCGTTTGTAGACCGAACTACTCGTGTCGACAAACCTTTTAGAAATAGTTTCTTCTAAAAATAGTGCATGGTTTCTGCGCCAGGGGGCGTAGACGTATATCTTATTTTTGTCAATATCTCGACTTCTAGGAGTCCGATTTAAAAAATTCCTTTGTTGGATAGTGTTTCTAGTGTGACATGTTTTTCCTAAAACTTCAAAATTTTCAAGTAATTCATAGACTTTCCGCTAGGGGGCGTATAGGTACATTGCGTTTCCCACTATTTCTCTGCTTCTAAACCTCCGATTAAAAAAATTCCTTCTGCACCAGATATAGCTCCTGATGAGAAATCCTTTGCACATAATTTCTAATTTTTGTAAAAAAAATGGTATGGCGGCGTAAATCTTAATTTCCACTTCTGATTGGTTGCAGGCGCTCACCTGGCCTCCTTCTAACCAAAACACGGCCATCACTGGCGCCCAGGCAGAACCGGCTTTCATCAGAAAACACAACAGATCTCCACTCCGTCCTCCAATGAGCTCTAGCTTGACACCACTGACGTCGCAAACGGCAGTGGTTTGGAGTAAGTGAAATGCACGCTACAGGACGTCTGGCTCGGATCTGTCCTTCAAGTAACCGATTTGTATCAGTTCGTTGTGTCACTGTGGTGGCAACTGCAGCTCGAATTGCTGCCGCAGACGCGGTACGATGCGCCACGGCCATACGCCGTACACGGCGGTCTTCCCTCTCAGTAGTGCCACGTGGCCGGCCGGAACCCGGTCTTCTTGAGGCAGTACCTTCCCTTGACCACCGCTACCAACAATCATGCACAGTGGCTACATTCCTGCCAAGTCGTTCTGCAATATTGCGGAACGAAAATCCACCTTCTCGTAGCCCTATTACACGACCTCGTCCAAACTCTGTGAGCTGTTGATAATGGCTTCTTCGTCTTCTTAAAGGCATTCTTAACTAACATCAACACACTACGTCGAATCTCAATGAATACTAACGCTCACGAACGTTACAGCGCGTATTTACAGCAAACCTGCTTTGCATGTTCCGAGGGGCGCTACTAGCGCCACACGTATGCGCCGAGCGCGAAATTTGCATAGACGTCATCTTACAGATGTACTCTCACCGCCTACCAACTGTCGTTTATCTAACACAACCCCTTCTTGGTGTTGGGGTTGTTTTTTTTTTTTTTTCCGTCAGTGTATGTTCTGAGATTAAACATTGTTTTCATGCATTTTATCCCTCTCATGAATAATCTGCTTTTTCTGTCTAATATTAATTACAGCATATATGCTTTAATTAAACTTTCCTCTTTTGGTTCTCTTTTGATATTTAAAGTCTTTCTTGTTACCTTTTCTTTCTTTACATCATATCTTACTTTTTTTGGTAAAATCAGTGAGATGTAGCTAAAAGATCATTCCTTGCACAGTGAATGTGGCATGTGTGTTTTGTCTATCAAGCTTATTACCTGTCTCTGTTTTATCAACAGTTTGTAATTTCTTCAAAGCCAAGGTATTTGTGGTAGCTGAAACATTCAAATATTTATTGTGGTTTATTTGCTCACAGTTCATGTTCTGATTAGCTCAGCATAATTAGCCTGTACTGTTTTGCACATCAGTGTAAATCTCTTGAACCCAATATTTAGAGAGTTGTTACAGATTTCCTGTATTGTGTATATATTTTTTATATTATTTGGTATTCTTGTTGTGTATCCATGCATCCCCACCCTTCATATTTTGTTTTCCCGTTAGGACTGAAGGACTAAGCCTTTTAAGAGAAAAGATACTCATACCTGGTGTGTCACCCATTGTATGTGAAGGAAATCATTTTGCTCCTGCTAGTGAAAGTTACTGAAGGTGAGATTTAACTATTTGAGATAAGTGTTTTGTATTGGATTTACATATAAATTTCAATACAAATATTTGTCTCTGATGGTCAGAATTGCAGCAGTAAGCTAAGTTCCAGCTACAAATACTGTTGGGTAAGCTTTTCTTTCCTCGCATATATAAAAATGACTTCAAGAATGTTTAATATGTATGTGGGCATCAACTCATAATAATATTTCTTCATGTTCTAATTAGCTCATTCTCTTTGTCTTGTGTAACTAGAGCTATATTGAACCCCCATTAGGAAATGATAGTACTGACATATTTTCTACAGCTTACAATGTACATAATGAGTGTGAAATGCAGCTCACAGCTAGGCTTTTTGATGACAGAAATGGGGGGGATCTTGAATTCAGCTGAAGTAAAAATATAACAGCATAAAATTATAAAGATATTAATTGCAATGTATGAAAATGTATAGTTATGGTAAACAAAGTACTTGAGAATCAGATGAAATAGGCTGTCATAAGAAGTTCTAGCTTAAAAGGTCAGCATTCTTTTTGGAAATCAGATTTTCGCACTGGAGTTGTTACATGGATAACAGTGAACTAAAGATAATTTAGTATCTGATGGCAGGAAATTTGCACTTCTATATTTCCCATGCACTTCTTATTATTTATCCATTAATTTTTCTGGCCATAAAATGTAGGTTAAATGTGCATTAGCATATGGGCTGCTGTTAACAATGCTCTCTGTCATTAGAGCTAAACTTAATCACCTTGTTGTGTTAAAACCACACTGTATGTGATCAGATTTTTCTATTCTTGAACATATGTTGTGCTAGCAACAAACTGCAAGATTTATCCTCAATGAATTCTTTATTACTAAATATAACCTTGCTCATAAATGGTGTACGTATATTTTAAAAACCAAATAAAAAATCCTTATTATATACACACGTCTGTTTCATTTACTACTTAAAAGCTATTAACTTATTACATTATGAATGTGCCTCTCTTAATAGTGATGTGTATTAGAAGTATAATATTTTGAATGCAGTTGGATTTATTTTAAAAGAGATCTTACGGTAGGAATTATTTCTGCTGCTTATGTAAATCTGATTTTACCAAGTCAGATTTCCTTTACTATCAACAGGACTTGTAAATCCTATTTCCACAAACTAATAATTTGTATATTTTCTTGCTATATTTTGAAACTGCACCCTTTAAAAAGGTAACCCCCCCCCCCAAAAAAAAAAAAACAGTTCCCTTCCTATTAAGGCCTGTAGTTTTAAAATTATTTACATTCATACCTTTGAAGCCCACCACAGTTCTAACCAAACCAGTTGGAATTTCCTACCTACCTACATTTGAAGAAACTAAAATCAGTCAAGTGCTTAAAGCAATTATAAAAACTAAAATGAAGACATAGTAACGTCATATTTTGAGTCTGATTTTTTAATTTCTTTGAACAAGCTCGCAGATTCCCCATTTTTTCTTAAAGGCTTGGAAATAAAATCTAGATATTTCATGAATTTTTGTTTTTTTAAATAATGTTCAATGGGAATAATGTTTGCCCTTCCCTTTGTTTATTTGCGTAAGAACAATCATAATTGTTCTTCAAGTAAAACATACGTGGAATGTCGTTGTTTACTTTAATTTTCCTCCTGCAGGGATCGCATTCCTCCTAAAATTCCTAATATTTTGTGACCCTCCTTAAATTCCTAAAATTATACCTAAAATTTGCTATTCTTCCTAAAATTTTCGTAAGCTTATTTATTAAAAATACAACCGTTATTAACGCCAATAAATTTACCATTACGGTAAGGTAAAAAGACCTGTTATTGTAGAAACACAGCCTATATGCTGTGCTGCTGAAGGGAGGGAAAATGACGCCATCGAGATGCACTTGCTTCGGGGTGGGCGCTCCACTTTTGTGCCTTCGGACAGTTTTTGAGAGTAACAAGAGATCTACGGGAAAAGGGGAGGGGTCATTTTCACCCCTGGTTTGCGCTTTGCAGACGAACTCCGTGGCACGCAGAAGATCGTACTTTATTTTTGGACATGCCTCGTGGAACCTCCTCTTTCTGCTGATGTTTTGTTATTGTAAACCGCAGGTGGGTGGAAGCAAAGAGGAAACATGTGGTCTCCTTCCGTAACCACCGGTAATGATGATGGGATGGTAGCTGAGTGTTATTGTGGCAGGCAGTAGAGCACGTGATCATTGACCTTTGATCGTGCGTCGGCGACAGCGACCTTCGATGCGCAATATATCTCGGCTCCGACTTGCTTTGACTGAACTTGCGTGAGATGCGTATGATAGTTTCTGGTTTTGCATCTTTTATGGTGTTCTCTGTGCTGTGTGCAGGTTCAGTTCTCTAGTGGTGATTTGCTTTTTTTTTTTTTTCTATCTTCTGACATCCTCGCAGCCAAACTTCAGGAAGTTGTCTGGTTTTGCAATATTGGAACGTGTTTTTGTACTTCCCTTTCATTTTCTGGTTAGTAATACAAGTGTTTAAGATGCCTAAATCCAAAACGAAATTTCAAGATGCGTGGCTCGCCAAAGAATTGGACGGAGTGAAGTTGAAAGAATGGTGTTCTGCAACTGAAACAATATTTTGTGCTAAGTGTATATTGTGTTCAGAAATTTTCAATATTTCTAATAGTGGCTTTTCACAAGTAAAAGCGCATCATAAAGGGAAAAAACATTTGCAGAAATTTCAAAGTAAATTTCAAAATAAGTCCATCCTGAAAGCCTTTGGAGGACGGGATCTTCAGCCCAAAACAAATATTAGTGAAGTACTGAGTCATGATTTACAGTTGGCTAAAGCCGAAGCATTATGGGCCATGAAAGTTGCTAAGGACAATATGTCTTTTGTTTCATGCACTGAAACAGTTTAATTTTTCAAAGAAATGTTTCCTGATTCTGCTATTGCAGCCAAAATGCAACTTAAAAAAAAAGTTGCTTATGTGATATCACATGGATTGTCAAAATATTTTGAAGAGGATTTGAAAAAAGACATTGCATCTAGTAGCCCAGGAAAGGTTACTATAGCATTTGATGAAACTACAAATACACAAGTGAAACGGCAGTTGGATGTGTATCTCAGGTACTGGTCTTCAGAAATAAATTCAGTTTCTTGCCGATACCTAACAAGCGTTTTTCTGGGTCATGCAACAGCAGATATTTTGCTAAAAGAAATTCTTGATGTGTTATCATCCTTCAATATTTCGTTGAACAGAATTATTTGTTGTATCCATGGACAGCCCAAATGTAAATAAGTACTTTTAACGCAAATTCAATGAAGTTGTAAAACAAGAAACAGGCCAGAAATCTTTGGAACTAGGGTTTTGCAACCTGCATGTTGTTAGTAATGCATTTTAAATTTTTTTGACAAGCTTAAATATAGATTTTGACGAATTTGCTACTGATATGCATTACTTTTTAAAGAGTAGTGCTGCAAGACGAGAGGATTATAAATCTGTCGAGGATATAACATTGGTCACAGCCAAATTTCTTTTGCGTCATGTCAGCAACAGATGGTTAACCGTTGGTTCTGTAGCCCAGAGGCTCTTGGATCAATGGCTAAATATTACAGAATATTTTTTAAACTTCTTGCCATCTCAAAAAATATTTGAAAAACAACTATGCAATTCGGCAAGGTATAAAAGAATTCACTGTTTCCTGAAAAATGAGCTAACTCCTTGCTATTTAGCATTAATTTCATTTTCACACCAAAATTTTGAAAAGTTTTCATTATGTTATCAGAGTGAAGAACCAAAAATACACCAGTTATATTCTGATTTAAATACTTTAATGAGAAATGTTATGGCTCAGTTTATCTAAGATGATGTTATTGCAGGGAAATTTGGAGAAGACCTAAAGAATGTAGATTTTGAAAACAAAAATTCATGGGAAAAACTAGGGAGTTAGAAGTGGGTATGAAGACAAAAAATCTCCTCAGGAATGTTCAGGAGACCAGGCAGAAATTATTACTCTTAGATGTAAGATCATCACTAATTGCAACCACAAAATATTAAAGTCAAATTTGCCATTCTGCAATCAAAAGCTAAGAGACATAAAAGTTTTAAAGGTAAAAGAACCAAAGAAAGAGTCAACTCAACTTTCAGTCACTGAAGGACTTTCAGAAATAACCAGAATTTCAAGTGTTTTGCATCTTTCTGAGGAACAAATTGATAGAGTAAGGAAGAGTGGAAACTTTTAAATTGCGATAAGCCAACTCTAGATGAACTAGTGAAATTTTCAGAGGAAGGGCATATTCCAGTGCGGATTGATCATTACTGGCGTAATATATTTATTATTAAAGACTCTAGCGGAAAAGAAAAATACTCAAATCTTGCTAAACTCATCAAGTCAATTTTAGTTTTACCTCATGGTAATGCTGATGCAGAAAGGGGATTTTCGGTTAACACTGCTCTGTTAAGGAAGGACAAGGCTAACTTAAAAGACTCAACTATAACATCATTAAGAATAGTTAAAGGGGCCATTAAACACTATGGATGTGTAAGTAAAGTTCCCTTAACAAGAAATTTGTTAAATAGTGTTCGTGATTCACATAAATTTTATAAAGAGTATGTTGATAAGCTGAAGGAAGAAGAATGAAAAAAGGTAAAAGAAAGGAAGCAGAAAGAGAGGGAAAATAAGGAAAAGCAGCTAGAGAAAAAAAGAAAAGCTGAGTTTGATGACAAAATAAAAGAAAATGATGCAGAAATAAATAGGCTTAAAAAAGATAAAGAAGCCTCCCTAGCAGTAATTCAAGAGGGAACAGAAAGAATGAGAAAAGCTGTAGAAAAACAAAATACTGTTGAAATAGCAGTTGCCTCTAACTTGATCATACAAGGTTCAGCTGAAATAAAGAAAACTGAAAGTAAATTAGTTGTGGTGGAAGCAGAAAAAGATAGGCTTATCAGGAAAAGGTTAAAACAATAATATGAAAAAAGTAATTCAGTGAACAATTGTACATAGTTCTTGGTTTTCAATTACCTTTTTAGGATATTATAATTTAATGTGAAACCTGAAAACTTTACTGTGAAAATCGTGAATTGCTTCTGGTTCAACAGCATATTAATGTTCAAAGTGAAACTTGAATGTGGTAAATATACTTGAATATGATAATAACACGCGAAAAGATAAGAACTGAACATTAGAAGTAAATCATACTTAAACTTTAGATATTAGACGTTATGCAAAAAATTTGAGTGTGAACTTCGACCATATATACTAATGGACTGCGCATTGGCAATAGCTGCATCAAAGCCGCCATGGCTCAAACATTGGGCACGTCATCATCAGACTCCAAATTTCGTGTAAAAATGCTGTTATGATTACTAATTTACGCTGCAGAACTTCAGTGTTTTCGGTGTATTATGTGAATGCGCCTCATATATAATGAAAACTCTTCAGGTAAGTTTACTTATGAGCTATATACATGCATGATCGCGTTGTTTACATTTTGTGATTTATAATGTGATGAACATTTGCGAAGAATTTGGAACATGCATTCCATTTTTTTCTTAAGTTACTATATTTTTATATCAATAGCTGCAAGTTTCTGGTTAAGTAATTGAACTTTATTGACTTAGGTATTTAATTCGTTTCTTACCCATGAAAAATCATAGAACTTCCTTTACTATATCGCTCAGAGCAACCATAAGCACAGCAGGTGTAACCCATCTTTTTGACTGATGTCATGTGATTTTATGTTGGAGCCAGATTTTGATGTCATGCGCAGCCTATCAGTATATATGGTTGAAGGGTGTGAAGCAAACTCTTTACAATGTATACAAAGTTGTTTTACTAGATGTATACAAATATACATCTAGTTTTTATTAAAATACACTCCTAAAATTTTCCTAAAATTTTTCTAAAAATTCCTAAAATTCCTACCTAAAATTTTCCAGAAGTATGCTATGATCCTTGCTCCTGACAAAATGGCAGAAGTGTTCCCTCCCTTTAAAGGGCGATCTTTTGAAAATTTCACTCATAATACAAATTCTCTAAAGCTCGACCGTTACAATTTCTATGATAAAAAATATTTTGCGATAATCCGCTAAGACAGAGAAAGATTTTAAACACTTTATAAAATTACGTTTAATCTAAACACATTTTAAATAGTCAGTTCATATACGTCTCAGTCGTTACGAAGGCGCTTTTTTAAATCTCTTTTTCTCCATGAAAATCTAAGTTTTTGTACTGAAATTCCTTTCATGTAAACCTAAGAGTCTCTTAAACCTATTCCACTGCTTTTCCATTGCGCTTATAATTTAAGACAATGTAAAATCTTAAGAAAACGAAGAGGGTCTCACTAATGCTTTCCTAAGGAAAATCGTCTGCTTTTGCATCTTGAGGGTAACCACGCCAAAGCTGGCGGTACTACATTCACCGCGGAAGCGTACAAACCTGGCTTCACTTTGCTAGCACGGGAAGAGTTGGCGACAGCGTCTCCTCTTATTCCTACCTCCATGACTTGCTCATCAGTTCTGGTCGCTATATCGATATGTGTCGTTGCAGACGCTTCAAGACTCAAGTGCAATAATCAGCACACATTAATTTGTGGAGGAACGGCATGCTGGTAGACTACACCATTATGATAAAAGAAAATTATCACCTTCCCAGCTTATTTAGTTTGACGGGCTTTCTTCGGAAGAGGCGAGCCTGTGTGTTTGCAGACACTCGTTGCTCACTTCGTGAGGAGGTCCAAATAGTGGATCCATGTTTCATCGGAAGTTATTACTGTGTTTAGAAAGTTTGGATCCTTTGGAATTATTTGTTTCCACTCATGACACACCTGAACTCTGGCTAACAATTGTTCTCTCGTTAAGTGATGAGGTACTCATCAGGAACACACACGATGCAGCAGTAATTTGTCGCGTAGAATGCGGAGTACCGACGTTTTTGAAATGTCAGTTAACGCCTATGTGTCTTCACACGTCATTCGTCGATCTTCTTGCAGGATTGCACAAACAGTGTTAACAATACACTCTGTTAGAACACTTACAGGTTGACCAGGCATAGGAGCGAGTTCTGCCGACAAACGCCCTTTTTTTAAAATCATGGTGCCATCTTCAAATCGTTGACTCACTGAAACATTTATCTTTGTAAGTTTTTTTCATTAAGCCAACTGTTTCTGGAAAAGTTTTACCCAAACGATAGCAAAATTTTATCGCACAACGCATTTCACTTCTTAACTCTGAATCACTCACCTCCATAGCTGTATGGTGAAATGCAGACGTACGTTAAACAACTGCGCAATAACAAAACCAGAGTCGTCTTCCACGACTAATAACTGTTGCCATAGATACTTTCTTAATTCAGCAACGGCGGTTTGGCTGATACCGAAGTAGATCCAATGGACAGTGTCCATTGGATTTTTCGTAGATCCTGCGGTACTTCAGCAAGAAGATAAGATATGGACATATAATATTTACTGCTAAAGGAATAATGGGTTGGATTACGGCTTTTAAACTAGTATGAAGTAAAAAGAAAGGAATTTAAAGTTTAGCTGTACTTGAAGCGAGCTGCAGTTTCCACGTATGATTCAATCGCCCATGGGGTCAGCAAGGGTGGTTGATGGAGCGTGGAATTTTGCCTGTTCTGGGCTATGTCTTTTGATTTCGTTCCTGTGGGCTCTGTTTTTGCTTTACGGCGCGCGGGTATCTGACTGAGCAGTTACACTTTACTGTCTAACATTTTCCTTTTTTTCTTTCCTATTATAGCCTATCCTAATCTTACAGCTTCCTATTTCTAAGTACTGTTTAACACGGAACGTCAGACACTACCTACTTAAAATCCTCTACCCCGTGAATTATTCATTTAATTATATCCAATTTTATTCAGCAGTCAGCATTTGGAAAAATCACTGCAACGTTTTCTTTACTGTGCATAAGCTTCATATACAGGGTGTCCGAATGATGACTGCTCTGAATGTACGAATTGAAGTAATGTAACAGTAAAGAGATTTTGAATGGAATTACAGTAGAAGTAACCCCAACGCGCGCGCAGCTGTCATTCCCGAGCGCTTGGTCGACGGAGGAAGACGTGTGGATTGATCACTTGTCTCGACACAAGGACAATGGTATTGACGGTTGAACAGAGTGTGTTTTTTGGTGGAACATGTCATTCTCCATGACGACCTGCGCACGGACGAAGTGCGAAAACAATTTTGTGATGCAGAGGTCTCCCATCGTAATGCGGTACGTCAGCTCATAGCGAATTTTCGGGAAACGCAGTGTTCTGGATGCCTACCGCTCCGGTAAGCCCTCCACGGCAGACAAGACCGTAATGGATACAGAGGAGCCGGCTGTCACAACAAGCTGAAGAGTACGGCCCACGATATTCTGCCCCGCATGGGAATAACTGGTTTTGCAGTTATTTGGGGAGTAATGGCCCGAGCTGAATTTTGTGTGTGATGTTTTCGCATTTTCATGCCTTTTGTTGTTATTTTGACACGTACCTGCTTCAGTTGTAGTTTGCTGAGGTTGTGACTGCGCCAGCGCCGGAGTTTAGTTTCTCGTTCTCTTTTCTTCTCCGTTTTGTGTTTCCCTCTTTGTTTTTCCAGGCTGGTCAGCCAGACTTACCTGCACGTTTGCAGTGTGCGGTGACCGGTAAGGTGGAAAAGAGGATGGTTGAGGTTTCTGGAGGCCGGGGTGTTGTTGTCGCCAGCTACCAACACTTCACTTTGCCCCCTGCTTCACCCTAAACGGGCAGCTGGGAACTAACCCACTCTTAGTCAATGAAGTCTGTGTGCCGAGTGGAGTCAAGGCTTCTAACGGCTTGTCTTTGCGCACGACAGGGTGAGTCTGGGGGTAGCGTGGGTATGCCAAGGAGTGTAATCAGTACACGAGAAACTCTTAAGTACTCGCTGAGGGCATGTCTTCCCTATCAACTTGCTGTATCCGCTGCTCAGTCTCAGAGCCGTGTCCTGCACCCTATGGGGCTTGCGGACCTCCGGCTCTTCCATGGTGGGTGGGGAGATTGGCTGACGAATTTTTACATTTATGGATTCTGTATATCCTGTCAAACAGAAGTATCTTTTGGATAAGGAGCCTAGCTCCGCGCCTAAGAAACTACGTACTTTGCCAGCTCACAATGCCCGATTCTTTATCATTCATGCACCGCAAGACCTCAGAAATTTAGTATGAAATCTCCATTCTGGATTCAATGCCCTGTAGAGTGCCGTCAAGTCCCCCCAAAGTATGAAGAAGTTGCAATCAGATGCTCTCTTGGTGGAAATGTCAACTCGACATCACGGTGAATTGCTACTAAATGTCTTCAACTTTGGTGGTGTCCTTGTAAATATCAAGCCTCACCAGTCCCTGAATTTATACAGCGGTGTCATCTCCGAACGCTACCTCGAGGATGTTTCGTAGGAGCTTGCTAGCCAAGGTGTTACAACAGTGCGTCGCATCAAGTTTCGCCGGAATGGAGACATGGTGAACTCCAGGAAAGTCATTCTGACATTTGATCGCCCGACTACCATCCTCCGTCAATGCGGGCTGTTTTTTGCGATGCGATGTGCATCCGTACATTCCAAACCCTCTTCTTTGCTTCCGATGCCAAGTGTACGGGCACTCATAGCAGTCCTGTCGTGATGCTGCCGCTTGCAGTCGTTGTTGTTTGCACTATCATCTTCAGTATGATTGCTCTACTGCTGTTCCCCACTGTGTCAACTGCAAAGACGGCCAATGCAAGGGACTGCCCGAGGTGGATTGGGGAGCGCAAGATTTAAGTAAAGACCCTTGAACACCTTTCTTACCCGGAAGCTTAAAGGAGATTGTTCCCGCTGCTATGGGCGAACGCACCTACGCTTCCGTCTTGACTTCTAAAACATATGTTGCTACTCAGACGCATATCAATGTTCCGTATGACTGTCTTTTCTCTTTCCGTGAAATTTATGCTGCTGGGCTGAAGGCCCTTGGCGTTTCTACGACCGAAACTTTGTCTCGCCACCGCAGACTAATGCTTAGAAGGGATCTCCTGTAGCCTCGCCCAGACGCGTGGCTCCAGAACAGGTTTTATGTGCTACGACGTCTGCTTCTTTGCCTGTTACACTAAAAGGAAGGCACAAAATATCATCGGGCACACCGTCTCAACCAAAGACCCAATCGGGAACAAGACAATCCAAGTCCTCTTCGAAACGTCCACCAGTCATCCTCCCATATAGCACGCCGCCGAGGGACACTGCATAACTACCTGAGGAACTGATGGATTCGGAAACCTTTTAGGTGTCCAATTTTTCTTTCTGTTTTCATCACGTATTTCCTTTTTTTCATCTTTGCTTGTGTCATCCAGCGGAATTGCCGAGGCCTCCGACTACGTATTGACGATTTGAAGTGCTATCTGTCTTCACATACACCAGTGTGCCTATGTATCTCAGAGACAAAGCTTCACTCTTTCGGTGGGCAGACATAGCGTCTTTCGTAAAGATCATGAGCAAGGGGCTATCGCATGTGGAGAAAATGGCCGTTCTTGTGCCTCATGGTGTTCCTTTCACAGCAGGCGCTTTTTGCGTACGAATTTGCAAGCCGTAGCAGTGAGACTTTCTGTGCAGCTTCTGCTCACCGTCTGCTCCATCTACTTACCACCAGACGAAGCAGTAAGCCTTTCCGACTTGGACGATTTGATTGACCAGCTGCCGCCTCCTATTTTCCTTCTTGGAGATTTTAATGCACATCATATGCTGTGAGGAGACGACAGTTCGGGGCCCCGTTGTGGAGTCCCTCTCAGTACGTCACTCTGTCTCAACACAAAAACAATCACCTACTTTCATGAACTCAGCAGCTCCTACTCAGCCATTGATCTGTCGCTGAGTATCCATATATCCGGACTGGTGCTGGATCGTGTCTAGTGAACTTCTTGGCAGTGATCATTTCAATTTTTTCGGCTCGCAGGTGACGGATACTGCCCTCCCGCCCGCTAGATGGAACATCGATCGTGCCAATTGGGACGCATTCACTGCTTCAGCGACTATCACTCTTGACATGGTGTTGTCCACAGGTACAGTCAATGACGCTGTTGCGGTGACTGATTGTGTTGTGCATGCAGCAGAACTTGCGATTCCGAAGACAAATAGACTTCCAGGTTGTCCGAAGCTTTGGTGGCATTCCGAATGCAAAGCAGCACGTCAGACTCAGCATAAGGCTTGGGATGGGTTTCGTCGGTACCCCACAGCGCCAACGTACTTGCTTTTTAAGAAGGCCAAGGCCTATGCACGACTGGTTCGTCGTCGCGAAGAACGGGAATCTTGGATCCAGTATGTCTCTGGGATCAACACGTCTACCAGCTCCAATTTGGGACATGCCTCGCAAGATTCGGGGAAAATACCCATGTGGGAAGATCTCCATTCTTAAGAGTGGTGGAAGAACTGTTGCCGAAACTCAGGGTGCTGCTGACTGTCTTGGCGTAGCGTTTGCTTCGGTGTCCAGCAGCAGGAATTGTCCACCTTCGTTCCAAGAGCTTCAGACGTGGCTTGAGGGGAAACGCGTATTCTTCTGCCTGTTTTCCTCGGAGAACTATAACAGCCCGTTGACAGCAGTGGAACTGAATATCATTTTAAATCGGTCTGGACGAACATTTGTCGGATCAGACAACATCCACTATGAAATGCTGAAGCACCTTTCTCCACCATCTCTTGACTGTCTGCTAGTCCTGTTTAACCGGATTTGTCACGAGCACGTTTTCATTAGTCTTGGCGTACAGCTGTTCTCGAACCTGGTGAAGATCCGCCGAACCCGTTCAACTACCGATCGATCACTATGCAAAGTTTTCGAACGTATCCATTTTATCTCGTCTTTTTTCTGGAATTCCGTCACTTTTTGTGACCTCACCAGAGCGTATACCGTCGTTTTCGCTCTACCACTGATCATCATCTTCGCCTTGAGGCATCTATCAGGGAGGCGTTTGTTCGACGTCAGCACATGGTCTTCGTGTTCTTTGACATGGAGAATGCGTATGATGGCACTTGGAGATACGGCATTCTCCGTGGTTTGCACAACTGCTAATTGCGGGGTGACTACCAACTTTTATTGCTGGTTTTCTCCAGAACCGGGTGTTCCGTGTGCGCGTCGGCTCGACTCCCTCTACGCTTTACTCTCAAGAGCACGATGTTCCTCAGGGCTCCATTTTATCAGTTTCTCCATCTTTTGAATCAATCACTCCCCCCCTACTTCATCCGATGGTTTGTGGAACCATGTACATGGACGATTTTCTGTGCCTCCGTCAACATGCGCACGATTGAGAGGCAGTTGCATTCTTTCTTCCTGGGCTGCTCATAATGGTATCGGCTTCTCGTCCCAGAAAACTGTTTGTGTGCATTTTTGCCGTAAACGAGGTCTTCACCTTGACCCTCACCTCTGTCTGTGGAGCATTTCCATTCTTGTAGTGACAAAAGTTAAGTTCCTGGGACTGATCTTCGACAGCGCACTCACCTTCCGACCTCACTTCTTTCCTTAAAGGAGAAGTGCATGCGTTCATTGAGTGTCCTAAAGGTCCTCCGCGGCTTGGAGGAAGAAAGGAGGCTGACCGGTGCTCCATTCTTCGCATTTATCACTGTCTTGTCCGGTCGAGGTTGGACAAAGGCTGTGTGACGTACGACTCTCCAAGAACTTCTGTCTTAAAGTTTCTCGATCCCGTTCATCACCAGGCTTTGTATCGAGCATTCTGTACATGTCCCGTGCATAGTCTTTATGCCGAGTCTAACGAACCGCCGTTATGCGTTCGCCGTCAGCAACTGTCTCTCCAGTTCTATACCAACCTGATATCTCTACCTGATCATCCACTG
The DNA here is from genome assembly GCA_039090855.1 of Macrothele yani. Classification (NCBI taxonomy): domain Eukaryota; kingdom Metazoa; phylum Arthropoda; class Arachnida; order Araneae; family Macrothelidae; genus Macrothele; species Macrothele yani. Next base: position 154,062,723 of record CM077001.1, on the reverse strand, counting down.
CATGCTACCATCTTCCAACCATAATGTGTTCGCCTGCTTTCCAACAGCCCTTCTTGTGTTCCCACTTTTGGGATTCGTCTGTAGAACTTGCTGCGCGATGCTGTCGTTGATTGTTGTGACGAGGGCTTTTACTGATCCCCCTATGCAGCCAGTTCAGGAAATTGCTGATATTTCTCTTTCTGTGTGGTCCAAGTCTTTCACGCCTGCACTAGTGTTCCAATAGCTTTTTGCCGAGCACCTTTCGCCCCTGTCTTCATCGATGGCTTAAAATCCGGTGATGTTGTAGGCTCTGCATTTGTGTGTGGTGATGAGACCTACGCTGAGAGGCTTCCGCCGGTAGCGACAGTCTTCTTGGCAGAGATGCATGCTGTGCTTCTTGCCTTGCGTCCCATCCATTCTAGACTCCATCGTCGTGCAGTGCTTTGCATAGACTCCCAGTTGGTCATCCAAGTTTTTTCTTCTCCGAAGGGCAGTGATTCTCCAGTCACCAGAGATGTTCGTTGCCTCCCGTGGACTTTGACTGGTGCTGGATTCCTGGTCCGATTCTGTTGGGTTCCTGGTTATGTTGGGATTCGGGGTAAGGAGCTGGCAATACCTCTGCCAGATCCGTATCCTTCATGCCGATCGATCGACTTCCATTGTGTTTTCGAGATTTTCGTCCTGGCATCCGCGCATTCATCCTGGCTGAGTGGCAGTCCCTCTGTTCCCAACAGGGAAAGAACGAACTCGTCGTGAGGAAGTTACACTTGCGCGTTTCCGCATTGAGCATTTCAGTTTCACCCTCCGCTTCTTGCTGGATGGCGACATTGCCCGGATGTGTGAGACTGTCGACTCACTCTCACTCATGTTTTATGTAGTTGTGTTCGTTTCCGTGATTTTCAGTTTCCCTATTTTCATGTTTTATGTAGTTGTGTTCGTTTCCGTGATTTTCAGTTTCCCTATTTTCATGTTTTATGTAGTTGTGTTCGTTTCCGTGATTTTCAGTTTCCCTATTTTCATGTTTTATGTAGTTGTGTTCGTTTCCGTGATTTTCAGTTTCCCTATTTTCATGTTTTATGTAGTTGTGTTCGTTTCCGTGATTTTCAGTTTCCCTATTTTCATGTTTTATGTAGTTGTGTTCGTTTCCGTGATTTTCAGTTTCCCTATTTTCATGTTTTATGTAGTTGTGTTCGTTTCCGTGATTTTCAGTTTCCCTATTTTCATGTTTTATGTAGTTGTGTTCGTTTTCGTGATTTTCAGTTTCCCTATTTTCATGTTTTATGTAGTTGTGTTCGTTTCCGTGATTTTCAGTTTCCCTCTTTTCATGTTTTATGTAGTTGTGTTCGTTTTCGTGATTTTCAGTTTCCCTATTTTCATGTTTTATGTAGTTGTGTTCGTTTTCGTGATTTTCAGTTTCCCTATTTTCATGTTTTATGTAGTTGTGTTCGTTTCCGTGATTTTCAGTTTCCCTATTTTCATGTTTTATGTAGTTGTGTTCGTTTTCGTGATTTTCAGTTTCCCTATTTTCATGTTTTATGTAGTTGTGTTCGTTTCCGTGATTTTCAGTTTCCCTATTTTCATGTTTTATGTAGTTGTGTTCGTTTTCCGTGATTTTCAGTTTCCCTATTTTCATGTTTTATGTAGTTGTGTTCGTTTTCGTGATTTTCAGTTTCCCTATTTTCATGTTTTATGTAGTTGTGTTCGTTTCCGTGATTTTCAGTTTCCCTATTTTCATGTTTTATGTAGTTGTGTTCGTTTTCGTGATTTTCAGTTTCCCTATTTTCATGTTTTATGTAGTTGTGTTCGTTTTGCGTGATTTTCAGTTTCCCTATTTTCATGTTTTATGTAGTTGTGTTCGTTTCCGTGATTTTCAGTTTCCCTATTTTCATGTTTTATGTAGTTGTGTTCGTTTCCGTGATTTTCAGTTTCCCTCTTTTCATGTTTTATGTAGTTGTGTTCGTTTTCCGTGATTTTCAGTTTCCCTATTTTCATGTTTTATGTAGTTGTGTTCGTTTTCGTGATTTTCAGTTTCCCTATTTTCATGTTTTATGTAGTTGTGTTCGTTTCCGTGATTTTCAGTTTCCCTATTTTCATGTTTTATGTAGTTGTGTTCGTTTCCGTGATTTTCAGTTTCCCTATTTTCATGTTTTATGTAGTTGTGTTCGTTTCCGTGATTTTCAGTTTCCCTATTTTCATGTTTTATGTAGTTGTGTTCGTTTCCGTGATTTTCAGTTTCCCTATTTTCATGTTTTATGTAGTTGTGTTCGTTTCCGTGATTTTCAGTTTCCCTATTTTCATGTTTTATGTAGTTGTGTTCGTTTCCGTGATTTTCAGTTTCCCTATTTTCATGTTTTATGTAGTTGTGTTCGTTTCCGTGATTTTCAGTTTCCCTATTTTCATGTTTTATGTAGTTGTGTTCGTTTCCGTGATTTTCAGTTTCCCTATTTTCATGTTTTATGTAGTTGTGTTCGTTTCCGTGATTTTCAGTTTCCCTATTTTCATGTTTTATGTAGTTGTGTTCGTTTCCGTGATTTTCAGTTTCCCTCTTTTCATGTTTTATGTAGTTGTGTTCGTTTTCGTGATTTTCAGTTTCCCTATTTTCATGTTTTATGTAGTTGTGTTCGTTTTCGTGATTTTCAGTTTCCCTGTTTTCATGTTTTATGTAGTTGTGTTCGTTTTCGTGATTTTCAGTTTCCCTGTTTTCATGTTTTATGTAGTTGTGTTCGTTTTCGTGATTTTCAGTTTCTCTATTTTCATGTTTTATGTAGTTGTGTTCGTTTTCGTGATTTTCAGTTTCTCTATTTTCATGTTTTATGTAGTTGTGTTCGTTTTCGTGATTTTCAGTTTCCCTATTTTCATTCACATTTGTTAGACGAAGGCGCAGATGCGCTACAACGAATATTAGGTGACAACTGTGATACATTCGTAGTCTTTTCGTTTCTGAAAGAAACTGACTTTTTAAAACTTATCTAGCTTTTAAAGTTTTCATCATTTTTATCTTTCAGTTTTACCACATCAGCCTGCTCTAAGCCATTATACCACGCTTTTAGGTTTTAAGATATCTTTCTTTGATGGTCTTGTGTTTGACCAAACATGGCTTTTGTGCCATTAAAATCAACCAACGACGATATTCTGGAAAGGTAGTTACGTTTGCACCTGTACAAAGTGTCTATGGTACATCACCTGAAAGAAACAGACCACGTGACCTGTGTTCGGTACTGCAGGTGGTTCCAAGAGTTCCTGTCTGAAGAAGCTGAGGACATTCTGGACGTGACTTTCTTTACAGATGAGGCATAGTTCCACCTGTCCAGGTACATTAACGATCAAAACACTCGTCTGTCGGATACTAAATAACCCCACGAATTTAAGGAAGTGCTTCTCCACAACCAGAAGGTCGGTGTTTGGTGTTCAATCACTCGTATGAGCATTATTGTGCCCATTTTCTTAAGTGAAACCATTAACTCAGAACCGTACCCTTCCCAGATTATCCAGACATTCATATCCGAATTCGTGGAACGGGAATTCAACGACGGATGATTTCAGCAAGATAGTGCAACTGCTCACATCGCTGGCGCATCAATACAGCTTCTAGAGGAATTCTTCTGAAATAGCATCATCTCCCGGGGACTGTGGCCTGCCCACTCACCGGATCTGACTTTTTCTGTGGGGTGTACTGATAGAAAAAGTGTACGCAGGTAATCCGCATACATTTCAAGAGCTACAGGCTACAATAACGACCCACATCCAACAAATCCCACCACAAACCCTGAAAAAGATCTTCACCAACATGCAGAAGCATGTGCAGCCATCCCTGGACGTCGGTGGGGCCCATTTCCAACACCACCAACATGGTAAGTGTCACTTTCAGTGCACAGTTATTTTTCGGTCACGCTGTATTTATTCTGCTTTTACACAAATGCAGCGGCCTAGCAATGGCAACATAGGCCTAACCTCCGAGCAACGGCCACTTCCTAACAACAGTCACTTTCTCCCGGTCAGCGTAGTGACCGTTTTTTGGAGGTTTTTCTGTAAGAAGCGGCAACCCAAAACTTTTATTTTAATATAGGTGATCCTCAATGAATTAACATACACAATGAATTTCGAGTTTCTATCCCAGACTACTGATAACATATCTCCTTAGATTGTATTCATTATTCAACTGCAATTGGCAAAAGCAGACTGGGGTAGAAGATATTAGCCCAAAAGGACAGTTCTTAAATTACGTATTCGAGAAAGGAAAAGGAAGTGTACCAAAATAGGATTTGGCTCCTCAGCACATTTATTATGTAAGTTTCTAGTGGTAGATAAACTTTGTCGTTATAGCATTACTTGCTTTTCTTCTACAAGGGTACTGAAGTGGAAATACAGTATACATTTGTTTTTTTACTAGGGTTAGCATAAGGGTTTACCGGACCACTGAGAATTATCCCGGTAGCCCGCTCCGCGCCTGCGCTTCTCTTATTATTTCTCGAGTTACAAAAGTAAGTTTGTCGCACAGTTTGTCTCTCATTTTTATTTCATAATTCCTCAAATGTCCATCTTTGGCGTTGCAATCGTTCCCAGAAAGACACTCAAATTTCTACCATTTCCACCTCTTTTCGTTGTACGTGTTGCCGTTATTTGGAGTTTTAATTTTTAGTTCCGTGATTCTGCACTAGAGGCGCTGTTGCCATTCCCAGACTGACCCTCTTAATGTTTCCCAAGCACCATTTTTTTTTTATATACCTGCGGAGAAGTGTAATTTTTTTATTTCTTAGTTATACGATTCTCCACAAGGGGTAATATGGTAGTTAGCCGACTATCATTATTCCAGTTTACAGATTTCTTGAGATTTTTATTTCTAATTCCTCAATTGTCCACCATAGGCGCTATAATAGTTCCTAGACAGGCATTCTCATTTTTTCCAGGACTTCAACCAAGTGTTGCCATAATTTGGAATTTTGCATTTTAACTCCGTGATTCCTCACTAGAGGAGCTGCTGTCGTTCCCAGACTGGCCCTCCTAATGTTTCCGAAGTCCCGCTCCTTTTTCACAAAGAGCTGTGGAGAATCGTAATTTTTATTTTTTAGTTAGGCGATTCTCCACCAGGGGCACTATGGTCGTTATGACTCATTCAATTTTGCAGAATTTTAATCCCCCAGGTGTGCTGGGTTAGGATCCCCCGCCTCCAGGAAGAAATGTCTAAAATTTTAAGATTTGTTTCTGAATACCTACTTTCGTGTCCACCAGGGGCGCTCGAGTCGTCAAAATCCGGATTGGGCTACCAGTTGAACTCTATCTGTTACGTATCCCGATTTGGATAGATATCGCCAGAAAATCTCCCATGCAAATCTTCAAAATTGTTACGCACTTCCCTGTTTATCTCTGAAGTGTTACAGTGAAACCTACTCATTGGGAATGTGGCACTGAGTATATAATTTCCATATAACTTTGGGAATCACGGTATTGTGTTGAGTACGGTAGATGCTCGACTTTTCCCGGCGAAAGCACTGAGTATCTGCCACATGAGTGGAACGGATTATCCTGCGTGAGAAATCCCTTCTACAGGGATTTTGCCGTTGTCGTACTTTGGAATTTTATTTTTATTTGCGTGATTCTTCACCAAGGTCGCCATAGTCATTCCCAGACTGGCAATCTCGCGATTTATATAGTTTCAAATTTTTTTTTTTTTTGAGTAGAAGTTCCTTTAGTTTAGTTTGGAATTTTAATTTTTAGTTCCGCGATCTTCCACCGGGGGCGTTGTAATCGTTCCCAAACAGCATCTGTCTTTATTTCTCCAGTTACAATTGTTTTCCGCACAAAGCGCTGTCGAATAGCAGAATTTTATTTCCTAGTTCCCGAATTCCCCACCAGGGTCGCTGTTGTTTTTCTCGGACTGATATTTCAACTATTTTCAGTGTTTTAAATGTTATTTCATAGCACGAGTTTCGGTAACTTGGAATTTTATTTCTTAGTCCCACGATTCTCCGCCAGGGAGCGCTGTGATAGCTCCCGGACTGTCTGCTACTCTTTCCCGAGCTCCAAATTTTTTCCACACAAAGTGTTACCGAAGATAGTTATTTTCATTTCTTAGTTCCGTAATTCTTCTCCAATGGCCTATAGTTGACACCCCCACTATTTCTGGATTTTTCACAGAATGAAAGAGCATTTTTTTCCCGTATGATTTATTTCTAAGTTCCGCGATTCTCCATAGGGCGCGCTCTAGTAGTTCTTAGACTAACCTTCTTACTATATCCAGTGTTTCAAATTTTTTTCCCAAGTACGAGTTACCGTAATTTGGAATTTTATTTCTCAGTTCCGCAATTTCCCTCGAGAGGCGTCCCAGTTGTTCCCAGACTGCTTCTCTTATTGTTGCCCGAGTTGCAAAGCTTTTCTGCACAAAGAGCTGCCAAATAGTGAAATTTGGATTCCCTAGTTCCTCAGTTCTCCACCAGGGTAGCTGTAATCGTTTCCAGACGGATGCTTCTACTATTTATAGAGTTTCAAAATCATTTTTGCGGTGCGTATTTCCGTAATTTGGAATTTTATGTTTTTAGTTCTGCGATTCCCACTAGGGGCGTTGTTGTCGTTTCCAGACCGACCACCCATTATATCTAGAGTTTCTATTTTTCATTTCTTTTACAGTACGATATTTTGTAGTTTTATTTCTCAGTTGTGCAATTCTCCACCAGGAATGAGAGAGTATTTCGAGACTGATACTTTTACTGTTTCCAAAGTTTCAATTTTTTCTTTGCAGCACAAATTGTTATAGTTTCGAATTTTATGTCTTACGCTAGTTCTGCGATTTTCTTCCAGGGACATTGTAGTCGGTCCCACAGAGGAGGCTTCTCTTATTATTTCCCGAATTGCGAAAGTTTTTCGCACAAAGAGCTGCCGAATAGTGTAATTTTTATTTTCTAAATGTAATTTTTGATCACCATTGGCGCTTTGATCGTTCCCAGACAGACTTTTTAACTAGTACCTGAATTTTAACCTTTTTCTCGCAATACGTGTTGCCGTAATTTTAAATTTTACTCTTTAGTTACGTGATTCCCGATTAGAGGCGCTATCGTTGTTCCCAGACTAACACTCCAAATGTTTCCCAAGTCACCCCCCCCCCCACACACACACATGAAGCTGAGGAGAAGTGTTACGCGAATCTCCATCAGGGGCACTATGGTCGTAAGCGACTGCCATTGTTCCAGTCTGTAGATTTTTTAAAAGGAAGACACGCCGAAAATTGAATTTTCATGTTATATTTCGGTCTTTCTAACCACCATCCCGGGGAGGAGGGGGAGGGGGTGCTGGGTTTGTTTTCAAAACCATTCCTTATTGGGTGCGTTAGGATTTTTTCCTTGGGAAGAAGTGTCTAAAATTGGAAGATTTCTTTCTGATTACTTCCTCTCGTATCCACCAGGGACGTTTGAGTAGTCAAAATCCGGGTAGGTACCGGTTGGACTCTTAACCTACATTAATAAAATAGTTTAATAAATTGCATGAACTTACATTAGAAAATAATGCTTTAATTTTTCCTTCCGCTGTTCATAAACTTGTATTTTGTCCTGGTGATGGAGGATTTCAAAAATTTCCATTTTCTGTTCCCCACCCTGACAAAAAAAATCGATGTATGCCTGTGACAACATTCATACCTTGCAACGAACGTACAACCCCGCCTTCACTTTTGAATGCAAGCCACTAATATGCCCTGAACATTTTGAGGAAATAATAATAATATTACGTTGCCAAGTCTACCGAAACTGGAGAAACATATAAGCAATTTCTGAGAATGGACAACTGGTAAAGTATGACCCTCTCCCTTCCCCCCAAAAAAACTGCACAAGAAACGGGTGCAAAAGTTTCAATTCCAATTTTAATTAGATTGTAAGCAATGATTCTTGCGCCCTCTTATGAGTCTAGCCATACTGACGCCTCTGCTCGTCATCATAAGTATCGTTATCTTAGCTATACAAGGCTGAAACCTGATAAATTTTAAAATATCGATAAATATGTTGAATGAAGCAGAAATTATATCGTTGCGTACTTGCCGTGTGTAACAAACCTCATACAGATATGTCGACGCCGCCCCAGTGACGCAGTGGTCTGGGCGCTGGCTTATGACCATTCGTCCGAGAAGGGTCCGGGTTCGAATCCCGTGAGGCATGGATGTTCTGTTTTTCTTACGGCATTGGTTTCTGAAAGCGGGCTGGGAAGCGAGTTAGTGTGTTTCTGGACTGTTTCTACTGCATAGCGTAACTTGGATTGATTGGCGGTTTCGAGCGCGAAAGAGAGATTCATTCCTCCCTCGCGATTTCTCCTTTGCATTTTTGTTGAAAAGTGTTTTGGTGCAGTCGCAGGACTTAGACTTAAAACGCCCTTTTAAAGGCAAAGTCCGCACAGTGACTTTTGCTGTCAGATTGCAGGTACTTCGCTGTAGTGCTGATCCTCCTTGTCTCAGGACTCTTCGTCCCTGGACTAGGCCGAAGCCCGCGCTCCCGGCTTTTTTCTAAGTTTTGGCTAGAGCGTGAGAGCCCCATGGTGCTCACTCAGCACTTAGAAAATCTCTTGTGTTTTCATCTCTCTCACACAGATGCCCTCTTCCTCTAAGGAGGGTACTTTTAAAATTCCCAGGACAGCCAAGAAATTGGCTGTCGAGGTGGAAAAGTTGCCTTCCAACCTGGCAACCAAGGGAGGAGCCCTCCCGGGGAGACAGGAAGTCTCTTCCTGGACCCTCCAAGACCTCTTCGGAGGTAAACCGGGACCCCGAAACTACCCGCGTTGAGTGTCCTAGTGATTTTCTGAATCAGATCAAAGGATTAGTAGCGGAGGTGGAGTACATCATATGTGACTCCTCCGTATCCGTCCACAAAACAATTGCCAGCAGGGTACAGGTGTGGTGTTGGCTAAAATAACGAAAGCGTGTGAAGATCAAAGCCATAGGACTGCAACCTTGGTAGGCAGGTTGCAGCAAAAACTGCTGAATAGGGAAGAGCAGAAGTGCTCTGTCCCAGAGATGTCTTCCTATGCCACAGCGGCTAGGATGGGGGCAAAGAAGGCGCAAGGTCCGGCGCCTGCCCCCAAAAAGAGAAAAGGGGTGGAAGATTGGAGGCACGTACTCCTAGTCTATCCCACCTATGAAAACAAGTTCGACGAGAGTAGAAGACTCTCCGATCTGCAGTTAATCCTGCTAAGCTGCAGATCGAAGTTAAAGGTGTAAGAAAAGTGCGTACGGGAGGGGTGGCAGTTGAGTGTTCGAGGCCATAGAACCTCACCCGCCTAGAGGAGGAGTTAAGGAGCAATCCCCTGACCATGGATTGCACCCTCTTCAAAACCTCACAGAAGATACTCTCTCGTCTAATTGTTTATGTCGTCGACGGGGAGCCCTCACAGGAGCACTTCGAGTCCGGAGTGAAAGACCAGAACCCCGACTTTGAAGTCGGCATTTCGGCGAAGTTCGTCATAAAGGCCAAAGGGGGTAAAGATGGTGGAAGCGGAGTCCTGCTCATGAAGCGAGGAAGACTTAATTTAGGCTGGTCTGTCCTGCGCCTGCAGGGGAGAAGGCAGCTGTTAAGGAAGCAGAAGACAAGTGCGGTGAGGTGGGTCACCGACACAAGGAATGTTCAGCAGCACCCAAATGCAGCAATTGCTCGGCTGCGAACGCTAAGTACAAGCTGAAGCTGGCCACTAAGCACTCCAGCTTTACCAAAACGTGTCCAACTCTCGCAAGGAAGTAGGAGCAGCAGAAAAACCGAATCAACTATGGCTAATCGGCGCAGTGCAGGTATACGAGTACGTCAACTCAATGCCTACCATGCGAGAGCCGCAACAGGGCAGATTCTTAAGATTGCCAGTGAAGTCGCTGCAAAGATACTGCTCCTCCAGAAGCCTTACCATTCCTATGGTAGGATTGCGGGGTTTCCCAACTGCTCACGGAGGTATCACTCTCGATGCGAGAAACCAATGGTAGCCACAGTCATTCTGGACCCGAACCTTGGTGTCTTGGAGCTTGAATATACGCCCAATGTGGTGGCCTTGGGCATCGAGAGGGGTACGGAGAAAATTCTGCTGAGTAACGCATACTTCTCACCTTTCGGCGGTCTCTCGGACGTGCTTGATCCAATCTCTCGGCTGTTGGAGTCCCGCCTGCAGCACGAGATTATCATTGCTGGAGACTTTAATGCGAAAAGTCCCCTCTGGGGAGATCAGACTGAAGATAGGCGAGATAGTATACTTCAGGAATTTGTCATTTCGTCAGATCTGACAATCCGGAACAATTCCGACTGTGTCCCCACGTTCCAAGACGTCGTGAATCGACCTCACCCTCACAAAGACCTCTGTTCTCTCCTTTCTCTAGGACTGGAAGTTCTGGACGATATGAGCTGCAGCGAACACCTCGCAATATCTTTCAAAATGGGTTTTGAGAAAAGTGGGAAGAAACGCAGACCGAGGTTCACCGCCCAGAACCTCAACTGGTCGGAACTTAAAAACAGACTAGCAGATCTGCTTGGTGCCAGGGATGCAGCAGATCTGGATGAGATAGATGTCTTAAACGAATGTTTTAGTCACCTCACAGATGAAATCATAGCGATTTGCGAAGGATGCAGGAAAGCGAGTGGTGGCCCAAGACCCCTGCTTCCCTGGTGGTCGGAAAACCTGAGTCTTCTGCGATGGAAGGCCAGGCGCAGCAGGAGGAGAATGCATCGGGAGCGGTTTGACCCGGACAGAAGGGAACGCCTGAACAAAGAATATAACCGTTCCGTCGCTGCTTACCGTAGAGCAATGATCTCATCGAAGAGAGAGTACTGGAGGCAGCTGGGAGAATCTACCCCTGTCGTAATCCTTTTGGGATACCGTACAATGTAGCAAAGGGCTCCATCACCGGCCCACTGTTACTGGCTTCTGTCAGGACAGAAGGTGGCACGAACACCGCCACATTGCAGGATACAGTGGATGCCCTCTTGGGCCATCACTTTCCGGCCGATGAGGAGTCAGGAGACTCCCCCGACGAAAGATCGATCAGAGAAAGCTGCAGAGATCCATCGGACGCGGAGGACGACCCGCCGTTCAAGGAGGTGGAGGTAGGTGCTGCGATTAACTGCATTAACTCTGGTAATGCTCCAAGCAAACAAGGATTGGATCTAGCGGTTATCGACGAAGTCTTTCTTGCCACCCCGAGGGATTTTATTGCACGTCTGAACAAATGCCTAGAGAGAGTGTGTTTTCCTTCAATGTGGAAAACCACGGTGCTCGTTCTCTTCAGCAAAGAAAATAAGAGCCAAGCAGACCTCGCGGCGTACCAGCCGATTTGCCTGCTTTCAGCTTAGAGTAAGGTGCTGGGAGAGGTCATTGTGATCAGAGACCCATTACCTGGTCGGCCAAGGTAAGCTCTCTAGCCGCCAATTCGGATTCATGCCGAAGAGGTGTACTAGCCAAGCGCTAGTCAACCTTACTTAGCAGTAATATAAATAAAAGCTGTCTCACCGTACGATAAAAACACTAAGTTTCCAAACTGCAAACTAAAAACATTTATTTACAGACTAAAAACTTTGCAGAAAGCTAGCGCTTTCGGAGAACACATGTCTCCATCTACTGGCCCGAGTGCCACAAGACAAGCACCGCCCATCAGATATATAGCACACCGTTGCCCACAATGCAACACGGTACCAAGTTCCAAAACATACCCCCCTCCCTATCGTCCCCTCCCCCTTCACCAGAAATGAAGAATACACAGATAGTAATTTAGAAACCCATCAACCCCCGTCCCGTTGACATTCCCCCTTCTCGAATCACCCCCCTTCTCCTTCCCTTGGTACAAATAAAAAGTAAAGGACCTGAAAACAAATCAAACAAACTATTAAAGCATAATAATTTTAAAAAACTAAATTAAAAAAGTTCAACTGCAAACCAAAGTCCCTCGTCCGTGGAGGCCTCTTGGGTGGTAACCAATCTTCTCCAAGTGCTAGGTACATAGGTCGGCAGATCCTCATTACAACAAGAGTCACCGCAGTATAGGATGAACAAACTCTCGGACATGAATATAGTAGACCTGCCGACGTTGGAATTCAATATCTTGGCACCATTCCAATCTGGGGAATATCCCTCATGATTTACAGCAGTAGTGAGTGCAGCACTTTTTGTACCTGATCTGAGGGCGTATCTATGTTCCCCCAGTCTGACAGACAAGGTCCTAAGTGTAGAGCCAATATATTTTTTTGGAGCCATGTCAGGGTCAGAGTGGATTAGGGGGAGGCTGTAAACACCATGTTGTTGCAGGGTGGAGGTCCTATCTCGGTCACGTCTGATCAGAGAGAAGATATTTCTATTATTAATTCCAAAATTTTATTGGTGTCTCTTGCAAGCTTTTTTGAGAATAGGTATGGTGTTAGGGTTGTACTCTACACTACCTACAAATCTATTCTGTCGTGTCTCCATGGATAACGTTGTGAATTTCAGTCGTCCATCTCTCTTTAGTAGTTCTTGAAAAAATTGTTCTGAATATCCAAATGTACGAGCAATGGATAATACAGTTGAGAGTTCCTGTTTTCTTGCTCTACAGGAAGATGAATGTGTATGAGCACGTCTGATCTGAAAACGTAAAGCCGCAGTTTTGTATTGCGTTGGGTGGGCAGACGAAAATGGTATAATACATGGATTGAATGTAGGTTTTCTATACACAGAAAACTTAATCTTCTGCGTTTGCGGGTCCCTAGTTAAGAGGAAGTCTAGGTAAGGTAGATTCCCCGAGTGTTCCAGTTCTTTTGTAAAATTGATTGTCGGGTACTGAGAAGACAAACAGGCTGTGAATTGATCTAGAAAGGCAAGCGTATGTGGCCAAAAAACCAGCACATCATCAACATATCGTATCATAAACAGAGGTTTAACAACATAATTCACTAATACCTGGTTTTCAAGATGTTGCAACAGGATCTCAGCCAGTACCGGGGAGAGTGGGGAACCCATGGTGGCTCCTTCAAGCTGTTGGTATATTCTATTGTCAAACTTGAAGTACGACCTCTTTGCCACTAATTTAAGGGCAGAGAGAATAGCTTCAATTTCCATGCGTGGGGTATTATCTTTCTGTAGACAATCCTCAATAATTGAATGAACAATTGTTAGAGGTACACTTGGGAAAAGGGCCTCCACATCCAAAGAGGCCATCACTAAATTTTTTTAATTTAGTTTTTTAAAATTATTATGCTTTAATAGTTTGTTTGATTTGTTTTCAGGTCCTTTACTTTTTATTTGGACCAAGGGAAGGGGAAGGGGGGTGTGGGGTGATTCGAGAAGGGGGAATGTCAACGGGACGGGGGTTGATGGGTTTCTAAATTACTATGTGTGTATTCTTCATTTCTGGTGGAGGGGGAGGGGACGATAGGGAGGGGGAGGGGGGTTTGTTTTGGAACTTGGTACCGTGTTGCATTGTGGGCAACGGTGTGCTATATATATCTGATGGGCGGTGCTTGTCTTGTGGCACTCGGGCCAGTAGATGGAGACATGTGTCTGCAAAACTTTCTGCAAAGTTTTTAGTCTGTAAATAAATGTTTTTAGTTTGCAGTTTGGAAACTTAGTGTTTTTATCGTACGGTGAGACAGCTTTGATTTATATTACTGGTATTTCGTACGAATCTTGAGTCAATATTACTTAGCAGGTAAAGATGAATCGAGCACAAGGATTACACACCTGCCTCGTGTCCTTGGATGCGCGGGGCACCTTTAACAGTGTCTGGTGGCCACTGGTATTGGACCGTCTGAAAAGACTTGGTATCCCCAGGAATATGTTCCTGTTAATTAGCGATTTTCTTGCAAATAGGAGGGTAGAGTTCGAAGTGGGTGATAAAATTTTAGTAGAGAATGCACAATGGGATGCCCGCAAGGCTCATGCTCGGGCCCTTTGTGGTGGAATGTGGTAGCCGATACCGTACTCGCTCTTTACCTGGAAGGCGGGGTGCAAATGCAGGCCTAAGCGGACGACCTCGTTCTCACAGTACCTGCATCGGGAAGGCACGTGATCGAGCGAAAAATTCACACCATTCTTCCACAGCTAGATAGCTGGAGTAAGGAGTGCAAGCTATGCTTCGCCCCCGAAAAGACGACACTCTTACTCATAGCGAAAAAGAGGGAGCTAGACTAGTGCTTGGCTAGTACACCTCTCTTCAATGGGCACACCATTAAGGCGGTTAGGGAGATTCGGTACCTAAGAGCCATCCTAGATACTGAGCTGTCAGGACACCCACATCTGAGATACCTGAAGGAAAAATGCATCTCCATCCTAAACCGGATCAACGAGATGCGGCTGATTGGGCCAGCCAAAAAGGTGCTCTATAAGCGAGGGGTAGAGAGAATTCTAATATATATGCGTGTTCCACTTGGTGGTCGGACACCGTTAGAATGCGTGATGGTCTGAATCAAATTCAGCGCAGGGCGCTATTGGTCGTGTTTCCGCACGACCTCCACAGCAGCGCTGCAAGTGCTAGCTGGGTGTGAACCGTCGGACTTGGTGGTAGCAAGGGAAGCTGCGATGCAGACCCTCCGCTTTGGTAACAATGTGGATCTACTCGGACACCACTTTCGGTCGTCCGATGTAGAACTGTTGAAAATTAAAAATTAACTGGGCTTGTTACCCGGCTAATGAACTTTGGCCCACATGGGACAAAACTCTCCCCACGGGGAACGGGATGTAGCTGTTTACGGACGGCTCCAAAATAGGTGGATGAGTCTGTGCAGGGATCTGCGAGTTATCGGATGGCAACGAGACCTTTGCAGAGCAGTTGAAATTATCGTTCATCTCCTCTGTCTTCCAAGCAGAGTTGTTGGCGATCAGAGCAGCTCTGAAATGGGCTCTGTCCAAGTGCAGCGAAGGGGAACTAAGAATTTTCTCTGACAGCCAAGCGGCTTTGAAAGCGCTTGATCAGTTCAGGAGTGAAACTCCCTCGTCAGAGAGATCAAGTCTTTACTTAAGACAGCAAGCATAGGCGTATTGAGAGTGATAGGTTCCTAAACCAGGTACTTACCGGCCATGGTGTGTCGCCGGAGTACTTCCGCCGTTTTGCGGTACGGGAACGAGTACGCGGCAGCGGTGCCCCGACCGCGGATGTCGCACACATCATTTTAGAATGCGATTCCTTTTCAGGTAGGAGACGAGTTCTGGCGCCAGAACTTGCGAAAACGAGGGACTTCTCGATCCTTCTTGCACATCCCAGGGCCAGGCAGGGACTTATCGAGTTGGTCAGAGAACTCGTGCAGAGACACGGGTTTCCTAATCGAAGGGTAAATAAAGAAGACAGAAGACTGCAGTGAAGGAGTTCTGAATGACTGTCGCCCAGAGTCATTGTCACCGCAGTACAGGACCTGGACCTGCGGAACTGTAAATACCTTGTAAATAATTTCTTTGTGAGAGGGCTCATGAAATAAAGGATTTATTTCCCGCTAAAATGAGACCCTCAGGATAATTGTGTTTGTATTTTTATCCAGGACTAATAAAGGGCTTTTGCCCCAAAACACAATCGCGCTAGCGACCAGAACTCCCTATCAGAGGCAGAGGGAAAACAATGCCCCTGCCCAATGACACGTACACACACCGACCATGGCGGAGAGGTAGGAAGTGTCAGTCGCACGGGGGCAGCAGATCTCTGGACCGATCCTGTCCGGGAATAGGGACTGCCGAATCCTGGCAGGATTGCTCGAGCAACGCCGTCACTTTTAACTTTTGAGAGAGTTCTTCCTATCCCTACGGAGTCCGCATTTGGACGGAGCAGGTAATGGTCTTCAGTTAGCTTACGACACTGGCTCCTTACCTTCCCTGGAACCAGTGGTCCTAAATTAGGGATGGGCGACTACTTATAGCCCACTGAATTGCTTACGGTGGTCGTTTAACCCCTAATAAAAAAATTCGACTCTTGATAAACTGCTGAGGCAGTGTGTACAGATTAAGTCACAGCTTGAACTTAATATACACTGCTAGCTACCCGAAATGCAACACCAAGAAGGAAGCATCTGATTGGCCTGAAATTCGCAGCATGCGTCGCCCGCGAGAGGACATGCAAACGATTAGCATTGCAAGGCATATGCAAATCATGTGCGCCCGGCACGCCACCGAGAAGCACTATAAGAAAGGTGCACAGAAGGCGGGGTGTAAGTACTGGAAGTGTGTTGTACTGCCGGACCTGTGCGTGGGAAGCTTCCTGATGCCTCGTCGCAGAATACGGCAGTCATTCCAGCACGTTTCGGAGTTCGATAGAGGACGAATAGTGGCTTATCGCGACAGTAGTTTATCGTACCGAGACATCGCCGCCCGTGTGGGACGACATCCAGCCACAGTGATGCGAGTATGGATTCGGTGGGTGCAGTAGGGACGGACGGACCGACGTGAGCGATTGCCGCAGCCGCGGCACACCACCGAACGAGAGGACCGGCATGTTGTGCTGCGCGCATTGACGGCTCGCACCGCCACATCACGAACGCTAGCGCAGGAATTAGGGTGTGTTGCGCAAAAAACCTGTGTCAGCACGTACCGTTCGACGTCGTCTGCAGGAGCGGGGACTTGTTGCACGGCGCCCATTGCTCCAATTACCATTGACGTTACACCACCGGCGAGTGCGGCGGCAGTGAGCTGTTGAACGCCGCACCTGGACTACGGAATGGCACGACATTGTCTTCTCCGACGAATCCCGCTTCTGCCTGTAGCACCACGATGGTCGGATCCGCATGTGGCGGCACCGCGGCGAGAGACTGTATGACGCCTGCATTATGCATCGCCATACCGGTCCGTCGCCTGGCGTTATGGTTTGGGGCGCAATTGGATATGACACCCACACCCCTCTGGTACGCATCGCCGGTACACTCAACAGCCACCGCTACATCTCCGATGTTTTGGAGCCTGTAGTCCGCCCTTATCTGCAGGACCTGCCAGCGGCCACGTTTCAACAGGACAATGCGCGCCCGCACGTGGCACGCATCGTGCAACAATTCTTCACGACCCAACAGGTGTCACTGCTGCCGTGGCCCGCCTGTTCTCCCGATATGTTGCCCATCGAACACGTCTGGTCGCTGATCGGCAACCGAGAAGAACCACCCGCGGCTACGCCTGATGAACTGTGACAACATGTGGAAGCAGCCTGGATCGACATACCCCAAGCCCACATTCAAAGCCTCCTTCGTTTGATGCCGCGGCGTGTAGCGGCCGTCATTGCCAGCCATGGGGGCCACACGAACTATTGATGTCTTTGTGTTCCGCAAGTCGCACGGGCCTGTAAGCTCAATCGTTTCATCTTTGAATCTGTTGTTATGTGTCCAGTAAATCTGGCTTTGCTACCTCGTGTCCTTCTTGGTGTTGCATTTTGGGTGGCCAGCAGTGTATATATACATGTATATACTGGTACTGGATCAGGCTATCTTTGCAAAAGCTGTAGCTATATCTTGATGTCACCAAGAAACATTTTTTGACGTATTTATAATGATAAGTGGATTTGATACACAGGCGCACGCGTGCTTGAAAACCTGGAAAGTCCTGGAAAATCATGATTACGTTTTCAAGGCCTGGAATATCCTGGAAAAACGGTATTTTTTAATGCTGTCTTGAAAAGCCTTGAAATTTGAAATTAGTGCTTAAAAAAAATGCCCTTTTAGGAAATCGTGTTACTGACTGTTACCCCTTAATTTTTTTAAGTTCCTCTCCTCTGTTCTCAAAGAAACCGCCGGCTACAGTGGTGTTTCGGATGTGCCCAAATCCTAATTTGGCTGGGGGGGGGAAGCACTACTTCCAGTGCAATAAAATTGGATGATTACTAGCAGGTCTGTTAGGGAAGGGGAGCTTGATGCATTCTCTAGCCCTGAGCTTGATGTCCGTCCGACAACTACTGAGAACAACAGAAGGGGAAAGAAGAGGCATTTGCAAAGGTGCATTTCACCAGCCCCCCACCACGGAATTTTTTTAATTTTTCAGACACCATTCGTTTGTACCACGTATGAACCGGAATGAACTCGGTTTTTTTCGTTTGAACCGCAAAAGTTTTGGAGATATTTAAAAAACAAAGTGGGGGGGCTGGTGAAACGATAGCCCCCACCATGGAATTTTTAAATTTTTTTTGCACCATTCGTTTGTACCACGTATGAACCGGAATGAACTCAATTTTTTTCGTTTGAACCGCAAAAGTTTTGGAGATATTTAAAAAACAAAGTGGGGGGGCTATCGTTTCACCAGCCCCCACTTTGTTTTTTAAATATCTCCAAAACTTTTGCGGTTCAAACGAAAAAAACCGAGTTCATTCCGGTTCATACGTGGTACAAACGAATGGTGTCTGAAAAATTAAAAAATTCCGTATTGGGGGGGCTGGTGAAATGCACCTCATTTGCAAGGGGGTCGCGTGTTTACCAAGTCAGCTGGCATCCACCAGTGAAGAGTATGCCTGAACAACACATTCATCTGCTCCTTGTTTATTGCATTAAGACGCTTGCTTCCGGCCCACCCCTCAAGAGACTTCGGCTACTTATGATAAAAAATAAGAAAACTATCTTTGCGAATTTTTCACAAAAGTGGCTGAAATTTTTACATTTACTATAATTGGATTACAGAAGCTCACTCCCAAAATTCCATTTGAATCGGTTTAAAACTTAAAAAGTTAGCATTGGAAATTTTTATTATGTGTGCCTCTTTAGACAGTGAGCCTTGAGCAGAAAGGGTGTTACCATAGCAACGGTTGATTGACAGCTGGGAGCGCTGATCCGAAGCCCTTGGTTGGGGAGAAAGCAAACACCTGTTTATCACTTCCACGGCTCAAAAGGACTAAGAGATATTTTCAGAAATCCATTTTCCGGAATTTTGAAAATAACACAGTAAAATTTTTACAGTGGTTAAAATACATCACAATAAAAGTTCTAGTGCAAATTTCGCCGAATTCCGTTTGAAACTTTAGCAGATGCAAAAAAAAAAAAAAAATCTTCCGTTGCAAAATCGGATTCAAAAAAAAAGAAACGGCAATTATAAATTACGGGAAAAGCAAGCAAATTATTTTTTTTTTAGATGCCATGGTTTATTTAAACAGAGTGATCCTTAAATTTTGTTTCTGTGATGATATGGACTCTATTTTAATTACAAACATACATTTTTATTCAGATGTCTGAGTTACTGTTTTAATAAAAAAATCTAATTAAAAAAGTTTTCAATGGATTTAGGCGAAATTCAGCAGATAAACGTATTTTAGTAAATTGCAACGTTATGACGTAAATTTGGTCATTTTGTCGAAAATTGGGCAGCATTTTTTTTTTTTTTTTTTGCGTTTTCTCCTATAGTTAGGGTGAAGGAGGAAGACACTTCAGTGAGCTGCAGGTGGTGATTTATGGCGATGTGCCAAATGAAAAGAAGCCGTTCCATCAGGACATTCCAGAGGTTGAGTGTGCGTGGACGCGTGCTCCTGCTGTTTGAACTTAATCGGAATGTTTTCGGGAGGGGGAGAAATATCCGTTTCAGCTTTACAGCTTTCAGGCTCCTTTTTTTTTTTTCTTGGTAATAAATAAAAACCATAGTTGCTGCATTCACCATTGATCCATATTCGCATTTCTTGAATATAAACAGCAGACAATCGGAAACATGGTGTTGGGTGGGTCTTGATGTTCTTCATTTGTATTTGCTGAATTTTGTTCTGTGGGAATACGGAATGAGTTATACTGTGAATACATACAAAACTACATATTTTTGAGCTGAAAAAATATGTCTACTTGTACACAGTAGCTAACGTGTGAACTCAGACGAAGACAATTGGACATATGGACGTCTGATTCCATAAAAAATCAACCCATTTTATTATACACGACAGGTAAAAAAAAAAAACATTACATGTTTTTAAACATTATAAAGGAAAGCGGATTTTTGAAACACCATGACTTGATGATATTAATTTCTGAAAGTTTTTTTTTTCGATTTTAATTTCTGAAATCTTTTTTTTTTTTTCAATTACAATACACTGTAACATGATACCTGTGTGTTGTATCCCTTAGTTGTATGGCAGATTTTCAGTTGGCCGATATCCGCGATCGTAAGTGGTAGTTACATTGCTATTGTTGATGATGACAAGATAAATACTGGAGTAATGTAGAATGTTGCATAACGTAAAAAAGAAATCGCCACCCTTCGAACTTTTATGCGGTTATCATAGCTGATCAACCATTTCATTCCATGAACATCAGCACATTTCAATCATTTGACCATTGGGGGTCTGACTGAATTCAGCAGTGCTTAAGCGCCTAGCGCAACGAGAACATGCTAATTATGGACAGTTCTATTCCCTTCCCCCCTACATCCCTAATCCATTTGCATCTTTCATCATTTTTATTACTTAAAACTGAAATTGCTTTTAAAAACTAATTTGAGCATGATACTGTAAAGCGTAGTAATCATCCTGGAATTTTTTGTATATGGCCTGGAAAAGGCCTGGAAAGTCCTTGAATTTTTTCCCCCAAAAAAGAGTACGAACCCTGCACAATATGCAACCTACTTCCTATCACAGGTAAGCAGTTCGATGATGCTGGACTAGCCTTAATTTCCACTTTTTAGTCACTATTTCACAAGGCTTCATAAGAAATGTTCTCCAAGGAAAACAATATAACCGTGCCATTCGTTTACGTAAGTACGTACTTACATAAGGCATTCATGCAAATCATCTGGTGACAGTTTCTTGATCACTTGAAATTGGAGTTTTCCGACATATTTTCAAAAATGGAGACTTAATGAACTCTCACAATTCTGTGACAGTATTTGCAATGAAACATTCAACAATGCAGTTGGATATCCCACCATAAAAATTGTCATGGACACATTTGAAGGCTATTTATACTGTGTACTTAAAGAATGACAATGGACCTCTCTCATCATTCTGGATGACATACATAGACTTAGTAGAGCTGTTGCTTGGATTAATCCGAAGTAACCGAGAAGGAAACTAACTACTTTTCATGTCATGTATCCAAAAACTTATCCCCTGATGTTTTGCTCTGGACAAAATTACTTATGTATTGTGCAATATCTAACAGTTAACTTTGAAAAAATATCTAATCTGTCGAAAAATGAGCCCGAAATAAGTCAATACTTCAAAGATATAGTGTTTTCCATTCAATTATGTTAGAAAACCCCATATTCTCGCATTCCTGTAGATCAAACATCGGATAAGACAGCCAACAGAGGTACAGTGGCGTAACTACCGCCCCCGCAGCTGCGTGGGGGCACAGGTAATGAAGGGGCGTACTGTAGCTATCAGTAATGGTTTTATGAAAAAATCCGAACGCACACGAAAACAAACAAATAATTAATCCAAAAATTCATATTTTCCTTTAATACATATACAGATTTGTCTAAATAAATGCCACGTTTCTCTTTTAAAACACTGGATGCCCTACGGATTAAAGCTATACGGCCCTTGTGCTCCGGGTTGTAATGCGATTGCTCTGCAATGGGTTGTAGTACCATCGGTCTCCAATGGATTGTAAACAGTACGATCGCTCTCCAATCGCCCTCTCAGGAAAAGTACGAGACCACGTGGGGATTCGCCGTGGAGGATGTGAGAAAACAATCAGTCACCTAGGATTACGTGCACGACAAGCACCAACACTTATTGACAGCAGCCGCAGATCTGCATGTAAAAGAGGGTGATTTCTTCAAGTGATCTACAGTGTTTTAGTTTTGAACAAAACAATTACACATTGCTTTGCTCTTAGTTCTTTATAGTAAGTATTACTGAGTGGAAACTTTAACAAACAATTACTGAGTGGAAACTTTAACAAACAATTACTGAGTGGAAACTTTAACAAACAAGCGAACGGCATCCATTTTCAAAATGTCACAAAAGCGTTCAAGTGGAGCATAGTATCAGCGAAAGAAAATGAGCGTGCGAAGAAACTTCAAAAGCTCGACCAGTTCATTTTGCGTAGAATCAATTAAATCCAAATGCTGTTTCGGATTAAAAGAATGATGATTTGTTTAGCACGTCAACTGTTCAAACTTTAGAGGCAGACATTTCGCATAAACTAAACACTTCAGAAACAAGTGAAAGTAAAATAGGTGGTTATAAAGTCTTATAGTTATCGACCGTAACCATTAAAGTATATTTAAACGAATTCGTTTCTTGCGATAAAGTATACACTATATTGACAAAAGTAATCGGACACCCCTTCAAAAGCAATTGAACGGATCCACTGCGTTGTTAAGATGCGCGGTACAGCTGCAAACGATATAAAACCAAGACTGCAGCTGACCGCAATCATATCACACTGTGAGGTTGAGTGAAAATGTCGCGGCGGGAGAGAACTGACTTTGGGAAAGGAAAGATCGTTGGATGTTATATTAGTTTGTTGTCCATAAGAGAAACCAAAAAGCGTTTAAACATACCCAAATCAAATGTTTTGAATGTACTGAAAAAGTGGAAGACACATGGCGTGCCTGAAGCAGAAAAACGTACCGGCAGACCAAAGAAAATCAGTGATAGAGGACGTCGAAGTTTCAGGAGAGTCGTTACAGCTAATCGACGGAGTACTGCACAAGACCACAGTGTACAGGTGAGTAAAAATGCAGGAGCCTCGGTATGTACACGTACCATTCGCAGAGAACTTCATTCCATGGGTTACCGTGGTCTTACGGCTGCTCATAAGCCTTTCATCTGCACTCGGAATGCTACTCCTCGTTTAGCATGGTATAAAGAACATTTATCGTGGACCATAGATCAATGGAAACGGGTCCTATGGACTGATGAATCCAGATACACGATCCATCAGTCTGATGGCCGTGTGTGGGTATGGTGGCATCCAGGGGAACGCTATTTACCACATTGTACTGTTCGTACGGTCAAGTTTGGAGCTGGCAGTGTACTCATGTGGGGGTGTTTTCGTTGTATGGTCCCGGCCCTTTGGTTATCGTGGACAACCCTGTTAACCAGCACGTCTACCTCCATATTCTGGACAATTATGCCCTACCAACTCTGTGGCAATACTATGGAACCGAGCCTTGTTGGTACCAGCAGGATAATGCACCGAGCCGTAAAGCAAGGACTGTTACCGCGTGGTTTGACGATAATTCCGCATCGTGTGTGGACTGACCAACACAGAGCTCTGATCTTAATCCCATAGAGCACCTCTGGGATGAATTAGAGCGCCGCATAACAAGTTTGGAACCAAGGCTGACTATTAAGCAACAGTTAGCGGCAGCATTATGTACTGAATAGAAGCGCATACTATGGCTATGTTCCAAAACCTTGTCGAAAGCATGTCTCGAAGAGTCAGTGCATGCGTTAAGGCCAAAGATGGGCCGACACCGTACTAATGTATGTCAGTAAATGCTATGTTGTGTTTCTCTTCTACAGGTGTACGGTGACTTTTGTCAATATAGTGTATATTTAAGCTCATGCATCAGTCTGCGCATGGTGGTAATCCTGATCGGCTGATTGATAACCTTACATTATGTACTTCTGTTCCAAAAATCATTTAAAAGTTAAAACTATAGGGCTCTAGGTATCTCACTTACTTTACCAGACATTCTCCTCGACTCACCTATCCCCCCAAACACACAGCGAAAAACCCATCCTCACTCGTGTTCGAAATCCTGAGAAAATTACTGTGCTTAGGGGTGCTGAGGTGTATGTTCTGCTAGTTACGCCACTGCAGATATACACAAACTTCAGGAGGCACTAAAGCATTCAATTTTAAAACGGACGCTGTTGAAAAATACTGTACAGTGAAACCGTTCATCAGTTCTAAGGCAGTTACGAGAAAATCTACGTTTCACAAGTCAGGCTACATTTTACCACTCTGATCTACAAAAACCACGGATAAAAACAGATGAAGAGTGTGTTTCATCTGCAGTTCAACTGTTGGAGAACCACTGGACTAATCCATTTGACTAAAGTCCTTCAGACATAATCAACTTATCAAGAGGAAGAGCAGCGCCACCTGATGTACAGACATTTCTGTTGAACGCGAAGAAGAAAGGTGAGGACGCATATGAAACATTCCAAAGAGATCGTTTTGAGAAAGGAGAGAGGTTTTTCGAACCCAGTCGAGGCGTTATGCTGGAAAAACTTCCAGCGGAGTTCACAAAACTTACTCCCTCTCTCGGTATGGCATGAAAAAAAAAAAAAAAAAACTGTTTTTCCATCATAACGCCACGACTGAAGTTTTATGAACTCAGCTGGAAATTTTTCCTGCATAACGTCACTTGGAACGGAATCTTGGCGAGCTGCACTGCTAACAGCTCTCTGCGGCAGCGGCGGACTGGCGATTCATAAACGGCCCTGGAAGTCTTTTTTTTTTTTTTTTTTCTTTATTTTGAGGCCCACTTTTGGAAAAAATCATCCAATTACCCTAATTTTAAAATTAAATAGATATATCAGCATTACAATTTCAACACAAGTCTACAAATTACTGCAGTGTTTGTATTGAGACAAAAATTTGATTTCCGTAGTTGTATTTAGTCAATAATTTGATTTTCAGTGTTTGTATTGAGGCAATCATTTGATTTCAGTCTTTCTAAGAGAACGTACCTTGCTGCTGAGGCAGAAGTCTCTGAGAAAGACTGTTGAAAATTTCATTCCATTCTTACGAATTTTATTGCGATTGCTGAATTCAGAATTGCCATAGTTTTTTCGGTTTTTAGCAAGAAGGGAGGTTGTTCAACCTAGGAAAGCAGGAAAAAGGAGAGAAGACAGAAAGCACGTACTTATCGTCTACCCTAAATACCCGAAAAAGACTTCAGAAGAAGTCAAATCTGCCATGCCAGTGAAGAATAACACCGCGAAGCTTCAAACTGGTGTTCACAACGTGCCAAAAGGAACAAGAGTGGTGGGATGTTAGAGTGCTCATCTCCAGAGGACATCGCAAAGCTCAACACTGAGATGGCAATGTTGACTCAAGATTCGTACGAAATACCAGTAATATAAATCTAAGCTGTCTCACCGTACGATAAAAACACTAAGTTTCCAAACTGCAAACTAAAAACATTTATTTACAGACTAAAAACCTTGCAGAAAGCTAGCGCTTTCAGAGAACACGTCTCCATCTACTGGCCCGAGTGCCACAGGACAAGCACCGCCCATCAGATATATATAGCCCACCATTGCCCACAATGCAACACGGTGCCAAGTTCCAAACATACCCCCTCCCGCCCTCCCTATCGTCCTGGGCTATATATATCTGATGGGCGGTGCTTGTCCTGTGGCACTCGGGCCAGTAGATGGAGACATGTGTTCTCCGAAAGAGCTAGCTTTCTGCAAGGTTTTTAGTCTGTAAATAAATGTTTTTAGTTTGCAGTTTGGAAACTTGGTGTTTTTATCGTACGGTGAGACAGCTTAGATTTATATTACTGAGCTGGCCTCTAATTCTGGTACCAAGGACAGCCTGGCATCTAAGCAACACCAGAAACGACTCTCTAAGGTCATCGTTTACATAGTTAATGGTGGTCTCTGCAAGGCGGAAGTCGAGCAGCGATTACTAGACCTGAACCCTGAGATGGGAAAGGAGGCCCTCCGGTTCAAATTCCCCATCAAAGCAAAAGATGGAAGAAACCACTGGGTAGCTGAACTGGACCCAGCAGCCTTCAAGGGTGCTATGAAAAGGGGCAAGCTTAACTTTGGGTCGACGATCCACGCCATTCGAGAATACCTAAGGGAAGTCCGTTGCTTCAAGCGCAACGGCTTCGGGCATTTTAAGAGCAAATGCCAAGAAGTATTCGAGAAATGTGCAAAGTGCGGTGAAGCAGTTCACAATCACTTCAAGTGTGATAAAGCACCTCGCTGATTAGACTGCGAGAGTGCAAATGCTAAATTTAAGCTCAAACTGGAAATCGGGCATTCCACTTTAGAGTACAATGTCAGTAATTTGCTCCTGCAGGAGCCGTATCGGTTTCCAAACTCTCATCGACTGTTCAACCCTCGAGGTGAGAAACCTCCGTTGGCTACGGTCATCCTAGATCCTAACCTAACGGTTCTGGAAATGGGATGCACCCGTCAAGTGCTACCATAGAAGCCGAAAGCTGCGCAAGTAAAATCTCATAGTGAATGCATACAGATCTCCGTCGGAAAGTGTCTTGGAGGTGCTAGATGAAATTAATATCCTGATCGAGAAATTCTGCGATCACGAGATAGTAATAGGGGCGACTTTAATGCCGAAAGCCCCCTATGGGGAAATCAGAGTGAGGATGCGAGGGGTAGATCGCTTGTACACTTCGCCAATTCTGTGGAGATAAGAATCCTAAATGACCCAGAGAGTCCGCCGACATTCACGGGATTCATAGGCTTCTCTTGGATCGACCTAACACTAACCGGAGTGTCAAAAGAGTCCATTGGCAAAAACTGGCAAGTTTTGGGTCATGTGAGTTGCAGCGATCACCAGGCGCTCATCTTCGTAATAGAAATTATTAGCGCAGGCGCAAAGCGAAACAAGAGGTTCAAGGACAAGAACCTCAATTGGATAGAGTTTAAAACTCGACTAGGAAATTTAATCGGCGATAGAACGAGTCAAGAACTCGAGAGCACCACCGACCTGAGCGAATACTTAAGCTGACTCACGGAACAGGTAAATTCCATTTGCGAAGAGAACAATAGACCTGGAAAGGGCCTAGCCCCAGGAGAAACTAAGGATTCTCAAGAGCAGAGCCAGGCTCCGCAGAAGAATGTAGAGGGAGAGAAAGGACCCTCGGCATGGGGAAGCATTTAAGCTAGAGTACTCAAAGGTCCAAACGGAGTACAGGAGATGAATGCTAGCATCCAAGAGAGCACACTGGCGGAAGCTGTGCGCATCTCAGCCCCAGGTCAACCTCTTTGAGTTCCTCTGTAAGATTGCAAAGGAGTCGCTGTGAGGTCCTCTGACTATGACGGCGGTGAGAAAAATAAATAGCGAATTAACATCCATCATGGATCATTTCCCTACAGATGATGAGAGGTAGGATACTCCGGGGCAAAGCCAAATCAAAAGAGAGTGCGTGGTGCCCCTCGACACGAGGGATGACCAGCCTTTTGATAGGAAGTTGAGTTTGCCATTAGAAGCCTAAACACCGGCAAGGCACCGGGAAAAGACAGACTGGATTTGAACATCATAAGGAACGTCGTTCGATGCCAGCCCGCGGTACTTCGTGAGTTTGTTCAACGAGTGCCTGAAAAGGGGTTGTTTCCCGAAAGTGTTGAAACTGCACAAGTCGTGCTGTTCATTACAACGGACAAAGATAGGGCTGATTCACCATCCTACAAGCCGATCTTCTTTCTCACAGCTTGGAGCAAGGTGTTGTGCCGGCTCATAGCAACTCGAACAAACCAGTTCCTCCTGGGTCAGGGGAAACTACCCGGCAGACAATTTGGGGGTTTTACCTGAAAAAAGCACCACACATGTGATTCTGAAACTGAAAGAGAAGGTAGAAAAGAATAAAAGAAAAGGGTTCCGCACTTGCTCCGTTTCTCTTGATGTGAAGGGGGTGTTCAAGAGCGTCTGGTGGTCCTGGTTCTAGCAAGGTTGAAGGAAATGGGGTGTCTAAGAAACCCTCTGCCTGATGAGTGACTACTTATCAGAGAGGACAGTAGAACTTGATACTGGAGAAAGGCAATACCGTAGGAGTTATAGAAGGGGCTGTCCACAGGGATCCAACTCGGGCCCTCTTCGGTGGAATGTGGTTGCAGATACAGCCCTACGTATAACACTAGAAGAGCACGTAGAGTTACAAGCTTATGCCGATGACTTCGTATTGGTGGTCTCCGCATCAGGGTGATACACAATCCAAAGAAAAATCCACACGGTACTGTTGGTATTAGAGGAATGGAGCAGGAAGTGTAAGCTTTGCCTTTCACCGGAAAAAACAACATTACTAACAATTGCTATAAAGGGGAACATGACATCCCCGCATTGTCGATTCTAAGGTCGAACAATTAAGGCTGTAAGAGAAGAGACCCACCTACGGGTAGTTATCGACACAAAATTCTCAAAACTGGCTCACCTGAGAACCACCCTAAGGGAAAAATTCTTCCTGTTTTTTAACAGGATCAACAGCATGATGCTGACTGGGCCAGCCAAAAAGGCCATGTATAAGCGGGACATAGAGCGGATTCTCAACTATGCGTGTGGGGCATAGTGGTCCGATACAGTAAGAATGAGAAGAGGCCTAAACCAAATCCAGAGGCAGACTCTCCTAGGAATCACTACATGCTTCCGTACGACGTTTGCGCTGGCACTACAAGTGTTAGCGGGATGCGAACCGACGGACCTACAGTGTTTCCCCGAAAATAAGACCGGGTCTTATATTAGTTTTTGCTCCAAAAAACGCATTAGGGCTTATTTTCAGGGGATGTCTTATTTTTTCATGTGCTACCAACTTTTTTCTTTTTTTTTTTTTTTCATCTACATTTATTCATGTACAAAAATCTACATTTATTCATGTACAAAAATTTACATTTATTCACGTACAAAAATCTACATTTATTCAAATACAGTCATGTCATCTTCTTCTGGAACATCGTCATAACTCTCCAAACCCCGAATTCCGGCCTGAATTTCTTGCGACTCTATTTCCTGTAGAACCATTGACTCCAATTTCTCATGTCCAGCAATAAAGCTCTCCTTAAATGAGCACTTCTTGTCCATGTAGCCTGCTCGTAGTGCATTGGCAACACAGCCGTCAGTGATTTTATCCCATGAATTCTTCACCCAAGTCACGACAGGCTAGGCTTCACAAAATTTCCACGCTAATTTCTCTCCATTCTATTTTCAATGTAGTCATTGATTTCCATGCGCAAATGATCCTTGAATGGCTTGTTCATTGCAATATCAATAGTCTGGAGATAGGCAGTCATTCCTGTGGGAATCATTATTTCATCTATTCTTCTCTCTACAAGAAGTTCTTCATGTCTTTAGCACGGTGAGTGCTGGCTGAATCCCAGACTAGCAGACCTCTTTGGCCACCTCACAAAACAAGTGGCAGCATTAAATCGACCTATTTCCTTATAACTGCTTGTGTGCACCAGGCTTTTTCGGTTTCAAGAACATAAATGCCTGAAACACGTTGAATCTTATCTTTCTTGCCTTTAGTGATGAATAGAGGTGGGGCTTTCTTTCCATCCAGACGAATTGCCAAAAACACAGGAAACACGTGCACTTTCATAACCAGTGGAGGGAATGTAGATTGACGAGGCATCCCTCTGATCAATTGTTATTTGAGATCCTTGGCCCATAAACACTGCAGTTTCATCCATAGCAATCATGTTGGAAAGTTGGCATTTAGAAAAGTCGATGCCATCAACAAAGGACTTGAATGCAAGAGCACGTTTAATAACTTCAGTATCTTCCAGCTTGAACAGTGTTGTCGATCTTCTTAGAGACACTTCATATCGCTGAAGGAAGCCATCCAACCACTGTTGTGATGCTTTGAATTCTTCTGGGGATATTTCTAACTGTGGTGCCATTGCAAGGGCAAATGCTTGAATATCAGCCCTGCGCACAACCAAAGCCTTTGCTTTCCTGTCAGCAATCTATTCACAGATGATGTCTTCCAGTTCAGAAAATAATGGTTGCCGACCTGATCCACACTTGCGCTTCTTAGCATTTCCCTCGTCCACCTATTGACTAAGGTTATCGTACTCTGCTCGCCATTTTCGGACCATTCGGAGATACAGCTTCTTCTGTTTGCAGAAAGCGGTAAGATTCTTGCCCCGGGAGTCCTCCACGATTCCTTTCTTGTACTCGACGGAATAGCTCTTTCTTTTTGCACTCATCTTGTCTGGGAGTCAAAATATTATTCCCTTTGGGGTCAAAATATTATTTCCTTTGGGGTCAAAATATTATTCCCAAAAATTATGACAGTTAAAAATGTACGTCCGGCCCCAAAATATTAACTCTCTGATTTTTAAAGAAGTCACCGTTGCCAACACAATAACTTGGATAGGGACGAACCCCGTTCGTAATCCATTGAAGGCGGTTAGAACACTTCTTACTTTTTCTCTTTGAGTTCGCGTGTGTTCACCCCCCCTCCCCATTTCTAAAAACACACACCATCTGTTGATGAATAACTTTTCCTCCAAAGATAGCGTTCACCGGTAAAGTTTCCCACGTCGGATTCCCTTTTCGGAACTGGATGTTACAGCTGCTGCCCAAAAGACGGCTTGTTTTCATCTCCCGCTAGCTCTCTGAACCGAACTGAATGCATGCGCCATAATTACAAAAACCATATCCTCGGCTAAGTGAACCGTCGTGAGGAAGTTGTTCTTGCACGTCTCCGCATTGGGCACTGTCGTTTTACTCACCGCTTTTTGCTATGTGGCGAGGGTGTCCCGGTGTGTGAGGCGTGCAACTGTCGTCTCACTGTCCTTCATGTTTTGTGTACTTGTTTGTGATAATCGTTTTCGTCATTTTCGCTCTCATCTGTTGGAGGAAGGAGCAGCTACGCTGCAAACTATTATTGGCGAAGCCTGCGACATGAAAGCAGTGTTTTCGTTTTTACAAGAAATTTACTTTTTTAAACTTATATAGCCTTTAACTTGTCCACTATCATATTTCATTTTTACCACATCAGCCTGTTTTTAACCTTGTGTACGTTTTTGATTGATTTTGTTTTGTTTTGATGTCTTTTGTTTGGCGCTCTTTGGCCAATTATGGCCCTTGGACCATTAAAATATATCTACCTACCTACCTACCTCGGCTAAGTTCAAAGTTAGTCGGCACTCTTTCTTACTCTGGATATTCAAGGCAAATTAAACTCATGAACAAAGTACCCTCCAGTGATTTTGGCACTCGCTTCAGTTTTTTTGAACAGTGATAGGCTGGCTGACTACGTACTACGTATCGTAACTAGGGCTTATTTTCGGGACAGGACTTATATTACGAGCATCCAAAAAACCATGCTAGGGATTATTTTCCGGTTAGGTCTTACTTTCGGGGAAAAACGGTAGTACTAGCAAAAGAGGCGGCACTGCAGCGACTCAAGAGTGGAACAGATACCGATTTTCTCAGAGTCACGTATCGTGCCTCCGAGATAGAAACACCAACGGTGAATTGTTCAACCCACCCTGCGGCGGAGATCTGCCCTATTTGGGATACAGAACCTCCGACAGGAGTAGGAAAAGAGCTGTTCACTTATGAGTCAAAACTGGAGAGGCAGGTAGGTGCTGGTTTTTACGCGCTCTTGGATGGCAAAGAGACGTACGCAAAGCGCACAAAACTGGGAATGAGTCCGTATTCTAAGCGAAGCTTCTAGCGATCAGAGAGGCCCTGCAATGGGCAAACCCAAGAAAGAGTGCGGAAAAAATTAAGGTGTATTCGAACAGCCAAGTGGTTCTAAATGCAATAAGAATGTTCCAAAATAAGAATCCCATGGTCAGATGGATTAAGGAGTTACCGGTACATTACGGGGAAGCGGACGTGAGTTTCCACTGCGTCCAAAGTCACTTAGGAACTAGTGGCAACGAGTGTACTGACCAACTCGCACAAGAAGCCGTGAGGTTGACAGATCTGGGTGTTAGGTTGAGAACACCACTGCAGAGCGTGCCTACCGGCCTGAGGAAAGCCGGGTGGAAAGTTGGAGACGCGTGCAAAAGAACCCACACTATCTTTCCAAAAGTTTCGGTGAAAAGGACGGAATCAAAGGAATACAGGAACATCAAACATAGGTCATCGCTCTTTCCACGTTTATAAGTGAGTCACGGAAAAATTCTCATTGGCCGCCCCCGGGAATCGAACTCGGGTTCGATTCCCGGTGGCGGCCAATGAGAATTTTTCCGTGACTCACTTATAAACGTGGAAAGAGCGATGACCTATGTTTGATGTTCCTGGTCCACGTCAAATTTCTGTATTAATTATCCTTCGCCTTCTAATTATTTATTCAGTTACTGCTTGCCATCTTTGGTGAATCCCCAGCATTGTGCGGGGCTCCAAGAAGCAACCTGCCAAATTGGCTTGGCAGTTGGTGTGTGTGAGTCTGGGGCAATTCGAGGTCGTTGTGGTGCAGTGGAAGCATATCCGGCGCGTAACTGGAAGACCCTGGGTTCGATTCCCGGTGGCGGGCAATGAGAATTTTTCCGTGACTCACTTATAAACGTGGAAAGAGCGATGACCTCTGTTTGATGTTCCTGGTCCACGTCAAATGTCTGTATTAATAATTCATTCGCCTTCTAATTATTTGTTCAGTTGCTGCTTGTCAATCCCCAACATTGTGCGGAGCTCCAAGAAGCAACCTGCCAAATTGGCTTGGCAGTTGGTGTGTGTGAGTCTGGGGGAATTCGAGGTCGTTGTGGTGCATTGGAAGCATAACCGGCGCGTGACTGGAAGACCCTGGGTTCGATTCCCGGTGGTGGCCAATGAGAATTTTTCCGCGACTCACTTATAAACGTGGAAAGAGCGATGACCTCTGTTTGATGTTCCTGATCCAGGTCAAATGTCTGTATTTATTATTCATTCGCCTTCTAATTATTTGTTCAGTTGCTGCTTGCCATCTTTGGTGAATCCCCAGTATTGTGCGGGGCTCCAAAATACAACCTGCCAAATTGGCTTGGCAGTTGGTGTGTGTGAGTCTAGGGGAATTCGAGACCGCTGTGGGGCAGTGGAAGCATATCCGTCGCGTAACTGGAAGACCCTGTGTTCGATTCCCGGTAGCGGCCAATGATAATTTTTTCCGTGACTCACTTATGAAAGTGGAAAGAGCGATGACCTCTGTTTGATTCCTGTTCCACGTCAAATGTCTGTATTAATTATCCTTCGCTTTCTAATTATTTGTTCAGTTGCTGCTTGCCATCTTTGGTGAATCCCGAGTATTGTGCGGGGCTCCAAGAAACAGCCTGCCAAATTGGCTTGTCAGGTGGTGTGTTTGAGTCTGGGGAAATTCGAGACCGCTGTGGTGCAGTGGAAGCATATCCGGCGCGTAAGTGGGAGACCCTGGGTTCGATTAGCGGTGGCGGCCAATGAGAATTTTTCCGTGACTCACTAATAAACGTGGAAAGAGCGATGACCTATATTTGATGTTCCTGGTCCACGTCAAATGTTGTATTAATTAATGGATACATTAACTATGTCCTAACGGGGCATGGAGTCTCACCCGCGTATTTCGCGAGGGTTTGAATTAAAATCTGCGATTCTCGCGTAGGCGCCCGAACAGCTGACATAGCCCATATGATTTTTTTATTGTTCTTCCCTTGCAGCGAGAAGACATGTCCTAATCCCACAGGTAAGTAAAACGAAGAAACTTGGCCTCCTCCTTGGAGTCCCGAAAGCCAGGGAAGGCATTGAAAAAACGGTGAAAGAACTAGTAGCGAATCAAGAAGTCGAACTAGTAAGGAGGCCTATAGAAGAACCTGGATCAGAGACGGAAGATGAAGCAGACGAGGAAAACGAGCGACAGCCCATCGCTAAGGAAAAGTATAATAAGTGAAGATAATTGTGTATCGTGATTGTTTTGATTTCTGTGTTTGTATCGATTTAGATGTAAAATACTCATAACCGAACAATCAAGTATCAAAATACCTAAGGAAATGAGTACTCAGTTTCTTAAATGAGAAATGTGCTGTGGTTTTTAATAAAGGTCCGGAGAGACCCAAAACAAAATCGCGTGGCGAACGAATTTCTCAACCGCCAAAATTTAGCAACCTCAGCCCACTGTTCGTGGGTTTTCCCTCCTCGAACTACTTTTTGAACAAGAAAATAACACTGATTAACAGAGCTCAGTATCAGGCGTTATTTATCACCGTTTTATGACCTTCATATACACCGTCTTTCACCTGCAGTTGCTTCGATTCGCGTTGGACATAATTGTTTCGCTCTTCAGCGTATATTTGGAGAATAAGCTAAATGTTACTAAAGATCGTGAAAGAAATTAAATTCAAATTGATCGGAAACTTGAAACTTGGTCGTTCTGGGTGGTGTAGTGGTTAGCATACCTAGGCGTTTTCTGGGAGCCGTGGGTTCGAGTCCCGCTCCAGGACGATGAAAATTTTCAAGTTTTCGGATATTATCTGACTTGCCATCCTTGTCACATTTACGCTAAAAATCGGATTGTCATCTTCAAAATTTGTGTTACTAAAGATACTGAGGTGTGTGTACGAATGTGTGTTGCCCCTAGAAAGAAGATAATTTAAAATGAAAAGATGAGTGATAAAGGATTGAAAACATTCTCAAGAAAAGCAAGACTTCGTTAGTATGGACAACTTCAATGTCCATGATTTGTTCCGAGAATGGACGAGAATGCGTTCGCCGTAGATTTGTTTGTTAATTTTGTTTCGGGAATTGGGACCACCCTGAGCAATTCTAAGAGCCATGAGCAAGGTATGGAATGCAGCTTCTTGGAATGTGAACGAATGGGCGGCCTATAGCGAGATGGAAAGACTGTCAACAATGCCATGAAAGAGAAGGGATTGTGCTAATTTACATGAGCTATAACATAGTGGAGCAGAATGGGTAACAATGACTTCACCTAGAATCAGTTTCTGTTTCAGCCATGGCTGAAAGAAGGTAGAAGGTTCCGTTGTCATGGTGAATGCTTTCCTGCTGTGTGCTGAGCTACATTATCCATGAAATAGTGCAGCAGGATTCGTAACAATGACCCCATCTAGATGTAAAACAAATCAATTTCTGTGTGGAAGAAATATTTTTCTTATAATACATGGCCAGTATGTCATGATATAATCAACACAGCAATCGGACATCGCTGAATTGACTGTAATTACTGTTTCACACGTAATACATTGGTGTGCAAAAATTAAGGACAAAGATGAGAAATTAGCAAAACAGCGGAACGAGCAGGCAGAACGGACCGAAAGACCACTCAGGACATAGACTAGGGTCCGGTACGGTAGGGCATGCGTATATATGCAGCATGACGTAGAGCGAGGGGATGTCAGAATGGTATAAAGCACCCGGGCAGTGTACGCTCAGCAATTCGGGGAAATCTATTGCACGGTGTACATCGGTTTGAACGACGTCGAGTTGCTGCCACCGTGTGATATGGCCAACAGGCAATCCAGTAGACGACATCTGGATGACTTTACCCAAGGTCGCGTCATTGGGAAGTTGGAAGACGGTCGAAGTGTGACTAGTGTGGCCGAGGAGTTCGGGATCGCACACAGCATCGTTTCACGAGCTAGGACAGCATTTCAAACGACAGGAACAGCTGTCCGAGAGTTTAGCAGTGGTCGTCCACGAGCAACCACGGCGGCGGACGACCGGTATATTGTCCTACAGGAGAGAAGAGACAGACGGCAGACAGCGGGAGAAATCACAAGGCACATGCAACAGACAACTGGACGTCCGTTATCGCGTTTTACCGTGGCTAGAAGGCTGCACAAGGGTGGTCTATTTGCACGACAACCAGTACGGTGTGTGCCATTAACGCCTGCTCATCGGAGACGGCGGTTTCTGTGGTGCCAGGAACACAAGAACTGGCCACATCAGCAATGGGGTCGAGTTCTCTTTACGGATGAGAGCCGATTTAGTCTGACGAGCGATTCTGGACGTATACACATCTAGAGAGAGCAGGGAACACGCAATCACACCTCCAACATCATCGAAAGGGACCGGTTTGGAGGTGGCGGAGTTCTCGTTTGGGGCGGTATCATGCTTGGTAGCCGTACGGACCTCCACATCTTCCAAAGAAGTTCATTCACTGGTGTCCGCTATTGTACCGAGGTTCTCCTGCCTCACGTGCGTCTGTTTAGGGGTGCTGTGGGACCTGAGTTCCTCTTCGTGGACCACAACGTTACGCCTCATCGTACAGTGGCTGTCACAGAGCTGTTGGAGAGTGAAGATATTCAACGCATGGATTGGTTCGCAAGGTCCCCGGACCTAAATCCAATCGAACACGTGACACCTTCTCGGAAGACGCTTGGCAGCACGTCACCAGCCGCCAGCAATGATTCCGCAGCTGCTATTGGTGCTACAAGAGGAATGAGCCGCGATGCCTCAACAGCTGCTTGAGAACCTCGTCCTCAGCATGGACAGACGTTGTAAATCCTGCAACGCAGTCAGGGGTGATCGTATCCCCTACTAAAGGCTGGATTTTTCTTGGCAGCCGCCTGTCACATGGAAGTTTCGGTCTTCTGACCAGTTGTGCTTGAAGCTACCTTTTCAATAAAATGCCTTTGTATCCTTTGGATTCCTTGTTTGGACGGTTTTGCTCACTTGTCCCATATTCTTACATCTTGGGGATCTTATGGTATGATTTGAGTCGATGTGGAGCATTTCTGCACGACGTTACATTCGAAAAACAGTCTCGTCCTTAATTTTTGCACGCCAGTGTATTAATCAGAACAGAAACCTTGCAAATTTCATCGGCCTGGAGCGTGAAGAAAGTCAATTCAGAGCCTCTGATTGCTGTGTTAATTAGTATGAAGTATTTTCCACGTATTATGAGAAAAATATTTCTTCCACACTATATACTTGAACGACTGGTGATGTGTTTCACAACGCTAGATGGCAGCACAGTTTGCTTCGATTAAGAATGCGGTCGGAGAATATTCCGATGCTCTAAACATTCAGATACTTGTGACCTTCTTGTCCTGGGTGGTGTAGCGGTTAGAATGCTCGAACGCAAGGGTGGTTGCCCCCCTAAAAAGGGACGAAATCTTTAATTTTCAGTATTTTTACACCTTGCTAAAAAACACACACATGTATTTTTTTATTTTTTTTTATTGTTAAAGCTGGTAAAATAATCCAGGTAGTTGTTGAAACTTTTGATGTCACCTTTTTCAGAAAGGAATCAATCACCCCTCAAGTCAATGTGACGCAGGAAGAAAAGTAGATTTCTTTTTTTTTTAATTGGAGGTTTAACGACCACCGTGAGCAACTCAATGGGCCCGTCCCTAATTTAGGGTCACTGGTTCCAGGGAAGGGAGAGAGCCAGTGCCGTAAGACAAACACAACATCCATGCCTCACCGGGATTCGAACCCGGATCCCTTACGGACGAATGATCAGAGGTCATCGCTTAGACCACTGCGCCACCGGGGCAGCCTATAGATTGATTTAACGACCACCGTGAGCAACTCAATGGGCTATAAGCAGTCGCCCGTCCCTAATTTAGGGTCACTGGTTCCAGGGAAGGTAGAGAGCCAGTGCCGTAAGACAAACACAACATCCATGCCTCACCGAGATTTGAATCCGGACCCCTTACGGATGAATGATTCAGAGGCCATCGCTGAGATTCTTTTCCAGAATCTTCCACAGAATGCATTACAGCAATTCAGACCAATGAAGATCTGATTTGCTTGAACAACATCAATTGTGTGCTAACAGTATTTAATTGTTATTTCTTACAACAGGGACGGCAGAGAGGTCCTTCTCGGCTATTAAAAGGTTGAAAACATATCTAAGAACCACAATGAGCCAGCAGCGTCTTACAGGACTAGGATTGATGAATATGCACCAAAATATTGCCCTAAAAATATTGATGAGATTTTGGAGAGATTTGATCGAATGCACCCAAGGACTCACTTTGTTTAACATACATTCTATTCCTTATTCAAAAGGGTTATTCAATAAATTCGTGCACTTAATATCTCTTCAATAGACCCGATCAAAATACTCATACAATCACGCATCTCATTGTTCTTAAAAAATGTAGAATCTATAATAAATATATCGGACATTGGCCCCCCACCCTCCATCATATGACGCTAAGGTAAGGTAATCTGATATTCGATCAAACTGATAGTGGTATTAAGGTAACCCCCTTTTAAAAATTTCTGCTACTGCCACTTCTTTGATTTCCGCTCCAGGGCGATGAAATTTTCAAGTTTTCTGAT
This sequence comes from Macrothele yani, assembly GCA_039090855.1. Taxonomy (NCBI): domain Eukaryota; kingdom Metazoa; phylum Arthropoda; class Arachnida; order Araneae; family Macrothelidae; genus Macrothele; species Macrothele yani. The sequence goes on along the minus strand of CM077001.1, from coordinate 154,025,038 downwards.
GTGATTGATCTTACATGTGAAACAGTAATTACAGTCAGTTGAGCGATGTCCGATTGCTGAAATGATTACATCATGCAATCAGTTTCTGTTTCAGCCATGGCTGGAAGCCAGACCCACATATATGATTAGAGAAAGACCTAGCCATATGGCAAACTGTAGCGTCTCATTATTTCGAATGCTTACGCACAAGCTTCTCACCAGGGGTCTCTTATTACCCGCACAACTCATGGCGGCCTAGATGAATTTTGCATTGCTGTTGTGTGTTCTCAAGTGTGCATATCTCTGCAACTTAACCATCTAAATTAGTGATTTTTGTTTTTGCGCTTGCGTCATGCGATGCTGTGTACCATTCTCTATTTCATTCTCATGTGTTAAGTACTCTTGTTATTCTACTTGTGACATATTTCATGTCTTCATATCTTCCACTAAGATCTAAATACGCTGCATTTATGTTCGTACAGCATGCCGTGCTATTACGACCTCTGTTAGTTTCCTTTTTCACCACTACGATTCTTCGAACGGGCTGATAGTCAGTTTAGCTATTTATTTTAAATTCTAAGCAGCTTTCTTATTAAATTCTTCGATATTGATACTCAACTATCTGTAAATACAGAAAGTTAATATAATGAACTACTGGGCATTCCCAACAAGAATAAATATCTCCCACATCATTCATACAATAAATAGCGGTTAAAACGATGACGCTAACTAATTCCAATGAAAATATTACTTATGCATCACTTGGTGCAACATTTTGGACGTCAGAAAGGTAAGTTTCAATGGCAAATTCTAAACAAACCTCAGTATGGCGATGGCGTGAATTGTGACATTTGTGCGTGTAACTAGAGCCACCATACTGACATTTCTGTCGTAACTCAAGCAAAAAATGGGACGCTTTTTCGGCGTCTTTTCGCGTTTTGAGCAGGTCGTACCTATAATCACATGTGGGTCTAGCAGGAAGAAGGGAGAAGGTTCCGTTATCATGGTGGATAAATTCGGGAAAACTTTTGTTTCGGCTTCTGAAAGATTGCGTTAGCATTGAAAACTGTTCAGCAACTTTTCTGTTGTTGTTGAATTAACTTCTCGCTGAGATACCTCACGGAGCGTCGCCCAAACATCGAGTTGCTATCGGTGGTCGTTTTACCCCCAATAAAAAAGCAGATTATGTTAGGTTAACCATTATTAATCCACTAATCACCACGTAAATGTGGTGATCTGAGCAACTTTGATCGTTGACACAGTGTCTGCGCAAGACAGATAGGTAAATCCTTCGCTCAAGTAGTAAGAACCCTAGGGTTTACAAGAGCGACCGTATCAAGGGTCTACAGCGAGTATACCATTGTATGACGTACCAGCGCTCAGAGAGTAAGCGGTGGCAGACCACACGCCATTGATGACCGGAGTCGACATTAGACTATCCAGGCTCATACAGACCAACTGTTTGGCAATGGCGGCGAAAATCACATCTAGGTTGAACTCGGAGCCCAAGCAGCGTCAGTGAGCGCATGGTCTGGGGTCTGGGCTACTGGAGCCAACGCCCAACTATACTCCAATTCACACTAAAAGTGTACTGTTGGTAAAGGCGGGAGAGCCTTATCACGGCTCGTCGTGGAACACAAGAACGGTATCCATCTGCGTTAATGTGCTCTTCTGCTGTTTTCTTTCTGATCCCCACACGCACCCACACATCTCACAAGCAGTGGGGATTGTGAGCGGGGGTTCTGGTGGAGGCCGAACTGCTTCCCCTACCGCCTGTGTAAGTAACCAACCCTTCGAGTTTCCCCGTATTGTCTCTGTATTGTTAATGTTGGGAGAGGTCTTCCACCCCTTCCCTCCGTCCGAGTTGTATCCCAAGAGGGCAGAAACAGCCGGTAGTACGAAGCTCTTGATTCACCAACTTCTCATAACAAATTTATTTCCAAAAGCGCACTAACTTCTGAAACTTTTTGTAGATGGAAATTTTGTCTGATAACTGCTGAGCAAACAAAAATGGATTCTATGATTCCACTGGTTTTCGCTCAAAACTCTATGGACTACTTTTCGTAACGGAGGTAGCTGTTTCGCATCCTACATAATAGTGCACTATTGGGTTGACCCGGAGTATAGTGTGCCACTGTTGATTGCTCGTTATCGGAAATTACGCCTCGCTTGGTGCCTGGAACATCAAAACTAGACCTTTGCAGAGTGGCACCGCGTCGTGGGGTCGAATGAATCCCGTTTTCAGCTGACCAGAAGCTGCGGGTATCAGCTGCAACTCTCGATGCTCTGGCAATTTGCATACGGTAAATGCTTGACGGTGATGTTCTGGGCGATGTGCTACTTCTCCGGCACGAAAGAAATGACGTCTGAGGTGACGACATGTGCTCGTTTGACGTATTTCGAAGTTACACTTTTCTGACACTCAGAGTGGAATGCGACCCTAGGTTCCATTGTAAATATTGATCGTCTTGATGGGTACTATCACGTGATCCTCTTCTTTTGTCAAAACAGTTTACGAACACCCTGTATACACAACCCGAGTTAGTAGAGTGTCCGCAGTCAGAATGGGAAAAAGCTGCCGATTTATCGAAGTTTGGTAAAGGACAAATTGTAATGGCACGGAGCCTCGGAACTACGATCTCGGAAAGGCCGCGGCTTGTGGGTTGTTCACGTGCCGCTGTAGTGATTACGTATCAAAAGTGGTGCTATGATGGCCAAACGACGAACCGTCGTTCGGCCGTGTGTAGTCCGCAGCTCATTGATGCCAGGGGAGCGGCGACTGTCGCGCATGGTTCACAGCGACTGCATTGCCACAGTGCGACAAATCACCCGCAGCTACAACAGTGGTGATCAAAGCAATGTGTCACAGCACACAGTTCACCGCAGCCTTCTGCGCATGGGCCTGCATAGTCGAAGACCCTGCCAAGTTACCATGCTCACTGCACGTCATCGCCAACAACGCACGAAACGGGCCCAAGACCATCGAGATTGACCATGGATGATTGGAAGAAAGTAACCTGGTCTGACAAATCAAGATTCCTAATGCGTCACGTAGACGGCTGAGCGCGGATACGCCGATTACCAACGGAAGCTATGGAACCTGGATGCACTGTTGGGCAGAAACAGGCCGGCTGCTGCGGTGTTATGCTGTGAGCGATGTTTTTGTGTCACACTTTAGGTCCCATTATCCCAACAGCACAATCCTTGACACATGTGAGGTATCTGAACATCGTTGAGGACCAAGTTCACCCATTCATGACAACTGTGTTTCCTATTGGTGATGACCATTAGCAAAGGGACAATGCGCCATGCCACACTGCCAGAATCGTCAAGGAGAGGCTCGAGGAACATACTGGTGACTTTCTGTTAATGCCCTGGCCTCCAAATTCACCTGATATGAACCCAATCGAACTTTTGTGGTTCGACTTGGAAAAGCGGGCTCGCGCTAAATCACCACCGCCCTGAAATGTACGAAAACTGGAAGACCTGCTGTTGGCATTATGGTATCAGATACCCCAGGATACGTATCGCCGCCTCTTCGAAGCGATGCCTCGCCGAGTGGCCGCTGTTTTGCGGGCTAAAGTGGGTCCTACAGCTTTTTAGGTAGGTGGTCTAATGTAATGGCTCATCCGTATATTCTCCAAATCTTGTGGAGAGTACATAGCAGGTATGCCGACGGTTCATACATGCTGCTATATACTTCCCTTTGTGCAAGTATACAACAGCAGGTATGCGGTCTATGCCAAACCGCATACCTGCTGTTATTCGGGCTAAAAGAGGTTCAACCCGATATTGAATAAACGTTTCAAATCCAGTAACCTGCGTGTGTATATAATTTATATAATTTTACTACTAGCAATTCCTTTTCGGCTGTCGCGGCGACGCAGTAGTTCAAGCGCTGGCTTCTGACCATTCGTGCGAGATGAGGCCGGGTTCGAATCCGTATCACGACAAAAGGGCGCACGACAAAAGGGCGAACGACAAAAGGGCGTACGACAAAAGAGCGATGCGACAAAAGGGCGAAGCGAAAAAAGGCGCCACGACAAAAAGGGCGAACCCATGGGCTTGATAATGAAGCTTTCTAAACGATGTTATTTCCAAAACGGCCCCGGGGCCTTTTCAGTAAATTCGTTATTTCCTTGTGTATTCAAATATTCCCAACTGAAAGTAGACTTGTCATCTTTTGTACTGTAAGTGAAATCTATACAGAAGGATTTCTAAACGACGTTTTTTTCTAAAAAAGGCCCCGGGGCCCTTTAGGTAAATTCGGCATTTCTTTGTGTATTACAATATTCCCGAATGAAATCAGACGTGTCATCTTTTGTACTCTTAAGTGAAATCAATACAGAAGGATTTCTAAACGATGTTTTTTTTTTAAAAGAGGCCCAGGGGCCCTTTCAGTACATTTAGTATTTCTTTGTGTTTTCAAATAATCCCAACTTAATTCAGACGTGTCATCTTTTGTACTCTAAATGAAATCTATGTAGAAGGCTTTCTAAACGACATTTTTTCCAAAAAATGGCCCCGGGACCCTTTCAGTAAATTCAGTATTTCGTTGTGTATTCATATAATCCCAACTGAAATCAGACGTGTCATTTTTTGTACTAAAAGACCTAGGGCCTATGAATTTATATTTAATGCCTAAGTAAAAGCGCAATACTATTAACTTTATATGTAAACGTTATGAATATGACATAGGTACTGTTAAAAGGGCCTAGGCGTAGGGCCTATGAATTAGCATTTAGTGCCTAAGCAAAAGCGCACTATTAAACGAATATAAAGTCGGGAAATAAAAAACTGTTAAAAAGGTCTAGGTGTAGGGCCTATGAATTAATTAAATAGAAGAGATATATTAAAAACTTGACATGTTATGTAAATATTTAGCGTCTAAGTAAAAGCTCAGCGGTATTAAAGAATTTCACAATATCGTCCATTTCTGAACACAGCATGAGTCATACAATAATTCCTTTGTTTCGTCAAACACTGTGGTTTTAAAAAATTTACTAAGATACGGCAATTTAGTTCCTCAAATTAAAGTACAATTATCGCTTGGCTTACATAAAACACCCCCTCTTCCTTCCCTTAAACTTTTGTGGCCTTAAACTCGTATGAACCAACCTGAAAATTGGAAGTGCTGAAAAACTGCTGAAAATTTGTATGTCAGACTTCAGTTGAATCATAATGTATTCAAAAGACAAACAGGTTGGAATAACCGTGTATGTGTTTGAGATAGATAATTTTTATGCTACACAGTAATAAATATGGACAGGATTCTTATATGCTTTCTTATTGCATACAGATTTTGTGCTTCAACTACAAACTTTTCTATAGGATTTCAGGAAGCATTTGCAGTACGAAAAATGTCACGTCTGATTTCAGTTAAGATTTGAGTGTACAAATAAATAAGCAGTTTACTAAAAGAGCACCTGGGGCCTTTTTTTAAAATGACATCGTTTAGAAAGCCTTCTGTATAGGTTGCATTTCAGCACAAACAATGTCACATTTGCGCTCAAATGGGATTTGAATACACAAAGAAATAAATAATTTGCTTGAAGTCCTCACGGGCCATTTTGGAAATAACTTTTTGAAAGCATTCCCTATAGGTTATTGAAGTACAGAAAAATTAACATTTGCTTTCAGTTGGGATTTGAATATACAATGAAATAAGCAATTTGGAAATTTTTATCTTCATAACGTTTTTTGTAAATTGATTAAATTTTAAAAAAAGAAAAGGGCGCACGAATTTTTAAATTCATGCACCCTTTTGTAGCATCGCTTTTTTGTCGTGCGCTCTTTTGTCGTGTAACCGTTCGAATCCCAGTGCGGCACGAATGTTGCGTTTGCTTTACGCCACTGGGCTCTCTCCCTACCTTGGAATCAGTGGCCCTAAATTAGGGACGGGCGATTTATAGTCCATATATAGTTGCTCAGGGTGGTCCTTAACTCCCACTCCCAAAACAGAGTCTAACCACGATTTTCCGATGATTTGTGGCTGACACACACACTCACACCCTGTTTTATTGCTATAGATTAACTAGTCGGAGAATGCAAGAATACGGCAAACATTTTCAGAGCTCTGGTATCGCTCTATTTTCGTAACTGATAAATTTGTGTTCTGATAATTTTTTAAGTGCTTGGGAATCAACCCAGTCGTGAGCTACAGACTGTCGCCCGACGCTCGAGATTTCTCATTGATTGCTTTTATTATCCTATGCGGTAAGCGATAATGTATAACAACGAGATAATGCATAAATAAATACCTTTTTGTAGATATTAAACAGAACATCCACATTTTACGTGATATTCCGATGAGAACCTCCCGAGGGGTGACGTTGTTTTAATATCACAAATCTTTTTTTCGAATGATAGGATTTGCTTCCATGAGTGCCGTTCACAGAAAATACTGCTTAGGGTTCAAGAGTTGGGAAAACCAGTAATCGCGAAAATTTTCTGCTTGAAGTGAATGGAAGTTAGAACATAAAAGGGAGGTATTAATTTCATGTCGAAAGAACATTATGGGAGTGAATTTCAAATTTTTCTCTTATAAGCCTCTTCTGAGCATCCTTTTCTGTTGTAAGTGAACACATCCGCACACCTGAAGTTAAAAATTACACATGCAAGCAACACGATTTGTGATTTTTTTCGATATAACTGACCGAAGCCAATAATACCATGTTTCCATATTTTGGACATTTCCTCGTCAGCAGGGAAAAACTGAAATAAAAATTTCTGCTTGTAATCACTGTGCAAAAATATATCTTAATTTTATTCCAGCGGTAAGGAAATCTGTGAATTATAGTTCATGTCGCAAATTTTAGAAATAAAAAAATTCAAATTAATGCAGACATTTAATATTGATCGTCTTGATGGGCGACCAACCTTCATAGTAGGGAATTCCCGAGAAAGGGAGTTTTTTCATATATTTTAAATAGTTTTTTATATATATATATTTTAATTTGGGGGTTTAATGATCACCATGGGTAATTCGATAGGCTATAAGCAGTCGCCAATCCCTAATTTAGGGTCACTGGTTCCAGGGAAGTAGAGAGCTATTGTCGTAACATCCATGTCTCTCCGGGATGTGAACCCGGACCTATGCAAGGCCGTCTAGAAAACTTCAAGGCCATAACATTAGAGAGATGAGTTTCCTCTTCCAGTGACGTCATGCGGAAATCAAGCCTTCCGTTTGGTTTCCAAGGCTGTCGTGTGTAATTTCAAATACGACCCCTGACGTGTCAGTCCGTGTAAAATGAGAGTGACGTCACAAACGGAAGGAACTCATTTCTCTGATGTCATGGCCTTGTGTTTTCTAGACGGCCTTGTCCTATCTCGGACCACTGCACTAGGGCGACGAAGGGAAGTTGGTAGAACACATGTAATGTTTCTCAATTCTTTCAGAAACATTTTAAATATCTTCGATTAGATGAAAATCAGAAGATTGTGCTGACCAGTGCCGATACTTGGCAGGTGCACAGACACAAAGCCCTAGAAAAAAGAGGCCCTGAAATGGAACTGACAAAAAATGTCTTGTGAAAATTAATAAGTGACGGGATAAATGAAATTTCATCAGCTGTGGATGAAATAAAACGCTTTTTTTCATTGCGTTAAGTTAAGAATGTTTGCTGTTAAGTAGTCTTGTATCAGTCAGTCATGATTAGAAGGCATTTTATCGAAATGATGCTTAAAGCTTCTTTATAAAGATGCGCAACCGGTCATGTAACGAAAGGAAGGTTTGTCTAAAGATCAAGTTTGTCCCTTGCTCACGTGACCAGAGCTCCCGTCAAGGTTAGTAAAGAAGTGACCTTCGGGCGCGCACGCACGCACCTCTTTTCTTTGCCGGCTATTTTATGTGGTTTTATGATTCAGCTTCCGTACATGTGACGTCATTGAGTAGGCGAGGCACAATAATTACATCCATGAACTAACCCTACATGAACAATCATCGAGCAGTTGGCGCCATAGAATAAAAGCTGTTTATACTAAAGTCGTTAATACTCTGGTTGAACCAACAAACTCTGCTCGCCTTTAAGAAGCAGAATTTCGGATTTTCATCTAATACATTTAAAAGCATAGCTACGTATTTTGTTTTCATACATGAGATTCTTCCGCGGACTCCTGGAGTTCCACTTTTTTCATCATTTGGGTCATTTTCGTGATCGATGCAAAACTGAAGAGAAATTTTGAGGGAATTAGTTGGGGATGGGATTCGTTTACCGTCAGAGGACGATATCTCATCTTACAAAACTTCCGAAAACGGGAGTTAAACAAAGTCAAGATTTCCCTGTAATCATAATTTTCTTTTCTCGCGATGTTCCGTCCATCCAGTATTGTGGTTAAGCATAATTTTGTTCCACAAATATTTGTATTTCAGCTGGGAAACGGAAGAAAATTTTTCAAAAATGGAAGTTGTACGTCGCAAAAGTCTCCCTATAATCTTTTAGTATGAGATTTTTCCATTTGTATGGTACTTGAGATCGATGCATAACTGAACAGAATCTAGAGGGGAGGGGGTCGTTTTGCTTCGGGGGACGAAAACTTTCGAAATCGAAAGTTAGACGGAGTGAAGTTTTCGCCCGTAATAATATTTTTTCCCCCGATATCCTTCTGCTTAGTATTGTTGTTAAAAATCATTTTATTGCATAAATATTTGTATTTCAGCTTGAAAATGGGGAAAAAATTCACAATACGGAAGTTAGACGGAGCGAAGATTTCGCCCGTAATCGCCCCCCCCCCCCATGTTCCCTCTATCCTGTGTTGCGGTTAAATCTCAGTAATTTTATAGTTTGAATAGAGCTGTGGGCTCCCCTTTAATATTTACATAAATAAATTACCGTCAACAATTATATGTTCCTCTATCTTTCACACTGTTCCGCCACACGCCTGATTTTTTACCTGTTTAAAAGTTCAGCTTTTTTTTGTTCTTCGGCAATCTTATGCAGTGTTTTTTCTACCCAAAATGTTTATGTAACTGTCCGGTGCACAAAAGAGAAAAATGAACAAGCGAAAGTTCTTAGAAGAATGCAAATCATGTCGCAGCAATTTTTTAAATGGCTAAGAACAGAAACACTAGAAGGCGCAGGGCCTGCGCAAGAGGCCAAATCTAGTACTGCACCACAATGTTATAATACCGTACTACAATTGACATCTACCTTTTCAACAGACGATAACAAACGGGAAAACAAGGGAGCTGCTCAATTGGAGAAATCTACTATTTCACAAGATATCGTGCAATAATTGTACCCAAACATTTTGAGGGAAGATGATACGTCAGATGATAAGCCCACACAGAGTACTGCCTCACATGTCGATAATATCATACTAAATTTGCGCTCTACTTTTCCAAAAGACGATGATATCCCAAAAGAAATACTTCTAAATTATACAACGATCCTCATTCTTGGCCTTCTATTACAAATAACGGGTGTTTCACTGGGTAGTGACAACTTTCCTGTGGAATAAATAGTTAAAGAATAACGAGGTGGCGCTGTAAGTCCGAGACGTCGATCAGCAGGCGACAGGCATTCATGAGGAAGTAGTGGGACTGTGGACACGCGATTTCATACATGCAGCGATATACCACGGAAGAAAGAGTTTTCTTGGTGAACAATTGGTATGCGGAGGGTGGAAACCCCACAAAGGTGTTACGAAAGTGGGGTACAGCGTTTAAGAATCGTCGTAAGCCATTTGGTGTGAACCTGATGAAACTGGTAGCGAAATTCGAACGAACCGGCAGTGTCACAGATGAAGTGACAAGCATGGCGACGAAGAGAAGAACAGCGCGGATGGCGGAAAATATCGAAGCCGCACGAGAACTCCTGCACGAAGAAGCCGGTACGTCAGCACGAAAACTTGCGCAGCAACTAGACGTTAGCCCAGCGTCCATATGGCGCATTGTGACGTCGGATTTGCACATGTTTCCCTACAAAATCCAGGTGCATCAGTCTTTGGGCACAAGAGCCGTCCAGCAGCGTTACGAGTTTGCGAATGACATGTGTTCACTGATCGATGAACACAACTTTGACGTGAAGAGCATTGTTTTAATCGATAAGAAGCCGGCGGTCTGTGTTGTGAAGCCTCTCCATTCGCTGAAGATAACCGTTTGGTGTGCAATAAGTGGTGATGGCCTCACTGGGCCATTTTTTCCTGGAGTCTATAGTTACCGCTTCCACCTACAGTGACCTTTTGAAGAATCGTGTTTTCCCCGCTGCAGTCCAGAAAAACTGGATTTACAACCGCACGCTTCAACAGGACGGAGCACCGCCACACTCCACAAATGCCGTTCTTGATTTGCTTCACCAGCAGTATGGCCCACGAGTCATCGCCAGACGATTCCCTTAAAGTTTTTCATCCGGCCTCTCTGGGTCTCCGTACAGCCCCGGTTTAACACCGCTCGACTTCTTCTTGTGGAGTTATCTGAAAGATCGGATGTACCAGGACGACCCGCGAACAGTGCCTGACCTCCAACGAGCCATCGAACAGGAAATTGCACGGATCCCGTCGAACAGCATCCCGTCGGTATTGCAGCACTTCGAAGCACGTATTCGCCACGTCGTGACAGCGGATAGTCATCGTGTGGAACATGTCATCCATTGATTACCTTTTGCCTGCTCTTACTCCTGTAAACGTCTTTTTTCTCTTCCAATAAAGTAAGTTAACTTTATTGTCGCTTTCTTTTGTCACCACCCAGTGAAACACCCGGTATATAAAGTTGAATGTTTGTTTGTTTGTCCGCTATGCAAATGTAAAGTTTTCATTTTAGGACCACCAAATTTGGTGTACTATCTCATGGTATTCTAACTTAGATCGTAGACTGCCTTTTGGAAGGGTTCGGAGCCCCGGGTAAAGGGGCCCCCTACACAAAATTTTTGTAAAAAGTTCCATTTTTTACTTTTTTATTTTGAATTAGTATACTATCTCATGGTACTCTAACTTCGGTCGTAGACGGTTTTTGGAAGGAGTCGGAGCCCAAAGTCAAGGAACTCCCATACAAAATTTTCGTAAGAAGCTTCATTTTTTATTTTTTTTACTTTGAATTCGAATTTAATATTTTTTGTTGTGATAAGTGTAAGAATTGATTTTTTTTTTTTGTGACAAGTGTTTTCCAGTGAAGAACTGCAACACAGTTCGGCATCGGAACTGAAGGTGAGTAAACAACAAAAATCAGACGGAAAAACTAAAAATACTGTGTGCCTAAAGACTTTACAGAAAATAAAATTCAAATTCAATGAAGAAATGAAATACAGTATTATGTACGGTTCATGCCGTAAAATATTAATCGTTTTCATTTGATTTGTAAAAAATTTAGATAATGAATTATCACCAAATTCTCCCGAGCAAAGCTGGGCAATTCAGCTATGTTACAAACAAATTAATATATTCCCCTAACAAACATGCTGGTTCACATCAAGGCGACGACATGGACTTTAATACAGGGTGTACTATATAAAAGAAGCCCGAGTATAATGAATGACAACAGTCAGGCAATGTTACTATACATGGTAAAGACTAGTTGAAATGACAGAACATGGTTCACATCAAGGCGACGACATGGAATTTAATACAGGGTGTGCCATGTAAAAGAAGCCCGAGTATAATGAACGACAACAGTCAGGCAATGTTACTATACATGGTAAAGAATAGTTGAAATGACAGAAAACAGGAGTAATTTACCTGCATTTACAACAATTGCTGAAAGTGCTGTCCTCCGACATCAAGACACAGCTACACACGACGGAACATGTTGTTTGTAACGCGCCACAACTCATCGGCAGTAATCTGGGCTATGTCATCCGTAATGTTCACTTTTAATTCATCAAGGGTGTGCGGATAAAAGTCACAGGTGGAGAGATCGGGTGATCTGGGTGGCCATAGTCTCTTAGATACAGTTCTGTCCTCCTCAAACATTTCACGCACAGCACGTAGACTGTTAAGCGCAGTATGCGCCTTCGCACCATCCTGCTAAAGAAAGCAACCCATTTGTTGCCGCACTCTTCTTTTGTAAGTGCGGCAACAAATGGGTTGAACAGTTACTGAACATAGCGTTCCGAGTTGACGGTGTCAGTGAAGAAGAATGGGCCAATTATCCTCTTCGCAGACACAGCACACTAAACGCCTGTCTTTTGGTCGTACAAAGGAGTCTCAATTGTTCGTCTGGGATTCGTGCTGGTTCAAATCCTGCTGTTTTGCGCATTGACATTCCGGACAGAATGTCAATGCTTCATCTGTCATGTAATAAAGTTTTGGGTCTATTTCTCCGCTGACAATGGTCTCCCGAAACCACTTACAATATTGCATCGGTTTTGCGTAATCAGGAGTTTTAAGTTTTTGGAGCGCCATAACTTTGTACTGCCGAAAATATAAATTCACCTTAAGTATGCGACGGCATGACGTGGCAGATATTCCCGTTGCAGACGATAATCTGCGAATCTACTTCCGAGGGCTTTGTAACATCATTGTACACACATCTTTGATATTGTCTTCAGTACGAATTGTCTTGGGTTTGTTTCTTTTCCTGTTGCACACCGTGCCGGTTTCACGAAATTTTGACACTAACTTCTTTACCACTGATTTCGCCGGTGCTGCACAATGTGGACATTTTTCCGTAAAGAACTCATTTAAAACCTTGTATGAGTTATTTCTGAAATACTGTTCCACAATAAAAAATCCGATTTCCGTACTTAAAACCATTTCCGTTGCCTTTCTTTTCTCTTCACTTACATTTATGACTGCTTACCTAAACTGCTCTGGCTGTGACTAACCACTCCGGAAAATTCCTTTGCAGCTGTACACGCAGAAACCGGTTAGAAGTGGGACAAAGCGGTTTTAACTGGAAACCCGCCAAATAACTTTAACCCGCCTAACAGCGTCTAGCCACGTGGCCTCGTTTATATGGCGCACCCGGTACTTTGGTGTCCTTTAATTCAGGGCAAAAATTTACCATGGACTGGGTTTATGTTAAAGTGAACGTGTAGTGATTTTTCTCCCTATATTACCAATGGAAAAAAAAATCGACCCTATTTCCTGAGCAAAGAAAGATTCCCCATGCATCAAAATTGGCCAACTGATAAAAACATCCTAACTTATATTGTACAGTCGATGTTTTTTGCAAAAAACTTTCCTGAACTACACTATAGAGCAATTGAATTAGAGATACCTGTCTAGTAACGTGTAGCACCACCTTTCGTCCTGATGACGGCATCGATTCGTCTCGGCATGGGCTCGACAAGACACAGGAAGCGTTGGGAAGCCATACGGATCCACGACCCCTGAACAAGCTCCCACAGTTCACGAAGATTTGATGGAGGGGGTCAAAGTATCGAACATCTCTCTCGATGGCATCCCAGATGTGCTCGATTGGATTGAGGTCAGGTAACCTAGCTGGCCGAGGAAACGAGGTCACATCGGTGGAGTGCTCATCCAACCATTCGGATACAATTCGGGAGTGATGGCACGGTGCATTGTCTTGTTACAGGATGAGGTCCCCAGTGGGATGTTGAAGACGCACAAACGAGAGCATATGGTCGTCCAGGATACCCCGGTAACGTTGACCTGTGAGGGAGGATGTCACACGTACCATAGGTCCCATTTCAGTCTACGTAAACAGTCCCCAGACGAGAAAGCCACCCCTAATAGCTTGAAGAGTACCCTGCTGGGATTCATGTGATTTGCGCCGTACTCATATCCTGCCATCCGCATGTACCAACGTAAATCTCGACTCATCAGTCCAGGCAACATTTTCTCACATGTCTAGGGTCCAGTGGTGATGTTCCCGCGCCCATGCTAATCTTTGCACCCTGTGATGTGCGATCAGCAGCGGTACCCTCGTGGGACGATGGCTTCTGTACCCCATAGCGAGGAGATGGTTCTGGATGGTGTGGCTGCTTACACGTCTTTGTGCACCAGCGTTAAAGTGCCGAGTGATTTCTTGCACTGTGGTCCGTCTATCCGCTGTTTCAAAACGAGCTAGCCGACGATGACCACACGCTGTTGTCCACGGCAGTTGGCCCTTGTAGGGATGGTTTTACCGGATTCGATGTACTCACGGTGTACCCGTGACGCAGTGGCTCGTAAAAATCCCAGTGCCCGCACGACTTCCGAGATGGAGTGACCCATTTTTCGGGCCCCGACAATTTGCTCACGATCAAATGCGCTTAGATCCTTCGTCTTACCCATACTGCGTCCGACTCTTACTGATTCCCGTCGCATCACTCCTTATATTGTCGGATCGCTGCTTACGTCATGCTGTTTCCGTTTCGAGTTGATAAAGTCATCAATACTTGTGCGGACCTCCTCGACAGAAGTGAAGTGCGTATCACTCAGGTGATGTTGCAGGGAGGGAAAGAGGTGATAATCCGACGGGGTTGAAGTCTGGAGAATACGCCGGGTGGGACAAAATCTCCCATCCCAGATTGGTGATCGTGTTTAAAGTCCTTTTCGCGGTGTGAGGATGCGCGTTATCCTGAAGCAACAGGACCGACCTTCTGCCCTTGCCGGTGTATGGCCTTTTCGCCTCCATTACGTCACTCACACGAATGAGTTGCTGATAATAACGCTCAGCATTGAACGTTTCACCAGGTTTGAGCAACTCATGGTGTACGACACCGCGCTGATCCCACCATATGCACAGCAACATCTTCCTGGCATGGATATTCGGTTTGGCGGTACTGCTGGTAGGCTGACTTGGATAAAACCACAATTTGCTCCGCTTAGGATTATCGTACAGGATCCACTTCTCATCTCAGGCCAAAATCTTGTGGAGGAAATCCTCTTCCTTGAATCTGTAGAGCAAGGACACAGCAGCATCGTAGCGCGTAGACTTGTTCGCAGCTGTGAGTTGGTGGGGCACCAAACGGCCCTCCTTGTGAATCCGTCCAAGCTTGTGCAGGCACTTTGCAACGGCTTGCCATGGTACTCCGAGTTCCTGTGCGAGTTCTGACTGTGTGCGACAGGGGTCCACGTCCAACAGTTGTTCCAGTTCCTCATCGTCAACTTTCTGTGGCTGTCCTGGACGTTCTGCATCACGGTGATCGAAATTTCCCTGCTTAAAACGCTGGAACCACTTCATACATGTGCTGTAGGACACAGCAGCCTCACTCAAAGC
This sequence comes from Macrothele yani, assembly GCA_039090855.1. NCBI lineage: Eukaryota > Metazoa > Arthropoda > Arachnida > Araneae > Macrothelidae > Macrothele > Macrothele yani. The sequence goes on along the minus strand of CM077001.1, from coordinate 154,009,959 downwards.
AGCACAGATCATTTACCGGGCTTCCGCGGCACTTTTTTACAGCTGAAACGCTAACAGGAGGCAGTGCCTTAAATGTTGCTTCGCGAACGACATTGCCTTCACCGTCAACTTTCGTCCCTTTTGTCATTACAGCTGTGAGCAGTTACGGTTGCCTGGGAAGCTGTTAGATGGTGCTGCAAGCAGCCATTATCGCACACAGCTATTTGCATTTGCCGACGTTTTATGATCGCTTGCGGTTAGGGGCCGAGAATTAAGTTGCACACCTAATATGTACACACATTGTGTACGTCATCATCATCATCATTGTCAACCATTATCAATCCACTGCTGGACGAAGGTCTCCCCAAGTTTCCTCCACAACGGTCTGTCTTGTGCCAGTCTCCTCCATGTCACTCCCGCATACTTTCGAATTTCATCCACCCATCTTCCATGTGGTCTTCTTCTGGGTCTTTTCCTGTCCCTTGGAATCCAATCTAAAATTTCGGCTGTCCATCGATGGTCGGTTCTTCTGGCAGTATGTCCAGCCCATTGCCATTTCAGGGATTTAACTCTGATCATGATGTCTTCCACTCTTGCCCTTTTTCGGATCCACGTGTTCCTCTTCTTATCTCTCCTGGTTACACCAAGCATGCACCTCTCCAGGCTGCTTTGAGTTGACTGCAGCCTTTGTATGTCTCTTTTAGCTAAGGTCCACGTCTCTGCACCATACGTAAGCACTGGAAGGATGCATTGGTCAAACACTTTTCTTTTAAGACATAATGGCATATTGCTCTTGAAAATTATGCTGTTTCTTCCAAAAGCTCTCCAGGCCAGTTTTGTACGCCGATTAATTTCTTCACCAATGTGACCCTCACTTGATATCTGCTGTCCAAGATAAACGTACGTGTCTGTTATCTCCAGCTTTTCTCCATCAACCGATAAATCTTCATTTCTTGTAAAAGCATTGTACATCACTTTTGTCTTCTGAAAGTTCATTTTTAATCCCACTTCTTTACTCTTGTCAGCAAGTTCCTGGATCATACTCTGTAGCTCTGATGGGGTAGTTGCAAAAATGACTATGTCATCAGCAAAACGAAGGTGGGTTAGATAATCTCCATTAATCTTTATCCCTTTGTTTTCCCAGTTCAGTAATTGAAAGACATTTTGCAATGTGGCATTAAAAAGCTTAGGAGATATGGTGTCACCTTGTCTCACTCCTTTTCCAATTTTTATGTGTGTTGTATTTTCAAACAGCCGAATCTTTGCACTTGCATTTTCATAGATGTTATTAATAATATTAATGTATGCATCTTCAATACCGCAGGATTTCAGAGCCATTGCAACTGCTGATGGTTTCACCGAATCAAAGGCTTTTTCATAATCGATAAAAGCCATGCACAATGAAAGTTCATATTCCCTCGCTCTTTCAATTAGTTCTCTCAGTACGTGGATATGATCTATTGTGCTGTAGCCACTCCTGAATCCAGCTTGTTCTCTCGGTTGAGTCATGTCCAGTGTCACCTTCAAGCGGTGTGAAAGAACTTTAGTGAAGATTTTATAAACCACTGATAGGAGGCTGATAGGTCTGTAGTTTCCGAGATCCTCAATGTCACCTTTGTTATGTAGCAAGATCATTGTAGCGTTGTTCCAATCCTCAGGAATTTTCCCTTCATTAAGGCATCGAGTGAAAATTTGGGCGAGTACTGTTTCGATTTCTCCACTTGCTTCTTGTATGATGTCTACAGTAATTCCATCTTCTCCTGGAGCTTTTCCCCGCTTCATGTTCTTGATTGCATGTGCAACTTCTGCTGGAAGGACCGTAAGAACTCTGGTACAGGTACCTTTCATGATGTCTGGAGTACATGTATCATCCCTTTCATATAATTTGGAGTAGAAATCTTTCACTATTGTCATAATTTCGCCTCCATTTCTTGTTACAGAACCATCTTCTTTTCTCAGTGCCATAATCTGTTTTTTCCCCTTACTGAGATGTCCCTTTGCTATCTTTAGGCTTTGGTTGTTTTCAATTGCTTTCCTTACTAGTTCACAGTTGAATTTCCTTACGTCTTCAGTGATACTTTTTCGTACTGTCTTGCATAGCTCTATATATTCCACTTTGGAAGTCACATCTTCTTTAGTTGTCCTCATCACTCTTCTTTTTTGCATCAACATTTTGGTTTTTCCTGATAATTTGTTCACATGCAATTTGTTCTTAGACCCAGCTAATTTTGTTGCCGTTTCCATAAGAGCTTTGGTTACTTTTCTGTTAACTTCAGAAATATCCACTTCTTCCGATGTTAGGCCTTCTAAAGCAGAGAATCTGTTCTTCAGTTCCAATTTGAAGGTATTATGGTGTTTTTTAAGGTTGGTTATGTCAATACATTTTGTTTGTCTTATGAGCTTGCTACGTTCGAGTTTAGTGTTGAGGTGCGTCTTACATCTCACCAATCTATGGTCACTGCCTGTGTTGAACTTGTTTAGCACACTGCAGTCTTCTATGACGAATTTTTTGTTACACATAATAAAATCAATTTCACTTGTCGTCCCATTTGGATGTCTCCATGTCCACTTCCTGTGTGGCTTTTTCTTGAAAAAGGAGTTCAAGATGAAAAACCCTTCTGCCTCTGCAAACTCTACGAGAGTATTTCCACGCTGGTTTCTGTTGCCGTGACCGAATTTACCTACTGAAGTTTCATTCTGTTGCCGTTGCCCTATTTTTGCATTGAAATCTCCCATAATTATCTTCAAGTGCTGCTTACCTTTATTATTTAGATCACGAATTTCCTCATAAAATTCTTCAATTTCTTCTTCAGCATGACTTGTGGTGGGTGCATAAGTTTGAATAATCTGAGCCTGGTATCTTCTCGAGAGTTGGATAACGAGTCGTGCAGCTCTGTCAGAGGAACTTTCAACTTCTACAACTTTATCCTTCAGTTTCTTGTTTATTATAAATCCAACACCACTAGTTCTGCCAGTATCTGTCCCACGATAGTAGAAGAGATGTCCACTTTTCAGTTCAATGAGATCTTCTCCTTTTCTCCTTACCTCACTTAGCCCGACGATGTCCCACTTGATCCTTTGTAGTTCCTCTTCCAATTCAAGAAGCCTTGAATCAGAAGATAGGGAGCGTCCGTTATACGTCGCCAAGGTCAGCATCAGATGGCAGCCTAGTCCGGTCCTCCGGGGATTCTTAGCACCGTCTGCCTTCATGTCGCACTGGCCGCTGCCTTGGCCAGATACATTCCAGCTGCCGGAGACTGAGGGCCAAGATTTAAGTTGTGGAGTCATTTTGGAGGGGTTTGGCCATAACTCACCACGCTGGCCAAGCGGGTTGGTGAGTGTGGGATAGCATTTCCTCTAATCCCGATGGTAGAGTTATACCGCTATTGGCGGCCATTGTGTACGTATACTACAGTATATATATATATATATATATATATATATAGCCCCTTCCAACACGAATTCCTGGGTGCGCCACTGCCTCCCACGTCTTATCTCGTCACGCCTGCCGCCCCAATAATTTGGAGAAGTCGGCCCCCCCCTGATTATAATACTTGCTTACAGGTGGCGCCACTCATCCTCACCACTACATCGAAGTACAGTTATTGATTTTTAATATAGTTGAGGAAAGTTTTTTGCAAAAAACACCGTCTGTACAATCTAAGTCAGAATGTTTTTTTGATTTGTTTTTTATCAGTGGGGCAGTTTTTATGTATGGGAAATCTTTCCTCGCTGAGGAAATAGGGTGGAAATTTTTTCCATTGGAAGTATGGGGAACAAAATCACTAGACCTCCACATTCCACCATAAACAAATTAATACAGAAACAGTTAAAGGAAAATGGATGTCATATCCTATTAATCAAAACGCAGTATTTTGTTTTCCTTTTATGTTTTTTGGACACAAATCGCATATTCTTTGAGACCTACAATAATGATTCCATTATTGGAGGAATCTTCATCCCCTTATTCCCCAGCACAAAAATTCCGCTGAGCACCGAAACAGTAATGTGAAAGGGAAAGTAACGGAAAAAGATATAAAATCAGGAAACGCACTCGGTAAGTACTGAGTTAATTCAATTAACAAGGAAAAAATGATATGGCGTGAATTACAGAAAATAATAGTAAATGCTATTCTATTCTGCGCCAAAAATAATACTTCTTTTAGAGGTTCAAATGAAATAATTGGAAATCAAAATTGCGAATTTTCTTTTTTTAACAGAATTGATTTTGCTCGCCATTGTAATACTACTTTAAAAGAACGTATTGAAAAACATAAAAAATGTTCAGTTTCCTATTTTTCACCCATTATTCAAAATGAAACAAGATAGTAAAATCATGCAATGCATTGGTTATTATATGCTTTCCAACATACCAGAAATCATTACTCAAGTTATTGCCCAAGTTTTGAGGATAATGGCTGTCGATGATATTCAACAGAACTGGTTCAGTAAACCTCCGGAACAATATGATAAAGTTTTGTCGCAATCGAAGCATTTGTACGTAAGTTATGAAGCACGAGGGCAACGAAATTGATCCCGCTCCTATGTCCTGACCTTTGGCCCATTTCGCCCATTTTCAATAGGGTTTATCCCCAGGTGGTCCCCTAACACATACTAAAATTTCATTGAAATCGAAACATTTTTAATCAAGTTATGACGCATAAGGGCTATAACGAAGTGAATTTCTCCGTCATTTCTGTCCACGCCAGGATTCGAACCCGGATCCCCTTATTCCGGAATAAGTCACTCTACCAATTGAGCTACGCGGACGTTTTATTCTGATTCCCATCAGCCTTCATGTCGTGTGCGTCCTTCTGGCAGGTACGTCACATCTCCTGGTGCGTTACAGGGCAATGGAATGAATCCCGCTCCTATGTCGTGACCTTTGACCCCATTTCGCCATTTTCAATAGGGTTCGTCCCCAGGTGGTCCCCTGCCACATACTAAAATTTCATCGAAATGGAACCATTTTTACGCAAGTTACGACGCATAAGGGCAATTGAATGGATCCCGCTCCTATGTCCTGACCTTTGACCCCATTTCGCTCATTTTCAATAGAGTTCGTCCCCAGGTGGTCCCCTACCACATACTAAAATTTCATCGAAATCGAACCATTTTTACGCGAGTTATCGTGCGGACGGACAAAGCTGGAGCATATACGCTTCTTCAACCTACGGTTGGAAAGTGTAAATAAAATAGTAAAATTGATTGGTGATAAAACTAAAAATGAAATCATACGAGTATGTAGAATTAAAAAGCAAACTACTACACAATTTTATTCGACTACACTTCTGATGTCTCAAGGAAAGAACCAATGTTGACTCAAATGGTAAGATGATGATCGAAGAAAGTTTCATCGATTTCATTCAATCACATGAAAAAACGGAAGGTTGAGCTATTGAAATTTTAAGCAAACTAGAAGCAGATAAATTGGATATTCGTGATACCAGAGGACAAGAATATGACAACGGTGTCAGTATGGTTGGAAAGTACAAGGGAGTAAGAGCACGTATTTTGGAAATTCATGACTTGGCTCTGTTTTGTACCTTGCGCAGCTGATAATAAAAATTTAGCTGGTGTCCACACTGAATCTACAACTGAAGAAGTGATCACCTGTTTTTTACGCTTTCCAACCGTATGTTGAAGAAGTGTATATGCTCCAGCTTTGTCCGTCCGTTCGTCTGTCGGTACGATAGCTCGCGTAAAAATGGTTCTATTTCGATGAAATTTTATTATGTTTTAGGGGACCGTTGGGGACGAATCCTATTGAAAATGGGCAAAATGGGGTCAAAGGTTACGGCATAGGAGCGGGATCCATTCCATTACCCTTATGCGCCATAACTTGCGTAAATATGGTTCGATGCCGATGAAATTTTAGCATATTGTAGGCGTCCACCTGGGAATGAACCCTATTGAAAATGGGTGAAGTGGGGTCAAAGGTCGGAACATAGGAGCGGGATGCATTCCATTGCCCTTATGCGTCATAACGTGCGTAAAAATGGTTCGATTTCGATGAAATTTTAATATGTGGTAGGGGACCACCTGGGGACGAACCCTATTGAAAATGGACGAAATGGGGTCAAAGGTCAGGACATAGGATGGGGATTCATTCCATCGCTCTTATCCCATACTATTAAGGGGGACGTCAAGTAATTTTGCTTCCTATACTTCCAATGGAAAAACTTTTGTACACATTTCCTTCACATTTATTGTGTTCCCAAGGATGAAAATTTGAACATCGATGAAAATTACTTCATATTGTAACTTGGAATACTTAATATTTCCTAAAACATAACCATAATTATATAAAAAATCAATAACTTTTCCTTTGGTAGTGTTGGAACCAGAAAAAAGATGGTGCGACTTGTACTTTGATGACGTCAGTAGACAAACAAATGTTGGATTTCATAAATATGGTTATGTTTTAGAAATATTAAGTATTCCATGTTATAAAATGAAGCTATTTTAATCGATGTTCAAATTTTCATCCTTGGGAACGCATTAATTGTCCAGAAAAAAGATGGTGCGACCTGTACTTTGATGACGTCAGTAGACAAACAAATGTTGGATTTCATAAATATGGTTATGTTTTAGAAAATATTAAGTATTCCATGTTATAAAATGGAGCTATTTTAATCGATGTTCAAATTTTCATCCTTGGGAACGCATTACTTGGGAAGAAAATGTGTACAGACGTTTTTCCATTGGAAGTATAGGAAGCAAAATTACTTGACGTCCACCGTAAAGGAGCAATTCTTGTATGTATGCAAATTTTATTTTTAAAACGGCTCTAAGGATTTTGATGAAAGTCGTTAACCTACCGTTTTCTGGTACTAGAAATCGAATTTGCTTGATTTCGACTTTAGGAAAATTCGTTTAGTGGGTTAAATAACCACCCCGAATTAACACGTTTTTAGTGTCATAGCGTCGTCCCATTGATGTTATCCATGCTTAGAAATCTTATGACGTCACAATCTCGCGATTGATATGTTGGCGCGCGGTCACGCCATCTGTCTCATTACGTCACGCTTTGTGTGTGGATCCTATTAAAGTTTAATGACGTCACACTCATGTGAGCAGATGGTTGCGATTCCCATTTTACGCCACGTGTTGTGTGCGTATGTCCATCCGCACAATAACTCGGGTAAAATCGTTCGATTTCGATGACATTTTAGTATGTGGAAGGGGAACACCTGGGAAAGAACCCTATTGAAAGTGACCGAAATGGGGTCAAAGGTCAGAACATAGGAGCGGGATCAATTCCACTGCTCTTATGCGTCATAACTAACGTAAAAAAGGTTCGATTTTTTTTTTTTTGAGATTTAACGACCACCGTGAGCAACTCAATGGGCTATAAGCAGTCGCCCGTCCCTAATTTAGAGTCACTGGTTCCAGGGAAGGGAGAGAGCCAGTGCCGTAAGACAAAACCCAACATCCATGCCTCACCGGGATTCGAACCCGGACCCCTTCCGACGAATGATCAGAGGCCAACGCTCGATTTCGATTGAAGTTTAGTATGTGGTAGTGGACCACCTGGGGACAACCCTATTGAAAATGGGCGAAATGGGGTCAAGGGTCAGGACATAGGAGCGGAATCACTTCCATCGCCATTATGCGTCATAACTTACGTAAAAATTCTTCGATTTGGATAAAATGTTAGTATGTTGTAGGTGCCTGCCTGGGGACGAATCCTGTTGAAAATGGGCGAATGGGGTCAAAGGTTAGGACACAGGAGCGGGATCTATTCTATAGCCCTTATGCATCACCACTTACGTAAAAATGCTTCGACTGCGACAAAACTTTATCATGTTATTTCGGAGGTATACTGAACCGGTTCTGTTGAATATCATCGAAATGGGATTAAAGGTCAGGGCATAGGACCGAGATTTATTCCACAGCCATTATCCTCATAACTTGAGTAATGATATCTGGTATGTTGGAAAACGTATTATAATGAATGCATTGCATGATTTTACTAACTTGTTGGTACTGAGCAGAGATTAATTTTTTCTCGTCCTCATCAGAGCCTGATTTACGCAAGGGCACAGGCCTCGTGTGTTTAATTTTTATTATAATGAGCAGCAAAAACGGCGACGGCGGCGTGCACCAGTTAATTTTCACCGAACGCAAATATGCATCGATATGTTGCTTTAAAAAAATCGATTTTTTAGGGAAGGTTTAACGATAACCGTGAGCAACTCAATGGGCTATTATAAGCAGGCGCCCGTCCCTAATTTAGGGTCACTGGTTCCAGGGAAGGGAGAGAGCCAGTGCCGTAAGACAAACACAACGTCCATGCCTCACGGGATTGGAACCCTAACCCCTTTCGGACGAATGATCAGAGGCCATCGCTTAGACCACTGCGCCACGGCTCAGAATCTATTGAATGGACAGGAAGTAGATGACCTAGTGATCAGGACGCACTATAAAAATTGCTTTTTGAAACGTTTCTTCTACACTTTTATGTGTTAATAGCATTGGTTTATTGTTGCAGTCTCAACTTTGATTTTATAACTGGCATTATTTTTTGATTCGCTACGAACGGACGCTGCTCTAGTCGTTCGATTTGTCCGTCACACCTTTTTATCATGTTGTCTAGGGGCATTTCCGTTCAATTTGTCCGTCACACATTTTTACCATGTTGTCTAGAGGAATTTTCGTTCGATTTGTTCGTCACACATTTTCGCCATCTTGTCTACTGGCATTTTCATTCGATTTGTTCGTCACACATTTTCATCATGTTGTCTACGGGCATTTTCGTCCGATTTGTTCGTCATACATTTTTACCATGTTGTCTAGGGGCATTTTTGTTCGATTTGTTAGTCACACATTTTTACCATGTTGTCTACGGGCATTTTCGTTCGATTTGTTCATCACACATTTTCGCCATGTTGTCTACGGGCATTTTCGCTCGATTTGTCCATCACGCATTTTCGTCATGTTGTCTACGGCCATTTTCGTTCGATTTGTCCGTCACACATTTTCATCAGCGGGCATTTTTCCCCCGACGTGTCTACGTTATCATCGTTTTCACTGCTTCATCACAGTTAGCTTCATTCAGAATCATCTCAGCAATATACTGGGTTCGTGACGTTTTACTGGGTTGTTCGTGACGTTTTTTTCACCGCCCTACAGGAATGTATTACATCACAAGTGAAAACGGAATCAATCAACTATGTAACCCCCACCCCATTGTTTACAATGGTGTTCCAGCGACTGGTCAGGTTTGTAATGCCATTCTTGAAAAGACGTGCAGGTTTTGCTGCAAAGTAATCATCCAGGAAATTCTGGAGATCAACATCATTGCTAAACGTTCTGCCACGAAGTACATTCGACAGAGATCGGAACAGGTGATAGTCTGAAGGGACGACACCTGGGGAATAGGCCGGATGTGGAAGGATCTCCCATTTCATGTCCTGAATGGCTATTTTGGTCATGTTTGCACTGTGAGGGGGTGCGTTATCATGATGAAGAAGGGCCCCATGGCGCCGATGTGGCCGTTTCTGCTGAATTGCTCCCTCCACACGGCGGAATTGCTTACAATAGAGTGCAGCATTGATGGTCCGATTCCTAGGCAGCATTTCCCAGTGAATAATATCTTCCATGTCCCACCAGACACACAACATGATCTTCGCAGGATGAAGGTGTACATCGGTTTGTACGACGTCGAGTTGCTGCCACCGTGTGATATGGCCAACAGGCAATCCAGTAGACGACATCTGAATGACTTTACCCAAGGTCGCGTCATTGGGAAGTTGGAAGAAGGTCGAAGTCTGACTAGTGTGGCCGAGGAGTTCGGGATCGCTCATTGCATCGTTTCACGAGCTTGGAGAGCATTTCAAACGACAGGAACAGCTGTCCGAGAGTTTAGCAGTGGACGTCCACGAGCAACCACGGCGGTGGAGGACCGGTATGTTGTCCTACAGGCAAGAAGAGGCAGACGGCAGACAGCGGGAGAAATCGCAAGGCACATGCAACAGACAACTGGACGTCCGTTATCGCGTTTTACTGTGGCCAGGAGGCTGCACAAAGGTGGTCTATTTGCACGACAACCAGTACGGTGTGTGCCATTAACGCCTGCTCATCGGAGACGGCGGTTTCTGTGGTGCCAGGAACACAAGAACTGGCCACATCAGCAATGGGGTCGAGTTCTCTTTACGGATGAGAGCCGATTTAGTCTGACGAGCGATTCTGGACGTATACACATCTAGAGAGAGCAGGGAACACGCAATCACACCTCCAACATCATCGAAAGGGACCGGTTTGGAGGTGGCGGAGTTCTCGTTTGGGGCGGTATCATGCTTGGTAGCCGTACTGACCTCCACATCTTCCAAAGAGGTTCAGTCACTGGTGTCCGCTATTGTACCGAGGTTCTCCTGCCTCACGTGCGTCTGTTTAGAGGTGCTGTGGGTCCTGAGTTCCTCTTCATGGGCGACAACGCTACACCTCATCGGACAGTGGCTGTCGCAGAGCTGTTGGAGAGTGAAGATATTCAACGCATGGATTGGCTCGCAAGGTACCCGGACCTAAATCCAATCGAACACGTGTGGGACCTTCTCGGGAGACGCTTGGCAGCACGTCACCAGCCGCCAGCAACGATTCCGCAACTGCTATTGGCGCTACAAGAGGAATGAGCCGCGATGCCTCAACAGCTCCATGACAACCTCGTCCTCAGCATGGACAGACGTTGTAAATCCTGCAACGCAGTCAGGGGTGATCGTATCCCCTACTAAAGGCTGGATTTTTCTTGGCAGCCGCCTGTTACATGAACGTATCTGTCTTCTCTCCAGTTGTGCTCGAAGCTGCCTTTTCAATAAAGTGCCTTTGTATCCTTTGGATTCCTTGTTTGGACGGTTTTGCTCACTTGTCCCATATTCTTACATCTTGGGGATCTTATGGTATGATTTGAGTCGATGTGGAGCACTTCTGCACAACGTTACACTCGAAAAACCGTCTCGCCCTTAATTTTTGCACCCCAATGTATATGTGTATTGTAGTTAGAACATGGAATACGACGTTTTTATCTGTTAACATCAGGCACAGATTATTAAAAATCGAAATTAATATATTCACCAATAATACATTCTGTAATGAGTAATGACATAGCACATAACACATTCTGTAATGAATGAGTTATACAAATTTTGAAGATGGCAATCCGATTTTTGGCGTAAATGTGAAAAGGATGGTAAGTCAGATAATATCCGAAAACTTGAAAATTTTCATCGTCCTGGAGCGGGACTCGAACCCGCGTCTCCCAGAAAACGCCTAGGTATGCCAACCACTACACCACCCAGAACGACCAAGTTTCAAGTTTCAGATCAATTTGAATTTAACCATCACAGGATTCGCTAGTCGAAGCAACCGGCATTCATGTTTAGCGAATCTGGAGGTTAAGAATCTTATCCCATGTTTGCCCGGAGAAGCAGATAAATCATGAAAGAAATACGGGATTACGCCATATAATACAAATTTTGAGGATGACAATCCGATTTTTGGCGTAAATGTGACAAGGATGGTAAGTCAGATAATATCCGAAAACTTGAAAATTTTCATCGTCCTGGAGCGGGACTCGAATCCGCGTCTCCCAGAAAAAACTTGAAACTTGGTCGTTCTGGGTGGTGTAGTGGTTAGCATACCTAGGCGTTTTCTGGGAGACGCGCGTTCGAGTCCCGCTCCAGGACGATGAAAATTTTCAAGTTTTCGGATATTATCTGATTTACCATCCTTGTCACATTTACGCCAAAAATCGGATTGTCATCTTCAAAATTTGTATTATATGGCGCAATCCCGTATTTCTTTCATGAATGAGTTATAACTGATATAATACATTCTGTAATGTGTTATATCAGTTATAATTATATGCTAAATTCAATATACCAAACATTTTTCCGATCTGCTTTGAAATGAAGGAATCATTTAGGAAAATGTAAATGTAAACGGAAACATTTTTTGCGGGTAAAATAATAAATTTACTCACAAGCATGAGTATTGAATCAAAAACGTACCCTATTTCAGAAGTTCACTATTGGATAGTGTTTAATTATAACACATTTTCATTTATCTTCTTATTAATTTTAAAGAAAATTTGTGTTTAAAACGCCCTGCAATTTACAAAACTCTAAGCTTATGAAATTAACCCAACCCATCTGAATAGCAGGAATCAAATTTTATTTTGAAAGATTTTATCCAGAAATGAGATTTAAAAAGCATTAAGTTGGTTTTCTCGAAAAGTGGGCATATGAATGCTATAAAACAGTGCTGATTTTTCACTTCTCGTTTGCTGTTTGTGATTTAAAAATTTAGCATAATTTTAATGGAAAATTTAAAAAATCCTTGCGATGCCAGGATGATGCAGCGCTGCAAGTTTGTAGTGTTGTGTATGCTCTCCAGAAAGTATCTCTCTCTCTCTCTCTCTCTTTGACCGTAGTAAATAGCCACACTAAGATGAGCATAGGGTCGTATATAGAATTTTTCTGGGGGGGGGGACAGCGACGAAAAATGGAAGTTATTGAAATCCACCAGAACAAAATAAAGATTAATGAAAAACGGAAAAAAAAATTAAACCTTTTTTTTTCTAATGTAAGTTGATGCATTTTATTAAATAAAAGCCTTTTTTTTTCTATCGTAAGTCTTATTTTAACTAAAAAAAAAAGTTGACACTGAATTTTTGGTTGTAATGAGCACGTCTTTGAATCCTTTCAACGTGAATGAAATTTATCAAAGTTATTAATAGTCAATGAAACCGGTTAGAAAAAGAAATCAACAGGATTTCTGCAATCGATAGAACATCCAGATAGAAAAACAATTACTTCCCCAGGCTGTTAAAATGTATGTTTCGAAATTTAACAAATGGTGCACAAAAAGTTTCTCATAGCAGAACGACGGTGTCAGAGGCAAAGAGGTTTTCAAATTGAACAGTTAAAAGAAGAAATACAAAAGAAAACATGGTGTAACTCTACGCTTCCTAGCGGAAGGATTTTGCATAATGGGAAAGTTGAAAATATGAGAAAAGTATTCTTCATGACAAAAGCTCTGCTAAGGAAAAAGAACTTTCCAAATACGTCTCCCGGTACCAGAGATAGCAAGAAAAAGTTTGACCTTCACTCCCCTAGCGGAAAAAGGTGTGTATTACTACATGAGGATAATATTACCCATCTTTATTGTAGCGAATGGCATACAGTAGAAAAAGACATTTCTCAATAGGGTTTTTAGAAGCGGAGATACAGCTGCAAACAAAAGTACGCACACACCACCTAGAAACAGCAAAAAAAAAAAAAAAAAAAAAAAAGAACCTCAAATACAAACACAAGTAAATTGCAAAAAAAAAAAAAAAAAAAAAAAAAAACTCAAATACTAACATAAAGTGTTCCACGAAGTAAATGGCGTCGGTGTTAAAAGAATCTTTTAAATCGGACATTTAGAAGCAGAGATATTGAGAAAACAGATTCAACATTTGCACACTTAGCGGAGAATTTTGAATTATTTTGGGTAGGAAATGCACATAAAATGTTTTCATAGGCAGTAGTATCTGACTATGAAAACATTTTATCTTTATTGTAGCGAATGGCATGCAGTAAAAAATGAAATTTCTCCATAGAATTTTTAGAAGCGTAGATACATCTGCCAACAGGAGTACACAAACACCACCTAGCAACAAAACTGGAAACTGCAAAAAATTCCTCAAGTGCAAACATAAAATGTCCCACAAGGTAAACGGTATCCTGTGTTAAAAGAAATGTTTTAACTAGGACATTTAGAAGCAGAGATGTTGAAGAAAATAGATTAAACATTTGCGCCCCTAGCGGAAATTTTTTGAATTATTTTAGTTAGGAAATACATATAAAATATTTTCATAATCAGTAGTATCTGACCGAAAAAGAATCTTTTGAGTTGTGTTTTTAGTCCCACATATGTTGCTGCAAACATGCTGTAAAAGGAAACTTGAACTTACGCCCTCTAATGGCGCACTTGTGCGGTAAGAAAAAATTGAAATTATATGAGAAACAATCCGACCCTTAGAAGCAGATATTGACAAAAATAAGATATAAATCTACGCCAAGGAGGTTAGAATGAGATATCTAGATATGCCCTTGTTAATGGAGCAGTACCACTTTGCGTGAAGCTAACCGCGAGCGACGCCGTCAAAGTCTGGGAAAGCTGATGGTTTCTAGGGCAATTGCAATGCATTTTGTGTTGGCTGAATCGCCTTCTTTCGTCGCAAATGTTTCCAATTTCGCATTGTAATTTATTGCCAATGTGTGAGGAAATGCTGAATTTATAAAAAAATTTATTATTTTGAAGCTCCTTCACATTTTTATTTTAAACTATATATAACGTTAGAAAATACATGAACGTTAGTGAGAATAACTAGAAAATCCTAAGTGCATAAATGAACATAGTGAATAATACGTGGCTAAAGAAAATGAATCTATAACTACTACTTACAGTAGCAAAATACTGTTCCTCACGTGTTTATACTAGCAATTTCAAACAGAAGCCAACAGGTTCATGGTAATATTAACATAAAGCTAACTACAAGTAGCAGAATCAAAAGGACTTACCCCAACTTTGAAAAGTAGGCCTACATCCATTGTCGTCCGGCTTCTTCTGCTAGTGACCGAATATCAGCGGTCTGTAAGACATATATCACAACGAACGGTAAAAACGACCAATTGAGTAAAACGTGAATTAAACGGTATAAAACCAAGTATAAAATGGTGAAATTCGAATGAAATGCGAACATTAAAATCTATTGAGAAGTAAAACCAACAAAGTTAAAAGTTGAAAATGACAAAACCATGGAACCTATCTACATTCTACCCATGCTACCAGCATCCATACATGTTTCGGTAAATATTATGCCTTCATCAGTGGAAGAGTTCACAAATGCCTAGTCCCCCGCAATTAGTTTAGATGTAATATGACATGCCTGAATGAAAGACAGTATGTTAACTTCATTGCATAAGCTATGAACGCCTATACCCTATCGCGCAGTTCTTGTATAGCGCCATCTGCGGGAATTTCGCCGACGTATTCGTCTTGCTGATCGACCAAGCCAAGCAAGCAGTGTTTATCTGAATTCTGTTTAATCATACGTTGATTTTCAGAATGTAACAGGTATCTCCATGCGTGTGGAATATCGATAGGTGAATTACTGTTACAACACTTCCCTTTATATTTTTCAATAATTAAAGTCTCTGAAGTGAGAATTTGTTTATGGGATCGAAGTGATGTTAGAATTTTGATATTTTCCCAATCAGGTACAGCATTGTGTTCGATGCAATATTGAAAAAGTGCTGTTTTGGGCCTTTTCTTTTTCCAACCGTATACATGTTCTTTTAATCGGCCAATAAGGCGTCTCTTAGTACTACCTATGTACATAGAATCTTTTTGATTGGGGTTCGTTATTATCGGGATACAATGTTCTCCGATTTATCGAAGATTGACGTGTGGTCATTGTAGGTTAAGAGAATTCTAAACAAAACATAACGTTAAAATTGAAAACTTTACTCCTGTAAGAAGTATTATTCATTCCGGTTTGATATTAACACGATTTCTGCAACCAAAAACCGCACAATTCCAAAACACTCACACAGTTGAAATTACATAGGTATCATGTAAACAACGTCAATTTCCCACACCTTGCGGCTTCACGGTTAAGAGACTCAGGCAGGGGCTGCCGGTCAGAGGAGGCAAGGGAGGCCATGACTCTCCAATGATTCTCTCAGTAAAGTATTTGTATAAAGCAGAAGAATAAATTAGATTTAAGCAGAAAAACAAAAATGCAGCACTATAAAATGCAACATTATTCAGTTACATACAGCGCCCGTTCACACAAGCACTTTCTTGGACTTTTATAGCTAACTACACGCGATAAAGCTTCAGCGAAAGGCCTGTTTGTCCAGGGCCGCCGGCATTACCATGGTCACAATGCGGGAGCCAATCAGTGCACGGCATCCAACGGAAGCTTGTCGCTTCTATTAACAGATCACAGGAGGCACGTCGCAAGCGAGCCTCAGTCCTAAAGCAGTGTCTTAAAAGTTTTCCTAGAGTACGCTGCATCACACGGCGTGAGTGATTTTTTGTTACTTTTACTGTCTCAACAATAAATTTTGCGTGTAAACTTTTGGGTTTAGCTGTACAAAATCAATATAATGGATGGGGAAAGTAGTATTTCCAGTGTATCACCATGTAATACTGACATTATTACTCCTTTGTTAGAAGTTCCTTTCTCAAGGAAAAATGACATTGAAAAACATACGATTATAAAACAAGAAACACCTCTTCCCAAGTTTTCTCTTATGCAAAAAGACAAAGGTAAAAACAGAACATTCCAATCTTCATGGTACCATCAACATAAAGGGTTATGAGGTAACATAAAGAAGGCGAAGTTATTCTGCTGGCCTAGTTTGCTATTAAGCTCGAATAAAAGTGTGTGGTCTTCTGAAGGCTACGACGACTTATATTTAAAGGTAAAATCTAAGACAGTGGTTTCACCAAGAAGGTTAGGATAATACTTCTGGAGATGCCCTGAGTCTCTTGACCGTGAAGCCGCAAACTGTGGGAATTTGACGTTGTGTACATGATACCTATGTAATTTCAACTGTGTGTACTTTGGAATAGCTTAGTTTTGAGTTGCAGAAACCGTATTAATATAAAACCTGAATGAATTATACTTCTTATACGAGTGAAGTTTTCATTTTAACGTTATGTTTTGCTTAGGATTCGCACTACCGTTCGTCTATTTCAGTTTACAATAAAAATGGGAAAGAGCCTCAAAATAATTAAGAATTTTATAAATTTAGCATTTTATCACACATTGGCAACAAGTTACGAAGCGAAATTGGAAACATTTGTGACGAAAAAAAGGCGATTCGGCCAACACAAAATGCATTGCAAGAGCTTTGAAAACCATCAGCTTTCCCACACATTGACGGCCGTCTCTCGCTCGATGGTCTCTTGCGGTTATAGGCTTCACGCAAAGTTGTACTGCTCCGTTAACAAGGGCATCTCCAGATATCTTATTCTAACCTCCTTGGGCTAGACACGCATCTAGTAAATATCATTTGAATTCTGATGTGCCATTTTTGTGACTACAGACACATTTTCGTTCTGGCCTCCCCAGGGTTTGAATCCACCGTCCGCCACTGGACTCAGCCACTCAGCCTCAGGGCATCTCTAGATGTATTATTCCAACCTCTTTGATCCACGTCCCCTGGCGGAAAAGCTATGCATTATTTTCAGTAGAAAATATTCTGAAAATGTTTTCCTGAGTGAGCGGGATCGGTACACGAAAAAACTTTTTAAATCGAGTTATCAGAAGCGAAGAATTTGTGGCAAATACATGAAAAACAGAAATAAGCACTTACGCCCTCTGGTGGCCAAACTATTTTTACCAAAAATTAGAAATTATTATATGTAGGATATTTCCCATCAGGCTTCAGGATCTGTTTCCGATGCAGGAAATTTTTTTCAAATAGGACTTCTAGAAGCAGAGATATCAGCGAAACTGTAATTTACTGTTTACTATCGCCAGCGGAAGATCTATGGATTTCTTGAAAAAGAAACAGTACCCAAAGTAATCTTCGTTATAGGCATTGAAGGGAAGACAGAATTTTTTAAATCGGATATTTAGAAGCAAATACATGGAATAAAAGGCATTTTGAATCCGGATAGCATTCGCATTTACGCCCTTTAGCGGCGAAATTATGAAAAAAAAAAAAAAAAAAAAAGAGGAAAGCAAGAAGCAAGGTGACCAGCGTTCTCACATTTCAAGTTTTCAATGCAAAATTTCTTTAACTCGGAATTATAGTTGCATAGATTTAGTGTCCACAGGCGGACAAGAAAAGTGATGCTATAAATTATCAATTTGATACTATATAAGCACTTATTATTATTATTTTATTTTTTACAAAAGATGTGCTGAAATTTAAACATTTTAATTTTAGGGGGGCAAGGTCCCTTGGCTCCCCCTCGAACGTCCCTGGATGAACGCATAAATCCACTACTGATCGGTCCCTGTTTAAGTGTTTATGTATGACACGAATAGCTCACGAATATCACATGTAAAACGTTTCGAGATGTCATCTATTTGAATGCAATCTCAGTTCATGCGTTTCATTTCTACAAAATTTTCGGTAGGTATGAGCGAAAAATGTGACAGTCACGCGCGTGAGACATAGCATAAATGCAGTGATTTGTTCCCGCCAGTATCTGAAGATAGAACCACTTAAGATTATCGTGCAATATCCAAGGATAATTGTTATCTCGGGGCGTGTTTGGAAACCATGCAAGTCATCGCACAATTTGTGGTTACGACATAACCAGATAACAGATTAACCACACAGCTTCGTCGAATTAATGGCGCTTTTGTAGCTTCTATGGCTTCGTTCTACCAGCTGCACCACTCACCTTCTTCCCACGCAAACGAGAGGAAGTCACGTGACACGCAATCCTTCTATACTTATCCTCCTTTGCACTGCTGTTTGTTTTCAGGCTGTTGACTTGCACGTGAGTTAGTAACCGCAAAGCTACGCATTTGTTGCTGCTCAGCTAGAAGATGAAGACTTTAATTTTTTGCCTCTTGTTGGGCTACTGTTTAGCGGCAGGTCATTGGAGAGAAGTATCTGTCGAAAGTGAAGGAATTCGCGAGGCTGCTAAACATGCTGTTGAATCATTGTCTGGAAGGACAAATTCTCCCTTCCACTGTAAACTCGCACAGATTCATAAAGCATCTCAACAGGTATCGTATTTTTATTGATACTTTGTGTATGAGGAGGTATTTTGTAGTTTACCTATTTCAGGGTGTAGTGGTCATAAAAATCTGGAATTCAGAAAAGGGTCATGAAAGCAATCAATTTTGCTTTGGGGGTCATGCATTTCTTTATATTTTAAGTAAATGTTAATTTTCTGTTCACGATCTAAATAATTTTCCATGCACCGACCACATAAACCCTAGGCTATGGTTCCATCTAACGATGTGACCAAAAAAGGGCTCTTGTGCCCTCCACAACGAAAACTGTTACGTTTTAGCATAGAAATATACGAACAAAATGCTATTCACAAAATTTTGAGATCAATTTAACAATTTAAATTATGCAGCTTATGGGGTCATGACAATTTCTAGGTATAAATGCTAACAGGGACGTCGCTAGACTACGAAATCAAGATGGGCGACGTGTGGGCAAGCATTATTTTTAGTGGGGCAAACTTCATAGCAACTTTTTTTTACAAAACACTGAAAGAACGAATTTTTAATGTTTTCCACTATCTGCTACAAAGGAATTGGTGCAGTCCTCATCCCCTTGACATGGACACACACACACACATACAAGGATCTGACTAGTTACACCACTGGTGTAAGATACAAGTGTTGCTAGAATATCACCTTCCACTTTTGTTTGCTCTGAATGCAGCATCTTAAATTGCTTATCAAAATTTTGCATTTCTGCTTATGAAAATAGTAATCTACTATACTTGAACAATTTAAAGGGAAATGTTGCTTTTATTCATCTAAATCAAATTTTAACGTCGTGCCACGTGGACACAATACCTTTCTCCTCCTTAACTCCCTTCTTTCAAGCCAACGACTTTGACTTGCACTCCTCTCCTACAAAGCAATTCTTGGCTGCTTCTTACACTGTCCTGGGACAGTCTTAAGAGTGCTAGTGTAACTTTAGACTGACATACTACACAGGTGAAACAAGGTCCAAGACGATAAATCTGAAGGGATATATTTTGTCAGTGTCATAGTTACTCTGGAGCGAGGAGACGTGGCTTTGATCTTCTTCACCGCCAAACTTTGTTTTCACAACTCCACTTTACCTGTTGGAAACCCCTATTTTGTAAAGAAAATAAACAGAGCAATTGGTGACCTCAGTGAATTCCTGTCCACCCTCCTCATTTGCAATACAAACATGAAAAAAAAGGCTTAAACTAAGGAATAAAAGAGTGAAGAACAATTGAATTTTCATGGCCTTTTGGATGCTATTTTGATAACCTTTCTACGGAGACATAAACAATGCACATTCTAGGGGAAAATGCATAGGGCTACATGATATAAAACAAGACTTATTACTTGGAAAAGCCCAGATTTTATTTTAAAGTTAAATGTATTTAAAAATGGAACATTTTGAACTGGGTGTGCGGCAGGGTGGGCAAGACAAATTGGGCCCACCCTCGCACCCCCTATGCGATGTCCCTGAATGTTAAAGAAAGGTGTGTAATGAAATTGTGTAGCACAGTGCTGAGTGTTTCAGTTTATTTCAAGTGCAGTCATATTGTGTCAGATTTTTGCTAAATTAGCAAAAGGACTGGATACTTTTTCTGTAAAAAAAAAAGAAAAAGAAAAGAGGGGGCTCAGTACCCCCCAGCTTTAATACGGTATATACCATATATGTATGAGAGTCTCTTAAGTCTTTTTGAAGTGGTCATAAAAATTATTAATTGGCCATGCAATTACATTTCCCAAATTTCATAGACAATCTGTGTAAAGTTTCTCTCATGAATGAATGGTAAAATTAATGTTATCTATTCATACAAGTGTAACTTGATCTAATTTTTGCATAGTGACACGTGGATAACCTCAATCTAAAACAAACTTGCTGGCAACTGGAGCAAAAGGATACATGTAACACTTCGGAAGTTCAGCCAAAAATAAATAAGAGAAATGTGGCTTGGCTTCAATAGTAGTTACAAGTAGTTACTCATGTTATGTATACACCTTGTAATTCACAGTACTTTTACGTAAAGAGAGTCCGTGGTGATCAATTTAGGGGCCTCAAAACCTGTGTCATCAGAAAGTTGTCAGATGGTTCAAGTTCTAGGAGTGTTGACACAGTGTGCCATTCCAGGAGATTTTTTTATGGCAGGTATTCTGTTGATATGTGTTGTTTTTAATGACAGACATTCTGATGTAGTTAATTTAAGTTTCTCAAGTACTGGGGTCAATTCTGTGCTGCTATTATGAGCATGGATGCTTTTATTAATGTAAAACATGAATCACACAAAGATTATGAATCAGATTAACATTTCTGCGTCTAAAACTTAGTCGATTCCAAGTTGAAAAATCACACAGCTCTTGCGTGGTAATCCATTATAGATGTGTGTATGTACGTAGTATCCACAGACACACACACACATAGCTAGATACTTATAACATTGGTGTAGGAAAGGAAGGGGCTTAAGCCCCTACCATTGGATAATCAAGGCACATTTTTCTCTTGAACACTAAATCACATGATTTCTTTATCTCTTTTAAAGCCAAATTTTAAATCTTGTTTATTAAAAATATCAAGATTAATCTGAAAAACTGACTCAAATCACACTTTTTTGCGGATTATTTTTTAATCCCTCTGAATTCATTTCATTGGAACATTTTTCCACGTGCAAGCAATCCACCAGCAGGATTCACTTACTGGCCCTCACACTCCTGGAAGATGCCTTTATTAACAATAAGACAAAAGACCAACCACTGTCGTAGAATCCTTATTAAGTTGTAAAGCTGCTGTTTGTTTTTTTAAACCCAACATAAAAAAATTACTGAAAATTCTATCAATGCTTCCTGTCTCAACAGCCTCTCCGGAAAGTATACCTTCTACTCTCAGGTGCTAGAAAATGTCTTCGAAACACAATGTCTAATTCTAAACTTTCTGGACTTGCATTGCTGAACATTCATTGATAAATACAGGATCCACATTTTGAAGGCAATGGCGGCAAAGCACAGTTACTTTGTACAGTGATGCTAAGATATGTAAGTATAATTTTACTAAAGTACAGTAATACCCTAAAGTTACGCGATGGGTAGGGTACAATTTTGCATACAAATACATATAAGTATTAGTTAATTGGGACCAAAGGTTTACAAAAACACCTGTCTTTTGTTAAAAATGTAATCAAATTGTAGTTATTACTACATAATACACATATTAAAACATAAAAAACTTGCATAAAAGAAAGTTATTTCAATGTCGATGGCTCCTAACTGACTTGTCTGACGGCACAATGCCTTTTTCTTTTCACACAAAATTTCTTCGTAGCAAGCTAATGATTTTTTTGTTCCTTGCCTTGTGGCTACAATCCGGTCCTCATTATAATCAGTGTTCTCGAAAATCTTTAACCCTTTTTCAATTTAGCTGAGACCTTCTGTTAAGTTTACAATTGTCATGTGTTGTTCTGGTGGAACTGGGTGTACGGTGTCGGCCTCTTCAGCAGCGCTTTGCTCACGCATCTCTATGAGCTCATCAATTGTAAGCCCCTTGTTATGTGAATCTAACAGCTTGCTGACATCTTCACTGTCGACTTCCAAATCCAATTGCCTAGCAAGGTGGACAACTTCTTCTATTGCCTGAGTGACTTGATCGGTTTCTGGCACCGTTTCCGCTTCACACTGAAAAAGAAGGGACAAAGTTTTTTCCACACACCATTCAAGGTTTTTGGGATATTTCAGCCCAAGAATCTCCGATGTTCCTTACGGCATCTAAAATATTAAACTGTTTCCAAAACTCTTTAACAGACAGTTGATCATTTAGCCTCGTAGCTTCATTCAGTTGTGCAAACAAACGTAGCGTGTAGTACGCTTTGAATGTTTTGATAACTCCTTGGTCCAACAGTTGAAGTAAGCTGGTTCTGTTTGGAGACAAGAAAACAACTTTCACCCGTGGGTCGAAATCAATTAGAGTGGCAGGCGGGGGACCAGGCGCATTGCCAATAATGAGCATCACTTTAAACATCATTTTTTTAGACTAGCAATAACGTTCGACTTCAGCTATGAAGTGGTGACCAAACCAGTCTTCAAAAATGGAAGCTGTCACCCAAGTCTTAGGATTTGACTTCCAAATCAATGGCAAACCAGCTTTAGATTTATTTTTTAGAGCTCCTGGATTTTCGGAGCGATAAATTAAGAGAGGTTTTAAGTTACAATTGCCAGGTGTGTTCCCACCAACCATCACTGTCAATCGGTCTTTGGAAGCTTTAAAGCCAGGAAACGTTTTTTCTTCACGTGCGATAAGTTCTTTTGGGCATCTTCCAAAATAGGCTGGTCTCGTCTACATTAAATATAGTTTGACTTTTACTGCTATAGCCACCTTCTTCTATGATAGCCTTGAGTGTCTCAGGAAAAGAAGACGCAGCTTCTTTATCAGCGCTTGTCGCCTCTGCGATGCTGTGCCAGTTACAGCGATTTTTAAATCTGTTGAACCAACCATTGCTGACTACAAAGTTTTCACCTTTAGCTGCTTCCCCAGCATCTACTTTTAACCTCTCAAAAATAAGCTTAGCTTGGTTACATATGGTGTTCTGATCGACTGGACAATTCTTCACTCTTACTTGATTATCACACACCATAATTTAAGCATCGTTTCCATCTCAGCAATAATCCCATGACACTTACGAATTATGCTTGAAATCAAGGACTGGGTATTTTTCACAGCTGCAAGAATTTTTTCTCTATCTTTTATGATTGTTCTTACTATGGATTCCGGTAGATCAAACTTCTTTGCTAGCTCACAAATTTTCATTTTGCCATCAAAATCTTTAATGATGTTGAGTTTAAATTCCAAAGTCAACATTTTCCTTTTCTTGCTAGATGTACAACAATCAGACTTACTTCGTTTGGGTGACATAATCGCAGTTAGTATTACGTGCATTATTTTAAACGACACAATTTTGCACCTAACACAAAACAATCTCAAGTTACGTCGATCGTGAAAATCGTGTATGGATGATTTTTCATGAAACACGTCCGTACATGTTGCTGCAAGTGCGACACCGGCAAACACGGGAGGAATGACTGGATGAATTTGTGCGAAACACGTCCTGGGCGGTAATAAGAACTTGCGTAACTCCGAGTTCGCGTAAGTCGGGGTATTACTGTACTAGCAAAACTTTACATTTTCAATATTCTGCACAATTATTTATTTCATAAAATAACTAATTTTAAAACTGAGCTTTTATAAATAACTCCGAGAAATGGAACACTGAGAGAGAAGTACTTTATTTTACATTAACCACATTTAATAAATATATAGCCCTCCACATTACATTAGGCTTTGTATCAAAATTTTGTAACTCAGTAGTTTAATTATCAATAAAACTGTTAATTTATAAATGAATTTATATAATTATTCTGAATAATGAATTATTTATAATGCTTAATTATTAATTGATTATCCTAAATTAGCAATTATTTTTGGTGTTTGGGTATGAAACTATTTGAGTTTCATACCCAAACACCAAAAATAATTGCTATAATTTTTGAATTGCTCCTGACTTATAATGTAAAAGAGGGGAATATGAGATGCTCTCTACAGCAAAGCTGTAGCAACTAGAAGGGCAATAATAAGGGTGGTTGCCCTCCCAGAACAGTCATGCTAAAGGCATAAATTCTTGCATTCAGGGGTCTAAAAACAGAGAGGCGCAATGTCTGAATATATATTTACTGAAACTGGTTATGGAAAATGACACTCTTCAGTATTTCATTTTTGAAAAATATATTGTGTTCTCTGCATTTAGTATTTCGTGCAGCTAACCAATACAGGGTAATATACTGTAAGTCGTGAATCCCTCGTATACATGAAAGGAATTGTCTGAAACAACAGATGGAGGCATATAAAACAATATGCGATATTAATACAACAGGCTAGTTAAAGTAAATATAATGTTGCTAAATTAATAGCTTAAAATACTGTTTTGCACATTATGAGACCCCATAGGCACGTGAATAAGAGTACCATCAACAGTTTGTTCTTTGGTACTCTTATGCAAGTGCCCATGGGGTCTCATGTGAAACAGTATTTTAAGCTATTAATTTAGCAACACTATATTTATCAATATGCAATATGTCTTAACTGTGATCTGTTGCAGAAAGCTCCTCTAAGAGTTTAACCTTAAAGGGAATTCTTCCAAGCCCTTCTCCAAAGCATCTTCCTATTGTTATTCACACTAGTTGATACGCATTTGTTCTGTTCTGATTTGTTTTTCATTCTGCATTTCCACTGTGTACTCTGCTGTCAGTGTTAACATGACTTAGGTTTTACTTGACATTTACTATCGTTGGCTCTTGTGGGTATTTACCTAGTTCTAGTAATGTTATGTCTAAAAGCAGAAGTGAGTTGTTTGAAGGATTGTAAATATTTTCTTATAATGGAGATTTGTGAAAAAAACTGCTTGCTAGTTGAGTGGAAGTAGGAAACTTTTGAACTTGAAGGGGTGAAATTTGAAGTCTCACCTTCCCAGATAAGGAAACATTGCTCCGGCCCAGCTCTATAGCAAGTAGTATGATTTCCACAACATTTATGGTCACGCCTACTTACCCTGCTGAGCATGTGGCAGTGGCAACCCTCAAATTTCCTTCTCAAGTCTATGGAACAGAAAGGAGCTGACCTGCCTCTTGAATGATTGCAGTTAAGTTTTATCCCTTAATGGAATGATTTTTATTGGCACTTATTGAGTAGGATATGTTATTGCTACTGTAATGACCTCAATCTGTGTTTTCAGGCATAATAAAAAATTGGCAAATATTGTGCTGAGGTAATTGGTTGCTGCCTGGGGGTTGTATCAGTGTGCAGTATGTGCTTCAAAGTTAAACTTTAATACATTTGATGTTCGTGTGAAGTTGCTATTTCAAAGCTCTGTTAGATCAAGCATTTACTTTGGAGGTGAGTGGAAAGTGCTGTGTGAATAAGTAAATTGCTTGCAGTTACTAGTGACAGACTAACAAAAAATCTCATTCTGTGTATTAACAGATTATCTTATAGATTAATTAAAAGTAGGAGCTATATTATTATTAAATTGAAATGTTGCCACTTTTGCACTCAAAGGTTTTTGTAAAATGTTTAAATAAAAAAAAAAAAATTGTCGAAGACCTCCATACTCCTATCTGGATTCTTCAGTGTTTCAAAATTGGATGCTTTAGTTCATTCTAGAGAAGCAGCTGTTGACTCGTAATTTTGTCCTAGTGAGTGCAAGGTTGAATGCTTGGATGAAACCTCTATCTATGCTAATTGAAGTGCCTGGCAAGAAAACTAGTGATGTTGCATTATGGTGTAGAAGTGGCTGATTATAAATTTTTTTGCGGGGCATGAATTAAAAAATTTCATAGTGTTCAGGTTTACCTTTCCGTAGAAAAGCCTTTGTTTTGTTTTTGGAAATATTTGTAGGGGTAATGCCCAAAACATTTCTATTGGGGGAGGAGGGGGGGGGCACAGCTTCAACACTACCTCATTTCTTATTTCCCTGCTATGGTTAATTGTTTGTCAAAACCTTATGGCTCTGTGACTTAGTCTTTTTTTTTTTTTTTTTTATGTCAGGTAAGTCTTATATGGCCAATGTGTTTAACTATATGTTTATGGATGTTTAGCGTAGATCTAAAGATACTGACGATGACACTATTGATAGTAACGATTGTTTTGTCCAGTTCTGTTCAGTGCATCTATACTTTTTCTCAACTACCAATCGTTTTATGTTTTCAGTGCTGTAAGTGTAAACTATTCAGCTTCCACCGATGGCATTGCTGATTGGAACACTCACTTTCACCTCATTTATACTGGTGTCAAAAAGATTGTGCCCAGCTGTATTGATACATGACTACAATTGCATAAAAATAAAATGTATTTGCGTACACAACCATTGAAACAGAAAACTTACTGCAAACCCATAAACCACGATAACAATAAGACTAGAAATAAGATAACTTAACGGAAAAAAAAAAAAATTAGAACAGTACAGATTCCAATGAGGACAAAATAAGTAGTCTACATTACAATGAAATGTGTAGCAATGTGTGTGTAAAATAGACCATGGCAAAACAAAATATTGGGCTGTGAACCTCTTAAAAACAAGAGACTAATTAAAAAAGTTTTTACATCCAGAAAAACAGTTCCATGAATGAACCTTCAAACATTTTAAATAGCATTTTCAACAAGTTAATTAAAAAAATATTGGACCTGCAAAATACGTAAGGAAATGATTTTGATTTAATAACTGGCAACTGCAAGAGGAACATGGCAATAAAATTTAAATTCTTTCTGTGTAAATGAAACTTTTGATACAGTTCCTATACATTGAGAATAGGCCTTGATAACATACTCAAGATTAACATAATTGTATTTTAACTTGAACTTTCATTATTATTATTATTTTTCACATCTTCTAAGGTTTTTTTGAGTAAATGTTTTAATTGCTGTAAATAATTTTTTTTTTTTTTATCAAGCAAAAACTATCTGCAAAACCTGCTAACAATTTAGAAACTGTCTATGTACCTCTACATTCTGCTGCTACTCTGATGATGACACTGCAAAACTGAAGTTAACTGTAACCAAAAAGAGTAAACAGTGAGGGCATGGGCATTGCTGGCAAAAAGGAATTGGAGGCGGAGGGGCGCAAGTGTGCAGTAATAATAGCGAATTTCTTTGTTTCTTAAAAAGTTTTTTCAAAATGTACTGGGGACAGTAAATCTTACAATTGTATTGAATAAATGCATATCTGAATGCATTGCAATGATTTTGAAAAGGGTTGCAGTCAGAAATATGGAGGGTACTCAGAAATATTGGAGGGGGACCCCCCCCCCCGCAGCGACTGCCATGGTGAGGGTATGTAGTTTTTGCACTCATGTTCTGTACGTTAGGTCAAGCTCAAAGCAAAAGTGTACATATCAATCTGTAAAGACAAAGTCAAAAGTGTTCTCGTTGTTTGTACTGGAGTTTAAACATGCGTCAGGTGCCGAAACACTTATTTGTTGAAAGTAATTGCTAGTAATGGGTAAACATAAAATATCTTTTGTGTGACATTGTTTTTCTTTTGATAAGGATAAGGTCTAAGCAAAATGTAACCTTTGCGGGAAGAACTACAAAATGTCGGGTTATACGCCAAATCATAGGGATCATTTAATTTAAAATGACAGCATAAAGCTGCTTTTTTTTTTTTCGAAGAATCCATTGAAAGTAAGTCTGACTACACTAAACCCAGTTCCTCTTTTCTCCAGATAAACTTTCCCAGCATACTATTGATTGTTATTTTTTGACTGTTGATAGTTGTAACTATCGATAGTTCTCTGCCTCTACATGGATCGTTATTTAGGTGGTCAGAAGGTTTATCAAAATATGGCACGATAATTGACAGGTCCACATGTTTATGATTTCTTAAGTGGGTTCATTTGGTATTTACTTCATTTACCATTTAAATATTTCCAACAGTGGAAATAACATTTTGCATTTTAAACAAAAACATGTAGCAGAAATACATTTCACATTTTAAATGAAAAAACATTTTGCATCTTAAAGAAAATAGTGGAATTTGTACACTGTTCTTAGTCTGTTATTTGATTATGGGTCTTGTGAAAATAAAAATGTACATTTGGATCACACTAGAAAAAAATTGCAAAGCTTCTTTTCGAAAAGAATGGCAACAAACTTGATAAGCACAAAAGTGCAGTTTTCTGGTCAGTGCTGAGACTCGTTATCTGTGAAAGATAAGAATACACAATACTGAAAGTCAAAGTTCAAGTACCCTTTTCACAGAGATATACTTGTAGTTCAGTTCTCCAAAAAAGTTTTTATAAAGGAAGGTAAAAGAAATGAGATAGCAAGATTATTGTATCAATATTTGAAATGAAATGTGAACCAATAATACTGAATTATAACACAATACCTATGTGTTTAAGATTTTCTTTAATGTTGTAAACACAAATACTCAATATTTGCCAAGCTTTTGCACTCCACAGGGAGGTTTCGCCTGGGCTTAATTTTCAGTGCTTAGAACAGTAACAGACAATGCTGAAACTAAGAATGTATTATTTACAAAATTCTTTGTGGGCATTGAAAAGAAGTTTAATACATTTTTTCTTAAAAGTGAAATGGGAAATCAAAGTTTACTCAGGCTTTACATATAGAAATGATATCCCAAGAGTAAAAAAATCAAAATTTCCATATTCTAAATTTTTTTTTTTAATTTGGATCAGGTGATTTAGATTGTGTGTGTGTTTGCCACTGATTGAAAGGTAAACCAACTTATTAGTAAAGGTTATTTTTGGCTTACATGCAAGTATACCTGTTTGTGTGAAGAAGTGGAACATTTTTTTAAAAAAATATTATGAATTAAGGGGAATAAGTAGTGGTGGATCTAATGCAATTTAGCAGGTGGGGATACCAATAGAAAAAAAATTAACTAAAATTAATTTTAACTACTCAAACTAATTTTAACTACAAGTTTTAACATAAACTAGTTTTAACTACTATTCTGGAGTGTATGTATACATGTGCTGTATGAATTAGATAACTACTGTTTAAAACGACAGCACCATGAATAATTAACATATTGCATACCACATAAATTACTTTCGATAAAAATAATAAATTATTTTTAAAAATTACAGATCAATAATATCAGGTAACCAAAAAAGTTCTGGTGTTTCTTTATGGTAGAAAACAAACATGCAAAAAATGTAGGAAGAAATAAATTTATTCATCAAAATAGTCACCCTCACCACGCAATAAACTTTTTCCTATTTGGAAAACAAACTTATTAATACCATTTTTGTAAAAGTCACAATCTCTGGAGGTGAAAAAAGCTTTCTTACTCCTTTTCCACAGCCTCTCTGTTTCTGAACTGTTCATTCCTTACACGATTGTCTAGGCTTAAAAATAGGTGATAATCTGAAGGGCTCTTGTCAGGAAAATGAGGAGAGCACATAAGAAGTTCCCATTCAAAAGTCTAAATCTTATCACAGGTCGCACATGAGGCCTTTCATTATCGTGTAGGAATAGAACGCCTTTGAGGTTCACTAGTACTGGCTGTTTTTTCAAAAGTAATTCTTGAACCTGCTCTAGCTGGGCACTGTAGACAGCCGCAGTAAAGGTCTGGCCAGATGGTAACAGTTCGTAGTGAACAATTCCAGCTACCATACACACAATAAAACCTTCTGCTGATGGATATTGGGCTTTGAGGTCTGTGGCACAGCATCAGTGGATGACAACCAATGATGCCCATCTCTTAGTATTGCTGTACAAGATCCAGTTTTTATCACAGGTAACAACAAAATATTGAAAAAATAGTCTGCAAAATAGTAACGTTCCTCAACCAACAGTATTTAGAAGATATGTGGATGATATCATAGTAATATGGGAAGGTAAATTCTGCAAATTACAATAATTTATTAATGAATACAATAATATTTATGAAACAGTAAAAGTAACAACTGAAATAGCTGACAATAAGTTACCATTTTTGGACATACTACTTACCAATAGTAACAGTAATAAAATAACTTATCAAGTTTATGGGAAACCAAATTTTATAGTCAATATTATTCCTGAAACCTCAATGCATCCTAAATATAAACTTGCAGCTTTCAAATCATATATTCATAGAGCTATTCATTTGGTAGAGTAAATTTAAATAATGAATTAAACCGGATTAAAGGTGTTGCCCAGCAATTTGGTTTTACAGTAGCTTCAATTAATAACCTAATTAAGCAATATTTCTAAAAACAGACTACAAGTTTGCATGTTGCAACAAAAAATTGTGTTAAATATTTTGGGGCATTGCATTCCTCAAATTAATTCTGTACTAAAGAAAATGTTATTATAAAATAACATGGATTTTGGCACTAGAGTTCATAATATTAAATCATTATTGGCTTCAGGTCATGATTGTATCTCCATTTTGAAAAAAGCTGGAGTGTGTAGTATATACCGATATAATTAATCAGAATAACCAAATTTTATCTCAATACCTCGGAAGCACTAAAAGAAATATTAAACTACGTTTGATGGAACACTTAGCAAATTGGAATAAAAAGATGAAAACCTCACTTATAGTATTTTGTATGGATAACCAAACTGTCCTGTTATGGGAAAATGTGTAAATCCTTGTTCAAATAATACCTGAAAAGCAATTTTGATGGCTAAATCGTTAATGATTGCGAAAAGTAAACTATTTAACTGTATTGCTATTAGTCCTCTACTGCTTTCTTTATCTTGGAAAAATCTATTGGCAATCAAAAATTCAATTACACCTAATAATAAGAAAAAATAATTTAATGACCTGTTCTATTTCCACCACTTTGAGTAGGGATGTTGGCAGTTGTAATATGAGCTTGCACGGAAAAAAAGGCTAACACGCAGGCAGATGTGAAGTGATTAGGCTCAGTCGCCGTTGAAGATGCTGTGGAATTGCCCAAGCAAAACACGTCCGAGTGATGGAAGATTAATTCTGTGTCTGTCAGGAATTTAATTTGACTAGGGTTGTAATGGTGATCGAAGTTTGTACTGCCAATGTTGCATGACCTTCGACATGTCTTTATTCTGGTTTTAAATCTTCATGTTCCAGCTTTACAGTTTATATGTTCCAGTGTTTAATCAATTCCATTACAACTTTTAATTTTTGGTAATTTATGGTTGTATTTCGTCGCGATTGGTCTTGGAAACTGGTTCTTCGAATGTTACTGAAAGTTTTTCAGTTCTCGTTTTTATCTGTGAAGTTTGTTGAATTTAGATTTGTTTTGGTCAGAAACCCTGAAGCAATCAATATGTGAATACTATGACAGTACGAGAGTGGCAGGCTTCAGAAGGTGACATAAACGAAATATAGCTTCACTGAACAATGCAGAACAATAAGTCAACAATCCAAAACAAGGTATGCAATTGTTATTGAATAAGATTAATGAATAACAACATAGAGTTCTCCATTATCAATTGCAATCCCATGGCCACTCTGAGAGTTTCCCTACGACTTTAAGACAATAACGTGTTGTACAGAACTTTATATAGTAACAGAATTGTTACTGTGGTAATAATCAGAATGACCACGTAAACCTTGCAAATCTCAATCATTGGGATTTGAATATTTGCTAGTGTATTTTATAAGGTTAACAAGCAGTCTAGAAATGGTTCCAGTTTGTAGCGAGAAAGCAATCCTAAACAACTAGTAAACTGATACTGTTTGCTGGCAGCAGAGGTGCAGGAAATTTTCAGGGCCCAATATTTCCCCAGAACACAATTTTTTATCCGAAATTTCCCCCTAAAATGTAACTGATTTTCATAGAAGTTTAAGCAATTATTAGAGTATATGTTGATGATTAAAAATTACCCTTAGAGCCTATTACTTAAAAAATTGAAAAAACAGCTAATATTTATTCCAATGAATAAATAAAAAAGAATCTCACATTAATGGATGACGTCAGTTGTCACCAAGAAATGACAGCCTTCCTGTCTTTTTGTGAAGGTTGTTAATCACCTTTGACGTCTCGTACACCTTGAGACGAGGTGCTGAAGAAAACCATGTGAAATGGTATCTTCCACCATGGAAATGCCTGTCCAAGGATTCTTTTAAAAGTTGTGAAGCCTTATGAACAGGAGGTCCATTCCAAGAAATGAAGACTTCATTAAAAAGGGTATAGAACTGAATGTGCACTTTATATTCTTTGTTAATAAGTAAAGTTTTCGTTCTATAATTGTTGTTGTTACTATTATTATTATTTTACCCCTGGGCAAAAATTTTCTCCAGAGCTGCCTTAATTTTCCCCGAACCTCGTTCGCGCATTCGAACATATTCTGCACCCCTGGCTGGCAGGTGTCAGTGCATGTGGTATCCATTTGCTAAGCTTGTATACTTTCCCATGGTGAAAATGTAAATTAATAGTTTTGTCACTGACGTTAAAACTTTGTGCCAACACCTGGCTTGCTTTAGCAGGAACTACTTCACTTGCATCCTTCAATTCATTATCATAGATGACAGATGGTTGCCCCTCACATGGCACATTTTCAAGTGTTTTGTCACCAAAAGCAAATTTTCTAAACCATCTTTGAGTAGTAAGTATACTAGCAGAATCTTCTCCGAAAGCCTGGCATATCTTTTGGTTTTTGCACAGCATTTGTCCCAAGTTGAAACTCGTACTGCATACAAGCACGAATAACTGGTTGGAGCACTCATTTCTGGGTCAGTTTTCACAATGTTATGGCACCTCCTTTCCAATTTTCTGTATATAAAGTAGGCTCTGCAGTAAATCTTTTTTTCAACGTGATTGGCATTGTAACGCTACCTATCGGATCTTTCGTGTCACATACATTAAACTTTGTAGTTCTGGAAAAATGCCAGAACTTTTTTGTTTATATGATAATAATAATAATTACAGGTTCTATAAATAATTTCAGGTCCCTATAAATTGTTTTTATAATGGTAATTACAGATCCTATAAATTATTTTTCATAATGTCAACTTGTTTTTAGGTTTGTCATATTTGCTTTTACTGTTGACAAGAACAAATTCGTCAAGTTAACATTCTAAATGTTTTGTCTCTAATTTGTGTTCAAAATTCATTGTACTGAACTTGTTTTTCAATAAAAACTATAGTTTATTGTAAAAATGAAGTTTTAATATCCTGATTGTATTCATGCTTCACTACACACAAGACTGTTGTTTTTAGATGTATGAGCTGCAGAACTTTACACAGCTACAAATAAATCGCAGAATAGATGTGGCTACATCCTTCTTACATGTGTCCCCCAAACCTCCGAAGGTCCAGGAATAACTCGCATTATCCCCACTAGAAAATTTTGTGCATGCATAATTATGAAAACTTATCATGCACTGCCGAGCCTTTATTGGTGAATTGGAAACTACATTGCCTGAAAAACTATTTTGGGGATTTCTGGCCATAGTCCTTTTTAGTAAATCATGAGGAAATGGTGCATGGTGCGCTCAGTTTCGGGGAAGACAGAATGAAATGATTGCCAGGTTGATATGAGCCAGGTTGGAAGAGAGGCGATGGTAGAAGTCAAAGCAGATATTACAAAGTGGTTAAATCTGTGGAAACTTGGCACATTTTGCTATTAAAATAAAAATAAATAAAAAGGTTTGGGCTTTTAAACTTCAAGTGGAGGATGGATCCCAGTAT
Source organism: Macrothele yani (assembly GCA_039090855.1). Lineage (NCBI taxonomy): Eukaryota > Metazoa > Arthropoda > Arachnida > Araneae > Macrothelidae > Macrothele > Macrothele yani. The sequence goes on along the minus strand of CM077001.1, from coordinate 153,976,088 downwards.
CCTTGATGAGAGCAGCCTCTGGGAGTAAGTCATAAATAACTGTAAATGATGTAATAACTGTAAATGATTATAGTGTAAAGTCATAAATAACTGTAAAATGATGTAATTTACAAGATGCATTTTCCTTTCATTTAAGTACTATCTTTAGTTTTTCTATAAATTTTGGTAAATATATGTGATGCACTATTTTTTTCCTAAATGAGAAATGAAAGGAAAACAAAATTGTTTTTGCATGGGAAATTAGATATGCTATATCAGGATAATCTTTTTTAAGCTGAGTGCCAAACCAACAAAAAAATGAACAAAATGAAAAATTTTGAGCTGCAACATGTTATATAGAATTATGTGTCAATGGGATTTGGTATTTGAAAAATGAGAGGAAAACTCTCTTCAATTATTTATGTTAACAGCTTTCTTATCTTTAAGATATCATTTATACACCTAAATAAGCCAATTTTAATTTTTGCTAAAATTTTATGTTTTAAGAGTCACTCAAAGTATTGTAAGAGTTAACCGGTAATGATTTTTTCCACAATCCCATACTTTAAAGGAAAGTCTGAACTAAACTGCCCAAAAACACTTTCAAAATTTTGCATACACAAAAAATATATTGATAAGATTTTTTTAATTTTGGAACATTTTTTTAAAGTGAGGACATTATATGAAGCAAGTAATTGAAGTAAGTTGTGAAAATTGCAGTTTTACAGTGTGCTTCCGGCAACACCATTCCAAGTTTTTATTGTGTGTGAATTAATTTTTAGGAGACAGTATCTGATATTTTCCATAAAAATTTTCTGAAAACCTTTTTGCGATTAACAAAATAAGAAAAATCAGAATTGAGTTTTTCATTTCTTGAGCTGTAAAATCCTGTGCTATTATGTGAAGGTACTGTGACATTTTAATTGCTGGTAAGTGTAAGTGACATGGTTTAATTTTAAAATATTCGAGATTAAAAGCTCATAGTTATACATGTGATTTCTATATTTGTGCTCCAGGTTCAGTTACTAACTTTTTTTTTTTTTGTCATAGTTATTGAAAGAAAACCATATCAGGCCTTGAAAAATACCATGCCCAAAGATGTCCACAGCATGTAAATTATTTGTTTGGGCAGGTGAAAAAATGAATCTAGTTGCAAAACAAGGATGTATTTTAAAAATTCATGAACATGGCAGCATTACTAAATTTCTCAAATACCAATTTCAGCATCCAATTGCCTTTCTTAAAACTTGAGATACACGCTTTTGTGCATTGAACATTTTGAATACACACACTTAAAAATGTCAATGCAAAAGTTGAATAAAAAGTTTATCATACTTTTTAACTTTAAAAGAAATGAATCTTCTGATTTGTTAACTTTAAAGATTAATTTTTCAGGGCATCCATTCAGCTTTTGCTACCTGGGCAGTTAGGTATAACCAGGGGTGTAGAAAATGTTCAGACTTCAGGGCCCAATATTTAACCAGAACACATTCTTTTTTGTCTGAAATTTTCTCCAAAACTGTAGCAGATTTTCATACAAGTTTAAGCGATTATTGGCTATGATCAAGAACTATCCTTAAAGCCTATCACGCCGCCCCTGTGGCGCAGTGGTCTAAGCGATGGCCTCTGATCATTCGTCCGAAATGGGTCCGGGTTCAAATCCCGGTGAGGCATGGATGTTGTGTTTGTCTTACAGCACTGGATCTCTCCCTTCCCTGGAGCCAGTGACCCTAAATTAGGGACGGGCGACTGCTTATAGCCCATTGAGTTGCTCACGGTGGTCGTTAAACCTCCAATCAAAAAAAAAAAAAAAAAAAAAAAAGGCTATCACTTAAAAATTTGACCCTCCCCCCCCCCCAAAAAAAAAACACCAACTGCTATTTCTTCCAATGAATAACTAGCTTTTTTTTTTCACGAAAAAAGTTGTCCTTTTTTTCTTTCTAATGCATGAAAGATTTAGTGCTCCAGGTGAATCTCTCCCCTCTAGCAGGTGTTAGTTTTAGACGAGACAGGAATAAGCGAATCAAGAATTCTTTCCTCACCTAAAATGGCAGAACCCATTAACTTTCAACATACGAAGAATAGGCGAATCAAGAAGTAACCCGAGGCAGAGAGGCTGAAAAATAAACAGCTAAAAAATTCTTTAATTGACTATAATTTATTTCATTCTAGCATTCCAGGCGTCTAATTGTGCCAGATAATTTTACTGAATGGAATTTAAATTCGACTTAAATCCTTTTAAAAATGCATGGGTCATTCACTTTAAAATGTCCAGAACCCCCAATAATTTTTCAAATCTGAGCCTATGACACATTTGCTGCCATTATTATTTTTTTTCTATTGGAGGTTTAATGATCACCTAGAGCAACTCAGTGGGCTATAAGCAGTTGACCGTCCCTAATTTAGGGCCACTGGTTCCAGGGAAGGGCGAGAGCCAGTGCCATGAGACAAACACAAGATCCATGCCTCATCAGGATTCGAACCCGGACCCATCTCGGACGAATGATCAGAAGCCATCGCTTAGACCACTCTATGCCGCCTGAGCCGCCCATTCATTAGTTTAGAAAATCTTTATTAGGGTGACTAATGGTTGCATCGTACTTGTTACTCAGGACATGCTGTCTCTGCCTTGGCATTAGGAAAGTCGTTTAGGCTCGGTGAATCGTTTGCGAGCGGCAGTTCGCAGTACGTCACAGCCCTCATAACCTCTTGTATTCATAACGACGCATTTTTCAAAATGATTACCTGATTACCGTGAAATAAATTACTCCTATTTTTCATGTTGTATTCGTTGTTAATAAGTCAATTTTTCGTTTTATTATTATTATTACTATTACACCTCTGGGCAAAAATTTCCCCAGAGCTGCCTTAATTTCCCCCAAACCTTGTTTGTATGTTTGAACATATTCTGCACCCCTGCATATAATTTCTGCAGATGTAACTTTTCAAATGTTTTTTAAGCCCTGTATATATATATGGTATTTTGAACATTTTGTTGATACCCTTTTGCCAAAATAATGTTGCTATGACTTGTGTGAGTATATTTCTACAATTTTATTATTTTACTCCTCTGTTAGAATGCAGATATCATTCGAGGGTTTGTGAAAGCTAATATTTTATTTTAATTATCTTGAATTTTATTAGGTAGTAGCAGGGATGAATTACAGGATTACAGTTAGTGTGGGTTACACAAAGTGCAAAAAGAACGAGGTAGAATATCATCTGATCGAAAGCTGTGAATTCCGAGATGATGTAAGTATTTCTGTCTCCTGCTACCAGTTTTTATTCCTTGTCAGAAATGTAAGCTACCTTGTTTTGTAAACTTTGCAATGTGAATTTTAACATGTTGGAAATAAAGTAATAACGAGTAATAACAGATATATAGATCAGTAGGAAAATCAAATATGTGGAACCACCCCGCAGACACACTTCTTCCTTAATTTTGGTTCATTTTATGATTAGCAGTATACCTAATTGGATTTTTTTGGGAAGGGGGGGGTAGAATAGCAGTCTTAAACTGGCTGCTTTGCCAGATGTTTCTGTGCCAACCTTTTCTTGTCAATGAAAAATATAAACAATAAATAAAATAAAAGTTGGCAAAAGTTAAAATAAAAGTGGAAAGTGTGGCTTTGCTTTCGAATTGTTCAGGTAAATTATGTATATGGTATTAGGTGTACAAATAAGTTTTTTAAAGTGTTTTTTATGTTACATATACTGCTAATTTACATATTCGACATTCCACTGTTGTTGTCGTCATGTGACTGTAACTGGTCCACAATATAAAATGTGACACAGAAGTTTGCCTAACTGTCAAATGCACTTGCACATCAGTAGGTGAAAGATGGCAAGTGATACTGCATTTATTCAACACTGCATTCGTTACGAATTTCATCAAGGAAAAAGTGCTGCAAAAGCAAGTGCCTTGATCTGTTCTGTTCTGGGGAGAATATTGTTTTGAAAAGCACGTGCGAGTTTTGGCTTGCACAGTTTAAAGCAGGGGATTTTGATGTTAGCGATAGAGAACATAGCTGCGCCCCGCAGAAGGTTGCACATGAGGAACTGCAAGCATTGCTGGATGAAGATTAGTTTCAAATGCAATATTGTTTTGAAAAGCACGTGCGAGTTTTGGCTTGCACAGTTTAAAGCAGGTGATTTTGATGTTGGCGATAGAGAACATAGCTGTGCCCCGCAGAAGGTTGCACATGAGGAACTGCAAGCATTGCTGGATGAAGATTAGTTTCAAATGCAAAAATAACTAGCTGAACAACTGGGGGTACTTACTTGTACCAATGGGGGGGGTACTTGACCCAGCACCGCGACCTAAGGTCTATTGTGCATCCCCAGCCCTAATCTCGAAAGAGACCGGATGCACGAGCAAAAGCAAGAATGCTCTTGACTGGTACTAAAGAGAGATCACTTGGTCTCAAGTTGTGAGTACCAAAGTGTTCAAGCCTGAGTGCTGCAAAAAAGTCAGTCACAAAAAAAATGCAAGGAAGTCTCTTCCAGATGGCATCCTCTACAAAGTGGATCCTCTTTCACCCCAATCAAATTAAGGTGCCTGTTAAGATGACAGTGTCCTGTAAGTAGACCAACAATCAGTCGAATATCCTTTTTTGGCAGTTTAAGGAGTTCCTTAGCTCTATGAGGCAAGGGTCCTTGATTAAGTTCTTTTGCCTGCCTCTGACCCCTGATAGCATGCCAGAGGTCAAGCTGCTTAGTCCTCAGCAGCCTTTTAGTTAGTCCTCTGGCCACACCAGAGGCGAGCCCTAATGCAGGCTCTGGACCATAAAAAGCCTGCTCTGCCCCCTCTTTAGCAAGAAGGTCAGCTTTCTCATTACCTACAAAAACCCCTATGTCCTGGCACCCAGAACAGTTGCACTTTGTTCCGGTTTGCCAGTTCTCACAACTTGTTCATCATTCCAAACAATTTTGGATGAAATGCGGCACTGACAAAGTGCCAGTAAAGCCGCCTGGTTGTCTGAACAAATCTGGATGCGCACATTGTGATACCCTTTGATCAGACATTCTGAGGAACATGCTAGAATAGCATACACTTCAGCTTGGAACATGGTAGCATGCCTTCCAAGGCTTTGGCATGAACCATAACCTCTGGATAGGCAATATTCCCCTGCTCCAACTCCTACGTTTGTCCTGGAACCGTCAGTAAACCAAACAGTTTCACCGCTGCACCCAGAGACAAAGGACGTTTCCCATTCACTGCGACTGGGAAAGTTCACACTGAATGCTTTATCAAAATAATATTTTACTAGCATGTTATTGGTTCCCATTTGAAAGATGGGCTCCTTACAAAAATACTCCTGAATAGGCTTGGTATGGCTGCCAACCCACAATGAGGGTCTCCACATGCCATTGCAGCATAATCTATATGCCCCCATAATGGCCTCACACTCAATATGAAGGTGAAGTGGCAGAATATCAAGAAGCAACTCCAATGCAGCTGTTGGAGTAGTTCTCATTGCTCCTGATATACCTATGCAGGCCAGCCTTTGTAACTTGTTAAGTTCAGCCTGCACCATGCAGAGGTTAACTCTGTGCCACCACACTGTTGAGCCATACGTGACCATAATATATATATCCAGTGCAAGATCCTCGAGTTGAGACCCCAGGATTTGCCAATAGCACCTCTACATGACCAGAACACTTTCTTGGCTCTGGCAATACAGTAATCTACGTGCTGTTTCCAGGTTAAGCCTCCGATCCAAAATGACTCCCAGGTACTTAATCTGTGTATTGAGAGGAACTGTTTTCCCAAAGAGAACAATATCTCCAAGGTCTCCAAGATTTCTCTTTCTAGTGAAAGGCATTAGGGTGGCTTTGTCAGGGTTTACTGATAGACCAACCTTCCTGCACCAATCCTCAACAAGTCCCAGTGTTCTTTGCATTACGCTCGAGACTGTTTTAGGGAATTTTCCCTTGACAATTATGGCCACGTCATCTGCATAGCTAAAACAGTCGCAACCAGACCCCTCCAGGATCCCTAGCAGTTCATCCACCACCAGGCACCACAACAGGGGAGAGCAAACTCCTCCCCGAGGGCAGCCCCGGCATGCGAAGACCGACAGAGTCTCCCCGTGTAGCGAGGCCACGACCGTTCTGCTTGTGAGCATGGCCTTCATCCATTGACAACAGGTTCTATCAACACCATGTCTTTCCACAGCTCCCACAATGGTCTCCGTAGAGACACTGTCAAAGGCACCTTCAATATCAAGGAAAGTGGCTAATGCCACCTCCTTAAATTCTAGTGCCTTCTCCAGGCAACAATGCCATGGAGAGCTGCTTCTGTTGATTTGCCTTGTTGATAGGCAAACTGAAATTTTGAAACTGGTTTGGAGAGTAAAACCACCTCTCTAAATATGCCTATCTACCATCCTCTCAAGAGCCATGAGAAAGAAAGATTTTAGACTAATAGGTCTTATAGGCCTTTGCCTCTTGGTAATTTGGCTTACCTGGCTTGGAAATAAATATTACCTTAGCCTGTCTCCAAGCACTTGGTATATAACCAAGAGCAAGGCAGGCCCGGTAAATTTTGCACAAGACTGGAGTAATTATCTCCAGTCCTTGCTGCATCAAGATGGAAACAATTCCATCACAGCCAAGTGATTTAAATGGTTCAAAAGAGTTAATGAACCACTAAATCCTAGAATAATTGACCACTTCCCTGGCAACCTTCCAGTCCTCCTTTTTTGCACGTTGGTGCTCAAGGCCAGCTGTGCATACGCCAGTGGGGTCAATTATACTTGAATCTGGAAAGTGTACACCTAGCATTTATGTTAGTGTTTCTTTACCAGTTTTTGTGAAGCTCCCATCAACCAATTTGATGGTGTTCAGGCAATTTGCATTGTCCTTAGCCATGATTTTCATAAATCTGGCAGTACTGGGAGTATCTGAAATACTTCCACAGAAATCTCTCCAAGAGGCTCTTTTTGCCACTCTAATTGCTTTGTTGTACTGTGTGAGGGTAGTCTTATATACCGTCCACTCACCAGTACGTTTGACTTTGTTAAAAAGCCTTCTAGTTTTGCCTCTAAGACTGCTAAGCTGTTTATTCCACTAAGGAACTTGCCTTGGTAAGCTAGCAGTCTTGGTCTGACAGTTTCGGTGGTAAGATTCGAGAATAGACCGTTGCAACTGGTCAACGGCTAACTCGAGATCTAACGCCGAGCGCATGCTAAATTCCATGCCTCCAATATGTTCCGCCAGATCTTCCCTGAAGCTAATCCAATTGGTCCTTCTGAGATTTCTGACTTGCACCAGCTGTTGTCTTACATCGGCAACTGAAAAGCAAATATATCTATGATCAGACAATGAAGGTTCACTAGATACTTGCCATTTAATAATGCGGTCAAACATGTTAGCACTACAGAGGGTGAGGTCAATGACTTCACTTCTATTAGAAGCAATAAAAATGGGCTCATTGCCTCGATTAAGAATATAAAGTGTAGTACTTACCATAAATATTCCAAAAGGTTGTCCCCTCGTCTGTTGCAGTCGCTGCTCCCCCACATGATATGGTGAGCATTGGCATCACAGCAGATGATGAGGCGTCTTCCACCTGACTCACAGAAGTGGACAATGTCTCTTACCTCCTGAGAAGGAGGTGATTCAGATTCATCAAATGGTAAGTATGCCGAAACTGCAAACATCTCTTCTCTGCCACCATCAGATGACATAAAAAGTTTAATCATGGTTGTGTCACCTGTGGTAAACTCAGGAAGTGGCATAGCATGATGTCTTTTGCTCACCAGTATACAGGTCCTTGGTCTCCTACTTGATGTATTATAGAAGATGGTAAAGCCTGCTCCTTGTAAGCCCAGGATCTTCCCATTATGTATCCATGGCTCTTGAATGAAAGCCAGATCAACATCCTCCGCAGCCAGTCTGCAGCATAAAGTAGTAGATGCAGACTGACTATGGTGAAGATTGATCTGGATACATTTCATGCAGTTCTCCATTGTGAGATAGGCATGGAGACTAAGTGGTAGAAGGATCAGCCGGGTCAGAATCCACCCGGTGGGTGCTGGAAGCCAGCTCCACATCTTCACGGACACCACCCAGGCCGATCACATCCACCTCCTCAGTCTCTCTCCCCCCCCTCTCACAACTGGACCTGAGTCCTTCCCTGCTTCCAGACCATGGTCAGGGGAAGACAATGCAGTTGTTTCTGGTTCCACAACTTCAGAATGAGGCTCTTCCATTTCTGTGTCCTCCTTTGAAGCGCTAGGGCCCTAAGGGTCATGTAGTACTTTAAATTTACTCTTATCGACCCCAGTGTAGGCACTGAACCTGGCTTCAGCAATGGCTTTAGCCGATTCCCTGTTTACCGGGAAAATCCACCTGACAACAACAACTGGGGGTAACTCAACAAACCATTTCCAATCATTTACGTGCAATGGGAAAGATTCAGAAGGAAGAAAAAATGGGTGCCACCTGATTTGAGCCAGAGGAACAAGGGATGAGCGTGTCATGAAGTGTTTGAATCTGTTGAATAAACAACACAGAAAGTCTTTCCTGTGGAAAATCGTTATGGGTGATGAAAAGTGGATATGGTACAACAATCCCAAAAGCAAAAAACACAGGGTAGACCCCGGTGAAGCAAAGACTTCAACACCGAAATGCAGTATTCACTCTAAGAAAGTTCTGCTGCGCATCTGATGATATATGAAGAGTGTGCTCTATTATGAACTATTCGAACAGGGTCAGATTGTTACTGCTGATTGCTACAGGCAACAATTGCTGTGATTGAACCAGGAAATCTGTTGGAAACATCCATTCACAGGCAAAGGACCCGTAAAATTACTGCATTGTAATGCTAGGCCGCATGTCACAAAATCGGTCAAGGAAACATTATTGATGCTTGGCTGGAAAGTTTTGGGGAACCCAGTGTATAGTCCTGACATAGCCCCTTCAGACTATCATTTGTTCCAATAGACGCAACATGGTTTGTCTGCTGTACAGTTCTGGACATGTGACAGAGTGCGAAAATGGGTTGAAGACTTCATCGCGTCACATGATTCATGGCTGGAGTCTGTCAGCTGCCCGACCTATGGCGGAAGGTGATAGGTAATGACGGCGAAAATTTTAATTCGTAAAGGTATTGTTGTTTTCTCTCAAATTACACGTTGCCTTGTCTTAAAATGCTTTAAAACTTATTTGTACACCTAATACCTTAAAAATCTTCCTTGATTATAAAGAAAAAAGTAAAGTTTACAATTTAAGTAATGACACTTGGACACCCATCCACGACAAAGTGCTGTTCTGGTGACTAAATGGTCAGAAGTGTGAATTTCTTGCCAAACATCTGTGTTGGGTCTGGGTTTGTCCCTGATTAGGAATGGGTGGTGTATTTATCCAACAGCACTAGCTCTCTCTTTTCTGAAACCAGTAGTGCTAGATTGTAGATGGCTGGCACTTTATGGTCTTGGATATCCATAGGGGTTGTTAAACCTTCAAACAAAATGTCAACCTAACATGGTGCTGTACAATTGGGATTGTCGCACACAACAATAATGCAAATTTTGCATAAAAGACTGCTGTTATACGCATACAAAGTCCAGTTCAACATTTAGAGCCTTGCCATTTTGAGTTTGCCTGCAACTTAATGGATTGCCTAAATAATTGTACTTCTTCCTTTGTATGTATGCTTTTTGGTGATGAGTCAACATTTCATGTATTAGGAGCAGCTAATAGACGGGCACACGTGGGATTTGTAAAACAACCCCTGTCTTCCAAACTCATTCTTGATAGTCTCAAAGTTTTTGGTGTGGGTTTATTATGCTCTGCTGTATTATTGGTCCTTTTTTTCTTCATGGAAAAATGTATCAATGCAAATGTCAACGTGTATATGCTGCAAAATTTTGCAGTTCCTTAAATTGAAGACCAGCCAGATGCCATCTTTTAACAAGACCAATTGCCTTCCTACTGGGGAACAAGTATTTGTGACTACTTAGATACTGTGTTCCCAAGAAGCTAGATTGGCCAAAAATGGCCTGATTCCATGTCCAACTTGTTCACCTAATATTACCCCATTGGATTCTTCTTTTTTTATAGAGATTTGTCAAAGACTGGGTACAAAGAGGACTTCAAGGAATTAATAGTAAATACCTTTGCTTCTATTGGTATGGATTTATCACAACAGACATGGCAAGAAATTGAGTACAAGTTGGTGAACATTCTCTCTGCAACTAAGGTGACACACCGCGTAGAAGTGTATTAGTTTGCATCATAAAAAAATTAAAAAAACTTTAGATGTATACCTTTCAAATGCAACAAATCTCATGCCTGTAAGTACTACAGTTATTTTAATAATTTTCTAAAAATAAGGCCAGACCTTTTGGACCAACCTGTATTTTGTACTGGGGAAAGAAAGACTATACATAATTCTGTAAAGAAAATAATTTCTGGCTAGATTTTTAGATATGAAGCGCATCTGCAGCCATAAAACAGAAGAAACAAAAAGAAAAAGGTTCAGATCACATTGCTGTAATGATTCAAAAATCTGAGAATAAAATTTGCTGCACCTGCAATATGATAAGACTTACCAGCCACATGATGGAAAATTCTGATTTGAAAGAAAAAAAAATTAAAGATTCTAAAATTTAGCAAAAGGAGTTATAAAAAAAGGAAAACAAGATGTACACTAAATGGCTGTACATAAATTCATTTTTACCAAGTTTCTGCAATGCATAAAAAACTCAGCAATGACTACACAACAACCCACAAAAACTGTAGAGATGGTGGTATTTTACTTTGTCAGAAATGTTAAAAAAAATATCATTCAGTGACAGATGCTCAATGTTTGAAGCATGTCATGTATAACTCCAGAAGAACTTCAAGCAAGTGTTCCATATTATGCCAGGATATTCTAAAGACTGGAGAAGAGTAAGAGTTCATCAAACAGGGATCTCATAGGATAGTATAAGGTGTAGTGACCACATCTTGATGCCACTAATAGAAACCTTGAACACAAGCAGTCAGTGAACCTTATCAAATCAAATTATTTCTTAATTTAAAAACACCTCCAGATTTCACCTTACTTGAAAAAAGAAATTTTGAAGTTTTAATCTTAACATTTAGCATATCTAGAGCAGAAACATGTAGACAGTATTTAAAAAAAAAATCACTGATACTTATATTTTTTTGATGAGAACACAACAAGTTAAAAAAAATGTGCATTACAGAGAAAATCAGCAGAAATTTATACAAGGCTGCTATTTGATATCAGGAAAAACCAGGTGGAATAAATTGATAGAAAAAGCCAAACTGATAGCTGTAAAGCATTTGAAGTTTAGTTTGGGGTTGAATGTGTGCAATGTGAGCTGCTTAACATAACCATACCACAGACCAGTCATTCAGTTGATTTGGTAAACTTCCCCATGGCCTTTCGGCTTTTAACAGTGAGCTACCACATCATGTAAACTTAGTTTTAATTATGAATTCATTCTTTTGCAGATCTCAATCAAATTCCTTGATGCCCTGTGTTGGCATTTCACAGTTACGTCAAAAGAAATGAAATCTTCTGAAAAAATGATTGAAATAGGTGTTTTGAGAATGTTTGGTGACAATAACAATCTGAAGGCATTTTTAAATATCCTTATAGAAGATAAACTTTTTTTTGAAATATATTCAATCAGGAAAAAAATAAATTTATATATTTCAACTGTATATATACTGAATGGACAAAACATTAGAGATGCCTACCTAATAGCGTGTCGATCCTCCTCTAGCATGAATAACGGCCTGTATATGCCAAGGCATCTACTTCACCAGAAGATGTTGCAGGGATTCTGGAGATAACGCCAGCCATGCCTGTTGCAGCATTGTCCACAACTCTGTCTGAGATGTTGGTCCAAGATCCATGGATCTGATGTTCTGCTCCTTGGCATCTCAGAGAGCTTTCACAGGATTTAAATCCGGTGACCTATGGATGTTTCCAAACTCAGACGAGTGTTCCTCTCAAGCTATGCCTAGGTGGTTGTTGCCCAGTGAAGCGATGCATTGTCTGCAGGAGCAGACCTTTGGCTGCAGGATGCATGAAGGCCACTGAAAGCGTGTAGGTGATCAGTCAGTACATGCTGGCAGGGATGCAGAAAATTTTCAGGGCCCAATATTTCCCCAGAACGCAATTTTTTTTCTGTCCAAAATTTCCCCCAAAACTGTAGCGGACTTTCATACAAGTTTAAGTGAGTATTAGATCTATATGTTGATGATTAAGAACTAATCCTTAAAGCCTATTACTTAAAAATTTGAAAAAAAAAACACACAAAAAAAAAACTAATATTTATTTTAGATTCAAAATGTCTGAAACATTTTTGAGTCTAGGTGAAAACAGTGGTGGGGCAGAGAGGCTGAAAAGTAAACAGCTAAAAAAAATTCTGCAATTAACTATAATTTATTTCATTCTAGCATTTCAGGCGTATAATTGTGCCAGATAATTTTACTGAATGAAATTTAAATTAAGACTTAAATCCTTTGAAAAATGCATGGGTCATTCGCTTTAAAATGTGCGGAACCCCTAATAATTTTTCAGATCGGCGCCTACGACACACGACTAATGGTTGTGCTGTACTTATTACTTGTGCCACGCTGTCTACGCCTTGGCATTAGTAAAGTCGTTTGGGCTTGGTGAATCATATGCCAGCGGCAGTCTGCAGTACGTCACTATGCTCATAACCTCTTGTATTTATGACATGACATTTTTCAAAGTGATTACCTGATTACTGTGCAGTAAATTACTCTTATCTTTCGCGTTATACTCGTTGTTAATAAGTCAATTTTTTGTTTTATTATTATTACCACTATTATTATTATTTTACCCGCGGGCAAAAATTTCCCCAGAGCTGCTTTAATTCCCCCGAACCTCGTTCGTGTGTTCGGACAAATTCTGCACCCCTGCATGCTGGTAGTGTGCAGTGGTTATAGACCTCTCCAGACACACAAAGATAGAAATTTTTTTCATTTTTTAGTTGTTTTTTTATGAAATGAACTGATTTTCATATATTCAGCATAATTTTCCTTTAATTTAATAGAATGTGATTACAATGCACAGTGCATCATGTGGTCGTGTGTTATACAGAACTGAGTGTTAGTGTTATTGACTTTTAATGGATATACAAATGAACATAATTAAATTCTTCTTCAGGTCTCTTTTAAAATGTGTGATGTGCAAATCTTCAGAAGCCTTTCTCAGGAATATGAACTTGTCAACTTTAAATGTGGTGTAGACTCAGGAAAGGTATGTTCTGTATAGTTTTTCATGATATTTTTTATGCTTATTGAAAGTATACTTTATTCATTTAGATTTGTGAATAAAGTGTTTTTTTTTCTTTATTTCTTTCTGTGTACTGTGTTACTAGAGATGATATAAAGTATTTTTCTAATCTTTGTTTATTACTTTAAGTGTGAGCATTATATTTTGTAAGAATCCTGTGTATCACATGATTCAGAGTGTGTGAATGCTCACATCACATTTTCAGAATGTACAGTTTGAAAAACAGTATCCCCAGATGCCCACATTCCTTATCTTTTTGGCCAATTAAAACACCATAAACCTGGGTACCCCCAATAAGGCCTATTGTTCGATAAAGAGGGTCACCAGCCTATTTCATAGAGTTGGCTGCTTTCCTGAGAGGGTTCCTACTGCAATCAGCCTACATGCTAATCAGCTCATCTGATTTCATTAAGATGAGCTGGTTAGTACATGGGCTAATCATGGCAAGAACTCTAAAGCTGCTTCAATAAGAGTGCAAGACACAGACATCATGGTAAGCTTTGATATCATTTCCCTATATTCCAGTAGAAGCAGCAACATCCAACCTTATGGAAGCCATAAGAAGTTCAAGCAAATTTCCACAGGAAACAATGGCATAAGTAGCCAAATTATGATTTTTTTCATATTTTGTGGGAAAATTTACAAGTAAACCATGGGTGCACCAGTGGGTCCCCCCTATCTGCAGTTCTAGCAGAAGCAATGTTGCAACTGCGTGAGAACAGAATTCTTAATGACCCTGGACCAGTCATCAGTTTGGCACAGATCAGATATGCAGATGACATTTTCTTCATTAGCCTCACAATAGAAACTTGTTAGACTTCTTCTAGGAAAAGGTTAATGAAATACACACTGCCATTAGTTTCACCATAGAATTTGAAAAGGACAGTAAACATCCATATCTTGATGTGCTCCTCTGCAGATCAGAAAACGGAAAATTACACACTGGAGTATATTTATAAGCCTTGTGCTGTGCTGAATTTTCCTTCATCTGACTCTTTTTCCTGTACAGAGTGTAAAACCAGTGTGTTCTGAGCAGAGATCACATTAATACCTGGTCAGGTGTATTTCGCACATCAAAAACGGGAATTATTTCCTGGAAAAATATCGGGGCATATTTTTTACTGCTCCAAAAATGATCCAATATGATTTAAAAGGAGTTTCTGTTTTAAGTTTTTTATAAAATTATTATTATTATTATTATTTTCTTCAACTGTTCAACATAGCAATTATGCCATTGATAAGGTAATTCCTCCCCTCGTTCCCCATCCCTGCTCTGCCTCTTCCTCGGGTTTCGCATATTTCTGGCTGCGGGAAAATATGACTCCAAAGATCCATGGCATGTGTGGACAAAATGCATCATCTACGTCATAATTTGGGAGGAGAAATTGTAGTGACCTTGAGCTCTGCTGTTGTGCCTGACAAACTACAGCTACAAAAGGGCTGTAGAGTGCGTCTGTGCATGCAAGACCGTACAAAATGGGGGAAGGCAACATTTTTTTTGAGAGTTCTGTAGTTTTGTAAACAAACTGCTGCAAGAAAATTTGAATGAAAGATTTAACTTAGTATCCATGAACTTGCTCACTGATTTTTATCCATTTTTAGATAGCTCTGCATTGCCCTCTTCTGTATCAAAACAAGATTCACTAAACAGCATACTGCTGAACAGGAACTTGTTTTGAAGGAAGGAAATTTGAGAAAAGAACTTTTAGGAATTTTGCCACTGCTGATAAAGTAAAGAGGAATAAAAATGAGGGATTTTTGTCACTTAATCATTTTATGAGCTTTTGATGGATCTCTTGTTTATGAAAGAGCATTCCACTGCGTTGCATTGAGCATTCCACTGACCACAGCACCATGTGAAAGAGGTTTTTCTACTCAAAACTGCATTATGAATGAGAAGCAGAACCAGATTAATGACATTCATCTGCAACATTTTGCAAGAATTCTAGAGGGGGATCTATCTCCATTCTTAATAAAAGATGGAGCGGTTGTATGTGATCTGGACTTTTCCACTGTTGTTACTCACTGGAAAAGCAACAACAACAAAAAAAAAGGCTACATTTATAAATAATAATTAAAACGCCAAATCAAAGTAAAAGATGACAGTTCTGCCCATTAAAAGAACAGTGTGAATATGCCATGTATTTTAATTCTCAGTGTACAGATAAGTGGCTTCTTCCAGCAAATGAACAGAACTGAACTTGACAAAGCAGACTGTATTTTTTATTAAAAATGTGACAGACCGAGATAATTCTCCGTTACAACCTATTGCAATACTAAGTTGAATGTGTAGGAAGAATTGTATGTACACATATCACAGAATTTTCATCTTTGCCCCAGAGTTGTGAGAATGCATGCTTTTAATCTTAGGAATTATTACTCTATTTTAAATTTTGCTATACTTATCAAAATAATGAAAATAACTTCCTGTTCAAAGAACAGAATTTTTTATTGTAATGCACACGTTTTTCAATAGAATTATAAAAAAAAGTTTTCTGTATATATAGGAATCAGATTTTTTATGACAGTCATTTGCAAACTGAGCAGGGAGTGGGTGTGCTACTTCTAGAAATCACAAAATGCTTCTTGTAAATTGTGAGATAAGTATTTTTACTCCCTGCCGAAAAACTTAACTGCAACCACTGGTTCTGAGAGTGCTTGAAAAGAGCAATCTTATTTTCCTCAGAAAATTGAACGAAAGCAGAAGTCAGAAATATCTTTAATCAAACAGTATCTGCTGGCTTCAGCAGAGACCTCATGAACTCAATCCTAGATGAATTCAAAAGCCGCATAAATAGAAGTGCACTGATCTGCAAGTCCCACTTAAATTTCATCGGATCACTGCCATATATTCCAGGCCTCACATTTTTTGCAAAAAACGCCTTAAGAAATAGTGTCTTGGCATTGGCATCCAGTCCTTTCTCATAGGAGGGATATCGATACTAACCAGAAAGCAGGTGTTACTCCATCTAGCTGGACTACCCTGAGGTCATTTTGTAAATACATCTGCAAATAGTGTCATTTGGTCATATTCCTATGCTCTTGCAACTTTTGAAGTTTTAAGAGCTTAACAGCAACAGGACATTTGTTAACAGTGGAGCAGGAAGTGCTTAACTACACTATATTTACAATGAGACTTCCCTAGTTCTTTTAGGTCTAGAGATTAGTCATAACTTTAAATCCTCATATTATTAGCAAAACTTATTAACACTCATAATATAAAATCAACTTTCTTTCTGGTGAATGGCTCTGCATTTGTGTTGTAGTGTCTTCGGCAGCAGGCAGTTATAGTTTTGTCAATACTCTTATGTTTTCCAATTTTGGCATTTTTTAAATGAGATATATTTTGATGTAAAACAACTGTGGAAAGCCACATGTTGTGTAAGCACAGTGCAGTTTGGTACTCCTGAATTTGCAAAATAAACATCCTGTTTCTAATAATTTCCATAACAATTTTGAAAGTGGGAAGAACATTAGAATGTGTAAGAAAATCTTGACTAGAACTATATCTCTGCTTGTCGGAAGTGGTTCACTAGTATGTCGGCTTCATTTTAATGTTTACAATAAATTTACTGAAACGATATTGAGTTCTGGGTATGTTGTGTCTTCATAGAGGCATTTCTATGTTTGTTTTCATATAAAATCAAGTTATATAACTATCCCATTGGTTGAGTGGTCTGAGGCACTGATTTCTGACTGATCATTCAAGCTGGGCTTAGGCTCTAATCCTAGGTGAGTCATGGGTAATACATTTGTTCTACAGCACTGGTTTTCTCTTTCTTTGAATCAGTGGCCCCAAATTAAGACAAATTACCATTTACAGCCTTAAGAGTTGCTCATGGTTGTTGTTAAATCCTGAAACAAAAAAAAAATTTTTTTTGAAGTTCTTGGTAATGAGGCTTAGTGTTTTTGTGAAATTAAATCATTGATGCATATGCTATTGCTTGCATGTGTTCACGATAAATTTTCATCTTTCGACTCATTTTTTCACATCACTTGGCATAAGGTGGTAGTATAAGTTTAAAACTCAAGTTATTTGTAAGCTGTTGCTGATTTTTCCCCTTCTTATTCTAAAAATAACTTGCTTTTCAAGTGACCAGTGCACTTTGTGCCAAATTGCAATTTTGCTTATGTTTGACTGTTATTTCAATTTTGTGAGCAAATTTATTAGTTATTTAGTAATATTTTGTTTGTCATAAGCATTCTTTTGTAAATTTCATGGGACAGAGCTTGCCATTTGACAGAGAGCTGGAAGAAAGAACAATGTTTGCTGATTTTGTTGCAAAGTTTACTAAAACATATGGAAGTGAAGAAGGTAATAATATATTGTATAATCTTTTATCTTCAGTTACTTTAGAAATCATATGTATTTGCTGGGACTTTGTGCGAGTTTGTGAGTGAGTATCAGTTGGAGCGAGTGAAAGACATTCTTAACATCAGCTTTGCATGTGAATGCACGCAAAGCTGATAAGAATGAATGTCAGAAATTACTGTTAACTGTGGGTGGGTACCTGTGCAGAATCTGTTGCAAAGACACTAAACTAAGCATCTTGTACTTTGTTAATAAGTCAGATGTTAAGAGAAAAAAATAAATGTGCATCTGTGTGTGTGTTATGCATACATGAGATTCTTCTGTAAATTCGCAGAATTCCGCCTTTTTTGTCATCATTTGGGTCATTCTTGAGATTAATGCAGAACTGAAGAGAAGGGGTGTTGGTGGTTAGGGATAGGTCATTTTCCGTCTGGGGATGATATTCTGATGAGATTCTTCCGTAAATTCGCAGAATTCCGCCTTTTTTGTCATCATTTGGGTCATTCTTGAGATTAATGCAGAACTGAAGAGAAGAGAAGGGGTGGTGGTGGTTAGGGATAGGTCGTTTTCCGTCTGGGGATGATATTTCGTCTTTCAAAACTTTCGAAAACTGAAGTTAAATGAACAGAGTGACAATTTTTTCCGTAATCATAATTTCTTTTTTCTCACGATGTTTGCCTGTTCCCAATATTGTTATTAAATGTCATTTTATCGCATAAATGTTTGTATTTCAGCATGAAACTGTGGGCAACGATTTCCAAAAATGGAAGTTAAGACGGCGCAGAGATTCTTCCGTGGATTCGAGAATTCCGCCATTTCCGTTGTCATTTTGGGCATTCTCGAGATCAATGCACAACTGAAAACATTTTTGGGGGTAATGGTGGAGGAGAGAGATTCATTTTTCGTTTGACTACGGGATTCCGTCTTAAGAAATTTTCAAAAACGGAAGTTATATGCAGCAAAGAGTTCTCCCGTAATCTTTTTTTTTTTTTTTTTTCTCGCGATGGTTCTTCTGCTCAGTATTGTTCTTAAATATCCTTTTATTCCACAAATACTGCATTTCAACCTAAAAATGGTGGAAGAAGTTTTCGAAAACAGAAGTCGGTCGGAGCGAAGATTTCTCCCGAAATCAAATTTTTTTCTTCCCACGATGTTCTCACTACCTGTGTTGTTGTGTTAAGTGTTACTTTCCCCTAGAAATGTCTGCACTTTAGCTTGGTAAGGGAGGGGAAATTTTTCAAAAATGTAAGTGACAGAGTTTGAAAATTTGTTAGAATTGACGCATGGTGTTCAAAAGTATTCACATTCGGAAAGTTACACCATCTATCTAAAAAAGCGAAAGCTTTGATACCATGCATTCGTGGTTCTCAGGCTGAAAGTTCTTTCAGCATGATGGATAAATTATTGTCATCCGAAGGAATAAAAGCAGAGGAGGAAAGAAAAGTGGTGAAGAAATAGGAAGGGAATCATATCAACAGTAAGAAAAACTAAGCAAAGATTGCTGTACAGCTGCAGAGTCAACAAAAAACAAATATGGCTGTGGAACTTGCTGAGAAGAAAACAACACAAGAAGAAAATTGAGCTGATATTCTGGCAAGTAAAAAAAGAGAGAGAGAGAGAGAGTGTGTGTATTTGAAGCAGTGTCTTTTAAAATCACTTTATTTTGTTTTGAATTCACTAATTTTATATCGTGAATACAATTCCATCTTGCTCGTGCTGCTTTATATTCACTTTCTTGTCGCTGTTCTGATTTTTTTCACTCTGTTAAAAAGTTCAGCTTTTTTTCCTTGGTCAGTCTCATGTATGGTTATGTGGAAATGTAATCACAAAGCATAGGAACTATCAAATGTCTTCCCTCTCAGTTTTTTTTTAATTATAGCAGAATGGATTTACAGGTAATTGCCAGATCCCTAACACTATTTATTCAACTGTGGCTGAAAAAGACTGTCATTCACTACCCCCCCTTTATACACTACCCCTCCAGCATATTTTTGCAACTACCCCTCCAGAGCTGCAGAGTGTGATCCAGGAACTTTCTGACAAAAGTAAAGAAGTGGGGTTAAAAATGAACTTTCAGAAGGCCAAAAATGTACAATGCTTTTTCAAGAAATGAAAATTTTGCTATTGATGGGGAAAAGCTTTGAGGTAACTGATACCTACATTTACCTTGGGCAACAGATATCAAGCAAAGGTCACACTGATGAGGAAATTAATCAGTATATAAAACATGGCTGGAGAGCTTTTGGAAGAAACGATACAATTCTCAAGGGCAATATGCCATTATGTCTTTAAAGAAAAGTGTTAAATCAATGCATTCTTCCAGTTCTTACATATGGAGCAGAGACATTGACCTTAACTCAAAAAGACATACAAAGGCTGCAGACAACTGAAAGAAGCATGGAGAGACGCATGCTTGGTGTAACCAGGAAAGATAAGAAGAGGAACTTATTGGATAAAGAAAATGGCAAGAGTGGAAGATATGATCAGAGTAAAATCCCTGAAATGGCAATGGGCTGGACATGTTGCCCGAAGAATGGATCACTGCTGGACAACTGAAATTGTAGACTGGATTCCAAGGGACAGAAAAAGACACAGAAGAAGACCACATGGGTAATGTTTTTTTCCTCCTGTATACATGCCATTTATTTAGAAATTAATCTTGATAACAGAATACACAGTTGTGGATCTGACAACCATTTGCAGCCCACATCTTATTTTGATTGAAAAGGCTAAAGACATTATCAGAAGTTTGCATATAGTCGGTTAAGAATTTTCATGACACTTCATTGTCTTATGCTAATTTATCATTCAAAAATATGTACAGGGACTGGTCTGAATTATGTTTGATTGTTGCTATTGACCAATTGAATTTTTTCAAAAAAAATATTTTCCATGATTCAATATTGAAATGTTTTCCAGTTGTTTGACATAATTGTTAGTGAGGATACAGAATTTAAATGTGACTCATTTTGGTTTCCACCAAGTCATTATGTGTAGTATTCATGTCAGGCTTTCAAATTTGAACCTATAGGTTAAAATCATTTTACAGGTCAGGACTGTTATGAACTGAAACACATAACGAGCTAAGGATTATTTACCCAGCAATCAGATATGTCTGAATTGCCAGTTTTACTGTTCTATACATAACATCATCACATCAGAAGACTTAAAAATTACATCTTCCTGGAGTGGGAATAGAACTAGCACCTCCCGATTTCTGTTCGAGCATGCTATCCATTACACCACCCAGAACAATGAAATTCCAAGTGTCTGAGTTAGAAGAATCTGAACCTTTTAGATTTTGCTGGTTGAAGCCAATTCTGCTTCCTCTTAGCAAAATCTGAAGAGGTTTGAATTCTTCTCAGATACTTGGAACTTCTTTACCCTGGGTGGTGTAACAGATAGATAGCATGCTGACACAGAAATTGGGAGATGTGGGTTCGATTCCCACCCCACTGCGATGTAATTTTCAAGTCTTAGGATGTTATGTATAGAACAGTAAAACTGGCGATTCAGGCATATCTGATTGCTGGGTTAATAATCCTGATCTCACTCTACATACAATTTTTTTTTTAGCAAAGAATATTTCTTTCTTAGAATCCATATTATAACAATCTGTTTTTATTTCATATCCATTTTGTAAAATTTGCATAATGCCTGTGTGTTCTCTATCACTTTTCTTCAGTAGTTTGAACATACTGTGAGCTGTAGAGTTCAATTTGATATTTGTAACTCTGTCTCTACTTCCTATGATTTGATATTTGTTCATTTGTTTAATGTGAAGTGTAGATTTTCATAAGAGTATGTGCTTCTGTTGAGGAAATGCATGATTTTTTAAAGAGGAAAATTGTTAAAATAATTTGTGTTGTGTATGTATTATATTCTAAATTTAAGGCTTGCTGTCTAGTAAATGTGCCTTTTAAAAAAAGAAAGTGATTTTTTTTTGACAAAAAAAAATTCATGTTTCTATCAAACATTTTTATTTTTTGTTTTATCACAGAAAAAGAAGAGAGATTCAGAATATTCCAGGACAATTTGAAACAGATAAAACTTCTCAAGAAACATGAACGTGGAACAGCAAAGTATGGTGTCACCAAATTTTCTGATTTAACAGGTATAATGAATGAAATTGTATATTAAATTCAAAATATTACATCTTCATATTAATTGTTATAGTTATACAAAGTGGATAAAAATTGCATGGTATATTAAATAGAAGTAAAGTCTGTGGAATGTCAAATATGTTTACCAGTTTTGCTTAATGTTCTACAATGCTATACTATGGCTGTAAGATTGCAAATGGTTTGTTGTTCTGTATTTAGCAACAATACACTAAAAATTTTTGTATACTTATTTCTTTTCTGGTTATTTTTAGCATAAACACTGGTAGTTTTGGTAATTAAGTGAACCAAATTTTGTGTTGCATACCAACTAACGAATTAGATTCTCTTCCTCTTACTGCTGCATTAGATCACAAAATTTATGATCAAAGATTATTTTATTGAAAAGATTTTCAACAGATCATTTGTTCTGTTCAAAAGGTAAGCAATAACCCAAATAATTTGGATTTTCATCGTCAATTGCATACAATATTATAATATTTAATACTAATTACGGTAGGCTTTCACTGACCCATCTCAAGAACATATTTTTGTACATTTGTTCTTTCAGGTCAAAAAGGACAAAACAAAGAAAAAGAGAAATAGAAAATAAACAGCTCTGGATCAGAGCTGTTTTTTCCTCTTTTCTATTCTTTTCTCTTGTTTTATTTCTCTTTATTTTCTGTTTGTCCTCTCTCTTTCTTATTATAGCATAAATAATAAACAATGCCCCAAATTTGAAGATGTTAAACTAATTTGTGTCACCATGGCTGTTTAATATATTTATGGACGCATGCATGCGTGAGACCAAAATAGATAATAGTGGTTTATGTCTTGGTGATATCCGTGTGTGCAGATTGCTGTATGCTGATGACACTGTCCTGTTGGCAGAGAGCAAAAGTGAGTTGCAAAGTATGTTGACTCAGTTGCACGAAGTTTGCATGAAATTCAAATTGAGTATAAATAAGTGAAAAACCAAAGTTATGGTGTTTGAGAGAGGATTGGGTAGCACTGAATGTAATGTAAGTATAAATGGCACTGTGATTGACCAGGTGAGTGAGTTTGTGTATTTAGGAAGCATGTTTGACAGAGAGAACAAGTTGGATGGTGAAATCAGTAGGCGAGTGAATTCTTCTTTGAAAGTCATAGCTGCTCTGGGAGGTTTTCACAGGAATGATGGGTTCTCTAGAGAGTCCCGCATGGCTGTGTATGAAACAGTAATTGTTCCTACTCTGATGTACGGCAGTGAAACCTGGGTACTGCAGAAGAAACATAGGAGTCGTTTGTGTGCTGGAGAAATGTGTTACTTACGTGGGGTTTGTGGCAAGACACGATCTGATTGTGTGAGGAATGAAGATGTATTGCAGTTGTGTGATGTAAAGCAAAATGTTGTTAGCAAGGTGGAGACCAATATGCTTCGGTGGTTTGGCCATGTTGAAAGAATAAGTGATGAAATGCTTACTAAGAAAATATTTTCAGCCCAAGTGGCAGGAAGGAAAGGCAGAGGAAGGCCAAGGAAGACATGGGTGGATCAGATTCAGGAGTGTCTGCATGAGAAAAAGATTATGAGTATGAAGTATAAAAGATCTTGTGTATGGCGTGTAATGGATATCAGTGAAGCAGGAGTTGTATGTCAAGATCGCTGTAAATGGCGAAGTTTGATACGATAACAATAAGTAAAAATATCTGGAAGCTTGTATTTCTTTTTGGAGCTAACCTCTGAATCTCAGAGAACAGCTTAGTGATATGTATGTATGTATGTAACAAAAGAGAAAGTTTGTAGCCTACATGACCTAACAACTCTGGATGATACATGAAAATCATTACACATTGAGAAAGAATATCAAAAGAGAAAAAAATAAAAATAAATAAAACACTAACACAAAATTAATGTAAACCTTTTTGAACTTAACAGTTCTGATCATTAAATAGATGACAGCATGTTACCATCTTACATATACCTAACATTATGAGACATGGTTCCACGAAGACCACACCCTAGGTTCCATCTTCTTGAAAAGGGCTCACTTTGAACCAGGAAACAGCGTAAAGTCCTAGACTTGGAGATCATGCTTTTGCCTGATGATGACGACTTGTGTCTTTGAAAGTGCTTGCGAATTATGACCAGGTTTGAGATCGCAACTTTTTCCTTAGTTTTTAAACTTAGCTTTTTTGTTGAAAAGTAAGTGTGTTTAATTATTCAAGTACCTTGGACATTACCCAAGGTAAACCTAATTTTCCCTTGGCTTTACTTACTGTCTCATATACTTCAGCAGTGCCTCTTTGGAAAAATACTGAGAAAATTGCTCCTTTTGTCAACAAGAGGGAATTACATTTTCATGAGAGCATTGAAATACCTTTACAAATTGCAATACCAACAGTCCTTATTTTATCCCCATGATTTGACAATCATTCCTATAATTTGGCAACAGCCATAATGAACTTGAAAACCCAAATCTGGCAACCAGTCTTGCTCCAGATGCTTACAGGTGAACAAGACTGAAGATAGTCAAGAGTACTTAACTTTCCTTACGTAATTATAGCATGCAAACTTTCAGTTTTCACTCCCCAAGCATTGCTGCTGTTGATAATAACAGAAATGTTATGTCCTTGCTACACAAAACATTCCTCCATCAAAGTGTGAATACAAGTTTCAAAAGCTATTATCTCCAGCAGGCATATATTCAGATGGTTTAGGATTCTGATGACAAAGATAACTGTTCTGTGAAGGATGCTTGCAAGAATTTTAACATAACAAAACAAAAGTGATTGACAACATTTAAGACTCTGGCAAAAGTTTCACAGCCTTGCATGAAGGGAACTCGGGAAAAAGATTTACCCTGGTATCGCTGATTCTCATGACCCTGAATCCTGAAACTCTGCTTTCTGTTTCAAGATGTTTATTATTGATACTGCAAAGACAATAGGATTCAAAGATTTAGATGAGGCCAGTGTTTGAGTTGCTTCAACTCCTTATAGAAGAGCTCACTGATGAACACCTCAAACTGATGAACTGTCTGTTGTTAAGCATTGGAAACACCTTTTATCAAAGCAGATTGCTCATTGTTCTAAGCCCCATGGCATTACTATTAATATCATTGATAAGTATTATCCTAACATGGAGAAAAGTGCAAAGGTTTCTTGATATAGAGTTGTGTGTTTGGCTTGTTCAAAAAATACTCTCCAGGGAGAGAAAATTGCTGCCTCTCTTAACCATTTCTTTAACAGAGCTGAAAATCATCAGTCTACGAACCCAGTAATTTCAACGGAGTGGATGGAAATGATGATTCGCATGCACTTGTGTAAATTAATTCATCTGATTAAATATTAATTACAGTATCAGTATACTGATTGAACAACAAAAAAAAAAAAAAAGTGTTTCCTTTCAGATGTATTAGGGGTATGCAAAAGTTTCCGCCGTCCCCATAGCAGGCGCTGTAGGGGTCTAACTGGCCGGTGATCCATGCTGTCAGTTCGTACATGAAGCCAAGCATGGCAGTTGATGAAGTTCATTTGCGGCACTGTTTGTTATTCATGTTTAATTTAGTGAAAAGTGCGAGTGAAGCATACGGTTCAATATGTCAGGCGTATGGCGAAACGGTTATGGGTGAGCTGATGTGTCGAGAATGGTTTACCAGGTTTAAGAAAGGTGATTTAAGCTTGGAAGACAAGCCACATGCAAGTAGACCGCAGGAACTTGCAGACAAAGAGCTGGAATCGCTGTTGCAAGAGGATGCCACACAATCGACCACGCAACTAGCGAAACGTCTGAAAGTGGCTCAATTGATGGTGGTATGGCGTCTACAGGCCTTGGGGAAGATCCAGAAGATTGGTAAGTGGGTTCTGCATACTTTAACAGAGTGTAATGTTGGTCAATGATTGGGTATCTGCATGTCGTTGCTAAAGAGGTTTCAAGGGAAGAATTTCTTGTGGAAGGTTGTCACTGTGGATGAAAAATGGGTCTATTGCAACAACCCTGTACGCAAGCGATCCTGGGTTGACCCAGGCCAGCCATCAACATCCACTGCAAAACTGGATATACACGGGGGAAAAAGTGCTCTTGTGTGTGTGGTGGGATATGCATGGAGTGCTCGTACTTTGAACTGTTGAAACCGGGCAAAACAATTGCTGCACAACAATATAGCAATCAGTTGATGAAACTGAATGCCGCAATTGAGAAAAAGCTCCCATGGACAGGTAAAGGATGCCACCCAGTCATCTTGTTGCACAATAATGCCAGACCACATGTCGGTGCCACCACGAAATCAACCCTTGAACAGTTACACTCTGAGGTTGTACCGCACCTGGCTTACTTCCCGGACATTGCACCCTCAGACTTTCATCTGTTTCACTCTATGCAACATGCCCTAGCCCAACAGTGGTTCACAACAGTTCCAGAGATTGAAAATTTCGTCACTGCGTTCTTCAGCTCAAAACCAGAGTCCTATCACAGGGGAATTCATTTGTTGCCTGAAAAATGGCAAAAGGTCATTGATGCTAATGGCCAATATTTCATTGAATAAATGTGTACTGGTTTCCTGATTATTCCTGTCTCTTTTCTCCTTAAAATGGCGGAAACTTTTGCATACCCCTAATAGTTTTTGTTTTCTTGGGGAACACATCCCTATTTTGCCCATTTTAATGCCAGTGCATTGTACATGGTGATTTCTCAGAATCAGTTTATTGCATTATACAGGGGATACCTGTGCTTGACAAGCTCCCACCCCAGTAGAGGAACTGCATACAGATTCATTGCATACATCTTCTAAAAGATGCGAAGCCTGTGCAGTATTTTTCCTACTACCACTTTTTTTTTTTTTTTTTGGTCTTCATTCTTTTAGTCTTTAGCAAGCCAAATCTGAATTTTGAGTTTCTTAAATTTTAATCATTCAAACGTAGTCCTTGTGTTTTACCCACCCATGTGAACACTTTGTTATATGAAACTAGGGTGCCAAAACTTTGGACATATAGGATTTTTATCTTCCACAAAATTTAGCCCCTCATTAAACCAGTAAGGCGATCTTTGCATTTGTGCTTTTGAACAGCAGAGTTACCCAAAGGACATTATGTTATGGACATACATTCCTGAAGTTGTACTGCACTCATAAACATGTATAAAGTGAAACTTTGTGTGTAAATTCACAAAGTTTCACTTTTTTTCAAATCATTCATGATCTTATTACACTGTCTAGGAAACACCATTAGGGAAGTATTGGATTGTACTCATATAGTGCAGTTTTGATATAACATATTAATAACTCTTGCATGCTGTCAGTAAGAATCTCCTATTGTGATTTGAATTTTGTCACAGAAGGGGTCAGCAGCAACCAATAAACTGCACTAGAATTAAAATGCATTGTGATTCCCAGTACTCAGTAAAATTATAGTGAGATTTGATATTTATGCAAGTCTTCCATTATTAAATAATGCCAAAATCAGGTTCTGGAAAAATGTGTGTAATGTGAAAGCAAGAGAGCAGCAAAAATAAAACAAAATCTTAAATCTTTAGTGACTGAACAACACCTTTTGTAATTTTATTGTAATTTAGTTTATATATGGTACACATATTTTTCCATCAAATGTGAATATGAATTTCAATTAAAAGACACTCTCATGCTAGTTGATGACAAAATGATTTTAAACAAATGGGATGCTTCAGTGTTTTTATTCAGGTATGCAAAACGGTGTACAGACATTCATCACACTTTACAACCTGAAAATGCTAATCAACAGAGATCATAACTTTAAAATGCTTATGTACAATGGGATTCTTGTATAGCTGAAGCAGTACTGGGCACCATCTGCCAGAATTCATAATGCTATCTTTTTTTAAGTAAGTGTGAACAAGCTTTTTATCAAATGACATTGCATGGGTCATAAGATAAGCAATTTATCACCTACAGGCAGCCTTGTAGATCTCTATCATTACTCTTCACAAAACCATGTGATTCCTTAAAACTAGTGTTTTCATATGCAATAAAAAGTGACATTTAAAATACCATTAAAAATAAACTATAAATCTTTAAATATGTGGTAATAAATATTTTAAGTGAAATTAAGTGTAGGGACAGTGTGTAACCAGAATTTTACTCAAGCTTAAATATCTGAAATTCAGAAGGAGAATATGACACATGTTCAGTATTTTAAAACTGCATGGTATAGCAATCAAGTTTCAAATTTTGCTAAACATGTTTTGAAAATTCACATTAATGTTACAAAACCACACATTTATTTAAAAGTAATTAAAATGTAATCATTTGAGCCTTTAATTTGCCGAAATTTTGTTATAGCAGTGTGGTGTGTTGAATGTTCTTCATCAGTGGGATAGTTGTATTATGAAGTTTCCAATTTTGCATTTTTTTAAATGTAAGTTATTTTATGAGTGGGAATTTCTTTTTTCAAGGTTTTGAAGGGTTAGTTGAAAATCTGTTATTGTGTTACAGCATTTACTAACCCTTTTTGATCTTGTGGCTTTCTTATTGTGTGCAGTATTGTTTTTGTTGGTAAGATTGTTTCTGATTAATTGGGGCACATTGGGGCTAGAACACTTTAGCCCAATTAAGGTGCTGCCCCAATTAAGCAAAGCTTTGTCCCAAACAGCTAATTTGGGATGTTCTTCTAGAAGTGTCTCAAACAAACTACTGTCCCAGTTAACCAGAGTCTACTGTATTTCTCTCTGTAGAAAATGTTTCCTCCCAATTTCTCCATTTAACCAAATGTAAGAAGACTGTCCTAAAATTACATTGAAAAGAATACATTAAACTTACGGGTACATGTAAACTTAATTCTTAAATCAAACTGCAAATCCAAATCACAAAAAGCAAACCTAACTTTTTTTAATTAAAAGTTTCATTTATAACACAGAATGTGATGTAAACATTAAATTACAATTCCTTCAGTGTCTGAAACGAGTAGTTAATTTCTATTTGGTCACTATCATATGCAAAAACATTGACCCTGACAGAAATTTTTTCTAGTATGTGAATATAAGATGACCCATGGTTTTGGGATGACTCAAAGTTAAAAAACAAAACAAAAAAAAAACTCATCTTATATTAAGGAAGATATAGTACATAACTTTTGAAAAGGCTTTCAGCTTTTCATTTTGCATTCTTAAACTTTTTTAATTAGCATCAACTGATTTGCATTCAACTTCCACTAGTTGTTTATTTAATGAAGTAATAAAAAAACAATGTAGTTCTTTGTTCATTTTATTTTGCATATTTTATTTTATTTATTAACTGCACTTTAGAATAGTAATTGAATTATTGTATTTATAGCTAAAGAATTCAGGAAGAATTATCTTGGCTTCCGTCCTGATCTCCTGAACACAGAGGAACCATTGTCCTTGGCAGAAACTCCTACAGATCCAATTCCTGAATCTTTTGATTGGAGAGATCAAAAGGTTGTGACTGAAGTCAAGGATCAAGGTCAATGTGGCTCATGTTGGGCTTTCTCAACCACTGGAAACATTGAAGGACAGTGGGCAATTAAGAAAAAGAATTTGGTATCTCTTTCAGAGCAGGGTAAATTCCAAGTTTAATATGCTTTATACTGATAAAGTTTGGTTAAATGGGGAATGAGGTGATGTGTTGTACAACAAATAAAATGATCATTTTAAATTAAATGTTTTGATGGCAATATTGAACATTTAAAAAAACAAACCAAGAAGTTCATTATGTGGCATGGAAACTCTAACATTTCTTATTTTATGGTTAAAATTTTCTAGAATTTCCTTGTCTTGTAGTAACTGGGGAAAGTGACAAAAATTAATAAGATAAAATATTTTACTTTATGAAAAAAATATGTTTCAGCATTATTAACAATGTTTGGTGTCTAAAAATATTTTAACTCAGACACAAAAAGGTATTTTAAAAAATGGAGGTCACCATGTTCAGACTTTTCTCAAAATCAGAAGACAATAAATTCAACTAATAAAATGTTTTTTTTTTATAAATTTACAACCAGAATTGAATCACTGGTTATGTTTGCCGACAATGTGAAATCTGTTGCAGTGTTCATATTAGTAATTATGACTTGCATTTAGCTCTGCCTCAAAGTTTAACATTGACATTGTTTTCAAATGCTTCAGATTAGCAGAAATGTGCAACACATGAGGTGTGTGATGGCAATAGTTAGACGTACTTCCACAGGTATGAAAAAAATATGTAGATGTAATTACACATGTAAAATCACTGTTGATTTAGATGGCACCATTCATAGGAATTAAGTGTTTTCATTCATCTTTTGGTAGCTGTGCTTTTTTCCAAGATAGTCCAAAGAAGTTGTCAAAAAAAGTGCCAGTTATGAGCAGTGAATATGAAGCAGATGGTTGCCTGTGGACAGATGGGATGTTTTCAGCAGATGTATGAAGTGTTATTAATGTAATGCCTTTGTGTCTCCCTGCTGTTTCTTTTTAGTGGTTCAGCAGCCACATTTTCAGTCGTGCATCGGGGGAAAAAAACAGTCGGGCATTGAAGTTTTTTGTGTCAAGTCAGAAGTACAACAGATTTGTGAATGGATTAAACAAGAGTTTGTCTTGTGGTTTTGAGTGTTTTTCCCAATTTCAAAATGGCTTGAAAAACATTGTGTAGGTGACCCTCAGAGCAAATGACCAAATATCATTTGAAATACAGAAATAATTGGAAAAAGCTGAACATTGAATGGCAGAGAGAAAAGTGAAAGAAAAATAAATATATAATTGAGACAAACTACAGTTTGCTTGTTTGTAAAGGGGCTGATGGTTTCTGTTTTATTCCAATGTGACACTCTGTGCTAATTGTGAAGCAGTTCTTGATTAAGTGCTAGTTTGAGAAGTGGAATAAAACTCACACAAGCTTGCATGTTCACTAGATAGCTGTTCCAGTGGTTGAGTGATCTGAGGTACTGGCTTCTAACCATTAATCTGAGTTAGGCATGGGTTAAGAGTCCCAAATGGCACATGGGTATTGTTCTTGTCCAATGGGGCTACCAGTTGTGCCCTTCCTTGGAACCATTTTCCCTAAATTAGGAATGACAAGTGCTCAGAGTTGCTCATAGTATTTGTTAAACTTTAAAACAAACAAACATGTGACTGCCACAGATTTGATTTCCTGGATCATACTGTGAAAAGTGGAAAACCTTGAGACACTTAAGGATGATGTTAAAAAAAATGAATTGTGAAATATTGGCTGTAATTTTATATGAGTAACTTAAAACATTTGCAAGATGCATAGAAATGTAATGCAGCATTTGTGGGAGATTAGATATTTGGGAATTATTAATAGCAGGTAATTTTACCACAGTTACAGTTTCAATTACTGAAGACCTATACTTGATCCTACAATGGCTGAAATGTTTTTTTTTTCTGAATGTTCTAGGGTGTTTTCAATGTCTGTTTTTTTTTCCTTTGTTTCAATAAGTTTGTGCAGAATACTCATTGTGTACTGTCTTTTGTAATTTTACTGATCTTTGTTGATATTTCTAACTTGTCTTCTTGTAATTGAAGTTCTTATATACACTGAGTGATCACTGAATTAGGACCATCCCTATCAAAAGTGGGTGTGGCCCGTCGACCATGTGATTTCAGAGAGGGTGCGATTAGTTGACCGATGTAGCATACATAAGGTGTGATTGGAGCAGTAAGTAGTAAAATTCGGAGTGTGGTGGGTAAACAGGAGGATTTATTGGACTTTGAGAAAGGATAGGTTGTGGGAGCTCAGAGAGCTGGTGCCTCCATTTCCCAAACGGCTGAATTGGTGGGTTGTTCGGGAGCCGATGTAGTTAGTATATCAGGACTGGCAGGAAAATGGTCGAACAGTGACCCGAAGGTAAAACGGCACAGGACAGCGAAAGGTTGATGTGAGAGATGAGTGCTGGGTCCGATGACTCATACAAGCCAACAGATGTAGGTAGCCTTGTTCAACAGTTGACTACCCAATACAACAGAGGTCAACCCACAACAGTATCTGCCATGACCATTCATTGCATGCTCGCACATATGGGCTATAACAGCAGACATCCTCTTCTAACCGGTTCATTGGTGCAAAAGACATGCCTGGTGCAAAAAATCATGAAGTTGGATGTCAGACGACTGGAATAAAAAGCGTGCTGGTATGGCGAGTTGCGTTTTTACTCCGCTCCATGGATAGTTGTGTACGTATTTGGTGCAAACAACATGAG
This sequence comes from Macrothele yani, assembly GCA_039090855.1. NCBI lineage: Eukaryota > Metazoa > Arthropoda > Arachnida > Araneae > Macrothelidae > Macrothele > Macrothele yani. Next base: position 153,944,248 of record CM077001.1, on the reverse strand, counting down.
GCACAGTGGCATATCTTGGGTCTGAAACCTGGGCTATCTCACCCGTTCCCCCTCCCCCTAGTACTGTTTGTTTTTAATTGCGAAGTTTAATTTTTAATTGTTAAGTAATAGAAGTAACTTTTTTCTAAGATTTAGCTACATGCCATTGCTAACATGATACCAAATAATTATGAGGATTAGAATTTGAACACTTATTTGTACATGAACTCCATTCTTCTTTCCTTTTGTGTGAACTTGAGTGTTATACGCTTTCATAAAATGTTTCTTCAGAGTATTTTTTTATATTTAAACATGTTTTTCTCTTTTGACAAAACAGCCAAGTTTTTCGAATGTGCATGTCCTTGTGTGGTTCTAAGAAATATCTTTTCTTTTTAATGCTGAAAAACTTCTTTCAACAGTTGCAGTTGTTGGTGGAAAGTTTAATACGAGGTCTGCTAATTTGTACACCTATCGCTAAACACCATGTCCAATTTATTCAAATTTATGTTACATGTTATGTCTTTTACTGATTTGTTTTTGTATTCATCAAAGGGAGAAAACGCCTTCAGCTCATTTTGTAGTCGAGCTGTATCAAAATTTGAAGCATAGAGTTCTTTAAGTTCTGACAGTAGATGTTCAGGGAAGCTTTCACAAAATTTATCGAAACAGTTTGAATCCAACAAAGTCACGGATTTAAGATATAATATCTCTGATTTTAATTCATTGACACTTCACACAAACTGAAACAACTCTTGCCAAACACTTTTGTGGGCGGGAGGGAGTATGCGAGTGACTGAGATAGTCTAAGTCTTCTTTTATCTGAGCGAACCGTTTTCCAAAGCAAATGGCCCATTCCCCTCTACCTGCTGATTCATGTTATCATGAAAACGCTAGCAGGCGATTGTACGGAAGGTTTTCGCATCAGAACTGCGAAGACTCTCGAAGAGCTACTTACGTTCTGCCGTTGGTTTTCATACGCCAGACTGAGTCAAAGAAGCGAATCCGCACGCATTTTTTTTTTCGCACCGAAAGCATCAACGTATTTTAATACTGCTGATAATTGACTTTTATTTGTGTACATTTAATACAGTTTTATTTGTGCATTCTCTGGGCTTCGCAGCTAGCCTTGAATATTCGCCACTGATGAGGCACTCTATCAGAGCTGAGACGGTTCGGAGCTCGGGCTGCAAAATACTTACTGGAATTCGGGCTCTGGCTGCGTAATGCTTACTGGAATTCGGGCTCTGGCTGCATAATACTTACTGGAATTCGGGCTCTGGTTCTGAAAGAGAGAGAAGTGATTTTACATGATTTATCACACGAGACTTTTTTTACACTTTTGAGTTGTTAAAGGTAATTCTTTGGCAAATGGGTCTAGATGGGAAGTAGGAATTCGGCAGGGCTATCCATTCCCCAGCTTGGGTGACAAAATTCCACAGGCTATGAATTGCAGGATTTCTGCGAAGGAAAAGTTTCAACAAGAACTATAGACAGTAGATAGCAAGCTGACGAAATTTTGCTCCCTACTTCAAAGGGGCAGCTCCCTGCTAATTCTATTGAGCAACGTACGACGTAGATTGTTATGCCTCTCGATTTTTTTTTAATTTCCTGATTACCCCCCCCCCCCAAGCATTTCAGGAAGAAATTAATCGTCATAGAAACTATAGAAATAGATAGACATCGCTTTCGCACTCCGCAGTTGAGAAAGACATCGGTTAATTACACGGGTAGAAAAGACTGGAGGTCTGGAAGAGAAGACTTTTTTTTAAATGCCTATACAGGTTAATCATAGTTTTCGGGCTCGTTTGGGCCTGGGCTCTATCTTACAATATAAAATTAAGGCTCAGGCTCTTAAAATTGAGCCCGAACTCAGCTCTGCACTCTATGCATCTTGCATGTTCTCTACAGTGCAAGCTGGTGGAGACAGTTTTATGGTGTGAGGCATGGTTACCTGGGAGGAATTGGATCTTTGATGCATGTGGAACAATGTATGACTAGTGCCCACTATCATGAATTATTTGCTGACTCTGTACACTCAGCAATGCTGCACTTTTCCCAGAATAGCGACGTTGTCTTCCAAGATGACAATACACTGAGCCACAGGTTCAAAGTTGTGCAGGAATGGTTTGAAGAATACAGTTTAGACTTCCAACATATTGATTGGTCTCCAAACTCCCTAGTTATCAATCCCATAGAGCACTTGTGGGACACTATAGAACGACATATCAGGTGTATGGATACGCCAATCATCTTCGTACCTTCATTGAAGGCCGCATTACGCACAGCTTGGTTGGCCATACCTCCCAGCTGTTTCCAGCATCTTATTGAATCGATGCCACAGTGAATGGCTGCTGTACTGAGGACGAACGGAGGGTCCTACAAAGTATTAGGCAGGTGGTCATAATTCAGTAATCACTTATTGTGTATGATACTCTAAATGCTTATTTGCAGTATTGAATATTTCGTGAATATGTCTTTCATTCCAGATCTAGGGCCAAGCTGTTGGCACTTGACTTTCCTTATTTTTTGTTAAACATTTGTTTGTTCATTTGTGTGAAATATCTGTATATTTTAGTCGTTTTTAACCATTTCTGAGGATGCTTGATGTAGCTACTTTTTAAGTTTGTCTTTACTCAGTGCTTCAGTAATTCAGGGATTAAGAATACAGGGTGATTCATAAAGAAGTATACAGTTGTAATGCACTACAAAACAAAAACAATGTAAGATATTTTATGTTACCTGTAACAGAATTATAGGGGAATGTTTCAAGTTTTTTAAGAGACAGTCACAGATGTTCTATGCGTGCACCCTTAGTCGCACGACACACATCGAGCCAGTATTTCATTTCCGCCCAAACGCGAGGTAAGATATCTGAATCAAGTGCAGTGATAGCGGCTGTGATATGCTGTTTCAGCTCTGCTAGATCAACAGGAAGGGGAGGGGCGAATACGTTGTCCTTTACGTACCCCCACAGGAAAAAGTCACAAGGTGTTAAGTCAGGACATCTGGGTGGCCATTGGGTCAGTGGCATGTTGTAGTCCGTGGCTCGTCCAATCCATCGGTGAGGAAGATGTTCCTTGAGATAATCTCGCACGTCGCCTAACCAGTGCGGTGGTGCACCATCCAATTGGAGAATAAAGTTGTTACTGTCATCCTGCAACTGTGACATCAACCAAAGACTTAACATATCCGGAAAAGAGCCTCCCGTGACAGTTTTCCTCGTGAAAAAGAAAGGACCGTACACTTTCTTTTTGGACACAGCACAGAACACATTTATCTTAAGGGAATCTTGCATATGTTGCACTGTAAATCTGGGATTCTCCATTTCCCCAAAGTGAACATTGTGCTTGTTTACCTGACCACTCACGTGAAATGTAGCTTCATCGGTGAAAACTATGGCAAAATCGTCATTTTCAAACCAGTGCTGCATTTCGGCACAAAATTTAAAGCGCTTTGTCTTGTAAGGGTCAGTGAGATTTTGCAACATCTGCACTTTGTATGGAAGGATTTTCTCAAAATTCTCCAGACAGTGGGCTGTGAAATCTGCACTTCATGACTCACCCTCCGCATTGATTTTCCCGGGCTTCGTTGAACTGCGGTGCAAACACTATTGATGACTTCTTCCAATACATGCAGTCATCCAGGACTTTTAAGTTTGCACAAACAGCCCGTAGTTTCAAATTATTTATGCCAATCGTAGATAGATTTTCTGGTTGGAGGTTCTTTTCCGAATCGTGATCGAAAATGCCGTTGCGCAACAGTTACAGATTCCGTTTTGCTCAATTCAAGAACACAAAACACCTTCTCCACTGCAGATGATGCCATTTTGACTGACTGACTAGTCATGTGACATGCACACTCGCCTACGTCACTTCCCTCAGTAGCGAGACACAAACTTTATGAGTACATCTACCTAAAAGTTCGCAGTTGGGGTCCGTGTCTTCAACTGTTACTATTTTACAGCATCTGGAAACTGTATGATTCTTTATGAATCAGGGTGTATATTAAATTTTGAGAATATTTATTTTGAATTCTTAAGTTGCCATTTTTTTATCATTAACATAGTTGTAAATTTCACTGGTCTAAAATATGAGTGACCCATTAAGAGTTAATGTTTTCATATGATTGTGTGTGTTGGATGCTGTAATGTGTTTTTCAAGTGCATACACTGTCATTAAATTATGCAGTGCTGTCTCTTTTGTTTGCATGGAAGTTTATGTTCCTGATGGCTAATGACTGAAAATATTTTTATTTCAGAGCTTGTTGACTGTGATAAAGTTGATCAAGGATGTGAAGGTGGACTTCCCAGCAATGCATACAAAGAAATCATCCGCTTGGGTAACTTAAGTTAAATTTCCCCTTCATTTGATGCTGCTCTATTCAGCTTAAGTTCTTTTTGTGTTCATTATGACACTCCAGAATATGAATGTTTTTAAATTCAGTATTTAATGTATTATTTATAATGCATTCTATTTCCTAGGTTATCTTTCTCTAACATTATGTAAAAGCTCTAACAATAATCAGACTGATTTTGCTGTTAGACTGGCAGTTGTGAGGCAGCACGTGCTATTCTATGATACAATCGTTTGAAGTTTTTTAAATAGGGTTTTGTGATTGTCAAAAATGTGTAACAAATATTCAAAGTAATCATCATTAATGGAATTAGAAGGGAGATGCTTTGATGTTTACAGAATGTTACATGTGTATGGAGAAACAGTAGTGCACTGAGTAAAGATGCTTTGTATGGATTAATGGTTTTAGGAAGGAAGACCTGCAACTTGGCTGATGATCCAACAATTCGGTATTTTCCAAGAATTGATATGGGCTCATCTATAAGAGTGATCCCAGTGCCCAAAGCAATGTTAGGTGTTGCTACATCTATTCATTAGCATTTTGTGATACCATACCCTCAGACACGTTTTTTTTTTTCACATGGCTCCTAGTTGTTGAAGAAGCAAAGATGTGCATTTCTTCAAAAAAAAAAAAAAAAAAAAAAAAATCCATCGTACAAATGCAACATATCCTCTCTAGTAACTATGTGGGAATCCCTTATTTTCCAGGCAAAGAATGACCAATGTAGTGGCTTCATTAATCTCAGTGACACTCCTAGGCCTGCCAGTCTTCCTTTGTTGGCCCAAATTTTTTGTGACTCCAGTAAGACAAGTGTGCTGAAGAGACACCAAGTACCCTCAATTGTACCTCTTTCGTGCATACCCCAAAATCTAGGAGAATTGAGAATAATGAAGCCATGATGTTCGTGATTCTGTACCTGGGAAGTAATGATTCCTCTCATACCTACGTACCGCAGAGGGTTGCAGTATTGCTTTAGTTGGAAATTAAAATGTCATATTTTCTTCAAAAGAAATATTTTTTTAACTTCCCCAACATACAAAATGCCCTTTTAGGAGCCATTTGAGACACAATATTTATTTTTAAGGATCAATTGGGGTTTCAAAGAGGTACCCCCCCCCTCCACCATATTATTTTACTTTATTACTAAGGAAACTTAAAAAAAAGAAAAAAAAAGTTTCTGAGGGCATGTTTCATATGCCATGACGTGAGCAAGTGACCTTGACTACATTTAGTGTTGTCCTGTGTTCTGGGTTCCCTTCCATTAATGAGCCTTTATTTGAATGTGGAATAAGTCACTCAGATAGGAAGGATGGATTGTGAGTTGATTTCTTAGAAGTTAGTGTGCAACAATCGTGGAAAACCATGAAGTTCAGTTTGTTAAAAGACCCGAATGCAAGAAAGAAAGTAAGTATCAAAAAACAGTCACAAAAAATCATGTTACTGTTTTTGAGCAAAAATATTTGTCTAGAAACATACCAGAACTTGCCACTTTTTCTCTGAAATTGCTTGCCTGCAACATTGGTGGCAATTTGAGCTAATTCAGCAAATGTGCCACTTCATAGCTTGTGAACTGTGCAGTACAGTTGAATATGAAAACATTCAGGCATGAGTATCAACTTAAAATATTCCAGGATTTGTGATCAGTGGGTCTTTTAGCATGCTGATAAGAGTACAAATAAGCACTGGGAAGCCATTTGTGAGACATCTGTGCATTACAAGGTGATGAATTATGGGTTCGTTGTTACAGCTGTGAAACAGTTTCTGAAGTCTTGGTAAAAAAAAATTTACGACACTTTCTATGTAGTTCCCTGTGAAATGTCTGAAGTTCAATTTCATGGAGAAGTAGCAGTATTTTGTGGAAGATGCAGGTTTATTATTTTATTGTTAGGGGTGGGGATTAGTTTCACACATGTTTGAAGATGCAAGTTTTAGTTTCATATGTCTTTTCCAAGAACACAAGAAAAGAAGACAACTGGGGAAGATAAATGGCCAAACTTTCTAAACTAAGTGGTTATGAAAGTAAAAACACACTCTCTGCTTCCCACTAGGTGTGCCAATGGAAGAACGTGTAAGGACTAGAAAATTTCAGTTATCCTATTAGAAGGTGGACAGAATTGATCTCTAAAACTGTAGCGTTAGCAGAGTAGCAGAATGTAGGCGTATGAAGATAGTTTCCAAATTATTAGCAGATTTTGCAGATAGGTTTTGCCTGTAGATTAAAAATAATGTTATCTATGGACATTAAAACACTTACGCAAGGCTTTACTCAGGTTAATATACTTAATTCTATTTCAACTTGAACGTTCCCTTTTTTTCACATCTTCTGAGTTCTTTTGTTTTCAGATGTTTCTGGCCTGTACATTTTATCAAGGCCTGTTCTCAATGTGTAGGAAATGTATCAAAACTTTCATTTACACAAATAATTTAAATTTTACTACTAGATTACTCTTGCAGTTGCCAGTTATTAAATTAAAATCTTTTCCTTATGTATTTTGTAAGTGCTATTTTTAAATTAAGTTGTTGAAAATGTAATTTATAATCTTTAAAGGCTCATTAATGGAACTATTTTTCTGGATATTAAAGCTTTCTTAAATTAGTCTCTTGTTTTTATGAGGTTCATAGTCCAATATTTTGCCATAAATGGTCCATTTCAAACACATTGCTGCACACTCAATAGTAATGTACTTATTTTGTTCTCATGGGAATTTGGATAATTATTTATTGTTTTATTAATTGTTCTTTACATTATGTTATTCTATTATAATTGTGGCTCACGCTTCGCGGGTTTGCAGTAAGTATTCTGTTTCTGTGGTTGTGTATGTAGGCACATTTCACACTCATTGTCATAAAAATCTGCGCACCATGAAAAAACTGTGCGATTAACGTGAAACTCGGCGAATAGCTACGGGGAGGGCAGACATGCAAATGATTAAAGTTTTGTGTGATTCCACATGCCCACAAGTGGCGCTGCGATCGCAATTCTTGGGGGCTTATAAGGCGCCACACAGACGACTCCACATGCGTGCCGAAGTTCACCGTAAGTCAGGTGAGATCCACCAGCAGAGAGGACCATGGGATTGTGAGAGTGGAATGCACAGATGCAATGACATCCTTGTCCAATATCCAGAGACGTGGCGGCTGTACAAGCCAGTCCACCATGTCAGGGTGCCTTCCTGTGTCTATTGTTGGGGGCAATAGACACAGGAAGGCACCCAGACATGGTGGACTGGATCTGAATGACCCAGACACACCACCAGCAGAGAGGACCATGGGATCGTGAGAGTGGAATGCACAGATGCAATGATGTCCTTGTCCAATATCCAGAGACGTGGCGGCTGTACAAGGGACTCCTGTGTCCGCCAGAACCATTTCCAGATGCCTGGCAGAGGCGAATCTGCACTCTCGACGGCCCTTATGTTTTCTGCCATTAACACCTGACCATCGTCGGCATCGATTGCAGTGGTGTCAGCAGCGAGCAACATGGAATGCTACGGACTGGCAATGTATAGTCAGCGACGAATCCCGCTTCTGTATGGGAACGGATGACCACTGTGTCAGAGTGTGGAGAACCGCAAGTGAGCGCTACCATTCTAACCTCGCTGTACAGCGACACACATCCTGAAATGCAGGCATAATGGCCTGAGTAGCCATCACGTATGACAGCCAGACTTCCTTCGTAGTGATCCGAGGGACGTTGACAGCCCAGCGCTACGTACATGAGATCCTATGGCCCCATGTGCTGCCTTTCCTAGTGGGGTGGCCTGGAGCCATTTTCCAACAAGATAATGCCCATCCCCACACGGCTCGGGTTTACCAGGACTGTCTACGTCATGCTTCGATGCTTCCGTGGCCTGCCAGATCGCCTGATCTCACGCCCATCGAGCACATGTGGGAGCAGATGGGACGCCAGCTTTCTCCATGTCCCAGTGTTCATGATTTAGAGCATCAGTTGCAAGAAGTGTGGGTCAATCTGTCCCAGGATAACATATGGCATCTCTTTGACTCCATGCCGGACCGTATCACTGCCTGTATCCGAGCACGAGGCGGTCCAACACGGTACTAACGCTGACTGGAATGTGTACCGTATGTCCACGGGAAATCGTCCTGCTGCTATGATATTATAATCACTTCTGTCCTTGGTATGTACCATCTCATTACTAAAATCTGATTTCAATCTGGCGCCTTCTTATTGGTGCACGGATTTTTATGACAATGAGTGTATTTTTTATACAAATCTGGTGTTGAGCATTCTTCCTGTTAACAAATCTTCACTAGAGCATTGCCACATCACTCACAGAATGCCACAAAAGTAGCTCAACAAAAACATGGACTAGTGATCATCACTGTATGTTCTGTATTTAGTGCAGTAACGAGCTGGGGGAGGGGGGGCTATGCCCTCTGCAAGGCAAGCAACCCCCTGCTGGAAACTAAACACTTCTATACCTTCATGTTTGGTGGGTTATGAAAATTACTTTTGTATTTCACTATAAGCATAAATATGAGTACTTCACCTTATTTAATTGTGTATTGCACTTAAAAAAAGAAAAGAAAAGTGTGGAATTGAAATGATACAGTATGAATGGTTAATAACTCAAAAGAAATGACTTCTTGATGTGAATCAGTAGGAACAGCTACATCAGCAAAATTCTCTGCCACATAAGAAATGGCTTGTCAGTGTTAAGGGTCAGGAAAGATCGAAATACTTTTTTCTTTATTGGAGATTTGTTAAGTTTGGAAGAACATTACCTTCCCTCTCCCGGGGAAAAAAGAAGACAAAAGTGGAGGTGGATGCATAGTTGCACTTAAGTCAGAAACACTAGTAATCTCATGGTAGGTGATTACGAAATGCCAAGTTACTGTTATAAAAAACTTCCAGGTAGTTAACTGCCTACAAAGAAGGATGTTTTAACCCTCTAGGCATTAGAAAATGGTGGGAGAGAAATTTTTGAGAGAGATGAATGTTAGACTTCTACCTGTGCATTACTTTGGTGGCAGTAGGGAGTGGTTTTACAATGCCTTCTGTGGGAGAAAAGGAGTTTGCTTTCAAGAATCTTTGTTTTTGAAGATTTCTTGGGTTTTGAATGGGAAGGGGATTTATCGATAGACCATATTTGCTGTCTTAAGCACGAAGAACAAGATGTAACCCATGTGAACACGAAATAAACCAGGTCGAATCATTGCAAGCTGTGAAAACATCTTTACTTACAAAAATTAAAACTTGTTTAAAAGGTTAAAATGATTAAAACAATGTGCGAGATCTTTTGGGTCTATCTTTTACAGACCCATCCTCAGGCACAACAAGAAACTCACACGGGACACGCTGGCTTATATACACACCTCTGTGCATCAGCGAGATACAACGCATGCGCCGTACTACAAGGTCAAGTATGCTTTACACAGAAAGTAACAATGAATATATGTACAAATGCATGCAAAGAAATACAAATGGCAGTAAGTAATCAAAACATATTTACAGTAGAAGTGGGATTCTCCAGCAGGAATCTCCAAGGAGCAGGTATGAGTTGCGGGGTTTCTTCATTACAGCATTGTTCGGCAAAATCATAAATATACAAACTCTCCAAAAAGAGCACTGCAGTTTTAGTTCTGGCCGAGCACAATAATTCAGCATCATTCCATAGTGGTAAATAATCGCCTTTGTTGACTGTTCGGGCTAAGGCCATTGCGGATGAATGGATGCAAACATTGTATGTATGTTCGGAGATTCTCACCCCGAGTGACCGAGAAATTGATCCGATGTAGGCTGTCATAGGGAGAGAGTCAACAGATTGTAGTGGCACGAAATATACACCATATTTTTCCATGATTGAGATATGGTCACGATCAGACTTGACCAAGATGAAAAGGCATTCAGAAGAAATGCCGAAACTGTAGTTGAACTTATGACACGTTTTATAGAGTGTGGATACTATGGTGGGATGGTAAGGAATAAAGCCAACAAACCTGATGACAGGCAATTCACGTTGGGTTCAGAGTGTGGTGGAACTATGGCGCTGAAACTTGTGAAGAGTTTTAATGAAATATCGGTGGGGATATCCAGACGACTCTGCCATGGTGGAAATGTGCTGAAGTTCTAGTGAGAGACCAGAGTTTGATGAGGAGTGTGTATAGGCTCGACGAATCAGAGAATGAAGTGAACCGGATTTATAACTGTTGGGAGTAAACGAGTTATATGGGATCATCACTGGAACAAACGTTGGCTTGCAATAAACAGGGATCGCATTCCTCCTAAAATTCCTAATATTTTGTGACCCTCCTTAAATTCCTAAAATTAGACCTAAAATTTGCTATTCATCCTAAAATTTTCGTAAGCTTATTTTTATTAAAAACACAACCGTTATTAACGCCAATAAATTTACCATTACGGTAAGGTAAAAAGACCTGTTATTGTAGAAACACAGCCTATATGCTGTGCTGCTGAAGGGAGGGAAAAATGACGCCATCGAGATGCACTTGCTTCGGGGCGGGCGTTCCATTTTTTTGCCTTTGAACAGTTTTCGAGAGTAACAAGAGATCTAAGGGAAAAGGGGAGGGGTCATTTTCACCCCTGGTTTGCGCTTTGCAGACGAACTCCGTGGCACGCAGAAGATCGTACTTTATTTTTGTACATGCCTTGTGGAACCTCCTCTTTCTGCTGATGTTTTGTTATTGTAAACCGCAGGTGGGTGGAAGCAAGAGGAAACATGTGGTCTCCTTCCGTAACCTCCGGTAATGACGATGGGATGGTAGCTGAGTATTATCTTGGCAGGCAGTAGAGCACGTGATCATTGACCTTCGATCATGCGTCGGCGACAGCGACCTTTGATGCGCAATATATCTCGGCTCCGACTCGCTTTGACTGAACTTGCGTGAGATGCGTATGATAGTTTCTGGTTTACGTCTTTTATAGTGTTCTCTGTGCTGTGTGCAGGTTCAGTTCTCTAGTGGTGACCTGCTTTTTTTTTTTTTTTCATATCTTCTGACATCCTCGCAGCCAAATTTCGGGAAGTTGTCTGGTTTTGCAATATTGGAACGTGTTTTTGTACTTCCCTTTCATTTTCTGGTTAGTAATACAAGTGTTTAAGATGCCTAAATCCAAAACGAAATTTCAAGATGCGTGGCTCGCCAAAGAATTGGACGGAGTGAAGTTGAAAGAATGGTGTTCTGCAACTGAAACAATATTTTCTGCTAAGTGTATATTGTGTTCAGAAATTTTCAACATTTCTAATAGTGGCTTTTCACAAGTAAAAGCGCATCATAAAGGAAAAAAACATTTGCAGAAATTTCAAAGTAAATTTCAAAATAAGTCCATCCTGAAAGCCTTTGGAGGACGGGATCTTCAGCCCAAAACAAATATTAGTGAAGTACTGAGTCATGATTTACAGTTGGCTAAAGCCGAAGCATTATGGGCCATGAAAGTTGCTAAGGACAATATGTCTTTTGTTTCATGCACTGAAACAGTTTAACTTTTCAAAGAAATGTTTCCTGATTCTGCTATTGCAGCCAAAATGCAACTTAAAGAAAAAAAAGTTGCTTATGTGATATCACATGGATTGTCAAAATATTTTGAAGAGGATTTGAAAAAAGACATTGCATCTAGTAGCCCAGGAAAGGTTACTATAGCATTTGATGAAACTACAAATACACAAGTGAAATGGCAGTTGGATGTGTATCTCAGGTACTGGTCTTCAGAAATAAATTCAGTTTCTTGCCGATACCTAACAAGCGTTTTTCTGGGTCATGAAACAGCAGATATTTTGCTAAAAGAAATTCTTGATGTGTTATCATCCTTCAATATTTCGTTGAACAGAATTATTTGTGTATCCATGGACAGCCCAAATGTAAATAAGTGCTTTTTACGCAAATTCAATGAAGTTGTAAAACAAGAAACAGGCCAGAAATCTTTGGAACTAGGTTTTTGCAACCTGCATGTTGTTAGTAATGCATTTAAAATTTTTTTGACAAGCTTAAATATAGATTTTGACGAATTTGCTACTGATATGCATTACTTTTTAAAGAGTAGTGCTGCAAGACGAGAGGATTATAAATCTGTCGAGGATATAGCATTGGTCACTGCCAAATTTCTTTTGCGTCATGTCAGCAACAGATGGTTAACCGTTGGTTCTGTAGCCCAGAGGCTCTTGGATCAATGGCTAAATATTACAGAATATTTTTTAAACTTCTTGCCATCTCAAAAAATATTTGAAAAACAACTGCGCAATTCGGCAAGGTATAAAAGAATTCACTGTTTCCTGAAAAATGAGCTTACTCCTTGCTATTTAGCATTAATTTCATTTTCACACCAAAATTTTGAAAAGTTTTCATTATGTTATCAGAGTGAAGAACCAAAAATACACCAGTTATATTCTGATTTAAATACTTTAATGAGGAATGTTATGGCTCAGTTTATCCAAGATGATGTTATAGCAGGGACATTTGGAGAAGACCTAAAGAATGTAGATTTTGAAAACAAAAATTCATGGAAAAAACTAGGGGAGTTAGAAGTTGGTATGAAGACAAAAAATCTCCTCAGGAATGTTCAGGAGACCAGGCAGAAATTATTTCTCTTAGATGTAAGATCATCACTAATTGCAACCACAAAATATTTAAAGTCAAATTTGCCATTCTGCAATCAAAAGCTAAGAGACATAGAAGTTTTAAAGGTAAAAGAACCAAAGAAAGAGTCAACTCAACTTTCAGTCACTGAAGGACTTTCGGAAATAACCAGAATTTCAAGTGTTTTGCATCTTTCTGAGGAACAAATTGATAGAGTAAAGAGAAGAGTGGAAACTTTTAAATTGCGATAAGCCAACTCTAGATGAACTAGTGAAATTTTCAGAGGAAGGGCATATTCCAGTGCGGATTGATCATTACTGGCGTAATATATTTAGTATTAAAGACTCTAGCGGAAAAGAAAAATACTCAAATCTTGCTAAACTCATAAAGTCAATTTTAGTTTTACCTCATGGTAATGCTGATGCAGAAAGGGGATTTTTGGTTAACACTGCTCTGTTAAGGAAGGACAAGGCTAACTTAAAAGACTCAACTATAACATCATTAAGAATAGTTAAAGGGGCCATTAAACACTATGGATGTGTAAGTAAAGTTCCCATAACAAGAAATTTGTTAGTGTTTGTGATTCACATAAATTTTATAAAGAGTATGTTGATAAGCTGAAGGAAGAAGAATAAAAAAAGGTAAAAGAAAGGAAGCAGAAAGAGAGGGAAAATAAGGAAAAGCAGCTAGAGAAAAAAAGAAAAGCTGAGTTTGATGACAAAATAAAAGAAAATGATGCAGAAATAAATAGACTTAAAAACGATAAAGAAGCCTCCCTAGCAATAATTCAAGAGGGAACAGAAAGAATGAGAAAAGCTGTAGAAAAACAAAATACTGTTGAAATAGCAGTTGCCTCTAACTTGATCATACAAGGTTCAGCTGAAATAAAGAAAACTGAAAGTAAATTAGTTGTGGTAGAAGCAGAAAAAGATAGGCTAATCAGGAAAAGGTTAAAACAATAATATGAAAAAAGTAATTCAGTGAACAATTGTACATAGTTCTTGGTTTTCAATTACCTTTTTAGGATATTATAATTTAATGTGAAACCTGAAAACTTTACTGTGAAAATCGTGAATTGCTTCTGGTTCAACAGCATATTAATGTTCAAAGTGAAACTTGAATGTGGTAAATATACTTGAATATGATAATAACACGTGAAAAGATAAGAACTGAACATTAGAAGTAAATCATACTTAAACTTTAGACGTTATGCAAAAAATTTGGGTGTTAACTTCGACCATATATACTAATGGACTGCACATTGGCAATAGCTGCATCAAAGCCTGAAAACTTTACTGTGAAAATCGTGAATTGCTTCTGGTTCAACAGCATATTAATGTTCAAAGTGAAACTTGAATGTGGTAAATATACTTGAATATGATAATAACACGTGAAAAGATAAGAACTGAACATTAGAAGTAAATCATACTTAAACTTTAGACATTAGACGTTATGCAAAAAATTTGGGTGTTAACTTCGACCATATATACTAATGGACTGCACATTGGGAATAGCTGCATCAAAGCCGCCATGGCTCAAACATTGGGCACGTCATCATCAGACTCTAAATTTCGTGTAAAAATGCTGTTATGATTACTAATTTACGCTGCAGAACTTCAGTGTTTTCGGGTGTATTATGTGAATGCGCCTCATATATAATGAAAACTCTTCAGGTAAGTTTACTTATGAGCTATATACATGCATGATCGGGTTGTTTACATTTAGTGATTTATAATGTGATGAACATTTGCGAAGAATTTGGAACATGCATTCCATTTTTTTTTTCTTAAGTTACTATATTTTTATATCAATAGCTGCAAGTTTCTGGTTAAGTAATTGAACTTTATTGACTTAGGTATTTAATTCGTTTCTTACCCATGAAAAATCATAGAACTTTCTTTACTATATCGCTCAGAGCAACCATAAGCACAGCAGGTGTAACCCATCTTTTTGACTGTTGTCATGTGATTTTATGTTGGAGCCAGAAATTTTGATGTCATGCGCAGTCTATCAGTATATATGGTTGAAGGGTGTGAAGCAAACTCTTTACAATGTATACAAAGTTGTTTTACTAGATGTATACAAATATACATCTAGTTTTTATTGAAATACACTCCTAAAATTTTCCTAAAATTTTTCTAAAAATTCCTAAAATTCCTAAAATTCCTACCTAAAATTTTCCAGAAGTATGCTATGATCCCTGAATAAACTGAGGTTTGAATGCGGCCCCCTGGGATGCGTTTCAATAGTATATCCAGGTAAGGCAAGTAATCGGAAGATTCAATTTCTAAGGTGAAGGTAATCGAAGTGAGAACGGAGCAAAGAGATTCTGTAAAGGTACGTAAATCAGGAAGGGAGTATTGCCAAAGTAACAAAACATCATCAATGTATCGGGTGTAAAGCAGGGGTTGGAAAGGTCCATTGGTAAGTACAGTATTTTCAACATGTTGTAAGATAATCTCTGCCAATACGGAAGAAAGAGGTGATCCCATTGGTGTACCATAATCTTGGCGGTAAATGATATTATTAAACTTAAAATAAGTTCGGTTTTTAATAAGAGTGAGGGCTGATACAATGGCATTGCATTCAGATGGTTGCAAGCCCAAGCTAGGTAGCTGTGGGGTGATTAAATCTATGGCTGTGTCCACAGGAACGTTGGAAAAGAGGGAAACAACATCAAGGCTTGCCATTAAGAATGGCAAGTCAGAATGAACAATATGTATTATATCTGGGGCTTGAGTAGAACTGTGAATTGAATACCTAGGAACGTTAATGGGGTGAGAAGGGATGCAAGTGATTTTTCCAAGTTACGTGTTGGGTTTGCATAGCCAGACACTAAAGGTCGGACTGGTTGATTTGGTTTATGTAGTTTAACTTTTCCGAACAATTCAGGAGTGTGTGGTCCAAATAGTGGGTGCATATGATCAGCAATAGATAGTGGAAGAGACTTGCTGTTTTTAAGTTTGATTCGACCTGGTTTATGTCGTTTTGAAATGGGTTACGTCTTGTTCTTCGTGCTTATTTCGACAGCAAATATGGTCTATCGATAAATCTTAATTAGCACGACAAAAACTTCAACTCATGGGAAGGGGAGTTGGTGTAGCTGTTGGCAATGGTAAGCAAAGGTCTCTCTGAGCACCAGCAGAGGAGAATGTGTGACTAAAACTTGAGAAAAAGTGGAACTGAAGAAGAGGTGAAGGAAGAGTTGAAATATGATATCAATAACTCCTCAACACCGTTGTGTGGATCCACAGAAACGGACTTGAACAGTAAACTAAAAATAATTCTTCCATTTTAGTTGAGTCATTTTGCCTCGATGATAAGGAATCTGCAACTCAATCACTGTCAAGCAAATTTAGGAAATGATTATTTTTTAAAATTTCAGGAGAGTTCAGTTTTGTGCGTCCCCTTTTCTTTCATATTTTGTATTTTATTTTGACTTAGTTTTACCCCCACAACACTTGCAGTTCTGTAGGATATTTTCTTTTTACATAAAAATGCTTCACACATACATATAAATTTTTTTCAGGTGGCCTTGAAGGAGAAAAAGATTATCCATATGATGGAGCAGACGAGAAATGTAATTTGAACAAGACTGAAGTTCGTGTTTACATAAACAATTCTCTGGCTATCTCTCAGAATGAAACAGGTAAGCTCAGAATGCATTTATATCATCTTCCATAGGTGTTACTGTTAAGTTTAATTCTTGTATAGGTTTTACGAAACCAAAGATTTAATTAAATCTAGTGCCAGTGTTAACATCCTTTCAGTCTTTCTGTAAATAACCAAGTTCTGTTTTGTGTAATAATAATAATAATATACACTTAAAATCTGAGATTTGTTTTTAAAAAGTCTAAATACACTGCCGGATAATTGCTAAGGACGGATGACAATAGCAACGATAGCAACCATAAAATCGAACGCAAGAAAATGTGGAAATTAGCATAAGTGCGGGATACAGTAAGACGTGTTGTGCGTATGCAAATTTTGGATTGCCGAACTTGTTCGTGACGTCATAGCGCTGATAAGAGATATAAAGGATTTGACGTGTATTGACCGTTGTTGTTCAAACGCAAAGTTGAAAGGGAAAGAATCAATTGACGAACTTGCAATTTCCAGTATGTCTTCCCGACATCACCTAGATGATTTTACGCGTGGCCGTATTATTGGCAAGATTGAAGAAGGGCAAAAAATAACAGATGTTGCCAGGGAGTTCGACGTCAGCCACAGTGTTGTTTTAAGGCTTTGGAAATCATTTCAAACAAATGGAGAGTGTAGCAAACGTCACGGGGGAGGTCGTGTTCGCAGTACGACACCTGCAGAAGATCGGTACATAGTGCTATCAACAAAAAGACACCGGTGCAGCACAGCTAGTGAGGTAGCAAATCAGTTTATGGCTGCTACTGGCAAGCGGATCTCCCGAAAAACTGTCTCCAGACGTTTGCATGAAGGAGGACTATACGCCCGCCGTCCTGTTGTGTGCATCCCATTGTCCAGACGTCACCGTACCGCCCGTTTGCAATGGTGCCATCAACATCGCAATTGGACTGATAACGACTGGTCTGCTGTCCTCTTCTCAGATGAGAGTAGATGCAGTCTATCGTCTGATTGTCGACGACAACTGATCTGGCATGATAGTGGTACTGCATATTGTCCAGCAAACATGCAGGAAAGGGACCAATATCTGACATGTAGTGTCATGGTATGGGCTGGCATCATGATCAATGGCCGTACGTCCCTCTATGTGCTTCCAACTGGGACTATGACTGGCCAACGATACATTAATGATGTTCTGCTACCTCATGTTCGCATGTTCCGTGGTGCTGTCGGTGATAGATTCATTTTCATGGACGACAACGCAACATGTCATCGAACAGTCGCTGTCCAAGAGTGTCTTGAGAGCAAGGATATTCAACGCCTCGTATGGCCAGCACGTTCTCCAGATCTGAATCCCATTGAAAATGTGTGGGATGCTTTGGAGAGGAGTCTTGCTGGTCGCCAATGCCTTCCAATAAACAAGGACACCCTCATCCGTGCACTGACAGAGGAATGGGATAAATTACCCCAACAGCTGCTTGATAATGTTGTGCAAAGCATGACACGACGTGTGGAATCTTGCATCGCCCTCCATGGTGGCCATATCCCGTATTGACATCTTACGCCGGAACGCCTGCGGACGGTAATTGCATTTTTTTCACATTTACGTATTCTGCACAAAATGGCCTGTTTGTCCCATGAACACGTTCCAAAGCCTTCTGGATTTCAGAGCACAATAAATTGTCTTTCTTGTAATGTCCTGGCATTCTGACATTATTTTATTTCACTTGGCACCCAACCACACTTACTTTTTTATGCGCTATATAGCCATTTATGATCCGTCCTTAGCAATTGTCCAGCAGTGTAGTTGGGTGTTATTAGTCCAGAATTTTTGAATCACAATTTGATGGTTCAGCTACAGTTGTTGAAAGTAGCTCGGGATATTCTGCCCTTAGTTGTGAAGATTTTGTGTGCTGTGGGGGAATTTTCATTTCTGTATTTCTTTTATCGTAGAAATTGAAACTGTGTCACATAGGTTGCATCTGATGATTCCAGTAATTCATCTTATGAAGTCAAATATCAAGGAGAACCTGGAACTCACACTTTAAACATCTTTGAGTTTAGATTTAAAAAAAAAAAAAAAATGTTTTTGTACAACTTAACCCACCACCTAAATAACTCCATCAGTCAGGGATGTATTGGGTTGCTGCATAAGTTTATGCCATTTTTTTTCACCGCACTACAGGAATGCATTGCATCAGAAGGGAAAACAGAATCAATCAACTATGTATTCCCCCTATTGTTTACAATGGTGTCCAAACATCTGGATAGGTCTGCAGTGCCATTATTGAAAAAACATGCAGGTTTTGCTGCAAAGAAATAGTCAAGGAAGTTCTGGAGATCAACATCATTGTTGAACGTTCCACCATGGAGTGCATTCGACGGAGATCGGAACAGGTGATAGTCTGAAGGGACGACATCTTGGGAATAGGCCAGATGTGGAAGGATCTCCCATTTCATGTCCTGAATGGCTATTTTGGTCATGTTTGCACTGTGAGGGCATGCGTTAGGATGTCGGAGAAAGACACCATAGCACCGACGTGGCAGTTTCTGCTGAATTGCTCCCTCCACATATTGGAGTTACTCACAATAGAGTGCAGTGCTGATGGTCCGATTCCTCGTTAGCATTTCCCAGTGAATAATGCCTTCCATGTCCCATCAGACACACATGATCTTTGCAGGATGGTCATGTTTTGGACATGGTGTGGGCATCTTGTTTGGGCTTAACCATTCACTCCAATGCTTGAAATTCATGTACAGGCACTACTTTTCATCTCCAATAACAATACGTGACAAAGGATTTTTGTTGCTGAGAACATTCGCTATAACAGGCGAGCAAGGAACCACATATGGCAACACACTGATTCTTGTTGTCCTCTGTGAGAGTGTGAGGCACCCAAGACCCCAATTTCTGGTGTCGTTTCACTCACCGCTTTTTGCTGTGTGGCGACACTGCGCCGATGTGTGAGACATGCAACTGCCAACTCACCGTCACTCATCTTTTGTGTACCTGTGTTCGTTTTCGTGATGTACGTTTTCATTTCTTTCATTCTCATTTGTTGAACGAGGACGCCGCCACACTGCAGCGGCCCCTCAATGACCACTGCAATACTGTTGTTGTTTTTTTCATTTTTTAAACAAATTGACTATTTTAAACGTATCTAGATTTTAGCCCTATCATTATGCTCATTTTTCAGTTTTACTGAATCATCTAGATTTTAATCTTTGTATCATGTTTTTAGTACTGTTTGTTTCATTATCTTTTTTAGCCCTTTCATCGTTCTCATTCTTCAGTTTTATTTGATCAGCCATATTTTAAGCTTCATCGCACGTTTTTAATACTGTTTGTTTGTCTGTCTGTCTTGTAGTTTTTACCGTATTCATTTCCATCTTTCACTTTTACTGCTTCATCCTGTTTTTAGCCTTGTGTACGTGTTTTATTGATTTTCTCTTTTGATGTCCTTTGTTTGGCGCTCTTTGGCCAACCATGGCCCTTGCGCCAATAAAATCAATGAACCAACCAACCAACCCCAATTTCTGGACCTTTGCCATACGTTCCAGGTGTCTCACTACTGTGGCCTGATCACAGTCCATCTATTTCAGTGGCCAGTTTGCATGTGGTTTGACGTGGATCCAAGTGGATGAGATGGTTCAAATGATCCTCATCAAAGTGAGATGAACGACCTGAGTGTGGAGAGTCGTTGAGGTCAAAAGTGCCACCTTGAAACCACTCAAACCATTTGCAGGCTGTCCTAGGAGCAAAAGCATCCTCCCCATACACAGCAGAAATTTGCCAAGTAGCCTCGGCGGCTGTGGATCCCTTGTTAAACTCATAGTAGAGGAGCAGATTTTGGAAATGTTCATTCCTCTCTACTTGACACTCTGTACTTCCGTACCTGAACCCCCCCCCCCCCCAAAAAAAAAAAAAACGTTAGCCACAATCACACAACGCAATATGATTTAGACGCATGATATTACTGGCTACATTTTGATATACAACTGGCCATCTGCACCATTACTACTGACCTGGGAAACACTCACGAAATAAATACTTGTCCTCCATTTTCCACAAGGCATGGCCATGTCTGTATGGATCATGAAGATCACGCATAAGAGGAAATTACACGGCTTTGGAAGGTTTGGTAATTGTTTTACTTTTCCACCAGAGTTGAATGGTTCCTGTAAACATCTAAAGTTGTAAAAGTCATCCATCCCAGTTTTAGAACCACTGATTCCATGCGTGATTGTGTTTTGCAGGTGTTAAACCCCCTCCCCCCAAAAAATTTGGAACCTTTCAATGTTTCAAAAAATAAGATTTTAAAAAGCAAAGTTTTGTAGCATTTGAAATTGTTTTTATGTCTCGTGGCAACAATTGAATGTGTTTTCTCCATGAAGACAAGGAAGCAGCAAGGTACCAAGGACCAAGAACCAAGATGTCCTATTGCAATGAAAAGCTAATAAAATGGGTATACTGAAAGTTTCTGTGGCAACTTCTGCTGTTGCCCTGCCTGATTAATAGGTGGTGTCTCGCTCTCAGCTGCTGCACCAGAAAAAATACCTGTCTGATGGGATTTGGAAAAGAAAGTTCTTGGGTGCTGGCATGTGTGGCACAGAGTTCCTGACAGGGCAACATTTTGTTGTTGTTATGGGGGGTCTTCTGTTTTGAAGAATGTTTTTGATTGCAACTAATTAGCTCCTCTACTTTTACATCTGTGTGTGTGTGTGTGTGGGGGGGGGGGTGAACTTAAGTTCAAGATTCCAAAAAATCAGCACCCTGAATCTGGTTCTTTGCTGAAACATTTTAGTAAAAAGCCACGCTTGGAAACGAATCGCACTTGGAATGAGTCAGGGATATCTGACAGTGAGAGAGACAGTACTTCTGCTGAAAAACTTTGTGTTCCATTGTCATGTGAGCTAGATTTACAGAATGCACAAAGGTTGGTCATGCCATCAGGAAAAGGTGGCAGTTCAATTCAAGAAAATTCAGTTTCATCAGCATCACCATATGATATCAAGCATTACATACAACAAAGTTTAGATAATGCACAGAAGTTGGAAACTGAAAAAAATATGGGCTCCAGACCCGACATTCATATTTACGCAGTTTGGTCCTAGAAATTTGCATTTTCAGTTTAAATAGCTGAATAAATGGAAATGGTTGTTGTATTCACAACTTGAAGATGATGCATATTGTAAACACTGTACTTTGTGTTTTAGCACTTTTAAATTTTATACAAGGACATCATGAATTATTAGGGCAACTGTGCAGTATAAAATTCAGTAATTGGAAAAAATGTGATTGAACTCTTCACTGAACATGAAATTGTAAATATCACCATAACAATGTAGAAACAGTGTAAATTCTGTTACATGTGGCCAATGGTGTACAGGACCCTATTGATATTTAGCTAAATAAAGAGGCAAATGTTGATGAAAATAGGCATAATTTTGTTCCTATAATGGAAGCAGTTCTTGTATGTGGAACACAAGACATCCCACTGAGAGGACATAAGGATTCAACAGAGGAAGAGCCAACAGAAAACAATAGAAACTTTCATGCTCTGTTATAATTTTGAGCTTAAAGCAGACGATTTGTTGACAAATGCTTTAAAATGTAGTAAAGAAAATGCTTTGTATATAAGTGCCAGAATGCAAAATCAGATCATCGATGCCTGTAACACTATTATACTGAACAAGCTGGTATCAAAAATTAATTGTTTTTTTCTTTCGACCTAGCTGATGAAATGACTGATATTGCTACAACAGAGCAGTTATCTTTATGCGTGAATGTAGATGCATGTATGATTGAAGAGTTGTTCCTTCAGTTCATTCCAGTTGAAGACATAACAGGAAAAGGAATTGCTGACACAATTCTTGGTAAACTGAAATCATACGATGAAGAAAATTGACTTGTGCAAAATCAGAGGCCAAGGCTGCCATGAGTGAGAAAGTGAATAGGGTGCCATCATGAATGAAAAACCTATACCCAGTTGTGTGTCATGTTCACAGTTCTGCCCATTCTTTAAATTTAGCTGTTTCTAACTCTCACCAAATAACACCAGTATAGGAGCGAACATACCCAGCTAATTATGTGGGCATGCCCTAAATTTTGCTTCACAGTCATCCACATTACAGGACCCCCTCACAGCCAATAGAAGCACCAGGTTCGTTCCTAAGAACTTACCCCGATATTAATATTGAGTGAAGGATGCTCCTCCCCACTTTACTATAAAGAATATCTATGTATCAGGAGGATAGATTGAGACTGCCAAAAAACTACAAATAAAATCTACCAATGACTACAAAGTAATTGCTGAAAGACTTAATTGAAACATAACATTTCATGAATAATATAGGAGGCTTTTGCAGGTAAGCTTGTCCGTAGAAAAAGAAAGCGCTCTCCGTAGTGATAAATCAAAGGTCTTTCTTCCAATGGAAAGAGAAAAGTTTGCAATCGGCCAACCTACCAATTGGCGCCTATCATCTACCAATATTCTTGAACTAGAGAGTCTTTCTCGATAATGCCTAAGTCCTATATTTCTCCTTGGTTTCCTTTCTATCCGACGATCAATGCAATCTGTGAGAGTCCCTGTCTCGGGTACCTGTTTCACCAGATTTCTAAGTTACACTCTCTGGCTAACAGAAAGAAATCATGAGTCTCTCTCCCTGAGACCTGTGTCACCAATTTTCCTTAACCTAGAAAATAATAGTTCCGTCACCGTACATGGTATGACTGGACCATCTAGTACCCCTACTTTGGGTACACACGCACCCGAAAAACCTTCGAGTCACGTCTCTTGGAGTTGCTCCCCACTCCTCTCGTTCCGCGATCAACCGACCTACTACCCTTTTCGCTTCGCGCTCTCCCCTCTTTCGCCTTCTCACTGTGTGTAAGTCACTGCCGCTTCCTTGGCCCGAGGGCATATACTACTCCTCTCCCTGTTAGCAAGCGACGTCATCGTGGCCAGCGTATTTGCTACTTTCCCCCCTTTGGCGCCGTCAATGCTCCTACCCGTTCCGCGGGCGTTTGTTCTTTCCACTGGATAGCCAGATCGTTTTATGTACTGCATCGTCGGCGTTTCTTAGACTGACTTAATCTACTGCAAAAGATACAAGCATATATGAACACAATACATTTTCCTGCCCACATACAATGCTGATGTGCAGACAGCCAGACTTCTTGGCATCTGTCCTTTGTTAAACAATGTTTGCCGGATGCTCTTTTCCTGTGCATGAGAACTTCTAGCTTTCTTTGTAGCTTCCAAACATTTTACAAAATGTTCTGGAACTTTCGAAAGTTCTTTGTCTTCATGGAATACATTCCAGGTTCCATTAGAAAAATGCATATATGGAGGTTTTTTGTCGTACACTCATACAACATACATTAATTTTTGTATTACATGGTAAAACATAATGTCCTTGTTACCAGTTCATTTAATTTGTGATTTTCTGATTACACAGACATAATGTTCTATTAATTATGTGTTGTGCATCGCTAATGTCCTCGCTCTCACAGGCCCCCACTTGGGAGACAATACATGTGAGATGTCGTATTTCACATGTAGAGTCTTAAATGAAAATTTTTTTTCCTATTTGTAGTTCCTCTGACACATAATTACGTTGACACACACACATCTTTCTCCTGCGATATACACACATCTATATATACATAGGGTTGCTACCTGTGTGGTTACTACCCCCCCCCCTCCCCTCCCCTCTCCTTTGGTTATTTATGGTGCTGTGCCCCCTCCCTAGCTGAAAGCTAGACGTGGTAGAGCGGCTACGTGAGGGATCAATTTCCCGGCGATATGCGATATGACCAAATTAAATTGTGCGATGGCCAGACTCCATCTTTGTAATTTTGAACTTTGGGAAGCTGCGCTCGTTAAATAAGTTAGAGGATTGTGATCTGACATAAATTCTATCTGATGCCTGAAGAATCCAACCCACGTTTTTGCAACGCCCACACTATTGCATTTGCCTCTTCGTGGCTAGCTGCCCAGCGCACTTGCGTAGGCTACTGCAGACGTGCCAACTCTCCGGATTTAGGCAGGAGACTCCGGATTTTCAGCCATTCCTCCTGCCCTCCAGATAAATGTCAAATTCTCCCGATGTTCGCCGATAATTAGCCGTTACGATGGTTGAAATGGTAGAAGCAAAAGAAAAAGATTTCGAACTGCTTGTGAAATCTTTTTCTTTCTGCGTTTATGTAAGACGGCATTTACAGTCATCAGTATCGTATTTTTCCTCTTCCTATATCTGGAAAAGAAAGCCACCCCCGGTGGCGCAGTGGTGTTTTATGTTGGTTACAAACAAACTCGCGCGCCAGCTGTGACCTACTTATCTTTTCACGTCTCCCTGCTCTTAGCTGCCAGCTCTGTTTATGTTTTCTTGAGTTTTGCTGTACTGTGAAGA
This sequence comes from Macrothele yani, assembly GCA_039090855.1. Lineage (NCBI taxonomy): Eukaryota > Metazoa > Arthropoda > Arachnida > Araneae > Macrothelidae > Macrothele > Macrothele yani. The sequence continues at coordinate 153,919,351 of CM077001.1, read as the reverse complement.
TTTTTATTTCTTGTTTTGCACCATGTTTGTCTCTTTTCCCTTCTTTGTCACATTTTGTAGAAGATTAAAGTGCTCCTTTGTTCATCTCTAATTGTGAATCTGTTATTGTCAGCTTTAATTGTTTTATCTTCTATTGTAGCATTTTGTGTACATTTAGTTTGTGAATGTTTTTTTTTCTCATTCCTTTCACTTACTTTTTGCTGGAGATTTTTTCTTTTGCAGTACGCCACTTTCGCGGTTTTTAATGTTTTTTTTTTTTATGTCATATCTTTGGCAATTTGTTTCTTCTTTACATATTAGCTATTATTGTCTTTGCTGCATAATAAAGTTGTGAAACTGACGCTTCCAACAAATTGTCCGAGTTGGGTCCGGGTTCGAATTGCAGTGGGGCATGGATGTTGCATACTTGCCAAATTTTACGGATTTCTGCTTAATTTTACTGATTTACAGATAGAAGTATTTTTTTTTATGGATTTTTTAATATTTTGATTCCCTGCAACCATCCACTTAGATAGGCACTGTAACAGGAGCGCTCAAATGACGTGCCGACCAGAGTTCTCCAAAATGAGCAATCTAATTACGTGTCTAGTGCACATCGAAATTTTACTAATGCGTAAAAATATGCATCTGGAATTTTTCGCGCCGCATAAAAGTACGCGTTGGGAATTTTTCTCTTCGCATAAAAATACGCGTCGAGAATTTTTCTCGATGTGGAAACATACCCATCGTGAAGTTTTCTCACAGTGTAAAACTACTCATCGAATAATTTTACCAATTCGTAAAATATGCATCGGGACTGTATTTCGTCTTTCAGAGACGTAAGCAAACTAAATAAAGATTTTGTCCGTAATCGTAATTTCTTTTTCCTGTGATGTTGCCTCTGTCCAGTATTGTTATATATCATTTTATTCCGTAAATATTTGTATTTCAGTTTGAAAATGAAGGAAAAATTTCCGAAAACGAAAATTCGAAGGCGAAAGAATTTCGCTGTAATCCTTAGGCACGAGAGTGCGACGGCTTCGAGGAATTTCTCCTTTTCCGTCATAATTTCGGTTATCCACGAGATCGATGGATAACTGAATAGAAATTTTGGGGTAAATTAGTAGTGGTGGAGGATGTTTTCCGCCTGAAACTTTCTCAACTTTCGAAAGAGGAAGCGTCTTTCAAAACTTTCGGAAGCCGCCCCGGTGGCGCAGTGGTCTAAGCGATGGCCTCTGATCATTCGTCCGTAAGGGGTCCGGGTTCGAATCCCGGTGAGGCATGGATGTTGTGTTTGTCTTACGGCACTGGCTCTCTCCCTTGCCTGGAACCAGTGACCCTAAATTAGGGACGGGCGACTGCTTATAGCCCATTGAGTTGCTCACGGTGGTCGTTAAACCTCCAATCAAAAAAAAAAAAAAAAAACTTTCGGAAACGGAAGTTAGACGCAGTGAAGATTTCTCCCGTAATCATAATTTATTTTTCATGTGATGTTTGCTCTGCCTAGGATTGTTGTTAAATATCATTTTATTTCGTAAATATTTGTATTTCAACTTGAAAATGAAGGGAAAATATCCGAAAACGGAAATCAGATGTAGCAAAGATTTCCCCCGTAGCTGTAATTTCCCCCCCAATGATGATCAGAACTGTATCCTGTATTCTTAAATATCCCCCCCCCAAAGTTTTGCATTTCAGTTTGATAAATGGGGGTGGGGGTCAGAAAACGAAAGTAACGAAGCTGAAAAATTTGTTAAAATTGATGCATGGTGTTCAAAAGTATTTATATTTTAAAAGTTACACTGTTCATCTTTTGTCTAAAATAGTGAAAGCTGTCATGCATTCATGATGGATAAAATTGTCATCCAAGGGCATAAAAAAAAATGATAATTAAGAAATGGGAAGGGAAACAAAGGTATCAGCAAATGAAAATTTTAGTTTAGTATTGAAACACCACAGGTTTGCAAGGCTAACATTGAACAAAATTAAGTTTTTATTTTATGGTTTTTTAAATTATTCTTTTAAACACAGATAATGCTAGTTTAGTTATTGTGGCATATGCAGAGATTTTTACTGCATATTTATTAATATAATTGTTTTGTGGTAAATGGCGTTCGCGCAAAAGTTTTACTGATGCACATTCTCCAAAGTTGGCAAGTATGATGTTGTACTGTATTTGTCTTATGGCACTGGCTCTCTCTCCCTTCCCTGAAACCAGTGGCCCTAAATTAGGGATGGGTAATTGCTTATAGCCCACTGAGGTTCTCACTGTGGTCGTTAAGCCTCCAACCAAGAAGAAAGCTTGACACTTCCACATTTGTTTTGACAGATACCTCTGTCTCTCTCTATTCCAACACTGGAAAAACTGCTGACAGTTAAGTCCAGAATGAAAGAAAAATGCTTTGAACAAAACTTTTGTAGAGCTTTGTTAAAGAGAGCTAAATTGGCTTCTGTACATTCACTAAATAAGGATAAAGATTAATTATGATTAAATAATGTATCAAAAGTTAAGTACATATCTTGTATTAAATATTAATGTTATTAATTGTATCTGGTTGAGAACTATTTTCACTATGCTTTTTATTTTGCATATAAACATTCAGTCCGCATTTAAAATAACTTTTTAAACATTAAGAATGCTATGTACCAATAATACTACTTCTGGAAAATTGCTCCTGCATCTGAAAAACGTTGATAAAAAAATAGCACTCGTGATTTTATGAGCTGTAAAAAATCTCCTGATTTTTAGATTTTGAAGGTTGGCATGTCTGCTACTGGTCTAACCTTCCCTCTTTTGTCCCGTTGTCCCAAACAACATGCTACCACATACGAGCTGGCATCTGTGTGTAACACAAATGGCTTGTTAAAATCTGGAGTAAACATCACTGGTGCTGTGCATAATAACTTTTAACAATTTGAACGCTTTCCCCAGCTCTGGTGTCCAATTAACCTTGTCCGACGCCTTCTTTCCTGTTAAGTTGCTCAGCGGTTTCGCTATTTCCGCAAATCTGGGCACGTAATCTTGGTAACAGCTGCAGAGTCCGAGGAAATTCTGTACTTCTTTTTTGGTTTTGGGCAGTTCCAAGTTTCATACCGCCTGTAAGTTCTCGGGATCTGGTTGATGGCACCCTGACCCTACTAAATGTCCTAAATAATTTACTCTTTCCCGGGCGAAACAACCCTTCTTTAAATTACCTGTAAACCCAGCTTCCTCTAGACTCCCAATTACTAATTTCAAATGCTGTAGGTGCTCCTCCCAGCTCAGAGAGAAAATCGCTACAACATTGAGATATGCTACTGCATATTCTTGGTGTGGGGTAAGAACCCTGTTCGTGATTATTTGGAAGGTAGCTGTGGCTCCCGACAATCCGAAGGGCATCGCCTTCCATTGAAATAACCCGCGGTGGGTGGCGAATGTTGTATACTTTTTGCTCTCCGGGTCCATCGGTATTTGATAATACCCTTTGAGCATGTCTAAGGTAGTGATGAAATTCGCCGCCCCACCTTAGCAAGCAGGTCTGGAATGTGCGCTATCGGGAAAGCGTCTGAAATGGTGTGCGAGTTTAACATCCGAAAATCTACACACAATCTGACCTCACCCGAACGTTTCAAGACGCAAACTATGGGATGACTAAACTTTTCCGTCGACTCCTCTATCATCCCTCTGTAGCACAACTCATGTATCTGACTCTCCACGGCGGATTGCATGGCTTGCGGCACTTTATATCTATGCTGGGTGCGTAATACACTCTCTGGTTTGATTGTAATTGCATGCTCCCCCCCCCCCCCGGACACCCCTACCTCTCCGAAGAAAATTTTCCTGGAGCTACTCACTAACTCTTGTAGTTTCCGCAGTTGCTCCTGAGTTATCTTTGGGCTCTCTACCTTTAAATCACGTAGGCGTGCACCCTCATCTTCTGTTTCCCTCCTGGATATCTCTCCGAAGTCTTTATCTGACTCAAAAATGACCCCGACGACATTAATCCCCTGCTTAAATTCTTTTAATTGCCCATCCTCACAAAGAAATTCAGCTTTACTTTCTGGCTCTATTAGCTGGCTGACTGATTGACCCAAAACCTTCTCTTCATGATGTAACAAACCGTCCTTGAAAAAATATCCGTTCTTCCCTTCCACAGTTCCGTTACGAGCTTCCCTTAGCGTCTCATCCTGTACTTGCTGTTCGTTAAAAACTCTGTAATCTGAATTCTGATGTTTCCAGCTCAACGTGTTCTCCTCACTGCATGCTGTTAGCCCGCGCTCCATTGAATGCGGATGTCCCGTCTCTAGTTCTGATTGGCTGCTCGTTGCCTGCTCCACTAAAGACATGCCCCCTCGCGTTCGTGCTCTTTCTCCTGCCTGCGGCGATATAACTTTCTCCGATGATTCTCTCGCCCTGGCTTCCCTGGTTACAGAAACCTCCCGGGCTTCTCCTACTCCGATACTTGTATACTCTATCTCTTTTTTTAAATCCCCTTTGTTTGAAGCTCCCATCTTCTGAAACTGCCCATTCTGGACTCTAGAATCTCGCTTCTTTCATTTTCACGTAATCCCTAGGAGAAAATATCGCATCATCACTAAGTTGGGGTACGATTGCACAAATAATCTCTGTCATCCCTACTACTTTATTCCCTGCCTTTTCTAAATCGGTTCCTACCAACCAGGTACATAAGGTAAAGATATTTACTGAGGAAGTGAGTGTGTGTGTGTGTGTGGGGGGGGGGGGGCAAGTATTGTGTTAAAAAATTGGAGTTGAATGATAAAAATGCACCCAAATTACCACAACTTTCAAGCTGTAATTCTAAAGCAGAGAATTGTAGTAAGAATAATGTAAGAATAATATATTTTTGAACAGTTATATCTATTTATTTCTTTATTTTGAGGTGTAACGACCACCACAAGATGCTCAGGCATATCAGCAGTCATCTGATCCTAATTTAGGGTAACTGGTTTCAGGGAAGGGACAGAGTCAGTGCCATCAGACAAACACACCACCCATGCCTCATCTGGAACTCGAATCCAAGCTAATTTCTAATGAGAGCTCAGAGCCTCTGGTCATTCAGCCACTACAGCGATATGTATTGTTAGGTAAAGAATAGTGAAACATGGATCCCTATTTTCCCTAGCAAAATATTATTTTAAGAAAAGCCAAGTTACAAGTAATTCTCAAAATACTAGTAGTGAAATGAATAAAAATTAATTGGTTAAAGAAAAACTTTGTAAGCATTTCCTCTACGAAGGAATCCCTAAAATAGTAGTCTAATAACTTTTTCTTGTTTTCAAGATGTCCTGTGGATAGCCTTTGTAAATATGTTAGAAGTTTACTTTGTAGATGGTAATACCCAGTTGGGAGAAAAATAACAAGACATGTATTATTTTATGAAACAAATTTGTTCTTCAGTTGACTTTCTTGGTATCTTTGTAGGGCAATCATTACGTATTCTAACAGTGAAAATGTTTTGTTATTTATATCTAGGTGTTGCATTGTTTTTGAAAAAAAATGTATATTTTTCCATGGTTTCTTGCAGAAATGGCAGCATGGTTGGTGAAAAATGGCCCTATTTCAATTGGTATCAACGCTAATGCTATGCAGGTAATCTTTTTTCATTATTTATATTGTGTAGGTAGTTGGTACGTCCCTCTTTTCAAAATTTGAAGCATGTACTATGTTTTTTTTTAAATCAAGCCACTTGTGTACATTATTGCATAAACCTTGAAAAAAATTAACTGTTGAATTATTATTATTATTATTTTTTTTTTGGTGATGCATTTTCTGTAGAATATTTTTCTTGTCTTTTTTTTTTTAAAAAAATAATGAATTGTGGTACATGTGTCAGGAATTATTGCCCCTGTGGAAATCTAATATCTTGACTCCAGATTGAGTTCTTTGGTTCTTTTGAATGCAGGATCTGAGCAGACATTAGAAAATCAATTTATATTTCTGAAAAATAATCAAGGGGCGTTTTTTAATGTTTTCTATTACATTTTATTGTATCACTGGCTGTTTGCAGTTCATTCTATTATTTGGTTGTGCCTATCCATTTGGATTATAATGTCTAGGAGCAGTGGCACCCATATGAGTACTTTTAGGGGGGAGGCTAAGAAAAATGCTTACCTCCTTCAAGTTTGTTAAACATTTTAGTAAATGTACAAGATACTGTAATACAACAAGAATAATTGATACAATCAATCATTAATATCTTATTATTTTTTAAAATGCTTTAAAAAAAGGTTTCGTCTATTTTAGTGTTATAAATTTATAAAAAATTTGGATATACCAACTGCGCGGGGGTGGGGTGCTCGAGCCCCCTCCCTCTCATGGGCGCCCTTGTCCAGAAGTATTTAGATAATCCCACTTTTTTGCGAGTGAGAAAGCCTTTTAGTAACAAGGCATGGTTGATTATTTTTCAGTTCCTTAAAGTTATATTCTTAAAGGATTTCATGAGCATTACTTTTTTTAGGCCTTCTGTAACTACCAATCCTTGTGATGAACTCAGAAAACTTGAAAATAAAATTTTATTGAAGCAGGAATCAAATGTGTGTCGTAAGATTTCTGCTTGACCCATACTAGCCACTTCACCACCTATGGAATAAGTGTTATTCCCCCAAAACTGTTGCGTGCTATGTAAAAATAAAAGTGTTGGATTATCAGGGTCATTGTTAAAAGCTGGTTCCTTCCTTACCAGGTGAAGCACGTGTGTGGTACAGGTGGAGTTCAATAAATGAGGTCCTCCCTGAAACAGCATGAATGTAGTGATCTGTGAATAAGAGATCGACATGTCTTTCCTAGTAACATCGCTGCAAATTGTTGAAAAGAGACTCCTGGTGGAAAATCATTGTAGGGAGAATGCCATGAAACTGTCACTGGTAATCATAATCATCAAACTTTGAAAGAGATTCATTTTGAAAAAGAGGCCTGTATGAAGTTGGTTGGTCAGCTTGGTGTATTACATCACATGTCAGACACCACACCGTTGTTGTACGTTTTGGATGAGAGAAGGCATGTACAGCCATTGGCTTGGAAGAAATCTGCCTAGAGCTACCATAGGTTGTGAAGAATATTTGATATGGTGACTGGCCCTTACAGAACTGACAGCCATGAGGAGAGTGGTGATGAGTATCAATCACCTACAAGCATGTGACAAACCAATTCAAACCACCTGCGGGAAGCAGGCGTGCATGCACAAAGTCCATTGTATGGCCTACCACTGACCTCTGCCCAGTGTTTTCCCTGCATTTAGTAGTGACACTCCTCAGCAACATGGGTTGAAGAATGGCACCATGTAGTGTACATCAATGAATTTTGCTTCTCTCTTTGACTGCATAGTTGTGAGATGCATGTGGATCACCAATGTGTTCACACCACTCAAACAACAAGCATTGTAATGAACTCAACAACAGTATTTGCTGTATTGGTATACTTAAAACATGTTATTTAGCTAAATTAAACCATGTACACCATAATAATGTGTACAAGTAGAAAATACACTGGTGTGCAAAACTTAAGGACGAAGAGGAGAAATAAGCATAACAGCGGAACGAGCAGGCAGAACGGACTGAAAGACCACTCAGGAGATAGACTAGGGTCCGGTACGGTAGGGCATGCACATATATGCAGCATGACGTAGGAGGGAGAGTGTCGAAGGGTATAAAGCACACGGGCGGTGTACGCTCAGCAATTTGGTGAAAGCTATTGCACGGTGTACATCGGTTTGAACGACGTCGAGTTGCTGCCACCATGTGATATGGCCAACAGACAATCCAGTAGACGATATCTGGATGACTTTACCCGAGGTCGCGCCATTGGGAAGTTGGAAGAAGATCGAAGTGTGACTAGTGTGGCCGAGGAGTTCGGGATCGCTCACAGCATCGTTTCACTAGCTTGGAGAGCATTTTAAACTACAAGAACAGCTGTGCGAGAGTTTAGCAGTGGTTGTCCATGAGCAACCACAGCGGCGGACGACCGGTATATTGTCCTACAGGCGAAGAGACAGACGGCAGACAGCGGGAGAAATCGCAAGGCACATGCAACAGACAACTGGACGTCCGTTATCGCGTTTTACTGTGGCCAGGAGGCTGCACAAAGGTGGTCTATTTGCACGAAAACCAGTACGGTGTGTGTCATTAAAGCTTGCTCATCGGAGACGGCGGTTTCTGTGGTGCCAGGAACACAAGAACTGGACACATCAGCAATGGGGTCGAGTTCTCTTTACGGATGAGAGCCAATTTAGTCTGACGAGCAATTCTGGACGTATACATATCTGGAGAGAGCAGGGAACACGCAATCACACCTCCAACATCATTGAAAAGGACCGGTTTGGAGGTGGCAGAGTTCTCGTTTGGGGCGGTATCATGTTTGGTAGTCGTACTGACCTCCACATCTTCCAAGGAGGTTCAGTCACTGGTGTCCGCTATTGTACCGAGGTTCTCCTGCCTCATGTGCGTCTGTTTAGAGGTGGTGTGGGTCCTGAGTTCATCTTCATGAACGACAACGCTACACCTCATCGTACAGTGGCTGCCGCAGAGCTGTTGGAGAGTGAAGATATTCAACGCATGGATTGGCCCACAAGGTCCCCGGACCTAAATCCAATCGAACATGTGTGGAACCTTCTCGGGAGATGCTTGGCAGCACGTCACCAGCTGCCAGCAACGATTCCGCAGCTGCAATTGGCGCTACAAGAGGAATGGGCCGCGATGCCTCAACAGCTCCTTGACAACCTCGTCCTCAGCATGAATAGATGTTGTAAATCCTGCAACGCAGTCAGGGGTGATCATATCCCCTACTAAAGACTGGATTTTTTTTTTGGCAGCCGCCTGTCACATGGAAGTTTCGGTCTTCTGACCAGTTGTGCTTGAAGCTACCTTTTCAATAAAATGCCTTTGTATCCTTTGGATTTCTTGTTTGGACAGTTTTGCTCACTTGTCCCATATTCTTACATCTTGGGGATCTTATGGTATGATTTGAGTCAATGTGAAGCACTTCTGCACGACGTTATATTCGAAAAACCGCGTCGTCCTTAATTTTTGCACGCTAGTGTAACTCTTTGCATGTTGCTTTCAAGGAGCTCTGGACCATGCATTGGGGAAGTGATAGAAAAATCAAAGAAAACAACTAATGCAATTAGTGGGGGGGGGGGGGGTTAATAATATCCATAGAATGTAATTCAGAAAAAGTGGGACATATTTGGCCATTTCATAAAAAATTATCAGCACAAAGTTCATTAAAGTTCATTCAGGTTAGAAAATGTGATAGGACAGTTGTATTCGACAAATTATATAAGTGGTTTCCAGAAAACGGCACACTTGAACTACCTTATTGAACTACCACTTTAGATATGTAATCATTGAACTACCACTTCAGATATGTAATAATTGAACTACCACTTCAGATATGTAATCAGTATTCATGAAAAAGCTTACGTAATACTCCTTGGGTGTAGATAACACACGAGAAAATGCTGTAGGTTGATTTCTTAATCTGGTGGCCTCCAGCAACACTTTTAAAGTTACTCCCAGGATTTGTGGAGACTTACAATCAATTGTAGTAAGTTAACTTCACAGTCTGATTATATCAGAAGAGTCAAATATCCCTTATAAAAGTAATTAAAAATTTTTTAACTGATGTTTAAAATATAACATGCACAATGTTACTTTGTAGACCAACATTGCGAATATTGAAGGAGTGCTCATGGAAATGTGTATTGCCAGAAATATGCATGTCATGAGTGCTCATGGAAATATGCATTCATCTGTATTCTGCAGTTCCTCGGATTTCCAACAATGCATATTTCCATGAGCACTCATTCAATATTCACAATGTTGGTCTATGAAGTAACATTGTGCATGTCGTATTTTAAACATCAGTTATAATTTTTGTAATTATTACTTTTATAATGGATATTTGACTCATCTGATATAATCAGACTGTGAAGTTAACTTACTACAATTGATTATAAGTCTCCACAAATCCTAGGAGTCACTTTAAAAGTGTTGCTGGAGGCCACCAGATTAAGAAGTCGACCTACAGCATTTTCTTGTGTTATCTACACCCAAAGAGTACTATGTAAGTTTTTTAACAAATACCGATTACATATCTAAAATGTTAGTTCAACAAGGTAACACAAAGTGTGCCATTTTCTGGAAACCGCTCATATAATTTGTCGAATACAACTGTCGTATCACATTTTTTAACCTGAATGAACTTTGTGCTGATAATTTTTTATGAAATGGCCATATATGTCCCACTGTTTCTGTATTACATTCTATGGATATTATTAAAACACCTCCCACTAATTGCATTAGTTGGTTTCTTCGATTTTTCCATCACTTCCCCAATACATGGTCCAGAGCTCCTTGAAAGCAACATGCAAAGTTATTTTCTACTTGTACACATCATTATGATGTATATGATTTAATTAACAAGCATTGTGGCTTGGTTTATCCACCTATTGTGATTTGTGCTTCATTCAGTTCAGTGTTTATTGGTTGGTATGTCAAAGACATGGCAGGGGTTAAACAACGCATTGTTTCAGCAAGATTACCCACTGTCATACTGCAAATGCATTGAGGCAATGTCTACGAGGTGTCAATATGCTACTGTGGCCAGCTTGATCCCCAGATTTGTTGCCAATAGAACATGTCTAGTACATGCTGGGGCAACACCTCCAGTGTCTGTCAACTACCTCCAACAATAGATGCTCAATAGATGCTCTCAGTGCCTTTTGATTAGCTGTAAGATTTCTGTACTGCTTCAAATAGGTGCCCAAGTGCATTGCTCAACAGGGAGGATTTACGTAAATCTTCCCTGATGAGCAATGCACGTCATCCTAGCATGGCCCTGTGTAAGCCTTCTTTTCCACCATTACTTTTATTTGTTTTTATCTGAAAATATTATTGGTTCTTACATATCTACTTCCAGCATTTTGTGTGCAATACTACTTCCTGGTATTGCAAATTATTTTGACAATGTGTTTTTAAGCTTGTTAATCAGTTGAAAAGTGCTCCAGTGATACTCTTTAAGCTACTATATACTTATGAGATTAAGTAATTGGTAATTTGCATAAATTTCTCACGTGCTGAACTGTTTTTTTTTTTTTTTTTTTTTTTTAAGTCTTTCCTGTCAAAAGGTATGATGGCTCATATATGAGAAGAAAATTCTCATTATTAATGCATTTTGGCCAATGAATAAGCATGAAACACTTCAGTTATTTGAAAATGAATTGTCCTGGGTGGTGTAATGACACTGTCATGTATAGATGAAAATTAGGAGATGTAAGTAATGCCAAGACTGCACAATTTTAATATTGCCAATGGCAATTTGCACGTAGATGATTATTTCTGTATCTGAGAAATTTTTCTGAGTATTCATTGTAATTGGTTCATTGTAAAAGTAGTTAACTTTTTGTGTTTCTCATCAGGATTTAATGTAGAAACTTCATTGTAACTGCAGAAATTGATTTTCTACACCAGAAAAGTTTCTTGGGATTTTCTTTTAGTTTTATTCTGTGTAAGTGGAAAAAGTGAGCAAGTGTCTAGTAAACTCTTCAGATGGCATGTGAAATACTGTTACTCCTGATTTCAGTTCTTGCCATCAATACCCAGAGGTGAATTTTGCTTTTCAGGTGTCATTGGTTGAAAAGCAAATTTCTCTCATCCTGACAATTCATTGGGCACAAGTAATTCATTCACCTGTTTAGAGGAAATATCTAAAAATAATACATCCTTCTCATAAAGATTCTGGGGAGATGTTTCCCCTGTGAAACAGTTAAAATATTTTTTGTTTTGTGCATTTATATTTTACCACATTTTAAAAATGAATTTTCTTCTAAAAAGACTTCATCTTAACACAGGATTATGCATTTTTTTATCTTGTAGCAAATTATGCTTGTGCTGTAATGTATAATACTTAACATCCTATTATTCTTGTACCACACAATTATTAAAGTTACAATAATTTGTCATATTTTTCAGTTTTATTATGGAGGTATCTCTCATCCATGGAAATTTCTGTGCAGCCCGAAAAACCTGGACCATGGTGTTTTGATTGTTGGTTATGGTGTTCACAGTAAGTTAATTGTACCTCATTTTGGAATAAATTTAAATTTTGGAAAAAGAAAAAAAAATGTCTTTGAAAGTTATTAGGTTCTTTCAAAATTGATATCCAATTACTTTTTAATTTCTTATTTCATGGTTAATTTCTGAAATAATTTATGTGTAACCTCAGTTTATACACTGATTGCAGACTACTATGTTTTACATTGTTTGATTTTAGTTTTTAGTAATGAATGATTTGATAAGTTTTAGTATGAATTTATACTTTTACAGGGATGGGAGGTGGGTGGGTGGGGGTTAACAACACTCAATTTAAAACAAGAAACATTATTAAGAAAATTTGTATGTTTTCTATATTAGGATATACTCTATTTTAATTAAATGATACATGTAAGATACATAATATAGGATATGTTCATTATTCACAAGCAAAGTAAAAAAAAAAAAAAATAACCATGCAACATTTTGTTAGTCTTAGGTTTCAAAGTTTAACCTTAAGATAATCATTCTTTTGGATTGAACTATTTATAAAAAAGATAAAATTCATTCTCATTTATACCAGAAGCTTATGAAACAATTAACAGCATCTGAACTAGTAATCAATAAATGCTGTTGGAATACTTTCCATCCTTCTAGGAGAAAAAAATAACTTTCAACTGGAGAAGCAATTCAGTGGCTATGTGATCTCAAACCTTTTTTTTTTTTTTCTTTTTTTTTTCTTGCAAGTGTATAAGGAATTCAAAAATTTGCTTTACTTACTCTCTTGCCATTTGATGATTGAATCACTTTTTAATAAGATACATCTTCTATATCTATTTTGTCAAGTATGAGTTTTTTTGCTTTCAGGCTGAACCATTACTAGTTTAGAGTAATGGTCATATTCTCTTTCATAGAGTTGGAGTCTTTCACTGTAAGGCTTTGCATTCAAATTCTGTGGCTTCTCTTTGAAGAATTCACCCATTGCTCTCTCTCTCTCTCTCTCTCTCTCTCTCTCTCTCTCTCTCTCACACACACAAAGTTGTGGTCCTTCTAATGTTATTCAAAGAAGTTGTGTGCTTCAGAAGTCATTCTGTTTCTTCAACAGTTTTTATTCTATACATAGCTCAAAAGGGCTGTTTCAACTGTGGCATTTGACGCAGGTATTAAATGGCCTTTTGATAACTATGATACAGTTTAAACTTTAAAATTCAGTAGAGTGCTTTTCTTTCAAACATTTCCACAGTTGTTTTCTTAACAGATGTTGAAGATTTCTTAACCAAAATGACTTATAGCTATCTCAATCACCTTGGAATTTTTCTTTTTTCATATTATTAACTCCCAACAGCTCACTGAAATGTTCAGTTAAAACTGTGATTCTGTCATCACCAAAGCTTGCTAGAGCAGTTTTTTATCTGTTGACAAACGGTTTAGGATCTAATAATTTAACAGCACTGAAAACAGGATTTTTGTGTAAATTCCCAAACTTAAAACACATTTATATGTGTGGCATAAGAGGGATTCACAGGTTTTATGGAATGTTATCAACTGACATAATAGATTGAAGCAGAGTTCTGTGAAATTTTGCAGCTCCCAAATTGCAGTCATTTGATTAACAAGCTGCTACATCTTGCAAAATTTTGGAAAGCATGTAACAGAAAACTTCCCATTATTTCTATTGAATCATAAAATCTTTCTACGGCATTCAAAACACAAAGCACATCAACAAATAATGTAATTTTAGTCTTTTCCCCTTTTATTAAAGCACCTTCAGCCATATTTTATAATTTAGGCACAATAACAGGGCAATTCTGAATTACATGTCCATCTAGTGCCAAGCCTTGTGTATCGGAGACATACATACATAAATACATATCATGAAGCTGTTCTCCGAGATTCAGAGGTTAGCTCCACAAAGAAATACAACTACCAGATAAATTTTTAATGGATTATTTACTTACTGTTGCCACATCAAACTACTCTATTTTTGTGGGCAGTCTAAGTGAGAGATGGGGTTGCCTCCTCGGGGTGCTCATGGGCAGCAATGGCACACAGAACAGCAACAAGGTCCTCTGTGAATCTTAAAGAGGTCCCAACTAGTTCTGTGTAACATTGGCAAAAAGACCCCAACTTATTGGGTTTTATTCCAGAATCCTTAGGTTGAATGACCAACTGGAACCGTCAGCTATGGGCTAATTCCCCACACTGTTGTACTTTCCTGATTAAAAAGACACAAAGAAATAATGTATCAGAGGTATCTTAAAGTATTACAGAAAGCTCACCAAAAAAGTCTAAAATTCGTTTTGTGCTCTTTTAGTAATGATGAATGTCTTCCATATTAATTTCAGTATCAACGTGGAAATGTGTGGATAGCACAAAATTTTTTAGAGCCAATTATGAATGATAGCTTAAACCACATGTTCAGATACTATTGACCTAGGGCACTTTTTTCTTGAAAAGAGCTGCAACCTGCTTTTAGGCACATATTAACTTCATCTTATCAGCTAAAAATCTTACTTTTTTTTATATAGTTTTCATCAACACTTTTCAGATGTTTTAATATCAGGAACTGAACTTTATATTGTCTACTCTATTCATGTACCTGAGATTGAAAAATATCTGATAAGTTACATACCCAGCTGGGCATGTGCAGAAATTATATTTACCTGCCCAGGTAGTAAAAAACTAGATGCCTGGAGGAATTTTTTTTTAATATAACAAATCAAAACCCTCATTTTTTTAAATTAAAAAAAATATGCATTTTTTTTACATCTTTTGCATTGTCATTTTGAAGGTCTGTATTCAAAATGTTCAATGCACAGAAGAAGCATGTATCTCAAGTTTCAAGATGATGATGCTGAAATACAGACATTTGACGTGGGCCAGGAACATCAAACAGAGGTTGCCGCTCTTTTCACGTTTATAAGTGAGTCACGGAAAAATTCTCATTGGCTGCCACTATATGATATACCAGTTAGTGGCATATATACACTATATGCCACTACCTGGATATGCAGTGGAAGCATATCCAAAGCATAACTGGAAGACCTGGGTTCGATTCCCAGTGGCACCCAATGATAATTTTTCCGTGACTCACTTATAAACATGGAAAGAGCGATGACCTCTGTTTGATGATGATGCTGAAATTGGCAAGAAATGGTATGATGATGAAATTGGCATTTGAGAAATGTAGTGATTCTGCCATGTTCATGAATTTTTTAAATATATGAATTCTGTTTCTTTGAATAAAGCTCATGTTGAGAAATGGCTTCCTAGTTTAATTGAATTAATAATCTAAAGCAACTTATGGGAATTTTACTAGGAAATTTTTTTCATTAATAGCAAATTTTCGGAGAAAACTCTTCTCCTTCTTCAGGCTGTCTTGTTGTTGTCACTTTTTTCTGTGTTTTACAGAAACATTAAATAATTGTAGTTAAATGTATATACAGCAGTTCAAATAGCGTAGCAGCAATTATGAATTAAATGTTTTAACCATGATTCCTAAACTATGTAACTGTGCCCCCCCCCTCGACATTTTTTTATAGTCTGCTTGTGTAAGTTTGTTTTACCAATTATTTACTTATTTATTTATTGCTTTACACAACTTGATGAACCGTAGCTGAAGCAACAATCTACTTTCAGGTAAACAAAGCACTTGGCATCGGTAATGTTCACTCCTCTTCCAGCTAATTTGAATGCATTGTGCAGGCTTGTTTTTGAACGACACTTTGCCTCTGTTTCAGCAGTACCTCTGTTCATGTGTAGGAACTTCAACTCCCTCGTTGCCTCACTCACTGAAGTTACATCAAGCAGACTCAACTGCACCAGAGGCTGTGCAATATACCGTAGTGTAGTTACTCCCACCACCAACCTCAGCACTGC
Organism: Macrothele yani; assembly: GCA_039090855.1. Classification (NCBI taxonomy): domain Eukaryota; kingdom Metazoa; phylum Arthropoda; class Arachnida; order Araneae; family Macrothelidae; genus Macrothele; species Macrothele yani. The sequence goes on along the minus strand of CM077001.1, from coordinate 153,903,469 downwards.
TTCTTGCCCATCAGTCAGCACCCTCCTGTTTCGTTGAAGTTTTTGTCCTTTGTCACTAAACACTGGAAACTAGTTCCATCAGATGTGTGCATCCTGTCGCTGACTATAAACAGCATCTGAAGCAAAGCTACATATGGCTCCGATTTCTGGACCTAGAGCATAATATAATTACAGAAGTGATATTCTTCTTTCCTTGGTACTCCATAGCAGTAACACAACATCTGGTGATTTGCAGTGAAATGAAACACAACATGCAACAATTTTTTTTTTTTTTTTTCTTGTAGTAGGGAATTCTATTCTAAAGTTTTTTTTTATTTTTGTATTCAGTTGCATCCAGGCCAATAATTTACATGCCCCAGGCACCTCTGGCATGGTATTTTTCAAGCCCTGTGTACATAATATAAATTTCACCTTCTGAGACAGCCAGGGTCAATCCAGGTTTTTTAAAATACTTATTTTTGTAAAATTCTGCCTTTCTTTTTTGTGAAATTTATCCAATTTTCTTTTTGTGAATTTTGCCAATTTTTTGAGTTTAGAGCAATTTCAATCATCTGTAATCATTATTCTGACAGTAATTATCATTTTATTATGTTTCCAGTTATTTATTACTGCTAATATGGTTCATGCTTTCCCAGTTTGCAACAATTTTCTGCTCTGATACTGCGTACAGTTTTTTTTTTTGTTTTTTTTTCTTTTTTAAATACAACTCTGTGATTCTACTCAAGCTGAGATCTCGGGGACGGAATAATAATAGCACTAAAGAAATGACTAACTAAAATAAAAAAAAAAAAGTCTATAATATGTCGCATGATCCCCCATAGAGTGTACGGTCAACAGTTCCCCGTCATGCTCCTCTCCTCATAATTTGTACGTATGTTTCCTGGAGTGGAATCCCAGCTGGTATGGCAAAGATTAATCAGAATAGGGATGGGCAGAAAAACAACAACAAAATAAAATCAATGTTTTTGAGCATCATTGTTTCGCAAGTGAAAATCAATGTTTTTGAAACTGCAAAAAAAAAAATGCAAAGTAAATGAATTCTTTTTGTTGCATTCTTTTAAAGAAGGAAATATAATATTCCTATGTCATGAATTAGCGATTTTTTTTGCTGTTTTGTTGTTGTTTTGTCACCAAAAATAGAGTTCTTATCCTCAATGTTACAGGACCCCATACATCGAAAAACAGAGATTTCCACTAATGCATCAAGCGTTTTAACAAATGTTTGTTATTCGATGTTGAATTGGTGAGTAATCACAGATATATATTGAAAAGCAATTTTACCCATCGATGTGCCCATTACTGCTCTGCTGCAAAGGTAAAAGATGCGAGTTCTTAGGCTTTTTAGCGAAACATTGAGGTTTTCACTGATGCATTGCCGTTTCAGGAATGAGTATTCACAAGTGTCCAAAATCGATGTTTCCCCATTGAGGTGCCCATCCCTACTTCTGAGTTAGCCCTAGAAAATGCTTGCAAAGTGCCAGAGGGGTGGAAAATGCTCCCATAATGCTTTGGGGTTGCTTTCAGCGGGCATTGCCTCAGTTGCCAGTAGCGTAGCTGCCACTGGTAGTGATGTGACTGATAGGCATCCATCAGAGACTGTTTTATTGAAAACTGTTCATAACAGGGGGGGCAAAACAGAACAATATTCCAGATGCCTCTAACATTAAAATATTTTAAAGATAAATTTTACTGAAAGTGACAGTTCAAAATATTTTGTGAAGATACCGTCTGAGCAAAAAAATATTTTTGTGAAGGTACCGCCCAGCGGTATCAAATGCTGCCTCGATCAACCCTGGACAATGATATCTGTACTATTGTTAATGAATATAATATTAAGGCTTAGCAATGAACTCTTCTTTGCCTCTTTTTCTGGCTAACTATTATATGGGAAAACTTGAAGATAAATATATCTTACCTCTCAGCCTTCATTATTCTGCCTGTATGTGGGATATGTATGTATGTATGCCATTCTTATAATAGTTCACAACAATGGTGACCCTTTCCCAGAAAATATTCTCAGTGTGTTTAAAATTTTTGATAATTTCCTCAGATCTGTATTTGAACTACAGAAGGTAACAACCTGAACTTCTGGACTTGATCCTTACAGCTTCCGAAGAAAAAAATTGCTGCTACAGAATTGTATAAAAGTAAAATTCTAGACTACCTACCACTTTTACCATCTCACCTGTGTCATATTTAACGTGGCTTCGCAATTTCTGAATAAAATAGATGCACTACATTCTTCAGAAATATTTTTTAAAAAATCTCCATGAAGAATTGCAAGTTAATTTTTGCAAAAAATAATTATCCTTCTATAGGGTAACTGAAAATATTTAATAAAAAGTCAAGTTTTCATCAGAAATAGCCGAGCAGTAACATTTAGCTAACTAAGCAAAGTAACTTCCACAGGAATAAAGACTGTAAGTAATTTCTTTTATTCCTGTGTAAAACCCATAATTATTGAAATGTATAGGGTATCAAATCCAGGAATAGCCATGACATCAATTATTACCAATAAAAAAAAAAAATCCATGTTTGGCTTGCTCCAGGCCCAAACAAAATTGAAAAAGGAAAAATTCTTCCCTTCCATACAGCAAAAAGAAAAGAATATCCCACCATAAGGAGGAGGAGTGGTTTGTAGTGTAAATTGCAATATTGTGTGGGTGTGGGTGTGGGTGTTGGGGGGGGAGGCTGCTATGTGAGAGAGCTGGGAGACAACTTGTGACCCATGTAGCAGAACATGAAGCCGCTATAAGAATATTACCAGCAAAATAGGACTTGACACATGCATTTAAAACACTGGACATTTACAACACATTCAAAACACTGGACAATGCCCCGGTGGTGCAGTGGTCTAAGTGATGGCTTCTGATCATTCGTCCGAAAGGGATCCAGGTTCGAATCCTGGTGAGGCATGGATCTTGTGTTTGTCTTACAGCACTGGATCTCTCCCTTCCCTGGAACCAGTGACCCTAAATTACTAAATTAGGGACCTGCGACTGCTATAACCCCCTGAGTTGCTCACGGTGGTCGTTAAACCTCCAGTCCAAAAAAAAAAAAAAAAATACTACAGCACTGGACGTCATATTAAATGTGAACACTGGATATACAATAAAAATTGTCACGTCAGATGCACTTTGCAAAAAGGGAGTTGGAAGGAGTTGTGGAAATGGGTGTTACCATACAAGTGATAACACCTACTCTCTTGAGTCAGTCTTGATAAAGGGTGAGAGTACAACCCGAAATCTGACAAATGATAATAAAAAAAAAATTGTCGTAGTAATCTTAATAAAATAACAGCTAAATTTAAGTGTGTTAATGTCTTTAGGATTTGTCATGATTCCTTTAAGCTAAAGTTGACTTATTGTATTAAATTTATGATTTTCTTGGTTTTTTTTTTTTTTAATTTACAGCATATCCTATATTTAAAAAGACATTACCATTCTGGATTATCAAGAACAGTTGGGGAGCATCATGGGGTGAACAAGTAAGTGTTTTATTCCAGTTTAGTTTTTCACATTTAGTACTCACATTTGGTATTTATTATTTCATAAAGGTACTACTGTGTTTGGCACAGAACACTTCACTGAGTTTGTTATATGATATTCATGAAAAAGCTGCATGTTAAATGATAAGTTATACATTAAAAAGCTATGTGAGGTAGCATGTAACACACTCCAGGGTTTCCATGCAAACTGGAAAATAGGGAAAATTTGGAATTCTCAGATAATTTGAAAATGGTTCCAAAAATCATGGAAAACTTGGGGAAAATATATTTTTTTTTCATAAAAATCAGGCAATTTTTTATTGGGTTATTTTGATTTTGCCAAAAAACTTATTCTCTTCCCCCCTCCCCCGATTTCAGGTTTTCATTTGCAATTACTGTCTGACTAGAATATGATAGATCTTAATTTCAATACATTACATTATTCCTTAATTCACTTATAAAAACTGAATTTTAAAAATTGACTGTTACTAAATTTTTTACTCTGTTTCTGCAGGCAGTTTGCTTTGTGTTTTATAGCAGGGAGAAATTTGGTGCAACAGCCTGGTAAACTCCTGCATGGAGAATGAATCACAAGAGAGCCAGCCAAACAATGCATCAAAGCTCTTTGTTGGTTGGCTGTCTTGGAACATGTTTCTCTGAGGAGTCTATTCGGTTATTAAGCTTAGTTGCATTGCATTACAAAAAGCTGAAACTGATCAACTGACAGATTTTTTCTTGCTATGAACAGTTTCTGCAGACCACAGCACCATAACCAGATAATTCAAGAAATTTCACTCGGGTGACAGAAGCCTCGACGATCAACCAAGGTCAGGTAGGCAGTGCACCAGGCCGTAGAGGCAAATCCGACAACGAGCACTCGGTGAGCTGGGCCATATCGCAGACCGCTATGGTTCGTCACCTTCAGGACCTCGGCGAGTTCTACAGGAGCTGCCACATTGTTCCTCACGAACTGATGCCAGTTGAAGCAAACTGCCAAGTGGAAGTATGCACGAAACTCCTAGAAAACCAGCACAGTGTACTTTTCATCAAGAAAATTGTTATGTGCGATGAAAAGTGGGTCTAGTTCCATAATCCTAACACACAGCGGCAGTCGCTGAACCCGGGCCAGCTTCCTGAATCTGTTGCCAAATGAGGGTGCTTCGAGCACAAGGTGATGCTCTGCGTCTGGTGGAATTTCGAGGGGATAATCCACTACGAATTTGTTCCAGATGATCGGACCATCAATGCGAACCTCTACTCTGAACAGCTGGAGCGGATGTATGCCATTTTGGAGAAGTACCCAGCACTGGTGAACAGAAAGTGCGCTCTCCTACAGTAGGACAACACTTAGCTTCATACTGCGCAAACGACTCAGGCAAAATCCAGGAACTTGAAGGCATCAAACTGGTGACACACCCAGCATATAGTCTGGACCTTGCCCTGTCGGATTATTTTTTGTTATGGTCCATGCCACTTCCTTCGTGGGTGGCACTTCAATAACCAGGAGGAGGTGGCAGCTGGGATGAAGGAGTTCTTCACCTCGAAGGACAAGAACTGGTATCGCCGTGGAATTGAAGACCTGGCAGACAGATCACTAAAGACAGTGCAACAGGATGGCCTATACTTTGAATGCTAGTCAGCTTTCGTCGTCAAGTTATGTATGCAGACATAAAGTGATCCAAATATTGCAAAACTTTCTACTCACCCTCTGTCTGTCTTCTAGAAACCATGATATCATGCAAAGTAGCTATTTTGCACTTCGTAGAAGTAGGGGAGATGTCTTCACCTTTATTTTAGAGAGCTGTGATCTGGCCATGGTTCATACAAACTGTGATGTCATTTTTGGCACAAATGTGCCATAGTTTCACTGTTTCCCATGTCTTCAGAAAACTTAAGTATTACATCGTCCTGGAGTGAGAATTGAACCTCCATCACCCAATTTCAGTTTAAACATGCTACCATTACATCACCCAGGCAAACAAAGTTTTGAGCAGCTTGAAGCTAAGTAGATGTAGCTTAGGAATCAGTTGTTAATGAATGTTAATCTAATTGTTAATGGAATTATTAATTTAATTTGTTAATGCATTTCCTCACTTGTTGTTAATGAAAAGTGCACAAAGTTCAAGGAATGATGCAAGAAAAAGAAAGTTGTAAATATATTATTTTCCTTAAAGTACTCCAATTAGTTTTTGTTGTTTCCTCCCCCCCCCCTCTCAAAGCAGTGTTGTGTAAACAAAGCAGAGCAACATGCAGCTACTTGCATAGCTGAGAATTGAAAAGCCTAGCTCTTCTTTTAAAAAATAATGGATATGACATGGTTTTTATTGTAGAAAAGGAAGAATATGTATTTAAATGTAGCAACATTTGTTTGTAGAAGAAAAAGAATTTGTATTTAAATGTAGCAACATTATGAATCTTGACAACCACTTGCCATCATAGATCTTTTCTAAGGTAGAAAAATACCAAAGTTATCCACTATATACTCAATGCTTTTTTACATAAGTTAAGCATGCTATTTTGCAGTTATTAATGCTTATTAACTTTGATCAGTTCATGTAGTGCATCAGATTTTCAAACAACTAAAAATTAACAAGTTTTTAAATATTTTTATAGATTAAAGCACTTATAAATTCAATTAAATTTTTTGAACTGAGCTAGTCTGGCCCATGTATTCTCTAATTGCTGAAAAGACATGCTTTTTGCTTTTCATGGTTGAACCGCTGCACACAATTTTGCTTTATTTTGTATTTGTATTCTTAAAGTTGATGGTTCACATTATATTCTTTGTTCTATTTCAGGGGTACTACAGAGTGTACAGAGGTGATGGTACGTGTGGTCTGAATTTGATGGCAACTTCAGCTGTTGTTGGTTAAATGTTTGTAGGGAAAGCCTACTTTTACAAGGGACTTATATGTGCCTGCTTTGTTGTAAACAATTTTTACTGTTATAAATGTATAGAATACTGGTAATGTATTTAGCTTTTGTAATTTCCAATAGTCCATTCACTTTTAATAGTTTTGCTTTTCAAAAATGCATGATGCACAGTTTACTTAGCTCTAATTCCTGTGACATATTTCACATTTATGTGAGGACAAGAAAGTTTGCCGGTGGCACAGATGGAATGATTGTGTTTAACCAAGTCAAATTAAATAATAATTTCCTTTTCTGAATTATACTAATAGTGGGAAATTCTGGTTACAATAGCTCCTCAGTTTAAAAAAAATGCCAAAAATAAAATGTATTAATTTTTATATGTAAAAAAAAAAGTGTTTAATGTTTGGATGCTTATGCAAGCATATAAGGCAGCTTTGTGAGAAATTAAGTTCTAAGTCACTAGTCAAAGTGCTACATGTTTTTGATAATTTGTTTTAATATTTGTTGCATAAGTTAATAATCTGCTTGACTGTAAGAGTTGTTAGGTCTCTCTTTTATCAAAGTAATGTAAATTTTCTTTAACATACAAGTAAGTGGTTGTGATTTGTAATTTTATTGACTGAAAATACCTGGACTGTATTGTTTGCAAAGTATTGTTTTCTGCTGAAAGGTTTTGTTGCCAGATAAAAGTTGAGTGCAATTTTGCTAGAGTTATTGATGCCTGGTTTGCTCTCTACTATTTGCTGTTAGAACATATAAAAAAATGTAATAGTTGACTGTAATTTTGCTAAAGTTATTGATGCCTGTTTTGCTCTCTACTATTTGCTGTTAGAACATATAAAAAAAATGTTTTATACTAGATTTCTTGAAATAAAAAAAATAAGTAAAATTCATTTTCTTGTCTTTTCTCCTTTGGATTATAATGAATGAGTATATGACGATAGCAACAGGAATCCCTTCCATGCTAACTGCCAACAATAAACGTGCAGTTATCAAACAATATATAAGTACTAGTACATACCTATTTTGTTGCAAATTTCACACCCAATAGTATCTCAAATACTTAAAATACATTTCTTGCACATAGTAATGCGCAACAGAGAGGTTCCGAGTAGTAAACATACGTAAATGAGACAACACATGAAAATTTAAAGCAAAATTTACATGAAAAGACCAACTACTAATTCACACCAAATTCACATCTAGAAATGAACAGAGAATCACCAAACTAACTACAAAAATCCACTTCAAAAACTATCAAATGAAATAATATTCTTACCAAAATCCAGTTGAAATCTAAGCCAGGAACAAAAGAAATATAAAAACAAACTCACTTTTTAACCCTAACGTGCAAGTCACAAAATTATGACAATGAAGTTACGAGCAGTCTTTAATGTTCTTAAATTTGCTTTTTAAAACTGCTTGTAACTTCATTGCCATAATTTTATGTGACTTACGTTGTTAGGGTTTATAGGGAGTTTGTTTCGATATTTTTTTTTTTTTTGTTTGTTTGTTCCTGGCTTAGATTTCAACTGGATTTTGGTGAGAATATTATTTCATTTGGTTGTTTTTGAAGTGGATTTTTGTAGTTAGTTTGATTATTCTCTGTTCGTTTTTAGATGTGAAATTGGTGTGAATTAGTAGTTGGGTCTTTTCATGTAAATTTTGCTTCAAATTTTTTGTGTTGTCTTATTTACGTATGTTTACTACTCTGAACCTCTTGGTTGCACATTATACTACGTGCAAGAAATGTGTTTTAAAGTATTTGAGATAACATTGGCAAGTGTGAAATTTGCAAAATAGGTATGTACTCAGTATTTATATATCATTTGAATTAATTAAAAAATGGGGGAATTGATTGGAATGGTTGACACCAGTTTTCAATATTGAAAAGTTTCATTCACTTATGAAAATTTTTCAAAATTTATGTGAACTTGTTTTTGCAAACTGTGTGTACAGAGTTCCCCTGGAATTCTCACAATCACATCACTTCCTTCTGTGGAGTGTGGAGACATGAAGTCATCTCATGTTGTGCTGCAGTGCAAGACGTTTGAGTGCCATATTTCCAGCGACTTTATTTTGTGGTTTAAGTGGAGTTGGAATAGCATGTGGGAATCTTCCCACTAGTCCAAGATGACCCTTCGTTTTAGCACGCACTTTCGTGACTGAAAGAGATTGATATCTGGCTTCCATGTCACCAATGTGCGTGGGAACAGATGACTGCAGAATAAGAAATCTTCAGTGCCATGACAAAATTGTTTTGTTTCATTATCAGTGTGCTGAGTTCTAGAGTGCTTGATATAAGTTTTATACAGAGCTATTTTTATATGAGGATATTTTTCCACTTCACTGAATATTTAGCAACTGAAGGACACTCTACTACAGTAGAACCCATAGCACTTCATAAAAATTCTAAATGCACAGTAAATTTCACCCCAATTTCCAAAATAAATAATAAAAACACTACAATTCTAACAAAAATTTAAGCTACTGGAATTTTTTTATGAACCCCTGGAATTTATTTTCTGTAAATAAAAATATGATAATGTAAATGTGTATAAACCCCCTGTCTACAGCAGAAAGACAAAATATGTCATGGAATATGGTACTAATATTGCTATTTACATTGCACATAGCCAATGCTCTGTGTGAGTGTGTGTGTACAAGTTAGAAGTAGTACAAGATATTGTCAGACCCTGTCACTCCCATTATGTCTAAGCCTATGTTTTCCACCCTGGTGGGTTAGTGGTCTAAGCACTTCTTGCTTATGACCATTAGTCCATGTAGAGCCCAGGTTCGAATCCTGGTGAGGCATAGTTGTTGTGTTTGTCTTACGTCACTGGCTCTCTCCCTTCCCTGGAACCAGTGGCCTTAAATTAGGGACGGGCGACTGCATATAGCCCACTGAATTGCTCACTGTGGTTGTTAAACCTTCAATGAGCCTATGTTTGCTAAATATTGTTTTGTGATATCTCTTCGGCGACACATGGCCCATGCTGCAAACAAATAAGTGAGCACTCCAAATCTAACAGAGCATTGTATCAGCAAATTTCTTGCAAAACAAAGTAAAACTGACTGAAATTTCCAAAGGAAAGTAAGCAACATGAGGAAAAGGCAAATTGTGTGTGTGCGAGACTATTACTGGTTTTTTTCCAAGGTTGTGAAAAGGTTTATAAAAAAAATAATCGTTGACCTAACTTGGAATTTATACTTTCAAATATTAAATTTTTTATTAAATAGTATCAATTTTACATTAAAATTGCAATCAGATTTCACACTGTTGAATTGCCAAAAAAAATTATGGAAATGTTAGGAATTTGGTATATTGCCCCACCCCCCACCCCAATAGGCCAAGTTATTCTTACATATAACCATGTATCACATGTAGCTGACGCCGCCCCGGTGGCGCAGTGGTCTAAGGCGCTGGCCTCTGATCATTCGTCCGTCTGGGGTCCGGGTTCGAATCCCGGTGAGGCATGGGTGTTGTGTTTGTCTTACGGCACTGGCTCTCTCCCTTCCCTGGAACCAGTGACCCTAAATTAGGGACGGGCGACTGCTTATAGCCCATTGAGTTGCTCACGGTGGTCGTTAAACCTCCAATCAAAAAAAAAAAAAAAAAAAAAAAAAATGTAGCTGACCTTTGTCACTATCGTGATGCAGAGCTAATTTCAGATAACTCGTGAATTAAGAAGTTATCTAATGTATGATCATTATATTCATCCCAAGTATGACTGTGGAAAGTGTAGGGCAAACTTTTCATGAACCTGTGTTCAAGAAAGTCTTATGCAGTTGCTTCAAAATGCTGATATTTAACCCCAAAACACTGCTGTTTCTGTCTGCTAAACACTGCTTAAAGGCTGAACTTTGGTGGGAATGCCTTATTATATACCAAAACGACACTTTATTAAAAAACAGGTTTATCGCTTCTCTCCTAAATCAGCAGTGCCGCCCCGGTGGCGCAGTGGTCTAAGCGATGGCTTCTGATCATTCGTCCGGAAGGGGTCCGGGTTCGAATCCCGGTGAGGCATGGATGTTGTGTTTGTCTTATGGCACTGGCTCTCTCCCATCCATGGAACCAGTGACCCTAAGTTAGGGACGGGCGACTGCTTATAGCCCATAGAGTTGCTCACGGTTGTCGTTAAACCTCCAATCAAGGCGCTGGCCTCTGATCATTCGTCCGTAAGGGGTCCGGGTTCGAATCCCGGTCAGGCATGGATGTTGTGTTTGTCTTACGGCACTGGCTCTCTCCCTTCCCTGGAACCAGTGACCCTAAATTAGGGACGGACAACTGCTTATAGCCCATTGAGTTGCTCACGGTGGTCGTTAAACCTCCAATCAAAAAAAAAAAAAAAAAAATCAGCGGTTCAATATGAAAGAGTGCTAAAAAGGATCTCTTCCCATCAAAAAGTTGGAGGCTACCTTTATCTGGCAAAAATAATGGAATGTTTCTTTTGAGGTTCAGAGAGTGCAGGAGTGTATTTGTTTTTGGTCTTTTGTTTCCTCGTTCAACAATTAACGCTTCTGATTTCAGTAACTTGGTACTCAATTTAGTGCCAGTAGCAGTTTCACAGGAAAAAGGCCTGGAAAATTGTCAAAATAATTACCCTATTGTAATTCTTCATATGGTACATTAATCATTGAAAATAGCAACTTGAAAATCTTAGACCACTTCCCCTACAATGCGGTTTTAGTCTCTTGTTGATTATTTGTTTGGGTCAATGAAGCAGTACCTGCAAGGGTAACAATTCAAGGCATTACAAACTTAAGCACAGTATCAAACTACACAGTCAGCTTTCTTTTTGATGCTGCTCACACAATTTCCTTGGTACAACAATAGATGGCAAATCATAGTGGGATGTCAAATGTTTTGGTTGTATTTAAGTGCACATATTCTGTAAGTAAAGGAGATTCAAAGCTACTGTGGACCATGTAATATATTTTATATATAAAGCTACACAAATGCAAAAATTGTTTAATATATAGGTGCCAACTTTGGGGTTTAAGGCATTTTCAAACCATAAGTAGTGTTGTTGTGGTTCCTTGAACCCTCAATATTTTGGGCATTTTCTGTAATACATGTGTGAATGTGCATATAATTTGTTTTTCATAGTTTAGTTCCCATTTACTAGTTTTATCAGTGTATATATAGAAATTTCAGACCCAGAATGAAGGATTTTTTTCCTTTGATGAAGTAAAAAAAAAAACCATCTGTATTTTTCTTTTTTTTTTGCATTTTGCAATTTCAGAATCTATCTGATTTTGAAAATGAAATGCATTGTTTATCCACATGCCTTTCGAATCCATTTGCCCCCCCTTCCTCCCTCATCCAGTTCTACTTGGGCCTTCCTAAATCCTTTTAGCCCCCCTCCCCTGAGAGCTTTAGTCATAGCTACAGCCCTGACCAACACACTCAACTTGGCTCTGAAGACGAACCAAAAATTGTTGAGTATGAAAATGCATTCAATATTCACTAGGAGACATTCAGCCACAATAGAGCACTGTGTGGAATGACAATGATTCGGCCATGCAGCTTTCATTGGAAATTCTTTGCATTAATTCATGACGTGGGAACTGAAGAACAATAGGTGCAGTGGTTAAGCTCTGGCTTGTGACCATTTATCCAAGATGGGTCCACGTTCAAATCCTAGTAAGGCATGGACACTGTCTTTGTCTTACGGCACTAATTCTTTCCCTTCTCAGGAACCATTGTCCCCAAATTACAGATGTGCAACTGCTTATAGCCCATCTTTTTGCTCAAGAAGACAGAAAACTTTCTCAGCAATGAATGTCTACATTTCTAGTCGTATATGAACGCTGAAGACTAAAACACACCATGAGATATGTACATTTTCATCATTGATAACAATCTTCAGAGTACATTTACAAACTTAGAAATAGCTTTGAGAATGTTTTTAACCTTTACCAGTCAATAATTGTTCTGCTGAACAGGGGCGGATTGGTGTGACGAAACTAGCTGGGAATTTTAGCCTTGTGGTCCACTACAGAAATACACTCACCCAGAAGGGAATACTTCATGCAAAAAAAATCTGTTGACTCTTGAATGAAAGAGAAGTGTTAAAATATGCATTGTAGAACTCATTCATTTGTAAACACATTTTAACAGCGATTTAGGAAAGAATTTTAAAAATCCACTCTAGATTGAATGTAACATATCAAACCATACTCAAAATGGGGTGTTTTACCAGGTAATTACACCGATGAGCTATTACAAGAAAGTCTTTAACCAAAAGACACTGACCACCCCCATCCCAGAGAAATGAACGCGCCTGGAAACAGAACGCTTGCGCAGGCGAAGTTCACAGAGCAGTATATACACAACCCCAGGACCGACTTTCGGTTAGTAGTGTTTGGAGTCAGAATGGGGAAAGCTGCCGATTTATCGGAGTTTGATAAAAGACATTGTGATGGCAACGCGCCTCGGAACTACGATGTCGTAAACGGCGCGGCTGGGTTGTTCACGTGCTGCTGTAGTGAGTACGTATAAAAAGTGGTGCACAGATAGCCAAACGATGAACCGTTGTCCAGCCGTGTGTCGTCCGCAGCTCATTGATCCCAGAGGGGAACGGAGACTCGCGCATTGTTTGCAGCGACCGCAGGGCCATAGTGCGACCCGCAGCTACAACAGAGGTGATCAGGGCAACACGTCACAGCACACAGTTTATCGCAGCCTTCTGCGCATGGGCCTGCGTAGCCGAAGACCCGGCCGGGTCTCCATGCTCACTGCACGTCATCGCCAACAACGCATAAAATGGACCCCAAGATCATCGAGATTGGAAGAAAGTGGCTTGGTCTGACGAATCGAGTTTCCTGGTGCATCACTTAGACGGCCGAGCGCGGGTATGCCGATTACCAACGGAGGCTATGGCACCTGAATGAACTGTTGGGCGGAAACAGGCCGACGGCGGCGGTGTTATGCTGTGGGCAATGTTTTCTTGGGACACTTTAGGCCCCATTATCTCGATAGCACAATCCTTGAGAGCTCTCAGGTATCTGGACATCGTTGCGGACCAAGTTCACCCATTCATGGCAACTGTGTTCCCTGCTGCTCATGGCCATTACCAACAGGATAATGCGCCGTGCTGCACTGCCAGAATCGTCAATGAGTGGTTCGAGGAACATGCTGGTGGCTCTCTGTTAATGTCCTGGCCTCCAAATTCACCTGACACGAACCCAATCGAACATTTGTGGTTCGACTTGGAAAAGCGGGTTTGCGCTAAATCACCACCACTCCGAAATGTACGGGAACTGGAGGACCTGCTGTTGACATTATGGTACCGGATAACCCGGGATACCTATCGCCACCTCATCGAATCGATGCTTCACCGAGTGGCAGCCATTTTGCGGGCTAAAGGGGTCCTACAGCTTATTAGGTAGATAGTCATAATGTAATGGCTCAACGGTGTACACTCACGGACAATGAAATTTGCGTACTAGGAAGGAAGCATCGGATTCAACTGAAATTTTATAGACGTAATGATACAGATGAATGCTACACATGACGGCAAAAACAGAGATTCAGGACAATTACAGAGCGATCTGTGTCACGCTGTCGGGTCATCTTCAATAGCGCGTGGCACCACCTCGTGCGGCGATATGTGCTGAAATACGGTCCGGCACGGAGGCGAACAGACGCCTAATGTTGTCTTTCTGCAGACTGGCCTACGCGTGTTGGACGGTGTGCTCCATATCCCGGATAATGCCGCATGGTGGCAGCGCCGTTTCAACTGGTTCCACACATGCTCGATAGGGGACATGTCCGGGGAGCGGGAAGATTATGGAAGTGTATGGACATGACGTAGACAGTCCTGGGTAACCCAAGCCGTGTGTGGGCGGGCATTATCCTGCTGCTATAGCGCACCTGGAATCGCGGCCAGGAATGGGAGCACATGTGGCCGTAGGATCTCATGCACATACCGCTGGCCCGTCAACGATCCACGTACCACTACTACAGCTGATCGGCTATCGTAGGCAATGGCTCCCCAGACCCTAATGACTGCAGTGGGGGAGGTGTGGCGCTCGATACCGAGGCTGGGATTGGTATCGAGTGCCATCCCGGGGACCTCCACACCCGGACACGATGATCATCTGTCCCCAAAACTAAGCGGCACTCATTGCTAAACACCACACGTCGCTCTGGCCTGGCACCTCTGCAAACGGAGCTGGCGATGTTCCGGTGTTAATGGCAACACACGTAAGGGGCGCTGGGATCGCAGATTCGCCTCCGCGAGGCGTCGGGAAATGGTTCGTGGACACACAGGAGCCGCTACATCTGCCTGTATAGTGGACCGGGTCCCCGTGAGATCCTTTCATGCTTGGCGCACGATCCGTCGATACTCTCTACCGGTGGTCCACCTGGTCAGTCCGGAGCCGCTCCGCCGTGTGGCAGTGCTGCCACGTGTCCACTGCTCCCAATACAGTCGGACGGTATGGTCAGAACGATCAACGTGGCGGGCTGTACGGCGCGCCGACCACCCCGCGGTTTTCAGCTCGATGATCAGGCCTCTTTCAAAGTCCGTAAGTTGCGTAAATCAACGTCTCTAGTGTCTACTCGGCATTCTTTTCACTCTGTACGCTTGCTTGCGTCGGCCGGTGGTTTTCGCCCCCGGCCGACGCTTACAAACAGGAAGCTAGGATATTTGGGCTAGAATGCCCGATAGGAAAGGGACACGGAAGCGAAGTAGAAAGGGGAGGAAGACGCCCTTATTTATTACCAGGAGGCCAGTACCCGGGGTCCGACGGCTTTACGTGCCCATCCGACGAGCGGTGGATATTTAGTGGATCAAGCATTCGTACCTGCTGGGATCGAACCTGAGGTCCTTTCCGTGGTAGTCACGAACGTTACCCACTAGGCCACCCGCGGCCCCTTTCATGGGGCATCATGATCATGATCATATGTAGAGGATTTTAGGAAGGGAGTGTCTGACCCCAGGTCTTAAATAACCCTTAGAAGTAGGAAGCTAGGAGATTTGGGCTAGAGTGCGCGATAGGAAAGTGACACGGAAGCTAGGTAGAAAGGGGGGAGGAAGACGCCCTTATTTATTACCAGGGGGCCAGTACCCGGGGTCCGACGGCTTAACGTGCCCATCCGGCGCAAGGTGGATATTTAGTGGATCGAGCGTTCGTACCTGCTGGGATCGAACCTGAGGTCCTTTACGTGGCAGTCACGAACGTTGCCCACTCGGCCACCTGCTGCCCCATCGACTATACGCCGGTTTATAAGGCTGTCTGTTCGTGCTTGCAGCGCCACCACAGGGTGTGCGGTCATGCGCAAGCGCACCAAACGTGGAATATTAGCAAACCAGCACGCAATCTAGCTATTTGCAAAGTTTCGCGGTTGTAGCATGTTTTCTCCTATAAGGGCGCAAATTTCATTGTCCGTGAGCGTATATTTATTTGATCATTGATCGTCTACTGAGCAACGGTATTCGTACCACCTCCTTGAATAGACGCCTTTTTTGTCTACCCATTATTTTGACTCATGTTCTACCA
Source organism: Macrothele yani (assembly GCA_039090855.1). Classification (NCBI taxonomy): domain Eukaryota; kingdom Metazoa; phylum Arthropoda; class Arachnida; order Araneae; family Macrothelidae; genus Macrothele; species Macrothele yani. The sequence continues at coordinate 153,887,598 of CM077001.1, read as the reverse complement.
TTTTGATCCATGACCCAGTACCGATGAATCGTTGTTCCTTTTAAGACAAATGTGAATGGGAAACGGCTTTCGGAAAATCTCTGCGGGGAAACCACTTTGTACTCTATGTCTGTACGTTTGGGAATGATTGACCATCAAAATTGTTACTAGTGTCTCGTTCAATATTACAAAGGGACGGTAGGGCTTGCTAACTTCCCTTTGGCTCTTAGCTTAATTATTTATAGCTTAACTTATTGATAACAGCATGCTTGGTCCTGGAAATTTTTTTTCACTGAAGTAGAACGAATTTTGCGTTGCCATTTTGGAACAAACGCCCAATATTTATATAGATAGAAGAAACGCCCATTATTTTCTAAAACAAAAATATTTTGACAGATGATATAAAGCTCAATGAAGTTAACGATTATTGTTCATAAGTACCAAAATAATTATTCGTTCGTTCCAAAACTTTTTTGACAGATGACAAAGCTGAATCAATTTAACGATTATTATTCATAAGTACCAAAATAATTATTCGCTCGTTCCAAAAAAATTTTACAGATGACAAAGCTGAATGAAGTTAACGATTATTATTCATAAGTACCAAAATAATTATTCGTTCGTTTAAAAAAAAATTTGATAGATGACATAAAGCTCACTGAAGTTAACGATTCTTCTTCATAAATACCAAAAAAAAATTTTCGTCTGTTCCAAAAAATTCAGACAAAAAAGAATACGAGAAAGTGGACCATTTCTCGAGTGGTCCGCCGGGAAATATTCCGGTGTCCCGGTGGGACAATCCGTTTCTGCTGCTGAAAGATCATTTTCAGCAGTCTCAAGAATAAAGAATGAAAAAAGGACTTTCCTGGAAGAAAAAAAGTTTAACTCACTCGTGATAATGTTTGTAGAAAAGGACATAACTCTAAAAAAAGTTTTAACTCACTCGTGATAATGTGTGTAGAAAATGACATAACTTTGGGTATAGACTACTCTTCAGTAATTGGCAATTTTGCCCATGCAAAGAAACACTTATCAAAAACCGATGATCATGCCGTAATTATGATGTATTCAGGCATTGGGTGAAAAAGTGGAAAATTACGTAAGTGTTAATCAAATTTTTATTTGCATCGTAAGTGTTCATTAACATCAAACAGAAGTCATCGCTCTCTCCACGTTTTTAAGTGAGTCACGGAAAAATTCTCATTGGCCGTCACGCGTATCGAACCCAGGGTCTTCCAGTTACGCGCCGAGCAATCAGCGATCTGCCAATTGCCTTGGCAGTTAGTGTATGTTAGTCTGGAGGGATACCAGGCAGCTGTGGTGCAGTAGAAGCAAATCCGGCTCGTAACTGGAAGACCTGGGTTCGATTCCCGGTGGCGGCGAATGAGAATTTTTCCGTGACTCACTTATAAACGCGGAAAGAGCGATGACTTCTGTTAGATGTTCCTTAGTCCACGTTAAATGTGTGTATCAAGTATTCATTAAGACTGTTTAAATATTTTTCTTTTTTTCCCACGTTACTGTGTCTTTTCTGGTGCGTTATATTGACATTGGATGGAAAAGTGCGAAATTACGTAAGGGTTAATCAAATTTTCATCCTCATCATAAGTGTTCATTAAGATTATTTTAATATTTGCTTCTTTTCCCACATTATTGTGTCTTTTCTGGTGCATTATATTGACATTGGGTAGAAAAGTGGGAAAGTACGTAAGTGTTAATCAAATTTTCATCTGCATCGTAAGTGTTCATTAAGATTATTTTAATATTTGCTTCTTTTCCCACATTTTTATTGTGTCTTTTCTGGTGCATTATATTGACATTGGGTGGAAAAGTGGGAAAGTACGTAAGTGTTAATCAAATTTTCATCTGCATCGTAAGTGTTCATTAAGATTGTTTTAATATTTTCTCCTTTTCCCACATTATTGTGTCTTTTCTGGTGCTTTATATTGTTTTATAATAATAAATGTTATTATCATAATGGATTTATTTTTCACAAAATCTTGAAGGTCAATAATTTGAAACGTACACTGGTACAGTATGAAATAGACCTACCATATTTTTTCATTAATAATAAATAAACGCAATAAAACAAGCCTTGATAAAACACACTCCAGACAGACAGACACATACTCGTCATGATCCAGCACCATTTAGCAAAAGAACAAATTTGGTGGTGGTGGGAGGAGGGCATCTTGTCTTGTGCTCATGTCGCCAGAGAAACTTATTTCGTTCCTGGCTTGCCAAAAACTCTTGCTAGGCCCCGACCTTTGAGCAACCCCGTAAAGTGTAGTTATATATCACTTACTTTGCACCAAACTGATTCGCAATGTTCATCTACTGAAAAAAGTTACAATTTTAATTTTGGAACTATAACACGTGGGAATGACTATTATAATTTCCACAAATAAATGGGACACCATGTTATTGGCAAATTAATGTCCTAATCTGCCAATAATAACTGTAACCGGTCCTCAATCATACATACATGCATGCACATAATACGGGGTGCGGGCCTCCCCCCTGAAAGTAATTTGTCCAGGGCCCCGAACTGTCTAAGTCGGTCCCTGCCCCGTCCCCATACGATTCTACGCCCACGAACATGTACAACGTTTTGAGCGAAAGTAATTGAAAACCCATTAAAAATCGCCTTTTTTGTAGTCTGAAAAGTATGTTTCAAAAACGTGTAGGCAAAGATCCTTTGATTTACTTTCTTACGTTCCCTGAAACAATGGCGTGCTGCCTATGGTTTGCATAATTACACTTGTGCTCCAATTTGCTCTTGACTAGACCATCTTCAATGGCAATTTATTTTCATAAATTTCTCTGGGAATTTCACCACCTGTCCTTGCCTTTTCTCTGCTCTGCAGCTTGTCTGTAATTCAGAAACAATTTTCGTGCTTCCAGGAAGCGTTTAAAGCTCGGGGATCTGTTCTTAACAAACCACTAAGTCTTCAAACAACTCCTGAAATGAATACTAAGTAAATACTGCATCTAAGCTCTACAGCTGAAAGGAGGAAAACTCATTGTTCAGGTGATGGCATCTAGATGGCGGTACGTTCGCTGTGAAGTTGCTCCATTAGGATTCATCTGCAGAATTCTCTGTTCCTTAAAATGCCAGAGAGCAAACTGTTTTAATCCCAGAAGGAGTAAAGAAACAGCATGAGCATGCATGCGGGGGTGGTTGGCATTCAACAGGTCTGTAGTAATCTCAGCGTCGATTGGTTTGTATGGATATTGATCGGCCAGACACCGCCCGCGTCATTCCAAGATACACCAAGAGGAATTCGCCAAGGTACAAACGTCTCTGCCCACGAGTTGCTCACTGCTTTGCGCAAAAGCGTACAGGAGAACATTTGCTTCTCTGAACTGTAACTAATCGCTGTATTGCAGGCTTATGGTGTCCGTATTCCACGGGGAATGGTTTCAGGTTCAGAAATGTCATTATTACAGCTCAGCAACGAGAAACTTTCACGAACATGTTTTCTGCTCTTTCCTTAATTTAGAGAGACAGGGGAAATGAAGAACGACTTGACTTCTTCGAATTCTTTCAAACCCACCTGAAAGAAAGTGCGCATGATTTCACAAAATAACCCGAGTCAGCGTTTCCTTCTCGACCGTAAGGTAATTTTACTGCGCTTTAGTAGCAACGACAGTCGAGTCCAAAAGGTGTGTTCGGGTGGCGGGGATTCTTCCTATGATTATGAGAGAGAAAATCTAAACGACATCTTGTTCCCTTTTGTTTCATCAATCATGTGTAGCTACGTAAAGAATGCACAGAATATTCTTTTCGTGATTAATAATTCCAAGACAATGTAAGGAAAGATACCATTCCAAAATTCAGAAAACTGGGAATATGAATCATTTCCAGTTTTCCGAAAACCCTCAAAAATTAATATTTTCCAGTGTTTTTTTGAAACGCTCGCCGCCCAAGAAAATAAAAATTAATAAATAGACGGAGTGAATCTGCAAGTGTTTTTAATAAATAAGATGTTTCATTAATTGCTGGATTTTCTCCCCAAGTTTCTAAGTTTCTTCCACAACGGTATGTCTTTAGCACGGTGTATGATAGTTAGGTGAACAGGACCTAGCTACCGGGAGGGCGGTTGTCCACCCACAATGGTCATTCCAGGGGGGGGGGGGGGGGGTTAAATTCATGCTCGGAGGGATGTAAAAATAGAAATTGTAACTAAAAAAGAAAGTTATACCCTTCAGTATTTTCTTTTTAAAGACTTTGGTAAGTTTCATACAGTATTATGCAGTTAACTAGGGTACAGAGTAACATACACTGTGAGGAGTATACATTTCATATCCGTGAAGGGAATTTCCAAAAACAGTGAATGGAGACGTAGAAAACAATATGTCTAATCTCCATGACCTTTCCGAACATGTTGGAATGAAGAACTAATTAATCATCTGGGCTCTGTCGCAGAGCGTTTCCTGTGCGTTTAACCTTGAACGGAATTTTTCCGAGCCCTATACCCGTAAAGCTTTTTCCTATTTGTTGCGTTCACTATTCGATACTTATTCGTTCTGCGCTGGTTTGTTTTTCGTTCTGCATTTCTGTGGAGTGTTGTGTTCTCGACGTTCACATGATGTTTACGATGTACTTGATATTTACCTAGTTATTACATTTTTAATAAAATTATGTCAACAACCTGAAATGAGATTTTTGAACGATTTTTTCCTATAACGGCGGTGTGTGAGAAAGTAAAAATTACGTACTATTCGAGTGGAACTCGAAGGGGCGTAATTTTAAGCCTCGCCCTCCCAGATAAGAAAAGCTTGCCACTGTCCTGCAGGTGACACAACTCCTCATACAGTTAACATTTAGAAAAATGGATCGTTTATGTTATATAGCTCACCAGAGGGCGTGCAGGAGTTGCAAGTCAATCGTTTACCCTAATCATCGCAGGAATACATAGTGTTTACGATTTCATCAGTGCTAAATCTGTATTTATCACTAGTATTTCTTAGTAATTATTTTGTGTAGTTGTGTAGTACTGAAATTCCGGAAACGTTGAAGTTCCTGTACAGGAGGCAACTCTTTTTTACGCTTTCCAACCATAGGTTGAAGAAAGCGTATTTGCTCCAGCTTTGTCTGTCTGTCCGCACGATAACTCGCGTAAAAATGGTTCGATTTCGATGAAATTTCAGTATGTGGTAGGGGACCAACTGGGGACGAACCGTATTGAAAATGGACGAAATGGGGTCAAAGGTCAGAACATAGGAGAGGGATCCATTCCATTCTATTGCCCTTATGCGTCATAACTTGAGTAAAAATGGTTCGATTTCAATGAAATTTTATTATGTGATAGGGAATTACCTGGGGACGAACCCTATTGAAACTGGACGAAATGGGGTCAAAGGTCAGAACATAGGAGAGGGATCTATTCCATTCTATTGTCATATGCGACATAACTTGTGTAAAAACTGCTCAATTTCGATACAATTGTAGTATGTGGTAGAGAGCCACCTGGGAACGAACCCTGTTGAAAATGTACAAAATGGGTTCAAAGGTTAGGACATAGGAGCGGGATCCATTCGGTTGCCCTTATGCGTCATAACTTGATTAAAAATGCTTCGATTGAGACAAAACTTCATCATGTTGTTCCGGAAGTATATATACTTAACCGGTTCTGTTGAATATCATCGAAATGGGATCGAAGGTCAGGTCACAGGGGCGAGATTTATTCCACAGCCATTATCCCCATAACTTTTTTTTTTTTTTTTTTTGATTGGAGGTTTAACGACCACCATGAGCAACTCAATGGGCTATAAGCAGTCGCCCGTCCCTAATTTAGGGTCACTGGTTCCAGGGAAGGGAGAGAGCCAGTGCCGTAAGACAAACACAACATCCATGCCTCACCGGGATTCGAACCCGGACCCCTTTCGGACGAATGATCAGAGGCCAGCGCCTTAGACCACTGCGCCACCGGGGCGGCCCCCCATAACTTGAGTAATGATCTCTGGTATATTGGAAAGCGTATAATAATCAATGCATTGCATGATTTTACTAACTTGTTAATTTAGAGGAGACTAAATTTATAGTGCAGCTGTGTGTCGAACTAGGATCAGTTCAATTCTTACGTTTTTGATATAAGGTGAAAGCGTTTAGTATCGAACTGTCGCACAGGTTATTCGACATGCAAAGATCATGTATAAACTTTTAAAGCCCCAACAAAGTAAAAAATGATCATTAATTTATCTTTTGATATCAATAGAACTCCGGCAGTGCAAGTTGTTTACATTACATGTTCGCGCCGCTATTTATATATTTATAAATGGTGGTGCGCGTGAACAATAGCAATCGCGCATAGAAAATCATTTAGTTTTTTTTTTCTAATAAAGAAAAAGTATTTTACGATGAAAAAAACTATTAACCACCGCTTTAAGCTTGCTGTTCTAAATTTTAAAAAGAAATTATCCTACATAAAGGTGCGAAAGCATGAAATACAACGCTTGCTTACTAATCTATACAATTTAGCAAACATAAATATGCATATATATCGTTATAATTGACGACATCCCTCCTGTTAGACACAAAAGTGCATGTTTAAGCGCTTCAGGTTTTGTTTTTTTCATTCCAAACAAAATAGCATTCTTAAGAAAACCAATATTTCTGCCGCTTCTTTCCGTAAGAATGCATAGGTTGTCTAGAGTTATCGGCCCACATGTTGATCGCGCCATCTAGTGATAAATGACATTAACGGGAGATTTTAGTTTCCAGAGTTGTACCGCACCTGTCTATTATTTACTGTGGTCTTGAAACAGTCCCCTCCATGCCACTCCCGCATGCTTTCGAATTTCATCCACCTATCTCCCACATGGTCTTCTTCTGAGTCTTCTCCTGTTCCTTGGAATACAGTCTAAAATTTCATCGCTGGTCCATTCTTCTGGCACTATGTTCAGCCCATTGTCATTTCAGGGATTTTACTCTGATTGTGATGTCTTCCACTCTTGTCATTTTCCTGATCCACGAGTTTCTTTTCTTATCTTTCCTGGTTACACCAAGCATGCATCTCACCATGCTTCTTTCCACTGTAAATATACTTATTTATAGGAAAACAAGGCATTTATGTGCGAAGTATTATATAAACATTCCAAATCCGTCTCTCCGGAACGCTCGACGTCACACCAATGTCGGCATTGTTGCGTCATCTCTTACCGATCGTCATCACTTATCGATCACAGTATTATATAAACATCCAGATCCGTCTCTCTGGAACGCTTGACGTCACACCAACGTCTGCATTGTTGCGTCATCACACGCGATCACTTTGAGATGTCAAGGGGATCGCGTGCTAATTTTGGAACATTGGATTATCAATGACTCGAGTACTATTTATCCGATCTACAAAATTCGAATTGAATTCTTAATATCACGGCAAGTTGCGTTTGTATATTAATTTAATTTAGCACAATTCGAATATTAATTTGTACGTTTTAATTATTTCTTACTCTTTTAATTTAACTAACTTTCCGAGTTTAGTGCTGATTTTATTAAACATTTTGCAAAATATCGATCTATGTAAACGCTGTAACCTACAATAAAAGCTGAAATCTTGCGATGTCGAAGTGAACAAAATTGCATCTAAGAACAGATTTCGCCACAATTGTCGATAATTTAGATAGTTCCGATTTGTAATGCCAGATGACGCATTATTTTGTAGAAAAGGCTTCGGTATGAAGTTTCAAACTAACCTCCGAATAGGACAGTCCAAAACAAGCCGTGAACAATAACATGTGTGCCGGAGAAAAAGTAATTTAACGCGAAAAATCAAAGCAAAAGTTATTAAGGTAAGTTTACACGAAAAAAAAAAAAAAAAAAAAAAAAAACTGGACTACAAGGAAAACTGTTAAACAACAAATACTTCGCACAGAATGTTTATTTATCGAGAGCTCTTTTGAAAAACGGAAATAAATAGCATATAATTTTCAGTTCTAACAGGAATGAGTTCTTGCTATATAAATTTTTATTATATTTCCTTAGAAAAGAGCCGGTGTCTATTTGATTTGTTTTCAATCTGCTTCAATTAAAAACTTCACCGTCTTAGGACAGGAAACACCCCCTATATATTAATATTTATTTAAAGCTTCAAAACAACCGTCCTAGGACGGACTATAGGCTAGGCTATAATAATAAAATTGCCGTGTCCGTCTGTCTGTCAGTCGCCTGCAGAAAAAAAACTACTAAACTCAGAGATTTGAAATTTGACAGAAACCTGCACAGAAGCTTCGGTGTGCTACTTTTAAAACCTCGAAGCTTCCCCCTCCCCTTTTCCGAAATTCAAATTTTTAAATAATTTGTTAATTTGTAAAGCTTTGAAACATTGTTGAAATTTAATCTTGCCGTGTACTGTGTCATAAGCTGACGTAACCATAGTTCATTTCACTCTTTCGCAATATTATTTTATTCAAGAAGAGTTAGAGAGTAGAAATCCGTTTATTTGGTGTAACGAATATTTGCACAACTGGACGAAAAGATGCTATAGCTTTCACCATCACGAATGGCTTCGTCAGGCCGAAGTAGCGTCTAAGATAAACTAAGTTCTAAAAACATTAAATTCAAACATGGTAAGTTGAAAGTTGACGTATGGCTCGTTCCACGTATGCGTCTAATATAAATCATGATCTGTTGTCACGGAGTAGTGCGCGCCACATGTAAGGAAGATCTGCTGAAACATCCTCATTGGAGCTGTTATTGTTGACCCAAATCTCCAAAGTCTCACGAAACGCTGTGTTTTTAGTGTCTACGTAAGGGGGCGATCTTCACCAAATTGTCCCATTTAGGTGTGACAGCGTGGAGATTGGCCGCTCTGACAGTAAAACTGTGGTCAGTTTTTTCAGTTTAACGTCTCTTTTGTGTGAGCGAAATTTCTTGAGCCATGTGGTTGCGGTGCTGTGGTCCACTGAACCTCCCCCTTTCACATGACAAATGTTTCGTATTGCTTGAGCAGCGTTATGGCCGAGTTCACACTCGTAAAGCAAAAGTTCCCTAATCAGCCAGTAGTGGCTGTTCATGGTTTAGGCGTCCCAACCACAGACAGAACGACGACATGCAATGGTGTTCACAGCAACGACTACCACTTTATATCCCTTTCGACTGACTGCAGTGCGCGACCTGAACTAGTTTAAACACGTGACATACTAGCCGCAGCACATGCGTTTATGCAAATATTGAAAAACTTGTCGACTCATCCTCTGTATGTTCGTCATTTGGTATAACATATTAAATATCATATACCCAATGAGTATAAGTAATTACATTTTGACATAGAGTCCTACTATCTCTCTTCAGTCATAATTGACACTTTATGTCACTTTCGGATGTATTTAAGTTTTTAAAAGATTATCGGGAAAATGGATTTGCTAAAGTAAAGTTTGCGGCATGCGAGTTTTCAGCTACCTTAGAAATAACTCCCGAATTTCCTTACAGAAGAACAAGTTTGAAATCGAATAAAAAAGAAGCAATATGATTATGAAAGTAAAGATAAAACATCGCTCCATAACCCAGATTTTTTTTAAATTGATTTTTTCAACACAGTTGTAGACACAGCTATAAATTCAATACAAGGTCGTTATGAAAAAAATAAAACATCATAGTTCAGATTTCATGTTTTTGTATGAAATTAGCTCCTTAGTTAACTGGACGTCCGGAACACCGTTACAACATTGCAAAGATTTGGAAATTATTCTCACGGTGAATGATGCATCTCTTATTGATGCAGTGGAACTCTTTGAAGAATTAAAATTGCTGTGCCTGAACAAAAATCTTGACCACAAGACGTGGTAAAGCTGATTTATGACGGTAATTTAAAAGAAATTTATCCGAACACAGCAACTGCGTTGCGTATTCTTTTGACAATACCAGTAACGGTGCCGAAAGCAGTTTTTCAAAGTTAAAGCTTGTAAAGAATCATCCAAGGTCAACTATGACTGAAGAAAGACTAGTATGATTTTCTGTTTTATCAGCGGAAGCCAAAATGGCTTATAGTTTCAATCTAAAAGATGTTAAAGATTTTGCTAGAAAAAAACAAAAAAACAAACCAGAAGTAGATTTTGAATTGTTTTTATAAGCATTTTGTAACTCAATAGTTCAACAATAAATTATATTTAAATTGAAAGCAGGTTTTATTAATTGTTTTTGGTAAGTATTTTGGAATGCAACAGCTTAATAATAAAATTACATCAATACACAGTTATTTTTCTATTTACTTTTGCGCTAGGGAAGGGCAGTAGCTACCGGAAAGGCAGGGAGGACGGTTGCCCTCCCAGAATGGTCATTCCAGGGGGAGTAAATTCATGCTCTGGGGGATGTAAAATATAGAAATTGTAACTAAAAAAAGGAAAGTTATACCCTGCAGTATTTTCCTTTTAAAGACTTCTTAGTCTCATACAGTATTCCACGCAGCTAACCAGGATACAGAGTAACATATACTATGAGGTCTGAACATCTTATATCCATGAAGAGAATTTTCTAACAGTGAATAGAGGCATGTGAAAACACAAATTTGTCCGTGACGGGGATCGAGTTAGCGCCCCCTCACTCGGGAGTAAGTTGCTCTCCCAACTAAGCTACACGGATGGAATGTACAGCTGCAGATTTGTCGTCTTGACACGTGCTTTACCTCTGCAGTACGTCACATCATCTCTCTTTAATTTTTTTTTTTTTTTTTTTTTTTTTTGGACGTCGGACTACGTCTAACTCCGCGGATAGTATGGGGCGACTTACGGCCGACCACCTGTGACAAAAATACAGGTCCCAATTGAAATCATTATAGTGTTAAAAATACGTGCCGCACACTAATCGTGTTGGCATATTCGTAAACAACATGGAGTCCAACTCGCATACTTACGCAATACATCGAGGTGTTCGCGACGCTCCCCTCGCACCTTGTGAGAACGCCTGAAAGTAGCCGCGATCAAACAAAAATCCAACACACCGATCGTAGCCCTACGTTCCAAACTTACGGCTCAATCAGAACTGAGCCTACCTGTTTTGCTTTTTTATTTTATTTGAAAGGAAGTAGGAATTATTCATTAATTCCAGATGATGGGTGGAATGAACATCACACGTTTTTCAAAGAACCCAAGGCCAGTGCATCCGTTCTTACGTTCGGGCGCCAATGTGAATGCACAAAACAAATTTGTTCGTGACGGAGGTCGAATCGCGCCCCTCACTCCGGAGTAAGTTGCTGTTCCAACTAAGCTACACGGACGGAATGTATCGGTGCAGATTTGTCGTCTTGGCACGGGCTTTACCTCTGTAGTACGTCACAGGCATACATATATATATATATATATATATATATATATATATATATATATATATATATATATATATATATATATATATATATATGTATGCCGATATACCTAACATCCAGAACATTTCCGAACATGTTGACATGAACAAATAGTTAATCATTTGTGCTGTGTTGCAGAAAGTTTTCTGAGCGTTTAACCTTGAACGGAATTTTTCCAAGCCCGGCTCCTAATAGTTTCTTCCTATTGTTACGTTTTTGCCCGATACTCATTCGTTCCGCATTTCTGTGGAGTGTTGTGTTGTCGGCGTTCACATAACGTTTACGCTTTACTTGATCTTTACAACCTGTGGTTCTTGGGCATTTACATAGGTTTTACATTTTAATAAAACTATGTCAAAAACCTGAAGGGCAATTTTTGAACGATTATAATACTTTCCTATAACGGCCGTGTGTGAGAAAGTAAAAACCACGTCTTATTTGAGTGGAACTCGAAGTGGCGTAATTTCGAACTCGAAGGGGCGGAATTTTGAGCTCGAAGGGGCGGAATTTCAAGTCTCGCCCTCCCAGAGCGCTAAGGGCGGGACTGCATCTCTTGCCTGAAGGTGGCAGAACTTCTAGGGACGGGCCTGTTCACACCCACGTCAAGTGGAAAATCTTCTGAAATCCCCAAGTCAACTTTTTAACAATCACAGAAAGTACATTTGTTTTGTAGGTTAGATCTGTGACGTACTTCAAAAATGAGTGGGAAACAGCGAGCGGGATATTTTTTTCTGAAGAAAAATCGGGATATTTTAACGGCGACGATCCTTTTTTCCCCCGCTGTGCCTACAAAACATTGTCGTTAACGGCTGATTCCAGTAAATGGGGAAACACTCTAAAGAAAAAATATCTGTGTGTTAGTGCTGCGTAAATTTCGTTATAGCGCATTAGTACGTATTTCAGTTTGTTTTTTTTTTTAGTATAAAATATGCCCATTATTTCAACTGAGTTTTACACAGCATTTTGAAAGCGTACTGCAATAAATTTTTAGTTTCTTATACTCTAATTTATTTTTACATTAAGGTGAATACACTTATAAGCTCTGCCCTATGTTTCCAGTGGTAAAAACTTCTGTAGTAATTTTTTTCATGATTAATGTTATTCCCAGGGATAAAAATTTGCACATCGATAAAAATAATTTTAAATTACGAGTATACATAATAGGCATATTTGCTGCAACTTAACCATAATTGTATTAAAAATCCATATTTTTCCCTTGAGTAGTGTTTGACATCTGATAATAGATGGCGCCACCTATACAGATAGCTGACTAATGTAATCATGTCGCATTTTTTTCATTAATTTAATTGATTTTTGGAGTGGAATCAACACTATCTTGAGTCTTACCATACGATCACAGATGAGGAGAGACAGAGGTCCAAATCTCGTGTTTATGACAGCGCCCCAGTGGTCGGACATGAAACTACGATAGCGTTTGTCACGTGATACGGTACCAGTGGCTATATAAGTAGCACCGTGGAGAAAATCTCAGGTTAGATCCCAGGCAGGTAGGTATAAGTAGCACCGTGGAGAAATCTCAGGTTCGATCCCAGGCAGGAACGAATGCTCGAACCACTAAATATCTGCTGTCCGTCGGATGGGCACGTTAAGCCGTCGGACCCCGGGTACTAAGTCGGTAATAAATAAAGACGTCTTCTTCCCCTTTCTACCTCGCTTCCGTGTCATTTTCCTATCAGGCATTCTAGCCCAAATCTCCTAGCTTCCTAATTCTAAGGGTTGTTTAAGACCTGGGGTCAGACATTTCCCTCCTAAAATCCTCTACCAAGGATCTGATCTGATCTGAGTTGTAAACTCTTGAAAAAAAGAAAAAGAAAAAGGCAGACGGTTACGGTTCGACGTTTTAGTTCCATGTCCGTCCACTGGCGCGCTGTTCTATTGAGAACTCCGGAGCCAAATTGTTGCCATGTTTCTCTATGGAAGATTTCCCTCTGTGTCTCCTGCTCTGTGAGTGCGCTAGTCTGGGTTTAGAATGATTTGAGCCACTTAAGTAAAATTATCTGACAATCATTTAGTTGAAAATGCCACAGAATGGGCTGCCGGTTCATTTCGGAATTAATAATCAGCAGCACCTTCGGTTCTGTTAACATTTTTAGCTAAATTATAATCAAAATATTTAATCTAAGTGGCTCAAATCATTCTGAACATTCCGTATAATCACATGGTTAGACTCAAGAGTGTTAATTGCATTCCGAAAATTAATAAAATTATTGAAAAAAAAAAATGCGACATGATTACAATCAGTCAGCGACCAGTATAGGTGGCGACATCTTTTAGCAGATCTAGAAACACTACCCAAGGAAAAATTATTGATTTTTAATGCAACTATGGTTAAGATTTAACAAATATTAAATATACTAGGCTATAATTTAAAGTTATTTTTTATCGATGTGAAAATTTTCGTCCATGGGAATACATTAATTGTGAAGAAAATGTCTGCAGAAGTTGTTACTATTGGAAACATAGGGCAGAGTTTTTAATGGGATCCACCTTAAGCGAAACCAACAAAAAATGTTAACTTAAGCCTAAGCTCCGAACAACGGCCACTTTTCTGTGGTCCTAGCAATAACCGATATTCGGGTATCACTGCACTATGTTAAAAGAAATTTGCTCTCAAAATTTTTAGCGTTTAGGTTCAATTCATAAATGATTCTTTACTTCGAAACGCTTCTGAGCCTAGCAGTTTGAGGAACGAAGTTAAGGAAAATCGATTTTCCTTACTCAAGCTATTCCATCGGAAATTTCTCGTCGAGGGAGGGTACCTGACTTCCTTATTCATATGCGAATATATATGCAAATATGCATTATAAGCACGCTCGTGTGACGTATGTCAGCTTGGCAGTGCTGTTGACCTGTTTGTCATTTAAATGTCACGCGACAAACGCACGCTTATCTTGAGCGCAAGTCTCGGCGATGACTTAATTAATTAGTCCAATTAACCGCGTTTATCACGTTCATAACGAAGCGACACTGATATGAATTATTAGTTCTTGTCACGCAGTGTCAATTATGTAACTATTGCCCTTAATTCTCTATGAAGTCAGGAAACAGTAAGGCATGCACTATAAGTTCGCTTGCCCTGAAAACAGAAAGTATAAGTTTCTCTGTGAAGTTATTGCATATTGCAAAATAGTACTTTCATTGAAAACAGAAATTGCAGCTACTTTATCAGGTATGTCTTTTTGTTAGTTTAAAAAATTGTCATCTACGCCTAGATGTTTGGTTTAAAAATTGTGGTTATTTTATTAGGCATACCTACAGGAGTTGAACAGAACGGTGTGAGCATCACGCTCAGAGACGTGACTTTTAATGCAGCTGCGTACATCGCAATACGCAAAGGTATCCACCACTTTTTGGTTGTAAGAGCTTTGTTCAGAACCTTAAGTTTAAGTGCATTTAAGTTGGACAGAATTATGTGAACACCACGCTCAGAGACTTAACTTTTAATGCAGCTGCGTACGTCGCAATACACAAAGGTATCCACCACTTTTTGGTTGCAAAAGCTTTGTTTAGAACCTCAAGGTCCTGCTTAAGTGCATTTAAGTTGGACAGAAGAATGTGAACACCACGCTCAGAGACGTTACTTTTAATGAAGCTGCGTACGTCGCAATACGCAAACGTATCCACCACTTTTTGGTTGTAATAGCTTTGTTTAGAACCTCAAGGTCCTGCTTAAGTACATTTAAGTTGGACAGAATAATATGAACACCACGCTCAGAGACGTTACTTTTAATGCAGCTGCGTACGTCGCAATACGCAAACGTACCCCCCCTACGTCGCAATACGCAAACGTACCCCCCCCCCACTTTTTGGTTGAAATAGCTTTGTTTAGAACCTCAAGGTCCTGCTTAAGTGCATTTAAAGTGTCTTATTGCAAAATTTCTTTCAGGGAGACGACGAAATGAGCGACCTAACGGAATTTGAAAGAGGGCTGATTGTTGGTGGCCGGCTAGTTGGTGTCTCCGTGACAACAGCCGCCAGGGTAGTAGGGGTATCTATGTCTAGCGTCATGACAACATACAATGTTCGTAGCAAAACCTCATCTGCGGAACACAAGAACGGGAAAATGACCATGACTGATAGAAACAGGATAACAATAAAGATAACTGTTACCCGTAATAAGACCACGGCGCTGAAAATTAGTTCCGAGCTCAATCTGCATTTCCAGACCCCAATATCATCAAAAGCAATGCGCAGGGTACTGCATAAACAAGTTATTCATGCAGAGCTGATACTGCAAAACTTCTGGTGACCCGGGTGAAAGCACAACGGCAACGACAGCGGTGCTAGCAGCATACAGCGAGGACTGCCGATGCGTGGGAGTGTCTAATGTGGTCGGATCAATCCACATTCACATTATTCTCCGCTGTAGGACGTGTGGAGAACACCGTCCGAAGCGTACAACCCAGACTGTCTGCTCTCAACAGTGCAGCATGGTGGTGGTTCTGTCATGGTGGTGGGCGGTCACATCGTGGTTTTCAGCAGGTCGCCTGATCACCTTGAAAGGACGGATGTCTGGGAGGGCGTATGAAACCATTTTGACTGACCAAGTCCATCCAATGGTTCAGGTATCGCTCCCTGCAGAGGATGCCTGCTACATATTTTTTAGGTCATAATACGATATCTGCTACATATATTTTAGGTCATAATTCGTCATTTGTCCATTCACAGAATTTATTAATACATTTCGCCAGTTGCCTTTGTCATAACAGTTTAAAGTTCGCATTTCTTCCTGAAAGTGTTCAAGGGATGTTAATCTCTCGCATTCAGAAATGAAGGAGCTGTTGTACGTGCGTTGCAAGATAAAGATGTCGTTCACAATGTTGAAGATTCTCTGTGGGCTGTTTTATCATTACTGTGTCTTCGAGCCACGACTACCATCTGAGCTCGCTGCAGAGTTGTCGTCTTGACACATGTTTTCACCTCTGTAGTACGTCACATGATCTCCCACTTAATTTTTTCCCCCTTTGAAGCGAAATAGGAATTTTTCATTAATTCCAAACAATGTGTGGAACAAATATCGCACACTTTTCGAAGAAACCAACGGCCAGTATATCCATATTCCACAATCGGCCGCAGTGTTTCTTTCAGGCATACATCCAGGGGGGAGAAGCCCTCCCGGAAACGACCATTCGCCCCCCCCCCCCGGAGACATTTTAGGTCACCGAGCCAAAGTTTAATAAATTCAGGCTATGATGAAAAAGGAAGTTTCGTTTCTTTTTATGATACAAATATTTCTTCAATTTTTTTTTTATATTTGTTCAAATTTTACTAGTTACAATTTATTTTATTAAAAAGTGTATTACGACGCATGGTATTCTTCAAAATATAATAAGTAGACTAATCATACCTAATTGTCTGGGGATCGTCATTCAGGAACAAGAGTGCGTTGAATGCATTTTAACAGATAAAAAGTTCAAGGCTGCGGAACCTCCCCCTTCCCTTCTTTAGCTGAAAACAGTTTGTTATTCCTGAAATGTTTGAAGAAGTAATTACTACATCAGGTATGTATATAAAATCTTTCTTCGGGGGGGGGGGGACGAAAATAGGAAGTTTTTGAAATCCACCATCTGGAACAAAATTAAAGTTAATGAAAAATTGAAGAAAAATTAAAGCATATTTTTTTCAAATGTAAGTTGATACATTTTTATTAAATTAAGGTATTTTTTTCTAATGTAGGTCGCATTTTAACCAAAAAAATAAAAAATAAATGAAGCATTTTCCGGGGGGGGGGGGCTTTAAATGCGCCCCTGCGCTAGATATATAGTAATTACTTCTATATACAGTAGTTAAAAGTATATCATCATCATAATCATCATTGTCAACCATTATCAATCCACTGCTGGACGAAGGTCTCCCTAAGTTTCCTCCACAACGGTCTGTCTTGTGCCAGTCTCCTCCATGTCACTCCCGCATACTTTCGAATTTCATCCACCCATCTTCCATGTGGTCTTCTTCTGGGTCTTTTCCTGTCCCTTGGAATCCAATCTAAAATTTCGGCTGTCCATCGATGGTCTGTTCTTCTGGCAGTATGTCCAGCCCATTGCCATTACAGGGATTTAACTCTGATCATGATGTCTTCCACTCTTGTCCTTTTTCGGATCCACGAGTTCCTCTTCTTATCTCTCCTGGTTTACACCAAGCATGCACCTCTCCATACTACTTTGAGTTGTCTGCAGCCTTTGTATGTCTCTTTTAGTTAAGGTCCACGTCTCTGCACCATACGTAAGCACTGGAAGGATGCATTGATCAAACACTTTTCTTTTAAGACATAATGGCATATTGCTCTTGAAAATTATGCTGTTTCTTCCAAAAGCTCTCCAGGCAAGTTTTGTACGCCGATTAATTTCTTCATCAATGTGACCCTCACTTGATATCTGCTGTCCAAGATAAACGTACTTGTCTGTTATCTCCAGCTTTTTCCATCTATCGATAAATCTTCATTTCTTGTAAAAGCATTGAACATCACTTTTGTCTTCTGAAAGTTCATTTTTAATCCCACTTCCTTACTCCTGTCAGCAAGTTCCTGGATCATACTCTGCAGCTCTGATGGGGTAGTTGCAAAAATGACTATGTCATCAGCAAAACGAAAGTGGGTTAGATAATCTCCATTAATCTTTATCCCTTTGTTTTCCCAGTTCAGTGATTGAAAGACATTTTCCAATGTGGCATTAAAGAGCTTCGGAGATATGGTGTCACCTTGTCTCACTCCTTTTTCAATTTTTATGTGTGTTGTATTTTCAAACAGCCGAATCTTTGCACTTGCATTTTCATAGATGTTATTAATAATATTAATGTACGCATCTTCAATACCACAGGATTTCAGAGCCATTGTAACTGCTGATGGTTTCACCGAATCAAAGGCTTTTTCATAATCGATAAAAGCCATGCACAATGGAAGTTCATATTCCCTCGCTCTTTCAATTAGTTCTCTCAGTACGTGGATATGATCTATTGTGCTGTAGCCACTCCTGAATCCAGCTTGTTCTCTCGGTTGAGCCATGTCCAGTGTCACCTTCAAGCGGTGTGAAAGAACTTTAGTGAAGATTTTATAAACCACTGATAGGAGGCTGGTAGGTCTGTAGTTCTTGAGATCCTCAATGTCACCTTTTTTATGTAGCAAGATCATTGTAGCGTTGTTCCAATCCTCAGGAATCTTCCCTTCATTAAGGCATCGAGTGAAAATTTGGGCGAGTACTGTTTCGATTTCTCCACTTGCTTCTTGTATGATGTCTACAGTAATTCCATCTTCTCCTGGAGCTTTTCCCCGCTTCATGTTCTTGATTGCATGTGCAACTTATGCTGGGAGGACTGGAAGAACTCTGGTACTGGTACCTTTCATGATGTCTGGATTACATGTATCATCCCTTTCATATAATTTGGAGTAGAAATCTTTCACTCTTGTCAAAATTTCGCCTCTATTTCTTGTTGCAGAACCATCTTCTTTTCTTAGTGCCATAATATGTTTTCTTCACTTACTGAGATGTCCCACATATATATATATATATATATATATATATATATATATATGGGATGTAAGGTCAGGTGATGCGTAACATCACAGCCTCTCCTTGACAAATGTCAACCCCGCCTTCTCGTGGTGCATCCTGTTCCCACTAAAGGGGCTCTGACGACCGCCAATAGCGGTATAACTATACCATCGGGATTAGAGGAAATTCTATCCCACACTCACCAACCCGCTTGGCCAGCGTGGTGAGTTATGGCCAAACCCCTCCAAAATGATTCCACAACTTAAATCTTGGCCCTCAGTCTCCGGCAGCTGGAATGTACCTGGCCAAGGCAGCGGCCAGTGCGACATGAAGGCAGAGGGTGCTAAGAATCCCCGGAGGACCGGACTAGGCTGCCATCTGATGCTGACCTTGGCTACGTACAAGGGACGCTCCCTATCTTCTGATTCAAGGCTTCTTGAATTGGAAGAGGAACTACAAAGGATCGAGTGGGACATCGTGGGGCTAAGTGAGGTAAGGAGAAAAGGAGAAGATCTCATCGAACTGAAAAGTGGACATCTCTTCTACTATCGTATGACAGATACTGGCAGAACTAGTGGTGTTGGATTTATAATAAACAAGAAACTGAAGGATAAAGTTGTAGAAGTTGAAAGTTCCTCTGACAGAGCTGTATGGCTTGTTATCCAACTCTCGAAAAGATACCAGGCTCAGATTATTCAAACTTATGCACCCACCACAAGTCATGCTGAAGAAGAAATTGAAGAATTTTATGAGGAAATTTGTCATCTAAATAATAAAGGTAAGCAGCACTTGAAAATAATTATGGGAGATTTCAATGCAAAAATAGGGCAACGGCAACAGAATGAAACTTCAGTAGGTAAATTCGGTCACGGCCACAGAAACCAGCGTGGAAATACTCTCGTTGAGTTTGCAGAGGCAGAAGGGTTTTTCATCTTGAACTCCTTCTTCAAGAAAAAGCCACACAGGAAATGGACATGGAGACATCCAAATGGGACGACAAGTGAAATTGATTTTATTATGTGTAACAAAAAATTCGTCATAGAAGACTGCAGTGTGCTAAACAAGTTCAACACAGGTAGTGACCATAGATTGGTGAGATGTAAGATGCACCTCAACACTAAACTTGAACGTAGCAAGCTCATAAGACAAACAAAATGTATTGACATAACCAACCTTAAAAAACACCATAATACCTTCAAATTGGAACTGAAGAACAGATTCTCTGCTTTAGGAGGCCTAACATCGGAAGAAGTGGATATTTCTGAAGTTAACAGAAAAGTAACCAAAGCTCTTATGGAAACAGCAACAAAATTAGCTGGGTCTAAGAACAAATTGCATGTGAACAAATTATCAGGAAAAACCAAAATGTTGATGCAAAAAGAAGAGTGATGAGGACAACTAAAGAAGATGTGACTTCCAAAGTGGAATATATAGAGCTATGCAAGACAGTACGAAAAAGTATCACTGAAGACGTAAGGAAATTCAACTGTGAACTAGTAAGGAAAGCAATTGAAAACAACCAAAGCCTAAAGATAGCAAAGGGACATCTCAGTAAGGGAAGAAAACAGATTATGGCACTGAGAAAAGAAGATGGTTCTGTAACAAGAAATAGAGGCGAAATTTTGACAAGAGTGAAAGATTTCTACTCCAAATTATATGAAAGGGATTATACATGTACTCCAGACATCATGAAAGATACCAGTACCAGAGTTCTTCCAGTCTTTCCAGCAGAAGTTGCACATGCAATCAAGAACATGAAGCGGAGAAAAGCTCCAGGAGAAGATGGAATTACTGTAGACATCATACAAGAAGCAAGTGGAGAAATCGAAACAGTACTCGCCCAAATTTTCACTCGATGCTTTAATGAAGGGAAAATTCCTGAGGATTGGAACAACACTACAATGATCTTGCTACATAAGAAAGGTGACATTGAGGATCTCAGGAACTACAGACCTATCAGCCTCCTATCAGTGGTTTATAAAATCTTCACTAAAGTTCTTTCACACCGCTTGAAGGTGACACTGGACATGGCTCAACCGAGAGAACAAGCTGGATTCAGGAGTGGCTACAGCACAATAGATCATATCCACGTACTGAGAGAACTAATTGAAAGAGCGAGGGAATATGAGCTTCCATTGTGCATGGCTTTTATCGATTATGAAAAAGCCTTTGATTCGGTGAAACCATCAGCAGTTGCAATGGCTCTGAAATCCTGCGGTATTGAAGATGCATACATTAATATTATTAATAACATCTATGAAAATGCAAGTGCAAAGATTCGGCTGTTTGAAAATACAACACACATAAAAATTGGAAAAGGGAGTGAGACAAGGTGACACCATATCTCCGAAGCTGTTTAATGCCACATTGGAAAATGTCTTTCAATCGCTGAACTGGGAAAACAAAGGGATAAAGATTAATGGAGATTATCTAACCCACCTTCGTTTTGCTGATGACGTAGTCATTTTTGCAACTACCCCATCAGAGCTACAGAGTATGATCCAGGAACTTGCTGACAAGAGTAAAGAAGTGGGATTCAAAATGAACTTTCAGAAGACAAAAGTGATGTACAATGCTTTTACAAGAAATGAAGATTTATCGATTGATGGAGAAAAGCTGGAGATAACAGACACGTACGTTTATCTTGGACAGCAGATATCAAGTGAGGGTCACATTGATGAAGAAATTAATCGGCGTACAAAACTTGCCTGGAGAGCTTTTGGAAGAAACAGCATAATTTTCAAGAGCAATATGCCATTATGTCTTAAAAGAAAAGTGTTTGATCAATGCATCCTTCCAGTGCTTACGTATGGTGCAGAGACGTGGACCTTAACTAAAAGAGACATACAAAGGCTGCAGACAACTCAAAGCAGTATGGAGAGGTGCATGCTTGGTGTAACCAGGAGAGATAAGAAGAGGAACACGTGGATCCGAAAAATGACAAGAGTGGAAGACATCATGATCAGAGTTAAATCCCTGAAATGGCAATGGGCTGGACATACTGCCAGAAGAACAGACCATCGATGGACAGCCGAAATTTTAGATTGGATTCCAAGGGACAGGAAAAGACCCAGAAGAAGACCACATGGAAGATGGGTGGATGAAATTCGGAAGTATGCGGGAGTGACTTGGAGGAGACTGGCACAAGACAGACCGTTGTGGAGGAAACTTGGGGAGACCTTCGTCCAGCAGTGGATTGATAATGGTTGACAATGATGATGATGATGATGATGATGATATATATATATATATATGTATATATATAGCAAATGGAAAACGTGCCCCCTCTAATTCTCCATTTGCCCCCCCCCGGCCAAAAAGTTCTGAAAGAAACACTGATTCGGGCGCCAATGTGAAAACATAAGTTTGTCCTCACGGAATATCGAACCTGCGCCCCCTTACTCCGGAGTAAGTCGCTCTCCCAACTAAGCTACGCGGACAAACTGTCTGGCTGCAGATGCGTCGTCTTGACACAAGTTTTCACTCTGTAGTACGTCACAAGTGTTTGTTTGATACGACGCAGTTTATTTTCCACCTCTTGGTCCCACAGACCCTGCCTCGTTCGCTTGATATGATCCTGAACAGAAAAGCGGAAATCCCGGTGAAATAGTGGCAAGGGTGTGACGACCAAAGAGGAAGCAGATCTAGCAGCCGCATCAGCACACTCGTTACCTGTGATTCCAACGTGGCCGGGAATCCAGCAGAAGTGGATCCGGAAACCGGACTTTGTGGGCGGATCCCACAAAGTGCAAAGAACGGAGCAAATGTCTCACATTACAAGAAACGGGTGGGTATTGCAGTCCGCAAATGACAGAGACCTCAAAACACTCAATGTATCCGTGTACACCATAGCACGCTGGTGGGAGCTTGACTGAACGTGAGGTGTAAGATGCACAGCATGTATCTCCGCCGGAAAACTCCGTGAACTCGGCAGGAATGCGAGCAACAGAAACTTCATCAATGCAGAAGGGGGACGGATCCCACAACACCAGCCAACCAGCCGTCTTAGATCCTTCTGTGAAAATAAGAATATTCCTCCTTCGGTTCCGGAGACATGATGATTTCAGGATTTCAAGTATTGGTTTGATACGCACTGACGTAACGGTGCTCAGCGAAGAGCTGCTGGTACACTGAACGCAGGGGTTGAGGATTTATCATATTATGTAAAGGCGGTAACCATGACACCAAGAGGGTGCCTTGGAGTATCCTCAATGCCCCTGGTCTCTCCAACAACAGACAAGTCAAGAGCACTGCATCACGAGCTACGACAGTCATACGAAGACCGAATGTTGGAATGCACGAGGGCCGGTAAAAACAAGCACGATTTTGTAAAAACGAGCACGATTTTGATGAAAAACTGCATTGTGCAACGGATGCTCTGGAAGAGATCGAAGTTTCAAGGAAAACTAAAGAGACAGCTGCAGACGGCGTAATTCAAGCGATGATTCGTTAGCATCAGCATAAAGGCTGGGAGTAGCTGACGTGCAAAATGGTCCCATACAAAGATGTAGTGTCTGATGGTGAATGGTATCCAAGGGCCAGAGAACGGAACGACGCGCAGAGCCATACATTATACATCCATAATCCAGTTTAGACCGTATGAGAGAATGGTAGATACGAAATAAAGACATCCTGCCTCCACTGCACGAGACTGCCGAAAAGGTCTTAAGTACCTCTGCATGCACCCCTGGCCACACTAACATGAAAGTAGGGCTTAAACTAAAGATTTCAGGGAGTGGAGAACAACTACATTTTCCTGGCCCTGCCGATGCTATTTTGATAACCTTTCTACGGATAAGTAAACAACGCATTTTCTAGGGGAAAATATGTAGGGATACCAGACGAAAAACACCGGACTCATTATTATTATTGGCAAGTCCAGTTTATATTTTAAAGTTTAAGAAAATTGAAAAATGGCACATCTAGAACTGGGTGGGCGGTTGGTGGGCAAGAAGAATAAGCCATCGCGAGTGACAGCCGGTCTTTCCTTGCAGTGATCCGAGGGACGTTGACAGCCCAGCGCTAAGTACAGGAGATCCTGGGGCCAAATGTGCTGCCTTTCCTTGCGGGGAGGCCCGGAGCCATTTTCCAACAAGATAACGCTCGCCCGCACACGGCTAGGGTTTCTCAGGACTATCTACGTCAGGATTCGACGCTTCCATGGCCTGCCAGATCGCCTGATCTCTCGGCCATCATGCACGTGTGGGACCAAATGGAACGCCAGCTTTCTCCATGTCCCAGTGCTCGTGATTTAGAGCGTCAGTTGCAAGAAGTGTAGGCCAGTCTGTCCCAGGATAACATACGGCGTCTCTTTGACTCCATTCCAGACCGTATCATCGCATGTGTCCGAGCACAAGGCCGTCCAACGCGGTACTAACGTTGACCGGAATGTGTACCGTATGTCCGTGGGAAATCGTCCTGCTGCTGTGATATTGTAATCACTTTATCCTCGGTTTGTGCCATCTCACTACTAAAACCCCATTTGAAATCGACGCCTCCTTCTTGGTGCGCGGATTGTTATGACAATGAGTGTATTATCAGATCAAACTCTAATCTCATATTAGATTAGTCAAAGCTGTCTTAACATCTCTCTTCAAAGCAATTACAACAATTTCCCGCTATAGCCGAATTCAAACGAGAGTCAGCTATTGTACACGATCACTCTTATAGCTCTGGTTAACATACGTCAGTCAATTTTTGATCTTAAACCACGTTGCCACCAAAATTCAGCGAGAGAGAAAATGTAGTGATAAGTTAAAAACTGCTTAAAGAGAATGAAACAAAATTTACAGGGAACCATAAAGGAAAGTTAAATTAGACTACACGTTACTGAGTTCGTTGCGTTGGTACACAGCATGAGCTTTATCTTTTAGGAGCAGTTCACTACAGAGTGATTCACTCAGGTCTTTACCCAAAAAAAGCGCTATAATTTCGAAAAGGGAAAACATTTCTAGCTGAAATTTGAACACGAAGTGCCGTACGTTCTGACATTCGCATCCATGTCTGCGCCGTTTGGCTCGTACGGCGTCTGGTGGGAACCGTTTCGCGCCATTCTGTTTGTCCGTCGGCTAGCGTCGAGTACGATGGTGTTCACGATTGCTGAGAGCGTGTTCATCGTTCTAAGTTATTGGAATTCCGGCTCTTTCAAGGAGTGTCAGAGAGAGTTTAAGAAGAAATTTCCCGGTCGGGAACCACCTGTGAAGCCAACGATTTCTAATCTTGAGAAGAAACTTGAGACAACAGAAAGCCTTGTTGATACACATTCAGGAGGGCGACCCGCAATGTCAGAAAACACTGTGCGGTGTGTGAAAAAGAAGTTGTTGCAGTCTCCAAAGAAATCGTTACGCAGGCTATTTGCAAGAAACAGGACTGTTATATTCCACCTGCAAGAGGGCTGCAAAAATGGGTAAACTGAAGCCATATCGTGTTACAGTTGTTTGTGAGATGTTACCAATTGACATGCCGAAGGGAATGCATTACTGGCGGTGGTTTAAGGAATTTGTCAGTCAAAATCCAGGCGTATTAGACATAACGCGGTTCACGGACGAAGCTTGGATCCTCCTTTCAGCTTACACCAAGAATACACGGGTATGGGCGAGTGAGAATCCCCATGTCACTCACGAGGAAAGAATGCATCCCATAAGGATTGGTGTATGGTGCGTTATTTCAGGGAACCGGATAATCGATCCCATTTTCTTTGAACACACTGTCAACACAGAAGTGTATCTCAGTATCTTCACGCAGTTCGTGATCCAGTTGGATGATATTGAACTGAAGAATGGCTTCTTCCAAACGAATAGTGAGGCTTGTCACACTTCCAATGCCAGCATGGCTGAGATTCGAAGTTTCTTCGGCGATCGGGTTATCTCCGAAGGTTTGTGGCCGCCCAGGTCTCCAGATTTAACCCCACCCGATTACCTTATAGGGTCATCTGAAAGGTACTGTATACAGCAATAAGCCTCTGATTATTCGGCAGTTGAAAAACTACACCACACAGGAAATTGAAGCAATAAATACCAGCATGCTGAGGCGTACATTTGACAATATGCAGCGACGAGTTGATTGATCTCTGTCTAGATGCAAATGGCGGACATTTTCAACATCTTCTCTGACATCGATGTGATTGTGAAAAGGTAAGGCACTTCGTCTTCAAATTTCAGCTTGAAATGGTTTCCCCTTTCAAAATTATAGCGCTTTTTTTGGGTGAAGTCCCGAGTGAATCACTCTGTACAATATATACGCACAGAGACGTCTGAAAAAGAAAAAAGCCTTTTTTAAGAAGCAAAATAAGAATGTTCTGAATTGGAAATACCTGAATGTCTGCTGTTAGTTCTTTCTAAATGTCACGCTGAGACATTTATTCTGTCGAAAATATGTTTCAATTTGAGACTTGTAGTTTTTTTTTTTTTGAAGCGTGACTTGTCTTTCTGTCTCGCTGTCCTAAGATAACTGGATTCTGACAGTTGTAATTTCTTCCATGTTTGTAGTTGCCAAAAGTGTTGACATTTGTTTGGTGTCCAAACGTCATTGTGCGTCACACCATCTTCACCACAAAGTTGGCAATCTGCCGTTCCCTGAAATGAACTTTGCAAATGGGAGATTTCGGCACATTCTCAGAAGAGAAGGAAAACACTGCTCCTTCTCTCTTTTCCTTTTCCTCTCTGTCTCTCTTTATCTGTGCATGAAGGAGGGTAAATGACTTTTAAGAGAAAACAAATAACATAAACACACGTATTATCTAGAAGATTTTCTTACGTTTACCAATTCCCAGTCGGACTAAAAAAGCCAGCTCTCGTTTTGTGTTAAATGTATTATATACGTAGGGTAAAGGTCACTACGGTCCCACGGGCCTGGCCAAGCAGCGCATTTTAGCACGTCTTTTATAAAAATAGGAAGTGCTTCTTTTTTTTTTTTTTTTTTTTTTTTCGATTGAAGGTTTAACAACCACAGTGAGCAACTCAATGGGTAGCAGTCCCCCGTCCATAATTTAGGGCCACTGGTTCAAGAGAAAGGAGAGAGACAGTGCCGCAAGACAAACACAACATCCATGTCTCACCGGGACACGGAGCCGGACCCTTCTCGGACGAACGGGCATGAGCGGGCGCTTAGACCACTATGCCACCGGGGCAGCTAGGACGCGCTTATAGTATCATTTTGTCAGTCCATCCGTCCGTCTTTGTGTGGACAGCATATCTTTTCAACTATTTGTCCGATCTGAAAAATTCTTTTTACGTTGGAAAACCCGAAGTATGAGAACGCTAATCCCTTTTTTCCGGGTTTTCACTAATGCACAACTTCGCCACTAGAGGGCGTAAATGCAGATGCTATCGAATTCAAAACATATCATTGTTTCTAAATATCCGACTGCCGCCCCGATGGCGCAGTGGTCTAAGCGATGGCTTCTGATCATTCGTCCGAAAGGGGTCCGGGTTCGAATCCCGGTGAGGCATGGATAATGTGTTTGTCTTACGGCACTGGCTCTCTCCCTTCCCTGGAACCAGTGGCTCTGAATTAGCGACGGGCGACTGCTTATAGCCCATTGAGTTGCTCACGGTGATCGTTAAACCTCCAATTAAAAAAAAAATATATACATATATATCCGACTGAAGAAACTTTCTTTTTTCGATACCATTTATAACGAACACTATTTTAAGTAGAGTTTCTTTTTCAAATAATGTATAGTTTTTCCGCTAGGAGCTTAAAGGTAAATTGCGATTTCTCCGATATCTCTGTTCCTGAATGATCGATTTGAAAAATTCTTTTTGCATTGGATAAATCTTCTGATGGAAAAAGTTTTACATATGATTTTTTTTGCAAAGACCGGTTTTACCACCTGGGGACCGTAAGTTCATATACCTGTTTCTGATGCAGGGTGTCCCGTAAGTCGGAATCCATAGGGGAAAAGCACATACAATTACAGAATACGTTCAAAGTGTCCGCCGTTGTATTGTTACAGGGCTTCGTGCTGAGTTCTATTACAGCGCCCTGTGTGGAGGGTTCGTTTGATGCTTCCTTTGCAGTAAGTTCGGTATGGGTGGTATAATCCGTAATTCTCCTAACTGGAGCAGATAGATACAATACAAAGTATAGAAAAGTGAATCGACTGAGACTAAAGTTTGCAGTGAGGAAGACTTTTACTCAGATGTTACGGGGAATGTCTTTAAGCCTTGTCCTGATATCCGTTTTTTCGACATATTAACCCCTCATAATCTCCTGCCGTCTCCCTCATCATCGGCCTCATTTCTCCCTACTTCCTTTCGTCCCGAAGATACTGCACCCCCGCTGAAGATCTCCCGCTTCGTCGACCTTCTGCCCCCGAGTTCTCTCTGCTCTTTCTTTCTCCGATAGCCGACCCCTGAACCCTAACTCTCCCCCGTGTCAAGTCCGACGAATTCCTCATAAGCAAAGGCACACCCTAAAAATGTCTTCTCTCCGAAAAACGCAAGATTCATTAATTGGCTCGCTGGCCCCCTCTACTCGCTTCGCCGATTTGCTTGGAACAGCTGAAAAGCAATAATGTCGAGTTTCATTCTTCTCACATCGACGAAACTATAAATCTAACACCCCTCTGCTGCGACGCGTGGGGTAAAAGATACTTTGCCTGTCGCTGCCCTGCCCATCCAAATGGCGGGAATTGAAAGAAAATGACCACAATTCACTATCTCTAAAAATGGCTACAGAATTTCGCTTCTGATAAAAATGGTAGCCCCAGTTACAGTATTGCACGCAATTTCGACTCTTGCAGCACTTTATGAATCACACTTGCAGCAATTTGCTGACACGCCTGCACAATGCAATTTTTAAGATGTAGAATGCTTCGAATTTTGATCTCCTACACCACGGCTTTCAGGTGACCCTAGATATAAAAATCGAGTGGAGTGAAATCTGGGCTTCTTGGAAGCTACTCCACGTGTCCTCGGCGTCCAATCCAATGTTCGGGAAACTGTGTGTTAAGGTAATGTCACACTATCAACGCGTAATGCGAAATTTCAAGATGCAGTGGATGCTGCTCTTGGAGATCCCAGTTTCAGTGGACATACGTCGAAGCGACTTTTGGGGGCTGGAAACGAAGCGAGGCATCACATTGGTACAGGTTTCGTTGTCCAGACTTTCATAGTCCATACATGAAAGTCATTGGAGGTCCGCTGCGAGGCCTGTCATGTATGGACCCAGTTTTCTTATATTTGGATATCAGCTTGCCAACACATCTGTGTGTGATTGGTGCGCGGTCTGGCTGCAGCTTTTTGAATTCTTCGGTCACTTCCCTGTGACTTCGGATCCCAATCAACAAAACAACAATTCGTTCCTCAATATTCAGCCACATGATTTACCTGTAAAAGAGGAGACACAAATGTGGGAAACTCCTAAGGGTTCAGACTTACGGGTCACCCTGTATTTATGTAAGCACTTATCTGCGCTTTTGAAAACTCGACTGAAAAAAATTCTTTTGAGGTATGATGCCACTCGCAACGAATGAACTTCTCAAAATTTTCTCTTCTTAAAATAATGCACGGTTTTTCCGGTAGGGGGAGTAGATGCAAGATGCATATCTCATATTTCTCAGTATCTCTGCTGGTAACTGTCCGCTTTGAAAAATTCGTCCTTTGTCGGAGAGCGTTTTCACTGCAAAATGTTTTGCATATAATTTAAAAATTTCCTTAACGTACAAAACTGCCACCAGAAGTCATAAGTTCGCGTTTGCGTTTACAGCATAATTACAGCAATATCTGCACATCTAAAATCCCGATTGAAGAAATACTTTTTCTTTCAGATACTACTAACTACGAAAAATATTTGTTGGCATTTCCTTTTCAAAATAATGCACAATTTTTCCCAGTAGGGGTGCAAATATTTAATCTGTTTATCTCAATGTCCCTTTCTAAAAGTCAGATTAAAAAAATATATATTTTAACTTTTTACCTTGTGGAATGCTGTGCCTGCACTCGTGGGATTTTTGTAGTTCATAGTTCTGGAACTAGGTGGTGTTAGTGTATATCTCCCTACGCAACAGTATCCCCGCTTCTAAAAATCCTATTGGAAAATTTCTTTTTTACACTGTATGCCATTCTCTACAATAAATATGAAGAACCCATTATTGTCTTTAAATACAACCATTTGCGAAAGTTTAAAACCACCTGTCAATTTATTGAAAATTAAGATTTTCAAAGAAACAGCTTATTACTAATCAGGGATATTTGAAACAAGTTAGTAAAATCATGCAATGCATTGATTATGATACACTTTCCAACATACCAGAAATCATTACTCAAGTTATTACTCAAGTTATGAAGATAATGGCTGTGGAATAAATCTCGCTCCTGTATCCTGGACTTTGACCCCATTTCGATTATATTAAACAGAATTGGTTTAGTATACATTCGGAACAACATAGTAAAGTTTTGTCGCAATAGAAACATTTTTAATCAAGTTATGAGATATTGGCTGTGAAATAAATATCGCTCCTGTGCCCTGACCTTTGACCCCATTTCGATGATATTCAACAGAACCGGTTCAGTATACCTCCGAAACAACATGATAAAGTTTTGTCGCAATCGAAGCATTTTTGCGTAAGTTATGGTGTATAAGGGAGATGGAATGGACCCTGCTTCTATGCCCTGACCTTTGATCCATTTCTCCCATTTTCAATAAGTTTCGTCCCCAAGTGGTCCCCTACCACATACTACAATTTCATCGAAATCGAACCCTTTTTACGCAAGTTGTGACGCATAAGGGCAATGGAATGCCCTTGTCCTGACCTTTGACTCCATTTTTCCCATTTTCAATAGGGTTTGTCCCCAGGTGGTCCCCTACCACATACTAAAATTTAATCGAAATCGAATCATTTTTACGTGAGTTATCGTGCGGACGGACGGACGGACGGACAGACAGACGGACAAAGCTGGAGCATATACGCTTCCTTAACCTATGGTTGGAAAGCGTAAAAAATGACACCACAGATGAATACTTACATTCTTTAGAATACAAAAAGACCGAAATCAGTACTTTGTGTGGCCACCTTTGTTTCTTATAATGGACAGAACACGATGTGGCTTACTCTCAATGAGTGATTTGCAGTAGTCACTTGATATGTCTTCGCACCACGCGTGCTTCATCGCTTCAATTAAAGCTTGGGAATTTGATGGCTGTTTTTCTGCAACCTTGTCTAATTAAAATGGTCCACAAATTTTCGATGGGGTAAAGGCCGGGACAATTATCGGGCCAATCAAGCACAGTTATGTTTACCCCCTGCAGGTAGTCCTTTACTGTCTTTGATCTGTGGCATGGAGCACCATCATGCATAAAGATTGTGCATCTGTGCACTTTCATACGAGTTAACAGCTTCTCACGTAACATTTCCACATAAAAAGGAACAGTCATGGTAGTGCCTGTTGGCAAAAAGTATAATGAAGCAGTACTAAATGCTGACATAGCACCCCATATCATTTGAGTAGGCGGATGTCTCACGGTGCAAGCGGTGCATTTTTCATCAAACCTTTTGCCTTTTGGTCGTCGTGCTTCACGTGATTCGAATTGGCGAACAGTTGATTCATCGGAAAAACAACTTGGCTCCAATTTTCAGCAGTCCGCAGCTGATGACGCTTCGCAAACTGGAGTATCTTCTTTTTCATGATAGGGGTTAGTCTCGGTTTACGTGCAGGTTTATAAGACTTTAATCCAAAATCTTTGCTAAGACATCGGGAAACAGTGATGATGCTAATATCAGACCCTTTTGAATGTAGGAAGGCCTTGATTTTTTTGCCCGAATTCCTCGGAGAAAGAATAACTATTCGCGTTATGGTATTGTCATCATGTGGGTTGTTTTCCTTGGACGTCCACTTCTCTTTCGGTAGCTAAATTCACCTGCATCTTGATATTTCATAATCATATTATGAATAGCAGTCTTTCTCACATTCACCTTTCTGCTTATGTCACGTTCGGAGTATCCTTCATGATATAAAGTCACTATCTGTGCCCTCGGAGTAACACTTAATGACCCTTCACATTCACCTTTCTGCTTATGCCACGTTCGGAGTATCCTTCATGATATAAAGTCACTATCTGTGCCCTCAGAGTAACACTTAATGACCCTTCACATTCACCTTTCTGCTTATGTCACGTTCGGAGTATCCTTCATGATATAAAGTCACTATCTGTGCCCTCAGAGTAACACTTAATGACCCTTCACATTCACCTTTCTGCTTATGTCACGTTCGGAGTATCCTTCATGATATAAAGTCACTATCTGTGCCCTCAGAGTAACACTTAATGACCCTTCACATTCACCTTTCTGCTTATGTCACGTTCGGAGTATCCTTCATGATATAAAGTCACTATCTGTGCCCTCAGAGTAACACTTAATGAACCTTCACATTCGCCTTTCTGCTTATGTCACGTTCGGAGCATCCTTCATGATATAAAGTCACTATCCGTGCCCTCAGAGTAACACTTAATGACCCTTCACATTCACCTTTCTGCTTATGTCACGTTCAGAGTATCCTCCATGATAAGAAGTCACTATCTGTGCCCTCAGAGTAACACTTAATGACCCTTCACATTCACCTTTCTGCTTATGTCCCGTTCGGAGTATCCTTCATGAAATAAAGTCACTATCTGTGCCCTCAGAGTAACACTTAATGACCCTTCACATTCACCTTTCTGCTTATGTCCCGTTCGGAGTATCCTTCATGAAATAAAGTCACTATCTGTGCCCTCAGAGTAACACTTAATGACCCTTCACATTCATCTTTCTGCTTATGTCCCGTTCGGAGTATCCTTCATGAAATAAAGTCACTATCTGTGCCCTCAGAGTAACACTTAATGACCCTTCACATTCACCTTTCTGCTTATGTCCCGTTCGGAGTATCCTTCATGATATAAAGTCACTATTGTTGCCCTCTGAGTAACACTTATGACGCTTTTTTGCAAATTTTCCACTATATAGAATATAGGTACAAAACACCTCATCATGAAAACCAGATGCAAACTGACGCTCGCACGTTTTCCCCAACTCTATCAACAACTGCCGCTGTAGGATGATGCAACACCGACAGGAAGTTGAATAATACAAACAGTAGCTGACGCAATCGACAGAAATCTCCTACTACCAACAGGTGGTCTTTAAAGTTTGCAAATGACTGTAATACAGTTTTGCTGTTAGGGGCGTAAATGTGAAAATCGTTTTTCGATATCTCTACTCCCAAGAGACGTACTGTATTTAAAAAGTTATTTTTGCTTTTCCATTATTCAAAACACTTTCTCTAAGTGGCGTAAAATTATATAATGTTTTTCGCTGTATCTTTTGTAACTGTTCGATGTGAAAAAACCCTTTGGCTTTGATACCTTCGTTCAACTAAGACAAATTTTTTTGAACAATCTGTTAACATACTTTTCAGCTGCTAGAGGGAGGAAGTAGCTGTTTCTATTTCCAGTTGTTTTATCGATAGAAATTCAAATGATTTTTTAAGATTTTTTAACTGGTTCCGCTGACTATGAATGACTTTGAAATATTTTATTCGTGTCGTCAAGGATTTAAAAGACATGCTCATTACAACCGAAAATTTGGTGTCATCTTTCTTGTTACTTCACCAGTTAAGTGAAAAAATCCACTCTTGGGAAGGGCCTGGCATGTACTGAAATGTTTAGCATTTTGCTTCTCGATCAAAGAAAAACGGCTCACAAAATAACGACTGACTAGCTAAATAATCAGGTGATGAAGATCACTGAGAGGAACGAAAGACATGGACGTACATCCGCCACAAGATGCGTTCATTAGTTACAGCTAAAATAGAGTTGCCTGGCTGTAAGATTAGTCCAAAATGGCCTCGTGTATTTCTCATTCATACGTACGAATAAGCTGTTCTCCGAGATTCAGAGGTTAGCTCCACAAAGAAATACAAACTACCATGTAATTTTTCATTACTGTTTGTGTTTCAAACTTCTTCATTTACAGCGGTCTTGGTATACAGCTCGGGCTTCACTGACATCCATCACCCGCCCTAAACAAGACCTTCTATACTTCATACTCATAATAATCTTTTTCTCATGCAGACACTCCTGAATCTGATCCTCCCACGAATTCCTTGGCCTTTCTCTGCCTCTCCTTCCTACCACTTGGGCTAAAAAGAGTTTCTTTTAAACATGGCTTTTTCTCAGCACCGAAGCATAATTAGTCTCCACCATGCTAACAACATTTTGCTTCACATTATACAACTTTTTTCATAATAAACAATTATCAAAACCGACAGGGATACAACGCTTTTGAAATCCTGTTATGGGGTGTTTTACTCCATTCCTCTAAAAGCCCTCAAAAGCGATTTGATTCATGTGGGCTCTACATCCCGCAATCTTGGTTGCAGGTTACTGAACATCAGTATAATGTGAAGTCGTGTTCTGCTACTACAGCTTTGTCAAGATTATGCCTAAGCGGCACGCATTTGCCGCTTTGGAACGAGGCCAAGATCCTTTCTGCAGCTAGACTTAAATCGTGTTTGCTGTTTGCGGAGACCCTAATGATACATAAATTCAAACCCATATGCTGTAATAACGATTACCCTTCGGCAATCCCCCTCCCTGGAAGTGTTTGGTGGAAGAGGGGGGTGTGTGGCAATCTAAACATTGATTATGATTAGGGTTAACTTCTTTTAATTTTGTGTCACCGTTTGTAGATCTTTGTGAATTCATTGGTCTGTCTATTTAATACACTGTTTACGTCACGCTGTGTTTTGTTTTATATTTACACTGAAGAGCAATTGAATTAGAGACACCTGGCGTTATGCAAATGTGGCGCTGTGGGCGGCCCTGTAAACGGAAACGACATGATGTATGTAGCGATCCGACAATATAAGGAGTGATGCGACGGGAATCAGTAAGAGTCGGCCGCAGTATGGGTAAGACGAAGGATATAAGCGGATTTGATCGTGGGCAAAATGTCGGGGCCAGACGAATGGGTCACTCCATCTCGAAAGTCGTGCAGGCGCTGGCATTTTCACGAGCCACTGTGTCACGGGTGCACCTTGAGTACATAGAATCCGGTAAAATCATCCCTGCAAGGGCCAACTGCCATGGACAACAGCGTCTGGATGAGCGGGGTCATCGTCGGCTAGCTCTCATTGTAATAGCGGATAGACGGGCCACAGTGCAAGAAATCATTCGGCAATTTGACGCTGGTGCACAAAAACGTGTAAGTAGCCACACCATCCAGAACCATCTCCTCGTTATGGGGTACAGAAGCCATCGTCCCACGAGGGTACCGCTGCCGACCGCACATCACAGGGTGCAAAGATTAGCACGGGCGCGGGAACATCGCCACTGGACCCTAGAAATGTAGAAAAATGTTGCCTGGACTCATGAGTCGAGATTCACGTTGGTACATGCGTATGGCAGGATACGAGTACGGCGCAAACCACACGAAGCGATGGATCCTTCTTGCTAGCAGGGTACTCTTCAAGATGGTGGGGTAGCATTCTCGTATGGGGACTGTTTACGTGGACTGAAATGGGACCCCTGGTACGTGTGACATCGTCTCTCACAAGTCAACGTTACCGAGATATCCTGGACGACCATTTGCTCCCGTTTGTGCGTCTTTAACATCCCACTGGGGACCTCATTCTGCAACAACACAATGCACCGTGCCATCGCTCCCGAATTGTATCCGAATGGTTGGATGAACACTCCACCGACGTGACCTCGCTTTCTTGGCCAGCTAGGTCACCTGGCCTCAATCCCATCGATCACATCTGGGATGCCATCGAGAGAGATGTTCGAGGCTCTGAACCCCCTCCATCGAATCTTCGTGAACTGTTGGAGCTTGTTCAGGGGTCGTGGATATGTATGGCTTCCCAACGTTTTCGGTGCCTTGTCGAGTCCATGCCGAGACGAATCGCCGCCGTCATCAGGGCGAAAGGTGGTGCTACACGTTACTAGACAGGTATCTCTAAATCAATTGTTCTTCAGTGTTTATTGGGTGTACAAAACTGAACAAAACTAGTACAAAACTCTGGCGGTATTTAATTTCGATTTTGAAAAAGTGGCACTCCAGCATGCACTTAGAGTGACACTTTTAGAGAGCCGAAAAGTACCACTTCCGGTGGTGTACAAAATTTTCTTTTGGGTGTACAAAACTGTACACAACTAGTACAAAACTTTGGCAGCGTTGATTTTTTATTTTGGAAAAGTGGCACTTCAAGTACATGTACCTCCTGCCTCCCCTTCAAGTTGTAAGTTGTGTTCACTGTTTCAGCAACCATGGTGTCATGTGAAATTTTTTGAAGTAAACATGTGTTTTCAAGATTATGGATTCTTTAATCAGTAATTTAGCAAACAGGAGGAAATCCTACGAAGTTGTTCTGGAAAGGTTTGAAGTTTTCAGGGATTTGAAAGAGACCAGTGCTCGTGACAAAGAGGCTAGATCATATACACTTGTTCATAGGTACCAAGGAGACATTTTCTCAGCAGCGAATATCAACATTTCCAGTCATATATGAATGCTGAAGACTCGAACACACCACGGGATATGTACACTTTCATCATTGATAACAATCTTCAGAGTACATTTCCAAACTTAGAAATAGCTTTGAGAATGTTCTGCTGAAAGATCATTTTCAGCAGCCTTAAGAATAAGAAACGAAAAAAGGATGTTATTGGTAGAAAAAAGTTTAACTCACTCATGATAATGTGTGTAGAAAAGGACATAACTCTGTATATAGACTACCTTTCAGTAATTGACAATTTTGCCCATGCAAAGGCCCATAAAAAATCAATGATCATGCCATAATTCTGGTGCAGTCAGACATTGGGTGGAAAAGTGGAAAATTACGAAAGCGTTAATCCAATTTTCATTTGCTTCGTAAGAGTTCATTAAGACTGTTTTAATATTTTCTTCTTTTCCCACATTATTGTGTCTTTTCTGGTGCATTATATTGACATTGGGTGGAAAAGTGGGAAATTACGTAAGTGTTAATCAAATTTTCATTTGCATCCTAAGTGTTCATTAAGATTGTTTTAATATTTGCTTCTTTTCCCACATTATTGTGTCTTTTCTGGTGCATTATATTGACACTGGGTGGAAAAGTGGAAAATTACGAAAGCGTTAATCCAATTTTCATTTGCTTCGTAAGAGTTCATTAAGATTGTTTTAATAATATATTTGCTTCTTTTCCCACATTATTGTGTCTTTTCTCGTACATTATATTAACACTGGGTGGAAAAGTGGGAAATTACGTAGGTGTTAATCAAATTTTCATTTGCATCCTAAGTGTTCATTAAGATTCTTTTAATATTTGCTTCTTTTCCCACATTATTGTGTCTTTTCTGGTAAATTATATTGACATTGGGTGGAAGAGTGGGAAATTACGGAAGTGTTAATCCAATTTTCATTTGCATCGTAAGAGTTCATTAAGATTCTTTTAATATTTGCTTCTTTTCCCACATTATTGTGCCTTTTCTGGTGCATTATATTGACATTGGGTGGAAAAGTGGGAAATTACGTAAGTGTTAATCAAATTTTCATTTGCATCCTAAGTGTTCATTAAGATTATTTTAATATTTGCTTCTTTTACCACATTATTGTATCTTTTCTGGTGCGTTATATTGACATTGGGTGGAAAAATGGGAAATTACGGAAGTATTAATCCAATTTTCATTTGCATCGAAGCGTTCATTAAGATTGTTTTAATATTTGCTTCTTTTCCCACATTATTGTGTCTTTTCTGGTGCATTATATTGTTTTATAATAATAAATGTTATAATCATAATGTATTTATATTTCACAAAACCCTGAAGGTCAATAACTTGAAACGTACACTGGTACACTATCAAATAGACCTACTATATTTTTCAGTAATAATAAGTATTGCAAAATTGCTTAACATAACGCAATAAAACACACCCCAAACAAACAGACACACACACGTCATGAGCACAGCACGCACCGTTTAGCAAAACAAATGTGGTGATGGAGGCACCATCTTGTCTTGTGCCCATGTCGTCAGAGGCACTTACTTTGTAACTAGCTTCTACTAAATCTGCGGTGCATTTTTAGCATCTTTGAACATGGATGTTTTAAGTAACCGTCGGTTCGGGTGTGCTCATACTAAACTTGAGGAATTATTCCCATGTTCCTCAGTTCGGGACTCTGTCGTCATACTAAAATTGAGAGTGTTTTTTCAGCATGTTCCAGGATGCTCCTACTCAAGTTCAAGATATTTTCAGCATACCTCGGTTCGGCGTTGTTGATTGTAAACTTTAGAGAGACTCTCTCTCTCAAATGGCTGGTCATACTCAAGTTGAGGGGTGTTTTAAGCGTTGAGAAGTAGAAAAAAGTATGCACAATGAGACTCTTTGAAAATGTCAAATTACATTACTTGTGGAAACAAAACGTACAAGATAATTTTTAATTAGGCTTGAAACACGAATCTTCATACAAAGCAAATATACCTGCATTTTCTCCGTGCTGTTGAAGACGACATGACGCATGTGAACAGTAGATACAGATTCCGTGTCTTCTTAATTGTGTGGCACGATTATTGCCTGTCACGTGATTTCTCGATGATCATTATTCACGCTATTAAGTCATTTAGCCACTTTTGCTCAATTATTTACAGAGTTCACTGCTCTTGAGAAGCTGCATGTGTGTGTGTTATAGACAGAAATGTATTTTTTTTTTTGCTTTTTACATAATTGTTCAATTAATATTTCCGAAGTGAATATATGTGCAGAGCATATTACTAAAACTTAGGGAATCCAGCATATATATAACTTCGTGTTACTAAATTGAAATGTTCCGCATGAATATCCTACGACTGAATTCCTAGAAAATCTATGATACAAGAATTATTTAATTTACAAATACGGAATGTCAATTTATTTCACTGGGGCCATTTCAGCTCAAACCGACTTATATCAGGATCTGAAGTACCTGTCGTAATGAGTTTTTGAAATCACGAAAAAGTGCTGCATCGCATCTTGTACAATTTTTTTTTTCACATCGAATTTTTCCACCTGGAAAAGTAAACAATTGAGGTTTAAGTGGATAGTCGGTCGGTCGTTATATATATATCATCATTGTCAATCAATATCAATCCACTGCTGGATGAAGGTTTCCCGAAGTTTCTTCCACAACGGTCTGTCTTGTGTCACTCTCCTCCATGTTACTCCAGCATGCTTTCGAATTTCATCATTCCACCTCCCACGTGGTCTTCTTCTGGGTCTTTTTCTGTCCCTTGGAATCTAGTCCAGAATTTCGGTTGTTCACCAGTGGTCCCTACTTCTGGCAGTATGTCCAGCCCATTGCCATTTCAGGGATTTTACTCTGATCATGATGTCCTCCAATGTCATTTTCCTGATCCACGAGTTCTTATCTTTCTTGGTTATACCAGGTATACATCTCTCCAGGCTTCTTTCAGTTGTCAGCAACCTTTGTATGTTTTTTTTTTAGTTAAGGTACATGTCTCTACTCCATATGTAAGAACTGGAAGGATGGATTGTTTAAACACTTTTCTTTTAAGACATAATGGCATATTGCTCTGGCAAATTGTACTGTTTGTTCCAAAAGTTCTCCAGCCAAGTTTTATAAACCGATTAATTTTCTCATCAATCTGAACCTTGTTTGATATCTCTGGTCCAAGGTAAATGTAAGTGTCGATTATCTCAAGCTTTCCCTTCAATCAATAAATCTTCATTTCTTGAAAAGTATTATACATTAGTTTTATCTTCTGAAAGTTCATTTTTAATCCCACTTCTTTACTCTTGTCAACAAGTTTCTGGATCATTCGCTGCCGTTTTGAAGGGACAGTTGCAAAAATGACTACATCATCAGCAAAACGAAGGTGAGTTTAATAATCCCGTAAATGTTTATCCACTTGTTTTCCCAGTTCAACGATTAAAAGACACTTTGCAATGTGACATTGAAGAGTTTGGGAGAAATGGTGTCACCTTGTCTCACTCCCCTTCCAATTCTTACTGGTGTTGTATCTTCAAATAACCGAACCTTTGCACTTGCATTTTCACAGATGTTACTAATAATACTAATGTATTCATCTTCAATACCTCAGGGTTTCAAAGCCATTGTAACTACTGATGGTTTCACGGAATCAAGGCCTTTTCGCATCTTATATATATATGGTAAATTTATGCGTTTCATATTTTATTTTGTAATAATTATTTAGAAAAAATTCATCACTATTAAAGTATTTTAATTCGAAAACAAAAGCAATACAACTTGAACGGCGAGGCATTACATCTAAGACTTTGCGTACACTAAGAGAAACCTCTGAATGCAATGCACTTAACAAAGACAGCTGAACTATTCAATCATTGCTGTCCAGTTTTGTTCATCGTTTTAATGGAGTCCGCATACTTGGGTAGAATTCCTGTTCACGGGCAACAGGAGCTGTAATAACGTCGGACGGGTACTAATTTTTCTGGTGTGAGTTTTCGTTTCTCACCCTCTATAATATATGACTATTTTTGCACGAATCACAAATTTTCAAAATAATGTCCGGTAATACTTTACAGTCCCTACTGCGCAAAGTCCGCTTGTTCTTGCACGTGTACGGAGAGAGAGAGAGAGAGAGAGAGAGAGAGAGAGAGAGAGAAGTCAACTCATATAAAATGTGTAGTGATCAGAGAAAAATTGTTGAACGTGTAGAATGATGTATTCACAAATTCAGTCGTAATAACTGGAGAGAGAGAGTCAACATACATAAAAAGTGCAGTGATCAGAGAAAAACTATTGAACGTGTCATCATCATCATCATCATCATTGTCAACCATTATCAATCCACTGCTGGACGAAGGTCTCCCCAAGTTCCCTCCACAACGGTCTGTCTTGTGCCAGTCTCCTCCATGTCATTCCCGCATACTTTCGAATTCCATCCACCCATCTTCCATGTGGTCTTCTTCTGGGTCTGAACGTGTAGAACAATGTATATACAAATTCAGTCGTAATAACTACCGTTATGTTCATCATTCACATTTGCAACTCTCTGAAACATTAACTATAATACATCATTTGATTAGGCCACTTTCTGGAACGTCATCTACATCACTTACGTAACAACTATTTTTATATGCATCTTAGAACGTCATCTAAATCATTTGCCTCTGTACGCATATTCTGTGTATAATGTTGCTATTTCTGCTGAAACATTCATGTACTTCTTGCAACATAGTATATTTTACGGTACCGTAAACCCAGATATGAATTATTTCTTGTTCTCCTTAAAATATTTTACATTTTTCTTCTTAGAATTTCTAATGAAAGAATTTAAAACATGCTTCTTCCTAACGCTCCAATAGCTTTTTTTTTTTTTTTTTTTTTTGCAAGCATCGAATACTTGAATACTTCTCAAACATCAAAATGCTTCGGTGATAAATGGCCCCGGGAATTAATAATAAAAAAAAATCGCATGCACGCGTAACTGAATACGTATTAAATGGTTTCCGAGGAAGAATAAAATTCCGATTCACGTTCCGCTGAATAATCAGTTTATGGGAGGTTGCCAGGACACACCCTTCTAATGATGATTTTGTTCGGTGTTCTTGCAACAGAAACGAAAACCCTCAGAGCTCTGCCCCAGACAACTGCAAATAAAAGAACATAAAAAAGTCGTTTAGATTTGAAATCATGAGGCAATTTAGATTCAACACACTCCTCTTCCTTTGCATTTTTACTTTGCCACTTGGCAACTGTTTTTACACCATGCGTTTCCGAAAAGAGAATCATTGTTCACGTAGGATTAAGAGGTGCTGTTACGGAGAGTTAAAATCTAATTTCTGCTTCGTACCGCTTCGGTTATATTTCCTTAGAAACAATTTGGAAAGCACATTCCGTTTTATCAAATGCCACGCATTTGATTTTTACTGAGCTGATTATCCGAACTCTATAAGCGATTTATCTTTTCCATTTTTCTTCCTCTTGCTAACATTTTCCTTGGGTGTTCTTAAGAAAAGTGTCCCTTTAACTGGTTTGGGCCACCGAGTTAACAGAGGAGAGGATTTCTGGCTAGGAGGTCGAGCAGGGCCCGGGTTCGAATCGCGGATGTGGCACATATGGTATTTTTTTCCCCAGAACTGCCCGTCTCCCTTCACTGGGAGACATTTGTCCATTTAGTTTATTTGCAAGCAGTGGCCCTAAATTAAGGACCCTTGGAATTAATTAGGGATCCTTGCAGCCCAAAAATACGACCCTTAGATTACAGCCCTTAGAGTTGTCCATTGGGAGTCGTTAAACCTCAACACACACACACACTAGAGGTCACAAAGGGCCGGGTCGGGCTTTTTTTAGTTTAGAGAACAAAGCAACAGGCCGGGCCAGGCTTTTTCCCAGACACTTACGGCCGGGATGGGCCCAGTCGAACCAATCTTTTTATCGCAATAGTTAAAAAAGAAAAAAGTCATTACTAGTAGTGTATAAATGCCGTCATTACACGATCGGAATATTCAGTGTACAAACTCGGATTAAAATTAAAACTATTTGATTTTAATGCCAATGAAAATACCCCTCTGAACATTCCCGCATCATGGACTACCTTACTTCGGCAATGACCAACGCATATAGATAAGCTTGCCACACACACCTAGTTCTCCACCAAATTAATTACGATAAACGCTAATAATGATAAACTCTGTGATTGTTTTTTGTTTTGTTTTTGATATAACGTGCAGAACGTGTTTGTAACACAATCAGCCGTAAGATATCACACGTGCACGCATGCTCATTGTATCAACTGTCTTGCAGATCATGTAGATGAATTTGTTTAAAGTTTAGCTTCTAATTCCACAGTTAGAACTTTGTACCTGATGATGGCACTTCGAAAGATCTTGTACCTTTACGTATTACTTGGCATTAAAATCAAATACTTTAAATTTTAATCCGAGTTTGTATACTGAATATTCCAATCGTCTAATGACGGCATTTTATACACTACTAGTAATCACTGTAACACGATAATACAAGCCGAAAAAAGTCGTGTTTCCCGATTTCCTGGTCTGTTTAAGGGAAGCCGAGAGGTTCCAAGAGTAAGAAAATTCGAATTTCAGGTTTTAGGCTTGTTTTTATTGTATGCATCTTTACGTTTAATTTGATACCAAATTTATGTGATTCTGTGCAGTAAATGACATTTTATAAGCATTTGTAAGACGGAGCACAACCGTAATTTTACAGCTACCACGTCCAATTTCGCTGGCCGTTTGCTCCACCAACCTAGATAAGATAAACCATATTACCATAATGACCACACACACCTACCAAGAGTTGTTATGGGGGAAACTGAACCCATTTTTAGAGATTTGGCCAACCCCCAGCTTCTCCAGAAACATTTACATGGTGGCACTCAACATCATTGCGAGTCCTTGAATAGAACAGTTTGGTCAAAAATTCCGAAATCCACTTTTGTAATGAAAACAACAATACAATTAGGTGTTTATGAAGCTGTAGCTACTTTTAATAATGAGAACATAGTGAAATTTGAACTTTAGAAGAAATTGAGAATTTCTTCTGGCACAAATCGTATAGACTCAATGAAAAAACTGATGAACAGAGAATTCCAAAAGCTGAAAAGGCTATTCAAGAAAGTGAGAAAAAAGTGTCGCCAGAAGGCCAGGCCTAGCCAAAATGAAGTTGGAGGATATGTACCAAGAGCAAGAGGACCTAGAATATCCTACATATGGAAGTGGGATGCATTAAGGTAAGATTAGCTGCATTAATTACCCCAGTGTTAACTTTCAGTACGTTTCCTATTGAAACAGCGTTTTTTCAACAATAGGCACATTTTTCTCAAGAACCATAAATGATATCCGCATGATTTTTTTTCTTGTTTTGTTCTTCATATCTAGCTCAAAATGTAGCGCTAAGGGAATTTTAAAATTCCTACTAACTTTGAAAATATATTACTTTATAGTTTATTTTTTGTAGTTTTTAGAGCAATTTTTAAACAAACATAAAATTTTTATCTGATTTTTTTTAAATACCCTCTGCTTAAAATGTTATTTACATTGTGTATTTTACGATAAAAAATTAAGCTTATATCTGTTGTAGTTTCTGAGATAAATGTACCTCAAGTTGTGCAATTCATTTAACATGGGGAAGATAGAGTCACCCGTCTCCCCTTAACTGTTTTGTTGGCTTTACTTACTTCCATGACATACCCAGGGTGTAATCACAGAGGCGAGGAGAGGCACTCAAAGTGTTTTTACCATCTGTAGGCATTAAGATGTAATAGACTACGGATTTTACCATGGGCTGGTGTAAAATATTGAGGACGCTAGTAAAGAGTAAGGCTGTGCTGGAGAAAATCCCCACCAAGACATTTGGGGTGGTAAAAAATGTCCTCGCCTTACTATATACATTATAAAGCGTGCTTCTGATTATTAAAGAATAATTACCATGTTACCTGAAAACGTATGGCGTAAGCCATTCCCCTGCCGTTTGGTTTCAATCCCTTTATAGTATTTTGATTAGCAAACAGTAGTGAAAATACCAAAAACTAACTAACCGTTTCGATGCCCCTTTGAGGTGCCTCAATTTTTTTTTTTTTTTTTTTTTTTTGTCGCAGAGTGTAAACCACTACTACCAGAGAAAAAAGAAAAACCTTATTATGGGAACAATTTCTAATAATTTGCTGTTGTTAAAAATTAGGTAGCAAACATTTTGTTGTATTAGAAGCCCTAACGTCACGTTAGCTACACTGAGGCGTATGCATGGAAAGTCGGCATCGAGAAGACTGAAATAAAACTGAATGCCAGCTTCCAAAATATGATGATGAATTTCAGTGCAAACATTTCTACTGGGTGCAATTAGTTTCTATTGCGGAAGTAGTCCGAGTTGTCAGGCTTGAAAAATTACCCCTTCAGCGAGGACTGTTTAATATTTTGTTGAAGGATGATAGAAATTTCAGACTGAAGTTCATGCGGATGTTTTTCTTTTTATTATTCTAACATTTTCTATCATTTTTCTTAATTTTTTAAATTAATTTCTTTAAATATTCAGTTATAAACAAACACAATT
The DNA here is from genome assembly GCA_039090855.1 of Macrothele yani. NCBI lineage: Eukaryota > Metazoa > Arthropoda > Arachnida > Araneae > Macrothelidae > Macrothele > Macrothele yani. The sequence goes on along the minus strand of CM077001.1, from coordinate 153,842,800 downwards.
ATACTAAATATAAAGGAGAGATCGCCCAAAAAGCTACGGGGGGGGATTCATAGATTTTCGGGGGCAAGGCACCCCCGAGAAGATGCCGGAATACATCACTGGACAACAGAAACAGTGTCTGGTGGGGAAGAAGCGCTAAATGTCATCAACTAGAGGAAGCACGGTATCACAAAATTGTTTCTCAGCGAATTCTTTCAAGGAGGAGAGACGGCGGGTGTATCGTCCATGAAGACTTGGTATCTAGGGTCTGTGACACTCAGGGATTTGAAAAAGGACAAATACGCTTCAAATTGCATCACCGCTGCACACAGTCCAAGATCAGGTGAACGGAGAAATTCTTCGGTACAGACTACCGTACGAGCAGATTGCAAGAGGCGTGCAGGTTGTTGTGTTTTTTTTTTTTTTTTAATTTGGAGGTTTAACGACCACCGTGAGCAACTCAATGGGCTATAAGCAGTCGCCCGTCCCTAATTTAGGGTCACTGGTTCCAGGGAAGGGAGAGAGCCAGTGCCGTAAGACAAACACAACATCCATGCCTCACCGGGATTCGAACCCGGACCCCGTTCGGACGAATGATCAGAGGCCATCGCTTAGACCACTGCGCCACCGGGGCGGCGCAGGTTGTTGTGTGGACAGTGGGCAAGGAACAAGAGGAAACTTTTAATGGCCTGTATAACCTCTTTATCTGAGAGAGGATTGACAGGGACAGAACGAAGATGCAAACTGTTCGAAGGGTCATCAGGCTGAGAAACATCTGAACTGGTAACATCGGGAACACTAGAGGAGGCCACAGAAGAAGTAATAGAAAGATGTTTCACCTTTTTCTGTTTTACAGAGCCTTTGGAAGTACCAATCCGTTTCGCAGACGAAGTTGAGGTTGAGGAATCCATTGGTGGATCTGGATGAGCACCCGAATCAGGAGACGAGAACTCAAGTTGCGCTGAGGAATCAGTATGTTCCTGATCAGCATCGGTGAACGCTGGAACATCAGCCGAGGCAGCAGGAAGGTGCGACAACAGGAGAACATCAGACACTGTCATAGTTGAAGTTACGATATGCGAGAGGCACAGAGGAGAGACAGCCGGTCAGAGTGCCGAAGCACCACTCGACACATCTGAGTCGGCACACGTCGCCGGAGACGCATCAGTAGTGGATGACTTCGCTACTGACCCAAAAGGATTCACGTTCGTAAGGTGCAGAAGAGGAGGGAAGGGATCACTGTCCTTGGTGGAAGGTGCGTCTGACGGAGAGAAGGAGAGGTCGCGTCTGGCAAAACACTAGAAGCGAGGATGGTAGAAGAACCAGTATGATCGGCACTGGGAGGCGAGGTAGAAGAAAGACCACGGCGTATGCGCACACAGGAGGCAGTGGTATGATCCTGTGTAAGACAGTGAGTACAATAGTGAGTGGTGAAAACCTTGAAACTGTACGTACGGGAGTCAATTTCTACAGAAGCGTCTGTAGGACAATCCGCCAAGGCATTCTCAGTGGGGAAAACGACCAACAACTGACGGCGAGGTCCCGTAGCATGTGCAAATCGAGTTCCGCGTGGAGCGTCAGAAAGGCGACGGACCTTGCCAACGATTTTACAAACATGATTGACAAGGAGAGGAAGCGCAGTGTCAGGCCCTTCCTGTGGAATAGGATAGAACGTGATGTTCACCGGACGCTTGAAAAGATGCAAAGGGATGACATGATTTGTTCCAATCGAAAGCCGGTGTGCAAGAAAAAATCAGCATCCTCCTAGTGCTTGAACTGCACTGAGATACCCCTAGGGGTACGAGAAATTCCGGCAATAGACGCAGACGACACATGTCCAGAGAGCGCCTCCATGTAGCGTGGCAAAGGAGTATTTGGCAAGGCATGAAAGAGAACAAACACCTCTATCCAGGAGGTTATGGAACTCACGGCCAATCTGCGAATTGCCATCAACCGTTACTTTTACCTTGTGGTTGGATACCTGAATAATAGTTGTTGATTGCAAAAGACCACCAGGTTGAGAAGAATCGGACGTAGAAGTAGTGCCTCTTTGCTCTGAAGAGGCAAATGACATCCTCGGAAGAGAAGTCTGTGCGGAGCAGGCAGGCACAGAAGGTTGTGAGGGAAGAGAAGCACAGGCAGAAGACAAGGCAGTAGTATCAGTAGTACCCAGGCAGGGCACCGAGGAAGAGGCAGAAGCTGAAGAAGGAATCGCAGCCAAGTCCAGTGAAGGCACCGGAGCAGGAGTACTAGGAAGCTGGGAAGGCATCTGAGGACGAGAGTGTCAACTTCCATGGACGAGGGAGGTGTGACGTGACGTACATCCGCCACGCCCAGAGATGATAAGGAAAGACCGGAAACCGCCCTGTTGGCAGCTTCCAAACATGAGCAAACGATATGAAAACGGATGGAATATGAACTAAAATAAAGACGATAACGCCAGAAAAGTAGCTCAAAACGTACACAGTACATTTAGACAGGCGTGCCACGCAACAGGGGAGTGAGGGACGAGGTATTCCACACTAAAATGCATAAAATATTGGAGCCACCAACACTACGTCTGTCAAGAACGAGCAATTGTCAGAAAGACAGACCATCGGTTTACAGCCGAAATTTTAGACTGGGTTCCAAGTGACAGGAAAAGACCCAGAAGAAGACCACACGGGAGATGGGTGGGTGAAATTCGAAAGTATGCGGGAGTAACCTGGAGGAGACTTGCACAAGGCAGACCGTTGTGGAAGAAACTTGGGGAGACCTTCGTACAGCAGTGGATTAATAATGGTTGACAATGATGATGATATATTAGAAAGGGGAACGGACGTATTAAAAAACAATGTTTGGCTCAGCAGAACTTTTTCTACTTAGTCAAATTTCCTGTTTTAGTAAACTTGGTTTTCTTCCACAAGAATACTGAAGGGCAAGTAAATACATTCTTTCTGTGTTATGTTTGCAAGAGGTCTAGCGGGCCAAAATATGGGGGGGGGGCCCACCGGGAATTCTCCCGGTGTCTGTCCTGGCTGCCCAGTTCGCGTCTGGTCCACTGACATACCGATGTTGACAGAATCAGCGGATGAACGGCACTAAAGGATCTCCATTGCACTATAACACATTTCCCAAATAACATCTAGAATTTTGATAAGAGGAAATATTTTTCGTTCGAAAAGCTGCGTTCTATCAAACAGCAAATGCAAATTTTATAAGGAACAGCTCAAATTATTTGATGAGACGTATGAAAACCGACCACTGATTTTGGAAATTTCCCAAGCAGCTCTGAAAATAATAATATTGGTTGCGCAATTATTACGAAATGATGCTACGGAGTATAAGGGTGCCGTCAGTTGGAACGGAAATTACAGAACGAACCTGTTGCAGCAATTTTTGGGAAGCCTGCCCTGTTCTTGCGCCCGAAAGAAGAAAGAAACCTCAGCTAATCTAAGTTTCATAATCGTGCACCCGCAGAGCGTCCAATCGTGAAAGGTGGCGGAAATCCTTGGATAATCCCTCTTTTAAATGAGACCGACGAAAATAGCCTTGCAACAGTGGTGCGAAGATTACCTGCTTCTGACCTTTTTAAACAGACGCGTCTTCGTAAACGAGCTTCCTGGCCTGCCTCCAGAACGGCGTGCAGTGCAGACGTTACTGGCCACCGCGGAGCTTGCCAGCAATGGTAACCCTCCAGGGTCACGCGCGCTTTTGGCAAGGTGCCTCTTCGCTAGTCGCAGACTCAATGCCCTCGTGTTCTTCAAGAGCCAAAATAAACAAAATCTGCACGGTGCACGGACCATCGAAACGGAATTCTCTCTCACACACGTGCTTTTGCGCCGTTCTGTTAAAGAGCTTTCGCGGAAATTAACATTCCACAAGAAAGGTTTTGATCTCCACGCTCACTCTGGATGCAATTTAATCATGTTTAACCTTCAGACCGAACACATCGAATAGCGGAAGTAATTCTGAACGTTTTATTATTTTAGCATCCTATTTGATTCCTTCCGTACATAAATTTATGAAACATGAGGTGCTTACAAATTCGCATCCCAAATTCTAATATGGAAAATTCTTTTCGTATGAGATATGCACTTAACGGCAGCTATTTTAAGATCATCCTGATAAATTGCTGAAACAAAACAAACAAATAAAAAAAAACAGTTAGGGACATTACAATTTAGAGGCTCAGGCGCTTGTTTATGCAAATGTTTATCAAGTCAGAATGGAAGCTGGGAGAGTTCGAAATGCAATAGAATGCAAATTTCGTGTTCCACTTTGCAATTAGCTACATGCAGGTGCAAGCAAGATGTACGCGGAATAACGACTTGGAAGCAAGGTGTTCTTGCTTCCAAGTTAAGTATGCAAAAGTGCGCAAATTCCGTCAAGTTATGCAAACGTATGCTAGTCCCGTCAAGTTATGCAAACGTATGCTAGTCCCGTCAAGTTATGCAAACGTATGCTAGTCCCGTCAAGTTATGCAAAGTGTAAGTATGCGAATTCTGTCAAGTTATGCAAAAGTTAAGCAAAAGTTAAAGCAAAAGTATAAATATCAAAAATTTTGTCAAGTTATGCAAAAGTATAATAAGTATGCAAATTTCGTCAAATTATGCAAAAGTATAATAAGTATGCCAATTTCATCAAATTATGCAAAAGTTTTCAAGCCGTGTGCTAAAGTGTTCTTAATATTTAATATTGCTACGCCCCAGGGCGTCAGACTATCGAATAAAAATAGCTTTAAGAATTTAGATGTCCAGATGTCAGGCAATGGCTGACGACCCGGAGGTAGACATTATAATTTCGAATAATTACTTGTGGGTACTTTATCGCCGAAATCTTATGTACTGTTGAAAAGAATTTAGCCTGCAATTTAGCCAATTAAAACCAAGAAATTCTGACACTCATAAATTATGCATGCAACCTCAGGACTGGCACGAGACAACAGACATTTAATCAATTAAAAATAAAACATAAAGATGATGATGACGTCTATGTACAGAGGACGGTGAAAGAGGGGCGTCAAATAGACTCACCCCTTTCGGGATAGCTCTGAGGCTGAATTTATCATTATAGTTCAATGATTATTCGTTGGCATGATTATCCATTGTCCGGCTAACCGACGAAAATCTTTTGGCTGACCGACGAAAATCTATTGGCTGACCGGAGCCAATTGATTCACAACTGGCATACACAAAATAAATTCAGTACTTACAGATATGCAGCTTTTCCTCGAGTATCCGTATTTGGTACACCCACTTATGTTTGATGCACTCACTAATATTTGATGTACTCGGTTACTTTGACTTTGGAAGCGCACATGTGTGGCAACACGCCCATTTCAGAGCGCGCACTATGACCGATGGAGAGGGGGAGTCGACCCCGTCTCCCACTTACTCTCGTGCATAGTATTCACCTGTATGCATCCAGGTACACATCAAAGAGCCAGTCGAACGAGGCCGCTGACTTGATAGCAGGATCGGTCCGTCTGTTCGTCCCAGCCGATCCGTCCGTCTGTCCCAAGGTGATTCACCATATACACTACCGGTCGTCCACCTCAGCCACTCGGGACTGCAATTCCATCGTTTTGTCTGACCTCCGGGATGCTACTTGCTTTCTCGGTAGGAAACTACATCCAGGACTTACGTGCATTCTAGCACCAGGAAAAGTGGAATCTTCCTGCCTCCTATTTCCTCGCGGTAACGTCAACCGCCCGGCCGCTCTTACCTTACCTTAGCTGGCTGACATCTTCGGGCAGAATCTTTTTTACCCCCGCAAAAATACTGCGCCTCAGGATCTCCTCTGGTCCTGCTATCCGAATCCAGTCCTTTTCCATCACGGATTTTCACCAGACTCGCCTTTTTTCGCTCGTTCACATTTCGTCAACAAATTCTATGCTCTGTCGTTAGGGGTCTGTTTTAACTCTTTTGTCAATTTTATTGCTTCCTAAAAGCATTCGGCACGATGAAGATGTAGGAAATGCATGTCTCTGCACTCGGAATATGTGGTGGATCAGGTCACTGATAAGTAGGGAAACACATAACTTATTTAGACTTTTTTGTCCTGCCAACATTGGGATTAGAGAAGGCTATAGCTTTCCCGATCTAATGACACTAATTGCTTACCAGGCATCGAACAATCTCACACTTACACGGCCACTCAACTTGACCGACACGCGCTTAGGGGGCCGACGCGTTGTGTTCCCCATACTAGACTACCAAGGCTTCAGATTTCTCCCTTCCAAGAAAAGGGGTTATCTTTTTTCTTCTTTCGAAATGGGGAAAACCACTGGCTGTTAATTTTTCACCCAACAATTAACGTTGTACCCGTCTCTTGCAAAACCTGCTAATCGAATTAATTACCGTAACCCAAAGTCGTAACAATATTATAGTGTTCTTAATATTGTCTTAAGTGTTCTAAGGTGTTCTTAACGGCGTGTCTTAAGTGTGCAAAGGTGCTCTTAACGGTATGCGTTTGTAAACGCTACTGTCAGATTATGAACAGCCGCTTCTGTGGCTCACTGGTCTGAGCTCTGGCTTCTGATCGTCCGTTCCCCTGGGCATGGGCTCGAGTCCCCAACGAGGCATGGGTGGTGTATCTGTCATACGGCACTGGATCTCTCCATATCCTGGAACCAGCGGCCCTAAATAAGGGACAGACTACTGCTTAACGCACTGAGTTGCTCACGGTAATAATTTAACTCTTCAAAGGAACCAAAAAAAAAAAAAAAACAACAACCGAGGGAACAAGTTTCGGGATAAACAGCCATCGGAATGCTACAATCTGGGCTGTCCCAAAACACGATTATATTACTGTATATACAGTATATACCGGTCGTATCAGAATAATATGACAACCCCCAGAATCACAGTATACCCGCCCAAACGCGTCACAGATTGCACGTGACAAGGTCTACCATACGAAGATATAAGCGGCCGGCAAGAACAGATGAGTCATAGTGCGTCATGTGAGCACAATGAGCAGAGGTAGTGATTTGACGGACGTTCAAAAAGGAATAATGGGCTACCGCACCAAGGGTGGAAGCATCTCAGAAACAGCAGACTCTCTGGGCTGTTAGCGAGGCGCTGCAGTAAGAGTGTACCAAGAACGGACCGCTGACACACCGAGTACCTCCCTACGTCATAAATGTGGAGCCCCAAAGGCCATCCATCCCAGAGGAGAACGTCGCCTCAGTTGACTGGTAAAGGGCAATCGACGCGCAACAATACAGCAATTGAGCACGCAAATGAACGCTGAGGCACCCAGGTACGTGTCACCGATAGCAGTAGAGTGAACCCTGTTACGCATGGGTCTCCGGAGTCGACGCTGCGTCAAGGCGCCCATGTTAACACAGGTCCATTGGCTACCAAGCCTGCACCTCGCATTGGACAGTGGAAAAAGGTTGCCTTCTCCGACAAATTGAGGTTTCTACTCCACAGAAATGACAGGCAGTGGGGGATACGGCGTCAGACACATGAGAACCAACACCCAGATACGCTTGTCGATCACGTACAGGCCGACGGTGGCTGTGTGCATGTCTGGGGGATGTCTTCCTGGTATGACCTGGGACCATTAGTACCACTAAATGGGTCCTTGAACGACGCCAATGGCAACTTGTCCATCCCTGCTGACTATATTATATATATATATATATATATATATATATATATATATATATGACTATATATATCAGCATATATATATACTGACTATATATATATATATATATATATATATATATATATATATATACTGACTATATATATATATATATATATATATAATATAGTCAGCAGGGATGGACAAGTTGCCATTGGCGTTCAAGGACCCATTTAGTGGTACTAATGGTCCCAGGTCATACCAGGAAGACATCCCCAGACATGCACACAGCCACCGTCGGCTATGATCGACAAGCGTATCTGGAGTGTTGGTTCTATATATATATATATATATATATATATATATATATATACTGAAGAGCGGGATGTAAGGTCAAGTGATGCGTAACATCACAGCCTCTCCTTGACAATTGTCAACCCCGCCTTCTCGTGGTGCATCCTGTTCCCACTAAAGGGGCTCTGACCGCCCATAGCGGTATAACTATACCATCGGGATTAGAGGAAATTCTATCCCACACTCACCAACCCGCTTGGCCAGCGTGGTGAGTTATGGCCAAACCCTCCAAAATGATTCCACAACTTAAATCTTGGCCCTCAGTCTCCGGCAGCTGGAATGTACCTGGCCAAGGCAGCGGCCAGTGCGACATGAAGGCAGAGGGTGCTAAGAATCCCCGGAGGACCGGACTAGGCTGCCATCTGATGCTGACCTTGGCTACTTACAATGGACGCTCCCTATCTTCTGATTCAAGGCTTCTTGAATTGGAAGAGGAATTACAAAGGATCAAGTGGGACATCGTGGGGCTAAGTGAGGTAAGGAGAAAAGGAGAAGATCTCATCGAACTGAAAAGTGGACATCTCTTCTACTATCGTGGGACAGATACTGGCAGAACTAGTGGTGTTGGATTTATAATAAACAAGAAACTGAAGGATAAAGTTGTAGAAGTTGAAAGTTCCTCTGACAGAGCTGCACGACTTGTTATCCAACTCTCGAAAAGATACCAGGCTCAGATTATTCAAACTTATGCACCCACCACAAGTCATCCTGAAGAAGAAATTGAAGAATTTTATGAGGAAATTTGTCATCTAGATAATAAAGGTAAGCAGCACTTGAAAATAATTATGGGAGATTTCAATGCAAAAATAGGGCAACGGCAACAGAATGAAACTTCAGTAGGTAAAATTCGGTCACGGCAACAGAAACCAGAGTGGAAATACTCTCGTTGAGTTTGCAGAGGCAGAAGGGTTTTTCATCTTGAACTCCTTCTTCAAGAAAAAGCCACACAGGAAATGGACATGGAGACATCCAAATGGGACGACAAATGAAATTGATTTTATTATGTGTAACAAAAAATTCGTCATAGAAGACTGCAGTGTGCTAAACAAGTTCAACACAGGTAGTGACCATAGATTGGTGAGATGTAAATGCACCTCAACACTAAACTTGAACGTGGCAAGCTCATAAGACAAACAAAATCTATTGACATAACCAACCTCAAAAAACACCATAATACCTTCAAGTTAGAACTGAAGAACAGGTTCTCTGCTTTAGAAGGCCTAACATCGGAAGAAGTGGACATCTCTGAAGTTAACAGAAAAGTAACCAAAGCTCTTATGGAAACAGCAACAAAATTAGCTGGGTCTAAGAACAAGTTGCATGTGAACAAATTATCAGGAAAAACCAAAATGTTGATGCAAAAAGAAGAGAGATGAGGACAACTAAAGAAGATGTGACTTCCAAAGTGGAATATATAGAGCTATGCAAGACAGTAAGAAAAAGTATCACTGAAGACGTAAGGAAATTCAACTGTGAACTAGTGAGGAAAGCAATTGAAAACAACCAAAGCCTAAAGATAGCAAAGGGACATCTCAGTAAGGGAAGAAAACAGATTATGGCACTGAGAAAAGAAGATGGTTCTGTAACAAGAAATAGAGGCGAAATTTTGACAAGAGTGAAAGATTTCTACTCCAAATTATATGAAAGGGATGATATATGCACTCCAGACATCATGAAAGATACCAGTACCAGAGTTCCTCCAGTCCTTCCAGCAGAAGTTGCACATGCAATCAAGAACATGAAGCGAGGAAAAGCTCCAGGAGAAGATGGAATTACTGTAGACATCATACAAGAAGCAAGTGGAGAAATCGAAACAGTACTCGCCCAAATTTTCACTCGATGCCTTAATGAAGGAAAGATTCCTGAGGATTGGAACACCGCTACAATGATCCTGCTACATAAGAAAGGTGACATTGAGGATCTCGGAAACTACAGACCTATCAGCCTCCTATCAGTAGTTTATAAAATCTTCACTAAAGTTCTTTCACACCGCTTGAAGGTAACACTGGACATGGCTCAACCGAGAGAACAAGCTGGATTCAGGAGTGGCTACAGCACAATAGATCATATCCACGTGCTGAGAGAACTAATTGAAAGAGCGAGGGAATATGAACTTCCATTGTGCATGGCTTTTTATCGATTATGAAAAAGCCTTTGATTCGGTGAAACCATCAGCAGTTACAATGGCTCTGAAAACCTGCGGTATTGAAGATGCATACATTAATATTATTAATAACATCTATGAAAATGCAAGTGCAAAGATTAGGCTGTTTGAAAATACAACACACGTAAAAATTGAAAGGAGTGAGACAAGGTGACACCATATCTCCGAAGCTCTTTAATGCCACATTGGAGGGTGTTTTTCAGTCGCTGAGCTGGGAAAACAAGGGGATAAAGATTAATGGAGATTATCTAACCCACCTTCGTTTTGCTGATGACGTAGTCATTTTTGCAACTACCCCATCAGAGCTGCAGAGTATGATCCAGGAACTTGCTGACAAGAGTAAAGAAGTGAGATTAAAAATGAACTTTCAGAAGACAAAAGTGATGTTCAATGCTTTTACAAGAAATGAAGATTTATCGATTGATGGAGAAAAGCTGGAGATAACAGACACGTACGTTTATCTTGGATAGCAGATATCAAGTGAGGGTCACATTGATGAAGAAATTAATCGGCGTACAAAACTCGCCTGGAGAGCTTTGGAAGAAACAGCATAATTTTCAAGAGCAATATGCCATTATGTCTTAAAAGAAAAGTGTTTGATCAATGCATCCTTCCAGTGCTTACGTATGGTGCAGAGACGTGGACCTTAACTAAAAGAGACATACAAAGGCTGCAGACAACTCAAAGTAGCATGGAGAGGTGCATGCTTGGTGTAACCAGGAGAGATAAGAAGAGGAACTCGTGGATCCGAAAAATGACTAGAGTGGAAGACATCATGATCAGAGTTAAATCCCTGAAAATGGCAATGGGCTGGACATACTGCCAGAAGGACAGATCATCGATGGACAGCCGAAATTTTAGATTGGATTCCAAGGGACAGGAAAAGACCCAGAAGAAGACCACATGGGAGATGGGTGGATGAAATTCGAAAGTATGCAGGGGTGACATGGAGGAGACTGGCACAAGACAGACCGTTGTGGAGGAAACTTGGGGAGACCTTCGTCCAGCAGTGGATTGATAATGGTTGACAATGATGATGATGATGATACTGAAGAGCAAAGCTGAAAACAAAGGAAATACTTTTGAATTTAAAACGAAAGTTGCAAAATAACCTGAAGATCAAAGCGCGCAACGCAGCAGTTATGAAAATTCAGAATTCACATTCTATTAAGAAGAGACCGAAGCAAAAAAAATTTTTTTTGACTCATACCAAGTACAACATAGAAAAAGTTATGTATCTACCGGTGTTAGTAAAAAGAGAAAAAAATGAAAAATAAAATAAAACAACTGAATGTAGAAAGTGTCGAGAATACTGAGCCTTGGCTTTATCAAGGACCAGCAAAAACTCTGCATTTTCTCACTTCCACAAAGACCTAGTTGGAAATGGGTTTCTGCAAAGCCATAGATGCAAGTAATAAGCCCACCAAAAATTTTTTTTTAAAAATATATATTTTTTTAAAAATTATATATATATGTCATGACCTCCGCAGAGTTGTATGACCTAGCTTTAGTTAACAATTTAGCTTGCATCCATAACTTTCATGGCCCGACCCATGCTCTTCATCTGTTACTATTTAACAGAAAGAAGAAGATTATAGAAAACTCAAGTTGTGAGTGACATAATAATTAGAAATAATGTTCAGCAATAACGAAATGCCAATTTTTTTTTTGCTTCGGTCTCTTCTTAATAGAATATATATATATATATATATATATATATATATATATATATATATATATATATATATATATATATATATATATCACCATATCTCCGAAGCTCTTTAATACCACATTGGAAAATGTCTGTCAATCACTGAACTGGGAAAACAAAGGGATAAAGATTAATGGAGATTATCTAACCCACCTTCGTTTTGCTGATGACGTAGCCATTTCTGCAACTACCCCATCAGAACTGCAGAGTACGATCCAGGAACTTGCTGACAAGAGTAAAGAAGTGGGATTAAAAATGAACTTTCAGAAGACAAAAGTGATGTTCAATGTTTTTACAAGAAATGAAGATTTATCGATTGATGGAGAAAAGCTGGAGATAACATACACGTACGTTTATCTTGGACAGCAGATATCAAGTGAGAGTCACATTGATGAAGAAATTAATCGGCGTACAAAACTTGCCTGGAGAGCTTTTGGAAGAAACAGCATAATTTTCAAGAGCAATATGCCATTATGTCTTAAAAGAAAAGTGTTTGATCAATGCATCCTTCCAGTGCTTACGTATGGTGCAGAGACGTGGACCTTAACTAAAAGAGATATACAAAGGCTGTAGACAACTCAAAGTAGCATGGAGAGGTGCATGCTTGGTGTAACCAGGAGAGATAAGAAGAGGAACTCGAGGATCCGAAAAATGACAAGAGTGGAAGACATCATGATCAGAGTTAAATCCCTGAAATGGCAACGGGCTGGACATACTGCCAGAAGGACAGACCATCGATAGATAACCGAAATTTTTAGATTGGATTCCAAGGGACAGGAAAAGACCCAGAAGAAGACCACATGGGAGATGGGTGGATGAAATTCGAAAGTATGCGGGAGTGACATGGAGGCGACTGAAACTTGGGGAGACCTTCATCCAGCAGTGGATTGATAATGGTTGACAATGATGATGATGATATAAGTAAAATAATATTAACATACAAGCAATCTACCGTCATAAACAAACAAATAAGGCCAAAAACCTTCAGATAAAAAAGAAAAAAACTAGAGTGAATAACAAAATAACGAAACAATGTTAAGAAAATATATAGAAAAACGTTTACTCAGAACCCCTAGATCACTCTTCAGGGAAAGACATCTAGAGGCCCTAAGCACACAAGTTCAGTTCAGGTTTCATGAGAATGCAAAAATCTCAAAAAAAGCAATAATGGATATCCAATTTGAAATTTTGTGTTGTAAATTTTGATGCATTCTATCTTCCCTACCTGAACTATAGAAAATACAAAAGAGTCACTAGGATTAAAATTGAACTAAAAAATGAACTATAAAACGCCTTACCAAAACAATAATGTTACATGTACTGTTGTACAAACGAAAAAGGAACATCAAAACGAAAACTGAGTCAAAATTCTCCCTACAGGATTAAAAGATAGTAACAGTAACATAAATCCTTCCACCAAACCCTTCAAGCCGCCCCGGTGGCGCAGTGATATAAGCGATGGCCTCTGATCATTCGTCTGAACGGGGTCCGGGTTCGAATCCCGGTGAGGCATGGACGTTGTGATTGTCTTACGGCAGTGGTTTTCTCCCTTCCCTTGAACCAGTGACCCCAAATTATGGACGGGCGACTGCTTATAGCCCATTGAGTTGCTCACGGTGGTCGTTAAACCTCCAATAAAAAAAAAATAAAAAAACCTCCAATCAAAAAAAAAAAAAAAAAAAAACCCTTCATGACATAAACAAAGTCATTCTTAGAGAGTCGTGGTTAAGACGTAAATCCAAGTTGGAAAATTAAACTATGGATGTTGTGTTTGTCTTACGGCACTGGCTCTCTCCCTTCCCTGGAACCAGTGACTCTAAATTAGGGACGGGCGACTGCTTATAGCCCATTGAGTTGCTCACGGTGGTCGTTAAATCTCAAAAAAAAAAAAAAAAAAAAAAAAAATTAAACTCCAGGTGTGTTCAGAAATCCAAGTGAACAAATTTAGCTGCAATTTCCTAGGTACTTTCTGAAATAATCCAATTTATGTCGAATTAATGTTTTTAGTGGATGTAAAGAACTGGTGTTAAAAGTCTCCAGGGCGTCTCGGAGGAAGCATTGTTTTAAGCGTGGCTCTGAGAAGTGGTTAGTACAAAGATATTTTAGGTTGTAATGTTACAAAGTCTGGTCTTGAAGGTGGAATGTAGATTGCGAATAGATAAGAGATCACAAAAGTAAAATTTAAAAAATTTTGGTGGATAAGAATTATCGTTCAAAGTGGAAAAAAGCTTTCTTAACTGTTTAGTGGCATTGTCTCTGTTATTGCAAATGCGAGTGATACGTAGAAATTGAGATATAATAATGTTTCTATGTATTGTTCTTGGAATTATTGAAGTCCAAACATTCAGTAATTCATGCCTTTTATGGAAAGGTTGTACATTTGGACACAGGTTTTGTAATGATTATGTGCCAAACATGATAGCCAAACCATGGACAAATGTGTTACACAGTAATTCTTCATGTTGATGGGGTATTTGAAATTGTTTGTTTTCATCATTGTTCATTCATAGATGGCGTGATTTATGTGTTTGCGGCGTCGCTCAACAGTACTTAAATCAATGCCCTTCTCCTGATATTACACTGTATCATCTGATGATGAAGACGATGTGTCTTCGAAAGATCTAATGAAGCGTATGGTGTGTTTTTATTAGTAAAGTGTTTAACATGTGGTACGTTGTACACTGCATTTGTTTCTATCGTGTTTAGTAGACATTTTATTCTACTATTGGATTTTAACACGAATTAGTATCATCAGGTTACATCTATCACTGAGCTCAAAGAGCGCATTACTGCAGCCTTCCTCCTTCTTACACCTGACATTCTGTAGAATACGTGGGTGGAACTGGACTATCGTTTAGACATTCTGCGAGCAACCAACGGAGCACACGAGGAGATCTGCTGACTTTTAAAAAAAAATTTCACAATCACCATGTGTTTTGACATTGAGAGTAAGTTGCTATTTGTTGTGTTATTTTTCAACAGCATACTGAAGCTGTATACTTCATTTATGGACGCCCTGCACTATTTTGAAATGTAAACGGGATCAGTTGGTCATACAGCCTTTCTCTTCGTCCTGAAGAACACACTTTTGGTGCTTCCATAACGACTGCAGACAAATTTGTCGGTTTTAAGCAGAGATGGGGGACAGACGAAGGTGCCGTTTGCTGTTATAACCCATTCGCTGCGAAGTGCAGCCGGCACTTATGCAGTGATTCTTCTCTCAATACCGCTGTTGTACTGAGCCAATACACTTTTTTACGCTTTCCAACCGTAGGTTGAAGAAGCGTATATGCTCCAGCTTTGTCTGTCTGTATGTCTGTCAGCACAATGACTCGCGTAAAAATGATTCGATTTCGATGAAATTTTAGTATGTGGTAGGGGACCGACTAGGGATGAACTCAATTGAAAATGGACGAAATGGGGTCAAAGGTCAGGACATAGAAGCGGGATCCATTCCATTTCCTTATGCCTCATAACTTGCGTAAAAATGGTTCGATTTCGATGAAAATTTAGTATGTGGTAGGGGACCACTGGGGACGAACCCTATTAAATATGGACGAAGTCAAAGGTTAGGACATACGAGCGGCATCTATTCGGTTGCCCTTATGAGTCATAACTTGCGTAAAAATGGTTTGATTTAGATGAAATTTTAGTATGTGGTAGGGGACCACTGGGGACGAACCCTATTAAATATGGACGAAGTCAAAGGTTAGGACATATGAGCGGCATCTATTCGGTTGCCCTTATGAGTCATAACTTGCGTAAAAATGGTTTGATTTAGATGAAATTTTAGTATGTGGTAGTGGACCACTGGGGACGAACCCTATTGAAAATGGGCGAAGTCAAAGGTTAGGACATACGAGCGGCATCTATTCGGTTGCCCTTGTGAGTCATAACTTGCGTAAAAATGGTTCGATTTCGATGAAATTTTAGTATGTGGTAGGGGACCACTGGGGACGAACCCTATTAAACATGGACGAAGTCAAAGGTTAGGACATACGAGCGGCATCGATTCGGTTGCCCTTATGAGTCATAACGTGCGTAAAAATGGTTCGATTTCGATGAAAGTTTAGTATGTGATAAGGAACAACCTGGGGAAAAACCCTATTGAAAATGGGCGAAATGGGGTCAAAGGTCAGGACATTGGAGTGGGATCCATTCTATTGCATTTATGCGTCATAACTTATGTAAAAATGCTTCGATTACAACATAACTTTAGTATGTTGTTCCGGAAATGTACTGAACCAATTCTGTTTAATATCATCGAAATGGGGGTCAAAGGTCAGACCATAGGAGCGAGATTTATTCCACAGCCATTATCCTCATAACTTGAGTAATAGCTTGAGTAATGATTTCTGGTATGTTGGAAAGCGTATCATAATCAAAGCATTGCATGATTTTACTAACTTTTTTGTTATTGAAGATTTAGCGATCACAGTGAACAACTCAATGAACTATATGCAGTCGCCCGTCCCTAATTTAGGGTCACTGGTTCCAGGGAAGGGAGAGAGCCAGTGCCGTAAGACAAACACAGCATCCATGCCTCACCGGGATTCGAACCCGGACCCCGTTCGGACGAATGATCAGAGGCCATCGCTTAGACCACTGCGCCACCGGGGCGGCCCAGTGGCCGTTTCTCTTGAACATCAATTTGTCGTTACCTCACATAGGAAGACCACTGAGTGCTTGTTTTGTTGTTTGTGTACCACTCATTATACTCCCTCGATACAGTTGTTCTTGCGTAGCCGAGGAGGTTGGACGTTTCTTACATGGTTGTATTTTTCAAAGTCATTCATATCTCGGGGTTTTCCCATAATGTATACAACGGCCGTTCCATAGAAACTGAGAGTAAAATCACACAAAATAAATGTTGGAATTATTTTTCTGAAACCATTACAACAAGTTTATTGAAAGTCTTTAATTTTATGAAGTGTTTGATTTACGTAAAAATCTTTTAAGTTATTTACGCAGACGGATTTTGTGCAAACTCAGTTTGTAGTTGGTCCCTCTAAAATAGAGGAATTCAAATGCTCTGAAGGAATCAACGTTCTCCGGAGACAGCGCGCGTGGATGATATTTAAAGCGAAACGCTAACGCACTCATGGTTTAGATATGTGAGCAATAAAGCAAAGTTCGGAGGTGAACTTTTTGGAATGCATCTCTCTAGAGCAGAAAACCCAGTTGGAGAAATGAAGAAATGTTTATAACAGGAAATGGAATGCCATTACTTTCTGCTTCATTCGCATTTATAAAAAAAATTGAATCAAAAGATATATACGATTACAGGTTGTAGAGGGAAGGAGCATTCGGTTATTGACAGTTCGTAAGGAAACCTCAGAGCAAAACGAGCGCCCGGCGATTATTAAAACGGGTCACCCTCCACATCCAAAACGGATATAACTCGGACGGAATACTACTTGTGAGTAACGGAACATTGTTCCACTATATCTTCTCAGTTCGCGCATATATTTAACGAAATCCTTAAAACAGTAATTTACATTACCAGAGGCCCCAGGTTCAACACCTTTTTTTTGTTATAAAAAGAACTGTATTTCTGAAAGATTACTCAAAAGAAGACAAATAAAAACATTAGGTTGCCTCTCAGAAACCTGGTGGTAGTGCTTGCATAAGCCTTTACTCAAATGATGGAGTCTATATAATAAACTAACAATATTTGTGTAAAATAAAGTAAACCATCAGTTCGGGCGGGCTGCACCACGAGAACCAGCCCGCGCCAACATGAAGAAATATAGGTACAGCAAAACATATGTTATTCTTTCTCAAAGTATCTTCCCTCGGATGATATACAACGGTCCTATCGCTCAACTCACTCTTCAAAGCATGTGACGATAGCATTCTGTGGAAGCTGTTTTAGCGACACCTGTACAGCTTGAATAACGTCAGCATCTGTGTTGAATGTTGAGCCACAGAACTTCTCCTTCATTGTTGGAAACAACCAGAAATCACACGGGGCGAGGTCAGGACTGTCGGCAGACTGTGGCATGATTTCAATACTGCATTTCGTAAGAAACTGTTGAACACAAGCAGCCACATGTGGGCGGGCGTTATCATGGTGCAGGGTCCACTTCCCGAAGAGCTCCGGTCGCTGAATCGATATGTGTCGTCGCAGACGGTTCAAGACTGAAATGTAAAACTCAGCATTGACAGTAATTTGTGGAGGAGCGGCATGCAGGTAGACTACACCTTTATGGTCAAAGAAAATTATCGTCATCACCTTCCCAGCTGATTTGGTTTCTCACGAGTAAAAGCCGTCTTTGTGCGGATAATTGAAAGTAAAATAAAACTCGGCTTAGCTTAAATAAAATGAACTCATATTATGAGACATCAATTTAATAAAACCTTATGATATTTTAAAAACAGATTAAAAGACGTGAGTACTTTCGGGCCATCGCGTTATCCATCTTCAGATGGAACAGCCAAATTGACAAGATCCGCATAATATATACACACACATGAACGCAGTCAAAGTCGGTTGTTGTACATATATGCAAAGAAGGAAGACATTCCTCCGGGCACATTATCCCACGGTTACGGGTAATTCAAAGCCCCCTAGGATTAGAGTTAATTAATACCTTATAGGCATTGGGGAGCTCATAAGACATATAGTCATAACAACAAATATTTTGTGAGTGAAAAATGAACTTGCTCTCGGTAAGAAGCAGCGTACTACGATTTTTAGGGGTAACCAGAATTTTAATTTTTTTTCCCAATCCGGATATAAAATCCCTTCTGTTACTTTTTTAGCAAGTACTGTGTTGGTACCTCCTGTCTGGATATTTATTATATTTATGTTCCTTTACCCTGCAAGACAAATTCCGTCCGGTCGATCCTATATAGACAGATTAAATAGTTCCAAAAACGTCTTTTAATGGAATACAATAGACACCCCATCTTTGTAAAATATCCGTCGGGGTCCTGTCCTTTCTAACAAGTGGTAGGATATTAAGGGAGCGAGTGCCGAAATCCAATCCAAATTTCCGGGAAATGCTACGAAGAGGTTGAGTAATTGAAGGGATGTAATCGATGGAAGTAATGAAACGAAATGGTGTCGGCAAAAATGGTTGTAATGTAGTAGTAAGTTTACTTTTAACTCGGGAATGGATCCGGTTAAAAACGTAATCAGGATATTCAAATTGGGAGGCAAACGACGAGACCCATTGTAGTTCTGCAACGCGTGCAGTGCGGGTTGAGGAATGGGTGTAGGCTCTACGAACGAAAAAGTGAAGAGACGTTAACTTTTGATTTTGCGGATGATTAGAGGAGTATGGAATCATAGTTGGGATACAAGACGGTTTTCTATACACAGCAAATAGCAATGGTAAAACCTGGTTTGAATGACGGGTAATCATAATATCAAGAAACGGGAGTTTTAGGTTTTGTTCGATTTCTAGGGTAAATTGAATTGACGGAAATTGTGAAGAGAAAGAATTCGTGAATGCTTGTAATTCAGGTAAGGAGTGGGGCCAGAGTAATATGCTATCGTCTACATACCTGAGAAATAACAGAGGTTAGTGGGTATAAGAAGTCAAAAATGTATTTTCAAGGTACTGCATGAAAATTTGGCTAAAATGCCAGAAAGCGGTGATCCAATGGCTGCGCCATCGGTTTGGCGATAAATTTTATCTTGGAATTGGAAATAGGACCGTTTTTTACGCTTTCCAACCGTAGGTTGAAGAAGCGTATATGATCCAGCTTTTTCCATCCGTCTGTCCGTCCATCTGTCTGTCGGCACGATAACTCACGTAAAAATGGTTCGATTTCGATAAAATTTTAGTATGTGGTAAGGGACCACCAGGGGACGAACCCTATTGAAAATAGGTGAAGTGGGGCCAAAGGTCACGCCATAAGAGCGGGATCCATACAATTGCCCTTATGCGTCATAACGTGCGTAAATATGGTTCGATTTCAATGAAATTTTAGTATGTGGTAAGGGACCACCTGGGAACGAACCCTATTGAAAATAAATGAAATGGGGTCAAAGGTCAGGACATAGGAGCGGGATTCATTCCATTGCCTTTATGCATCATAACTTGGGTAAAAATGGTTCGATTTCAATGAAATTTAAGTATGTGGTAAGGAACCCTCTGGGAACGAACCCTGTTGAAAATGGGCGAAATGGCGTCTAAGGTCAGGGCATAAAAGCGGGATCCATTTCATTGCCTTTATGCGTCATAACATGCGTACATATGGTTAGATTTCGATCAAATTTTAGTATGTGGTAGGGAACTACTTGGGCACGAACCCTATTGAAAATTGGCAAATTGGGGTCAAAGGTCAGACAGGGCATAAGAGCGGGATTTATTCCATTGCCCTTATGCGCCATAACTTGCGTAAAAATGGTTCGATTTCGATGAAATTTTGGTATGTGGTAAGGAACCACCTGAGAACGAAACCTATTGAAAATGGGCGGAATGGGGTCAAAGGTCAAGACATAAAAGTGGGATCCATTTCATTGCCTTTATGCGTCACAACATGCGTAAATATGGTTCGATTTCGATGAAATTTTAGTATGTGGTAGGGAACCACTGGGCACGAACCCTATTGAAAATGGACGAATGGGGTCAAAGGTCATGCAGGGCATAAGAGCGGGATTTATTCCATTGCCCTTATGCGTCATAACTTGCGTAAAAATGGTTCGATTTCGATGAAATTTTAGTATTTGGTAGGGAGCCACTGGGGACGAACCCTATTGAAAATGGGCGAAATGGGGTCAAAGGTCAGGACACTGCAGTGGGATTCATTCCATTGCCCTTGCGCATCATAGCATCATAACTTACCTAAAAATGTTTCGATTGCGACAAAACGTTATCATGTTGTTCCGGAGGTATAGTGAACCGGTTTTGTTGAATATCAACGAAATGAGGTCAAAGGTCATTGCACAAAAGCAAGATTTATTCCACAGCCATTATTCTCATAACTTGCGTAAAACTGCTTCTATTGCGACAAAACTTTAGTATGTTATTCTTGAAGGTATACTGAACCGGTTCTGTTGAATATCATCGAAATGGGGCCAAAGGTCAGGACACAGGAACGAGATTTATTCCACAGCCATTATCCTCATAACTTGAGTAATAATTTCTGGTATGTTGGAAAGCGTATCATAATCAATGCATTACAAGATTTTACTAACTTGTTTAATTGGAATTGGAAATAGGGCCGATTTGGTTTGGCGGACTTTTTTCGGAGGAGGGTAGCCTGGGTGTTTCCAGACACTCGTTGTGCACTTCGTGAGAGGGTCGAAATACCGGACCCATCAATGAATGAAATACGGAATTACACCATTGTACAATACAAATTTGGAAGATGTGAATCCGTTTTCTGCGCCTCCAGGCAATCACGGGAATGAATTCTAAACCTCCAAATTCGCTATATGTGAATGCCGGTTGCTACGACAAGCGAATCCTGAGATGGTTAAATTAAAATTAATTGGAAACTTGACAATTAGTCGTTCTGGGTGGTGTGTGGTTAGCATACTCGGGCGCTATCCTACAGACGCGGGCTCGATTTCCGCTCCAGGACGACGAAAATTTAAAGTTTTCGGATATTATCTGAATTAACATCCATGTCATATTTAAACCAATAAACGGATTCATATCTTACAAATTTGTAGTGGACCCATGTTTCATCGGCAGATATTACTGTGTTTATAAAGTTTGGATCTTTTACAATAATTTATTTCCATTCATGACACACCTGAACTCTGGCTAACAATTGTTCTCTCGTCAGGTGATGAGGTTCCCATCTGGAACACGATGCAGCAGTAACGTGGCGCGTAGAATGCGGAATGCCGACGTTTTTGAAATATTAGTTGGCGCCGCTATGTCTTCACACGTCATTCGTAGATCTTCTTGCAGGATTGCTCAAACAGTGTTAACAATACGCTCCGTAACAACAGTTTTACTTCTTAACTCTGAATCAATCACCTCCGTAGCTGTGTGGAGAAATACAGAAGCATCTTAAATAACTGCGCAATAACAAACCAGAGTCGTCTGTCCCAGGTAATAACTACTGCCGTAGATACTTCCTTAATTCAATTAGTCGTCTGCGTGGTTATCCCCCCCCCCCCTTCGCACTGTTGCCAAATAAGAAAAAAATTACTCTCAGTTTTTATGGAACGGCCTTTATACATATCTCTAAGCTGTTCTCTGGGATTCAGAGGTTAGCTCCACAAAAAAATAGAAACTACCAGATAATTTCTAACTGATAAATTTACTGTTGCCGTATCAAACTTCTCTATTTACAGCGATCTTGATACACAACTCAGGATTCACTGACATCCATCACACGACATACACAAGACCTTCTATAATTCATACTCATAATCTTCGTCTCATGCAGATACTCCTGAAACTGATCCTCCCATGATTTCCTTAAACAACATTTGCTTCACATTACACAACTGCAACCAACACATCTTCACTCCTCACACGATCAGAACGTGTCTTGCCACAAACCCTGCGTAAGTAACGTATTTCTGCAGCACACAAACGATTCTATATGACTCTTCTGCAATACCCAGGTTTCAATGCCATACATCAGAGTAGAAACAATTACACTTTCATGCACAGCCTTGCCGGACTCTCTTGAGAACCCATCATTCTTGTGAAAACCTCCGAAAGCAGCTATGACTTTCAATGAAGAATTCACTCGCCTACTAATTTCACCATATAATTTGTTCTGTCTGCCAAACATGCTTCCTAAATACACAAACTCATTCACCTGGTCATTCACTGTGTCATTTAGACATATTGGATTCAGTGCTAACATTTCCTCGCTCAAATACCATAACTTTGGTTTTTCCTTATTTATACTCAGTTTGAATTTCATGCAAACTTCGTACATCTGGGACAAGTCAACTCACTTTCGCTCTCTACCAACAGGACTGTGTCAGTTCCTCGCTCCCGATAGCAGCTTTTCCTGTTCTTCGGACTGTTCCTGAGGAACAGTTTCTTGGACTGTTAACTTCTGACTGTTGACTAGTGACATAGTGACTAGTGACTAGTGACTTTTGACTGTTCCTCAGTAATAGTCCATAACAGTTCCTTGGACTGCTCTTTCACAGAAGTGTGTCTTTTCTTCTGTTCCTCGTACTGTGTCAGTTCCTCGCTCTCTGTCAGGAACTGATAGGACTGTGTCAGTTCCTCCCTTTCGCTCTCTACCAACAGGACTATGTCAGTTCCTCTGTTACTCAGTTTCAATTCCATGCAAACTTCGAACATCCGGGACAACATACTCTGTAATTGCTCACTGCCAACAGGACTGTGTCATCAGCATACAGCAAATCTACACTTCGCACAGGTCTGAATCCTTTGCAGTGAGCTATTTATAAAGCCATCTCAACGTCATAGTTACGTACGTAAGTAAGGATGGCACGTGTTTAATTGCTGTTGCTTATTCCTAACGATTTTTTACTTTAAATAAAATAAGACGGGCGTCTCAGGTTCTCAAGAATAGTTGTAGTGTTCAATGAAATAACACCATGTGAATAACGCATGCATATTGTTACGACTTTGAGGTACGGTAATTAATTCGATTAGCGGGTTTTGCAAGAGGCGAGTACAACGTTAATTATTGTGTGAAAAATTAACAGCTAGTGGTTTCCCACATTGCAAAAGAGGAGAAGAGATAAGGGTCCCTTTTCTTGAAAGGGAGACATTTTAGCCTGGTGTGGGGAACGCGATGCGTCGCCCCCTAAGTGCATGTCGATAAAGTTGGGTGGCCGTGTAAGTGTGAGATGGTAGGATGTTTGGAGAAACCGTTAGAGTGTCAACAGATCGGAAAACGTATGGCGTTTGCTAATCCGAAACTTGGCAGGACAAAGAAGTGTTAGTTAAGTTATGTGTTTCCGTACTTATCGGTGAGTGGACCCACCACATATTCCGAAAGCAGAGGCATGCATTTCTTACCTCTTCACCGTGCCGAATGCTTTTAGGAAACAATAATACTGACATGAGAGTTAAAACAGACCCCTAACAACAAAGCAAGGAATTTGTTGACGAAATGTGAACAAGAAAAAAGGATTAGTCCGGAACAAGCTCGTGAAGGGAGCTGGACTCCTGCGGGACCAAGGAGATCCCACAGCGCAGTATTTTTACGGCGGAAGAAATGCTTCTGCCGGAAGTTGGCCAGCTATATAAAGAGCTGCCGGTCGGTTGATGTTACCGCGAGGAAACAGGAGGGCGGAAGATACCTCTTATCCTGGTGCTAGATTACACGTAAGAGAAAGCCTGCAGCATCCCGGAGGTCGCACGAAGTGATGGAATTGCAGCCCCGAATGACTGATTTGCACGACCGGGGATGTACAGAGAATCACCTTTGGGACAGACGGACGGATCAGCTGGGACGAACAGACGGGCGGATCCTGCTATCACGTCAGCTGCTTCGTTCCACCTCGACATTGGTGCGCAGAGATGCGTAGCTGATCATGCAGGTGAATGAACAAAGGTGTGTGCACGAGAGTAAGTGGGAGACGGGGTTCGACTCCCCTCTCCATTGGTTATAGTGCGCGCTCTGAAATGGGCGTGTCGTCACACAGGTGCGCTTCCAATATAAATACATCAAATATTAGTGAGTGCATCAAAAATGGATACTCGAGGAAATGCTGCATCTGTAAGTACTGAATTTATGTATGCATCCCAGATGTGAAATAATTGGCTCCCGTCAGCCAATAGACTTTCGTTGGCTGAGAACTAGGACAGTGAATAATCATGCGAACAAATAATCATTGACTCTAATGATAAATTCAGCCTCAGAGCTATCCCGAAAGGGGCGAGTCTATTTGACGCCCCTCTTTCACCATCTTCTGTATATAGACGCCTTCATCATTATCTTCATGTTTTATCTTTAATTGATTAAATATCTGTTGTCTCGTGCCAGTTTTGAAGTTGCATGAATAAAATAATCAATGAGTGTAAGAATTTCTTGGTTTTAATTGGCGAAATTGCTGGGTAAATTCTTTTCACCAGTACATAAGATTTCGGCGATAAAAGAGCTCACAAATATTTATTCTAAATTCTAATGTCTACCTCCGTGTCGTCAGCCATTGCCTGACATCCTGACATCTAAATTCTTGAAGCTTTCTTTTATTCGATAATCTGGGCCCCGGGGCGTAGCATCAATATGAATAACTATGTTCTCGTGTTGCCTTTGATTCCTTCGCTGTTTAATGTTTCTGAAGCTCTCTTTTGTTCCTTTTTTGTAAAAAAGATCGGTTTGTCCGCCCGTCCGTATGTGGACACCATATCTTTGCAACTATTAGTCCGATTTGAAACATTCTTTTTGCATTGGGAAGCTTGAAATGTGGGAATCATGACCTTCGCATTCCAGTTTTTTTGCCGATGCGCAACTTCGCCGGTAGAGGACGTAAATGCAGATGATATCACATTTATAAGGTGTACAAATAAGTTTTAAAGCGTTTTTTGTGTGACGTATACTGCTAATTTACATAGCCGACATTCCCCCGCGTTGTTGTCATGTAGCTGTAACTGGTCTGGTGTACAAAATGTGACATAGAAGTTTTGCCCTACATTCAAATGCACTTGCACATGTAGGTGAAAGATGGCAAGTAATGCTGCATTTATTCGACCCTGCATTTGTTACGAATTTCATCAAGGAAAAAGTGCTGCAAAAGCATGTGCATCGATCGTTTCTGTTCTGGGGGAGAAAATTATATAAAAAAACACGTGTGAGTTTTGGTTTAGACGGTTTAAAGCAGGTGATTTCGATGTCAGTGATCGAGAACCTAGCGGCGTCCTGCAGAAGGTTGCACATGAAGAACTGAAAGCATTGCTGGATGAAGATTCGTCTCAAACGCAAAAAAAAAAAAAAAGTAGCTGAACAACTGAGGGAAACTCAAGAAACTATTTCCAATCGTTTACGCTCAATGGGAAAGATTCAGAATTAAGAAAAATGGGTGCCACATGACCTGAGCCAGAGGAACAAAGATGAGCGTGTCATGAAGTGTTTGAATCTCTAGAATAAAAAACAGAGAAAGTCTTTCCTGTGGGAAATCATTACGGGTGATGAAAAGTGGATATGGTACGACATACCCAAACGTAAGAAACACTGGGTAGACACCGATGAAGCCACGACTTCGACACCGAAACGCAATATTCACTCGAAGAAAGTGCCGCTGTGCATCTGGTGGCATATGAAGGATGTGCTCTATTATTAACTATTGGAACAGAGTTAAACTGTTAATGCTGATCGATACAAGCAACAATTGCTGCGATTGAACCAGGAAATCTGTCGGAAACGTCTATTCACAGGCAAAGGACTGCGTCCCGTGAAATTACTGCATGAAAACGCTATGCCGTATGTCGCGAAATCGGTCAAGGAAACGTTATTGACGCTTGGCTGGAAAGATTTGGAGCACCCGGCGTATAGTCCCGACATAGTCCCTTCAGACTATCATTTGTTCCGATCGATGCAACATGGTTTTGCCTGCTGAACTGTTCCGGACATGTGACGAAGTGCAAAAAAGGGTTGAAGACCTCATAGGGTCACACGACGAAGTATTCTTCATGGCTGGAATCCGTCAGCGGCCCGACCGATGGCGGAAGTTGATAGATAATGACGGCGCATATTTTGATTCGTAAAGGTATTGATGTTTTCTTTCAAATTACAAGTTGTATTGTGTTAAAACGCTTTAAAACTTGTTTGTACACCTAAAACAATGCATTTCATTGCATATATTTGCCTCTACATATCCGACTGAAAAAATTCATTGTTCCCTTTGATGCTATTTACAGCGAAGACTATTCTAGGCAGAGTTTCTTTTTCAAGTAATGCATATATTTCTCACAAGGGGCCTTCTAAATGTCCGATTAAAAAAAAATCTTCCTGAATCGGAAACAGCTCCTCATGGGAATGTCTTGCATATAATTCCTAATTTTATTGGCATTGAAACCTGGGTATTGCAGAAGAGTCATATGGAATCGTTTGTATGGCCGCTAGGGGGTCAAAGTGTACATTTTTGTGTCCTATATGTTTACAGCAATATATGCGCTTCTGAACGCTGTGCTTAAAAATTCTTTCGCGGTCAGATACCACTCCCCACGATGAGCTTTTGGAAAATATCTTGTGCTGAAAAATACTGCATAAGTTTTCCGCTACGGAGTATATTTGTATATCTCATTTTTGCCGATATATTTGCTTCTAAGATTTGAAATATTCTTTCTTTGTTGGAGATCGTTTCTTCTGCGATGTACGTACTTTTCAAAATTTTCTTAACTTACAAGTGTACATCTAGAGGGCGTAAGCTCACGTTTCCGTTTACAGCAATATCTGTGGGACTAAAAACCCATATGAAAAATTCTTTTTCGGTCAGATACTACTAATAATGAAAACTCTTTATGTGTATTTTCTTCCTAAAATAATGCAGAATTTTGCCGCCAGGGGCGCACATGTTGAATCTGTTTTTCTTAACATCTCTACTTCCAAAAGTGAGATTTAAAAAAATCTTTCAATATCGGATGCCATTAACCTTGTGGAACACTTTATGTTAATATATGAGTTTCATAGTTCACAGTTCTGTCGCTAGATGGAGATTGTGTACTTCTGTTTGCAGCTGTATTTCTGCTCCTCAAAACCCTATTGAGAAATGTCTTTTTGCTGTATGCCGTTCTCTACAATAGAGATGTGGAGCATTATCTTCTTTAAATAATGCACAGATTTCCGGCTAGGGGAGCGTAAAGGTCAATAACTTTTTTTTTGCTATCTATGCTCCCGGAAGACGTATTTGAAAAAAGTTCTTTTTCCTTAGCAAAGTTCTTTCCATGAAGAATAGCTTTCGCCTATTTCCAACTTTCCCATTATACACAATTCTTCCGCTAGAAGGCGTAGGGTTATATCATGTTTCCGTCTTGTAAGTGTTCGATTTGAAAATCTGCTTGTCCCCAATACCTTGCTTCTGCTATGAGAAACTTTTTGCGCCCCATTTGTTAATTTTCACAACATATCTTTCGGCGCCACGGTGGCGCAGTGATTTAAGCGATGGCCTCTGATCATTCGTCCGAAAGAGGTCCGGTTTCGAATCCGGGTTAGGCATGGATGTTGTGTTTGTCTTACCGCACTGGCTCTCTCCCTTCCCTGGAACCAGTGGCCCTAAATTAGAGACGGGCGACTGCTTATAGTCCATTGAGTTGCTCACGGTGGTCGTTAAACCTCCAATAAAAAAACAACATACTTTTTATCTACTGGTGGAAGTAAGTAGCTGTTTATATCTCTGGACGTTTTATCGATTGCAGAAATCCGGCTGATTTTTTTTTAATTGACTTGCATTGACTTTGACTTTGAATAAATTCGATAAATGCTCTTGAAGAATCCAATAAAAAAAAAGGGGTGGGGGGCTATAAGCAGTTGCCCGGCCCTAAATTAGGGACGGGCGATTGCTTGCTCATTGAGTTGCTCGCGGTGGTCGTTAATCCTCCAATAAAAAAACATACTTTTTAGCCACTGGTGGAAGTAAGTAGCTGTGGACGTTTTATCGGTTGCAGAAATCCGGCTGATTTTTTTTTTTAACCGGTTGCATTGACTTTGAATAAATTCGATAAATTTTATTCGCGTCAGAAAGGTTTCTAAGGACGTGCTCATTACAACAGAAAATTCGGTGTCTTCTTTCTTGTTTAATATTGAATTCGAGATTTGAACTTAGAGATATCGTACCAAACAACAACATACTCTTATGCCACCTAATGGATTGTCCTCAGTATTAGCGCTCACCAGTTCGAAAATAGTTTTTTTGAATACGATATACAGATGACGTGATCACGTTCTTTTTGAAACACAGAGAAAGTGAATTATGCAAGCAGGCACTGCTTTTTACGTTTTCCAGCCGCAGGTTGAAGAAGCGTATATGCTCCAACTTTGTCCGTCTGTCAGACATTCTTTTCCGTCCGTCCGTCCGCACGATAACTCGCGTAAAAATGGTTCGATTTCGATGAAAGTTCAGTATGTGGTTGGGGAATAACCTGGGGACGAACCCTATTGAAATGGACGAAATGGGGTCAAAGTCAGGACATAGAAACGGCATCCATTTCATCGCCCTTATGCGTTATAACTTACGTAAAAATGCTTCGATTGCAACAAAACTTTATCACGTTGTTCCGGAGGTATGCTGAACCAGTTCTGTTGAATATCATCGAAATGGGGTTAAAGGTCAGGGCACATGTGCGAGATTTACTCCCGAGCCATTATCCTCATAACTTGAGTAATAAATTGAATAATGATTTCTGGTATGTTGGAAAGCGTATCATAATCAATGCATTGCATGATTTTACTAACTTGTTCCTTTTTTTTTTCTTTTTCGAAAGATGGGATGCATTTATTTCTTACGAAATATGGATTGCGATGTCGTCAGAGCACATTTATTTTATCATTTGAAAATTCCGTTCTGCCAAAACAGGAAATAAAGTGGCAGTCGGCAGGAAATTAATGTGCTCTAAAAAAGGAAGCTCGAGTTAGTCTTCTAATAAATCTTTTTCTATGTTTATGTTTCTAAGAACCATAAAGAATTAGCAGTTAATCGCATTCATTAAGTAACATCGCTTATGACACAAAAGGTTGTTGTCGTGTCCGAAATCATGCAAGATATTCGCAATAACAAAACACACAAGCAGAAAAAAAAAAAGAAAAAAAAAGAAAACCCCGAAGAAATACAAGGGTTGGAGAGAATAATGTGAACACCTAGGAAAAGAATGTTTTACGAACCTAATAGGGTATAGGAGCACATTTGGCATTCAAAACCGGCTAAATCCTCCTTGGAATGGATGTATCCAAATCGTGGATGGTGTTTAGTGGGATGTTACCACATTCTTCATGCAGAAACTGTTTCAGATCCTGGAGAGATGCAGGAGAAGGATAACGGGATCTTACCCTGTTTCCCAACACAGAGCACAGTGGTTCGATGATGTTTAAGTCTGGTGATTGGGCAGGCCAAGGAAGGTGTGAAAGTTCGTATTCATGTTTCTCAAAGCATGACTGGACATTCTGTGAATTGGGGCGTTATCATCTTGATAGATGGCATCCCTTGCAGGAAACAATGCCTGATCCATTGGATGGACTTGGTCGGCCAAAATTGTTTCATGCGCCTTGTAGGTCATCCGTTCTTTCAAGGTGATCAGGGGACCTGGTGAAAACCACGATATGACGGCCCAGAGCATGAGAGAACCACCACCACGCTGCACTGTTGGGAGCAGACAGTCTAGTTGTACTCTCGAGTTAGTTCTCCAATCTCCACACATAAACACATCCTGCCGTGGGGAATAGTGTGAATGTGGTATAACGTAATTTCTTTTTCGTGTAGAGACATTGATTCGTTATGTGTAAACCATCAGATGCAGTTGTTCCTAATTGAGTTATTACGGCGAGACGAATCATAAAACAGAAGTCAACTTACGGGAATTTTCTTTATTCCAGCACCAATTCAGTGTTTTTCCACAATAAGACAGCCCATATCAGATTACATACTTTTAAATGAATGTCTACACCCACACATCCACCACACACGAGCAACTGTTGTATCGTTGTTTTTATCTATCGTTCTTATCTCATACAGTCATACGTCAGGTTCACTCTGACCTCAAATGGGTTGCCAACAGTATTCTCGTTTGAGGGAAAAGATGTCACATTAAGTTTGGAAGTATAAGCAGAACAAACAAAAATTTACATAGGAAGAGAAACTAAAAATGAAAGTTAATTTAGAATATACGTCACAGTGGATTCATCCCATCATATTACATGCTTCAACGCATCGGCAGTCCACGTTGTATCCTCTCGGCACCACTGCCGTTACCGCTGTGCATCAACCCTGGTCACCAGGGGTTTTGCAATAGCAACTCTGCCATGAATATCTTGTTTATACAGTTCTTTGCCCACTGTCTTCGTTGATACGGGGTCTGTAGATGCATATTGAGCTCCGCACTAATTTTCAGCACCGTGGCTTATTAATGCCCTCCTGTCTCTATCAGTTAGGATCATTTTTCGGCCTTTCTTGTGTTTCGCAGGCGAGATTTTGTCACGAACACGGTATGCTGTCATGACGCTAGACACAGTACCTCCCGATACCCTCACCACCCTTGCGACTGTTGTCACGGAGGCGCCAGCTAGTCGGCCACCAACAATTAGCCTTCTTCCGAAGTCCGTTAGGTCGCTCATTTCGTTGTCACCCTGAAAGAAACTTGGCAACAAACACTTTAAATGCACTTAAACCGGATGTTGAGGTTCTAAAAAAAGCTATTACAACCAAAATGTGGTGGATACCTTTGGGTATTGCGACTTACGCAGCTGCATTAAAAGTTACGTCTCTGAGCGTTTTACATCCAGGAGTTCCACAGTATTCTGTAGAACTCCTGGATGTAAAAATATAATACGCATTTGAAAAGGGAGAACAAAAGTGAAAATTCGTTTTTTTCTTCTTCTTTTGGAATATGATTACATCTCAAAGCATGCTTTCTAACATAAGTTTTGTTAAATATGATCCTAGACTGAAATGAATGCACTTTTCCTATAATAAAAAAAAGTATTTACTAGAGCTTGTTGCAGATATAATGTCGGATTTTGCAGACTCGTGCAGTTGCCAGGTAATTTAGGAATTAACGTATCGCGCAATGTGACTTATGATATGTACATTTAAATAGCATAGGCTGCTGCCTATAAAGTACTGGCCATTTCGTCAGTGGCATCAATTCCAAGGGGATTGTGCTAGAGGCCATTTTCTTATATGAATTTAAATTTGAACACCGTACATGTGAGGACAGCATCGATATAGCATTTGCAGAACGCACCGTTAGTGAGCTGAAGAGACAACGTTGGTTTCCTAAATCCAGGGCGCGCGTTTCGAGTCTCGAAAGTGAACCACGCGGTAGACCAGAAGTAGCTATCGATAACTGCAAGTTGGAAACCTTGAGTGAAACTTATTCACGCCAAACGATATGAAAACTCGGAGTACACTATGCGACCGTTTCCTGACATTTAAGGGTTATAGACAAACTGAAGAAGATGAATAAATGGGTACTACATGAGTTGATAGAACAGCGCAAGGCACGACAATCTGATGTCTGCTTTTGATGTCTGCTCTTCTATGCTTATCCGCAACCACACGCAGGACATTCTGAATCGTCTCGTCACGTGTCAAGAGAAATCGATGCTACTATATGACGGTCGCCGATATTCGAAACAATGGTTGGACAGCGGTGAAGCTCAGAAAGACATCCATCCCAGGAAGACGATGCCATCCTCCATTCCAAGAAGACGATGGTAAGTGTTTGGTGGTCCGCAACAGAGGTGGAAACGGGTCTAAAATTTTGGACCCGGCCCGACCCAGACCCAGCCGTCACATAATTGGGCCCGGCCCGGACTTGACCCAGCTTTGAACTGTAAATTTAAATATATCGTGATCATCATAATTGTCAATCATTATCAGTCCACTGCTGTATGAAGGTCTCCCCAAGTTTCCTCCATAACGGACTGTCTTGGGCTATCTCTTCCATCCACCCATCTCCCACTTGGTCTTCTTCTTGGTCTTTTTCTGTCCCTTGGAATCCAGTCTAAAATTTCGGCTGTCCATCGGTGGTCCGTTCTCCTGGCAACATGTCCAGCTCATTGCCATTTCAGGGATTTTACTCTGACAGTGATATCTTCCACTCTTGTCATTTTCTTTATCCATGAGTTCTTCTTCTTATCTTTTCTGGTTGCATAATGCCTGTATCTCTTCATGCTTCTTTGATTGTATGCAGTCTTTGTATGTCTTTTTTAGTTAAAGTCCACTTTCCTGCCCCGTACGTAAGCAGTCGAACGATGCAATGATTAAACACTTTTCTTTTAAGACACAATGGCACACCGCTCTTAAAAATTTCATTGTTTCTTCTAAAATCTCTTCAACTAAGTTTTATACGCCGATTAATTTCTTCGTCAATGTGACCCTCGCTTGATATCTGCTGCCCAAATTAAATGTAGGAATTGGTTATCTCCAACTTTTCCCCATCAACTGAAAAATATTAATTCCTTGTAAAGGCATTGTACTTCAGTTTTGTCTATACAGAAAGTTCATTTTTAATCCAATTTCTTTACCCTTCTCAGCAAGTTTCTGGATCATACTCTGCAGCCCTGAAGTATTTTTTCAAAGACCTCTGAAGGGGTCTTTGAAATATTTTGTTCTTTTCAAAAATAAGACGGAAATAAAACCGGGTCGAAATCAGGCCAGGAACATCTTGACACGATCAGTTTGACTGGAAAGGAATCTGTGACCCAGTGACCCGCTGCTCGGTGACACGTTTCCATCTTTGGCCCGCAACTAGTGAGATCCACTTCTTCTTTTACATGCGGGTCAATTCATCACAGCGGACAGATATTGTTAAGAACTTAACATTATGCATGAAGAACTTTTCATCGAACAGCTGGAATCAGTCAATCGCCACGGGCCCATACACATAATAAAGCGAAACCCCGAGCTGCACTCCAGATGATCCACAAGCTGCGCCAGTTGACTTACGAAACCTTAATTGATCCGTTTTATTCACTTGATTTGTCCCCTACGGACAATGACTTTTTCAAGTACATGGAAATCTTTCTACAGGGCAAATCGCTTCCCAAACAAACATTTGTTGAAACCACATTCCAAGAGTTTGTCGCATCCCGATGCCAGACAGTTTTTTCAATGCAGCTTGCATCACGTTGACAAAAGTGTGATGCTGCTGGAGATGGATATTTTGATTGACATTAGCGAAGTTTATTGGCAATGTATTCTGGGTGTTTGAAGTTTCCATCAATATTCCAACATTTCAACCTATAAATTTATTTATTTACTCTATATGAAATCGAAAAACTGAGAAAGATTACCGATTTCTTCCAGCCTCCACAGTCCTGCCGAAGTGCATTAGTTTTGCCCTGTAGAGCTTTGATAACAAAAAACGTTTGAACTTGCGCTGTGTGATGGCTTTATTAGACACACCTTCATGCCATGATACACTACGAAAAATGGTGTCGGTTCTTTTTCTTTTCTTATGACTCAGGCAGAGTTGTTTTTATACTGTTACACAGCACACCTTGTATATGGCCTGTCCATGTATTGCACTATTGCTATGTCATTATTTGGGAGGAGGTGAAAGTGGGAAAGGGTGGTTGTTGCTATGTATGCTTGTGGTAAGGGACAACCTAAGAAGGAACCCTATTGAAATGGGCGAAATGGGGTCAAAGGTCAGGACATAGGAGGGGATCCATTCCATCGCCCTTATGCGTCATAACTTATGTAAAAATGCTTCGATTGCGACAAAACGTCATCATGTTGTTCCGGAGATGTACTCAACCGGTTCTGTTTAATATCATCGAAATGGGGTCAAGGATCAGGACACAGAAGCGATATTTATTCCACAACCATTATCCTCATAGCTTGACAAAAAATGCTTCTATTGCAACAAAACTTTAGTATGTTGTTCCGGAGATACACTGAACCAAATCTGTTTAATATAATCGAAATGGGGTCAAAGGTCAGGGCACAGGAGCGAGATTTATTTCACAGCCATTATCCTCATAACGTGACCAAAAATGCTTCTTTTGCAACAAAACTTTGGTATGTTCCGAAGGTATTCTGAACCAGTTCTGTTTAATATAATCGAAATGGGATCAAAGGTCAGGGCACAGGAGCGAGATTTATTCCACAGTAAGCTTGACTAAAAATGTTTCTATTGCAACAAAACTTTAGTATGTTGTTCCGGAATTATACTAAACGAATTCTACTTAATATAATCGAAATGGGGTCAAAGGTGAATTCTACTTAATATAATCGAAATGGGGTCAAGGTGCACAGGAGCGAGATTTATTTCATCCGTATTATCCACATAACGTGAGTAAAAAATGCTTCTATTGCAACAAAACTTTCGTATGTTGCTCCGGAGGTACACTGAACCAATTCTGTTGAATATCATTGAAATGGGGTCAAAGGTCAGGGCACAGGAGCGAGATTTATTCCACAGCCATTATCCTCATAGCTTGACTAAAAATGCTTCTATTGCAACAAAACTTTGGTATGTTGTTCCGGAGGTATACTGAACGAATTCTACTTAATATCATCGAAATGGGGTCAAAGGTCATGACACTGGAGTGAGATCTATTCTCCAGCCATTGTCCTCATAACTTGAGTAATAACATGAGTAATGATTTCTGGTATGTTTGAAAGCATATCATAATCAATGCATTCCATTCTCATTTTTACTAACTTGTTTTCATAGTCATTATTTATTTCCTCTTTCCCTTTACGGGTGTTTTTTCCATTATCATTTGCGGTGCACATCTGGACGCTGGTCCAGTCTTGCCTTACTGATGGGTTATGTTTTTTTTTTTTACTCAACTTGATTGATGTACCAACGCAGAGTTTCTCATTATGTCCGTCTTGTATGCAATGCTCTTTTTTCAGTGATTTTACTGTATGTACCACATTAACGTTCACTAATTATTGCTTATTTCTTGCTTTTGTGACGCTCTTGCTTGTCCAGATGTAGGCATTGTTATGGTCGTTCCATGCCTATGTTTGGGTTGCCATGAGTGCTCTTGTGGTATGTCGCACAGTTCATATACTATGATATTTTCTCTTGTTCTCATTTGTTTTGCCTCCTGTTTCGATTCATATGCTTGCATGCAATATTGTGTATCTGATCGTAACTAGCTTGCTTTCTCTGCACTTTGTCGCCTGACCTAGCTTTGTTGGTCCGAATGTGCACACTTTTGTTTTTCATACAGTGTTTTCACCTGTGTGTGAATATTTTAAGTTTTATCTGTTTGTACATGTTTCTGTTTGTTTTAATAATGCATACCTACTGCATTTTTACCTTATGTCTATGAAATAGAACACAAGAACGTAATAAGACATGACGCAACCGAAATAACCTATCGAAAGTACCAAAACGATTTCGGCCGCGCCGGTGGCGCAGTGGTGTAGCGATGGCCTCGGATCATTCGTCCGAACGGGGTCCGGGTTCGAATACCGGTGCGGCATGGATGTTGTGTTTGTTTGTCTTACAGCACTGGCTCTCTCCCTTCCCTGGAGCCAGTGAGCCAAAATTAGGGACGGGTGACTGCTTATAGCCCATTGAGTTGCTCACGCGGTGGTCGTTAAACCGCCAATCAAAAAAAAAAAACGATTTCGTTTTTTTAAATTGCGCGAATCAGAGAGATCAAACTTTTTAAGGCCAGTATTTCCAGAATAAGGATTTTTACTATAGATTTCGTGCAAAGCTTAAGATAATCATTTACACTCGCGAATATTTTGAATTCATAAAGAAAACGACCACTTGCTTTTCCCCATTAAAAAAAAAAAAAAGTTAGATACACAGTCTGTTAGATAGACCTGATTGAAAATATCTAAGTTACTGACTGCCTTTCTTAGATAAACACCAAAACAGTCTTCCAGCGACGCATGCTCACTGAAGGGGCTCTAACGATAGAACAATAGCTGTAGGACTATACCACCAAGATTGCAACAAATGCTGTCTCACAGTTACAAACTAGTATGGAGTGTGTGTGTGTGTGTGTGTGTGTGTGCGTGCGCGCGCGTGTGTTTGTTATAACTAAACCCGTAGCCTAAATGACTTTACATCATCTCCATGTACAAGGACAATCAGTAAAGGAGCGAATGAATATGTATGGCTTTTATTGATTATGAAAAGGCTTTTGAATCCGTGAAACTATCAGCAGTTCTATAGTGTAAAATCCTACGGGCCGCCCCGGTGGCGCAGTGGTCTAAGGCATTGGCCTCTGATCATTCGTCCGAAAGGGGTCCGGGTTCGAATCCCGGTGAGGCATGGATGTTGTGTTTGTCTTACGGCACTGGCTCTCTCCCTTCCCTGGAACCAGTGACCCTAAATTAGGGACGGGCGACTGCTTATAGCCCATTGAGTTGCTCACGGTGGTCGTTAAAGCTCCAATCAAAAAAAAAATCCTACGGTATTGATGATGTATGCGTTAATATTATAGTTCCGCTCTGGGCTGCTGCTATGTCCCGCTGACGGTGGGGGTAAGAGTTACATCATCAGCTAAGCTGGCTTTGCATAGAACTGTAAACTATGATATTTTTGAACGAGTACTATAACGAAGTGAATTTCTCCGTCATTTTTATCCGCGCCGGGGTTCGAACCCGGGTCCACTCATTCCGGAATAAGTTGCTCTACCAATTAAGCTACGCGGACATTTCATTCTGATTCCTATCTGCCTTTATGTCGTGTGCGTCCTTCTGGCAGGTACGTCACATCTCCTGGTACGTTACACCATCTCCCTCGTGTGCGTCCTTCTGGCAGGTACGTCACATCTCCTGGTACGTTACATCATCTCCCCCTTATTTTTTTTTTTTTTCGAAGTGCTGGAGAAGGGATTCTCTTATTTTTCCTATCTCGCGGTGTGGAAAGAACATCACACCATTGCGAGATTTTGAACGGTCGGGTCATCCAGATAGTTCGGGCGCCATTATAACGAAGTGAATTTCTCCGTCATTTTTATCGGCGCCAGGATTCGAACCCGGGTCCACTCATTCCGGAATAAGTTGCTCTACCAATTGAGCTACGCTGACATTGATTCTAATTGCTATCTGCCTTTATGTCGTGTGCGTCCTTCTGGCAGGTACGTCACATCTCCTGGTACGTTACACCATCTCCCTCGTGTGCGTCCTTCTGGCAGGTACGTCACATCTCCTGGTACGTTACAGTACTGCTAGAGGCTTTTAGTACGTATTTTATTTACAGGGTAAGTCAAAATGATGTTCTCGATTTAAATGATTTGGCATTCATGTTTTTTTTTTTTTTTTTATTGGAGGTTTAACCACCACCGTGAGCAACTTAGTGGGCTATAAGCAGTCGCCCGTTCCTAATTTAGGGCCACTGGTTCCAGGGAAGGGATAGTGCCAGCGCCGTAAGACAAACACAACATCCATGCCGCACCGGGATTCGAACCCGGACCCATCTCAGACGAATGATCAGAAGCCATCGTTTAGACCACTGGGCCACCATGTTTAATACAAAGTTAATACTTTGTATTAAACATGGCTTACTCATGTTTAATACAAAGTAGATACGAACAACTAATATTGTTGAAAGCACATTTCATAAAATTTTGTTCAACTTAATTATAAATGTTCAATGTGCGCTCCACTAGTAACACGGCACACATCAAGTCGGTAATCAAGTTCCTGCCAAACTGCTTGTAGCATGCGGGTGCTGATTTCTGTGACGGCTGCTGTGATGCAAGCTTTTAAATCAAGCAGCGTCGTTGCAAGTGGTGGTACATACACACAATCCTTTATAAAACCCCAGAAGAAGAAGAAATCACACGGGGTGAGATCTGGGTATTATGGTGGCCAATGCAAAATGTAAAAGTTAAGTTTAGAAAATGCTTAAGGAGAATGAACTAGAATTTATGCAGGTAGAAGAACTAGCAGGGAAATTTAAATTACTAGGCAGGATTGAAAAGTAACGCACAGCAATCTTTTTCTCTTTGCAGGTTGCACTTAGGAAGACAACGAGTCTGAATATCACGCTACAGACCGGCATTGCTGGATCAGGTGTCGCCGTGGTGGAAGACAGTGTTAACGACGGCATAAAGATGTCGCGTTTGTTAGCGTCGTCTACGAATGAAGAGCAACGCGGTGTACTCCAAATTTTGTGGGCTAAACGGAAAACTCTGACGGAAATTCCCAAAGAAATGGTCGAAGTGTATGGTGGTGATTTGCCTGGACCGCACCAACATCACCAGACTGCGCAGTTTCTTTGCAGAGGGTCGTGGCAACCTTACCGATTCTTCACATTCCGGTCGACCAGTAACCACGTCATCACCTGCCACAGTGAGAGGCATTGAACAGGCAATTCTGAGTTACCGGCGGATCCATCTGCGCACATTGGCACTGAAGTTCAACATTTCGTTCGGTATAGCGTACGATATTATGCACGGCACGACAAATTGCAATCTCGCAAGGTCAGTGCGCAATGGGTGCCAAGAACTTGACAGGCGACCAGAAGGGACAGAGAATGATGTCATCCTTGGACCACTTAATGCGTTAAGCAGAAGGACATGAATTTCTGGCCGGTGTAGTGATGGGCGATGAGTCCTGGGCTACACTTCCGAAACAAAGAAGGCCAGTATGGATCTGAATCCTAGGCGGGCAATGTTTCGATTTGGCTGAGTAAGTTTAATCGGTTGTTTTCAGGTGGCTATATCCCCCCCCCAAAAAAAAAACGGACTTTCACGAACAAGGTATGCTAAAACTAGCACAACGCTGGGATAACTCTCTCGAGCATCTCGGTTCTTATGTTGAAAAATAGTTAAGAAATGTAGTTTCACTGTGTATATGTTTGTTTTGCCTAGCTGTTAAACTGTTGATAAAAAAAAAAAAGTGTGTGTTACTTTTCGATCCGCCGTCGCAGAATACACGTTACAGAGGTTCTTCCAAATTTCATTTTCTTCAAAAGAAGTCAGTCATTTTGTAGCGTTTGTGGGTAGCTAACTCACTGAACACTACATAAATTCTCAAAACTTCACC
Organism: Macrothele yani; assembly: GCA_039090855.1. NCBI lineage: Eukaryota > Metazoa > Arthropoda > Arachnida > Araneae > Macrothelidae > Macrothele > Macrothele yani. The sequence continues at coordinate 153,803,473 of CM077001.1, read as the reverse complement.
TATAATGAATCAGGAGTCACTCAAATAACTTCAAAAAGGTTACTTACTAATTTTCCTTTTATTTCAGCCAGCACTTCTTATAGCATGGTATATTATCCGGACAACGTTTGTCGTAACTTGTACTTATAAATAGCACAACACGCAGCCTTTAAATAACTCAGACGGTAACTAAGCGATATCGAATCCACCATTAGCACTAATGTTCAGCGTCAAAAATTACACACACTGCTGCTTCTCAAACTTAATTAGCACGTCTTTTGTTAAAAAAAGATTGTGCTTATGTTATCGGTATGTCTGCCCGTCTGTGGACACCATATCTCTGGAACTATTAGTCCAATTTGAAAAAAAATTATCTGCATTGAAAAGCTTGAAATATGCAAATCATGATCTTTTATTTCTTTTTCTTTTTCTTTTTATCTTGCGAACTTTCACCGCTAGAGGGCGTAAATGCAGATGATATCGAATTCAAAATACATTTTATTCCAAATATTAGCTTCTGCATATCCGATTGAAAAAATTCTTTTACCTTTCCATTCCAGTTATATCAAAGAGTATTTTAGGTACAGTCACTTTTTCAAGTTACGCATAGATTTTCCGCTGGGGTGGTGGTGGTGGGGGGATAAATTGCCTTTTCCCGATATCTCAACTTCACAACTACGATTTGAAATTTCTTTTTCTTTAGCGGGAACAGCTCCGGATGAGATATCTTTTGTATATAATTTCTAATTTTTGGTAAAAAATGATTTGTCAATCAGGGTGCTTAAGTGTTAATTTCTGCTTCTGATGTATTTGCGGCAAAATCAGAGCTTCTAAAATCTCGATTGAAAAAATTCGTTTTGTGAACCAATACTACTCACGTCGATAAACCTCTTCGGAATATTTTCTTCTTAAAATAATGCATGGTTTCTCCTCCAGGAGGCGTAGATGTATATCTTATTTTTGTCAATATTTCTATTTCTAAGAGTCCGATTTGAAAAATTCCTTCTTTGTTGGATAGCGTTTCCGGTGAGAAATGTTTTTCATATAATTTCAAAATTTTCAAGTAACTCATAGACTTGGTGAATATATTTCAAATACGTGTAGATAATATAAATATACGATGTCATCGCTATGTCCACGTTATTTTATAAACAACGAATAGCAACTGGAAAACTGTTCATCGACACCGCTGAGATCGAACCCTAGATCTCTCGATAACAAGCCGAGTGCGTTCGCTTTACGCTACGGTGCTAACAGTTCACAGCGCCATTCGTGGTTCATCAGTCAGCATCTGACTACACAAATCAATCTGGATTTGTGTAATCAGATTTTCAGTTGCTATTCGTTGTTTATAAAATACCGTGGACAGAGCGATTACATCGTATATTTATTTATTATTTATTTAACTCATAGACTTTCCGTTAGGGGACGTTAAGGTGAATTGCGTTTTCCTTGATATCTCTGCTTCTAAAACTCCGGTTTGAAAAATTCTTCCCACATAGCATACAGCTACTGATGGTAAATGTTTTTCATATATCTAATAATTTCTAATATTTGGTAAAGAATGGTTTGGCCACCAGGGGCATAAGTGTGAATTTCTGCTTCTGATGTATTTGCAGTAAAATCTGAGCTCTTGAAAACTTGTCGGAAAAAATTCTTTCCTAGAACGATACGCTCACATCGAAAAACCTTTTGAGAATACTTTTTTTTTAAAACAATGCATGTTTTCCCCGCCAGTGGACGTAGATGCATATCTTATATTTGTCGATATCTCTACTTCTTAGAGTCAGATTTGAAAAAATATCTTTATTTGTTCGAGAGCGTTTCTGCTGCGAAATGCTTCTCATATAATTTGAAATTTTTCTTAATAACAATTCTGCAAACCTAGGGCGTAAGTTCACGTTTCCGTTTACAGCAATATCTGCAGGATTAAAAACCCGATTGAAGAACTTCTTTCTTCGGTCAGATATTGCTGTTTTCCATACCGGTTCCATTGAGTTTGAATGGCTTTGATAAATTTAATTGGCGTCAGAACGGATTCAAAAGACGTGCTCATTATACCCGAAAATTCGGTGTCACCTTTCTTCTGTATATATCGTTCCGTTCTTATCTCAACAAGCATACTTCACTCTCACAGACCTCAAGTATTGCCAATCATATTCGTGTGAGAGAGAAGATATCACGTTAAGGCTGAAAGATGCTAAAGAGGACGAACTCAAATTTACATAGAAAAAGGAACTAAAAATGAAAGTTATAGTATATACGTCACAATTTCACCCTCAGTATTCACAATTCCTCCCGGCTATGCACAAAAGAATTACTGAAAAAAAAAACAGTTTCATCTGATTCTCTTTGCCTTATCCATGTTTTTTTCTGCTTCATCACAATTTTTCTTTAAAGAGAAGTCTCAGCACGTAAAAATACTAGTGTTTATAATAAATGCCGAACTAATTTTCATAAGCTGAGCTAGGAAAGTAAGAGCAAGGATTTAAAAACCACTTTCTTCCTAGGGGAGGGGGATAGCTTGTCACGTTGGATGAGCACCACTTGCCCTCCATCTAGCTACGGTCTTAGTTCCGGTCGGTAATACGGTCAGAGTAAAAAAGCAAAGAAAAAAAAAACCGTAATTCCATCTGGTGAGAATCTCATAGCTTCTTCATTTTGATGTATTAGCCTAATCATTTTTTATTTCAAAAAGAGATTCCTTAAAAATATTTTATCTTATATGTCTCCTAAAGCGGAAGGAAAAGAGGACCACAAAAAGAAATCTCGTTTAAGCAGAATCGCACGCACTGAAAAAGTTAACAAGATATCGACGAATTCTGGGATCTTTAAAAGAATGCCCCACCGTTATTATTCTTGTAAAACTGACCTTGGAAACATATGCCTTCATTTCTTCGTCGTGATGCTCTCGAGCAGATGTTCTCTCCTTCATAAGGTAACATACGTGGTCTGCAGATGTTATTTCCTAATGCTGGCTGTTGATGCCACAGGTGTTCAGACATGTGTTTTTGAAGCGGTGATCGCTCTGTAAAAGCATATTTTCTCATCTACTTTCACTAGCTCTTGCGCGCTCTTGATTTTCAGCGGCTCTGAGAAATAACGCTACAGCGACAAATCAAAAAGACTCGATCATTTTGATCATTTTTATATGTAGTTTCTCATGAAATATCATGTCATAATGTATCATTTTACAGGCTAAAAGCCATTCTTTCGGCAACCATTGTATTAACACAGTTACCTTTCCTTGATTTTTCGGTCGCGAGATTACGGGACTAAAAATCATCACGTATATTTGAACGTTGCATTCATACTGCAGAATTTTGTCTATAAGAAACAAATGACTATATTTTGTTTGTAATACAGAACTCATATGAGAAATGTTTTAGTGTGAATTCAAACAACTACATAAATTAAAAGTAACGCAAGTTACATTCTGCACACTGTTACGGAGATTCAATACTAAAATTTTAGGCAAAAATATTAAGTCTCATTCGCAACATTTCTTTTTCTCTCGTGTTCCATTCTTTGTTTTACAAGCCTGGAAAAGTTGTACCTTTTAAACGTTGTCAGGAAATAGAAATTTCCAGAGAGCGTCAGTCTGTCGCATCTTCAAATTTCATTGCACAAAGGTCTCACATTGTGTGAGGACATCGAAAGTCCTGCCTTTGTGTTTCGTAACCGCAGCTGGTAATGTCAATTGCAATTAGTACTTTCGGCATGTATTTTCAAAGGAACCAAAGGGTATGCAGGAGCTACCATTTCTCAGCTTTGAGGTTTTTGTCTTGGAGATAGGCCTTTTTTAGCTCGTCTTTTGTAAAAAAAGATCGTGCTTATGTTATCGGTTTGTCCGTCCGTCCGTCTGTACCCACGATATCTCTGCAACTATTAGTCCGATTTGAATTTTTTTTTGCATTGGGAAGCTTGAAATATGCGAATGACGATCCTTTATTTCGTTTTTTTTTTCGATGTACAATTTCGCCGCTAGACGGCGTAAATGCAGATGATGTGGAATTCAAAAATACGTTTTAATCCACATATTTGCTTCTGAACATCCGATTGAAAAAAATCTTTTATATTTCGATTCCATTTATGTCGAAGAGTATTTTAGATATAATTACTTTTTCAAATTACGCGTAGTTTTTGCGCTAGGGGGCGTAAAAGTAAATTACATTTTCCCAGATAACTCTTCTTCTAAAATTCCGATCTGAAAATTTTTTTCTTCAGCAAATACACCTCCTGATATGTAGATATATATCTTATTAGATGTATATCTTATTTTCGTCAATCTTTTGCATATAATTTTAAATTTTTGGTAAAGAATGCTTTGGCCACCAGGGGCGTAAGTGTTAATTTTTGCTTCTGATATATTTACCATAAAATCTGAGCTTCTAAACCATCGATTGAAAAAATTCTTTCGTGGACTGATGCCACTCACATCGATAAACCTTTTGGGAATATTTTCTTCTTAAAATATTCCACAGTTTCTCCGCCATGGGGCGTAGATGTATATCTTATTTTCGTCAATACCTCTATTTCTAGAAGTCCGATTTGAAAAAATTCTTCTTTGTTGGATAGTGTTTCTGGTGTGACATGTTTTTCAAATAATCTCAAAATTTTCAAGTAAATCATAGACTTTCCGATAGGGGTCGTAGAGGTAAATTGCGTTTCCCCCTATATCTCTGCTTGTAAATCTCCGATCTGAAAAATTCTTTCTGCACGAGATACAGCTCCTGATGAGAAATCGTTTTCACAGAATTTCTAATTTTTGTGAAGAAAATGGTTTGGCCACCAGGGGGCGTAAATCTTAATTTCCGCTTCTGATGTATTTGCAGCAAAATATAAGCTCCTAAAATCTCGATTGAAAAAAACGTTGTTTGTAGACCGATAGTACTCATGTCGACAAACTTTTTTGAAACATTTTCTTCTTAAAATAGTGCATGGTTTCTACGCCAGGGGCGTAGATGTATATCTTATTTTTGTCAATATCGCTACTTCTAGGAGTCCGATTTGAAACATTTCTTCTTTGTTGGAAAGTGTTTCTAGTGCGACATGTTTTTCATATAATTTGAAAATTTTCAAGTTATTCATAAACTTTCCGCTAGGAGGCGTAAAGGTAAATTGCTTTCCCCCCTATACCGCTGCTTCTGAATCTCCGATTTGAAAAATTCTTTTTGCACCGGATACAGCTCCTGATGGGAAATCGTTTGCACATAATTTCTAATTTTTGTGAAAAATGGTTTGGCCACCAGGGGCGTAAATCTAAATTTCCGCTTCTGATGTATTTGCAGCAAAATATGAGCTTCTAAAATCCGATTGAAAAAAGTCGTTTGTAGACAGATAGTACTTATGTCGACAAACCGTTTAGAAACATTTTCTTTTTAAAATAATGCATGGTTTCTACGCTAGGGGCGTAGACGTATATCTTATTTTTGTCAATATCTCTACTTCTAGGAGTCCGATCTGGTAAATTCCTTCTTTGTTGGTTGGTATTTCCGGTGCGAAATGTTTTTCCTAAAAATTCAAAATTTTGAAGTAAATCATAGACTTTCCGCTAAGGGGCACAAAGGCAAATTACATTTTATGCATTATTTCTGCTTCTAAAACTCCGATTTGAAAAATTCTTCCTGTATCGCATACAAGACCTGATGGATAATATTTTTCACATAATTTCTAATGTTTGGTAAAGAATGGTTTGGCCACCAGGGGGACTAAGTGTTAATTTCAGCTTCTGATGTATTTGTAGCAAAATCTGGGCTCCTGAAAACTCGACTAAATTTTTTTTCTTGGACCGATACTGCTCATATGGAAAATCCTTTTCAGAATACTTTCTTCCTAAAATAATGCATGGTTTTCCCACCAGGGGATGTAAAGTCACATCTTAATTTTGGCGATATCTCTGTTTCTAAAAGTCCGATTTAAAAAATTCTTTCTGTGTTGGAGAGCGTTTCCGGTGCGAAATGTTTCTCATATAAATTCATGTTTTTCTTAACACACAAGTCTGCTACCAGAGGGCGTAAGCTCACGATTGCGTTTACAGTAATATCTGAGGGATTAAAAACCCGATTGAAAAACTTCTTTCTTCCGTCGGATACTATTGTTTTCCATACTGGTTCCATTGACTTTGGATAGCTTTGATAAATTTAATTTGAATCAGAACGGATTCAAAAAACGTGCTTATTTCACCCGAAAATTCGGCGTCATTTTTCTTGTTAATCTGTGGGAGTGGAGCATCGCTGTGTATTTGAAAGGCGAGGGTGCTTCTAAACACAGAGCAAGCAATATAAAATATTTATATAAATATAGCATTAGCATATAAAAACAGCAATATAAATGTTGTGAGCAATATAAAATATTTCCACTTCCTATGGATACTTGTTACCGATAATTTTCTATGCCTTTTCTTCGCGCGATCGGGAAAAGACCTCTTTTCTTGCCCTTAAGAACGTCGTGTCCCGAACAAAACCTCCTGGATTCTTTCACGACTCACCCCTTCTATCTCTCCGAGTTGACTCCCTTTTTTCTTTCGCCACCTCCCCCAAGGCGAGAGATGACTCTCACCTTTCAAACACACAGCGATACTCCACTCCCACGGATTAGAAAGGCCGGGTTCCAAGACAAAAACCTCAAAGCGGAGAAATGGTCGCTGCTACATGCCCTTCGGTTCCTTTGAACACACATGCCGAAAAATGTTAATTGCAATTGACAATACCAGATGCGGCTAAAGGCAAGACTTTCGATGTCGTTACTCATTGTGAGGCCTTTGTGCAACGAAATTTTAAGATGCGACAGACCGACGCTCTCTGGAAATATCTATTTCCCGACAACGTGAAAAAGGTGCAACCTTCTCAGGCTTGTAAAACAAAGAAGAATGGAACAGGAAAGGAAAAATGTTGCGAATGAGATTCAATATTTTTGCCTAAAATTCTAGTATTAAATCTCCGTAACAACACAGTCGGGGATGATTTTTCTCGATCACCTTTCGACATTTATTGAAAGTTAATTGCAGGTGTTGTTTTTCACGCTTTCCAACCGTACGTTGAAGAAGCGTATAGGCTCAAGCTTTATCCGTCTGTCTGTCCGTCTCTCCGCACGATAACTCACGTAAAAATGGTTCGATTTTGATGAAATTTTAGTATGTGGTAGGGGACAACCTGAGGACAAACCCTATTGAAAATGGGCCAAATGGGGTCAAAGGTCAGGACATAAGAGCGGGATCGATTCCATTGCCGTCATGTGTCATAACTTGCGTAGAAATGGTTCGATTTCGATGAAATTTTAGTATGTGGTAGGGGACAAACCCTATTGAAAATGAGGACAAACCCTATTGAAAATGGGCGAAATGGGGTCAAAGGTCAGGACATAAGAGCGGGATCGACTCCATTGCCGTCACGTGTCCTAACTTGCGTAAAAATGGTTCGATTTCGATGAAATTTTAATATGAAATAGGGGACCACCTCGGCACGAACCCTATTGAAAATGGGAGAAATGGGGTTAAAGGTCAGGACATTAGAGCGGGATCGATTCCATTGCCGTTATACGCCGTAACGTGCGTAAAAATGGTTCGATTTCGATGAAATTTTAGTAAGTGGTAGGGGACAAACCCTATTGAAAATGAGGACAAACCCTATTGAAAATGGGTGAAATGGGGTCAAAGGTCAGGACATAAGAGCGGGATCGATTCCATTACCGTCATGTGTCATAACTTGCGTAAAAATGGTTCGATTTCGATGAAATTTAAATATAAAATACGGGACCACATCGGCACGAACCCTATTGAAAATGGGAGAAATGGGGTTAAAGGTCAGGACATTGGAGCGGGATCGATTCCATTGCCATTATGCGTCATAACGTTCGTAAAAATGGTTCGATTTCAATAAAATTTTAGTATGAGGTAGGGGATCACCTGGGGACGAACCCTATTGAAAATAGGCGAAATGGGGTCAAAGATCAGGACATAGGAGCGGGATCCATTCCATTGCACTTATGCGTCATAACACGTAAAAATGCGTCGATTGCGACAAAACTTTGTCATGTTGTTTCAGAGGTATACTGAACCGGTCTCATTGAATATAATCGGAATGGGGTCAAAGGTCAGGACACAGGAGCCAGATTTATTCCACAACCATTACCTTCATAACTTGACTAAAAATGCTTCCATTGCGACAAAACTTTAGTACGTTGTTCCGGAGGTACACTGAACCAATTCTGTTGAATATCATCAAAATGGGATCACAGCTCAGGGCACAGGAGCGAGATTTATTCCACAGCCATTATCCTTATAACTTGCGTAATAACTTGAGTAATGATTTCTGGTATGTTGGAAAGCGTATAATAATAATCAATGCATTGCATGATTTTACTAACTTGCTTATTCGTAGTCCATTGCGATATGCACTTTAAGTTGCTCATGTTAGATTCGGTAAAATATTTAGTTAAGAATCTTCACTGCATTTGCGTAACGAAGTACAAAATTTCGTGTGTGAGACGTGTGATGGGTGTCACTGAACTCGAGTTGTGTGCCACGATCGCACTAAATAGAGGCGTTTGATACATCAGCAGTAAGTAAAATCTAGCACCGTCAGTTTTAATCTTTTAATTATATGATGAGTTTTCTTTGAAGAGTTAACTTCTGAATATCAAAAAAAACAGCCTTATGGTATGCATGCATGTAATGCATTTGATTTAGCAATAAAAGTTCACGCACACAAGTCGCCAAATTTACGCTAAAACGCTGTTCACTGAAAAATAGGCTCAATGACTATCTTTCAGCATCCTTGGCATGAGATCTTCCATTTTCCATCAAGCCTTTTAGGTCCATTTGCATAGTTCCATTCACTTTGGATCAAACCATTCGTCATTACTGGCATCGATTCTTTGTTTTCCATCGGCATTGTTACCATCGGTCCTTCCATTTTGAGCAGCTCATGATACCAATTTACCTAATGGCATGTAAAATATTTGCTCTCACGCACAGAAGCTTCCTGTCGATACATTTCACTTCCTAAGATATTCTGGGATTAAAAACGAAAAAGACATTTTTCCTGTTTCTCTAACATGGACATGGGGCAGAAGGTATGAGATTTTTTAGAATGTCTCAACAGCAAGGCTAGCCTGCCGGGGAGAATTATTTAAATACTACAAAGATGAATTTGTATATTCCGAATAAGTAAAAGCAAATGTTTGCACAGACTTTTATTCATATCCGTACACTAGAGTTCCAAGAATAGCCTATGACTTTGAACTGAACAGAACATGGTTATTATTTTAATATAGTCACACCTTTTATATCAAATTAGCACACGTTTCAGAAGTTTTTAGTAATCAAGCCCTGTCGTTATATCGATTTTTTTTAAGAATCTATATATGTTGCGCTACGAAGGAAACGAAAAAAGCGATATACTCACAATTAAGCTAAACAACATATACGTCACCAGATACAGCACCAGATATTTAGTAGCAACTGAATTTTTTGAATATTTAAACCTGAGTTTTCCAGCCGGGAGAAAGTAATGTTGATGCGAAACATAAACTTTTCCTACGAGTTTTTTTTTTTTCGATTAGGTGGCCCCCATTGTCTAAACATGTATAATTTCCTTTGTCTGAATGTTTTAACTTTTCCCTTTTGTTGGCGCCTCCAGGTGGTGTTTATCTGTTTCAATTGCTCTGCCTTTGAGCAATAATTTTTCTTTTATTATTGTAATGTTCATTGTTTCACATTTGGAACACATTTCTTTTACTTTATCGAAACATTATTTCGTGTTTTATTTTTGTGACACTTTATATCAAGGTAAGGTTCTTACAACAATAAAATATAGACAAGCAACACAGCGCACGCGTGCACCACTTTGCTTTGTTGTCATAGCAACAAAAAACGATTTTTCACAGCAGCTGGTGTGACATCATCTCATCCACATCATTCTGGCATGACATCAGAGATGCGTTACGTCACATGATTAAAATCGTTTCAGCAACTCTTTAGAAACAGGCAAACATTACGTCAGGAATGTTGGTTCTACTGTGTCGTTCATAAACGAGATGCAGACACGTCCGAGCTCGGCGATCGTCGCATCTGACGTCATGCCGTAGCGGACCTACAGGCTACAACAGGCGACATTTTGCGGAGTATACGGGGAGGCCTGGATGCTTCGATATCGACACGGACAGTGTCGATATCGATTAGCTGCGTCTGGTTTGCTGTCCAGCCGTTCGTTGCGAAGGCTACCCTTTAATGGCGAGCCATCGTCGTCACCGCTTGGCGTGGTGTCACTCCAGAACTGTGTGGTGGGGTGCCTAACGTAACAATGTGGTGTTCAGCGACGAATTGTGGTTCTGACACGCATGACCGCCGTGTGAGAGTCTGGAGGTGACATGGCAAACGGGCGGATCCCTACGCTATTGTGGATCGCCACATGGCCCGGAAACGTGGAATCATGGTGTGGGTTGCTATCAGCGCCAACTGCTGCTGAGCGCTGGTACGCATTACGGGCACATTGACGGCACGCCGCTATGTTGACGAGGTGCTGCGGCCCGTGGCACTTCCGTATCTGCAGGGCATCCCAAAACGCCGTTTTTCAACAGGATAACGCCCTGCCGCATACCGCTCGGATCAGCCTGAATGCTTTACACGGTGTGCGGATGCTTCCGTGGCCAGCACGATCCCTCGACATCTCGCCCATCGAGCATCTGTGGAACACGATTGAACGTCGGTTAAGTACCTTCCCACCCCCGCAAAATGAAGATGAACTGTGGACTCGGATCAACACCACATGGTTCACGATACCCCAGGACTCTATTCGGACTCTCGCTGCCTCGTCGGATTCAACGCTGTATCACCTAACATGGGGGCCATACTCCTTATTGATCATCCTGTATATTCGGCCGCTGGAGCTTAGTTTGTATGTGACAATGAAATCATTTGTTCAGGACCTACTTGGCTATCTCTGTGTGCAGTTTGGTCTGTTTTCGAGGATTCCTTCATGATGTGGCATTTTCTCTGTCAGGCAGTGTATTTTTGTGTGCTAGCTATCCGGTGGTTAAGACTTCGAAGCTGCAGTGCTACGAATTCAACTGACAAATAGTATGGTAGTAATATTTTAAGTAGTGACATTTTAAACGAAAAACATTATATGTAGGATTTTGGTAACCGTATCGAAACAACAAAGATGACACCGAATTTTCGGGTGTAATGAGCACGTCTTTTGAATCCGTTCTAACGCAAATTAAATTTATCAAAGCTATTCAAAGTCAATGGAACCGGTTAGGAAAACATTTGTATCTGACTGGAGAAAGAAGTTTTTCAAGCGGGTTTTTAACCCGGCAGATATTGCTGTAAACGGAATCGTGAACTTACGCCCTGTATGCGTTAAGAAAAATCTGAATTTATATGAGAAACATTTCTCAGCAGAAACGCTCTCCATCAAAGAAAGAATAGTTTAAATAGGAGTCTTAGAAGCAGAGATATGAGCAAATATAAGATATGCATCTATGCCACCTGGCGGGAAAACGGTTTTTCGATGTGAGCGGTATCGGTCCAAGAAAAAAAAAAATTATTCGAGTTTCAGGAGCTCAGATTTTGCTGCAAATGCATCAGAAGTAGAAATCAAGACTTACGTCCCCTGGTGGCCAAACCATTTTTTACCAAAAATAAGAAATTATATGCAAAGGATTTCCGATCAGGAGATGTATCGGGTGCAGAAAGAATTTTTCAAATGGGAGTTTTAGAAGCAGAGATATCAGGGGAAACGCAGTTTACTTTTACAATTTCCCTTGCGGAAAAGTCTATGAATTACTTGAAATTTTTGAAATTGTATGAAAAACGTGTCACACCGAAAACTATATCAAATAAAAAAGGATTTTTCAAATACGGCCATTAGAAGCAGAGATATTGACAAAATAAGATAAATACATCTACGCCCCCTGGCGGAGAAACCATGCAATATTTTAAGAAGAAAATATTCCGAAATGGTTTATCGACGTGAGTGGAATCGGTCCAGGAACGAATTTTTTCAATCGAGATTTTAGAAGCTCAGATTTTATGGCAAATACATCAAAAGCAAAAATTAACATTTATTCTTTACCAAAAATTAGAAATTATGTGCAGATGATTTACCATTGGGAGCTGTATCCATTGAGGAAAAAAATTCAAATCAGAGTTTTAGAAGAAAAGATATCGGGGAAAACGTAATTTACTTTTGCGCCCCTAGCGGAAAATCTATGCGTAAATTGAAAAAGTAAAACTATTCTTAAAATACCCTTCGACATAAATGGAATCGGAAGATAAAATCATTTTTTCAATCGGATGTTTAGAAGCAAATATATGGAATAAAATGTATTTATAATTCAATATCATCTGCATTTATGCCCTTTAGCGGCGAAACAGCACATCTTAAAAAAAAAAAAAAAACGAAACACAGGAACATCAGTCTCATATTTCAAGCTTCCCAATGCAAAATAGAATTTTTCAAATCAGACTAGTAGTTACAGAGATATGGTATCTACAGACGAACGGACGGACGTACAAACCGATAACATAAGCACGATCTTTTTTTACAAAAGACGTGCTAAAAAAAGGTCACGTCTCACCACTGCTAACAGAGTACGAAGTCATGTACTAAACAAAAGCATGAGTTCAAGATTTTTCGAATTTCGGGCTGACGGTTTGCTGCAATCGTAGTTATACAATCATAGAAGCACGACCGTACTCAAGCTTGACTTTCGGTTTGAAGAACGACCTGGGTACTTTTAACTGCACTGAGTTCGCATTTTTTTTTTTATGATTGGAGGTATAACTACCACCGTGATCAACTCAATGGACTATATAAGCAGTCGCCAGTCCCTAATTTAGGCTCACTAGTTCCAGGGAAGAGCCAATGTCGTAAGGCAAACACAACATCCATGCCTCTCGGAATTCGAACATGGACCTCTTTCGGATGAATGATCAGAGGCCATCGCTTAGACCACTGCGCCATCGGGGTGGTAGTTCGCGACTACTCTCAGCGAGAGAGAGAGAGAGAGAGAGCAAGTTCACGCTGGGTCCAGAGAACCACTCTTGCTTTGTTTGAGCTTTTCACGTGGTCACCTGATAATTTATACCCTTCTGATTCGATACCAATCATATTATTCCACAGCCACTTACAAAGGTACAAAGGGCATCCTGAAAGTAAAGCCTCGTGCCTCATAAGAATTTTATTTGCAGCAGCAAAAATGGAAACTTGGTGGCAAAATACTTGGACATATTGTTAATAGTGCTACATTATGCAAAGTGTTGTCCATCACTTTCTATACATTTCCGCCATCTTTGAACCCATTGGTAAAATCCATTTTGGAAAAATTCCTGAGGCTGTCGTTTCACCCATGAGTTCACAGCCAGTTTAACGTCTGTCACATCGTTGAAACGTTCCCCACGAAGGGTGTTTTTCAAAGGGGCAAACAGGAAAAAGTCTGAGGGAGCCAAATCAGGACTGTAGGGGGGTTGGGGCATTACCTTCCACTCCATTTTGGCAATAGCCTGTGAAGTCTCCATTGAGGTGTGGGGACGTGCGTTAGCATGGTGCAAAACAACACTATGAAGTGGAATGTTGCGTTTTTTTCTTCTCATAACTTCCTTTAGCTTCCTCAATGTCTGTACATAGTGAGCACTGTTTATTGTTGCACCCTGTTCAAGGAAATCTGTCAAAATGACACCACGTTTGTCCCAGAAAATTGTCACCATCACTTTCCCTGCGGTACGAGTTGTTTTTACCTTTCTCTGTCGAGGTGAAAATGTACGGTGCCATTCCATTGACGCACGTTTTGTTTTTGGGTCATGAAAGAACACCCAGGTTTCATTCCCTGTCACAACATTAGAGAAAAACACCTCACCTTCCCTCTCATAACAGTTCAAAAAGTTCCGGCACATGTCCATCCTTTGCTCACATTGTTCACTGGTTAGGTTTCTTGGGATCCACTTTGAATTTTTTTTCTGCAGCCCAGGTCATTAATAAGTGTATCCATAGCACTATGACCACAATAAATTGCATCACACAACTCTTGGATGGTGACACGACGATCAGCTGTGACGAGGTCATTTACTCGTTGCCTGTGGGCATCTGTCACTGCAGTTGCGGGTCTTCCACTCCGTTGTTTGTCCGACACTGAACTTTCTCCCTCTCGAAACCTCTTCATCCATCTTCGGACATTACTTATATCGATTGTGGTAGCTCCATACATCGCCAGGAGTCTTCTGTGGGTTTCTGGAGCCTCATATCCCTCTTTAACCAGGAATTCAATTACGGTTCGCTGTTTTTATCTGTCATTTATTATCTTTATTTGAGATTCTGAAAAAGAAATGTTCCCACATTGGTAACATATCAGTGCAGTTTCATTAAAATCACTTCAAAATTTCATAAGTAAGAGACATTATTTTTAGGATGCCCCTTTATAACGAAGTGAATTTCTCCGTCATTTTTATCCGCGCCAGGATTCGAACCCGGGTCCACTCATTCCGGAATAAGTTGCTCTACCAGTTGAGCTACGCGGACAGTTTATTCTGATTCCTATCTGCCTTTATGTCTTGTGCGTCCTTCTGGCAGGTACGTCACATCTCCTGGTACGTTACATCATCTCCCCCTTATTTTTTTTTTTTCGAAGTGCTGCTCTTATTTTTCCTATCTCGTGGTGTGGAAATAATATCACACCATTGCGAGATTGTGAACGGTCGGGTCATCCGGATAGTTCGGGCGCCATTATAACGAAGTGAGTTTCTCCGTCATTTTTATCCGCGCCAGGATTCGAACCCGGGTCCACTCATTCCGGAATAAGTTGCTCTACCAGTTGAGCTACGCGGACAGTTTATTCTGATTCCTATCTGCCTTTATGTCGTGTGCGTCCTTCTGGCAGGTACGTCACATCTCCTGGTACGTTACACCTTGTAAAGGTATACTCAGATAGAGTCAATTTTTTCCCAGCCCGACAGTTTTGTTATATATGCACATGCTCGAATTTTGCAAGTGTTCATCTAAACGGCAACAATGCTATATTCTGTTTTCATGACGACATACTAATTTTCCAAGTACACTACCTCAGAGCAAATCTAGAAGTAACCAATGCCAACACTTCCTTTGAATAACAGATATCAAATAAGGGCCACATCGTCAGATATTTTGTATTCAGTTTTTGCAACTCAGTGGGACACAATATATCTTAGGATAAATCTCCTATGTCCTTGTGATTTTCCTTACGACTGATTTTAAATTTATTTGACTGCAAACAAACTGATTTAAAAATAGGTCCGTACCAGTGAAAACTATTGTTGCGGTACAAATGAATCCTCCGGCGAATTCAAAATTTATGTTTGACATTTGTAATTGCGCAAAATTCTTTATAATCCATAAGTGATTCATAAGTTTCTTTAATAAAGTAAAAAAATATTTTGCTTTGAAGTCCTTGCAGTTAATATTTTACAAAAAAAAAAAACTTTTATTGCTTTTTGACAAAAAATGCATAAACACATTTAATAAGCAGAACCGCACTTGAGGATCCCTCCCCCCACCCCCGAAGTTTTTCCCGTGAGTAATTAATTATTATTATTTTTAAGATTCCACCTCTTCCTGATGTTTTTCTTCTCTTCCTTCCGGGACGGGTACGACGTACCAAGTCTGGGAAGTGGTATTTCTTTCTCTCAGTTGTCCAAGAATTTTCCTTACTATCCTACAAGTGTTCAGGATAGCTACCATCTGTAGCTCCATGTAGGTGTTAGGTTGAAGGTCTAGTGTCTGTATAGAGCTGTGAATGGTCTTAGATATAACTCCTGTGGCTGATATTACTATGGGGATGGTAGTGACGTTCTCTATATGCCACATTTCCCTGACTTCGTATCGTAGGTCGTTATACTTAGATAGCTTCTCTCCGTGCGTCTTCTGGATGATGCACGTGTTGGGCACGGCTATGTCAATGAGGTATGTTGTTTTCTTCTCCTTGTCGACCAGGACGATGTTGGGCCGATTGTGGGGAATGGTCTTATCTGTTCTGATCGATCTGTTCCAGTACATCTTGTGGGTGTTGTTCTCTAGAAGTGTTGTTGGCTCATACTTGTAGTAGGGGACAGGCTCAGCTGTAACGAGGTGGTGCTTTGTTGCCAATTTCTGGTGAACAATCTTGGCGACTTGATTATGCCTGTTTGTGTACTCTGTTTCTATGAGGACTCTGCACCGTGCTGTATGTTGGATGGTCTCTGGCGCTTGATGGCATTGCCGACATGTGTCGCTTTCTACTGACGTGTCCTTCAGGATATGCTTCCGGTAGTTTCTGGTGTTTACAACTTGATCTTGTATAGCCATTAGGAACCCTTCGGTCTCGGGGAAGAGTGATTCGTTTCTTAGCCATGCATTGGATGCAGTCTTATCCACATGGTCCGATTGCAGGCCTTTGTAGTGCCTTCCGTGTAGGACTTTCTTGACCCAAGCTTCTTCTTTTGGCTCCCTTTTTCCAATCTCGATGTTCTGAGTAAAGGAGGTCGGCTGTGTACTTCTTGTCACTCTGATTTATCGCTTGGTGAAGGAGTGTCTTGCTCTGATGGAAGTATTTTCTGAAGCTGTTGATTTCTTTGTCTTGGTGTTCCAAGAGATCAATCATTCCCCGCCTTCCTTCTGCCCGTCCAATGGTCAGCCTTTCTATTGCTGACTTCGGGTGGTGCTGGCGATGTTTAGTGATTGTTGTCCTGGTATTGCACATTATTTCCTCAAGCTCTGTTGTGGTCCACTTTATTATCATTCATATTATGTCGAAATTATTATTATTATTATTTTAATTTCCACATGCAGTGGATAATTTAGAGTTAACTGAGTAAAATGTTTTACGTGTAAGAGAGAAGTAAACTTTTTATCTTTGATTTGTGAAGCAGAATACACTTGGAAACTGGTGTTCTTGACCAGATGCATTGTTCACAAATGCCCAGATTGTGAAATAAAATATGAAATACGGAAAGCAAGAGTGCGCGCGCGCGTGTGTGTTTGTGTGTGTTTGTGTGTGTGTGTGTGTGCGTGTGTGCGTGTGACAGAATATAAGATATCTTTTCTTTTTTACTCTCTCTTTTACATTCATATTACGCCGAAATAAAAAAAATCTTAATATTCTGCTGTGACACAGTACAGAGACGAATCACGTGTCAAGACGGCAAATCTGCAGTGGTACATTAGGTCCGTGTAGCTTAGTTGGGAGAGCGACTTACTCCGTCCGGAGTAAGGGGACGTGATTGCGATCCGTCACATACAAACATGTTTTCACATTGCACAAGTCCGAAATACTGTAAATGGAAAGAAGAGGAGGAAATAAAGCGCCATCTTGTGAGTTTTATTTATTTATTTTAGTGGTAAGCAAGGCGAAAAGAAAGTCTAGACACAGTGCTGCTCTACATCCAGCTTTGATTCATGACCACAAGAATTGTGGAATCAAATAAATCACCGGTGGTGGTGGTGGTGGGGGGGGGGGGCGGAGAAGAATCATACGATGGTTTTGGTGAACATCCATTTCTCATCAAACTTATGCATTTCCGTAAAGAATTGCAAATTAATTGCAATTTAGAAGTTGCACGTTACCCAAATTACAGGCAATTTTAGTTAAAAGTCAAATTGTGATTCAAATCATTGCTTTGTTTTAAAGAGGAAATGCTTTTTCTACACAGCTCATGCTAATTCTTATCGGTCTCGGGAAAGTAATATATGAGTCTGGTTAAAGGTGCAACTTGGACGAGGTAAATTGCCCAAGGTTCCTTAATTTTCCGTATTTGACGACTTCACGCGGAGAACTTAAATGCGTTTTCTAGGCTCGTGTCGACAGCAGCAAACAAACTAAAGGAACCACAATAGCAATTGAACGAAACTATTGGGCGACTTGTGCCTGCCAAACTCTAGGCTCACGTATGACCCTGGTTGCCTAGGATACCGCAGCGCCGTCTGCTGACAACCTCCGCAGCAGAAAACGACCCGGATTCTGCTGCTGCTGTTGCCGTGTCTCGGAATGTACAACACGACTCTCCTGTGAACTCACTTCCCCAATAGCTGCTTTTTAGTAAAGCAAAAAACGCATCATCATTACCGTTATCTCTCAAATTCTGATAGCCGGACAGATCTGCGTACTGTGACACTTTGTCTTGTTAGGAAAAAGACGCGAGTCAATTTAAATTATATTGAGACCATTTCCAATGAGTCGATGCTTTATCTCGGCAGAGGAGTGAGAAGAGGAAGAAGAGAAAAGATGAGGGAGAATGAGATCGACGTGGTGATGCTCTGGAGTATAGAGATCTGGAGGATGCGTTTCTAAGGTGGCAGTGAAACGAAAAAATAAAAAAACAAATATGAGGATCATGCCGGACTTTGCTCTTATCATTCCTTCTCCTTTAGATTTGCGGCACCTGAGGTGCATAATATGGGTGCCGGTTTTGGTTCTTCTCACGGGGACTTCATATGCTGAGGTCTTTAACTGTGATTTCACGGAACCCAGCTGCGCGTGGACATGGTCCGAGGAGATGCTTTTGGTTTCCATAGAGAATTCTACATCATTTGGAACCACGGCGCCCCGAGCAGATGCTCACAATGATACAAAAGGTGAGTTTCTTCTCAGGATATATTGAAGCATGTTGAAAAACCACTCTTGACATGATTTTACCTGAAACTGGACCTACGATATTTATTCTTTAAAGGCAGCAAAAATCATGTCATAAGATTATATTATATTATATTATATTATATTATATTATATTATATTATATTATATTATATTATATTATATTACTAGCTGAATTGCTTGGCGTTGTTCAGGAGATTTTGGTGATAATTCACTATCTAAATTTTGTACAAATCAAATGAAAACGATTAATTTTTTACGGAATGAACCGTACCTAATACTGTATTTTATTTCTTCATTGAATTTTAATTTTATTCGCTGTAGAGTCTTTAGTCACACATTTATTTTAGTTTTTCCGTTGGATTTTTGTTGTTTTCAGTTCCGATGCTGAATTGTGTTGCAGTTCTTCACTGGAAAGCACTTGTCACAAAAAAAAAAAATAAATCTATTCTTGCTGTTATCACAACAAAAAGGAATTAAATTCGGATTCAAAATAAAAAAGTAAAAAGTGGACCTTTTTTCGGAAATTTTCTATGGGGTCCCCTTGACCCTGGGCTCCGGCTCCTTCCAAAAACCGTGTACGGTCTAAGTTAGAGTATCATGAGATAGTACACGAACTGAAAATAAAAAAGCAACAAATGGAATTTTTATAAAATTTTTGTATGGGGGAGGCCTTTGACACCTTCCAAAACCCGCCTATGGTCTAAGTTAGAGTACCATGAGCTAGTATACCAAATTTGGTGGTTCTAAATTATTGAAAACTGTAGATTTGCATAGTGGACAAACAAACAAACAAACAATCATTCAACTTGTTTTTCCTTTTTTTTTGATTGGAGGTTTAACGACCACCGTGAGCAACTCAATGAGCTATAAGCAGTTGCCCGTTCCTAATTTAGGGTCACTGGTTCCAGGGAAGGGAGAGAGAGCCAGTGCCGTAAGACAAACACAACATCCATGCCTTAACGGGATTCGAACCCGGTCCTCTTTTGGACGAATGGCCATAAGCCATCACTTAGACCACTGCGCCACCGG
Organism: Macrothele yani; assembly: GCA_039090855.1. Taxonomy (NCBI): domain Eukaryota; kingdom Metazoa; phylum Arthropoda; class Arachnida; order Araneae; family Macrothelidae; genus Macrothele; species Macrothele yani. Next base: position 153,783,859 of record CM077001.1, on the reverse strand, counting down.
GGAGCCCAATTCAACTTTAGATATATTATATTATATTATATTATATTATATTATATTATATTATATTATATTATATTATATTATATTAAACTAATCATGGGCAACCATAGCTTAGTCTTCAAGAGAGGGCAAACTGAAATTGTGACCACAAATAACACACTCGTATACATATATACAAACACTATAAGCAAATTTCCTCTGTGCCTTTTTGTTATCTAACCGTTTGTACCACACTCGCAGCACATAAATTTAATTGGAAATCAGAAGATCCAAAAACCATATAAAAAAGATGGATATAAACGAAATTAGGCTGCATGTTAGGATAATAAGGAAATTTCTTTGTCATTCTTTCGATTGTTTTGGCCAGTTGTGTCACATGTGCCACGAAATCCTAGAGAAAACTTAATTGGTCATCAATATCGGAAAAAAAAAAAAAAAAGAAAACCTCAAGCTAAATTTCTGAGAAAATCTTCGAGTGATCTTTGTCCGGCAGTGAACATTGCAGCTGTAGAGGATGACATATTTCATATTTCTTGGCCTTTCATACTTTCCCAAACAGTACACGCATGCTTCCCTCCAACATGCAATAGGGATTTAATTTCAGTATTACCTTCTGTAAATTTTCACTTTTTCTGCTGGAAATTCCCGACTCTTGTCCATTCTAACTGCATACACACGCATTTAGAAATTCCACTGAAAATTTAGCAATCAGAATTTGTGTTATCGCAAAAATCTCCGTAGTATCTTTTGAGAAGAGAAGGCGCATGATCTGATTTCCAGGGAAGAGCAAGTGCCCCTCCTTGCCACCCCTCTATATAGGCACCCATGAAAGTAATTATCATCAACCATTATCAATCCACTGTCGGATGAAGATCTTTCTAAGTTTCTTCACTATGACCTACTACAAAGGTAAAGCACGTGTCAAGACGACAAATCTGTAGCGATACATTTCGTCAGTGTAGCTTAGTTGGGAGAGTAACTTCCTGCGGAGTGAGGGGGCGCGAGTTTGATCTCTTCACGGACAAATGTGCGTTTTCACACCACAACTTTCTATCTTGAGAATGTCTCCGCATGCCACTCCGACATAATTCCGAATTTCATCCACCCATCTCCCACAGGGTCTTCTTCTGGGTTTGTTCCTCTTCCTTGGAATCCGCTCAAGTGCTTCGGTTGCTTAGCGGTAATCCGTTCTTTCAGCAATACGTCCAACCCATTTCTATTTAACGGATTTTACCTTCATCATGATGTCATCAACTCCCGTCATTTTCCTGATCCATGTGTTCCTCTTTCTACTCTTTCTGATTATACACCTATCCATATTTCTTTGATTAGTCTGCCGCCTGTGAATGCTTTTTTGAGTCCACTTCTCTGATCCACAAGTAAAAACTGAAAGGAAACATTGATTAAACACTTTTGTTTTTGAGACTTAATTTTTAACTGCTCTTAAAAATTTCACTGTTTCTTCCAAATGCTCTCCAACTAAGCTTTATGCGCCTATTAATTTCTTCTTTGATGTGATCCTTGTTTGATATCTATTAAGCATTGGTTACTTCTAGATTTGTTCCAAAAATCGCTAAATCTTCAGCATGTAAAAGTTGTACATCAATTTTGTTTTCTGTAAATTCATTTCCAAGCCTAATTTTTTACTCTGGTCAGCAAAGACAACCTGGGCCATGCTCCACAACACTGAGAGGTACTTGGAAAAGTTATCATGTCGTCAGCAAGACGAAGGTGAGTTAAATAATAGTATTTTATATTATTTAACCAACCTTCTGAAATACACAGTTCAAAACAATTAGGGGATTTCGTTGTTTTGTAGGAAAACTGTGAATGACAGAGGACTTCTGAGGTTGCAATAGGAACTACAGACATATTACGGCGCTATGCGAGAAGAAAAATATGGCAGAAACAAATAGTAATTTAAATTCAATAACTTTTGAGAAGACAAACGTAAAAATGCATACTTATAAACATATCATAAAAATGAAACTAAAGGTAAATTTTTTGCCAGAAAATTGGATTTAATAGGGTGCATGGTTTCCTCTGACAGAAAGCAATGTTGCACACCTGTGAGGCATGGAGTAAGTCAGAGTATTAATGAGAGATTTGGGAAATCCATCTCACTCCTGCAGAAGAGCACTTTCCAATTGCTGGACTGTTTGTGGAAGGATTAATAGAGCAGCAACCCTTCTCTCCAGAACATCCCAGACATGCTCGACGGGGTTCGTGTCTAGTGAAACCTGCTGGCCAGTCCATTCGGATGATTCCCTCGTCAAACAGGAAGTCGTCCACATATCGAGCGCGATGTGACCTGCAAATATCGTCCACGGAAATTAATTAATCTCCGATTGCTGCAGCATAAGGGGCGGCTAAGGGTCTGAGGATATCATCCCTATACCGCTGAGCAGTAAGTGTTCCATTTCTGATGATGTACAGGTCGGTTCGATCATTGACAGAGATACATGCCCACACCATCACCCCGCCTCCTCCAAATCGAACACTTTATTGCACAAATAACGGGTAGTTACGAGTACTTCGTTTCCTCCAAATGATGAGTCGCCTACTGTCAGGATGTACAGCAAAGCGCGACTCGTCTGAGAAGAGAGCATTGATCCATTCATTTCTTCTCCAATCGGCATCGTCCTGTGCTCAAAGTCTGCGGGTAGCACGGTGGCGTGCGGTTAAAGAAACAAGTACCATGGGCCGTCGAGCATACAGACCAATTCTGTGGAATCGGTTCCGAACAGTTTGAGTTGAAGTATTTGGGCTCGTACCCGTACGGAGTTCACATTGCAGAAGAGTGGCGTTCATACTGCGGTTTCTCCTGGCAGTCAGTGTTAAAATCCGATCCTCATTTCTTGATGTTGCTCTAATACGACCTTGCCCTGGTCTTCGCCTTACATTTCCGGTATCTGAAAACCGATTCCAAAGTCTGGAAATCACGCTTTGAGACATTCCGATGGATTCGGCTACTTGCGATTGGGTTTGACCCGCTTCTAAGCGACCGATAGCTCTCCACGCTGGGCCGCGGGTAGCCTAGTGATCAACGTTCGTGACTGCCACGGAGAAGACCTCGGGTTCGATCCCAGGCAAGTACGAACGCTCGAACCACTAAATATCCGCCGTGCGTCGGATGGGTACGTTAAGCCGTCGGGCCCCGGGTACTGGCCCCCGGTAATAAATAAAGATCAGATCAAATCATATGTAGAGGATTTTAGGAAGGGAGTGTCTGACCCCAGGTCTTAAACAACCCTTAGAAATAGGAAGCTAGGAGATTTGGGCGAGAGTGCCCGATTGGAAAGTGACACGGAAGTGAGGTAGAAAGGGGAGGAAGACGCCCTTATTTATTACCGGGGGGCCAGTACCCGGGGTCCGACGGCTTATCGTGCCCATCCGACGCATGGCAGGTATTTAGTGGTTCAAACGTTCGTACCTGCCCAGGATCGAACCTGAGGTTATCTCCATGACAGTCACGAACGCTGACCACTAGGCCACCCGCGTCCCCGGTAATAAATAAAGGCGTTTTCCTCCCCCTTTCTATTTCGTTTCCGTGTCACTTTCCTATCGGGCACTCTAGCCCAAATCTTCTAGCTTCCTGTTTCTAAGGGTTGTTTAAGACCTGGGGTCAGACACTCCCTTCCTAAAATCCTCTACATCTGATCTGATCTGATCTCCACGCTACACATTCGGGTAAATCACGTTGTTCGGACATCACATTCATCAATAACACATATTCAAAGAATGTGAGTCGTTTCTATCTTGGATTAAACGATCATACGATACATGTTACTTTTCATTCGCTGAAGGAAACACGCCCTTTTTAACGTCACACAAAATTTTTTGCATACTCAGGTGTTTGTAAGCGTGCAAAAGTTTGATTCTAATCACTTTCCTTCAATTTCTCTTAGCTTACAAACAGTTGATGTCAGTAGTTCATATCAAAACCACGATATCCCCTAATTGCTTTGAGCAGTGTACAATATATCGTGATACATTATCATTTTCATAGGATATCTGACATTGCTAATTCATATCTCTGACTCAAAATATGTACCTAAATCTTAATAAAATGTAGGAAAGACATTGAAATTATTTTTTGCATGAATTAAATGAATGTGAATACAGGGAATGAAAACGTTATTCTTAAAGTTTTGCCCAAAATTAATGAGAAATCAATGTCCTGCAGAAATTGATCTCGAAAGTTCGATTTCCCGATATCCTTGTATTTGAAATGAGGAACTAGCAGAGTCGGACCGGGCTCTCCAAACGGGCGCAAACCTTGGATTTTCAGAGGGCGTAAAATGTTTTGACGAACTCAAAATAGTTTACCTACTTAGATTTTCTTACAACTATGCACACGCTTCTTACAACTATGTATTCTTGCAACTATGCTTCTTACAACTATGTATAACAACTATGTACAACTATGCACACGCTTCTTACAATTTCTTACAACTATGCATTTTCTTACAACTATGTATTAATTTGAGGGTCTAAGCCCTCAAATTAATACAGTTCCCAATATCGCTGCAAGGATTTTCAACACAACATTAATTTTATTTTCCTCATGTGGCTCAATGCATTGTTGAATTTTGTGAAATACTAAAGGTTGTTTTCATAAATATTGATCTAACAATAAAAAAAAAATCAACAATGATTTTATTTAATTTTTCTGTGAATAAATTTTTTTTTCATGGGAATTTTACTTAACGAAATTGAAAAAATAACTGTAATTGAAGGAGTAAATTGTACACGTTATATAACGAAGTAAATTTCTCCGTCATTTCTGTCCGCGCCAGGATTCGAACCCGGGTCCCCTCATTCCGGAATAAGATGCTCTACCAATTGAGCTACGCGGACATTTTTTTATTCTGATTCCTATCTGCCTTTATGTCGTGTTATCATCAAAATCAACAATGATTTTATTTAATTTTTCTGTGAATAAATTTTTTTTTCATGGGAATTTTACTTAACGAAATTGAAAAAATAACTGTAATTGAAGGAGTAAATTGTACACGTTATATAACGAAGTAAATTTCTCCGTCATTTCTGTCCGCGCCAGGATTCGAACCCGGGTCCCCCTCATTCCGGAATAAGATGCTCTACCAATTGAGCTACGCGGACATTTTTTTTTATTCTGATTCCTATCTGCCTTTATGTCGTGTGCGTCCTTCTGGCAGGTAGGTCACATCTCCTGGTACGTTACATCATCTCCCCCTTACTTTTTTTTTTTTTTTTTTTTTTCGAAGTGCTGGAGAAGGGATTCTCTTATTTTTCCTATCTCGCGGTGTGGAAAGAACATCACACCAATGCGAGATTTTGAACGGTCGGGTCATCCGGATAGTTCGGGCGCCATTATAACGAAGTAAATTTCTCCGTCATTTCTGTCCGCGCCAGTTCGAACCCGGGTCCCCTCATTCCGGAATAAGATGCTCTACCAATTGAGCTACGCGGACACTTTTTTATTCTGATTCCTATCTGCCTTTATGTCGTGTGCGTCCTTCTGGCAGGTACGTCACATCTCCTGGTACGTTACAGTTATTATACTGTATTTTTACATAAACAATATTTTCGTGGACCTTTGACTTTGAACTCCCTTTTCCAGATTTTCCACTGTTGTTTGTGAAATATTTGGCAGTACAAAATTGGAAAATCCAGAGGCATTTAAACATCGCAAAACAAAATTACTTGCTCTATTGCACCAATAAAAAAGCTCTTCGAAAATAAAATATTTCTTTTAAAATACTTTCTTCAAAAAATTATTTGTCAAAAAGTTTATTTAAATTTTTTTATCTCCTGGAATGCAAAATGCCACTGAAATATTTTCATCATTGCAATTTTTATTAGTTATTGCTTTATTTTCATCATTGCATTTTTTTTGGAGACTTTTTTTATCGCCATCGACCTCTAGGTCCCACCGGCCTTTCGGGCCTACGGGCCAGTCCGAGCCTGGGAACTATCGACGTTTTGGTGCTTTCTTATGAGATCAGCAAGTTTAACTTGCGAAACAGTGTGTGCGTGAGAGACTTGTTCAAAATATATCGCTGATTATGAGTGCTCTTTTACGTAAGTCTTAACCCTTTAAGGACCATGACCTTAAAATTTTGTATCACTCTAAACACCATAACGCCCAAAATTGTCTGTTGGTTTACTTCTTTGTTAAGTAATAAGAATGATGACTGAATGCGACCCTTGATGATCACTCATAGGTCATGCAAATTTAAAGAAAAGGTAAAGGTAGGAAATCTGACTTACCCTAGAGAGGCGTTTCGGGCGGCTATGGTCGTTTGTATGTACGGGCGCTTTGGGCGTTTTAGTCGTTAAAGGGTTACAAAGTGGGGAGCAATATAATATAAAAACACCGGACAAAACATTAGTCACCTGCAGCATTATATCTAATTGTTTAATATGATATATTTCTGAGATTATAATTAGAATTTCATTTAAATATTTCTGGGTCATATAATAATAAAAAGTTTGTTATTTCTTTCTACAGGCAAAATTTTATTCTGAAATTTTCGAAAATTAAAATCAGTGGGTCTAAAGATACATGTAAGTGACTGGCAAAAAGGTGCTATAGCTTTCGGCCGGTCAACAGGTCACAGCATCGAGGAAGTTACTGAGTTTGCAGGTGTTAGCAAAAGGACAGTTCAACGCGTTTATAAAGATTGGTGTAAGTCAAACTCGCCTGAAACAAAAAGGAAAAACTGGACGAAACACCATTTTGACAAGTCGTGACTGGCGCAGAATTGCTCTCTTGGTCACCGAAAACTGATTTCAAACAAGGCAGAAACTCGTGCAGTCTGTTAATAATGCACCTCACACGTCTGTATCTGAGCCAACACGTAGGGAACTTCATCGAATGGATGTCTGGAGTAGAGTTGCAAGACGGAAACTAATGTTAACTTCATCTCACAAAAACGCTCGTTTAGCTTGGGCCAACACTCACAGGATATGGACTGTTATCAGTGGAAAGCTCTCATATGGTCTGATGAATCCAAATTTCCCCATACTCAAACGACGCAAGCTGTAGGGTTAACAGAAGATATAAAGAAATATTCAATCCTGAGGGTTAACAGGAGATCTAAAGAAACTTTCAATCCAGAGTGTATTCAAAATGTCCTTGCCAAAGGAGGTGGGTCTGTAATGCTGTGAGGTTGTTTTAATTATTGTGAATTAAGTCTACTACACGGTCGAGTCACATTATTGTGACCACCAGCTAATATCCAAAGTAACCGCCATGTGCATCACGGACAGCAGCTACACGGGCTGGAAGTGACACAATAATGTGCTAGAAGGTGTTCATAGGTATGTGGACCCATGCTGACTGCAGTGCATCTGACAGCTGCTGAAGAGTGCGTGGTGGAAGATCCATAGAGCGAACCACACGATCGAAGGTGGTCCTACAGATGCTCAATTGGGTTTAATTCTGGGGAATGTTTGGGGCCAGAGAAGTGCTTTGAAGTCTTCATCGTGCTCTTCCAACTATTCTCGAACATTTCTAGCTGTGCGACACGTCGCATTGTCGCGCTGAAAGATCCCATCCGCCCCAACGAAGACAATAAGCATGTATGGGTGTACGTGGTCTGCAATCATGGATTCATAACGAATTCGGTCCGTACTGCCTTCAACAGGTATGAGTGGACCCAGACACTGCCACGAAAACATTCCCCACACCATAACGCTGCCCCCACCATTAGCTTGTATTCTTCCAGCAATGGTTGAAGAGTGTTTGTTTTCCGATGTTTCTCGCCTTATACGCCAACGTCCATCCGTTCGATGAAGCAGAAACCGTGACTCAACGGAGAAGGCAATCCTTTGCCAATCAGCGGCGTTCCAATTCCGATACTGCCGTGCAGATGTAAGTCTTTTCTACCGATGCACCTTCGTTAGCATAGGTGCAGTGACCATCCTTCCGCATCGGAGCCCCATACGCAGCAGGGTTCACTGAACTGTCGCTTTAGACACACTTCCGGTAGCACCTGGTTCATTCGGCAAGTGAGTTGCTCCATTGTAACGTGTCGATCGGCCCTCACGCACTTTCGCAGCCGGCGTTCACCTCTCACATCAATGGTACGTGGTGCTCCACAGTTTCCACGTCGCTTATTCGCAATGGTGCCATTTCTCCAATCACGATACACTTTAACCACATCAGCATGCGAAGAGTTCACAAACTGCTCTGTTTCAGAAATACTGGCACCCCTTGGCCCGAAAGCCGAAAATCATCCTTTTTTGCAAATCTGATAAATCGCTCCTTTTATCCATGGCAGCAACAAGTGATATGTTTTCAGGATGCCTACAGCACATCTTATATACTCTCCCAAGCCACCTCACGACAAGTGCCTTCTTTCATTGGCTACGCGCTGTTGACGTCAAAAGTAGGAGGTGGTCACAATAATGTGACTAGACTGTATCATCATCATCATCATTGTCAACCATTATCAATCCACTGCTGGACGAAGGTCTCCCCAAGTTTCCTCCACAACGGTCTGTCTTGTGCCAGTCTCCTCCATGTCACCCCTGCATACTTTCGAATTTCATCCACCCATCTCCCATGTGGTCTTCTTCTGGGTCTTTTCCTGTCCCTTGGAATCCAATCTAAAATTTCGGCTGTCCATCGATGATCTGTCCTTCTGGCAGTATGTCCAGCCCATTGCCATTTCAGGGATTTAACTCTGATCATGATGTCTTCCACTCTTGTCATTTTTCGGATCCACGAGTTCCTCTTCTTATCTCTCCTGGTTACACCAAGCATGCACCTCTCCATGATGCTTTGAGTTGTCTGCAGCCTTTGTATGTCTCTTTTAGTTAAGGTCCACGTCTCTGCACCATACGTAAGCACTGGAAGGATGCATTGATCAAACACTTTTCTTTTAAGACATAATGGCATATTGCTCTTGAAAATTATGCTGTTTCTTCCAAAAAGCTCTCCAGGCAAGTTTTGTACGCCGATTAATTTCTTCATCAATGTGACCCTCACTTGATATCTGCTGTCCAAGATAAACGTACGTGTCTGTTATCTCCAGCTTTTCTCCATCAATCGATAAATCTTCATTTCTTGTAAAAGCATTGAACATCACTTTTGTCTTCTGAAAGTTCATTTTTAATCCCACTTCTTTACTCTTGTCAGCAAGTTCCTGGATCATACTCTGCAGCTCTGATGGGGTAGTTGCAAAAATGACTACGTCATCAGCAAAGCGAAGGTGGGTTAGATAATCTCCATTAATCTTTATCCCCTTGTTTTCCCAGCTCAGCGACTGAAAAACACCCTCCAATGTGGCATTAAAGAGCTTCGGAGATATGGTGTCACCTTGTCTCACTCCCTTTCCAATTTTTACGTGTGTTGTATTTTCAAACAGCCTAATCTTTGCACTTGCATTTTCATAGATGTTATTAATAATATTAATGTATGCATCTTCAATACCGCAGGTTTTCAGAGCCATTGTAACTGCTGATGGTTTCACCGAATCAAAGGCTTTTTCATAATCGATAAAAGCCATGCACAATGGAAGTTCATATTCCCTCGCTCTTTCAATTAGTTCTCTCAGCACGTGGATATGATCTATTGTGCTGTAGTCACTCCTGAATCCAGCTTGTTCTCTCGGTTGAGCCATGTCCAGTGTTACCTTCAAGCGGTGTGAAAGAACTTTAGTGAAGATTTTATAAACTACTGATAGGAGGCTGATAGGTCTGTAGTTTCCGAGATCCTCAATGTCACCTTTCTTATGTAGCAGGATCATTGTAGCGGTGTTCCAATCCTCAGGAATCTTTCCTTCATTAAGGCATCGAGTGAAAATTTGGGCGAGTACTGTTTCGATTTCTCCACTTGCTTCTTGTATGATGTCTACAGTAATTCCATCTTCTCCTGGAGCTTTTCCTCGCTTCATGTTCTTGATTGCATGTGCAACTTCTGCTGGAAGGACTGGAGGAACTCTGGTACTGGTATCTTTCATGATGTCTGGAGTGCATATATCATCCCTTTCATATAATTTGGAGTAGAAATCTTTCACTCTTGTCAAAATTTCGCCTCTATTTCTTGTTACAGAACCATCTTCTTTTCTCAGTGCCATAATCTGTTTTCTTCCCTTACTGAGATGTCCCTTTGCTATCTTTAGGCTTTGGTTGTTTTCAATTGCTTTCCTCACTAGTTCACAGTTGAATTTCCTTACGTCTTCAGTGATACTTTTTCTTACTGTCTTGAATAGCTCTATATATTCCACTTTGGAAGTCACATCTTCTTTAGTTGTTCTCATCTCTCTTCTTTTTTGCATCAACATTTTGGTTTTTTCCTGATAATTTGTTTACATGCAACTTGTTCTTAGACCCAGCCAATTTTGTTGCTGTTTCCATAAGAGCTTTGGTTACTTTTCTGTTAACTTCAGAGATGTCCACTTCTTCCGATGTTAGGCCTTCTAAAGCAGAGAACCTGTTCTTCAGTTCTAACTTCAAGGTATTATGGTGTTTTTTAAGGTTGGTTATGTCAATAGATTTTGTTTGTCTTATGAGCTTGCCACGTTCAAGTTTAGTGTTGAGGTGCATCTTACATCTCACCAATCTATGGTCACTACCTGTGTTGAACTTGTTTAGCACACTGCAGTCTTCTATGACGAATTTTTTGTTACACATAATAAAATCAATTTCACTTGTCGTCCCATTTGGATGTCTCCATGTCCATTTCCTGTGTGGCTTTTTCTTGAAGAAGGAGTTCAAGATGAAAAACCCTTCTGCCTCTGCAAACTCAACGAGAGTATTTCCACGCTGGTTTCTGTTGCCGTGACCGAATTTACCTACTGAAGTTTCATTCTGTTGCCGTTGCCCTATTTTTGCATTGAAATCTCCCATAATTATTTTCAAGTGCTGCTTACCTTTATTATTTAGATGACAAATTTCCTCATAAAATTCTTCAATTTCTTCTTCAGGATGACTTGTGGTGGGTGCATAAGTTTGAATAATCTGAGCCTGGTATCTTTTCGAGAGTTGGATAACAAGTCGTGCAGCTCTGTCAGAGGAACTTTCAACTTCTACAACTTTATCCTTCAGTTTCTTGTTTATTATAAATCCAACACCACTAGTTCTGCCAGTATCTGTCCCACGATAGTAGAAGAGATGTCCACTTTTCAGTTCGATGAGATCTTCTCCTTTTCTCCTTACTTCACTTAGCCCCACGATGTCCCACTTGATCCTTTGCAGTTCCTCTTCCAATTCAAGAAGCCTTGAATCAGAAGATAGAGAGCGTCCATTGTAAGTAGCCAAGCAGTATATGTCACCTTTGTTCTTTGGCCAATCTCCTTCTTAGTGAAAACAGTCTTATACAGATGATACAAGACTCTCCCAGCAATGTTAATTTTATTCTCTAATTCCTTAGCATGCTTTCTTACCAACGATAGATCAGTTATTACACAATATCAGTTATTACAGTACATTACATCAGTTATTACACAACAATAGATAATATCGGTTTGCCTTACAAAAGGATATAAGTATATCCAAATACCGCATTGTATAGCCACCTTTTCGCTTGCCTATAGCCTTTTTAGTGAAGATAGCCTTATAAGTAGCTTACGCGAGGCACTCCCATTTTTGTTAATTCTGTCGTTAAATTCCTTAGCAAGCTTTCTTGCCTCATCAGTTATTATACAACAATAGATAATATCTGTTTGCCTTAGAAAAGGATACATTCAAATAATGCGTTGTATAGCCACTTTTTCCCTTGACTGTAGCCTTTTTAGTGAAGATAGCTTTATACGTAAGTAGCTTATGCGAGGCGTTCCCAACTTTGTAAATTCTGTCGTTAAATTCCTTAGCAAGCTTTCTTTCCTCATCAGTAATTACACTCAATAGTTAAACTTTGTTACACGTTCAAGTGCCTTTCTCTGAACTACGAGATTAGTATGTTTAGAACTACAAGATCAGCATCTTTAGCAAAATTTGCATCATTAGCTTTAACAAAATTAGCATCTTTAGAACTACGAGATCAGCATTTTTAACTGCTCGATTTAAAATCGTAGATTTAGATTTTTTTACAGTTGATCCTTCCAAATTTTTCTCGTTCCTATGCAACTGCAAGTTACATGTTCAAGTGCCTTTCCCTGAACTACGAGATTAGTAACTTTTAGCAGTTCCATTTAAAGTACTAAATTTAGATTTTTCAATATTGATCCTTATTCTAAATTTTTCTCGTCCCCATTCAGCTGCAACTTACTTTTAGATAGAGATTAACTATGCCGGCCTGCCACGGGCGAAGCTGAAGAGAGGAAGCAAAAATCCCTGCTGACAATCTTGTTAAAACTGGAATTGAAACTTTTTCACCAGTTTCTGGTAACGTTTTTTCGTGCAATATGTTGTCGTTTGCCCATCTGCAGAATTTATTTATAATATAGTTATGTTAGTCAGCTTAATATACGCATTTCTTCCTTATAGCATTTATTGGATGTTAGTGGTAAACATTGAGCACTGAAGGCGCGGTTGTACGGGAGTTACAGATCTTTTACACTGTTCAAGACTTTCTGGGAACCATTGGAGTATTATTGTGACTGTGAGCTTCAAACGTATGCTACATTCGGTCCGTTTGATGTGGTACCGTTAGTCCAACTCCGAAGCAGTTGGGAAAAGTTGAGCAATTGCAGTTTGATTATGCCTGTCACATAGAGGTAACAGATAAAATTAGGGCGTGTGTATTTGTTAGAAGAAACCGATGGGAGCGCAATATTTCGTGGTTTGCCCCGGACCCATAAATTCCTAGTACCGCCTTTGCTTTGAGATGTTAATATCATATCTTCGGCATACGGAGAACTAATAATACTATAGCTGCATATCCATCATAAAATTAATATCTTTAATAAGCTTATTGGTATAATTTAAGAATGGAAATGACATCTTACATGATTGTGCTCCTCAGAATTAATCCCAACCACTTTGAGAATTCTTTACGAACCGCAAAGCAATTGAAAAGAGAACAAGTTAGTAAAATAACGCAATGCATTGATTATGATACGCTTTCAAACATACCGAAATGTTTTTTTTTATTGGAGGTTTAACGACCACCGTGAGCAACTCAATGGGCTATAAGCAGTCGCCCGTCCCTAATTTAGGGTAGCTGGTTCCAGGGAAGAGAGACAGTGCCGTAAGACAAACACAGCATCCATGCCTCACCGGGATTCGAACCCGGACCCCGTTCGGACGAATGATCAGAGGCCATCGCTTAGACCACTGCGCCACCGGGGCGGCATACCGAAATCATTACTCAAGTTATGAGAATAATGGCTGTGAAATAAATCTCGCTCCTGTGCCCTGACCTTTGATCCCATTTCGATGATATTCACCAGAATCGGTTCAGTACATCTCCGGAACAACATGATGAAGTTTTGTCGCAATAGAAGCATTTTTAGTCAAGTGATGAGGATAATGACTGTGTAATAAATTTCGCTCCTGTGCCCTGACCTTTGACCCCCTTTCAATCATATTCAACAGAACCGGTTCAGTATACATCCGGAACAACATGATAAAGTTTTGTCGCAATCGAAGCTTTTTTACGTAAGATATGACGCATAAGGGCGATGGAATGGATCCCGTTCCTATGTCCTGGACCTTTGACCCCATTTCGCCCATTTTAAATAGGGTTCCTTCCCAGGTTGTCTCCTACCACATACTAAAATTTCATCGAAATCGAACCATTTTTACGCGAGTTATTGTGCGTACAGACGGACAAAGCTGGAGCATATACGCTTCTTCAACCTGCGGTTGGAAAGTGTAAAAACGTAAGCCGCGTAGGGCACATTGTCCAATAAAATGAAAACGAATCTCATGTAAACTGAGTGTATATAAGAGCAGTGGTTTATTGGGGGAGGGAGTGTTAGTCCTAGATGCAAGGTCAGTCTAAATGGTACAGGGATAGACCAGACGAATCAGTTTGTGTATTTAGGAAGCTTGGTGGAAGGGAAAACAGATTAGACGGTGAAGTTAGAGGGCGAGTGAGTTCAGCTTTTAAAATCATTGCTTCTGAGGATTTCAGCAAAAATTCTGTAATTTCTTTTCAACTGCTGCTGTTACCTCTTTCCTAATTATGTTTTAACTTGTGACACCGCACATATACATCACCATATTAATTCTAAAACTTTTAGCTTATTTTCCATACGCTACTTGCCGCTGGTTAAGTCTCAACATCTAGAGCATTTCCAGGTTTTGGAAACTTTGCTTTTCAGTATCACCGGCGGCTTTTTACCACAGGGTACATACGATGTTTTCCTTTAGTTACTACATCCCAGCTGCACTCTGCTATTTGCCTGCATTCACTCTTCTTCTAATACTGATACCAAGTACTAGAACCTTCTTTTTGATACTTCTTCTTGGATGTTATCATTCACAATGTAATTCTCCCTTGCTTCTTCGTTGCAGCTAGCTCACATGCAGATTTCTTAGCTTCTGATTAACTTCCATGCTATTCCTCGACTTTCTAGCTTTTCGTTTGCTTCTTTTTGCCTCCCAAGGGATATAGGCCACGGGATGGACAAAACTGACAGAAGTTGTGGAACTGGACGTAGCGCGACTTTATATTCTAAGAACATCTTGAGAAGTATTCAGCTCTGTATTTACTGTACGAGATAATACTTATTTTGTGTTTGTTTGTTTATGGGGTTTAACGACCACGGTCAGCCACTCTAAGGGTTATAAGTAGTTGTCCATTCCTGATTTAGGGACCCTGGTTCCAGGAAAGGGACAGAGTCAGTGCACAAACACACCGCTCTTGCCTTTCTTCTGGGATTCGAACTTAAACACAGTGCCTCATACCACTCGGCCACTTGAAAGACTGTGCTCCATTCTTTGTAAACTACAGGCGTTTCTTGGTGAATGAGAACATAAAAAGGGCGGCATTAGCTAGTTTTGAATCATGTTCAAGTAACACTGTGAACTGAAGTTGTATATTTTTTATAGTTTTCATCCTTGACCCTTTAACTGACTGGAACGAATTGACTCGGTGACCGCAAAATAGACTTAAATCAGCTCGAACGAATATATTCGCTGTCTAAGAAGTGGGCCGAATGCGGCTGCAACGAGTGAAATTGCATATCAGAAAGCCTTGTACGTCCCTTGCTTTGCTGTTCAAAGTGGTCACTTAGGAGGATGATTGACACAGATCCTTTCCAACTGATTACCTGCTAAAAAGGCTATAACAATAACGACGAATCTAAGAAAGGAGTGAGAATATGTCTGAGTCTGTTGTTTCTATCCAGTGGCATTACGAGAGTGTCAGGAGGACTTGCATTTCGCTAACATCTCTTGCGTCATCGAACTCTAAAAAAAGACTAGACGGAAGCGCTTATTAACTGAGTGACATTTATGATCGGTACTGCTTAAATAAGAGGAGGAAAGGAATCGTTTTGCCGTACCTACCGTAAAACTCGGCCAGTGCGTAAACATTTCTATTAGGGGAGAGCAGAAAATTTTGGGCACTACTTAGTTCACGTGTATCAGCCGCTGAAAGGGTCAAAAGACAGCGAATTCTGTTTTAACGGGTTAGGTTGCCACAGAAATGCAACCTAACCCGTTTAAACAGAATTTAAGTCGACAGTTGTACTTGTTTGATATACTGTATAGTTGGATATACATCTATCAACCAAAACATTAAAACCGCCAACCTAATATGATGTAGGTTCTCCACTGGCCGCCAAAAGAGCTCTAACCCGATGAGGCGTAGATTCAACGAGATGTTGGTACGTAGCATCACCCCAACCACGTGATTCACGGCAATCTTCTTTTCGTACTGCAACAGAAGATTCTCGTAAATTACGGGGGTGGGGTGATGCTGCTCGTACCCGTTTCTCCAACACAAACCACAAATGCTCGATAGGATTGATGTCGGGCGAATTTGAGAGACATGGTAAAAAATGGAATTCCTCTTCATGTTTTTGGAACCATTCCTGAACCTTCTTCGCAGTGTGGCGTGGAGCATTCACTGCCTTGTTGAAAGACGCCATCTTCGCCAAGAAATACAGTCGCCATAAAGGGGTGTACTTGGTTAGCCATTATGTTCATTACCATCATCAAATAACTGGAATTCCACTTCATGTTCTTGGAACCATTCCTGAACTTTCTTCGCAGTCTGGCATGGAGCATTCATTGTCTTGTTGAAAGACGCCATCTTCGCCAGGAAATAGTTGCCATGAAGGAGTGTATTTGGTTAGCCATGATGTTCATTACCATCAGCAAATAAATATTAGCCATGATGTTCATTACCATCAGCAAATAAATATTAGCCATGATGTTCATTACCATCAGCAAATAAATGTTAGCCATAATGTTCATTACCTTGTTAGCCATGATGTCGATTACCATAATCAAATAAATGGAATTCCACTTCATGTTCTCGGAACCATTCCTGAACCTTCTTCGCAGTCCGGCATGGAACATTCATTGTCTTGTTGAAAGACGCCATCTTCGCCAAGAAATACAGACGCCATCTTCGCCAAGAAATACAGGCGCCATGAAGGGGTGTACTTGGTTAGCCATGATGTTCATTACCATCATCAAATAAATGGAATTCCACTTCATGTTCTTGGAACCATTCCTGAACCTTCTTCGCAGTCTGGCATGGAGCATTCATTGTCTTGTTGAAAGACGCCATCTTCGCCAGGAAATAGTCGCCATGAAGGGGTGTACTTGGTTAGCCATGATATTCATTACCATCATCAAATAAATGGAATTCCACTTCATGTTCTTGGAACCATTCCTGAACCTTCTTCGTAGTGTGGCATGGAGCATTCATTGTCTTGTTGAAAGACGCCATCTTCGCCAGGAAATAGTCGTCATGAAGGGGTGTACTTGGTTAGCCATGATGTTCATTACTATCAGCAAATAAATATTAGCCATGATGTTCATTACCTTGTTAGTCATGATGTTCATTTTTCTTGTTAGTCATGATGTTCATTACCATCATCAAATTAATGGAATTCCACTTCATGTTCTTGGAACCATTCCTGAACCTTCTTCGCGGTCTGGCATGGAGCATTCATTGTCTTCTTGAAAGACGCCATCTTCGGCAGGAAATACAGTCGCCATGAAGGGATGTACTTGGTTAGCCATAATGTTCATTACCATCAGCAAATAAATGTTAGCCACGATGTTCATTACCATCAGCAAATAAATGGTAGCCATGATGTTCATTACCTTTTTAGCCATGATGTTCATTACCATCAGCAAATAAATGTTAGCCACGATGTTCATTACCATCAGCAAATAAATGGTAGCCATGATGTTCATTACCTTGTTAGCCATGATGTTCATTACCATCATCAAATAAATGGAATTCCACATCATGTTCTTGGAACCATTCCTGAACCTTCTTCGCAGTCTAACATGGAGCATTCATTGTCTTGTTGAAAGACGCCATCTTCACCAAGAAATACAATCGCCATGAAGGGGTGTACTTGGTTAGCCATGATGTTCATTACCATCATCAAATAAATGGAATTCCACTTCATGTTCTTGGAACCATTCCTGAATCTTTTTCGCAGTCTGGCATGGAACATTCATTTTCTTGTTGAAAGACGCCATCTTCGCCAGGAAATAGTCGCCATGAAGGGGTGTACTTGGTTAGCCATGATGTTCATTACCATCAGCAAATAAATATTAGCCATGATGTTCATTATCTTGTTAGTCATGATGTTCATTACCATCATCAAATTAATGGAATTCCACTTCATGTTTTTGGAACCATTCCTGAACCTTCTTCGCGGTCTGGCATGGAGCATTCATTGTCTTCTTGAAAGACGCCATCTTCGGCAGGAAATACAGTCGCCATGAAGGGATGTACTTGGTTAGCCATAATGTTCATTACCATCAGCAAATAAATGTTAGCCATGATGTTCATTACCATCAGCAAATAAATGGTAGCCATGATGTTCATTACCTTGTTAGCCATGATGTTCATTACCATCATCAAACAAATGGAATTCCACTTCATGTTCTTGGAACCATTCCTGAACCTTCTTCGCAGTGTGGCATGGCGCATTCATTCATTGTCTTGTTGAAAGATGCCATCTTCGCCAAGAAATGCAGTCACCATAAAGGGGTATACATGGTCAGCCACGATTATCAGGTACGTGACAGCTGTCAGATTTTGTTCTACACGGATAATGGGTCCAAGTGTTTACCAAGAAAATATTTATCAGACCATCACACTCCCTCCAGCCGCTTGGATCCGTACAGCAGCGAATCTAGATCAGAAGGCTTCCTTGGGTAAACGTCGCACACGAGCTCGTCCGTCGACATAGTTTAATAGAAAACGGGATTCGTCTGACCATAAGACCCTCGTCCAGTCTTCCATGGTCCAATGTCTATCATTACGTATTAGGGTGGTCCTTATTTTCAAAAATTATAAATCTTTTGCTCTCACCCTTACAAATATTTGTGTATATGATAATAGACTTATGTTAAAATTTCATGAAATGAAAAAGCCCAAGCATTTTTACTGAGCTAGCATAAAGTGGATATTGGGGCTACTCTTTCATATCCGTCTAACTTTGAAGAAACCGATTCGGAAGGCATCATCCTCTGTGATAAAACAAGTCATGGAAGTGTGGAACAAAGCTCGTATACCAGCATGAAAAGATCATGCCATTTCAAAACTAGGAAAACTTCATAAAGAGTGGACGAACCTAAAGAAGCACCGTGATCGAGACTATCAAACACACCATTCAGTGGAATACGAGTTCCGTGCAGAACTGAATAATCTCTTCGATGTTGCTCATGCTGATACACTTACCTTCATTAAAATAGAAGATCGAAAATTTCTCTTTGAGCAATGAGAACGTGAACGGCGTGCTTACATGAGCTTAGTTGACACCGCGTTAACAGCTAAATAAGCACGTAAATTTGAACGTATGGAACAAGAAAAGAAAAGACCTGAAAAAGCTAAAAAATAGTCATCTTCCAGTTTCAGTTTGCCAAGCTGCAGTTATTGTAATATAGATGACGCAACTACAAATCAGTCTTCTGAAAGAAATAAAGTTGAGGTGGACCTATTGCACGAGGAATCCAGCAGCGAAAGCAATGGTTCCCCTTCTACAAAAAGGAACAGCAGAGCGAAGGTAAATGTCATAACTCCATCACTTGCTGCTGCCTTAGACCGTACGCAATGAGTGACAGAAGGGCCACCTTTGTCATTGCTGAAACAGCCCACAGTCTTGGGCATAACATTGAAGATTTTAATATTAATTGCAGTTCTATAAATAAAACTTCATCGTGGAAAACGTCGTGCTCAAATTGTAGAAAGGGATCTCAGGTTTGTTTTAAATTAAAGAAAGGGATCTCTAGGTTTGTCCCTCTTGTGGTCCGTTGGGACGGAAAGTTAATGTGTGACCTCTCTCGGAAGCAACATGTTGATCGACTTGCTGTGATTGTGTCTGGTTCTGGTGTTTCACTTCTGAAAGTAAGCAAACTGTCCAGTGGATCATAAGAAAACCACTCAGAAGCTGCTATTGAGGTTTTGGAAGAATGGAATGCTAAGAATCATACTGTGGGAACGTGCTTCGATATTACAAGCTCGAATACCGGTCGCCATGTTGGTACATGTGTTCAACTTCTTAGAAAAAAAGTTGGCAAAGACTTACTGTAATTTGCTTGTCGCCGTTACATAATGGCGTTACTTGCCGGCGCTGCATTCCAACTAAGTCTTTCACCCTCTTCAGCACCTGACGTTTTATTGTTTACGATGTTTCACAAGAATTGGCATGTTATAAATCAGAACATTTATTCTACATGTGATGACATTTCAGAATTGTCATCAGATTCAGTAATGTGAAGGAAGACATAAATGATTTTGTCAAGCATCAGCTTTCGCAACAAATTAACTTAAGAGGTGATTGCCGTGAATTACTAGAACTGTCAATTATCTTTCTGGGCGACACTCTACCACACAGAATTCATTTTTAAGCACCGGGTGCCGTGCACCATGCACATTGGATGTCGAAGCTAATTACTTCCTCAAGATTTATATGTTTCGATCCCAATTAAAACTCACATCCTCAGAGGGAAAAGGACTTCAAGAAATGTGTAAGTTGATAATGATTTTGTACCTCAAAGCCTGGTTCGAAACACCACTAGCAGCAAGTACATCACGTAATGACCTTCATCTTCTTAATGATCTCTATCAGTATGTAAAACACAATAAAATATTTCAAAAGAAACCTGTAAAAAGTTGGAGAAACATCTATGTATATATTTAGGTAATACAACGTAGTTTGCCACAATTATTTATTTTTTCAAGCCGACCATGGTTTCGCTGGGTATCATCAGGACGAATGGCACGTAAATATTCAAATTGTATATGACATCATAAATGGTGAAGTCGTTGACGAAATTCGTGCAAATAACATCAATTGCTAGAATGCCGTCGTTGCACGATATAAGATGAAATTCAAATTTTACGATGAAAAATTGACTTTTATTTACACTGAATCAAAAGCTGAAAGTCAAAATCACATCACTAGATCTTTCATGCTGGCTCCCAGTACATCCTCAGGTGAATTCTAAAACAGGTATCGTAAAAATTTGAAAAAGAGTCCACCGTGGATTCACGGTGGACTCTTTAAAACCGAGGTTTGAATAATAAGAGTCCACCGTGAATCCACGGTGGACTCTTTTTCAAATTTTTACGATACCTGTTTTAGAATTCACCTGAGGATGTACTGGGAGCCAGCATGAAAGATCTAGTGATGTGATTTTGACTTTCAGCTTTTGATTCAGTGTAAATAAAAGTCAATTTTTCATCGTAAAATTTGAATTTCATCTTATATCGTGCAACGACGGCATTCTAGCAATTGATGATCATAAATGGTGTTTACAGTCACGTGCTTTGGTTAGATGCTTCCACGCACTTGATAGAAATGGCGTGGAAGCCATGTCATTAACAAGTTGCGAAGACTTCTGATATATATGGAAAGCTTCCAAAATATCAAGTTTGGTGGTTGAATCTGGCTTGCCAATTAGTTTTGCTTCTTCAAAGAGAAATTCGTTGTCCTTTTCGTAACAGTGTTTAGCCATCGATGACTTCTTTAGGTCACAATTCCGAATGTAGGTCTTGTGCTCCTTCAATCGAAAACGCAAGGCATCCACATGGAATGGGTCTGTCCTATATACGAAACGCTGCATCCACATGGGATTTGAAAAATTCCCCACGAGGTTTTGTGTTCAACATAGTCCTTTGATCCTAAAAATTTCATTTTGTTTATAGGTTTAAAAATCACCTTAAAATGAAAGGTTTTGAGAATTTTTGTAATTTTGAAGGCAATGTCACGGAAAAATGAAATAATGGCAAAATTCTAACCCAATGGGCGCATCACAGGAGTTAATGTGGAGATGGGCTTCGGTTTCCGGAATTTTGTTAGAGACTTCTCTATAATGGAAAGGTTGTATCCTCGCTCTACTGCAACACGTTTAAGGAAATAAAGTTATTTTTCCAAACTGTCTTTATCTGAACATATATGTATCGCGCGATATACGCAAGTGTAAAAGGCGCTGAGTTTTTGTTGATAAGGGTGTCTTCAAAATTACAAACATTCTCAAAACCTTTAATTTTAAGGTGCTTTTTAAACCTATAAACAAAATGAAATTTTTAGGATCAAAAGACTATGTTGAAGACAAAAACTCGTGGGGAATTTATCAAATTCCATGTGAATGCGGTGCTTCGTATATACAATGTAGGACAGACACGTAGAGCCTTGCGTTTTCGATTGAAGGAGCACAAGACCTACATTCGGAATTGTGACCTAAAGAAGTCATCGATGGCTAAACACTGTTACGAAAAGGACCACAAATTTCTCTTTGAAGAAACAAAACTAATTGGCAAGCCAGATTCAACCACCAAACTTGATATTTTGGAAGCTTTCCATATATATCAGAAGTCTTCGCAACTTGTTAATGACATGGCATCCACGCCATTTCTATCAGGCGCGTGGAAGCATCTAACCAAAACACGTGACTGTAAACACCATTTATGATGTCATGTACAATTTGAATATTTACGTGCCATTCGTCCTGATGAAGCTAGGTCAATACCCAGCGAAACCATGGTCGGCTTGAAAAAATAAATAATTGTGACAAACTACGTTGTATTACCATAATATATACACTGAGTGGCCACTTTATTATGACCAACTGACAGTTTTAAGCAAATGAGCTAAGGTTGCACGCTGTTGCCGCCAGAGGGCGAGGCTAGTATAAAAAGGGTAAGCTTAGTGCTTGCGACAGTAGTAGAAGTGATTTTGGGGTGACGAGATGGGTAAAAAAGGCGATTTGACGGACTTTTAACGTGGGATGATTGTAGGAGCTCGGAGCCGTGGAGCGAGTATCACCGAAACCGCCGCGTTCGTGAAATGTTCCAGAGCAGCTGTTGTTAAAGTGTTTAAAGACTGGACTGTCAGCCAAAAAACTGGGTCTCTACGTGCAACGTGTGGTCGTCATCGACTAGTGACTGCTCAGGCGGAAGGGAGAGTGTCCAGACTGGTGACAGACAACAGAAGGACAACAGTGCAGCAAATTACACACCATCTTAATCAAGGATGCCCTCAAATGATCTCTGCACGCACTGTTCGCCGTACACTGCATCGGATGGGATATGGCAGCCGAAGGCCTGTTCGAACACCTTTTCTGTCTGCAGTGAGCAAGAGAAAACGTCTCCAGTTCGCACAGGAGCACAAGGATTGGACAGTCGATAATTGGAAACAAATTATGTGGTCCGATGAATCACGTTTTCAGTTGCACCATGCCGACGGCCGAGTGAGAATTTGGCGGAAACAGCACGAAAGCTTGGACCCGAAATGCATTGCTACAACCTTTCAAGTTGGTGGAGGCAACGTTATGGTTTGGGGAATGTTTTCCTGGCATGCTTTGGGCCCTTTAATTCGTGTTGATCAACTTCTGACTGGCACATCATATCTAAACATCGTTGCGGACCAAGTGCATCCTGTCATGTGGATGGTTTATCCCAATGGCGATGGCTACTTTCAGCAAGATAATGCGTCCTGCGATAGTGCTCGTAGTGTACAGGATTGATTTCAGGAACATGCCGGTGAGTTTACTTTGCTTAGGTGGCTCCACAATCCCCATTGAGAATTTGTGGGCTGATGTTGAACGAGCCATCAGACAGCTGGATCCACAACTCTGCAATCTTACGCTCCTGGAAAGTGCTATTCATCAAGCATGTTCTCAGATCCCACAAACCACCTATCAACATCTCGTGGAGTCCATGCCACGAAGAATCGACGCAGTATTAAAGACAAAAGGTGGTCCAACGAAGTACTGAGAGGGTGGTCATAATATAGTGGCCACTCACTGTATATAAGTGTCACAAGACTGTGGACTTTGAGATCAAGAATCATCTATGGTATTTGTCCGAGCAGATGATTGGCCCTGCATTTTTTGATACTGAAGTATCGATCTCAACAAAACGGAAAATGGTCAATGGTTCAGATTTAAAACAAGGCAACAGCGTTCTTACTCCAAAGGGCCCGAACCGTGTCCTTCTTAATGCCAGTAGTTCAGCACAGAGGAACTTTGCAGACTTTGTTGCACCCAACACAACTGGATTCTTTACAAAACTGAATATCTCTACTGAATTTCTACAATTTGATCCGAAGACTTAGGGAGACAAAGAAGTTTATAATGTAGGTATTGCTATTGTACGGAAGATCGTGGTAACCAATGACAATGCTGAACGTGGGATCGCTCTTGTCCAGCAATCGAACAAGCTGATGCCTTACAATGAA
Organism: Macrothele yani; assembly: GCA_039090855.1. NCBI lineage: Eukaryota > Metazoa > Arthropoda > Arachnida > Araneae > Macrothelidae > Macrothele > Macrothele yani. The sequence goes on along the minus strand of CM077001.1, from coordinate 153,760,097 downwards.
GACCAATTTCAGTTTCTTATGGAAGTTGTGGCTGATCACCGTAATTGTTGCACCTGTATTAAAAGATCTCTTATGAAGCAGCAGAAGCATAGTTCCAGGTAAATAATAGGACTAGTATTCCTATGAATTTTTTTACTATACTTTTACATAAAAACAATGTCACTTTAAGTTTGTGTGCTTTAAATTTTGAATAATAAAAGATTAATTTTATTGTTAAAAGTATATGAATGGCTGTATTATTGTTGCACCATTATGTAGCACATTTCATGCAAATAACACAAAATGTCTAACGTGTTGGGCGACCTCTAAACATTGCTCAATTGTTTTAATTTTTTTCTGATATTGATATAACACCAAAAGGAATATTTCTAGTGGGTGGGAGAATCGAATTTATAAAAAATAAATTTTCCCATAACATTAAGGACCACCCTATTATGTACCCATTACAAGCGTTAACGACGGTGAACGGCTGTAAGCATAGGCACACGAAAGCCGCAGACCCATATCCAAGAGTGTACGATAAACTGTGTGTTCAAACACATTGGTCCCTACACCACAATTGAAATTATGTGAAATGTCAGCCACAGTAGCCCTCCTATTGTTGCTGACAAGACGAGATAACCTGCTCTGATCTCTGGCATCAACGAGGCGTAGCCTGCTCACGCCTTGTCGACGGCTCGAAGTGTCACCTGTTTTGGACCATCTTTGATAGGTACTAATTACTGCATAGCGTGAGCAACCCACCAGCGTCGCTGTTTTGGAGATGCTCTTACCAAGGCGTCTTGCCATAAAGACATGGCCTTTCTCGAAATCAGATAAATCCTTTGCTTTTTTTGTGTTGAGACGAAACGAAATACTGACTGAGATAGCTCCGACCTAGGCATTACATACGTCATCCGCGACATTGGCACGTGACGCTGATTGATACTCGCGCTTATTTGCATAACGCAGAGGTGGTTTTAATATTTTGGCTGATAAGTGCTGTTAAAATGCAAAGTAGTGTGGAGAAAGGTTTTAGCTGTGTTGAATTATATTACAAAAAAGGCTTACCGGACTAATGCTGCCTTGCACCTCGTTTTATTTAATTAAGCAGCTGTATCTACTTCCACGTAGTTGAACAATATCAATAAAAGCACGTATTAACCTGCATCTTCAACGTTCGGACGTTGACTCGGATACTTTCTGATGTCTTCTTGGTTTTTTAAAATTACCCATAGAGTAGCTTTTTGGTATCTTAAAATGATTTGCTACATTGCATTTTTTTTTTTACTATTTTCAACTCGGCGAATTATTTCGAGCTTTGTTCAAAACGGTATGTTTTGTCTTTGTTTTGTGACCATTTCACGAAATAGGATTGTGATGATTAGCCCTGTAACCACAAGGAACCTAAAATCTCGGGTCGCTCAGAATACTATAACGCCCGAAACACCTGTTGCTCCTTTCCGAATTACTTTCCATCTGTTGCTACTTTCCGAATTACTTCCATCTGTTGCTACTTTCCGATTTACTTTCCATCTATTGCTACTTTCCGAATTATTTTCCATGTGTTGTTACTTTCCGAATTACTTTCCATCTGTTGCTACTTTCCGAATTACTTTCCATCTGTTGCTACTTTCCGAATTACTTTCCATGTGTTGCTACTTTCCAAATTACTTTCCATCTGTTGCTACTTTCCGAATTACTTTCCATGTGTTGCTACTTTCCGAATTACTTTCCATCTGTTGCTACTTTCCGAATTACTTTCCATCTATTGCTACTTTCCGAATTACTTCCCATGTGTTGTTACTTTCCGAATTACTTTCCATCTATTGCTACTTTCCGAATTACTTCCCATGTGTTGTTACTTTACGAATTATTTTCCATCTGTTGATACTTTCCGAGTTACTTTCCATCTGTTGTTACTGTCCGAATTACTTTCCATCTGTTGCTACTTTCCAAATTACCTTTCATCTGTTGCTACTTTCCGAATTACTTTCCATCTGTTGCTGTTTTCCGCAATATTTTCCATCTGTTGCTACTGTCCGAATCATTTTCCACTTGTTGCTACTTTCCGAATTACTCTCCATCTGTTGCTACCTTCCGAATTACTTATTATTAATTAATTCGAATTACTTTCGATCTGTTGCTACTTTCCGAATTACCTTTCATCTGTTGCTACTTTCTGAATTTCTCTTCCCACTTTTACAGCTTAAAGAAGGATTAGTTCTGGGTCACCATTAAAAAAACTTCCGATTTGTAGGCTTGGTATGTAACGACTTTCACTGGGGAAATCACTGCACTCTTCCACGGAGAAGAGATGCGATGTCGTGAGAGTGAATGATATCGTCCCCGAAGAAACCAGTTGCTGTTTCACTCACCATTTTAGTGATAACCATGGAAACTGAGGCTGACTTCTGCTAATCCCGCAGAGGCAGAGCAAATTCAAACAACAGGTGGGTGGTAGGAAATTCCAGTCATTAAAATGAGTGGACAGGCGTTTCGGGCGGCCGTGGCCGTCTGCGTGTCAGAGTTGGAAACGGGTCAAAAATTTTGGAATCGGACCCGGTCGTCATATAATTGGAGCCGACCCGGGCCTGACACGGACAAATCTGCTTTCAGCTATAAACTCGAATATATCATCATCATCATTATCATCATCATAAATGTCAATCATTATCAATCCACTGCTGAATGAAGGTCTCCCCACGTTTGGGAGATGGGTGATTAGAAGACTGTCTTGCGCCAGTCTCCTCCGTCCACCGAACTCCCACGTGGTCTTTTTCTGGGTCTCTTCCTGCCCCTTGGAATCCAATCTAAAATTTCGATTGTCCATTGGTCGTCCGTTCTCCTGGCAATACGTATAAGCCCATTGCCATTTCAGGGATTTTACTTTGATCGTGATGTCTTCCACTCTTGTTATTTTCTTTATCCACGAGTTTCTCTCTTTATTTTTCTTGGTTACACAGAGCATGCATCTCTCCAGTTGTCTGCAGTCTTTGTAAGTCGTTTTTAGTTAAGGACCAAGTCTCTGCTGTCTACGTAAGCACTGGAAGAACGTGCATTGATTAGACACTTTTAAGACATAATGGCATATTGCTCTTAGAATTTGTACTGTTTCTTACAAAAGCTCTCCAACCAAGTTTTATACGCCAATTAATTTCTTCATCAATGTGACCCTCGCTTGATATCTGCTGCCGAAGGTAAATGTAGGAATTGGATATCCCCAGCTTTTCCCCAGCAACTGATAAATCTTCATTCCTTGTATAAGCATTGTACATCAGTTTTGTCTTTTGAAAGTTTATTTTTCATCCTCATTTCTTTACCCAAATTACTGGAGTACACTCTGCAGCTCTGAAGTATTATTTTAATGACCTCTGAAAGGTTCTTTGAAATATGTTTTTTCTATTTAAAAATAAAACGGAAATAAAACCGGGTCGAAATCGGGTCAGCAACACCTAGACTCAACCCGTTTGACCAGCAAGAAATTGTCGACCCGGTGACCCGTGACCTGTTTCCATTTCTGCTGCGTGTACGGGCGTTTTGGGTGTTATGGTGGTATAAGGGCAAAATACAGACAGGATTTCAAAAACTTAAAAACACAGAACTTCCCTTATCTCAAACTTTCTCTTTCCGACAGTCTGTCACATGGTTAACCCAGCAGTGTAAACAGAGATATCATTTCAAGATCCGAATCCTCTACCATTTATAGCATTAGGGTTTTTCAAGGACCGAATCCACTCCCGTTTATAGCATTAGAGTTTTTAAGGTCCGAATCCCCTTCCGTGTACAGCATTAGGGGTTTTTAAGGATCGAATCCTCTCCCGTTTATGGCATCAGGGATTTTCAAGGACCGAATCCTCTTCCGTGTACAACATTAGGGGTTTTCAAGGATCAAATCTTCTCCCGTTTATAGCATTAGGGGTTTTCAACCACCGAATCCTCTTCCGTGTACTGCATTAGGGGCTTCAAGTATCGAATGCTTTCCCGTTTATAGCATTAGGGGTTTTCAAGGATCGAATCCTCTACCATTTATGGCATCAGGGGTTTTCAAGGATCGAATCCTCTTCCATTCATGGCATCAGGGGTTTTCAAGGACCGAATCCTCTTCCGTGTACAACATTAGGGGTTTTCAAGGATCGAATGCTCTCCCGCTTATAGCATTAGGGGTTTTCAAGGACCGTATCTTCTCCCGTTTATAACATTAGGGGTTTTCAAGGACCGAATCATTTCCCGTTAATAGCAATAGAGTTTGTTCAGTCCACCAATAGGATTGATTTCACGCCTTTCATTTTATTCGGAAGCTCCCCACCCGTAAAATAACTTGTGCATGACTTTGAATAAACACATGCAGAACAGTTTTGGAAGTCTGAGCTGGCCTGATCTGTAAATGATTAGCGAGGTGGGAGCATCAGACGTTCGATGTGTGCATCATGACTGCTATGCTTTCTTTGTTCGATGAAATATTTCTCCTTCGTACGTTTCGACATAGAAATAAGTCTTTCCCCGCGCTGGGGTAACATCGGTAGCACGGATGCAACGAAAAAATGTCACACTTTGAACTCTCATATCTTCGAAACTAATAAATGTAGAGTAATAAAAAAATTACATCATTAGATAGTTTATAGTATTCCATTTATAAGAAAACAAGTTCCAACCCTTCATCCCTTAACCCTTCGATACAGTGGCGTTACAAAGTTATGCTACATTTGGCGTTAATCTGTTTCGCCGCACGCCGTTTTAAGGTTGATAACTAGTGAATAGATAATGATAGCGATGTCCTCAGCCCCGCATTCCGTAGCTGACGGCCAGAGCTAACGGACGTATGTGATAAACCGAAATAAAGTGGATTTAAAATTTATTTATTTTTCAGATAAAGAAATTGGTGACGAAAATTTAGGAATGCCGCGAAAATTCAGGGAAAATTACTATAAGAACAGACGAAAGTTTAAGAAACAGCTAGAGGAGAACGAGAGGAATCCAAAAAGGCCCACTAAGTCATCAACCGAAAGGCCATGGGAATGTAGGGAGCGTCAAAATCCGAGCACCAGGATGCATTTCACCCGAGTTCGGCTCTAGAGCCACAACTTTTCACTTCAACTGCACAAAATGGGCCTGAGCAGCAAGAAAAGATGGAGATTGATGTCATCGATTCAAATTTTCAAATTTTCACACGGAGCGTGGAATACCAACGTACATCGCCAGTCTCCACAACTTCGCTGGATAATGAATATATTACGTCTCAAACCTTTACACCGCCAATGAATTCTGAATCTAGACAAGAGCAACAACGAGAAGAGTACGTTAGGACCGAGACGTATCGCCAAATTTATAACAAGGCAACTAAGAAGTTTGAAAAATTGTTTCTGAAGAACGATTTCTTCAGAAACAATTTTAGCAATAACTACGGACAACGATGAGACTACGCCTTCTACTTCTACTAACATTAATTTATAATCAGCATAAGTTACTATGAACTGTATATAGAGTAAATTGCTTTTAAGTAAATAAAGTAAAACATTTCTTTCGTTTTATTTCTTAAAAATTTTATATCTGGAAAAAATCAAAGGGGGATTGTAGCAACTGTGCCGCAACCTAAAACGTAGGGCTACATCAAATGTTCGAATACTTTAAGGACGTAGAAGTAGCGAGATAGTGCCATGAAATAGTTACAGTTGACGTAGTTTTACGTTGTAGGTTGCGGCACAGTTGCTACTCTGGCCCTTTGATTTTTAATGTGATTTTTACGATGATCTTTTAAAGCTTGATACAGGGAATAATTCGATGTGTTCGTGTTCGATATAAACGGGTTGGACTGTCTTACTTTCACCTATATAGTTTTCTGAGCAGCCATGTCTCATTTTTCAGGAAAGTCGTGTTTTCCAGCCTTGGCGTTTACAAGCAAACAATTTTTGACGTCAAAGCATAAAAGAACTATTGGAAATCCGAAATTCTAGGTCCGTTCCAAATATTTTTAATTTTCCCTTCCAATTTCAAGATTATTAAACAAGCAAAAAACCTGAAACTCTGTTCTTAATAGATGATTTCATGTCATAAATTCACAGAGTTATACTCTGCTTCGGTCTGAAGCAACTTTTGTAAATAACGTTTGTAACGAGGATTCTTCTGGCGAAACATGGCCCGGGAGCCAATAAATTCTGATAAACATATTGCTTTAAAGGAGTATAAGATGGTTCTTAATAATGATTTATTTAAAGTCGTATCAGCGGCGAAAGAAACAAGTCAGTAAAATCATGCAATGCATTGATTATGATACGCTTTCCAACATGCCAGAAATCATTACTCAAGTTATTACTAGTTATGATGATAATGGCTGTGGAATAAATCCCGCTCCTGTGCCCTGACCTTTGACCCCATTTCGATGATATTAAACATAATTGGTTCAGTATACCTCCGGAACAACATACTAAAGTTTTGTCACAATAGAAGCATTTTTAGTCACGTTATGAGGACAATTGCTGTGGAATAAATCTCTCTCCTGTGCCCTGACATTTGATCCCCTTTCGGTTACATTAAACAGAATTGGTAACTCCAGAACTACATGATAAAGTTTTGTCGCAATCGAAGCATTTTTACGTAAGTTATGACGCATAAGAGCAATGGAATGGATACCACTCCTATGTCCTGACCTTTGATCCCATTTCGCACATTTTCAATAGGGTTTGTCCGCAGGGTGGTGCCCCAACACACAGTGACGGATCACTGCACAGGCGCAGGAAGCGCGCGCTTGGGGCTTCAGAACCGCAAGGGCCTCAAAAACCAAATAGACAACTAAATTGTATTATGTATTTTATTTCCAATGTTCTGTTGATTGATAAAAATGTAAAATAATAATAATAAGGACAAAAAGGCAAATTCTGCCGTGTTTTGTGATGCTATTTTCATAGAGGGTAACAGTTTTACGCTACGAAAGGAACTGCGTCAGCGTCTTATTACTCCAAGCACGCGCCCTTGCCTGTACCTCCAAGGGCGCATGCTTTGTAAGTGAAATATCCGTTAGTACACTAGAATCTAAGAACATTCAGAACATCGAGAAGCGAAAAGATAATGGCTGTGGAATAAATCTCGCTCCTCTGCCCTGACCTTTGACCCCATTTCGACGATATTAAACAGAATTGGTTCAGTATACCTCCGGAAAGACATACCAAAGTTTTATCGCAATAGAAGCATTTTTAGTCAAGTCATGAGGATAATGGCTGTGGAATAAATCTCGCTCCTGTGTCCTGACCTTTGACCCCATTTTGATGATATTCAACAGAATTGGTTCAGTATACCTCCGGAACAACATACTAAAGTTTTGTCGCAATCTCAGCATTTTTACTAACGTTATGACGCATAAGGGCGATGGAATGGATCCCGCTCCTATGTCCTGATATACTCCAGTTTTGTCCGTCTGTCCGTTCGCACGATAACTCGCGTAAAAATGGTTCGATGTCAATGAAATTTTAGAATGTGGTAAGTAGGTGACCACCTGGAAACGAACCCTATTGAAAATGGGCGAAATGGGTCAAAGGTCAGGACATAGGAGCGGGATCCATTCCATTGCACTTATGCGTCATAACTTACGTAAAAATGCGTCGATTTCGATGAAATTTTAGTATGTACTAGGGGACCACCTGGGGACAAACCCTATTGAAAATGGACGAAATGGGGTCAAAGCTCAGGACATAAGAGCGGGATCCATTTCATTGCACTTATGCGTCATAACTTACGTAAAAATGCGTCGATTACGACAAAACTTTATCATGTAGTTCCGGATGTATTCTAAACCATTTCTGTCGAATATAATCGAAATGAAGTCAAAGGTCAGGATACAGGAGTGAGATTTATTCCACAGCCATTTTTCTCATAATTTAACTAAAAATTATTCAATTGCGACACAACTTTAGTATGTTGTTCCGGATATATATTGAACCAATTTTGTTTAATATAATCGAAATGGGGTCAAAGCTCAGGAAACAGGAGCGAGATTTATTTCACAGCCATTATCCTCATAACTTGACTAAAAGTGCTTCTATTGCAACAAAACTTTAGTATTTTGTTCTGGAGGTATACTGAACCAATTCTATTTAATATCATCGAAATGGGGTCAAAGGTCAGGGCACAGGAGCGAGATTTATTCCACAGCCATTATCCTCATAACTTGAGTAATGATTTCCGGTATGTTGGAAAGCATAACATAATCAATGCATTGCATGATTTTACTAACTTGTTTTTAAGACTGAACTGGTAAGTATGGGTGCCCATTGGGAGGGGCAGAAGGGGACACATGCCCTTCCCTGGACATCTGACTGTAACATCTGTTATTGAGAGGCACTGCAAAGATTTTCGCCATAATATTAATTCTGTTTGCAGATTTTTATGTTGAACTTCTGGAGTTGTGTGTGCTTTTAATAAAAGCACTGGGTATTTGCAGTAGAAAGTAATATTATTAAAATTTAGCTCTGCGGATTGGAGCACAGCCTAGCTGAATACAGCGTAGAGTACTGTAGAAAACAAAAAAAATAAAATAAAAAATATCGTCGGCCATTTGCTGCCGGACAAAGAGTTCGACAAGTTTTTTCGAGAACTTTGCCTTTTGTATTTTTTTATTTCTTGATCAATTGAGTGACCGTTAGAGTTTTGTGGTGCGTGGGACACAAGTGGCCAAAAGGCACAAGCACAGAAGAACAAAAAATATTATTTTTTTTGTACCATCATGCTGTTGAACTTCATCTATCAGTCTTGTTTGTGCAGGTTTTGGGTCTGGCTTTCAATTAAATTTACGCAGGCGTTTGTAGTAAAAATGGTTAGAGGATACAGATGGCACAAGACAATTTGCAGGTACGAAGTAAATGTCTCTGACGACATGGGCACAAGACAAGATGGCACCCTCCCCCCCAATCACCAAATTTGTTCTTTTTCTAAACGGTGCGGGTTCATGACGTTTATAGGTCTGTTTATCTGGAGTGTGTTTTATTGCGCAATGTTAAGTAATTTTGCAATGATATTTTTTATAAATAAAAAATATAGTAGGTCTATTTCATAGTGCATGTTTCAAATTAATGATCTTCAGGATTTTGTGAAGAATAAATACATTATGATTAATACAGACATTTGACGTGGACCAGGAACATCAAACAGAGGTCATCGCTCTTTCCACTTTTGTAAGTAAGTCACGGAAAAAATTCTCATTAGCCGCCACCGGGAATCGAACCTAAGGTCTTCCAGTTACGCGCCGGATATGCTTCCACTGCACCACAGCGGCTTCGAATTCCTCCAGACTCACACACAGTAACTGCCAAGCCAATTTGGCAGCTTGCTTCTTGGTGTCCCGCACAATGCTGGGGATTCACCAAAGATGGTAAGCAGCAACTGAACAAATAATTAGAAGGCGAAGGAATAATTAATACAGACATTTGACGTGGACCAGGAACATCAAACAGAAGTCATCACTCTTTCCACGTTTATAAGTGAGTCACGGAAAAATCCTCATTGGGCGCCACCGTGAATCGCACCCAGAGCCTTCCTTCGCCATCTAATTATTTGTTCAGTTGCTGCTTACCATCTTTGGTGAATCCCTAGCATTGTGCGGGGCACCAAGAAGCAACCTGCCAAATTGGCTTGGCAGTTAGTGTGTGTGAGTCTGGAGAAATTCGAGGCTGCTGCGGTGCAGTGGAAGCATATCCGGCGCATAACAGGAAGGCCCTGGGTTCGGTTCTCGTGGCGGGTAATGAGAATTTTTTCGTGACTCACTTATAAACGTGGAAAGAGCGATGACATCTGTTTCATTATAAATACATTATGATAATAACATCTTATTACACAGTCGAGTCACATTATTGAGACTACCTCCTACTTTTGAGGTCAACAGCGCGCAGCCAATGAAAGTAGGCACGCGTCGTGACCTGGCTCGGAGGGTAAATAAGGTGTGCTGTAGGCAATCTGAAAACATGGCCGCAGATGGCCTAGTGGTCAACGTTCGTGACTGCCACGGAAAGAACCTCAGGTTCGATCCCAGGCAGGTACGAACGCTCGATCCACTAAATATCCGCCGTGCGTCGGATGGGCACGTTAAGCCGTCGGATCTCGCGTACTGGCCCCCCGGTAAAAAATAAGGACGCCTTACTCTCCCTTTCTACTTCGCTTCCGTGTCATTTTCCTATCGGGCACTCTAGCCCAAATCGCCTAGCTTTCTATTTCTAACGGTTGTTTAAGACCTGGGGTTAGACACTCCCTTCTTTTATCCTCTACATATGATTATTTAATCTGAAAACATATCAGTCGTTGCTGCCATGGATAAAAGTAGCGATTTATCAGATTTGCAGGAAAGGGATGATTATCAGCTTTCGGGACGAGGGGTGGCAGTGTTTCTAAAACAGCGCAGTTTGTGAACTGTTCGAGTGCTGCTGTGGTTAAAGTGTATCGTGATTGAAGAAATGACACCATCGCGAATAAGCGACGTGAAAACTGCGGAGCACCACGTGCCATTGATGTGAGAGGTGAACGTCGGCTGTGATGGCGCTTGAGGGCCGATCGACACGCTACAATGGAGCAACTCATTGTCTGAATGAACGAGGGGCTACCAGAAGTGTGTTCAAAACGACAGTTCAGCGCACCTTGCTGCGTATGGTGCTCCGATGCTGACGGATGGTCACTGCACCTATGCTAACGAAGGTGCATCGGTAGAAAAGACTTACATTTGCACCGCAATATCGGAATTGGACCTACGCTGATTGGCAAAGGATTGCCTTCTCTGATGAACCACGTTTTCTGCTTCATCGAACGGATAGACGTTGGCGTATAAGACGAGAAACATCGAAGAACAAACACTCTTCAACCATTGATGGAAGAACACAAGCTGGTGGGGGCAGCGTTATGCTCCAGGGAATATTTTCGTGGCATTCTCTGGGTCCGCACATACCTGTGGAAGGCACTATGGGCCTAATTCGTAATGAATCTATCCTTCCAGATCACGTACACATTAACATGTGGATTGTCTTCCCTGGGGCGGATGGAATCTTCCAGCACGACAATGCCACGTGTCACACAGCTAGAAATGTCCCACAGCGGTTGGAAGAGCACGATGAAGACTTCAAAGTATTTCCCTAGCCCCCTAATTCCCCAGACTTAAACCCAATTCAGCGCCTGTGGGGCCACCTCTATCGTGTTGTTTGCTCCATGGATCTTCGACCACGCGCCCTCCAGCAGCTGTCGGATGCACTGCAGTCAGCGTGGCTCTACATACCTGTGAACACCTTCCAGAACATTATTCAGTCACTCCCAGCCCGTCTAGTTTCTGTCCGCGCTGCACACGGTGGTTACTCTGGATATTTGCTGGTGGTCACAATAATATGACTTGACCGCATATATATAACAGAGAATAACGGAAAGAAGCCTGGAGAGATGAATGCTTGGTGTAACGAGGAAAGATATGAAGAGGAATTGGTAGATAAGGAAATGACAGGAGTGGAAGGCATCATGATCAGATTAAAATCACTGGGATGGCAACGTGCTGGGCATGTTGCCAGAAGAACGGACCAACGAAGGACAAATTTTAGAATAGATGCCAAGCGACAAAAAATGACCTCCGAAGAAGACCACATGGGAGATGGATGGATGAAATTCGAAAGCATGCCGGAGCAAAATGGAAGAGACTGGCTCAAGACAGACAGTTGTATGTAAAACTTGGGGAGAGCTTCATCCATCAGTAGAATGACAATGGTTGGCAATGATGATGATAGTGATGTACACTATATTGACAAAAGTCACCAAACACCTAGAAGAGAAACACAACACCGCATTTATTGACATACATTAGTACGGTGTCGGTCCACCTTTGGCCTTAATGCATGCACTGACCCTTCGAGACATGCTTTCAACGAGGTTTTGGAACACAGCGATAGGTATGCGCTTTCATTCAGTACATAATGCTGCCGCTAACAGTTGCTTAGTAGTAGTCCTTCGATCCAAACTTCGTATGCGGCGCTCTAAGTCATCCCATAGGTGCTCTATGGGATTAAGATCAAGGCTCTGTGTTGCCCATTCCACACACGATACGAAATTATCGTCAAACCACGCCGTAACAGTCCTTGCTTTATAGCTCAGTGCATTATCCTGCTGGTGCCAACAAGGCTCGGTTCCATAGTATTGCCACAGAGTTGGTAGGGCATAATTGTCCAGAATATCGAGGTAGACGTTCTGGTTAACAGGTTTGTCTACGATAACCAATGGGCCGGGACCATACTACGAAAAACCGAAAAACACCCCCACACGAGTACACTGACAGCTCCAAACTTGACCGTAGGAACAGTACACTCAGGTAAATAATTTCTGTACACTGTGTAAATAGCCGGGAAAACACTATTTACTAAATAGTGTTCGTCCGGCTGCTGCCATACCCACACACGGCCATCAGACTGATGGATCGTGTATCTGGATTCATCAGTCCATAGGACCCGTTTCCATTGATCTACGGTCCACAATAAATGTGCTTTACACCATGCTAAACGACGAGTAGCATTCCGAGTGGAGATGAAAGGCTTATGAGCAGCCACACGACCACGGTAACCCATAGAACGAAGTTCTCTGCGAATGGTACGTGTACATACAGAGGTTCCAGCATTTTTACTCACCTGCACACTGAGGTCTTGTGCAGTACTCCGTCGATTAGCTGTAGCGACTATCCTGAGGCTTCGATGTCCTCTATCACTTGTTTTCTTCGGTCTGCCGGTAGGTTTTTCTTCTTTAGGCACCCCATGTGTCTTCCACTTATTCAGAACAGTTGACTTGGGTATGTTTAAACGCCTCTCGGTTTCTCTTATGGACAACCCACTAATATAACGCCCAACAATTTTTCCTTTCTCAAAGTCAGTTCTCTCCCGGCGCGACAGTTTCACTCAACCTCATAGTGCGATATAATCGCGGTCAGCTGTTTTTATACCGTTTGCAGCTCTACCGTGCATCTTAACAACACAGCGGATTCGTTCATTTGCTTTTGAAGGAGATCAGGTGATTTTTGTCAATATATCATAGTGTATATGTATACAGTAAATATATATCCCCGAAATTCAAAACAATCTTCTTAAGCTTCGGTTGAAATAAATTATTATTTTTTTAAATTTCCAATGCCAGAGTATATAATACGAGTACATAGCAGAAGCCCATTGAAATTAAAGCCATTGCGTCAACGATTGTAAGCTATCATTAACTTGAAGATGACAATTTCCTCGTGTTTCCCACTATTAGTGATACATAATTGTGCGTGCTTGCAGTGATGTCGATTCTTTTGTCTGTCCGTCTACATAAACGATAACTCCGTTTCAAAATTGGGATAAAGGAAAACGTGCATAAGATTTGAATACGGTCTGCTCAGATTATTCGTCAATCATTCAATCTGACTCTCCAGAAACGATATATTTTTCTTTCCGGCATCTTTAGTCTCACACAGTCATCTCGAAAATGTTGTCTCTGTTTTTTTTATCCTATCCTGTGCATCATCCAAATGGAGAAGACGTCTTCATTCATGTCCTCCTCCCATTTTCTTTGCTTTTCAAATTAGTTTTTCTAGCTCTCTTCTCCGTACATATCCTATCGGGCTCATATTAGACGACTCTCTAATATTTTAACTGATTTTTCTACTTCGAGGTCTTTCGTTTACGTCTTATTTCTTTTGTATTCTTTCCTCTATATCCCTTTCATCCATCTAGGCATCCTCATTTTTTTATCCAATTGCTCATTTTTTCAAGTTTCTGATCCACCTGAAGAAGTATGTTTTGAGGTGGAATTACCCAATTATTTCATGCATTTAAAACACCCGCATTGTTATTTGGAGCCAATGTGTTCACGTCTTTGATATCATTCCATCTAACGTGATTAAAGTTGTATCTATCCTTTCATAGGGAATTAAATTGCTCTCTCTCTCTCGGAACACACTAAATTGTTTATTAGGGTTATTTGTATGCAAATGAATATTGGTCATACTGAAAACATTTCGTAGTATCATTCAATGCAACTTGATTAAAGCGATATTTATCCTTTCATAGGGAATTAAGTTGCTATCTCACTGCGCTATTTATTAGAGTTATTTGTTTGCAAATAAACATTAGCTATACTGAAAACATTTCTGAGTTTGTACTTGGAGGCCCTTCGTTTATGTCCTCTTTCTTTTGTATCTTTCCCCGATATCCGTTTCATTCATCTAAGCATCCTCATTTTTTATCCAGTTGCCTGCTCATTTGCTCAAGTTTCTAATCCAACTTAAGGGGTATGTCTTACATCTGTCCTATATATCCTTAATTTTGCTTTTGGTGAGGCGTCTTTATCACAGATGATCCCTCAACATTTTCGTTCACTAGTCCTTCCATTCGTTTCCTTACTACCATCTTCCATTCTGTTGAGTTCACTTATTTTGTATCCACCGAAATAATATCTGCGCTTCTGAAAGCTAAATTGAAGATGTTCTTTCTGTGGCTGATAGAGGCAGACAGACGGACAGGCTTGCGAATAAACGGAAGAGTAGATTGCTTCTAATCTTGTCGTCTATCAGCAATAGAAAAAATTTTGCCAATCTGACTTTTTTAAGCGCGTTCATTGTTCTTCCAGATACAGAATGGTAGACATACCAAAATGACAGACTTTCTGTCACACTCATCGTCAAAAAAATAGTTGCACCCATAATGACGTGTCGGATTGCAATGCTATTCGGGAGGAAGGTAAAGGTTACCAGGAACAATAAATGATTAAACATTGAGACTGATATGGGCAATATTTATCGAGCTACACGCCAATAAGTAATGTCTCTCAGTATGGCGTCGGGGAGCCATGTTTGCTCACACAGCATGCCAGATGTCTCGGCATGGAGTTGTACAGCTTCCTAATCGTGCCATGCGATAAGCCATCCCATGCAGCTTGAATCTTCTCACGCAGTTCTGGCAGATTGTGCGGTAGGGCGTGGAGTGTGGATAGCGCGTCCAATAGCATTCCACACATTTTCAATCGGCGATAGGTCTGACGATGTTGCTGGCCGTGGAAGAGTGTCAACCTATGTGGACGAGCGCTGTCCTGTTGGAATATATCACTGGAGTGAGCGCTCAGAAAAGCTTGAGCAACTGGTTGCAGGACCTCATTAACGTAACGTTGGGCTGTCAAAGTGCCTGTAATGAACACCAAAGATGATATGGCATCGTAGGCAATTGCACTCCACACCATGATACCAGGCCTTCTGGATGTGTGACGCTCGACAACAAACCGTTCATCTTGGCGCTGACCACGGTGCCTCCACACACGGATTCGTTGGTCGTCTTCTCCAAGACACAAGGTATATTCGTCACTGAGGATCACTCTCTGCTATTCTGAGTGGCTCCATGACAGTCTAGCACGACACCATTGCAGTCTTTGGCGACGATGCACTGTTGTTAAGGGCAGTCGTCGTAACGGTCTGCGTGCTTGTAGTCGTCCTACGTCGTGCAAACGTATGCCAAAGGAGCTGGCACTAATTGGACGATGCATGGAGGATACCACAGCTTGCTGTGTATCCGCAATGGTGGCTGTTGGATCACTCCGCGCAATACGGCGGTAAGACCATCCCGCTTCCCGGGGCCCGACGATGCGGTCCCTCTCGAACTCCTCCAACTGCTGGAATCTCTTCCGAACTTTTCTCCGTGGAATACTTCACTTGCAAAGGATGCAACCAACACAACACCACGAGTCAGAATGGCAAGCACGTGCAACGGGATGACTTTAAATAGCCGTTCGGGCACAGCGCTACGACCCCTCCTTGCTTGCGTCACATGGGTGGCCGAGCTAGATACTTGAATTATTTGCATGTCAAACGATGTCAAACCTACCCACCAAGTTTCATTCCCATCGGTTGCTTTCTTCTGGGTGCAAATATTTTTTTTGAGGATGAGTGTAACATTTATTGGGAGCTAGGACGTGGAAATGTGTCTAATTGACGTTGGTGATGAGTTTATGTTGGTGGGGGATTCACGCGATATCTGTAACAGTTAGTAAAAGACAGAAGCACTATTCGATCAACAATGGCCGAAACGGCTGCTCCCGAACACATGAATTGGAACCATACCTTAGTTTTCCAAGTACCATATCTAAAAATCGGAGAATCCACGGAAAATTTTAAAAACAATTTTTTTACGTAGCGATTTATGCACATTGTATGGTCTGGCCATGGGCGTCTATTCTTTAGTTTTCAGGAGGGAAAAAGACAGAAATTGTAACTACAAGTACAAATACAAACGCCATAGGAAAATTTCCTCTGCGTCTTCTTGTCTTCTAAGCGATTTTACTATAAATTTAGCACACAAATTTTATTTGAAATCAGAAAATCCAAAACTACATAAAAAAACAACAACAGGTAGGCTCAGTTCTGATTGAGCTGTCAGTTTGGAACTGAGGACTACGACTTGCAGATCGGAAAGCTGAAATGAGCTAGTCAAGTATAGTTTTAAGGCGTTTTTTAACACAGATCTATGATATGACAAGTAGTTTACATAATTTTTACAAATAATGCTGGATACATTGCGAACACAAAACAGATCGATACACGAATTTCCAACGTGGTGCTCTTGCCTCTCGTTTTGATTTTCTCCACCTTTGCTTGTGTTCATTCTGCTAATTCCGCGACATTGTTGAAAATGTTAATCCGCTCACAAGAAAACAATTTTTAAAAAATTTAGTTTAAATCAGCGCGATATGTTCTTTATACATTTGAATAGATCTCGTAGAGAGCTTTAAAACGATACCACGTACAGTCGCTTGCACTCACGCTTGTCCAGATGAACCACGATATTGTCAAAGGAGTTCACTGGTTCACAAGAAAACAACTTTTGAAATGTTCAGTTCAAACCACTACGAAATATTCTTCGAATATCTGAATAGATCTCGTCGAGAGCTTTAAAACGATGGCACGCACAGTCATGTTGCGCTCACGTTTGCCCAGATAGACTGAGTCAAATCCAGCGGAACACCCAGAAATTTTGCATCATCTCCTCAGTGCACGATATATTGCGCAGTATGCGAATTGAACTCCATGCTGCAGGATTACTGCGGACCTATTTTTGTCACAGGCGGTCGGCTGTAAGTTACCCATACTATCCGAGGAGTTAGACGTAGTCCTACGTCAAAAAGACAGATAAATGAAATTAGACAGCATGTTAGAACAATAAGGAAATTCCTTTGTCATTGCTGAGATCCTTATGGTCGCTTGTGTCACGTGCGCCACGGGACCCCAGAGTCAAGACCGTCTGAAAAACACAAAGCCATGGCATTAGAGAGATGAGTTTCCCCTTTTAGTGACGTCACGTGTAAACCAAGGACTCCTATTGGTTTCCAACGCTTTTATGTATGACGTCACACGCGACACCGACGTAGGGCAGTGTAACATGAGAGTAACGTCACCAACGGGGGAAACTCATCTCTCTAATATCATGGGCTCATCCTTGCCAGAGATCACTCAGTTGGTCACGAAGAATGAAAAACTACCCTCATGACAAATTTCTGGGGAAAACATTCCAGAGAACTGTTTTAAATAGTGGATAACTGCAGTAGCGGATGATATATTTTTCATTTCTTCGCCTTTCATACTTTTATATAATGCGCGTACGTATGCTGTCCTCCAGCATTCAATGAAAAATTTCATTTTCATTTCCAACCAAAAGACCAAATGAGCTCTTCTCTCAAATTTTGTTACTCATCCCATAATTAATCTTATTAACCACACCGCTACACCTAATCTTATTGTTACACTCAACTGACTAGTCCCTGTAAGCACAAAAGAAAACAACCCCTTAGCGTTATCCTCAGTAACAAAAACAAACAACCCCACACTAAAATACACCAAGCCTAGATAATCCTAGAATATAAAAGACTAAGTTGCCGACGACGTGGATCGCTTTTTAAGTCGTCATAGCAACAACCAAGAAACTAATGTTTGTGACGTCACTATTAGCTTTTCGTGTTTTCGTGCAGGTGACGTCATCACCTACACGTGCACAGTTCACGCGTATATCACTTTGTTTTGCTGTTATAGCAACAAAGAACACAGCTGCTGTAGTCCGTAAGCCAGACATCAAAATTTTGAATTTGAGTACCAAAGAGGGGGAAAACTTCAAACAATGTTTTTTCGTTAGCTGTATGTGTGTCGTGTTAGAAAATGTGTAGCTAAATTATTTTTCTGCCCCATTTGTAAAAAATGGCTGTCGTTTTAAAACGCAATTTATATTTGTCACAAAAGCAATTGTAGCACAAAATCTAAGGATTGGAGGTAAAAATATGTACACATAAAAGTTAATCAGCATGAAATTCTACTTTTAATTATGTATACTACAATCGAAACAGTACTCGCCCAAATTTTCACTCGATGCCTTAATGAAGGAAAGATTCCTGAGGATTGGAACACCGCTACAATGATCCTGCTACATAAGAAAGGTGACATTGAGGGTCTCGGAAACTACAGACCTATCAGCCTCCTATCAGTAGTTTATAAAATCTTCACTAAAGTTCTTTCACACCGCTTGAAGGTAACACTGGACATGGCTCAACCGAGAGAACAAGCTGGATTCAGGAGTGGCTACAGCACAATAGATCATATCCATGTGCTGAGAGAACTAATTGAAAGAGCGAGGGAATATGAACTTCCATTGTGCATGGCTTTTATCGATTATGAAAAAGCCTTTGATTCGGTGAAACCATCAGCAGTTACAATGGCTCTGAAAACCTGCGGTATTGAAGATGCATACATTAATATTATTAATAACATCTATGAAAATGCAAGTGCAAAGATTAGGCTGTTTGAAAATACAACACACATAAAAATTGGAAAGGGAGTGAGACAAGGTGACACCATATCTCCGAAGCTCTTTAATGCCACATTGGAGGGTGTTTTTCAGTCACTGAGCTGGGAAAACAAGGGGATAAAGATTAATGGAGATTATCTAACCCACCTTCGTTTTGCTGATGACGTAGTCATTTTTGCAACTAGCCCATCAGAGCTGCAGAGTATGATCCAGGAACTTGCTGACAAGAGTAAAGAAGTGGGATTAAAAATGAACTTTCAGAAGACAAAAGTGATGTTCAATGCTTTTACAAGAAATGAAGATTTATCGATTGATGGAGAAAAGCTGGAGATAACAGACACGTACGTTTATCTTGGACAGCAGATATCAAGTGAGGGTCACATTGATGAAGAAATTAATCGGTGTACAAAACTTGCCTGGAGAGCTTTTGGAAGAAACAGCATAATTTTCAAGAGCAATATGCCATTATGTATTAAAAGAAAAGTGTTTGATCAATGCATCCTTCCAGTGCTTACGTATGGTGCAGAGACGTGGACCTTAACTAAAAGAGACATACAAAGGCTGCAGACAACTCAAAGAAGCATGGAGAGGTGCATGCTTGGTGTAACCAGGAGAGATAAGAAGAGGAACTCATGGATCCGAAAAATGACAAGAGTGGAAGACATCATGATCAGAGTTAAATCCCTGAAATGGCAATGGGCTGGACATACTGCCAGAAGGACAGATCATCGATGGACAGCAGAAATTTTAGATTGGATTCCAAGGGACAGGAAAAGACCCCGAAGAAGACCACATGGGAGATGGGTGGATGAAATTCGAAAGTATGCAATGGTGACATGGAGGAGACTGGCACAAGACAGACCGTTGTGGAGGAAACTTGGGGAGACCTTCGTCCAGCAGTGGATTGATAATGGTTGACAATGATGATGATGATGATGATACTACAATTATACAATGAAATGTATTACAAAATATGTTTGCAGAAACACAGATAACAAGGCCAAAAACGGGTATAGCTGATAGTATGAACACTCTCTTAACTGATGACAGGATTACGTATCACTAATCTTCATCACTATTACTCTCATAAAAGTTTTCTATATCTTCATCATCTTCTTGTTCCATATTTGAGCATGTTAGAAGTTTACAGGCACAAGTGCACTTCAATCCATCAAGCATACACAAACAGTCAAATGAACGGCAAGTTCTTGCACACCTGCAGGATATCAGAGTGAGTACAACATCTGGAGCTGATAGGCCAGTCATCCACTTAATAGCAAAATTGCCTTCCATATTTACTTCCCAAACATGTCCGTATGTTGCTTTCGGAATGTGTGGACAATTATCTATAATAGACTGCATCTCCAGATTGCTGCTTTGTAATTTGCTCCTTACATATGTTGCTTTAAAGTGTCCTCACAAGGTGGTAATTGACCGGATTCAATGCAACCCTTGTTTTCAATGAACATATAATGGCGCAGGTCATTGACAGTAGTAAGTTTGGTGGTTTTGCAACAGAACTGACATGTAAATCTCTGAATGCTGTTGTATAGCTCCTCTGTAAGTTCCCAAGGAGTACCGAGAGAAGCAAATGTCTCATGGTAATTGAAATTATTCTGTAAAAGCTTATGTGCTTTAATCTTTCCTTGACTCCCAGACGCACTCACTGAATCACATCGAGTTCAACTAGTAACCCCAGCAGTGCTGAACAAACTCCTTTTCTCAATGCTGAGTTTTGTGACGTCAATCAGCGTGACACTAGATTTCGTACCACGTCTGATTGAATTTTGCTTCTGGTGAATTGGCTTATGCCTAAAGAAATTATAAGAACATCTGTGTCATCTGCTGTGAAGACTACAGTGTTGAAAGCTTTAGCAGCATGCTTTGCATGTAAAAAGAGTCTGTTGTCAGCTTCATCGTAGTTTGATCTTAGTGCCTCAATCTCAACGATTTGATTGTAGGTAATTTTGTAACATTTTTCATCACTTGTCACATACAATTATTTATGACCTAACCTCTTTCTTTTCGATTCACATTTCCACGAATTGGCTAAGAATTGGCAAAGCTTCCTTTTTGTTTCTCTACAAGCCGGCAAACGTCTATTCCATGATTCCGCTTTATTTCATGAAAACGGACTCCTCCTTGCGATCCTCGGTTAATGCCCTCTGCAGATTTCATTGATCCATGCCTATAGACATCCAAGATCCCAACAGTATGCTCACTTTCTTCACCAGCATGTAAGACTGCTTCCAAAATGAAATAAGATAATTTACTAAAAGTGCGGTTAACTTCATAAAGTTTCTGTATAAGGCCCATGCCATCAATCACAGTTGCACACTGCTCTGAAACGCTATATGACGGATCTACCAAACCTTCCAAGTGTTGTGCCACGACTGCGCGCTAACCCCCACAGGTAGGTTTGGCTTGAGTTGTAACTGCTTCATTTGTTTTAATAACATCCAATGGTTTAATAACAGGCGGTTCTTGTCTTTTCCCAACACTGTAAATTGGTAACAAAGTATCTGAAGTTTGCATATTTCATTTCTTATCTTCCCTCTGTATTGAGGTTTGTTGAGGTATTGCACATGACAGAGACCTGGGTTGTACAATAATTGTATTTACTCGATGAGATGATCCTTCTCCACACTAAGTTTCCTCTAGTGTATGGATGTTGTCAAACGCAAGCATAATGTAGAGACCTTTATGGATGTTAGCAGGTAATGGAATGTCATCACTTTCCATTAAATCTATTTTGTCAATTGCTGTTCCAATTTCTTCTAATGCAGTATAAGAACATGCATGACCCAGTCGATTAAAAAATCTTGATCAATCCCACATTACTATTTAGAATCTTTATAACCCATCGAAGCAAGCCATTCGTAGATGTATTCACTTTGCCAATACTTACAGCAGGGACAATATGCTCTCTTATTGACCACGTAAGCCTGTTTATTTTTTTTTTTTTTTTTTTGGTTGGAGGTTTAACGACCACCGTGAACAACTTAATGGGCTATAAGCAGTCGCCCGTCCCTAAATTAGGGTCACTGGTTCCAGGGAAGGGAGAGAGCCAGTGCCGTAAGACAAACACAACATCCATGCCTCACCGGGATTCGAACCCGGGCCCCTTACGGACGAATGATCAGAGGCCATCGCTTAGACCACTGCGCCACCGGGGCGGCTAAGCCTGTTTACTCGAGAAGAGCAGTCCTCCTTACCTCCAAGTAAGACACACAAAAATGTTTTGAACGGTTTCAAGCGCGTGTACATAATATGCAATTAGCTGAACAGGTTGAGGGGGCCAATTATATTCAAACTCAGTAGCTTGGATCTAGTTTCTCATATATGTAGCTTCCTGGCTAGATATATAGTCTCCCTTGTTGTTCTTCAATATGTACTCAATAGCCAAAGCTTCTTTCGTCAGATTATCTGGCATTAAGTAAATACGATGATTTACAGTGAAAAAGACGAGTGAGTCGCTAAATTCCACCTTTAAAGTACCTCTCGTGTGCTTCTTTGAAGACTGACACTTTGTATATCCCAAATGAACTCATTGAGGACACAAATTGAGATGGTAATATCCATGAAGAGCAGAATTCTGGGGTTTCAAAACAAATAATTTCGGATACTCTGTTATACATATTTCAGTGAAGATTCCTCACAGACTTGATAATTCTTGTCTTCCTCACTTACTTCTCTTTTGTTTTTGTTTTTTCAGGACGAGTGTAATCTTTGTAGCAAGATGTGTGTTAGTGGGCTTCGGCAGCAAAAATATCACGGCTAGTTATATCTAGAACTCTTGAGTCCATGCGGCCAATTGCAACGCCACGAATGTTTTTTCGTCCGCTCGAAGATCGACAGTAGATGTAAGAGGCTCACGAGTATGTGTGCCTTTGATATATTTTGTTACTTGCTGGCAAAGAATGCACTTCTTTCCCTACACTTGAGTTTTGCTGCAATATGGCGTATCTCTGAAAGAACATCTTGCTTCAGGAACTGGTACATCTTTAGATGTTTCATCTTTACACTTAAACTTTTCCAAAAATTTCTTATCAGCAAAATAAGAGCGGCACGAACGGTGTTAGGAAACTGATACATCAGGAAATACACTGGTGTGCAAAAATTAAGGACGAAAAGGAGAAATTAGCATAACAGCGGAACGAGCAGGCAGAACGGACCGAAACACCACTCAGGAGATAGACTAGGGTCCGGTACGGTAGGGCATGCACATATATGCAGCGTGACGTGGGGGGGGGGGTGTCGGAAGGGTATAAAGCACACGGGCGGTGTACGCTCAGCAATTCGTTGAAAGCTATTGCACGGTGTACATCGGTTTGAACGACGTCGAGTTGCTGCCACCGTATGATATAGCCAACAGGCAATCCAGTAGACAACATCTGGATGACTTTACCCGAGGTCGCGTCATTGGGAAAATGGAAGAAGGTCGAAGGATGACTAGTGTGGCCGAGGATTTCGGGATCGCTCACAGCATCTTTTCACGAGCTTGGAGATCATTTCAAACGACAGGAACAGCTGTCCGAGAGTTTAGCAGTGGTTGTCCACGAGCAACCACGGCGGCAGACGACCGGTATATTGTCCTACAGGCGAGAAGAGACAGACGGAAGACAGCGGGAGAAATCGCGGGGCACATGCAACAGACAACTGGACGTCCGTTATCGCGTTTTACCGTGGCCAGGAGGCTGCACAAAGGTGGTCAATTTGCACGACGGCCAGTACGGTGTGTGCCATTAGCGCCTGCTCATCGGAGACGGCGGTTTCCGTGGTGCCAGGAACACAAGAACTGGACACATCAGCAATGGGGTCGAGTTCTGTGTACGGATGAGAGCCGATTTAGTCTGACGAGCATTCTGGACGCAGATACATCTGGAGAGAGCAGGGAACACGCAATCATACCTCCAACATTAACGAAAGAGACCGGTTTGGAGGTGGCAGAGTTCTCGTTTGGGGCGGTATCATGCTTGGTAGCCGTACTGACCTCCACATCTTCCAAGGAGGTTCAGTCACTGGTGTACGCTATTGTACCGAGGTTCTTCTGCCTCACGTGCGTCTATTTAGAGGTGCTGTGGGTCCTGAGTTCCTCTTCATGGACGACAACGCTACACCTCATCGTACAGTGGCTGTCGCAGAGCTGTTGGAGAGTGAAGATATTCAACGCATGGATTGGCCCGCAAGGTCCCCGGACGTAAATCCAATCGAAGACGTGTGTGACCTTCTCAGGAGACGCTTGGCAGCACGTCACCAGCCGCCAGCAACGATTCCGCAGCTGCGATTGGCGCTACAAGAGGAATGGGCCGCGATGCCTCAACAGCTCCTTGACAACCTCGTTCTCAGCATGGACAGACGTTGTAAATCCTGCAATGCAGTCAAGGGTGATCATATCTCCTACTAAAGACTGGATTTTTCTCGGCAGCCGCCTGTCACATGGACGTTTCTGTCTTCTGTCCAGTTGTGCTCGAAGCTACCTTTTCAATAAAGAGCCTTTGTATCCTTTGGATTCCTTGTTTGGACGGTTTTGCTCACTTGTCCCATATTCTTACATCTTGAGGATCTTATGGTATGATTTGAGTCGATGTGGAGCACTTCTGCACGATGTTATATTCGAAAAACCGTCTCGTCCTTAATTTTTGTACGCTAGTGTACATCCGTATTATCCTGGGCGAGGCGCTGAATTGGTTGAAAATTTTGAATTTTAGCAGCTTCGTATAAAGTTTTCCACGAATTATCTGTGAGTATGCTTAGATCACATAATAATGACTTATTATTGCATGTAACACATGTCCCCTATTATAGTTTTCTCCGTTTCACAGAACTTTTTTTTTTACAGACCGACATTTTTTAATTCAACGTGGCACTAACAACAATTATAAAACAATTGAATAAAGTTTTCGTGTCCAACAGTTTTCGTGTAGTTTTGCTACCATACCATAACGAAATTTAACTTGACTACTTCCCAGTACGAGCCTCAAAAGATAGAAATGATTTATTAGAAAAACAAAATTTTAATAAACTTTGAGATAAATTTCATAACATATATTATGACAGGATATTACTTTACATATAATTATATATATATCTATCATTTTTATATATGACGGCTAAATCTATTTTGAGGCAACCCCGCCTTCTCGTGGTGCATCCTGTTCCCACTAAAGGGCTCTGACGACCGCCAATAGCGGTATAACTATACCATCGGGATCAGAGGAAATGCTATCCCACACTCACCAACCCGCTTGGCCAGCGTGGTGAGTTATGGCCAAACACCTCCAAAATGACTCTACAACTTAAATCTTGGCCCTCAGTCTCCGGCAGCTGGAATGTACCTGGCCAAGGCAGCGGCCAGTGCGACATGAAGGCAGAGGGTGCTAAGAATCCCAGGAGGACCGGACTAGGCTGCCATTTGATGCTGACCTTGGCTACCTATAACGGACGCTCCCTATCTTCTGATTCAAGGCTTCTTGAATTGGAAGAGGAACTACAAAGGATCAAGTGGGACATCGTCGGGCTAAGTGAGGTAAGGAGAAAAGGAGAAGATCTCATTGAACTGAAAAGTGGACATCTCTTCTATTATCGTGGGACAGATACTGGCAGAACTAGTGGTGTTGGATTTATAATAAACAAGAAACTGAAGGATAAAGTGGTAGAAGTTGAAAGTTCCTCTGACAGAGCTGCACGACTCGTTATCCAACTATCGAGAAGATACCAGGCTCAGATTATTCAAACTTATGCACCCACCACAAGTCATCCTGAAGAAGAAATTGAAGAATTTTATGAGGAAATTCGTCATCTAAATAATAAAGGTAAGCAGCACTTGAAGATAATTATGGGAGATTTCAATGCAAAAATAGGGCAACGGCAACAGAATGAAACTTCAGTAGGTAAATTCGGTCACGGCAACAGAAACCAGCGTGGAAATACTCTCGTTGAGTTTGCAGAGGCAGAAGGATTTTTCATCTTGAACTCCTTTTTCAAGAAAAAGCCACACAGGAAATGGACATGGAGACATCCAATTGGGACGACAAGTGAAATTGATTTTATTATGTGTAACAAA
This sequence comes from Macrothele yani, assembly GCA_039090855.1. Taxonomy (NCBI): domain Eukaryota; kingdom Metazoa; phylum Arthropoda; class Arachnida; order Araneae; family Macrothelidae; genus Macrothele; species Macrothele yani. The sequence goes on along the minus strand of CM077001.1, from coordinate 153,734,243 downwards.
AAATTCGTCATCGAAGACTGCAGTGTGCTGAACAAGTTCAACACAGGTAGTGACCATAGATTGGTGAGATGTAAGATGCACCTCAACACTAAACTGGAACGTGGCAAGCTCATAAGACAAACAAAATGTATTGACATAACCAACCTTAAAAAACACCATAATACTTTCAAGTTGGAACTGAAGAACAGATTCTCTGCTTTAGAAGGCCTAACATCGGAAGAAGTGGATATTTCGGAAGTTAACAGAAAAGTAACCAAAGCTCTAATGGAAACAGCAACAAAATTAGCTGGGTCTAAGAACAAGTTGCATGTGAACAAATTATCAGGAAAAACCAAAATGTTGATGCAAAAAGAAGAGAGATGAGGACAACTAAAGTAGATGTGACTTCCAAAGTGGAATATATAGAGCTATGCAAGACAACACGAAAAAGTATCACTGAAGACGTAAGGAAATTCAACTGTGAGCTAGTGAGGAAAGCAATTGAAAACAACCAAAGCCTTAAGATAGCAAAGGGACATCTCAGTAAGGGAAGAAAACAGATTATGGCTCTGAGAAAAGAAGATGGTTCTATAACAAGAAATAGAGGCGAAATTTTGACAAGAGTGAATGATTTCTACTCCAAATTATATGAAAGGGATGATACATGTACTCCAGACATCATGAAAGGTACCAGAGTTCTTCCAGTCCTCCCAGCAGAAGTTGCTCATGCAATCAAGAACATGAAGCGAGGAAAGCTCCAGGAAAAGATGGAATTACTATAGACATCATACAAGAAGCAAGTGGAGAAATTGAAACAGTACTCGCCCAAATTTTCACTCGATGCCTTAATGAAGGGAAGATTCCTGAGGATTGGAACAATGCTACAATGATCCTGCTACATAAAAAAGATGACATTGAGGATCTCAGGAACTACAGACCTATCAGCCTCCTATCAGTGGTTTATAAAATCTTCACTAAAGTTCTTTCACACCGCTTGAAGGTAACACTGGACATGGCTCAACCGAGAGAACAAGCTGGATTCAGGAGTGGCTACAGCACAATAGATCATATCCACGTACTGAGAGAACTGATTGAAAGAGCGAGGGAATATGAACTTCCATTGTGCATGGCTTTTATCGATTATGAAAAAGCCTTTGATTCGGTGAAACCATCAGCAGTTACCACGGCTCTGAAATCCTGCGGTATTGAAGATGCATACATTAATATTATTAATAACATCTATGAAAATGCAAGTGCAAAGATTCGGCTGTTTGAAAATACAACACACATAAAAATTGGAAAGGGAGTGAGACAAGGTGACACCATATCTCCGAAGCTCTTTAATGCCACATTGGAAAATGTCTTTCAATCACTGAACTGGGAAAACAAAATGATAAAGATTAATGGAGATTATCTAACCCACCTTCGTTTTGCTGATGACGTAGTCATTTTTGCAACTACCCCATCAGAGCTGCAGAGTATGATCCAGGAACTTGCTGACAAGAGTAAAGAAGAGGGATTAAAAATGAACTTTCAGAAGACAAAAGTGATGTTCAATGCTTTTACAAGAAATGAAGATTTATCGATTGATGGAGAAAAACTGGAGATAACAGATACGTATGTTTATCTTGGACAGCAGATATCAAGTGAGGTCACATTGATGAAGAAATTAATCGGCGTACAAAACTTGCCTGGAGAGCTTTTGGAAGAAACAGCATAATTTTCAAGAGCAATATGCCATTATGTCTTAAAAGAAAAGTGTTTGATCAATGCATCCTTCCAGTGCTTACGTATGGTGCAGAGACGTGGACCTTAACTAAAAGAGACATACAAAAGCTGCAGACAACTCAAAGTAGCATGGAGAGGTGCATGCTTGGTATAACCAGGAGAGATAAGAAGAGGAACTCGTGGATCCGAAAAATGACGAGAGTGGAAGACATCATGATCAGAGTTAAATCCCTGAAATGGCAATGGGCTGGACATACTGCCAGAAGGACAGACCATAGATGGACAGCCGAAATTTTAGATTGGATTCCAAGGGACAGGAAAAGACCCAGAAAAAGACCACATGGGAGATGGGTGGATGAAATTCGTAAATATGCGGGAGTGACATGGAGGAGACTGGCACAAGACAGACCGTTGTGGAGGAAACTTGGGGAGACCTTCGTCCAGCAGTGGATTGATAATGGTTGACAATGATGATGATGATGATGATATTGCAATTAATGCTTTGCGTACATATTTTGTACACTGTTAAAAGTATAATTTCATGCTGATTAACTTCTATGTCTATATATTTTTACCTCCAATCCTTAAATTTTGTGCTACAATTGATTTTGTGATAAATATAAATTGCGTTTTAAAACGACAGCCATGTTTTACAAATGGGGCCCAAAAAATAATTTAGCTACACATTTAAAAATTCCATCACACTATTTTCTAACACTACACACATACAGCTAACTAAAAATCATTATTGGGATTTCCCCCCTGTTTGATACTCAACTTCAAACTGGCTCATGGCTACTTGTGTTACGTCACTTCCTCCAAATCATTCTCATATGACGTCAGAAATGCGTTACGTCACACGGTCAACTCTTTAGAAATAGGAAAACAACGTCAGGGATTTTGGTTCTACTTAACGTACTCTTGATATGATTTATTAAGCTGTTTACCAGAAAAAGACGAACATTTATATTCCGGTGCTCACACCGTGTTATCGGTAACTGTTCCTGTTGAACGTTTTGTTTACATCTTTTTTTTTTTCGTTCGAAGTTAGAGTTTTTTTTTCGAGCACAGTGGAAGTGGAAGAATACAGTTCCAGGCTGTAAGATGTTTTTCATTTATATATTTAAGCATACAAGTTTATTATTTTTTCATGCATTTTCTTCCTAAAATATTTAATAGCCGTTAATACTTATAAATTTATTAATCTTAACACGTACTTGTGACGACGTGGATCACTTTTATTTCAGTAAGGCAAGGACGAACGTTCGTGTCCTTCGCGAACTTGACTGTTGTTTTAAACCTCGCCTATGCCGCGTCAAAAAATAAATTTACCTTCTTCATTAGATGAAGAGAATGAAGATAAACGCCGCAAAGCCTATTTGCAGCGCCGGTCGCGCAGTGGTCTAAGCGATGGTTTCTGCTCATTCGCCCGAGCTGGGTCCGGGTTTGAATCCCGGTGAAGCATGGATACTGTGTTTGTCTTACGGCACCGGGCTTCTTCCGTCCCTGGAACCAGTGGCCTTAAATTAGGTACGGACGACTGCTTATAGCCCACTGAGTTGCTCATAGTGGTCGTTAAACCCCTAATAAGAAAAAAAAGGCCCATTAGGACCGAGCAAGGCGCAAACAACGCACTGTAGTCGAAAGACAAGCTGTTAACTTCCGGAATGCCGAACATTGCAGAGAAAAAAAAGACAAAAATGCAGTGCAGTTGAAATTCGACGTTTGCGTGATCGTCGTTCTAATAATATGACGCCGGAACATATTGAAGCTGAATCTTAGCGCATGACAAATGTACATATTGCAGAGGCACAAAATACGACCCCCGAACAAAGGAATGAACGCTGCGCTCGAAAGGTTCAGAGGACATTAACGAACCGACAACAACAAACAAATGCTACACGTCATGCGTCTTTAAACCATATAGACGATGAAAAGACTGTAGCGAGACTCTCATGTGGCACTCTTGAGAAAATTTGTGAATTTTGTAAAACAAAAAACTTTGTCGGAGAAAGATCTTCAGATGGTAAATTTTCTAAATGTTGCTCAAAGGAGCAGTAAAATTAGATCCTATTCGCACTTCCCCATTAATTGAACAACTTATGAAATCAGCATGAGCATTCAAATAACTTTATGGTTAACATACGGTCGATTAATAGTTCTCTTGCATTTGCATCGATGGGAGCACAAATGGCTCCTCCACCTGGTTATGGGCCTTTTTGTTTTAGAATAAATGGATCAATGTATCATCGTGCAGGAGCATGTAACGTACCAGGAGATGTGACGTGCCTGCCAGAAGGACGCACACGACGTAAAGGCAGATAGCAATTAGAATCAATCCCGGCATAGACCAAAAATGACGGAGAAATTCACTTCGTTATAATGGCGCCCGAACTATCCGGATGACCCGACCGTTCAAAATCTCGCATTGGTGTGATGTTATTTCCACACCGCGAGATAGGAAAAATATGAGCAGCACTTCGAAAGAAAAAAAAAAAAAAAGAAAAATAAGGGGGAGATTATGTAACGTACCAGGAGATGTGACGTAACTGCCAGAAGGACGCACACGACGTAAAGGCAGATAGCAATTAGAATCAATCCCGGCGTAGACCAAAAATGACGGAGAAATTCACTTCGTTATAAGCATTGCATCCTGATAATGGTCAACAGCGGAAATACGCGCAATTGTACATATTGGATATTGATGAGGCTGCTGCCCGAAGAGTGCAAATGCGAGAAAATAGTGGGGGCAATATAGATCTGTTACAAACACTGAATACATTCACGACAGAAAATAATCCATTTGTGGAAGCATGCAAAATGCTTTATGAAGTCGAGCAAGAGAGTATTCAAGATATCCTATAGAGTTTTTAAATGAGCAAACTCCATCAGGAATGCCACTTCACAGACTGAAGTTGAAGTTTGGAGCTATTATCATGCTACTGAGAAACTTCAATACACAACGAGGTTTATGCAATGGAACAAGACTGATAATAATTAAAGAACTAAAACCCAATTTGGTTATTGCAGAAGTACTCACAGGCTCAGCATGAGGTAAAACTGTTTTTATTCCGCGAATTGACCTCGCACCTACAGTTATAAACCTCCCATTCCCATTGAGACGAAAACAATTTCCTGTAAAACTCGCCTTTGCTATGACCATTAATAAGTCTTAAGGTTAAACACTGGATAAAGTAGCTATCTACCTTCCTGAACCAGTGCTTAGCCATGGACAACTTTATGTTGCATTGGCAAGAGTTCGATGGTTTGATGATGTCACAGTTAAAGTAGTCCATGGGCCAGAACAAGGAAAACTACTTCCAGATTCCGAAAACATATTTACAAAAAATATCGTGTACAAAGATATTTTCCAACGTCGTTAATAAACGCTTGAAGAGCAATAAGTGATTTCTAGAACCAGTTGTATTCTTATCTCAACGGGCTTTACAGCTAGTAAGGAGAACAAAATATCCTTAAATATTGACGCCACACCATCCCTTACTCCTAAATAAACTTCCCCTTTCCGCCCCAAACCCCATAATATCCCAATTGAAAAACTACTAAAAACAATGCTAATGCCGCCCAATTTAATGATAACCCTAAAACCGAAACAAGATCAAAAACAGGAAACATTCTCATTATCATAGCTTTGTTCTCTTCGATAAACTTTCTTCATTATGAATCTCTATTACCACTACACTGTTTTCTTCTTCTATCACTACTAAAACAATAATTACTAAAAACAATCATTACTAAAAACATTATTACCAACGGGAAAAAAACCTCAATTCATGGGGCTTATTTGGAGAATATTTACTTTTCCAGTCTGACAAGCTGACATTTTACTGACTTTATTATCCGTAATGAATTTAATAGACTAACACCTCACCTCGGCGACCTTTTTACATTCACTGCTCGAAAAAGTCATGCTGACGTAGGGCAGTGTAACATGAGAGTAACGTCACCATCGGAGGGAACTCATCTCTCTAACATCGTGGCCTCGGCATTGCCAGAGATCACTCAGTTGGTAACAAAGAATGAAAAACTACTCTCAAGACAAATTTCTGAGGAAAAAAATCGAGAGAACTGTTTTAAGTAGTGGTTAACTGCTGCAGCGGATGATATATTTTCCATTTCTTCGCTTTCTATACTTTTCTATAACGTGCGTACTTACGTTACCCTCTAGCACAAAATGAAAAATTTCATTTTTACTTCCAACTGTAAATTTCTGCTTTTCATAATGAAAATTTCAAAAGTTTTTTCTGCTTTTACTACATACACATGCATCAAATTCTACAGAAAAATCAGCAATTAGAATTAGTGTTACCGCGAAAATCCCTGTAGTATCTTTCATGAACAGAAAGGGGGATGGTCCGATTTCCAGTGACGGAAAAATTTCCTCGGTTGCCACCTATATGGGCGGCATGGGTCTTTCCTAGCAGCTTGAAATTTCGGAATCAATCATTCGCCTGTGTTAATGTTTTTTCTTTTTTTTCGTAGGATATAATTACCCAATTATTTCTTGCATTTAAAGCACCCGCATTGCTATTTGGCGCCACTGTTTTCACATCTTTGATCTCATTCCATGAAACTTGATTAAAGTGATATCTATCCTTTCATAAGACATTAAATTGCGCTCTCACTGTGTTGTTTATTAGAGTTATTTATCTGCAAATAAATATTAGTTATACTGAAAACATTTCGTAGTAATGAATTGTGTAATTACAATTGTCAGTATTCATTGCACTCTAACAAACATTATAGATGTTTAGTAAATTTGGTCTTACGATTTATCTGTGGGAATGCCCAAGATCCGACTGAGCAGTTTTTAAATGATAGTGATATTTATTTATATTTGTAGCTCGTTTTTTGTAAAAAAAGATCGTGCTTATGTTATCGGTTTGTCCGTCCGTCTGCCCGTCGGTAGACACCATATCTCTGCAACTATTAGTCCGATTTGAAAAATTCGTTTTGCAATGGGAAGCTTGAAATATGCAAATGATGATCATTTATTTCGTTTTTTTACGATGCCCAATTTCGCCGCTAGAAAGCGTAAATGTAGATGATATCAAATTTAAAATATATTTTATTCCATATATTTGCTGCTAAACATCCGATTGACAAAAAAAATTCACCTTTCGATTCCATTTATGTCGAAGAGTATTTTAGGTACAGTAACTTTTTCAAGTTGCGTATAGATTTTCCGCTAAAAGTAAATCGCGTTTCTAAAACTCCGATCTCTACTTCTAAAACTCCGATTTGAAATTTTTTTTCTTCAGAGGATACAGCTCCTGATGGGAAATCTTTTGCATATAATTTCTAGTTTTAAGTAAAGAATGGTTTGGCCACCAGAGGGCATAAGTGGTAATTTATGCTTCTGATGTATCTTCCACAAAATCTGAGCATCTCAAGTTTCGATTGAAACAGATTCGTTTGTGGACCGATACTACTCACGTCGGTAAAACTTTCCGGAATATTTTCTTCTTAAAATAATGAATGGTTTCTCCGCCAGAGGGCGTAGATGTATATCTTATTTTTGTCAAACTTCTAAGAGTCCGATTTGAAAAATTCCTTCTTTGTTGGGTAGCGTTTCCGATGCGAAATGTTTTTCACATAACTTCAAAAATTTCAAATGACTGATAGACTTTTCGCTAGGGGGCGTTAAAGTAAATTGCGTTTCCCATTATATTTCTGCTTCTAAAACTCCGATTTGAAAAATTCTTCCTGTATCGCATACAACTCCTGATGGGATATGTTTTTCATATGTATTCTAATATTTGGTAAAGTACAGTTGTGCCATAGGACAACTGATGGGGGTGCCAACTGTTGGCCAGCTGTTGGCCTGAACTGCTGGCCATTCTGTTGGCCGCCCGGACATTTTATTGACGGTTCAGCAGCGGCAACATAGTGCTGGGCCAGCAAGACTGTTTTTGCTGGGAATGCATGTTTTCCTCGCCAAGGGGCGTAGATTCATATCTTATATTTGTCGATATCTCTTCTTCTAAGGGTCCGATTTGAAAAATTGTTTCTTTGTCGGAGAGCGTTCCCGCTGCGAAAGTTTCTCATGTAATTTCAAATTTTTCTTAACGCACAAGTCTGCAACCAGAATGCGTAAGTACACGATTTCATTTACATCAACATCTGCGGGATTGAAAACCCGATTGAAAAACTTCTCTTTTCGGTCAGATACTGTACTACTGTTTTCCATACCGGTTCCATTGACTTTGAATAGCTTTGATAAATTTAGTTCGGGTCAGAACAGATTCAACCCAGCAAAAACAGTCTTGCTGGGCCAGCACTGCCAGCAATGGGCCAACACTATGTTGCCGCTGCCGAACCGTCAATAAAATGTCCGGGCTGCCAACAGAAGGGCCAGCAGGTCAGGCCAACAGTTAGCACCCATCAGTTGTCATATGGCACAACAGGGCCATCAGTTATACATCACAGGCAGTAGCTACCACAAGTGGTCCTTCAGCGGCCCTGCAAGCACGTGCCAGAAATGATGGCTAGCCTAATGTGGTCCACTGGTTTGGTAGTGGCAGCCGGCAACCACGTGAAGTAACTGATGGCTTGCCGAATCTTGTCCGCCAATTTCCCAGTAGTAGCCATAAAAAAATAATCAAGGATAACCGCAGTTTCCCAAAGCTACAAACTTTTTTTTTTCTCCCCTTACGAAACTTGTGAATTAAAGCACTGCGCTGGGGAAATTTTCTCAACACACCGGAAAAACGCCCGTTTGGATCTGGGTGGATACGAAAGGGCTGTCGGCGTGGGAGGTGAGCTCTCTACCGACTAGACGAATATTCCACGCACGAGCGTGTGCTTGAAGCTGCCTGTTTCGTGCGAAATGTGTAATCGAATGGTTTTCTCTTTCATTTTACAATATTGCGAGGTATTTTTCATAAATGTCAGTTTCATATAATTCATAAATATATCTTTTCAACGTAACGATAGTTTTTTTACCTTCAGGAAACTTCACTCATTTTCAAGCAGTGTGCCAACTTAAAGTCGCTTTCCAAAGTTTTGTACTGTCCTTGTCGTCTTTAAAGGCGATCGTTGAATTACCCGGGTTCATGTCACATTCTGTTACATTTTTAACGTTGTATCTTTCCTTTCCGTTGTCCGAAGCTACATTTGCTTTAAAGAGGAGAGATATTTTATTTTACTTCTCGTTATTTTTAGAAGCGAATTCCTCCCAGTCTTGTGTATTCAACCCATGGATAAGTACATTATATCCACATAGCGTTGCTTTTTTTCTTTTTTTTTTTTTTTCAAATAATTAATGAATTTTGTGCGTGTGTAATTCCTTTTTTTTTTTTTTTTTTTTTTTTTTCACCAAACGTTTTTTTAATGTTTTTCCAGGACATTTGTTTCAAGCGGTTTCAATTTTTTCTTGTTATTCACCCACTCCATTCCATGAATTGATATTCATGGGAATGGAGTGGGTGTATTTCATGGATGTAATCTAGCATTTCGTGGCTTAATCTGATATTTTCGTCGACGTGGAATTTCATTAGGAAATTAAATTCGCCTCTCTACATATGATTTTTTTTTCTTAACATCCACTAAAATAACACGATGACGATAGCGTCGTCTTCAACTAACTGGTACCATGAGAGACACAGCAAGTGTTGCTTCTTCGCATGCGCGGTCCCGTTGTTTCCACGTGGTGTTGGGGTTGCTGCATTGGTTGCCAGCAATGGACCACTAGTGGCACTTGCTTGGAGGCCCACAGTTCACGGCGATGCTGCAGGGCCATCAATGGCTCGCCAACTGAGAGCGCTGCTACCAACGGACCGCTACCGGGCCGTGAGCGGCAGATTTCAACCAGCAGTGTCCCATCACTGTCAGATGGTGGCCAGCAGTTTCCCAGCACTTGTGTTTTTGCTGGGAAAAGACGTGCTCATTACACCCTAAAATTCGGTGTCATGTTTCTTGCTTCATCGTGTTAAACTACGTGCAGAGTAAGCAGCTTCATTGATTTTGCAGTTCCCCAAGTTCAGGTCCACATTAATTTCAAGAGTTGTGCTAAAAATGGCGCCTTGTTTAGTAAATAGGTTTTGGGATTTAAATATTTTTTACGCTTTCCAACAGTAGGTTGAAGGAGTATGTATGCTCCAGCTTTGTCCGTCTGTCTGTCTGTCCGTCTGCCCCTCCGCACGATAACTCGCGTAGCAATGGTTCGATTTCGATTAAATTTTAGTATGTGGTAGGGGACCATCTGGGGACGAACCGTATTGAAAGTGGGCGAAATGGGGTCAAAGGTCAGGACATAGGAGAGGGATCCATTCCATTGCCCTGGTGCGCCATAACTTGCGTGAAAATGGTTCGATTTCGATAAAATTTTAGTATGTGGTAGGGGACCACCTGGGGACGAACCCTATTGAAAATGGGCGAAATAGGGTTAAAGGACAGGACATAGGAGCGGATACAATCGCCCTTATGCGTCATAACTTACCTAAAAATGCTTCATTGCGACAAAACCTTATCATGTTGAAGTACACTCAACCGGTTCTGTTGTATATCATCGTAATGGGGTCAAAGGTCAGGGCACAGGAGCGAGATTTATTCCATTGCCATTATCCTCATAAGTTGAGTAATGATTTCTAGTATGTTGGAAAGCGTATATTAATCAATGCATTGCACGATTTTACTAACTTGTTTAAATTAGAACACTATTTTACCCGGAAAAAGACTTTTATTTTGCAGTTTCCTAAACTTTATCGATGCCATTCTGCCACCTCACAAACGCATAATTATTCCCAATGTCATGCAGAGTAAATTCATGTTGTTTGTGTTTCACCAGCATTCGATTGAATTATTTAGTGCGCATTTAACACGCATACGTCTTCGTTGGTGCAGCGGTAACTATTCTACATAGGCAAACAGCTGAAATTCCTCTTTAGCAGCAGTTGCCTCTCTATCAGGGACAACCCAGCCCCGGAGTGTATGTTCGTTCCAGCTGCCCCGGGCATTACAAGGACGCCAGCTTTCCGGGAGCTGCCTATTGATTGGCCGGAGGACTACACTCCATTGCCTTGCTGCTCTCTCTCTCTCTCTCTCTCTCTCTCTCTTTAACACACATACACTGATATACACACGCACGCATGCACGCACACTTGCTATTATCCAGGCAGATGATATCTGCTTTCGGCACACGACGATACTCATTCGTAAGTTGTAACCAAAATAATGTGAAGTAGACTTTGAGAGAAACGTATCTCGAAAACCTGTGAAAAAAATACAGTGACATTCTGATTTTGTTCCTTTAAAGCCATGCGTTTTGGAAAAGCAAGGATTATCAAAGGTTCTTAACCATTTAAAGTCATTGGTGATGCTTTGGCGAATCCAGCGGGGGACGACGGGGCAATTGCCCACTCCCCCAAAGCAGGGTTTTCATTTTTAAATGGCCCATATCGTAAATAATTAATTTTTTTTTTCAAAATTGTAGTATAAATGCACTGATTTTCGTAAAAGTTTTCATAACAACTAAATTTTTTTATTTTGATTGGAGGTTTAACGTGGTTCTACCTAAAATCTGTGCCTTATGATTCCAATGGTAAAACTTCTTAATATATTTTCTTCGCAATTAATGTATTCCCAAGGATGAAAATTTCCACATTAACTTTAAGTTATAGCCTGGGATATTTAATACATAATGACGCCCCGGTGGCGCAGTGGTCTAAGTGATAGCCTCTGATCACTCGTCCAAAAGGGATCCTGGTGAGGCATGGGTGTTGTGTTTGTCTTACGGCACTGGCTCTCTCCCTTTCCTGGAACCAGTAACACTAAATTTAGGACGGGCGACTGCTTATAGCCCATTCAGTTGCTCACGGGGGTCCTTAAACCTCAAAAAAAAATTATTATTTTAAAAATCTATCATTTTTCTTTGAGTAATGTTCAGACCTGTTAATTGGTGGCTCGACCTGTACATTGATGACGTCAGTAGACAAACAAATGTTGGATTGCCTAATTATGGTTATATTTTAGCAAGTATTAAGTATCCCATGTTATAACTTAAAGTTAGTTTTATCGATGGGCAAATTTTCATCCTTGCGAATACATTAATTGCGAAGAAAATATGTAAATAACTTTTGCCATTGAAAACATAAGCCACAGATTTTAGGTGGAACCACCTTAAAGACAACCGTCAGCAATTCAGTGGGCTATAAGCAGTCGCCCGTCGACGTAAATGGGAAACGAATTTTCCGGAAGAAATAATTCTTCTCAAATACATGGAAGGCGATACAAATGTAATAATTGGAATTGATGTGCCGTATTTTTACTGTTGTCCATGTTGCCACTCTTTCAGAAAACTTGAAAATTACATTGCCGTGGAGCGGGAATCGAGCTCACACCTCCCGAACACCTATCGGGTATCTATCCGTTACACCATCCAGGACAAGGAAGTTCCAAGCAACTGAAGATAAGCAGATGTAACTTAGAAATCTGAGAACATTTTTTCGCTAGTCGAAGCAACTATTCGGTTGAGATCCACAGCCGCCGAGGCCACTCGACAAATTTATGCTGTGTATGGGGAGAATGCTATTGCTCCGAGGACAGCCCGCAAATGGTTTGAACGGTTCCGAGGTGGAAATTTTGAACTCAACGACTCTCCACGCTCAGGTCGTCCATCTCAATTTGATGAGGATCGTTTGAACCATCTCATACACTTGGATCCGCATCAAACCACACGCGAATCGGCCACTGAGATCTACTGTGATCAGGCCACAGTGGTGCGACACCTGAAACGTATGGGAAAGGTCCAGAAATTGGGTCTTGGGAGCCTCACAATCTCACCGAGGACAACAGGAATAAGCTAATTGGCCACTGAGATGGACTGTGATCAGGCCACAGTGGTGCGACACCTGGAATGCATGGGAAAGGTCCAGAAATTGGGGTCTTGGGAGCCTCACACTCTCACCGAGGACAACAAGAATCAGCGAATTGGCCACTGAGATGGACTGTGATCAGGCCACAGTGGTGCGACACCTGGAACGCATGGGAAAGGTCCAGAAATTGGGGTCTTGGGAGCCTCACACTCTCACCGAGGACAACAAGAATCAGCGAATTGGCCACTGAGATGGACTGTGATCAGGCCACAGTGGTGCGACACCTGGAACGCATGGGAAAGGTCCAGAAATTGGGGTCTTGGGAGCCTCACACTCTCACCGAGGACAACAAGAATCAGCGAATTGGCCACTGAGATGGACTGTGATCAGGCCACAGTGGTGCGACACCTGGAACGCATGGGAAAGGTCCAGAAATTGGGGTCTTGGGAGCCTCACACTCTCACCGAGGACAACAAGAATCAGCGAATTGGCCACTGAGATGGACTGTGATCAGGCCACAGTGGTGCGACACCTGGAACGCATGGGAAAGGTCCAGAAATTGGGGTCTTGGGAGCCTCACACTCTCACCGAGGACAACAAGAATCAGCGAATTGGCCACTGAGATGGACTGTGATCAGGCCACAGTGGTGCGACACCTGGAACGCATGGGAAAGGTCCAGAAATTGGGGTCTTGGGAGCCTCACACTCTCACCGAGGACAACAAGAATCAGCGAATTGGCCACTGAGATGGACTGTGATCAGGCCACAGTGGTGCGACACCTGGAACGCATGGGAAAGGTCCAGAAATTGGGGTCTTGGGAGCCTCACACTCTCACCGAGGACAACAAGAATCAGCGAATTGGCCACTGAGATGGACTGTGATCAGGCCACAGTGGTGCGACACCTGGAACGCATGGGAAAGGTCCAGAAATTGGGGTCTTGGGAGCCTCACACTCTCACCGAGGACAACAAGAATCAGCGAATTGGCCACTGAGATGGACTGTGATCAGGCCATAGTGGTGCGACACCTGGAACGCATGGGAAAGGTCCAGAAACTGGGGTCTTGGGAGCCTCACACTCTCACCGAGGACAACAAGAATTAGCGTGTTGCCATATGTGGTTTCTTGCTCGCCCGTTATCGCGAATGTTCTCAGCAACACACACCCTTTCTGTCACGTATTGTTACTGGAGATAAAAAGTGGTGCCTATACGTGAATTTTAGGCATCGGAGAGGGAATGGTTAAGCCTAAACAAGACACCTACACCTCGTGTAAAACATATCCTTCATCTTGCGAAGATCATGTTGTGTGTCTGGTGGGACATGGAAAGCATTATTCACTGGGAAATGCTGTCGAGGAATTGGACCATCAACGCTGCACTCTATTGTGAACAACTCCGCCGTGTGGAGGGCGCGATTCAGCAGAATCGGCCATATCGGCGCCGTGGTGTCCTTCTCCAACATCATAAGGCCTGCCCTCACAGTGCAAACATGACCAAAATGGCCATTCAGGACATGAAATGTGAGATCCTTCAACATCCGGCATATTTATCAGATCGTCCCTTCAGACTATCACCTGTTCCGATCTCTGTCGAAGGCACTCCGTGGCAGAACATTCAACAAAGATGTTGATCTCCAGAATTTCTTTGATGACTTCTTCGCAGCAAAACAAGCACGTTTTTTCAAGAATGGCTTGCAGACCTATTCCGACGTTGGGACACCATCATAAACAATGGGGAGAATGCATAGTTGATTGATTCCGTTTTTCTTTCTGATGTAATACATTCCTGTAGTGCGGTGAAAAAAACGGCATGAACTTATGTATCAACCCAATATAAGCTTCATCGTAGTGTCCCAACGATCTTTCTTACATCCGGAGTCGGATGTATATCTTTTAAGTTCCAGTGCACTCTTTTTTTGTTTTTTTTGATTGGAGGTTTAACGACCACCGTGAGCAACTCAATAGGCTAGAAGCAGTGCAGTCGCCCGTCCCTAATTTAGGGTCACTGGCTCCAGGGAAGGGAGAGAGCCAGTGCCGTAAGACACACACAACATCCATGCCTCACCGGGATTCTAACCGGTACCCCTTCCGGACGAATGCTCATAAGCCATCGCTTAGACCACTGCGCCACCGGGGCGGTTCCAGTGCTTCATAGAAGATCATACATAAATGGGAAACGGATTTTCCCGAAGAAATTATTCTTCTGAAATACATGGAATGCGATACAAATGTAATCATAGGCACTGATGTGCCGCATTTTCACTGTTGTCCATGTAGCCACTCTTTCAGAAATCTTGAAAATTACATTGCCCTGGAGCGGGTATCAAACCCGCACCGTTGCTTGGAACTTCCTTGTCCTAGGTGGTGTAACGGATAGCATACTAAAACGATAATCGGGAGATGCGGGTTCGATTCCAGCTCCAGGGTAATGTAATTTTCAAGTTTTGTGAAAGAGTGGCTACATGGACAACAATGAAAATGCAGCACATCAGTGCCAATGATTACTACTAAAAGTTGCTGCAAATTTGGAGATAAAATGTTCTGTTCTGGCTTTAGTAGAAAAACGAAAAACTAAAGGTTTTGAGAGATAGAAGCCTGAGAGCGGAAGTGAAAAGAGATTTTGTCTGATCACTAAAAGTAATGGGTATAAGTAGACATGCCTCAAAAAACTTGAAAATTACATCGTTCTGATCGGGAATGGGTGAGTTTTTTTGTTCTTTATGCATTGTATGGCATCATTAATAATTGGAGCTTTCCCCTTAGCTTTGTCATTTAGAGTGATGATTAACACTAATCCTTTCCGTTTGATTATCTGCTAAAAGGGCTGTAACAATCTCGACAAACGTTAGAAGGGAGAGATGTTTGAGTCACTTGTTTCAGCCCAGTAGCATGATGTACGTGTCACAGGGACTAACTTCGTCATCATGCCAGGGGTCATGGAGCAGATATTAAAGGACTAGAATGGTACGCTTATCCCCGATGACCACTGGTAAACAAAATTAAACTTTTTTCTTGGCACACGAGGGAAAATGCCTGATTCTAATAGAATTTTGCACGCAGAATTAAAAAATGTAGGTACTAATGTAGGTACTTTTAAACGCTTTCCAACCGTAGGCTGAAAAGCGTTTAAAAGTACCTACATTTTCAACGCCTCACGGTTTCTCTTATGGGCAACCCACTAACATAACACCCAACAATCTTTCCTTTCTCAAAGTCAGTTCTCTCCCGTCGCGATATTTTCACTCAACCTCACAGTGCGATATGATCGCGGTCAGCTGCAGGCTTGTTTTTATACCGTTCGCAGCTGTACCACGCATCTTAACAACGCAGCGGATCCGTTCATTTGCTTTTGAAGTGCTGTCCGGTGACTACTGTCAATATAGTGTATATCGGTTCACGAAAGAATTTTTCAGTCGAATTTTCAGAAGCTTAAATTTTGCTGCAAATACATCAGAAACAGGAATGAACGCTTATGCCCACCAGTGGCCGAATTATTCTCTACCTAAAATTATAAATTGTATGTAGAACAATTCCGACTAGGAGCTGTATCCGATGCACCAAGAATTTTTCAAATGGTACATTTAGAACCAGAGACATAGGTGTTATCGCAATTTACCTTTACGCCCCCTAGCAGAAAATCTATACAGTATTTAAAAAAGATAGGATCTGAATCTACACTAACCTAGCGACGAAGCCGTGCATCGGAAAAAAGAAAAACGGGAATGCAAAGATTATCTTTTTCATGTTCCAAACTTCCCAATGCAAAAAGAATTTTTCAAATCGGTCTATAATAGTCGCAGAGATATGGTGTCCACAGACGGACGGACAGACGTACAAACCGATAACATAAGAACGTCTTCGTTTTGTGAGTCAGAACGTTTTCACTAAATCCAGTGAATTTTTCACTGAATAAAGGA
The DNA here is from genome assembly GCA_039090855.1 of Macrothele yani. Lineage (NCBI taxonomy): Eukaryota > Metazoa > Arthropoda > Arachnida > Araneae > Macrothelidae > Macrothele > Macrothele yani. The sequence continues at coordinate 153,717,788 of CM077001.1, read as the reverse complement.
AGGATTTACTAAGAAAGGTTTACCTTGCTTTCAGTACAGGCCCGGGCGCCACATCTTTCCCTCGGATGATTAAATTGAGATTTTGGTTGTTGCCTCCTTCTTCATTTTTGCTTGTTTTGTCGGACCGAAACTGGGAATTTTTCACTAAACTGATGAAAAACAAGTTAGTAAAATCATGCAATGCATTGATTATAATACGCTTTCCAGCATACCAGAAATCATGAAAGAAATACGGGATTACGCCATATAATACAAATTTCGAAGATGACAATCCGATTTTTGGCGTAAATGTGACAAGGATGGTAATAAAAGCGTTGGTCCCGCTCCAGGACGATGAAAATTTTCAGGTTTTCGGATATTATCTGACTTACTATCCTTGTCACATTTACGCCAAAAATCGGATTGTCATCTTCAAAATACCAGAAATCATTACTCAAGTTCAAGCTCGTCCAGTCGGTTCAGGAAGATTTTAATATATTGTAGAATAAATCTCGCTCCTGTGCTCTGACTTTGCCCCCATTTCGATGATATTAAACAGGATTGGTTCAGTATACCTCCGGAACAACATGATTGAGTTTTGTAGCAATCGAAGTATTTTTACGTAAGTTATGAGGCATAAGTGCAATGGAATAGATCCCGCTCCTATGTCTTGACCTTTGACCCCATTTCACCCATTTTCAATAGGATTCGTCACAAGGTGGTTCCCTACCACATACTAAAATTTCAACGAAATCGAAACACTTTTGCGCGAGTTATCGTGCGGACGGACAAGGCTGAAGCATATACGCTTTTTCAACCTACGGTTGGAAAGCGTGAAAAAAAACAAGATAGTAAACTCATGCAATGCATTGATTATGGTACGCTTTCCAACATACCAGAAATCATTACTCAAGTTTTTACTGAAGTTATGAGGAGAATGGTTGTAGAAAAATCTCGCTCCTATGACCTGACCTTTCACCCAATTTCGATGATATTCAACAGAACCGGTGAAGTATACTTCCGGAACAACATGATAAAGTTTTGTCTCAATGGAAGCATTTTTACGTAAGTTATAACGCATAAGGGGGATGGAATGGACACCGCTCCTATGTCGACCTTTAACCCCATTTCGCCCATTTTCAATAGGGTTTGTCCCCAGGTTGTCTCCTACAACATACTAAAATTTCATTGAAATCGAACCATTTGTACGCAAGTGTTGATGCATAAGGGCAATGGAATGGATTCCTCTCCTATGTCGTGACCTTTGACCCCATTTCGTCCATTTTCAATAGGGTTTGTCCCCAGATGGTCCCGTACCACTTACTGAAATTTCATCGAAATTGAACCATATTTACCCGAGTTATCGTGCGGACGGACGGACAGACGGACAAAGCTGGAGCATATACGCTTCTTCAGCCAACGGTTGGAAAGCGTAAAAAAACCGCGGTTACCTTGATGATTGGATTGGGTTCGAGCTTCACGGGCCCAGGAAGACCAGGGAAGACTTCTACCTCTGACCACTCGGTCACCGGGGTGACCGAATCGTACGTGCGGTCACTAAAGTCTTCAAAAATTTCCGGTCTTCAGACCGATGGGAAAAAGTGAAAATAACGACAATGTTACTCCATGTAAAGAAATAATATACCTCTGAGACATCTTTCAAACCCTGAAGGTAAATAAATCAAAAAGTAGGATACCTTCGACGAAATTTCCTTTGACATCATATATAAATGAAGTCCATTACGGAGCTTGGGTTATTTCCTGCGTCATAAAAATAAATTATGAACGTGCCTTCTAGATTTATAACATGAATCTAGGAGAAACTGCATTTCGTAAATAAAAACTCAGATAAAGAATAATGGTGCAGGGCACATTAGCTTTTCATCAGTAGCACAGAAAGTAATTGGCACGTAAGACTTGCACATATCGCAGTCATACGCTATATTGATGAGAACATTAAATGTCAGGGAAAGTACTAGCGAACGCACTTTCTCCTGACGACATCAATGTGCTCGTCCAGTCGGCTCATGAAGATTTTAATATGCCGTCAAAAGATGCCTTAAAACGTCAGAAAATACAAACGTGGGCACAAAAACTTGCCGCAACCATTACGACATGATGTTAGTACCGAACGAATGTTAACAAACCTAAACAAGGTTTATTATGAAAGAAATACGGGATTACGCCATATAATACAAATTTTGAAGATGACAATCCGATTTTTGGCGTAAATATGACAAGGGTGGTAAGTCAGATAATATTTGAAAACTTGAAAATTTTCATCGTCCTGGAGCGGGACTCGAACCCGCGTCTCCCAGAAAACGCCTAGGTATGCTAACCACTACACCACCCAGAACGACCAAGTTTCAAGTTTCCGATCAATTTGAATTTAACCATCACAGGATTCGCTAGTCGAAGCAACCGGCATTCATGTTTAGCGAATCTGGAGGTTAATAATCCTATCCCGTGATTGCCCGGAGAAGCAGATAAATCATGAAAAAAATACGGGATTACGCCATATAATACAAATTTTGAAGATGACAATCCGATTTTTGGCGTAAATGTGACAAGGGTGGTAAGTCAGTTAATATTTGAAAACTTGGAAATTTTCATCGTCCTAGAGCGGGACTCGAACCCGCGTCTCCCAGAAAACGCCTAAGTATGCTAACCACTACACATGATTTATCTGCTTCTCCAGGCAATCACGGGATAGGATTTTTTTTTTTTGATTGGAGGTTTAACGACCACCGTGAGCAACTCAATGGGCTATAAGCAGTCGCCCGTCCCTAATTTAGGGTCACTGGTTCCAGGGAAGGGAGAGAGCCAGTGCCGTAAGACAAACACAACATCCATGCCTGACCGGGATTCGAACCCGGACCCCTTACGGACGAATGATCAGAGGCCAGCGCCTTAGACCACTGCGCCACCGTGGCGGCAGGGGGGGATAGGATTATTAACCTCCAGATTCTCTAAACATGAATGCCGGTTGCTTCGACTAGCGAATCCTGTGATGGTTAAATTCAAATTGATCGGAAACTTGAAACTTGGTCGTTCTGGGTGGTGTAGTGGTTAGCATACCTAGGCGTTTTCTGGGAGACGCGGCTTCGAGTCCCGCTCCAGGACGTTGAAAAATTTCAAGTTTTCAAATATTATCTGACTTACCATCCTTGTCACATTTACGCCAAAAATCGGATTGTCATCTTCAAGGTTTATTAACTGTTTTCTTCTCAACGAGATTTTGGTGCAGGAGAAGAACTAAAAATTGAGATGTTGGTTGAAGAGGGTTTACAGAAAACTGTTGGAAAAATTAAAATTTTGGGAGTAAACTGTTTACCCTTTATACGAGAGTGTATCGAAAGGTAACGCACACTATATTTTTTGGCAACAGTTTAATAAATAGGCAAAACAAAACATATACACAGTGAAACTACATTTCTTATCTATTTTGCAACATAAGACCCGAGACGCTCGAGATATTTATCCCAGCGTGGTACCAGTTTTAGTATACCTTGTCTGTAAAAGTCCGTTTTCTGGGCATGTAGTCGCCAGTGGATAACCGATTTGACTTCGTCAGCCGAATAGAAGCGTTGGCCGCTCAGGAATATTCTTAAGGGACCAGACAGAAGAAAGTCCGAAGGAGCCATCTCGGACTGTACGGAGATGACTCCTTCGGACTTCTCAGCCAAATTCCGCAATTTTGTCACAAAACAAACATCTCAAAATTGAGAAATTTGTTTGGGGGAGCACCTCCCAGCCAAATTACACAATTTTGTCATGAACGTATTGTGCAAAATGTGGATGAGTGTTGTCATGAAGCAGTCTGACATTTGCAGCGTCTCTGTTGGGTCTTTTGTCACGAAGGGCACGACGCAACTTTGTCAATATGTTAGCGTAGGTCTTGGCGTTCACGGTGTTCCCCTTTGGATGAAACTCCCCAAGGAGAACGCCACGCATGTTCCAAAACACGATCATGAGGTCTTTTTGTGCAGATCAGGTTACTCTGAATTTTTTTGGTGGCGAGGATTCGGAATGTTTCTACATAATACTGGCCTTCTTTCTTTTGGGAGTGTAGTGGTACGCCCCGTCAGTATAAGTCACAAAACACCATTGGTCAGATTTTAACAACAAATAACAAGAAAACAGATGTGGACTATACCGCCGAGATTTGTGCGGTTCCATTAAAATTCCTGGACTCCTCTATACAGTACTGCAGAGGAATGACGAAAATATCTTTATGTGTACGACATAAAGAGTATATGCAAGACATAAGGGAAGGAAGAGGAGCGACTACTTAAAAAAAGGAGATAATTTATGACGCAGCAATTCCCATGTAGAATCAAAGAAAACTAGTCACTACTTATACAGAAACTTTTATCAGGGGGTCTATTCAAATAGTCACAAGAAGTGACGTATGCAATGATGGAGCTGCCATTACCATAGACCTCCATTTTCCGCAGGCTTTGAGATTGAGACTAACATAATATATGACTTGATATTGTATGTTACTTTGCGTGAGCATTGGATCCATCCAATGGTTACTTCAGTTCAGGTGTGTGTGATGCATTATACACGGTCGAGTCACATTATTGTGACCACCAGCTAATATCCACAGTAACTGCCGTGTGCAGCGCGGACAGCAGCTAGACTGGCTGGGAGTGACTCAATAAGGTGCTGGAAGGTATTCACAGGGATGTGGAGCCATGCTGACTGCAGTCCATCTGACAGCTGCTGGACGTTACGTGGTGGAGGACCCATAGAGCGAACAACACGATTGAGGTGGTACCAAGATGCTCAATTGGGTTTAAGTCTGGGGGATTAGGGGGCCAGGGAATTACTTTGAAGTCTTCATCGTGCTCTTCTAACCACTCTCAGACATTTCTAGCTGTGTGATACATCGCATTGTGGTGCTGAAATATCCCATCCGCCCCGGGGAAGAAAATCAGCATGTAGTGGTCTGCAAGGATGGATTCATAACGAATTCGGTCCATATAGTGCCTTCCACAGGTATGAATGGACCCAGGGAATGACACGAACACATTCCCCACAGCATAACGCTGTCCCCCACCAGCTTGTGTTCTTCCAGCAATGGTTGAAGAGTGTTTGTTCTATGTTTCTCGCCTTATACGCCAACATCCATCCATTCGATGAAGCAGAAAAGGTAACTCATCTAAGGCAATCCTTTGCCAATCAGCGGAGGTCCAATTACGATGCTGCAGTGTAAATGTAAGCCTTTTCTGCCGATACACCTTCGTTAGCATAGGTGCAGTGACAATCCATCTGCATCGGGGCCCCATGCGCATCAGGGTTCGATAAGCTGTCGATTTAGACACACTTCCGGTAGCCCCCTGGCTCATTCGGCCATTGAGTTGCTCCACTGTAGCGTGTCGATCTGCCCTCACGCATCTTTGAAACCTACGTTCACCTCTCACATCAATCTTCAATCACGATACACTTTAACTACATCAGCATGCGAACAGTTCACAAACTGCGCTGTTTCAGAAATACTACCATCTTTGGCCCGAAAGCCGATAATCATCCATCTGATAAACTCCTCCTTTTTTCCATGACAGCAATGTGTGATATGTTTTCAGAATGCCTACAGCACATCCTATATACCCACCAAGCCAGCTCACGACACGTGTCTTCTTTCTTTGGCTACGCACTGTTGACTTCAGAAGTAGGAGGTGGTCACAATAATAGGACGCGACTGTGTATTTATGTTTAATACTCGTGCTATTATTTGATTTTAATCTCCAACAGATCGTTATTGTAGTGTAAGTTCGTCTCGATAAAACCTCGCGTTGGAAGGCGAAAGATTGGCAAAATAAAACAGTTGTCGCTGTACACCATTTCGCAGATTTGTATGATTTTGCCATCTCCTTAATTATTAGTGATGTAATATTTAATACCTTTTAAGATCCCTCTTAATGAAGACTCAACGAAGTTCAAAGAGGAAGAACCAAAGACGTGACACACATGCACCGTAATGCTCACCTTCTAAATTTGGTCGCGATTAGTTTTTGTGAGGAAGTCCAGAACTCATTACATAACATTTTTTATGTGTGTACAAAAAGATTTCTGATATTTAAAAAAGAAAACAAGAGAGGTCTTTATTTTCAGAAAGCATCTTGTTAAAAATACGTTGGGCTATATCTGCACTGTATCCTCTTAATTTTTGACGTAGTACTACTTCTAACTTCACAGATAGTATGGGGCGGCCTACGGCCTGTGACAAAAATAGGTCCCAGTTGTGAATCACTAAAGCATTCAAAATGTGTGCCGCACATTAATCGTGTTAGCATATTCCTAAACAGCATGGAGTCCAATTCGCGTACTGCGCAATACACCGTGCGCGTGATGTTCCCATCGCTCCCTATGTGCGGGGGAGATGATGCAATATTTCAGGGGGTGCCGCCGCGTTTGACTCAGTCTAAATAAATAATAAATAAATACATCGCTCTTAACCACGTTCTAGAAACACACAGCAACCGAAAAATTGTTTTTCAATTCCACAGCCTCGGCTAGATATCGAGAGTTCTGTTGGTTCAATTTCACAGAATCGGCTAGATATCGAGAGTTCTGTTGGTTCAATTCTACAGCCTCGGCTAGATATCGAGAGGTCTGTTGGTTCAATTCCACATCCTCGGCTAGATATCGAGAGTTCTGTTGGTTCAATTAAACAGCCTCGGCTAGATATCGAGAGTTCTGTTGGTTCAATTCCACAGCCTCGGATAGATACCGAAAGTTCTGTTGGTTCAATTCCACAGCCTCGGCTAAATATCGAGAGTTCTGTTGGTTCAATTCCACAGCCTCGGCTAAATATCGAGAGTTCTGTTGGTTCAATTCCACAGCCTCGGCTAGATATCGAGAGTTCTGTTGGTCCAATTCCACAGCCTCGGCTAGATATCGAGAGTTCTGTTGGTTCAATTCCACAGCCTCGGCCAGATATCGAGAGTTCTGTTGGTTCAATTCCACAGCCTCGGCTAGATATCGAGAGTTCTGTTGGTTCAATTCCACAGCCTCGGCCAGATACCGAAAGTTCTGTTGGTTCAATTCCACAGCCTCGGCTAGATATCGAGAGTTCTGTTGGTTCAATTCCACAGCCTCGGCTAAATATCGAGAGTTCTGTTGGTTCAATTCCACAGCCTCGGCTAGATATCGAGAGTTCTGTTGGTCCAATTCCACAGCCTCGGCTAGACATCGAGAGTTCTGTTGGTTCAATTCCACAGCCTCGGCCAGATATCGAGAGTTCTGTTGGTTCAATTCCACAGCCTCGGCTAGATATCGAGAGTTCTGTTGGTTCAATTCCACAGCCTCGTGTAGATATCGAGAGTTCTGTTGGTTCAATTCCACAGCCTCGGCTAGATATCGAGAGTTCTGTTGGTTCAATTCCACAGCCTCGGCTAGATATCGAGAGTTCTGTTGGTTCAATTCCACAGCCTCGGATAGATACCGAAAGTTCTGTTGGTTCAATTCCACAGCCTCGGCTAAATATCGAGAGTTCTGTTGGTTCAATTCCACAGCCTCGGCTAAATATCGAGAGTTCTGTTGGTTCAATTCCACAGCCTCGGCTAGATATCGAGAGTTCTGTTGGTCCAATTCCACAGCCTCGGCTAGATATCGAGAGTTCTGTTGGTTCAATTCCACAGCCTCCGCTAGATATCGAGAGTTCTGTTGGTTCAATTCCACAGCCTCGACTAGATATTCGAGAGTTATGTTGGTTCAATTCCACAGCCTCGGCTAGACACCGAAAGTTCTGTTGGTTCAATTCCACAGCCTCCGCTAAATATCGAGAGTTCTGTTGGTTCAATTCCACAGCGGCGGCTGAAAAACAATTTTTCGGTTGCTGTGTTTTCTAGAACGTCGTTAAGAGCGATGTATTTATTTATTTACTGTCGCCGCGTATTTGGAGTATTTTCAACTTGACTCAGTCTATCTCGGCAACCGTGAGCGCAACACGACTGTGCGTTGTATCGTTTTAAAGCTCTGCTCGAGATGTATTCAAATATACAAAGAATATTTCGCAGTGGTTTGAACTAAACATTTTAAAAATTGTTTTCCTATGAACAGGTGAACACTTTTGACAATATAGAGGGTTATCTGGACAACCGTGAGTGCAAAACGACTCTACGTGGTACCGTTTTAAAGCTCTTGACGAGATCTATTCAATTATATAAAGAATATATTGCAGTGGTTTAAACTAAAATTAAAAAAAACTGGTTTCGTGTGAACGGGTTAACATTTTCGACATATTTACAGTATATAATTAAAGTGATATTTGTTTTTATTAATTTTTTCCTATTGTTTCAGAGTAAGAAACATTACGATACGCGTGGATACATTCAGTACATGTGCAGTATTTTCATTTTAAAATAAGTACAATGAACGTATTTCTTTTCTTATTTTCTTTTGACTGGAGGTTTAACGCTCACCGTGAGCAACTCTATGGCCTATAAACGGTCGCACGTCCCTAACTTAGGGTGATTGTAAGGCAAACACAAATCCATGCTTCACCGGGATTCAAATCTAGACCCATCTCATAAGCCAGAGCTTAGACCACTGCGCTATTTCAATGCATGTTTTAAATGCGTGCGTAAAAGTAAAATATCTTACACCATGTATTTTAAAACGCACGTACTTACCGCTCATTTTTTAATCATATCAGTCAGCAATTTTTGGCTGAAGAAAAAATCCGATAAAAGCGGGATTGTTGGAAATTCATAGCATGCTTTTCAAAATGTATACATTCTTCAATAGTGCTCCCCCCTTGTTTACAAAAATGTTTTGCTACTCTTTACTATAAACAAAGACATCGCTCTTTCTTTGCCGCCCCGGAGGCGCAGTGGTCTAAGGCGCTGGCCTCTGATCATTCGTCCGTAAGGGGTCCGGGTTCGAATCCCGGTCAGGCATGGATGTTGTGTTTGTCTTACGGCACTGGCTCTCTCCCTTCCCTGGAACCAGTGACCCTAAATTAGGGACGGGCGACTGCTTATAGCCCATTGAGTTGCTCACGGTGGTAGTTAAACCTCCAATAAAAAAAACAAAAAAAACATCGCTCTTTCCACGTTTAGCAACACGCAGCGAACGAAAAATTGTATTCGGTCACCGCTAGGGAATTGAATCCCAGATCTCTTGATATCTAGCCGAGCACGGCTAGATATCGAGACATCTGGGATTCAATTCCCCAGCGGTGACCGAATACAATTTTTCGTTTGCTGTGTGTTGCTGACGCCACGTATTTGGTCGTGCTGTTCACGGATTTCGGATTTTTGGATATCCGGATATTTTAGTATCCGAAAACCGGAATTTTAGCATTCGAATAGTTCGAACTACGGATATCCGGATTTCGAACTTCCGAAGTGCTGTTCACGGATTTCGGATTTCCGGATATTTTACTATCAGAACACCGAATTTTATCATTCAAATAGTTCGAACCCCGGATATCCGGATTATGAACTTCGGATATCCGGATTTCAAACTTTGGATAATTCGGATTTCTGATATCCGGATATTCGGATTTGGAATACTGAATATTCAATCATCTCAACAACATAGATCTGTCTGGCCATGATAGACCGTATGCCTCAATCTATTGTTGGCTGTTGGTTAAGAAGACGCAAACAAAAATTTACAAAGAACGAACAAAAGAAATGATGACTGGTTAGTATTGCTAAACCGGGTAAAACCAGGTATCTGGGATTTTGAAATTCGGATTTATGATATTTCGGATATTTTGAAATCCGAAATCCGGTTTTTGACAGCACTAGTATTTGGAGGATTTTTACTCTCCACTACACTTTACAGCGTCTTTAAAAAGCCCCACATCTCTTCTACAAGGGGACATCCTCAATCAAATAATTTTCTTTCGATGTTTTCAATAAAGTGAATTCGCCGACAAAGTTCGTTTCCAAGGAACGTAGCAAGCTTTCCTTTCCGGGAGGGCGAGCTATGAAATTTCGCCCCTTTGAGTTCAAAAGCTCCTTACATCCACACAAAAAGTAAGCAGTTCTTACTTCCTCATACCTTCGTTATAGGTAAGTATTATGATCGTTAAAAACTATCGCTTCCAGTTTTCTACATAACGTTACTCAAAATTTAAATATTAGGTGAATACCCAAGAGACAAAAGATCTTAAATATCAAGTGAAACATAAAAGTTATGTAAACACTTACCACACAACACGTGTAGAAATGCAGAATGAAGAGAAATCAGCACAAAACGAATGAGTGTTAGATGGTAAATGTAACCGAAGGAAGATGCTTTCGGAGTAAGGCTTGGAAAAATTCCGTTCAAGATTAAACACTCGGAGGAACTTCCGGGGACAGAGCACAAATGACTAATTATATGACTAATTAGCTGTTCATCCCTATGGTGTACATTATATTGACACAGGTCACCTGACACCCCTTCAAAAGCAAATGAACGGATCCGCTGAGTTGTTAAGATGCGCGGTATAGCTGCAAACGGTATAAAACGTTTGCAGCTATACGGGAGAGTCGTTACAGCTATTCGACGGTGTACTGCACAAGATCTCAGTGTGAAGGTGAGTAAAAATTCTGGAATATGTATACGTACCATTTGCAGAGAACTTCATTCCATGGGTTACCGTTGTCGTGCGAATGCTCATAAGCCTGTCATCTCTACTCGGAATGCTACTCGTCGTTTAACATCGTGTAAAGAACATTTACCGTGGATCGTAGATCAATGGAAACGGGTCCTATGGACTGATGAATACAGATACATGATCCATCAGTCTGATGGCCGTGTGTGGATATGGCGGCAGCCGGGGGAACGCTATTTACCCCAGTGTACTGTTCCTACGGTCAAGTTTGGAGCTGGCAGTGTACTCGTGTGGGGGTGTTTTTCGTTGTACGGTCCCGGCCCATTGGTTATCGTGGAAGAACCTTTTACCCAGCACGTCTACCTTCATATTCTGGACATTTATGCCCAACCAACTCTGGGGCAACAGCATGGAACCAAGCCTTGTTGGTGCCAGCTGGATAATGCACCGAGCCATAAAGCAAGGACTGTTACGGCGTGTAATTCCGTAACGTGTGTGGACTGGCCAGCACAGAGCTCTGATCTTCATCCCATAGAGCACCTATGAGATGAATTAGAACGCCGCATAATAAGTTTGGAACCTAGGCCTACTACTAAGCAACAGTTAGCGACAGGATTATGTACTGAATGGAAGCACATACCTATCGCTGTTTCAAAACGTTGTTGAAATCATGTCTTGAAGGGTCAGTGCATGCATTAAGGCCAAAGATGGACCGACACCCCACTAATATATGTTAATAAATGCTATGTTGTGTTTCTCTTCTAGGTGTCCGGTGACTTTTGTCAATATAGTGTATTCGGAAAGATCGCAGAGGTTAGTTATATCAACATATTGTTTTACATACCTCCATCCACCGCTTCGGGCAATTCCATGCACCCAAATGAGGTAGCCTACAACTTGCAGTGTAAGTTCTGTACGCCGGTGTAATAGTGTATACGGCTAACTAAGGTATTTACAAAAGAAGATACTATAAAGTGTGTAACTTTGTTTTTGAGTTAAAATGTTCGACAAATTTATTCACACTCTGTTCATTTCTTTTTTTTAATGCTCCTCAAAGTATGAAATTACGCCCTTGACATGACCATCCTGGGGGGCAACCGCACTCCCGATATCTACGGCACTGTTCGTTGCTGGCTTTTTAAAAGCATAAATATGGCTTAAAACACACCTTAGATAGAAAGGCTGCGGATGGCCTAGTGGTCAACTTTCGTAACTGCCACGAAGAGACCTCAAGTTCGATCCCAGGCTGGTACGAACGCTCCTACCACTAAGTATCCGCCGTGCCTCCGATGGGCACGTTCAGCCGTTGGACCCCGGGTACTGGCCCCCGGTAATAAATAACGGCGTCTTCCTCCCGCTTTCTACCTTGCTTTCGTGTGACGTTCCTATCGGGCACTCTAGCCCGAATCTCCTAACTTCCTGTTTCTAAGGGTTGTTTAAGACCTGGGATCAGACACTCCCTTCCTTAAATCCTTTAGATATGATCTGATCTGATTTTTGTAGATAGTAATGCGCACTTACGCCCGTTTGTGGCAAAACTGCGAGTTGCAAAAAATAAGAAATTATGTGGAACGTATGCTTCACCATAAACGTTATACGACACAAACAGAATTCTTCAAATCAGGCTTTTAGATGTAGAGAGCTTTTTGATGTTGAGGTTATCTAGCGTGGAAACTTCATTATTTGAAGAACAAACTGTAGGCGAGATGATCTTCATGAAGAAGTGAAGGTGAAAAATAATTTTTTCAATCGGATTTTCAGAAGCAATAATATGGAATAAAATATGGATTTTTTTTATAAAGAACTGTTTTGCCATTTGGGGTCGAAAGGGTATATTTCTCTTTCCGATGTATATGCAACAATATGTGCGCTTCTGAAAACGTGATTGAAACGATTTCTTTGCAGTCAGATACAGACGGAAAAACTTCTTCGCATATTTCCTGCTTAAGATATTCCAATACATTAAAAAGGTCGTTTTGGCCAAATTTCACATTTTGTAAAAATGCGTTCATTTTAAAGCCCCATTCTTTAGAATTCCAAAACTGCCTTTGTTTCTTGTCTACGATGAATAAGTACAGAGTTATAGAAATCGGAATATCTAAACCCAGGTGTCAAACGAACGGGAAGTGACACTTGAAAGGCTGGAAGTTGGGAAATAATTAGGTTAGTCTTACTATTTGTGCATAAAATTGTAGTAGAAAATATTTTGTACACGGTTTTTATGGATCTGGCAATACTTTGGATACAATTATGTGATGCAATTTATGTTTGCGAGGGTGGCAAACATACACATACTTTTCATCCCATCAAAACTGTGTCTTTTAAACTTTAATCGCGTTTTTTGCAGGATAAGATTTTCATTCCTAACTCTTTACGAAAAACATGATAACTGCAAAAGGCATGGAAATAAATTGATTAAACTTGGTATACATCTTTCTTACAATGTTGTGCATGCAATGAACTAAAAGGTTTGCTGTTTCTCAGTACAAAGTTAGGCTATAGCTATTTACATTCAACATAGTGAAGAAATTTGTCGAAAATTCACACTAATGCATGTAGGAATGAGTTGTATCTCAGCATTGTTTAGGAACATCACTTACTTTTTAGTTCACTGCATAGATAATAGTCATGCACATATACTGATGCAAAAAATGCCATAACATATCTGTAACTTTTTTATTTAGAGCGCTTACCGTAAACGACATATTTCCTTAAATTCTTTCACAAATTTCCCAATTCCTTGAAAATTTATATTGATATCATTTTTTTTCAACGTTTATGTGTTTTGGTGTGTTAGACTTCCTAATAATAAAAAAAATTTACCCATTCTTGCTTTTTTTTTTTTTAAGTGCCCCCAACGTAGTGGGAATACCTTAAAATGATGCACATTTCCCACCCAGAGGGCGTAGATATATCTTATTTTTCTTGACATCTCTGCTTTTAACGGATCGATTTGAAAAAATCTTTCTTTGTCGGACCGCGTTCCTGAAGAGAAATGTTTTGCATGCGAATTAAGCACGGTGGCGCAGTGGTCTAAGCGATGACCTCTGATCATTCGTCAGAAAAGGGTCCGGGTTCGAATCCCGGTGAGGCATGGATGTTGTGTTTGTCTTACGGTACTGGCTTTCTCCCTTCCCTGGAACCAGTGACCCTAAATTAGGGACGGACGACTGCTTATAGCCCATTGAGTTGCTCACGATGGTCGTTAAACCCTCAATTAAAAAAAAATACGAATTAAAAACTTTCTTAAAGTGCAAGTTTGCCACTAGAGGGCATACATCGATAGTTCTGTTTACAGCATATCTGTGAGACTGGGAAAAACGACTGAAAAAATTTTTATAATCAGATACCGCTAAGAACGGAAAAAAACATTATGCTATTTTCTTACTCAAACTAATATACAGTTTACTCACTAAGGAGTACAAACGCACAATTTATATTTCTTGATATCTCTGCTTCAGAAAATTCTACTTAAAAAAAATATTTTAAGACCGGATGCTATTCACCTTGTGGAACATTTTGCATCTACTATTGAATTTTTATAGTGTTAAATTCTGAGGCTACGCGGTGTTACTGTGCATTTCTTTTTGTAAACGCACATGGACTTTAAAAACTGCTATTATGAAATTTGTACTGTATGCTATTCACTACGGTAAAAATGCAAAGTTTTTTCTCTAGGGGCGTAAATCTCAAAACTTTTTAACTCGCTATTTCTGATTTTAGGAGACATATTTGAAAAGTTATTTTTTCTTAGCATAGCTTTTGCTATGAAGAATACTTTGCGTATATTTTCTACTTTTACGTTATATAAAATTCTTCCACCAGGAGGCGTCAACGCATATTTCTATTTGCAAGAATTTATTCGATAATCCTTCAGAAAAATTCTTTTTTTTTTTGTAGAGAGCTCTTATTACTAAGTGTACTTTGCATTCATTTTTTTTCAGACTAACTCTGGATGAGTGTCAGGGTTGATCTTCTGCGATAGATGGCGCAAACAATTACTCCTTGGACGTGACCTTTACGTCTCGAGTGATTGCTCCAGAAGTTGGCGTCAGCGAATCACAGCAGACCTCACCATATTCAAAATCAAAGCGGTCATTCGTTGGCTACACAGCGAAAAGACAAAATAAGCGCTGTTACGTCGTAACCAATGACGTTATTTGGGGGTGAAGCTCAGTAAGTAGGCGGAGTTTCTATATCTCACATTAAGAGATTCTCCGCTAATGTAGACATTTTCTCTTCAAAAAATGAACGTACGGTAGGATTTAAGATGATCTATAACTTTCCAGTCAGATAAATTGAGTCAATAAAAATTCTAATAATTTTTCCGGAATAACTGTGACATATATTAGCTATGGATCGTTTTTATTTGTGCCCAAAATTTCAAACACTACAAAGTAATAGTCGTCGAGAAAATGTGTACAAAAGAATTTACATTGCAGATATAGGGTAGAAGATGTATATTAACACTCATTCAAAGACAGCCTTAAGGAACTCACAGCTTTACTGCTAGGAATGAAACGTTATATCACGTTTTCCTCTATACATCTCTAATTGATCGATTTGAAAATCCCTTTTGCACCTGATACCTTCATCTATGAGACACGTTTTGAGGCCAATTTGCTAATTTTCGTAATACACTTTTTAAAGGCCAGTGTGAATAAGAGTATTCCTTTTTGTGGTTATTTTATAGAATGTAGAAATCCGGCTGATTGTTTTGATCTGTTCAGTACGCTGAACAGTGCTTGCATTGCTCATTTTAAATTATGCGCACAAATTCTCCAGAAAGCGTAATTGCATTCATTTGCTTTTTTTTAATTTTTTCTTCTAAAAATCTGCTTTCAAATATTTTTTTTTCGTGTCGGGAAAAATTAAACAAACAGACAAACAAACGAAAAAACCTACATCCGTCCGTCCCGGTGGCGCATGCATTGGTATAAGCGCTGGCTTATGAGCATTCGTCCGAGAAGGGTCCGGGTTCGAATCCCGGTGAGGTATGGATGTCGTTTTACGGCACTGGCTCTATGCCTTCCCCGGAATCAGTGGCCCTAAATTAGGAACGGGCGACTGCTTATATAGCTCATTGATTCGCTCAAGGTGGTCGTTAAATCTTCAATAAAAAGAAACCCGTGCTCATTACAAACAATAAATTTAGTGTCATCTTTTATATATATATTTTTTTCTGTCCCAGGGACTCTCAGGAGTTGCAAAACAGATTTTTAAGAAGAACGGAGAGACCCTAAGATTGAAAATAATCGAAATTTTAGGTAACACAGGTATAGTTTGCAGAAATCGGTAGTGCAGAAAATATTTAACAACAAAGTAAAGAAGACGCGCCCATCTGCGTTTCTATCTTCACCAAACATGTTGAGGGTGAATGCTGTTTTTTAAATAGAGAGGCTGTTTTTTTTTTTTTCTTGTTTACCTTTTTTCGGCTTGGAGCTAGTTTCTAAGAAAAGAATTTGGCGTTAAGCCAAAACATATTGAGATGAGCTTCATCGGGTCCGAGATTAGCCGAAAGGGTCTGAGCGATAGAAAATAAACTGCATGCAAACTGATGGCAGCTGAGTGAGAACTGATGGCTTGATGGCCGGAGAAGTGACTTACCAGCACGAGGTAGAAAGATTTAAAGGGCGAATCTTAAAAAACACTTGGCTTCTTTCGAGGCAGAAGATTTTGCCCATAAGAGATGGGCGAACCTGAGGGAATTTCTTATGCCTTGTCTTTTAAACTGATCTTTAAAAAGGAACGGCAATTTCATAAAACGCATGAAAAGTTCTACAACTTCTAGAACAATAACATTTTTGTGAAAAACGCGCCCAGTTCAGCGCGGAAAAGCACCAAACATAAGTTTAACATAATATACATAGAACTTCAGTTTTGTACATCTGATGTATTAAGTGTACAAATAAGTTTTAAAGCGTTTTTTGTGTGACGTATACCGCTAATTTACATATCCGACATTCCCCCGCGTTGTTGTCATGTGACCGTAACTGGTGCCGAGTATACAATGTGACACAGAAGTTTACCCAACAGTCAAAGACACTTGCACATCGGTAGGTGAAAGACGGCAAGCGATATTGCATTTATTCGACACTGCATTCGTTACGAATTTCATCAAGAAAAAGTGCTGCAAAAGCAAGTGCATCGATCTGTTCTGTTCTGAGGGAGAATATTGTATCGGAAACTACGTGTGAGGTTTGGTTTAGACGGTTTAAAGCAGGTGATCTTGATGCTAGCGATCGAGAAGGTAGCGGCGTCCGGCAGAAGGTTGCAAATGATGAACCTCAAGCATTGCTGAATGAATGTTCGCCTTAAGCGCAAAAAGAACTAGCTGAACAACCGGGGGTAAACTCAACAAACTATTTCCAATCGTTTACGCGCATTGGGAAAGATTCAGAAGAAAGGAAAATGGGTGCCACATGACCTGAGCCAGAGGAACAAGGATGAGCGGGTCACGAAGGGTTTGGATTTCTAGAATAAGCAACACAGAAAGTCTTTCCTGTGGAAAATCGTTGAGGATGATGAAAAGTGTATATGGTACGACAATCCCAAACGTTAAAAAAAAAATTGGGTAGACCCCGGTGAAGCAACGACACCGAAACGCAATATTCACTCCAAGAAAGTTCTGCTGTGCATCTGATGGGATATGAAGGTGTACTCTATTATAAACTATTAGGACAGGGTAAAACTGTTACTGCTGATCGCTACAAGCAACAATTGCTGCGATTGAACCAGGAAATCTGTCGGAAACGTCAATTCACAGGAAAAAGGATTGCGTCCCGTGAAATTACTGCATGACAACGCTAAGCCGCATGTCGCGAAATCGGTCAAGGAAACGTTATTGACGCTTGGCTGGGAAGTTTTGGAGCACCAGGCGTATATCTTGACATAGCCCCTTCAGACTATCATTTGTTCCGATCAATGCAACATGGTTTGTCTGCTGTACAGTTCCGGACATGTGACGAAGTGCAAAAATGGGTTGACGACTTCATCGCGTCACACGACGAACTGTTCTTCATGGCTGGAATCCGTCAGCTGCCCGATCGATGCCGGAAGGTGATAGATAATGATGGCGCATATTTTGATTCGTAAAGGTATTGTTGTTTTCTCTCAAATTACATGTTGCGTTGTCTTAAAACGCTTTAAAACTTATTCGTACACCTAATGCAATGCTTTTACAAGAAATCGAGATTTATCAATTGATGGGGAAAAGCTGGAGATAACCGATAGCTACATTTACCTTGGATAGCATATATTAAGCAAAGGTTACATGAAGAAATTAATACACGTATAAAACTTGGTTGCAGAGTTTTTGAAAGAAGCAGTACATTTTTTAATAGCAATATACCGTTATGTCTTAAAAGAAAAGTGTTTAATCAATGCATCCTTCTAGTGCTTTCGTACGGAGCAGAGACGTGGACCTTAACTAAAAAGAAACAAACTTACAAAGACTGCAGAAAACTGAAAGAAGCATGGAGATGCGCATGCTTGGTGTTACCAGGAGAGATAAGAAGAAAAACTCATGGATAAGGAAAATGACAAGAGTGGAAGACATGATCAGAGTAAAATCTCTGAAATGACAATGGGCATGCCAGAAGAACGAACCACCGATGGACAACCGAAATTCTAGACTGGATTCCAAGGGACAGGAAAAGATCCAGAAGAAGACCACATGGGAGATGGATGGATGAAATTCGAAAGCCCGCGGGAGTGATATGGAGGAGATTGGCGCAAGATAGACCGTTGTGGAAGAAACTTGGGAGACCTTCATCCGGCAGTGGATTTGTAATGGCTGATGATCATGATGATGAATGACATAGAGCTTACGACTGGTTAATATCTTTGGCTACCATTCGCCAGAATTTGGAAATTTTTTCTGGACCACCATTTGAGTTACGCTCAACATACTGTACATCATCATGTTACGCTCAACATAATTTAGCATGCCTTTTGAGAAACGGAAACTTCCCTATAGTATTATGATATCTGTCTGTGGACAACATACAGGGGCTTATTAAAATAATGGAAACACCAAGTGACAATGCTCTGACCCACCGGGCAGCAGACACTTAGGCTCGAGGAACACTAATCTGAATTCGGAACCATTCAGTGGCCCCCAAGGTTTCCGAACTGTTACCGGCGCCTATTATTCTGAAGTACTTAAAGGTCCTCCAAAGAAAAAAACAATCTCCAAAACTCCCAGAATATGCACAGACTGGTTGAGTTTTGTATCAAGGTAATGCCCCTGCACATCCTGTTTTGCTTACCCAGTAGGTTATCTAAGGTGTAGGCATCGAAATAATAGAGCACCCTCCTTATTCACCGGATCTGGCGGCTTGTGATTTCAACCTATATCTTGAAGTGGAAAACTAACTTTGAGGCCATCAGTTTGCGTCAAGTACTGAACGGAACAATGCTGTGATGGGTGTCCTGAACCACGTGGTATGGAAGGGCTTCGAACACACCTTCCGAAAGTGGATTGAAAGGTGGTATCGGCCCATTCAGGTAGAGAGAGAATACTTCGAAAATATGTAAGTGTAAGTATGTTTACTGAATTACACTTCTGCTTCATGTAAAATCAGTCTCGTTGAACAAACCTCGTACATTGCTACCGCCAGGGGTGTCTTTTCACACTAACTTTTAAATTTCCAAAGTTTTGCAATAAGAAAAATATGTCGCAACAATAATTTGTTGATAAAAGCAAACTCAGAAAAGAAATAAGGAAAGAAATTAAAATTTAATAAGGCAGCTGTCAACTGAGACTAAAATTAACATTTTTCACATATTATATCGAAATCAAATCAACAGAGAAAGTTTTTTCCCTTAAGCTAAACATCAGTCCTCAGTGATAGCGCATTAAATTATCAATAAAAATCTATTAATTGAGAATACGAACATATCATAATACAATGGTATGTTCGTATTGTTAATATACCATTGTATTTCTTAATTCACAGATTTTTATTGGAAAATCTGGAATTTCGCGTCCTGACTGTTCTGCGTTTATTTACTGCTTAAATTTTAGTCTCCAAACTTCAAAATGAAAAAAAAAAAATCACACACGAAAAAAAAAAAACAAGAAAAAAAACTTTGACACCAATTTGGGGCCCCTGTTTGGGTTGGGGCCATGGGCTGCTTCACCCGTTAAGACGCTATTGGCTACCATAGTGTATAATATTAAGTACATTAGCACAATTTTGCTAATAGGCCCATATTGTACTAATGTACTTAATATTATACACTATGGTAGGAAACAGCGTCATAGTGTATAATATTAAGGACATTTTTTGGTGTAAGATTCGCCTTGCCCCCCACACCCGACTATGGGAGGCTAGGTAAATCTTACCGCCTCAATAATTTTACTGGGGGGCAGTGCCCAATCAAAATTTATCGTCTTGTTTAATTAAATAATTTTGTGTGTGTGTGTCGTTTTTGAAATGCTTGAGTTGAAATATTTCTATAGAGAAAAAAGGTTTTCCTATGCTAATCCGGTTATTGCAAAAAATGCATTTCTTTCCTTCATGGAAATGCATCATTCCTTATGAGATGGACCTAGCTCTACCGTACAAGGCTAAAGCGATTTATTCCCGAAAAATTCATACATAACAAAATCAGTGAATTTTTTTTTCCCGTTTTCAACCTTGCTCATTTGGAAAGAAACTTGATTGCCAGCCCCGTAATGTGTTTGACATGTTCTTGTGATATGTGGTAAATGTTTAAAACAATTATCAAAAATAATGTAAATAAAAAAATACAGTAACGTATAATCTCTAACGCTTTTATTTATCTCCTTATATTTTGTACTTCTCGTTCTTCGTTTGAGTAGCCGCTAATTTCTCATCTTTTTTGTAAATGTTTGGAAACAAAATCTTTCTGGATATTTTTATAAAATCATATCATACATACATCACTAAGCTGTTCTCTTAGATACCCAGGTCAGCTGTTCAAAGAAATACGAACTACCAGATAAAATTTTAACTGATTATTTACTTACTGTTGCCGTATCAAATGTCTCCATTTACAGCGATCTTAACGCACAACACGAGCTTCACTGACATCCATCACACGACGTACACAAGACCTATACTTCATTAATATTTTTCTCATGCAGACATTCCTGAATCTGATCCTCCCGTAACTTCCTTGGCATTCCTCTGCCTTTCTTTCCTGCCACTTGGGCTAAAACAATTTTCTTAGTAAGTATCTCATCACTCACTCTTTCAACATGGCCAAACCACTGAAGAGTACCAGTCTCCATCTTGCTAACAACATTTTTCTTCACATTACACAATTGCAACACATCTTCATTCCTCACATTACACAATTGCAACACATCTTCATTCCTCACATGATCAGAACATGTCTTACCACAACCCCCACCCCCCGTAAATAACGCATTTCTCCAGCACACAAATGACCCCTAAGTTTCTTCTGCATTACCCACGTTTCACTACCATACATCAGAGTAGGAACAATTACACTTTCATACACATCCATTTGGGACTCTCTTGAGAACCCATCATTCCTGTGAAAACCTCCCAGAGCAGCCATGACTTTCAATGAAGAATTCACTTGCCTACTAATTTCTTCATCCAGTTTGTTCTCTCTGTCAAACATGCTTCTTAAATATACACACTCGCTCACCTGGTCAATCACTGTGCCATTTAGACTTATATTACATTGAGTACTACCAGTTCCTCGCTCAAAACCCATAACTTTGGGTTTTCTCTTATTTATACTGTTTGAATTTCATGCAAACTTCGTACATCCGGGACAACATACTCTGCAACTCACTTTTGCTCTCTGCCAACAGGACAGTGTCAGCAGCATACAGCAATCTGCACACATGGGTATAACCATGACATAAACCACTATTATCTATTTTGGCATCACTCGTGCATGCATCCATAAATATAAACAGCCATGGTGACATTACGCAACCTTGTCTGACTCCAGCACTAATAAAAAACGCTTTTGATACAACACCATTCACTCGTACACAAACTCTACTGCCAGCATTTACACTATTAAGTAGATTCCCGGTAACACCATATTCATTCAGTACCTTCCACAAAAGTATTCTATTTACTCGGTCGTAAGCTTTCTCTAAATCTATGAAGGCGGCAAAAACGTGTTACCAACAGCCAAATACTCTTCAAACATCATGCGTAATGCAAAAATTTGGTTAGTGCAGCGCTTACCAGGCATAAAACCACCCTGATCATCCCACACTTTCTCTGATGGAAGACCCCGTACTTTTTCAATAACGACCTTACCAAACATTTTTCCTTGGCACACTCAGTATATAACGAAGTAAATTTCTCCGTCATTTTTGGTCTACGCCGGGATTCGAACCCGAGGCCGCTTATTCCCGGCACAAGTCGCTCTACCAACTGAGCTACGCAGACATTTGTTCTGCTTGCTATGTGCCTTTATGTCGTGTGCGTCCTGCTGGCAGGTACACGTCACATCTCCCCCCCCCGAAAGAGGGCCGGGGGCATGGCCCACGGGTCATCCGTGACCATGAATCGTTGCAGGCAGCCATCCACTGTAGAACGTGCACTTGAGAACTCCCAGTCAATCTGCTGTGTGGAATGCAACATCACACATGTTTATTTTTCGAAGCGCTGGAGAAGGAATTCTCTGATTTTTCCTGTCTCGCGGTGTGGAAATAACATCACACCAATGCGAGATTTTGAACGGCCGGGTCATCCGGATAGTTCGGGCGCCATTATAACGAAGTAAATTTCTCCGTCATTTTTGGTCTATGCCGGGATTCGAACCCGAGGCCACTTGTTCCGGAATAAGCGGCCTCGGGTTCGAATCCCGGCGTAGACCAAAAATGACGGAGAAATTCACTTCGTTATAAGTATGCTAATACCACCATAGTCCTTGCAGTCAGTCTGATCAGCTTTTCCCTTATACAAGGGAACAATGATGGCATCTTTCCAATCCCGAGGGACCATGCCTAACCTCCCAGCTCAACAATTAATATTCAGCAAAAGAATATACACTATATTGACAAAAGTCACCGGACACCTCTTCAAAAGCAAATGAATGGATCCGCTGTGTTGTTAAGATGCGCGGTACAGCTGCAAACGGTGTAAAAGCAAGTCTACAGCTGACCGCGATCATAACACACTGTGAGGTTGAGTGAAAATGTCTCGCCGGGAGAGAATTGACTTTGAGAAAGGAAAAATTGTTGGGCGTTATATTAGTGGGTTGTCCATAAGAGAAACCGAGAGGCGTTTAAACATACCAAAGTCAACTGTTTTGGATGTACTGAATAAGTGGAAGACACATGGCGTGCCTGAAGCAGCAAAACGTACCGGCAGACCAAAGAAAATCAGTGATAGAGGACGTCGAAGCCTCAGGAGAGTCGTTACAGCTAATCGACGGAGTACTGCACAAGATCTTAGTGCACATGTGAGTAAAAATGCTGGAACTTCGGTATGTACACGTACCATTCGCAGACAACTACATCCCATGTGCTACCGTGGTCGTGCGGCTGCTCATAGTCCTTTTATCTCCACTCCGAATGATACTCGTCGTTTTTTTATTTTTTTTATTGGAGGTTTAACGACCACCGTGAGCAACTCATTGGGCTATAAGCAGTCGCCGGTCCCTAATTTAGGGCCACTGGTTCCAGGGAAGGGAGAGAGCCAGTGCCGTAAGACAAACACAACATCCATGCCTCACCGGGATTCGAACCCAGACCCCTTTTGGACGAATGATCAGAGGCCATCGCCTTAGACCACTGCGCCACCGGGGCGGCTCTCGTCGTTTAGCGTGATGTAAAGAACATTTATCGTGGACCGTAGATCAAAGGAAACGGGTCCTATGGACTGATGAATCCAGATACACGATCCATCAGTCTGATAGCCGTGGGAACGCTATGTACCACAGTGTACTGTTCCTAAGGTCAAGTTTGGAGCTGGCAGTGTACTAGTGCGGGGGTGTTTTTCGTGGTATTGTTCCGGCCATTCGTTATCGTCGACAAATCTGTTAACCAGAACGTCTACCTCGATATTCTGGACAATCATGCAATACCAACTATGTGGTACCACTAAGGAACCGAGCCTTGTTGGTACCAGCAGGATAATGGACCGATCAATAAAGCCAGGAGTGTTACGGCGTGGTTTGACGATAATTCCGTATCGTGTGTAGACTGGCCAGCACCGAATCCTGATCTTAATGCCATAGAGTACTTATGGGATGAATTAGTGCGCCGTATAAGAACTTTGGAACCAAGGTCTATTACTAAGTAACATTTAGTGGCAGCATTTTGTACTGAATAGAATCGCATACTTATCACTGTGTTCTAAACCATTGTCGAAAGCATGTCTCGAAGGGTCAGTGCATGCATTAAGGTCAAAGGTGGACCGACACCGTACTAATGTATGTCGTGTTTCTCTTCTAGGTGTCCAGTGACTTTTGTCAATATAGTGTATCTACTTCCTTGTTCATCTGCTGATAAGCAATTACAATTGCGTCTTAATATATACTTCGAATTTTGCAGTTTATCTTTTTGCTCCCCCCCCCTTTTTTATTTTCCTCCTGACAATGGAAGAGACGTGTCCCTCCCACATCTGATCTTTTCACGTTTGCCCCTCCGCCCCAGTAATTTAGTGAAGTCTGCGCTCCTATTATAACTGAAGTGTCTGGTCATGTGCCGTTGGGTTGTCTTCTGATCGCTCGTCCGTGTGGGACTGGACCGAATCCCGGATGTGACATAAATACTTCTCCTGTCCCAGATGGCCCTAAAGTAGGGACGAGTGACTGCTTATATCTTTAGAATTGCTCATGGTGGTCGTTAAACCCCAAAATTAAAAAAAACAACAACGTTGGAATAGGTGGTGCGGCTTTGTTAACCACACTGAATTTTTGGTTTTGTGGTGAAATACCGAGCAGTATGAGCATATAAAAAATAATTAAATAATCTTAACTACTGTCTCCCACATAACATTCTTTGTTTCGTTCGAAACTGACCAATTAGGAAATTTTAACAAAAAGATAATAAAAATAATAAATTTTAATGAAGGCTCGAAAATGATAAAAGTAACAAATTCATTTTGAAAAATTTCCAGGTTTTTTCTCGGGTGGGTTTTAGCTAATACCTTCACCTCTCAGCAGTGGCACACCCACGGGGATGTGGCCCGGGGCCCCCATGGAATAACAGAGCGGAAAATTATTACGTCGAAGTTTGGAACAAAAAATCAAGATACGCGATCTACATACCCTAAAGGGCCAGAAAAACTGGTACAGACGAGCTTATGCAAAATACCTAGCAGCGTCACCTATGCCCGTACTCGGTTGCGTCCGACAGTGCGTATATAAACCGATAGACATCCTTGCCAGCTGTCAGAGCTGTTTTCGGCATGAGAATGATAAGTAATAACGATTTAAGCGATTTTCAACGCGGTGTCATAGTTGGCGCTCGTGAGATGGGCCATAGTATTTCGGAGGTAGAAACGAAGTTCGGACTTTCACGGACGACCATCGCAAGGGTGTACCGTGACTACAAGAACTCCGGCTAAACCTCCAACCTGCGATACCAGTGTGGCCTTAAAAATACATTGGGTGAACGTGACCATCGTTGGTCGTCAAGAATCGTTTCACGCGACACTCTTGCAGGTATCAGCGGAATTCAATACTGCTGCCTCAACAAGTATCAGCATCCGGACTGTGCAACGTACCCTGCACGATATGGGCTTTGGGAGCCGACGCCCAACTCGAGTCCCCTTGATGGGTGCACGACACAGAACTATGCGCCTCGCGTGGGCACGGCAACACCACCACTGGACACTTGATGACTGGAAACAAGTAGCCTGGTCTGACGAGTCGCGTTTCCAACTGTATCGGGCAGAAATAAGGATTCGTGTGTGGCGCAAGCCCCATGAAGTCATTGATTCCGCCTGTCAACAGGGAACTGCACCGGCTGGTGGGGGGTCCGTAATGCTATGGGGTGTGTTTAGCTGAACTTTACTGGAACCTCTGGTACGTCTACAAACTTCTGTGACCGGCCAACGCTATGTGCGCATCCTTTCTGACCAGGTACACCTGTTCATGTCCTGAATTCATGCTGATGGGTTGGGCCTGTTCCAACAGACAATGCACCTCCACACGTGTCGGGACGCCACATTATGGTTAGAGGAGCATTCATCTGAGTTTTGGGTGTTGCCATTTCCACCCAAGTCCCCAGATCTAAACGTGATAGAACACATTTGGGATGCCATGCAACGCGCTATCGAACACAGGAATCCGAGACCTCGGAATACACCCGAATTGTGGAACGCTCTGCAGGAAGTATAATGTGCATTGCCTACAGCATATTTCCAGAAGCCAGTAGAGTCCATGCCCGTCGTATTTCGTCGTATTTCTGCAGTCCCGTGGGGGACCAACCAAGTATTAGACTGGTGTACCAGTTTTTCTGGCGCTTCAGTGTATACATCTTATTGTGGGGTATCTTGGGTCCGAGACCTAGGCTATCTCCCTGGCTTCCAATACTGTTTTTTAAAAATTGCAAATTTTATTTTTCAGTTTTTAAGTAATAGAAATAACTTCTGTTTTTCTAAATTTTAGGTATATGCTATTGCTAACATAAAACCAAATAACTATGAGGATTAGGATTTCAACGCTTTTTTGTACATGAACTCCATTCTTCCTTCCTTTTGTGTTTTTACTTCAGTGTTACGTTTTCATAAAAGTTTCTTCTTCTATGAGTACTTTTTCATATTTAAAAAGAATGTTTTTCTCCATTGACAAAACAGCCAAGTTGCTAAAGTTTATATGCGCTTGTGTGGCTCCAAGATATATCTTGATTCTTTTTAACGCAGAAAAACTTCTTTCAGCAGTTGCAGTTGTTGATGGAAAGTTTAATATTAGGTCTGCTAATTTGTACACCTCACTAAACACAATGTCCAATTTATTCAACTTAATGTAACACGTGATGTCTCTTACTGATTTGTTTTTGTATTCATCAAGGGAATATAACCCCTTCAGTTTATTTTTTAGTCCAACTGTATCAACATTTGAAGCATAAGGTTCTTTAAGTTTTGACAGCAGATGTAAAGGAAAGCTTCCACAATTTTTTTTTTTTTTTTGGTTGGAGGTTTAGCGACTACCGTAAGCAACTCAGTGGGCTATAAGCAGTCGCCCATCCCTAATTTAGAGTCACTAGTTCCAGGGAAGGGAGAAAGCCAGTGCCGTAAGACAAACACATACCTCACCGGGATTCGAACCCGGACTATTTTTGGACGAATGAGCAGAGGCCATCCATTAGACCACTGAGCCACCTTTCACAAAATTTATCAAAACAGTTCGAATACAACAAAGCCACGAATTGAAGATATGATATCACTGATTTTAATTCATTGAAAATTCAGACAACTGAAACAACTCTCCAGAAACACGTGCTGTTGCGGGAAGGAGCATGCGAGCTACTAATGGTAATCCTGTCTTACGTCTTCTCTTTTCTGAGCGAACCTTTGCTCAAAGCAATGGCCCATTTACTTTACACTCCCTCCTTCATATTGTCATGACAACGCTAGCAAGTGATCGTATCGCAAGTCTTCGAATCACTACAGCGAAGACTGGTAGAGCTGGTTGCTCACTACGACACCATGCCTCCACTAGGAACCCCGTTGGTTTTTGCTCGCCATCTCTTGGTGAAAAGAAGTGAATTCGCACATGTGTTTTTTCTCAGCGAAAGCACCGACATATCTTATTATTGTTGATAGTTGACTTTTATTTATGAATATCTAATTGACTTTTATTTGTACATTCTATGGGCTTCGCAGATAGCCTAGAGCCTCGAATATACGCCACTGATTTCTTAATCATGTACCGTATAATTATAACACACAATAATTACACTGAAGAGCAATTGAATTAGAGACAGCTGGCGTTATGCAAATGTGGCGCTGTGAGCGGCCCTGTAAACGGAAACGACATGACGTATGCAGCGATCCGACAATTTAAGGAGTGATGCGAGGGAATCAGTAAGAGTCGGACGCAGTATGGGTAAGACGAAGGATCTAAGCGCATTTGATCATGGGAAAATTGTCGGGGCCCGACGAATGGGTCACTCCATTCGTCGGGCCCCGGCCCAGTCATGCAGCCACTGCGATTTTCACGAGCCACTGTGACACGGGTGCACCGTGAGTACATCGAATCCGGCAAAACCATCCCTACAAGGGCCAACTGCCGTGTACAACAGCGTGTGGATGAGCGGGGTCATCGTCGGCTAGCTCGCATTGTAACAGCGGATAGACGGGCCACAATGCAATAAATCACTCGGCAATTTAACGCTGGTGCACAAAAACGTGTAAGCAGCCACACCATCTAGAACCATCTCCTCGCTATGGTGTACAGAAGCCATTGTCCCACGAGGGTTCCGCTGCTGACCGCACATCACTGTGTGCAAAGATTAGCATGGGCGCGGGAACATCGCCACTGGACCCTAGACGTGAAAAAATGTTGCCTGGGCTGACGAGTCGAGATTCACGTTGGTACATGCGGATGGCAGGATACGAGTACGGTGCAAACCATATGAAGCGATGGATTCTTCTTGCCAGCAGGGTACTCTCTTCAAGCTGGTGGGGTTGGCATTTTCGTCTGGGGACTGTTTACGTGGACTGAAATGGGACCCCTGGTACGTGTGACATCGTCCCTCATATGTCAACGTTACCGGGTTATCCTGGACAAACATTTGCTCCCGTTTGTGCGTCTTCAACATCCCACTGGGAACCTCATCCTGCAGAAAGACAATGCACCGTGCCATTGCTCCCGAATTGTATCCGAATTGTTGGATGGACACTCCACGGACGTGACCTTGCTTACTTCGTCAGCTAGGTCTCCTGACCTCAATCCCATCGAGCACATCTGGGATGCCATCGAGAGAGATGTTCGAGGCCCTGACCCCCCTCCATGAAATCTTCGTGAACTGTGGGAGCTTGTTCAGGGGTCGTGGATCCGTATGACTTCCCAACGCTTCCGCTGTCTTGTTGAGTCCATGCCGAGACGAATCGCTGCCGTCATCAGGGCGAAAGGTGGTGCTACACGTTACTGGACAGGTATCCCTAATTCAATTGCTCTTCAGTGTATAAGGGAGTAGTTCTGTTAAATAAATTTAGAAGAAATCCAATCAGAAAAATAATTTCATCTATTGCTTCTTCTGATCATATAACTTTCTTGTTTTGTAACATTACTAATAACTGGATAAGAATAAATGTACGAAAGTCAATCTCCTTAACTGTCACGCAACCTGACTATTTTTTCTGGTAAATTTAAGGAGGTCGCTCCCACCTTGGAAAAATTCTGTGCGCGAAGCACCCCTTCCCCTTGGAAATTTCATAGGTGCGCTATTGCCTCTAAGGCACTTTTCTTTTTTTAATTTGAAACACATTCCTAAATGCTACAGATACAAAACGCAGTACATTATGTTTAGAAATTATTGCACGCCTGGTGTTCATTTCGAAAAATGTGGTGTTGCTGTACATTAAAAGATGCACTAAAAACTTTTAGTGCGGGTGAAATTTTTGGATTGCAGCAGTTTATTAAACAAAACAACAACAAAAAAAAGATGGGCTTATAAACGTTTCCGAAATCATCAAGGAAATCTGGGGTACGGCGCATGCGTCGCTTCAGATCAGTGTAAATCGACCAACCAACTGGCTCGAAAAAATTAATATCCTCCCTAAAAATAGAGTCCTGCTGTTAAAGGGTGATAAAATTGAAAGAATGTTTTCTCGTGATCATTGGCTCTCATCGATTGAAGGTTTAGTATCATTGGCGGCGAACTATCGTGGGTTTCGCTAGAAAAGCGTCACCGCCAAGAGCTGTCGTCCTGTTCCCTCAACTAGCCATCTATCCGCGGCGCATTTTCCTGTCGGGAGCGAATAATCTCCTCCGGAAATGAAGTCACATGATTTCCGCTGTCACGAGGAGCCTCAGGAAGTGCGAGGAGGATTGAAACCGAACCTGTTTCAACCACCGGAATTCAGCATCCACGAGTTATTAAGCATCCTTGGTAAGGCCTCATCATCGGAAAGAATAGGGTGACAAAGAAACATTTCGGAATTGCTTGAGACCCTCATTAAAGCACGTGTGATTGATTTCGTTTGTTAACAAAGAATCAATGTATTTCTTTTCCCCTCTACCACCAACAGCAACGCCAGGCTCAGAACCATGATATTTTATCTGCTGCGAATTGAAGCTGTTTCGAACAGAATGCGTAGGTTTTACTGCAGAACAGCTTTTGCGCTCTACGTGTCGAACTCCCACAAACATGAACGCACATTTAACAGCTAACAAGCAGTCATGATGAGATGAAGACGCTAAGAAACGATACACTGTAAAAAAAAAAAAAAAAAAAATTCTGAAATTTACGAACCTCTTTCCGTGACTCATTTCGTTAAATAACGAAGCATATTTCTGAAACAACCTTTTCCGTCAAATCAGGGAAAGAAACCTGGATTTCACGGATTTTTCGTACTCAGAGCACATTTAAGGAGATAGGGTGATGGGGTGGAAAGTATTTCGGGGCCCCGGTATTACTGGCACATCTAGGATTTCACTATGGGTGGATGAATAAAAATACTCATGAGAAAACATTCCAAAATTATGATGAGGAAGTCATAAAAATATCCCCGCTGTATTGAAGCGTGTATCCCATAATTCATGGACGAATCAGTTATAGCAAGAAGACGCAAAAATGCATCGTTGAAAAAAGGATACCAGTTCAATTCTGCTTTAACCCCTTCCCCCTCGGTTGTGTTCAGCTTATTGAAATTATATCGAAGTAATGGACAAAATATCATCCAAATATCATGATTCAAACTGATTCTTAATATATGAAAATTTTCCCCAATTACAGATGTGTACAAAAAACTTTTGTAATGCTTTCAAAACAATTGAGGATGGACTGTGAGCGACTGTAATTTTTGCGGACTCCTCCTAAAAAAAGTGGAAAGAAATAGAAAATGTTTTTGCTGTGCTATCTGCAAAAAATCAAGTTAGTAAAATCATGCAACGCACTGATTATGATACGCTTTCCAACATACCAGAAATCATTACTCAAGTTATGAGGATAATGGCTGTGGAATAAATCTCAGTCCTGTGCCCTGACCTTTGATTCCATTTCAATGATATTAAACAGAATTGGTTCAGTATACCTTCGAAACAACATACTAAAGTTTTGTCGCAATAGAAACATTTTTAGTCAAGTTATGAGGATAATGGCTGTGGAATAAATCTCGCTCCTGTGCCGTGACCTTTAACCCCCTTCCATGATATTAAAGAGAATTGGTTCAGTATAGCTCTGAAACAACATACTAAAGTTTTGTCTTAATAGAAGCATTTTTAGTCAAGTTATGAGGATAATGGCTGTGGAGTAAAACTCGCTCATGTGCCCTGACCTTTGACCCCATTTCGATGATATTAAACAAAAGCGTTTCAGTACATCTCCGGAACAACATGATGAAGTTTGGTCGCAATCGACTCCTTTCGTGACATAACGAAACGTATTTCTGATACAAACTTTGCAGAGAAATCAGAAAAAGAAAACTGAATTCCACTGATTTTTCGCACGACAGGAAAATTTCTGAATTTTCAGAAACCTTTCCGTAATTCCTCTTTCATATTGACGGTAAATTTCTGTTTTTAACACACTATATTGACAAAAGTCACCGGACATCTAGAAGAGAAACACAACACAGCATTTATTGACATCCATTAACACGGTGTCGGTCCACTAATTCATCCCATAGGTGCTCTATGGGATTAAGATCAGGGCTCTGTGCTGGCCAGTCTACACACAATAAGGAATTATCGTCAAACCACGTCGTAACAGTCCTTGCTTGGACTGCTACACCTATCAGTACCCTAGGACATTCTACACCTCCTTTGCTGAGTTCCGTGGCACCCTGGTGCCCCTCCTCCACTCTACGACTCGTGCAATCCACACTACCGTTGAATTGTGAATGCTAATGCTATCTCAGTGTATTTTCATGCTTACTCGTGTACATTACTTACTTTCACCCCGCCTGTATTATGTTGCTTTGGTGCCCTCGTTAAATAACTAGCACAATTGTGCACGCTGTGTTTTTATCTCATGTATGTAATGTTTTACCTTCACGGCGGTGTTTGTGCTGTTCGTTTTCTAATTGTGTACTATTGTTTCGCCTGTGTTATCCTGTAAATCATGCCCAGCCAATGTCATGTGACACGATGTGTTTCTCTCTGTCACTTCTGCAATTTTTATTCAATAAGCTTTGCTTGCAGCATTTGTTATTCATCCCCATTGTCATTGCAGTGTATATACCATCATGTTTTAACAGTTTTGTATTATTTCCCAGTGAGACGCCCAATACTGTACGTCTCCCTTTTATGTTTTCTTATGATAAATTAGAATAAAGCGATTTTGAAGCCTTGCTTTATGGCTCGGTGTAATATCCTGCTGGTACCAACAAGGCTCGGTTCAACAGTATTGCCGCAGAGTTGGTAGGGCATAATTGTCCAGAATGTCGAAGTAGACGTGCTGGATAACAGGTTGGTCCACGATAACCAATGGGCCGGGACCAAACCACAACCCCACCCCCTCCCCCACACACGAGTACACTGCCAGCCCCAAACTTGACCGTAGGTACACTGTGGTAAAGAACGTTCCCACGGCTGCTGCCATACCCACACAAGATCATCAGACTGATGGATCGTGTATCTGGATTCATCATTCCATAGGACCCATTTTCATTCATCTACGGTCCACGATAAATGTGCTTTACACCATACTAGACAACGAGTAGCATTCCGAGTGGAGATGACAGGCTTATGAGCAGCCGCACGACCACGGTAACCCATAGAATGAAGTTTTATGCGAATATTACGTGTATATGCCGATGTTCCAGCATTTTTACTCACTTGTACACTGAGGTCTTGTGCAGTACTCAGTCGATTAGCTGTAACGACTCTCCTGAGGCTTCGACGTACTCTATCACTGATTTTCTTTGCTCTGCCGGTACGTTTTACTACTTCAAGGACGTCATGTGTCTTCCACTTATTCAGTACATCCAAAACAGTTGACTTGGGTATGTTTAAACGCCTCTCGGTTTCTTTTGTGAACAAAACCCACTAATATAACACCCAACAATCTTTCTTTTCTCAAAGTCAGTTCTCTCCCGCCGCGACATTTTCACTCAACCTCAGAGTGCGATATGATCGCGATCAACTGCGGGGTTGTTTTTATACCGTTCGATATAATCGCGATCAACTGCAGGGTTGTTTTTATACCGTTTGCAGCTATACCGCTCATCTTAACAACGCAGCGGATCCGTTAATTTGCTTTTGAAGGCGTGTCAGGTGACTTTTGTCATTATAGTGTATACCTTTCCGCAACTCCTTTCGTATATTAACGAAGAAAACTAACTTTTTCGTATCCATGTAAAAAAAAAAAAAAATTGCACGGTAATAGGAGCGTTTCGAGGGAGCACTTGAGGTTTAATTAAATGTTAAATTCCAATTGTCTGTCGGAGGATCTGATTTTGGAATTCTGTAGTCAGATCGAATATTGTGGATAGCATATTGCATGAATTTTGGTTATTTTAGCACAGGATATTTCTTCTTGTCTTCCCCATTTTATACACCAGTTATTATATAAAACGGCCGTTCCATAAAAACTGAGAGTAAAATTATATAAAATAAAAAAATATATATAGATCAAAATATATGTTATTTTTTCCTAAAGTATCGTCCTCATGCAACGGTCCCTATCGTTCAGTCCGCTTTTCAAAGCATGTGGCGAAGGTATTTTGTGGAAGCTGCTTTAGCGACCACTGTACAGCTTGAATAACGTCAGCATCTCTGTTTAATGTTGTGCCACCGAACTCCTCCTTCATTGTTAAAAATAACCAGAAATCGCAAGAGGCGAAATCAGGACTGTAGGCAGGCTGTGGCATGATTTCAATACTGCATTTCGTAAGAAATTATTGAACACAAAGCAGCGACATGAGGACGGGCGTTATCATGATGTAGGGTCCACTTGCCCACCATTTCCGGTCGCTTAATCGATATGTGTCGTCGCAGACACTTCAAGACTGAAATGTAATACTCAGCATTGACAGTAATTTGTGGAGGAACGACATGCTGGTAGACTACACCTTTATGATCAAAGAAAATTATCATCATCACCTTCCCGGCTGATTTGATTTGGCGGCCTTTTTTTGGAGGAGGCGAGCCTGTACGTTTCCACACACTCGTTGGGCGCTTCGTTAGGGGGTCGAAATAGTGGACCCATGTTTCATCGGCAGTTATTACTGTGTTTACAAAGTTTGAATCCTTTGCAATTATTTGTTTCCACTAATGACACACCTGAACTCCTGCTAACAATTGTTCTCTCGTCAGGTGATGAGGTATCCATCTGGAACACATACGATGCAGCAGTAATTTGGGGCGTAGAATAAGGAACAACGACGTTTTTGAAATATTAGTTGACGCGGCTATGTCTTCACACGTCATTCGTCTATCTTCTTGCAGGATTGCCTAAACAGTGTTAACAATAATCTCCGTAACAACACTTCAAGGTCAACCAGGTCTAGGAGCAAGTTCTGCCGACAAACGCCCTTTCTGGAAATCCTGGTGTCATCTAAAAGTCGTTGGCTCCCCCAAACATCTATATTTGTAATCTTTTTTCATTAAATCCATTGTATTTGCAGCAGTTTTACTCAAACGATAGCAAAAGTTGATCGCACAACGCATTTCACTACTTAACTCTGAATCACTCACCTCCATGCTGTATGGCGAAATACAGACGTATCTTAAACAACTGCGCAATGACAAAACCAGAAACGTCTGGTACGGCTAATAACTGTTGCCATAGATACTTCCTTAATTCAGTTAGTGGTCTTCGTAGTTGTTTTACCCCTTCGCACTGTTGCCAACTGAAAAAAATACTCTCAGTTTTTATGGAACGGCCTTTGTATATTGTGTAACCGTGAGAAACAGAGTATTTAAATAATTGTAGAAGTGATTGTACGATGTCTAGGAGTTTTTTAGACAAAAGCTATTATAGCTATCCACAGTAAATTTTATATTCTGAAGTTCTGTTAAATAATACTATAAAACGAATTATATATCACCGTTTCTTAAAGGTAAATGAAAGTCAAAGTCAGTTTAACAAGTTAGTATAATCATGCAATGCATTGATTATGATACGCTTTCCAGCATACCAGAAATCATTACTCAAGTACCAGAAATAATTACTCAAGTTATGAGGATAATGGCTGTAGAATAAATATCGCTCCTGTGCCCTGACCTTTGACCCCATTTCTATGATATCAAACAGGATTGGTACAGTATACCTCCGGAACAACATACTTAAGTTTTGTCGCAATAGAAGCATTTTTACTCAAGTTATGAGGAAAATGGCTGTGGAATAAAGCTAGCTCCTGTGCCCTGACCTTTGACCCCATTTCGACGATATTCCACAGAATTGGGCCAGTATATCTCCGGAACAACATACTAAAGTTTTGTCGCAATAGAAGCATTTTTACTCACGTTATTACTCAAGTTATGAGGATAATGGCTGTTGAATAAATCTCGTTTTTGTGCCCTGACCTTTAACCCCATTTCGATGATATTTGACAGAACCGGTTCAGTACATCTCCGGAACAAAATATTGAAGTTTTGTCGCAATCGAAGCATTTTTACGTAAGTTATAACGCATAAGGGCGATGAAATGGATCCCGGTCCTATAGACCTTTGACCCCATTTCGCCCATTTTCAATAAGATTCGTCCCCAGATTGTCCCATACTACATACTAAAATTTCTTCGAAATCGAACCATTTTTACGCGAGTTATCGTGCGGACAGACGGACAGACGGACAATGCTGGGGCATATACGCTTCTTCAACCTACGGTTGGAAAGCGTAAAAAATCATCATCTCGCAATTAGAGTTTTTACCTTGAACGTGAGTGCGATTTCTGAGTCTTTCTGGCTCAGACGTTATAACGCCCAGTTCCTCCTGAGTCAACCTAAACAAGGGCGGTTCCAGTTTCACTGTGAAAAGATTCTGTGGCGTAAGGGCTGAAAAATTCGACGTCTTCGAATTTGCGAAATTTCTGTATAAATACAATAAAAACTTGAAACGGACTTTTTTGAAATAAACGGAATTACTGACTACGAAAAAATGTGTAAAAATACGGCTGTCAAAAAAAACACAAAAAAAAACGGAATCTTTTAAAAACTAAAATTTCGTTAAAAGATGGACACCTACCAGCACTTTTGCCGCACGTTGTTTTTAGAAATTCTTCGTGAATTCACACCACTTATTTTTTAAAGCGTATACTTGGAACGTTTTTCTGTACTACTTGGTCACTTTATTAGAATCACCCCCATATTACGTTTGCGGAAACACACATGAGATTCTTCCGCGGATTCCCGCTTTTTTACGCTTTCCAACTGTAGGTTGAAGAAGCGTATATGCTCCAGCTTTGTCCGTCCGTCCGTCCGTCCGCACGACAACTAGCGTAAAAATGGTTCGATTTCGATGAAATTTTAGTATGTGGTAGGGGATCAGCTGGGGACGAACCCTATTGAAAATGGGACAAATGGGGTCAAAGGTCACGACGTAGGAGCGGGATCCATTCCATTGCACTTATACGTCATAACTTGCGTAAATATGGTTCGATTTCAATGAAATTTTACAATGTGGTAGAGGACCACCTGGGGACGAACCCTATTCAAAATGGGTGAATTGGGGTCAAAGGTCAGGACATAAGAGCGGGATGCATTCCATTGCCTTTATGCGCCATAATGTGCGTAAAAATGGTTTGATTTCGATGAAATTTCAGTATGTGGTAGGGGACCACCTGGGGATGAACCCTACTGAAAATGGACGAAATGGGGTCAAAGGTCAGGACATAGGATTGCGATCCATTCCATCTCCCTTATTCCATATTATCAAGGTGGACGTCAAGTAATTTTGCTTCCTATACTTCCAATGGAAAAAGTTTTGTACACATTTCCTTCACAAATAATGTGTTCCCAAGGATGAAAATTTGAACATCGATTAAAATTACTTTATATTATAATTTGGAATACTTAATATTTTCTAAAACATAACCATAATTATATTAAAAATCAATAACTTTTCCTTTGGTGGTGTTGAAACCAGAAAAAGAATGGCGCGACCTGAACTTTGATGACGTCAGTAGACAAACAAATGTTGGATTGCATAATTATGGTTATGTTTTAGAAAATATTAGGTATTCCAAGTTATAAAATGAAGATATTTTAATCAATGTTGAAATTTTCATCCTTGTGAACGCATTAATTGGGAAGAAAAAGATTGCGCGACCTGTATTTTCATGACGTCAGCAGTCAAACAAATGTGCGGATCCTATTAAAGTTTTATGACGTCACACTTTTGCTAGCAGATGGCCGCGATTCCCATCTGCCTCATTACGTCACGCGTTGTGTGCGTATGTTCGTCTGCACGATAACTCGCGTAAAAATCGTTCGATTTCGATGAAATTTTAGTATGTGGAAGGGAATCACCTGGGAAGGAACCCTATTGAAAGTGAACAAAATGGGGTCAAAGGTGAGGACAAAGGAGCGGGATCCATTCCACTCTTCTTATGCGTCATAACTAACGTAAAAAAGATTCAATTTCGATTAAATATTAGTATGTGGTAGGGGATCACCTGGGGACAAACCCTATTGAAAATTGGCGAAATGAGGGTCAAAGGTTAGGAGCGGAATCACTTCCATCGCCATTATGCATCATAACTTACGTAAAAATGTTTCGATTTGGACGAAATGTTAGTATGTTGTAGGGGTCTGCGCCTGGGGACGAAAATTGAAAATGGGCGAAATGGGTCAAAGGTTAGGACAAAAAAGCGGGGTCTATTCCATAGCCCTTATGCATCATAACTTAGGTAAAATTGCTTCGATTGCGACAAAACTTTATCATGTTATTTCGGAGGTATACTGAACCAGTTCTGTTGAATATTATCGAAATGGGATCAAAGGTCAGGGCGTAGGAGTGAGATTTATTCCACAGCCATTTTATGATTTCTAGTATGTTGGAAAGCGTATCATAATCAATGCATTGCATGATTTTACTAACTTGTTTTGTTGTCATTAGGAACATACTTGAGATAGAAGCAAAAATGAAGAGAAATATTTTGGGGATTAATGGGTGGAGGGGATCGTTTTCCATCTGGGAAGAGTATTTCATCTTCGAAAACGGAAGTGAAGATTTTCCCCGTGATCGCAGTTTCTTTTTTCTCACTATGTTGGCTCTGACCCCAATATTGTTGTTAAATATCCTTTTATTGGATAAATGCTTATGTTTCAACAGGCAAAGTCATCGCTATTTTCATGTTTTTCTTTAATTAGCTTACAGCAACCGAAAAATTGCATTTCGACACCGCTGGAATCGAACCCCAGATCTCTCACCGTAGCGTAAGGCGAACGCACTTACTCATAGCGTAAGTGCGTTCGCCTTACGCTACGGTGCCAACAATCCACGGCGCTATGTGTGCTTATCTGTCAGCATCTGATTTCACAAATCCGTATGGATGGGTTCAGCAACTCAGACGTCTCCATCTGGTGGAGCTTAACGGAGAATATCCATTGAGAATATTAACATCAAGATGCCCCACCAGATGGAGACGTCTCAGTTGCTGACCCTATCCTTAAGGATTTGTGAAGTCAGACACTGACAGATAAACACACATAGCGCCGTGGATTGTTGGCACCGTAGCGTATGGTGACGTCTCAGTTGCTGAGCCCATCTCTACGCATTTGTGAAGTCAGATGCTGACAGATAAGCACACATAGCGCCGTGGATTGTTGGCACCGTAGCGTAAGACGAACGCACTCGGCTAGTTATCGAGATATCTGGACTTCACAGTAGCGTAAAGCGAACGCACTGGG
Organism: Macrothele yani; assembly: GCA_039090855.1. Lineage (NCBI taxonomy): Eukaryota > Metazoa > Arthropoda > Arachnida > Araneae > Macrothelidae > Macrothele > Macrothele yani. The sequence continues at coordinate 153,679,310 of CM077001.1, read as the reverse complement.
CTAGTTATAGAGAGATCTGGGGGAACGCACTGGGCTAGTTATCGCGAAATCTCGATCCTAGCCGTGCCGAAATTCAATTTTTCGGTTGTTGTGTGTTAATTAAAGAAAAACGTGGAAGAAGCGATGGATTTGCTTGTTTACATTGTCTCCACGTATTTAGAAGATTTTCACCGTTTCTGTTTCAGCTTGAAACTGTGGGTAACGATTTCCGAAAACCGAAATTAAGATGACACGAAGATTTCCAGGCATGAGATTCTTCTGAGGTTTCGAGGAATTCCGCCATTTCCATTATCATTTAGAGGCATTCTCGAGATCAATGCAGAACTGAACAGAAATTTGGAGAAGATTGGAGGTGGGGGGGGGGTTGTTTTCCGTTTGAGCACGAAATTCCATCTTTCGAAGCTTTCGAAAACGTTAAGAGTGAGGATTTCTCCCGTAATGGTATTTTTTTCTCGCGATGTTCTTTCTGTCTAGTATTGTTCATAAGTATTCCATTAATATTATCCAGTATTGTTCATTTCATTCCATTAATATTTTGTTAGCCAAAACGTTTGTTCGGTTTTTAAGTAAAAATAAAAGACACATTTTTCATTTTCACCAGTAACTTTATTGAACAACGTATTCACCGTTTTGTTCCACTACTTTCTACCATCTTTCAGCCAACTTCATAATGCCATCTTCCCAAAACTTTTTTCATCTTTTTGAGCAAAGAACTGTTCCTGGTGCCTGTTAAAGTCTTCCATGGAATTAATTTTTTTTCCATTAAGAGAACTTTGTAAAGACCAGAATGCCGTCCCGGTGGCGCAGTGGTCTAAGCGCTGGATTATGACCATTCGTCTGAGAAGAGTCCGGGTTCGAATCCCGGTGAGGCATGGATGTTGTGTTTGTCTTACGGCGCTGGCTCTCTCTCTTGCCTGGAGTCAGTGGCTCTAAATTAGGGACGGGCGACTGCTTATAGCCCATTGAGTTGCTCACGGTGGTCGTTAAAGCTGGAAAAAAAAAGAACAAAAAACCAGACCGAAATAAATGGAAATACGAAGGTGCAAGTCTGGTGAATACGGCGGATGAATCAGGACTTCACTGCCAAACTGTAACAGTTTTTGCCTGGTCATCAAAGAAACGTATGGTCTTGCGTTATCCTGGTGGATGATTATGCATTTTCTGTTGACTAATCCCGGACGCTTTTCGTCAAGGGCTGCTTTCAGTTGGTCTAATTGGTAGCAGTGCTTGTTGGAATTAATGGTTTGGTTGACTGGAAGGAGCTCATAATAGAGGATCCCCTTCCAATCCCACCATATACACAACATCACCTTCTTTGGGTGAAGACCGGCCTTCGGTGCGGTTGGTGGTGGTTCGTTTTCTCTTGCCCCCTGATCTCTTCCGTTCCACATTATTATACAGTATCCACTTTTCATCACCCGTCACAATTTAAATAAACAAGTACACCTATCTTTCCATGTTTTAGCAACACACAGCAAGCGAAAAATTGTTATGCGGCCCCAGCAATGGCCGAATCTCGCCCTTTGGATTTACCTGCTATAATTAATACAGTATATAGCCAGTGCCGTTAATGCCCACCAGATGGAGACGTCTCAGTAGCTGAGCGAAAGCCATCTTCATACCTCACCAGGCCTGCAACAAGGTCACATGGCTTGCACGTGACGTCACAATCGCAGGGCTACTCCTTTTCAGTAGACCTACGGACTTGACTCGTTTCGTAGTTTGTTTACGCTTTCCAACCGTAGGTTGAAGAAGCGTATATGCTCCAGCTTTGTCCGTCTGTCCGCACGATAACTCACATAAAAATGGTTCGATTTCGATGAAATTTTAGTATGTGGTAGGGGACCACTTGGGGACGAACCCTATTGAAAATGGACGAAATGGGGTCAAAGATCACGCCATAGGAGCGGGATCCATTCCATTGTCCTTATGCCCCATAACTTGCGTAAATATAGTACAATTTTCACGAAATTTTAGTATGTGGTAGGGGACCACTGGGGACAACCCCTATTGAAAATGGGTTAAGTGGGGTCAAAGGTCAGGACATAGGAACGGGATGCATTGCATTGCCCTTATGCGTCATAACTTGCGTAAATATGGTTCAATTTCGATGAAATTTTAGTATGTCGTAGGGGACCACCTTGGGACGAATCCTATTGAAAATGGACGAAATGGAGTCAAAGGTCACGACATAGGAGTCAAATCCTTTCTATTGCCCTTATGCGTCATAACATGCATAAATATAGTTTGATTTCAATGAAATTTTAGTATATCTTAGGGGACTACATGAGAACTAACCCTATTGAAAATGGGTTAAGTGAGGTCAAAGGTCAGGACATCGGATCAGGATCCATTCCATCTCCCTTATGCGTTATAACTTACGTAAGAATGCTTCGATTGAGACAAAACTTTATCATGTTGTTCCGGAGATATACTTTACCGGTTCTGTTGAATATCATCGAAGTGGAGTCAAAGGTCAGGACACTGGAGTGAGATTTGTTCTACAGCCATTATCCTCGTAACTTGAGTAATAACTTGAGTAATGATTTCCAGTATGTCGGAAAGCGTATCATAATCAATGCATTGCATGATTTTACTAACTTGTTTCCTGATTGTTGCTGTATTAATTTGCTTTGCATTTGAATGTCTACTGCATATTGTAACAACCGAAATACGAAAGAAATAAAATGAAATGACATTCCGAGATGAGAAAATATCCTGTGGGGAAGATTTCGGATGTTTAGATAGAAAATGATGATTGCTCTCGATGCCTGTAGGCTTGATGGAATAATGACTGAGTTACTAAAGTGCGCAATTTAGTGCAAAAGTTTAGAATGCTGACATGGATAAAATGTCTGACGACGAAAAGAATTTTTATGGCTCATTAAAACCTGATGAATCTCTCGCCGTGACACTTTTTCTTAACTGAAATCTTTAAAAACAAAACATTCAGAACGAAACTAATGGAAGATATGAAAAATTACACAAAAAGAAAGGCAACGATTTCAGGTTTTCCAACAGCAAGACGGATGGAATTAATGCTTGTAATACTGAAGCAATACAAGCACTTCGTGCTAGTAGCCACCCAAGACAGAGCACATCTATAACAGTCGTCAATAAAGTTCCTAAAGTAAAATATTTAGTTTTACTGATTCACCTTTCTACCCAAGAAAGGAAATAATTTTATTTCTCTGTAAAGTTTTCTTTTTTTATTCCCGTGCTTCTAATTTTCAGTTTTCCTTTTCACTAGGACTTTCTTCTCAATGCCTCTTTTTCATACTCACGTTCTCAGTTTTCTGCTTTTGGCACCTCTCTTGGCTTTTTTTTTGTCTCTTTTCTCTCTTTCGTGTTTTTAATATTATGCAATTCTCAAAAATGTTTCTCTCTGTATTACCATTGTTCTCTTAATTTTCTGCTTTTTCTTCATCTACACTTTTTTGTTTTCCCTTCCTCCTTTCTTTTCCCTTTTTCTTTATTTCTCTTTCGTTATTCCTACCTTCTTCATCTGGTCTCTCGATTTAACTCTTTCTCTGTCGTGTTTATTAACTTTCGGTCATCTTGTTCCTTCCTTTCGCTGTTTCCCTTTCAGTTGTTCTAGCTCATCCTTCTTTCTCTCTTCACCTTCTCCATTTTGATTTTCTGCTTTGTCTTTCTGTCAATCATTTGCTCTCTCTTTCTCTCTCTGTCTTTTCCTACATCCACCTCCCTCTCTATTTTCCATTTACTATTGCTTCCTTTTGTGGGCGGAGATTCGTTCTTTTTTATCTTGTTTCTTCATCTTTTTCTTTTACTCGCTCTCTTCCTCGTCTCTCTCTCTCCCTTTCAGTCTATCTTGCCCACTTTCCGTCTCTCCATTTTTGCTCATCTTGTTCCCCCTTTTGCTGTTTCCCTTTCACACCTTTTATCTCATCTTATTATTTCTGTCTTTCTCTCTTCCCCTTTTCACTTTCAATTTTCTGTTTTTCTTTATGACCCTCATCCTCTCTCTTTTTTCCCTACCGCCCCCCCCAAAAAACTTTTCCATTTATTATTGCTTCCTTTTTGCGCTGTTTACTCGTTCTGTTTCATCTTGTTCCTTCCTCGCTTCCTTTCACTCTTTCTCTCTCTCCCTCTCCGTCTGTCTTGACAACTTTCCTTCTCTCCTTTTTTCTTTTTTCATCACTTTCTTTTTTCCCTTTTTCTTCTGAGAAAGAAACGAAAGGCAGCAGGAGAAAGAATCGCCTTTCGATGTTTCTCTGCCTTTTTGTCTCTCACTGTCTGACTGTTTCATTTTATTCCCTCATATTGTCTGTACCTTTTTCACCCTGTCCCTCGAGCTCTGTTGTATACGTATGCATCTCGTCTCTCTCTAACCCATTTCCTACCGTTTTCTCCGTGTAAGTTTTCCTTCCCTTTGTTCTGTGAATTATTTTCTCTCTCTTTCGCTTCCTGAATATTTCTGTATCCCAATGATTTCTGTCTTTCTATTCCTCACCTTGTTTCTTAAAGCTTATATACGTATATCTTTCCTTTTGCCGCAGTCTCTTTACGTTTCGACATTTTCATCTCTGCTTACGTTTCTCTTTCTATTGCTCTTATTTTTTTTTCTATCCCTCCTCTTGCTTTCTGTTATTTTTTTGCTTTATATGTTTTTTTTCTCTCACCTTCGCTGCTTCTCTCAGTTGCTCTTGATATATGCTTCTTTATGTTCCTTTTTTTCTTGCTTTCCTTTGTCACTCTTCCTGGATGCATTCTTTCCTCTGACTTTCTGTCTGTTTCTTCTCCTGTGTTTATCTCTCTCTCTCTCTTTCACTCTCTCTCTCTTTCACTCTCTCTCTCTCTCTCTATGGGTATTTTCTTTCCAGTTCCCCTTCTTGTCTTTGCTGTTTTTATCTTTCAGTTACTTTTGTCTCTTTTTTGTGTTGCTTCGATATCTTTCTATCTCCAGCTGTTTGGATTTCATTATCTCTCTCTGGCTCTTTTTGTATTTCTCTGTGTCTCTTTATCTTCCTCTTTGTCTCTGCGTTCCCACCACCATCTCTTTCACTCGCTCTCTCTCTACCTCGCTATTATTCAGTGTATCACTTTCTGTCTGTGTATCTCCTGCTCCCTTCTGCCTTTGTATTCTTCTCTCTCTCACTCTTTTTTTTTCTTCTTTCCATATATTTCATGGACTTTTTGTTTCTCTCTCTCTCTCTCTCGTTCAGACACAGTAAACGAACCTTATGTCTCTATTCCAGGAGTGCATTTTCCACCATTTTTGAGTCGTAGCTACAGATTGGGCACACGCTTTAGAAAATATCAAAAGCATATATTCTCGATTCGACAGCATCCATGCATGGCATGCGGGCATCATTTGCATGTGGTGTGACGTCGTCTGATTCAGGGCTCTGCATGCACCTCGTTCGTTCCTGGAGGAGTCAAGGTCATCTTGAAAGCAAGGCCGATCAATCACAGGATTCCCAGAAACGAGCGCCTTCAACGGCAGCGGCACGCAGACGTCTTAACGTAGTAGTACCTGCAGCGTCGTCCTTTCTCAGCGCGAAATATTCCAGCAAATGTTTCGGCGATCTTTCACGGCATAGCGTGAACATCACACCCACCCAAACACACACACACACACATACACACACAAGTAGGATATTTTCGAGGTGACAGAACTCGTTGGATTCAAGAGCGCTGCAGGTTTCGAAGCTGTGAAGCTCTTTTCATACATTTGCAAGCATTATAAGATACTTTTACGTGATACGCACTTCAACTTGAAACGACTCAACACGCTTTATTATTCATAGAAACAAACATGCGTCATCTTGATTTATCGGACGGTTTGGAGAAAGATGCAAGCGGCAGTGGACGTATACATATGTGGGGAAGCTTCTCCAGGGATCTAAGCTTGAAAGAGACATAAAACAAAAATGAACGAAGCTACATGAAAAATAAGGGTGGGGTTTAGACTGAGAGTGGGGAGGGTTAGAAAAGTAATGAGACTCCTCACACTGCTCAAGACCCGCAAATTCTTGAGTTTTAGGCACCGTTTGTTTCTAGAAGTAATCCCCTTCATATGCCGCAGAATGTGCCGTCAAATGCACACGAGAGGACTGAGAAAATTAAGGTAACCACTCGTATTACTCAACTTCAAAGACTTGTACGGCGTTTCTTTTTCAAAGTGACGCCCTTCGCATTCCTTACATTTCTTGCATACAGAAATGAAGAGAAGTTCCAAAAGTAATGAGACTGTTCAATATCTGAGGCTTTGGTAACTAATCTGTTTTTCGTTTGTTTGTTTCTTTCGGAGTTTAATGACCACCATGAGCAACTATTAGGATTATATAGGCAGTTGGCCATCCCTATTTAGGAGAACCGGTTCGGCGTTCCTTTTTCGAAGTTACGGCTTTAGCATTCTGTACATTTCTTGCATGCAAAAATGAACGGGAGTTCCAAATGTAATGAGACTATTCAATATCTGAAACGTGGGTATCTAATGTGCTTTTTGTTTGTTTGTTTCGGAGTTTCAGGGTGACCATGAGCAACTCTTAGAGTGATAGGCAGTCAGTCGGCTGTTCCTAATTTCGGATCACAGGTACGGAGTTTCGTTTTTAAGTTACGAGTTACGCCCTCAGCATTTCGTACACTTCTTGCATACGGAAATGAAGGGGAGTTCAAAAAGTAATGGGTGTATTCAGTATGTGGAGATTAGATATCTAATTTGTTTTTTGTTTGTTTGGGAGTTTAATGACCACCGTGAGCAACTCTTAGGATTATACTGTATAGGCAGTCGACCATCCCTAATTTAGGGCCACCTGTTCTAGCACAGGGGCACAGCCAACGCATCGGATTAACACACCACCCTTCACTGAAAAAAATAAAAAATAAAAATAAGAGGTGCGAACTCACAGAAAATTTCTGACGTGCAGCAAAGTTGATGGGTAGGTCTCCAGCTTTTAAGGAAATTTCCTTTTTGAAAAGTTTCTTCTTTCATTTACGGAAACTTTAGTATTTTGACAGATTTTCGTTATCACCAATTCCGTTTTTTATTAACGCGCAAAGTGAAGGAATCTTTTCTCTGGAAGGTAAAGTAAAGAACTCCACCAACTCTGCACGAAAGTAAAGAACTCCACCAACTAAGCTAGCAAGACACGTACCACCAGCTCACGTTTAAGGTATAAATGAAGAGGACTAGCGTCGCACGATGATGAAATGTTTTTCGCTATGAATGTGGGTTAATTAGTCACCTTATTTTCTGTACGAGGGTATCAATCATCTTAAGAGGTTTATAATAACTTTATTTTTTTATAGGAAGACGTAAAAAAATTACATTTGTTTTGTCCTCATGATTTTTCAAAACAACAGAATGCTTGGAACTCGAGATTTTCCAAACTGACAATGACTTTCAGTTATGTTTAAGAAAAGGTGAAATGTGCTACTTCATAGAATTGCTTCATAAACCCCTCAATAAAATGTTACTCTTGATAGTCATAATAGGGGGTCTGCAAACTGATACATTGACATACAGTCAATCGTATCAGGAGTGGTGTATGGTTGAACGTAGCCCTGGTTCAAAACCATTCATGAGGCCTCCTCCACAGACACACACACACACACACACACACACACACACACACGAAATCTTGAGATCTTTGTTTGAACATCGTTCATATGGATAATGTACGTAGGTCATACTGAAAGTAATGAGCAAAGCTACATTACATAGGCAGATTGCGCGTTGGGAGAATGACAGTTCGTGGACCTGTCCCGGAAATTCGTCCAATGACGAGTGGTCTAATGTCGATTCGTCCAATATCGTTTGGTCCAATGTAAGATGAGTCCAATGCTTATTCGTCCAAATGTACGATTGGTCCAATGCCGATTCGTCCCATGGTACGATTGGTCCAATGCAATGCCGTTTGGTCCAATGGACCATTCGTCCCGTGTAAGACAAGTCCAATGCCAATTCGTCCAATGGTACGATTGGTCCAATGCCGATTCGTCCAACGGTACGATTGGTCCAATGCCGATTCGTCCAACGGTACGATTGGTCCAATGACGATTCGTCCAATGTAAGATAAGTCCAATGCCGATTCGTCCAATGTAAGATAAGTCCAATGCCGATTCGTCCAATGGTACGATTGGTCCAATGCCGATTCGTCCAACGGTACGATTGGTCCAATGCCGATTCGTCCAACGGTACGATTGGTCCAATGCCGATTCGTCCAATGTAAGATAAGTCCAATGCCGATTCGTCCAACGGTACGATTGGTCCAATGCCGATTCGTCCAATGTAAGATAAGTCCAATGCCGATTCGTCCAACGGTACGATTGGTCCAATGCCGATTCGTCCAATGTAAGATAAGTCCAATGCCGATTCGTCCAACGGTACGATTGGTCCAATGCCGATTCGTCCAATGTAAGACAAGTCCAATGCCAATTCGTCCAATGGTACGATTGGTCCAATGCCGATTCGTCCAACGGTACGATTGGTCCAATGCCGATTCGTCCAACGGTACGATTGGTCCAATGCCGATTCGTCCAATGTAAGATAAGTCCAATGCCGATTCGTCCAATGTAAGATAAGTCCAATGCCGATTCGTCCAATGTAAGATAAGTCCAATGCCGATTCGTCCAATGGTACGATTGATCCAATGCCGTTTAGTCCAAGGACTATTCGTCCAATGTAAGATACGTTCAGTGCCAATTCGTCCAATGGTACGATTGGTCCAATGCCGATTCGTCCAATGCCGTTTGGTCCAATGTGAGATAAGTCCAATGCCGATTCGTCCAATGTGAGATAAGTCCAGTGCCGATTCGTCCAATGGTACGATTGGTCCAATGCCGATTCGTGCAATGGTATCATCCTACCAACGACCAATTCTTTTTTCAATTTAGGAAAGGAGTAAAAATTTAAGTTATTTTCCTCTCTAAATCCTTTTGAAAAATGATTTCAATATAGTATTTGGAATTTGAAAACATTTTATAAACCTGATAAAAGGCTCAACGGAACATATCTCAGCTGTTCACAAAGCACCTAGCCAGCTGGCCTTTATGGAATATTTTAAGTTACAACCTAAATATTTGGTATTTGTAAACATTTTATAAACCCAATAAAAGGCACTCAGCGTTTCATTTCTCAACTCTTTACAAGGCACCTATGCTTAGGCCCTATGAATTAATATTTAGTGCCTGAGTAAAGGCTAACTAATTAACTTGACTTAATGTGCAAACTTTGTGTGTATGACATCGGTGGAATCAAAACTGTTAAAAAGGCCTAGGCCTAGCGCCTATGAATTAATATTTATTGCCTAAGTAAAATCGCAATGTTATTAATTTGACTTGATGCTTAAACGTTGTGAACATGACATCAGTAGAATAAAAACTGTTAAAAAGGCCTAGGGCCTATGAATTAATATTTAGTGCCTAAGTAAAGGCGCAGTATTACTAATTTGATTTTGTATGTAAACGTTATGAATATGACATAGGCAAAATAAAAAAAAACTGTTAAAAAGGCCTAGGTCTGAACTCCGTCCAGTTTTCCAGTGGCCACTTAGCCAAACCCCACTGCATGCTACAAACGAGTAGGTACCGATTAATCCTTTTCCGTTTCATTTTCTGCTAAAATTGTGCCGTTTCATCCTCGGGTTTTGACAGGAGTGGCGATTCGTTCATGCACACAGGAGTAGGTACCGATTCATTCTTTACCGCTTTCTTTAATATGTAGGTTGCGAAGTCAAAGATTGTAATTACCATTACAATCAATCTCTATGGCGTAAAGTTCAAAATTTAGGCCTAACATTAGAATACATAAAAAATGAAGACATCAAACGTCATATACGAATGTCTTCAGCTCTTGCATTCATTCCACCCACTTGTGTAGACGATGAATTTTTAGCCATAATGGAGGATGCTCCCACAAATGATGCTATTTAAGAGTTTAATAATTTTATGGTAGATTAGTGGATGGACAATCCTGTTATTGGTCGTTATGGAACTGTTATAAAGAGCGTCACAGAAAGACAAATTCCGTAGAATCGTGGCACGACAGATAGAGATTAAATAAATTATAACGAAGTAAATTTCTCCGTCATTTTTATCCGCGCCAGGATTCGAACACGGGTCCCCTCATTCCGGAATAAGTTGCTCTACCAATTAAGCTACGCGGACGTTTTATTCTGATTCCTATCTGCCTTTATGTCGTGTGCGTCCTTCTGGCAGGTACGTCACATCTCCTGGTACGTTACATCATCTCCCCCTTATTTTTTTTTTGAAGTGCTGGAGAAAGGATTCTCTTATTTTTCCTATCTCACGGTGTGGAAAGAACATCACACCAATGCGAGATTTTGAACGGTCGGGTCATCCGGATAGTTCGGGCGCCATTATAACGAAGTAAATTTCTCCGTCATTTTTATCCGCGCCAGGATTCGAACCCTGGTCCCCTCATTCCGGAATAAGTTGCTCTACCAATTGAGCTACGCGGACGTTTTATTCTGATTCCTATCTGCCTTTATGTCATGTGCGTCCTTCTGGCAGGTACGTCACATCTCCTGGTACGTTACAAAATCTGTAAGAAAATCACATCCGAATATATTAGAACTTTTTATTAAGTTAAAAGATCTATGGCATTCAAAGAAAATAACATGAACTTAATATGCCTACAAAAAAAAAAAAAGAAAATATATATATATAAACTTGGATAAAATAATTAAGAAAACGGTTCATGATTTCGAAACCGGAAAGAAGACACTAATTAAATGCTTACGTGCTTTCGCATACACAGTGAAACTGCAATAATATGTTAGATAAGTTCTTAAAATTGACCAATCACAGCTATTTTCACTGCATTTTTCTAACAAAGATTTTTCCTGCATTTGTGACAAGAAAAATTGAAAAAAGATGGAGTAGTCTCAGAAACCATGAAAATAATTTTTGGGGAACAAAGTCGGACACCTCCGCGTGGTGTTCCCTGGAAACGTAATATGCGGCTAAAACTCTGAGTAAAACTAAATAACGAGTAAATAACACGGACTCAAATAACACATTTTATTAAGCGACTCGGAAAATGTAGGGGGGGGGGGGGGTGAGCGGACGAATCATCACTCCTGTTAAAACCCGAGGATGAAACGCCACGATTTTGAGCAGAGGATAAATCGGAACGTCACCCTACAAACAGAAACGGGAAATTAGTCTTTTTTATATTTTAATGCAAGAGAAAAATATCGAAGTTGATTGAATGGCTCGTACATCACACTAACTTCACACGGCAGCGAGGACAGTACAACAAGAAAAAAAGATTCCGGAAAAAAATCTGTAACCACAATATTACGCAAGAAATGTAACATTATTTTACATTCTTTGGACTACTGGTACTTACACTGAAGAGCAATTGAATTACAGATACCTGTCTAGTAAAGTGTAGCACCACCTTTCGTCCTGATGACGACGGTGATTCGTCTCGGCATGGACTCGACAAGACACCGGAAGTGTTGGGAGCAATACAGATCCACGGCCCCTGAACAAGCTCCCACAGTTCACGAATATTTCATGGAGGGGGTCAGAGCCTCGAACATATCTCTTGATAGCAACCCAGATGTGCTCGATGGGATTGAGGTCAGGTGAACTAGCTGACGAAGGAAGCGAGGTCACGTCGGTGGAGTGTTCATCCAACCATTCGGATACAATTCGGGAGATGCATTGTCTTGGTGCAGGATGAGGTCCCCAGTGGGATGTTGAAGACGCACAAACGGGAGCAAATGTTTGTCCAGGATAACCCGGTAACGTTGATCTGTGAGGGACGATGTCACACGTACCAGGGGTCCCATTTCAGTCCACGTAAACAGTCCCCAGACGAGAATGCCACCCCCACCAGCTTGAAGAGTACCCTGCCGGCAAGAAGAATCCATCGCTTCATGTGGTTTGCGCCGTACTCGTATCCTGCCATCCGCGTGTACCAACGTGGACATCGACTCATTAGTCCAGGCAACATTTTTCCATATGTCTAGGGTCCAGTGGCGATGTTTCCCGCGACCATGCTAATCTTTGCACCCTGTGATGTGCGGTCAGCAGCGGTACCCTCGTGGGACAATGGCTTCTGTACCCCATAGCGAGGAGATGGTTCTGGATGGTGTGGCTACTTACACATTTTTGTGCACCAGCGTTAAATTGCCGAGTGATTTCTTGCACTGTGGCCTGTCTATCCCCTGTTACAATGCGAGCTAGCCGACGATGACCCCGCTCATTCACACGCTGTTTTCCACGGCAGTTGGCTCTTTCAAGGATGGTTTTACCGGATTTAATGTACTCACGGTGCACCCGTAACACAGTGGCTCGTGAAAATCCCAGTGTCTGCACGACTTCCGAGATGGAGTGACCCATTCGTCGCGTCCCGACAATTTGCCCACGATCAAATGCGTTTAGATCCTTCGTCTTACCCATACTGCGCCCGACTCTTACTGATTCCCGTCGCATCACTCCTTATATTGTCGGATCGCTGCATACGTCATGTCGTTTCCGTTTACAGGGCCGCCCACAGCGCCACATTTGCATAACGCCATCTGTCTCTAATTCAATTGCTCCTCAGTGTACATACAACATCGAAGAAGAATCAAAACGGATGAGATTTGTTTCTCACGAGCAGCAGCACTTCGGACAAGTCAGACGAAATTGGATTAATCGTACCATTGGACGAATCGGCAGTGGGCCAATACTCTCGTTGGACGAATCGTACCAGACTCTTTTTGGACAGGTAGTGCCATCTCTCGTTGTTGTCATGAATGCTATAAGACGTCCAGCATCAGTCATGTGACCAAACGGACGCGAGAAAGGATGGCCGACAGTGATACATCGTTCTGTCAGCGTGCTGTGATTCAGTTCCTTGTGAAAGTGGAAATTCCAGCTTCCGACATTTACCGTAGTGCAGCAGTGTTGGAAGATGGGTGAAACATTAAGGTAAAAACTAAGCATTTTTCATCGTCATTTTTCGAAGCAACAAAATGCTTTCCAACTTGATTTTTTAAACTGACAATGTCTTTCAGTCATTTTTAAAAAAGGTGAAATGTACTCTTTTACAGTATTATTTCACACACACACACACACACACACACACACACCTTAATATAAAATTCACTCTTAACAGCTATAATAGTTTTTGTCTTAAGTTGTCCAAAGACTGACACATAGACATTGTACCATCTGTACAACTGTACAATAAGTTAAGTACCCGGTTTCTTACAGTAACGCAATAGCCAGTGCACAAAATAGGGGAGAGGAGAAGAAATATCCTGTGCCACAATAAACAAAATTTATGCGATATGCTATTCGCAATATCAGATCTTGTACGGAACTTCAAAGTTTGACAAACGATTGAAATTTAAAAGTTAATCAAACCTCAAGTATTCTCACCAATCGCTCTTATTACCGGTAATTTCTCGTTGTACAGATACGGAAAAAGTGAAAACGAAGTTTTTCCGTTAACATACGAAAGGAATTGCGGAAAGGTTTCTGAAAATTCAGAATTTTCCGTTAAAACATCTCTGAAACGGTAATTTACCATCAATATAAGAAAGAAACTGTGGAAAGGTTTCTGAAAATTCAGAATTTTCCCGTGGTACGAAAAATTCCGTGAAATTCAGGTTTCTTTCTATCATTTCACGGAAAAGGTTGTATCAGAAATATGCTTCGTTAATCCACGAAAAACAAAACAAACGGAAAGTGGCTCGTGAATTTCAAAAAATGTTTTACAGTGTAACTAACATCGTGTGTGCACAGCGTTCTTTTTTCTCGTGTTCACTTTCTGTTAATGTGTTCCTAGTCTGTAAACTATCCTCATTTGTGTCCACATTCAATGCTATGCTTTTATTGCATCGTTCTATAAGTACTGCATGTTTCGTAGTTGGAAGATACACTTAATTCTGTATTAATTTTATCAATTTCTTTGTTTATCTGGTGTTCACACGAGTTTTGCCATTAATGATTTTTAGGTGTTCTGTAGAGTGTCCAGTTTTGTGATAGGTTGTACTGTACACCATATTCTATGAGTCCTCCTCTGTAATCTAATTTCAATGTGTGTTATTGTACACTCTGTATGTAATACTTGTCCTACCTGTCATGGTTTTGCGCCTTCCATGTTGAATAAATTTACTGCGCAACTTTTGTCCCTTTATTTGCTTTCACTATCATTCGTATTACTCTACACCGATGGGCCACTGCATTATGACCACCCCCAGCCTAGAGAAACAGTGCGCCTGGAGACCGAACGGTGGCGCAGATGAAGTTCACAGAGCAGTATATATACAACCCGAGGACCGGCTATCGGTTAGTAGAGAGTTCGAAGTCAAAATGGCAAAAGCTGCCGATTTATCGGAGTTTGATAAAGAGAAAATTGCGACGGCATGGCGCCTCGGAACTGCGATTTCGGAAACGGAGCGGCTTGTGAGTTCTTCACGTGCCGCTGTAGTGAGTACGTATCAAAAGTGGTGCGCAGATGGCCAAACGACCAACCGTCGTCCATCTGTGTCGTCCGCAGCTCATTGATGCCAGAGGGAAGCGGAGAATGTCGCGCATTGTTCACAGCGACTGCAGGGCCACAGTACGACAAATCAACCTCAGCTACAACAATGGTGATCAGGGCAATATGTCACAGCACACGGTTTATCGCAGCCTTTTGCGCATGGACCTACGTAGCCGAAGACCCAGCCGGGTCCCCATGCTCATTACACGTCATCGCCAACAACGCATGAAATGGCCCAAGATAATCGAGATTGGGCTGTGGATGTTTGGAAGAAAGTCGCCTAGTCTGACGAATAAAGATTCCTGGTGCATCACGTAGACGGCCGAGCGCGGAAACACCGATTACCAACGGAGGCTGTGGCACCTGGATGCACTTTTGGGCGGAAACAAGCCGGCGGCCACGGTGTTATGCTGTGGGTGATGTTTTCTTGGGACACTTTAGACCCCATTCTCCCAGTAGCACAATCCCTGACAGCTGTCAGGTATCTAAACATCGTTGCGGACCAAGTTCACCCATTCATGACAACTGTGTCTGCTGATGATGGCCATTGCCAACAGGATAATGCGCCATGCCACACTGCCAGAATCGTCAAGGAGTGGTTCGAGGAACATGCTGGTGACTTTCTGTTAATGCCCCGGCTTCCAAGTTCACCTGACATGAGCCCAGTCCAACATTTGTGGTTCGACTTTGAAAAGCGGGTTCGCGCTAAATCATCACGACCCCAAAATGTACAGAAACTGGACGACCTGCTGTTGACATGATGGTACCAGATACCCCCAGGATACCTATCGCCACCTCATCAAATCGATGCTTTACCGAGTGGCTGGTGTTTTGCGGGCTAAAGGGGGTCCTACAGCTAATTAGGTAGGTGGCCATAATGTAATGGCTCGTCGGTGTATTTTTGCAATGCAGGTGTTATCAGCTCATGTGTTTGTGAGTATGCGTTACGGGCAGCGAGACTCTCTTGTAATTTTTCTGCATTGTATCTTGCAGCAGCACTTAATTTCAATCTTTCGTGCTGGATATATGTTTCCAAATACATATATGTTTGACCAAGTAAAAATTTGAATGTTTTAATTAATGAACTTGAAACCTGTATGAAGAGAATGATATATGAATTATTCAATGCATTTTATCCCAAAATACAGCCATTACGTGTTGTACTTACCGAATGAATGTTACGAACAGAATAATGGATTTTTCCGAAGACACTTTTTCTAGGAACAGTTGACGACACAAGTGTCCTGGGTACATCATCCAGTTCCATTTGATCTGTTCGGTCTTGGTAGATGTACACCCAGTTTTCAGTTTTGCGGCATGACGTAAGGAACGCAAAATAAGTAAACAAAGTGTTTGTTAAAACAGTAAAAAAGAGAGATATCAAATAAATAAGAAAATTGTTTTTCGTTGAGGGATTTTGCAGTTTTTCCCCACAGCGTTTTCCCCCCTTGTATATATCTCCCTTTCCGGTTTTAACAATAAAGCTCGTTTGAAAAAAATAAAATCTGCTGGTTCTCACATGAGAAATACTTATAGCTTATAGCAATAATTATTATCTGTGATCTTTGCTTCCGCACAAAGGAATGATCCAATTACTCGCTAGTGTATGACAGAGTAATCAGCACCGTCTGTCTCATAACGCAGTACGTTTCTCCGATCCCAGAAGATGTTGGTATCATTCTTATTTCTCAAAAACGGAAAGGGGTTGCACCTGAAAGTGCAATATTTTTTAAGAAATCAGGGTCATCTTCTAAATGATTTTCAGCATGTCGCCAGCAAATGTCAGACCTCGAGGTTTGTTATCGTGCTGTACATCATTGTGCTCCCTTTCTCTCCAACAATATCAGCTCTCAATAATTCATTCCCTTAACTAAGCTTTATTTGTTTCTGCATAGCTTCCACTCCCCTCTATAGCGTTACATCTCTTCTCGTTATACGGGTTTCATGCATTTTATGAAGGCTAGACAGACAAAAAGTGGATATTCTGGTAATGAAACGTAAGTGTTTAACGATATCGTGCTGCACCACCATTTGCTCCTAATACAGCTTGTATTCTACGTGACATGGATTCAAAGAAATGCTAAACAGTCGCGAAAGGATCATTGCTATTCTTCATGAACGAAAGCTCCAAATTCTGTTGGGAAGGAAGAGACCATTATGTACTCCTTATTATTCGTTCAAGAGCTACCAACGGTGGTTTGGTGATATTAAAATTGTACGACGGCGCAAATAGTGCACAGTGTTGACTCTCGTCTGCAATTTTCATCCACTACGATCTGATTGCTATTTTTCATGAACGAAAGCTTCAAGTTTTGTTAGTGAAGAAGGAGGCCATTATTTACCCTTTATTCTTCGCTCAAGAGATAACCACAGTGGTTTGGTGATATTTAAATTTCATGACTGCGCAAATTGTGTGAAGTACTGAGTCTCGTCTACATTTTTCATTCACCACGATTTGATTCACCTAGATGTTGCAAGGTCGTATATGATCTGCAGAAATAGTTACTTGTAGCTGGTTGAGGTAACACTGGAACTTTTGTAAAGTAATAGTTTAAACACTGTAGCTCAGTAATTGAACTCTGATCTGTGACGGAACGGAACAACCAAACCCAGCTGGGAATTTGATTCTTGGATCCCATTACAAAAATATACGTACCCGCAGAGGTATGCCTTATAAATTCCCTCGTGAAATAAATTCTGTTAGATCCCGGATGAAAGGGAACCGTTGAAATATGCATTGTAAAACGAATTCAGCCGTGAACAAATATTAACAATTGAAAGACGAAAGTGCGGGCCATCTAGTCTGAGGTTTTCCGCACTCTCCTTGTGGTTGAGGATACAAATGCGTAGATGGTTCCTTGTGAAGTCTGCCCTGGACGCACTTCAGCCCTTATCCATATGCAGCAGAGTAATGGCAAGCCGGCTGCATTAATTTGCCAGAAACCCTCAAGGGCGTATAGTCGTCTTTGCGGCACTCAATCCCCCGTGAGCGGACAAGAATAGATGGAGATGGAAGATGAAAGACCTTTAAAAATTCACTCATGTTTGGAAGTAAACAGGGTTTCAGATAATTATTTTCAATTTGAAAAATATGGTTTTGACAAAAGCGCAAGTCTCTTTAACAGAGACTTCACACAAGTCTCTTTAAGAGAGACTTGTGTGAATTCGGTCGTGAAAAAATTCACTCATGACCAGGCTCTAAACAGGGTTTCAGATAATTATTTTCAATTTGAAAAATATGGTTTTGACAAAAACACGAGTCTCTTTAAGAGAGACCCATTTCCAACTAAATCCCCAAGGAGATCATTCTGAAAACTAAAAAGTGTGCAGTGCTACATAGCAATTTTCCCAAGCAATTAATTTTTATATTTATTTTGTCACTGATTACCTTACTGGGCAACGGTATAGGTAACTCCTCCTTGCATAGACATCCATTTTAGGTCTGCACATTATTTTGACTCATGAACAACCATTTTAACCCATGAACCAGTATTTGGTAAATCGTTTCTTTTAAGAAATTTGGCTGGGACACGGATTTCCGAATATGTCTGCCGGAGAATAGCTTTGTGCTCTGTGTTAGTCTGTGGATAAGAAAGTGGGTGTTATGGGCCATTACGATGGATACTAGTGCCTCCTTTAAGATTACAAAAGAAGAGTAATGCCTGCAAATGACCGTGAGCTCCAAGTTCAACGACCTACGTCAAACTGCACTTGACTGGACTCTTTCTTTAAAAAAAATTTCTCACACAGATATACGTGAAGCTTAAATGGTATTAACACCTATTATTCATAGGTACCGAATTAATTATTCGTTAGTTCCAAAATATTCGAACAAACGGAATACTAGAAAGTGGGCCATTTTTCGAGTGGTTCACTGAGAAATGTCCCCGTAGATAAATCCGCCCTGGTTCTGGTTTATAAAGAGTTCGATGAGCATAGGTTATGGGATTGATTTTTTTCTTGAAGTGTATCGTCGTGTACTGTCGATCAAACTTTTTTGTACCTTTTCTTCCGGGCATACAGTGGTTCACATATGGTAGCATTATTAACCACAAACTGCTCGTACGAGCCAGTCATTCCAAGGAATCTAGGTAATTCTTTTGCCATTTCTAGACGGGGAAGTTATAATGAAATCCGGGATTTGTTGTCATCAGTGACTAACACTCGAGGGGTTAATTTGTAGCTCCAGATAAACAAGCTTCTTCTTCTTCTTAGCCTTTTGACACCCACTGCAGGATATAGGCCTACACCAGTCTTTTCTAACTTCCTCGATCCTTAGCTTTAGTCGTTCATATAGCACATCTCAGTTTCTCCATCTTATTCTCTGGAGCCCTCTTTGTCTCATTCCATCTCTCGGTTACCATTCTGTTATTAATCGCGTCCATCTTCATCTTTCAGTCCTCTTACATGTCTAGCTCATCTCTACTTTGATTCTTTTATTATTTTTAAAATACCTATTATTCCATATTCTTTCTCTTATAATTTTATTTCTAATTCCATCTCTTCTTGTTATTCCTAACATTCTTCTCTCTAACTTTCTTACCGACATTTTTTTTTACGTTGTCGCTGTGTCATGCTCCATATTTCACTTCCATAGAAAAACACGGGGATAATACATGCATTGAAGATTTTCTTTCTAAACCCAATGGAAGATCACTGGTTAAATACACTGACGGAAAAAAATCCCAACACCAAGAAGGGGTTGTGTTAGATAAACGACAGTTGGTAGGCGGTGAGAGTACATTTGTAAGATGACGTCTATGCAAATATCGCGCTCGGCGCATACGTGTGGCGCTAGTAGCGCCCTCGGAACATGCAAAGCAGGTTTGCTGTTAATACGCGCTGTAACGTTCGTGAGCGTTAGTTATCGTTGAGATTCGACGTAGGGTGTTGATGTTAGTCAAGAATGCCTTTAAGAAGACGAAGAAGCCATTATCAGCAGCTCACGGAGTTTGAACGAGGTCGTGTAATAGGGCTACGAGAAGGTAAATTTTCTTTCCGCAATATTACAGAACGACTTGGCAGGAATGTAGCCACTGTGCATGATTGTTGGCAGCGGTGGTCAAGGGAAGGTACTGCCTCAAGAAGACCGGGTTCCGGCGGGCCACGTGGCACTACTGAGAGGAAGACCGCCGTGTACGGCGTATGGCAGTGGCGCATCGTACCGCGTTTGCGGCAGCAATTCCAGCTACAGTTGCCACCACAGTGACACAACGAATTGTTACAAATCGGTTACTTGAAGGACAGCTCGGAGCCAGACGCCCTGTAGCGTGCATTCCACTTACTAAAAACCACTGTCGTTTGCGCCGTCAGTGGTGTCAAGCTAGAGCTCATTGGAGGACGGAGTGGAGATCTGTTGTGTTTTCTGATGAAAGCCGGTTCTGCCTGGGTGCCAGTGATGGCCGTGTGTTGGTTAGAAGGAGGCCAGGTGAGCGCCTGCAACCAACCTGTCTGCGGCCGAGACACACTGGACCTACACCTGGAGTTATGGTCTGGGGAGCAATTTCCTATGACAGCAGGAGCACTCTCGTGGTTATCCCACGCACCCTGACGGCACAGTTTTACGTCGGTCTGGTGATTCAACCTGTTGTGCTGCCATTCATGAACAGCATTCCAGGGGTGTTTCCCAACAGGATAACGCTCGCCCACATACCGCTGTTGTAACCCAACATGCTCTACAGAGTGTCAACATGTTGCCGTGGCCTGCTAGATCAGCAGATCTTTCACCAATCGAGCACGTATGGGACATCATTGGACGACGACTCCAGCGTCACCCCCAACCAGCATTAACCGTCCCTGTATTGACCGACCAAGTGCAACAGGCATGGAACTCCATCCCACAAACTGACATACAGCACCTGTACGACACAATGCATGAACGTTTGCGTGCTTGCATTCAACATTCTGGCGGTTACACCGGTTATTAATGTACCAGCATTTCACATTTAAAATGGCTCTTCTCGCGCTTACATTAAGCTGTGATCTTGAAACCTTAATCGATTAAATATGTTACCTATACAAATGTATTGCCGCCATTTCATTCCTCTACATCAATTTTTTCGTGGTGTTGGGATTTTTTTCTGTCAGTGTAGGTTTTAAGTATCCAAAAGGCTCTATTACCTTGGATAATTCTTCAATTGAATTCACTTTCTTGTCTTTCTTTAAAACTGCTTAGTTGACCTGAATAGATGTATTCCTCTATTTTTCCAATTTCTTTTCCTTCTATCAAAATCTTTTCTGTATCCTCTATATTTTTCATATATTTAATTTTTGCTGTGTTTATTGTCAGAGCTGTTTTAAGACTTTCCATCCATAAATCCTTTACCATACATGTTCTGCATTTCTCTATTGCTAGTTGCAGTGATGACTATGTCATCAGCAAATCTTAAGATAAACAAGCTGATTTCGTCCAAATTTGATTTTACCGGGTTTTAATGTGAGACCAGTATTATGCAATAATCCGAACACCTATTCTAGGACTTGAAGATGTTCTTCGAAAATCTCTGAAATGACAACTATAACACCTAAATGAATGTGCACGTTTGGTCCTAAATCTGGACGTAAGGCAATGCCAATCAGACGCTGCCAATGAGCAGGGGCGTATAATTTTTACGGTGTTCACAGAAACAAATATGCCCCGTAAGGCTAAACAAACGCTGTTTTATTGACTGAATTCAGATGTCATTATAAGGAAACCTAGCTGATGCTACAAAGCCATTTTCTGGAAGACAGAATTTGTATGTCAGTAAAATAGGTTATGTATAATGTACAGTTTTAGTGATTCAAATAAGTTTTCTAAGATCGATGACAAATCGTTTTTGCCATCCTTCTTACTCATAAAAAATAGTGCCGTCCAAGAACTCAACTTTTTTTTTTTTTTTTTTTTTTTAGTATAACACCCTATTATAGCATTTCATTAATTTGGTTTCGTTTTTCGCGCTACCTATGCGCAGCACAGAGATAAGGCTCACACGTTACATTGAAGCACTTCCGGTATCTTTTATATGATATACACTGAATAGCATTGAATTAGAGACAGCTGGCGTTATGCAAATGTGGCGCTGTGGGCAGCCCTGTAAACGGAAACGACATGACGTATGCAGCGATCCGCAATATAACGAGTGTATAATGAATTAGCTTTGTTTATCTTTTGCTAAGCTAATTATTATGAATGAATAATGCTCTAAGCTTCAAAATGATGAACTCCCAAAAGGGTGTTGTTACTCGTTAATTATGAACTTAAACAAAATCTCAACGCTGGTTATTTATATTAAGTAATCAAAGTCATAAACCTAACAGCCAGACAGAGGTCTGACAAAACTAAGAATTGAAAAAGACTGAACTTACAGAACAACTTGTTTATTATGATGACTCCTGGTCAACTAAGGCACTCATATATCACTACTACATAACAACACACTGCAACGCAACACACCAACTACACCAACCACACTCAACTCCAACGCAACAGCACACGCAACGCAACTCGATGAACGCGCCTATATACGAGCTACCACCACGTCATGACTTACACTCATTGCCAGATCTCATTCAGCGGGGTGAAATAATATTCCGTTCAGTAGGAAGATAATTTACATAGTAAAATAAAATAACCAGAGATAGTAAAATCAAAAGGAAAGTGAATATAGAGTATACGTTACATCATCTCCCCTTAATTTTTCTTCTTTTTTTTTTTCTTTTTTTTTTTTGTTTCCGAAAAACCTATCAATTTTGGAGTGTAAGTCGTACATTTCAATGATTGACGTTTCTCGATCTTTTTTTGATTTGTTGTTTGGTGGTAGCCGTATTTACATTATCAACTTGGCATAACAATTTACGAATCTGTATTAGACTGTGAAATTTGTAGTGTAGAACAAACCAAACCTGCATCGGCATACTTTCCTTTTATTCTGCCTAGCAGGAATCACTTTTTTAATTTCAAATTACGTGCGCCTCAATCGTTGAAATACATAACAACTGTATCAGCAGCGAAGATTGCCTGAAGCTGCCTAACAGTAACAATTTTATTATTTTCATTTCAAATTACGTTTGCCTCATGCGTTGAAATACAGAACAACTGTATCAGCAGCGAAATTTACCTGGAGCTGCCTAACAGTAACAATTTTATTATTTTCATTTCAAATTACGTTTGCCTCATGCGTTGAAATACAGAACAACTGTATCAGCAGCGAAATTTACCTGGAGCTGCCTAACAGTAACAATTTTATTATTTTACCCCTAAGCACATAGATATATACAAAAAAAGTGGATTAGTAGATGGACATAGAAGAAATATAAAAAAAAAACACACATATATACACAAAAAGAATGCATAGGCCCACACGAAAAAAGAAATTCTGACACGCCAACTGGTCGAGCAGGAAAAACAATAAACTGAGAAAAGAACCTGTCCACGAGAACTTACTTATCTCGAGGACGCATAAAAAATTCTAGTGCGAAAACGTTTTCCAGGCCTAATGGGACTGGGGAAATCAGGTGGCTTGGATCTCTTCCGGGACGGTAATGGAACATCGGTCTGTTGTCGGTCAGGAATCTGGCGGTCTGGAAATCCCTGCGGCTGAGAAGAACGGTCAGGAACGTCAGAAGTCTGGCGGTCCGGAAATCCCTGCTGCGGCTGATAGGAACGGTCAGGAGTCTGGCGGTCTGGAAATCCCTGCGGCTGAGAAGAACGGTCAGGAACGTCAGAAGTCTGGCGGTCCGGAAATCCCTGCGGTTGAGAGGAACGGGCTCCCCAGGCTTTGGATATGAAGTCCCTTGATGCTGGGGCCCGTTGTGTCCTTCCAGTATCTTTTTGGAGGGACGTGTCTCCGGCCACATCGCTTGTTTTCGTTTACGCCCACGGGGCATGATAGTAGTAGCAGGCATCGGCCCTGTTTGCCCTGAACGGAGGTTCCAGGGGCGAAACCCGGGCGGATGCAAAGATTTCTGCCTTCGTCGCTGTTGCGGCGAAGCAGATTGGGGAGACAAGTGACGTTTGCGCCCAGCTTTTGGTGGTGCTGGACGGTGTGGAATATTAAATGTTGGATTCATAACTGACAAATCCGAAATGTCCGACGCCTCTGAGTCGCTGCTGTAACTCAGCGGTCGTGCAGGGCGATGTTTGGATTTGCCTATAGGAATACTTTCCGATGAGGTATTCAAAGAAGAAGTATCCCGCGTTGGTGCAGAGTTAGCCGGAAACGGCGCAGCAATAGTCTTGGCAATGGTTGGAGGGAAAGGAACGATACTAGTATTCGACGAACGCGAATCGAGCCTTGGTCTCACGGGAGAATCAGGTTGCGTGTGTAGAAACTCGTCTGGAGGGGGAGGGTGAAGGAAAAATCACTGGTGATTCGTCAAAAATGTTCGGTGGGTCGTCCACAATTTCTGGCGGTTGAACATGAGATATAGATTCTTGAGTCTGGTCTGTGGAACAGAAGGTTGAGTAGGATTGATAATGAACTCGATATCCCGTTCGTGATACTTGCGACATTGATCAACATGTACATATTGAAAATTGTTGTTCGCTTTCTCCAGAACAATATTATTTTCAAAGACATTTGCCACCCGATATGGACCTTCGTAGCTGGGTGCAAATTTCTTCACTAAAGTATGCGAAACAGAAGACTGGAAGTGCGTTTCCACGAGAGTGAGATCTCCAACGACAAGATCTGGTTCCCTACGCCTAGAATTATAATATCGTGCTTGAGCCGCTTGTGCTCCTAGCATTGCAACACGAGCTTTTTCTGCCATAATGTGTACTGATTGCGGAGTTGGTCGCTGGTTTAATTCGTCGATAATCCCCGTTAAATTTTCAAAAGGGGTTTTAATTTTGCGACCCAGAAAAAGTTCTGCAGGAGTAATTTTAGTAGACTCGTGGACAGACGAGCGGAGGGCGAACGCAAAAAGTTCTAAATGGTCATCCCATTTTTCATGGTGGTCCATTACGAAAGTCGCAATCATTTTCACTAGCGTTCGGTTAACGCGTTCTGCAGGATTACTCTGGGGATGATATGGGGAAATGAATTTATGTTTAATGTGTAGTCTCGCACACATTCTTTCAAAAATGTCAGAAATAAATTGAGGACCATTATCCGAAACTACTTTATTAGGTGCACCATATCTAGAAAATACTTCATTAACTAAGACATTACAAATAATCTCAGCCGTAGCGGCTTTAATGGGAAAAACTTCAACCCATTTAGAAAAATTATCAGTTAGTACTAAAACATAACGAGCTTTATTTTTAACAGATAATGGATAAGGTCCCAATAAATCTATGGAAATAATATCAAATACATGAGAACTTGAACTAGATTTCAAGTGACCGGCCGGTCTTACATTACGGTAATTATTAATCTGACACAAGTGACATGATTGAACGTATGCGAGCACACTTTGGTACATGCCAGGCCAATAGGCAACATCCCGCAATTTACAACGGGTCTTGCGAATACCTAAATGGCCTGCAAGAGGTTTGTCATGAAATTCATTTAAAAGAGCCATTCTAAGGGTTCGCGGAATACATGGGCGAAACTCTGCCCTAGTAGTCCGAGACTTTGTATAATAAAGAAGACCCTCTATTACTTCAAAATGTTGTGACCTTCCAGCCAGAGAAGGATCACTTGGTAGGGGCGAACCCGCAAGCAAAAAATTGTAAATATCCCCAAAATCTGGATCATTTATTAATTCTGCCATTATCTGCTCTCTGGATGTGATATCAGCTATCAGAAGTAAAGGCTGACATCCAGGAGTAGTTTCGGTGGGGACCCCACTAATCGGAACGCGAGATAATGCGTCCGGTAATTGATTCTTATTACCTGGCTGATACGAAATTTTGATATTGCTCTCTTGTAACTTCAGAGCCCACTTCATAAGTCTTTGAGATAGGTGTTTAGCAGAATTCAAATACTGAAGGGCAGAATGATCCGTAATTATGTTAACTGTCAATTCGTTAAGATAACATTGAAATTTATTCAGTGCATACACAACAGCAAGACATTCACGTTCCGTAGCTGAATAATTGCGTTCAGCTTTGGCTAAAGTACGAGACGCAAAAGCTATTGGATGCCCAGCTTGTGACAAAACGCAACCAAGACCAACTCCGGATGCATCAGTATAAATATCAAATTCTTTAGAATGATCCGGGAAAGCCAACACCGGAGGCTGAGTCAATGCAGACTTCAGTGTTTCGAATGCAGCGTTAGCTTCAGGTGTCCAAATAAACTTCTTGTATTTACGCTTTAAAGCATACAATGGCTCACATATTGTAGCATAAGCGGGGACGAACTGCTGATACCATCCGGTCATTCCCAGAAAGCGGGATAGTTCTTTTGCTGTTTTAGGCCGAGGAAAGTCAGCAATAGGCCTAATTTTTTCATTATCAGTGAATAAACCGTGGGGAGTAATTTTCAACCCCAGATATACAATCTCGTCCCTCGCTATCTGGCATTTACTAGGTTTTAACGTCAAGCCAGCATTGTATATAAGTTGGAACACCTGTTTGAGCAGAGAAAGGTGCTCGTCAAAAGTCTCTGATGTGATAATAATATCATCCAAATAGACATGCACATGGGGACCCAGGACAGGTCTGAGAACCGTGTCCATAAGCTTTTGGAAAGTAGCAGGTGCAGAAGCTAAACCAAAAGGCATACGTAAATATTCATAGGCCCCAAAAGGAGTCACAAAGCCTGTTTTATCGACCGAGTCCGGATGTACTGCCACCTGCCAATATCCACTCGCCAAATCCAAAGTTGACATCCATTTGGTTGACGACAAGTCATTTAGAATATGTGACATGACAGGTAGGGGATAATTTATTGTTTTTGTGACTTGGTTGAGTTTGCGAAAATCTGTCACGAAACGAAATTCATTTGGTTGTTTCTTTGGAACCAAGAAGGCAGGAGCCGCCCAGGCGCTTGTTGACTCCTGATTATGCCCTGCTTAATCATTTCCGCAATTTGACGTTGCATTTCCTGTTTTTTATGTGGAGCACAAGGGTAAGGTTTCGTCGCAATTGGTTTCGAACCATCAGTGTCAATAACATGATAAACCACCTGTGTGAAACCAGGTTGATCCGAAAATAAACCAGGGCTTTCCTGTAAAAGGAGAGAAAGCTGGTCTCGTTGCCCCCTCATTCAATTGGTCACTCAACAATAAACTCGTAATATCTACAGGAACCGTCGGAATCATTTCGACAGGTTCCGGAAAGGAAATCACATGTTGTACAAAATTCAAAGTTATTTGAAACTTGTTAATAAAGTCCATACCCATGAGACATTTCACGGGTAGCTCGTCTATAAGCAGGAAAGAATGTGTAAAACGAGCTTTTCCCAGCCCTAAAGATAATGTGACAGTTCCTGAAACACTGAAGATTTCGTTATTTGCACCTCGCAAATACTGCGTTGCAGGCTGAACATGTATTGCAGAAAAAACATCATTGCAAAACTTTGTATTTAGGGCTGATATCTCCAGACCCAGTGTCGAACTTTGTCTCGACAATAATGTCTTCAAGTGTCAAGAATACATCAGGCAACTGAGGAGTTTGAACAGTCACTAATACTGTTTTAGGGTCAGAATGTTTGGTATCAGGAAGCAGGACCGACCCTTCGTCTACTTCCTGTGGAAGTTTAAAGGAATTCTGGTGGTGTTATCATGTGGTCGGAAACCTCGACCCTGCCGGGTATCGGGAAAATTTTCACGATAAGGAAAATTGCGTGCACCCTGCGTCGGGAACTCCGCGTGTCTGTTGAGATTTTCATTTTCGTTACGTCTGCCCTCAGCACGGGCAGAAAAATTATTATTGCCCTGAGCATGATAACGTTCCGAATGCTGCTGAGTGGAACGGGGTCGAGCATACTGTGCATTATGACGATACCCCGTAGCTTGCTCCGAAACTCGTTGCTGGTTCGCCACTCTTCTGTGTGGTGGAACGTATGAAGCTTGGGTGGGCACGTGTGTATGCTCGCGCTGAAAGTTTTGTCTATTATGCCGCTGAGGGTTTTCGTAATAAGCCTCGCGGGGTGCCCGAGCATGGTGAGTTGAAGCATGTTTGCCATGTCGCTCTTCATACGTGCGTATGAGGCGAAGGCATTCATGAATAGTGGCAGGGTGTCGAACCTCAAGAAAATCTTGCAAGAATGGGTCGAGCTGCTGTACGAGGGTATCCAACATGTCAACATGACTGGCATGTGGATCCCATAGATTATATAGGCGTGTAGTTTCCAACGCAAATGCAACAGGGCTATCATTGGGACCTTGTTGACGAGAAAACAGCTGTTGAGCAAGGCTAGCTCGACTGAGGCCGAAAGGAAAGACCTCCAAGAATTCTGCACGGAAATTCTCATAATGAGAATCCGGGTTCGACCCTCGCCACTGCCGATACCAGGTCTTGGCGGTATCTCTCAAGCAAGTTCCGGCAATTTGGACCTTGCAGTCTTCCGGAATATTATATAAATCAAAATGGTCTTCCAGATCTTCGAGGAACTTTAAAGACCCCTCCAAACCATTGAAATGAATTGTTCCTGCATGCGGCACGAAATGGGCAAGCATTCTGCTTCGCTGAGAGGATTGAATTCCCTCAGCTACGACCCGCGACTCAGAGTGATAAGAAGCTGGTGCATTCCGAAATGGTGAAGAATGCTGGGGTATGTGTAGATTATTCATATCCAAGTCAGAGCCACAGGCTTCGTACAAATTGTCCAAACAAACACCATTACCCTCGAGACTTGCCGGAAGGTGGAAATTTGCAGTTGTCTCAGGTAAGGAAGCCATGGGTAATAATAGTCAGGATCTCGTGTTCGAGAAAAGTTCGGGCGCCAATTATAATGAATTAGCTTTGTTTATCTTTTTTGCTAAGCTAATTATTATGAATGAATAATGCTCTAAGCTTCAAAATGATGAACTCCCAAAAGGGTGTTGTTACTCGTTAATTATGAACTTAAACAAAATCTCAACGCTGGTTATTTATATTAAGTAATCAAAGTCATAAACCTAACAGCCAGACAGAGGTCTGACAAAACTAAGAATTGAAAAAGACTGAACTTACAGAACAACTTGTTTATTATGATGACTCCTGGTCAACTAAGGCACTCATATATCACTACTACATAACAACACACTGCAACGCAACACACCAACTACACCAACCACACTCAACTCCAACGCAACAGCACACGCAACGCAACTCGATGAACGCGCCTATATACGAGCTACCACCACGTCATGACTTACACTCATTGCCAGATCTCATTCAGCGGGGTGAAATAATATTCCGTTCAGTAGGAAGATAATTTACATAGTAAAATAAAATAACCAGAGATAGTAAAATCAAAAGGAAAGTGAATATAGAGTATACGTTACAAGTGATGCGACGGGAATAAGTAAAAATGGGACGCAGTATTAGTAAGACGAAGGATCTAAGCGCATTTGATCGCGGGCAAATTGTCGGGGCTAGACGAATGGGTCACTCCATCTCGGAAGTCGTGCAGGCACTGGGATTTTCACGAGCCACTGTGTCACGGGTGCACCGTGAGTACATCGAATCCGGTAAAACCATCCCTGCAAGGGCCAACTGCCGTGAAAAACAGCGTGTGAATAAGCGGGGTCATCGTCGGCTAGCTTGCATTGTAACAGCGGATAGACGGGCCACAGTGCAAGAAATCACTCGGCAATTTAACGCTGGTGCACAAAAACGTATAAGCAGCCACACCATCCAGAACCATCTCCTCGCTATGGGGTACAGAAGCCATCGTCCCACGAGGGTACCGCTGCTGACCGCACATCACAGGGTGCAAAGATTAGCATGGGCTCGGGAACATCGCCACTGGACCCTAGACACGTGGAAAAATGTTGCCTGGACTGATGAGTCGAGATTCGCGTTGGTACATGCGGATGGCAGGATACGAGTACGGCGCAAACCACATGAAGCGATGGATCCTTCTTGCCAGCAGGGTACTCTTCAAGCTGGTGGGGGTGACATTCTCGTCTGGGGACTGTTTACGTGGACTGAAATGGGACCCCTGGTACGTGTGACATCGTCCCTCACAGATCAACGTTACCGGGTTATCCTGGACGTCCATTTGCTCTCGTTTGTGCGTCTTCAACATCCCACTGGGGACCTCATCCTGCACCAAGACAATGCATCTCCCGAATTGTATCCGAATGGTTGGATGAACACTCCACCGACGTGACCTCGCTTCCTTCGTCAGCTAGTTCACCTGACCTCAATCCCATCGAGCACATCTGGTTTGCTATCGAGAGATATGTTCGAGGCTCTGACCCCCTCCATCAAATCTTCGTGAAATGTGGGAGCTTGTCCAGGGGTCGTGGATCCGTATGGCTTTCCAAAACTTCCGGTGTCTTGTCGAGTCCATGCCGAGACGAATCGCCGTCGTCATCAGGGCGAAAAGTGGTGCTACACTTTACTAGACAGGTATCTCTAAATCAATTGCTCTTCAGTGTATACCTGGGTAGAACCAGGTTTGTTAATAACCAAGGTTTTATTTGTTTGGATTTCGATATCTTCATATGATATATACCTAAGCGAAACCTGTTAACAAAACCTGGGTGAAACCATGTTTTATTACCAGGTGGGTTTTTTTAATTATTGCTTAAGCGTTTTTGATTTATTTTATTGTTAGAAAATAAGTCAAAACGCTTATGCAGTAATTGAGAAATCTGTTGCTGTTTTATTCCTCTGGGAGAAGGCATTTGACATTCTGCAGCTATCTACAGTGAGACCGACTTGTTTTATCGGGAGTATATTAGCTGGCTCCGGCAAAGCGATTAAGCACCCTTCAAAGTTCAGTGTTACTGAAAACTTCCTAATAAAGTTCATTCCTAACGGTCATTTGACTGGCTTATTACGTATGACCAAATATATACGAGTGTATATATATACTCTCTCTATACACACACACACACACACACACACACAAACACACATACACAGTCGAGTCACATTATTGTGACTACCTCTTACTCTGACATCAACAGCGCGTAGCCAATGAAAGAAGTCACGTGTCGTGAGCTGGTTTGGTGGGTATATGTAGGTAATCTGAAAACATATCACCCGTTGCTGTCATGGATAAAAGGAGCGATTCATCAGATTTGTAAAAAGGAATGATTATCGGCTTTCGGCCCAAGGGTGGCAGTATTTCTGAAATTGCGCAGTTTGTGAACTGTTCGCGTGCTGTTCTGGTTAAAAGGAATCGTGATTGGAGAAATGGCACCATTGCGAATAAGCGACGTAGAAACTGCGTAGCACCACGTGCCATTGATCTAAGAGGTGAACTTCGGCTTCGAAGGTGCGTGAGGACCGATCAATACGCTGCAGTGGAGCAAGTCACTGGCCGAATGAGCCAGGGGGATAACGGAAGTGTGTCTAAAACGACAGTTTAGCGAACCCTGCTGCGTATGAGGCTCCGATGCAGACGGATGGTCACTGCACTTATGCTAACGAAGGTGCATCGGCAGAAAAGGCTTAAATTTGCACGGCAGTATCGGAATTGGACCTCCGATGATTGACAAAGGATTGCCTTCTCCGATGAGTCACGTTTTCTGCTTCATCGAACGGATGGGCGTTGGCGTATAAGGCGAGAAACATCGGAGAACAAACACTCTTCAACCATTGCTGGAAGAACACAAGCTGGTGGAACTGCGTTATGGTCTGGGGAATGTTTTCGTGGCATTCTCTGGGTTCTCTCATACCTGTGGAAGGCACTACGGACCGAATTCGTTAGGAATCAATCCTTGCAGACTATGTACATCCATACATGCTGATTGTCTTTCCTGGGGATGATGGGATCTTCCAGCACGACAATACGACGTGTCGCACAGCTAGAAATGTCCGAGACTGGTTGGAAGAGCACGATGAAGACTTCAAGGTACTTTACTGATCCCCTAATTCTTCTGACTTAAACGCAATTGAGCATCTGTGGGACCACCTCAATTGTGTTGTTCGCTCTATGGATCCTCCACCACGCACCTTCCAGCAGCTGCCAAATGCACTGCAGTCAGCATGGCTCCACCTACCTGTGAACACCTTCCAGGACCTTTTTGAGTCACTCCTAGCCCGTCTAGCTGCTGTCCGCGCTGCACGGCGGCTACTCTGTATATTAGAAGGTGGTCACAGTAATGTGACTCGAACCTTACTAAAAACAAAACAAAATAAAAAAAGCTTGTAGGAAAATAAAGCAAGAAAAGAATGCAGAAATTTCAAAATTGCTAGCATTGGACTTTTCAAAGGTCATGACTAACATTATCTCATTTCTACAAATACCTCGTGATACTGGGTTTCTGTTACGGCATGCCTGTATTAGAGCAATTAAATAAAAGCCAACAAACGCCTCACTTTTTAAAATTGCATTCTCTTTAAAAAACCCTAAAATAAAAAGTAAATCCAAGCATAGCGTTATCTGCCTCGATGCAAAAGCAAAGAATATGAGATAATAAACGAAATAAAAAGGCTACCCAATGAAGAAACAAGATTAACATAGACTGCTACAATATTTATAGCAAATATTTATTAATATCTTAAATAACGGAGAGTTCAATTTAACAAAGCAAGCTAACAGCGGAATAAAACACGTGGCAAAAGCCAAAAAACCGAATTTTATGAAACTCAGACGAGAAAAACGTCAGCTAGACCTGCAAAAAAGAATAAATAAACCTACACGCAAAAAATAAAAAAAATAAAAAAGCAAAAAGCAGACTTACCTACAAAAGCTCTCCTAGAAGTGTGAGAATCCACGCCACAACAGGAATAAAGCACTGCTGCCAAACTTGAAATCAGAAACTTCCTGCGAAGACCAATATTAAGCGATGCCACAAAGCACAACCACCAGTGAAAGCAACCTATATTGCTGAAATGAGCAAAAACTCAACACAATAATGAAGGCTCCAAAATGCTAAGAAGTGCTTAAATAATTAAACTAACTGCAAAGACTGCTCACAACAGAAAGCCCACTGTATTTAAATATCTAAAATAAAGTTAAGTTCAAATTACAATTCTTTAATAATTCAGAACGTTAGTATAAAACAGCAGGTACAGTAATCTGTTATATATATTTATATATAAGGTATAGTAATCTGTTATATATATATATATACAGTATAACGGTCGTCCATCGGTTGGCCGTTCCTCTGGCAAAATGTTCAGCCCATTGCCATTTCAGGGATTTTACTCTGACCAATATGTCTTCTACTCTTGTCATTTTCTTTATCCATGAGTACCTCTTCTTATCTTTCCTGGTTACACCAAGTATGCATATCTCCATGCTTCCTTCATTTGTCTGCAGTCTATGTATACCTTTTTTGTAGGTAGCAGGGGCGTATTATACATATGTGTGTGTGAATATACAACGGCCGTTCCAAAAAAAAAAAAAAAAAAAAAACCAGAGTAAAATCACACAAAATGAAAAAATATCATCATCATCATCATCATTGTCAACCATTATCAATCCACTGCAGGACGAAGGTCTCCCCAAGTTTCCTCCACAACGGTCTGTCTTGTGTCAGTCTCCTCCATGTCACTCCCGCATACTTTCGAATTTCATCCACCCATCTCCCATGTGGTCTTCTTCTGGGTCTTTTCATGTCCCTTGGAATCCAATCTAAAATTTCGGCTGTCCATCGATGGTCTGTCCTTCTGGCAGTATGTCCAGCCCATTGCCATTTCAGGGATTTAACTCTGATCATGATGTCTTCCACTCTTGTCATTTTTCGGATCCACGAGTTCCTCTTCTTATCTCTCCTGGTTACACCATGCTTCTTTGAGTTGTCTGCATCCTTTGTATGTCTCTTTTAGTTAAGGTCCACGTCTCTGCACCATACGTAAGCACTGGAAGGATGCATTGATCAAACACTTTTCTTTTCAGACATAATGGCCTATTGCTCTTGAAAATTATGCTGTTTCTTCCAAAAGCTCTCCAGGCAAGTTTTATACCCTGATTAATTTCTTCATCAATGTGACCCTCACTTGATATCTGCTGCCCAAGATAAATGTAGGGATCGGTTGTTTCAAGCTTTTCTCCATCGATCAATAACTCTTCTTTTCTTGTAAAGCATTGAACATCACTTTTGTCTTCTGAAAGTTCATTTTTAATCCCCCTTCTTTACTCTTGTCAGCAAGTTCCTGGATCATACTCTGCAGCTCTGGTGGGGTAGTTGCAAAAATGACTACGTCATCAGCAAAACGAAGGTGAGTTAGATAATCTCCATTAATATTTATCCCTTTGTTTTCCCAGTTCAGTGATTGAATGGTGTCACCTTGTCTCACTCCCTTTCCAATTTTTATGTGTACTGTATTCTCAAACAGCCCAATCTTTGCACTTGCATTTTCATAGATGTTATTAATAATATTAATGTATGCATCTTCAACATCGCAGGATTTCAAAGCCATTGTAACTGCTAATGGTTTGACTGAATCAAAGGCCTTTTTATAATCGATAAAAGCCATGCGCAATGGAAGTTCATATTCCCTCGCTCTTTCAATTAGTTCTCTCAATACATGGATATGATCTATAGTGCTGTAGCCACTCCTGAATCCAGCTTGTTCTCTCCGTTGAGCAATGTCCAGTGTTACCTTCAAGCGGTGTGAAAGAACTTTAGTGAAGATTTTATAAACCACTGATAAGTCTGTAGTTCCTGAGATCCTCAATGTCACCTTTTTTATGTAGCAGGTTCATTGTAGCGTTGTTCCAATCCTCAGGAATCTTCCCTTCATTAAGGCATCAAGTGAAAACTTGGGCGAGTACTGTTTCGATTTCTCCACTTGCTTCTTGTATGATGTCTACAGTAATTCCATCTTCTCCTGGAGCTTTTCCCCGCTTCATGTTCTTGATTGCATGTGCAACTTCTGCTGGGAGGACTGGAAGAACTCTGGTACTGGTACCTTTCATGATGTCTGGAGTACATGTATCATCCCTTTCATATAATTTGGAGTAGAAATCTTTCACTCTTGTCAAAATTTCGCCTCTATTTCTTGTTACAGAACCATCTTCTTTTCTCAGTGCCATAATCTGTTTTCTTCCCTTACTGAGATGTCCTTTGCTATCTTTAGGCTTCGGTTGTTTTAAATTACTTTCCTCACTAGTTCACAGTTGAATTTCCTTACGTCTTCAGTGATACTTTTTCGTACTGTCTTGCATACTGCTCTTAAAAATTGTACTGTTTTTAACAAAATCCCTCGATCCAAGTTTTATACGCCAATTAATTTCTTCATCAATGTGACCCTTATTTGATATCTGCTGCCCAAGATAAATGTAGGGATCGGTTGTTTCAAGCTTTTCTCCATCAATCAATAACTCTTCTTTTCTTGTAAAAGCATTGAACATCACGTTTGTCTTCTGAAAGTTCATTTTTAATCCCACTTCTTTACTCTTGTCAGCAAGTTCTTGGATCATAACTCTGTAGCTCCGAAGGGATAGTTGCAAAAATGACTACGTCATCAGCAAAACGAAGGTGAGTTAAATAATATCCATTAAGATGCTTACACAATTTCATATACTGTATATATATATATATAGAGAGAGAGAGAGAGAGAGAGAGAGAATACATGTACATGTATAAGACAGTATTAATATGCTTCAGCGCATCAATCAATCTAAGTGCCAGCAACCGCTCTCTTTTGATGTCGTGGGCACCTACTCAACATAGGTTGCATAACACCTAAGTGCTCTTTTAAAGCTGGAGAAAACTGGCTGAGTTCTGCGTGCCGCAAATTACGTTCAGTCGTTACGAAGAAAATGAGGCTTTACATAACAAAAGCCGCTTCTAAGCCTTGCCAGTGCCTGCTTTTCGCAGAGTGGTTAAACTGGGGTAACCCTTCTCATTAAGAGCTTCATGCCAGAACCACTTGACTGCTGCAGAACGAAAGACCATGAAAACCTCTCGCTATTGTGTTGGTGGAGTGTCGGGACGGAGGACTTAATAATTATCCTCTTCCATCGCTGTAACTACTGCATGTCTCTGAGGACATAATGATTCAGAGGACTCTGAAACACCTTGGCTTCCAACTTATTGTATCTTGCACCACTTCCTCAGTAGAGTCCACTAGATACTCAAGATGATAACGACATCAGGAATTTTACATCCACGCAGTAAAAGCTTCCAGAGTGATATTTTTTATAGGGCTTACCGATTTATTAAGAAAAAATATTGATTAGCTTTTCCAAAGAAATCAGGAAGCACGGCACGCTATCTTTATGAAAACAGCACATAATAACTACGTTTTCTGATAATAATTTCATGCACACACACAAATGAAACGTCTAATAACGCCATCGAAGCTATCTCGGTTGTGAAGCGCATTCCTCTTGAAAACAGAAGTAAATGAAATTTGGAATGTTCTGCGTCGATTAAAAAGTACATGAAAAGTATGACTCTTGAAATAAATTCATGCAAAGCACACGAGGTGTATAGATATAAATATATCATCATCATCATCATCAACAACTATTAGCGATCCACTGCTGGATGAAGGTCTCCCCAAATTTCTTCCACCACAAATATATATGTATATATATATATATATGGTATATAACAAAGCTTCAAAAGATAATAAAAAAGAGGAAAGGAAGACACGTCTTTTTAAGAAATAAAAAACAAGAATTCCGAATATCGTGTATCAATGGAAATATGACTGCAGAAATAACATTAAAAAAAAAAAAGGGGGTGGGGGAACTGTAATGATGCCACGGAAGCCTTGAAAATGTTAGCTCACCCTTAGACAAAATAAGGAAATAAACAAAATGAAATGAAGCACGGAAAATGTTTTAAGCCAATGAAAAAACATATGTAAGGTACATTAACCAGCAAAAACAGTGTTGCTGGCCCAGCACCATGTTGCCGCTGCCCAACCGTCAATAAAATGTCCCGGTGGCCAGCAGCTGGCCAACAGTCGGCACCCCATCAGTTGTCATATGCCAGAACAGTGCCATCAGTTATCCATAACTGGCAGTGGCTGCCACGAGAAGCCCTTAAGCGGCCCTGCAAGCACGTGCCATAAATGATGACTAGCCTAATGTGGCCAGCTAGTTTCCCGGTAGTGACAGCCGGCAATCAATCTCGTCCGCCAATTCCCCAGTAATATCCGTAAAAAAAGCAATTAACCGCAGCTTGCCAAATGCACAACTACTTTGTTTCTCCCCTTCGAAACTACTGCATTACGGCACGGCACTGGGAAAATTTCCTCAACAGGTCCGGAAAAACGCCCGTTTGGTCCCGGCTGAAAACGAACCCAAGGACTGTCTGCTTATGAAGCGGGCGCGCTAGCAACTACACTGGTTTGGCATGCACGAACCTTTGCTTGAAGGTGATCCTCTTTCCTGCGCGATGTGAAACCAATGGTTCTATCTTTATTTTTACAATATTGCGAAGAGTTTTTCATAAATGTCCGTTTCGTATAGTTAATAAATTTATTTTTTCAACTTAACGATTGTTTTTATTTAATTTAAGGGAATTTCACTCATTTTCAACGAGGGTACCAACTTAAAAGCACTTTCCAAAGTTTTGTGCTGTCCTTGTGATCTTCAAAGTCGATTGTTTAATGAATATATTTATCCGTTCATGTCACATTCTGTTACATTTTTAACGATGTATCTTTCTTTTTCGCGGGCAGAAACTACATTTGTTCAAAAGAGGAAATATATTTTATTTTACTTGACGTTATTTTTAGCAGCGATTTCCTCCAGTTTTGTGCATTTAACCCATGGATGAGTACATTACATCCACATAGCGTCGCTTCTTTTTTTTCTTTTTTTCCAAATAATTGATAAATTTTGTACGCGTATATTTCTTATTTTTTTCCCAACATAATGATATTTTAGTGTTTTTTCGAGACTTTTATTTCAAGCATTTTAGTGTATGTTAAAACGAAAGATTACACAGCAATTATTTCTTGTTGTTCATGGAAATGGAGTGGGTGTATTTCATGGCTGTCTGCATACTCGATTCCTTTTGTGTCAGTGCAGGAATTTTTCTACGAAATGAGTTTCTATAAATACAAGAGAGTAATTGACTATTTCTTTCAGTTCATTATAATTATTTATATATTTTTCTTCCGCAATCTTCAAGATCTTTCCGAATTTTTTAAGTCTTTTTTATATTGTTTTCTTCCGGTAAACTTCGTCGACGTGGTATTTCATTAGAAAATTTATTCGCCTCTCTACATATGGCTTTTCCTCCCTAACATCCACTAAAATAACACGAAGGCGATGGCGTCTTCTTCAACTAACTGGTACCATGAGAGAAACAGCACGTGTTGCTTCTGCGCATGCGCAGTGCCGTTGCTTCCACCTCGTGTTGGGGTTGCTACTGTTGCCAGCTACCGGCCACTAATGGCACATGCTTGGAGGCCCACAATTCACGGCGATGCTGCTGGGCCATCAATGGCTGCCAATTGATGAGGCTGCCACCAACGGACCGCTTCCGGACCGTGAGCGGCAGATTTCAGCCAGCAGTGACCCATCACTGCCAGCTGGTGGCTAGCAGTTTCCCAACGCTTGTGTTTTTGCTGGGTAGATACAACCTTACTGGTTAGAAATTAAGGAAAATGTATAGGAAGAATGTTATCACGAAGTTTCGGGAATGATTTGAGCATTTACTGGGGAATAAAATCAAAGCAAAAAAAGAAAAGGAACAGTGAAAAATGTTTGGATATTCCATGTCAATAAAAAAAAGAACGTGTAAACTCCGACCCAAGTTTCATAAAAACAAATGAAAACATGATGAAACTTCCGAAGTCTTGTGTAAACTATTAAGTATTTTCTTTAAAAAAGAGAAAGAATGCAATATAGAATATGAATATTTGATGATTTAAATCGTTCCACAACGGATGTTGTGCTTGCTCTCTCTCTCTCTCTCTCCATTTATATATATATATAAATCCTGCGGTATTGAAGATGCGTATATTAATATTATTAATAACATCTATGAAAATGCAAGTGCAAAGATTCGGCTGTTTGAAAATACAACACACATAAGAATTGGAAAAGGAGTGAGACAAGGTGACACCATATCTTCCAAGCTCTTTATGCCACATTGGAAAATGTCTTTCAATCACTGAACTGGGAAAACAAACGGATAAATATTAATGGAGATTATCTAACCCACCTTCGTTTTGCTGATGAGTAGTCATTTTTGCAACTACCCTATCAGAGCTGCAGAGTATGATCCAGGAACTTGCTGACAAGAGTAAAGAAGTGGGATTAAAAATGAATTTTCAGAAGACAAAAGTGATGTTCAATGCTTTTACAAGAAATGAAGATTTATCGATTGATGGAGAAAAGCTGGAGATAACAGACACGTACATTTATCTTGGACAGCAGATATCAAGTGAGGGTCACATTGATGAAGAAATTAATCAGGGTATAAAACTTGCCTGGAGAGCTTTTGGAAGAAACAGCATAATTTTCAAGAGCAATATGCCATTATGTCTTAAAAGAAAAGTGTTTGATCAATGCATCCTTTCCAGTGCTTACGTATGGTGCAGAGACGTGGACCTTAACTAAAAGAGACATACAAAGGATGCAGACAACTCAAAAAAGTATGGAGAGGTGCATGCTTGGTATATCCAGGAGAGATAAGAAGAGGAACTCGTGGATCCGAAAAATGACAAGAGTGGAAGACATCATGATCAGAGTTAAATCCCTGAAATGGCAATGGGCTGGACATACTGCCAGAAGGACAGACCATCGATGGACAGCCGAAATTTTAGATTGGATCCCAAGGGACAGGAAAAGATCCAGAAGAAGAGCACATCGGTGATGGGTGGATGAAATTCGAAAGTATGCGGGAGTGACATGGAGGAGACTGGCACAAGACAGACCGTTGTAGAGGAAACTTGGGGAGACTATCCTCCAGCAGTGGATTGATAATGGTTGACAATGATGAGGATGATGATATATATATATATATATCTACTAGAATGATTGACGTAGTGAGACTGAGAAATAGGAGACCAACGCCCAGCTGCGCAATTGCAGCATACCAGAACATATATCAAAATAGAAAAAAACATAGTATACACTAAAGTAGCGTAAGCCTAAAACACGGAAGTTTAACTAAACCATGCAAACTATGAGAACAGAAAGAAAGATTCAAACAGATCACCATAGTAATGGACAGCCCATTCTACACACACACAAAAAAAAAAAAAAAAAACAACAAAAAAAAAAAACACCCACTTAAAACCCAGGTTAGAACCAAGTAATTAACTTCATACAAGCAGAACATACATGTCAAAACAACCTAAAAGCAGCATTAAAAGTCATAAAAGACATTTTCCCAAAACCTCATAAATGCAAAACATGAAACACAGAAAGAAAAATTCAAACAGCAAACAGCCCAGTCTACACCAAAAAAAAACACAACCCCCCCCCCCCACTTTAATTTCCAGTTTAAAACATGGTAATTAACTTCAGGGTACCAGAACAAACATGTCGAAACAACCCAAAGGCAGCATTAAAAGACATGTTCCCGAAATCCCGTAAATGCAAAACATGATACACGAAAAATCAGAAAGTCAGAAAATAGTAGTATGAAAGAAATACTTAGCCCTAACTTGACGGAAGTAAAAGAGGACAACGTATCAAAATACTAACCCGAAAATTTATGAAGCCATTCGTTCTCATCAGGGGAACACCGATTTTTGGCGTGTGGCCTTTCAAATCATGGCAAGAGCTGGAACAAACCAAAAGCCAGCCGGAATACTACTACTTTATTCAATGCGACTCTAACATCTCCATTTCAGTCTATTGTATTCTCATAATTTCCCAATTTTATTGTTGCTTGGATATTTGTAATAACTCGATCCGTTTGAAACAATCACTCAGAAGACTTTACAGTGCTTTTTGTTCTAATCGTTATCCTACTTCTTTCGTTATTAGTTTATTTCGACAACTATTACGCGATCGTAGATCTCTGGATTTTTTTGCTGGTCATTTCTCCTTACATATTACAGATATTATTAATAATTGACCCTACAAAAGTAAAATTGTTAGGTTGCTAAGTGCTGTACGACGGGTCACGCGCAGCTGAAGATTTCTATAACACCCTAATCCTTTTGATTTTCATACAGCTACACCTAACCGTGACCATGCACGACTTCCAAATCTTGGTTCGTGTTTTTCACCTTCTGTCGAGGCTTAGTGATTGCCTCTTACAGCCTTCTGCTTCTGTTTCGTA
Organism: Macrothele yani; assembly: GCA_039090855.1. NCBI lineage: Eukaryota > Metazoa > Arthropoda > Arachnida > Araneae > Macrothelidae > Macrothele > Macrothele yani. The sequence continues at coordinate 153,638,647 of CM077001.1, read as the reverse complement.
TTACTTGTGGTGGCCTAGGGAACAAACACTCCCGACGGCTTTTGGTTTGTTCCAGCTCTTGACATGATTTGAAAGGCCACACGCCATTCGGTGTTCCCCTGATGAGAACGAATGGCTTCATAAATTTTCGGGTTGGTATTTTGATACTTTGTCCTCTTTTACTTCAGTCAGGTTAGGGATAAGTATTTCTTTCATACTACTATTTTCTGACTTTCTGATTTTTAGTGTATCATGTTTTGCATTTACGGGGTTTCGGGAACATGTCTTTTAATGCTGCCTTTGGGTTGTTTTGACATGTTTGTTCTGCTTGTATGAAGTTAATTACTTGGTTTTAATCTGGGTTTTAAGTGGGAGTTTTGTTTTGTGTAGAATGGGCTGTCCATTATTATGGTGATCTGTTTGAATCTTTCTTTCTGTGCTCATAGTTTGTATGGTTTGGTTAAACTTTCGTGTTTTAGGCTTACGCTACTTTAGTGCATACTATGTTTTTGTGTGTATATATATTTGGAAGCAGGGATACATTTTGCAAACAGAAATACGACGTGCATACTAACAACTTTTGGCCCCAGAACTGTGGACTACGAAAAAAGAAAGCACATGTACATGCAGAATGTTCCACAAGAGGAATGGTATCTAGTGCTAATTTTCTTTCTAATCGGACTTTTAGAAGCAGAGATATCGATAAAAACAGATGAAACATTTGCGTCCCATAGCGGCGAAACTGTGTATTTTTTGGATTAGGAAATGAACATAGAAAAAGTGTTAAGTGTTTTCGTAGCTAGAAGTATCTGACCGAATTTGTTCTTTCAGTCGGCAGTTTTGACTCTCAGATATTGCCGCAAATGTGGTGTAAACGAACAGGCGAACGTATGCCTTTTAGTGACAAACTTTTTCATTGAAAAATTGGAATTATATTCAAAACATTTCTCATTTGAAACGCTGTCGAACAAAGAAATGTGTTTCCAGATTGGAGCGTTAGAAGCAGTTGGAAAATTTGAATTATATGCAGAACATTTCTCACTTGAAACGTTGTCCAGCAAGGACATGTGTTTAGAGATCGGAGCATTAGAAGCAGAGATATCGGGAAAAATACGATAGGTATCTATGCAACCGGGCGGAGGAACCGTTGGTGTGCGTCCTTGCGTTTGCGTTTATCGTCTTCCACCTGCACGCATCCGTTCGATTGCGAACTTGTTGCCATGGAAACCGAGCTGCTGGCTGCAAGGATTGCTGCGACGACCCCTAGATGGTTTTACGACGTCGGCGAAAAACGTTTTGAGTGTTGTTGTTTTAAAAGAAACATTTGCGAATGTGAATCGTTATTTCTAAAAGGAAAAGCACGAAAATGTAATCTTGTATATTATTTGTGTTTTGTGCTGAGCCACCAAAGTGTTTGAAAGTCATTATGCTTGACACCTGGTAATTGTACAGTTTTAAGTACTGCAAAAAGAATAATACACCAAAATGGTGACAGACAGTGTTGATTAAGCACCCTTTCGTCCTATGATTAATGTATTGTTGTTTTCGTTACTAGTGAAATATAATTGAGCGTTTTTGTCATCGTATGAATATTCAGTAATAAATAACTACAGAAAAGTAACTTTTCTCGATGTAAAAAAAATGTGATCTAGAACGTTCCTGCCTGATCCTTGAAACCAGAACGACCTCTCTTTTTTTTTTTTTTTTTTTGGCGGAAGGGAGGTATATTGCACTTCGTAAGCTATGGGAAAATATAAATGAAATATCTATTCTAGAAAATATTACTCATGACGATAAATTAAGATATATCTATAAGGCTTTAAATTTAAAATATCAGACAAAACTAGAAATCATAATGAATACTTCATTTATAAATTCCATTTGGAAACAACAATTTCAGAATAAAAGTAAGTACTCACGTCCGCGATGTAAATTAAAAAAAATTACACAACATTATTCCTAATCGTAAATGGTTACACAAAATACATCTATCAAATGACCCGTATGGTAAACATTGTGATCCCTTGGAGAACACTGAACACATTTTTGTTGAATGTGATTTTGCAAAAAATATTTGGACATGGTTAAAGAATTACTTAAATCCAAAGAAAGGTTTTGACAGTAAATAGTAATTTAAAAAATAATGCAATTCATTATTCAATAGCAATTACAAAATATAATCTCTGGGAAAATAGAAATTTATTGTCATTTAATGAGAAATATCGAAATTCGGAACAAATAAAATTAGCAATAAAATGCGATTTTTGAATTATAAAATTTGGAAATAAGAAATATGGTGTAAATAAAACTTTTAAAAAGTGGATAGCATTAAAATTAACAGTGTATAAAAATAGTAATAATATTCTCAATAAAATATTGGAATAAAATTATATTGAAAAAATGACGAATTCATAGCAGGATCCGGAGTCAGATTTTAATTTTTCCGGAGTCAGGTTTTAATTTTTTCATGTGTCGGAAAGCGTTTCCCTTCCTGTGGCTATATTGTTTTCGTACTTTTACTTTCTTTCATTGTTATTTGTTTTGCTTTTGCCTTTTCTGTCATTTTCAGCACGACTTTTGTAAAAAAAGATCGTGCTTATGTTACCTGTTTGTCCGTCCGTCCGTCCGCCTGTAACCACGATATCTCTGCAACTATCAGTCCGATTTGAAAAATCCTTTTTGCATTGGAAAGCTTGAAATATGCAAATGATGATCCTTTTTTCTTTTTTTTTTTTTTTACGATGTACAGTTTCGCCGCTAGAAGGCGTAAATGCAGATGATGTCGAATTCAAAAATACGTTTTATTCCACATATTCGCTTCTAAACATCCGATGGAAAAAATTCTTCTATCTTTCGATTCCATTTATGTTGAAGAATATTTTAGGTATAGTTACTTTTTCAAATTACGCATAGATTTTCCGTTAGGAGGCGTAAAAGTAAATTACGTTTCCCCCGATAGCTAGTATTCTAAAACTCCGATTTGAAAAAAAAAATTCTACATATAATTTCAAATTTTTGGTAAATAATACTTTGGCCACCAGGGGCGTAAGTGTTAATTTTTGCTTCTGATGTATTTGCCATAAAATCTGAGCTTTTAAAATAACGATTGAAAAAATTCTTTCGTGGACTGATGCTACTCACATCGATAAACCTTTTCGTAATACTTTCTTCTTAAAATATTCCACAGTTTCTCCATCAGGGGCGTAGACGCATATCTTATTTTTGTCAATATCTCTACTTCTAAGAGTCCGATTTGAAAAATTCCTTCTTTGTTGGATAGTGTCTTCAGTGTGACATATTTTTCATAAAATTTCAAAATTTTCAAGTAATTCATAGACTTTCCGCTAGGGGGCGTAGAGGCAAATTGCGTTTCCTCCTATATCTCTGCTTCTAAATCTCCGATTTGAAAAATTCTTTCTGCACCGGATGCAGCTCCTGATGGAAAATCGTTTGCACATAATTTATAATTTTTGTAAAAAATGGTTTGTCCACCAGGGGGCGTAAATCTTAATTTCCGCTTCTGATGTATTTGCAGCAAAATATGAGCTTCTAAATTCGCGATTGAAAAAAAAACGTCGTTTGTAGACCGATACTACTCATGTCGACAAACTTTTTGGAAACATGTTCTTCTTAAAATAATGCATGGTTTCTACGCCAGGGGGCTTAGATATATATCTTATTTTTGTCAATATCTGTACTTCTAGGAGTCCGATTTAAAAAAAATGCTTCTTTGTTGGATAGTGTTTCCAGTGTGACATGTTTTTCCTATTAATTCAAAATTTTCAAGTAAATCATAGACTTTCCTCTAGGGGGCACAAAGGTAAATTGCGTTTTCTGCGTTATTTCTGCTTCTAAAACTCCGATTTGAAAAACATTTTCCTGTATCGCATACAAGACCTGATGGAAAATATTCTTCACATAATTTCTAATGTTTGGTAAAGAATGGTTTGGCCACTAGGCGGTTAAGTGTTAATTTCTGCTTTTGATGTATTTGTAGCAAAATCTGGGCTCCTGAAAACTCGACTAAATTTTTTTTTCTTGGACCGATACCGCTCGTATGGATAAACCTTTTGAGAATACTTTCTTCCTAAAATAATGCATGGTTTTCCAACCAAGGGACGTAAAGTCACATCTTATTTTTGTTGATATCTCTGTTTCTAAGAGTTCGATTTGAAAAATTCTTTCTGTGTTGGAGAGCGTTTTCGGTGCGAAATGTTTCTCATATAAATTCATGTTTTTCTTAACCCACAAGTCTGCAACCAGAGGGCGTAAGCTTACTATTCCGTTTACAGCAATATCTGAGGGATTAAAAACCCGATTGAAAAACTTCTTTCTTCCGTCAGATATTATTGTTTTCCATACCGGTTCCATTGACTTTGGATAGCTTTGATAAATTTAATTTGAATCAGAACGGATTCAAAAAACGTGCTTATTTCACCCGAAAATTCGGAGCCATCTTTCTTGTTAAAGAATCATTTCGATATGGGTCTCTTCATAGTGCTCTCTGGTGGGATGATTCTAAATAAATTTTATGAACCTGTTCCGGGAAGTTTTTTACCCGGGCAGGCTCTCCCTCTCGCCCGGCAACATTTTAACAGATCTGTATGAAAGATGTGTAAGAATATTGCTATAATTTATAAATACTTATTGTGATACTTCATCCCTTGGATTCCCATGAAACTTAGTTTGAATGGTGTATCTGCGAGAAATTCTTTAACTTGGTGTTCTTTGGTTTTTTAACCGAGGAACGCCGCCCCGATGGCGCAGTGGTCTAAGCGATGGCTTCTGATCATTCGTCAGGAAAGGGCTCCGGTTTCGAATTCCGGTGAGGCATGGAAGTTGTGTTTGTCTTACGGCACTGGCTCTCTCCTTTCCCTGGAACCAGTGACCCTAAATTAGGGACGGACGACTACTTATAGCCCATTTAGTTGCTCACGTTGGTCGTTAAACCTCCAATAAAAAAAAATACCCAGTAACTCGTTTATATTGTTTCTTACCTATCAATTCTGCAAAATAGTAGCTCCAATAAATTTCGCGCTTTTAGAAAAATCTTTAGATTAAGTAATGGTATTAAAGTGAGTAAAATATGTGTTGAAATGTGATTCAGAAAAACAAAATCCTTAACAATTCTTTATGAATCCGTCATGGTCGGCTTTCATTGAAGTCGGGCATGAGAAATAAAATAAAGAAGCAGAAGACATTTTTTGTTAAAAGTTATGCTTCGCTGTGACGAACTTACTCAAATTTCATATTCTTTATGATCTGAACATTTTTTTTTTAAAAGATCAAACGAAGATGCAGTAAGTTTAGAGTTTTGCGCCTCTGTAATCTGCCATTTCAAGCAAATTGAACACTTTCACCGAATTTTGATAATCTTTTCCTGCAGATGGTAAGATTATTTTTCCTGCTACTGTCCCTTCCTGTCGAGGAAAGAACTGCGAAAAATTTTCTTGTCTCCCTATTTATGCGTGAACATAAATAGGAGAGAAATCACGGAAACTGCTGTAAGAAATGCATGGTTCGCCCCTTTTCTTTTAAGGATGTCAACGACTCGCTAGTATGTTCCTAAATAAAAATTCTAACAAAAACGTTTTAATTTACCCACAAAATGATAGAAATTATAAGAAACTATAATATGTGTGGAGTTATGTTAATCCATCTAGATATGTGAAAAGTTCGTGCAGTGTTTTACAAAACTTGTTTCAAATTTTCTTCTTTCCTGTATTTTGCAGGTGAGTTCCTGTATTATAGTCCGAAAACCCAAGGACAGAAGGTCACGCTGGAATTGATGAGCCCCCTATTCAAGCCAGAAACAAAAGGCACTTGCGCATTAGTTTTCTACGCACATATGTACAACATGGATCATGGAGAGTTCAAGACCGTAATTACCGTTGTAAACAACACATGGGAGACTCCGGGTCCTACCTATGTAGGAGACAGCAAGCACTCGTAAGAAATATTTTGAACCCACTACATTTATTTACTGTCGAATTTTTATTGTTAGAAGAACTCGGCGATTCGAAAGCTCGCAGAACTTGTGAATTCATGAATCACATATTCTGTTATAATTTTGGATAATCTCAATAATTTCTTCCACACGCAACATTTCTCCCCCCAATGTTTCGTCATCCTCATGCGAGAACAACATGCATAATTTCTTTTCCCAAAAAATGCTCATGTCCAAGAAATTGTTCTGTGCATAGAGCAAGTTTCTTTCTTGCCCACAGCAGATTGCAGCCCCGGCGGCGCAATGATCTAAGCGCTGGCTTTTGACCATTCGTCCGTGAAGGGTCCGGGTTCGAATCCAGGTAAGGCATGGATGTTGTTTTTTTTTTTGTCTTACGGTACTTGCTCTCTACCTTCCCTGGAACCAGTGACCCTAAATTAGGGACGGGCGACTGCTTATAGCCCATTGAGTTGCTCACCGTGGTCGTTAAACCTTCAATCAATCCAATCCAAACACAGCAGATTAATGCATAATGTTCGATAAATTCTATGTGGATTACATTCGCGCCGGTACTTTCCCCATTCCGTGCGGCATTCTTCTGTCTGTGCTCATGACAAATAGGTATGTTCCTGCTGACGTTACTTTTATGAGTAAGCGTTCTCAGTCTGTTTCTAGGGCAAATTAATATATAATCCTCCTTCCCGCATTGTTTTCATGAGTACGGCATCTTAGTCTGTGCCCTCGCCAAATAGATAATATCCCTACCCACAGCAAATAGATAATGTACCGCCCTCGCCAAATAGGTAATATCCCTACCCACAGCAAATAGATAATGTACCGCCCGCGCTACTTTTATGAGTACGATATCTCAGTCTGCCCGCACGCCAAAGTTACATTGTCCTCGTCCACGCCTCGCACTCGGCCCACGTTGCTTTTATGAGTAAAACATTCCCAGTTTGTCTCCACGACAAAAATATAATATACTTGCCTACGCTACTTTTATGAGTGCGGCATCCTCAGTTTGTGCCCACGGAAAATGCATATAATGTTCCTGCCCACACTAATTTTATGTGTACGGTATCTCAGTCTGAGCCCACGCTGAACAGTTAATGTCCTCACCAATGGCAAATTGATAATGTCCCTGCCCATGTTGCTTTTATGAGTAAAGAGTTCTCAGTTTGTTCCTATGTCAAATGGATAACATTCCAGTCCACGTTGCATTTATGAGTAAAGAGTTCTCAGTTTGTTACATTTGTCAAATGGATAACGTTCCAGTCCACGTTGCATTTATCAGTAAAGAGTTCTCAGTTTGTTCCTATGTCAAATGGATAACGTTCCAGTTCACGTTGCATTTATGAGTAAAGAGTTCTCAGTTTGTTCCTATGTCAAATGGATAACGTTCCAGTCCACGTTGCATTTATCAGTAAAGAGTTCTCAGTTTGTTCCTATGTCAAATGGATAACGTTCCAGTACACGTTGCATTTATGAGTAAAGAGTTCTCAGTTTGTTCCTATGTCAAATGGATAACGTCCCAGTCCACGTTGCTTTTATAAGTACAGCGTTCTCAATCTGAACCTACGCCAAACAGAAGACGGACCTGTCCCCTGTCCGCACTACTTTACGACTGCCGCGTGCTTACTGAAAATTAAAAAATGCCCTGGCCCAAGCTACTTTTATGACAACGGCATCTCAGCCTGTGCCACTGCAAATAACCAATGTACCTACCTCGCTGATTTTATGAATAAGGCGTTTTCAGCCTGTGCTCGCGGCAAACAGATATAATGTCCTTCTCCGCGGTAAATAGACAATGTCCCTTCTCAAGCTGTTTTTATGAGAAAGGCGTGCTCAGTCTCTGCCCACGCCAATCAACCAGTACCCCGTCCTACGCTACTTTTATGAGTACGAATCTCAGTAGGTGCTCACGCCAAATAGATAATGTTCCCTTTCAGGCGACTTTTATGAGTGCGGCGTCCTCAGTCTGTGCCTACAACAAATAGGATATAATGCCCACGTACACAGTCGTATCAGAATAATATGACTACCTAATAATGAGAATAACCACTCTTCACCCGGATGACAGCGGCAAGACGGCGTGGCATGGACGCAACGAGGTCCTGGAAGGTTGCCCGAGGCACACGTGCCATTCGTACTGCAGCAGAGCAGGGAAGTTTCGGAGATGAGGTGGTTGTGGGTCGGCACGTCGAACCTGTAGATCCAAATAGTCTCACAAGTGCTCAATGGGATTGAAGTAGAGCGATTTCGCCGGGCAAGGAAGAACGGAGACATCGCTGTCGTGTTCCTGGAACCAGTCACGCACCCCTTAGTCACGTGGCACTGTGCATTGTCCTGTAGGTAGGCACCATCCCCACCAAGGTAAACGTCCAACATAAATTGATGCATGTGGTCAGTGAGGATAGACAGATGGCCATTAGCGTTCAAGGATCCATCCAGTGGTGTCAACGGCCCCAGGTTAGACCAGGAAAATATCCCCTAGACATGCACACTGCCACCGCCGGACTGTACTTGACCGACAAGCGTGTCCGGGTGTTGGTTCTCGTGTGTCTGACGTCATATCCGTCACCGCCCGTCACTTCTATGGAGTAGAAACCTCGATTCGTCAGAGAAGGCAACCTTTCCCCACTGTCCAATGACGGTAGTCCCATTCCAACTACAGGCGTCGTTGCCGATGGACCTGCGTTAACATGGGCGCCTTGACGCAACGTCGACTCCGGAGACCCATGGGTAACAGGGTTCGCTCGGCTGTTATCGGGGACAAGTATCTGGGTGCCCCAGCGTTCATTTGCGTGCTCAATTGCTGCACTGTTGCGCCTCGATTGCCCTTTACCAGTGGACGGAGGCAACGTTCTCCTCTGGGGTAGATGGCCTTTAGGGCTCCACAGTTATGACGTCGAGAGATGTTCGGTGTTCCAGCTGTCCATTCTTGGCACACCCTTACTAAAGCACCTCGCGAACAGTCCACGAAGTGTGCTGTTTCTGAGATGCTTCCACCCTTGGCGCGGTAGTCGATGATCATTCTTTTGAAAGTCCGTCAAAATCACTACCTCTGCCAATTGTGCTCACGTGACGCACTATGGGTCATCTGTCCTGGCCTGCCACTTATGTTTCCGTGTTGTCGACCTTGTCAGGTGCACTCTACGACGCGACTGGGCAGGTATACTGTGATTCCCGGGGTGGTCAAATTACTCTGATAGATCGTGTATTTCCATAATCCCGGTGTCTTAGTGTGTGCCAACTCCAAATAGATGTTTCTTCTCACGCTTACTTCTATGAATTCTTTAGGCGGGGGTGGGGGGGGGGGATTGGGGTTTAATGAATACCGTGAGCAACTCGATGGGCTATAAGTAGTAGCCCTTCCCTAATTTAGGGTCACTGGTTCCAGCGAAGGGAGAAAGCTAGTGACGGAAGACGAGCACAACATCCATGCCACACTGGTAGTTGAACCCGCGCCAATCTCAGACGAAAGGTCCAAAGCCAGAGCCTAGATTACTGCGTCATCGTGGCGGTATTATATGGGTTTAGCAATTTCAAGGTCTGTGCGCAAGAAAGATAGGTAATATCTATTCCAATGCTACCTCAATGTGTACGGCATGCTCAATCTGTGATCCCGCCAGATTGGTAATGTCCTTAAGCAATGTCCGGTGCATATTCTTGCAGTCCAGACAGATGTTCGGGGGCCCGTACCCGTGGAGAGCCCAATAGCTTGGATTTTTTTAAATTTCAGTTCCGTGTACAGAAAGTTTATTTCTCACCCCACCCATTAATTTCCTGTTTTTTGATTTTGAAAATCGTGTTGTGATCCAAAACATCGCAACCGTACTTGCTTAAGCCTGCACATGGTGCTGTTCAAATATTCAGGATAGATGGTAGCTTGGCTCAGGGAAGCATTTTAATCAATTTGTTGCAATGACGATTGTTTCCTTTTTTTTTTTTTTTTTTTATTTGGTGAGTCGACTGGACTTTTTTTGGTCGATCGATGGTCATGTAGAACAGCTTTTCTCACTATTCGTTTCCAGTAATTAAGGGCTGTTACAATTCCAGTGTCCATCACCAATTTTTTTCCTAAACAGTTTGTACGTCATTTGCACTGCATTCAGGAATCATAAGGTTCTGCGTGCTTTATGTTTTGCATTTAATAGAGAATATGTGTACTCAATTTTTCATATTTGTAGTCTGTGCGTGTTAAGATTCATATTTTTCTTAATAATAATTTTCGGAGCTAAAACGAAAAGGTGTTATCTTTTCTAGAAATTTTGATATAAATATGAAGAAACAAAAAGCAGGCAGTTTGAAAATGGAGTGCGCCCCACAGCATGATTTTTTTTTAAATTCAACACCTATGTATTATACTTAAGATAGCCTCGGCTGTAGTGATAAAACAGTAGTTGGTTATATTCGTTGTGACGTGCCTGCCCCGCAGGACGTACACGACATAAATGCAGATAGCAGCAAGAACGAACGTCCGCGTAGCTCAGTTGATAGAGCGACTTGTTCCGGAATAAGAAGACTCGGTTCGATCCCCGGCGTGGACCAAAATGGTGGAGAAATTTTCTTCGTTATAATGGCGCTCGAACTTTCCGGATGAACCGGCCGTTAAAGTTCTCGCAATGGTGTGATATTCTTTCCACACCGCGAGATAGGAAAAATAAGAGAATCCCTTCTTCAGCGCTTCGAAAAATAAATGTGTGTGATGTTGCATTCCACACACTAGATTGACTGGGAGTTCTCAAGCGCACGTTCTTTAGCGGATAACTGCCTACGGCAATTCATGGTCTCGACTGACTCGTGGGCCATGCCCCCGGTCCTCTTTTGGGGGGGGGGGGAGATGTGACGTGCCTGCCCCGCAGGACGCACACGACATAAAGGCAGATAGCAGCAAGAACGAACGTCCGCATAGTTCAGTTGGTAAAGCGACTTGTTCCGGAATAAGTGAACTCGGGTTCGATCCCCGGCGTGGACCAAAAATGACGGAGAAATTTACTTCGTTACACCGTGTAAATGTTCTATTACGCTTATAATATAAAATGGTGTGTGTGAGAGAGAGAGAGAGAGAGAGAGTACATACACTGCTGGCCACCCAAAATGCAACCCCAAGAAGGACACGAGATAGCAAAGCCAGATTTACTGGACACATAACAACAGATACAAAGATCAAACGATTGAGCTTACAGGCCCGTGCGACTTGCGGAACACGCAGACATCAATAGTTCGTGTGGCCCCCATGGCTGGCAATAACGGCCGCTACACGCCGCGGCATCGAACCAAAGAGGCTTTGGATGTGGGCTTGGGGTATGTCGGTCCAGGCTGCGTCCACGTGTTGCCACAGTTCATCAGGCGTAGCCGCGGGTGGTGCTTGCCGGGCCACTCGGTTACCGATCAGCGGCCGGACGCGTTCGATAGGCGACATATCGGGAGAACAGGAGAGCCACGGCAGCAGTGACACCTGGTGAGCCGTGAAGAATTTTTGCACGATGCGTGCCACGTGCGGGCGCGCATTGTCCTGTTAAAACATGGCCGCTGGCAGGTCCTGCAGGTAAGGAAGGACTACAGGCTCCAAAACGTCGGAGATGTAGCGGTGGCTGTTCAGTGAATCGGCGATGCGTACCAGAGGGGTGCGGGTGTCATATCCAATTGCGCCCCAAACCATAACGCCAGGCGACGGACCAGTATGGCGATGCGTAATGCAGGCGTCATACAGTCTCTCGCCATGGTGCCGCCACACGCGGATCCGACAATCATAGTGTTGCAGTCAGAAGCGGGATTCGTCGGAGAAGACAATGTCGCGCCATTCCGTAGTCCATGTGCGGCGTTCAACGACCCACTGCCGCTGCACTAGCCGGTGGTGTAACGTCAATGGTAATCGGAGCAATGAGCGCCGTGCGACAAGTCCCCGCTCCTGCAGACGACGTCGAACGGTACGTGCTGACACAGGTTGTTGTGCAACACACCCTAATTCCCGCGCTAACGTTCGTGATGTGGCGGTGCGAGCCGTCAATTCCCGTCGCACAACATGCCGGTCCTCTCGTTCTGTGGTGTGCCGCAGCTGTGGCGATCGCTCATTTCGGTCCGTCCGTCCCTCCTGCACTCACCGAATACATACTCGGCTCACTGTGGCTGGATGTCGTCCCACATGGGCGCCGGTGTCTCGGTACGATAAACCGCTGTCGCGATAAGCCACTATTTGTCCTCTGTCGAACTCCGAAACGTGCTGGAATGACTGCCGTATTCTACGACGAGGCATCAGGAAGCTTTCCACCCACAGGTCCGGCAGCACAACACACTTCTACTACTTACACCCCGCCTTCTGTGCACCCTTCTTATAGTGCTACTCGGTGGCGTGCCGGGCGCACATGATTTGCATATGCACTGCAATGTTAATCGTTTGCATGCCCTCTCGCGGGCGACGCATGCTGCGAATTTCAGGCCAATCGGATGCTTCCTTCTTGGTGTTGCATTTTGGGTGGCCAGCAGTGTATATACTTGTATCGATTTGTTCAGAATTTTTTCAGTAACACTGAACTTTGAAGGGTGCTTAATCGCTATGCCGAAGCCAGTTAATTCACTCCAGATAGAACAAGTCAGAGAACCATAACTCATCGAGAAATCATAGTAGATACTTCAAAGTTCGAAAGATTAATTTTCATTGTTGTCTTAGTTACAGTGGACTGTATCAAGTCGAAATTACAAAATGAAGGATTTACATTTTTCAATGTGTTGTCATCAATTTAATGCTTTGAACAGCATGTGGGCAAATTATGTTAAGCGTTCTTCTATTTACAGCCAAGATACAGAAGTTTATATTATTGCCAACTCGGGAGCAATCAACATGAAACTGTCACGAGAAAAGCATGGGTTTTTCAGATTGAATCCAACAACTTTTAACAATTGATCCAGTGTCTTGTTGATAATCATGGAGAATCTGAGACGAACAGGAATCTGTAGGCATTTGAATTGAAATGGAAGGTCAGATGGGACCTTTAGAACGCATGGGTAATAAACACGGTCTTTTGTAACATGCCAGTCACTATTAATATAGCTTCGATGGCATTTGACATGAGTTTCTTGCTGATCAGTATTATTGTACTGCAAAGTGTTGGTGGATCCCTATTATGTCAAGATAAAGTAAACAAACAGTCAAAAAGAGATCAAAGAACGCCCGAACGGAGGAAAAGTTTTAAGCTTTACCCGCCGGTTCTGAGGGTACAAGAACACATCCTAAGAATTTTAGCGCAATCTATTTATATTGAAGTTCTATCACGTTTGGTGTGAGGTTCCCGTAATATTGCCGCTCTATCACGTTTTGGCGTGAGGTTCCCATAGCTTGTTTTTAGCGCAGTATATTAATATTGACGCTCTATCACGTTTGGCGGGAGGTTCCCGTAATTTGTTTTTAATGCAACTTTTTAATATTGACGCTCTATCACGTTTGGCGTGAGGTTCCCGTAGTTTGTTTTTAGCACAACATATTATTATTGACGCTGTATCAAGTTTGGTGTGTGGTTCCCGTAGTTTGTTTTTAGCGCAACATATTATTATTATTGACGCTGTATCACGTTTGGCGTGAGGTTCCTGTAGTCTGTTTTTAGCGCAGCCTATTAATATTGGAGTTCTATCACGTTTTGCGGGAGGTAGTTGTTTTTAGCGCAATAAATTAATATTGACGCTGTATCACATTTGGCGTGAGGTTCTTTTTTTTTTTTTTGATTGGAGGTTTATCGACCACCGTGAGCAACTCAATGGGCTATAAGCAGTCGCCCGTCCCTAATTTAGGGTCACTGGTTCCAGGGAAGGGAGAGAGCCAGTGCCGTAAGACAAACACAACATCCATGCCTCACCGGGATTCGAACCCGGACCCCTTACGGACGAATGATCAGAGGCCAGCGCCTTAGACCACTGCGCCACCGGGGCGGCTGGCGTGAGGTTCCCGTAGTTTGTTTCTAGCGCAACATATTATCAATGACGCTGTATCACGTTTGGCGTGAGGTTCCCCTAGTTTGTTTGTAACGCAACATATTAATATTGACGCTCACGTTTGGCGTGAGGTTCCCTTAGGTTGTTTTTAGCGCAACCTATTAATATTGAAGCTCCATCACATTTAGCGTGAAGTTCCCGTAGTTTTTTTTTAGCGCAAAAAATTGTTATTGACGCTGTATCACGTTTGGAGTGAAGTTCCCGTAGGTTGTTTTTAGCGCAACCTATTAATATTGAGGCTCCATCACATTTAGCGTGAAGTTCCCGTAGTTTGTTTTTAGCGCAATAAATTATTATTGAAGCTGTATCACGTTTGGCGTGAGGTTCCCGTAGTTTGTTTCTAGCGCAACATGTTACTGTATTATTGACGCTGTATCATTTTTGGCGTGAGGTTCCCGTAGTTTGGTTTTAACGCAACATATTAATATTGACGCTCACGTTTGGCGTGAGGTTCCCGTAGTTTGTTTTTAACGCAACATATTAATATTGACGCTCACGTTTGGCGTGAGGTTCCCGTAGGTTGTTTTTAGCGCAACCTATTAATATTGAGGCTCCATCACATTTAGTGTGAAGTTCCCGTAGTTTGTTTTTAGCGCAATAAATTAATATTGACGCTGTATCACGTTTGGCGTGAGGTTCCCGTAGTTTGTTTTTAGCGCAACATATTATTATTGACGCTGTATCACGTTTGGCGTGAGGTTCCCGCAGTTTGTTTCTAGCGCAACATATTACTGTATTATTGACGCTGTATCATGTTTGGCGTGAGGTTCCCGTAGTTTGTTTTTAACGCAACATATTAATATTGACGCTCACGTTTGGCGTGAGGTTCCCGTAGTTTGTTTTTAACGCAACATATTAATATCGACGCTCACGTTTGGCGTGAGGTTCCCGTAGTTTATTTTAACGCAACATATTAATATTGACGCTCACGTTTGGCGTGAGGTTCCCGTAGTTTGTTTTTAACGCAACATATTAATATCGACGCTCACGTTTGGCGTGAGGTTCCCGTAGTTTATTTTAACGCAACATATTAATATTGACGCTCACGTTTGGCGTGAGGTTCCCGTAGTTTGTTTTTAACACAACATATTAATATCGACGCTCACGTTTGGCGTGAGGTTCCCGTAGTTTATTTTAACGCAACATATTAATATTGACGCTCACGTTTGGCGTGAGGTTCCCGTAGTTTGTTTTTAACGCAACATATTAATATCGACGCTCACGTTTGGCGTGAGGTTCCCGTAGTTTATTTTAACGCAACATATTAATATTGACGCTCACGTTTGGCGTGAGGTTCCCGTAGTTTGTTTTTAACGCAACATATTAATATTGACGCTCACGTTTGGCGTGAGGTTCCCGTAGGTTGTTATTAGCGCAACCTATTAATATTGAGGCTCCATCACATTTAGTGTGAAGTTCCCGTAGTTTGTTTTTAGCGCAATAAATTAATATTGACGCTGTATCACGTTTGGCGTGAGGTTCCCGTAGTTTGTTTTTAGCGCAACATATTATTATTGACGCTGTATCACGTTTGGCGTGAGGTTCCCGCAGTTTGTTTCTAGCGCAACATATTACTGTATTATTGACGCTGTATCATGTTTGGCGTGAGGTTCCCGTAGTTTGTTTTTAACGCAACATATTAATATTGACGCTCACGTTTGGCGTGAGGTTCCCGTAGTTTGTTTTTAACGCAACATATTAATATCGACGCTCACGTTTGGCGTGAGGTTCCCGTAGTTTATTTTAACGCAACATATTAATATTGACGCTCACGTTTGGCGTGAGGTTCCCGTAGTTTGTTTTTAACGCAACATATTAATATCGACGCTCACGTTTGGCGTGAGGTTCCCGTAGTTTATTTTAACGCAACATATTAATATTGACGCTCACGTTTGGCGTGAGGTTCCCGTAGTTTGTTTTTAACGCCACATATTAATATCGACGCTCACGTTTGGCGTGAGGTTCCCGTAGTTTATTTTAACGCAACATATTAATATTGACGCTCACGTTTGGCGTGAGGTTCCCGTAGTTTGTTTTTAACGCAACATATTAATATCGACGCTCACGTTTGGCGTGAGGTTCCCGTAGTTTATTTTAACGCAACATATTAATATTGACGCTCACGTTTGGCGTGAGGTTCCCGTAGTTTGTTTTTAACGCAACATATTAATATCGACGCTCACGTTTGGCGTGAGGTTCCCGTAGTTTATTTTAACGCAACATATTAATATTGACGCTCACGTTTGGCGTGAGGTTCCCGTAGTTTGTTTTTAACGCAACATATTAATATCGACGCTCACG
Organism: Macrothele yani; assembly: GCA_039090855.1. Classification (NCBI taxonomy): domain Eukaryota; kingdom Metazoa; phylum Arthropoda; class Arachnida; order Araneae; family Macrothelidae; genus Macrothele; species Macrothele yani. The sequence goes on along the minus strand of CM077001.1, from coordinate 153,622,431 downwards.
TTTGGCGTGAGGTTCCCGTAGTTTATTTTAACGCAACATATTAATGTTGACGCTCACGTTTGGCGTGAGGTTCCCGTAGTTTGTTTTTAACGCAACATATTAATATCGACGCTCACGTTTGGCGTGAGGTTCCCGTAGTTTATTTTAACGCAACATATTAATATTGACGCTCACGTTTGGCGTGAGGTTCCCGTAGTTTGTTTTTAACGCAACATATTAATATTGACGCTCACGTTTGGCGTGAGGTTCCCGTAGTTTGTTTTTAACGCAACATATTAATATCGACGCTCACGTTTGGCGTGAGGTTCCTGTAGTTTATTTTAACGCAACATATTAATATTGACGCTCACGTTTGGCGTGAGGTTCCCGTAGTTTGTTTTTAACGCAACATATTAATATCGACGCTCACGTTTGGCGTGAGGTTCCTGTAGTTTATTTTAACGCAACATATTAATATTGACGCTCACGTTTGGCGTGAGGTTCCCGTAGTTTGTTTTTAACGCAACATATTAATATTGACGCTCACGTTTGGCGTGAGGTTCCCGTAGTTTGTTTTTAACGCAACATATTAATATCGACGCTCACGCTTGGCGTGAGGTTCCTGTAGTTTATTTTAACGCAACATATTAATATTGACGCTCACGTTTGGCGTGAGGTTCCCGTAGTTTGTTTTTAGCGCAACCTATTAATCATATAAAAAAGTCAAGATGCACGATCATTTAAAAAACTTTCATACATAAAAAAATTCAAACCCACTGGCGGAATTTAAAAATTTATTGTATAAAGTTAAAAGTGGAACCATAAGAACTTTCGGGTTTCCATAAAACCCATCATCAGATGATTAAACCAGAGAATGAGGGTAAGACTAATATATAGATAAGCATCGTTAAGAAATAGTTACGTAAGGAGCGCAAATAACAGAGAGCGCCACAGGAAAGACATCGTGAAACATCTGGTACAAGTTAACATAAAGACTGGGCTATTCCGTATGAAGGAACAACATGAGCAAGTATCATCTGAAGCATAGAATTCTAATACATTGCATAACAAGCTACATTAAAAAGATACAACAAAAGGAAAGAAAATATTACCTAGTCGTCTGTAGGAAACAAATAGAAACTCCGATGTAATAAAAAAGGGTCACATAAATTGTACTATTAAGTTGTAACGTACATATCCTGCTGGATATGTACGGTACGAAGGCAGGAGTGTAATCAATACAGCACAAATATCTTTTAGATGTAATTACCAGACTCTCAGTGAACAGTAATGAAGAGATAGTAGTAGGTGTAATAATAATGGAGGCATCTTCCCAAACCAGGTATTGCAAACCATCAATCACAAGGCGGAAAAGGGCTGTATTTGTAAGTCCGTTTTTTACCGCACATTGATGTTTATTTAGTCTGGTCCCCAGGGTACGTTTGGTCGATCCTATATATTGACTGTTTGGAGTATCATTATCAATGCTTTTTAAGGGGATGCAATACACTCCGAATTTATTCAAACTCAATACCAGGTTTCCATCGTTTTTTACCCAACCGAAAATGTTTGTAGTTCGCACTCCAAGGACCAGGTAAAAAGGTTTGCAAAGGCCTTTAAGAACCGGTGTAATGGCTGCATAATATTCCATTGAGCCCACATATCTACGACGTTGATAGTCCCTCTGGAGAATAGATTATCTTTCCTGGTAGAGCTTCTTGAGGACAAGTTTTACGGTAAATGTATGAACGCCATGGTTAAGAGCAATATCGAACACTTTGTTGATTTCATATTGACGTCTACGAATATTTGAGGAATGAGAGAAGGCTCTTCTTTACAGGAAGTTGATTGAGGAAAGTTTGTAGCCCTTACGGTGTGCAGATGAAGCTGGGATCAATGTAGATGTAGATGTGGGTTTTCTGTACACAGAATATTGCAAAGTACACGTGATAGTATCTCGTTCAAGTATGAAATCCAGGAATGTTAAGTTACCCTTGTTTTTCAGTTCAATGGTAAATTTTATGGACAGGTATTGGGAGTACATGTATTCTGCAAACTCTTAAAGATCGTCAGGATCGTGATCCCAGAAAAGAAGTACATCATCAGCGTATCTTATATAGATCACGGTGTTAGGCGAAACAACTCGTGTAGTACTTTATTTTTGATGTGTTTCAGTAGAATTTCAACCAAAACCGGGAAGAGGGGTGACCCCATTGGGACACCCTCAGTTAGTCAATAAGTAGTGTTATCGAACCGAAAGTATGAGCTGTTCTGTACAAGTTTTAAGGCCGTAAGAGTGGATTGAATCGTCTCGGGGACATAACCAAGTTGAAAAAGTTTTGACTGAATGATGTCGTGCATAGTTGAAACCGGAGCATTTGGGAATAAGGCAATTACAGCAAGTGAACCATTCGTATTAAAATTCTTGATTCTTTAAGATCTTGCACAGTGCCGTTAACAGAGTAGAGTGAATTATTGGTAAGAGGTTGCAGGAAGGTAGCGAGCGCCATCTGCAAAGGTCTTGTAAGGGCCGCGAACCCGGAAACCAGTGGACGCAAAGGGTATCCTGCTTTATGAACTTTAAGTTTTCCAAACCTTTTGGGTACACGGGCGCCGGGGACAGGGTGTGAGCCCTGAGAAATAGCTGTTGGGACAGCAAGAAGTTTCTTCAATTTATTTATGACAGCAATAGTTGCATTTGTGGGGTCCGAAGTAAGGGTGACGTGCGGAATGTTATCAATTGCCTCTAGCATTTTAGTTTTGTAGTCATCCCTGTTCAGAAGAATGATTTGAGAGGTTTTATCTGTAGATATGACAGACACATTAGGGTTATTATGTAACTCCAAAAGCTGTCTTTTTTCTTCCATAAGGAGAGTCGAATCCGGGTCCGGTCTGCGAGCTTGAAATTTCCGAATAGAGTTAATCGTACGGCGCCGGGAACAGTACTGTTTATTAATTGGTAAGTGAGAGATAATAGACTCCGCCTGGGAAATTAACTTCAAGTTATTAATCCTGGAGTTCGGAAATGCAAATTTAGGGCCTCTATTTAACGCCGAAATCTGGACTTGGCTAAGTTGGTGGTCGCTGTCATTAATGAAATTAGCAGAAATAAGAGAGTTAACAAACGTGATAGAGCTTCAATATTAATAGGTTTTGCAACCTATTAATATTGAAGCTCTATCACTTTTGGCGCGAGGTTCTCCTAGTTTGTTTTTAGTGCAACATATTAATATTGACTCTATTACGTTTGGCGTAAGGTTTCCACAGTTTGTTCCCCTCAAAATTACACAAAGTTGTTACGAAATTTTGTTGCATGAGCTTATAACTTAGTAAACAGGAAGACCAAATTTCAAATTGCTAATCGAGTGCGTTACGTAAGAATCGGTGAAATGTTTGAAGAAGTTGTTGGCCGACTGGTCGATGTTCGAGAGCAAAGACGGCTGAGGAGGATTGTACGAGATAACAGACAAAGTGCACTGCGTCAAATAACCGAGCAGTGCAAGAGCTTATCGAGAAACGAATTTCAGCCAAACACAGCCCGCCGGACACTGGAACGAATGGAATAAAAATAGCAGATGCCCCCTTTTTGTATAACCTATCTCTGCTCAAGAACAAAACTTCCTCCGCAGGAGGAGCACGGAAGTACCAAAGCTGAACATCTGAGGACTGGGAAAAAATCTGCTGCTCCTATGAATCATATTTACAGTTAATACTCGCCAATGAAAGGACCAAAATATGGCGTAAACAGCACTAATCTATGGCTTCTAATTGCATATTGTTTATTGTCCAAGCTCGTGGATTAGGTGCAGTGGTCTGGGGTGTGTTTTTATGGCAGGCATTGGATTGCTTAATACCTCTTGGGTTGCCATTTTGATGTCACGAGGTGTCTTAACATCATTGCGGACTAGGCACACCAGTGTTTGTTCTAGATAGGGCTACTTTCAACAGGACAATGAACTATGTCACAATGCTCCGATCGTTACAGTGGTGGTTCCGGGAGCACGTCAGTAACTTCAAGATGTTAAAATTGTCCCCACACAGTTCCCATATCTTCACCTAATTGAATACCTGTGGGATGAATGAGATTGAGAGATCCTTCCGTAACAGAGATCTTCTAAAGAACATTCGGCAATTGTTGGAAGCCGTCACTTTTACTTAGGATATTCACAACTCTAGAACAATATCGGCACTTCTTTGGATCCATGCCACCTCGTTGGATCCATGTCACCTCGTTAGATTCATGCCACCATGTTGGATCCATGCCAACACGTTGGATCCAGTCCACTACGTTGGATCCAGGCCACCACGTTGGATCCATGCCAACACGTTGGATCCAGTCCACTACGTTGGAACCAGGCCACCCCGTTGGATCTATGCCACCTCGTTGGATCCACGCTACCTCGTTGGATCCACGCTACCTCGTTGGATCTACGCCGCCTCGCTGAATCCGTGCTACCACGTTGGATCCATGCCACCACGTTGGACCTACGCCAGTTCTTTGAATCCATGCCACTACGTTGGACCCAGGCCATCACGTTGGATCTATGCCACCTTGTTGTATCCATGCCTCGTTGTTGGATCCATGCCATTTCGTTGGATCTATGCTACTTTGTTGGATCCATGCCACCTCGTTGGATCCAATGCCACCACGTTGGATTCCTGCCACCACGTTGGATTCCTGCCACCACGTTGGGTCTATGTAAGCCCGTTGGATCCATGCCACCACGTTGAATCTATGCCACCACGTTGAATCCATGCCGCCACGTTGGGTCCATGCCATCACGTTGGATCCATTCCGCCACGCTGGATCCATGCCACATTGTTGGATTCATGCCTCATCCTTGGATTCATGCCACATCACTGGATCCATGCCACCTCGTTTGATCTATGCCAACTCATTGGATCCATGGCACCTCGTTGAATCCATGCCACTTCGTTGGATTCATGCCTCGTCGTTGGATTCATGCCATCTCGTCGGATTCATGCAATCTCGTTGGATATATGCCACCACGTTGGATCTATGCGAGCTCGTTGGATCCATAGCATCACGTCGGATCCATAGCATCACGTCGGATCCATGCCACCTCGATGGATCCACACCGCCGAGTTGGATCCATGGCACCTTGTTGGATCCATGCCACCTCTTTGGATCCATGGCACACATCCATGCCACCTCGTTGGATCCACGCCATCTTTTTGGATACATGGCACCTCTTTTGATCCATGCCACCACGTTGGATCCATGCTATCTTGTTGGATCCATGCCATCTTGTCGGATCCATGCCTCCACGTTGGACCTATGACATTACGTTGAATCTATGGAACTTCTTTGGGACCATGCCACCTCGAATCGAAGCAGTTTTGAAAGCCAACGGAGCTACAGCACGTTAGTAGGTAGGCGTACTGCATCTAATAACTTGCAACTTCGCTGTATAACACAAGGTACAACTACAATGTTAAAATCTGAGAGCTTCAGTTACTAGAACGGCGGAAATAGTAGGTGTAACACGAGGAACTGTATCGAAGATAATGACTACCTATCAAAAAAGACTCGCCGTTGCCCCCAAACGTGCAAATTGTAAATACCATACGGAGATGCCACATAATGATAGGTGAACGTTGGCACGGACTGTTTAATGTAAGCACAAGACCACGGCGCGGCAAATAGCGATAGAGCTGAACGACAGTCGGAATGACCCCGTTTCCATCATAACAGTTCGTCGGGAACTCCATTCTCTTGGTATTTATGACACTGCTGAAATCCACAAACCTCTGATTACCAACATCAAAGCAACAAAACGTGCAAGATGGTGCAAAGCACGCAAAACTTGGATGCTAAAGACTGGCAATGTGTCGTCTGATTTGATGAATCATGCTTCACATTATTTCCCACTACTGGTAGAGTGTACGTCTAGGGATAACCTGCACAAACGTACCACCCCTACTGTGAAGCATAGATACTTGACGCTGTGGGGTGCTATGTCATGGCATTTCTATGACGTATGGTGTTTTGATTCAGTGCACTTCGACGTATTTGATTTCCTTTGTATTTTCATCTCTTTGTCATTGTTTAACAAGTTTAACCATTTTTTTCAGGTGAGAAAAGTTTTCCTCCCTGCTAGCGCAGTGGTCTAAGGGCTGGCTTATGACCATTCGTTCGAAATGGGTTCGGGTTCGAATCCCGATTAAGGGATCGGGTTCGAATCCCTAAGTTTGTCTTACGGCAGTGGCTCTCTTTTTCCTGGAGCCAGTAGCCTAAATTAGGGAGGGGTGACTGCTTATAGCACATCTAGTTACTCACGGTGGTGGTCAAATCCCCAACAACAAAAGGGTTTCCCTGTCGGAGTTTTTCTTTTTCCTTCAATAATTTTTTTTTTTTTTTGTAAAGACAGAGCAAAACCATTGTTATTACGCATAAATCGAAAATAAAAAATTTAAACCGATAGCTTTAAGAGGTGTTGCTACCACAATGGAGAAAAGACATCAAGAGATTCCGATTTAAGAACTTCCGCATGACTGTAACATGAGTCACCTAAAACGTGAATAAAGCCAAATGAGGCGCAGGTTGGAATTCATGTTTATCAATTATCGAGGCGTGTACGAAACGGGAGTTACTTTTCCCCACATTTTCGCGAATGCAATGCCTCGCGAAAAACGGGTAGCAAGACGATTGCAAGAAATGGCAACTTTTGTTGCAACCAAATTGACACAGGTGAACGCAGAAGTGGAAAAAAACAGGTCTTTGATGTTGTGTAAGAGTCTCCCTCGGACCGAGTAACTATGGAAATTCAGCTTGTCGTGGAAGACTAGCTAATATGGTTTTAATCGGAAGGGATTAAGATAGCGTTTGGCTGGTGTAGAACGATGCGGAGGTTGATTCAGGATGCTGAAGATGACTGTAACCATGGCAACGACCGCTCTCCCCGGTCGGCGCCGATCGATGCTAGCGCGAGCAATGAGAAAGGAGCTTTATTCACAAGACACTGAGTCCTGAAGAGATGTCAAGCAACAAAAATCTTTCATGACTGCACTTCGCGGAATTTCGTCTCCGTTTCCAAAGCGTATGAAAATTGAATTTTTTGTTGCAACCATCGTCGGAAATTTTTACCATAAGGTCTTTTAAATTAAACTTTTCTCTTACGTTATCGAAAAAAGCCTTGGTAGCTCTGAGACAAAAAAGTAATAATAATAGTAATCATTATTGTTTTAATAGGGTCATGTATATATCTAAAATAAATATTAATTCTAGGTTCCTGGTAAAAGACAAAGAAGAGGAAACTGAAGGATTTGACTAAAAAAATTTAAAAAGTAGACGGTTCTTCGATTAAAAGAAACAATGTTCCTAAAGCTCCTGTTGCAGAAAAGTTGGAAAAAAACGAGTTTTCTCCTCAAACAAGTTTACATTACGGATTCAGTTACATTACTAAAATTTACTTTTCACGGCGAAGGGTAGAGTCTTGAAAATTTGACATGTGTAAAGAAAAATTGGTGAGTTTAAATGTTTGGCTGCTACCAGCGCCGTATTAAGCCCTTAGTAGGATCCTAGGCTAAGCAGTCTGAGAAGGCTGAAAATTTTTATTGTGACGTATTTAAGTTTTAAATGTAAGATTAAAAATGGGAGAAATCGCAGAAATGGAGATTTGCTTAATTTTTAATACATAATTAAGATGGTTATAGCCAAACAATCTTTTTTTAAACTACACGCGATTATTTTGTTTTGGAGTTGTTTTTATCTCTTACATCTAAATGCTTCACTGAACACGACTAGAGCAACAAGGTAGCAATGTGGGTTGCTGAATCAGTAGGTATTGCTGTTTTCGCAAATATTTTGCATGCCGAAATGATTCAGAGATATATCTGCACAAACTGTAACAGACTAAAATGAAAGATGGATACATGTTATATGTATCCTTTCATTTTAGTCACAGTTGTGATGATTGACTTTAAACATATAATTCAAACAAGAAAACCTGAAAAACACATTAGACTGCTGTATACATCAACTTCAAATAAAAAAAAATACATTATGGTTAAAGATACTTCAAGATAATGCTAAAGAATTCAAGTAAATGCTAACTGCTGTTGACAACAGTGCTATATGATAACAAGTTAGTAAAATCATGCAATGCATTGACTATGATACGCTTTCCAACATACTAGAAATCATAAAATGGCTGTGGAATAAATCTCACTCCTACGCCCTGACCTTTGATCCCATTTCGATGATATTCAACAGAACTGGTTCAGTATACCTCTGAAATAACATGATAAAGTTTTGTCGCAATCGAAGCAATTTTACGTAAGTTATGATGTATAAGGGCTATGGAATAGACCCAGCTTCTGTGTCTTAACCTTTGACCCATTTCGCCCATTTTCAATAGGATTCCTCCCCAGGCAAGCCCTTACAACGTACTAACATTTCATCCAAATCGAAACATTTTTACGTAAGTTATGACGCATAATGGCGATGGAAGTGATTCCGCTCCTATGTCCTAACCTTTGACCCTCATTTCGCCAATTTTCAATAGGATTTGTCCCCAGGTTATCCCCTACCACATACTAATATTTAATCGAAATCGAACCTTTTTTACGTTAGTTATGACGCATAAGAATAGTGGAATGGATACCGCTCCTATGTCCTAACCTTTGACCCCATTTCGTTCACTTCCAATAGGGTTCCTTCCCAGGTGATTCCCTTCCACATACTAAAATTTCATCGAAATCGAACGATTTTTACGCGAGTTATCGTGCAGACGAACATACGCACACAACGCGTGACGTAATGAGGCAGATGGGAATCGCGGCCATCTGCTAGCAAAAGTGTGACGTCATAAAACTTTAATAGGATCCGCATAATTGTTTGACTGCTAACGTCATGAAAATACAGGTCGCGCTATCATTTCTCTTCCCAATTAATGCGTTCCCAAAGATGAAAATTTGAACATCGATTAAAATATCTTCATTTTATAACTTGCAATACTTAATATTTTCTAAAACATAACCATAATTATGCAATTCAACATTTGTTTGTCTACTGACGTCATGAAAATACAGGTCGCGCCATCTTTTTTCTGGACAATTAATGCGTTCCCAAGGATGAAAATTTGAACATCGATTAAAATAGCTTCATTTTATAACTTGGAATACCTAATATTTTCTAAAACATAACCATAATTATGCAATCCAACATTTGTTTCTCTACTGACGTCATTAAAGTACAGGTCGCGCCATTCTTTTTCTGGTTTCAACACCACCAAAGGAAAAGTTATTGATTTTTAATATAGTTATGGTTATGTTTTAGAAAATATTAAGTATTCCAAGTTATATTAAGAAGTTATTTTAATCGATGTTCAAATTTTCATCCTTGGGAACACATTAATTGTGAAGGAAATGTGTACAAAAGTTTTTCCATTGGAAGTATAGGAAGCAAAATTACTTGACGTCCACCTTAATAATATGGGTTAAGGGCGATGGAATGGATCCCGCTCCTATGTCCTGACCTTTGACCCCATTCCGCCCATTTTCAACAGGGTTCGTTCTCAATGGGTTCCTTACCACATACTTAAATTTCATTGAAATCGAACCATTTTTACGCAAGTTATGATGCATAAAGGCAATGGAATGGACCCCGCTCCTATGTCCTGACCTTTGACCCCATTTTATTTATTTTCAATAAGGTTCGTTCCCAGGTGGTCCCCTACCACATGCTAAAATTTCATTGAAATCGAACCATATTTACGCAAGTTATGACGCATAAGGTCCATTGTATGGATCCCGCTCTTATGGCGTGACCTTTGACCCCTTTTCACCCATTTTCAATAGGGTTCGTCCCCTGGTGATCCCCTACCACATACTAAAATTTTATCGAAATCGAACCATTTTTACGTGAGTTATCATGCCGACCGACAGACGGACGGAAAAAGCTGGAGCATATACGCTTCTACAAGCTACGGTTGGAAAGCGTAAATAAAAAGGAATATGTGTATGCAGTGGTTGGACAGAATAATGTGAACTCCTAGGAAAACAAGGTTTTATATACCTACTCGTAAAAAGGGTGTGGGACCCCCTTTAGCAATCAAAACCGCCTAAATCCTCCTTGGAATGGAAGCATACAAATTCTGGATGATGGTTAGTGGGATGTTATACCATTCTTCATGCAGAAACTGCTCTAGGTGCTTAAGAGATGCAGGAGAAGCATAACGGGATCTTTCTCTGTTTTCCAACACAGACCACAGCGGCTCTATGATATTTAAATCTGGTGATTGAGGAGACCAACGAAGGCGTGAACATTCTGAGCTCTGTGAATTGGGGCGTTATCATCTCGACACAGACATCCCCTGCAGGAAAGAGTGCTTGAGCCATTGGATGGACTTGGTCGGCCAAAATGGTTTCATACGCACTGCCAGTCATCCGTCCTTTTAAGGTGATCGGAAGACCTGCAGAAAATAAACCACGACATAACCTCCCACAGCATGACAGAACTACGGCCCTGCTGCAGTATTGGGAGCAGACAGTCTAGGTTATACGCTTCTGGCGGTGTTCTCCACACGTAAACACGCCCTGCTGTGTGAATGTAGATTCATCCGACCACATTATGCGCTTCCATTGCATCGGCAGTCCACGTTGTATGCTCCTGGCACCACTGCCGTCGCTGTTGTGCATTCATCCGCGTCACTAGAGGTTTTGCAATAGCAGCTCTGCAATAAATTTCTTCTTTATGCAGTTCGCTGCTGACTGTTTTCGTTGATACTGGAGTCCAAGCTCCACACTACTTTTCTGCGCTATGGCCTTTTTATTACAGGTAACAATCCTCTTTAATACTCTTTTGTCTCTATCAGTCAGGGTCGTTTTCCGGCCGCTCTTGAGTTTCGCAGACGAGGTTTTGCCAAGAACACTGTATGCTGTTGTGACACTAGAGAAAGTAGCTCTCGATATCCCCATTACTCTTGCGACTCTTATTAGGGAGGCACCAACTTGCCGGCCACCAACAAGTAGTCCTCTTTTGAAGTCCGTTAGGTCGCTCATTTCGTCGTCACCCTGAAAGAAATTTTGTCACAAGACACTTTAAGTGCACCTAAACAGGACCCTGAGGTTCTAAACAAAGCTATTACAACCAAAATGTGGCGGATAGTTTTGCGTATTGCGGCATACGCAGCTGCATTAAAAGTCACGTCTTTGAGTGTGGTGTTCACATTATTCTGTCCAATCCCGGTATATCTGCACCAGACTAAAATGAAAGATGCATACATGTTATATGTATCCTTTTTTTAGTCACAGTTGTAACAATTGACTTTAAACATATAATTCAAACAAGAAAACATGAAAAACACATCAGATTGCTGCACTATCTACCAAAAAGTAATTAGACACCTCTGCAATCGACGATATCTGCGGTCCTGATACGCATCACGGCCGCCGCCGTTAAATATCGTGTGGGAAACAACAACGCAACCAGTCGCATGCAAGATGCCACGCAGTTCGGAGCTCTCTGATTTCGAGAAAGGTGTAATCGTCGGATATCACAGAAATGGCCGATCCATACGTGACATATCCAGCGAGTTGAAGTACCCAAAATCAACAGTAGCCTACGTGATTGGCAAGTGAAAGATGAGAGGTGACTGTCGGAATGTGCCCCGACCCGGCAGACCCACAAAACTGGGAGTTAGAGACCGACGGGTGATGGCCAGAGAAATTCAGAAGAACCGCACCAAATCGATGGGCCACATCCGCGAGTAGTTTCAACAGGTATCCGGGAGTGTTCTTTTGATGAATACCATCTGTAAGGAAGCCCATCTGCTCGGTTATCACGGACGTGCTGCAGCCCACAAGCCTTTGATCACCAAGTCCAATAGCGCTGCTCGGCTATCGTGGTGCAAAGAACGTCGACAGTGGACCGTTGAACAGTGGAAACAGGTTTTCTGAAGCGACGAATCAAGGTCCACCCTCTACCGTTCGGATGGCAGGGTCTGGGTTTGGCGCCTGCCTGGAGAACGCCTCCTGCCGGAATGTATTGTGCCAACTGTGAAGTTCGGCGGCGGTGGTGGAATTATGCTATGGGGGTGTTTCTCCTGGTATGGCACGGTACCCTTGGTCGCAATTCCTGGTAGACTCAACGCCGAGACCTACTGCACCATTTTGGATGACCATGCGCTTCCTACGTTGTGGCAGTTTTACGGGGTGGACCCATGTAACTTTCAGGATGACAATGCCACGTGTCATGTTGCGAGGCCCACCATAGCTTGGTATGGTGACAATAGGGTTAATCGAATGAACTGGCCTGCGCAGAGCCCGGACCTTAACCCTATCGAGCACCTCTGGGACGAGTTGGAGCGTCGACTTAAGGGGTGCCCCTACCGTCCGAAATTGGTGAAGGAACTGACCTGTCTTCTAAAAGCCGAGTGGAAGAGAATACCGCTAGCCGTCGTACAACGCCTGGTTGAGAGTATGCCCCTGAGGGTCGCAGCTGTAATCGCCACTCGTGGAGGCTCCACCAACTATTGAAGGTGAATAAACTTCATTTTCCTTTGCTATCGCAGGTGTCCAATTACTTGTTGGTAGATAGTGTACATTCTGTACATAGACGTCCAATTACAAAAATACATTATGGTTAAAGATACTTCAAGATAATGCTGAGGAATTCGTGTACATGTGCTAACAGCTGTTGACATCTGTACAATATGATAATAAAAAGGAATATATATATATATATAGTCCGTATTATTGTATGTGTGTCGCACACATTCAAACAGAGGGGCGTAGAATTTTTTTACGGGGGGAGGTCTGAGGGAATTTGGGGGGAGGGGTATAAGTCTCTGCTATAGTGGACCACAAGACTAAATTTCTTGGTCTGGTTTGGCCTTCCCAATCCGCCCTTGCCAACAAGTCACTGTATTTCCCACTGTTCTTACAAGAGCGTGAGTTTAATAGCTGAAGATTTCTAGATTTCTTCTTGAAGTATTTAATGATTTAGTATTAGTCACTTTTCTTGATGAATTATTTTTGTTAGGAAAATTAAAAACAATTTTGCTGCCAACTTTTTGGTTCATTTGCTTGATGGTGAAAAATCGTTAAATTTTGCACAAAAACTAATTCACCCTTCTCCAAGTTTCCAGTGTGAAAAACCATGACTCATAAATTACAAGAGCACCAGACAGAAGATTCGGTTAACAATTAGTTAAAGAGTGATGAATGGCTCTGCAGTTTCTGAGATAATCAAGGCCTTTTTTACTTAGCAAGGAGACTGGAGCATTATTCCAGACATCAAGAATTCCCCTCTTCATTGAGGCATCGAACGAAAACTTGGACCAGTATGTATATATATCATCATTATCATCATCATTGTCAACCATTATCAATCGACTGCTGGATGAAAGTCTCTCCAAGTTGCTTCCACAACGATCTGCCTTGAGACAGTCTCCGCCATATCACTCCCACATGCTTTCGCATTTCATGCATTCATCTCACATGTGGTCTTCTTCTGGGTCTTTTCCTGTCCCTTGGAATCCAATCTAAAATTTCGGTTGTCCATCAGTAGTACGTCGTTCTGGCAATATGTCCAGGCAATTACCATTTCAGAGATTTTACTCTGATCATGATGTCTTCCACTCTTGTCATTTTCCTTATTCACGAATTCCTATTTTTATTTTTCTTGGTCTCACCAAGCATGCATCTCTTCAGGCTTCATTTAGTTGTCTGCAGTATTTGGCTATATTTTTTTAGTTAAGGTCCATATCTCCATTCCATATGTAAGCACATGAAGAATGCGCTCATTAAACACTTTTCTTTTAAGACATAATAGCATATGTCCAAGTCCGTGCAATATACGTAGTGAGATTCGAGAGATAAGACATTGTCTGTGCAATTTTTCTGACATAATGATGATTTGACTATACCCAGGCAATATTCCGTCAGCTATTTTTAAAAGACAATGTTTCTGTGTTTTCGTAAACGATTCTTGGGCAGTTTTTCTTCGTTGGTCCTTGATTAATGTTTGTAAAGTAATTTACGAGCGAGCGAAAGTTGTATGCTCAAGACTGTGAACAGCAGAGTGAATAATTATACTTATGTGGAGTATGGCTTGACCAAGAATTTATGTGACTTGATTCAAAGCCAATAAGACTCTTGGATAAGTGCATGCAAATTGGATGCGTTATAATTATGAATAATAAACAATTTGCTCTCTTCAGTAAACTAGTTTTCTCTGGCCTAACTGTATTATCTGATAGTAACTTTGATACGCAAAATTAAGTTTTCAGCGGCTACGAACGACTGAGACTTATCCGGGAAAGCAACCTTTATGTTAAAGTGCGAGTTAAGTCATCAGTTAAACACTAAGCTGAAGTTAAATCATTCAGATAATAGTTACAGGCAAACCAATATTCAATTACTATTTTACATGATACTCTTTTATCTTTCTTAGTTACACAAAGCATGCATATCTCCCCGGGCATATTGGAGATGTCCGCAGATTCCGAATGTCTGTTTTTATTTAAATTCCATATCTCTGATCCATAAGTAAGAACTGGAAGGATGAGTTGATTAAACACATTTCTTTTGAGACATAATGGCTATTTTCACTTGAAAATTAGACTGTTTCTACGGAAGCAAAGTTATATAAGCCTAATAATTTCTTTGATGCGTCCTTGCTTGGTGCCTGTTGTTCAAGGTAAAAGTAAGAACTTGTAACCTGAAACTAGTGACTCCAATTTATGTACGGGCCACTCCTTGTAGACTTAGTTTTCACGTCGTTGAACCACGGTAAAAATAAAAATTATTCGAGAAATTATTTTCTCGTTGAATATTTTTCACTTTAACCGTGTCTTGTGCACGTTTTCTGCTTCAAATTACACAATGCAAGTAACGATTGCCGTAATCACAATTGCGATACTCGGCGCGTTTTTCAGTTTCACAGGTACAGTAATCCCTTGTTATCCGCGGTTTTGGTTACACGTGTTTGTGAAATAACGAAATACAGACAAAGAATGTGATTGAGAAATATCGTAAGAGTAAAAAGAAGGGCGCATAATTATTCCACATCTTGATTTCCTCTGTGGTTGATTTAGACGTTACGCTCAAAGTGACCAAAATGGCTCCAATTACCAGTCCATTCTTTGTTCTGCCAAAGGGAGAAAAAGATAGACCGATGTTTCGGGGCCAATCTAGCACTTCTAGCGCAATGCCGAACTCAGCAGATTTAACTGTGTTACGGAATTCGTAGTTCGTATCCAGCCCGCCAAGAGATGCGCCGCAATGAAAAATCATAAGGTAACTAGCCTGCGGGCGGCAGGCGCGACTCTACGGATGGGATGGGGTGAGCTTCAGCCCAACCAACTTTTTTGAGTCCACACTTTAGCCCCCCCCCCCCCCCCCCAAATATATTTCAGCAGTTGGAACATATGGCTGGTTCAACCATTTTAGGTTCTAGGGAACTTGGATAAATGTATGTGAATTTTTTGAATTCACTAAAATTTTGTTATATGAAAGGAATTCTTTGTTAAATTTAGTGTTTGTACTCATGGGAAAGGAAGAGTCCTCTAAAAAATTTCCTAAGAGAGAAATAGAAGCATACCATTTTTGTAGTTGTAGTTTAAAACGATGAGAAACAGTGGGGGGGGAGAAAGGGAAAAAGAGAGAAAGAGAGAGAGGGAGAAGGGGAGATAGGGGGAGTAAGAGAGGGTGGGAGAGAGAGACGGAGAGAGAAAGAATGGGAGAAGGGGAGAGAAAGTTATACAAAGAGAGATAGGGAAAGAGGGGAGAGAGGGGCAGAGAGAAAGAGGGGAGAGGGGGAGGAAAAAGAGGAGAGAGAGAGGGAGAGAGGAAGAGAGAGAAGGGTGAGAGAAGAAGAGAGAGGGAGGGGAGAGAGGGGGAGGGGAGAGGGGAGGAAGAGAGAGGGAGAGAGAGGGGTGGGGAGAGGGAGAGAGAAAGTTAGAGAGGCACAGGGAGAGAGAGGGAGTGAGAGAAAGAGAAAGAAAGAGAGAGAGAGAGAGAGATTGCTTGTCAGGTTACAAACTAAAATTCATTAACGGCCTTATGAAAGCAAAAAAGTAAAAACGACCAAAGTAAGTTAAAATTCAGAAGAAATAGTAACTTGCCATACAGATTCGTATCTAAGTTTCTTCATTCTACATATACTGCATAAATGCTACATACAGTATTCACTTGAAAACTTTTTTCTTTACAAGGAATAACATTATCAGTGTCGGATAAAATGTACATGAGCGGAATTTTTTGCCAAAATTTCTGCCTAACACTTCAAAATTTGTGCCCCCTCCGATCATATTTAGCCCCACTAATAGCCCACGCAGTTCTAAGATTCTGGCGTCTCCACTGGCGGACGGACTTGTGAATCACATAACTCCTCGATGAAATTAAACCAACCACAATCAATGCATGTTGACGTAAAATATGGCTAGAAGTTGTGAGAGATTCCAGAACTCCAGATACGAATGCAATAGTGGACCAAATAGTAACAATCGCACAAAACCTAAAGCGTGAAGGCTTCGATGATTAATACGGCGGACGCAGAAGAAATGGTCACAGGAAACGAATGCAAAGCACTAATGCCGAAAGAGCTGAAAGAATTTCTTACTAATCCGCAAGAAAGTAAATTGGAAGATGAAACAGAAATGGAAGTTGCTAAGCCGGATTTTCATATGGAAACGTTGAATGAAATTTTTTCATTGGCTGGTCAACTACTTGATAAAGTTTAGATTTAGACCTTTTTATGGAAAGAGGATTGAAATCTAAAATACGAGTAAAAAAACTTACTTGCCTTGTGCCTTATCAAAAAATTCGCAAAGAGCTTGAAAAGAAGAAGAAGAAAACGTCAATCACAAGTTGTTTACCTCGTAAGTCTACCTCGTATCTACGATTTAGCTTGCGTCCTCCGGTAAATGTCTCCCTAAAACATACTTTATAGTTAAATGTTACCTTCGTATGTTAATAAATGTCTAAACTGGTAGTTCGGTTTTAATTAATCCTATAACCCATAAAATAACACGAAATTTTCTGCTATTTATAGGTAAATTGGGACAGTTTATTCAAAAACAGGGATTACGTGTACAAATGCTAGCACTGCAAACAGTTATCTGAGATTCACGGGCCACTTTGCGGGATTCTTTTTGTGAATTAACGAAGCATATTTCAAATACAACCTCTTCCGTGAAATTACGGAAAAAAAACCTGAATTTCACGAATTTTTCGTACTCCATGGGAATTCTAAATTTTCAGAAACCTTTCCGCAATTCCTTTTTTATATTGACGGTAAATTGTTTTTAATATGTGTTAACGGAAAATTCTGAATTTTTAGAAACCTTTCTGCAATTCTTTTCGTTTCTTAACGGGAAAACTCCGTTCTCACTTTTTCCGTATCCGTATGACGAGAATCGTCTGTCGAATGATCTGATTTTCAGTAACAGGAGAGATTCGCAAGAATACCTGAGCTTTGATTAACTATTAAATTTCAATCGTCTGCCGAAGGATCTGATTTTCGGTAACAGGAGAGATTCACAAGAATACCTGAGCTTTGATTAACTGTTAAATTTCAATCGTCTGTCGAAGGATCTGATTTTGAAGTTTTGCAGCGAGATCGACATTGTGAACAGCATATTGCATGAATAAGACAAGACCATAAGGGTTAATTTTATATTTAGGTGTTTAGGGAAATTATATTATGAAACAGTAGATTTCATCTTTTCTTGAAGACAATTGAAAGCCATTGTCAATTTAAAAAAAAGATCTCAAGTTCCAAAGCATTCTCTTTTTTGAAAAATCACGATGAAAAAATACTTAATTTGCGATGTCTTCCAACAGAAAAATAAAATTACGAACCTATTCAAAAAGAATAAGCTCCAACAGAAAATATAATAAATCATTCGCATTAATGACAAGAAGATTTTCATCACCGCACAAAAAGGCTTTTACTTTGAACGTAAGTACAGTTTCTGAGTGTTTTTTGTCTCTGTGGTTAAGACACGCGGTTTGTGTTGGGCAAACTCATACATCGTCGGTTCGAATGCCACCGGTGCAAAAGAATTCCGTGGTTTAAGGGCTGAAAAATTCAGCGTCTTTGATTTTGAGAAATTTCTGTATAAATACGGGAAAACCTGCAACGGTTATTTTTGAAATGAACGGAATTACTGACTACCAAAAATATGTGAAGATACGGAATTAAAAAAGAAAACGGGAAGAGAGAGAGAGAGAGAGACGTAAATTTATTTAATAGACGAACGGGAAGTTTATTGAACGTTATTTTCAGAAATGTTTCATGAATTCACATCACTTATTTCTAACAGTATACTCATATTATCCACGGCATGTTGCTGCAACGTAACTCCCCGCAGATAAAGAGGGATTACTGTCCGACGTTTTCTTTGCCAGGGAGCGTAGAATCTTATATTTTTATTGCAAAGTTTAAAATTTTAATAAAAGTTCATAAAAACGTTTTTTTTTCTCTTTCATTTTTCTGAAACGATTTAATAAATAATTCGGCGTTATTTTTCTGGTTTCCATTTGAATAATTTTTTTATCTTCTTAAGGAACTTACAGCATTTGTGTAGAGTTAGATGCTGCAGATCAGAAACACAAAAATTATTTCCAATCTGTTCAGTCTTGTCGATGCGCAACAATAACTTAAAAACTGCACGGTTTGTGCATCCTTTTCAATAGACAAAGGAAGTAGAAATCAATTTATATATTGGTTTCACAGTAGCTCAGTATTTTCAATGGGAAAGAAAAACGTAAAACTATTTAATTATTAATGTGATCTTACAATTACATTGTGAAAACATAAAAAGACTTCAGTTATTAGCGTTGTGTTATTCGTGGGTAATAAGATTATAAAAACAATTCAATTTATGTAGACTTCCTAATCAAAGACCTTAGAAAACTTGATAAGATTCTCGTGCGTAATATCATAAGAATTTTAGTTGTAAATGACGATTTTTTATTTTATACACAAAAGGCATAAGTAACATACAAAACGATGAGATGCTTTAAATGTTTCGTCATAACTACCGTTACATTTTTTATCAGGAACAGGTCTAACTAAGCGTTCAGTTAGCAATAAGCCATTTTATAGTTATGCCGCCCTCCCTGGTGGCCCAGCGGTCTAGGCGCTGGCTTAAGACCATTCGTTCAAGAAGGGTCCGGGATCGAATCCCGGTGAGGCATGCTGTGTTTCTCTTACGGTCGTGGCTCTCTCTCTTCCTTGGAACCAGTGGCCTGAAATTAGGAACGGGCGACTATTTATAGCCTACTGAGTTGCTCACGGTGGTCGTTAAAACTTCAATCAAAAACAATATATATGTATATATACGAGTACATCAGCAGCAGCAGCAACAGCATCAACCATTATCAATCCAATGCTGGATGAAGGCCTCTCCAAGTTTCTTCCACAACGGTTTATCTTGTGCCAGTCACCTCCATGTCAATCCAGCTTGCTTTCGAATTTCATCCACCTATTTCCCATGGGGTCTTTTTCTGGGTCTTTTCTTGTCCCTTGGAATCCAATCTGAAATTTCGGTTGTCCATCGGTAGTCCGTTCTTCTGGCAACAAGTCCAGCCCATTGCCTATTCAGGGATTTTGCTCTGACCATGATATCTTCCACACTTGTCATTTTCCTTATTCATGAGTTCCTCTTCTTATCTCTCCTTGTTGCACCAAGTATGCATCTCTCCATACTTTTTTCAGTTGTCGGCAGTCTTTGCATGTCTTTTTTAGTTGGTCCACATCTCTGCTCCATACGTAAGCACTGTAAGGATGCATTGATTGAACACTTTTCTTTTAAAACATAATGGCATATTAATCATGGTTTGCACTTGGCCCAATGAAGAGGGCATACGTGTCTGGAGACGAGCCGGCCAGCACACGCATCCTGCCTTTAGCGTGGAACGGCACACGGCTCGCAAACCGGGAGTGACTGACTGAGAGCCGCAACCTTGGTAGTCTTCCGTACCATCATCACGGCTTGACGGTACGTCGACGACATGCTGTGTCGACATTCCTGCCACAGCATCACCGAGCAATTTTTCAACAGAATAACGCCCGGTCACACACGGCACGGCTGTGCCAGGTCTACCTCCGTAATGTCAACACCCTTCCGCGATCAGCTCAGGCGCCCGATCTCTCACCGATCGAACACGTTTGGGACAGTAATGGACGCCACAGACACCCATTCCGAAATTTCGGCGTACACACTCTCAATTTGGACATCATCTTGCATGCTATACCTCAGAACGGTAACAGTGAACTGTATGCGTCTATGCCACGCCAGCTAACCATTTGTATTCAATCCAGAAGTCAGGTTAAAACGTACTCTTTTTCTACTCATGTAGCTGTTTTATCCGAAAAAATGGTACAACTGCTCTGTAATTCCAATAATTTCCTTTCCTATACATTCCACACAACAATCGATTGGATGATTTTTTCTGGGTGCTTCGTTTATTTGGGAAAAGAGCGTATCTCAGAAGCACTGATTTTTAATGAGTCTTGACTGACGAGTGATATATTTTTATGAAATGCCTTCCAAGTATTGAATTTCAGTGAGTGCGGAGGAACGAGATGAATAGTTTTATGGAATTCTGAAAAGCACTGGGTTTCAACGAATGCAGACTGGCGAGAGACATCGTTTTACGTACATGGAATATCTCTAAAGCAATGGGCTTCAATGAGTGAAGACTGACGTTTTCTTTTTTTATGCTTTCCAACCGTATTTTGAAGAAGCGTATATGCTTCAGCTTTGTCCGTCTGTCTGTCCGTCCGCACGATAACTCGCGTATAAATGGTTCGATTTCAAGGAAATTTTAGTATGTGGCAGAGAACCACCTGGGGACAAATCCTATTGAAAATGGGCTGAATGGGGTCAAAGGTCAGGACATAGGAGCGGGATCCATTCCATCGCCCTTATGCGTTATGACTAACGTAAAAATGATTCGATTGAGACAAAACTTCATCATGTTGTTCCAGAAGCATACTTCACCGGTTCTGTTGAACATCATCCAAATGGGGTCAAAGGTCAGGGCACAGGAGCGAGATTTATTCCACAGCCATTATCCTCATAACTTGAGTAATGATTTTCGGTATGTTGGAAAGCGTATCATAATCAATGCATTGCATGATTTCACTAACTTGTTTAGAATATATTTAAAACACTACATTTAGATGTTCACAGTTCTGTGATTAGTATACACTGAAGTGCCAACAGTCACGGGGCCGCTCCGGTGGCGCAGTGGTCTAGGCGATGGCCTCTGATCATTCATCCGAAAGGGGTCCGGGTTCGAATCACGGTGAGGCATGGATGTTGTGTTTGTCTTACAGCACTGGCTCTCTCCCTTCCCTGCAACCAGTAACCCTAAATTAGGGACAGGCGACTGCTTATAGCCCATTGAGTTGCTCATAGTGGTCGTTAAACCTCCAATAAAAAAAAAGTCATGGGATACGCACCTAGCATCGTGTAAGATCTCCTCTAGCCCTGCGAAGTGACTCCAATCGTTGTTGGGGTACATGAAGTCCATGAAGGGCTGCAAATGGTCACCCAGCAGAGCAACAAAGCGATTACCAGTTAATGACGTGTTTACGAGGACCAAAGGACCCAAACCGTGCCACGTAACGACACCCCACACAAGTATGAAATTTCCACCAGACTGCACAGTGCGTTGTTGACAGCTTGGGTCTTTGGCCTCATGGGGTCTGCGCTACACCCGAACCCTACCATCAGCTCGTAACAAATGGTAGCGTGACTCATCGGACCACGCCACATGTTACCAGACTTCCAGGATCCAATTACAGTGTTCACACAATGCCTTGTTGACAGCTTGGGTCCATGGCCTCATGGGGTCTGATCCACACCCGAACCCTACCATCAGCTCGTAACAACTGGTAGCGTGACTCATGGGACCACGCCACATGTTACCAGTCTTCCAGGGTCCAATCACAGTGTTCACACAATACCTTGTCGACAGCTTTGGTCCATGGCCTCATGGGGTCTGAGCCACACCCGAACCCTACCATCAGCTCGTAACAACTAGCAGCGTGACTCATCGAACCACACCACATGTTACCAGTCTTCCAGGGTCCAATTACAGTGTTCACACAATGCCTATTTGGCAGCTTGGGTCTATGGCCTCATGGGGTATGCGCCACACGCGAACTCTACCATCAGCTCGTAACAACTGGTAGCGTGACTCATCGGACCACACCAAATCTTACTAATCTTCCAGGATCCAATTACAGTGTTCACGAGCCCAGGTGAGGCTCTGTATCCGATGTCGTGGTGTTAACAAAGGCACTGTGGTGGGTCTTCTGCTCCCATACCTCATGGACGCTAAATTAAGCTCATGGTTCGTACGCTCCTTGAAAACCTTGAGAAGTTCTTGAAAAATAAAAGTTCATTTTCAAGTTCTTGAAAGTACTTGAAAAAGTATGAGTCCATAAATAGTACTTGAAATTTCTTTTATGTTTTTTGTTTTTCAAGTATTGGCGTGAAAAAGTATGTGTTAAATAAGTGTTTGTGCTAAAAAGTCGTATAGGATATATCTGTGTAGCTCTGATAAAAACACCAAGCTGATCATATAACGCTGAACTTGCGTTCAACTCAGGAGAGCGCATTGAACGCAAGTACCTTGGCTATGGCATCACTACGGAGTAAAACGTCTGCCACGGGAGTAAAATAAGTGGAAGGATGTATTAGCGAATTGCAATGGTCTTCTCTTCAGTGGGGTTAAGGAGCGTTCTCTCTTGCAGGAGGGTAGAACTTCTAGGAATTGCTTGTGCTTCATGCGTGTGGACCCCTTTGTCTCCTGGCTTGAATCAAAAATGGATAAAAAAAAAGTTAAAGCAAATAATAAATATCATACCAGCAGGTGAATACAAAAGCAATGTACCCTTTCAAAATATTCCACAAAATAAAATTATTTCGAAAAACATCAAGACAGAAGGCAATTCAAAGTTAATGAACTAAACCAACAGGGGGTTATCAGGCATGTTATTAAAGGTGTGCCCGTCCGAGCTAAGTTTAACAGTTTGAACTTATAATATGATAATTTGGTTGTAAAAAGTCATAGAAAAGTGCTTGAATTTATCTTGCTTGATGGAAGAGTACGAACCTTAAAGCTGCACGGATCTGATGGTTATACCTCCTGCATTGACTGCGGATGTTATTTGAGCCAGTTTCACTTGTCTGTTAGCATGGACAATCCTGACCATACGCCGCCGGTCACTGTCATTCAGCCCCCGTGGTCGGTCACTGCTCTGTCCACGGTGGGTGGTAATGCCGTCCATGAGGTATTCTCGGTACACACGTGACACCGTGAATCGAGGAACGTTGAATGATCGCACAACTTCAAATAACTTTAATAATGAACAACCTTTATTTAACTTCAAATTGAACATCCCATCAGTCTGGCTCCTTCTACCATTCCTCTTTCAAAAATCCGATAATTCACGTCGGCTTGCCAACGTGAGGCGGTTGTTTAACCTGATTCACGAGATTACACGTCGCAACTGAAAAAAAATCTCGGTGCGTGTCGAAGCCTTTATACGACAGCAACGCCAGTTTAAAATTTGCAGAAGGCTATTCCATGACTTTTGACAGCTCGGTGTATATTTTCTTTTATTAACCTGATGAAAAAGATATATTTTTACATTATGCTGACGTCTTTAGACTGACGAGCACTAGTGTGGAACGGAACGGGGCAATCGTCTAGTGCTGTATTCCAAATTTTCACAACGCTGAATAGAAACTGTTTGTTAAGTAACTGACAAACTGAGCAGAGCTGCTTCCGAACTAGCCAGCCAACGGTTTGATATAATAATAATCTTGTATATCAACAGTCTTGAATCAGAGATGTTATAACTAGCACATCTACTGTGCCCAGTGCGGGAACTTGCACGCTGGAAAAATGATAAAATGAGCAAAAACTCTTGAAACTC
The DNA here is from genome assembly GCA_039090855.1 of Macrothele yani. Taxonomy (NCBI): domain Eukaryota; kingdom Metazoa; phylum Arthropoda; class Arachnida; order Araneae; family Macrothelidae; genus Macrothele; species Macrothele yani. Next base: position 153,598,523 of record CM077001.1, on the reverse strand, counting down.
TATCTAACACAAAAATATTTATTGTTGTATGATACAACTATACAAGTGAAGATATTTCATACTGCAGGGCAGAGACGACATTTTTAGCACGTCTTTGTAAAAGAAGATCGTGCTTATGTTATCGGCCTGTCCGTCCGTCCGTCCGTCTGTAGACACCATATCTCTGTAACTATTAGTCTGATTTGAAAAATTATTTTTGCATTGGAAAGCTTGAAATATACCAACGATGATCCTTTATTTCATTTTTTTACGATGTACAGTTTCGCCGCTAGAGGGCGCAAATGCAGATGGTATCGAATTCAAAATACATTTTACTCCATATATTTGCTTCTAAACATCCTATTGAAAAAAATATTTCACCTTTTGATTTCATTTATGCCAAAGAGTATTTTAGGTATAACCACTTTTTCAAGTTACGCATAGATTTTCCGCAAGGGGGCGTAAAAGTAAATCGCGTTTTCCCCGATATCTCTACTTCCAAAACTCCGATTTGAAATTTTAACGTCTTTGTTTTGTTGGTCTCGTGTCTGGCGCTCTTTGGCCATACTTGGCCCTTGCGCCAATAAAACCCATCAACCAACCAACCAACCAACCGATTTGAAATTTTTTTCTTCAGAGGATTCAGCTCCTGATGGGAAATCTTTTGCATATAATTTCTAGGTTTAGGTAAAGAATGGTTTGGCTACCAGGAGGCATAAGGGTCAATTTCTGCTTCTGATATATCTGCGACAAAATCTGAGCATCTAAAGTTTCGATTGAAACAAATTCGTTTGTGGACCGATACTACTCATGTCGATAAACCTTTTCGAAATATTTCTTCTAAAAATAATGAATGGTTTCTCCGCCAGGGGGCGTAGATGTATATCTTACTATTGTCAATATCTATTCTTCTAATGGTCCAATTTGAAAGATTCCTTCTTTATCGGATAGAGTTTCCGGTGTTACATGTTCTACACATAATTTCAAACTTTTCAAGTAACTCATAGAATTTGCGCTAGGAGGCGTAAAGGTTAAATGCATTTCCAACGACATCTCTCTTTCTAAAACTACGATTTGAAAAATTCTTTCTGCACCGAATATAGCTCCTGTTGGAAAATCATTTGCATATAATTTCTAATTTTTAGTAAAAAATGGTTTGGCTACAGGGGGGCGTGAGTCTTAATTTCCGCTTCTGATGTATTTGCAGCACAATCTGAGCTCCTAAAATTTCGATTGAAAAAAATTCGTTTGTGGACAGGTACTACTCACGTCGACAAACCTTTTAGAAATATTTTCTTCTCAAAATAATACATGGTTTCTACGCTAGGAGCGTAGGTGTATATCATATTTTTGTTAATATCTCTACTTGTAGGAGTCCTATTTGAAAAATTCCTTCTTTGTCGGATAGTGTTTCCGATTCGAAATGTTTTTCATATACATTCAAAATTTTCAAGTAAATCATAGACTTTCCGACAGGGGCCGCAAAGGTAAATTGCGTTTTCTGCGTTATTTCTGCTTCTAAAATCCCGATTTGAAAAATTCTTCCTGTATCGCATACAACACCTGATGGAAAATCGTTTTCATATAATTTCTAATGTTTGGTAGGGTTAATTTGTGAATAAGTTTTAATTTCTGCTTCTGATGTATTTGCAGCAAAATCTCAGCTCCTGAAACTCGACTATTTTTTTTTTTTCTGGAAGCGATACCGCTCTCATCAAAACACCCTTGGAGAATACTTTCTTCCTAATATAATGCATGGTTTTCCCGCCAAGGGGGCATAAAGGCATATCTTATATTTGTCCGTATCTCTACTTCGAAGAGTCCGATTTGAAAAATTCTTTCTTTGTTGGGGAGCGTTTTCGCTGCGACATGTTTCCCATACAAATTCAAATTTTTCTTAACGCACAAGTCTGCGACCAGAGGGCGTATGTTCGCGATTCCGTTTAGAGTAATATCTTCGGGATTAAAAACCCGATTGAAAAACTTCTTTCCTCGGTCCGACACTATTGGTTTCCATACCAGTTCCATTGACTTTGAATAACTTTGATAAATTTAATTTGCGTCAGAACGAATTCAAAAGACGTGCTCATTACACCCGAAAATTCGGTGTCATCTTTCTTGTTATATCATCATCATTGTCAACCATTATCAATCCACTGCTGAACGAAGGTCTCCCCAAGTTTCCTCCACAACTATCTGTCTTGTTCCAGTCTCCTCCATGTCACTCCCGCATACTTTCGAATTTCATCCACCCGTCTCCCATGTGGTCTTCTTCTGGGTCTTTTCCTGTCCTTTGGAATCCAATCTAAAATTTCGGTTGTCCATCGATGGTCTGTTCTTCTGGCAGTATGTCCAGCCCATTGCCATTTCAGGGATTTGACTCTGATCATGATGTCTTCCACTCTTGTCATTTTTCGGATCCACGAGTTCCTCTTCTTATCTCTCCTGGTTACCCCAAGCATGCACCTCTCCATGGTTCTTTGAGTTGTGTGCAGCCTTTGTATGTCTCTTTTAGTTAAGGTCCACGTCTCTGCACCATACGTAAGCACTGGAAGGATGCATTGATCAAACACTTTTCTTTTAAGACATAATGGCATATTGCTCTTGAAAATTATGCTGTTTCTTCCAAAAGCTCTCCAGGCAAGTTTTATACGCCGATTAATTTCTTCATCAATGTGACCCTCACTTGATATCTGCTGTCCAAGATAAACGTATGTGTCTATTATCTCCAGCTTTTCTCCATCAATCGATAAATCTTCATTTCTTGTAAAAGCATTGAACATCACTTTCGTCTTCTGAAAGTTCATTTTTAATCCCACTTCTTTACTCTTGTCAGCAAGTTCCTGGATATATATATATAATGTATAAGAGTATTATACTGTATAAATAAAAATAAACGTATTATAAGGAGTGAACTTTCGGGTATAAAATAGTATTAAGTCACAAGAGAGGTAGGTGGTTTTCCTGCAAACGTAGTTTGAAAACACGTCACTAGAAATAGGCCGGAAACAAAGGCTGAGTAACTAAGCAACATTGAAAGAAAGACCCTTTTGAACAACAGGAAAGAAACACATCTGTTTTTGTGTGGATGCATTTTGTGTTTTTCGAAATCTCCCATGTCGCCTGGGTGGTTCTCTTTACTCGCTTTCTGAGATTCAACCGCAGTTTCACGTTACGAAGTTATTGGATCTTTCTTCTTGTTAGAATGGGAAACCTATTAGGTGTGTCTTGAAATAACTCGGTTCTCTATTATTGCGCAACTGACGCTTGTTAAGAAATCGTCATATTTTTAGCGTGTCCTCTAAAGTACACATACTGAGCGACCACTGTGTTAGGTGCACCTTTCTGCACCTCTACGGAAATGAACGTACTCAGTTACTGAAAGGATAATTGTAGGTAATATTTGTTCTTTGGATGAAACACTTAAACTTGTGTAACACTAACACTTAAACTGACCATATTTCTAGAATATGGAACTTTAAGATATTACACTGCTGTTAATAGAAATTGCAATGCCAAGACAGAAACAAGCAATCACAATGAAATTTATGAGAATAATTAGTTATGGTACAAGCTGCAAACGATCACAATTACATACCGGTTCGTGATGAGGATGGCCAAAACATTAGTAATAATTAAATCCACCCTTGGCTGTAATAACCCACCACACAAGTCGTGGGATAAAATGAAACAGAGTTTCGATGGTCGCCTACGGTATTGCATTCCATTCTATTTCTACATGCATCCTTAATTCGTTTGTTGTAACAGGCGGCGAGGCCATGCGAGCCAGTCGTTGCGCGATGACAGCCCAGACGTTCTCTACAGGGGACAAATCTGGCGAGCGAGCAGGCGATGGGCAACTCGATGCACACAGAGTACGTCTTGGACAGTAAGAGCAACATGGAGGTCCGGCATTGTCTTGTTGGAAGACGGTTTCCAGGATCGTCTGAAGGAAGGGTAGAAGTTCAGCTACCAACACTTCCGTGATGTAGCGTTGGATGTTCAATGTGCTTGTGATGCGTAGTAGGCCAGTGCGTGAATGAAAGGTCATAGTGCCCTAGACCATCACTCTGTGCAGCCATCCAGATGCCGTTCACCACGGTATCTGCTAATAAGGATACTCCCGTCGTGATGCATTAGATTGAATCTGGACTCGTCCGAAAATACAATATGCCGCCATTCTGCACTCCAATTTCGATGTTCACGGCAACACTGCAATCGCTGGCGCCTGTGGTTCAGAGTCAAGGGAAGTCGCAACAATGGACGGCGAGACACGAGACCTCTTTGCAACAATCGGTGACGAACGGTGCTTCCAGACATCGTACGATGTGTGACCATCCTCCATTGCTACGCAAGTGTCGTTGATGGCGTCGTGCGTGACGTCACTCCCATAACGGCACAAGTGTCTGTCTTCCCACTCGGTGTTGCGATTTCGAGCTCCAGATCCTGCACGACGATGCGTAAAACTTTCTGCTGTCCATTGACGCCATGTACGCATAACGGCAGTTGCGTTACGCTTAACGTATGCAGCAATATTACGGTATGTTAAACCACCTTCTCTAACTCCAACGATTCTAACTGTTTCAAACTCCGTCAAGTGATCGTATGGTTATCTCATCCTACTACGCGGTATGTTTACATGTTAACAACTACGTACGGTCAAGTTTACCGATAACAAGTTTAAAAACATGCTCTCTGAACGCCTTCTTTTATACTCCCTTGTGTGACGCTTCAGATGGCGTTGCGCGCACCTCACATTTGCATGTGCGCTGCAATTGTAATCATTTTCATCTCCCATGATGATTTATCCACCCTGCAAATTTCGTGCAAATCCGAACATTTCTTCATGGTATTGCAATTTCTATTAACACCAGTGTACACCGATAAGCCATTACATTATGACCACCCCCAGCCTAGAGAAATCAGCGCGCCTGGGGATCAAACGGTGGCGCAGGCGAAGTTCACATAGTAGTATATATACTACCCAAGGACCGGCTTTCGGTTAGTAGAGTGTTCGGAGTCAGAATGGGAAAAGTTGCAGATTTATCGGAGTTCGACAAAGGACAAATTCTGATAGGACGGCGCCTCGGGACTGCGATCCAAGAAACGGCGCGGCTTGTGGGTCGTTCACGTGCTGCTGTAGTGAGTACGTATCAGAAGTGGTGCACAGGTGGCCAAATGACGAACCGCTGTCCAGTCGCATGTCGTCCGCATCTCATTGATGCCAGAGGGGGAGCGGAGACTGTCGCGCATTGTTCACCGCGACCGCGCGGCCACAGTGCGACAAAGCAACCGTAGCTACAACAGGGGTGATCAGTACAATGTGTCACAGCACACAGATCATTGTAGCCTTCTGCGCATGGGACTGCGAAGACCTATTCCGGTCCTCATGCTCACTGCACGTCATCGCCAACAACGCATGAAATGGACCCAAGATCATCGAGATTGGTCCGTGGATTATTAGAAGAAAGTGGCCTGGTCTGATGAATTAAGATTCCTGGTGCATCGGGTAGATGGTCTAGCGCGGATACGCTGATTACCAACGGATGGCACCTTGATGCACTGTTGGGCGGAAACAGGCCTGCGGCGGCGGTGTTATACTGTGGGCGATGTTTTCTTAGGATACTCTAGGCCCCATTATCCCAATAGCACAATCCCTGACAGCTGTCAGGTATCTAACAACGTTGCGATAAATCAAACCCGCACTTCCCGATTTTTGAAAGCGGGAGGTGAGGGTTCTATTTCCGCTCCAGGACACTGAAATCTCTAATGTTTTCTGAATGAAGTAAATACATGGAATACAGTGGAAATATGCCAATAATCCGTGGAATATTCCTCTAGCCATGATTTGGTGATTATGGATGCGTGCTGAAGCACATCAACATTAAATGTATACCACATAGGCGCCGACTTCGTGGATAAGAGACACTTTTTGAACCCCTAATGATTTTTTTGTAGGTTCCTCGAACCCCTAATATTTTTGCGCGAATTTCGTGGGGAAAATACATGTACGGGTATATGTATACATTTTGGTTTTCGTTATCAGTTCTCTTCAACTGTTTTATTAATCACTCCCCGTTTACTACATATAGAAAGTGTGTATAGAATTTCACCCCCCAGACTGTTTATTGTGCCTAAAAAAAGAATTAGTGTTTGTTCGCCCACATCAAATTTGACGCGACGGACGATACCTGAAGTATCGTTGTTTAAGAGCGTTTAAAACTGAATCCTTTATAAAATAAAATTTTTCGGTTTGTCTGGGTTCACACAAAATACAAAAGACGAGACCCTATTCGAGTTCATAGTGATAAAGGGGGAAATATGATGAACAGTCAGTTGACCCACCCTATCTTTGGGCAGTCGGGGACCAAGAAGGTTAGAAGAGAGAGAAGATGGCATCAGCAGCAGCTGGTGAAGCCAATTCTGATCATCTGTAAAAAGACATACAGAGGCTCAGTGAATGAATCAGTGAATGAAATACGGAATTACGCCATTGTACAAACAAATTTGGAAGATGTGAATTCGTTTATTGGTGTAAATATGACATGGATGTTAAGTCAGATAATATCCGAAAATTAATCGGAAACTTGAAACTTGGTCGCTCTGGGTAATGTAGTGGATAGCATACGCGGACTCTATAGAGGAGACGAATATTCGATTCCCGCTCCAGTCATATTTACACCAAAAAACGGATTGTCATCTTCAAAATTTGTATTGTATGGTGCAATCCCGTATTCCATTCATGATTTATCTGCTCCTCCGGGCAATCACGGAACAGAATTCTTAAATCTCCAGATTCGCTAAACATGAATGCCGGTTGCTTCGACTAGCAAATCCTGTGATGGTTATAATCAAATTAGTCGCAAAGTTGAGACTTGGTCGTATTGGGTGGTGTAGTGGTTAGCATACCCGGGTGCTACCTGGGAGACGTGGTTTCGATTCCCGCTCCAGGACTACGAAATTTTCAAGTTTTTTTTTATATTATCTGACTTAACACCCATGCCATATTTACATCAATACACGGATTCACATCTTCCAAATTTCATACACAGGCTGTAAACAACTGAAAGAAGCATGGATATATGTGAGCTTGGAATAACCAAGAAAGATAAGAAAAGGAACTCACGGATTAAGAAAGTGACCAAAATTGATAATATGATCAAATTAGGAACCCTGAAATGGCAATGGGCTGGGCATATTGCTAGAAGAACTGACCACCGTTCTGTGACTGAAATACTAGTCTGAAAAACAAGGAACAGAAAAACTTCCAAATAAAGACCACGTGGGAGATATTTGGACGAAATTCGAAAGCATGTCAGAGTGACATGGAAGAAAATTGCTCAATACAATACAATACATAGAATTGTGGAAAAAACTGGGGAAGATATTCATCCAGCAGTAGATTGAATATCGTTGTTGATGATTATTACTATATACAATGTTAAAGTCCCTATCACTTGAGTTCTAAATTCAAATGCTGCTACTCATTTTATGTGTTACTAAGTAAAAGTTAAATGCTTTCAATTTGTTTATGTTTCACGCTGATTCTATGTCTACCTTTTCCTCCAGGTGGGAAATTCATCGGCATCCAGTCGGCGCTCAGAGTCAGCCTTTTAATGTGACACTGGAATTTATTGTCCACTCAACAGTTGTTCCTTCTCATATAGCCATTAGCGACGTTAAAACAGATAACTGCTACGAAGGTACGTTGGTTTTTTCTTAAACGCCATTTCCCACATTGGCATTTAACTATCTCCGCACGAAGAAAGAGAATTCTTGTAGTACTAAAATTAAATATTAATTATTTCTTGGGGTTTGAAAAAAAAACATTTGACGTTGCGATTCTTCGCATACTGTGGGGAGCGGGATATATTACGAACATGACAGCAGATACAGGAATGTAAGGACTTGATAGAGTAATAAATTTCAAGATAATAGGTACATTACACCACGATAAAGAACATGTACAAATAGAAGTAGATGGTCAGAAATAATTTTGATATCTCAGAAAAGCTCTTCACTGGTTAGTAGAAATGATTTGTCCGAATTATAAAAAGACAGTATGATCGTCCCTGATCGCCAATCACGTTACACAATAAGCAAGCATCGTGAATGTAATATGATGAATGAAATCGATGGCAAAAAGCTCAACTGTTCTATTAGCGCAGAGAGTTCTAGAAGGGTTCTAGATATGCTCGACAGGATTAAGATCCACAGACTTGGTTGGTCACTTCATCTTGTGGATATACTCACTCTCCAAGTAAACTTCGATTAGCCAAGATGTATGATGCCAAGAACTATCATCAATAAAAATGAACTCCAAGCTTGCAGAATACATTTAAAATCTTTGTGTACAGCTCATTAATCCTCTTTATGCTCCTCTGAGCGTGGAATGTGCCGCCTTCGAACAAAGAGAGTGCGTGACGTACCGCTATTCAGCATTGTCCCTTCTCACACCAGAAGACCCCCCCCCCCTTGTTTTAACATGTCGATGGTTGCGTGCACTGCGTTCTCTCCAAATGAGAGTACGTCAGGAATAGGTGGTCAGACTGAAACGGTACTCATCCGTGAAGAGCGTATGTGCCCACTGTTTGTCGGTCCAGGTGTGAATCTACCTTCACCAAGTCTTTGGAGCTAGATTTCGAGAGAACGTGGCAAACATCCGAGAATATACTTCCTTCTTACGAAGTCTCTGGACATACATAGTTGTCCTGGGTACTATCGTGCCTTAAGCACAAGCGAATTTTACAGTTATTTGCCCGGCAGTCATCAACATCTTCTCATTCTTGTGGCCAGATATCGATCCACCTGGGATGTTCGACCATTGGCCGGCCTGGAACTAGCCATCGAGACAATTTGCCGAATTCTTGATATTGTCGCTATTAATTGGAAGTGACCATTCGAGAGACCTTATATGCTATATCACTGAATCTTCCAGAAGAATATGGACGTCGTTCTGCACGTTTCCAACACCTCTTGTACGCTGACAAGCTTAGATTTGAAGCCTGCCTAGTACGATATGTCGCTTTGCAAAAGCGATGCGTACATGACATTCATCTTCCTTGAGTTATTTGTCATGATATGATGTATCAACTTTTATGTTTCTAACTTCCCTTTTGTCCATCAGTACATTAAAATGGTAGTACCCCCTTCTTCACCACCACCACCACCACCAGTCGATTCAATTAGTCCCAGAGATTATCTGTAGGAATCAGGTCAACCCACTGGACTTGCCAGTCCAACTTTTCGACGCAGATGGCCATAAATCAATCTGTGTGAACACGAGCAGTCTTACAGATTGCGTTGTCCTGCTGGTAGAGGAGTGGGCATTGTTCAACACATCTGGGTACAGCTCAGCACTCATAGTTTTGTCCCTATAGTATGATATGGTGCGTTGTCCTGTTGATAGAGGTATGAGCCTTCTCCAAAGTACTGCCATAACACTGGTGGTACTTAATTATTCACCACATCTGGGTAGAGCTCAGCATTCACGGTTTCGTCCCTATAGTATGATATGGTGAGTTGTCCTGCTGATAGAGGTGTGGGTTTTCCCCAAAAATACTGCCACAATGTTGGTAGTGCATAATTGTCCAGGACATCAGGGTAGAGCTCAACATTCACGGTTTTGTCTTTATAGTATGACTTGGTGCGTTATCCTGTTGATAGAAGCATAGGCCTTTCCCAAAACACTGCCACAACGCTGGTGGTACGTAATTGTTCAAGACATCTAGGTACAGCTCAGCATTCATGGCTTTGTCCTTATAGTGTGACATGGTGCGTTGTCCTGCTCGTAGAGGTATGGGCCTTCCCCAAGGTACTGCCACAACGTTGGTAGGGCATAATTGTCCAGGATGTATAGGTAAAGCTCAGCATTCATGGTTTTATCCATATAGTATGACATGGTGCGTTGTCCTGCTGATAGAGTAATGCGCTTTCCCCAAGGTACTGCCACAACGTTGGTAGTGCATAATTGTCCATGACATCTAGGTACAGCTCAGCATTCATGGCTTTGTCCTTATAGTGTGACATGGTGCGTTGTCCTGTCATAGAGGTATGGGCCTTCCCCAAAGTACTGCCACAACGTTGGTAGGGCATAATTGTCCAGGATGTCTAGGTAAAGCTCAGCATTCATGGTTTTATCCTTATAGTATGACATGGTGCGTTGTCCTGCTGATAGAGGTATGCGCTTTTCCCAAATTACTGCCACAACGTTGGTAGTGCATAATTGTCCATGACATCTAGGTACAGCTCAGCGTTCATGGCTTTGTCCTTATAGTGTGACATGGTGCGTTGTCCTGCTCATAGAGGTATGGGCCTTCCCCAAAGTACTGCGACAACGTTGGTAGTGCGTAATTGTCCAGGATGTTTAGGTAGAGCTCAGCATTCATGGTTTTATCCTTATAGTATGACATGGTGCGTTGAATTTTCTTTTCTTCTTTTCTGCATTTTATAATGGAATATGGCTAAAAATATGGAATAACATAAAATAAAAGGTTCCTATTCTTTGTTTTCATTTTTAGCTCGAAAAATAGGTAAAAATAGCAAAACATTAACACTTATGTAAAACATGATAACTCAAAATCAAATGAATATAATTTCATTTTTTAAATTTTATTATGATGACAATAATATCCTCTAGGGAACAGCTTATTCTTATTATCATAGCGCAGTTATTTAGAACGCTGTAAAAGTTAAAGTATTGTCGAAAAGAAAATTATTCAAAATTTATAGCAATTCATAATTCATAACATACAAATAAAAACACAAACTAACGGATATTCAATCATGGGAATAGTCTATTCCCTTTATATTCTCTTGCAATATATTCCTGTAAAGTTTGAAGGCATGGCAAGCATAATTTCTTGCGTTATGATGTTTTGCATGAGAGCAAAATATAAAAAAATTATTTCGAGAAAAAGCTAATAAATAATTTTTAAACACAAATCCTACTTTAAAAATAAAAATTAAACGTTAAAGTGTCACTTATTTATTAATAAAACCATCTTTACTATGCAAAATAGCTACTTTTTTCATCCTGAGGGCTCGCAAAACTTTTCTACATTTTTTTGCAACAGGGGTTGCATGCGTTTCCAGACATGGATTCGAATGCTATCTAAGCCGCCCCGGTGGCGCAGTGGTCTAAGGCGCTGGCCTCTGATCATTCGTCCGTAAGGGGTCCGGGTTCGAATCCCGGTCAGGCATGGATGTTGTGTTTATCTTACGGCACTGGCTCTCTCCCTTCCCTGGAACCAGTGACCCTAAATTAGGGACGGGCGACTGCTTATAGCCCATTGAGCTGCTCACGGTGGTCGTTAAACCTACAATAAAAAAAAAAAAAAAAAAAGAAGAATGCTATCTAAATGTGTATAACCGTGCAATATGAACTATATTGTATTTTCAATATACAACTTAGGTAGTACTTTCAAAGAACCTTAAAAGCAATCACCAAATTATATGATTTTTTTTTTGTTTGGAGGTTTAACGACCACCGTGAGCAACTCAATGGGCTATAAGCAGTCGTCCGTCCCTAATTTAGGGTCACTGGTTCCAGGGAAGGGAGAGAGCCAGTGCCGTAAGACAAACACAACATCCATGCCTGACCGGGATTCGAACCCGGACCCCTTACGGACGAATGATCAGAGGCCAACGCCTTAGACCACTGAGCCACCGGGGCGGCAATTATATGATAGCATCACATATGCCTAATTTCATATTTTTGAGGCAAACGACAACCTTTTTAGGTATTTTCTGCCATATCATAACTTTGCTGCCAGGTCCTTTTAAGTATTTTAAATAACTGAAATTTTAATTTCTGCTTTTATTTATATACAGGACAAAATTTGAGCTTTCATATTTAATAAAATTGCAATGTGATTAAACATTGAAGCTCACTTCCGGTTAGCATAACGATACTTCCGGTTCTAAAAAGTTACTGTCAAGTAACATTAAAATAACTGTAACCCATGTTCTAAGAAAGATAGAAGCATATTTTAAACGGATTCGAAAAGATAAAAAAAAACAGGATTTAATATTAGAACGAAATTGGGAAATCGATATTTTGACCGAAAATCGCATTTTAAAGGTGTGCGGATACCTTAAACAACAAGAAAATGCTGCTTTGTTCCTTGATGTAGTAAGAAACGATTAAAAGGAGCTGGAAAACAGGTTTTAATCGAAATTAAATACCAACATTTGTTACTACATTGTTTAACACTACCGTAAAAATCATTTCACGGAAATTGCTCAAATTCTATCACGGACAGATTAAGTATCGATTTTGAAATTTAATTTCACTTTAAAATAAAGGGGAGGGACAGAAAAGCTTTCTTTATTGATTGTTTTTTTTTTCTTTTTGTTGGGAGGCTTAATGACCGCCGTGAGCAAATCAGTGGGCTAAGACATACACAACATCCATGAGTAAGTCAAACACAACATCCAGTCTAGTTTCAGTTTCTCCACTTCCTTCTTGTATGTTCACGGTAATTCCATCTTCTCATGAAGCTTTTCATGTTCTTAATTGCATGTGTAGCTTCTGCCGGAAGGACTGGAGGAACTTTTGAACTGTTACCTTTCGTAATGTCTAGAGTAGATGTATCATCTCTTTCATATAATTTTGAGTAGAAATCTTTCACTCTTGTCAAAATTTCGCCTCTATTTCTCGTTAGAGTGCCATGTTCTTTTCTCAGTGCCATAATCTATTTTCTTCCCTTACTGAGATGCCCTATCGCTCTCTTCAGGCTTTAATTACTTTCCTCACTAGTTTACAATTGAATTTCCTTACGTTTTCAGTGACATTTTTTCGTACTGTCTTGTATAGCTCTTATGACGTAGAAGTATTGTCTTACTTTTACGGTAATTTAAAACATCAACATACTAAGAAATAGTTCCTAAACGAAAGAAACCTTAACGGCCAGACGAAACATGTAAACAACAGAAGTCAAACTTACGGAAAAAGATGCTTTATTCAGGATGTAGCAAACACATCGTAGCATAGCATATTGCACTAAACTCTCCACACACCACACAACTTTTTAACACAACGCTCTTTTCACAACGCTCCTTTCAATAATCAGTTTACAACCCAACGCTCGTCTTAGCAACAGCTCGCAATAATCGCTCTCAAGCAACCTCGCCAAGAAACAATTTAGTCGTCGCTTTTATCTCTTGTTCTTATCAACATCAGGCATACGTCACGTGCATTCAACCTCAATTGTGTTGCCAAACGTATTCGTTTGAGAGAAAAGATATTACGTTAAGAGTGAAGAATAACAGAATAAACTCAAGATTTACATAGGGAAGGAAACTAAAAAGGAAAGTTAATTTAGAATATACGTCACACTCTATATAGTCCACTCTGGAAGTGACACTTTTATTTTTCTTCATCTCCCTTCTCTTTTGAAGAAGCATTTTTGTTTTACCTGATATTTTCTTCATATGCAACTTGTTCTTAGTAACCTGTTTTTGTTGCTGTTTCCATAAACAGCCTTGATTAATTTTTCTGTTAACATCAGAGTTGATTGCTTCTTCTGATGTTATATCTTCTAGAGCGCAGAATCTGTTCCTCAGTCTCAATTTGAAGGTATTATGATGCGTTTTTAGGTTGGTCATGTCAGTACATCTTATTTGTTTTATGAGCTTACCACATTCAAGTTTAGTGTTGAGGTGAATCTTACATCTCACCATTCTACGGTTACTCCCCGTGTTGAACCTGTTCAGCACACTGCAGTCTTCCATGACAAATTTCTTGTTGCACATAATAAAATCTGTTTCACTTATCATTCCATTGGGATGCTTCCACGTCCATTTCTTAATCGGTTTTTTCTTGAAAAAGGAGTCCTTGATGAAAAACCATTTTGCCTTTGCAAACTGTACCAGAGTATTTCCACGCTGGTTTCTGTTCCCATGTTCAAATTTACCTACCGAAGTTTCATTCTGTTACGGTTGCCCTATTTTCGCATTAAAATCACCCATAATGGTCTTCATGTGCGGCTTGCCTTTATTATTTAGATGCCGAATTTCTTCGTAAAATTCTTCAGCTTCTTCCTCAGGATAAATTGTGGTGAGCGCGTAAGCTTGAATAATATAAGCATGGTATCTTTTTGAGAGTTGGATAATGAGCCGCACAGCTCTGTCCGAGGAACTTTCAACTTCTAGAACATTGTTCTTCAGTTTCTTGTTTATTATAAATCCAACGCCACTAGTTCTGCCAGTATCTGTCCCACGATAGAAGAGACGTCCCCTTTTCAGTTCAACGATATTTTTTCCTTTTCTTCTTATCTCACTTAGCCTGACAATGCCCTACTTGATCCTTTGGAGTTTCTTCTCCAATTCAAGGAGCCTTGAATCAGGAGATAGAGATCGTCCATTAAACGTATCCAGGGTCAGTATCGGATGGCTGCTTAATCCGGTCTTCTGGTGATTCTTAGCACCCTCTGCCTTCATGTCCCACTGGCCGCATATATGTATATTTATAGATAGATAGATTATTATGTGTAATTATGAATTGAGTTTTGAATTTATAGTTCAAAGCAGATTTTTCCGGGTCAGGTCCGATTCGGGTCCGGGCCGGGTCAAATTATGTTACATCCGAGTCCGGATCGGGTCCAAAATGTTTTACTCGTTTGCAAACTCTGGTAAGCAATTCCTCATAACAACGTTATACGCTCAGGAGTTTTTTTTTTTTTTGGATTGGAGGTTTAACGACCACCGTGAGCAACTCAATGGGCTATAAGCAGTCGCCCGTCCCTAATTTAGGGTCACTGGTTCCAGGGAAGGGAGAGAGTCAGTGCCGTATGACAAACGCAACATCCATGCCTCACCGGGATTCGAACCCTGACCCCTTACGGACGAATGATCAGAGGCCATCGCTTAGACCACTGCGCCACCGGGGCAGCGCTCAGGAGTGCTTGGAGGTTCCGTGTTCTGGGTGGTGTTACGGTAACATACTCGAACGTGAATCGGGAGATTCGGGTTCGATTCCCCGATACAGGATGATGTAATTTTCAAGTTTTAGGAGGCATGTCTACTTGCACGGTTAATTTGGCAACCATCTGCCAGTAACATCTATTTGAACACCACGCATGTTTCACCTGAAAATCGATCGTGAACCCACTCAGATGAATGATCAGAAACCAAGGCCTTAGACTTAGACCATTCGACCGAAGGGAAGGCGTCCCAAATTTGGGATGCGGGACTCTTCATAACAGCGTTATACGCTCACGAAGGTTGTTTAACCGCGAACCGTAAGAAAAAATGCCAGAAAGTGTCAGTGAGAAAATTGATAACTGTGAAGCCGCTTAAAAATTGATAACTGTGAAGCCGCTTAGAAAATTGATAACTGTGAAGTCGCGTAGAAAATTAACAACTGTGACACCGTTTAAAAATTGAAAACTGTGAAGCCGCTTAGAAAATTGATAAATGTGAAGCCGCTTAAAAATTGATTACTGTGAAGCCGCTTAGAAAATTGATAACTGTAAGATGGCAGAGCCAGTAATGCAAATGTTCACTTACCCGAAAATCGAAAAATGTGACCTCTTGGAGATTATGTTCTCTAGTTTACGTGACCTCTTGGAGTTTCTCTTCTTCAAATCTAGAAGTCACAGCATGTAAAGCCAATCCAGGTACATAAGTGCTGAGTTTCAAGCTTCATACGTTTTACTATTACAGGATGATCAATGTTTTGCTTTACTTTTATCATAGTTAACACAGTTACAAAATATCAATTTCCTGTTGTTTTATTTGACAGCGAAAGTAACTACCACAGAATGCCAACCTCGCCACTTTGTATGCCTCGATCAACTTTGTATCGATGAGTCACGGGTTTGCGACATCTCTGAAGACTGCGCTGAAGGTGAAGACGAACAACAAGACTGTGGTAAGTTGCTTGCCGACAGCATTTTACATTAGTGTCAAAAACGTTTTGCCTTAAGCTTTTTAATTAAATATATTTTGACAGCACAAAGAAAAATTTGAAAATTTGTTTCAGAAAATTTCGGAAAGTCTAGTCGAAAGAACAGCACTCGTGTGATAGTGGAAACAAAACAATGTTACATGAAACTACGGAATTATAGAAATGATTTGTACGTATCACTCGCATTAAGACCAGTTACAATTCTATGCATATATCGCAAACGTTTCCACCTTTACCTCATGTTAAAATTTTGGGTATTACCAAGATTTGAGCTTTTAAAACTCCCACCCTGATAGAGATTGCATTATGTACTTGTGTAACATTATTCCTTTCAGAGAAATAAACAAATGCACTCATGAGTGAGATCATTACGATCACGTGGGAACGCGTCCAACAGCACGTTGAAGTGACGTCATTGACCAGCACGAAACACCAGCTGGCCGCACTGGTAGGGCAATGGAAACGTGCTTTTCCCTGTGCCCATTGCTCCCAACACGATCGCACCGAACTGTCCGATCGGCCCAAATGGCTGCCGATTCGCCGCGCCGGCCACCCTGCCTCTCTCGTCCCAACGATACGGCCTCGTTCAAACTCCGCGAGTTGCCCGTACGCACATCTGCGGCTTCTCCTCGGCATGTCTATCGCTCGGGCATCTCACCTGACTCTTACGGTGAACTTCCGCACGAATGTGGAGTCCCCTGCGCGGCGCCTTATAAGCTCCAAGGACTAAGATTGCAGCGCCGATCTTGGACGCGCGGGCATGTGGAATCGCACGAAATTTTAATCACTTGCATGTCTGTCCTCTCCTTAGCTATTTGCCGAGTTTCGCTTTTATCGCACGGTTTTTTCTTGGTGCGCGGATTTTTATGACAATGAGTATGTTTTTCGAAACATGAGTTGCGTGATTGTATGAGTATTTTGATCGGGTATATTCAAGAGTCATTTTCAATGTACCAATTTATTGAATAACCATTTTTAATAAAGAATGGAATGTGTGTTACCCAAAAGTGAGTCTTTGGATGCATTCGAACAAATCTCTCCAAAATTTCATCAATATTTTTAAGGCAATATTTCGGTGAATATGTTTACCGTAGTCCTGTAAGACGCTGCTGAATGATTATGATTCTTAGATATGTTTTCATCCTTTCTGTAGCTGAAAAGGATCTCTCTAGCGTTGCTGTTGTAACGGAAATAGCAGCTAATGTTATTAGCATACATTTCATGTTGTTCAAGCAAATCAGATCTTTATTAGTCTGAATTGCAGAAATGCATTCTATGACGGATTCTAGAAAAGAATCAACTTTTTTCTTCCTGCTTCCAGTAGCGCAACCGGAATTTTTCGAGGGGGGGGGGGGCTATGCAAACATAATTCTTTCAAGGTGGGGGTGACCCCCCTAAATTTAGCGGGAAAAATAGTCAGGTGCTATAACAATTAAGAAGGAGGTTGGCTTTTGTTGTACATTTATTCATATCCAGTTACTAGTAATGTTACAGTACAAGAAAGTTAAGTGATTAGACGAAGCAGTAGATGAAATTATTTTTCTGGTTAGATTTTTCTGAATTTATTTAACAGAACTACTACCTTATAATTATTGAATGTTATAATTATTCGGTACATGATTAAGAAGTACATGAAGATCGCATATCGTGACTTTTTGTTTCAAACTTCGACGTAAAAATTTTCCGCACTGTCAGCCCCCGAGGGGGAGCCCCATCGGCCACACCCGTGGGTGCGCCACTGCCTGCTTCATATTGTCTTAACGCTTGAGGGGTGTTTGGTTTCTTTTTGAAAAAAGCGACATCAAGAGTTTCAAGAACTACTTGGATTGTTTACAAGCTTTAACAGTACAAAAAAAAATAGATAGACAGATGTGTATTTTTAGCAAGGTGTCAAAATACAAAAAAATTAATTTCGTACCTTCCTAGGATGGATACGTGCCCCCTAGGCCCTCCCCTCTACAACGCCCTTTAAAGCGTGATTAGTCGAATCCATGAGCATTGTTGGCAGCCGTGCGATATTGCAGAACGATCGAGAAGTGGTTGTCTGAGGAATAGTACGACGCGGGAATACCAGTAACTCCCAATAAACGCTTACTAAAACTTTACCATGCCCAACCGCCACATTAGAAATGTTGTGAAAAGTGCCACGTGGGTCGCAGAAGGTGATCAAACGGTCCCTAATGGACTGCATCAGCAAGGTCTATGGTCCAGACGTCCGTTGAGTGAAAACCATTTTCAACGGCAAAGCCTCAAGAAAGATGTTAGAGTGCTGTGGCAGTGTGCATGTCTGGGGGATGTTTTCCTGGTATGATCTGGGACCGCTGACACCACTGGATGGGTCCCTGATACTTATGGTGACAGGAAGAGTGGCATTGTGGCAGATAGTTTTATTCTGCGATCAATCAAGATTTGTCCTACATTTCGATAATCAGCGACCGTGTCTGGGAAAGCTCCAGCAACACGTGGCAGTCAGCATTAGTGCCAACATGTGGATCCGTTCCGCCGGGTTCAGAAAGGGTGTGGGGAGGTATCTGCTTTGATGACCGCACATAACTGCATATTGGTAGAGAGCACGTGAAACTAGCTTATACCGAGAAATCAACTTTTGTACAGAGGCACTTCTTCATAGTTTTTATAACAGTTTCTCTTTGTGTATCGGGATTCGTGAACACCAAGATCTCGGCATTTCTCATTTACTCTGCCTTCAAAGTCCCTCGAGTGTCATCGCGATCCGGATAAACAGGCATCACAGAGTTCCTACGACATTTTGTAAGCTCTTGCGTCGGTCGTCTGTGGGCGGTATACTTCAAAGCGAGCTGAATCTTCTCATCAGCAGTATTTCTTGGATGTGTTACTACTTTAAAGCGAGCGGGATCTTCTCATTGTAATGTTCCTCGGAGGTGGTACTACTTCAAATCTAGTTACATCTTCTTATCTGCAGTATTCATCGAAGTTGGTATTACTTCAAAGCGAGCTGAATCTTCTCATTTGCAGTATTCCTCGGAGGTGTTACTACTTCAAAGCGAGCTGAATCTTCTCATTACAGTATTATTCGAAGGTAGTACTACTTCAAAGCTAGATGAATCTTCTCATCTGCAGTATTTCTCGGAGGTGGTATTACTTCAAAGCGAGCTGAATCTTCTCATCTGCAATATTCCTCGGAGGTGTCAAGCTGGTGTGAAAAACCCTAGATATTTCACAGTGGACTGAGCGACCAAGGTAAGCGTCTATAGGATTCTCATTCCTTCTAAGTCAATAAGGTTTTTTCGCGTTGAAAGCCCCGAAGTACCACGCTACGTCTTTTATTTGACAATTTTTGTGACCGTTTTGTGTTTACATTCTATGCATCGATGACTAAACTCATGATTGCTTTAAATGTCAGTCTTCTTTTAGTTTAATAACCCTAACTTGTTTCGAGAAGTTTATATGTGTAATGCTGTTCATGCGTGTATCCCAATTCAAGACGATTTCTTTCTTGTGACAGACAAACTGCCTGAAAGTGCATACTGCTCATTCGAGAAAGGAATATGCGGATGGAACATCACCGGTTGGGAACGTGTCCAGGGGAACAAGCCAAGACGACCATTGGGACCTGAATTCGACCACACCTTCAAAAATTCATCCGGTGTGTAAATTTTCAATTCTCTTTTCCAAATGTTTAAGACACTAAAACAACGTTATAACATCGCGCTATCATTCCCACTGAAATTAGAATCATCAAACATTTGGCCACGAACTGCCTGTCAAATTTAGCATTTTGTGTCACTGTTTCCTTTTCATCAATCGCTTTGTGTAAAAAGTTTCTTTGGGATATCCAATACCTTCACTGTAAAACCTCTATGTTCATGTTACATGCGTTACCGAAAGCGATTTAGTACCTGTTACCTTACGTTACGCTTTGGTATGTGCAGCAGACCGGATCTACGCATAATGCCGTCCTGAGCCAGAGCTGTGAGTAAGAATAACAAATATACAATTTTTTTATGGAAACTTGCATAATATGATCTCTGGGTTTAAAATATGAAGCATACTCTTCTTTGCAGCAGCATAAACATATGCTACATATTCAGTCTACAATATTCACAAAAATAACTGATTTGTTACAAACCTGCTTATACACTGCTGGACAATTGCTAAGGACGGATCATAAACGGCTATATAGCGCATAAAAAAGTAAGTGTGGTTGGATGCCAAGTGAAATAAAATAATTTCAGAATGCCAGGACATTACAAGAAAGACAATTTATTGTGCTCTGAAATCCAGAAGGCTTTGGAACGTGTTCAAGGGACAAACAGGCCATTTTGTGCAGAATACGTAAACGTGAAAAAAATGCAATTACCGTCCGTAGGCGTTCCGGCGTAAGATGTCAATACGGGATATGGCCACCATGGAGGGCGATGCAAGATTCCACACGTCGTGTCATGCTTTGCACAACATTATCAAGCAGCTGTTGGGGTAATTTATCCCATTCCTTTGTCAGTGCACGGATGAGGGTGTCCTTGTTTATTGGAGGGCATTGGCGACCAGCAAGACTCCTCCCCAAAGCATCCCACACATTTTCAATGGGATTCAGATCTGGAGAACGTGCTGGCCATACGACGCGTTGAATATCCTCGCTCTGAAGACTCTCCTGGACAGCGACTGTTCGATGACATGTTGCGTTGTCGTCCATGAAAATGAATCTATCACCGACAGCACCACGGAACATGCGAACATGAGGTAGCAGAACATCATTAATGTATCGTTTGCCAGTCATAATCCCAGTTGGAAGCACATAGAGGGACGTACGGCCATTGATCATGATGCCAGCCCATGCCATGACACTACATGTCGGATATCGGTCCCTTTCCTGTATGTTTGCTGGACAATATGCAGTACCACTATCAGGCCAGATCAGTTGTCGTCGGCAATCAGACGATAGACTGTATCTACTCTCATCTGAGAAGAGGACAGCAGACCAGTCGTTATCAGTCCAATTGCGATGTTGAAGGCACCATTGCAAACGGGCGGTACGGTGACGTCTGGACAATGCGATGCACACAACAGGACGGCTGCGTATAGTCCTCCTTCATGCAAACGTCTGGCGACAGTTTTTCGGGAGATCCGCTTGCCAGTAGCAGCCATAAACTGATTTGCTACCTCACTAGCTGTGCTGCGCCGGTGTCTTTTTGTTGATAGCACTAATGTACCGATCTTCTGCAGGTGTCGTACTGCGAACACGACCTCCCCCGTAACGTTTGCTACACTCTCCATTTGTTTGAAATGATTTCCAAAGCCTTGACACAACACTGTGGTTGACGTCGAACTCCCTGGCAACATCTGTTATTTTTCGCCCTTCTTCAATCTTGCCAATAATACGGCCACGTGTAAAATCATCTAGGTGATGTCGGGAAGACATACTGAAAATTGCAAGTTCGTCAATTGATTCTTTCCCTTTCAACTTTGCGTTTGAACAACAACGGTAAATACGCGTCAAATCCCTTATATCTCTTATCAGCGCTATGACGTCACGAACAAGTTCGGCAATCCAAAATTTGCATACGCACAACACGTCTTACTGTATCCCGCACTTATGCTAATTTCCACATTTTCCTGCCTTCCATTTTATGGTTGCTATCGTTGCTATTGTCATCCGTCCTTAGCAATTGTCCGGCAGTGTAGTACAAAACTGTTAGAAATAATTTTAAGAACTGGGACTAAACTTTAATTTTTGGGACCTTTCTCTTAACCAAGTTTTTTTTTTTTTTTTTGGTTGGAGGTTTAACGACCACCTTGAGCAACTCAATGGGCTATAAGCAGTCGCCCGTCCCTAATTTAGGGTCACTGGTTCCAGGGAAGGGAGAGAGCCAGTGCCGTAAGAGAAACACAACATCCATGCCTCACCGGGATTCGAACCCGGACCCCATACGGACGAATGATCAGAGGCCATCGCTTAGACCACTGCGCCACCGGGGCGGCTAACCAAGTTGTTACCAATGTGATCACAACACATTGATTTTTATTTCACTTTCACTAGATAAGGTTATGAGGCTTGATAATCGTTCTTGTCTCATTGTTGATATTAGATATGGTTCATAATATTTGTTTTACTAGAAGCTCACTCATTAGATAAAGGCAGTGTTCCGTAAATCGCAAATGCTACATATACATTGGGAAAGGCATCTTGCAAGGCATTCTGGTGCATCAGGCAGAAAAGATTTAATGTTTTTGTTCGAAATATTACGACGTAAAATTGGTCCCTGGTTTTTGAAAGTCTCCGCTTTGTAACAATCCCGTTGGATCGAGATCTTCGGAATACTTGAGTGACAAATCAGCTCACCTCATTTCTTAATTCTGTATGACTGCACAAGACCAAAGACCTTTAAGATACATGGACTGGACGTTTTTGTGTAAATGAGTGGCAGCAGCTGGCAACATTTTGATCGCAGAGCTTGTACGGCAAAACGACATGTGTCCTATGTAAACAACGTTAATTAAGCTCTTTTACCTGCGCGAAAGAAGGAATTTTACGTTATTGTAATACTGCGTATTAATTTGTTTTCAGTGGGGTATAAATTAGACCTTGCACCTTTTAACTTACGATTAAAGAAAACATCATTATCGTAATTTTGGGGGATGTGAAATAACAAGGGAAACTATAACGAAGTAAATTTCTCCTTCATTTTTATCCACACCGGGGCTCGAACCTGGGTCCCCTCATTCCGGAGTAAGTCGCTCTCCCAACTGAGCTACGCGGACTTTCGTTATCGCAGCTATCTGCCTTTATGTTTAATAGTCGTCGGTGACGACTTCCAAATATCTCGATCGCTTCTCGTTAGAGAGAGCATCTATTCCATTTTTAGAAGACATGCGTCCTCTGCATCGACACTGCAAGTAGTGACAGTCGCATAGCAACTGACTCCATTCACATCGTGCCTTTCCCATGGCTTCATGACTTCCATGTAACGGTGAATTCGACAACCCACACTCCACAGTGTACAAGTGAGGGTGTCCAGGTGCCCTATATGGGCTCGATACCCTTCTACAAGGGTCCACGCACAGTGAGGCAACAGGCAGCCACAGCCGAAAATCGCTCCTTCTGTTTCTACTAAGCAGCTGCCTACTTTAGGAACATCTGATCAATCTGCAGTAGGGCAAAAACGTTCTCTTTCGCCATCTGTGCCATCTAAACCTACAAAGCGTCCGCCGGCTGAATTTTCCCCTCCTGTTCCACACTCTCCTAGTGCAACTTCTAGTGTTGGGCTACAATCCAGACACAGAGTCCAGCATTTGCATCCGCCAGGTTTTCGTCCCTGTTCGGGCGCCATTATAACGAAGTAAATTTCTCCGTCATTTTTGTCCACGCCGGGGTCGAACCCGGGTCCCCTCATTCCGGAGTAAGTCGCTCTCCCAACTGAGCTACGCGGACGTTCGTTATCGCAGCTATCTGCCTTTATGTCGTGTGCGTCCTGCTGGGCAGGCACGTCAAAAAACGTCGTTTGTCCTACGTGTAAAATATATTTCGACTTCAGTTGCTGACAAACTATGAGATCAAGTTGCATGAAATTCGTACTTCACGCTCTAAGTAATGTCCAAAATCATTTTAATGTAGCCATTTCTTCATTCGTAAGAGAAGTTGCCGAGAACTAAACTTTTGATTTTGGAAGTTTTCCCCGCAGTATTATGAGATCGTAATAGCTATTCAACGGAAGAATAAATAAATAAAATTAAATGTTATAGAAATATATGCCTTCTTCATATAATTTATAGTTTAGACAATTTCAAATTTCGGGGATAAAAAGTCTCGGAAATGAAAAATGGGTTAGCAAACCATGTACTCCAACAAAAACAGCAAGGCAATTAAGCACGCAGGTGGATAAACGATGTATATACTGTATATATATATATATATACTCGTGACAAATGAAGCGGCATGCTTTTTCTTTAATTTAATTTTTGACATTAGGCAGAAATAAGCATGTACTCCCAGCTATTCTCATGTTGTTAAAAATTAGCAAAATTATGTAATTCTATAAACTGACACTTTTACCCTCATTTCTCCCTGCACATAGATTCTAGCGGGCGGTCGTAGTGAGCGATGGGTTTGCCTCCTCGGGGCGCTCCGTGGTAACAATAGCACACACAACAGCAACTAGGGCCTCTGTGAATCTTGGAGAGGTGCAAGCTAGTTCTGTGTGACATTGGCGAAAAGACCCCAACTCACTGGGTTTTGTTCCAGAATCCTTAGGTTGAATGACCAACTGAAACCCTCAGCTGTGGGCTAATCCCCCACACTGATGTATTTACCTGATTAAAAAGACAAAAAGAAATATTAAGAATGACTCAAGTGTGGGATATGGTGGACCTACCACCCTTGAGAAGGACGGTCCACCACGGAATCGACCTGGACTTTCTAAACGGCGTATGAGAAAGAGATCTCGGCTGAGTGAATGTAAGATTGGTGTATGGAATACTAGAGGTATAAATGGCAAGATGAGTGAGGTGATTGAGGAGATGAATAAGTATAGACTGGATGTGCTGTGTGTAAGTGAAACCAAAAAGAAGGAAATTGGGGTAGAAGAAATGAATGGCACGGTGAGTGTGTGGTCTGGAGTATTGGATAATATGAGAGGACAGGCTGGTGTAGGTGTGATTTTAAGTGAAAAGATGAAGAACAACTTGATTCACTACAGTTGCATAAGTGAGAGAATTCTCTGGATTCATTTGAAAGTGAAACTTCAGAGAATTGTAATTGTTGTAGTGTATGCTCCTTGTGACTCGGAACCTTCTGACAAGAAGGAAGATTTCTGGAATGAGCTAAAAGCTGTTTTGAGCCAGTTTGGTGCTAAAGAAAAAGTTATAATAGCTGGGGATTTCAATGCTAGAGTAGGTTTGCAGAATGCAATTTCTGACAATGTTCTGGGTAAGTTTAATGATCCTTGTGTGAATGACAATGGTGAAAGATTAATTGAACTCTGCAATAAGAATGATTTGTGTGTATCTAATACATTTTTCAACCACAAGTATATACACACATATACTTGGGAAAATCGTACTCTTGGTCAAAAGAGTGTGATAGATTTTGTTGTTTACGATCAGCGTTTGAAACACTTAGTTATTGACACCCGTGTGATGAGAGGTGCGGATGTTGGTTCTGATCATTACTTGGTAGTGTCACGAGTGAAACTTAATATTGGTTGGAGGAAAAGGAATAGGAAGAGACCCAGGATAGAAAGAATAAAGGTTGATAGGCTCCTTGAAGATCATCAGCGGTATTCTGACTTACTCAGAGAACGGCTGAAGGATCTGAAATCTTGTGAGAGGGATGTTGAAAAGAAGTGGGAATGTTTTAAGAACTGTGTTGTTACTGCTGCTAAAGAGGTCTGTGGCACCACAATAGTGGGTAACCATAGAGGTGATGCTTGGTGGAATAGTGAGATTGATGAGGCATTAAAGAAAAAGAAGGAAGCCTATTTGGGGATGTTGCAAGGTAGAGTCTCTGTGGATGAATATCGCTGTAAAAAGCGTGAAGCTGCTAAGCTGGTTCGCCACAGTAAGGCAAAAGATAGGAAAAAGAAAGTGGAAAGGCATGAACTGGCTTTTTGGAAATATAGAAAGTCCTTCTGGAAGTACATGAGACTCAGGAAAAATAGGGGAAACAAAGTTGTAAGTTGTGTGAAGAATGAGATTGGGGAAATGATATGGGAGCCCAATGAGTTAAGTGACCGATGGGGCGAATACTTCTGTGAGTTATTAGATCAGGAGAGCAAAAATGATTCTGAGACAGGTGCAGATGATGTCACAATGAGGGATGAAAGCACAGCAGGGATCTCAAGAGAACAAGTGTGTAAAGCTCTAAAATCTCTTCAGAATGGTAAGGCTCCAGGAGTTGATGGCATAACTGCAGAGATGTTGAAGTATGGTGGTGACTCTATAATTGACTGGTTAACTGAAATTTGCCAGTTGTGCTGGGAGTTAGGAATGGTCCCTCGGGATTGGAAGGATGCTATCATTGTTCCCTTGTATAAGCGAAAAGGTGATCAGACTGAATGCAAGAACTATCGTGGTATTAGCCTACTGAGTGTGCCAGGGAAAGTGTTTGGTAAGGTTGTTATTGAAAAAGTACGGGGTCTTACATCAGAGAAAGTGTGGGATGTTCAGAGTGGTTTTATGCCTGGTAAAGGCTGCACTAACCAGATTTTTGAATTACGCATGATGATTGAAAAGTATCTGGCTGTTGGGAAGAAAGTTTTTACTGCCTTCATAGATTTAGAGAAAGCTTACGACCGAGTCAATAGGACACTTTTGTGGAAGGTATTGAATCAATATGGTGTTACTGGGAATCTACTTAATAGTGTAAAAGCCATGTATGCTGGTAGTAGAGCTTGTGCACGAGTGAATGGTGTTTTATCAAAATAGGTTTCCATTGGTGCAGGAGTTAGACAAGGTTGTGTAATGTCACCATGGCTGTTTAATATATTTATGGACGCATGCATGCGTGAGGCCAAAATAGATAATAGTGGTTTATGTCTTGGTGATATCAGTGTGTGCAGATTGCTGTATGCTGATGACACTGTCCTGTTGGCAGAGAGCAAAAGTGAGTTGCAGAGTATGTTGACTCGGATGCACGAAGTTTGCATGAAATTCAAACTGAGTATAAATAAGGGAACAACCAAAGTTATGGTGTTTGAGAGAGGATTGGGTAGCACTGAATATAATGTAAGTATAAATGGTACTGTGATTGACCAGGTGAGCGAGTTTGTGTATTTAGGAAGCATGTTTGACAGAGAGAACAAGTTGGATGGTGAAATCAGTAGGCGAGTGAATTCTTCTTTGAAAGTCATAGCTGCTCTGGAAGGTTTTCACAGGAATGATGGGTTCTCTAGAGAGTCCCGCATGGCTGTGTATGAAACAGTAATTGTTCCTACTCTGATGTATGGCAGTGAAACCTGGGTACTGCAGAAGAAACATATTAGTCGTTTGTGTGCTGGAGAAATGCGTTACTTACGTGGGGTTTGTGGCAAGACACGATCTGATTGTGTGAGGAATGAAGATGTATTGCAGTTGTGTGATGTAAAGCAAAATGTTGTTAGCAAGGTGGAGACCAATATGCTTCGGTGGTTTGGCCATGTTGGAAAATGAGTGATGAAATGCTTACTAAGAAAATATTTTCAGCCCAAGTGGCAGGAAGGAAGGCCAAGGAAGACATGGGTGGATCAGATTCAGGAGTGTCTGCATGAAAAAAAGATTATGAGTATGAAGTATAAAAGATCTTGTGTACGGCGTGTAATGGATATCAGTGAAGCACGAGTTGTATGTCAAGATCGCTGTAAATGGCGAAGTTTGATACGACAACAATAAGTAAAAATATCTGGAAGTTTGTATTTCTTTTTGGAGCTAACCTCTGAATCTCAGAGAACAGCTTAGTGATTTGTGTACATAGATTCTAAAAGCTCTTAGATTTTTTTACAATATAATATAACTTGAAACCCTTCATAAACAGAATAAATAGTACATCCATGCTGAATATGTACGGTACAGTATATACATGTATTACACCTTATTAGAAAGACCTATCTCATGGTGTATGTGTGTGTTCCTTTTTTTAATTAAATATGACATGTACGGGATGGTACAAAATCTTGTTAGCCGAAAAGTAATTTGTTAATCTATCACCAGTTTCTGGAAAATTATTTCCATGACTTAATAAATTCTTAACAATATTCAATTTTTCGGCAGTTTTTGCGGAAAAAATCGCCGAGTTTTTTCTGGGATTTGAGCCCTAATTTGTTTGTACGCAAATAAATTCACCAGCGTAATCCCTATATAAAACAGACTAACACTACAAAAGCATTTACGTTCGGAGGGTAATTAACGCTATTTTTTCCCTTTTTGTTGCAAAAGTATGCTTCAGCAGCAGATAAAAATCTAGGTGTTCAAGAAGCTAACTATTTGGTGTTTTGGAAGAGTTAAATCATATTACATAAGCCTATAAAATAAAAACACCCAACACCAATAGTAAAACGGCCTTAAAATTGGAAAAAGTGAGTAAAACTTCAAATTTCTGAAAAATGGCGATGAAACGTGGCGGTGTGTTCGCTAAAAAACTAGGGACGCTACCAGAAATTTTATCTGGCAAAAATACAGAATATGTAATTACTTATACACTGCACTAGGAAAAGTCCCAACACCATCGCAGGTTGAACCAGAAACCTTCACTTCAAAGCCATACATATCTGGTGAATGACACAAGGCTTTAGTAAAAACTAAGTCCTTCAATTTAATATTTAGAGATAAAATAAGTGCAGAACGTTACTAGCTAACTATCCTGCACTTAAAATATTAAAGCACCTCTATCATTTCCAGGAAAACGTTAGAAAAGGAGGTGAGGAGCCTAATTGAAACTGCAAGTCACGGTAACATTGCTGTGACTAGTGCCTAAATAGGGACTGAAATATGAATATGTTTCAATTTTTTTCTCATGCTGTTTTTTCTTTGGTACAAGTTGGCCCTCACACTTATCTTTTCTGTTTCTAGACAGGAGATATAGTGAGACCACGAGGTGTTTTAATACTTCTTACTAAATGGCAATCGTCAGATTTTGGCTTGGCTTCGTTTCCAGTTAGTACGTCTTACAGCATTTATCCAATTCCCCAAAGTATCACAATTATTATGAGGAAACCTATGAAATAAAGATGTCTGCTGGCCAATTGTTTTTCTGTTGGTACATCCGTACCCTACGCTAGATATAACAATTTTAAAATTTGGTTTAGCTCATTAAATCTGGCTATATTATTTTCTGAAATACTTTAAAATATCTCTTTCCACGTTTATAAGGGAGTCACGAAAAAATTCTCATCGGCCGCCACCAGGAATCGAACCCAGGGTCTTCCAGTTACGCGCCGGACATGCACTTATATACCCTGGAAAGAGCGATGACTTCTGTTTGATGTTCCTAGTCCACAGTTTTGGTTGGCACAAAACAATTACGATAGAATTATCACTAGCAATGACCTCCGAAAAATATCAAGTTTTGGTTGGTACAGAACAGTTGCGATAGGATTAACATTAGCGATAACCTCTGAACAAAGGAATCTCAACACAACGCAAAGTTTTGGTTGGTGCAGAACAGCTGCGATAGGATTAATATTAGCGATAACCTCTGAACAAAGGAATCTCAACACACCAGCAAGTTTTGGTTGGGGAAGAACCGCTGCTATAGGATTAATATTAGCGATAACCTCGTAACAAAGAAATCTCAACACGGCGGCAAGTTTTGTTTGCTGCAGAACAGCTGCGATAGGATTAACATTAGCAATAACATCCGAACAAACGAATCTCAACACAACGGCAAGTTCTGTTTGCTGCAGAACAGCTGCGATAGGATTAGCATTAGCGATAACTTCGGAACAAAGGAATCTGAACACAAGGGCAAGTTTTGTTTGGGGCAGAACAGCTGCGATAGGATTAACATTAGCGATAACCTCTGAACAAAATAATCTCAACACAACGCAAAGTTTTGGTTGATACAGAACAGCTGCGATAGGATTAACATTAGCGATAACCTCTGAACAAAGAAATCTCAACACAACGCAAAGTTTCGGTTAGTGCAGAACAGCTGCGATAGGATTAACATTAACGATAACCTCTGAACAAAGGAATCTCAACACACCAGCAAGTTCTGGTTGGGGAAGAACATCTGCGATAGGATTAATATTAGCGATAACCTCGAAACAAAGGAATCTCAACAGTACGGCAAGTTTTGTTTGGTGCAGAACAGCTGCGATAGGATTAACATTAGCAATAACATCCGAACAAACGAATCTCAACACAACGGCAAGTTCTGTTTGCTGCAGAACAGCTGCGATAGGATTAGCATTAGCGATAACTTCGGAACAAAGGAATCTGAACACAAGGGCAAGTTTTGTTTGGGGCAGAACAGCTGCGATAGGATTAACATTAGCGATAACCTCTGAACAAAATAATCTCAACACAACGCAAAGTTTTGGTTGATACAGAACAGCTGCGATAGGATTAACATTAGCGATAACCTCTGAACAAAGAAATCTCAACACAACGCAAAGTTTCGGTTAGTGCAGAACAGCTGCGATAGGATTAACATTAGCGATAACCTCTGAACAAAGGAATCTCAACACACCGGCAAGTTTTGGTTGGGGAAGAACAGCTGCGATAGGATTAATACTAGCGATAACCTCGGAACAAAGGAATCTCAACAGTACGGCAAGTTTTGTTTGGTGCAGAACAGCTCCGATAGGATTAACATTAGCAATAACATCCGAACAAACGAATCTCAACACAACGGCAAGTTCTGTTTGCTGCAGAACAGCTGCGATAGGATTAGCATTAGCGATAACTTCGGAACAAAGGAATCTGAACACAAGGGCAAGTTTTGTTTGGGGCAGAACAGCTGCGATAGGATTAACATTAGCGATAACATCCGAACAAACGAGCAGTCACACTACAAGATCTCAAAAACTTTTGTTTTTCCTTTCCTATAGGGTACCATAATCCTAATCTGCTGTTTCCCTATTTCGAAGGGCTCTTTAAGACCAAGGTAAGATACTGCTTTCTTAAATACTTCTACACCATGATTTATTGTTAAAGTACAGCTGTAGGTCATCGAATTCTAGAGAATAATAGGTAGAGATAACCATACATACTCTTACATTTAAAATGCTATTGCTGGTTCAAAAATTGAGCTACAGTCAGCTGTATTTACTGCTCAACATCCGGACATTTTCACCCTTCAATTAATCTCGGTTTTTTATAGGTGAACATGGTCCCGTCTGCATTCTGATCTTAGCATTGCTACAATCCTAACTACATCAGTCTCTAACTCCGCACTGACATCCAGGATTTTCTCAGCACAAACATAACTGACAAACAATTAATTCTAAACTCCAGACCACGGTCGCCATTCAATAACGGTTAAGCACACTTGAATTCGTCGCTTTGACCTGGAAGAAAAGCACACTTGAAATCGTAGCTTTGACCTGAAAGAAAAGCACACTTGAATTCGCCCTTTGACTTGAAAAAAAGCACGCTTGAAATCGTCGCTTTGACCTGAAGGAAAAGCACTTCTTAATTCGCCGCTTTGACCTGAAAGAACAGCACACTTGAATTCGTCGCTTTGACCTGAAACCTGCACACCTGAGTTCCACCATTGACCTGAAAGAAAAGCACACTTGAAATTTACTACTTTGCGGCTATTTATCAGGAATAGTTCGCTCAAAGTCCTTCTCGTCTTTTTAAAATCCAGGAGAAAACACACACCCACAGAGTTCTTTTCAAATATTTCACGATCAGCTCCAAAAACGCACGCAACCGCCGTTAATTAACAAAACAACACAACTGAGAGAAGGGTGTAGCTTAGTAGAAAACACCAGCATATTTTCGCTGATGATGATGATATGACGTCACTAAAACGTGCAACGCAAAGATCAAAATGAACCAGGCTCTAACAATAATGCACCAGGCCACAAGGCTCGGATTGCCACACAGTGCTTTCAGGAGCTCCACAGAGAATTTAAAGTGCTAAAACTCCCCACACAGTCTCTAGAACATACTCCAATTGAACTCCTTTGGGATGTGACTGAGGAAGTCATTCGAAACAAAAATTCTCATTCGACGAACGTTCTGTAATTGACGGACGACTTCACAACCGCTTGGCTGGACACATCTGTAGAATGATATCAGCCCCTCGTTGAATACATGCCACATCGACTCCAGGTTGTTTTGAAGGCCTAGGGCAGCCCAACGCGTTACTTGGGCAGTGCTGGAGGTTTGCACGGGACGGGCTGGCCCACCAAGCCTGAGTCGGCCCCTTTTTTCGTTTAGTGAACAAAGCAAAGGGCCGGGCCAGGCTTTTCCACAGACATTTACGACTGGGCCGGGCCAAGTTGACCTATTCTTTTTATCGCAATGGTAAAGAAAGAAAAAGTCGTGTTCCCCGATTTCCTGCTGCGTTTAACTGTTTCGCTAGCTTTGCTTACTTCTTTTTTTTTTTTTTTTGATTGGAGGTTTAACGACCACCGTGAGCAAC
This sequence comes from Macrothele yani, assembly GCA_039090855.1. Taxonomy (NCBI): domain Eukaryota; kingdom Metazoa; phylum Arthropoda; class Arachnida; order Araneae; family Macrothelidae; genus Macrothele; species Macrothele yani. Next base: position 153,566,592 of record CM077001.1, on the reverse strand, counting down.
TCAATGTTGGCTATAAGCAGTCGCCCGTCCCTAATTTTGGGGTCACTGGTTCCAGGGAAGGGAGAGAGCCATTGCTGTAAGACAAACACAACATCCATGCCTCACCGGGATTCGAACCCGGACCCCTTTCGGACGAATGATCAGAGGCCATCGCTTAGACCACTGCGCCACCGGGGTGGCTTGCTTACTTCTATGACATAGTCCAGGGCGTAATCAGAAAAGCAAAAAGATGCACACACAGTGTTTTTACCAGTCTGTAGGAATTTAGATCGTAAAACCATTTTGGGGCTTGTTGACAGCAAAAAGATTCGACCCCGAGAGTGTGTGTGTGTGTGTGTGTGTGTGTGTGTGTGTGTGTGTGTAATGTAGTGGGGGATGGAGGGTGTCTTCAGAGTGTTGCGGTGGGGGTTGCGTATTTTTGTATGAGAGAGTGGGACGACATGGATTTTTTCTCCTATCCTTAATCTGTATAGGGATTAACTTTTGTAGTAATACCTCTTACTAGTTTAGAGAAAGGGAGATTCTGAACGCGCTTAGTCTTCCTTTTCTCTCTTATTAAAGGTTATATTCTTTGGTAATTGCCAAAGTTTAGTTAATATTTTTAGGCTTACATTCAACTAAATATTTTCATAATATCTCATTTCATTGTTTAATTTTCACGTATTAATAAAATACGATAGAAAGGCAAAAAATTAACAAATGGCACATTACGGGCCGGGCCGGGCTGGGCCTTAAATGCCCGGCTCACCAAATTAGGCCCGCGCAGACCTCTAGTAAGTGTTTCCATTAATTCGCTACTTCAGTCTAAATTGTGAGGGAAAAAATACATATTTTAATTTGAGCTGACTTCTTACCTTGTAATACAATGTTATTCGTCTTGTGAGGTACAACTTTCAGCGTAAAAGCCATTTGCCGGTGGCGAGCTGAAATCGCATCCTTCTGCTCCGGTATCGAATGCTTTCCGAAATAAGCTACACCAACGAAGTTTGTCGGTGGAACTTTGCCGTCTTGACATGTGCGTCACCTATATCCCCCTATTGAGAATGGGCTGGGACGGAATCGTAGGTTTTCGGGCCAACGGAAAAACCACGAATGAAGGAGAGCGACTATTAGAAAAAGGAATTCTGACTAATTTCAGACGATGTGTGGATCAAAAATCACACATTTCTTGAAGAACCCAACGGGCAAGCTATACATTTTGCGTTCGGAGGGGTCAATATAGCGTAAAGAGCCATTTACCGGTGGCGTAATTTCGAAGCTGCACCCTCTGCTCCGGATCCGAATGCTTTCGACGGAGTTTGTCACTGCAACTTTGCCGTCTCATAATGTGCGTACTTGTGAAGGCTGGGACGGAATCGTAGGTTTCTGGGATAGCCCACAAACCACGCTTGAAGGCCAGCTATTATTAGAAAAAATAATTATGACTAATACCAGACGATGTGTGGAACGAACATCACGCATCTTCCGAAGAACCTGACAGGGATTGCCTCTACAGTGACGCAGTGTTCTAAGCGCTGGGTTATAATCAATCGTCCGAGAAGTGTCCGGGTTCGAATCCCGGTGAGGCACGGATGTTGTGTTTGTCTTACGGAATTGGCCCTCTCCCTTCCCTGGAACCAGTGGTCCTAAATTAGGGACGGGCGACTGCTTATAACCCATCGAGTTGCTCGTGGTGATCGCTAAATTTTCAATAAGAAACAACAACCACAGAGATTCATTTTACGTTGGGACGGCAGTGTAAGGAAACACAAATTTGTCGGTGGCGGAGCACAAATACGCATCATGTTGCTCCGGAGTCAAATGCTTTCCCAATTAAGCCACAGCGACGAAGTTTGTCGCTGCGAATTTGCCCTCTTGACATGTGTGTCACCTCTGAGGTAGGTACGTCCGAAATTTTTCGAAGATTCAACAGCTTTCTTTTTTCTGTTAGCACTCATTACTCCCAAACTCACAGCATCACATCGGTTACTATCCTTGAAATGGTTTATATGCATACTGACAATTTTTGTTTCGTGTTCCCGTAGGTTCTTACATGATGACAGCAATTCGGAAGTTCTATCGTTTCGGAACAGCAGCAGAAATGACCAGTCCTATATTTCCAGCACCACCTTACTACCACGTGAATCCCCACTCTCAGTATTTTAATAGCTGCACGGTAAGTTGGAGTTTTATTTGGTATTTTGGTGAACTAAAGTTGTTTAGTTGTAACTGATCCTTGTTAAATCGCTGGAAATACTGTGAATGTCACAAGACGTTTGGCATGTCTTAACAAATAGAAAAAAATATTTCCACACGCTCAAAATGTAAATAGCTTACAACAATACATACTACCATATTATGCATGAAACACAGAGTCTTCAACAGCGAAAGAAATTGAGACTTACACAAAATGTTCACTGTGTCGCTGCATATCACTCGCTATCTGTTACTCTTTGTCTTAATGAAATATATAATTTATACTCTATATTCTTTATATTAGGTGAAAGCTTGTCAATAATGTCAGGGGAAAATAAGTTGAGTAATTTTTTAATAACCAGTATTCTTTTTGTTTGTGATGCCCAAATGCGAAAGTATGTTTCATGAACATTGCAACAATAAAAACAAGAAAGACGACACCGAATTTTTGGATGTAATGAGCACGTCTTTTGAATCCGTTCTGACGCGAATTAAATTTATCAAAGCTATTCAAAGTCAATGAAACCGGTTTCGAAAACAATCAACTGGTTCCACCAATCGATAAAACATCCAGAAATATAAACATCTACTTAGTTCCACCAGCGGCTAAAAAGCATATTACGAATATTAACAAACGGCGAACAGAAAATTACGCATACTACTGTACAAGGAAGGTACCAGAGACAAAGAGATTTTCAAATCGAACAGTTAAAAGAAGAAATATAGAAGGAAACATGATATAAGTCTACGTCTGCTAGCGGAAGAATTTTGCATAACGGAAAAGTTGAAAATAGGAGGAAAATATTAGTCATTGAAAAACCTAAGGGAAAACTTTTGCTGTGTGCAAAGCTACAGCAAAAGTTTGTGAAAACTTTTGCTGCGTTCCATTTTCAACTTTTTTTTTTTTTTTTTGATTGGAGGTTTAACGACCACCGTGAGCAACTCAATGGGCTATAAGCAGTCGCCCGTCCCTAATTTAGGGTCACTGGTTCCAGGGAAGGGAGAGAGCCAGTGCCGTAAGACAAACACAACATCCATGCCTGACCGGGATTCGAACCCGGACCCCTTACGGACGAATGAACACAGGCCATCGCCTTAGACCACTGCGCCACCGAGGCGTCATTTCAACTTTTGCTGTGTGTGGTTACAACGTGGAAAGAGCGACTTATTTATTTATGTATTCAACTGACGCCACGTATTTAGAGGATTTTCACTAAGGGAAAATAACTTTTGAAATACATCCCCCGGGAGCAGATATAGCGAAACACAAGGTTTCGACCTTTACGCAGCTGGCGGGAAATCTTCGCTTTATTTAAAGAGGGCAATTCTCCACATCTCTGTTGTAGCGAATGGCATACAGTAAAGAAAAAATATCTCAATAGCGTTTTTAGAAGCAGCGATACAGCTTCAAACTGCCGAAACATCACCTACCGACAGAACTGTGAACTACCAAATTCCTCATATACTAGCCTAAAGTGTTCTACAAGGGAAATGGTATCCGGTGATGAACCATTTTTTTAAAATCGTACATGTAAAGGCAATGATATTGAGAGAAACAGAATAAACATTTGGGCCCCTAGTAGCGAAATTTTGCATTATTTGGAAAGAAAATACACACACATAGTCTGCATAGTTAGTGGTGTTTGACCGAAAAAAGAAGTTTTTCAATCGGGTTTTTAGTCACGCAGATATTGCTGTAAACGGAAACGAGAAGTTACGCGCCCCCTGGTGGCAGACTTGTGCGCTAAGAAAAGTTTGAAATTATGTGAAAAATATTCTCCTCGGAAAAGCTCTCCAACAAAGAAAAACATTTTCAAGTCGGGCTCTTAGAAGCAGAGATATCGATAAAAATAAGATACGACTTTACGCCCCTGGCGGAGAAACCATGCATTATTTTAAGAAGAAAATTTTCTCGAATGTTTATCGACATGAGCACTATCGGTCTATGAAAGAATTTTTGTTTTTGTTTTTTGAAGCTCAGATTTTGCTGCAAATACCTACGAAGCAGAAATTAACCTTACGCCCCATGGTGGCCAAACCGTATCTTACAAAAAAATTTGAAATTACAATCAAAACATTTCCCACCAGGAGCTGCATCAGGTGTAGAAAGATTTTTTCAAATTGGAGTTTCAGAAGCAGAGATACCGAGGAAAGCGCAATTCACCCATACTCCCCCTAGCGGAAGGTCAATGGATTACTTGACAATTTTGAAATTTTATGAAAAATATATCGCACTGGAAACTGTAGCCAACAAAGAAGAAATTTTTCAAATCGGACCGTTAGAAGCAGAGATATTGACAAAAATAAGATATACATCTACGTCCCCCTGGCGGAGAAACCATGCATTATTTTAAGAAGAAAATATTCCAAAGAGGTTTGTCGATGTGAGTAGTATCGTCCACGGAAGAATTCTTTCAATCGAGATTTTCGAAACTCAGATTTTGCTGCAAATACATCAGAAGCAGAAATCAACACTTACGCCTCATGGTGGCCAAACCGTTTTATAGCAAAAATTATAATTTATATGGAAAATATTTCCCATCAGGAGCTGTATCCGCTGCAGAATTTTTTTTCAAATCGGAGCTTTAGAAGCAAAGATATCGGGGAAAACGCAATTTACTTTTACGCCCCCTAGCGGAAAATCTATGCGTAACTTGAAAAGTGTCTATACCTAAAATAATCTTCGAAATGAATGGAATCGAAAGGTAAATGAATTTTTGAATTGGATATTTAGAAGCAAATGTATGGAATAAAATGTATTTTGAATACGACATCATCTGCGTTTACGCCCTCTAGCGGCGATATTGTGCATGGTAAAAAAAAAAACGAAATAAAGGATCATCATCCGCACATTTCAAGTTTTCTAACGCAAAAAGAATTTTTCAAATGAGACTATTAGTTGCAGAGATATCGAGTCTACAGGCGGACGGACGGACAAACATAAAATAAGCGCGGTCTTTTTTTGCAAAAGACGTGCTAATAATGCATATCGACTGAGGCAGGGATTCGACTACGAAAACAGGCAAGCGCTCGCATTTTCCCAGTGTTCATTCGCTGCATATCAGATATTTCTATTGGTAGCTGATGAAATATCGAAAACAAATTGCAGCAGCCAGTCGCAATATTTCCGACATTGTTTTTTTTTTTTTTTTTTTTTTTTTTTGAAATCGTTTGAAAGCAAGCCTTGTCAGTGGTTGCTTTCCTTCAAAATCCCTCAAAAAATAGATAGTGGTCCTAAAGCGCATTGTTTCATTTATTTAAAAAAATACAAAAAAAATTAACTTAAATGACAAGTAACTACGTTCACTTGTTCCTGTTGTTTCCAGATAACAAAAAAGTGTAAAAATAATTAAATCATTTTTGGAAACTTAGAATCACCGAATAGGAGACCCAGAGGTAAACCTTCCTCAGAGGCTCATGGCAGGCACTGAAGATCTCAATAGAACAGCGCGCCAGTCGACGAACATGGAACTGAAGCATCGAAACAGTGAGAGCCTACCCTTTTTTCTCTTCTTTTTCTAGAGTTTACAAGTCTCTCTCTCTCTCTCTCTCTCTGTATTGCTACTTATGTAGCCACTGATACGTATCACGTGACCGACGCTGTCCGAACACTGCAGCGCTGTTCAAAAAAGCGAGAGTTAAACCTATGTATCTTATCCCCAGTGGTTTTAGATTCAAGTTTCCCTTCTCAACTGATTCGAACTGCGCAACTGAAGTTGCTGCGTCATTTCCGCGGGTGCTTGACAGCCTGATTTCAAGAGGCATATTATGAAGCACCGCGCACAGCAGCTGTACAAAGATTTCCCAGATAATGGTCGCCACACCATCAATTGTACGAAGTGCTTACAACCGTATTCTTCTATGCAACTGAGATTAATTTACATAAAAAGTACTTAAGACATTTTTATACACATAACAATACTTCAGAGTACTTCAGCTTTAACTTGAAGTACCACGATAAGCCATTACATAATGACCACCAACCTAATAAGCTGTAGGACCCATTTTAGCCAGCAAAATATCGTCCACTCGGCGACGCATCGATTCGATGAGGTGGCGAAAGGTATCCTGGGGTATCAAGTGCCATAATGTCAACAGCAGGTCCTCCAGTTCTCTTACATTTCTGGGTGGTGGTGATTTAGCGCGAACCGGCTTTTCCAAGTCGAACCACATATGTTCGATTGGGTTCATGTCAGGTGAATTTGGAGGCCAGGACATTAACAAAAAAGTCACCAGCATGTTCCTCGAACCATTCCTTGACGATTCTGGCAGTGTGGCATGGCACATTATTCTGTTGGTAATAGCCATCCCCAGCAAGGGACACAGTTGCCATGAATGGGTGAACTTGGTCCACAACAATGTTCAGATACTTGACAACTGTCAGAGATTGTGCTATTTTAATAATGGGGCATAAAGTGTCTCAAGAAAGCATCGCCCACAGCATAACACCGCCACCGCAGGCCTGTTTCCGCCCAACTGTGCATCCAGGTGCCATAGCCTCCGTTGGTAATCGGCGTATCCGCGCTCGGTCATCTACGTGATGCACCAGGAATCTGGATTCGTCAGACCAGGCCACTTTCTTCCAATCATCTACGGCCCAATCTCGATTATCTTGTGCCCTTTTCATGCCTCGTTTGCGATGACGCGCAATGAGCATGGTGACCCGGCTGTGTCTTCTGCTACGCAGGCCCATGCGCAGAAGACTGCGATGAACTGTGTGCTGTGACACATTGTTCTGATCACCACTGTTGTAGCTGCTGGTGATTTGTAGCACTGTGGCCATGCGGTCGCTGTAAAAAAATGCGCGACAGTCTCCGCTTCCCTCTGGCATCAATGAGCTGCGAACGACGGGTCGTCGTTTGGCCATCTGTGCACCACTTTTGATACGTACTCACTACAGCGGCACGTAAACAACCCGCAAGCCGCGTCGTTTCTGAGATCGTAGTTCCGAGGCGCCGTACCATCGCAATTTGTCCTTTATCAAACTCCGACAAATCGGTAGCTTTTGGCTCCGCACACTACTAACTGAAAGCCGGTCTTCGGGTTGTATATATACTGCTCTGTGAACTTCACCTGCGCCAGCGTTCGGTCTCCAGGCGCGCTCATTTATCTAAGCTGGGGTTTTTCATAACGTAAGGACTCATCGGTGCATCTTCTACCACAGTCAAATAATATTCTTTTTTAATTTGAAGTCTAGATATGAAGCAGTCATATTTTTTCGGCTTCTTGTTTTATTCATATGTTTAAAGTCAGTCATTGCAACCGTGAGACATACGCACATATTTCTTCATTTTAATCATAGATTTGTGACTAAAATAGGAAATATATATTTATTTTCACAAAAATAAATACATATTTCTTATATAGATTTTTTTTTATTGAAAATACCAGTATCTACTGTTTCAGAAACCTTTGTTAATACTCCTTTCCTCTAGCCTTATTTAGGGGAGTATTTAGACATGAAAGATAAATAACAAAAACTGCACAAAGATAAATTAACTTACCATTTAGTTTTTAGGAAAGCGTTTTCCAGTTATTACCCTTCTTAACTGTAAAAAAAAAAAAAAAAAAGATCAGTAGCCCCGGTGGTGCAGAGGTCTAAGCGATGGCCTCTGATCATTCGTCCGAAAGGGGTCCGGGTTCGAATCCCGTTGGGGCATGGATATTGTGTTTGTCTTGCGACACTGGCTCTTTCCTTTCCCTGGAACCAGTGACCTTAAATTAAGGACGGACGACTGCTTATAGCCCATTGAGTTTATCACGGTGGTCGTTAAACCTCCAATCAAACAAACAAGTGCTTCGCCGCCTTGGGGGCGCAATGGTCTAAGCGATGGATTCTGAACATTCGTGCGAAAGGGGTCCGGGTTCGAATCCCGGTGAGACATGGATGCTGTGTTTTGTCTTACGACGCTGGCTCTCACTATTCCCCGGAACAAGTGACCCTAAATTAGGGACAGGCGACTTCTTATAGCCCATTGAGTTTCTCACGGTGGTCGTTGAACCTCCAATCAAACAAACAAACAAGCAAGTGCTTAGCCGCCCCGGGGGCGCAATTGTCTAAGCAGTGGCTTCTGAACATTCATGCGAAAGGGGGCCGGGCTCGAATCCCGGTGAGGCATGGATGTTGTGTTTGTCTTACGGCACTGGCTCTTTCCCTTCCATGGAACCAGTGGTCCTAACTTAGGGACGGCCGGCATCTTATAGCCCATTGAGTTGCTCACGGTGGTCGTCAAACCTCCAATAAAAAAAATCAGCCGTTGTCCATTTTTTTAAGTTTTTACCATTTTTAATCCTACGTTTAAGCCTGAATATTAAACGATAAGAGTTTTCGGCCTCCGAAAATTTTTCATTACCGCACTGTGTATGTCATGATTTGAGGTGGCATCAGATTTAACAGGGACTCACATGATGGGTTCAGTAACAGCACAACGATACGTTCACGAGGTGCTGCATGCCGTTTTGTTCCCATGTCTCCGTGATATTCCTGATGTTCAATTTCAACACGATATTGCCCGCTCGTACACTGCCGACATCAGCAGTCAGGGTGTACACGGTGTACGGCTCCTGTCCTGGCCAGCGCGATCACCTCACTTTTCCCCAATCGAGAACATTTAGTCCGGTCAAAATAGGGTTTTGAAATGAAATAAATATGAAAGTTTTGAAACTTGGCACACTTGTTTATAGGTATCTAGTGAAGATTACTAAGGGTGTTCAAATGAAAAGGTACGAAACGACACTGTGGGTATAAATGAAGACTTTATTCAAAGTATACACCATAGGCCGTAGCACAACGATCCCATTGATTAACGAGCCGAAGGATTCCTTGTTCCCAGAATTCCTGTGGCCGTGAGGAGACCCAGTCCTGCACAGCGTCCTTGAGTTCGTCGTCCGAGTGGAAGCGCTTCCCTTTCAGATGTTTTTTCAGGGGACCAAACACATGGAAATCGCAGGGCGACATGTCCGGGCTGTAGGGCGGATAGTCAAGCTGCTCCCACTGGAACTTGGCCAGTTCCGCGTGTGTGATCCTGGAGACGTGTGGACGCGCGTTATCATGGAGCAGAACCACACCCTCCGTGAGTAGCCCCGGTCTTTTGTTCTTGATGGACCTGCGTAGGCTTCGGAGTGTCTCACAGTACACATCGGAGTTAATGGTTCATCTGTGCTGGAGGAATTCAACAAGTAGTCAATTGGACGGCGCTCTTTATAAGAGCCTCTGCTCTCTCCTGCGCATGCGGGCGCCAGCGCATGCTCCGATCCACGCCGGCGACTCCAATCGCATCCCTAGATGTGTCGCTACGTTCTCCCATAGCTGCATAGGCAAATATGTTAACGGTTACGTTCTTATGACGTTTCGTACCTTTTCATTTGAACACCCGTAGTATATCAAAAGTACTGACGAATGAGAGGTGAGCTCTAGCCGCCATTTTGAAAAATAAGTACGTTTTTTCGGGTTTTCGTAAATATCTCAAAAACGATTGGTCGCAGCACAAAAATACTAATTACAAAATTGATGCTTACAAAATCTCCTACAAAAAAGCTTCGCTTCGCTTTTTTTGTATCTCTAATAGTTTCAGATACTGTATAATCGGGTGCCAATGTTCGCACTGTTTTGCTGATCGCTACGTTATCACTACGGTTTTTCGTACAAATAAGCTAGGGATAACGTAGCTATCAGCGAAACAATACAACATTGACACCCGATTATCTCAGAAACTATTAGAGATACAATAAAAGTGAACGGAACCTTTTTTAGAGGAAATTTTGTAAACTTCAATTTTGTAATTAGTATTGTATTATTTGGACTACGACCAACCGTTTTTGAGATATTTACTAAAAACGGAAAAAAACGTACTTATTTTTCAAGATGGCGGCTAGAGCTCACCTTTCATTCGTCAGGATTTTTGATATACACTGAAGATCAATTGAATTAGAGACAGCTGGTGTTATGCAAATGTGGCGCTGTGGGCGTCCCTGTAAACGGAAACGACATGACGTATGCAGCGATCCGACAATATAAGGAGTGATGCGACGGGAATCAGTAAGGGTCGGACGCAGTATGGGTAAGACGAAGGATCTAAGCGCATTTGATCGTGGGCAAATTGTCGGGGCCCGACGAATGGGTCACTCCATCTCGGAAGTCGTGCAGGCACTGGGATTTTCACGAGCCACTCTGTCACGGGTGCACCATGAGTACATCAAATCCGGTAAAACCATCCTTGCAAGGGCCAACTGCCGTGGACAACAGCGTGCGGATGAGCGGGGTCATCGTCGGCTAGCTCGCATTGTAACAGCGGATCGACGGGCCTCATTGCAAGAAATCATTCGGCAATTTAACGCTGGTGCACAAAAACGTGTAAGCAGCCACACCATCCAGAACCATCTCCTCGCTATGGGGTACAGAAGCCATTGTCCCACGAGGGTACCGCTGCTGACCGCACATCACAGGGTACAGAGATTAGCATGGGCGCGGAAACATCGCCACTGGATGCTAGACATGTGGAAAAATGTTGCCTGAACTGATGAGCCGAGATTCACGTTGGTACATGCGGATGGCAGGATACGAGTACGGCGCAAACCGCATGAGGCGATGGACCCTTCTTGCCAGCAGGGTACTCTTCAAGCTGGTGGGGGTGGCATTCTCGTCTGGGTGCTGTTTACGTGGACTGAAATGGGACCCCTGGTACGTGTGACATCGTCCTTCACAGGTCAACGTTACCGAGATATCCTGGACAACCATTTGCTCCCATTTGTGGGTTTTCAACATCCCACTGGGGACCTCATCCTGTAACAAGACAATGCACCGTGCCATCGCTCTCGAATTGTATCCGAATGGTTGGATGAACACTCCACCGACGTGTCCTCGCTTCCTTGGCCAGCTAGGTCACCTGACCTCAACCCCATCGAGCACATTTGGGATATCGTCGAGAGAGATGTTCGAGGCTCTGACCCCCTCCATCAAATCTTCGTGAACTGTGGGAGGTTGTTCAGGGGTCGTGGATCCGTATGGCTTCCCAACGCTTCCGGTGTCTTGTCGAGTCCATGCCGAGACGAATCGCAGCCGTCATCAAGACGAAAAGTGGTGCTACACGTTACTATACAGGTATCTCTAATTCAATTGCTCTTTAGTGTAATCTTCACTAGATGCCTATAAACAAGTGTGCCAAGCTTCAGAACTTTCATATTTATTTCTTATATTTGCCCATTTTCAGCCTTCGTTGACTGGACTAACCGTGAACGACACTTGCAGACGATTCAACATTTCTGCAGAACCATCTCACAACGTCGATAAATTTTGGAGACAGGTCAACGAGGGACAGTCAACTATAAATCAGGACACCATGCGGGGAATTTTGCACTCGATGCCAGGCCGTGTCGCCGAATGTATAGCCCGGTATGACACTCATACGACCTACTGATTCAGGCCACATTATACTGTCTCATTGCTCATCGCATACATGTAGTTTCTCAAAAATTAAATCACGTCTTTCCTGCCTAATTGTCTGCATGTGTGCTAAGATTCGTCTCATTTCCTGCATTCCTTCATGGAGGGGCATTTGCTATGTCTAATGCATTGAACTGCCAAAAGTCATGGGATAGCATTATACAAACATTTAACTGGCGCTGCTGTCGTATAAAAGCTTTGAGTCATGCCACGATTTTTATCATCTGCGAGGTGTAATCTCGTGAGTCAGGCTGAACAATCGCTAATAGGATTATTGCAAGCCGACGTGAATTATTATCGGAGTTTGAACGAAGCACGGTAGTGGGAGCCAGACGGATGAGACATCCCATTTCCGAAGTTGTGCGAACATTCAACATTCCTTGAACCACGGTGTCACGTGTGTACCGAGAATATTTCATGGAAGGCAGTACCATCCACCGTGAACAGCGCAGTGTCGGACCATGGGTGCTGAAAGACCCTGACCAGGGTCGTCCGACCAGGATTGTGCATGCTAACAGACAGGCGACATTGGCTCAAATAGATTCCACATTCAATGCAGGAGATACCACAGGCATATCCATCAGGCCAGTGCAGCCTAATTTAGCGTGCATGGGGTATAGGAGCAGCAGACACACCAGAGTGCTTTTGTTAAAACCACAACATCGGACACAGCGCCTCACCTGGGTTCGTGAACTTGGTAAGTGGACCGTGGAAGACTGAAAATATGTGGCGTAATCCGATGAGTCATGCTACCAGTTGTTGCGAGCTGATGGTAGGGTTCGGGTGTGGCGCAGACGCTATGAGACCATGGACCCATGTTTTCAACAAGGCACTATTGGTGTTCCATACTTGTGTGTGGTGTCGTTATGTAGGACGGTTTGAGTCCTTTGGTCCTAGTAACACATCATTAACAGGTAATTGCTTTGTTGCTCTGCTGGGTGACCATTTGTAGAGGTACATGGACTTCATGTACCCCCACAATGATGGGATTTTCAAAGCGGACAATGCACCATGTCATCAGGCCTAAGTTGTTCAAAATTGGCTCGAGAAGCACTCTGGACAGTTCCGACGGACGGTGTGGCCACCACGTTCGCCCGCCATGAACCCAATAGAGCACTTAAGGGATATGGTGGAAAGATCCATTCCCACCTAAGATCTTGCACCTGCAAATACCAGGGAACCGTGGGAGGCTGTTCAGACGACATGGCTCAACATCTCTCCAGAAGTCTAAGGAACACTTGTGCAATCGATGCCACTTCGAGTTTCAGCACTTCGCTTATGTAGAGGAGGTCCTAGACGATACTAGGTACGTATCCCATGACTTTGACACTTCAGTGTAGTGTTTTGTGAAGTAAGCCACTTTCCATTTTGTCGATGCTTGGTTTGACCCAGATCAGTACGTATGGAAAACTTCAGCACAATGGACAACAAGTCATCTCACACAACGAATTAGCACATGGAAAACAAGTCATCTCACGTTCCTGTACTGCTTTTTGTGTTTGCTTTGAAAACTTGTGTTTGAATGGGTATTTCTTTTTCTACACACACGGTCGTATCAGAATAATATGACCACCCCCGGAATCACAGTAGACTCGCCCAGGCGCGTCACAGAGTGCATATGACAAGGTCGACCACACGGAGATATAAGCGGCCGGCCAGGACAGATGCGTCACGTGAGCAAAATGGGCAGAGGGGGTGATTTGACAGACGTTCAAAAAGGAATGACCAACGGTTACCGTGCCAATGGTGGAAACATCTCAGAAACAGCAGATTTCGTGGGCTGTTCGCGCGGTGCTGCAGTAAGGGTGTACCAAGAATAGACCGCAGGCACACCGAGTACCTCGTGACGTCATAACTGTGGAGCCCCAAAAGTGACGTTTTAGAGTTGAACGTCACCTCCGTCTACTGGAAAAGGGCAATCGACGCGCAACACTGCAGCAATTGACCAGGCAAAAGAACGCTGCGGCATCCAGATACTTGTCCTTGCTAACAGTAGAGTGAACCCTAATACCCATGGGTCTCCAGAGTCAACGCTGCGTCAAAGCACCCATATGAACCCAGGTCCATCGGCAATGACGTCTGCAGTTTGCATGACACTACCATCATTAGAGAGTGGAAGAGTAGGGAAAGGTTGCCTTCTACGACGAATCGGGGTTTCTACTGCACAGAGGTGGCGGGCGATGGCGAATATGGCATCAGACACACGAGAAGCAACAGCCGGACACGATTGTCAGTCAACTACAGTCCTGCGACGCCAGTGTGCATGTCTGAGAGTTGTTTCCCGGTATGACCTGGGACCGCTGGTACAACTTGATGAGTCCCTTAACGCCAATGGCTACCTGCCCATCCTCGCTGACCACATGCATCCCTTCATGTTGGATATTTCCCTGGATGTGATGGTGTCTACCAATAGAACAGTGCGCCGTTCCACATCTCTAAGGGCGTGCTTGACTGGTTCCAGGAACACGACAGCAATATCTCCGTTCCCCCTTGGTCGGCGAAATCGCCGGATCTCAATCCCATAGAGCACTTGTGGGTGTATTTGGATCGTCAGATTCGACGTGCCGACCCCCAGCCACGTCACCTCCGGAACCTTTCTGCTCTGCTGCAGTCCGCATGGGTGCCTCACGCAACCTTCCAGGGCATCATTGTGTCAATGCCACACCGTCTCGCCGCCCTCATCCGGACCAAGGGTGGTTATTCCCATTGATACGTAGGTTGTCATATTATTCTGATAGGACTGTGTATTCAAAGCATAATATACACTTGTACGAAACACAGGGCATGTAACGTATTACATAACCAATACAGGTCATTATGGTCTGTAATGAAGATGTTATGGCCTGTATTGTTTATATATGTCATGACCAGTGTAGTTAATGACCTGTATTGTTTTACAAGAAGCAAGTGGAGAAATCGAAACAGTACTCGCCCAAATTTTCACTCGATGCCTTAATGAAGGAAAGATTCCTGAGGATTGGAACACCGCTACAATGATCCTGCTACATAAGAAAGGTGACATTGAGGATCTCTCTTGCCGCCCCGGTGGCGCAGTGGTCTAAGGCGTTGGCCTCTGATCATTCGTCCGTAAGGGGTCCGGGTTCGAATCCCGGTCAGGCATGGATGTTGTGTTTGTCTTACGGCACTGGCTCTCTCCCTTCCCTGGAACCAGTGACCCTAAATTAGGGACGGGCGACTGCTTATAGCCCATTGAGTTGCTCACGGCGGTCGTTAAACCTCCAATCAAAAAAAAAAAAAAAAAAAAAAATTGAGGATCTCGGAAACTACAGACCTATCAGCCTCCTATCAGTAGTTTATAAAATCTTCACTAAAATTCTTTCACACCGCTTGAAGGTAGCACTAGACATGGCTCAACCGAGAGAACAAGCTGGATTCAGGAGTGGCTACAGCACAATAGATCATATCCACGTGCTGAGAGAACTAATTGAAAGAGCGAGGGAATATGAACTTCCATTGTGCATGGCTTTTATCGATTATGAAAAAGCCTTTGATTCGGTGAAACCATCAGCAGTTACAATGGCTCTGAAAACCTGCGGTATTGAAGATGCATACATTAATATTATTAATAACGTCTATGAAAATGCAAGTGCAAAGATTAGGCTGTTTGAAAATACAACACACGTAAAAATTGGAAAGGGAGTGAGACAAGGTGACACCATATCTCCGAAGCTCTTTAATGCCACATTGGAGGGTGTTTTTCAGTCGCTGAGCTGGGAAAACAAGGGGATAAAGATTAATGGAGATTATCTAACCCACCTTCGTTTTGCTGATGACGTAGTCATTTTTGCAACTACCCCATCAGAGCTGCAGAGTATGATCCAGGAACTTGCTGACAAGAGTAAAGAAGTGGGATTAAAAATGAACTTTCAGAATACAAAAGTGATGTTCAATGCTTTTACAAGAAATGAAGATTTATCGATTGATGGAGAAAAGCTGGAGATAACAGACACGTACGTTTATCTTGGACAGCAGATATCAAGTGAGGGTCACATTGATGAAGAAATTAATCGGCGTACAAAACTTGCCTGGAGAGCTTTTGGAAGAAACAGCATAATTTTCAAGAGCAATATGCCATTATGTCTTAAAAGAAAAGTGTTTGATCAATGCATCCTTCCAGTGCTTACGTATGGTGCAGAGACGTGGACCTTAACTAAAAGAGACATACAAAGGCTGCAGACAACTCAAAGTAGCATGGAGAGGTGCATGCTTGGTGTAACCAGGAGAGATAAGAAGAGGAACTCGTGGATCCGAAAAATGACAAGAGTGGAAGACATCATGATCAGAGTTAAATCCCTGAAATGGCAATGGGCTGGACATACTGCCAGAAGGACAGATCATCGATGAACAGCCGAAATTTTAGATTGGATTCCAAGGGACAGGAAAAGACCCAGAAGAAGACCACATAGGAGATGGATGGATGAAATTCGAAAGTATGCAGGGGTGACATGGAGGAGACTGGCACAAGACAGACCGTTGTGGAGGAAACTTGGGGAGACCTTCGTCCAGCAGTGGATTGATAATGGTTGACAGTGATGATGATGATTGTTTTGTATCCTGTTACATGATTCGTTAGACATTAATCGCTGTACATATTAACAGTATCAACAGGTGTTCCATCTGAAAATTGATAGCTAAATGAATTCTTTTAAAAAATGATACACAATTTACTCAAGCTTCTACAGTAAACTATATTAAATGAAAAGAATTGTTGACTAAACATGTCATTGGAAAGAATGTACATATTTTAATGAACCCATGGCATAATATTTTCATGGAGCATATTTCTTTGCAGGTGCGTTTCGCCTACTACAAATACGATAAAGGCGGTGATCTTACACTTGAAAGCATAGAGGTTGACAGAGGGGCCCGTAGTAAACCTGAAATGTTATGGAGGGAGTTTCATAATAAAGGCAATAATTGGCTGCAGGTTACGGTGGCTGTCCGTAACATAACAAGCCGGTAAGTCATTCATGTAAATATTTTTTCTTTTCTGTTTGGCAGCATTTTTAACTTATACCACATGTGATCATACAAGAGCGAATGTCACATTTTCCTTATTTATAGCTGTTGAATCTGTTTGGTGGCAACGTCAAAAATGTGTTGTATGGATTTCCACAACTCATTGATAACGGATAACGAATGTCCCACAATTTGGGTTTGGTTCCGATGCATCGAAGTTGTGATCGGGCCATAAAAAAGGGAACGTGCACAATTGTATCAGAATGGGATGACCAACTATCCAATAATGGCAGTAAACACCCTTGGCCCGGATGACAGCGGTGAAACGGCGTGGTAAGGACGCATTGAGGCCCTGGAAGGTTGCATTGGGCACATGTGCCCATTCGGACTGCAGCAGAGCAGGAAGGTTCCAGAGATGACGTGGTTGTGGATCGGCATATCGAATCTGACGATCCAAATACACCCACAAGTGCTCTATGGGATTGGGATCCTGCGATTTCGCCGACCAAGGGAGAACGAAAACATCGCTGTCGTGTTCCTGGAACCAGTCCAGAACATCTTCAGAGATGTGGGAAGGCGCATTGTCCTATTGGTAGACACCATCACAACCAGGGAAACGTCCAACATGAAGGGATGCATGTGGTCAGCGAGGATGGGCAGGTAGCCATTAGCGTTCAGGGACACATCTAGTGGTACCGGCGGTCCTAGGTCATACCAGGAAATCATCCCCCAGACATGCGCACTGCCACCTGTACTTGACCGACAAGCGTGTCCGGGTGTTGGTTCCGGCGTGTCTGACGTCATATCCGCCACCGACCGTCACTTCTTTTGGAGAAGAAACCTCGATTCCTCGGAGAAGGCAACTTTTTCGAGTCTTCCACTGTATACTGACGGTAGTCCCATGCGAACTGTAGGCGTCGTTGCCGATGTACCTGAGTTAACATGGGCGCCTTGATGCAGCGTTGACTCCGAAGACCCATGCGTAACAGGGTTCGCTCCACTGTTATCGGGAACACGCACCTGGGTGCCCTATTGTTCATTTGCGTGCTCAATTGCTGCACGTTTGCGCGCCGATTGTCCTTTACCAGTCGACGAAGGCGACGTTCTCCTCCGGGGTCGATGGCCTTTGGGGCTTCACAGTTATGACGTCATGAGGTACTCGGTGTGCCAGCGGTCCATTCTTGGTGCACCCTTACTACAGAACCTTGCGAACAGCCTACGAAGTCAGCTGTTTCTGCGATGCTTCCACCCTTGGCGCGGTAACCGATTATCATTCGTTTTTCAACGTTTTTCAAATAACTCCCTCTAGCTATTGTGCTCACGTTTCGCCCTATGGCTCATCTCGTCTGTTCGGCAGCTTATATCACCGTGTGATCGAGCTTGTCACGTGCACTCTGTGACTAGCCTGGGCGGGTACACTGTGAATACGGAGTGGTCATTTTATTCTGATGTGACCATGTATAGACCTCAAGCGTCTGTTTGACGTCTGACTGTCCGACGTATACTCTTCAGATTACATGGAGATAGGAGTGAACAAGCAGGGTGCCTTGACAGGACAGAGGACAGGAAGGGGGATGAAGAATCAAGGTTGAAGACGAACATGCTGAGGCTTTAGGAAAGGAAATTGTAAGCTCCTACAGGTGGGCATTGGTATACGATCATAGAGCTGTTTAAGATCCCACCAACTGTGCCAGATAATAAGCGCAAGCCGGATTAAACGGAGAAATGGTGTATGACGTATTCAGGTGCTGCGAATTAGTAGATATTAGTGGTATTGTAAGATTATAAGCTTCTCACTATTATACACAAGTATCAGAAAGCCTAATATAAGCTGATTGATCACTGAATTATACCCACTTACCTGATACTTTTACATCTTTGATACTAATATCTTTCGCCATCAGTATGGCATGAGTTATCCGTCATGGCATCGATTCAATAAGCTGCCGGAAGCAGTTGGAAGATATGGCCAACCAAGCTGTGTTTAATGCGGTCTTCAATGCAGGTATGGAAGTAACTGGTGTATTGAGACGCCTGATATGCTGTTCCATAGTCTCCCGCAAGTGTTTTATGGGATTGATATCAGGAGAGTTCGGAATCTAGTTGATATGCTGGAATGTCTGAACTTTGTTTCTCAAACCATTTCAGCACAACATTGGACCAGTGGCTCGGCACATTGATATCTTGGAAGACACCGTCGCCATTCAGGAAAAGCGAATCATTTCTGGGTGTACAGTCAGCAAGCAGTTCAGGATGGTGGGCACCAGTCATACGTTGTTCATCATGCACCACGGGGTCCAAGTTCTAGCCAGGTGAACGTGTCCTACACCATACAACCACCTCCACCGGTTTGCACTGTGACGTACACGACCATCCACGGAGTGGAAGTAAACAAGTTAGTAAAATCATGCAATGCATTGATTATGATACGCTTTTCAACATACTAGAAATCATTACTCAAGTTATGAGGACAATGGCGGTGGAATAAATCTCACTCCTGTGTCCTGACCTTTGACCCCATTTCGATGATATTAGACAGAACCGGTTCAGTACATCTCCGGAACAACATGACAACGTTATGTCGTAATCGAAGCATTTTTACGTAAGTTATGACGCATAAGAGCAATGGAATGGATCCCGCTCCTACGCCCTGACCTTTGACCCCATTTCGCCAATTTTCAATAGGGGTTGTCCCCAGGTGGTCCCTATCACATACTAAAATTTCATCGAAATAGAACCATTTTTATGCAAGCTATGACGCCGAAGGTCAATGGAATGGATCCAGCTCCTATGTCCTGACTTTTGACCCCATTTCGCCCATTTTCAATCAGGCGCGTTCCGAGGCTGTCCCCTACCACATATTAAAATTTCATCAAAATCAAACCATTTTTATGCACGTTATGATGTATAAGAGCAATGGAATGGATCCCGCTCCTACTATGTCCTGACCTTTGACCCCATTTTGTCCATTTTCAAAAGGGTTCGTCCCCAGGTGGTCTCGTACCACATACTAGAATTTCGTCGAAATCGAACATTTTTTACGCGATTTATCGTAGGGACAGACAGACAGACGGACAAAGCTGGAGCATATACGCTCCTTCAGCCTACGGTTGGAAAACGTAATAAGCACGATTCGTTACACCAGCACAAATTTTTCCAGTTATCCGACGTCCAACTTGCATGATCTTTGCACCAGGCGAGTTTTTTGCGCCGATGAACAGTTGAGGATGTTGTAAGGGTCGTCTGATCTTATAGATCATACGTGCGAGCGTGCGACCCCTGATCATGACAGATACTGTTCTGGTTTAACCTCTGCTGTGTTGGGTAGTCAATTGCTGAACAGTACTGCATCTGTTGACCTGCACGAGTTGTAGGACCTGAATCTCACCTCTCACAACAACGTTTCGCTGTTTTGTGCAGTTTTTTTGCCCCCGCTGTTTTGGGCAGTTTTTTACCGTTTCACACCAAAGTTGATACACTTTAAGACGGCGGCTCGCGAACAATCCACCAATGACCATTTTTACACTAGAATTGATACATTTTTATAAGACGGCGGCTCGCGAACAATCCACCAGTAACCATTTTCACACCAGAGTTAATACACTTTAAAGACGGCGGCTCGCGAACAATCCACCAGTGACCATTTGCACACCAGAGTTGAAGCACTTTAAAGACGGCGGCTCGCGAACAATCCACCAGTGACCATTTGCACACCAGAGTTGAAACACTTTAAAGACGGCGGCTCGCGAACAATCCACCAGTAACCATTTTCACACCAGAGTTGATACACTTTAAAGACGGTGAAGATTTTACAAGAAACGAAGATTTATCGATTGATGGAGAAAAGCTTGAGACAACCGATACCTACATTTATCTTGGGCAGCAGATATCAAGTGAGGGTCACATTGATGAAAAAATTAATCGGCGTATTAAACTTGGATGGAGAGCTTTTGGAAGAAAGAGTACAATTTTTAAGAGCAGTATGGCATTATGTCTTAAAAGAAAAGTGTTTAATCAATGCATCCTGCCAGTGCTTACGTATGGAGAAGAGACATGGACCTTAACTAAAAAAGACATACAAAGACTGCAGACAACTCAAAGAGGCATGGAGAGGTGCATGCTTGGTGTAACCAGGAGAGATAAGAAGAGGAACTTGTGGATGAGGGAAATGACAGGAGTGGTCGACATCATGACCACAGTGAAATCACTGAAATGGCAATGGGCTGGACATGTTGCCAGGGGGACGGACCACCGATAGACAACCAAAATTTTAGACTGAATTCCGAGGGACAGCAAAAGACCCAGAAGAAGACCCCATTGGAGATGGATGGATGAAATTCGAAAGTATGCTGGAGTGACATGGAGAAGACAGGCCCAAGACAGACAATTGCGGAAGAAATTTGGGGAGACCTTCATCCAGCAGTGGACTGATAATGGTTGACAATGATGATGATGATGATATAAACATATGATTTTTCATTCATTCATTTTTTTAGCACTTTTGGCATGTTTGGCATAAAATAATAGGCTCGTAATATAATTTTAGATATAGAATGCTGCAGTTGCTTTTTGGATGAAATTTTTTTTTATTCTTTTTTTTTAATATTCTTTAACTTAGATGCACATTTATAGTTATCTTCGCTTTCACTATTTGGTCAGTTGCTGAGTACTGTATCTATTTTACCACGTCACATGTACCGATATTTATGTGTACGTTATATTACATATAAATGGTGATAGTAGAAAGAGCACCCTATAAAGTACAGTTACATCAGGTTTTGTGAAACACGATGTGAGTCATACCAGAAGTCATACCAGATTTCATAGGAACCGATACGACCAGCTGGGCATAGCCACAAATCTTGATAACAATAACTATGAGCCAGGCAGAACGATGCTGGAAAAAAGTATCTCATTAACTTTGTAAAAATTTAAAAGGTTTTATGAGATTTCTAAGCAGTTGGAATAAAGTGTGCTCCTCAAGATATTGAGTGAAATGGAGAGTATGGTGTTTCACGTCACAAAGCAGGTAGCAGTTAAACATTATTACCCGAATTAACAATAGTACTAGAAAGAGCAATAGAGGATGTGTTTATAGCCTTAAACAGTGAGTGGCCACTTTATTATGACCACCTCCTCAGTACTTCGTTGGCCCACCTTTTGCCTTTAATATTGCGTCGTTTCTTCGTGGCATGGATTCCACGAGATGTTGATAGGTGGTTTGTGGAATCTGAGACCATGCTTGATGAATAGCACTTTCCAGGAGTGTGAGATTGCAGGGTTTTGGATCCAGCTGTCTGATGGGTCGTTCTACTTCATCCCACAAATTATCAATGGGGTTGAGATCCGGAGATTGTGGGGGCCACCTAAGCAAAGTAAACTCGCCGGCATGTTCCTGAAACCAATCCTGTACAATACGAGTACAACGGCAGGATGCATTATCTTGTTGAAAGTAGCCATCGCCATTGGGATAAACCATCCACATGACACGATGCACTTGGTCCGCAACGATGTTTAGATATGATGTGCCAGTCAGACGTTAATCAACACGAATTAAAGGGCCCAAAGCATGCCAGGAAAACATTCCCCAAACCATAACGTTGCCTCCATCAGCTTGAAGGGTTGTAGCAATGCCTTTGGGGGTCCATGCTTTCGTGCTGTTTCCGCCAAATTCTCACTCGGCCATCGGCATGCTGCAACTCAAAACGTGATTCATCGGACCACATAATTTGTTTCCAATTATCGACTGTCCAATCCTTCTGCTCTTGTGCGAACTGGAGACGTTTTCTCTTGTTAACTGCAGACAGCAAAGGTGTTCAAATAGGCCTTTGGCTGCCATATCCCATCCGATGCAGTGTACGGCGAACAGTGCGTGCAGAGATCATTTGAGGGGATCCTTGTTTAAGATGGTCTGTAATTTGCTGCACTATTGCCTTTCTGTTGTCTGTCACCAGTCTGGACACTCTTCATTCCGCCCGAGCAGTCACTAGTCGATGACGACCACACGTTGCACGTAGAGACCCAGTTTTTTGGCTGACAGTCCAGTCTTTAAACACTTTAACAACAGCTGCTGTGGAACATTTCACGAATGCGGCGGTTTCGGTGATACTCGCTCCATGGCTCCGAGCTCCACCAATCATCCCACGTTGAAAGTCTATCAAATCGCATTTTTTAACCATCTCGTCACCCCAAAATCACTTCTACTACTGTCGCAAGCAGTAAGCTTTCCCTTTTTATACTAGCCTCGCCCTCTGGCGGCAACAGGGTGCAGCCATAGCTCATTTGCTTAAAACTGTCAGTTGGTCATAATAAAGTGGCCATTCAGTGTATAAATGTGGTCTAAATTGCTCTGGATAACAAATTTCTACAAATGTCTTGCCCTGAAGATTAAATTAATCGTTTCTTATCGATTTTGAGGTGCTGAACACGAATATCACAATGAAAATACAAAACTGGCTACCGTTTGTGAGATATCTGCAATAGTTTTTTATACGTACTTTCCACATGTACCGGTAAATGCCCACTTCTACGTCCGACGACGCTTTGCCTGTCGCTTGTATAGCTGCTCCGAATCATGTATAGCGAGCATCCAACAGCAGCCAGCAAGCATAGAACTGGACAACTTTCCCTGGTATCTTTTCTCCATCGTTGCAATTTCCTGATGAAAACGTTCACCGTGCTATAACGAAGTAAATTTCTCCGTCATTTTTATCCGCGCCGGATTCGAACCCGGATCCCCTCATTCCGGAATAAGTCACTCTACCAATTGAGCTACGCGGACGTTTTATTCTGATTCCTATCTGCCTTTATGTTGTGTGCGTCCTTCTGGCAGGTACGTCACATCTCCTGGTACGTTACAGTGCTCATCACTGAATATGCCGTAAGTTTCGGCGAAGAAATCCAAGTGGAAATGGAGCAAGCGTATGTTTAAGGACATTGTGAAAACACAGGTTTGTCCACGCCGCGCATCGAAACCGGGTCCCTTCACTCCAGAGTGAGTCGCCCTCCCAACTAAGCTATGCCGACATGTGCAGTCATTGCTACCTGCCTTTATCTCATGTGCGTCCTGTGGCGCAGGCACGTCACATCCCCTTCCACGAAGGAGGGCCAGGGGCATGTCCCACGGGTCAGACGGGACCATGTGTCGCTGTAGGCAATCATCCCATGAAGAACATGCATTTGAAAAATCCCAGGAAATTTGGTGTGTGGAACGTAACATCACACACATTTATTTTTTCGAAGCACTGAAGAAGGTGTTCTCATTTTTCATATCTCGCGGTGTGGAAAGAACGTCACACCATTGCGAGAAACTTAACAGCCGGGTCATTCTGGAGGTTCGGGCGCCAATGTGAAAACACAGGTTTGTCCACGCCGGGCATCGAATCGGGGTCCCCTCACTCCATAGTATGTCGCTCTACCAACAGAGCTACGCGGACATGTGATCTCATTGCTATCTGCCTTTATGTCATCTGCGTCCTGCGGCGCAAGCACGTCACAACATATTGCAGCCAAGTTCGCGATACAGAGACATGTCCCTAACCAGTTCTTTGTAGTTTTCTGCCCTGACATTTTCGAGGAAGTTAGGTGACAACAGACGAAATGTGTCCCAAGCTTTTTACTCAGCACCTTGTAGGAGAGGTTCCAACATCTCGTCAATGAAGATCCCACGGATCTGAGGACTAAAAATATGTTTGATTCAAAGGGCATTCGATATTCGTTCTCTCTTTTTTTTTTATTGGAGATTAGACTTGGTTGACAGATACACAGTGGAATCACATTATTATGACCACTTCCTACTTTTGACGTCAACAACGCGTAGCCAATGAAATAAGGTACATGTCTTGAGCTGGCTTGGAGGGTATATAAGGTGTGCTGTAGGCATTCTGAGAACATATCACTCATTGCTGTCATGGATAAAAGGAGCAATTTATCAGATTTGCCAAAAGCGATGATTATCGGCTTTCGGGGCAAGGGTGGCAGTATTTCTGAAACAGCGCAGTTTGTGAACTGTTCGCGTGCTGCTGTGGTTAAAGTGTATCGTGATTGGAGAAATGGCACCATTGCGAATAGGCGACGTCGAAACTGCGGAGCACCACGTGCCAGTGATGTGAGAGGTGAACGTCGGCTGCGAAAGTGCGTGACGGCCGATCGACATGCTACAGTGGAGGAGCAACTCACTGGCCGAATGAACCAGGGGGATACCTGAAGTGTGTCTAAAACGACAGTTCAGCGAACCCTGCTGCGTGTGGGGCTCCAATGAATACGGATGGTCACTGGTCTTATGCTAACGAAGGTGCATCGGCAGAAAAGGCTTACATTTGCACAGTAGTAACGGAATTGGACCTCCGCTGATTGGCAGAGTATCGCCTTCTCAGATGAGTCATGTTTTCTGCTTCATCGAACGGATGCACGTTGGCTTATAAGGCGAGAACCATCGGAGAACAAACACTCTTCAACCATTGCTGGCAGAACACAAGCTGGTGGGCGCAGCGTTATGGTCTGCGGAATGTTTTCGTGGCATTCCCTGGGTCCACTCACACCTGTGAAAGGTACTATTCACCGAAGTCGTTACGAATCCATTCTTGTAGACCACGTACACCCACACATGCTGATTGTCTTCCCTGTGGCGAATGGGATCTTCCAGCCCGACAATGTGACATGTCACACTGCTAAAAATGTCCGATAGTAGTTGGAAGAGTACGATGAAGACTCAGACCCATCCGTTGGGCGAATAATCAGAAGACACCGCTTAGACGACTGTGCCATCGGAGCCGCTTAAAAATTTAAAGAGAAGTCAACTCATCGTTTTGTTAGGCTCTTTTTTTTTTTTTTTTGATTGATGGTTTAACGATCACCATGAGCAACTCAATGGGCTATAAGAAGTCGCCCGTCCCTAATTCAGGTTAACTGGTTCCAAGGAAGGGGAAAGCCAGCGCCGTAAGACAAACACAGCATCCATGCCTCCACGGAATTCGAACCCGGACCCATCTCGGACGAAGAATCAGAAGCCATCTCTTAGACTACTGCTCCACCGAGGTTGGCTTCGAGACTTGTATCCCCAGCACTGGAACGGCGAGACAATTATCGTGCCGCCGTCCACTATTTTCCAGCCTTGGACCGCACACTGTACGAATCTCTCTTGGTGCTTCTGCCGCGTCTAACCCTTTTTTCAATAACGGCGTAGCAGCACCCAAACAGTATGTTTATCGATCTCCATCCTATGTTCACCTGATAACGCAATGTGTCTTCGTGCAAAATGCACTTCATCAGCCTCGAGTGTTCCACGTCATCGCGTTACAGACTTCACACTGGTGTACGTTTTGCACAGAGATAGAGGCTCAGCATTATGTGTAGCTCAAAAGGGGCGAACGTCTGACTCTTCCTGGTGCCCCTAAAAGGTTTTTCATAGAGGAAGGTGCAATCGTTTAGTCATTTTCTGTACTGAGCTGTAAGAAAGCTTCACTTGCTGAGATAAGCGACTAAGCGATTTTGTAGGTGACTGTGTGAAAACACAAGTTCGCCCTCGACGGGCATGGAACCTGTGTCCTCTCACTCCGGAGTAAGTCGCTCTCCCAACTGAGCTACGCGGACAGAATGTCTCGCTGCAGATTTGTCTTCTTGACACATGTTTTCACCTCTGTAGTACACCACAACTGTTGCAAACATTTGTCGACATCGTTGATCTCTTCAGGCGTTAACACACTTGGCCGGCCACTTCTAGGTATACGAAGAGCATTCCGAAAGTCTTTACCTGTTTAAAGAAATATATGTTTATTTGCGAATAATTACTTGCAACTTTTCAAAATAATCTCCATTAACATCTATACATGTTTGCATTCGATAAAACCATTTTGCAGATGACTCTTCCCAGCTTTGTTTTGGCAGACTGCCAATTGCCTCAAAATAAGCAGCTAGGGCCTCTTCATCAGCCGAAAATCGACGTCTACGCAGGGTTTCCTTGGCTTTTTGGAAACAAAAAGAAATCACAAGGTACCAGATCAGAAGAATAGGTTGGATCAGGCAAAACTCACACGCCTTCTGCTGCCAAAGAAATCAATTGTCTTGGCCACAGTGCGAACCTATGCATTGTCGTGGTGCAAAAGGAGGTGGGATCTTTGGTGCTTCTTCTTCCATTCTGCGATGATCTTTGGCAGATGTTGAGTGGTATACCAATTAGCAGCAACAGTTATTTGATTTTCAAAAACAATAGTTGTCACATGTCCTGCTTTACAGAACGAAGGTGCTACCATTTTCTTCCCTGCAATGCGGATTTGTCGAACTTTGGTTGGAGGTGCGTCACCTTCGAAGCACCAAACCCTTGATTTTTACTTTGTTTCCGAATCACTGTTATAACTACGATCCGGAAACAAAGGAATAGTTATAAAAGGAAAAAGTGACTTTACTACGTCCTACTCTGAATTTAGACAGCATGAATTGGCTCTATTGAACTCGGATTGTCTTTTACTGGTCCGTGAGTGAATGACCCACCCAACGGGCACATCGCTTCCTAACATACAAATGATCATGAATGATTGTGCAGTCGTCTCTTTTTCATGATATGTCATACGAGGAGCTGTGATAAGTTTTCTTACAGCATCTATGTTTTCAAACGTTACGGCGGTATGGGGCCGACATCAACGAAGGTCATCTTTCAAGTAATGTTTTCCCCACTCTTAAATTCACGAAACCAGTTTCTAACTGTGGTAAGAGAAGGAGTACACTTTTGAATTAGAATCGAATTGAATTTATTGTAATGTTTTGCTACACTACACCAAACAGCATTAAATACATCAAACGCCATAACAATACAAACTGGAAAGTGTCCAAAACATAATGTGAAAACATCAAGATATGCAAGTCATTTACGACCCTTATTAGTGAAGGGAATTACATTTACGACACTTATTAGTGAAGGGAATTACTGTTTTTGCACCTTATTTTTTCAGGTAGACTTCCTCTCAAGTTGACCATGGTTTCGCTGGGTATTGACCTAGCTTCATCAGGACGAATGGCACCTTAAATATTCAAATTGTATATGATATCATAAATGGTGTTTACAGTCACGGGGTTTGGTTAGTTACTTCCACACGCTTGATAGAAATCGGGTGGATGCATTGTCATTAACAAGTTGCGAAGACTTCTGTTATATGCATATGGAAAGCTTCCGAAATATCAAGTTTAGTGGTTGAATCTGGCTTGTCAGTTAGTTTTGCTTCTTCAAACAGGAATTTATGGGTTTTAACACAATAAAAATAGTTGGTTCGTTTGTACCACAATCATAATAAAGGAGAAGAATCTATTAAAGTCAACAAATATTCACAATAATATCAATACAGGTACAATCAGAAGCACAATTAATGTACAATCACAAAAACGTATGATACAGTATAGCAAATGGACAGGAAAAAGGCTTAATTATTTAACCTGACGAACTATTTAGGCTGGAAAGATATTTGAGTATCAGGACACCTCCATTGTTGACGCCTTAACAATGGAGGTGGAACACTTGCTCAGTCGTCGGGCCGTTGTCATAAAGAAGCATGGAGATTACTTCGAAGGCCTTTAAAGGTATGTTGTGAAATAAATTCGTTTTTTAATAGATAACCCACAGTGTGCAAAACTTTTGAAATGACTTTCGTATTTAGACGGAAAGTGTTATGTTTCATCCTATTGCAAGTATCTTCGTTTTTTTTACTTAATTACTTTCTACGTAGTGGTGGTGGCAAAAGTATAGTATGAAAACAATAAGGCATAGTATGAATAGGAAAAGGATGTCATTGTATGAATAGGAAAAGCACTATACACAAATATATCAAAATCTGTGATTTTCTGTTGTCGTATTCCCATGAATTAAATGTCTTTATAAGTAGTTTTCAGATGAGTGTATACGATTTTAAAACAGTGTGATTATTAATTTAATTACTGTAAATACTTTTCAGGTACTATCTCCAGTTCGTCTCAGTAAAAGCTATTGGTCGAGACAACATTGCTATTGACGACATTAGCCTTAGCCCTGAGTGTTTTGGCATAGGTGAGTATTTTAAACAAGTTAGTAAAATCATGCAATGAATTGATTATGATACGCTTTCTAACATACCAGAAATCACGCGCAGACAAAGCCTCCTTCCTACCCTGGCTATTGATTCGTTCAGTATATCTCCGGAACAATATTTCGTCGCAATAGAAGCATTTTTACTCAAGTTATGAGAATAATGGCTGTGGAATAAATCTCGCTCCTGTGCCCTGACCTTTGACCTCATTTCGATTATATTCAACAGAACCAGTTCAGTGTACCTCAGGAACAACGTGATGAAGTTTTGTCGCAATCGAAGCCTTTTTACGTAAGTTATGACGCATAAGAGCGATGGAATGAATCCAGCTCCTATGTATTGACCTTTGACTCCATTTCGCCAATTTTCAATAGGTTTCTTCTCCAGGTTAGCCCCTACCACATACTAAAATTTCATCGAAATCGAACCGTTTTTACGCAAGTTATCGTGCGGACAGACAGACAGACGGGCAGACAGACAGACGGACAAAGCTGGAGCATATACGCTTCTTCAACCTACGGTTGGAAAGCGAAAAAAAAAAAAGAAAACACTGAGACACTGACCATAAATTTATTTAATTTTTGGCTTCTTCATTTCCGGGTTTTCTTTTCACTTGAGTTGGAATCTTTATTTTTCCAGTTGTGAGTTAGTTTTTTGGTGGCGCAGTAGTCTAAACGATGGCTACTGATCATTCGTCCGCAATGGGTCCGGGTTCGAATCCTGGTGAGGCATGGATGTTGTGTTTGTCTTACGCCACTGGCTTTCTCCCTTCCCTGGAACCAGTGGCCCTAAATTAGGGATGGGCGACTGCTTATAGCCCACTGAATTGCTCACGGTGGTTGTTGAACTTCCTTTCCAAAAAAGAAGTTACTTGCTTACTTGAAGTAGCATCTTTGGCTTCTCTGGTCAAGTCAAGAGTTTGGTTTTTACAAGAGTTAATTATTTTTTGGTTGAATTAGAAACAAGTTTTAAGTGACTTACGATAGCTGTTTATTAAAAGCTACACCCGATAATTGGTTGCTTCGAGATTTATTATGCATTCTTTTGAGTAGAGGGCATTGCCCCGAGCTGGAGTTTGAATGCGAAAAGGAACAGACTGTGTGGTGCAGAACATAATTAGGGGAAATGGCAATAGGCCTGTAAAAATGGTTTCAACAACAGGTATGCTGTTTTGTGCTGTTTCCTTGCAAGCTCGAAATCATGGAAGCGCGAATTTGTCGCCACCAAAGACATTGGAGGAGAATAGACCGACAAGGAGCATGCTACTTCCGGCATACATAGAAAGCTGCCATTGTAGGAAGTAATTAGTGTGCTGACGTCTTCGCGCGTGTACTTCAGTTCTAAATCTTTAATTTGAATTAATATACAGAAGATTTTACGTACCTGATAGGGTGTGGGACCACCTTTGGCATTCAAAACCGCCTGAATCCCCTTTGGAATGGACACATACAAATCCTGGATGGTGGTTAGTGGGATGTTACACCATTCTTCATGAGGAAACTACTCCAGGTCCTTGAGAGACGCAGGAGGAGGACAACTCTGTATTCTAACATAGAACACAGTGGCTCAATGATGTTTAAGCCTGGTGATTGGGGGAGGCCAAGTAAGGTATGAAAGTTCGTCCTCATGCAAGGTTCCCACGATCCTTTAAAGTCCGTGAAAACTCCTTGAATTTAATTGTCCTTTTCAAAGGCCCTTGAAAGTCCTTGAATTTTGTAAGAGTCCTTGAAAAGTACTTTTTTCCCCTGTTCACCAAATTTCAGAATAGCCGCACTTCGTTGAAGAGAAGCTATCGCCAAAATGTCGCAGGTGGCTGCGCTGTATTGTTGAACGAGTTCTTTTGGAATCAGGAGCATGTAGCTGTCACATTTCCAGTTTTCACGTGGTTGAGATTCTGAACTACAATAAGCGAATGCGAGGGGGAATTCTCCTGAACTACTATAAGCGAATGCAAAGGGGTATAAGTGAATCTGGTATAAGTACTAGTATCTCAAACCGGGTGTGCGATCTGCTGAATGCTTGTAGCCCAGGAATCCTGTCTAAAATTTTGGTAGACCATCGGTGGTCTGTCCTTCTTCCAATATATTCACAAGATTGCAATTTCAGTGATTTTACTCTGATCATGCTATATTCCATATATACAATATACACTATCTACCAACAAGTAATTGGACACTCTTGCAATCAACGATATCTGCTGTCCTGATACACGTCACGGCCGCCGCCGTTAAATATCGTGTGGGAAACAACAACGCAACCAGTCGCATGCAAGATGCCACGCAGTTCGGAGATCTCTGATTTCGAGAAAGGTGTAATCGCCGGGTATCACAGAAATGGCCGATCCATACGTGACATATCCAGCAAGTTGAAGTACCCAAAATCGACAGTGGCCTACGTGATTGACAAGTGGAAGGTGAGAGGTGACTGTCGGAATGTGCCCCAACACGGCAGACCCACAAACCTGGGAGTTAGAGACCGACAGGTGCTGGCCAGAGAAATTCAGAAGAACCGCACCAAATCGATGGGCCACGTCCGCGAGGAGTTTCAACAGGCATCCGGGAGTGTTCTTTCGATGAATACCATCCGTAAAGAATCCTATCTGCTCGGTTATCATGGACGTGCTGCCGCCCACAAGCCTTTGATCACCAAGTCCAATAGCGCTGCTCGGCTAACGTGGTGCAAAGAACGTCGACAGTGGACCGTTGAACAGTAGAAACAGGTTCTCTGGTGTGACGAATCAAGGTTCACCCCCTACAGTTCGGATGGCAGGGTCTGGGTTTGGCGTCTGCCTGGAGAACGCCTCCTGCCGGAATGTATTGTGCCAACTGTGAAGTTCGGCGGCAGTGGAATTATGCTATGGGGGTGTTTCTCCTGGTATGGCACGGGACCCTTGGTCGCAATTCCTGGTAGACACAACGCCGAGACCTACTGCACCATTTTGGATGACCATGGGCTTCCTACGTTGTGGCAGTTTTACTGGGTGGACCCATGTTACTTTCAGGATGACAATGCCAACTGTCATGTTGCGAGGTCCACCCTATCTTGGTATGGTGACAATCGGGTTAATCGAATGAACTGGCCTGTGCAGAGCCCGGACCTTAACTCTATCGAGCACCTCTGAGACGAGTTGGAGCTTCGACTTAAGGGGTGCCCCCACCGCGGGAAATCGATGAAGGAACTGACCTGTCTTCTCCAAACCGAGTTGAAGAAAATACCGCTAGCCGTCGTACAATGCCTGCTTGAGAGTATGCCCCGGAGGGTCGCAGCTGTAATCGCCGCCCGTGTAGGCTCCACCAACTATTGAAGGTAAATAAACTTCGTTTTACTTTGTTATCACAGGTGTCCAATTACTTGTTGGTAGATAGTGTATATACCTGTGGCTCTGTGCAAGAAATCTTATGGAACAATAATACCTCACCAAAGTATATCCTTACGTTTAGAATTACTATAATTTTAATTGAACTTTTTGACTGTTTGTTTCAAATTAGTTTAGTGTTTCATGAGAGTTCTTATTGGGCATGAATATAGTGTTGAAAAAATTTTATGATTCCTTGAAAAAAGTTCAGGAAAAGTCCTTGATATTTTGGTGGAAAAAGAGTGGGAACTATGTCATGTTCGTCACATCATGATTAGACATTCCGAGATCTATGAATTGGGGCGTTATCATCTTGATAGATGACATCCCCAGCAGGAAACAATGCCTGAGCCATACGCCCTTCCAGTTTTCCCTCTTTTCAAGGAGATCAGAGTATCCGATGAAAACCACGATATGACCGCCCAGAGCATGACAGAACCACCAACATACTGCAGTGTTGGGAGCAGACAGTCTGGGTTATACGCTTCTGACGGTGTTCTCCACACGTAAACCCGTTCTGCGGTGGGGAGTAGTGTGAATGTGGATTCATATGACCACATTACACGCTTTCATGCATGGGCAGTCCACGTTGCATGCTCCCGGCACCACTGCCGTCGCCGTTGTGCATTCACCCGGGCCTCCGAAGGTTTGGCAATAACAGCTTTGCAATGAATATCTTGTTTATGCAGTTCCCTGCGCAATGTTTTCGTTTATACCGGGGCTTGGAGAAGCAGATTAAGCACCACACTAATTTTCGGCGCCGTCGTCTTCTTATTCCGGGTAACAATACTCTTTAATGTTCTCCTGTCTCTGTCAGTCAGAGTTGTTTTCCGGTCGCCCTTTGGTTTGCCACGAACACGGTGTGCTGTGATGACGCCAGACCCAATAGCTCTCGATACCTCCAATACCCTAGCGACTGTTGTCACGGAGGCACCAACTTGCCGACCACCAACAATAAGCCATCTTTCGAAGTCCGTTGTTAGGTAGCTCGTTTCGTTGTCACCCTGAATTAAATGTTGCAACAAGATACTTTAAATGCACTTAAACAGGACCTTGAGTTTCTAAACAAAGCTATTATAACCAAAAAGTTGCGGATACCTTTGAATATTGCGACATACATCCTGCATTAAAAGTGTCGTCTTTTTTTTATTGGAGGTTTAACGACCACTGTGAGCACCTCAATGGGTTATAAGCAGTCGTCCGTCCCTAAATTAGAGTCGCTGGTTCCAGGGAAGGGAGCGAGCCAGTGCCGTAAGACAAACACAACACCCATGCCTCACAGGAATTCGAACCCGGACCCCTTTCGGACGAATGATCAGAAGCCATCGCTTAGACTACTGCGCCACCGGGCCGCGGCAAACTTGAGCGAGGTCTTCATATTATTCTGTCAAACCCCTGTATCTTTAAGATTTAAGTGCATGTGAGGCGAAATTTTCCTGTTTAGTAGTTTTCTTTTTTTTTTTTTTTTTTTTCATTTTTCTGCTCTAGGTATATGGCCGGCCACGATATAGCCTGATATTTTCCTGCTTACTAAAGTGTTGTTGTTAGTCTTGTTTTTTCTCAGATATGAGCACTTGCTAATAACAATTTAATCTAGAAAGAGATCTCGGGTCGTAAGCCAACATTCTTTCGACGTAATGTCTGCAGTACCTTATGAATTGAATCAAACATTCTTGCTTTCCAATAGGCATCTGTTCACTGCAAGGTGTATGATAGTCGTTCACTGTCACCTGCCCCCATTCATAGATGGCGCTGCACGTTCAATTGTTCTCCGTCGTTTCAGAACCGCTATCTTTACATATGTCCCTCTCTGCTGCTCCATTGTCTTTGGTCGCCACCTTACAAGAACTTTATTATCCTGAAGTTGCGAATCTACGAAAAGTTTCAAAATGGTGGGCAGTTGTTTTTGTCTCTGGGTTTCACGACCACTATGAGCAATACTAAAAGTTACAGCCAGTCTCCTGTCATTAATTTCGGTTCGCTGGTTCGGGGAAGGGAAAGGAACAGCACCTTCAGGAAAGCACATCACCCATACCTCATCATACCTCAACGCCCCCTGTAACTGAAAGCCATGTTATTGAAAGTGGTCATTGAGGGGAATGACTGAGACTAATATTTCCTGACCGATTACCTACGTAAAGCCTAACAACTTGGTTATGATACCCATACATCAACGCCCCCGGTAACTAAAAGCATAACAACTTCGTTATGACGTCATCATAGGTGGGTCAGATTTGCGTTTTTGTTCGTCTATTGACAAGAACAAGCAGATCATTAACAGACAGAACAGCAGATGTTATCATGTAATAGTTGTTTATTGTAGTTCGCCTCACAAAACTAATTGGGTTTGCGAAAAGAACGTACGTAATTAGTTTACCTTGTGACATAACTCACCGTCCCCTATAGTTGTACAATATCGCAAGTTCAGTCAGTTTTGTTACATAAAATGCTGAAACCAACGACGCCGCCCTGGTGGCGCATTGGTCTAAGCGATGGCTTCTGATCATTCGTCCTTGATGGCTCCGGGTTCGAGTGCCGGTGAGGCATGGATGTTGTGTTTGTCTTACGGCACTGGCCCTCTATCTTCCCCGGAGTCAGTGGCCCTAAATTAGTGACGGGCGACTGCTTATAGCTCATCGAGTTGTTCACGGTGATCGTTAAAATTTCAGTCAAAAAAATAAAAAACAAAAAGAAAAGAAAAGAAAAACGACCGCATTTAAACAGCCGCTGTTTTGCCTGCTCAGAATACACCAGAAACCTCGTTTGCTCTTTGGCTGACGAACGCTGGAAACAATTAATAAATAGGAACTGTACAC
This sequence comes from Macrothele yani, assembly GCA_039090855.1. Lineage (NCBI taxonomy): Eukaryota > Metazoa > Arthropoda > Arachnida > Araneae > Macrothelidae > Macrothele > Macrothele yani. The sequence continues at coordinate 153,531,774 of CM077001.1, read as the reverse complement.
CAACTATACTCAAATTAGTATAGCTATACTAATAATCCGAATTTCTTGGCGTAGAATAGGAATCAAAGTTTATGGATTAATTTAAAGGCGTTCCACATTGCTCGGATATTGCAAAAAATAATTAATAAATAGGAACTGTGCACCAACTATACTCAAAATAGTATGATTCCTATTCTACGCCAAGAAATTCAGATTATTAGCATAGTTATACTATTTTGACTGGAAACAATCTTGTTCTTTAGCTCCATGAGTGCAGTGCCCTCGCTCTCCTGTAAGTTGCAGGTGGAATACAAAATGTCGCCGCCCCGGTGGCGGAGTGGTCTAAGCGATGGCCTGTAATCATTCGTCCGAAAGGGGTTCGAATCCCGGTAAGGCATATATGTTGTGCTTGTCCTACGGCCCTGACTCTTTCCCTCCCCTGGAACCAGTGACCCTAAATTAGGGACGGGCGACTGCTTATAGCCCATTGAGTTGCTCACGGTGGTCGTTAAACCTCCAATAATAAAAAAAAATTCCGATGACGTCATGTGATGCCCCACTTGAAACGAAACAACCTACATTTGCAAATGGAACACATCTTGTATTTGCTTAGGAATAAGAACAAATAAAGTTTATTTTACCACATAAAAATATTTTGGTAAATATTCTTTCCCATAGACGGCAGCACATCATAGCAGTTGATAGCTCAATATTATTTTGCTGAAAGATAGCGACCACTATTCAAACGAAACTGTGTCATTATTTTTTAATGAAGTGAAATGTAAGAAATAGGTGAAGCTTGCTTAAAGAACTTAACAAATTCGGCGAATTTGAAATTTGTCAAAAACAACTTAAATATATTCTTGGCGTAGAATAGTTGTTCTAACTTCCTTGTTTCATTCAGTTATTGACCGCTAAGGTGTATTCCTTTTTATTTCAGAACAGCTATATTTCGGAGATGGCGCACTACACAACTTGACGGAATTTTCCTGAAGGATCTGTGTTCCACACCGCCAGTAGGCAATTTCTCAAACAAACTTCTAGAATTCAGGATGGGGTTCTTCTATTAGCAGTATAGCTGTGAGCAAAAGCCCAATGTTTAGAATATCTCGAAGTGTAGCTTAAATTGGACACGTCACCTATTTCTTTTGAAATTCAAGACAAAATAAACGATCATGAACTGCAAACAATTTGACCGAAAATTTATGTTCAGTCCAAGTAGTTTAGAATAAGATATCAGAAGATGCCCTGGTCTTTTAACCGTGAAGCCGAAAAGTATGGAAATTTTGATTTGTTACATGATACCATGCATTCTCAGCTGTGTATATATTTGAATTGCGTGCTTTTTATTACTGATAACGTGTTAATATCAAACAGGAATGAATTGCACTTCATACACGAGTGAAGTTCTCAATTTTAAATGTATGTTTTGTCTGGAATTCGCACTAACTTTCATGGAATTCAATTTAAAATAAAAATGGAAAGGAGCCTCAAAATAATTAAGAATTTTATAAATCCAGAATTTCCTCACACATCGGCAGCAATTTACGATGCATGATTAGAAACATTTGCGACGAAAAGATAAGATTCGGCCAACACAAAATGCATTGCAATAGTCTTGAAAACCGCCAGCTTTCCTTCACTTGAACGGCCGTCGCTTGCGGTTATAGACTCCACGCAAAGTGGTACTGCTCCATTTTAACAAGGGTATTTCTAGATGTGTTGTTCTAACTTCCTTGGTTCAGTCACAATATTTGTTGACATGGATACATTAAGGGAACTACGGGATGAAATTGAATAATAGGGTGGATGTACACTGAAGAGCTAAAACATTATGACCTGCGCGTCTTTTTGCAAATCGAAGAGACTGCAGGTAAACGACAGCGCATCTGAAGGTCATGAAACGGTGTAAATAACACCTGATGCAGAGCACTGTTTCTCAGTGTTATTCTTGTTCTTCAGATGGGAAAGGCAGCGGACTTAAGCGAGTTTGACAAAGGCCAAATTGTAATGGTCAGAGCACTGGGTCAGAGCATTTCCGAGCAGGCAATGTCGGGTGGCTCACCGTCGGCCATGGTTAGTACCTTCAAAACGTGGTACGAGGAGGAAAAACCACCAACTGCTGACAAGGTGTGGGACGACCACGGCTCAATAGTGCTAGAAGTAAGAAAAGGCTATCACCTATGGTACGAACCAACAGAAGGGATACTATGGCGCATCTCACCGGTTTTTGAAAGCCGGTGGCGGAAGTAATGTATCACAACACACAATACATCGGATCGTGCTGAAAATGAAGCTGATTAGTCGCACGCTGCGCCGAGTACCAATGCAAACGTCAGTTCATCATCGAAAGAGCCTACAATGGACACGCGAGCATCAAAACTGAACATTGACTTGAATGATTAGAAGAAAGTCGTCTGGTTCGACGAATCTCTTTTCCTGTTGCACCATATGGACGGCAGGATACGTGTGCGTTCTTTACCGGGGTAAGTGTTGGCACGAGGATGCACCGTGGGACGAAAACAAGTCGGTGAAGGAAGTGTAATACTTTGGGCAATATTCTTATGCAAACCCAGTCATTCATGGACAAGAAACTATGACGTCTACCACCTACCTAAACATTATTGTAGACCAGGTACATCTTTCATGCAAATGGCATTCCCCTCTAGTAATGCCTTCTTCCAGCAGAAAATGGGCCATGCCATACTTCTTAGATTGTTCAAGAATGATTCGCGGAGCATGAGGAAGACTTCCAAGTATTTATTGCCCTGGCATACAAATCCTCCAGTCATCGATCCAATCCAGAATTTGTGTTTTGTGTTGGAACAGCAAATCCGATCTGCGGAGACTGAACCATGTAACTTAGAAGAATTAAAGGGTCTGCTGGTAACGTGTTTGCACCAGATACCACAAGACACCTTTAGAAACCTTATAGCGTCCATGCCTCGCCGGGTAAGAGCTGTTTTAGCGGCATGTGGACGAGCAACATCGTATTAGACAGGTGGTGTGTAAAGGGCTGACGGTAGCCATATTGGAGAATTGTAATTTTATTATTTTTCGTGTGTGTAAAGAAATTTCGTAAGCATTATCGCTAAGCAAATATACAGGATTTGATGACTTATTACTATTAACGACTTCCGTCTAGTTGCACGATAAAATAAGTTAAAACTGCATTGAAAGTTAAAACTTTATTAAAAGCATTGATACACATTATGCCTTTCGGGCATTACTATACGCCCATCTTCAGATGGTAAAATTAGACCGTCCATCCAAGTATATATAGGTAACAGGTAAGAGGCCAAAATTAAAAAAAAATTTACATAACAGTCTTGACATAATGGTCACGGTTAAAAAGTCTCCTTTTCCCAATTAAGTGACTAGGTGGAAGAGATGTTGCCAGGGACCTGGAATTTGACGAGGGGAGCCGTCATTACAACAGGAGTCGCCCAAATTGTAAATGTGCAGGCTACCCAAGAATAACAAATTGGCTTGAGTAGAGCCTGAAGAGATAATAATTGCTTCGTCCCATTGTGGAACGTAATTACCCATGCTTGCAGTTCTTGCTAGAGCCGTAGACAAGTTCCCCTGTTTCAAATCATTTTTATGTTCTTTCAAACGTAACCCAAGGTTCCTCCGGGTGGAGCCAATGTAGCAGAAAGGAGGCAATGACGGGTCCAGGGTTCGTAGAGGCATCTTCCAAGAATAACAAATTGGTTTGAGTAGAGGCTGAAGAGATACCTCTACGTACCCTGGACCCGTCATTGCCTCCTTCCTGCTACATAGGATCCACCTGGAGGAACCTTGGGTTACCTTTGAAAGAACATAAAAATGATTTGAAACAAGAGAACTTGTCTTCGGCGAGAACTGTAAGCATGGGTAATTACGTTCCACAATGGGACGAAGCAATTATTATCTCTTCAGCCTCAACTCAAACCAATTTGTTATTCTTGGCGAGCCTGCACATTTACAATTTGGGTGACTCCTGTTGTAATGACGGCTCCCCTCGTCAAATTCCAGGGCACTGGCAACATCTCTTCCACCCAGTCACTTAATTGGGAACTGAAGACCTTTTAACCGTGACCATTATGTCAAGACTGTTATGTAAATTTTCTTTTAATTTTGGCCTAAACCTGTTCCCTATATATACTTGGATGGACGGTCTAATTTTACCATCTGAAGATGGGCGTATAGTAATGCCCGAAAGGCCTAATGTGTGTCAATGCTTTTAATAAAGTTTTAACTTTCAATGTAGTTTTAACTTATTTTATCGTACAACTAAACGGAAGTCGTTAATACTAATATATGCAGCACGAATTTTATTGATAGGGATTTGATGACATTATACTCATAATAAAACTTTGATCAGACAGTGCTTTTCATAATTGGAAGTAAACTTAAATTTGAAAACATCTTATCTGATCATATCTTCCTTTCCTTCACTGTGAAATCTGATCGAATTTTTACAAGAGACATCAATCTAGAGCAGTTTACAGAATGAATGAATGAATAAATAAATAAAAATGAATCAATAAATGAATAAACATAATCTTTCCTTTTTTTCTCTCAGGTGTACCACTGAACGAAACCATTCGTCCACCTCAAGCCAGTAAGTTCATCTTTAAAATAACTAACATCGCCTTTAATGAATTTCAAAAAAAATCTTTTAAAATCACGGTGTATTTGTTTCCATGAATGCGATTCAAGTATTTAATGAAATTGCTAGTTATTTTGTACCATAATTGACTGTTTGAATTTTAGTATGAAATAAGTTCAGGTGTTTCACAGGCTACGGACCACCTTTTTCTTAAATATCGTTTGAAGCTTTCGCTAGATGGCGCCAGAGGTCTCGGGATATCATCGTGAGATGAAAGGAATTCGTGTAGAACTGGTTTGATCGCGGACGCGTTAGTTTGAAAATGGAGCGATATACGACTGCAGTGAAAGTTTTTATCGTCAAAAATTGGTATATGCGCAGCGAAAACCAGACGATCGTGCTAAGAAAGTGAAGTAGTGCGTTTAAGAATCGTCGCAAGCCGTCTCGTACCACAGCGAATGACTTGGTAACAAAAAAATTGAACTAACTGGGAGTGTTGCAGATGACATGTCGGCGATGGATACGAAACAGAACAGAGTGGATGGCGGAAGAGAACATTGAAGTTGCCCGCGATATTCTCCAGTAAGAGCCTGGAACTTCAATGAGGAAACTTGCTCAGGAACTGCAAGTTAGTCCAGCTTCGGCTGGTGCATTGTAAAATTGATTTGCAGATGTTTGCCTAAAAGATTTAGGTGCAGCAGCCGTGTTGCAGCGAGAGGAGTTTGCCAACTCAATCTGTTCAATGATCGATGGAGAGAACTTTAATGCGAAAATCATTGTCTTCAGCAATGAGGCGCATTTCTGGTTAGATTGTTACGTGAACCGTCACAATTATCGCATGAGAAGCCTGAGTTAACAGTTATGAAGCCGCTCCATCCACAGAGACTACCGTTTGGTGTGCCATGTGTGCTGACGGCGTTATTGGTCCATTTTTCATTGCTTTATTTGTGAACGCTGCTGTCTATCGTGGCCTTTTTCAGAACCTGTGTTTTCCAGCTGCATACCGAAAAAATTGGATCCAAAACCACACTCTTCAACAGGACGGATCACCGCCGCACACAATCGGTAACGTCCTTGATTTGGTTCAGCAGCACTACGGGACAGAAGTCATCACTAGAAGTTTACCACAGCGGTTTTCTGCTGGTCTCCCTTAGCCTCCTTATAGACCTGATTGATTGCCATTGGATTTCTTATTGTAGGGCTATCTGAAAGATAGGGTGTATCGTGACGGGCCAGCGACACTGCTACACCTTAGACATACCATCGAACGTGAAATTCAAGCAATTCTGGATCACATGTTTCAGTTACCACTCTATGATTTTGTGTTACGAATTCGCCGCATACTGGCAGCGAATGGCAAGCATTTCGAACAAATTATTCGGTAAATCAATGAAGGAAGAAATATTCTTCATAATACATGGAAAATTCACGGAATATTCAAGCAAAGCAAACTGAATTTGCTTGTACCACTTACTGGTTATCCATGTAACACTTTTCAGAAAACGTGAAGAATATTTCTTCCTTTATTGATTTATCTGTGGTACTATTGACCTCCGACCTGCATCTGTCCAGATGGGAAATGGGTCAAAGCGCTATGAGGAAGCTTCGACTAGCAAAAATCTGAGGACTTTCAGATTCCTTTGTCTCAGTTGCTTGGAACTTCACTGTCCTGGGTGGTGTAATGGTTAGCATACTCGACCGGGATGCGGGGTTCGATTCCAGCACGATTGTAATTTTCAAGTTTTCTGAGAAGTTTTACATGGATAACCAGTAAGTGGTACAAGCAAATTCAGTTTGCTTTGCTTGAAAATTATTCGATAATTTCTTTTTGACACCTCTTAACGGTAATGTAGTTTATTTTCCTTCTACTACAATGAAACTAAATCTATTGATTATTTAAGTTGTCTGTACCCTGTGAATTATGCCATAGATTTGCTGTGAAATAGAAAAAAAAGCAGTTGCTCATTAAATGAAACTCTTACGTTTATATTCAGCGAAGTCACAAGACCAACAAACTTATTAACACTAGAAACGCCGCAGTAGTCATTGAGACTGTTGTGCCTTTTTAAAATCGTATAATTTCGAAACCACTTCAATTACACACGTCTCCCTTTAGAACTTTTCCCATTTATGCTGTTCTCATGGTGTGCCAAAAGTGACATGATTTGCATATCGCGTACCTGAGATCGAGACCGCTATACCTAGAAGCGTCGAATCAGTTTGATGATCATGATAATCATATGTAAAGGATTTTAGGAAGGGAGTGTCTGACCCCAGGTATTAAACAACCCTTAGAAACAGGAAACTGGGAGATTTGGGCTAGATCGCCCGATAGGAAAGTGACACGGAAGCGAAGTAGAAAGAGGGAGGAAGACGCCCTTATTTATTACCGGGGGGCCAGTACCCGGAGTCCGACGGCTTAACCTGCCCATCCGACGCACGGCAGGTATTTAGTGGATCGAGCTTTCGTACCTGCCTGGGATCGAACCTGAGGCCCTTCCCGTGGCAGTCACGAACGTTGCCCACTGGCCACCCGTGGCTCAAACGTCGAATCAGTCAGTTTGACTGGTCTATATATCTGCAAGTGTTACATTGCACCCTCACGCCCATAGCATGTGGAGCGAGGCTTATCACAGTCAATAAGAAGCCACCAGCACTCACCTTATTGCTGCCCTTACATATCGCAGCCAGACAGATTATGTGAAGCAGACGTGGGTGGTGTGTGGAAATGATAGATTGCGTGTCGCTTTTACAATATATAGGGTGATATTCAAGGAGACGACAGGCGACAGAATCAGCCGGCAGAAGTTCATTCTAAACTTAGCAGAAGAATTGCGAGAGCGCCATTTGAGGTCAAGACCATCCCGCGTCCGTCAACCCGAAGCTCCAGCTACAGCACCGGCTATAATGGCACCTACCAAACGACGGCAGTGTCAAGTCGCAAGGTGCAGAAACAACAAAACGTCAGACAGATGCAACAAATGCCACACGTTCGTGTGCGGCAAGTGCGCACAAACTGTTGTGAAAACAATAAATTGCATGGCGTATGCAGGCAACTAGTTTTAATCTAAACTAAATAATCAAAATACCTGTACTTCATGATGTGCAAACTGAAAAACGGAAATAATTGTGTTGATGCAAAAGTTCATGCCGTTTTTTTCACCGCACTACAGGAATGTGTTGCATCGCAAGGGAAAACGGAATCAATCAGCTATGCACTCCCCCCCCCCATTGTTTACGATGGTGTCCCAACGTCTGGATAGGTCTGCTATGCCATTCTTGAAAAGAAAACCGTGAAGGTTTTGCTGCGAAGAAATCATCAAGGAAATCCTGTAGATCAACATCATTGTTGAACTTTATGCCACGGAGTGAATTCTACAGAGATCTGAACAGGTGATAATCTGAAGGGGCGACATCCGGCCTGTTATTATCACTGTTCTCGGTATTTCTGATCTCATTTCATGTCCTGAATGGCCATCTCGGTCATGTTTGCACTGCGAGGGCGTGCGTTATCATGTTGGAGAAGGACCCCATGGCGCCGATGTGGCTGTTTCTGCTGAATTGCTCTCTCCACACGGCGGAGTTGCTTACACTAAAGTGCAGCATTGATGGTCCGATTCCTCGGCAGCATTTCGCACTAAATAATGCTTTCTATGTCCCACCAGACACACAACATGATTTTCGCAGGATGAAAGTCACGTTTTGGACGTGGTGTGGGCGTCTTGTGTGGGCTTAACCATTACCTCCGATGCCTGAAATTCACGTACAGGCACCACTTTTCATCTCCAGTAACAATACGGGACAGAAAAGGTTTGTGTTGCTGAGAACATTCGTGATAACGGGCGAGCAAGGAACCTCATATGGCAATACGCTGATTCTTAGGAACCACACATGGCAATACGAGATTATTCTGCCCATTGTGACACTGTTTCACGCTGTTATTTAACATACATTCCGTTTTCTCAATGACAATGTAACCAGTCATCGTCCATGGAGCATGCTTTAGGAACTGGAAAATCATGGGATTGAATCGTTACAGCTGCCATTAAGACTAACCAAGGATGACCTTGGCATGTTTCAACTACGCATCAAAAAAGTCCACAAGGTGAGGATAATTACTGTCGAGGCACGTTGACACATTTATTCATTAAAAACATTAAAACAGACAAGTACTTTGGGAAAACTCAACTTGTTCCCATCATCAGGTGTAAAAATAAGGTGGTTAAAAGCTGCATGATGTTTTTAAGTTAAAACCACACGACATGTAAGAGCCAGATGACACGACCTACCCAGACCTTGGTTACAGCTCATAAACTCGATCGAACGTCGCCAGCGTAATCTGACGTCATTACCACAGCATTTAACTTCATGAGATCTTCTGACATCTAGCTTGTTAACCGTACCTGTCTTTTTCATCCTTAACTGTAAATTTGTTATGGCGTTTGTGTATGTTATGTTGCCTTTCAAGTGGATGTGCTTTCTGTCTCATACATGTCGTGTGGTTTTAACTTAGAAATATCATCCAGCTTTTAGCCACCTTATTTTTACCCTTGATGATGGGAACAAGATGAGTTTCGCGAAAGTACTGGTGTGTTTTAATGTTTTTAATGAATAAATGTGTCAAAGGGCCGCGACGGTAATTATCCTCACCTTGTGGGCGTTACAGCTACTTTCGAGGTCTCCTGACCTTAACTATTGAGAACATTTGAGACGCCGTATATAGCGACGTCTAGATAACCACGTTCTACACTAGAAGACCTTCGTAACGTGTTGCCTGTAATATGAAACGAACTGCCCTGGCCACTCATCAATAATGTCACTTCAAGTATACCTCATAGGTGTCAAGAGGTTATTTGACACACAGGTGGTGTTTCCAGGTACTGAAATCCGGCGTTATGGATATTCTCCGAATTCACCATTTGTCTACACTGAAGAGCAATTGAATTAGAGATACCAGTCTAGTAAAATGTAGCACCACCTTTCGCCCTGATAACGCCGACGAACCGTCTCAGCATGGACTCGACAAGACACCGGAAGCGTTCGGAAGCCATACGGATCCACGACCCCTGAACAAGTTCCTACAGTTCACGAAGATTTGATGGAGGGGGACCAGAGCCTCGAACATCTCTCTCGACGGCATCCCAGATGTGCTCGATGGGATTGAGGTCAGGTGACCTAGCTGGCCAAGGAAGCTAGGTCGCGTCGGTGGAGTGAGCGATGGCACAGTGCATTGTCTTGTTGCAAGATGAGGTCCCCAGTGGGATGTTGAAGACGCACTAACGGGAGCTAATGATTATCCAGCATATCCCCGTAACGTTGACCTGTGAGGGACGATGCCACACGTTGTTGTCCACGGCAGTTGGCCCTTACAGGGATGGTTTTACCGGATTCGATGTACTAACGGTGCACCCGTGACACAGTGGCTCGTGAAAATCCCAGTGCCTGCACGACTTCCGAGATGTTGTGACCTATTCGTCGGGCCCCGACATTTTTCCCACGATCAAATGCGCTTAAATCCTTCGTCTTATCCATACTGCGTCCGACTCTTACTGATTCCCGTCGCATCACTCTTTATATTGTCGGATCGCTGCATACTTCATGTCGTTTCCGTTTACAGGTTCACCCACAGCGCCACGTTTGCATAACGCCAGTTGTCTCTACTTCAATTGCTCTTCAGTGTATATTACAGTGTTACTGCGTTGCGTGAAGAAACTGAAAAATAAATTGTTTTTGTAAACGTTCTGTTTATCGTGTATGTTATGCATACCCACTGATGTTATTTCAATGCGTGTTACTTGAGTGAGATGCATACATCTTTCATTTCATGCAATATCACTAACTTTTGTAACAAATTTCATTACAAACTAAAAGTGTCCTTTTGGGAGACCGTGCGACATCAAGGAGTTAGAATAAATGAAAGGTAAGACTGATGACATTTTCCCGTACCACCTAATTAAAGGCACAATTGGATGAGTACACTTCACTTAAGTTAGAAAAAGTTGACGATAGCAATCCCACCCACCCGAGAGGAGCCGCAGGCCCGATCAACCCCGGCACCACTTAACCTGGGAGGATAGGAGACTCATGAACCCCGGACCAGGTGATCAACACTAGCGAACAAACTCTGGACCAAACTATGGTGTTTATTAAAACAAACAAATACAATTCGCAAGAGCACATCTCTTAAATACAATTTCTCGTTACGTTTGAGAGCACATTCAACGAAATTAGCATCCAACAATTCAATTGACAATTGATTTTCTCACTATGAGCAACAAAGATAAGACACATCCATTTATAATTAAATACAATCTATAGAGCCCAGAAACAAGGCAATCTATTAAACACTATTATTCATTACACACAATTTTGCTCTTAAATCAAATATATAGTAAAGAAGCACAAAAATACACTAGAGTCTACTATTCCCACAGGAAGATGCAGACAATTTACAAGGAGATGAAACAATCTCTAACATCTCTTTGTTTCTCAAAAAACCCGCGGTCTTTCAAACAGATTCAATTTTTTGAAGAACAAAGCTCAAACAAATATAAACATCAGATTTCAAAACATCTATAAGTGACACACAGAAACAAGTGTCTTAGAATTTTACAAACAGCCATGACACTTAGTTCAAATCTCTTAAACACAAAAGAATTGCCACTATATACACTTTAACAGTTCTGCATTTTTGTTTTAGCATTCATCAGCACAACTCCATTCACCTAGGGAAAGGACATGCGATGTCACAAATTTGCTTTACAGAGAAATTTCAATTTTTAACTTTCAATCTGACGGGACTGAAATCAAGGCAAAATAAAAATAAGGCAAACATTACTAAAATAAAGTTTAATATGTAGATAGAGGTTATACAAAATTCATAAACAGAAATTTATTGTTATACAGTAAAAAAAACAACGGTTTTTTTTTACGTTAACACCCCAGAAAACCGAAAAAGCAGGTAATGTCCAAATTTTTCACACATCAGCACTGCAAATGTCCACCATTGCGGTTTGTATGAATACACTAAAGTTTTACTTACTGATGAGGTAACATCTCGTAGAAGTGCTGTGCTCCAGGGTGGTAGAATCTCTTCAGAACCTGCAAGTCGTCATACTTAGCGTGCAAAATCGGCAGATGTCCATGGTAAGCACAATCTGGAAGCTGAAACTCCCCTTCACTCAAAGTTCTGTTCGCTGCAGTAATGGTTATAGCCGTGGTAGTTTTCTTCTGTTTAATGGATATTTGGCTGCTTAACCCGCCGCTGAGGTCAAAACTACGAAGCGCGGGTTAATTTCCCGATCTGATTTCGTCATCCTCTCGCAGGGGAGTATTCCTTGTTCTTTCCCAGTAGCGCGTGGACATGGTTTGCTTTTAACCAGTAAGTGGATTTTACACTGATGTGCCATTACATTATGACCACCTACCCAATACGCTGTAGGACACCCTTTAGCCCACAAAACAGCGGCTACTCGGTGTGGCATTGATTCCATGAGGTGGCGATAAGTATTCTGGAGTATCTGGTAGTACCATGATGTCAACAGCAGGTCTTAGACTTCCCGTACATTTCGGGGTGGTGGGGGATTTAGCGTGAACTCGCTTTTCCAAGTCGAACCACAAATGTTCGATTGGGTTCATGTCAGGTGAATTTGGAGACCAGAGCATTAACAGAAAGTCACCAGCATGTTCCTCGAACCATTCCTTGACGATTCCGGCAGTGTGGTATGACGCATTATCTTGTTGTTAATGACCATCACCAGCAGGGAACACAGTCGGCATGAATGGGTGAACGTGGTCTGCAACGCTGTTCTGATGCCTGGCAGCTGTCAGGGATTGTTCTATTGAGTTAATGGGGCTTAAAACATCCGAGGAAAACATCGGCCACAGCATAACACCGCCGCTGCCGCCGCCGGTCTGTTTCCGCGGAACAGTGCATCCAGGGGCCATAGCCTCTTTTGGTAATCGGCAAATCCGCGCTCGGCCGTCTACGTGACTCACCAGGCACCTCAATTTGTCAGACCAGGCAATTTTATTCCAATCATCCACTGTTCAATCTCGATTATCTTGGGCCCATTTCATGCGTTGTTGACGATGACGTGCATGGGGATGCGGCTGGGTATTCGGCTAAGCAGGCCGATGCGCAGAAGGCTGCGGTGAACTGTGTGCTGTGACACATTGCCCTGATCACCACTGTCGTAGCTGCGGGTGATTTGCCACTCTGTGGCCTTGAGGTCGGTGCGAACAACTCCGCTCTCCTTTGGCATCAACGAGCTGCGAACTATACAAGACTGGACGACGGTTCGTCGTTTGGCCATATGTGCACCACATATGATACGTACTCACTACTGCGGCACGTGAACAACCCACAGGCTGCGACGTTTCCGAGATCGTACTTCCGAAGCACCGTGCCATCACAATTTGTCCTTTATCAAACTCTGATAAATCGGCAGCTTTTCCAATTCTGGCTGAAAACACTCGACTAACTGAAAGCCGGTCTTCGGTTTGCATATACACTGAAGTGCCAGAAAAGCCGGTACAGACGAGCTTATGCAAAATACATAGCAAAGTCACCTATGCGTGTACTGGATTGCGTCCGCCAGTGCGTATATAAAGCGATAGACATCCTTGCCTGCTGTCAGAGCTGTTTTCGGCATGAGAATGACAAGTAATAACGATTTAAGCGATTTTCAACGCGGTGTCATAGTTGGCGCTCGTCAGATGGGACATAGTATTTCGAAGGTAGAAACGAAGTTCGTATTTTCACGGACGACCATTGCAAGGGTGTACCGTGACTACAAGAATTCCAGCAAAAACCCCCAACCTACGATACCAGTGTGGCCGTAAAAAGACATTGGGTGAACGTGACCATCGTCTGCTGTCAAGAATCGTTTCACGCGATAGGCGTGCAACACTCTCACAGGTATCATCGGAATTCAATGCTGGAGCCTCAACAAGCATCAGCGTCCGCACTGTGCAACGTACCCTGCACGATATGGGCTTTGGGAGCCGACACCCAACTCGAGTCCCCTTGATGGGTGAACGACGCAGAGCTATGAGCCTCGCTTGGGCTCGGCAACACCGCCACTGGACACTTGATGACTGAAACAAGTAGCCTGGTCTGACGAGTCACGTTTCCAACTGTATCGGACAGATGGAACGATTCGTGTGTGGCGCAAACCCCATGAAGCCATGGATCCTGCCTGTCAATAGGGAACTGTACCGGCTGATTGGGGGATCTGTAATGGTATGGGGTGTGTTTAGCTAGACTTCACTGAGACCCCTGGTACCTCTACAAACGTCTGTGATCGACCAACGCTATTTGCGTATCCTTTCTGACGAGGTACACCCGTTCACGTCCTGCATTCATGCTGATGGGTTGGGCCTGTTCCAACAGGACAATGCACCTCCACACATGTGTCGGGACGCCACATTATGGTTAGAAGAGCATTCATCTGAGTTTGGGGTGTTGCCATTTCCACCGAAGTCCCCAGATCTGAACGTGATAGAACACATTTGGGATGCCATGCAACGCGCTATCGAACACAGGAATCCGAGACCTCGGAATACACCTGAATTGTGGAACGCTCTGCAGGAAGTATGGTGTGCATTGCCTACAGCATATTTCCAGAAGCTAGAGGAGTCCATGCGCTGTCGTATTTATGCAGTGCTGCGCTCCCGTGGGGAACCTACCAAGTATTAGACCAGTGTACCAGTTTTTTAGGCACTTCAGTGTATACTGCTCCGTTAACTTCACCTGCGCCACCGTTCTGTCTCCAGACGCGCTCATTTCTCTAGGCTGGGGATGGTCATAACGTAATGGCTCTTCGGTGTATAAAACCTAATTTTTGAGGACACTGTTACTTTTTAACCCGATGTGATTATACAACCATACAGTACTCATTACAACCAAAATTATGAGCTATCCAGCAAAAAGAAGCAAAAAATGGACATCGCATGTTCTTTCCCCTTACTCTTCAAATATTTTAACCTGGTTGTTTCTTACCAACATAACTCGTGATTCAATATTGTCCTTATTGGATTCCCCCTTATTATTGACTAATTTTGACAATCAACAAATACACTACAGAACGGTAAAGACCAATAAGTTTCTTAAAATAGCAGATCGAAGGTACGAAAATATAGGACAACTTTGCATTCGATGTTTTTTCAAGAAGATTCTTCCTGAGGACATCGCTTTAAGTCGTGATGGTGCTGCTTCTAAGGAAGCTTTTCTTTTCGATATTACGAGAGGTGACAAAAATCGGAAAAATTGTCGTTATAACGGACTTCTCGTTATAACCGAGTCATACAAATACTACTTACAAGTACGTACTACTGTACACACTATATAACACATAAAAATAACAGTGCTATTGGGTTGGTGCGAATGAAATGTCCAGCAAAGGGCCAGCACACGTGGACGGCGAGAACGGAAAAGTAGGACAACTTACCTAGTGAAAATAATCCCCCTCGGAATAGACACATAGTTGCCATCTGTCCGGCAAGGCCATCATCCCGGAACAAAAAAAGTCTTGTGGCTGGTACACGAAGAAGTCATTAGCTGCACGTTGAACCTCGTTGTCTGTCGTGAACAGGAACTGATCCAGACGGCGAAAACATATGATAGTCTGTTGGAGACAAGTCCCGGAAACAGGCAGGAGGACGCAGTGCTTCATAGCCCAAGGAACTTAGTGTCAGCATCGTTCGTTTTGCGACATGAGGAGGGGCATTGTCCCGGAGCAGAAGAACGCCCTGTCTGTTGAACGAAGCCGGTTGTTTCTGCAGAAATTTTAGGTGCATCTGGTGTAACTCAGCACATAGCGTTCCGCAGTGATGGTTTGCCCTGTTTCCAAGGAACTCCGATGAATTATCCCGGTTGTGGACCACAAAACAAGGAGCGTCATGTTCTTGGTGTGTAGGGGTGGCTTAGGATGCCGTCCAACAAAGCTGTGCCTTGCTTAACCATTGTGCAGATCGTTTCCGATTATCATAAAGGACCCACTTCTCGTCGCAGGTGGTGATTCGATGCAGTAGAGGTTCCTGTTTATTCCTGACAATCAATGACGTGCAGACTTCCAAACGCCTAGTCTTGTTGACAGTTGTCAACTCATGCGGCAGCCACATGTCCAGCTTTTGACCTTACCGAGCGCAGCCAGACGCCAAACAACAGTTGTGCGGTGGACACCTACCTCTGCCGCTATCTCACGACACGTTTTTCTGGGGTCCACTTCAACCACACGTAACATAACATCGTTAGAAACAGAAACAGGTCGGCTACCACGTGCTTCGTTTTGCAGGTCCGTATCTGAGCTTCAAAACTCACAAACCATCGCCGAATTGTTCGTTCGTTGGCTGGATTCTCCCCAAACACTTTGTTAACGTTTCGAGCGGCAATTTCTGCGGAATGTCGCAGTTTAGATTCATACAGGAAGATGGCTCTCAAATCCGGCGTTTGAATGTTTCCTTTGCAAGCCACGTTACGTCCAAACAAACCACGCCTGAACCTTGTTCTTCACACACGTGCTAGCTATTTATAGTAACTCTGTGACGTAATACCCGCAACACCTGTGGATGATTCCATTCCGCTGTGGTGGGGGTCTGTCTCCACTACTCGTTCGCGCCGAACATTTCATTCGCACCAACCCGATATAATACATAACAAAAACAGTGATCAAAACAATAGCTATTACTATCTGATGTTTGTTTTCATTTCAGATTGGGATTTTTACAAAAAAATAAGAATCAAGTGTGTATATATAATTTATGACTACAAAGCTTGCGGTGTTATTATAGAATAACAATAACGACGTTTCGCACAATAAGATGTTTATTATACATCGACTATAGTTTCGCAGAACGTTTGGCTCGGCTTCCTCAAGACGAATGGAGCGTAAACATTCAAATCATTGTGACATCATCAGAATTCTGACGGTCACGGGTTTTGGCGAGTTGTTTCCACGCGCTTGAAAGAAATGGAGTCGACGTCATGTCGTTGACAAGTCGTGACGAGTTCCGGTATATGTGGAAAGCTTCTAATATATTAAGCTTGAAAGTCTAGTTCGGTTAATCAATAAGCTTAGCGTTTCCAAACAAAAAGTTATGGTTATTTTCGTGACAATGTTGAGCTATAGACGACTTCTTCAGTTCATAGTTCCGTACATATATATGTCTTGTGTTCTAGATAAGCTTCGCGATTTCAAAAATACTTAAAAGTTTTAATTTCAAAGTTATTTTCAAACCCATAAACAAGATGAATTTTTACGGATCAAAAGACTACGTCGAAGACTTAAACTCCTGGGGAATTTATCAGATACTTTGTGAATGTGACTTTCATATATAGGACAGACCCGCAGGGCTTTAAGTTTCCGTGTGAAGGAACACAAGACATATGTACGGAACTATGAACTGAAGAAGTCGTCTATAGCTCACCATTGTCACGAAAATAACCATAAAGTTTTGTTTGGAAACGCTACGCTTGTTGATAAACCAGACTCGACGTTCAAGCTTAATATATTAGAAGCTTTCCACATATACCGGTACTCGTCACGGTTTGTCAACGACATGACGTCGACTCCATTTCTTTCAAGCGCGTGGAAACAACTCGCCAAAACCCGTGACCGTCAGAATTCTAATGATGTCACAATGATTTGAATGTTTACGCTCCATTCGTCCTGATGAAGCCGAGCCAAACGCTCTGCGAAACTATAGTCGATGTATAATAAACATTTTATTGGGCGAAACGTTGTTATTATTATTCAATCAAGAGTGTGTTGTTTCTCTTTGACATTGATGATTGTAATACGTAACTCTCGACTTTACGGAAAATTTCCGTTTCTTCAATAGGTGCATTCGAAGCAATATAAAATTGTGCGATTGTGTTTGAAGCTTGCATCAGTTCCGATTGAGATGGTACGCTTTCATTTCTATTCTCTTCATCACCCTGATCTTCTTCTGAGCTTCCTTTTTTCTGATTCCATGATTTCTGTATCAGACGTGTCATTCAATACTATATCTGCGTCAGTATTGATATAGCCTTGGCAGTTAAATGTCAATCCCTTCTTTTTGGCAATGATGTTCCATCCATTTGCTTCCTGTTTTGCAGGTTGGTCCGCAACGAGTTCTTATTCAAATAGGCTTTGGTAATGAAGCCAGCCTGTCTACAGCCTGCTTCAATGTGTTTTCCTGGCAGTTTATTCTATACCGCGGCAAGAGCTTTAATGGCCTCAAGGACGTTCCATTTCACTGGTTTATCATCTGGTGACGTCCGTCTGATTGCGTCATTTATCAGGATGGTCCCATATTTTTGCTTTATTAGTTTCATACCTCCTTGATCAAGAGGATGAAGTGCAGTTAGGTGGCAATAATATCAGTTCAATGTTATCCAATGAACATCTTTGGGACTTGGGTGTGCAGGACAATTACCGATGAACAGCGCTATTTTTCTGTTCTCAACTCCAAACTGAACGTCGAAAGCCTTCACCTACTTAATAAATAACGGCATTGTCATCACGCCTTCTTATTAGCACCTTCATCCATCCCATATACTTTCAACTATTATCAATCCACTGCTGGACGAAGGTCTCCCCAAGTTTCTTCCACAACGGTATGTATTGTGCCAGTCTCCTCCGTGTTACTCCCGCATACTTTCGAATTTCATCCACCCATCTCCCACGTGGTTTTCTTTTGGGTCTTTTCCTGTCCCTTGGAATTCAGTCTAAAATTTCGGCTGTCCATCGATGGTCTGTCCTTCTGGCAACATGTCCAGCCCATTGTCATTTCAGGGATTTGACTCTGATCATAATGTCTTCCACTCTTGTCATTTTTCTGATCCATGAGTTCGTCTTTTTATCTCTGCTGGTTACACCAAGCATGCACCTCTCCATGCTTCTTTGAGTTGTCTTCACTCTTTTTATGCATACGTTATACGCTAACCCGGCTACCAAAAAACCAAGGAAATAGATAATATGTATAGCAAAGGTCTGAAGGCTGGATATAAGAGGGATAAAACACACATAATACATAGAACTGTAAGAAATTGTATAATGTCAGCAACAACAAAATCACTTAGTAAGACAATGAAGTACGCAGGATCCATCTCATATATCCCAGGCTTTGCATATTGGTTAAAAAACTTGTTACGTAGATACAAAATATTAATAGCAATGAAGTCCCAGACCCCATTATCACATATAGTATCAAGCTGCAAGGAGAGACAATGTGAAAAAGAAAAGGCGGTTGTGTACGCTATACCGTTGGTATACCCTGACAACACGAAAATGACATATATCGGAATGACAAAGCGATCCTTAGATACTAGATGTAAAGAACACGGGCGAAGTGTCAACCAGGACATTGTGACGTGCCTACCCCGCAGGACGCACACGACATAAAGGCAGATAGCAGCGAGAACGAACGTCTGCGTAGCTCAGTTGGTAGAACGACTTGTTCCGGAATGAGAGGACTCGGGTTCGATCCCCTGCGTGGACCAAAAATGACGGAGAAATTTACTTCGTTATAATGGCGCCCGAATTTCCCGGTTGACCCGGCCGTTAAAGTTCTCGCAATGGTGTGATGTTCTTTCCACACCGCGAGACAGGAAAAGTAAGAGAATCCCTTAAAAACTGTTTATCTTGGCTCCAAATGGTACAACACTCAACGTCGTTGACCAGAGGCTCTTCAAAAATAATCTTACTCGCCCTTCAGAAGAACTGCACATAACGCTGGAGACAACACAATAGGAAACTGTATTGTCACCGCGTAATGGGGAGTACGAGTAAATAATTCAACTATTTCAAATGTCCTATATCACAGTCAATATAAGACTGCTGGTTTCAATCAATTGTTCCGGTGCATAAGTATAGATATTTTTCTTTCCTTTGATTATTGGAATATACAATATATTGACAAAAGTCAGCGGACACCCCTTCAAAAGCAAATGAACGGATCTGATGCGTTGTTGAGATGTGCGGTACAGCTGCAACGGTATAAAAACAAGCCTGCAGCTGACCGCGATCACATCACACTGTGAGGTTGACTGAAAATGTCGCGGTAGGTGAGAACTGACTTTGAGAAAGGAAACATTGTTGGGTGCTATATTAGTGGGTTGTGCATAAGAGAAACCGGGAGGTGTTTAAACATACCCAAGTCAACTGTTTTGGACGTACTGAATAAGTGGAAGACACATGGCGTGCCTGAAGCAGCAAAACGTACCGGCAGACCAAAGAAAATCAGTGATAGAGGACGTCGAAGCCCCAGGAGAGTCGTTACAGCTAATCGGCAGAGTACTGCACAAGACTTCAGTGTACAGGTGCATAAACATGCTGGGACCTCGGTACGTACACGTACCATTCGCAGAGAACTTCATTCCATGGGTTACCGTTGTCGTGCGGCTGCTCATAAGCCTTTCATCTCCACAAGGAATGCTACTTGTCGTTTAGCATGGTGTAAAGAACATTTATTGTGGACCGTAGATCAATGGAAACAGGCCAAATAGACTGAAGAATCCAGATACACGATCCATCAGTCTGATGGCCGTGTCTGGGTATGGCGGCAGCCGGGGAAACGCTATTTACCACAGTGTACTGTTAATACGGTCAAGTTTGGAGCTGGAAGTGTACTCGTGTGTGGATGTTTTTTCGTGGTATGGTCCTGGCCCATTGGTTATCGTGTACAAACCTGTTAACCAGAACGTCTACCTCGATATTCTGGACAATTATGCCCAACCAACTCTGTGGCAATACTATGGAACAGAGTCTTGCTGGTACTAGCAAGTTAATGCACCGAGCCACAAAGCAAGTACTGTTGCTGCGAGGTCTGGCCATAATTCCGTATCGTGTGTGGACTGGCCAGCACAGAACCCTGATCTTAATCCTTTAGAACACCGCATAAGAAGTTTGGAACCAAGGCCTACTACTAAGCAACTGTTAGCGGCAACATTATGTACGGAATGTAAGCGCATACCTATCGCTGTGTTTCAAAACCTTGTCGAAAGCATGTCTCGAAGGGTCAGTGCATGCATTAAGGCCAAAGGTGGTTTCAAAATATCTTTATTCAAGGTAGAAATCAGGAGACGAACTAATAAGGACGTCTAAATACAAATAAAATACGATCAAAGATCGTTAAACTACTAAAACCTATATAAAAATATACAGCATAGTGCACAAGTTGAAAAATGGAGCAAAATTACAGCTCGTGATAAATGAACAGCGACAAGCATGTCTGGGCATTGAGGAAGGATTGTAACAAAAAAAAAACTTATTGCTCATAAGTGCATTGCTGTGCGATTAACAAACCTGTTCAAGAAAATTGAGAGCTTCAGGAGACAACATTTCTCTTGAAAAAAAAAAAAAAATACAATAAGACAGTAAGGTGTAACACATCATAGTTACAAGAATGTACAGTACAAAGCAATTGACAAACTGATCATAAGACAAATCAATGAAATGATGAATATCAGGAGAAGAACAAACTTGGACTTCCTGGTGTAAATATAATATATTACCTGTTCGGCAATATTCAAAAACAATGTACAGATATACAGCACAGTGTCAACATGTTACAAATCAAAATCGGACCATATACAGAAATGTAACACTATTCTGTTGACCAGATAGAAAATGTAAGTATAATAAGAAAACACACGATGAATAAAGCTTTAACATATTCTCACTATCCATATGTAGTGATAGAAGAATGATAGTACCAAGCATCACCTCACACAAAAGAACAAAATAGGTAAAATGTTTTTCAAAATATATTACTCATGAGTACAACACCATGCAATTGACTAACTTGTGCAAAAATAAATACAGTAAGAATCATTAGTCAACATGTCTCTTGAAAGAAGGTACGATATGACAGTGAGTTTTAACACAACATATTTACAAGGATGTACAGTACTATGCAATTTAAAAAAAACTGATTATCAGACAAATCATTGGAATGTTTAATAACAGGAAATAACTAAACTTGGACATTCTGATGCAAATAAGATGGATTACTTGTTCCGCAATATTTTGAAAACTATGTACAATTATACAGCACAGTGCAAACATGTTCGGGAAACAAAATAGAACAAAATTACAAAAAACTACACTGCAGAAACAATATCTATGTTTATACAGCACTATGCTAATGACTAACTGCAATATTTATACTCAAAATGTAAACTAAAGACGAACTAACTTGAACGTCAATGTAGGAAAAAAAAATACAAGATGAGTGTCACAAAAAACAATTTGCTGTGTAAACACGTACAGCCTTTTATAAAAAACCCATGCGGTAAATTTCCAAGCTGTGCAAAGATCTTGAAAACAGATTGTTGATATTTACATATGCATTTCTGATTCAAAAAGGTCAAATACCAAATCTGCCGACCGTCAGGTACAATGACGCTGGCGAGCTGTTAAACCATCAGGCAGCCGGTGACCAGGTGGCAAGGAACTGGCTCTCCCGACGCTGAGTAACTGCAACAGAATACTCTAGCCGAAGTCGAGATGTCAAACGGTCGCGGAAATGGCATAATAATGCCGTAGAAGCTTCATGCACAGTCAGAGGAGTAGTCAAATATCTGCAGCGTTGATGAAACACGTAGATTACATGCTTCGCTAAAATAAAAATATAGGCACAGACTGATGGGAGCTTGACTGGGGGATAGTTCTGTAGCAGAAGAGTCCGATATGCATCAAATGTAAGATCTGCTGTAATGGAACATTGGGCGATAGTAAATGCCAAGTTCAGCATTGGGAGTAATATAACACAGTGTTGATAGACATGGGAGACATCAGCCTCCCGAGCACAGAAAGGGCAAAGAGGGGAATCGAGAAGAGACATTCGGAAAAGAACGGAGGGAACAGGAAGGCGGCGATGGAGGAAAAGCCAATGGGTATTAATTTCTAGAGGAGCAGAAAGAGGAGACAGGGCGGCTGACCACACCGTAGCAGTGGCAGCAGGGGGAACATCAGGAATGGGGAGAGGAGGAGAAGAATGGGACATAGAGAGGAACCGATAAAGAGCTGACACCGAGAGAGAAGAAATGGGATGAGATAAGCCAGAAGTAAGCAAGAAAAGAGGAAATGGGAGAGAAGCAGAAGGAACAAAGGAAAGACCTGAGTGGGAAGCAAGATGAGGAAATTGAGAAATGATAGATGAGAGAATAGAGTCGTAGATGTCACGAGAGGAGGAGGAGAGGAGAAGAGAGGGAGGGAGGCTGGCGAAGGGTCGCCAAGAAAGGTCAGGGTTAGTGAGATCTTTAACTGTTACCACACCTGCTCGGAGCCAGGTAGGATAGGCAAAGTACGGAAGATGAGAGGGGTGAATAATCGAAGAATAAAAGAGGGGTTCAGCAAGGAGCTCAGTTGTGGAATCAGGTGGAGAACGAGAGAGAGGGAGGGAACGAAGGAAAGTTAGAGCTTCACGGTAAACAGGGGGAAGTCAAATGAGGGTGAGGGGTCGGTGGTCCATGAGTAGTAAGGAGAGAAAAGAAAAGTTAGGGTTGCTCGGGGAGGCGATGACGTCCCTAGCTAAAACGGCATCTGGTACTAGCGACGTGAAGAGACGGAGAAAAGTAGTGATTCTGACGGCCTTGTAGTACTCCTGTGTATCAAGGAGTCCGATGCCGCCGTGATCCGGAGGGAGGCAAAGCTTTGTGACACTGACCCAGTGGTGGCAGGTCCAAATCAGAGAAGTAAGACATCGGGTAATTTCATGAAGGCGGAGTTGTAGAGACTTGACACCAAGCCAAGAGTGTGTGCACAAAGAAATCAGGTAAGTTCGAGAGAGGCGAGCTCTCTGGAAGAATGATGAGCAGAACTGGGCTCTCCTCCAGGAGGCAGTTGACCTGAGCAAGCGTGGGTGAATAGCATTCCACGTGTAGAGGGGGGCAGCTTGCAAGGAACCAAGATGAACTCCAAGGAAGCGCTGTGAGATGGACGACCAGCTTGCTCCCCAAGGGGTGTCTACACGATGTGCCCATGAGCCGC
Source organism: Macrothele yani (assembly GCA_039090855.1). Lineage (NCBI taxonomy): Eukaryota > Metazoa > Arthropoda > Arachnida > Araneae > Macrothelidae > Macrothele > Macrothele yani. The sequence goes on along the minus strand of CM077001.1, from coordinate 153,508,221 downwards.
ACCATAAACCAGTGCTTTTAGATGAGTTGAGCGCCGCACCGGAGCATGAGGCATAAGCTGCGAATAGACGTTGGAGACACGGAAACTGTGAGTCATGACGGATGCAGATGGTGACATCATCTGCGTATGCAACAGAGGTAGTGGCATGATGTCTTGTGCAGGCAGAGAGTGGTGGCAGAACTTCTGTAAAAGATTGGTGTACAGAGCGGAGGAAGGGTTCAATTGCGATTGCAAAGAGTTGTCCGGAGAGTGGGCAACCCTGCCGCACTCCCCGGCGGAAGGGAATAGGCGCTGTGAGAAAGGTGGGCAGCTTGACCTGGAGAACGGCGTCTTGATAGAGTGAGAAAAGAAGAGAGACGAAGGAAGGAGGAAAACCGAAGTGAAGGAGTGTAGCCGATAGATAGGAATGTGAGATATTATCAAAAGCGGATTGTTGGTCAAGAGAGAGAAGGGCGAGGGGTTCAGAGCGAGATCGGGCAAGATGGATTAGATCATTTAGTAGATGGATGTTATGAGAAAGTGAACGGCCGGGAACTGTGTAAGTTTGATTTGGGGAGAGAATGTGAGTGAGAATGGGGTTAAGGCGTTGGGAAAGAAGTTTAGTATAAAGTTTATAATCTAGATTTAAGAGGGAGATAGGGCGCCAATTCCCCAGGTCAAGGAGATCCCCTTTCTTAGGGAATAGTACAACATATGCTACTGTGAATCGCCTCGGTAGAGGGGAGTGATTGAAAGCAGCAGAAAGTGCAGAAAAGAGAAATGGTAGAAGGAGAGGTAAAAAGGTTTTATAGAAGAGGAAAGTGAGGCCGTCCGGACCCGGTGCGGCCCTAGAGTTTAAAGAAGAAAACGTAGAGGATAGTTCAGAGAACGTGGGAGGAAGGAGGAGAGAAGAGGCAAGATGGGGAGGAACTTGTGGTAGGTTAGAAAGAAGTGATGCCAAAGCTGAAGAGGATGGCGGAGGAGATTCACAGAACTTCTCTGTATAGAACTTTCGGACCTGGGAACATAGAGTGAGTGGATCATCAGACACCTCTCCAGATGCGAGGCGAAGGTGCCGAAGTGAATTCGATGCTGTTCGTGTTTTTTCCATGGATGTAAGAAAATCGTAATTGGATGCGTCTGGCGATAGATGTTGTAGCCGGAGACGTCGTAGAGCTTGTTGAGCCAGAGGAAGGAGGATTGATCGCAGTTCTTCTTGATAGTGGCAGAAGAGAGGATCACTTAGGCTTAGGATGGAGAGCATGGAACGGACATGGTTGAGACGCATGTTTTGAAGCGTTTTTGCTTTAAAAGAAAGATTGCGAACGTGGAGAACGAGTTGCTGTTTAATGTCCAACCAAAAAGTCAGACCACAAGGAGCTGATTGAAGTTGAGGTCGTTTGTCCTTAAGGAAGGAGCGTACTGAAGTACAGAAGTCTGGATCTGTAAGAAGAGTGTCGTCAAGAGTCCATGGACGAATTGTACGGGGTTGTGCTGGAACTGCTTGAATAATAAGAACGATGGCACAATGGTCAGAAGAAGCTGTAGGAGTGATAATAGATTCTGTCACAGCTGTAAGCAGAGTAGATGAGGCGTAGTATCTGTCAAGGCGAGCTGTGTACGGATTTTGATTATGTTGCGAGCGCCAAGTATGTACAGTCGATGAAGGATGGAAGTGACGGTGAACATCAATGAATGAGTTGTCGGAGACCACTGACTGAAGAAGATTCACCAAGTTAACACGGCGTTCTCTGGTGGAAGGAGATCGGTCCAGGGTAGGATTCAGAGTGCAATTGAAATCCCCTCCAATTAAAACATGATCTGTGGGAGGAATGCGAGACAAGGCACGACGAAGGCGAGTAAAAAGTATTGTCAAGTGGGTTGAAGAGCTTGGAATATAAATATTAAATATATGATAAGATGTGGAAGCTATGGTGAATGATGCACACTGTAATAGGTCTCGACATAAGTTTCGAACCGAAAAAGAGGTGATTATGGAGTTGAAAGTATGGCGGATACCTATAGCTAGACCACTATGGGATGATAGTTGGTAGGCGTGGTGAAATGTGTAGTTCCACTGGCGCCATCGTGAGAATATCGTAGTGGATTGGCAATTCGTCTCTTGTAGTAAGAGAAGATCAGCTCCTAACGGAGTGAGGTCTTCATGTACCAAGGCATTAGAAAATGGGGATGCAAATCCCCTGCAATTAAGAGATACAATCTTGAAGACTTTTTTCCATTAATGCTTGCTGAAGAGCCTTCACAACAGGAGGAAATGATTTGAGTCGATTAAAATAGGTTTTAGCCCACGGATGTTCCTTGCGAAGGTGGGAGATGCATTGATTCAGGACTTGGACCTGATCATGCACTAGAGGGAGAAACGATGCATACTTTGAGAGTAAAGCATGCGTTGTGGAGTGGTCTGTCTTATGTGACAGGTATTGATGTAAATCTTCAAATGAAATCGGCCCAGTAGGAACCGAGCCATCCTTAAGGTGTTCGACAAGATCCTCAAATTTAAGAGGAGGCTCTTCGTCGGCCTGGACAGAAGAGGTAGCAGCCTTTGATGGTGAATTCTTTCGAGAGGTACTACCAGTACGGGGAGAGGTGCGGGGTGATGCGGCAGTCGGCTTCTTCGGTGGGCGTCTTCGAGAAGAACCACGACGTTTCAGCGAAGGCTCAGTTGAGCTCTCATTAACTCGAGATTCGTGGCCAGAAAATCCGTCATCAGCAGATTTAGAAGTATCAATGATAAGGGCAGTGGAGAAACCCCCTGAAGGGGACTCCGCTACAGAATGACGACTCATGGGAAGCGAACAATTAAGTGAGGGAAAATCCAGTTGCTGGTCGAAGGATAAAGGGTCCGTAGACACGCGTTGACCAACTCCTGCAGTCGACTTTTGTGAAAGTTTCGATTCTGAAGCTTTCTGTGCAGTGGAAGAAGGTGTTGCTCGGCTCAGAAGAGGGCCAGAAGTTGTAGGAGAATTATCAGGAGCCTGTGATGCTAGATGTGGGCAATGCACACGTAAATGATTCTCTCCGTGGCAAAAAGTGCAGTGGAGGAAGGTAGTCACTTCAATTCTCCTACGTTGCTGTCCACAACGAACGTTGAGCACCTTTGGGCAGGCGAGCAAATGTTCATCAGATGGAAAGATCACTCTTGCACTTCGGCGAAATCCTCCTATGGATTTATCGTCTGGATCTCTTGGCGCGGCTGAAAGAGTAGTAACTGGCCCAACAACTCGGCCGAACTTACTGAGTACAGTGCACAGCGCAACGTCTGACACCTCAGGTGGAACCGGATAAAATGTAACCTGGATTGGACGCTGAGAGACAGGTTCTGGTAGAAGATGGACGTCTTTGAGGGACAAACCTTCTGTCAAGACAAGATCCGCATGCTCTTTAAGAGCAAAGTACACCAACACAGCTCGAGGTTTTTGAGCCATGTGAGTAATACTGGCTCCAGCTGGAAGTATCTGCTTGAGAGCCATACTATATTCTTTCAACTTTGTGTCTGGGAGCGCATCAAAACACACTCCGAAGTCCATTCTAGAATAGAATTGTTTTCCCGCTGGGGAATCTTCGGGAATATCTATGGTGGCAGTAAGGCCATCAACAATGACGTACGAGTCTGGTAAGACTTCTGCAACAAACTTGGAAGGAGCTTTTGTTCCAGTAAGAGCGGCAGAGTATGCCCTAGGAGCAGGACTCGAGCGTGAAGGCTGCAACGCAACCTGCTGTTTGAACTGAGTGGAAGTAGAGGGTAAATTAGCAGCGCTGTCAGACACATCCATGTCTTCACTTAAAGCAACAGAGAGTTGCGCTGCACTGACGTCACTGGTCGAAGCAGGGCAAGAAGCTTGAGCTGTAGTTGAGGAGTCACTTTCCACTTCTAGTGGTTGGGTGACGTCACCTACAAGCATTGGAGGAGATTGGTCTCGTGTCGAGGAGGAGGAGGAGGCGGCAGGAAATGCCTCGCTGATATGGGCGTGGACATCGCTCTTATCAGCAGCAGCCGCCGCCATTGTTAATGACGAGGGCTGCCTGAGAAATCGACCAGCTAGGTCGACAATTCAAATGATGATAACAGAAAGAATAAACTACTCACCAACTTGGGAGATGTATCAAAACAAAGCACGAACCTTCAGCTTGAAGGAACACGAAAGGAAAATGACGAACCACACGATGAAACACACTAAATAGGCACACAACACGGAGCTCAGAAAAACGTGACTTAGGCCAAAGGTGGACCGACACCGTACTAATGTATGTCAATAAATGCTATGTTGTGTTTCTCTTCTAGGTGTCCGGTGACTTTTGTCAATACAGTGTATTTCAAATAAATGTTTCTGTGTAATATATCCTAATTACACAAGGGTTGTCCTAAAACAACTAAGAATGTTGTTATAAAAAATATGCGTACCTTAATTACCAACGAAGTGGTCATCTCTTTCGTAACACTGTCCATTGCATCTAATGCAGGTGCACCAACCAGCCTCCCACTTTTTTACGCTTTCCAACCGTAGGTTGAGCAAGCGTATATGCTCCAGCTTTGTCCGTCCGTCCGTCTGTCCGCACGATAACTGGCGTAAAAATGGTTCAATTTCGATGAAATTTTAGTATGTGGTAGGGGACCACGCGGGGACGAACCCTATTGAAAATGGGACAAATGGGGTCACAGGTCACGACGAAGGAGCGGGATCCATTCCATTGCACTTATACGTCATAACTTGTGTAAATATGGTTCGATTTCAATGAAATTTGACTATGTAGTAAGGGACCACCTGGAGACGAACCCTATTCAAAATGGGTGAATTGTGGTCAAAGGTCATGGCATGAGAGCGGGATGCATTCCATTGCCTTTATGCATCATAACGTGTGTAAAAATGGTTCGACTTCGACGAAATTTCAGTATGTGGTAGGGGACCACCTGGGGACGAACCCTATTGAAAATGGACAAAATGGGGTCAAAGGTCAGGACATAGAATTGCGATCCATTCCATCGCCCTTATCCCATATTATTAAGGTGGGCGTCAAGTAATTTTGCTTCCTATACTTCCAATGGAAAAACTTTCGTACACATTTCCTTCACAAATTAATGTGTACCCAATAATCAAAATTTAAACATCGATTAAAATAACTTCTTATTATCACTTGGAATACTTAATATTTTCTAAAACATAACCATAATTATATTAAAAATCAATAACTTTTCCTTTGGTGGTGTTGAAACCAGAAAAAAAGATGGCGCGACCTGTACTTTGATGACGTCAGTAGACAAACAAATGTTGGATTGCATAATTATGGTTATGTTTTAGAAAAAATTAGGTATTCCAATTCATAAAATGAAGCTGATTTAATCGATGTTCAAATTTTCATCCTTGTAAATGCATTAATTGTCCGCCGCCCCGGTGGCGCAGTGGTCTAAGGCGCTGGCCTCTGATCATTCGTCCGTAAGGGGTCCGGGTTCGAATCCCGGTCAGGCATGGATGTTGTGTTTGTCTTACGGCACTGGCTCTCTCCCTTCCCTGGAACCAGTGACCCTAAACTAGGGACGGGCGACTGCTTATAGCCCATTGAGTTGCTCACGGTGGTCGTTAAACCTCCAATCAAAAAAAAAAAAAAAAAAAAAAAAAATTAATTGTCCAGAAAAAAGATGGCGCGACCTGCACTGTGATGACGTCAGTAGACAAACAAATGTTGGATTGCATAATTATGGTTATGTTTTAGAAAATATTAGGTATTCCAAGTTATAAAATGAAGCTATTTTAATCGATGTTCAAATTTTCATCCTTGTGAACGCATTAATTGTCCAGAAAAAAGATGGCGCGACCTGTATTTTCATGACGTCAGTAGACAAACAAATGTTGGATTGCATAATTATGGTTTTGTTTTAGAAAATATTAAGTATTGCAAGTTATAAAATGAATATATTTTAATCGATGTTCAAATTTTCATCCTTGGGAACGCATTATTTGGGAAGAAAATATGTACAGAAATTTTTCCATTCGAACTACAGGAAGCAAAATTACTTGACGTTCACCTTAAAGGAGCAATTCTTGTATGTATGTAAATTTTATTTTGAAAACGGCTGTGAGGATTTTGATGAAAGTCGTTAACGTACCGTTTTCTGGTAATAGCAATCGTTTTAGCTTGATCTCGACTTTACGAAAATTCGTTTAGTGGGTTAATAACCACCCCGAATTACCACGTTTTTAGTGTAATGTCATGGTGTCGTCCGATTAGATGTTGGCGCACGGTCACGCCATCTGTCTCATTACGTCACGCGTTGTGTGCGGATCCTATTAAAGTTTTATGACGTCACAGTTTTGCCAGCAGATGGTTGCGATTCCCATCTGCCTCATTACGTCACGCGTTGTGTGCGTATGTTTGTCCGCACGATAACTTGCGTAAAAATCTTTCGATTTCGACGAAATTTTAGTATGTGGTAGAGGAACACCTGGGAAGGAACCCTGTTGAAAGTGAACGAAACGGGGTCAAAGGTCAGGATATAAGAGCGGGATCCATTCCACTGCTCGTATGCGTCATAACTAACGTAAAAAAGGTTCGATTTCGATTAAATTTTAGTAGGTATTAGGGGATCACCTGGGGACAAACCCTATTGAAAATTGGCGAAATGGGGGTCAAAGGTCAGGACATAGGAGCGGAATCACTTCCATCGCCATTATGCGTCATAACGTACGTAAAAATGTGTCGATTTGGATGAAACATTAGTATATTGTAAGGACCTGTCTGGAGTCGAATCCTATTGAAAATGGGCGAAATGTGTCAAAGGTTAGGACACAGAAGCGGGATCTATTCCATAGCCCTTATGCATCATAACTTACGTAAAATTGCTTCGATTGCGACAAAACTTTATCATGTTATTTCGGAGGTATACTGAACCAGTTCTGTTGAATATCATCGAAATGGTATCAAAGGTCAGGGCACAGGAGTGAGATTTATTCCACAGCCATTTTCCTCATTACTTGAGTAATAACTTGAGTAATGATTTCTAGTATGTTAGAAAGCGTATCATAATCAGTGCACTGCATGATTTTACTAACTTGTTAAATGAATGTTTTTTAAAGTGCTGTTGAAGAACCCCTGCGCAGCTGTAATAAGTTATTGGTCAGTCTCAAATTGTCGTCGCCGTAAAGTCGTTTTTTTTTAAAATGGAGAACAACCAGAACTCACATGGTGACAAGTCTGGATTATAAGCAGGTCGGAGCATTTACTTAATATTCATTGTCTCCAAATAATAAACGACAGAACTGGTCATGTCCAATCTTGCGTTGGGTCTCACATCAAACGAAATGGGAACCGAAGTTGAACAAACTCATTTCATGTCCGAATACTCGGTTGAAATTCTGTGAGTTGAAGATTTTGGAATGTGAACTTTATCTTCGATATCTCTAATTGACAGGTGTCTGTCTTTCCGTATAATAACACCTATTGTACTAATATTAACCTTTGTAACACTCGTTGAAGGTCTTCCTCGATGCACAATTAAAGTCGCCGACTCACGACCATCCATAAATTCTTTATGTCATCTGTAAATTGTTGATTTTCTTAGACATTCATCTTTATAAACCTCTTGCATGACACGGAAAGTCTCTCCGACAGACTTCTTAAGTCGACAGCAAAATTTAATGGCGCATCTTTATTCCTCTTTCAGATCCATTTTATCGAAACATTGTAGCGCGAAAACACTTGTTAGGGGTTCACGAGATAACGCTTATTAAACTGCGCACAAAGGACGGCGCATGCGTGATAAACAGGTATGGCCGGTTGCTATGGTTACTACAACGACTATACTTTTTTCGAGACTCGTACCAAAGTCGAACGCAGTATTGCACGCTTTTTATAAAAAAAATTTCAGTTGTCTTGGGATAAGCTATGTGATTTCAGAAAAAAAAAACTCAAAAAAACTCGGCCCAGAAGCTGATTGATGTTTTTATTTTTTTAAACCTGGGCAACGCCGGGTCCCTTTGCTAGTTTTTCACAAAACGTAATTTGCATATCTCAAGAAGCAGTATGCAGCCTCGGCGCTTTTCTTAGCACTCACACAACATCTCTAACAGGCCGAGATATTTTTCATTTCTTTGAATAGAATGAAGGTAATTCGGCTCCTACAATGAGAAAGAAAACGTAGGCGTTATTTATCTGCCAGTGACAGCAAAAATTGGAAATATTTGAGCATACAAAACTTACAACTTTATAATTCTCAAAAATTGTAAATTCAGATTTCAGTCACTCTACAATTGGACCGCGTTTACCTTTTGACATTTGTTTTTTCTTTGGGATAAACGTGCCTGAAACAGACTCAATCGCGTATCATTTGCATCTACATGGAGAGAGGGACATATAATTATTTCTATTTAAAACAACAAAGACAGTTTTGCGTATCAAATAAGCAGCTATTGTGAGAAACTTTCAGGAATGTAAATAGATTCCACCTGAAATCTAATTTGCCCCAAGGTTTAGATTCTGGAGAGTAATTAAATTTGCATTCAGAAATTACCTTCACTGAAAATGTGATGTAGAATTTTTTTTTCTTGCTAACATAACTGTGCTGAGCTTCCTAAGTATTTCATGCATTTTTATTTGCTCTCTGCTGATTAAAATGTAGCGTAGATGGAACGAACAAACGTCTCCTTGCAAATCAACTGGATTTTTGTTCGTCTTTTCTGGTTAAAGGAAAAGTTCTTCCATTAGCAGTTTGGTGCAAAATATGTTAACGGAAGAACTTCTTCCTTAATCTTTTATTTCCATTTAAAAATGGACAGTGAGATCACTCATGCACAGGTCAACACAATTTTATACACTGAGGTAAAAAAGCTATTAAGAACACCTACCAAATAACATGTTGGGCCACCCTTGGCATTCCAAATAACCGCTGTTCGATGTGCGATGGTCAGGGAGGATTAAGGCCTTAGTGGGCCCCTAGGCTAAGACATTATGTGTGGGCCCCAAGGCTAAGACATCTGAGTGGGCCCTAAAGTATGCATGACGGGGAATCATTATGAAGTCCGTTCAAACACGAAACTGTTGCGATATGATGGCAATAATTAATACACTGCCGGAAAGTGAAAAACGACAACCAAGAAGGAATTGGCGGACGATCATGAAATTTACATATGTTAATGGGGTCGAGTTTGCGTAGATGTGATGTTAATTTCGGGACCAACCGGTGAGCGCTTACGTCACAGCACGGCATAATATGCAAATTATCGTCGGTGGTATTTAAGGAGTACGGCGATGTGAATGTAATCAGTCGTCGGCGTACGGACACGTGCGAAGATCCTGAAGAAGCTGCAATGCCTGGGCATGGAAGGCGTGTACGATTTCAGAAGTTATCGGACTTTGAGCGAGGTCATCTAGTCGGACTCCGCGAGGCCGGGTGGTCGTATCATCGTATTGCGGAGCGAATTGGACGAGAAGTATCGGTGGTGGTACGATGGTGGCGTAGATGGTCCGAGGAACATTCCCACACGATAAGACGTGGAACCGGGAGTCACAGACGGACTGATGAGCGGAGCGATCGACGAATAAGAAGAGTAGCGTTGTCAAGCAGAACATCCACTGCGACGCAAATCCGAGCTGCCGTTGCACCTGAGGTGACTGTGCGAACAATCCGCAACCGTCTACTGGATGCAGGACTACGTGCACGTGCGCCTCTGGCATGTGTACCTCTGACTCCAGCTCACCGTCAGGAATGGCTGCAGTGGTGTCGCCAACGTCTGCACTGGAGAACGCAATGGCGATCTGTCGTGTTTAGCGATAAAAGCAGATTCTGCTTGGGAGCCTCCGATGGCCGTATGCGTGTTCACAGACGCACAGGGGAGCGCCTTCACGCTTCTTGCATCCGCCAGCGACACACAGGGCCTACACCTGGTCTCCTGGTGTGGGGAGCGATCAACTATCACTCCCGTAAACAACTAGTGTTTGTACAGGGTACGTTAAACAGCACCTCCTACATCAACAACATAATTCAGCCCGTTGTTGTGTCATTTTGTAAGGTCGGTCCATCGTGGTGTTTTCCAGTAAGATAACGCACGCCCACACACGGCACGTGCAACGCAACACATGCACTTCAGGGTGTGAGACAACTTCCATGGCCTGCGCGTTCACCGAATTTGTCCCCCATTGAGCACGTGTGGTATCTTATGGGACAACGACTTATCCGGTCTCCACGGCCAGCCACGACCATCCCGATTTACGCGTCCAGGTTGAGGATGCTTGGAACTCAATACCCCAAACTTACATCCAACATCTGTACGACAGACTCCATGCCAGAATTGCACAGTGTGACGCAGTTCATGGCGGTTCAACCTCGTACTAACCATGCTACATGGAAATGCTATTTTTAGTTTACCAGCAAGTACAGCTGTATTTTGCCATAATGTTTTGATCACGTTATCCTCTGTATTCCGTTATTATGCTGTATAAATTTCGTTGGTATCAGACGTCTCCTTCTTGGTGTTCTTTTTTCACTTTCCGCCAGTGTATGTAGGGCATTCTTCAAACTGATAGCTTATCTGCAGAGTTTTCATAAGTCTTTTTCATTGTTCTCCCAGAGCATGAGTTTTCCATTCCTCGATTTTGTCATGGATTTTCTAATGGTTTATCATTGTACACCTCATTTCATCTCTCTTGTTATATGCAATGTGCAGACACAAGGGACTTCAACCATTAACGGTTCCAAGTGCAAATTGGGAGGAGTGGGTGGATCGTTGTAATGAAAAAGTTGAAACTGTCCCTCTGACCCCGCTGTACATAGCGACATGAAATCTTTTACCCTTGGTGAGTCACTGCCTTGGAATCTGTCTCTCTTTCAGCCTTTGTTTCTAGTCAATCATACGAGACAAAAGTAAAACTATTTTATAAACCTTTCTCTCTCATCTCTCTCTCTCTATCTATCTATCTATTATTAGCCTGGGCATGCATCCTTGGCCCTTGGTCAAGCTGGGCCCCAAGACTATAGGCCCTATAGCCCCCGCTTTGATCGAACGAGGTTCTTCGCATACCATTCTTTTCTTCTGTTTCAAGGGACTGAGAACTTCCTATGCGATCACAAAGCATTCCAACGTCCATTTTTCCTTTCCAATAACCTGGTCTTACTGGAAAGTAGGAAAAACTGAAAAAGAAGTGTGATTGGCAGAGGTGTAAGACAAGCATGCTGTCCGTCACCAACGCTCTTCAATACTTTTGCAGAAGAAATGATAAAAGAAGCACTTGATGAAAAGAATCAAGTACTATTGGAGGAAGAACAATACAAAGTATTAGATTTACAAATGAACAAGCAATATTAGCTAATACTGAAGACGAACTACAGCATCTAATGCAAAAATTTGGTTTATGTAAAAAATATATTATGAAAATGAACACAAGGAAAACAAAAAAACGATGAAACCAGGAAATGTTGAGGTAATGATGAATGGAGAAAATGTAGAGCAAGTGAGACTATACAAATACCTTGGTAGTACAGGGTGTCCGTTAATGAAGAATACAACTTCAGTATGCTAGTGGGAAAAAAATACAATAAATAAAAACTTACTTTTAATGTCAAAACACGTGGTGGCTGTGAAAGTTCTTTTTTTATTAAATGTCAGTAGGTCTCCACGTGTGCTCTGTTGGTTGCTCACAGCTTGTCTAAACAATAGTCCAGTTCCACCCACGTACGCTGCAGAATGTCAGGTGTAACAAGGAGGAGGGCTGCACTAATGCGTTCTTTGAGCTGAGTGATAGATGTAACCTTTTTCTTGTGCACAATATCCTTAATAAAGCCCCAAATAAAAAAATAGCGTGGGACAATATCAGGAGAATGGGGTGACTATGCCGTCGGATCCCCACGTCCAATCCAACACCCTGGAAAATGGTGGTCTATACATCTGCGCACATCCAAAGACCAGTGCGGAGGCGATCCATTTTGCTGGTAAATGATGTCTTGAATATCTTGGAGCTGTTGAATTACGAATTGTTCTAACATGTCCAGGCAGGTTATGCCAGTAACGGTTGGTTCAGCAAAGGAGCCCTATGCTCTGTCTTCCATTAGGCCAGCCTAGGCATTAACTTTTGGGCTCTCTCTCTCTCTACATCTATCATTGAGCTCAAAGAATGCATTACTGCAGCCTTCTGCCTGGTTGCACCTGACATTCTGCAACGTACGTGGGTGGAACTGCACTATCGTTTAGATATCCTGCTAGCAACCAACGGAGCACACGTACATACCTACTGACATTAAAAAAAGCTTTCACAGTTACCATGTGTTTTGACATTAAAAGTAAGTTTTTATTTAGCTAAGTTTTTTCCAATAGAGTACTGAAGTTGTACACTTCATTTATGGACACCTGTTTAATCCAAGAAAGTGGAAAATGTGACATGGAAATAATAGAAAGAATAAGCAAAGGAAAATATGAATTCTGTAACAAGGAAAATTTGTCTATTAATCAAAATGAATAGAAATTTAAAGAAGAGGCTTTTAAGTGCTGTACTTGGAGTATAATTTTATATGGGACGGAAACGTGGGCAATTGGGAAGAAAGAAGCAAAAATGTTGAAAGGCATTTGTAATGTGCTTATGGAGAAAATAAAGTGGATTGAAAAAATTACTAATGATGAAATATGAGGAATTTTCTAAAAACCATAAGGAATAGAAAATATAACTGGATGAGACATGTGTTAAGAGGAGACAGCCTATTGAAAAGAATAATAGAAGGGGAAATTGAAGCAAGGGGCAGAGGAAACTGGAGGAAGAGAACTTGCTGATATACCGTTGGACATGTTAAGAGACAGAACAGTAACGATGATAACAAGGGTCATAGATTTTAACAACGGTAAACTTTTATAATTTCTTCGAATATGGTTAGTTGAAAACATCTCTCTTTTTCTTAGCGCTTGTTTGGTGACAGTCCCTTTCCCTCAAATTGCATGCAGCTACTTTAACGATGCAGGACATTCTCTTTCGTTTCTTAACTATCCGATCAGTGGAAATCGCAAAGTACGGTTTTATGACTTTATTGCTAAGCGAGGGGGCTGAGTATGATCTTTGTAGAAAGGTATCAAGAAATTATCTCATCTTCAGCTTTATGAGGCAGTTTCACGGGGGTCGAAGACCAGTTGATAGATCAGGGGGAGTCAGCAGCAGAAGATGTAAATCGAATTAACGCAGGGATGTAAAAGTAGGGGTCACGAAGGAGGGTCCGAGAGAGAACGCAATAAAACTAATGGATTGGGAAGAAAGTAATATCCGATGATGATGTACCAGAAGTCAAAGCCCCGGCCGTGGCGCACGTTGGCCACTGAAATTGTGCAGCCCATCAGCATGATATCAGCAGGTATTTGGCTTAAGTCAGTGGTAGTTATCCCTCAGAAAGCGAAGAGTGTAAGCGCCAGCAGCCAACATGGTAGTGAAGAAGGGGTACAACCCTCCACTGCATGCTGTATGACTTTCGTCAAGCTAACAACCTCACAAGTGCTGTAAGTAACATTACCAGTGTGTACCCCAATGCTATATCACATCGTCAGTGCTGTCGTTGGTTCTTCCTCCCCTCCCGCAACAAAGAAAAGGAGCCCACTTTTCCTGTCCTGGTGAAGTGCATACCAAATATTAATTTTCGGGATAAATCGTAGTTATTAAAATTGTTTCTTGGCAATTTTTTTCCAGGTACCAAAACATGGCAGTTATGCTAATTCACACCATATATTAGTAAAGCTAATTCACGTGGATCGGCGATGTCTTTTTAACTTCATTGTTTAGCTCAATGCTGTTCAACTTACTTAGAGCATTTGGCCAAAGTTTTACAAAATATTAGATTACAGGCCACATTTTTATAATATGTAAGATGTAACTAATACACACAATTGACGTGGATTAGGAACATCAGACAGAAATCATCGCTCTTTCCACATTAATAAGTGAGCCACGGAAAAATTCTCATCGGCAGCCACCGGGAATCGAGCCAAGGGTCTTCCAGTTACGCGCCGGACATGGAGGACCCTGGGTTCGATTCCCGGTGGCAGCCGATGAGAATTTTTCCGAGATTCGCTTATAAACTTGGAAAGAGCGATGATTTCTGTTTGGTGTTCCTGATCCACGTCGAGTGTATGAATTAATTATTCAATCGCCTCCTAGTTGTTTGTTCAGTTGCTGCTTTCCATCTTTGGTGAATCCCCAGCATTGTGCGGGGCTCCACGAAGCAACCTGCCATGTAGTTTGGCAGTTAATCACATGCGACTCTGCAGCATTCGAGGCCGCGGTGGTGCAGTGGTAGCATGTCCAGCGCGTAACAGATAAATGATACACATGATGACAAAAACAGAGCTGCAGGACAATTACGGAGGGATCTGTGGCACGCAGTCCGGTCATTTTCAATAGCGCGTCGCACCGCTTCGTGAGGCGCTATATGCCGCAATACAGTCCGGCATGGGAAGAATAGACGCCTCATGTTGTCCTGAGGCAGACTGACCCACACGCGTTGGGCAGTGTGTTCCAAATCCGGCATAGTGCTGCACGGCGGCAAACGGCGTTTCAACTGGTCCTACACATCCTCGACAGGGGACATGTCATGGGAGTGTCTGGACATGACGTAGGCCGTTCTGGTCAACCCAAGGCGTGTGCGGGTGGGTATTATCCTGCTGGAAGAGCGCACCTGAAATCCCGGCCAGGAATGGGAGCACATGGGGCCGTAGGATCTCATCCACATACCGCTGGCCCGTTAATAATCCACGTACCACTACTAAAGCTAATCGGCTGTCGTAGGCTATGGCTCCCCAGACCATGATGCCTGCAGTGAGGGAGGTGTGGCGCTCGATAGCAAGGTTGGGATTGTGCCGTTGACCCGGGAACTTACACACCCGGACACGATGATCATCTGTCACCAAAAACGAAGCGGTACTCCTCGATAAACACCACACGTCGCTCTGGCCTGGTACCACTGCACACGGAGCCAGAGATTTTCCGGTGTTAATGGTAGCACACGTAAGGGGGCTAGAATCGCAAATTCGCTTCCGCGAGGCGTCAAGAAATGGTTCGTGGGCACACAGGAACCGCTACATCCGCCTGTACAGTGGACCGGGTCTCCGTGGAATCCGTTCGTGCCTGGCGCACGATCCGTCGATCCTCTCTACCAGTGGTCCTCTTGGTCCGTCCGGAGCCGCTTCGCCGTGTGGCAGTGCCGTCACGTGTCCACTGCTCCCAATACAGTCGGACGGTTTGGTCAGAACGATTCACGTGGCGGGCTATACGACGCGCCGACCACCCTGCGGTTTTCCGCCGGATGAAGATTGCACGTTGCGTAAATCGTCGTCTCTGGCGTCTACCCGGCATTCTTGTCACTTTGTACTCTTACTTGCGTCGGCCGGTGCTTTTTGCTTTCATGGGCATCGACTACACGCCGGTTCATAAAGCCTCCGGTTCGTGTTTGCAGCGCCACCACAGAGTGTGCAGTCATGTGCACTCGAACCAAACATGGATTATTTACATATCAGCACGCACAAAGTTTCGCTGTTGTAGCACGTTTTCTTCTAGGTGCGCAAATTTCATTGTCCGTGAGAGTAGTTCAAGCTGTTTACGTTGGAATTAGACCCTGATTACAGCATACCCCAAACCCACCACCACCATTTTATTTCTACTTTTGTAGAAATTAATAAATCACTGTTGAATTTCTTTTCATTTTTTTTTTTTTTTTGATTGGAGGTTTAACGACCACCGTGAGCAACTCAATGGGCTATAAGCAGTCGCCCGTCCCTAATTTAGGGCACTGGTTCCAGGGGAAGGAGAGAGCCAGTGCCGTAAGACAAACACAACATCCATGCCTCACCGGGATTCGAACCCGGACCCCGTTCGGACGAATGATCAGAGGCCATCGCTTGAACCACTGCGCCACCGGGGCGGCAATTTCTTTTTATTTTAATTGCTGTTGTCAAAGTAATATATATATATATTTTTTTATATACCCCCGTTACCTGTTTATCTCTAATGCTTTCAGTAATGGAACACTTTCAGTTTTCAGAAAATCCTTTGTTACTCTTCTCTTAAATTGCTGCCTCACTCTAAGATCACAATCAGTTTTACTTTAGAATTTATTATAAATTCTAAGATCATTAAAAATATTACTACAAATTCGTTGATTATTAATTTAAATTCTACGATTTTTTGACTATTGAACAATCAAGTTTGCTATCCTATATAGGATGAAATATCTTCCTTATTTGATGCAAAACGTAATTACAGAGGAGCTTGGATTGTTCGATTTCCAATGGACAAAGTATATACAACGCATAAATGAAAAAACCTATAAACGAAACAGGAAAAGTTTAACATCAAAAGCAATTCAGAAATGCTGGATAGGCGATATCTTACGTATAGGTATTTGGGCACCACAATGGTTTGCGACAAATGACTTTGTTATCGCAATTAATAGTTAGTCGGTCTACCTTTTGCTGGTATGACTGCGCACCACGTCGAGGCATACTACCAACGAATTTCCGGTAGGCCTCGACAGAAATGGCTCTCCATTCGTCCTACAAAGCTGCGGCCAGAATCAGGGGCAGTGGAAAGTGAAATTCGTTGACCGGGCCCGAGATTTCGAATCGTGGTGCGCCCTCTACCTTCCCGGAACAAACAGAAGAAAAACAATGTCTAAGCATTGGCGCACCCACAGGAGTAGCCGATCCCCCCCCCTCCTCGGCTGATAGGAAAATAATTATGTCGAAGTTTGAAACAAAAAGTCACAATTAGCGATCTACAGATACTTCTTCATCATGTACCGTATAATTATAACATATAATAATTATAAGGGAGTAGTTCTGTTAAATAAATTTAGAAAAATCTAACAAGGAAAACAATTTCATTGCTTCTTCTAAGCATTTAACTTTCTTGTACTGTAACATTAGTAGTAACTGGATAAGAATAAATGCACCAAAGTCAACCTCTTTAATTGTTGCAGCACCTGACTACTTTTCCCGGCAAATTTAGGGGGGGGGGGGCACCTTGGGAAAATTCTGTGTGCCAGGCAGGGGCGAATATTCGAAGTGTGCTAGGTGTGCGGTGCACACCCACACAGAGTCGCAATTACGGATTTATTTCTAATAAAACTCCCCAGAGTTCGCCCTAAGGTTTGACAAGTGTGAAAGATTTCTACTCCAAATTATATGAAAATGATGATACATGTACTCCAGACATCATGAAAGGTGCCAGTACCAGAGTTCTTCCAGTCCTTCCAGCAGAAGTTGCACATGCAATCAAGAACATGAAGCGAGGAAAAGCTCCAGGAGAAGATGGAATTACTGTAGACATCATACAAGAAGCAAGTGGAGAAATCGAAACAATACTCGCCCAAATTTTCACTCGATGCCTTAATGAAGGGAAGATTCCTGAGGATTGGAACAATGCTACAATGATCCTGCTACATAAAAAAGGTGACATTGAGGATCTCAGGAACTACAGACCTATCAGCCTCCTATCAGTGATTTATAAAATCTTCACTAAAATTCTTTCACACCGCTTGAAGGTAACACTGGACATGGCTCAACCGAGAGAACAAGCTGGATTCAGGAGTGGCCAGAGCACAATAGATCATATCCACGTACTGAGAGAACTAATTGAAAGAGCGAACTAATTGACGAATCGTCCGGGACTGAATATGGGTCTGGTACGATTCGTCCAACGACGATTGGTCCAATGCCGATTCGTCCAATGGACAATTGGTCCAAAGGTACGATTCGTCCAATGGTACGATTGGTCCAATGCCGATTAGTCCAATGGCCAATGCCGATTCGTCCAATGGACAATTGGTCCAAAGGTACGATTCGTCCAATGGTACGATTGGTCCAATGCCGATTAGTCCAATGGGACGATTGGTCCAATGCCGATTCGTCCAATGGACGATTGATCCAATTCCGTCCTATCTGTCCAAAGTGCTACTTGTGTTATAAAAATCTCAGCTGTTCTGATTTTATCTCCGATGTTATACGAAAGTGCCGGTAGTACAAAGAATGTAAAATAATGTTACATTTCATGCGTAATATTGTGGTTACAGATTTTTTTTTTTTTTACTGTCCTTGCTGCCGTATGAAGTTACTGTTGTACGAGCCGTTCAATTAACTTCAATGTTTCTCTTTTGCTTGAAATAATGTTTTCCGTTTCTGTTTCTAGCATGCAGTGGGGTTCCGGCAACTGGCCAATGGAAACGTTTTGGTCGGGTTCGGACAGAGGCCTTTTCACAGTTTTTATTCTAGCGATGTCATATTCATAACGTTTACATATCAAATCAAATTAATAATATTGCGCTTTTACTTAAGCACGAAATATTAATTCATAGGGTATAAGCCTATGCCTTTTGAGCACTTTGTATTCTACCGATGTCATATTCATAACGTTTACATATTAAATCAAGTTAATAATACTGTGCTTTTACAAAATTAAGCACGAAATATTAATTCATAGGCCCTAGGCCTAGGCCTTTTTAACAGTTTATATTCTACCGATGTCATATCCATAACGTTTACATATTGAATCGCGCCTAGGTGCTTTGCAAACAGCTGAGAAATGCTCCATTGAGTGCCTTTTACCAGGTTTATGTAAAATGTTTAGAATTACCAAATATACGGAAATTATCTTTCAAAAGGATATGATGAGCAGAATAATTTAAATCCTTATTCCTTTCTGGAAAATAAAACAGTTTCCCGTTGGTAAGATGATACCATTGGACGAATCGGCTTTGGACCAATCGTACCATTGGACGAATCGGACATTGGACCAATCGGCATTGGACCAATTGTCCCTTTGGACGAATCGTCCGGGACCGAATATGAACTTCCATTGTGCATGGCTTTTATCGATTATGAAAAAGCCTTTGATTCGGTGAAACCATCAGCAGTTACAATGGCTCTGAAATCCTGCGGTATTGAAGATGCGTACATTAATATTATTAATAACATCTATGAAAATGCAAGTGCAAAGATTCGGCTGTTTGAAAATACAACACACATAAAAATTGGAAAAGGAGTGAGACAAGGTGACACCATATCTCCGAAGCTCTTTAATGCCACATTGGAAAATGTCTTTCAATCACTGAACTGGGAAAACAAAGTGATAAAGATTAATGGAGATTATCTAACCCACCTTCGTTTTGCTGATGACATAGTCATCTTTGCAACTACCCCATCAGAGCTGCAGAGTATGATCCAGGAACTTTCTGACAAGAGTAAAGAAGTTGGATTAAAAATGAACTTTCAGAAGACAAAAGTGATGTTCAATGCTTTTACAAAAAATGAAGATTAATCGATTGATGGACAAAATCTGGAGATAACAGACACGTGCGTTTATCTTGGACAGCAGATATCAAGTGAGGGTCACATTGATGAAGAAATTAATCGGCGTATAAAACTTGCCTGGAGAGCTTTTGGAAGAAACAGCATAATTTTCAAGAGCAATATGCCATTATGTCTTAAAAGAAAAGTATTTGATCAGTGCATCCTTCCAGTGCTTACGTATGGTGCAGAGACGTGGACCTTAACTAAAAGAGACATACGAAGGCTGCAGACAACTCAAAGTAGCATGGAGAGGTGCATGCTTGGTGTAATCAGGAGAGATAAGAAGAGGAACTCGTGGATCCGAAAAATGACGAGAGTGGAAGACATCATGATCAGAGTTAAATCCCTGAAATGGCAATGGGCTGGACATACTGCCAGAAGGACAGACCATCGATGGACAGCCGAAATTTTAGATTGGATTCCAAGGGACAGGAAAAGACCCAGAAGAAGACCACATGGAAGATGGGTGGATGAAATTCGAAAGTATGCGGGAGTGACATGCAGGAGACTGGCACAAGACAGACCGTTGTGGAGGAAACTTGGGGAGACCTTCGTGTATATATATATATATATATATTCTATAAAGAAGATACCTAAGCAAAAAAATACATATATAATTTTGACTCACACCTAGTACAACATAGAAAAGGTTATGTATCTACCTGTGTGAGTAAAAGGAGAAAAGATAAAAAAATAAAATAAAACAACTGAATGTAGAAGGTGTCGAGAATACTGAGCCTTGGCTTTATCAAGGACCAGCAAAAACTCTGCATTTTCTCACTTGGCCCAAGTGGAGACCCATTTCCAACTAGGTCTTTGTGGAAGTGAGAAAATGCAGAGTTTTTGCTGGTCCTTGATAAAGCCAAGGCTCAGTATTCTCGACACCTTCTACATTCAGTTGTTTTATTTTATTTTTTTATCTTTTCTCCTTTTACTCACACAGGTAGATACATAACCTTTTCTATGTTGTACTAGGTGTGAGTCAAAATTATATATGTATTTTTTTGCTTAGGTATCTTCTTTATAGAATGTGAATTCTGAATTTTCAAAACTGCTGCGTTGCGCGTTTTGATTTTCAGGTTATTTTGCACCCTTCGTTTTAAATTCTAAAATTTTTCCTTAGTCTTCAGTTTTGCTCTTAAGTATATATATATATATATATATATATAAGATACCGAAAATTCGTTCATCACTCTAGTATTTCCACAGGAAATTCAGTTTTTTTCTTACAACGGAGTGTATGTAAAGATCTTTAACGTAAATTATTAGACGACACGTAAATGAAAGACATACTTTCATATGTTCAAAATCAATGCGCGTATTTCGCAGCTCGAGATATTTTTACGTGCTTTTTCCCATAAGAACGCACACCCAACCTAATTGGGCACGCGACGCCGCTGGTGCCAGGGCCCTTAGGAATTTCTGGATGCGCTACTGTGCCTAAGGAGCTTTGTTGGGAATTAGGACCACCCAACCACTTACCTAGAGGAACTTTCTAAGGCATATCACAACAACCGCACATATGTCAAATAAAAAAATAATAAAAATAAAAATCTTGGCTGAAATTATTGACCGTGCCCGGGCCTGGTGGCCCGGGCGGTTCCGCCGCCAATGGCCAGAATGGAGATCGAAGACGGTCGTTGTGATCCATTTCGTATCCATCGCTCCAGTTCATCCTAGAAGTGTCCTATGGAATTAAGATCAGGACTCTGAGCCGTCCAGTCCAACAAATCCACCTCATTTTCAAGAATCCAATCCTGCACACGCTGTGAAGTGTGGCAGGGGGCTCAATCCTGTTGGAAGAGACAAAGATCATTTCCATAAGAATGCCACATTGTTGGTAGCGCAGAAATATCCACAGCGTTGAGGTATGTTTCACAGTTCATTGTTTGTGCTATAATAACCAACGGGCCGAGTCCAATTCACGAAGAGCAACTCCATACCATGAAGGAAACTCCGCCGAACTTAACAGTTGGAATAATACAGTCTGACGAAAACCGTTCTCCTATCTATCACCAAATCCAAACACGGCTATCAAACTCGAAGAGTGAAATGCGTGACTCATCACTCCAAAGAACAGCTTTCCAGTTCTCCACTGTCCAGGAAAGACGGGAGACACACAATCCCAAACGGCGCTTCGCATTTACGATAGTGATGTGTGACTTGTGTGCCGCTGCTCTACCATAATAACTTACACTATGCAACTATGCGGCTGCAATGATCCGTATGGAGACATTACTCAAACGACATCCTATGACCGGCCCACGCTGAAACTAAGAAAGCTTACGATCAGATCATATGTATAGGATTTTAGGAAGGGAGTGTCTGAACCCAGGTCTTAAACAACCCTTAGAAATAAGAAGCTAGGATATTTGGGTTAGAGTGTCTGATAGGAAAATGACACGGAAGCGAGGTAGGAAGGGAGAGGAAGACACCTTATTTATTACCGGAGGGCCAGTGCCCGAGGCCTGACGGCTTAACGTGCCCATCCGACGCACGGCGGATATTTTGTGGTTCGAGCGTTCGTACCAGCCTGGGATCGAACCTGAGGTCTTCTCCGTGGCAGTTACGAATGTTGTCCACTAGGCCACGCGCGGCCCAATGAGGCATAACCGCATATCCATATACATATACTGTTTACTGGATATCACATGACATACCATCGCCACGCATTCATGAAGTTGTTTCGTAGGGCCTTAGTTAGAGTTGTGGTGTTGTGTTTAAAGACAAGTGTAGTTTAAATTGACAACTAAGCATGGAATAAAGAACGTTTTATCACTAAACGATACACTGAAGTGCCAGAAAAACTGGCACGGACGAGCTTATGGAAAATGCATAGCAACGTCACGTATGCGCGTACTCGGTTGAGTCCGCCAGTGCATACATAAAGCGATAGACATCCTTGCCAGCTGTCAGAGCTGTTTTCGGCGTGAGAATGACAAGTAATAACGATTTAAGCGATTTTCAACGCGGTGTCATAGTTAGCGCTCGTGAGATGGGCCATAGTATTTCGGAGGTAGAAACGAAGTTCGGATTTTCACGGACGACCATTGCAAGCGCGTACCGTGACTACAAGAATTCTGGCAAAACCTCCAACCTACGATACCAGTGTGGCCGTAAAAAGACACAGGGTGAACGTGACAATCGTCGGCTGTCAAGAATTGTTTCACGAGATAGGCGTGCAACACTCTCGTAGGTATAATCGGAATTCAATGCTGGAGCCTCAACAAGCATCAGCGTCCGGACTGTGCAACGTACCCTTCACGATATGGGCTTTGGGAGCCGACGCCCAACTCGAGTCCCCTTGTTGGATGCACGATACAGAGCTATGCGACTCGCTTGGGCACGGATCACCGGCACTGGACACTTGATGACTGGAAACAAGTAGCCTGGTCTGACGAGTCGCGTTTCCAACTGCATCGGGCAGATGGAAGTATTCGTGTGTGGCGCAAACCCCATGATACCATGGATCCCGCTTGTCAACAAGGAACTTTACCGGCTGGTGGAGGTTCCGTAATGGTACGGAGTGTGTTTAGCTGGACTTCACTGGTACCCCTGGTACGTCTACAAACGTCTGTGACCGGACAACGCTATGTGCGTATCCTTTCTGGCGAGGTACACCCGTTCACGTCCTGCATTCATGCTGATGGGTTGGGCCTGTTCCAACAGGACAACGAACCTCTACACATGTGTCGGAACGCCACATTATGGTTAGAGGAGCATTCATCTGAGTTTGGGGTGTTGCCATGCAACGCGCTATCGATCACAGGAATATGAGATGTCGGAATACACCTGAATTGTGGAACGCTCTGAAGGAAGTATGGTGTGCATTGCCTACAGCATATTTCTAGAAGCAAGTGGAGTCCATGCGCCGTCGTACTTCCGCAGTTCCGCGTTCCCGTGGGGGACCTACCAAGTATTAGACTGGTGTACCAGTTTTTCTGGCACTTCAGTGTATACGCACCTCTGATTAGCTTCTCAAATCTTAACTGTTAGGTTATTCTTTGAAGTGCTGGAGTTTAAGCATTTAGAGTTAGCTGACTGTTTGATAACCACAGATAATTTAAAAATGTTGCATGCCATTTAATTTATTTACATTTATTGTTACAGCTTCTGCTAGCAATAAGCAGGAAGGAATAACCGATGACTCAGAAACAGAACTGCTAAGTAAGTTTTTATCATCATCTTTCAATTTCATTTATATTTAAAAAACTATAGTTGTTAAAATTTCGAATGAGTGTTCCACCTATGCTGCGAGAACACATTGAAAATCAAGGCGGAATTTCATACGTAGACAGACATACAACCAAACAAATTCTGCACTCAATCAAATTTGAAGATTTCCTCTTAACATAAATCAGTCATTTGAATCCGAAAATCGATTTATCCGATTTCAAGAGAAATAGCTTTGATTGATTTATTCTGTATATCATACATCAAATATACACAGCCGTATCAGAATAATATGAGCACCCCTTGGAACACAGTAAATACGCGCCCAGGCGCGTCAGAGAGTGCACGTGACAAGATCGACCGCACGGAGCTATATAAGTGGCCAGCCAGGACAGAGGAGCCATAGTGCATTACGCGAACATAATGGGCAGGGAGAGTGATTTGAAGAACGTTCAAAAAGGAATGATCATCGACTACCGCGCCAAGGCTGGTAGCATATCAGAAAGAGCAGACTTCGTGGGCTGTTTGGGAGGTGCAGTAATAAGGGTGTACCAAGAATGGGCCGCTGGCACGTCGAGTACCTCCTGGCGTCATAACTGTGGAGCTCCAAAGGCCATCGACACCAGAGGAGAACGTCGCCTCTGTTGACTGGTAAAGGGCAATCGACGCGCAACAGTGCAGCAATTGACCACACAAATAAATGCTGGGGCGCCCAGGTACGTGTCCCTGATAACAGTAGAGCGAACCCTGTTACGCATGGGTCTCCGGAGTCGAAGCCGAGTCAAGGCGCCCATCTTAACCCAAGTCCATCGGCAACTGCAGTTCATATGGGACTACTGTCATTGGCCAGTGGTAGAGTAGGAAAAGGTTGCCTCCTTCTAGGAATCGAGGTTTCTTCTCCACAGAAGTGACGGGCGGCGGCGGATATGACGTCAGACACACGAGAACCAACACACGGACGCCCTTGTCGGTTAAGTACAGGCCAGCGGTGGCAGTGTGCATGTCTGGGGGATGTTTTCCTGGTATGAACTGGGACCGCTAGTACCACTGGATGGGTCCCTGAACGCTAATGACTACCTGTCCATCCTCGCTGACCACATGCATTCCTTCATGTTGGACGTTTACCCTGGTAGTCATAGTGTCTACCAACAGGACAATGCGCCGTGCCACGTCACTAAGAGGGTGAGTGACTTGTTCCAGGAACACGACAGCGATGTCTCCGTTTTCACTTGGCCGCGAAGTCGCCGGACCTTAATCGCATAGAGCAGTTGTAGGACTATTTGGATTAACAGGTTCGACGTGTCGACCCACAACCACGTCATCTCCGGGACCTCCGTGCTCTGCTGCAGTCCAAATGGGCACGTGTGTCTCAGGCACCCTTCCAGGGCCTCATTGCATCCATGCCACGCAGTCTTGCCGCTCTCAACCGGGCCAAGGGTGGTTATTCTCATTATTAGGTAGGTGGTCATACCATTCCGATACCACTGTGTAGAGGGTGCCCCGTAAAGTCCTTTCTCAGCCCCGTAACTTTCAAACGCCGACAGCTATAGCCACAAAATGTTGTCTAAGTATAGTAAAATGGTTATGCGCTATTCGATGAGACCAATTACAGCGCATTCTAGCGGCAAAGTCAGGAGTTAGCGTGCCGATCTCAAAAACTATACGAGATACAGGAAAATAGTCAACTACAAAGTTGTAGAGCAGCATTGATTTAGTACCAAAAGACACCTTGCACACATGAATGCTAAGAATAGAACGCGTACAACGCTCGTTTGTTTGTTCGCGATGTCGAACACTGTTACGTCACGAAACGCGTCAGAAAGGAGATAATATCCCCTTCCGCAAAACACTAGCCCGACTCAACTGCGGAATGTTTGGTTCCAACATGACGGCGCCCCTCCGCACCAGCCAGGAAACGTAAGAAGGTACCTGGTCGAGACATTCGAGCAACAAATTGTCGGCTATGGTGGCTGCGTAGAGAGGCCTGCACGCTCACCGGACCCCACCCCATTGGACTTCTTCCTGTGGGGCTTCCTCAAAGAGCAGGTGTATAAGACACCTCCGACAACGTTGCAGGACCTTCGACGCCGTATAACTGATGCTTGTTCCAGCGTGTCACCTGACATGCTGCAAAATGTGCAGCGTGAGATTCAATCTAGAGTCCAAATGTGTATTGTGGCTAACGGAGAGCACATTGAGCACCGACGGTAAATGTGCCTAGTGACAACTAATTGTTTCTTTCAGACGTGCTTTGTGACGTAACAGTGTTCGACATCGCGAACAAACAAACTAGCGTTTTACACGTTCTATTCTTAGCATTCATGTGCGCAAGGTGTCTTTTCGTACTAAATCAATGCTGCTGTACAACTTTGTAGTTGATTATTTTCCCGTATCTCGTATAGTTTTTGAGATCAGCGCACTAACTTCTGACTTTGCCGCTAGGAGGCGCTGTAAGTGGTCTCATCGAATAGTGCATAGCCACTTTACTATACCTAGACACCATTTCCATGGCTATAGCTATCGGCGTTCGAAAGTTATGGGGCTGAGAAAGGACTTTACTGGGCACCCTGTATATGGCACTTATTTTGTTTATTTGTTTTTCTTCTATTTATTTGTTATTCTATTTAACTTTTCTAAAACTTTACTTCCTCAGCCTTATAATTACTAAATTTATAAGCATAACTTCCTGTTTTTTCTATTCCTGAAAATAATACAGATTATTACATGACAACCCAGATTGAACAATGGCATTCTACCTGAGCGTCGGCTGTCATCGTACGTTGAATGTTCTTTGCACAAACCTTCGTAGATGCTTCGTTGGTTTAATGTCGACATTATTCTCCTTACTGTTGCCCACCGTTCGGAGGTCAAGACACGAGAGAGGCAGGGCTCACCTTTCACGCCAACAGCACGTTTGCAGCCGCATTTTCCACGGTGGCTGCTGGTTTTCACGTAGTCCAGCTTCACATGACGACGGTTACGCACGGAACAGTGACGGAGAAAGACTTCAGTCTTCTTCGCAACGAGTCTATACCCAAAACAGAACTCGTTCAGGTCGTCGTGTTCACCCATCGTCACAGTTGGGAGTGCAAAGGCCGTTTCATGGAAACTCAGAGTATTGAGTTGGCAACAGTGCAAAGATGGGGGGGGAGATAAGCACTCAGGCGACTAACTGAATCTATGGCAACAGTTATCAGCCGTGGAAGACGATTCTGGTTTTGTTATCGCCCAGTTGTTTAAGATACGTCTGCATTTCGCCATACAGCTATGGAAATCAGTGATTCAGAGTTAAAAAATGAAATGCATTGTGTGATAAAATGTTGCTATCGTTTGGGTAAAAGGACTCCAGAAACAGCTGATTAAATAAAGAAAACTTGCAAAGATAAATGTTGGGGTAGTCAACGATTTTTAGATCGCACTATGATTTAAAAAAAAAGAGCGTTTGTAGGCAGAACTCACTCCTAGGCCTGATCGATCTGAGATGGCGTAATCCCGTATTTCTTTCATGATCACGGAACGTATTGTTAACACTGTTTGGGCAATCTTGCAAAAAGATCAACGAATGGCGTGTGAAGACATAGTATATAATATTTCAAATACGTTGGCATTCTGCATTCTACGCGACAAATTACTGATGCATTGTGAGTGTTCCAGATGGGTACCTCATCACCTAACGAGAAAGCAATTGTCAGCCAGAGTTCAGGTGTGTCGTGAGTGGAAACAAATATTTGCAAAAGATCCAAACTTTGTAAACACAGTAATAACTGCCGATGAAACATGGGTCCACTATTTCAACCCCGTCACGATGCGCATAACGACACACAAAGGCTCGCCTCCTTTGAAAGAAGTCCGCCAAACCAAATCAGCAGGGAGGGTGATGATGATAATTTCTTTGATCATAAAGGTGTAGTCTACCAGCATGCCGTTCCTCCACAAATTACTGTCAATGCTGAGAATTACATTTCAGTCTTGAAGCGTCTGCGACGACACATATCGATTAAGCGACTGGAGCTGGTGGGCAAATGGACCCTATACCGTGATATCGCCAGCACACATGTGGCTGCTTATGTTTAGCAGTTTCTTACGAAATACAGTACTGAAATCGTGACACAGCCTTCCTACAGTCCTGACATCGCCCCGTGCGATTTCTGGTTGTTTTCAACAATGAAGGAGAAGTTCCGTGGCGCAACATTCAACACAGATGCAGACGTTATTCAAGCTGTATAGGGGTCGCTAAAGCAACTTCCACAAAATGCCTTCGCCACATGCTTTGAAAAGTGGACTGAACGATGGGACCGTTGCATATCATCCGAGGGAAGATATTTTGAGAAAGAACAACATATATTTTGCTCTATCTATTAGGGGTATGCAGAAGTTTCCGTCGTTTTCAGGAGAAATGAAATATCAGGAAACCAGTAAACATTTATTCCACGAAATATTGGCCGTTAGCATCAATGGTCTTTTTGCCATTTTTCAAGCAACACAAAATGAATGACCCTGTGATAGAAGAACTCGGGTTTTGAGCTGAAGAACGCAGTGACGAAATTTTCTACCTCTGGAACTGTGATGAACTGCTGTTGGGCTAGGTCATGTTGCATAGAGCGAAACAGATGAAAGTCTGAGGGTGCAGTGTCCAGGGAGTAAGCCAGATGCGGTAAGACCTTCCAGTGTAACTTTCCAAGGGTTGATTTCGTGGTGGCATCGAAATGGGGTCTGGCATTATCGTGTAAGAGGATGACTGGGCGGCGTCCTTTACTTCTCGATCGGCGTTTATACTCGACTGCGGCGTTCAGTTTCATCAACTGATCGCTATATCGTTGTGCAGTGATTGTTTCGTCCGGTTTCAACAGTTCGAAGTACAGCACTCCATTCATACCCCACCACACAGACAACAGCAGCTTTTCCCCGTGGATATCCTGTTTTGCAGTGGATGTTGATGGCTGGCCTGGGTTGACCTAGGATTGCTTGCGTACGGAGTTGTCGCAATAGACCCATTTTTTATCCACGGTAACAACCTTCCACAAGAAATTCTTAACTTGAAACCTCTTCAGCAACGACATGCAGATGGGAACCCACTTACCAATCTTCCGTATCTTCCCCAAAGCCTGTAGACGCCGTACCACCATCGATTGAGCCACTTTCAAACGTTTCTCCAGTTGTGTGGTCAATTGTGTGGCATCCTCTTGTAACAGCGATTCCAGCTCCTCTCTGGAGTTCTTGAGGTCTACCTGCACGTAGCTCGTCTTCCGAACTTAGATCACCTTTCTTAAACCTGGCAAACCATTCTCGACAAGTCCGCTCATCTATAACCGTTTCGCCATACGCCTGACATATTGAACCGTATGCTTAATTCGCTATTTTCTCTAAATTAAACATTAACAACAACTTTATCGATCGCCATGCTTGGCTTCATGTACGAACTGACAGCACGGGTCTCCGGCTGGTTAGACCCCTACAGCGCCCTCTAGCGGCTACGGCGGACACTTTTGCATACCCCTAATATATTCCTTCATTTTGTGTAATTTTACTCTCAGTTTTTATGGAACGGCCGTTATGCAAGTGGTAGGTATCTGACCAATTTTTGCCCCATGTTCATCGCAACGGCTATCTGCTCAAGCTTGAACTCGCTTACTTTTCCATGTTTACCTATCGTAACATTCTCCTGCACGCATACAAGAGATATGTATCGGTCCTATTTATAGCCCGTAGGAGGTTCGACTACCTCATTATTTTGGCGAGGTAGGGCACGTGTGTGGATTGGTGCTGTGCACATAGTAAATAACGCTTTCAGTAAAGAACACATAGAGATAAACTATGGTGCAAAAAAAAAAAACACTGAAAATCGCTGAAATTTAAAAATATGTTCTTGTGTTTAACATACAAACACACACACACAATAAGATATTAACAGATTAACAGACAAATTAGTCTATGCTGTTCTAAAATACCAGAGTGAGATTTTGGTTTTCCCTTTTCTGGAATCCATGAAAAATTAAGTTTTCCATGATATCGAAAGCAAAATACTGTCGTACCGTATAAACAAAAACGAGGTACCAAAAAATTTCACTTTGCAGAATTTGAATTCAGTACACGTGATGATTTTGTGTTACGACGTTTGTTCATTAAGTAATGACTCCGTGCAGGTGTCTCGTGCATGACTTGTTGCCTAGCAACCAGTCAGACTGCAAACGATTCTTTGTGCCATTGCCTTCATTTTACTGCGTAATGGAACTCCATACATCTACTTCTTCGTATTTAATTGTGTTTAAAATGGATGATTCTTTTTCAGCTTTTTCGATGGGTGTCAAACAACAATGAGTTATAAAGTTTTTAACTCGTGAAAATGTTCCTCCCTAAGAATTGCTCGCTAGATTAGCGGCAGTTTATGGTTCTTGAACTTTGGACATAAGAACTGTTCTACGTTGGGTAAGAGAATCAAAGGACAGTGGAGAAATGTTGGCCGTAAAAGATCAGCCGCAGGGTGGGAGGCCAGTAATGACAACTTGCGATTTGAATAGGGAAAAAGTCAATGAGCTCATCAGGAAAAATAGAAGATTAACTCAGAGAACCATAGAAGGTAAAATGATCATTAGTTTAGGTAGTGTCAACGACATGGTTAAAGTTTCAGGATGCAACGAAGTGTGTGCTCGTTGTGTACCACATCACCTAAAGACTGAAATGAAGAAATCACGGCCGCCCCGGTGGCGCAGTGGTCTAAGGCGTTGGCCTCTGATCATTCGTCCGTAAGGGGTCCGAGTTCTAATCCCGGTCAGGCATGGATGTTGTGTTTGTCTTACGGCACTGGCTCTCTCCCTTCCCTGGAACCAGTGACCCTAAATTAGGGACGGGCGACTGCTTATAGCCCATTTGAGTTGCTCACGGTGGTCGTTAAACCTCCAATCAAAAAAAAAAAAAAAAAAAAGAAGAAATCACGACTTGAGACATGTCAAAGGTTTCTTGCTCGCTGTGAAAAATATGGAAGAGATTTTTTCCAAAGCATTGTGACTGGTGATGGGAGTTGGGTTCACCATTTATGACCCAGAAATGAAAAATCAATCGCTGCAATACCGACACATATCTTCTCCCTAAGCGAAAAAAAATCATAACTGAAATTTCTTAATACCAGGAAATGAAAAATCAATCGCTGGAATGCCGAAATCTATCTTCTACTCGAGCGAAAACATTCTAAACTCAAATTTCTTAATACCCGGAAATGAAAAATCAATCACTGGAATGCCGACACCCATCTTCTCCTTGAGCGAAAACATTAAAAACTCAAATTTCTTAATACCTGAAAACGAAAAATCAATCGCTGGAATGCCGACGCTCATCTTCTCCTCGAGTTGAAAAAATTCAAAATTCAAATTTCTTAATACCCGGAAATGAAAAATCAATCCCTGGAATGCCGACTCCCATCTTCTCCTCGAGTTGAAAAAATTCAAAACTCAAATTTCTTAATACCCGGAAATGGAAGATCAATCGCTGGAATGCCGACACCCATCTTCTCCTCGACCGAAAACATTCTAAAACTCAAATTTATTAATACCTGGAAATGAAAAATCAGTCGCTGGAGTGCCAACAATGCCAACACCCATCTTCTCCTCGAGAGAAAAAATTCAAAACTCAAATTTCTTTATACCCGGAAATGAAAAATCAATCGCTGGAATGCCGACACCCATCTTCTCCTCGAGCGAAAAAATTCAAACCTCAAATTTCTGCCTGTAAGTTCATGCTCACTGTTTCTGGGACTACAAAGGCAGTAATCATCAGAAGTACATGGTCAAAGTTACGACTGTCAATTCTGTGAGCTACGTGCATACATTAGAAAAGGTAAAGCAAAGAATAAAATACATGCGTGTGTGTGTGGTGGTGGTGGGGGGGGGGGGGCAATGATTCTTCAACACGACAATACCAAACCTCATGCCTGTGCTTTCGATTCTGAAGCCATACGAAAAATCGAGTTTGAAGTTCTTAAACACCCGACCTGACAGCCAAGGTCCGACTGTGGTTGTTTTCTGCTCTGAAGAGACATCTGAAAGGAATTCAGTTCAACTGTGACGAAGATGCTCAAGCTGCTAAGAGGAAATAGTTCAGCGAACAACCTGAAGATGTTTACAGAGACGGGTTTAAAAAAATTGTTAAACGTTGGCACATCTGTATCGAGCTTGAGGTGGACTATGTAGAAAAATTAAATATGTGAATGGAAGTTGAAATTCTGACCTTTGTTCTTGTTGTGTTTCGAGTTGATTCCTTACAACTAGGCTTGTATATAAATATGGAGGCATTCCTTGCTGAACACTCTCTGTACTATTTTTTTCCCAGACGGTACTGGAACTCTCTCTTTTCAGATATCAATCTCTTAAATTATATATCGGCAACTCATCCGAGTCTCTGATGCTGGGAGATAGCTGAAGGAGGGAGAGCTTTGTTAACCTCGAAAACGGAAAACAAACAATAAACAATATAAAATCAAGGATAATTTCAAAAGTTTTGCACACTGTGATTTATCTGTAAAAAACGAATTTATTTCACAACAAACCTTTACAGGCCTTTGAAGTAATCTCCATGTTTCTTTATGACAGCGGCCCGACGTCTGGGCAAGTCTTCGATTCTAGTCAGGGCACCTTGTCACGTGCCTGCTCCGTAGGACGCACACGACATAAAGGCAGATAGCAGCGAGAACGAACGTCTGCGTAGCTCAGTTGGTACAGCGACTTGTCCCGGAATAAGAGGACTCGGGTTCGATCCCCGGCGGATGACAAAAATGACGGAGAAATTTACTTCCCGGATGACTCGGCCGTTAAAGATCTCGCAGTGGTGTGATGTTCTTTCCACACCGCGAGACAGAAAAAATAAGAGAATCCCTTCTTCAGCGCTTGTTCAAAAGTTTTGAACCACACAGTGCTCAAAACGTTTGAAATGACCACGCAACCTTTTAAAATTCGCTTTTTTACGCTTTCCAACCGTAGGTTGAAGAAGCATATATATTCCAGCTTTGTCCGTCTGGTTCCATTTCGATGAAATTTTAGTATCTAGTAGAGGAGCACCTGGGGACGAACCCTATTGAAAATGGAAGAAATGGGGTCAAAGGTCAGGACATAGGAACGGTATCCATTCCATTGCCCTTATGAATAATAACTTACATAAAAATGGTTCGATTTCGATGAAATTTTAGTATGTGGTAGGGGACCACCTGGGAACGAACCCTATTGAAAATGGACGAAATGTAGTCAAAGGTCAGGATATAGGAGCGGGATCCATTCCATAGCTCTTATGCGTCATAACTTGCGTAAAAATGTTTCGATTTCGATGAAATTTTAGTATGTGGTAGGGGACCACCTGGGGACGAATCCTATTGAAAATGGGTGAAATGGGGTCAAAGGTCAGTACATAGTAGCGGGATCCATTCCATTGCCCTTATGCGTCATAACTTAAGTAAAAATGCTTCATCTGCGACTAAAAAGTTAATATGTTGTTCTGGAAGTATACTGAACCAGTTCTGTTGAATATAATCGAAATAGGGTCAAAGGTCAGGACTCAGGCGCGATAATTTATTCCACACCCATTATCTTCATAACTTGACTAAAAAGGCTTCTATTGCGACAAAATTTTATCATGTTGTTCTGGAGGTTCAGTGAACCGGTTGTTTTTTAATATCATCGAAATGGGGTCAAAGGTCAAGGCACAGGAGCGAGATTTATTCCACAGCCATTATCTTCATAACTTGAGTAATAATTTCTGGTACGTTGTAAAGCGTATTATAATCAGTGTATTGCATGATTTTACTAACTTGTTTAAATTACTCTCAATTGCATATTAGCGTTTTATTCTGAAGCTGTTATACCGTCGATTTATGTATTCATCACAACTGTACTTAAAGTATAATTTCTTATTTCGCAAAGTTTTTAAAATTATAATAAGAAAATGATGTGCTGCTGCATAAAAAATTGTGACTTTGCAGAATTTGAATTCGGCACATGTGGTGCGAAAGGAAGGTTCGGTCCCAACGAAACTATGTGCAGTACAGCGTACCTGAACACCCCAACAGGTGTCGTAATGGCTACAGAATACGGGATGGAAGGAACTCAGAAATGGACTGTACCCAGTGATGGTCTGTACACGTAAGTACGGAATACATTTGATTTCGTTGTTGATCTTACAGAGAATGTTCTAGAAAAAGGGGGGGACGAAAGGGACACTGCGAGAGGAAAAATGATTTCATTTCTTCCCATGCAAATGTGTGCATATGTTTGTTTACATACAATGTAGCTGTATACTTCATGATTTGTAATCCTGTCATACCACAACTTCTTGTCCAGCAATGTGCATCGTCTTCCACGCTACAGCGTTGCAAAGTAACGCACCACCATTGCAAAGCATGGCATTTGATGTTGCTGACAGCGGAGATGCTGAGCAAAACACTTTCAGTTCAGAATCATTATAAATTGGGAAGACCATGAAACTCAAACAGAAACCGGCGTGAATCAGAGCCAAGCATCGGCAGGATGAAAAATGCTTTACTCCTCAAAACACTAAACGAACTGAATTTTTGAGATGTCAAAGTGAGAAAAATTGCGTCTGAAAGCAGATGTCGCTCCAATAGCACATTGTCGATAATTTATAGTTTCAGTATGTAATACCAGATGTCGCATTATTCTGTAGAAAAAGCTTCAGTATGAAGTTTCAAACTAACCGTCAAATAGGACAGTCTAAAGCAAGCCATGAAGGGAATAACAAGTGTGCCGGAGAAAAAGTTATTTAACGCGAAAAATCAAAGTAAAAGTTATTAAGGTAGTGTTTTGAAAAACAGATTGAGCAGAATATGTTCTCCAGCATCACCCCACGGCCTATCACCTGCCTGCGTTATGCGGACGACGTATTTTTCATGTGGCTTCACGGAAAAGAGACGTTTCCAATTTTCCTTGATAAAATCAATGATATGCATCCTACGATCAATTTCACGATGGAGCTTGGGCACAACAATGTTTTACCTTTTCTGGATGTTTTATTGAGCAAATTGCCTGACAGCCGCCTCTGTGCACAAGTCTACTATAATCCCACGTCCGCTCCCAACTTGATGCTCCGCAGATCTTTCTGTCCAGCACAATACATTCTAACGATTATTCCGACCTACACATGTAATACCACCGACAGAATAAATAACCAACATTACCAACACCTACCGAATATTTTAGTCACGATCTTATCACAGACACAAGACAGGGCATAAGTAGTTCTACGTTTAAACACAGCGGGAGAATCCACTTAGGCCTCATCGGGGTTTTTTATGTACCTGATGTATGTAACAACACAAGACTGATTGGATGTGTAAGTTGATCCATCAAATAATATTGGTCCATAAAATGAATTTGAAATATCGCGTACTAGTTTGGTTTGCATGCAAGATGAAATGTTGATGAATGAAGTACCTTCAGTTTTGTTTTCGTAACAGTTCGGCACTTTGACAAAAAACTTTTCGGATCAGTTCTATCTCTTTCTCAAAATCTTGAAGTAGTTTTGAATGACAAGCTATGAAATATGCAGTACTAAAAATATACACAATTGAGAAATTTGTTCTTCCGAAGCTTCACGGATTTGATAGAGGTGCTGAAACTGGGTCCTTTTTAACAAATTCTGCCTCTACACAACATTTATGAGCTTTACTTGCATCATGAATCTTTAGGCTTTCCAGTTTAAAAAGTGCTGCATAGCCATCTGAATTTTTTACGAAGGGAACAATATGCAAGGTGTTTCTTGGGTCAAATTCAAGCCATGCAAATTTTTCAAACCAAGAACTTTGGATCGCTCGCTTACCAGTTTTCTTGCTTTCAAATTTCTTTCTTCCTGACTGCTGTTTCGTACTGGAACTAGAAACTGCATGACTGAAATTTTCACCGGTTCCAGCATCATTGATTTCCCATTCATCCTGTTTATGTTCAGAACGTAAAACGATAGTCTCACTTGGGTCAGATGAGTCACATGAAACAAAGTTTGAGCTGTCTCAATTTTGCACTTTTGTTACAGGCCTTGGTGATGAGTTATATTTCAACTCCCTGTGAGGAGGGTTCATTGATGCTTCGCTTGCAGAGTTTTTGTATCGGGGATTTAACCCGGATTTTCCCTGACCGGAACAGATAAATATATAGAATATGAATAAAGTATCGACTAAAGTTATAACAGTGAGGAAAGTGTTTATTCAGTTGATATGAGGCAGGTAGAAAGTATTCCCCGTCATTTCCATTCATTCGCTTTTGTAATCCGTCTTCGTTTCTTTTGCCCTTCTCTATGTTTTACACTAACGCGTGAGATCTTTCCACCTCGCTCTCCGCTGACTTCCAACAGACTCCCTTACAAAAAAAAGAAGTTCCCTTGACCGCGGAGAAACGCCTAAGGCCTGTTTCCTTCTTAAAAAGCGCCGATACCCCTTTTTTTCCTTCCTCAGTGACCCCCTATAGCTCATTATCTCCTTACTCCCCCACACATGACGAAAACTATAAATCCAACTTTCCCTCTGATAGGACGCTGAGAAGTGCGAGCCGGTCCTCTGACCAGTAGATGCATCGAAAATGGCGGGGAAAAGTGATAAAAACATTGATGTCCAGGTTACACTTCACTCACGACAGAATCGTCAAATACAGAATTGCTTTTCTTCGAAAAAGGAAAAGGAAAAAGGCGAACAAGTTTCTTTGAGACACGATAATCGGAGAAAGCCCTTTTACTGACTCCACGGCAACTGGAGCACTGAAAAACCGTTTTGCCAAATAAGGTTCTGTCTTCTGTGAATAAGTAATCCGTTCGGCGGCGATGGCAGGACGCTGATGACCAATGAGCTTCATTTATCCAACTCTGGTATTGGTGATGTCATGACCCATGATGTTCGCTAGGCGTCTATAGGTGGAAGTTCACGGGTTCACCGCTTAGACCTCTTGGTGTTTCAGCTCTGACGCCAAAGATGTATGGATTCGCAACGGGACGCTCTACATAAATCAGTATTTGATCTCTCCAGTTTCCCTTCGATCTGACATTAAAGTATTGAGAAGCGTACTCTACGAAAATAAATCAGAAAAAAGTAAATGTGACAGAACTTTTTCGTTAGCCTTATTCATGAAGAAGAAAAACTGGTCGCCAGGTAGAAAAACTTAGCTGCCATTGGCAACCGAGTAACCGCTTATTTGCATTCATTCCTTAAATTTCAGATCTTGTGGGCAGCGGATGGCCTAGTGGTCAACATTCGTGATTCTCAGGATCGATCCCAGGCAGAAAGAATACTCGAACCACTACCCAGCAAAAACACAAGTGCTGGGAAACTTCTGGCCATCAGCTGGCAGTAATGGATCACTGCTGGCTGAAATCTGCCACTCACGGCCCTTTAGCGGTCAGTTGGTGGCAGCGCTATCAGTTGGCGAGCCATTGATGGCCCTGCAGCATCGCCATGAATTGTGGGCCTCCAAGCAAGTGCCACTAGTGGCCCATTGCTGGCAAACCAATGCAACCAACAGCAGGTGGAAGCACCAGGACTGCGCATGAGCAGAAGCAACACTTGCTGTGTCTCTCATGGTACCAGTTAGTTGAAGACGACGCTATCGCCATCGTGTTATTTTAGTGGATGTCAAGAAAAAAAATCCATATGTAGAGAGGCGAATTAATTTCCTAATGAAATTCCACGTCGGCGAAGATATCAGATTAGGGCATGAAATATTAGATTACAGCCATGAAATGCACTCACACCATTCCCATGAATAACAATTCATGGAATGGAGTGGGTGAATAACAAAAAAAATTTGAAACCGCTTAAAACAAATGTCCTGGAAAAACATTAAAAAAACGTGTGTTGGAAAAAAAAAAGAATTATACGCGTACAAAACTTATTAATTATTTGAAAGAAAAAAAAAGCAACGATATGTGGATATAATGTACTTATCCATGGGTTGAATACACAAGACTGGGAGGAATTCGCTTCTAAAAATAACGAGAAGTAAAATAAAATATCTTTCCTCTTTAAAACAAATGTAGCTTCGGACAACGGAAAGGAAAGATACAACGTTAAAATTGTAACAGAATGTGACATGAACCCGGGTAAATATATATTAATTCAACAATAGCCTTTCAAGACTACAAGGGCAGTACAAAACTTTGGAAAGCGACTCCAAGTTAGTACACTCCTTGAAAATACGTGAAGTTCCCTTTAGGTAAAAAAAAAAAAAAAAAAAAAAAAACTATCGTTACGTTGAAAAAATAAATTTATGAATTATATGAAACTGACTTTTATGAAAAATACCTCGCAATATTGTAAAATGAGAGAGGGAACCATTCGATTACACATTCTGCACGAAACAGACAGCTTCAAGCACACGCTCGTGCGTGGCAAATTAGTCCGGTCAGTAGAGAGCTAAGCGGCCATGGTTCGTATCTACCCAGGTCCAAACGGGAGTTTTTCTGGTCTGTTGAGAAAATTTCCCCGGCGCAGTGCTATAATTAACAAGTTTTTTTTTTTTTATTGGAGGTTTAACGACCACCGTGAGCAACTCAATGAGCTATAAACAGTCGTCCGTCCCTAATTTTAGGTCACTGGTTCCAGGGAAGGGAGAGAGCCAGTGCCGTAAGACAAATACAACATCCATGCCTCACCGGGATTTGAACCCGGACCCCTTACGGACGAATGATGAGAGGCCATCGCTTACACCCATGCGCCACCGGGACGGCAATTTAACAAGTTTCGTGAGGGTAGAAAAAAAAAAGTTACAGCTTTGGGAAACTACGGTTATCCTTGATTTTTTTTTTTTTGTGTGTGTGGCTACTACTGGGAAATTGGCGGACAAATTCTGCTAGCCACCAGTTACGTCACGTGGTTGCCGGCTGCCACTATCGGCAAACTAGCGGACCACATTTGGCTAGCCATCATCTCTGGCACGTGCTTACAGGGTCGCTGAATTGACACTTGTGGCAGCTACTACCTGTGATTGACAACTGATGGCCCTGTTGTGGCACATGACAACTGATAGAGTGCCAACTGTTGCCCTGAACTGCTGGCTCTTCTATTGACCGCCCGGACATTTTATTCACGGTTCGGCAGCGGCAACATAGTGCTGGGCCATTGCTGGCAGTGCTGGCTGACAGCAATGGCCCGGTGCTGGTCCAGCAAGACTGTTTTTGCTGGATAAATATCCACCGTGCGTTGGATTGGCACGTCGAACTCCGGCTACCCCCCCCCCCCCCCGGTTATAAATAAGGGCGTTTTTCTCCCCGTTTCTATCTCGCTTCCGTGTGACTTTTCTATCTGGCACTCTGGCCTAATTCTCCTAGCTTTCTACTTCTAAGGGTTGTTTAAGACCTGGGTTCAGACACTCTCTTCCTGAAATCCTGTACTTGAATCACAAATCTTGTACTTAGTATTTTGTGTCTGTGACAATAGCTGGAGCTGCGCAGTAGTAATATTATGTACTAGCCTATAACCCGTCCTAGGACGGTTGTTTTTAAGTTTTAAGGTGGTTCCACCTAAAATTTCTGTTTTATGTTTCCAATGGTAAAACTTCTTTACATATTTTCTTCGCAATTAATTTACTCCCAAGGAGGAAAATTTGCACATCGATAAAACTAACTTTAAGTTATAGCATGGGATACTCAATACTTGCTAAAACATAACCATGATTATATTAAAAATCAATCATTTTTCTTTGAGTAATGTTCAGATCTGATAATAGATGGCGCGAACTGTACACTGATGTCGTCAGTAGACAAACAAATGTTGGATTGCTTAGTTATGGTTATGTTTTAACAAGTATTAAGTATCCCATGCTATAACTTAAAGTTAGTTCTATTGATGTGCAAATTTTCATCCTTGGGAATACATTAATTGCGAAGAAAATATGTAAAGAAGTTTTACCATTGGAAACATAAGGCACAGATTTTAGGTGGAACTACCTTAAATACAATAAATATTAATATATAAGGGATGTTTCCCGTCCTAAGAAGGTGAAATTTTTAATTGAAGCAGATTGAAAACAAATCAAATAGACGCCGGCTTTTTTGTAAGGAAATATAGTAAAAATTCATATAGCAAGAACTCATTCATGTTAAAACTGAAAATTATATGCTATTTATTTCCGTTTTTCAAAAGACCTCGCGATAAATAAACATTGTGTGCGAAATATTGGCTGTTTAACAATTTCCCTTGTAGTCCAGTTTTTTTGTGCAAACTTACCTCAAGAACTTTTGCTTTGATTTTTTTTATTGGAGGTTTAACGACCACCGCGAGCAACTCAATGTGCTATAAGCAGTCTCCCGTCCCTAATTTAGTGTCACTGGATCCATATCCAAAGAAGGGAGAGAGCTAGCGCCGTAAGACAAACACAACATCCTTGCCTCACGGGATTCGAACCCGGACCCCATTCGGATGAATGATCAGAGGACATATCTTAGACCATTGCGCCCCCGAGCGGCTTTGATATTTTGCGTTAAATAACTTTTTCTCCGGCACACATGTTCACGGCTTGTTTTGGACTGTCCTACTCTGTGGTTAGTTTGAAACATCATACCGAAGCCTTTTCTACAAAATAATGCGACATCTGGTATTACAAATCGGAACTATCTAAATTATCGACAATGTGCTGTTGGGGCGACATCTATTTTTAGATGCAATTTTGCTCACTTCGACATTGCAAGAGATCAGTTTTTATTGTATGTTAGGGCGTTTAGATAGCCCGATATATATATATTTTTTGATTGGAGGTTTAACTACCACAGTGAGCAAATCAATGGGCTATAAGCAGCCGCTCATCCTTAATTTAGGGTCACTGATTCCAGGGAAGGGAGAGAACCAGTACCGTAAGACAAACACAACATCCATGCCTCACCGGGATTCGAACCCGAACCCCTTTCGGACAAATGATCAGAGGCCATCGCTTAGACCACTACGCCACCGGGGCGGCCCCGATATTTTGCAAAATGTTTAATATAATCAGCACTAAACTTGGAAAGTTAGTTAAATTAAAAACGTAAAAAGAAGCTAAAGCGTACAAATTAATATTCGAACTGTGCTAAATTAAATTAATATGCCAGCGCAACTTGCCGTGATATTAAGATTTCAATTCGAATTTTGTAGATCGGATAAATAGCACTCGAGTCATTGATAAACTAGTGTTTCTAAATTAGCACTCGATCACCCTGACATCTCAATGTGATTGCGTGCAAACTCAACTTGCTGTGATATTAAGAATTCAATTCGAGTTTTGTAGATCGGAAAAATAGAACTCGGGTCATTAATAATCCAATGTTTTTAAATTAACACCCGATCACCTTGACGTCTGAAAGTGATCTCGTGCTATTATATAGCAGGCAAAATCGCGAGAGCGCACACGAATTGATTGATAAGTGATGACGCAACAATGCAGAAATTTGTGTGACGTCAAGCGTTACAGAGAGACGGATCTGGGTGTTTATATTATTAATTAGACGCATATAGCCATGATTACTCGACCCTTGACATATAGCACCGACCAATAGTACAGCAACAAAATACAAACGGCACATCGG
This sequence comes from Macrothele yani, assembly GCA_039090855.1. NCBI lineage: Eukaryota > Metazoa > Arthropoda > Arachnida > Araneae > Macrothelidae > Macrothele > Macrothele yani. Next base: position 153,467,218 of record CM077001.1, on the reverse strand, counting down.
TGTTCCATTCATCAACGTTCCGGTTGTCGGGGTTGGATCAGTCGATGTCTTATCTTGTGGATGTTTTGTGGGGCTGGTATCATATCTTGTCGATGTCTTGTCTTGTGGGTGTTTTGTGGGGCTGGTATCATATCTTGTCGATGTCTTGTCTTGTGTATGTTTTGTGTGGCTAGTATCATATCTTGTCGATGTCTTGTCTTGTGTATGTTTTGTGTGGCTGGTATCATATCTTGTCGATGTCTTGTCTTGTGGTTGTTTTGTGAGGCTGGTATCATATCTTGTCGGTGTTTCGTTCATATACTTTATGGTTTTCAGGGCTGTATTAGTTCTGGCAACGTTTGTCTTTTAGCGTTCTGTCGTGTTGGTGTATCGGTCATCGGCGCTTTGTTTTTGCAGGTTGTATTAGTTGGTGTTCTGTCCCATTGGTGCTTTATCGTATTGTGTTTTCGGTCATCGACGTTCTGAGTTTCGGGGTTGTATTAGTAAAGGTTATGTTGTTCCGATTTTTATGTCATCGCTTTTAAAATTTTGGGTTGTATGAGTTGGTGTTTAATCCTCTTGACATTTGTCCGTTTAATGTTCTGTCGCGTCGGTGTTTCGGTCATGGACGTTCTGGTTTCCGGGGCTGTATTAGTCCATGATCGGTTCCATCGATATTTGTACTTTCGTGTTCTGACGTGTCGGTTATCGACATTGCGATTTTCGGAGTTTTATTAGTCGAAATTTAGTCCTGTTGACGTTTATCTCATTAACATTCTGAAGTTTCGGTGTCATGGGCGTTCTGCTTTGCGGTATGATTTGATGTTCCGCAGGACGCACACGACATAAAGGCAGATAGCAGCGAGAACGAACGTCAGCGTAGCTCAGTTGGTAGAGCGACTTGTTCCGGAATAATTGGACTCGGGTTCGATCCCCGGCGTGGGCCAAAAAATGACGGAGAAATTTACTTCGTTATAATGGCGCTCGAACTTTCCGGATGACCCGGCTGTTAAAGATCTCGCAATGGTGTGATATTTTTTTCACACCGCGAGATAAGAAAAATAAGAGAATCCCTTCTTCAGCGCTTCGAAAAATAAAATGTGTGATGTTGCATTTCACACACCAGATTGACTGGGAGTTGTCAAGTGCACGTTCTACAATGGAGGGCTGCCTGCAACGATTCATGGTCACGGCTGACCCGTGGGCCATGCCCCAGCCCTCTTTCGGGGGGGGGGGGTGACGTGCCTGCTACGCAGGACGCACACGACATAAAGGCAGATAGCAGCGAGAACGAACGTCTGCGTAGCTCAGTTGGTAGAGCGACTTGTTCCGGAATAAGTGGACTCGGGTTCGATTTCCGGTGTGGACCAAAAATGACGGAGAAATTTACTTCCTTATACCACGTTTGTGTCATCAGCGTTCTGTCGAGTAGATATCATCGGCGTTCCGCTTTTCGGGATTATTTAATGTTTTGGGCTGGCGACGTTTCCTTTATTAGTATTCTGTGGTGTTGGTGTCATTGGCTTTCTGCTTTCCGGGATTAGTTGATATTTTGTCCTGTCGATGTTTGTCTCACAAGTGTTCTGTGGTGTGGGTGTCATTAGCGTTTCTTTTTTTTTTTGTGATTATTTGATGTTTTGTCCTGTCGATGTTTGTCTCATGAGTGTTATGGGGTGTCGGTGTCATTCGTGCTCCACTTTTCGGGTTTATTAGATGTTTTTTGCTGTCTACGTTTGTGTTATTAGTGTTCTGTCTTGTCTGTGCCATTGGCGCTCCGCTTTTCTTTATTATTTGATGTTTTGTCCTGTCAATGTTTGTCTCATCAGTGTTCTGTCTTTTCTGTGTCGTTGGCGTTCTGCTTTTGGGGATTATTTGATGTTTTGTCCTCTCCAAGTTTGTGTGATCAGTGTTCTGTCGTGTCTATGTCATTGGCGTTCCGCTGTTTCGGATTAGTTGATGTTTTGTCCTGTTGGATTATCCCATTCGTGCTTTGTTGTGTCGGTGTTTTGGTCTCGGCCGTTATGGTTTGCAGGGGTATTATTAGCTGATGTTCTGTCCTGTGTAGATTTGTCCGTTTGGCGTTCTGCCGTGTCGATGTTTCAGTCATCGGCGTCATGATTTTCTCGGTTGTGTTGGTCGATGTTTACTGTTGTCGACATTTGCCCCATTAGTGTTGTGTTGGTGTTTGTTCATTGGTGTTCTGCTTTTCGGGATTGTACTAGTTGATGTTTTTGTCATGTTGGTGTAGCTCATTAGTACTTTCTCAGGTCGGTGTTTCTGTTATCGGCGTTCTGGGTTTTGGGTTTCTGTTCATCGATGTTTTGTCCCGTCGGTTTTTTCTGATAGCGACAACTTTGGTATTGTGATTGTTACCGTGAGAAATGATAGCGCCCCAATTTCTCAACGTCCTACTTCGAATAAATTTCGTATATCAAGCCTCAGTGTGACGAGTATTATGAAGAACACACACACACACGCACATACGCACACGCACGCACGCACACAGACTGCGGCATTCTCCTACCTCATGAAAATATTCCATAAACTGAAAAAGCTTCCACTTATAGGCTCATTCGCAATATTACGCACATTTGTTGTAACAAGTTAAAGCTATGTGTGCAGCGTTTAGGAATGATCTGGCTTTTTCAGTAATAGACTTCCTCATAGCTATAGGTTATAATTGTTCTTCCAGATTTTCTAAACCACGGCATAACTGTTCTTCCAGATTTTCTCATAACAGGGCATACTTACTTTTTCAGACTTCTCAAACCCAAGGCATAATTGTTCTTCCAGACTTCCACGTAAGCAGTGTATAATTGCACCCCCAAACTTTCTCATAGCCAGGTCGTAATTTTTCTTCCAGATTTCCTAATAGCAGTGGCATAATTGTTCTTCCAGCCTCTCAAATTAGGGCATAATAGTTCCTCCAGTTTTCCTCATAACCAGGGCATAATTGTTCCTCAAGTTTTTCTCATAAACAAGGCCTAAGTTTTCCAGACTTGCACGTATAATGAACAAAGTCCTCCGCTGGACGTGTAGTGCAGGGAAGCTTACGTTAAGTCACGTTAGGGTTATTGGAACGTTACTCGACGTAGCTAAAGTGTACCTAATCTTCAAAGTGCTAGAGTTTGTTTAGGTAAGACTCGCACGTGCAATAAATTCATTGAATATGGAACTTCTTTTTACTCAGCGTTCCTCATTATCTTGAATATCAGTACTATAGTACATAGTAACGCTGTACTAGTGATCCGATTTATTGGCGTAGAAAATAAACACATAAGCGTTTCCAAGCTTTCGCACATCAACCAGATGGCTTTTTCAAGGAAGTTAGACAGAAACTTCAAACTGAAAAATAGAACGCCTAACAATTTGAACGCGGGAACTTGACAATAAATAGATGCGACGTTATGTTCATTTAAAGATACGAGGCATCACGTTGGTTGCACGCGGGATCCTGGTAGAGAAAAGGTGTTACTTGAATAATTGGTTCCAAATTCGTGGCAACTCGAGCGAGACACAATCATTGCAAGCATCGTTGTTGGTAATGATCTCCAAGGTTTCCCGAATGGTTGTACATTTAGGGGTAGAGTAGCTAGCTAATAAAAAAAAAGAAATTAGCTAGCTACTCTACCCCTAAATGTACAACCATTCGGGAAACCTTGGAGATCATTACCAACAACGATGCTTGCAATGATTGTGTCTCGCTCGAGTTGCCACGAATTTGGAACCAATTATTCAAGTAACACCTTTTCTCTACCAGGATCCCGCGTGCAACCAACGTGATGCCTCGTATCTTTAAATGAACATAACGTCGCATCTGTTTATTGTCAAGTTCCCGCGTTCAAATTGTTAAGCGTTCTATTTTTCAGTTTGAAGTTTCTGTCTAACTTCCTTGAAAAAGCCATCTGGTTGATGTGCGAAAGCTTGGAAACGCTTATATGTTTATTTTCTACGCCAATAAATCGGATCACTAGTACAGCGTTACTATTTACTACTTAATTGGTGTATTGTTCCTCGTTACAAATCAGTACTATAACTTCGGTTTTAGTACATTAGTACCTTGAAGGCTCCTTATTAGAGCGGTAAACACAATATAACCTATACTTAACGTAGACACTTAATGAAAGAGACTTAACGGCCAGACAGAGGTCTGGCAATAATATGAACTGAGAAAACGTACTCACTTTAAACCTTTTATTGGAGAGCTCCTGGTATTATCAAACACACACTCAACAAATCACACGACTACTGAATATCCGAACTTTCGTAGAATCGCATAACAATAATTAAGAAGAACCTATCACATAAAACGAAGCTTCTTGGTATAGTTGAGCGCGCCTATATATACTGCATACCACCACGTCATGACTTACACTCGTTGCCACATATCATTCAGCGGGAGAAATAACATCTCGTCAAGTGAGAAGATAATTTGCATAGGAAAATAAAATAACAACAGATAGTAAAATCAAAAGGAAACTGAATCTAGAGTATACGTTACACACGCATCTAGAGTATACGTTACACACGCAAGCAGGATATAATATAGTATACGTTACACACGCAAGCAGGATATAATCTCCACTCCCCCAGACTTCCTCATAGTCAGATTGTAATTGTTCTTCCAGATTTGCTAAACCACGGCATTATTGTTCTTCCATATTTTCTTGTATCCACGGCATAATTATTCTTCCAGACTCCTCAAAACCAGGGTGCGATTCTTGATCTCAAAGACTACAATCTTCTGACGATAAGATATATTAAGATAATACAACGTAGTTTGTCACAAATATTCTTTTTATATAGGACAGACCAGTAGAGCCTTGCGTTTTCGATTGAAGGAACACAAGACCTATATTCCGAACTGTGACCTAAAGAAGTCATCAATGGCTAAACACTGTTACGAAAAGGACCATAAATTTCTCTTTGAAGAAGCAAAATTCATTGACACGTCAGATACAACCACCAAATTTGACATTTGGAAGTTTTCCATATATATCAGAAGTCTTCGAAACTTGTTAATGACATGGCATCCACCCCATATCTATCAAGCGCGTGGAAGCAACTAACCAAAACCCGTGGCTGTAAACACCATTTATGATATCATATACAATTTGAATATTTACGTGCCATTCGTCCTGATGAAGCTCCGTTAATGCCCAGGGTGTGATTGTTCTTCGAGATTTTCTCATGACCAAAGCATATTTATTTTTACTGATTTCCACGAAATCAGAGTACAATTGTTTTTCCAGATTTCCTCATAGCCTGAGCTTAAGTAATTTTTCGGACTTATTCATTACCAGAGCATAATTGTTCGTCCATATTTCCTTTTAACCAAAGCATAATTGTCATTCCAGACTTCTTTGTAACCCAGCGTAAAACTGTTTTCCAAGACTTTCTTATAGCCGTGCTATAATAATTCTTTCGTACTTCCTTATCATCAGGGCATAATTAGGCTTCCATAATTCCTCATAATTCTTCGTACTTCCTTATCATCAGGGCATAATTAGGCTTCCATAATTCCTCATAATTCTTCGTACTTCCTTATCATCAGGGCATAATTTAGATTCCATAATTCCTCATAATCCTTCGTACTTCCTTATCATCAGAGCATAATTAAGCTTTCATAATTCCTCATAATTCTTCGTGCTTCCTTATCATAAGGGCGTATTTAGGCTTCCATAATTCCTCATAATTCTTCGTACTTCTTTATCATCAAGACATAATTAGGCTTCCATAATTCCTCATAATTCTTCGTACTTACTTATCATCAGAACATAATTAGGCTCCCATAATTCCTCATAATTCTTCGTACTTCCTTATCATCAGGGCATAATTAGGCTTTCATAATTCCTCATAACCAGCGTATACTTGATGCTTCGGTATTCCTCATAACCCATCATTCTTCCAGGCTTAATGAATTTGCAAAAATTGTATAACGGAGGAAGTGCATGAACTGTTTTAGGTAAAAACATAATGTTGAAAAATGCAGTACATTTTTTTCTGTTAAAAGGGGTTAAAAGCAAAATAAAAGTTTGAAATGCAAGTTTTCGTTGTTACGCAAATCCTGTATATACCTTTTTACAGCATACTTTTCTATTGTCTCTTTTAGCGTGCTTGTAAATGGAGCTGGTGGAGGACGTGGTATAAATAACACTCAAGAAAGTTTTGGCTCTTTAATGCGTGGTACCTTCAACTGGTCGGCAGGTGAAATTATTCATATTTTGGTAGGCCATCAAGGAACAAGTGCATGCTCGGAAGTAAGTTTACGACTTTTTATCAAAACTTAACGATTGTAACTATTACGCAAAGTTCTGTGAGCTAGTTAGGTTTTCAGAAAACATGTGGTAACGTATTTATTTTGTCGATGGGGAGGTGAGTGAAATGAAATGTCACAGATGGATTGAACCATTAACAGTGTACAAACCATCCGCCCATACAAGGTGGTGCTGCTGTCACTGGTTCAATTTGCAAGATAGGGGCTTCTGTGAGAGTCAGCTTCAAAACAGGTATCAGAGAAGTTATTCGTGTTTTGCAAGCAAAACTAACTTCATTAAGAGACATTCACCCTAAACTGATTTCTGCGTACGGAGAAAACAGGTTGTCAAAGAATCGAGCGTGTTTTGGGTAAAATGTATTCAAAACGGGAGATGCTAACATCAAAGGCACACATCAGGCGGCCAGGCCATCAACGAGCAAGGCAGAATACATTTCGCCTATTTATGTTTTTTGCGTTAAGGCCATCTTTTTTGAAAACGGACAAGTGAAGTTATGTGAAATTGGACAACAGGCCATCCTGTCGAAGCTTCAGGAACTCCTCTTGTCTAAGTCTCACGAACCCATCTCTCATCTTGCCCAAGTCTCACGGACCCATCTCTCATCTTGTCGAAGTCTCACGAACTCATCTTGTCGAAGTCTCACGAACTCATCTTGTCGAAGTCTCACAGATTCATCTTGTCGAAGTCATTTTGTCAACTCATTTTGTCGACCCATCTTGTCGAAGTCATTTTGTCGACCCATCTGTCGAAGTCGGTGTGCCGTTAGTAATGGCTTTAGGTACGGATTCTTTCTGTGGCGGAATTAATGAAATTATGAAATATGTGGATAAGTAAGAATCTCAGTGAGTTTATGGATTTTGTGGATAAACAGTTCATGTTTTCTTCTTTCTTCGTGTATAACTTCAACTTTCTCTGGTTGTGGGGAACAAAACTTTGTTACCTTATTTTTCTGAAACCCCTCGTATAAACTAAATGTTCACTTTTCGGTGAATCATGAGGTAACTGAACCATATTCTGCAAGCAATAAATTGTTTTAGTACTCACAGGATATCATGAGTCTTGTGCGTTGTAAAATAATTGATTCATATTCTCTGAAAAATAATTGCATCATTTTTTTACTTTGGTATAAAGGAACAACGTTTATAAATGCAATTATTTATAACTTAATGTCTGCTATAGTTTCGCTTGGAACTTATTATCCAGCATCTTATACACTAAAGAGAAATTGAATTAGAGACAGCTGGCATTATGCAAATGTGGCTCTGTGGGCGGCCCTGTAAACGGAAACGACATGACGTATGCAACGATCCGACAATATAAGGAGTGATGCGACGGTAATCAGTAAGAGTCGGACGCAGTATAGGTAAGACGAAGGATCTAAGCACATTTGATCGTGGGCAAATTGTCGGGGCCCGACGAATGGGTAACTCCATCTCGGAAGTCGTGAAGGCACTGGGATTTTCACGAGCCACTGTGTCACGGGTGCACCGTGAGTACATCAAATCCGGCAAAACTTTCCCTGCAAAGGCCAACTGCCGTGGACAACAGCATCTGGATGAGCTGGGTCATCGTCGGATAGCGCGCTTTGTAACAGCGGATAGACGGGCCACAGTGCAAGAAATCACTCGGCAATTTAACGCTGGTGCCCAAAGACGTGTAAGCAGCCACACAATCTAGAACCATCTCCTCGCTATGGTGTACAGAAGCCATCGTCCGACGAGGGTACCGCTGCTGACCGCACATCACAGGGTGCAAAGATTAGCATGGGCGCAAGAACATCGCCACTGGACCCTAGCCATGTGGAAAAATGTTGCCTGGACTGATGAGTCGAGATTCACGTTGGTACATGCGGATGGCAGGATACGATTACGGTGCAAACCACATGAAGCGATGGATCTTTCTTGCCAGTAGGGTACTCTTCAAGCTGGTGGGGGTGGCATTCTCGTCTGGGGACTGTTTACGTGGACTGAAATGGGACCCCTGGTACGTGTGACATCGTCCCTCACAGGTCAACGTTACCGGGATATCCTGGGCGAACATTTCCTTTCGTTTGTGCGTCTTCAACACTCCACTGGGGACGTCATTCTGCAACAAGACACTGCAGCTCCCGAAATGTATCCGAATGGTTGGATGAACACTCCACCGACGCGACCTTGCTTCCTTAGCCAGCTAGGTCACCTGACCGCAATCCCATCAAGCACATCTGGGATGCCATCGAGAGAGATGTTCGAGGCTCTGACCCCCTCCATCAAATCTTCGTGAACTGTTGGAGCTTGTTCAGGGGTCGTGGATCCGTATGGCTTTCCAACGCTTCCAGTGTTTTGTTGAGTCCATGTCGAGACGAATCGCCGCCGTCATCAAGGTAAAAGGTGGTGCTACACGTTACTAGACAGGTATCTCTAATTCAATTGCTCTTCAGTGTATATGACCCTGAGCTATCTTTAAATGTATGATTGCTTCTTAACTATATGATCAACTTCCTGAAACTCTTGGGGAATCTATCACATCCAGGGTCAGTGTGGCCTGTAGTACATAGGGTAGACACAAAGATCCCTTTGATTCAGGATGAAAGATCGCCAGTCGTATATAAAAAAGAACTGAACTCAATAAATCTGCCATAGGTCAGCACTGTTGGAAAAATTACCGCCACCATTTTTTGTTTAATGACGCAGAATTGCTAGAAAGAGCTAGATCAGTGCCCAATCTTGAAGTTTTAGAAGTGTTCCAAAGACGTCCTTCTCTGGTGAATGGTTTATTTCGCTCGCCATATCCGTCGAGCGCTTGTAGAGCACTCACGAAAACCGATAACCACCACGTCATATGTGGCACGTTAAACGAACAGCCGTCGTCACAAGGAATCAACACGCCATAGTCCAGCGGAAGTTGGACCAAGCGAAACTATGACAGACGTTAAGTAATAAATAATTGCATTTATAAAAGTTTTCTGGTTATATTTAAATGAAAATTATGTCCGTGAAATTTCTGTAGTTCATCATTTTAAATAATTGCACCATGTTTTAGATTCTCAAAAAATTGCAATGCCATGAAAGAATCGCGCTATTCTAATGAAATGCATGTCACAGATTCCTCGTGTTACAGCAGATAACTGATTACGAGGGTTCAGTTAGTAGAAAAGCATTGGGGAGGGAGCACATCAAATATTCAACAAGTGGGTTGTGCAAAAGCACCACCACGCCACTCACTCAAGTGGCTAATCATTGATAGGAACTTTTTTTGCGTGTTTTCACTTGACTTCTTACGGATTCATAGCTATTATGTATTAACGTTACAGCTTATTTTATTTGAACTTGTAGTACTGGAGTTAACTAAATAAAGCTTTCAAGTCCCAAATGTTATGGATATGCGCATAATATAAACTTATATACACATTATCTTGTAGATATGTACACTATATTAACAAAAGCATTCGAACACTACCAAATATTTGCGCAAGTGCAAAGAACGGTTGCGCTGTGAGTGAGGAGGTACGTATACAAAACTTAGATGTTCTGTCGTGTTATAACTAACTTTGAAGCGGATAGGCTGCGTGTACGTGAACTTTCCGAGAACTACCGCTGGAAGGTGGGGGGGTGTCATAGGATATCATTTGAATAAGGTTTCCATATTGAGCACTTCAGCCAAATTAAACAAACCAAAATCACCTGTAAGTGAGGTCGTGAAGAGATGGAAGCAGGCTGCAGTGTAAATACAGGAAAAAAAATGTTCAGGAAGGGCCCACAAACTCACGAAACGTGACAGGAAAGCCGTGGTAAGAAATGTTAAAAGATCTTGTTCTTGCTCTGCCGTTTCAATCCCTTCTGAAGTAGGAAATGCTTGTAATTGCTCGGTTAGTGCCATAACTATCCGCAGAGAGTTGCGCAGTGTGGGTTATTAAGGTAGAGCAGCGGTGCAAGCCACACATTACTACCGTGATGGCGAAGCGCCGTTTGGAGGGGTGCGTCTCCCGTCTTTCCTGGACAGTGGAGAACTGGAAAGCTGTTCTTTGGAGTGATGAGTCACACATTTCACTCTTCGAGTTTGATGGGCGTGTTTGGATTTGGTGACAGCCAGGAGAACAGTTTTCGTCAGACCGTACTATCCCAACTGTTCAATTCGGTGGAGTTTCCATCACGGTATAAAGTTGTGTTTCGTGGATTAGACTCGGCCCGTTGGTTATTATAGCACAAGCAATGAACTGCGAAGCATACCTCGACGTTGTGGGTATTTCTGCGCTGCCAACAATGTGGCATTATTATGGAAATGATCTTTGTCTCTTCCAACAGGATTGAGCCCCCTGCCACACTTCTCGGAGTGCGCAGGCTTGGATTCTTGAAAATGAGGTGGATATGTTGGACTGGACTGCTCGAAGTTCTGATCTTAATTCCGTAGGACACTTCTAGGAGGAACTGGAGCGATGGATACGAAATGGATCACAACGACCGTCTTCGATCTCTATTCTGGCCGCAGCTTTCTTTGCAGGACGAATGGCGAGGCATTTCTGTCGAGACTTACCGGAAATTGGTTGATAGCATGGCTCGACGTGTTGCCGCTGTCATAAAAGAAAAAGATGGACCCACTAACTACTAATTGCGATAATAAAGCCATTTGTCCGAAAACATTGTGGTGTCCGAATACTTTTGATAATATATTGTATTTTTCCATGGTGGGATTTTTCACTCCAAAACGGATTTAGGAGGACTTCCGCCTGCCTGAACTCCAGATTGTAAGCTGGTTCTACTGTATTTCCTTTACAAATATGTGACCTTGATTTGTTTTATTTCGCTTATATGTTGCAAATGTTATATGTATATCGGCTGACTTCTTTTTTTTTTACGCTTTCCAACCGTAGGTTGAAGAAGCTTATATGCTCCAGCTTTGTCCGTCTGTCTGGCTGTCCGCACGATAACTCGCGTAAAAATGGTTCGGTTTCGATGAAATTTTAGTATGTGGTAGGGGACAACCTAAGAAGGAACCCTATTGAAAATGGATGAAATGGGATCAAAGGTCAGGACATAGGAGCGGAATCCATTCCACCGCCCTTATGCGTTTAACTTACGTAAAAATGCTTCGATTGAGACATAACTTTATAATGTTGTTCCGGAAGTATACTTAACCGGTTCTGTTGAATATCATCGAAATGGAGTCAAAGGTCAGGACATAGGAGCGGGATCCATTCCACCGCCCTTATGCGTTTAACTTACGTAAAAATGCTTCGATTGAGACAAAACTACTTTATAATGTTGTTCCGGAAGTATACTTAACCGGTTCTGTTGAATATCATCGAAATGGGGTCAAAGGTCAGGGCACAGGAGCCAGATTTATTTCACAGCCATTATCCTCATAACTTGAGTAATGATTTCTGGTATGTTGGAAAGCGTATCATAATCAATGCATTGCATGATTTTACTAACTTGTTTAATAATCTCGATTCTGTTTTTTTCTTTCCTCTTGAATCATACCATAGGAAAACCGTCAATACGTAAGTATTAAAAATTCCTTGAACATCTATGCGCAATTTTATGTGAATTTTAAAAACCAATATTATTCTTTATGTAGAATAACCAAATATATTAAATGTGCAGAGCGTCACGTCTGATGAATGCTGTGTCATCGATAACAGAATATCGATAAAGTTATCACAACCTGGTGAATCATACGACAGGAAACTTGAGGCTGTAATCGATTTCCAGATTAGAGCATCCCACAAAATAACATCAATTCATTCCAATGCATGAAGCCGATTCCTTTATATCAAAATACTCCATTTTATTCTTCATGAAATATCCGTCTATTTTCGCAGAAATTTCGTACTCTTTAGACCAAGTCATTGGATGAATTTAACTTAAAAATTCCCTTCTTCAGCTCAAAGCTCTTAAATTTTTCAACATGTCGTTAGAATTTCATATTTTGTCTTGAATTCAAAAATTTGTCATTATCTTGCGGCATGATAAAGGCCCTGTGTATAGTATAACGTACAAATATGTCCGTGTCGGACATCGAACCCCGGTACTTTCACTCCCGAGTAAGTCGCTCTCCCAACTAAGCTACACGGGCATGTGCTCTCACTGCTATCTGCCTTTATCTCATGTGCGCCTGCGGTGCAGGCACGTCACAATAGATTAAAAGGAAATGCGTCTTCACGTCATGCACAATGATACAGCTACGAAGTGTTTATCGATATAAAAACAGATCCATTATTTATATCACATGTGTTTTAACATAGTGCACATTTTCACTTTTGAAATTGGTCTGCGTGCATTTTGATGTGACAAACGAGTTACTCAAAATAGTACAACTGCACTAATGCTCCGAATTTCTTGGCATACAACAGAAATCAAAGTTTCCAAGCTTTCACACATCAACCAGATGGCTTTTTCAAGGAAGGTAGACGGCTAACTGCAAATTGAATAGTAGAACACTTCAACAATCTGAACGGGGTGACTTGACTAAACAATAAATGAATAGATTCAAATGTGATTATTCATTCGAAGAAACGATGAGTCATGTTGGTTGGGCACGCGGTATCGTAGAAGAAAACGTAGCATTATTTGACGAACTGGTCCCAAACTCATGGCAACTCTAGAGAGACGCTATCATTGCAAATCTCACTGTTGGTAATGATCTCCAAGGTTTGTCGAATGGTTGTATATTTAGGCATGGTGTGGGAAGCTAATTTCTTTATATCATCCCACATAAGATCAGTGGACTTAATCTTGACTTCTCTGGACAGGGCAGTGGTTACTTTTTCGTCCCTTGTGTTGCTCTTATGTTCTTTGAGTCTAATTCTGAACGAACGCTTCGTCATTTCGATGCAAAACGAGTTACGTTGTGCTGAAGCAAAGACAAGACGTAGAAATTTTTATTTAACCCTTACTTTGCACGTTTTGGAGTAAAGTTAGGAGATCAAGAAAGGTTGTGGGCTCCGCATAACGTACCACGTGACTCAGAAGTCCGTTCACATTTCAGAACTTTATAACAAAAGAAAAAAAGCGCGTATTACAATGTGGTTTGCACGAAAAGGATGAATGACCTAGTACGGTGACAGGGGATTTTCTTTGGCAGGGGAAAAACGTTTAGTTCGAAAATGAGTTGAGTACACGCAATCAGAGATATGAAAATGCGATGCCTTTAAAGCTATTAATATTTTGTGAATTGCTTTCATCCCTCTTGTTATTGAAAACAGCGTTCAAGAGAAATGCTGCTGCGATGATAACTTTTCCGGAAAAGGCCTTGTTATTGAAGCTCTTTTATTCAAGTAGATAGTCGGTAACCAAAGCTTTGCGAGAGCTCCGAAGACAGAAAGAACTGAGGAAATGCCGAGATCATGTCACCTGTGCCTGTGTGCAGTGCCCGGTTAGACGACTTCAGGCGATCTAGGCAATTTACAGGGCGATCCAGTCAGGCGATCTGTGACCCAGTCACATCAAGCGATCCAGTCAGGTGATCTGTGACCCAGTCACATCAGGCGATTTAGGCACTTTACAGGGCGACCCAGTCAGATCAGGCGATTTATGTACTTTACAGGGCGACCCAGTCACACCAGGCGATCTAGGCACTTTACAGGGCGACCAAGTCACATCAGGCGATCTAGGCACTTTACAGGGCGACCCAGTCACATCAGGCGATCTAGACACTTTACAGGGCGACCCAGTCACATCAGGCGATCTAGACACTTTACAGGGCGACCCAGTCACATCAGGCGATCTAGGCACTTTACAGGGCGACCCAGTCAGATCAGGCGATCTAGGCACTTTACAGGGCGACCCAGTCACATCAGGCAATCTAGGCACTTTACAGGGTGATCCGGTCAGGCGATCTGTGACCCAGTCACATCAAGCGATCCAGTCAGGTATCTGTGACCCAGTCACATCAGGCGATTTAGGCACTTAACAGGGCGACCCAGTCACATCAGGCGATCTAGGCACTTTACAGGGCAACCCAGTCACATCAGGCGATCTAGGCACTTTACAGGGCGACCCAGTCACATCAGGCGATCTAGGCACTTTACAGGGCGACCCAGTCACATCAGGCGATCTAGGCAATTTACAGGGCGACCCAGTCACATCAGGCAATCTAGGCACTTTACAGGGCGATCTGTGACCCAGTCACATCAAGCGATCCAGTCAGGTATCTGTGACCCAGTCACATCAGGCGATCTAGGCACTTACAGGGCGACCCAGTCACATCAGGCAATCTAGGCACTTTACAGGGTGATCCGGTCAGGCGATCTGTGACCCAGTCACATCAGGCGATCCATGTGACGTGGGAGAGAGGGTAAAGGCATCCCAAATGGACGAACTAGCATCTCAAACGATTTGTGAAACAAATAGTGCTCTTGAAACGGCAAGGTGTTTGGGCATAACGAGCGCATTGGTAAATCACGTATTCTTCATGGTGCGTTAAATCTGTACCCGAAAAATCTTTGAACTTTAAACCAGTTGTTGTTACTGGCGGGGGGGGGGTGGTGGACAAATGTGCTTTGACAAAGATTACTAAGGATCCCCAGGGGTCTTTCTTAAAATTTGTTGGGGACAGACGAAGCTCAGTTTTCGTCATATGGGTCTGGCAACACGCATAATTGCCGAATAGGGCGCAGGATAATCCACATGCGTTGAACCACTGCATTCACCACGAGTTACGATGTAGTGTGAATTCACTGCACCCGTCATTCTTGGGTATGTTTTTCTATGAGGAACAGTGCCCCAGAAACGGCTGGAAGACTGGATAAGTAAGTGCCGAATGCTACTTGAAACTGCTGCGTGGAAAAGTGATGCGATGTTTGCCCCAACAAAATGTTTGATCACAGTCACGTTTATACAGGATGGTGCGGCAGAAATCCCAGGCAATTTGGTGTGTGGAACGTGACATCACACTGATTTATTTTTTCGAAGTACTGAAGAAGGTATTCTCATTTTTCCTATCTCGCCATGTGGAAAGAACGTCACATCATTGCGAGAAACGTAACAGCCGAGTCATCCTGGTAATTCGGGCGCCAATATAACGTACAAGTTTGTCCGCGCCGCTCATCGAAGCCGGCTCCTCTCACTCCGGAGGAACGCGACTTCTCCAGTACAGAACTTTCTTGCCAGAACATTTGGTACAGAAAACGACTGATCAGCAGGCAATGCAGCATCCCAAAGCCACGTGGGTCTCTAGAGTTGACAAACTTGCACAGGTTTGGTTGAGGTGTTGTTATATAGTCCAGAGTGCGCTAAGCAAGGCACTCCACACTGCCACAACTGAAGAAAGCACTCCCAACGAAGTATGTTGCATTCACCCGAACATGCCACATTCAGGGGGCCGTCACATGCTTGAATGCTGTAATACCTTGTGGTGGAGGACATGTTGAGCAATTACTGTTGTGATATTGTCACCAAATCAGTGCAATGTATGTATTTTCACTAAATGTTATTGCATTCACAAACAAATTAGCCGTTATCGCCCCTTTGTCGGTGATTTGAACTAAAAGTTTAATACACACGTTTATTCTTTTGTTATAAAGTTTCGAAATGTAAACTGGGTTTTGAGTCACCCGGTTTACGATCGTATATGTCCAAAGGCTTCCTATTGTTAAATAGAAAGAAGAAGGACGTGCCATTTGCAATTCTAATCAAGTAGAAAGAATCGAATTACCACAGTGGCGATTGCTATTTTGCCTAGTAGAAGTGCGTAGCGCTATAAACCAAGAAGAGATTGTGAGATATTATGTATCTCATACACAATGTCTCGCAATCTCATACTTGATGGGGATATACTGCCCGTTCCCTACTAATCTAGAGTGTTTGCTGAATGTGTCTTCAAACACGGAACTGATTAATGAGGTTCAGTGGTAGAAACGAAAGTATTAGGGGTATGCAAAAGTTTCTGTCGTTTTAAGGAGAAAAGAGACAAGAACTATCAGGAAACCAGTACACATTTATTTAACGAAATATTGGCCGTTAGTATCAATGACCTTTTGCCATTTTTCAGGCAACAAATGAATTCCTCTGTGATAGAAGAACCGGGTTTTGAGCTGAAGAACGCAGTGACGAAATTTTCCACCTTTGGAAATGTGGTGAACCGCTGTTGGGCTAGGGAATCTTGCATAAAACAAAACAGATGAAAGCCTAAGAGTGCAATGTCCGGGGAGTAAGCCGAGTGCGGTAACATCTCCCAGTGTAACTGTTCAAGGGTTAATTTCGTGGTGGCACCCACATGTGGTCTGGCACTATCTTGTAACAGGATGACTGGGCGGTGTCCTTTACCTGTGTATGGACGTTTCTTGCTCGATTGCGGCTGGCGTTCAATTTCATCAACTGATCGCTATATCGTTGTGCAGTGATTGTTTCGTCCGGTTTCAACAATTCAAAGTACAGCACTCCATGCATATCCCACCACACACACAACAGGACCTTTTCCCCGTGCATGTCCTGTTTAGCAGTGGATGTTGATGTTTGGCCTGGGTCGACCCAAGATCGCTTGCGTATTGGGTTGTCTCAATAGACCCATTTTTCATCCCCGGTGATAACCTTCGACAAGAAATTCTTCCCTTGCAACCTATTGAGCAATGGCATGTAGATAACCAATCGTTGGCTAATATTACGCTCTGTTAAAGTATGCGGAACCCATTGACGAATCTTCTACATCTTCTTTAAGGCCTCTACATGCTGTACCACCGTCGATTGAGCCAGTTTTCAAACGTTTCGCCAGTTGTGTGGTCGACTGTATGGCTTCCTCTTGCAACAGAGATTCCAGCTCCTCATCTGCTAGTTCCCGCGGTCTACTTGCACGTGGCTTGTCTTCCAAGCTTAGATCACCTTTCTTAAACCTGGCAAACCATTCTCGACACGTCCGCTCACCCATAACCGTTTCGCCATACGACTGACATATTGAACCGTATGCTTCACTCGCACTTTTCCCCAAACTAAACATGAATAACAAACAGTCCCACAAATGAACTTTATCGACCGCTATGCTTGGCTTCATGTAGGAACTGACAGCACGGGTCGCCGGCCGGTTTGATCCCTACACCATCCGCCAGCGGGGGCGGCGGAAACTTTTGCATACCCCTAATATATCAACCTAGCGTAAGTGATTCCATCAGACGTTATTTAATCAGCATGAACTTAATAATCCGATGAAAGATTTGAACTTATCGAAAACATCTTGCGGAGCTTCTCAGTTCAAGACTAAAGAAATAAACTATTACCAGGAATATATTTTTCAGAGTATAAGCATTGTTAATGAGAAACAGTCTCACATTTTTCAGAAGGTGAATTAATGCCTTATTGCAGGGATACGTAGATTGAATTTTTTTTTAATTTCGGGGTTTCATGGCCACCGTGAGCAACTTGATAGGCTGTAAGGAGTTTCTCGTCCCTAATAAGGACGTTGGTTCCAGAAAAGGGAAAGAGACAGTGCCGTAAGACAAACACAACATCCATACCTCACAAGGATTTGAACCTGGACCCATCTCAGACGAATGACAGAAGCCAGCTCTTATTGAGGATATGCACTGGCTACGTATTGAGGAACCGTTAGAGTACAGGCGTATCCTCGTATTGAGGACACGCTAGAACTCTAACAGTTAGGTGGTTGGATTTTCAAGCCCGAGAAACAGCACACAAGTCTAGCATCAGCAAAAGAACGCCAAATGTTGCTTTTTGCACCACTCGTTTCAGCACTCAGTGGTCCCACTCTGTCATCTAACGTGGCGTACCAGGTAGTGATTGCGCTGTTGTTGCTCTTCGACGAGTCCACTTCACAATACGGCACTAATAGACTCTGGAGCAGTAACAATACGTTCGCTGGAGTGATGAACCACGTTTCTCCATCTGGCTGCATCGCGTCTGTGTGAGGAAGAGGCCAGGGGAACAGTACTCTCCCGACTGTGAAGTTCAGTGAAGGAGGCATTGTGCTCTGCGTTGGACTGAGACCTCTAGTTCCAGTACCGAGGAATCTTTACACGACGGCCTATAATGATATTCTAGACAATCCTGTGCTCAATATTGTGGAAACAGTTCGGTGAAAGCCCTTTCCTTTACCAACTTTGCCACCGTCCCCAAAGCGAAGTCCGTACAGGAATGGTTTGATGAGATGGGTGTGGAAGAACTGGACTGTCCTGCGCAGAGCCCCGATCAATGTGTGGAACAAACATCACACATTTTTCGAAGAAACCAACGCCCAGTAAATCCATTTTCCACAATCGGGTGCCAATATGAAAACACAAATTTGTCAGTGATGGATTTCAAATCTTAGCTCCGGAGCCAGTTGTTCTAACCGACAAAACTACACCGACGTAATGTACCGCTGTATATTTGTCGTCTTGGCACGTGCTTCACCTCTGTAATACGTCACAAACGTACCAAATTCAGGGAAGTTTTCCCACCAGAATGGAGTCTGTGATATCCGCAAAGAGTGTGGATCAACCCGACGTTAATTCCTTTCCTATTACAGGGAGTTTATGTATAAGCAAGTGTTCGAATACCTTTGGTCACAGACAGTGTACTTTCTTTATGCACAGTTTTATTATCCGATGGCACAAATGTTCCAGTATTTGTGCTCATAGAATGGGAATTTGAAAATATCTTTTCTGTACTAAACGGTCGTAATCCAAGGTTTTACATATGGGTTTTGCTATTTTTCTCACAACGTAATGTAAGCGTAATGTATTTTTTTTCAAAGGGCGTGATCACATTCGTGGGCTGGGTGTTATAATCCTGATAAAAGCATTTAGTTGATTCCGACTTATAAACGTGAACTGCAGCTGCGACTCAGAGGCAAAGAGAGAAGAAACGAGCAATGTGAATGAGGACATCTGGGCTTAAAAGCCATTGAGAGCAAAATGGCAGGATGCCATTTTGCTCTGTAGGAGAATTAACGATTCGACTCGAATGAGGAAATTCAATTTACGCAGGAGAATGAATGAAATCATTGTCACATTAACACTTAGACTAATATGTATGAACTACATTTTTGCTTCCTGTCTTCGGTGTTCACTGGCTAGGGGCTTAGAACAGCTGCGAAAATAAAGCTTCCTGTTGTTCTTGTCTCTGAATTTCAAATGCAATCAAGTTACGAGCAGTAAAAGCGCTGAACATTATAATACTTAAATATATACAGAGAAAAAGAAACAAATAATGATTAATTACTGTCGAAAATTCTCAGCATTAAAGCAATTTTTAACAAGAACTGCAGTATTTTAAATAATTACATCAATATCAGTTAAAAATACAAGAAGCTATTCAAGTTCAAAACACTTATACAGTATACGTGTATAAAGTATTGTAAATCTGTTACTCGGTGGCGTAATGCAGTATATACAACTCTTTACACTTTTGCTTTCCACTGTAAGGCTTTTTCAAGCCATAGGTTAGGCACACAATGCACAGCATTAAAACACGTAACAAACAAAAACGATTTTTTGTAAACAACGTGAAAGTCATCACGAGGCATATTATACGTTATTTGTCACGCGATTGTGCGCTGTGTTGTGACGCGTTTCTATCCCTTAATAATGAACGCCTTGTCTGAGTGGTTATACAAGACAAACTACACAGACGGCATCTTTGTATGTCACATTGCTGGATAGGATTTCAATAGATATCCAACAATGCTTTGTCTCTACGAAATCAGTTTGCTGGAGACGATTTCAATTGGCATCCAAAAATGCATTGTCTCTATGCAACCAGCTTACTGAGAGGATTTCAATTGTCATCCAACAATTCTGTGTCTTTATGGAACCAGTTTTCTGGAGAGGATTTCAATTGGCATCCAACAATTCAGTGTCTCCATGGAATCAGCTTGCTGAGAGGATTTCAATTGACATCCAACAATTCATTGTCTCTATGGAACCACTTTGCTGAGAAGATTTCAATTGACATCCAACAATTCTGTGTCTCTATGGAACCAGTTTGCTGGAGAGGATTACAATTGGCATCCAACAATTCTGTGTCTCTATGGAACCAGTTTGCTGGAGAGGATTTCAATTGGCGTCCAACAATTCTGTGTCTCTATGGAACCAGCTTGCTGAGAGGATTTCAATTGACATCCAACAATTCTGTGTCTCTATGGAACCAGCTTTCTGAGAGGATTTCAATTGACATCCAACAATTCTGTGTCTCTATGCAACCAGCTTGCTGAGAGGATTTCAATTGACATCCAACAATTCTGTGTCTCTATGGAATCAGCTTGCTGAGAGGGTTTCAATTGGCATCCAACAATTCAGTGTCTCTATGGAATCAGCTTGCTGAGAGGATTTCAATTGACATCCAACAATTCTGTGTCTCTATAGAACCAGTTTGCTGGAGAGGAATTCAATTGGCACCCAACAATTCAGTGTCTCTATGGAATCAGCTTGCTGAGAGGATTTCAATTGACATCCAACAATTCT
The DNA here is from genome assembly GCA_039090855.1 of Macrothele yani. Lineage (NCBI taxonomy): Eukaryota > Metazoa > Arthropoda > Arachnida > Araneae > Macrothelidae > Macrothele > Macrothele yani. The sequence continues at coordinate 153,446,590 of CM077001.1, read as the reverse complement.
GTGTCTCTATGGAACCAGTTTGCTGCCAATGGTTTGGCATACTTGATTAAGGGGTCGCAACGCAGCGTATTATCGCTGGATAATTAACACGTAATTCCGCTCGTGATTGCATTCCCTCTATTTACAAGAAATTATTTTGATTTGTTAGGTGGTCTGATTGACTGCCCTTTATGTTGGACTACCAATAGCCCCCAGTGGAGGGCGAAAGCTTGGCGACTGGTATACACTGCATTACGCAACAAATAAAAGGATTTATATCACGCTGTATAAGCATTTTTAATTGCATAAAATTTGATATTTGTCGACGTAGAATTCATTGCTGAATACACCCAGGTAGTTTAAAAAGGTTACACGTGATTACGATACCGGACCGGGATGACAATACTAGGATCTCGATGCTTATTCTAGGAAATACCGTATTTATATCTGATTTATTTTACCATGTTCATTCGGCAAATGTTATTTAGAGAAAAACGCTGTTTGTCAAGATCTAATTGATCAGAAATATTAAATATGCTAATGTTTTGGGCTAAAAAATGGAGTGCAGGTTACCATTGGCGTTCAGGAACCCATCCAATGGTACCAACGGCCCCAGGTCATACCAGGAAATCATCCTCCAGACATGCATACTGACACCGTCGTCCTGTACGTGACCGACAAGTGTGTCTGGGTGTTGGTTCTCGTGTGTCTGACGCCGTATCCGCCACCGCCCATCACTTCTGTGGAGTCGAAATCTCGATTCGTCGGAGAAGGCAACCTTTTCCCACTCTTCCACTGTTCAATGACGGTAGTCCCATGCGAACTGCAGGCGTCGTTGGCGATGGACCTGGGTTAACATGGGCACCTTGACGCATGCTCCACTCCGAAGACCCATGCGTAACAGGGTTCGCTCCACTGTTATCGGGGACACGTACCTGGATGCCCCAGCGTTCATTTGTGTGGTCAACTGCAGCACTGTTGTGCGTCGATTGCCCTTTACTAGCCGATGCAGGCGACCTTCTCCTCTGAGGTCGATGGCCTTTGGGGTTCCACAGTTATGACCTCGGGGGGTATTCGGTGTGCCAGCGGTCCATTCTTGGTACACCCTTACTACAGCACCTCGCGAAGAGCTCACGTAGTCTGCTGTGTTCTGAGATGCATCCACGCCTGGCGAGGTAGCCGACGATCTTTTCTTTTTGAAAGTCCGTCAAATCACTACCTCTGCCCATTGTGCTGACGTTACACATTATGACTCATGTGTCCTGGCCTTCCGCTTACATCTCACTGTGGTAGACCTTGTCACGAACACTATGTGACGCTCCTGGGTGGGTACACTGTAATTCCAGGGGTAGTCATATGATTCTGATACGACTGTGTAGTGTGTGACTCTATGGACATAAGCATGCTATTAGACGCACTCTTCTTTTTCTGCTTCTTTCTTTATACATTGCCGGAAAGTGAAAAAAGAACATCAAGAAGGAATTGGCGGACGATCATGAAATTTACATATGTTAATGGGGTCGAGTTTACGTAGGTGTGATGTCAATTTCGGGACCAACCGGTGAGCGCTTACGCCACAGCATGGCATAATATGCAAATTATCGTCGGTGGTGGTGGTATTTAAGGAGTACGGCGAAGTGAATGTAATCAGTCGTCGGTGTACGGACACGTGCGAAGACCCTGAAGAAGAGCTGCAATGCCTGGACATGGAAGACGTGTACGATTTCAGCAGTTATCGGACTTTGAGCGAGGTCGTCTAGTCGAACTCCGCGAGGCCGGGTGGTCGTATCGTCGTAATGCGGAGCGAATTGGACGGGAAGTATCGGTGGTGGTACGATGGTGGCGTATATGGTCCGAGGAACATTCCCACACCAGAAGACGTGGAACCGGGAGTCACAGACGGACTGATGAGCGGACCGATCGACGCATAAGAAGAGCGGCGTTGTCAAGCAGAACATCCACTGCGACGCAAATCCGAGCTGCCGTTGCACCTGAGGTGACTGTGCGAACAATCCGCAACCATCTACTGGATGCAGGACTACGTGCACGTGTGCCTCTGTCGTGTGTACCTCTGACTCCAGCCCACCGTCAGGAACGGCTGCAGTGGTGTCGCCAACGTCTGCACTGGAGAACGTAATGGCGATCTGTCGTGTTCAACAATGAAAGTAGATCCTGCTTGAGAGCCTCCGATGGCCGTATGCGTGTTCGCAGACGCACAGGGCAGCGTCTCCAACCTTCTTGCATCCGCCAGCGCCACACAGGGCCTACACCTGGTCTCCTGATGTGGGGAGCGATCAGCTATCACTCCCGTACACAACTAGTGTTTGTACTGGGTACGTTAAACAGCACCTCCTACATCAACAACATCATTCAGCCTGTTGTTGTGCCATTTGTAAGGTCGGTCCATCGTGGTGTTTTCCAGCAAGATAACGCACGCCCACACACTGCACGTGCAACGCAACATGCACTTCAGGGTGTGAAACAACTTCCATGTCCTTCACGTTCACCGAATTTTTCCCCCCTTGAGCACGTGTGGGATTTTATGGGACAATGACTTACCCTGTCTCCACGGCCAGCCACGACCATCCCCGATTTACGCGTCCAGGTTAAGGATGCTTGGAACTCAATACCCTAAATTTACATCCAACATATGTACGACAGACTCCATGCCAGAATTGCACAGTGTGATGCAGTTCATGGCGGTTCAACCTCGTACTAACCATGTTACATGGAAATGTTATTTTTCAGTTTACCAGCAAATACAGCTGTATTTTGCCATAATGTTTTGATCACGTTGTCCTCTGTATTCCGTTATTATGCTGTATAAATTTCGTTGGTATCAGACGTCTCCTTCTTGGTGTTCTTTTTTCACTTTCCGCCGGTGTATGTTTTTATATTTTCATTCATTTATTTATTTTTGAAAAAACGAGCAAAAGGTAAAAAATGTACTGCAATCCCCGCCGATTTAAGAACTCCCGTTATCGGTGCTTCTGAGGAGCATGATTTAAATTTGATATATGATTTTATAAGAATGAAACTAAATAATTAAAAACGAATTTTGTTAGCGTTTGACATTTTAACAAAATGAATTTGCTGAATATCTGATTTCAGGTGAACGCTGTGTGTGAGACTCATAATGCGAGAAGACTGAAAAGAGGCATTCACAGTCTTCAAAATAGACAGAAAATTTACGAACGCGGAAATCCTAGATCTACCATCCACGACATCAAGGCGATTACTCGGAACCGTCAAGATGGAGGCGGAGGGGGAGGTGGAGGAGCATCTGCTGTTTACAAGGTTTTCTTTTTTCTCCAAAAACTGTTCAAATTTACAAAGCCTCTAATCGCCTTAACTTCTATGACGCTGAATGTTTTATTCTTCCTGTTGAAGAGAATATTGTACAACGATCGTTCCATAAAAACTGAGAGTAAAATCACACAAAATGAAGGAATGTAGGTACAGCAAAATATATGTTATTGTTTCTCAAAATATCTTCCCTCGGATGATATGCAACGGTCCGATTATTCAGTTTACTTTTCAAAGCATGTAGTGAAGGCGTTTTGTGGAAGCTGCTTTAGCGAACCCTGCACACAGCTTGAATACGTCAGCATCTTCTCCATCATTGTTGGAAACAACCAGAAGTAGCATGGAGCGAGGTCAGGACTGTAGGCATGCTGTGGCATGCTTTCAATTCTGCATTTCGTAAGAAACTGTTGAACACAAGCAGCCACTTGTGGGCGGGCGTTATCATGGTGTGAGATCCACTTGCCGAGCAGTTTCGGTTGCTTAATCGATATGTGACGTCGCAGACGCTTCCAAACTGAAATGTAATCCTCAGCATTGGCAGTAATTTGTGGAGAAGCGGCATGCTAGTATGATCAAAGAATATTATCATCATCACCTTCGCAGCTCATTTGGTTTGGCGGACATTTTTTTTTTGGAGGAGGCGAGCCTGTGTGTTTTCAGACACTCTTTGCGCGCTTCGTGAAGGGGTCGAAATAGTGGACCCATGTTTCAACGACAGTTATTACTGTGTTTAGAAAATTTGGATTCATTGCAACCATGACACACCTGAACTCTGGCTAACAATTGTTCTCTCGTCAGGTGAAGAGGTACCCATCTGGAACACACACGATGCAGCAGTAATTCGTCGCGTAGAATGCAGAATGCTGACGTTTTTGAAATATTGGTTGACGCCGCCATATCATTCTCCGATCTTCTTGCAGAATTTCCTAAACAGTGTTAACAATTCACTTCGTAACAGCACTTTCAGGCCGACCAGGCCTAGGAACGAGTTCTGCCGACAAACGCCTTTTTTTTAAAATCATTGTGCCATCTAAAAATCGTTGACTCACCCAAACATTTATCTTTGTAACCTTTTTTCATCAAATCAACTGTTTCTGGAGCCAAACGCTAGCAAAATAAATTTATCGCACAACGCATTTCACTTCTTAACTCTGAATCACTCACCTCCATAGTTGTATGGCGGAATACAGACATACCTTAAAGAACTGCGCAAAAACAAAACCAGAATTGTCTGCCACGGCTAATAACTGTTGCCATATATACTTCCTTAATTTAGTTAGTCGTCTGCGTGGTTATTTTCCCCCTTCACACTGTTACCAACTCAAAATAATTATTCTCAGTTTTTATGGAACGGCCTTTGCATTCCGAAATGTGAACTCTTATACTTCACATATGAAGTGTTATGACGTTTCATAGAAAATTCATAACATTTCATATCAACTGTTAACTCTTTTACTTCCCATATGAAATGTTATGAATTTTCACAGCATCATGGTTTGTCACGTAACACTGAGGTGACTCAAGAGTCAAAACAGCAAGTTGGCACGATAAGCTTGCAGGTGTAGTTCAGTCGGGAGAATGTCCGGCCCCGAAGCAGGTACGAGTGGATTTGAAGACCAGCACATGGATCTTGTTCAGATCTCAAGACTCAACAACAGAGGGTGTTCGCACATTTTTAAAATGATTCTCTAGCAATTTAATAAGCGTCCAAAATTAAATCCTTTCCTCTTTAAATGTTCTATCTCACATCCCTTCCTCTAAATTATGAATCTACATCTAGATTTCCAAGATAACAGGGCATTTCTTAAAATTGGTAGTGCTATTTTATTCCACACCTCTTCCACTGCTTTCCATAGTCCAATCATTGCTTCAGGTCTATGTTTATCAGTCGGAAGGCCCAATAGTCAATTGGTGATACAGCAGGGGACTTTAAAGAAATATGAGCAAAAGGTATAGACTTGATACCCGTCTCTTTTTTCATTTTTTTTTTCAAGAAATATAGATTTGGATATATGACTAGTAGCCTTATACTGATGGAGTTCTACTCCTTGAGAGCCCTGTGAATAAAGGAATGGTATATGACTCGACTGTATAAAATTAGTTCTTTTTCAAATTTCTTATCTGACAGCTCTGGAATGAGCCTACATCTAGATTTCCAAGATGGGCATTTCGTAAAATTGGTAGTGGTATTTTATTCCACTCCTCTTGCGCTGCTTTCCATAGTCCAATCATAGTTTTAAGTCTGAGTTTTTAGACATGAACATAAAACATACAAAACAGTCACGGTACATTACCCGTCTCACATACGTATAAAGGCAGTGTCGCCACACAGCAGATAGCGGAGAATGAAATGGCAGCGTACAGTGCTGAGATATGCCAGTACAATTTCCTCCCTAATATTCCGGCAAAGTACAGACTCCGAAAACTGGTTTCATACAATGCAATTTGCTTCCTGCCTGTTGGTGCCACACAGTCTGGCGAGTACGCTTACTATGCTGCCGGACAAGAAAACGCTTAGTCTCGATGGCTTAGTGTCAAAGCTGTGACCTCCAAAGAGGAAACAGACCTGGGACCGATATCAGCGTACTCGTTACCATCATAACTAGAAATCCACCAAACTCGGAGCAGAAAACAGGCCTCGTGCAACGGAAGTGCCAAAAGTCATGGGATACGTACCATCGATTCCACATGTGGCCGAAAGACTTCTGGTGAGATACTGATACATGCCGTCCAAACAGCCACCCGCAGTTCCCTAGGTGCAGGAATTTGGGTGCGAATGGACCTTTCCACCACGTCCCATAAGTGCTCTATTGGGTTCAGGTCGGGCGAACATGGTGGCCACACTATCTGTCGGAACTGTCCAGAGTGCTCCTCGAACCAATCTTGGACAACTTACGCCCAATGACATGGTGCATTTTCCGCCTGGAAGATCCCATCGCTGTTGGGGGTACATGCAGTCCATGAAAGGCTGCAAATGGTCACCCAGCAAAGCAACAAAGCGTTTACCGGTTAATGACGTGTTTTCGAGGACCAGAGGACCAAAACCGTGCTACCTAAAGACACTCCACACATGTATGGAACACGTTGACAGCTTGGATCTATGGCCTCAAGAGTTCTATCCCACACCCGAAGCCTACCATCAGCTCGCAACAACTGGTAGCGCGACTCATCGGACCACAACACATGTTGCCAGCCTTCCAGGGTCCAATTACCGTATTCACGAGCCTAGGTGAGGGTATGTGTCCGATTTCGGGGTGTTAACAAAGGCACTGGTGAGTCTTCTGCTCCCATACCCCCATGGACGCTAAATCACGCTGCGCTGGCCTGATGGATATGTCTCTGGCACCTCCTGCATTGAATGTGGATGTTATTCGAGCCAGTGTGTCTTTTCTGTTAGAATCCTGGTCAAACGCCCCTGGTCACGGTCATTCAGCACCCGTGGTCGGCCACTGCGCTGTCCACGGCAAACTCCGATATTTCACGTAGGCTTGCCACACTCCTACTGGAGGTTGTGCAACCTGACTCACGAGATTGCACTTCGCAACTGATAAAAACCGTGGCGTGCGTCGAAGCCTTTATGCGACTACAGCACCGGTTAAAAATTTGCATACTGTTATCGCATGACTTTTGGCATTTCAGTGTGTATAAGGATGTTCACCACAATTTGCTGAGAAGAGAGACCGCAAAACCCTCGAAGAATCCAAATGGCACGCCAGTGAGAACTCCGCTGGAGAAGACGGAGTGCATGTTCCGAAGCAACTGTATGTATTGTAAATATGTTTTCAGTAGGCAGCAAAACTATACTGGTGTGCAAAAATTAAGGACGAGGGAGATAAATTAGCATAATAGCGGAACGAGCAGGCCGAACGGACCGAAAGACCACTCAGGAGATAGACTAGGATCCGGCACGATAGGGCATCCGCATATATGCAGCATGACGTAGGGGTGGGGGAGTGTCAGAAAGGTATAAACCACACGGGCAGTGTACGCTCAGCAATTCGGTGAAAGCTATTGCACGGTGTACATCGGTTTGAACGACGTCTTGTTGCTGCCACCGTGTGATATGGCCAACAGGCAATCCAGTAGGCGACATCTCGATGACTTTAATCGAGGTCGCATCATTGGTAAGTTAGAAGAAGGCCGAAGTATGACTAGTGTGGCCGAGGAGTTTGGGATCGCTCAAACTCCTCGGCTTGGAGAGCATTTCAAACCACAAGAACAGCTGTCCGAAAGTTTAGCAGTGGTCGTCCACGAGCAACCACGGCGGCGGACGACCGGTATGTTGTCCTACAAGCGAGAAAGGACAGATAACAGACAGCGGGAGAAATCGTTAGGTCCATGCAACAGACAACTGGACGTCCGTATCGAGTTTACAGTGGCTAGGAGGCTGAACAAAGGTGGTCTATTTGCACGACGACCAGTACTGTGTGTGCCATTAACGCCTGCTCATCGAAGACGACGGTTTCTGTGGTGGCAGGAACACAAGAACTGGACACATCAGCAATGGGGTCGAGTTCTCTTTACGGATGAGATCCGATTTAGTCTGACGAGCGATTCTGGACGTATACACATATGGAGAGAGCAGGGAACACTCAATCACACCTCCAACATCATCGAAAGGGACCGGTTTGGAGGTGGTGGAGTTCTCGTTTGAGGCGGTATCATGCTTGCTTGGTAGCCGTACTGACCTGCACATCTTCCAAGGAGGTTCACTCACTGGTATCCGCTATTGTACCGAGGTTCTCCTGCCTCACGTGCGTCTTTTCAGAGGTGCTGTGGGTCCTGAGTTCCTCTTCATGGACGACAACGCTACACCTCATCGTACAGTGGCTGTCGCAGAGCTGTTGAAGAGTGAAAATATTCAACGCATGGATTGGCCCGCAAGGTCTCCGGACCTAAATCCAATCGATCACGTGTGGGACCTTCTCAGGAGACCCTTGGCAGCACGTCACCAGCCGCCAGCAACGATTCCGCAGCTGCGATTGGCGCTATAAGAAGAATGGGCCGCGATGCCTCAACAGCTCCTTGACTACCTCGTCCTCAGCATGGACAGACGTTGTAAATCCTGCAACGCAGTCAGGGGTGATCATACTAAAGACTGGAATTTTCTTGGCAGCCGCCTGTCACATGGACGTTTCTGTCTTCTGTCCAGTTGTGTTTGAAGCTACCTTTTCAATAAAGTGCCTATAACGAAGTAAATTTCTCCGTCATTTTTATCCGCGCCGGGGTTCGAACCCGGATCCCCTCATTCCGGAATAAGTCACTCTACCAATTGAGCTACGCGGACATTTTATTCCGATTCCTATCTGCCTTTATGTCGTATGCGTCCTTCTGGCAGGTACGTCACATCTCCTGGTACGTTACATCATCTTTCCCTTATTTTTTATTTTTTCGAAGTGCTGGAGAAGGGATTCTCTTATTTTTCCTATCTCGCGGTGTGGAAATAACATCACACCATTGCGAGATTTTGAACGGTCGGGTCATCCGGATAGTTCGGGTGCCATTATAACGAAGTAAATTTCTCCGTCATTTTTGGTCTACGCCGGGATTCGAACCTGAGGCCGCTTATTCCGGAACAAGTCACTCTACCAATTGAGCTACGCGGACATTTTATTCTGATTCCTATCTGCCTTTATGTCGTATGCGTCCTTCTGGCAGGTACGTCACATCTCCTGGTACGTTACATGCCTTTGTATCCTTTGGATTCTTTGTTTGGACGGTTTTGCTCACCTTGGGGATCTTATGGTGTGATTTGAGTCGATGTGAAGCACTTCTGCACGACGTTACATTCGAAAAACCGTCTCGTCCTTAATTTTTGCACGCCAGTGTGTTTAGCTTGCTTATATGCATATGTACGTTACAACCTGACAACTAACGTGACTTTCGAGGGAATCTTCACCAAGGAGGAAATGGGTAGCGCCATGAAACTTACAGACTATTCCACATATTCACCCCGAAGTCCAACAAACTTGGCACAGAGTTTCTGGAGTTTCCTTAGGCCCTCCCAAACAAACTCGGAAGTTTGATCAATCAAATACTGCTCTGCTGCTGATATCCCCTCCGAATCATTCGAAAAACACTTCCCTTTCAAACTTTTTTTAAGGTTTAGGAGCAGAAAATAGTCCAGTAGAGCAAAACCTGGTGAGTAGGGTGGATGGTCTATGCACTTAAATCCCAGATCCCTCAAAACATCCATGGTCTTGCCAGCCGTATGAGCCAGCGCGTTGTCCCGCAAAAAGAGAACACCTTTCCGCAGTTTCCTTCGCATTTTCCCCTTCAACAACGCCTCCTTTAATCGGCCCAAGTTGGAAGAGTATTCAGCATTTATTGTTTGGCCATTCAGGAGATAGTCATTTAGTAAAACGTCTTCCGAATCCTAAAAAAACTGTTGCCATGACCATTCCTGCAGACCTTTGAGTCTTGAATTTTTCGGCCGCGGAGAACCCGAGTGCAGCCACTGCATAAGCTGTTGTTTCGTCTCTGGATTGTAGTGAAACAACCACCCAGTCGCTGCAAAAAATTATCACCAGATCGCACAAAATGCTGCAAAACAGATTTGGAAGGGTCCACTGGTTTTCGTTTCTCATCGGAGGTTCAAACGTTTGGTCGCCCACTTCGCTGACATTTTCTGCATATCCAAGTGCTCATGAATTTTGAGCCCAACACGTTTCCTGGATATCTCCAGTGTATCAGCTATTGTTTTAGATGAGATTCGCCGATCTGACAAAATCAAGTCATGAACCAGATCACAACCAACAGTTTTTAGGTTTCGTCACTGTTGAAGACCTCCTAGATCTTGCTGCACCTTCGGTCTCCAAGTCTCCAAGCTGGCACACCATTTCTTCACGGTGGTATGTAAATTACGAACTAGAGCGTGCAAATTGCGAATCAAAATTAGATCGCCATTAAAACTCTGTATGTAAATTGCGAACCAAGACCCATGACCTCTATATGTGAATTCCGAACGCAGTTCTTTGAACATCTGCGGGAATTCAACATTTGCAATATTACAGAGAAATTTAACATGGCCCCTGCGCAAGGATGACAGATCAGTTTTGATGTTTTCGTGAATACATTGCTTTAAATCTATATATATTGTTTTAATCATTATGTTTTCATACTGGTTTATTTTTTGATATCGTCAGAATGGGCGCACAAAAAAGGATCTGTAAAATTTGCATCGTGTCATATTAAAATGCGACTGTATCGTAAAATGGGGGAAGATTAACATGGTCCCTGCGTAAGGATGATAAACTGATTTTCTTGTTTTCCTGAATACATTTTTTTATATTGTTTTCATCATCAATTGTTTACTTTTGATGCTGTTTTTCGTGAATACATTTAATTAAATACATATTCTAAATATGGAACTTTACAGAGAAAATTAACATGCACCCTGTGCAAGGATGATAAACTGATTTTCTTGTTTTCCTGAATACATTTCTTTACATGGTTTTACATTGTTTTCATCATTAATTGTTTACTTTTGATGCTGCTTAGGTACATATATACTTAACACATTGGTTGTTTTCGTGAATACATTGAATTAAATACATATACTAAATATGCAACTTTACAGAGGAAATTAACATGCACCCTGCGCAAGGATGATAAACTGATTTTCTTGTTTTCCTGAATACATTTCTTTACATGGTTTTACATTGTTTTCATCATTAATTGTTTACTTTTGATGCTGTTTAAGTACATATAAACTTAACACATTGGTTGTTGTCGTGAATACATTGAATTAAATACATATACTAAATATGCAACTTTACAGAGAAAATTAACATGCACCCTGTGCAAAAATGATAAACTGATTTTCTTGTTTTCCTGAATACATTTCTTTACATTGTTTTACATTGTTTTCATCATTAATTGTTTACTTTTGATGCTGCTTAGGTACATATATACTTAACACATTGGTTGTTTTCGTGAATACATTGAAATAAATACATATACTAAATATGCAACTTTACAGAGGAAATTAACATGCACCCTGCGCAAGGATGATAAACTGATTTTCTTGTTTTCCTGAATACATTTCTTTACATGGTTTTACATTGTTTTCATCATTAATTGTTTACTTTTGATGCTGTTTAAGTACATATAAACTTAACACATTGGTTGTTGTCGTGAATACATTGAATTAAATACATATTCTAAATATGGAACTTTACGGAGAAAATTAACATGCACCCTGCGCAAGGATGATAGTAGTTTTGTTCTTTTCGTGAATACATTGCTTTAAATTGTTTTACATTGTTTTAGTCATTATTTCTTCATACTGGTTTATTTTTGGTATCGTCAGAATAGGCGCAGAAAAGTTGGTTCGCAATTTACACATATGGGTATTGAGCCTTAGTTCGCAATTTACATATAGGGGTTGAAGGCTGTCCGATTTTGGTTCGCAATTTACATGCTCCGTTCTTTTCACAGTGGAATATGAAAGGCACTTGTCGCTTAATGTTTGCGTCATACACTCAGGGATTTCCTTTGCAGTTTTCTTCTGCAGGAACAGAAATTTCCTTACATCCCGGAGTTCCACATTCGAAAATTCAACACTTTGCATTGACATGATTCAGTTCAGGACGTCAAACATCTGGAATAAAAAAAGAGCAATTAGTCTGAAAATTGGGACTTTACAATACCAAAGAACACTCTTTCGAGTTGCTGTGTAAAAGAAATGCGACAATTACAGGAAGTGGGTTATTCCGAGAACTTTTCAGCATCACCTCGTGTAGATACGTGCTACTGCGGTTACGTATGAATCAAATCGGGAAAGTTGCAGTGGTAAGTCTTGCCGGCGTAATTCCATTGGGAGAACAGCTGCCTCCGAAGTAGGAAGAAATGAATTCGAAATCGACGGTTAGTTTTTGTTTTAAAGAATAAATTCATATCAAGCAACAAATGCAAACTTTATTTGACTGACAAAAAATGTTACATATTAGGTTAAACAGTTCAGTAAAGACAATATTTTGAATCCATCCATTTGCGACAGGCAATCCAGGTGCGTCTTCGTGAGTGATCTTTATTGCAACAGAATTCTTTGATCTTGCTCCAGATAGGGCAACGTAGAGCATACCACGTGAGAAGAGTGGTTCTGGCAGGTATATTCCGATTTTAGCAAGTGTCTGTCCTTGACTCTTCGCAAAGAACAATATGATCAGAAATTGAATCCGTTCGATCGTAAAAGGGAAATTGTTGTCGCTTGGAGTCAGCGGAATGCGTGGCAAGGTGTGCAACGACCCCTTGTGGTCTCCGCACAAAATTTCCACAGAAATTGTATTTTGGAAGAGCGGCTTTACGATCGTACGTGTGCCATCGACTAAACATTTCCTTGTATCCATGCAGGTTAGTGATTTTTTTTTGACTGAAGATTTAACGACCACCGTGAGCAACTTAATGGGCTATAAGCAGTTGCACGTCCCTAATTTAGGGTCACTGGTTCCAGAGAAGGGAGAAAGCCAGTGCCGTAAGTCAAACGCAACATCCATGCCTCATCGGGATTCGAACACGGACCCTTCACGAACGCTTAGACCACTGCGCCACCGGGGCGGCCAGGTTCGGGATGAGCATCACGACTGCATACTTTTTCAGTCGTAAAATGTGAGGCGGAAGTCCACTCATCTCGATCGTGTGCAAAAATTCAACTGAATAGCGCACTCTTTCACTCTCATCTGCAATCACAACTGTGTTTTAAATAAGATAGTACAACCCTACTAGTTATCCGAATTTATTGGCGTAGATAAAATTAAGGTTTCAAAGCTTTCGCAGATTAACCTGATGGCTTTTTCAAGGAAGGTAGACAGCAAACTGCATGATGTGCGAAAAATGTGCAAAAGCTTGGAAACCTTGATTTTAACTACGCCAATAAATTTGGATAACTAGTACCTTATGTACAGTTGGTGTGCAGTTCCTTGCGTTATTATTTTGTGTTTTAAATGTTGTTGGAATGAGATTCACGTTGCGAATACTCTTTCTTCATTCTCTCTTCTCTTCTCTCTTCTCCCATTGACCGCTCACACCTTCCAGTAAGGCTCTTACGTTTTCTTTTCTTTTTTTTCTGCGGGAGAGACATTCTGTTAAGTGTAAGTATGCAATAAAGTATTTACTTACTTTAGGGCTGATCATAGAACACCACGCACACACCAAGATGTTGATAAGGGCCGCACGCTTCTCCCATAGATTTTACATGGGGAATTTGCCGCTCCGCCATGCCCGAACCGTTGCTCCAATCTCCGTTTTCTCTTCGACTGGCACATCTACATAATAAGACCTTTAGTTTGATACCTCAACCATATTTTTATGTTCAGCCGTCCTCTCAAAATAGGTCTCACAGTAAAAACCCTTATAGAATTAATATATAGATTCCTTCTTCTACAGTGGGCTAGTCCTTCAAGCATGGTTGTCGGCTGACCCGAAAACCTGCGATTTCATGGCCTCGTTTCTCTCAAGAGAATAATGATGTAACGTATACGTAACAGGACGTAGATGAAGTACTATTGTGGCGATGCATGTGTCAAATCGGCAAATTTTCAGCTATAAGTCTTGCCGGCGAAGCTGGGAGAAAAGCAGCCATCAGAGTAGGAGGACGTGGTTTCGAAATCCACCACCGCCAAAAAGTTTTTCACAAAACATTTTGTTACGTCTTTTTTTATATATATATATCACAGCCTCTCCTTGACAAATGTCAACCCCGCCTTCTCGTGGTGCATCCTGTTCCCACTAAAGGGGCTCTGACGACCGCCCAGAGCGGTATAACTATACCATCGGGATTAGAGGAAATTCTATCCCACACTCACCAACCCGCTTGGCCAGCGTGGTGAGTTATGGCCAAACCCCTCCAAAATGATTCCACAACTTAAATCTTGGCCCTCAGTCTCCGGCAGCTGGAATGTACCTGGCCAAGGCAGCGGCCAGTGCGACATGAAGGCAGAGGGTGCTAAGAATCCCCGGAGGACCGGACTAGGCTGCCATCTGATGCTGACCTTGGCTACTTACAATGGACGCTCCCTATCTTCTGATTCAAGGCTTCTTGAATTGGAAGAGGAATTACAAAGGATCAAGTGGGACATCGTGGGGCTAAGTGAGGTAAGGAGAAAAGGAGAAGATCTCATCGAACTGAAAAGTGGACATCTCTTCTACTATCGTGGGACAGATACTGGCAGAACTAGTGGTGTTGGATTTATAATAAACAAGAAACTGAAGGATAAAGTTGTAGAAGTTGAAAGTTCCTCTGACAGAGCTGCACGACTTGTTATCCAACTCTCGAAAAGATACCAGGCTCAGATTATTCAAACTTATGCACCCACCACAAGTCATCCTGAAGAAGAAATTGAAGAATTTTATGAGGAAATTTGTCATCTAAATAATAAAGGTAAGCAGCACTTGAAAATAATTATGGGAGATTTCAATGCAAAAATAGGGCAACGGCAACAGAATGAAACTTCAGTAGGTAAATTCGGTCACGGCAACAGAAACCAGCGTGGAAATACTCTCGTTGAGTTTGCAGAGGCAGAAGGGTTTTTCATCTTGAACTCCTTCTTCAAGAAAAAGCCACACAGGAAATGGACATGGAGACATCCAAATGGGACGACAAATGAAATTGATTTTATTATGTGTAACAAAAAATTCGTCATAGAAGACTGCAGTGTGCTAAACAAGTTCAACACAGGTAGTGACCATAGATTGGTGAGATGTAAGATGCACCTCAACGCTAAACTTGAACGTGGCAAGCTCATAAGACAAACAAAATCTATTGACATAACCAACCTCAAAAAACACCATAATACCTTCAAGTTGGAACTGAAGAACAGGTTCTCTGCTTTAGAAGGCCTAACATCGGAAGAAGTGGACATCTCTGAAATTAACAGAAAAGTAACCAAAGCTCTTATGGAAACAGCAACAAAATTAGCTGGGTCTAAGAACAAGTTGCATGTGAACAAATTATCAGGAAAAACCAAAATGTTGATGCAAAAAAGAAGAGAGATGAGGACAACTAAAGAAGATGTGACTTCCAAAGTGGAATATATAGAGCTATGCAAGACAGTAAGAAAAAGTATCACTGAAGACGTAAGGAAATTCAACTGTGAACTAGTGAGGAAAGCAATTGAAAACAACCAAAGCCTAAAGATAGCAAAGGGACATCTCAGTAAATGAAGAAAACAGATTATGGCACTGAGAAAAGAAGATGGTTCTGTAACAAGAAATAGAGGCGAAATTTTGACAAGAGTGAAAGATTTCTACTCCAAATTATATGAAAGGGATGATAAATGCACTCCAGACATCATGAAAGATACCAGTACCAGAGTTCCTCCAGTCCTTCCAGCAGAAGTTGCACATGCAATCAAGAACATGAAGCGAGGAAAAGCTCCAGGAGAAGATGGAATTACTGTAGACATTATACAAGAAGCAAGTGGAGAAATCGAAACAGTACTCGCCCAAATTTTCACTCGATGCCTTAATGAAGGAAAGATTCCTGAGGATTGGAACACCGCTACAATGATCCTGCTACATAAGAAAGGTGACATTGAGGATCTCGGAAACTACAGACCTATCAGCCTCCTATCAGTAGTTTATAAAATCTTCACTAAAGTTCTTTCACACCGCTTGAAGGTAACACTGGACATGGCTCAACCGAGAGAACAAGCTGGATTCAGGAGTGGCTACAGCACAATAGATCATATCCACGTGCTGAGAGAACTAATTGAAAGAGCGAGGGAATATGAACTTCCATTGTGCATGGCTTTTATCGATTATGAAAAAGCCTTTGATTCGGTGAAACCATCAGCAGTTACAATGGCTCTGAAAACCTGCGGTATTGAAGATGCATACATTAATATTATTAATAACATCTATGAAAATGCAAGTGCAAAGATTAGGCTGTTTGAAAATACAACACACATAAAAATTGGAAAAGGAGTGAGACAAGGTGACACCATATCTCCGAAGCTCTTTAATGCCACATTGGAGGGTGTTTTTCAGTCGCTGAGCTGGGAAAACAAGGGGATAAAGATTAATGGAGATTATCTAACCCACCTTCGTTTTGCTGATGACGTAGTCATTTTTGCAACTACCCCATCAGAGCTGCAGAGTATGATCCAGGAACTTGCTGACAAGAGTAAAGAAGTGGGATTAAAAATGAACTTTCAGAAGACAAAAGTGATGTTCAATGCTTTTACAAGAAATGAAGATTTATCGATTGATGGAGAAAACCTGGAGATAACAGACACGTACGTTTATCTTGGACAGCAGATATCAAGTGAGGGTCACATTGATGAAGAAATTAATCGGCGTACAAAACTTGCCTGGAGAGCTTTTGGAAGAAACAGCATAATTTTCAAGAGCAATATGCCATTATGTCTTAAAAGAAAAGTGTTTGATCAATGCATCCTTCCAGTGCTTACGTATGGTGCAGAGACGTGGACCTTAACTAAAAGAGACATACAAAGGCTGCAGACAACTCAAAGAAGCATGGAGAGGTGCATGCTTGGTGTAACCAGGAGAGATAAAAAGAGGAACTCGTGGATCCGAAAAATGACTAGAGTGGAAGACATCATGATCAGAGTTAAATCCCTGAAATGGCAATGGGCTGGACATACTGCCAGAAGGACAGATCATCGATGGACAGCCGAAATTTTAGATTGGATTCCAAGGGACAGGAAAAGACCCAGAAGAAGACCACATGGGAGATGGGTGGATGAAATTCGAAAGTATGCAGGGGTGACATGGAGGAGACTGGCACAAGACAGACCGTTGTGGAGGAAACTTGGGGAGACCTTCGTCCAGCAGTGGATTGATAATGGTTGACAATGATGATGATGATGATATATGCTAATATCACGTTTTTTCCTGTGTGATTTTTTTTTCTTTTCCAATTCGAAAATTGCTGCAACGTGAAAATGATAAGATCAGATCATATGTAGAGGATTTTAGGAAGGGAGTGTCGGACTCCAGGTCTTAAACAACCGTCAAAAACAGGAAGCTAAGAGATTTCGGCTAGAGTGCCCGATAGGAAAGTCACACGGAAGCGAGGTAGGGGCAAGTACCCGGGTTCCAAGGGCTTAACATGCCCACCCGACGCACGGCAGATGTTTTAGTGGTTCGAGCGTTCGTACCTGCCTGGGATTGAACCTGAGGTTTCTCCGTGGCAGTCACGAACGTTGACACTAGGCTATCTGCGGCCCCAACGTGATAACGAAAAACAATGTAATATTTTAAAATCGTAACTATGTACAGGGATTTCAAAATCGCTTGTGTGAAAACACAAGTTTGTACGTTACAAGGATCGAAACCGCGCCCCTTCACTCCGGAGTAAGTTGCTCTCCCAACTAAGCCACACGGACGGAATGTATCACTGCAGATTTGTCGTCTGGACACGTGCTTTACCTCTGTAGTACGTCACACCTGTAACATTTCAATCTTAGGAATTCCTTTTTAAAAATGTAGGCTACTGTAATCCACACTTTTGGAATTCTAACACCTCCGCCAAAATGTTTTACACAATACATTTTGTTACGTTTTTTGATATATGCTAAAATCACATTTTCTCCTGGGTAATTTTTTTTTCTTTTCCAATTCAAAAATTGCTGCAACGTGATAACGAAAAAACAATGTTATATTCAAATTTTGAATCACTGTGATGGTTATATTCAAATTAAATGTAAGCTTGAAACTTGGTCGTGGTGTAGTGATTAGCATACCCGGTGCTAACACGGGCAATGCAGTTTCGATTCCCGGACGACGAAATTTTAAGTTTTCGGACATTATCTGACTTACCATCTTAGTCATATTGACACCAATAAACGGATTCACGTCTTCAAAATTTGTATTGTATGGTGAATCCCGTGGTTCATTCATGAACAATGTAATATTTTAAAAATCATCAGTATCTACAAAGATTTCAAAATCGCCAGTTACATTTCAATCTTAGGAATTCCTTTTTAAAAATGTAGGCTACTGTATGTTATCCACACTTGTGGAATTCTACCATTCTGGAAAATTTATACTTGCAGTTCTGCTTGATCACAAAGCACATATTTGATTTCGCCTAACTCTAGATTTGGTCCATCGAGGGCTTTTCGCCAATAAACACTAATGAATTACCGTATTTCCGTATTTCCCAGCGTCAAGAACCCACCCCAATTTTAAAATGCAAAATTTGAGAAAAAAGAATAAACATAAAAATAAGGTCTCAGCACTGATTTTTAAATCAAAGTCTTCTGAACTGACATCACAATTATTGACTTCGCGCTTGGGGTGATCTACAGCTTGGGATGATCTACAGCTTGGATCACTCCAAGCGCGAACAGGTACAGGTTTGAATTGATTAAGACTAGATGTGGGTCGTTTGCGACTGGTCCGTTCCAAGTGACCCGGTCGACAGAGTGAACGAAAAGGTTCGTTCTGTAGTTTCAGCAGATCTCGTTCGCTCTTTGCTTTGGTCCTGGAGTCCAGGATCCAAATCGTTCACCGTTCGCTTCGGTCATTTCATTCGTCGGTCGGAGCTGGTATTTCTTTGCCCATTGATTAGTTACTGGATCGAAAAATGTTTCGTGTTACTAGAACCATCTTATAACCTTTTTATCTTCGGGTTTATCTGATAGTTTGCAGTGAAATGACGATATATCACATTTTTTAAATTCTATGTTTTTCATATTTTGAATTTTTTCATTACAGTTTCACTCACAAGATGGGGACACCAGCTTAGAACTCTAACCGTACTGCTGTACTATAATATGTTGTAGCTAGTATTCGTTGATATTTACCTTGGAAATCATCATCATCATCATTGTCAACCATTATCAATTCAATGCTGGACGAAGGTCTCTCCAAGTCTCTTCCACAACGGTCTGTCTTGTGCCAGTCTCCTCCATGTTACTCCCGCATGCATACTTTCGAATTTCATCCACCCATCTACCATGTGGTCTTCTTCTGGGTCTTTTTTTGTCCCTTGGAATAAAATCTAAAATTTCGGCTGTCCATCGATGGTCTGCCCTTCTGGCAGTATGTCCAGCCCATTGCCATTTCAGGGATTTTACTTTGATCATGATGTCCTGCTACATAAAAAAGGTGACATTGAGGATCTCAGGAACTTGTAAATATATATTAATAAATTCAAAAGGCACAGAGCGTGCCACATTGGTACTACCACAGAGTGAAACAATTAATTATAAAAATGCCGCCCCGGTGGCGCAGTGGTCTAAGCGATGGCCTCTGATCATTCGTCCGTAAGGGGTCCGGGTTCGAATCCCGGTGAGGCATGGATGTTGTGTTTGTCTTACGGCACTGGCTCTCTCCCTTCTCTGGAACCAGTGACCCTAAATTAGCGACGGGCGACTGCTTACAGCCCATTGAGTTGCTCACGGTGGTCGTTAAACCTCCAATCAAAAAAAAAAAAAAAATTATAAAAATCGTCACACATCACTCAAAAACGTTTAAGCTGTCCCTGTGTCGCAGTGGTCTAAGCGCTAGCTAATGACCTTTTGTCCGTGAAAGGTCCGGGTTCGAATCCCGATGAGGCATGGATGTGGTGTTTGTCTTACGGCACAGGATCTCTCCCTTCTCTGGAACCTATGCTCTAAATTAGGGACGGGCGACTGCTTATAGCCCATTGAGTTGCTCACAGTGGTTGCTAAACCGTCACTCAAAAGTAAATAAATAAAACGTTTAATTTATAAACAACTGCTAACTTTATGAACATACACCAACCGTCACTAACAGGAAGAGACTTCACACTACTTCCTGTTTCAAACGAACGAAACGAACAGGTCTTTTAAACACATCACTTTAGTGACCCGATCTGAAAGATCGAATCGCGTAAACGACCGAATCTGCCGACTACTAATTAAGAGCAACGTTTCTGGTCTTAATCAAGAGAGGTCAGCAACACCGCAATCGAGTCACATGAGTCAAAGATGGCATCATGAAAGGAATGAAGCCGCCCCGGTGGCGCAGTTGTCTAAGCGATGGCCTCTGATCATTCGTCCGAACGGGGTCCGGGTTCGAATCCCGGTGAGGTATGGATGTTGTGTTTGTCTTACGGCACTGGCTCTCTCCCTTCCCTGGAACCAGTGACCCTAAATTAGGGACGGGCGACTGCTCATAGCCCATTGAGTTGCTCACGGTGGTCGTTAAACCTCCAATAAAAAAAAAAAAAAAGGAATGAAGCAGGAACTGATAAAGAAACAAAGAGAAAGAATAAATCTTACTACGGTATTATTGTAACAACAGCTAATTAATGCCTTGTTTCTGTTAAGTGCGAAAAGTCATTTTTCTTCTTTAAGTGGTTTGCCGGTGAATTGCCAAGCGAAGATACCACCTATTTTTCAACTATGCTGCGGGAAAAGCTTTCCGAATGGGCCAGCTAAGATTCTTTACATATTTTGGCCAAAACTTACTGCAGCGACTGTTTTGAGCTAGAACTCCATATGGGTGCGTCGGTCTCGAAGTGTAGACCACGTGGTTTATAATAAATGCATCCCAGCAAAAGCGACGCGTAGAAAAAAACATTCGTCTTTCCATGGCGTTTCACGACGAAAGCAGTCTTGTTATTCTTAAAGTTTACCGGTAAACATTTTAACTTAGATAACCTTCCTCTGGAATTAGCATAGGCATACGAAAAACGTAACCTTCGGTCTCCATCACGCACCGTAAATTTTCGAGACTCATTTTATGAAAAAAATAGCGTCCACGACACCGGGAAATACGGTAATTTGTTAGTGCAGACGTTCGATTTACAAAAAAACCTGTTTATTACAGCCAACCAAGAAATTTCAACTTGTATTTTTCTATTTATCGTACGTAATTAATTCAAATTGCAATTAATTTTCTGAATATTTTGGAAATGTCATGTATTTTAATCGAACATTATTTTTTTTAGATCGATAATGATACAAAAATACCCCTTATTCTGGCGGCAGGAGGAGGAGGTATATCAGCAGAAGTACCAAGGAACATCTCCGATGTAGTTGATCCTCACGGAAGAGGAATCAACATCAGCGTTCTGCCAGGAAATGGACACTCTGGATCATCGTCAGGTAAGGAACAAATTTGCTCAAAATTTTTCGTAATATTTGAGAACGGCAAGTGTCATGTCGTCGTTCATTCAAAATCAGGCCCGCAAAGGGTTGAAGTAAAAACTTCTTACCTGCCATCCCTTGGCATCCAACTCGTGTATATCCCGGGGGGCGAGGACGCTGAAACCAGCTGACAGCAGCTTCGATGCCGCCCGCTGGATATTCTTCACACAGCAACTTTAATCCTTGTAGTAATTCCAAAATCGACACAATGATTCACTCAACGCACAATAAGAACATCTAACATATATTTAACACACCAACATGACCACACACTCACTAGATATATCCGTATATAATTACACCGGCGTTGTTTACAATTGATGTTCCATCTTGAGTTTACTTCGCACTTCTCTCTTCCCTCTGAATGACAGCGCCCCGTATGAAATCGCCTCCGCAGCTGCTCTGATCCCAGCCCCCCCCCCTTTTTTTTTTCGGGAGTTGTTCTTCTTCCGACAGTAAGTAAGGTCTTTTAACATACATTGACGAAAAATATAAATTTTGCATTTGTCTGCGGTGGGACTTTTTGGAAACTGATAGATATCCAGTGGTCGGAAGTAACACGCTACTGTAGTACGCTAAATTTACAGTAACGTGGCGTATAGTATCGCTACAAGCAGAAAATGTACTTGTAGCACGCAACAAAATAAATTTAAAATGTACATGCAGTTACGTATTTGAATAACCACTTTACATTTTCACATTTTTGGTGTGACATTATTTTCTTTATTATCTGATATTTTCGCTTTGAATTCAGCAATAAAAAAAAAAAAAAAAGGACATGTCTTCCCCTTATAAAACTTTAGAATAAAATTCTGTTCTATAATTGTACATTCCAAATAAAATTCTGTTCTATAATTGTACATTCCAAATAAAATTCTGTCATATTACACAATCATTATGTTATACTCCCCCCCCCCCCCCCCCCCCCCAAGGAAACGTATTTACAGCTCAAAGAACTGGTTATCTCTTCCAATTCTTATGTTTTTGCAGCTTCGTTATGGACAAATGACTCACATAGTCGTTAAATTTTAAAACATTCCTAAAAATTCTTTAAAAAAATTTCCAGACGGTAAATGAATTTTAAACAATATTAAGGACTGTTTTAAAAGTTAACGACTATGTGGGTCATCTGTTGTGCTAAAACATAGGAATTTTTTTTTTTTTTTGATTGAAAGTTTAACGACCACCGCGAGCAACTCAATCAATGGGCTATATATAAGCAGTCGCCCGTCCCTAATTTTGGGTCACTGGTTCCAGGGAAGGGAGAGAGCCAGTGCCATAAGACAAACACAACATCCATGCCTTACCGGGAGTTGAACCCAGACCCCTCCTGGACGAACAATCTTAAACCATCCCTTAGACCACTGCGTCCCCGGGGCGACTGTAGGAAATGGAAGAGATTTATAGTATTTATAGTATTTATAGTAACATAAATATAATTTTTGAGCTGTAAATACGTTTCCTTGTTTTTTTGGAGGGGAAGAAAAAGTATAAACATGATGATTGTGTAATATGACGGAATTTTATTTGGAATGAACAATTGTAAAACAGAATTTTATATTAAAGTTTCATAAGGCGAAGACTGTTTTTTTTTTTTTTTTGTTTTTTTTTTGTTGTTGTTGAATTCAAAGCGAAGATCCCAGGAATAAGGAAAATAATGTCATACCAAAAATGTTAAAATGTCAAGTGGTTATTCAAATACGTAATTGCCTATCTAAATGGGCCATTACTGAATGACAATGTATATTTTAAATTATTATATAATGTGTAATATGAAACATGTGTGCCTAGTTAAAAGATAGGTATGTATATATACAGTATATGAAATATTAGCTACAAAATAAAGTAGCTGGTAGCGGAAATTTATGCTACAAATCGAGCTACTTTAATAAAAAGAAAAAACATTTTTTTTTCAAATCACGTGATATTTTCGAATATCCTGGAACATTATTGGCTGGAATAGGAGAGAGGGGTTCATTTAAGTGTGCCCTGTCTACAGTCACGTACATGACTTGACTTGCATTGTGAATTGCTTACCATAAAGTACGGGGAAAAATCGAAAAGTAAGGTCCATGTTGACGTACACTGGCGTGCAAAAATTAAGGACGAGACGGTTTTTCGAATGCAACGTCGTGCATAAGTGCTCCACATCGACTCAAATCATACCATAAGATCCCCAAGATGTAAGAATATGGGACAAGTGAGCGAAACCGTCCAAACAAGGAATCCAAAGGATACAAAGGCACTTTATTGAAAAGGTAGCTTCGAGCACAACTGGACAGAAGACAGAAACGTCCATGTGACAGGCGGCTGCCAAGAAAAATCCAATCTTTAGTAGGGGATATGATCACCCCTGACTGCGTTGCAGGATTTACAATGTCTGTCCATGCTGAGAACGAGGTTGTCAAGGAGCTGTTGAGGCATCGCGTCCCATTCCTCCTGTACCGCCAATCGCAGCTGCGAAATCGTTGCTGGCGGCTGGTGACGTGCTGCCAAGCGTCTCCCCAGAAGGTCCCACACGTGTTCGATTGGATTTAGGTGCGGGGACCTTGCGGGCCAATCCATGCGTTGAATATCTTCACTCTCCAACAGCTCTGCGACAGCCACTGTACGATGAGGTGTAGCGTTGTCGTCCATGAAGAGGAACTCAGTTCCCACAACACCTCTAAACAGACGCACGTGAGGCAGGAGAACCTCGGTACAACAGCGGACACTAGTGACTGAACCTCCTTGGAAGATGTGGAGGTCAGTACGGCAAACAAGCATGATACCGCCCCAAACGAGAACTCCGCCACCTCCAAACCGGTCCCTTTCGATTATGTTGGAGGTGTGATTGCGTGTTTCCTGCTCTCTCCAGATGTGTATAAGTCCAGAATCGCTCGTCAGACTAAATCGGCTCTCATCCGTAAAGAGAACTCGACCCCATTGCTGATGTGTCCAGTTCTTGTGTTCCCGGCACCACAGATACCGCCGTCTCCGATGAGCAGGCGTTAATGGCACACACTGTACTGGTCGTCGTGCAAATAGACCACCTTTGTGCAGCCTCCTGGCCACGGTAAAACGCGATAACGGACGCCCAGTTGTCTGTTGCATGGGCCTTGCGATTTCTCCCGCTGCCTGCCGTCTGTCTCTTCTCGCCTGTAGGACAATATACCGGTTATCCGTCGCCGTGGTTGCTCGTGGACGACCATTGCTAAACTCTCGGACAGCTGTTCCTGTCGTTTGAAATGCTCTCCAAGCTCGTGAAACGATGCTGTGAGCGATCCCGAACTCCTCGGCCACACTAGTCACACTTCGACCTTCTTCCAACTTCCCAATGACGCAACCTCGGGTAAAGTCCTCCTGATGTCGTCTACTGGGTTGCCTGTTGGCCATATCACACGGTGGCAGCAACTCGACGTCGTTCAAACCGATGTATACCGTGTAATAGCTTTCAACGAATTGCTGAGCGTACACCGCCCGTGTGCTTTATATCCTTCCGACACTCCCCCTCCCTCCGTCATGCGGCACATATGCGCATGCCCTACCGTACCGGACCCTAGTCTATCTCCTGAGTGGTCTTTCGGTCCGTTCTGCCTGCTCGTTCCGCTGTTATGTTAATTTATCCTCTTCGTCCTTAATTTTTGCACACCAGTGTATTAGTCCAATTTGAAATATTTGTTTTCAGTTGGGAAGCTTGAAATATGCGAATGATGATCCTTCATTTCGGTTTTTTCTACGATGAATAATTTCGCCGCTAGAGGGCGTAAGCGCAGACGACATCAAATTCAAAATACATTTTACTCCATATATTTGCTTCTAAACATCCGATTGAAAAAAATATTTTCCCTTTCGATTCCATTTATGTCGTAGGGTATTTTAGGTATAGTCACTTTTTCAAATTACACATAGATTTTCCGCTAGGGGGCGTAAAAGTGAATTGCGTTTTCCCCGATATCTGTACTTATAAAACTCCGATTTGAATTTTTTTTTCTTTTGGCGGATATAGCTCTTGATGGAAAATTTTTTGCTTATAATTTCTGATTTTTGATAAACAATAGTTTGGCCATCACGGGGCGTAAGTGTTAATATCTGCTTCCGATGTATTTGCCATAAAGTCTGAGCTTCTAAAATCTCGACTGAAAAAATTCGTTCGTGAATCGATGCCACTCACATCGATAAACGTTTTCGGAATCTTTTCTTATTAAAATATTGTATGTTTTTTCCGCCAGGGGGCATAGATGGATATCTTATTTTTGTCAATATCTCTGCTTCTAATGGTCCGATTTCAAAAGTTCCTTCTTTACTGCATAGTCTCTAGTACGACATGTTTTTCAAATAATTTCAAAATTTTGAAGTCAATCATAGATTTTCCGCTAGGGGGCGTAAAAATAAATTGCTGTTCCCCCTACATCTCGGCTTCTTAAACTCCGATTTGAAAATTTATTTCTGCGTCGCCGGGTACAGCTCATGATGGGAAATCTTTGGGTTATATTTTATAATTTTTGGTAAAAAATGGTTTAGCCACCAGGGGGGGGGGGGTATTCTTAATTTCCGTTTCTGATGTATTTGCAGCAAAATCTGAGCTTCTGAAAACTCGACAGAAACAATTCTTTCCTGGGCCGATACCGCTCACACTGGAAAACCTTTGGGTTATATTTTATAATTTTTGGTAAAAAATGGTTTAGCCACCAGGGGGGGGGGTATTCTTAATTTCCGTTTCTGATGTATTTGCAGCAAAATCTGAGCTTCTGAAAACTCGACTGAAACAATTCTTTCCTGGGCCGATACCGCTCACACTGGAAAACCTTTTGAGAATACTTTCTTCTTAAAATAATGCATGTTTTCCCGGCCAGGGGCGTAGGTGCATAAATTATGTTTGCCGAAATTTCTGCTTTTAATAGTCCGATTTGAAAAATTACTTCTTTGTTTGCGAGCGTTTCCACTGCGAAATGTTTCTCATATGATTTCAAAGATTTTTAACGCACAAGTCTTCAACCAGAGGGCGTAAGTTCACGATTCCTTTTACAGCAATATCTGAGGGAATAGAAACTCGATTGAAAAACTTCTTTTTTCGGTCATATACTATTGTTTTTCATACCGGTTTCATTGACTTTGATGAGCTTTGATATATCTAATTCGCGTCAGAACGGATTCAAAAGACGTGTTCATTACACCCGAAATTCGGTGGCATCTTTCTTGTTTACTGTTTAAAGCAAGGTCGTCTACAAAATACAAGACCATGACGTTAGAGAGATGAGTTCCCTCTTTTAATGACGTCACACGGGAATCAAGGATTTCGATTGGTTTCCAACGCTATCGTGTAACGTGAGAGTGACGTCACAAACGGAGGGAACTCATCTATCTAATGCCACGACCTTGTGTTTTCTAGATGGCATGCATCTCAAGCTTTATCGCAATGTACAGGCTCCTTATGACTGTCTTGCTCTTCAAACTGACGTCAATAACCTGCTTCAGTGGTGTGCATCAAACCATCTCTCTCTCAATATCTCCAAGAGTCATGTTGTTTCTATTTCGCGGAAAAAAAACCCCAATTCTTTTCGACTACAAAGCTGGCGACTATACTCTTACCCAGACAAACGAAGTTCGGGACTTGGGAGTCACGTTGGGTTCGAGCTTGGACTTTAAAAGTCATATCAAAAGAATTGTACGTACAGCGTACAGAAAACTTGGATTTATCTTTCGACATCCCAAGTATTACTCGAATACTCAGACACTTATTCGCATTTTTGAGACTACGGTCAGATCCTCACCGGAAAATGCGGCGATCATTTGGAGTCCTAGTCAAGTAACTCTAGTAAATGAAATTGAGAAAGTTCAGAAAAAGTTTCTTCGACACCTTTTTAGCACGTCTTTTGTAAAAAATGATCGTGCTTTTGTTACCGGTTTGTCCGTCCGTCCGTCTGTCAGTCCGTCCGTCCGTCCGTCTGTACCCACGGTATCTCTGCAACTATTAGTCCGATTTGAAAAATTCTTTTTGCGTTCAGAAGCTTGAAATATGCGAATGATGATCCTTCATTTCGTTTTTTTTTTTACGATGCACAATTTTTTCCGCTAAGGGGCGTAAATGCAGATGATATCGAATTCAAAATTACGTTTTAATCCACATATTTGCTTCTAAACATCCGATTGAAAAAATTCTTTTATCTTTCGCTTCCATTTATGTCGAAGAGTGTTTTAGATATAGTTTCATTTTCAAATTACGCATAGATTTTTTGCTAGGGAGCGTAAAAGTAAATTACATTTTTTCCCGATAACTCTTCTCCTAAAACTCCGATTTGAAAAATCTTTTTTCAGCGGATACATCTTCTAATGGGGAATCTTTTGCATATATTTTCGAATTTTTGATAAAGAATACTTTGGCCACCAGGGGGCGTAAGGGTTAATTTTTGCTTTTGATGTATTTGCCATAAAATCTGAGCTTCTAAAATATCGATTGAAAAAATCTTTCGTGGACTGATGCCACTCACATCGATAAACCTTTTCGGAATATTTTCTTCCTAAAATATCCCACAGTTACTCCGCCAGGGGGCGTAGATGTATATATATTATTTTTGTCAATATCTCTACTTCTAGGGGTTCGATTTGAAAAAATCCTTTTTTGTTCGATAGTGTTTCCAGTATGACATGTGCTTCATATAATTATAAAATTTTCAAGTAATTCATACACTTTCCGCTAGGGGGCGTAAAGCGAAATTGCCTTTTGTCCTATATCTCTGCTTCTAAATCTCCGAGTTGAAAAATTCCTTCTGCACAGGATACATCTCCTGATGGGAAATCGTTTGCACATAATTCCTAATTTTTGTAAAAAAATGGTTTGGCCACCAGGGGGCGTAAACCTTAATTTCCGCTTCTGATGTATTTACAGCAAAATATGAGCTTCTAAATTCTCGATTGAAAAAAACGTCGTTTGTAGACCGATATTACTCGTGTCGACAAACCTTTTAGAAACATTTTCTTCTTAAAATAGTGCATGGTTTCTGCGCCAGGGGGCGTAGACGTATATCTTATTTTTGTCAATATCTCGACTTCTAAGCGTCCGATTTAAAAAATTCCTTCTTTGTTGAATAGTGTTTCTAGTGTGACATGTTTTTCCTAAAAATTCAAAATTTTCAAGTAATTCATAGACTTTCTGCTAGGGGGCGTAAAGGTAAATTGCGTTTCCCACTATTTCTCTGCTTCTAAACCTCCGATTTGAAAAATTCCTTCTGCACCGGATACAGCTCCTGATGGGAAATCCTTTGCACATAATTTCTAATTTTTGCAAAAAAGTGGTATGGCCACCAGGTGGCGTAAATCTTAATTTCTGCTTCTGATGTATTTGCAGCAAAATATGAGCTTCTAAAATCTCGATTGGAAAAAAGTCTTTTGTTGACCGATGCTACTCATGTCGACAAACCTTTTAAGAACACTTTCTTCTTGAAATAATGCATGGTTTCTACGCCAGGGGGCGTAGATGTATATCTTAGTTTTGTCAATATCTCTACTTCTAAAAGTCCAATTTGAAAAATTCCTTCGTTGTTGGATAGTGTTTCCGATGCGAAATAATTTCCCTATAAATACAAAAATTTCACGTAAATCATTTAAGACTTTCCGCTAGGGCGCATAAAGGTAAATTGCGTTTTCTGCTCCTAAAACTCCGATTTGAAAAATTCTTCCTGTATCGCATACAAGACCTGATGGAAAATATTTTTCGCATAATTTCTAATGTTTTGTAAAGAATGGTTTGGCTACCAGGAGTCATAAGCGTTAATTTCTGCTTCTGATGTATTTGTAGCAAAATCTGGGCTCCTGAAAACTCGACTAAATTTTTTTTTCTTGGACCGATACCGTTCATATGGATAAACCTTTTGAGAATACTTTCTTCCTAAAATAATGCATGGTTTTCCCACCAGAGGACATAAAGTCACATTTTATTTTTCTCGATAACTCTGTTCCTAAGAGTTCGTAAGCTCAAGATTCCGTTTACACCAATATCTGAGGGATTAAAGACCCGATTGAAAAACTTATTTCTTCCGTCAGATACTATTGTTTTCCATACCGCTTCCATTGCCTTTGAATAGCTTTGATAAATTTAATTTGCGTCAGAACGGATTCAAAAGACGTGCTTATTACACCCGAAAATTCGGTGTCATCTTTCTTGTTTTATAAATCGATCGGTGTTTATATAGCGGACATCCCGACTGTTGACCTTCTGACATTCTTCAAGATGACTTCTCTTCAATCGAGATGGAAGGCTCTCCAACTCAAGTTTCTGTACGGCATCATCAATGGAAAGATAGATGATATTCAAATTGTAAACCAATTAAGTTTCCGTGTCCCATATTTACCGAGGACAAAATGTGAACTATTTGCAGTGCCATTTTGCAGAACTGGTGCCGGAAAAAAATTATCCGTTATGTAAAACGTATAGGCTTCACAACTCACTTGAAGAATTTCCGGATATTTTTAATGTAAATAATAATTTTATTCATAAAGCATGTTTTGCAAGATTGTAAATATCACTTGGTAGTTATCACTGTAAATACAAATATAGCTATTCCTGTAACTAGATTTACCGTCTGTAGGAATGTGCTTACAATAAATAAATAAATAAATGCAGGTGGTCTTCCTTTTAAATATATTATGCGCGTTTTATTTTCTTTTGGTGATTTAAAAAAAGAAAACAATGCATATCTAAATTATTGCAATAATTTTTTGTAGGAGGTGGAGGTGGCTGGAATGATACAACTTCTCGTTCTTCTGAAATTTCTGCTGTGAAAGGAGATCAAAGCAATACAGACACATCGAAGGAAACAAGACGTTCGATTTTCGACGTAAGGGCTTTGTTGAAAGGTATTCCACGCAGGGAAAATTTCCGGAACAACACAACTGGTTCTCCCACTGCTGGAAAATCTCTCGAGAAAGGAGGTCAGGGTGGAGACGTGTGCGGTAGAGCAGCAGACGTCTGGAACACGCAAGGAGGATTTGGAGGTGGTGGTGGAGGATGCGCATCTGGAGGAGGTGGTGGAGGATACAGAGGTAATATTTCAAAGCTATTCCTTTCGTATATGTATTTCCATAGTTAATGCCCGTGCGAAAATTAACACAACAGGAGCAAACTAATACATTGTGTGATAGTTTTTCTCTCACAAATGCTCCGTCTTCTTCCGAATGGAAACTAAAAACACCTGTGTTAGTTTTATTAACGTGGGGGCAATTCGATTATTTGATTTCAGAAGAGCATAATTCCATACCTATCAACTGTATATGGCCAGGGAATACACCAAAGGAAAGAAAATCTCAGAGTTTTAGTAGGTTACCACGAGAGGGCTCCACTGCAGCTGTGGGCCCGCCTCGTTGGCATTGTGCTGTTCACCGTTTCTTCAACGAAGTCTCCCATGTCATTGGATTGGTCGCAGTGGACTTCATGACTGGGTGTTCTACATCTGGTCACCGGAACTTACACCGTGCAACTTCTTCTTTTGGGGGTATGTTAAGGGTACTGTGTTCATGCCACCATTGTCACAACCGTATACGAGCTCAAAAAACGCACTGTTACTCCGGTAGAATCAATGACAACGGACATGCTGGAACGAGTGAACCTACTCCTTAGAAAGGCTGCCTACAACCCTGGAGCTCATCCAGGGTTGTAGGCAAGGGTGGCACGTACACAGTATCCTTAACATACCTGCAAATGAAGAAGTTGCACGATGTAAGTTCCGGTGGCCAGCTGTAGAGTACCAAGTCATGGGGCTTACTGCGACCAATCCAATGGCAAGGAAGCACTTCGTTGAGGCAACAGTGAACCATGATGCCAATGAGGCGGCCCCACAGTGACAGTGGAGCCCTCTCATGGTGGCCTACTAAAACTCGGAGATTTCCTCTTTTATTTGGTGTATGCCCAGGCCATATACGGTTGATAGATACGGAATTATGCTCTTCTGAAATCAGATGAATCATTTCAAATTACCCTGTATTATTCTTCAAGAACAAATCTCATAATGTTTTTCTGTTTAATTATCACTGCTTAAACATCACCTTTCGTACCCTCAGATGTCTCACTGGAACTTCGTACTGCAAAGCCTCGGATTGTTAGTTCATAAACAATTCTTAATCACACACTGAGCTAAATTAGGTGACCTAATTGTCAAAAGAGAGAAGTCATGAAAACACTTACGATAAAATGGTCTTTATTTCAAACCTTGAACTGCACTTCGGGGACACAACGCATGCAAAAACGATCTCATCAACACCATTCAAAATGGTGATCCTATACCAACTTAGATTCAGCATATAATATACTAATTACAACAACTTGCTACAGTAATTTATTAATAGCACGCCGCATTCAACATTATATAGCTCGATATAGATATAAATCAAGCTGTTCTTTTCATTGGAACGGGAATCGAACCCGTATCTCCCGATTTGCTCTCGAGTATGCTAACCATTACACCACCCAGGACAACGAAATCCAAACAACTGAGGCATTAATCCAAAACATCAGACTTCGATTTCACTGCACTAGTCGAAACAAAGGTGTCTCATCGTAGTTCTAAGTTAGATCACCAGCAAATGAGTAAATAGCAAGTTAGAAACACGTGGAATAATTAATATAGACATAAATAAAGCTGTTTTTTCAATGTAACATAACCACAGAAATTTGAAAATTTAATTGTCCTGAAAAGGGACTCGAATCCCGATTTGCGCTCTAGTATGCTACCCAGGATCAAATCCAAACAACTGAGGACAGCCATGCGTAACCCTAAGGTCCATCAGCAGACCACTCAGACACCGGGACCGCGTTTCACCGTGGAAGCTGCATTTAAAAATGTCTCTTCCCTAAACGTATATCCACCTTCCCCTTATGGAAGATTTCAATTGTATCGGTATACATAGGTTAATTCACAACGAGTCAGTAATTTCAATTTAATCGGTATATATACGTAGCCTAATTCAAAACTAGTCATTAGTAGCTCTATCCTCATTCCACGCTTTGTAAATTCAATGACTTCTTGAAGTCGATTCGACGCTTGCCCAGAGGAAAAAGAAATTGCAAATCACATTCTAAAAGAATTACAACTTACAATCAAGTTAAAAATTTTAATAAAATTATACATCTTTTATTTCTGCATTATGCACACCTTATTCCATCATTCCTTTGCCACACATTAGTGTGAAAAAAGCTACGTGTAGTTTTACAAAATATAATTTACTTTCTCAGTTTGCATAATGTACAACCATTATTCCCTGACGGCACATCATGTCCTCCATTTGGAAATTGATATGCGCAGCTGACAAAAAACCTATTAACCAATTACGATATAGGTCAATTATCTTACTGTAGTAAGACAATTGATCTGTTTCAGTAAGACAATCAAAATATAATGTCTAGCTGACAGTAAGACAATTGACTATTTCGTAGTTCAATTTGTTCTTCGCTTATATTTCTGATACTTTACACCGAATTGCCAAAAGTTATAGGATACGTATCTAATATCGTATATGACCTTCTCTAGCCCTGCGAAGTGCAGCAACTCGATGTGGCATCGATTCCACAAGTGGCCGGAAGACTTCTGGAGAGATGTTGGGCCATGTCGTCTAAACAGGCGCCCACAATTCCCTGGTATTTGTAGCTGTAGTATCTCGAGTACGAATGGACCTTTTCGCCGCGTCCGTAAGTCCTCTGTTGGGTTCATGTCGGGCGAACGTGATGGCCACAACAGATATGCTCCTCGAAACAATTTTGGACCACTTGGGCCCGATGACATGCTGCACTGTCCGCCTGGAAAATCCCATCCTTGTTGGGGTACATGAAGTCCATGAAGGGCTGCAAATGGTCACCCAGCAGAGCAACAAAGTGATTACAAGTTAATGACATGTTTACGAAGACCAGAGGACCCAAACCGTGCCAGGTAAAGACACCGCACACATGTATGAAACCACCATCAGCTTCCATAGTGACTTGTTGACAGCTTGGATCCATGGCCTCATGGGATCTGCGCCACACCCGAACCCTACGATCAGCTCGTAACAGCTGGTAGCGTGACTCATCGGACTACGTCACATGTTTCCAGTCTTTCAGTGAATAAACAAAGACATGGCTCTTTCCACGTTTTATCAACCCATAGCAACCGAAAAATTTTTATCCGGTCACCGCTTGTGATCCAAATCCCATATCTCTCGATATCTAGCCGAGCGCGTTAGCCTACTTTAGCGCAGCGTTAGTCTTCCAGTGTCCAATTACCGTCTTCACGAGCCCAGGTGAGGCGCTGTGTCCGATATCGTGGTGCTGACAAAGGCACTCTTGTGGGTGCTCTGCTCCCATACTTACATTACGCTGCAGTGCCCTAATAGATATGTATCTGGTATCTATTGTATTGAATGTGGATATTATTTGAGCCAGTGTCACTTGTCTGTTAGCATGAACAATTCTGGTCAGACGCCACTGGTCACGGTCATTCAGCATCCATGGTTGGCCACTGTGCTGTCCACAGTGGTTGGTAATACCTTCCATGAGGTATTCTCGGTACACACGTGACACCATGGATCGAGGGATGTTGAATGTTCGCACAACTTCGGAAATTGAATGTCCCATCCGTCTGGCTCCCACTGCCATGCCTCGTTCAAACTCCGATATTTCAGGTCGGCTTGCCACAATCCTATTTGCGGTTGTTCAACCTAACTCACGAGATCACACCTCGCAACTGATAAAAATCATGTCGTGCGTCGAAGCTTTTATGCGAAGGCAGCGCCAGTTAAAAATTTGAATACTGCTATCCCATGACTTCTGACACTTCAGTGTAATATGCACGTTTCTTCTGAAATCTCTTCCCTCTAGAAATCATTTAAACGACTTGACTTTCTTTGCTCGATTTTTACGACATTAGGTTACAAAAAGTATATCTCTTTATAATTGTTTAGTACTCTTATTTTGATGTAAATGAGACCAGGATCGTAGTTAGGTCCTGGCACCACCCGGGACGAAGACGCTGTGTTCCATTGCAAACTATATTTTTAAACAAATGTCCATGGCAAGTTTGGTTTCCGGTCTCTCTTTTTTACGCTTTCCAACCGTAGGTTGAAGAAGCGTACATGATCCAGCTTTGTCCGTCCGTCAGCACGATAACTGGCGTAAAAATGGTTCGATTTCGATGAAATTTTAGTATGCGGTAGGGGACCACCTAGGGACGAACCCTATTGAAAATGGGACAAATGGGGTCAAAGGTCACGACGTAGGAGCGGAATCATTCCATTGCCCTTATGCGTCACAACTTCCGCAAATATGGTTCGATTACAATTAAACTTTACTATGTGGTAGGGGACCACCTAGGGACGAACCCTATTGAAAATGGGACAAATGGGGTCAAAGGTCACGACGTAGGAGCGGGATCATTCCATTGCCCTTATGCGTCACAACTTGCGTAAATATGGTTCGATTTCAATGAAAGTTTACTATGTGGTAGGAGACCGCCTGGGAATAAACCTTATTCAAAATGGGTGAAGTGGGTCAAAGGTCAGGACATAAGATCGGGATGCATTCCATTGCCCTTATGCGACATAACTTGTGTAAAAATGGTTCGATTTCGATGAAATTTCAGCATGTGGTAGGGGACCACCTGGGGACGAACCCTAATGAAAATGGACGAAATGTGGTCAAAGGTCAGGACATAGGATTGCGATCCTTTCCATTGCCCTTATCCCATATTATTAAGGTGGACGTCAAGTAATTTTACTTCCTACACTTCCAATGGAAAAAGTTTTGTACACATTTCCTTCACAATTAATGTGTTCCCAAAGATGAAAATTTGAACATCGATTAAAATAACTTCATATTATAACTTGGAAAACTTAATATGTTCTAAAACATAACCATAATCATATTAAAAATCAATAACTTTTCCTTTGGTTGTGTTGAAACCAGAGAAAAGATGGCGCGACCTGTACTTTGATGACGTCAGTAGACAAACAAATGTTGAATTGCATAATTATGGTTATGTTTTAGAAAATATTAAGTATTGCAAGTTATAAAATGAAGATATTTTAATCGATGTTCAAATTTTCATACTTGGGAACGCATTAATTGTGAAGAAAATGTGTACAGAAGTTTTTCCATTGGAAGTATAGGAAGCAAAATTACTTGACGTCCACCTTAAAGTAGCAATTCTTCTATGTTTGTATGTACATTTTATTTTGAAAACAGCTCTAAGAATTTTGATGAAAGTCGTTAACCTACCGTTTTCTGGTACTAGAAATTGATTTAGCTTGACCTCGACTTCAGGAGAATTCGTTCAGTGGGTTAAATAACCAACCCGAATTATAATGTTTTTAGTGATGGCTTTGTTCCATTATTCAATTAATGTTACCAATGCTTAGAAATCTTATTACGTCACAATCTCGCCGCGTTTGAGAATGTTGGCGCGCGGCCACGCCATCTGTCTCATTACGTCACGCGTTGTGTGTAGATCCTATTAAAGTTTTATGACGTCATACTCTTGCGAGCAGATGTTCGCTATTCCCATCTGCTCATTACGTCACGCGTTGTGTGATTGTGTCTGTCCGCACAATAACTCGCTTAACAATCGTTCGATTTCTATGAAATTTTTACTATCTGGTAGGGGATCACCTGGGAAGGTACCCTATTTAAAGTGAACGAAATGGGGTCAAAGGTCAGTACATATTAGCGGGATCCATTCCACTGCTGTTATGCGTCATAACTAACGTAAAAAAGGTTCGATTTCGATGAAATTTTAGTACGTGGTAAAAAACCACCTGGCGACAAACCTTATTGAAAATGGGCGAAATGGGGTCAAAGGTCAGGACATAGAAGAGGAATCAGTTCCATTGCCATTATGCGTCATAACTTATGTAAAAATGCTTCGATTTGGATGAAATGTTAGTATGTTGTAGGGTCTTGCCTGGGGACGAATTCTATTGAAAATGGGCGAAAGGGGTCAAAGGTTAGGACACAGGAGTGGGATCTGTTCCATTGCCCTTATGCATCATAACTTACGTAAAAATGCTTCAATTGCGACTAAACTTTATCATGTTATTTCGGAAGTATACCAAACCGGTTCTGTTGAATATCATCGAAATTGAATTAAAGGTCAGTGCACAGGACCGAGATTTATTCCACAGCCATTATTATCATAACTTGAGTGATAACTTGAGTAATGATTTCTGGTATGTTGGAAAGCAAATTATAATCAATGCATTGCATGATTTTACTAACTTGTTTGTTCATTAGTTTGTTTTGTTTTGTTCTTTAGCGACTGTGACGACCCTTGCTCCTTTCTAGTCTTCAGCATAGCCGCAATCCCGCGAGAGCCATCACATAATTTTGTTGGTTAGTTTCCAAAAGGGTCATTGCTTGAGGAAGGAAAAAGAATATGAAACCCGGAACCTTTGTAACAAGAAACCTGCAACTCAATCACAATCAAGCAAATTCATATAATTCGACTTAATTTTAATATTTCAAGAAAGTTTTGTTAATTTACTTAACAAGCGAATGATTTCTCCATACCAAAAAGTAAAAAGAAAAATAACAAAAGAAAAAGAAGAAAGAAAAGTGAACTTTCGTGAAATATTAAAAATAAATTAGGGTTTTTGAATTTCTTCGTACTCACTGAACTGCAGGTTTGTTTTCCCCGATGGCAAAAGGACGTCCAACTAGCATGGAAAAATTGATTCTTTTGGGGCTTACTATTTCCATCCCTTACCGTGGATTTGGGTAATAATAGCATATAGGAGTTTCTTGTGCCTTATTTCGACCCCTCTTCTTGGGTTCCAATTTTTTCTCCAGCTTTGGTTGGGCATTCTCCTTCGCTGGTGCTAGGTGCTAGAATGTTCTCTTCTGTCCGTGGTTAACAGCTTATAATGAATTAGCTTTATTTTGCTTTCCGCTAAGCTAATTATAATGAATAAGTTCTTTCTACCAGCTAGCTAATGATAATAATGAAGCTTTCCTACTGAGCTTCAAATAGTGAATTCAAATGGTTGTTGTTACTAGTTAATTAAGAACACGAATAAAGTCTCCTGCTAGTAGTGTAGTAATTAGAATGTATAAAGTCTTAACGCTGGTTGTTAATGGTAATAAACTAACGATATAAACCTAACAGCCAGACAGAGGTCTGACAAAAACTATTAATTGAGAAAGACGTACTTACTCACATCTTTTTTTATTATGCGACTCTTG
This sequence comes from Macrothele yani, assembly GCA_039090855.1. Lineage (NCBI taxonomy): Eukaryota > Metazoa > Arthropoda > Arachnida > Araneae > Macrothelidae > Macrothele > Macrothele yani. The sequence goes on along the minus strand of CM077001.1, from coordinate 153,409,045 downwards.
GTCGTCCAAAGCACACACACACAACTTGTTTCACAATAATGAAGAATCCAACTAATGGCATAGAACGAAACTCTCTCCTCTAGTATAACAACAAACGATCTCCTTATAACAACAAAATCTCTCCGTACAACACCAAACGCTCTCCGGGCTATCGATGAACGCGCCTATATATACTGGCTACCACCACGTCATGACTTACACTCATTGCCAGATCTCATTCATCGGGTGAAATAATATTTCGTTCAGTAAGAAGATAATTTACATAGTAAAATAAAATAACCAGAGATAGTAAAATCAAAAGGAAAGTAAATATAAAGTATACGTTACAAGCTGGTCTCCCTCCTATCCTTGTACAAAACCAAGGGCCCTCATATTCTTGACAGCAAGCCATACAAAGCATCATAAAAGCACTCCTACTAATAGCAAATCAATGAACAGGAAGAATTCGGTCGCTATTTCGTCTCTCTCTCTCTCTCTCTCTCTCTCTCTCTCTCTCTCTCTCTCTCTCTCTCTCTCTCTCTCTCTCTCTCTCTCTCTCTCTCTCTCTCTCTTTCTTTCTCTCTGTTCTCTCTTTCGCCCTGTCTCTCTCTTTCTCTCTCTCTCTCTGCTCTCTTTCTCTCTCTCCTCTCTCTATTTCTCTCTCACTCTCTTCTCTTTCTCTCTTTCACTCTCGCCTCTTTCTCTCCTCTTTCTCTCTTCTCTCTCTCTCTCTTTCTGTCTCTTGCTCTCACATGGAATTCCCTTCAATAGGTGTATGCACGGACTTAATTTGCAAAGCTCAGCCGGGACCTGAAAATTAGGTAATCAGCCGGAGCCCGGCGGGATTCAGAATTTCCTGTTCACGGGCTGGTGTGGCCCAACCCGTTTAAGACTTTTATTGCTCGTTCTTCGCCACTTATAGAAAATAACGCAAAGCTTCTTCTAAAGAAGGGACACGGGACACGGCCAACTAGTGGACCCACGGGGCACTTTTAACCTTTTAACATCAAACCAATCCCCTTTAACGGTAAGACCGATCAAAACGCCCATCCTTGCTGAATACCGCGGCTTCCCAGATCGCCCGTCTAGAGCTACACCCCAAGTCACCTTGTTGTTAAAAGCAGAGAGTCTTATCACGACCTCTCCGTGGAACGCAAAACAGTATCAAACCGCGTCATAGTGCATTCTTGCAGTTCCGTTTCTGTCAGCAATTACTCTCATACTGATCACCCACACATCACACAAGCAGTTGGGATTGTGTTGAAGGTGTGTTGGGGTTCGAACTTCTTCCCCTACTGCCTTTTAATTAATATTCCCCTAGATTTTCCCCGCATGTCAATTTATTGTCTCTGTGTTGTGTATGTTAGGAGAGGTCTTCCACCTCTTAGGCCCTCTGCAAGTTACCTCCCAGCCGAACCGACAGTGCGAGGCGCTTGATTAACTTCTCACATCAAATTTATTTCTAAACACGCTCTGAATTTTGGAACATTTGTTTTAGAAACCAATTTATTTTTTTTGTGATAAACAGCTGAGAAAACAAAAACGTATCCTGGGCAATAATTCTGCTGCTCTTCGCTCTAAACACTAGGGACTATTTTTCTTAGCTGAGGTAGCTGATTTGCAACACAAATAGTGGTCTTATCACGACCTCTCCGTGGTGATTTGCAACACAAATAGTGTGTCTTATCGCGAGGCGCTTGATTAACTTCTCACGTCAAATTTATTTCTAAACACGCTCTGAATTTTGGAACATTTGTTTTAGAAACCAATTTATTTTTTTTTTTTTGTGATAAACAGCTGAGAAAACAAAAACGTATCCTGGGCAATAATTCTGCTGCTCTTCGCTCTAAACACTAGGGACTATTTTTCTTAGCGGAGGTAGCTGATTTGCAACACAAATAGTGGTACACTCTTAGGATGACTAGGAGTATACAGCGATGAGACATTACATTATGACCACCTACCTAACAAGCTGTAGGACCCCATTTTGGCCGTAAAAGAGCCGCCACTCGGCGAGACGTCTATTCGATGAGGTGGCGATAGGTATCCTAGGGTATCTGGTACCATAGTATTAACAGCAGGTTCTGCAGTTTCCGTACATTTCAACGTGGTGGTGATTTAGCACACTAAGGTATCTTCATCTGGATGCTACTGAAATAAAGGGGGAACTAGCTAGTTCTAAGTTTCAGGGCACTTCTTTATTTAAAAAAAATCAGGATTTTTCAAAAGCAACCTCTCTTGACCTATTAAATTTAATCCACCAAATGTCTCTTGGCACATCTTATCCAAACTTATTAATTGCTTTCTGATTATTCTTAACATTACCAATTACTAATGCGTCTAATGGACGAGGTTTTAGTAAGCTGAAAATAATAAAAAATTACTTAAGGTCATCAATGGGTCAAGAGATGTTAACGCACCTTGCAATTCTGTCAATAGAAAAAGATATTGCTAAAAATATTAATTATGATCAAATAATAAATGATTTTGCTGCTGTTGAAGCTCGAAAGGTGCATTTGTAAATACAAAATCATTTTGTTAAGGCTTAAGCATAATTTTAAACAAATGCTACTTGTACATATTTTTTCAGTTCTTCATAAGCACTTGAAGTAGCAATTAATTATAAATAAAAAGTATTCTGCATTCAAACTATGTACAATGTTTTTTTCTTTCTTCTACAATCCCTATTGAAGCTCATATAATCACCACAGGCTATTGAATAGGATTACATATATGGTTTTTTTAAATATTATATTATGAATACTATTTTATATAAAAATTAATATTTTATTACTATTTCATATGTAACGTACCAGGAGATGTGACGTACCTGCCAGAAGGACGCACACGACATAAAGGCAGATAGGAATCAGAATAAAACGTCCGCGTAGCTCAATTGGTAGAGTGACTTATTCCGGAATGAGGGGATCCGGGTTCGAGCCCCGGCGTGGATAAAAATGACGGAGAAATTTACTTCGTTATACATACAATTAGCAAATTATATACGGGACAATAATTGCAAATAACAATAAAAATTGCGGTATTTTTATTATACAGATATTGTATTATATCTACAAACAGGAATATAATAAAATCTGACAACCTCACCTGTTCCTCGTTCAGCTGTGAATGGCTGAGTGGTTAGCAGTTCAGACTACCAATGCAAGGTCCTCAGGTTCGGACCTGCGCTGATCTTGCGGAGGTGGTGTGGTTTGCTAACAATCACTGAATATTCGCCGTGCATCGGACGAGCACGTTAAGTGACGGCCCCCAGACTGGACCCACTGGTTAAATGGGTATCCTTTCCTATGCCCCCCCCCCTGAAATTATCTCAACACTCTATGTGCAACATCGTACTTGTACGGTGGCGCCATCTACTGTATTCTAATCTCACTACAAACTGTTCTGTCAAAGTCACTAGACTTGTTCTCATTCCTTCCGTTTCTGTGTCCTGCCCAAAAGGCGAACTCGCTGTAGGTGGCTGGGACCTAAAATCTACTCACTGTGGACGGAAGTCCTACAAGAAAATTACTCATACTTGCGGTCATCTGTTCCAGGGGGTAGGCGCCAATTTTACTGCTTGCCCCAGGCGCTAATACCTCTAGCTACGGCCCTGGGAACAATGCAACCATAGCTACCAATAACATTTGCGCTGTTTATCCAAATGTGTTAAATGTCCGCAAGTGCCAGCGTTGGTTTGCCCAATTCCGGTCTGGCAATTTTGACCTCTCTGATGCCTCTCGTGCAGGAAGGTCCATGGAGCTGGACAATGACCTGCTGCTTGCAGATATTGAGGCAGATCCTCGTCAAACCATTGATGAATTATCCCAACAACTTAATGCATCATGGTCTACTGTTCAAGTGCGCCTGCAACAGATAGGGAAGGTCTACAGACAATGAGTTTCGGTCCCACACGAACTTTCACCTGACAACAAAGCCCAGCGTTCCGCCATCTGCAAATCTTTGCTCAGCCGACAGGAAAAGGATCCATTTCTTCATCGAATTGTCACTGAAGATGAAAAGTGGGTTTTTTACATGAACAACAAACGCAAAAACCAGTGGCTTTTTCGAGGTCAGACACCAGTTCCTACACTCAAAAAAGATACCAGTTCCTACACCCAAAAAGGTTTTGCTCTGTGTTTGGTGGACTATCGCTGGCATAGCTCACTTTGAGCTCTTGGAACCTGAACAGACCGTAACGGCAGACCTCTATTGTCAACAATTAGATGGATTAAGCAAGTTCTTACTATAAAACATACAGCACTGGTCAACAGAAAAGGTGTCATCCTCCAGCATTACAATGCGAGACCTCACACTGCGAGACGGATTCAGTAGACGATCAGGTTTTTGGCAGTTAAGTTCTGCCCCATCCCCCTTATTCCCCTGATAGTGCACCATATGATTGCCATTTATTCAGATCTCTGAAGCGCTTTCTTAACGGACAAAGATTCCACAATATTGATGATGTCAAAACGGGGATCTCGGACTTCTTTGCATCACAGCCAACGTCTTTTTATAAAGACGGCATTGAAAGTTTGGTTTAACCATGGGCAACTGTGTTCGATAATGATAGCGATAATAATTGATTAAGAAATAAATTTCTTCTTTTACAAACAGTGTTTTTATTCGTTTTAAAAAAACGACACAACTTTCTTGTCCCCCTAATAGTATGCCTTAAGCAAAAAACGTACGTGCGTATTGTTTCACTTTGTCCGTCCATCCATTTGTGGACAGTATACCTCTGCAACTATTAGTTCGATTCGAAAAATATTTTTGCAATGGGAAGCCCAAAATGTGGGAACGATGACCGATCGGTTCTTTTTCGATGTGTAATATAAATTCCTTGCTAGATGACGTAAATTCAGATGCTGTGGAATTCAAAACATATTCTATTCCATATTCTTGCTTCTAAATATGCGTAAATAGACTAAGTCTTCACTCTTTCCACGTTTTACTTTAACCAACACACAGCAGCCGAAAAACAATTTTTCGGCTGCTGTGTGTTGGTTAAAGTAAAACGTGGAAAGAGCGATGACTTAGTCTGTTTACATTGTCTCCACTTATTTAGAAGATTTTCACCATTTCTCTCGCACTTAGCTATAATTAAATAGCTTGTGCCGTTAGGCCCCACCAGATGGTGACGACTCAGTTGATGAGCCCATCCCTATGGATTTGTGAAGTCAGATGCTGACAGATAAGCACACATAGCGCCGTGGATTGTTGGCACCGTAGCGTATGGTGACGTCTCAGTTGCTGAGCCCATCCCTACGGATTTGAGAAGTCAGATGCTGACAGATAAACACACATAGCGTCGTGGATTGTTGGCACCGTAGCGTATGGTGACATCTCAGTTGCTGAGCCCATCCCTACGGACTTGTGAAGTCAGATGCTGACAGATAAACACACATAGCGCCGTGGATTGTTGGCACCGTAGCGTATGGTGACATCTCAGTTGCTGAGCCCATCCCTACGGACTTGTGAAGTCAGATGCTGACAGATAAACACACATAGCGCCGTGGATTGTTGGCACCGTAGCGTATGGTGACATCTCAGTTGCTGAGCCCTTCCCTACGGACTTGTGAAGTCAGATGCTGACAGATAAACACACATAGCGCCGTGGATTGTTGGCACCGTAGCGTATAGTTACATCTCAGTTGCTGAGCCTATTCCTACGGATTTGAGAAGTCAGATGCTGACAGATAAACACACATAGCGCCGTGGATTGTTGGCACCGTAGCGTATGGTGACGTCTCAGTTGCTGAGCCTATCCCTACGGATTTGAGAAGTCAGATGCTGACAGATAAACACACATAGCGCTGTGGATTGTTGGCGCCGTATCGAAAATGAACGCACTCGGCTAGTTTTCGAGAGATCTGCTGTTGATCCCAGCGGTGTCGACAAACAAACAATATTTCAACTGCTGTGCGTTGGTTAAAGTAAAACGTAGAAAGAGCGGTGGCTTAGTCTATTTACATTGTCTCCAGGTATTTAGAAGATTTTCTAAATATGCGATTGAAAAAAATATTTCTTCCGTTCGATAGTATTCATAAAGAAGATTATTTTGGATATAGCTTTCTTTTCCCAAGTAACGCACAGTTTTTCTGCCGCGGGGCGTAAAAGTAAACTATGATTTCCCCAATATCTCTGCTTCTAAATTTCCTATTTAAAAAAAAAAATTCCGTCGGATAGAATTCCTAATGGAAATAGTTCTGCATAAAATTTCTAAGTTTTAGTAGAGAACTGATTTGCCACTAGGGGGCGCAAGTGTGTATTTCAATTTCCGATGAATCTGAAGCAATATCTAGGCTTCTGAAAATTTGTTTGAAAAATTTCCTTTTTTTTTTTTTTTTCGGATACCGCTCACTACGGAAATTCTTTTGAGCGTATATTCTACTTAAAATAATGAAAGGATTTTTCTCCGGGGGCGTAGATATATATCCTATTTTTTCGATATCTCTCCTTCTAACAGCAGGATTTGAAAAATTGTTTGGGACAGCATTTTTGAAACGGAATGTTTTGCATAAATTTAAAATTTTCCTTAGCGCACGAGGTAGCCAACACAGGGTATAAGTTCACATTCCCTCTTACGGGATATTTACAGCAATATCTGCATGTCTAAGACCCTGATTGAACAAAACCTTTTTTATGACAGATGCTATTAATAACGGAAATATTTCATGAGCATTTCCTCTCAAAAATAATAATTCCCTCTAGGAAGTTCAAATATTTAACATGTTTTTCTCGATAACACACTTTTCAGCCTCTAGTGGGAGTAAGTATTTATATCAATTTGTGGATGTTCTATCGATTGTAAAAATTCGGTTAATTTCTGTCGTTACCAGTTTCATTCACTATGAATAACTCAGCTCACATTTCGTATTTTAAATAATTATGCAAAGTTTTTCCCTAGTACTTGTATGCGATTTTTTTCTGATTTTTTTTTTTTTTTTTGTGAATTTTTAGGTTTTCAAAAAATCTACTTTGACACATTTTTTTCGTGTCGGAAAAGAATTCAAAAGAAGTGCTCATTAAAACCTAAAATTTGGTTTCATCTTTCTTGTTATACATAGTACCAAAAGTCATGGCATACGTGCCTAGCATTGTGTAGGACCTCCTCTAGTCGGCGAAGTGCAGCAACTCGACGTGGAATCTATTCCACAAGTGGGCAGAAGGCTTCTAGAGAGATGTTGAGCCATGCCTTCTGAATAGCCGCCCACAGTTCCCTGATATTTGTAGGTGCAGGATCTTGGTTGCGAACGAACCTTTCTACCAGGTCCCATAAGTCCTCTATTGGGTTCATGTAGGGCAAACGTAGTGGCCACACTAGCTGTCGGAACTGTCCAGAATACTTCTCGACCCAATTTCGGACAACTTGGGCCCGATGGTTCACTGTCCACCTGGAAAATACCATCGTTGTTGGGGTACATGAAGTCCATGAAGGACTCCAAATGATCACGCAGCAAAGCAACAAAGCGATTACCAGTTAATGACGTATTTACGAGGACCCAAATCGTGCTACGTAAAGACACTCCAGACATGTATGGAACCACCACCAGCTTGAACAGTACCTTGTTGACAGCTTGGGTCTATGGCCTCTTGGGGTCTGCGCCACACCCGAAACCTACCAACAGCTCGTAACAACTGGTAAGGTGACTCATCGGACTACGCCACATGTTGCCAGTCTTCCAGGGTACAATTACCAAGTTCACGACTCCCAGGTGAAGCGCTGTGTCTGATATCGTGGTGTTAACAAAGGAACTCTGGTGGGTCTTCTGCTCCCATACTCCATAGACGCTAAATTACGCTGCACGTGACCTCTCTGGTACCTTCTTCATTGAATGTGGATGTTATTTGAGCCAGTGCCGCTTGTCTGTTAGCATGGACAATCCTGGTCAGACGCCGCTGGTCACGGTCATTCAGCACTCGTGGTCGACCACTGCGCTGTCCACGGTGGGTTGTAATGCCTACCAGGAGGTATTCTCGGTACACACGCGACATCGTGGATCGAAGAATGTTGAATGCTCGCACAACTTCGGAAATTGAATGCCCCATTCGTCTGGCTCCCACTGTCATGCCTCGTTCAAACTCCGATAATTCACGCCGACTTGTCATAATCTTACTGGCCCTTGTTCAACCTAACTCACGAGATTACACCTCGCAACTGATAAAAAACCTGGAGTGCATCGAAGCCATTATAACACGGCAGCACCAGTTAAAAATTTGCTTACTGCTGTGCCATGACTTTTGGCACTTCTATTGCTGGTGTTGAGCACTGAACTTTACGCACACACTAATTATCTACTGCAAGAATTTAGTTCGTGCAGTTTAAGTCACAAGAACTTAATGAGTACCGAACTTATTTCAAAAAATGGTTGAAAGCCTTATTCCAAGAAGAGAAAGTTTCAGAATATATGTAGAAATTGAAAACGAAGGCTCAATTTTCGGAATTTTTCTTGGAATTCATTCCATATAGCTCCCTTTTTCCGAATATAACAGCCTGCAAGTATTCAGAGGAAAAGAAGAAAAATCGCGAGGAAATGTAAAGAAGGGAAGAAAAAGCAAAGTATAAGGAAAGCTTTTAGTGTCTGAAGTAAATACCTCTGCGAACGCAGACTGAAACTCACTGTAGCAGCGCTCTATGATATGAATGCTTCAGATGCAATTTCAGCATCCATCATTTCTGACGCTCACCACTTCGAGGAATGTTTCACATTGTGCTTGATGCACCGTAGTCAGCGGATATTGATCGCCCGTATGGTACATTGAAGAGAAGTTTTTTCACAGTCCACTCTGCACTTTGATTTCCTCTGGGGAATTCCTAGAGATTGGAGATTTATTTTTCCAGGGAAAAGAAAATGCCTTTTCTTCTTGTCGCTCATTGGTCAGTCACAATGGATACCTATGGATTATTCTGTCCCTATGGCTATACAGTATTAGTATTAAAATTCCCAGCAAAAGAAATATTTAATACTTAATTAAAAGTAGTGTGCGATTGCACTCCACTTTTCGACATTAATTCACTCATCATAATCTTAAGCGGTGGCTATCCAAAACCAAAGCTTTAATTGCTATGATAAATAATGGGAATAATTGTGCATGATAATAATGGGAATTGTGTGATTGTGGTATGATAATAATGGGAGTAAATTCAGGATTACGAGGGTGGATCGAAAAGTAAGGCACACTTTTTTTCTGGGCAACAGTTTAATAGATAGGTAAAACTAAAAATATACACAATAAAACTACACTTTGTAGCTATTTTTCAACATAAGAGCCGAGTCGCTCGAGACATTTATCCCAGCGTGATACCAGTTTTAGTATACCTTGTTCATAAAAGTCCGTTTTCTGAGCGTAAAGACATTTCTTAGCTATTGTTCAACATAAGAACCGAGACCCTCGAGATATTTATCCCACCGTGGTACCAGTTTTAGTATACTTTGTTCATAAAAGTCCGTTTTCTGGGCGTATAGACATTTCTTAGCTATTTTTCAACATAAAAACCTGAGACGCTCGAGATATTTATCCCAGCGTGGTACCAGTTTTAGTATATTTTGTTCATAAAAGTCCGTTTTCTGGGCGTATAGACATTTCTTAGCTATCGTTCAACATAAAAAACGAGACGCTCGAGACATTTATCCCAGCGTGGTACCAGCTTTAGTATACCTTATTCATAAAAGTCCGTTTTCTGGGCGTACAGACATTTCTTACCTATTGTTTATCATAAGAACCGAGACGCTCGAGACATTTATCCCAGCGTGGTACCAGTTTTAGTATACCTTGTCCATAAAAGTCCGTTTTCTGGGCGTATAGACATTTCTTAGCTATTGTTCAACATAAGAACCGAGACGCTCGAGAAATTTATCCCAGCGTGGTACCAGTTTTAATATACCTTGTTCATAAAAGTCCGTTTTCTGGGCGTATAGACATTTCTTAGCTATTGTTCAACATAAGAACCCAGACGCTCGAGACATTTATCCCAGCATGGTACCAGTTTAAGTATACCTTTTTCATAAAAGTCTGTCTTCTGGGCGTATAGACATTTCTTAGCTACTGTTCATAATAAGAACCGAGACGATGGAGACATTTATCCAAGCGTGGCACCAGTTTTAGTATACTTTGCTCATAAAAGTCCGTTTTCTGGGAGTATAGACATTTCTTAGCTATTGTTCAGCATAAGAACCGAGACGCTCGAGACATTTATCCCAGCGTGGTACCAGTTTTAGTATATCTTGTTCATAAAAGTCCGTTTTCTGGGAGTATAGACATTTCTTAGCTATTTTTCAACATAAGAAATGAGACGCTCGAGACATTTATCCCAACGTGGTACCAGTTTTAGTATACCTTTTTCATAAAAGTCTGTCTTCTGGGCGTATAGACATTTCTTAGCTATTGTTCAACATAAGAACCGAGACGCTCGAGACATTTATCCCAGCGTGGTACCTGTTTTAGTATACTTTGTTCATAAAAGTCCGTTTTCTGGGCGTATAGACATTTCTTAGCTATTTTTCAACATAAAAACCGAGACGCTCGAGATATTTATCCCAGCGTGGTACCAGTTTTAGTGTACCTTGTTCATAAAAGTCCGTTTTCTGGGAGTATAGACATTTCGTAGCTATTTTTTAACATAAAAACCGAGACGCTCGAGATATTGATCCCAGCGTGGTACCAGTTTTAGTGTACCTTGTTCATAAAAGTCCGTTTTCTGGGCGTATGGACATTTCTTAGCTATTTTTCAACACAAAAACCGAGACGGTCGAGATATTTATTCCAGCGTGGTACCAGTTTTAGTATACCTTGTTCATAAAAGTCCGTTTTCTGGGCCTATAGACATTTCTTAGCTATTTTTCAACATAAAAACCGAGACGCTCGAGATATTTATCCCAGCGTGGTACCAGTTTTAGTGTACCTTTTTCATAAAAGTCCGTTTTCTGGGCGTATAGACATTTCTTAGCTATTTTTCAACATAAAAACCGAGAAGCTCGAGACATTTATCCCAACGTGGTAACAGTTTTAGTATACCTTGTTCATAAAAGTTCGTTTTCTGGGCGTATAGCTACCTGCGGACAACCGACTTGACTTCGTCAGCCGTATCAAAGCGTTGGCCGCTCAGGAATCCTTTTAAGGGACCAAACAGATGAAAGTCCGAAGGAGCCCGGTCCGGATTGTATGGTGGGTGGTAGAACACCTCCCAGCCAAACTGCGCAGTTTTGGCACAAACGTGTTGTGTAACATTTGGGTGAGCATTGTCATGAAGCAGTCTGACATTTGCAGTGTCTTTATTGGGTCTTTTGTCACGAAGGGCACGACGCAACTTTGTCAGTGTGTTGGCGTACGTTTTGTCATACACAGTGGTCACCATTAGGTGAAACTGCACCAGGAAAACGTCGTACATTTCGAAGAACACCAGCAGAAGGACTTTTTGTATCAGATTGGTTTATTCTGAATGGTTCTGGTGGCGGAAATCGGAATGTTTCCACGCCATACTGGCCTTCTTTGTTTCGGGAATGTAGTGGTACGCCCAGGACTCATCACCCGTCACTACACCTGCCAGAAATTTATGTCCTTCTTCTGCGTAACGCATGAGGTGCTCCAAGGATGACATCATCTGTCACTTCTGGTCGTCTGTCAAGTTCTTGGGCACTGGCCTTGCGAAATTGCGTAACGTATCAGGTGGTCCAAGGAAGACATCATTCTCTGTCACTTCTGATCGTCTGTAAGTCCATCGCGCACTGACCTCGCGAAATTGCAATTTTCCACGTACAATATCGTACGCTATACCGTACGAAATGTTGAACTAATGTGCCAATGTGCGCAGATGGATCCTCAGGTCATTCAGAATGGCCTGTTCAATATCTCTCACAGTGGCAGGTGATGATGCGGTTATAGGTCGACCGGAATGTGGCGAATCGTTAAGGTTGCCACGGCCCTCTGCAAAGAAACTGCGCCATCTGGTGATGTTGCTGCGGTCCGAGCAATCACCACGTTACTCTTCGAACATTTCTTTTAGAATTTCCTCGGGGGTTTCCGTTTAGTCCACAAAAATCGGACTACACCGCGTTGCTCTTCTTTCGTAGACGACGCTAACGAACGCTACATTTGTGTGCCGTTCTTCACACTGTCTTCCATCGCGGCCACACCTGATCAAGCAAACCGGTCTGTAGCGTGATATTCAAACTCGTTGTCTGTTAAACTAAAAAAAAACTGTTGTGCGTTACATTTCGATCCTCCCTTGTACAATCGTTTTTAGCTTCGTTTTATAAAAGCTGATGTTGAATAATTCTGTCTGCTGGAGATCCACGGTTCACTATCCCCTTCGATTTTTTTTGGAGGAATTTCCAGCGATTGGAAATTTATTTCCACTGCAGGGCTGCTATAATGCGTAACGGACGAACCCACCTGCACCTGTTTCCCAGGGATTCCGTCAATGCTTTCTGCTATCGAGATGAGATCGTAACACCTTATGTTCGCAGCTCCTGTCGGCCCAGAATTTGTTTTAATTCAGGACAATGCCCGAATTCATACCTCTTGACTGGTGCTGGAATACCTTGAAAGTGAAGGTGTTGCAGTTATAGAGTGGCCAGCAAGTTCTCAGGATCTCAATCCTATTGAACACCTGTGGAACGCTTTAGAGAGATGGGCGCCTGCTCTCAGACCACCTTTCCATGAAACGTACGCTTTTGTACAACAGTTGGGCAGACTGCTCCACAACATATTGACTCTCTTTTGGACACTGTCAGTCATGTGCCCACATGGGAGGCGATCACACACCATACTGAGGCCGAAGTATGGTATGTTTATTAATGTGTATACACAGTTGTGTGAGAACAATATGGTCACCTACCTAATAATGGGAATAATCACCCTTGGCCCGAATAACACCGGCTAGACGGCATGGCATGGACGCAATGAGGCACTGGAAAGTTGCCCAAGGCACACGTGCCTTTCGGACTGCAGCAGAGCACGGAGGTCTGGGAGATGACGTGGTTGTGGGTCGGCACGTCGAAGCTGCCAATCCAAATTGTCCCACAAGTTCTCTATGGGATTGAGGAAGGGTGATTTTTCCGCCCAAGGGAGAACGGAGACATGGCTATCGTGTTCCTGGAACCACTCACGCGCCCCCTTAGCGATTTGGCAGGGCACATTGTTCTGTTCGTAGATCTCATCACCACCAGGGTAAACGTCCAACATGAAGGGATGCATGTGATCAGCGAGGATGGACAGGTAACCATTGGCGTTCAGGGACTCATCCAGTGGTACCAGCGGTCCCAGGTCATATTAGGAAAACATTCCCCAGACATGCACACTGTCCCCGCTGGCCTGTACTTGACCGACAAGCGTGTCCGGGTGTTTGTTCTGGTGTGTCTGACGCCGTGTCTGCCACCGTCCGTCCCTTCTGTTGAGTAGAAACCTCGGCTCGTCGGAGAAGGCAACCTTTTTCCACTCTTCCACTACCCAATGACGGTAATCCCATGCGAACTACAGGCGTTGTTGCCAATGGACCTGGGTTAATATGGGCACCTTGACGCAGCGTCCAGTCCGAAGACTCATGCGGAACAAGGTTCGCCCTACTTCTATGGAGGGTACGTACCTGGGTGCCCCAGCGTTCATCTGCGTGGTCAATTGCTGCACTGTTGTGCATCCATTTCCCTTTACCAGTCGAAGGAAGCGACGTTCCCCTTTGGGTTCGATAAGCTTTGGGGCTCCACCTTTATGACGTCGGGAGGTATTCGGTGTGCCAGAGGTCCATTCTTGGTACACCCTTACTACAGCGCCTCGCAAACAACCTCTGAAGTTTCTGAGATGTTTCCACCCTTGGCGCGGTAGCTGATGCTCATTCCTTTTTGCACGTCCGTCAAATCGTTACATCTGCCCCTTGTGCTCACGTGACGCACTGTGGCTCATCTGTACTAGCCGGCCGCTTATATCTCCGGGTGTTCGACCTTGTCACGTGCACTCTGTGACGCGCCTGGGCGGGTACACTGTAATTCCGGGAGTGGTCATATGATTCTGATACGACTGTGTATTTGCGGAATTTTTTTCCGAATGACACGGTTTATTTGAAATGTGTTAAGTGCTTCGTCTTCATTTTGGAGTATATTTCGTGCTGTTGTCGATGTTATTGTTCTGACGCATTTCGGTGTAATATCTCTAACCGTTTTCTCACAATGTTCGTATTTGTGTTTGTAACATAACTTTTGTATATGAGTGTACGTCTAGCTGCAGTTAGTTTCAGCTTAATTTATTTATAAAAGCATGCTTGGTCTGGAGGTATTTTTTCCACTAACGTACAGGGATTTTTCCTTGGAACCCATTTATTTAAAAAAACATTTTTGAATTTTTAGGAACCCCATTATTTAAGACATTAACTTTACAGGCAGACATAAAGCTCAAATGAAATTGACGGTTGTTATTCATCATCATCATCATCATCATCATTGTCAACCATTATCAATCCACTGCTGGACAAAGGTCTCACCAACTTTCCTCCACAACGGTCTGTCTTGTGCCAGTCTCCTCCATGTCACTCCCGCATACTTTCGAATTTCATCCACCCATCTTCCATGTGGTCTTCTTCTGGGTCTTTTCCTGTCCCTTGGAATCCAATCTACAATTTCGGCTGTCCATCGATGGTCTGTTCTTCTGGCAGTATGTCCAGCCCATTGCCATTTCAGGGATTTAACTCTGATCATGATGTCTTTCACTCTTGTCATTTTTCGGATCCACGTGTTCCTCTTCTTATCTCTCCTGGTTACACCAAGCATGCACCTCTCCATGCTGCTTTGAGTTGTCTGCAGCCTTTGTATGTAAAATTATTATTCCTTCTTTCCAAGCAATCCAGACAAAGAGATTACCGACAGGGCCGGATCCAGAACTTTACTCAAGGGGAGGTGGTTTTTCGGTTATATAAAGGGGGAGAAGATATTATGGAAGGGTGTTTTAGATTTACACTCACTGTCATAAAAATCCGCGCACCAAGAAGGAGGTGTCGGATTGAAATGGGGTGATTACAATATCACAGCACCAGGATGATTTCCCGCGAACATACGGTACACATTGCGGCCAGCGTTAGTACCGCGTCGGACCGCCTCCTGCTTGGATACATGCGGCGATACTGTCCCGCGTGGAGTCAAAGAGGAGCCGTATGTTATCCTTCAACAGATTGGCCCACACTTCTTGCAACTGACTCTCTAAATCACGAACACTGGGACATGGAGGAAGCTGACTTCCCATCTGGACCCACGCGTGCTCGATGGGGAAGAGGTCAGGCAATGGGGCAGGCCACGTAAGCGTTGAAGCATGACGTAGACGGTCCTGGGAAACCCGAGTAGCAGGATCTTCTGTACGTAGCCCTGTGCTGTCAACGTCCCTCGGATGACTCCGAGAAAAGTCAGGCTGTCATGCGCGATGGCTTCCCAGACCATCACGCCAGCAGTTCGGGACGTATGCTGTTGTGCAGTGCGGTTGGAATTGAAGCGCTTAGCTGCGGTATTTCACACTCTGACACGGTGGTCGTCTGTTCCCACACAGAAGTTGGATTCGTCGCTGAACACCATACGTCGCCAGTCCGTAGCATTTCAAGTTGCTCGCTTCTGACACCACTGCAATCGACGCCGACGATTATCAGGTCTTAATGGCAGAAAACGTAAGGGCCGTCGAGAGTGCAGATTCGCCTCTGCCAGGCTTCTGGAGATGGTTCTGACGGACACAGGAGTCCCTTATATAGCCGTCACATATATCTGGGTATTGGATAAGGACGTCGTTGTATTTGTGCATGCCGCTCTGACGATCTCTGCTGGTGGTGTGTCTGGGTCGTCCAGAGTCAGTCCGCCGCGTCTGGGTGCCTTCCCGTGTGCATTACTCCCAACACAATCGCACCGTACTGTCCAACCGGACTTTTCGGCGCGCCGACCACCCTGCCTCTCTGATTCCGACAATAGAGCTTCGCTCAAACTCCGTCAGTTGTCCGTACGCACATCTACATAGGCTCCTCGGCATGTCTATCGCTCAGGGATCTCACCTGACTTTTACCATACACTTCGGCATGAATGTGGAGTCCCCTGCGCTGCGCCTTATAAGCCCCAAGGTTTGTGATTGGAGCGCCGGTCTTGGACGAGCCGGTATGCGGAATCGCACGAAACTTTAATCATGTGCATGCCTGCCCTCCCCGTAGCTATTTGCCGAGTTTCACGTTAATCGCATGGTTTTGTCTTGGTGCGTGAGTTTTTATGACAAATTGGCGGTGCCGCTCCTTCCTGACGTTCCTTTGCAAGGTATTTAAAACACTTTCACTTGCTTAAGAAATGTTAAATCGTTAAATACCTGAACAAGAACCTTACTCGGTTTCGAGACCTTAAAGACGCCAGACAATATGACAGTAGCAAAGAACTAACAAAGAATACCCCTATGCTTTTTTTTTCCACTGTCCATGTCTTCCCTTTATCTTTTACGCTCTTCCTCTCTCTCTCTCTCTCTCTCTCTCTCTCTCTCTCTACTCCCTTCTCTTTCTTGTTTACTGAAGCTAAATCAATATCATACGTATTTTAAATACAATTCCGTAGTAAGTTTAATTGCTATTTTTTTTAGAAAAACTGAAAACAAATATACAAAGTTAATCATTTATGACCTTCGCTACTTTAAACGTAAAAACTTCGTTAGAGTTTAGGGGATGGGGCATCGCCCCAGCGCCTTCCGCTGGATCCGCTACTGAAACAGAAAGTGAACCATTTCTCATGTGGCTCACTGGGAAAGGTTGCGGTGTACCGCTGGGTTAATCTCACAATGCCTGCTGATATCCAACTTCTGGTACACAGTGACTGTCTGGTCGTTTTTCTGCCAAATGGCCGATGAACACTTTCAACGTGCATTGCGCGTGGGTGACTCGTCAGATGAAGCCAGCGAGGCGCCGTCTCACCAGGAATTTGTCGTCCATGAAGAAAGTATTTACATATATATTGAAAAAATCAATATATTGAAAAATCCACCGGATACCTAGAAGAGAAACACAACATAGCATTTATTGACACATTAGCGCGGTATTGGTCCACCTTTGGCCTTAATACATGCACTAACTCTTCGAGATATGCTTTCGACAAGGTTTTGGAACACAGCGCTAGGTATGCGCTTCCATTCAGTACATAATGCTGCCGCTAACTGTTGCTTAGTAGTAGGCCTTCGTTCCAAACTTCCTATGCGGCGCTCTAATTCTTTCCATAGGTGCTCTATGAGATTAAGATCAAGGTTCTGTGCTGGCCAGTCCTCGCTGCATGGGTCGGTGCATTATCCTGCTGGTACCAAAAAGGCTCGGTTCCATAGTACTGCCACAGGTCGGTAGGGCATAATTGTCCAGAATATTAAAGTAGACATGCTGGTTAACAGGTTTGTCCCCGATAACCAATGGGCCGAGACCATACCACGAAAAACAATCCCACACCAGTACACTGTCAGCTCCAAACATGACCTTAGGAATAGTACAAATAGCGTTCCCCGGCTGCTGCGATGCCCACACACGGCCATCAGACTGATGGATCGTGTATCTGTATCCATCAGTCCATTGGACCCGTTTCCATTGACCTACGGTTTACGATAAATGTTCTTTACACCTTGCTAAACGACGAGTAGCATTCCGAGTGGAGATGAAAGGCTTATGAGCAGCCGCACGACCACTGCAACCTATCAAATGAAGTTATCTGGGGATGGTACTGTACATACCGAGGTTCCAGCATTTTTACTCACCTGTACAATTAGATCTTGTGCGATACTACCTGTACCGACTTTCCTGAGGCTTCGACGTCTTCTATGATTGATTTTTTTTTTGGTCTGCCGGTACCTTTTTCTGCTTCAGGCACGCCATGTGTCTTCCACTTATTCAGTACGTCCAAAACAGTTGACTTGGGTAGATTTTAACGCCTCTCGGTTTCTCTTATGGACAACCCACTAATATAACACCCAACAATCTTTCCTTTCTCAAAGTCAATTCTCACCCGCCGCGACATTTTCACTCAACCTCACAATGCGATGCGATCGCGATCAGCTGCAGGCTTGTTTTTACTCCTTTTGCAGCTGTACCGCGCATCTTAACAGCGCAGCGGATCCGTTCATTTTCTTTTGAAGGGGTGTCCGGTGACTTTTGTCAATATAGTGTCTGTAAGATATAACATGCCTTTAATTGTTCAGCCTAAATAAAACTCTGAAATTTTCATTGTGATTCGCAAATTTTTTTTTTGAAAAAGGCTTCAACCAGAGAATTAATCATGAGCATTAAATTTAAAAAGTTTATATACTGTTTTTGCTAAGAGGTTAAAACGAACATATTCTCAGCGCCTAGAGTGTCCGATCATCTGAGTTACAACCAAGGTTATAGCAGACAGGCGTCGCGCAGAGATGGGGAAAAAAACGGTTCCCCAGATCATAATTTCCTCTACGGCGGAACTCGAACGTCGCTTAAAATCGACTGGCGTCTGTGTTTCTATTGAAGGAAGGCAGGGATTTTGTTCAATGAGAGAGGGCAGACCAGAGCTGATGCTCTTGGCAAAGTAGTTACTGAGGCGGCAATCCATTTTGCCTTAGCTCAGTAAGAGCAAGTCGGTTTCTAGTGTATTATACACACAGCTTTTTCGTCAAAGTGTACACTGTATTCTATATTTGAGTGCTGCCTTTTTTTAAGGTATTGCTTCAGTAATTTTTGGTTAGACGAGAAATGCGCTTTATTTTTATTTTTTTAGTATTGTGGCTCATAAATTTTGATTTATTAGTAATAATAAAAATGATTATTTATAGATTTGATCTCATTCATAAAAAATAAATTGAATGCATTGTGTTGGGGGGGAGACAAATTTTACAGGTGGTCATCTGTTCTGTTTTGTACCATGTTTAACTTATCTGGCCTGTTTTGACGAGATATATAGAAATGTGCTTCCAGCTTGATTTCTCCTAGACACCGGACTCTTCCGCAAACGCACATGATGCTTTTTTCTCGACTCAGAAGCATCTTTTGAGAAATGTAGTTTTTCTATTAAAATTATTTCGAATTTTTGGAGGAGTGGAAGTTCGATTGGTGGTGTGCGTGTGGCAATAACCACTCATTAACTATCTCTAGATAAAGACATTGAGCGCAAAATGTGGTTTGTGCGGAAGAAGGATGATATAAAGTAAAACGGGTTAGCCATTTTCCCTGTATTTATTCTTTTTTCATAAAATACACATCCCCCCCCTCCGAAACTGTTTCCCATATTTGAAGTCTACCTTCCTTCCCTCCGCCTTGCTTGATGCCTTCCTGTGATTTTGTTGAACTACTGTCGAATAATAAATATAGATATATAAAATATACATAAGCATGATAATTAACACAGCAATCAGAAATCTCTGAGCTGACTGTACTTTCTTCCCTTCATGTAATAACAATCACATCAGAAAACTTTGCCGCCCCGGTGGCGCAGTGGTCTAAGCGCATGGCCTCTGATCATTCGTCCAAAAGGGGTCCGGGTTCGAATCCCGGTGAGGCATGGATGTTGTGTTTGTCTTACGGCACTGGCTCTCTCCCTTCCCTGGAACCAGTGACCCTAAATTAGGGACGGGCGACTGCTTATAGCCCATTTAGTTGCTCACGGTGGTCGTTAAACCTCCAATAAAAAAAAAAAAATTTAAAAAAATCAGAAAACTTGAAAATTTCATCTCCCTGTAGCGGGAATTGAAACCGCATCTCCCGATTACCGTTCGAGAATGTTAACCGTTACACCACCCAGGACGATAAAACCACAAGTATCTGAGTGTTAAGAGCATCGGAAAGTAGTCCGACCGCATTCTTAATCGAAGCAACTGTGCTGCCATCTAGCGTTGTTAAATATATCACCAGTCGTCCAAGTATACAGTGTGGAAGAAATATTCCTCTCATAATACGTCATGATAATAAACACAGCAATCTGAATTGACTGTATTTACTGTTCTTCACGTAATATCAATCACGTCAGAAAACTTGAAAATTTCACCGCCCTTGGGTGGTGTAATGGTTAGCATGCTCGAACGGTAATCGGGAGATGCGGGTTCGATTCCCACTCCAAGGCGATGAAATTTTCGCGTTTTCTTATGTGATTGATATTACGTGAAGAACAGTAAATACAGTCAATTCAGAGGTTTCTGATTGCTATGTTAAATATCATGACGTATTTTCTACGTATTATGAAAAGTATTACGAATTTCTACGTATTATGAATTTCTCCCACATTATATATACATAAGCATATATACACAACAAATCGCTTCTCTACAAAATTTGGTTTTAGTTATCTTCCATAACTTCTATACACCCACGGACAATGAAATTTGCGCACCTATAGTAGAAAATGCTACAACCGCGGATCTTTGCAAATAGCTCGAGTGCGTGCTGATATGCAAATGATCCATATATGGTGCGAGTGCGCATGACCGCACACCCTGTGGTGGCGCTGCAAGCACGAACTGGCGGCCTTATAAGCCTCTTGCTTGCGTCGGCCGGTGCTTTTCGCTTTCATGGGGCATGGGCTATGCCTTAAAGTCGATGCCCCATGAAAGCGAGAGGCACCGGGCGACGCAAGCAAGTACAGAATTCCAAGAATGCCGGGTAGACGACAGAGACGTCCATTTACGCAACTTACGGACTTTGAGAGAGGCTTGATCATCTGGCCGAAAACCGCAGGGTGGTCGGCGCGCCGTATAAGCCGCCACGTGGATTGTTCTGACCATGCCGTCCGGCTGTGTTGGGAGCAGTGGACACGTACCGGCACTGCCACACAGCGGAGCGGCTCCGATAGGACCAGGCGGACCGCCGATAGAGAGGATCGAATCATCGTGCGCGAGGCACGAACTGGTCCAACGGGAACTCAATCCACGATACAGGCATATGTAGCGGCTCCCGCGTGCCCACGAACCATTTCCCGACTCCTCATGAAAGCGAATCTGCGATCCCAGCGCCCCTTACGTGTGCTGCCATTAACACCGGAACATCGCGGGCTCCGTGTGCAGTGGTGCCAGGCCAGAGCGACGTGTGTTATTTAGCGAAGAGTGCCGCTTCGTTTTGGGGACAGATGATCATCATGTCCGGGTGGAGATCCCCGGGTCAACGGCACAATCCAGACCTTACTATCGAGCGCCTCACCTCCTCCACTGCAGGCATTATTTTCCGGGAGTCATTGCTTAAGATAGCCGATCAGATGTAGTAGTGGTACGTGGTTCACTGACGGGCCAGCGGTATGTGGATGAGATTCTACGGCCCCATGTGCTCCAATTCCTGGCCGGGATTCCAGGTGCGCTATACCAGGAGGATAATGCGCGCCCGCACAGAGCTCAGATTGCCCAGAAATGCCTAAGACTTGTCTATACACTTCCATAGCCTGCCCGCACCCCGGGCATGTCCCTTATTGAGCATATGTGGGTCCAATTGAAACGCCGGCTGCCGCCGTGCCGTACTATCCGGGATTTCGAGAACGCGGTCCAACATATCTTGGCCAGTCTGCCGCAGGACAACATCAGGTGTCTGTTCGCCTCCATGCCGGACCGTATTGCAGCATGTATCGCCGCACGAGGTGGTGCAACGCGCGATTAAAGATGACTGGACTGCGTGCCACAGATCCCTATGTAATTGTCCTGCAGCTCTGTTTTTGCCATCATGTGTAGCATTCATCTGTATCATTACGTCCATAAAATTTCAGTTCAATCCGATGCTTCCTTCTTGGTACGCAAATTACTTTGTCCGTGAGTGTATATGGACTGGGTCTTCGCGTCACCAACATTTTACCCCACGAGCCGACGTTGGCATTGTATTATTGCACCGCGGCTTCTTACTTCAAGTTGACCATTAATTTCCTGGTTTATGATGCTGAAAGAAAGTGGTGAAATGCATAGACTGATATTTCTTCTTTCGTTCACAGGTGGCGATGCAGCTGCTTTCGAGAATAATATGATCAACGGCCAAGGTGGTGTGTCTTACCTTACAGCCGATGCTATGTTTCCTTTGGTGTCTCCTGGGTCCAATGCTGGCGATGGCTCTGTGATGATCATTCCTGCTCAAATCGGCTGCGGATGTGATTACTTATGTGTCTCCTTCGACAAGGAACATAAGGATTACTTTTGCACTTGCCCTGAGGGACTCACACTTGGCAATGATGGACATTCATGTAACGGTAAGAACATGTTTCATTGATGAACATTTTAACTTGGATCCTTCTCTATTATGTTTCTGTAGTATTCGTTACGTAAGATACATCTACGAAGTGCAGCCCCAGTGGCACAGTTGTCTAAACGATGACTTCTGACCATTGAGATGTGTCCGTGTTCGACTCCCGGTGAGGCATTGATGTTACATTTGGACTGCACTGGCTCTCTTCCTTCCCTGGAACCAGTGGTCCTAAATTAGGGACCGGAGACTTCTTAAAGCACAACGAGTTGCTCATGGTGGTCGTTAAACCCTCAATCAATCATGCACGAAGCAAAAATATCATACCTTTTTTCTGAAAAAGCACGCACCCAATTCTTCTCAGGGAGTTTCGATGAAAACACTATATACAATCCCGGACAATGAAATTCGCGCATCAAGAAGAAAACACGCTACAACCACGAAACTTTGCAAATTGCTAGAGTGCGTGCTGGCATACAAATGATCCACGTTTGGTGCGAGTGCATATGACCGCACACCCTGTGTTGGCGCTGCAAGCGCGAACCGGCGTGTAGTCCATGCGCCATGAATAAGAAAAGTACCGGCCGACGCAAGCAAGAGTACATAGTGACAAGAATGCCGGGAGACGTCGATTTACGCAACTTATGAACTTTGAGAGAGGCCTGATCATCGGGCTGAAAACCCAAGGGTGGTCGGCACGCCGTATAGCCCGCCACGTGGATCGTTCTGACCATACCGTCTGACTGTGTTGGGAGCAGTGAACACGTGACGGCACTGCCACACGGCGGAGCGGCTCCAGACGAACCAGGAGGACCACCAGTAGAGAGGATCGACGGATCGTGCGCTTGGCACGAACGGATCCCACTGGAATCCGATCCACTATGCAGGCAGATGTAGCGGCCCCTGTGTACCCACGAACCATTTCCCGCCGCCTTGCGGAAGCGAATCTGCGATCCCAGTGCTCTTTACGTGTGCTGCCATTAACACCGGAACATCACTAGCTCCGTTGTTGATTTGGGGACAGATGATCATCGTGTCCGGGAATGGAGGTCCCCGGGTGATCGACACAATCCAAACCTCGCTGTCGAGCGCCACATCTTCCCCACTGCAGGCATTATGGTCTAGGAAGCCATTGCTTACGATAGCCGATCAGCTCTAGTAGTGGTACGTGGAACATTGACGGACCAGCGGTGTGTGGATGAGATCATACGGCCCCACATGCTCCCATTCCTGGCTGGGATTTCAGGTGAGCTATACCAGCAGGATAATGCCCACCCGCACACGGCTCGGGTTGCCCAGGACTGCCTACGTCATGTCCAGATACTTCCATGGCATTCCCGCTCCTCGGACATGTCCCCTATCAAGCACGTGTGGGGGCCAGTTGAAAAGCCGGCTGCCGCCGTGCCGCACTCTCCGGGATTTGGAGTACACCATCCAACACGTGTAGGCCAGTCTGCCACAGGACAACATCAGGCGTCTGTTCCCCTCAATGCCGGATCGTATTTCAGCTTGTATCGCCGCACGAGGCGGTGCAACGCGGTATTGAAGATGACCGGACTGCGTGCCAGAGATCCCTCTGTAATTGTCCTGCAGCTCTGTTTTTGCAATAATGTGTATCATTCATCGGTATCATTACGTCCATAAATTTTCAGTTCGATCCGATGCTTCCTTCTTGGTGCACAAATTTCTTTGTCCGTGAGTGTATTATCTTTACAGTAGCGGTCAATGTTTCGATAAAAACAAGTCTTTTCAGTAACGGTCGATTTTTGTTTAAAATACAGGGCGGTTCAAAATGATTAGATCATAGCTCCGTAAAAATCAAGGTAATAACAGCGTACCACACATTAAAATGAAAAGAAACGCACCGAGCTCACAACTGTGACCCATAGATGGCGCAATGTGTCCCATGTATCTGCACCTGGCGAAAGACTGTCATTGTGAAAAATGCCATGCGAGAGGCGATGGAGCTTATGAACTTTGAGAGAGGCCTTGCTTCACGCTTGGTGTTTAGTGATGAAACAACATTCCATTTAAGTGTCAACCATCACAGCATTCGCATATGGGCCAAGGAAAACCCACATGCAGTAACTGAAACTGGGCGCGACCTTAGTGAGCAGCTGTTAGGGAGCCGCCGTTACCTTAACAAACAGTTTCCTAACAGTTGGATTGGTCGTTGTGGACACGACGACAAGGCGTTGTACAGGTGGGCCGACAGGTTTCCGGACCTGACCCCTTGCGACTTTTTCTTTTGGGGGCATGTTAAGGAAAATGTATATGTGTCATCTTTGCCCACAACACTAGATGAACTCAAAGTTCGCATTCTACAGTCTTTAACAACAGACATGCTTGATCACGTATGGCAACAATTTGATTATCACTACTTATATACAGATTTTGTTTTCATGCTTTATAAATGTTTTAGATATACAGGGGTTGTCCAAAATAATAGAAATACCTTGAAACAGTAAGCGTTACGCACTTAATATGGTGTGGGAGCACCCTTGGCATTTAAAACTGCTTGAATCATCCTTGGAATGGACGCATACAAGTCCTGGATGGTGGTAAGTGGTATGTTGTACCATTCTTCCTGCAGAAACTGCTCCAATTCCTGGAGAGATGCCGGAGGAGGATAACGGGATCGCACCCTGTTTTCCAACACAGATCACAGGGGCTCCAAGATGTTTAAGTCCGGTGATTGTTCCGCCCAGGGAAGGTGTGCAACTTCATTCTCATGTTCCTCAAATCATGATTGAATAGTTCGACTTCTGTGAATCAGGGTATTATCATCTTGAAAGGTGCAATCCCCTGACGGAAACAATGTCTGCGCCAGTGAATGCACATGGTCGGCCAAAAGAGTGACATAGTCACGGCTAGTGATTCGTCCGTGTGAGGTGATAATGGGACCTGCTGCAAACCACGAGATCATGGCCCAAACCATTACGGAACCGTCCCTATGCTTCACTGTAGGAAAGAGACAGTCTGGGTTGTAAGCTTCTGCGGGGATTCTCCACATGTTAACCCGTCCTGTGTTGGGGAATAGTGAGAAACTTAATTCATCGGAAACCAAGACATGTTTCCATTGATCCGCAGTCCACGTTTTATGTTCCTGGCACCACTGTAGTCTCCGTTTCATATTCACCTGTGACACCAGGGGTTTTGCAATCGCAGCTCTGCCGTAAATATTGTGCTTATGCAATTCTCTTTGCACGGTATGGGTCGACACTGGGTTTTGGAGATGTGCATTAAGCTCAGCAGTCACTTTCGTCGCCGTGGTATTCCTATTTCCAGTCACAATCCTCTTTAATGTCCTCCTGTCTCTCGCAGTGAGTTTGGTTTTCCTTCCACAGTTGTGTCACGCAAATGATGTTGTGCCGTGAACATTGTACGATGTCATGATCTTCGACACAGTACCTCTCGATACCCTCAATACCTGCGTAACCGACGAACCAACCAGAATGGCTCCTACCATCTGCCCTCTTTGTTACTCCGACAGGTTACTCATTGTGCCTTCACCTGGAACGAAATCATGCAACACCGATTAACAATGCAATCACACAGACCCTTGAGACTATAAACAACACTTTCTTACAAAAACAAATTGTAGCTACATGTTCGTTTTACTCAAAAAGCAGCACATACCAAAGTCACTGTTTTCAGCGAGGTGTTTCCATTATTTTGGACAACCCCTGTGTATTTTTAAGTAGATGTATTAACATTTGCTTAAAATACTTTAAACGATGAGCACCCGAGAATTCCAGCATCTCTCAGTTTTATGCCAGCAGCTGCAATTACGAATTCTGTCTCTAGCAGTGAAAGGTAATTATACGTATATTGTTAGATAACCTTTCTTACTTGGTTTACGAAGTAGACCCAAAAGTTCCCGGACTGCGTATGTACAACAAAGTACATGTAAAACACACAACATTTCCCCCCCCCCCGTAAGGAAATTGGTTTCATCCATCTATATCGGGGGCTCGCTGCGTCACAACCGGGTATTGTGAGCAACTTACGCAGTGTTCGGTGATTGGGGAAAATGGCGTTTCTTGAGCAGCGCATTAGCATTAAATCTTGGGTTCGTTTGGGCAAAGGTCCAACAGCAACTTACGAGATGCTGAAGAAAGTTTATGGCGAAAACACCCTGTCGCGGTAACAAACATTCTATTGGCATGAACGCTTCAGGGAAGGCATGGACCAGATGTCGAAGACGTGAACAAAGCGGGCGGCAAGTGACAGCTCGCACGGGTGAAAACACTTCGAGGGTTGCGGCCATCGTAAGCGCTAACATACAACAGACTGTCGAGCAAATATCAGAGACTGCTGGGATATCGGAGAGTACTTGTCGAAGGATACTAACAGATGATCTGAAGATGCACTGGGTGTGTCAACCTATTGTCCCACACATGTTAACTGAAGATCAGTTGACAGTACGGATGGAAATGGCGGGCGATCTCGTAACCACCACCGACTAAGACCCACAATTTCTTAGAAGAATCATAACGAGGAATTAAAAATGGTGCTTTCTCTTTTACTCGCAGCCTAAGTTACGTGGAAATTGCCATCGTCTCCTCGCGAGCAGAAATTCCGCCGAGATCGCAGCAAGAGCAAGATCATGTTAGAGGTCGTCTTCGACATTCAGGCTCATCTTGAATTTATCCCTGAAGCACGCACTGTCATAAAGGCCTCCTATCTGGACATCATGCGACATCTACGTGAGTCGATCCGCAAGAAGATGCCTCAACTGTGAGGCGATCAATCGTGGGTGCTGTTCCCCGACAATGCACCGCCACATAGGTCACTCTTAGTTCCTGAGTTTCTCGCCAAAACCAGATCTGCTGTCCTCCCATACCTACCGTAATCAACTGATTCGCCCCCTGCAACGACCACCTCTTCGCTGGGCGTCGGTTTTCGAGCGCAGAAGTGAAAAACGCGTAGCTGGTTGCACTGAAGGACATTGCAAAGAATGAGTTCCAGAAGCACTTCGACGAACTCTACAGCAGCTTGCAGAAGTGAGTTGTTGCAAGAGGGTCTTGTTTTGAAGGAGGATGTGCTTCAGCTTCAAAACTCTTACTATCTGTAGACTTACAGACCTAAACCGGGAACTTTTGGATCTTACCTCGTGTTCATTATTGTCAACCATTATCAATCCACTGCTGGACGAAGGTCTCCGCAAGTCTCTTCCACAACGGCCTGTCTTGTGCAAGTCTCCTCCATGTTACTCTCGCATACTTTCAAATTTCATTCATCCATCTCCCATGTGGTCTTCTTCTGGGTCTTTTCCTATCCCTTGGAATCCAATCTAAAATTTCGGCTGTACGTCGATGGTCTGTCCTTCTGGCAATATGTCCAGCCCATTGCCATTTCAGGGATTTTACTTTGATCATGATGTCTTCCACTCTTGTCATGTTTCTGATCCACGAGTTCCTCTTCTTATCTCTGCTGGTTACACCAAGCATGCACCTATCTATGCATCTTTGAGTTGTCTGCAGTCTTCGTATGTCTCTTTTAGTTAAGGTCAACGTCTCTGCACCATACGTAAGCACTGGAAGGATGCATTGATCAAACACTTTTCTTTTAAGACATAATGGCATATTGCTCTTGAAGATTATACTGTTTCTTCCAAAAGCTTCCCAGGCAAGTTTTATACGCCGATTAATTTCTTCATCAATGTGATCCTCACTTGATATCTGCTGTCCAAGATAAATGTAGGTATTGGTTATCTCCAGCTTTTCCCCAACAATCGATAAATCTTCATTTCTTGTAAAAGCACTGTACATCACTTTTGTCTCTTGAAAGTTCATTTTTAATCCCACTTCCTTACTTTTGTGAGCAAGTTCTTGGACCACACTCTGCAGCTCTCATGGGGTTGTTGAAAAAATGACTACGTCATCAGCAAAACGAAGGTGAGTTAGATAATTTCTATTAATCTTTATCGCTTTGTTTTCTCAGTTCACTGATTGAAAGACATTTTCCAATGTGGCATTGAAGAGTTTGGGAGATATAGCGTCATCTTGTCTCACTCCCTTTCCAATCTTTATGGGTGCTGAATTCTCAAATAGCCGAATCTTTGCACTTACATTTTCATAGATGTTATTAATAATATTAATGTATGCATCTTCAATACCGCAGGTTTTCAGAGCCATTGTAACTGCGGATGGTTTCACCGAATCAAAGGCTTTTTCATAATCGATAAAAGCCATGCACAATGGAAGTTCATATTCCCTCGCTCTTTCAATTAGTTCTCTCAGCACGTGGATATGATCTATTGTGCTGTAGCCACTCCTGAATCCAGCTTGTTCTCTCGGTTGAGCCATGTCTAGTGCTACCTTCAAGCGGTGTGAAAGAACTTTAGTGAAGATTTTATAAACTATTGATAGGAGGCTGATAGGTCTGTAGTTTCCGAGATCCTCAATGTCACCTTTCTTATGTAGCAGGATCATTGTAGCATTGTTCCAATCCTCAGGAATCTTTCCTTCATTAAGGCATCGAGTGAAAATTTGGGCGAGTACTGTTTCGATTTCTCCACTTGCTTCTTGTATGATGTCTACAGTAATTCCATCTTCCCCAGGAGCTTTCCCCGTAATATTAGTAATATATACCAGGTATTATATTGTTCAAAATATTGCAAGGTTTATGATAACATGAAAGCCAGTTTTTTACGCTTTCCAACCGTAGGTTGAAGAAGAGTATATGCACCAGCTTTGTTCGTCCGTCCGTCTGTCCGCACGCTAACTGGCGTAAAAATGGTTCGATTTCGATGAAATTTTAGTATGTGGTAGGGGACCACCTAGGGACGAACCCTATTGAAAATGGGACAAATGGGGTCAAAGGTCACGACGTAGAAGCGGAATCATTCCATTGCCCTTATGCCGAAATATGGTTCGATTTCAATTAAACTTTACTATGTTGGTAGGGGACTACATAGGGACGAACCCTACTGAAAATGGGACAAATGGGGTCAAAGGTCACGACGTAGGAGCGGGATCATTCCATTGCCCTTATGCGTCATAACTTGCGTAAATATGGTTCGATTTCAATGAAAGTTTACTATGTGGTAGGAGACCGCCTGGGGACAAACCCTATTCAAAATGGGTGAAGTGGGGTCAAAAGTCAGGACATAAGATCGGGATGCATTCCATTGCCCTTGTGCGTCATTACTTGGGTAAAAATGATTCGATTTCCATGAAATTTCAGTATGTTGTAGGGGACCACCTGGGGACGAACCCTATTAAAAATGGACGAAATGTGGTCAGATGTCAGGACATAGGAATGCGATCCTTTCCATTGCCCTTATCCCATATTATTAAGGTGGACGTCAAGTAATTTTGCTTCCTACACTTCCAATGGAAAACGTTTTGTACACATTTCCTTCACAATTAATGTGTTCCCAAGGATGAAAATTTGAACATCGATTAAAATAACTTCATATTATAACTTGGAAAACTTAATATGTTCTAAAACATAACCATAATCATATTAAAAATCAATAACTTTTCCTTTGGTTGTGTTGAAACCAGAGAAAAGATGGCGCGACCTGTACTTTGATGACGTCAGTGGGCAAACAAATGTTGGATGGCATAATTACGGTTATGGTTTAAAAAATATTAAGTATTCCAAGTTACGAAATGAAGCTATTTTAATCAATGTTCAAATTTTCATCCTTGTGAACGCATTAATTGTCCAGAAAAAAGATGGCGCGACCTGTGTTTTCATGACATCAGTAGACAAACAAATGTTGAATTGCATAATTATGGTTATGTTTT
Source organism: Macrothele yani (assembly GCA_039090855.1). Taxonomy (NCBI): domain Eukaryota; kingdom Metazoa; phylum Arthropoda; class Arachnida; order Araneae; family Macrothelidae; genus Macrothele; species Macrothele yani. The sequence goes on along the minus strand of CM077001.1, from coordinate 153,379,159 downwards.
AGAAAATATTAAGTATTGCAAGTTATAAAATGAAGATATTTTAATCGATGTTCAAATTTTCATCCTTGGGACCGCATTAATTGTGAAGAAAATGTGTACAGAAGTTTTTCCATTGGAAGTATAGGAAGCAAAATTACTTGACGTCCACCTTAAAGTAGCAATTCTTGTATGTATGTATGTACATTTTATTTTGAAAACAGCTCAAAGAATTTTGATGGAAGTCGTTAACCTACCGTTTTCTGGTACTAGAAATCGATTTAGCTTGATCTCGACTTTAGGAGAATTCGTTCAGTGGGTTAAGTAACCACTTCGAATTATAACGTTTTTAGTGATGGCGTTGTCTCATCATTCCATTAATGTTACCAATGCTTAGAAATCTTATGACGTCACAATCTCGCCGCGTTTGAGAATGTTGGCGCGCGGTCACGCCATCTGTCTCATTACGTCACGCGTTGTGTGATTGTGTCTGTCCGCACAATAACTCGCGTAACAATCGTTCGATTTCGATGAAATTTTTAGTATCTGGTAGGGGATCACCTGGGAAGGTACCCTATTTAAAGTGAACGAAATGGGGTCAAAGGTCAGTACATAGGAGAGGGATCCATTCCACTGCTTTTATGCGTCATAACTAACGTAAAAAAGGTTCGATTTCGATGAAATTTTAGTATGTGGTAGGAAACCACCTGGCAACAAACCGTATTGAAAATGGGCGAAATGGGATCAAAGGTCAGGACATAGAAGCGGAATCACTTCCATCGCCATTATGCGTCATAACTTACGTAAAAATGGTTCGATTTCGATGAAATTTTAGTATGTGGTAGGAAACCACCTGGCAACAAACCTTATTGAAAATGGGCGAAATGGGATCAAAGGTCAGGACAATGAAGCGGAATCACTTCCATCGCCATTATGCGTCATAACTTACGTAAAAATGCTTCGATTTTAATGAAATGTTAGTATGTTGTAGGGTCTTGCCTGGGGACGAATTCTATTGAAAATGGGCGAAATGGGGTCAAAGGTCAGGACATAGGAGCGGAATCACTTCCATCGCCATTATGCGTCATAACTTACGTAAAAATGCTTCGATTTGGATGAAATGTTAGTATGTTGTAGGGTCTTGCCTGGGGACGAATTCTATTGAAAATGGGCGAAATGGGGTCAAAGGTTAGGACACAGGAGCGGGATCTATTCCATAGCCCTTATGCATCATAACTTACTTAAAAATGCTTCGATTGCGACAAAACTTTATCATGTTATTTCGGAGGTATACCAAAACCGGTTCTGTTGAATATCATCGAAATGGAATCAAAGGTCAGGGCCCAGGACCGAGATTTATTCCACAGCCATTATTCTCATAACTTGAGTGATAACTTGAGTAATGATTTCTGGTATGTTAGAAAACGTATTATAATCAATGCATTGCAAGATTTTACTAACTTGTTCGTATTTCCAATGGGTACAACGCTGCACCCGATTTTAACTCCTCTCTCCTGCACGAAGCTTGATCAACAAAAAATTGGGGCATCAAAATGACTTTATGTGGTATTGATTTCTAACATATCATGCCTGCAAGTATAAAATAACGTCATGTATCATTCTAGAATCACCAAAATACATTTTGTTGTCCCTACGGTTCAGATCCAGAGAAGAAAGTACCCACTTTTGGAATGAAAAAGTTAGTAAAAGTTATTAGACTCCTCTCTCGTGCGTGCCTTCCTTAATATTCACAACAGTGCTGTGTTCATAAACATGCTGTGATATACAATACTTATATTGAACCAATTAAAAGTAAATTGAAAAAATTTATTTCTGTTTGAATGTTGTATTGATTCTAGGCTTATAATTATTTTGCAGGATATCCGGTGCTTCCTGAACCGCCAGTCCGTGGTCGTCTACTTATCCTTCTGGTTGTCGGTGTCATAGTGGTAACAGTGATCATAGTAACTTTCGCCCTCTTCGGATGTACGTCTGTGTAGCTAATTCTTTACTTCATTACGCTTACTTACGTTTCGTACTTTCATTCATGTAATTTAAAAAATTTTTGCATCTCTTAAAAACAATTGTCACACTCATGCTCAAAAATTAAGGATAATGTCAGTTTCGGATCTTATACCCTTAGGACTGCAACCAAAATGTCCTAGATATAGAGCACATTGAACAAAACGGAAATTCAGAACGGAAAAAAAGCACTAGAAGATCCACCATAGTGGTCAAAAAAAAAAAAATAAAGACAGCTCCCTGGAGCTAATTTGCAATGCACGTCTCGTGCAGAGCACGTTTTATGGTGAAGAAAGTGTTAGTAAGCTGTGTGTTGGGCTGCCAAAACGACACATGCAGTACAGCGTCTGGTCATACTCAGCACTAGATTTTGAAACTGTGCTTGAGATATGGAGTATCATTCTTCCAGAAATGCTGTCCAAAGTTCCAGAAGAGTTGTAGGAGGTGGATGCCGTCTTGCAATACGTCCCCCGAGTGTGTCTCATGCATGCTCAATGGGGAATAAGCAAAGGCGTCGCTCTTTTCACGTTTTATCAACACGTAGCAACCGAACATTTTTTATCCGGTCACCGCTGGGGATCCGAATCCTAGATATCTCGCTATCTAGCCGAGCGCGTTCGCCTTACGCTACGGTGGCCAACAATCAACGGCACTATGTGTGGTTTTCTCTCAGCTTCTGACATCATAAATCCGTAAGATGGGCTCAACTACTGAGACGTCTCCATCCAATGGGCACTAAAGGCATTGGCTATACCTTAATTATAGCAGTATTTTTTATTATTGTTCGATTGGGTTTAAATCCGGAGAGCGAGCTGGCCACTGTAAGCGGGTGATATCCTCACTTTTTAGGTGTTCCTTCACTACTGCTGCTCGACGAAGACGTGCTTTGTCATCCATAAACACGAGCTCAGGTCCATTGCACTCCTGAATAGTCAGACATATTTTTTCAGATTGGCATCGCGGTATATCTGGTCTGTCACAGTTCCTCTTTCGAACATATAGAGGTGTTTTTCTGTGTGTGATTGGAGTTTTGACGACCACCATGAGCAACTCAGTGGACTGTAAGCAGTCTGCCGTCCTTAACTTAGGGCCACTGGTTCCAGGGAAGGGAGAGAACCAGTGCCGTAAGACAAACACAACGTCCATGCCTCACCGAGATTTGAACCCAGATCAATGGATTTGAACCCAGATCAATGGATTTGAACCCAGATCAATGGATTTTTGAACCCAGATCAATGGATTTGAACCCAGATCATGGATTTGAACTCGGACGAATGATCAGAAGCCATCGCTTATACCACTGCGCCACCGGGCTAGCCGTGGAGGGGTGTACGTGATCGCAACATTATTCCGCCCTACACTAGTATCTCACCGCCGCCAAAACTATGATGTTCAAGGATATTGAAGGTGTTGTACCGAGTCCCAGATACTCTCCAGATGAAGACACGGTGTGAATCATTGTGCAACTTAACCTGGATTCGTCAGTGAACAAAGCACAGGCGCGCATTTTTAAGCTTCTTAAGCACGATGTTATCTGCACAAGGCTACATGGGTTCTTTGATGGGCTGCAATTAACGGAATTCATCTGGCAGGCTCTCGAATCCTCTTTGAAAAACTTCAAATGTGGACTGTTGTACCCTCTTCTTCACAGCTACTTTCACCTCGTTTGTATCATCAAATGGTTTCCACCGGAGACTGTCCTTCATTGGATTGAACAGGTGGAAGTCGGAGGGTGCCAGATCTGGGCTGTACTGCGGATGGGAGACCACCGACCAGCCTAATTTGCTGATCGCCTGTTTTGTTGCCAAAGATGTGTGTGGTCTCGCATTGTCATGGTGAATGTGGATCCTTTTCAGATTCTTGTTCGGTCTCTTCCTCCTTATGGCTTCTCTAAGCTTCTTGAGTGTCTCAATGTACCGCTCGCTGGTCGCGGTACGGCCACGTTCCAGAAAATCAAGGAGAATGACACCCCTGTCATTCCCCCCCAAAAAGCAGTCACCATGACTTTCTGTGCTCACCACTGGATTTTGAAGCCTTGGTGAAGAGATGTGACGCCATTCCATGGATTCACTTTTTGGTTCTGGATGGTAAAGGTACGTCCACGTTTCATCCCCTGTCACCAGATTAAAAAAACGTGCCTTCATTGGCTTCCAACGCTTCCAGCAGATCAGAGCAAACTTCCACCCTTCTCTCCTTCAAATCTGCAATGAAGAAGAAGGGTTACTATAGAGTAAGAGTTACTCGACCAACACGTGCAATTTGAACGACCTCTCTCAGTTAATAACAAAGTTATGCCCATTTTTGCATTACTTTCGGTACAACCCTCGTATTAACCAGTCGTTGGTCTCTAGGCGTTCAACAACTCTATTGATCGCTCGGGAGAGTTTCTTTCACTCAACCTTTTTTCCGCTGTTTTAAGTAGTCTGCTCAACACTTCAGAATGTTTTGTTTCCAAGGAATATAGTAAATATATGTATAGTTAGAAATCAAATGAGTATTCAAAGCAAACAGAATGTAAATTCTGAATTTTCTTGTACCACTTATTGGTCATCCATGTGACACTTCTCAGAAAATTTGAAAATTTCATCGCCCTGAAGCGGAAAACGATTTTACCCCGATTATCGTTCGAGTATGCTAATTCTATCGATTTCCCATGTATTATGAGGAATATTTCTTCCTCGATTGATAAATCAAAGGAGGCTAAAAACGCACTTGTATCATCGCGTTACCTATAAAAACACAAACGGCAGTGGTCGCTTGATGAGAAAAGTTCTCACGTGACGCAAACGTTAGCGATCGCTTGATGAGCGAAGTGCTCACAAAAAGCACACGCGAGCAAAGAGCAGACAGTTTGTAGGTCAAAGACGCCCTAATTCTTATCGGAACTGATAGCAGATTGTTGAGGAGATTCTAAAAATCAGCTACAGCGGAGGGGCTGGGAGGTGCCCCCAGGGTCAATTCAAAATAAATGGCACTCTTTATATGCGAAGCGTGAAAGAAATGCTCATAGCGCAACCAACGACGGGTTAATGATAATGAAGGAACTATTTATAATTACTCTCAAGTATTGTGTTATTGATATTACAGGAATTACGATTAGCTGAAGGTGTTCACTTACTTCCCAAACTACCAAATATCACATCTGAGTTGAGTACTTCTGTAATAAAGAAAGTTAATGAATAACATGCTTAGGTGGTTTAAACATGGTTTAGGTATTAGGGAGGAAAGATTTTGAAGACAGGATGTTGCAATCTAAAGCACGTGGTTGTATAACTAGCGGGAAGACGAAGTAGGTGATGCAAGATCGTGCAAAATGGTTTCTTAGTGATAGAGGTAGTGCTTTATCAAAGGCAAAAAATATTGCAATGAACCGAAGGCAGGGCCTTTAATAGCAGAGACTGGGACTTTTCTATGACACCTTCGCTCAGACACAGAGTGAAGGGGGAGGCTCGAGAGCGATGCCCCCTCCCCCATCCTGCGAGGCAAGCAAGTTCTCTATGGTAGACGGACATTGTAAATTCTCTGAAATTTTATTTTCGGTAGTATATGAAAATTACTCTTGTATTTCATCAGAAACATCAGTATCTTATTTGTTCGGGTTTTAAACTGTTTTTAGAAAGCAAAATTGAAAAGGTACAGTACGAAAGATGGATAACTAAAAAAGAAAGTACTTACCAGGGTAAATCACTAGGAACAGCTACGTCAGTGATTCTCAACCACACAGGCAGATAGGGCCCGCTGGTGTTAAAGGTCAGGGAAGGCAGAAATTTCCATTTTTTTTGAACAGAATATATGGAAGAATGTCACCCCCCCCCCCCCTTACAAAAAATAAAAGGAAAAGAAAAAAACAGAAGTGTGGGTGGATGCGTAATTACGCAGAAGCGTAAAACTGTTCGTCATTTGAAATGTGTCGTCTATCAGATGCTAAGTGCTGTTGAGAAACTTTCATGTAGTTAATTGCCTGCAAAGAAGTAATATCGAGGGGAGAGAATAAGCGTGCATCCCTCTAGACGTTGGAAAATAGTGCTGAAGGGAAATCTTTGCGCAAAAGAGAGTTTCAACTTCTTCTTAATCATTGCTTTGGGGTCAGTAGGAGTAGTTTTAAGATGCGTGGGTGTGAGAGAAAAGGGGCTTATTGGCGTGAATCTGAAGTCCCTTGGTTTTCGAGTATGGAAGAGATTAGCGTGGATATTTACCATGGTAAGAAGCGGCTATCTCCAAGCACCAGCTAAGAAGAACGTGTGATAAAAAATGGGAAAGAAAAGTGGTACCCAAGAAGGGTAGTAGAAAAAGTCAAAATACGCCGTCGATCACTCTTTTTTTTTATTAAAGATTTAACCACCACCATAAGCAATTGGATGGGCTACAAGTGGTCGCCCATCCCTAATTTAGGGTCAATGGTACCAGGAAAGGAAGATAACCATGGCCATAATACAAACACAACATCCATGACTCACCGGTATTCGAACCCGGACCCTTTGCGGACGAACGGTCATAAGCCAGCTCTTAAAAACTGAGCCACCGGGATGGCCCATCGATCACTTCTTGATGATATTATGGTGATCCATGAAAAAGGTGATCTCTGATGATTCATCCGAAAGGGGTCCGGGTTCGAATCCTGTGAGGGATGATACTAAACTAAAAAATTAAATCGTTTATCCAACAATATGGATCCTACAACTCAACTACAATCAAGTAAAGTCAGAGAATACGATTTTGTTTCATATTTCAACAGAGTTTAGTTTTTTATCACCTCTTCATTTCTCATATTTTGTATTTTATTTTACTGTTTAGATTTGGGTGGGGGGCGGAAAATGATTCTCTAGGGAAATAAATTAACAAAGCAGCAAAAAAAAAAAAAAATCTTGTTTTTGTATTAGCTGAAAAAGTTAGGTTGTAGTTGAACATCGCCCTCGAGCCTCCCACCCTCCCCTACCACCGCAGATGACCCTTCACTCTGGGTCTGACCGAAGGTGAGGTAGAAAAAAGTTCGTAGATATTAATCGTTCATTTTTATTTTACTATAAAGTATTATTTCAATTTTTTGCTACCATTGTTTGTGTTTGTATTTTATGCCACACTAGTCTGAACATCTTCCAGCAGAAGACAATGAATTTTCGAAAGTTAAGATAGATTTAGAAAAGAATAAAAAAAAAGATACGTTAGTTCACTCACTATTATGTATCTTTCGTGCAGTTTCGAAATATCGCAAGAACCAAATGCGTGACCAAAGCCAGGAGGCACTAAACACTCCAGAAGCCCAGCTAAGCCAAATACGACGAGATGGTGGCATGGTCACTGAATATAATCCGAACTATGAATTTGGAGGAAGTACTTGCACTGTTCGGGATCTCAGAGAAATTCCCAGAGAGCAACTTACTCTTGTCAAGTGAGTAAATCTTTTAAGTTTTATGAAGTAATATTTTACCTTTTCAGAATTCAGAGAAATTATACGCCCTCTCGTTCTATAATTGCAAATAATAGTCTAAACAAAGTTTGTTTTTACTTGCAGAGCTTTGGGACAAGGAGCATTTGGAGAAGTTTACCAGGGATACCTCACGAATCCGACTGAAAGACCTGTTGCAGTGAAGGTAATGTACTGCTTTAATATACTGTAACCTTTTAGTGTTCTCTGAACTATATATAAGAAATTAAAAAATATTGAAATAATATACCATTAATTTACGCCAAGACATAATACGAGGTCCGATCAAAAAGTTCCGAGACTTGGCTGATATATAACAAAGTACTTACGTTACTTAGGTCTGGCTATGATCTCAACAGCGATACACCGCTGCCAGCGTTTTTGCCACTGTTGGAACGCTCCCTGGAAGTCTTGTTCGCGAATCGTGTCAAGCACCGTCTGCGATTCGCGCTCGATCTCATCCACGGTTCCAAAACGGCGACCCTTGAGCTTCAGCTTCATCTTCGGGAACAGAAAGAAGTCGCAGGGGGCCAAATCCGGCGAATAAGGCGGGTGAGGAAGGGTAGGCATGCTGTTGCGGCTGCAAAATGTGCGTGTTGCTAACGCTCTGTGAGCTGCTGCATTGTCGTGATGAAGCAGGGAAACGCCCCTGCGCCCCATTTCAGGTTATTTGCGGCGAATATCCTCCCTAAGAAGCCGCAGAACATCACAGTTAAAAAGGACGGTGAGAATCTGGCCCTGGGGGACGGATTCACGGTGTACTACCCACGAATGTCGAAGAACACGATGAGCATGCTTTTGGTTGCACTCCGGACCTGTCGGGCAGTCTTCGGTCGTGGAGTTGCCGAGCTCTTCCACTACGACGACTTTTGTTTGCTCTCCGGGTCGTAACCGTAGACTCAAGTCTCGTCCCCAGTGATGACCCGTAACAAGAACGTTGGTTCCCGATTTGCCGAGTTTGACGCAGAATTCGATGTTCGCTCGCTTCTCTAGTTTTCAGTCCATACCGAAATCGCAGCTGTGTCCTTCACGTGGTCACCAAATATCGTGTAGCACAGCTCCCGATGTTCACAGAAGGACTCCACTCGGCACAATGACGCATGAAGGTCACTACCCTCGACCGCTGCTCGCGCATTCGCGTACTACAATCTGTTGGCGCGCTACGTACCTAGTCTCCCTACTTTTTTTATCAGTTTCGCACTCTTTAACATGGTATACGCATATATAGCATCTTTGCATAGTATACGTATATATAGTATATAACGTACCAGGAGATGTGCCGTACCTGCCCGAAGGACGCACACGACATAAAGGCAGATAGGAATCAGAATAAAATGTCTGCGTAGCTCAAATGGTAGAGCGACTTATTCCGGAATGAGGGGATCCGGGTTCGAATCCAGGCGTAGACCAAAATTGACGGAGAAATTTACTTCGTTATAAGTATCTCAAAGTATTTTGCTTATACAAAATGTTGGTTATCTGTCAACAACAGTTTAGTGTTCAAAGTAAGGATAGACGAGTAGTCAGAGGCGTGGGGCATTTGGATACCCGAACTATATATTTCTTGCTTGGAATTTTAGCGACCACCGTGAGCAACTGAATGAGCTATAAGCAGTGCCCGTTCCTAAATTAGCGCCACTGGTTCCAGAGAAGGGACAGAACCAGTGCCGTATGACAAGCACAACATCCATGCTTCACCGGTATTCGAACCCGGACCCTTCACGAACAAAGGTCACAAGCCAGCGCTTAGACCACTGCGCCACCGGTGCGGCTCCGAACTGTAGGGTTATTTGAATAGTTATAATACTGTAGTTCTGAATTTTCCAAGATGAGTCCCCGCTCGTTGTGTGTTTGCCCTACGATGGTGGCTCTGTAACTTCCCTAAAACCAGCCCCAAATTAGGGACAGATGACTCTTTACATAGTTTTAAATGCTCACCTGGGTCATTAAGCTCTCCACTCGGTCCTAGTGGCGCAGTGATCTAAGGGCTGCTTCCGACCCTTAGTCGGAGTGGGCCTCAGCTGGAGTCCCGATGATGCGTGGTTGGTGAGCCTGTCTAATGGCATTTGCTGTCCCCCTTCCCTGGAAAAAGTAGTCCCGAATCAGGAACGGGCGACAGTTTATATCCCTTAAGAGTTGCTCATGGGGATCGTTATAATCCGAAACAAAAAAGAAAATAAAAAGTAATCATAATATTACCCCCCCCCCCCAAAAAAAAAAAAAAAAAAAGACCACACCACCAACTTTTGAGTGAAAAAGTGGAAAATTTGATACATGGAATGCAGGTGAAGTTCCCATGGTCGGTACATACCTCAACTTCTTTAAGCGAGCAGCAGTGGTCTATAAACAGTTGCCCGTTCATGTTTTCAAGGTGCTAAGTCTCACTTGTGCTGTCATTTACGGCACACGAAAGTCCATACTGTTTTGCAGTATCGTAACACTCCTGGGGAAAATAGCGGACCCAGCGAGGGGCGACTCGGCACCCACCCCCACCCCCACCCCCCACCCCCGAAAGCAGATTTTCTTTTTCAAAGGTCCAAGATAGTAAACAATTTGTGTATTTATTTTCGTAAAATTATAAAATATAAACGCACCGTATTTTCTCGTAAGCGTTTTCATGACAATTAATATTTGCTGTGAATTTCGAGATAAAATGTTCAGTTCAAGCTTCAGCAGAAAGCAAAGGCTAAAAGCTAGAAGTTCAGAAACAGAAAGAGCATTCAAATAGAAAGGCTGAAACTTTATTGTAAAAGATTTTATCCAGATGTGTGATTTATATAAAAAATACCAAGCTCGTTTCCTCGAAAAGTTGACAATTGGGCGCCATGAAAATAGTGGTGATTTTTGAGTTGTTGTTCAGACGTTGTGGTATAAAAATTCGAAACGATTTCTCATATGCTGTTGTTTCCTTGGGGACTGAACGACCACCGTGAACAGCTCAGTGGATTATAAGCAGTTGTCCGATCCTAACTTGAGGCCACTGGTTTCAGGGAAGGGAGAGAGCCAGTGCCATATGTTAGGGGCAGCTCCCATCCATGTCTCACCCGAGATTCATACTCATCTCGGATGTATGACTAGAAGCCAGAGCCTCGTACTACTGCGAAACAAGAGCGGCAGTCTTCTTGATGGAAACAGAGATGCCCAAGAAATGCCTAATTTTTCCAGCAGTGTAATCAATGTTTAAAATAAAATTATTTCTTTCCTAAAGGTCCTATCTGATAGACCTTTCTCTGGACTATGAACCTACATCTAGATTTTTAAGATAAAAGGGCATTTCTTAAAATTAATTGGTAGTGGTGTTTTATTCCACTCCTATTCCACTACTCTCCATAATCCAATCATTGTTTTTTTAGGTCTGCGTTTAGAAAGCGCTCTTTTTAGCAGTCCGAAGGCACAATAGTCCATTGATGACACATCAGGGGACTTTAAAGGAATGTCAGCAAAAGGTGTAGACTTATTGCTCGTCTTTTTTTTACATTTTTTCTAAAAATAGAGTGGTAGATTTGGATGTATGACTGGTAGCCTTATCCTGATGGACTTCTGCTTTTTGATGGCTCTGTGGATAAAGGAATGGTATTTCATCTTTAAATATACAAATAAACATTATTTTGAAAATACATAGAATTAATTTTTACATTCTTTTTAACTTTTCTTTAATTTAATTTCCCATTGTTCGAGAAACCAACAATAATCATGAATTCATGAATGAAATACGGGATTACACCATATAATACAAATTTAGAAGATGACAATCTGTTTTTTTTTGTTTTTTTTTGTGTGTAAATATTACAAGGATAGTATGTCAGATAATATCCAAAAGCTTGAAAATGTCGTCGTCCTGGAGCGGGAATGGAATCCGCATCTCCCAGATAGCGCCCGGTTATCCTAACCACTACACCACCCATAACGACCAAGTCTTAAGTTTCCGATTAATTTGAATATAACCATCACAGGATTCGCTAGTCGAAGCAACCGACATTCATGTTTAGCGAATTTGGAGGTTAAGAATCCTATAACGTGATTGCCCGGAGAAGCAGATAAATTCATGAATGAAATACGGGCATACACCATATAATACGAATTTTGAAGATGATTCTTGATTGCCCGTTCAAGATTGAAGATTAAAGATTGTCCATTCGTCGGATGCTTGGAACCAAGTGCTCTCTTTAGACAGTAAATCGACCTTTTTTTGTTACAGCCGTTTAGGTAGATCAATGATCCGGCAATCGTCACAATAAATTTCCATCTCTCTCCGGCTAAGTGATTTTCACAAAGAAGTCTGTCTACTCTATAGATGGAAACGGGTCACGGATCGACAATTTCGTGCGGGTCCAACGGGTCGGGTCAATGTGTTCCTGGCCCGATTTTCACCCGATTTTATTCCCGTTTTATTTTTGTAAAGAGAAAAATATATTCCAAAGAAAAATGCGCGTTGTGGAATTCTGTATTGGATACTGCTGCCCACGGAGTGAATAACGATTTGCCATGCAAAACTATTGTCGTCTCTTTCTTAAATCAACGAAGATTTCCACCGAACGACGTCTGACACACCGACACTATATCGTAAAAAGTTCCTTCGTTTGCGTTCTTTTACAGTGAGATTGTCCAGGGCAAGGTACAGGCAAACGCCATTCCCCTGCTTCTCAGCTGATTCACTCTCTCCGTGCGAAGTTCACTGTATGACTAAGAGGTACTTTTCACAGCGCATCTTCTGCATTGAGAATTCAGAGGTTTTCGATTGGTGTGCTAACATCCCGTTCCCATGACATGCCATGTCGAAATTAACTCCTTATTGTTAATATGGATGGATTTAATACAGTAAGGAGGTTGAGAAAGGCGTCGAGGCCAACAAATACGTGCTTGTTCAAAACCACAAGGGGAAGAGTGAATGCTGGAAATTGTTTCGTCTCATTAAAGAACGGGTAAATAATTCTGCGTTGTTTGGTCTAGCTTGTTGTTCAAAATGTGGAAAGCGTATAATTACAAAGAAAGATGTCGACGGTGTAATAAAAGATTATGGAACCAAAAATCTAACGGGCCATATGAAAGTATGCGCACCTCCATTAAAGCGTCGAAAGAGCGAACAATCTAAATACATTTTTAAAAATGCATTTGTGTAATCGTAAATAATGATTCCCATTTGTAATATACTCCATGGTCATGGTCGTAGTCAGCTATTACTTCTTGATTACGCAAAATAGTGGCACTAAAATTTAGCGAGTAACGACATTTTATTATTAAAAAAGTATTTCACTTATTAAATATCAAGCAGTTATTGGAATGAATACATGTATTACGTTTATATGTCATCATTGTCAACCATTATCAATCCACTGCTGGACGAAGGTCTCCCCAAGTTTCCTCCACAACGGTCTGTCTTGTGCCAGTCTCCTCCATGTCACTCCCGCATATTTACGAATTTCATCCACCCATCTCCCATGTGGTCTTTTTCTGGGTCTTTTCCTGTCCCTTGGAATCCAATCTAAAATTTATATATATGTACATATATATAAATTGAGTTTCGAATTTATAGTTCAAAACATGTGACGTACCTGCCAGCAGGACGCACATGACATAAAGGCAGATAGGAATCAGAATACATGTCTGCGTAGCTCAGTTGGTAGAGCGACTTTTTCCGGAATAAGCGGCCTCGGGTTCGAATCCCGGCGTAGACCAAAAATGACGGAGAAATTTACTTCGTTATAATGGCGCCCGAACTACCCGGATGACCCGGCCGTTCAAAATCTCGCATTGGTGTGATGTTATTTCCACACCGCGAGACAGGAAAAATCAGAGAATTCCTTCTCCAGTGCTTTGAAAAATAAAAATGTGTGATGTTGCATTCCACACAGCAGATTGACTGGGAGTTCTCAAGTGCACGTTCTACAGTGGTTGTCTGCCTGCAACGATTCATGGTCACATCTGATCCGTGGGCCATGCCCCCGGCCTTCTTTCGGGGGGGAGATGTAACGTACCTGCCAGCAGGACGCACATGACATAAAGGCAGATAGGAATCAGAATACATGTCTGCGTAGCTCAGTTGGTAGAGCGACTTGTTCCGGAATAAGCGGCCTCGGGTTCGAATCCCGGGGTAGACTAAAAATGACGGAGAGGTTGACCTGTGAGGGACGAACCTGTAACGTACCTGCCAGCAGGACGCACATGACATAAAGGCAGATAGGAATCAGAATACATGTCTGCGTAGCTCAGTTGGTAGAGCGACTTGTTCCGGAATAAGCGGCCTCGGGTTCGAATCCCGGGGTAGACTAAAAATGACGGAGAAATTTACTTCGTTATAAGCAGATTTGTCAGGATCATTTACGGGTCGGGTCCGAAATTTTTGACCCGCTCAGTTGGTAGAGCGACTTGTTCCGGAATTTTTGACCCGCTCAGTTGGTAGAGCGACTTGTTCCGGAATAAGCGGCCTCGGGTTCGAATCCCGGGGTAGACTAAAAATGACGGAGAAATTTACTTCGTTATAAGCAGATTTGTCAGGATCATTTACGGGTCGGGTCCGAAATTTTTGACCCGTTTCCAACTCTGGTTTACTCCGTGTTCTGCGCTCAGCCACGTGCTTAGGCGAAAGACGGTGAACGGTACGTTGTTCTTGATTTTTTCAGATTCAAATCTTTGTTCATTACCTTATTTACAGTTGATACAAACATTTTTAACGACTCAGCCATTGCTCTTTAGATTGGTAGGTTTTCTCTTAAGACCAGAGACCTTACTTTTGAAAGAGTTGTAAAAGTACGTACCTTCTTTGGATATTCTTTTGGTGTTATTTTTCCTCTTAAAAGCAATGCTTGTCGATTTTCTCCTCTGTTTTTAACAATATTGCTCATTTTACATTTAGAAATGCTTATTCCATGATTTTCACAGCGTTTTGTAATAACAAAATGCGAATATTTATCTTCGCAAAGCGTAAAAACTTAACCTTCCATCCACAGCTTGTTTACGTGCGCCATTCCCTTAGCAGACGGTATTCTGGAGCAGATTTTTTTTTTTTTTTTTTTTTTTTTTGGTATTCATCTAAAATTCCGTTGCCAGTTTCAATTCTGTGAACTTCTTTCATTTTCTGTAATTTCTTATCAAAAACGTTCTAAAAACGTGTGACAAAATGCATTGACACGACCCCTTTTTTTTTTTTTTTTTTTTTTTTTTTGATTGGAGGTTTAACGACCACCGTGAGCAACTCAATGGGCTATAAGCAGTCGCCCATCCCTAATTTAGGGTCACTGGTTCCAGGGAAGGGAGAGAGCCAGTGCCGTAAGACAAACACAACATCCATGCCTGACCGGGATTCGAACCCAGATCCCTTACGGACGAATGATCAGAGGCCAGCGCCTTAGACCACTGCGCCACCGGGGCGGCCGACCCCTTGGGCCTGCTCTGTGGTGTTTCAAAATCCATACAATGCCCCAATTTATATGCGCTCGTGTATGTGTGTGTGATCCTAACACAAAGCAGGCTTTTTAGACGAAAGCACCCCCCCCTCCCCAAGTGAATTCTGAATCTGATCCTGTCTGGAGCGATAGAAATGGTGAATATATTTCAAATATGTGGAGATAATGTAAATAGACGATGTCATTGCTCTGTCCACGTTATTTTATAAACCACGCATAGCAACTGAAAAATTGCTCTTCCGACACCGCTGGGATTGCATCCCAAATCTCTCGATAACTAGCCGAGTGCAGTTCGTTTTACGCTACGGTGCCAACATTTCACAGCGCTGTGTGTGATTTATCAGTCAGCATCAAACTACACAAATTCTTATTGATGGGCTCAGCTACTGATGTGTCGCCATCTGGTGGCTTTCAACAGAACAAGCTATTTAATTACAGCTGATAAATCCGAGGGGCGATAGAAATAGTGAATATATTTCAAATACGTGAACATAATGTAAATTGACGATGTCAATGCTCTGTCTACGTTATTTTATACACTAAACAGCAATTGAATTACAGATAGCAAGTGTGGCGCTGTGGGCCGGTAAACGGAAACGACATGACGTATGCAGCGATCCGACAGTATAAGGAGTAAGGCGACGGGAAGCAGTAAGAGTCGGACGCAGTATGGGTAAGACGAAGGATTTAAGCGCATTTGATCCTGGCCAAATTGTCGGGGCCCGACGAATGGGTCACTCCATCTCTTCGGAAGTCGTGCAGGCACTGTGATTTTTACGAGCAACTGTGTCACGGGTGCCCTGTGAGTACACCGAATCCAGTAAAACCATCCCTGTAAGGGCCAACTGCCGTGGACAACAGCGGGTGGATGAGCGGGGTCATCGTCGGCTAGCTCGCATTGTAACAGAGGATAGACGTGCCACAGTGCAAGAAATCACTCGGCAATTTAACGCTGGTGCACAAAAATGTGTAAGCAGCCACACCATCCAGAACCATCTCCTTGCTATGGTGTACAAAAGCCATCGTCCCACGAGGGTACCGCTGCGGGCCGTACATCACAGGGTGCAGAGATTAGCATGGGCGCGGGAACATCGCCACTGGACCCTAGACATGTGGAAAAATGTTGCCTGGAATGGTGAATCGAGATTCACTTTGGTACATGCGGATGGCAGGATACGAGTACGGCGCAAACTACATGAAGCGATGGATCCTTCTTGCCAGTAGGGTACTCTTCAAGCTGGTGGGGGTGGCATTCTCGTCTGGTGACTGTTTACGTGGAATGAAATGGGACCCCTGCATGTGTGACATCGTCCCTCACAGGTCAACCTTACCGGGATATCCTGGACGACCCTTTGCACCCATTTGTGGGTTTTCAACATCCCACTGGGGACCTCATCCTGCAACTAGACAATGCACCGTGCCATCGCTCCCAAATTGTATGCAAATGGTTGGATGAACACTCCACCGACGTGACCTCGCTTCTATTGGCCAGCTAGGTCACCTGACCTTATTCCCATCGAGCACGTCTGGGATGTCATCGAGAGAGACGTTCGAGGCTCTGACCCCCTCCATCAAATCTTCGTGAACTGTGGAAGCTTGTTCAGGGGTCGTGGATCCGTATGGCTTCCCAACGCTACCGGTGTCTTGTTGATTTCATGCCGAGACGAATCGCCGCCGTCATCAGGGCGAAAGGTGGTGCTACACGTTACTAGACAGGTATCTCTAATTCAATTGCTCTTCAGTGTAAACCACGCATAGCAACTGAAAAAGTGTTCTTCCGGCACCGCTGGGATCAAATTCCAGATCTCTCGATAACTATTACGAAACGTTGATGTTATTACAAAAACGCTGTGGTAGCGAGAGATCTGGAGTTCGATCCCAGCGGTGTCGGAAGAACAATTTTTCAGTTGCTACGCGTGGTTTACAAAATAACGTGGACAGAGCAATGGCATCGTCTATTTACCTTCCTGGAGACATTCTCCAAAACGATTTTTGACCAAAAACGGTGCTTCCAAGCTTGAGTTTTCATCTTAAGCTTTGGACTTGGCTGCAAATGATTTCTGCTTTGGGCTGTTGTCATTTCAATTCCATACTTAATGAACTCAGAGTAACTATCACAACTGAAGAAATTTAACTTGCATGAGAAACTGCCTCTGACAAGTTTGAGAACATATTTATCAATGGGGGCATCTTTTAAATAAGGGCTGTAATGTAATTGTTTAAAATTGAGTTGTAGATTTGTATCTTTAACGTTAATTTCTGCTTGAAGCTTAACGCTTGTAAAACTCACTTCACAGATGAATCGGGATTACTTCTCAGTTGTTTTTAGCTGCTGAAAATCTTAATAAACAAATAAATTTCACTTCAATCATACAGCCAGGATTCAGTGAATACAAAATCTTTTAGAGGTTTCCATACCACTTCTTTCTTAAGAAATCAAGCACGTTCAATGTCCAATATTAGCAAGTCGTCGTAACGCAATATGATACATTGAATAGAACTCGATATCTAAACGGTCTTACAAAAGGAAGAATCGCTCATGATATTGAATAGCGCTCTACTCTCTGTGTGGATACAGCTAGCTCAAGTCACATAGAATGCGGCACATAAATCATTCGTGAATCGCTTTCTCTATTTAATACTGCTCAAATAACATTGCACCTCTAGCTATCATCTGAGATGTCTTTAACTACGTAGCTTGTCCTTTGACCGGCTTGCAAGATTGCCAACATCAAATTCATCGGAACTCTGTGATGCTAAGTCAGAAAATGTTGAACGAGAAGAAACCAAATTTTCATAAGAAAACAGGAGCTCAAAAAGAAGATTAAATTAGAGGTCAAAAGGCATATTGTAGCCCAGATATTTATTTGAAGCTGCCAGTCTCATGGTGGTCGTTAAACTTCCAAAACAACAACAACAACAACAACAAAAAATGGCTACATTCGTTTGGCGGCCCCAACAGCGCAGTGGGCTCTGGCTTCTGAACTCACCGAGCCTACGCCCGAGGCCCAAATGTAGCGTTGGTGGTGTATTTGTATTAAGGCAATCGTTACCTCCGCTTCCTGGAACCAGAGGCCCTGAATATAGCCCTGGGCGACTGCTTATAGCCCATTGTGTTGTTTCGGTGATGGCTAAACCTCCAAATAATTAAAAAAACTTTCATTCGTATAGACGAGGGACGTTTAAATTTAAAAGGGAATTTGATTCTAAATATATTATTCACAACAAAAACAGAAAAATCACACATATTGCTTTTCAGAGAGTTTCTTAATTCCAGTTTCAAAGGATATCGTCTGTTTGTCAGTCCAACTTTACATATCAATAGCTACAATGACTTTATCGTTGTATCAGAATTTCTTGCCCCTTAAATGTCCCTGCATGCTGGTTTCTTGTTTTTTTGTTGTTGTTTGTTTGTTCGTCCGCTTTTGTACTCAGAAGTGAAGAATTTGACCCAAGTCACATCACAGATGAAACCACAATCTAAAACTCTGAATCCTCCTTTTTCTTATGAGTTGAGATTTAATGGCCACCTACATAGTTCTGTGGCGGAAGTCGTGGGACCACATTACTTTATTGATTTGCAGCTTGTGTCATATTTCTCAAATTTCACCATTGATAACAAAATAAATTCTGTCAGTGACTTCATTCGCGGCGACATATATGTAGAAATCGACATTTCATTGTTAACTGTGGGATTCAAACTTAAGGAGGAACGTGGGAGTGATTGCAGCAGCGTGCAAGCACAGGGGTTATTTTTCCGTCTTCATCATGAGCTGATTCGGTTCTTCACACATGAGCATGTCCTCTGAATATTAAAATTGAGCTACCGCTCTGACGACTAGATTTGACGGCAGTTCCTACTGAGCAAATGAACGTGCACCAGGCAGCAAGTACGATGTCTAAATTTGAATTCGCACTGCACATAACCCTTAAAAAACGTCTCTTGGAAAAACTCTAAGCTAAAATAACCGTCTATGTACGATGTCAAGAAGTGATGTACTAAAAACTATGATCCATTAAAATATTTAATTTCACACACCATAATATAAAAGTGATCAGGACTAAAAATTATACAACCTCAGACGTACTGACAATGAAACAGTTCGCAGGTTCGTAAAGATACTCGTATAACTAGGATAGTACAACTATACTAGTTATCCGAATTTATTGGCGTATATAAAATCAAGGTTTCCAAGCTTTCGCACATCAACCAGATGGCTTTCTCAAGGAAGGTAGACAGCAAACTGCAAACTGGATAATAGAACGTTTCAAGAATTTGAACGCGGTGAGTTGACTTGACAATAAACGAAGAGATGCGAACGTAATTATTCAATAAAAACACGAGACATCATGTTCGTATTGCGCGCGGAATCCTTGGAGGAAAACAAAAGGCATTCATTATTTGAAGAATTTCCTATAAGCTCAAGAACGCGCTCAGAAAGATGAACCTCGGTGTCGGCATAAGATCTCCGACACCTTTATATGCTATGCTTAAGCTAAATACTGACGAGCTCCCATTTTCCAACGAAGCAGGTGTTTATGCCGTCCCTCTACAATATCCGGATGGCTCCAAGCGATACTACATTGGGATGACTAAACGTTCATTTAGAATTAGAGTCAACGAGCATAAGAGGGACATAAAGAACGGAAAATTAACCACGGCCCTGTCCAGAGAAGTCCAGTTCAAGTCCGCCGATCCTATGTGGGATAACATAAAGAAATTAGCTGCCTACTCTACTCCAAAATCCACTGCCATTCGGGAAACATTGGAGATCATTACAAACGATGAGGCCTGCAATGATAGCGTCTCGCTAGAATTACCACGAATTTGGAACCAATTCTTCAAATAATGAATGCCTTTTGTTTTCCTCCAAGGATTCCGCGTGCAATACGAACATGATGTCTCGTGTTTTTATTGAATAATTACGTTCGCATCTCTTCGTTTATTGTCAAGTCAACTCACCGCGTTCAAATTCTTGAAACGTTCTATTATCCAGTTTGCAGTTTGCTGTCTACCTTCCTTGAGAAAGCCATCTGGTTGATGTGCGAAAGCTTGGAAACCTTGATTTTATATACGCCAATAAATTCGGATAACTAGTATAGTTGTACTATCTTATATATAGTTGGTGTACAGTTCCTTGTGTTATTATTTATTGATACTCGTATATATAGGGAAAAGAAGGCATGTGACGTCAAAGTGTCCAATGCGCATGATATTAATAAGACACGTGACGTCAAAGAGTCCGATGCGCATGATATTAATATGAGAAGCACAGTTGACATTTAAAACAAGAAATGCTGTCGTTAAAGTTCTAAAAAAAATAACAATAATTAAGGAACATGTATCTTATCGTCCAAAAATAAGAAAATACATGACAAAACATTGTTCACTCCTGTTCGTTCTTCCTTAATAGTTGTCTCCAGGATTGTAGAATGTTAAACGGTACGTTGTCGTTGCAAAAAAAAATTTATAAAACGGAAGATAAAAAAACTTTCCAGAAACTGGTTTTTGTAAAGTTTATTCATATTCAGTTCTATGAATTCTTGTTGCAACGACAACGCACCATTTAACATGAAACTCTCCCAAAACCAGTTTCTGGAAAGTTTATTCATATTCAGTTCTATGAATTCTTGTTGCAACGACGACGCACCATTTAACATGAAACTCTCCCAACACCAGTTTCTGGAAAGTTTATTCATATTCAGTTCTATGAATTCCTGCTGCAACGACGACGTACCGTTTAACACGAAACTTTCCAGAAACTGGTTTTTGAAAAGTTTATTCATATTCAGTTCTATGATTTCCTGCTGCAACGACGACGTACCGTTTAACATTAAACTTTTCAGAAACTGGTTTTTGGAAATTTTATTCCTATTCAGTTCTATGAATTCCTGTTGCAACGACGACGTACCGTTTAACATGGAACTTTTCTGAAACAGGTTCTTGGAAAGTTCATTCATATTCAGTTCTATGAATTCTTGTTGCAACGACGACGTACCCTTTGATATGAAACTTTCCAGAAACTGGTTCTTGGAAAGTTCATTCATACTCAGTTCTATGAATTCTTGTTGCAACGATGACGTACCTTTTGACATGAAACTTTCCAGAAACTGGTTGCTGGAAAGTTTATTCATATTCAATTCTATGAATTCGTATTTCAGCCACGACGTGCCGTTTAACATTCCTCAACCCTGGAGACAACTATTAAGAAGAAACGAACAGGAGTGAACAATGTTTTGTCATGTATTTTCTTATTTTTGGACGTTCCTTAATTATTATTAGTTTTAGAACTTTAGCGACAGCATTGTTTTTTCTTGTTTCAAGTATCAACTGTGCTTCTCATATTAGTATCATGCGCATCGGACACTTTGACGTCACGTGTCTTCATTCCCCTATATATATCTTTACGAACCTGCGAACTGTTTCATTGTCAGCACATCTGAGGATGGACCCAGAAGGCATGAAATATCTCATATTGTGTAATTTTTAGTTGTGATCACTTTTTATTATGGTGTGTGAAATTAAATATTTTAACGGATCATAGTTTTTTGTACATCACTTCTTGACATCGTACATAGGCGGTTATTTTAGCTTAGAGTTGGCACTGTACGAGAAAACGACTTCATGCCTTGGAAAAACACAATGGATCATGTATATACAAAAATATCTGGATAAAATATTCAGACTTAACCGTGCAGTGTTTCTACGAAAGACTTCAAACGGCCCGATGCGGACTGCGGGCCGTCAGTTTGAGACCACGAAACGATGTCGAATTTTCAGCTTTGCATCTGCGCACTCGAAGATTTCGGGGATGGAGCGGTATAGTAGGAACCCGAGCTGTTATATGAATGAGTAATTTTATGTTTTTTGTTTGGATATTTCGAATATGCTTAGTAGTTTTATCATGCTTGTGCCGTTTTGTCGTCCGGAAAGTTGTTAAAATGCAAATATTGATGGAAAACATTATGTTAAGTAAATTGCATCGATCAGTATATGGTATTTCTTGTACGCCATATGTCATTAACAATTCTATACTGTGAGAAAAAATTTTGATTTCATTTCAGACACTACCTGAACTATCAGCCAACCAAGCAGAACTGGATTTCCTTACGGAGGCTTTAATTATGAGGTAGGAGTGTTATCATATTGTGTCACTATGACTGCGTATAATTATATGTGACTGTTGTGCTATTTTGTCATCGTGACTGCTTGTAATTATGAGGTATGTACTTTTGACATTGTGTAACTACGAGTGTGTATTTTTATGCGATATGAGCGTTCAATATCATGCCTCTCTGACTATCAATATTTAGGAGGCGTGAATATTTAAATGCGATCATGTGTAATTTTGAGTCAGTATGACTGTGCCTTATGATGAACATTATATACAACGACTATGTGGGTTCTGGGCCCAAACACCCATTTCATTTCAGACAATATGGATGTACAGTTCACAGGGGCACCCATTTTTTAAAGACAATATGGATGGGCAGTTCACATGGGTATCCCCGTGCGGAGTGGAACAGACCCAAACCTAGCACAGGCGATAAGTAGGCGGACAGCAAGGCTTCCCGACAGCGTATTGCAATCGACGAACATAGGTAAATGTATATACTTATACAGTATAAATTATATACACTGAAGAGCAATTGAATTAGAGACAGCTGGCGTTATGCAAATGTGGCGCTGTGGGCGGCCCTATAAACGGAAAAGACATGACGTATGCAGCGATCCGACAATATAAGGAGTGATGCGGCGGGAATCAGTAAGAGTCGGACGCAGTATGAGTAAGACGAAGGATCTAAGCGCATTTGATCCTGCGCAAATTGTCGGGGCCCAACGAATGGGTCACTCCATCTCGGAAGTCGTGCAGGCACTGGGATTTTCACGAGCCACTGTGTCACGGGTGCACCGTGAGTACGTCGAATCCGGTAAAACCATCCCTGTAAGGGCCAACTGCCGTGGACAACAGCGTGTGGATGAGTGGGGTCATCGTCGGCTAGCTCGCATTGTAACAACGGATAGACGTGCCACAGTGCAAGAAATCACTCGGCAATTTAACGCTATTTCACAAAAAGGTGTAAGCAGCCACACCATCCAGAACCATCTCCTCGCTATGTGGTACAGAAGCCATCGTCCCACGAGGGTACCGCTGCTGACCGCACATCACAGGGTGCAAAGATTAGCATGGGCGCGGGAACATCAGCACTGGACCCTAGACATGTGGGAAAATGTTGCCTAAACTCATGAGTCGAGATTCACGTTGGTACATGCGGATGACAGGATACGAGTACGGCGCAAACTACATGAAGCGATGGAGCCTTCTTGCCAGCAGGGTACTCTTCAAGCTGGTGGGGGTGCTGGGAACTGTTTACGTGGACTGAAATGGGAACCCTGGTACGTGTGACATCGTCCCTCACAGGTCAACGTAACCGGGATATCCTAGACGACCATTTGCTTCTGTTTGTGCGTCTTCAACATGCCACTGGGTACCTCATCCTATGACAATGCACCGTGCCATCGCTCCCGAATTGTATCCGAATGGTTGGATGAACACTCCACCGACGTGACCTCGCTTCCTTGGCCAGCTTGGACACCTGACCTCAATCTCATCGAGCACATCTGGGATGCCACCGAAAGAGATGTTCGAGGCTCTGACCTCCTCCCTCAAATCTTCGTGAACTGTGGGAGCTTGTTCAAGCGTCGTGTATCCGTATGGCTTCCCAACGCTACCGGTGTTTTGTTGATTCCATGCCGAGACGAATCGTCGCCGTCATCAGGGCGAAAGGTGGTGCTACACGTTACTAGACAGGTATCTCTAATTCAATTGCTCTTCAGTTTACACTCAGTTGACAAAACATTAGAGACAGGGGTGATGGGCAATTGACATGGGTATTCCCCGCGCATAGTGGAACAGACCCAAACCGAATGCAGGCGATGAGTAGGTGGACAGCAGGACTTCACAACAGTGTATTGTAATTGATGAACACCTGGGGGAAACGTATATACTTATACAGTATGTACTATATACACTCAGTAGACAAAAC
Source organism: Macrothele yani (assembly GCA_039090855.1). Classification (NCBI taxonomy): domain Eukaryota; kingdom Metazoa; phylum Arthropoda; class Arachnida; order Araneae; family Macrothelidae; genus Macrothele; species Macrothele yani. The sequence continues at coordinate 153,355,285 of CM077001.1, read as the reverse complement.
GTTAAAGATAGGGGTATGGGCGGCTGACATGGGCATCCTGGAACAGACCCAAACCAAACTCAGGCGGTAAGTAGGCGGACAGCACGGCTTCCTAACAGTGTATTGCAAACATGGGTGGGTAAAAGTGGTGATCGGAGCGACTTTGATCCTGGACGTATTGTCGGCGCAAGACAGATGGGTCATTCTACCGCCCAAGAGTTAAGAACCTTAGGGTTGTTCAGAGAGCAACAGTATGAAGGGCATACCAGGAGTATGCCATGGACGGAAGTACCGTCACTCAGAGAGCCAACGGTGGCAGACAAAACGCCATCGATGGCCGTGGTCCACGTAGACTATCGAGTCTCGTACATACCGACCGATTGGCAACGAAGACGCAAATTACATCCAGGGTAAATATCGGAAGCCCAAGCACCGTCAGCGGGCGAACGGTACGTCGCACGCTGCATACCATTGGCTACGGTTGCCGACGCCCTACTCGTATGCCTAGGCTTGCCGATGCCCTACTCGTACCAGGCGAGGCTAATTTCCGTGTCATCGGAAATTAGCCTCGCCTGGTGCCGGGAACATCAAAACTGGAACTCTGCAAGAGTGGTGTGGTCAGTTCAATCCCGTTTACAGCTGTACCGACCTGACAGGAGGGTGCGGGTATGGCGCCCACAGCATGAGGCCATGACCCCGTTGTACCATCTCGACTCTCTTCAAAGCGGTGGTGGCTCTGTGGTAGTTTGGAAAACCACCTCATGGGACGCAATAGATCCCTTAGAATGACTGCAGAGATCCTTAACCGCTGTGTGCTGGTAGCACACAGCGGTTCTGGCTGATCACCTACCCACTTTCATGGCCTTCGCGCGTCCTGCGGCCGATAGTCTGTTTCAGCAGGACAACGCGCCTCTCTATTGGGCCGCATCCTCTACGCATGGTTCAAGGAACACTCATCTGAGTTTGGAACCATCCAGCGGCGCCAAAGGTCCCCGGATTTAAACCCTTTGGAAGCTCTCTGCAATGTCGTGGAGCCGAACATCAGGTCCATGGGTCCTGGACAGATGCAACGTCTCGGGTGGAGTTGTGGACAATGCTGCGACAGACATTGTTGCCATTACCTCCGGAAACCCTCCGGTATCTAGTGGAGTTAATGCTTTAGCGAGTACAGGCTTGTTATGCACGCTAGAGGAGGACCAACATGCTGTTTGGTTGATATCTTTAATGCTTTGTCCATTGAGTGTATATCTGTTCCAAATTTAAATATCTATAAACGAGTCAATGGTATTACAAGTGGTGTATAGTCAACGTTTCACTGTAAATTTATGAATGCATGTGTGAGTACGTAAAGAGCTTGGTCAGATCTGGAGCACCTTCGAGGGGATGCTGAAAAGTTCTCGACCTAACCCACTTTCTGTAATTGTGGCATTATTTTGTCACTGCAGCTGGAAACAGCGTTCCTTTGTATTGTAAAGTGCCAACTTTCAGACTAATAGCTCGTTTTTTTTTTTTTTTTGTTTTTTTGGCAGATGTTTCACATCCTAAACTCAATCATGTCAATGCAAAGTGCTGAATTTTCGAATATCGAACTCCGGGCTGTCATGAAATTTCTGTTCCTGCAGAAAAAAAGTGCGAAGAAAATCTACGAGCGTATATGACGTAAACATTACGTGATAAGTTTGCCCTTCATATTTCACTGTGAAGAAATGGTGTGCCAAATTTCAGCGTCGAGACTTTGAGACCGAAGATGCAGCAAGATCTGAGAAGCCTTCAACAGTGACAACACCCGGAATTGTTGATCGTGTTCATGACTTGATTTCGTGAGATCAGTGAATCTCATCTAAAACAACAGCTGAGACACTGGAGATATCCAGGGAACGTGTTGGGTTCATAATTCATGAGCACTTGGATATGCAGAAGATGTCAGCGAAGTGGATGCCCAAATGTTTGAACGTCGATGAGAAACGAAAAGAAGTGGAGGCTTCCAAATCGGTTTTGCAGCATTTTGAGCGATCTGGTGGTGTTAAGTTTTGCAGCGACTTGTCACTGTTGATGAAACCTTGTTACATCACTACGATCCAGAGAAGAAACAACAGTCCCGGCAGTGGCTGCATTCAGGTTCTCCACTGCCAAAGAAATTCAAGACTCAAAGGTCTGGAGGAAAGGTCATGACAAACTGCTTTTTGAGATTCGGAAGGCATTTTACTGACTGACTATCTCCCGAAGGGTCAAACAATAAATGCTGAATACTGTTCCAACTTGCTGTGCCGATTAAAGGAAGCGTTGAAGAAAAAAACGCGAGGAAAACTGCGGAAAGGTGTTCTCTTTTTCCATGACAATGCGGCGGCTCGCAAGGCTTTCAAGACAATAGATGTTTTAAGGGATCTGGGGTTTAAGTGCATATACCATCCACCTTACTCACCAGATCTTGCTCCATCGGACTATTTGCTGTTCACGAACCTTAAAAGAAGTTTGAAAGCGAAGAATTTTTCAAATGATTCGGAGGTGATATCAGCAGCAGATTTGAGTGATCAGATTTCAAAAACATTTTTTGAATGGTTAAAGAAACTCCAGAAACGCTGTGCCAAGTGTGTTGAACTTCGAGGGGAATACGTGGAATAGTCTGTACGTTTCATGGCACTAGCCCATTTCCTTCTAGGTGAAGTAGAGAACTTATCAGCATCCCCTTGTATTTGATTTCATATGCAAAACTCTAGCACCCTGGGCCGAGTGGACCATCAAGGCAACTGGGACGGTCACCACGGGCTCCACAGTTTAGGAAACAAGAATAAAATAAGTTTTGGTGGAGTTATTTTTAATTTATTATCGTTATTATTAATTTAGTTTGGGGACCCGAGGACCTTGATCGTTTTTATATATTTTATTTTACTTTCTTATCGCCTTTCGTCGTACAAGTACTGAGATTTTCAGATTTCAAATGATTGTTACAACCATCTTAATCTTTTCCGCATTCATGAAATATCAAATTATATTTCAGCATTTTGTGGCTTCCTATTATGTATAAACCAAATACTTAAATTTAAAATAATAAAACGAATAACATGAAAGTTGGTTCTGGGCTACAGATGATTTTCACACATCTTTAGAACGATTTTCCATCAATATACAATTTTTTTAATTAATGTTCAAAATAAAATTATTTATTTCTTTAAATGTTCTGTCTCATACCCCTTACCATGGATTATGAACCTACATCTAGATTTCCAAGATAACAGAGCATTTCTTAAAATTGGTAGTGGTATTTTATTCCACTCCTCTTCCACTGGTTTCCATAGTCCAATCATTGTTTTAAGTATGCGTTTAGAAAGCGCTCCTTTTAGCAGTCCGAAGGCACAACAGTCCATCAGGGACTTTGAAGGAATATGAGCAAAAGGTATAGACTTGATACTAGTCTTTTTAACAGTCCGAAGGCACAATAGTCCATAGATGTCACATCAGGGGATTTTGAAGGAATATGAGCGAAAGGTACCAGTCTTTTATGCCAGTTTTTTCTTGATACCAGTCTTTTTAACAGTCCGAAGGCACAATAGTCCATTGGTGACACATCAGGGGACTTTGAAAGAATATGAGCAAAAGGTATAGACTTGATACCACTCTTTTTAACAGTCCGAAGGCACAATAGTCCATTGGTGACACATCAGGGGACTTTGAAGGTATATGAGCAAAAGGTATAGACTTGATACCAGTCTTTTTAACAGTCCGAAGGCACAATAGTCCATTGGTGACACATCAGGGGATTTTGAAGGAATATGAGCAAAAGGTATACACTTGATACCCGCCTGTTTTTTTCTTTTTTTCGAGAAATAGAGTGGCAAATTTGGAAGTATGACTGATAACCTTATCCTGATGGACTTCTACTCTTTGAAGGCTCTGTGGATAACGGAATGGTATTTCCTCTTTAAATAGAGTTAAAACATTATTTTAGTAATATGTAGAATTGATTTTAACATTCTTTTCAACTTTTCTCAACTTTAATTTCCCATTATGCGAGAAACAAGCAATAGTCATGAATCCTTTACCGAAACTTTCTTTGGATTCTTAGAACCAAGGTCGTAAGTCTGTTTCTGCTTATTTGAGATGGTAAATCGACCACTTTTTGTTACAGTCGTTTAGGAAAATCCATCCTTCATCAACAATCACAGTAAATGTCCATGTCCCCGGCTAAGGGATTGTCATAAAGAACTCTTCGCCGTTTTCGGCGCTCCGCCACGTGCCTAGGCAAATATATATATTTTTTTAATTCAGTTCTTTGTTTATCACCTTTTTATAGTTGATACAGAGATCTTTAACAACTTAGTGATTGCTCTTTGGTTTGGTGTATTTTCTTTTAAGACCAGAGACCTTACTTTTGAAATAGTCTTACAAATACGTACCTTCTTTGACTATTCGTTTGGTGTTTTCTTTTTCCTCTTAAAGCAATGCTTCAAAATTTCTCCCTCTATTACTAATAATATTGCTTATTTTACATTTAGAAAATGCTAATTTTATGATTTTCACTGCGTTTTTAATTACAGAATGCGGACATTTCTCTGCGTAAACTGCAAAACATAACCTACTACCCACAGTTTGTTTATGTGCACCATTTTATTGGCAGACGATATTTAACTGCAGCAGATATTTCTTTCATGTTTATCTAACACGCTGTTGACAATTTCATTTCTTTAAACTTCCTTTATTTTCTGTAATTTCTTTTCAAAAACGTTCTTAAAATGTGTGAGCATCCTCTGTACATGAGGAGGCAAGTTGTTCAATAACTTTAAAATCAGCACTGGGAATTTAAAAAAAGCAATTTTCATATACGAGCCTGTATAAAAATTAAAGCCCGTTTGATTCCCGGTGTGGCATGGATGTTGTGTTTGTTTTACTGCACTGGTTCTCTCCTTCTCGTGGAACCAGTGATCCTAAATTAGGGGCAGCTGACTGCTTGTAGCCAATCGAGTTGCTCACGGTCATCGTTAAACCGCCAATCAAAAATGAAAAGTTAACAAGTTAGTAAAATTCTGCAATGCATTGATTATGATACGCTTTCCAACATACCAGAAATCATTACTCAAATTGTCAACTTATTATTACTCAAGTTGTTAACTTATTATTACTCAAGTTATGAGGATTATGGCTGTGGAATAAATCTCGCTCCTGTGTCCTGACCTTTGACCCCATTTCAATGATATTCAACAGAATTGGTTCAGTATACCTCCGGAACAATATACTAAAGTTTTGACGCAAAAGAAACATTTTTAGTCAAGTTATGAGCATAATGGCTGTGGAATACACAGGGGATGTTCAAAATAGTGGAAACACCTTGAAACAATAGGTGTCACGCACCTTATATGGTGTGTGAGAGCACCCTTGGCATTTAAAACTGCTTGAATCCTCCTAGGAATGGACGCATACAAGTCCTGGATGGTGGTAAGTGGTATGTTGTACCATTCTTCCTGCAGAAACTGATCCAATTCTTTGATACACGCCGGAGGAGGATAACAGGATCTCGCTGTTTTTCAACATAGACCACAGGGGCTCAACGATGTTTAAGTCCGGTGATTGTACTGGCCAGACAAGGTGTGCAACTTCATCCTCATGTTCCTCAAACCCTCCGTTCGACGTCTGTGAATCGGGGCATTACCATCTTGAAAGGTGCAATCCCCTGACGGAAGCAATGTCTGCGCCACTGAATGCACAGGTCTGTCAAAAGTCACTGCTAGTGATTCGTCTGTGTAAGGTGATAATGGGACCTGCTGCAAACCTCGAGATCATGGCCCAAACCATTACGGAACCGACCCCTTGCTTCACTGTAGGAAGGAGACAGTCTGGATTGTAGGCTTCTGCGGGAGTTCTCCACACGTAAACCCGTCCTGTGGTGGAGAATAGTGAGAAACTTGATTCATCGGAAAACAAGACATGCTTTACATTGATCCGCAGTCCACGTTTTATGTTCCTGGCACCACTGTAGTCCCCGTTTCATATTCACCTATAACACCAGGGTTTTTGCAATCGCAGCTGTGCCGTAAATATTGTGCTTATGGAATTCCCTTCGCACGGTATGGGTCGACACTGGGTTCTGGAGATGTGCATTAAGTTCAGCGGTCGCTTTCGTCGCAGTGGTCTTTCTCCTTGCGGTCACAATAATCTGAAATGTCCTCCTGTCTCTCGCAGTGATTTTGGTTTTCCTCCCACAGTTGTGTCTAGCAGACGATGTTGTGCCGTGAACATTGTATGCTGCCATGACTTTTGACACTGTACCTCTCGATACCCCCAATACCTGTGCCACTGAGGTTACCGACGCACCAACCAGACGGTCTCCCACTGTTTGCCCTCTTTGGAACTCCGACAGGTCATTCATTGTGCCTTCACCTGGAACGAAATTATGCAAACACCGATTTACAATGCAGTCACACAGACCCTTGAAGCTATAAGCAACACTTTGTTGCAAAACAAAATTGTAGCTACATTTTCGTTTTACTCAAAAAGCAGCCCATACCAAAGTCACTATTTTCAGCGAGATGTTTCCATTATTTTGGACAACTCCGGTATCTCACTCCTGTACTCTGACTTTTGACCCCATTTTGATGATATTCAACAGAATTGGTTCAGTATACTTCCGAAACGACATACTAAAGTTTCGTCGCAATAGAAAAAGTTTTAGTTAAGTTATGAGGATAGTGACTGTGGAATAAATCTCGCTCCTGTGCCCTGACCTTTGACCCCATTTCGATGATATTAAACAGAATTGGTTTAGTACACCTCCGGAACAACATACTAACGTTTTATTGCAATAGAAACATTTTTAACCAAGTTATGAGTATAATGGCTGCTCTTTCTCTCTCTCTCGGTCTCTCTCTCTTGTCCTAATCACAAAATCACAAATGTTTTCTTTTCTGTATGATAGTTTGTATTTTCTAAATGTTCAGTCTTGCGGTTGCAAAATTAAATGCTTGTTTACAATTATAAATACGTATTTTCAGATATTTTGTTGAGTTTTCATTAACTTTCATAAGTCCCTCAAATCTTGTATATACACAGCACCTTTGGGGTCATATAGGAGCCCAAGGTAAAATATGTAACACTTACCAATTACTCAAAACTTATAATCGCTAAAGGTATTGTGCTTCATACCAGATAAATAAAAAGTCATGAAATGGCGTTAAAAATACAACAGTCAACAGAGATACCAAAGCTCGTAGATCTGCTGGGGTCTTATATAAGGTCTCAAATGCCATAGAAAGGTTAATGGATCTTTGATTTGTCCCACATATCCATAGAAAGATGTCTGGAAAACTTATATAACTTTTGGTAATAGTTCTAATTTCTGACGTACGGGCTAAGGATGTGTTAACTTCTGTGACTTATGTAGTGTAGTTGATGAACTCAGTAAATTGCTAAACATTTCCCCTTCCTCTTCCTTTTGTTTTCAAACTGACAAATCTGTGGAATTTGAGAAAAACGTGAGTTCATGCATGCAGTTTATTTTAAGTACGAGGAGCTGAATATGGTGCACTTCAATCTCCAAATTATAAAAACACAACAAATTTAAATTTAATTTAGGTGTTCATGATATTTATTATACACCTGATACAGGAAATAAAGGACATTTTACTGGTAAAATAAGAATTTTAAACCGCACTTTACAGTGAGTTTTGATAAAATGTGGTTCAGTTTTTATTTACATAGGTCAAATGTCAAACATATAAGATAATTCCCAAAATACCCCATATTTAATTACTAGCTTTTGGCCCGTCGCATTGCTGACTCTGTTTGTTGGTGTAGGCTTTGTTTAGCTAGAGAACGGAACTGAATGTTAAGCTTCGTTGGCGACTCATGCTTTTCGATCAGATAAACCCAAGCAAAAAATCAACTTGTGCTGAAATATATTTGATTTTGTGTTTACTAACTGCAAGTAGTTTTCTCTTGGATGGGTGAAATGTCTGACCGTGAATCTTAAGGATAGGTTAATTAATTAAGTAAAGAAATCTCATTTCCTATTATTTAAAATGAATATTTATACGTGAACTGTAATTTGATGAAATGCAGTGAAAAGAGCTTGTCCACGCCGTCTTGTGAGAACATGTTGAACATTATTTTTTAAGCATTTCACCATAGCTAGACGTTAGTATCAATGTAATTTAAAACTGTAACTTCAGAAGTGAATGAACTAACATTATTTGTAACTCACTTTCCTGGACGAAAATGCTAATTAAATTATAAAAAAAGACTGTACTACCGAATCAGAACGCTTTCAAGTAGTTTCCAATTTCCCATGTATCGTTCCGCTCTGTTTACATACAACCTGATAACACCCAACTTGCGAGAAAGTAGTTCACGATAACATACCAATTTTTTACTATTATCATCTAAATTAATCTTATTGTAATGGAATTAATCATAGGCATTTTATTTACTTTATTATGGAAAATAGTACATTTATTTTCATATCACAAATTTATGCGTCATAATTCCATCTCCTGCCAGCAAAAGTTCAAAATAGCTTCGCTCAAAGAATACGCTAGTTCCAGATAAAAACTAAAAAAAAACGTAGTACTGTTATTCAATATATTTCCTTCATAAAATGTATTTACAAATAAAAATAGTCATTAAGGCACCTATTATAGCGAAATTCAAAAAAAAGAAATGCGTAAAATTTATCGTGAACTACTTTCCTTCACATTGGGCGTGATCAGGTTGTTTGTAAACAAAGCGGAACGATACACGGGAAATCGGGAACCGCGTTTTTCTCAAAAATTGAAAAATCGAAGCCCGAGGTGCACATCGTCGGTATCTTGGTCAGTATGTAAGCTACCTTCGGGCAAAAATTTCAGGTTTCTAGGTTGAGTAGTATTTTTGTATCGCGAAGGACACACACACACACTTCGTTTTATTAATATAGATTTAATTCATAATTTCTTTTAAGTGCACGTGAGCATACTTATGATAGGCTATGCTTTTCACTCGAAAACAGACTGCTCATGGTACTGTAAGATCTGCGTCTAGAATTTTTGCTACAGGTGCGATCTTGCACGTGCCAATATTTCCTAATTTCCAACCCTGGACTCAACATTAACTTTGCTTGATTTCTTAGGGGAAAATAATGCAAGTTAGTTTCGTTTTAAATACCAACAATTTGCAATTCTGTTTATGTATCAAGTAATATGGAACTTGATCCGAATCAAGTTCCAAATTAATTTATTACAAGATTAATTTATTTTAATATACAGTCATTTGCAAAAGTTTAAGACCACCTGTCAATTTATTGAAAATTGAGATTTTCAAAGAAACAACTAATTACTAGTCAGAGATATTTGGAAAAATGACACCACAGATGAATACTTGCATTCTTTAGAGCACAAAAAGACCGAAATCAGTACTTTGTGTGGCGATCTTTGTTTTTATATAACCGACAGAATACGATGTGGCATACTCTCAATGAGGGATTTGCAGTAGTCACTTGAAATGCCTTTGCACCACACGTACTTTATCGCTTCCATCAAAGCTTGGGAATTTGATGACTGTTTTTCTGCTACCTTGTCTTTTAAAATGGTCCACGAATTTTCGATGCGGTCAAGGTCCGAACTATTACCGGGCTAGTCAACACAGGTATGTTTTTTCTCTGCTGGTAGTCCTTTACTGTCTTTGATCTCTGGCATGGAGCACCATCATGCATAAAGATTGTGCATCTGTGCACTTGCGTATGAGTTAACAACTTCTCAGTAACATTTCCACATAAAAAGGACCAGTCATGGTAGTGCCTGTCGGCAAAAAGGATAACGAAGCAGTACCGGATGCTGACATCCCCATATCTTCTGACTAGGCCGATGTCTCACGGTGTTAACGGTATATATAGTTTTCACCAAACCTTTTGCCTTTTGGCTGTCGAGCATGTGCTTCACGTGATTCAAACTGACGCACAGTTGATTCATCGAAAAAAGAACTTGGCTCCAATTTTCAGCAGTCCACGATTGATGACGCTTCGCAAACTGGAGTCTCTTCTTTCTCATGACAGAGGTTAGTCTAAGTTTATGTGCAGGTTTATACAGTAAGACTTTTATCCAAAATCTTTCCTAAGACATCGGAAAACAGTGCTGATACTAATATCAGACCGTTTTTAATGTAGAAAGGCCTTGATTTTCTTGCACGAACTCCTTGGAGAACGCATAACTATTCGCCTTATGGTATCACGTGGTGTTGTTTTCCTTGGACGTTCACTTCTCTTTCGGTCGCTAAATTCACCTGTATCTCGATATTTCATGATCGTATTATGAATAGCAGTCTTGCTCACATTCACCTTTCTGCTTATGTCACGTTCGGATTATCCTTCATGATATAAAGTCACTATCTGTGCCCTCAGAGTAACACTTAATGAACCTTCACATTCACTTTTCTGCTTATGTCACGTTCGGAGTATCCTTCATGATATAAAGTCACTATCTGTGCCCTCAGAGTAACACTTAATGACCCTTCACATTCACTTTTCTGCTTATGTCACGTTCGGAATATCCTTCATGTTATAAAGTCTATCTGTGCCCTCAGATTAACACTTAATGACCCTTCACATTCACCTTTCTACTTATGTCATGCTCGGAGTATCCTTCATGATATTAAGTCAATATTTGTGCCCTCAGAGTAATACTTAATGACGCTTTTTTGCCCATTTTTCGCTCTAAAAAATATGTAGAAAACCTCTCAGCATGAAAACCAGAAGCAAATTGACGCTCGCGCGCTTTCCTCAACTTTATCAACAGCTGCTGCTGTGGATTATGCAACACCAACAGGAAGTTGAGTAATACAGACAGTAGCTGACATAATCCGCAGAAGAAATCTCTTAATACCAACAGATGGTCTTAAACTTTTGCAAATGACTGTAATATACGCCTTCTTCTTGATTTTTTTTCAAAGGCATTCTAAAGACATATTTTGAATTTTTTTTCAGCAAATTCAATCACCCGAATATTGTCAGCTTCATCGGAGTCTGTTTTGAAAAATTACCTGGGTTTATCATCCTGGAGCTGTTACCTGGCGGTGATATGAAGTCTTTTCTTCGGGAGTGTCGCCCGAAACCGGTAAGTACTTCGAATTTTATTTTGACTGCTTAATGACATTTATGTTCACTTGTTCATATATTATGCGCCATATCTTCTCTAGAACATGCAATCCATCACCTGTTATAGCATTTCTAAGAAGAGTTTATTCATTTTTATGCAAGGCAGAATTCAAAAAGTGGCCGGTTTGTTTGCGTTCGTCATCCAGCAGCCGTGGAAGGAAATTACCTGAGACGCCTTTAATTCACAAACATTCGGCCCAAATTTTCATTCATGAGACATAAGCCTAACCAGAAGAATATTTATAGCTCCCGCAATCCCCGCATTGCGGGGAGCTCACGCGACTAAGAGGGCCTCAGCAAACAAATTTTACAAAATCTTCTGCAGAAACTTCCTATGAAACTAGTTAAAGAAATGCAGAGGATGTTCACACATTTTTAGAACGTTTTTGAAAAGATTTTCACAAAAGGGCCACAAATATATTGGGGGGGGAGTGTCATCGGTACGCCACTGAACCTCAGCCTCTTCATCTGCTTCAATCTATTTTAGAACTATTAATTGTGTATCAGATAATTCATTTGTATTTCCGATCAACTAATTGGCTGTTTACAGTAAGGGGACCTCACGTCCTCATTTTTGGGGGACAGTCCTCAATTTCAGTGATTCGTCCTAAATTCCGTAAAAACTGAATGAGGACTTCAAATGTCCTAAATTTCTTATTTTTGTCCTCAATTTTTGGAATTTTCCCAAAAGTTAAAATAATGGCAATTAAAAAACAAAATTCACTTTTGGAATGCTCAGAGAAGAAAGAATATCATCATCACCAGCGTCAACACCGAACAGAATCATCGCGGTTATCGTGGTGTTATTTCGTTTCTGTTTTAACTGGATTTTACTAAAATATTTACAGGATGAGGAATAAATCTCATCTTTTTTTGCATCCACATATTCCTTCTGTGAGAAGGAATATTCCAAGTCCAATAACCAATTAAATAAGTAATTGTAGCTAAATTTTGGTTGCATTTGGTAGATTCCATTGAGTGTTCTACAACTTTTGTTTAGTACATTTTTCATTAAGGTGTTTCTTCATATGAAGTTATTGGACTTGGAATGTTTCATAGAGATAACATGCAGGTATCCCATGATTTCTTTCAGCTCAGTAATTTTCAGTCTTCAGATGTGTTTTCTTGTACAGAATCACAATGAATTTTCAGTACAAAATCAAAATGTAACTTTGTTTGCATGTGCTGTCCCCTATGAGTAACATTCAAAATTTATCAGAAATAACATTCGGCATTTTAGTATTTTATTGCCATTTTATACTTATTTCACATGAAAATCATTTTTCAGATTCATCGTATGTTTTTCCATGAAACTGGACAATTACGATACAGTTCATGACATTCTTTGCTGATCTTAGACTTTACCATAATGTTTCAGACGTTGTCCTCAATCATGTCCTCATTTTGAAAATAAATTGTCCTCAATTTTGCATTGAAATTGAAGACAACGTGTCATTTTGTCCTCAGTTTCGTCCTCAAATATCTGGTCACCTCAGTCTACAGTTGTCATTACATTTGCCTGACTCTCTGTTTTAAAGCTCTGAACCAGTCAAACAATTCGGCTGTACTAATCGTTTCATCTCTGGTAACTAGTTGCTTCTACAAACTCCCGATTTTCTCGCAAATTTGCTTCTTAGTTCTTTGCTCTGTATTCTTGAATGTGGTTTAATTCGAAGCATGGTAGAGTTTTGCCAGCCTTAGAAGTTATTGAAAACGCGAGCATGAACTCCATTTCTCACCTTTTAAGCGATTGATGTGTCTGAACCAATTGGTGTCTGAAATTTCCGGCTCTCCCCAAACAGAGATATTCACATAGCGGCCGGGCTTTACGAAAGCTACGACAAAACCCTCTCATCTCAGCAGTACCAACCATAAAGCTGTCACTAGTGATAAGCCATTCTTTATAAGTGATATGAATTCACGGAAAATTTTTGAAAATAACGGGCAACAAAGTTGTCGGTAGGTGACCGTCTCTAACGAAATTTAAGTTTTTTCTAACTTCAGTATTTTGACAGAATTGGCGTAATCAGTAATTCCGTTTATTTCAGAAAACTCCATTTTTGGGGTTTTCTGTAATTTTACTAAAATTTCGATTTTTTTTAGCCCCCTTTCTTTCCCGGGGCGTACAGTAAGTCACGAGCCCTTTCTATTCGTACTTTTTGAGATTTAAACCAGCGACGGTCTGAACAGGAAACGCATTTCTTACCGTTGAGGTAGAAAGTCGCACACGTACTAAGGTGGTACTCTAATTGCTCGATGATGAAATGTTCTTTGTTATTAATATGGGGGAACTAATAATTTTATGTTATGTTGGAGCTTATTGTTTTTCTGTGAATACGTTTGTAATAATTTAATTTTTTCTGTAGGAGGACTTATTTTATTACAGATTACGTTTTTTTTTTCATCGTGATTCTTCAAAGCAACAGAATGATTTGGAACTCGAGATCTTTTTAAACTGACAATGTCCTATGTTGCTTTATAGCATTATTTCACAAAACTCCTAAATACAAAAATTTCTCTTGTTAGTTATAATAGCTTATGTTTTAACGGGTCTACGACTGTTATATAGTCATTATACAAGCAATTTAACAGTTAATAAAGCATCAAGTATTCCCACGAATCGCTCCAATTACCTGAAATTTTCCGTCATATGGATATGGAAAAATGTGGGAACAGAATTTTTCCGTTATTATACCGAAGGAATTGCAGAAAATGTTCTGAAAATTAAAACAACTCCGTTAGTATACTGAAGGAATTGCAGAAATTTTGCTGAAAATTAGGAATTTCCCGTTAGTATACCGAAGGAATTGCAGAAAATGTGCTGCAAATTAAGAATTTTCCGTTAACACCTCTTAAAAATGGCAATTTACCGTCAATATAAGAAAGTAATTGCGAAAAGATTTCTGAAAATTCAGAATCTTCCTGTAGTAAGAAAAATCCGTGGAATTTAGGTTTTTCCCCCACCTTTTCACACAGTAAAAGTTATATCAGAAAAATGCTTCCTTAAGGAAGCACGGATAATTGATCGTGAATTTCAGAAAACGTTTTACAGAGCAGTTCTGTATTACCTACTTCGTAACCCAAGGCATGATGGGAAAGGGCTAATCCCCCTGAGACGAACATCATGCCAAGGTTAGAAACAGGTGACTCAAACATCTTCGCTTTCCTTTCTGAGGTTTACCGCTGTTGTTAAGCCATTTTAGCAAGTATTGAGTGAGCCAGGATTAGTGTCAAACAACCCCCCTAAATGACCACTTTGAATAACAAGGGAAAAGCATGATTCTGATGCACAGATTCACTCATTCCAGCCGAGTTCTGCCCATTTCTTAGACATCGAATGCATTCTTTCGAACTGATTACACCCCATTTTGCTAAGCCCGAGTTAATTTTTTCCAGCCGGTTAAAGGGTAAATACAATATGAATCCAGTTTTTCTTTTATTAGCCATAAAAAGAGGCAGATTTCAGAGATAGAAAAGAGCAAAAATTGTGCAGCCATTACTTATGGAATATTTGAAACGCCTAGCAGGAACACAACATTTATTATCTGTTATTTACATAAAATATGCTCTACTCCAATAACACATAAAGAACCTCAACCGTTGAGGTTAACGATAGAAAATTATTCAGTCTAGGCCAGTTAAGGTATACACAACACAGACTCTCTGGCATACGAATGGGCATGATGTGCAGTACTCTAAACTGGGCGTTATTTTTCTTTTAACAATGAAAACGATGTAACAAAAAGCAGTTGCGTTGTCCTCTTTCTCAAAGCCTTAAATTCAGCTTTCACTTGAGATAGTTCACTATTTCTCCGTGCCGAGTATTGGTATGCATACTTTCAAAGTTACTTACGTTATAGGGATTTACAATTTATCATCGTCGATCAACGTTTCTCAAGAGGATAACACACCAGAAGAGTCACTTGTATGTCATTATTCTCTCAGATAGGAGTCTCTTTTCAATTAGTCCCTTTTCAACAACTGCAACAAATTGTTGAAAAGGTACTCATGGAGGAAAACCATCACAAGTAGAATGCCGAGAGCCCGTTAGCTCAGGGATAATTATCAGCTAAGGGACTTCAAGAGAGGTCGCATTATAGGCCTCTATAAAGATAGCTAATCGATTTGGCAAATTGCGTCACATGTTGACCACCACCATGCCTGAGTACATCGCTGATGTACACTGTGGATAAGAGAAAGCATGTACGGCCGTCACTTTGGAATCGTTCAGCCTAGAGTAACTACAGGACAAGACGACAATTTGATCCAACGACAGGCCACTAAAGAACCTAAAGCCGCAAGAAAAGTAATGACGCCGGGCATCTGTCACCTAATCATCTCATAAACCATTTCAAAGCGTCTACGGGAAGGAGGCTTGCACACTCGGCGTCCACCGCGTCGTCTATCACTATCCACGGCTCACCGTCGCACAATGGTTCCAAATACAAATCTAGCTGAACAAAAGGTATAATTGTTTGAACTTCAAAACAACCTAAATACTGCTGTACTGTAATCCTAAATAGTTGTGTAGGTACGACTCACAATCAGTTTTACAAAATAAATAATTGCGCCTGAGCAGGAGCAGATAGATGTCACGCATTTAGTGCAACCATCTTTCCTCGTTAGCATCGCCCAACATTTGCCTTCGGAACTACGATCTGTGTACACGTAATTTATTCACGATCCTATTCGGATCTTCGACGAATAAAAGTATAGGTATCTCCCTACATTTTTAGTGCACTTCAGAACTTTAGCATTGTGTTATTTAGTTCTTATGTTCATTCATTATAACAGACGTATTTCATGAAATTGTTTTAAGATGTAATTGAAGTAACAGGCTTGTAAAAGCAAAGGCCGTAAAACTCCGCTGTGAAAGTATAATCAGCGTTTAAGTTAATCATTTAGGTATGTAATTATAACTGTTTTATGACCAACTTGAACCAACTTCATTTTTTAATTGATGTTTTTGTGATGGCTGATCGAATTACAAGAAGAAAGCTGTTTGATGTTTGGCGGAATGAAAAGAATATTTCAAGGAGATTAGCCTGTGTGTGTGATTATATATTGACGAAATATAGCTTGGAAGATCCGGAAGGACATATTCGTGAACTAATGCAGAATTTTGTAAGAAACGTGAAGAACGGTGGACTAACTGTCACTATGTATTGAAAGAATTCTTACGAAAAAAACAGTGATTGGTTGAGTGTTAAAATGACTTTTTTAGAAGCTGATAGTGCTCAAGAAAGAAAAGACATAGGTCGTCCACGAAAGTTGTTCCATGAGTGTGCCGGTATTAGTCAAAAAGGAAATTGAAACCATTGTTGGAAACACACTGTTGGTGAGCCTGTTCTTGTCGCGGAAATGGGTTTGCGATCTGCAGGCAGGCGTGATGCAGCACAAATTGTAAAGCAAGTGTCATAATCGCGTGTGGGGTGCTATGCTTATACTTATTTTTAATATATTTGCTTATGGTAATTCGCTGCCACCAGACCAGGATATTTCCCTCCCGGTCAAACTTACGTTGTTTTTCTCCTCAGAGGCATGGTGAAGGAAAAGACGACTTGTAGAGTACAGACTTAGAGCTGAGCAATATGTACAGGTTTATTTACAACTTTGGTGACGAGTAGGTTGAAGATACATGTCAAACGATAAAAACGGTTCTTGAACTTGAGCAATTCGACATTCCAGCACAATCATAGTTCATTCGCAGTCCAGTCTTTGATGATACGTGTGCAGCATCACGAAGGTATTTATACATAGCAATTATATGCTCTTCACAGGTGGCTAGATTTCTCAGGTGGAGGATTTCCCTGGCAGACCGCAGTCTGGTATTTAGTAGTATAACACAGTTATAATCAATTACCCACAGGTAATGCAACGTATATATTCTAGTGGCCTTAACCCGCAGGTAGGCACCTAATTAACTCTCTAGTCAGCCGCAGACGACTAGCGTACGTACATCTCGAGCGACGACTACAAAACGAACGTCCTCTTCTTATTCGAGCAAAAAGAGAAAGGTGCTCTAAAAGTTCGTTACAACTTTTTCCCGCTTAAACTTTCTGAAGCCCGGACAGCACACAGCCAATCGCGAAAATGCATCTTCGGAGCAAGAGACCATGTGGTAAATCTCCCTTCCCTCCTCAGCTGTCTCTCGCTGCTTGGAACTCTCGGTCGCTAGGAAGACATCCCCATGTTCTGTGACTCCTGCCCCAGCGTGGAATTCGCATGGAAAGAATTTCCTTCCCCCTTCTCTCCGTGGGACCCTGGGCACACAATATGGCCAATCTGAAGTCCTTTTTCTTCCTACAGAGAAAAATGGTGTTCCACCTCCTATTTTGAATTTTTCCATTTTCCATGTCTTCAATATTTTTACATCATCACAATCCTCCCTCCCAAGCTTGATGACTGTTTCTTTTCAAGTGCCGCCTGACAAGAAACCGGTCACTTCAGTGGATCACCTCTATCCTCTACTGAACTAATCATGATGAGGTACTGTATGTGAAAACATTACTCCTGTAGCCTAACATGATTTCCTGACTATTGCTATGCGATAACTCTGTGATCACCATTGCTCTTAACGAACTCTTCTGCACTGGTGGGCAGTTACACGCTCCTAAGATTCACTATGATGGATACGATTCAAATCCTGTGCAATCACAACCATGCTGCACTGTTCACCAACACTACACTAAAACTTGATTATTTACACTATCCACTAGTACTACACTGATACATGATGACTTTACACTTATTCACTAACATTACACTGATACTTATGACTAAATTACACTTTTCACTAACACTACACTGATACTTCTGAACACAATCACTACTGGTTAATATAACTACAGTTCTCTATTTACATCCTCCTCGACAATCCGTCGGCATTTCCATGCTTGGCTCCTGGTCTATACTTTATGGAGAAGTTGTACTCCTGTAAGTACAGCGACCATCTCATCAACTTCATGTTCTTGTCCTTTATGTGATCCAGCCACACTAAAGGATTGTGGTCACTAATTAGGACAAATGGTCTTGAGTCTAAGTAAGGCTTCAACTTTTCAATTGCCCAGACCACCGCTAACGTTTCCTTCTCTATGGTGGAATAATGCTGCTCAGTCTCGGTCAATTTCATACTCAGATAAGCTACGGGGTGTTCTTCGCCATTGTTATCTCGTTGGCTAAGTACAGGTCCTAGGCCAACTCCACTTGCGTCAGTCTGTACCAATGTGTCCTTAGAAGGATCAAAACATTTGAGTACACCGCCTTCGACTAATTTTGATTTTAGGATTGTAAAAGCCTTCTCACACTCTTCTGTCCACTTAATTCGGTCTGGATGTTTTTTTCTGAGCGTTTCCGCTAAAGCACTGCATATGTCTGCGTACTGAGGGATAAATTTCCTATAATATCCCGTTACTCCTAAAAATGCCCTCACATCTTTTTTTGTGAGTGGGCGAGGCCAAGTACAGATTCTGTGAATTCTTGCCTTCTCTGGGGTTATTCCATCAGGTCCTACATGGAATACTAGGTAGTTTATGCTGGCATTCCCAAACTCACTTTTCCTGGGATTCACTGTAAGCCTTGCTCCTTTGAGTTTTGTCAGTACCGCATCTATGTGCTGTAAGTGCTCTCCCCAGTTTTAACTGTATATGACTATGTCATCCACATAGCATTTTGCGAATTCATCGGTCCCCTGTAATACCTTAGACATCAGCCTCAAGTATTTGGCAGGACTGTTCTTTAGTCCAAAAGGCATTACTGTGAACTCGTAGAGCTTATCTGTAGTGGTGAAAGCACTACGCTCCTTGGCTCTCTCAGTGAGATTTACTTGCCAATAGCCTTTCGCCATATCTAACTTGGTCAAGTAGTTGCACGTGTGCAATCCACTGATTAGTTCTTCCACGTTGAGTGTGGGAAATGCATCTCCTTTCGTGATGGAATTCAGTTTTTTGTAATTTACGCAGAATCTTGCGCTTCCATCCTTTTTGGGTACGAGTACTACAGGTGCAGCATATGGACTCTTGCTCTCCTGTATGACTCCCATCTCTAACATCTTTTCGATTTCTCGCTCGATGAGTTCTTTTTTTCCTTATTTACCCTATAAGGTTTACACTTGATAGGGGTGTCATCTAGGAGCTCAATATCATGTGTGATGACATCGGTGTTTCCTGAAATCTCAGACAGCATGTCCTGAAATTTCTCTAACAACTTGCCTAATGTTTTTCTCTGAGCTTCCGAGAGATTTTCTCCAAGGTTTAGCTTCGTAGAATTCCCATTAGCCTTCCTGAAGGTTATGTCTGGTATATCCGACCCAATTTCTTCATCTGCATCTTCTAACCCATAGCACACATTCCTAACAGTTGGATTTCTCCGATGAAACTTTTTCAACATGTTGATATGATAAGTTCTCGGGCAAGGTCTCTCTTCTCCTACATCTATCACGTAGGTATTTTCCGCCTTTCGGTGAAGTACTGGAAATGGTCCTTCCCATTCCACCTGCTTAGCTCTCTTCTTGTTAGGAGTGAGCACTAAGACTTCTCCTACTTCAAATTCTTTAGTTCTAGCTTTTTTGTCATACCATTGTGCTTGCTCTGTTTGGGCATTCGCCAAATTTTCATGAGCTAAAGACAAGCCTTTCTCCAAACTCCGGTTTACCTTGTCCACATACTCCAGAATTTCGATTCTCTCTTCTTCAGATTTATCAATTTTGCCTCTCAATAAATCCAATGGTCCTCTCACGTTATGGCCAAAAAATAATTCAAATGGTGAGAGTCCTGTACTAGCCTGGGGTACCTCTCGACATCCGAACAACACATACGGCAGCATCTTATCCCACTCGTCAGGGTTATCTTGACCGACTCTCTTCAACATTGATTTTAATGTGCCGACATAGCATTCCGCAAGCCCATTGCCCTGAAGATGGTATGGACTCGAGAATAGAGGCTTCACACCTAATTGTGCCCACAATTGTTGGGTCAATTTACAGGTGAAGTGCTTCCCTTGGTCCGATAAAATCTCCTTTGGGAAACCAACATGTGAGAACATGTCGATTTATGCAGTGACTACCTCTTCGGCCTCAATGGTTGCTAATGCCCTAGCATCTGGGTATCTGCTTGCATGGTACACCATAATCACGGCATATCTCATGCCTGAATTACTGGTATGGAAAGGACCAACTAAATCAACCGATACACGTGAGAATGGCTCCTCTATGACGGGTAAGGGTTGGAGTTTGCTACGAGCATGATCTCCATGTTTCTTAACAAATTGGCACTCTGGACATGAACTTACATACTCTGCTATGTCTCTATAGATGCCTGGCCAATAGGAGTTCTTCAGTACCCTGTCCGTAGTCTTTTTTATTCCTAAGTGACCTGATATGGGTAAACCATGAGCAATTTGTAATATTTTTTTCCTACAAGTCCTGGGAACTACCAACTGTACGACCACTTCCTGTTTTTTTTTGTCTTTATAGACTCTTTTCAACAAGTCTCTCTCCACCTTAAAATATGAAGATGTCTCATCCCCTGGAACAGTTGTCTCAAGCTTTGTCCAAACATTTTTTTAGACTATCATCCTCTTTTTGAGCTCTACTGAACTCTTCGGTAGTGAAGGTCTGATATAATCTTTCTTCACTCTCCATTATCTCTTCCAGGTCCCTATTTTCTATCTCCCGTTCCATATTTTGTTGACTCGAACTCTGACTGCTCAAGTCCAGATATTGGTGCCTGTCGCTGTCTTGATCTCTATCCCTCATTTCCTGGGCTCTTATCATTCCACGAGTTAGTATTCCACATTCCCTCTGGTGCCGGTTTTCTACGTCTGGGCTAATAGCTCGGTTTTCCTCATTGTTCTTGCTTCCTTCCAAAACCCCTAAATTTTTCTCAATACTCCTACCTCTCTCCCTCTTTACCTCCCAATCTTACCGATCCTCATCCTTCTCTGGTTTCTCCTCTGTCTCCCCTTCCTTTCTACTCTTATTCTCTATTTTCTCTTCCGGGGCATCCCAATCATTTCCAATGATAATATCCTACAGGATATCTTCCACGACTGCAAATTCATGGGTCTTCATCTCATTATTCATCTCTACTGCTATTCTTGCCACGTCTAGAGCTTGTTTACTACCAGTCACTGGGAACACTGTTACTTTTTCTCCTGTTCGGGTGCCTGGGGGAACATTACTACTCTTAATGAGTGAGATACATGACCCTGTATCTGATGTAAAAATATTGAAGACATTTTCCCTGTCTTCAATATTTTTACATCATCACAGTCCTCCCTCCCAAGCTTGATGACTGTTTCTTTTCAAGTCAATATTTTTACATCACAGTCCTCCCTCCCAAGCTTGATGACTGTTTCTTTTCAAGTCAATATTTTTACATCATCACAGCAAGTATCAAGTTTTTCCCCAGAAAGGGCTACAAAAATAAAAAAAAAAAAAGGCCTTTCAATCTCCAAGTAACAAAGCACCCATTAAAATGACATCTGACAAAGCATTAGCCTTTTTGTGGATAAAAATCTCACAAAGGACGAGTACATCTCTATGCGTCAGATAGGCATAGCTCACAATGCTAATATTTTTCCAAATTATCATATGCTTCTTGAGGCAAAAAAGCGATGCTAACCAGATAAAATGGAGATCACTGACTACTATGCAAAGGTACAACTGTAGTCATTGTTTGATCATACTATACACCGTTTTGTGTCAGTACATCTGGAGGTGTTACAGAAAGAGCTAGTAGGCATAGACACACTTCCAACACTTAATATGGTCGTCAAATGAGGCTGCTTGTCGACATACCCAAACCAGGATTTGGTACGACCAATGACGGAAATAGCGCGCGAAGGTTCTTTGATGATCCAGCTTTAGCATCAGATATTACTGGCGTATATGAAGAGTTGATTCGGCGATTTGGAACCATCCTTAAAACGATCGCCAGTGGGTACAGAATTAACAATAGAGAGTGTGAAAAATATTGCTTCGACACAGAAGAATTATACATCCGAAAATTTCAGTGGTATCATTCGCCACAGTGTGCATAAGATACTTACTTATCCATGGTGCGCAGTTGATAAAGGAAGCCGTACTTCCAATTGAGATGATGTCCGAGGAAGCTCAAGAAGCCCGGAATAAGAACTATAAGAATTTCAGAGACCATCATACTCATAAATTTTGTAGAGCCGGTACAATGACGGACTTAATGCACACGCTATTAATTTCCTCGGACTCGATTGTAAGCAGTCTTCGAGTCAACCGTCAAAAGAGAAGTAAAAGTATATCTCCTGATGTACTGAGACTACTCCAAAATCCAGGTGGCAGCGATGATGATGATGATGATGGAAAATGAAGGATGTACATCTCTTTGAAACCTGTAAATATTTGAAATATGTACTTATTTGACCATAATTGGTGTTTTGTTTAAATCCTATTATTTTGTTCTTTTGTTCAAATAAGAACAAAGACTTTAAAAATATTTGCACTAAATCTTACATAACTATATGAATATTTCGTTGATATTTTTACCGCAATAAACAAGCGATTAGAGAATGTAACTCGTACATTCGTATAAAATTCTATGACAATCTGTTTTACAGGAGAGGGGTTATTAATTTTGTCCAGCTAGCTTTGTATTTGGAACCACTGTGCGTCATCAGCGTTTGCAGTGGTTCCGCTTCCGAACAGTTTATTTGCAAAATGGCGCCGTGTAGTACACTGCGGAGAATCTCGCTTGAGCCTTCAGTCAGATAGTCGTTTAATGAATGTATGGCGCAGATGGGTCAACGCACCAAGTCAGCGAATGACCGCACTACAGCCCCCTGAACAGCGGGAATCGTGGTTTGGGAAGCTATTTCCTGTTATTCGCACATCAATTTAGTGTTTATTTTAGAAACTCTGACTGCTTGTCGTTATGTTGAGGAAATCCTCGAATCCTTTGCGATACTGTTCGTTGCAGGATTAAACAACACAATTGTTTCAGCACGGTAGTTCCCCCGCCCGTATGATGCAAATACATGGAAGCAGTGTCCACAAGATGTAAACATACTACCATACCAACTCGGTCACCAGATTTGTCGCCGATAGAACATCTTTAGAACACGCTGGGACGACACCTCTAAACTTTGCATCAGCCACCTCAAAAAACAGATTCCCTGCAACACCATCTCAATGCAGCGTGGTGGTCTGCGCTTCAAGACTCTATACGACGTCTGCACAATTCTAACTACGTGGAGAATGGACGAATGCATTGGTCATCAGGGAGGATTAACTTCATGCCAGCATGATCCTGTATGCCTTCTTTTCTAGCGTCACTCTGTAACGTATACTCTAGATTCAGTTTCCTTTTGATTTTACTATCTCTGGTTATTTTATTTTCCTATGTAAATTATCTTCTTACTTAACGAGATGTTATTTCTCCCGCTGAATGATATGTGGCAATGAGTGTAAGTCATGACGTGGTGGTAGGCAGTATAAATAGGCGCGTTCAACGATACCTAAGAGAGCTTTTTGTTGATGTGCGTAGGGAGAGCTTTGTTTTATGTGTAAAGAGATCTTCGTTTGGTGTAAAGAGAGCTTCGTTTATGTGAGAGGAACTTCGTTATATGTGAGAGCCAGATATCGAGTAGTTTTGTGACCTGTGAAATGTGTGTGGATAATACCAGGAGTTTCCCTAATAAAAGGTTTTCTCAGTAAGTACGTTTTTCTCAGTTCATAGTTTTGTCAGACCTCTGTCTGGCTGTTAGGTCTTTTTCATTAAGTGTTACTATTAACAACCAGCATAAGACTTTATTCATCATAAATCACTATTACTACAACGTTACTAGCTGTTAAGCTTGTTCATTATAACTACTACAACAACAACCAGTAAAACCTAATTCATTATAACTCTTATTTCTGAAAATGTTTTCATTTGGTATTAACCTTTCTCTTGTGTATTCAGTAAGTTTCGCAGCATTTGCAATAACTTTTTCCTGGTGCTGCAATTGTTTTTGTGTGTTTATCTTACACAGTGTATTTCATAGCTACAAGTGTTGTTATATACACTCAATTAATGGCGTGCTGTCGTTGTATGCAATGCATGCACTGCATGCCCTAATTATGCGCAAAAATTTACTCTGTAACAAAAAGGAATTGAGAAAAGCCTTGCTCTGCAGTTTTTTTACGGTAAAATTTAAACTAAGTGCCTGGTTTTAGAAAAACTTTATTTTAGGGTAAAACCAAATTTACATATGTGTGTGCATGTTAGCCGTAACTGAAAGCGTGAATGCCAACCTAATTTCGTATGCCCATACTCATGTGAGATTGTGCCAATGAAGCGAACGTATCTTACCAGGTAAGTAAGAACGGCAACAAAGAAATTCACTGCATGCGAAATTTCTGATGCGTTCAGGGCTTGGGCAACCAATCAATCAGAGAACTAGAGTCCGTTCCTTCAGTCCCCGCTCTTTTTTCCCACTCAGGTAAGGGCCTTTGTTATTTGCATTGAAAACATGTCGAAATGCGAAAGTTGCATCGACCAATGCAAAGCTCGTTTTCTTTTGCCGGTGAGTATCTGCTATCTAGTGCGTCATTTCAAGAAATCCTTTTTTATTCAGTTGGAAAATTGTACGGCTACATTTTCATATATTTCTTGTCATTCTGAGGCACTAAAATGCTTCAAGATAATTCAAGCAAACTGCAAAAGTGGAATAAAGAAACGGATGATACAAAATTAATGTCTTTCGATTCCCTACGTTTTACAGAAAAATCCGAGTGTGTGAGCAACGAAAGATCTACCTCAGACCTGAGCCTCTCAACATCATCGTTAAGTATGCAGGTTAAATATACAAATTTATTACATGTTTCGATGCTTCTATTTACCAAACAGACAAGATTTGCAGTTAAAATAGCATAACTATAGCAGTAGTCTGAATTTGCAGTGCTTCAAATCTTCAACGCTGTTTCGTTGGCCATGTTTATTATTTTGTAATGAAACTGTTAGAAACCGTTTACTCTATTCTAAAGAATAAAAATGTGGAACTCAAAAATTGTCAAAATTCAGAATTAAAACAGTGAAAATATACTAGTAATCCGAATTTATTAGCGTAAAACAAAAATCAAAGGTTCCAAGCTTTTCTGCATCAACCAGATGACATTTTCAGGAAGATAGACCCCCAAAGGGTAATAATGTCTTTCCGCCTGATGGTTTCCAAATCATAATCATCCCCCTTAACTATCCTCAATGGAAAGCTTATTGGCTCAAATAATTGTGATACAAAAAGCATTGAGTTTCCTGAAGACAGCCTGAATTCACTCAAAGAAACATCCCACTCGTTTTGATTTCGTTAGGTTAAAAAGCGAACTTGATATGTTTTACTGTTCCCCCTCTATTAAACAGTAAAATGATCTACAAATTGTTCAAAGCTTCGCACGAACTTGGTTTGGATAAATGCTTGAGGGAACTGATATCCTGTGTCATTTAATTATACGAATAAAAACCTATTCACACAATATACGCAAAGACAAGACATATTATCTAAAAAAATTAATAACAATTGAAAAAGTTCTACTGAAGATTTTGATGTCGAAGTCAAAGTAACGGAAGAATGACGCCGAATTTTCGGGTGTAATAAGCGTCTTTTGAATCCGTTCTGACGTAAATTAAATTTATCAAAGCTATTCAAAGTCAATGGAACCGGTATGGAAAACAATAGTATCTGACGGAAGAAAGAAGTTTTTCAATCGGGTTTTTTAATCCCTCAGATATTGCTGTAAACAGAATCGTGAGCTTACGCCCTCTGGTTGCAGACTTGTGCGTTAAGGAAAAACATGAATTTATATGAGAAACATTTCGCACCGGAAACGCTCTCCAACAACGAAATAATTTTTTAAATCGGACTTTTAGAAACAGAGATATCAACAAAAATAAGATGTGACTTTACGTTCCCTGGTGGGAAAATCATGCATTATTTTAGGAAGAAAGTATTCTCAAAAGGTTTTTCCATATGAGGGGTATCGGTCCAAGAAAAAAAATTTAGTCGAGTTTTCAGGAGCACAGAATTTGCTACAAATACATCAGAAACAGAAATTAACACTTATGCCCCCTGGTGACCAAACCATTCTTTACCAAACATTAGAAATTATGTGACAAATATTTTCCATCAGGTCTTGTGTGTGATGCAGGAAGAATTTTTCAAATCGGAGTTTTAGGAGCAGAAATAACGCAGATAACGCAATTTACCTTTTTGCCCCCTAGCGGAAACTCTGTGATTTACTTGGAAATTTTGAATTTATGATGAAAACATTTCGCACCGGAAACACTATCCAACAAAGAAGGAATTTTTCAAATCGGACTCCTAGAAGTAGAGATATTGAAAAAAATAGGATATACATTTACGCCCCCTGGCGTAGAAACCATGCATTATTTCAAGAAGAAAATATTCCTTAAAGGTTTGTCGACATGAGTAGTATCGGTTAACAAACGACTTTTTTTCAATCGCAATTTTAGAAGCTCATATTTTGCTGCAAATACATCAGAAGCAGAAATTAAGACTTATGCCACCTGGTGGACAAACCATTTTTTACAAAAATTAGAAATTATATGCAAAGGATTTCCCATCAGGAGTTGTATCCGGTGCAGAAAGAATTTTTCAAAACTGAGATTTAGAAGCAGAGATAATGGATGGGGGGGGAAGCAATTTACCTTTACGCCCCCTAGCGTAAAGTATATGAATTACTTGAAAGTTTTGACATTATACGAAAAACATGTCACACTGGAAACATTATCCAACATAGAAGGAATTCTTCAAATCGGACTCGTTGAAGTAGAGATATTGACAAAAATAAGATATACATCTACGCCCCCTGGCGGAGAAACTGTGGAATATTTTAAGAAGAAAATATTCCGAAAAGGTTTATCGATGTAAGTGGCATCAGCCCACGAAAGAATTTTTTCAATCGATACTTTAGAAGCTCAGATTTTATGGCAAATACATCAGAAGCAAAAATTAATTCTTACACCCCTGGTGGCCAAAGTATTCTTTACCAAACATTAGAAATGATATGCAAAAGATTTTCCATCAGGGGTGTATCCGCTGAAGAATAAACTTTTCAAATCGGAGTTTTAGAAGAAGAGTTTTCGGGAAAATGTAATTTACTTTTACGCCCCCTAGCGAAAAATCTGTGCGTAATTTGAAAAAAGTAACTATATCTAAAATATTGTTCGACATAAATGGAATCGAAAGATAAAATAATATTTTCAATCGGAAGTTTAGAAGCAAATATGTGGAATAAAACTTATTTTTGAATTTGACATCATCTGCATTTACGCCTTCTAGCGGCAAAATTGTACATCGTAAAAAAAAAAAAAAACGAAATGAAGGATCATCATTTGCATATTTCAAGCTCCCCAAAGAAAAAGAATTTTTCAAATCGGACTAATAGTTGCAGAGATAGCATGGGTACAGACGGACGGACGAACAAACCGGTAACATAAGTACGATCTTTTTTTACAAAAGACGTGCTAAAAAATCGTAGGATGGAATTCGGCTATAAATGACGTATGTTTTTTTTTTTTTTTTTTTAAATTTTTGCGTGCCTATACATAACGTTCATGGCATGCCACTGCACTCAATGGACAAACATTAGAGATAGCAACCTAATAGCGTGTCGGTCCTCCTCTAAAGCGAAAAACAGTCTCCACACGCCGAGGCATCGAATTCAGCAAATGCCGGAGAGTTTTCAAGGGCAATGCCAGCCATGCCTGTCGAAACATTGTTCACAACTCCGACCGAGACGTTGATCCAGGATCCGTGGATCTGATGTTCCTCTCCACGGCGGCCCACAGGATTTAAATCCCGGGAACTTTGGGTACCTGTGGATAGTTACAAACTGAGATGAGTGTTTCTTGCTCCGTGCCTGGATGGTTGTGGCCCAGTGGGGCGGCGCATTGTTCTTCTGAAGCTGATATCCGTCGCCGGATGCTGGAAGCCCATGAAAGCGCGTATTTGATCAGCCAGCACATGCTGGTAGCGCAAAGTGGTTAAGGATTAATCCAGATACACTAAGGGATCCAATGTGTCTCGTGAAAAGGCTCCCCGAACCATCGCAGAGCCACTACGGTCTTGAACAGGGCCGACGTGGCACGATTGGGCCATGGCCTCATGCTGTTGACGCTACACTCCTACCCTTCCCAGCTAGAACCAGCTACAAAAGGGATTCATCTGACCACGCGACGCGGCGCCACTGTGCAGAGGTTCAGTTTTGATGTTTCCTGCACCAGAAGAATCTTAATTTCCGATTGTGAGCCGTCATCAGTGGTACACGAGTAAGACGTCGGCTTCCGGGCATGCAACGAGAGCCATACTGATCGCTCACTGAAGGCCTTGGGTCTCCCACATATATCCTGAATGTGATTTGCGTCTCCGTTGCCAAGCGGTCAATATGTACGGGCCGGGATAATTTTTATCGATTCCCGTCATCAATGGCGTGTGCCACCACTTCCTTTCTGGGTGCTGGTACGTTCGTCGATGGTACACTCGCGGTCCACCCTTGATACGGTTGCCCTCGGGAACCCTAGAGTTCTTACCACTTGGGCGATAGAATGACCCATCTGTCTTTCGCCGACAATGCGTCCACGATCAGTCTCTCAGATCACCACGTTTACCCATGTTTATCCATTGCGACACATTTTCGGGTAGCCCTGCTGTCTACCTCTTTATCGCCTGCGTTCGATTTGGGTCTGTTCCACTCTGCGCTGGAGATGCAAATGCCAACTGCCCATCACACCTGTCTCCAATGATTTTCTACTGACAAGAGAAGCCTTTGAACTGTCACTCTCCAAAATTGAAGAAACGTGGCCAGGATATACAGTAGTACTAAGGGCAAAAACGCAATGCGTGTATTTCCGTTTTACCCCAAATGAACTGACAAAGGTGAACGAGTGGTCTGAAAATGGAGAAAATCATCGAACGTATCAGTTAACAATCAATGGCAGTCAGAAAAGTTCAACAACATGTTATTATATCCATGGATAAAAATTGGATACTGTGAAAGTGATGACGCTTCTTTTGATAATGTTCAACGTATTTTCTTTCCAGATATCAATGACAATTTTCAGTACTGTGATGACTTTGGGATCTTGCGTTGTTCTCATTGTTCAAAATTACTTTGCTTCGGTCATGTGTCCAATGCCATAAATGTTCATTTATACCTGTAATAAAAGTTTTTGTTGATTTTTTTTATGATATGAGCTTATTTTGAATCATGGGGACATAAATGATATTTGGGATTTCATATCACGCAGCACAACACATGTTAGATTATTTTTCCCACTTGTGCTCTAACGCCATTTTCAGACCACTCGTTCATCTTTGTCAATTCATTTGGGCCAAAACGGGAAAACACCCATTGGTTTTTTGCCCTTAGTACTATGTCCTGGCGGCCACGTTTCTTCAATTTTGGAAAGTGACAGTTGAAAGGTATCCCTGGTGAGTGTATTTCCTGCATACAAATTTTATGATTTTTAAGTTAGTAGTAATTAATTAAGTGACTTCAACATAATTATTACTGTTGTTCTGATAAGATCATGAAAGTTTTTCTCTGAATGAAGGAGTAATACGTATTAATGTCTTTTTCTCTTCATTACAGCAAAAGCCATCTCCATTGACAGTGACTGATCTGTTGATGCTTGCTATTGACGTTGCGAAAGGGTGCCAGTACTTAGAAGAAAATCACTTCATTCACAGGTGTGTTTTTTATTATATATTTTCACGATACGTCTTATAACACAAGCCTTATAAGGTCTAATTCTCTTCCGTTTTTAGACTTCCAACTTCGTAGGAACCCCACCTCCCAGTACCTGAGCTATTCGGTTTACAGAAAGCCTTCCTCTATACCTATCTTGATACCACGCGTTTCTGCCCACCCGACCAGATATAAGGTTTCATCCTTATACTTCCTTATTCGAAGAGCATTTACCCACTCCTCTTCTGTAGCCTTCCGTGAGCAGGAACTTCAAAAGATATATACCATTGCTTATCAGCACGGATTTTCTCATTCAGATGTCCATAGAATCTTCCGAAAAATCCAAAGTTCAACATTTTTTACCCTGACACGTGAACGAAAGGATATCAAATATGTTGGATCGATGACTTACGTCCCTCATGTGAACGGTAGTTTATTGAACATCTGTCACAGTCACGGTGTCGGTTTTGGGTTAAAAACATCGAACATTTATTCCCTGATTTAAAATGATCGGGACTGTGTTGAATTGTTGGACAAATGTGGCATCTATTCCATTTCTATGAAATCTGTCGATCCTCAAGACATGAACCTCATATATATCGGCTCAACCCTACGGAGACTGCAAACAAGAATTAAGGAACACCAATATAGTGTAAAAAATGGCTCTTCATCGACTGCTTTAGCCAGGCTTTCTTCAGCTGGTACACATTACCCATCTTGGACAGACGTCTCCATTCTTTCTACCTCTACTACGAGGGAAACAGTGCTCTTTACAGAGAGTCTGCACATTTTGGATCGAGTGGGCACTTGTTGCAACGATGAAGTACCCAGCTATATTTCCCAGGCCTGGAAAACTTTGCTGTCCTCGATTCCTGTTTCTTCTTCTAACATAGCAGACTCTGACCATCATTAATAGAACTCTATAGGCCTCTATTTGCTCACATTACGTTAGAGCAAGTGAAGTTTCTTGTATTTCTTTCCTCAGTGTGAACGATTGGCAACGGCACCGATACATAAATGTGTTTTCTGGAACTCCAACTTGTCTTTCATCTGATGATGTGCTCGTAGCGAGCACGAAAGTACTTATGTTGTTTTAAACCATGTAAATAGATTTTAACTTGTGTGTGTGATTTTAGTTATTAAGGTTTGCATGGAACTAGAACCATTCGGCAAGTTTGTACATCGTGCGTTAACAGCAAGTTTCTTACCCTGACTAGAATTCCCTTTTATCGAGTAAACACAAACATTCAATATTGACAGGGCTTTCGCACTCAGCTGGAAGGCTGGAAGGCTTCACCTGGACTTATTTTGGCTTCGTCTGGCCCCATCTGGCGAATCATCTCAGCGTTGTCTGTTACTGTTTCAAGCAGTGCAAAATAATCTCAGAAGACGCCATCCATGCGAGAGCGCAAGCTCTGTGAATATTGAGTAATTGGGTTTACACCATTACAGAAAAACTGACGTAAGTCTTGTAATCTAAAATGCACTGTTCAGCTTTGCATTAGGAACACCTACGCAACGACTCGTATGTCCACCTTTCTGTGCAATCACGGCTCGCAGATGCCTAGGATCATATTCTACAAGGTGCCGAACATCCTCCATTCGTAACTTGACCCATGTCCACTACAGCATAATACACTGAGTAAGCTTTGCATTAAGAACACCTACCTAATAACGCGTTGTTCCACCTTTCTGCGCACCCACGGCTCGCAGACGCCTAAAAACAGATTCTACAAGATGTCGAACATCCTCCATGCGTTACTTGACCCATGTCCACTGCAGCATAATACACTGAGTAAGCTTTGCGTTGAGAACACCTACCTAATAACGCGTTGGTCCACCTATCTGCGCAACCACGGCTCGCAGACGCCTAGGAACAGATTCTACAAGATGTCGAACATCCTCCATGCGTTACTTGACCCATGTCCACTGCAGCATAATACACTGAGTTAGCTTTGCATTAGGAACATCTACCTAATAACACATTGGTCCACTTTTCTGTGCAACCACGGCTCGCAGCTGCATAGGAACAGATTCTACAAGGTGTCAACATCCTCCATGAGCAAATTGACTAATGTTAAATTGTACTCACTCCCCGTTCTATTCCAACCCACAAATGTTCAATTGGGTTACTGTCAGGGGAATTTGGAAGCTAAGGCAATGTGGCGAATTCGTTGTTGTGATCTTCCAGCCACTCAGTAGTTATATGAGCCCAATGACATGGGGCGTTGTTCTGTTGAAGCATAGCACTGTGTCCGGGTAAATCTCCTGCAGATATCGATGGGTATGGTCAGCTAACCAGTTTCTCTTGCATTCACCATTCAATGTTTGTCAGATGATATAACTAAAGGACCTATGGCTTACCAAGAAAAAGCTCCCCAGACCAGAACAGCACTTCCATCGGCCTGTTAAACTCCAACTGTGTAACCATAGGACAGGGCTTCATGTTGTTTACGCTATACACGGTTGTATCAGCCCACCCCGGAATCACAGTGTACCCGCCCATGCGCGTCACAGAGTGCACGTGACCAGGTCTACCATACAGAGATATAAGCGGCCGACCAGGACAGGCGAGCCCTAGCGCGTCACGTGAGCACTATGAGCAGAGAAACCTTCAAAAAGGAATGATCATCGGCTACCGTGGCAAAGGGTGGAAGAGGTGCTGTAGTAAGGGTGTACCAAGAATAGATCGCTGGCACACTAAGTACCTCCTGATGTCATAACTGTGGAGCCCCAAAGGCCATCGACACCAAATGAGAACGTTACCTCCGTCGACTCGTAAAGGGCAATCGACGTGCCACAGTGCAGCAATTGACCCCGCCAATGAACGCTGGGGCACCCAAAAACGTGTCCCCGATAACAGTAGAACGAACTCTGTTACGCATGGGTCTCTGGAGTTGAAACTGCGTCAAGGTGCCTATGTTAACCCAGGTCTATCGGCAACGACGCCTGCAGTTCTCATGGGACTACCGTCACTGGAAAGTGGAAGAGTGGGAAAAGGTTGCCTTCTCCGACGAATCGATGTTTCTACTCCACACAATTGACGGGCAGTAGCGGATATGACGTCAGACACACGAGAACTAACACCCGGTCACGCTTGTCGGTCAAGTAAAGGCCGGCGGTGGCAGTGTGCATGTCTAGGGGATGTTTTCCTTGTATGATCTGAGACTGCTGGTACCACTGGATGGATCCCTGAACGCCCATAGCCACCTTTACATCCTCGCTGATTACATGCATCCCTTTGTTGGACGTGTACTCTGGTGGTTATGGTGTCTACCAACAGGGCAATGCCCAGTGCCACGTCGCTAAAAGGGTGCGTGACTGCTTCCAGGAACACGACAGCGATGTCTCCGTTCTCCCTTTCCCGGCGAAATCGCCCGACCTCAATTCCATAGAGCATTTGTGGGACTGTTTGGATCGACAGGTTCGACGTCCCGTACCACAACTACGTCATCTCCGGGACTTCCGTGCTCTGCTGCAGTCTGAGTGGACGCATGTGTCTCGGGCAACCTTCCAGGGTCTCATTGCGTCCATGCCACGCCGTCTCGCCGCTGTCATCCAGACCAAAGGTGGTTATTTCTTTTATTAGGTAGGTGGTCATATTATTCTGATACAACTGTGTATTCGAAAATGGCCATCAGCAAGGTATAGCAGGAAATGAGACTTCTCACGCCAGAAGACCTTATTCCATCTATCGATGGTCTTTTGTCGACGTTCCTAGGCCCATGCGAGGCGTTGTTTGTGATCACGGGACATCGTCATGGGTACCATCTTTGGTCACCGGCTGTGGAACCCCAAGTAATTGTACGCTTGTGAAGTCAGTTCCAAGAGACGGGAAGTGTTCGAAGACGTCCTGGTCAAGATCGTCCAAGAGTTACCACCTCAAATGATGACCGTTATTTGTCCTTAACAGTCATTCGGAACAGGGGTCACAATGCCACCCAGCTGCAAAGACAACTTTTAATGGAAACCGGAAGAAGCGTATCGACACAAACAATTCGTAGGCGCTTTCGCGCACGTGGATTGTATGCACGTAGGCGAGTTGTGTGTGTCCCACTGACCTCCCGATATCATATGGCTCAAAGAAACTGGGCTGAAGAACACTGTGATTGGGGACCTGCGGAATGGACCCAAGTTCTCTTCTCCGACGAGTCCAGATTCAGCCTAGGGCTAGATAATTGACGACTTTGAAAGAACGTGGCACCCGATACAATTCAGGACATGTCCAAGAAAGATCGCTATTTGGTGGAGGCGGTGGGCTTGTTTGGGTAGGGATAAGCTTAGATCGGCGTACTGACCTGTACGTCATTCGGAATCTGTCCCTGACTGCTCAAAGGTACAGGAACGAAATTCTTAAACCCTTGGCCGTGCCTTATATTGCTGTCATCGGCGATTTAGCCCTATTTATGGATGACAACGCCCGACCTCATCGAGCGTGCCTTGGGAATCAGATGCTTGAAGAGGAAACAATAGAGCGTATGGAATGGCCAGCATGCTCCCTGGATTTGAATCCTATCGAGCATGCTTGGGACACATTAGATAGACGCATTGCTTCTTGACCACAACATCCATTGACTCGCTTTCAGTTGACAAATGCCCTTCTTGAAGAGTGAGGAAGAATCCCCAAAAACCTCCTCGACCACGTGATCAATTCAATGCCCCACAGGTGTGAAGCCGTCTTGCAAGTTTGAGGTGGCCACACACCTTATTAGACAGTAAAGTTCGTCAAAGCTTATTTTTTCTCTCCAAAAGATAGGGGGAATAATGATTTTTTTATGGCACCAGGTGTGTTTTCTGTAAAAAACATCTTTGTTACAGTAAACCATGATTTTTCACCTGTTCAATCCTTTATTTTCTAGTCCTTTCATAAATATATCTTTACATTGTGCTGCATATTTACCAGCAGTTGTCTGTTCTCGCTAAATCACCTGCTCCTCTAAATTTGTTGAGAAGTGTACTTCCTGTCTCCCTAAACAGTTCAGGATTTTCGGTTTTAAAGATCCCGCAGTGGTTTACGACATACTGATATAAAGAAAAATAACTGAATAGTTTCAAGCGAAGTAACGTATCACGATGAATTCTGTTAACCCAGCTGGAAGCGAGGTACCTGAATTCAAGCGGCGTTTTCATTCTAGCAGTTACACTTGACACTACTTATGATGAACGCCATCTGTCTTCCGTTCAAACATGTTACTAAACATTTAATTCAATACCAGAAAAGTTCCATATCCGTTGTAAGATATTAAAATCATTGGTAAATGTTGAAAAATTTTCATTTTGACTTTTATTTTAATATATATTTCCGTAGAGACATAGCTGCTAGAAATTGTCTGCTTACAACTAAAGACGTCGGAAGAGTGGTGAAAATTGCTGACTTTGGCATGGCGAGAGACATTTATAGGTAAGTAGCAATATGAATCACTGATCTGATTTTACTTTTTCTTTTTTGCGACCAGAGCTCATGGTAAGAAATGTGGAAATACATTTGTGTAAGATGCGGTATGGTATGCCAGAAGAGTAAGTTCCCCCCACAGTTCTCCCTCTCTCTCTCTCTCTCTCTCTCTTTGTCATATTTTCTTTCTCTCATATTCTCTTTCTCACACATATTTCTCTCGCACATTCTCTCTCTCATATTCTCTGTTTCTCATATTTCCTCTGTCTCATAAGGTAAGTGTAAAAATACATTTGTGTAAGATACGGTAAGCCAGAAGAGTAAGTTCCTTCCACCTCTTTCTCTCTCTCTCTCTCTCTCTCATTCTCATATTTTCTTTCTCTCATATTCTCTCTCTGTCATTTTCTCTCTCAATCTCTCTCTCTCTCTCTCATATTTTCTCTTTCATATTCTCTCTCAAATGTTTTTCCCTCTCTCTCATATTCTCTTTCTCACACACATTCTCTCTTACATTCACTCTCTCATGTTTTCTCTGTCTCATATTCTCTCTCGCACATTCTCTCTCTCATATTCTATCTCATATTTTCTCTCTCGCATTCCCTCTCTCTCTCATTTCCCCCCCCCCTCTCTCTCTCGTATTCTTCTGAGTCCGATTCAAACATGACATTTTCTTTATTTACTCACATTCTGTGTTTTCCTTATGGGGATCGCTCCATTGGTAAGTAAAAAAGAATTTATGTTGTTTTGCGTTGATTGCTTCATCTGGTAACATGCCCATTGTTACTTTATTTAGAAGTCTCCACGGGCTTTAATTTGGAAAGCCCGCCCCGGATCAGACTTACCAGTGTACTTTTCGGCCTGCTTCAGATCTTCATCCCGCGTTCTCCACCAATTATTGCAAATAGCGCAAGGCTTCATCTGGAGAACCAAACCTGCTCTAATGAGGTAGTTCAGTTACATTCCCGTTTTATAGTAAACTGAATGTAACACAAAGAGATGTACCATTTCTCGTAGGAATTGTTCCCACAGATGAGGTTTTAACCTAACGACCTACTTCTGTTGCAAATGTAAACGCATTTCCTCATCCTCACTTATGTACAAACAAGGTAGCCTCAATCCCCAAATCCGGTGCAGCAACAAATCCCGCCAGAAGCTTTTGGTTTCGCAAATTATAAACTCTCTTTATGTAAACATTAAGAAAAGAAGACACGTCTTTTAGTCTCTAAAAGCCAACGGAATATGATATCAAACTTTGAAGAAATAAACCGATCCATTTAGGACTTTCATCTTAGAATCCAGCTTAGTCGATTTGTAGTTGATCAAGTCATCCGGTGGGGGATGTATTACTTCAGTATCTTTCGTCTTATTCAGTGATCTTCACCATCTCATTACACTTGTTCAACACACCTTTTGTTTGCTATACGGAAGTGCATGCTTCTTATAGAGTTTTGTCCTCTGAATCTAAATCTGCAACCCGTTTCGTTCTATCAGGTAACATTTCTGAGAAAACAATGATTACTGTATTTCCGGTACTGTGCAATCGTCGGCCGATGCTCTCAAAACAGGAGTTCCCGTGCTGTACTTCGTTCAGTGCTGTAATCGCGGCATACTATGAGTCATCGTGCTCTAAGACCAGCATGCACCATTCACACACCCCTTCAGTTAGAGTCAGCTGTTTGAAAGTGAAACATGTCGCGAAAATGCGTTAATTCCCCCATCTGTTTTGCTATGTGTGTGCTAAGTTTACACCGAAGAAAAACAGGAGGCCATTCACACGAGAGACAAAACAAGCCTATGAATTTGATTTCTGATGTAAGGTTAGTGACCAAGACAAAAGGTTTGCACACATTCATATTGTGTAAATTGTGTTGTGAATCTTAGAACATCGTTGAAAGGACAAGGCCGTCGCCATTTGCCGTACCAGCTGTGTGGAGGATCAGAAAGATCACACGAAAGATTATTATTTTTGCTTAACGAAAGTGGCTCGATTTTATTCAAAAAATAAACGTTCTATTGTTTATCCTAATGTTCCTTCAGTCATAAGATAGGTGCCATATTC
Source organism: Macrothele yani (assembly GCA_039090855.1). Taxonomy (NCBI): domain Eukaryota; kingdom Metazoa; phylum Arthropoda; class Arachnida; order Araneae; family Macrothelidae; genus Macrothele; species Macrothele yani. The sequence goes on along the minus strand of CM077001.1, from coordinate 153,318,024 downwards.
AGAAGAACTGCTAGTGCCATAATCTCCGGCCACTTTCAATAACTATTTCCTCTTCATCACAACTTTTGTTTTTATTTTATTGGAGGTTTAACAACCACCGTGAACAACTCAGTGGGTTATAATCAATTGCCCGTCCTTAATTCAGGGTCACTGGTTTCAGGGAAGAGAGACAGCCACCGCCGTAAAACAAACACAGCATCCATGCCTCACCGGGATTCGAACCCGGACCTATCTAGGACGAATGATCAGAAGCCATCGCTTAGACCACTGCGCCACCTGGGCGGCCATCAGAACTTTCAGTATGTTCATATTGAAAGTAGTGATGCAAAGGGAATGGCTGTATGTGAACATAATGAAGAAGTTGACAATGCATGCTCCTCAAATCCTCATATGATCACACAAGGAGAACTTAATGACCTGATAAGAGTTTTTAACCTATCAAAGACAGTCCTGGCGCCGTGGTCTAAGCGATGGCCTCTGATCATTCGTCCGTAAGGGGTCCGGGTTCGAATCCCGGTGAGGCATGGATGTTGTGTTTGTCTTACGGCACTGGCTCTCTCCCTTCCCTGGAACCAGTGACCCTAAATTAGGGACGGGCGACTGCTTATACCCCATTGAGTTGCTCACGGTGGTCGTTAAACCTCCAATAAAAAAAAGACAGTCCAAATTATTAGCGTCTCGACTACAGGGGTGACATCTGTTTGCTTCAGGAACCAAGATGACATACTTTAGGTCTCGTCACAGTGAGTACATGTCGTTTTTCAGTGAAAGTGGTGAACTATACTAGTGTAGAACATTGATGGGTTGTTTGAAGCTGTTGGTATCGTGCATAAATCTGAGGAATAGAGATTATTTTTGGATTCCTCCAAAACCAGCTTGAAATGCGACTTGCTACGTAATAGTAACATGTATCCTTCTGTCCCTGTGGCATAATCACTACTATGAAGGAAACTTGCGACAATATGAAAATTCTATTAGAAAAAAATCAATCAACTATGGAGCAAAATCAACTATGAAGCCTACTAAGTGGAACATTTGTGCTGACTTAAAAGTAACAGCAATGCTGCTTAGTGTGCAATGTGGATACACAAAATACTGCTGTTTCCTCTGCGAATGGGATAGGAGACAAAAGGAAATCACTATGTGGTGAAACAGTGGCCACATCGGGAAAATCTAACACCTGGCGAGCCGCCCCGGTGGCGCAGTGGTCTAAGGCGCTGGCCTCTGATCATTCGTCCGTAAGGGGTCCGGGTTCGAATCCCGGTCGGGCATGGATGTTGTGTTTGTCTTACGGCACTGGCTCTCTCCCTTCCCTGGAACCAGTGGCCCTAAATTAGGGACGGGCGACTGCTTATAGCCCATTGAGTTGCTCACGGTGGTCGTTAAACCTAAAAAAAAAAAAAACAACACCTGGCGAAAAGCATGTGAAAGCTATTCCATTAAGATGGATCCATCGAAAATCTTTGCCTTGTATTTCCAATGGGCAAACTTCTGTAGCCATTTTCTTCACAATTAATGCGTTCCCATAAATGAAAATCTGAACATAGATAAAAATATCTTCATATTATAGACTAGTGTGCTTAATATTTTCTAAAATGTAACCATAATTAAGCAATCCAACATTTGCTTGCCTATTGACGTCATCAATGTACAGGTCGCGCCATTTACACTGCTGGCCACCCAAAATGCAACATCAAGAAGTACGCGAGATATCAAAGCCAGATTTACTGAACACATAACAACAGATACAAAGATGAAACGATTGAGCTAACAGGCCACTGCGACTTGCGGAACACGCAGACATCAATAGATCGTGTGGCCCCCATGGCTAGTAATAACGGCCCCTACACGCCGCGGCATCGAACGAAAGAGGCTTTGGATGTGGGCTTGGGGTATGTCAATCCAGACTGCTTCAACACGTTGCCACAGTTCATCAGGTGTAGACGCGGGTTGTGCTTGCCGGGTCACTCGGTTGCCGATCAGCGACCAGACGTGTTCGATGGGCGACATATCGGAAGAACAGGTGGGCCACAGCAGCAGTGACGCTTGGTGGGCCGTGACGAATTGTTGCACGATGCGTGCCACGTGCGGGCGCGCATTGTCCTGTTGAAACGTGGCAGCTGGCAGCTCCTGCAGGTAAGGGAGGACTACAGGCTCCAAAACGTCAGAGATGTAGCGGTGGCTGTTGAGTGTACCGGCGATGCGCACCAGAGTGGTGCAGGTGTCATATCCAATTGCGCCCCAAACCATAACGCCAGGCGAAGGACCGGTATGGCGATGCATAATGCAGGCGCCATACAGTCTCTCGCCGTGGTGCCGCCACACGCAGGTCCGACCATCGTGGTGTTGCAGGCAGAAGCGGGATTCGTCGGAAAAGACAATGTCGGGCCATTCCGTAGTCCAGGTGCGGTGTTCAACGGCCCACTGCTGCCGCACTCGCCGGTGGTGTAACGTCAATGGTAATCGGAGCAATGGGCGCCGTGCAACAAGTCCCCGCTCCTGCAGACGACATCGAACGGTGCGTGCTGACACAGGTTGTTGCGCAGCACACCCTAATTCCTGCGTTAACGTTCGTGATGTGGTGGTTCGAGCCGTCAATGCCCGCCGCACAACATGCCAGTCCTCTCGTTCGGTGGTGTGACGCGGCTGCGGCAATCGCTCACGTCGGACCGCCCGTCCCTCCTGCGCCCACCGATTCCATACTCGCCTCACTGTGGTTGGATGTCGTCCCACACGGGCGCCGATGTCTCGGTACGATAAACCGCTGTCGCGATAAGCCACTATTCGTCCTCTGTCGAACTCCAAAACGTGCTGGAATGACTGCCGTATTCTTGCGAAGAGGCATCAGGAAGCTTCCCACGCACAGGTCCGGCAGCACAACACACTTCCACTACTTACACCCCGCCTTCTGTGCACCCTTCTTATAGTGCTCCTCGGTGGCGTGACGGGAGCACATGATTTGCATATGCCCTGCAATGCTAATCGTCTGGATGTCCTCTCGCGGGCAACGCATGCTGCGAAGTTCATGCCAATCGGATGCTTCCTTCTTGGTGTTGCATTTTGGGTGCCAGCAGTGTATTTTCTGGTCTCAACACCACCAATTGAAAAGTTATTGATTTTTAATATAATTATGGTTAAGTTTTAGAAAATATTAAGTATACTAGGCTATAATATGGAGTTATTTTTATCGATGTTCAATTTTTGATCCTTGGAAACGCATTAATTGTGAAGAAAATGGCTACAGGTGTTTGCCCATTGGAAATACAAGGCAAAGATTTTAGGTGGATCCACCTTAATAAATTCTGAAAAGGTTCTGCTCCCACCGCTCCATATTAAGCTGAGATTAATGAAGATATTTGTAAAAGCTCTGGAAATGTAATGAGACTGCATTTCAGGATTTGCGACAGAGGTTTCCTTAACTAAGCACTGCTAAGCTGAAGTAAGGGATATTCAATGGTCTTGACAACAGACAACTATTGCAAGACACTGCATTCGAGGCCACTCTTCATAAAATTGAATTGGCTGAATGGACATCTTTCAAAGTGGAAACCCAATAGTTTTTAGGCAATGTATAGTCATCGACTTACAAAGATATTGCGCGTACAATGGTGATGGCTTACCACGATGTGGGATGCAATATGTCCCTCAAGCTTCACTTCCTGGACTTCCACATTGACTTCTTTCCATACAACTTGAGATCCGTGAGCGATGAACACGGAGAACGTTTCCACTAGGAAATTTCAACAATAGAAGACGGATATAAGGGGAAGTGGAATCCTGCAATGCTCGCAGATTACTTTTGGGGTTTAGTCAGGGAAACACTAGGAATTTCATACAAAGAAGAATCATCAGTTCGGGAGTTGTAGGGAAAGTCAGGTACGTTTCATTATGTCACTTCTATTTCTACACTGTCGAGTCACATTATTGTGACCACCACCTAATATCCACAGTAACCGCCGTGTGCAGCGCGGATAGCAGCTAGACGGGCTGGGAGTGACTCAATAAGGTGCCGGAAGGTGTTCACAAGTATGTGGAGCAATGCTGACTGCAGTGCATCTGACAGCTGCTGGAGGGTGCGTGGTGGAGGATCTATTGAGCGAACAACACGATCGAGGTGGTCCCACAAACGCTCAATTGGGTTTATGTCTGGGGAATTAGGCGACCAGGAAAGTACTTTGAAGTCTTCATCATGATCTTCCAACCACTCTCGGACATTTCTAGCTGTGTGACACGTCGTATTGTCGTTTTGCAACATCCCATCCGCCCCAGGAAAGACAACAGCATGTATGGGTGTACGTGGTCTGCAAGGATGGATTCAAAACGAATTCGCCTTCCACAGATATGAGTGGACCCAGGGAATGCCACGAAAACATTTCTCAGACCATAACTCTGCACCCACCAGCTTGCGTTCTGCCAGCAGTAGTTGAAGAGTGTTTGTTCTCCGATGTTTCTCGCCATATACGCCAACGTCCATCCGTTCGATGAAGCAGAAAACGTGGTTCATTGAAGAAGGCAATCCTTTACCAATCATCGGAGGTCCAATTCCGATACTGCCGTGCAAACGTAAGCCTTTTCTGCAGATGCACCTTCGTTAGCATAGGTGCAGTGACCATCCGTCTGCATCGGAGCCCCACACGCAGCAGGGCTCGCTGAATTGTCGTTTTATACACACTTCTGATAGCCCCATGTTTCATTCGGCCACTGAATTGCTCCACTGTAGAGTGTCGATCGGCACTCACACGCCTTTGAAGCCGACGTTCAGCTCGCACATCAATGGTACGTGGTGCTCCGCATTTTACACGTCGCTTATTCTCAATGGCGCCATTTCTCTGATCACAATACACTTTAACTACAGCAGCACGCGAACAGTTCACAAACTGCGCTGTTTCAAAAATACTGCCACCCTTGACCCGAAAGCCGAAAGTCATCCCTTTCTGTAAATCTGATAAATCGCTCCTTTTATCCATGACAGCAAGGAGTGATATGCTTTTAGAATGCCTACAGCACACCTTATATACCCTCCAAGTCAGCTCACGACACGTGCCTTCTTTCATTGGCTACGCGCTGTTCACGTCAAAAATAGGAGGTGGTCACAAAAATATGACTCGACTGTGTATTATGTGTGTTATTATGAATATATTTGGTGTTACGTTTCTCAAAAAAAGTATACGTGATAGAATAAAACATAATAACAGATTCAGAATCAGCACGAATAACTCTGTTCAAATCAGTTATTGCTGTTCAGGAAACATGAAGGAAGTTAAAATTTGTCGAACAGTGTTATTTATCCAGTCAACCTTCGCCTCCCCCGGTGGCGCAGTGGCCTAAGCAGTGACTTATGACCATTCGTCCGGGAGGGGTCCGGGTTCGATTCCCGGTGAGGCATGGATGTTGTGTTTGCCTTACGGCACTGGCTCTCTCTCTCTCTCTCTCTCTCTTCCCTGGAACCAGTGGCCCTAAGTTAAGAACGGACGACTGCTTATAGCCGATTGAGTTGCTCATGGTGGTCGTTAAACTTTCAAAAAAAAAAAAAAAAAAGCGAGTCAATCTTCGTTTTGTGAGACTGAACGTCTTTAATTCTTTAATTTAGGACCAACCTTTCAGTACAGTACCGGCCTGTCCCAATTCCAAGCCCGGAAATCTTCACTTAACTGATAAAAAAAGAGCCCGGCTTAGCCCTAGAATCGGGCTAGGCTCGGGCAGACCTTTAGCTTTATTCCAAAACACTCATAATCATGGTGCTCTAAGAATTTCTTCATTTTTCTTTTCTGCTATTGCGAAATATTCATCTTCTCGTGCTTCTTTAGTATGTCTGTAGCCTTTTCATTTCGTGTCGGTGTTAGGCTCTACACTGCTAATTAACTGCCTTCTTGTAGAGGGAACACTCATTTCCTTTTGAAAGTTTCATAGTTTCCACCAAATGCACTTCTGCCAATGGGTGCCCATAGCTTAGTTTTCAGGAGACGGCTGACAAAAATTGTAACAACTATAATAATAACATATGCAAACACCATATGCAGATTTCCACTGTATCTACCTATTATCTAACCGTTTTTTACGCTTCCCATTCGTAGGTTGAAGAAGCGTATATGCTCCAGCTTTGCCCGTTTGTCTGTCTGTCTGTCCGTCCGTCAGTCCGCACGATAACTCGCGTGAAAATGGCTCGATTTCGATGAAATTTTAGTATGTGGTAGGGGACCACCTGGGGACGAATCTTATTGAAAATGGACGAAATGATGTCCAAGATCAGGACAGAGAAGCGGGATTCATTCCATAGCCCTTATGCGTCATAACTTCCGTAAAAATGCTACGATTGCGACAAAACTTTTTCATGTTGTGTCCGGAGGTATACTGAACCGGTTCTGTTGAATATCATCGAAACGGGGTCAAAGATAAATTCGATGATATTCAACTTTGGCATAGGAGTAAGATACTGTGTATTCCACAGCCATTATCCTCATAACTTGACTAAAACTGCTTCTATTGCGACAAAACTGTAGTATGTTGTTCCGGAGGTATACTGAACCACTTCTGTTTATTATCATCGAAATGGGGTCAAATGTCAGGACACAGGAGAGAGATTTATTCCACAGCCATTATTCTCATAACTTGAGTAATGATTTCTGGTATGTTGGAAAGCGTATCATAATCAATGCATTGCATGATTTTACTAACTTGTTATCACACTCTCAACACATAAATTTAATTGGAAACGAAAGGACCCAAAAACTACATAGAAAAGATGGATAAATGAAATCAGAAAGCATGTTAGAAAAATAAAAACTTTTCTTCGTCGTTATTTTGATCCTTTTAGCCACTTTTGTCATATGCACCATGAAACCTCAGAAATCACTCAATTGGTCAGGAAGAATGAAAAAACTCCCTCAGGACAAGTCTTTTGGAAATTTTTTGAAAGGTCTTTGCCCAGTGGTGAATACGAGTAGCTATTACGGAGAATGATATAATTTTCATTTTTCCGCCTTTCATACTTTTCCATACTGTACGAATGTACGCCGTTCTCCTCTATGCAATGAGAAATTTCCAACGTTTTTCTTATTTTTTTCCCCCATAAAGGCATATCCAGAAGTTCTAAAGTAAAATTTGCCGTCAGAATAATCGCGAAAATTTCTGTAGCACATTTCAAGGACAGAAAGGGCACAATCCGATTTCCAGGGAGAGCAAATTCCCCCCCCCTCCTTATGGGCGCCCGTGCTTCTGCCAGATTCAGTATCACTTTTAATTTCTTCCTAAGTGCTTTCCTCAACTGATAACATTGTCTGAGGTACAAAAAGGCTTGAACCACTATGATTTTTTTTTTTTTTTTTTTACTTCTTTCCTCCTGAAAATTCCGAACACGAGTTCTGTCTTTTGCCCTTAATAATGATGTGCAGTTCTGAGCGGTTGTTTCCAGAAAAAATCAGCAACATGAAACTCTGAATGCATCAGCATGGAAAAGCGATCCGTCTTTTCTTATTCCGAAAAAAAAAATACAGCAAAGAAATATTAAATAGGAAGACGTATGAGACTATTCTTAGATGAGAAATTGCGTTGCGCTGTTGAGGAAGCACTGCTGTTTGAAGGTCAACTCACCAGCTGACACGTGTCGATCTTTCATTCTTATAGGTTAAATTGCACTCCAGCTAGATTTCTGGTGCCTACAGATAAAGAATAGAACGGAATTTTAAAAAGGAGTTTAATGTTTCATTTGTTCAGTTTTTACATACTCGTCTGAAACTTTCTGGCAGAGCCGGTGGACCATCGGGGTAACCGGGGGAGGGGGCGGGCAACGAGGCCTAGCAGTTCAGGAAATAAAAATAAATAATTTTCGGTAGAATATTTTATATTCAATATTTCTTTTAAGTTTTGGGGGCGAGGCCCTTAAATAGAAAGCTTTTTTTTTTTTTTTTTTTTTTAGTTTCTAAATTCTCCATTTTTTTTACCGCTCTTCGTCGTATGTACTCAGTGACGTGCAATTTTCAAATAACTGTTATGACTTCCTTAATCCTTTCCACATTAATGAAAAAGGAAGTTTAATATAGTCATTTTGTGGTTCATATTTTTATATGTTCGATAATTTGTGTATAAACTAGATACTTCAGAAGGAACAATTTCAAAGTTATTTTGCGGATTTATATAGAGCCCAATTGTTCAGTGAGTTTAAAAAACATTACTGGAAATTCTAAAAAAAAAATGCAATTTTCATATACGAGGCAAGCCAGTGCAAAAGTTCAGAAAAAAAAATTAGTCAGGTACTCCACCTTGCATAAAAAATTCATCAGTAAAATATGTATCATGGAAAAAAATTATTTCTACGAAATTATTTTAGAGGTATCTTTATTATATAAAACTACCTTTAACTATTCGCAGATTAGTTAAAGATAGTTTTTTTATGATTTTGCGAGGAAGTTTCATAAAGAATCCCAATTGAACCTCAATCCCCTCTCTCCGGAAAGAAAATAGCTGATTTTAACACTTTTTAATCTATATATCTATCCATCTATCTATCTCTATGTCTCTAAGCTTTCGATGCATATTACGGTTTGTTTTTTCTTCAGCAAATACTTCTTTGAGTTAATCTTTTTTTTTTTTTATGACAGTTCTCTGAAATTTTGCACACGGCTCCGCAATTGTTTCTTCCGGGGACTATTGCAAGACCGTATTACCATAATTCGGATTTAATTTATTTATAACTATTATTTTTAGTGTGCATGAAATAGACGAGCAGCAAACGAGAACGCAAACCATGAATAGACGAGCAGCAAAAATTGTATAATCTCAAAGCAGGATGTAATATCCCGTATTCATGCACCGTGTGCTCGCGATTTGAAGGGGAATTGAAACATTTTTATTAACTAAAACATTAAATTATTTGAAGGGAGCTTAAAACATTAAATTTTACAAGCTGTACAGTAATATAACCTTCCATTCGCAGGCGCCATCTATCATTGATCTTCAAAGCTACTTTATTGACTGTTTATCTTTTTATTTTTTGTTATCAAAATAAAAAACACTCAGTCAATCAATTTTTTTGTACCCCGATTTAGGAGCCGCTCAAATTAGTATACCAAAATTAATCCTGTTGTTTATAGAAAAAGATAATTTCTAATTTAATTCAGCGAGATGTTTTAAGTAAGAAATCAGGTTTTCCAGTTTCATTTAGAAAGTCGTTAGTATTGTAGTGCCATCTGTTGTTAATTTACGAAAATGTTAGAAATATTTTTAATCCTGTATTTCAGGTAGTACATACAGTAAAACTTCTGAATAGCGGACACCTTCGGACCGGATAATTTGTCCGTTATTGGGAGGTACACGCCTATTTACCAAAGCCATCGCGAAATACGAATTTCGTGGCCGGTATTTTTTTCTTCTTTTGCTGTTAAAAATAAAGTTACATCTATAAAAATACGTACTTTATATGTACATATTTATGCAGTAATAAATTCCGAAACCGCATCCTGTACACGATATTGAATATATGTACGTATTTATAGTAACTTAAATATTTTTGATTTTTTCACACATGAGGAAAAACGCAATTTGCGTACATATGTATATCCGTAATTCAATTAGCATGTTTCTGATTAACAAATGTCTTAAAATTTACATAAAGTACAGCTAATTCATCAATTTGTCTGTTTGCATTTTTCCTCCAAAAAAAAAAAAAAATACTGACAAAAGCGTTTAATTTTTTCTTTCACCGTTTACAGCATCTTTTTCAATACGAATTTTCAAATTCGTCAAAAGTGCCAGTCCCTAACAATCACCTTTGCTAAAAAAAAAAATTATGAAGATTTTCAGTATATTTTGCCGCGGCTGTGAAGTTCTTAATGTCGCACATCCACTGCCTCTTCTTCAGCAACTTTGCTGTCTCTTCGACCATGTCGTTCTCGTTGGGTGTGTATGAAGAAATGAAATCTTGCAAATCATCTATGGTCTGTCAAAACACAGTTCATCATCAACTGCAATAAAATCATTTGCATTTCCCTCACAGTTTAGACAAGTCATCAACAGGGCTGGATCTAGACAATTTTTGAAGGGGGGCAAGAGGAAGAAATGCCGCCTCCATATATACATATGGGAAGAAATTCTCGTTTTATATATCATCATCATCATTGTCAACCATTATCAATCCACTGCTGGACGAAGGTCTCCCCAAGTTTCCTCCACAACGGTCTGTCTTGTGCCAGTCTCCTCCATGTCACCCCTGCATACTTTCGAATTTCATCCACCCATCTCCCATGTGGTCTTCTTCTGGGTCTTTTCCTGTCCCTTGGAATCCAATCTAAAATTTCGGCTGTCCATCGATGATCTGTCCTTCTGGCAGTATGTCCAGCCCATTGCCATTTCAGGGATTTAACTCTGATCATGATGTCTTCCACTCTTGTCATTTTTCGGATCCACGAGTTCCTCTTCTTATCTCTCCTGGTTACACCAAGCATGCACCTCTCCATGCTTCTTTGAGTTGTCTGCAGCCTTTGTATGTCTCTTTTAGTTAAGGTCCATGTCTCTGCACCATACGTAAGCACTGGAAGGATGCATTGATCAAACACTTTTCTTTTAAGACATAATGGCATATTACTCTTGAAAATTATGCTGTTTCTTCCAAAAGCTCTCCAGGCAAGTTTTGTACGCCGATTAATTTCTTCATCAATGTGACCCTCACTTGATATCTGCTGTCCAAGATAAACGTACGTGTCTGTTATCTCCAGCTTTTCTCCGTCAATCGATAAATCTTCATTTCTTGTAAAAGCATTGAACATCACTTTTGTCTTCTGAAAGTTCATTTTTAATCCCACTTCTTTACTCTTATCCGCAAGTTCCTGGATCATACTCTGCAGCTCTGATGGGGTAGTTGCAAAAATGACTACGTCATCAGCAAAACGAAGGTGGGTTAGATAATCTCCATTAATCTTTATCCCCTTGTTTTCCCAGCTCAGCGACTGAAAAACACCCTCCAATGTGGCATTGAAGAGCTTCGGAGATATGGTGTCACCTTGTCTCACTCCCTTTCCAATTTTTACGTGTGTTGTATTTTCAAACAGCCTAATCTTTGCACTTGCATTTTCATAGATGTTATTAATAATATTAATGTATGCATCTTCAATACCGCAGGTTTTCAGAGCCATTGTAACTGCTGATGGTTTCACCGAATCAAAGGCTTTTTCATAATCGATAAAAGCCATGCACAATGGAAGTTCATATTCCCTCGCTCTTTCAATTAGTTCTCTCATCACGTGGATATGATCTATTGTGCTGTAGCCACTCCTGAATCCAGCTTGTTCTCTCGGTTGAGCCATGTCCAGTGTTACCTTCAAGCGGTGTGAAAGAACTTTAGTGAAGATTTTATAAACTACTGATAGGAGGCTGATAGGTCTGTAGTTTCCGAGATCCTCAATGTCACCTTTCTTATGTAGCAGGATCATTGTAGCGGTGTTCCAATCCTCAGGAATCTTTCCTTCATTAAGGCATCGAGTGAAAATTTGGGCGAGTACTGTTTCGATTTCTCCACTTGCTTCTTGTATGATGTCTACAGTAATTCCATCTTCTCCTGGAGCTTTTCCTCGCTTCATGTTCTTGATTGCATGTGCAACTTCTGCTGGAAGGACTGGAGGAACTCTGGTACTGGTATCTTTCATGATGTCTGGAGTGCATATATCATCCCTTTCATATAATTTGGAGTAGAAATCTTTCACTCTTGTCAAAATTTCGCCTCTATTTCTTGTTACAGAACCATCTTCTTTTCTCAGTGCCATAATCTGTTTTCTTCCCTTACTGAGATGTCCCTTTGCTATCTTTAGGCTTTGGTTGTTTTCAATTGCTTTCCTCACTAGTTCACAGTTGAATTTCCTTACGTCTTCAGTGATACTTTTTTCTTACTGTCTTGCATAGCTCTATATATTCCACTTTGGAAGTCACATCTTTAGTTGTCCTCATCTCTCTTCTTTTTTGCATCAACATTTTGGTTTTTCCTGTTAATTTGTTCATATGCAATTTGTTCTTAGACCCAGCTAATTTTGTTGCTGTTTCCATAAGAGCTTTGGTTACTTTTCTGTTAACTTCAGAGATGTCCACTTCTTCCGATGTTAGGCCTTCTAAAGCAGAGAACCTGTTCTTCAGTTCTAACTTGAAGGTATTATGGTGTTTTTTAAGGTTGGTTATGTCAATAGATTTTGTTTGTCTTATGAGCTATATAAATATATATATTAACCAGAGATAGCACATTAAAGCTATATGCACATAAATTTTTGACGAAAATTAGCACAATAATATAAATATACATACGTGTGTGTGCATATAAATTTTTATTAGCAAAAATGAATTAAATGTGCCCCATATATGTTTTCAGTTTAAAAAAGAATGGCATAATAACCGTAATGTGTGGAATGTTTTCAGGATCAGAAATAGCTAATTATTATCCTGACATAAAAATTTTGCTTTCATAAAAATATTTTTGACAATTTATTTTAAACTTATTAAGATTATAAACATTTAAAGGCAAAAAAGTAACGCCATTTGGTGGTTATATGGTGGTGGGTAAATATGGTAAATAGAAATGTAATTACCATTAAAAACCGAATATGTCAGCAGGAAGAATTTTTCAAAAAACACATCAAGAAAGCATTAAATTTGGTCTGCAAACGCGGATTTTGGTGGTATTTATGTAGATTTTGGTGATAAATATAAATTCACTTATCACAAAAAATAAATAATCCAAATATATAGGCACTAGGTAGAAAGAATAATGTAAGAAAACAACCATGACGTTTTTGTACGGAAACTTGAAACATATTTTACACTGGACTGGCTAGGCGAAACTTGATAGATTTCAAAATTTAACTTTCCTAGCCTTTTTTTCAGCAACTGTTTTTACGGCATCCTCATAACTGATTGTATTTGATATGTCACTCTCTATAGATAATATCGCTAGGCTTGATATGCGATCTTGGTGCAATGTTGATCTGAGATATGATTTCATAAGCTTCATTTTCCTAAACGTCGTTTCACAGGTCGCTGACGTTGTTGGCAGAGCAGCATATATTCTTAATGCTATACATAAGTTGGGATGTAAGGTCAGGTGATGCGTAACATCACAGCCTCTCCTTGACAAATGTCAACCCCGCCTTCTCGTGGTGCATCCTGTTCCCACTAAAGGGGCTCTGACGACCGCCAATAGCGGTATAACTATACCATCGGGATCAGAGGAAATGCTATCCCACACTCACCAACCCGCTTGGCCAGCGTGGTGAGTTATGGCCAAACACCTCCAAAATGACTCTACAACTTAAATCTTGGCCCTCAGTCTCCGGCAGCTGGAATGTACCTGGCCAAGGCAGCGGCCAGTGCGACATGAAGGCAGAGGGTGCTAAGAATCCCCGGAGGACCGGACTAGGCTGCCATTTGATGCTGACCTTGGCTACCTATAACGGACGCTCCCTATCTTCTGATTCAAGGCTTCTTGAATTGGAAGAGGAACTACAAAGGATCAAGTGGGACATCGTCGGGCTAAGTGAGGTAAGGAGAAAAGAAGAAGATCTCATTGAACTGAAAAGTGGACATCTCTTCTATTATCGTGGGACAGATACTGGCAGAACTAGTGGTGTTGGATTTATAATAAACAAGAAACTGAAGGATAAAGTGGTAGAAGTTGAAAGTTCCTCTGACAGAGCTGCACGACTCGTTATCCAACTATCGAGAAGATACCAGGCTCAGATTATTCAAACTTATGCACCCACCACAAGTCATCCTGAAGAAGAAATTGAAGAATTTTATGAGGAAATTCGTCATCTAAATAATAAAGGTAAGCAGCACTTGAAGATAATTATGGGAGATTTCAATGCAAAAATAGGGCAACGGCAACAGAATGAAACTTCAGTAGGTAAATTCGGTCACGGCAACAGAAACCAGCGTGGAAATACTCTCGTTAAGTTTGCAGAGGCAGAAGGATTTTTCATCTTGAACTCCTTTTTCAAGAAAAAGCCACACAGGAAATGGACATGGAGACATCCAATTGGGACGACAAGTGAAATTGATTTTATTATGTGTAACAAAAAATTCGTCATCGAAGACTGCAGTGTGCTGAACAAGTTCAACACAGGTAGTGACCATAGATTGGTGAGATGTAAGATGCACCTCAACACTAAACTGGAACGTGGCAAGCTCATAAGACAAACAAAATGTATTGACATAACCAACCTTAAAAAACACCATAATACTTTCAAGTTGGAACTGAAGAACAGATTCTCTGCTTTAGAAGGCCTAACATCGGAAGAAGTGGATATTTCGGAAGTTAACAGAAAAGTAACCAAAGCTCTAATGGAAACAGCAACAAAATTAGCTGGGTCTAAGAACAAGTTGCATGTGAACAAATTATCAGGAAAAACCAAAATGTTGATGCAAAAAAGAAGAGAGATGAGGACAACTAAAGAAGATGTGACTTCCAAAGTGGAATATATAGAGCTATGCAAGACAACACGAAAAAGTATCACTGAAGACGTAAGGAAATTCAACTGTGAGCTAGTGAGGAAAGCAATTGAAAACAACCAAAGCCTTAAGATAGCAAAGGGACATCTCAGTAAGGGAAGAAAACAGATTATGGCTCTGAGAAAAGAAGATGGTTCTATAACAAGAAATAGAGGCGAAATTTTGACAAGAGTGAAAGATTTCTACTCCAAATTATATGAAAGGGATGATACATGTACTCCAGACATCATGAAAGGTACCAGAGTTCTTCCAGTCCTCCCAGCAGAAGTTGCTCATGCAATCAAGAACATGAAGCGAGGAAAAGCTCCAGGAGAAGATGGAATTACTATAGACATCATACAAGAAGCAAGTGGAGAAATTGAAACAGTACTCGCCCAAATTTTCACTCGATGCCTTAATGAAGGGAAGATTCCTGAGGATTGGAACAATGCTACAATGATCCTGCTACATAAAAAAGGTGACATTGAGGATCTCAGGAACTACAGACCTATCAGCCTCCTATCAGTGGTTTATAAAATCTTCACTAAAGTTCTTTCACACCGCTTGAAGGTAACACTGGACATGGCTCAACCGAGAGAACAAGCTGGATTCAGGAGTGGCTACAGCACAATAGATCATATCCACGTACTGAGAGAACTAATTGAAAGAGCGAGGGAATATGAACTTCCATTGTGCATGGCTTTTATCGATTATGAAAAAGCCTTTGATTCGGTGAAACCATCAGCAGTTACCACGGCTCTGAAATCCTGCGGTATTGAAGATGCATACATTAATATTATTAATAACATCTATGAAAATGCAAGTGCAAAGATTCAGCTGTTTGAAAATACAACACACATAAAAATTGGAAAGGGAGTGAGACAAGGTGACACCATATCTCCGAAGCTCTTTAATGCCACATTGGAAAATGTCTTTCAATCACTGAACTGGGAAAACAAAGGGATAAAGATTAATGGAGATTATCTAACCCACCTTCGTTTTGCTGATGACGTAGTCATTTTTGCAACTAGCCCATCAGAGCTGCAGAGTATGATCCAGGAACTTGCTGACAAGAGTAAAGAAGTGGGATTAAAAATGAACTTTCAGAAGACAAAAGTGATGTTCAATGCTTTTACAAGAAATGAAGATTTATCGATCGATGGAGAAAAACTGGAGATAACATATACATATGTTTATCTTGGACAGCAGATATCAAGTGAGGGTCACATTGATGAAGAAATTAATCGGCGTACAAAACTTGCCTGGAGAGCTTTTGGAAGAAACAGCATAATTTTCAAGAGCAATATGCCATTATGTCTTAAAAGAAAAGTGTTTGATCAATGCATCCTTCCAGTGCTTACGTATGGTGCAGAGACGTGGACCTTAACAAAAAGAGACATACAAAGGCTGCAGACAACTCAAAGCAACATGGAGAGGTGCATGCTTGGTATAACCAGGAGAGATAAGAAGAGGAACTCATGGATCCGAAAAATGACGAGAGTGGAAGACATCATGATCAGAGTTAAATCCCTGAAATGGCAATGGGCTGGACATACTGCCAGAAGGACAGACCATAGATGGACAGCCGAAATTTTAGATTGGATTCCAAGGGACAGGAAAAGACCCAGAAAAAGACCACATGGGAGATGGGTGGATGAAATTCGTAAATATGCGGGAGTGACATGGAGGAGATTGGCACAAGACAGACCGTTGTGGAGGAAACTTGGGGAGACCTTCGTCCAGCAGTGGATTGATAATGGTTGACAATGATGATGATGATGATGATACATAAGTTAGGGAGTGCATTTTGTAACCGATTCGTATGAATCACAGATAGTAAATCAGCGCAACTCAACTAATATGCATTTTTACAAAAACACTGTGCTTGATCTTTAAATGATTCAAGTTCCAAAGGAAATTCTAGACATTTAAATCTTTGGAATAGTTTGTTGCCAGATGTATTGCGTACATTTTGAAGTCTCCACTGTTCATTTTCATTATTTTCTCCCCTCAAAGAAAAGAGAAATCTGTTTAGGGTTTTGGTGCTTTCAGTTCTAGCTTTCAATTCGGTTAGCATTCGGTAGAAAATAATATTTATGTCTTGCTTGAACAGTTCTTCTGACGAAAACCCGCAGGATTCATCATTTCCAATTTCGCCGGCCATCTTCTTCCTCTTAGATTTCCTTCTTTCTTAAAACGCTGCCTCAACAGACTTAATTACAGTTGCAATATTTGTTGTTTCTTCAAGCCAACCTTCAAAGACAGAATTTCGTATTCTCTGCAAAGTAGCGATCAAACCTTCCATTAAACAGACTGATCTGCTTAATATTGTGTCACTGTTTTGAATTTCGATATTTATACGATTAACTCCTCTCAATATAAAATTCCATATAACAAGATTCAGGATGAACCTAAAATCTGTTATAGCGTGAAAAAGCCTTCCTGCATCAGACTTAACTTCTGGAGTGAAATCTCCGCTTTTTATTTAGGCTTTCCAACCGTAGGTTGAAGAAGCGTATATGCTCTAGCTTTGTCCGTCCGTCCGTCTGTCGGCAAGATAACCTACGTAAATATGGTTCGATTTCAATGAAAATTTAGTATGTGGTAGAGGACCGCCTGGGGACGAACCTTATTGAAAATGGGTGAAGTGGGGTCAAAGGTCAGGACATAGGAGCGGGGTGCATTCCATTGCCCTTATGCGTCATAACGTGCGTAAAAATGCTTCCATTGCGACAAAACTTTATCATGTTATTTCGGAGGTATACTGAACCGGTTTTGTTGAATATCATCGAAATGGGATCAAAAGGTCAGGGCACAGTACCGAGATTTATTCCACAGCCATTATCCTCATAACTTGAGTAATGATTTCTGGTATGTTGGAAAGCGTATTATAATCAATGCATTGCATGATTTTACAAACTCTTTTCTTCAAGTCCTTGAGCCGCTTTAGCCACATTCCTTTTCAGAGCATCCACAGATTCCCATTTGGCAGACCATCTTGTACGGCTGGTTCCTTTTAAGTTACTTCCGGTATATTACTTCGTCATTTCTCGTCGTGCAGTCGAAGATGCAAAATAGCAGAATACCCTTTGCACAAAGCCCAAAAGATACAACGCTTCTTGGCAGCTGGAAGCAGCATGCACACCCGTCAGATTGAGTGAGTGCACTATGCACGGCACGAACACCGCAAATTTGTTTTTTCTTGTACCATCACCTGGGCTCCTTTGTAAATCCCAGCCATGTTTGATTCATTGTCATAAGTTTGTCCTCGACAATCGGCTATCTTAGTGCGATCTCTCTCTGATTTACTTAGAATTGTATAAGATATATATTCTCCAGTTTTACCGTGCATGTCTATGAAGTCAATAAAACTTTCTATTAATTCGCATTTTCCCCTTTCATCAATTTTTACGTACCGAATGACCTAACTCATCTGCTCACAGCGAGATACACCACGTGTGGCGGCAAACACAATAGCGTAGTATTTCGCAGATAATATCTCTTTTGCTTTACGTACTTTTTCGGCCATGAGCAAGTAACTCACTTGCCTCTTTTTTCAAATTTTTCAATGTATTTTGTTTGGAGTTAACAGCTTTAACTACCACCGTGAGCAACTCAGTGGGCTATATGCAGTCGTCCGTCCCTAATTTAGGGTCACTGGTTCCAGGGAAGGGAGAGAGCCAGTGCCGTAAGACAAACACAACATCCATGCCTCATCGGGATTCGAACCCGGACCCCTTTCGGACGAATAATCAGAGGCCATCGCTTAGACCACTGCGCCACCGGGACGCAGTGGTCTAAGTGGTCTCAATGTATTTTGTAACGTAGAGTTGTGCTTTGATAAAAGTGATGTCAAGTTTAGGAAATTTCCTTGTGTTTTTGAAGGACAAGCTGTAGTTAATGTGTGCGGATTTTCGTGCTACCAGCTCCTTCTTCCCTCTCGTTTCCCGAGGGTAACAACTCGTTTCTTGAAGCCCTGAAGTTCCTGCTGTTTAATCCTATAATCCAGACTCCATTTGTATTGACCTTGGTAGTTTTTTACGAGGATTTAGCTAATTTTTCCACGATGATGATGAATTTCGCATTTCTTTTTTACTCCACTCTGCCATTTAACATTGCCAAAACGTCTCCTGGTTAAAGTTATGATTGGCTCGAATTGCTGTGCCGCCCCCCCGACTGCAGCCCCCCCCCCCCCCTATACGGCCCTGGTTCAGAAATCGAGCGCAGATCATCTTCTGCGTGGAAAGTACATACTGCATACTTTTATGGCTGCCGAGACAAACCCTGCCTTTCGGAAACACGACTGACAGACTGCAGCTTAACGTCTTTGATTGCGGAGGCTACCCGGAGCCATCGTTATGCTCCGGGCTACCCAAGTGAGGGCATGGAGAGCATTAACGCGAAAGAAACGGCAAACAATAACTAGGAATGATTTCAGTGAAGTGGGCTTGGCATCGCGATAAAATTTCGCATACCTTTTTCTCCTGCCTCCCTTCAGTGAACGCATTTTCAGCTTTTTCGACCGAAATCAGTGTCCGCTATTTGAAGTGTCCGCTATTCAGAGGTAAAAACACAGAACCGCCTACACTTTGGGACTGGGGGATTACAAAACTGTCCGTTAAATGGAGGTGTCTGCTATTCGGGAGTGTCCGTTAAATGGAGGTGTCTGCTATTCGGGAGTGTCCGTTAAATGGAGGTGTCAGCTATTAGGGAGTGTCCGTTAAATGGAGGTGTCTGCTATTCGGGAGTGTCCGTTAAATGGAGGTGTCTGCTATTCGGGAGTGTCCGTTACATGGAGGTGTCTGCTATTCGAGAGTGTCCGTTAAGGAGGTTTTACTACCAATTCGTAGTATAGAGCAGTGGCGTGGCGGTTCAAGCCCAAGGCCGGGGGTTTGCCTCCGATCCCCCCCAAACATAACCGTATTTTTTAATTTTCTTTTTGGAATTCCTTATTAATTTTAATTAATTACCAGTACGTTAAATAACTTGTGCCCCCCCCCTAAAATTTTTTGCCCCCAATAACTTGTGCCCCCTTCCCCATTTTTTTGTCTAGAACCATCACTGGTTTAAAGCCATGAACTTCGGCTATTCCTTTGGGGTGTAAATTGCCAAATATAAACGTGCAACATTTCAAAAATGTTAACACTTACTTTTTTTCGGCGATTTAACAATAATTCTTGTCACAATTTCAATTAAGTGAAGTCAAAACTGGAGTTAGTTCTTTTTAAACTATATTATTTGAAATTAATAAAAATATAATCATTTGGTAAGGTGAAAAAAATTGGAGGAGTTGTTGCTTCCTAGCCTTCTCCAGTAATGTTTGTGTTTCAAACGGTGTTAAAATAAATATGACTCGTCTTTTACACCAAGGTAAGGAATCAATAAGGAAATGGGGAAAAGGGGGTCTTTCCTTACGTTCAGGTTTGGTGATGGGCGTGTGACTGCACATGATAGTCAAGCTTGACTAGGAGATATTGATATTTAAAAACAAATTAATTGCGAGAAAAAACCCAAAAATAATTTTAAAAAAAAGTAGAACGAAAGACAGAAACGATAGGAGGAGACAGTACGCTTCCAAGTATTACGCTACCGTGTTCACAGATTCGGTATCTCTGTATTAGTGAGATCTATCCCTCTTACAACTGAACAGCAGAAATGGCAGAGATTTCTTTTATGATCTATAAACCACAGCATTTTTTTCCTTCGTTCTCCGGAGGAAAAAAGATTTAGTATAAAATACATACGTATCAGTAAGCTGTTCTCTGGGATTCAGAGGTTATCTCCACAAAGAAAGACAATCCACTAGATAAGTGTTTAACTGATTATTTACTTATTGTTGCCGTATCAAACATTTCCATTTACAGCGATCTTGGCACACAGCTCGAGCTTCATTAAAATCCATCACACGACGCTCCCAAGAAATTTTGTACTTCATGCTAGGGATCAGCCGTGGATGGGGCACGTCTCTTCCATTGTCAGGAGGAAAATTTTAAAAAATGGGCGAAAAGATAAACTATGAGTTTCGATGTATATTTTAAAACGCAATTGAAATTACTCATCAGCAAATGAACAAGAAAACAAAAATATTCTTTCGATGAATATTAATATTTTCAAAAAAAAAATTCAGACTGTGATTTTATAAAAATATCCGCAGAGATTTTATTTTCAAACGTATATAAAAAATATCAGAAATTAGCGGGATTATTTATTCAAGCAAAGAACAAGAAACACAAAAAGTAAATAGATAAATAAAGACGCTAAAGATTATAGGTTCCTGTATTTTTATTTATTTTTATTTTTGATAATTGTTTTAAACATTTACCACATATCAGGAGAACATGTCAAACAAATTACGGGGCTCACGATCCGGTTTTTCACTAAATGAGCAATGCTGAATATGGGAAAAAAAGGTTTTTTATTTATTTTGCTATTTATTAATTTTTCAGATATAAATCGCTTTGGCCTCAGAATGTGGAACTTGGTCCACCTTATGAGGCCAAAACGATTATTTAATTAAACAGGATGAAAAATATTGTGTGGGCATTGCCCTCCCCCATTAAGATTATTGTAGGGGCAAGATTCACCTTGTCCCCCTATAGTCGGCACTTATGCTTCATGCTCATAATCTTTTTTACATGCAGACAGAGCACATTTAAGGAGACAGGAGGCCCGGGGGCTACTAGACAGTATTGAGGGGGGGGGGGGCAGCATTAATGACACATCCAGGATTTCACTGCGGGTGTCCGAATAAAAACACCCAGGAGAAAACATTCCCCAAATATGATGAGGAAGCCTTAAAAATATCCCTGCCATATTGAAGTGTGTATCCCATGATTCATGGACGAATCTGTGTTTGCAAGAAAATGTAAAAATGCATGGTTGAAAAATGGACACGAGTTCAGTTCTGTTTTACCCCCCCCCCCCTCGGGTTGGCCTGTTGAAATTATATCAAAGTAGTGGGCAAAAAATATGATTCAAACATCATCATTCAAACGAATTCTTAATGTATGAAAATTTCCCCTAATTACAACACAGATGAGTACAAAGAAACATCTGTAATGCTTTCGAAATATTTGAGGATGGACTAGGGGCGAATATACTTTTTGCGAACTTCTAAAAAAAGCGGAAAGAAATAGAATTTTTTTTTTCGCGAGGCAGTTTCTTATAGTTTTTCCTGTGCTATCGGCAAAAAAAAAAAAAAACAGAAAAAAAAACTGTAGAATTCTGTCAATATTTCAAGCAACCTGCATAATTCTAGAGCCCCTTGAAAATGCGGGGCCCGAGACTGCAGCTCTCCTAGCTCCCCTTTTAAATGGGCTCTGCATACAGAAATTGAATCTGGTCCTTCCACGATTTCCTTGTACACTGTTAAGAATTTGGGAAAACGTTGCACCAAAAAGTGGTGCTACACCAGCTGCACCCCTTTCTGAAAAAAGATGCACATGTAGTGCAAACAAAACCCAATAATATGGTGCAACCTTACATCACTTTATGGGGTAAGGTTGCACCATAAATGGTGCCGTCTTACACCATGAAATGTAATGATGCACCATTTTATGGTGCAAACTTACTCCATAATATGGTTCAAAGTTGCACCACTTGTTGGTGTAGCTTTCCCAAAATGTGTTGCAGGTGGTGTAGTTCCACTTATTGGTGAAACATATCACCAAAATTAAGTGTAGTCTTTTTACATCACTGCTTTATGGATAAATTTTTTTGAAAACACTTTCTGTGTACAGTTCCAAAACGTTTGTGTTTACTTCATCAATTTAAGAATGTTCCTTTTTTTTTTTTTTTTCCTCGCATATTCGGAAGATTTTAATCTTCATTGCTTATGTTAGCACATATAGTCTCAATTTCAAGATCAATACACTGGGCCAATTATTGCCGCAATTTGAGCTTGTTATATTACATTAGAAGCTTCTTCCATGTCAACAACCTCCTCAGAAAACTAAAATTGTATACATGTGGCTAGGCACATGTATAACATCAGAAAGTTCAACGTGAAAACGATTATGTCAGGAACACCAGATAAACACTGAAGAGCAATTGAATTAAAGATACCTGTCTAGTAACGTGTAGCACCACCTTTCACCCTGATGACGGCGGCGATTCGTCTCGGCATGGACTCGACAAGACACCGGAAGCGTTGGGAGGCCATACGGATCCACGACCCCTGAACAAGCTCCCACAGTTCACGAAGATTTAATGGAGGGGAAGTCAGAGCCTCGAACATCTCTCTCTCGATGGCATCCCAGATGTGCTCGATGGGATTAAGGTCAGGTGACCAAGCTGGCCAAGGAAGCGAGGTCACGTCGGTGGAGTGTTCATCCAACCTTTCGGATACAATTCGGGAGCGATGGCACGGTCTTGTTGCAGGATGAGATCCCCAGTGGGATGTTGAAGACGCACAAACGGGAGCAAATGGTCGTCCAAGATATTCCGGTAACGTTGACCTGTGAGGGACGATGTCACGTATCAGGGGTCTAATTTCAATGCACGTAAACAGTCCCCAGACGAGAATGCTACCCTCACCAGCTTGAAGAGTACCGTGCTGGCAAGAAAGATCCATCGCCCTACCATCCGCATGTCATCATCATCATCATCATTGCCAACCATTATCAATCCACTGCTGGACGAAGGTCTCCCCAAGTTTCCTCCACAACGGTCTGTCTTGTGCCAGTCTCCTCCATGTCACCCCTGCATACTTTCGAATTTCATCCACCCATCTCCCATGTGGTCTTCTTCTGGGTCTTTTCCTGTCCCTTGGAATCCAATCTAAAATTTCGGCTGTCCATCGATGATCTGTCCTTCTGGCAGTATGTCCAGCCCATTGCCATTTCAGGGATTTAACTCTGATCATGATGTCTTCCACTCTTGTCATTTTTCGGATCCACGAGTTCCTCTTCTTATCTCTCCTGGTTACACCAAGCATGCACCTCTCCATGTTGCTTTGAGTTGTCTGCAGCCTTTGTATGT
Organism: Macrothele yani; assembly: GCA_039090855.1. Classification (NCBI taxonomy): domain Eukaryota; kingdom Metazoa; phylum Arthropoda; class Arachnida; order Araneae; family Macrothelidae; genus Macrothele; species Macrothele yani. The sequence continues at coordinate 153,294,585 of CM077001.1, read as the reverse complement.
CTCTTTTAGTTAAGGTCCACGTCTCTGCACCATACGTAAGCACTGGAAGGATGCATTGATCAAACACTTTTCTTTTAAGACATAATGGCATATTGCTCTTGAAAATTATGCTGTTTCTTCCAAAAGCTCTCCAGGCAATTTTTGTACGCCGATTAATTTCTTCATCAATGTGACCCTCACTTGATATCTGCTGTCCAAGATAAACGTAAGTGTCTGTTATCTCCAGCTTTTCTCCATCAATCGATAAATCTTCATTTCTTGTAAAAGCATTGGACATCACTTTTGTCTTCTGAAAGTTCATTTTTAATCCCACTTCTTTACTCTTGTCAGCAAGTTCCTGGATCATACTCTGCAGCTCTGATGGGGTAGTTGCAAAAATGACTACGTCATCAGCAAAACGAAGGTGGGTTAGATAATCTCCATTAATCTTTATCCCCTTGTTTTCCCAGCTCAGCGACTGAAAAACACCCTCCAATGTGGCATTAAAGAGCTTCGGAGATATGGTGTCACCTTGTCTCACTCCCTTTCCAATTTTTACGTGTGTTGCATTTTCAAACAGCATAATCTTTGCACTTGCATTTTCATAGATGTTATTAATAATATTAATGTATGCATCTTCAATACCGCAGGTTTTCAGAGCCATTGTAACTGCTGATGGTTTCACCGAATCAAAGGCTTTTTCATAATCGATAAAAGCCATGCACAATGGAAGTTCATATTCCCTCGCTCTTTCAATTAGTTCTCTCAGCACGTGGATATGATCTATTGTGCTGTAGCCACTCCTGAATCCAGCTTGTTCTCTCGGTTGAGCCATGTCCAGTGTTACCTTCAAGCGGTGTGAAAGAACTTTAGTGAAGATTTTATAAACTACTGATAGGAGGCTGATAGGTCTGTAGTTTCCGAGATCCTCAATGTCACCTTTCTTATGTAGCAGGATCATTGTAGCGGTGTTCCAATCCTCAGGAATCTTTCCTTCATTAAGGCATCGAGTGAAAATTTGGGCGAGTACTGTTTCGATTTCTCCACTTGCTTCTTGTATGATGTCTACAGTAATTCCATCTTCTCCTGGAGCTTTTCCTCGCTTCATGTTCTTGATTGCATGTGCAACTTCTGCTGGAAGGACTGGAGGAACTCTGGTACTGGTATCTTTCATGATGTCTGGAGTGCATATATCATCCCTTTCATATAATTTGGAGTAGAAATCTTTCACTCTTGTCAAAATTTCGCCTCTATTTCTTGTTACAGAACCATCTTCTTTTCTCAGTGCCATAATCTGTTTTCTTCCCTTACTGAGATGTCCCTTTGCTATCTTTAGGCTTTGGTTGTTTTCAATTGCTTTCCTCACTAGTTCACAGTTGAATTTTCTTACGTCTTCAGTGATACTTTTTCTTACTGTCTTGCATAGCTCTATATATTCCACTTTGGAAGTCACATCTTCTTTAGTTGTCCTCATCTCTCTTCTTTTTTGCATCAACATTTTGGTTTTTCCTGATAATTTGTTCACATGCAACTTGTTCTTAGACCCAGCTAATTTTGTTGCTGTTTCCATAAGAGCTTTGGTTACTTTTCTGTTAACTTCAGAGATGTCCACTTCTTCCGCTGTTAGGCCTTCTAAAGCAGAAAACCTGTTCTTAAGTTCTAACTTGAAGGTATTATGGTGTTTTTTAAGGTTGGTTATGTCAATAGATTTTGTTTGTCTTATGAGCTTGCCACGTTCAAGTTTAGTGTTGAGGTGCATCTTACATCTCACCAATCTATGGTCACTACCTGTGTTGAACTTGTTTAGCACACTGCAGTCTTCTATGACGAATTTTTTGTTACACATAATAAAATCAATTTCACTTGTCGTCCCATTTGGATGTCTCCATGTCCATTTCCTGTGTGGCTTTTTCTTGAAGAAGGAGTTCAAGATGAAAAACCCTTCTGCCTCTGCAAACTCAACGAGAGTATTTCCACGCTGGTTTCTGTTGCCGTGACCGAATTTACATACTGAAGTTTCATTCTGTTGCCGTTGCCCTATTTTTGCATTGAAATCTCCCATAATTATTTTCAAGTGCTGCTTGCCTTTATTATTTAGATGACAAATTTCCTCATAAAATTCTTCAATTTCTTCTTCAGGATGACTTGTGGTGGGTGTATAAGTTTGAATAATCTGAGCCTGGTATCTTTTCGAGAGTTGGATAACAAGTCGTGCAGCTCTGTCAGAGGAACTTTCAACTTCTACAACTTTATCCTTCAGTTTCTTGTTTATTATAAATCCAACACCACTAGTTCTGCCAGTATCTGTCCCACGATAGTAGAAGAGATGTCCACTTTTCAGTTCAATGAGATCTTCTCCTTTTCTCCTTACCTCACTTAGCCCGACGATGTCCCACTTGATCCTTTGTAGTTCCTCTTCCAATTCAAGAAGCCTTGAATCAGAAGATAGGGAGCGTCCATTGTAAGTAGCCAAGGTCAGCATCAGATGGCAGCCTAGTCCGGTCCTCCGGGGATTCTTAGCACCCTCTGCCTTCATGTCGCACTGGCCGCTGCCTTGGCCAGGTACATTCCAGCTGCCGGAGACTGAGGGCCAAGATTTAAGTTGTGGAATCATTTTGGAGGGGTTTGGCCATAACTCACCACGCTGGCCAAGCGGGTTGGTACCAACGTGAATCTCGACTCATCAGTCCAGGCAACATTTTTCCACATCTCTAGGGTCCAGTGGCGATGTTCCCGCACCCATGCTAATCTTTGCACCCTGTTATGTGCGGTCAGCAGCGGTACCCTCGTGAGACGATGGCTTCTGTACCCCATAGCGAGGAGATGGTTCTGGATGGTGTGGCTGCTTACACGTCTTTGTGCACCAGCGTTAAATTGCCGAGTGATTTCTTGCACTGTGGCCCGTCTATCCGCTGTTACAATGTGAGCTAGCCGACGATGACCCCGCTCATCCACACGCTGTTGTCCACGGCAGTTGGCCTTTGCAGGGATGATTTTGCCGGATTCGATGTACTCACAGTGCACCCGTGACACAGTGGCTCGTGAATATCCCAGGGCTTGCGCGACTTCCGAGATGGAGTGACCCATTCGTCGGGCCCCGACAATTTGCCCACGATCAAATGCGCTTAGATCCTTCGTCTTACCCATACTGCGTCCGACTCTTACTGATTCCCGTCGGATCACTCCTTATATTGTCGGATCGCTGCATACGTCATGTCGTTTCCGTTTACAGGGCCGCCCACAGCACCACATTTGCGGAACGCCAGCTGTCTCTAATTCAATTGCTTTTCAGTGTATATGTGTTACAAATATTATTTTCATCACTTACCTTATTAACTTGAGTGAAAACTTCTTTAAAGTTTTCCAAACTCGCACTCACTGTGACGACAAAACCAACATGGAGGCACAACACAACATCTGCCTCCTTCGAATGACTTGATGACGAAGACGCATGCGCCGTTTCCTTCGCTGCCCCAAAATGTGGTGCAAGATAACGCCGTTCCGGCTGCTTTTGGTAATTTTCGCGAAAACTTGGTGCAAGTCAAGCGTTTTATTGCACCACATTATGGTGCAAGTGTGGAAATCGCACCAGATCATGGTGTAAGTAGCAGATGCTGCGCGATATTGCGGTGCAACGTTGAACTGAAATTTTTTATCAGTGATACTTATTCCTGTCACTTAAGCTGAAAAAATTCTCTTAGTAAGCATCTCATCACTCATTCTATCAACATGGCAAACCACCAAAGAATACTCAAGAAACACATATAGCGTATTAAATCTGTTTATTTTTATGGCGTAATAAGCACAAAGATTCGCCAAGCTTTTGCACTCCACTGGGAGGTTTTTCAAGGCAATGGTAGATATAAAAATGCATTTATGTATTTTTTAGCATTTTCATGTTTACCATTGCCTTGATTAAGCCTCCAAGTGGAGTGCAAAAGCTTGGCGAATCTTTGTGCTTATTACGCCATAAAAATAAACAGATTTAATACGCTATATGCGTTTATTGAGTATTCACATTGTGGTGTATTAAAAATAACGCCACCAAAGAATATTACTCTCCACCTTACTAATAACATTCTGCTTCACATTACACAACTGCAACACATCTTCTTTCCTCACAATATAAAATACAAGCGTAAAAATGTATTTCTTTCAGTAAAATTTTTCACTTGCCGGAATGTTCATGATGAAAATTTCAACTTAGGGATTCAATTTTAGAAACAGAAATAAAAGCTTCTGAAACTTTTTTCTTTTTTTACTTATCGAACAATATTGTTTTACGCTAGTTTAGTTCTTAAAAATGATCGCGGTCCCTTCATTAAAATTTGCTTCTAAGATTTCGTTGGCTTCATCAATGTACAAAAAAAAGGAAGGTAGGGAGAAAGAAATAAAAAGGACTTATGAACCCCCTCCTCACGGAGGGATCATACACTAGTTAATTATTATGAAAATTTATAACAGGGCAGGTCCCTGTGAAACTTACTGAAAAAGTTCATTTAGCCGTCATGTTGGGTAATGAGTCCCCAGAGTATACAAATAGATTTCAGCAGTAGACATTTTGTACTGCAACGGTTTTCAGCAAATGGACATTTTGTACTGCAACGGTTTTCAGTAGTGACAGCTTTTAAATAAAGTAATGTCCAGCATTAACGACTTTGCAGTAAAACAGTGTACATAAATAGTTAATTCGTATTGAAATGGGGTGTTACACATGAATCAAAGTAATTTACAAAATAATGCTTTAGCGTTCGGGCTGCCCGATGCGACAAGACATTTATTGATGCTTTCCCTCCTGCCGCAGCTTTTTTTTTTTTTTTTGCATGGTGGATTGTAGGGTTTTACAGCCTCATACAATATAAATTAAAATTCGCGGGCGCCCATTTACGATTAATTGTAACAACACTCTACATTGAAGTGAACACCTCCCTAATACCGCGTTGGTCCTCCTCGCGTTCGGATAACGACAGCAACGCGAAGGGGCGTGGACTCTACGAACTCTCTGTAGTATAGTGGAGACATTGCACGCCCTGAAGAGCGTCCCACAATTCCGTAATATTCGCCGGTGAAGGATTACTGGCATTGACGGCACGTTGAACAGCATCCCAAATGCGTTCGATGGCGTTTAAATCCGGCGAACGAGGGGGTCAAGTCAAAATGCCAAACTCCGTGGAATGTTCATACTGCCATAATCGGGAGACTGTGGACGTGTGCGGTGGCGCATTGTCGTTCTGAAAGAGGTCGCACCCGTCAGAGTGGTTCATTGACATGAATGGGTGCAAATGATCCCCAAGGATGGTTACGTATTCTCCACCGGTCGGAGCGGTCTGCAGACGTATGAGAGATCCTAATGCATGTGAAGTAAAAACACCCCATACCATAACAGAGCCACTGCCGGCCTGCACTGTCCCTTCTAGACATGGGGGATCCATTGTCTCGTAGGGTTGTCGCCACATACGGAGTGTGCCATCTGTCCGAAGCTGCTGGTACGGCTATTCGTCGGAGCAGGCTACACGTTTCCAGTCATCTAGCGTCCAATAGCGGTGTTCCCGAACCCAGGCGAGGCACACCGTGTCTTCCAGATTCGCCAATTCTTGTTTCGCCTACGTCGAAAGTTAATGGGTTCCACCATTTCAGGTGAGGAAAGAATTCTTGATTCGCCTATTCTTGTCTCGCCTAAAACTTTCACCTGCTAAAGGAGAGGGATTCACCTTTAGCAAGCTTCCTTTTCACCTATTCTTGTTTTGCATATTCCTGCTACGTAGAAAGTTAATGAGGCGAGAGAATGCTATTACATTATTTCGCTTAAGCTTTGACGGAGTAATTTAAAAAAAAGATACATCTTTACCTCCTGTGATTTTTTTTTTTTTATCGAAACACTGAATCTTCCGCGCTAAAAAAAAAAAAAAAGCTAGTTTTCACCCCTGGGGTTCGAAGCTAGTTTTATTTCTTTAATCAAAAAAACAAAGCCAGGTAGAAAACAAAGTTGTGTAAAACATTTATAATAAAAAAAGGGGGGAGGGGGAGATGCTATTACATTATTTCGCCTATGCTTTGACGGAGTGATTTTAAAAATGATATACATCTTTACCTCCCGTGAATTTTTTTTTTTTTATCGAAACACCAAATCTTTCGTGCGTTAATATAAGAAACATCAAATGCTGAGTACAAAGTAAAATACAAAAGGTATATTCGTCAGCGTGATTAAGGTATTAAATGTGTCGTCCAATCAAAATCGTGAGAAACTGTAGTGAGGGCTGGAACAGGGGTTATGTGGGTGAAAGCTGGAATTCAAGAAAACGTTGATAATGAAAAGGTAAAGAAGATTAAAGGGTAGACGAATGTTGGTGCAAATATATGGAATAAAATGTGTTTTGAATTTGATATCATCTGCATTCATGCGCTCTAAAGCCAAAATTGTACATCGTAAAAAAAAAAAAAAAAGAAATGAAGGATCATTATTCGTATATTTCAAGCTTCCCAATGCAAAACGAATTTTTCAAATCGGACTAATAGTTGCAGAGATATGGTGTCTACAGGCGGACGGACGGACAAACCGATAACATAAGCGCGATCTTTTTTTACAAAAGACGTGCAAAAAATTCACGGAAGGTTCAGATATATCTTTTTTAAAAATTACTCCGTCAAAGCTTATGCGAAACAATGTAATAGTACCTCCCCCCCCCTTTTTGTTTTAATTATAAATGCTTTGCACAACTTTGTTTTCTACCTGGCTTTTTTTTTTCTTTTTTTGGATTAAAGAAAAAAAAATACTAGCTTCGAACCTAAGGATGAAAACTAGCTTGTTGTTTCACGGAAAACATTGTCCTTTTTTTTTTTTTTTTTTAAACGCACGAAAGATTTAGTGCTCCAAGTGAATCCCTACCCTCTAGCAGGTGAAAGTTTTAGGGGATACAGGAATAGGCGAATTAAGAATTATTTGCTTGCTTAAAATGGCGGAACCCATTAACTTTCGACGTAGCAGGAATAGGCGAAACAAGAATAGGCGAATCAAGAGGATTGCTCCAGGTGAATCTTTCCCCTCTAGCAGGTAAAAGTTTTAGGCGAGACAGGAATAAGCGAATCAAAAATTATTTTCTTGCCTGAAATGGTGGAACCCATTAACCTTCGACGTCGCAGGAATAGGTGAAACAAGAATAGCCGAATCAAGAGGTTTGCTCCAGGTGAAAGTTTCAGGCGAGACAGGAATAGGTGAATCAAGAATTCTTTGCTTGGCCAAAATGGCGGAACCCATTAACTTTTGACGTAGCAGGAATAGGCGAGACAGGAATAGGCGAATCAAGAATTATTTCCTCGCCTAAAATGGTGGAACCCATTAACTTTCGACGTAGCAGGAATTGGCGAATCAAGAGGTTTGCTCCAGGTAAATCCGTCATAAAGGTACGTATGAAGACATAAAGTGATCCAAATATCGCAAGACTTTCGACTCACTCTCTGTATTTCTTGGAGAGGGCAAGTTCCTCCACCCCCACTCCCCACCCCCTCCATATGGACACCTGTGTTCTGAAATGTTGTGCGAGCACAAAATTTAAAACTAATTTCAAACGGATAACAATGTATAGATGCTTTTCTGTTCGCGCTTTTCGTGTTAACGTTAAGTATAATATCGAATGTTAATTTCTGTATGGGAGAATTGCATAAAGATCACTACTGAGTTGGATTTGATATAAGATTACGCACACATAACCTACTTGAATTGCATTTCGTGTTGTCTTTGAAATAAATAATTACTTTTTTTATTCTGTGGACTTTCAGGGCCGACTATTACAGGAAAGGTGGGAAGGCGATGCTTCCAGTTAAATGGATGCCTCCTGAAGCCTTCCTTGACGGCATTTTCACTTCAAAAACAGATGTATGGTAAGGTCACTTCTTTCAGTAATTTTCTTAAGGTGGAATTCTGAGCGTCATATCTTTCATTAAGAACTGAAACCAGTTTACCCCACTGCACAAAACAGTACCTTTTGTTACTGCCCCATTGATTCTATTTATCTGACACCAGTGGAGATTCCACAGCCCCACTAAAGCAGATTTTCATTTATTGAATGACCAAGTTCGTAAATAATTAATGTAACTATTTTTCTTAATTTAATAAAAAGTGCTCAAATTTTGTAAAATGATTTATAAGAGTTGAAATTCGTTGAGAATTGGAAGATAAAATCTTCTTTTTCTAGCTTCATCAGATAGAACAAAAACTAGAGTTCCAGAAGCAGGAAAAGCTCATAGCCGAAGTGGAGCAATGCGTATGCTTTGTTCTGCTATTTAGTATTGCTTGATACGATTCGTAATTGCAAACAATGAAGGTTACCTATGTGGACTGGGCCATATACAAAAAAGTGTAAATTCCCAATTGCAATTAATTCCGTTTTGTTTCGATTGGTTTCATTGTTGTTGTCCATTTCCAACACTTCCCGTTTTACTACTTGCGTAAGTCAAAAACATAAAATATCTCGAAACGAGACGGAAAGAAGTGAAGTTGGGAATCTTTACAGGTTTTTCTTTACAGCTCAGTCGAAATACGCATTTCGGCTTTGTCACCCATATCTCACACACACACACACACACACACACACACACACTTCATCTTCTACCCCACACGTACATAGTATACAGAGTGATTATAAATTAGTGGGGCAAAAAAGAAAACTTTAATGTGCATAGTTATAAGGATGCATATGATAAGTAGGAATAATATATAGTTAAACACACCAAATTTACCTTTTTTCACAAATTCTCGATGTTGCTTCCCTTGGTTACTCTGCAAATGTCCCATCCCTAAATTAGTTTTTCCCACATTGCTGTCAGCGTGTCTGCATCGACCAATGCGATGCAGCGGTGATTCTTGATTTCAGGGGCTTAGGAAGCGGCGGAAGGTAAACCTGATCTTTAACGAAATCCCATAAACCGAAATCTAGGTGTGTTATGTCCGGTGATTGGGAAGGGGGCATGTAATTGGGCCGCCACGACCAATTCTAATTAGGACTTCAGTATCGAGGTAAGAAGTGACGTCTTTGTGGTGGTGAGGAGGCGCCCCGACCCGTCTTGCTGGTAAATGAAACCTCCTTCCATTGTTTCCTTAGGGATTGGCATTAAATAAATCTGAAGCATGTCAAGGTATGTGATTCCGGTAATAGTTCTTTCAACAAAGAAAAATGGGCCAAAAATGGAAGCACAACTCACGGCACAAAAAACGCTTACTGTCCCTTTCATGTTCCAAGATGGTATGGAGATTTTCTGATCCCCAAACCCTCACATTGTGTCCATTCACTTTGCCATTTAAGTGAAAGGTCGCCTCGTCACTGAACACCAACTTCGGCAAGAAATCGTTATCAGCTTCCATGCGATTTTTTTATTTTTTTTTTTTTTATTGGAGGTTTAACGACCACCGTGAGCAGCTCAATGGGTTAAAAGCAGTCGCCCATCCCTAATTTAGAGTCACTGGTTCCAGGGAAGGGAAAGAGCCAGTGCCGTAAGACAAACACAACATCCATGCCTCACCGGGATTCGAACCCGGACCCCTTTCGGACGAATGATCAGAGGCCATCGCTTAGACCCCTGCGCCACCGGGGCGGCTCCATGCGATTTAACATGTCACTGCAAAAATCTGCTCTCTGCTTCCTGTCGCCATTATTCAGAGCTTGAACGAGCTGCGATTTGTAAGGCCCAAATTTCAGACGTTTCCGCAGTACTTTTGTCATTGTTGATTTTGGAACTCCAAGCTCCAGTCTTGCTCGTGCCGTCGATTTACAGGAGCCCCAGTAGCACACTGACATTGGCCAACGGTTGACCCAATGATATTTTTGCGTCGGCAGCGTTGGGCGAAGGTTGTGTTGTTTATCAAAGATTGGCCAACGGTTTTTCTAACCACACATGACCAACCATTTATCAACAAATGACCACTTAACGGTTGTCCGATGGTTGTCCGATGGGTGTCCAAACACACATGACCAACCATGGTTGTCCAAGAACACATGATCACATTGGAAAACTGTTTGCAACAGTTTTCCAATGTAGGTCCAACCGTTGAACCAACACATATCCAATTGTTGGCCGTCGAGTCGCCGAGTCGCTGGGCCGACCGTTGAAAGCCCACGGTTGGTCCAACATAATATTGCTACCTGGGAGCTTCGCAGAAATGCTGCTCGCACTGCATCCACTGTCTCCTCGGGAATTCCAAGTCTGCCTTGGCCGCTGTTTCGATGAGCCACACATCCAGTCTCGGTAAATCGTTTGCACCATTCTACAACTGTGTCCCTTTTTGGTGCAGTTTTCCCTTGTTCTCGGCAAAAATGTGGTTGCACTTGTGTTGCTGAATGCGTCTCGTGAAACCACAGGCAACATTTCGGTTTTTTCCGCGCCGCTGAACGTCGCCATCGTATCGGAAAGAATGAAACAATGGTGATGGGAGCAACCGCGCGTTCTCTGCTGGCGATACGTGACCTTGCATGACTCAGCGCCATCTGTCCACAAAAAAGGTCCGCAAAGGGTAAACTTGGTGTGTTTAACTATATATTATTCGTATTTATTATCACATGCATCCGTATACCTATGCACAGTAAAGTTTTATTTTTGCCCAACTAATTTATAACCACCCTGTATATACATGTAGGTTACGTATATAAACTATAACTGATGGTTGCTCATTTAAGGGGAACTTCAAGAGAAATTCTATCCTATATCTGTAATGTAAATTCTTTTGTACACATTTTCTCGAAGACTATTGCTTTGCTGTGTTTAAAATTTTGAGCACAAATAAAAACGGCCCATAGCTAATATATGCCACAGTTATTATTCCGAAAACTTTGTTAGAATTTTTGTTTAAATTCACTTTATCTGACTCGAAAATACTCCAATTTGACGCTAGATGGCGCGAGAACTTAGCTTGGCAGTGTTTCTGTGTGGAAGAAACGAAATCTCTCATTTCTGTCTGATTTTCCTAATTATCTGGGCCAAATAAAAATAATTGAATTGGAGCAAAAGTGAGATTGGAATCTTTTCTTCTATAGATCATCTTAAATCCTACTGTACGTTCATTTTTTGAAGACAAAATGAGTACATTAGCAGAGAACCCCTAATTTTGAGCTATGGAAACTCCGCCCACTTACTGAACTCCACCTCTAAACCCCATTGATTAAAACGTAACAGTGCGTATTTTGTCTTTCCATTCTCACTGCGTTTCTTGACTTATTCAGTGACCTCATAAATTTTCTAAAATTTTCGACCAGTTGTGGTTTAAGTAAGTGATTTTTAACTGAAAAGTTCTTATCAGAACTCCTCCTGGTCAAACTATTAGAGCAGTAAATGCCAACGTCACAGGCGAATCCAATTTCCTTAGAGAGCCAGTCATAATTTTCAGCACCATTTATCGGATAAGTCTGACCCTCAGCAGCCCAGACGTCCACCTTAAGCAAAGAGATCTCATTATTTTTTTTTTTTTGTTTCTTTTAGATCAAGCAGATGAAATTCGCCACAAGATCTAGGTAGTATTCAGACAATAAAACTTTCAAACGGGCAGCAGACAGTTGATATTAATATTTCTATGAATACGATAGGTAGACGATACTTTTGTTCTCTGGAAGTGTAAAAATTCTGAAATTCCAAAATCAGTCGAATTTATCCTTTGATCCTCACATCCAATTCAGCTATTGGATTCAAACCAATGGTTTCCCACTCTCCCTTCACGTCCTGGGTTCAAACTCCGAAAGATCTCTCGTAAGTACAATTTACCAGCCTTCCGCTGCTTCTTTCCTTCTACATGTGAAACCCAATCGCCGTCGGCAGCAAAAACTCAGCTCTTTTTACAGTTACATACAGTGTGCGATACATAAGGGTATATTTTCAGATGAAGACTGAAAAAAGAATTTGATTTCCTTAAAATCATTGCAGGACAAAGGCCCGTCTATTACAGATAAGGCTCTTAAAAAATACTGGGCTCTACGTTAATTCCTACTGAGCGCCCACTACGAGAGAATTTTGCCATCATTCCGTTTTCCAGTGACTTTGCCTTCAAAACATCAAAAATTTTCAAACTTTTAATCTCAAAGTGATATTTAAACCTACAAACCGAAAGAACATTTTTGGATCAAAGAATCGCGTTGAAGATATAAATTCGTGGGGAAGTTATCAAGTTCCATGTAAAAGTGGTCTTTCGTATATAGGACAGACCTGTAGGGCCTTGCGTTACCGATTGAAGGAAAATAAGACATGTACAGAAACGGGATCTAAAAAAGTCGTCGATGGTTAAATACTGTCTTGAAAAGAATCCTAGCTTTCTCTTTGAAGAAGCGAAACTTATTGACGAGCCTGATTCAACCACCAAACTTAGTATTTTGGAAGCTTTCCACATAAATAACATAATTATTCGCACTTTGTCAACGACATTGCAGCCACTCCCTTTTCATCAAGCGCGTGCGAGTAGCTGACAGAAACCCAAGACCATCAACACCGTTGATGATGCCACATACGATTTGAATATTTATGGAGCATTCCTCCTGAAGAAGGAGAGCCAAAGCACAGCGAAACCTTGGTCAACAAGAAAAATGGAAAAATTATGAATAAACGTTGTTTTTCTTATAGTTCATACGAAGTCATTCCCTAAAGATTTATTTTAATATATTCATTCATTCATGAAGGCCCTAAATTTATATTACTAAAAATCTGAGGGAGAAGATTTATTTTCGGACTATTTAGCATCGAAAAACTACCTCAAGTAATTAAAATCGTATTTCTAATGAATCTCATGTGTTTAACATTTCCGACATCGCTAGAAACTTTAATCACAACTGGAAGCGATAACTCAGTTTCCCTGTATATGCTTTATATCCAACTAAAAGTTTGGAAGGAGCGAATTTGTCCAAGAGTGACTTGTCTGCAAACAAAGATCTTCGCTCTTTCCACGTTTATAAGTGAGTCATGGAAAAATTCTCATTGCCGCCACCAGTAGTCGAACCCAGGGTCTTCCAATTACGCGCCGGATATGCTTCCGCTGCACCACAGCGGCCTTGAATTCCTCCAGACTCACACACGCTAACTGCCAAGCCAAGTTGGCAGTTTGCTTCTTGGAGCCCCACACAATGCTGGGGATTCACCAAAGATGGTAAGCAGCAACTGAAGAAGGCGAATGAATAATTAATACAGGCATTTAACGTGGACCAGGAACATCAAACATAGATCTTCGCTCTTTCCACGATTATAAATGAGTCACGGAAAAATTCTAATTGGCCGCCACCGGGAGTCGAACCCAGGGTCTTTCAGTTACGCGCCGGATATGCTTCTGCTATACCACAGCGGCCTCGAATTCCTCCAGACTCACACACTCTAACTGCCAAGCTAATTTGGCAGGTCTTATAGGAGACGAATTTACGCAGCACTCGTACCGTTAAGTAAGAATAACATTTTGGAACTATTGGCTTCTACTGTTTCAGAAGGTAATTCGCAGATACAGAAATAAATGGCTTAGTAGTCAACTGACGAAATGTTTCGCAGACAGCGTGCAATGCAACCTGAGAGAGACTTTAAGGGCAGATTACGAGCTTTGGTCATACATGCATCCAATCTTCGCTATTCACGGAGGTTAAGTTTCTTGAAACCCCGGTAAATACGGAAATCCGCGAATGCAGAACCATTGATCCCATGTGGGGAAGGGGTTAGGTTCGGGCAGGATCCTGTTCTCTGTACACCTTTGCAACAGACCACCGTAAATTCATCATTTCGTGCATCCTTCTTGTAAAATACAGCTTATTTATCATGCTGTGCTTTTTTTACTCTTTCCAACCGTAGGTTGAAGAAGCGTATCTCTTCTTCACCCCCTCATCTTCCATGCTTCGCCTATCCTTCTTGGCTCTGAGTCGGAGTTGTAACCGTCGAAGATCTCGTAACCTCAGACCTGTCATGGCGACCCTACGCCAGCCTCCCTCCCCCCCCCCCTTTTCTTCTTCCACCCTCCTCTCGCTCTGTCTATGACTCCCTACTCTCTACCATCATTGCTAAGTTCCCTCATCTCGCAACCCTCACCGGCCTAACCTCTGTTCCTTTCGCCTCCCTTCCCCTTTCCTTTCTTTCTTTCAGTCGGCAGATCCACACTTCCACTCTCCTCTCTTTCAACCTCAGTTCTCCATCGGTTCCTTTTAAAATCCCGCTCTCCTTTTCCCCTCCACATCCCTGATGTATCCCAATCCTCTCTCAGCGCTGTCTGGTCTGCCGCCATTTCTTCTCTTTCAGCTCCTCTTGAAATAAACACTCACTGCCTTTTTCTCCACCGCCGTCTTCCCGTTCCATCCATCCTCCACCGCATAACCATTCTTGACTCACCTCTTTGCCCCTTCTGTGCTCAAGAAGCTGATGTCTCTCACGTTTATCTACACTGTGTCATCCTTCTTCCACTATACTCCATCTTGCATTTTACATAGCTCAACGTTCAGCCACAACTGATCTTTCTTTCGATGCCTACAAGACACTCCTCCTGCAGGTCTCTCCTCCAGTCAAGCTTCCACCCATCTGCTCATATATTTTCATCATGGTGAAACACGTCATCTACGTATTTCATCAGCGCTGCCGAGATATCTCATCTTCTTATACCATCCACCAAGCTTCTGTGGTACTGCTGTGCCAGTTTCGGGAGCGTCTCCTCTCAAGACTTCGTCTAGAGAACCTTGTGGCCTTGCCCAACAGAGAGAGCAACATTTCCGTTCCACCTGGTCTCCGGCCGCCTCCTGGTTCGCCGGCATGCCAGCTACGTTGCAACTGACTGTCGACACCTCATAACCTCGATTCTCCTAACTCTGTTGAACTTCAGTTCAACGTGCATGCTCACCATTGGTTTTTGGAATCAAACTTCAACATAAAGCTTATATCTTCTAACAAATGTGAATATAATATACACCATGCTGTACAAATGTATATAGTCTTACTTGTCTTCCCTATGATTATCATAATTTCTCCAAGTACTAAGACTTCCTAATTCTGTTTGCCTTAGGTTTCACATTGTCTACTTTGTCATCTACAATTCTCCTTTTGAACAGTGCTTCATTATTATATTCTCGTTCTGTTATTTGTCAGCACTAAAATGTACTTATGCTCCGAGACGAAATGTTCCGACAGTCTGTTTTATTGTTCTTGTGCAAAATGTGTGCACCCCTTACCACGAGGCTCCTTTGTGAATCAATACACCGTGCTGTATATAATGTACATACAATTTTAGAGTTTGTATATTTTACCGTACAATATATGTATCAGGACGCCCATGTTCGCCTCCTGAACCCAACCTTGTTAATAAAATTGTGTTGAACTGAAGAAGCGTATATGCTCCAGCTTTGTCCGTCCGTCCGTCTGTCCGCACGATAACTCGCGTAAAAATGGTTCGATTTCGATGAAATTTTAGTATGTCGTAGAGGTCCACCTGGCGATGAACCCTATTGAAAATGCGTGAAGTGGGTTCAAATGTCAGGACATAGGAGCGGGATGCATTCCACTGCCCTTATGCGTCGTAACGTGCGTAAAAATGGTTCGATTTCGATAAAATTTTAGTATGTGTAGGGGATCACCTGGAGAGAAACCGTATTGAAAATGGGTGAAATGGGGTCAAAGGTCAGGACATAGGATCGGGATCCATTCTATCGCCCTTATCCCATACTATTAAAAGAGCAATTCTTGTATTTATGTAAATTTTATTTTGAAAACGACTCTAAGGATTTTGATGAAAGTCGTTAACCTACCGTTTTCTGGTACTAGAAATCGATTTAGCTTGATCTCGACTTTGGAAAAATTCGTTTAGTGGGTTAAATAACCACTCCGAATTATAACGTTTTTAGTGTCATGGCTTCTTCCTATTAATGTTTCCCATCGTTAGAAATCTTATGACGTCACACTCTCGTGATTGAGATGTTGGCGCTCGGTCACGCCATCTGCCTCATTACGTCACGCGTTGTGTGTGGATCCTATTATAGTTTTATGACGTCACACTCTTCCGAACAGATGTTCGCGATTCCCATCTGCCTCATTACGTCACGCGTTATGTGCGTATGCTCGTCCGCACGATAACTCGCGTAAAAATGGTTCGATTTCTATGAAATTTTAGTATGTGGTAGGGTACCACCTGGGGACAAATCCTATCGAAAATGGGTGAAATGAGGGTCAAAGATGAGGACAAAGAAGCGGAATCACTTCCATCGCCATTATGCGTCATAACTTGCGTAAAAATGGTTCGATTCGGATGAAATCTTAGTATGTTGTAGGTGCCTGCCTGGGGACAAATTCTGTTGAAAATGGGTGAAATGGGTCAAAGGTTAGGACACAGGAGCGGGATCTATTCCATAGCTTTTATGCATCATAACTTACGTAAAAATACTTCGATTGAGAGAAAACTTTAGCATGTTATTTCGGAGGTATACTGAACCGGTTCTGTTCAATATCATCGAAATGGGATCAAAGGTCAGGGCACATGACCGATATTTATTCCACAGCCATTATCCTCATAACTTGAGTGACAACTTGAGTAATGATTTCAGGTATGTTGGAAAGCGTATCATAATCAATGCATTGCATCATTTTAATAAATTGTTATGCACTGTTTACTTTCTTTCCTTTTTTTTTTTTTGATTGCAAGTTTAACGACCACCGTGAGCAACTCAATGGGATATAAGCAGTCGCGCGTCTCTAATTTAGGGCCACTGGTTCCAGGGAAGGGAGAGAGCTAGTGCCATAAGACAAACACAACATCCATGCTCACTGGGATTAGAACCCGGACCCCTTTCGGACGAATGATCAGAAGCCATCGCTTAGACCATTGCGCCTCAGGGGCGGCGAAGCACCTGTTTCTTTGTTTGTTTGTTTGATTGGAGGTTTAACGTCCACCGTGAGCAACTCAATGGGACATAAGCAGTCGCCCGTTCCTAATTTAGGGTCACTGGTTCCAGGGAAGGGACAGAGCGAGTGTCGTAAGACAAACAGAACATCCATGCCTCATCGGGATTCGAACCCAGACCCCTTTCGGACGAATGTTCAGAAGCCATCGCTAAAACCACTGCACCACCGGGGCGGCGAAGCACTTTTTTGTTTGTTTGTTTGTTTGATTGCAAGTTTAACGACCACCGTGAGCAACTCAATGGGTTATAAGCAGTCGCGCGTCTCTAATTTAGAGCCACTGGTTTCAGGGAAGATAGAGAGCCAGTGCTGTAAGGCAAACACAACATCCATGCTTCACCGGGATTTGAACTCTGACTCCTTTCGGACGAATGGTTAGAGGCCATCGCTTAGACCATTGCGCCACCGGGCTGTTTTCTTTGAAATAGTTATATATGTAAGGCTTAAATTTGAAATCACGTGTAGCACTCCCGTATAAAGGCATAGTGGAGCGTTCCTTGAATGATCTAAAGACAAGCACTTTGGCGCCAGTTTGTGAAAAACATTAAACTTTCCAAAGCAGCACGTGCGCTTTCATGTGCTTTTAGAACAGTCCTGTTTAACTCAATTAGCTGAACAGGTATTTTCTTTAATACTTCAGCAGCTTTGGAAAGTTTAATGTTTTTCATGCCGTATCGGTTCATGAAGCGAGCAAGGCAACCAGCCGAGGAAGCCGTCACGGTTTTCTGGCCCATCGTGACTTGTTTGTAGATCTGCTTGGCTTTAAGGCGGATGTCAGTGGTATCCAAAACACTTTTTCGTTCTACAAACTTAAACGCTTTCTGATTTTTTCATTGCGTCATTACGAACCACATATGTAAATTTTACCGTTTCTGGTACCGATTCACGATTAGCTCTACGTGTATCTTTTTCCTTTTGTCTGATCGACCAGAAGGTGGATTCATTTGTAACCTTGGCATCCATATTTATCAGAAGTGAAGTTCAGTAGCCCTTTTAGAGATAGTGAACTGTAATCATTTTTCTTCAATTCCCGCCATTTTTATGAGATGGGCAACGGGTAAAGTAGCTCTCTTTCTCAGCATCGCAACAGACCGGGTGTTAGATTTATGGTTTCGTGGATGTGAGAAGAGGAGAACAGGACGTTATTGCATTTCAGCCGTCCCATACAAAGGGGGAGGTTGTTACGTGGACAAATTTCCTGCGAGGAAGTAAGAAAAGTGGACCGCAGAGAAGCAATTAAGAAACTTTGAGTTTTCCGAGAGAAGTCATTTTAAGGAGTGTCCGTACTTCCTGGGAAAGAGTGGACTTCACTCATCGGCACGGGACGCCTTTTAGGGGCTTTTCTGAGAAGATGACGTGGGACTCGGTTGCTAGGATTGGAGGGATTAGGAAGCGAGAGAGGGGAGATGTGAAATCTAGCCGGTCGGTGGGCGTTAGAAAAGTTGCGAGGAATCGAGAGAGAACGAGAAGGTACGAGGCAAAAACTGGCCGGGAGAAAAAGGGGCAATCAGCGTGCTGAGATTATAGAGAAGGAGATCCGACGTGTTAATAAGTTAATGAAAGAAGTGAAAATGATGGACAAAAGCTTGGAGACATTCCCCACGACATTTGAATAAATATCTTCCTCACTGCAAGAGCAAAGTTTAACTTCAGTCGATTTTTTTATAGTTTGTATTTTATTTATCTGCTCCAGTTGGGAAAAATACGAGTCAACCCCCCCCCCCCCCCCGATACATAACTTACTGCAAACGAAGCATCAAACGAACCCTTCACACAGGGCGCTGTAATATCACTCAGCACCAAACCCTGTAACACATTCACACCGAATTCGCGGCGGATGGATGATACAGACATCCCAGAACGAAGTTTATCTAACACACGTACTTTATCACTGAGACTTATCACAGCTTCCTTGCTCTTACGCACGGAACGCGCCAAGCGGGATTTCAAGGAACGCGCAGCAACAGGATGCCGGGTTCCGAAGGGCGACAGGAAGAGCCAATCATAGTTTACTATGAATAAATTAATATCAGAGATTTGGGAGAAGTTAAGAAATACGTTTTATTCTGAAAAATCGTGATGCTACTTGGCACTTTATTTTTTGTAAAAATAATTCATTATACATTCAGCAGACAAAGCATTAGAGATAGGGTTGATGGACAGTTGACATTAGCATTCCCCGCGCAGAGTGGAAAAGACCCCCAAATCAAACCCAAACGGTAAATAGGCGGGCAGCAGGGCCTTTCCAACAGTCCATCGCAATCTACGAACATGGGGAAATGTAGTGATCTTAGCGACTTTGATCGTGGACGCATTGTAGGCCCAAGACAGGTAAGTTACACTATCGCTCAAGTGGTAAGAACCCTAGTGTCCCCGAGGACAATCTTATCAAGAGTGTCCGCGAGTGTACCATCGATGGAAGTACCACCGCACAGAGAGCAAGTGGTGGTCTACCATACGCCATTGATGACTGGGGTCGACGTATATTATCCAGGATCGTCCCGACCGACCTACGGCTTGGCGAAGGCGGCGTTGGTTTTCTTTTTCTGTTTTTTATTTTGTGATCATGTTGCCTTACAATAATTTTTTTTTTTTTTTTTGCGATCATCTTCCCTGAAGAGAATCAGTTTTATTTGTTTTTATTTTCCTTATTTTGTGATTATGTTGCCTTACAAGAATCATTTTTTTTGTGATCATCTTAATCATTTCTTTTTTCTTTTTTGTGATCATCTTCCCTGACATTTCCCTTTTTCTGTGTGATCATGTTGACTTAGAAGAAACATTTTGGGTTTTTTCGTGATAATCTTTTTTTTTTTTTTTTTTTTTTTTGGTTGGAGGTTTAACGACCACCGTGAGCAACTCAATGGGCTATAAGCAGTCGCCCGTCCCTAATTTAGGGTCACTGGTTCCAGGGAAGGAAGAGAGCCAGTACCGTAAGACAAACACAACATCCATGCCTGACCGGGATTCGAACCCGGACCCCTTACGGACGAATGATCAGAGGCCAGCGCCTTAGACCACTGCGCCACCGGGGGCGGCTGTGATAATCTTCCCTGACGATAATCATTTTTTCTTTTTTTTTTGGGGGGGGGTCATGTTGCCTTACAAGAATCATTTTGTTTTGTTTTTAATTGTGATCACCTTCCTTGACGATAATAATTTTCCTTTTATGTGTGTGATCATGTTTCCTTACAAGAATTATTTTGTTGTTTGGTGATAATCTTCCCTGATGATAATCATTTTTCCTTTCTCTCTTTTTTATTTCGTGATCATGTTGCCTGACAAGAACCATTTTTTTTTTTAATTGTGATCATCTTCCCTGACGATAACCATTTTCCTTTTCTGTGTGTGATCATGTTGCCTTACAAGAATTATTTCGTTGTTTGGTGATAATCTTCCCTGACGATAACCATTTTCCTTTTCTGTGTGTGATCATGTTGCCTTACAAGAATTATTTTGTTGTTTGGTGATAATCTTCCCTGATGATAATCATTTTTCCTTTCTCTCTTTTTTATTTCGTGATCATGTTGCCTGACAAGAACCATTTTGTTTTTTTAATTGCGATCATCTTCCCTGACGATAACCATTTTCCTTTTCTGTGTGTGATCATATTGCCTTACCAGAATTATTTTGTTGTTTGGTGATAATCTTCCCTGACGATACCCATTTTCCTTTTCTGTGTGTGATCATGTTGCCTTACAAGAATTATTTTGTTGTTTGGTGATAATCTTCCCTGACGATAACCATTTTCCTTTTCTGTGTGTGATCATGTTGCCTTACAAGAATTATTTTGTTGTTTGGTGATAATCTTCCCTGACGATAACCATTTTCCTTTTCTGTGTGTGATCATGTTGCCTTACAAGAATTATTTTGTTGTTTGGTGATAATCTTCCCTGACGATAACCATTTTCCTTTTCTGTGTGTGATCATGTTGCCTTACAAGAATTATTTTGTTGTTTGGTGATAATCTTCCCTGACGATAACCATTTTCCTTTTCTGTGTGTGATCATGTTGCCTTACAAGAATTATTTTGTTGTTTGGTGATAATCTTCCCTGACGATAACCATTTTCCTTTTCTGTGTGTGATCATGTTGCCTTACAAGAATTATTTTGTTGTTTGGTGATAATCTTCCCTGACGATAACCATTTTCCTTTTCTGTGTGTGATCATGTTGCCTTACAAGAATTATTTTGTTGTTTGGTGATAATCTTCCCTGACGATAACCATTTTCCTTTTCTGTGTGTGATCATGTTGCCTTACAAGAATTATTTTGTTGTTTGGTGATAATCTTCCCTGACGATAACCATTTTCCATTTCTGTGTGTGATCATGCTGCCTTACAAGAATTATTTTGTTGTTTGGTGATAATCTTCCCTGACGATAACCAATTTCCTTTTCTATGTGTGATCATGTTGCCTTACAAGAATTATTTTGTTGTTTGGTGATCATCTTCCCTGACGATAACCATTTTCCTTTTCTGTGTGTGATCATGTTGCCTTACAAGAATTATTTTGTTGTTTGGTGATCATCTTCCCTCACGATAACCATTTTCCTTTTCTGTGTGTGATCATGTTGCCTTACAAGAATTATTTTGTTGTTTGGTGATAATCTTCCCTGACGATAACCATTTTCCTTTTCTGTGTGTGATCATGTTGCCTTACAAGAATTATTTTGTTGTTTGGTGATAATCTTCCCTGACGATAACCATTTTCCTTTTCTGTGTGTGATCATGTTGCCTTACAAGAATTATTTTGTTGTTTGGTGATAATCTTCCCTGACGATAACCATTTTCCTTTTCTGTGTGTGATCATGTTGCCTTACAAGAATTATTTTGTTGTTTGGTGATAATCTTCCCTGACGATAACCATTTTCCTTTTCTGTGAGTGATCATGTTGCCTTACAAGAATTATTTTGTTGTTTGGTGATAATCTTCCCTCACGATAACCATTTTCCTTTTCTGTGTGTGATCATGTTGCCTTACAAGAATTATTTTGTTGTTTGGTGATAATCTTCCCTCACGATAACCATTTTCCTTTTATGTGTGTGATCATGTTGCCTTGCAAGAATTATTTTGTTGTTTGGTGATAATCTTCCCTGACGATAACCATTTTCTTTTTCTGTGTGTGATCATGTTGCCTTACAAGAATTATTTTGTTGTTTGGTGATAATCTTCCCTGACGATAACCATTTTCCTTTTCTGTGTGTGATCATGTTGCCTTACAAGAATTATTTTGTTGTTTGGTGATAATCTTCCCTGACGATAACCATTTTCCTTTTCTGTGTGTGATCATGTTGCCTTACAAGAATTATTTTGTTGTTTGGTGATAATCTTCCCTGACGATAACCATTTTCCTTTTCTGTGTGTGATCATGTTGCCTTACAAGAATTATTTTGTTGTTTGGTGATAATCTTCCCTGACGATAACCATTTTCCTTTTCTGTGTGTGATCATGTTGCCTTACAAGAATTATTTTGTTGTTTGGTGATAATCTTCCCTGAAGATAACCATTTTCCTTTTCTGTGTGTGATCATGTTGCCTTACAAGAATTATTTTGTTGTTTGGTGATAATCTTCCCTGACGATAACCATTTTCCTTTTCTGTGTGTGATCATGTTGCCTTACAAGAATTATTTTGTTGTTTGGTGATAATCTTCCCTGACGATAACCATTTTCCTTTTCTGTGTGTGATCATGTTGCCTTACAAGAATTATTTTGTTGTTTGGTGATAATCTTCCCTGACGATAACCATTTTCCTTTTCTGTGTGTGATCATGTTGCCTTACAAGAATTATTCTGTTGTTTGGTGGTAATTATTTTTTCTTTTTCTCTTTTTGATTTTGTGATTATGTTGCCTTACAAGAATCCTTCTTTTGTGTGTGAACGTCTTCCTTGACGACAATCATTTTTTTTTCCTTTTTGTTTTTCGTGATCATGTTGTCGTATAATAATTTCATGTTTCTTTTTTTTTTTTCATGTTGCGAAATAATTATGAATTTTCTTTTTCTTTTTTAGCCATGTTGCCTTGTAGTAATTAATTCTGTGAATCAGCTTTCCATGTAATTTATTTCTTTATTCATGATCATACTACAGTGCAATTATTAATTTTATTTACCTTTAACGTAAGTTTGTGACAACTCGTTTCTTTTATTTTTGTGAATCATGCTATTACACAATGGCATTTTTCTCCTATTCTGTTTATGTTGCTGTACAATACCCAGTTTTCTTTTGTGCTTATGTTGCCATAAAATAATCATTTTCATATCGCTTTCCTAATCATATTACAATAAGATATTCAATTCTATTTCTATTATTATGCATCTTTAATCTCAACAACACCTGAGATGCGCGTACTTTTCAATAAAACATATTTAAGGTGCTGTGTTACTTCGCACTCAATGCAAGTTCAGCTTGAAGGAAATCTATGTACCAATAAATTAACATACACATGTCAGGAGTGTCAAACTATTTGAATGTGAAATATCAGATTTGTGGATTTACTTATTTGCTTTTTATTTCCTTCGTAACTGTGTGCGTCTTTTCAAAGACATCATATTTGGGGACGTAAAGAAAAAAATCGCAGCATGAATTCTGGCATTTCGTCTTGAAGTTTTAAGAAATACCCTGCTGTTCATAATTTAAGGAAATCGAGAAAAGGTGGAAATATCTCATGAAATCCTTCTTGGAATTCAACGAAAGTTTCAGATGATATTTAAAATCACAAACAATAATATTTACATTCGAAATAAAAAGTACATCGGAAATCTTTTCCAATTATGAAATTAAATTTCCAATCAGAGAATATATCGGAATATTTTTCTAATTTTGAAAATTTTATATCACCAAATACATATATTAAAAATTAAACTAATTTAGAAATGAATGAGACTACCTCTAACAGCAATACATCTTTCACATCGATCTGCCATGCTTCAAATAAGGTTACCCAACCATAAAAGGAAAGCAAATACCACTACTCTACAAGAACATTTCTCAGTTTATGAAGTGTACATGCAGGGGGTTGACGACTTTCAAACCACCTTACAAAATCATCGCATGCATGCTCGATCGGATTTAGCTCTGGAAATCTCGTTGACCCATCCATTCTCCATTTGTCTTAATCAAGCCCAGCCAAACGCTCAGCGAAACCATAGTAGATCTTAAAATAAAATATTTAGTTGCGAATAAATGTTGCCAATGTATTCTGTCTCAACATCACAAATATTGTGGCCATAAAAGTATATTAGAATTCCTCCACCACCTGAGCTGTATGTGGATGAGTGTTATCGTATGACTTTTTGGAAGAAAGCTGCGTGTGGATGAACGTTTTCTGGAGGGAACATTTCTCCTGCATTTTTCAATAGCTTTGCGCTTCCTGCGGAATCATCATATGATATTACTATGCTCCTGACAGATCGCTTGAATAGAAGCACAGGGTAAATGTATCTGCACAGTGAATTGTTAAACTCCATTGTAATAATTAAATTATTTGTAACAAATCAAATGTAATATTATGCTTTTCTCAAAGAGCCGTTACCAGTAGCTTTTCTTTGATATTTCCAGGTCGTTTGGCGTTCTGTTATGGGAAGTTATTTCCTTAGGCTACATGCCTTATCCTGGAAGAGGTAATCAGGAAGTCATGCAGCTAGTTACTTCTGGAGGGAGACTGGAACCACCAACTAACTGCCCGAACCCTGTGTGAGATTTGATTTTAAATATATTCTTTTCCTTTATTTCTTTGTTAACAAGCTTAAGATGTTTTGTCAAGGAAGTAGCATTAAATTTAGCGCCCTAATTTTATTTTATTTTTCACTGAAAATAGGCTTTTCGCACATTTTACAAAACAATGTTCCATCCGTTGAAAATACATCAGGACCAAAATTCGTCAGAAATTTATTCAATCTCGTCCCGAGTTTTATATTTTAGGCTTATTAAACAATATCGTGCGGTTACCATTCAACAAAAACAGAAGTACGAGAAATCATCTTTGCGAGTCATGGCAAAAAATAACTCTTAATCTGAATTTGTTGGATTAATCAGAATTTAAAGCTCGATTACGCATACATAAAATTGTAAATAAATTGAGTTTTATTCGGCAGTTTTAGGGATTTGTTTTAACTTATCGTACTACAGACAGCAAATTTGTTTCTCATTTTCATCTATCAAGTACGAAATCTTCATATTCAGACGCATACAGTAGTTCCAATCGCTTGTTCATGAAATGCAAAAAAGGGGGGAAGTGGTCATGTAACCGTTGCGAGGTTCTCCAATGGGCTGTTTACACTAGCCCCCCAAAATGGCAGCCATGACATCTCTGACTTTCCTGACCTCATTTCTACTTCCAATAGCAGTTTGACTACGTGGCCGACTCAACCTTACATCATGTCTATAAATAGCCTTGCCATGCACTGTTTGCCTCTCTCTTGCTAAGAGTTCGGCGCCGCTTTTGATAAACAATTTGTCCGGCTTATGGATTTTAATGAGCAGAAAAATGTCCGTGCTAACCCTTACAAGCGCGGATCCTCATGAGCTTGGGATTCAAGTGCACGTAGTGTTTCGACACATAAAGAAACATTCGCATTGTTAGTGTAGTCGTTTAGTGGAGAGTTCGAGGAGACTAAACATTTCTGTTTTGATTGCAAGTGGATTCGTTAGAGTACCACCATACTGTAATGAGAAGAATGTGGTTCTGTTCAACTGGAAACAAGAAAATTTCACCTTTCTATCAAACAATGTGAGAGTATTTTGACAAGAATGTGTGTGTGTGTGTGTGTGTGTTTGTGTGTGTGTGTGTGATCCTATCGATCTATCAATACATACGCGCACGCGCACACATCATCATCATCATCATCAACAACAACAACAACAACCATTATCAATCCACTGCTGGATGAAGGTCGCCCCAAGTTTCTTCCATAACTGTCTGTCTTGAGCCAGTCTCTTCTATGTCACTCCGACATGCTTTCCAATTTCCCACGTGGTGTCTTTTCCTGTACCTTGGTTTCCCATCCAGCATTTTAATTGTCCAACAGTGATCAGTTCTTCTAGCAGCATATCAGCTTATTGCAGCTTGAAGGTTATCACTGTGATCTTGATGCCACGAACTCTTGTCAGTTCCCTAATCCATATATTGCTCTTCCTATATTTTGTGGTTATACCAAGCATGCATCTCTCCATGCTTCTTTGTGTTATATGTAATCTTTAAATACCTTCCTATCCATAAGTAAGAACTCGAAGATACATTGATTAAATATTTTTAAGACATAAGATAAATTGCTTTTGAAAATTGTATTGCTTCTTCGAAATGATCTCCAACCAAGTTGTATATGCCTATTGCTTTTCTTCTTTGTGACCCTCGTTTGAAATCTGTCGTCCGAGGTAAATGTAGGCATTGGTTACATCTAGATTTGACCCATCAACTTTCAAATCTTCAGTTCTTATAAAATCAATGTACATCAACATTGTTTTTCTTTAAGTTCATTTTCAAACCCGCTTCTTTATTCTTGTCAGCAAGTTCCTGGATCCTACACTGTACATGTGAGTGGGTACTTTGCAAAAATGACTATGTCTTCAGCAAAAGAAGGTGTATTAAACAATATCCATTAATCTTTAGCTCATTGTTTTCCCAGTTCAATGATTGAAAGACATTCTACAATGTAACACTGAAGAGCTTGGGAATATAGTGTCACCTTGTCTCACGTGCTTTACAATTCCTAATTAACTTTGTTTCCTTGTCTTCCCAGTTCAGTGATTGAAATACATTCTACAATGTGGCGCTGAAGAATTTTGGCGATATGGTGGCATCTTGTCTCACTCGCTTGCTAATTCCTAATTAATTTTGTCTCCTTGTCTTCCCAGTTCAATGATTGAAAGACATTATACAATGTGGCAGTGAATAGCCTGGGAGATGTGGTGTCACCTAGTCACACTCGCTTTCCAATTTCTAATTAACCTTGTCTCCTTGTCTTCCCAGTTCAGTGATTGAAAGACATTCTATAATACAATGTGGCACTGAAGAACTTTTGTGATATGGTGTCATCTTGTCTCACTCACTTTCCAGTTCCTAATTAACTTTGTCTTCCCAGTTCAATGATTGAAAAACATTCCACAATATGGCACTGAAGAGCTTGAGAGATATCGTGTCACCTTGTCTCACTCCGTTTTCAATTTGTGTCCTCGAAAAACCTTTACGCTTGTAATTTCACAGATGATTTTATATGTCTTCATTCTTCAATACCGCAAGATTTCACGGACATTACAACTGCCGATGGTTTCACAGAATTAAAAGCGCTTTCGTGATCAATAAAAGCCACGCGTCTTTCAATTAAATCTCTTGGTAGGTGTATGTGACCTATGAGCACTCCTGAATCCAGTTTGTTCCCTTGGTTGAGCCATTGTCCAGTGTTTCTTTCAAGCGATGTCACAGTACCTTAGTGTAGACTTTGTAAACAACTGATAGGAGACTGATGGGTCCGTAGTTCTTGATGTCATCAGTGTCTCCTTTTTTATTTAGCAGGCTTATAGTTAAGCGTTGTGCCGTTTATCAGGAATTTTCCTTTCATTGAGACATCGAGTGAAAACTGTTGATATAATTACTGGGACACATATAAATATATATGTGTATTTGCAAATATAGATAGGTACCAACTCAGAGCTATATCGTATTATCCAGCAACTTCCTAGCTACCGTAAAACAAGTGGAATTGAAGTTGTTTTTGTTTTTTAAGTTGATAGGGCAAATTTAAAGTAACTCTGGTGTTCACATTTTAATATGCGCATAAAACTTCGCTGGACTGCACTTGGATGGAAAAGTACAATTTTCAAGATCGATTTACCATTATGTCTTAAATGAAAATTGTTTAATCAATGCATCCTCCTAGTTCTTACATATGGATCACAGACATGGACCATAAATAAAACAAAAAAGATGACACCGAATTTTCGGGTGTAATAAGCACGTCTTTTGAATCCGTTCTGACGTAAATTAAATTTATCAAAGCTATTCAAAGTTAATGGAACCGGTATGGAAAACAATAGTATCTGACGGAAGAAAGAAGTTTTTCAATGGGGTCTTTAATCCCTCAGATATTGCTGTAAACGGAATGGTGAGCTTACGAACTCTTAGAAACAGAGTTATCGACAAAAATAAGATGTGGCTTTACGTCCCTTGGTGGGAAAACCATGCATTATTTTAGGAAGAAAGTATTCACAAAAGGTTTATCCATATGAGCGGTATCGGTCCAAGAAAATAAATTTTACTCGAGTTTTCAGTAGCCCAGATTTTGCTACAAATACATCAGAAGTAGAAATTAACACTTATGACCCCTGGTGGCCAAACCATTCTTTACCAAACGGAAAATATTTTTCACGAAATTACGTGAAAAATATTTTCCGTCAGGTCTTGTATGCGATACAGGAAGAATTTTTCAAATCGGAGTTTTAGGAGCAGAAAACGCAATTGACCATTGTGCGCTCTAGCGGAAAGTCTATGACTTACTTGAAAATTTTGAATTTATAGGAAAAACATTTCGCATCGGAAACACTATCCAACAAAGAAGGAATTTTTCAAATCGGACTTTTAGAAGTAGAGATATTGACAAAAATAAGATATACATCTACGCCCCTGGCGTAGAAACCATGCATTATCGCAAGAAGAAAATGTTCCTAAAATGTTTGTCGACATGAGTAGTATCGGTCCACAAAAGACTTTTTTTCAATCGAGATTTTAGAAGCTCATATTTTGCTGCAAATACATCAGAAGCGGAAATTAAGACTTACGCTACCTGGTGGCCAAACAATTTTTTACAAAAATTTGAAATTACGTGCAAACGATTTCCCATCAGGAGCTGTATCCGGTGCAGAAAGAATTTTTCAGATCGGAGATTTAGAAGAAGAGATATAGGGGAAAACGCAATTTACCTTTACGCCCCCTAGCGGAAAGTCTATGAATTACGTGAAAATTTTGAAATCATATGAAAAACATGTCACACGGAAAACACTATTTAACAAAGAAGGAATTTTTCAAATCAGACTCCTAGAAGTCGAGATATTGACAAAAATAAGATATACATCTACGCCCCCTGGCGGAGAAACTGTGGAATATTTTATGAAGAAAATATTCCGAACAGGTTTATCGATGTAAGTTGCATCAGTCCACGAAAGAATTTTTTCAATCGATATTTTAGAAGCTCAGATTTTATGACAAATACATCAGAAGCGAAAATAAACACTTACGCCCCCTGATGGCCAAAGTATTCTTTACCAAAAATTCGAAGTTACATGCAAACGATTGTGTATCAGGAGAAGTATCCGCTGAAATTTTGTTTTTCCAAATGGAAGTTTTAGAAGAAGAGTTATCGGAAAAAATGCAATTTACTTTTACGCCCCTAGCGGAAAATCTATGCGTAATTTGAAGAAGTAACTATATCTAAAACACTCTTCGACATAAATGGAATCGAAAGATAAAAGATTGTTTTCAATCGGATGTTTAGAAGCAAATATGTGGAATAAAACGTATTTTTGAATTCGACATCATGTACATTTACACCCTCTAGCGGCGAAATTGTACATCGTAAAAATAACGAAATAAGGGATCATCATTCGCATATATCAAGCTTTCGAATGCAAAAAGAATTTTTCAAATCGGACTAATAGTTGCAGAGATACCGTGGGTACAGACGGACGGACAGACGGACTAACGGACGGACAGACGGACTGACGGACGGACAGACGGACTGACGGACGGACAAACCGATAACCTAAGCACGATCTTTTTTACAAAAGACGTGCTAAAAGACATACAGAGGTTGCGGACAACTGAAAGCAGCATGGAGATATGCAGCTTGGTGCAACCAGGAAATATAAGAAGAACACGTGAATCAGGATAATGACAAGAGTTGATGGCACCACGATTAAAGTAAAGATCCAAAAATGACAAGGGGCAGGACATATTGTTAAAAGAACTGACCACCGCTTTGGACAACTGAGATGTTGGACTGGATACCAAGGGATAGGAAGGGATCCAAAGGAAGACCGCGTTGGAGATGGATGGATGAAGTTCGGAAGCATGCTGGAGTGATGTGGAAGAGGACTGCTCGAAAGAGCCTTGTGGCAGTGACTTGGGGAGATCTTTATCCAGTAGTGGACTGAGAATCATTTATGATGATATTATATGATATATTACCCTCATGAGCCATAACATTATGACCACCTACCCAATAACGTGTTGTGCTGCTTTCTGTATTGTCTCCTCTAGACTGCAGAAGCTATGCTCAGCTATTGTTGAGCAGCTGGACAGAATGACATCCCGAAGTTCAGCGACTGACTGAGGCACCACTGGTATGCACCAGCCAATGCTGCGATGCACTGCATCGTACTAATGTTCGATAGGAGTCTGGAACCCAGGGGAACAGGCCAAATGATTCGACATGATTTTCGAACTATTCCCATATAGTGTGAGTCTTGTGGTGTAGGTCTTATCATTCTTCGGACGCCTGGTAGCATCCGGATGTACGGTCACTATGTACGCAACATTTGGTCAAAATTATACCTTGGTAAGCTGTAGAGGTGACGGTGTGTTCAGCACGAATGAGGGCGCACAGTAATGTCCATGAGAACAATCATGGATATTACTGGTTGTACCATAACACTGCAGGCTGTCTTCCTGTTTCCGTCCAACAGTGCCATTTGGTCGCAGCTATTCACTTGCACGGTTTCGAATGTAGACCTGGCATCGGCATTTTGGAGATGGAACTTAGATTCGTCGGTTCAGGAGACTCTTGTCCAGTAACAGTGATGTAAATGATGACCGGGCAACAAGGCTGTCTGCTGGATTGTGTGCGCGGAAACGTCTCTTTCTGGGCTCAAGTTGAAGTGTACAGCTAAGTGAGGGAACCGTGAGTTGTCTGGTGTCTTGGGTAGCATGTGCCAACCATCGTCCATTTCGACTGTCAACCAGTGGTGGTCTCCACTTTCTGTCATGTTGGGTGAATGTGTGTGTGTGTGTGTGTGTGTGTGTGTGTGTGTGTGTGTGTGTGTGTGTCTTCGGACCATACCAGTCCCACCTTCACGACGGAGGGCATTGAATAGCCAATAATGCCTGAAGTTGCTACGATGATGACCCTTATATCTTCGCGCTGATAATCATTCCCTGTTAAAATACCGACAAGTCCCTCTCTTTCCCCATTGTATGGGCGAACTGACACGCCCTGTCTGCACCGTCTGTATACACAGTATATTTCTGTTTGATGAAAATGCAGCACCCGGAAAAATGTGTGCGACCGGACTGAAACTTGTAGAATGAGTATCCCGTGAGGAGGTGGAAATTATTACAACCGCAGCAACGCACAGGCAAATGGTGTGTACCAATTATGTCTCGTAGATGTCTCCGTAGGAGGTATAGAAGCAGGACGCACAGGTCTAGCTGCCGCATAGTCGATTCGTAGGAATTGCGACAGTAAGGTAGTGGCAATAACTGAGTATGCCTCGCCGCAGCAGAAGAGACCCGTACGTATAGCTGATGGAGTTTGAGCAAGACCGATGTGTTGGACTGCGAGAAGTCCGACTTTCGTTCCACAACATTACCGCTTGTGTTGGACGAAACGCGATCACAGCGATGCGAATATGGCGTCAGTGCGAAGAAGAAAGTCTGACGTATCCACGCGACTCCTCGCGTGATGGGATGTACAGCGACGCACTAATGTTCGGGAAGACCGTCATCTCCACCGTATGGCGTTAACAGACCTAACACCCACGTCCCGAGGGTTAGCATTACAGTGGAGGTATGTATCATATCAAGGGATTGTCTGTAAGCTCTGCCCAACACCGTTTGCTTCAGGGAGGCTTCGTCGTTCACCGTCTGTTGCTTCGACTTCCTTTGAACTTAAACCACAGTCGTCAACTGCTGTAATGGGGTCCAAAACGCTGACACTAGCGTGAAGAATGGCAGAGCATAGTGTTTTTCGACGAGTCGCGGTTTATCCTAATGAGCGATGATGGACGTATCCTGGAGGCATGCGTTATACAGCGTCATACGGTCCCGACACCGGGCGTTCTGGTATGGGGCGCTATTGGGTACCAGCCTTCTACACAGTCCAGAAACCATGACCAGCTAGCTGGTACATCGCGGAAGTTGTGGAGGCTAAAATGTTACCCTACCTGCGTACTGTCCCCGGTGCCATTTTTCAACAGGAGAATGCCCGACCCCACATGTGGGGCTGAATGTCTTACCGCTTCTGGATGCCCAACATGTAATGCGTCTTCCTTTACCAACGCGTTCGCCTCATTTATCACCCATTGAACAAGTGCGATATATGGTTGATGGACGCCTGACCCGTCAGTCTCTACCGTCAGTTATCCCAAAATGAGCTTCGGGTACGAATCGAGGCAGCATGGAATGATCTTCCGCGGTGCAGCACCCAGAATTACTTCCAATCGATGCCACATCGCGAACGAGCCGTTATTGTCGCTCGTGGTTCGTACACAAGGCACTGAGTATTGTGTGTTTCACATCACTTACAGGTCTGTACTTCTGATCACTTATGCTTTGTACGAGGGGTGATAACAAAAGTTCGGCACACGTTAATCCAAAACGGAAGCCCATGATGCAATCGGGAAAATGATTCCGTCATGCCAAGGTTAGACTCTCAGCAACGCAGTGGTGTCAGAACGACGCGCTATCATTTGCTGTGTGGACGTGGGAGGGTTTGGAAATGGAAGCGTGCAGCTCCTCAGGTCGAGTCACAGCGTTAGACCAACGTTCGTACGTGAAAATAGAAACTCTGAGAAGAAAAACTCCGACACAGATTCGCACTGCCTTGCAAGAAGATTGTGGGCAAGGAACTCTTGATTGAAGCACAATTTCTTCCTGAAGAAATTGTGATTCAATCAGGAGTTCCTTAATCGAAAATTCGTCAAAATCGTCCATACTTGTTGGAAGCAGGAGCAATCTTGCTGCATGAAAACGTATTGCGTCATGGTGCAGTCGTTACGGGAACTTTTGTCGAAATGTGACGGGGGAAAATTTATCCCACCCACCATGCGGCCCTGAACTCAGTCCACCTGACTTTGTTCTTTTCCCAAAGCTCAAAAATCGGCTCCGTGGCATCCGTTACAAATCGCTGGACGAACTGCCATTGGACGTGACCTGAGTAATATGACAGTCAAACAACGATGGTGTACTACGGGGCATCAAGACCTACTTCACCGCTGGCAATCTGCCATTAGCAGCGGAGGGGAAGTACATTGAACGGCAATAAGGTGAGTTTTCGCCGTTATTTCACACTTTTCTCAAAAATAGACAGTGTGCAGAGCTTTTGTTAGGACCTTGTATCATAAATAACGTACCCTATAAACTTCAAGATCTCGGGTCTTATCTTGGTGTTGCGTTTTCAACAGACAGCAGAGTATATTCCACGCAGGTCGTTGACGTCACTATTACGCGCTGTGAGGCTCATCCTCTCGTGGAGACAGGACTGGTCAGTATAATCTCGTCCACGAAGGCTTTACGTTATACAAAGGGAAAGAAACTGAGAAAATAATTCTAATGAAATGAAATTAATAACTACACTGGTATGCAAAAATTAAGGACGAAGAGGAGAAATTAGCATAACAGCGGAACGAGCAGGCAGAACGGACCGAAAGACCACTCAGGAGATAGACTAGGGTCCAGTACGGTAGGGCATGCGCATATATGCAGCATGACGTGGGGGGAGTGTTGGAAGGGTATAAAGCACACGGGCGGTGTACGCTCAGCAATTTGGTGAAAGCTATTGCACGGTGTACATCGGTTTGAACGACGTCGAGTTGCTGCCACCGTGTGATATGGTCAACAGGCAATCTAGTAGACGACATCTGGATGGCTTTACCCGAGGTCGAGTCATTGGGAAGTTGGAAGAAGGTCGAAGTGTGACTAGTGTGGCCGAGGAGTTCGGGATCGCTCACAGCATCGTTTCACGAGCTTGGAGAGCATTTCAAACAACAGGAACAGCTGTCCGAGAGCTTAGCAGTGGTCGTCCACGAGTAACCACGGCGGCGGACAACCGGTATATTGTCCTACAGGCAAGAAGAGACAAACGGCAGACAGCGGTAGAAATCGCAAGGCACATGCAACAGACAAGTGGACGTCCGTTATCGCGTTTTACCGTGGCCAGGAGGCTGCACAAAAGTGGTCTATTTGCACGACGACCAGTACGGTGTGTGCCATTAACGCCCTGCTCATCGGAGACGGCGGTTTCTGTGGTGGCAGGAACACAAGAACTGGAAACATCAGCAATGGGGTCGAGTTCTCTTTACGGATGAGAGCCGATTTAGTCTGACGAGCGATTCTGGACGTATACACATCTGGAGAGAGCAGGGAACACTCAATCACACCTCCAACATGATCGAAAAGGACCGGTTTGGAGGTGGCGGAGTTCTCGTTTGGGGTGGTATCATGCCTGCTTGGTAGCCGTACTGACTTCCACATCTTCCAAGGAGGTTCAGTCACTGGTGTCCGCTATTGTATTGAGGTTCTCCTGCCTCACGTGCGTCTGTTTAGATCACGTGCGTCTGTTTAGAGGTGCTGTGGGTCCTGAGTTCCTCTTCGTGGACGACAACGCTACACCTCATCGTACAGTGGCTGTCGCAGAGCTGTTGAAGAGTGAAAATATTCAACGCATGGATTGGCCCTCAAGGGCCCCGGACCTAAATCCAATCGAACACGTGTCGGACCTTCTCGGGAGATGCTTGGCAGCACGTCACCAGCCGCCAGCAATGATTCCGCAGCTGCGATTGGCGGTACAAGAGGAATGGGCCACGATGCCTCAACAGCTCCTTGACCACCTCGTCCTCAGCATGAACAGACGTTGTAAATCCATGCGACGCAGTCAGGGGTTTTCATATCCCCTACTAAAGACTGGATTTTTCTTGGCAGCCGCCTGTCACATGGACGTTTCTGTCTCTTGCCCAGTTGTGCTCAAAGTTACCTTTTCAATAAAGTGCCTTTGTATCCTTTGGATTCCTTGTTTGGACGGTTTTGCTCACTTGTCCCATATTCTTACATCTTGGGGATCTTATGGTATGATTTGAGTCGATGTGGAGCATTTCTGCACGACGTTACATTCGAAAAACCGTCTCATCCTTAATTTTTGCACGCCAGTGTATGTTTAATCTTGTTGAAAACTCATAGCTTTGAAATTATCCTTTTTTTACGCTTTCCAACCGTAAGTTGAAGAAGCGTATATGCTCTAGCTTTTTCCGTCCGTCTGTCCGTCCGTCTGTCCGCACGATAACTCACATAAAAATGGTTCGATTTCGATGAAATTTTAGTATGTAGTAGGGGACCACCAGGGAACGAACCCTATTGAAAATGGGTGAAATGGAATCAAAGGCCAGGACATAGGAGCGAGATGCATTCCATTGCCCTTATGCGTCATAAAGTGCGTAAAAATGGTTCGATGTCGATGAAATTTTAGTATGTGGTAGGGGACCACCTGGAGGGGAACCATATTGAAAATGGGTGAAATGGAATCAAAGGCCAGGACATAGGAGCGGGATGCATTCCATTGCCCTTATGCGTCATAAAGTGCGTAAAAATGGTTCGATGTCGATGAAATTTTAGTATGTGGTAGGGGACCACCTGGAGGGGAACCATATTGAAAATGGGACAAATGGAGTCAAAGGTCATGACATAGGATCGGGATCCATTCCATCGCCCTTATCCCATACTATTAAGGTGGACGTCAAGTAATTTTGCTTCCTATATTTCCAATGGAAAATCTTTTGTACACATTTCCTTCACAATTACTGTGTTCCCAAGGATGGAAATTTGAACATCGATTAAAATAACTTCATACTATAACTTGGAATACTTAACATTTTCTAAAACATAAGCATAATTATATTAAAAGGCAATAACGTTTCCTTTGGTGGTGTTGAAACCAGAAAAAAAGATGGCGCGACCTGTACTTTGATCACGTCAGTGGACAAATAAATGTTGGACTGCATAATTACGGTTATGGTTTAGAAAATATTATTTCGGTTATGGTTTAGAAAATATTAAGTATTCCAGGTTATGAAATGAAACTATTTTAATCGATGTTAAAATTTTCATTCTTGGGAACGCATTAATTGTGAAGAAAATGTGTACAGAAGTTTTTCCATTGGAAGTATGGGAAGCAAAATTACTTGACGTCCACCTTATAGTAGCAATTCTTGTATGTATGTATGTACATTTTAGTTTGAAAACGGCTTTAAGAATTTTGATGAAAGTCGTTAACCTACCGTTTCCTGGTACTAGAAATCGATTTAGCTTGATCTCGACTTTAGGAGAATTCGTTTAGTGGGTTAAATAACCACCCCGAATTATAACGTTTTCAGTGTCATGGCGTCGTTCTATTAATGTTTCCAATGCTTAGAAATCTTATGACGTCACAATCTCGCGTTTGAGAATGTTGGCGCGCGGTCACGCCATCTGTTTCATTACGTCACGCGTTGTACACATGGTTCGATTTCGATGAAATTTTAGTATGTAGTAGGGAACCACCTGGGGACGATCCCTGTTGAAAATGGGTGAAATAGGGTCAAAGGTCAGGACATAGGAGCTGGATCCATTCCATTGCCTTTATGCGTCATAACTTGCGTAAAAATGGTTCGATTTCGATGAAATTTTAGTATATGGTAGGGAACCACCTGGGTACGAGCCCTATTGGAAATGGGCGAAATGGGGTCAAAGGTCAGGACATAGGAGCTGGATCCATTCCATTGCCTTAATGCGTCCTAACTTGCGTAAAAAAGGTTCGAATTCGATGAAAATTTAGTATGTGGTAGGAGAACCAACTGGGCACGAGCCCTATTAAAAATGGGCGAAATGGGGTCAAAGGTCAGGCAGGGCATAAGAGCGGGATTTATTCTATTGCCCCTTATGCGGCATAACTTGCGTAAAAATGGTTCGATTTCGATGAAATTTTAGTATGTGGTAAGTAACCACCTGGGGACGAACCCTATTGAAAATGGGCGAAATGGGGTCAAAGGTTAAGACATAAAAGCGGGATCCATTTCATTGCCTTTATGCGTCATAACATGCGTAAATATGGTTCGATTTCGATTAAATTTTAGATGTGGTACGGAACCACCTGGGGTCAAACCCTTATCGAAAATGGGCGAAAGGGGTTAAAGGTCAGGACACTGGAGTAGGATCCATTCCATTGCCCTTGTGCATCATAACTTACCTAAAAATGCTTTGATTGCGACAAAACTTTATTATGTTGTTCCGGAGGTATGGTGAACTGGTTCTGCTGCATATCAACGAAATGGGGTCAAAGGTCATTGCACAAAAGCAAGATTTATTCCACAGCCATTATTCTCCTAACTTGCGTAAAATTGCTTCTATTGCGACAAACCTTTAGTATGCTATTCCTGAGGTATACTGAACCAGTTCTGTTGAATATCATCGAAATGGGATCAAAGGCCAGGACACAGGAGCGAGATTTATTCCACAGCCATTATCCACATAACTTGAGTAATAATTTCTGGTATGTTGGAAAGCGTATCATAATCAATGCATTGCATGATTTTACTAACTTGTTTTTCTCTCCTACAGTTACCACATAATGATGCAATGCTGGCACCCTCTGCCAGATGAAAGACCAAACTTCATCACAATTCTTGAAAGACTGGGATATTGTTTGCAGGTAAATGTATAGAAAGCTTGTTTCGTTGCCTAGATCTTTCAAATTTTCTTTGGCTTTTAGATGAATTTAAGAGGTGCACTCATTCCTCCAAAATTATAGTCCAAGCATCTTCAGATCAGAATACAAAAGCAAAAAACATATACAAATTTCGAAGAGATACGCTTTACTTTTCGATTGGAGGTTTAACGACCACCGTGAGCAACTCAATGGGCTATAAGCAGTCGCCCGTCCCTAATTTAGGGTCACTGGTTCCAAGGAAGGGAGAGAGCCAGTGCCGTAAGACAAACACAACATCCATGCCTCACCGGGATTCGAACCCGAACCTCTTACGGAGGAACGATCAGAGGCCATCGCTTAGACCACTGCGCCACCGAGGCGGCACGCTTTACTTCTGTCGTTGCTTAGAACTGCTGTTCAATCTTTATGTTCTTACATGTAACTGCTTCATATGTTCTAAACTTTTCCATAAAATCCTCATTCTATCATTTAAATTACGACTGGAAGTCTCTTCTAGAATTGCATGACTTAAATCTCATCTATCACAAACAGAATTTTTTGCAATTCCATACATACATACATACATACATACATACATACATACATACATATCACTCAACTGTACTTTGAGATTCAGAGGTTAGCTCCTCAAAAAAGTGTATCTGCCAGATTAAAGTTAGAAACTGATGATGCTAGACTTTACTCAAGGTTAGTAGACGACAAGGTTATGCTCATCCAGCACTTCCGGTGATTGCTTTGTGACGTCACTGTCCAAATCGCCATCGTAAGTCTACCTAATCGCCTCGTTTTATCTGTACCATAGCAGTGTGTCGGAATTAATATTCGTATACTAGCTGGAAAAATCTTCATAAATTCTACCAGATTTCTCTCCGTCTTTCTCTCTCTTTCTCTTTCTCTTTCTCTCCCTCTCTCTGTCTATCTCTTTCTCTCCCTTGTCCCCTCTCTCTCTCATTCTCTCTCTCTTTCTCCCCCTCTCTCTCTCTCTCTTTCTCTCCTCTCTCTCTTTCTCCCCCTCTCTCATTCTCTCTCTCTTCCCCCTCTCTCTGTCTCTCTTTCTCCCCCTCTCTCTGTCTCTCTTTCTCCCCCTCTCTCTGTCTCTCTTTCTCTCCCCTGTCGCCTCTCTCTCTCTCTCATTCTCCTCCTCTCTCTCTTTCTCTTTCTCTTCCACTCCCTCTTCCTTCCACTCCCTCTCTCTTTCTCTCCCCCTCTCTCATTCTCTCTCTTCCCCCTCTCTCTGTCTCTCTTTCTCCCCCTCTCTCTGTCTCTCTTTCTCCCCCTCTCTCTGTCTCTCTTTCTCTCCCCTGTCGCCTCTCTCTCTCTCTCTCTCATTCTCCTCCTCTCTCTCTTTCTCTTTCTCTTCCACTCCCTCTTCCTTCCACTCCCTCTCTCTTTCTCTCCCCCTCTCTCTATCTTGTTATTTTTTTCATGGTGGCTGTGCACAAATCCGTGGAGCTTTTGTTTACCGAAACAACCTCAGAATTAGTCAGTGAAGTGGTACGTAGTACCAGATAGTCGGCATAAAGAAAGTATTCAATCACATAGACAAGGGATTACCATTGAACAAAGCCGCTTACTGTGTTTGTGATAATAGAGAGTATTGCAAAGTTCTTGAAATTTCAATTTCCGGTTGACCTACTGCTCCAACTAACTCACTCTCCCCCGTAATTTGGTAGTGGTTGACAGTGCTAGATCGGATGTAGAAGACTACCAGGGTTGCTGTTTTTTTAGGACCGCACCAATATATATACATGGTGTCCGAAACATAACTGTGCACTGAAAGTAACACTTACCATGTCGAACTGGTTCCTACAGGTGGTGTTGGAAATGGGTTCCCACTTGCGTCCAAACATGTCTGCACACGCTGCTGCATGTTGGTGAAGACGTTTCTCAGGGTATGTCGTGTGATTTGTTGGATATAGGTCGTTATTGCAGCCTGTAGCCCTTGAAGTGTATGTGTATTACCTGCATACTCCTTCGGACGAATCTGACAGAAAAAAGCCATGTGGTGTCAGATTCGTCCATGTAGTTGTCATGGGGAAATACATGTTCTACCAGAAACACTCTCTGTTCAACCGTCAACACCATTGTCGTTGTGCCGAGATGAGTGATCAATCGACACGTCTGCCTCCGTCGACCCAGCGCTCGAGAATGACCTTCGCTTGGAATGACCTTCGCTTGGAATGACAGCTGCGCGTGCGTCCGTATGGGGAGATATCCCCACCCGGAGCACTTCCACGAGACATTTCCAAACAAAAGCACTTCCACATGACGGGTCACTTCCACTGTAATTTCATTCAAACTTTCTTTGTTATTACATTACTGCAATTCGTACATTCAGTGCACGGTCATTATTCGGGCGCCTTGTATATGCAGATACATGTAAATGCATTCGATATCAAAGGTTTGTTGCCCTTTCCTCTCATATATGCTGGAATCAATAACGCCTGGGCCTACCTGCTGGAATCGATACGTATATCTCATACCTGCTGGAATCGATAACGCCTGGGCTGATCTTCGGAGCGCCAGGCCACTTCTTTCTTCAGGACTGCACCACTGTGAGCTTGACTGCCGTACAGCAGAATAAAGACAACTGCACTCTCATTCACAGCCGTTCGAGACCTTTTCGAAAACCTATCGGTCCTGTAAATCCTCCTAAAGCAGCTATGATGAATTCAATCGCCTACTAATTTTCCCATCTAATTTGTTTCCTCTGTCAAGTGTGCTTAACAAATATACAAATCTATTGACCTGATATATATTTCTGCATCATTTAAACTGATTTTTTATTCAGTACTAATAGTTCCTCTCTCAAAAACCATAGCTTTGGTTTCTCTCTCTCTCTTTGAAATTCATGTAAACTTCACACCTCCGGGACTTACCCTGCAACTCACTTTTGCTCTCCGCCAAAAGGAGTATGTCATCAGCATGCAGAAATCTGCACACACGGACATGATCAAGACATAAACCAGTACTTTGTGTTTTGGCATTACGCATGCGTCCATCAACAAAGATATTTAAGAGCCATGATGATATTACACAACCTTGTTTTACTCATGCTCTAATAGAAAACCATTTCAATGAAACACCATTCACTTAAACACATGCCCTGCTGCTAGCATACGTATCAGGTTTACCAATAAGTTTTAAAGTGTTTTTGCGTGGTTGTCATGTGACCGTAACTACTCCAGGGTATAAAATGTGACACAGAAGTTTGCCCATCAGTCAAACGCACTTGCACATCGGTAGATGAAAGATCATGATCATATGTAGAGGATTTTAGGAAGGGAGTGTCTGACC
This sequence comes from Macrothele yani, assembly GCA_039090855.1. Classification (NCBI taxonomy): domain Eukaryota; kingdom Metazoa; phylum Arthropoda; class Arachnida; order Araneae; family Macrothelidae; genus Macrothele; species Macrothele yani. The sequence continues at coordinate 153,253,750 of CM077001.1, read as the reverse complement.
CCAGGTTTTAAACAACCCTTAGAAATAGGAAACTAGGAGATTTGGGCTAGAGCGCCAGATAGGAAAGTGACACGGAAGCGAAGTAGAAAGGGGGAGGAAGAAGCCTTTATTTATTACCGGGGGCCAATACCCAGGGTCCAACGGCTTAACGTGCCCGTCCGACGCACGGCGGATATTTAGTGGATCGAGCGTTCGTACCTGCCTGGGAACGAACCTGAGGCCCTTTCCATGGCAGTCACGAACTTTGCCCACTAGGCCACCCGCGGCCCAAGTAGGTGAAAGATAGCAAGCGATACTGCATTTATTCGACAATGCATTCGTTACGCAGTTCATCAAGAAACAAAAAGTGCTGCAAAAGCATGTGCATCGATTTGTTTTGTTATGGGGGAGAACATTTTATCGAAAAACACGTGTGAGTTTTGGTTTAGACGGTTTAAAGCAGGTGATTTTGATGTTAGCGATCGAGAACGTAGTAGCGCCCCGCAGAAGGTTGCACATGAGGAACTGCAAGCATTACTGGATGAAGATTCGTCTCAAACGCAAAAAGAACTGGCTAAACAACTGAGGGTAACTCAACAAACCATTTCCAATCGTTTACGCGCAATGGGAAAATTCAGAAGGAAGGAAAATGGGTGCCACATTACCTGAGCCAGAAGAACAAGGATGAACGTGTGATGAAGTGTTTGAATGTGTTGAATGAACAACACAGGAAGTCTTTCCTGTAGAAAATCGTTACGGGTGATGAAAAGTGGATATGGTACGACAATCCCAAATGCAAAAAAACACTGGGTAGACCCCGGTGAAGCAACGACTTTGAAACCGAAACGCAATATTCACTCCAAGAAAGTTATGCTGCGCATCTGATGGGATATGAAGGGTATGCTCTATTATGAACGATTGGAACAGGGTCAAACTCTTACTGCTGATCGCTACAAGCAACAATTGCTGCGATTGAACCGGGAAATCTGTCGGAAACGTCCATTCACAGGCAAAGGACTGCGCCCCGTGAAATTACTTCATGACAACGCTAGGCCGCATGTCGCGAAATCCTTCAAGGAAACGTTATTGACGCTTGGCTGGGAAGTTTTGGAGCACCAGGCGCATAGTCCCGACATAGCTCCCTTTAGACTATCATTTGTTCCGATCGATGCAACATGGTTTGTCTGCTGTACTGTTACGGAGATGTGACGAAGTGCAAAAATGGGTTGAAGACTTCCTCGCTTCACACGACGAAATATTCTTCATGGCTGGAATCCTTCAGCTGCCTGACCGATGGCGGAAGGTGACAGACAATGACGGCGCATATTTTGATTCGTAAAGGTATTGTTGTTTTCTCTCAAATTACATGTTGCGTTGTCTTAAGACGCTTTAAACCTTATTTGTACACCTAATAGTTTTCACACTTTTCAACAGATTTCCTAGTTATACCATAATTGTTCAAGACTTTTGACCACAGGCGCAGCGTGCCCAACAATCTTTTTGGAGGGGGCCACAAATAAGTGTAAATTGATGTTTTTCTCGTGGGGGGGGCATTCTCGGAAATAGTTTTTCCGAAAATGCTCCTGTTGCCATTAGTGCCATAACTGACTTCTTTTATATGCCTAATACATTCAAAACTGCGAGATGTGCCAGGCTTACGCTGATTCACTTTAATGAGGATGACAAAAAGAAAAAAACATGGCTGTCATCAGGTGAGTGCATTATTATGACTGCTAGAAAGCAGTCATATTAATGCTCGCGATTGCGTAGTGTCGTTCCCTTGGTTGTATGTCACACCTTATAACATTTAAAAGGCGAATTTAAAAGTTATTATTTTTTCCAATTTTTAAGTTGGGGGTTACATGCCCCTCCGTGCCCCCCCCCCCCTCACTCCTTAGACGTTACACTGTTAAAAAAATCTACTTAAAAATGAGAACCTCAACCTACTCGGGTTTTTTTTTTAAGTATCAATACAAACGTATCGTAAACGAGTACATGACATGCCAAAATATAAGTAACCATACGTACTTACAAATAACTGCGTCAACAAATATAAATATAATCTCGTATTACTTCATTTTAGATATTATAGATTTCAAGAGAAATTGTTTAGTAATTGTGCAAAGTGACACACATAAATAATTAGTACAACAAAGTCACTGATCACAAGTAATTTAATTATGCATAAAGTATCTTTATGTACGTTTTTACATTAACTACATTTGTGTCAATATCCTAAATAATATATTCTCGCTTCATCACTATATTTGTTACAAAATTGTGCTGTCCATTTGCTCAGCATGTGACAACGAGTACATCTATTATCCCAGATGTGCCATCGAATAATATACTTCCAGTCGATTCCATGTATAAATGAGTATGTATGGAGCACACGTATCCCAAATTTGAAATCGAGCCGCGGATGGCTTAGTGGTTAGAGATTCAGACTACTGATGGAAGGACCCGTAGTTCAAACCTAGCCTGATAGGCTTGAACCTTGGGGATCTCCGGGGTGGTGTGAATTTCTAACAATCGCTGAATATCCGCCGTGCATCGGACGAGCGCGCTAAGTGACGGCCCCTGGGTAGAAATCCCCGTTTAAAATTCCTAAGCCCCCCTTTAATTTCTCTTTGCCTCCTATGAGAAAAATCGTACGCTTGTACGGTGGCGCCATCTAGTGTGCTCTCGCACTTACAAACTATGCTGCTAGATTCGCTCTAACTCCCTTCAGTTTCTCTGCGCTGCCAGAAAGGGCATAGAAACTGAATGAAATTAGATCACATATATTTGAAACACATATGGATTTTTAGTGCATATATTTGAAATATATGTACTCAAAAAATTCATATATTAGTACATACCTGTATATTTAAAATCAGTACATATATTTAAAATGAGAAATACCAGATATACTCACAATTGATTCCCTGTATGCACTCAAAAATGAGTACGTGTGTTTTCCAAAAATGAGACACAAGTTAATACAGACATTTAACTTGGACCAGGAACATCAAACAAAGATCTTCGATTTTTCCACGTTTATAAGTGAGTCACGGAAAAATTCTCATTAGCCACCACCGGGAGACGAACCCAGGGTCTTCCAGTTACGCGCCGGATATGCTTCCGCTACACCACAGCGGCCTCGAATTCCTCCAGACTCACACACACTAACTGCCAAGCCAATTTGGCAGGTTGCTTCTTGGAGCCCCGCACTATGCTGGGGATTCACCAAAGATGGTAAGCAGCAACTGAAGAAATAATTAGAAGGCGAATGAATAATTAATACAGACATTTAACGTGGACCAGGAACATCAAACAAAGATCTTCGCTCGTTCCACGTTTATAAGTGAGTCACAGAAAAATTCTCATTGGCCGCCACCGGGAAACGAACCCAGGGTCTTCCAGTTACGCGCCGGATATGCTTCCGCTACACCACAGCGGCCTCGAATTCCTCCAGACTCACACACACTAACTGCCAAGCCAATTTGGCAGGTTGCTTCTTGGAACCCCGCGCAATGCTGGGGATTCACCAGAGATGGTAAGCAGCAACTGAAGAAATAATTAGAAGGCGAATGAATAATTAATACAGACATTTAACGTGGACCAGGAACATCAAACAAAGATCTTCGCTCTTTCCACGTTTATAAGTGAGTCACGGAAAAATTCTCATTGGCAGCCACCGGCCCATGAGAATTTTTCCGTGACTCACTTATAAACGTGGAAAGAGCGAAGATCTTTGTTTGATGAGACAGAAGTACTCGGATCTATTATAAGCCCAGAATGTACTTAAAAACAAGTATATTTTGCTTATTTCTAAGTAACAAATTTTAACAGTGTACGCCTATGCTTTTGACATAAGTATTCTCATTACTCTGTTTTCTCGAAGTCTATAATGGCGGCAAAAACTTTCCTACCAACAGGTAGATACTTTTCCATCATTATACGCAATGCATAATTCATTTATTTGCTTTGTTTTCTTACTTTAAAAATGAAATGCACTGCTCCAAATTTCATCTAGCAATGAAAATGTTCCGAATCCCCGAGTTTCGTTCAATTACCACTGTCAGTAAACACGTCTCCCTTTGAAATCATTCCCCTGGGCGTTGATATGTCGATGCCAACGATTCTACTGTTGTTGAGAGCAGAATAATGAACACATCGCCCACATCTCCCTAGAGATGTATCAGCACGAGTGGCGCAGGGAATTCACGTCGCCATTCACTAACAATAAAAATGTTCTTGGACCATCAGTTGACTAATAGACGCTGTTTTTGTTTGCACCGCTAATAAGTTATATTTTAGCAAATTATCCAACGTGAATTATTTATTCTACAGTGCTTTAGTCCGATCTTAGAATATCACCCATCTAAATATTTCGTTTTAACACTGTGATAACCAAAAGCTGATAAAAAAGAATAACCCTGAATGTCTATAAGCAGAAGTGTTTAAGATACACCCCATGCAGTTATTCCTTTTTAAGAAAACCCTTCATCACATAAAGGGCTTTGATAATTGAAGCATCTCTTAAACCCAGTTTCTGGCATTGCCAAGAGTTAGACAGCCACAATTAAATACAATGACGCAGTACGTATCAGAGATGGAAACGGGTCACGGGTCAATGGGTCGACAATTTCTTGCGAGTTCAACGGGTCGGGTCAAGGTGTTCCTGACCCGATTTTGATCCGGTTGCATTCCCATTTTATTTTTTAAAAGACAAAAATACATTCCAAGGAAAAATGCACGTTGTGGAATTCTGTAGTCGACACTGGTGCCCAGGGAGTGAATAATGATTTGCCATGCAAAAATATTGTCGTCTCTTTCTTAAAGCAACGAAGATTTCCACCGAACGACGTCAGACAACACATCGACTCCATATCGTAAAAAGATCCTTCTTTTGCGTTCTTTTACAGTGTGATAGTCCAGGGCAAGTTACAGGCAAACGCCATTCGCCTGCTTCTCAGCTGATTCACTCTTTCCGTGCGAAGTTCACTGTATGACTTATAATGAATAAAGTTCTCCGCTGGACGAGTAGTGCAGGGAAGTTTACGTTAAGTCACGTTAGGGTTATTGGAAGCTTACTTGACGTAGCTAAAGTGTACCTAATCTTCAAAGTGCTAGAGTTTGTTTAGGTAAGACTAGCACGTGCAATAAATTCATTGAATATGGAACTTCTTTTTACTCAGCGTTCCTCATTATCTTGACTATCAGTACTATAACTTCGGTTTTAGTACATTAGTACCTTGAAGGCTCCTTATTAGAGCGGTAAACACAATATACCCTGCACTTAATGGAGACACTTAATGAAAGAGACTTAACGGCCAGACAGAGGTCTGACAGTAATATGAACTGAGAAAAACGTACTCACTTTAAACCTTTTATTGGAGAACTCCTGGTATTATCCAACACACACTCTACAAATCACACGACTACTGAATATCCGAACTTTCGTAGAATCGCATAACAATAATTAAGAAGAACCTATCACATAAAACGAAGCTTCTTGGTATAGTTGAGCGCGCCTATATATACTGCATACCACCACGTCATGACTTACACTTGTTGCCACATACCATTCAGCGGGAGAAATAACATCTCGTTAAGTGAGAAGATAATTTGCATAGGAAAATAAAATAACAAGAGATAGTAAAATCAAAAGGAAACTGAATCTAGAGTATACGTTACAGACTAAGAGTTACTTTTCACATCGTATCTTTTACATTTAACATTCCGAGGTTTTCGATTGATGTGCTAACATCGCGTTCCCATGACATGTTATGTCGAAATTAACTCCTTATTTGTTAATATGGATGGATTTAATATTAAGGAGGTTGAGAAAGGCATCGAGGCCAACATATACGTGCTTGTTGAAAACCACAAGGGGAAGAGTGAATGCTGGAAATTGTTTCGTCTCATCAAGGAACCGCTGAATAATTCTGTGTTGTTTGGTCTTGCCTGTTGTTCAAAATGTGGAAAGTGTACAATTACAAAGAAAGATGTCGATGCTGTAATAAAAATTATGGAACCAAAAACCTAACGGGCCATATGAAAGTACGCTCACCTCCATCAAAGCGTGGAAAGAGTAAACAATATAAATGCATTTTAAAAAATGCATTTGTGCAATCGTAAATAATGATTCCCATTTGCAATATACTCCATGGTCATGGTCATAGTCAGCCATTACTTCTGGATCACGCAAAATAGTGGCACTAAAAATGGCACTGAAATTTAGCTAGTAACCAAATTTTATTATTAAAAAAGAATTTCAGTTATTAAATATCAAGCAGTTATTAGGATAAATATGTATATTACTTTTATATGTATATATGTATAAATTGAGTTTCGAATTTATAGTTCAAAGCAGATTTTTCTGGGTCAGTTACGGGTCCAGATCGGATCGAGTCCAGTTATATGACGTCCGGGTCCGAAATTTTTGACCCGTTTCCAACTCTGGTACGTATTGTCATACCCTGTTTAAATATAGGAACGACACATTGCACATACACCGAAGTAGCAAATTATTAGCAGCCTCTTCCTACTAAAGTGTTGGGCCGCCCTTGGTCTTCAAGACAGCCTTGATTCGAGGTCACGTGCATACAACTAGATGCTGATATCGTTCTACAAATATGTTCATCCAAGCGGATGTGATAGTGTCCGTCAATAGCCGGAATGTTCATCGGAGGAGGATTTTTTTTATGAAAGGGTCTCTCAATCTTTTCTCAGAGATGTTCAATTGTGTAAAGATCTGAGGACTGTGCGTGCTGTTTGCCATTTTAGCACTTTGAAGACATATTCGTGCCTGGGACCACTGTAAGTACTGATATTATTAACCCATATTGCCATTATTTAAGCATGCCTGTTTACGGGGATTAATAGAACATCCTTAATAATCTATTACGAAGCTTCCTCCGTTTATTATCCTAGATAAAAGTCCACCATCGTCCCTGGGAGTTTATCTCCAACTCTGGAACCAACTTGGTTCTTTATTACAATCAAGAAAATCATACATCTCTTTTTCAAAGAACAATTCCAAAATCTTCAACGAATCAAAAACAAAATATTTCAATAAATATAATTCAACACATTCACAAATATCATATGCCGCCCCGGTGGCGCAGTGGTCTATGGCGCTGGCCTCTGATCATTCGTCCGTAAGGGTCCGGGTTCGAATCCCGGTCAGGCATGGATGTTGTGTTTGTCTTACGGCACTGGCTCTCTTCCTTCCCTGGAACCAGTGACCCTAAATTAGGGACGGGCGACTGCTTATAGTCCATTGAGTTGCTCACGGTGGTCGTTAAACCTCCAATCAAAAAAAAAAAAAAAAAAAAATCATATTCCAGTCATTCTCAGGAAAATTATAAAAATATCAAATTTCAATTAATAATATTTTCTGAATTTACTAACAATGTATTCACAATGCTATTTATCAATTAAAAATTGCAAAATATCAATTTGAAAACACCTGATAAAATATCCTGAATCCAAAAATAACAATCTGAGACAGAACACCATATTTCTGTTTGATAACATGTACATGACATTCACTAAAATATATTCACAACACATCAGCCAAATAGTAGAAAGATACAGCTCCCAAACAATCAACCACAAACACACAATTCGAACAAAATTTTGCACTGTATGGCGATCTGGGCCTTGTGGTGTGACGCATTATCATCCTGGAGGTATCCCTCTCTATCAAGAAACACCATGCGCGTGCCTTCTTCGTAATGATGTTAAGATATCACTTGTATTTGCGCGTCTGGTCCGAAATGATGTTAAAATACCTCATGAACTTGCGTGTCTGGTCCGCAATGATGTGAGATACCTCACGTACGCCCGTGCCTGGTCTGCAGTGATGTCAAGATACCTCATTACGCGCGTGCCTGGTCCGCAATGATGTTAAGATACCTCATGTACGCGCGTGCCTAGTCTGCAATTATGTTAAGATACCTCATTACGCGTGTGCCTGGTCCGCAATGATGTTAGGTTACCTCACGTACGCCCGTACCTGGTCCGCAATGATGTTAAGATACATCATGTACGCGCGTGCTTAGTCCGCAATAATGTTAAAATACTCTCATGTACGCACGTGCCTGGTCCGCGATGATGCTAAGATACCTCATGTACTCGCGTGCCTAGTCCGCGATGATGCTAAGATGCCTCGGGGTATCCGAATTATCTTTCAGAGGTATATAGAAAAGCAACGCTTCCCATGAAAACCAACCCCAGACGACTACATGTCTCTAGCAGCCTCTACGGTTAACACTAGGCAACTTGGATCCATCTATTCGTGCTGTTGACGTCATATTCTGTCCAGTTCGTCGGCGTATGTTAACTTTAAACATCATTCATCGGTCAGCGGACCTTTCCCAGTTCTTAACGTTGAATGTAAGGATCAAAGGTAAACTTGGCATTGACTTTTTATCCTCTTTATTTATTTTTCGATGACTGATTTAAAATAATAATATTTAAATAATAATATCAAGGATTTAAAATTATATATGGTTGATCATTGATTTAAAATAATATATGATTTATCACTGATTAAAAAAAATATGATTTATCATTGATTTAAAATAATAATGTTTAGATAATAATATCATTGATTTAAAGTAATATATGATTGATCATTGATTTAAAGTACTAATATTTAAATAATAATTTCAGGAATTTAAAATAATGTATGATTGATCATTGATTTTAAATAATATATGATTTGTAATTGATTCTAAATAATATATTATTTATCATTGATTTCAAACAATATATGATTTATCATTGATTTAAAATAATAATGTTTAAATAATATTGATTTAAAATAATAATATTAAGTAATAATATTTTCGATGATTGATCATGTGATTTTAAATAACAATTAATATATTATAATATTATTTATTATTATTTGTTAAGGTTTCGAATCTATTTTTTAACTTAAACAAAAACCGTGTTTTGAGATTATTCTGAAGTTATTGGAGATGGGGCTCCGGATTTGATCGGTGGTGCTTCAGCCGCCGCCCCTTCCCCTTTGGAATGATCTAGCGACGCCCTAATCACTATACAGTACAGCCTGTGTATCTCTTTGAGGCGACTTTACTCTACACCCTGTAATTTTCTGCAGGAAAACATTTCCGGCCGTATGCTCATATGACTTTTTTCTTCAGAATCGGAGGTAGAACAAGTTCCCTAAGTTTATCCAAACATTTTACAGACACCCTGTGTAGATGATATACAAACGTACGAACAAGCAAAGATTCTAATGGTTTCAAGAGGATGTTCTCTGCAGCATCACATGAGTGATGATTAGAAGAAGCAGAAGCAATGATGCACCATATTTTATAATTAATGGACGTTTATGTGAGGCGAAAACTCTCACCAATATTTTCTCTTCTCGGAAGGAATGGAACTTCTTTTGTAATTTTTAAAAATGATTCTTGGTTTTCTATTAATAACATCTGCTTCCAAAAAGATTACGAAGATAAAGATAAAACTGGCTTTCTGATTTAAAGTATCGATATGCACGTTTCGCAAATAGAAAATTGGATTAAAAACTTGCAGTTTCTTTTGCTGGAAATACAATTAAAAGAATCTAATAAAAATTTCCGGAGACAAATTGTGTAACCGAGTTCTGAACTTCATGATACATTTTGCTTAATTCACTCATCGTATCACTTTTGCTTTAATTGTTTAACTTTAAGAAGCAGAACATTATTGCATAATGACATATCTGGTAACCGTCAAGTGGAAAAGAATGCTCAGGAGAAATTGATGCTCAGTCCGAATTTGTTTGTACTTCCGAGAATGCAGTACTAGAACGAGCTTGTCTTTCTTTGGAACGTCCACCTATGAGTCATGAGAAATTCCCTCTTCCGCCACTTCGCAGATAGCCAGGCGTCAGCCATTTCGCTTTGAATTGCGCACGAAAAATATGCCACTTTATTGGCACCATTCTGCCTATAGGAAGGAAGTTTTTTACGATCGGGGTGACATTCGAAATAACAGTTACCGAGAAGGAATGCGCTAAGAACCAAAAAACGCAATGAAATACTGCATCAGTTCCTTATTAAATTCTAGAAATAAGAGAGTAACTGCTTATGTCGCAACCTATTATCAGTCAGCGCTGGAAATCTATTAAATCTGTGAATCTAAGAATCTTTCATTCACAGTGGTGTTATTGTCTCATCATAGCCCTACGAGCATATTTATAGTTAGGTCTGTGACGTGGTGCTTGCGTAGGATCTAATTCAATATAAATAGAGGAAAGCGTCTTCTATTCATAGTCGTGCTAGTGTCTCATCATAGCCCTACGACGTATTTATAGTTAGGTCTGTGACGTTGTACTTGCATAGGATCTAATTCACTGTAAATAGGGGAAAGCGGCTTCTATTCACAGTCGTGCTAGTGTCTCATCATAGCCCTACGACATATTTATAGTTAGGTCTGTGACGTGGTGCTTGCGTAGGATCTAATTCACTATAAATAGAGGAAAGCGTCTTCTATTCGCAGTCGTGCTAGTGTCTCATCATAGCCCTACGACATATTTATAGTTAGGTCTGTGACGTGGTGCTTGCGTAGGATCTAATTTACTATAAATAGAGAAAAGCGTCTTCTATTCATAATCGTGCTAGTGTCTCATCATAGCCCTCCGACATATTTATAGTTAGGTCTGTGACGTGGTGCTTGCGATGAATCTAATTTACTATAAATAGAGGAAAGCGTCTTCTATTCATAGTCGTGCTAGTGTCTCATCATAGCCTTCCGACATATTTATAATTAGGTCTGTGACGTGGTGCTTGCGTAGGATCTAATTCACTATGAATAGAGAAAAGTGTCTTCTATTCGTAGTCGTGCTAGTGTCTCATCATAGCACTACGACATATTTATAGTTAGGTCTGTGACGTGGTGCTTGCATAGGATCTAATTCACTGTAAATAGGGGAAAGCGGCTTCTATTCACAGTCGTGCTATTGTCTCATCATAGCCCTACGACATATTTATAGTTAGGTCTGTGACGTGGTGCTTGCGTAGGATCTAATTCACTATAAATAGAGGAAAGCGTCTTCTATTCATAGTCGTGCTAGTGTCTCGTCATAGCCCTACGACGTATTTATAGTTAGGTCTGTGACGTTGTACTTGCATAGGATCTAATTCACTGTAAATAGGGGAAAGCGGCTTCTATTCACAGTCGTACTATTGTCTCATCATAGCCCTACGACATATTTATGGTTAGGTCTGTGACGTGGTGCTTGCGTTGGATCTAATTCACTATAAATAGACGAAAGCGTCTTCCATTCATAGTCGTGCTAGTGTCTCATCATAGCCGTACGACATATTTATAGTTAGGTCTGTGACGTGGTACTTGCATAGGATCTAATTCAATGTAAATAGGGGAAAGCGTCTTCTATTCATAGTCGTGCTATTGTCTCATCATAGCCCTACGACATATTTATAGTTAGGTCTGTGACGTGGTGCTTGCGTAGGATCTAATTCACTATAAATAGAGGAAAGCGTCTTCTATTCGCAGTCGTGCTAGTGTCTCATCATAGCCCTACGACATATTTATAGTTAGGTCTGTGACGTGGTGCTTGCGTAGGATCTAATTTACTATAAATAGAGAAAAGCGTCTTCTATTCATAATCGTGCTAGTGCCTCATCATAGCCCTCCGACATATTTATAGTTAGGTCTGTGACGTGGTGCTTGCGATGAATCTAATTTACTATAAATAGAGGAAAGCGTCTTCTATTCATAGTCGTGCTAGTGTCTCATCATAGCCTTCCGACATATTTATAATTAGGTCTGTGACGTGGTGCTTGCGTAGGATCTAATTCACTATGAATAGAGAAAAGTGTCTTCTATTCGTAGTCGTGCTAGTGTCTCATCATAGCACTACGACATATTTATAGTTAGGTCTGTGACGTGGTGCTTGCATAGGATCTAATTCACTGTAAATAGGGGAAAGCGGCTTCTATTCACAGTCGTGCTATTGTCTCATCATAGCCCTACGACATATTTATAGTTAGGTCTGTGACGTGGTGCTTGCGTAGGATCTAATTCACTATAAATAGAGGAAAGCGTCTTCTATTCATAGTCGTGCTAGTGTCTCATCATAGCCTTCCGACATATTTATAATTAGGTCTGTGACGTGGTGCTTGCGTAGGATCTAATTCACTATGAATAGAGAAAAGTGTCTTCTATTCGTAGTCGTGCTAGTGTCTCATCATAGCACTACGACATATTTATAGTTAGGTCTGTGACGTGGTGCTTGCATAGGATCTAATTCACTGTAAATAGGGGAAAGCGGCTTCTATTCATAGTCGTGCTAGTGTCTCGTCATAGCCCTACGACATATTTATAGTTAGGTCTGTCACGTGGTACTTGCATAGGATCTAATTCACTATTTTCCAGGACAGGATTATTCCCAAAGACATGTGGCCACCTCGGTGTCCCGACATGGCACCCCGAGATTTCTTTCCTTGGGGACTTTTAAAAAGCAAGGTTTTTTGCCAACAAGCTAAAGTCAGTTGAGGAACTGAGAGACAACAACGCACTTGAAACTGATGCCATCTACATCGCTACGATACATCACACATTTGCTAATATGGGGCAATTGGAGAATATTTGCCTAGACGCTGATGGATCTTCTATGAGACATTCCTTTCTGTCATGGATCAAGGTATGTTTTAAATTAATTACATTGAAATATGCCTTTGTAATCGTGAGTTAATTAAAAAAATGGGTGTTTGGTTCCGAGGGAATCACCCTGTATTACATATCCTTATTCGCATACTACAAAGAAATCGTCCGAAACTAATGGCCAGCAGAAAGCAAGATTTTATGAAGAAATTTGTCACTTCTTTTCATATAGAAAGGTTTGATTTATTTGGATAAAGAGAAATTCAAGAAAACTAGAGTTCAGAAAAATCGGTCCAGAAAGCAGAAGCTCTTATCCTTACTCTTTTCCATGTCACATCTGTGCTGTAAATTAGAAGAAAGCGTATTCTTTGAACAGCGTGCTATAAATATTTGCTACAAATTAATTCCGGATGCATGCATTTATTTTAAAAGAAAATATTTACGTTCTTTTATTACTTTCTTTTTGTCAATCAGTGTGTTAATGCATTTTACACCTAACTCTTTTTCTTTTAGGATCCTGATGTTATCAATGCGCTATTGCCTGTGTTCAACCGAGCTCCGTCTACGGAAAGGGACGCAACGGTGATGAGACCGGCTGATGCTGACAATGGAGGTTGTCTCAGAGTATGTTAGAGAGTTTCCAACTTAAGTAATTTTTGCTGAAACATACCCTTAGTAACGTCACTTATCGCTTGGCGAATATTTTCCTTGAGTTCATCGATCGTTTCAAGTTTTCCCTATTCAGTAGGGCCTTGAGTAACATAAACTAAGATGACCTCACCGCTTTTTTAAAAAAGAAGAAACATCATTTTCTTTCATGCTTGAAGAGTGACATGTTGCTCCACCTTGCATGAAAAATCCAGTAGTAGAGTCATCTGACTTACAATTTCATCGATGCCTGTTAAATCTCTTTTGGCAAATTAAAGAAATTTGGCTCGAAAATTGAGCTACATGAAAGCACAGCAATTTTCGAAATGTAGTGGTACAGTATGGACTTCATGGAAATTCTTTGTGACTGCGAATTTAAAAGAAGCCATGCTTAGAATCGTTTAACGAAACCATACCTATAATAATCATTTAACGAAGCCATGCATATAATCATTTAACCAAGCCATGCCTATAATCATTTAACCAACCAATGCTATAATCATTTAACCAAGCTATGCCTATAATCATTTAACGAAGCCACGCTTATTACCCTTTAATGAAACCACGCTTATAATTATTTAACGAAGCTATGCTTATAATCATTTAACGAAGCCATGCTTATTATCATTTAACGAAGCCATACTTATTACTATTTAATGAAGCTATACCTATAATCATTTAACGAAGCTATGCTTATAATCATTTAACGAAGCTGTGCTTATAATCATTTAACGAAGCTATGCTTGTTATCATTTAACGAAGCCATACTTATTACTATTTAATGAAGCTATACCTATAATCATTTAACGAAGCTATGCTTATAATCATTTAACGAAGCTATGCTTATAGTCATTTAAAGAAGCCATGCTTATTATGATTTAACGAAGCCATGCTTATTACTATTTAATGAAGCTATACCTATAATCATTTAACGAAGCTATGCTTATAATCATTTAACGAAGCTATACTTATAATCATTTTAAAAAGCTATGCTTATAATCATTTAACGAAGCTATGCTTATAGTCATTTAAAGAAGCCATTGCTTATTATGATTTAACGAAGCCATGCTTATTACTATTTGATGAAGCTATACCTATAATCATTTAACGAAGCTATGCTTATAATCATTTGATGAAGCTATACTTACAATAATTTAAAGAAGCTATGCTTATAATCATTTAACGAAGCTATGCTTATTATCATTTAACGAAGCCATACTTATTACTATTTAATGAGGCTATACCTATAATCATTTAACGAAGCTATGCTTATAATCATTTAACGAAGCTATGCTTATAGTCATTTAAAGAAGCCATGCTTATTATGATTTAACGAAGCCATGCTTATTACCATTTAATGAAGTCATGCTTATAATCATTTAATGAAGCCATGCTTATAAACATTTAATGAAGCCATGCCTATTTGTAAATCATATGTGCAAGCAAAAATCGTAGAGTTGCTGTCGAGACATAAATTTCTTATTAACACCGTTTTTAAATCACCTTGTTCTTAGGGCTTGTTCTTATTGATTAGCAACATCTTCGGATCACCTTGTTTTTTGTGGCTCATTCTTATTTGATTAGCAACATATAGCTGAATCTTCTCTTAAATTAATCAGAAAAACTTCAACTTGTCTAATACTGCGTTTATAACTTGAGGATTCTCTCCTTAACTGGCTCATCATCACACGGAGACTGAGACAACGATGCAAGCACGTATCCAAGGAGGGGTTCGAAACTCTTCCAAAGGTTACCCAACAGCAACAACAAAAAATGTGGATTTTTTAAATTTTTTAATTCATTTTTAGTAATTGTTCACAAAAGCTATGAACAAATCGGTAACTGGGAAGGGACACCGGGGCACCTGCGCCCTCCGCACGCGCCTCTACCCTGAACCCATACCTGGGCCAACGGCAACCTACACATTAAAAAAGCGGAAAAGAACTTCTTAAGCTTCTTTATGTAGTCTATTAAAATTAATGAGTGAATATAGAACGGTGTGTTTATGAATGATCTTCAAGGCAAGTTTCTGTGCAATTTAAATTGGCAGTTTAATACATTTCTATAAATTTCGCATTTGTTCTTTTCATTTATTTCTTGTAGCAACTCGAATTTATTATTTTATTTCCATTATATCAGTGCTAAAATTAGTCTTTGCAGTCCCAGGATTTCCCTTCCCTCCCCCAAGAGACGTGGCATAGTAAAATGTACATTATGCATTCCTCAGGTTCGTACAGAATATGGTCAAAACAACTTGCCACTACGTCTGCTATATATAAATTATTATTACTTTTTGCTCGGACTCGGATCCCCCCACATTACCCCCTCCCAACAAAATCCCTGGATACGTGCCTGAAACGATGGCAACTTCTTTCTCCAGGAACGTTAATCCAATCCTTTGGTGAAACATGAATAGTTCTTCGGTTTTCCTCTTTTGTGATTTCCGAAATCTGGAGCGAATAGAGCAATCTTAGAGGAAAACGTATCTTATTGGCCCTCAATGTAACCCCCCCCTGCTGCTTATGACAGATTACCAGCGGTGGGGTAGGTCCTGGATGCCCTGTAGTACGCCATCTTTGTTCAGCTGTCGTATTACTCGAGTCACGTCCAATGGCAGTTCGTCCAGCGATTCGTAACGGATGCTACGGAGCCGTTTTTTAACTTTGGGAAAAGATCAAAGTCGGGTGGACTGAGATCAGGACTGTATGGTGGGTGGGATCAAGTTTCTCAGCCATAATTCGACAAAAGTCCCCGTACCGACACTGCACTATGATATGATGCGTTGTCATGCAGCAAGATCGATCTCGCTTCCAACACGTTGGGTCGATTTTGACAAATTTTCGGTCTCAACGTCCTCAGACAGTCACGATAATATTGTGCGTTGACATTTTGCCCTACCGGCACTCCATCAGAGATCGCCACACCCTGGGCATCGTATGCAAAAATCACCATTTGCTTCACTTTGGATTGTTGCCGACGACATGCAGTTTGAGCGGCCGTGGAACTTGGATGCCACCGTTTCGCTGATTGTGACTTCAGTTCCGGCTGAAAATCACGGGTCCAGGACTCATGAATTTTTTCTGGAAGGCGTCGCCCTCCCTTTCGAACCTGTTGAGGTGATCATGCGCGATGAACGCTCTGGCTGTTTTCTACTCGGGTATGAGTTGATGAGGCACCCCGAGCGCGGCGATTTTTGTTTTTCCCAGTGAATCGGTCAAAATCCGGTGAACAGACATGGTGGACAAATTTGCCTGATGAGCAATCTCCTCGACTGTGAAACACGATTCTCTTCGGGAAGCGTTGCAACAATTTTGACAGATGTTTGGTCTATCGCCTTTTGAGGTGGGCCTCAGCGATGATCATCTTCGGAGGGCCGAAGATCATCTTCGATCATCTTCGGCCCTCCCGAAAGCCCAATGCCCAGCGAGAAATTGTGTTTCGATCAAGAGTTCTTCCCCTACAAACTTCTTGCAAGGCAGTGTGGACCTGTGTCTGAGTTTTTCCTAGCAGAGTTTCTATTTTCACGTACGTGCGCTGGTCTAACGCCGTGACTCGACCTGAGGAGCTGCAAGCTTCCATTTCCAAAACCTCCCACGTCCACACAGCACATGATAGCGCGTTGTTCTGACACCAATGCGTTGCTGAAAGTCTGACCTTCGAATGACGCAATCATTTTCCCTATTGCATCATCCGATGCCGTTTTAGAATAACGTGTGCAGAACTTTTGCTATGACCCTCGTACAAGCAAAACTCCTATAGGTTTTGCGCCCCAAAAGTCAAATGGTGTGCCCGATACTAGCCGTTTTATGGAGCGAAAATTAAAGATTTATCCTACAGTATCTATTTCTTTTAACCGAGACGCATGCCTGATGTAGCCAAGAACGACGAGGAAAGAAATTCATGGATCAGTAAAATGACATGAGATGATAGGTATAAAAACCCTCAAATGGCAATACTCTGGATATGCTGTCAGAAGAACTGACACCGTACGACAACTGAAATAGTAGAATGGATATCCAGGGACAGAAAAATAACCAGAAGGAGACCAGTGGGATATGGTTTGAGGAAATTCGGAAGCACGCTGGATTAATATGGAAGAGAATTGTTCAACCCAGCGAGTTGTGGAACAGACGCTGGGAAACTTTCATTCAGAAGTCGATTGAAAATATTTCAAAATGATGATCTTTTTTACAACCATAATTCTCTCGAACATATTGCAATTCGAGAGCGTCTCCAAATTATTGCTGCTTTACATATTTTTTTTAATTTGAATGTTTCTCCTAATTTATCAAAGGCGAGGAAGAGTCTCCCATTTCAAATTTAATAGCCATCGACTGTAGGAAAGGGCGAAAAACCAGAACGAAAAGGCAAAAAGATCTCACCTGTGCTCAGGACGTTGGTCATTTTTCTTTTCTTGATTGGAGGTTTAACGACCACCGTGAGCAACCCAATGGGCTATAAGCAGTCGCCCGTCCCTCATTTAGAGCCACTAGTTCCAGGGAAGGGTGAGAGCTAGCACCGTAAGACAACACAACATCCATGCCTCACGGGATTCGAACCCGGACCCATCTCGGACGAATGATCAGAAGCCGTCTCTTATACCACTGTGTTACCAGGGCGGCGAACGTTTTTCTTGATCAAGGTTAATAGACAATAACGTTTGCTCATCCCGCCTTCCTCGCAGAAGAATAATCGTGACGTCACTGATTGACATCACCGTCCTAACGTGTGAATCGTAGATCCGAACTTTACCTATGGAGGAAGATGTCAACAATTTTTATAACTCAAACACAGAACAAAATCTTATGCAAAAGCACATTTGCATTAAATGCAGAAGAAATTCACAGTCTTGTGGGTGACATTTTGGGGACGGCAACTGCTCGTCCTAAAGAGCGTTCTCTGTATTGCGACGGTTGAAGACATCTATTTATAGGCTTTGTGATGTTTGAACTTGTGAACTACTTAGCTATCCTTCATATTGAAGATGGACTCTTTAAGGAAGGCGTCTAGTGATTTTGCTTCCTATACTTCTAATGGGCAAACTTCTGTACACATTTTCTTCGCAATTAATGCGTTCCCAAGGATGAAAATTTGAACATCGATTAAAATAGCTTCATAGTATAACTTGGAATACTTAATATTTTCTAAAACATAACCATAATTAAGCAATCCAACATTTGTTTGTCTACTGACGTCATCAATGTACAGGTCGTGCCATCTTTTTTCTGGTCTCAACACCACCAAAGGGAAAGTTATTGATTTTTAATGTAATTAAGGTTTTTAGAACAAATTAAGTATTCCAAGTTGTAATATAATTTTCATCCTTGGGAACGCATCAATTGTGAAAAAAATGTGTACAGAAGTTTGCCCATTGCAAGTATAGGAAGTAAAATCACTAGACGTCCACCTTAAAGCTTTGTACTGATACAAAGATCTGATAGACTCTTTCACCGCTGTGCAGTCACTGTGAAAACTCCCTTGAGATTTCGGTTTGATGCACCTAACAAGTAATTTGAAGGTATATAACTTCACCATGTAGTGGTTTTTAAAAGAAAGGTCATGGAAGCTTCGGTTTTATTCTTGTCTGGCATAACAAATGTGAGCATCAAAGCCAACTACGTGAGTGCTCCAGACCTCAGACGCCCATTGAAAAATTGCAAAATATGAAAGTTTAGAAATAAAAATAAAAAAAACCGCATACTAGGTGGTACTGACATTGAGCGGTACATAGTTGGGTGGATTAATTAATGTTATTGTCATAAAACCAATGAAAGAATATACATAAAAGTAAACATTTACTAAACTATGGCGGCAGCAATTGATATTGCTGTCTGTTCAGTTTATATATATATATTATCTTCAGTTTAATATTTTTGGCGAATCCCTAAAAAGGTTTGGAGTTCACTCAGCTACGCGCTGCGCCTCTTGGAAGGACAGAATATATAGAAATATCAGGAGCGGGAATAGAATGCTCTAATAGGAAAGAGGCAAAATAAAAGTTATAGAAAATATTAGAGTTTTAGGACTATAACAAACAACGCCACCAAAAACGCAAGCATCAGGAAGCAGGAATCGGAAGAAGGGTCCTGTAAAAAGGGGGAGCCTGTAATAAAAATAAATACTGTACTCCGAAAATATATCGAAGAAAAACCTCTAGTTTTTCACTAAGATGCCCTTAAAAGGGCCGTTTTGTGGATTTTCTTTTTTTCCTAATTTGCTCACAATTGCAAAAATGACTTTGTGAACGTCAGGGTTACCCAGAGATTTCTAAGTTTTGGACGAAATAATTTCAAAACAATATTTATTTTTATTGTGATTATTGTATATTATTCACATTTTGACTAACGTAAGAAAACGACCCTGAGACCGATGAAATGTGATGTAGCTATGAAAGTTCATCTGCGCATGCGCAAGCTAAAACCTGATCTCAAGATAGAAAACAAAGCTGAATTTCAAGTGCATTAGTGAGGGGGATTGGTAACTATTGGTCTAGCTAGAACATCTACAGGTTACACCACATCGTGTTATACATCATTTTAAAGCTCTCGTCAATAGCACGTAACCTCCCTAAATGTGGTCGAAGGGAAGTCAAATTACGCTACGACGCATGTTTTACTCACCAAACAGAAATCATCGCTCTTTCCACGTTAATATGTGAGTCACGAAAAATATCCCATTGGCCGCCACCGGGAATCGCGCCGACCATGCTACCACTGCACCACAGCGACCTCGAATTCTCCAGACTCACAAGTGATTAGCTACCAAACCACATGGCAGGTTGCTTCATGGAGGCCCGCACAATCCTGGGGATTCACCAAAGATGGAAAGCAGCAACTGAACAAATAACTAAGAGGCGATTATATATATTAAGAGAATTTTTCTGTGACTAGCTGATTAACGTGGAGATAGCGGTGACTTCTGTTTGGTGTTCCTGATCCACCTCGAGTATATGAATTAATTATTCAATCGCATACTTTACTGGTGTTAGGATTGATGCATAGCATCGAAGTGCCCTTTTATGGTGGCTTTTATCACATTTCGCATCAGGCTCTCGTAATTTGCGCTCATAGCAATGAGATATTGCTACGTGTATATAAAACGTGATGAAATAATTCTTGATCTCAAAGCCTACAGTCTTGTGACGATTATACGTATTAAGAGAATACAACGTGGTTTGTCACAAATATTTATTTTTTCAAGTCCACCATGGCTTCGCTGGGTATTGACCTAGCTTCATCCTGATGAAGCTAGGTCAATACCTAGGCCATTCGTCCTGATGAAGCTAGGTCAATACCCAGTAAAGCCATGGTCGACTTGAAAAAATAAATATTTGTGATAAACCACGTTGCGATGAAATAATGTTCGACGATTGTTTAGTGAAATATACAGTAGTTCGTAGAATTTGAAACTTCTGTTTATATTCAATATATTTTCATTATCGAAACACTTTTCCTACTTGTTAAATCGAGCTTGTTTTAAAGTGTCCCGAAAAGCTAATCTGCACCCTCCAAATTTCCCTCTTGCTGCTTTGTTTTGTTTTGTTTTGATTTCTCCTTCGAACCATACCAAGTGCAGCAACTTTAACTAAATTTTTTCGCGGCCTCCAACTCTGACATTCGCCAGTTTTCCTAACTCATTAGATTTCTCCACATTGTCTCCTTCTCCGAAATGCCTTTGGTGGATTCAACACCGTTTGAGACAAATAAGTATCAACTACACTTAATGTCGTTTAATACAAACAAATTGTTGTGACAAATTTTGAAGATGACAATCCGTTTTCTGGTGTAAATATGACAAGGATGGTAAGTCAGATGATATACGAAAACTTGAAAATTCCGTCCTCCTGGAGCGGGAATCGAACCCACGTCTCGCAGATAGCGTCCGGGTATGCTAACCACTACGCCACCCAGAACGACCAAGTCTCAAGTTTCCGACTAATTTGAATATAACCCACACAGGATTGGTCTAGTCGAAGCAACCGGCATTGACATTCATGTTTAGCGAATCTGGAGGTTAAGAATCCTATCTCGTGATTGCCCGGAGGAGCAGACCATTTATCTGCTCCTCCGGGTAATCACGGGATAGGATTCTTAACCTCCAGATTCGCTAAACATGAATGCCGGTTGCTTGGACTAGACCAATCCTGTGTTGGTTATATTCAAATTAGTCGGAAACTTGAGACTTGGTCGTTCTAGGTTGTGTAGTGGTTAGCATACCCTGGCGCTATCTGGGAGACGCGGATTCGATTCCCGCTTCAGGACGGCGAAAGTTTCAAGTTTTCGGATATTATCTGACTTACAATCCTTGTCATATTTACAACACAAAAACTGTCATCTTCAAAATTTGTATTGTTTGGTGCAATCCCGTATTCCATTCATGATTGAAATTGTTGTGACGTTAGTGAAGGCAGCTAGGCAGGAAATTGAGAGGTGCCCAGGGTAACACAACACCCAAATCCGGCTCTGGACGGCTCCAGATCAGAGAGCGACGACTCCTTCTAAATTTAAATGTGCGTTGGAATCTTTAGGAACAAAATAATAATAATAATAATAATAATAACAATACAAGAGCTGTTCAAAAAATGCTGTCACAGAACACTCCATTCGGAAGCTTTTATGAGTTGAACAGTGCACACGCGGTCGTGCTCTTTTATGTTCCACAGAGTCACCATTGTTAGTTAATTAAATTTCCCTTCACGATGGTAAGGCGTGAATGCCAGCGGAAAAGAAATCGGGATCGTGTTAAAGCAGCCACGCTGTTGCGACCTGCATCACATCTGCGTCTGTCGCAAAATGTTAGGGGACCAAGAGTTTCTTGGTAATGTCAAACAGATGGGAATAGAAGGTGCGAGATCAGGTCTGTAGGTCTGATGATCAGAAACTTTCCACCATCGCGCCAAAAACACTCAGCATCATATGGTCTGGAGTTATCGTGCAACAGCACAACACCTCTTCTCAGCAACCCCGGTCTTTTCCGGCGAATGACATGTCAAGCATCTGACAAGTTTCACCTCTTACCCATGCACCAGGAAAATCATTTATAAGCACACCCTGACATTCCCAAAAGAGAGTTGCCATGATTTTTCTGCTGGGTGAGGATGCCTTGATTTTTCTGGCAGGAGGAGGTGACTGGTGCTTCCACAACACAGATGCTTCTCTGCTTTCTGGTGTTGGATGATGTACCCAAGTTTTTTCTCCCATGACAATACTCTGCAAGAATTCCTTACCTTGTTAATGGTAGCTGATCAAATGCGTGAGGGAGAAACCCACTCTTCTTGCCTTATATCTTCTAAAATTCCATACCTTGTTTATTGCCTTACATCTCCTAGAATTCCTTACATTGCTAATGGTAGCGTATCATATGTATGAGGGAGACCCACTCGCCTTGCCTTATATCTGCAAGAATTCTTTACCTTGTTAGTTGCCTTGTATCTTCTAGAATTCCTTACCTTGTTAATGGTAGCGTATGAAATGTATGAGGGAGAAGCCCACTCGTCTTGCCTTACATCTTTTAGAATTTCTTACTTTGTTGACTGCCTTATATCTTCAGGAATTCCTTACATTGTTAATGGTAGCGTATCAAATGTATGAGGGAGACCCACTCGTCTCGCCTTATATCTTCAAGAAGTCCGTATCTTGTCCATGGTAGCGTGTCCAATGCATGAGGGAGAAATCCAGTCGTCTCGCCTTATATCTTCTAGAATTCCTTACCTTGTTAATGGTAGCGTGTCAAATGTATGAGGGAGAAACCCATTCGTCTCGCCTTACATCTTCTAGAATTCTTTACCTTGTTAATTGCCTTATATCTTCAAGAATTCTTTACCTTGTTAATTGCTTTATGTCTTCTAGAATTCCTTGCCTTGTTAATTGCCTTATATCTTCTAGAATACTTTACCTTGTTAATTGCCTTATATCTTCTAGAATTCCTTATCTTGCTAACGGTAGCGTGTCAAATGCATGAGGGAGAGACCCACTCGTCTCGCCTTATATCTTCTAGAATGTCTTACCTTGTTAATTGCCTTATGTCTTCTAGAATTCCTTACCTTGTTAATGATAGCGTATCAAATGTATGAGAGAGAGACCCACTCGTCTCGCCTTATATCTTCTAGAATTTCTTACATTGTTAATTGCCTTGTATCTTCTAGAATTCCTTACCTTGTTAATGGTAGCGTATCAAATGTAAGAGGGAGAGACCCACTCGTCTTTTTTTATATTTTCTGTAAGATTCTTAACCGCCCATCTCGCACAGACTTACTAATAGTGCAAATGGTGATGCACAACACCGTGGGCCCTACCCAGTGAGATCTGCGGTTCGCAAACGAGTTCTCTCACTATGATGTGTCTGTTGTAATGAATGAGAGCGCCCGCCCGAGCGCAATGTCTTTTCGAATGGCGGTTGTTGGGCGTCCTTGTCATGAAGGTGTGTACTTCCCTTTACGAAGTCTTTGCATCATTTCCACAAATGCTTCCGGGACATAACTTCCACCAACTGGCGATGGATTTCCACTGGAGAAGACCCTTTGTATGAAGAAAGCCACTTATGCTTCGGACTTCTTTCGTTGCCACGCTGATAATAACGCTGCCATCTTTCGTAGACATTCCTGGTAAACGAATGAGAGCAGAGCTCTGTGTGTGTGTGTGTGTGTGTGTGTGTGTGTGTGTGTGTGTGTGCGTGCTTGTTTTGGGGAGGGGTTGATGATAGCTGTGAGGAACCCAATGGGCTATAAGCAGTCACCCATCCTCAATTTAGCATTTCATTCGCACCAACACAATATTTCAACTGAAAGGGAGAGAAGCAATGACGTAAAGGTGCCCCCCCTCACATACACACACACACACACACACACACACACACACACAAACTCTCTTGAGTGTCACGTCAGGGCGGGGAGATTAAGTGCTGACCACCTGGGGTCTTGGTTTTCGCCACAGACAGTCATCACTCTTGAGTGACACTTCTGTGGAACACGTCTCGTTTGTGTATCCTATAAATGGTGAAAATGACTTATTTTGAAACGTAAAGTTTTATCTATGACTATTTTGATAAATGAAAAGCAGCAAACAGATAGAAGAAAAGCTCAGAATTTCAGATCTGTCCATCTGAAGGTCAAAATTTCAGCCAGGCGCTTAAGAGCTACACTCCACGCTGCACTTCACCTCGGGCACCATACGTCCACCAGTTTCTGGCGTGACATTCAAACATGACACTCAAGAGGGGGCTGGCACCTTAAGACCAACACACAACCCATGCCTCATCCAGTCATCCGAGATTCGAACATCGGCACACTCCGACAAGCAGTCGGAAGCCAGCGCTTAAACCACTGCACCACCAGGGGAAGCTGCGTGTGTGTGTGCGCGCGTCGTCGTTGTTTAATGACCACCACAACAACTCTGAAGACTGTAAACAGTCGCTCGTTCCTAATTTGGGATCAGTGGTTAGATGAAAGGGAAAAAGCATTCATCTTCGGACAACCACACCACCCATTCAGGCCCACTTGTGAACAGCGTCTCAGACTCGCTGGCTTTTTGTGTTGGTGTCGGTCTCCCATAGAACTACTTCTAGAAATATCATAAAATCAGAAAAAAACTTATCCAGTGTATTTGTTGATTTTGTATCCAAAAACAAATACAGGATATATATATATGATTTCTGTCATTATTGTTCACTTTAAAATTCTTTCTCTCAGCGCATTTGAGGACCTTGTTTCAAGCACATTGTTCACTGTGAAGATTAAGGGATAGTCTAACTTTCTTCAACGCAGGAAGTCGTGATTTTTAAAGACAAAAATCACGATTTCCACACAAAACAAAAGTGTAAAAAAATATGGAGTTAAGCTACTCGTTCTCGTTTGAGTCAAAGAGCTTGTATTGTGGTGCCATCTATTGTGTTCCTTCCAAATTTTTTTTTAATTAAAAGGTTTTTATTAAGCAAAAATTTTTAAGCTCTTGGGATTATTACAGCACCGAAGGAAGTTTTCTTTCAATTTTTTGTGCTGAGCTTCCTGATTTTCCTATATTTCCAACTAAAGAAATGTTTGACGACCCGATGGCGCAGTGGTCTGAGACCTGTCCTTTGTCCATTCGTCCGAGATTGGTCTGACTTCGAATACCGGAGTGAACGTCTGATCGTCTTGTATCACTGGCTCTCTTTCTTCCCTGGAACCAGTAGCTCTAAATTAGGGACTGACAACTTCTTATTGCCCATCGAGTTGCTCACAATGGCGCCCGTTAGTATAGCCAAATTTTTGATAAATTTAAAACAGTAAAACAGACGAAACCTTTTTTTAAAGCATTTTTAAAAATAATAAGATATTAATGATTGATTGTATCAATTATTTTTGTTGTATTTTAGTGTTTTGTACATTTACTAAAATGTTTGACAGTCTTGAAGAAGGTAAGGATTTTTCTTAGCCCCCCCCCCCTAAAAGTACTCATATGGACGCCCCTGTTTGCTCACGGTGGTCATTAAACCCCCAAATAAAAAAAAATGAAAAAGAAGGTTTTTCTGACTTTGTAAAAGATAATTATATGAGAAAAATAATCCCTTGAGTGATCGCAATAAAAACCTTAAAATGTGTGGTGCCCCAAATTAAAAAAAAATTAAAAGAAAGGTTTTTTAACTTATTCAAAATTATATAAAAAACTGATCCATTGAGGAATCACAACAAAAACGCCAAAATGTGTGACTTACTAGTATTGCGGTGCCATTTTTTTATTTTCTTTCAAACTTCTTTAATTGAAGGATTACCTTTATTCAAAAGTTTTCAAATAGTTAGGAGTTATGTTTGCTATGAAACCAAGTTCTCCTCTTATTTTTGTGTTGTGAGTTTTCTCATTTTTCTCTATTTTCACCTAAAGAATTATCTTAGTAAAAGGTAACTTATTGAGAGAACCCAATATAAGTGCTAAAACACCAGTGGAATTAAAGAAGAACCTTTGCTCTTATAAAACACGGGTATATAAAGATTTTTGGAAAACACGTTTTCTGATTACTTGGGCCAAATATTGTCTGGCAAAAAAATTTCTAGACACAAACTCAAAGCACCGAATTATGTTCACAAATGTCGTACTTCGGAGCTTATTTAAATAGTTATAACAAATTCATCATACATTCCGGCATTTCTGTTTCGTAAGAATATTACACTATTGGACACTTTCTGGATATACATCTAACCCGTATTAAATTCAAGATTTCATAATAGGAGTGACAGAAAGAATAGGATGAATGTGTGAAACGTTCAGATATGTTCAGCTAAACCACTAAGATGTTGCCCAGATTCACATAAATTATGCATAGTCGATGTAACTTGTGAATTCATTGTTGAACTCTTCGTTAAGTTCAAGTAAAGTAATATGTATGTATAAAATTTTACCCAATTCCATCTTGGCTTCATCGTTCAACATGTAACCCGTATGTCGATGGATTGCCACTTGCTTCCTTACATCCTTACATTTCTTCGGATTGATGGTGGATCAAGTCTTTCTATTTCTTTAACCTCCGAATTGATTTCTTTCGAATGACGGTGGGTCAAGTCTTTCGATGTCTTTAACTTGTGAATTCCCTTCTTTCGAATGATGGTGGATCACGAGTTTCTATTTCTTTAACTTATGAATTCATCTCTTTCCAATGATGCTGGATCAAGTCTTTCCATTTCTTTAACTTGTGAATTCATTTCTTTCGAATGATGGTGGATCAACTCTTTCCATCTCTTTAACTTGTGAATTCACTTCTTTTGAATGTTGGTGGATCAAGTCAAGTCTTTCCATTTCTTTAACTTGTGAATTCATTTCTGTCGAATGATGGTGGATCAAGTCTTTCCATTTCTTTTCCAGGTACAGAGACCAGATCCCAGCCTTCTGTCTCCGGGATCCGAGGACTACTTGATTCCCATGCCTCAGTCGACATACAGCATAACAACGGAGAGGACTGACCTTCAGTCCAGTCCCAGCATGGGCTCCGTGGATCAGCTGCTCGAGTTGGAAGACCGTGGCAGCGGAGTGGAGACTCCATCTTCCGTACCTTCAACCTGGGAGACCAATTTCATGACCCCAGACACGCCTACTGACGGACCTGTATCCCACTGGAATGATCTGAACAACCCCGTCAACAGATCTCCAATCCCGAAACACTGTGACACTGCTAATTTTAACAACAACCTGAAGAAGAGGCCAGGAGGTTACCGTGAGGTGACTGGTTTGCATTCTCATTACATTGTTCTTTTAATTAACGTTTGTAGGCGTTTCCAAGTGTATATTTTCTTACACTGGTAAGGACAGTTGAAATATTGGGTTGGTACAAATGAAATGCCCGGCGCGCACGAGCAGTGGAGATAGGGCCCCACCACGGCAGAATGGAACCACCCACGGGTGTTGCAGGTATTACGCCACATAATTACTATAAATAGCTAGCACGTATGTGAAGAACAAGGTTCAGGCGTGATTTCTTTGGACGTAACTTGGCTTGCAAAGGAAACAGTCAGACGCCGGATTTGAGAGTCCTTTTCCTCTATGAATTTAAACTGGGCCATTCTGTAGGAATTGCCGCTCGAAACGTTACCAAAGCGTGTGAGGCGAATACAGCCAACGAACGAACCATTCGGAGATTGTTTGTGAAGTTCCGAAGCGGAGATACGGATCTGCAAAACGAAGCACGTGGTCAAAGACTTGCTGTTTCTGACGATGTTCTGTTACGTGTGTTGAAGCGGACTCCCGAAAAAACATGTCGTGAGATAGCGGCAGAGGTAGGTTTCCACCACACGACAGTTGTTCGGCGTCTGGCTGCGCTGGGTAAGGACAAAAAAACTGGACATGTGCCTGCCGCATGAGTTGACAACTGCCAACAAGACTAGGCGTTTGGAAGTCTGCACGTCGTTGCTTGCCAGGAATAAACAGGAACCTCTACTGCATCGAATCGTCACCTGCGACGAGAAATGGGTCCTTTATGATAATCGGAAATGATCTGCACAATGGTTAAGCAAGGCACAGCTGTGTTGGACGGCATCCTATGCCACCCCTACACACCAAGAAGATGATGCTCCTTATCTGGTGGTCCACTGCCGAGATAATTCATCGGAGATTCTTGGCAAGAGCCCAAGCCATCACTACAGAACGTTATTGGGCTGCATTACACCATATGCACCGGAAAATTCTGTAGAAAGAACTGGCTTTGGTCAACAGACACGGTGTTCTTCTGCTCCAGGACAACGTTCGCCCTCATTTCGTACAACGAACGATGCTGACACTAAGTACCCTGGGCTATGAAGCACTTCCTTATCCTGCTGCCTATTCACCGGACTTATCTCCGACAGACTATCATCCGTTTCGTCGCCTGGAACACTTCCTGTCCGGGAAATAGTTTACGACAGACAACGAGGTTTCACGTGCAGTTGATGACTTCTTCGGGTCCCAGCCAGAAGACTTTTTCATTCCGGGATCATGACCTTGCCATACAAATGACAACTTAGTGTCGATGCCGAGGGGGATTATTTTGCCCAGGTACGTTGTCCTACTTCTCCGTTCTCGCCGTCCACGTGTGCTGGTCCTTTGCTGGACATTTTATTCGCACCAGTCCAATAGAATTTTGTTTATCACCCACTTGCACGAATTTAGCTTTTCCATTTTATTTGCTGCTTCTCGTCTTTCCAATGAAACACAAGAACGCGGTATTCCAATTATCTAAGCAAGTAGAGAAAGTGTTCTGAGTGGCTGAATACGCACAGCAGGTGTTTCCAATTGGCTAAATAGGAGTAGTAAGTTCTGATTGGCTAAGTAGGATCAGTTGGTATTCTAATTGGCTAAATAGGAACAGCAGGTAAAACGGTGAGATCGTAGTGATATTTGCGAAGCAAATTAATAAATGTGTGTCAAAGTTGGGATTTGAATGTTAACGCCAATTTTCTCAGGAATAAACGTACCATAAAAGAAAAATACAAGCACGCATCAACAACAGTGGCCTTTTAAGATGATCTCACTACATTTGCAGATCTGCTAACGGAAACTGGGACTGAAACTTCGATTCATTTAAAATGTGTACATAAGTACGTGATCAACAAAAGGTTCTGTTCTTTTCATAGTTCAGTGTTCAAAAATGTACACAATTTCCTCATTTCTTTACCTTCGGCAAGAGGAAAAAACAGTTCCCTCCAATGTTAATTGTATAACAGTTTTAACATCATACAAATCAATGGAGACCGAATTCCTTGAAGACTTAATTCTTCATAATTATATAAAGGCATAACAAATATCATTATCAGTATTATAAACTGTTGATATGTAACCATCATCCAGAAAACTTGAGAATTACATCGCCCTAGAACGGAAATTGATTCCGCATCACTCGACCTTATTGGCATTCGAGCACGTTACCATCACACCACCCAGGACAAAGAAGTTCCAACCAACTAAACTGTGGTGTAGCTTAGGAATTTAACAAACGTTCCAGATAAGTGCTAGTCAAAGCAATCACTTTTAAGTTTTAACATCGCCCTGTTTTTGCTTAAAATTTTGCAATAACGTAGGAAAAAATTGTATTTGTTTATTAATACGTTATTGTGATGCCATTTGCTCGCAATATAGTTCCTCTTCATGGAAAGGATGCAGTCATATCCTGCCAATAGTGACGGATCATTCGTGAACGATTCTTTCACAACGAATGACTCTTCACGTTGAATGGCGATTGGTTTGCTCTCACCGCTATGGATGGCCATTCAATTCGTCGTTACTGCGACACTGAATGACTCTTTACCGCGAATTGTTCGCTCTCACCGCTGTGAATGATCATTAGATCCGTCATTACTGCGACACTGAATGACTCTTTACCGCGAATGGTTCGCTCTCACCTCTGTGAGTGGTACTCAATCCGCCATTACTGCGACACTGAATGACTCTTTACCGTGAATGGTTCGCTCTCACCACTGTGAATGAACATTCAATCCGCCATTACTGCGACACTGAATGACTCTTTACCGCGAATGGTTCGCTCTCACCGCTGTGAATGATCATTAAATCCGTCATTACTGCGGCACTGAATGACTCTTTACCGCAAATGGTTCGTTCTCACCTCTGTGAGTGGTACTCAATCCGCCATTACTGCGACACTGAATGAGTCTTTACCGTGAATGGTTCGCTCTCACCACTGTGAATGATTATTTAATTCGCCATTACTGCGACACTGAATAATTCTTTACCGTGAATGGTTCACTCTCACCGTTGTGAAGGATCATTCAATCCGCCATGACCGCGACATGAATGTCTCTTTACCGTGCATTGTTCATTCTCACAACTGTGAATGATCATGCAACACCCCATTATTT
Source organism: Macrothele yani (assembly GCA_039090855.1). Lineage (NCBI taxonomy): Eukaryota > Metazoa > Arthropoda > Arachnida > Araneae > Macrothelidae > Macrothele > Macrothele yani. The sequence goes on along the minus strand of CM077001.1, from coordinate 153,223,179 downwards.
CGAAATACACTGAAGTCGCCGCACCTTAACTTTATTCAGCTCCATGAGTTCGGAGTCGAATTCCCAATAAGATGAATAACGTAGAGAATTAATAAGTGTTCACCGTCATGAGAGTGAGCAATGAACAGTCAGCTGGGAAATACGGTGAAACTTAAGAATGTTAATGAAACGTGAATGCCATTAATTTGAATGATGTGAGCGAATTGTTTGCGACGAGGGAGGATTCACCGTGAATGGTGAATGGGTCTTCTGGGTTCCACCTCTTTGGGGGCAGTTTGCCAATTTCCGCCCTAGCCTTGTGGGCGCTTCTGCCATAAACACGTTGATTCCTGCAAAGTGCAAAGAATGACTCGCTCAGAGAGACAACCGGTAGTAGAAGAGAATGATCATCCGTGAATCACTCTTTTGTTGAATGATGAATGAACTCCCAAGAAGGAACGACTTATGCTAACACTAAGAGCCAAGAGCATATTAGATCATATTTCGCGAAGGTAAATTTCACGTTTGAAGGTGGCCGAGGGAATTTGTTCGTCACCTTGTTTTCAAGAAGTGACAACTGGGGCTGGATGTAGCTTTTACAGGGTGGTGACGAGATATGTTTAACTTCGTTTTCATTCAACTCTAATTATGACTTCATATACCTGGCATTGTGTAAAGGAGCATCGTCATGGGTATTGTGGAAGAAATATTATTCACAAATACATAGAATAACTACAGGATTTTTAAGGCGGCAAGTAGAATAGCCATTGCCTTGTTTACTGTTCAACATGTAACTTTGCTTCAAAAAACTTGAAAATTGCATTGCTCTGGAGAGGGAATCGACACCGCACCTCCCGATTTCCGTTTTATCTGTTACACCACCCAGGACGACGAAGTCCCAATCATCTGATAAGTAAGAATGTCGTGTGTACCATCATCCCCATCCAGATTTATTTGTGAATTCCGCCAAATTATTACGAAAGCTAAAGCTGAAATAGTTCTTACATAATTAATTTGGTCAGTACTGTGCTTATATATACACTAATATACCAGTTAATTAAGCACACCTACCTAGTACCGTGTTGCGCTGATACTTGGCGTGCAGAATTGCACGAATTCGTTGGGCATGAAAAAAAAAACAGATGTACGAAGCGTCGTGACCATAGGAAAATGATTAAGTCACGTAGTTTCTGGAATCGGATGGAGGCACAGTCTCGCAGCGAACAGCCCGTTACACCTCTTCCTAAAGATACTCGACGGGGTTTAAGTCGGGAGACTGTACAATCCACTGCGACAAAGAAAATTTGTTGGCATGTGACAATACGAACCTTCTTAGCAATTACTTTATTTTCTGGACGTGTCCTTATGCTTAAGGATAAACCGTAGCCCTTAATGGACGAATTTAGTCGGTAACGAAATTAAGTCGTGTCTTTCAATTCTTCTTCGATGGATTTCAGAGGGCCAAATGCGTACCAAGAAACCATTTCCAACACGAGCAACCACCACTACCGGCGTGCACGTTTGACAACTAACGGGTTGACTCCATGGCCTTATGTTGCTTGCGGCAGAATTCGGATACCATCAGCTTGATGAAGTAGGAACCTTGTACTTCAATCAAGGCGACGTCTTTCCAAGCCCTCTTTTGTATTCTAACCTCACAACATCGACATTTGGCATGGGCGTTGGCTGTTGTAGTCCATTCGCGACATGGTCCAGTACCAAGGTTAATAGACAGTAAGGTTTGCTCACCCCGCCTAACTCCCAGACGAATCGTGACGTCACTGAGTGACGTGAATCGTAGATCCGAACTGTTATTACGGTGGAAGATGTCATGTCAACAATTTTTATAACTCAAACTCAGAAGAAAAGCTTATGCAAACGCACGTTTACATTAAATACAGAAGAAATTCACAGTCATGTGAATATTTTGGTAACTGTGATTTCAAAAATACCTCCCGCACATTTTTGTTACGTAAAGAGCGGGAAAACGGTTCTATTTTAAAATGTTAATTTAGTTACAAGGGGAATTTTTGCTGTTTTTATATAAATTTAGAAAGGAAAATGCACAGCAGGACATTATATTGTCCTATAATTAATACTTTCTGTTGTAAGAAATAGAAAAAGTATCTCCGTAAAATTCCCCAATTTGTTTTTAAATTAAAAATTGAAATCATTAATACATTAAAAAACTGATAGAATTTATGAAGAGTATTCGAGCTCTTTACGAATAAGTATTCCTACACGCTGCTATGGTGCAGATACAAAGAAACGTGGTGATTACGTAGTCTTACGGTTACGATTTGGACAGTGACGTCACAAAGCAATAACCGGAAGTGCAGATTAAGCATAACTTTGTCATCTACTAACCTTGGTCCAGTACATGGTACACTCGCACATGACCCTTGGCACAAAGATGTTAAATCCTGCAGTGGTTTGCCTGGGGGCTTGCGCGATTCTCGCAACTCTTCTTTGCCTCCTATGATCCACCAAATGTATTCTTCCACAGAATCGCCAGTTTGTGGGAGGTTTTTTTTTTTTTTGCGTGTCTCACTATTATCGGGAGACCATTATCGCGTTGTGTGTGGAAGCCCAGGAGAACGGCCATTTGTGAACTGCTTGAATGGACAGGCCTGGCGCTGTCTATCATGCGACAATCGAAGTAGTTCATATCACTCGTTTTGCTCATTATAATCATCAGTTGAGCGCAAACTGATGCTCAACGAGCTGCTCTTGTCTGATTTACACCACACCGTGCTCACGTAACGTCTCCCTTGTTAGAGTGAGCCATTTATGTACCAAGGACAAGAGTATAAAATACCACCTCAATGTACATTATCATTTACAACATATTCACAATCATCTTCCCTGTTAGTTTTTCATCAAAGCTCGCATGAAAGTTGAATACAGTTGGTCAACATTTACTCTAACGGCAGAGTCAGGAACTTAACAAGCTTTTCTTATCTGGGAGGACGAGCCTTGAAATTACGCCCCTTTGAGTTTAAAAGTTCCTTACTTCCGCTCAAATAGAGAGTGAGCAGTTTGTGACGTATATTCTAAATTAACTTTCAATTTAGTTCATTTTCCTATGTAAATCTGAGTTTGTTCTCCGTTGTACTTCCAAACTTAACGTTACATCTTTTCCCTCAAACGAGAATGAGGTTGGCAACAATTGAGGTCAGAGTGAAAGTGACGTATGAATGTATGAGATAAGAACGATAGATAAATGGACGAGATAACAGTTGCTGGTGTGGTGGATGTGTGTGTGTAGACATTCGATTTCTAAGTTAAATGCGAAATTAACAACAGATTGTGCTAAATTATGGAGTTCTACTTAAATTCGTGCTGAACCAAAAAAAGGATTCTCGTAAGTCTGACTTTTGTTTTCTGTTTCATCTGGCCGTAAAAAACTTTATTAGGAACTATTTCATCGTATTCTTATCTAATGGTTTTAGACTTAGCTTAACGACATTATCTCCCACGAAAAACATATTACGTTATAAGTTTTTACTTTCTCATACCTGCGTTATAGGAAAGTATTATAGTCGTTAAAAAATCTCACTTTCAGTTTTCGGCATAATTTTGCTCAAAATTTAAAAATTAGGTGAATACCCAAGAGCCAACGGTTTTAAATATCAAACGTAAAAGTTATGTGAGCAATGACAGCACAACAAGTGAAGAAATGCAGAATGAAGACATGCCAGCACAGAACGAATGGGTTTTAGATAGTTAACGTAACAACAGGAAGATGCTTTCTAAGTAGGGCTTGGAAAAATTCCGTTCAAGGTGAAACGCTCAGATGAACTTTAGGTGACAGAGCAGAAATGACTAATTAGCTGTTCATCCTTACGACGTATTCAAAAAGGTCATGGAGGTTAGGCATATCAGTATATTGTTTTACATACCTCCATCTACTGTCTCGGACGATTCCATGCACCCATATGAGGTAGTCCACAACTCACAGTGTAAGGCTCTGTACACTGGTTAGCTGCGCGTAACAGTGTATGCGGCTAACTAAAGTACACTGCCGGCCACCCAAAATACAACACCAAGAAGGACACAAGATAGCAAAGCCAGATTTACTGGACACATAACAACAGATACAAAGATGAAACGATTGAACTTACAGGCCCGTGCGACTTGCGAAACACGCAGACATCAATAGTTCGTGTGGCTCCCATGGCTGGCAATAACGGCCGCTACACGCCGCGGCATCGAACGAAAGAGGCTTTGGATGTGGCCTTCGGGTATGTCGGTCCAGGCTGCTTCCACATGTTGCCACAGTTCATCAGGCGTAGCCGCGGGTGGTGCTTGCCGGGCCACTCTGTTGCCGATTAATGTCCAGGCGTGTTCGATGGGCGACATATCGAGAGAACAGGTAGGCCACGGCAGCAGTGACACCTGGTGGGTCGTGAAGACTTGTTGCACGATGCGTGCCACGTGCGGGCGCGCATTGTCTGTTGAAACGTGACCGCTGGCAGGTCTTGCAGGTAAGGGAGGACTACAGGCTCCAAAACGTCGGAGATGTAGCGGTGGCTGTTGAGTGTACCGGTGATGCGTGCCAGAGGGGTGCGGGTGTCATATCCAATTGCGCCCAAAACCACAACGCCAGGCGACGGACCGGTATGGCGATACATAATGCAGGCGTCATACAGTCTTTAGCCGTGGTGCCGCCACACGCGGATCCGACCATCGTGGCGTTGCAGGCAGAAGCGGGATTCGTCGGAGAAGGCGATGTCGTGCCATTCCGTAGTCCAAGTGCGGCGTTCAACGGCCAACTGCCGCCGTACTCTTAGGTGGTGTAACGTCAATGGTCTAACGGTACGTGCTGACACAAGTTGTTGCGCAACACACCCTAATTCCTGCGCTAACGTTCGTGATGTGGCGGTGCGAGCCGTTAATGCCCGTCGCACAGCATGCTGGTCCTCTCGATAGGTGGTGTGTCGCGTCTGCGGCAGTCGCTCACGTCAGTCCGTCCATCCCTTCTGCACCCACCGAATCCATACTCGCCTCACTGTGTCTGGATGTCGTTCCACGCGGACGCCCATGTCTCGGTACGATAAACCGCTGTCGCGATAAGCCACTATTCGTTTTCTGTCGAACTCCGAAACGTGCTGGAATGACTGCAGTATTCTGCGATGAGGCATCAGGAAGCTTCCCACGCACAGGTCCGGCAGCGTAACACACTTCCACTACATACACCCCGCCTTCTGTGCACCCTTCTCATAGTGCTTATCGGTGACGTGCCGGGCGCACATGATTTGCATATGCCCTGCAATGCTGATCGTTTGCATGTCCTCTTGCGGGCGAGGCATGCTGCGAATTTCAGGCCAATCGGATGTTTCCTTCTTGGTGTTGCATTTTGGGTGGCTAGCAGTGTATTTACAAAAGAAGATACTAAAGTGCATAACTTTGTTTTTGAATTAAAATGTTCGTCAAATTTATTCTGTTCATTTCCATTTTTAAACTCCTTAGAGGATGAAATTATGCCCCTGGTATGACAATTCTGGGGGGTCGCTACCTCCCTCCCTGCCCTCCCGTTAGCTACGGCCCTGGGCAGAATCGACCTGTTATCACACTCGATTCTCCAAGCGTGCTTGAAAAGCTAACATTTACTGTAGGAAAAATAATAAAAGATAGAACTATAAAAAAAAAAAAAAAAGATAAACCGATCAAAGGAGGAACGTGGATGACCGGGCTACGTCTGAGTGCTGATTATCTGAACGTCTGTCCAGGCACGTTCACGCCCTTTGAAAAGAGAAGAAGTTCCTTTTTTAGTTGTTAGTTTTTTCCACCCTCCAATAAATATTTTTACCTCCAGAATTTTTTTCCTTCCAATAGTGTAAATTATTGAAAAACGAAAGAACGACGGAAAGCAGATATTTCAACAGGCAGCTTTTACTGACACGTGATTTTGATTTGGAAGCAATTAGGGTCGGTGACATGTTCTTTGTTCAGTTTACAAAGAGGGACTTTTTTCCTAGGAATTAAATTAACCTGTGAAAATCATATTAAATCTTTACGAGCATGTAATATATTATCTCGATTTGAAAACTCATAATGGTGACTTGAACATTCATTCTTCAGTCTCATTATTTTTTTCAGTACCTGAATATGTATTTTCTTTTCAACTTTATTTTTGCAATCGTTTTACGTTTTCTGGGCACTCTTTTTATTTAAATATGATGCATTATTTTGGTTTTAAAGCAAATACGCTCTGTGACTGATCTTTCAAGTACCAAAGGAGTAATTTTTACTGAGAAGCAAATATCTACCAGCATATATCATATTAAATTTTCAGAGTACGGTATGGTTTCTTTATATTGCCTAGTGTATTACTTTAATTTGAAAAGAAATCATAATGATGTGTGCTTCATTCAGAAGTAGATAAATTCTCCTTTTAGTAGCAAAATGTTAGGAATTTGTAAAGAAAACTAAGTAGTGAAAAATCGCATTTTTCATTTTGCTAATTCAATGTTTGATGCTCGAGAAATAACCAAAATGAAAGAGGAAGTGCCCACAATACTTAGATTTTTGTATAAAGCATCGTAATCGCTAGCACGTATCTCATGAATGCATGTTGACGTTAGATTAATGAAGATATATATTTGGGCACAGCTAAGAATTTGACCTAAAACGAGAGCACGTGTAAAGTTAGCTGTGTACATGATGATCATATGTAGAGGGTTTTAGGAAGGGAGTGTCTGACCCCAGGTCTTAAACAACCCTTAGAAATAGGAAGCTAGGAGATTTGGGCTAGAGTGCCCGATAGAAAAGTGACACGGAAGCGAAGTAGAAAGGGGGAGGAAGACGCCCTTATTTATTACCGGGGGACCAGTACCCGAGGTCCGACGGCTTGGCGTGCCCATCCGACGCACGGCGGATATTTAGTGGATCGAGCGTTCGTACCTGTCTGGGATCGAACCTGAGGTCCTTTCCGTGGCAGTCATGAACGTTGCCCATTAGGCCACCCGCGGCCCAGCTGTGTACATGGTAACATGCGCACAGTTTTCACGTGCGAGATAAGAAGAAGCTCCGGGGAAGAGGAACGAACTCGTCTGACTGTTACCCAGGAGAGCAACAGTTTAGTCACGTGACTTTCGCTGTAAGGTTCTAGATGTTTCAGGATTATATGCATCGTATTCTGCCGTAACTGCATTCAGGCTAAACGTTCCTTCTGCTATTCCGTACCCTTTGTTTCGAATAACTTAATCTCTGCATATAACTCTTCTTTCTGTAGACTGTAAGAGTAAAAAAGAAAATATTTTTCGTCTTATAACTGAATACGAGACGTGTATGGGATCATTTCGGTTGAACGTTGGAAACCAGGAACGTATTTTTAGTCGCGGTAGACGATGGTAGATGGCGTCTCCTCTGCTGCTGCGTTCTTCTCCCTCTTTCTTGCCGTGTCGCAAGGAAGAGTTTTCCCTGATTCAGCTTCAGTTTTTACGTGGGTGTTCAGCAGGGCTATGCGTTGTCATTCATTGAGAGATATGAGTCTAGTGATATTCCACGGATTTTTTTTTTTTTTTTTATGATTTTTTTCTAAGTCTCAGTGTGTTGCTTTCTTTATCTAAAACACGGAGATTCAAGTAGTACAGAGGTTAGAATAATGGCAAACTTCTAAGGAGTATGACTCAAGGGAACGCACTTAAAGGAACGCGTGTTGCAGGACTGTTGAATAATCTTCAAATTTTCCTTCAAACAACATTTAAAAGCATTATTGAACATTATCAACGTTACGTGTTGCAGGACTGTTGAATAGTACAGAGAGAGAATAATGGCAAACTTCTAAGGATTATGACTCAAGGGAACGCACTTAAAGAAACGCGTGTTGCAGGACTATTGAATAAACTTCAAATTTTCATTCAAACAACATTTAAAAGCATTACTGAACTTTTATCAACGTTACGTGTTGCAGGACTGTTGAATAGTACAGAGAGAGAATAATGGCAAACTTCTAAGGAGTATGATTCAAGGGAACGCACTTAAAGGAACGCGTATTGCAGGACTGTTGAATAAACTTCAAATTTTCATTCAAACAACATTTAAAAGCATTATTGAACATTATCAACGTTACGTGTTGCAGGACTGTTGAATAGTACAGAGAGAGAATAATGGCAAACTTCTAAAGGAGTATAACTCAAGAGAATGCACTTAAAGGAACGCGTGTTGCAGGACTGTTGAATAATCTTCAAATTTTCATTCAAACAACATTTAAAAGCATTATTGAACATTATCAACGTTACGTGTTGCAGGACTGTTGAATAGTACAGAGAGAGAATAATGGCAAACTTCTAAGTGGTATGACTCAAGGGAACGCACTTAAAGGAACGCGTGTTGCAGGAAAAACATGTCACACGGAAAACACTATCCAACAAAGAAGGAATTTTTCAAATCGGACTCCTAGAAGTAGAGATATTGACAAAAATAAGATATACATCTACGCCCCCTGGCGGAGAAACTGTGGGATATTTTAGGAAGAAAATATTCCGAAAAGGTTAACCGATGTGAGTGGCATCAGTCCACGAAAGAATTTTTTCAATCGATATTTTAGAAGCTCAGATTTTATGGCAAATACATCAGAAGCAAAAATTAACACTTACGTTCCCTGGTGGCCAAAGTATTCTTTACTAAAAATTCGAAATTATATGCAAAAGAGTTTCCATTAAGAGATGTATCCGCTGAAAAAAAGATTTTTGAAATCGGAGTTTTAGGAGAAGAGTTATCGGAAAAAATTTAATTTACTTTTACGCCCCCTAGCGGAAATTCTATGCGTAATTTGAAAATGAAACTATATCTAAAACACTCTTCGACATAAATGAAATCGAAAGATAAAAGAATTTTTTCAAACGGATGTTTAGAAGCAAATATGTAGATTAAAACATAATTTTGAATTCGACATCATCTGCATTTACGCCCCCTAGCGGCAAAATTGTACATCGTAAAAAAAACGAAATGAAGGATCATCATTCGCATATTTCAAGCTTCAGAATACAAAAGAATTTTTCAAATCGGACTAATAGTTGCAGAGATACCGTGGGTACAGACGGACGGACGGACAAACCGATAACAGAAGCACGATGTTTTTTTACAAAAGACGTGCTAAAAAAGTACGCACCCAAATGAGGGAAAGCATAACGGCTTAGTATACGACATGAAGCAACACAAGAAACATGATAATATTTGTATAAGATCCCGAAAGACGTGAAGCCCGGAGGATGCAGCCACCACAAGGTGGAAAACAGCTCCGGAGGGAACTCAAAAATAATCGGTGTGGGAAGGAAAGCTAACAGTCATCTGCGTGAGGAGGTGAGGAAGCACAAAGAATTTGCTCAGCGAGGTTTGTCATGGTGGCGAGCCGGCGAGCGAAGCGTCTCATGAAAACCTGGTACCTAGGATCTGTGGCACACAATGATTTGAAAAATGAAACGTAAACTTCAAATTGCGTCACCGCTGCACTCAGGTCAAGATCAGGTGATTGGAGAAATCCTTCAGCATGAACAACTGTACGAGCAGTTTGTAAAAGGCGTAAGAGTTGCTCTCTGGACAGAGGTACAGGAACCCGAGGAAATATATCAAAGGCCTGTGCAACCTCAGCATCTGAGAGAGGATTGACAGGACCAGATCGGAGATGCATGCTAGTCGAATTGTCATCAGGCGGAGAAACAGCTGAACTGGAACCATCGGGGACACCAGATAAGACCACAGAAGGAGTAATAGCAAGATGTTTTACCTTTTTCTGTTTCACAGAGCCTGTGGAAGTTTAGTTCGTTTCGAAGACGGAGTTGAGGCAGATGAATCCATTGGCGTATCTGGAAGATCACCCGAAACGGGACACGAGGAAACAGGTTGCGCTGAGGAATCAGTTTGTATCCGATCAGCAACGGTGGACAGTGGAATCACAGACGAGGCATCAGGAAGATGCGGCAGCAGGGAAACAGTAGACAAGTTCGTAGATGGAGATCCGATATGCGAGAAACAAGTAGGAGAGCCAGGCGGCCGGAGTGCCGAAGCACCACTCGACACATCCGAGTCGAAACACTCCGCCGTAGACACATCGGTAGTGGAAGACATCTCTGCTAACCCAGAAGGAGGATGCGCTACCGTACGGTACTGGAGAGGAGGAAAGGGATTACGGTCCTGGACTGGAATGTGCGTCGGACGGAGAAATGGAGAGGTGGCAGCAGGCAAACCAGTGGATGATGGGATGGCAGAAGGACCCAAGTGATCGGCATTGGGATGCGAGCTGGAAGAAAGACCACAACGTATGCGCACACAGGAGGCAGTGGTGTGATCCTGTGTAAGACAGTGGTGAAAATCTTGAAGCTGTGATCACGTGAGACGACGTCAACAGCCGCCTCTGTCGGGCAATCCGCCAAGGTGCGAATCCGTTTATTTGTGTAAATAGGACATGAATGGTAAGTCAGATATTATCCGAAAACTTGAAACATGCATTCCTCGTCTTGGAGCGGAAATCGAATTCGCATCTCTCGGCTAGCACCAATAAACGGATTCACTGCTTCAAAATTTGTATTGCACAATGATGTATTCCCATATATCATTCATTGATTCAAATAACGATTTGAAAATTGCTATTCTGCCTGTACTTACTACACCAAAAACCTCATATTCTCTTTGGCTGACGAGCACTGGAAGCAAGCATGCGATCCACTTTCGATGACGTCATAAACTAGTTGCTAGGCTTTCAGTTACCGGAGACGCTGGCACTGCTCGACATAGAAAATGACAAATTTGCCATACTTCCTGACGTTTGAAAATGACAGGAAGCATTTGTCGAAGCGCCATGAAAATTGGTAGGTATGTGTTTATGTAAATGAACGCATTTGAGAATCAGCCACGTGGTAACTGAGATAAAAAGGCAAAACGGCTCGGCATAGCTAAGTTTGCTCGCGCCCACCTGCGCGTGTGGATTATTGCATCGGAAGGATCTCGGTGGCCAAAACATGTCAGGAGTAAGAATACCTAGGTGACGACATCAGAAATTCTTAAGGACTTTACCAGAGGATTCATCAGACTACGTACGGCTGGTTGGACCCTGCGTCACATCGCTTCTCAAACTAATCGGGATGCAACAACTGTCGTCATATTCGGCCGAATTAGTTGTCGAAAGGTAACGTGGGTCGCCGTACTGGTGCTCGTGAGCGAGCTTCCTCGACGCATTTGACGGCAAGCCTTACCAGTCCCACAATCCGCAGCGGACGACATTCTGCTTCGTGGAGAGGTAGCTATTGATATCCCCGTACCGACGATTGTGAATCGCAGACTAATTGAGGCAGGTTTGCGCTCTTGCCAGCCATTGCGACGACTTCAGCTCATTACACCACATCGTAGAGCAATGTTGCAGAGGTGCTGTATCAGACATGTGTGACGTGACGAATGGAAACATGTCATGCACAGCGACGAGTCCCACTTCTGTCTCAACGCAGACGATCGCCGATTGTGAATCTGGAGATGACGTGGTCACTGGGATGATCTTGTTCCCACCTGTGAGCGTCATGCGATTTCTCAGCCTGGTGTCAAAGTTTAAGGCGCGATGAGTTTCAACAGTCGCTTTCCGGTGGTTGGCATGGTGAGTAAAATAACAGCACGACGGTAGGTCGAAAAAGTGTTACAGCCTGTTTTTTTGCTGTACCGCTCTGATACCCCTAACGCCAAAATTCAACAAGATAGCTCCCCCCCCCCCACACACACACACTGCTAACATCAGCAGACAGTACTTTCAAGGTGTCCAAGTGCTGCTCTAGCCAGCATAATCTCTATACTTTTGCCCATTAGAGAACGTGTGAGACGACATTGGCAGAGGACTTAACGTCTCTGCACGATACTCTCGCGATTTCGCCCGAGTGGCGCAATGGTCTAAGCGCTGACTTCTGACCATTTGTTCGAGATGGGTCCGGGTTCGAATCCGGGGTATAGTATAGGTGTTGTATTTTTCTTACGGCACTGGCTCTCTCCCTTCCCTGGAACTAGTGACCGTAAATTAGTGACGGGGATTCCATATAGCCCTTTGAGTTGTTCACGGTGGTCGTTAAACCTCAAAAGATAAACAAACAAAAAATCCTCTCGCAGCAAAAAGTCCTCTCGACCTACTACCTCAGACTATATTCTACTGTCTTCTCACTCATCGCTTCTATGTAATCACACAGAAATTAAATCACGTTTTCCCCACCTACTTGTCTAGTTTTGTGGTGAGTTTCATTTTATTTCGTGCATTTCTTCATGGTGTACGAGGGGCTGTCAGAAAGTTCTTATTATTGCCTACAGCAAGTGGGATTAGCGTAAAAAATTTCACCGCGCGGGAGACGCACGACCTTGAGCTATTGACACGTGCAAATGATCCCGCGTTGTTGTAACATGGAACACCGCTAGGGATCCAAAAACAAAATGACGCATCCTGTGCAAAGAATATAAAGTTCCGCGTGAAGAACGTCAACTCTCGTTGAGATAACGTAAAACAGGCGACAACAGCGCCCCCAGCAACTAGGAGCTTATGTGCTCTGCCGGAAAGCAAACATTCAGGAGCAAAAGGCGTTGGGAGACTACGGTAGTGGAGCTTTTCTTTTTTCCACGATTGTTTCCTTCGACCTGGTGACTATTTGCTTAGAGCAGTTTTTTTTTTCTTGTTTCCGTTGTTTTCCGATATCCCGCTCGTCCCTTATTTTGGTGAAACAAATATGCAATAACAATTAATATTCCTATTTAAATTAAATTTTAGCAGATATTATAGTTAGGCCCCTAAGAATCCGTACAAAATGCAAACAATCCGTAGTATTTGGAATTTATGAAAATGTTGCTGAAAAACAGAAGAGCAAACAAAATCCTTAATTAAAGCAGTTGGCGCAACAAAAGTAACATATCCGATTTGCGAAGTTATTATGCTACCGAGAAGGTAACAATCACGTGCTATCGGTAGCTCGGTCGACTGACCTTTGCCAGAAATGAAGTCAACAAAACAACACAAACACGCATGCGCAGTCTGCGCGGCAATCAGCCTGTATGTTGGTTTCTGTACACTGTATCTTGTATCCCAGGATACGTCGGCGCTTCTTCTTCTCAGTTAGATATTCTTTGGCCTGTGAAGTAAGTCGAATGGCGCGCGGTAATTCGATTCCTACATTTGAAAAGGCACAATGCCAAACAGATTCATGCTGAGCTCGTAAAAGTGCACGGGAACAATGACCCATCATATGACATATCAATAAAGTGGCGCAGACGCTTTCAATGTAGACAAACAAGTTTTTCAGACAATCCACGAAGCGGAAGACCGTCTCTCAGTAAACAACCAGGCACTGCGAAAGAAGTGGCAGCCCTCCTGCTAGAACACAGGCGCATCACTGTCGCAGCGAACACGCAGAAAGTCGGCATTAGTCATAGGTCAGTAGTCAACATCATTCACAATGAACTTCACATGATGAAAGTCTCCGCCCGCTGGTTTCCGCGACTACTGACGCCATTGCAAAAAGAGCGCCGAAAGGATACTGCAGCGGATATGTTGAAGCTGTGTACGGCCGACTTCTTTCAACGGCTTATCATTATAGATGAATGCTGGGTGGGCCATTACGACCCCGAAACGAAGGAACAAAGCAAACAGTGGAAGCACGCTGGTTCACCGACGTTAAAAAAAGGCGAAGATGCAAGTCTCCATGGGCAAGGTCATGCTCAGGGTCTTCTGGGACTTCCGTGGTGTAATCCTCACAGATTATGCTCGTAAGGGCCAAACAATAACGGGGAAGTATTTTCGGGACCTCCCGCAGAAGTCCCGGAAATACGCCGCGGAAAGCTGACAAAGGGGTTGTTGTGGTTCCTTCATGACAACGCCCTAGCCCATTCTGCTCAATAGACAGTGACACTTGTGGTTAGTTTGAGTTATGAAACTCTGTTCCAGCTCCCTTACTCCCCTCACCTGGCACCATCCGACTTCTTCTTATTTCCTCGGTTAAAGAGCCCGGTGCGTTGCAGACGTTTCATGGAAGATCACGAGGTGATTTTCGAAGTGGAGCACTTCCTGAACAGCCAGACAGAGGACTTCTACGACACAGGTCCCCGCAAGTCATCCATCGCTGAGCAAAGTGTGTCGCATTAGATGGGGGACATGTGGAGAAGGATTAACTCCACCACCAAATCTCATGTACTTAGCTCTCTTTTTTCTTAGTGATAATAAATATTTTTGACCACCCCTCGTATTTTCTATATCGATCACTGTTCAACCAAGATTGAATATAATTTACATAAAAGAAACAAACTGAAAAGGAAGGTGACAATAGGAATATACGTAACACATATTAACCCGTCGTTGGTCGCGCTATGAGCATTTCTCTCACGCTTCGCATAAAAAGTGTGCATTTATTTGGAAGTGACCGTGGGGGCATCACCTCCGCTCTAGCTGACTTTTAGAATCTCCTCAACAATCTGTTATCAGTTCCAATAAGGATTGGCACGTCTTTGACCTTCAAATAGTCTGTTCTTTGCCTTCGTGTGACATTTCTCTCATCAAGCGAGCGCTGGCGTTTCCGTCACGTGAGAGTTTTTCTCATCAAGCGATCACTGACGTTTGTCTTTTGTATTTTTATAGATAACGCGATAACGCGAGTGCGTTTTTCGCCGAATTTGATTTGGAAATATGTACACTACATTATCAAAGTATTTGAACACTACCAAATATTTGCACAAGTGCAAAGAACTGATGCGCAGAAAGGTGCCCTGTGAGTGGGGAGGTACGTATGTAAAGCTGAGATCTGTCTTGTTATCTGTACCTTTGATGTGGATATGCTACGTGGATGTGTACTTTCCGAGTTCCAGCGTGGGATGGTCATAGGATGTCATTTGAGTAACGTTTCCATACGGAGCATTGCAGCTAAACTAAACATACCAAAACCGACTCTGAGTGATGTCGTGAAGAGCTGGAAGCAGGAGGGTGCAACTACAGCAAAAAAAAAAAAAAAAAGTTCAGAAAAACCTCACGAACTGAGGCAACGTGACAGAAGAGCAATGGTAAGAAATGCCGTTCTACCTCTGCCGTTTCCTTAGCTTCTGAAGTAGGAAATGCTTGTAATAGCTCGGTTAGTACGTTAACTATTCGCGAAGTTGCAGAGTGTGGGTTATTATGATAGAACAACGGCACACAGGCCACCCATCACTACTGTGAATACGAAGCGCCATTTGCAGTGGTGTGTCTCTCATCGTTCTTGGACTGTGGGCGACTAGAAAGCTGTTCTTTGGAGTGATGCGTCACGCTTTTTACTCTTCCAATCTGATGGTCGAGTTTGCATTTGTCGACAGCGCGGCGAACGATTTTCGTCGGACTGTGCTCTTCCAACTGTTAAGTTCGGCGTAGGCTACACCGTGGTATGGAGTTGATTTTCGTAGATGGGACTCAGCCTGTTGGTTATTAAACCACAAACCATGAACTCTGAAGTGTACCTCGACGTTTTGGATCATTCTACCCTACCAGTAATGTGGCAGTATTATGGAAATGAGCGTTGTCTCTTCCGACACGATCAAGCTCCCTGCCACCCTGCACGACGTGAGGTGGAAGACTGGCTTGCTCAGAGTCCTGATCTTAATCCCATAGAACACCTTGTGGCGTATATTCTAAAATAACTTTCATTTTTAGTTTCTTTTCCTATGTAAATTTGAGTTTGTTCTCCTTTGTACTTCTAAACTTAACGTTATGTCTTTTCCCTCAAACGAGAATGATGTTGGCAACACATTTGAGGTCAGAATGAAAGTGACGTATGAATGTGATAAGAACGACAAATAAAAGGACGATACGACAGTTGTTCAGGTGGATGTGTGTGTGTGTAGACGTTCAATTAGATAAATGTAATCTGCTGTCTTATATTGTGGAGTTCTACTGAAATTCGCGCTAGACCAATAAAAAAGTCTCGTAAGTTGATTTCTGTTTACGTTTTGTCTGGCCGTAAAAGCTTAATTAGGATGTAGTTCACTGTATTCTTATTTAGTTCAACATTCCTTAGACATAACGTATCACCAATCTTGCTCACGAAAAAGACATTACGTTATAACTTCTGGGATTCATTGGAACGACGGATATGAAAAATCGACCTCATCCGACTTCGTTTCCTACTCTGGCAGCAGTTTTGCAGGACGAATGGTGAGCCATTCCTGTTGAGACCGACTGGAAATTGGTTGATAGTATGCCTCGACGTGTTTGCGGCTGTCATACCTGCAAAAGGTGGATCGACTTACTACTAATTGCGATAATAAAGCCATTTGTTCCAAAACATTGTGGCGCTCGAATACTCTGCTTCTTGCAAGGAAATAATTTGAAGTGTTGAGTAGACTAGTTAAAACAGCGGATACAATCAGTATAAAAACATTTAGACGCGACCATTGGTTGCAGAGACCAACGACGTGTTAAAGCCTGAATGCTTTCTCTCTTTCAGAACTCATGCTCATTCTAGCTTGAAGTGTTGTGTTTCTTTTTGTTGTACTCTCACACATTTCCTCTTGTGGAAGCAAAAGTGTTAACTAAATATTTTTCCCTAGGTTCCAACTGAAGACGACGAACTTCCCAATGATGACCGCAGCAAGAGAGTTGAGAGGTCTACGTCTGCAGTATCTCAAAAACAATTAACCAGAAACAGTAGCATCAAATCCCTTGAAGACCTCCCTGTTGCACCTAGCGTCACCAATGCCAACGAGGAAGGATGCGGCCAGATGAAACCACCCCGCAACGTGACGAACAACCACTCTAGTCTATCACTTGACCCATCGGCTTTGGCTCCCCATATCGGTCAAAACATGCCTCGTCGGTACATGAACGTAGATGTCAACTTCAATACAGGCGATGGATCAGGAACCAGCCCGCTGTCTACCCGTTCCGAAAATTCTCCCTATGACCAGAATACAGCCAACAGGAACGTCGGACCTTTCGACGGATATGCTGGAGTAAATCCAGTGGCATGAGGATATTCAGTAAACTCATTGCCATTCACCTCTCTGTCTCTCTCTCTCTCCCTCTCTCTCTTTCTCTCTCTCTTCAATGTTCCACTGCAGAATATTGAAGCTATAAGTGGTGGTTCTTTGTGCTGTGTACTGTGATAACTTACGGGTTGATGGAAAGTACATACAAAACATGTACAACGGGACAAAATACGTTATTTCATAGTTTCCTTCATTTCTTTCTTATTTACATTTTTGTTATTGATTTATTTAACATCCATCTCAGTTTTATAAGACTTGATAAAACTACAGTCATAATAGTTTCTACGTACTCATTTCTAACTGCTGGAAACTTCACTACTTCAGTTAGAACATTTCAGTCTTTCCCGTACATCATATCATTTCTGATAAAAACTACTTTTTTTAAGATTTTGATCAGTCACTTCAGATTGCCTAAAAATCCCTTTCATTGGCATGAAACTAATCAAACCTTTTTATGTCTAATATTTTTTTAAATTGTGTTTAGTGCCGTGAGTAACTTACCAGTTCTACTTTATTTAATTATTTCCCTCTGGAATTTAAATTTGGGATCTTCGAATACTAAAGTGTTTTACACTTTTACTCCCAGGAGTTGTTATTTTGGCAATTTGTGTATTTCCCGTACAATTTAGTTTTCTCTTTGGTACACTCTACCTTAAATTATCCGAAGTTTAACTTTCATCCTTCTGTAGAAGCACTAATTTCTACAATATTTCAATTAAATTCTAATATCTGAACCAGCATTTTAGTTTTTTCCACGTTAATCAAATTCTAACATCGGTCTTGAATCAATCAATTTTTGGCTTCATGCATACCTTATTACCCCAATTCTAATTTCGATTTTGCGTTAATTTGATTTTTTAATTTTTACCGCACGTTTGCAAAACTGTAATTTCGATGATATCTTAATCTATTTCTAAATTTAACCTAAAGAAAATTTATTTTCTATCTCAAATTTGTAATTCCGTACTCAATTTAGCCAGACTTAATTTTTTCGTTATGTTAGGCGAAACCCAAACTTTGAAGTTCTGATAGTCAAACACAAATTTCGAAATTTCGTTAAGCAAATTTCCATCGTACGTTAGTTCAATTCTGATGCTGATCATGCTGAAATTACGCTAATTTCTTATGCTAACCGTTCTTAATTTCGTCAAGTTCTTATGTTAACAATATTCAATGCATTCTTAGCCAAATTCTTATGCTGACAGTGTCCTAAATTTGATCATATTGAACTAAATTCTAAAATTCCGTCAAGGCTTAAAATTTCGTCTGTGCTTCACGCAAATTCAAATGTAGAAGACCTACATTTGAATTTGCGTGAAGCACAGACGAAATTTTAAGCCTTGACGGAATTTTAGAATTTAGTTCAACATTTGTCAGACTGATATTTACCTTATAGTAACCAAATTCTAATTTTTGTTTTATGTTTATCATTTCGTACATTTTTGCCTTTCTCATTAACTTGAAAAGCATTTTGTTCTAATTATGTGCTGTGATAACTAATAGCAGCCTTTTCAGATAGCTTATTTCTTAGTATGTTAAAATCGTTGAGAGCGTTCTTCACGCAATAACATCTAACCTTAGTAATGACAGCATTCCTTCTTTGATTCCTTCTTTTACAAAATGTCTATATATAATTTAGTCCCTTCCCTTTTACAAAATGTCTATAGTATTTGCACAACGAGGGTTCAGCAGTTAGAAAAGCGAATGACAACTTAACTTACACTAACTTTCGTAACCCGTTCATGGTTTCCTTTCGTTATTATTTTGTCATGAGAAGTCCATTTGCACCTTAAAATTTAGTCCCTTCCCTTTTACAAAATGTCTATATTTTATGTATTTCGGAACTGTCTTCTTACTTCTAGAAACGTAGTAAAAATATATTTGACCAACCCTCCCCCTCCCACCCTTTCCTCTCTATCACATTACAGTATTTTCCTATTATAACGCCTAAGCGCTAAACACGATTTTACAAATACGCAGTTCTGGAATGCGTTGTTTAATTAGGTACTTCTCGTAACCGTTTTGAGAAACATTATAAATTTCAACCATCGTTCACAATATTAAAACACATAGTTCCGTGAATCCTTTATGGCAGAAAGTGTCGTACCCAGAAATTAATTTTTTTTGGGGGTGCATATCGTCGCCGCAATGTAAAAACCACGAATGCGAAATTTTGTTGTTTGAATTACCGCTATTTAAAAATTAAATTTGATCAAAGAATAACTTTTGCAATTACATCATGCTGTTCAAGCACTATACATAACATCTACATCAAGTTGCATCTGTAGTATGCATCAGTGAATAAAATTTTATATGATGTAAAGTCAACAATCGAAAAATTCTCACATTCTTGGTTTCATCACAGCAGCTACGATGTCATTCCTTCCTAAAGCGACGAAAAAAATGTGAATGAGAACAGGTAAATTTATATTTCCCGAAATACTATTAATTACAAAGTAATGTTCATTCTATGTTTTTGTTTTCCCGCCATGGTATGTACTCAAGATACATACCATATGGAGGGGCTTACCCCCTCCCTTCCTTCCCCAGCATCAACCATTCATTAGACTGACGCCCTGATCACTGCAACGTACAACACCAGTTCGTTCTTTTCTTTCTTTGATGGCATGTAAGTGGGAAATGCGCACGGCGGGGGGTATTAACAATAGGCTTATATAGCATAGGTATTAACAATAGGCTTATATGACCTCGTCTGACCATTCTAAATAAAGAAATAACTAACCGCAATTTAAGGAAGACCGGAATGGTGACACTAGCAAAATAACGTCACCGACCATTTTTATAAATTTTTAATACCAGACAAAATTATTTGGGAAGGTGCATAACCCTTTGCATCCCCACCCCCGGGTACGCCACTGAATGCAGATACTGAGCTATAAAGGAATTGGAGTGCCAACAACTTCATTCATTATTAGCATGGGAGTCTAGCTGTCACGTAAACGAAGTCTCAGAACCTGCATAAATATATGTGAATAGGTAATTTGAAGAGCAACAAGCCGCCCCGATGGCGCAGTGGTCTAAGCGGTGGCTTCTGATCATTCGTCCGGAAGGGGTCTGGGTTCGAATCCTGATGAGGCATGGATATTGTGTTTGTCTTACGGTACTGTCTCTCTCCCTTCCCTGGAACCAGTGACCCTAAATTAGTGACGAACGACTGCTCATAGCCTTATTGAGTTGCTCACGGCAGTCGTTAAGCCTTCAAAAAAGAACAGCAAAGATTCGGCTTGGGCTTTTGTTTTGCGCGCAAGCGATCTACTGTTTAAAAATCTTTATTTAGGAGTAATAAATTATGCTTTAGGGATTTTCTGCTTTTTTCTTTCAGTCAGCATTTTTTTTTCTTTAGGAAAACACAAAGTTGTCCGTGACGGATATCGAATGCGCGCGCCTTCATTCCGGAGTAAATTGCTCTCCCAACTAGACAACACATCGCTGCAGATGTGTCGTCTTGACACGTGCATTACCTCTGTATACGTCACATCTTATCTCTCTCTAGTGAAGGTAAATCGTGGATTTCTTTTCGGCCTTGCGCGTAGTACGATTGGTGATCACGCAGCAGGGAAACCACAAAAAAAAAAAAAAAAAATTCCATGCGCTTCCACTGTCGTGCATTTTCTTACACACGAAACTAGAATGGTGGTCCCTCCTATCTGAACACGCAAACCAATGTTTGTGTCAACCACTGGCAAACGACTTCCACTTCTCGCCAACCGAGATTGGCAGCGAGCGCCTAGCTGTAAAACACTTAAGGATTGTTTCACACAACCTCCCTCTCCCGTAAACGAGGGTGTGAATGTATTTTACCCATTAGGAGGAAGTGTTACACTAGTACAACAATGAAACAACGACTCCCATTTTCACGAATCACTTTCCGCGCGTCAACAGCGCTTTCCCCCGATATTATTAGATGTGAGTTTCGCAGGCGATTCGAAATATATTAAAATTAAAGTTTTTCTAATATCTCTCTTCATTGCTTTATTTATATTCGATGAAAGTCATACAATGTAGTCTGCTACCACATCAGCGGGGGGTGATGTGGAGACGGAATGATCGTCGAATAAAAATTCTTGTGCTGTTAAGTTTCCTGCGGCTTTAAATCAGGTGCTGCATTATTCCCGATAGCAAAACAAGAAAATAGATGGAGCTGCAGCGTTATTCTCGGAAAATAGGATATGATCTTTTTTTTTTTTTGGAGGGGGGACATTAATCCTGTTGCTACTTCAATTGATGAGTATTGACAGAAAACAATTGTTCCGTAATTTAAATTATGTTCATGTAGTGAAAATAAATAAAATGTCCTTAATGTTTTTCTTTTAACCTTTTCTGTGCAAAATGTTCTTAATGCCAACCCCGGGCTAACTTCCAACATTAAATGTATGTAATTTTTTTTGTACCTGTTTGATGTTTCAGGAAGCCATGTTTCATGTTTATTTCCCCTTCCAGATTGCCAAAAATATCATACTTCATAATTCCATGTCTTCCTACATGCATTTTTAAATTCAGACGATTATTTTTGCTTTCTCTTTAATTTGTTTGTTTTGGTTATTATTTTGTTGAAAGCGTAGATTAAAGAGGCGTTTATCTGGACATTAAGAAAATAAGAAATAATGGAAACTTCTATTTTAGAAAATGTCTGGAAATTGCGGTATTTATTTTAGTTATTGTCGAGCTAAACATATTTTTAACATTCGTACACTAGTTCACGATGGTAGGTGCTTGAGAAAAACATAAAGAGTAAAAAAAAAAAAAAAATATTCACGAACTACTGTTTTTATTGGGATATAAACAAGCGTACATCTCTTCAGTTGGTTCATTAAAATAAACTTTGTCGCTATTTCCTGAAAAGGAGGTAACCAAAGCAGAAAAACGAGGTTATTTCCTGCATCGTATATATGATTGACGCTCAAGATAACTTTCTTCTCATCCATATGTACGAAGATCTATTTTTATGAATGCCAGTGAAGGCTAGAATATTGTTGTAAAGACGAAGAAGAGCATAAACATCGTCATAGATAAAAATAGAGCTAATGTGTATGTACACAGTACCATTTCGTGGTGTTCCTCTTCGGCATCATCACACTTAATTTCATGTTCCCCACTCTGCTGTATGCAGTGTTACGAAATGATCCGTAGACATTTTTTGGAGTACCTATGAACGTGAAATCAAGAAGCATTTAACCCACTTGAAACGTAAGTCAATTCTTTGTACAGTGAACACTTGCAAGGTCCGTTTTTTTTTTTTCTGTTTTATTTCTTTATCTTACGATTGTGTATCATATGTAATGAACTGTAAGTAAACCAAGTTGTGAAATATTACTGTATAAATAAAATGAGTTGTGGAATATTATTGTATAAACATCAGTCCATGTAAGATTATGTAGGTCTTAGTATGAAGAAAGACTCACTTGTCTGTTTTATTTTACAGTGCCAAATTGTTGTTGGTATAACGGAAGTGTTTCTGTTTGGGTTTTAGCTGTTAGTAAGCTGAAAAAAAAAAAAGATTTTCTTGTTTAAATATGCAGTCGTATCCCAGTTCACGGAGTTGATTCTTTTTTAAAGGAACGTACAACCATTACGCCGTTCAGCATGCTTTCATCCACCCATTTCTCAGGCGGTCATCTTCTTGGTCTTTTCCCTGTTCCTCAGTATCGAGACTAGAAGAACTGCCTACCATTAGACTAGTTGTCCAGTGATGGACACTTCTTCTTGCAAAGTGTACAGCCCATTACCACCTGAGAGTATTTACTGTGATTATGGTGTCATCCACTCTTGTCATTTTTCTGATCCACGAGTTCCTTTTCCTATCTATCTTGGTTGCACCAAGCTACATCTATCTCCCCGTGGTGCGTTGAGTTGTCGCAGCCTCTTTATGTCTTTTTTAGTTAAAGTTCTCATCTCTGATCAATAAGTAACAACTGGAAGGACGCATTGATTAAACATTTTTTAAGACATAATTGCTCTTGAGAGTCGTACTTTTAGTTCCAAGTGCACTCCAGCCAAGTTTATGAACCAATTAATTTCTTCTTCGGTGTCAACGTTTTCAAATATGGAACTCATAGGCTACGTCTAAATATATCCTTTCTCTTTATCGCTCTTTTTCCCTCTCTGTCTCGCAAGCACACACATACACTGTTTCCTCCCCATTCTCTTTTTCTACAACATCCTATCTCTCTCTCTCTTTATCTGTTATTCTCTCTACCAGGACCGTAGCAAGCTTTTCTTATCTGGGAGGGCGAGACTTGAAATTACGCCCCTTCGAGCTCAAAATTACGCCCCTTAGGGTTTCACTCAAATAACACGTGGTTTTTACCTTCTCACACACCGCCGTGATAGGAGTATTATGATCGTTCAAAAATCGGATTTCAGGTTTTTGACATTATTTTATTAAAAATATAAACACTATGTAAATACCCAAGAAGAACAGGTTGTAAATATCAAGTAAAAGCGTAAACGTTATGTGAACGCCGACAACACAACACTCAACAGAAATGCAGAATGAAAAGCAAACCAGCGTAGAACGAATGAGTATCGGCTAGTGAACGTAACAATAGGATGAAGCTTTAGGGGTAGGGCTTGGAAAAATTGCGTTCAAGGTTAAACGCTCAGAAAACTTTCTGCGACAAAGCACAAATGATTAATTAGCTCCTCTTCCCAATGACATGCTCGGAAAGGTCATGGAGGTTAGGCATATCAACATATTGTTTGCTATGCCTCCAATCACAGTTTTGAAAAATTCCCTGCATGGATATGAGATTTTCACACCTCATAGTCTATGTTACTCTGTATCCTGGTTAACTGCATGTAATTCAGTATGAGACTAACTGAAGTCTTTAAAAACAAAATACTGAACGGAGTAACTTTCTTTTTTTAGTTACAATTTCTATATTTTACATCCCCCAATTTAAGCCCCTGTAATGACCATTCTGGGAGGGCAACCGCCCTTCCTGCCCTCCCTGGAGCTACGACCCTGCTCGCTACTCTTCCTCCTTTTTTTCTTCGTTACTATTTTCCTCTCTTTGGCTCCCTCTGTCTCTCTCCTCTTGTTTTTGCCCTTTCAGCTTAACATCTGTCTACATATACTGTATATGCTGCACATCCTTTCTCTCCTCCCCTCTTTTTGTCTGTCTCGCAAGCGCACACATACACCGTTTCCTTCCCCCATTCTCCTTTTCCACTGCAGTCACCTCTCTCTCCTCATTCTCGCTCCCTCTACTCTTCCCCGTTCTCCTCGTTTTCTTGACCTCTCTTTCTTTTTCGTTCTCTTTTTTCTCTCTTTGACACCCTCTCACTCTCTCTCCCTCTGTCACTCACTCTCTCTCTCTCTTTCTCTGTGTGTGTCTCTCTCTCTCTCTCTCTGTCACTCTCTCTCTCTTTCTGTCTCTCTCTCTGTCTCTCTCTTTCTGTCTGTCACTCTCTCTCTTTCTGTCTGTCTGTCACTCTCTCTCTCTCTCTCTTTCTGTCTGTCTCTCTCTCTCTCTCTCTCTCTCTCTCTCTTTCTCTCTGTCTGCTTTTACTCATTTTCCTTGTTGTCTTGATCTCTCTTTCTTGTTAATAATTCATGACACGACTATTCCTAGACTTCATGAGCCACAAATATCTCAAAATTAGGGGTTTTCCTAAGGAATAAAAGGAAATAATATGTCGAATTTTCGGGTAGTATCCCTACAAGGGTACGGATACTTCAGTACTACAGTTATAGTAGGTGTTGTCATTTGTGAGATAAATTACAGCCTTTCAAATCATTTAATGTTGTACTTCTCAATCACTCTGTTTTCGAGTCCTTCTTTTTGTTTTAATTTTGAAACAGCACATGAAGTGCTTTGAGACTCTGTAGAGGTTCTGACATCTCAACAGTATTTTTAAAAAGGAAAATTGTCAGAAGGACTGACTGAAATATGAATAAAAGAATAAAGATTAATATCAATTGTGAAATAATTGATATCCATAGTTACACATAAATACGATACCAGAAAAAGACTCTTATTAAAACATGTAAGACAAAAACTGAACTCATTAAGCAAAGCATAAATTATAATTTATGATAATTATCAGGGCCCGCACTATTGAAATCATTTACCATCTGAAATAACTATAATTAAGAATTATAATTTATTTAAAAAGAAACTGAAAAGCTACTTACCTGCACACTAATAATCTTATTATTATTTTAAAAAGGGGGGGGTAAACAACAAGGCTGAAAAAGGTGGGTGAAATTGTAAAAGGAACATTGGCTGCTTCATCCTGATACTTCGATTTTCTTTTCATGATCTGTCAAACGCTGGGCTCTATTTGACTATAACTTCGGGGTTTAGTCACTATGCGGATCTTTTCCTTGATTCTCCGTGCTGTTTCAGTATTTTCCTATTGATATGTTAACAATTGTATTAATTGTACAAGTAGTAATAATTTATGTAACACCTAAAAATGGTAAATAAAATAAATAAATAAACAGAGAGAAGAAGAGGTACAACATTAAATGATTTGAAAGGTTGGAATTTATCTCACGAATGGCAACACCTACTATAACTGTAGTCCTCAAGAAGGGCAATGGTGCTATCATTTCTTTTTATTCCTTAGAAAAAACCCATAATCTGGAGATGTTTGTAATGCTCTCTTTCTTTTTCGTTCTCTTTTTCTCTTTGACTCTCTCTCTCTCTCATTTACTCTTCCCCCTCTCTTTTCTCCACCTATCTGAATCTCTCTCTCCCTATTTTCTTTCTCTACGCATTCCCTTTTTTACTCGCCTTCCGTCTGTTCCTCCCAATCTCTGTGACTTGTTGGAATTTTCTCTTTATATTATTGGTTCGATGCTCTGATTACTATCTATTTTCTGCTAATCATAAGTCATTTTTGCCCTTTCAGCTTAATATTACAAATATTTCAGCTTTCTGCTTAAATTTTGTTCGAAGTAGGTAGCATTTAGTATATTGACTGTTTGCGAGCAAATTTCATTTCCTTAAATTTTTTTAAAAATTGGCAAAATATTTTTTTTTAAAACATGAACTTTACATTTCATAACCGAAATTATGCCAGGAAAAGCTGCACTGCTTGTTCAGCGCATTGTTCGAGTGAACTAAATCGATACGTCGTATACCGGGGTATGGCTGAATTTGGAGGGAAAGCCAGTGGGAAATTCTTAATACTGCTAATCCCTTCTATTCTTCAGTCATTATGTCGTCTCGAAATGTAAACAAAGGTGTAAGTTTCCAACTGGCACTCTAAACTCTCATTTATACAGGGGTATTCTAAATTCGTGGGACAAACTTTAAGGGGTGGTAGGACGCACTAAAACAAACATTTTTTGTCAAACATTGTATGTCCTCAACTGTCGCGTTTAAGCGCTAACACAGGAACTGCTCAGAAAATGAAATACATTCTTTGTTTACCTCGTTTTACAATAAATGCCCAAAGGAGCGACAGCCAACCGTAATACATGCCTGACAGCGTCGACGCAGTGATTTGCGTACATTTTCAGAGATGTCAGGTATTTCTTAAACAGTTGCAACAGCGACAGACAGTCTGACGACGAGGTCGTCAGTGGAGTCAATGGGAGTCTCGTACACGAGGCCCTTCAGATGTCCCCATGGGAAGAAATTGAGACTTGATAAATCGTGCGATCAGAGTGGCCAAGCGACAGATCCACCTCGGCCAATCCATCGTACCCCAAAAGTGGCATCCAGGTAATTGCGCACCTCAATGCTGAAATGTGCTGGCGTCTCATCGTGTTGAAACCACACTTGACTTCGAACGGCTACAGGAATATCCTGAAGCAATTCTGGCAAGACCTGCTGGCATGAAATGATACGGTTTCACAAAACTGGCGGTGCAAACGCTCAAACATTTTATGATCCGGCACTCACCTATTGGTAAAGCGTTCGCGTTACAATCTCTGCGCAGCTCTTCTATTTCCATTGGCAGCTCCATAAATTGGATGCATGTCTGCCTTCTCGGAATTCGTGAATTGCTCCATCAAGTGCGAAATCGGCCTTTTGACTGGAGGGTTAAAGCCAAGGAACGATTTTCAATCGCACCAAACAGCGCCCTCTAGAGCTTGAACGCTATGGTTGCGGACATACATTGTTTGACAAAAAAATGTTTGTTTTAGTGTGCCCTACCACCCCTTAAAGTTTGCCCTACTAATTTAGAATCACGCTGTATATGTCACATGCATATACATTTCGTCATTTTTGCATACTGTTAGCGGGAGTCATCCTCAGGTGCTTTAGCACGGTTCACTAATAAGCTGTCCGAATTACACATGCACACGCAAACGGCATGTTAGCTCTTTTCATTCTTTGTCTTTATTTTTCTCACTCGTGTCGAAATATTTCTGTAGCAATAATGAGTGACCCCTCTGTATAGATATTCCCACGGATTTTCATTGCTGCTCTCGTAAATCTATGAAACAATATCAATCTTTAATGGGAGTTACTGTTTTTGAGCCTTTGGAATCCGAACCATTTTAAGTTGAACAAAAGATGTCGTTGTACTGTGAAAGGCGCAGTTTTTTTCTCTCTATGCAGTCTGTCTCCTAATAGTAATAACTCTCTCTTAAAAAAAAAACACTTGTGTTAGATTCCTCTAAATTTTTTATCCATCAAGGAATTTGTTTCCCAAATCTACTTCACAATGGAATTCTATGCCAAATTAATCTTCACAGAACATGACAGACACTAAAAGTTATTATTTTTGGATCGACTTTTGTTTTATAGCTAGTTCGATTCTCTCTCATAAAATTTCCAAGTTTTTTGAGGATGTTGTATGGATGATACTTAACTATAGCATTTCAATATAAAAAAGCTAGGATTCTTCGTAGTATGGCCATTTGATTGAATGATCTTGGATTCATAAAGCATCTCTGCGCTGAAAAAACGCTATTGTAATTTTTTCTGAATAAGATGTTTGTTGCCTTAAGTTATTTCACGATCCTAATCAGCAGTAAAAGTGCTTTTAGAAATTATAATGACGAAAACATTAATATATCCGATTTTGTTTTAACCATGCAGCAATTTTGGAACACCACAGACTTTAAGAATCTAAAGCGCAATGTGACAGACTTAGCAACTGAATTTTTCTAATTTCGGGTATTCAGTTACATACTGTATTAAGCTGTCTGGCAAGTAATTTTTTGCTTAATAAGTATAAATGTCTTTCATTTGTAAAAACTTTGATCATATAAATCTCTATTTCTATCGATGAGCTGTTATGATGGCTGCTGAACAGATAACGGCTGAGGCAGATTAAGATCAAAATAATCAACTCTACCTCACTTGGATACAAATTGCTACCTCATCTTCCCATAAAAACCTTTAGACTACTCAAAAGATGGAGATCATATGACTTCCCCTCGTCGCTGTCGAAGTTGAAACGTCGTCAAAAGTTCTGGACCAAATATTTGGTTACTTCACGATATCCCATGAGCTTCTATGGGAAGAAAAGAACAGCCGCCGCTTTTCTTTCGAAACTGCGTTCTTAAACGTATCCTATTTCATTATTAGTTCCATAATTGTGCCTTAGGAGATATGGAAGGGGTCTGAGAAGCTCTCGAAGCCTCTCAAAGTTGTTCTTCAGCAGCATTTTTAGTTCCATAACTTAATTTTGTTGGAGTTTTTAACGACCACTGCGAGTAACTCAATGGGCTATAAGCAGCCGCTCGTCCCTAATTTAGCCCTACTGATTCCAGGGAAAGTAAAAGCCAGTGCCGTAAGACAAACACATTACCCCATGCTTCAACCGGGATTCAAGCCTGCACCCATCACGGACGAATGGTTATATGCGAGCGCCTCGTACTACTCGTCTGCAGTTCCAGAGTTATGACGTATTCGTTTCGATCAGAGGTCAAGAACTCCCAAGGGTCTTCTGTAACATCTTTAGTGCCACAATTACGACTTCCACTTATTATGGAAGAAACTTCACATGCTGTTAACAACAGAGATCCGACGCTATTGTGAATGATTGAGTTATGGACAAAGTGGTCTGTTGTTATTCCGATTGGCCTCTTGTTGCCAACACAGGTCTAATCTGATTCCGGAAGCTTCAAACTACTGACAATATAAACCTGGTGTTCTTCGAGATGGTCTAGTGTTTGACTCGGAGTTCGGATACGGATCGTGAATCATTCCACTGTGGTTTCACTAAAACCACAAGTTTTTCTGTTTGCTGGCCAGGGTTTATTATTTGCATCAGTAATGACCAAAAAAGGAGAACCACGGGCTCTTGCAGAGCTCCAGCGCCAGCTACAAGACTTGTTCATTTTGTAGAGAATCGAAAATTGTGCGGCGGGATTCGTATCGTCCTACAGTAAATGAGAAACCCATAGCCGTTCTAATCCATCGATGTTCCTCTTGTAAACATTTTCTTACTCTTGAACACCAGGTAACGATGAGATGAATTTCCTGATATATTTTTGGATGATCCGACTGGGGCAGGCTTGGGAACAGTGGGTACTCTTCCTAATGCAGCCCCTTCCAGAATTTTGACAGAGGGGTACAGAAGACATAGCCTTTGATATCAGTATATATCATCATTATCAATCCACTGCTGAATGAAGAAAATCTTCCCAAGTTTTTTCCACAACTTTCTGTCTTGAGTTAGTACCCCCATATCACTCTTGCATGTTCTTAAATTTCCTTTTTTTTTTTTCTGGCATGTTCTCGTCTTTTCTTGTGCCTTGGAAATTCAGTGTAGTATTTCTGTTGTTCAATGTTGGTCAGTTCCTATAGTAAAATGTCCAGCCCATTGGCAATTCAGGGTTTTTACCTTGATCATGATGTCTTCCACTTCTGTCATTTTCCTGATCCGTGAGTTCCTCTTCCTATCTTTCCTGGTTATATCAAGCATGCTCAATACTTTGCTTCTTTTAGTAATCTGCAGCAATAAAAAGACCACGTTAGCACTTAGTTGTCCATCTGGCAGTTTGCCTGTATGTCCGCCTGTTTTTGATAAATACTTCGGCTTCCGGGAACCGTTTGAGATAGGGGTGAAATTTTCTGGATGTCTTTCAAAAACCGTGAGTAACTGCAAGCGTGACGCTACAGGTGGGATACTTTTCTTTTAGCCCACAAAATACTTAAGCAGTTAGATAGAAAACGTGGTGAGTGCAGCCATCTAAGATTTTATGGGACTTGGATAAACGTGGTTAGTGTAGCCATCTAAGATTTTAGGGGACTTGGATAAACTTGGTGAGTGCAGCCATCTAAGCTTTTAGGGGACTTGGATAAACGTATGTGAAATTTTAGAATTACAGAAATTTTGTTATATAAAATTAGAAAATGATTTTTTTTTTGTGTGTGAAATTTAATATTGCACGATTCTGTGAATTGGAAGGAGTCATCTGAGCGAATGTATAAGACAATAGTAGAAAAGCAAAATTTTCGTAATTATAGTTAAAAAGCTGAGATAGACAGAGATATATATGTATGTATTCCTTGTCAAGTTATAAACTAAAATTTATAAACAGTTTTATGACAGCAAATATTAAGAAATGATAAAAACAGACGAAAGTAAGCTAAAATTGAGAAGAAATAGTAACTTGTTAAAGGTTGTGAAAGTTCGTATTATGGTTCCCACTAATACATATATTAAATAAATACTACATATATTAAATAAATACTACATACAGTATGTACCTGAAAATGTTTTTTTTTTTTTTTTTTGCTGGGGATAGCATCATCAGCTTGAGGAAAATCTACATGAATGATTTTTTTGGCAACATTTCTGCCAAACACTTCAAAATTTGTGCTCCCCATATGATACTTAGCCCACTAATGGAAACCCTCGCCCATAGCTCCATCTGTCGTATGTTTACGATGAATATCTCGAGAGCAGTTCGACATCAAGACTTGAAAACTTCTGGATAGACTTTGGTGACCTAACGTAACTCTCACCCCATGTACGAACTTTGCCCTTTTGTCCGACTATCTGCCAGTGTGCTTCTATTAATATTTGGGTAACCATTTCAGGTAGAGCTTCGATTAATATTTGGGGAACCTGTTCATAAAGAAGTAATAATAAAATGAGCGCTTCTCACAGTACAAAATAAAATCTCTTTGGCTTTTTTCTCATTTTGTCTATTAATCCACAATACGGGCCTTCAAAGTTAGGGTAATTACTATTGTTTTAAGGAGGCGTGGCCTGGACCGGTTGGACCACCCCTGTCAGTGAGCCACTGGCAGCTCAAAACCAAAGTTACTGAACGGGAAACAACCGAGCTACCATAACGCCTTTTAGTGAATTTACCTCCTGTTGCATAAAGTGTACGGGGACTCGTACACAAAGGGCGAATCAAACATTCATACAAGTAAGGCTGCCATAAAAACGTAGCCGCCCAGGTGGCGCAGTGGTCTAAGCGATGGCTTCTGATCATTCGTCCGAGATGGGTCCGGGTTCGAATTCCGGTGAGGCATGGATGTTGTTTTTGTCTTACGGTGCTGGTTCTCTCCCTTTCCTGGAGCCAGTGACTCTAAATTAGTAGCGGGCGACTGCTCATAGCCCATTGAATTGCTCACGGTGGTCGCTAAACCTCCAATCAAAAAAAAAAAAAAAGCAACTTAAGTTTGCTGAAATGGAAAATGGAATAACGAATGCACATCGCTTGAATATTAATATTATGTCAATGGAAAGACTTATAATAGATAGAATGCCGCCCTAATGGGGTAGTTGTATAAGCGCTGGTTCCCGGATGAGACATGGGTGGCATGTTTTTTTTACGGCAGTGGCTCTCTCCCTTCCCTAGAACCATTCGCTCTAAATTTGGGATAAGTGACTACTTATAGCCCATGGAGTTGCTCACAGTGGTCGTTAAACCTAAAAAATACAAAATGTTAACTATTTGAGCAACATCAGGTAAGAACTGCACTTACAAACTGTTTAACTTGATAAAAACTAAAAAAAAACTCAAATCTGACATTATTTATGTATTGCATTTCAAGAATATGATAGGGTATGTAAAAAAATTCAGTTCTGTTGCGCAGTTCTTCTCATAAATTTTCTTAAAACAGAGCGAAGTCATAATCGCGTTGAGGAATAACTTTGGTCAAAGTTTATCAACAAATCTGGAAAACGTGTTAGGGAAATTGGACCCAAATATTTTATCTCTCGCGTTTTTGGAATTCAATAAATAACGGAAGAAAAATTTCTGTAGTTTATGTAGGTTGTCTTCATTGCACCCTTCCTCGCAAAGCTGTAATCAAAGATGTCGCACTGATTTAAAAATGCTCACTTGGCACTATGCAGAGAGTTTATGTTGAAATCGCTGTGTAAAATTAGTAAATCACAATTACTCTTACATTTTGAGTCGGTTTAATTTTCTTTCAAGGAGTTTCACTCATTTTTCAAGATCAGTTCTGAATGATTCATCACGATAAATCATCCTCTTAAACCCTATGAAAATAGCACTACTGAAATTTAAGTAATTTTATTTTCTAGCTCTGTCAATGTTATTAATCTTTCCATATTTGGAAGGGTTTGCTTATTTTGGTGATATACACTGAAAACTCTGTTGAGGCCCGAATGAAACCAATTTGAAGAGGAAACCAGTTTGTTTCAGGATCTGGTAAATGCACACATATTTATACTCAAGAAACGCATATAGTGTATGAAATCCGTTTATTCCTTATGGTGTAATAATCACAGAGATTCGCCATGCGGATTTAATGCACTATACGCGTTTTTTGAGTATTCATATTGCGGTGTATTAAAAATAACGTTCACACATATTTGTTTGAGATTTATTGTTTAACGTTGACAATAGGTCCTTAAGGATGCGGATGTTTCTCAATTAAATCTGCTCAATGTGTAAGGAGAAACAATATTTTTGTACTTTTACATAACTTTTTTTTTACACTGTTTCTTAGACATGGACACGCACGTACGCACGCACACACACAGTAAAATACCAAAAAATATCACCTACCAAAATTTCGGTTTCTTTCCGATGCAATGAAAAAAAAAATCATTTCACTAATTAGTCTCTCCCATCGCCGAAATCATTAGCTACGCAGTTACCCATTTCCAGCTTACTGAACTGCTTAACGCAAAAAGAGATATTACCGTGATATCTTTTGCAGGGAAAACTTTCGATTTTTCCTGAAGTTTCACTAAATGAAAGTAGGTGACATAGAAAGAGAAAAGGCATTTTATATATTGTAATATTGTAACTCACTGTACGCATGCGAATGCCTCTGTGCTAAAATACAGTACAGAGCATGAGTTCACACTTCCGTATGGTATTGTAAATGATATCATGAGTAGACGAAGTGTAACAATTTGTTTGTTATGGTGTAAAATTGAAATGTTAAATACTGTGTTGATATATATATATATATTTACAAAGTTCATTTATTATGATGAAAAATATGAGCTTCAAGAAACGTTTCCAAGAGAAGTTTAATAGCTGCCTTAGAGGATCGAGCACCATTCTCAAGCAAGACATGATTGAAATAGCGAAGAAGAGATTCATTTTCAATATCGTGCGTAAGAATTATATTTATTTAAATAGCAACTTTTCTAAACTAGAGATGCACTGCAGTATTTTTTTTAATAGCCATGCTGAAATGATTCAATTACTGTTT
The DNA here is from genome assembly GCA_039090855.1 of Macrothele yani. Taxonomy (NCBI): domain Eukaryota; kingdom Metazoa; phylum Arthropoda; class Arachnida; order Araneae; family Macrothelidae; genus Macrothele; species Macrothele yani. Next base: position 153,189,643 of record CM077001.1, on the reverse strand, counting down.
TGTGTTCAAATGTTAAAATTGAAAAGAAATTAATTCTTTGTTTCATAAATGTTGCTGTAAATAATTTTCTATTTGTAAAACTTATTAGTTTTGCAATGAAATTAACTCTACAGCAGCAAAGCAATCTGATGGGCGATTCTCGGCCGATTTATTAGGTACGCTATTGTTTTATTAATATGTTTTATGACTGAAGTACTTGCGATGTTGATGTAGAATATATCAGCAACGTTTATTCACAATTCAATATTTTATTTTTAAGATTTACTATAGCTTCGGTGAGCGTTTAGCTCGGCTTCATCAGGACAAATGGAGTGTAAACATTTAAGTCATTGTGACATCATCAACGTTCTGACGATCACGGATTTTTTGTGAGTTGTTTCCACTCGCTTGAATGAAATGGAGTCTATGTCAGGCCTTGAAGAGTTGTGATATATGTGGAAAGCTTGTAATATATTAAGCTTGGTAGTCGAATCAGATTGTTCAATAACTCGTGCGTTTTCAAACCAAAATTGATACGAGTCTCTTACTCTGAGTCTCCAAATTTATACGAGTCTCCTACTCTGATACAAATTTATCTGAGTCTCCAACTCTCCGAATATGAACTTTCATATACAGGTCATACCTACAGGGTATTATATTTCTCGTAGTTATTTTTGTGACAATGTTGGGATATAGACGCCTTCTTCAGTTCACAGTTCCGTATGTAAGTCTTGTGTTCCTTCACACGGGAACATAAAACCCTGCAAGTATGACCTGTACATGAAAGTCCACATTCTCAGTGTAGGAGACTCAGAGATAAATCGTTTATAGAGACTCATGGCAGCAATTTGGCTCCGAAGATCTCAATAGGACAGACAGCGCGCCAGTGGACGGACATGGAATTTAAAGCGTAGAAACCGTAACCGTGAGAGTTTACTTTTTTTCGTTTTTATTTTTTTTCATGAGTTTAGCAACTGTCTTCACGGTGCTACTTATATAGCCACTGGTACCATATCACGTGACAGACGCCATCGTAGTTTCATGTCCGACCACTGGAGCGCTGTTCAAAAAACGAGAGTTCAACCTTTGTATCTTCCCCTCTATGTCCACATTCACAAGGAATTTATGTCTTCGACATTGTCTTTCGGTCGGTAAAGTACATTGTTTTGTATAATAGTTATGTGGAACAACTGTATTTAAGAAATGCTGAACCAAGCAAAATTTAATTGACCTTTGGAGTTATTGACAAATTAATTAGTGGTTCATTACGCAAATGAAGCAGAGCCGCCACCCTTGGTAGCGCCGTTGTCCAAGCGATGGCCTCTGATCATTCGTCCGAAAGGGGTCCGAGTTCGAATCCCGGTGAGGCGTGGATGTTGTGTTTGTCTTACGGCACTGACTCTTTCCCTTCCCTGGAACCAGTTACCCTAAATTAGGGACGGGCGACTGCTTATAGCCCATTGAGTTGCTCACGGCGGTCGTTAAACCTCCAATCGAAAAAAAAAAAAAAAAAAAATTAAGCGGAAGATCTAACTGAGGAGCAGGAGGAGGGGGTGGGGGTTCGATGTCGTTCGTTCTTCCAGTGGAAGAACAGATGATTAAGATTGATTTTTTGTTGTTGGTCACACTAGTAAATAGTTCCACTTTCTCGCGTTCTTTTCTTTTTTGTCTTAATAGTAGCACCGTTTCGTCGTGAGCTGCAAAAGATGGATAGGCAAATAAATCAGACCATCTTACTGCCAACCGTACTAGAGAAAGGGTGGTGTCCCATGAAGCGACAGGCGATTAAGATGCCCGCTTGTTATGTCAGGTCCGCCGGAACAGGGAAGAAGACTTGGAATTTAATACTCCTCAATAAAAATATTTGTCCCTCAATATTTTCGAGGGAAAAAAATACCTACGAGGGAGGATAAATGAACAACTTCCGATTTCTTCTGACGTTGGGTTAGATATATGTAAATCGTCGTCTCCCAATACCATTACGCTATCCAGGCTAGAGGGCGTTGTTTGGCACAGGAGTGGGAATAAATAGTGTAACGTGCTACGTAACATGACGTAGATGATGTACTACTGAGGTTGTCAGATCGATATTGAAGTAGCGGTAAGTTTGCCGGCGTAGTTCCATTAGGAGAACAGCCACTCCGGAGTAGGAAGATGTTGCTTCGACCACCGGCAACGAAAGGTTACAATAGACAGTGCTGAAGAATAGATTCAAGTGGAAATGACGGCCCTCTAGAAACATTGTTTTGCTTGTAGATACCCTCAGCGATTAGTTGAACGGTGCAACGCGCGGTACCGAAAGAAACATTCAAACTCGCAGCAATCTGACCCAAAGTCCCACGTCTCTCTTCTTTCAATACAGCTTCCAAACAGGCCACTGCAAGGACTCTTATTGTAATATTGAGATTTTTTTATATGTATGCATGTGTATATGTATTAATGCCAGCGGTACTGGATACATTCGCTAAGACTTACTGACGTCAGCGCAGGGTCAGGTGTTCTCTACGCTTGAGGGGATCAGCGACACTCCCGAAGAGAGGACCAGTTTGGTCTAGAAGGAGATTAGCAAGAGACGCCATCTTGAAAAGACGTGGCCAGAGAAGAGTGCTGGGAGACGCGGATGTTATGGCGCACGTGTAACCGAAGTGCTGCCGTGTGATAAATATATATGCGATGAAATTTCATCAGGACGTCGATCCTGTGATAATGTTGTTGTGTTATACATATTAGTGTATTTGCTAGTCGAGAATTATGGTGGTACTTGAGTCTGAAGGGACTAGACTAATGACATGCGGTAAGGAAGTATGTAATAGTGGGACCACGAACTCAGCTATGAATTTTCATGTTGGACTTCCGTCCACAGAGGTTTTAGGCCCAAACCACCTAGGGCGGATCCGCCTTTTGGGCAGGGCACAGAAGCGGAAGGAGTGAGAGCAAATCTAGCGACTTTAACAGAACAATTTCTAAGTGAGAGAGAGAACAGTAGATGGCGCTACCGTACAAATACGATGTTGCTTATAGATTGATTAGAGGACTTGCTTAGAGCTCATAAAATGATTAGATAGACGTTGCATTTGGCGATGGTTAGAGAGATAGTCAAGGGGTAAGTAGGAATGAATACCCAATATGACCGGGGGAGGGTCCAACCGGGGGCAGTCATTTAACGTACTCGTCCGATGCACGGCGGTTATTCAGCGATTGTTAGCAAATCACACCACCTCCAGAAGGTGAGCCTAGGTTTGAACCTGGGGACCCTTCGTCAGTAGTCTGACTCGCTAACCACTAAGCCATCCGCGGCTCCTAATAGCGGGACCAAAATAGGGGACTCGAAGTTATACGGGTTTCTTACAATCACGTTGCTGTCGGTGGTTGGTGTTGAAGGCTTCTCACTGTGTTTCTCATTCATCAACGCATTGCGTCCATGAGCGAATTTTCGACACCATTCCGGCACGCTCCGAATTCTCATGGCTTGTGGGCAATAGGCTTGTTGCATTTGGCGATAGATCTCCTCTGCAGGTGTTTTCCGTGCGTAGAGAAATCGAATCACCGGGTCATCTTCGAGTGTGGACATGTTTTCCGGCGGGTCTTCATTTTCGCTTGAATCTGTTCTTCACCACTCGGCCTATTTACTCAAACTCCTGTACCATACAACTCCTTCCTAGTCATGAGAGGTAATAATAGCTTTGAAGAGCGTTAATTGACATAACCCTAATCCCCCACCAAAAGTCACCGGAAGTTACTTATCGGTACAGGAAAGATTTATCTATTTATCCTCGCAAAATTTATGCGTAAATCTCGGAACTCCTACCTTGTCCTCCTCGTGCGCTGTAAGAAACGTTTGCCCTGCAGCGCCACTGAGCGCAGTAGTATACAGCAGAGATGGAAACGGGTCAGTGGGTCAACCTGTCGACGACTTCTTACGGGTCAAACGGGTCGGGTGAAGGAGTTCCTGACCCGATTTCCACCCGGTTTTATTTCCGTTTTATTTTTTTAAAAGAAAAGAAAACATTTCAAAAGAAAAAAGGGAGCTGTGGAATTTTGTGCTCAATGCTGGTGCCAGCGGAGTTAAAAAATGATTTGTCATAGAAAAATATTGCCGTCTCTTTCATAAAGCAAAGAAGATTTCCACCGACCGACGATACGGCGCAGACGCTACACTCACCGAACGCCATATCGTAAAACGATACTTCCTTCGTGTTTGTTTTCAGGAGCAAGATACAGGCAAACGCCTGTTGGCTGCTGCGCTGGTGATACACTGTTACCCCCGCGTGTCACATTGCAAGACAGAGTTACTCTTCAGATCGCTTCTTCTGCATTGAGCATTCAGAGGTTTTCGTTTAACGTGCTAACATCCCGTTCCATTGCATGTCGTGTCTGAATTAATGCCTTGTTTGTTAAAATGGATGAATTTAATATTAAGGAGATTGTAAAAGGCGTCGAGGCCAACAAATAGGCTCTTGTTGCAAAGAAAAAGGGGAAGAGTGAATGCTGAAAGTTGTTTCGTCTCATTAAGAAACCAGAGTATGTTTCACAGCAACACCAGCTTTCACATGTTCTGAAACTTGATATGTTATCAAGAAAACAGCAAAAACTGAAATTAAGTATACAACATGTTACTTAATTTAAAACTTTTGACTGTTTTTTTTTTTTATTGGAGGTTTAACGACCACCGTGAGCAACTCAATGGGCTATAAGCAGTCGCCCGTCCCTAATTTAGGGTCACTGGTTCCAGGGAAGGGAGAGAGCCAGTGGCGTAAGACAAACACAACATCCATGCCTGACCGGGATTCGAACCCGGACCCCTTACGGACGAATGATCAGAGGCCAACGCCTTAGACCACTGCGCCACCGGGGCGGCACTTTTGACTGTAGCGGCATCAAAATTAAGTGGAGCAGCCTTAACATTACTGCGGTGGGACTTTTTGACTCTCGCAGGTGTGTTTGAAAACATGTGTAAAACAGTTCGGTTATACAAAGATGACAATTTCAACACTTTCTGTAAGCGAGTAAATTATGTTTCCGTAATATTTTTTTATATTTCTATATAACCTACGATACTCACTGCAGACTGACGTTTTGAACGCCATGTGTATAGATATGATTATGTATTATAATTATACATAATTATGTATAATCAAAAATTGAGTTTCGAATTTATAGTTCAAAGCAATTTTCCGGGTAAGGTCCGATTCGGGTCCAATTATGTGACGTCCAGGTCCGGGTCCAAAATTTTTGACCTGTTTCCAACTCTGGTATACAGTACTGCTTCTGTTCCTCCCGTCACAACGGTATGTATAGTTCCATCATGAGTTACAAAAACTGAGCCGTTTACTTGACAAAAGAATCAAACGATCTAGGGGTTGGGAACCGTACTTCAAGTGAAGTAACAGATGTAGTTTTACGGTATACTGGGAGAAGTATTTTTCGAAGATCAAGGGAACTTTTCTATCGTAGAGACTCTCATTTGTATCGAAGAAGGGACATTTCCATAGTAGAGACTCTTGCGTGTTTCTATGTTCTTTCATGTCAATCAATAATTGGTGCCATATTCCCGTGCTTCAAATATGTAGTTTATATTTCACTAAATTTGTCGTTCCTTTAAGCGAAACTGAAATTTCAAAGGTTTCACTGACTGTCAATCTTTTTCTCCGTGGACCCAACACGAGAGTATGCTTAATAGTCGTCACTTGCTGGACATAATACATGAAGAAAAATTTGAGTGGAGTTCGAATCACAGTCGACAGTTTGATGACACTACTTCAAAAAATTGATTTTGTGGGAAAACATATTTTGTGACGTACACCTCTAATTTTACCTTCCTTCTTAGTGTCTGTCTCTTACGTAAATTTCATTACTTCTAGGTTAAAATTTTCTTACTGAACGGCACATTATTTCCCGAAACAACTTGTACGTTTTGGCAACAGTGAGTCAAACAAAAATGGTCGAGAGTGTTGAGGCTGGTGAGATGAAAAATTTGTAAAGAGCGGAGATTGTAGATATATTGTGGAGATTGCCGTGTCTGTTAAAAAAAGTATATGACGTTGCTGTTACAAAAAATTTACGACTTACGATTGTAAATTGAAAAGATAAGCAAAGATACAATGTATTGCTGACTGCAACTTCCTGTTCGTTACTACTTCAGTTCAGAAATTAAAACTAGTTCAAGTTTACGTAAGTTTCTATTCTGTTGACTTTAACTGCAGTTAGTCGAATTTCATTGATTATTTGATGTGTTCTAAAAATAATTTAGCCAAAGGACAGTAATCAATTAGTTAATTCATTAACAACGACTTCAAAAGCTAAAATGAGACTGCTCTGCGTTAAGAGTGAAAGCTGAGATATACGTAGGAGACAGAAATTCAGAAGGAAGGTATAACGTTTTATTTTTGTTTCGCCGTGTTTTTAAATGCTTAACTAAGTTCTTATCTAAATGTTCTTAGAGTACTTTATAGAACATATAGTTAAACTTCTTGATAATAAATTAAACATTAATAGCCAAAGGAAAGAATCATCAGCATAAGAGACTTGCGTAACAAATCTAACGTCTTTATTGTTCCATTCACTGATAGGTCAGAGGCGACGAACAATGTTACTCTCTGATACAGTGCTACGCTCTGGTATCCACACACAATTCAATCGTATGACAGAAATGGTCAATCATTATGAATGACCTGCACTATATATATATTGCTCCCTCCAACTATTGAAGTTTAATGGTAGCAGATCCGGCTGTCTGATGTCCCTTTCGACTTCATTCCAGAAATGCTCCATCGGATTGTGACCCGATGACTGAGGAGACCAGTGTAGTACAGAAAAGCCATCGTGATGCTCCTCAAACCATTCGCGTATAATGTGTGCACAATGACATGTAGCATTTGTGACTTATATTCTAAATTAACTGTCCTTTTTAGTTTCTTTCCCTATGTAAATCTTGAGTTTATTCTGTTATTCTTCACTCTTAACGTAATATCTTTTCTCTGAAACGAATACGTTTGGCAATACAATTGAGGTTGAATGCACGTGACGTATGCCTGATATTGATAAGAACAAAAGATAAAAGCGACTACTAAATCGTTGCTTGGCGAGCGTTGGGTTGTAAACTGATTATTATTGAAAGGAGCGTTGTGAAAAGAGCGTTGTGTTAAAGAGTTGTGTGGTGTGTGGAGAGTTTAGTGCAATATGCTATGCTACGATGTGTTTGCTACATCCTGAATAAAGCATCTTTTCCGTAAGTGTGACTTCTGTTGTTTCCATGTTTCGTCTGGCCGTTAAGGTTTCTTTCATTTAGGAACTATTTATTAGTATGTTGATGTTTTAAATTAACGTAGAAGTAAGGCAAGACTTCTACGTCATACATTGTTCTACTGAAAGTATCCATCTCCATTTGGATAAAATATCAACATAACTGCGTGAACTTGGTCGGCAACGATATTTAAATACATTTGGGCTATCAGACGTTACTCCATGCGAATCAAAGGGCCAAATATTCCCAGGAAAACATGCCCCAGACCATAACGTTGCCTCCGCCAGCTTGAAGAGTAGTGACGATGCAGTATGGGTCCACGCTTTCGTGCTGCTGTCTGCATATTCTCATCCTACCATCTTCATGGTGTAGTTGAAAACGCTATTCGTCGGACCACATTACCCTTTTCCATTCAATTACTGTCCAATTCCTGTGTTCCTAAGCGAACTTGAAGCGTTTCTTCTTGTTTGCTGCAGATAGCAATCGCTTACGGATAGGCTATCTGCTTCTCTAGCACACACGGCGTAAGCATCGAACTTGGCTCCTGATTCATATTTTCTGTAATTTGACGAAGTGTTGCCCGTTTGTTGGACTGAACAAGTCTTCCTACTCTCTGCTCAGCTGGAGCATCCAGTACCCGTTGACGACTGGTGGTCTACTTTCTGTACACTTTAACAACTACTGTCTTCGAACGTTTCACAAGTGCAGCCGCTTTGCTAATGCTCGCCCCAATGCTTCGAGCAACCGCGATCATTGCATGATCAAAGTTAGTCATGGTCGCGTATAATAATGGGTCTTTTACCCATTATTTTTTGCGCAATGCACATCATGTCTCTGTATGCCTTCAGTTTTCTTTTTATACCGATTCAGCCATCTTGCGTCAGCAGCATCTGCGGGATAGCTGCTTTGCATAAAATGGTCTGATCGTCATAATAATTTGGCCGCTCGGTGTATATATAACAAGCTTTAACTCTTTCGTGATAACATTTAACGATCTAATCGCAATCTCTCGACATCTCTACAACTCCACTCTTTACATTCAACATCGCTATTTTTCTCTACGGTGACTCACTGTCATTGTTGTCAAATTGTAAAAGCTGTTTAGGGAAATAATGTACCGTTCAGTTAAAAAATGTTTAACCAAGGAGTAACTAAATATACATAAGGAAAGATAAACTCAAAAAGAAGGCTAAATAGTGGTATACACATACACGTCACAAAGGTTAAATTAGAGGTTACGTCACAATTTGTTAAAAAATGTTACCATAACCTTTTGAATGAACTACGTGGAGATCACTCTTTTCTATAGTTTGTATCAAGGTTCAAAGGTTTGCTCATCCCGTCTTCCTCGCAGACGAATAATCGTGACGTCATCGTCCTAACATGTGAATCGTAGATCCGAAATGCAGCTACGGAGGGAGATGTCTTGTCAACAATTTTTATAACTCAAACACAGAACAAAAGCTTATTTACATTAAATACAAAAGAAATTCACAGTGTGAGTATTTTAGTAACAGATATTTCAAAAATACCTCCAGCACATTTTTGTTACGTAAAGGTCGGTAAAACAGTTGCACTTTTAAATGTTGATTTAGTTATAAGAAGAATTTTTGTTGTTTTTACATGAATTTAGAAGAGAAAACGTACAGCAGGATATATTATTGTCATATAATAATTCCTTTATGAGGAATGGGAAAAACATCTCGGCAACATTCCCGAAATTTTTTATATTAAAAATTAAAAACATTATGCATTAAAAAATCTGGTAGAATTTATGAAGATTATTCCAGCTGGTTTACGAATAATAATTCCGACACGCTGCAGATACAAAAAAAAAAAAAAAAAAAAAGCGGCAATTAGTTAGTCTTACGATGGCGATTTGGACAGTGACGTCACAAAGCAAAACCGAAAGTGTGACGCCACTGATCATAACCTTGTCATTTCCTAACCTTGAATTTGTTTGAGCTTTAGTCATTTTCCTCCGAATTTGTCCTGACGGAGCTAAGCATAAGTTTAGCTAAATGGCAGCAGGTAGACAGTGTAAAAAATTACGCTTATAACGTTGTGTATTTCATTTTAATTAGCTTATTTCCGCAGTGCATCTTATGATTTCATTCCGGCTGAAGTGCCAGGTACATTCGAATGGTGCTTATATTAGTGTGAGAAAATATTTATGATTATTTATGTTCCCTTTCGTACACCATTTGCTTAGTCATTCACACGGTGCTCGTTAATAAACACTGGTGAGACTTTTATTCATGTGTTTCAGTGATTTTTAAGTTACTTTTATTCTTTGAGATGTTAAGCATGTGTAAAATAATCATATGGTAACTTGCGTATATATATATATATATGTATAATTTGTGTTTGTTTGCATACAGTTCTTTCCACATCCTGACCCTGAGAGGAAAAAACTGTTTGATTTTTCCAATCGCTTTAGTTCCGTTTCATGTATATAAATAACACAGTCATGTTGTATTTATTTTATTCGAAAATGAACGAAAACAGTGTGCCAAAAATTAGTAATGAAATTTGTACCTTGACATTCCAATAAATGTTTGTAAACTGTTGAAACTGAGTCTTGTCTCACTGTGTAACTATAATTCATATAACACCACGCTTCTTCATGGGTGTACTTCAGTTATGTTCGGGTTTAAAATCGGGCATGGAAATGATCTTGCTTTTTCAGCACATCTTTTGTAAAAAAAGATCGTGCTTACGGGGTTCCTAACAAAAGTTATGCACACTATCCATTTTTGAGAAAAGTGTGAAGTAACGGAGATAACTTGCCTAATTGCTTTTCAATGTACTCGCCTCCGCAGCTAAATGACAGCTTGCCAGCGGTGAGGTAGGTCCTGGATGCCCCATAGTACGCCATTTTTGTTCAGCTGTCGTATTACTCCGGTCACGTCCAATGGCAGTTCGTCCAGCGATTCCTAGCGGATGCCACGAAGCTAATTTTTTACGCTTTCCAACCGTACGTTGAAGAAGCGTATATACTCCAGCTTTGTCCGTCTGTCCGCACGACAACGCGCGTAAAAATGGTTCGATTTTCGATGAAATTTTAGTATGTGGTATGGGGCAACCTGGGAAGGAACCCTATTGAAAATGGAAAAAATGGGGTCAAAGGTCAGGACATAGGAGCGGGATCCATTCCATTGCTCTTATGCCTCAGAACTTGCGTAAAAATCGTTCGATTCTGATAAAATTTTAGTATGTGGTAGGGAACAACCTGAGGACAAATCCTGTTGAAAGTGGGCGGCGAAATGGGGTTAAAGGTCATGACATAGGAGCGGGATCCATTCCATTGCCTTTATGTGTCATAACTTACCTAAAAATGCTTCTAGTACGACAAAACTTTAGCATGTTGTTCCAGAGGTATACTGAACCAATTCTGTTTAATATCATCGAAATGGGGTCAAAGGTCAGGACACAGGAGCTGCCATTTTCCTCATAACTTGACTGAAAATGTTTCGATTGCGACAAAACTTTAGTATGTTGTTTCAGAGGCATACTGAACTGGTTCTGTTTAATATAATCGAAATGGGGTCAAAGGCCAGGGCACAGGAGCGAGATTTATTCCGCAGCCATTATCCTAATAAGTGGAGTAATAATTTCTGGTATGTTGGAAAGCGTATCATAATCAATGCATTGCATGATTTTACTAACTTGTTTAACTTTGGGAAAAGATCAAAGTCGGGTGGACTGAGATCATGGCTGTATGGTGGGTGGGATAAAGTTTCATGGCCATATTTCGACAAAAGTCCCTGTACCGACACTGCACTATGATATGATGCGTTGTCATGCAGCAAGATAGATCCCGCTTCCAACACGTTGGGTCGATTTTGACGAATTTTCGGTCTCAACTTTTTCCTCAGAAAGTCACGACAATATTGTGCGTTGACATTTTGCCCTGACGGCAATGGATCAGAGACCGTAACACCATGGGCATCGTACGCAAAAATCATCATTTGCTTCAATTTGGATTGTTGCACACGACACTTTGAGGGGAGTGGGGAACTTGGATGCCTCCATTCTGCTGATTGTGTCTTCAGTTTCGGCTCAAAATCACGGGTCCAAGTTTTCACCAATTGCGACAATTCTGTTCAAGAAGGTGTCGCCCTCCCTTTCGAACTTGTGGAGGGGATCCTGTGCGATGCTCACTCTGGCTGCCTTCTGCTCGGGGATGAGTTGATGGGACAACCAGCGCGCGGCAGTTTTTCTTTTTCTCATTGAGTCGGTCAAAATCCGGTGAACAGACATGGTGGACAAATTTGCCTGATGAGCAATCTCGTCGACTGTCAAAGGGCGATTCTCTTCGAGAAGCGTCGCAATACTGGTGGCAGATGTTTTGTCTGTTGCAGTTTGAGGTCCACCCTCCCGAAGCACGATGCGCAGCTAGAAATTCTGCTTTGATCAAGAGTTCCTGCCCCACAAACTTCTTACAAGGTAGTGTGGATCTGTGTCGGAGTTTTTCTCCGCAGAGTTTCTATTTTCACGTACGAGCGCTGGTCTAACGCTGTGACTCGACCTGAGGAGCTGCACGCTTCCATTTCCAGACCCTCCCACGTTCACACAGCAAATGATAGCGCGTCGTTCTGACACCACTGCGTTGCTGAGAGTTTGACCTTGACATGACGCAATCATTTTCCCGATTGCATCATCCGCTTCCGTTTTAGATTAACGTGTGCAGAACTTTTGTTATCACCCTCGTATGCTACCGGTTGTTCGTCTGTCCGTCTGCAACCAATGGCCCGATTTGAAAAATTCTTTCTGCGTTAGAAAGCCTGAAATGTCAAAATAATGATCCTTACATTCCGTTTTCTTTACGATGCACAATCGCGCCGCTAGATGGCGTAAACCCAGATGATGTCGAATTCAAAACACATTTTATATCATATATTTGCTTCTAAATATCCGATTCATGATATAAATGGAATCAAATAGCAAAAAAGTCCGTTTGCTATTTGATTCCATTTATATCAAAGACTATCTGAGGAACAGTCACTTTTTCCAGTTACACACAAATTTTCCGCTAGAGAGCGTAAAAGTAAATTGCGTCTTCCCTGAGATCTCTGCTTCTAAGACGCCGATTTGAAAAATTATTCCTGCACCGGATACAGGTTCTGATGAGCAATGTTTTCTGTATTTTTTTTTATTAAAACCGATTTGGCCGCCAGGAGGGCGTAAGTGTTAATTTCTGTTTCTGATGTGTCCGCAGCAAAATCTGAGCTTCTAAAAGCTCGACTGGAAAATTCTTTCGTGGAACGATACCTCTCATGTGGATACCTTTTCGGAATATTTTCTGCTTAAAATAATGCATGGTTTCTCCGCCAAGGGCGTAGATGGATATCTTATTTTTGTCAATAACTCTGCTTCTGGAGTCCGATTTGAAAAAATCCTTCTCCTTTAATAGCGTGCGTTTCCGGTGCGACATGTTTCTCATACAATTTAAAAATTTTAAAGTTATGGATAGACTTTCCGCTAGGGGTCGTAAAAGTAAAATGCGTTTTCCCTGATATCTCTTCTTCTAAAACTCCGATTTGAAACATTCTTCCTCTATCGGATACTGCTCCTAATTGGAAATTTTTTGCATATAATTTCTAATTTTTTGTAAAGAATGTTTTCGCCGCCAGGGGGCGTAACTGTTTATTTCTGATTCTGATGTATTTGCAGCAAAATCTGAGCTTCTGAAAACTCGATTGAAATAATTCTTTCGTGGACAAATACCTCTCACCTCGGAAACCTTTTGAGAATACGTCCTGCTTAAAATAGTGCATAGTTTTTCCGCCAGGGGCGCTGATTTACATCCTGTTTTTGTGTATATCTGAGCTTCTAAGACTCCAATTTGAATTTTTTTTTCTGGAGTGCGTTCGCGGTGCGAAATGTTTAACATATAATTTCCATTATTTTAACGCACAAGTGTGCCATTAGAGGGCGTAAGTTCAAATTTCCGTTTACAGTAATATCTGCCGGACGGGAAACCAGACTGAAAATCTTCTTTTTGGTCAGATACTACTAACTATGCAAACTCTCTGTGTGCATTATCTTTCTAAAATAATGTACAATTTCGCTGCTAGGTACCGCAAGTGCTTAATCTGTTTTTGGTTTTTTCAATATCTGTGCTTCTACATGAGCGATTTAAAAAATTCTGTCAACACCGGATGCCATTTACCATGTAGAACACTTTAGGTTAGTATATAAGTGGTTTTATAGTTCACAGTCGTGCCGCTAGGTGGTGTTTGTGTACTTCAGTTTGCAGCGGTATATCCGCTTCTAAAAACTCTTTTGAGAATTTCTTTTTTACTGTATGCCATTCGCTTCAATAGAGATGTGGAGAGTTATCATTTTAAATAATGTAAAGATCTTCCGCTAGGGAGTGTAAAGATCAAAACCTTTTTCTCGCTGTCTCTGCTTCTGGGAGACGTATTGGAAAAGTTCTTTTTCCTTAGCATAGCTTTTTCCATGAAAAATATTTTTCTCTTATTTTCAACTTTTCCACTATGCAAAATTTTTTCGTTGGAAAGCATAGTTTCTTCTAAATATATATTTGTTCTTTTAACTGTACAATTTGAAAATCTCTTTGTCTCTGATACTTTCCTTGTGTTATCAGAAACTTTTTGTGCGCCATTTGTTAATTTTGGTACCATACCTTTTAGCCGCTGGTGAAAGTACCCCAATGAGCCATTACATTATGACCACCTACATAATAAGTTGTAAGACCCCCCTTTAGCCCGCAAAAAACAGCGGCCACTCGACGAGGCATCGATTCGATGAGCTAGCGATAGGTATCTTGGGGTATCTGGTACCATAATGTCAACAGCAGGTGCTCCAGTTCCTGTACATTTCCGGGTGGTGTTGATTTAGCGCGGACCCACTTTTCCAAATCGAACCAGAAATCTTCGATTGGGTTCATGTCAAGTGAATTTGGACGTCAGGGCATTAGCAGAAAATCACCAGCATGTTTCTCGAACCACTCCTTGACGATTCTGGCAGTGTGGCATGGCGCACTATCCTGTTGGTAAGCAGGCAACACATTTACCATGAATGGGTGAACTTGATCCGCAACGATGCTAAGACACCTGACAGCTATATGGGATTGGGCTATTGAGATAATAGGGCCTAAAGTGTCTCAAGAAAACATTGCCAATAGATGCACTGTTGGGAGGAACCAGACCGCCGCCTTCGGCCTGGTTCCTCCCAACAGTGCATCCAGGTGCCATAGCCTCCGTTGGTAATCGGCATATTCGCACCCGGCTGTCTACGTGATGCACCAGGAATCTTGATTCGTCAGACCAGGCCATTTTCTTCCAATCGTCCAATCTCGATTATCTTGGGCCCATTTCATGCCTTGTTGGCGATGACGTGCAGTGAGCATGGGGACCCGTCTGGGTCTTCGGCTACGCAGGCCCATGCGCAAAAGGCTGCGATGAACTGTGTGTTGTGACATATTGCCCTGATTACTACTGTCGTAGCTGCTGGTGGTTTGTCGTACTGTGGCACTCAGGTTGCTGTGAGCAATGCGCGACATTCTCTGTTCCCCTCTGGCATCAATAAGCTACGGACGACACACGACTCGAACGCTTCGTCGTTTGGCCATGTGTGCACCATTTACTCACCATAGCGGCACGTGAACAACCTACAAGCCGCACCGTTTCCTTGACTCATCGGTGTAAGTACCTGTTTCTATTTCTGGATGTTTTGTCGGTTGTAAAAACCCCTTGATTGTTTTTCCATACCGGTTTCATTGACTTTTCATAGCTTTGATGAATTTAATTCGCGTCAGAAAGGATTCAAAAAGCCTCCCTGGTGGCGCAGTGGTCTAAGAGATGGCTTATAACCATCCGTCCGAAAAGGGGTCCGGGTTCGAAACGCGGTGGGGCATGGATGTTATGTTTGTCTTACGACACTGGCTGTCTCCTTTCCCTGGAACCAGACGCCCTAAATTAGGGACAGGCGACTGCTTATAGCCCATTGAGTTGCTCACGGTGGTCGTTAAACACCCAATAAAAAATAATAATAAAAAGATTCATAAGACGTGCTCATTACAACCAGAGATTCGGTGTCATGTTTCTTGTTTTATTATATGTATGATTTTTTCAATGAATAAAAAACAAATACAGTGCTACAGACGACCCTATACAATAGGCCTCCCAGTGACCCAGTGGTCTAAGCGTTGGGTTACGACCGTTCGTCTGAGTCGGCCCGAGCTTGAGCCTCGAATGAGACATCAGAGTTATTTACTATTTGAAACGTGTATATGTGGCTTTGAGTACGTAAAGTTTGTTCTTCTTGTTCAGTCACTTTAAGTGAAACAGTGTCACTCAAATAAAGACTTAATTACAGTTCGCCTTTTAATCAGACGCACTTCAGTGATGAAGAAACTGTTAAATTATAACTTCAGTAACAACAATAGGCACTTTATCAAATTAACGTGAATTATTAGAAACAATCGTGCTTGAAAAGACTAACACGAAATACATGCACACCACAGATTGACAGACTTTATCGCTTACAGATGAGCATAGCTTCCACGACTACCACGAACGCAGCACACTTTTCGCTGCTTGCTCCAACATTATATAGCTCTTTCTTATCATGTCCACATATCACACATCCTGACCTCAAGACTGCTGCCAACATAACATTCAGTCAGTGAGAAAATATAACGTTAAAGTTGAAACGCTAAAAGAGGACGAACTCAACATTTACAAAGAAAAAGACAACTAAAAATGAAAGTTAAATTAGGGTAAATGTCATAGACACTGATGGCTTGCTTGCCTTACAAAACTGGCTCTTCCCCACCCCCTCCCCGAAACCCAGGGCATATCTTAAGGAACAATCACTGGTAGGCCCAGTGTCTCATGAAAGAAAACATCCTGAGGTGTGGTGGCTGTGCTCCCAGAAACTGAAGCATTGTTGGTGTTGAAATACTATCCGGATTCGCTCGTCAAAACCAACAATTAAAAATGCCTATGCGTATACTATCACACATATATTTTTATTTATATTCCTTATATGTTTCTATATTTTTAATTATGATATGGTAAAAAAATGTACTTACTGGTACAGAAAATTTTGCAAACCGAGTTATTTCTCAAAGTTTGGGTATTTCTGATTACCGTGTGAGATGTAAAGAACCAAGAAAATTGATTTAGACTAGCATGAGCTTGTTGAATTATACGGTGAGCGTTTCCACCATGATAGGTAACTCATATACCCATGTATATATTACAAAACACTGCTACAGACTACTAAATATTTGTATCAATACTATATATCTACATCACTACTAGTTATTTGCATCTGTCTTCTTTATTTTAATATAATTCCACTTATTACACACTGAGTGACCACTTTATTATGATCACCTGACAGTTTTAAGCAAATGAGCTATGGCTGCACGCTGTTGCCGCTAGAGGGCGAGGCTGGTATAAAAAGGAAGAGCTTAGTGCTTGCGACAGTAGTAGAAGTGATTTTTGGGTGACGAGATGGGTAAAAAATGCGATTTGACGGACTTTCAACGTGGGATGATTGTAGGAGCTCGGAGCCATGGAGCGAGTATAACCGAAACCTCCGCATTCGTGAAATGTTCCAGAGCACATGTTGTTAAAATGTTTAAAGACTGGACTGTCAGCCAAAAAACTGGGTCTCTACGTGCAACGCGTGGTCGTCATCGACTAGTGACTGCTCAGGCGGAACGGAGAGTGTCCAGACTGGTAACAGACAACAGAAGGGTAATAGTGCAGCAAATTACAGACCATCTTAATCAAGGATCAACTCAAATGATCTCTGCACGTACTGTTCGTCTCACACTGCATCGGAATGGATATGGCAGCCGAAGGCCTGTTCGAACACCTTTGCTGTCTGCAGCTAACAAGAGAAAACGCCTCCAGTTCGCACAGGAGCACACGGATCGGACAGTCGGTAATTGGAAACAAATTATGTTTTCCAATGAATTACGTTTTCAGTTGCACCATGCCGATGAGAATCTGGCGGAAACAGAGTGAGAATCTGGCGGAAACAGCACGAAAGCATGGACCCGAAATGCATTGCTACAACCCTTCAAGCTGGTGGAGGCAACGTTATGGTTTTGGGGAATGTTTTTCTGGCATGCTTTGGGTCCTTTAATTCGTGTTGATTAACGTTTGACTGGCACATCATATCTCAACATCGTTGCGGACCAAGTACATTCTGTCATGTGGATGGTTTATCCCAATGGCTATGGCTACTTTCAACAAGATAATACGTCCTGCCATACTGCTCGTATTGTACAGGATTGGTTTCAGGAGCATGCCGGTGAGTTTACTTTGCTTAGGTGGCCTCCACAATCTCCAGATCTCAACCCCATTGAGAATTTGTGGGATGAAGTTGAACGAGCCATCAGACAGCTGGATCCACAACCTGCAATCTCACACTCCTGGAAAATGCTATTCATCAAACATGGTCTCAGATTCCACAAACCACCTATCAACATCTCGTGGAGTCCATGCCACGAAGAATCGACACAGTATTAAAAGCAAAAGGTGGCCCAACGAAGTACTGACGGGGTGGTCATAATAAAGTGGCCACTCAGTGTATAAGCAAGTATAATACACAGCCGAGTCACATTATTGTGACCACCTCCTACTTTTGACGTCAACAGCGCGTAGCCAATGACAGAAGGCATGTGTCGTGAGCTGGCTTGGAGGGTATATAAGGTGTGCTGTAGGCAATCTGAAAACATATCACTCGTTGCTGTCATGGATAAAAGGGGCTATTTTTGAAATTTGCAATAAAGAGATGGTTGTCGGCTTTCGGGCCAAGGGTGGCAGTATTTCTGAAGGAGCGCAGTTTGTGAACTGTTGGCGTGCTGCTGTGGTTAAAGCGTATCGTGATTGGAGAAATAGCACCATTGCGAATAAGTGACGTGGAAGCCGCGGAGCACCACGTGTCATTGATGTGAGAAGTGAATGTCGGCTGCGAAGGTGCGTGAGGGCCCATGGACACGCTACAGTGAAACAACTCACTGGCCGAATGAACCAGGGGGCTACCGGAAGGGTGTCTAAAACGACAGTTCAGCGAACCGTGCTGCGTATGGGGCTCCGATGCAGACGGATGGTCATTGCACCTATGCTAACGAAGGTGCATCGACAGAAAAGGCTTACTTTGCACGGCAGTATCGGAATTGGACCTCCGCTGATTGGGGTGGTCATAATGGAATGGCTGATTGGTGTACATATATACTGAGTAATTTTTATTTTAGAAAATGTGAACACCGTCTAGGGAACTCAGTTTATTTGCATCATGTCATACAGTAGGGGTGCCCACAGGAAAAAATCTCAGAGGCGGCAAGTCAATTTGGTTAGCTTGCAGCGCGTACAGGGTAATTTTTCATGGGGGTAGAGTATTAAATTGTATTATTTTTCTATGGAAGAGGGGTTAATTGCAAAATTAATTCAGCAATTTTTATTTAAAAGTGTGTGTTTATGTAAAAAATTTAACAATTGCTTTGACTTTGGTGATAAAGCAGTTACGTACAATAACTGCATAAAGAAAAACGATAATCCACAACCGCATATAATGTTTGTTGTAAGTAAACATTTTACATCTTATGCTTAGATTTTAATTTTTAGAGAATATGAAAGAATCTTTTCGGGTGTAAAGCAAAGCTGTTTACAGTGGCATCAATGAACTTTTCTTTGTAATCTTCGCCATTATTTTTAGACAAATCTCTATGTACAATCAATCATCAATGCCAAGTTGTTGAGTCTGTGTTGCTCCTTGAACTTCTCGGCCAAGTCTTCAATCATCGTAACGTGCTGGTAGAAAAAAAAACATATTGTATCAATGAGTTAAAACACATTTTTTAATTGATTTGTGTATGTAGCAAACTTTTTTGAAAAAAAAATTGATCCAAGTCGCGAATAGTTAACAAAAATTGCAGAAAAAAACAACAACACTTACCTGAATGATCTTTCTGCAGAGCAAGCTGTTGCTGGAAGAGTCAAAGCAATTATTATGGCTGTTTTACTGATGGGAAGTAAGAACCACTATGTACGAGTAGATCTATCATTTCCATATTCGTATCTGCCTCAGGCACACGTTGCCACATTTGATACCACGGATTTGATTCTTCTTTAAAATTGTCAGTTTCCATATACCTCCTGAACATTTGCAATCATTTCTGCAAACTGAGCTACTCTCAAATGTATCATTTTGGGGATGCAGATAAAACAATGAAACGATTTATTTCTTCTCGTCAGAAAATCTGTCAGTTATTGATGCTATTACAGAGTCCATGCATATACAGTGCCTGCTTGATGCTTGGAATGAGCCCTGACATTTTCCGTAGGATAGTTTCCACGATTCACCTGACACATAGACCAACAAGAGTACCTATGCTGACATTCAGTCATCGCAAACAACGACTCGCATCGAAGGCCAAGAAACATCGGTAATGGACCCTCGAATGGACAAAGACCGTCTGGAGTGATGGGCCCCATTTCCTGCTGCACCATTCTGATCGCCGAGTTCGCATATGGCGTAAACAGCACGAAACCCCATCCACTGGTTGCACAGTTAGACCTCAAGAGGCCGGTGGAGGTGGTGTTCTGGTCTGGGGAACGTTTTCCTGGTAAGTTCTAGGTCGGCAGGTTATCATCTCACAAACACTGAACGGGGGCTATACACGGACCTGTTAGCTGACCAACCTCATCCATATCTGCAGGAGGTTTACTCGAACCACAGTGCCATCTTTCAACAAGAAAACGAACCGTGTCCTCGGGCTCTTCTGAATGGTTGTAAGAACACGATAATAAATTCGCCACATTGCCTATGGCCCCAAACTCTCCTGACTGTAACCCAGTAAAACATTTGTGGAATATGCGAGAATGGGATGTGAGACCTGCTGACTATCCTCCACAAAATGAACGTTGACTGCTGCTGCAGCGCACATGGGTCAGGTTACGCATGGAAGATCTTCCACACCTTGTAGAATCTGTTCCTAGGCGTCTGTGAGCCGTGACTGCCCAGAAAGGTGGGCCAACGCTTTATTAAGTGGGTGTTCCTAATGCAAAGCTAACTTAGTGTATTATGCTGCAGTGGACATGAGTCACGTTACGCACGGAGGATGTTCGACACCTTGTAGAATCTGATCCTAGGCGTCCGCGAGCCGTGATTGCACAGAAAGGTGGACCAACGCGTTATTAGGTATGTGTTCCTAATGCAAAGCTAACTCAGTGTATTATGCTGCAGTGGACATGGGTCAAGTTACTCATAAAGGATGTTCGACACCTTGCAGAATCTGTTCCTCTGCGTCTGCGAGCCGTGATTTCGCAGAAAGGTAGACGAACGTGTTATTAAGTAGGTGTTTCTAATGCAAAGCTAACTCAGTGTATAGTTGTGTCGGTCCGACACCTTGTTCCCAATCTTAGCATAAATACTATTGCAAACGTTAGACACATGGCACGCAACCGGTGTGCAACGTCATCGACCAGCCAGGAGGCATG
Organism: Macrothele yani; assembly: GCA_039090855.1. Classification (NCBI taxonomy): domain Eukaryota; kingdom Metazoa; phylum Arthropoda; class Arachnida; order Araneae; family Macrothelidae; genus Macrothele; species Macrothele yani. The sequence goes on along the minus strand of CM077001.1, from coordinate 153,168,931 downwards.
AAGCAGCTAGTGAATCACTGTGCGTCCAGACATAGAGGAGATAACGTGTTTCGTGAAGTACTTTCCATGAAGTGGAGCGATTATGAGAATCGTGTTGTAATACTTTGTAGCGCTGCACAAAATTGGATAATCAGCGTCCGAGATTTTCACCATGCTGAAGAAGCAGAAAATCAGCAGTTTTGTCTACTAGACCATTTAAAAGGTTCCTTGAGACTGGGACCGTCGCTGATCGCCCAAGGAAGGGTCGGCCGTGTACCGTGGGGACTGTTTGCCTGGTGAAAGCAGTGGCAGCCCGTATTCGACGAAATGTTGTCAGAAAACAATCAGTGATGGCTCGTGAGCTGAACATTTCAAGAACGTCGATGATATCACGCCTGCTGCCGAGTGACCTAAGGGGAGAGCTGACGGGCGGCGTACAGGGCACTTCCACATCACACAACTGAAGCAACAGTGGGTGCTACATGTGAAACGTTTGCTGCAGTTACATGTGAAACGTTTGCCGCAGACAATCTCCACAGACATGTGATCTACTATGACCTGTACTCTGAATTAACTTGCATTTTTAGTTGTTGTCTCTGTGTAAATTTGAGTTCATTCTTTCTTAGCGTTTTCAACTTTAACGTAATATTTTCTCTCTCTCTCTCTCTCTCGTGGAATGAAGTTGACAACATTTCTGAGGTCAGAGAGTGTGACGCATGCATGTTACTGATAAGAACTAGAGATATAAAATGTTGGAGCAGCATCCAAAAGTGTGGTGTCGTGGTGTGATGTTCGAATCATGGAAATGGCGTTTTTTACTTGAAGTTGTGTGTATTTTAATGTTGCGTGTTAAAGTAGTGTTATATGTTTAGCGTTTTGAATTAAAGTTTTCGGTTTACAAACATTTGTAAACGTCACATCATGTCCTTCTTAGTTTTTTTGTTGTTGTTTTTTTTGAAGTGAAGAAGGACAACATCACAAATTTTTCTAAAATACCAACAACCAGTACAGCCATTTTCAAAATCAGGCGCCAATGTGAAAACACAAATTTGTCGGTGGCTAGGATCTAATCCCCATCCCTCTGCTCCGGAGTTGAGTGCTTTACCATTAAGCTACATCGAAGGAATTCACCGCTGCAGGTTTGTCGTCTTTACACGAGCTTCATTTCTGCAGTACGTCACAACACACAAAAGAAGATCCTACTGTAACAAAAAACAGGAAATTTTGAAGAGAATTATTTATGTTTTTGTGTTTGGAGATCTATCGATCACCGTCAGCAACTCGATGGGCTGTAAGCAGTTGCACGTCCCTTATTTAGGGCCACTGGTTCCAGGGAAGAGCGAGAGAGAGAGAGAGAGAGAGAGAGAGAGAGAGCCAGTGCCGTAAGACAAAACACAACATCCATGCCTTATCGGTATTGGAACCAGGATCCACCTCGGAAGAAAGGTGAGAAGCCATCGCTTAGACCACTGCGAAACCTGGACATCAGGAAGAGAGTTAGAGAGTTTTACCAGAGTTCCTGCGGTCCTTATAAATCCTTAAAAGACCTTAAAAAGTGCTTAATTTTTTTCGGGCTGCTTAAGAGTCCTTAATTTTCGAAAAACATTCCTAAAGATGGATCTCAAGGAACAATCCAAAAGATGTTTAGTACATCGCTAAATAATTAAGTAGATGACAAAGTCGTATACATCCGTAAATCGGTGTATCACAAAATTTGTTTTATTGTGCCAAGCTTTCGCCTTCCAAAGGGTGGATTTATCCAGGCGAACTTATCCATTTGGAGTACTCACGCAGTGATTCCTATATGGAATGAAAGTAAAATAGTGTCCCCATTCACCACTTATGAGGGAACTATGATCAGGGAGCCCATTGAGATAGTCACAAAAAGCGACGTATGTAATGATGAGGTATTAATTGAGCTGCCACCACCGTGGACCTTTATTTTTCAGAGGCTAGTACAAAATATTGACTTCACGCTATATCTTGCTTTGCGCGAGTATCGAGCCATGCAATTAGTTAATGTAAGTTCACGTGTTTGTAATGCATTATGTTTATACTCGTGCTATTGCTTGATTTTAAACTCCAAACGGATCGCTATTCTAGTGTACGTTAGCCTTGACAAAGACTCCCGTTGGAAGGCGAAAGCTTGGCACAAATAAATAAATTTTGTAAAACACCGATTTACAGATTTATATGAATTTGACATCTACTTAATTCCTAAAGATACTTAAAAAGTACTTATTTTTCATAACTGGCTGCATGAAATCCAGGAATTATGGTATTGCCTAGAACTTTTTCTTCTGATTAGCTATGTTGAAGTCACATGATGTCAACTGAAAATCAGTGGAAAAGCATAGGAAAGTATGACATAAGTAATTCGTTGAAAAAACTGAAGGACCTTTGGCTCTCTAAGTAGCACATATCCAGCGAGTTTTGGATATTTTTGTTTGTTCAAGTCCCATCACCATCTCTCTGAACCGACAACTTGAGCTTTACTGATTAAAAGACCCACAGCTTGAGCTTTACTGATTAAAAAGACACAAAGGAAAATTAAGTGCAACATTGAAATCTCCAACTCATAAGTTTGGCTGTGGTTTTGCAATTTAAACTTTTAAATGATGAAGTCCGAAATTCAAATCTTGAACTCATATAACTTTATCTTCAGTTTTTTTTTTTAATTTGCACATCCTTAATTGCATATGCGATTATTCTGTCACATATGAAAACTGATTTGACCAGTAGAACTCTCTTTTAAATTGCATAAATTCAACTTTATTACATCCTCTAATGTAAATTACATAGAAAAATATTGCAATCCCAACCGGCATATTTCAATTTGCATGGTTTAGTCATGTGTAAAAGTATTTCCACCAGTTTCCTCTGGACAGAGGAAACTGGAGGAAGAAAACTTGCTGAGTTACCGTTAGACCTGTCAAGAGACACAACACTAATGATAATGAAAAGTATTTCTGCATATGTCTTTGTTGTGTTTGCAATTGTTAAGTTCTTTAAAACATTTAGCAAGAGGTGCTTAAAAAGTCCTTATTTTTTGTTGAAGAAAAAGAGTGGGAACAGTGTCTACACAAAACTATATGAAAATCATGATGCATTTATTACAAACGTAAAGAAATGTGTACATACACAGGCACCAATGCACCTCCCTTCCTCCAAACAGAAGTTGTCCATGCAATTAAGAACACGAAATGGAGAGAAGAGCTCCACAACAACATGAAATTACTGTGGACATTCTACAGGAAGCCAGTGAAGAAATTGAAGCTATATCTAGATGCCTCATATGAAGATATTGCAAACCCAACCGGCATACTTCGCTCTATTATCTCTGTAACAAAGCTGTTAACAGAGATCACTGATAGATCAAAGCTGATCTATCAGAGATAGATCAAAGCTGTTAATAGAGATCATGTTAGCACTGTAACAAAGCTGTTAACAGATATCACGGTAGCATTGTTCGAATAAACAGGAGGGGTTTTTTTATTCGAACAATGCTACCGTGATCCTGCTACTTAAAAATATGGTCTTGAGGATGCCAGAACCCATCACAGCCTCCTCTAAGTTGTTTACAAAGTCTTCACTAAAATGGGGATTTGAGGATGTCAGGACCCATCAGCCTCCTCTAAGTTGTTTACAAAGTCTTCACTAAAATGGGGACTTGAGGATGTCAGGACCCATCAGCCTCCTCTAAGTTGTTTACAAAGTCTTCACTAAAATGGGGACTTGAGGAGGTCAGGACCCATCAGCCTCCTCTAAGTTGTTTACAAAGTCTTCACTAAAATGGGGACTTGAGGAGGTCAGGACCCATCAGCCTCCTCTAAGTTGTTTACAAAGTCTTCACTAAAATGGGGACTTGAGGAGGTCAGGACCCATCAGCCTCCTCTAAGTTGTTTACAAAGTCTTCACTAAAATGGGGACTTGAGGAGGTCAAGACCCATCAGCCGCCTCTAAGTTATTTACAAAGTATTCTCTAAGGTACTATCACATAGCTTAAAGAGAATGCTAGACGTGGCACGACCAAAACAACAAACTAGATTCAGTAGTGTTTACAGCATTAGAGATCATATCCATGTACTGCTTGGAAGAGCAAATGAATATGAACTCCTGCTATGTATGGCTTTTATTGTTTATGAAAAGGCTGTGAAAATGGAAACCTTTTCCTGCTGGCAATGGAATTCGAACTCACATCTTCTTTTTCCGGGGTTCTGTTGCTTACCGCTACAACTTGCCCTTTTGATATGTGATTTACTTCTGAGGTAAGTACGTCACATAAAGCCTCTCCCTTCATTTGAGGAAGGGCTACGACGAAAACGTAGGTTTCGTGTAAGCCGACTAAGCATGCTTGAAGAAACTCTTTGTAGAAGGATTTTTTTTCTTATTAATTCCAGACGATGTGTGAAAGAATCACACATTTTTATTTCGAACTTCACTGCCAGGATATTTGTTTTTACGTTCGGTTGCCAGTTATTAATAATACTAATGTATGCACCTTCAATATTGCAGGATTTCAAAGACATTATAATACAGGGTAATTCAAAATGATTCGTCCGATTTCAAATGCCTATATTTTCGAAGTTTACAAACACAGAGTGAGTAATGATACATCAATCAAAGGAAAAACTGTCCGAGTTTTGTTTTCCATCTTATTAGTGCTCTATGTGACTTCCCTTAGTTAAGCTAACAAAGGCGAACGATAGTTTATTGATTTCCATACTCGCTCCAGCATGTCTGTTGTCACTGACTCCACCGCAGTAAATATGCGTTTTTTGAGCTCATCCAGGGTTGTAGGCAACAGTGGCATGTACACAGTATCCTTAACATACCCCCGCAAAAAGAAGTTGCACGGTGTAAGTTCCTTTGGCCAGCTGTAGAACACCAAGTCATGGGGTCCATGGCGACCAATCCAACGGCAAGGGAGCACTTCGTTGAGGAAACGGTGAACAGCACAATACCAATTAGGCGGCCCCACAGCAACAGTGGAGCCCTCTCATGGTGACCTGCTAAAACTTGGAAATTTCTTTTTTCATTTAATGTATGCTCATGCCATACACGGTTGATAGGTGTGGAATTATGCTCTTTTGAAATCGATGAATCATTTTGAATTACCCTGTATAACTGCTGATGGTTTCACGGAATTAAAGGCATTGTGACGTACCTACCGTAGAGGTGGAGCACGTGTCAAAACGGCAAGTTTCAGCGATAAGTCAAAGTCGGCGCATTTCAGTCGGGACAATGTCCGGCTCCAGAGCAGAGAGATGTGAATTCGAATAGCACCACTGAAAAAAAGTTTTTTTTTTTTTTCATATGCGGCACCTCTAAGGTAGGTAAGTCACAATGCCTTTAATTCCGTGAAATCATCAGCAGTTATATTATAATGTCTTTGAAATCCTGAAATATTGAAGATGGATACATTAGTATTATTAATAACATCTATGAAAATACAAATGTGATGCTTCGTCTGTTGGAGGGAACAGCACTTGTAAAATTTGGAAAGGGAGTAAGACAATGGGGCACAATATCTCCCAAGCTCTTCATTGTCACACAAAATGTGGCACAATATCTCCCAAGCTCTTCATTGTCACACAAAGTGTGGCACAATACCTCCCAAGCTCTTCATTGTCACACAAAATGTGGCACAATATCTCCCAAGCTCTTCATTGTCACAGAAAGTGTGGCACAATACCTCCCAAGCTCTTCATTGTCACACAAAATGTGGCACCATATCTCCCAAGCTCATCAGAATGTCTCTCAGTCATTGAACTGGGAAGACAATGGAATAATAGTTAATGGAGATTATTTTACCGATCTTCGTTTTGCTAATGACATGGTCGATTCTGCAAGTAGTCCTTCAAATCAGCAGAGTATGATCCAGGAAATTGGTAACAAGAGTACGAAAGTGGGATAAAAGATGGAGTTATACTGTATAACCGATGCTTACGTTATCTTGGGCAATAGGTATAAAGCGAAGACACCATCGAAGAAGAAAGTAAGAGACTTTTGAAACTGGTGTTTACTCTTTGTAAAAAAAACGAAGCACCCCGAAGAAGACGTTCCAACCTAATGAAACTCCACATGCAAGTTCCGCCGGGCCGAATACGCAAATGATCAAATAAGAAAGATCAATGACTAAATAGCGGCTCTCCAAGCGCATGGGAACCGCGCATCGAGGAGGGTGGGTATATGAAGAGCGATGCTCGCACGCAGGAACAATTGTGAGAGCGGATTCCGGTTGCATTAACCTCCACGGATTGTGAGGATGCCTCGACGTCAGATCCGAGCCCAATACGAGCAGTTGAACGAGTTTCAAGAAGGACGTATAATTGAGCTGAGAGATGCCGGTTGGTCAAGTCCCCGTATCGCTGACATTTGGGTCGGAGCGACGCGTCAACCAGACGATGTTGGCGCCAATGGGTCGAGGAGGGCACAACCCAGCAGTACTCTGGCAGTGGGCGGCCGAGGGCAACGATAGAACGCGAGGATCGAGCGATCGTGAGATTCGCACAAACTGAGCCGAATTCGTCGCTCTCAAATATCTGTGAACTTGCTGTGTCGTCTACAGGTATGGAAGTGGCCATCAGAACCGCTGCCCTGCAGCACCGGTTGCAGTGGTGTCCGGCCCAATCAACGTGGGGTAGTGTCCAGTTGCGTCGTGTTGTCTTCAGTGATGAGTCACGGTTTGCACTTGTCGCCGATGACTAGCAGGGCAGCGCACGGATCCTGCCTTTACCATAGAACGGCACGCGGCTCGCACACCAGAAGTGACTGTCTAGGAAGCCATTTCCTACGATATACGGACACCCTTTATAGTCTCCCATACCACCTTCACGACTCAACGGTATGTCGACGACATTCTACGACATGTTGTGTTGCTATTCCTGTCGGAGCATCACCGAACAATTTTTCAAAAGGATAATGCCTGACCACACACGGCATGGCTCTCCCAGGCCTGCCTCCGCAATGTGGACACCATTCCATGGCCAGTCTGATCGCCCGACCTCTCACCGATCGTGGTGAATCTAAGTACGTGGCGTCAGTTGAATAAATAAATTCATCGCTCTTTCCGCCTGTATCTCGCCCTTTGGATTATTGCTATAATTATATATAGCCAGTGCCGTTAATGCCCACCAGATGGAGACGTCTCAGTAGCTGAGCCCTTCTTACGGATTTATGATGTCAGATGCTGACTGAAAAAGAAAAACACGCATAGCGCCGTGAATTGTTGGCCGCTGTGGTGTAAGGCTAACGCGCTCGACTAGATATCGAGATTCGGGATTCGATTCCTCAACGGCGGCCGAATAACAATTTTACGGTTGCTGTGCGTTGCTTAACGTGGAAAGAGCGATGGATTTATTTATTCTCTCACCGATCGATCATGTTTGGATTTGATGGAATGCCACCTACGTCCACTCCGGAATGTAGGCGAACTGGCCCACTATTTAAGCGCCATCTGGCATAGTATTTTGTTTTCCCCGGCCGCGGCTGGCCTAGTGGTCAACGTTCGTGACTACCACGGAGAAAACCTCGGGTTCGATCCCTGGCAGGTGCGAACGCTCAAACCACTAAATATCCGCCGTGCGTCGGATTGGCACGTCAAGCCGTCGGACCCCGGGTACTGCTCCCCCCTCGGTAATAAATAAGTGCGTCTTCCTCCCCTTTCTACATCGCTTCCGTGTCACTTTCCTATCGGGCACTCTAGCCCAAATCTCCTAGCTTCCTATTTCTAAGGGTTATTTAAGACCTGGGGTCAGACAATCCCTTTCTAAAATTATCTATATATGATCTGATCCGGTATGTTGTTTTCCAGGACAGTATCCGAGAACTCTATGCGTGTATGACACGCCGGGTAACCTCTCGTATCGTAGCCAGAGGTGGCGCTTCAACGTACTGACTTGTTCCACTGGTGTTGCTGTTTTATCCGAATAAATAGCCCAACTGCTATGGAATTTTTTTATTTTTTTTTATTGGGGGGTTATAACGAAATAAATTTCTCCGTCATTTCTGGTCCACGCATGGGCTCGAACCCGGGTCTCCTCATTCCGGAATAAGTCGATCTACCAATTGAGCTACGCGGTCGTTCATTGTCGCTGCTATCTGCCTTTACGTCGTGTGACTCCTGCTGGGCAGGCACGTCACATATCACCCCCCTCCGGAAGGAGGGCCGGGGGCATGGCCCACGAGTCATCCGTGACCATGAATCTTTGCAGGCAGCCATCCTCTGTAGAACGTGCAGATGAGAACTCCCAGTCAATCTGGTGTGTGGAATGCAACGTCACACACATTTATTCTTCGAAGCGCTGAAGAAGGGATTATCTTATTTTTCCTATCTCGCGGTGTGGAAAGAACATCACACCATTGGGAGATCTTGAACGAAGAAAATTTCTCCGTCGGGCTCGAACCCGGGTCGCCTCATTCCGGAATAAGTTGCTCTACCAATTGAGCTACGCGGACGTTCGTTGTCGCTGCTATCTGCCTTTATGTCGTGTGAGTCCTGCTGGGCAGGCACGTCACAGGGTTTAACGATCACCGTGAACAACTCAATGAGCTATAAGCAGTCGCCCGTCCCTAATTTAAGGCCACTGGTTCCAGGAAAGAGAGATAGCCACTGCCGTAAGACAAACACAGCATTCATGCTTCACGGGATTCGAAACAGGACCCCTTTCGGACGAGTAATAAGAATCCATCACTTAGACCACTACACCACTGGCGTGGCGCTGAGGAATTGCAATCTTTCCTTTCCTATACACGTACATTGCATATACAGTGAAACCCGGATTTTACGCTCCCACATTTTACGTTTTACCGTTAGGAGCGACGTTTTTCTGAAGTCCCGATAATTTTCCTACATTTTCCCCGTGTTATAGGTCTTTCCAATCACACGATTTCTCGCATCGAACGTCGTTTAAAAGATTTAGTGCCAAACCTGATTTTCCTGTAATTTCTTATCTTTCTTAGTTTCTGTATATGTTAGATTGCTTTAAACAGGTTCTTACCCCCCTGCCACATTCTTCAATAGAATATGATGACCAGGTTGCCTTAAACCTGTTGTTCCTCCCCAGAATTTGTCTAAAGCCCCAGACTACCAGTTGGGGCAGTGCCACATTCCTCAGACTGCATGTGTCTTATCGTAGCAAATTTGCTGGAGCGCTTCGTATAGTGTGGTAAATCTCCGTGTTGAATTGCCCTGCGTCTCAGCTTGGCAAGAATGGTGGTAGGTTCTGAGAGAAATGTAGTCAGTTTGCTGTCTGTTTTTAAAAGTCGCAAATGTCTTTCCTTAGCTGAAAAAGCCTCCATTATTCAAAAAGATTGTGAATTTCATGGGACTAAATTTGAATTAGCGAAGTCTCTTGGATTACATGTTTCAATGTTGAAAACAATTTTAAAACGGAAACAGAAAATCGAAATTACTTTGAAAAGGTTAGGTCAATATGCTAATAGAAGAAGGACTTTGAAAAGTTCGCCTTACGGTGAACTGAAAGCAATTTTAACGATGTGGTTCAGGCAAGCTCGAGCCACAAACTTACATCTAAATGCTAAGCTCGATCTGCATACGTTCAAACAAGCTCTGCTAAAATGTATTGTTCGTCGGAAGAAGATAATGACGACGACAATGTAGCCGAAACTTCATAACCTATGCCTTCTTTCAAAGCGCCATTAAACGGTTTAAAACTTGTGAAAAAACTGTTTCCTTGGTCACGATTCTCAAGAGAAAAACTTGCAAAACCTTTCAATTATTCAAAAAGCTTTGCTTGAGCTAAACACTGAAAATAGAAAGCTAAAGGAAATTACTGATTTTTTACAAACCAACATCCCGTAATGTAAGTGCGTACTTACACTACTGACCACACAAAATACAACACCAAGAAGGACACGAAATAGCAAAGCCAGATTTACTGGACACATAACCACAGATACCAAGATGAAACGATTGAGCTTACAGGTCTGTGAGACTTGCGGAACACGCAGACATCAATAGTTCGTGTGGCTCCCATGGCTGGCAATAACGGCCGCTACACGCCGCGCTATCGAACGAAAGAGGCTTTGGATGTGGGCTTCGGGTATGTCGGTCCAGGCTGCTTCCACACGTTGCCACAATCCATCAGGCGTAGCCGCGGGTGGTGCTTGCCGGGCCACTTGGTTGCCGATCAGCGACCAGACGTGTTCGATGGGCGACATATCGGGAGAACAGGCGGGCCATGGCAGCAGTGACATCTGGTGGGCAGTGAAGAATTGTTGCACGATGCGTGCCACGTGTGGGCGCGCATTGTCCTGTTGAAACGTGGCCGCTGGCAGGTCCTTAAGTAAGGGGGACTACAGGCTCCAAAATGTCGTAGATGTAGCGGTGGCTGTTGAGTGTACCGGTGATGCGTGCCAGAGGGGTGCGGGTGTCATATTCAATTGCGCCCTAAACCATAACGTCAGGCGACGGACCGGTATGGCGATGTATAATGCATGCGTCATAAAATCTCGCGCCGCGGTGCCGCCACACGCGGATCCGACCATCGTGATATTGCAGGCAGAAGCGGTATTGGTCGGAGAAGACAATATCGTGCCATACCGTAATCCAGGTGCGGTGTTCAACGGCCCACTGCCGCTGCACTCGCCAGTGGTGTAACGTCACTGGTAATCGGAGCAATGGGCGCCGTGCGCTCCTGCAAACGACGTCGAACGGTACGTGCTGACACAGGTTGTTGCGCAACACACCCAAATTCCTGCGCTAATGTTCGTGATGTGGCGGTGCGAGCAGTCAATGCCCGACGCACAACATGCCGGTTCTCTCGTTCGGTGGTGCGCATTGGCTACGGCAATCGCTCACGTCGGTCCGTCCATCCCTCCTGCACCCACCGAATCCATGCTCGCCTTACTGTGGCTAGATGTCGTCCCACACGGGCGCCGATGTCTCGGTACGATAAACCACTGTCGCGATAAGCCACTATTCGTCCTCTGTCGAACTCCGAAACCTGCTGGAATGACTGCCGTATTCGGCAACGAGGCATCAGGAAGCTTCCCACGCACAGATCCGGCAGCACAACGCACTTCCACTACTTACACCCCGCCTTCTGGCACCCTTCTTATAGTGCTTCACGGTGGCGTGCTGGGAGGACATGATTTGCATATGCCCTGCAATGCTAATAGTTTGCATGTCCTCTCGCGGGCGACGCATGTTGCGAATTTCAGGCCAATCGAATGCTTCCTTCTTGGTGCTGCAATTTGGGTGGCCAGCAGTGTAGTTATACAGCATTTTTAAAACACAATATGTACTAATATAGTACTCTACTACTTGCGTACATTGGTTTCTATTTTTTGCACAGATTATGTATACCTGTAAAGTTTGTTTTACCTCGACTTCGGCTTCTCGGTTTCGCGTTTTCCCGCATCGCACGACGTTTTATGCTGGTCCCCTGAAAAGCATAAAACCGGGGTTTCACTCTACCAATTTTCATCTAGATTGGATGATTCCTTATAGGTGCTTCGTCCATTTTTTTTTTTTTTTTTTTTGCGAAGAGTGCATTTGGCAGAAGCAGTACAATTTTTAAGAGTGATTCTCTATTATGTTTTTAAAAAAGTGTTCAGTGGACCATAACTAAAAATGGCATGTAGAGGTTGCGGACAACTCGAAGAAGATGAATACTTGTTATGACCAAGAAATATAAGAATAGGAGCTCATGGTTCAGGAAAATGACAAGAGTGGATGACATCATGATCGACGTAAGATTCCTGAAATGGCGATGAGATGGACATATTGCTAGATGAACGGGCCACCTCTGAACAATCAAAATATTAGGCTAGATACCATGGGATAGAAAAATGCCCAGAAGAAGAACAGATGTGTGGTTGGAATTCGAACTCGTGCTGGAGAAGCATGAGGATGCTCAAGACAGACAGTTGTGGAAGAAACTTGGGGAGACCTTCATCCAGCAACGGACTGATGGTGATATTTTTTCATTTAATTATGTCATCATCATCAGTGTTCTGTCTCTTGACAGGTCCAACGGTGTACCAGCAAGTTCTCTTCCTCCAGTGTCCTCTGTCTCTTGCTTCTTCCTTCATTTCTTGATAGCCTCGTGTGCCCATTATATCATCAAACATAATTAATTCGTCGTCTCCTTCCTCTTGGTCACTTTCCTTCAATTTTCCTTTCTATCATTCTTTTCAATAAGTTGCCTTTTCTTAACACATGTCCTATCCAGTTATATTTTCTTTTCCTTATGGTCTTTAGCAAATTCCTTTGTTCTTCAACTCTTTGCAATACTTCATCATTGGTAATTTTTTCAATCCACTTTATTTTCTCCATTCTTCTCCATAACCACATTTCATATGCCTCCAACATTTTAGCTTCTTTCTTCCCAATTGTTCACGTTTCCGCCCCATATAAAGTTATACTCTAAATATAGTACTTAATAAGCCTCTTTTTTTAATATTTATTTATTTTAATAATAACAAAAAATTCCTTGTTATAGAATGCATATTTTCCTTTGTTAATTCTTTCCTTTATTTTCATGTCAGATTTTCCATTTTCTCGGATTATACGACTAAGGTATTTGTATAGTCTCACTTGCTCTACATTTTCTTCATTCATCATCACCTCAACATTTCCTAGTTTCCTGGAGACTCTCATCGTTTTTGTTTTCTATGTGCTAATTTTCATACCATATTTTTTGCATACACTTTCAACGTTTTGCGTTAGACGCTGTAGTGCATCTTCAGTATTAGCTAATATTGCTTGGTCATCTACAAATCTAATACTTTGTATTGTTCTTCCTCCAATAGTGATTCCTCTTTTCTCTTCATCAAAAACTTTTTTTAACATTTCTTCTGCAAAAATATTGAAGAGCTTTAGCGACAGACGGCATATTTGTCTGACACCCTTACCAATCACACATTTTTTTAGTTTTTCCTAGTTTTGTCTTTGTTATGGTAGTCTGGTTATTATGCATGATTTATGTATAATGTGTATTTATGTATGTCATAATATCATCATCATCATCATTGTCAACCATTATCAATCCACTGCTGGACGAAGGTCTCCCTAAGTTTCCTCCACAACGGTCTGTCTTGTGCCAGTCTCCTCCATGTCACTCCTGTCATAATATACAAGTCTTTAAATGACTAACTAAAAGTATATTTTTCTTTCTGACAGGATTTGTTCTCGTTTCCTTGTAAAACAGTGTTTTCTTTAAAGAGTGGCTTTCTATGCTAAACCTGAAAAAGACATACTATTCTATGTTTATGGCGCAATACCTTCGTTGATTTATTTGCTTTTATTTTTTATCGTCCTTATTTTAAGAGAAAAAGTTCTGATTGCAACGAAGATCTTGAGAGAAAACTTTCTAAGGACGGAACTTTGTGTGAACCTTTCATCCCCGTTATTTTGATAAATAAACGAAGTGAAATTTTTCTTATGAAGCTCAAATTTTTTTTCCACGCGAAAATATTGCTTTATGCATTATTGATCTTTACATGCCCCTTCTCATAGGCAAGAATTGTTTTCAACGTTTTTTCTAGTACCTTGGTGTTTTACACAAAATTACTGGAACTGTTTCCTACGTAGTTTGGAAAGCTCAGCTTTGAACGTAATGCATCATTTCTTTTTCAGTTTATTTATTTTTTAATCAGGTGGTTCCAATTTGATGGCATTTTTGCATTTACCGTCGATAGTATCAAGCTACTATTTTTCTAACACTTTCTCTTAATCTTCCTTCCATTACGAGGATTACGAATCATTAAAAGTTTCGAAACTGAGTTTAAGTGCTCGAATCTCACTCTCTGCGTTCCGATGGGCTACCGAAATGAGCTGCGACAGATAAGACGACGTCAGAGGCAATTTAATCCTCTTTTTTTTTAATCCATTCTTTTTCTTTCATTGATACTGCTCTAACGGAGCAGCAGAGAATCTATTGTTTTATTCTTCAGAAGATTCGGAGAAGCGGGAAGCTTTTGGGAGGAGCGGCGCAGGTTATTCAGCGTCACTTCCGCCACAGAGGATCGTCTTCTGCGCTTGCGTGCGACGTGACGTCACGCTCCTGGTCACCATGGCAACGGTGACGCAGTTGTCTTCATGTGTACCGGCCGATGTGCCTGAGAACTGATTTTCCATCGTCCCGGAGAGTTGGTACCCTGCGCCGCTCTCCACAGGTGACTTTCGCCGTAACGGACATTAGATTTCTTCATACAGAGTAATAATATAAGGATTTTTTTTTTATTTACCAACCTAGAGGTTAAAGGTGAGACCCACATCCAAAAAACATCGTGGCTACTTCAGGGGTGTTGGCGAGGCCCAGTTGCTCGACTTCGGGCCTCAGGAGGGATGTTGCCCCCTGTGGAAAAAGAAATAATATGCAGGTAAGAAAACTGTCCCGAAATAGCAATTTTTTTAATTAAACCAACCATTAATTTCGCATTTTATACTCAATAGCAACCCAAGACATTTCAGTTCACCTCTCATTAATTTTAGGAAACTCGCATGATTAAGTAACATTAAAACATAATTTCAGAGAGCATATCACTGTAAAAACTGACAGCTTCATGCGGTAACCTATCTACCAGAGATCGGGTTCAAAAAATGCATTCTCTCTGATCCTTACATTAAAGCTGAACTAATAAAGAAACAGGAGGAACCAAACATTTTTAAAATGCTCATTTATGTCAAATATGATGCAACAGGCGGCTTTTAGATTGTGTCTGAATTCCTCTCGTATTTTAACAGAAAACAAAATTGTACAGAAAAAAATGCACCAGTCTGCTGAAAATTGTTCCTTAATATTTTTCAATGCGTCTGTACAGCGTAACTACTTTTCAAAATTGTTTCTTAAAAATATTTGCGCTCACCGTTAATTGTAACACAAATTCATTTCGGGAGAAAAAAATCCGTTGATGAGAAGCTGAAATCTACAAGACTTGTATAAAAAACACACATACGCCGACATATTCCCGCTCAAAGAGAAAGAATAAGGTATTTGCTAAATTTTTAAGAATACGGTAGCTGAAATTTTTGGGACAATTTCGGGTTAAATATTCCCTCAGATTTTAAGTAAAACTAAAAAAAATTTACTTTAAAGTTATTTTAAAGGGTAATTAAAATGTTATTTTTAATTGCACTAAAATTATTTAAAGGTTATTTAAAGTTTAATGAAGTTTAAACAAAAATACTTCACTGCAGCCACTGACTGCATTTGCGCGTCAGATAAATTTTGGCGCAAAATCAGAATCAAAAGTAAAATTTTAAAGGTTCTGTATCTATCTGTCACCAATTATACTATATCATTATCAACCTTTATCAATCCACTGCTGGATGAAGGTCTCCCCAATTTTTCCCCACAACTGCCTGCCTTGAGTCAGTCTCCTCCATGTTACTCCGGCATGCTTTCGAATTTCATCCACGCATCTCCTATTGGTCTTCTTTTGGGTCTTTTCCTGTCCCTTAGTACCCAGTCTAGTATTTCAGCGGTTCATCCGTGGTCCACTCTTATGGCAATATGTCCAGCCCATTGCCATTTAAGAGATTTTACTCTGATCATAATGTCTTCCACTCTTGTCATTTTCCTTAACCACGAATTCCTCTTCTTATCTTTCCTGGTTACACCGAGCATGCATCTCTCAATTTTTCTTTCAGTTTTATGCAGCATTTGTGTGTCTTTTTCACTTAAAGTCCACGTCTCTGCTCCATACGTAAGCACTGGAAGGATTCATTGATTAAACACTTTTCTGTTAAGTCATAATATTGCTCTTGAAAATTGTACATATATACTTATACGTAACACGAAAGTAAATGAACATGCATCGGTGTACAGCATATATCTATTCCGGGAACCGCGCAAACCTACAGGAACCACGAACAGACCATAGAAGCAGTAACCACTCATATCAATACAAGAAATCCCTACGTAAGTCAAAAATCAACCACCCAACCCCCTTCCTTTTCAAAATAAAAAAAATAAAAACACCTACCCAATGCACCCAGTACTCGAAAGGTACTGAAACAAAACGTTCTTCCAAATTAACTGAAATTAGAATTAACTGAAAAACTAAAATTCGGTTGGGGGAGGTTAATTTCTGTCTTACGTAGGTTTCTTATATTGATGAGAGTGGTTATTGCTTATATCATCATCATCATCATCATTGTCAACCATTATCAATCCACTGCTGGAGGAAGGTCTCCTCAAGTTTCCTCCACAACGGTCTGTCTTGTGCCAGTCTCCTCCATGTCACCCCTGCATACTTTCGAATTTCATCCACCCATCTCCCATGTGGTCTTCTTCTGGGTCTTTTCCTGTCCCTTGGAATCCAATCTAAAATTTCGGCTGTCCATCGATGATCTGTCCTTCTGGCAGTATGTCCAGCCCATTGCCATTTCAGGGATTTAACTCTGATCATGATGTCTTCCACTCTTGTCATTTTTCGGATCCACGAGTTCCTCTTCTTATCTCTCCTGGTTACACCAAGTATGCACCTCTCCATGCTGCTTTGAGTTGTCTGCAGCCTTTGTATGTCTCTTTTAGTTAAGGTCCACGTCTCTGCACCATACGTAAGCACTGGAATGATGCATTGATCAAACACTTTTCTTTTAAGACATAATGGCATATTGCTCTTGAAAATTATGCTGTTTCTTCCAAAAGCTCTCCAGGCAAGTTTTGTACGCCGATTAATTTCTTCATCAATGTGACCCTCACTTGATATCTGCTGTCCAAGATAAACGTACGTGTCTGTTATCTCCAGCTTTTCTCCATCAATCGATAAATCTTCATTTCTTGTAAAAGCATTGAACATCACTTTTGTCTTCTGAAAGTTCATTTTTAATCCCACTTCTTTACTCTTGTCAGCAAGTTCTTGGATCATACTCTGCAGCTCTGATGGGCTAGTTGCAAAAATGACTACGTCATCAGCAAAACGAAGGTGGTTTAGATAATTTCCATTAATCTTTATCCCCTTGTTTTCCCAGCTCAGTGACTGAAAAACACCCTCCAATGTGGCATTAAGGAGCTTCGGAGATATGGTGTCACCTTGTCTCACTCCCTTTCCAATTTTTCTGTGTGTTGTATTTTCAAACAGCCTAATCTTTGCACTTGCATTTTCATAGATGTTATTAATAATATTAATGTATGCATCTTCAATACCGCAGGTTTTCAGAGCCATTGTAACTGCTGATGGTTTCACCGAATCAAAGGCTTTTTCATAATCGATAAAAGCCATGCACAATGGAAGTTCATATTCCCTCGCTCTTTCAATTAGTTCTCTCAGCACATGGATATGATCTATTGTGCTGTAGCCACTCCTGAATCCAGCTTGTTCTCTCGGTTGAGCCATGTCCAGTGTTACCTTCAAGCGGTGTGAAAGAACTTTAGTGAAGATTTTATAAACTACTGATAGGAGACTGATAGGTCTGTAGTTTCCGAGATCCTCAATGTCACCTTTCTTATGTAGCAGGATCATTGTAGCGGTGTTCCAATCCTCAGGAATCTTTCCTTCATTAAGGCATCGAGTGAAAATTTGGGCGAGTACTGTTTCGACTTCTCCACTTGCTTCTTGTATGATGTCTACAGTAATTCCATCTTCTCCTGGAGCTTTTCCCCGCTTCATGTTCTTGATTGCATGTGCAACTTCTGCTGGAAGGACTGGAGGAACTCTGGTACTGGTATCTTTCATGATGTCTGGAGTGCATATATCATCCCTTTCATATAATTTGGAGTAGAAATCTTTCACTCTTGTCAAAATTTCGCCTCTATTTCTTGTTACAGAACCATCTTCTTTTCTCAGTGCCATAATCTGTTTTCTTCCCTTACTGAGATGTCCCTTTGCTATTTTTAGGCTTTGGTTGTTTTCAATTGCTTTCCTCACTAGTTCACAGTTGAATTTTCTTACGTCTTCAGTGACACTTTTTCGTACTGTCTTGCATAGCTCTATATATTCCACTTTGGAAGTCACATCTTCTTTAGTTGTCCTCATCTCTCTTCTTTTTTGCATCAACATTTTCGTTTTTCCTGATAATTTATTTACATGCAACTTGTTCTTAGACCCAGCTAATTTTGTTGCTGTTTCCATAAGAGCTTTGGTTACTTTTCTGTTAACTTCAGAGATGTCCACTTCTTCCGATGTTAGGCCTTCTAAAGCAGAGAACCTGTTCTTCCGTTCCAACTTGAAGGTATTATGGTGTTTTTTAAGGTTGGTTATGTCAATAGATTTTGTTTGTCTTATGAGCTTGCCACGTTCAAGTTTAGTGTTGAGGTGCACCTTACATCTCACCAATCTATGGTCACTACCTGTGTTGAACTTGTTTAGCACACTGCAGTCTTCTATGACGAATTTTTTGTTACACATAATAAAATCAATTTCACTTGTCGTCCCATTTGGATGTCTCCATGTCCATTTCCTGTGTGGCTTTTTCTTGAAGAAGGAGTTCAAGATGAAAAACCCTTCTGCCTCTGCAAACTCAACGAGAGTATTTCCACGCTGGTTTCTGTTGCCGTGACCGAATTTACCTACTGAAGTTTCATTCTGTTGCCGTTGCCCTATTTTTGCATTGAAATCTCCCATAATTATTTTCAAGTGCTGCTTACCTTTATTATTTAGATGGCAAATTTCCTCATAAAATTCTTCAATTTCTTCTTCAGGATGGCTTGTGGTGGGTGCATAAGTTTGAATAATCTGAGCCTGGTATCTTTTCGAGAGTTGGATAACGAGTCGTGCAGCTCTGTCAGAGGAAATTTCAACTTCTACAACTTTATCCTTCAGTTTCTTGTTTATTATAAATCCAACACCACTAGTTCTGCCAGTATCTGTCCCACGATAGTAGAAGAGATGTCCACTTTTCAGTTCGATGAGATCTTCTCCTTTTCTCCTTACCTCACTTAGCCCCACGATGTCCCACTTGATCCTTTGTAGTTCCGCTTCCAATTTAAGAAGCCTTGAATCAGAAGATAGGGAGCGTCCATTGTACGTTGCCAAGGTCAGCATCAGATGGCAGCCTAGTCCGGTCCTCTGGGGATTCTTAGCACCCTCTGCCTTCATGTCGCACTGGCCGCTGCCTTGGCCAGGTACATTCCAGCTGCCGGAGACTGAGGGCCAAGATTTAAGTTGTGGAGTCATTTTGGAGGGGTTTGGCCATAACTCACCACGCTGGCCAAGCGGGTTGGTGAGTGTGGGATAGAATTTCCTCTAATCCCGATGGTATAGTTATACCGCTATTGGCGGTCGTCAGAGCCCCTTTAGTAGGAACAGGATGCATTACGAGAAGGCGGGGTTGACATTTGTCAAGGAGAGGCTGTGATGTTACGCATCACCTGACCTTACATCCCTATTGCTTATATATATATATATATATATATATATCATGGAGGAGACTGGCACAAGACAGACCGTTGGGGAGGAAACTTGGGGAGACCTTCGTCCAGCAGTGGATTGATGATGATGATGATGATATCATCATCATTATTGTCAACCATTATCAATCCACTGCTGGACGAAGGTCTCTCCAAGCCTCTTCCACAACGGTCTGTCTTGTGCCAGTCTCCTCCATGTTACTCCCGCATACTTTCGAATTTCATCCACCCATCTCCCATGTGGTCTTCTCCTGGGTCTTTTCCTCTCCCTTGGAATCCAATCTAAAATTTTGACTGTCCATCGATGGTCTGTCCTTCTGGCAGTATGTCCAGCCCATTGCCCTTTCAGGGATTTTACTCTGATCATGATGTCTTCAACTCTTGTCATTTTTCCGATCCACGAGTTTCTCTTCTTATCTCTCCTGGTTACACCAAGCATGCACCTCTCCATGCTACTTTGAGTTGTCTGCAGCCTTTGTATGTCTCTTTTAGTTAAGGTCCACGTCTCTGCACCATACGTAAGCACTGGAAGGATGCATTGATCAAACACTTTTCTTTTAAGACACAATGGCATATTGCTCTTGAAAATTATGCTGCTTCTTCCAAAAGCTCTATAGGCAAGTTTTATGCGCCGATTAATTTCTTCATCAATGTGACCCTCACTTGATATCTGCTGTCCAAGATAAACGTACGCATCTGTTATCTCCAGCTTTTCTCCATCAATCGATAAATCTTCATTTCTTGTAAAAGCACTGAACATCACTTTTGTTTTCTGAAAGTTCATTTTTAATCCCACTTCTTTACTCTTGTCGGCAAGTTCCTGAATCATACTCTGCAGCTCTGATGGAGTAGTTTCAAAAATGACTATGTCATCAGCAAAACGAAGGTGAGTGAGATAATCTCCATTCATCTTTATCCCTTTGTTTTCCCAGTTCAGTGATTGAAAGACATTTTCCAATGTGGCATTAAAGAGCTTGGGAAATATGGGGTCACCTTGTCTCACTCCCTTTCCAATTTTTATGTGTGCTGTATTCTCGAACAGCCGAATCTTTGAACTTGCACTTTCATAGATGTTATTAATAATATTAATGTATGCATCTTCAACACCGCATGATTCAAAAGCCATATATATATATATATATATATTCTATAAAGATACCTAAGCAAAAAAAAAATATACAAATATAATTTTGACTCACACCTAGTACAACATAGAAAAGGTTATGTATCTACCTGTGTGAGTAAAAGGAGAAAAGAAAAAAATAAAATAAAACAACTGAATGTAGAAGGTGTCGAGAATACTGAGCCTTGGCTTTATCAAGGACCAGCTTAAGTATATATATATATATATATATATATAAATTTGTACTAACGATGGAACGTTCTGTTAACAACTGGCCTTTTTCCATCAGTTTGCGGAGCAATAAAATTTCCACTTTTCCATTGACATATAGTGCAAACAATTTATTGCCTTGTGCAGAAATTTCATCAAATTAAGAAAAAAAATGCCATTTTCTATCCGGTTGTGAAGCTTTTCCCTTTCCTCCCTGATAATTTTTTCAAGAAATTATGTTTTTTAAACAAACTTTAACAATGTTGAAACAAGTAAAAAAAATGCGTGGATTTTCTACAAAATTTACTCTTTCAAAAATGCTTCGCAAGAAACATAGCTGTTAATTGTTGAAAAACATTTCGTAACATACTTTCAATGTGAGGAACTGTTGATATTTCTAGGTTCGTCATATACATGCCCTTGTAAATTTTGAATAATCGTGATTTACTCAAATTTTAATAAGCTGCGTAGAATGCTAATCAAGGCAGTAAAAGGAAAACGAAAAAGAGAGATAAAATAGAGAAATGTGATTTTGATTTGCGACATGCTAATTTTTTTCTTCGAAATTTTGACACTTTATTTTTCTGATGCGCCTCTGCGTTCATCATTGGTGTTTAAAGTAGTGCGCAAATGTGAAGGAATACTTTGGAAGAAATTCCATTGCCAAGACTAACGACTACAAATGGTCATAAACTAAATGAAAAATGGAAAATAAACGTATTCCTCGAATTTTCATAAAAACCGCATTACTTCTGTTTTGAAACAACAAATGCTAGCAAATTAATAGTTCTGGAAAGAATATGATAATTCAGATGATAAATTTGAAAAAGGCGAAATTGCAATTAACTGTTCAGCGGTAAGGTGTTTAAAAATGACAGCATTTCTTCTTTTTGCAATATTAAGTTGGACTTTTAAGCTTCGGAAATGATAATAATGCGCACGGATAGTATAATAATACTAGTGACAAATCTTATGGAGAAACACTTGATCACCTTGATGAAATTTGTGAAAACATGCAAATCAAAGAACAGCTATTCCTCATATTACGAAAATATGTGGAAATAGATGTTTGGCACTTTCATCTGCTAAAGGAATTGTATTTATTTAACCAAAAGAATTTGATTTCCGTTCAAATAGAAAAAAAAATTGTTCACATTGAAAAACCATCAAAAGAATTTGTCTTCCAATCTGGTCAGACTCAAAGTCTATCGAGAAAATTTCTTTTCCAATCTGTACAGCTGTTACGCAAAACATAATTGTTGCCGTTATAATAACATCTTTGAGATTGCCGCTGTAATTTCTGTAACGCGATTTTACTTGACATTAATTGCACCATAAAATAGCAGCCTAAAACTGGCCCAATTGAACTTAAATTTGAATATTACTTTATTACAAGTCCTCTTGTTATAAAGTACTAGAGTTTTTCTACCAGATCTTTTTATAATTCGAGCGACAGTTCAACAATTTCGTAGTTTCAAAAAGCACGAAAATACTCATCATCGCCTTAGACTCTTATGAAATGACTTGTCTTCCAAACTGTAGGACATATGAATAAATATTTAGCCATCCTTTAGATCACAGTCAAATTTAGACATTATTTATAATATGTTCTCTCATCACAGTTTAACAAACATTTGAATATGTTCATCTTATAAGAAGATTTGAAATATAATTGTAACTTTTCTATGATTCCAACGCGAAAAAGCAAAAGGTAGTTTAAGCTGCACTCAGATTGTAAAAGTGTGGGTATTTTTTTTCTATTATGATTGCAACCTGAACAATTTAAACATGTTTAGGTTATAATCGGATTTGAAAAACATATGTTTCTTTGGAGAGGGTGGTTAACGACAATTATATGAGCAACTAGGGGGACTATATAAGCAGTTACCCGTTCCTTATCTAATTTGGGGTCACGGGTTCTAGGGAAATCAGTGAGCAGATGGCATCGGACAAACTCCCCACCCATGCGGGATTCGAACCCGAGCCCATATCGGAGAAATGAAAGGAAGCCGGCACCTCAAACCACTAGGGTTACGGGGCGACGAAACATGTTTCTCATTTTCTTTATGACAACGGCCCGAAAAACGTTAAGGCTGGTCATGCTAAAATCATATCTGGAAAATATTTATCATTTCATTTATGTTCACAATGCGCTACCTCGATTTCACCGCAGCTGAAATAACTGCTTGATCATTCAGATTTTTCCATGATTATAACCCGAGCATTTTAAGGATATGTCAGCTATAATCAGATTTAAATAAATGAATCTCTTTATGAGAAATTTAAGATTGTTCATATTGAAGCCATTTTTAAAAAATACTATTCATTTCCTATGTGTTCGCAATCCACTACTCCAATTTTAAAGAATTGTTTGGTCTTAAATAAATTATATTTCCCTAATTTCTTGAAATATTGAGATCATTGTGGGAGCAACGGCTTATTCGTCTCCTAAAATTATGATTTTACTTTATTAAACTTTAATTTATCCCTACTTCTCATATTGTATTTCGGTCTAGAGCTCGACTACCATTTATAACTTAACTAAACTTCAGAGATCACAAGACAGTTTTTTGAGACTGTTGCAATTCAGAATTTTATGTTCCTCCTTTTCAAATCCTAATTTGAACTCCAGATTGCAGCCTAATGATGTTCAGTTGTTAAATATTGCTCAATTATACCGTTTTAACTTAGCAAAACTCATGTTTAAAAGGATAAGAATGACTTATTATCTTCTTTAATTTCTTTAATTGTCCTTAGCTATTCTTACTCAACTAGACATAAAACCTCACTGATCCCTTGTTTCCCTTAACATGAACGTTCTAGAGCTTTAATTAATTATGCTGGTCCGCAGATTTGGAAATCGCTCGCACCACATGAATACATAAAAATGTTTTTGGACATTTTTCATGTATTCAGTCGTCGTGATGGCTGCAAATGTGAAAAATGAAAAAAAAAGTTGATTTAGTTCATTTACTTTTACGAAACAAAAAAGAAAGGAAGAGGAATGGAAATACTTATTTCACTTCTAATGCTGAATTGTGTTGCAGTTCACTGGAAAGCACTTGTCACAAAAATTCAATTTTTGCACTTATCACAACAAAAAGTATTAAATTCGAATTCAAAATAAAAAAGTAAAAAATGGAACTTTTTACGAAAATTTTCTATGTGGGGCTCCTGGACCCCGGTATCCGACTCCTTCCAGAAAAGTCTACGCTCTAAGTTAGAGTACCATGAGATAGAATACAAATTTAAAAAAAAAAAGTCAAATATGGAACTTTTTAGGAAAATTTTGTATGTTGGGCTCCTGGACCCCGGTATCCGACTCCTTCCGAAAAACGTCTACGCTCTAAGTTAGAGAACTATGAGATAGTATACAAATTCAAAATAAAAAAGTCAAATATGAAACTTTTTAGGAAAATTTTGTATGGGGGGCTTCTGGACCCCGGTATCCGACACCTTCCAAAAAAAACGTCTACGGTCTAAGTTAGAGTACCATGAGATAGTATACAAATTCAAAATAAAAAAGTAAAATATGGAACTTTTTATGAAAATTTTGTATTGGAGGCCCTTCGACCCCGGCATCCGACTCCTTCCAAAAAGCGTCTACGGTCTAAGTCAGAGTACCGTGAGATAACATAAAAATTCAAAATAAAAAAGTAAAATATGGAACTTTTTAGGAAAATTTTGTATGTCGGGCTCCTGGACCCCGGTATCCGACTCCTTCCAAAAAAGTCTACGCTCTAAGTTAGAGTACCATGAGATAGAATACAAATTTTAAAAAAAAAAGTCAAATATGGAACTTTTTAGGAAAATTTTGTATGTGGGGCTCCTGGACCCCGGTATCCGACTCCTTCCGAAAAACGTCTACGCTCTAAGTTAGAGAACTATGAGATAGTATACAAATTCAAAATAAAAAAGTCAAATATGGAACTTTTTAGGAAAATTTTGTATGGGGGGCTTCTGGACCCCGGTATCCGACACCTTCCAAAAAAACGTCTACGGTCTAAGTTAGAGTACCATGAGATAGTATACAAAGTCAAAATAAAAAAGTAAAATATGAAACTTTTTAGGAAAATTTTGTATTGGAGGTCCTTTGACCCCGGCATCCGACTCCTTCCAAAAAGCGTCTACGGTCTAAGTTAGAGTACCATGAGATAGTATACAAATTCAAAATAAAAAAGTAAAATATGGAATTTTTTAGGAAAATTTTGTATGCGGGGGCCCCTTGACCTCGACATCCGACTCCTTCCAAAAAACGTCTACGGTCTAAGTTAGAGTACCATGAGATAGTATACAAAGTCAAAATAAAAAAGTAAAATATGGAACTTTTTAGGAAAATTTTGTATTGGAGGTCCTTTGACCCCGGCATCCGACTCCTTCCAAAAAGCGTCTACGGTCTAAGTTAGAGTACCATGAGATAGTATACAAATTCAAAATAAAAAAGTCAAATATGGAACTTTTTAGGAAAATTTTGTATGTGGGGCTCCTGGATCCCGGTATCCGACTCCTTCCAAAAAAACGTCTACGGTCAAAGTTAGAGTACCATGAGATAGTATACAAATTCAAAATAAAAAAGTAAAATATGGAACTTTTTAGGAAAATTTTGTATTGGGGGCCCCTTGACCCCGGCATCTGACTCCTTCCAAAAAGTGTCTACGGTCTAAGTTAGAGTACCATGAGTTAGTATACAAATTCAAAATAAAAAAGTAAAATATGGAACCTTTTAGGAAAATTTTGTATGGGGGGCCTCTTGACCCCGACATCCGACTCCTTCCAAAAAAACGTCTACGGTCTAAGTTAGAGTACCATGAGATAGTATACAATTTCAAAATAAAAAAGTAAAATATGGAACTTTTTAGAAAAATTTTGTATGGGGCATCCGACTCCTTCCAAAAAACGTCTAGTATACAAATTCAAAATAAAAAAGCAAAATATGGAACTTTTTACAAAAATTTTGTATGGAGGAGGGGGGGGGGCCTTGACCCAAATTTGGTGGTTCTGAATTTAAAACTGTAGATTTGCATTGCGGACAAGCAAACAAAAATTAAATTTTATATATTAGATTTTTCTCTCTGTCGTTGTCAGCATGCCTGATGAATATCGCTAATCTGCTGTCAATATCTCACCCTTATTATGTCCATTTGCCGAGGTGCCTGAGAGATCTGAAGGAACCATTCGAACGAGATGGCCCCGTGTTCTATTCCTGGATGAGACATGATTGGTGTGTTTGTCCGATGGCGTAACTCTACTCCTTCCCTAAAACTAGTGGCCCTAAATTAGGGATGGGCGACTGCTTATATCACTAAGAGTTGCTCATGGTGATCGTTTAAATCCAAATCAAAATATGCCCCTAATAGAGATATAATCTTTTCGTTTGTTATTTGGTTCTGATTCCCTTCCTTCCTTTGCACGTTCTATAAAGAATTACGAATGTGTGATTACTCTAAGCTTTCGATGCATTCTTGGGTATTTTATAGAAATGAAATTTTCTGTTAAAGGATTTAATTCTCCACTTTAATAAGTGCTTGAATAACCGTTTCTAAATGTTTAGTCTGTAACAATGTTTTCGAAATTATTTCGAATTTTGCCGATCGCAATGTTTTGCGCTACAAGTTCGATTACGACCAATGAATGCATCGCTTCTCGACGGTTTTACTGTTTATTTCCTAATGCAATTTGGAAGTTATCGTTGTCTCGTTTACTATATAAACAGCCTACTTGGTAAATATTTAGTATACAAAAAACAAAATTGGAAATCATTTATAACTTCATTTATTTGTAGGATTTACTTCCCGAATTCGATTAAAATATTTTGCAACCATTTAGCCATATTTCAGGATATTATCAAAGCTCAAATATTTCTTTTCCTTTCGGAAGAAGTGTGATCATTGCTTTTTTTTTTTTTTTTTTTTTTGATTGGAGGTTTAACGACCGCCGTGAGCAACTCAATGGGCTATAAGCAGTCGCCCGTCCCTAATTTAGGGTCACTGGCTCCAGGGAAGGGAGAGAGCCAGTGCCGTAAGACAAACACAACATCCATGCCTGACCGGGATTCGAACCCGGACCCTTTACGGACGAATGATCAGAGGCCAACGCCTTAGACCACTGTGCCACCGGGGCGGCATGATCATTGCTTAAACGAAACAGTTTCTAGGAAAGCGATATCGTCACAAAGACAGTTGTGACGTGCTACAGAGGTGACGCTCATGTCAAGATGGCAAAGTTAAAGCAACAAGCTTCATTGGTGTAGCTTAATTGGGAAATCATTCATCTCCGGAGCAGAAGGGTGTGGCTTCGAGTTCTGCCACCGTGAAACTTGGGTTTTTACATTGGCATCCGAACGCAAAAATGGGTCTACTGGCCGGTGGGTTCTTCGAAAAATGTATTATGTTTCCTTCTTCCGCACATCGGCTGGAATTAGTGAGAATTCCTTCTTCCACAGAGAGTTACTTCAAGCATTGTTTGTGGCGGACCCGAAACTTTCGATTTCGTGTCCCCGCCTTTCTCAAGGAAGATGAAATATGTGACTTACTACAGAGGTCACAAGCACATGTCAAGACAGCAAGTAGCATCAATAAGCCCTTGACGGTATAGCTTAATTGGGAAAGTATTCAGCTCCGGAGCAGAAGGATGTGGATTCGAGTCACGCCATCGTCAAATTTGGGTTTTCATATAGGCTAACTGCCGACTGCATAATTTTAATCAGATCTGAAAATTATTTTCCAGTTACTTTATTCTTTTGATAATTAATTTTCCGAATTAGATTAACCCTGGGCAACAGTTTAACCTTTATTCAGACTGAAATATTCAAAGCAAACAGAATGAAAATTCTGAATTTGCTTGTAGCACTTACTGGTCATCCATGTAACACCTCTCAGAAAACATGTAAATTTCGTCGCTCTGGGGCTGGAATCGAACCCGCATCTTTCGATTTCCGCTCGAATATGCTAACCGTTACACCACCCAGGACAGTGAAGTTCCAAGCAACTGAGATAAAGCAAACTTAGCTTAGGAACCTGAACATCCTCAGATTTTGCTAATCTGTTACATGGATGACCAATAGGTGTTACAAGCAAATTCAGAATTTATATTCTGTTTGCTTTGAATATTTCTATTGATTTCCCATGTATTATGAGGAATATTTCTTCCTTTATTGATTTATCCAGATTGTAACCAAACGTGGGGGTCGTTTACCATTTTCTCCTGTCATCAGAATCAAATGACAGATTAAAACAACTTTTTTTTTTAATTTGTGGAAATAATATATTCCCTTTCCTTTACCATTTTATATTAAAAAACCATTTAAATGTTTTGTAGTTATTACCAATAACCTGGAACACTCGATATTACCAGAGTGAGTGGCGTCCCAATAGAGACATGAAATCTTAGAGAAATAAATAAATGTTTTTTCGCTTCTCTTACGGTAGGGCCGGTAATTACAACTTTATACCAATGTAAGATGTCTATAGGGGTTATATAGATTAAAATTAAAACATTACTGGTACAGCAAAGGTGCTCCCAACCATTGAAACGTACTGGCAGACATTGTAAAAACATACATTTGCCGGTGATGAGAATCGGAGTCGCATCCTTTTGCTCCGGATCTGAATGCTTCTCCAATTATGCTACACCGACAAGTGCTTATCACTACTATTTTCCGTCTTGACATGTACGTGACTTCTGCAGTACGTCAAAGGTGTCCAGTGACTTTTGTCTACATGGTGTATCTGCAGAACTGATGAGAGAAAAAAATATATAAATTACAGGTGATGAATGAATTCCCGTGATTTCTTCCTAATTAGTAAAAAATTAAAAATCAGAAGTTTGTATTATTTATTCAAATAATTTATAAAAATTCAACAAATCATGAAGTGCACGCGGTAAAAGTAAGTCTCATTTACCAGGCTTAATTTTTATAATGTTCCGCTTGGAAACCGCTGGCTTGCACTTTTAATGGAGGATTCCTCCGTATTACAGATTTAATTCTTTCACTATATAAGAATTAAACCTTCTGTAATGGTTTAACCCTTCTCGTGATCGTTTGGTTGTTCTTAAATATCCTTTTGAATACTGAAGATATCAACAACACTAACGAACAGGGTTCGTGAATCTGAAAAATAAACTATTTACTAAATTTCACGACTTTATTAATCGTCAGCTGCGGATATGAACTCGGCGATATACAACTTTGTGAAACGCACTTCACTTAAAAAACGCTCGTCGCATAACAAAGCAACTAAGTGTCACGTTCCACTGAATTGCATTTAACATTCGTTTGTCATCTTATCATGTTCTAACGGGGAATCAATTGTATCTCACGTTACATAAGACAAGAGAGAATAAATGAACTAATTAGAACATTCAGTACCCTTCTGTATTGTTTTTGCCAAGAAAAAGGAGAATAAATGAACCTATTAGAACTTAAAGTACTCTTCTGTATTACTTTTGCACAAGACAAAAGAGAATAAATGAACTAATTAGAAATTACAGTACCCTTCTGTATTGTTTTTGCCAAGACAAAGGAGAATAAATGAACTAATTAGAACTTACAATACCCTTCTGTATTGCTTTTACACAAGACGAAGAGAATAAATGAATAAGAAAGTACCGTACCTTTCTGCATTGTTTTTGCCAGACAAAAGAGAATAAATGAACTAATTGGACCTTACAGTACCCTTCTGTATTGCTTTTACACAAGACAAAAGAGAATTATAACGAAGTAAATTTCTCCGTCATTTTTATCCGCGCCAGGATTCGAACCCGGGTCCCCTTATTCCGGAATAAGTTGCTCTACCAATTGAGCTACGCGGACGTTTTATTCTGATTCCTATCTGCCTTTATGTCGTGTGCGTCCTTCTGGCAGGTACGTCACATCTCCTGGTACGTTACATCATCTCCCCCTTTTCTTTCTTTTTTTTTTTTTTTTTTTTGGAAGTGCTGGAGAAGGGATTCTCTTATTTTTCCTATCTCGCGGTGTGGAAATAACATCACACCAATGCGAGATTTTGAACGGTCGGGTCATCCGGATAGTTCGGGCGCCATTATAACGAAGTAAATTTCTCCCTCATTTCTATCCGCGCCAGGATTCGAACCCGGATCCTCTCATTCCGGAATAAGTTGCTCTACCAATTGAGCTACGCGGACGTTTTATTCTGATTCCTATCTGCCTTTATGTTGTGTGCGTCCTTCTGGCAGGTACGTCACATCTCCTGGTACGTTACAGAATAAATGAACTAATTAGAAATTACAGTACACTTCTGCATTGTTTTTATACAAGACAAAAGAGAATAAATGAACTAATTAACTTTACATAACATCAACCTTTATATAACAAGTACAGTGATTGTTACCCTTGGATCACTAAAGAAACCAAGTTTGATATCATTCGCAATTTTAATACTGAATATAATTATTGTTTTTTTTTACTAATCTGTTATTATACCTTAAGTGGTATGGTTTTAATTTACATTCTTAATATGGAACGATATCGGGTGGAGCTGCTTGGGCGGTAAATTTGAAACATTGTCTCTCAGGGTAGCCGATCACTATTGTCTGCTTGACTTGATGTTTGTATCAAGGATCATTGTTTTGGGAGATGAGGGCCAGTTAGGCCCATTCGGCCTTTTCCCTCTTTTTATCCCTGTTGTAGCATCTCTGCCATATAATCACTTTAACTTAACCTATGTAACTTGTATGTGACAACTAAAATGAAAATATATGAAATGAAATGAATGGTTTTACGCAATACAAAATATAATAAATGAACTAATTAGAACATAAAGTACCCTTCTGTATT
Source organism: Macrothele yani (assembly GCA_039090855.1). Classification (NCBI taxonomy): domain Eukaryota; kingdom Metazoa; phylum Arthropoda; class Arachnida; order Araneae; family Macrothelidae; genus Macrothele; species Macrothele yani. Next base: position 153,138,498 of record CM077001.1, on the reverse strand, counting down.
GTTTTCGCCAAGACAAAAGAGAATAAATGAACAAATTATAACTTACAGTAACCTTCGGTATTGGTTTTACACAAGACAAAAGATAATAAATGAAATAATTGGAACATAAAGTACCCTTCTGTATTGTTTTTGCCAAGACAAAAGAGAATAAATGCAAATTAGAACTTACAGTAACCTTCGGTATTGCTTTTACACAAGACAAAAGAGAATAAATGAACTAATTAGAACTTACAATACGCTTCTGTATTGTTTTTGCCTAGACAAAAGAGAATAAATGAACTAATTAGAACATAAAGTACCCTTGTGTATTGTTTTTGCCAAGACAAAAGAGAATGAAGGAACAAATTAGAACTTACTGTAACCTTCGGTATTGCTTTTGTACAAGACAAAAGAGAATAAATGAATTAATTAGAACTTACAATACGCTTCTGTATTGTTTTTGCCTAGACAAAAGAGAATAAATGAACTAATTTGAACTAAAAATACCCTTCTGTATTGTTTTCGCCAAAATCCCAAATTTCCACACTTGCAATTGCAGATACAAACAAATTAATTTATTGAAGAACTATGTACAAATAAACCAAGGTAAATATAGTAATGAACGCTCCGGCGAGTAGAAATAACTCGACTTAAAGAAATTATATAACCTATTGATAAAACAGCGACAAATCACAAGCTCGGTAGCTGAATTGTACATGTCACATGAATTACTCAAACAATGACATCTGACTGACTTGACTGCCTGCCCGGAGTTTCCGGAAAAGTAAGCTCTTGTGAGATATAACGTTAAGTAAGAAAAGGTAACGAGAAGTAATATAATTTAAATAAAAACAGAGAACCGAAATGGAAAATAATTAAATTTGAGCCCATATGTTGCAACCTCTTTTACAGACTGTCTCGTAATCTATTTGTCGACTCCCAATTTACTGGGAATATCAATTTTTTATTTACGCTGTGTTGTAGTTAAATAAAGATAATTCAGCCCCGATTATCTGGGGCTGAATTATCCGTGGGTTCGGATTAACCGTGGTCCACTGTTGTTCATAAAAGTTTCATTTTTTGTTTTAATTTTCGATGAAAGTGGATTCGTAAAATAGCAGAACTCATTACTGCGTAGTGTAAATGACGTTGCATCATAATTAAACAATTTTGCACATCCTTCTAGCAGAATTTATTTGTCATCACAATCGTAGTTTCCCGTTCTGCCACCAAAGTACGCAGTCAAGTGTATCACAACTAGTCTCTTTTGACTCTTAAGCGTTACGAGTATTTCTCTCGACGAGGACGATAGTGAGGAGTCACAACCAACTTACAAAGTAAGTTGTGATGAAGCCCTAACAGCTGTAGAAACATTACTTAAATTCGTGGAAAGTGATTGTTGATTATATTGAAGTTTTATAAATTCGTGGGCGCATAAGAAAAATAAAAAAAATAATGCTACAAAGAAAACAAATAAAAATCGAGGACTTTCTACAATCTAAATAAATTTTCAAATATTCAGTTTTGTTTTTGTTTTTATGCTACAAGAACGTTTAACTGACATTTTTATAACTTTTTTCATATATTTAACCCAATAAAACGTAATTTCGATAAACCATATTTTTCAATTATCCGAGCCCTAGCGGCCGCTAATTAGGATGCACCACGGATAATTGACGTTTTACTACATTTTAAGTTGAATCCAGATAGTTTCATTCTTCATTGCAGCTGAAAGCCTTAATTAAATATGAGGTACTGCAAGAATAATAACATCCAGCTATATTCATAACTATATCTCCCAAACTCTATCTCCCAAACTCTTCATATATTCATAACCATATCTTCCATAACCATATCTCCCAAACTCTTCAATGCCACATTGCAAAATGTCTTTCAGTCATTGAACTGGGAAAACAAGGGGATAAAGATTAGTGGAGATTATTTTATAACTCACCTTCGTTTAGCTGATGACGTAATATTTTTTGCAACTACACCTTTAGAACTGCAGTGTGTGATCCAGGAACTTGTTGACAAGAGTGAAAAAGTGGGATTAAAAATAAACTTTCATAAAATTTTACAAGAAATGAAGATTTACCGTTTGATGGGGAAAAGCTGGAGATAAACGATACCAACATTTGCCTTGGCCAACAGATATCAAACAAGGGTTTTATTAATAAAGAAATTAATTGGCGTATAAGACTTAGTTGGAAAGCTTTTGGAACAAACAGTACAATTTTCAAGAGCAATATACCATTATGCCTTAAAAGAAAAGTGTTTAATCAATGCATCCTTCCAGTTCTTACATACGGAGGAGATACATGGACCTTAACTAAAAAAGATATACTAAGACTGCAGACAACTGGAAGAACCATGGAGAGATACAGTACATGCTTGGTGTGACCAGGAAAGATAAGAACATGTGGATAAGGAAAATGACAAGAGTGGAAGACATCATAATCAGAGTAAAATCCGTGAAATTGTAATGGGATTGACATATTGCCAGAAGAACCAGATGGACAACTGCAACACTAGACCGGATATCCAGGTACAGGAAAAGACCCAGAAGAAGACTACATGGGAGATTTATGGATGAAATCCGAAAGCATGTCGGAGAGACATGGAGGAGACCGGCTCAAGACAGAAAACTTAGGGAGACCTTGACCCAGCAGTGGATTGATAATGGTTGACAATGATGATGATATTATATTCATAAGACACTGCTTGCAAAGTTCACTTCCTTATTGTCTTTTATGAAGAAGTACACCACTTTTTAGTAGAACACAATTATCTCTGTACTCAGCAGTAAATAACACTGCGATCGCTTTTGTGCAATGGAAAGTAACAAGTCGTAGTACGTCGTAACTCAAAACGTAGTGAGACGAAAACCAAGTGAGACTGACACATTCCAAAATAGCTGCTCTTATCTCTTACTTGAACATAAGTCATTGACTTCTGACCTGTTGTCAGGGTTTCCAAGTTTAAATTCATAGAGAAAATTGTCCAAAGCATAGGGAGACTAATATTTTGAAAACAACAGCTCTTATCTCTAACTTGAGCGCACGTCATTGACTTATGACCTGTTGTTAGGGTTGCCAACTCAAATTCATCGGACCGGAATCAGGGGCGTAAAGTTTAGAAAAAACGTTGAACGAGAATAAACTAAATTTACATAAGAAGAAAGAAACTCAGAAGGAAGGTTGAATTAGAACATACGTCCCACTGATAGCTGTCAGTTGTTGCCAAAATCGTATGGAGAGACTTGAATGTTTCAATGTACCGCTTAGAATGAAAATAAAAACTAAGGAATAACATGGTTTACGTAAAAGAAAGGAACTAAAAATGAATAACTTGGTTTACATAAGAGAAATAATTAATTAAAAACGGAATAACGTAGTTTACATAAGAGAAAAGAACTAAAAAGGAATAACATGGTTTACATAAGAGAAAGGAACTAAAAAAGGAAAAATATGGTTTATATAAGAGAAAGGAATTAAAAATGAATAACATGGTTTACATAATAGAAAGGAACTAAAAAAGGGATAACATGGTTTACATAAGAGAAAGGAACAAAAAAAAAGGAATATCATGGTTTACATAAGAGAAAGAAACTAGTAACGGAATAACATGGTTTACATAAGAGAAAGAAACTAGAAACGGAATAACGTGGTTTACATAAGAGAAAGGAACTAAAAAAGGAATAACGTGGTTTATATAAGAAAAAGGAACTAAGAAAGGAATAACGCGGTTTACATAAGAGAAAGGAACTAAAAAATAATCACATGGTTTGCATAAGAAAAAAGAACTAAAAACGGAATAGCATGGTTTACACATGAGAAAGGAACTAAAAAAGGAATATATGGTTTATATGAGAGAAAGGAACTAAGAAAGAAATAATATGGTTTATATAAGAGAAAGGAACTAAAAATGAATAACATGGTTTACATAAGAGAAAAGAACTAAAAAAGGGATAACATGGTTTACATAAGAAAAAGGAACTAGAAACGGAATAACATGGTTTACATAAGAGAAAGGAACTAAAAAGGAATAACATGGTTTATATAAGAAAAATGAACTAAGAAAGGAATAACACGGTTTACATGAGAGAAAGGAACTAAAAAAGGTGTAACATAGTTACATAAGAGAAAGGAACTGAAAAAGGAATAACATGGTTTACATAAGAGAAAGGAACTAAAAAAGGAATAACATGGTTTACGTAAGAGAAAGGAATTAAAAAAAGAGGTTGAAAATGAGATATAAATACATTAGTTTTCCACATTCGGTATAGTACCCTTCGGATTTTTTTTTTTTTTTTTTTTTTTGACTGAAGGTTTATCAACCACTGTGAACAACTCAATGTGCTGTAATCAATTGCCCGTCCCTAATTTAGGGTCACTGGTCTCAGGGAAGGGAGAAAGCCTGTGCCGTAAGACAAACATAATATCCACACCTACCGGGATTCGAACCCGGACCCTTTTCGGACGAACGTGCGCCACCCCGGCTGCACCTTTTGGAATACTTGTCACATTTGTACAGTAAACGCATCTCAATTGCATCTGGTTTACGGATTTGATTAATGCGCAACCAATTGTTTGCCGGACGTGAAAAATTAGAATCGTACATTTTGCTTTCTGTAACTTTTTTTTCTTTTCTCAGACATGCCCATGTATTACCACGGTTTTCCTTCTCCGGCGTTTTTAACCCCTTTCCCATTCCTTCGACCCACAGTCATTTTACCGGCGTGTTCAGTCACGCTTTTGCTGTAACCGCATTTGTTCGTGACGATAGTTTTGCTGCTTTGCGATAGCGCTCTCAGAAAATAATCTCAATGTAAACCTAAAAGCGATGGTGAGTAAAAGGAAGTTCTGAGGAAATGACGTCAGCTGAAAAAATAAAGATTTTGGAGAAATTGTGCAGTGGTCTGAGTGCCATAGCTGCTGTCGTCACATGACTGTCGAGCGTCCAACTTTTCGATTGCATTACCTTTCAAGAGCACATATGTTTCCATGAATTAGCATCTTTTCATTATTCTTATTTATATCTAATTTTTTTTCAACCACGTTGCAGCACCGTCGTTTACCGTAATTTTACATTTCCAAAGCCGATATTTTAATATATTTCGATGCCCAGAAATACAGTATTTCCATGCGCATCCTTTGTCTTATACCTATTTTAAACAAATCATATGTTTTACGCTGCCAATTCTCGTATTGTAATATCATCCATATTTCTTCCTTTTTTATTTGCGTTGTACTGTTTTGATATTTAAATTGATATGAAGAATTCTATTAATTGTTTATGTTACATCAAAGCACTAACATACTCCAATGTAAACATTCTTCGTACTGAAACATTCCGTGCAGTCTAGTCGTATTCCGGATAGGTAAAAATCTATAATACAGAACTAAGCCCTAAATAACATTTACGGCCAGGAAAGTCAAGGTTACTAGGTCAATCTAGGTCAATTAATATTTATTATATTTATTGGTCCTTAGTTTGTTCTATTTTCAGCACATTATCACAGAAAAGAATCCACTTCGTAGTTATTCATCTGATACTTCAACATCTGAATACAGCAGATTCGTATAACAAGAATGTTTTTCAAGTCTTACTAACTCAACAACAATTGGAGACTTCAAAATCAACGAAGCTTAACGAAATCGCTTAACATCAACTTAAGCGATTCAATCACTCTCAAGTAAAACGAATCATCATCACATTGTCAACCATTATCAATCCACTGCTGTATGAAAGTCTCCCAAAGTTTCTTCCATAACGGTCTGCCTTGAGTCAATCTCCTCCATGTCACTACCGCATTCTTTCGAATTTCAACCACCCATCTCCAATGTGGTCTTCTTTTGGGTCTTCTCCTGTCCCTTGGAATCCAGTCTAAAATTTCGGTTGCTCATCAGTGGACCGTCCTTCTGGCAACATGTTCAGTCCAATGGCATTTCTGGGATTTCACCCTGATCATGATATATTCCACTCTTGTCATTTTCCTAATCCACCAGCTTTTCTTATCTTTCCTTGTTACACCAATCATGCATCTCTCCATGCTTCCTTTAGTTGTCTGGAGCATTTGTATGTCTTTTTTAATTAAGGTTCTTGTCTGTGCTCCATATGTGAAAACTGGAAGGATGCATTGATTAAACATTTTTCTTTTAACACATAATGGTATATTGCTCTTAAAAATTGTGCCGTTTCTTCCATAAGCTCTCCAACTAAGTTTTATACGTCGATTAATTTCTTCATCAATGTGTCCTTTGATTGATATCTGCTGTCTAAGGTAAATGTAGGCATCGGTTATCTCAGCTTTTCCCCATCAATCGCAAAATCTTCGTGTCTTGTAAGAGGATTGTACATCAGTTTTGTCTCATGAAAGTTAATTTTTAATCCCACTTCTTTACTCTTGTCAGCAAGTTTCTGGATCATATATCGTAACAAATCTCCCCGAGCTCTCTGAATATCTCTCTGATGCAATCGTAAACAGCACTTTTATCGGTGTCAATCACAGCGTCAGGTTGCCAAACCAACATTCAACGAGAGGGGAAATGCAGCGTTAAGATTAGAAAATGCTTAAGGAGAATAAACCAAAGTTTACATAGGATAACAAGAGCCAAAAAGGAAAGTTAAATTAGAGTATACGTAACAGCATGGTTATCTGATAAGTACTGTATCCTCTAGCGCAGCTTTGGTAAAAAAAGTACCGTGTTTATAGTATTATTATGCCCGTCCGTCTGTCTCTGGACAGCATTGCTCTGCCATTATTAACCCGATCTGAAAAATTCATTTTGCTATCGAAAGCCTGAATTGTGTGAACAACGATCCACAGTATTAGGTCTTTTTTCAATGCATAACCTCGCCGCTAGGGTGGTGTAAATGTACATTCTATTAAATTTAAAATATGTTTTACTCTATATAATTGCTTAAAATAAGAAGATTCTAAAAATTGCCATACCTTCCACTACCTTTCACCACGAAAGCCATATTACCTACAGTTTCTGTTTAAAATAGTGCATGGTGTCACCGCTAAACGGAGTAAATGTAAACGGTATTTTTTCTTGAAATCTCTGCTTCTAAATCTCGGATTTTAAAAATTGCTTTTCGATTGATAGAGACATGACGATGAATATTTTACAAGCATTTTACAATATTTTGTGGCAAAATGTTTTGTCACCATGAGGCGTAAATACGTATTTCTGTTTTTAACATGTCTGCAATCCTGTTTTTGCTTCTAAAAATCTCACTGGAAAAATTCTTCTCCAGTTAGACGACACTCACAGCGAAAAACATTTATGTGTCCTTTTTTACACTTTCCAACCGTAGGTTGAAGAAACGTATATGCTGCAGCTTTGTCCGCCTGTCTGTCCGTCCGTCCGTCCGCACGATAACTCGCGTAAAAATGGTTCAATTTCGGTGACATTTTAGTATGTAGTAGGAGACCACCTGCGGACGAATCCTGTTGGAAATGGGCGAAATGGGCTTAAAGGTCAGGACATAGGAGCGGGATCCATTCCATCGCCATTATGCGTCATTACTTATATAAAAAGGCTTCGATTGCGACAAAACTTTAACATATTGTTCTGGAGGTATACTGAACCGGTTCTGTTGAATCTCATAGAAATTGGGTCAAAGATCGGGGCACAGGAGCGAGGTTTATTCCACAGCCATTATCCTCATAACTTGAGTAATGATTTCTGGTATGTTGGAAAGCGTATCATAATCAATGCATTGCATGATTTTACAAACTTGTTTTTTTCAAAATAATGTTCAGTTTTCCCACTATGGAGCTTTAATGTAAATCTCTCTAATGATGATATATTCGCTTCTGAAAGTACGATTCAGAAATTCTTTTTTCTACCGATAGTGTTTGTGGCGAGGAATGTTTTTCATATATGTATTTACCAAATTTTGTACCGTAACACAGTTTTGCCATCAAGGTCGGACTGGGACGACCAAATCAGGCGGGGAATTTCAGTTTTGCAAACCACGCTCAAAACAGGTGTACCAGACAACTTTGAAAATTTGGTTTGGGCAAAATCAGGAGTCTCTTGAAGACCCCAGTTCCAACTTAATCAGCATGAATGCTATTCTGAGTGGAAATGTGCACATAAAGCAATTTTCCTACGCAATTAATTTTTGAATTTATTTGGTTACTGATCATCTACTGGGTGATCAGTTACAAATAAATACTTATTGGTACCTCCTGCTTTAGTAGAACCATTAGTTTGACCTATATGAAACTGTTCTGTGGTGAATTGTTGCTGCTTTTAAGATAAGTGCGGCAGGGACAAGGATTTCGGAATGCCTCTGCAGGAGAATCGGTTTGTCTGTATGTAGAAAAGAGTGTGAGGATGATGGCCCATCACAATGGGTACTAGTGTCTATGTCAGAATTACAAAAAGATGGTAGGGCCTATCAATCGCGCTGAGCTCCAAGTCCAAACGAATTACGCCTAACTGTTGTGAGCTTTTGCTTAGTTAATTTATGACAGTGTACTCGGTCCTGCTGCTGTGCCATATTAAGGCCTTAGTGGGCCCCTAGGCTAAGACATTTGAATGGGCGTCAAGGTTAAGACATTTGAGTGGGTTCCAAGGCTAAGACATCTCTGCGTGGTTCCCCAAAGAACTTACGAAGAGGAATTATTATGAAGTCTCTTAAAACACGAAACTGCAGCAATATGCTTGTGATAATTAATACGTAGTGCATTTTTCAAACTAATAAATTATCTGCAGAGTTTTCATATAATCACAGTATTTTTCATTGTTAAGAACATGAGTTAAAAGCTTCAATTTCCTAGATTTTGTCTTGGATTTTCTAATGATTTACCATTTCATACTTAGTGCATTTTTTTTTTGTTATACAATGTGAAGCCACAGGGGATTTCGACTATTAATGGTTCCAAGTGCAAATTGAGAGGTGTAGGTGGATTACGCAAAAAAAGCTGAAACTGTACACAGTCGTGTACAATGAACATTCTGTACAAAGCGACATAAAACCTTTTCCCTTGGTGAGTCACTGTCTTGAAATCTGTTCGTCTTCCAGCCTCTGTTTCTGACTAAATGGAAATCATACGATCAGATCATATGTAGAGGATTTCGGAAAGGGAGTTTCTGACTCCAGGTCTTAAAGAACCCTTAGAAATAGTAAGCTAGGAGATTTGGGCTAGAGTGCCCAATAGGAAAGTGACACGGAAGCGAGGTAGAAAGGGGGGAGAAAGACGCCCTTATTTATTACCGGGGGGCCAGCATCCGGGGTCCAACGGCTTAACGTGCCCATCCGGCGGATATTTAATGGTTCCAGCGTTCGTACCTGCTTGGATTGAACCTGAGGTTGCTCCATGGGAATCACGAATGTTGACCACTACGCCATTTGCGGCCCGGAAATCATGCTAGACAAAAGTGAAGCTAATTTATAAATCTCTCTCTGTCTTTCCCTATCTATATGTTATTTTCCCACAAGCATGTCTCCTCGGCCCTTGGTCATGGTGGGCCCCAAGGTTATAGCGCCTACAACCCTCCCCCCCCCATCCATTAACCAAGCCCTGTCCTGCTACATCTTCTTTTTCAAGTTCAAAGAATTTTGCGTATGTCATTTCAGAGCAAACACCCAAATTATAGATGGAAGGGAACGCTTTTGTCCTTAAGGAAATAACTTTTTTAAGATAGATATAAAGAATAAATCGAGTTACCGGTTATTATTCATAAGTAGTATAATAAAGATTAGTTAGTTCAAATAAAATTCATGACTAAAAGTTTACGAGGAAATGGGTCATTTCTCTAGTGGTCCACCGGGAAATGTCCCGGTTTTCGGATGGGCCAATCCGCCTCTGTTTGCCATAAAGGGATACAAGTAATCATTTCTGTTGGTACCGTACTTTGACCCTTTCTTCGCTTCTAAGAACTCGATTTGTCTTGGATATCTTCCATCTTGAGAAGTGCTTTGTGCACAATTTGTGATTTTTCATAGTACACATTTTAACCGCCGGTGGCCGAAATATATTTTTATTTTGTGGATGGTTACCCGATTGTGTAAAACTCTGGTTTATATAGAGTGGACCGTCGGTTATAAGTAATTCTGCGCTACTCCCAAATTTTACTGTAGTCTGTATCGCTTTTTCAATTCATTTACACGTAATTCCTTTATACGCTTTTTCCGATAATACGTTAAATTTAGAATTTTAGATTATTCTTGGATTCTTTTATATGTAATCCAGTATGTTACGACTTTGAGAGAATAGAGACAGTATTTTATTGGAGCCATGAAATAGACTAGGACAAGCCGCCAACTGTAACCGATAACTCGGGTACAGTTGGCAAATTTTAAATATCGCAAAATCTAAGCTTATTAATTCGTCTATTATAACAAATTCTAAAAAACGAACGCGCAAAATTTATGACTTCCAGAGCAAAAGTACGAAACATCCTAAAATTTATCATGAACTACTTTCCTTCACGCCTTCACGTTGGTTGTGATCAGGTTGCATGTAAACTAAGCGGAAAGACATACTCAGATCAGGTACCACATTTTTCATTTTGTATCGCGAAAGACAGACAGACACACACATACACAAACTTCCTCTTGTTATTATAGATTAAAGAAGTGTTGAGAGAACAGACGGCGTCTTTCCATTTCTTCATTTTTCAATTCAAACGATTTTTTTTAATTAATGTTAGTGAGCCGACTTTCGTGAAACGGTTCAAATAAAAGGCCATCTAGTTTTAAATGAAATTCCTCAATGACACGGAATTTCGGGAATCGGAAGGCGTCAAAACCTGATCATGGATGATGTCCAATCCATGCAAAAAAATCACGGTGATCGGATGTGTCATCTCGTACCTATGCCCGAACAACTAATTGTCTCGAGTCTCATAAAGAGAGCTACGCTCGGCCTTCGGCCTCGGTTCGCTCAACAATGCAGATTAAACATTACTAAACAACTTTCACAGTTATCACTCTTTTTCACCTGTGAATTCAAGAAATTTAAAACAAGAAATGTTAGTGAATATTTTACACGGCCCATGTGGCGCAGTGGTCTAAGCGCTGGCTTATGACCATTCGTCAGATTTGTGCCCAGGTTCGAATCCTGGTTAGGCATGAGACAAGGATGTTGTACATGTATTTGTCTTTTGATGCTGGCTCTCTCCCTTCCCTGGAACCAGTGGCCCTAAATTAGGGACGGGCGATTGCTTATAGCCCATTGAGTTGCTCACGGTGGTCGTTAAACCTTCAATCAAAGAAAAAAATATTTTACTCGGCACTAATGCTAAATCAACTAGTGGACAAATTACTTGGAAAAGAGCAATGCCTGTGAGTGAGTAAAGGATGTGTAATAGTGCTTTTGAATATAAAACAAAATCATATTCATTTACTACCTAGCATTTCAAAGCTAAGGATTTTGCTGTGCAGGGAGCAGGAGGTCCATACACTATATTAACAAAGTCACCGGACACCTAGAAGAGAAACACAACATAGCATTTATTGACATACATTAGAACGGTGTCGGTCCACCTTTGGGCCTTAATGCGTGCACTACCTCTTCCAGACATGCTTTCGACAAGGTTTTGAAACACAGCGATAGGTATAAGCTTCCATTCACTACATTATGCTGCCGGTAACTGTTGCTTAGTTTGGTTCCAAACTTCTTATGCGGAGCTCTAATTCATCCCATAGGTGCTCTATGGGATTAAGATCAGGGCTCTGTGCCGGCCAGTCCATACACGATACGGAATTATCGTCAAACCACGCCGTAATAGTCCTCGCTTTATGGCTCGGTGCATTATCATGCTGGTGACAACAAGGCTCGATTCCATATTATTGCCACAGGGTTGGTGGGGCACAATTGTCTAAAATATCGAAGCAGACGTGCTGGTTAACAGGTTTGTCGACGATAACCACCAATGGGCCAGGACCATACCACGAAAAATACCTCCACACGAGTATACTGCCAGCTCCAAACTTGACCGTAGGAACAGTACACTGCGGAAAATAGCGTTCCCCCGGCTGCCGCCATACCCACACACGGCCATCCGACTGATGGATCGTGTATCTGGATTCAGCAGTCCATAGGACCTGTTTCCATTGATCTACGGTCCACGATAAATGTTCTTTACACCATGCTAAACGACGAGTAGCATTCCGAGTTGAGATAACAGGCTTTTGAGCAGCAGCACGACCAGAGTAAACCATGGAATGAAGTTCCCTGCAAATGGTACATGTACATACCGAGGTTGCAGCATTTTACTCACCTGTACACGGAGGTCTTATGCAGTACTCTCCTGAGTCTTCGACGTCCTCTATCACTGATTTTCTTTGATCTGCCGGTACGTTTTGCTGCTTCAGGCACGCCATGTGTCTTCCACTTATTCAGTATATCCAAAACAGTTGGTTTGGGTATGTTTAAACGCCTCTCGGTGGTTTCTCTTATGGACAACCCACTAATATAATACCCAACAATCTTTCCTTTCTCAAAGTCAGTTCAGCAACATTTTCACTCAACTTCACAGTGCGATATGATCGCTGTCAGCTGCAGGCTTGTTTTTATACCGTTTGCAGCTGTACCGCACATCTTAACAACACAGCGGATCCGTTCATTTGCTTTTGAAGGGGTGTCCTGTGACTTTTGTCAATATAGTATATATTGAAAATACGAAATTGCACAGAATTGCTTTACTTAGATTTCATAATGCAATTGGAATTAAAAAAAATTACAAAATTCTAAGTAGTCGTGGGCTTAAGGTATAGCGAACTAGGTATTTATGTGTGTCTTACCTTATAAATTAGCGTAATCTAAAATTACGTGAGCAGCTGCCCATAAATCTCTCATTACAACGACCAATAAAGCCAGCGGGTATGATGGTGTCAACAGCACAAAAATTGGACATTGGTGTCTGGTGTTATGGAGAGACGAATCCCGCTTCACTCATTCTGATCGGATGGACATGTCTGGGTTTGGCGGTTACCTGGAGAACGTCTGCTTCCGGAGTGTGCAGTGCAAAACGGTGAAGCACAAAGGCGGTGGAGTTATGGTATGGAGCTGTTTCAACTGATACGGTGTGAGTCCACTGGTTGTTATCGGCAACATGAACTCTGTGCTATAAAGAGATATACTGCATAACTCAATTCTCCCAATGTTGTGGCAGTTCTACGGACACGACGATTGTTTCTTCCAGGACGACAATGCCACTTGTCATGTGCCCAGGGCTACAATGGAGTGGTGAGAGGAAAATCAGGCCTCGTGGATGAACTGGACTGCTCAGAGTCCGGAACTCAGTCCCACTAGACACCTATGGGATGAACTTGGACGATGGGTGAGATCTACAGCAACACGACCTTCTTCACAGAGTTGGCCGATATACTCAAGGCGAAACGAAAAACTTGAACTACGGGTGAGGTCTAGACCAACACGACCTTCTCACTGACAGAGTTGGTCGATGTACTCAAGGCGGAATGGAGAATTTGAACGACGGGTGAGGTCTAGACCAACACGACCTACTTTACCGACAGAGTTGGTCGAGGTACTCAAAGCAAAATGAAGAACTTGAAACGATGGGTGAGGTCTAGACCAACACGACCTTCTTCACTGACAGAGTTGGTCGATGTACTTAAGGCGAAATGAGAACTTGAACGACGGGTGAGGTCTAGACCAACACGACCTTCTTCACTGACAGAGTTGGTTGATGTACTCAAGGCGGAATGGATAACTTGAACGACGGGTGAGGTCTAGACCAACACGACCTTCTTCACTGACAGAGTTGGTCGATGTACTCAAGGCGGAATGGAGGAACATCCTGCTCTCCGAACTCCATGAACTTTTGGGCAGTTTACCTCGACGGGTGGCTGCGTATTCTCTGTGATGGAGGACCTACGACCTCCCCGCTACTGATGTAGATACAATACAATGTTTCTATTTACTTATAGTGTCCAATCACTTTTGTTTTATTTAACAAAAGATTCAATATTTGCGGGAAGAACACAGTGATTGACCAGGTGAATGAGTTTATATGTTTAGAAAGCATGTTTGATAGAGAGAACAAATTGGATGGTGAAATTAGTAGACGAGTGAATTCTTCATTGAAACTCATGGCCACTTTGAAAGGTTTTCAGTGGAATGTTGTGTTCTCAAGAGAGTCCCAAATTGCTATACGTGAAAGTGCAGTTGTTCCTACTTTAATATATGACAGTGAAACATGGACACTACAGTAGAAACATAGGAGTTATTTGTGTGCTGGAGAAATGCGTTACTTACGGAGGGTTTGTGACAAGACACGTTCTGATCGTGTGAGGAATGAAAATGTGTTGCAGTTGTGTAATGTGAAGCAAAATGCTGTTGGCAAGGTGGAGACTAATATTCTTCAATGGTTCGGCCAGGTTGAAAGAATGAGTGATGAGATGCTTACTAAGTTTTTTTATCCCAAGCGGCTAGAAGGAAAGGCAGAGGAAGGCCATGGAAGTCATGGGAGGATCGGATTCAGGAGTGTCTGAACGAGTAAAATATTGTGAGTATGAAGTATAGAAAGTCTTGTGTACGTCGTGTGATGGATGTCTGTGGAGTCCGAGTTGTGGGTCAAGATCACTGTAAATGGAGAAGTTTGATACGGCAACAGTAAGTAAATAATAAGTTAAAAATTATCTGGTAGTCGTATTTCTTTGTGGAGCTGACCTCTGAATCTCAGAGAACAGCTAAGTGAATATGTATGTATGTAACCATTTGAAAATCAGAATGAAAGTGTCTTCGAAACACATAAATAAAATCTCTTGAATTTCATGTAAAAATTGTATAGTACAGCTTAGGACCAAAGAAATATCTTAACAGTCAAGAGATTTCAGTAGAGAAGAATTTTTTAATGCATCGCAAATTAAGTGAAAGAAAAAGTTGTAGGAAGGTAAAGTACAGATTTTTTTTTTTTGATTGGAGATTTAACGACCACCGTGAGCAACGCAATGGGCTATAAGCAGTCGCCCGTCCCTAATTTAGGGTCACTGGTTCCAGGGAAGGGAGAGAGCCAGTGCCGTCAGACAAACACAACATCCATGTCTCACTGGGATTCGAACCCGGACTCCGTTCGGACGAATGATCAGAGGCCATCGCTTAGACCACTGCGCCACCGGGGCGGCAAAGCAGAGATTGAAAACTGTTTTTAAGAAAGCTGTGGGGAATATTACTTTAATACTAAAAGGTGGCAAATAGAATAACCATTGCTTAAATTACTGTTCAACATGTGACATTTCATCAGGAAACTTTAGAATTACTTCGCTCTGCAGCGGGAACCCAACCTGCATCTCTGTAGTTGTTCCATGTACAGTGCAACATCAGTTATATGTTATTCTAGGTTGTTTCAAAATCGCTTTATTGAACCCAAAAATTTATATACAAAATTATAAGGTGGGTTCAAGACCCATTATGAATGAATGAGGGTAGGTACAATGAAAGATGTATTTACAGTTCAGCAGAATCATCAGCGATTGACAAAAGAGATGCAAATTGTACAGACAAATTAAGGATACTTAAAGTTCTTTGAATGACAAAAAGGAGATGTGCAAAAGTCAATGGGTGGAAAAGTCCACAATGTAACATAGAAAAGGTAAATAGGTAGGTGGAGATCGATGCTGTATTAGATTCTTCGGAAGGAGATTTTATCATTGATGATGGAGAGCCAATTGTGATGTGAGAGCCAGGTATAATCAAATGTTCGAACGGTTCCAGTTCGCTTAGCTTCGGAATAGTCAGCTTGTAATCGGGCGAGACCTGTTTTGGAAGGTGTCGCTTCAATTTGTCGCCAGCGTCAATTCGTCGACTACGTCAAATCGTCTCCTGCGTAAATTCGTCGCGCATCAATTCGTCGCGGACCATTTCGTCGACTACGTCAATTCGTCGCATTTACAGATGTTGATTACATATAAATTGCATGCAGGAAAGCGTACGCTTTCGATTGTTTTCCGCCGTGATCATATTTATAAGGTTTGGACACCCACACATGTTAGTAACATTACGCTTTTTCTTTGGCACTAAAAATAAATTAACATGCCTAGGTCTAAACATAGCCCTTTTTAACAGTTTTTGTTCCATCGTGTTCATATTCACAAGGTTTAGACACCAAGTCAAATTAGTATTCTTGCGCTTTTACTTAGGCATTAAATATGAATACCTTGGCTTAGGCCTTTTAACGGTTTTTATTCCATTGTGTTCATATTCATAAAGTTTAGACACCAAGTCAAGTTAATATTATTGCACTTTTACTTAGGCATTAAATATTAATACATAGGCCTAGGCCTTTTTAACAGTTTTTATTCGGTTGTGCTTATATTCATAAGATTTAGACAGAAGGTCTAGTTAGTATTATTGCGCCTTTACTTAGGTATTAAATTAATACACATAATTGACGTGGATTAGGAACATCAAACAGAAGTCATCGCTCTTTCCAAGTTTATAAGTGAGTCACGGAAAAATTCTCATCGGCCGCCACCGGGAATCGAACCCAGGGTCTTCCAGTTACGCGTCGGACATGCTACCAGACTCACATACGATTAACTGCCAAACCACATGGCAGGTTGCTTCTTGGAGCCCGCACGATGCTGGGGATTCACCAAAGATGGTAAGCAGCAACTGAACGAATAACTAGGAGGCGAATGAATAATTAATACACATAATTGACGTGGATTAGGAACATCAAACAGAAGTCATCGCTCTTTCCACGTTTATAAGTGAGCCACGGAAAAATTCTCATCGGGATTCGATTCCCGGTGCCGGCCGATGAGAATTTTTCCGTGACTCACTTATAAACGTGGAAAGAGCGATGACTTCTGTTTGATGGTTAGGCATTAAATATTAATACCTTGGCCTAAGTTTAGGCCTCTTTAGCAGTTTTATTCCGTCGTGCTCATATTTATAAATAAGCTTTGCATCACGTTAAGTTAGTAATATTGCGCTTTTATTTGAGAATAAATATTTCATACACTTGAACAAAATCTCTCAGAAAAACCTGGACCAAAAGCTTATTGATTAATATATAATGCCTAAGTAAAATTACTAACTGAACTTCATGTCCGAACCTTACGAAAATGAGCACGACGGAATAAAATGTGTCACAAACGCTAAGGCCTATTTATTAATATTTAATGCCTAAGTAAAAGTGCAATAATACTAACTTGACTTGGTGTCCAAACCTTATGAATACCATCACAACGGAATAAAAACTGTTAAAAAGGCTTAAGCCTAGGCCAAGGTATTAATATTTAATGGCTAAGTAAAAGCGCAATAATACTAACTTGGCTTGATGGCTAAACTTTATGAATATGAGCACGGTGGAATAAAAACTGTTGAAAAGGCCTAAGCTTAGACCTAGGTATATATTGATTTATTTTTAGTGTCAAAGAAAAAGCGTAGTATTACTAATCTGTCTGGATGTCCAAACCTTATAAATATGATCACGGCGGAAGACAACCGAAATCGTACGTTTTTCTGCATGCAATTTATATGTAACTTTGACCCCAACGAATTACCGCGGGCAACGAATTGGCGTATAACCGTTTTGGAAGTGGTGGCCGCCCCGGTGGCGCAGTGGTCTAAGCGATGGTCTCTGATCATTCGTCACAAAGGGGTCCGGGTTCGAATGCCGGTGAGGCATGGATGTTGTGTTTGTCTTTCGGCACTGGTTCTCTCTCTTCCCTGGAACCAGTGGCCCCTAATTAGGGTCGGGCGACTGCTTATAGCCCATTGAGTTGCTCACGGTGGTTGTTAAACCTCCTATAAAAAAAAAAAAAAAAAAGTGGTGGATGAGGTGGTGCTCCGCTTGTTGTAAGGAGGCGGCGCTGGAATTGGATGAGAGGTCACAGTGGAGTCTGTAGATGATATATTTAGCCAAAACAAAGAAATATGAGCAATTTAGTATAACTATACTGAAAATCCGAAATTTCGTGGCGTAGAATACAAATAAATCTTTCCAAACTTTCGCACATCAACCAGATGGCTTTTTCAAGGAAGGTGGACAGCTAACTGCAAATTGGATAATAGAACGTTTCAACACTTTGAACGCGATGACTTGACTAGACAATAAATGAATAGGAGCAAATGTGATATTTCGAAGAAACGAGGTCACATTGGTTGGGCATGCGGTACTATGGTAGAAAACTCAGCATTATTTGAAGAATTTATTCCAAATACGTGGCAACTCCAAAGAGACGCTATCATTGCAAGCCTCACAGATGCTGAAAATATTTCCAAGGTTTCGCAAAGGGCAGTAGATTTGGGTGTGGAGTATGAAGCTAATTTCTTTACATCACACCGTATAGGATCGGCGGATTTGAACTTGACTTCTCTTGATAGGGCAGTGGTTACTTTTCCTTCTCTTGTATCCCTTTTATGTTCGCTGATTCTAATTCCAAACTGGCGTTTGGTCATTCTGATGTTGTATCGCCTAGAGACTTAAAAACCACAAGCCCGGCAATCAATTGAGACCGATCGTGTCCAGAAGATCAGCACCGACGTACCACCTAGAGAAAGCGTTAACGAAATTCCTAACTAACCATCTACCGGAGTCGAACTTTATAATAACTTCCACTCTAGATATTATCCCGAAAATCAAGCAGCTGACCGTTCAACAACGCGATATTATCGACAGTTTCGACATAGTTTCTCTTTATCCATCGATCCCCGTACCGGAAGCCATCAGAACATTGAAAGAGGCTGTAAGGACGGACATATTAATTATGTTAATATATAATGAACTGAAACATTATGCTACTTTTTCACAAAGAAAAGTAAGACAATACAATACCTCAGAGGGCGACAGAAGGTTCGAGAACATTTTTTCTGATGTCGAGAGCCACAGACAAAGAACCTAAGTTTTCTCACGCCTTAGAAAGGGAGCGGCCTTTTCAACGAACTGATAACATCTTCAATGATACCGCGTCCTTTGCTGTACATTGTCATCGTTGCACAGACGCCTAAAAGTCTGGAGAACCAGCCATCCACCTTTGTGTAGATACCACAGCGTATATTGTGTTATTGTAAGAATGTACTTCGGCGGTAGGATTACTTTCTCAAAGGGGCACTTCCTAATGGATAGATCTGACAGACCGCAGAGACACGAAATGAGGGATTAAAACCCATCAGTTAAGTACGCCACGTTGACACTAGGGATTAGTCTGCACGGGACGTCAAAGGAGGTACACGTGACAGGAAAAGAGCGCCACGTCAGCAGGTCAGCGCCGGGGGCTTCGCGCATGCGTAGCGCGGAGGAGGTAAGGACAGCAGATCTCTTAGAAGGAACCTGTTAGTCAGTCTGCTTTCGTCTAGCGGAGAGAGAAGTTCACCGGTAAGGGGACGCGAAGCGTTTTCCTTTTTTTTTTTTTTTTTTTTTTTTTTGTTGAGCAGACGGACGCTCCCGTTATACGGAGGTCCGAGGCTCGGGAGAAGGTTAGCCAGCGCACTATCTTTGGAGAGATAGGGCTTTTGGTTGCAGTGGTACAGGTCCCAGTCAGGGAATCCCGCTTGCGTAACAGATGCGTAAGAGATTCCTCTACAGTAAGTCAATTCTTAGCACAGGCTAAGATTGAATTCGTAACGACAGGGAAGAACAGTTAGACTAATCATATTCTCAGAGATACAGATCTACTTAATAGTAGGTAGATTTTCTCTAGAACGTCAACGCCGAAAGCGAGGACTTAGATATTTTTCTTCGGAAGTGATTCTCCTAGATTTCATGTCTACGCCCTGTCAGATCTTATCCTTAAGGAAAACCGACGCTAGAGGAAGATTAATTCACCGCCGTCGGAACCTAACTGATTATTTAATAAAGGTTTGTGTTGTATTGATAAATCATCTCGAGATCCTTATATCTTAGTTGTGAATATTATTCTGTTCGTTCAGCTGTTTCGATCCGCCTTCCTGGATCACAGATTTCATAACAAAGTGGGGAAGGCTTCGTTTGTTCGCCCAAATAGAGTTAAGGGAGTGTTTCAGAGAAACAGAAACGCTTCCTTGCGTCTGTGAGTAGCACCTATAACGTGGACGCCTCAGAGGCATAAGTAGGAGGTAGGGCCACGGCACGTGACCAGTACCTTCGCTCTCACAGAGGCTATATCTAATTCATCGGTTTATTCTCAGGAGTCCTGCCTCAGTATCTTCAAATTAACGGACTTGGTGTCAAATTCTAGCTACTTCAGTTTCTGAGGGCAAATTTATAAACAAGTAAATGGCGCTCCGATGGGATCTTCGCTTTCAGCCGTCCTCGCAGAAGCAATACTTCGCCCCATTGAGCAACATATATTCACCAGTATGACCCCAAGGCCTACCACCTGACTACGGTATGCAGACCACGTATTTTTCCCAGGACCACACGGAAAGGAGATTCTCCCGTTTTTCCTCGATAAAATAAATTGTATACACCCTACGATGGATTTCACTATGGAGATTGAACACAATGGTACCTTACCTTATCTCGACGTCTCAGTGAGCAAATCGCATGACACCGCCTTCTTACGGAAGTCTATTATAAACCCACCTCCGTTCCCAACCTGATGCTCCACAGTTCAATCTGCCCTGATGATTATAAGACCGCCTTATTCCGCTCTCGAATTAGAAGGGCCTTCGCTGTCTCATCCGATGTCCATTCTAAACGATCCGAACTATGAAACATCGTTGAATTGACCACTGAGGCCGGATATACTTCGAACCAGATGCATAACTTTATTGAAAAAGCCAGAACCAACCGCGCAAATATTTCTATGCCGCAACTTCGCTACCTGGGCACTATTCTCTACATTCCAAATGTTTCCTATCAACTCAAAAACGCGCTCAGGAGGATGAATTTCGGTATCGGCATGAGGTCTCCGGCATCTTTATATACGATGCTTAAGAAAAATATTGACAAGCCCCTCCTCTCAATGAGGCAGGTGTTTAGGCCATCCCACAAAAATATCCAGACGGCTCCAGGCGATACTACATCGGAATGACCAAACGTTCGTTTGGAATTAGAATCAGCGAACATAAAAGAGATACAAGAGAAGGAAAAATAACCACTGCCCTATCAAGAGAAGTCAAGTTCAAGTCCGCCGATCCTATATGGAGTGATGTAAAGAAATTAACTTCATACTCTACACCCAAATCTACTGCCATTCGCGAAACCTTGGAAATTCTTACCAGCTGCGAGGCTTGCAATGAGAGCGTCTCTCTGAAGTTGCCACGGATTTGGAATCAATTCTTCAAATAATGCTGCGTTTTCTACCATAGTACCGCGTGCCCAACCAACGTGACCTCGTTTCTTCGAAATATCAAGTTTGCTCCTAATCATTTATTGTCCAGTTTACAGTTAGCTGTCTATTATCCAGTTTACAGTTAGCTGTCTACCTTCCTTGAAAAAGCCATCTGGTTGATGTTCGAAAGTTTGGAAAGATTTATTTGTATTCTACGCCAAAGAATTTCGGATTTTCAGTATAGTTATGCTATTTTGAGTATAATTTGGTGTACAGTTCCTACTTATTAAATATGAGCAAGCTGGAGTACGATGAGCTGGTGCAGTCGGTCGGATACGTATTTTTATAATTGTCGAGATTATATTTTTGTTTGGGCACACAATTTGTGCGAAGGAGAACATGAGATGGAACAACTGTAAGAAAACTAGACAGTGAAGATATGTATGGAGAACTGTGTCATGTGACGAGCACAAAGGGCAGAGTAGTGAAGAAATCAAGTTCATTGGATGTAGGGTGGCTGGAACTGGAAGTCGAGAGTGAAGAAATAACCATTGGATATTGGATTCTGCAGGATGATTGATGAGCTGGGAAAGAGCAGTCCAAGTTGGTGATAGTGCTGATGGAGGGAGGAGATGAATGGAGCATGGAATGGCAGAATTAAGATGAAAGTGTTGCTAGAGAGAGCTAGTGGCGAGAGCATGAACAGGATGAGTAGAATTTAAATGGCCTTAAAAAACGCATAGAAATATCAGAATGTTAAATATTATTGTAAAATTTTGAATGCCTCCAAAAGGGAAGAATTAGGTAAAAAAACACATAATTTTAGATTACGCAAATTTATAATGTAAGACATGCATGCATACATGCAATACTTTGTTTACTACCTCAGCCCCATGTCTATTTTTCTGTTGTGTGAGTTTTTTATTCTAATTTCACTGCAGAAACCAGGTTAAGAACTTCTGTACGATTTCATATTTTCAATATATGAAAAGAAAACTTAACTTTGAAATACAGATAATAAATCCGAATATGATATTTTATATTCCATACACCTATTACACATCCTTTACTCATAGGCATCGCTCTTTTCAAAGTAGCTTGTTGATTTAGCGTTAGTGCCGAGTATAATATTAATTAAGCTTTGCTGGTTTTAAATTTCTCAAATTCAGAGAAAAGAGAGAGAACTGTGAACGTTATTATGTAAGCTTTTATTTGCCCATCATTTATTAGGTCATTCTAAAAGTAATGTTTTGTTAGTGGAACTTTGAAGTAATATCACAAGCAAAGCACTTAGATAGATTTAGTCAGAAACATAATTACCACCTTTGTCTATCACCTTTTCCCATCTTGAAACCAAGTTATCGATATACCCTCTTTGTAAAACTCCGGCTCCTGAGACTCCAAATACTGCCCGATGCCATTTTTGACCTCATCAAATATTTTGAAATGCTTACCAGCTAAGTAATGATGCATCGATCGAAAGAAATGGTAATCGGAAGATGCAATGTCTGAGCTGTAAAGTGGATGAGGTAGTACCTAATTTAATCCTTTCTCACCCCCCCCCCCACACACACACACACAGTACTGTTTTTTTTTTAATTGCAAAGATTATTTTTTAATTGTTAAGTAATAGAAGTAAAATGTTTTTCTAAATTTTAGGTACATGCTATTGCTAACATGATAACAAATAATTATGAGGATTAGGATTTGGACACTTATTTGTACATGTACTCTATTCTTCTTTCCGTTTGTGTGAACTTGAGTGTTACGTTTTCACAAAAATGTTTCTTCCGAGTCCTTTCTCATATTTAAAAACAATGCTTTTCTCTCTTAACAAACCAGCCAAGTTGCTCGAATGTGCATGTCCTTGTGTGGCTCTAAGATATATCTTGATTCTTTTTAATACGGAAAAACTTCTTTCTTTCGGCAGTTCTAGTTTTAGATGAACAGTTTAATATTTATCTGCTAATTTGTACACCTCAAGAAACACTATGTCCAATTATTCAACTTCATGCAACAAGTAATGTCTCTTACTGATTTGTTTTATATTCATCAAGGGAATAAAACACCTTCAGTTCATTTTTTAGTCGAGCTGTATCAAAACTTGAAGCATAGAGTTCTTTAAGCTCTGATAGTAGATGTTCAGGGAAGCTTTCATAAAATTTATCAAAACAGTTCGAATCCAACAAAACCACGAATTCAAGATATAATATCTCTGATTTTAATTCATTGACACTTCACAAAAACTGAAACAACTCTCGCGAAACACGCGCTGTTAAAGGCGGAAGCATGGAGGGACTGAGGTAGCCCGAATTCTTCTCTTTGAACCGTTGCGCAAAGCAATGGTCCATTCACCTCCATACGCTCATTCATGTTGTCATGGAAATGTTAGCAGGCGATCGTACCGACGTTCTTCGCACCAGAGCAGCGAAGACCCTCTAAGACCTGCTTGCGTAATGCCGTTGGACTGCTCGCCAGACTGATTCTCATAATCGAAAGAAGTGAATCCGCTCGTATTTTTTCTCGCCGAAAGCACCGACACCGTTGATAATTGACTTTTATTTGTGTATATTTAATTGACTTTTATTTGTGCATTCTCTGGGCTTCGTAGCTAGCCCAGCTAGCCTTGAATATACACCACTGGCGGGCGCGCATTGTCATAGAGAAAGACACCTTTTCTCTCTGTTATTGCAGGCAGCTTGAGTGAAATTTGTGCACGAAGACGAGCAAGTTATCACAGTAGACATCGGATTCAATAGTTTCAGCAGGTTTTAGGTACTCATAATAAACTACACCCCTTCGTTCCCACCAAATGCATAGCAAGAAATTTTTTCCAAGAATATTCGGTTTCTCTGTTGGTTTAGGAGTTTCGCCAGGGGATAACCACTGCCGTTTTCGAGTAGGAGTTTTGTATAATATCTACTTTTCATCACCCGTAACTATCCTGTCCAAAAAAGAGTAATTTTCTTATATAGACAGAAATCCTGAACAAATGGACATTTGTTGAAGTTTATTGCCTTCGCTAAGTGCATGAAGAACCCATATTCCAGCCTTGTTTGCCTTTGCCATTTCTACAAGTGACGGAAAGCTTGTTACCCAAGCTCTTCTGATGTTTCTGCAGTTTTATCCAGTGTCTGCTGCGGATTTTCCTCAACTATAGCTCGAAGACGTTCGTCATCAACATGTCAAGGTCTACCTGACCTTATAGCATCCTGCAAACCGAAATCACCACTTCTGAACTTCAAACACCACCTCTGACGTCTCCTCACGTTCACCGCTTCCGGATACATGATGTTTGCTGCGGTAGTTGCATTGTTTCCTTTACGAAATTCGAAAAGCATGCAACGTCATAAATGCTCCTCACTTGCCATTTTTTAACCGATTATCTCAAAACTACAAAATTTCTTGAATTACAATTAACATATAGCACTACACAGGAAACACTTTAACACTGATAAGCTCCATACTATAATGTGCGAAGTTTTTCTGGTAGGCCCTGTGGCACATTGGTCTAAGAGCTGGCTTATGACCATTCATCTAAGTGGCTCCGAGTTCGAATCCGGTGGGGGCATGGATGTTGCGTTTGTCTTACGGCACTACCTTTCTCCCTTCCCTGGAGACTGCTTATAGCCCACTGAGTTGCTCACGGTGGTCGTTATATGCTCAACATGGAAAAAAAGTGGTTGCGAAAAAGCGACGTTACTTTTGGAATGACCTAATATTTTTGGCTGCAAAAAAAAGCTCCTGTTTCAATTCTCTCAAGCTTGTAACGTACCGGGTAACCTATAAAAAGATCCATGAACTCAGTATTTTTAATAATCTGAAATGCAAAACTGATAGCAGAAAGCGTAGAAATTAGTCACGTATGACCGGATAGAAGAATCTATAGAAACCGCAGTAAAATATCGGGACTAGCGCAGAATTGCGTATGAAAGTGAAAAACATATAACTGAAGTTCCACTGCATTACTGAAGAATAATTCTTTAACAGTTCTCATATCTGAAATACTGGTAATTTATTTAAAATGCTATGGGGAAGCATCTGATTGCTTCCTCGTAGCAATGAGATGCTTCCTCGTAGAAATCAGATGTTTCCTCGTAGCAATGAGATTACTTCTCGTAGCAATCAGATTACTTCTTCGTAGTAATCAGATGCTTCCTCGTAGAATCAGATGCTTCCTCGTAGAAATCATATGCTTCCTCTTAGCAATCAGATGCTTCCTCGTAGAAATCAGATTCTTCCTCGTAGCAATCAGATGCTTCCTCGTAGCAGTGAGATTCTTCCTCGTAGAATCAGATGCTTCCTCATAGCAATCAGATGCTTCCTCGTAGCAGTGAGATTCTTCCTCGTAGAATCAGATGCTTCCTCATAGCAATCAGATGCTTCGTCGTAGATTCAGATGTTTTCTCGTAGTGATGAATTTCAGCATTCACGTCAGATTTTGGAGTAAAATTTGAAGTTGTTTATATAGATTCTTATTGTAATTTTCAAGTTTTCTGATGTAATATTACATGTTGAGCAGTAAGCTGTGCAGTGGCTATTCTGTTTTCCCACCTTAATAATTCTATAGTTATTCCATACATTTGTGAAAAATATTGCTTCCACAAAATTCTGATATGACGTGAATGCTGAAATGAAGTAGCAATGATATTTGCGTCAGGTTTCTGCGAAGCGTAGACGTTCGATTACGTTTTCAAAAGCCTCAACGTTAATATCATCTGAAAATCGGAAAATACCGACCGGTTGAAATTGTTTGTGTAATTTCATTGAAAAATTATTTTTTAATGTTATACAGGAGCCAACAATGAATACCACACAATAAAAAATTACCTTTCCTTAAGTATAAATTATTAGCTGAACTACACCGAACGCTGCCAGGGTTTAACGTTTAAGATGCGATATCTATTTTCTGATTTATTGTTTTTTTTTTGTTTTTGCGCTGAATGGTAGTGTTCTGAGTGCCATTTCTATATCCTATTTAGAGCAGGCCTTAAATCTTCGGTGTCTCTATGCACAGATTGACTCAGAATTCTCTAAAAATATTTTTGACTGAAAAAATGTACATGGTTTTTAATCATTAAAATATCAGTTCGATTGTTTTCCATTATAAATTGATATTATAACGATTAAAAAGTGATTTTTCTTAATCGTTAAAATATCAATTCTCAGCCAGATCTGAGCAGTACATTTTGCTTCAATCGAAGGGAATCGAAATTTATAAAAATTCAAAGGTAATTATATAGCATATGAACTATTTTTTTTCATTTTTCAAAGATAACATAGGTCATAACAGAAAATTAACGTAAGATAAAAATTCACGGTCTCTAAAAGTGGCGGGCGATTCTAAAGGCCGGCCCTTACTCTATCTGTGTAAATCTAGTAAGCAGTGCAGCAATTACTTTGGAATATATGAATACAGAGAAAATATCAGATATAAATTATTAGTACCTCTTTATAAACTATGTTAATGGTCCTTCTATTAGATGCTGCTATGTTTCTTTTCTGTGGCACTTCTTCTGTTTCCACAGCTTTTGCAGCAGCCATGAATTTCCTCTTTCAGAAGGAATGTAATAAAAAAGTAAGTTTGGCAAACAAGGGGTGTATAATCCTTTATGAATTGTGGGTAAACACACAACTTACACAAATCAATACCGGTAGCGAAGCACTGCTTGCATCGCGAGAGCAACGTGCATTCGTCCCGCAACGAAAAATTCGCACCACCAATAGAATAACAATGCTGCATCACAAAGAGTAAAAGCTATTTCTTTTCTCGCGATGCGCACTAGAGGTCTGCACTGGTCTTAATTTGGAAAGCTCGGCCCGGCCCAAGCCCGCACGTCCAAGGCCAAGCCCGTTTCAAAATTTTAAATTAAAGCCCCGTCCGGCCCGTATATTTCTCCTGTTTCCAAGGCCCGGGCCGGCCAGTAAAATTTCAACAATTACCAAAACACGAATTTGACACCTCGTTCACTCTATCATTCGCCTCCTGAAAAGTTTTCTTTTTCTTAATGGATACACGTATTCTATTACAATAAACGTTAATTCAGAATATTTCTGAGACTCTGTATAAGTCACGTGACATCCGAGGAGAGGGAGGGCTTGGATACTCAAAAATATTGCATGAAAAGGACAATTTCCATGCTTTTCAAATTTTCTGGGTTTTCAAATTATCATTCCCTGCCGCCGGACCCGGAAATATCCTTGGGGATAAGGGGGGGGGGGGGTAATTCGAAAAGTACAAAATATCCAAAATTATGAGCCCGATCGTTCTACTGGGAGAAGATTTTACGGCTTTATAAACTGCACCTATCTCTACTGGCATATCATATCGATGGAACCCAATACGTCTTTCGTGTTTGTGGGAGGAACACATTTGTGCCGCTTAAGATGCGATGTTCCAGATTTTATGCTATCGTAACTCAAAAGGTTTTTGCATTTAGTGCACCGGCCGACTAGTTCCGAACGGGACAGTAATTTACAGTATTTACAAATAACACTTTTCCCCTTTACATTGTTTACAAGCACATATTCTCCGGAAGCGATTTTTCGCGAAAATCATTCGCTTTCTTAAACTCTATAATAAGTATGGAAGAGTATTTATCAGCAACACTGAACCGAGCATATGCTAAGGGAAAACAACGACAGACCGCCCAACTAACCATCGTCACAGAAGTTTTGAAAACGGCTACCAGAGAGTAAAAATGGGGAAAATACGGCACAGATTTATACACAGAAGTAAGTTTCCCTAGCCCATTACTGCCTTGCCCTTTAAGACAAATTAAAAGCTTTTCACACCTCTAGAGAACAAAGAGCCGTAGACCAGAACAATAAAAAAGATCGTCTGCGAGCGGTGGCTCGGTTTAGAAATGCTGCAGTTAAAAGCGTGCTCTGAAGCATGAGAGGAAGGTGAAAGTTAGAGAGAGAGAGAGAGAGAGAGAGGAAGGACCATATTCACATTGAAAAGAGAAGGAAGCTGACCCACTCCAATAGTTTTGTAGGAGGGGAGAATGTCCTAAAACTTCTGTTTTTTCCATCAGCGGAAATTATTGAATCTTATCCTGCTGCTGTATGTTGTGATATTTCCAAACGAGAAAGGCACCTTACAGCGATTGTTTTGCTCATAAAAGAAAAAAAAAACCTGCTCGGCCCGTGTCTGTTTTACATTAAATATTGAAGGCCCGGGCCGGCCCGTTTTCCCAGCTTAGAAATCAACGAAGGCCCAACCCCGTGCAGATCTCTAATTCACACGTGACAAGAACATTTTCAAGCGCTAGTGATAGTGCACGTTATAACGAAGTAAATTTCTCCGTCATTTCTGTCCACGCCAGGATTCGAACCCGGATCCCCTCATTCCGGAACAAGTTGCTCTACCAATTGAGCTACGCGGACGTTTTATTCTGATTCCTATCTGCCTTTATGTCGTGTGCGTCCTTCTGGCAGGTACGTCACATCTCGTGGTACGTTACATCATCTCCTTTTTCCTATCTCGCGGTGTGGAAATAACATCACACCAATGCGAGATTTTGAACGGTCGGGTCATCCGGATAGTTCGGGCGCCATTATAACGAAGTAAATTTCTCCGTCATTTCTGTCCACGCCAGGATTCGAACCCGGATCCCCTCATTCCGGAACAAGTCACTCTACCAATTGAGCTACGCGGACGTTATTTTCTGATTGCTATCTGGCTTTATGTCGTGTGCGTCCTTCTGGCAGGTACGTCACATCTCCTGGTACGTTACAAAGTCTTTCGTAACTTGATAGTTGTTTTTTTTCATTTCTTCATTTTTCAGTTGCCACATATTACAGTTCAAAATACAAATAATGCAATCAATTACAAAAAATGTAGCAGCCAAGAGGAGGAGGGAAAAGGCCGTAAGGCCTGACATAACCATCCCACCCCTAGTACTAAAAGAAAAAGAAAAAGACACAAACAACAAAGATCAATACAAAAGACAAGTCAAAGGCGTATTGAATATAACTGAAAGATTAAATCAATACATAAGTGTATATAGATACAGGGTCTATCCATAAGCCGTGAAATCAATTCAGCGACCAGCTCAGGTCAATTTCATACTAATTGAGAGACTTGTTCATAAGGTGGTGTTTGAATTTTTTTTAAATAGGTCAAAATTGTTAATAGATGTTATGTCACAAGACAAAGAGTTCCAAAGTTTTGGACCCGAATAATTTATATTCATTTTAATTGTTTTGGAAATTAGGTATGAGTGTTGATCGATTCCTTGTTTCATAACTATGAGTACGAATATTTAATGATATTAAGTCATGGTATAAATCATTTTTAATTCTTCTGAACATTATTTTACCAAGATTATAGTCAACTAATTGTTTTTTGTAAGTATATTATATTTATTGGGATTTACTTCTGACCTAAAGATAAGATTAGGCATAGAATTATTAACAGTTTTTAGGTCTATTAATTTTATGTATCTATTTTGTAATACCTGTATTTTTTTTAAAGTTATATTGTGTTGTTTGCCCCCATGTCAGTATACAGTAATTTATAGGCGTTTGTATTAGTTCGCGTAGATGTAAATATTTTTGCTCGTAGCAAGCCCCGTTTCGAAATTGCGACTTGAAATGCCCTGCTTGAGCCAGAAAAAAAGTGAAAAACAATCTACAAATTTTGAAGTGCCTGCCGCGATTTTCCGAAGAGTTATGGCTGACACATACTTATTATTATTGTAGATTGGAGCTTGAAAATTCAGTGTTACTTTCGTAAAAAATTGTTTCATTTTACAAACTTTCTGTTATAATTGTAAGTTAGGTTTCAAAAGTGTGCCAATATTTCGAGCACTTTAGTTACGAGTGTAAAATATCTACTTTCACGATGCGTTTCATTCCTCTTTGGAACTTCTACACAAATGTTAGTGCACGCAAGTAAAACTAATTCATAACTTCCGTAATCACCATGTAATCTGGAGTAACTTTTTACCACGCTTCCCTTGTTATATCAAGAATGTCTATTGTGTAATGAAATCTGGTAATTTCTCTTCAATTTATCAGAGATCGAAAGAAATCCCGAATTACCAGTTTAAGATCTCCTCTCGGATCTAACAAGGCTGGTCAAGTGCTTTCTACAAGATTTGTTTTACTGGAATTGAATTGTCCATACAAAGTAATTCTTCGCAGAGAAAAATTTAAATTTGTTTGCATTATTTCTTGCATAGCATTGCGATATTGTTTCTCTTTCATTTTCCTGAGACAGATGTCTCTCTGTTATCATATGCGGTTGTTGAATAGTATGCGAAAAAACACCAATCTTCACTCCTTACCCTTTCCAACGACGTTAGCTACGAACATGCTTTATTGAGAAAGCATCTCATATTCGGAGAACTTCCTTGCTAAGCGCGAACAAAGACTGCTTTAAATATTAGGTGTACAAATAAGTTTTAAAGTGTTTTAAGACAACGCTACATGTAACTTGAGAGAAAGCAACAATACCTTTACGAATCAAAATATGCCCAGTCATTATCTATTACCTTTCGCCATCGGTCGGGCAGCTGACGAATTCCAGCCATGAAGAATACTTCGTCGTGTGACGCGATGAAATCGTCAACCCATTTTTGCACTTCGTCACTCTCCGGAACAGTACAGCACACAAACCATGTTGCATCGATCGGAACAAATGATAGTCTAAAGGGGCTATGTCGGAACGAACTATACGCCGGGTGCTCCAAATCTTCCCAGCCAAGCGTCAATAACGTTTTCTTGACCGAATTCGTGACATGCGGCCTAGCGTTGTCATGCAGTAATTTCACGGGACGCAATCCTTTGCCTGTGAATGGATGTTTCCGACTCATTTCCTGGCTCAATTGCAGCAATTGTTGCTTGTAGCGATTAGCAGTAACAGTTTGACCCTGTTCCAATAGTTCATAGTAGAGCACACTCTTCATATCCTACCAGATGCACAGCATAACTTTCTTGGAGTGAATATTGCGTTTCGGTGTCCAAGTCGTTGCTTCACCGGGTTCTACCCAGTGTTTTTACGCTTGGTATTTTCATACCACATCCACTTTTCATCCCCCGTAACGATTTCCCTCAGGAAAGACTTTCTGTGTTGTTTAATCAACAGATTCAAACACTTCATGACACTCTCATTCTTGTTCCTCTGGCTCAGGTCATACGGCACCTATTTTCGTTCTTTCTGAATCTTTCCTACTGCGCGTAAACGATTGGAAATGGTTTGTTGAGTTACCCCCAGTTGTTCAGCTAGTTCTTTTTGCTTTTAAGACGAATATTCGTCCAACAATGCTTGCAGTTCCTCATGTGCACCCTTCTGTGGGGCGCCGCTACGTTCTCCATCGCTAACATCAAAATCACCGTCTTTAAACCGTCTAAACTGAAACTCACACGTGCTTTTCGATACAATATTCTGCCCCAGAACATAACAGATCGATGCACATGCTTTTGCAGCACTTTTTCCTTGATGAAATTCGTAACGAATGCAGTGTCGAATAAATGCAGTATCGTTTGCCAACTTTCTCACGTACCGATGTGCAAGTGCGTTTGACTGTTGGGAAAACTTCTGTGTCACATTTTATACTATGGACTAGTTACGGTCACATGAAAACAATGCGGGGGAATGCCGGATATGTAAATTAGAGGTATATGTCACACGAAAAACGCTTTAAAACTTATTTGTACACCTAATATATACGTAAATAACCCTTGTCATATGAGTAAATAATACTTGGTTTGTGCATTTTTATATGTTCTGCATCATTTATATAAATTTTGCAAAAGAAATTGGTTAATTTAAATAAAGTCTTGAGGTTTGCTTGATTTATTTACCCGCATGAACAGAACAATCTGTATAGTGATTCGTCGTCATCGTCAACAATTCTCAATTCACTCTTCTGGATGAAGATCTCCCCAAGTCTCTTCCATAATTCTCTTCCATGTCACTCCGACATGCTCTCATCCACCCATCTTGCACGTGGTTTTCTTCTGGGTCTTTTCCTTTCCCTTGGTATCCAGTCTAGTATTTCAGTTGCCCAATGATGATAAGTTCTAGCAATATGTCCGGTCATTGTCAGTTACGTGTCTTGACTCTGATAATGATGTCATCCACTCTTGTCATTTTCTTGATCTATGGTTCCTTTTCTTATGTTTCTTTTTTTATTTAGATTCATCTCTCTATGCTTCTTTGAGTTGTCGGCAGCATCTGTAAGGTTTTTTTAGTTGAGGTCCATGTCTCTGATTCATCAGAACTGGAAGGACACATTTGATTAAACACTTTTCTTTTAAGTCGTATTCGTAAATACGGAGATAATAGAATTATTTCTCTGTAATATGTATTCTCACAGCAAATAAGTGATTTAATATACAAATTTAGCTGTGCCTGATAAACAGGAGCTAATTTGGAAGTACCGATAGCTCATTGAGTTTTAAGATCCGTTTTACGCTATGAATTAGAGAGATAGGTTTCCTACTTTAGCGACGTCAAGCGCAAACCAAAGCTTCTGATTGGTTTCCAACGCTGTTGTGTGTGGCGTCAAACACAACACCGACATATCAGGCCATGTAACACGAGAGTGACGTCACGAACGGAGGGAACTCAAAGCTTGCCTTGTTCCGGATGTCACACAATGGCAAAACTAACCTCCACGGGACTTTACCTCGTGCGGTAATTAATACATTGAGGTTCCCACCAGTTTAACAAGTCTCGGCCTACAGTACTCAAATTGCTTCTTAATCCACATTTCTCTTTTATCTCGGAAATCGTTTATTACAAAAACGCTAAGACGAACTCCAATACGTGCTGTCTAATTCAAAGTACAGAATTCTGAGAACTTTGTCTTGGCGAATTCTTGTGAGCCCAAGTTTTATGGGTTTCGTTTAAACACAGTTAGCAATGTGGTCACTGTCGCAATGCAGAATAGTTCCTCTGTGAAGATATTAACACAGAATCCAGGTCAAAGCTCTCATGTCACAGAGATGAGAAGGAGAGGAATGAATCAGACGAGCTGTCGTGCCCCGTAATTGCGATGAAGTAAGACGACGATCTGAGGAAGACGGAGTTACGTAGGAGAAAACTGCACTGGGAGCAAATGTCACTGAAGCGCTTTTACGACCACTTGCAATTCACGTTCACGCAGAGAATGAAATGTCAAAGGAGAAGCGAGATATAACTTAATATATATAATTTCTCTTTTCCCTGGTATTCACAGGTTGGTGCTGTCACCTTTAACCTTCATAAAAAATCTAAATATCACACGGAGCCTTCGCAAACATGGCTTTATTAAAATTACTTCATAACAAACACCGTCCTCTTGAGAGTACTTCGTCGACGAATCGGCCTGTCTTGGTTGGCGTAAATGGGATTTGGGGATTAAGGGTTCTTTGTTCGTACACTGTATGAATGCGGACCGTCCAAGATTATTTCTGTGAAACAGCACAATTAGGTTCTTAATGGAGTCTTTTGTAGTGTCAGAAAGTTTGTTTACCAAGCATAAAGATAAACGTCTTTCAGTATTTGCCAAATAAAAGTTCTGGAATGAAGTATATTTTAGTTTTTTAATGCATCACCTGTTTGTTCCTCCTTCTGTGTTTGCCTTTCCGAAAGGCTTATCTCATTACATCAGAGAATATCCTTCTCCTAAATTTAAAAGAAACAAATAGTTGTTGCTAGCCGTGATATAAGGTTTTTGGTGTACTAAAATGTTCCTAAAAATGCACTACAATTCCGCTTTAGGAGCAGACTTCTGTTTCCTTCTTTTTTTCTGGGCCAGGTTTCCACTCCGGAAAGAGACATACAAAGGTAGTCCTAAAAGTAATGCATTTTTGTTCCTAACATACAGCAACGTTGTCGGTAGCAGAGTTGGAAACAGGTACAACACATAATTCGACCCGATACGGACTTGACCTGGAAAATCTGCTTTGAAATATAAATTCGAAACTCAATTTATAAATATACTGTTATGTAAAATATACATACAACGCCCTGTGTGTGTTATAATGAAGTAACTTTCTCCGTCATATTTGTCCACGCCGGGCATCGAACCCGGGGTCCCCTCATTCCGGAATAAGTCGCTCTCCCAACTGAGCTACGCGGACATATGCTCTCGCTGCTATCTGCCTTTATCTCATGTGCGTCCTGCGGGGCAGGCACGTCACAGTGTATGTAGTATACACTATATTGACAAAAGTTATAACGAAGTGAATTTCTCCGTCATTTTTATCCGCGCCGGGGTTCGAACCCGGGTCCACTCATTCCGGAATAAGTTGCTCTACCAATTAAGCTACGCGGACATTTTATTCTGATTCCTATCTGCCTTTATGTCGTGTGCGTCCTTCTGGCAGGTACGTTACATCATCTCCCTCGTGTGCGTCCTTCTGGCAGGTACGTCACATCTCCTGGTACGTTACATCATCTCCCCCTTATTTTTTTTTTTTTTTTTTTTTCGAAGTGCTGCTCTTATTTTTCCTATCTCGCGGTGTGGAAATAACATCACACCATTGCGAGATTGTGAACGGTCGGGTCATCCGGATAGTTCGGGCGCCATTATAACGAATATAATTTCTCCGTCATTTTTATCCGCGCCAGGATTCGAACCCGGGTCCACTCATTCCGGAATAAGTTGCTCTACCAATTGAGCTACGCGGACATTGATTCTAATTGCTATCTGCCTTTATGTCGTGTGCGTCCTTCTGGCAGGTACGTTACATCATCTCCCTCGTGTGCGTCCTTCTGGCAGGTACGTCACATCTCCTGGTACGTTACAAAGTCACCGGGCACCTAGAAGAGAAACACAACATAGCATTTATTGAAATACATTAGTACGGTGTCGGTCCACCTTTGGCCTTAATGCATGCACTGACCTTTTGAGACATGCTTTCGACAAGGTTTTGGAACACAGCGATAGGTATGCGCTTCCATTCAGTACGTAATGTTGCCGCTAACTGTTGCTTAGTAGTAGGCCTTGGTTCCAAACTTCTAATGCGGAGCTCTAATTAATCCCATAGGTGCTCTATGGGATTAAGATCAGGGCTCTGTGCTGGCCAGTCCACACACGATACAGAATTATCGTCAAACCACACCGTAACAGTCCTTGCTTTATGCCTTGGTGCATTATCCTGCTGGTACCAACAAGGCTCGGTTCCATAGTATTACCACAGAGTTGCAGAGCATAATTGTCCAGAATATCAAGGTAGACGTGCTGGTTAACATGTTTGTCCACGACAACCAATGGGCCGGGACCATACCACGAAAACCACCCCTACACGAGTACACTGCCAGCTCCAAACTTGACCGTAGGAACAGTACACTGTGTTAAATAGCGTTACCCCGGCTGCCGCCATACCCGCACGCGGGCATCAGACTGATGGATCGTGTATCTGGATTCATCAGTCCATAGACCCCGTTTCCAATGATCTACGGTTCACGATAAATGTTCTTTACACCATGTTAAACGACGAGTAGCATTCCGATTGGAGATGAAAGGCTTATGGGCAGCCGCACGACCACGGTAACCCATGGAATGAAATTCTTTGCGAATGGTACGTGTACATACCGAAGTTCCAGCATTTTTATCTCACCTGTACACTGATGTCTTATGCAGTAGTCCGTCGATTGTCGATTAGCTGCAACGACTCTCCTGAGGCTTCGACGTCCCTATCATCTATCACTGATTTTCTTTGGTCTGCCGGTACGTTTTGCTGCTTCAGGCACACCGTGTGTCTTCCACTTATTCAGTACATCCAAAACAGTTGACTTGGATATGTTTAAATGCCTCTCGGTTTCTCTTATGGACAACCTACTAATATAATACCCAACAATCTTTCCTTTCTCAAAGTCAGTTCTCTCCCGCCGCATCATTTTCACTGAACCTCGCAGTGCGATATGATAGCGGTCAGCTGCAGGCTTGTTTTTATACAGTTTGCAGCAGTACCGCGCTTCTTAACAACACAGCGGATCCGTTCATTTGCTTTTGAAGGGGTGCCCGGTGACTTTTGTCAATATAGTGTATATACATACACAAACAGGGCGTTCAAAAAGTCTTAAATATGTTACGGGACGTATAATTTACTCACTTACAGAAAGTGTTGAAACTGTCCTCCATCACAAAACCTAGCTGTTTTGCACATATTTTCAAACACATCTGCGAGAGTCAAAAAGTCCGTCCAAAGTAATGTTAAGTCTGTTCCACTTAATTTTGATAGTGCTACAGTCAAAAGTTTTGAATTACGTAACTTGTTGTATGTTTAATTTCAGTTTTTGCTGTTTTCTTGATAACATATTAAGCTTCAGAATATGTTTCACAGCAACACCAATTTTCACCAGCTTCCGATGAGTTGAAAGTTTCCGAAATGAGGATGTTGATTTCATCATTGGTCCTCAAAAGGAAGGATCACTCATGAATCAACATTCGCATTTTGGAACCTTTGAACTCATCACAAGCTTGTGAAAATTGACGTTCTGTGAAACATATTCTGGTTTCTTAATGAGAGAAACAACTTCCCAACTTCCAACATTCACTTTTCCCCTTTTTGTTTTCAACAAGAACATATTTGTTGGCCCCGACGCCTTTTCCAATCTCCTTAATATTAAATTCATCCATGTTAACAAACAAGGCATTAATTCCGACACGACATGCAATGGAACGGGATGTTACCACGTCAAACAAAAACCTGTGAATTATCAATGCAAAAGATACGATGTGAAAAGTAACTCTCAGTCTTACAATGTGACACCCGGGGTATGTGAGAGTGAATCACCGAAGAAGCAGGCCACAGGCGTTGTTTGCCTGTAACTTGCTTCGGACAATCGCACTGAAAACAAACGCAAAGGAAGTATCGGTTTACGATATGGTGCTAGTGAGTCTCGCGTCTGGTCAGAACTGCTGAGATGCGAGGGGGAAAGGAATTGTTTTGCTGTAGCTTTCATAAAACCCGGTCGCTATGTGAACATTTCTGTTTGGAAAGTGCAGAAATTTTTGGGCACTATATGGTTCAGGTACTTCGACCGCTTTAAATACTTAACAGCTACAGTGAAACAAGAGTCACCCAAGAAATTTCAAGAAAAGGTTACTTAGGATTAGTATTTATTCAGCCAAAACTCCTTTGGCACTCAACAAGGTACAACAACAACTCACTTTTCAATATTATTAACTAATTCCAACTAATGTGAGTTAATAATCAGTGCCTATCTCTTCGTACTTGTGAAACATGTCGTTTTTCTTTATCATCAATCTCTCCGCTCTCCTGTTACCACACCTAGTATCCTCTCTGCTGGCGCGGCCTTACGGTCAATTTTTAGGAATCGCATCGTGTCTAGACTACGCCTGGAGAACTTCGCTGCTTCCACCCCTCAATCTCAAGCCTCTTTCCGGTCTACCTGGGCGCAGGGGACCGGTTGGTTCGAAATCACTGGATCTTCCATTCATCTTTCTTTCTGATTTTTTGTTTTTTTCCAGCTTCGAAGATCTGAATGCATCAGTCGAGATTTTGTGTTATCTCTTCCTGGTGCTTCGTCACAGCGTCTACTAAGTGTTTGTCATGTAACTGCTTATGATTTGTATTGTAGGGGTTTTCTGCAATTTTTGTGTAATTCGTGTGCATGTACCGTGTTGTATTTGTTTCTTCGTTGCACCTGTCCTTAATACTTATTCTTCACTCATGTGTCTGCTTCTGCTGCCTGTACCTTCATTGAGTTGCGCACCGTGTATTTGTTCTCTAGGATGTGACGTACCTGCCAGCAGGACGCACACGACATAAAGGCAGATAGGAATCAGAATAAAACGTCTGCGTAGCTCAGTTGGTAGAGCGACTTGTTCCGGAATAAGAGGCCTCGGGTTCGAATCCCGGCGTAGACCAAAAATGACGGAGAAATTTACTTCGTTATAATGGCGCCCGAACTATCCGGATGACCCGACCGTTCAAAATCTCGCATTGGTGTGATGTTATTTCCACACCGCGAGACAGGAAAAATCAGAGAATCCCTTCTCCAGCGCTTCGAAAAATAAAAATGTGTGATGTTGCATTCCACACAGCAGATTGACTGGGAGTTCTCAAGTGCACGTTCTACAGTAGATGGCTGCCTGCAGCGATTCATGGTCACGGCTGACCCGTGGGCCATGCCCCCGGCCCTCTTTCGGGGGGGGGAGATGTGACGTACCTGCCAGCAGGACGCACACGACATAAAGGCAGATAGGAATCAGAATAAAACGTCTGCGTAGCTCAGTTGGTAGAGCGACCTGTTCCTGAATAAGCGGCCTCGGGTTCGAATCCCGGCGTAGACCAAAAATGACGGCGAAATTTACTTCGTTATAAGGAGCAATACGAGAGGTATTGCCCTGCGATACTTTGTTTTTTCTTGCTGCATTGTGTTGTATCTTTTAATTTATACCTTATTTCTGTCTTGCATTTTCACATTCTTTGACGTCATGTATTTTTTGCTCGTCCCATGTCATTGTTTTTTGGACCGATGCAATACTGCACGGCTTGCTGTTTGTATTTTGTGTATCCTTGTGTTTCACTTGGGGAGTTTGCCCAAGTTTCCACTATGTTCTGTAATACTTATCATGTTTTTGTCACACATCGTGTGGTTTCCTGGATTGTGGGAACTTCTGTACCTTTATCGTAGTATATGCTTTTGTTGTGTTTTACATGTTCCCTTCTTTTTGTGCACTGCGTTGTACAGCCATGTTCTTGTAAATATATTTACCTGTTGTTTTGTGCTCTGCTTTCACTCTGCACGTCATCACATGCTTTATTAATTAATCATTACTTTTGCTTGTGCATCATCTTCCTCAAGCATATACTGTTCCTTTTTAACGATTTTAACATTTTGTCATCCTTAGTTGACTGCCGTATCACATTCACCTGTAATATTTCATCAGTATTGCTCATTGTTTTGTTGTTTATTTTGCCATATGTGGTACGCCTGTATTCCCTATGTTTTTGCCAATAAAGTATATTTTGAAATAATAATCAGAATAGATCAAGCAGTTAATAATCAGAACACTTGGTTAAGGAAAAACACCAACACTAAAGGTATAACACGCAGCCTTCAAATAGATCAAGTAGCCCAGTGGCGCAGTGGTCTAAGCGATGGCCTCTGATCATTCGTCCGAAAGGGTTCCGGGCTCGAATCCCGGTGAGGCACGGATGCTAGTGTTTGTCTTTCGGCACTGGCTCTCAATGTGTTACTTGTTCAACACTGACTCTCTGTGTACATTGGTCATTTAGTATTCTGTAAAACCCATGTGTGCACAATATGTTACTTGATCAACATTGCCTAAGTGTCTATATCTGCATACATACATCATTTGGTATGCTGTAAACCATGTATGATTTGTACTTGCTGATGTGAAATATCTGTATCCTGTTTATGTCTGCCTGTTTGTCATGTCTCTGTACCACCAGGTTCAATAAATCTCTTTTAAACCTCCAATCAAAAAAAAAAAAAAAAAGAAAAAGATCAAACTTCAGTTAAACCAAGCCGCTTCCACGATTATAGCATTATAACAAACAACCACCATCTCCACACTTTTGCTGCTGCTGTTTAAGAATCCTATCCCCCGATGGCCCGGAGGAGCAGATAAATCGTTAAATTAATCGGAAACATAAGACTTCGTCGTTCTGGATAGTGTAGTGGTTAGCATACCCGGGCGCCATCTGGGAGACGCGGGCTCGAGTCTCGCCCCAGGACGATGAAATTTTCAAGTTTTCGGATATTATCTGACTTACCATCCTTGTCACATTTACACCAAAAATCGGATTGTCATCTTCAAAATTTGAATTGTACTCCAAATAGTATAACTATACTAATAATCCGAATTTCTTAGTGTAGAATCGAAAAAGTATTTGAAAGTAGTTTTATTTCTATTCTATACCAAGATATTCGGATAATTAGCATATTTATACTATTTGGAGAAAAATAAGCATTATCGGTTCAGGCAGGGATTCAACAATCAAAATCGGCAACCGCTCGGATTTTCCCAGTGTTTGTTCGCCGCACATCAGATGCTTCTATAGGCATCTCATGAAATATATGAAAAGCAAAAGCTACAGTCAGATGTAATATTTCCGACATTTTTCTGTGAAATCGTTTGAAAGCAAGCCTTTTTAGTGGTTCCCGTCCTTCAAAACCTCTCTAAAGCGCGCATTGTTTCATGTACTGTAAAAAGAAAAAATATCACGCAGATGGTGAGCAATTACGTTCTCCTGTTCTTGCTCTTGCCAGATAGCAAAAAAG
Organism: Macrothele yani; assembly: GCA_039090855.1. Lineage (NCBI taxonomy): Eukaryota > Metazoa > Arthropoda > Arachnida > Araneae > Macrothelidae > Macrothele > Macrothele yani. Next base: position 153,098,108 of record CM077001.1, on the reverse strand, counting down.
TGTTAAAATAATAAAAGCATCTTCGGCATATTAGAACTCTGCAATTGCAAATGTAAAAATGTTATGGTAGTTCATGCGCAGAGCCACAAAAAATATGTTTTCTTTTCTTTCCTATTTTCTTTCTTTTTTATTTCTTCTACAAATATAAATAAAGCAATACCTGGTTATACTCTGCGAAAATAATTTAGTTATATTCTTAGAATTTCGTGGTTTAAGGAAAAAAAAGTTTCCAATCATGTTTCTTCAGCATACGCATGAAATAATAAAAATACACTGTTACCTACTCTATTAGAACTCTCAATTTTTAGACTTAAATGAGAAAAGAAACTGGTTTGACAATCTAAAATAAACATTTTAGGTTCGCAAGGGAAATCTTAAAATTAAATTTCATACGATAGGATTATAAATAAAAAATCCCATAAGTCGTTTATGAACGACAAAGTAGATCCAAAATTCCTGACGTAGCGTTTTTCTATTTCAAAAGATTTGAACATGGGACGTAATGCATTTGTGACGTAATCAGAATGATTTAGATGAGGTGGCGTCACGCCAGAAGGTTTAAAAATTGGTCTTTGTTTCTATGACAACAAAGCAAAGTGGCACACACGTGCGCTGTACGCGATAAAATGGGACAAACGTTCTAACAAAGAAAATTATATTAAATGAAATCAAACTTCCCCGTCTATGTACGACATTTAATAAAATACGAAAGATATTTACAGTTAAAATACCCCCTAGCACTTTCGGGGTAGCATTTACCCCGTCATCAGGTTGAACAGAGGCAATGCAGTACTCCTTTATATAGTTGTGTAACGATACATTATGGGTATAAGTCATCAAACGTCACGTGGGTCGTGACCGTTGCCATTATAACATTGTAACGGGTACAATTTCACAAATTATTAGTTTAACATATCAATACAAGGATTTGTTACAAATACAAAGTTATGATCGATTTTATATATTGTTGGAATTGTTAATATATATTACTATAATTTAAAGTTCAGGTTGGTAATACGCTCTTTCCAAATTTTTGATATTTAATTGCAATAGATTTACCTAATTTTTATTATTCCGCTCATTTTATATATCCACGGTATTTTTTTTTTTTTTTTTTTTTTTGATTGGAGGTTTAACGATCACCGTGAGCAACTCAATGGGCTATAAGCAGTCGCCCGTCCCTAATTTCGGGTCACTGGTTCCAGGGAAGGGAGAGAGCCAGTGCCTTAAGACAAACACAACATCCATGCCTCACCGGGATTCGAACCCGGACCCCGTTCAGACGAATGATCAGAGGCCATCGCTTAGACCACTGCGCCACCGGGGCGGCCACGGTATTTGATCTTGGAAAAGACCAACCACCAACAAAATTTTATAGTTTACTTGGATTTGGAAATTACACTTTCTCAAACTGGGCCAGTTGGGGTCAACCTGTATGATAAAAGACGTTCTTTTAATTTTCAGGTACACTTCTTTGCTAACTGATTCTCAAATGTCTCCATTTCAGTTCACAGAAACTTCATTTTTTCTCAATTTTTCCGGTTTTTACGTATTTGTAGTACCTCTCATACTTTGATTTATAACTGTAAATTGTTTTTTGAACAATTAATTTCTAATCATTTTTTTTTTTTTTGATTGGAGGATTAACGACCACCGTGAGCAACTCAATGGGCTATAAGCAGTCGCCCGTCCCTAATTTAGGGTCACTGGTTCCAGGGAAGGGAGAGAGCCAGTGCCGTAAGACAAACACAACATCCATGCCTGACGGGGATTCGAACACGAACCCCTTACGGACGAATGATCAGAGGCCAGTGCCTTAGACCACTGCGCCACCGGGGCGGCCTAATCAATTTCCTTTACCTATTTTGAAGATGACAATCCGATTTTTGGCGTAAATGTGACAAGGATGGTAAGTCAGATAATATCCGAAAACTTGAAAATTTTCATCGTCCTGGAGCGGGACTCGAACCCGCGTCTCCCAGAAAACGCCTAGGTATGCTAACCACTGCACCACCCAGAACGACCAAGACCCGGGTTCGAGTCCCGCTCCAGGACGATGAAAATTTTCAAGTTTTCGGATATTATCTGACTTACCATCCTTGTCACATTTACGCCAAAAATCGGATTGTCATCTTCAAAATTTGTATTATATGGCGTAATCCCGTATTTCTTTCATGATTCCTTTACCTTTTATCAAAAAATATTTTTTACAATTACTCAAAAATCACAAACTTCATTCTGCTGACACATTTAATTACAGTACTCTTATTAACAATTGGTCTGACAATATTAAATAGTTAAAAACTCTAAGTACCACTCGGTAGATCACTTGTGGCGACAAAACCTTTTGATTTCTTCACACTAGCTTACACCTAGCCTATAAAAAGTAAACTACATTCTTCCATTTGGCAAACAGGTTTTGTTTAAACTGTATACCATTACTTCCTTATCAGCTTAACCTTTGCCCTTGTGCAACTTTGGCATTCTTGATTCTTTATCAGTGGTTCGTGGTGTTGGATGTTGCAGCGATCTTTGTGATTTCGCGTTACTTTTTGTGTTCGTTCTTGCTTTCTTCGGTTATTTTCGTTTCCGGCCTTCTTTGTCCAGGTAGGACTAATCATGATTGTACTTATTCTTTCTGGTATGTTGTCTTTATTTCTGTTCTTTTGGTCTTGTGGCTTTGGGAGCACGACCAAGGGAACATGTGCATTTTCACCGTCCCTTCCTTTTTTTTTTTTTTTTTTATTTATTTATTGGAGGTTTAACGACCTCCGTGAGCAACTCAATGGGCTATAAGCAGTCGCCCGTCCCTAATTTAGGGCCACTGGTTCCAGGGAAGGGAGAGAGCCAGTGCCGTAAGACAAACGCAACATTCATGCCTCACCAGGATTCGAAGTCGGACCCTTTTTGAACGAATGATCAGAGGCCATCGCTTAGACCACTGCGCCATTCGTTTCAGAAAAGCCACTTACAAAAAACGGGTGCTTCCCTGATGACGACCGTTTTAATTTGATTTGAGTGTCGTCTCGGTTCTTTGTTTGTTTTGTGTTTCACCTTTTAAAGTGAGGCGGCAGTGGTGTTGCTCTGCATTTGTTTCTTGTTTGTATTTTGGGCTCCATTCGGTACGTTAGCCGTGTAAGAGGTTCGAGTACTTTTGTGTTTTTGTGTGTTTTGGGGTTCAGGGCTTATTGCAAGTATGTGGGAATTGTTTGTTCCATTGTTGGTATGTATTGTGTGTTTCGTTTGGGTGTTTGTGGGTTTCCTTGGTCTGTTGTAATTATTATTTGCCTATATATATATCATCATCATCATCATTGTCAACCATTATCAATCCACTGCTGGACGAAGGTCTCCCCAAGTTTCCTCCACAACGGTCTGTCTTGTGCCAGTCTCCTCCATGTCACCCCTGCATACTTTCGAATTTCATCCACCCATCTCCCATGTGGTCTTCTTCTGGGTCTTTTCCTGTCCCTTGGAATCCAATCTAAAATTTCGGCTGTCCATCGATGATCTGTCCTTCTGGCAGTATGTCCAGCCCATTGCCATTTCAGGGATTTAACTCTGATCATGATGTCTTCCACTCTTGTCATTTTTCGGATCCACGAGTTCCTCTTCTTATCTCTCCTGGTTACACCAAGTATGCACCTCTCCATGCTTCTTTGAGTTGTCTGCAGCCTTTGTATGTCTCTTTTAGTTAAGGTCCACGTCTCTGCACCATATGTAAGCACTGGAAGGATGCATTGATCAAACACTTTTCTTTTAAGACATAATGGCATATTGCTCTTGAAAATTATGCTGTTTCTTCCAAAAGCTCTCCAGGCAAGTTTTGTACGCCGATTAATTTCTTCACCAATGTGACCCTCACTTGATATCTGCTGTCCAAGATAAACGTACGTGTCTGTTATCTCCAGCTTTTCTCCATCAATCGATAAATCTTCATTTCTTGTAAAAGCATTGAACATCACTTTTGTCTTCTGAAAGTTCATTTTTAATCCCACTTCTTTACTCTTGTCAGCAAGTTCCTGGATCATACTCTGCAGCTGTGATGGGGTAGTTGCAAAAATGACTACATCATCAGCAAAACGAAGGTGGGTTAGATAATCTCCATTAATCTTTATCCCCTTGTTTTCCCAGCTCAGCGACTGAAAAACACCCTCCAATGTGGCATTAAAGAGCTTCGGAGATATGGTGTCACCTTGTCTCACTCCCTTTCCAATTTTTACGTGTGTTGTATTTTCAAACAGCCGAATCTTTGCACTTGCATTTTCATAGATGTTATTAATAATATTAATGTATGCATCTTCAATACCGCAGGTTTTCAGAGCCATTGTAACTGCTGATGGTTTCACCGAATCAAAGGCTTTTTCATAATCGATAAAAGCCATGCACAATGGAAGTTCATATTCCCTCGCTCTTTCAATTAGTTCTCTCAGCACGTGGATATGATCTATTGTGCTGTAGCCACTCCTGAATCCAGCTTGTTCTCTCGGTTGAGCCATGTCCAGTGTTACCTTCAAGCGGTGTGAAAGAACTTTAGTGAAGATTTTATAAACTACTGATAGGAGGCTGATAGGTCTGTAGTTTCCGAGATCCTCAATGTCACCTTTCTTATGTAGCAGAATCATTGTAGCGGTGTTCCAATCCTCAGGAATCTTTCCTTCATTAAGGCATCGAGTGAAAATTTGGGCGAGTACTGTATCATCATCATCATCATTGTCAACCATTATCAATCCACTGCTGGACGAAGGTCTCCCCAAGTTTCCTCCACAACGGTCTGTCTTGTGCCAGTCTCCTCCATGTCACTCCCGCATATTTACGAATTTCATCCACCCATCTCCCATGTGGTCTTTTTCTGGGTCTTTTCCTGTCCCTTGGAATCCAATCTAAAATTTCGGCTGTCCATCTATGGTCTGTCCTTCTGGCAGTATGTCCAGCCCATTGCCATTTCAGGGATTTAACTCTGATCATGATGTCTTCCACTCTCGTCATTTTTCGTGTATATGTATATATATATATATATATATATATATATATATATATATATATATATATATATATATATATATATATTACAAAAAAAAAAAAAAAAACATTGTAATATATATATATATATATACATATACACGAAAAATGACGAGAGTGGAAGACATCATGATCAGAGTTAAATCCCTGAAATGGCAATGGGCTGGACATACTGCCAGAAGGACAGACCATAGATGGACAGCCGAAATTTTAGATTGGATTCCAAGGGACAGGAAAAGACCCAGAAAAAGACCACATGGGAGATGGGTGGATGAAATTCGTAAATATGCGGGAGTGACATGGAGGAGACTGGCACAAGACAGACCGTTGTGGAGGAAACTTGGGGAGACCTTCGTCCAGCAGTGGATTGATAATGGTTGACAATGATGATGATGATGATACATATACATATTCCTGAATTTCCAGGTTTCAGATGAATATGTCTACCTTTTGCTCACCGGGCCTGACCAAGAAAGTCAACGATAATAATAATACGGTCCTTATCTAATCTATTCCATGTGTAAAATTAATTTCTCGAATCCAGCATGTAGAAAGGGAGTTATCATTTAAGCTCATATGAAAAATTTCTTCCGAAGTCTTCCTTTGTTTTTTAAAGTGAGTAAAATAAATTCTGCAACATGTCAGATGCAGTAACATCAACTGGAATGATTTTGAACACATTCAAAGGAAGGGTATCATGCGTGTATTTTTTTTTTCTGGCTGTTGTCTGCTTGTGAAGTACTGTTTAATTGTTCCAAACTCTCGGCACAAAAGCTTTGCATGTAATTCGTCTTAAGTAAGGCATTCCACGAAGCAGCTACAGTCGACGCAATTGAAAGCAGTCAGCCTAATTGTGATTGCACAAAATGTTGCAACGCTTGATGACGTAATGGATCAAAAGTATCCGCTTCTGTGAGTGAGAATGGCATCATGCAGCTATGATGTAGTGCAAGTCACTTAGTAAGTGAATTGGATAATTGATTTTTGGCGCCGCCATTGCGATATAAGACATTCAGTTTTGCTATGTATTAGATAAACTAAACAAAGTTTAAACAAAGCTACAAAACAGAAAAAATGCAAGATAACGAGAAACTTTCAAAAATCGGGAATGAAGTTGTATCTTCCTTCTACATAAGACGTATAAGATAACTACTGTATCTTATTTATCACAATAACAAGGACAAGCCGCCAACGGTAACTCAGGTACAGTTGGCAAATTTTGAGCGAAGCTATTGCAAAATCTAGACTCATTAAGGCGTCTATTATAACAAATTCTAAAAAACGAACGCGTAAAATGTATGACTTCCAGAACAAAAGTACGAAACATTCTAAAAAAGAAATGCTTAAAATTTATCATGAACTACTTTCCTTCACGCCTTCACATTGGCTGTGATCAGGTTGCCTGTAATCAAAGCGGAAAGACACACTCAGATCGGGAACTACGATTTTCATTTTGCATCGCGAAAGACACACACACACACACACACACACATACATACACAAACTTTCTTTTATTATTATAGATTAAGCAAGTGTTGAGGGAAAAGACATTCTTTCCATTTCTTCGTTTTTCAATTCAAACGATTTTTTTTTAAATTAATGTTTGTGAGCCGACTTTCTTGAAACGGTTCAAGTAAAAGGCCATCTAGTTTTAATTGAAATTCCTCAATGACACGGAATTTCGGGAATCGGAACGTCAAAGCCTGACCATGGACGACGTCCGATCGCATTCCCAAACTCACGGTGATCGGATGTGTCACCTAGTAGCTATACCTGAACAACTAATTGTTCCGAGTCTCGTATAGAGACCGCATTTTTTCAATTATTATCAAAATTGTTCAGCTTTTTAATGGTCATTATTTTATACGACTCAACCAATCACCATGATACCAACCCTATGTCACTCATCATGTCCTTCCCTCCTCTGTGGCAAGTGTTACCGCGATCGGCTGAAGATCTTTGGAGAAGATAGGTAACAAACGACCTCTTCTCAAAACTCGGAAAAACCCCTAAAAATGCAAGTTTTTGGACGGTTATTCCTCAATGGCAAGGAATTTCGGGAATCGAAAGGTGTCAAAACTTGACCATGGACGATGTCCAATCGCAAGCAGAAAATTCCGGTGATCGGATATCATCTCGCACCTATGCCCGAACAACTAATTATCTCGAGTCTCGTAAAGAGCGTTCGGCCTTGTTTCGCTCAAATAAGATACCGTAGTTATCTTATACATCAGTTTCGGTCATTTCATTATATGCGAATATCACTGCGTAAAAGTACACAATTAATGATCCACTTTCTTCGAAATGATGGCCGCGCGGAAGGAAAAGGGGAAAGTAAGAATAAATGGGTAAAAGCTTTATTTAAGGCCAACAGAAAATATAAAATACAGGCTTAAAAGTTAGGGGTTATTGTGATTTCAGCATGAAGTGACGGAAAAATCAGCAGATGCAAGTCTGTGATGAAAGGTCAACTTCTCAGCCGCTTATATCAGCAAAAAGAAAGGGATCAGAGTATAAAAAAATCAAAATTAGTAAATCAGTTATTAAAAATTAGCTATTAAAATTAGTTTATTAAAAATTGATCGAAATTAGCAGTACTGCCGAATTTGCACACTTGACCGAAGCACAAAGCAAACCGGTTATAAGTATCGCGCTTGATAAGCTGTTATTTTTCATTAAGAAGTTGCAGCTGAAGGTGTGTTTCAGTTAAACGACGTCCCAGCAACGGGATTTACCAGAATGGAAAGTTCGGGGAGCAATCGGAAGGCTGAAAGCTGTCTAGACACAGAAGATAATAGTAACAGAGGAGGGTTACAGTATCTCAACGTTTCATCAGTACACTGCGGGGGAGTTTCCAGGAGGCTGGAGCAGTACGAACAACAAACCATGGTCGTCCAATATCAAGAGCAGAAGAACACAGGTATTTAAGTTTACTGGCTCGTAGAAACCACCGCCAACGGAATACAGTTGTTGTGCAACACCTTTCTACTGTAGCCGCAGTAAACTTCCTATCAACACAGATCATGTGCAATTGGGTCTACCAAAGAGGACTGTATGCCTGGCAATTAATAGTGTGCGCACCTTTCTCTCCACTTTACCACATAGCTCGAACAGAGTAAGCAAAATACTTTCGCAGTTGTGACCGTGAACAGTGGAGCTCCGTTCTTCTCAGAATGAGTCGGGTTCGGCCTGCCTGCAGTCCGGAAATCGTCGCATCATTCTCTAACGTAAACGAGTAGCGCGAAGTAATCCAGCTTTCATGCAGAAAATACAAGTGCGGATCGAAAAGTTAGTTACACTGTTGAATAAAAAACAAACAAAGAGATATACTCAGGGGATGGATGTCGATGAGCCATTACATGATGACCACACCCAGTCCAGAGAAATGATCGCGCCTGGAGACCGAACGGTGGCGCGGGAGAAGTTCACAGAGCAGTATATATACAACCCTAGAACCGGCTTTCGGTTAGTAGAGTGTTCAGAATCGGAATGGGAAAAGCTGCCAATTTATCGGAGTTTGATGACGGACAAATTGTGATGGCATGAGATATGATCTAGGAAATAGAGCGGAATGTGGGTTGTTCACGTGCCGCTGTAGTGAGTACGTATCAAAAGTGGTGCACAGATGGCCAAATGACGAACCATCGTCCAGCTGTGTGTCCTCCGCAGCTCATTGATGCTAAAAAGTCTCATAGATGAGACTGTCGCGCATTGTTCACAACGACCGCATGGTCACAGTGCGACAAATCACCCGCAGCTACAACAGTGGTGATCTGGGCAATGTGTCAAAGCACACAGTTTATCGCAGCCTTCTACGCATGGGCCTGCGTAGCCGAAGACCCAGCCGGGTACCCATACTCACTGCTCGTCACTGTGAACAAAGCGTGAAATGAGACCAAGATCGTCGAGATTGGCCCGTGGATGATTGGAAGAAAGAGGTCTGGTCTGACGAATCAAGATTCCCAGTGAATCACGTAGACGACCGACTGCGGATACGCCGATTACCAACGGAGGCTATGGCACCTGGATGCACTGTTGGGCGGAAACAGTCCGCTGGTGGCGGCGGTGTTGTGCTGTGGACGATGTTTTCTTGGGACACTTTAGGCCACATTATACAAATGGCACAATCCCTGACAGCTGTGAGGTATCTGAACATCGTTGCTGATCAAGTTCACCCATTCATGGCAACTGTGTTCCCTGCTAGTGATAGCCATTACCAACAGAATAATGTGACATGCCACACTGCCAGAATCATCAAGGAGCCGTTCGAAGAACATGATGGTGACTTTCTGTTACTGCCCTGGTTTCCAAATTCACCTGACATGAACCCAACCGAACATTTGTGGTTCACTTGGAAAAGCGGATTCGCGCTAAATCACCGCTAACCCGAAATGTACGGGGAGCTGGAGAACCTGCTGTTGATATTATGGTACCAGATACTCCGGGATACATATCGCCACCTCATCGAGTCGATGCCATGCCGAATGGCACCTGTTTTGCGGGCTAAAGGGGGTCCTGCAGCTTATTAGGTAGATGATCATAATGTAATGCCTTATCAGTGCATGTTGGTTTAATGGTACAACATTTATTCATTTTTCGACATAGTCGCCTAAGGACTGTAAACATTTATCGGAACATGGGATTAACTTTTCCATACCCGTACAGGAAAAGCCTCTCCCGGTTTGGTGCAACTAGTTAAGGACCGCAGTTTTCACAGCCTCGTCTGTTTGGAATCGTTGTCCACTAAGGTCTTGTTTCATTTTACCGAACAAATGGTAGTTGCACGGAGATACGTCGGGGATGTACGGTGAATGTTTGCACACCTCCCACTAGAAAGACTGCAGCAATTCCTTTGTTTTTCGTGATGTATGGGGTGTGGCGTTGTCGTTCAGCAGAATGACACCTTCTCTGAACTTACCTCGTCATCTGTCCTTAATTGCCTTTCGAAAATTTCGTAGTATTTGGCAATATGAGTCAGCATTGATACTCGGTAAATGCATACTGTTATTTCCGCCTAATTTATAGACACAAATGTAAAATAAGTAACTTTACAAATTTTGAAAATGACAAATCTATCAAAATTTGTATTGTATGGTGTAATCCCGTATTCCATTCATGCTAAGTAACTTTGTCTTCTCTGTAATAATACAGCGGAGAAATTTGGCTTGAACTATAGTTCATTCATCGAAATAAGAACGACGGGTATGATAGATTTGTTTTGCTCCGAGGGGTGAAAACATTTTCTTTTCTAATCTAAATAATAATTCGACCTTTCCCGCTCGTCTGCTGGCCCCTAAGGGTGGGAGAAGGCAAGATTCGAGCATCTGGATTTCTTCTCAGCGAAGCTCAGTTTCGTGGGGAACGGGAAGGATAGACACTCGAGTAAAAAATGATTACCTCTCTTGAGAGCAATTGGAATGGGATATAACAAATGACTAGAGCACCCCCGCATTCCTCGCAAGAGCGATAAAGTCTAATGCGCATGTGGTCATATGTAGGTGAATAACAAAGCGCCATCTGGAATGTGATTGCAGACAGACCGTGTGTGTTTGGGAGCGAAGTAGACAATACGTCAGAGCTGCCGACGGGAGGTGTTTTAGTTCAGTAACTGCGTAAGATGTGTGCAGGAGGCAGTTGGTAATGGCACGTCAACTGGATTCTTACTCTAAATTGGAAGTGCGAGGAACCATTCGATTTTTGTGGGCGAAGAGCCTCAATCGCATTGACATCCATCGTGAAATCTGTGCTGTATACGAGGGAAATGCCATGCCTCGCCGGGCCATTGTAAAGTGGTGCCAAAAATTTTAAAAAAGGGTTGCACAAATTTAACGGACGAATACAGCGAAGGCGGACCATCAATATCCAGCACGTCGGAGTATGTTACGTCCGAAGTACTATTTTCTTTTACTGTGAAGGTTTTGCTTACACCGAATTTCTGCCAATTGTTCGGCAAATGAAACAGAACCTTAGTGGACAACTATTCCAAACCGTTGAGGCTGTGAAAACTGCGGTCCTTAAATGGTTGCACTAAACTGGAGGAGACTTTTTCTGTACAGGAATGGAAAAGTTAATCACACGTTCCGATGAATGTTTACAGTCCTTAGGTGTCTAAAATGAACACATGTTGTACCTTTAAACCAACATACATCCCTTGAGTATATGTCTTTATTTTTATTTTTTTATTCAACAGTATAAGACTTTGAAGAGGCAAAGAAGAACTATCGGGATTCTATTCCAGAGCTATTCTAGAAGTTTTCCTAGAACTTAAAACTTTTCCCTAGAACTTTCAACTGAACTTCCTAGAACTTTTTCCTAGATCTTCAACTGAACTATCTGAACATCCTAGAACATTTTTCTAGAACTTCTACTGAATTATCTGAACATCCTAGAACTTTAACTGAAACTCCTAGAATTTTAACTGAACTTCCTAGAATTTTTCTTAGAACTTTTAACTGAACTATCGAGAAACTATTCTAGAATTTTTTCTAGAACTATTTAAGAATTTGAAGAGGAGAAACTGCGTCCTTAACATGTTGCACCAAACCGGAGGAGACTTTTTCTGTACAGGAATGTAAAAGTTAATCACACATTCCGATAAATACTATTTACAGTATTCCGATAAATACTATTTACAGTACTTAGGCGACTATGTCGAAAATTGAATAAATGTTGTACCTTTAAACCAACATACATCCCTTGAGTATATTTCTTTATTTGATTTTTTTTATTCAATAGTGTAAGACTTTGAAGAGGTATAACTGAACTATCGGGAAACTGTTCTAGAACTATTCCAGAATTTTTACTAGAACTCAAAACCTTTTCCTAGAGCTTTTCCTGAACTTCCTGGAACCTCTTCCTATATAGAACTTTTAACTGAATTTCCTAGGACTTTAACTGAACTATGTGAACATCCTATTAGAACCTTTTTCTAGAACTTTAACTAAACTATCTGTACATCCTAAAACCTTTTCTTAGAACTTTAACTGAACTATCTGAACATCCTAGAACCTCTTCCTATAACTTTTACTGAACTATCTGGACATCCTAGAACCTTAACTGAAATTCCTAGAACTTTAACTGTATTTCCTAGAACTTTTCCCTAGAACTTCCTAGAACATTTTCCTATAACTTTTACTGAACTTCTTGAATTTTTCCTAGAGCTTTTAACTGAACTATCGGGAAACTATTCCAGAACTATTCTAGAATTTTTTCTGGAACTATTTAACTTTGAAGAGGCAAACTGCGTCCTTAACGTGTTACACCAAACTGGAGGAGACTTTTTCTGTACAGATATGGAAAAGTTAATCACACGTTCCGGTAAATGTTTACAGTCCTTAGGCGACTATGTCGAAAATTGAATAAATGTTGTACCTTTAAATCAACGTCCCCTGAGTATATCTCTTTATTTGATATTTTTATTCAACAGTGTAACTAACTTTTTGATCCGCCCTCGTGATATCCTGGAACGCGAACCCCACTTTTGTTTTAGAGCTCAAGGAATGTAACAGTAGGATAAAACGGGCTGTACTTCCGAAGTGCTGCGGGTCGCCGGGTCTATTTGTATTTCCGATCATGTGTCACTGCGCGATATAAATAGTTCCTCACACTGTAAAAAATAAGTGGTGTAAATTCACGGAAAATTTCTGAAAATAACGTGCAGCGAAGTTGCCGGTAGGTATCCGTCTTTTTCAGAAATTTCCGTTTTTAAAAGTGCCCGTTTATTTTAACTTCCGTATTTTCACAAATTTTTCGTAGACAGAAATTCCGTTTATTTCAGAAAAGTCCATTTCAGGTTTTTCCGTATTTAAAATGAAATTCCGCAAAATCGACGACCCTGTACTTTTTAGCCTTTACCCCAGAGGTCAGGATCGAACCCTCAACGTTTGAGCTGGTTCAAGAGGTAACTAACTCCCTTTAACAACTCAGCCACAAACGCTCGGCACTTTGCTTAACGTACATCGTTAAACTTCCGCGAAGATGGATTTTTTTTTTTTTTTTTTGTCATTAGTGCGTGTGATTTTGTCTTTTTATTTTCTGTTGGAGCCTATTATTTTTCTGAATAGGCTTGTAATATTTTTTTTTTTTTTTCTGTAGGAGGACTTTTCACAAATTAAGCATTTTTCATCCTGAGTTTTCGAAGCAACAAAATGCTTTGCAACTTGACTTTTTTAAACTGACAATGACTTTCAGTTATCTTTAAAAAAGGTGAAGTGTACTTTTTTTATAGTATTACTTCACACACACACAAAAAAGAAAAAAAAAAAAACCTAAATATAAAATTTGCTCTTGATAGCTATAATAGTTTTTGTCTTAAGTTGTCCAAAGACTGATACATAGACATCGCATAACCATCTATACAATGAGTTAAGTACCATGTTTCTTAGAGTAACACAATGCGTATACACTGAAAAGCAATTGAATTAGAGATACCTGTCTAGTAACGTGTAGCACCACCTTCCGCCCTGATGACGGCGGCGATTCGTCTCGGCATGGACTCGACAAGACACCGGAAGCGCTGGGAAGCCATACGGATCCACGACCCCTGAACAAGCTCCCACAGTTCACGAAGATTTGATGGACGGGAGTCAGAGCCTCGAACATCTCTCTTGATCACATCCCAGATGTGCTCGATGGGACTGCGGTCAGGTGACCTAGCTGGCCAAGGAAGCGAGGTCACGTCGGTGGAGTGTTCACCCAACCATTCGGAAACAATTCGGGAGCGATGGCATGGTGCATTGTCTTGTTGCAGGATGATTTCTCCAGTGGGACGTTGAAGACGCGCAAACGGGAGCAAATGGTCGTCCAAAATATCTCGGTAACGTTGACCTGTGAGGACGATGTCACACGTACCAGGGGTCCCATTTCAGTCCACGTAAACAGTCCCCAGACGAGAATGCCACCCCAACTAGCTTGAAGAGTACCCTTCTGGCAAGAAGGATCCATCGCTTCATGTGGTTTGCACCGTACTCGTATCCTGCCATCCGCATGTACCAACGTGAATCTCTACTCATCAGTCCAGGCAACATTTTTCATCATGTCTAGGGTCCAGTGGCGATGTTCCCGCCCCCATGCTAATCTTTGCACCCTGTTATGTGCGGTCAGCAGCGGTACCCTCGTGGGACGATGGCTTCTGTACCCCATAGCGAGGAGATGGTTCTGGATGGTGTGGCTGCTTACACGTCTTTGGGCACCAGCGTTAAATTGCCGAGTGATTTCTTGCACTGTGGCCTGTCTATTCGCTGTTACAATGCGAGCTAGCCGACGATGACCCCGCTCATCCACTCGCTGTTCTCCACGACAGTTGGCCCTTGCAGGAATGGTTTTACTGGATTCGATGTACTCATGGTGCACCCGTGACACAGTGGCTCGTGAAAATCCCAGTGCCTGCACGACTTCCGAGATGGAGTGACCTATTCGTTGGGCCCCGACAATTTGCCCACGATCAAATGCGCTTAGATCCTTCGTCTTACCCATACTGCGTCTGACTCTTACTGATTCCCGTCGCATCACTCCTTATATTGTCGGATCGCTGCATACGTCATGTCGTTTCCGTTTACAGGGCCACCCACAGCGCCACATTTGCATAGCACCAGCTGTCTCTAATTCAATTGCTCTTCAGTGTATATACTGTATTAAATAGCTGGTGCGCAAAATAGGGGAGAGGAGAAGAAATATCTTGTGCCACAATAAAACAAATTCATGCGATATGCTATCCCCAATATCCGATATCGCTACGGAACTTCAAAATTCCACCGAACGATTGAAATTTAAAAAGGTAATCAAACCTCAAGTATTCTCATGAATCGCTTCTATTATCGGTAATTTCTCGTCACGCGGATACGGAAAAAGTAAGAACGTAGATTTCCCGTTAATATACAAAAGGAATTGCGGAAAGGTTTCTGAAAATTTAGAATTTTCCGTTAACACGTCTGTAAAACGATAATTTACCGTCAATATAAGAAAGGAACTACGGAAAGGTTTCTGAAAATCCAGAATTTTCCTGTGTTACGAAAAATCCGTGAAATTCAGGTTTCTTTCCGTCGTTTCACGGAAAAGGTTGTATCAGAAATATGCTTCGTTAATTCACGAAAGGAATGGCGGAAAGTTGCCCGGGAATTTCAGAATTGTTTTTGCAATGCAACGAAATGCAAAAGAACGCGTGCCTCCGTGCGAGTAGAATAATACCAGAATTTCGGAAAGTCAAATAGCGTTCCTGCTCTGTTTAGATGGTCTTTAACGTGCAGTTGAACTCATTTTCTAAACTCGCTTGCGTTTAGGAGACAATTTGATGTCATATTTTCGTAAAGCGAACAGCGTTACCCAATAGCGTTCTTCGTTGGTTTGAAGGGCCCCTACTATGCAGTTCAATGAATTGATAAATACACCCAGTAGACAGAACATTAGAGATACGGGTGATGGGCAGTTGGCATGGGCATCCCACGCGCAGAGTGGAACCGACCCAACCCGAATGCAGACGATAAATAGGCGGGCAGCAGGGCTTCCCAACAATATGGGTCGCGGGTAGCCTAGTGGTCAACGTTCGTGGTTGCCACAGAAAAGACCTCGAGTTCGATCCCAGCCAGGTACGAACGCTCGAAGCACTAAATATCCGCCGTGCATCAGATGGGCACGTTAAGCCGTCGAGACCCGGGCACTGCCCCCCGCCGGTAATAAATAAGGGCGTCTTCCTCCCCCTTTCTACCTCGCTTCCGTGTCACTTTCCTATTCGGCACTCTAGCCCAAATCTCACAGCTTCCTATTTCTAAGGGTTGTTTAAGACCTGAGGTCAAACACTCCCTTCCTAAAATCCTCTACATGTGATCTGATCTGATCTGATCTCCCCAACAATGTATTGCAATCGACTAACATGGGTGAACGTGGTTATCTGAGGGACTTTGATCGTGAACGCATTGTCGGCGCAAGACAGACTGTCTCCTTTCCTTGAAAAAGCCATCTGGTTGATGTGCGAAACCTTGGAAACTTTATTTTCTATTCTACGCCAAGAAATTCGGATTCCTAGTATGGTTATACTATTTTTAGTAATCATGAAGTAAATACAGGATTACACCATATAATACAAATTTTGAAGATGACAATCCGATTTTTGGTGTAAATGTGACAAGGATGGTAAGTCAGATAATATCGGAATATTTGAAAATTTCATCGTCATGGAGCGGGACTTGAACCTGTGATGGTGATATTCAAATTAATCGGAAACTTGAAACTTGATCGTTCTGGGTGGTGTAGTGGTTAGCATACCCGGACGCTATCTGGGAGACGCCGGTTCAAGTTCCGTTCCAGAACGATGAAATTTCCAATTTCTTGAATATTATCTGACTTACCGTCCTTGTCACATTTACACCAAAAATCGGACTGTCATCTTCAAAATTTATATTTTTAGTATTGTTGGTGTATAGCTCCTTATTATTGATGAACATTATGAAGTTGAATAACGCGCATTTATATTTAAAGTAAACGAATATTAATCAATCATGATCAAATTGCCATTTGTAATGTTTTGGAAAGCCAAAAAAAAAAAAAACTGTTTTTGCCTGCAAAGCCTCAATAATTTCTTTGTTTCGAAAGAACCTTTTTGTAAAGGAAACCTGGAGAAAACTGCAATTTTTGTCGGTTCGCTTAGTTTCCTTTATAATTGGTTTCACTGAACCGAGATACATTTAGAAAAAAAAAATTCTTATTCCCAGTAAAGATAATTTTCTTCCCTTGTTTCTCAATTTATTAATTTTTGAGAGAACGATTGCAAATACAACACACACGACCAAAGGAAAACGAAATTAAATTAATTGTCAAATATTTGAACGTTTTGCAAATGTGGAAACGAATAGAAATCTTCAGCCTTCGATAAGAAGATAAAAAAAAACTTCAACTGGGAATTGCCCTTTGCAACTATAGAGTGTTTTTTTTTTTTTTTTTTCCCTGTGCTGCCCCCAGTCCTTACTACCGTTAGAAAATAAAAATGAAAATAAAGAAAAGAAATGGGACTTGTGAACACCGCCTTCACCGCATGGAAGTTGCTTGAATGGATCTGTGTCCGTCTTTCCCCCGTTATCGGCCTCCCTATTGGGAATTGCTTCCGGTGGAAATTCGGCATCTTTGGCGTGGAGGAACTCTCGTTCATCCAGAATTCTGGACCTAACTGCGTGCGCGCGCGCGCGTGTGTGTGTGTGTGTGTCTGTGTGTGCGGAAAGAAGATCAGTTCTATTTTTAGCGCCATAGAGCAGATACCCGCTGAGGATGAAAAAGGGGAAAAGGGGGAAAGAAAAATACACGTTTGTTTGCGCCATTTTGTGCACCGTCGTCACGTGAATGCCGGCTATTCGCCATTGGCTGTGCATAATCAGCCGCTCCCCCTTCATCCGGTAGCATCACCTGAGACCGATCGATACCCAGTCACGTGTGCCCCAGAATCAGGGCTACAAGGAGCTATTTTTAGAAAGGTCGAGCCTTACGAGAGGTTATAGGTCAAAAGAACATCTCTTTCATGAAGACAGGATTGCCTTTGTTTGGTGTCTTTGCTCGAATTCTGAATGGTTCGTGCGCGCTGTCTCTAATGCTGCGGTTTATCCCGCATTCCCGACGATTTTTCCTCCGAACTGGGAAACTAATAAGTAAATGCAGGCATGCATGCATACTCATATGGAAGTTTTTAGTGGACCATGGTTTTACGACTTCATTTAAGTACCAAAACAGTGGAACACTACGTTTAGCAGAAAATAAGAAGCAAATTCGTTTCCAGAATAATTTCCGAATAATCTAGCAGAAGAATGCGACCTTTAATTATAATTATATCTTTACAGATGACATTAGTCATTGTCTTGTCCGTTTTTCGACATTATGACCCGGCTCCAGAAGTCGGTCTGCAAAATTTCTTTTCGTGCCGTTAAAAGGTCAGCTTAAATTATCTATGCATTTTTCAGCTGTCCGTATGTGCAAGTTTCCCCATTAGTTTGGCATTAATGTATATTTGTATTTGTTAAGATTCCTCTTTCTTGAAGAAGAAGAATGTGGTGGACTTGTGTCCCTTTAAACCAAGGAAGGCCCTAGATACTACTTCTGTTGCAGCGAGCGTGCACCTTTGCCTGTATTGGAGGTTGCGTGATAAAATCCGAGTGAAAAAGAGAATTGGATTTCAAAATAATCGGGTAGATGGAAGAGAGTTTGGGAGCCGGTGTAGAAATTATTAACTTAAGGAATTTATAAACACTGCGGCACTCATACACAGATAGTCGGCTGGGTGAAACACAACGCCCGTCCTCGAATAGCCAGCCTGTGTCTTCTCTATTACTGGAAAGACATAGTTTTTGAAATTCGAGCGACTCCACTTGTTATTCTCAATATTATTGCTAGTCCACACATAGAGCCGGCGCTGAGAGCCCTGTAATACTTCACAGGGGCCTGAAACCCCACCAATCGTATATGAAGCCCTCCCCCGTAATCTTACAATAATCTCCAAATCAGTTTTCCGTTAAAAAATTAATTTCTAAACCTTTAACTTTCAATGAGTTTTTTTTTTTTTTTTTTTGTCTTTTGATTGGAGGTTTAACGGCCACCGTGAGCAACACAATGGGCTATAAGCAGTCGCCCGTCCCTAATTTAGGGTCACTGGTTCCAGGGAAGGGAGAATGCCAGTGCCGTAAGACAAACACAACATCCGTGCCTCACCGGGATTTAAAAACGGACCCCTTTCGGACGAATGATCAGAAGCCATCGCTTAGACCACTGCGCCACCTGGGGCGGCTTACTGAGTTTGGATTTTTATTATTATTACGTATTTATTATTGTTGTTGTTGTTTTTTTAAATCAATAATCAATCATCAAGAATAAATAAAGAAGAAAAGCGTCAATGGCAAGTTTACATTTGACCATTATATGCCACCTAAGGGTGCGTAAGGAGCGACCTCTTAGTTAAGGACACGTCACGAGGATAGTCGGATGTGTAATGCTGCTTGTATATTTGTTTCCTTTTTAGCAATATTCCCTCTAAGCAGCCATGGGGAATGCGCGCCTGACCCAATGAGCTGGGCAGGCATCAAAACCACTTGGGCAAAGAATTTTATTTTCTCAGCTTCTCTTACTAAAGCAGTAGAAGTTGGAACTTGGATTGGAACCCTTATTTTTTTTCTAATTCCCCCATTTTTATCACAGTTCTTTCCGAAATTGATTTTAAATAAAAACATTATAATATTAAAAACATTTATCACTTTTTATAAATAAATTTTTATTTTATAAAAAGTGAGAAGCTCAAACTTACTTCTAGAATAAAAACACTGGAAATTAGGAAAAGCGTGTTTACGCATAATACACAGTTTCTTTGCATATCAAAATAATAAAAAGAATAAGAAACAAAATAACAACTAAATGCAGAATAATTAGTTCAAATAGAAGAAGTGCAAAATCGGTCTGATCTGACAGTCCTTTCAAGGAATAAATCACCTCTCAGCTTAGAGGGAACATTGCTTAGAAGGAGCAAACGGCATTTAAGAAAAGTGTTGTTTAGACTTTCGAGAGCCCGAATTTTGTTTCTTTATTATTATTTTTGCAGGTTATTGATTTTCGATTTATGAAAATTAATTAGGGATTTGTGAATTTTAGTCTAAAATGCTTACTGCGCGGAGAAAGTTAAATCGCTGCGCGGGAAAGTTGCTTTCTAGCCAACGGATCTAAGAGTTGGTAAAACTGAATGCACCCGGTAGACGTGGACATAAACTGGACGCTCAGAGAACTGGGATTTCGTACGCTAAATTTGATGGAACACAGGGGTGGATCTAGAAGTATACTCTACGGGTGGCAGTTTTTCGGGTGCAAAAAGTGAGGCATATGTACAATATATATATGGTCCTTGATAAAGCCAAGGCTCAGTATTCTCGACACCTTCTACATTCAGTTGTTTTATTTTATTTTTTTATCTTTTCTCCTTTTACTCACACAGGTAGATACATAACCTTTTCTATGTTGTATTAGGTGTGAGTCAAAATTATATATGTATTTTTTTGCTTAGGTATCTTCTTTATAGAATGTGTATTCTGAATTTTCAAAACTGCTGCGTTGCGCGTTTTGATTTTCAGGTTATTTTGCACCCTTCGTTTTAAATTCTAAAATTTTTTCCTTAGTCTTCAGTTTTGCTCTTAAGTATATATATATATATATATATATATATATATGATGACATAGTCATTTTTGCAACTACCCCATCAGAGCTGCAGAGTATGATCCAGGAACTTGCTGACAAGAGTAAAGAAGTGGGATTAAAAATGAACTTTCAGAAGACAAAAGTGATGTTCAATGCTTTTACAAGAAATGAAGATTTATCGATTGATGGAGAAAAGCTGGAGATAACAGACACGTACGTTTATCTTGGACACCAGATATCAAGTGAGGGTCACATTGATGAATAAATTAATCGGCGTACAAAACTTGCCTGGAGAGCTTTTGGAAGAAGCAGCATAATTTTCAAGAGCAATATGCCATTATGTCTTAAAAGAAAAGTGTTTGATCAATGCATCCTTCCAGTGCTTACGTATGGTGCAGAGACGTGGACCTTAACTAAAAGAGACATACAAAGGCTGCAGACAACTCAAAGCAGCATGGAGAGGTGCATGCTTGGTGTAACCAGGAGAGATAAGAAGAGGAACTCGTGTATCAGAAAAATGACAAGAGTAGAAGACATCATGATAAGAGTTAAATCCCTGAAATGGCAATGGGCTGGACATACTGCTAGAAGGACAGACCATCGATGGACAGCCGAAATTTTAGATAGGATTCTAAGGGACAGGAAAAGACCCAGAAGAAGACCACATGGGAGATGGGTGGATGAAATTCGAAAGTATGTGGGAGTAACATGGAGGAGACTGGCACAAGACAGACCGTTGTGGAGGAAACTTGGGGAGACCTTCGTCCAGCAGTGGATTGATAATGGTTGACAATGATGATGATGATGATATATAATAATGTTAGCAGCAGGAGATGCCGAAAATTACCCCGTATTAGCCACGCTGCCTCCCTCCCAGCCCATTCCACCGAAGTGGGGATTGACTTCGGAGTGGGTGGAACAACGGGAAACGCCCGTGACGCGTGAGGGAGCAGGAAAAATAAGAAAAAATAAGTTCTAAAATGACCATCTGAGAGGAAGCAGCGGGGACATTTCTGCGAATTTTCTCTATGACCCAATTAAGATACGTACGTAGATCAGATTGTTATTCACAGTTTCTCCCACCTACTCTGATTTCAGTACCAAGCTCTGCCTTACCCTGTTTCGAGACGTTACAGATGCTAGACAATATGACAATAGCAAAGAATATCCCTATGTTTTTTACCCCCGGTGTCCCTGTTTTCCCTTTATCTTTTGCTCTCTCTCTATATATATATTCTATTCCCTTCTTTTTCTTTTTTTACTGAACCTAAATCAATGTAATAAGTATTTTAAATCCTTCGTACTAAGTTTAATTGTTAATTTTTTTAGAAAAACTGAAAACAAAATATGCGAAGTTAATCATTTACGATCTTCGTTACTTTAAACGTAAAAACTTCGTTAGGGTTTAGGGAAGGGGGTGATCCCCCAAATTGTCCTCCGTTGGATCCGCTGATCCGCCACTAATGTAACAGGGTTAAGTTCTTGCCCTGTGGTGGATGGGTCTCTCTCTCTCTATTGATTTGAATTCCCTGTAACAATGGCTCAGTACTCTTCACGGAAGAAAAGCTCTGTTTTCGAAAGCATGGCACTCCATTACGTCCCTACCTCAACAAACCAGACCACACAGCCAGCACGTCGACAACACGTGGGATCCACTATGCACTCTGTCCCTTGTTCAAATTACAAGAGCTATAAACTAAAAGTTTGGCATTCATACTGTCTACATACGGAATTCGTTCTAAAAAAGGCCATAAATAAAAATTCTCCTAAACACAAGAAAGTTGAGCCCACTGCGTCATTGTGCTGATCAACTTCAGCACTTCTCAATAGTCCTCACTGCAACAAAGAAGACATGAGTCAAATCGACATTGTCCTCACTGATCATCTGCAGCATTTCTCAATAGTCCTCACTGCAACAAAGAAGACATGAGTCAAATCGACAATGTCCTCGCTTATCATCTGCAGCACTTCTAAATAGTCCTCACTGCAACAAGGAAGACATGAGTCAAATCGACATTGTCCTCATTGTCCTCACTGATCATCTGCAGCACTTCTCAATAGTCCTCACTGCAACAAAGAAGACATGAGTCAAATCGACAATGTCCTCGCTTATCATCTGCAGCACTTCTAAATAGTCCTCACTGCAACAAAGAAGACATGAGTCAAATCGACATTGTCCTCATTGTCCTCACTGATCATCTGCAGCATTTCTCAATAGTCCTCGCTGCAACAAAGAAGACATGAGTCAAATCTACAATGTCCTCGCTTATCATCTGCAGCACTTCTCAATAGTCCTCACTGCAACAAAGAAGACATGAGTCAAATCGACATTGTCCTCACTGATCATCTGCAGCACTCAATAGTCCTCACTGCAACAAAGAAGACATGAGTCAAATCGACATTGTCCTCATTGTCCTCACTGATTATCTGCAGCACTTCTCACTGCAACAAAGAAAACATGAGTCAAATCGACATTGTCCTCACTGATCATCTGCAGCGCTTCTCAATAGTCCTCACTGCAACAAAGCGAATGGGGGCTGAGTGCATTTTCTCAAAAAAAAAGCCGAAGATGGGTGTAGGGGCGAGAAATTACGCCCCTATATAAATTGTGTGATGGACTTTTAAATCCCATCGATCATTCCGGATACTAACATTTCTGAATAAATATTTCCATGTGTATTATTTGGAAACGAGTGTAACACGTGGTAATGCACCAGACTAGGTGACATTTTGAGGTGCCTGTTTGACAGGTCTATTGTATTCACAGAAGGCACAGCTATTGTTCCTGGCCAGAGGGATATGTAAGCTACAGGGCACCGTGAGGTGGAGGTCAACGAAGGGATTAGGTGAAGGTCACCGGCAGAAGACACGTGTCAGGAGAGAAAGGTAGTATGGGGGCACCGAGAAGAGCGGGAGGGTCGCCTGCTCTTGGAGGGCTTCGACTAGGGAGAGAGAGGGAGCCTCAGGCAAGTGAGGCAGGAGCCAATAAGGAAGGCTAGTGAAGTTAGGGGGAAAGACTTCAGGATAGGAGTAAGAGAAAGAACACTCAGTCGACGGGGAGCGAGCGTAGAGAACGGTTGACGACAGCGTGTGCTGTGGAAGGTTGTATAGTGCTGGGGGTTAGCATTGGGTAAAGAAAAGTTCTTGATAGAACGTGCCAGTTAGAGCACGGGAAAAGCGATCGTAACTTGGAATCAGACACGTGGGTCTGGAACGACGTACGGAGAACGCGTTTGGAGAGAACACGTGTTCGGGACGGAACACGAAGCATAGCTTCCGGAACAAAGGAAAAGAGACGAACGGAAGGTTACGACGATTGAAACCTTTCACGTCGGTGATAGAAAAAGAACGGGCAAAGAGTATTGGCAGGAAAGGATATTCTGGAATAATTAGATACCCGGATCATTTTCACGTGGAACTGCAGTTACAGGAACTCGAGGTCAAGGAACAATAGCTGCCGGAACAGTTTACTTTTGATTAAATGTTTTGTTAAGTTTGCAACAAGCCTGAGAGTGAATTCATGCTTGGAATTGTTTTGCCATTATTTTTACTTCCTCTCTCCTGAATAGCAGATTTATAGTAAAGCTGGGAGAGAAAGAACGCCGGGCTGTCTTCAACTACCGTTTATAGACAGTCTCTAGGCAACGAACCTTATAAATGGTTTTCCTTCCTGCTGTGGGGAAATTTTGATCAGCGCTGGAAGCCAGTGGGTGTTTGGCCGAGGAGCCACTAATTAACATAATGAGCTTCCACCCCTACAATGGGGAGAAAAGATTAACATTTAAGTAATGTTAATGCTGAGCTTAAATTATCCTAAAACTGAAGATCTCGGGGTCACAATGGTAATAAATGAAATTAAATTAATTAACTTATCATTTTAAATTTGAAACACGATTAAATTAAGTATGGCAACCACCAATTTTAAAATTCTTCATTTTATTTTTTCCATTGCGGAAGAGGGCGGATGAGGCGAGTAAAAAGCAGTGAAAAAAATTAAGCTTAGTTCAGCCCACCCAATATTCTTAATCTAACGACGCCCCTGCCTTTAATCATTGTCTTGTGAAAACAGATATCGAACCTCCTCCATGGCCACAGACAAAAGGCAGAACAATAATTCAAGGAAATGTTTTCAAAAGTCGAACAATTAGCAAAAAAATTGGATATTCAGCTAACCCTTCCCAGACAGTGTGGCCTACAAATATTCAGTTCCAATGTTGATGTCTCAACAAGAAGAATATTTTCGTATATCAGTCTATGTGCCATATTTAGACTCCATCATGTCATCATTGGAAAGCCGATTTACTGGTGAAAATTTGCATACTTTTAGTCTCTTATCACTTCATCCACTACAAATGGCGAAGCTTACAAAGCAAGAGTTCATGAAGCATCTTGCAAAGACCATTAAGCTATATAAACTTAACAACTTAGAAGCTGAAGCAGTCACTTCGTTTGAAATGTGGTCAGGAAGGAAGAAACAAGATGATGGATATGAAGACGGATTTCAAGGCTTGCTCAATCACACCGACCTATTTTCTTCTGTTCGACAGGACAGGCTCTTCTTATTGCTCTAACATTACCAGTAACAACCTGCACAGTGGAGAGGTCCTTAAGCACTATGAAAAGGATAAAAACCTGGTTAAGGTCAACAATGGCAGATGAGCGTTTGTCTGGACTGTGCATGATGAGTGTTCATCGAGAAAAGGTTTTTGAGAATAAACATGAACTCATTCAAGATGTGACTGACAGATTTGGACAAACCCCAAGACGTTTGCAGTTTTTATTCCATTGTAGCTCTTCTGAAGTGCAAGAAGCAGAAAATTGAAGAGGGTATAAAAAGATCAATGTCTACCAAAAAAAAAAAAAAAAAAAAAAAAGAGGGGCGGGGGGACTTATAAAGCACAATGGAGCAGTACCATTGTTTTATGTAACCCCAAGTTAATGTTTTCATCCAAAAAAACTGTATTAAGTTGACTATTAAATTTAGCAAGAAGCCTGCAGTAAGGTTAAACTTTTGACTCAGATATGAATAATTAGTGGCCAGTAATTGGTAAATGACATATTTATTATTATTGTCCGTTATTTCAATACTTAATATTTACTGTAGAAAGAAAGATGTGTTCAAATTCCCAATTTATGATATTGCCTCAAAATTCATTTTGAAATTGGTGTAATTTCAAAGCATTTTCGGGAGGGAGAGGCTAACAGTGCTCCGAAAACATCCCCTAGCTGTAGGGGCTCGCTGCACTCGCCTGACCCAACCCTC
Organism: Macrothele yani; assembly: GCA_039090855.1. Taxonomy (NCBI): domain Eukaryota; kingdom Metazoa; phylum Arthropoda; class Arachnida; order Araneae; family Macrothelidae; genus Macrothele; species Macrothele yani. Next base: position 153,072,672 of record CM077001.1, on the reverse strand, counting down.
ACTATGCCATATAAAGGCGCAGGGGTACTATAAATTTAAGGAATAATTATGATAGTGGGGTTATAACTGTTTGCCCCCCCTGGAAAAGTTGCAGCGGACGCCCATGGGGCCCAAAATACTGTCCAGCTCCTCCTGTCTCTTGAAATTGGCTCTGTAACTCATAATTTAGAGGAAAGGGACGATGCGAAGGAGGTTTCAGTCTCTCTAACGTTACTCTGATTCCCTCATAATAATCCTTAGAACCAGTGATTAGTACCGGTCTTCCAGAAATTTAATATTTTCCGAAGCGTATTTCCGTCGCTCAGTAAGCCCATCTCTTTCAAGCAATTCGCCCTGTCTCTCTCTTGTTTACTGTGTAGTATTTGAGGAACATTTCATTATATGCATACTGAATTCCAATACTTCTGAGAATTTAATCTTCGAACAAGTCTGCCTTGATCTCCGGATATATTAAGACAAGATAAGAGCAGCTGCAGTAGGCGCAAAACAGATTTCCCGACATCGAGACCTTTCGGAGTCTTTTTCCCTCTAGGCGAACATGGCGACTAGTAGATCTCCGTCTTCCTCACCGTATCTATTTGTCTGCATCGTCCGTGGATGTCAGCTGAGGCTCCTCGGAAGCTGGAAAGTCGTGGGTGGCCCTAATGATGGAGAATCCTCCGCCCGCGTCAAGAGGATCTCGCAAAAGTACTCCCACGCGCGCTTCCCCGCAAAACACGCGCCTCAACAAATGCCTCTTCCCGTTGCTCGCTTGAGCACCGTCAACCAACAAAACATGCAGAGCGCGTACATAAACATCTCCCAAGCAAATCAAAATGATTGGATTGGCCATAAGCCCACGAAAGCCAGTAGTTCGACACCGAAAAAGAAAATAATACGTAAAAATAAAATAAAAATGGCACTTTGTTTTCATTTTCGGAAACTGTCAACACCGCCACGAAATATATTTGCATGTTTTCATCTCCGTCTGCTGCGTCAAGATGTGTCCAGGAGTAGGTTGGAATACTGTAGCGTAGTTTTATTTTTTTCAAACAGTTAGATATAGCAGTGGCTGACTGGCGATCCAGAAACGACCCTGAAAACTATTTTATGTTGCCCACTTTTTACAAAAAGTTGTTAAAAAACGTAAAAAAAAAACCCGGTATATATATTTTTTTGATTGGAGGTTTAACGACCACCGTGAGCAACTCAATGGGCTATAAGCAGTCGCCCGTCCCTAATTTAGGGTCACTGGTTCCAGGGAAAGGAGAGAGCCAGTGCCGTAAGACAAAAACAGCATCCATGCCTCACCGGGATTCGAACCCGGACCCCTTTCGGACAAATGATAAGAGGCCATAGCTTAGACCACTGCGCCACCGGGGCGGCAAAAAAAAAAAAAAAAAAAAAAAACGATATGTCGGCGTCGCCGTTTACTGTTTAAACATCTTTTCAACACAAGACCACGAATCATTACATTTTTTTTTTTGCATTGAGGCAATAATTAACAACATTTTAGCCACTTTCCCGGACCACAAATCCCTAGCAAAATTTTTTGTACGAACAAAATTATTCGTTGCTGAGAAGCAACAGAAAAGGTTCGCTCCCTGAGAAAGAGAGAGAGAGAGAGAGGGAGAGCGAGAGAGAGAGAGGGACAGCGAGAGAGAGAGAGAGAGAGTGAGAGAAGAAAGTGAGTGCGAGAGAGAGAGGGAGAGCGTGAGAGAAAGAGAGAATTTCGATGGTTTCATATTCTTACGAATTTTACTGCGATATCACAAATTTGTAATAGTAACTTCGTTTGTTTGTTTTTTCTAACACCATCAAGACCTTTCTTAAAAAGGACAGGGATAGTATTCCCATGGGAGGCAAACAGAGTGTATCAGACCCCCACTAAAAGCTATTGATCCAGAGGATGTTGACAAATTATATATCGGATCGACCACCAGGACATTAAATCAAATATTGAGTGAACACAAATACGGCGTTAAGTCCCATTCATTTAACATGGCACTTGCGAGAACTGTAAACAAGGGCACCCACCTACCTGTGTGGGAAGAGGCGCGATCTTAACTAGCACCCGGACAAAAAACGCTACACTTTTTACTGAAAGTCTCTATATCTTCCATAAATCATCCTTATGTTGTAACGATGAACTACCGAGATACATACCTTTGCCCTGGAGAAGTGTGGTTGCGAAAAAAAAAGGGAACCCGGTATGGAAGACATACTTAAAATTATCATTTCATGTCTTGGATTCCATTCTGTTGGCCACGTGATCTGACTATACCAATCAGATTCACGTATGCGGCAAACAAGACTATATAAGACAGACGTCCTCGGCTGCTTGCTCCAGGGGCCCGCGCGTGGCCTAGTGGTCAACATTCGTGACTGCTACGTCCTCGGCTGCTTGCTCCAGGGGGCCGCCGGTGGCCTAGTGGTCAACTTTCTTGACTGCTACGGCGAAGACCTCGGGTTCGATCCCAGCAGGTCCGAACGCTTGAACCACTAAATATCCGCTGTGCGTCGGATGGGCTTGTTAATCAGTCGGGGCCCGCGTACTGGCCTGGTGGTCAACATTCGTGACTGCTACGGCGAAGACCTCGGGTTCGATCCCAGCAGGTCCGAACGCTCGAACCACTAAATATGCGCTGTGCGTCGGATGGGCTCGTTAATCAGTCGGACACCGCGTACTGACCTCCCGGTAATAAATAAGGCGTTTTCCTCCCCCTTTCTACCTCGCTTCCGTGCGACTTTCCTATAAGGCACTGTAGCCCAAATCTCCTAGCTTCCTATTTCTAAGGGTTGTTCAAGACCTGGGGTCAGACATTCCCTTCCTAAAATCCTCTGCATATGATCTGATTTGATCTGTTTGCTCCAGGCCAGAATACAGACCAGTAGTTGGTTCGAAAGTACTTGCATTTTACTTGTATTGTATTTTAATTAAAAACCTTTCAGCTTTGTGGATGCTGTAAGCTCCATTCTGCCTCTTGGTTAATTATCGTGCTTGGACGGATTAAGTGTCTACTCAGTTAGTAGAATGCACAAAATACACCTTATTTTAATTCATTCATTCATTCATTCATTTGTTCGTTTTGTGGTTTAATGACAACCGTGAACAACTCAATGAGCTATAAGCAGTCGCCTGTTCCTAATTTAGGATCACTGATTCCCGGGCAGGGAGAGAGAGAGTCATAAGTATAAAACACAATATCCATGCCTCACCAGGAATCGAACCCGGATCTTTCTCGAAAGAATGATCATAATCCAGCGCTTAGACCACTACGTGACTGTGGCGGCCTTAACTTTTAACGAACGAAATCCTAATGAGCCAAATAATAATGTTTTTTCAAGACTTTTTTTTTTTTTGATTGGAGGTTTAACGACCACCGTGAGCAACTCAATGGGCTATAAGCAGTCGCCCGTCCCTAATTTAGGGTCACTGGTTCCAGGGAAGGGAGAGAGCCAGTGCCGTAAGACAAACACAACATCCATGCCTCACCGGGATACGAACCCGGACCCCGTTCGGACGAATGATCAGAGGCCATCGCTTAGACCACTGCGCCACCGGGGCAGCTTTTCAAGACTTACCTATCATTAATAAAATAATTACAAAAAAAAAAAAAAAAAAAGATCTTAAAAAACTGAAATTATCCAGAAATTGCGAGAATTTCAGTGCAAATTTATAAAGTGAGAGAAATTAAACAACGAGAAAATTAATTTTTATTTATTTAATTACTCTCAAATGGGAAAAATTGGTTTTCCTGTAGCTGAAATAGACTTCCCATAACTGCAGTTCAAGAATTCGTGTAACTGTAAGGAACAAAAAAGTAATAAATCAGATGCAGTTCTCGTTCACAAGAAAAAATAATCATATACATATGAAAATCAGCAACCCCAAAATTTTACCGCAGGTGAACCTCGATGCATTAACTACACAATGAATTTCGAATTTCTATCCTAGACAATTAACAGCATATTTGATTAGAATTGATTATTTAGCTGCAATTGGCAAAAGCGGACTGAGGTAAAGGATATCAACCCAAAAGGACGGAGCTTCAGTTTGCAAGTTGCGAAAGGGGAAGGGGTGTATAAAAAAAAACATCATTTGGCTCAACATAACATTTGTTACGTAGGTTTCTTATTGTTTTGTTTTTCTGAAGCCGTCAAAGTGGTAAACACACTTTGCCGTTTTAGTATTACTTGGATTTTTTCAACAAGAACAATGAAGTACAGGTTCACATATATGTACTTATTTTATTTTCTTGAGTTTTTTTTTTTTTTGATTGTAGGTTTAACGACCGCCGTGAGCAACTCAATGGGCTATAAGCAGTCGCCCGTCCCTAATTTACGGTCACTGGTTCCAGGGAAGGGAGAGAGCCAGTGCCGTAAGACAAACACAACATCCATGCCTAACCGGGATTCAAACCCGGACCCCTTACGGACGAATGATCATAGGCCAGCGCCTTAGACCACTGCGCCACCGGGGTGGGGCGGTTTCTTGAGTTAGCATAAGGTCTACTGGCCCAAAACATAGCAGCCACTGGGAGTTTTCCCGGTATCCCGGTAGCCCAGTCCGGACCTGAGTATGGTGACTTGGTGGGGCAAAAGCCCCAATCTAGTAAGAAATATCTTTAAGTTTTCAAGAAAGTGGTAATACAATTGCGCCATTTTTCATGCTTTATATATTCTATTGGGGAAATATAGAGAATGTGTAAATACACTCATCGTCAAAATAATAGTTGCCCACAGAAGGAAGCAACCGACAGGAATGAAACTTGGTGGGTAGGTTTGACATAGTGACACATGGAAGTGATTCAAGTTTCAAGCTTGGTCGCGCATGTGACGAAAGCAAGGAGGGGTCGTAGAGCTGTACCTAACCGGCTATATAAGGTCGTTCCGTTGTGCGTGATTTCCATTCTGACTCGTGCTGCTGTGTTGGTTACATCCTTTGCAAGTGAAGTATGCCTCCGAGAAAAGTTCAGAAGCACTTCGAGCAGTTGGAGGAATTAGAGAGGGGCCGCATCGTCGGGCTCCGGGAAGTAGGATGGCCTTATCGCCGTATTGCGCGCCATACCTGTCGTGCGGATATCACCATAGCACGCTGTTTGCGGCAGTGGATGGGACAAGGCCCGCAGCAGGGACAGGAAGGGTCTGAGAGACCTAGACAAACCACGGAGAGAGAGGACCCACGGGTTGTCCAACATGCACGGAGTGATCCAACAGCCACGATTGCTGATATTCAGCGGGCAGTGGTGCCCTCCATGCATCGTCCGATTAGTGCCAGCACCATTGGCAGACGGCTGCACGACGTAGGACTACACGCACGCAGACCGTTACGAAGATTGCCCTTAACACCATTGCATCGTCGCCAAAGACTGCAATGGTGTCATGCCAGACTGTCACGGAGCCACTCAGAATGGCAGAGGGTGATCTTCAGTGACGAGTCCCACTTTGTTTTGGAGGAGATGATCAAAGAATCCGTGTGAGGAGACACCGTGGCCAGCGCCATGATGAACGGTTTTTTGTCGAGCGTCACACGTCTAGAAGACCTGGTGTCATGGTGTGGGATGCAATTGCCTACAATGCCAGATCACCTTTGGTGTTCATTACAGGCACTTTGACAGCCCAACGTTACGTTAATGAGGCCCTGCAACCAGTGGCCCTACCTTTTCTGAACGCTCGCTCCTGTGCGATTTTCCAACAGAATAACGCTCGTCCGCGTACTGCTGCTGTCTCGAGAGCTTGCCTTCAAGGTACTGATACTCTGCCATGACCAGCCGCATCGCCAGACCTATCGCCGACTGAAAATGTATGGGATGCTATTGGACGCGCTATTCATACTCCACCCCTACCGCACAATCTGCAAGAACTGCGTGAGAAGTTTCAAGGTGCATGGGATGGCTTATCGCAGGACACTTTAGGTACCTGTACAACTTCATGCCGAGACATCTAGCATGCTATGTGAGCAAACACCGCGACCCGACGCCAAACTGAAAGACACTGCTTATTGGCGTGTAGCTCAATACATATTGCCCATATCAGTCTTAATGTTTAATCATTTATTGTTCCTGGTAACCTTTACCTTCCTCCCAAGTAGCATTGCAATCCGACACGTCCTTCTGGGTGCAACCTCTTTTTTTACGATGAGTGTATATTATCAACAAAACGCAGGTCCAGGTTGTGTCCTGCTACTTCATGTTCATTGCGTCAGCTGCAGTCTTGTATGCCTGGACGTAATGATTGTTAGCTAGAATACATGCTATTTCAGGATGAGTTAGACAAAATTAGGACTGTTCAGAAATCCTCCAGCCCCGTATTTATCTGTAGTTCTGGAAGAGAAATAAGGCCGTTATGACAACAAGAATTAAAATAACCGTTAGTTTCCTCAGTAGCAAAATGCAAAGCGTGGCAGTGCGCACACTCACTATATTGCACCCAAGCTATGCACGTGCATGACAGTTTCGCCCAATAAAGCTTTTTGGAAAGATAGGTTGCTACGTGTATTACTGTGATTACACTCATTACGTGTGCTGTCAAAATTCCTTCGCTCACGTTTGGGGGGTCTCCCTCGAACGCTTTTCATAATAGAACCCTGCACCCGTCTTGACTGTAACACAGCTTACAGTTGAATGGCAGTGGAAGCAAGTGTAACATAGTTGCCCTTGATAGTAGCCAATCAACTCCTTGCTCGCCGGTTCCAGCTGGTGCCATCTTCCAAGATCGTACGACTACCTGTCTGCCCGCGTTGCGATGAGACGAAGAGAGAGTACTTGGCAAAGCTAGACTAAGTGTTGTGACACGTACAGCAGTTAGCTGATTAAATTTAGAAGAAAACGTTTATTTTCCCCCGATTCTTGGGATCAGGATCTGTAAAAGGAGTCATCTCCCGCAAAGTCGTACAACGTACCTATGTCTCGCAATTTTGTGCAACACTACGGAATTATATATGAGATAGAGCAAAATAGTGGACACTATAAATAAGGTTCTTGAAATCTGGAGCTAACCTGAAAATTTGAAAACTGGAGCATCTATGAAAAATCTGCTTATTTGTTGGAAAATAACACATGCATATTACAAAGCTGTTCTCTGAGATTTAAATGTTTGCTGCTCAAAGAAAGCTCATCGGTCTGATTAAAGTTTAAAACTGATAGTGCTATATACTAATTTCTGTTGACGTATCGTATCAAACTTCCCCGTTTACAGCGATCTTGGCACACGAGTCGAGCTGCACTTACATTCGTAATACGTCTTACACAAGGCATTTGCTCTTCATGCTCATTATCGTTTTCTCGTGCAGACACTGGTCCTTTAATTATTTCTTTGGCTTTCCTTTATCTTTTTCCTACTCCTTGGGCTCTTTATCGGGGGCGTACCTAAAAAACTCGACCCCCCCCTCGCCTCCATCGCCGCGCAAAAATATCTTCGAGGCCCTTTTGCGAAAATCTGTTTGCTTTCAATTACAGAAATTTTTAAATTCCATATTATTAACTAAGTTGTACGGGCGTTTTTAATACAAATTCTTTGCCACCTTTAGGTATTTTTCATAAAACTGAAATTGTTACACTTTATTGCATGTAATACAAATATACACACTGTAATTAAAATGATTGCTCTATAATTAAAATGATTGCTCTAGTTCTATACCAATGCAAAGTAATTCAAAGCACTTACGCCAAAGTGAACAATGCCATGCAAATTCTATTCTTTTAGAGAACGAAGGTCAGACTTTTTGAAATTCTTCACGAAGCACGTAACTGCCGCGTGACCTTTCGATTCATACGAAAATACGGAATATAAGTAAGCAAAAAAGAAAAAAACAACTAAGAATTAGGGCACAACAATAGTAAAATTAGTTAAATTATTTACTCTTCAATATAAAATACACACTTAACTTAGTGTCACAATGTTTTCCACATATTAAAAGTCTTTCTTTTGGTTCCGTTGTGAAAAAAATGACACTGGTCTGTGTTTCGCATTCCCGCGATTTAGTTAATTTTATTCTAAAGGATACGTAGTTATGTACGAGTGTAAATAACAGGGTGCCCACAAAGTCTCTTTACAACTTTGAGCATTTATTACGGATACACTGCATGAGATAGATAAATGTGGTTGAGCACATGAGTAAGAGCGAAGACTAAAGTGTTTTCTACCTCATTACAAAAGCTCAATATGCGCACCATTTGTTGCGCGTAGAACATCTAACCGAAACTCCAGTTCCAACCATGTGCGCTGCAGCATGTCCTCAGTAATAGTCGAAATAGCATTGTTGATCCTCGATTTTAGGTCAATCGATGTCCTGCACCTTTGTCCGCTACACGATATCCTTCCCATATCCCCATACAAAAAAGTCCAGAGGTGTGACGTCGGGGAACGGGGTGGCTATGCAATTGGACCATCCCGTCCAATCCACCTCCCAGGGAATGTTGTGTTTAAAAGTCCCGAACAAAATGGGGTGGAGCACCGTCCTGTTGGAATATCACGCTTTCGTTGAAGCTCCTCCAACTGTGGCACAACATACTCACGCAAAACATCCAGGTAAACATCCGCCGTCACTGTTTTCTCACTGAAGAAAAAGTTCCAAGGACTCGGTTATGCAAAACACCGCACCACACGTTCACTTTAGGATTGTCTCTCGCAAGTTCCATAAACGCATGAGGGTTTTCAAACCCCTCAAATCCTGACATTGTGCATGTTTAAGTGCCTAGAGACATGCAAAGTCGCCTCATCCGTAAAACAAACATGTGTGAGAAACTCGTGATCTTCACTCAGTCTATCCAGCATCGTTACTGCGAATTCTTTTCGTCGTGGTCTACCGTTCGCCTCAAGTGCTTGTAACGGTTGCACTTTGTATGCAGATAAGCGTAGATGTCTATGCAGCACCCTGTGTACCGTGGACTGGGGCATTTGTAGTTCTTTGGCAGCGGAACGAATGGACTACTTCGGGCTTCGTGAAAATGCATCACGAAGACGTTCGATGTCTTCATTCGATGTTCGTGGGCGGCCAGCACTACGACCTTGATCCAACACGAACCCAGTCTCCATGAATTTCTGGTGCCATTGGCCGACACTAAGGAGAGAGAGAGGGGGAGGGTCCCATACTTAGTCCGGAAATTGCCGTTGTGCTTGTGTATCAGATTTTGTTTCGATGAACCAAGCGGCGCACTGCGCTCTCTCTTGCGGGGACCACATTTTCATAGAACAACACCTGCTACGTCAATGAGGGACCTATAACAAAAAACGATAATATCAATTAAAACTTTTATATTCACAGTATATTATACAACAAATTCCATGGACTTATATAGTTCAGGGTATCCGTAATAAATGTGCAAAATTTTAAAGAGACTTTGAGGACACCCTGTATATAACACGCTTTATCCTTATTGATATAAAAATTTCATGTATTCTGATATTTGTTCGCAACCTCTTTTTATTTGTTCACATTCTATGAGCGATATTTATTCATAATCTTTTGTTAATATACTGTACATGTATATGGAACTATTACTGTGAAAATGGGCCTCAAATCCTCTGGAACAGCTGCTTTCCCGTTACTCCGTTTTTATAAACTTAAGCGAAAATTATTCCTGAAAATCTTACTTATTTACTGAAAAAAAAATGCTTTTCTATTTAATACTTTAATTTAAAGCTGCCTTCAAAGATCCCTGGATATTTCTTTAACCAGTTTCACATGAAGTTTCAGCAAAACGTTTGAAAAAACGTCTACTAAAGCTAGAGGCCCTCTTAGCCATGAGCACCCCCTCGCATTGTGGAGGTTGCGGGGCCATCAAAATGCCCATGCTCTTAGTAACCACCTCACCACTCATTCTTTCAACATGGACAAACCACCTTAGCATTGTTGTCGTCACTTTACAAACAACATTAAGCCTCACTTTATACATCTGTAATACGTCTTTGTACCTATCGTGATAAGGACGTGTCTTGCCACAGACCCCTGTAAATACCATCTCTACAGCACACAAATGACTCTTATGTCTCTTCTGCAGTGGTTTAGTGTCTTACTGATTATTATGCTTATGTTAACAATCATTTCAACTACCCAGTCTTAGCATAAATACTGTCACAAAATTTCAACAGATAGAGCGCAACCGGTTTGCAACGTCCCCGACCAACCAGGAGGCATAAAGCAGCTAGTGAATCATTGTGCGTTCAGTCACAGAGGAGATAACGTGTTTCGTGAAGCACTTGCCATGGAGTGGAACAGACCAGCCAGGAGGCATGAAGCAGCTAGTGAATCATTGTGCGTTCAGTCACAGAGGAGATAACGTGTTTCGTGAAGCACTTGCCATGGAGTGGAACAGACCAGCCAGGAGGCATGAAGCAGCTAGTGAATCATTGTGCGTTCAGTCACAGAGGAGATAACGTGTTTCGTGAAGCACTTGCCATGGAGTGGAACAGACCAGCCAGGAGGCATGAAGCAGCTAGTGAATCATTGTGCGTTCAGTCACAGAGGAGATAACGTGTTTCGTGAAGCACTTGCCATGGAGTGGAACAGACCAGCCAGGAGGCATGAAGCAGCTAGTGAATCATTGTGCGTTCAGTCACAGAGGAGATAACGTGTTTCGTGAAGCACTTGCCATGGAGTGGAACAGACCAGCCAGGAGGCATGAAGCAGCTAGTGAATCATTGTGCGTTCAGTCACAGAGGAGATAAAGTGTTTCGTGAAGCACTTGCCACGGAGTGGAACAGACCAGCCAGGAGGCATGAAGCAGCTAGTGAATCATTGTGCGTTCAGTCACAGAGGAGATAACGTGTTTCGTGAAGCACTTGCCATGGAGTGGAACAGACCAGCCAGGAGGCATGAAGCAGCTAGTGAATCATTGTGCGTTCAGTCACAGAGGAGATAACGTGTTTCGTGAAGCACTTGCCATGGAGTGGAACAGACCAGCCAGGAGGCATGAAGCAGCTAGTGAATCATTGTGCGTTCAGTCACAGAGGAGATAACGTGTTTCGTGAAGCACTTGCCATGGAGTGGAACAGACCAGCCAGGAGGCATGAAGCAGCTAGTGAATCATTGTGCGTTCAGTCACAGAGGAGATAACGTGTTTCGTGAAGCACTTGCCATGGAGTGGAACAGACCAGCCAGGAGGCATGAAGCAGCTAGTGAATCATTGTGCGTTCAGTCACAGAGGAGATAACGTGTTTCGTGAAGCACTTGCCATGGAGTGGAACAGACCAGCCAGGAGGCATGAAGCAGCTAGTGAATCATTGTGCGTTCAGTCACAGAGGAGATAAAGTGTTTCGTGAAGCACTTGCCATGGAGTGGAACAGACCAGCCAGGAGGCATGAAGCAGCTAGTGAATCATTGTGCGTTCAGTCACAGAGGAGATAACGTGTTTCGTGAAGCACTTTCCATGGAGTGGAACAGACCAGCCAGGAGGCATGAAGCAGCTAGTGAATCATTATGCGTTCAGTCACAGAGGAGATAACGTGTTTCGTGAAGCACTTGCCATGGAGTGGAACAGACCAGCCAGGAGGCATGAAGCAGCTAGTGAATCATTGTGCGTTCAGTCACAGAGGAGATAACGTGTTTCGTGAAGCACTTGCCATGGAGTGGAACAGACCAGCCAGGAGGCATGAAGCAGCTAATGAATCATTGTGCGTTCAGTCACAGAAGAGATATGAAGTACTTGCCATGGAGTGGAACAGACCCGCCAGGAGGCATGAAGCAGCTAGTGAATCATTGTGCTTTCAGTCACAGAGGAGATGACGTGTTTCGTGAAGTACTTGCCATGGAGTGGAACAGACCAGCCAGGAGGTACGAAGCAGCTAGTGAATCATTGTGCGTTCAGTCACAGAGGAGATAACGTGTTTCGTGAAGTGCTTGCCATGGAGTGGAACAGACCAGCCAGGAGGCACGAAGCAGCTAGTGAATCATTGTGCGTTTAGTCACAGAGGAGATAACGTGTTTCGTGAAGTACTTGCCATGGAGTGGAACAGACCAGCCAGGAGGCACGAAGCAGCTAGTGAATCATTGTGCGTTCAGTCAGAGAGGAGATAACGTGTTTCGTGAAGAGCTTGCCATGGAGTGGAACAGACCAGCCAGGAAGCATGAAGCAGCTAGTGAATCATTGTGCGTTCAGTCACAGAAGAGATAACATGTTTCGTGAAGTACTTGCCATGAAGTGGGGCGGATATGAGAATCATGTTGCTGTAATAGCTCTGCACAAAGTTGGAAAATCATCTTCCGAGATTTTCAACATGCTGAAGAAGCTGAAAATCAGCCGAAATTTTGTCTACCGGACCATAAAAAGTTCCTTGAGACTGGGACCGTCGCTGAACGCCCCAGAAAGGGTCGGCCGCGTACCTTGTGGACTGCTCACCTGGTGAAAGCAGTGGGAGCCTGGATTCGACGAAACCCTGTCAGGAATTCGACGAAACCCTGTCAGGAAACATCACTGATTGTTTCCTGTCAGGAAACAATCAGTGATGGCCCGTGAGATGAACATTTCAAGAATGTCGATGCCATGCGTGAGAGCCTACTGGTGGCATACGAGGCGCTTCCTCACCCGACAACTGAAGCAGCAGAGGGTGCTAAAAGCGAAACGCTTGCTGCAGCTTTACGCGCACAATCACCAGAGACAGATCCTTTTCTCAGATGAAAATATTTTCACTATTGAAGAGGCTTCCAACCGCCAAAATGACAGGGTGTATGCGTCAACCTCACGAGAAGCTCAGGAGAAAGCTTCAAAGATCATGAGGGGCCATCATCCTGCTTCTGTCATGGTTTGGTGGGGAGTCTCCTACGAGGGTAACACGGAGCTCCATTTCTGGGAGAAAGGAGTTAAAACATTCGCCAAAGCCTGCAAGGTCAGGGTTTTGGAGTTAGTGGTCAAAAATGTGAGTCACACCCTCTCCCAAAACCGAAAGTGGTGCTTTCAGCAAGGTTTCGCACCTGCCCACAAGGCCGAGTCAACCCAGGAGTGGCTTCAGGGAAATTTGCCAGACTTCATTTCTCTAGCTGATTGGCCTTCACGCAGCCCAGACCTCAACCCATTGGACTACAAGTTGTGGGATACACTGAAGGACAAGACCTGCAAAAAGAGACACCCCAGTATTGACAGTCTCAAACGCTGTTTGGTGCAGGCAGTAGCAGCTTCCCCTGTGAAGACCCTGCGTAAAGCTATTGATCAGTGGCCACAGAGACTGAAGGACTGTGTGAAGGCAAAAGGATGCCATTTCGAAAAGTGATTGGTGCCATGTATTCACAAGTGTACTGCTACTTACGTCATATCACAGATATATTAAAATATCTTTAAATTTCTTTTGTTATTTCATTGAATACTTTGTAACAGTATTTATGGTAAGACTGTATACAGGGTGTCTCAAAAATACACGGCAAAACTGCAGGAATGAGTTCCTCATAGGTAGTGATTGGTGCCATGTATTCACAAGTGTACTGCTACTTACGTCATATCACAGATATATTAAAATATCTTTAAATTTCTTTTGTTATTTCATTGAATACTTTGTAACAGTATTTATGGTAAGACTGTATACAGGGTGTCTCAAAAATACACGGCAAAACTGCAGGAATGAGTTCCTCATAGGTAGATAAGAAAAAAAGGTTTATATGAGCATAGGTCCGGAAATGCTTGGTTTCCGAGTTAGGAAGGTCTGTCTACTACACTTAACTGTTCATACTACCTGACTCAGGTCTGTCTTGGTTTCCCAGTTATTCACCGGAATGTTGCATCTCCCGCAGGTGAATTCCTTCATCACAAAGTATTGACAAAATCTGGTGGTTTTCCTTTCGAACAGCAAGCACACTTTATGCACGATGACGCTCCCGCGCGTTTTAGCCACCTAGCTCGCAATTATTTGAATAGAAAGTTTTTTAGTCGGTGGGTAGGTAGAGGTGAACCAACTGCCTGGTCTCCATGCTCACCAGATTTAAAGCCTCTAGATTTCTTCTCCTGGGGCCATTGAAAAACATTGGTGTATTCGACTCCAGTAGCAGATGTGGAAACTCTCTGCAATCGAATTGTGGCAATTTGGGAAACAACACGACACATGTCAGGAATTTGGCATTGTGTTTGCGAGTCCGTGAGACATCGATGTGAGGCCTGTATTGAGGCAGTAGGTGGAAATTTTGAACAATTACTATAAGGTAATGGTAACAGTTAAGTGTCATAGACAGACCTTCATAACTCGGAAACCAAGCATTCCGGACCTATGTTGATATAAACTTTTTTTCTTATCTACCTATGAGGAACTCATTCCTGAGGTTTTGCCGTGTGTTTTTGAGACACCCTGTATATATAAAATCATTTTGTCACTCACATTATTATATTTATTGCATTTTCTTTTGTTTTAGTGTCAAATCGACGATTTACTTGTACACCATTTAAATTGTTTGCAAAAAAAGCTTAGTTCTGTTGTACCTAAGTTTCACTGCCGTACACTGAATAGGAACAATTACGCGCTCATTCACATTCAATCCGGGCCTTTCGCAGCTATAACTTTCAGCGATGAATTCAGCCACTTTCTAAATTCCCCATCTAATATGTTTTCTCTGTCAATCAGGGCCGTAGCTGCCGGGAGGGCAAAGAGGGCGGTTGCCCTCCTAGGATGGTCATATTGGGGGGCATAATTTCATACTCAGGAGCGTAAAAAATAGAAATGAACAGTGTGAATAAATTTGCCGAGCATTATAACTCATAAACAAAGTTATAGACTTTAGTATCTTCTATTGTAAATACTTTAGTTAGCCGCATACACTATTATGCGCAGCTAACCTGCGTACAGAGCCTTACACTGTGAGTTGTGGGCTACCTCAAATGGGTGCATGGAATTGTCCGAGACAGTGGATGGAGGTATGTAAAACAATATACTGATATGCCTAACCTCCATGACCTTTTTGAATACGTCGTAAGGATGAACAGCTAATTAGTCATTTCTGCTCTGTCGCCAAAATTTCTGAGCGTAACCTTGAAAGGAGTTTTTCCAAGCCCTACTCCGAAAACATTTTCCTATTGTTACGTTTACTATCTAATACTCATTCGTTCTGTGCCGGTTTGCTTTCATTCTGCGTTTCTGCACGTGTTGTGTTGTTGGTGTTCATAACTTTTACGTTTCTTTTTTTTTTTATTGAAGTTTAACGATTACCGTAAGCAACTCAATGGGCTATAGGCAGATCAGATCATATGTGGTCATATGTAGAGGATTTTAGGAAGGGAGTGTCTGACCGCAGGTCTTAAACAACCCTTAGAAATCGGAAGCTAGGAGATTTGGGCTAGAGTGCCCTATAGGAAAGTAACACGGAAGCGAGGTACAAAGCGGGAAGAAGACTAATTTATTACGGGGGGAGGGGGAAGTACCCGGGGGCCGACGGCTTAACGTGCCCATCCGACACATGGCGGATATTTAGTGGTTCGAACGTTCGTACCTGCTGGGATCGAGCCTGAGGCCTTCTCCGTGGCAGTCACGAACGTTGACCACTAAGTCACCAGCGGTCCCAATGGGCTATAAGCAGTCGCCCGTCCCTAATTTAGGGTCACTGGTTCCAGGGAAGGGAGAGAGCCAGTACCGAAAGACAAACACGACATCCATGCCTCATCGAAATTCGATCCTTCTCCGACGAATGGTCATAAGCCAGCACTTAGACCACGGCGCAACTGGGGCGGACTTTTACATTTCACTTGCTATTTAAAATCGTTGGTTCTTGCTTATTCGCCTAATTTTTAAATTTTCAGTAAAATTATGTAGAAAACGGGAAGTGCGACTTTTTAACGGTCATAATACTTTGATATAACGAATGTATGAGAAAGTACGCTGTAAAAAATAAGTGGTGTGAATTCACGGAAAATTTCTGAAAATAACGTGCAGCAAATTTTTTGGGAGGTATCTGTGTTTTTCTGAAATTTCCGTTTTTAAAAGTGCCCGTTTATTTTAACTTCCGTATTTTCACAGATTTTTCCGTAGTCAAAAATTCCGTTTATTTCAGTAAAATCCATTTCAGGTTTTTCCGTGTTTAAACTGAAATTCCACAAAACCATGACGACCCTGTATTTTTCAGCCCTTTCCCCAGATAATCAATTTCCAGCATTGAACCCTCACCACTTCGGTAACAAACGCCTTTAACCACTGAGCCACAGACAGACGTTAATTCAAATCGTGTACATCGTAAAACAAATTGCTCGACAATGAAAATTTTCTTTTTCTCATTAATACGAGTGATTTAGTCCTTTTTCGTTGCTGTTAGAGCTAATTATTTTTCTTATTAGATTTGGATTTGTAATATATATATATATATATATATATATTTTTTTTTTTTTTTCTGTAAGAGGACTTTTCACAAATTAAACATTTTTCATCGTGATTTTTTGAAGCAATAAAATGCTTTTCAATTTGATTTTTTTAATTAACACAGACGCTTGACGTGGATTAGGAGTGGAAGCATGTCCGGCGCGTAACTGGAAGACCCTGGGTTCGATTCCCGGTGGCGGCTAATGAGAATTTTTCCGTGACTCACTTATAAACGTGGAAAGAGCGATGACTTCTGGTTTTTTTGTTTTTTTTTAAACTGAAAATGACTTTCAGATATCTTTAAAAAAAGGTGAAATGTACTTTTTTATAGTATTATTTCACAAAAAAAGAACTTCTATAAAAAATTTACTCGTGATAGCTGTAATAGATTTTGTCTTAAGTTGTACAAAGACTGATACATAGACATCGTATAATCATCTGTACAATAAGTACCCGGTTTCTTACAGTAACACAATATATATATATTAAATAGCTGGTGCACAAAATAGGGAAGAGGAGAAGAAATATCCTGTGCCCCAATAAACAAAATTCATGCGCTATGCTATCCACAATATTCAATCTCTCTAGGGAACTTCAAAATTCGACAGACGATTGAAATTCAAAAGTTAATCAAACCTCAAGTATTCTTACCAATCGCTCCTATTACCGGTAATTTCTTGTCATACGGATACAGAAAAAGTGAGAACGGAATTTTTCCGTTAATATATGAAAGGAATTGTGGAAAGGTTTCTGGAAATTCAGAATTTTCCGTTAACACATCTCTAAAACGGTAATTTACCGTAATTATAAAAAAGGAAGTGCGGAAAGGTTTCTGAAAATTCAGAATTTTCCCGTGGTACGAAAAATCCGTGAAATTCAGGTTTCTTTCCGTCATTTCACGGAAAAGATTGTATCAGAAATATGCTCCGTTATTTCACGAAAGAAATGACGAAAAGTGGCTCGTGAATTTTTAGAATTTTTTTTTTTACAATGTAAGAACTGCTTACTCTCTATTTGAGTGGAAGTAAGGAACTTTTGAACTCAAATGGGCATAATTTCAAAGCTCGCCCTTTCAGGTAAGAAAAGCTTGCTACGTTCCTGAGCTTTAGTATAATAGTTGACAAAAAAAATGTTTAATATATTTTTTTCTTTCCTTTATTTTTTTATTTGAAAAAATATTTCTTTCTTATGTTGGAATACTCTACAAATCTTTACACTTTAGGAGTCCCAAAAATCCTAAAGGAGCGCACTTCACAGAATGACGCAGTTAACTGAAACCACGAACTACCCGACCTCACGTTTAACCACGAGTGGAAGTGGGTGGTGTCTTCATCAAAAGAAGAATTGACCGGTGTGTTTGCGCTAAACAGGAAGAAGAGCTGAGTAAGAAAATACTAAATTCGTGATCGGCCACAACCCAATCCCAGTTCACGTGATCAAACGTCTGATTGCTGTGTGGGAGTTTTTGGTTAGAATAAATTTACTTGATTTTTGACTCAGAATGGCGCAATTCTTCCAGAAACTTCCCAACAACAGCACTTATCGGGGAGGAGCCATTCACTAGAGCGGCGAATCAGATCCATTTACCTGGTTTGTAAAGGATTTCAATTTATGTTCTTCTTTTCTCTCTAAGAAAAAAAAGCCTTCATTCGATGTTTTACTTTACAGCTGAAAATAGCCTTTCCATCCGCAGTACTTCTGTTTCGTATATTAGATTCCCAAAAAATCCGAACTTTGTTAACGTAGCTCTTCTAAACTGTTATTGATGTTTCAGTAAAACCTAAAATGCTGTTGTTTATCGTGAGCAATAACACAGCAATTTGGCTTTGCGGTCATATATTGGACGAAAAACTAGGTATTATCTGATTAAGGAGATATGAGATGTATTCGCAAAGAAAATAAAAAAGTCCATGAACATGACAAAAATTTTGTAAACACTCTGGGCTCATTTATTGAAGAATAAAATTTGCGATTTTCACCATCCTGGTGGCATATAAAAAATCTGGTTTCTGGTTAGTCATCAGAGTTGGTTGGACCCGTTTTCAGAACCCGGAATAAAAGGGTGGTGTGCTTGACTTTCAGTAGTGGCTCTGTCCTATCACAGGCACCAGTGGCCCTAAATTAGGGTGGCGAACAACTGATAATAGCCCTTCGAGTTTTTCATAGTTATTGTTAAGCCCCCTCCCATAAACGAAAATGTACAATTCTCAGCCTACAGTATACACCTCGAAAATTCGCCATTGTTTGATCCAAGTCATGTGACGAAGATTGATTGAATCTTAGTCGTCGAAAGACTTAACTGTTTGGCTGATCGTTTCCCCAGTTCGTGAGCGTGTTTTCTTCAAGCTGTTGCTAAACTACATGAAGGCATGAATAAGTGTTAGCAAAGAACCATTTAGACAAGAGGACGTTCTATCCCATTTGCATTCTAAATTTGAAAAAAAAAAAAAGAAAGAATTATAAGAAAAACTGAACAAAACTGTCGTCAGGTTACATCAAACTTTCTCGTGTGTTAATGGTATCTATCTGCTTTGGTGAAAAATCATCTTTTATCAAATACTAGCGTATAGCCCGTCCTAGGACGATTGTCTTTAAGCTTCAAATAAATATTAATATATAGAGGATGTTGCCTGTTTTATGACGGAGTGTAATTTTTAATTCAAGCAGATTGAAAACAAATCAGATAGACGCCGGATTTCTGTAAGGATAATATAGTGAAAACTTATACAGTAAGAACTCATTCATGTTAGAACTGAAAATCCTATGCAGCTTATTTCCGTTTATGAAAAGACCTCGGGATAAATAACATTCTGTGTAAAATATTTGTTGTTTAACAATTGTAGGTTAGAGCATTTAGATAGATCGATATTTTGCAAAATGTGTAATACACAGTGCGTCAAAGAATTTTTAAGACTGGCGCTAGATTTCCGACTACGGTGGCGCCACCAGTGTAATCGCGAATGCGTTATAAACCGTGACCATCTGCTTGCTTTCTGCCAAAAGTACTGCGCAGTTGTTAAAGTAACTCAAACAAAACAGCCGTTCATTAGAGAAGGAAATTTTTTTCATGTTGAATTATTAAGATGGAACAAAGGGCTGTTATTAAATTTAACGCAAAACTTGGTAAAAGTGCCTCGGAAACGTACCAAATGATGAAACAAGTTTACGGCGAGTTTTGTTTAAGTAGATCAAATGTTTTCCTGTGGCACAAACGTTTTTTGGACGCATGAGATACCCTAGAAGATGATAAGCATACCGGAAGACCAAGTTCATCTAGGACACCTGAGATTATTGAAAAAGTGCGTGATTTCGTGGTAAACAATCGATGTGCGTCACTAAGAATGATGGAAGAGTCCTTAAATATCAACTAAGAAACGATTCGAACCATCCTGCATGAAGATTTGGGCAAAACAAAAGTCTGTGCTAAAATTGTTCCACACACGTTAACCAATGAACAAAAATCAAGGAGAAGTGCACATTGCAGAGACATCATTTCAGCCGCTGAAAATAATCCAAACTTCTTAAAATCGATTGTTACAGGTGATGAAACATGGTGTTTTCAATATGATCTTAAAACAAAGCGACAAAGTGCGAAATGGAAGTCAAAAAACTTGCCACAAGCCAAAAAAACAAGAAAAGTTCCATCGAAAATCAAAATAATGCTCATCACATTCTTCGATAGTAAGGGTTATTATCCACAAAGAATTTGTTCCAAGTGGACAAACAATAACTAGTGAGTTTTATTTAAATGTTTTGAGGCGTTTGATGGGCAGAATTCGTCGCATTCGTCCAGAATATCGGGATGAAAACAGTTGGTGTTTGTTGCACGATAATGCACCCAGTCACACCTCACTTCTTGTTCGTAGATTTTTGGCGAAAAATAACGTCTGTGTGTTGAATCATCCACCGTATTCGCCTGATTTAGCACCCTGCGACTTTTCTTTATTCCCAAAACTTAAAATGACGTTAAAAGGGTGTTATTTTTGGTGATATTTCGACCATACAAACAGCTTCGACGCATGCTTTGGAGGCAATTCCGCAAAGTGAATTGGAACAGGCATTCGAATCATTATTAAATCGCTGTAACAAGTGTATTGAAGCCGGAGGGACATATTTTGAATAACAAACCAAAACAAATTATAATTTCTTGTTTCTATTTCATTTTACAGACCCAGTCTTAAAAATTATTTGACGCATTGTGTATATCAGCCCTAAACTCGGAAAGTTGTTTTCGTGTAAACGTACCTTAATAACTTTTACTGTGATTTTTCGCGTTAAATTTGTACACTTGTTATTCCCTTCACGGTTTGTTTTAGACTGTCCTATTCGACGGTTAGTTTGAAACTTCATACCAAAGCTTTTTTTACAAAATAATGCGACATCTGGTATTACAAATCGGAATTATCTAAATTCTCGACAATGTGTTATTTAGGCGACATCTGCTTTTAGATGCAATCTTGCTCACTTTGACATCTCAAGATTTCAGTTTTTATTGTAGGTTAGAGCATTTAGATAGATCGATATTTTGCAAAATGTATAATATAATCAGCACTAAACTCGGAAAGTTAGTTAAATTTGAAAGTAAAAAATAATTAAAGCGTACAAATTAATATTCGAATTGTGCTAAATTAAATTGCCGTGATTTTAAAAATTCAATTCGAATTTCGTAGATCGGATAAATAGAACTCGAGTCATTGAAAATCCAATGCTTTTAAATTAGCACGCGATCACTTTGGCATCTCAATGTGATCACGTGCAAACTTAACTTGCTGTGATATTAAGAATTCAATTCGGATTTTGTAGATCGGAAAAATAGAACTCGAGTCATTGATAATCCAGTGTTTTTAAATTAGCAGGCGATCACTTTGATATATTAAAGTGATCGTGTGCTATTATATAACAGAAAATCACTTTGACATCTCGAGAGCACACACGAATCGATCGATACGTGACGACGCAACAATTCAGACGTTGCTGTGACGTCAAGCGTTCCAGACAGAGAGAGAGACAGAGATCTGGCTGTATGTATAATTCAAATATTTGGAAAATAATATCAAACATCTGAACTCGACATTAATATGAAAAAAATCGAAGCATATCAATCCAGCCTAGAAAACTAACAAAAGATTCTCTGTTTTAAAAATTAAAAATTGAAGATTGACCGTGAAAAGGTTAAATAATTTTGAACATCTCATTCCTCGAAGTTTAATGAATCTAGAAATTAAGGTTAGTTACCAAGTCGGAATGCAAGGTGTTTGTTTTTGTAAGGAATCTATGTAAATCTCTAGAAACTCAAAAAATTAGTTTTTAGAGATTTATTTAAATGAAAAATTGCTTCACAAACTTGGTCAAGAACCTACCAAGGAGTAGGCTAAATAAAAAACTCTTCACAAGTTGGACCAAAAGTTAATATAATATTTTTTTCACTTATTTCAACCCAGTTCGATTCTTACAATGGCAGCAGTGTTTTTTTATGTTTTGCCATCTACAACAAAAGCAATCGTTTAAGAAACTGCACTGCCGAGGGCATGACCTTTTGTAATTTTCGTGTATATATAGCTGACTGAGAACTACATAAATCAGTTCTTAAATACTTCAGCTACAGCGAAACGGGCCGCCCCGGTGGCGCAGTGGTCTAAGCGATGGTCTCTGATCATTCGTCCGTAAGGAGTCAGAGTTCGAATCCCGGTGAGGCATGGATGTTGTGTTGTCTTATGGTACTGGCTCTCTCCCTTCCCTGGAACCAGTGCCCCTAAATTAGGAACGGGCGACTGCTTATAGCCCACTGAGTTGCTAACAGTGGTCGTTAAACCTCCAATTAAAAAACAAAAAAAAAAAAAAACAGTAAAACAGGAGTCACCCAAGAACTTCAAGAAGAGGTTACTTACAGTTAGTCTTTTATTCAGCCAAAACTCCTTTGGTACTTTCAAAAAGGCACAACTACAACTCAATTAACATAATTAACTCAACTAATGTAAGTTAATATCAGAACACTTGATTATGGAAAAACATTAAAAATATAACACGCAGCCTTCAAATACAAACTTCAATTAAACCAAGCCGCTTCCACAATTATAGCATTATAACATCCACGGTCTCTTACCTTCGCTGCTGCTGAAACATTATACACAGTGAGTGCGTCAAAGAATTTTTAAGACTGGCGCTATATTTCAGCCAACGGTGGCCCCACCAGTGTAATCGCGAATGCGTTATAAACCGTGACCATCTGCTTGCTTTCTGCCAAAAGTGCTGCGCAGTTGTTAAAGTAACTCAGACGAAACGGCCGTTCATTAGGGAAGTAAATTTTTTTTCATGTTGAATTATTAAGATGGAACAAAGGGCTGTTATTAAATTTAACGCAAAACTTGGTAAAAGTGCCTCGGAAGCGTACCAAATGATGAAACAAGTTTACGGTGAGCTTTGTTTAAGTAGATCAAATGTTTTCCTGTGGCACAAACGTTTTTTTGGACGGAAGAGAGACGCTAAAAGATGATAAGCATACCCGAAGACCAAGTTCATCTAGGACACCTGAGATTATTGAAAAAGTGCGTGATTTCGTGGCAAACAATCGATGTGCGTCACTAAGAATGATGGAAGAGTCTTTAAACATCAACAAAGAAATTTTTCGAACCATCCTGCATGAAGATTTGGGCAAAACAAAAGTCTGTGCTAAATTTGTTACACACACGTTAACCAATGAACAAAAATCAAGGAGAAGTGTATATTGCAGAGACATCATTTCAGCCGCTGAAAATGATACAAACTTCTTAAAATCGATTGTTACTGGTGATGAAACATGGTGTTTTCAGTATGATCCTAAAACAAAGCGACAAAGTGCGGAATGGAAGTAAAAAAACTTGCCACAGGCCAAAAAAGCAAGAAAAGTTCCATCGAAAATCAAAACAATGCTCATTACATTCTTCGATAGTAAGGGTATTATCCACAAAGAATTTGTTCCAAGTGGACAAACAATTACTGGTGAGTTTTATGTAAATGTTTTGAGGCGTTTGATGGGCAGAATTCGTCGCATTTGTCCAGAATATCGAGATGAAAACAGTTGGTGTTTGTTGCCCGATAATGCACCCAGTCACACCTCGCTTCTTGTTCGTAGATTTTTGGCGAAAAATAACGTCTGTGTGTTGAATCATCCACCGTATTCGCCTGATTTAGCACCCTGCGACTTTTCTTTATTACCAAAACTTAAAATGACGTTAAAAGGGTGTTATTTTAATGATATTTCGACCATACAAACAGCTTCGACGCGTGCTTTGGAGGCAATTCCGCAAAGTGGACTGGAACAGGCATTCGAATCATTATTAAATCGCTGTAACAAGTGTATTGAAGCCGGAGGGACTTATTTTGAATAACAAACCAAAACAAATTATAATTTCTTGTTTCTATTTCATTTTACAGACCCAGTCTGTAAAATATTTCATTTTACATATACAGTGTGGTGCATTTATAAGTACGTTAACGCAAAGCTATAAAAAGCCACTGAAATGGTTTTCTGTTATCGTGCTATCTTCCTTTTTTTTTTTTTTTTTTCCAGCTTTTTTAAATTGCTTGAGCTGAGAGTCTCCTCTGAAAGAATTCTTTATGTTTCTCCTCATGCAGGTTTTTAAGCACAAATTACCATTCTCAATGTTTTTCTTAACGCTGAAGTCAAACAAAATTTTATTCGTTTTTTCCCAAACTGAATTAAACATCATAACATCATCAAATCAAAGCACATTCAGTCACGTCCCTAATATTGGAAGTATTCGACGTAAAGGTAGCATACTATTCCTTCTGATTATGTACAACACAGCTTGAAGGCCGAAATAAATAAAAAAATCTGCTAAGTAAGGATAGTACATTTGCCCACATGCAGTAGGCAGCTCGTAAGACAAACGTAAGGAAAGCACTAAAATGAAACAGAAAAAAAAATGATTCACAACCTTGGAACATTCAGCATGTCCAAACTCTCAACTGGTGACATTCAAAATATTCAATGTGGGTTACAGCTGCTCGTGTTTCCGGTTTTCTTTCTGCTGTGTCCGCAGGAAAATCTTACAGAACTTGCAGAGTTTTGTCACCAGTACAAGAAGTGGTAACGCGTGGATTTGCCAATGAACTGCTATGTGCTCCTTCACGAGACCGGAGCACCAGGGGCGTATTTACAGAGGGAAGCATGGAAGCCCCCCCCCCCCAAGTGCTTCATTTCTTTGTTAAAATACGAATTACATTAGAAAACAATCTTCAACTTACAATACACCGATTAGCCATTACGTTATGATCACCTACCTAATCCCCTTTAGCCATTACGTTATGATCACCTACCTAATCCCCTTTAGCCATTACGTTATGATCACCTAGGATCCTCTTTAGCCAGCAGGACAGTGGCCACTCGGCGAGGCATCAATTCGATGCGGTGCCGATAGGTATCCTAGGGCATCTGGTAGCATAATGGCAACAGCAGGTCCTCCAGTTCCTGTACATTTCGGGGTGGTGGTGATTTGATTTCCAAGGCGAACCTCAAATGTTCGATTGAGTTCATGTCAGGTGAATTTGGAGGCCAGGGCATTAACACAAAGTCACCAATTCTAACTTCGAACCACTCCTTGACGATTCTGGCTGGGTGGCATGGCGCATTAACCTGTTGGTAATGACTATCACCAACAGGGAACACAGTTGCCATGAATGGGGGAACTTGGTCAGCAACGATGTTCAGATACCTGACAGTCATCAGGGATTGTGCTACTGGGAAAATGGGGCCTAAAGTGTCCCAAAAAAACATCGCCCACAGCATGACACAGCCACCGGCTGCCATTTTCCGCCCAACAGTGCATCCACGTACCATAGCCCCGGTTGGTAATCTGAGTATCTGTGTTCGGCCGTATACGTGATGTACCAGGAATCTTGATTCGTCAGACCAGACCACTTTCTTCCAAATCATAAGCGATCTAATCTCGATGATTTTGGGCCCACTACATGCGTTGCTGGCGGTGACGTGCAGTGAGCATGTGGACCCTGCTAGGTCTTCGCTACGCAGGCCTATGAGTAGAAGGCTGCGATGAGCTGTGTGCTGTGACGCATTGACCTGATCACCACTGTTGTTGCTGTGAGTGCCATGTGGTTGCTGTGAACAATGTGCGACAGTCTCAGCCCCCTCTGGCATCCAGCTGCGGACTACAGACGGATGGACGACGGTTCGTCGCTTGACCATCTGTGCACCACTTTTGATACGTACTCACTACAGAGGTACATGAACAACCCACAAGCCGCGCCGTTTGCGAGATCGCAGCTCCGAGATGCCGTGCCATCACAATTTGTCTTTTATCAAACTCCGATAAATCGGGAGTTTTTCCCGTTTCGACTCCGAACACTCTCCTAACCGAAAGCCGGTCTTCAGGTTGTATATATACTGCTCTGTGAATTTCACCTGCGCCACCGTTCGGTCTCTCATTTCTCTAGGCTGGGGGCGGTCATAATGTAATGGCTCATGGGTACCGAAAATAGGGCTTTAATTTTTTCTTCTATTTTTTATTAACATTTATTTTGTTCTGATGGATTTTTTAATTTCCATTTTCGGTCACCCTTTCCCCGGGGAAATTTTTTATATACCCCCTGCGGAGCGCCATATTTTTCTACAGCCAATATGAAATGAGCGACGTCATACCTAATTTGCATTATACCACCGTTTCCAATTTCAATAAATAATAATTATTAATGTAATACTATTTCCATACGTAACATTAGATAGCAGCACGTTTCGGTCCTGGGAAGCCGAAATAATCATTTTATGTTAAAAATGCAAAAATACTACCGTTTGTGAATATTGGAACACCAACAAAGAATCACGCTATTCAAATGAAATTTCCATCACAAATTCCTCATGTTACAGGAGAAAACTCATTGCATTTGTAGAGATGTACAAGATTTTTTCGCTTCAAAACTCAGTATCGTGTGAAGACATCTCGAGCAACAATAACAATCTCTATTCGGTGTGGCATTCAGTGGAGGAGGTTCTTGATATCGTCCTGGGAAATAGCCTGCTAGGATGCTTATACGAGTTTTCATTTGCAAGACTGGCGCTTGACGGACCAGTCTCTTGCTAAGTTAATTTGTGGCGACTGGCGCTTGACGGACCAGTCTCTTGCTGAGTTAATTTGTGGCGACTGGCGCTTGACGGACCAGTCTCTTGCTAAGTTAATTTGTGGCGATTGGCGCTTGACGGACTAATCTCTTGCTTAGTTAATTTGTGGCGACTGGCGCTTGACGGACCAGTCTCTTGCTGAGTTAATTTGTGGCGACTGGCGCTTGAAGAAGACCAGTCTCTTGCTGAGTTAATTTGTGGCGACTGGCGCTTGACGGACCAGTCTCTTGCTGAGTTAATTTGTGGCGACTGGCGCTTGACGGACCAGTCTCTTGCTAAGTTAATTTGTGGCGACTGGCGCTTGACTGACCAGTCTCTTGCTAAGTTAATTTGTGGCGACTGGCGCTTGACGGACCAGTCTCTTGCTAAGTTAATTTGTGGCGACTGGCGCTTGACGGACCAGTCTCTTGCTAAGTTAATTTGTGGCGACTGGCGCTTGACTGACCAGTCTCTTGCTAAGTTAATTTGTGGCGACTGGCGCTTGACGGACCAATCTCTTGCTAAGTTAATTTGTGGCGACTGGCGCTTGACGGACCAGTCGCTTTGCTACCATGTCCCAGATATGTCCGATTGGGGGCATATCCGGCGAACGTGCAGGCCAGAGAAGAAGCGGTATTTGCGGTGCGTGGAAGAGGTCTTCGACGTTAGGGCCACATGTGGCTGAGCATTACCCTGCTGGAATATAGCGCCAAGGCAACCCTGAAGGAAGAGTATCACCTCTGCCTCTAAAACATCCCTGATGTATTGCTACCTGTTGAGGGTTTCCACAATTCGTTTCAGACGAGATCGTGAATTGAACCCAATGGCGCCCAAACCATGATGCTTGGCGTTGCATCTGTATGACGCTGCAAAATGTGCTCTGCAGAGTGCCGTTCACCACGATGTTTTCGAACACGTATGCGACTATCAGGGTGCATAAAGTTGAATCGTGACTCGTCCGAAAACACGACTTGTTGTCAATCAGAGCGTCTACGTCTGTGTTCGAGATCCCATTGCAACCTGAGGCGCCTGTGTTTGAGGGTCAAGGGACTGCGCAGCAATGAGCTTCTAGCAACAAATCATCTGCTAAGCAGACGACGTCGAACTATTCAGGAGGACAAAGCCTATCGTGTGACACCGCTCCATTACTGCGCTAACACCGTGGATGTCGCTGTGCGATCGGTCACTGCCATGCGGTAGAGTTGTCTGTCATTCTGTGCAGTCGTGCGATTTTGCAGTCCATTTCTCGGATTTCTGTGCGTCCGAGCCTCATCTGTCCACTGACGCCACATTCGCATCACCATACCGACGTTTTGTCTTCTACGAGTGGGAGTTTCGCGGTACGAAGATCCAGCTTCTCTCTTCCCAACTGTCCTTCCTCGCTCAAAGTTCGTCAGATGTTCATAATTCAACCATGATCGGCGACGGGGCATAGTAAGACACAAGAAACATCCTTTCGACTCAATATCAGCTCTTCGCTGATTTCAACATCTGGTTTGAGCCAGCTCTTTATACCGAAGACGGGATAGTTCAGAGGGCGTTGTTCCGAAACAGCATGCGAATTTTCACTGGCATTTTAATCATTTGCAGGTCTCAACATGTTGTACATATCCTATAAGTTTCAAGTTAAAACCAGCAGTCTTTCATGGTGTTTAATTTTCACAAACAGTATGTGACGTACTACAGAGGTAAAAGCACGTTTCAAGACGACAAATCTGCAGAGAGACATTCCGTCCGCGTAGCTCAGTTGGGAGAGCGACTTATTCCGGAGTGAAGAGACACGGACTCGATGTCCGTCGCGGATAAACCTGTGTTATATTGGCGCCCGAACAGGGACTCTAACCCTCAACTCGGAGCTCCGGAGCCCAGAGTTGAGGGCTCGAATCCCTGTTCGGATGATGTGACTTACTACAGAGGTGAAAACATATGTCAAGACGACAAATCTGCAGCGACACATCCTGTCCCTGTAGCTCAGTTGGGAGAGAGACTTACTCCGGAGTGATGGGACCCGGATTTGATTCCCGACGCGGACAAACTTACGTTATGAGTAGTGTAGTTCCATATGAAGCTAATAACTTCTATGTGAAATTAAAAACTCACAAAGCCAACAAACGAAGTGTATTTGATCCCAAAATACCATATTTAAAGGCGGATGCATTGCCTTTCAGAGCTCTATATGTTTCAAGGAAGTTAAGGTAAAGGTCTTGGATATGTGTCTTCAAGGAAGCACTTTAAGGGAGAAAATACACATTCATTCAACAAACTGTTTATTGAGAAATACTTTAAACACACGCAATACTACAGAACGTAATATCCACTTTATCAGGTTTCAGGAAGTCGAAAAAAACGCCACGTGCTGAGGAAATTTAAATACGATCCACTCCATTAATTAGAAAAACATGCAAGCTTTTTTCTTTAATTAACATCTTATTTCTTTTCGTCTTTTACCCTTTCAAAAAGAAATTAAAAACCAGTGGAGTAGAAAATAGCTTAAACTTTTACGACAAGTACTGCTTCCAAAAAATAGCTTCACCGGCACATACAATAAATACGTGCTTAGAAAATACCATTGGGAAAAGCTAAACACCATAATGTCATGCCAACGAAAAGTTACTCTGTATAATAAAATGCTAAGTGAAACTTCTTCATTCAAACCATTAATCAGTGTAAAGTTAAGCACTAAATGCCTTCGAAACGAATACGATAGTTCAAAAGTGTTGCATTCACTCGCGCAACTGATCCCTAATTTCTCAGACATTATAGTGTTATAACTTTTATATGTTGTGTTTTCTAGAACTTTTATACAATGAAACCTCCGAATGACGGTCGCTACGTGGGTCGGAAAAAAGTGACACTTTGGGGGAGGTGGCCGTTGTTCGGAGTTTAGCCCTAAGTTAACACTGCGTATCTACAAAAGTAGAATAAGTGTATGAAACCTATGCGCAAAGAAAGCGGTACGATTAATTACACTCAATGGAAAAAACATTGGAGATACCTACCTAATAGCATTAGAGATACTTATCTATTTGTGTGTTGGTCCTCCTCTAGCCAGAATAACTTCTTGTACACGCCAAGACATCCACCCCACCAGATGCTGGTGGGTTTCTGGAGGTAATGTCAGCCATACTTGTTGCAGCATTGTCCACAACTCCGCTTGAGACGTCAGTCCAGGATCCATAGGTCTGATGTTCCCATCCACGCCTGTTGCAGCATTGTCCACAACTCCACCCGAGACGTCGGTCCAGGATCCATGGATCTGATGTTCCCATCCACGCCTGTTGCAGCATTGTCCACAACTCCACCCGAGACGTCGGTCCAGGATCCATGGATCTGATGTTCCCATCCACGCCTGTTGCAGCATTGTCCACAACTCCACCCGAGACGTCTGTCCAGGATCCATGGATCAGATGTTCCCATCCACGCCTGTTGCAGCATTGTCCACAACTCCACCCAAGACGTCGGTCCAGGATCCATGGATCTGATGTTCCCATCCACGCCTGTTGCAGCATTGTCCACAACTCCACCCGAGACGTCTGTCCAGGATCCATGGATCTGATGTTCCCATCCACGCCTGTTGCAGCATTGTCCACAACTCCACCCAAGACGTCGGTCCAGGATCCATGGATCTGATGTTCCCATCCACGCCTGTTGCAGCATTGTCCACAACTCCACCCGAGACGTCTGTCCAGGATCCATGGATCTGATGTTCCCATCCACGCCTGTTGCAGCATTGTCCACAACTAAACCCAAGACGTCGGTCTAGGATCCATGGATCTGATGTTCCCATCCACGCCTGTTGCAGCATTGTCCACAACTCCACCCGAGACGTCGGTCCAGGATCCATGGATCTGATGTTCCCATCCACGCCTGTTGCAGCATTGTCCACAACTCCACCCGAGACGTCTGTCCAGGATCAATGGATCTGATGTTCCCATCCACGCATGTTGCAGCATTGTCCACAACTCCACCCAAGACGTCGGTCCAGGATCCATGGATCTGATGTTCCCATCCACGCCTGTTGCAGCATTGTCCACAACTCCACCCAAGACGTCGGTCCAGGATCCATGGGTCTGATGTTCCCATCCACGCCTGTTGCAGCATTGTCTACAACTCCACCCGAGACGTCGGTCCAGGATCCATGGATCTGATGTTCCCACCCACGCCTGTTGCAGCATTGTCCACAACTCCACCCAAGACGTCGGTCCAGGATCCATGGGTCTGATGTTCCCATCCACGCCTGTTGCAGCATTGTCTACAACTCCACCCGAGACGTCTGTCCAGGATCCATGGATCTGATGTTCCCATCCACGTCTGTTGCAGCATTGTCCACAACTCCATCCGAGACGTCGGTCTAGGATCCATGGATCTGATGTTCCCAGCCATGCTTGTTGCAGCATTGTCCGCAACTCCGCCCGATGATCTGATGTTACCAGCCATGTCTGTTGCATCATTGTCCACAACTCCTTCAGAGATGCTGGTCCAGGATCCATGAATCTGATGTTCCGTTCCACGGCAACCGGAGAATTTCCACAGGGTTTAAATCCGGAAACTTTGGGGGGCGGGGGGCACGGGATGGTTCCAAACTCAGATGAGTGTTCCTCGTGCCATTCCTGGGTGGTTGCGGCCTGGTGGGGCTGCGCTTTGTCCTGCTGAAACAGACCATCAGCCGCAGGATGCGCGAAGGACATGAAAGCGAGCGTGTAGGTGATCAGCCAGCACATGCTGGTAGCACGCAGCGATTAAGAACCTCTTCAGACACACCAAGGAACCTCATGTGCCCCATGAGAATTCTCCTCAAACCATCACAGAACCACCACCGTCTTGAACAGAGCGGACTTGGCATGATGGGGCCACGGCCTCGTACTGTCGACGCCACGTTCATTCTGATTGCTATCTGCCTTTATGTCGTGTGCGTCCTGCTGGCAGGTACGTCACAGGTTCTTACCACTTGATAAATAGAATGACCCATCTCTTTTTCCCCAACAATGCGTCCACAATCAAAGCTGCTCGAATCACCACGTTTACCCATGTTCCTCGATTGTGATATACTCTTGGGTAACCCTGCTGTCCGCCTATTTATCGCCTGCATTCGGTTTGAGTGTACTGCCCTTCTTCCTTATCTCTAATGTTTTGTCTACTGAGTGTATATAAATCATGATGTAGAGCACATTATGGAAGCAATTTTTTTACGTCTGGTCTCAAACAAGCCTTAGGAATAGCAAGATAGAAGTTTAAGGTGCACTATAGGAAGGAAAGAAAAAGAAATATGTTAGACAGTGATGTCTAACTGCACAATTAGCGGACGGCGTGCTGAAAAGCTGGAACAGAACCCACAGGAACCAAACCAAGAGATACCACCGCCTCAACCGGCAAAATTTCAAGGCACCAGAGATCGGCCTACAGCTCTAGTGGAAGACTTAAATATACACGGAAGCTGGAGCTCGCTTCACGTAAAACTGGACTTTAACTCCTTCCTTTTCACTTTAGCGCATCATTGTAGATGTCGTAATCCAACCCACCCAGTCCGAGACACCATTCCTTTACCAATACTCTCTAACCCTATCTTACCCTCCTCTCTGAAGCCGAAGGAATTACGTAAAATCTTAAGCAACAAGGTGTCCGTTAGTTATTTTTCCGGACTAACTGGGGTGTTCGTTGACCTCTGTTAAGAGGTACCGATGTTAGGGGGTTATCACTAATGTTAATCCGGCCGCAGCTGTTCTGTACCAACCAAAACTTGCCGTTCCTTGGAGGTTAACATGGAGATGTCTGCTAATGGATGTTTCACTGTACTTCCATTTTTATTCCATTATGCTGTCAAGCGACTGTATCACGTGACGGCGATATTGGTACACGGCACCCGCATGAGTTCAGCTGATACAGGTATAGTATGAAATGTGCTAAAATGATGGTAGTGAAAAATGCTGAACGACACTTAAATAGCGATTATTCTTAGTAAATTACCGGAGGTTTGAAAAAACAGCGTGATATAAAAAATATTTTTTGGACTATGGAGATAACTGACTGTATTTATCATGAATGGAATACGGGATTATGCCATACATTACACATTTTGAAGATGACAATCCGTTATTTGGTGTAAATATGACAAGGATGGTAAGTCAGATAATAACCGAAAATTTCGTCGTCCTGAAGCGGGAATCGGACCCGCGTCTCCCAGATAGCGCCCGGGTATGCTAACCACTACACCACCCAGAAAGACCGAGTCTCAAGTTTCCGATTAATTTGAATATAACCATCACAGGTTAGCATACCCGGGCGCTATCTGGGAGACGCGGGTTCGATTCCGGCTTCAGGACGACGAAAAGGTTTCCGGATGTTATCTGACTTACTATCCTTGTCATCTTTACACTAAATAACGAATTGTCATCTTCAAAAGTTGACTGTATTTATATTCGCACGCATAACCAGCACTGGACATACTAAGAAAAACGCACACGAAACAGTAAAAGCCTCTTTACACCGCAGTCGCATAATCTTCAATACAAAAAGAAGATGGTGTGGTTCTCCTACAGTGAATTATTCTTGTCCGGAGCAGGAGCTTTCAGGCGGAAGTCACGTGACTGGCTTTGGTTGGCGCCTGGGTACGGACGCTTCTCTATCAACCGCAACTCGAGAGACGGGTTTGCGCCTCCTGATATGTATCCAGAAAAATATTTGTATGTTCAGCTTTCTTTTGATTAAAAACCATCATGCATAAATGTTCTCAATATGTATTCATCGGAATAATTATGTTGTAATGCAAATTTTCTTGTATATAAATCTACTGATGATATGTTTTCTCTTTTTCATTTTGCTTCCTATTTGAACACCATACCTTACAGAAAGGAAGACTGAAAACACTGTGTTGACGAATTGTGTTAAGGAACTTAAGTTTTCTTCATAGATACCTGACTGGATAAATTACTGATATTGTGAAACACCTAAGGAACCCCGCACGGGGATAACTGGTTTTCCAGTTATTTGGGGAGCGGCGCCCCCACGGCCCGAGCTGACCTTGTGACGGGTCATCATCTGATGTCATGCCACCGCTTGATTTTTATTTTGGTGCTATTGGTGTTTGCAGGGACGGCTGTTCATCCAGCTGTTGGGGAGTCGCGGCCCCACGATCCCGAGCTGGTCTTGTGTCTCGCTTTTTTGTTTTTCTTTATTTTCTCCACTGGCTAGTTGCCCGTGTTGTATTCTACCTAATCGCTACCACGTTATGTACTAACACCCCGGTCTTGTGGTTTTGTTACCCTCCACCACTAACTGTTTTATATTAACCGCTCAGTTCGTAGGTTGCTGAGATTCCGTTTAGGTTCCCTTCCAGGATTTGTCTTCTTTGGATTTCTTTTCTCCTTTTAACTGGTTTGGGTGCTAGACCTACCTGCATGTTTGCCGCGTGCGGAGACCCGTGAGGCGGAAATGGGATGTCTGGCGGCTGAGGTCGCAGGAGACCGGATAAGTGCCTCCTGTGTACCAACACTCCTCTTCGACCCCGGCTTCGCTGTAAACGGGAGGCTAGAGACTAACCCACCTCTAGTCAGAAGTCTTGTACCAAGTTGTGTACACGGCTTTAGCGGCTTTTTTGTCGTATAGCACGGCAGGGTGAGCCCAGGGGCTGTGGGATCATGCCAAAGGCGTTGGCATGACGGTACCCGGAGGCCGAAGTGTCCGCCGAGTGCGTGTGATCACAGCCAACGGACTATATCTGCAACGTATAAGCTCCAGAACTGTGTCCAGCGTCATTTCCTTGGCTTGCAGACCTCCAGTTCTCCCTTGTAGGGCTCGGTGGTGGGTGGAGTGGTCTGCAGACGAATCCTTCTCCTTTTTCCATGGGTAAACCCAAAAACAAACGCTCCAAATTCAAGTCACCTGAGCAAATGATCGTTGACAACGACTCTCCTTCGTCTTCTCAACCTACCAAGTCTCATACCCTTAAAAGATCTTTAGATCATGATCTGGACCAAGAATGTGGAACCTCTTCTTCGGCAGCTGTACCAGTCGCTCCGAAGCGTCGTCTCCCCTCGATTGTTGTGAATACGCATGCTACATACTTAGTTGTGGAATCCATCGATCCGAATGAGAGACTGTCCACCAGATCTCCATTCTTCATTTCTAAAGCTTTGGACGCTGCAGTTGGCCCTTTGAAGTCTGTGAGGAAGCTTCGCTCTGGGGACCTGCTTGTCCAAACTTGCAGTGTTTCTCAGAGTAACACTTTTCTGCACCTCACTGGTCTTCAAGGCATTCCTGTCAAAGTGACACCTCACCCTGTTTCTTAACACCTCTCGGGGTGTTATTTCGGAGTTTGATCTCTTGCCATGCAGTGAAGAAGAATTGGTGACTGAACTTGCAGATCAAGGTGTTATTGCTGCACGCCGTATGATGTTTCGGCGCGATGGTTCTTTGATTAAGTCTAAAAATGTGATCTTGACTTTTAACTCCCCGAAAGTTCCAACCGAAATCAAGGCTGGCTACTTGGTCTGTGGAGTTCGCCCGTACATTCCCAGTCCTCTGCGCTGTTTCAGATGCCAGAGGTACGGGCATTCACAACGTTTCTGTAAGAGTTCCGCTCGTTGCGCTAATTGTGGCTCCAGTGAACATGACGGGGAAGGTTGCACTTCTGCGGCCTGCTGTGTTAACTGTGGTGAGGCCCATGCAGCTTACTCCCGCAACTGTATGAAATGGAAGGACGAGATGGCTATCCAGCGCCTCAAGACCCTGGAGGGCCTCTCGTACCCTGCTGCCAAGGCCAAGTTGGGTATACCCACCACCCGACAGCGTACTTTTTGCCGCAGTTGTTAAGTCTCAGCCACAACCCGTGCAGCCTTTTGTTCCGCGCCCTGTAGCTCTCGCCGCACTTGCCAAGCGATCTACAGCTGAACAAGCGACACAGGTGGATTTCACCGAGCTCCAGCTTATTCGACCAGCTGCGTCTTCGCCTTCTCTTTTGAAGACGCCCGCCTCTTCCGGTTCCCAGCAGACAGCCTGCACGTGCGGAAGACCCTGGCCCTCAATCCGCAAAGGTGTGCGGTGTCCATCAAACTGTCTCGGCCTCAGCGAGGTCCCCACCCTCACCCAACACTATAGAAGAACACGGGGGAGGAGGAGAGTGACAGTTCGTCCCCAGCCTCTACCAGCATTGCAGAGGAACATGGGGGGGGGAGGAGAGTGACAGTTCGTCCCCGCCCTCTGCCAGCATTGCAGAGGAGTGTGGGGGGAGGAGAGTGACGGTTCGTCCTTTTCCATTAGTAAATATGTTACTTTTAATAAACTTCATTAACTACCTTTTCTTCACTGCTTTCTTCATACTCTTATTCAACTTTTACCAAGCCTGTCTGATCTTCATCATTTTCCACGTTTTTAAAAATCTGTGGCTGATCGTTCTTTGTCTGGCGCTCTTTGGCCAAACCTGGCCCTTGCGCCAATAAAATCCAACAACCAACCAACCAACCACCTAAGGAAAGTGCATCCAGATAAATTCTGTGACAGCCGAAATTCTTTGTTCATAAATGTGAACAGTCGCCATTCATAAAAACGGTTTTCTTCAACTATACAAGAAGTAATTTAATAGATTTTGTCATGATTCAACACGAGAAGCAGCACCCGAACATAATCGTTACAGCCGTTATCAGTCGTTCTTCTTATTTTGTTCAATCATATAACTTAACAAAAAGACTTCACAAAGCCATTTAACACATGTTACGATATTTGATTAGAAATATTCATTGGTTTCCGCAAATTCAACGCACTCAGTGTGTAAATATGTGAGCTTCCATCTTCGCTCATCTGTCACTGTTAGTGAAATAAGCCTATCAGGCGTGATCCTTAATTTTTCCATTTAAATTTATTTAGAATGACTCGCAAACAACGCCATTTTCTACAGCCAGTATGCGGATGGCCACGCTTTCATCATTTCACTACTCATTACACTCGTGTGCTACCGATCAATCTTCTCTGTCGTATGACGGACTTCCAAAGTGATCGTTGCTTTTAAATTACACATATCCCTCTTTAAAACTCGAAAAATTATCTAACACTCGAACACAGATCGTTTTGTCATCTCTGCAAATGCGAGTGAGAAGTTTCAGTCAAAGAATTGTTGAATACGCAAGGAACGCTTATAGCGTAATAAATCCGTTTATTTTCGTGGTGTAAATTTGTAAAGATTCGCCAAGCTTTCACACTCACCTGGGAGGCTCTTTCAAGACAATGTAGACATAAAATGCAGGAAATTAGAACACGCAGGAAATAAAGATGACTTTTATAGATAGAAACAGACGAATTAAATGATTTCATGCACAAGATAAACAACCTACATAACACAATGAAGTTCACCATGGAGCTTGAATTATTTTGATGTCGCGCTCAAAAGAAATGAAGCATCCAGCTTCGATTTTGACGTTTATTATAAACCAACCGCAGTACCGAAACTATTACCTCCACATTCACACTATCCAAATGAGTACAAACTTTCTGCGTTTAAAGTATGGTTCTATAGATCGTATATTCATACACGCCTACCTACATAATAAGGAAATTGAAGATATTTATAGCAAGGGTCTAAAGGACGGATATAAGAAGGATGACATAGAACTGTAAGAAGTCGTAAAATGTATACGATGACAAAACCAACTAGTAAGACAATGAGATACGCAGGATCCATCACATATGTCCCAGGCTTTGCATATTGGTTGAGGTATTTACTGCGTAAGTACAACATCTCAATAGCAATGAAATCACCAACCCCCGTTACCACATATAATATCAAGCTGCAAGGAGAGACAGTGTTAGAAAGAAAAGGCGGGTGTATACGCTATACCGTTGGTGTATGCTGACAACATGGAAAACATATAAACTATCTACCAACAAGTAATTGGACACCCTGCAATCGACGATATCAGCGGTCCTGATACACGTCGCGGCCGCCGCCGTTAAATATCGTGTGGGAAACAACAACGCGACCAGTCGCATGCAAGATGCCAGGCAGTCCGGAGCTCTCTGATTTCGAGAAAGGTGTAATCGTCGGGTATCACAGAAATGGCCGATGCATACGTGACATATCCAGCGAGTTGAAGTACCCAAAATCAACAGTGGCCTACGTGATTGGCAAGTGAAAGATGAGAGGTGACTGTCGGAATGTGACCCGACCCGGCAGACCCACAAAACTGGGAGTTAGAGACCGACGGGTGCTGGCCAGAGAAATTCGGAAGAACCTCACCAAATCGATGGGCCACATCCGCGAGGAGTTTCAACAGGCATCCGGGAGTGTTCTTTCGACGAATACCATCCGTAAGGAAGCCCGCTCGGTTATCATGGACGTGCTGCCGCCCACAAGCCTTTGATCACCAAGTCCAATAGCGCTGCTCGGCTAACGTGGTGCAAGGAACGTCGACAGTGGACCGTTGAACAGTGGAAACAGGTTCTCTGGAGCGACGAATCAAGGTTCACCTTCTACCGTTCGGATGGCAAGGTCTGGGTTTGGCGTCTGCCTGGAGAACGCCTCCTGCCGGAATATATTGTGCCAACTGTGAAGTTCGGCGGCTGTGGAATTATGCAATGGGGGTGTTTCTCCTGGTACGGCATGGGACCCTTGGTCGCAATTCCTGATAGACTCAACGCCGAGACCTACTGCACCATTTTGGATGACCATGCGTTTCCTACGTTGTGACAGTATTACGGGGTGAACCCATGTTACTTTCAGGATGACAATGCCACCTGTCATGTTGCGAGGTCCACCATGGCTTGGTATGGTGACAATGGGGTTAATCGAATGGACTGGCCTGCGCAGAGCCCGGACCTTAACCCTATCCAGCACCTCTGGGACGAGTTGGAGCGTCAACTTAAGGGGTGCCTCCACCGTCCGAAATCGGTGAAGGAACTGACCTGCCTTCTACAAGCCGAGTGGAAGAAAATACCGCTAGCCGTCGTACAACGCCTGGTTGAGAATATGCCCCGGAGGGTCGCAGCTGTAATCGCCGCTCGTGGAGGCTTCACCAACTATTGAAGGTGAATAAACTTCGTTTTCTTTTGCTATCACAGGCGTCCAATTACTTGTTTGTAGATAGTGTATATCGGAATGGCAAAGCGATCCTTGGATACTATTAATAGATATAAAGAACACGTCTGAAGTGTCAATCAGGACATGCAGAATACAGCCCTCGCCAGAGAAGTTATGCATTGCTCGGCCGCTCCTGTATGGAACAGTATTAGAAGAATTTCCCCTTACACGAACTTTAAAGAAACTGCCATCAGGGGAATAGTCGAAATCCTTTCCAGCAAACTGCCGTGCAATGACATGGTCTCTATGGAACTACCAACGGTTTGGCATGCATTGTTAAAAGATAGAAACACATCTCGGTACGCCGCCCCGGTGGCGCAGTGGTCTAAGCGATGGCCTCTGATCATTCGTCCGAACGGGGTCCGGGTTCGAATCCCGGTGAGGCATGGATGTTGTGTGTGTCTTACGGCACTGGTTCTCTCCTTCCCTGGAACCAGTGACCCCAAATTAGGGACGGGCGACTGCTTATAGCCCATTGAGTTGCTCACGGTGGTCGTTAAACCTCCAATCAATCAATTAAAAATCATCTCGGTACACCGCATAATTGCGTGATAAAAACTCACGTAATGCTGCTTGTGATGTCACCCACGTTATTTTCAAAAAATCTTTATTCCTACGTGTTCTAATTCCCTGCATTGCCTTGAGAAAGCCTCCCAGTGGAGTGTGAAATCTTGGGGAATCTTTATACAAATTTACACCACGAAAATAAGCGTTCCTTGCGTATTCACGACCTGGTGTATTTAAAAAAAGAGAAGAATTGTCGATTTTCCTATAAAATTCAGTACGGAAACTGAACACGTCATTTCGTGTGTTAAAAGGGGTATGCATTTAGAGTGATAAAAACACTGCTTGTCAAGCTCGACTGAAGAAGTGGAATCAGCTGCAAGAACACTTAAGCAGCCGAAACGAGTCAGTACATCTTTAAAAGTACCGTGCAATCACGTGGTTTGCTTTCTTGGACAGAAATAGTAATTGGCTGCACATATTTTTCATCCAGCCTTTCCAGCAATAGAATGATAGCAAATCAAAAATTAATAAAAAAATTGCTTCCCAGCGTTTTTTGGTTTGGCAGATTGCATCTTTACGAAAATTAATGAAAAATGTACAAATGATAGATTGTTAAAAGATAGAAATGCGTTCCAAAACATTTCGCCGGAAAATTTAAAAGGTTTCCACTGCAATTTTTTGGCATCATTCCACCCCCACCCCTCCGCGTCATAGAAGTTACTATTTACCCACTTTGGTAGTAGCCAAAACTCAGTGACATCGCTAATGAAATCCATCACACTTATAACATAACACTTTTTACGTTATACCCTACCCTATGGAGTATGAATAGCACAGTTGCCGTCCTGGTAACACAGCACAGTGTCCTCAGACGCTGGCTTCGCTTCGGGCCATTCGTCCTAGATGAGGATTTTTTTTTTTTTTGATTGGAGGTTTAATGACCACCGTGAGCAACTCAGTTGGTTATAAGCAGTCGCCCGCCCCTAATTAAGGGCCACTGGTTCCAGGGAAGGGGGAGAGCCAACGCAGTAAGACAAACACAACATCCATGCCTCACCGTGATTCGTACCCGGACCCTTTTCGGACGAATGATCAGAGGCTATCGCTTAGACCATTGCGCCCCCGGGGTGGCGAAGCACTTGTTTGTTTGTTTGTTTGATTGGAGGTTTAACAACCACCGTGAGCAACTCAAATGGGCTATAAGCAGTCGCCCGTCCCTAATTTAGGGTGCCGCCCCGGTGGCGCAGTGGTCTAAGGCGCTGGCCTCTGATCGTTCGTCCGTAAGGGGTCCGGGTTCGAATCCCGGTCAGGCATGGATGTTGTGTTTGTCTTACGGCACTGGCTCTCTCCCTTCCCTGGAACCAGTGACCCTAAATTAGGGACGGGCGACTGCTTATAGCCCATTGAGTTGCTCACGGTGGTCGTTAAACCTCCAACCAAAAAAAAAAAAAAAAAAAAAAAAAAATTTAGGGTCACTGGTTCCAGGGAAGGGCGAGAGCCACTTCCGTAAGAAAAGCACAACATCCATGCCTCACCATGATTCGAACCCAGATCCCTTTCGGACGATTTTTTTTTATTGGAGGTTTAACGACCACCGTGAGCAACTCAATGGGCTATAAGCAGTCGCCCGTCCCTAATTTAGGGCCACTGGTTGCAGGGAAGGGAGAGAGCCAGTGCCGTAAGACAAACACAACATCCATGCCTCACCGGGATTCCCCTTTCGGACGAATGATCAGAGACCATCGCTTAGACCACTGAGCCACCGGGGGCTGCAGATGAGGAATGAATACTGCACTTGCCTGATGGCGTTGTTTCTTTTCCTTTCCTGGGAAGATTTGAGCTGCATTTCGTTCAGCACTCGATGCAGGTTTCAAGATCGTACATGAACTGTGGATGGAAAAACATTCATCCAGAAGCATGTATTATCGAAAATTAAAATAAAATTCAGTTATTAATAAGCAGGAACTGTACACCAACTATACTCAAAATAGTATAATTATACTAGTGATCCGAATTTCTTGGCGTAGAATAGAAAATCAAAGTTTCCAAGCTCTCGTACATCAACCAGATGACATTCTCAAGAAAGTTGCTGCCTACTTTTCTTGAGAAAGCCACCTGGCTGATTGATGTGCGAAGCTCGGAAACTTTGATTTTCTTTTCTACGCCGAGAAATTCGGATCACTAGTATAGTTATGCTACACCGATGAAGCATTACATTATGACCACCCCCAGTCTAGAGAAATGAGTGTGCCTGGGGACCAAACGGTGCCGCAGTTGAAGTTCACAGAACAGTATATATACAACCCGAGGACTGGCTTTCGGTTAGTAGAGTGTTTAGAGTCAGAATGCGAGAAGCTGCCGATTTACCGGAGTTTGATAACAAATTGTGGTGGCACGACGCCTCGGAACTACGATCTCGAAAACAGCGCGTGTAGTGGGTTATTCACTTGCCGCTGTAGTTAGTACGTATCAAAAGTGGTGCACAGATGGCCAAACGACGAACCGTCGTCCAGCTGGGTGTCGTCCGCAGCTCACTGATACCAGAGGGGAGCAGATACTGTC
Source organism: Macrothele yani (assembly GCA_039090855.1). Classification (NCBI taxonomy): domain Eukaryota; kingdom Metazoa; phylum Arthropoda; class Arachnida; order Araneae; family Macrothelidae; genus Macrothele; species Macrothele yani. Next base: position 153,031,180 of record CM077001.1, on the reverse strand, counting down.
GCGCATTGTTCACAGAGACCGCACAGCCACAGTACAACAAAACACACGCAGCTAAAAAAAGGGTTATCAGGTCAATGAGTCACAACACACAGTTCATCGCACAAATCTGCGCATGGACCTGCGTAGCCGAAGACCCAGCACGGTCCCCATGCTCACTGCATGCCATCGCCAAAAACGCATGAAATGGGCCCAAGATCGTCGAGATTGGACAGTAAATGATTGGAAGAAAGTGGCCTGGTCTGACGAATCAAGATTCCTGGTGCGTCACGTAGACAACCGAGCCCGGTTACGTCGGTTACCTACGGAGGCTATGGAATCTGGATGCACTGTTGAGGAGAAACAGGCCTGCGGATGCGGTGTTATGCTGTGGGCGATGTTGTCTTGCGACACTTTAGGCCCCATTATCCCAATAGCACAATTCCTGTCAGCTTTTAGGTATCTTAACATCGTTGCGGACCAAGTTCACTTATTCATGGCAACTGTGTTCTTTGCTGATGATGGCCATTACCAACAGGATAATGCGCCATACCACATTGCCAGAATCGTCAAGGAGTGGTTCTAGGAACATGCTGCTGACTTTCTGTTAATGCCCTGGCCTCCAAATTCACCTGACATGAACCTAATCGAACATTTGTGGTTCGACTTGGAAGAGCGGGTTCGCGCTAAATCACCAGCTCCGAGAAATGTAGGGGAACTGGAGGACCTGCGGTTGAGATTATGGTACCAGATACCCCAGGATTCCTATCGAGACCTCATCGAAACGATGCCTCGCCGATTAGCCGCTGTTTTGCTGGCAAAATGGTTTTCTGCAGCTTATTAGGTAGGTGGTCACAATATAATGGGTCATCGGTGCATTTTGAGAAAAATTCAGTTAATGGGAAATTTTAAAACTTGCATTGTAGGTTACGATATTTTGCACTACATTCCGTTGGCCATCCGACAAGTAATAGTATTCTTCCTGCAGTATGTACCATTGAGAATTAAAAGACATTTGTGTAGGTAATCCATGTGTAACAACAACTTCATAGGCAGAATAAAGACGACTTTTTATTTACACACAATAGAGTTTTAGTAGGTTTAAGTCGCAGTACAGGTTTCAACATCACTAAATTCCGCCTTTTTCTGGAGCAAAGTAAACTCTGTATGCTATACGAACAAAAAATAAACAATTAAAGTAATAAGTAGAAATTGCCACACAACAATACAAAATTTTAAAATTATTTATGGCGCATTTGTGATCTTTTGCCTTAAGAGATCTATACAGACTGATATTCCCACAATTTCATAATTATCGTCAGGGCCTAATCCACGGTTTAAAACATGATGTTTATGTTCGAAGATCTCCCACGGCATTTTTATACAAAGATGTGTTAGATGAGAGGATAAAAAACTTGCTTTTGCATCATATTTTTGTGTAGTGCTTCCATGTAATATCAGTGTGAATTTATATTACGTTGTGCCCTAGGAGTAAAGCTGATTATTAACGTACAAGTGAAGGAATTCTAGAGTTAAGCTGGCTATTTGACGTACGAAGTGAAGGAATTCTTCTTCCCCGAGTTGAGGATCCAGCCTGGATAGTTTGTACGCCAGTGGTATGCGCCACCGATTGAGCTAGAAATACAACTACCTCCAGCTCACGTTTAAGGCAGAACAAGGAATACTGGAATCGCGTAAACATTAAATGTGTTTTCTCTATGAATACGGGTTAATTAGTAATTTTATTTCCTGTAGGAGTTTATCATTTTTCTGAATAAGTTTATAATGATTTTATTTATTTATTTATTTTTGTAGGAGGGCTCGTCATAAATTGCATTTTCTATAATGATTTTCCAAAGGAAATCGAGATATTTTTCAAACTGAAAATGACTTTCAATTATGTTTAAGAAGAGGTGAAATGTACTGCTTCATGGTATTATTTCTTAAAACCACTAAATATCAATTTTACTCCTAATAGCTTTTGCCTTAAGAGATCTATACAGACTGATATACATAGACATCATACAGTTAAAGTTGGAAACGGGTCCAAAATTTTAGATCCAGACTCGGCCCGGACAAATCTGCTTTGTACTATAAATTCGAATATATCATATATCTATATCATCAACATTGTCAATAGTTACCAACTGACTGCTGAATGAAGGTCTCCCCAGGTTTTTTTCGACAACGGACTGTCTTCGGCCAGTCTCTTCCATCCACCCATCTCCCACATGGTCTTTTTCTGGGTCTTTTCCTTTCCCTTGGTATTCCGTCTAAAATTTCGGTTGTTCATCGATGGTCCGTTCTCTTGGCAATATGTCCAGCCCATTGTCATTTCGGGAATTTTACTCTGATCATGATGTCTTCCACTCTTGTGATTTTCCTTATATACGAGTTCTTTTTATCTTTCTTGGTTACAGCAAACATGCATCTCTCCATGCCTCTTTCAGCTGTCTGCAGGTTTGGTGTGTCTTTTCTAGTTAAGGTCCACGTCTCTGCTCCGCACGTAAAACTGTAAGGATGCACTGATTAAACACTTTTTTTTTTATTTTTACTTTTTTTATTGGAGGTTTAACGACCACCGTGAGCAACTCAATGGGCTATAAGCAGTCGCCTGTCCCTAATTTAGGGCCATTGGTTCCAGGGAAGAGTGACAGCCAGGCACGTAAGACAACACAATATTCATGCTTCACCGGGATTCAAACCCGGGCCCATCTCGGACGAATGATCAGAAACCGTCGCTTAGACCACTGCGCCACCGGGGTGGCATAAAACATAATGGCACATTGCTCTTAAAATTTGTACTGTTTCTTCCGAAAACTCTCCCACCAAGTTTTTTATGCCTATTAATTTCTTCATCAATGTGACTCTCACTTGATATCTGCTGCCCAAGGTAAATGTAGAAATTGGTTATCTCCAGCCTTCCCCTATCAACTGACAAATCTTCATTTCTTTGTAAAAGCATTGTACTTTAGTTTTGTTTTCTGAAAGATCATTTTCAATAGCATTTCCTTACCCTTCTCAGCAAATTCCTGGATCATACTCTGCAGCTCTAAAGTATTATTTCAAAGGCTTCTAAAGGGATCTCAAAATATTTTTTTTTATCTTTTCAAAAATATAACGAAAATAAAAAGTGGGTCAAAATCGGGTCAGGAACACCTTGACCCGACCGGTTTGACCCGCAAGAAATTGTCGACGCGTTGACCCGTGACCCGTTTCCATCTGTGCATACAATCTCCTGTACGACACTTCAAGTACACAATTTTTTATACATACATACATACATACATACATACATACATATCACTAAGCTGTTCTCTGAGATTCAGAGGTTAGCTCCAAAAAGAAATACAAACTACCAGATATTCTTACTTACTGTTGTTGTACTAAACTTCTCCATTTACAGCGATCTTGACATACAATTTGGGCTTCACTAACCTCCATTACACGCCGTACACAAGATCTTCTATACTTCATACTCATAATCTTTTTCTCATGCAGACACTCCTGAATATGATCCTCCCATGACTTCCTTGGCCTTCCTTTGCCTTTCCTTCCTGCCACTTGGGCTAAAAAGATTTTCTTAGTAAGCATCTCATCACTCATTCTTTCAACATGGCCAAACCACCGAAGCATATTGGTATCCACCCAGCAGACGGTTAAAATTTAATAATTTATCAAGCATCAAGTATTCCTGCAAACCGCTCTTATCACCGGAAATTTAATAATTTATCAAACCTCAAGTATTCCTGCAAACAGCTCTTATCATCGGAAATTTAATAATTTATCAAACCTCAAGTATTCCTGAAAACCGCTTTTATCACCGGAAATTTAATAATTTATCGAACCTCAAGTACTCCTGCAAACCGCTCTTATCACCGGAAATTTAATAATTTATCAAACCTCAAGTATTCCTGAAAACCGCTCTTATCACCGGAAATTTAATAATTTATCAAACCTCAAATGTTCCAGAAAACCGCTCTTATCACCGGAAATTTAATAATTTATCAAACCTCAAGTATTCCTGCAAACCGCTCTTATCACCGGAAATTTAATAATTTATCAAACCTCAAGTATTCCTGCAAACAGCTCTTATCACCGGAAATTTAATCATTTATCAAACCTCAAGTATTCCTGCAAACCGCTCTTATCACCGGAAATTTTCCGTCATATGGATACGGAAAAGTCAGAACAGAATTTTCCCGTTAATATACGAAAGGAATTGCGGAAAGGTTACCTAAAAATTCAGAATTTTCAGTTAACACCTCTTAAAAACGGTAATTTTCCGTTATTAACCGAAGACAGATGAACAACCGCATGACCCCCTCCTCGTGGCGCAGTTGATAAGTGCTGGCTTATGACCGTTCGTCTGAGATAGGTTCGGGTTCAAATCGAGGCATAGATGTTGTGTTTGTCTTATGAACCTGGTTGTCTCTCTTCTATGGAACCAGTGACCCAATTTAGGGATGGGAGACTGCTTATAGCCCATTGCGTTGTTCATGTTGGTCGTTAAACTTCCAAACAAAAAAACAAGTTAGTAAAATCATGCAATGCAGTGATTATGATACGCTTTCCAACATGCCAGAATTCATTACTCAAGTTATAAGGATAATGGCTGTGGAATAAATCTCGCTCCTGTGTCCAGACCTTTGACCCCATTTCGATTATATTAAACAGAACTTGTTCAGTAAACTTTCAGAACAACATACTAAGGTTTTGTCGCAATAGAAGCATTTTTAGTCAAGTTATGAGGATAATGGCTGTAGAATAAATCTCGCTCCTGTACCCTGACCTTTTAACCCTTTTCGATGATATTAAACAGAACCAGTTCAGTACATCTCCGGAACCACATGATGAAGTTTTGTCGCAATCGAAGCATTTTTACGCAAGGAATGGATCCTGCTGATATGCCCTGACCTTTGACCTCATTTCGCCCATTTCCAAGAGGGTTCGTCCCCAGTTTGTCCCCCTACCACATACTAAAATTTCATCGAAATCGTACCATTTTTACGCGAGTTATCGTGCGGACGGACAGACAGACAAACAGATGGACAAAGCTGGAGCATATACGCTTCTTCAACCTACGGTTGGAAAGCGTAAAAAACGGAAGTATTTCAGTCAATTCACGTATGAGAAATCAGTGGAATTCAGGTTTTTCCCACGTCATTTCAAGGAAAAGTTTGAATGAAGAAATTAATGAATGCTTCATTAATTCACGAAATAAATCCCAGAAAATGGCACGTGATTTTCGGGAAACTTTTTACAGTGTACACAGTGTGAGAAATCATCGACGCAATTTAGCTTTCATTTTCAAAATTTCGAAAAGTACAAAGGGCATCCTGAAAAAAATGCCTCGTCCATCATAAGATTTTTAGTTGAAGCAGCAAAAATGCGAAACTTGGTGGCAAAATACTTGGACATATTGTTAATAATGGCAGCCTATTCAAAATATTGTCCATCACTTTCTACTCATTTCCGCCATCTTTGAACCCATTGGTAAAATCCATTTTTGAAAAATTCCTGAGGCTGTCATTTCACCCATGAGCACAGGCGGATTTAGGGAGTCAAATTTGGGAATGCCGGTTGAGTTGTGAGAAGGGAGGGGGGGGGCTTGCAGAGGTGAAATTTAAACATTTGTAAGAAAGTGCAATATTTTGATTGTATTAAGAAAAAAGCACAAACAAAAGTCATTCTTTCGGACCTGATTCTGGCTAATTTAAATAAGTTTAGATTTCATAACATTTATTTAGGCCTAATAATGTATTAGGACAACTACACTACATGAAATACTTAAGTATTCTTATGATGTTTTATTTTAAAACATTTTGAGCACTCAGAAAACTACTTAGAGCATAAAAACTATACTTGCAAAAATTTACTAAAACAAGGTTTGCTTTTTGTTTCCATTCTAACTATAAAATGTTTTTCGTCCTTCTTTCATCACATAAGTGTCAATTATGAGGTCATAATCTACGGTTTTTACAATTTCACCCTCAGAAAACAAAACCATCACATCGGAAAGCCTTTCTTCCTTCATAGTTGATCTCAGACAGTTGTTGATTTTTTTTTTTTTGATTGGAGGTTTAACGACCACCGTGAGCAACTCAATGGGCTATTATAACGAAGTGAATTTCTCCGTCATTTCTGTCCACGCCAGGATTCGAACCCGGATCCCCTCATTCCAGAATAACTCACTCTACCAATTGAGCTACGCGGACGTTTTATTCTGATTCCTATCTGCCTTTATGTCGTGTGCGTCCTTCTGGCAGGTACGTCACATCTCCTGGTACGTTACACTATAAGCAGTCGCCCGTCCCTAATTTAGGGTCACTGGTTCCAGGGAAGGGAGAGAGCCAGTGCCGTAAGACAAACACAACATCCATGCCTGACCGGGATTCGAACCCGGACCCCTTACGGACAAATGATCAGAGGCCAGCGCCTTACACCACTGCTCCACCGTGGCGGCCCAGTTGTTGATTCTCCTCATAGTTGAAAATGTACGCTCACATGTGGCACTATTTGACGGTAGCGTTAAAAATATACTCATCATCTAAGTTCTTCTGTGACACATTATCAGATTCTTCTGTGACATGTTTTCAGAGCTTTTCCCATATCTTTCGAAATTATTCACACTTTTTGTAATGTTTATGTTTTCAAAGTTACATATAATTTCTTTTCTTTCCCCACAAATCCTTGGGGGTGCCGGGCACCCCCTGACTCCCCGCAAATCTTCCTATGCTGATGAGTTCACAACCAGTTTAACGTCGGTCACATCGTCGAAACGTTCTCCACGAAGGGCGTTTTCAAAGGGGCAAACAGGAAAAAGTCCGAGGGTGCCAAATCAGGACTGTAGGGGGGTTGGAGACATCACCGTTCACCCGATTTTGGCAATAGCCTGTGAAGTCTCCATTGAAGTGTGGTGCCGAGCTTTATCATGGTGTAAAACAACACTGTGAGGTGGAATGTCACGTTTTTTCCTTCTGATAGCTTCCTTTAGCTTCTTCAATGTCGGCACATAGTGAGCACTGTTTATTGTTGCAATTCGTGGATGGTGACACGACGACCAGCTGTAATGAGGTCTTTCACTCGTTACCTGTTTGCATCTGTCACTGCAATTGCAAGTCTTCCACTGAACTTTCTCCCTCTCAAAACCTCTTCATGCATCTTCGGACATTACTTATATCGATTGTGGCAGCTCCATACACCACCAGGAATCTTCTGTGGATTCCTGAAGCCTCACATCAATCTCTTTCCAGGAATTCAAATACGGCTCGCTGCTTTTCTCTCTCATCCATGATCTTTATTTCCGATTCTGAATAAAAATTGTTCCCACATTGATAACATCTCATAGTACATTGTAACGTACCAGGAGATGTGACGTACCTGCCAGAAGGACGCACACGACATAAAGGCACATAGCAATAAGAACAAACGTCCGCGTAGCTCAATTGGTAGAGCAACTTATTCCGGAATGAGGGGACCCGGGTTCGAATCCTGGCGTAGATAAAAATGACGGAGAAATTTACTTCGTTATAATGGCGCCCGAACTATCCGGATGACCCGACCGTTCAAAATCTCGCATTGGTGTGATGTTCTTTCCACACCGCGAGATAGGAAAAATAAGAGAATCCCTTCTCCAGCACTTCGAAAAAAAAAAAAAAAAAAAAAAGGGTGGGGGAGATGATGTAACGTACCAGGAGATGTGACGTACCTGCCAGAAGGACGCACACCACATAAAGGCAGATAGGAATCAGAAAAAAACGTCCGCGTAGCTCAATTGGTAGAGTGACTTATTCCGGAATGAGGGGATCCGGGTTCGAATCCTGGCGTGGACAGAAATAACGGAGAAATTTACTTCGTTATAACATGTCAGTGCAGTTTCATTAAAATCACTTCAAAATTTCTAAAGTTATTAAGGAGGAGGCATTATTTTCCCTTGTAATTCATTTTTAGAAACTTCAGTTTCGATTTCTGTTTGTTTCTTGCACATCTTCTGTTAAAGATAATTCTTTTGCTGCACGCAGGATGGGCTTTTTACTTTGTAGATCATTATTCATCCAGTGCTTCGTTTATTGCAACAACTTCCAGAAATAAACTGTACGCTGTCTGTAGGATACTGTTTCATTTTAAAGAAATGTCATACGTCCCAAAACCCAAGCTCTGCATCGTATCCAGTTTCTATTCAAAGCCATCGAACAACAAAGAACCTTGAAAGTATCCCTGCATTGTACCCTTAAAGAAACAAAACGGCAAATCGAAAGATTCGCTTGTTTTTTAAATCCTGAACACGGTGAAATGGGAGGGACAGGAAAAAAAAAGGGGGGGGGGTTGGACATAGATTAAAGCAAAGACTAATAACTCATGTGGCTTCAAATTTCATAGTGATCGGAAGTGAAAAGGGGAGAAATGTCACCGTAGCAAAGATTTCGCTTTCTGACTGTATTGTGAATGCTGCTGTAATTCAGCTAATTCTTCTCTCCGTAAAAAGATACGCCGTTATGAAAGTGGTCGATATTTCTGCCTCGTGTTCATTATCAGAGGATTATAAAAAGCTTTAGGAGAATGCCGCACTCAACACTTTGTGAGAGATAAAGGCTCAAAGATGGGGTTACATGAAGGAAACGAAGGAGAGGAAATTATTAAATAAAAATAGAAAGAACAAATTGGTTAAAAAAAATGTGCTCTACGTAAAGGTACTGAGCCCTTTTAGAACCAGCAAACAATGAAATATTTTGTCAGCATCTGGAATTTTAAAGTGCTCTGCGTTGCGCAAGCGTAATGAGATTCCAGCTGTAAAAGCTAAACAAAAATTACAGATGATGGAAGACTTTTTAAACTGATGTAGAAAGAGTCGTGGTGGTTAATCCTTGCATAACACAGCGTTTTACCTGATCATTGGATTTATTCTGCTCGCACCGTCATAATCATTAGCTTAATCCTTGGATGCTCATAAAACAAAAACAAAATCTATTATCACGACAAAGGTATTTAATGTGTTTTAGGCATTCTCTATTTGATCAAATTACGTATTCCAAAAGAGAGCTCTGGTTGGCTCTATGTAATTTAGTATTTATGTCGTTCCAACAGAATTTATTATAGCATACTTTTTCACTTCCTTTTTCTGAAATCTAGCGTTATTAGTGACCTGTCCCGTACTTTTCGTTCAATGTTGATTTGTACAAAAGGGCTTACGAAGCTTTAGTCAGTGCCAGCTTTAGCATTCGTAACGCTCAATGCTGCAATGTTTGTTGCCTCCCCTCAAGCTTTTATGTTTGTTTATTTATGTTAGACTACGTGATTTTTCAGCCTCACATGAAAGATATACAAACAGTATGAAGGGTATTCTATGAAATACCATATAAATAGAATAGAGGATATTTAACTGAGGAATGAAGATTAAAACACTATCAGCCAAATATAGCTGTGTTGTTATTTATAGCCTAAAACAATATACGCATTTTGTCAAGATAATTATTACTGGGCCGCACTTTTGATACCATAAATTTACTTCTTGGCCCCACGCCTCGATTCAACCAGAGTATTTATAAAATGTTACTAAGCTCTAAATATATTAATATCATTTAGCATTTGGTTTGCTAAAAGATTATCTCATTCTGTGCACTTTTTCTGAGATAGCGATCAGTATTCACCTTGGAACAAACACATCCCAAATTTTCTCCGATTGCATCATCAAACTTGCCAAATTGCTGTATTAATACCAAAAAATACCCATTATTTGCTGTAAACAGCTTATCAGATGATCACCTAAAATTTGCACTCCGACAAAAATAAAATTATTGACCTCTCCAATGACCAGTTTCTTGGTTTATCATTTACTGATGTGAAGCTTCAGCGTTTTTATTTAGTCAATCTTACCTCCGTTTCCATCTAAACATAATACGATATTATGTGATCCGGTGACTTTTCAGTACAATGCGAAAAAGATTTTTACAATGAAGACGTTTAAAATACGTTACAATGCGAAAAATATTTTTACAATGAAGACGTTTAAAAGACGTTACAATGCGAAAAAGATTTTTACAATGAAGACGTTTAAAAGACGTTACAATGCGAAAGAGATTGTTCTATGAGCATAAAACTTGCACAGCTGTTGACTGGAATTTAGGTCCGATAACGTTTCGTTTACATTATTCCCAACACTAGATCACCGTTTCATAAGGAGAAAATCCAAGGAAACGTTACAATTCGGAATGTCTGGTTCCAACTGTCAAACATGAGGATGAGTGTGTGATGATTTGGGTAGCCATTTCTTGGCCATATCTTTTCCCTCTTGGCCATATATTTTCCCTACATGGTCGAGTTACTGCTAGAGAGTTCTTGGACATTTTAGGTAATCACGACAAGGGGATCAACTATCAAAAATGCTTTTTAACCTATGTCTTGAAAGGGTTATGCGAAATGTAATTGTAAATAGAAGTGGAACTATTATGAATAGAAGTCTACAAGTTTTGGCCTTTGCATATGATACGGACTGCATAGGAAATGCTGAGAAAAGCCTCAGAGAGGGTTATAGACAAATGAAGGAGGAGGAAAAGAAAATGGGACTACAAACAAGCGAAACTAAAAAAAAAAAAAAAACTTCGAATTGTTGCCAGAGATAAAAAAAAAATTCGGAAATATCCAAAATTTCACTGTCGATGAAGAAACCTTTGAGCGAGTTCAGAAGTTCACATATTTGCGTTCGGTGATAACAGAAAGTAATGATGTATCAGTTAAGGTTTCTCCACCTAAAATCTCTGCCTTATGTTTGCACTGGTAAAACTCTTTACATATTTTCTTCGCAATTATTTTTTTTTTATTTTTTGATTGGAGGTTTAACGACCACCGTGAGCAACTCAATGGGCTATAAGCAGTCGCCCGTCCCTAATTTAGGGTCACTGGTTAAAGGGAAGAGAGAGAGCCAGTGCCGTAAGACAAACACAACATCCATGCCTCACCGGGATTCGAACCCGGACCCCTCACGGACGAATGATCAGAGGCCAGCGCCTTAGACCACTGCGCCACCGGGGCCGGCTTCGCAATTAATGTATTCCCAAGGATGAAAATTTGCACATCGATAAAACTAACTTTTCGTTACAGCATAATACTAAATACTTGCTGAGACATAACCATTATTGTATTAAAAATTAATCATTTTTCTTTTAGTAATGTTCAGACCTGTTAATAGATGGCGCGACCTGTACATTGATGACGAATGTTGGATTACTTAATTACAGTTATGTTTTAGCTAGTATTAAGTATCCCATGCTATAACTTAAAGTTAGTTTTATCGATGTGCAAATTTTCATCCTTGGGAATACATCAATTGCGAAGAAAATATGTAAAGAAGTTTTTACCATTGGAAATATAAGGCAAAGATTTTAGGTGAAACCACCTTTAAATTACTTATAGAATAGCTGCAGCAAATAGAACCTATTACAGGATTCAACCACTATTAAAATCTAATTTGATCTCAATAAAAAGTAAAATTTAGCTATATAGAGTATTCCCCAAAACTGTACTCCTGTACGGCTGTGAAACATGGACAATGATCCAGAAAGATCAAAACAGATTAAAAGTATGGGAACGAAAGATATTAAGAAAGATCTTTGCCCCAATTAATGAGAATAGACTTTGGAGAGTGAGGAACAAAAAAGAAATAATGGAAAAATTCAATCAAATGGATATTATTGCTGAAATAAAGGTAAGAAGACTGAGATAGTTGCGACATGTTCAGTGACTGAAGATGACAGGGCAGCAAAAGATCTTCATGTATGGACCCGCTGGATCTAGGATCAGAGGGTGACCGACGAAGATGACTTGATGACGTGGAGGATGATTTAACGAAAATGAGAATGAAAAACTGGAGGAATAAGGCACAGAATCGTGAAGAATGGAGGGCTATCCTGAGGCAGGATCAGGTCCTAAATGGGCTGTAATGCCAAGGAGTAGTAGTAGATAATAGAATTCAACTGTTTTCTATTAAGGTGGTTCCACCTAAAATATGTGCCTTATGTTTCCAATGGTAAAACTTCTGTACATATTTTCTTCGCAATCAATGTATTCCCAAGGATGAAGATTTGCACATCGATAAAACAAACTTTAAGTTATAGCATGGGATACTTAATACTTGCTAAAACATAACCACAATTAAGCAATCCAACATTTGTTTGTCTACTGACGTCATCAATGTACAGGTCGCGCCATCTATTAACAGGTCTGAACATTGCCCCCCAAAAAATGATTGATTTTTAATATAATTATGGTTATGTTTTAGGAACTATTAAGTATCCCATGCTATAACTTAAAGTTAGCTTTATCGATGTGCAAATTTTCATCATTGGGAATACATTAATTGCGAAGAAAATATGTACAGAAGTTTCACCATTGGAAACATAAGGCATAGATTTTAGGTGGAACCGCCAGATATTTTTTTTTTTTTTTATTGGAGGTTTAACGACCACCGTGAGCAACTCAGTGGGCTATAAGCAGTCGCCTGTCCCTTAATTTAGGGTCACTGGTTCCAGGGAAGGGAGAGAGCCAGTGCCATAAGACAAACACAACATCCATGCCTCACCGGGATTCGAACCCGGACCCCGTTCGGACGAATGATCAGAGGCCATCGCTTAGACCACTGCGCCACCGGGGCGGCCCGCCAAATATTAAAGAGATTAGAAAATATGTAAAACAGCATCATTCCTCTCACTATTTTTTTTTTTTTTGTCGTAGTTTAGGAAAACAATTATTTTCCATAGAAATATACTATTTATGTTAGAATGAAATAGGTTTATCATTGTTATTTTTAAATGAATTAATAAATAAATATTTAATTAATTACTCACAGTTTTAATTTTTAATGCGGCAAATACATCGATAGATGTAACCAGCATAAGCAAAATCTCTTTGGGATTCTCAATAATTTTAAGAATGCAAAGGGGTCACGAGACCAAAAAATCGAAAGTGTACCCCGGTGAGGATTTATGCTATGCATCTATCGCATACTAAGATCTTTGTGGGTGTAAAATAATACAAGTGACTCCAGAATATACATTTATTTACTACAACACATTGCATTTATTCTCGTCACTCACGACCATACAGAGCCACAGTCCGGTGCATGGTAAGTGTAATTAAATCACAGCAACAAACAATAAAGTTTACTAAATCCTGGCATTGAGTGGTACTTAGGTAAGTGGGTTAATGAATGTTATTGTCTGTAACGTATATTCTATTTTAACTTTCCTTTTGAGTTTCTTTTTCTATGTAAATTTCAGTTCGTTCTCTTAGACATTTTCAAACCTTAACGTTATGTCTTTTCTCTCAAACAAGAATAATGTTGGCAACACACTGAGGTCAGAACAAGAGTGACGTATGTATGTGATAAGAACGTTTGATAAAAAGACAATGCAGAGGTTGCTTTGTGTGTGGAGATGTTAGATCGTTACTGAGTTTTGACTGTAAATGTTTTGACTAAGATATGTGAAGTGGTGTGTTTTGGATTTCGTCTAATATTGCTGGATCAATAAAAATTTGACGTAAGTTGGACTTGTGTATATGTTTCGTCTGGCCTTTGTAAAAGCCTTACTCTAACGTGAGCTATCCAGCACAATTAGTTGCATCACATTTACCCTTAGTTTAACATCTATTCAACCGGAAATCTTACATAGCGTAAAAAGGGTTACGGTATGTGTCGTAAACAAATGAAAGAAGAATAGATTTTTACTAAACTATGGTGGAGGCAATAGTAAGTGTTTCAACTGTTTAGTTTCTCAAAAACAAAATTGTCATTTACAGATTATTTTATATAAAAATAATAATAATTTATAAATGAAAAACACAATGTTATTTTTAAGTTATTATACATTATAGGATTATTTATTTACATTAGTTGGTAGATATTGGTGATGCACACACACACACACATTTGTTTTTAAGCCGTTTTAGGTAGGAAAATTGTAGATTAGCGAAAAAGAAAATGCATTTACTGAGTAACGGAAAAATTAGGCATTATTTAAATCACAATATATGACGGGCGCCACTTACAAATTTTTTTTTTTTTTTTTTACTTTTAGCGGTGTTCTCGAATCGTTAAACGCCGCCCCGGTGGCGCAGTGGTCTAAGCGATGGCCTCTGATCATTCGTCCAAAAGGAGTCCGGGTTCGAATCCCGGTTAGGCATGGATGTTGTGTTTGTCTTACGGCACTGGCTCTCTTCCTTCCCTGGAACCAGTTACCCTAAATTAGGGACGGGCACGGTGGTCGTTAATCCTCCAATAAAAAAATCGTTAAAGCAGTTACAAATAAAAATAACTACTTACGCCCTAAACCAGGTTTTCTACATGCGCAGAAAACCTGGTAGGGCTGCTGCGTCGATGACATAACGCACGCTGAAGAACTTGATGAACGCAGAACTTTAAAATCCATAGATCTGCGGAAGAGTAGCCATTTTTTTTTCGCATAATGACAATAAGTGACAATGACGTATGACGTAACAGACAAGAAAATGTCACTTCAAACCGCAGTAGCATATCTATTGATATCGCCCAAGAATTAAGTAATCCTTCGACATAGATTAATTGTCATATCCTAGTAACAGAAGCTGCACCGAAATAAGTGGTTTAAAATAATAATAATAATAATAATAATAATAATATTTTTTTTTTGGCCGAGATGGTGTTTGTGAAAATTACACCATGAAGGACTGCTGGTATCAGCTTGAAACTCACAGGATATGCACAACAGGTTGGGACATGCAAGTGATTAAAATTCAGTGAAATTGCGCTTGCGATTTCCGAGTAGCGCCCTCTGGACTGTCCGGTGTTGTGTATAAAGAGCTGGCTCAAATGAGAGGTTGCAATCAGCGAAGAGCCGACATTCAGTCGAAAGGGTGTTTCTTGTGTCTCTCTATGCCCCGTCGCCGAATAAGATCGCATTAAAAACATATGACGGACTTTGAGCGAAGAAGGATTGTTGGGATGAGAGAAGCTGAATCTTCCTACCGCGAATTTATCACTCGTACGAAACCAAACTACAATGTCGCGAACGTGACATCAGAGGACAGATGAGGATCGGACCAGGGCCGGCTAGATTCTCCGGGCCTGAGCCTGCCACGCCCACGCTTCCGAAAGGAGTCCGGTCGCTAAAGCTCACAGCAGTAGTTTTACCACTAAACGCCTGATTTGCGTCGTCGCTTAATTAATTTTTTTCTTCTATTCTTATGATTTCTTCCCGCGAATAACGGGATATAGTCGATGTATTATTTTACCTGCTACAACTTGAGTATATGTATATCAGCTTAAACCATGGGAGTAATTTTTGCAACGTTTGTATAGTCACGAATACTTGCTGCATGCACACACAAAATCTGGAAAATATAATTAAACACTTGAAATGAAGTAAGTAATCATATCATCCGTTGTTGTTTTTTGATGAGGAATATCAACAGACTGAGCAATTGATTTTCAATATGCAATTTTAATATCAGAAATGATGATAAGAGCCAAATTATCTGACTCGACTTTTCATTTCATTATTTTTGATTATTTCAGTTCATTTCAGATATGACGGGGTAGTGAACACTAATTTTGGAACTAGAAAAAAATGACAATATTACACAGATCGCTTTTGCGAAAGGAAGGAAAAAATAAGTAAAACATTTATTTCGGAAAAGCTTTCGTATATGCATTTACTCGATACATATAAGTATTGCAATTATCAAATTATTTCTCTCTCTCTCTCTCTCTCTCTCTCTCTCTCTCTCTCTACTTTTGTTTACCTGTTTCGCACTTTTTCTATCTTGTCAGAATTTGTTTCCAGTGAGATACATGTAATGCATTAATCCGTGCAAGAAAAACTCGGAAAAATATTTTATGCTACATTCTGACGAATTTACGGTATGACACAAACTGTGTCATTTACTATTTTACTTCCCTGCATAGGTCTGTATATATTTTGAAGCAGTTACTACTGTTTATACTTTAGTTAGTTTCTTTCTACTTCCTTAAAACAAAACCCCCGTGAAACATGTTTGAACCAATACACAGCCGTTTAAAATACGTATTCACACAATACTTGGATTCTCCCCGTCACCTTTGCGGAGAACATCTGAGAAAATTGTGTGTGACTCATTCTTACACTAACCGACTCAATAAAAATCATGCGAAGTGTTATTAATGTATAAAAAACATTCATAACCATATAATTAAGTTACGTGAATACGTCAAAATAGATGGAACTTAATTTGAAAGTGGAAGTCATATTATACATACACAAATCCCTTTAAACATGACAACTTCAAAACTTACACGTTTCGCCTTCACACAATATTTAGGTGTGCTTTTCTAATCAACGTTAAAAAATTCTATTGTGAATACATAATTTAGGATGAATTCTCATAATAGTAAGTAGCACTACATCAATACGTTATGTTTGGGAAAATGCAGATGTGGGAAATCATACCGTATCAAATCTGCATCATATAAATATTTTGTAAATTCAAGCAGAAATTTTTTCACGAGTCCGTGCTCTAACCAATGGGCATGTAACGACTTTCCATGCGTGGAATTCATTATTATTGATATGATGAATTAAAACTGATGTGAAGCCTGATACTGTTAGTGTAGACATCACATTTGCAATACAAACAGATGAGAGTAACACCTAAATCATTAACGATTTATCAGTCACAATATATAACGATTTATCAGTCAGAGTATATCTGCATTGAATTTGCAATTGACGACACTTTTCCCCTTAAATTAAGTATGACTAACTTTAAACTGCCCCCCAAGTATACTCATAAAATTATCCAACTAAAACCATTTGAAGCATCTAGTTTATCAAGGCATTATTTCCAAACCGATTGGTATTTTGACGAAACATTTCAATCCATTTACTAAACTACAGTTATACTCAACGTTATGTTAAATTTATGATTTACAAGTTTCATGTTTTAAAACCCTTTATACACAAACAGATTAGGAAAGCTATTTTTACATAAGTCATTTGTATGTTACAATGGCTTCTCACGATAACAATATTACAAATCATTCGTGAGTTTTAAAAATATATTCCTGAGCTTTCTGCCGAAACAAACATTCATTCCTGATCTACATTTCGCAGATTAAAATACATTCCTGATCTCATTTTGTTGATTAAAATACATTCCTGGTCTTTGATTACCACCGACGTAATTATTAATACCACATTCACCAGCGTTCCCACGTGTTAAGCCTAACCACGTGCTTCAACAAAAGTAAATTTATATGTAACCAGGGCTCGACAGTTTACCGTTAGCAACACAATAATAAGACTCACTAACGTTAATGAACTTACCTTTCGATTACGTGTAATCCGAATTGACCTTTTTGTCAACGCTATCAACACACAAACACAATTACGGGGCTCAAAGATCCCGCCAAATCGAGTGGCGATAAAGCGTTCGTGCTCTCTTACGGACTCTTCTCGGGATGTCACAACGAAAACTTTGCTCTAACGCTCGGGTCCGGAAGAAATCTAACTTGGCCCTGATCGGTCTGACGCACAGAAATCCGGGAAATGGACCCCGAAATCGCACAAATGCACGGGAAGACAAACACCTCCACCGCATGGCAGTGACCGATCGCACAGTGACATCCACGGTGTTAGCGCACCGTGGATGTCACTGTGGTGTAGAGCATGTCATTGTTGCTCGCGATGACTTCACACGATACTGAGTTTTGAAGCAAAAATATCTTATATCTGTACATATAAAACTGAAAGCCCTCACTGACTCAAACCGTATCTCAGAAACTACTGAACTTAGAGCTTTCATATTTGGCAGGAATATTCCTTTTGCAACATAGAGGTGCAATAAGAAAGCATTTTTTACTACGATAACTTTAAGGTGGATCCACCTGAAATCTTTGCCTTATATTTCAATGGACAAACTTCTGTAGCCATTTTCTTCGCAACTAATGCGTTTCCAAGAATGAAAATTTGAACATCGATAAAAAAATAACTTCGTATTATAACCTAGTATACTTAATATTTTCTAAAACTTAACCATAATTATATTAAAAATCAATAACTCTTCCTTTGGTGGTGTTGAGACCAGAAAATAGATGGCGTGACCTGTTCATTGATGACGTCAGTAGACAAACAAATGCTGGATTGCTTAATTATGTTTAAAATTTAGAAAATTTGAGTATACTATACTATAATATGAACTCATTTTTATCAATGTTCAAATTTTCATCCCTGGGAACGCATTAATTGTGAAGAAAATGGTTACAGAAGTTTGTGCATTGGAAATACGTACAAGGCAAAGATTTTAGGTGGATCCTTCTTAAGTGGGCCGAAATGGGCTTTTTAAATAACCTAGCTTTGATAACATTTTGCAATGATCGATCCATTGTTGCCGAGCAACTGAAGCCCCGCCCTGAGTTTTGAATGACTTGAGTTGACCTGCTCGGTATACAGTATATTTTGTTCTAAATTTATTTGTTCTGAATTGAATTTATTTAACCTTAAAAATCACATAAAAAGCACTATATCATAATATGCATTGCATTTAAACTTTTATTGTCGTTTGACATATCGAATGTCAAGATTTTTTATTTGTTCTTAAATTTATTTAACAAAAAAACTTTTAAAAATATCATGTAAAAAGCACTATATCATAATATGCTTTGCATTTAAATATTTATATTATCGTTTGACGTATCGAACGTCAAGGGGTTTTTTTGAGTCAAAATCAAATTACCAACATTCGTTTTCACCTAAGTAACGGTGACGTCATATAAAGTGGCTTTTTTGAGTCAAATTCAAATTACCAACATTCGTTTTAACCAAGGAGGTTAGAATAATACTTCTGGAAATGCCGTGGTTTCTTAACCGTGAAGTCGCAAGGTGTGGGAATTTACCAAGTAGGTTAGAATAGGTGGAGGTAGGATGTCGTCACAAACTTGAAGCACTTTGAGCAGACGAATTTAATGCTCAAACGTCTCACCAACGTGGCGGCAGAGACTGTGATTGGCTGCGACTGGTCTCAAACGTCTCACCAACATGGCGGCAGAGGCTGTCATTGGCTGTGACGTCATGATCGTGACGTTTCGGTGGCTTCACTTTGATTACACAGGGTGAACGGTTGGCCTTTACTCCATCTATTCTAACCTCCTTGAAATTTAAAATTGTTTACATGATACCTATGTAATTTCATCTGTTTGTATTTTGGAATTGCGTGGTTTTTTGGTTGTAGAAACCGTGTTAATATCAAACCGGAATGAATTATACTTCTTACACGAGTGTAGTTTGCAATTTTAACATTATGTTTTGTTTAGAATTCTCACTAATGTTCGTGTATTTCAATTTAAAATAAAAATGGGAAGGAGTCTCGTAAGAATTAAGAATTTTATAAATTCAGCATTTTCTCACACATTGGCAACAAGTTACGAAGCGAAATTGGAAACACTTGCGACGAAAGAAGGCGATTCGGCCAACACAAAAATGCATTGCAATTGCCCTGGAAACCATCAGCTTTCCCACACTTTGAAGGCCGTTGCTCGCGCTTATAGGCTTCACTCAAAATGGTACTACTTTATTAATAACTACTTTTGAACAGAAGCAGCAGTGATGTCATATAAGTGGTAAGGTGACTGCAATAAATATAAATATGCGGGTAGATTTTCATAGTAATTGAAATTTGAAAAAGAAAAAAGTTCTCTCCTTGAGATCTTAGCAATGGCAACACAATTTTCCTCACGCTTCCAAAGACATCTGACTTGCTAGCTTTTAAATGTACAGTTTCGAACGAAATTGTTTACGAAATTATTTATTTTCAAGTTCGAAGAACGGGCATTTAGCTAGTAGCTCTATAAATGTAATCAGTTATCTCTTGTAACGTGATGAATCTGTTATTAAAATTAGCACAATTATTTCTTGGTGTTGCAATTTTCAAAAACAGTAGTGTATTTGATAGATGCAATACGGACCTCAGAAACCGATGTCGAGAAGCAAAGTTCATAGTCGAGATCACCTGCATTTCTCACACTTCGAATTTTTATTTCTTTTCAAATAAATATCTTTCTACTGCATATCACCAATTCGACAAGTAAAAATAGAAAATGCGAAACTGAAAAGCCTTTCATACACCGATGTCAGAAAGCGGTCTCAAAATCTGCAAATAAGTGCAATGCTCAAAAAAATTTGAATTGCAGAATCTATAAATGAAATTCATATCCGTAAACCTGGAGTGTAATTCGAAATTTAAACTGGAAACACAAAGGTTTCTACAAAAAATTGAAGCCAATTTAAATAATGCAATTACGGAAGTTCGAAAGAAGAGGTAAATGCTGTTTCATAATTTAATAGAGCAGAGACAAATGGGGCAAAATCGCAAGCAAGCTTTCGGCAAGTTGTACCTGAGAAAACTCAAAACTTTTAAAATGTGATATGATTAGCTGTTCAAAATGTATAAAGGAATTATTATTATTCCAGAAATAAAAACAAATTATGACTAGTTTATTTATTCAACGGAGGACGTTCCTCGAATGCTTGCAAAAACGCATTCAAATAGTTGTCATTTCTAATCCTTCGAAACAATCTGAGAAAAGAAGCTAGATAGCATGTCACAATTTTTCAAACACTATATTAAAAAAAAAACTGACGTGCCAGACCTTATCAAAGTAGCGACTAAATAATTTCTCGAAAACAATTATCTTTTTTTGTTCAGAAAAAATTTGGTTTAGAAGTGGAATGAAATACAGGGTGTCGATAAAGTCTTTCCCGCATTACAAAAATTAATTTAAATAATGTATTACAGGTACAAGAAAGGGATTTTTTTATTGAAGGTTTAACGACCACCGTGAGCAACTCAATGGGGTATAAGCAGTCGCCCGTCCCTAATTTAGGGTCACTGGCTCCAGGGAAGGGAGAGAGCCAGTGCCGTAAGACGAACACAACATCCATGCCTCACCGGGATTCGAACCTGGACCCCTTTCGGACGAATGATCAGAGGCCATCGCTTAGACCACTGCGCCACCGGGACGACC
This sequence comes from Macrothele yani, assembly GCA_039090855.1. NCBI lineage: Eukaryota > Metazoa > Arthropoda > Arachnida > Araneae > Macrothelidae > Macrothele > Macrothele yani. Next base: position 153,010,176 of record CM077001.1, on the reverse strand, counting down.
AAGAAAGGGATTGCACCACAATGATTGTGCACAAGTAGTTTTTTTTTCAGTGTCAGTACACCTCCATATGGGAGCCATTTGTGTCCCGGAGGTCATCTAAGCGATATTCTATTTCACGCCACGTTTTGTTTAACATCTCAGCAGAGACAAAACCAATGACGTCCGTTTTCCTGCTCTTCAACGTCTCCACATCCGGAACACTGCTAAAGTAAACTTGGTCTTCCGCATAACCTCACAGGAAAACGTCTAGAGGGGTTATGTCTGGCGATCGAGGTGACCATGCCATGGGACCGTCGCGGCCAATCCATCTGTCCGGAAATGTGGCATTCAGGAACTCACGAACCATTATTGACCAATGTGGTAGGGCACCGTCTTGTTGGAAAATAACCGAAGATTGAAGTACGTGCAACTGAGGTGCTACAAAATGTTCCAACATGTCCAGGTACAAGCTACCAGTTACCGTGGACTCCGTAAAAAAGAAGGGTCTGATGATTCTGTCTTGCATCAGACCGCACCATACGTTCACTCTCGGGCTAGCCCTCTGTTGTTGGATGGCATAATGAAGATTTTCTGATCCCCAGATTTGCACATTGTGCCTATTTACTGCAACAGAGACGTAGAATGTGGCTTCATCTGAGAAACAGATAATCGCTATCATGTGCTATGCGCCACAACATCTCCGTCGCAAATGCAGCACGGCGAGGATGGTCATCAGGCTGAAGAGCTTCAACGATCTGTACTTTTAGCAAAAAGATGAAGACGTTTGTGTAAAATTTTGTGAACCGTGGCACGGGGAATCCCAGTTTCTAGTGAAGCACGAAGAATGGATTCCCTGGGGCTTCGCAGAAATGTCTCCTGCAGAGCTACAGCTGTCTCTTGTGTAGCCAGTGGTCGGCCGGCCACTCGGTGGAATTCGCCAGCACTACCCGTCGCTTTAACCTTCTCATACCAAGCTTTTATGCTTTTTTGGTCCGATGGTGATCGTCTGTACACTTTTCTGAAATGACGCGGAAGAGTAACCGCTGATTTGGTCTCATGGAACCACCACACTCACACAGCTTTTTCTTGCATTGAAGCCATTAGAAATGAAATTCTCCTTTTATTCAGCAGTAACGCTCACCTAAAGAACAAAAACAAAAAAATTTTTATGAGTGCTGCTATATTATGTTGCCAACCATTTAATTTTAACTTACATATATTTTTTTATATTAATTTTTGTGATGTAGGAAAGGCTTTATGGACACCCTCTCCATAGCAAAGATGTACACGGAAGTTACTATTAAGGTGGTTCCACCTAAAATCCCTGCCTTGTGTTTCCAATGGTAAAACTTCTTTACATACACTGACGGAAAAAAAATCCCAACACCACGAAAAAATAGTTGTAGAGGAATGAAATGGCGGCAATACATTTGTATAGGTAACATATTTAATCGATTAAGGTTTCAAGATCACAGCTTATTGTAAGCGCGAGAAGAGCCATTTTAAATGTGAAATGCTGGTACATTAATAACCGGTGTAACCGCCAGAATGTTGAATGCAAGCATGCAAACGTTCATGCATTGTGTCGTACAGGTGCTGGATGTCAGTTTGTGGGATGGAGTTCCATGCCTGTTGCACTTGGTAGGTCAATGCAGGGACGGTTAATGCTGGTTGGGGGTGACGCTGGAGTTGTCGTCCAATGATGTCCCATACGTGCTCGATTTCAGAAATATCTGGTGATCTAGCAGGCCACGGCAACATGTCGACACTCTGTAGAGCATGTTGGGTTACAACAGCGGTATGCGGGCGAGCGTTATCCCGTTGGAAAACACCCCCTGGAATGCTGTTCTTGCCGCCCCGGTGGCGCAGTGGTCTAAGCGATGGCCTCTGATCATTCGTCCGAACGGGGTCCGGGTTCGAATCCCGGTGAGGCATGGCTGTTGTGTTTGTCTTACGGCACTGGCTCTCTCCCTTCCCTGGAACCAGTGACCCTAAATTAGGGAAGGGCGACTGCTTATAGCCCATTTGAGTTGCTCACGGTGGTCGTTAAACCTCCAATCCAATCCAAAAATGCTGTTCTTGAATGGCAGCACAACAGGTTGAATCACCAGACCGACGTACAACTGTGCCGTCAGGGTGCGTGGGATAACCACGAGAGTGCTCCTGCTGTCATAGGAAATTGCTCCCCAGACCATAACTCCGGGTTTGGGTCCAGTGTGTCTCGGCCGCAGACAGGTTGGTTGCAGGCGCTCACCTGGCCTCCTTCTAACCAACACACGGCCATCACTGGCACCCAGGCAGAACCGGCTTTCATCAGAAAACACAACAGATCTCCACTCCGTCCTCCAATGAGCTATAGCTTGACACCACTGACGTCGCAAACGGCAGTGGTTTGGAGTAAGTGGAATGCACGCTACAGGGCGTCTGGCTCGGAGCTGTCCTTCAAGTAACCGATTAGTAACAGTTCGCTGTGTCACTGTGGTGGCAACTGCAGCTCGAATTGCTGCCGCAGACGCAGTACGATGCGCCACGGCGGTCTTCCCTCTCAGTAGTGCCACGAGGCCGGCCGGAACCCGGTCTTCTTGAGGCAGTACCTTCCCTTGACCACCGCTGCCAACAATCATGCACAGTGGCTACATTCCTGCCAAGTCGTTCTGCAATATTGCGGAAAGAAAATCCACCTTCTCGTAGCCCTATTACACGACCTCGTTCAAACTCCGTGAGCTGTTGATAATGGTTTCTTCGTCTTCTTAAAGGCATTCTTGACTAACATCAACACACTACGTCGAATCTCAACGATAACTAACGCTCACGAACGTTACAGCGCGTATTTACAGCAAACCTGCTTTGCATGTTCCGAGGGGCGCTACTAGCGCCACAAGTATGCGTCGAGCGCGAAATTTGCATAGACGTCATCTTACAGATGTACTCTGACCGCCTACCAACTGTCGTTTATCTAACACAACCCCTTCTTTGTGTTGGGATTTTTTTCCGTCAGTGTATTTTCTTCGTAATTAATGTATTCCTAAGGATGAAAATTTGAACATCGACAAAACTAATTTTACGTTATAGCATGGGATACTTAATACTTGCTAAAACATAACCATAATTAAGCAGTCCAACATTTGTTTGTATACTAACGTCATCAATGTACAGGTCGCGCCATCTATTATCAGGTCTGAACATTACTCAAAGAAAAATTATTTCTTTTTAAGGTTATGGTTCAGCAAGTATTAAGTATCCTATGCTATAACTTAAAGTTTATTTTATCGATGGGCAAATTTTCATCCTTGGGAATACATTAATTGCGAAGAAGTTATGTAAAGTTTTACCATTGGAAACATAAGGAAGAGATTTTATGTGGAACCACCTTAAGCAGTCCCTATTCAGAGCTATCAGCTGAGACAACAAGAGAGCGAAACTCACCCAAACGTGGAAGAAAGACGAGTTAGAATCCAAAAGTTCCCGGACTGGGTCCGTAAGTCCATAGATAGCTGAAGTTACAAAGATGAAACACAACCTCCTTCAAAATAACACCCTCTTGCAATAATACACTTCTGCCAGCGGCTGTAGAGCTCGTCGAAGCACTTCTGGAAACCATTCTTTGCAATGCCCTTCAGTGCAACCATAGCAGTGCGTTTTTCACTTCTTCTGCGCTCGAAAACCGAGGACCTTAAACTCAGCGTTTCAGCTGAGGGAAGAGGTTGGAGTCGCAGGGGGCAAAGTCAGGTGAGTACGGTGGGTGTGGGAGGACAGCAGTTCTTGTTTTGGCGAAAAACTCACCAACGAGGAGTGATTTTTGTGTTGGTGCATTGTCCTGGCAACAGCACCCCACGATTGATCGCCCCACAGTTGAGGCCGCTTCTTGCGGATCGACTCACGTAGACGTTGCACGATGTCCAGATAGAGTTCCTTGTTGACAGCACGTCCTTCAGGGATAAATTCAAGATGAACAATACCCTGGATGTCGAAGACCTCTAGCATTATCTCGTAGCATTTCTGATCCGCATGATCTATTTCATGATCCGTATTTCTCAGAACATGGGAAAGAATTTTTGGAAATAAAAATGGTATTGTGGACTTCCAAATCTTCAAATTTTAAAGTAGTTCTCAACTTCCCGTGTGTCACTCCGCTTTGTTCGCGTACAGCCTGTTCACACTTAGCGTTAAGGAACAAAGGAAGTAGATCTGGTTCTAAAGTAAGGCAATAAAAGCGTTTCTTCTTTTTTTCGGACAGAATATGCACTATGTGGACAAAAATATCTGTACATCTCTGCGTAGGCAGATAAACACGCATTTGCAGAACTATAGGCGCACGCGCGAGGTTTGGGGAGTGCTGCATATACAGAGGAGCGTTGACACTTGTCAAACCTTATTGGAAGCGATTATACCGCACCGAGCTGAACTCGCGGACTTTGAAAGGAGCATGGCGGTTGGGTGCCACATGAGTAACCAATCAGGGCGTAGCTCTTCTGGGATTCCCAAAATGCACTGTCGCTAAAGCTCCTCATCGATGCCTCTATATGGTCAAACTTTTCAACAACTGGAAGGCGTCAGTTTATTTTTGGTCTCTCAATTCGCAGGCTTTTATCGAGCGGTATTTGAAAATGATGAAATGGGAATATGACATGCAATCTGATAAAGCATACATTGTTCATTAAATATGATTTGTTTCTTTTGTGTGCGTGTGTGAGAGTGTTATGAACTGTTTACAATTTTTGACGTTTGAATCTAATGAACAATAAAGCAGCGATAATCCTACTTGCGTTGTTCAATGGGAGAACAGCAGCTCCGGAGTAGGGTGACCGAATGTGGCCGCCCCGAAGGAGCAGTGGTCTAAGCGCTGGCTTGTGATCATTCGTCAGAGGTGGGACTGGGTTCGAATCTCGGTGATGCACGGATGTTGCGTGACTTACGGCATTGGCTCTCTCCCTTCCCTGGAATCAGTGGTCCGAATTTTTTTTTTTTTTTGAAGTTTAACGACCGCTTTGAGCAACTCAGTGGGCTATAAGCAGACTACCGCCCCTAATTTAGGAAGAGAGACCACTGTGATCAACTCATTGGGGCCGCCACGGTGGCGCAGTGGTCTAAGCGATGGCTTCTGATTATTCGTTCGAAAGGGGTCTGGGTTCGAATCCCGGTGAGGCATGGATGTTGTGTTTGTCTTACGGCACTGGCTCTCTCCCTTCCCTGGAACCAGTGACCCTAAATTAGGGACGGGCGACTGCTTATAGCCCATTGAGTTGCTCACGGTGGTCGTTAAACCTCCAATCAAAAAAAAAAAAAAAAAAACTCATTGGGCTATAAGCAGTCGTCCGTCCCTAATTTAGGGCCACTAGTTCCAGGGAAGGGACAGAGCCATCGCCGTAATACAAATACTAAATTCATGCCTCACCGGAATTCGAACCCGGACCCATTTCGGACGAATGATCAGAAGCCATCGCTTAGACCACTGCGCCACCGGGGCAGCGTCCCCTAATTAGGGACGAGTGTGCCTATAGTCCATTGAGTTGCTCACGGCGGACGTTAAACCCCCAAATACGAAAAAAAAAAGGGGGGGTGGGACCGATTGTGTGTAAAATCTTGGTCACGATTAGGTCTATCTGGTACAAAAATATAATTTTTGCAATCTGATTTCCAAAAGCGAAAATATCAATTGACAGACAGAGAAGCGCCAGTTTTTAACAATCACACGTATGTACGTCATCTTCTAAAAATATGGTTTCTTGCTGATATATGCGTGTGTGGCTGCAGCTGTTGTTATTCAGATTTTAAGGGGTGCTCGTATAGTCCTGTTTACATGGTGTGAAATCTCGTAAGAAATGTTACATTTCCTAGTTTCAGAATGCGTGAAGACTGGCTTGCCTTTTCCGGAGCAGAGGATCTTACCGTAAAAGCATCGAAGAAGAGATCCGTCGCCGCCGAACGGTCGATTTCTCTCTGCCACTTCGGAAAATGTAGGTCACGAGCAAAGCAGGCCAGCTCAATAGATCATATCAAGCAGTAGTAGGAGGTGGAGACGATTAATCGAACTCAGACGAGGACGATTAATCGAACTCAGCCAGCTGAACAGACGTAGCTATATATCAAAAGGATGTTTTTTCACCTTTTTTTTTTTTTTTTTTTTTTTTTTAAGTTTCGAAAGCCGTGTGCACCGTTTACAATGTACGTCCTAGCTGGACGGCAAAGATATTCGCTTTAGCTGTGCAAGATCAAATAGCCTAATCTTTTCTTTGGCGTTCACCTAGTGTTAATCGCACCGAAAGTTTAAAATAATAAAACAGTCTTCAATAACACTGCTTCTAGACAAACAACTTCCAGACAAACAACTTTTCCGGAACAGAAGACCGAAACAGGCAGTTAATTAATCCCAAATTACTGCACAATAGTGTTTAACCTGCTGACACATTTTCGCCAAAGCGCGGAATAGACGATAATTTTGAGACAAGTCACACCTGAATCGCTTTAAAGGGTACGCTGAAAATGTGATAAAGCCTTTAGTTAATTAAAAAAACTTCGTCAACCATGCAATTGTGCAGAAAAGCGGCTTTATATTTTTTAGTAATTTCCTACGAAAATGCGAGTTTTTCTGTTCCTTAGAGTCTCTTCATGGGTATGAATCAACAGAGGGCCGTCCCTGTGGCGCAATGGTCTAAAGGATGACATCATTCCTCCGAGATGGTTCCGGGTTCGAATCCCGGTGAGGCATGGATGTTGTATTTGTCTTACGGCGCTGGCTCTGTCCCTTCCCTGGAACCAGCGGCCCTAAGTTAGGGACAGACGACTGCTTACAGCCCATTGAGTTGCTCACGGTGGTTGTTAAACCTCCAATAAAAAATAAAAATCAACAGAGCAAGCGCTGTCTCTCTTTTTTCTAAACGAAGTTCAAAATCTCCAAAATGACAAACAAAATTCTCCATATTCGCACGATTCATAAAAGCCACTAAAAGTTTACAACCACTTAAACAATTTTATTTACGGTTAAAGGTGACAAGATCTTTCGTAGCCGCGTCGGCCAGATCCTCAGGTCTCAAAATCTGTACTTGGCTTGCCCGCCGACGTGTTCCGCCACCTATGAACATTGCTTTACCTTAAGAAAAATGGGAGAATGTTCGCTCAGTTGATCGCTGGATCAATTAAGAGACTGTAAGGATTTTTTTTTTTTTTTGATTGAAGGTTTAATTACCACCGTGAGCAACTCAGTGGGCTATAAGCAGTCACCCGTTCATAATTTAGGACCACTGGTTCCAGGGAAGGTAGAGAGCCAGTGCCGGAAGACAAACACAACATCCATGATGCCTCACCGGGATCAGGATTCGAACACGAACCCATCCCAGACGAATAATCAAAAGCCATCGCATAGACTAGTGTTCCGCAACTTTTTTCTACTCGCGGCACACCAAAATGTTAATCCCTTCAAAATCGTATGGTATTTTTTTTTTTTTTTTTTTTTTTTGATTGGAGGTTTAACGACCACCGTGAGCAACTCAATGGGCTATAAGCAGTCGCCCGTCCCTAATTTAGTGTCACTGGTTCCAGGGAAGGGAAAGAGCCAGTGCCGTAAGACAAACACAACATCCATGCCTGACCGGGATTCGAACCCGGACCCCTTACGGACGAATGATCAGAGGCCAACGCCTTAGACCACTGCGCCACCGGGGCGGCAAATCGTATGGTATGACACTATTAATATAAATACGTAATGTAATCAACCTATTAATATTAAACAGAGATCGACTCGTGCATTTACTAACAATTTATGAACTTTAATTCACTGTAGAAAATACGCTTTTCTATAACTATTAAAGTAAATAATTCTACGAATACCTTTTTTTTTTTTTGATTGAAGGTTTTTTTTTTTTTTTTGATTGGAGGTTTAACGACCACCGTGAGCAACTCAATGGGCTATAAGCAGTCGCCCGTCCCTAATTTAGGGTCACTGGTTCCAGGGAAGGGAGATAGCCAGTGCCGTAAGACAAACACAACATCCATGCCTCTCCGGGATTCGAACCCGGACCCCTTACGGACGAATGATCAGAGGCCATCGCTTAGACCACTGCGCCACCGGGGCGGCACGCATACCTTTAATGTGATACTTGCGCCTTCTTAGCTGCACACAGGCGGCTGATCCGTGGCGGAGGGCCGCGGGTGGCTTAGTGGTCAGCGTTCGTGACTGCCATGGAGATAACCTCAGGTTCGATCCTGGGCAGGTACGACGTTCGAACCACTAAATATCAGCAGTGCGTCGGATAGGCACTTTAAGCCGTCGTGCCCCGGGTACTGGCCCCCGGTAATAAATAAGGGAGTCTTCCTCCCCGTTTCTACCTCGCTTCCGTGTCACTTTTCTATCCGACACTCTAGCCCAAATCTCCTAGCTTCCTATTTCTAAGGGTTGTTTAAGACCTGGGGTCAGATATTCCCTTCCTAAACTCTTCTACATATGATCTGATCTGATCCGTGGCGGAATCGTTGACAATGCAAGTCTCATTTCTTCATCGACGGATTTGAGTCTCTCTCTTTTTGACGTTTTAATTTCAGTAAACGTCGAGAAGCCCAGTTCACACAAATATGTACAATAGTTAAAATGGCAATAACACATTAACTGCTATTTCGGAAATAGCCGGGTATTCACTTCTTATTGCCAACCAAAATGTGTTCAAAGGTACTTCGAGAAGTTTTAATTTCAATGCTCTGTCTGCTTTTAAATCTGTGAGTTTCTCTCGTATATTAATTGGAAGAGGTTTTGAATTCGCAACGAATGGATCACAAACCCAGTCGAAATCTTGAACACCCTCCAAAATACTTCTTGAACTTCTGCTGCAAGATTTCTAAATGTTCTTTAATTAAGTCCATCACCACTTTATTACCGTCAGCAAGTGTCCATACTGTTGGGAACATCTCAAACGACTCATTTTCAATTCTCTGTATCCACAAATTCAGCTTATTCACAATACCTTGATTCTTATCCATACCAGTCAGAATATTTTGTTCCTACCTTGCATTTTTCTGTTTAGCTCATTCAAGTGTACGAAAATATCGGAAAGACATGCCAACTTACATACCCATTCATCATCTGCAAATAAATCCGTGCACTCATGTCTTTCAACAGTCAAAAATGCATGTACCTCCTCTTTAAGTTCAAATATTTAACACGTTTTCTTGTGATGACCACCGTACTTCTGTATGTAGCAGGAGTGTAGGGTGTTCTGATCCCATTTCCTGACACAGAACGGAAAACAGCCGCGAATTTAGGGGCCGCGATTTGGTGAGGTTCACGACTTTTACTACTTCGTCCAGCACAACTTTCAGAAAAGATGACAAAGACTTAGCAACAATGGCTTCGCTGTGAATGAGACAATGATCGCATCGTATGTTAGGATTTACTTCGCGTACTTTAGCTACAAATCCTTTCACTCGGCCTATCATAACGCAATAACGCAATCCTTCCATTAACCTCATTATGGAGAACATATTCATTAGTCGCACGAAATATTTAGTTGCAATTACATCTCCATCGATGTACCGAATGTAGGCAAGAAGTTGTGCGTGACCGCTAATATCGGTGGACTACGATCTGAAGTGAGAACTTCTGACTGCTGTTGATTTTCTCCTTCATAATGTCTTCAATGTCACTAGACATGTCACTTAATCGGTGACTGATTGTGTCAGCAGAGAGGGGAATTTTTGAAATTTCACTAGCAGCTTCTGAACCCAGAACTATTCTCACCATCTCTTTACAAGCAGGCATTAACAACGTTCCAGCTATTGTGAGTGGTTTTGTGTCCTTTACGTAAGTTCGGATACCTTATAGCTAGCTTCCTGTACTTTTTCCGAAACACGTACTGTGGCAGTCATGAACGTTGCTTGTTTTTTGTTTTGTTCCAACAACCGACGAAAATAATTGATATCTTTGCTTGACAGAAAAGAATGATTTGTCGACAAATGTCGTTTCAGTTTACTGAGAATCATAGCATCATTACTGAGTTTTTCACCACAAACGATAAACTCGGGGATTGGGCATATTTTATCACCACACTAAAAAAATCGTAAGATAAATAATTATCACTATACTGCCGGTGCACTAATTTTTGTTTCTTTTTTTCGGGCTCAATGCTTTTACTACTTGCACTCGTGGACGGAACACTCCGTACAAAGAACTTGTCCCTCTTGAAAAAATAAAATAGTTTAATAGTAACAGAAAGACTGACTAGCAATCACAATTTTCGGACTACTTCAGAGTACAGCTGTGATAGAACTGAAATAATCGTAAGACGCGGGACCTATACTCTTCAAAGAGAAGAAGGGACACATATACCGACTTATTTAAAATTAAGTCTAACAATGGGTGGATGCACCGGTACAGGAAAACAGTAATAAAGTCGAAGTACTAACAAACAGGGACAAATACCAAAACAACGTAATAAAATAATAAAAGACAGGGAAAGTTTTGCTAATCCCCGCGATTTTAGGGAAAAGCGTACACAGAACATGCGGCAAGTGTAACAAAGAAGTGGCATAGCGCAGCGGTAGAGGCGAGAAATACTAATATATAAATAAGCAAAACTACGATCACAACAACTGTGAGTATAATTTACATTTAATTTCTTAGAATACATAAAAATTCGCGGCATGTAATAAAGAATAAACAAGCATCATCTTATACTTATTTATCAAACAGAAGTTACCGCTCTTTCCGCATTTATAAGTGAGTCACGGAAAAATTCTCATTGGCCGCCACCGGCAATCGATTCCCGGAAGCGGCCAATGAGAATTTTTCTGTGACTCACTTATAAACGTGGAAAGAGCGGTAACTTCTGTTTGATTTTCTTAGTCCACGTCAAATGTCTGTACTAATTATACTTATTTAATCAGTGCAGCGGCACGGAATGAAATACAAGCATATGAAACACAGTAATTGGGATAAACTTTAAAAATAAAACTCGACAATTAATTTCTTACAATAGGATAATAGGTAAAAGTTCGCGTCACACCTTTCACCTTGTGGAGGTACACTGGTGTGCCGCGACACACCGGATGCGGAACGCTGGCAAATCCACTGCGGCATCAGGGCGGCGAATGTACGGAATGCGAACATATGTATTGTAAATTAAATCAAGGTTCAAAATTCCGTACGGCCTCTGCTGATGGCCGCCCCCGGTGGCGCGCTGGCTTCTGATCATTCGTCCGAGATGGGTCCGGGTTCGAATCCTGGTGAGGCATGGATGCAGTGTTTGTCTTACAGTAGAGGCTCTCCCCTTCCCTGAAACTACTGACCCTAAATTACGGATGGGCGACTGTTCGTAGCCCATAGAGTTACTCACGGTGGTCGTTGAACCACAAAAAACAAACCAACCATTCGTCTGAGATGGCTCTGGGTTTGAATCCCGATGAGGCATGGATGTTGTGTTTGTCTTACAGTAGAAGCTCTCCCCTTCCCTGAAACTACTGACCCTAAATTACGGATGGGCGACTGTTTGTCGCCCATAGAGTTACTCACGGTGATCGTTGAACCACAAACAACAAACCAATCATTCGTCTGAGATGGGTTTGGGTTTGAATCCTGGGTGAGGCATGGATGCTGTGTGTGTCTTTCGACATTGCCTTTCGACATTGCCTTTCTCTTTACCCTGGAACCAGTAGCACCAAATTCAAATTAGAGACGGGCGACTGCTTATATCTCATTGGTGCCTTGCCGGGTTTCAACACCTTGCAGAAAGATGAGTACAAACTCTTGAACGTGATGGTGTATACTTGGAAGTGTAGGCTTTGATTTTTGCGAGACTCTGAGTATGTACATTTTTGTATCAGAAACGTAATTTATTTTGCAAGGAAACCCCAAAAAGATTTACATCTGGTAACATAGTGGTAGTCGGGGGAACATTGGTCTACCGGGACATTTCTCGGTATACCATACGAGAAATGGCCCACATTTTCGTACTTTTATCTCATTTATTTTTCTGAAACGAAGCAATGGTTAAGGTACTACTTACGAATAATGATTGTTAGCTTATTTGAGCCCTTTTTCTGTCTGAAAAGTTCTTACCTGAAAAAAGAACGTTTCCTTCTATCTCTATGTTGGGTGTTTGCTCTGAAACGACAGAGAAGAATTCAGTGTACTTCTGTGAGAAAGGTGCTGCAGAACCAAGCTCATTGTTATACATTAATTAAGCAAAGAAGCTAACTACATTTAATACTCCTAAAAAAAATAACTTTTTCTTTATTAGTCACTTAATTAAACTTCTAATATGGGTTTATTTTTCTAGCAATTCTTTATTTTAAATCGCAAATTTTCGGAGAAAACTCTTCTCCTATATCAGGCAGTCCCTTGTTTTCACTCCTCTGTCACTATCGCGGTTACGGTTAACTTTGACGGTTACGGTTGTTTTTCACCAAATCTTGCCAGATGTTAGGCAGGTACAAACCTCTGCAGTAATTGAGGATGGAATTCTGATTTTTCTGAATCTGTATTCCTTCTTTTAATTTTGTTTTTTGAAAGTTGCTTTGAAAACTGATGACTTTAAGCAAATTCTAATCCATTTTGTGACCAGTTTCCTTAACATGCCTATTTAAACCTGTCTTGTTGGAGCAATTTTTTACAGCTGCTTTATGTTCTCATATTCGAGTTTCTAGTCTGCGATCTTGTCTCCTATGTAAGGTAGTCCACAACTACATTGTACTTCATAGACTACTCCTTGCATTTTTAAAATACGGGGTTTGTACCAAAAGTAATGCAAAAGTGGTCATAACATTTTTTTTAACTTACAGAGATCGTTCAAATTGCACATGTTGGTAGAGCAACTATTTCTCTATACAAATTTCTCTATAAATTCAACATAGTCTCCATCACAAGCGATGCATTTGTACCATCGTTGAACTCAACTCTCGAATCCTCTTTTAAAAGATTCAGGTGTGGACGGTTGTATCCACTTCTTCAAAACCACTTTCCCCTCATCTGTGTCATCCAATCGTTGTCCCCAGAGACTGCCCTTTATTGGACCAAAGAGGTGGAAGTCGGAGGGCGCCAGATCTGGGCTGTGCGGTGGATTGGGGGACCACCGACCAGCCAAATTTGCTGATTGCCTGATTTGTTGCCAAAAATGTGTGTGGTCTCGCATTGCCATGATGAATGTGAATCCTTTTCAGATTCTTGTTCGGTCTCTTCCTCCTTATGGCTTCTCTAAGCTTCTTGAGTGTCTCAATGCACCGCTCGCTGCTAAAGGTACGGCCACGTTCCAGAAAATCAAGGAAAATGACACCCCTGTCAACACAAAAAACAGTCACCATGACTTTCTGTGCTGATAGCTGGCTTTTGAACTTCTTAGACTTTGGTGAAGAGGTGTGACGCCATTCCATGGATTGATTCTTCGTTTCCGGATCGTAAAGATACGCCCACGTTTCATCTCCTGTCACCAGATCGAAAAAAAAACTTGTCTTAATTTACTTTTTTTTTTTTTTTTTTGATTGGAGGTTTAACGACCACCGTGAGCAACTCAATGGGCTATAAGCAGTCGCCCGTCCCTAATTTAGGGTCACTGGTTCCAGGGAAGGGAGAGAGCCAGTGCCGTAAGACAAAACACAACATCCATGCCTCACGGGATTCGAACCCGGACCCCTTACGGACGAATGATCAGAGGCCAGCGCCTTAGACCACTGCGCCACCGGGGCGGCCTTAATTTACTTCAAACGCTTCCAGCAGATCAGAGCAGTCTTCCACCCTTCTCTCCTTCAAATTGAGTGTATACTGCCTAAGTACCCACTTTGCACACACTTTCCGGTACCCCAAGTCTTCCACCATCTTCTGTATGGCATTGCGACTACAGTCCAGTTGTGCAACAAGCTCACGGATTGTGACTCGTCTCTCCGCGCGAATCAATTAATCGACTCGCTGACGATTCGTGTCAGAGATCGCAGATGATGGTTTCCCACTGCGTGGTTTGTTTTCAATGCTGGTTTCCTCTTCTTTAAACTTCTTCATCCATCTGTGCACATTGCTCTTGTCAATGGTGTCATCTCCGTAAGCATTCTGTAGCTAGCCTTCTGTAGATGTCGGACAGCCTGTACCCTTCTTCGTCAAGAACTCTATGACGGCACGTTGTTTCTTCTGGGTATCTATTATTTACCTGCAATGTAGAAGGGTTACTATAGAGGAAGAGTTACTCTACCAACATGTGGAATTTGAGCGACTTCTGTGGGTTAAAGGACTTTATGTCCACTTTTGCATTACCTTCGGTGCAACCCTCGTATCTTCTCTTTGAACAACTATCTTTGGGAAAAAATGTTTAATTTTGTTCTCTAAGCTTGGATTTAGTCTTATACTATATTTCTTGCTAATTCTCTTTATGATTTTTTCTATCAGGGCACTCTGTTCCCGCTTCTGTGTTTTTTTTATTTTTCAGCTCTTCCGAGAGACTCATCGAGTTGCAGCTAGAAAGGCCCAGAAGCTTTTGAGGTTTTCGTCGTTTAGAGAACCTCTAACTACAATTAGACGTAGGTTGTGGACTTCGAACCCACAGTCCTAGGCACGCCCTGCCTTTCATTTGCGATTGTGAAAGAGACATTAGTACCGGTTTTATAATGAACCATTATCTCCAACTCGTTATCTACAGACTAACGCAGAGCTCAAAGCGGTTTCTCCCAGAACGTAAAACTCGTGTCCTAAAATTGAACAATAATGGGTTCTTGTATCCGATACTTGGTAGACTTAAAAGGTCTCTACTGAAGGACAAGGTTTTTTGTTGTTATTGATTGGGATTAAGCGAGCGCTGTGAGCAACTTAATAAGCTACTACTCAATAACGCGTGCCATGCGCTGTTGAAAAAGCTGTGATTGAAATGTTTTCTTGTCATATAACACGAAGCGTAATAAAATGCATAACTACAATAAACGGTTGAATTATTAATTGGCAGTCTACAAGAAGGGTTACCAACAACAAACTTTTCCTAATATTCCCATTAGTTTTTAATTTTTCCAACTATTCGTATACGAATTTAACGAATATGTTCCTCATTATTGTATAAGCATGTGCTTACCTGTCGTTGACGGGCTTGCATTGGAGTATTGAGGCATTCATTCAGTGACCCGAAACGATATCGTGTCTAGATAACAACACAATGGGGTTAAAAATGTGTTTTATTTTGCCAGTTTGGTTTTAACATGTTATTTTTATTTTTTTTGGTATAATTGTATAATCTATACTAATATATAAAAAGAGAAACTTTGTTTGTCTGTTTGAGGTAATCTCGAAACTACTGAACCGATTTGGATAATCCTTTCACCGTTGGGAAGCTCATTTCTTTCCAGTGGACTTCGGCCATTTCATTTATTTTTTATTAATTTTGGCTGTACTAGCGAATCAGATCGCTTTCCCGATTTTCCGTGTATCGTTCCGCTTTGCTTACACACAACTTAATCACACCCAACGTGAAAGAAAGTAGTTCACGGTAACATAGGGATTTTTTTTTTTTTTTTTTTACTAATCTCGAAAACTACTGAACCGTTATGGATAATTCTTTCACCGTTGGGAAGCTTACTTCTTTCCGGTGGACATAAGCTCTTTCGTTTATTTTTTTATTATTTTTGGCTGTACTACCGAATCAGAACTTTTTCAAGTAGTTCCCCATTTCCCGTGTATCGTTCCGCTTACGGCGGATTCTACAAAGAAAATGGCATGTAACATAAAAAAAAATTACTTATGACAATAAAAATTAGAGATGACAGCTCTATAGGTCAGTTCTTTCATTAAAAAAATCATGAAAATCGCTTCAGTGGGTGGCGCCCGCGGATTGTAGAAAGAAACGGCCTTGTGTTTTAAATACATAGATTCATTAAAAAAAATCATGAAAATCGCTCCAGTAGGTGACACTGGAGGATTGTAGAAAGAAGCGGCTTTGTGTTTTAAATGTATAGATTCATTTTTAAAAATCATGTAAATCGCTCCACTGGGTGGCGCTGGAGAAAGAAACGGCCTTTTGTTTTAAATATATAGATTCACTTAGAAAAAATCATGAAAATCGCTCCAGTGAGTGGTGCTGGGAGATTGTAGAAAGAAACGACCTTGTGTTTTAAATATATAGATTCCTTAAAAAAAATCGTGAAAATCGCCCCACTGGGTGGCACTGCCGGATTGTAGAAACAAACGGCCTTTTTGTTTTAATTATATAGATTCATTTAAAAAAATCATGAAAATCGCTCTAGTGGGTGGTACTGGCAGATTGCAGAAAGAAACGACCTTGTGTTTTAAATATATAGATTCATTAAAAAAATCATGAAAATCGCCCCACTGGGTGGCGTTGGCGGATGGTAGAAAGAAACGGCCTTTTGTTTTAAATATATAAATTCATTAAAAAAAATCATGAAAATTGCTCCTCTGGGTGGCGCTGGCAGATTGTAGAAAGAAACGGCCCTGTGTTTTAAATATATAGATTCACTAAAAAAAATCATGAAAATCGACCCACTGGGTGGCTCTGGCGGATTGTAGAAAGAAACGGCCTTTTGTTTTTAATATATAGATTCATTTAAAAAATCATGAAAATCGCCCCACTGGGTGGCGCTGGCAATTGTAGAAAGAAACGCCCTTGTGTTTTAAATATATAGATTCATTAAAAAAAATCTTGAAAATCGCTCCACTGGGTGGCGCTGGCAGATTGTAGAAAGAAATGGCCTTTTGTTATAAATATATTGATTCATTTAAAAAAATCATGAAAATCTCTCCACTGGGTGGCGCTGGCGGTTTGTAGAAAGAAACGGCCTTTGTGTTTTAAATATATAGATACATTTTAAAAAAAATCATGAAAATCGCTCCACTGGGTTGTGCACTGGCGGACTGTAGAAAGAAACGGCCTTGTGTTTTAAATATATAGATTCACTAAAAAAAATCATGAAGATCGCTCCACTGGGTGGCTCTGACGGATTGTAGAAAGAAACGGCCTTTTGTTTTAAATATATAAATTCATTAAAAAAAATCATGAAAATCTCTCCACTGGGTGGCGCTGGCGGTTTGTAGAAAGAAACAGCCTTGTGTTTTAAATATATAGATACATTTAAAAAAATCTTGAAAATCGCTCCACTGGGTGGCACTGGCGGACTGTAGAAAGAAACGGCCTTTTGTTTTAAATATATAAATTCATTAAAAAAAATCATGAAAATCTCTCCACTGGGTGGCGCTGGCGGTTTGTAGAAAGAAACGGCCTTGTGTTTTAAATATATAGATACATTAAAAAAAATCGTGAAAATCGCTCCACTGGGTGGCACTGGCGGACTGTAGAAAGAAACGGCCTTTTGTTTTAAATATATAGATTCATTTAAAAAAATCATGAAAATAAAAATCGCTCCATTGGGTGGTGCTGGAAGATTGTAGAAAGAAACGGCCTTGTGTTTTAAATATATAGATACATTTAAAAAAATCGTGAAAATCGCTCCACTGGGTGGCTCTGGCGGATTGTAGAAAGAAACGGCCTTTTGTTTTAAATATATAAATTCATTAAAAAAAATCATGAAAATCTCTCCACTGGGTGGCGCTGGCGGTTTGTAGAAAGAAACGGCCTTGTGTTTTAAATATATAGATACATTAAAAAAAATCGTGAAAATCGCTCCACTGGGTGGCACTGGCGGACTGTAGAAAGAAACGGCCTTTTGTTTTAAATATATAGATTCATTTAAAAAAAATCATGAAAATAAAAATCGCTCCAGTGGGTGGTGCTGGAAGATTGTAGAAAGAAACGGCCTTGTGTTTTAAATATATAGATTCACTAAAAAAAATCATGAAGATCGCTCCACTGGGTGGCTCTGGCGGATTGTAGAAAGAAACGGCCTTTTGTTTTAAATATATAAATTCATTAAAAAAAAATTATGAATATCTCTCCACTGGGTGGCGCTGGCGGATTGTAGAAAGAAACGGCCTTGTGTTTCAAACATATAGATTTATTTAAAAAAATCATGAAAATCGCTCCACTGAGTGGCGCTGGCGGATTGTAGAGAGAAACGGCCTTTTATTTTAAATAAATTGATTCATTTAAAAAAAATCATGAAAATAAAAATCGCTCCAGTGGGTGGTGCTGGAAGATTGTAGAAAGAAACGGCCTTGTGTTTTAAATATATAGATTCACTAAAAAAAATCATGAAGATCGCTCCACTGGGTGGCTCTGGCGGATTGTAGAAAGAAACGGCCTTTTGTTTTAAATATATAAATTCATTAAAAAAAATCATGAAAATCGCTCCACTGGGTGGCGCTGGCGGATTGTAGAAAGAAACGCCCTTGTGTTTCAAACATATAGATTTATTTAAAAAAATCATGAAAATCGCTCCACTGAGTGGCGCTGGCGGATTGTAGAGAGAAACGGCCTTTTATTTTAAATAAATTGATTCATTTAAAAAAAAAACATGAAAATCGCTACAGTGGGTTGTGTTGGCCGATTGTAGAAAGAAACGGCCTTGTGTTTTAAATATATAGATTCATTAAAAAAAATCATGAAAATCGCTCCACTGGGTGGCGCTGGCGGATTGTAGAAAGAAACGACCTTGTGCTTTACATGGGAGTGGGTGAGTTGCACCGGAAAGATAGGGAAACGAGCGAGTTGCGCATCATAGTCCTTTCTGCCGACGGGCGAGTTGCACCGCATAGTCCTTTCTACCGACGGGCGAGTTGCGCCGCATAGTCCTTGCTACTGACGGAAGAGTTACACCGCATAGTCCCTTTCTACCGACGGGCGAGTTGCACCGTATAGTCCATTTCTACCGACGGGCGAGTTGCACCGCATAGTCCTTGCTACTGACGGAAGAGTTACACCGCATAGTCCCTTTCTACCGACGGGCGAGTTGCACCGTATAGTCCATTTCTACCGACGGGCGAGTTGCACCGCATAGTCCTTTCTACCGACGGGCGAGTTGCACCGCATATACCTTTCTACCGACGGGCGAGTTGCACCGCATAGTCCCTTTCTACCGACGGGCTAGTTGCACCGGTGCAACTTGCACCGGTGCAACTCGCACCGCCGAAGAAGGGGGGGGGACGGATGAAGCAAGGTTCTGAAAACTCTGAATCTAAGAACCAAAATAATGATGCAAGGTTAATAAGGTTTTTTTAATTCATCCGTATAATTTTCCCTTCACTCTTTTCCCAGGCTTAGGACTGGCAGGGGATAATAGCTTCTGGCGTGTTTAAAAAATTTGCGTAATGAGTTTCCTTTGTCTTTGTCTTAAAGCAAGATTACGTTCTATTGCCTTGTTTCATGATCTGTCTTTTACCCCTTTATCTTATTTCTTCTTATCACTCTTAGAACCTTATTAAGAAATAGCTTTTAAAAATTCAAATCTTGTAAGTTCTTTATTTTTGTACTTCTGCTTCATTCTTTCCATATTTCCCATACTCTTCTTCAGATTTTGGTTTGTTTGCTTTATGACATTTCCACTATTTTTCAATGCATAAACAACCTGGATTTGCCTAATTAGTTCGACAAAAGCATAAATATTTGGGCTTGGTGCTCTGAAATTAGAACTGAAGTTTGCATGAAATGATTCACAGGTATTAGTTGTTCTCTGTGGCATTAGTTGTTCTCTCTCCTTCTATTCTATCCGAAGCCCATATTATAGGTGGGAATTTGGCTTCTTCACCTGCGACGTAACTGCCAGCAGGACGCACACGACATAAAGGCAGATAGGAATCAGAACAAACGTCTGCGCAGCTCAGTTGGTAGAGCGACTTGTTCCGGAATAAGCGGCCTCGGGTTCGAATCCCGGCGTAGACCAAAAATGACGGAGAAATTTACTTCGTTATAATGGCGCCCGAACTATCCGGATGACTCGGCAGTTCAAAATCTCGCATTGGTGTGATGTTATTTCCACACCGCGAGACAGGGAAAATCAGAGAATCCCTTCTCCAGCGCTTCGAAAAATAAAAATGTGTGATGTTGCATTGCACACAGCAGATTGACTGGGAGTTCTCAAGTGCACGTTCTACAGTGGATGGCCACCATGCAACGATTCATGGTCACGGCTGACCCGTGGGCCATGCCCCCTGCCCTCTTTCGGAGGGAGGAGATGTGACGTACCTGCCAGCAGGACGCACACGACATGAAGGCAGATAGGAATCAGAATAAACGTCTGCGTAGCTCAGTTGGTAGAGCGACTTGTTCCGGAATAAGCGGCCTCGGGTTCGAATCCCGGCGTAGACCAAAAATGACGGAGAAATTTACTTCGTTATACACCTACGTATGTATCTGTCATATAATCAGCGAATTTTTGCATCCTTCCATCCTGTGAGATATCCGACATCAAATCGTCTACGAAACAGTCTGCAACGTCCTCGTGATTTAAATAAAATAATCCAAATGACCAACGCAGCCACTTTCCTACGTCAGAATTTTTATCTGACATAAAAAGGGGGGGGTTGGTGCAATACCCCATGCGACAGGAGAGGAGTCCGGTGCAATTCACCCTTGAATTTGATTGACAGGTTCCGTGAGGGGTGCAAGCGACCTTCGTTCCTTTAAATATATAGATAAGCCGTCGCCCTTCCCTAATTCAGGGTCACTAGCTCCAGGAAAGGGAGGGAGCCAATGCGGTAACACAAACACAACAGCCATGACTCACCGAGGATTCGATCCTGGACGCATCTCGGACGAATTGTTGAAAGCCAGAGCTTAGACCACTGCGTCGCGGGGTGGGCAAGGGCGAGATGCAGTTGGCGATCAGGTGTTCTGGGGTGGGCTTCGGCCTACAGAACTTTTCTTTGTGCCTCCCCCCCCCCAAAATATTTAAGCTGTTAGAACGTATGGCTGGTGCAACCGACAAAGATTTGATAAACGTACCTGAATTTTTCGAATTTACAGAACTTTTGTTTTATAAAATGAATATTTTGTTAAATTTAGTGTTTACACTCCTGGGAAATGGAGCGAATTTCTAAGAGAGTAATATTGGGTGTATGCAAAAGTTCTACCCGTTTTCGTAATTGATGCAAATTGCGTTCGGAGTATTTTTTTTTTTTTTTTTTTTTTTTTTTTTTTGAGGTTTAACGACCACCGTGAGCAACTCAATGGGCTATAAGCAGTCGCCCGTCCCTAATTTAGAGTCACTGGTTCCAGGGAAGGGAGAGAGCCAGTGCCGTAAGACAAACACAACATCCATGCCTCACCGGGATTCGAACCCGGACCCCTTCCAACGAATGATCAGAGGCCAACGCCTTAGACCACTGCGCCACCGGGGCGGCTCGGAGTATTTCCGTCACAGATGACACGATGGCGAATTTTCGGCCAATAAAGCGTGGAGCAGTAGAGCATATAGAGGCACTAGGTTCTTCCCAGTAAGTCATTCGTAACGGGAATCACGGTCGATGTAACACGGCTTGCGATAAGGAGCACATTAGACATTGTTTACTGAACGAGTTCGATAAAGGCAGCTTTGCGACTCGGCTTGCCGCAACATCTGTCAAGTGTATGGGGAGGATACAGTTGATGATAGCACTTGTCGCCGTTGGTTTCGGAAATTCAGAGACGGAGACAAAAGCTGTAAAGATCAATCACGTCCTGGACGTCCATCCTTGGCTTCTGACGAGGATGTGGACCAAGCCATAACAAATGACCCACATCCAGCCGTTCAGAAATTAGCCGAAACGTTGTCGGTACACAGAACAACAGTCGAAAGACGGATGCATGCGCTTGGGTTCATTACCGAATTCGGTAACTGGGTTCCGCACCAGCTTTCTGCAGAGCAACGAGAGGAGAGAATCCGTACCAGTGTTGTTCTTTTTTTTTTTTTTTTTTTTTTTTTTTGCTTTCTCGTCACTGAAATGAACCGTTCTGGGGACGACTTGTAACGGGTGATGAGAAATGGATACTGTACCGTTATGTAAAGCGTCGGCGGACTGTGTGTCAAGGTGCGGAGCCTGCTCCATCGATCAACGGTGAAAGAATGATCAAAATCAGTTCAGTAGTTCTCGAGATGACCTCAAACACACAAACAAAGTTTCTCTCTTTATATATTAGTAATGATTATATAATGATACCAAAAACAATTTTAAAACTAAACTGGCAAAATAAAACACATTTTTAACCCCATTGTGTAGTTATGCAGACACGATATCATTTCGGGTCACTGAAAGAATGCCTCAATACTCCAATGCAAGCCCGTCAACGCCGCCCCTGTGGCGCCGTGGTCTAAGCGATAACCTCTGATCATTCGTCCGAAAGGGGTTCAGGTTCGACTCCCGGTGAGGCATGGATGTTGTGTTTGTCTTACGGCACTAGCTCTCTCCCTTCCCTGGTACTAGTGACCCTAAATTAGGGACGGGCGACTGCTTATAGCCCATTGAGTTGCTCACGGTGGTCGTCAAACCTTCAATCAAAAAAAAAAAAAAAAAAAACCGTCAACGACGGGTCAGCACATGTTCATACAATAATGAGGGACGTTATCGTTAAATTCGGATACGAGTAGTTGGAAAAATTAAAAATTAATGGGAATATTACGAAAAATTTTTTGTTGGCGACCCTTCTTATTCACTGCCCATTAATAATTAATTCAACCATTTATTATAGTTATGCATTTCATTACGATTCGTGTTATATAACAAGAAAAAAATTTAGTCACAGCTTTTTCAACCGTGCATGGCACGATTTACGGACTAGTATGAATTAAATCTAACAGGTATTATTTGCTCTGAATTTACTTCGTTTAGGAAAAGTCTATTGTATCATTTTCCGTTTTATGTATCACAATTCTTTGTTTTGTTGCAGTGGATATTTTCTAGTCTTCAATATTACTACCAGTGGCTCCAGAGAAAAGTGAGTCCCTTAGAAATCAGCCTGAACACTCTTCAGAAAAAAAGAAAATTATTTTCTGCAACTGTATTCTCGTTTATGTTTACCTATTGTTTATAGAACGTCTTTTGTAAAAAAAAAAAAGATGGTGCTTATGTTATCAATTTGGCCGTCCGTCTGTGAACAGGGGTACACTTACCCGCCACAAAGGTACTTGCATCCCCAACACCATATCTCTGCAACTGTTAATCTGATTTGAAAAATTATTTTTGCATTGGGAAGCCTAAAATATGAGAATAATGTTCCTTGCATTCCGATTTTTTTTTCTGATGCACAATTCCGCCGCTAGGGGACTAAATGCAGATAATATCGAATTCAAAATACATTTTATTCCACATGTGTGCTTCTAAATATCCGATTAAAAAAATATTTTCCTTTTCAATGCCATTTATATCGAAGACTGTTTTAGGTACAATCTCTTTTTCAAGTAATGCATAATTTTTTTGCTAGGGTGCATAAAGGTAAATTGCGTTTTCCCTGATATATCTGCTTTTAAAAATCTGATTTGAAAAATTCTTCCTGCATCGGATACAGCTCCTGATGGGAAATGTTTTACATATCATTTCTAATTTTGGCAAAAAACGGTTTAGTCACCAAGGGTCGTAAGTATTTATTTCTGCTTCTGATGTATTTGCAGCAATATCTAAGCATCTGGAACCTCGACTGAAGAAATTCTTTCGTGCACCCATACCTCTCACCTTGAGAAACCTTTTCAGAATACCTTCTTCTTAAAACAATGCGTAGGTTTTCCTCCAGGTGACGTAGATGCATATCTTATTTTTGTCGATATCTCTGCTTCTAAAAAGCTGATTTGAAAAATTATTTCTTTGTTGGAAAGCGTTTTAGGTGAGAAATGTTTCTCATATAATTTCAAAATTTTCTTAACGCACTAGGGTGCCACTAAAGGGCGTAACTTCACGTTTCCATTTACATCAATATCTGCGGGGCTAAAAAGCCGATTGAAAAAAATATTTAACGGTCAGATACTACTAACTATGAAAACTCTTTGTGTGTGTATTTTCTACCCAAAATCATGCGCAACTTCCCCGGTAGGGATGATAATGTTTAATATGTTTTTCTCAATATCTGTGCTTCTACACGTGCGATTTAAAAAAAAAACTCTTTCAGCACCGGTTGCCATTTACTTGTGGAGCACTTCAGGTTTGTATTTGAGAAGTTCTATAGTTCACAGTTGTGTCCCCCGTAGGGAGTCTGGAAACGATTCGTCTAACAACGATTAGTCCAATACCGATCAATCCAAAGCCAATTTGTCCAATGGTACGATTAGTCCAATTCCGTCTGATCTGTCGTGCGAAATAAATCTCATCCGTTCTGATTCTTTTTCGATGTTGCATGTAAGTGCTATGAGTCCAAAGAATGTAAAATATAATGTTACATTTCATGCATAATATTTTGGTTACAATTATTATTATTTTTTTTTTTTTTGACAGAATCGCTTTATTCTTGTTATACTGTCCTCGCTGCCGTATAGTACTGATATACAAGCCTTTCAATCAAAGTCGATGTTTCTCTCTTGCATTAAATAATAGAAAAGACTGGTTTCCCGTTTCTATTTGTAGCATGCAGTGGGATTCGGCTAAGCGGCCACTGGAAAACTGGATGAATTTCGAATCAAATCAGTGATATTGCGCCTTTACTTAGACACTATATATTAATTCATAGGCCCTAGGCCTAGGCCGTTTTAACAGCTTTTATTCTATCGATGTCATATTCATAACGTTTACATATCAATTCAAGTTAATATTATTGCAATTTTACTAATTCTTAGGTCCCAGGGCTAGGTCTTTTTAAAAGTTTTCATTTTACCGATGTCATGTTCACAACGTTTGCACATCAAGTCAAATTAATAATATTTCACCTTTACTTAGGCACTAAATATTTATTCACAGGCCCTAGGCCTTTTTAACAGTTTTTATTCTACCTAAGTCACATTCTCAACCTTTACATATGAAGTCAAGTTAATTTTGCCGTTTTACTTAGGCACTGAATATTAACTGATAGACCCTAGGCCTAGGTATCTTCTAAAGAGTTGAAAATGTCTGGAGAAATGATCCGCTGAGTGCCTTTTATTAGGTTTTATAAAATGTTTACAAATGCCAAGTATATACGCAGGTAGTAACTTAACATTTTCTAAAAAGGCCCGCGGCCAGGTGCATTGTAAAGAGTTGAGAAATGATCCATTGAGTGCCTTTTATTAGGTTTTATAATATATTTACAAGCACCAAATATCTAAACTGTAACTTAAAATCTCATAAAAAAAAAAAAAAGGCCCGCGGCCTAGGTGCCTTGCAAAGAACTGGGAAATGCTGAGAAATACGTTGACTGCTTTTTATTGGGGTTTATAAGATGTTTACAAATACCAAATATATGGAAATAATTTTTCAAAAGGATATAAAGAGGAGAATAACTTAAATTATTATTCCTTTCTTAAAAATAAAATAAAATTGGCCGTTGGTAGGATGGTGCCATTGGATGAATCGGCATCGGACTAATCGTACATCGGACGAATAGTCCATTGGACGAATCGGCATTGGACTAATCGTACATCAGACGAATAGTCCATTGGACCAATTGTCCCTTTGGAAGAATCGGCATTGGACTCATCGACATTGGACCAATCGTCATTAGAAGAATTGCCCGGGACCGGTCCCTAGATGGTGCTTGTGCGCTTCTGTTTGCACCTGTAACTCCATTTCTAGAAACCCTATGGAGAACTTTCTTTTTTACTGTATGCCATTCGCTACAACAGAGATGCGGAGCATTATCCTCTTTAAATAATGCACAGATTTCCCGCTAGGGGAGTAAAGGTCAGAACCTTTTTCTCACTATCTCTGCTTTCGGGAAACGTATTTGAAAAGTTATTTTTCCTTAGCATAGCTTTTTCCATGAAAAATATTTTTCGCCTATTTTCAACCGTTCCATTATGCAAAATTCTTCCGCTAGAAGGCGCAGAGTTATATCATGTTTCCCTTCTATATTTCTTCTTTTAACTGTTCGATCTGAAAATCTCTTTGTCTCTGATATCTTCCTTCTGCTATGAGAAACCTTTTGTGCGGCATTTGTTAATTTTCGTAACATACTTTTTAGCTAAATAGACAAAGTCATCGCTCATTCCACGTTTTTCTTTAATTAACACTCAGCAACCGAAGAATTGTATTTCGACACCGCTGGGAACGAAACCCAGATCTCTCGATAACTAGCCGACTGCGTTCGCTTTACGCTACGGTGCCAACAATCCACGGCGCTATGTGTGTTTATCAGTCAGCATCTGACTTCACAAATCCATAGGGGTAGGCTTATCAGCTGAGACGTCTCCATCTGGTGGGACTTAACGGCACAAGCTATTTAATTATTTTTTATAGCTAATAAATCCAAAGGGGGAGAGAAATTATGTAGATCTTCGAAGCGGTGTAAATCGTAATGGTGTAATTGTAAACCGTGGATTGTTGCCACCGTAACGTAAAGCGAACGCACTCGGCTAGTTATCGAGAGATCTGGAGTTCGTTCCCAGCGGTGTCGGAATACAATTTTTCGGTTGCTGTGTGTTATTAAAAAAAAAACCTGGAAAGAGTATTGTCTCTACGTATTTGAAAGATTCATACTTTACTTTTTAGCTTCTGTTGGAAGAAAGTAGCTGTTTCTATTTCTGGATGTTCTATCGATTGTAGAAATCCGGTTGATATTTTTCCCAGCCGGTTCTGTTAACTTTCGATAACTGTGAGAAATTTTATTCGCATCAGAAAGGATTGAAAAGACGTGCTCATTATAACCAAAAAATCGGTGTCGTCTTTCTTCTTTCTTGTTGTTTTTTGTTTTGTTTTTTTCTCGCTTCTTTTCGAGCAACTATTTCCCATGCTTGCTGTTGCGGTTGTAAAATATAATGTTGCAGATTTCAATGATAAATTTTTTCTTAGTATCTAACGTGAACTTTAAGAAAACAGTATGGAGACGGGGAGCGGGCTGCATATGCTTAACTTAGGATGGACAAAGAGGTAACTTCCCCTTCAATATTTTTCAATGGCCCAAATAATTATAATACTTTTTTTAACTAACTTAAATCTCAACTTCATTAAATTCAAACTGCGACAAGAATTCATAGTTGAATCGACAAAAACTGAGGAGGTTATATCAAAGAGAAGTCATCGTTCTTTCCACGTTTATAAGTGAGTCACGGAAAAATTATCATCGACCGCCACCGGGAATCGAACCCAGTTCTTCCAGTTACGCGCCGGACATGCTACCACTGCGGCCTCGATTTATCAAGTCTCACATACGACTAACTGCCAAACCACATGGCAGGTTGCTTCTTGGAGCCTCGCACAATGCTGGGGATTCACCAAAGATGATAAGCAGCAACTGAACAAATAACTAGGAAGCGAATGAATAATAAATACACACAATTGACGTGGACTAGAAACATCAAACAGAAGTCATCGCTATTTCCATGTTTATAAGTGAGTCACGGAAAAATTCTCATCGGCCGCCACAGGGAATCGAACCCAGGGTCTTCCAGTTACGCGCCGGACATGCAACCACTGCACCAGAATTTCTGAGAATTTGTTCGTGACTCACTTATAAACGTGGAAAGAGCGATGACTCCTGCTTGATATTCCTACTCCACGTCAATTGAGGGGTTACATTTTTCAAATCTTTGCAAATTAAGATTTGGTATCTTGCCCCCGAAAAGAATAGCGCGAGTTGCTCTTATGTGACCAAATAGATTACTTATTTCCGCTACATGTCTCTTTGATTTAGGATTTTTTTTTCCTTTTAGTTGGTGTTCCTGTCTGTGTGGCCTTCTTCTTCTTCCAACCCTTTTTCCCAGTTTATGTGACCATATAGATTATTTATTTCCGCTACACCTTTCTTTGTTTCAGGATATTTTCCGCTTTTAGTTGGTGTTCCTGTCTCTGTGTCCTTCTTCTTCCAGCCCTTTTTCCCAACTTATGTGACCAAATGGATTATTTATTTCCGCTACGCGTTTCTTTGTTTTAGGACCCCCCCTTTAGTTGGTGTTCCTATCTCTGTGTCCTTCTTCTTCCAGCCCTTTTTCCCAACTTATGTGACCAAATAGATTATTTATTTCCGCTACGTGTTTCTTTGTTTTAGGAACAACCCCCCCCCCTTTCAGTTGGTGTTCCTGTCTCTGTGTCATCCTTCTCCTTCCAACCCTTTTTTTTCCAGCTTATGTGACCAAATAGATTATTTATTTCTGCTACGCGTTTCTTTGTTTTAGGATTTTCCCCCTTTTAGTTGGTGTTCCTGTCTCTGTGCCTTCTTCTTCTTCTCCTTCCAACCTTTTTTCCAGCTTATGTGACCAAATAGATTATTTATTTCCACTACATGTCTCTTTGATTTAGGATTTTTTTCCTTTTAGTTGGTGTTTCTGTCTCTGTGTCCTTCTTTTTCTTCCAACCCTTTTTCCTAGCTTATGTGACCAAATAGATTATTTATTTCTGCTACGCGTTTCTTTGTTTTAGGATTTTCCCCCTTTTAGTTGGTGTTCCTGTCTCTGTGCCTTCTTCTTCTTCTTCTTTTTCTTCTTCTTCTTCTTCTTCTTCTTCTTCTTCTTCTTCTTCTTCTTCTTCTTCTTCTTCTTCTTCTCCTTCCAACCTTTTTTTCCAGCTTATGTGACCAAATAGATTATTTATTTCCAGCTTATGTGACCAAATAGATTATTTATTTCCAGCTTATGTGACCAAATAGATTATTTATTTCCACTACATGTCTCTTTGATTTAGGATTTTTTTTCCTTTTAGTTGGTGTTCCTGTCTCTGTGTCCTTTTTCTTCCAACAATTTTTCCTAGCTTATGTGACCAAATAGATTATTTATTTCCGCTACGCGTTTCTTTGTTTTAGGTTTCCCTCATCTCTTTCCAAGTGTTCCTGTCTTGTCGATTACACAGCTTTCCAAACAGTTTTGTTTATATCATCCATCCAACTTTCCAGGTCCCGATTTACACAGAATCGGAGTCTAGGCACAGCACAAGAGGAAACCCCCCCCCCCGTCTGCATTCTTGAAAGAGTTAGTACATTTATCGCCACTAAGCCACTAAATGTTATCATTTAATTTAAAAGTTGATTTAATAAGCTGGACTTTGTGGGGGGGGGGGAATAGTAAATATCTACTTTTATTAAATCTTAATATTAGCAAGGAAATTCGCACTTAAAAATAGAGACTGGTAAGTAAAACACTATTTAATAGTTTAATATTGTTATTTTGGCATTTAATTATTAATTAAAATATCTTCAGATGTTAAGATATTCATCCCCTTTTAATTTTATTTTTGACCGATGAGCATTATTTAGACTTGGTACAGACTGATTTTTGGGGGTCAAGGTGAACTTCCATGTAGCTGATTAATCACTTGTGATGTGTTCAATGTTAGGATAGAATAATTCTGTTAACATGGAGTGATACTTAGATTTGAACAAACATTCATAACTGAATAATCCTCACACTCATAAAAGCACATTGTTCAGCTCATAAATTTACTTAATTCAGACCCAAACAATTTCAAAATCTCATACTTTGCAGTATGAAATACTCAGAGCTTCTATTAAGTGTCTTGGCAATGCAAAACCTCTCGAGAGGTGTATAGTAACAGAAAGACAGCGCATTCATATTTCCTTCGCAAGTTTCAGATGAAAGTGACACGACATTTTTGCCTATAGATGGACCCCATAGTGGAATATCTTATATGAACCCCAAACTGAACTGCAGTTGAAATGAGGTGGTAGTGAAAGAGCCTAGTAAAAACACCAGTATTAATCTTCATTTCAGGAAAAAAAGCTTAACCCCCAGCCCCCAAAATGGTTTTACCATTCATAATTAATTAATAAAAAAGGATATTTTGTTTTGTTTTGCCTTGTGGTTCTGGGCACCCCTAAAATGAGGGGCCCTAGGCCCGAGCCCTGCTGGCCTAGGCAAAATCAGGACCTGCATCTTCCCTCTGGACTTCCTACTGCTCTCTTTCCTTTATATGGTATCCATTCTGTTATTATTTTAGTCGATCTATTATTTTCCATTACAAAAGAAAACTGTTCGCTGTTGAACAACTTAGATTGGATACCAAGGGGCAGGAAAAGACCCAGAAGAAGACCACATGGGAGATGGATGGATGAATGGATGAAATTCAAAAGAATGCTGCAGTGACACGCTCCAGACAGAAAGTTAGTAAATATCTTATATGAACCCCAAAATTTTTGTGTTTCCTGGTCATACATTGATTATTCACACCAAAGATTCTATAGTTAGAAATAAATATCTTCACTTATGGACCTAAATAATATTCCGTACCTTATAATCCGTAGTTGATATGAAGCACAATATTGGTGTGTCAATTCCTTTTCTTTGTGAACACACTGATGAGTCCCAACCATGTCGCGATTCTTCCAACGATAACTCCATCAGTAGGTGAAACATCTGGCTTTATTTTCTCCTTCATGTACGTTATTGCATATTGGTTCCAACACTCTAGATGTTAAATACACTATGTCATCATCATCATCATCATCATTGTCAACCATTATCCATCCACTGCTGGACGAAGGTCTCCCCAAGTTTCCACCACAACGGTCTGTCTTGTGCCAGTCTCCTCCATGTCACCCCTGCATACTTTCGAATTTCATCCACCCATCTCCCATGTGGTCTTCTTCTGGGTCTTTTCCTGTCCCTTGGAATCCAATCTAAAATTTCGGCTGTCCATCGATGATCTGTCCTTCTGGCAGTATGTCCAGCCCATTGCCATTTCAGGGATTTAACTCTGATCATGATGTCTTCCACTCTTGTCATTTTTCGGATCCACGAGTTCCTCTTCTTATCTCTCCTGGTTACACCAAGTATGCACCTCTCCATGCTACTTTGAGTTGTCTGCAGCCTTTGTATGTCTCTTTTAGTTAAGGTCCACGTCTCTGCACCATACGTAAGCACTGGAAGGATGCATTGATCAAACACTTTTCTTTTAAGACATAATGGCATATTGCTCTTGAAAATTATGCTGTTTCTTCCAAAAGCTCTCCAGGCAAGTTTTGTACGCCGATTAATTTCTTCATCAATGTGACCCTCACTTGATATGTGCTGTCCAAGATAAACGTACGTGTCTGTTATCTCCAGCTTTTCTCCATCAATCGATAAATCTTCATTTCTTGTAAAAGCATTGAACATCACTTTTGTCTTCTGAAAGTTCATTTTTAATCCCACTTCTTTACTCTTGTCAGCAAGTTCCTGGATCATACTCTGCAGCTCTGATGGGCTAGTTGCAAAAATGACTACGTCATCAGCAAAACGAAGGTGGGTTAGATAATCTCCATTAATCTTTATCCCCTTGTTTTCCCAGTTCAGTGATTGAAAGACATTTTCCAATGTGGCATTAAAGAGCTTCTGAGATATGGTGTCACCTTGTCTCACTCCCTTTCCAATTTTTATGTGTGTTGTATTTTCAAACAGCCTAATCTTTGCACTTGCATTTTCATAGATGTTATTAATAATATTAATGTATGCATCTTCAATACCGCAGGTTTTCAGAGCCATTGTAACTGCTGATGGTTTCACCGAATCAAAGGCTTTTTCATAATCGATAAAAGCCATGCACAATGGAAGTTCATATTCCCTCGCTCTTTCAATTAGTTCTCTCAGCACATGGATATGATCTATTGTGCTGTAGCCACTCCTGAATCCAGCTTGTTCTCTCGGTTGAGCCATGTCCAGTGTTACCTTCAAGCGGTGTGAAAGAACTTTAGTGAAGATTTTATAAACTACTGATAGGAGGCTGATAGGTCTGTAGTTTCCGAGATCCTCAATGTCACCTTTCTTATGTAGCAGGATCATTGTAGCGGTGTTCCAATCCTCAGGAATCTTTCCTTCATTAAGGCATCGAGTGAAAATTTGGGCGAGTACTGTTTCGATTTCTCCACTTGCTTCTTGTATGATGTCTACAGTAATTCCATCTTCTCCTGGAGCTTTCCCCCGCTTCATGTTCTTGATTGCATGTGCAACTTCTGCTGGAAGGACTGGAGGAACTCTGGTACTGGTATCTTTCATGATGTCTGGAGTGCGTGTATCATCCCTTTCATATAATTTGGAGTAGAAATCTTTCACTCTTGTCAAAATTTCGCCTCTATTTCTTGTTACAGAACCATCTTCTTTTCTCAGTGCCATAATCTGTTTTCTTCCCTTACTGAGATGTCCCTTTGCTATCTTTAGGCTTTGGTTGTTTTCAATTGCTTTCCTCACTAGTTCACAGTTGAATTTTCTTACGTCTTCAGTGATACTTTTTCGTACTGTCTTGCATAGCTCTATATATTCCACTTTGGAAGTCACATCTTCTTCAGTTGTCCTCATCTCTCTTCTTTTTTGCATCAACATTTTCGTTTTTCCTGATAATTTATTTACATGCAACTTGTTCTTAGACCCAGCTAATTTTGTTGCTGTTTCCATAAGAGCTTTGGTTACTTTTCTGTTAACTTCAGAGATGTCCACTTCTTCCGATGTTAGGCCTTCTAAAGCAGAGAACCTGTTCTTCAGTTCCAACTTGAAGGTATTATGGTGTTTTTTAAGGTTGGTTATGTCAATAGATTTTGTTTGTCTTAAGAGCTTGCCACGTTCAAGTTTAGTGTTGAGGTGCATCTTACATCTCACCAATCTATGGTCACTACCTGTGTTGAACTTGTTTAGCACACTGCAGTCTTCTATGACGAATTTTTTGTTACACATAATAAAATCAATTTCACTTGTCGTCCCATTTGGATGTCTCCATGTCCATTTCCTGTGTGGCTTTTTCTTGAAGAAGGAGTTCAAGATGAAAAACCCTTCTGCCTCTGCAAACTCAACGAGAGTATTTCCACGCTGGTTTCTGTTGCCGTGACCGAATTTACCTACTGAAGTTTCATTCTGTTGCCGTTGCCCTATTTTTGCATTGAAATCTCCCATAATTATTTTCAAGTGCTGCTTACCTTTATTATTTAGATGACAAATTTCCTCATAAAATTCTTCAATTTCTTCTTCAGGATGACTTGTGGTGGGTGCATAAGTTTGAATAATCTGAGCCTGGTATCTTTTCGAGAGTTGGATAACAAGCCGTGCAGCTCTGTCAGAGGAACTTTCAACTTCTACAACTTTATCCTTCAGTTTCTTGTTTATTATAAATCCAACACCACTAGTTCAGCCAGTATCTGTCCCACGATAGTAGAAGAGATGTCCACTTTTCTGTTCGATGAGATCTTCTCCTTTTCTCCTTACCTCACTTAGCTCCACGATGTCCCACTTGATCCTTTGTAGTTCCGCTTCCAATTCAAGAAGCCTTGAATCAGAAGATAGCGAGCGTCCATTGTACGTTGCCAAGGTCAGCATCAGATGGCAGCCTAGTCCGGTCCTCCGGGGATTCTTAGCACCCTCTGCCTTCATGTCGCACTGGCCGCTGCCTTGGCCATGTACATTCCAGCTGCCGGAGACTGAGGGCCAAGATTTAAGTTGTGGAGTCATTTTGGAGGGGTTTGGCCATAACTCACCACGCTGGCCAAGCGGGTTGGTGAGTGTGGGATAGAATTTCCTCTAATCCCGATGGTATAGTTATACCGCTATTGGCGGTCGTCAGAGCCCCTTTAGTGGGAACAGGATGCACCACGAGAAGGCGGGGTTGACATTTGTCAAGGAGAGGCTGTGATGTTACGCATCACCTGACCTTACATCCCATACACTATGTACATGCCGATAAAATTTCTTATTCCATCGATGTTCACATACACCTGTTGCACAATCATTTGCCTATAGATGGACCCCGTAGTGGAATCATCTAATCATCTAACGTCTACAACATCGTACACCAGATGACAATTCTGAAGACGGCTTTGGAAAAGTTGAAAAGCTTTAACGAGAGTTTGATGGTGGAGTGGTGGGGATCTTGAGCATAGGCGTGATTTAAACCTTTTTATTGGATTTTAATGGTGAAATGTTTTTAAACTTCAAATTTCAACTGGTTGTGCAACAGGTGCGTGCGAACAACGATGGAATATGAAATTTTATCGGTATGTACATAGTGTTTTTAACATCTAGAATGTTGGAACCAATGTGCAATAATGTGCATGCAGTAATGTACATGAATGAGAGAATAACGCCAAATGTTTCACCTACCGATGGAGTTATACTGTAGTTGAAAGAATCGCGACATGATTGGGACTCATCAGTATGCCCCCAACGAAAATGAATTGACACACCAATAATGTGCTTCATATCAACTATTGATTATAAGGTACGTAGGTCCATAAGTGAAGATACATATTTGTAAGACAGAAAGTTGTGGAAAGCACCAGAGGAGACCATCCAGTAGTGGATTGATAACGGATGATAAACTCCAGTATGGGTTATATGTTTGTCTGATGGCGTTGGAACTAGTTGCCCTCAGTCAGGGACAAAAGACTTCTTATAGATGGTGGTCGCAAACCCCCGAAACCAGGAACGTCGCCAAGGGGATGAGAGATTGGGCTCCAGTCCACTTGAAATTTGTCTTGCTTACTTTGCTCCCCACCCAGTTCAAGATGTGCTGTTTTTTCAATGTAATTAACTTTAAAATACAAGTTAGTAAAATCATGCAATGCATTGATTATGATACGATTTTCAAAATACCAGAAATCATTACTCAAGTTATGAGGATAATGGCTGTGGAATAAATCTCTCTCTTGTGTCGTGACTTTTGACCCTATTTTGAAGATATTAAACAGAACCGGTTTAGTATACCTCCGGAATAACATACTAAAGTTTTGTCGCAATCGAAGCATTTTTACGTAAGTTATGACGCATAATGGCAATGGAATGCATCCCGCTCCTATATATGTCCTGACCTTTGACCCCATTTTGCCCATTTTCAAAAGTGTTCGTTGAAAATGGGAAAAATGGGGTCAAAGGTCAGGACATAGTAATGCATCCCCATGTGGTCCCTTACCACAGACTAAACTTTCATCGAAATCGAACCATTTTTACCCGAGTTATGACGCATAAGGGCAATGGAATGGATCTCACTCCTATGTTATGACGCATAAGCGACCTTTGACCCCATTTCACCCATTTTCAATAGGGTTCCTCCCCAGGTCTTCCCCTACAACATGCTAAAATTTCATTGATATCGAACTATGTTCACACGAGTTATGACGCATAAGGGCAATGGAATGGATCCCAATCCTATGTCCTGACCTTTGACCTCATTTCCTCCATTTTCAATAGGGTTCGTCCCCAAGTGGTCCCCTACCACATACTAAAATTTAATCGAAATCGAACCATTTTTACGCGAGTTATCATGCGAAGGGACTGACGGACAGACAGACGGACAAAGCTGAAGCATATACGCTTCTTCAACCTACGGTTGGAAAGCGTAAATAATCTAAACATTGGCAATTAATAATAAGTAGCGTATTTTTCTTCGTGTACCACTACGTACTTTTTCCTAGAAAATGCGTTGTTTATGTCTCCGTAGAAAGGTTATCAAACACAGCATCCGGAAAGCCATGAAAATTCAGTGATCTCCACTCTTCCAATTCCTTAGTTTAAGCCTCCTTTTTCATGTTAATATGACTAATTGGCAAATGAGGAGGGTGGATAGGAATTCACTGAGGGAGGTCTTTACGAATTGCTCTCCTGTTTGTTTTAGTTACTAAAATATAAGATTCCAACATGAAAAGTGGAGTCTAAAGCTACGCTAGCGCTCTTAAGACTGCCCCAGGGCAGTGAGAGAGCAGAACGTGGCTGACGACTGCTTTGGAGGAAAGGAGTGCAAGGAAAAGTCGCTGGCTTGAAGAAAGGCAGTTAAGGAGGAGGAAGGTATTGTGTCTTCGTGACACAATGTTAAAATTTGATTTAGACGAACAAAAACGATATTTTCCTTTAAATAAATTGCTCAAGTACAGTAGTATTTTCGTAAGCAAAAGTAAGAAAAAATTAAAAGCAATTAAGACAATGCATTCACAGCAAGAAAAATGTTAAAGGCGACGTTCTACCAAAAAAATGTTGCCTTTACATTCATGATACAAGTGTTGTAGGTTGGTTGGTTGGTTGGATTTTTATGACGCAAGGGCCATGGTTGGACAAGTGTTGTAGAATGTAAGCAGTTCGCACTTTCATTAAAATGTCGCCTTTACATTCATGATGCAAGTATTGGGGAATGTCGCCTTTTACATTCATGTTAAAGGCGACATGAATGTAAAAGACTACAAAAATGACCAAAAATGTCGCCTTTACTTTCATGATACAAGTGTTGTAGGTTGGTTGGTTGGATTTTTACGGCGCAAGGGCCATGGTTGGACAAGTGTTGCAGGATGTAAGCAGTTCGTACTTTCATTAAAATGCCGCTATACATTCATGATATAAGTATTAAAATGTCGCCTTTACATTCATGCTGTAAGTATTGTAGAATGTCGCCTTTTACATTCATGTTAAAGGCGACATGAATGTAAAAGACGACAAAAAATGACCAAAAAATATCGCCTTTACATTCATGATGTACAAGTGTTGTAAAAATGTCGCATTTATATTCATGATGTACAAGTGTTGTAAAAATGTCGCATTTACATTCATGACACAAGTGTTGTAGAATCCGCCTTTTACATTCATGTTAAAGGCGACATGAATGTAAAGACGACAAAAAATGACCAAAAATGTTGCCTTTACATTAACGATACAAGTGTTGTAAAAATGTCGCCTTTACAGTCATGATACCAGTGTAAAAATGTCACCTTTACATTCTTGATACAAGTGTTGTATAATGTCGCCTTTTACATTCATGTGAAAGGCGACATTCTACCAACACTCCACCAGAACATAAAACCTGTGCCCTCCGTTTTTTAATAAAACGTGCTTTCACGCATTCTTCGTCTTGTAATGCTCGACATGAGTCCAGAGTCGTGAACATAGCCCGTTCTTTTGGTTATCCAGCTCACTTCTACCATGAACTATTACAACAGTTCCTGCGATTGAGATTTACGACTTTGGTAAGTGCGCCTTCCTCAACTAGGTACGTTGGTAAAATTGAATCCCCCCCCTCCCTCTTGTGTCTATTTTGAAAAAAGCTTGTTACAAACATAACCTAGCCTTTGGAATAAGCACCAGAAATGTATTTTCTTGGGTACGAAATGACAGAGACCCTGTCTCAACATTCAATAAACCGGGAGTATATTGTATTCCACTTGTTCCC
This sequence comes from Macrothele yani, assembly GCA_039090855.1. Taxonomy (NCBI): domain Eukaryota; kingdom Metazoa; phylum Arthropoda; class Arachnida; order Araneae; family Macrothelidae; genus Macrothele; species Macrothele yani. The sequence continues at coordinate 152,973,188 of CM077001.1, read as the reverse complement.
AGGGACCCGAATGATGCTGTTAAATATTAAATAGGATCCATGCTCAGGAGTTTAAATATCCGGGTGTCAGAACATAAATATGCTATTAGGACGGGATCCGCTACTACAGCTTTAACTACTACAGTCAACCAGGGTGAGTTTTCCCCGGATTGGATGAATTCCAAAGTTCTTGCTTCTAATTTTAACAAGCGTACAATTTTTCTTTCGGAAAGCATATTTATTATTAAGTTTGGAGCAACATGCTATAATTCTGAGCTTCCAGCTTTTGTTTCCTCGACAGTGGAAACGGTTTATATGCATAATACCCAGCAATTTGAAGAAGAATCAGCATAAAAATGCTTACTTTTTTGAACTTTAATTTACTTTAAATGGCATCACTTGTGCTTGTGGCGGGGTGCATTATGGGTTATGTCATTCAATATATACTGGTTGCATCTTTGTGACTTGTGGCACTTAGCCTGAGGATTGGGGCCTTGAGGCCTTGAAAGATCTTGCGTCTTTTAGCCTGTTTTTAATTTGTAAATAAAGTAATTTTTAATTTGCAATTTGAAAACGTGTTTTAGTATATCGTACTTCGACAGCTTTATGAATATTGTTAGTAAAACAATTAGATTAAATATGAGGTGAGATCCCCAAACACCTACGAGGGGGGGGGGATTCAAGGATTTTCAGGGATTCAAGTAACCCAGAAAAGGATGCCTGAGTACTTCATTGGCGACATCTCTGACCGAAACAAAACGAAAACAGAAACTTGTGTGATATCTTTCTTATGATTATACTTGCTAATAGAATATCTCTATACTCTCAGAAGGGTAGAGTCTCAAAATGTCTGGATGAACCCCTGAAGTCATATGCGACAAAACGAAAGCGCCACAGGGTGAGAATGGCCTCTCTCTCTCTCTCTGTAAAGAAATCGATCTCAGAGATTGATCTACTTTGTTCCTGAAAAATCAGATGTCTCACCCTTAAGTAATTATTGGAACCTCAACTTCCGGACCTCTGGGTAAACAGGGAAAAAAAGAGCATTCTCAATATTATCGCAAAGAAATGAAAGCTACGAAAATTGAATGAGGTGGCTCAATTATTGCTAAACTATTCATGTACATGTATTCCCTCGTAAATATTGCTTTGGAACAGAGTGGTCGATCAAAAGTGGGAATTCAGCAGCGGCCTGAGGAGGAAGAAGAAGAAATGTCCTTACCACCCACCCGTGCCATTGAAGCAGCGCATCCCAGCGTCGCTGCTCAATGAATACAGCAGATGCTGCGTGGGTGTGTCGTGGAAGAGACACAAGCAGGCAGCCATTGGTCCATCCTTCTCTTTTACCTCTACCTCTCCATTCATAAAGTCTGAAGAGTAATGGCTGTTGTGCCCCGCAATCCGATATTATAGTCACCCAGAAACAGCGGGATAATTTTGCAGTGCTAGAAGGAAAAAACCTTTTCTTAAGGAAATTACATGTAATGTAAAGAGTATTTACAAAAAAAAAAAAATCCAACCTACACGTGGCATTTGAATACACGGATACCAATTTATCACTTCTAAAACTAACTGCTCATGTCTTTACTACATTCAGTCGCGTGAAGTACAGTAATTTCTTTGAGGCGTGACGAAGATGATGTCTGATTGGTCATAGAATTCCGATAATTTATTTTTTACGCTTTTCAACCGTAAGTTGAAGAAGCATATATGCTCCAGCTTTGTCCGTCTGTCTGCCTGTCTGCGAAAAATGGCTCGATTTCGATGAAATTTTAGTATGTGGTAGGGGACAACCTGGGGACGAACCCTATTGAAAATGGACGAAATGGGGTCGAAGGTCAGAACATAGGAGCGGGATCCATTCCATCGCCCTTATGCGTCATAACTTAATTAAAAATGCTTCTACTGCGACAAAACTTTATCATGTTGTTCCCGAGGTACACTGAACCAATTCTGTTTGATATCATCGAAATGAGGTCAAAGGTCAGGGCACAGGATCGAGATTTATTCCCCAGCCAATATCCTCATAACTTGAGTAAAAATGCGTCTATTGCGACAAAACTTTAGTATGTTGTTCCGGAGTTATACTGAACGAATCAAGAGTCACGGTAGGGAGGAGGGTTTGTCTGCGCGCGATTTCTGGTATGTTGGAAAACGTATCATAATCAATGCATTGCGTGATTTTACTGACTTGTTATTAAAATATTCTAACCGCTTTTACCCGGCAGAGGTGAACAACATCTCGCTAAACTTAATTTTGTAATGCGTTTCATAACTTGTTAAAAAAATTCGAAGAAGGATTATGTTCAAGTTCGTGTCTATAGAATTGTTTTCTTAAACTTTTTTTTACACAATATGTGGTTTTAATTCGTTAAAAATGTAAGTGAACATTTCAAAAAGGATTTAAAACTCTTCGCCCGTTCTTTTCTTCCTCTCGCTCGATGTGCCTCGCAGATGCAGCATTCTTTGTTTACTATTGTTATTCCTATGTATTTGAATTGTTAATAAAGCATTTGATAAGTTATTAACTTACTTTTTCCTGCTTGTTTACTTTAAAGAGTCCTCTAATGAGACACTTTCCTCCTGTACATATACAGGTTTCGTTACTAATGGAATTTCCCTTTATTTAACGTGATTCCGTATCATTAAGAATTGCTGTGACCATAAAATTCTATTCTATATGAATAACACTCAAGAAAGGCACTTCTTTTAAGGCACAAAACTTCAATAGTAAATCTAATCTAACGCCACTCTATAACTAACAAAAATAGCTTGTCAACCTAACTGTATAGAACAATAACAGAAACAGAAACGCTAACCACTACACCACCCAGAACGACCAAGTTTCAAGTTTCCGATCAATTTGAATATAACCATCACAGGATTCGCTAGTCGAAGCAACCGGCATTTGCTGATTCGCTAGTCGAAGCAACCGGCATTTGCTGATTCGCTAGTCGAAGCAACCGAAGCAACCGGCATTTGCTTCGACTAGCGAATCCTGTGATGGTTATATTCAAATTGATCGGAAACTGGAAACTTGGTCGTTCTGGGTGGTGTAGTGGTTAGCATACCCAGGCGTTTTCTGTGAGACGCGGGTTCGAGTCCCGCTCTAGGACGATGAAAATTTTCAAGTTTTCGGATATTATCTGACTTACCATCCTTGTCACATTTACGCCAAAAATCGGCTTGTCATCTTCAAAATTTGTATTATATGACGTAATCCCGTATTTCTTTCATGATTTGGCTTGCTATCCGGCAGTGTTAAAGATTCTTTTTGGTTTTCATTTCCTCTAGCGTTCTAATAAGTGGTATTATTTTGCTTATTACGTACTGATCGTATACTTTTCCTCACAGAATTCATAACTTTTGGGTTTTTACGTGTCTGTTGTTCATTTGATTGTATCTTCCATACCCACTCTGCTTCACTTTCAATTCTAATTTGTATTCCATTGTCATCTGCTTCGACATCTACGTTATTGGCTTCGTTAGCTTTTTGGCTTATCTTCTTATTACTCGGCATTTGTGTAGCCTGTATTTCCATAATTGGCCAACATTTGTGAAAATTGTTTTCCAACTTCGTAATTTTTTTGTTATTTCTGAAGCAAAGGCGTGTCTTCCAAGATGGTGCGGTGGCGCTGCTGTCGCCTGCGCTGGGTTGCCGTAGCACCTATTGCCGACGCCACGGGGTTACGTCACATTTTGCTTCGGTTTTAGGTTCGTGGGGGCGCCACTTTCTATGGGAGGAGTTTCCATGGGCTCCTATGTCTGTTTCCACTCTATAGATCCTTCCTTTATGGGTAGCATGGTAGGTCTGTCTCGTTCGTTGCACCTACTCTGTCGTTGTTTTGAAACAGTACGTGCCTTCAAAGCATGCAACAATCCCGTGCGTTACGTGGCGTATTATCACACGCGACATCATAGACAATTACGTATCAACTACAACACGAATATTTTGGATTTTTTCATTAAAAATATTTACGAATGTACCAAAAGTGTTGTGGAAATTAAGTTTTGATAGCTGTGGTGGTTTGACGTGATTACACAGGGTGGTCTAAAAGTCCCCTAGGAGTTTCGACTGAAAACTGTACGAACACAAATACAGCAAAGCGGTTTGCGGCTTGAAAGAGTAAATATTCGAGTTTTTAACGCCATCTCTTTCCAACAGATGACGTTACGTGCTCGCAAATCCCGACTACGACTGCAAAACAACTGAAAATATCGTCACCGCAGGAGAAAGTAATGTGCGTGCGTTGGTTTTTGAAACGAAGTCTGTGATTACGGTACAAAGAAATTACCGTCGGGCATATGGGAAAGATCCACCGAGTGATTTCAGTATCAGAGCGTGGCAGAAGAAATTTTTGGATACCGGTAGCATGCAAACCGGCAAAGAAGTGGCAAACCCCCTTATAACGAAGTAAATTTCTCCGTCATTTTCTGTCCACGCCAGGATTCGAACCCGGGTCCCTTCATTCCGGAATAAGTCACTGTACCAATTGAGCTACGCGGACATTTTATTCTGATTCCTATCTGCCTTTATGTCGTGTGCGTCCTTCTGGCAGGTACGTCACATCTCCTGGTACGTTACATCATCTCCCTCGTGTGCGTCCTTCTGGCAGGTACGTCACATCTCCTGGTACGTTACACATTGTCAGTGATAAAACTGTGCAGATCATACAGGAGGTTTTCGCTCTCAGTCCTAGCAAATCCACGAGAATGTCCTCTTTACAACTGAATGTTCCGCGATCTACATTGATGCGAGTGCTTCACAAACGCCTGAGACTAACCGCATACAAAGTGCAACTCCTACACCAGATTAAACTGAACGATGGACTCAGCGCTTAGCATTCGCTCATGATATGTTGGAGCGGCTGGAAGTTGATGAAAGTTTCCTACGCCGTATAATGTTCTCTGATTTGGCAACCGTTTGCGTGCACGGAAAAGTCAATACTCTGAACGTTCGTATATGCGGTAGTGAAAACTCACATTCAGTCAGGGAGCACGTCGCGCACAGTCCAAAGGTGAATGTTTGGTGTGGGCTCGTGCATAATCGTGTAATTAGGCCATTCTTCTTCTCCGAGCCCACAGTGCAAATAAATAATTACTTCGACATGTTTCAGAACTTTGCGGTTTCTCAACTACAGGATTTGCAACCAAACGTCATACTGCAACAAGATGGTTCTGACTGCAATACGTGAATACCTGAACTGCAACATGGGAATGCCTGAACAGTGAGTTTCCCGACAGATGGATTGGCAGAGATGGTCTCATTCCTTGGCCGCCCCGGTCCCCGGATATCACTCTTTTAGACTTCTTCCTCTGGAGCTATGTCAAGGACATGGTTTACCGGTAAAGGTTAAGCAGCCTTTTGGCGCTGAAACAGCGCATTACAGCAGTGTTGATAGAATCGATCCTGACATGTTGGGACCCGCATGGTAAGAAATTGAATACCGACTGGATGTGTTACGTGTCCCCAAAGCAGCACATGTAGAGGTGTATTAGGGTAAGATTATTAAACTCAAATATTTACTCTTTCAAATGCCGCAAACCGCATTGCTGTAGATCTGTTCGTTTTTGTTCAGTTGTCAATCGAAACCCCTAGGGAATTATTCGACCACCCTGTGCTTAGGTGTATCCATTACTATATTTTCGCAGTGAATCACATTTTGTAAAAATTATCGAAACGGCAAGTTATAAAGAATCATCATGAGAAATAGACATACGTTGATCCAACAGTTTTATTCCTTCCTTCAATGAAAGGTTACATCCACTAACACATCGTGTCTCTCGGATATACTCATCAAAAAAAAAAAAAAAAAAAAAAGGTGTTGAAGATACGTCTTTAAATTCATAATCTTTGTGTTTAAATCAGGGGCGTATTTAGGTGGGAGCCAAAGAGACCTTGCCCCCATGATAGTGTTTCATTGTTTTTTTGTTTTTGGTTGAAATGCTACATATTAGGTGTACAAATAAGCTTTAAAGTGTTTTAAGACAACGCAACATATAATTTGATAGAAAACAACAATACCTTTAGGCTTTACGAATCAAAATATGCGCCGTCATTATCTATCACTTTCCGCCATCGGTCGGGCAGCTGACGGATTCCAGCCATGAAGAATACTTCGTCGTGTGACGCGATGAAGTCGTCAACCCATTTTTGCACTTCGTCACATGTCCAGAACCGTACAGCAGACAAACCATATTGCATCGATCGAAACAAATGACAGTCTGAAGGGGCTATGTCGGGACTACACGCCGGGTGCTCCAAATATTTCCCAGCCAAAGCGTCAATAACGTTTCCTTGACCGATTTCGCGACATGCGGCCTAGCGTTGTGATGCAATAATTTCACGGGACACAATCCTTTGCCTGTGAATGGACATTTCCGACAGATTTCCTGGTTCAATCGCAGCAATTGTTGCTTGTAGCGATCAGCAGTAAGAGTTTGACCCTGTTCCAATAGTTCATAATAGAGCACACTTTCTTGGAGTGAATACTGCGTTTCGGTTTCGAAGTCGTTGCTTCACCGGGGTCTACCCAGTGTTTTTTGCGTTTGGGAATGTCGTACCATATCCACTTTTCATCACTCGTAATGATTTTTCACAGGAAAGACTTTCTGTGTTGTTTATTCAACAGATTCAAATATACTTCATGACACGCTCATCCTTGTCCCTCTGGCTGAGGTCATGTGGCACCCATTATTTTCCTTCCTTCTGAATCTTTCCCATGCGCGTAAATGATTGGAAATGGTTTGTTGAGTTACCCCCAGTTGTTCAGCTAGTTCTTTTTGCGTTTGAGACGAATCTTCATCCAGTAATGCTTGCAGTTCCTCATGTGCAACCTTCTGCTGGTACCGCTACGTTCTCGATCGCTGATATTAAAATCACCTGCTTTAAACCTTCTGAACCAAAACTCACAAGTCCTTTTCGATACAGTATTCTCCCCCAGAACATATACTTCAGGTGTTCTTATATACTCCGCCACATACTTCATGTGCTGTTAAACACCTCACTTAATGTTTACATCTCTTCAAAGACTCGCCACATACTCCAAGTGTTGTTAAACACCTCACTTAAGATTTACATCTCTTCAAAGGCTCGCCACATACTTCGGGTGTTGTTAAACATGCACCTCACTTAATGTTTATATCTCTTCAAGGACTCGCCAGATACTTCAGGTGTTGTTTTCCTTTTGTATCATCCTTTGCACAGTTCAAATCCTTTTTTATTTGCACCCTTGTCGAATGCGCAATTAGTGGAGTAACTAGCCCCCCAGCAAGATTTACTTCAGCACCCCTAAACACAGTAATTTCTCTAGGATTTGGAGCAGGTGAGAAGGTGAGTTTTTCGCGGTGTGCGTTTGTCGTGGTGGGGGTAGCTCAGGAAGTCAATGAGAGTGTCTGGAAAATTTAGGGGGATACAATAACTGTAGTTTTAACTTTTAAAGTAATTTTTGGGACAGAAATACTTAATTCAACGTTATCAATAAGGCAATCAGGATTAACACGGTGTGATGGCCGATGAATGAACATGAATATACCGTTTGATCGCATGAAACGAATTCGGCAAAATATGTTTAAATCTTAAGGTTAACAACAATATGACATTAGTGATCGTTACTAAATATGGTTGCATGCAAATAGACATTTCAGCGCAAAACTTCAGCAGTGCACGTCAGAAAAAAATAGAGGCTGTGGAAATACAATGTCCAATACGACATAACTACTAACTATATATATGATATGATATAAATTATAATTACATAATTGCGATACCAATAGAAAAAATTTTTATTTTATACGATAAGGGGAAATTTTTAACTTTTTAGACCTAAGTCTTTCTTTCCAGCCTTCATTTTGTCGAACTTATCAAGCACATCATCGAGTTCATTCTTTTGGCAAACTTCCGTTTTGTGCTTCACAATGACAATCCCTGCAGTCTGTCTGGTGACATAGTGCTTAGCAAATAGCAAGTTTTAATTTGGAAAACGATCTCTCTGAGGACGGGTAGTGTTGAGAAAAGCATTAAAGCTGTTATTTGGTTAGTGCAACCAACTGACAATTGTAGGATTTTCTGCTAGGAATAGATTTTCTATTTCCAGGATGGTTGTTCCCTCAGCTATGCGGTTGCAGAGTGCCATTCGGAAATCCAGCAGTTCCTCTACTAACTTGCTTGTTATGCCATTTGCGTAAATGCTTACGAACCGGTTTGTATAGATCACAAGATCTTCATCCCTACCTCCTGCCGAGGTAGAAGGCATAAGGAATTCATATCTGACCGTTACAGCACGATTCTCTCAACCCTGTCAAATGAGTTGGACAATCAAAATGTCTAGTGTTGCGTTAAAGTGGAACTTGCCATTTTTTTTAGGCAAAGCTAAATACATCTTAAAGGAAAATATAAAACTTTGGGTTAATGATTTGTTTGTTTGTTTTTGTGCGCGTTCGGATTTGTTCATAAAACTGTAACTGGCAGCTGCATTATGCCTTTTTCGTTGCCTGCGCCCAATTTTGCATTCAGAGAGTTTTTTCCGGAGGGGAAATTTACAAATTTTGAAGGGGGCTTTAACTTGTTGACTGATTATATACATATAATCACAATTTTGTTATTTATAATATATATAAAAGTTTTAAACATAGTATAAAGATTTTTTTACGCTCGTATATCGCAAATGAAAATTCCAAGAAATCTACACATACGAGTGATTAAAAATGTAAAAATGTTATACCTTTGCTTTAATTCAGTAATACACCACGGATTTCACCAAGGGGTTGTGTAAAATATTGAAGATGCTAGTAATATAACGCTGTGCCGGAGAAAATCCCCGCCTTCCCTAAAATATTAGGAGTGGTAACAATGACCTCTCCTTACTACAAGCGTGTTTCTGATTTTTAAGGAATCAACACGGTGTTAATTGAAAACGTATGGTGTAAACTATTCCCCTGCCGTTTGGTTTCAGCCCCTTTAGATTAGCACGTAGTAGTAAAAACAAGTTAGTAAAATCATGCAATGCATTTATTATAATACGCTTTCCAACATTACAGAAATCATAACTCAAGTTATCACTCAAGTTATCACTCAAGTTATGAGAATAATGTCTGTGGAATAATTCTCGGTCCTGTGCCCTGACCTTTAATCCCATTTCGATGATATTCAACAAAACCGGCTTGGTATACCTCCGAAATAACATGATAAAGTTTCGTCGCAATCGAAGCATTTTTACGTAAGTTATGATGCATAAGGGCTATGGAATAGATCCCGCTCCTGTGTCCTAACCTTTGACCCCATTTCGCCCATTTTCAATAAGGTTTGTCGCCAGGTGATCCCCTACCACACACTAAACTTTCATCGAAATCGAACCTTTTTTACGTTAGTTATGGCGCATAACAGCAGTGAAATGGATCCATCCCCTATGTACTGACCTTTGACCCCATTTCGTTCACTTTAAATAGGGTTCCTTCCCAGGTGAACCCCTACCACATACTAAAATTTCATTGAAATCGAACGGTTGTTACGCGATTTATCGTGCTGACGGACATACGCACACAACGCGTGACGTAATGAGGCAGATGGGAATCGCGACCATCTGCCCGCGGCAAGAGTGTGACGTCATAAATCTTTAATAGGATCCACACACAACGCGTGACGTAATGAGACAGATGGCATGACCGCGCGCCAGCATTCTCAAACGCGAGTTGTGACGTCATAAGATTTCTAAGCATTGGTAACATTAATGGAACAACGCCATCTCTAAAAACGTTATAATTCTGAGTGGTTATTTAACCCACTAAACGAATTCTTCTAAAGTCGAGATCAAGCTAAATCGATTTCTAGTACCAGAAAACGGTAGGTTAACGACTTTCATCAAAATTCTTAGAGCCGTTTTCAAAATAAAATGTACATACATACAAGAATCGCTACTTTAAGGTGGACGTCAAGTAACTTTGCTTCCTATACTTCCAATGGAAAAACTTTTGTACACATTTTCTTCACAATTAATGCGTTCCCAAGGATGAAAATTTGAACATCGATTAAAATATCTTCATTTTATAACTTGCAATACTTAATATTTTCTGAAACATAACCATAATTATGCAATCCAACATTTTTTTGTCTGCTGACGTCATGAAAATACATTGACCCCATTTCGTCTACATTCAATAGGGGTTGTCCCCAGGTGGTCCCCTACCACGTACTGAAATTTCATCGAAATCGAACCCTTTTTACGCACGTTATGACGCAAAAGGGCAATGGAATGCATCCCGGTCTTATGTCCTGACCTTTGACCCCACTTCACCCATTTTGAATAAGATTCGTCCCCCGGTGGTCCCTACCACATAGTAAAATTTCATTGAAATCGAACCGTATTTACGCAAGTTATGACGCATAAGGGCAATGAAAGGATCCCGCTCCTACGTCGTGCCCTTTGACCCCATTTGTCTCATTTTCAATAGGGTTCGTCCCTAGGTGGTCCCGTACCACATACTAAAATTTCATCGAAATTGAACCATTTTTAAGCCAGTTATCGTGCGGACAGACGGACGGACAAAGCTGGAGCATATACGCTTCTTCAACCTACTGTTGGAAAGCGTAAAAAAATAAAGGTAGGCTCAGTTGTGATTGAGCCGTCAGTTTGCAACGAAAGGTGAAATTTGCTAGTCGAGAATGGCTTCAAAGCGTTTATTTAATTTGTTATAGCCAACATACAGTAGGTCTATGATATGAAAACTAGCTTACATAATTTTTACAAATAGTGCTGGATACATTGCGAAACAAAGCAGATCGATACACGAATTACCCAATGTGGTGCTCTGTCTTCTTGGGTTTCTCAGATTCCTCATCACTTGCTCTTGCCACTCGTTTTGATTTTCTCCACTTTTGCATGCGTTCGTTCTGCGAATTCCGCGGCATGGTCCAAAATGTTAACCCATTCACACGAAAACAATTAATTTTTTTTTAGTTTAAACTACTGCGATATGTTCTTTATATACATATATGAATAGATCTCGTCGAGAGCTTTAAAACGATACCACGCACAGTCGTTTGGTTTGCACTCAGGGTTGTCCAGATAAACCGCGATATTGTTAAAAGTGTTCACTGGTTCACAAGAAAACAATTTTTTTAAATGTTCAGTTCAAACCACGTATATTTGAATAGATCTCGTCGAGAGCGCAAAATATAAATATCCTTTCTGGTTCTTATCACAAGCATACGTCGCTTACGTACTGACCTCAGGAGTGTTGCCAAACCTCATTCATGCGAGAGAGAAGATATCACGTTAAATTTGGAAAGTGCTAAAAAGAACAAACTCAAATTTACATTAGAAAAGGAACTAAAAATGAAAGTTAAATTATAATATACGTCACAGGGCCTACATGGACCAAATATTTGTTTGTACAAAAACACAAGAATCAGTCTAGAACTGTACACTGTTAAAAAATGTGTGATAGGTTGCACCAAAAAATGGTGCTACACCAGCTGCACCACTTTTTTAGGAAAGATACACCATTCTGCGGTGCAAAATAAACCCAACAGCATGGTACAAACTTGTACCATAACGTGGTGAAAAGCAGAACCACGTTGTTGGGTTTTGTTTGAAAAACACGATGGTGTATCTTTTCTCAGAAAGTGGCGCAGCTGGTGTAGCACCAATTTTTGGTGCAACCTACCACAAAAATTTTAACAGTGTACGTTGAAGCGCGTAGAAACTTGTTTGCGTAATTCAATGGGGCAGGAATGTTTAAACGGCTGAACAGTTTTATCTGTTGAGGAAAAGTTCATTTCAGAAAATGGCAATTTTAAAACGAAATTTATCCAGAAGTTCACCGAGCAAAAAAAAAAAAAAAAAAATCTTACTTCCTTTATAAGTGAAGTAAGGTAGAAACCTAAACTTTTATTTTATCTTATACAGCACTGTATGTGTATAAATAATATTTCCACCTCATCCTGTGTGGTTAAGTACTAGTATGATTTCAGCAGGTAGCTTTTGGATACCTCACAATCCACTGAAATTATATTTCGCAGAATGTTGAGAACGAGTGGCGTAACTACCACCCCCGCAGCCCCTGCAGCGGGGAGGGAGGGGGCGCAGGTAACGAAAGGGCGTACTGCAACTGCCAGTTACAGTTTTATGAAAAAAATTGAACACACACAATAATTAACCCAAAGATTCATATTTTGCTTTGCCTAAATAAATGCCTAGTTTCACTTTTAAAACACTGAATGTCCTACAGACTGAAAGTGTTCGGCTCTTTGTCTTCGGGTTGTAATACGATTTCTCTGCAATGAGTTGTAAATAATACGATCGCTCTCCAATCGCCCACTCTCTGCGCTGCTGAGGAAAAGTGCGAGGCCACAGTGGGATTTCCAGTGGAGGATGTGCGAAAACAGTCAGTTACCTAGGATTGCGTGCAGGAACAGCCGAAGATCTGCCATGTGTAAGAGGGGGATTTCTTCAAGTGATTTACTTTAGTTTGGGACAAAACAATTACATGTATTATCAAATATATTATTTAGAAAGTTAAAACTACAGGGCTCTAGGTACCACTATTACTTTTGCAGACACTCACCCTGACTTCATAATCCCCCCCCAAACCATTACACACACACACACGCCGCAAAAAATGCATCGTCCTTCGTGTTCGAAATCCCAGGTAAATTATTATGCTTAGGGGTTCGGAAATAAATCTTACCAGGGGGTGGGGGGCGCACGTTGCGCTAGTTTCGCCACTGCTGAGAACAATTTTAAAAATATTTAGCCCCGTGTAAATTTTAGGTGACTCCACGTCACTATATTTTAATTAGTCACTGCAAGCAATAGTTTTTGAAGAAACCGCATATATCAAAGTTCAACACGGTTTTCGGAAAACGAAATAAGTAGGATTGCCACACAGTTTTTAAACTTTCCTCTTTCACTGGGAAACAAGAAATTACCTGCCGTTGGCCCCGTCCCATAGGGGGAACGTATGGGACAAGTATGTATATAACTTAATAAAATGTCCACCTGCCAATGTTTTTAGCCGCCACTCCTACATGGTATCCAGCTTTTTTTTTTTCAAACATCTTAATGCTTTTATTTATCTTTTATGATATGTGTAAAACCACAGTGATGTAGAAATCATGGTTATATAGTGTTTTACTTTGTTTTAATTGAACAAAGTATTTTTTCTTCATAGTTGCGGCCTATTGATATTTCAAAAGAGAGGGGTGAGGACTAGGGCCGTAGCCAGAGAGAGGTTTTAAGAGTTTTAACCTTCCCCGAAATGTTTAAAATGTCTCAAAAAAATAAAATTATTGTTTTATAAATTCGTAAATATTTGTAAGTAGCATAGCATCAGAGGCGTAACAAGAAGGGGCAGCTCAAGAGAGGGCGCAAAAATCACTGCTAACAATCTTATTAAAATTGGAACTGAAACTGTTGTACCTGATTCTGGTACAGTTTTTTCGCTCCATACATTGTCCATTAACAGAATTTGCTCGTAATGTTTCGACCGTTTCGGTAGCCTTGGAAGCTTAAAATTCACATTTCTTTCTCAAAATGTTCAACGGATGTTTTTTTATTGAGGGTTTAACGACCACCGTGGACAACTCAATGGGTTATAATCAGTCTCTCGTCCCTAATTTAGGGCCACTGGTTCGAGGGAAGGGAGAGAGCCAGTGCCGTAAGACAAGCACAACATCCATTCCTCGTTGGGATTCGAAACAACGTTCCCCCTGATCTGCGAGAGCGCGCGGCAGCGCAGCTACTTGAATTCTTCCGCGCAGTAAGCATTTTAGATTACAATTCCCAAATCCTTAATTAATTTTCATAAATCGATAATCAATTACCTGCAAAAATAATATTAAAGAAATAAAATTCGGGCTGTCAAAAATCAAAACAACACTTTTCTTAAATGCCGGTCGCCTCCTTCTAAGTTCGTCTCATTGTCCTCTTCATTCTCAAAGACTTCTTGCAAAGTAGCCTCGTGCGAGCAGATAGTGAAAGCGAGAATGCGGATTAGTGATTTTCCCACGCCGAGAAAGAGGCAGATATTAAGTCTTTTCTCAAAACAACTCATCAGCGCTAGCCAATCACAGCAAACTGTAACCAAGTTCATCGTACTAAACTACTAACTAATGCACCCATGCTAGTTATCGGGGGAAAGGCATTCCGCTTAGTTAAATTCTAAGCCACTGGTAAAAAAAGGGTTTTTGCTCAAAACTACGTCAGATAATAAGACAGATTTCTTCCAACATCAGAGACACCTTGTGTCTGCGTTCAAATTTGTTTTTGTGCCACATTTTTTGTTAAATTTAATAATATCTAAACGAAAGAATCAGAGTTGTTTAGAACAGCCAAAAACATGTTTTTTTTAATGCGTAAACATGCTTTTCCTAATTTCCATTATTCTTTATGTTTTTTCCAGAAGTAAGTTTGTGCTTCTCACTTTTTATAAAATTAAAATTTTAATTAATGAAATGTTTTTAATAATTTTTTTATTTAAAATCAATTGCGAAAAAAACTGTGATAAAAATGGGGGGGGGGTTAGAAAAATTAAGGCTTCCAATCCAAGTTTTACTGCATTAGTAAGAGAAGCTGAGAAACTAAATTTTTTGCCCAAGTGGTTTTGATGCCTGCCCAGCTCATTGGGTTAGGCACGCATTGCCCATGGCCGCCTAGTGGGACTATTGATTCGAACCCGGACGAATGAACAGAAACCATCCATCGCTTAGACCACTGCGCCACCGGGGCGGCTCAAGAACGTTAGCTGCTCACATTCAGAAATGAAAGCGCGGTTTTACGTAGGTTGCAAGACAAGAATACTTGAGGTTTAACCAGTGAGCTAAAAGAAGTCGCCCGCTCTTACTTTAGGGCAGAGGTTCCAAGGAAGAGAGAGAGCCAGCGCTGTATGACAACCTCACCCTGGATTCGAGCCCTGACCTATCTCGGATGAATGATTAGAAACCAAACGTTTCGTACCACTCGGCCACTGGTGCGCCAAAGCCGCTGTTTACATTATGGAAGATTCTCTGGGGGCTATTCAATTGTTACTGCGACTGTGAACTACCACTTCCAGGTGCATTCGGTCTGTTTGATGTGGCGCCGAGGGTCCGAACTCAGAAACAGTTAGGAAAAGAAGTACAAAGAGATTTTTCCTCCGACATACACTTAACATTGGGATGTGACGTTAATTTTTTTGGTCAAGGACTCTCTCTCTCTCTCTCTCTTTCTCTCTCTGTGTGTGTAGACCCATGGGGGCTGCAATATCTTCGTGGTTTACCTAGGCTGCAGAAAGGTCAGGTTACGCCTCTGTATAGCATATAAATTAGTATTTAAAAAATGGGGAGTATTAAATAGAAGAATTTCGCGTGAAAATAAAATGTGACAGAGAAAAAACTCAACATACACTATACTGACAAAAGTCACCGGACACCGCTTCAACAGCAAATGAACGGATCCTCTGTGTCGTTAAAATGCGCAGTACAGCTGCAAACGGTATAAAAACAAGCCTGCAGCTGACCGCGATCATATCGCACTGTGAGGTTGAGTGAAAATGTCGCGGCGGGAGAGAAATGACTTTGAGAAAAGAAAGATTGTTGGGTGTTATATTATAGTGGGTTGTCCATAAGAGAAACCGAGAGGCGTTTAAACAAACCCAAGTCAGCTGTTTTGGATGTACCGAATAAGTGGAATACACATGGCGTGCCTGAAACAGCAAAATGTACCGTCAGACCAAAGAAAATCAGTGATAGAGGACGTCGAAGCCTCAGGAGAGTCGTTACAGCTAACCGACGGAGTACTGCACAATACCTCAGTGCACAGGTGAGTAAAAATGCTGCAACCTCGGTATGTACATGTACCATTCGCAGAAAACTTCATTCCATGAGTTACCATGATCGTGCGGCTGCTCATAAGCCCTTCATCTCCACTCGGAATGCTACTTGTTGTTTAGCATGGTGTAAAGAACATTTATCGTCGACCGTAGATCAATAGAAACGGGTCCTATGGACTGATGAATCGAGATACACGATCCATCAGTCTGATGGCCATGTGTGGGAATGACGGCAGCCGGGAGAACGCTACTTACTACAATGTACTGTTCCTACGGTCAAGTTGGAGCTGGCAGTGGGCTTGTGTGGGGATCTTTTTCGTTGTATGGTCCCTGGCCATTGGCTATCAGCACGTCTACCTCGATATTCTGGACAATTATGCCCTACTAACTCTGTGGCAATACTATAGAACCGAGCCTTGTTGGTACCAGCAGTATAATGCACCGAGCCATACAGCAAGAATTGTTACGGCGTGGTTTGACGATAATTCCGTATCGTGTGTGAACTGGCGAGCACAGAGCCCTGATCTTAATCCCATAGAACACCTATGGGATGAATTAGAGCGCCGCATAAGAAGTTTGGAACCAAGGCCTGCTACTAAGCAACAGTTAGCGGCAGCATTATGTACTGAATGGAAGCGCATACCTGTCGCTGTGTTCCAAAACCTTGTCGAAAGCCTGTCTCGAAGAGTCAGTGCATGCATTAAGGCCAAAGGTGGACCGACACGGTACTAATGTATGTCAATAAATGCCATGTTGTGTTTCTCTTTTAGGTGTCCGGTGACTCTTGTCAATATAGTGTACGTGTAACGTACGGTAAAAATTAATTTCAAATTCAGAAACACCCTCTGAAAATTCTTTTTGGCAACGGCCCTGGTGAGGGCCGCTCATGTGCTTGTACTGGGACCCGTAATTTGATGGTTGGGCGCCCCTCTCATGGAGGAAGGGAGCACTTGTGGGATGATAGATAGCATCATACATGTGGATCCAGTATCATCCAATCTGCGTGATTTGAAAAAAATTGCCGGACATACTTGCGTATAAGCCGAAAGATTTTGGAAGAAATTCTCTTTTTAAAGTGCAGGAATGGGTTTATACACAAGTCGATTAAAAATATAAGTAAATAATAGGACGTTTTTGCATACAGCATGCGATTTCGGGAAATGGGAATGGTTGTCGATAATAAATAAATAGTGGAACTTTTTGCCTCCAGCATGCGTTTTTAGGAAATGAGAATAATTGTCGATAATATGATACGTGCGAGGCCTAAACTCGTTCAACGCGAGATCACGGAATTTCTGGCTCTCGTAAAGGAAATAAAATAAAGCTTAAGACTGTACCTCAGTCGTTTGAGTCATACAGAATACCGATAGATGGCGACACGTTAGCTATAGAGCGATAATGACCGTCCTGGCCAATGACGAAGTTTGTAAGGAGGTGTGACATCATGCGGCGCACATGCGCTGCTAGCTAATGGCAGAGATGCTGTTTCTCTAAGATGTATAGGGGCTGTCGGGTCTTGGAGAAAACTGCGGCATCGCCAAAATGCTTCTTTTTTTATGTTATCCCACAATACTAATTTAGCAAAGCGTAGAACTTCTCTCCTAAGAAAAATGACCAACGTCATTAGTTCCAGTTATTACCCAGAGCTGTGTCCCTCCCCATGTTAGGAGAGGACACATCGGAAGATATAACTGAGAGGTTAGAAAACCGGATGCCGACAGGTGACGACACAAAAGCGGGGTATAATCTAAATGTTAGTCATGATCTTTACAAATAATGTTGCATGGATGGTGAAGGAGATGATTTCGTTTATGACTCAGATAAGGAAAACAGCCACGGCGACTTTGACAATGACGCTGTTTATATTGAAAACGCAACTTTAATGGAAATGGACTTACAGGAATTATCTCGAAACTGCGGTAGTGAGTCAAGTAATTCCTGAAAGATTTTCAAGGAAGATAGTTTCGAAATTCGCATAATTTAATTTCAATAATATCATGTTGTCTAAACTCTTGAAATTCAAATACTGCTTATTCGCGCGTTTCGGTTTTTTATCAACTTTAAGCTGTTAAAATTGGAGAGGAGGTGGGCTTACACCCGAGTATATACAGTATTCTGTTGTCTGTTCTATGGGCCACGACTCGTCTTAATAAATTTGACACGCAGTGTACATATTCAGATAGATGAATGTTTTACATCCATCCGTCAACTGTATTTCCCTCTGGCACGTAGCATTTTTTAACCGATGGGTCTCTTGTTTTTAATTATTTTTCCTTTTTTTTTTTTTTTTACAATTTGTCGTGTTTTCAAGAGAGAAATATTCAGACTTGCTGCTTCGGAAGCAAAAACAAGATCGCTTCGGTGTCATTTGTGATTGGAGATGTTTTTAATCTCCTTTACTTTTTTATTATTATTATTTCAATTGATAGCAATCTACACTTGAAAGCACTCTGGAAAGATTGGGAAACAGCTTCCCGCCTCCAAATTTCCATGCCACCATTTCGTCAAATAAATGATATTTTGTCTTTGTGCTGCTCGAATTCGCCGATTCTTTTGATTTGACGGTCTGAAGGCTTGCTCGCATTCTTTCACTTCCTGTTGGTTTGTTCTCCCATAGCAACTTGAACTAATCTGTGAGAGAACCTTGGCTGCCTTCCAGAAACTGTTCCCATGACAACAAGCCTTTACAGCAGCTATGGAGACTCCGCCCCTTTTATTGAACTGCTAGTAAAGCTTTTCCTCCTTCCCTCATCCTTCCCCCACCTTCACTCGCTGTGTTCTATGAATGAATGCCAGCAGACTCCATTCACGGGGTCTCTCTCCAGAGACACGAAATGAGCGGAGGTTCATTCACAATTTCCTTCGCACAGCAAGCACTCACGCTGCAGCAATGATTGTGGCAAGAGCTGCAGTAAGTAGAGGTTTCCACGAACAACGGACATTCATGAGTCTTCAACGGGGTAGTTTATCTTCCAATTTCTATTTCAGAACACCGAAGCAAGCTGTACTTTCTCTCTCTCTCTCTCTTTTTTTTTTTAATTTTCTTCTGCGCATAATTCGTTTCTAATGCGTAATACACTGCGCAGAATCACTATATATATTTTTTAATGTAAACTACAGAGCTGTTTTGTTTCTTTTACTCCAATTTTTTTCATCTGCGTGTTTTCTGAGTTTATTGGAACAAACAATAAATAAAAGGAAATACGACGGTAGAATTTCGCGTCGCATTGATTGCTTAATGGAGGTAAGCAGGGGCGAGATTGAAGCTAGGAACAAAAGCTCATCCAGAACAAAGGAAATGGGGGGAGGGGTTTGACGCGTAAAGAAAAGGCGAAAGCTAAATTTAAGACCGGTTACTGCTCACGATCATTTCAGCTAGTTTATGAGTTTTGTACTATAGTATACAATTGCGTTATTCGCACTTTTTAATATTGTATTAATAAAAACCTGTTGAATTTTATCAGAAAAATTTAATATTTTACTGCATATTTTTGCAAAGAAATTTTAAGGGCTGTTCATTTTTAAAGACCGGGGAGGGGGTTGTGGGGGTCTAAACCGTGGCCAACACGTATGCGCCGCTAGCTAGGAATTGCACAAAACATGTGAAAATATTTTTTTTATATCTCGGTTCTTTCAGTTTTATCAAACCTTTTTGCTGAGGCTTGCTAAAGTGCAGGAGGGAGGCTGGGGGGGGGGACTGCGCTATGCTATGGGCTGCTCTTTTAAGAGGGGTGCCCCAGAATTATGCAGGATGCTTGAAGAATTGACAAAGTTCTACAGTTGTTTTTTTTTTTTTTTTTGCAGTTTTACCACTCTTCCGGTATTGCGGTGGTCGCGGAATACTTATTTCATCGTCTAAATCAGGGGTCGTCAACCTTTTAAAACCTACCGCCCACTTTTGTATCTTTGTTGTTTTGTATCTTTGTTGATGGTAAAATTTCCTTACCGCCCACTTTTGTATCTTTGTTGATGATAAAATTTCCTTACCGCCCACTTTTGTATCTTTGTTGATGGTAAAATTTCCTTACCGCCCACTTTTGTATCTTTGTTGATGATAAAATTTCCTTACCGCCCACTTTTGTATCTTTGTTGATGGTAAAATTTCCTTACCGTCCACTTTTGTATCTTTGTTGATGATAAAAATTCCTTACCGCCCACTTTTGTATCTTTGTTGATGGTAAAATTTCCTTACCGCCCGCTTTTGTATCTTTGTTGATGGTAAAATTTCCTTACCGCCCACTTTTGTACCTTTGTTGATGGTAAAATTTCCTTACCGCCTACTTTTGTATCTTTGTTGATGATAAAATTTCCTTACCGCCCACTTTTGTATCTTTGTTGATAGTAAAATTTCCTTATCGCCCACTTTTGTACCTTTGTTGATCATAAAATTTCATTACCGCCCACTTTTCTATCTTTGTTGATGATAAAATTTCCTTACCGCCCACTTTTCTATCTTTGTTGATGGTAAAATTTCCTTACCGCCCACTGTTGTATCTTTGTTGATGGTAAAATTTCCTTACCGCCTACTTTTGTATCTTTGTTGATGGTAAAATTTCCTTACCGCCCACCGGTGCCGCAGTACCTCAATTTAGCGCAACTGCGAAGTAATTTTTAGAGGGGTGGGTTTGTAAAAACTATGTACTTAAATTTATCTTTTTACTTATACTTTATGTATGTTTATACATAGATAGTTGTGGAATCATTTTGGAAGGGTTTGGCCATAACTCACCACGCTGGCCAAGCGGGTTGGTGAGTGTGGGATAGAATTTCCTCTAATCCCGATGGTATAGTTATACCGCTATTGGCGGTCGTCAGAGCCCCTTTAGTGGGAACAGGATGTACCACGAGAAGGCGGGGTTGACATTTGTCAAGGAGAGGCTGTGATGTTACGCATCACCTGACCTTACCCAACTTAAATCTTGGCCCTCAGTCTCCGGCAGCTGGAATGTACCTGGCCAAGGCAGCGGCCAGTGCGACATGAAGGCAGAGGGTGCTAAGAATCCCCGGAGGACCGGACTAGGCTGCCATCTGATGCTGACCTTGGCTACGTACAACGGACGCTCCCTATCTTCTGATTCAAGGCTTCTTGAATTGGAAGAGGAACTACAAAGGATCAAGTGGGACATCTTGGGGCTAAGTGAGGTAAGGAGAAAAGGAGAAGATCTCATCGAACTGAAAAGTGGACATCTCTTCTACTATCGTGGGACAGATACTGGCAGAACTAGTGGTGTTGGATTTATAATAAATAGGAAACTGAAGGATAAAGTTGTAGAAGTTGAAAGTTCCTCTGACAGAGCTGCACGACTTGTTATCCAACTCTCGAAAAGATACCAGGCTCAGATTATTCAAACTTATGCACCCACCACAAGTCATCCTGAAGAAGAAATTGAAGAATTTTATGAGGAAATTTGTCATCTAAATAATAAAGGTAGGCAGCACTTGAAAATAATTATGGGAGATTTCAATGCAAAAATAGGGCAACGGCAACAGAATGAAACTTCAGTAGGTAAATTCGGTCACGGCAACAGAAACCAGCGTGGAAATACTCTCGTTGAGTTTGCAGAGGCAGAAGGGTTTTTCATCTTGAACTCCTTCTTCAAGAAAAAGCCACACAGGAAATGGACATGGAGACATCCAAATGGGACGACAAGTGAAATTGATTTTATTATGTGTAACAAAAAATTCGTCATAGAAGACTGCAGTGTGCTAAACAAGTTCAACACAGGTAGTTACCATAGATTGGTGAGATGTAAGATGCACCTCAACACCAAACTTGAACTTGGCAAGCTCATAAGACAAACAAAATCTATTGACATAACCAACCTTAAAAAACACCATAATACCTTCAAGTTGGAACTGAAGAACAGGTTCTCTGCTTTAGAAGGCCTAACATCGGAAGAAGTGGACATCTCTGAAGTTAACAGAAAAGTAACCAAAGCTCTTATGGAAACAGCAACAAAATTAGCTGGGTCTAAGAACAAGTTGCATGTAAACAAATTATCAGGAAAAACGAAAATGTTGATGCAAAAAAGAAGAGAGATGAGGACAACTAAAGAAGATGTGACTTCCAAAATGGAATATATAGAGCTATGCAAAACAGTAAGAAAAAGTATCACTGAAGACGTAAGAAAATTCAACTGTGAACTAGTGAGGAAAGCAATTGAAAACAACCAAAGCCTAAAGATAGCAAAGGGACATCTCAGTAAGGGAAGAACACAGATTATGGCACTGAGAAAAGAAGATGGTTCTGTAACAAGAAATAGAGGCGAAATTTTGACAAGAGTGAAAGATTTCTACTCCAAATTATATGAAAGGGATGATACATGCACTCCAGACATCATGAAAGATACCAGTACCAGAGTTCCTCCAGTCCTTCCAGCAGAAGTTGCACATGCAATCAAGAACATGAAGCGGGGAAAAGCTCCAGGAGAAGATGGAATTACTGTAGACATCATACAAGAAGCAAGTGGAGAAATCGAAACAGTACTCGCCCAAATTTTCACTCGATGCCTTAATGAAGGAAAGATTCCTGAGGATTGGAACACCGCTACAATGATCCTGCTACATAAGAAAGGTGACATTGAGGATCTCGGAAACTACAGACCTATCAGCCTCCTATCAGTAGTTTATAAAATCTTCACTAAAGTTCTTTCACACCGCTTGAAGGTAACACTGGACATGGCTCAACCGAGAGAACAAGCTGGATTCAGGAGTGGCTACAGCACAATAGATCATATCCACGTACTGAGAGAACTAATTGAAAGAGCGAGGGAATATGAACTTCCTTTGTGCATGGCTTTTATCGATTATGAAAAAGCCTTTGATTCGGTGAAACCATCAGCAGTTACAATGGCTCTGAAAACCTGCGGTATTGAAGATGCATACATTAATATTATTAATAACATCTATGAAAATGCAAGTGCAAAGATTCGGCTGTTTGAAAATACAACACACATAAAAATTGGAAAGGGAGTGAGACAAGGTGACACCATATCTCCGAAGCTCTTTAATGCCACATTGGAGGGTGTTTTTCAGTCGCTGAGCTGGGAAAACAAAGGGATAAAGATTAATGGAGATTATCTAACCCACCTTCGTTTTGCTGATGACGTAGTCATTTTTGCAACTACCCCATCAGAGCTGCAGAGTATGATCCAGGAACTTGCTGACAAGAGTAAAGAAGTGGGATTAAAAATGAACTTTCAGAAGACAAAAGTGATGTTCAATGCTTTTACAAGAAATGAAGATTTATTGATTGATGGAGGAAAGCTGGAGATAACAGACACGTACGTTTATCTTGGACAGCAGATATCAAGTGAGGGTCACATTGATGAAGAAATTAATAGGCGTACAAAACTTGCCTGGAGAGCTTTTGGAAGAAACAGCATAATTTTCAAGAGCAATATGCCATTATGTCTTAAAAGAAAAGTGTTTGATCAATGCATCCTTCCAGTGCTTACGTATGGTGCAGAGACGTGGACCTTAACTAAAAGAGATATACAAAGACTGCAGACAACTCAAAGTAGCATGGAGAGGTGCATGCTTCGTGTAACCAGGAGAGATAAGAAGAGGAACTCGTGGATCCGAAAAATGACAAGAGTAGAAGACATCATGATCAGAGTTAAATGCCTGAAATGGCAATGGGCTGGACATACTGCCAGAAGGACAGATCATCGATGGACAGCCGAAATTTTAGATTGGATTCCAAGGGACAGGAAAAGACCCAGAAGAAGACCACATGGGAGATGGGTGGATGAAATTCGAAAGTATGCAGGGGTGACATGGAGGAGACTGGCACAAGACAGACCGTTGTGGAGGAAACTTGGGGAGACCTTCGTCCAGCAGTGGATTGATAATGGTTGACAATGATGATGATGATGATACATAGATAATTTCAATTTAATGAGTTTCTGCATCTCCATTGCCTACTAGTGCGAGAGCTGCTTAAATTGAAGAAAATGAAAGTTAAATGTGAAAATAATAAAGTTTATTGAAATTACCTTTAATTAATGATTAATGAGAATCTTGAAGCTGATGGTGAGAGACTCAATATTTGATATCTGGTTCGATTTTCGTAAGCAACAAACGAAGGTCTCCTGTTTGGTGATGATATGATTAACAGCGCTAAAGCCTGATTCTATTATAGAAGATATGAGGTAGGGAAAGGTATCAATAAATTAAATATCATTTTCCACATATTTGGATATAACTCAGACATTTTTTTTATTTTTTATTTTGCCAGAGTTTTTGGTATCCACCACTATCGAAATTATATTTGCTCTCTTCATCATAGTTTTTCTTGGCAAGTTATATCAACTTCAGCGAAATCTGCATTAAAAGGATTTATCATCCAGTCTAACACCTTCAAGTTCAAAATATCTTTAAATCGTTTTTCCATATCCAATGTAAGTTCGTTGAGGTGGCTACTGAACCTTTCAATCTCCTCTGGAGTTACATCATCTTTTATAGATGACAATTCGGGAAACTGATGAAATTCTCTCTTCAAAAGATTATGACGGAGAAGATCAAGTTTTTCGATAAATAATGACTGGGCATACGTAAATTTTGCAAACAAAAATATTTTAAAATAAAAAAATTTGCATTTATTCGCAAAAACTGAAGACACAAAAACAAAATGTTTTTCAAAGTTTACTTACTGGTAGGCTAAGTACCAAAATACTTAGTTAAATGCTAACGACATTGTAGTACTCTATATTCTCTTCCTTTAGCATTTGCCTGCTGTCAGTAATAACGATGTTGTGCATACTGAAATATCTCCGAGCATCCACGGTGTTAACAGAATTATGGAGGCTTTGAATAGCGGCCTTTGCATAGTTTAAGTAGCAGCATTTTGTTGATTTTATAATCTGTATGACATCAACAAGAGTCTCTTGGTTGACCACTGTAAGTAGCTGTCTGTGAAAATGATTGTATCCATCGATGAGCTCATCCCATGGTATGTCTTCAAAAAATGGTATTTTAGAGAAGCTTTCCAATAATACATTTATGTTTAAAGATGATGTGGGTGTGGTCGCGGCTACAGATGGACAAAATAGTCTGCCAATATGCTGGTAGTCTTCCTTTGTTGCGTTGGATGTCATGTGGAGATTAAATTTGGCCTTTTATACGAGCATTACAAAATTTGCACATCACGATATTTGTATCGCTTAGATACAAATATCGTGATGTGCAAATTCGTGGTCAAACTCTTTCACTCTATGAACTAATTCCTTCTTAGGGCAGCCCATATTGATATACTTCTATCAAACAGATCGCGAGCGTTGTAGTTTGTAGTCTACTAGCGAAATGAAAAAAAAAACATGTGCTCATTCGTATTCTTTCAAGGCTAGCCAGCCAGTGCGACTGAGTGGCGCTTGCTGACTCGCCGAGAGGGAAAGAAGCGTGGCCTGGGATTTCCCGGGTAACGAACGCTGAGTAGGACACGCACGGCGCAAGTGTTGCGCGAAATTACGTCCTATTTTTGCTTTAAAAAATGTTAATTATCGAGATGTCGCGGAAAAGTAGTTAAAATAAAATTTTCGTATTTATTCGCTTATATTGGCAAATTTCGCATCTATTTCGTAAATACGAAAATTACGTATAGCTAATAATTACACAATATTTTGCAACTGAAATATATAATTTAATTTCTTCTTTTATTATTTTGTGCGTGATTTATATCATTAATGAAACATGTTTTGTGCTATCCTCAACACTCTGTATTTACGGATTACCTTGTCTTAATTATTATCTATATTCAAAGTTTAGAGATGGAATTCAACAGTAAATTGCAAAAGCATATTTTAAAAAGTCAAACTCGTGAAGTTATTAGCAATGTATTCGATATATGGCGGAAGAACAAAATTTGTCACAACGGAGACACAAAACCCTCGCCGCTCACCATGAAAGCTTGAATTGCCCACTACTGGGCGATTCAGGACCAGGTTGATGACCACTGGTCTAAATGGATAAACAGTGAGGTTGTGACCTAATAAATTTAAGGAACCCAATCTCGAAGTTTACGGACGTCGCGTTGTGTTTCATATGAGTTCGTTACGAGGTATTCGTAAAAAACTATATGCCGCAAACTATGATTTAGAAAAATATACATAGCCTAGAACAGTTTGCTACACCAAATTAAATCATTAACACGCTTATTATAAAGATAAGTATGTTGAACCAAGCAATTACATCCTTTAAGGTGGTGGCCAAAATAAAATGAGCCATATTGACTGGTCCCTTGCTGCGTAAGCCTCTTACACCCCTGAACTTAAATTTAAAACAAACCCCTCAATCTATCTAAGAGGAGGCATAGTGACGGTGCATGTGTATACGCACTATATCGACAAAAGTCACCGGACACCCCTTCAAAAGCAAATGAATGGATCCGCTGCTTTGTTAAGATGCGCGGTACCGCTGCAAGCGGTATAAAAACAAGCCTGCAGCTGACCGCGATCATAGCGCATTATGACGTTGAGTGAAAATGCCGTGGCGGGAGAGAACTGACTTTGAGAAAGGAAAGATTGTTGGGTGTCATCAAGGGCGCCTGGGGGGGGGGCATGGGGCTCGATCCCACCCCCCGTCGTTGATATAGCCGAATCCCAAAGTGGGATTAAAAATGAACTTTCAGAAGACAAAAGTGGTGTTCAATGCTTTTACAAGAAATGAAGATTTATCTATTGATGGAGAAAAGCTGGAGATAACAGACACGTACGTTTATCTTGGACAGCAGATATCAAGTGAGGGTCACATTGATGAAGAAATTAATCGGCGTACAAAACTTGCCTGGAGAGCTTTTGGAAGACACATAATAATTTTCAAGAGCAATATGCCATTATGTCTTAAAAGAAAAGTGTTTGATCAATGCATCCTTCCAGTGCTTACGTATGGTGCAGAGACGTGGACCTTAACTAAAAGAGACATACAAAGGCTGCAGACAACTCAAAGTAGCATGGAGAGGTGCATGCTTGATGTAACCAGGAGAGATAAGAAGAGGAACTCGTGGATCCGGAAAATGACAAGAGTGGAAGACATCATGATCAGAGTTAAATCCCTGAAATGGCAATGGGCTGGACATACTGCCAGAAGGACAGATCATCGATGGACAGCCGAAATTTTAGATTGGATTCCAAGGGACAGGAAAAGACCCAGAAGAAGACCACATGGGAGATGGGTGGATGAAATTCGAAAGTATGCAGGGGGGACATGGAGGAGACTGGCACAAGACAGACCGTTGTGGAGGAAACTTGGGGAGACCTTCGTCCAGCAGTGGATTGATAATGGTTGACGATGATGATGATATGTCATTAGATTCAAAATTTAATGGAGATTTCAAAAATGTTTTAGTTTTTTCTGTAGCTACTTCTGTTCTTAAGATATAACATAAAATATAGATTTTGGCAAACACATTGAAATTCATGTTATCTGCTATGTTACAGCCAATCGTAGGCATTCTTTTACCTAATTGGCTGCTCCCTAATTCTGTTCTAATTCTACTACAGCCTTTATAAGGGTTGACGCAGAGCTACTAGAGTATTGTGGGCAGCGGGTGTTCTAGTGGTCAACGTTCGTGACTGCCATGAAGAAAATATCCGGTTCGATCCCAGCAGGTACGAACGCTCGAACCACTAAATATCCGCCATGCGTCGGATGGGCACGTTAAGCCGTTGGACCCGGGGTACTCGCTCCCCGGAAATAAATAAAAGCGTCATCCTCCCCCTTTTTACCTCGCTTCCGTGTCACTTTCCTATCGGTTACTCCAGCCCAAATCTGCTAGCTTCTTATTTCTAAGGGTTGTTTAAGAACTGGGATCAGACACTCCCTTCTTAAAATCCTCTAAATATGATCTGATCTACTAGAGTATTGCGGCAGAAATGCGAGCGTTCAGAGAAACTCCAATGGAACAAGTCCTTTCTCAACGCAGGCCAACCTCGTCAGGATGATGTGTGGACCATCCTTAGAAAACTCCGATGTAGTAAGACTGTTATACCGCCCATTCTCGGTCCTTAGGGTTTGAAGTACGGTGATGACGAGAAGACTGGAGTCCTTGTTAGTTCCCTGGAGGAGCAGTTCTCACCTCACGACATTCAAAATCCTGGTCACACTGACAGGATAATACAGGCTTTGGCTGCATACGATCTTGATGACACAGACGATGTCATCTCGCCTATCAGTTACCTCGAGGTAACTCGACACATCCAAAAGCTAAAAGTGAAGAAAGCTTCCGGAAGAGATGGAGTTTCGACAAGAGCCCCACACCTGCACCCTAAGAGCTGGATTCTGGTATTGGTGAACATTTTCAACGGGTCTCTCCGGCTGAAGTATTTCCCCGGGAACTGGGAAAAGGAAGTGGCAGTGGTGTTGCCCAACCCTGGATCCAATCATACCTTGCCGGAGAACTGCCTTCCGATATCTCACTTGCCCATCCTGGGCAAACTCCCGGAGAAGGTCATCCTCTCTAGACTTTTGGAGTTCTGTGATGCTAATGGCGTCATTCCTGACGAAGAGGGTGGTTTCCGGGCAAAGCATGCCACAACCCACCAGTTGATCAGACTTACGGAATTAGTTTCTGAAGGAGAAGGTCGTAATTAGAGCGAGTATTCCACAGCTGTCTTTCTGGACATCAGCAAGGCTTTTCATCGCGTTTGGCATGATGGTACAAGTTGCAGAAGCTTCGATGCCTTTGCCCACTTGTTGAGCTGATTGGCTCATACCTCAACAGCCGCAGTTTCACTGTTAAGATTAACGGTGAGCTTTCTTCGGAAAAGAAGATTCGGGCTGGCGTTCTTCAGGGTTCGGTTCTTCGACCAACGCTGTTCTCCATTTATCTGCACGACTTACCCAAACAAGGGCAGGTCATGATGTACGCAGATGATACAGCTGTTGTCATCAGGTCCCTCAACAAAATCAGAGCAGTGAAGCTCCTCCAGGACTTTCTCTCTCAGCTGGAAACCTACTACACTGACGGGCGG
This sequence comes from Macrothele yani, assembly GCA_039090855.1. Lineage (NCBI taxonomy): Eukaryota > Metazoa > Arthropoda > Arachnida > Araneae > Macrothelidae > Macrothele > Macrothele yani. The sequence continues at coordinate 152,944,434 of CM077001.1, read as the reverse complement.
ATCAACATCAATCCGTCTAAGACCAGTACGCTGTTGCTTTTTGGATCTCACCAATGAGTAGCGAAACTTGTTATGTTTCGAGAGACAATCCCCTGGGCTACCTCCACTTAGTACCTAGGGCTCCAAATAGATTGTCGACTTTCGTCGGTAGGTAGCGAACACCAGCTACCACACAAATAAATCTAGACAATGCCTTGGGCAGCTAGCTCCACTACTCCACCGGAGAAGCTTCCTTTCAGCACGGCACAAAATACTGCCGTACAAGACGGTCGTCTGGCCAGTCTTCACCTACGCCTCCCCCATCTGGATAGGTATTAGTAGGAATCAGCAAGAGAGAATCGAGAGGTTGCAGAGCCGAGCACTTCGTACGATCACTGGAGTCCACCCCCCTAGACCCCACTTTCGAACCTGAGGAACAGACTTGGAGTTGAGAAGGTACATGAGTTTTCCACCAGACTCGCCAAGAAGTTCTTCAAGAAAGCTGAAGCCCACCCAAATGCACTTGTTAGGGGTGCGGTTAACTACCATCCCAGCGAATTCCTTAGATACCCCAGAACCAAGACGGCGATCGTTGCCTCCCCCCCCACACACACACACATACAGGGACTTGGGGAAAGGAAGCACTGTTTCCTGTGCTGGAGGTCTTCGATCAGATGGAGGATTAGATCGGATGGATGGCAAGTAAGTGTGTGAACATTGGTGGGTGTCAGACAAACCACCACCCCTTCTTTTCAGGTTGACGTTGAGATGGTGAGTACTGATAGCTGCTCCGACATCCGGATGTAGTTTCTGTGAGTTTCAGTTCCCCCTGGAGGGGAGGGGGCGTTGGCAGCTGGGTGGTGCTGTGGTTCTCTGAGATGGGTGCCGTGGTGCTTGGTTCCTCCTACCCTTCCCCTTTCTCCCTTCCCGCACCGGACTGGTGTCGTGGTTCACTCGAAAGACATGCCGTCCTCCCTTTTCACTCATTTTTTTGTTTGTCTTTCCTATTGAGTTCACTTACTCAGATCTCCTAGCTGCCTATTTCTAACGGTAGTTTTGGACCTGGGGTCAGACACTCTCTTCCTAAAACTTATTCAAACGTAGCGTACCAGAGTATTGTAGTGGTCGCTTCTTGTTATTAGAGTATAATTTGTGTACATTCTCAATAATGGTTAAAACTGCGGAATTGTCTACAGCGCATAGAATTAAAATAGTTCTTCTGCATGAAGAGGGATATTCTTCAAGGCAAATCGCGGAAAGAGTGGGCTGTAATCAATCTACAGTGACTAGGCTACTGAAGAAAGTAAAAGACACTGCTGATATTAAAAATATGAGTCGCACGGGAAGGCCAGATCCACTACAACCAGGCAGGACAGAGTGCACAGGAAACTAAACTTGGCAGACAGGAAGCTCAATTCACCTGAATGGCTTCAAAGAAGGTCTGAAGTGACTGATGTTACTGTTAGTGCCTCTACTGTTAGGAGGAGGCTGCTTCGCTATGACTTACGTGGCTGCAAAGGCAGGTGTAAACCATTGTTAACTGTAAATCAAAGACAGCGTAGACTTCAGTGGGCAAACCAGCATGTCTCATGGACAACCAAGTAATGGGAAAATGTTCTTTTCAGTAATGAATTAGAATTTTGTCTTAATAGCGATCACAGTAGTGCCTATGTAAGGAGATTCAAGCATGAAGAATTCCATCCAAGTTGCGTAGTGACTACTGTTAAGCATCCGGTGAAGCTCATGGTTTGAAGCTGCGTTGGGAACCTCCATATGTTGATGGTACGGTAAATGCCCCTAAATACGTCTGGACATTAGAAAACAAGATGTTACCATCATCTAGAAGACTTCATGACGGCAATTTCATTTTTCAAGATGACAATGATCCCTGTCATCGTGCTAACGTAGTGAAAAAGTGGTTTCAGGAAAAAAATGTTCAGCATCTTGATTGGCCACCACAGTCACCGGACTTAAACCCAATCGAAAACTTATGGTTCAAAATGTCGTATGAACTATCAAAACAAAAGACAACAGCCAAAATTCAACTCATTCAAGATGTAATTCAAATTTGGAATCTTATTGTTGAACCCAATCTTTTACAAAATCTTGTTCACAATATGCCAGCAACATGAAAAGCTATGACTTAAGCTAAAGGCTGGGAAACAAAATAGCTACATTTTATAATTTTGCTTCATTATATTTCTGTATTTAAATGTTATTTCGTTCCTTATGAATTACAAAAACGATTTAGTTCTGTAAACCTAAGTACTGGATAAATGATCCTTTTCAAAATAATTTCACCTTGGTCATGTTTTGTAATGTATCTTAAGAATAGAAGTAGCTGCAAGAAAATCTAAGACTTTTTGAAACCTCCATTAAATTTCGCATGTAATGACGTATAAATGATTAAATAACTAGGAAAATTAGTTGGTTTAAAAAAGAGTTAAACTTAAAAATTCACGGTTTTTGCAGGGAATGGAATCCTTTTGCACACCACACTGTATATATACACTGACGGAAAAAAAAAATCCCAACACCAAGAAGGGGTTGTGTTAGATAAACGACAGTTGGTAGGCGGTGAGAGTACATCTGTAAGATGACGTCTATGCAAATTTCGCGCTCGGCGCATACGTGTAGCGCTAGTAGCGCCCCTCGGAACACGCAAAGCAGGTTTGCTGTAAATACGCGCTGTAACGTTCGTGAGCGTTAGTTATCGTTGAGATTAGACGTAGTGAGTTGATGTTAGTCAAGAATGCCTTTAAGAAGACGAAGAAGCCATTATCAACAGCTCACGGAGTTTGTACGAGGTCGCGTAATAGGGCTACGAGAAGGTGGATTTTCGTTCCGCAATATTGCAGAACGACTTGGCAGGAATGTAGCCACTGAGCATGATTGTTGGCAGCGGTAGTCAAGGGAAGGTACTGCCTCAAGAAGACCGGGTTCCGGCCGGCCACTTGGCACTACTGAGAGGGAAGACCACCGCGTACGGCGTATGGCCGTGGCGCATCGTACCGCGTCTGAGGTAGCAATTCGAGCTGCAGGTGCCACCACAGTGACACAACGAACTGTTACAAATCGGTTGCTTGAAGGACAGCTCAGAGCCAGACGCCCTGTAGCGTGCATTCCACTTACTCCAAACCACTGCCGTTTGCGACGTCAGTGGTGTCAAGCTAGAACTCATTGGAGGACGGAGTGGAGATCTGTTGTGTTTTCTGATGAAAGCCGGTTCTGCCTGGGTGCCAGTGATCTCCGTGTGTTGGTTAGAAAGAGGCCAGGTGAGCGCCTGCAACCAACCTGTCTGCGGCCGAGACACACTGGACCTACACCTGGAGTTATGGTCTGGGGAGCAATTTCCTATGACAGCAGGAGCACTCTCATAGCTATACCACGCACCCTGACGGCACAGTTGTACGTCGGTCTGGTGATTCAACCTGTTGTGCTGCCATTCATGAACAGCATTCCAGGGGGTGTTTTCCAACGGGATAACGCTCGCCCGCATACCGCTGTTGTAACCCAACATGCTCTACAGAGTGTCGACATGTTGCCGTGGCCTGCTAGATCACCAGATCTTTCACCAATCGAGCTCGTATGGGACATCATTGGACGACAACTCCAGCGTCAACCCCAGGAAGCATTAACCGTCCCTGTATTGACCGACCAAGTGCAACAAGCATGGAACTCCATCCCACAAACTGACATCCAGCACCTGTACGACACAATGCATGAACGTTTGCGTGCTTGCATTCAACATTCTGGCGGTTACACCGGTTATTAATGTACCAGCATTTCACATTTAAAATGGCTCTCCTCGCGCTTACATTAAGCTGTGATCTTGAAACCTTAATCGATTAAATATGTTACCTGTACAAATACACTGCCGGACAATTGCTAAGGACGGATGACAATAGCAACGATAGCAACCACAAAATGTAAGGCAGGAAAATGTGGAAATTAGCATAAGTGCGGGATACAGTAAGACGTGTTGTGCGTATGCAAATTTTGGGTTGCCGAACTTGTTCGTGACGTCATTGCGCTGATAAGAGATATAAAGGATTTGACGCGTATTGACCGTTGTTGTTCAAACGCAAAGTTGAAAGGGAAAGAATCAATTGACGAACTTGCAATTTTCAGTATGTCTTCCCCACATCACCTAAATGATTTTACGCGTGGCCGTATTATTGGCAAGATTGAAGAAGGGCGAAAAATAACAGATGTTGCCAGGGAGTTCGACGTCAGCCACAGTGTTGTTTCAAGGCTTTGAAAATCATTTCAAACAAATGGAGAGTGTAGCAAACGTCACGGGGGAGGTCGTGTTCGCAGTACGACACCTGCAGAAGATCGGTAGATAGTGCTACCAACAAAAAGACACCGGCGCAGCACAGCTAGTGAGGTAGCAAATCAGTTTGTGGCTGCTACTGGCAAGCGGATCTCCCGAAAAACTGTCGCCAGACGTTTGCATGAAGGAGGACTATACGCCCGCCGTCCTGTTGGGTGCATCCCATTGTCCAGACGTGACCGTACCGCCCGTTTGCAATGGTACCATCAACATCGCAATTGGACTGATAACGACTGGTCTGCTGTCCTCTTCTCAGATGAGAGTAGATACAGTCTATCGTCTGATTGTCGACGACAACTGATCTGGCGTGATAGTGGTACTGCATATTGTCCAGCAAACATACAGGCAAGGGACCGATATCCGACATGTTGTGTCATGGTATGGGCTGGCATGATCAATGGCCGTACGTCCCTCTATGTGCTTCCAACTGGGACCATGACTGGCCAACGATGCATTAATGATGTTCTGCTACCTCATGTTTGCATGTTCCGTGGTGCTGTCGGTGATAGATTCATTTTCTTGGACGACAACGCAACATGTCATCGAACAGTCGCTGTCCAGGAGTGTCTTGAGAGCGAGGATATTCAACGCCTCGTATGGCCAGCACGTTCTCCAGATCTGAATCCCATTGAAAATGTGTGGGATGCTTTGGGGAGGAGTCTTGCTGGTCGCCAATGCCCTCCAATAAACAAGAACACCCTTATCCGTGCACTGACAGAGGAATGGGATAAATTACCCCAACAGCTGCTTGATAATGTTGTGCAAAGCATGACACGGCGTGTGGAATCTTGCATCGCTCTCCATGGTTAGCCATATCCGGTATTGACATCTTACGCCGGAACGCCTGCGGACGGTAATTGCATTTTTTTCACGTTTACGTATTCTGCACAAAATGGCCTGTTTGTCCCTTGAACACGTTCCAAAGCCTTCTGGATTTCAGAGCACAATAAATTGTCTTTCTTGTAATGTCCTGGCATTCTGACATTATTTTATTTCACTTGGCATCCAACCACACTTACTTTTTTATGCGCTATATAGCCGTTTATGATCCGTCCTTAGCAATTGTCCAGCAGTGTATATTGCCGCCATTTCATTCCTGTACAACTATTTTTTCGTGGTGTTGGGATTTTTTTTCCGTCAGTGTATAAACACAACGGACGAAACCAGAATTGTCTACCTGATCAGGCGTAGCTAGCTTAGAGTTAAAACTTTCTCTGCGAATGGAATTCCAACAAGCGTATCAAAGACGTGAGTCGACCAATATGAGCGACCCACTGAATGCGATACTACCGGAGGACCAGAACTGTCTAAACTCAAAATTGCACTGCGGGTATCGAGGTGAAGTGATAAGCAGCAGCACGGGCTGTCACTTCATCTCGACCATTGTCGTAACTGGTTACCATAGCAACCTCCCTTATTCAATGAACTCCAGGTTCCTACGTCGGTGCTCTTCATGGTGCAGGAGTGAAGTGATTAGTAACTGCGGCTAGTATCTCTTCCCATGGTCTACGCGCAGTTACAAGGTCGTCTGTTCATCAGTTCGTAGTGCCATTTGAAATATCGAGCTCACACTTCTAGCTTGCTTTTAGAAACGGAAGAGCTTTCGTTTCAAAACCACATTTTCCAGCAATCATTCTTGTAGACTAAATTTAAAAGCTGACTAATTTTACGAATCCGCTAAATCATTCGAAGAATTCTTTTTGCTTCTATAAATTTTGAGTGAAGTGGCACTTCACTCACTTCACCTGACGAGCCGCCACTGATATTTTTTCAATTACATTGCTAACGGAATATTGTCATCATTTTAATCACTGTTTTTATCAACTTCCGTGAGCTGGTGATGCCTTCATTGAAACGGCTTTATGTTAGCTTGCTCTGTAACGTACCACTGAAGTGACGCAAGAGTCAGTTGCAGAGATAAGCCAAGGTCGGTGTAGTTCTGTCGGGAGAATAATTGGCTACGGAGCAAGGAGACGTAGGGTCGAAAGCCGCCACCAGTAAAAAAGGACTTATTTTCACAGCTGTTGCAAGCGGTATTTCTACTTTTCGCTCGGGTTCGATATTTATCTAATCTTAGCAAAGATACTGTTACAAACGTTCGACAGATGTCGCGCAACCAGTGTGCAACGTCACCGACCAGCCAGAAGGCATGAAGCAGCTAGTGAATCATTGTGCGTTCACTCACAGAGTAGATAACGTGTTTTGTGAAGTACTTGCCGTGGAGTGGGGCGATTATGGAAATCGTGTTGCTGTAATAACGCTGCACAAAGTTGGAAAATCAGCTTCCGAGATTTTCAACATGATTAAGAAGCTGAAAATAAGCCGAATTTTTGTCTACCGGACCATAAAAAGATTTTTTGAGACTGGGACCGTCACTGACCGCCCCACAAAGGGTCGGCCGCGTACCATGAGAACTTCTGACCTGGTAAAAGCAGTGGCAGCCCGTATTCGATGAAATCTTGTCAGAAAACAATCAGTTATGGCTCGTGAGCTGAACGTTTCAAGAATAGTAACACTATACTAGTGATCCGATTTATTGGCTTAGGAAAATATTCATAAGCATAATATTAATATTATACACTGGCGTACAATAATTAAGGACGAGACAGATTTTCGAATGTAACGTCGTGCAGAAGTGCTCCACATCGACTCAAATCATGCCATAAGATCCCCAAGATTTAAGAATATGGGACAAGTGAGCAAAACCATCCAAACAAGGAATCCAAAGGATACAAAGGCACTTTATTGAAAAGGTAGCTTCAAGCACAACTGGACAGAAGACAGAAACGTCCATGTGACAGGCGGCTGCCAAGAAAAATCCAGTCTTTAGTAGGAGATATGATCACCCCTGACTACGTTGCAGGATTTACAACGTCTGTCCATGCTGAGGACGAGGTTGTCAAGGAGCTGTTGAGGCATCGTGGCCCATTCCTCTTGTAGCGCCAATCGCAGTGGCGGTATCGTTGTTGGCGGCTGGTGACGTGCTGCCAAGCGTCTCCCGAGAAGGTCCCACACGTGTTTGATTGGATTTAGGTCCGGTGACCTTGTGGGCCAATCCATGCGTTGAATATCTTCACTCTCCAACAGCTCTGCGGCAGCCATTGTACGATGAGGTGTAGCGTTGTCGTCCATGAAGAGGAACTCAGGACCCACAGCGTCTCTAAGCAGACGCACGTGAGGCAGGAGAACCTCGGTACAATAGCGGACACCAGTGACTGAACCTCCTTGGACGATGTGGAGGTCAGTACGGCTACCAAGCATGATACCGCCCCAAACGAGAACTCCGCCACCTCCAAACCGGTCCCTTTCGATGATGTTGGCGGTGTAATTGCGTATTCCCTGCTCTCTCCAGATATGTATACGTCCAGAATCGCTCGTCATACTAAATCGGCTCCTATCCGTAAACAGAACTCGACCCCATTGTTGATGTGTCCAATTCTGGTGTTCCTGGCACCACAGAAACCGCCGTCTGCGATTAGCAGGCATTGATGGCACACACCGTACTGGCCATCGTACAAATAGACCACCTTTGTGCAGCCTCCTGGCCACGGTAAAACGCGATAACGGACGTCCAGTTGTCTGTTGCATGTGCCTTGCAATTTCTCCCGCTGTCTGCCATCTGTCTCTTCTCGTCTGTAGGACAATATACCGGTCGTCCGCCGCCGCGGTTGCTCGTGGACGACCACTGCTAAACTCTCGGACAGCTGTTCCTGTCGTTTGAAATGCTCTCCAAGCTCGTGAAACGATGCTGTGAGCGATCCCGAACTCCTCGGCCACACTAGTCACACTTCGACCTTCTTCCAACTTCCCAATGACGCGACTTCGGGTAAAGTCATCCAGATGTCGTCTACTGGATTGCCTGTTGGCCATATCACACGGTGGTAGCAACTCGACGTCGTTCAAACCAATGTACACCGTGCAATAGCTTTCACCGAATTGCTGAGCGTACACCGCCCGTGTGCTTTATACCCTTTCAACACCCCCCTTCATGCTGCAAATATGAGCATGCCCTACCGTACGCACCCTAGTCTATCTCCTGAGTGGTCTTTCGGTCAGTTCTGCCTGCTCGTTCCGCTGTTATGCTAATTTCTCCTCTTCGTCTTTAATATTTATCCACCAGTATATTGCAATATATAATATTAGGCAGTTTCTGTCTAACTTCCTTGAAAAAGCCACCTGGTTGATGTGCGAAAGCTTGGAAACGCTTATGTTTTTTTTCCTACGCCAACAAATCGGATCACTAGTATAGTGTTACTATTTTCTGCATAATTGGTGTACTGTTTCTCGTTATAAATTTCAATAATGCCAATGTCATGCGTGCTGCGGAGTGACCTAAGGGTTAGAGCTTACCTGCGGCGTACAAGGCACTTCCTCACTCCACAACTGAAGCAGCAGAGGGTGCTAAAAGCAAACCGTTTGCTGCAGCGTTACGCAGACAATAGCCACAGACAGATCCTTTTCTCTGATGAGAAAATGTTTACTATTGAAAAGGATTTCAACTGCCAAAATGACAGAGTGTATGCGTCAACCTCAATAGAAGCACAGGAGAAAGCTCCAAAGATCATGAGGTACCATCATCCTGCTTCTGTCATGGTTTGGTGGGGAATTTCCTACGAGGGTATCACGGAGCTCCATTTCTGTGAGAAACGAGTGGAAACATCCGCCAAAGTCTACTAGAACAGGGTTTTGGAGCCAGTTGTCGAAAATATGAGTTCCACCCTCTTCCAAAAACCGCTTGCAGCAGGATTTCGCACCTGCCCACAAGGCCAAGTCTACCCAGGAGTGGATGCAGGGGAATTTTCCAGACTTCAACCCATTGCACTACAAGTTGTGGGCCACGTTGCAGGACATGACCTGCAGAAAGAGACACACCAGTATTGAGAGTCTCAAACGCTCTTTGGTACGGGCAATAGCAGCTTTCTCTGTTAAGACCATACGTAAAGCTATTGATCAGTGGCCACAGAGACTGAAGGACTGTGTGAAGGCAAAAGGATGCCATTTTGAAAAGTCATTGGTGCCATGTATTCACAAGTGTACTACTTGCGTCATATCACAGGTACATTAAAATATCTTTAAATTTCTTTTGTTCTTTCATTGAATACTTTGTAACAGTATTCATGTTAAGACTAGGTAAGTCTAATTGCAGCTCGCTGTAATAATTATGAAGAAAACATATCTCGAAGAAAGTATTAATAGAAGGTCCGGTATTAAAACTGTTCTTTATTACTGTCTAATTCCCCTTGTTGGAATTCTCTTTATATAGGAAATAACTATGGTTACTTTACTTTCTATTTGTCAACTGCACGTACTACCCAATTTCTATACAAATTTTGAAGATGACAATCAGTTTCTTGGTGTAAATATGACAAGGACGGTAAGTTAGATAATATCCGAAAATTTTAAAATTTCGTCGTCCGAGAGCGGGTATCCGCGTCTCTCAGACAGCGTCCGGGTACGATAACCACTACACCACCCAAAAGGACCAAGTCTCAAGTTTCCGATTAATTTTAATATAACCATCACAGGATTCGTTAGTGGAAGCAATCGGCTTTCATGTTTAGCGAATCTGGAGTTATATAGTCAGTAAATATGCCAAGGAACTGTATAAATCATCCCGATAACTTCTGTTATGTGTGTGGGAATTTGACATTTGAAGACCAACAACGAAGTTTTACTCCACTGATTAAAAAATGTTATGAACTATATTTTGGGTATAAGGTGGGGTATCAAAATACGAGCTGGTCCCCTCACATCTGCTGTGCGACCTGCATGAAACGTCTGACAGATTGAGCTTAGGTGATTCGGCACATGAGCTTTGCGATACCCATGGTGTGGCGTGAACCACAAGATCATTCATCGGACTGTTATTCTTGTATTACAAAGATAAAAGGAATTAGTAGTAAATCCAAACACACACTGCAGTACCCAAATTTGCGATTTGCTATGAGGCCAATTCCTTACCTGTACTACATCCTCCTACACATGTTATAGTAGAAGGTGAATCGGAACATAATTCAGCTGCCGAAGTTAAAAATGAGGAGCAAGATGACCCTACTTTTGAAGCAAGTACCTCTTCATGTGCACCTCATCTGTTAACTCAAGGCGAATTAAACGACCTTCTTCGGGATTTGAAATTGTCTAAAAAACAGGCCGAACTCTTAGGTTCTAGGCTGAAAGGCTGGAATCTCCTTCAGAATAACAAAAAGGTGTGTTTTTATCGTAACCGGCAGGAAGAGTTTCAAGATTTCTATTTTGCAGAAAATGAGTTTGTGTGCTGCAACAATATTTGCGCTGTGATGGACGTCCTTGATCATGAACATGAAACAATAGAGTGGAGACTGTTCATTGACTCTTCGAAACATAGTTTGAAGGCTGTCCTTTTGCACAATGGGAACCAATTTCCTTCTGTGCCGTTAGCTTATGCAACTAACATGAAGGAAACGTATGAAAATATGCAAATCCTGTTGGAAAAAATTCAGTATGATAAGTATTGTTGGACCATATGTTGCGATTTAAAAGTCATTGCGTTGTTAATGGGTTTGCAGTTCGGCTATGCTAAATATTGTTGTTTCTTGTGCGAATGGGACAGCAGGGACAAGGAAAATCATTACATCAAGAAGGAATGACCAAAGCGTGAATCACTGACGCCTGGACAGAAAAATGTTGTACGTCTCCCACTAGTCATCTCTGACATGATTCTTCTACCTCCACTTCATTTAAAGTTAGGACTTTCCTAAAACTTTGTGAAGGCAATGGATAAAAATGGTGATAGGTTTCTTTCTCTGAAGGAAAACTTTCCCTGTGTAAGTGATGCTAAAATCAAGGAAGGAATTTTTGTGGGCCCCCAAATAAAAGCTTTAATTGCAGATGGAAAATTAGAAGATGTGTTCAGCCAAGTTGAAAAATCAGCGTGGAAGTCATTTAAAAGCATTGTGCAATTTTTTTAGGATATTTTAAAGCCCCGAACTACCGTGAGATTGTGGGTAAACTTTTACAGTCATACAAAGATATCGGCTGTAATATGCCCCTCAAAATGCATTTCTTGGACTCCCACCTGGGTTTCGTCACTGACAATATGGGTGCCGTTGGTGATGAGTATGAGGAGCGATTCCACCAAGACATCTCTGCCATGGAAAAGAGGTACCAGGGACAATGGAGGGCAATGCTGCTTGCTGCTTGCTGTTGGACGCTGAAGAATTTTCCTCATGCCAAAAACAGAAGAACATCAACAACTGTTACATATTAGGTAAGTTGAATAGTGTCCTGAATGTGGTAATCGGAAAAGTAACCAACAGGAAATTTCCCCCACTTTCGGAAAAGTCTCCCTCATCGGAAAAGTCCCCCATAGGGAAAGTCCCCCTAACGAAAAGTCCCCCACTTTATTAGCCAGGGACCATGAACAAATTGTATTTGACACAAAATATCGAACGTGGGGAAGATTTCCGGGGTAATAATTTCCACGTCCACGCTGTTTAAAACAAGATGCATATATACGGGGGAGGAAGGGGGACTTTCGGGCTCGGCATTTCAAACATTTATCGCTGTTTATAGTAAAAAAACGATCTTACAAGTAGCAGGAGGGGGTGGTAAATTTCTGTGATTAGTAGTCCCGTATTCACCGCGATCCCGGGAGATTGGTACCTTTCTGTTGCTGAGACGTTACAGGGGCATATACAAATTGCATTAACGGAAGATATTTCCTCTTTGGTGATTGTCGTTGTTGAATAGCTGTTCTCTTGGTGGAAAACTCGTATACTTTCTTCCACCGTTAGGCGAACACACCGTGGAAAACTCCTACACCATCTCATATGAGGGAATGTACACAAATTGCATTTCGTTTGCGATATGTCAAAGTCTAGGAGTTTTTATAGTGGCATAAAATGATAATAGGAGATTCCTAGTGAAATAAAACGGTATATAAGGTCCGGTCCACTGTAAACCGCCACACAGGAAAACTGTCACACCAGGGCCGTAGCCAGGGGACGGACAGGCCGGGCAAAACCCTACCTGTGTTTCCTTTTGCCCGTCCTAGCAACTCACACAACAGTATGGTCCCCGACATCTTTTAGATCTTTTGCCCGACCACTTTATATCCTTCGCTCGATCTGAAACATCAGCCGCCTCTCCCAACTTGCTTGTCTGGCTACGGACCTGTGTCCCACAGGAAAAATGCCACATGTTTTTCATGAAGAGGCTGGGCACAAGATGCTCTTCCTCCGAGGAGCACTTCGAATGTGTGGCAATTTTCCTGTGTGGCGGTTTACAGTGGATTGGAACTTATATACCATTTTATGTTACTAGGAATCTCCTATTATCATTTTATGCCACTATAAAAACTCCTAGACTTTGGCATATCTCAGAAGAAATGCAATTTGTGTACATTCCCTCATATGAGATGGTGTAGGAGTTTTCCTCGGTGTGTTTGCCTAACGATGGAAGAAAGTATACGAGTTTTCCACCAAGAGAACAGCTATTCAACAAAGTAAATCACCAAAGAGGAAAGATCTGCCGAAAAAGTTCCTTTCGTGCTGTTAAATATCAATATCGAATGGTTATACCGTTTTGCACACGATAAAAAACTCGATAGAAGCACAATCCTTACGAGTTAAAAAACAACTTTACTAAAAAGCTTAAATAGATATACGTTAAAAACAACGACATTAGATCTTTCGAGCTCCACTTTGGACTCATCTTCAGATTTATCTGAAGCTGAGCCCAAATCTTCAGATTTATCTGAAGATGAGCCCAAAGTGGAGCTCGAAAGATCTAATGTCGTTGTTTTAAAGGTTTATCTATTTAAGCTTTTTAGTAAAGTTGTTTTTTAACTCGTAAGGATTGTGCTTCTATCGAGTTTTTTCTATCGTGTTCAAAACGGTATAACCATTCGATATTGAAAGATCTTCCGTTAATGCAATTTGTATATGACCCCGTAGCGGCTCAGCATAAAAAAGGCACCAATATCTCAGGTACGAGTTTGCCGCGTACCAATCTCCGGGGATCGCGGTGAATACGGAAATACTAATCCCGGAAATTTACCCCCGCCTCCTCCTGCTACTTGTAAGATCGTTTTTTACTGTAAAGTGCGGTGAAAATTGAAATGCCCACAACGGAATTTCCCCCACTGTAAGCCTGCTGATTGCCAGACCAATTTTCATTAAAAACCGCGGTATCTGTGGAAATTTCCTCCACCTCATCCAGCTACTTGCAGTACTGTAAACTGCAATAAACGTTTGAAATGCCGACCCCGGAAATTTCCCCCGCATATTTGTGTTACATGTCCTGCTGAATGTTGTTTTACAGTGGATGAGAATAGAAATGATGACACCGGAAATTTCCCCCACCCCATCCTAAAAGTCGAAATGTCGACCCCGGAATTTCCCCCACCCTGTCAGTCTGCTGATTGCAAAACAGATTTTCACCGAAAAACGCGGTAACAGTCAAAATACTAACCCGGGAATTTCCCCCCATCTCATCCAGCTACTTGCAAGGCAGTTTTTACTATAAACAGCGATAAATGAATTGAAATGCCGAGCCAAGAATCCCCCCCCCACATATTTATGTACGTTTTTCGGGTTTTAAACAGGGTGGAAATGGAAATTATTACCCCGCAAAGCTCCCCCACGTTCGATATTTTGCATGGTCCCTGACTGAAAAAGAGGGGACTTTTCCTATGGGTGACATTTCCGAAGAGGGGACTTTTCCGAAAGGGGGGAATTTCCTGTGAGGGACTTTTCCTGTGGTGGACTCTTCTGTTCATCCCTGAATGTATGTAAACGTACACCTTTCTTTCACACTTAGCAGGGGTGTCACAATAATACCCTGGGTGATGGAGAAAAAGTGCCTTCATTTTTGAATTCAGCGTGCAAAATTCTATTAGGATCAGGTATTTTCTTTAGTGCTCCAAGAAAGCAGTTTAAATTTGTATACCAGTGAATCTGCGCTCTACTGTACTGTTAAGACACGGAATTTTCCTGTTTAGTAGTTTTCTTTCTACTTTTTTACGCTTTCCAACCGTAGGTTAAAGAAGCGTATATGCTCCAGCTTTGTCCGTCTGTCTGTCTGTCCGCACGATAACTGGCGTAAAAATGGTTGTATTTCGACGAAATTTTAGTTTGTGGCAGAGGACCACCTGGGGACGAACCCTATTGAAAATGGACGGAACGGGGTCAAAGGACAGGACATAGGAGCGGGATCCATTCCATAGCCCTTATGAGTCATAACTGTCGTAAAAATGGTTCGATTTCGGTGAAATTTTAGTATGTGGTAGGGGACCACTGGGGACGAACCCTATTGAAAATGTGCGAAATGGGGTCAAAGGTCAGGACATAGGATCGGGATCCATTCAATTGCCCTTATACGTCATTACTTACGTAAAAATGCTTCGATTGCGGCAAAACTTTATCATGTCATTCCGTAGGTATACTGAAGCGGTTCTGTTGAATATCATAGAAATGGGGTCAAAGGTCAGAATGCAGGAGCGAGATTTATTCCACAGCCATTATCCTCATAACTTGACTAAAAATGCTTCTATTGCCACAAAACTTTAGTATGTTGTTCCGGAGGTATACTGAGGCGGTTCTGTTGAATATAATAGAAATGGGGTCAAAGGTCAGTACGCTGGAGCGAGATTTATTCGACAGCCATTATCTTCATAACTTGCCTAAGAATGCTTCTATTGCGACAAAATTTAGTACGTTGTTCCGGAGATATACGGAACCGGTTCTGTTGAATATAATTGCAATGGAGTCAAAGGTCAGGGAACAGGAGCGAAATTTATTCCACAGCCATTATCCTCATAACTTGACTAAAAGTGCTTCTATTGCGATAAAACTTTAGTATGTTTTTCCGCAGGTATACTGAACCAATTCTGTTTAATATCATCGAAATGGGGTCAAAGCCCAGGTCGTAGAAGCGAGATTTATTCTACAGCCATTCTCATCATAACTTGAGTAATAACTTGAGTAATGATTTCTGGAATGTTGGAGAGCGTATCATAATCAATGCATTGCATGATTTTACTAACTTGTTTTTTTTTTTGTTTCTTTGCTCTGTGTATAAGGTCTGCCGCGATGTAGCCCCGTATTTTCCTGTTCACTAGTTTTGTTTGCTTTTTCTCTGATTGAGTATAAAAAAAAGGGGAAACGCATTGAGTACAAAAAAAAAAAAAAAGGAAAAACGCATTGAGCACAAAAAAGGAAAAATGTTCGGAATTTCCAGTAGAAAAAGCGGAAATTTGCAGAAAGAAGTAACGATGAAATTTCCCATCGTATGCTGGAGAGCACCATTCATACGTACACTATGACAAGGTATGAAAGGCGAAGAAACAGAAAATGTATCATCCTATGCCGCAGCTATTCATTGATGGACAGAGATATCCCGAAAATTTCCCCAGAAATTTGTCTTGGCGTTGGGGGGGGGCTCTTGGCGCATGTTATGCAAGGGGCTAAAAAGGATAAAAAGAACGACAAAGAAATTTCCATGTTGTCCTAATAATATATTGCTTAGTTTCATGTTTCATTTATCCACCTTTTTTCATGTAGTTTTGAGGTCTTCTAGTTTCTAGTTAAATTTAGGTGTTGAGAGTGTATTAAAAACTATTATATAACAAGAAGGCACATGAAAATTTGCATATGGTGTTTGTGCATGTTATTCATAGTTATAATTTCTCTTTGCTTCCACCTGAAAACCAAACTATGGACGCCCATGATCCTAGGTTAATAAACTCATCGCTTTCCATTGAGAAAAACGTATTTTACAAAGCAAAGTAGTTCAAAATGCATGATATCAGGTAACCACAGAAGTATTTGCCGTATTCGGAGACTAAGACGAAGTTATAACACATACATAATATAAAACCAATCTATTTATTAAAATAATTTCCATGGGTATCAACAACGTTCTGCGAAAGTGTTAACAACTTATATATACACTATATTGACAAAAGTCACCGGACACCTAGAAAAGAAATACAACATAACATTTATTGGCATACATTAGTACGGTGTCGGTCCACCTTTGGCCTTAATGCATGCACTGACCCAGCGAGACATGCTTTAGACTAGGTTTTCGAACAAAGCGATAGGTATGCGCTTCCATTCAGTACATAATGCGGCCGCTAACTGCTGCTTAGTAGTAGGCCTTGGTTCCAAACTTCTTATGCGGCGCTCTAATTCATCCCATATGTGCTCTATGAGATTAAGATAAGGGCTCTGTGCTGGCCAGTCCACACACGATACGGAATTATCGTCAAACCAGGCCATAACAGTCCTTCTTTTATGGTTCGGTGCATTATCCTGCTGGTACCAACAAGGCTCGGTTTCATAGTATTGCCACAGAGTTAGTAGGGCATAATTGTCCAGAATATCGAGGTAGACGTGCTGGTTAACAGGTTTGTTCACGATAACCAATGGGCCGGGACCATACCACGAAAAACACCCCCACACGAGTACACTACCAGTTCTAAACTTGACCGTAGGAAAATTACACTGTGGTAAATAGCGTTCTCCCTGCTTACCACCATACACGCACACGGCCATCAGACTGATGGATCGTGTATCTGGATTCATCTGTCCATAGGACCCGTTTTAATTGATCTACGGTCCGCGATAAATGCTATTTACGATATGCTAAACGACGAGTAGCAATCCGAGTGGAGATGAAAGGCTTATCAGCAGCCGCACGACCACGGTAACCCATGGAATGAAGTTCTCTGCGAATGGTATGTGTACATACCGAGGTTCCAGCATTTGTACTCACCTGTACACTGAGGCCTTGTAGAGTAGTACTCCGTCGATTAGCTGTAACGACTCTTCTGAGGCTTCGATGTCGTCTGTCACTGATTTTCTTTGGTCTGCCGGTACGTTTTACTGCTTCAGGCACGCCATGTGTCTTCCACTTATTCAGTACATCCAAAACAGTTAACAGTTGACTTGGATTTGTTTAAACGCCTCTCGATTTCTCTTATGGACAACCCACTAATATAACAGCCAACAATGTTTCCTATCTCAAAGCCAGTTCTCTCCCGCCTCGACATTTCCACTGCGGGCTTGTTTTTATACCGTTTGCAACGGTACCGCGCTTTTTAACAATGCAGCGGATCCGTTCATTTGCTTTTGAAGGGGTGTCCGGTGACTTTTGTCAATATAGTGTATGTAGTACATCATTTAATATACATACATAATTTCTACAAAAAATTAGTGACTACATAGTGCAATTATTTTTGTATGTTTGTTTTTGTGTTATTACGTACTATGTTTCGCAAAATGTCCGTTTTTCGCGATTTTCGATTATCTGGATCGCTCCTGGTCCCCAACTATCCGGATAATCGGCGCTCTACTGTAAACAAAATTTTAAAGATTTAGAACTGAAATACTCGCAGAAACAGTCAACACCCTTTTTACTCATTATAATGGCGGCTTTCAATGTATGCCGGAAGTAGAATGCTTTTTGCCAGTCTGTTCTCGTCCAATGTCTTTGCTCAAAGTCGCATGGTCAGAGTTTATAACCCAGCATGGTGGTCATACGCAGTGGCTTAACCATGTTTTAAAATCAGGGGGAGGGGGTCACACACTGTATGTATACATATATCATCATCATCATCATCGTCAACCATTATCAATCCACTGCTGGACGAAGGTCTCCCCAAGTTTCCTCCACAACGGTCTGTCTTGTGCCAGTCTCCTCCATGTCACCCCTGCATACTTTCGAATTTCATCCACCCATCTTCCATGTGGTCTTCTTCTGGGTCTGTTCCTGTCCCTTGGAATCCAATCTAAAATTTCGGCTGTCCATCGATGATCTGTCCTTCTGGCAGTATGTCCAGCCCATTGCCATTTCAGGGATTTAACTCTGATCATGATGTCTTCCACTCTCGTCATTTTTCGGATCCACGAGTTCCTCTTCTTATCTCTCCTGGTTACACCAAGCATGCACCTCTCCATGCTTCTTTGAGTTGTCTGCAGCCTTTGTATGTCTCTTTTAGTTAAGGTCCACGTCTCTGCACCATACGTAAGCACTGGAAGGATGCATTGATCAAACACTTTTCTTTTAAGACATAATGGCATATTGCTCTTGAAAATTATGCTGTTTCTTCCAAAAGCTCTCCAGGCAAGTTTTGTACGCCGATTAATTTCTTCATCAATGTGACCCTCACTTGATATCTGCTGTCCAAGATAAACGTACGTGTCTGTTATCTCCAGCTTTTCTCCATCAATCGATAAATCTTCATTTCTTGTAAAAGCATTGAACATCACTTTTGTCTTCTGAAAGTTCATTTTTAATCCCACTTCTTTACTCTTGTCAGCAAGTTCCTGGATCATACTCTGCAGCTCTGATGGGGTAGTTGCAAAAATGACTACGTCATCAGCAAAACGAAGGTGGGTTAGATAATCTCCATTAATCTTTATCCCCTTGTTTTCCCAGCTCAGCGTCTGAAAAACACCCTCCAATGTGGCATTAAAGAGCTTCGGAGATATGGTGTCACCTTGTCTCACTCCCTTTCCAATTTTTACGTGTGTTGTATTTTCAAACAGCCTAATCTTTGCACTTGCATTTTCATAGATGTTATTAATAATATTAATGTATGCATCTTCAATACTGCAGGTTTTCAGAGCCATTGTAACTGCTGATGGTTTCACCGAATCAAAGGCTTTTTCATAATCGATAAAAGCCATGCACAATGGAAGTTCATATTCCCTCGCTCTTTCAATTAGTTCTCTCAGCACATGGATATGATCTATTGTGCTGTAGCCACTCCTGAATCCAGCTTGTTCTCTCGGTTGAGCCATGTCTAGTGCTACCTTCAAGCGGTGTGAAAGAACTTTAGTGAAGATTTTATAAACTACTGATAGGAGGCTGATAGGTCTGTAGTTTCCGAGATCCTCAATGTCACCTTTCTTATGTAGCAGGATCATTGTAGCGGTGTTCCAATCCTCAGGAATCTTTCCTTCATTAAGGCATCGAGTGAAAATTTGGGCGAGTACTGTTTCGATTTCTCCACTTGCTTCTTGTATGATGTCTACAGTAATTCCATCTTCTCCTGGAGCTTTTCCCCGCTTCATGTTCTTGATTGCATGTGCAACTTCTGCTGGAAGGACTGGGGGAACTCTGGTACTGGTATCTTTCATGATGTCTGGAGTGCATATATCATCCCTTTCATATAATTTGGAGTAGAAATCTTTCACTCTTGTCAAAATTTCGCCTCTATTTCTTGTTACAGAACCATCTTCTTTTCTCAGTGCCATAATCTGTTTTCTTCCCTTACTGAGATGTCCCTTTGCTATCTTTAGGCTTTGGTTGTTTTCAATTGCTTTCCTCACTAGTTCACAGTTGAATTTCCTTACGTCTTCAGTGATACTTTTTCTTACTGTCTTGCATAGCTCTATATATTCCACTTTGGAAGTCACATCTTCTTTAGTTGTCCTCATCTCTCTTCTTTTTTGCATCAACATTTTGGTTTTTCCTGATAATTTGTTCACATGCAACTTGTTCTTAGACCCAGCTAACATATATATACAATATTATATCATCATCATCATTGTCAACCATTATCTATCCACTGCTGGGTGAAGCTCTCCCCAAGTTTCTTCCACAATTGTCTCTCTTGGACCTGTCTCCTCCATGTCAGTCTGGCATGCTTTCGAATTTCATCCATCCATCTCCCATGGAGTCTTCTTCTGGTTCTTTTTACGTCACTCGGAATCCAGTCTAAAATTTCGGTTGCCGCCCCGATGGCTCAGTGGTTTAAGCGGTGGCTTTTGATAGTTCGTCCGAAAGGGGTCCTGGTTCGAATCCCTGTGAGGCATGGATGTTGCGTTTGTCTTACGGCACAGGCTCTCTCCCTTCCCTGGAACCAGTGGCCCTAAATTAGGGGCGGGCGACTGTTTATAGCCGATTGAGTTGCTCACGGTTTTCGTTAAACCTTCAATAAAAAAACAAAAAACAAAAAAAAGAATCGGTTGTCCATCGGCGGTCCGTTCTTCTGGGAACATGTCCATACATCCAAGTTGAAACTACTCCAAATACGTGGCGACAGTAAATAAAATAAATACATCGCTCTTAACCACGTTCTAGAAACAGGATCCTAACTGAAAAAGTGGACGACTTTTCCGATGGGTGAAGAGGGGACTTAAAAAAAAAAAAAAAAAAAAAAAATTCGGTTGCTGTGTGTTTCTAGAACGTGGTTAAGAGCGATGTATTTATTTATTTATGTCCATACATACTGTATAAGATATAGAGTTTGGGACCCCTCTCGCCCTGCACACACACACGCAGGAGCAAGCAGTTGCTGAGGCGCGATCTAACGGCCACGACATAGGCGCCTCTCTTGGCGAATTGTGGAACTTTGCAAAGGCAACTGTAAAACTGTGATAAATGGGGCAGAAATGTAAATTACAAAGTTGTAGAACTGACTTTGCTTATTAGAATCGATATCGCTGTTTTATTAAGTACACATTATACACGTGTTTATATTCTACGAAAACATCACAATTTTATATTATTAAATTTAGTTTGTTCACTTCATAAAGTGTGCATTATATCATTATATTCCCGAAAAAAATGGGGGGGGGCATTTCATTGGGATCCCCCGCGTGACTCTGAAAATCTGGAATGTCCTGACCCCCGACCCCCCAGTGGTTACGCCTAGGGTCATACGACCTTCTGACTCAGTTATGCTGTCATCTCGCCCATCACATTCATCTCAGAAATTAAATCAATTCTTTCCTGCCTACTTGTCTACCAGAGCTGAGACGGGCTGAGACCGAGCCCGAAAGCCCGAAGCAGAGCCCGGGCCCGAATCGGGCTCGAGCTGTAGAATATTTACTACGGTTCGGGCTCGGGCAATCTTAGGGAGAGGGAGAGCGAGAGAATTTTTTTATATTTAAATATGATTTTATATGATTTAGTAAATGAGACACAATATATATTTTGAAAATGGCAATCCGTGAATTGTATGAATTGAATTGTATATGGTGTAATCCCGTATTCCATTCACGAGACACTTTATACATAGTTGGTAAAGGGAATTCTTCGGTAACTGATTCTATTTGGGGAGTGAACATTCGAGATGGCAACTTATTCGGCGCTTGAAAATACCATAGGCCGCGCATTAGTGTTTTTCTATAGAGAAGAAAAAGCTTTTTCAAGAACTTTAGGTATAGGTTTGAAATGCCGACCCCGGAAATTTCCCCCGCATGTTTGTGTTACTTGTCCTGCTGAATGTTGTTTTAAAGTGGATCAGAATAGAAATGATGACACCGGAAATTTCCCCACCCCATCCTAAATGTCGAAATGTCACCCCGGAATTTTCCCCCATCCTGCAGTCTGCTGATTGCAAAACAGATTTTCACCGAAAAGCGCGGTAACAGTCGAAATACTAACCCGGAAATTCCTCCCATCTCATCCAGCTACTTGCAAGGCAGTTTTTTTACTATAAACAGCGATAAATGTTTAAAATGAAGAGCCAATAATCCCCCCACCACCACCACCACATATTTATGCAGGTTGTTCGGTTGCGTCTTGTTTTAAACAGCGTGGAAATGGAAATGATTACCCCGCAAAGCTCCCCCACGTTCGATATTTTGCATGGTCCCTGACTGAAAAAGTGGTGGACTTTTCCTATGGGTGACATTTCCGAAGAGGGGACTTTTCCGAAAGGGGGGAGAAATTTCCTGTGTGGGACTTTCCCTGTAGTGGGTTCTTCTGTTCATCCCTGAATGTATGTAAATGTACACATTTCTTTCGCACTTAGCAGGGGTGTCACAACAATACCCTGGGGTGATCGAGAAAAAGTGCCTTCATTTTTGAATTCAGCGTGCAAAATTCTATTAGGATCAGGTATTTTCTTTAGTGCGCCAAGAAAACAGTTTAAATTCGTATACCAGTGAATCGGCGCTCTACTGTACAGTTAGAACACGGAATTTTCCTGTTTAGTAGTTTCCTTTCTACTTTTTTACGCTTTCCAACCGTAGGTTGAAGAAGCGTACATATTCTCCAGCTTTGTCCGTCTGTCTGATTGTCTGTCCGCGCGATAACTACCGTAAAAATGGTTCGATTTCGACGAAATTTTAGTTTGTGGCAGAGGACCACCTGAGGACGAATCCTATTGAAAATGGACGGAACGAGGTCAAAGGACAGTGCACAGGAGCGGAATCCATTCCATTACCCTTATGCGTCATAACTTTCGGTGAAATGGTTCCATTTCGGTGAAATTTTAGTATGTGGTAGGGGACCACTGGGGACGAACCCTATTGAAAATGTGCGAAATGGGGTCAAAGGTCAGGACATAGGATCGGAATCCATTCAATTGCCCTTATACGTGATAACTTACGTAAAAATGCTTCGATTGCGACAAAACTTTATCATGTCGTTCCGCAGGTATGCTGAGGTAGTTCTGTTGAATATCATAGAAATGGGGTCAAAGGTCAGGATGCAGGAGCGAGATTTATTCCACAGCCATTATCCTCATAATTTGACTAAAAATGCTTCTATTGCCACAAAACTTTAGTATGTTGTTCCGGAAGTATACTGAGGCGGTTCTGTTGAATATCATAGAAATGGGGTCAAAGGTCAGTACGCTGTAGCGAGATTTATTCGACAGCCATTATCTTCATAACTTGCCTAAGAATGCTTCTATTGCGACAAAATTTAGTACGTTGTTCCGGAGATATAAGGAACCGGTTCTGTTGAATATAATTGCAATGGAGTCAAAGGTCAGGACACAGGAGCGAAATTTATTCCACAGCCATTATCCTCATAACTTGACTAAAAGTGCTTCTATTGCGATAAAACTTTAGTATGTTTTTCCGCAGGTATACTGAATCAATTCTGTTTAATATCATCGAAATGGGGTCAAAGGCCAGGTCGTAGAAGCGAGATTTATTCTACAGCCATTCTCATCATAACTTGAGTAATAACTTGAGTAATGATTTCTGGAACGTTGGAAAGCGTATCATAATCAATGCATTGCATGATTTTACTAACTTGTTTTTTTTTATTTCTTTGCTCTGTGTATAAGGTCTGCCGCAATGTAGCCCCGTATTTTCCTGTTCACTAGTTTAGTTTGCTTTTTCTCTGACTGAGTACAAAAAAAAACAAGAAAGATTACACCGAATTTTCGAGTGTAATGAGCACGTCTTTTGAATCCGTTCTGACGCAAATTAAATTTATCAAAGCTATTCAAAGTCAATGGAACCGGTATGGAAAGCAATAGTATCTGACGGAAGAAAGAAGTTTTTCAATCGGTTCTTTAATCCCTCAGATATTGGTGTAAACGGAATCTTGAGCTTACAAACTCTTAGAAACAGAGTTATCGACTAAAATAAGATGTGACTTTACGTCCCTTGGTGGGAGAACCATGCATTTTTTCAGGAAGAAAGTATTCTCAAAAGGTTTATCCATATGAGCGGTATCGGTCCAAGAAAAAAAAAATTAGTCGAGTTTTCAGGAGCCCAGATTTTGCAACAAATACATCAGAATCAAAAATTAACACTTATGACCCCTGGTGGTCAAACCATTCTTTACAAAACATTAGAAATTATGTGAAAAATATTTTCCATCAGGTCTTGTATGCGATACAAGAAAAAATTTTCAGATCGAAGTTTTAGGAGTAGAAAACGCAAATTTACCTTTATGCGCCCTAGCGGAAAGTCTTAAATGACTTAAATGAAAATTTTGAATTTATAGGAAAAAAAATTCGCATTGGAAACACTATCCAACAACGAAGGAATTTTTTCAAATTGAACTTTTAGAAGTAGAGATATTGGCAAAAATAAGATATACTTCTACGCCCCTGGCGTAGAAACCATGCATTATTTCAAGAAGAAAGTGTTCCTAAAAGGTTTGTCGACATGAGTAGCATCGGTCAACATAAAACTTTTTTTCAATCGAGATTTCAGAAGCTCATATTTTGCTGCAAATACATCAGAAGTGGAAATTAAGAGTTACGCCACCTGGTGGCCATACCATTGTTTTACAAAAATTAGAAATTATGTGCAAAGGATTTCCCATCAGGATCTGTATCCGGTGCAGAAGGAATTTTTCGAATCGGAGGTTTAGAAGCAGAGAAATAGTGGGAAACGCAATTTACCTTTACGCCCCCTAGCGGAAAGTCTATGAATTACTTGAAAATTTTGAATTTTATGAAAAACATGTCACACTAGAAACACTATCCAACAAAGAAGGATTTTTTTAAAAATCGGACTCCTAGAAGTCAAGACATTGACAAAAATCAGATATATGTCTACGCCCCCTGGCGCAGAAACCATGCACTATTTTAAAAAGAAAATGTTTCTAAAAGGTTTGTCGACACGAGTAGCATCGATCAACAAAAGACTTTTTTTCAAATCGAGATTTTAGAAGCTCATATTTTGCTGCAAATACATCAGAAGCGGATATAAAGGTTTACGCCCCCTAGCGGCTAACCCATTTTTTTTAATACAAAAATTAGAAATTATGTGCAAACGATTTCCCATCAGGAGCTGTATCCGGTGCAGAAAGAATTTTTCAAAACGGAGATTTAGAAGAAGAGATATAGGGAGAAACGCAATTTAGCTTTACGCCCCTAGCGGAAAGTCTATGAATTACTTGAAAATTTTGAAATTATAGGAATTACATGGCATACTGGAAACACTATCTATCAAAAAAGGAATTTTTCAAATCGAACCCCTAGAAGTACAGATATTGACAAAAATAAGATATAAATCTACGCCCCTGGCTTAGAAACCATGCACTATTTTAAGAACAAAATGTTCCTAAAAGGTTTGTCGACATGAGTAGTACCGGTCTACAAACGACGTTTTTTTTTAATCGAGAATTTAGAAGCTCATATTTTGCTGCAAATACCTCAGAAGCGGAAATTAAGATTTACGCCCCCTGGTGGCCAAACAATTTTTTTACAAAAATTAGAAATTATGTGCAAACGATTTCCCATCAGGAGCTGTACCCGGTGCAGAAAGAATTTTTCAAATCGGGGATTTAGAAGCAGAGATATAGGGAGAAACGCAATTTAGCTTTACGCCCCCTAACGGAAAGTCTATGAATTACTTGAAAATTTTGAAAATATATGAAAAACATGTCACATCGAAAACACTATCCAACAAAGAAGGAATTTTTCAAATCGGACTCCTAGAAGTAGAGATATTGAAAAAAATGAGATATACATCTACGCCTCCTGGCGGAGAAACTGTGAGACATTTTAGGAAGAAAATATTCCGAAAAGGTTTATCGATGTGAGTGGCATCAGTCCACGAAGGAATTTTTTCAATCGATGTTTTAGGAGCTCAGATTTTATGGCAAATACATCAGAAGCAAAAATTAACACTTACGCCCCCTGGTGGCCAAAGTATTTTTTACCAAACATTCGAAATCATATGCAAAAGATTTTCCATTAGAAGATGTATCCGCTGAAAAAAGATTTTTTAAATCGGAGTTTTACGAGAAGAGTTATCGGGAAAAAATGGAATTTACTTTTACGCCCCCTAGTGGAAAATCTATGCGTAATTTGAAAATGAAACTATATCTAAAACACTCTTCGACATAAATGGAATCGAAAGATAAAAGAAATTTTTCAGTCGGATTTTTAGAAGTAAATATGTGGATTAAAACGTAATTTTGAATTCGACATCATCTGCATTTACGCCCCTAGCGGCAAAATTGTACATCGTAAAAAAAATGAAATAAAGGATCATCATTCGCATATTTCAAGCTTCCGAATGCAAAAAGAATTTTTTAAATCGGACCAATTACACTATGACAAGGTATGGAAGGCGAAGAAACAGAAAATGTGTCATCCTATGCCGCAGCTATTCGTTGATGGGCAAAGATATCCCGAAAATTTTCCCAGAAATTTGCCTTGGTATTGGGAGGGGGGAGTGGAGGTCTAGAAAAGGAGATGTTTTTATTAATGGGTTAGCCAGTTTTATTAATAGGTTAGCCAGTTTTCGGGATCGTTCGGGCCCGGGCTCTATCTTGCAATATAAAATTCGGGCTCGGCTGGGCTCGGGCTGATATAACTCGGGCTTGGACGAGCTCGGGCTCCGAAAATTGAGCCCAAACTCAGCTCTATTGTCTACATGTGTCGTAAGATTCTCATTTTGTGTATTTCTTCACGGTATGGCATTTTCTACGTCGAAAAATCAATCTCAGCGCTGTCTGTGGTTGCGGTTAAGTCAGGTACTGCAGGACCACGATAGCACTTCACAGGAAAAAAATTTTAAGAAAATCGCGGCTGTGTAACCTGTGACAAGTTCATTTAAATTTCAGGGACTGACGCCATATGGTATCTGACTGAAAAAAAAAAGGGGAAAAAAAGACCTTGAAAGATCTAGTTGTTCCCGCATCAAGGCGTTTAATTTTGGCACTCGTCCCTCTGAAATGTCAAAATCGAATTTCCTTCGCCATCTCGATACTTTGTATCAGCGAAAGTGCAAGAGAAAATTGTCTCCAAGTGATTTCTCCCGTTGCGTGAGGTGGAGATTGAAGTAGCGCATGAAATTGGGTCAGTGGCGGAACAAGGATATCAAGGGCACCTGCATTGTGCGATCGTGGGTGGATGTTACGAGTTGATGACGTTTCGATGACGTCATGAGGAGTTACGACCGACATGAAGTAATGCTGCAGGGTGCTGCTTTGAGAGAGAGAAGGGTGTATTGATCCTCATTTCGTTGGGGGGACTTGTGTCGCAGACAGCTGAGAAAGACTGAATTCCGGTGAAAGCCGGATAGTTGGTTGCACAAGCTGACCTCTCAAATGCCTTCCACAGCGCCGTAGAAAGTTCAAAGTAATTTCTTTCGATCATTCTGCGAATGTTAAGGGGAAAAGCCAGTTCCGGGCTGGAAAACTTATTGCACTTATATAAATAATAGGTATGCCTTTCTCGAAAATAAAATACGCGCTTATAACTCAAGACCAGGGGCGGACCCAGAAACTTTTCTTAAGAGGGAGGCAGGGGGTAGGGGAGAGACTAAGCATTTCTGCACACGGGGTAAACCTCAAAATATTGCACCCCGTCTGTCTTTTACACACACACATATGTCATCATCAACATTATCATCATCATCATTGTCAACCATTATCAGCCCAGTGCTGGACGAAGGTCTCCCCAAGTTTCCTCCACAACGGTCTGTCTTGTGCCAGTCTCCTCCATGTCACTCCCGCATACTTCCGAATTTCATCCACCCATCTTCCATGTGGTCTTCTTCTGGGTCTTTTCCTGTCCCTTGGAATCCAATCTAAAATTTCGGCTGTCCATCGATGGTCTGTCCATCTGGCAGTATGTCCAGCCCATTGCCATTTCAGGGATTTAACTCTGATCATAATGTCTTCCACACTTGTCATTTTTCGGATCCACGAGTTCCTCTTCTTATCTCTCCTGGTTACACCAAGTATGCACCTCTCCATGCTACTTTGAGTTGTCTGCAGCCTTTGTATGTATCTTTTAGTTAAGGTCCACGTCTCTGCACCATACGTAAGCACTGGAAGGATGCATTGATCAAACACTCTTCTTTTAAGACATAATGGCATATTGCTCTTGAAAATTATGCTGTTTCTTCCAAAAGCTCTCCAAGCAAGTTTTGTGCGCCGATTAATTTCTTCATCAATGTGACCCTCACTTGATATCTGGTGTCCAAGATAAACGTACGTGTCTGTTATCTCCAGCTTTTCTCCATCAATCGATAAATCTTCATTTCTTGTAAAAGCATTGAACATCACTTTTGTCTTCTGAAAGTTCATTTTTAATCCCACTTCTTTACTCTTGTTAGCAAGTTCCTGGATCATACTCTGCAGCTCTGATGGGGTAGTTGCAAAAATGACTACGTCATCAGCAAAACGAAGGTGGGTTAGATAATCTCCATTAATCTTTATCCCTTTGTTTTCCCAGTTCAGTGATTGAAAGGCATTTTCTAATGTGGCATTGAAGAGCTTCGAAGATATGGTGTCACCTTGTCTCACTCCTTATCCAATTTTTATGTGTGTGTAGTATTTTCAAACAGCAAAATCTTTGCGCTTGCATTTTCATATATGTTATTAATAATATTAATGTACGCATCTTCAATACCGCAGGATTTCAGTGTGCCATTAACGCCTGCTCAGCGGAGACGGCGGCTTCTGTGGTGTCAGGAACACAAGAACTGGACACATCAGCAATGGGGCCGAGTTCTCTTTACGGATGAGAGCCGATTTAATCTGACGAGCGATTCTGGACGTATACACATCTGGTGAGAGCAGGGAACACGCAATCACACCTCCAGCATCACCGAAAGGGACCGGTTTGGAGGTGGCGGAGTTCTCGTTAGGGACGTTATCATGCTTGGTAGCCGTACTGACCTCCACATCTTCCAAGAAGGTTCAGTCACTGGTGTCCGCTATTGTACCGAGGTTCTCCTGCCTCACGTGCGTCTGTTTAGAGGCGCTGTGTGTCCTGAGTTCCTCCTTATGGACGATAACGCTACACCTCATCGTACAGTGGCTGCCGCAGAGCTGTTGGAGGGTGAAGGTATTCAACGCATGGATTGGCCCGTAAGGTCCCCGGACCTAAATCCAATCGAACACGTGTGGAACCTTCTCAGGAGATGCTTGGCAGCACGTCACCAGCTGCCAGCAACGATTCCGCAGCTGCGATTGGCGCTACAATAGGAATGGGCCGCGGTGCCTCAACAGCTCCTTGACAACCTCGTCCTCAGCATGGACAGACGTTGTAAATCCTGCAACGCAGTCAGGGGTGATCATTTCCTCTGCTAAAGACTGGATTTTTCTTGGCAGCCGCCTGTCACATGGACGTTTCTGTCTTCTGTCCAGTTGTGCTCGAAGCTACCTTTTCAATAAAGTGCCTTTGTATCCTTTGGATTCCTTGTTTGGACGGTTTTGCTCACTTGTCCCATATTCTTACATTTTGGGGATCTTATGGTATGATTTGAGTCAATGTGAAGCACTTCTGCACGACGTTACATTCGAAAAGCTGTTTCGTCCTTAATTTTTGCACGCCAGTGTATATATATATATATATATATATATATATATATATATATACTTAAGAGCAAAACTGAAGACTAAGGAAAAAAATTTTAGAATTTAAAACGAAGGGTGCAAAATAACCTGAAAATTATTTTTTATTATTATTATTTTTTTATTACTATTTTTTTACTTGAGGTTTTTTTTCATTTTCTAATTTTTCTTTTTAGTATGTTTTGGACTCACGCAGGTAGATACATAACCTTTTCTATGTTGTACTAGGTGTGAGTCAAAATTATATATGTATTTTTTTGCTTAGGTATCTTTATAGTATATATATATATATATATATATATATATATATATATATGTATGTATGTATATGCTATGTGGGATGTAAGGTCAGGTGATGCGTAACATCACAGCCTCTCCTTGACAAATGTCAACCCCGCCTTCTCGTGGTGCATCCTGTTCCCACTAAAGGGGCTCTGACGACCGCCAATAGCGGTATAACTATACCATAGGGATCAGAGGAAATGCTATCCCACACTCACCAACCCGCTTGGCCAGCGTGGTGAGTTATGGCCAAACCCCTCCAAAATGACTCTACAACTTAAATCTTGGCCCTCAGTCTCCGGCATCTGGAATGTACCTGGCCAAGGCAGCGGCCAGTGCGACATGAAGGCAGAGGGTGCTAAGAATCACCGGAGGACCGGACTAGGCTGCCATTTGATGCTGACCTTGGCTACCTATAACGGACGCTCCCTATCTTCTGATTCAAGGCTTCTTGAATTGGAAGAGGAACTACAAAGGATCAAGTGGGACATCGTCGGGCTAAGTGAGGTAAGGAGAAAAGGAGAAGATCTCATTGAACTGAAAAATGGACATCTCTTCTATTATCGTGGGACAGATACTGGCAGAACTAGTGGTGTTGGATTTATAATAAACAAGAAACTGAAGGATAAAGTGATAGAAGTTGAAAGTTCCTCTGACAGAGCTGCACGACTCGTTATCCAACTATCGAGAAGATACCAGGCTCAGATTATTCAAACTTATGCACCCACCACAAGTCATCCTGAAGAAGAAATTGAAGAATTTTATGAGGAAATTCGTCATCTAAATAATAAAGGTAAGCAGCACTTGAAGATAATTATGGGAGATTTCAATGCAAAAATAGGGCAACGACAACAGAATGAAACTTCAGTAGGTAAATTCGGTCACGGCAACAGAAACCAGCGTGGAAATACTCTCGTTGAGTTTGCAGAGGTAGAAGGATTTTTCATCTTGAACTCCTTTTTCAAGAAAAAGCCACACAGGAAATGGACATGGAGACATCCAATTGGGACGACAAGTGAAATTGATTTTATTATGTGTTACAAAAAATTCGTCATCGAAGACTGCAGTGTGCTGAACAAGTTCAACACAGGTAGTGACCATAGATTGGTGAGATGTAAGATGCACCTCAACACTAAACTGGAACGTGGCAAGCTCATAAGACAAACAAAATGTATTGACATAACCAACCTTAAAAAACACCATAATACTTTCAAGTTGGAACTGAAGAACAGATTCTCTGCTTTAGAAGGCCTAACATCGGAAGAAGTGGATATTTCGGAAGTTAACAGAAAAGTAACCAAAGCTCTTATGGAAACAGCAACAAAATTAGCTGGGTCTAAGAACAAGTTGCATGTGAACAAATTATCAGGAAAAACCAAAATGTTGATGCAAAAAAGAAGAGAGATGAGGACAACTAAAGAAGATGTGACTTCCAAAGTGGAATATATAGAGCTATGCAAGACAACACGAAAAAGTATCACTGAAGACGTAAGAAAATTCAACTGTGAGCTAGTGAGGAAAGCAATTGAAAACAACCAAAGCCTAAAGATAGCAAAGGGACATCTCAGTAAGGGAAGAAAACAGATTATGGCTCTGAGAAAAGAAGATGGTTCTATAACAAGAAATAGAGGCGAAATTTTGACAAGAGTGAAAGATTTCTACTCCAAATTATATGAAAGGGATGATACATGTACTCCAGACATCATGAAAGGTACCAGAGTTCTTCCAGTCCTCCCAGCAGAAGTTGCTCATGCAATCAAGAACATGAAGCGGGGGAAAGCTCCAGGAGAAGATGGAATTACTATAGACATCATACAAGAAGCAAGTGGAGAAATTGAAACAGTACTCGCCCAAATTTTCACTCGATGCCTTAATGAAGGGAAGATTCCTGAGGATTGGAACAATGCTACAATGATCCTGCTACATAAAAAAGGTGACATTGAGGATCTCAGGAACTACAGACCTATCAGCCTCCTATCAGTGGTTTATAAAATCTTCACTAAAGTTCTTTCACACCGCTTGAAGGTAACACTGGACATGGCTCAACCGAGAGAACAAGCTGGATTCAGGAGTGGCTACAGCACAATAGATCATATCCACGTACTGAGAGAACTAATTGAAAGAGCGAGGGAATATGAACTTCCATTGTGCATGGCTTTTATCGATTATGAAAAAGCCTTTGATTCGGTGAAACCATCAGCAGTTACCACGGCTCTGAAATCCTGCGGTATTGAAGATGCATACATTAATATTATTAATAACATCTATGAAAATGCAAGTGCAAAGATTCGGCTGTTTGAAAATACAACACACATAAAAATTGGAAAGGGAGTGAGACAAGGTGACACCATATCTCCGAAGCTCTTTAATGCCACATTGGAAAATGTCTTTCAATCACTGAACTGGGAAAACAAAGGGATAAAGATTAATGGAGATTATCTAACCCACCTTCGTTTTGCTGATGACATAGTCATTTTTGCAACTACCCCATCAGAGCTGCAGAGTATGATCCAGGAACTTGCTGTCAAGAGTAAAGAAGTGGGATTAAAAATAAACTTTCAGAAGACAAAAGTGATGTTCAATGCTTTTACAAGAAATGAAGATTTATCGATTGATGGAGAAAAACTGGAGATAACAGATACGTACGTTTATCTTGGACAGCAGATATCAAGTGAGGGTCACATTGATGAAGAAATTAATCGACGTACAAAACTTGCCTGGAGAGCTTTTGGAAGAAACAGCATAATTTTCAAGAGCAATATGCCATTATGTCTTAAAAGAAAAGTGTTTGATCAATGCATCCTTCCAGTGCTTACGTATGGTGCAGAGACGTGGACCTTAACTAAAAGAGACATACAAAGGCTGCAGACAACTCAAAGAAGCATGGAGAGGTGCATGCTTGGTATAACCAAGAGAGATAAGAAGAGGAACTCGTGGATCCGAAAAATGACGAGAGTGGAAGACATCATGATCAGAGTTAAATCCCTGAAATGGCAATGGGCTGGACATACTGCCAGAAGGACAGACCATAGATGGACAGCCGAAATTTTAGATTGGATTCCAAGGGACAGGAAAAGACCCAGAAAAAGACCACATGGGAGATGGGTGGATGAAGTTCGTAAATATGCGGGAGTGACATGGAGGAGACTGGCACAAGACAGACCGTTGTGGAGGAAACTTGGGGAGACCTTCATCCAGCTGTGGATTGATAATGGTTGACAATGATGATGATGATGATGCTATGTGCCTCCGCACACATCCACAATCACCAAATCATGGCTAGAGAAATATTCCACGGATTATTGACATATTTTCACTGTGTATTGCATGCATTTACTTCATTCAGAAAACATGAAAATTTCCACTGTCCTGGAGCCGGAATCGAACCGGCACCTCCCGATTTCCGGTCGAGCATGCTAGTCATTACACTATCCAGGACAACAAAATTCCAAGCAACTGAACATATATGAATCTGATTACCATAAGATTTGTTCAGTTGCTTGGAATTTCCTTGTCCTGGGACTAACATGCTTGACCAGCGATCGGGAGGTTCAGTTTCAGCTCCAGGACAGTGGAATTCTTCATGTTTTCCGAATGAAGTAAATACATGGAATACAGTGAAAACATGCCAATAATCCGTGGAATATTCCTCTAACCATGATTTGGTGATTGTGAATGCGTGCGGAGGCACATAGCATTAAATGCAAAACCGTGTATGAATGAAGAATTATTTCTTCGGGGAAATTCGTTTCTCAAATGTATGATCTTAAAACCGATTTAACCCTCTTCATCATCAAGAAATGGAAAAAAAAGCACTAGCATTTACTTGCCGTTGAAACTGAGAGCTAACCGTGAACTTTTAATAGCTTCTAAATACTTAGGCAGAATTCTTGTTCACGGCGACAAGGGATGTATTGTAGTAAAATCGGGCGGGTGTAATTTTTTTGAATCTATTTCAGTTTCCATTTCTCACACAAGATAAGATATGATTTTCTGTTGTACCAGTAACATATTTTCAAAATAAAACTGCAAGTGATGCAGTAAATTAACTTTTTGAGACGATAGATACTATATAGTCCCTTCTGCACAGAGATCGTTCTGTTCTCGTCTGTCTGTCTAGCTATCTCATCAAACAGAAGTCATCGCTTTTTCCGCGCTTATAAGTGAGTCACGGAAAAATTATCATTGGCCGCCACCGGGAATCGAACCCAGGGTCTTTCAGTTGCGCGCAGAATATGTTCCACATCACCACAGCGGCCTCGAAATTATCCAGACTCACATACACTAACTGCCAAGCCAATTGGCAGATTGCTTCTTGAAAGAACGATGACTTTTGTTTGATGTTTCTAGTCCACGTCAAATGTCTGTATTAATTATTCATTCGCCTTCTAATTTTTTGTTCAGTTGCTGTTTACCATCTTTGGTGAATCCCCAGCATTGTGCGGGGCTCCAAGAAGCAATCTGCCAAATGGCTTGGCAGTTAGTGTACGTGAGTCTGGAGGAATTCGAGGCTGCTGTGGGGCAGTGGAAGCATATCCGGCGCATAACTGGAAGACACTGGGTTCGATTTCCGGTGACGGCCAATGAGAATTTTTCCGTGACTCACTTATAAACATGGAAAGAGCGATGACTTCTGTTTGATGTTCCTAGTCCACGTCAAATGTCTGTATTAATTATCTATCTATCTGTCTGCCTCCCACCCTTTCCGTGGGAGAAGTCAACACACAAAAGGCATGACAAGCAGAGAAAAAAATGTTGAAGGTATAACAGAATGTACGTGTATTCAAATAAAACTGTAATAACTTCAGCTAACTTGATTAACTATATAAACGTAAAGATGAAAACAACGCACAAACTTCACATAATTACGTCGTATAAAGTACTATTTTGAAACGAATGTATGAAAATAACAAAAAAAATTGCGTAGGCGAAATTTTTCGGTAGAGATCCGGATCCCGTTGAGAGGGTCCTATAGATCGTCCCTGAACACATAAGAAAATTCTTCAAATAGACAAATGACGGAATGAGCCGCGGATGGCATAGTGGTTAGCGAGTCAGACTATCGATGCAAGGTCCTCAGGTTTAAACCTGGGCCATCTCTTTCAGAGATTGTGTGATTTACTAACAATCGCTGAATATCCGCCGTGCATCGGACGAGCACTTTAAGTGACGGCCCCCAGGCTGGACCCACTGGTTAAATGGGTATCCTTTCCTATGCCCTCCTGAAATTCTCTCACCCCCTATGTGTGCAACATCGTACCTGTACGGTGGCGCCACCTATTGTACTCTAATCTCACTACAAACTGTTCTGTCAAAGTCGCTAGACTTGCTCTCATTCCTTCCGTTTCTGTGTCCTGCCCAAAAGGCGATCTCGCTGTAGGTGGTTGGGATCTAAACTCTACTCACTGTGGACGGAAGTCCTACAAAAAAATGACAAATACACAAATGACGGAATATGGAGAGGGGAAATGTGTTCTAGAAACTGGTGCCAAAGTTTCAATTTTAATCTGATTGTAAGCAGTGATTTTTGCGCACTCTCTTGAGCTGCGTCCGGAGCAGCCGTCCCGCTTGCCCCGCCCTAGTTACGCCTCTGATGCTCCTGCTCATCGTGCCCCGTCAACTAAGAAAAAAAAATACAGGAACTGGAGAATATTGAGCTAATGCCCCATCCTGCTCATAGTCCGGAGCTTGTGACTTCGGACTACCACTTATTCTGGTCCATGGTACATTTTCCATGAGGGGAAACACTTCCAAAATATCCACGATGTTGAACTTGGGTTCAAGGCATTTTCGCCTCGAAACCAAAGGAATTTTTTTGCAGGGGAATTCAAGACAGGGCATCACAGTGGTGTAGGGCCATCGAGCACGATGGATTCTATTTCGAAGATTAAGCTTTTTTATTTATGCATGTATACACGTTTCCATCAACCATCAGAAACCGGCAAAGACTTTTCAATCACCCTGGTATTTATTATTATTATTATTATTATTATTATTATTATTATTATCTATATATTAATTCTATAAGGTTTTTTACTGTAAGACCTATTTTGAGAGAATGGCTGAACGTAAAAATATGATTGATGTATCAAAATTTCTTACCATGTAGTGTGCCAGTCGAAGAGAAAAATTAGATTGGGGCAACGGTTCGGGCGTTGTGGGGCGGCAAAGTCCCCATGTAAAGTCTATGGGAGGAGCGTGCGGTTGACATTCGATCACGTGCGGTCGACTGAAACAACTCTCGTGAAACACGCGCTGTTAAAGGCGAAAGCATGGAGGGACTGAGATAGTCCAAAGTCCGAAGTCTTCTATTTTCTGAGCAAACCGTTGCGCAAAGCAACTGTCCATTCACCTCCATACGCTGATTCATATTGTCATGGAAACGCTAGCAGGCGATCATATCAAAGTTCTTCGCATCAGAACAGCGAAGACTCTCGAAGACCTGCTTGCGTTATGCCGTTGGACTGTGTGATGTGTATATACAATTTAATATTTATTGTATCGCGTTTATTCACGTAGTTAAGACTTTTCCCATTATGTAAAGATGTAAATAAACATTCCGTTGACCATTGTTAGTGAAAATATTTAGAATCTAGACCTATTTTGTGAGAACGGCTGAACGTAAAAATATGGTTGAGGTACCAAAATAAAGGTCTTACCATGTAGATGTGCCAGTGGAAGAGAAAACGGAGATTCGAGCAACGGTTCGGGCGTGGCGAAGCGGCAAATTTCCCATGTAAAGTCTATGGGAGAAGCTATAATCAGTTCTAAAGTAAGTAAATACTTTATTACATACATACCCTTAACAGAATGTCTCTCCCGCAGAAGAAAAAAAAAGAAAACGTAAGAGCTCTACTGGAAGGCGTGAGCGATCAATGGGTCGCAACTATATGTCTCATACAAGAGATAATGAAGAGCATTCGCAACGTGAATCTCATTCCAACAACATTTACAAGCACAGTTGTGACTGAAGATGAGAGTGGAAGAGTGCGTTATCCAGTTGAATTTTTGCACACGATCGAGATGAGTGGACTTCCGCCTCACATTCTACGACTGTGAAAGGGTGCAGTTGTGATGCTCATCACGAACCTGGCCGCCCTGGTGGCGCAGTGGTCTAAGCGCTGGATTATGATAATTCGTTCGTGAAAGGTCCGGATTCGAATCTCGTGAGGCATGGATGTCTTACGGCACTGGCTCTCTCTCTCTCTCCTTTCCTTGGAACTAGTGACATTAAATTAGGGACGGGCGATTGCTTATAGCCCATTGAGTTGCTCACGGTGGTCGTTAAACCTTCAGTGAAAAAAAAAATCACGTACCTGGACACAAGGAAATGTTTAGTCGATGGCACACGTATGATCCAGGAGGTTATATTACTGGAGACACCACTCCTATCCACGCAGCATTGGCCGCCATAAGTAATCGTCTGTGCTGCAAATGACGTCATGAGCAGGCACGCCGCAGAAAAGAAGCTGCTTTGAAACCAATGCAACAAAAGCTTCTAAGCGTATAAACAGATAAAATGAGTAATTCAATAATCTTTATCAATGATACACAAGCTTACTGTTTCATCAACGGTATAATTTTGTTCATTTTTGCCTGCTTGTGACGTCACACCACAGATTAGCTGTGGCCTATGGCGGCAGAGCCAGTGGTGTCTCCAGTAATATAACCTCATTGCGTATGATCGTAAAGTCGCTCTTCCAAAATACAATTTCTGTGGAGATTTTGTGCGGAGAGCACAAGGAATCGTTGCACATCTTACCACGTATTCCACTAACTCCAAGCGACAGCATTTTCCCTTTTACGATCAAATGGATTCAATTTACGATCATATTGTTCGTTGCAATGGCAATAAGAGTCTCTATAATGAATTAGCTTTGTGAATGGACGATGTCATCGCTCTCTCCACGTTATTTATTAAACAACGCATAGCGACTGAAAAATTGTATTCCGGCACCACTGGGATCGAACCCCAGAACTCTCGATAACTAGTCGAGTGCGTTCGAATTTACGCTACAGCGCCAACAATTCTCAGCGCCATGCATGGTATATCAGTCAGCATCTGACTACACGAATACGTATTGATGGTCTCAGCAACTGAGATGGCGTCATCTGGTGGCATTTAACACAACAGCCATTTAATTGTGGCTGATAAATTCAAAGGGCGATAGAAATGGTTAATATATATCAAATACGTGGAGATAATGTGAATGGACGATGTCATCGCTCTCTCCACGTTATTTATTAAACAACGCATAGCGACTGAAAAATTGTATTCCGGCACCACTGGGATCGAACCCCAGAACTCTCGATAACTAGTCGAGTGCGTTCGAATTTACGCTACAGCGCCAACAATTCTCAGCGCCATGCATGGTATATCAGTCAGCATCTGACTACACGAATACGTATTGATGGTCTCAGCAACTGAGATGGCGTCATCTGGTGGCATTTAACACAACAGCCATTTAATTGTGGCTGATAAATTCAAAGGGCGATAGAAATGGTTAATATATATCAAATACGTGGAGATAATGTGAATGGACGATGTCATCGCTCTCTCCACGTTATTTATTAAACAACGCATAGCGACTGAAAAATTGTATTCCGGCACCACTGGGATCGAACCCCAGAACTCTCGATAACTAATCGAGTGCGTTCGAATTTACGCTACAGCGCCAACAATTCTCAGCGCCATGCATGGTATATCAGTCAGCATCTGACTACACGAATACGTATTGATGGTCTCAGCAACTGAGATGGCGTCATCTGGTGGCATTTAACACAACAGCCATTTAATTGTGGCTGATAAATTCAAAGGGCGATAGAAATGGTTAATATATATCAAATACGTGGAGATAATGTGAATGGACGATGTCATCGCTCTCTCCACGTTATTTATTAAACAACGCATAGCGACTGAAAAATTGTATTCCGGCACCACTGGGATCGAACCCCAGAACTCTCGATAACTAGTCGAGTGCGTTCGAATTTACGCTACAGCGCCAACAATTCTCAGCGCCATGCATGGTATATCAGTCAGCATCTGACTACACGAATACGTATTGATGGTCTCAGCAACTGAGATGGCGTCATCTGGTGGCATTTAACACAACAGCCATTTAATTGTGGCTGATAAATTCAAAGGGCGATAGAAATGGTTAATATATATCAAATACGTGGAGATAATGTGAATGGACGATGTCATCGCTCTCTCCACGTTATTTATTAAACAACGCATAGCGACTGAAAAATTGAATTAGCTTTATTCGCTTTCCGCGAAGCTAATTATAATGAATAAGCTCTTTCTACCAGCTAGCTAATGATAATAATGAAGCTTTCCTACTGAGCTAAGTATAATGCTTCTGCTACTGAATGATATGCTTGTACTAAGCTTCAAATAGTGAATTCAAATGGTTGTTGTTACTAGTTAATTAAGAACATGAATAAAGTCTCCTGCTAGTAGTGTAGTAATAGTATTGAACAAACTTATAACTGGTAGTAATGTTGCAGCAGTAATTAGAATGAATAAAGTCTTAACGCTGGTTGTTAATGGTAATAAACTAATGATATAAACCTAACAGCCAGACAGAGGTCTGACAAAAACTATTAATTGAGAAAGACGTACTTACTCAAAGCTCTTTTATTATGTAACTCTTGGTCATCCAAAGCACACACACACAACTTGTTTCACAATAATGAAGAATCAAACTAATCACATAGAACGAAACTCTCTCCTTCACAACAACAACAACGCTCCTCTAGTATAACAACAAACGATCTCCCTTCAATAACAAACGCTCTCCTTATAACAACAAAATCTCTCTTTCGCTATCGATGAACGCGCCTATATATACTGGCTACCACCACGTCATGACTTACACTCATTGCCAGATCTCATTCATCGGGTGAAATAATATTTCGTTCAGTAAGAAGATAATTTACATAGTAAAATAAAATAACCAGAGATAGTAAAATCAAAAGGAAAGTGAATATAGAGTATACGTTACATCTCATGTGGTATGCTCTACGTTGCCCTACCTCGAGCAAGATCAAAGGATTCTGTTGCAGTAAAGATCACTCACGAAAATGCACCCGGATTACCTGTCGAAACTGGATGGACTCAAAATATTTTCTTTACTGCAGTGTTTGAATGAAATTTATTTGATAATCAAATAAAGTTTACATTTGTTGCTTGATATGAGTTTATTCTTAAAAAAAAAAAAAAACTAACCGTCGATTTAGACGGGTTTCGACTAGTTATTATTATTTTATTTAATTTTCTCATCTACAACAATGGCATCTGTAGCATGGTCCACTTGTCAGTACGGACATAAAGTCAAGTAAAGACATAGTCACTCATGGTTTAAAAATTGTCGTACGATGTGGCACGTATCAAGAATTACTGCTTCTTTGATTTTGGGCGTTAGGTGTTGTAGACCTAAAGCATCAAGCTGAGTTATAAGAGTTTGAGGAATTATACCAGTTACAGAGATAACCAGTGGACGTATGTGAACTGTTTTCAGCTTCCACATCTGTTTAATCTCTGCAGCCAGTTCCACATACTTGTTGATTTTTGTTGCATGGGTATTCTTAATATTACGATCCAGCGGTATCGATATGCCGTTAATGACTGCTTCCTTCTGCCTTTTGTCATACAGCAGTATGTCTGGACAATGGGCAGAGTTGGTTACGTCTGTTTTAACCTCACGGTCCCAATATAATCTGTATTGTTTATTATCGAGTACCTTAGTGGTTTGATATTTATAGTGTGGTACTTCTGACACTGATGGTTCTGTATCGTGCGCTAATTGTTGATGTGTCATCTTAGCAAAATTACTATGTCGCTGCTTATAATCAACGTTTGCTAGTGTGGTGCAATCCCCGCAAATGTGTTCAATGGTCTCACTGCACATACCACATCTTCTACATTTGTAACTTTGCAGATCCTCCTTTAAAATGTATTTTCTATCATTTTTGGGTTGCAATCACTTTGCCGTGAACAGCCATCATAAACCCAATAGTCTCTCTATATAATTTTCCTTGCTTCAACCACTGCTTTGAGGCTTTCTTGTCAACTTCTGGCCTGTCTAACTGGTTTGGATGAGCCCCATGAAGTTCCTTTTGCTTTCATTTTCGAATCCGTAGACGATTCTTCTATTTCAGCATTTGGTTTACTTAACATTAGTGGAGTGCTCTCTTCGTCTGCAGCCCATATGACAACAAACATATTATTTTCATTACATTTGGAGTGAAAGTATTCCCACAGTGAGCAAATTTGCGTATCGTGAATGCGTTTTGTATCAAGAATATACCTAATCCTCCTTCTTGTGGGAGCGTGATGCTCTCTACGGCTGCCTTTGGATGCTGCATTTGATGATGGGTCACAATTGATCTCACATCTCTGTTAAATTTCTCAAGATCTGTTTTCGACCATCTGATAACCTCTATTATTATTATGAAGTTGAGATGATTCCACCTCTTCCTGAGGGTTTCTTCTCTTCCTCCGGAACGGGTACGACGTACCAAGTCTGGGAAGTGGTATTTCTTTCTCTCAGTTGTCCAGGAACTTCCTTACTATCCTACAAGTGTTAAGGATAGCTGCCTCCTATAGTTGTATGTGGGTGTTAGCTTGAAGGTCTAGTGTCTTTATAGAGCTGTGAATGGTCTTAGGTACAACTACCGGGGCTGGTATTACTATGGGGACGCTGGTGACGTTCGCCGTATGCCACAATTCCTTGACTTCGTATCGTAGGTCGTTATAGTTTAACAGCTTCTCTCCGTGCGTTTTTTTATTCTGGATGCTGCACGTGTTGGGCACGGCTATGTCAATGAGGTATGCTGACTTCTTCTCCTTGTCGACCAGGACGATGTCGGGCCGATTGTGGGGGAATGTCGTATCTGTTCTGATCGATCTGTCTCAGTACATCTTGTAAGTGTTGTTCTCTAGAAGTGTTGTGGGCTCATGCTTGTAGTAGAGGACAGGCTCAGTTATAACGAGGCGGTGCATTCTTGCCAATTTCTGATGGACAATCTTGGCGACTTGATTATGCCTGTTTGTGTACTCTGTTTGGATGGTCTCTGGCGCTTGATGGCATTGCCGACATGTGTCGCTTTTCACTGACGTGCCCTTCAGGATATGCTTCCGGTAGTTTCTGGTGTTTACAACTTGATCTTGTATAGCCATTAGGAACCCTTCGGTCTCGGGGATGAGTGATCAGTTTGTTAACCATGCATTGGAGGCAGTCTTATTCATATGGTCGGGTTGCAGATCGTTGTAGTGCCTTCCGTGTAGGACTTTCTTGCCCCAAGTTTCTTCTTTTGGCTCCCTCGTTCCAATCTCGATGTTCTGAGTAGAGAGATCTAAGGCTGTGTACTTCTTGTCACTCTGGTTTATCGCTTGGTGAAGGGGTCCCTTGCTCTGATGGGAGTATTTTCTAAAGCTGCTGATTTCTTTGTCTCGGTGTTCGAGGAGATCAATCATTCCCCGTCCTCCTTCTGCCAGTCCAATGCTCAGCCTTTCTACTGCTGACTTTGGGTGATGCTGGCAATGTTTGGTGAGGGTTGTCTTGGTATTGTGCATTATTTCCGCAAGCTCTGTTGTGGTCCGCTTGATGATTCCGAAGGAATACGTGAGGACTGAAGCTGCGTATGTGTTGGTAGCCCTAGTTATTATTATTATTGTTGCTGTTGTTGTTGCTGTTGTTGTAATGCTAAACGTATTTGAGAAATAAAAATAATAACTAAACACTCAGAAGCATAAGCATAACCCTTTTCCACTTTGAGGAGCATTACAACCACTCAGTAAATAAATGAAACCCCTTTGCAGAATTAACACAACACTCCTCCAGTGCGTTGTCGCTTTGCAGACATCTTTTTAGAAAATACACAAAAGGAAACGTAACAAGCGTTTCTGCAAAAATCACTGGCCAGTGACCCTGGAAACCCTTGGCCGATAGCGCTGTAGTTCGGCCGCCCTGGTGGCGCAGTGGTCTAAAAGTTGCCTTATAACTATTCGTCCAAGATGGACACAGGTTCGAATTCCGGTGATGAATAGATGTTATGTTCATCTTACGGCACTGGCTTTCTCCCTTCCTAGGAACCAGTCGCCCTAAATTAGAAATTAGCGACTGCATATAGCACATCAAATTGCTCACCGTGGTCGTTAAACAGCCCCCCCTCCCCAAATAGTACTTCATCAACAATGTGAACAGTGGCAGGAGCAGCGCACTTTTGACACGTGAAGGGTGAGTGACGAACATGGTAAGTTTGGTTTTCACCAAGCGTCGAAGGCACGCGGTCTTG
Source organism: Macrothele yani (assembly GCA_039090855.1). Lineage (NCBI taxonomy): Eukaryota > Metazoa > Arthropoda > Arachnida > Araneae > Macrothelidae > Macrothele > Macrothele yani. The sequence goes on along the minus strand of CM077001.1, from coordinate 152,901,533 downwards.
AATCATGCTGCTTGGAAAAATAAAAAGAAACGCTGAACACAACTCAGCTGCCAGACGCCCACAGTACAGCAGTTTTTATGTGTTTGAGTGTAAGAGAAATTTCATTTTTTAAATTTGGATTTCATGACTTGTTGTTGTAGGTGCAATGATAGTTGATAGTTTACAAATTGATGTAAGAAACTATTTAAAAAATGAATAAACATTCACCGATGTTAAATATTTATGTGCGTTTTTGTGTTTAGCTGGTGTATCCAGTGTGTTCACCCTGCACTGTGGATGTGTACAGTGATGATGAATGCTCTAGAGCTTCAAACGGTTGGGGAGAAAATGATCTGGTTGAGCCTCCTGACCCCAGGTCAGTAATATTGTCCTATCCCTCCTGTGATCAATGCAAGTAAGAAAAATTGTCTTTTTTCATATCTTTCTACCTCATTTCTTTACTTCTAGATCATTATATATTTGTCCTTTATTGTTTATTCGCTGAAAGAACACTTTTTATAGACCTCCACCTAATGACGTGTGGTCCGAACTTTTGTCTTCACAACAGTAACGAAAAGGCGTGACGTGAACTCTCCCAGGTGTTGGAAGCATTATTATACACAGCCACCAAACACCGCGTGGATCCATCTTTCGCCCTAACAACAGCAGCAACACGTCGTGGCATGGACTCTACCACGTGTTGGAAACATTATTATCCATAGCCACCTAATAACGTGTGGGCCCACCTTTCGCCCTCACTACAGCAGCAACACGGGCATTCCACCTCCAAATGAATTGTTGGAGGGCGAATTCTTCCGAAAGTTAGTGCGGAAGTGCCACTGGACAATGGGAACGGACTGATTTTGATGAAATTCGAGGACGCAAAAAGTTCCGTCCTTTTCGTCAGACGCCATCTCGTGGTATGTACTTTTCCAGTAGTTGGAAATCTTATTATACACAGCCACCTAATAGCGTGTGAGTCCACCTTTTGCCCTCATAACAGCAGCACCACGTCATGGCATGGACTCCATCAGGTGTTGGGAACATTATCGTACACAACCACCTCGTGTGTGTGTCCACCTTTCGACCTCACAACAGCAGAACCACGTCGTTGAAATGGTACCAGGTTTTGGAAAAGTTCAAAGGGGTACTGAGGCCCAGTGATTCCAAGACAGTGGATCTTAAAACGCCGAGAGTTGCCGGTGGTCGAATTCGAGCTCGAATGCGTAGTCCACTACGTCCCACAGATACTCAATTGTTTTCAAATCCGGTGAAGGAAAAGACAATTCTAGGGTTACGATCTCACTTACGTGCTCTTCCAACCAATCCTTTGCTCAACGAAAGTGGTGAGAGTGTCCCTTGTCTTGCTTAATGAAGAAATCCTGCTGTAGGAAATGGAATGCCATGAACAAGTGTAGGTGGCTGGTGAGTATTTCAACATAGCCATGTACAGGAGTGATGAGACAGGGCGTTGTGTTTTTGAAAGAAGGAATCCTGCTTTGGGAAATGGAATGCCATGAACGTGGGTAGACGGTCATCAAGAATGTCGTCATAGCCTTGTACGGGAGTGATGAGACGGGGAGTTGTCTAATTGAAAGAAGGAATCCTGCTGTGGGAAATGGAATGCCATAAACATGAGTAGGCGGATACTAAGAATGTCAGCATAGCCTTGTACGGGAGGGTCGAGACGGAGCGTTGTCTTATTGATAAAGGGGATCCTACTGTGGGAAATGGAATGCCATGAACGCGTGTAGGCGGTGGGAAAGTATGTCAGCATAGGCTTGTACGGGAGTGACGAGACGGGGCGTTGTCTTATTGAAAGAAATAATCCTGCTGTGGAAAATAGATAGCCATGAACGTGTGAGGCGGTCAGCAAGAATGTGTAGGCGTTCGGTAAGAATATCAGCATAGGCTTGTACGGCTTGTACGGGAGTGACGAGACGGGGCGTTGTCTTATTGAAAGAAGGAATCCTGTTGTGGGAAATGGAATGCCATGAACGTGTGTAGGCGGTCAACAAGAATGTCAACATAGGCTTATACGGGAGTGATGAGACGGGACATTGTCTTGTTGAAAAAGGGGATCCTACCGTGGGAAATGGATAGCCATGAACGTGTGCATAGGCTTGTACGGGAGTGATGAGATGGGACGTTGTCTTGTTGAAAAAGGGAATCCTGCTGTTGGTAATGGGTAGCCATGAACGTGTTTAGGCGGTCAGCAAGAATGTCACCATAGCCTTGTGCGGGAGTGATGAGACGGGGCGTTGTCTTATTGAGAAAAGGAATCCTGCTGTGGGAAATGGAATGCCATGAACGGGTGTAGGTGGTCGGTGAGTATTTTACCATAGTCTTGCGTGATGGTGGTGGTCTCAACTTTCAACAGGTAAAAGGGGCCTCGTGGTGCCCCACGTAAACACGTACCTGGCCGCCCCGGTGGCGCAGTGGTCTAAGCGATGGCCACTGATCATTCGTCCAAAAGGGGTCCGGGTTCGAATCTCGGTCAGGTATGGATGTTGTGTTCTTCTTACGGCACTGGATCTCTCCCTTCCCTGGAACCAGTGGCCCTAAATTAGGGACGGGCAACTGCTTATAGCCCATTGAGTTGTTCACGGTGGTCGTTAAACCTCCAAACAAACAACAACAAAAAAAACACGTACCATAACAATAATGTCTCCACCGGCATGTAAAAACCCCGCCTTCACAGTTGGGTCTATGGCCTCTTGTGGTGTACACAACACACGCACCCTCTCGTAGGCATGTTGCAGCTTCAAATTCGATTCGTCGGATCAAGCTACCCGTTTCCAGTAGTCAACTGGGGATGCTCCTTCGCCTACGTATCGATGTTTCTTATCGATGTTTCTTATCGATGTTCCTTCGTCCTTATATCCAGATGATGTACCGTTAACGTAAGTACTCAATGTCGGCGTCGGCTGCCATAGGCCAGTGGTGCCGTCGAAAGTCGAATGTTTTTTTTTTTTTTTTTTGCGCAAAATATGCGCTCCTTCATTGTATGTTACAATACGGGAGAAATAGTGCTCGCCTCGAACATGGACGATCTGTTTACTGCCCGATTTCCGCCGGCAGCCGTCCGTTTCGATGTATTAATGGGTTACACGTTCAAATCCCAGTTGAGGAGATTAATTATTTCACCTTCCTCGCAGCGACTATCTTCCCACTGTCGAATTCGCTGAAGTCGCCATATTTACGCGTCATCACAGTCGCAATTACGCTATAAAGCAGGTTGGTATGTGATATATTCATAGCCCGCAGAGGGTTTCGGGTGTGTCGGGGTAGGGCGGGTTTTTTGATAGGTGTAGTATGTATAAAAAATTGTGCTTTCGGTGTATTTTTCCTTCCATTTTTTATCACATCCTTTTTCTTTTCATCATCAGTTTATTACCTTATTTTATGATTTTCACTGTTAATTTTATAGTGAAGAGAAGTACATTTACATTCGACATTTTTTGTTTTAAGAAAGTAGTACATTCAAGCATGTATAATATTTTCGGCACGGAAGTGCTTTATTTCACTCTTTTCTATGTAGCCATCTCTCATCCCTATGCCGAAGATAATGCGCTTGTATGCCTGCTATATGTACTTGAGAAGAACCATTCTTTAAAAATTTATGTGATGACATAATGCACTTATTTATAAAATTTTGTGTGCCCCTTGACAAAGCAAAGCTATGAAAGCAGCGACGCTGACGTTCTCAGCGCTACATACACCGATCAGCCGAAATAATAAAAACACTGACCAAATATGATGTAGGTCCACTTCTCGCAGCCAGAGAGCTCTCACCTGATGAGTCATAAATTCAACGAGATGTTGGTAGGTATCTTTGGGTATTTGGTACTGTGACTGCAACAGAAGATCCCGCAATTCCTGTAAATTACGTGGTTGGGGTGATGCTGCTCGTACCCGTTTCTCCAACTCAAACCACAAATGCTCGATAGGATTCGTACCCGGCGAATTTGGAGCCATCGCAATAAATGGAATTCCTGTTCATGTTCTTGGAACCATTCCTGAACCTTCTTCGCAGTGTGGCATGGAGCATTCATTGTCTTGTTGAAAGACGCCATGTTCGCCAGGAAATACAGTCGCCATGAAGGTGTGTACTTAGTCAGCCACAATATTCAAGTACGTGACAGCTGTCGGAGTTCTCTCTTCAATGATAATGGGTCCAAGTGTTTCCCAAGAAAATATTGCCCAGACCATCACACTCCTTCCAGCCGCCTGGATCCGTTCCACAGTGCATACATGTGAGAAGATTTCCTTCGGTGAACGTCGTTTTAATATTTGAAAACTCGATAGGATAAATGTTCGATAGGATTCATGTCCAGCGAATTTGGGAGCCACAGCAATAAATTAAATTCCGTTGAAGGGAAATAATAAGGTTCTTGGAACCATTCCTATACCTTCTTTGTAGTGTGGAATGGAGCACTGTCTTTTTGAAAGGTGTTATCTCCACTAGGGAATACAGTAACCATAAAAGGGTGTACTTGGTCAGCCACAATGTTCAGGTATGTGACAGCCATCCCAATCCTTCCAGCTGTCTGGATCCGTTCCAAATTGCATCCATTCCTATACCTTCTTTGTAGTGTGGAATGGAGCATTGTCTTGTTGAAAGGTGTTATCTCCACTAGGGACTACAGTCATCGTAAAGGAGTGTACTTGGTCAGCCACAATGTTCAGGCATGTGACAGCTGTCAGAGTTCTCTCTACAGGGATAATGGGCCCAAGTGTTCCCCAAGAAAATATTGCCCAGACCATCACAATCCTTCCAGCCGCCTGGATCCGTTCCACAGTGCATCCAGGTGAGAAGACTTTCTTCGGTAAACGTCGTTTTAATATTTGAAAACACAAGGGCCTTAATGGGCCAAAGGGTGCCATTTTTTAAAACAATTTTTAGGTTGGTTAGAGTTTATTGGCGCAAGGGCATTAATGTACCAATGGGTGTCATTTTTTAAAACAATTTTTAGGTTGGTTGATGTTTATTGGCGCAAGGGCGTTAATGGACCAAAGGGTGCCATTTTTTAAAGCAATTTTTAGGTTGGTTGGAGTTTATTGGCTCAAGGGCCTTAATGGGCCAAAGGGTGCCATTTTTTAAAACTATTTTTTTTAGGTTGGTTGGAGTTTATTGGCGCAAGGGGCCAAAGGGTGCCTTTTTTAAAAAGTATTTTTTAAGTTGATTGGAGTTTATTGGCGCAAGTGGCCAAAGGGTGCCTTTTTTAAAAACTATTTTTTAGGTTGGTTGGAGTTTATTGGCGCAAGTGGCCAAAGGGTGCCTTTTTTAAAAAGTATTTTTTAAGTTGGTTGGAGTTTATTGGCGCAAGGGGCCAAAGGGTGCCTTTTTTAAAAAGTATTTTTTAAGTTGATTGGAGTTTATTGGCGCAAGTGGCCAAAGGGTGCCTTTTTTAAAAACTATTTTTTAGGTTGGTTGGAGTTTATTGGCGCAAGTGGCCAAAGGGTGCCTTTTTTAAAAAGTATTTTTTAAGTTGATTGGAGTTTATTGGCGCAAGTGGCCAAAGGGTGCCTTTTTTAAAAACTATTTTTTAGGTTGGTTGGAGTTTATTGGCGCAAGTGGCCAAAGGGTGCCTTTTTTAAAAAGTATTTTTTAAGTTGATTGGAGTTTATTGGCGCAAGTGGCCAAAGGGTGCCTTTTTTAAAAACTATTTTTTAAGTTGATTGCAGTTTATTGGCGCAAGTGGCCAAAGGGTGCCTTTTTTAAAAAGTATTTTTTAAGTTGGTTGGAGTTTATTGGCGCAAGGGGCCAAAGGGTGCCATTTTTTAAAACTAATTTTTAGGTTGGTTGAAGTTTATTGGCGCAAGGGCCTTAATGGGCCAAAGGGGGCTATTTTTTAAAACTATTTTTGTATGTTGGTTGGAATTTATTGGCACAAGGGCCTTAATGGGCCAAAGGGTGCCATTTTTTAAAACTATTTTTTAGGTTTCTTTTTTTTTAATTCTGTTCTGTATGCAAACATCACCGAATGTTCATACTGAAGAGATGGCCGACTCAGCGGTCTGAGACGGTGGGTGGTAGGATTTTCCGATGGCGCTGGATCTGTCCCTTCCCTTGAGCCGGTGACCCGTAAATTAAGGAAGAGCTACTTTTTTATAGTGTGGGGAAGCACACATTTTGCCGGTGGTGGGTCTCGAAAAAAGCATCCTTCTGCTCCGGAGCCAAATCTTTTCCCAATTAAGCTGCATCGACAAGTGCTTATCACTGCTACTTGCCGTCTTGGCATGTGCGGCACCTCTGTAGTACGTCACATAGAAAAAGAACTAGGACGGAAGCTTAGGTTTCCGGATCAGCCGACAAACCAGTTTTGATGTAGACTTCACTGTAGAGGAAGGAATTCTCATTAATTCCAGATGATGTGTGAAACGAACATCACACATTTTTCGAAGAACGCAGCGGCCAGGAGATTCACTTTACGTTCGGACGCACTATCAATATATATATATATATATATATATATTTTTTATTTCGTTCTTTATTTTTGATGCACTGCAGAGGTGAGGCGCGTGCCGGGACGGCAAATCGGCGGCGATACATTCCGTCGGTGTAGTTTAGTCAGTTAGGACACCTGGCTCCTTAGCAAGTAGGCGCGAGTACGATCCCGTTGCTGTAAAATTTCTGAATAAAAAAAATACACACGGCGCCGTGGATTATTGGCACCGTATCGTAAACCGAACGCACTCGGCTAGTTATCGAGAGATCTGGGGTTCGATCCGAGCGGTGTCGAAATACAGTTTTTCGGTTGCTATGTGTTAATTAAAGAAAAACGTTAAAAGAGCGATGCCTTTGTCTATTTACATTGTCTTCACGTATTTCACTTTCACCGTAAAATTTCTGAATTTCACATTGGCTCCCGATTGTGGAAAATGGATCCACTGGACGTTGGGTTCTTCGAAAAATGTGGGATGTTTGTTGCCCACGTTGTCTAGAATTGGTGGAAATTCCTTCTTCGGTTCAAAAAAAAAATAATTAAGATAGAGATGATGTGATTTACTGCAGAGGTGAGGTGCATGTTGGGACGACAAATCTTCAGTATATATATTCCGTCGGTGTAGTTTAGTCGGTTAGAACATCTGGCTCCGGAGCAAGGAGGCTCATTTCAATCTCCGTCACCGACAAATTTGTGAATTTCACATATTACGCTATCAATATACACTACATTGACAAACGTCACCAGATACCCGTTCAAAGCAAATGAACGAATCCGCTGCGTTGTTAAGATGCGTGGTACAGCTGCAAACGGTATAAAAACAAGCCTGCAGCTGGCAGCGATCGTATCGCACTGTGAGGCTGAGTGAAAATGTCGCGGCCGGAGAGAACTGACTTTGAGAAAGGAAAGACTGTCGGGTATTATATTAGTGGGTTGTCCGTAAGAGAAACCGAAAGGAGATTAAACATACCCAAGTCAACTGTTTTGGATGTACTGAATAAGTGGAAGACACATGGCGTGCCTGAAATTGCAAAACGTACCGGCAGACCTTAGAAAATCAGTGATAAAGGACGTCGAAGCCTCAGGAGAGTCGTTACAGCTAATCGACGGAGTACTACTGCACATGACCTCAGTGTACAGGTGAGTAAAAATGCTGGAACCTCGGTATATACACGTACCATTCGCAGAGAATTTCATTCCATTGGTTACCTTGGTCGTGCGGTTGCTCGTAAGCCTTTCATCTCCACTCGGAATGCTACTCGTCGTTTAGCATGGGGTAAAGCACATTCATCGTGGACCGTAGATCAATGGAAACGGATCCTATGGACTGATGAATCCAGATATACGATCCATCAATCTCACGGCCGTGTGTGGGTATAAGGACAGCCGGGGCAACGCTATTTACCACAGTGTTCTGTTTCTACGGTCAAGTTTGGAACTGGCAGTGTACTCGTGTGGGGGTGTTTTTCGTGGTATGGTCCCGGCCCATTGGTTATCGTGGACAAACCTGTTAATCGGCACGTCTACCTCGATATTCTGGACAATTAAGCCCTACTAACTCTGTGGCAATACTATGGAACCGAGCCTTGTTGGTACCAGCAGGATAATGAATGCACCGAGCCATAAAGCAAGGACTGTTGCGGCGTGGTTTGACAATAATTCCGTATCGTGTGTAGACTGGCCAGAACCGAATCCTGATCTTAATCCCATAGAGCACTTATGGGATGAATTAGTGCGCCGTATAAGAACTTTGGAACCAAGGCCTACTACTAAGCAACAGTTAGCGGCAGCATTATGTAGTGAATGGAAGCGCATACCTCACGCTGTGTTCTAAAACCTTGTCGAAAACATGTCTCTAAGGGTCAGTTTTCACATAGTATTTATTAAAAGAAAGATACAGGAGATGTGCTTGAATAAATCATCTCAAATGATGTATGACAAAAAAAAAATATTTACAGATGCTTGTAGCTTACGCTACTGCTTATTTACACGGTTTTGTACATTGATGATAGTAAAAAAACAGTTAATTACACTCGAGAGTCTGGTGAGGCAACAAAAGTCTCTGACAAATCAAAGAATAGGAACAATTCAGCTTGAAGAGCGTTATACAATATTAATTTTGCACAGTATTGAAGCAAGGAATAATACAGAATTCGAGCTTGCAGAAATAGATTCAAAAGACAGGTGATGAGAAATTAACAGAATGTGCAGCTTGCGCTACGTTAATTACAGGATTCGGTGCAACGTTTGCATGACAACAGTTAAGTGCAGTAGAAATCTGGCGAGGCGACATGAATCTCTGGTAATACATAGAGTAAAATCAATCCAGAATGATGAGCACTATAGAGTATAAATTTTACACAATATTGATGAAAAAAAAGTTCTGACCGAAAGGTAATACATTGTGGGTGACCTGGAAAACCAGGAGGTTGCAGGTGATCAAGGAAACAAACATGAAATCAAAAGTTCGAAAGACAGGTGATGAAAAATTTACAGATGAATGTGGCTCGCGGTACTACATGTTACATACAACGGTGATATGAAAAATAGTTATATACAATAATTTTCCTGAGAATACAAAAGAAAAAATAATCTCTGAAAATACAGAGAGAAGACACAACTCAACACAGTGAGTATTGGAGAACACAAATTTACACAGTTGATAAGTAAAATTACACAGTTGAATCAGGAATTGAAGATAAGCATATACTGTAAAAACGACAACGTTTACAGATGTCTGTGGTTCGTGATACGACCTATTTACATGATTCTATACAATGAGAAGTTACAATTTATATATATTGGTTTGTCAGAGGTGGTGGAAGTACAGTTTGTTTCCTGCAGAAGTAATATATCAGCATTCAGCGGAGCAAGATCCTCTCGTACCAGCGCATTCGCAAGCAAAACCACGACAATTAAGTGACACCACCTTGAATGTCTAGGTTAGTTGTGGGATGCAGTAGGAATTGACTGGCTGTAGTGATGGAGTGGAGTCGACGGAGAAAACAAGCACTCCACGGGACCTCGTCCGCAGTGCGCCGAAGAGTGTTTTCAAGTAAGTGTAATTGAACCAGCACTTGTGGAAGAGCTGCTTCATACTGCTAAATGGAAGTGCGTGCCGAGGAAGGGCTAGAGGACCCTAAAAGGCAATCCAGCACGTCCTCGTATGGCAGAGACTCAGCAGGGAAAGCATTTTCAGCAAGAAAAGTTGTGAATTCATCTAGTGAGGGAAAGGCACCCTCACATGCTGTCTCAGAGGAAGTGTGTAGAGGCGACCTGGAGAACGGTCGTCGAGAGCTGACGGAGCTAGTGGATGAGCGAGTAGAAGAGCGAGATGATCTTCGGGACGCCAGAGTCTTTGACTTCTTCGTCTTGGGGTGAGTAGCACCACTGCGTTTTCCAGCAACCACAAAAGCTTCATGATCGTCTGGAGAGTCTGAACCCGAAGCGTTACCTGTGACTCGTGTCATGGAGCCAACGTTAAAAGCTGAGGAGTGGTCAACATGTACATCCATCAGCAGTGGTTGTAAAAGTACTAGGGGGAGTCGATTTTGGAAGCGTGGGAAAATTCTTAGGATCAGCAGGAGGTGGAGGCATCAAAGTCGTTTGTTGACCAATGGCAGTAAGCTGACTTTTTGAAGATCTTGATTCCGCGACTTTCCTCGAATAGGAAGAAGTCTGTGAAGCGTTGGTGGACAAAGTAGAAGAATATGTAGTGTGTGGAGCTGTTTGCAGGGAGGCACGTGGGCACTGAGCCCTTATGTGACTTTCGCTCTGACAGATAGTGCAATACTGTGAAGTGATTATCTCAACTCTTCGGCGTTGCTGTCCACAGCGGATGTGCAAAACATTCGGAACCGCTTTCAGCTGAGCAACAGATGAAAAGAGGACTCGAGCAGTGCGGCGAAAACCTCGAATCGATTTGTCTTCAGGGTCACTGGGAGTCGCAGAGAGAGTTGTTATGGAGCCAACAACTCTGCCGTACCTGCTGAGCAAGGTGCAGAGTGCAGCGTCGGATACTTCTGGTGGTACGGGGTAGAAGGTCACCTGCACCGGGCGGTGCGCAACCGGTTGTGCTAACAGACGCACGTCATTGATGGTTAGACCTTCCGTAAGGACCTGGTCAGCATGCGCTTTATCCTTAAAATAGACCAAGACAGATCTGGGTTTTCGAGCTACAAAGTCTATTGCATCCTTTGGTAAGATAGTTTTGAGGGCTCGGCTATATTGCCACAGCTTAGTGTCGGGAAGCGCATCAAAATAGACGCCCCGTTCCATAGTGGAGGAAAAAAGGTGACCAGCTCGGGAATCCTCTGGTATGTCAATTGTAGCAGTAGAACCGACGACAGTGACATAGGATTAAGGAAAAGGCATAGCAGATGAAACTGGGGGTGTGAGGACCCCAGAAGTTGCAGAAGCATAGGACGCTTGGGCAGACATGGGTCGAGAATTCGATGAAGCGGCCCCTAGCAGTGAGGGCGGATCAGAAAGTTGATGAGAAGTAGAAGCTGTGAGCTCAGTATTGCTGGTAACGGATACGTCATAATCTGCTGAGATGTAGATAGGAGACTTGGCACCACCGCACTTGGTGGGAGTTATAGCTGGAGAAGAAGAGGTGTCCATGACGTCGCAATGACGCTCGGGAGCCACCTCATTAAGCTGAGCAGGAGCTACCGCGGTAGAAGAAGAAGAGGAAGCTGGCTGATCTGCCAAGATAAGGATGTGGGCGTCACCCTTGTCTGCCTCCGCCATCGAAGCAATGGCGAGATTTAACGAAAAAAGACCAGCTTGGTTGAAAAAATAAAACAGTGAATAATGAGAAAATATGGCACTCACCAACCTGGGAGATACACGAACGTAAAGTGTAGAACTTCAACTTGAAGATACACGCAACCACAGAAACTAAAGCACTCAATAAACACCTTATAGCAACGAAAATCGCGGAGCTCAAAACCCAACCACTTCGAGCTTCGAAGGGTCAGTGCATGCATTAAGCCCAAATGTGGACCGACACCGTGCTAATGTATGTCAATAAATGCTATGTTGTATTTCTCTTCTAGGTGTCCGGTGACTTTTCTTCTCAATGTAGTGTATCTTAATGCCGTTGATAATTGACTTTTATTTGTGTATATTTAATTTACTTTTATTTGTGCATCCTCTGGGTCTCGCAGCTGTAGCCTAGCTAGCCTCGAATATACGTCACTGGTGTAAACGAATTATTTCACCACTGACGTTAAACATTTGTGAAAGTTCTTGACATGTTGAAGCAGAGTTATTGCCGACAGCTGCACGCAATTCTTCATTATCAAAAATGGACGGTCTTGCTGAGCGTGGTGCATCTTCAAGTGATTCATAACCAAAAACAAATTTCTTAAACCATTTCTGCTCAGTACGTTCTGCTACCGCATCTTTTCGAAATGCCATACATATTTTACAGGACGCTTCTGAAGCCTTCGAACAGAGTTTAAATTCGTAAAGCAAACGAGACCGCATCACATGCCAGGTTCAACTGACCTTTTAAAAGGGTTCAAAGTCACAGAAAAAGCGTACTCAGCAAGTTAAGAGCGCAACCATTGACTGACGCGTATCTATGCCTTATGACGCACATGAAATATCAAAGGAGAACAATAGCAACTATAACCTCAACCTACAACGTAGAACTACGTGAACTTTCACTATTTCATGGCACTGTCTCATTACTTCTATGCCCTTAAAATATTGAGCGAAGGACAGTAGTCCTACGTTGTAGGTTGCGGCATAGTTGCTACTTTGCCCCTTTGATTTTTTTTTTCAGATACAAAATTTTTAAGAAATAAAACGAAAGAAACGTTTTACTTTATTAACTTAAAAGCACCTTACACTACACTGCTGGCCACCCAAAATGCAACACCAAGAAAGACACGAGATAGCGAAGCCAGATTTACTGGACACGTAACAACAGATACAAAGATGAAACGATTGAGCTTACAAGCCCGTGCGACTTGCGGAACACGCAGACATCAATAGTTCGTGTGGCCCCCATGGCTGGCAATAACGGCCGCCACACGCCGCTGCATCGAACGAAAGAGGCTTTGGATGTGGGCTTGGGGTATGTCGGTCCAGGCTGCTTCCACACGTTGCCACAGTTCAGCAGGCGTAGCCGCGGGTGGTGCTTGCCGGGCCACTCGGTTGCCGATCAGCGACCAGACGTGTTCGATGGGCGACATATCGGGAGAACAGGCGGGCCACGGCAGCAGTGGCACCTGGTGGGCCGTGAAGAATCGTTGCACGATGCGTGCCACGTGCGGGAGCGCATTGTCCTGTTGAAACGTGGCCGCTGACAGGTCCTGCAGGTAAGGGAGGACTACAGGCTCCAAAACGTCGGAGATGTAGCTGTGGCTGTTGAGTGTACCGACGATGCGTACCAGAGGGGTGCGGGTGTCATATCCAATTGCGCTCCAAACCATAACGCCATGCGACGGACCGGTATGCAGGCGTCATACAGTCTCTCGCCGCGGTACCGCCACACGCGGATCCGACCGTCGTGATGTTGCAGGCAGAAGCGGAATTCGTCGCAGAAGACAATGTCGTGCCATTCCGTAGACCAGGTGCGGCGTTCAATGGCCCACTGCCGCCGCATTCACCGGTGGTGTGACGTCAATGGTAATCGGAGCAATGGACGCCGTGCGACAAGTCCCCGCTCCTGCAGGTCATGTCGAACGGTACGTGCTGACACAGGTTGTTACGCAACACACCCTAATTCCTGCGCTAACGTTCGTGATGTGGTGGTGCGAGCCGTCAATGCCCGCCATACAACATGCCGGTCCTCTCGTTCGGTGGTGCGCCGCGGCTGCGGCAATCGCTCACGTCGGTCCGTCCGTACCTCCTGCACCCACCGAATAAATACTCGCCTCACTGTGGCTGGATGTTGTCCCACACGGGCGCCGATGACTCGGTACGATAAACCGCTGTCGCGATAAGCCACTATTCGTCCTCTGCGGAACTCCGAAACGTGCTGGAATGACTGCCGTATTCTGCGACGAGGCATCAGGAAGCTTCCCACGCACAGGTCCGGCAGCACAACACACTTCCACTACTTACACCCCGCCTTCTGTGCACCCTTCCTATAGTGTTTCTCGGTGGCGTGCCGGGCGCACATGATTTGCATATGCCCTGCAATGCTATTCGTTTGCATGTCCTCTCGCGGGCGACGCATGCTGCGAATTTCAGGCCAATCGGATGCTTCCTTCTTGGTGTCGCATTTTGGGTGGCCAGCAGTGTACGAATGTGACACTTTTTTTACGATGTAAAATTTCGCCGCTAGAGGTCGTAAATGCAGATGATATCGAATTCAAAATGCATTTGCTTCTAAACATCCGATTGAGAAAATTATTTTACCTTTCGATTCCAGTATTTTAGGTATAGTCACTTTTTCAAGTTACGCATAGATTTTCCGCTAGGGGGCGTAAAAGTAATTCGTGTTTTTCTCGATATCTCTACATCTAAAACTCCGATTTTAAAAATGTTTTCTTCAACGGATACAGCTCCTGATGGGAAATGTTTTGCATATAATTTCAAATTTTTTGATAAGCACTGGTTTCGCCACCTGAGGCGTAAGTGTTAATTTCTGCTTCTGATGTATTTGCCACAAAATCTGAGCATCTAAAGTCTCAACTGAAAAAATCTTTCGTGGACTGATGCCACTCATATCGATATACCTTTACGGACTATTTTCTTTTTAAAATATTGCATGGTTTCTCCACCAGGGGACGTAGATTTATATCTGATTTTTGTCAATATCTCTGCGTCTAATTTGAAAAATTAGTTTTTTATTGGATAGAGTTTCTGGTGCGACATGTTTTTCACATAATCTCAAAATTTTCAAGTAATTCATAGACATTTCCCTAGGGGGCTTTATGGTAAATTGCGTTTCCCCCGATATCTCTGCTTCTAAAATTCCGTTTTGAAAAATTCTTTCTGTACCGGATACAGCTCCTGATGGAAAGTTTTTTGCGTATAATTTCTATTTTTTGATAAAAAATAGTTTGCCCACCAGGAAGCGTTGATGTATATTTTATTTTTGTCGAAATTTCTACTTCTAAGAGTCCGATTTGAAAAAATTCTTTCTTTGTTACATAGCGTTTCCGGTGCGAAATGTTTTTCATATAATTTCAAAATTTTCAAGAAACTCGTACACTTTTCGCTAAGGGCGTTGATGTAAATTGCGTTTTCCGCTGTAATTCTGCTTCAAAAACTCAGATTTGAAAAAATTCCTCCTGTATCGCATACAGCTCCTGCTGATGGGAAATGTTATTCTTATAATTTATAATATTTTGTAAAGAATGATTTGCCCACAAGGGGGCATAAGTATTAATTTCTGTTTCTGGTGTATTTGCAGCAAAATATGGGATTCTGAAAACTCGATTGAAAACATTGTTTCCTGGACCGATACCACTCACATAGAAAAACATTTTGAAAACACTTTCTTCTTAAAATAATGCATGTTTTTCCCGCCAGGGGAAGTAGATGCATGTCTTATATTTGTCGATATCTCTGCTGCTAAGAGTCCGATTTGAGAAATTATTTCTTTGTTGGAGAGTGTTTCCGCTGCGAAATGTTTCTGATATAATTTCAAATTTTTCTTAACCCACAAGTCTGCAACCACAGAGCGTAAGACTACGATTCCGTTTGCAGTAATATCTGCGGGATTAAAAACCCGATTGAAGAACTTCTTTCTTCTGTCAGATACTATTGTTTTCCATACTGGTTCCATTGACTTTGAGTAGCTTTGATAGATTTAATTCGCGTCAGAACGAATTCAAAAGACGCGCTCATTATGTCCGAAAATTCGGTCTCATCTTTCTTGTTAATTCTTTTCACTACAGGCTACAAAGGAATTCTTGTAATCCCTACCTCTTCCTGTGGAGAACACATACAGTGATCTGACTAGTTACGCCATTAGTGTAAGATACAAGTGTTGGAAGAATGTCTTCTTTAACTTTTTCTAGTTGTGGGTACATTGTCTTAATTGCTTTTCAAAATTTAGCATTTTTGCTTACGAGAATAGTACTGTATTTGAACAATTTCTATAAAAGAAAATGTCCTTTCTTTACCTAAATCACATTTTAACATCATGATAGAAAGACACAGCACCTAACCCCCTCCCTAACTCCCTTCCTTTGAGTCAGCAACTTTGCCTTGCACTCGTCTCCTACAAAAATAGTCGTCAGCCACTTCCTGCTGAATCACTGTACCGAGAAAGGTTTAAGACCGCTAGTGTAGCTTTTCTTTTGATTCTTTGCAGGTTTAACGATCACCATGAGCAGCATCTAAACGGGCTATAAGTAGTCTCCCGTCCCTAATATAGGGCCTCGGGTTCCAGGGAAAGGAGAGAGCCTGTTACTTATGGCAAATACAACATTCATGCCACACCGAGGTTCAAACTCAGACCCATCTCGGACGAATAGTCGAAAACCAGGGCTTAGAACACTACGCAGGGACGTCGGCAAGAGGCTGCGAGCCTGACATTTGTCTTGCCCACCGAGTTCAAAATGTGTCATTTTTTCAATATACACTAACGGAAAAAAATCCCAACACCAAGAAGGGGTTGTGTTAGATAAACGACAGTTGGTAGGCGGTGAGAGTACATCTGTAAGATGACGTCTATGCAAATTTCGCGCTCGGCGCATACGTGTGGCGCTAGTAGCGCCCCTCGGAACATGCAAAGCAGGTTTGCTGTAAATACGCGCTGTAACGTTCGTGAGAGTTAGTTATCGTTGAGATTCGACGTAGTGTGTTGATGTTAGTCAAGAACGCCTTTAAGAAGACGAAGAAGCCATTATAAACAGCTCACGGAGTTTGAACGAGGTCGTGTAATAGGGCTACGAGAAGGTGGATTTCCGTTCCGCAATATTGCAGAACGACTTGGCAGGAATGTAGCCACTGTGCATGATTGTTGGCAGCTGTGGTCAACGGAAGGTACTGCCTCAAGAAGACCGGGTTCCAGCCGGCCACGTGGCACTACTGAGAGGGAAGTCCGCCGTGTATGGCGTATGGCCGTGGCGCATCGTACCGCGTCTGCGGCAGCAATTCGAGCTGCAGTTGCCACCTCAGTGACACAACGAACTGTTACAAATCGGTTACTTGAAGGACAGCTCCGAGCCAGACGCCCTGTAGCTTGCATTCCACTTACTCCAAACTACTGCCGTTTGCGACGTCAGTGGTGTCAAGCTAGAGCTCATTGGAGGACGGAGTGGAGATCTGTTGTGTTTTCTGATGAAAGCCGGTTCTGCCTGGGTGCCAGTGATGGCCGTGTGTTGTTTAGAAGGAGGCCAGGTGAGAGCCTGCAACCAACCTGTCTGCGGCCGAGACACACTGGACCTACACCTAGAGTTATGGTCTGGGGAGCAATTTCCTATGACAGCAGGAGCACTCTCGTGGTTATCCCACGCACCCTGACGGCACAGTTGTACCTCCGTCTGGTGATTCAACCTGTTGTGCTGCCATTCATGAACAGCATTCCAGGGGTGTTTTCCAACAGGATAACGCTCGCCCGCATACCGCTGTTGTAACCCAACATGCTCTACAGAGTGTTGACATTTTGCCGTGGCCTGCTAGATCACCAGATCTTTCACCAATCGAACACGTATGGGACATCATTTGACGACAACTCCAGCGTCACCCCCAACCAGCATTAACCGTCCCTGTATTGACCGATCAAGTGCAACAGGCATGGAACTCCATCCCACAAACTGACATCCAGCTCCTGTACGCCACAATGCATGAACGTTTGCGTGCTTGCATTCAACATTCTGGCGGTTACACCGGTTATTAATGTACCAGCATTTCATATTTAAAATGGCTCTTCTCGCGCTTACATTAAGCTGTGATCATGAAACCTTAATCGATTAAATATGTTTCCTATACAAATGTATTGCCGCCATTTCATTCCTCTACAACTATTTTTTCGTGGTGTTGGGATTTTTTTCCCGTCAGTGTATTTAGCTTTAAAATATAATCTGAACTTTGCCAAGTAATAAAAAGTCTTGTGTTTTATTTCATGTAGCTCTCCGTATTTCCCCCTAGGAAGTGCGTTGCTTACGTCTCCAAAAAAGGTTATCAAAACAGCACAGGGCCATGAAAACTCAATTGTTCTCCACTCTTCCCATTCCTTAGTTTAAGCCTCTTTTTCATTCTTGTATGGCCATGGGGGGGGGCGGCTAATGAGGACGGTGGATAGGAATTAATTAAGGGGGTCACTACTAATTGCTCTGCTGTTTGTTTTCTTTACAAAATAGGGGATCTCAGCCCGGAATGTGGAGTCTAAAACCACACCAGAGCTCTTAAGACTGCCCAGGGACAGTGAAAGTGCAGGAAGTGGCCGCAGACTTGTTAGTAGGAGCGAAGAGGAAGGCAAAGTCGCTGGCTTGAAGGAAAGAAGTTAAGGAGTCACGCGTAACAGGGGTCCCTCCTGTTTGTTTTCTTTACAAAGTAGGAGATCTCAGCGCCGAGTGTGTCGAGTGTAAAGCCACACCAGAGCTCTTAAGACTTCCCCGGGACAGTGAAAGTGCAGGAAGTGCCCGAAGACTTGTTTGTAGGAGAGGAGTGGAAGGCAAAGTCGCTGGCTTGAAGGAATAAAGTTAAGGAGTCACACGTACCAGGGGTCCCTGCTGTTTGTTTTCTTTACAAAGTAGGAGATCTCAGTGCCGAATGTGTCGAGTCTAAAGCCACACCAGAGCTCTTAAGACTGCCCCGGGACAGTGAAAGTGCAGGAAGTGGCCGCAGACTTGTTAGTAGGAGAGAAGTGGAAGGCAAAGTCGCTGGCTTGAAGGAAAGAAGTTAAGGAGTCGCGCGTAACAGGGGTCCCTGCTGTTTGTTTTCTTTACAAAGTAGGAGATCTCAGCGCCGAATGTGTCGAGTCTAAAGCCACACCAGAGCTCTTAAGACTGCCCAGGGACAGTGAAAGTGCAGGAAGTGGCCGCAGACTTGTTAGTAGGAGCGAAGAGGAAGGCAAAGTCGCCGGCTTGAAAGAAAGAAGTTAAGGAGTCACGCGTAACAGGGGTCCCTGCTGTTTGTTTTCTTTACAAAGTAGGAGATCTCAGCGCCGAATGTGTCGAGTGTAAAGCCACACCAGAGCTCTTAAGACTTTCCCGGGACAGTGAAAGTGCAGGAAGTGCCCGAAGACTTGTTTGTAGGAGAGGAGTGGAAGGCAAAGTCGCTGGCTTGAAGGAATAAAGTTAAGGAGTCACACGTACCAGGGGTCCCTGCTGTTTGTTTTCTTTACAAAGTAGGAGATCTCAGTGCCGAATGTGTCGAGTCTAAAGCCACACCAGAGCTCTTAAGACTGCCCCGGGACAGTGAAAGTGCAGGAAGTGGCCGCAGACTTGTTTGTATGAGAGGAGTGGAAGGCAAAGTCGCACGCTTGAAGGAATGAAGTTAAGGATCCACACGTACCAGGGGTCCCTGCTGTTTGTTTTCTTTACAAAGTAGGAGATCTCAGCGCCGAATGTGTCGAGTCTAAAGCCACGCCAGAGCTCTTAAGACTGCCCAGGGACAGTGAAAGTGCAGGAAGTGCCCGAAGACTTGTTTGTAGGAGCGAAGAGGAAGGCAAAGTCGCTGGCTTGAAGGAATAAAGTTAAGGAGTCACACGTACCAGGGGTCCCTGCTGTTTGTTTTCTTTACAAAGTAGGAGATCTCAGCGCCGAATGTGTCGAGTGTAAAGCCACACCAGAGCTCTTAAGACTTCCCCGGGACAGTGAAAGTGCAGGAAGTGGCCGAAGACTTGTTTGTAGGAAAGGAGTGGAAGGCAAAGTCGCTGGATTGAAGGAAAGAAGTTAAGGAGTCACGCGTAACAGGGGTCCCTGCTGTTTGTTTTCTTTACAAAGTAGGAGATCTCAGCGCCGAATGTGTCGAGTCTAAAGCCACACCAGAGCTCTTAAGACTGCCCCGGGACAGTGAAAGTGCAGGAAGTGGCCGAAGACTTGTTTGTAGGAAAGGAGTGGAAGGCAAAGTCGCTGGCTTGAAGGAAAGAAGTTAAGGAGTCACGCGTAACAGGGGTCCCTGCTGTTTGTTTTCTTTACAAAGTAGGAGATCTCAGCGCCGAATGTGTCGAGTCTAAAGCCACACCAGAGCTCTTAAGACTGCCCCGGGACAGTGAAAGTGCAGGAAGTGGCCGCAGACTTGTTTGTAGGAAAGGAGTGGAAGGCAAAGTCGCTGGCTTGAAGGAAAGAAGTTAAGGAGTCACGCGTAACAGGGGTCCGTGCTGTTTGTTTTCTTTACAAAGTAGGAGATCTCAGCGCCGAATGTGTCGAGTCTAAAGCCACACCAGAGCTCTTAAGACTGCCCCGGGACAGTGAAAGTGCAGGAAGTGCCCGAAGACTTGTTTGTAGGAGAAGAGTGGAAGGCAAAGTCGCTGGCGTGAAGGAATAAAGTTAAGAAGTCACACGTACCAGGGGTCCCTGCTGTTTGTTTTCTTTACAAAGTAGGAGATCTCAGCGCCGAATGTGTCGAGTATAAGGCCACACCAGAGCTCTTAAGACTGCCCCGGGACAGTGAAAGTGCAGGAAGTGCCCGAAGACTTGTTTGAAGGAGAAGAGTGGAAGGCAAAGTCGCTGGCGTGAAGGAATAAAGTTAAGAAGTCACACGTACCAGGGGTCCCTGCTGTTTGTTTTCTTTATAAAGTAGGAGATCTCAGCGCCGAATGTGTCGAGTATAAGGCCACACCAGAGCTCTTAAGACTGCCCCGGGACAGTGAAAGTGCAGGAAGTGGCCGAAGACTTGTTTGTAGGATAGGAGTGGAAGGCAAAGTCTCTCGCTTAAAGGAATGCAGTCAAATAGTGATTTGATATAGTGTATCCATGGCACAACGTTAAAATTTGATTTAGCTAAACAAAAACGACATTTTTGTTTAAATAGTTCAAGTACCGTGCTATTTTCTTTTTTCGTAAGCAAAAATGCAAAATTTTGAAATGCAATTTAAGATAATGGGCTAAAATTAACAACAAAAGTTTAAGGCGACGTTCTAGTAACATTTGTACCTTACAACAGTGACGTAGTCAGATCCGTGTATAAGTGTGTGTCCAAGTTGAGGCGGTGAGGATTGCACGAATCCCTTTGTAGTGGGTAGTGAAAAGGTTAAAAAATTCGTTCTTTCAGTGTTTCGTAAAAAAAAAAAAAAAAAAAAAAGAAAAGAAAAAGTTGCAATGGAGCTTGCCCCACCAAAAATAATGCTCGCCTATCCTGATTTCGAAGTCTAGCAACGTCCCTGCCACTACACCATCAAGACGGAAAAAAAAAAAAAGTTCTACTACGATTTTTTTTCTATGAGTATTTTTAAATATATATATATATATTTTAAATTCACATTTCATATTGGAATATTAGTAGCACAAACAAGCAGCAGAGCAATCAGCACCTCTTTCAGTGAATTCCTGTCCGCTGTACCCATTCGCCCCTGGCTGTACTAGCACGAGAAAAAAAGGCTTAAACTAAGGATTTGGAAGAGTGGAGAGCTGAATTTTCATGGATCTATAGACGCTGTTTTGGTAACCTTTCTACGGAGACGTAAATAAAGTACTTCCTGTGGGAAATACGTAGGGATACGCGATGAAAAACACGACACTCATTATTTCTCGGCATTTTAATGTTAAAAAATTTTTTAAAATGGCACATCGTGAATTGGGTGGGCGGCAGGGTGGGATGTCGCCAAGCGTGTGCGAGAGTAGGCTCCAGCCCACCCTGCCACCCACCCAGTTCAAAATGGGAGATTTTTCAGAATATTTAACTTTAAAATGAAATCAGGACTTTGCCAAGTAATAAGTCTTGTGTTTTATTACATGTAGCCCTACGAATTTTCCCATAGGAAGTGCGTTGTTTACTTCCCCATAGAAAGGTTATTAACCGTTTAACCGCTTGGAACGAATTAACTCGGGGTTAACAAAATAAGCTGAAATCAGTTTTAATGAATATAAAATGTATTCGCTGTCTGAGAAGTGGACAGAACGCGACGGGACCTAGCGCATCAGAAAGCGTTGCTTTTACCTTACGTTTGTCATTTTAAGTGGTGATTTCGGGGTATGATTGTCATTAATCCTTGCTGTCTGATTACCGTTTTCCTTTAAGAATGCTAAGAACAGGGTGACGAACCTAAGAAAGAAAAGAAATGATGTTTGAGTAACTTGTTTCTACCCAGTGGCATGGTGTTCGTGTCCTGGGGATTACTACTTCCGAATCTTCCTGGGGTAATGGAACTGAGAACAAAAGACTATAAAGGAATCAGACTACAGAGGAACAGGCAATGAAAGACTATAAGGGAATCAGACTACAGAGGAACAGGCAATAAAAGACTATAAGGGAATCAGACTACAGAGGAACAGGCAATAAAAGACTATAAGGGAATCAGACTACAGAGGAACAGGCAATAAAAAACTCTAAGGGAATCAGACTACAGAGGAACAGGCAATAAAAGACTATAAGGGAATCAGACTACAGAGGAACAGGCAATAAAAAACTCTAAAGGAATCAGACTACAGAGGAACAGGCAATAAAAGACTATAAGGGAATCAGACTGCATACTGTAAGACTAAGGACTGTAAGGGAGCACTTAGAACCAGCGACAGATTTATAGTCGATACTCCTGAGATAAGGAAGGGAAAAACATTGTTTTGCTGTACCTTTTGTTGTAACCCGGTCACAATGCGAAACCTTCTATTTGAGGAGCACAGGAAAATTCGAGCAACTTTTCGTTCAGGTACATCAGCCGCTTAAATGGTTAAAGTAGCTTCCTCAGGGCCATGAAAATTGAATTGCCCTACAGTTTTCCAATTCCTTAGTTTAAGCCCCTTTTTCTTGTTTGTATGGAAAGGGGGGTTAATGAGGAGGGTGCATAGGAATTAACTGAGGGGACCTCTACTATTATAATTGCTCTACTGTTTGTTTAATTTACAAAATATGGGACTTCAGCACGGAAAGTGAAGCCTAAAGATACAATAGAGCTCTTAAGACTGCCCCGGGACAGTGAAAGTGCAGGAAGTGGCTGACAACTGCTTTGTAGGAGAGCAGTGCAAGACAAAGTCGCTGGCTTGAAGGAAGTGTTGGGGGGGTGTAATGTGTCTGTGTAGTACGACTTAAAATTTGATTTAGGTAAACAAAAACTGCTTCTTCTTTTAAACTGTTCAAGCACAGTACTATTTTCGTGAGGAGAAATGCAAAATTTTGAAAAGCAATTTAAGACAATGCATTCAGAGCCAGCAAAAAGTTGAAGGGGATATTCTAGGAACACTTGTATCTTACACCAGTGGTGTAACTGGTCAGGCCCATGTATGCGTGCGTCCAGTTGGAGGGTGGGGTCAAAACACAAGTTTGTCGACGACGGACATCGAAATCGTGTCCCCTTACTCGGGAGTAAGTCGGTCTCCCAACTGAGCTACGCGGACAGAAAGTCTCTCTGCAGATTTGTCGTCTTGACACATGTTTTCACCTTTGTAGTACGTCACATCATCTCCCTCTTATTTATTTTTTTTTCTTTGAAGCGGAGTAGGAATTTTTCGTTAATTCCAAACAATGTGTGGAACAAACATCACACATTTTTGGAAAAAACCCAACAGCCAGTGGATCCTTTTTCCACAATCGGGCGCCAATGTGAAAACACAAGTTTGTCCGCAACGGACATCGAATCCGTGTGTGGTGTCCCCTCACTTCGAAGTAAGTCGCTCTCCCAATTGAGCTACGCGGACAGAAAGTCTCGCTGCAGATTTGTCGTCTTGACACATGTTTTCATCTACGTCACAGTGAGGAGGACTGCACGAATTCCTTTGCAGCCAGTATAGTGAAAAGCATTAAAAATTAGTTCATTCAGTGTTTCGTAAAAAAAAGAAAAAAATGCTATCAAACTTGCCCCACGGAAAATAATGCTCGCCCACCCATCGCCCATCCTGATTTCGAAGTCTAGCGACATCCCTGGCTCTATCCCACTCTCGCACCTCCTTTGCAACGTCTCTGTCTGTAAGGAAACTAATTGTCAGGTGGGTGGTATCTGATGGTATGCGACAGCAGATCACACACCACATGTAACATTAATATCCATTAAAGCAGTACCATAAACTAACCATACGCAACACATTAATATACTGTGGTTCATTGGTCATCTTTATGAAAGTTCCGACTTTTCTTCCTTAACAAAAGGTTTTCGACTTTTAACTTCAGCCATTCCCTCCCGATCAGGGTATCACAAATGCTCTCAGTATTAAATTTCGTCTTGATAGCTATAATAATGGTTTTCAGTTACGGCGACAACAGACAACAAACCACACACACACACACACACACACACACACACACACACCACCACCACCACCACCACCACCATGAAAACAGTCAAATTATGTTCGGGGAGGGCAAAATAGGTATTTCTGTTGAAATCTGGAACTCACTTTGTTTTGCAATTACACTACTTTTTATGCATTAGTGGGAGAGAGTAAAAATGTGCGAACTATACAGGGTGTTCGGAAATGATGTATACAATTTCAAAGTTGAATAGTACAAAAAGTATTTGCGATACGAATGTTTTATGTTTTGTCCAAGATTAAGCAAGTTCTAAAGCTTATATCTTTGAAATCAATACACTTCCACGTGTGCTCCATTCGTACTGCGCAGGATGTCGAGGAGGTAATCGATTCCGGACCAAGTATAGCGCAGAATGTCTGGGGTGACGTGCAGGAAGGCTGCGATTATGAACGCCTTCAGGTCACCGGGGAGGCAACCGTTGTCCGATAGACAATGTCTTTGAGTAACCCCCATAAAAAAAATCACAGGGGTTATGTCTGGCGAACGGGGAGGCCATGCCATTGGACCTCCGCGTCTAATCCACCAACCAGGGAAGTGCTGATCCAAGCATGCACGTCTGATGACTAATGACGGGGAGCCCCATCTTGCTGGAAAATGACGTCTGGAATCTCCTGCGGTTGCGGAATGACGAACAGTTGTAGCATGTCCAGGTATGTGCCGCCAGTTGCGGTTGGTTCAGCAAACAAGAATGGTCCAATCACTCTGTCCTGCATAATGCCACACCAAACATTAACTTTGGGGCTGTGTCTTGTGTGTTCCAGGACATCATGAAGATTTTCCGAAACCCAAATTTGGTAATTATACTTGTTGACGGGATCTGACACATGAAATGTCATTGCAAACCACATCACGCAAAGCAGCTTTTTCCTGTGGCGTAGCCATTTTCGCTATGTTGTGTCACACTGCGCTACCAGGCACCTAGCGTCGCCTATCAAAGGAAAAACAAAACTTTAGAACTTGCTTAAACGTGGACAAAATGTAAAACTTTTTTTTTTTTTATTGGAGGTTTATCGACCACCGTGAGCAAGTCAATGGGCTATAAGCAGTCGCCCGTCCCTAATTTAGGGTCACTGGTTCCAGGGAAGGGAGAGAGCCAGTGCCGTAAGACAAACACAACATCCATGCCTGACCGGGGATTCGAACCCGGACCCCTTACGCACGAATGATCATAGGCCAGAGCCTTGGACCACTGCGCCACCGGGGCGGCGTAAAACATTCGTATCGCAAATACTTTTTGTACTAATCAACTTTGAAATTGTATACATCATTTTCGAACACCCTGTATTTTAAGGATGCCCGGCATAGTGAGAGGGCCCCAAAACTGACGCAGTGCGCAGAACCCCGGTAACTCTAAATCCGCGAACGCCCTGCACGCAAATGAGGATTAGGGGGCAGCTGCCCCCTCTGCCCCCGCTTTCCACTACTCACAACACTCGAGAACTCGACGTCATCCTTGTTTGTTTGTTTGTTTTTCATCAAATTGTGTTCTAAGGAAAAGTTTAGTGAAATAACTAATTTTGATAACGGAATGAGAACTCGGTAGGTCTGAATCTGTCCTCGATTCGTCCCTGTGCTGTCTTAGTTGATCATTATAATAATGTGTGCTACAGAACGTGTTTTAATTTCGATATGTGTTCGCTGAGGATGCTTGCAGGGAATTTCCGTTACGGCTTTTGCGAGCAGACGCTGTGTGTTTCGTGCGTGCGTGTTTTCCTGAGCAGAGCAGCAGCTGCCCGCCATCTGACGGTCGCGGTCGAAACAATCATCTTTTCGCCGCCCCCGCTATTCCGGCCAGGCGAAGCCCTTTCGGTTGGTCACAGTTCAAAAAATCCGCATCCAACAAATCCGTGGGGCGGGGACGCATGTTCGATGAAAAACAGCAGATTGTGGAAACAGGTGGGTCACCATAAGAAACTCCATGGGATGTTGTTATTGTGATATCCATTCCGGTGAATTATTTCCGCAACTAGAGAAACTTCCTGCCTGGTGTCAAAAGAATAAAAAAAAAAAAAAAAAAAAGAGAGTGAGAGAGAGAAAGCTGGGAAAATATTCTGGACTTACAACGAGTCTGTTTTAAGTGGCCTGTATAAACGTTTGCGAGCTGAAAATTGACTCGAAACATTTCTATTACTTGATTTTTTTTATTGTTTTTTTCTCGGGATGTCTGTATTTCAATTTAAGCACTCGCTTAATGTCAGTGATTCCAAAATATGGGTCGTTACTTTCTCCGAGAAAGCGAATAACTTTAAAGATTATCATGTAAACAAATAATCATTGAAATTCATACATCTTATAATTTCATTCAATTAAGATTTAAGGAATTTGCATATTTTGGTGGCGTATATGGGAAAATAAAGAGAAATCCACGCTTTATTTGCTTGTTGAGTTGCTGAAGTTGTAGTAAATTATTTTAATTAGTGCTCATTATTCTATGTAATTACAGACTAACATATTCACATGACTCGCGTTATTCATTCTCTCTCGCATTTAGAGGCGAAATGCGTATTCTTAATCTTACTCACACTATCGTGTATATCATTATCAATATCAATCCACTGCTGGATAAAGGTCTCCCCACCGGATGAAGATTCACAGCTGTCTATCTTCAGCAGGGGCAGATTGGCCCATTGGAACACCGGGATATTTTTCGATGGGCCACTCGTGAAATGGCCCACTATTTCTCATGTTTTCTTTGTCTGGATTGTTTGGAAAGAAGGAATAATTATTTTGGTACTTGTGAATAGGATTGGAATCGTGAACTTCATTTGAGCTTTATATTATCTGTCTTAAAGAAAAATTGAGGTTTCATTTCATTTACATATATGTTGGGTGTTCGCTTTAAAATGGCAAAGCAAAATTCTTTTTACTTTAAAGAAAAATTTGCAGTGGGACCAAGCATACTGTTATAAATAAATTCAGCTAACTGAGGTTAAGCGCAGGTCGTTGGACTTGGAGGCTCTACCCTCCTTTAGTACCTCCTTTTTCAGGTCTGGAACGTGGTAGGCCCTACCCTCCTTTTGTACCCTTGAAGGAACTACTAGTAACAATTTTGATGGTCCATCATCCCCACACTCTTATGCACGTACAGACATAGAGCACAAAGCGATTCTTCGTCAGACATGTTCCGAACAGGCGCGTCGCTACGGGTGGGTTTCAGCCTAGAGGTCTGCACGGGCCTTAATTTGGAAAGCCCGGCCCGGCTCAAGCCCGCACGTCCAAGGCCCTGCCTGTACAGTGGCCAACGAGATTCTGAAGGCCCGGGTAGCTTTTTGTGACGTCAGCAGCGCCGTCCTTCGTAACACAGAGCACTGCGACTTTTCGGAAGATTATTATTTGTCTGCGCTAATAGTTTGGCTTACGGATCAACAGGAAAACAAATGTAAAATAAAATCTTTAAGTTAACAGATGAAGCAATGTCTCTAAAGCTGTGTATTCTTCCTTTCAAGGTTTACATGATTACTTTTGTGTTCGAAATTCAAAGAACCTCGCTTAACTCTAGCCTACAACCGAACACCAAAACTAAATTGATACACACATTTCGAAGCACATAATTACGTTAAATTAAAAAAATATGTGTACCTAATTAATTAAAATAGCCGAATACTTTTTATCAAAATGTGTAGTAATCAAACTACATCTATCTGTTTAAAATAACTTTATTTCGTAAGTTTAATAGGTTTCTGAAAAGTTGAATGACTTACGTTTTGATCGAAACAAACTTCCTGGAGTTCAAAATTTTCGGACCTTAGTTCCAAATAGACATAGTTTCAATCAGGCGCAAATTTAAAGGAAGAGCCCCAAAGGGCCTTGCCCCTCTCCCCCGAAAGTGTTTCATTTTATTTTATTTTTATTTTTTATTTATTTATTTTTTTATTAAAATGCAACTTACATTAGAAAAAACTGCTTTAATTTAGTAAAAATGCATCAACTTACATTTGAAAATAATGCTTTATTTTTTCTTCTATTTTTCATCAACTTTTATTTCGTCCTGATGGATTTCAAAAACTTACATATTTCCATTGTGCAGTACATTTACTGACGCTTGAATTTTTTAACTTTTCTTTCATCAGAAGCACTAATTTTGCGATCAGCTGAAACTTCAAGTATACGTTCAAGAATATGTTTGCAAACGATTTAATAAATTTGTTGAAAAAAAATAAAGAAATCCACTTTTACCTTCAATGCATTTGCTGAAAGAGGAGACGTCTTTATTTTTCTTATAAAACATTTTAGTTACTTGTAGAATTATGGAATGCTGAGCATTGGATTTAAAAAATAAATTTTCATACTTTTTGAATAGTTTCCGGTATAACGAAGTAAATTTCTCCGTCATTTCTGTTTACGCCAGGATTCGAACCCGGGTCCCCTCATTCCGGAATAAGTTGCTCTACCAATTGAGCTACGCGGACGTTTTATTCTGATTCCTATCTGCCTTTATGTCGTGTGCGTCCTTCTGGCAGGTACGTCACACCGGAAGATTATGTATGCTACTGAAATGGCATTAACGACAGATATTTTAAGCCGCGTCGGTTAAGCAAGTTAAAATACTCTTTATCATTTATTAAATGTTTCTTTACATCATCATAAGTTCTCTGGAAAAACAAGAAATTATGAACTTCCGAGACTTCAAGCACTTTGAAGAATGCGCAGGAGGTAAGGAGACAGCCCTGAGAAGGGACTGTGGTCTTGACGTAGCAGCTCTCCCCACCCCAGCTGCCCAGGCCTTCATTCATCTCGTTGGCCCCGCCTGTACCCGGCCCGTATATTTCTCCTATTTCCAAGGCCCGGGCCGGCCAGTAAAATTTCAACAATTACTAAAACACGAATTTGACACCTGGTGCACTCGGTCTTTCCACTCATGAAGAGTTTTCGCTTTCTTAATAGCTACACGTATTCTATTACAACAAACATTAATTCAGAATAATTCTGTGACTCTGTATAAGTCACTTGACGTCTGAGGAGGGCTTTTATACTCAAAAATATTGCATGTAAACGATAATTTCCATGCCTTTCAAATTTTCTGGGTTTTCAAATTGTCATTGCCAACCGCCGGACCCGGAATATCCTTGGGGGTAAGGAGGGGGGGGGAGTTAATTCGAAAAGTACGAAATATCCAGAATTATGAGTCCGATCGTTCTACTTTACATTGTCTACAAGCACATATTCTCCGGAAGGATTTTTGAGAAAAAATCCTTCGCTTTCTTAAACTCCATAATAAGTATGTAAGAGTATTTATCAGCAACACTGAACTGAGCATATGCTAGGGAAAACAACGACCCACTGCCCAGCTAACCACACACTGCCAGCAAGAGGAGGGTGGAAGTTAGAGAGAGAGAGAGAAGGGGCCACATTCACTTTGAAAAACTAAGGGAGCTGGCCCACTCCAATAGTTTTGTAGGAAGGGAGGATGTCGTAAAACTTTTATTTTTTCCATCAGCGGAAATTATTCAATCTTATCTTGCTGCTGTATGTTGTAAGATTTCCAAACAAGAAAGGCACCGTACAGCAACTGTTTTGCTCATGAAAAAAGAAAAAGAAACCTGTTCTGCCCGCGTCTGTTTTACATTAAATATTGAAGGCCCGGGCCCGGCCTGTTTTCCCAACTTAGAAATGAGCTAAGGCCGAACCAGCCCGGGCCCGGCCTGTTTTCCCAACTTAGAAATGATCAAAGGCCGAACCGGCCCGGTCCCGTGCAGACCTCTACTTTAGCCAACTTTATTTGAGCACACCCTTTAGCCTCCCCAAAATACATTTAAGCTGTTAGAATATATGGCTGGTGCAACCGTCGAAGATTTTGGGTAACTTGGATAAACGTACGTGAATTTTTCGAATTCACAGAAATTTTGTTATATAAAATGAATTTTTCAGATCAGATCATATCATATGTAGAAGATTTTAGGAAGGGAGTGTCTGACCCCAGGTCTGAAACAACCCTTAGAAACAGGAAACTGGGAGATTTGGGAAAGTGACACGGAAGCAAGGTAGAAAGGGGGAGGAAGACGCCCTTATTTATTACCTGCGGGCCAGTACCCGGGATCCGACGGTCTAACGCTCCCATCTGACGCACGGCGGATATTTAGTGGTTCGAGCGTTCGTACCTGCCTGGGATCGAACCTAGGGTTTCTCCGTGGCAGTCACAAGCGCTGACCACTAGGCCATCCGTGGCCAAAATGAAGTTTTCAATATTAAATTTAGTATTTGTACTTTTGGGGAAATGGAGGGAGACCTCTGACCGAATTTCTGAGAGAGTAGCAGAAACACACCATTTTCATAATTCATAGAGATTCGTATATCTATGGTTCCCATACTATTGTACATACGTTGAATAAATACTGCGTACAGTATGCACCTGAAAACGTTTTTTGACTTGGGATAACATTAGCAGTGCTGGGTATAATCCATATGAACGGAATTTTTTACTAAAATTTATGCCTAGCACTTCAAAATTTATGCCCCACCCCCATCATGCTTAGCCCTCCTAATAGTTGACCCAGTTCTGAGCAGCTGGTATCACCACTGGCTCCGAAATCCGTATCCCACCCACATTTATCTTAAAAGAAACAATGATTTACAGGTACTGGTTTCTGGATCAAAATGGTGGTTCATGAGTCAAAATAATGGGTAAACTTTAAAAAGGCGCTTATTCAAGGAGGTGGTACAAAAAGGGGCGTACTGATAACCTCCGCAACTCCCTATTCCAGGGGGGGGAGGGCTCATGGCTATGAGGGTCTCTATCCTCAGCAACAATATTTCACAAAATGTTTGGCGGAAATTTCATATGAAACTGGTTAAGGAAATCGCGGGAAATTTTGACGGTAGCTTTGTAAGAAGTATTAAAAAGAAAAGCACTTTTTTATTTCCAGTAAATAAAGAAAAATATTTAGAAATAAGCTTCACGGTTCTAGTTCATAAACACTGTATGACGGAAAAGCAGATACTCCAGATGACGCTTGCGGCCCCTTTTCACAGCCATAGCAAATGTGAAAGAAACATCAGTTCAATGAATGAAAATTTTTATACCAATAAGGATAAGGAGTTATGATCACAATAGTTTGCACATATACCTACGCATCATTCAATATATTGTGAATTAAAAGATGTTCTTTGCGGGAATCTTTTACGACGTACAAAATGTGGCATTATGTTAAATGCGTTTAAAGTAAAGAATTTAAGAAGCTTTTCTTTTTTTTTTTTTTTTTTTTTTGCCACAGTTCTTAATTGTTACTTACTTATGTTCTGTTTTCGTATAAATCGGAAAATGCCATTAAACACCGTCACATGTCAGTTACGTGTGATGTTTTTCGTTTTGTGTAGTCCGTTGTTTGATTGCCGGCCATTTACATCGTTTTTCGTTATGTTTCTGTTTCGTACTTTACCCTTTGTTACAGTTTTGATGCTTCTTTTGTTTCTGATGTTTGGCATAACACTCTTTGGCCCTTGAGGCCCTTGCGCCAATAAATTCGAACTACTAAAACCGTTTGGCATGGGCCACTTTGGCTCCTTGAGGCCCTTGCACCAATAAACTCCCAACACGTAAGCCATTTGGCATGGGGCTCTTTGGCCCATTGAGGCCCTTACGTCAGTAAATACCAACCACGTAAACCATTTCGCATGGGGCTCTTTTGCTCATTGAGGCCCTTGCGCCAATAAATTACAACCACGTAAACCATTTGGCATGGTGCTCTTTTGCCCATTGAGGCCCTTGCGCCAATAAATTACAACCACGTAAACTATTTGGCTTGGGGCTCTTTGGACCACTGAAGCCTTTGTGCCACTAAACTACAACCACGTAAACCATTTGGCATGGGCCTCTTTGGCCCATTGAGGCCCTTACGCCAGTAAATCCCAACCACGTAAACCATTTCGCATGGGGCTCTTTTGCTCATTGAGGCCCTTGCGCCAATAAATTTTAACCACGTAAACCATTTGGCATGGTGCTCTTTTGCCCATTGAGGCCCTTGCGCCAATAAATTACAACCACGTAAACTATTTGGCT
Source organism: Macrothele yani (assembly GCA_039090855.1). Classification (NCBI taxonomy): domain Eukaryota; kingdom Metazoa; phylum Arthropoda; class Arachnida; order Araneae; family Macrothelidae; genus Macrothele; species Macrothele yani. The sequence continues at coordinate 152,869,787 of CM077001.1, read as the reverse complement.
TGGGGCTCTTTGGACCACTGAAGCCTTTGTGCCACTAAACTACAACCACGTAAACCATTTGGCATGGGCCTCTTTGGCCCATTGAGGCCCTTACGCCAGTAAATCCCAACCACGTAAACCATTTCGCATGGGGCTCTTTTGCTCATTGAGGCCCTTGCGCCAATAAATTACAACCACGTAAACCATTTGGCATGGTGCTCTTTTGCCCATTGAGGCCCTTGCGCCAATAAATTACAACCACGTAAACTATTTGGCTTGGGGCTCTTTGGACCACTGAAGCCTTTGTGCCACTAAACTACAACCACGTAAACCATTTGGCATGGGCCTCTTTGGCCCATTGAGGCCCTTACGCCAGTAAATCCCAACCACGTAAACCATTTCGCATGGGGCTCTTTTGCTCATTGAGGCCCTTGCGCCAATAAATTTTAACCACGTAAACCATTTGGCATGGTGCTCTTTTGCCCATTGAGGCCCTTGCGCCAATAAATTACAACCACGTAAACTATTTGGCTTGGGGCTCTTTGGACCACTGAAGCCTTTGTGCCACTAAACTACAACCACGTAAACCATTTGGCATGGGCCTCTTTGGCCCATTGAGGCCCTTACGCCAGTAAATCCCAACCACGTAAACCATTTCGCATGGGGCTCTTTTGCTCATTGAGGCCCTTGCGCCAATAAATTTTAACCACGTAAACCATTTGGCATGGTGCTCTTTTGCCCATTGAGGCCCTTGCGCCAATAAATTACAACCACGTAAACTATTTGGCTTGGGGCTCTTTGGACCACTGAAGCCTTTGTGCCACTAAACTACAACCACGTAAACCATTTGGCATGGGCCTCTTTGGCTCATTGAGGCCCTTGCTGCAACACGCAAACCGCTCGGCATGGCGCTCTTTGGCCCATTGAGGCCTTTGCGCCTATAAACTCCAACTAAGGGTAGTTACGTATTTTATGTGTGCGTTCGTAATGGATTTCAAAGAGGATAGCGTCAGTTCCGTAAAAGAATAAAATTTGCATACGATTACCTATTACCTTTGACATAAATGTTGTGTTTTATATTACAATGTATAATATGGAATTTAAAAATTTTAGTAATTGAAAGCTAAAAAATTTTCGCAAAAGGGCCTCCAATATATTTTTGCCGGGGGAGGGGGTGAGTTCTCCCGATACGTCACTGGGTACAAATACCAATAATAAAGTACAAATACCGTTGCTCAGTAGACGATCTGATCAAATAAATATAGTTGTCTGGTACAACACCCCGTTTTGAGCATGGTTTGATATGCTACATTCAGACATGAGTGGATTCACCCTTAAATTGCTGTAAAAATCTGTTCACGACTGGATTAGTTTTACAATGCATATTTCAACGCTTTTCTTTCATCCAGGAATAAACAGAATTTTTGTTTTCATGAGGGAATTACTGTGGTGTTTCCCTGTGGGTAGGTGTGTTTCTGTAGTGGACCACAAGACTAAAATTTCCAGCCTGGTTTCGTCAACCCAATGCACCCCTGGCCTTAACTCAGTTTCCTCCATGCCGCTCCAGCACGCTTTCGAATTTCATCTACTCAAATCCCACGTGCTCTACTTTGGGGTAATTTTTTGTCACTTGGTATCCAGCAGGGTCGTAGCTTCCGGGAGGGCTTGGAGGGCGTTACGCCCTCCCAGAATGGTCATTCCAGGGGCGTAAATTCATGCTCTGGAGGATGTGAAAAATAAAAATTATAACTAAAAAAGAAAGTTACGCCCTTCAGTATTTTCTTTTTAAAGACTTTAGTTAGTCTCATACCGTATTCCATGCAGTAAACCAGGCTACAGAGTAACATACACTATGAGGTGTCAACATCTCATATCCATGAAGGAAATTTTTCCAAAATAGGAGATAGAGGCTGTGACGTGCCTGCCCCGCAGGACGCACATGAGATAAAGGCAGATAGCAATGAGAGCGCATGTCCACGTAGCTCAGTTGGGAGAGCGTCTTACTCCGGAGTGAGGAGTCGGGTTTTGATGCCCGGCGTGGACAGACTTGTACGTTATATTGGCGCTCAAACTTCAAGGATGACCTGGCCGCATAGGCGCCAACTTCTGAAAATTTCAAGGGGTGCTGAAATTCAAAAGGCAGGTACCGTTTCCAGGGTTGAAATTTGAGATGTTTAAATGGACCTTGTCTTCAGTGTAAACGCAAACAAACCGATACATGATTTCATGTAAAGATATTACATTTTTACATTTTTTTTATAGCAACTAAATTCTTGAACCCCGTTTTAATTCTTCCGATTTAATTTTCTGTAATGTGCGCACAAGAGCTCCTATAATTTTTTTTCTTTTGGACAAAATTAGAGTATTTTGTTGGGGACTACTACCAGGAAACCAAACCTGTTGAAAAATTCTGAGATTGGCAGTATATATCATTAGTCAAAACAGACGATACCTTTAAAGAGCTCGCTCTAGCAGTAGCAAACAAATTGACGTGTTCAGTGTTGGAATGGAACACACTTCATAATCATTGCACTGTATCATTTTCCTTAATTGTTATTGTTATCATTCAGCGTATAACGCAGCGTATATGACTTTGAAATTTTTGCTTTGATCAACAAGTGTATCTTGGAAATCTCGACCCCAACCCCGCCATCATTCATTTATCGATTTGGCATATTACCCCTGCGCGGATTGATTGGTTTTACTATTGGTGACTGCTTATATGTTTTATAAAGCTAGGGAGAAAAAAAGCCTCAACAGAATTATGTGAAACAAACAAACAAACAATAACTGGAATAACAACAACAACAAAAAACCTTCGAAATTATCCTTTGAGCGAGAAAAGATCATTCGCAGTCTCGCTGTGTGTCTCCTGCTCTCAGACGGCCATTCTTTACTCCCGATCTGACATTTATGGCTTCATGACCCTACCGAAGCTCAATGCGTGCATGGTGTGCTACTGACAACTTACTGATGTGCAAGGAACGTGATTGCGATAAAAAAAAAATAGGTAGCTTTAAACAATTAGGAAGGTAGAGTACAAACCACATCCCACACCCCCGATTTCTCGCTTGCTTGGCTGTCTTATTTCTCATGTGTTTATTCGGTATCGGTAGTTAAAACACGATTTTTTGAAGATATTGATTTTTTTTTATAGAAACCAAATATTTGCGCTATATTCCGGTTATCTTATTTAACTTTATGTAAAATGGAACTAAATATTTAAGTATGAATCCAGTACACATAACAAAAATTCGGAGGGATGCGGAGCACCCTCCAAATGATTTCAAGGGGTGCTCAAGCCCATGAGCAGTGCCTGGCTGTTAAGTTTCTCGCAGTGGTGTGATGTTCTTTCCACACCGCGAGACAGGAAAAAATGAGAATCCCTTCTCCAGTGCTTCGAAAAAATAAATGTGTGTGATGTTACGTTCCACACACCAAATTGTCTGGGAGTTCTCAAATGCACGTTCTTCAGCGGATGACTGCCTACAGCGACACATGGACCCGTCTGACCCGTGGGTCATGCCCCCCCTCTTTCGGGGAAGAGGGGGTAACGTGCCTGCCCCGCAGGACGCACATGAAATAAAGACAGATAGCAATGAGAGCACATGTCCGCGTAGCTCAGTTGGGAGAGCGAATTACTCCAGAGTAAGGGGACTCCGATTCGATACCCGGCGTGGACAAATCTGTGTTTTCACAAGGCATGCAAAACAATATGCTGATATGTCTAACCTCCATGATCTTTCCGGACATTACTTTGGGATGAAGAGCTAATTAATCATCTGTGCTCTCGCTCAGAAAGTTCTCTGAGCGTTTAACCTTGAAGGGAATTTTTTCAAGCCCTACTCTTAAAGCTTCTTCCTATTGTTACGTTCACTATCCGATACTCATTCGTTTTACGCGGGTTTGTTTTTCGTTCTGCTCTTCTGTGCTGTAGAGTTTTGTGTTGTCGGCGTTCACATAACGTTTACGCTTTACTTGGTATTTACAACCAGTGACGTAGAAGGGGCTTAGCGCGCCTTAGCAGCGCTAAGGCGCGCTAAGCCACTTTTGGTGGTTACATGGCAACACCAAAAGGCACTTTGGCTAAGCCACTTTTGGTGGTTACATGGTAAGAGAATGTGGGCGCAGGAACTTTTTTAAATGATCATGTATGCAAAAATATGTAGGTAAAACTGTGTTTTGTATGCAAACATATTCGCGTCTTAACCGAATGTTGATAATACAGAAATGGCAGCCCCGTGGTGGAGTTGTCTGAGGTACAGGCTTCTAACCATTGCTCCGATCTAAGACTGAGTCCCAACCTCAGATGAGTCATGGGTGGTGTGCATGGCCACAGAGGTGCTGGATCTTTCTCTCCCCTGGAATAAGTGACCCAAAATTAGGGACCGGCGACTGCTTATAGTCATACGAGTTGCTCACGGTAGTTGTTAAAGGCAGAAACAAACAAACAAAAAATACTGTGTAGATTAATTTACCTAACTGGATAACGCAATGGGGTGTCTCACAAATCATAAGATTCTATCACAAAGAGAATGTGAACTCCTTTGTCTAGACAGTCAAAATAAATTTGTAGGAGATGGCTACTCCGTAGGGTTAAGATGGCTGTGCTCATAGAGAGAAAACGGTAGTGATGGACATTTCTATTAGACAACTCACCACTGGTATCGGCTCCAATAAAAGTAATCCCCTAAGCTAACTCTCTGACTCCTTACAGGCAATACAAAAATCTTCCACATGTACCACATCATCATCATCATCATTGTCAACCATTATCAATCCACTGCTGGACGAAGGTCTCCCCAAGTTTCCTCCACAACGGTCTGTCTTGTGCCAGTCTCCTCCATGTCACCCTGCATACTTTCGAATTTCATCCACCCATCTCCCATGTGGTCTTCTTCTGGGTCTTTTCCTGTCCCTTGGAATCCAATCTAAAATTTCGGCTGTCCATCGATGATCTGTCCTTCTGGCAGTATGTCCAGCCCACCGCCATTTCAGGGATTTAACTCTGATCATGATGTCTTCCACTCTTGTCATTTTTCGGATCCACGAGTTCCTGTTCTTATCTCTCCTGGTTACACCAAGCATGCACCTCTCCATGCTGCTTTCAGTTGTCTGCAGCCTTTGTATGTCTCTTTTAGTTAAGGTCCACGTCTCTGCACCATACGTAAGCGCTGGAAGAATGCATTGATCAAACACTTTTCTTTTAAGACATAATGGCATATTGCTCTTGAATATTATGCTGTTTCTTCCAAAAGCTCTCCAAGCAAGTTTTATACGCCGATTAGTTTCTTCATCAATGTGACCCTCACTTGATATCTGCTGTCCGAGATAAAAGTACGTGTCTGTTATCTCCAGCTTTTCTCCATCAATCAATAAATCTTCATTTCTTGTAAAAGTATTGGACATCACTTTTGTCTTCTGAAAGTTCATTTTTAATCCCACTTCTTTACTCTTGTCAGCAAGTTCCTGGATCATACTCTGAAGCTTTGATGGGGTAGTTGCAAAAATGACTACGTCATCAGCAAAACGAAGGTGGGTTAGATAATCTCCATTAATTTTTATCCCTTTGTTTTCCCAGTTCAGTGATTGAAAGACATTTTCCAATGTGGCATTAAAGAGCTTCGGAGATATGGTGTCACCTTGTCTCACTCCTTTTCCAATTTTTATCTGTGTTGTATTTTCAAACAGCCGAATCTTTGCACTTGCATTTTCATAGATGTTATTAATAATATTAATGTACGCATCTTCAATACCGCAGGATTTCAGAGCCATTGTAACTGCTGATGGTTTCACCGAATCAAAGGTTTTTTCATAATCGATAAAAGCCATGCACAATGGAAGTTCATATTCCCTCACTCTTTCAATTAGTTCTCTCAGTACGTGGATATGATCTATTATGCTGTAGCTACTCCTGAATCCAGCTTGTTCTCTCGGTTGAGCCATTTCCAGTGACATCTTTAAGCGGTGTGAAAGAATTTTAGTGAAGATTTTATAAACCACTGATAGGAGGCTGATAGGTCTGTAGTTCCTGAGATCCTCAATGTCACCTTTTTTATGTAGCAAGATCATTGTAGCGTTGTTCCATCCGCAGGAATCTTCCCTTCATTAAGGCATCGAGTGAAAATTTGGGCGAGTACTGTTTCGATTTCTCCACTTGCTTCTTGTATGACGTCTACAGCAATTCCCTCTTCTCCTGGAGATTTTCCCCGCTTCATGCTCTTGATTGCATGTGCAACTTCTGCTGGGAGGACTGGAAGAACTGTGGTACTGGTACCTTTCATGATGTCTGGAATACATGTATCATCCCTTTCATGTAATTTGGAGTAGAAATCTTTCACTCTTGTCAAAATTTCGCCTCTATTTCTTGTTACAGAACCATCTTCTTTTCTCAGGGCCATAATCTGTTTTCTTCCCTTACTGAGATGTCCCTTTGCTATGTTTAGGCTTTGGTTCCTCACTAGTTCAGAGTTGAATTCCCTTACGTCTTCAGTGATACTTTTTCGTACTGTCTTGCATAGCTCTATATATTCCACTTTGGAAGTCACATCTTCTTTAGTTGTCCTCATCTCTCTTCCTTTTTGCATCAACATTTTGGTTTTTCCTGATAATTTGTTCACATGCAACTTGTTCTTAGACCCAGCTAATTTTTTTTTTTTTTTTTTTGGTTGGAGGTTTAACGACCACCGTGAGCAACTCAATGGGCTATAAGCAGTCGCCTGTCCCTAATTTAGGGCCACTGGTTCCAGGGAAGGAAGAGAGCCAGTGCCGTAAGACAAACACAACATCCATGCCTCAGCGGGATCCGAACCCGGACCCCGTTCGGACGAATGATCAGAGGCCATCGCTTAGACCACTGCGCCACCGGGGCGGCTTTGTTGTTGTTTCCATAAGAGCTTTTGTTACTTTTCTGTTAACTACAGAAATATCCACTTCTTCCCATGTTAGGCCTTCTAAAGCAGAGAATCTCTTTTTCAGTTCCAACTTGAAGGTATTATGGGGTTTTTTAAGGTTGGTTATGTCAATACATTTTGTTTGTCTTATGAGCTTGCTACGTTCGAGTTTAGTGTTGAGGTGCATCTTACATCTCACGAATCTATGGTCACTACCTGTGTCGAACTTGTTTAGCACACTGCAGTCTTCTGTGACGAATTTTTGTTACACATAATAAAATCAATTTCACTTGTCGTCCCATTTGTGGAGTCATTTTGGAGGGGTTTGGCCATAACTCACCAGGCTGGCCAAGCGGGTTGGTGAGTGTGGGATAGCATTTCCTCAAATCCCGATGGTATAGTTATATCGCTATTGGCGGTCGTCAGAGCCCCTTTAGTGGGAACAGGATGTACCACGAGAAGGCGGGGTTGATATTTGTCAAGGAGAGGCTGTGATGTTACGCATCACCTGACCTTACATCCCATGTACCACATATTCTTAGTAAAATCGGCGCATTAGTCATATTGAATTGATGTTACTCTGTTAGTTCACAAATATTCCCAATGCATATTTAAAATCGTATAGAACGACACAGAGCCGCTTTAAAGCAATATTTTATGATCTTAGGTTATGTTGCTCACGTTACATTCTTCCTGTTATTTAAAATTGTTCAGATTACACAGTTTTAAGCAGTTTTAATATAAACTGATATTGGTAATTAGTAATGAAAATTAAAAAAATAATAATAAATAATAAAAACAGCGAAACGGATTTTGAAAGTTTCGAAGGTATTTTTCCTAGTCCGTTCGCCGCTAAAGCACTTTTTTTATTTAGAACTACATCACTGTTTACAACCTGTGTTTCTTGGGTATTTACCTAATTTTTACATCTTTTTTATATTTATGTCAAAAACCTGAAGTGGGATTTTTGAACAATCACAATACTTTCCTATAACGACATTGCGTGAGAAAGTAAAAAACACGCATTTTTAGTGGAAACCGAAGGGGGGGAGGTCAATTTTGAACTGGAAGGGGCGTAGTTTGAACTCGAAGGGGAGATTTTAAATTTGAATGGGCGTAATTTTTGAACTCGAAATGGGCGCACTTTTGAACTCGAATGGGGTGTAACTTTGAATTCGATGGGGCGTAATTTTGAACTCGTAGAGGCGAAATTTTGACCTCGAAGGGGCATAATTTTGAATTCGATGGGGCGTAATTTTGAATTCGAAGGAGCATAATTTTGAACTCTAAGTGGCGTAATTTTGAACTCTAAGTGGCGTAATTTTGAACTCGAAGGGGCATTATTTTGAATTCGAGGGGGCGTAATTTTGAATTCGAACGAGCCTAATTTTGAACTCGAAGGGGCGTAATTTTGAACTCGAAGGGGCGCGATTTTGAACTCTTAGGGACATAATTTTAAATCTCACCCTCCGAGATAAGGAAAGCTTTCTAGGGTCCTGGTATCTAGTCTAGTACTGTATTTCAGTTGTTCATCGGTGATCAGTTCTACTAACAATATGTCCAGCCCATTGCTATTTCACGGATTTTATTTTGTGTGATTATGATGTCTTCCTTTTTATCATTTACTTGACCTAGGAGTTTCTCTTTCTGTATCTCCTGATTCCACTAAGCCTGTACCTACCTCCTCATGCTTCTTTTAGTTGTCTGCAGCCTCTGTAAGTTAAACTTCACGTCTCTGCCCTATAAGTAAGAACTGGAAGGATGCATTTATTCAACAGTTTAAACTCCGGCTGTAAAGAAAGTTTCCGAAAAAACGTATGTTGCATGTGTAAGGCAAGATACTGTGGGCCTGCGGTGACGTAGATATCCCAGAGTGCTCTGCGCGAAAGAATAGATTCTAGAGCCAGAACGTGCGTTGTTGTGGTGAAGATTAGGTGTACGTGGCTCCGATACGATGGCGATTTCAAAGGCAGGTGTGCGTGCAATATTGCTCTATGAATATTCTAAAGACAGAATCTACGCTGCTGTAGTGAAGATTAGGTATACGTGCCGACGATACGATGGCGACATCAAAGGAAGGTGTGCGTGCAATATTGCTCTATGAATATTCTAAAGACAGAGAACCTACGCTGCTGTAATGAACATTAGGTATACGTGCCGACGATACGATGGCGACATCAAAGGAAGGTGTGCGTGCAGTATTGCTCTATGAATATTCTAAAGACAGAACCTACGCTGCTGTAATGAAGATTAGGTATACGTGCCGACGATACGATGGCGACATCAAAGGAAGGTGTGCGTGCAGTATTGCTCTATGAATATTCTAAAGACAGAACCTACGCTGCTGTAATGAAGATTAGGTATACGTGCCGACGATACGATGGCGACATCAAAGGAAGGTGTGCGTGCAATATTGCTCTATGAATATTCTAAAGACAGAATCTACGCTGCTGTAATGAAGATTAGGTATACGTGCCGACGATACGATGGCGACATCAAAGGAAGGTGTGCGTGCAGTATTGCTCTATGAATATTCTAAAGACAGAACCTACGCTGCTGTAATGAAGATTAGGTATACGTGCCGACGATACGATGGCGACATCAAAGGAAGGTGTGCGTGCAGTATTGCTCTATGAATATTCTAAAGACAGAACCTACGCTGCTGTAATGAAGATTAGGTATACGTGCCGACGATACGATGGCGACATCAAAGGAAGGTGTGAGTGCAATATTGCTCTATGAATATTCTAAAGACAGAACCTACGCTGCTGTAATGAAGATTAGGTATACGTGCCGACGATACGATGGCGACATCAAAGGAAGGTGTGCGTGCAATATTGCTCTATGAATATTCTAAAGACAGAACCTACGCTGCTGTAATGAAGATTAGGTATACGTGCCGACGATACGATGGCGACATCAAAGGAAGGTGTGCGTGCAATATTGCTCTATGAATATTCTAAAGACAGAATCTACGCTGCTGTAATGAAGATTAGGTATACGTGCCGACGATACGATGGCGACATCAAAGGAAGGTGTGAGTGCAATATTGCTCTATGAATATTCTAAAGACAGAACCTACGCTGCTGTAATGAAGATTAGGTATACGTGCCGACGACACGATGGCGACATCAAAGGAAGGTGTGAGTGCAATATTGCTCTATGAATATTCTAAAGACAGAACCTACGCTGCTGTAATGAAGATTAGGTATACGTGCCGACGATACGATGGCGACATCAAAGGAAGGTGTGAGTGCAATATTGCTCTATGAATATTCTAAAGACATAATCTACGCTGCTGTAATGAAGATTAGGTATACGTGCCCTCGATACGATGGCGACATCAAAGGAAGGTGTGAGTGCAATATTGCTCTATGAATATTCTAAAGACAGAACCTACGCTGCTGTAATGAAGATTAGGTATACGTGCCGACGATACGATGGCGACATCAAAGGAAGGTGTGCGTGCAATATTGCTCTATGAATATTCTAAAGACAGAACCTACGCTGCTGTAATGAAGATTAGGTATACGTGCCGACGATACGATGGCGACATCAAAGGAAGGTGTGCGTGCAATATTGCTCTATGAATATTCTAAAGACAGAATCTACGCTGCTGTAATGAAGATTAGGTATACGTGCCGACGATACGATGGCGACATCAAAGGAAGGTGTGAGTGCAATATTGCTCTATGAATATTCTAAAGACAGAACCTACGCTGCTGTAATGAAGATTAGGTATACGTGCCGACGACACGATGGCGACATCAAAGGAAGGTGTGAGTGCAATATTGCTCTATGAATATTCTAAAGACAGAACCTACGCTGCTGTAATGAAGATTAGGTATACGTGCCGACGATACGATGGCGACATCAAAGGAAGGTGTGAGTGCAATATTGCTCTATGAATATTCTAAAGACATAATCTACGCTGCTGTAATGAAGATTAGGTATACGTGCCCTCGATACGATGGCGACATCAAAGGAAGGTGTGCGTGCAATATTGCTCTATGAATATTCTAAAGACAGAATCTACGCTGCTGTAATGAAGATTAGGTATACGTGCCGACGATACGATGGCGACATCAAAGGAAGATGTGAGTGCAATATTGCTCTATGAATATTCTAAAGACAGAATCTACGCTGCTGTAATGAAGATTAGGTATACGTGCCGACGATACGATGGCGACATCAAAGGAAGGTGTGAGTGCAATATTGCTCTATGAATATTCTAAAGACAGAATCTACGCTGCTGTAATGAAGATTAGGTATACGTGCCGACGATACGATGGCGACATCAAAGGAAGGTGTGCGTGCAATATTGCTCTATGAATATTCTAAAGACAGAATCTACGCTGCTGTAATGAAGATTAGGTATACGTGCCGACGATACGATGGCGACATCAAAGGAAGGTGTGCGTGCAATATTGCTCTATGAATATTCTAAAGACAGAATCTACGCTGCTGTAATGAAGATTAGGTATACGTGCCGACGATACGATGGCGACATCAAAGGAAGGTGTGAGTGCAATATTGCTCTATGAATATTCTAAAGACAGAATCTACGCTGCTGTAATGAAGATTAGGTATACGTGGCGACGATACGATGCGGATATCAAAGGAAGGTGTGCGTTGAATATTGCTCTATGAATATTCTAAAGACAGAACCTACGCTGCTGTAATGAACATTAGGTATACGTAGCGACGATACGACGGCGATATCAAAGGAAGGTGTACGTGCAATATTGCTTTATGAATATTTGAATGCCATGAAAGTTAAGGAAGCACTTGGAAAATTGCGAAACGTGTTTGGTGACGATATTATCAGGCAGAGTACTTGCTGTGACTGGTACTGGAAATTCGACAGTGGTGTACTGGATCTGTGTGATGCTACCAGAAGTGATAGACCCAGTAAGATTGAACCTGATACATTACAACACGTGCCATCGATCAAGCCTGATGCAACACTACAGGAACTGGCAGAGGAACTGAAAACATCCCATACGACCATCAACACCCGTCTTCGGAAGTTGAGATATTCGTGTAAACTGTGCAAATGGGTACCCCATGCTTTGTCTGACCAGAATCGGATGCAACGCTACTCCATTGCTGTTGCACTGCGTGAAAGAGAAAGTTGGGATGTACGTGTAAACTGTGCAAATGGGTACCCCATGCTTTGTCTGACCAGAATCGGATCAACGCTACTTCATTGGTGTTGCTCTGTGTGAAAGAGAAAGTTGGGATATTCGTGTAAACTGTGTAAATGGGTACCCATGCTTTGTCTGACCAGAATTGGATGCAACGCTACTCCATCGGTGTTGCTCTGCGTGAAAGAGAAAGTTGGGATATTCGTGTAAACTGTGTAAATGGGTACCCCATGCTTTGTCTGACCAGAATCGGATGCAACGCTACTCCATTGGTGTTGCTCTGCGTGAAAGAGAAAGTTGGGATATTCGTGTAAACTGTGTAAATGGGTACCCCATGCTTTGTCTGCCCAGAATCGGATGCAACGCTACTCCATTGGTGTTGGTCTGCGTGAAAGAAAAAGTTTGAATATTCGTGTAAACTGTGCAAAAGGGTACCCCATGCTTTGTCTGACCAGAATCGGATGCAACGCTACTCCATTGCTGTTGCTCTACGTGAAAGAGAAAGTTGGGATATTCGTTTAAACTGTGCAAATGGGTACCCCATGCTTTGTCTGACCAGAATCGGATGCAACGCTACTCCATTGCTGTTGCTCTGCGTGAATGAGAAAGTTGGGATATTCGTGGAAACTGTGCAAATGGGTACCCCACGCTTTGTCTGACCAGAATCGGATGCAACGCTACTCCATTGGTGTTGCTCTGCGTGAAAGAGAAAGTTGGGATATTCGTGTAAACTGTGTAAATGGGTACCCCATGCTTTGTCTGCCCAGAATCGGATGCAACGCTACTCCATTGGTGTTGGTCTGCGTGAAAGAAAAAGTTTGGATATTCGTGTAAACTGTGCAAAAGGGTACCCCATGCTTTGTCTGACCAGAATCGGATGCAACGCTACTCCATTGCTGTTGCTCTGCGTGAAAGAGAAAGTTGGGATATTCGTTTAAACTGTGCAAATGGGTACCCCATGCTTTGTCTGACCAGAATCGGATGCAACGCTACTCCATTGCTGTTGCTCTGCGTGAAAGAGAAAGTTGGGATATTCGTGTAAACTGTGCAAAAGGGTACCCATGCTTTGTCTGACCAGAATCGGATGCAACGCTACTCCATTGCTGTTGCTCTGCGTGAAAGAGAAAGTTGGGATATTCGTTTAAACTGTGCAAATGGGTACCCCATGCTTTGTCTGACCAGAATCGGATGCAACGCTACTCCATTGCTGTTGCTCTGCGTGAATGAGAAAGTTGGGATATTCGTGTAAACTGTGTAAATGGGTACCCCATGCTTTGTCTGCCCAGAATCGGATGCAACGCTACTCCATTGCTGTTGCTCTGCGTGAATGAGAAAGTTGGGATATTCGTGTAAACTGTGTAAATGGGTACCCCATGCTTTGTCTGCCCAGAATCGGATGCAACGCTACTCCATTGGTGTTGCTCTGCGTGAAAGAGAAAGTTGGGATATTCGTGTAAACTGTGCAAAAGGGTACCCCATGCTTAGTCTGACCAGAATCGGATGCAATGCTACTCCATTGCTGTTGCTCTGCGTGAAAGAGAAAGTTGGGATATTCGTGTAAACTGTGCAATTGGGTATCCCATGCTTTGTCTGACCAGAATCGGATGCAACGCTACTCCATTGCTGTTGCTCTACGTGAAAGGGAAAAACAGGAGGGATTTTTGCATCGGTTGGTCACGGATGATAAAAAATGGATTACGTACGTGAATGTTAAGCAAAAAAGAGCATGGAGTAAGTAGGGACAACCCCCACAGATGACCCCTTCGTGGACGGAAGGGAATGTTCAGTTGCTGGTGGTATTGCCACTGTGTGATTCACTATGAACTCTTACCGCGTAACAGTACCATCACAGCAGATGATTACATCCAACAGTTGGACCGTCTCCATTAGGGTGGGCCGAAAAAATCCGAATGTGCGCAAACCGGTTTGGTGTAGTGCGGAAAAGTTGTGACCCCTCACCCCTAAACCCTGTGCAAATTTATTTAATGTGAGTTAATATCTTCTGTTTCGGCAAAGGGCTTGAAATTTCGAAAATTAAGTTTAAAACAGCTATGAGTAACCGAATTCTATAAAGGACGGATGAAAGCTCCTATTTGAATTCATTAGGTCATCTAGATACTTGCCGAAGAAGTACCTGGAAGTAATCGGTTCAGTGATAAGTCACAACGCTTACTTTGCCTCTCCAGAAAACGTTTCCTTGAGCATGTTAACAGATGAGAGAGCACAAGTGCGGGAGCTTGGAATTCGTAGGCTTCTCAAGGAGAGAGACGCTGCTGACGCAACTGTTGGTGTTCGAACATTTGTCATACCTCAGATAGAATTTCGGGCTAAAGATTACATCGAACTGATTGATTGGTCTACGTGCGATCGCACTCATCCTCCGATTTTAAGCGACATGGATTTTCAGCTGTTACGAAACATGCTAATTGCGAAAGATATCACTCGACAATGGGATTTCGTTGGTTTCCCTTGCCACACACAAGCTATGGAACGTATGGTAAAGCTTGTTACAGAGGCATCATCGGAAGTTTGCGGAGCACCAAACAAAGATGGGTTTGTTCGATCGACCCTACAGTCACGCAATCTAATGCCCGTCTTTGATCACAAGGGCGAATACAAGTGCAAATAAATTACAATTTTTTTCGAAATCCTGCAGTTTATCCATTTTTTTTTATGATTTAATGCTTATTATGATTTAAAAAGCAGTTACTCATAGGACATACAATCGTGGCCAAACGTCCTGCAGCAGTGACCGAAAGTCAAATTTTTTATGTTTGAAGTCGCTGCTATCTGCCTTTATGTCGTGTGCGTCCTGCTGGGCAGGCACGTCACAAGGTATAGTTAGAAGCAAAAGTACAGCGTCTAGTCATAAAAAGCAAAAAATAGCGAAATTTGTGAAATTAGTGTATAATGCATTTAACGTAAAATTACTGTGCAGTACATTATTGAAACTTGCAGGACACTTAAAATAACTTACCAACAAGCAAAATACGCTTTAATATTTAATTGAATAACCACGGTTTCTTAACAACAAAACGTACCTTCTTGGCATGGAACTAATGAGCTTCTCTAGTTGTCCATTGGTGATAATCCGGTGCCATACGGCACTTACAGACTCAATTTAAGTCTTTATTTGAGTCTGTAAGGGCCGTACAGTACAGTGCTATCATTAATGGACAACTAGAGAAGCACATTAGTTCCATGCCAAGAAGGCGCACTTTGTTACTAAGGCACAGCGGCGGCTGAAAAACAAAGAGTATTTTGCTTGTTGGTCAGTTATTTCAAGTGTCCTGCAAGTGTCAATAATGTACTCTTCAGTAGTTTTACGTTAAATACATCGTACACTAATTTCACAAGTTCCACTCTTTGTTGCTTTTTATGACTAGATGTTGTACTTTTGCTTGTAACTTCACTTCTATTACTGGTAATAACATTCTGTAAAAATATTTGAATTCAGCATAAAGTTTCCTTTAAAATGATGTATAATATGTATTCCTGACTTTACCACTACTCTGTATAAGTTGGCTTCAAACATCAAAAATTTGACTTTTGGTCTACCAGTGCAGGACTTTTGGCCACGATTGTAGGCAACTCAGTATAGATAGGTGTTTTTTTATGCGAATTTTTGAAATTTCAAGCCCATTGCCGGAACAGAGGATATTAACTCACAGTGAAAATATTTGCACAGTGTTTAGAGGTGAGGTACTTTCACCACTGAATACTCACGCATGTGACGCCAGCAAGGAGTGGTTGTAGCGCTGTGCCTGACCGGTAATGTAGGGTCGTCCCGTTGCGCGTGGTTGCCATTCTGACTCGTGCTGTTGTGTTGGTTGCATCCTTTGCAAGTGAAGTATGCCACGAAGAAAAGTTCGGAAGCAATTCGGGCAGTTGGAGGAGTTTGAGAGAGGCCGCATAGTCGAGCTCGGGGAAGCGGGATGGTCTTATCGACGTATTGCGCTCCATACCGGTCGTGCGGATATCACCATAACACGCTGTTGGCGGCAGTGGATAGAACAAGGCACGCAGCAGCGACAGGAAGGGTCTGGGAGACCTAGACCTACCACGGAGAGAGAGGACCGACGGGTTGTCCGACATGCGCGGAGTGACCCAACAGCCATGATTGCGTATATGCAGCGAGCAGTGGTGTCCTCCATGCACCGTCCGATTAGTGCCAGCACCATTGGCAGGCGGCTGCACGACGTAGGACTACACGCACGCAGACCGTTACGACGACTGCCCTTAACACCAGCGCATTGTCGCTAAAGACTACAATGGTGTCGTGCCGGACTGTCCTGGAGCCACGCATAATGGCAGCGGGTGATCTTCAGTAACGAGTCCCGCTTTTGTCTTGAAGGAGACGACCACCGAATCCGTGTGTGGAGGCACCGTGTTCAGCGCCAGGACGAGCGGTTTGTTGTCGAGCGTCACACATTCAGAAGGCCTGGTGTCATGGTGTGGGGTGCAATTGCCTACGATCCCAGATCACCCTTGGTGTTCATTACAGGCAATTTGACAGCCTAACGATACATTAATGAGGTCTTGCAACCAGTGGCCCTACCTTTTCTGAATGCTCACTCCGGTGCGGTTTTCCAACAGGACAACGCTCGTCCACATACTTCTGTTGTCCCGAGAGCTTGCCTTCGAGGCACGGACACTCTACCATGGCCAACTGCATCACCAGGCTTATCGCCGATTGAAACTGTGTTTGATGCTATTGGACGCGCTATCTATCCACACTTCACCCCTACCGCACAATCTGCGGGAACTGCGTGAGAATATTCAAGCTGCATGGGATGGCTTATCGCAGGACACCATTAGGAACCTGTACAACTCCATGCCGAGACGTCTGGCATGCTGTGTGAGCAAACACTGCGGCCCGACGCCATACTTAGAGACACTGCTTATTGACGTGTAGCTCAATAAATATTGCCCATATCAGTCTCAATGTTTAATCATTTATTGTTCCTGGTAACCTTTACTTTCCTGCCGATTAGCAATTGCAATCCGACACGTCCTTCTGGGTGCAACTATTTCTCCTTTCTGTCTTCGGCCGAGGGACGTTGGACAGGGCAGGCAACAAACAATTTCATTCTTTGACTTCACTATTGTCACAGATTAGATTTAAGCTTTGTTTTGAAGATAATTAACTAACGATTGTTTTATATTCAGTATCAATGAACTTGTTGTTTTAATTACTGACAAATGTCCGAAATACTAAGCAGTTCTTATAAGTTTTTACGAATAAAAATTATTTTGCTTCTCTGGTAAGACAGGAACATTTCGCAATTCTTCTCTTGCGTGAACGTCCGAATAAAATTTCCACTTTTTGATTTAACGGCATTGATCTTATACAGATTGAAGAGTACAGTTTGTCGTGCTGCAGGAAGTCATGTTCGATTTATGATTTATGAACACAATCCACCGTTGCCATCGTTCGTCTGTGTGTGAAAACTACAACACCAAGAAAGAAACACGCTATTCAAATGAAATTTATATCACAGATTCCACATGTTTCAGGAGATACTGTAACTGGTTATATATATATATATATTTTGATTGGAGGTTTAACGACCACCGTGAGCAACACAATGGGCTATAAAGAGTCGCCCATCCCTAATTTAGGGTCACTGGTTCCAGGAAAGGGAGAGAGCCAGTGTCGTAAGACAAACACAACATCCCTGCCTCACTGGGATTCGAACCCGCTCCCATCTTGGACGAATGAGCAGAAGCCATCGCTTAGACCACTGCGCCACCGGGGTGGCGATTACATTTGTAGAGCTATACAAGATTTTTTTCGCTTCAAAACTCAGTATCGTGTGAAGCCACCTCGAACAACCATAACAGCCTTGACACGGAGTGGCATGGAATGGAAAAGTTTTTTTATACCCTCCTAGGGAATAGGAGGCCAGGCTGCTTCTAGGCTAGACCAGATTTCATTTGTGGTGACTGACGGATGCCCTTGGTGGACCAGTCGCTTAGCTACCATGTCCCAGACATATCCGGCGAACATGTAGGCCAGGGAAGAAGCGTTATCTGTCGTGCATGTCGTGCATGGAAGAGGTCTTGGACATTCCGAGTCACATGTGGCCGAACATTGTCCTGCTGGAATATAGATCCAGGACAACTCTGAAGGAAAGTATCGCCTCTGCCTCTAAAATATCCCTGAAGTATCGCTGGTTGTTGATAGTTTCCTCTATTTGTATCAGGCGAGATCGCGAATTAAACTCAATGGCTCCCCAAATCATCACCCTTGGCATTGGGCCGGTATAACGCTGCAAGGTGCCGTTCACCGAACACGTATGCCACCATCATGGCGCATCATGCGAAATCGTGACTCGTCAGAAAACACGACTTATGGCCAATCAGCGCGCCAATATCTGTGTTCGAGACCCCACTACAGCCTATGGTTGAGGATCAAAGGAATGCGCAACAATGAACTGCTTGCGACCCGTCCTCTGTTAAGCAGACGACGTCCAACTGTACTGGAGGACAAAGCCTGACTTGTGACAGTACTCCAGTGCTGCGCTAACACCGTGGATTTTGCTGTGCGATCGGTCACTGCCGATGCGGCAAAGGCGTCTGTCATTCCGTGCACAGTCGTGCATCTTTGCGGTCTATTTCCCGGATTTCTATGAGTCCAAGAGCCGTCTGTCCACTGATGCCACGTTCACATTACTCTAGTGGCGTTTGGTCCCGTATGAGTGGCAATTTTGCGGTAGGAAAATCTAGCTTCTCTCATCCCAACAATCCTTCCTCGCGCACAGTAGGTCAGGTGTTCATAATGCAACCTCCTTCGGCGACAAGGCATAGTGAGACACAAGAAACACCCTATCAACTTAATATCTGCTCTTCACTGATTGCGACATCTAGTTTGAGACAGCTCTTTATACCCAAGACGAGGATGCTGCTCCAAAATCACTAGCGCATTTTTCCTGACGTTTTTATCCTGTACATGTTCCAACCTGCTGTACATATCCTATAAATTTCAAGCTAATACCAGCAGTCCTTCATGGTGTTGCAATTTTTACAAACTGTACTGTGCATACGAGTACATACGCACATATCGATAAGCTTTTTGAGATTCAGAGGTTAGCGCCTCAGAGAAAGTTCATCTGCCCGATTAAAGTCAAAAGTGATGATGCTAGGTTTTGCTTACTGTTGACATATTCAACGTCTCCATTTACAGCGATCTCGGCACGCAACTCGAGCTTCAGTGACATCCATCACACGTCTCACATAAGACCTTTTGTACTTCATACTCCTTATCTTTTTATCATGAAGACATTTCTGAATCTGTTCCTCCCACGATTTCATTGGCCTTCCTCTCCCTCTTTTTCTTGCCACTTGGGCTCAATAAATCTTCTTATGTTAGTAAACGTCTCACCTCTCATTTTCTCAACATGGCCAAACCGCCTCAGAATATTTGCCTTTACCTTATTAACAACATTTTGCTTCGTATGTGTGCTACGGAAATATTTAATCAAATCTTATATTCCTTTAATTCAACACTTTTAATAAGGAAACATCTATGGTAGTAAAGGCTTCACGAACGATAACAATTTGACACGAATCAGCTGTCGAGCAACAACTCTCAAGAGCAATATAGCTGCACTAGTTCAAGATATCTACAGTTGCTTCTGTGTATCTGTGCAACAGAAAGTGTAAATAACCCTGGCCTGGAAAAAATTGAGTCGCCGCCTCTGTGGCGCAATCTGAGCGATGGCTTATGATCATTCTCCCGGGAGGGATCCGGGTTCGAATCCCGTGAAGCATAGATGTTGTGTTTGTCTTACAGCACCGGCTCTCTTCCTTCTCTGGAACCAGTGGACCTAAATTAGGGAAGGGCGACTGCTTATAGCCCATTGAGTTGCTGTCAAACCTTCAATCAAAAAGAAAAAGAAAAAATTAACTCACTGATAATTATCTGCAAGTTTTTGGCTAATTCTGAAGTTATTTAGTGGGCTGATTTCAAATATCAATACGATTCTTCTCTGAGACGTAAGGGTTTTTTCACATATTTTATGTACCAATAATGTTACAAAGAACCAGTTTGAATATTGTTTATATTTACACGCCCTTATATTGTATTTTTCTTTAGCCTTCAAAGCTTCTTATGATACTTTTTTCTATACATAGCTTGCGGGTTCTCCGTGCAGCATCCAACAGTATAGTCTGCCATCATGTTAACATTCCATCTGTGACGTACCTGCCAGCAGGACGCACACGACATAAAGGCAGATAGGAATCATAATAATCGTCTGCGTAGCTCAGTTGGTAGAGCGACTTGTTCCGGAATAAGCGGCCTCGGGTTCGAATCCCGCCGTAGACCAAAAATGACGGGGAAATTTACTTCGTTATAATGGCGCCCGAACTATCCGGATGACCCGGCCATTCAAAATCTCGCATTGGTTTGATGTTATTTCCACACCGCGAGACAGGAAAAATCAAAGAATTCCTTCTCCAGCGCTTCGAAAAAAAAAATGTGTGATGTTGCATTCCACACAGCAGATTGACTGGGAGTTCTACAGTGGATGGCTGCCTGCAACGATTCATGGTCACGGCTGACCCGTGGGCCATGCCCCCGGCCCTGTTTCGGTGGGGGGAGGGAGATGTGACGTACCTGCCAGCAGGACGCACACGACATAAAGGCAGATAGGAATCAGAATAATCGTCTGCGTAGCTCAGTTGGTAGAGCGACTTGTTCCGGAATAAGCGGCCTCGGGTTCGAATCCCGGCGTAGACCAAAAATGACGGAGAAATTTACTTCGTTAAACATCTTCCCTGGTATTTTCGTTCCATCTCGTTTACGTCTTGGTGGAATCTTGTTCCTCATTAACATTTGCAAGGTTTCAGGGTTTCGTACCTGCCAGCAGGACGCACACGACATAAAGGCAGATAGGAATCAGAATAATCGTCTGCGTAGCTCAGTTGGTAGAGCGACTTGTTCCGGAATAAGCGGCCTCGGGTTCGAATCCCGGCGTAGACCAAAAATGACGGAGAAATTTACTTCGTTAAACATCTTCCCTGGTATTTTCGTTCCATCTCGTTTACGTCTTGGTGGAATCTTGTTCCTCATTAACATTTGCAAGGTTTCAGGGTTTCGTACCTGCCAGCAGGACGCACACGACATAAAGGCAGATAGGAATCAGAATAATCGTCTGCGTAGCTCAGTTGGTAGAGCGACTTGTTCCGGAATAAGCGGCCTCGGGTTCGAATCCCGGCGTAGACCAAAAATGACGGAGAAATTTACTTCGTTAAACATCTTCCCTGGTATTTTCGTTCCATCTCGTTTACGTCTTGGTGGAATCTTGTTCCTCATTAACATTTGCAAGGTTTCAGGGTTGTAGTCCAAGCGAGCGTTCCGAAAGTGCACCTTCAAGCTCATTGAACAACCTAATGTTTTGAAATTTTATTAGCTTGCAGTTGGCATCGTTGTAGTTCCCCAAGAACTTCTTTACAATTTCCTTAAAAGTGTTCCGAGCCACTCTTTCAACAGTTTTCTCATTATTGTTGCAAATGTCTTTTGTGTTTGTTTGTTTGTTTGTTTGATTGATTGATTGAAGGTTTAAATGATTCATTGGTTCAGAGTCATGACTAACAGGCAGATATATACAGGAGACAGATGTTGCACATCAACAAGTCCATATCAAACATGGTTTTTACTGTATACTGAATGACCAATGTACACAGAGAGCCAGTGTTGATCAAGTGTTGCCAGTGCCGGAAGACAAACATGAACATCCATCGCTCACGGGATTTGTACCCGGATCCATCTGGGACGAATGGTCATAAGCCATCGCTTAGACCACTGCGACACCAGGGTGGCCTCTTGTCTTTAATTCATTGTCTTTTAGGAGTTTTCGAATGTCTGAGTCTGGCAAAAATGCGTTCTTTCAATTCGGCATCTAACAATTCCGGAAACGTTTTGCTCAGATACATAAAACGCTTTCCTTCTCTTGGCAGAGCTTTTACAAACTGCTCCATAAGTCCAATTTTCATATGAAGAGGAGGTTGGACTTTTTTGAAAGCAATCAAGCTTTCCCGGGTAACATGTTTTCTTTCCGGGTTTTAAGGCAGCCCTGCTTGACCATTGTTTTTTGATCCAGTGTTGGTCCTTTGCTTGGATGTCCTGTTCTTTCCATTTAAGGAGCTGCGCTTTGTGAAACGGAAAAAGCTATTCCTGTGTGTCTATTGTACGTGTACATAAACTCATGTTCATAAAAAGCAGAACACCTGAGAGAAGACGAGGTACGTCTTTGATTCTTTACAGGATATGCTAATCAGGCAATATCGCAGAAATTATTAGCATTTAGGCGTCAGAGATACGTGAGTACCGCGTCTAGGTAAATCAGATCGCGCTACGTCACAGACCGAACACCTGCCGTTTTTTACGCTTTCCAACCGTAGGTTGAAGAAGCGTATATGCTTCAGATTTGTCCGTCTGTCCGAATGATAACTCGCTTAAAAATGGTTCGATTTCGATGAAATTTTAGTATGTGGTAGGGGACCATCTGGGGACAAACCTTATTGAAAATGGATGATGTGGGGTCAAAGGTCAGGACATAGGAGCGGAATGCATTCCATTTCCCTTATGCGTCACAACTTGCGTACATATGGTTCGATTTCGATGAAATTTTAGTTTGTCGTACGGGACAAACTGGGGACGAACCTTATTAAAAAGGGAAGAAATTCGGTCAAACGTCAGGACATAGGAGCGGAATCCATTCCGTATGCCTTACGCGTCATAAATTACCAAAAAATGCTTCTATTGTGACAAAACTTCATCATGTCATTCCGGAGGTATAGTTAACCAATTCTGTTGAATATGATTGAAATGGGGTCAAAGGTCAGGACACAGGAGTGAGATTTATTTCACAGCCATTATCCTCATAACTTGACTAAAAATGTTTCTGTTGCAACAAAACTTTAGTATGTTGTTCTGGAGGTATACTGAACCAATTCTGTTTAATATCATCGAAATGTGGTCAAAGGTCAGGGAACCGGAACGAGATTTATTCCACAGCCATTATCCTCATAACTTGAGTAATGATTTCTGGTATGTTGGAAAGCGTATCATAATCAATGAATTGCATGATTTTACTAACTTGTTTATGTTATAAGTGCCTTGTGACTCGGTCGGCATGTCAGTGATTGGTCAGCAGTGAGTAAGGATGCCTCGTCGTTGTGTAAGATAGTCGTACAGTCACATCAGTGAGTTCGACAGAGGTCACATGATCGGCATCAGAGACTACAATACTTCCCTCCTCGAGATTGGAGGTCGTGTGGGACGCACTGTATCCCTCGTGGTTAGAGTGTGCTGCGAATGATACAAAGAAGGGCATAGGACACGAAGAGAAGGTTCAGGAAATCGTACACAGACAACGCCGAGGGACAGCTGTCGTCTCATGAGGATGTCTTTGAGTACCGTTCTGCATCATCAACGGCGTTGCCGCAGCAGTGGCGAACAATGACTCATTTCCCAATGTCAGCTGTAACAGTACGTCGTTGTTTATCACAGTTCAGACTCCTCGGCACCTCCCCAGGTTACCTTTGACACCGCAGCAGCGAACTGCAAAGCTGCAATGATGCATCGAATGAAGGGAGTGGCGTGACCAATGGCACAATGTCGTGTTCTCGGAAGAAACGCGCTTCTGTGTAGGTGAAAATGATGGTCAAACCTGTGTCCGCCAACGAGAGGTAGAGAGGTGTCGGGAAGAGTACATTTGCGCCAGGTATACTGCACCAACACGAGGCACTATGGTCTGGGGTGCTATAGGGTTCAAAAGCAAATTACCTCTTGTGAGAGTAACAAGGGTCAGTTAGGTCAATGACATTCTACGGCCGGTCGCCCTTCCGTACCTGCGGAACGTTCCCTGGGCCATATTTCAGAAGGACAAGCCACAGCGCATGTTGCAGCTACAACACGTGTTTTCTACAGGGATAACAACGTTCCATTTCTGCAGTGGCCGGCTAGATCGCTGGATTTTTCTTATAGAAAATCTCTGGGACATGCTCAAACTACAGGTGCAGCGGTACGACAGTCCACCAGCAGCCCTTGATGAACATTGGATGCGATCAATACAGCCTGGATGGCTATTCCCCAGAACAACATTCACACATTACTTGATTCGATGCCTCAGAACATACAGCAGGTGATACAAGCCAGAGACGGCCAAACCGATTATTAGCTATATCGACGTACCTGGTACGTATGACACCAAGATGCTAATAATTTGTTCTGTATTACCTAATGAACATATACAGCAGGTGATATGTACAAGTCAGAGGCTGCCACAACAATTATTAGCTACATCGACGCACCTGGTACGTACCAAGATGCTAATAATTTGTTCTGTATTGCCTAATGAACATATACAGCAGGCGATAGAAGTCAGAGGCTGCCACACCAATTATTAGCTACATCGACACACCTGGTACGTGTGACACCAAGATGCTAATATTTTGTTCTGTATTGCCTAATGAACATATACAGCAGGTGCTATAATCCAGGGGTGGCAACACTAATTATTAGTTACATCGGAGAACCTTGGTACGTATGACACCAAGATGCTAATAATTTGTTCTGTATTGCCTAATGAACTTATACAGCAGGTGATACAAGTCAGAGGTGGCAACACCGATTATTAGCTACATTGAAGAACCTGGTACGTATGACACCAAGATGCTGATCATTTGTTCTGTATTGCCTAATGAACATATACAGCAGGCGACATAAGCCAGAGGTGGCAACACCGATTATTAGCTACATCGAAGAACCTGGTACGTATGACACCAAGATGCTAATCATTTGTTCTGTATTGTCTAATGAGCATATACAGCACGGGATACAAGCCAAAGGTTGCCACACCAATTATTAGCTACATTGACGCACCTAGTACGTATGTCACGAAGATGTTAATAATTTGTTCTGTATTGCCCAATGAACATATATGCAGCAGGTGATACAAGTCAGAAGTGGCCACGCCGATTCTTAGGTACATCGACACACCTGGTACGTATGACACCGAGATGCTAATCATTTGTTCTGTATTGCCTAATGAACATACGTATAATAAGCAGGTGATACAACCCAGAGGTGGCCACACCAATTATTAGCTACATATACGCACCTGGTACGTATGACACCTAGATGCTAATAATTTGTTCCATATTGCCTAACGAACATATCCTTTAGAAATCAAAGTTGTATCTCGCTTCCTCTCAGTGTTCTGTTTTTTATGAACATGAGTGTATCTGTACAACATTTGAGATACACCTATGAGCCATTACATTATGACCACCCACAGCTTAGAGAAATGAGCGCGCCTGGAGACTGAACGGGGGCGCAGATGAAGTTCACAGAGCAGTATATATACAACCCTAGGACCTGCTTTCGGTTAGTAGAGTGTTCGGAGTCAGAATGGGGAAAGCTGCCGATTTATCGCAGTTTAATAAAAGACAAATTGTAATGGCACGGAGCCTCGGAACTACGATCTCGGGAACGGCGCGGCTTGTGGGTTGTTCACGTGCCGCTGTAGTGAGTACGTATCAAAAGTGGTGCAGAGAAAGCCAAACGACAAACCAGCGTCCATCTGTGTGTCGTCCGCAGCTCATTGATGCCAGAGGGGTGCGTAGACTGTCACGCATTGTTCACAGAGACCTCAGGGCCACAGTGCTACAAATCACCCGCAGCTACAACAGTGGTGATCACGGCAATGTGTCACAGCACACCAGTTCAGCGTAGCCTTCTGCGCATGCGCCTGGATAGCCGAAGACACAGCCAGGTCCCCATGCTCCCTGCACGTCATCGCCAACAACACATGAAATGGTCGCAAGAACATCCAGATTGGACCGTGGATGATAGGAAGAAAGTTGCCTGGTCTGCCGAATCAAGATTCCTGGTGCGTCATGTATAGACGGCCGAGCGTGGATACGCCGATTACCATCGGACTCTTGGCACCTGGATGCACTGTTGGGCGAAAACAGGCCTGCGGCAGCAGTGTTATGCCGTAGGCGATGTTTTCTTAGGACGCGTTAGGCCCCATTATCCCAATAGCACAATCCCTGATAGCTGTCAGATATCTGAACATCGTTGCTGACCAAGTTCACCCATTCACGGCAACTGCGTTCCCTGCTGGTGATGGCCATTACCAACAGAATAATGTGCTATGCCACACTGCCAGAATCGTCAAGGAGTGGTTCGAGGAACATGCTGGTGACTTTCTCTGTTAATGCCCTGGCCTCCAAATTCACCTGACATGAACCCAATCGAACATTTCTAGTTCGACTTGGAAAAGCGTATTTGCGCTAAATCGCCACCACCCGAAATGTACGGGAACTGGAGGACCTGCTATTGACAGTATGGTACCAGATACCTCAGGATAACTATAGCCACCTCATCGAATCGATTCCTCGCCGAGTGGCCGCTGTTTTGCAGTCTAAAGAGGGTCCTACAGTTTATTACGTAGATCTGTAGTCATAATGTAATGGTTCATCGTTGTAGTTGGCTTCACGGCGTAGTACAGACCAAACTTCGTAACTGAATAAATATTACCTACACTGTATAACAGAAAAACATCCTTTTTTTTTTTTTTTTTTTTTTGATTGGGGGTTTAACGACCACCATGAGCAACTCAATGGGCTATAAGCAGTCGCCCGTCCCTAATTTAGGGTCACTGGTTCCAGGGAAGGGAGAGAGCCAGTGCCGTAAGACAAACACAACACCCATGCCTGACCGGGATTCGAACCCGGACCCCTTACGGACGAATGATCATAGGCCAACGCCTTAGACCACTGCGCCACCGGGGCGGCAGATCCATTTTTCATTTCGTATTTAGTGTTGAGGGTGATATTTTTGTTTGGAACAGTTACTTTGCACAAAATAAAAACATGTATAAAAGCGGCATGGAGGTTCATCTCCCCCTCTGCGTCCGCGCATGGGTCAATTTTTTTTTTCAATAAATAACAGTGTACACGCTAATTGGTCGAGCATGAAACTGATACAAAATTAAATATCTGTCGGGTACGTTGCAACACCAGCTTCTGCTCTTGTGAAAAAAGATCTCAGATTGTAAATGATCTATAAAGTCAATTTATTGTATTCCAGGAAATTATCTGAGAAAAATGAGAGAATTCTTATTCATTACGCAATTTCTTATCGAAACGGGTTAAGCCCATTAAGACTGGAGTTCAAGCGGAAATGATCTTCATCCGCTGCTTTTTGAAGCCTCGCATCCGCATATTTTCTATTACCAAGAAATGCAGACTACCACATGGATCATAGACACACTTCCTGTTTCCAGGTTATCTTCCGCAGCATAATTTCCCATTAAAAAAATAAGGCGAAGGTGCTACTCACAACATGATATGGAATGTTTCTTTTTCACTCTCTGATTGTAAGTCTCATCCATCTCCTTTAATCGAACTGCTTTTAAAATACAGTGGAACCTTGATACAGTAAGCTCGCGAAATTCGAAATCCCGCATTAACCGAAGTTTTTATCGATCCCTTGAACTCCGTAATATTCTGTTTTGTTATTCGAACCGGTGTGGTGTATAGGTAAATCTGTATTTTAATTTTCTTATGAAATTCTGTTTTCATACGTAAATTTCCCTACTCCTTGGTTAAACATTTTCTAACTGAATAGCACATTACTTTCCCCGAACAACTTTTACAAGCTGACAACGCTGACAGTGAATCACAGCAGAATAAAATACGACGTTGAATACGAATAGAGTGGAGTTGTAGAGATCAGGGCCGAATTAAAGGGGGGGCTAACCTTGGTGACCACCACCAAAGCCCCAGCAGGTACGCCGCTACACCGCAAATAATACACAGCTTATACACTGAGTGGCCACTTTATTATGACCACCTGACAGTTTTAAGCAAATGAGCTATGGCTGCACGCTATTGCCACCAGAGGGCGAGGCTAGTATAAAAAGAGAAAGCTTAGTGCTTGCGACTAAGTGATTTTTGGGTGACGAGATGGGTAAAAAATGTGATTTGACGGACTTTCAACGTGGGATGATTGTAGGAGCTCGGAGCCATGGAGTGAGTATCACTGAAACCGCCGCATTCGTGAAATGTTCCAGAGCAGCTGTTGTTAAAGTGTTTAAAGACTGGACTGTCAGCCAAAAAACTGAGTCTCTACGTGCAACGTGTGGTCGTCAGCGACTAGTGACTGCTCGGACGGAACAGAGAGTGTCCAGACTGGTACGGCAACAGTGCAGCAAATAACAGTCCATCTTAATCCAGGATCCCCTCAAATGATCTCTGCACGCACTGTTCGCCGTACACTACATCGGATGGGATATGACAGCCGAAGGCCTGTTCGAACACCTTTGTTGTCTGCAGTTAACAAGAGAAAACATCTCCAGTTTGCACAGGAGCACAAGGGTTGGACAGTCGATAATTGGAAACAAATTATGTGGTCCGATGAATCACGTTTTCAGTTGTACCATGCCGATGGCCGAGTGAAAATTTGGCGGAAACAGCACGAAAGCATGGACCCCAAATGCATTGCTACAACCCTTCAATCTGGTGGAGGCAACGTTATGGTTTGGGGAATGTTTTCCTGGCATGCTTTCGGCCCTTTAATTCGTGTTGATCAACGTCTGACTGGCACATCATATCTAAACATCGTTGCTGACCAAGTGCATCCTGTCATGTGGATGGATTATCCCAATGGCGATGGCTACTTTCAACAAGATATTGCGTTCTACCATAGTGCTCATATTGTACAGGATTGGTTTCAGGAACATGCCGGTGAGTTTACTTTGCTTAGGTGGTCCCCACAATCTCCAGATCTCAACCCCATTGAGAATTTGTGGGAAGAAGTTGAACGAGCCATCAGACAACTGGATCTACAACCCAGTAATCTCACACTCCTGGAAAGTGCTATTCAACAAGCATGGTCTCAGATTCCACAAACCACCTATCAACATCTCGTGGAGTCCATGCCACGAAGAATCGACACAATATTATAGGCAAAAGGTGGCCCAACGAAGTACTGAAGGGGTGGTCATAATAAAGTGGCCACTCAGTGTATATTTATATAGAGAGAGAATATAATACAAAATAGTTTTAGCTTTGTTTCGTACGATTTCCACTCGATCACAAACAGTGGCTAGAAGACAAGCAGATTTCAAGGCAGTGACTCATTAATTGTAAACGTTCGATGTGGCTGTGTACAGCTTGGCCGGCGGTACAGTTTCAGCTTGTTCACTGCCATCCACCCACACCTCTCTGTTTGCACTTGGAACCGTTAATTGGTGAAAGCCACTGTGACTTCTCATCGCATAACAAAAAAGAGGCCCCAAGAAAAGTGTACAATGCTAAATTATTAAAAATTCCAGGGCTAATACACTGGCGTGCAAAAATTAAGGACGAGACGGTTTTTCGAATATAACGTCGTGCAGAAGTGCTACACATCGACTCAAATCATACCATAAGATCCCCAAGATGTAAGAATATCGGACAAGTGAGCAAAACCGTCCAAACAAGGAATCCAAAAGATACAAACGCACTTTATTGAAAAGGTAGCTTCGAACACAACTGGACAGAAGACAGAAACGTCCATGTGACAGGCGGCTGCCAAGAAAAATCCAGCCTTTAGTAGAGGAAATGATCACCCCTGACTGCGTTGCAGGATTTACAACGTTTGTCCATGCTGAGGATGAGGCTGTCAAGGAGCTGTTGAGGTATCGCGGCCCATTACTCTTGTAGCGCCAATCGCAGCTGCGGAATCGATGCTGGCAGCTGGTGACGTGCTGCCAAGCGTCTCCCGAGAAGGTCCCACACGTGTTCGACTGGATTTAGGTCCGGGGACCTTGCGGGCCAATCCATGCGTTGAATATCTTCACTCTCCAACAGCTCTGCGACAGCCACTGTACGATGAGGTGTAGCGCTGTCGTCCATGAAGAGAAACTCAGGACCCACAGCACCTCTAAACAGACGCACGTGAGGCAGGAGAACCTCGGTACAATAGCGGACACCAGTGACTGAACCTCCTTGGAAGATGTGGAGGTCAGTATGGCTACCAAGCATGATACCGCCCCAAACGAGAACTCCGCCACCGCCAAACCGGTCCCTTTCGATGATGTTGGAGGTGTGATTGCGTGTTCCCTGCTCTCTCCATATGTGTATACGTCCAGAATCGCTCGTCAGACTAAATCGGCTCTCATCCGTAAAGAGAACTCGACCCCATTGCTGATGTGTCCAGTTCTTCCGTTCCTGATACCACAGAAACCACCGTCTCCGATGAGCAGGCGTTAATGGCACACACCGTACTGGTCGTCGTGCAAATACACCACCTTTGTGCAGCCTCCTGGCCACGGTAAAACGCTATAACGAACGTCCAGTTGTCTGCTGCATGTGCCTTGCGATTTATCCCGCTGTCTGCCGTCTGTCTCTTCTCGCCTGTAGGGCAATATACCGGTCGTCCGCCACCGTGGTTGCTCGTGGACGACCACTGCTAAACTCTCGGACAGCTGTTCCTGTCGTTTGAAATGCTTTCCAAGCTCGTGAAACGATGCTGTGAGCGATCCCGAACTCCTCGGCCACACTAGCCACACTTCGACCTTCTTCCAACTTCCCAATAACGCGACCTCGGGTAAAGTCGTCCAGATGTCCTCTACTGGATTGCCTGTTGGCCATATCACACGGTGGCAGCAACTCGACGTCGTTCAAACCGATGTACACCGTGCAATAGCTTTCACCGAATTGCTGAGCGTACACCGCCCGTGTGCTGTATTCCCTTCCGACACCCCCCATCCCACACACCCACACCCCCCACGTCATGCTGCATATATGCGCATGTCCTACCGTACCGGACCCTAGTCTATCTCCTGAGTGGTCTTACGGTCCGTTTTGCCTGCTCGTTCCGCTGTTATGCTAATTTATCCTCTTCGCCCTTAATATTTGCACACCAGTGTACTATGAGGAATCTTAAGCTTTTCACACACGTTCTTGTGAGAACAGTGACTTTTTATGAAACCTCTGCTGGTAATTTATTAGTTTGAAGAATGCACTGCAGACACCCATTAATTGTCACAAGCATATTGCTAGTTACGTGTTTTAACGGACTTCAGTAATGATTGTCCATCATAAGTTCTTTGGGGGCCCACTCATATGTCTTAGTCTAGGGGCCCACTAAGGCCTTAACCTGTCCCTGGTGGAGATGCCAAGAGATTGCTAGTAGATTTTAAAGCGTTGATATTTCGAAAAAGATTAAAGCCTTTTTGACCTGGTGTCACAGTGGCTTCTGAACATTCGTCTGAGACCTCTGTCCGAGTGTTTATGTTTATCTTACGGCACTTGCTCTGAGCCTTCCCTGGTACCAGTGGTCTTAAATTCGGGTCGTGTGATTGCTTACATAGACAACTGAGTTGCTCACGGTAGTCGTAAAACTCCCAGGTAAAAAACCTTTTCGATATCTATGTGATCGACGAATAAGAATTATTGCCATACGCTTGATATCTGTGTTGATAACAGCCAGATTATATTGTGGCAGTGGATTATATTAATGTCCTTTTGAACTTCCCGTGAGTGGAACAATAAAGGGAAAAAGTCGTTAAACGGTGATGATTCTTTTACGCTGGCCATTGATATTCTTATTCGCGTAGTCTATGTTTTCGTTTTGAGAGCTAAGGGGTGTACTGTAGGTGGTAGTGCAGTGCAATAGATGCTATGTTGGACTGGTGATTCTGTGGTGCAATGAATTCTGTTGAAGACTGGTGGTGATGTAGTGCAATTGATGCTGTTAGCGTGCTGGTGATGGTACAGTGCAATTGGTGCTGTTGGGAGGATGTGGTGCTGTGGTGCAATGAATGTTGTTATCGTGTTGGTGGTGGTGTAGTGCAATAGTGCTGTTGAAGGCTGGTGGTGGTGTGAATGCAATTGATGCTGTTAGCGTGCTGGGGATGGTATAGTGAAATGGATACTGTTGGGATGCTTGTCGTGGTGTGGTACAATGAATGCTGTTAGCGGGCTGGCGATGGTGTAGTGCAGTAATGCTGTTGGAGACTGGTGGTGGTGAAGAGCAATTGATGCTTTTAGCGTGCTGGGGATGGTATAGTACAACGGATGCTGTTGGGAGGCTGGTCGTGATGTGTTGCAATGAATGCTGTTGATCACTGGTGGTGATGTAGCGCAATTGATGCTGTTAGCGTGCTGGTGATGGTATGGTGCAACGAATGCTGTTGGGAGGCTGGTGGTAGTGTGGTTCGATGAATGCTGTTAGCGGGATGACGGTGGTGTAGTGCAATAATGCTGTTGAAGGCTGGTGGTGGTGAGGTGCAATAATGCTGTTGAAGGCTGGTAGTGGTGTAGTGCAATGAATGCTGTTAGCGTGCTGGTAATGATATAGTGTGTACAATGGGTGCTTTTGGGAGGCTGGTGGTGGTGGTGTAATGAATGCAGTTAGCGTGTTAGCGGTGATGTAGTGAGTGCTGTTAGCATGCTGGCGGTGGTGTAGTGCAATAATGCTGTTGTATGCTTTTGGAAAGCTGGTGGTGGTGGTGGTGGTGTAATGAATGCCATTAGCGTGCTGGCTGTGGTGTAGTGAGTGCTGTTAGCGTGCTGGTTGTGGTGTGGTGAGTGCTGTTAGCTTGCTGGCGGTGGTGTAGTGAGTGTTGTTAGCGTGCTGACGGTGGTGTAGTACAATAATGCTGTTGAAGGCTGGTGGTGGTGTAGTGCAATGGGTGCTGTTAGCGTGATGGTGATGGTATAGCGCAATGGATACTGTTTGAAGGCTTGTGGTGGTATGGTGCAATGGCTGCTGCTAGCGGGCTGGCGGTGGTGTAGTGCAATAATTCTGTTGAAGGATGGTGGGGTTGATGGCGGTGTAGTGCAATTGATGTTTTTAGCGTGCTGGGGATGGTATAGTACAATGGATGCGGTTGGGAGGCTGGTTGTGATGTAGCACAATTGATGCTGTTAGCGTGATGGTGATAGTATGGTGCAGTGGATGCTGTTGGGAGGCTGGTGGTGTTGTTGTGCAATGAATGCTGTTAGCGGGCTGGCGGTGGTATAGTACGATGATGCTGTTGGGAGGCTGGTGGTGGTGTATTACTGCGTTATCGATATGTGTTATGTCCGTACGTGTAGATTTTGCGTTATTCATGATTCTGTGTTTGTCACCTTAATTTTGGACTCCAGTGTACTTCCCGCTACGGAAGCTTTCAAACACAAAGGGAATTCTGCAAAGCCGATTTTGATGAAAGGAGAGAATCAGAGAAAAAGAAAATGAGTTTACCTTCCATAGAGAGAAAACTGCGAACTATTTAAAATGCACATTGTGCGCTGACGCAGTTTTCTTCACAGCCAATGGCACCACGTAAAAAGGAATTTTTAACACGATTTCTAAAATCCGTTAAACATTTGCAAGTAGAAAATGCATTTACGTCAATGGCGTAACAACAAATTTTTGACCCTTCAGAAAACTTGCTGCCCGTTTTTTCTTTATTTTCAAAAATAACAGATAAAATCAAAATCAAAATAAATGTATTTTACCTTGCAAAAAACATTCATTTCATTAACAAAAAATTACTTATATTTTTGCAGATAGATAGATTATAGGTACTCAAATATGCAAATCTTTCACCCTTCTGTTTACATTGGTAAAGTGTCTAATTAAATCTTTGGCATTTAATTTATCTGCCTCCTGAACTTCAGTGACAATTAGCGAAAGATATTTCAATCGTTCCTGAAACATTGAATTTCATAAATAATTTTTGATAGTTGCTGAATGATCTTTCAGAAGTAGCTAACAGGTAGTATGTTAGATTTTTTTTTATTGGCTCACTACCGTGAGCAACTCAGTATTATATTAGCAGGCGCACGTCCTTAATTCCGGGTCACTGACTCCAGAGAAGGGAGAGAGCCAGTACCGTAAGACAAACACAACATCCATGTCTCACCGAAATTCGAACCCGGACCCATTTTGGACGAATGGTCAAAAGCTATCGCGTAGACCACTGCGTGTTAGATATAAAAAAAGCGCTGAAGAGACATCCTGGTAAGTGCATGGCACATTGTTAAACTTTATTATTAACAATTCTGCGACTTCCTGTACCGAATTTATTGGTTTAATTTCTTCTTTTATTTTGTTTAGACCTATATCATACATTTTTTGCAGATTGTAGGCATATTTTAAAACATCACTTTCCGTTAAGAAAGTTTTGAGGTTCCAAAACTGCGAAATTATTGACAATTTGTTGGCAAACCGAGAAATATTTCTCTAATGTGTGTTATACATAAGCACGCCGGAGAAAAAATTAGTCACCCCAGTCAGAACTTACCTGATAACGGGTGATGGCGCCTCTTGCCTTCATAACAGCATGAATCCGGTGTGGTATAGAGACCCCACGAGGATGTGGATGTATTGAACATCGATTTGCAGTCACGCGTGCGTCAAATGCACCCGAAGTTCCGCTGGAGTACGCGGGTGTAGTGTCAATTCCGGCGTTTCATCTTCTATTCCAAATGATCCCACAGATTTTCAATAGGATTTAAATCCGGGATTTGGCGGGCCAGTCGAGGTGAGACAGTGTTGCTGATTGTTCGTCGACGTACCACTGAGACACAGTTCTAGCCCTGTGCACACGACAACTGTCGTCTTGGAAGACAGGAGTGGCAATGTGATGCTGTTCCTGGAGATGTAAGGTAAGGATCAACATTTCGTCATTCAGAATGCGGAAGTACGTATGCTGGTTCAAATTCATCGTTAGAACCCATTTCGTGGTACGAAAAACACCCCCAAAACATCACAGAACCCCCTCTAGCTTGTACAACACTTTCGACACAATCAGAATTAAAGGCTTCACTGGGCCTGCAATGCACTCCTATCATTGGTGTACAAACAAAAACAAGACTCATCAGAGCAAATTACTCGTTTCCGATCTTCCACAGTAAAGTTTTGATGCCTCTTAGCCCATTGATAACGTACGACTTTGTGACCTGCTGTTGAAAGAGGCATCTTCCCTGGTACTCTGCTCCAGATGTCCATCGCATGCAGTTCTCGTCGAAATGTCCTTTCGGAAATTGGTTGGAGTGGACTTTCATTGAGTGTTTGGAGCAATTGTTCCCTGGTTTGAAACGGATTTGCAATTACTAGGCGTGAAACATGGCGGCGGTCCCTGTCGGTGAGAATCGTTTTCGGGCAACAGTTACGTCGCAGATTTTCAGGTGACTGCGAACTACACCACCGTTTGTAGACCCGCTGTACAGTACGCTTCGACACAGCAACAAATTGGGCGACATCATTCTCTTTGTGTCCGTGGGCACGGCCAAACACGATGGCTCTTTTTTGCCCCTCAGTCACGTCTGTCTTACGACCCATATTGCAGACTAAATTCAACACACACGTTGCTCTTCACCACTGCACGAGACAGAAATGATCCTGTAGACCACGTCAGTGCTATTTATCTTCCACCAATGCTATCACGGCGCCCTCTGTGCAACCGGTAACTTCCTACTATCATTTCTGTTAGGGGTGACTAATTTTTCGTCCGGTGTGCTTTTGCCTAGAAAATCTGTAGAACACATTAACCCTGAATGCGTCTCAGCTCTTTTAAAACTGTAATTCAGTGTTTGGCATCATACCAACGACGTCTCCAGCATTGCTGACGCCACAGAAGACAAGCGAACTGAAAAGATATCTTCACTTCTCCTAGCTTGATTTCTTCAGTCACCCCACCCTCTCTCCATCTCTCAACTGTATTTTTTGTCTGTGGATTTCAGTTAAGAATTTTATTTTCTTAATCCTCTTTGCCCCCCTTCCCCCAAGAGCCGCAGACTACTAAACATCGCATAACCTCGCTTTAATAGAAGCTACACAACTTACTGCCTTACGCATACTGGCGGCCAAATTGTGATTTGTGGAAAATTAGGAAATATGCTAAAAATATTCCTCATGGAGTAAGATATCTGAAGCAAAAATAATTTCTCAAGTTGAATTTTTTAAAACAGATACATGGAAGAAGAAGACCTAACGTGATTTACGCTCCCTGGCAAAGAAATTGTGCACTATTTGAAGAAGAAAATGAGCTCAAAATGTTTTTCATAGTCAAGGGTGTCCAACTTATGAATGCTTTCTACAGTTAGATTATTACCAGCGCAGATACTCTTGAAAAGAGAACTGTACATCATGAAAAAGGAGAAAATATGCGCAAGCTCCCATTCTTCATAAAGAACCGTGCATTGTGGAAAACTAGATAATATTCGTATAGTTCCCGTTCTTCATGATAAATTCTTCACATGTCCCATTCTTCATAATGGGAGCTATATAATGGGATAAAAATTCAAATTCGACATTCAAAAGCAGATGTAGCTAGGAAACCAGTTCATATATATATACGCCACCTATCGGGAAATCTGTGCAATATTTGAAATTGATAATGTCTGCAATATTCACCGCAGTTAATAGCATACGGACGTTCTGTAAGAAACAGTGCTAGGGTAAAATGTCTGTCTGTCCGTGCACATCGAACTTTTTGATTTCAGATATATTTCAAAAATTATTGTTGCGGCTAACAGGGAATCAATGGATATTAAGTTTGGCACTTTTAATATCCCATATACTTCATGCACTGTAGTCATCATAAACAGAATTTTGAGGCTAATAGTGAATCAATGGATGTTAGGTTTGGCACTTTAAATACCCGTATAAATTAAATGCAAAATATCCGGTTTGAAAATGGAAAAGTAGGAACTGCAGGTTTTTGAGTAAGAGTATCATCGAAACTTTTTATTGCTTTTTCAAAAACTAGTTCTAAGTCGATTTAAGGAATAGAAAAGATGAAAATACTTGATGATTATCAGTATCAAACCAAGGGAGCAGAAAGTAATGAGAAAATGTTGTTGCAACACAATATAAATTACTTTTAACACTATTAAATAAGATAGTGTGATATTCTCAAATTTCTTTATTTTTTTCAGCCTAAATATTAATAACTCTTTTGGTTTAAGATGGTTTAGAGGGATTAGGGCCGAGAAAGAGTTGATTGTCATAAGAAGAGTTATCCTGTGAAGAATATTTCTTTCTTCATTGATTATCCTACCACGAAGGAAAAAACTATTAACAGCAAACACGCCTGATCATCAGGAAAGTTTTTTACAAGTACTCATCATCGCAACTCTGGGAGAAGGCGGGTAGGTTCCAACACAGATGTGTTCCATTGGCTGGAAGTACCATGAAAGCAATTTATAGCACGGCAGGCCAGTTAAGAATTCGCCTTAAACAATGAAAAGTGTGGGAAGCGTGAATACCTTCTTTACCAACCTCTAAAAGGAACTCAAAATTATTTTAACCGTTCCTTTCAAAATAAGTACATCGATAAGAACTCGAAAATTCGGAATATCAGCAACAGCAAGAAAAAATGTTATTATTAATATGAGAAAGAAAAATATCAATGGACAATACAAAGTAGTCGCTTTAAGGTTTGATTTGCTTCGGTCCGTGAAAACCAAAACTAAAAATCCAATTATATATTCTCGGGGCCCCTGAAATAGTGAGGCCCTAGGCGCGCGCCTAGTGCGCCTAGCCGGAAATCCGCCCATGCATACGGTGCTAAAAGAATTTCTTCAGTCGGATTCTTAGTGTAATATTTCAGTTGTCCATCGGTTGTCTATTCTTCAAGCATTATGTCCAGCCACTGCCGTTTCAGAGATTTTACTTTGAAGGTAGAAAAAATATTTCGTGCTAAAAGAATATCGTTTTCAAGATAAGGTGTAGTAGTTGAAGAGGGATCGTTTATATAAGATAAATTATTCAATAACTGTTTCCAAGGGGTTGAACAAATACAGGAGTTTCTTCATTACAACATCGGTTTATATTGTAGTGAATATATAAACTTTCTGCATCAACAGAGTCATAGACCTATGACATTTTGATGCAGAGTCATAGACCTATGACTGTTGATGCAGAAAGTTTATATATACACTACAATATAAACCGATGGGATGTAAGGTCAGGGGATGCCTGACATCACAGTCTCTCCTTGACAAATGCCAACCCCGCCTTCTCGTGGTGCATCCTGTTCCCTCTAAAGGGGCTCTGACGACCGCCAATAGCGGTATAACTATACCATCGGGATTAGAGGAAATGCTATCCCACACTCACCAACTCGCTTGGCCAGCGTGGTGAGTCATGGCCAAACCCCTCCAAAATGACTCCACAACTTAAATCTTGGCCCTCAGTCTCCGGCAGCTGGAATGTACCTGGCCAAGGCAGCGGCCAGTGTGACATGAAGGCAGAGGGTGCTAAGAATCCCCGGAGGACCAGACTAGGCTGCCATCTGATGCTGACCTTGGCGATGTATAATGGACGCTCCCTATCTTCTGATTCAAGGCTTCTTGAATTGGAAGAGGAACTACAAAGGATCAAGTGGGACATCGTCGGGCTAAGTGAGGTAAGGAGAAAAGGAGAAGATCTCATTGAACTGAAAAGTGGACATCTCTTCTACTATCGTGGGACAGATACTGGCAGAACTAGTGATGTTGGATTTATAATAAACAAGAAACTGAAGGATAAAGTTGTAGAAGTTGAAAGTTCCTCTGACAGAGTTGCACGACTCGTTATCCAACTCTCGAGAAGATACCAGGCTCAGATAATTCAAACTTATGCACCCACCACAAGTCATCCTGAAGAAGAAATTGAAGAATTTTATGAGGAAATCCGTCATCTAAATAATAAAGGTAAGCAGCACTTTAAGATAATTATGGGAGATTTCAATGCAAAAATTGGGCAACGGCAACAGAATGAAACTTCAGTAGGTAAATTCGGTCACGGCAACAGAAACCAGCGTGGAAATACTCTCGTTGAGTTTGCAGAGGCAGAAGGGTTTTTCATCTTGAACTCCTTTTTCAAGAAAAAGCCACTCAGGAAATGGACATGGAGACATCCAAATGGAACGACAAGTGAAATTGATTTTATTATGTGTAACAAAAAATTCGTCATAGAAGACTGCAGTGTGCTAAACAAGTTCAACACAGGTAGTTACCATAGATTGGTGAGATGTAAGATGCATCTCAACACTAAACTTGAACGTGGCAAGCTCATAAGACAAACAAAATGTATTGACATAACCAACCTTAAAAAACACCATAATACCTTCAAGTTGGAACTGAAGTACAGATTCTTCGCTTTAGCGAAGAATCTGTACTTCAGTTCCGGAAGACGTGGATATTTCTGAAGTTAACAGAAAAGTAACCAAAGCTCTTATGGAAACAGCAACAAAATTAGATGGGTCTAAGAACAAGTTGCATGTGAACAAATTATCAGGAAAAACCAAAATGTTGATGCAAAAAAGAAGAGAGATGAGGACAACTAAAGAAGATGTGACTTCCGAAGTGGAATATATAGAGCTATGCAAGACAGTACGAAAAAGTATCACTGAAGACGTAAGGAAATTCAAATGTGAACTAGTGAGGAAAGCAACTGAAAACAACCAAAACCTAAAGATAGCAAAGGGACATCTCAGTAAGGGAAGAAAACAGATTATGGCACTGAGAAAAGAAGATGGTTCTGTAACAAGAAATAGAGGCGAAATTTTGACAAGAGTGAAAGATTTCTACTCCAAATTATATGAAAGGGATGATACATGTACTCCAGACATCATGAAAGGTACACCAGAGTTCTTCCAGGTACACCAGAGTTCTTCCAGTCCTCCCAGCAGAAGTTGCACATGCAATCAAGAACATGAAGCGGGGAAAAGCTCCAGGAGAAGATCGAATTACTGTAGACATCATACAAGAAGCAAGTGGAGAAATCGAAACAGTACTCGCCCAAATTTTCACTCGATGCTTAATAAAGGGAAGATTCCTGAGGATTGGAACAACGCTACAATGATCTTGCTACATAAAAAAAGGTGACATTGAGAATCTCAGGAACTACAGACCTATCAGCCTCCTATCAGTGGTTTATAAAATCTTCACTGAAGTTCTTTCACACCGTTTGAAGGTAACACTGGACATGGCTCAACTGAGAGAACAAGCTGGATTCAGGACTGGCTACAGCACAATAGATCATATCCACGTACGTACTGAGAGAACTAATTGAAAAAGCGAGGGAATATGAACTTCCATTGTGCACGGCTTTTATCGATTATGGAAAAGCCTTTGATTCGGTGAAATCATCAGCAGTTACAATGGCTCTGAAATCCTGCGGTATTGAAGATGCATACATTAATATTATTAATAACATCTATGAAAATGCAAGTGCAAAGATTCGGCTGTTTGAGAATACAGCACCCATAAAAGTAGGAAAGGGAGTGAGACAAGGTGACACCATATCTCCGAAGCTCTTTAATGCTACATTGGAGGGTGTCTTTTAGTCGCTGAGCAGGGAAAACAAGGGGATAAAGATTAATGGAGATTATCTAACTCACCTTCGTTTTGCTGATGACGTAGTCATTTTTGCAACTACCCCATTAGAGCTGCAGAGTATGATCCAGGAACTTGCCGACAAGACTAAAGAAGTGAGATTCAAAATGAACTTTCAGAAAACAAAAGTTATGTTCAATGCTTTTTCAAGAAATGAAGATTTATCGATTGATGGAGAAAAGCTGGAGATAACAGACACGTACGTTTATCTTGGACACCAGATATCAAGTGAGGGTCGCATTGATAAAGAAATAAATTGGCGTACAAAACTTGCCTGGAGAGCTTTTCGAAGAGACAGCATAATTTTGAAGAGCAATATGCCATTATGTCTTAAAAGAAAAGTGTTTGATCAATGCATTCTTCCAGCGCTTACGTACGGTGCAGAGACGTGGACCTTAACTAAAAGAGACATACAAAGGCTGCAGACAACTCAAAGTAGCATGGAGAGGTGCATGCTTGGTGTAACCAGGAGAGATAAGAAGAGGAACTCGTGGATCCGAAAAATGACAAGAGTGGAAGACATCATGATCAGAGTTAAATCCCTGAAATGGCAACGGGCTGGACATACTGCCAGAAGGACAGACCATGGATGGACAGCCGAAATTTTAGAATTGGATTCCAAGGGACAGGAAAAGACCCAGAAGAAGACCACATGGGTGATGGGTGGATGAAATTCGAAAGTATGCAGGAGTGACATGGAGGAGACTCTGGCACAAGACAGACCATTGTGGAGGAAACTTGGGGAGACCTTCGTCCAGCAGTGGATTGATAATGGTTGACAATGATGATTATGATGATGCTAATGATGATGATAAACCGATGCTGTAATGAAGAAACTCCTGTATTTGTTCATCCCCCTTGGAAACAATTATTGAATTAATTTATCTTATGTAAACAATCCCTCTTCCACTTCACATAACCCTCCTGCCTCCCACGTTTCACTATGGTAAATAATCCGTCATTTTTCACATTAAACTCTTCCAGAGTCCCATTTTATATTTTGCATTATGAGTTTCTCAACAACCTTATGCCATGTTGTATAGTTATGTAGGTACTACACCTTATCTTGAATTATACCGACTGTTACCCTGTCCATCAGGATCGCTGCATTCGAAATGCACATCATGAATCCATCCTATATATACACTGGCGGAAAGTGAAAAAAGAACACCAAGAAGGAGACGTCTGATACCAACGAAATTTATATAGCATAATAACGGAATACAGAGGATTACGTGATCAAAACATTATGGCAAAATACAGCTGTATTTGCTGGTAAACTGAAAAATAACATTTCCATGTAGCATGGTTTGTACGAGGTTGAACCACCATGAACTGCGTCACACTGTGCAATTCTGGCATGGAGTCTGTCGTACAGATGTTGGATGTAAGTTTGGGGTATTGAGTTCCAAGCATCCTCAAATTGGACGCGTAAATTGGGGATTATCGTGGCTGGCCGTGAAGAACGGATACGTCGTTGTCCCATAAAATCCCACACGTGCTCAATTGGGGACAAATCGGGTGAACGTGCAGGCCATGGAAGTTGTCTCACACCCTGAAGTGCATGTTGCGTTGCACGTGCCGTGTGTGGGCGTGCGTTATCTTGCTGGAAAACACCACGATGGACCGACCTTACAAACGGCCCAACAACGGGTTGAATGATGTTGTTGATGTAGGAGGTGCTGTTTAACGTACCCGGTACAAGCACTAGTTGTGTACGGGAGTGATAGCTGATCGCTCCCCACATCAGGAGACCAGGTGTAGGCCCTGTGTGTCGCTGGCGGAAGCAAGAAGGGTGGAGACACTCCCCTGTGTGTCGCTGGCGGAAGCAAGAAGGGTGGAGACGCTCCCCTGTGCGTCTGCGAAAACGCATACGGCCA
Source organism: Macrothele yani (assembly GCA_039090855.1). Classification (NCBI taxonomy): domain Eukaryota; kingdom Metazoa; phylum Arthropoda; class Arachnida; order Araneae; family Macrothelidae; genus Macrothele; species Macrothele yani. The sequence goes on along the minus strand of CM077001.1, from coordinate 152,827,508 downwards.
TCGGAGGCTCCCAAGCAGAATCTGCTTTCATTGCTGAACACGATAGATCGCCATTGCGTTCTCCAGTGCAGACGTTGGCGACAACACTGCAGCCATTCCTGACGGTGGGCTGGAGTCAGAGGTACACATGCCAGAGGCACACGTGCACGTAGTCCTGCATCCAGTAGACGGTTGCGGGTTGTTCGCACAGTCACCTCAGGTGCAACGGCAGCTCGGATTTGCGTCGCAGTGGATGTTCTGCTTGACAACACCGCTCTTCTTATGCGTCGATCGGTCCGCTCATTCAGTCCGTCTGTGACTCCCGGTTCCACGTCTTCTCATGTGGGAATGTTCCTCGGACCATCTACGCCACCATCGTACCACCACCGATACTTGCCGTCCAATTCGCTCCGCTATACGACGATACGACCACCCGGCCGCGCGGAGTCAGACTAGACGACCTCACTCAAAGTCCGATAACTGCTGAAATCGTACATGTCTTCCATGTCCAGGCATTGCAGCTTCTCCAGGGTCTTCGCACGTGTCCGTACGCCGACGACTGATTACATTCACTTCGCCGTACTCCTTAAATACCACCGACGATAATTTGCATATTATGTCGTGCTGTGGCGTAAGCGCTCACCGGTTGGTCCCGAAATTAACATCACACCTACATAAACTCGGCACCATTAACATATGTAAATTTCATGATCGTCCGCCAATTCCTTCTTGGTGTTCTTTTTTCACTTTCCGTCAGTGTATAAAGCAAGTATAGACTCTTTGCTCCGCCAGTTTTCTTCACCTGATGATGCACGGGGCGCACGTGTGAACGATCTTGTGTGTTTTTAGCCTTGTATATATTTTAATATTTACATTTTAAAGTATTTCAACTAAGGCATTTGTATCCTGCAGTATCGTGCTTCGACAGCTAACTCCAACAAACGAGATTTTACTTTGATCATAATGTCTTCCGCTCTTGTTTTTTTCCTGATCTACGAGTTCCCCTTGATGCATGGGGAAGCACTCTGCATGCTCCTTTGAATTGTACTTTTGATCATGATTGAACTTTGATCATAATGTCTTCCGCTCTCGTCTTTTTCCTGATCTACGAATTCCTCTTGATGCATTGGGAAGCACTCTGCATGCTTATTTGAATTGTCTTTTGATCATAATTGTACTTTCATCATAATGTCTTCTGCTCTCGTCTTTTTTCTGATCGACGAGTTCCTCTTGATGCATGGGGAAAGCACTCTGCATACTTCTTTGAATTGTCCTTTTGATCATAATTGTACTTTCATCATAATGTCTTCTGCTCACGTCTTTTTTCTGATCGACGAGTTCCTCTTGATGCATGGGAGAAAGCACTCCTCATGCTTCTTTGAATTGTTCTTTTGATGATGATTGTACTTTTATGATAATATTTTCCGCTCACGTCTTTTTCCTGATCTACGAGTTCCTCTTGACGCATGGGGAAGCACTCTGCATGCTTCTTAGAATTGTCTTTTGATCATAATTGTACTTTGATCATAATATCTTCCGCTCTCGTCTTTTTCCTGGTCTACGAATTCTTCTTGATGCATTGGGAAACACTCTGCATGCTTCTTTGAATTGTTATTTGATCATAATTGTACTTTGATCATAATGTCTTCTGCTCTCGTCTTTTCCCTGATCTACGAGTTCCTCTTGATGCATGGGGAAGCACTCTGCATACTTCTTTGAATTGTCCTTTTGATCATAATTGTACTTTGATCATAAAGTCTTCCGCTCACGTCTTTTTCCTGACCTATGAGTTCCTCTTGATGCATGGGAGAAACACTCCTCATGCTTCTTTGAATTGTTCTTTTGATGATAATTGTACTTTTATGATAATATTTTCTGCTCTCGTCTTTTTCCTGATCTACAAGTTCCTCTTGATGCATGGGGAAGCACTCTGCAAACTTCTTAGAATTGTCTTTTGACCATAATTGTACTTTGATCATAATGTCTTCTGCTCTCGTCTTTTCCCTGATCTACGAGTTCCTCTTGATGCATGGGGAAGCACTCTGCATACTTCTTTGAATTGTCCTTTTGATCATAATTGTACTTTGATCATAAAGTCTTCCGCTCACGTCTTTTTCCTGATCTACGAGTTCCTCTTGATGCATGGGAGAAACACTCCGCATGCTTCTTTGAATTGTTCTTTTGATGATGATTGTACTTTTATGATAATATTTTCCGCTCTCGTCTTTTTCCTGATCTACGAGTTCCTCTTGATGCATGGGGAAGCACTCTGCATGATTCTTTGAATTGTCCTTTTGATCATAACTGTACTTTGATCATAATATCTTCCTCTCACGTCTTTTTCCTGATCTACGAGTTCCCCTTGATGCATGGGAGAAACACTCCTCATGCTTCTTTGAATTGTTCTTTTGATGATAATTGTACTTTTATGATAATATTTTCTGCTCTCGTCTTTTTCCTGATCTACGAGTTCCTCTTGATGCATGGGGAAGCACTCTGCATGCTTCTTAGAATTGTCTTTTGACCATAATTGTACTTTGATCATAATGTCTTCTGCTCTCGTCTTTTCCCTGATCTACGAGTTCCTCTTGATGCATGGGGAAGCACTCTGCATACTTCTTTGAATTGTCCTTTTGATCATAATTGTACTTTGATCATAAAGTCTTCCGCTCACGTCTTTTTCCTGATCTACGAGTTCCTCTTGATGCATGGGAGAAACACTCCGCATGCTTCTTTGAATTGTCCTTTTGATCATAATTGTACTTTGATCAAAGTGTCTTCCGCTCTCGTCTTTTTCCTGATTACTGAAAGATGGCAAAAGGTTATCGAACAAAACCGGCATTGCATCATTGATTGATCTTTGTTCTTTCTATCAATAAATGACCTTTACAAAATATGACTAAAATACGTCATGACTTTTCCGACAGTCAAATAGTTGCAGAGATATGGTGTCTATAGACGGACAGACGGGCAAACCGATAACATGCGTAAGCACGATCATTTTTTGCAAAGACGTGCTAATAAAAGGATTTGTTCAGCAAAATTTGTATTAACTCAAAGGGCCGCACTTAATGGTCTAGAAGGCAGCAGGTGGTTCCCCACCCCTGCCTTATACTGTCATCATCTGCATCAAAACGGATCGGGACACGTAGAGAAACAAACTTTGTGCCATTCCTGTACAACAGCCCAACTCTCTATCTCTCTCTCTCTCTCTGTCGACGCCGTAGCAGACGCTCCTGGTGGTGGAGAGTTATCGGGAGCAACTGACGTTTTGAACGCTATAAATGTACTTCATTTTGAAACAAACGTCGATGGATGATCCTCTTAGTAACCGGAGACTGTAGTGCAATAACCACGTTTTGTTAGATAGCAATATACACTGAAGAGCAATTGAAGTAGAGATACCTGTCTAGTAACGTGTAGCACCACCTTTCGACCTGATGACGGCGACGATTCGTCTCGGCATGGACTCGACAAGACACCGGAAACGCTGGGAAGCCATACGGATCCACGACACATGAACAAGCTCTCACAGTTTGCGAAGATTTGATAGAGGGGGTCAGAGCCTCGAACATCTGTCTCGATGGCATCCCATATGTGCTCGATGGGATTGAGGTCAGGTGGCCTAGCTGGCCGTCGGTGGAGTGTTCGTCGAACCATTCGGATACAATTCGGGAGCGATGGCACGGTACATTGTCTAGTTGCAGGATGAGGTCCCCAGTGGGATGTTGAAGACGCACAAACGGGAGCAAATGGTCGTCGAGGATATCCCGGTAACATTGACCTGTGAGGGACGATGTCACACGTATCAGGGGTCCCATTTCAGTCCACGTAAACAGTCCCCAGACGAGAATGCCACCCCCACTAGCTTGAAGAGCACCCTACTGGCAAAAAGGATCCATCGCTTCATGTGGTTTGCGCCGTACTCGTATCCTGCCATCCGCATGTACCAACGTGAGTCTCGACTCATCAGTTCAGGCAACATTTTTCCACATGTCTAGGGTCCAGTGGCAATGTTCCCGCGCCCATGCTAATCTTTGCACCCTGTGATGTGCAATCAGCAGCGGTACCTTAATGGGACGATGGCTTCTGTACCCCATAGCGAGGAGATAGTTCTGGATGGTGTGGCTGCTTACAAGTTTTTGTGCACCAGCGCTAAATTGCCGAGTGATTTCTTGCACTGTGGCCCGTCTATCCGCTGTTACAATGCGAGCTAGCCGACGATGACCCCGCTCATCCACACGCTCTTGTCCACGGCAGTTGGCCCTTGCAGTGATTGTTTTACCAGATTCGATGTACTCACGGTGCACCCGTGACACAGTGGCTCGTGAAAATCCCAGTGCCTGCACGACTTCCGAGATGGAGTGACCCATTCGTCGGGCCCCGACAATTTACCCACGATCAAATGCTCTTAGATCCTTCGTCTTACCCATACTGCGTCCGACTCTTACTGATTCCCGTCGCATCACTCCTTATATTGTCGGATCGCTGCATACGTCATGTCGTTTCCGTTTACAGGGCCGCCCACAGCGCCACATTTGCATAACGCCAGCTGTCTCTAATTCAATTGCTCTTCAGTGTACACTATATTGACAAAAGTCGCCGCACACCTATCGTAGAAAAGAAACTCAACATAGCTTTTATTGACATACATTAGTACGGCGTCGGTCCACCTTTGGCCTTAATGCATGCACTGACCCTTCGAGACATGCTTTCGACAAGGTTTTGGAACACAGCGATAGGTGTGCGCTTCCATTCAGTACATAATGCTGCCGCTAACTGTTGCTTAGTAGTAGGACTTGGTTCCAAACTTCTGATGCCGCGCTTTAATTGATCCCACAGCTGCTCTATGGGATTAAGATCAGGGCTGTGAGCTGGCCAGCCACACACGATACGGAATTATCGTCAAACCACGCCGTAACAGTCCTTGCTTTATGGCTCGGTACGTTGTCCTGCTGGTACCAAAAAGGCTCGGTTCCATAGTATTGCCACAGAGTTAGTAGGGCATAATTGTCCAGAATATCGAGGTAGACGTGCTGGTTAAAAGGTTTGTCCACGATAACCAATGGGCCGGGACCATACCACGAAAACACCCCCACACGAGTGCACTGCCAGTTCCAAACTTCACCGTAGGAACAGTACACTGTGGTAAATAGTGTACCCCAGGCTGCCGCCATACCCACACACGGCCATCAGACTGATGGACCGTGTATCTGTAACCATCAGTCCGTAGGACCTGTTTCTATTGATCTACGGTTCACGATAAATGTTCTTTACACCATGCTAAACGAACGACTCTCCTGAGGCTTCGACATCCTCTTTCACTGATTTTCTTTGGTCTGCTGGTACGTTTTGCTGCTTCACGCAGTCCATGTGTTTTCCACTTATTTAGTACATCCAAAACAGTTGACTTGAGTATGTTTAAACGCCTCTCGGTTTCTCTTATAGACAACCCACTAATATAACAACCAATAATAATTCCTTTTTCAAAGTCAGTTTTCTCCTCCGCGGCATTTTCACTCAACCTCACAGTGCGATATGAGCGCGGTAAGCTGCAGGCTTGTTTTTATACTGTTTGCAGCTGTACCGCGCATTTTAACAGTGCAGCGGTTCCGTTCATTTGCTTTTGAAGGGATGTCCGGTGGTCTTTGTCAATATAGTGTATGTACATACACCATTCTCACGGATTATATGACCTTGTTGTCTCCTTAGTTATTATTGGTGTACTTATTATCTTTTGGAAGTTTCCTAAAGATCCCTATTTAATTTTGGACACCTGACATTTTGAATTTAATGTTATCTGAATTTATGCCCCTTAGCGACAAGATTATACATCGGAAAAGAACAAAAGTTACGGATCTTCACCCTTTTTATTAAAGTTTTCCAATGCAAAAATAATTTTTGAAATGGGTCTGATAAGTGCAGATATATGGTTTTCACAGACGGACGGACAGACATAATAATATCGTAAGCATCTTCTCTTCTTGAAAAGACATGCTAATAAGAAACTCCATATGTACAATGTGTAAGAATTATGCTCAAGTACAATATTTTGTGTTGTTTATGCTTTCAACTTTAACAGTTTCCTTCCGTGGGGAGGAATTGATGGAATAATCTCTGGATCACGATCTAAACCGTTGTGCGCCTGTAACGTATGCTCATTAACATATTCTTTTAACAGTGTTTTACCAAATATGTTATGTTGCCAGTTTGCTCAAATAAACTTCCTTTCGGTGGTTTATGGATACCCTTGAACCTAATGCCACGTAAATATTTCTAATTAGCCAGTAACAAGCTCTGGAATGAATTTCAGACTGAGAAAGTGGTAATTATTCTAACTGGAGTTGTGATGTGTGCTTCAACCACGAAATTTTCATTTCCACTTTTAATAGGTCCATTCTTTGTTTTGAGCTCATTTGTTGCTAGCGTTTCTTTCCAATGGTTTAACAACAGTGATGGCACCGAATTTTGGTTCTAACAAACTGCACGTCCGTTAAAATTACGAAAGACTAAAGTTACAGCGATCTTGCGTTTCATATCAAATAAAGCCTCACAAACTGAACTGAGGGATTTTCCTGCCTAAAAGAAAGCGCTTTCAAGAAATACAATGCAATAAGGCCACAGGTGCCAAAAATGAGAAAGCCTTCTAAATTCCAAGTTCTAAGTGTTTTAGTATTACACAATAATCACAAATCCTCTCAAAAATTCCAGTGCGCTTTCAAAAAAAAAGGGGGGGGGGGATAAAAAAGCAAATTCAAATTCTTAATGTTCAGGAATATTCCGCAATAATCCAGAACCAGCAAAAAATTGCAGGGCATTTAGAAAAGAGAATGTCAACTTCAAAATGCCATGTAATATACGTACTAAAATAACCTGATGGCTTCCCGAAATTTATTACTTGGTTATATATGCATACACTGAATGGACAGAAATCATGAAATTCATACCTGGTAACGGGTAGGCCCACCTTCCTCCCGGATAAGGTCAGTCCCACGGCGAGGCATTGAGTCCACTATCACGAAAGCGTTCCATAGGTGACTCCACCCATGATTGGTGCACTGCTGTCCATAATTCCATAGCATTCCTGGATGGAGGATCCCAAGCTCGAACGCACCTTTCCACAGCATCCCAAATGTTTTCCATAGGTTTCATCTTGCGCACCCTAAAGGTTTTCCCTTGGTTTCATCTTCAGCATCTCAAAGATTGTCCCTAGGTTTCATCTTCAGCATCTCAAAGATTTTCCTTTGGTTTCATCTTCAGCATCCCAAAGATTTTCCCTAAGTTTCATCTTCAGCGTTCCAAAGACTTTCCCTAGGGATCACCTTCAGCATCCCAAAGATTTTCTCTAGGCAACCAGACCAAACACCAAAGAACAAAAATGTAAACACTGAAAAAATGATGAAACAAGTTTGTAAAATCATGCAATGCATTGATTATAATACGCTTTCCAACATACCAGAAACCATTACTCAAGTTATGAGGATAATGGCTGTGGAATAAATCTCGGTCTTATGCCCTGAACTTTGATCCCATTTCTACAGAACCGGTTCAGTATACCTCCGAAATAACATGATAAAGTTTTGTCGGAATGCAAGCATTTTTACGTAAGTTATGATGCATAAGGGCTGTGGAATAGATTCCGCTCCTGTGTCCTAACCTTTGACCAAATTTCGCCCATTTTCAATAGGATTCGTTGACCCCATTTCGTCCACTTAATAGGCAGGCCCTTACAACATACTAACATTTCATCCAGATCGAAGAATTTTTACGTAAGTTATGACGCATAATGGCGATGGAAGTGATTCCGCTCCTATGTCCTGACCTTTGACCCCATTTCGCCCATTTTCAATAGGGTTTGTCCCCAGGTGGTCCCTTACCATATACTAAAATTTAATCGAAATCGAACTTTTTTTACGTTAGTTATGACGCATAAGAGCAGTGGAATGGATCCCGCTCCTATGACGTGACCTTTGACCCCACTTCACCCATTTTCAATAGGGGTCATTCCCAGGTGATCCCCTACAATATGCTAAACCTTCATCGACATTGAACCATATTTACGCAAGTTATGACGCATAAGGGCAATGGAATTGATCTCGCTCCTATAAAAAAATGTGACCTTTGACCCCATTTCGTCCATTTTCAATAGGGTTCGTCCCCAGGTGATCATCTAACACATACTAAAATTTCTTCGAAATCGAACCATTTTTACGCGAGTTATCGTGCAGACAGACGGACGGACCAAGTTGGAGCATATACGCTTCTTCAACCTACGGTTGGAAAGCGTAAAAAGGCTTACCGGCAGACCAGACAGGTCAACGCCACGAATGAAGACCAAACCAAACTGGGCCAACGACCCACAAGAACACAAATATATACGCAAACGCTAAAGTGGTCGCGGTTAGATAACGCCCAAGCAAGCCAAAAGAAATATGTGAAATGACGAGATGCAAAACTGTGTATGTAAATAAAATCTTCAGCCATTAGGGACCCACCAAGTGGCACTTTGTATTGCCTGATTTACTTAATATTGTTAGGTCCTGGATTAGTAAAGCATGCAATGTGTAATTTGAAACTCTTTGAAAGCAAATTAAAATTCAAAATTAAATGTTTTAAATAATGTTTTAAAAAATTTATGGGAAAACTGTTAGATTGCAATTTGGAAAGAAGTGTTTTAAGATTTTTTATCAGCAAAAACTGTGTGGAACATATTTTTGCTATTCTGTGAAATTGAGAAAGAAGTAAATTACATGTACTTCTTTAGAAATGTTTGAGAACCAATGAGTGTAGTAAATGGTATCGAAATCAAAAGCATTTCTTTTATCATAAAGATTCCCCTCCCTCCCCCTCGTCCACTTGCACCTCCAAATCGAGGTAACAAACGTAAGTAGACGAGCTGTTAGTTTTTTCTAAGGTGAGGTCCTCAGGATACAAGTCAGCAGCGCACTGCAAAAAGTCCGGCATGTTAATTACAATAACGTCATCAACATACCTCAGAATGATACCAGGCAAAGGGCAAGTAGCAGTAAATCTATCTTCAAAAAACTGCAGATGGAGATTGGTTAAGCTACTTGAGAAGCGACTGCCCATTGGAATACCACGAGTTTGGAGGTACAACCCATCGCTCACGGTAACGAAATTGTTATGAATACAGAAGTCCACTAAAAAGTGCTAAAACTGTTTTGTAACCCCGGACTCAAGCTTCGTGTGCAGAAGCTAAGGCCACCTGCCATAAGCCCTTCAATGAAATCGAAGTGAACAGGTTTTTAAAATCGTAAGTATCAACAGATGAGACAGTTTTTCAGTTCAGCGCCTCTAAAACTCTGTCATTTTCCCCGATAATCCAGGTCGAATTTAGTTTGCGAAGCACTGCAGACAAGTACCCCTGAAGCAACCCACCCGCTTTACTATTGTAACAGTTGCGTCCACTGATTATAAACCGAAAAGAAACAGGATTCTTATGGAACTTTGGAATAGCATAAACGAAAGGAAAATTTATGTTAGATACTGTGAGCTTAATCCTTTTATGCAAAGCAAGGATTTTTTTACAATATATTTACGGCTTTGAGACGTCTGGGTGTATGTATCCGTAGTGTTCATCTCCTGCAATAGAAGACTCTGGTAAGACTGTTTACAGATAATGGCAAAGTTATTTCAAGTTTTATCCATTGGGGAAACACTGAATAACTCTTGATAACTCTTGGAGTGCACGAATTTGTGAAGTAATCAAGGAAAGGTTATGTGGTTGCTGGGTGCAAACCTTAGAGCGTTTCAGTTTACCAAGCTCGTGACGAATGTCACAAAGCCCACAATCCAACCATTCGTTGAAGGATTCGAGAGGCAGACCGAACTCATAGGAAAGTTTGAGTGCACATTGCAAAAAATTACTACGCAAAATGGAGACACATTTCTTTATATTGAAACGAGGTGCCAACCTGTATTTGGTGCCCAAAGACATAAAAACGTAACCCTCGAAAAGGCACGATATCGAGGTCACCAGTAATAATATGACCATGGTGAGGGTCGACAAATTTATTGAATTTGACGGAAGGACAGTGACAGCTGTCATCCTCTTTATCGTTTAAAGTTTTGAGATTAGCTACGGTTTGTTTGTCATTGAAAATTCGGCGACCAAGAGGTTTTTCATATCGATGACCGGTCACCAATTTCACCTCATTTCCAAGGGGAAATAAATCCAAACGTTTAAGAAGAATTGACTTTAAACCAATGTAGTCAATGGCCTCATTACAAAAATTAATTACGCAGTACTTTTTTGGCAAGGTGAGCTTCTGCGGTCTTAGAACGGAAAGTAGAAAGACGGTACTCGAGTAGGTCGCCAATCAGAATTCTTATGTGTTCAGAGTTAAACGCCTAACTCTGAAACAGCTGATCAAGGACCCTAATTTTTCTGTTGTTCAGGGCGAAGATTCTCGATCGCTAACGCATATCCAGAATATATATGTATCATCATCATCATCATCATTGTCAACCATTATCAATCCACTGCTGGACGAAGGTCTCCCCAAGTTTCCTCCACAACGGTCTGTCTTGTGCCAGTCTCCTCCATGTCACTCCCGCATACTTTCGAATTTCATCCACCCATCTCCCATGTGGTCTTTTTCTGAGTCTTTTCCTGTCCCTTCGAATCCAATCTAAAATTTTGGCTGTCCATCGATGGTCTGTCTTTCTAGCAGTATGTCCAGCCCATTGCCATTTCAGGGATTTTACTCTGATCATGATGTCTTCCACTCTTGTCATTTTTCGGATCCGCGAGTTCCTTTTCTTATCTCTCCTGGTTACACCAAGCATGCACCTCTCCATGCTACTTTGAGTTGTCTGCAGCCTTTGTATGTCTCTTTTAGTTAAGGTCCACGTCTCTGCACCATACGTAAGCACTGGAAGGATGCATTGATCAAACACTTTTCTTTTAAGACATAATGGCATATTGCTCTTGAAAATTATTATGTTTCTTCCAAAAGCTCTCCAGGCAAGTTTTGTACGCCGATTAATTTCTTCATCAATGTGACCCTCACTTGATATCTGCTGTCCAAGATAAACGTGCGTGTCTGTTATCTCCAGCTTTTCTCCATCAATCAATAAATCTTCATTTCTTGTAAAAGCATTGAACATCACTTTTGTCTTCTGAAAGTTCATTTTGAATCCCACTTATTTACTCTTGTCAGCAAGTTCCGGGATCATACTCTGCAGCTCTGATGGGGTAGTTGCAAAAATGACTACGTCATCAGCAAAACGAAGGTGGGTTAGATAATCTCTATTAATCTTTATCCCCTTGTTTTCCCAGCTCAGCGACTGAAAGACACACTCCAATGTGGCATTAAAGAGCTTCGGAGATATGGTGTCACCTTGTCTCACTTCCTTTCCAATTTTTATGTGTGTTGTATTTTCAAACAGCCGAATCTTTGCACTTGCATTTTCATAGATGTTATTAATAATATTAATGTATGCATCTTCAATACCGCAGGATTTCAGAGCCATTGTAACTGCTGATAGTTTCACCGAATCAAAGGCTTTTTCATAATCGATAAAAGCCATGCACAATGGAAGTTCATATTCCCTCGCTCTTTCAATTAGTTCTCTCAGTACGTGGATATGATCTATTGTGCTGTAGCCACTCCTGAATCCAGCTTGTTCTCTCGGTTGAGCCATGTCCAGTGTTACCTTCAAACGGTGTGAAAGAACTTTAGTGAAGATTTTATAAACCACTGATAGGAGGCTGATAGGTGTAGTTCCTGACATCCTCAATGTCACCTTTTTTATGTAGCAGGATCATTGTAACGTTGTTCCAATCCTCAGGAATCTTCCCTTCATTAAGGCATAGAGTGAAAATTTGGGCGAGTACTGTTTCGATTTCTCCACTTGCTTCTTGTATGATGTCTACAGTAATTCCATGTTCTCCTGGAGCTTTTCCTTGCTTCATGTTCTTGATTGCATGTGCAACTTCTGCTGGGAGGACTGGAAGAACTCTGGTACCTTTCATGATGTCTGGAGTACATGTATCATCCCTTTCATATAATTTGGAGCAGAAATCTTTCACTCTCGTCAAAATTTCTGCCTCTATTTCTTGTTACAGAACCATCTTCTTTTCTCAGTGCCATAATCTGTTTTCTTCCCTTACTGAGATGTCCCTTTGCTATCTTTAGGCTTTGGTTGTTTTCAATTGCTTTCCTCACTAGTTCACAGTTGAATTTCCTTACGTCTTCAGTGATACTTTTTCGTACTGTCTTGCATAGCTCTTTATATTCCACTTTGGAAGTCACATCTTCTTTAGTTGTCCTCATCTCTCTTTTTTTTTTGCATCAACATTTTGGTTTTTCCTGATAATTTGTTCACATGCAACTTGTTCTTAGACCCAGCTAATTTTGTTGCTGTTTCCATAAGAGCTTTGGTTACTTTTCTGTTAACTTCAGAAATATCCACTTCTTCCGATGTTAGGCCTTCCAAAGCAGAGAATTTGTTCTTCATTTCCAACTTGAAGGTATTATGGTGTTTTTTAAGGTTGGTTATGTCAATACATTTCGTTTGTCTTATGAGCTTGCCACGTTCAAGTTTAGTGTTGAGGTGCATCTTACATCTCACCAATCTATGGTCACTACCTGTGTTGAACTTGTTTAGCACACCGCAGTCTTCTATGATGAATTTTTTGTTACACATAATAAAATCAATTTCACTTGTCGTCCCATTTCGATGTCTCCATGTCCATTTCCTGAGTGGCTTTTTCTTGAAAAAGGAGTTCAAGATGAAAAACCCTTCTGCCTCTGCAAACTCAACGAGAGTATTTCCACGCTGGTTTCTGTTGCCGTGACCGAATTTACCTACTAAAGTTTCATTCTGTTGCCGTTGCCCAATTTTTGCATTGAAATCTCCCATAACTATCTTCAAGTGCTGCTTGCCTTTATTATTTAGATGACGAATTTCCTCATAAAATTCTTCAATTTCTTCTTCAGCATGACTTGTGGTGGGCGCATAAGTTTGAATAATCTGAGCCTTGTATCTTCTCGAGAGTTGGATAACGAGTCGTGCAACTCTGTCAGAGGAACTTTCAACTTCTACAACTTTATCCTTCAGTTTCTTGTTTATTATAAATCCAACATCACTAGTTCTGCCAGTATCTGTCCTACGATAGTAGAAGAGATGTCCACTTTTCAGTTCAATGAGATCTCCTTTTTCCTTACCTCACTTAGCCCGACGATGTCCCACTTGATCCTTTGTAGTTCCTTATCCAATTCAAGAAGCCTTGAATCAGAAGATAGGGAGCGTCCATTATACGTAGCCAAGGTCAGCATCAGATGGCAGTCTAGTCCGGTCCTCCGGGGATTCTTAGCACCCTCTGCCTTCATGTCGCACTGGCGCTGCCTTGGAGTCATTTGGGGGGGGGGGTATATATATATATATATATTCCAGACATTAGGACAGCTACCAATACCAAAGTCCCTCCAATCCTTCCTGCAGAAGTTACACGTGCAATTAAGAACATGAAGCGGGGTAAAGCTCCAGGAGGAGATGGAATTACCGTGGACATTATACAAGAAGCAAGTGGAGAAATTGAAACTACGCTCTCCCAAGTTTTCACTAGATGTCTCAATGAAGGGATGATTCCTGAGGATTGGAACAATGCTACAATGATCCTGCTACATAAAAAAGATGACGTTGAGGATCTCAGGAACTACAGGCCCATTAGCCTCCTATCAGTGGTTTATAAAATCTTCACTAAAGTTCTTTCACATCGCTTGAAGGTAACACTAGACATGGCTCAACCAAGAGAAAAAGCTGAATTCAGGAGTTACTACAGCACTGTGGATCATATCCATGTACTGAGAGAACTAATTGAAAGAACAAGAAAATATGAACTCCCATTATGCATGGCTTTTATTGATTATGAAAAGGCAATGACTTTGAAATCCTGCGGAATCGAAGATGCATACATTAGTATAATTAGTAACATCTATGAAAATGCAAGCACAAAGCCTTGGTTACTTGAGGGTACAGCACCAATAAAAATTGGAAAGGGAGTGAGACAAGGTGACACCATATCTCCCAAATTCTTTAATGTCACATCGCAAAATGTCTTTCAATCATTGAACTGGGAAAACTAAGGGATAAAGATTAATGGATATTATTTAACTCATTTTCATTTTGCTGATGACGTAGTAATTTTTGCAACTACCCCTTAGGAGGTGCAGAATATGATCCAAGAACTTGCTGACAAGAGTAAAGAAGTGGGATTAAAAATTAACTTTCAGAAGACAAAAGTTATGTGCAATGCTTTTACAAGGAAGATTTATTGATTGATGGAGAAAAGCTTGAAACAATCGATACCTACATTTATCTTGGGTAGCAGATATCAAGTGAGGGTCACATTGATGAAGAAATTAATCGCCGTATAAAACTTGGATGGAGAGCTTTTGGAAGAAACAGTACAATTTTTAAAAGCAGTACGCCATTATGTCTTAAAAGGAAAGCGTTTAATCAATGCATCCTGCCAGTGCTTACGTATGGAGCAGAGACATGGACCTTTACTAAATAAGATATACAAAGACTGCAGACAACCTAAAGGAGCATGGAGAGATGCATTCTTGGTGTAACCAGGAAAGAAAAGAAGAACTTGTGGATAAGGAAAATGGTAGGAGTGGAAGACATCACGATCAGAGTAAAATCCTTGAAATGGCAATGGGCTGGACATGTTGCCAGAAGAACAGACCACCGATGGACAACTGAAATTTTAGACTGGATTCCAAGGGACAGAAAAAAGACCCAGAAGAAGACCCCATGATAGGTGGGTGGATGAAATTTGAAAGCATGCCGGACTAACATGGAGAAGACAGGCTCAAGACAGACAATTGTGGAAGAAACTTGGGGAGACCTTTAGGGACGTCGCTAGACTTCGAAATCAGAATGGACGACGGGTAGGAGAGCATTATTTTTGGTGGGGCAAGCTTCATAGCAATTATATTTACGAAACACTGAAAGAAAGAATTTTTAATGCTTTTCTCTACCGGCTACAAAGGAATTAGTGCAATGCCCACCTTCTTAACCTGGATACACACCAACATACACGGATCTGACTCGTTACGCCACTGGTGTAAATACAAGTGCTTCTATACAATGTGGCCTTCAACTTTTTGCTTGCTCTGAATACACTGTCTCAATCGCTTTTCAAAATTTTGCGTTTTTTATTACGAAAATAGTACTGCACTTAGACAATTTTGTATTTAAAGGAAAATACCGTTTTTGTTTATCTAAATCGCATTTTAATGTCGTCCCACGCAGACACAATCCTCCCTCTTCCTTAATTCCCTTCCTTCAAGCCAGCGACTTTGCCTTGCACTCCTCGCCTACAAGGTAGTCGTCAACCACTTTCTGCTCTCTCACTATCTTGGGGCAGTCTTAAGAGCGCTAGTGTAGCTTTAGACTCCACTTTCCGAGTTGGAATCACCTATTTTGTAAAGAAAACAAACAGAGCAATTAGTAGTGATCCCCTCAGTGGATTCCTATCTACCCTCCTCATTCACCCCCTGGCCATACAAACATGAAAAAGAGGCATAAACTAAGGAATTGGAAGAGTGGAGAACAATTGAATTTTCACGGCCCTGCTTATGCTATTTTGATAATCTTTCTACGGAGAAGGAAACAAAGCACTTCCTATGAAAAATGTGCAGGACTATATGAAATAAAACAAAAGACTATTATTACTTGGCGAGTGCAGATTATATTTTACAGTTAAATATACTGAAAAATGGCACATTTTGAACTGGGTGGGCGGCACAATGTGGGCAAGACAAATCCCACCCTCGCACACCTACGAGACGTCTTTGGAGACCTTCATTCAGCAGTGGATTGATAATGGTTGACAATAATGATGATGATAATATATATATATACACTGCTGGCCACCCAAAATGCAACACCAAGAAGGAAGCATCCGATTGGCCTGAAATTCGCAGCATGCGTCGCCCGCGAGAGGACATACAAACGATTAACATTGCAGCGCATATGCAAATCATGTGCGCCCGGCACCCCACGGAGGAGCACTATAAGAATGATGCACAGAAGGCTGGGTGTAAGTAGTGAAAGTGTGTTGTGCTGCCGGACCTGTGCGTGGGAAGCTTCCTGATGCCTCGTCGCAGAATACTGCAGTCATTCCAGCACGTTTTGGAGTTCGACAGAGGACGAATGGTGGCTTAACGCGACAGCGGTTAATCGGACATCGGCGCCCGTGTGGGACGACATTCAGCCACAGTGAGGTGAGTATGGATTCGGTGGGTGCAGGAGGGACGGACGGACCGACGTGAGCGATTGCCGCAGCCGCGGCACTCCACAGAACGAGAGGACCGGCATGTTGTGCGGCGGTCATTGACGGCTCGCACCGCCACATCACGAACGTCAGCGCAGGAATTAGGGTGTGTTGCGCAACAACCTGTGTCAGCACGTACCGTTCGACGTCGTCTGCAGGAGCGGGGACTTGTCGCACGGCGCCCATTGCTCCGATTACCATTTACGTTACACCACCGGCGAGTGCGGCGGCAGTGGGCCGTTGAACGCCGCACATGGACTACGGAATGGCACGACATTGTCTTATCCGACACGATGGTCTGGTCGGATACGCGTGTGGCGTTACCGCGGCAAGAGACTGTATGACGCCTGCATTATGCATCGCCATACCGGTCCGTCGCCTGGCGTTATGGTTTGGGGTGCAATTGGATATGACACCCGCACCCCTCTGGTACGCATCGCCGGTACATTCAACGGCAACCGCTACATCTCCGACGTTTTGGAGCCTGTTGTCCTCCCCTACCTGCCAGCGGCTACGTTTCAACAGGACAATGCGCGCTCGCACGTGGCACGCATCATGCAACAATTCTTCACGGCCCACCAGGTGTCACTGCTGTCGTGGCCCGCCTGTTCTCCCGATATGTCGCCCATCGAATACCATGTGGTCGCTGTTCGGCAACCGAGTGGCCCGGCAAGCACTACCCGCGGCTACGCGTGATGAACTATGGCAACGTGTGGGAGCAGCCTGGATCGACATACCCCAAGCCCACATCCAAAGCCTCTTTCGTTCGATGCCGCGGCGTGTAGCGGCCGTTATTTCCAGCCATGGGGGCCACACGAACAATTGATGTCTGCGTGTTCCGCAAATCGCACGGGCCTGTAAGCTCAATCGTTTCATCTTTGTATCTGTTGTTATGTGTCCAGTGAATCTGGCTTTGCTATCTCGTGTGCTTCTTGGTGTTGCATTTTGGATGGCCAGCAGTGTATCATCATCATCATGATTGTCAACCTTCATCAATCCACTGATGGATAAAAGTCTTCCTAAGCTTCTTACACAACTGCTTGTTTTGAGCCAGTCTCCTCCATGTTACTCCAGCATGCTTTCGAATTTCATCTATCCATCTCCCGTGTGGTCTTGTTCTGGGTCTCTTTCTGTTCCTTGGTGTCCCCTTACTAATATCTCCTGAAACTTCTGAAAAAGAAATGTAAATTTTAAGTTGCCATTGTTGCCGATTCTGATGAAACATATTGTAAGCATTTTTTTCAATGGACAAATAAATTAAGTGTGGTGCGAAAAATCTGTAGGCGAAACTGGTACAACAGTTTCAATTACAATTTAATCATCTTGTAAGTAGTGATTTTTGCCCCCAGCCTTGAGCTGCGCCTTAGCTACGCCTGTGCATCAGCTGCAAAAGTAAGTAATAGCGTATTGTTGAAGTCCTTTGTGTGGTGGTGTGTGTTCCTTATATGATAAATAGTCGTCATAGGCGTAGCGTCTGGGGGGGGGGGGGGGGGCAGGGGCTACCCCAATTTTAGAAACTTTAAATAGGGGGACAAGCCTACGATGGGGCAACAAATATGAATGGAAGGTTTAATGCAGTCGCTACGAAGTTTAAACAGGAAGCACCGAAAGCTTTAATATATATATATATATATATATCTCACACACACACACACACAAACTGTTCACCTTTAAGATTTGGCTGTGATACTTTTTTTGTGGGGAAGTAAATCCACGGCAAAATGCCATCGGTGTGAGAACTCATTGTGTAGCATTATTCGTGTATCAGTTTAAAAAAATTTAATATTTAAAAGAATTTGTAAAAAAAACAGGACATTATTTTCAGTGAACTTGGCATTTTGTCAAAAATACGCTGGACTGTTCGACGTCGTTCATTATCAGCAGTGATTGAAGAGTAATGCTTAACAAAAAATATTTGTTATGTAGTTAGAAGATCCAAATTTTGGGACATTTAAGGGAGCAACTCTTTCCAAGAATGGCCTACTCCAAAAGGATAACACCAATTTACACTTTTTCGAGCCTCCCAGCGAAGGAGAACATCAATTTACACATATTCGTGCCCTCCCAAGGAAAACAGCAGTTTCCATTTATTTGTGCCTCCCACCCCCAAGCACACACACACACAAGGGTTTTTTTTTTTGGGGGGGGGGGGTTACGCTATTCTTATGATCGGCGTTGTTTAATTGTATGCTTTACATGAATTTCGTAGTAACTTTTCGTGAAGGAGTTACTTTAAATGCTGCGAAGTTTTATTTAAATCTAGCGAAAAGTATAAACATGAAAAGTTACGTTAATTTTTTTCCATCAGTGTACACGCCAGCGTTAGTATTAACTTTCTGAAACGTTCTCTCAAGAACTAAATTTCTTTTGTCCTTTCTCTAAGCTTAATTCCAAAGAGGATTGTCATTACAGTTAAACAGATGAGACATTTCTCTATAGTGTGAACTCTATTAATTTTAATATTTATTTGTGCAGATACAGCCCACTAAGCAAGTCAGTTTTACCTAATTTCTTATTTGCAAAGTATATTTTTGGAAGTTCCCAGAGATTGAGACGATGTATTTTTATCTAATTTACAGAATTTTTCTTTGAATAAAACACACGATGTTTGAAAATTCATTTAATTTTTGGATATAATATTTGCGATTTTATTTAAAATAAAGTTGCTTAAATCGATATTTTACTGATCGTCTATATTCCGTTAGTTTAAAAACATCATTTTGATAAAAATCGAAACTAGCAGCGCGCAGTAAAAAAAGTGAGTGCATCTGTCAAACGAACTGAATATCAAAGCAAATCTATTATCTCCACATCCTTTTGCTTTCTGGCGTGTGGGAGGAAATGATTTTAGGTGGGGAAGAGGGTGGAGTATCAACCAGAATTTTTTTTTTTTTTTTTTTAGAGGGAGTCGTTCCCTGTGTATCCCACCTCCATCCCTCCCAAAAAGCATTTCCGCTTATTATCATAGCAACTTTCTTTCCTACAAGCGTGGAATTTTTTCACGAAGAAATTTAAGTC
The DNA here is from genome assembly GCA_039090855.1 of Macrothele yani. Lineage (NCBI taxonomy): Eukaryota > Metazoa > Arthropoda > Arachnida > Araneae > Macrothelidae > Macrothele > Macrothele yani. Next base: position 152,808,199 of record CM077001.1, on the reverse strand, counting down.
CGAGAACATTTTAATGATCGCATCAGTTACCTACTCTTAATGCGAGGAAAACGTTATTGACTTTTTCTGTAGCGAAATACGAGCTCATTGACGTCCAACTCTGGTGAACTACTTTCTCTGGCCCAGACACAAATCCGCCGGTGCGAAGCGGCCCATTTCCTGTCTGGTCGAAGTTTTGTTTTGGAGTTGTGGTGTGTTAGGGTTATGCGAAGTTCGTGAGTTGAGAAGGCTAGCGTGGCCAAATGTTACTCCCAATATGCCTAAAATGGATTTAGGCACGCTTAAAAATTATGGAAGGTAGCCAGGATGAGTAAGTTACTGTTTTATGTCTCGCTATTTTGAAAAATTAAAGGTTCTTCTCATACGATAGGCTTAGCTGTGATGTTTGAAGTTAATTCATCTGCCCTCGCGAAGAGGATAATTTCCGATGCTTGTACCCGCAGCGGAAGACGTAGGTTTCTTCATGATCCTGATGCAGTAGAAAAAATGCAATTAGACAATGAAATGCATTGTTTATCCGCGATCTGTTGCTTAATTTCTGGAATACGATGCCTCGAAGGTCATAATGGTATTGAGGTCATCCCCCATTTTGTCAATGGATGGGACGGCACTTCGTTTCATGAATGAAGCTATTCCTTGTGACGTCGAAACCATTGAATGGGTGATGGGTAGGTTTCAGATTTTCCTTCCCGAGACCCAAACCTGCAATTTCGTTGTAAGCTATTACGTTTAGCTGAAACCTTTTTCATTGTTAGTTAATCGCATAATGTACTACACGTAATTATTTTTGTAATTTATGTTACTCGTTTTGTTTTTACGTCGTGATTGGTTGTGATGCAAATCGGCTGGAAACAGGTTTTGTTATTTTTCTGGGAGTCGTCAAGTAAGCCGTTTTAGTTTGTTTATTGAAAAACGTGACAGAGAACTACTGAATTGGAAAGTTATCTCACTGCTGCACATTAGAGTACGTGTATTTAAAATCTTCAAGGTGGAATTTAAGCTGGATTCACATGTATACTTTGCATTCAAGTGTGACGACCGTCACACCGAAATAATATATCCTCGTGAGATCAACGTATAATATTTTGGGTGTGGGTTCGTATCCAATATGAAATTGAATGTTGTGTGATTATGCGTGCATAACTGGCTGTTTCTTTTCTTTTCCTGGCACCAGTGCCGTAAATTAAGATTTGGTGACCATTGATTCTTGTGGAGGAACATTAGTAACAAAACAAATATGCTGAAATCAGCCCACTTTTTGAGCGAAGATTTCTTTTAATTTTCAAATTGCACTGTTGACAAATAACATTCATTCTTGTCTGTTGGGAGAAGCATTGACAGCTGAGTTACTTTCTGAGCACAAGTTTCGTGTCACTTAGTGTTGGGAAAATGTTTGAGATCAAAAACAGTTCTTGGTGTTAAAAGCCATCCTTCTAGTATCAATAATTGTTAACTGAATATCAGGTTGCTGCAGTCTACATATGAGAATCTCCTACAACACTTGATTAAATGCATTAAAACACTAATAAATGGTCTTACTAGTAGTGTTAATTTCTGTATTTTTATTTATTGTTTATGCATGGCACAAACTTCAGTAAAGAAATTTTGACACAAGCTTTATTCATGTATATTATACGGTTTGGTTATAACAATCAATAAACAAGTGAAATAACCTCCAGCTAAGTTCTAAAAATCCAGTGCATTTTCACTTTTTCAAATGTGCAGCAAATTTTGGTTTCTGTTAATATTTTATGATAGCATATGTTTCTGGCATTGGAAAGATGGTTTTCATGTCACTAATTTTTAATCACAGGGTTTGGGAGATAAATTCATTGTAATTGCCCATTTAGCAATTTCTCAGCACACTTGGTATATAGTGGTACTGATATAATTATTTATATTTGCTGTGTTATAAATTTAATGGCAAGAAGTGACCTATATATTCATATTGTCCCATATAAATTTTGGGTGGTGCAGTTTCAGTGAGGTCTTTCCTCTCCATAAATTTATGCAGAGCAGTTTCATTAATATAAGTAATCATGTTGACAGACATGCAAAAAGCATTGCACTGTACAGGAATACTGTGTTTGCTTTTTATAAAATATTGCATACAGGTTCCATGAAGTTGTCAACCAATGAAAAAAGTAAAGCACTTCAAAATCTAGAGATCTATACATCTCAGAAATGAGCATTTCAGTAAAATAATGTATCAGACAGTAGTTGTTGTACAATTATATTGGTGACAGTTCTCCAAAAAGCTCAGATTATGGAAATTGTTGGGGACAGTTCCACTGCATTAAATATGTTATGGCTGTATATGGAGTGACATACCTTATCTATAGTCAGTAATAAATGATCATCCATGATTAGTTCTCTGCTGAAAAAATGTTTCTTCCACAACCCCGTCTTGAACAGTTCTAGAACATCCATATCACTCTGGCATGCTTTCAAATTTCATCCACCCATCTCCCGTATGGTTGTCTTCTGGATAACGTTATTTTAAGCACACCAGACTGTGAATACTCCAGAAATGCATATAGCATATTAAATCAGTTTGTTTTTGTGGTGTAGTTAGTACAAAGATTCACCAAGCTTTCGCACTCCACTGGGAGGCTTTTTCAAAGCAGTGCTAGACATAAAAATGTAGGAAATTGGAACACGTAAGGAACAAAGATAAATTTTATATTAAAAAAAAAAAATATTGTGGATGGCATCGCAAGCATATTACATGAATTTTTATCACACAATTGTACGGTGCGCCACAACATGTTTCCATCTTTTAATAATGCATGCCAAACCATTGGTAGTTCACTAGAGACCTTATCATTGCATACTAGTTTGCTAGAGAGGATTTTGACTGTTTCCCTGATGGCAGTCTCTTTAAAGTTTGTGTAAGAAGCAATTACTATTCCATACAAGAGCAGCCGAGCAATGCATTACTTCTCTATCATGGTCTGTATTCTGCATGTCCTGGTTGACACTTTCCATGTGTTCTTTACATCTAGTAAAGAACATGTGCATAGTAAAGAATATGTAAAGAACACTTCCACGTGTTCTTTTTATGTGCAAGCCACCTCAGTGGCGCAGTGGTCGAAGCGATGGCTTCTGATCATTCGTGACGAAAGAGGTCCGGGTTCGAATCCCGGTGAGGCATAGATGTTGTGTTTGTCTTACGGCACTGGCTCTCTCCCTTACCTGAAACCAGTGGCCCAAAATTGGGGACGGGCAACTGCTTATAACCCATTAAGTTTCTCATGGTGTCCGTTAAACCTCCAATTGCCTGCACAGCGGTCTAAGCGATGGCCTGTGATCATTCGTCTGAAAGGGGTCCGGGTTCGAATCCCAGTGGGGCATGGATGCTGTGTTTGTGTTACAGCACTGGCTCTCTCCCATCCCTGGAACCAGTGGCCCAAAATTGGGAATAGGAAACTGCTTATAGCCCATTAAGTTGCTCACGGTGGTCATTAAACCCCCAATTTAAAAAAAAAAATGTGCGAAGTGTCAACCAGGACATGTAGATCACAGCCCTCGCCAAAGAAGTCTTGCATTGCTCGCCTGCTCCTGTGTGGAATAGTATTAAAAGAATTGCCCCTTACATGAACTTTAAAAGGACTACCATCAGGGAAACAGTCTAAATCCTCTCCAGCAAACTAGCATGCAATGATATCTTCTCTAGTGAACTACCAATGGTTTGGCATGCGTTATTAAAAGATAGAAACACATCACGATGCACCATATAATTGTGTGATAAAAATTCATGTAATATGCTCGTTATATCACCCATGGCTTTTATCGATTATGAAAAAGCCTTTGATTCGGTGAAACCATCAGCAGTTACAATGGCTCTGAAAACCTGCGGTATTGAAGATGCATACATTAATATTATTAATAACATCTATGAAAATGCAAGTGCAAAGATTAGGCTGTTTGAAAATACAACACACATAAAAATTGGAAAGGGAGTGAGACAAGGTGACACCATATCTCCGAAGCTCTTTAATGCCACATTGGAGGGTGTTTTTCAGTCACTGAGCTGGGAAAACAAGGGGATAAAGATTAATGGAGATTATCTAACCCACCTTCGTTTTGCTGATGACATAGTCATTTTTGCAACTAGCCCATCAGAGCTGCAGAGTATGATCCAGGAACTTGCTGACAAGAGTAAAGAAGTGGGATTAAAAATGAACTTTCAGAAGACAAAAGTGATGTTCAATGCTTTTACAAGAAATGAAGATTTATCGACTGATGGAGAAAAGCTGGAGATAACAGATACGTACGTTTATCTTGGACAGCAGATATCAAGTGAGGGTCACATTGATGAAGAAATTAATCGGCGTACAAAACTTGCCTGGAGAGCTTTTGGAAGAAACAGCATAATTTTCAAGAGCAATATGCCATTATGTCTTAAAAGAAAAGTGTTTGATCAATGCATCCTTCCAGTGCTTACGTATGGTGCAGAGACGTGGACCTTAACTAAAAGAGACATACAAAGGCTGCAGACAACTCAAAGCAACATGGAGAGGTGCATACTTGGTGTAACCAGGAGAGATAAGAAGAGGAACTCGTGGATCCGAAAAATGACAAGAGTGGAAGACATCATGATCAGAGTTAAATCCCTGAAATGGCAATGGGCTGGACATACTGCCAGAAAGGACAGATCATCGATGGACAGCCGAAATTTTAGATTGGATTCCAAGGGACAGGAAAAGACCCAGAAGAAGACCACATGGGAGATGGGTGGATGAAATTCGAAAGTATGCAGGGGTGACATGGAGGAGACTGGCACAAGACAGACCGTTGTGGAGGAAACTTGGGGAGACCTTCGTCCAGCAGTGGATTGATAATGGTTGACGATGACGATGATGATGATGATGATCACCCATGTTATTTTCAAAAAATCATCTTTGTTCCTTACATGTTCTAATTTCCTGCATTTTTATGTCTAGATACATTTAGTCCAAGAACCAGACCAGGATTTATTTACATGAAGAGTGCAAAATCTTTGTAAATATTTTTTGTGTATATATGACATCTCAGAAAAGTGAGTCTTGCAAAATTCCAGTGGTGGGTTGCCAAATGATGATGTCATCAATATGGCTGCTGGCTATTATGTAGTTGCCACGTTTAAATATGCATAACTTCTCACCCATTTATGTTACAGAGATGAATTTTTTTCTGAAATGTTTCAAATTTATGGATACTTTTTGTAATTACACATTTTTGTTAACTCCAGTAGTTTTTGAGATAATTTCATTTGAACGTGTAAAATCAGTGTTCACATTGGCTATGTGTGACATTTAATGTTACATTTTTCTCAAAAATTATGACTTTCGAAAAAATGCTCCAGAACGAAAAAGTTGCATTTTTTAATGAGAATTCATAAAATGTATGAACACATGGGGTTACCCCAACACTTAGAGAATTATGAGGGATATCTCGTTATACGTCCACTTTCTCATCAATATGGCTATTATGTAGTTATCCCATTTAAATATGCAAATCTTCTCACCCGTTTATGCTGCAATGTTGATGTTTTTTTTTTTCAAAAATGTTTCAAATTTAATGATAAATATTTTTTGTAACTACACATTTTGGTTAACTCCATTAGTTTTTGAGATAATTTCATTTGAACGTGTAAAATCAGTGTTCACATTGGCTATGTATGACATTTAACCGTGATTTACTCAAAAACTATACGACTTTCGAAAAATATAGAAACATGTCTTTTTTTTTTTTTTTTTTTTTTAGGTTTAACAACCACCGTGAGCAACTTAATGGGCTTATAAGTAGTCACCCGTCCCTAATTTAGGGCCACTGGTTCCAGGGAAGGGAGAGAGCCAGTGCCGTAAGGCAAACACAACATCCATGCCTCACCGGGATTCAAACCCGGACACCTTCCGGACGAATGATCAGAAGCCATCCCTTAGACCACTGCGCCACCAGGGCGGCAAAAACGTTGGGTTATCCCAACGCTTGGGGAATTATGAGTGATATCTCGTTATGCGTCCACATTCTCAAGATTGAATGATTTTACAGTTCATCACACAGGGCTTTCATTTCAAAAGTATTCACCCTAAATGTTGATCAGATGCACAGATCATTTTGAACACATTTAACTGTGATTTTTACAAAATTTCAAGCAGGACGAGTATGATGAAATAAACTATTTTTTTGGTTGAATTGTTTTTAACAAATGTTTTTAAAATTGTCAGCAAAAATGTACAATTTACAAAAAATAATGTTCTTTGAGGAAGGTTAACAAATAAATATTATTGGATGTCCTCTTCATTTTCATTGGAACTGTATTATTACTGTTAAAATCCCTTTCCTTGTCTTCACTGTCCAGTTCTGTGGCCGTTTCAAGGTTTTCTGGGAGTGTTGGACCATCGTACCATTTTATGTGGTACCTGCCATTTTCCAAGTGCCATCAGTGTTCAAGAGGATCCAGCCCGCCATCAGGTTTTCTACAATGGGTTCGTTTCCACAGCCATGCCACTGAATTGCTTCTTTTAATCTTGGATCAGAGTAGGTTTAGATGGTGGCAGCATTGTTGGATCAATCCTTTTAACTTTGGAGAATGCCTTAGACTTGATATTAGGTGTTGCTTTTTTCATAAATAGACTGTATCTTACTTCACTCACAGGGGAGTATCTATGGTGTCCATACATGGCAGACAAATTTCTCCAATCCCGCTATCTTTTCTTCAGTTAAAGTTAATGACTCGCCTAGCTGGCTGAGAATTTCTTAGAAATCATGACTCTTTTTCATGATTTCAAAAAGTTTAAGTGTTCCCTGTCTTGCAAATGCAGCTGTGAAATCGGACCCTGTAAAAGCGTGGTAGCCAGAGAAGGCCTTTACGAGTTCATATCCGAGCTCCTCTAATAAAAGTTACATTGATCTTCCTTCTGCTGTTGTTAGAAGACAGACCACACACAAACCAAACCTGATAGTTTAGGAAGTGCCTTTGGTGGTAAATTAAAAGAATCAACACATCAGTGTCATTTGCTCTAACCAGGATATTCTTTGCCTTAACTACCATGTGCTGTATGTTGGATGTGCCAAATAATCCTTGTCTGCTCTTGGTGATGGCAAGCAAGATTAGGCACCACTGTTGCCTGAACACTGACATCCTTGCTGGTGTATCTGTAACACACAGTCTCTGCTCCGACAGTAAGAATTTTGCCTGCCAGAAGTGAAGCATACTTCTGATTTTTCCACTCGTTACATAGGAAAGAGATAAGTGATGTTTTAAACTGCTCATTCCGAAGTGCATCAACTGCCTTTTTTGGAGTCTTCTGATCTGCGCATGATACTTTGATATCACTGGTTGGAACAGTTGTTCGCCGTTCATGTTCGCAATCTTTTATACTTTGATAGCCATAAGTGTTAAACACCAGGTGCACTTCCTTAGCTGGTGTACTTTTAGTAATGTGCTCCAGTAATTTATGTGCAAGAGCTTCGTAAGTTTCCGGTAACTTCAAAGTGTGCACCACGAACATTGCATCATATACAGCCTCATCGATGTGGGGTTGACCCGTAGTTATGTCATGCTCCTCATCTAAATTCTGGTACTTTTCTAGCTTGTGCATCAAATTACTTTTGTCTGTTTTATTCATGGATCCACCAATCTGAATGAGAGAGAATGGTACTGGTGTTAGAAGATACTCCATGACATTTTTCAAATCACATTTTTGAACAGCAGCCATATGAATTTCTTTACCGAAAGCATCTAAAGTGCATTTGGCAACCTCGAGTTTCTTTTGTTCCTTTTTCAGGTAACTTGATGCAACAGAAGATGCACAGTTAGCTACCAAATTTCGGGGTATAGGCTTTTCAACATTCTTTAGATCTTGCAAGTACATTTTTTTGAACTTTTCAGCAGCTTCTTGCTCTTTAGAAGAAAATGAAAGAATTTCCATTGTGACCTTCTCATTGATTGTCTGTCCAGTTGAAATGTTCCTTAGAGGTGCCTAAGGATCCAAATCTTGAAATGGGTATGAAAAACTATTTAGGGTTGAAAATATTTTTTTCAATATCTGATAATTTTCAATTTGTCCTTGTTGCAAATCATGCTTCGTATCTGGAGCTTTTGTAATTCCACTGCTTTCAAGTAAGCTGCTCACTATCTCACTTTTCAATGACTTTGTTATTATCCATCAAGCTGTAGCAGATTCAGAGTTTGAAAATGCTGTGATGCCTGTGAACCTTAAAGCAGCATCAGCATTTACAGTCTGCTCTAGTGCCATGTCAATTGCTACCCTAGAGCAGCGGTTCCCAAACTTTTGTACCTGTAGTATTCTTCCACCATTGGAGTTAGCTTATAACCTCTCCCCCCCCTCCCCCATTATATGCACGGGTGTTCATTGCTCTATAATCAGTATTTATTTATGTTATTACAAATTCAATGATACTGGTAAGGCTTGATTGAAAATATTAAGCAAAAATACATTAAGCAATACTACAGGTGATTCCATGCCAAATTAACCAGACACTCAACCTGACCATTTCAGATTTCAACGAAACCTTCAGGGATTATTCTCCCTAGTGATTTAAATGAAAATGTATTTTTAATTTTTTTTTCTCATTGGGTTTTCATGTAATTAATTTTTAAATTTTGAAAAATCGTCGTTTTTGGCTTGCATACTTTTTCAATCTTGAATTTCTCTAGTTCTATAAGGCCTAAAGCAGGGGTTCTAAACCTTTTTTTCCCCATGCACCCTTTTCACCATATGTCAGAAAGGTCATACCCTCCCTTTCCAAAACTGGGAAAAATGGATTACCAAATTTAATGAATATACCACTGAAAATCTTTTTTTGTCTATATTAGTACAAAAATAGGGCAACGGCAACAGAATGAAACTTCAGTAGGTAAATTCGGTCACGGCAACAGAAACCAGCGTGGAAATACTCTCGTTGAGTTTGCAGAGGCAGAAGGGTTTTTCATCTTGAACTCCTTCTTCAAGAAAAAGCCACACAGGAAATGGACATGGAGACATCCAAATGGGACGACAAGTGAAATTGATTTTATTATGTGTAACAAAAAATTCGTCATGGAAGACTGCAGTGTGCTAAACAAGTTCAACACAGGTAGTGACCATAGATTGGTGAGATGTAAGATGCACCTCAACACTAAACTTGAACGAGGCAAGCTCATAAGACAAACAAAATCTATTGACATAACCAACCTTAAAAAACACCATAATACCTTCAAGTTGGAACTGAAGAACAGGTTCTCTGCTTTAGAAAGTCTAACATCGGAAGAAGTGGACATCTCTGAAGTTAACAGAAAAGTAACCAAAGCTCTTATGGAAACAGCAACAAAATTAGCTGGGTCTAAGAACAAATTGCATGTAAACAAATTATCAGGAAAAACGAAAATGTTGATGCAAAAAAAGAAGAGAGACGAGGACAACTAAAGAAGATGTGACTTCCAAAGTGGAATATATAGAGCTATGCAAGACAGTAAGAAAAAGTATCACTGAAGACGTAAGAAAATTCAACTGTGAACTAGTGAGGAAAGATAGCAAAGGGACATCTCAGTAAGGGAAGAAAACAGATTATGGCACTGAGAAAAGAAGATGGATCTGTAACAAGAAATAGAGGCGAAATTTTGACAAGAGTGAAAGATTTCTACTCCAAATTATATGAAAGGGATGATACATGCACTCCAGACATCATGAAAGATACCAGTACCAGAGTTCCTCCAGTCCTTCCAGCAGAAGTTGCACATGCAATCAAGAACATGAAGCGGGGAAAAGCTCCAGGAGAAGATGGAATTACTGTAGACATCATACAAGAAGCAAGTGGAGAAATCGAAACAGTACTCGCCCAAATTTTCACTCGATGCCTTAATGAAGGAAAGATTCCTGAGGATTGGAACACCGCTACAATGATCCTGCTACATAAGAAAGGTGACATTGAGGATCTCGGAAACTACAGACCTATCAGCCTCCTATCAGTAGTTTATAAAATCTTCACTAAAGTTCTTTCACACCGCTTGAAGGTAACACTGGACATGGCTCAACCGAGAGAACAAGCTGGATTCAGGAGTGGCTACTGCACAATAGATCATATCCACGTACTGAGAGAACTAATTGAAAGAGCGAGGGAATATGAACTTCCATTGTGCATGGCTTTTATCGATTATGAAAAAGCCTTTGATTCGGTGAAACCATCAGCAGTTACAATGGCTCTGAAAACCTGCGGTATTGAAGATGCATACATTAATATTATTAATAACATCTATGAAAATGCAAGTGCAAAGATTCGGCTGTTTGAAAATACAACACACATAAAAATTGGAAAGGGAGTGAGACAAGGTGACACCATATCTCCGAAGCTCTTTAATGCCACATTGGAGGGTGTTTTTCAGTCGCTGAGCTGGGAAAACAAAGGGATAAAGATTAATGGAGATTATCTAACCCACCTTCGTTTTGCTGATGACGTAGTCATTTTTGCAACTACCCCATCAGAGCTGCAGAGTATGATCCAGGAACTTGCTGACAAGAGTAAAGAAGTGGGATTAAAAATGAACTTTCAGAAGACAAAAGTGATGTTCAATGCTTTTACAAGAAATGAAGATTTATCGATTGATGGAGAAAAGCTGGAGATAACAGACACGTACGTTTATCTTGGACAGCAGATATCAAGTGAGGGTCACATTGATGAAGAAATTAATCGGTGTACAAAACTTGCCTGGAGAGCTTTTGGAAGAAACAGCATAATTTTCAAGAGCAATATGCCATTATGTCTTAAAAGAAGAGTGTTTGATCAATGCATCCTTCCAGTGCTTACGTATGGTGCAGAGACGTGGACCTTAACTAAAAGAGACATACAAAGGCTGCAGACAACTCAAAGAAGCATGGAGAGGTGCATACTTGGTGTAACCAGGAGAGATAAGAAGAGGAACTCGTGGATCCGAAAAATGACAAGAGTGGAAGACATCATGATCAGAGTCAAATCCCTGAAATGGCAATGGGCTGGACATACTGCCAGAAGGACAGACCATAGATGGACAGCCGAAATTTTAGATTGGATTCCAAGGGACAGGAAAAGACCCAGAAAAAGACCACATGGGAGATGGGTGGATGAAATTCGAAAGTATGCAGGGGTGACATGGAGGAGACTGGCACAAGACAGACCGTTGTGGAGGAAACTTGGGGAGACCTTCATCCAGCAGTGGATTGATAATGGTTGATGATGATGATGATATATTTATTTAGATTATTTTTATAGCAGAGTTTTATAAACAGCAATAGAAAATGTTGATGAATTTTAGAACATGAATAAAATTAGTTTTTTATATTCGTAAACTAAATACTTGAATCTGGCTTAATAAAATGACACATACCTCAATTAATAAAAAGTTCAATAACATGCCTTGAATATTGTAATCCATTTTATATTCAATGAGAAACCTGTGATTGTTTTTTTCTTTGCCATTTATTTCTTGGATATGCGGAGGAGTCCTTGAAAGAGCACAACGCAGGTCACTTGCAACCTCCAATCTACTACGTTGTTTCGTTTTTATTTGCAATAGAGTTGAAAAGCCAGACTCGCGAAGATACGTCGACACAAAGGGAAGCAATGCACGGATAGCTCTCTCAGCCACTCTTGCGTAAGAGTCGCACATCAGAGGCCAAAATTCTGTGACTGGTTTCTCATCAAACATGTCTCTTGCTCGCGAATCAGTAGTTAGTTCCAGAAATTCATCTTGAAAAGCATCAGGAACTTTTTCAACCGATAATTTGAATGGATTTCTCACTAAGTCCAACTCCTCATCACAAAGTTCAGGAAAATATCGGCTGAATTCATTTTCTAGTGCTGTCAAATGCTGCAAAATTTCATTTTTTGCAAATTCTGGAAGTACTTTGTCATTACCACTAGTAACAAGAATTGATGACAATTTCTCAAACATTGCAACATTTTTCATGTTCACTTTTCTCTTCCAATTTTCTAGTTTACTCATAAAAGCATTCAAAGAATCGATGAATTTTATGATGTTGGTATTTCTTCCTTTCATTTGAAAATTCAATTTATTCAGCTGCTCAAAAATATCAACCAAATAAGCAAGGTGCAAGATCCATTCCTCATCATCTAACCAGGCAAAAAATTTCATTTTACCCTTAATTTCACAAAATATTTTAAGCTCATCTCTAAGCTCAAATACTTGCTCACTTACATTTCCTCTTGAAAGCCAACGAACATTTGTGTGGAAAAGAAGCAAATGATGGCCTGCATCCAGGTCAAATGCATAACTGCATGAAAAGTCGTGAATTAAGAGCTCCTCCCTTGAACAAAATTCACAATTTGAATTGTTTGATCCAAAACCATCAATAGTGGAGCTGGAAGTGTTTTTGAGGCCAGTGCTTGACGATGGATCGTGCAATGAATGCCTTTCACTTTTGGAGACAACTTTTTCACATTAACTTGAAATCCAGATTTTTTCCCCAACATAGCTGGTGCTTGCTCCATCTGTGCAGCACCCACATACATATTATCCCACGAAAGATTTTCTGACTCAAAGAAAGATGAAACCTTTTTCAAAATATCTGAGGCTGTGGTAGTTGTTTCAAGAGGAGAACAAAAGAGAAACTCTTCTTTAAATGAACCTAAGTGAAAATATCTTGTGAACACCAGTAACTGGGAACACCGTGCTACATCAGTCGATTCATCAAGTTGAATTGAAAATAAGCCAAATGCTGCACACCTAATCTCCTGCATAACTTGATCCTTGATATCAATGGCCATATCACTAATTCTCCTTTGAACAGTACTGTTTGATAGTGAAACTGCTGCAAGTTTTTTCTCCATTTCATTTCCCAACACAATTTCCACCATTTTGAGAGCACAAGGTTTGATCAGTTTCCCCAATTGTATGTGGTTTTTTCTGCTTTGCTATCTCCAATGCTGCGACATAAGAAGCTTTGGTGTAAACTTGTGGTTCATTTCTTGAAATGCCCCTGTTGAATTCGGTTTCATCTTTTTGAGAGCATTCCCATGCCGCTCAAAAAAGCTTTTGTCTTTGTTCTTGTGTTGATGAACATTCTGCAAATGTTGATTCAACTTGCTTGGTTTCAGGGAATCATTTGACAAAACTTTGCTACAAATAACACATTGAGGTCTGTCTTCTCCATTGACTTTAATGGATGTGAATCCATATTGAATATATGAATTATCATAAGCTCTTTTTTTTTACACTCATTCTGTTCTACTATTGATAAATAAAAAGTTCACGAGGAAATAGTATCGCAAGCCCTTCAGCGACAAAAAATCCCCTCCCTCAACTACAACTTCCTTGCAAAGAATGAACGCACAATAACAAGCTCTGACGTTACAGGGTGATATGAACACGTAGCAGTTTGTAAAAACTTGCTTTTCCTTCTGTGTAACAAAAGCGCTTCCAACTGGTTTCGAGCGAGCGGTGACTTTGGCAGCATGCCAGATCCCTCTTTTGGTTCTTCATTATTATTTTTCTTCACTTGGGATGCAGCAGCGAGTGCCGCGGTGAAGTCAGGGGGCTGAAAAGATAATGTGCCAGGCTGGCGCCGTTTTCCCCCGTGAAACTACGAAATTCCCCACCGGTTGAGAACCCCTGGCCTAGAGAGTTGTTTGACTCCTCATTTTAAAGAGAATTTCATAAGTTTTAATTTAATATGCAACTTGACTATACTTGGTGAAAAAAAAAATTTATTTAAAAAGAAAATTGAAAACATTTTAAGAGTTTTTTAAAAAATTTGAAAAAATATAGGTTTTTTGTAATATAAGCTTTAAATCCTGAAACTTTGAGAGTGGGATCAGGAGTTATGGTACCAATGGTATTGTTTTAAATACCAGTTAGGGCTACATTGCTACCTTTAACTTTTGTACAAAAAAAAAAAAAATGCATTGGCTATAAGGTAACCAATTTACATTAGGGTCTATTACAGATAATGATTTACTAAACCTACAGACAAATTAGGGATAGCATGTGAGTAAACAGTCTGCTAATCACAGGTGTTCTGGCACAAGCCTGTACAGACTTGTCTGATTCATGTTCTTGCAGGAGTGTGACTCATGCCCACTCTAGCTCAACTTTTGCTTAGTTTCCTCTAAGATCTCAGTGAGTGAACAGTTAGTTGTTGGCAGTGTTACTTAAAGTGTTTCACATTAAAATGTGATTTTTATAAGTTAATAGGTTTTTTCAGTGGAAGTAAAATAAGTGTTATGTGTTTCTTAAGTAATAAGTTTAACCATTTTTAACATCTTTGTTTGGAACAACTAGGCCTTTCTCCAGTTCAAAAGTACAGTCAGTTCTATTTAGTCTTAAAGGCCTATTATTATATTTAAGATATTTTTTTTTATTGTTTCAGGCAATTTGACTTGTACTATTATTTATAATTTTAACTCTCTTATTAGGACTATGTGACAACATGAGTGAACCCAGTTGGCAGTGTTACTTAAAGTGTTTCACATTAAAATGTGATTTTTATAAGTTAATAGTTTTTTTCAGTGGAAGTAAAATAAGTGTTATGTGTTTCTTAAGTAATAAGTTTAACCATTTTTAACATCTTTGTTTGGAACAACTAGGCCTCTCTCCAGTTCAAAAGTACAGTCAGTTCTATTTAGTCTTAAAGGCCTATTATTATATTTAAGATATTTTTTTTATTGTTTCAGGCAATTTGACTTGTACTATTATTTATAATCTTAACTCTATTATTAGGACTATGTGACAACGTGGGTGAACCCAGTACATGAAAGCATTTTTTGGTATATTGTTGTAACCCATTTAAGAAACCTGGTCATAATTATTATAAGAAACAACTGAGATCTGTAAATGAAAATATTTGGAGACATAATGCCAATTTACATGAAGGTGACAAGATGTGTGATGGGTGTTGTAAAGCTTTACTAAAGCTTCCAGAGATTTTAACTGAGCAAGAAGGCTTGCATTCAGACAGCTCAGAATCACAAGACCATTTGAATGTTCCAGAAGTACCAGTTCAAAATACAATGTCAACTCCAAGAAAAAAGAGGCAATTGAAGCTTTGAACAAAAGTCTGACTGCTATCAAAGAAACACCTATTAAAAGAAAACATTTGATTGAAAAAAAAAAATACCCAGAAGCAAAGATTTAAAAAAAGTGACTAAGGTTTTCGAACTTGTCTGATTCATGTTAATTTAAATTCAGGTACCACTGAATCTGACGCTGCAAAAAATTATGACAATGAAATTATTAATCAATTGAAAGAAAAGTTCAATGCTACTACAGTCAAAAGTGCTAGAATGGTTCTGACTACACTTCCCAAAAGCTGGACTCTAAAAAAAAATTGAAACTGAATTTGGAGCTCTTCAGGAAGACGCTTTGACGTCTGTAAGTTCTGTTTTACACATTCTATAATGTGTATACAGTCTGCAGTGGTGCATTAACTTATTCAATTAAAATATAAATCGGTTAAAAGTCCTAAAAATGTTATTCACGGAAGTGCATGTTCAATCTTCAATCCGACGTCAGTAGTTATTGAGTTTCTTTGTCCAAAGTTGTATCTTACTTCAATATGGTCAGTTTGTTAGGGTTAGTTCGACGAAATGGCTCTCGAGCTAACCCTAATAACTGACTATATTGAAGCAAGATACAACTTTGGACAAAGAAACTCAATAACTACTGACATCGGATTGAACATGCATTTCCGTGAATAACATTTTTAAGACTTTTAATAGATTTATATTTTAATTGAATAAGTTAATGCACCACTGCAGACTGTATCCACGTTATAGAACGTGTAAAACAGAACTTACAGACGTCAAAGCGTCTTCCTGAAGAACCTTGTTGTCACGTAATGGTATGTGAACTTTATAATAGAATCACATGAGATATAATGAATTTGGAGTGTCTAATTTTACTGAGTAGAAAGGCAAAAATAGTGTTAAATGAAAAAGGTATAATGTCATCCCCTGACCCAAAGCCTGGAAGAACATTGGACCCTGCAATGGTAGCCCTAGTCAAAGAATTCTATCAAAATGAATGAGGTTAGTTGTCAAATGCCTGGTAAAAAAAGACTTTGTTTCAGTCGAAAAAGATGGCAAACATGTACATGTTCAAAAGTATTTAATTCTAAGTACGTTAAAAGAATCATATGTACTATTTAAGGAGCGTTACCCTGATCAGAGAACTGGAATTTCTAAATTTTGTGAGCTTCGTCCTAAGCATTGTGTTCTTCTTGGGTCCAGTTGGACACATTCTGTGTGCGTTTGCACAATACATCAGAATACCAAATTAATTGATGGCTCAGTGTAAAATACCTGAATTGACAAATGGTGAACTCCTGATTAAAACATACAAAGACGTAACAAGCAATATAATTTGCAAAACGCCAACATCTAAATGTTACTTCGCAAATTGTGTTAATTGCCCAGGAAGTGATGATTTGAATCCTCGGTTTGAAGAAGCTTTTGAGCTTATTAATAGCATTGAAAATGTGAGTTTCAAACAATGGATGCAGATTGATAACAAGTGTGTCCTGGAAACTATTATCAAACCAACAGAAGAGTTTTTGGATTATTTGTTTCAGAGTTTGCCAAAACTTTTAAGACAGTCTTTCATTGCTACTAAACAGTCTTCCTATTTGCGACACATGAAAGAAAATCTACCTCAAAACCAATGCATTGTACTTTGTGATTTTGCTGAAAATTATGCATTTGTGCTTCAAGATTCTGCACAAGGCTTTCATTGGAACAATGCTCAAGCAACAATACATCCGTTTGTTAAAAAAAACGTTTATGAGGAAACCAAAAAGTTGGCGCACCTGAACTTAGTTATTCTTTCTGATTGTATGGTGCATGGTACAGTTGCTGTTCGTTTGTTTCAACGCCTCATGATTGACTTTCTTAAACAGAATCTGCGCCATAAACCCGAAAAGCTGAATTACTTTTCAGATGGAGCATCGTCACAGTACAAAAACAATTCAAACTTTCACAATCTCTGCCATCATGAGAAAGATTTTGGCATCACGGCAGAATGGAACTTCTTTGCATCGTCACATGGAAAAAATGCATGTGGTGGTGTTGGAGGAACTGTTAAACGATTAGCGGCATTGGCCAGTCTACGAGTGGTCTACAATGATCAAATTATGACCCCTCGCCAACTTTATGATTGGGCTAAAGACAACAACAGGTTTTTGTGGCTTGTCAACAACAGGTTTTTGTGTTCCACTACAGACTAATATGAGGCAGAGGAAAAGACCTTGAAGAGTAAGTTTGAAGCAGCAACAACAATAAAGGGTACTCAACAATTTCACAGTTACTACAGTCCTGTGAATGAGACTACTGTTTTAGTGAAAAACTACTCATTTTCAGAGGAATCAAGTTTAGAAATAGTTTCAGCTGATGACACTGATGATGATCTGGACATTAATGACATTGTTGGCTTTATTGCATGCCAATACTCAGACAAGTTGTGGTTTAGGGTTGTTTGTTAGGAATAGGAGATGAAGTAAAAATAGGTTTTTCGGAACCACGTGGCCTTTATCCATCTTTCAAATACCCACAATTTACTGACATACTAGTTGTGCATAAAAGTGAGGTTTTAACAAAAGTTGATCCTACAACAGCTACAGGAAGAGTTTATCGACTTAGACTCACAAACCAAAAAGGCAAACTAGAAATTATTTGTTAAATTAAAGAACTAAGAGGCCGCTATATTGGCGCAACTACAACTCTGAGTGCTAACTAAAAAAAACTTTTATTAATTTTACCAGGTAAAACTTTTAGCCTGTTGGGACTATCCTTCCCTTGTTTTATGTTTGACTATGTATTAGTATGATGTATTATGTAGATTTTAAAACTCAATGTTTGTTATCATGTAAACACACTAAAACGAGAATTATAATCCATTATTACTTGTACAGTTTTTTGCCATAGCTCCCGATCCCATTGAGATTCCACTCTAAAAGTTTCAGGATTTAAAGCTTATAATATTACAAAAAACATATATATTTTTTTCAAAAATTTAAAAAAAACTACTTAAACATTTTTAACATTTTTTTTAATTAAAGAATTTTTTTTCACCAAGCGTAGTCAAGTTGCTTATGAAATTATCTTAAAATGAGGGGTCAAACAACTCTGTAGGCCTTATATAGAACTTGAGAAATTCAAGATTGAAAAAGTTTGTGCAAGCCAAAAAACGACGATTTTTCAAAATTTAAAAAATTAATTACATGAAAACCCAATGAGATAATATCATCATCATTGTCAACCATTATCAATCCACTGCTGGACGAAGGTCTCCCCAAGTTTCCTCCACAACGGTCTGTCTTGTGCCAGTCTCCTCCATGTCACTCCCGCATATTTACGAATTTCATCCACCCATCTCCCATGTGGTCTTTTTCTGGGTCTTTTCCTGTCCCTTGGAATCCAATCTAAAATTTCGGCTGTCCATCTATGGTCTGTCCTTCTGGCAGTATGTCCAGCCCATTGCCATTTCAGGGATTTAACTCTGATCATGATGTCTTCCACTCTCGTCATTTTTCGGATCCACGAGTTCCTCTTCTTATCTCTCCTGGTTACACCAAGTATGCACCTCTCCATGCTTCTTTGAGTTGTCTGCAGCCTTTGTATGTCTCTTTTAGTTAAGGTCCACGTCTCTGCACCATACGTAAGCACTGGAAGGATGCATTGATCAAACACTTTTCTTTTAAGACATAATGGCATATTGCTCTTGAAAATTATGCTGTTTCTTCCAAAAGCTCTCCAGGCAAGTTTTGTACGCCGATTAATTTCTTCATCAATGTGACCCTCACTTGATATCTGCTGTCCAAGATAAACATACGTATCTGTTATCTCCAGTTTTTCTCCATCAATCGATAAATCTTCATTTCTTGTAAAAGCATTGAACATCACTTTTGTCTTCTGAAAGTTCATTTTTAATCCCACTTCTTTACTCTTGTCAGCAAGTTCCTGGATCATACTCTGCAGCTCTGATGGGGGTAGTTGCAAAAATGACTACGTCATCAGCAAAACGAAGGTGGGTTAGATAATCTCCATTAATCTTTATCCCTTTGTTTTCCCAGTTCAGTGATTGAAAGACATTTTCCAATGTGGCATTAAAGAGCTTCGGAGATATGGTGTCACCTTGTCTCACTCCCTTTCCAATTTTTATGTGTGTTGTATTTTCAAACAGCCGAATCTTTGCACTTGCATTTTCATAGATGTTATTAATAATATTAATGTATGCATCTTCAATACCGCAGGATTTCAGAGCCGTGGTAACTGCTGATGGTTTCACCGAATCAAAGGCTTTTTCATAATCGATAAAAGCCATGCACAATGGAAGTTCATATTCCCTCGCTCTTTCAATTAGTTCTCTCAGTACGTGGATATGATCTATTGTGCTGTAGCCACTCCTGAATCCAGCTTGTTCTCTCGGTTGAGCCATGTCCAGTGTTACCTTCAAGCGGTGTGAAAGAACTTTAGTGAAGATTTTATAAACCACTGATAGGAGGCTGATAGGTCTGTAGTTCCTGAGATCCTCAATGTCACCTTTTTTATGTAGCAGGATCATTGTAGCATTGTTCCAATCCTCAGGAATCTTCCCTTCATTAAGGCATCGAGTGAAAATTTGGGCGAGTACTGTTTCAATTTCTCCACTTGCTTCTTGTATGATGTCTATAGTAATTCCATCTTCTCCTGGAGCTTTCCCCCGCTTCATGTTCTTGATTGCATGAGCAACTTCTGCTGGGAGGACTGGAAGAACTCTGGTACCTTTCATGATGTCTGGAGTGCATGTATCATCCCTTTCATATAATTTGGAGTAGAAATCTTTCACTCTTGTCAAAATTTCGCCTCTATTTCTTGTTATAGAACCATCTTCTTTTCTCAGAGCCATAATATATATATATATTATCTCAGAGATAATATATATATATATATAATTCTTTTTTGTATCATTAGGGAGAATAATCCTTGAAGGTTTCATTGAAATCAAATATGGTCAGGTTGAATATTGAAATTTGTTGGTTGATTTGGCATGGAATGACCCTACCGTTTTGTAATTGTTCTATAAACTTCTCGAAAAGGCAGCTTTCGAAAGACAGGGAAAGGAAGATGTGTACTCTCTTACATCTGTTGAAATGCTTTCCTCCAAGAAATCAGTGTATTGAACCAGATGCCAGAACTTCGCTCTCTGAAAGAATATGTTCAATCCCTGAACCATCGAGATAGTATCTAAGCTCCAAAGTAAGCTAACTCTATGTGGAATGATCCAAAGCAAATTAAGAGATTGTCAAAGTGAGGGCTTTCTAGATTTTGGATCATGATTGCAGATTTAGCCACAGGAAGATCATAATTGACCAAAATTGAAGATTCCACACTCGGCAGCTACTTGCTGTGTTACCTTCATAGTTTCCAGCACTACATCATTCCATGTAGGGGGCAAAGTGATATTTCTCATGTAATGAATCTTCGGTTTCACAGTTGTTTCTTCTAAATCTTTGGAATTCCACCTAGCTCACATTAATTATTATTTCAGCCCATTTTACTGAAACCATCCAAGTAAAATCTGTCGGCATGGAGTCTTCGAAATGTTTTGTAACAGGACAATTACTCACGAAAGAACACAACGGCTTGACTAATTTTAGTTTATTTAGATATGGCTCAAGATCCTTTAAATCAATCTGAAGTGACCTCATCTTCCTATGTGGCTTACAAGATCCCACAGGATTATCTATGATAATACCGGATTATTATTTTTTTAGCTATCGGCAAATTCTATCTCACTTTTCTGCTTACATAGTTTGATTTCCAGGCTGTTCAGTTTCCAAGTTTTGGTAGCAAATGTCAAATGTGTCATGTATACTCCCTTTTCCTGACAATGTCTCCAAGTTGGAGTCGAAATTGTCCCAGGCTACCCCTGTGAAAAGCCCAGGCCTTCGACATATGTTATCTGGTGTGACTCCTAGTTGCTTCCTTAGAGACAGAGCTAAATCTGTCTCAAGCTCCTCAATGGTGTAGTAACCAATACAGTGACCCAAGTGGTTAAGAATTTCTAGTATCTTTCTGCTTCCTCTCATACTTTTCATGCCTAAACCCAGCAGATGTTTTCTTAGTTTCTTCATTGTTTGCAATAAATATTACATCTTGTGAAGATGAAGAAACTCGACGCTCCAGTTTTTCACTTGTTGGTTTAGAGGTGCCACTGTATAAAGTTCTAAAAAATACTTGAAGAAAATCTGGGATTTTATTTTCTCCTGAAATAATATCGTGAACATTAAGAGAGTGATAAAGTTTCGGACACACTGAATGTTTAAAAATCTGTCTGCACAAATATAAAGTCACCTCTTCAATCTGTGCCTCAATTTGAGATGCATAATCATTGTCTAATACTTCAGCTTCAACTGATGAAATACGGTTGGAATATAATATTATTCCCTGTTTGTTGCTCGATTTCGTTGTTTTTAAGGCAGAACCAAAGTGACTCATCAGTTTGTCAACTAACTTATAAGTTGAATATGTAGGATCCTAAATTCCTTCTTCAAAAAGGTAAACACAATGTCAGGAATGAATCAAAGTTAGTTTTTGGGCCTTATTTGATTTAATTGTGTATTTATTGATATTGTCTCCTGTTTTACTTGATTAATTTTTCTAGATGTTTCTCTTTTATTCTGTCTCTCAAGACGATGCAGTCTTAAGGTACTGTTTGCATCATGAGTGGTAGTAGCATACCAGCTTTGCTATGAAATTTTCGTCACCTAGTTTTAACAATAAATTTTGATCTTGAAGAACTTTTGCTGTATCTTTGATACTTTTCTTGGCGTCCTTGGTTTGACATTTGCCCAGCGCTTCTTCTTTCCCTTTAACTTTTTTCCTTTTAATTCTACAAAAAATACAAATTTTTTCAACAACACCTGTATTTGTTGCTATTTTCACAAAAACGTCAGCTGGATCGTTTGATCGCAAAGGGTATCCTAAAGTTCTTGCTTGGGGAGTTCAAGTGTCTCCTGCCTTCTGGATTGCGGTGAAATATTTGTAGCAAACTCTGTGATAGCCATGTTTCCTTACATCAAACTCTTTTTGGGAGGAATTTACAAATGTTATTGTACTTGGAGTCTTTATATTAGGGGTATCGTATGCAAAAGTTTCCGTCGTCTCCGATAGCAGGTGCTGTGGGTTCTAACCGGTCATCGACCCGTGCTGTCAGTTTGTACCTG
Source organism: Macrothele yani (assembly GCA_039090855.1). Classification (NCBI taxonomy): domain Eukaryota; kingdom Metazoa; phylum Arthropoda; class Arachnida; order Araneae; family Macrothelidae; genus Macrothele; species Macrothele yani. The sequence continues at coordinate 152,786,018 of CM077001.1, read as the reverse complement.
AAGCCAAGCATGGCGGTCCATACAGTTCATTTGTGGCACTGTTTGTTATTCGTGTCTCATTTAGGGAAAAGTGTGAGTGAAGCATACGGTTCAATATGTAAGGCGTATGGCGAAACGGTTATGGGTGAGCAGACGTGTCGAGACTGGTTTGTCAAGCTTAAGAAAGGTGATCTAAGCTTGGAAGACAAGCCACGTGCAGGTAGACCACAGGAACTCGCAGACGAGGCACTGGAATCGCTGTTGCAAGAGGATGCCACACAATCAACCACACAACTGGCGAAATGTTTGAAAGTCGCTCAATCGATGGTGGTATGGCATCTACAGGCCTTGGGGAGGATTCAGAAGATAGGTAAGTGGGTTCTACATACTTTAACGGAGCTTAATTTTGGTCAACGATTGGGGTCTGCATGTCGTTGCTGAAGAGGTTTGAAAGGAAGAATTTCTGTGGGAGGTTGTCACCTTGGATGAAAAATGTGTCTATTGCGACACTGCATACATAAGCGATCCTCGATTAGCCCAGGCCAGCCATCAACATCCACTGCAAAACAGGATATCCACAGGGAAAAAGTGCTGTTGTGTGTGTGGTGGTGGGATATGAATGGAGTGCTGTACTTCGAACTGTTTAAACCCGACTAAACAATCTTTTCACAACAATATAGTGATCAGTTGATAAAACTGAATGCCGCAATCGAGCAAAGACTCCCATGGACAGGTAGAGGACGCTGATCAGTCATCCTGTTACACGATAATGCCAGACCATGTGTTGGTGTCACCACGAAATTAACCCTTGAACAGTTACACTGGGAGGTTTTACCGCACCCGGCTTACTCCCCGGACATTGCACGCTCAGACTTTCATCTGTTTCGCTCTATGCAACATGCCCTAGCCCAACAGACCACATGCCTGTTTCACCACGAAATCAACCCTTGAATAGTTACACTGGGAGGTTTTACCGCACCCTGCTTACTCCCCGGACATTGCACCCTCAGACTTTCATCTGTTTCACTCTATGCAACATGCCCTAGCCCAACAGACCACATGCCTGTTTCACCACGAAATCAACCCTTGAATAGTTACACTGGGAGGTTTTACCGCACCCTCAGACTTTCATCTGTTTCGCCCTATGCAACATGCCCTAGCCCAACAGACCACATGCCTGTGTCACCACGAAATCAACCCTTGAATAGTTACACTGGGAGGTTTTACCGCACCCGGCTTACACCCCGGACATTGCACCCTCAGACTTTCATCTGTTTCGCTCTATGCAATATGCCCTAGCCCAACAGCGGTTCACCACATTTCCAGAGGTAGAAACTTTCGTCACTGTTTTCTTCAGCTCAAAACCAGAGTCCTTCAATCACGGGGGGATTCGTTTGTTGCCTGAAAAAGGACAAAAGGTCATTGATGCTAACATCCAATATTTCGTTGAATAAATGTTTACTAGTTTCCTGATTGTTCCTGTCTCCTTTCTCCTTAAAACGGCAGAAGCTTTTGCATACCCCTAATAAGTTCTTAATCTTGCAGAAGATGCATCTAATAGTTTCTTCCATGTCGGATCAGTTACTCTGAAGATGGGTCCTTGAATATTTCCTGTGTGGATGATACAAATCTTTTCCTCCGCAGTCATTTTGAATTTCAGCTACAAATACGTTAACCTGAAGCAAAACAGAAAAAAAGTGTAATTACAGAAGGTATTTGTCATTAAATTTTGAAACATTTCAGAAAAAACATCTCTGTAGCATAAACGGGTGAGAAGATTTGCATATTTAAATGGGGCAACTACATAATACAGCGGGAGCCACATTGATGAGAAAGTGGAGTGGACGTATAATGAGATATCACTCATAATTCTCTAAGCATTGGGGAAACCCCATGTTTTCATACATTTTATGAATCCGCATTAAAAAATACAACTTTTTTATTCAGGAGTATTTTTCCAAAAGTCGTATAGTTTTTGAGAAAATCGTGGTTAAATGTCACACATAGCCAATGTGAACACTGATTTTTACACGTTCAAATGAAATTATCTCAAAAGCTAATGGAGTTCATAAAAATGTTTATTTACAAAATGTATTTGTCATTAAATTTGAAATATTTCAGAAAAATCTCTGTAGCATAAACAGGTGAAAAGTTATGCATATTTAAAAGTGGCAACTACATAATAGCCTGCAGCTATTATGTAGTTGCCACTTTTAATCTACTGGTAATGTGTTGGTACCAGAGTCTTGTGGTATCTGGTACCAACACATTACCAGTAGATCCTTCAACTCTTGTAAGTTACCTGGTTGAGCTGCCACAGATTGGATTTGCTGTTCCAACGCAAACCACAGATGCTCCATCGAATTGATGTCTAGGAAGTTTGGACACCAGGACAATCAATACTTGGAAGTCTTTCTCATGTTCCCAAACCATTTTCAAACAATCTGGGCAGTGTGACATGGAGCATTATCCTGCTGAAAAAAGGCATTACTAGAGGAAAGTGCCATTGCCATGAAAGGATGTACTTGGTTTGCTATGATGTTTAGGTAGGTGGTAGACGTAATTTCCTGACATGAATAACTGGACCCAGGGTTTCCCAGCAGAACATTGCTCAAAGCATTACACTTCCACCTCCTGTTTGTTTTCATCCCATGATGCATCCCAGTGGCAACACGTACCCGGCCATGCACGTGGTGCTGGTGAAAAACAAAATTCATCAGACCAGACTACCTTCTTCCTGTTATTCTAGGTCCAGTTTTGATGCTCACATGCCCATTGTATGTATTTTAGAGGGTAAACTGAGGTTAGCACAAGCATTCGAAGTGGACTACAGTTATGCAGCTCCATTTTCTGCAGGGTTTGATGTACTGTGTGTTGTGACACATTCCTCCAGTCACCATCATTCAAATTGTCGATAAGTTGTGCCACACTATTTCTTCTGTTGGCTCGTACTTTTGTGGGATAGCTTTCGCTCACCTCTAGCATCGACGAGTTGTGGTCATCTCATTCGCCCGCAGTTCATGATTTTCTCCTCTTCAGACCGTTTTTTGAAGGTAAACTCACTAACTATGGCTGACCATGAGCACCCCACAAGCCTTGCTGTCTCGGAAATGCTCCGACCCTGTCGTCTGGTCATTACAATTTAGCCTTCATCAAACTCACTTAAGTCTGCTGCCTTTCCCGTCTGTAGAACAAGAATAATACTGATTAACGAAGCTCAGTATCAGGTGTTATTTATACCATTTCATGACCTTCAGCACAGAGTTGTTTACCTGCAGTTGTTTGGATTTGCATAAAGACACACAACTGCAGGTAAACAAGAGTTCTGTGGCTCTTCATCTTAGGTTAAGCAACTAGCTTTCAGTAAATATTGGCAAATTCTTGTATTCCATATCACCTTGATTCTCTACCTATGTAAGACAATGATACTGATAAAGTTCTCAAAGGCACATCAAGTAACATCACCTATGACACTTATGAATAAAAAAACAAATTCTATAAATTGGCAGAGCTGTCAAGTGTCCCGGATTCCGTCTGATTTCGAAAATATTTTCCGGAAATCCGATTTTTCTACAAAATATCTGATTTTGTGGTTTTCTTTTATTTATATTTGTTACACATGGCACTCCCCCCCCCCTTTAATGTTATCAGCAATGGCACCAATGTGTGTCAAAACAAAAATCTTGTGCCATCTTGCTACAAAAGGTAGGTTTTGTGCCATTGTGCACCAGAACCGCTATGCCCTGTCATCGTCCTCGGGGCTTCTGCACAGTAAATTCTCCGTAAACACAGTTCCGTTTAACTCTGAGTAGAACCACGAGATGAGAAGAAAGATTAAGAGACACCCAAGTACTACGAATTTTAGGTAGTTACTATGGAAATCGTCAGCCAACCACGGAAAACGTCGAGCATGGCATGAAAATCGAAAATCTTAGTAAACTAGCATTATTAAACATCTGTGTAAAGTTTATTTTTGTATTTTTAAGATGTTTCGATTAAAAAAAGTCGGAAAATCTCGCAAATGTTGTTGAGAAAGTCGCATCATTTTCAGTTTCCGCAAATATTTTTTTCTGACTTTGTTTTTTGTGTGCCTGATTATATTTTTATTTTTTTATGTTTTGTGTGTGTGTGTGGGGGGGGGATCATGTTCCTCGTTTTTAATATCTTCGGTAATAGTGAAAAGGAGAAACTTTTTTTTTCTAATGAAATGCACGCTTCCCTATTTCTAATACAGTACAATTCCGAAAATCTGCAATTCCCTAAAATCCACATGGATTCGAACACCGGTTACACTAATGAAATGCACGTTTCCCCATTTCTAACACAGTACAATTCCAAAAATCTGCAATTCCCTAAAATCCACATGGATTCGAACACCGGTTACAGTTACAGTTTTAACAAAAATGTATATCATTTCTGGCTTCATGCATCGTTTTGCGATCAGCAATTTCAGAATTGCTGATCGCAAAACGATTTTTTGTGTGCCTGATCATATTTTTATTTTTTTATGTTTTGTGTGTGTGTGTGTGTGTGTGTGTGTGATAATGTTCCTCGTTTTTAATATCTTCGGTAATAGTGAAAAAGAGAAACATTTTATTTTTTTATTGTTTTTTTAATTCTGACGAAATGCACGTTTCCTTATTTCTAATACAGTACAATTCCAAAAATCTGCAATTCCCTAAAATCCACATGGATTCGAACATCGGTTACAGTTTTAACAGACGGGTAAAAAAAAAAAAGGTTTCAGAAATTGAAATTTTTTATTTTCCAGCTGACATAAAAAAAATGTGTAAGATCTTTTTAAAGGTTTTTAAAATCTGTTTTATGTGTTTTCTCTATTTGAAAAATTTTACTAATGGTATACATTTTTTTTTTTTTTTGGTCAAAAATGATGGTACAGTATTTGAGAGATTGAAGTTCAAATAAAGCACATGTGAAGCGGGCAATCTGGCAACTTAGCATTGCGTGTTTACATTTTTTCCTGGTACACATGCTGTGAGAATCTGTTTTTTCATGTCTTAAGGTGAAATTGTTTGAATAATTGTTTGGAAATTTGAGAAAATGGCAGGAGTGAAGAGAAAGAAGCTCTTTAAAGATTCAGCAGAAAAGGGACTTGTTGCAAAAACTTGATAATGGCAGTGCACCAAAGCATGTTGCGGAGATGTTTGGTATTGCTGTTCGGACTGTGTACGATATTAAGAAAAACTGAGACAAGATATTGCAATTCTATGCAATGAGTGATAGCAGTTCTGAAATTGCTGATCGCAAAACGACGCATGAAGCCAGAAACTCCACCCTCGATGCTGTTGTTGACGAGTGGTTTCGGCAAAGGCGTAACGATGGTATGCCAATTACAGGTCCACTCTTATGCGAAAAAGCCAAGCTATTTTATCAACAACTGAAGATTGATGAGCCTTGTAATTTTTCAGTTGAATGGCTATCCCGCTTCAAACAAAGACATGGAATTTGTTACTTGAAATCCTGAGGGGAGCAAGAATAGACAGATACAGTAACTGCTAAAGAGTTTCTGGATGTGTTTTCCAAATTTGTCCAGGAGGAAGCTCTTTCTCCTGATCAAATTTATAACATGGATGAACTTGTCTGGCATTGTCTACCAAGACATACTCTACTGTGTGCTGATGAAGTAGGACCTTCCGGTGTTAAGGAAGGCAACGAAAGGGTAATGGTTGCTCTTTGTTCCAGTGCCTCTGGAAATCATAAATGTATGCCATTTGTGATTGGAAAAAGTGCTTGTCTCACAGCTCTTTGAAGAGCTTAAAGGTCTTACCCGTGATCTACCGCAGAAATAAAAAATCATGGATGACCAAAGAACTCGCTACAGACTGGTTCAATAATCACTTTGTTAAAGATGCTAGGAGGCACTGTGTGGAGGTCAGACTTGCTCCAGACTGTAAAATTTTGTTGGTATGGCACAACTGCATGGCACATCCTGAAGATTTAACTTCAAATAATGTTGCAGTTATGTTCTTACCCTCAAACACAACTTCATTAATTCAGCCGATGGAACAGGGCATAGTTAACAGTTGGAAGTGCAACTACAAAGAAGAATTCCTAAGCAAACTGTTGAACTCTGATAAATCGTTTTTCAAACAAGCAAAACATTCATTAAAGATTTCACAATGAAGGACTGCCTGTACTCAATAGCAGGTTCATGGAACAATGTGAAACGTTCTACTCTGATAGATGCATGGCATAAGTTACTGTTCTACTCTGATAGATGCATGGCATAAGTTACTGTTCTACTCTGATAGATGCATGGCATAAGTTACCACCAGCATCAATATTTATTGACTCTTGAACCCCAGGATTACGAGTTCAAAGATTTCATAGCTTTGAAGGCCAAATCAAAGGCTACAGAGCTTCTAGCATATGCCAAACAAGCAAATGTGTCAATGATGAATGCATTTTGAGAAGAAGATATAGTTGAATGGATGGAATCTTCAGACAAGAGTGAAGTCCAAACGATGACTGATGATGAAATCATAGCTAGCGTGATTAATCCTGATGCAGGTGATTCAGACACTGACAGCGAGGATTCTACCACCAACAAAATATCCTTAGGTGATGGAATTTTGTTGGAAGAACAATACATATTTTTTTAGAACAGCAGAAATGTGTTTCAGCACAGGAAATAACGATGATTTATAGACTTCAGCAAAAAACTTCAACGAGAGAAACCAAATTTAAAACAATTGACCATTGATAAAATGTATGCCAGCCAGAATGTGATTGACATATACAGTATTTGGTAAATAAAAATTCAATTAATTAATACAGTACTGTATTATGAATTTGTTCTCTATATTTTACTTATTAAATACTGTATATATCTATATAAATTCCAAATACAACTAATTGCAGTATCAAATACATATTACTAATTAATTTTACTAATTATTAAACAAATGAAAGCCTATAATTCGGACATACATATCATCCTTTTTGAACTACTATTACACAATACATATGTACTAGTAAACACACACAGGTTCTCTACAATCTGCACAACCTCTGGAACCAAGTTGTGCAGATTTTCGGAATTGTACTGTATATACTTCTTCAAATCTAATCAATAGAGAGCAATCACTTTCACCCATTTCCCTTTTAAACGAAATTAAATTTCTTGATCAGCATTTAACCTGTCCATGGTGGAATTTGCGCCATTTCCACATATGTATCGCTAAGCTGTTCTCTGAGGTTCAGAGGTTAGTTCCACAAAGCAATACAAACTACCAGATAATTTTTACTTACTGTTGTTGTATCAAACTTCTCCATTGTAGCAATCTCGACATACAACTCGGGCTTCACTGACACCCATCACACGCCATACACAAGATCTTCTATACTTCATGCTCATAATCTTTTTCTCATGCATACACTCCTGAATCTGATCCTCCCATGACTTCCTTGGCCTTCATCTGCCTTTTCTTCCTGCCACTTTGGCTAAAAAGATTTTCTTAGTAAGCATCTCATCACTGATTCTTCTAACATGGCCAAACCACCGAAGCATATATTAGTCTCCACATTGCTAACAACATTTTGCTTCACATTACACAACTGCAACACATCATTCCTCACACAATCAGCGTGTCTTGCCACCCCCCCCCCCCCCCCCCGTAAGTAACGCATTTCTCCAGCACACAAACGACTCCAATGTTTCTTCTGTAATACCCAGGTTTCACTGCTGTACTTCTAGTGTTCACCCTAGAAATTGAAAAGGGCAGGGTAATTTTCTTTAGACCCTGCTATTCCACCTCCCTGAAATCAACCTCTGACCCTGTTTTCATCCTAAGCATAATACCATTACATACAGTGGTGAAGTAGGATTTTTTTTTTTAACTAGCTCTATGGGTTTTGTAATTTTTTTTTTAATTTTTTTTTGCATTTAAAATATATTTTTTCATCAACAATATTCATTTTCTCAATAAGAATCAGATCTATTTTTCCATAATCAGAACAACATAACATTTTTTCAGTTGCCTATTCATGGATAAAAAGTAAACTTTTCTTACCATACTTCTAATCAATGAATGGATTATTAAATGCATGAAAACATACTTTAAAATTATTTGAAGATAATTTATTTGAACCAAATGACTGAAAAAAAAAAAAAAACTTTCTTCCATTCAGTGCTTTGCTGCTTAAAGGGAGGGGATCAGCATTTGATTTGATAGCCAATAAATTGCCCATATTTTCTAACTGGAGTTGAATTCACTGGTAACCAAGATAAAACCAGGAAATTGATCTTTTCTTTTGAATCATCCAGTGTTCTGCCGCTTCAGGGAAACAAACTTCACCATTTAATTTGATTGCAGTCCGAAAGTGATTGTTTTAAGCTCTGATGATAATGGTCCATGATTTTCAGAATTTCAAATTTTTTTTACCAAGCTGCGTATGTTTTGTTGTTTGTTTTTTCCCTCGGTTAACTTTGTGATTATATTCTTATTGTTTGTTTTTCTGATAAAACTCTTCATTCTTAATATCTTGCAATTAGTGATAAAGAGAGACTTGATATTTTCTGAGAATTTTTCGTAACGAAATGCATGTTTTTTTTTTAAGTCTCTTCAAAACCAACCACCAATCATTATAGTAAAGATTTTGTCTCTTTTCTCTTTTCAAAGTGAAATTAAATTTTAAAATTGGTACTTAATTGGTCCATGCTAGAATTTGTCATTTCCGTGACCCATAAAATTGTTAACATGGCAGAGTGAACAATGCAGTTTCGATTTCTTATATTTAATTTCACTTAAAGCATGTTTTCTCAATTTGTAGTAACAATTTTGTTTTATTAAGAGCAGAGCAAAAATATTTTAGTTTGTTTAAAGCAAAAATTAATGTTCCAAAGACACTGTGTGCTCATTGTGCAGAAGAAACTCAACTCAATGGAGGACAAAAGACAGCAACGGAAAGTTAAATTTCCCATTTTTAACTTCAATTTGTTTGTTAACAAAAGTAATAATTATTGCTCTTTGTCTGTTGATAAGCAGGAAATGACTAATCAATGCGAAATCATGTATTTTCGAAAAAACTTAATAAAAGCATGCTGCTGAAGTTGGTTTGTGACATCATAGCACCAGCTGAAGCTCAGATGTCCATTATCATTACTTCGTGCTCAAACTTCAATGGGGGAAAAACTGTCTCCCCCTTCTTGAAGAGGGAATCTATAAATAGATTGTACCCACTTATTTAGTGAGCAGAGCACTGATTTTCCCCACGTGTGAGTTGGACGATAGAAAATGCTTTGCAAATTTATAGGAGGTTTTTAAAAAATGCAAATAAATTCTTTAGTAATAAAAAATAATTTGACCACCAGACCATATGGAGAAGCAAATTTTCAAGCCTGGTGAGTAAAGCAACTTTTCATACCACGCTGCTAGTGGTGACCGTTAATTTTCATCTTTACTTGGAACCAGTGGTCCTAAATTAGGGACGGGTGACTGTTTATAGCACTTTGAGTTGCTCACGGTGGTTGTTAAACCTCCAAATGAAAAACAAATGTTGCAATTTTAACGAAATTTCGTTAACTGTAAGGTTCGCGGGTATCTGCACGTAGCAAGACAGTTACACGGGTACGTTTGTGACTGGCGCTGTGATTGTGGGCATGGCAAGCTGCAGAACGGCAAGGGTGATACAAGACTAAGGGTAGGGTAAAAATTAGGGGAGAGCAGCTGGCAGTTTAGCATGTCAAAAACAGGGAGGGTGCTGCGCCCTGTTAAAATGATCTAGGTGTAACACTAACTTCGTGCACTGCTGATTTGCAAAAGTTGGCAGCTCTGAATTGGGGGGAGGCGGATACATTATTGAATATACAGTATGTATAAATTCATTAAAAGAGGTAGTAATTTTAAAGCAGATTTTAAATTGGAAAATAAATACAAAACTTAGAAGTGGGAATTTTTTTTAGAAAAATTATTGAAATTTGAATTTATTCACAAAAAATGCATATTTTGATTATAGGTGCTTAAACCAAAAAAGTTATCAGATGTAAAAATATCTTATTAAGGTATCTAAAGTTCCAAACAAATTTTGGTACCTTTAGTTTCTAATATGTTTAAGTGTTTGCTTAAGAAAGAAGAATCTTCACAATTTTAGGATTTGGGGTGGGGGCTTTTTCATACCTAAAAATAACAAATTATGTTTTAGTAAGTGCCACAGATGGTATTTCCAGTAAAAAAAAAAAAAATGCAGTGCTCCGTGTGTTAGCAGTATTGAATTCTGAAAATAAAGGAGTTTGTGACCTTCAAAAATTTTGTGCATCATAGAATGCTGAATTGTGTAAACTTCATAGCCCAGTGTCCGAATTTTGATTTAAAAATTGCTTTTTTGAACTTTGGATGTTATGTACTTTTTTTTTTTTTTTTTTTATATATGGTGACCTGATGTAATTTTTTTTATAACTGCTTAATTTATGATGGAATACACAATGCCATGTGCTTCATGCCTGTATTGAACCACACATAGCAGGGGTAAATCCAGGTGACATTTGATATTGGGTGGTAACTTCACAAGTATATGTTTAGCTGAAATGGTGTCTTCAGAAAATATTTTCAATAAAATTTTATTTTAAGGTGGTTCCACCTAAAATCTCTGTCTTATGTTTCCAATGGTAAAACTTCTTTACATATTTTTTTCGCAATTAATGCCCCAAGGATGAAAATTTGCACATCGATAAAACTAACTTTAAGTTATAGCATGGGATATTTAATACTTGCTAAAACATAACCATAATCAAGCAATCCAATATTTGTTTGTCTACTGACATCAATGTACAGGTCATGCCATCTATTAACAGGTCTGAACATTACTCAAAGAAAAATGATTGATTTTTAATATAATTATGGTTATGTTTTAGCAAGTAATTAAGTATCCCATGTTCAAAAAGTTGGTGGTCAAATTTTCGAACTAAAGCCTAGTTCATCGTCAGGACTATGTCACCGGAGTAGTTGCTGCCACTCGGTTGGAAGTGTCCAATCGCAATTATCGTTAAATGTGGTACTTCTCGCTATTTCCATCCCTTCTTCTAGTTTCCTCTTTACTAAGTTTGATTGGTGGGCGATTTTTCTTACTGAGTCCCAATTTATGGAGTGTCTACTTGCTTGTATATGTCTGTCTAGCCCTGTTTTGTTATTAATGTTCCTAAGAACACCAAGCAGCTATTTTGGAACATCAATAACAAAACGGGGCTAGACAGACATATACAAGCAAGTGGACACTCCATAAATTGGGACTCAGTAAGAATAATCGCCCACCAGTCAAACTTTTACAATTAACGATAATTGTCGTTGGACACTTTCGACTGAGTGGCAGCAACTACTCCAGTGACGTAGTCTTCACGATGAACTAGGTTTTAGGACTTTTAAAAATTTAACCAGCAACTTTTTTGATAATAACCTCTATAAGACCCGTAAAAAAGTTATTCCCCAGTAAACTATGAATAAAGGTGCCATAAATTCATTTACAACTTAAAGTTAGTTTTATCGATGTGAAAATTTTCATTCTTGGGAATACATTAATTGTAAAGAAAATATGTTTTACATGTTTTACCATTGAAAACATAAGACAGATGACATGTGGAACCACCTTAACAAAAATGTTTTCATGTAAGTGAAATCTCTAAACATTGCAGTGTTTAACAAATGTGCCCCTCTACCATTTTTTTTTCCCTTTTCCTTTTTCTTTTTTTTTTCTTTTTTTTTCCCTTCCTTTTCATTCATGCTGTTATTTTGCTGTGAATGTCAAACGGGGCAGTTGGTCCTTACGCCTCCCCCTTTATGTATGCCTCATCAGATAATTGAATTTCTTATTTGCATGCCGAGACTAATCACTTTGATGACCCTTGCATTTGTTCAGTATCATTTTGCAAGTTCTAATCTGAATGTGATAATTCTATGTACTAGAAATATATAACAGGAATTAAAACACTTACTCAGGCTTAGATGCATTATATTTAACTTGAAATAGAAGAATGGAAGGTTAAATGAAAGTTCTTTAAGTTAAAATATAATTGAGTAAAAATATTTTTTATTATTTAAAAAAAAACTTTAAAAGTACACTAAAAGTCCAAAGTGTCTACATCACTTTGGGCTTGTTACTTTTGAAGGGCTTTGTAACAGCATTTTTGGCAAAATCGCATAAACACAAAACGGGTGTCATCTTTAAAAACTTGGATCAACCCCTGCATTGTAAACATTTTGATTTGGCATCACATGTATTAATTATTTCATACAAAAGTTAGAGTGAAAAGCTAAAAAACAATTTTATTAAAGTATTGCGTAACTGTAATGTTCATTGCTTTCATTCAATATTTTGAATTTTGTGTTAGCAGAACTGCTATATTTTTGATGAAACAGAATTCTTTTTTATTAACTTCTGGTGTCTGAAATACAGCATTAAAAAAAGGGGAATTGGATTTTTGAGATTATCATCATCATCGTCAACCATTATCAATCCACTGCTGGACGAAGGTCTCCCCAAGTTTCTTCCACAACGGTCTGTCTTGTGCCAGTCTCCTCCGTGTTACTCTCGCATACTTTCGAATTTTATCCACCCATCTCTCATGTGGTCTTCTTCTGGGTCTTTTCCTGTCCCTTGGAATCCACTCTAAAATTTCAGCTTCCTTTCAGCTGTCCATCGATGGTCTGTCCTTCTGGCAGTATGTCCAGCCCATTGCCATTTCAGGGATTTTACTCTGATCATGATGTCTTCCACTCTTGTCATTTTTTGGATCCACGAGTTCCTCTTCTTATCTCTCCTGGTTACACCAAGTATGCACCTCTCCATGCTTCTTTGAGTTGTCTGCAGCCTTTGTATGTCTCTTTTAGTTAAGGTCTACGTCTCTGCACCATACGTAAGCACTGGAAGGATGCATTGATCAAACACTTTTCTTTTAAGACATAATGGCATATTGCTCTTGAAAATTATGCTGTTTCTTCCAAAAGCTCTCCAGGCAAGTTTTGTATGGCAATTAATTTCTTCATCAATGTGACCCTCACTTGATATCTGCTGTCCAAGATAAACGCACGTGTCTGTTATCTCCAGCTTTTCTCCATCAATTGATAAATCTTCATTTCTTGTAAAAGCATTGAACATCACTTTTGTCTTCTGAAAGTTCATTTTTAATCCCATTTCTTTACTCTTGTCAGCAAGTTCCTGGATCATACTCTGCAGCTCTGATAAGGTAGTTGCAAAAATGACTACGTCATCGGTAAAACGAAGTAGGGTTAGATAATCTCCATTAATCTTTATCCCTTTGTTTTCCCAGTTCAGTGATTGAAAGACATTTTCCAATGTGGCATTAAAGAGCTTCGGAGATATAGTGTCACCTTGTCTCACTCCCTTTCCAATTTTTATTTGTGTTGTATTTTCAAACAGCCGAATCTTTGCACTTGCATTTTCATAGATGTTATTAATAATATTAATGTATGCATCTTTAATACTGCAGGATTTCAAAGCCATTGTAACTGCTGATGGTTTCACCGAATCAAAGGATTTTTCATAATCGATAAAAGCCATGCACAATGGAAGTTCATATTCCCTCGCTCTTTCAATTAGTTCTCTCAGTACGTGGATATGATCTAGTGTGCTGTAGCTACTCCTGAATTCAGCTTGATCTCTCAGTTGAGCCATGTCCAGTGTTACCTTCAAGCAGTGTGAAATAACTTTAGTGAAGATTTTATAAACCACTGATAGGTCTGTAGTTCCTGAGATCCTTAATGTCACCTTTTTTATGTAGCAGGATCATTGTAGCGTTGTTCCAATCCTCGGGAATCTTCCCTTCATTAAGACATCAAGTGAAAATTTGGGCGAGTACCGTTTCAATTTCTCCACTTGTTTGTTGTATGATGTCTACAGTAATTCCATCTTCTCCTGGAGCTTTTCCCCGCTTCATGTTCTTGATTGCATGTGCAACTTTTGCTGGGAGGACTGGAAGAATTCTGGTATTGGTACCTTTCATGATGTCTGGAGTACATGTATCATCCCTTTCATATAATTTGGAGTAGAAATCTTTCACTCTTGTCAAAATTTCGCCTCTATTTCTTGTTTACAGAACCATCTTCTTTTCTCCGTGCCATAATCTGTTTTGTTCCCTTACTGAGATGTCTCTTTGCTATCTTTTTAGGCTTTGGTTGTTTTCAATTGCTTTCCTCACTAGTTCACAGTTGATTTTCCATACGTATTCAGTGATACTTTTTCATACTGTCTTGCATAGCTCTATATATTCCACTTTGGAAGTCACATCTTCTTTAGTTGTCCTCATCTCTCTTCTTTTTTGCATCAACATTTTGGTTTTTCCTGATAATTTGTTCACATGCAGCTTGTTCTTAGACCCAGCTAATTGTGTTACTGTTTCCATAAGAGCTTTGGTTACTTTTCTGTTAACTTCAGAAATATCCACTTCTTCCGATGTTAGGCCTTCTAAAGCAGAGAATCTGTTCGTCAGTTCCAACTTGAAGGTATTATGGTGTTTTTTAAGGTTGGTTATGTCAATAGATTTTGTTTGTCTTATGAGCTTGCCACGTTCGAGTTTAGTGTTGAGGTGCATCTTACATCTCGCCAATCTATGGTCACTACCTGTGTTGAACTTGTTTAGCACACTGCAGTCTTCTATGACGAATTTTTTGTTACACATAATAAAATCAATTTCACTTGTCGTCCCGTTTGGATGCCTCTATGTCCATTTCCTGTGTGGCTTTTTCTTGAAAAAGGAGTTCAAGATGAAAAACCCTTCTGCCTCTGCAAACTCTAAGAGAGTATTTCCACACTGCTTTCTGTTGCTGTGACCGAATTTACCTACTGAAGTTTCATTCTGTTGCCGTTGCCCTATTTTTGCATTGAAATCTCCCATAATTATCTTAAAGTGCTGCTTACCTTTATTGTTTAGATGACAAATTTTCTCATGAAATTCCTTAATTTCTTCTTCAGGATGACTTGTGGTGAGTGCATAAGTTTGAATAATCTGAGCCTTGTATCTTCTCGAGAGTTGGATAATGAGTAGTGCATTTTTGGGATATAAGAATATATATATAAGGCATGGGTTTTCGTATTTTGTTCTTTTGTTAAATGTTTGGTTTATGCAAATATGAATCTCATAAATTTTCTTCTTTTTTAATTAGTGGGAATTACCTGGTCCGTGTCTGTGCACAGGTCATGACCAGGGATGACTCAACTGGTGGATGGGTTCCCATGGGTGCTGGAGGTCTCAGTAATGTTTCTGTCTGCAAAGGTTCATTGTCAACTGATGAAGATGCAAAACATGAATATCTTATTTTTGGAAAGCGAATAGCTGATCAATCTGTAAGTCTTAGTTAGCTGCTTTGACTTTTTTTTTTCTTGCTGCTGTTATTTTTTACTGATGCAGGTTTTCTGTTCCCCATGCATAATGTAACATAAAACTTCCTATTGAAATTCTGTTAATGTGTCAGGTAACACAGTCAGCCAGTTCAACTAATGTTTTGTTGCAATGTTATCAGACACGATTCAAAATATGTGCATGAAAAGTTGACTTAAAACACTTCTAGTGTGGAAATTTGATAAATGCAGAGTTGTTCACATCTTAGAGTTTCACTTTCTTTACAGAAGTATCTTGTTTGTTATCCCTTTCTGTATATTTCTACATACATCATTATCCCTTTCCCAAAGAAACAGTCCTGAGTAGCTGGTGAAAGTGTTGGTTTATAAGTACTGATGGCAAGGTAATGAAAATTATCAAATTTTTCCAGCTCCCTTTCTTAAGAAACAGTCTAGACCTGTCGCAAGACTTATTTAAAGAAGGGATGTCATTGTGTCCTAACAAAACATGGCATTGTTTGAATCAAAAATAGGGGCTGGACATATGAAATGTCTTTTCTGAATTGTTAGGAGCTGAACAAGTGAATGTTAAATATTTTTTTACATCCTTAATGCAGCCTTACCATTTCACATCTCAACTCACTGAATGAATGAATTATTGAAAAAAAATCTATGCTCCACCAGCAAAGATGGCAAAATTCACTTGTGAAATTTGACAACCTCCCCCCCTCCCTTTTTTTGTTTTTTCCAAAGCAGCTGCAATTGCCAATAATAAAAGTTATGAACTTGTACTGCAAGGATACTTCTGTGGAAGGTACTGAATTAATATGGTGTTACTGGGAATCTACTTAATAGTGTAAAAGCCATGTATGCTGGAAGTAGAGCTTCTGTACAAGTAAATGGTTTATCAAAACGGTTCTCTGTTGGTGCAGGAGTCAGACAAGGTTGTGTAATGTCACCATGGCTATTTAATATATTTATGAATACATGCATGCGTGATGCCAAGATGGACAATACTGGTTTATGTCTTGGTAATATCCGTGTGTGCAGATTGCTCTATGGATGACATGATTGTGTTGACAGAGAGCAAAAGTGAGTTGCAGAGTATGTCCCAGATGTACGAATTTGTATGAAATTCAAACTGAGTAAAGTAGGAGAAACCCCAAGTTATGGTTTTTGAATGAGGAACTGTTAGTACTGAATGCAAGTCTAAATGGCACAGTGATTGACCAAGTAAATAAGTTTGTGTATTTAGGAAGCATGTTTGACAGAGAGAATAAATTAGATGGTGGAATTAGTAGGCAAGTGAAATCTTCATTGAAATTTATAGCTGCTTTAGGAGGCTCTCACAGGAATGATGGGCTCTCAATAGTCTTGAATGGCTGTATCAAGACACATTCTGATTGTGTGACGAATGAAGATGTGTTGCAGTTGTTCTCTTGAATTGTGTGAAGCAGTCCATTGCACTATTTGCTTTGTGCAACCGAAAGGTAAAATAAAAATGGAAGACAGGAGAAGAATCCATTGAAACATTAGTTTAAAGGAAGGGGGTGTTGTAAAACTTAGGGAAACAAATAGCTGATTTATTGAATGCACAAAAGTTTTTGTGATTGAGCAAGATACATTGCACAGGTTTGCCACCAATGTAACTCCTTCCCGCACTTCTTTCATTCCATTTCCAGATGTACTTGTGACAGAATATTCTGTTGCTAATAGCCAATTTTACACCATCAATCCATCTTCTTTTTAGGTTTGTGACCAGCTTGTTTATAATGTAACACTTATCATGGAAAACCTGCCCCTCTCATGACCAAACTACCTCCTAAAGAGTTTTTTCAGTTTGTCTTCTATGGGGAAAATACCCAATTGAGATCTGATATCTGCATTCCTGATCTGTAATGCCACTGAGTCCACTCACCCACCCCCGATATTCTTACCACTTGTGAGCCACATCTGAGTGCTTAAAGATACCCTTACTTTGCACTACATAGGAAAGAGTTGGTGTAAGTACATCATTGTAAACAACTCGCTTTGTTCTTTGACCAACCTCCTTATTAGTGAAATGGGTTTAATCGAGAGAAAAACTGTGAAATTTGCTATACTTTTTAGAGACTGCTGATAATAGGTTGTTTGGTGCTGTCAATCTGTTAAAGCTTCTGAGAGGTATAGAAAGATTTAGGCACCATTTGGGATTTGATGTAGAATTATTTTGAATTTTGTTATGGAGCACAGTTTCCATGAGAGTTTGTTAGACTTTCTTCTGTGTTGGATATTTGACAAAGTGCTCACACATGTTTGAACACTGCTCTGATTGTCGAAGGAAAATTAAAAACAAAAAATATTTTGTCCTCTAGATTTTGATGGTGTTGCAGTGCCATTTACTGAATTTTTCTCAAACTTCTTTCTCTTTTTGAAAAAGAAAACTTCTTCCATAACTAAAGAAGGTATTATCTAAAGTTAGGTTACTCTGTTCTTAGGAAATGCAGCTGTGATTGAAATAACAGTGTTGAAAGAAAACCTTACATGATTTAAGAATTCCAAAATTTTGTGGTGGCAGTACTGTACAGTTGGTAAAGCTACTCAGTTGAATAGAGTATAAATATTGACCCCCACCCCCACCCCCCACCCCATCCTTCCAATGAATACAGTGGTGTTTGTGTTCAGGGTCTAACCCGGATTTCTGGGTTTTTGTGCTCAATCGAACCCAAAATTCCATCCAGATTTTCAGCTACATAATTATGCCGACATTGGTAAACTGTATAGTAAATTGTTTAAAACAATTAGTCATTATTGTGTCCCTTGTGTTAATTAGCTGCCAAAGCATTATGTGGCACTGTCATATACCTTTTGCAGTTTTACAGTCTTTCTGCTCCACACACGTTGGGTCGTGAGGCTGTGATTCTGACCAATGTGCGTTGCTTTTCCATTGTTTTCCCCACACAAAGATTAGGGGTGCTTTGGGCTTTAGTTGAAGATTTGGGGAACCTGTTTTCCATTGAAGCGGAGTGCTCCATGGAAAACCAGAGGATTTTAGAAAATGCGACTTTACTTTTAGCAGCTAATGAACACTGAGTGATTACTGAATTATGACCACCCCTTTCAAAAGTTGATGCAGCACATTGGCCATGTGATTCCTGAGAGGGCGCGCATGATCAACCAACATAGCATATACACTATATTGACAAAAGTCTCCAGACACCCCTTTAAAAGCAAATGAACGGATCCGTTGCATTGTTAAGATGCGCGGTAAACGATATAAAACAACCCTGCACGATCATATCACACTGTGAGGTTGAGTGAAAATTTCGTGGCACGAGAGAACTTACTTTGAGAAAGGAAAGATTGTTGGGTGTTATATTAGTGGGTTGTCCATAAGAGAAACTGAGAGGCGTTTAAACATACCCAAGTCAACTGTTTTGGATGTACTGAATAAGTAGAAGACACATGACGTGCCTGAAGCAGCAAAACGTACCGGCAGACCAAAGAAAATCAGTGATAGAGGACGTCAAAGCCTCAGGAGAATCGTAACAGCTAATCGACGGAGTACTGCACAATACCTCAGTGTACAGGTGAGTAAAAATGCTGCAACCTCTGTATGTACAATTGTACATGTACCATTTGCAGAGAACTTCATTGCATGGATTATCATGGCTGTGCGGCTGCTCATAAGCCTTTCATCTCCACTCGGAATGCTACTCGTCGTTTAGCTTGGTGTAAAGAACATTTATCATGGTCTGTAGATCAATGGAAACTGGTTCTATGGACTGATGAATCCAGATACATGATCCATCAGTCGGCCATGTGTGGGTATGGCAGCAGCCAGGTGAATGCTATTTACCACAGTGTATTGTTCCTACGGTCAAGTTTGGAGCTGGCAGTGTACTCGTGTGGGGGTGTTTTTCGTGATATAGTCCCAGCCCATTGGTTATCATGGACAAACCTGTTAACCAGCACGTCTACCTCGATATTCTGGACAATTGTGCCCTACTAACTCAGTGGCAATACTATGGAATCGAGTCTTGTTGGTACCAGCAGGATAATGGACCGAACCATAAAGCAAGGACTGTTACGGCATGGCTTGATGATAATTCCGTATGGTATGTGGACTGGCTAGCACAGAGCCCTGATCTTAATAACATAGAGCACCTATGGGATGAATTAGAGCGCCGCATAAGAAGTTTGGAACCAAGGCCTACTATTAAGCAACAGTTAGCGGCAGCATTATGTACTGAATGGAAGCACATACATATCTCTGTGTTCCAAAACCTTGCCGAAAGCATGTCTCAAAGAGTCGGTGCATGCATTAAAGCCAAAGGTAGACAGACACCGTACTAATGTATGTCAATAAATGCTATGTTGTGTTTGTCTTCTAGGTATCCAATTACTTTTGTCAGTATAGTGTATAAGATGTGAGTGGAGAAGTAGCTAGTAAAATTCAGAGTATGATGGGTAAACAGAAGGGTTTATCAGATTTTGAGAAAGAACATTGTGGGAGCTCGGAGAACAGGTGCATGGATTTCCGAAACAGCTGAACTGGTGGGCTGTTGAGGAGCTGCCGTGGTTAAAGTGTATTAGGACTGGCTTGAAAACAGTTAAGGGATTACCTAGAGACAAAACTGCACAGAACAGTGAAAGGTTGACTTGAGAGTGGAGTGCCTGGTACGACGACTCGTACAAGCCAACAGATGTAGCACTGTTTAACAGTTGACTACCCAGTGCGACAGAGGTCAACCCTGACAGTATCTGTTATGATCATGCGTCGCACATATGAGATATAACAGCAGATGACCTTGACGACATCCTCTACTAATCACAGTTCATTAGCAGAAAATACACTCCTGGTGCAAAGATCATACAAATTGGATGACTGGGGGGAAAGTGTGCAAGTCTGACGAGTTTGCGCCATATTTGGCGCAAACAGTGTGAGGCACTAGATCCATGTGCATGGTCTCCACAGTGCAAGCCGGTAGAGGTGGTTGTGTGTAATGGGGCATGTTTACCTGGCAGGAACTTGGATCCCTGGTGCATGTGGAAAAACATATGACCAGAGTTGTATAAAAATAAAATGTATCTGCATACACAACCATATTTTAATTCGAAAAGCCTTTCAGCACGATAAGATATATTTAATAGTACAGTCTGTACTAAAAATAGACATTTATAAGGCACAACAACTTACAAGATCTTTCAAAGCACCATGTGCTCCATCGTCAGGTATTTCAATATACATAAACAAAACAACGGATAAAAGCAAGAAGCATTTTCAAATTACGCGAGCACGTGATAACAATAACGATGTTTACATTAGATATAGTAGAATTTTTGTCATGCGTTAAAGGGTTTCAACAAATGATACTATGAATTGCTATTACATATGCGAAGAAAATATATACACAGAGGATAATTAATAAGTTGACATTATTAGTCAAACTGTAAATGAATTATTAGGAGTTAAGTGTTGCTGGATAAGAGTATGCTGTTCTGGCTGCATTAACATGGCCCAAGGCACTGGAACGAAACGTGGAGTTTCTTCATTACAGCAGTCAGAGTTGTGCGATAATATACATAAACTCTCCGCGAATCGAAGAGATCGCTTTGTACGATTTGAGCTCAGCACACTGGCATTGGTCCAGTCTGGTCGGTAGATACCTCTATTAACTAATCGTGCAAGAGAAGTAGCATCAGAGTTATTAGTAATTGAGTACTTGTGCTCATATATTCTTGTTCGCAATGGGCGTGCAGTGGATCCAATATATGCAATTGCTGGATCTTCTGGGTCAATAGGAATTAAGGGTATTTTGTAAACCCCATGTCTGTTGAGTGTGGAAACTTGGTCACGGTCTTTTTGCACGATGGCTCGAATACTTTTCGTACTTTCACCAAACGCAATGTGGTGTTTTTTGCATATGTTCTTTAGTATTGTAGTGACTTCAGGTATATAGTCCATAGTGCCAACATATTTTGTAATTCTGGTTTCTTTGTAAGGTACTTTTGTGTAGACATTTCACTGATCGAGCAATTTTTTCAACGATCGTTTTATGGTAGCCATGCGCCATCGTAATCATCTGGATATGATTTAACTCATTTCTTCTAGCCTGGATATTGGAGGAGTGGGTGAAGGCTCTTCGGACCATGTACTCTATAGCTCCTAGTTTTTGTTTTCTTGGGTGCGATGAATTATGCGGAATAATAGCAGATTGTGTTTCAGGCTTTCTGTACACTGAATAGGATAAACAATTGGTATCTGGGTGTCTTTTTAGTAATATGTCCAAGAATGGAAGAGTATTATCATTTTCATGCTCAATGGTAAAATTTATGGAACTGTAATGTTTTGAGAGCTCTTTAGCAAACTCTTCAATTTTGTTTTTATGATGCGGCCAGAAAACAAGTATGTCAGTCTACATATCTAATGTAGAGATCAGGCTTAAGTTGGAAATATTGTAAAACATTGTTTTCTAGGTCTTGCATTAACAATTCAGCGAGCACCCCGAAAGTGGGGAACCCATCGGCGCACCTCCAGTCTGGCGGTAAATGGTTCCTTCATACCGGAAGAATGTGTGTTTCTGTACAAAACGTAGAGCATTTATAATTGCTTGAATTTCATTAATAGTATAAGAATTCAAAGCCAATAGACGGTTCTCAATAATGGAGTGTACATCTCCAATCGGCACATTGGAGTACAAAGAGACAACGTCGAGTGATGCCATAGCAAACGGCTTTCCTATTCGTAAGAATGGCTTAATGTTGTCAATAGCCTTAACAGAGCTATTAACTGAGTAGGAGGAACCTGTAGTTAATGGTTTGAGGAATTTTGCCAGAGCACTTTCGAGCTGGCGGGTTGGGCTTGCATATCCTGATAGAAGTGGGCGTACAGGAAGACCCTCCTTATGAGTCTTTACTTGGCCAAATAACTCAGGTATTCGAGGGCCTATAGTAGGGTATATATCCTTAGCAACATTTGCAGGTAAGCCTCCATGGTTTCTGAGTTTTGCCACTGCTGATACTGTAGATGAGGTTGGATCCGAAGATATGATCTTGTGCGGTATACTCGCAATGGCATCATTCATCTTATTAACATAGTCTGCTTTGTTTAAGATGACAATTTGTTATGTTTGTCAGCTTTTTAAAATGGAGATAGTTTCATCAGACTATCTCCATTTTAAAAGCTAATGATGCCATTGCGAGTATACCGCACAAGATCATATCTTCGGATCCAACCTCATCTACAGTATCAGCAGTGGCAAAACTCAGAAACCATGGAGGCTTACCTGCAAATGTTGCTAAGGATATATACCCTCACTATAGGCCCTCGAATACCTGAGTTATTTGGCCAAGTAAAGACTCATAAGGAGGGTCTTCCTGTACGCCCACTTCTATCAGGATATGCAAGCCCAACCCGCCAGCTCGAAAGTGCTCTGGCAAAATTCCTCAAACCATTAACTACAGGTTCCTCCTACTCAGTTAATAGCTCTGTTAAGGCTATTGACAACATTAAGCCATTCTTACGAATAGGAAAGCCGCTTTGCTATGGCATCACTCGACGTTGTCTCTTTGTATTCCAATGTGCCGATTGGAGATGTACACTCCATTATTGAGAACCGTCTATTGGCTTTGAATTCTTATACTATTAATGAAATTCAAGCAATTATAAATGCTCTACGTTTTGTACAGAAACACACATTCTTCCGGTATGAAGGAACCATTTACCGCCAGACTGAGGTGCGCTCGATGGGTTCCCCACTTTCGGGGGTGCTCGCTGAATTGTTAATGCAAGACCTAGAAAACAATGTTTTACAATATTTCCAACTTAAGCCTGATCTCTACATTAGATATGTAGACGACATACTTGTTTTCTGGCCGCATCATAAAAACAAAATTGAAGAGTTTGCTAAAGAGCTCTCAAAACATTACAGTTCCATAAATTTTACCATTGAGCATGAAAATGATAATACTCTTCCATTCTTGGACATATTACTAAAAAGACACCCAGATACCAATTGTTTATCCTATTCAGTGTACAGAAAGCCTGAAACACAATCTGCTATTATTCCGCATAATTCATCGCACCCAAGAAAACAAAAACTAGGAGCTATAGAGTACATGGTCCGAAGAGCCTTCACCCACTCCTCCAATATCCAGGCTAGAAGAAATGAGTTAAATCATATCCAGATGATTACGATGGCGCATGGCTACCATAAAACGATCGTTGAAAAAATTGCTCGATCAGTGAAATGTCTACACAAAAGTACCTTACAAAGGGAAACCAGAATTACAAAAATATGTTGGCACTATGGACTATATACCTGAAGTCACTACAATACTAAAGAACATATGCAAAAAACACCACATTGCGTTTGGTGAAAGTACGAAAAGTATTCGAGCCATCGTGCAAAAAGACCGTGACCAAGTTTCCACACTCAACAGACATGGGGTTTACAAAATACCCTTAATTCCTATTGACCCAGAAGATCCAGCAATTGCATATATTGGATCCACTGCACGCCCATTGCGAACAAGAATATATGAGCACAAGTACTCAATTACTAATAACTCTGATGCTACTTCTCTTGCACGATTAGTTAATAGAGGTATCTACCGACCAGACTGGACCAATGCCAGTGTGCTGAGCTCAATCGTACAAAGCGATCTCTTCGATTCGCGGAGAGTTTATGTATATTATCGCACAACTCTGACTGCTGTAATGAAGAAACTCCACGTTTCGTTCCAGTGCCTTGGGCCATGTTAATGCGGCCAGAACAGCATACTCTTATCCAGCAACACTTAACTCCTAATAATTCATTTACAGTTTGACTAATAATGTCAACTTATTAATTATCCTCTGTGTATATATTTTCTTCGCATATGTAATAGCAATTCATAGTATCATTTGTTGAAACCCTTTAACGCATGACAAAAATTCTACTATATCTAATGTAAACATCGTTATTGTTATCACGTGCTCGCGTAATTTGAAAATGCTTCTTGCTTTTATCCGTTGTTTTGTTTATGTATATTGAAATACCTGACGATGGAGCACATGGTGCTTTGAAAGATCTTGTAAGTTGTTGTGCCTTATAAATGTCTATTTTTTAGTACAGACTGTACTATTAAATATATCTTATCGTGCTGAAAGGCTTTTCGAATTAAAATATTGTTTAGCGCACGAAGAATCCTTATTAAAAATACACAACCATTAAAACAGAAAACTTGCTGCAAACCCGCGAATCATGATAATATAATTTAAAGAAAAATTAATATAACAATAAATAATTATTAGAACATTACAGATTCCAGAGAGGACAAAAGTACAAATGTTACGACTGAATGCGTAGAAGTGTGTAAAATGGACCTTAAGGCCAAAAGTTTAAAATATTGAACTATGAACCTCATAAAAACAAGATACTAATTAAAGAAAGTTTTTATATCTAGAAAAGCAGTTCCGTTAATTAACCTTCAAAAATTATAAATAGCATTTTCAACAACTTAATTCAAAAATAGTAGACTTATAAAATTCAAAAGGAAAATATTTTAATTTTATAACTGGCAACTGCAAGAGAAACCTGGCAATAAAATTTAAATTCTTTCTGTGTAAACGGAACTTGTGTTACAGTTCCTATATATTGAGAAACAGGCTTTGATAAAATCAAGCGGCCAGAAACGTCTGTAAAAATAAAAGAACTCACTATCGGAAGATGTGAAAAACAGTTGAACATTCTCACGTTAAGATAGAATTAAATATATTAATCTGAGTAAAGCCTTGAGTAAGTGTTAATTGCTGTAAATAACATTTTTATTTTTTTAATCTACAAGCCAAAACTATCTGCTAATAATTTGGAAACTATCTGCGTACACGTGTACGTCTATATTCTGTGACTCTGCATATGACTGGTACCCACTATCGTGAATTGCCTGCTGAATCTGAACACCCGACAATGTTGCACTTTCCCCCACATGGCGATGGTGCCTTCCAAGATGACAATGCGCTGAGCCACAGGTCCAATGTTGTACAGGAATGGTTTGAAGAACACAGTTCAGGCTTCCAACATATTGATTGGCCTCCAAACTCTTCTGATCTCAATCCCATAGAACACTTGTGGGACTCTGGAATGGCATTTCAGGTGTCTGGGATACATCAATCACCTCAATACCTGCATTGATTGAAGGCCACATTACACTAGCTTGATTGGCCATACCTCCCAATTACTTTCAGCATCTTATTGAACTGATTCCACATTGGACAGCTGCTGTACTGAGGGCGAATGGAGGAGCTACAAAGTATTAAGTGAGTGGTCATAATTCATTGATCACTCATTGTAAGTGGATCTGAAAAATCTAAGCCATTGATGACTGGCAAATTTTAAAATCTTAGATTATTTTCTAGAGTAAAATGTCTACCCATTGACCATCAATCAAATAAAAAGGCCTGGATAATAGAATGTGGGCTATCTTCTCTCTCTTGAATAGTGATTCTTGGTATAGATAGTGGTTGGGGCATTTTTGCAGTGTCCACTTTTCATGGTCTTTCATACATGCAAGATGTTTATAATCTTAAATCAGTGTAGTAATTTAGTTTATTATGATCATATGTAAAGGATTTTAGGAAGGGAGTGTCTGACCCCAGGTCTTGAACAACCCTTAGAATAAGGAAGCTAGGAGATTTGGGCTAGAGTGCCCGATAGGAAAGTGACACGGAAGCGAAGCAGAAAGGGTGAGGAAGACGCCCTTATTTATTACCGGGGGACCAGTACCCGGGATCCGACGGCTTAACGTGCCCATCCGACACACGGCGGATGTTTAGTGGATCGAGCGTTCGTACCTGCCTGGGATCAAACCTGAGGTCCCTTCCGTGGCAGTCACAAACGTTGCCCACTAGGCCACCCGCGGCCCTAATTTAGTTGATTAGGACAGTAATGGAACTAAATAGTCAGTGTAGTAATTTAGTTGATTAGGACAGTAGGGAACTAAATAGTCAGTGTAGTAATTGGATATGCAACAAACTTATCAGATCTAATAAGTTGAACTTTATTTGTGAAGCAGCAAGTCAAAAATGATGATGCTTTGTACAGCGTGATTCATAATTATTGTCAGGGTTTCTGTGGCCTGGCATGGTCCAACCGTAACCGGACAAATAAAACTGCTTGCAGCATAAACAAGATCGCCGCGGAAAATTATATGTGGCAACACAGTACCCGCTGAATTGACATCATACTTCAAAATGGTGACTATTGAAGAAAAAGCAATGTGCATACTCTGGTTCTTCGAAACAAAGTCAGTTATCACAATGCAACATTACAGAATGCAGTGTGGCAGAGCTCCACCTTCTGATAATGCTGTCCAACATTGATTAAAGTAGTTTAAAAAAACTGGCAGTGTGCAGCATCAAAAAGGTGCGGAAAGACCGAGCACTTCGCAGGATGATGTTGATCGCGTCCAGGAAGACTTTTCTCGAAGCCCTCGGAAGTCAACGAGACTAGCTGTGTCGCAGTTAGGTATGTCACGAACGACTGTTTGGAGGGTTCTGCATAACCACCTACAACTCCCTGCATACAAACTGCAGATTGTTCAGGCTTTATATTTATAGCAGGATGATAATCCCTGCAGTTTCCAATTTGCCCAAGACATTTTGTCTAAAGTCGAAGCTGATGAACATTACCTGTGGACATGGATATTTAGTGCCGAAGCAACATTTTTCTTCTCAGGGAGGAATACGTCGGCATAACTGCAGAATATAGGGCTCTGAAAACCCTCAGGCCATTCAAGAAGTCGAACAAGGTAGTCAAAAGGTGAACATCTGGTGCACTTTGTCATGTCCAGAAGTGTTGTGGGCCTTTTTCTTTGTGCAGAAAACAGTGACAGCGGTGATCTGTCTGGACAAGCTACAGCTGTATCTGTTGCTGCAGTTGGAAAATTGGCAGCCCAATGTGATGTTCCAGCCTGATGGGGCACTGCCATATTAGGCTGTTATTGTCCAAGAATTTCTTGATGCATTTTTCTTGGCTTAAAAGTCAGTTTAGTTAAATGGTGTCCCAGTTTGGTGAAGTTGAGCCCAGTATTACGTTTGGGTCTATTTTCTGTTTATGTGACATACATTGCAGAAACTATTTCAAACTTATCTGACAGTTGGACAGAAAGCTTATGTGTAGTTGCTTCATGAAGCTATGAAATTTCTACATCCGTACATACGTATCACTAAGCTGTTCTCTGAGATTCAAAGGTTAGCTCCACAAAGGAATACAAACTACCAGATTTCTAATAAAAATAATACAGATTTTGTCAATTCTAGTAAATTCTCCTCACTGTTTGAACATCAATTATTATTTACAAACAAAAAGATTCAATGTATCTGTGTAAATCTGTCCTTTTTTTCTTTTTCTTTTTTACGATTGAAGGTAAGTACTTGCCAACTCTCGGAGACTAACATGCAGTTAAAGTGCTGCATGTTAACTTTATTTTGCACTTGGAAGTTATGAGCAACTAACAACAAACAGGGGATATCATTTAGGATATTCATTTGGTATTTACCCAAGTGCAACAGTGAGATCAATTATTAAGTGTTGATTCATTCATTCTGTTATTTATGCATTCTTGTTATGAAAGTTTATTATTTCGGGCAATTAATAAATTGCATACCTCCTCATCATGTATTCCCCTCCATCCCGGTGCCTGGGGTCTGCCTACGTAGCACCCATTTGTATTAAATGCTGAGTGGACAAGATTCTTCAAAATATGATAGCTGTTCCAGGAAACCAAATCTTTCAAAAATTATGTTGTATGACGCAGTCCTCCTTTTTGACCCACATATCAGGGAATCAATGACAGGTAAAAAAAAAAATTCAATTTTAAACTTTTTGGAAGTCCATCCGGGTATAGGTACAAACTAGAATTTTAGCTAAGTCGCCGGTAAGTCCAAAAAAGTTAGTGGGTGACCAAAAAAAAACCCCAAAAAAACTGGCTCGTAAGTTAACAAATCTTAGTAGCCAAAAAGAAGCTTTCCAGCATAATTAAAAAAAAAAAAAAAAAAAAAAAAGAGGGAAAATTAATAGGAACTTTAATGTAACTGCTATTATTTACACGCATCTCTTTATCTGAACAAAAAGGCTACTCAGTGCACAAAATAAAAACATTTTGTAATTTTTTTTCCCTCTGGATTTACTCATTTCCTAAACGTCGATAGTATCGGTAGAAATTTACCATGTGTCAGTGAAAACCTCGATGTTTTGATGTTTTTGCTGATAAGCTGACTAATTCGTACTTTTCCATGTGCTGCAGTAAATGGGCACATCGGTGGGTAAAATCTCTGCTCAATATAATGGTGATTACTCACCAAATCAAATCAAGTAATCAATAATATCTGTTAAAACGCTCAATGTACGGATGAAAACCTCTGTTTTGGGGGGGGGGTTGATGCATTGGTTTCTGTAGCGTGGAGGAAAAGAATATTTCATCGATGAAACATCGACCAAAACGAAATTAATTTTCTATTCTTTACCAGTTTCAAACATCGGTAATGAAACCTCGATGTTAACTGGATTTTGTTTAAAAAATAATTTTACGTGAAATAATTTTTTGGAAATAGAAATTGCAAATTGAAAACGAATTTTCAAAGACTATTCATCTGCAAAAAAATGAGGAAATATATAATAACTCCCTTAATTTTGAATATACTCTTATAGATTTATGTTATTCTAAAGTGATTCAAAATCATCACTACCACTTGGCAAACTTTCACTCTCATTACAACTAACCATTTCAAGATTTCATTACAGGCTGATATTATTCTAAGGTGATTCAAAACGCACATCTGCAAATACTGAGGGAAAAGCTGTCAGTAAAGTTCGTCCTCGGCTATCACACGAAATTGGAAAAGATGTGGGGGGATTCGTAATTCGTTGAGCTTTGCTATTGTGTCGGTTTGTTTTGGGAAAAACGAAATAAATAATGTGAAGAGTTTCTAGTAACAAAACGGATTTCGTTCTCCTGCGTGACAAGGTCTGCAAGAAAAATAAACATGCTGTTGTCACGGGATGAGTTGCGCGTTATTGCACGTTGAAACGGGCTTGAAAACTGATTTCCAACAGTGTAATGTTCTACAATTCATCCACAATCCCATGTGAGCAGCCCTGCATGGAAAGACTACAGCGAACGCCAGCTTACGATGTGATTCTTATTTAGACTGTGTATTCTCATGATTTTTTCAATAATATTGCTGTTTGATGGTATGATTTGTGGAGATTTCATTTCAAAACAATATGATTAATAAATGATATGATCATTCACACCGATATGTGCTGTCTGATTCGGGAACTACTCTGGTCAAAATCGAGGACTGATCATTCAGCCCACTGCGCTTTTAGCACAACACGCGCAGGCAGATAAATCAATCGCCATCACACTAAAAGGGTTCTGCAATGTCAAGGTTTAAACATTGATTATCGGTGGCAAAACTTCGATGTTCAAAAGCATCAAGGTTTTTGCCATCCCTGGTTAGGACTGGTTTCACTTCCTTTTACTTTTAGTTCTGAATTATTATACTTTTGTAAATTGGCACTAAAAATAACAAATGGCCAAACTGGCGACCACCAAAAAAACAAATTTAATCGCCAAAGTTGCCAGTTAATCGCCATGTGGCGAGTGCTAGTTTGCACCTATACATCCAGGGTATCTTTGCTGTTACTACTTAAATTGTAGATGCAGCTGCTAATTTGTCTCGCACTCTTGTTGACATCTTTATACACAACTGTTTGAGATTTCTCTTTCGCTCGAGCTTCATATTCATCAAAAAGGCATCTCTTGTCTTCTATGTATGTGTGTATGATGTCAAAGACTTTA
This sequence comes from Macrothele yani, assembly GCA_039090855.1. NCBI lineage: Eukaryota > Metazoa > Arthropoda > Arachnida > Araneae > Macrothelidae > Macrothele > Macrothele yani. Next base: position 152,755,901 of record CM077001.1, on the reverse strand, counting down.
TTATTTTCACAGCTACAGTAAAGTTCATTATTTTTTCTGGCGCTGCAAAAATTTACTGGCGGTGTTGAGACACTACAGTTTTGCTGCATAAAATCGTTAAAGGGACAAGTTTTCAATTTGTGTTTTTTTTTTTTTTTTTCGTAAACTGTTTGCAACAAGCAGTGTATCCACAGACTGCATACTATCTTTAGCCATTCTATCCAAAACTGACTTCATTTGTTCGTAGCTGTCACTTAGAGCAGCAACTGCGTCAGCACTGGCAGACAGAGTTTTAGACAGGCATTTTACAACCTTCCGTTTTGGACTTAACACTGATATCAGAACTGCCTGATGGTGTGTTGAAGAGGGGAAAAAATTGTATAACTGTTGAATGAAATAAAAGTAAATGACAACATCCATGCTACATTCTGCCACTTGCACACCAACTAAATTAATAGAATGCCCTGCACTTGTCGCTTATTCTGCAAACTCATTTTTTCCCCTTAATTCTGGTTGTCTGTAAACTGGAATTAATGCCCTGCTGTATGTGAAGCATTGACTTCGCCCCACCCCTCCCAAAACCCAGCTGAAATTAAGAAGGGACACAAACATTGAGATTGTTTCTCTGGCTGTTCCTGTGTAAACCAATTCTGCACAAATAAGAATTTCTGCTTTCTGAAATCAATGGGTGTGAGAAGATAACACAGACCGGTCAAAAAAAAAAAAAAAAAAAAAGTTTGGCTTTCTAAATAAATGCACCGGCAATATACAGAGGGTGAGTCAAAAGTTTGGCATAAACACATGTGCTGTGGTGGGTATGTCACATGTTTAAACTAGTTCAAGTCACTCACTGCAGTCGGTCAAAAGGGATGTAAAGTGGTAGTCATTGCTGTGAAACAGCATTGCATGTCGTCGTTCTGTCTGTAGTTGGGATGCCTCAAAGATGAACAGTCACAACAGGCTAATTAGAGAACTTTTGCTGTACGAGTTTGAACTCTGCCATAATGCTGCTCAAGCAACACGAAACATTTGTGATGCGAAAGGAAAAGGGGAAAGTTCCGTGGACCACAGCACCGCAACCAGATGGTTCCAGAAATTTCGCTCAGGTGACGGAAACCTCGACGATCAGGTTGGCCACGAAGCGTGGATTCGGAGGTTGTGCACTAGGCCGTAGAGGCAAATCCGACAACCAGCACTCGGAGATTATCAGGCGAGTTGGGCGTATCGCAGACCACCGTGGTTCGTCACCTTCAGGACCTCGGCAAAGTCTACAGGAGCCACCGCATTATCCCTCACGAACTGATGCCAGCTGAAGCAAGCCGCCGAGTGGAAGTGTGCACGAAACTCCTAGAAAACCTGCACATTGTATGTTTCATCAAGAGAATTGTTACGTGTGATGAAAGGTGGGTCTATTTCCATAATCCTAATGTTCAACGTCAGTGGTTAGGCCCAGGCCAGCTTCCTGAACCTGTTGCCAGATCACACTTCGAGCACTAGGTGATGCTCTGCGTGTGATGGAATTTCAAGGGGATAATCCATTACGAATTTGTTCCAGACTGTAGGACCATCAACGCCAGCCTCTACTCTGAACAGCTAGAGCGGATGTATGTCATTTTGGAGAAGTACCCTACACTGGTGAACAGAAAGCGCGCTCTCCTACAGCAGCACAATGCTTGGCCTCACACCATGCGACCGACTTGGGAAAAACTCCAGGATTTTGAGGGCATCAAACTGATGCCACGTCCAGCATATAGTCCAGGCCTTGTCCCGTCAGATTATTACTTGTTCCTGTCCATGGCCCACTTTCTTTGCAGGCAGCACTTCAACAACCAGGAGGAGGTGGCAGCTGGGGTGAATTTTTCGCCTTGAAGAACAAGAACTGGTACTGCCGCATAATCGAAGAACTGGCCGACAGATGGCTAAAGACAGTGCAACACCATGGCCTATACTTTGAATTCTAGTCAGCTTTCATCGTCAAGGTACGTAGGAAGACATAAAGGGATCCAAATATTGCAAAACCTTTAACTCGCCCTCTGTAGTAGCAAAGTACTGCTATTCAGCAGGGAAATGAGAGAGACCCACCGTCTACAACCACAATTTTAATTTGCAACCCACAAACAGCACTCCCCTCCCTTCCCCATTTACTTTGCGTGCTTGAATATAGAGTGTGAGATCCAGCCTCAGTCTAAATGTATTGCACTAAAGAAGAGGGGTCAAAGCAAGCGTACCTTCTGGGAAAACAAATTGAAGCGTGGCGGATACCGGTCCAAATTGTTAAGTCTGTCCGCATCGACCACTGACTCCCCCCCCCATCCCTTTGTGAACAAAGAGAACAGACTAGCTCTATGATTTGGCAAATCTTAAAAGAGAAATAGAAAATGTGCTTTCTGCGGAGCGGGGGAAATGTGGCGTAAACTCAGTTAAAACGGTGTTTGACAGAGGCCTCCGGCCAACGCCAGGTACGCATATACGATAAAATATCTCTGGTCGTAACTTGTATTTAATAATTCCACAAGTTGTGCTTTCAAATGTATATTTCTTAAATGCATTTTTTCTTTAGTGTGGGTCAATAGTTTGCAAATTTTGTTGTACGTATTTTGAGGTGGTTACCAATGCTCCATACTTTGAAAAATCTCTCATTCTTTTTAGTTTTGTATTTAGAAACTTTTTTAAAATGTTCTCTTTTATTTTCATGCCTTATTTTTTTTTTTTTATACGTAAGAGGGGGTATCAAAAAGTCCGTGCAATCACCAAGAAATAAACAAGCTAGAAAAAAACTTTTTATTCAGGTACTTGGTCCTTCTCTACATAAGCACCGCCCAGTGCCACACATTTCTCCCTCCTTTGCTTGACCTTCTTTATTCCCTTAGTGGGTCATTCCATGTGAAATCAACAAGCAAAAATAGCATTTTCAACCTGACCATTTTTGATTTTTATGAAACTTGGTATATCTGTAGAATTCATCAATATAAACATATATGATTTTTTTAGAATTTTTAATGCATGCAGTTTTGAGTTATTGATTTTTGAAATTAAAAAAAAACCTGCAATTTTATCATCTGAGCAAACTTTAACTGCCAATTACTCTGTTTCTAGTATAGCTAGGCTCATGAATTATGGCTCATTTTAAATATCTTGAATTGGGCTTTCATTTGATATGCCACATGATGACACTATTAAGAAAAATTAATGTCAATTTTAAAATTGAAATATTAAAAAACCTGAAAAAAATATGTTTAACAAACATTATTTTTCTACATATCCTGAAAGTTTCATAATAGGATCGCTTTGGGATCACTATAAAAAAAAAAATAACATAAAAGGATGTTACTAAACACACCATCAGTGCCTGAGGAATTGTTTATTTTGTCTGTCTAAAATGTTATCCCTGGTCAGTCTTACAAACACTGCAAATGTTAATGAATTAATTATAATTAGTTAAAAAGTTAATATATATCTATAAGGGTAACAAATTGTGTTTCTTTCCTAGGTTTTAAAGTAAAAGCAAAGTAAAAGATGGATGCCAGCAGACCATCCACATCAAAAGTTTCAAGCGTGGTTTACTGTTGCAACCCCCTTGGGAAACCAAACCATAAATATAACAAAAAAAAATCTGCAACCAGTTTCCAAGAATCTATTGCTACAGAACAAGTTGCTCAAAACTGGAGACAAGATCTGTGACAGTTGTCGTAAAGCAATCCAGAAATTTCACTCTGAAGCTGCTGAACATTCCTCTTCACCTTCTGACAGCTATAATGAGCAAGAAGCCGAAGGCCATGCTGTTCCATCTGAAAACATTAAAGTATCAACTCCTGAAAAAGAGCATGCTATAGAAGCAATTAACAGAAGTTTACAATGTCTGGATGAAACACCAATCAAGAAAAAACGCCTGCAAGAAAAAAATACCCTGAAGAGAAATATAAAAAAGCCCAAGAAGTATTTTGAGCAAAATTATTAAAGTTAAGTCCTGCGTCGGAACCAAAGGATATTTCATCGCCTGAACCAGGAATTATAAGACAGTTAAAGGAAAAATTTCATTCCACAGAAAATAAAAGCATAAGAATGCAGATATTGAGTACACTGCCTAAATCTTGGTCACTGAAACGAATTGAAACAGAATTTAGAGTTTCAAATTTTATGGCCAGAAAGGCTAAAAATAAAAAGCTAGTAAAAGAAAAAGGTATCATGTCTTCTCCTGATCCAAAGCCAGGAAAGACTTTAGACAAAGACACAGTAAACTGTATACAACAATTTTATGAGAGTGACGATGTAAACCGCCAAATGCCAGGAAAAAAAAGACTTTCCATTAAAATAGATAATAAACATCAACAGGTACAAAAAAAATTGCTTCTCAGTAATTTGCATGAATAGTATACTCTTTTTAAAGAGAGATTTCAAGAGAAAAAGGTGGGGTTTTCCAGGTTCTGTGAACTTCGCCCTACGCACTGCGTTCTTGCAGGAGCAAGTGGCACACATTATGTTTGCGTGCATTAGAATGTTACACTGATGATGACACAATGCAAGTTACCTGAATTAACAGGAGACACTGTTCAGCCAATAAACTCCTATAAAGATGTCCTTGCAAACATAATTTGTGGAAACCCTACACCTGCATGTTACTTCAGTCAGTGCAACAACTGTCCAGGATTAGAACAGCTCAAGCAATGATTTGAAGATTGTTTTGATCTAAATAGTATAGAAAATGTGACATTCAAGCAATGGATGCAATTAGAGAAGAGGACAGTACTTGAAACATTATCAAAATCCACACAGGAGTTTTTGGACCTGTTGTTTGGAAAACTTCCAGCCCTGCTTCACCATTCTTTTATAGCAACTCAACAGTCAAGTTACTTAAGACATCTTAAAGACGCAATAACAGAAAATCAATACATAGTAATTTGTGACTTTGCTGAAAATTATTTGTTTGTATTGCAAGATGCAGCTCAGGGTTTTCACTGGAACAATGCCCAATCAACCCTGCATCCTATAGTTATATACTATCGAGATGAGAAAACTCAGAACCTAGGACATGTAAGTTTTGTGATTATATCCAACTGCCTAATTCACGACAGTATAGCTGTCCACCTGTTTGAGCGTTACCTAATTAATTTCAGGCACTCACATTTTTCTCAAAAACCTGAAAAGATTTTATTTTTCGGATGGAGCAGCTTCACAATACAAAAACAAGTCAAACTTCCTCAGCTTGTGCTACCACGAGACTGACTTTAATATAAAAGCAGAATGGAATTTTTTTGCAACAGCACATGGCAAAAATGCATGTGATGGGATAGGGGGTACTGTGAAGCGATTAGCTGCAAAGGCAAGTTTACAACTTGTTTATAATAATCAAATTATGACCCCACACCAACTCTTTGAATGGGCCACTGCTAATATTGCCTCCATTCACTTTCGGTTTGCAACAACAGAAAATTACAAAGAGGAGGAAATTATCTTTAAAAGCAGAATAGCTTCTGCTAATGCAATAAGTGGTACTCAGAAACTCCATTGTTTCATTCCTGCAGGAAAACACAAATTACTAGTCAAAACTTACTCACTTTCTGAGCATTTTAAAGAGATATGTGCAACACATGAAGGGGAAGAGAACATTAGTTTTGAAAATATGGTAGGTTTTGTGATTAGTAAGTACTCAGAGCACTGGTGGTTGGGATGTGTATTTGGTGTGAATGAGGACACAGAAGAGGTAAAAGTGAGCTTCCTGGAACCACATGGTCCATCTCCATCATACAAGTATCCTCAATCACCGGATATACTGTTGGTTCATAAATCTGATGTTTTGTGAAAAGTTGACCTGGCAACAGCTACTGGAAGAGTATATAATTTAACAATGACTGAGACAAAGAAGGCAAATCAAGCACTGGCATACAAGTGCTGCAAAACTTAAAAGAAAGAAAATAAGCAGGATACATATAGAAAATAAAATAATTTTGTAAGTGTAAATATGCACACAGTATCTTATACTGAATTATGAAATGAATTACTTTGGGACACAGTTTCAAATTACTTAGATGTTTATTTTCATTCTTTAACATTCACAATGTTTAAAAGAACAAGTATGACATTTTACACAAACCACATAAAGAATACCCTTCCAGTCATGGGTGAAACCGGTAAGTACATCTGGCACATTTCAGTTGCATTGTTCTACGTTATTATTTTTTTTATAGCGATCCCATTATGAAATTTTTCAGGATATGTAGAAAAAATAATGTTTGTTAAACATATATTTTTTTCAGATTTTTTAAAAAACATATGTTTTGTAATATTTCAATTTTCAAATTGACATTAAAAAATTTTTAATAGTGTCATTTGGAATATCAATGAAAGCCCAATTCAAGATCTTTAAAATGAGCCATAATTCATGACCCTAGCTCTACTAGAACCAGAGTAATTTGCAGTTAAAGTTTGCTCAGATGATGAAATTTCTGGGTTTTTTTTTTAAATTTCAAAAATCAATAACTCAAAAACGCATGCATTAAAAATTCTGAAAAAATTCATGTTTGTTTATATTGACGAATACTACAATTATACCAAGTTTCATAAAAATAAAAAAATGCCGGGTTGTGAGCCTTGTTGATTTGACGTGGAATGTCCCTAGTGTAGAACACCTCAGATTGTGCCTGAAACCATCGTTCTACCTCAAAAATAACGTCATCAGTGCCATCAAATCGCCTCCCACGTTGTGGAAGTTTCATCTCGGGGAACAAAAAGAAGTCACTTGGTGCCATATCAGGAGAATATGGAGGATGAGGCAATATATTGTATTTAAGATGACTCGCAGTGATGATGCTGTTGGCTGCTGAATGAACTGGTGCGTTGTCATGCAACAAATGGACCACTTTTGTGACCATTCCACGTCTTTTGCTTTTAATTTTCTCTCTTAATTTGGTCAGTAGGTTGCAATAGTAGTTAGAGGTAATAGTTTGACCATTCTGAAGGTAGTTTGTTAAAATAATACCTCTTTTATCCCAGAAAACAGAGAGCATCACTTTGGCTGTAGACTTTTGCCTTTTTGGGGGTTGGTGAAGAGGGATGTTTCCATTGCTTGCCCGTTTCTTTGGTTTCTGGATCATAGAGGTATAACCAACACTCATCCATAGTAATCCGCGAAAAGACTTCAAACACATACCGTCTCAATTATCTCCGAAATTAATAGCATTAGGAAAACCATACCACTTAGTGTAGTTTATAAACGCAAACAAGACTGTGTAGTTAAATCCGGAATACCTGTTTTAGTTTTGGATTATTGGCGATGGTGTCTTTTTGGCATATCAAAGGGTCAAAAAATCTTCGGAATTCGCATTACAAAGATCCAACATTTTTTGCGCGGATTGTGCCCGAGCTTCCTTTTGGAATGGGGTGAGAAGTCTAGGTACCCATTGCACTGAGACCTTGTACATGTATGATTGTTCACACTGACTCATAGCTTAGATGAACTTTTTGACAAAGCATTTCAATGGTTGTATGCCTATCTTCAAGGATTAACTTCTCCACTTTGGTCACAACTGTTTGGTCATCTGTCAAAGCTGGCCGTCCGGACCTTGGATCGTCAAAAATGGTCATATGATCACTTTGAAAATTTCTTTTCCACTTTGCCACAGTCTCGTATGCTGGACACTTATTTCCATATACATTTAACATTTCTTGATGGATATTTTTTAGCTTACTTGGAGATGAAGGAACTTGATCAGACTGTGAAATTACACTTTCTCAATGATCATGGACTTTTTGATTCCTGAAGAAAAAAAAATGGGGGTTGCTAAATATTATTTATGTTGTACAGTATACTGAATGTATATATAACAAAATAAAAGAAAAATGGTTTCCGTAGCTTTAATAATTTTGGATGATTGCGTGAACTTTTTTATACCCCCTCGTACAGCCAAGTAAAATGAAAAAACCCTTTCTGAAGAGTTTGTTTCATGTATTTTCTCTTTCCGTTTGTATTTAGGTGAATCAAATGAAAGCCTTTAAAGTGGGGTTGCAATATTGAGAACCACTATGTGCAGATGTAGGAACAGTAAGTCATCAGCATGGGTAAGAGGATTGTAGTTTGCATGGTAGATCTGGCAGTTTGGGCAGCACATCAGCAGAGCAATGCAATGATGTCTGGTCCCTCGGAAGCGTGCGCGGAGGAACAAGTATCCTGTCTTCTATTTCTTGTTTAGCGAAGGTATGAACTCCATCGAAATCCATTGCCACATGGAATTTGCAGTAAGATAACACATGTTTATCCCTGCCAGAGGAAATGGTGTAAGAACTTTAAGAATGGCATGTCTAGTGTAGGCCAGATTCGTAAAGTCATAATATTGTGAGCAATTTTGGAAGTTGATTGTGTCATCAGGGAATGGTTGCATTGTTAGTAAAGTGGGCACCATATGTTTGGACGTGTTTCAGCGTACTACATTCTTCATGACATGCTGCAGTTTTCCTGCTTAGACTAGGAGCACCAGTGTGCAAAAGATCAAAGAGGAAGCATGAATCAAAGGATTCAATACTCTCAAGATTTACCAGCTTTTTATTCCCCCTCTTTTTTTCCAAGACGCATACAGAAATCTTTCTTTTGGGGATGATGGAGCATGAAGCTCTACCACCTCTTTTTCTAGACTGTGACTCCTAAAGAAATGATGCTTTGTCACATGATAAAACCAGAAGGGGTGTTTTTTCCCAACAGTTGCCACCCAAAAAGGTGATTGGCAGAAACTTTCCATTTGATGAATTAGTGCAAGATGTGGTCTGTTTGGTTGACTGCACATATAACTGAAGGATTTTTCCCCCCAAGTTGAATGCAGGTATTTATGAAACAAGAAAGTTGTACTGGACTGTCTTATCTATAATATACAAGCTGTGGGAAAATTTTGAAGATTTTCATTTAAATTCCCCTCTTATATCTTGTTTCTTATTTAGTTTATATCAATCTTGTCACCTCAGTGGCTAAATTGTACTAAGTGTTAGCTTCTAAAAATTTATCCAAGATGGGTCTGGGTTAAAATCTTAGGTGTGCCATGTATTTGTTTTATGGCACTGGCTTTTCTCCCTTTGGTGGAGCCAGTGCCTCAGCTTATAAATAGCCCACTGATTTGTTCATGGTAGTCATTAAACATACAAAACAAGCAAAAAGAAAAAAAGGAACATTGTAGTACATGAAGTATGCAAACTGCTCAACAAAACTGACCTGGCATAATAATATACACATCTTTTAACATTGATTAAATACATTATTCTAGGTATGATCATCATCAAACTATTACACACGTATTTCTCGATGTATCGAGATTTAAAAAAACATGTTTTCCATGTGTTATTTTTTCAGGTAGAACCATTTAATGGTGGTTTTAACTGCTGTAACTTTTTACATGTTATATTTCCTTCGAGTGGAAAGCAATTTCTCAGTTGGAAGTTATTAATATTCGCTGTGAATATATATCGTGGTAATCGAATGTGATTCAAGGAAAAATATTTCACGTACCTCTCAGTTGTAGGTGGTCGATGTTCAAGAAGTCCGACAAAGTTTTTTTGGTGATTGCAATTCCTCATGCGAATATTTTTACTTGTGATTCATTTTTCCGATTTTTAAGTTTTCCAACATAATTTTCACATCTCTTTTGTCTTCATGTGCCTTCCGTAGTTCAACTAAAAAAGTATATCCTACTCGAGAAACGTACGGACTTTTTGAAGTTAGTCAAAAAAAGCCTACACCCAAGAACCTGATGAGAACAACAGTGCAAAGATTTGAACATCGACCACCTACAACCGAGAGGTACGTGAAAGATTTTTCCTGGAATCACATTCGATTACCCCGATATATATTTGCAGCGAATATTAATAACTTCCAACCGAGAAATTGCTTTCCACTCAAAGGAAATATAACATGTAAAACGTAACAACAGTTAAAAACCACCATTAGATGGTTCTACCTGAAAAATAACGTATCATCAAACTGTTCAGTAAGATTCAGATGGATAGTCTACTAAATTTCTAATCACTGCTCATATTAAATTTTACATACTGTTAAGGCATCCAACAACTTCATCTACAGCAATCTTGGCATAAAACTTGCACTTTTACACATCCATCACACTTGACCTTTTCTACTTCATAATTATCTTTTCATTCAAACATTTCAGAATCCCATGATTTTCTTTGTCCTTAAACTCTTGCCTGTAACATGGGTTGAATTTCTTTTTTTTTTTTTTTTTTTTTTTTTTGGTTAGAACCTCATTATTCATTCTTTTGATATGGTCATCCCAGTTGATCTGTTTCCTCCCAGCTAATATTCACATTATACAGCTGCAACAAATCTTGGTTCCACATGTCAGAGCAAGTCTTGCCTCACCTCACCATAACTAATGCATCGCTACAGTATGCAGGCTCCTGTCTTTTCTGCTGTGACCTGGTTTTACTACCATGCATAAGAATAGGAGCAATATTTTTTTCTACTACATTAACAGTTACCAATAAATTTAATACTAAATGTAAATAATGTAGCTCACACATCTATAAAATTACTATCAATACATAGATTGATAACTATTATTATTTAGAGACAGATGTTTGTAAGCAAATTATTGTTGAAAACTATCCTAAGGAATGATAATGTTCAAATCAAGATAAGTCTTTTATGTAATGTGGTTCTTTGAACGTGAAGTGTTGAATATATGAGATTTTATTTAGTCCTAAATAATTGACAAATGTAAAATTCCCAGTATTTAAAATGTATTGATATAATTTTGTTTTTCATTTATAGGTTGTTTTGAGTTGTACAATTAAGAGGGACTTCCAGTACAACAAAGTCATGCCAACCTTCCATCATTGGCGAACCGGTGATAAAAAGTTTGGGCTCACGTTCCAGACTGCAGCAGATGCTAGAGCTTTTGATAAAGGTGTTCGAATGGCCATTGAAGATTTGCTAGACGGTGTGTACTCATAAGCTCTTCCTTGTCTTCTCCGCCAGACTTTTTTTTTTTTTTTTTCATTGGGGGCCAAGCATATTTTGTTGTCTCTTAATTATAGAGTTTATGTTTAGGGAAAACATTTTCATTTAATAAACAGGGGTTATGTGTTCCATAATCAAAAAGAGAAAAAAAGTAGAATTATTATTTTTATTTTTTACTTAATTCATTTCTTTAAGCAAAAAAACCAGTCATTCTATGGTTAAAATGTATTACATTCCTGATTTTAACAAAAACTGCTTAGTATAACAATTTTTCATATTAATGTGATAATATTTAAGTATAAAAAGAATAACATCACATAAATCAATGAAGTATAAATCTCCAAGGCACAGAAACTTATCAGTTCATGGTTTTATTGTGTTGGTGTAAATGAAATGTCCAGCAAAGGACCGGCACACATGAACGGCGAGAACGGAAAAGTAGAACAACTTACCTAGGCAAAATAATCCCCCTCGGCATCGACACATATTTGCCATCTGTCCGGCAAGGCCATAATCCCGGAACAAAAACAGTCTTGTGGCTGGGACCTAAAGAAGTCCTCAACTGCACGTTGAATCTCGTCTGTCGTGAACTGTTTTCCAGACAGGAAGTGATCCAGGCGACGAAAGATATAATAGTCTGTCGGAGACAAGTCTGGGGAATAGGGAGGATGAGGCAGTGCTTCATAGCCCAAGGCACTTAGTGTCAGCATCGTTCGTTGTGCAACATGAGGGCGAGCGATGTCCTGGAGCAGAAGAACATCATGTCTGTTGGCCAAAGCCGGTTGTTTCTGCAGTATTTTCCAGTGCATCTGGTGTATAATAATTCAGCATAATAACATTCCGCAGTGATGATTTGGCCTCTTGCCAAGAAACTCTGATGAATTTTCCCGGCTGTGGACCACCAGACAAAGAGCATCATCTTCTTGGTGTGTAAGGGTGGCTTTGGATGCTGTCCAGCAGGCTGTGCCTTGCTTAACCATTATACAGATCACTTCCGATTATCATATAGGACCCACTTCTCATCACAGGTTAAGATTCAATGCAGTAGAGGTTCCTGTTTATTCCTGGCAAGCAGCAATGTGCAGACTTCCAAGCGCTTAGACTTGTTGGCAGTTGTCAAGTCATGCGGCAGCTTTTGACCTAACCCAGCGCAGCCAGATGCCGAACAACTGTCGTGTGTTGGACACCTTCCTCTGCGGCTATCTCACCACATGTAACAGAACATCATCAGAAACAGCAACAGGTCGGTGACTACGTGCTTTGTTTTGCAGGTTCGTATCTCTGCTTCGAAACTTCACAAACCATCGCCAAATGGTTCGTTCGTTAGCTGTATACTTTCCATGGTTTGTATACTCCTTGAAAAGTCCTTGAATAAAGAAAGTTCAATTTCAAGTGCTTGAAAAGGTGTAAGACTCCGTAAATAGTACTTGAATTTTTTTAAGTAATGATATGAAAGAGCCTGTGTGAAATAATTGTTTGTGCTAAAACTTTGTATAGAAGATTTCTGTGTAGTTTTGATAAAAACACCTAGCTGATCAAATAGTGCAGAACTTGTGTTCAACTCAGGGGTGCGCATGGACATCTGTTACCTTGACTATGACATCTCTACAGACTAAAACATCAACCATGAAAGTAAAATCAGTGGAATGATTTATTTGTGAATCGTGATGGGCTTCTGTTGACTGGGGTTAGGGAGATGTTTTTGTGGGAGGGTGAATATGAAAATAACGTACTCTTTACATATATTCCACAAAATAAAATGATTTCGAAAGATGCCAATTAAAACTCAATAAAATAAACCAACAGGGAGCAGGGTGTAACAGGCAGGCCATTGAAGGTGTGCCCATCCGAGCTAAGTTTAATGGTTTGAACTTACTAAAATGCCTGACCAACTGACATCCACACGCATACGATAATTTGGTTTTATTTTAAAAAGTGCTTGAATTTATTTTTCGTGGAAGAGTACAAACCTTGCCTTCCAAACGCTTTGTTAACATTTTGAGTGACGATTCCTGCAGAATGGCCCAGTTTAAATTCACACAGGAAGATGACTCTCAAATCCAGGGTCTGCATGTTTCCTTTGCAAGCCACGTTACGTCCAATTTTATAGTAACTCTGTGACGACGACACCTATTACCCACGGCACCTGTTCGTAGTTCCATTCCACTGTGGTGAGGACCTGTCTTTACTGCTCGTTCACGCCGGACATTTCATTCACACCAATCCAATAAAGTGTCACACCTCTTGCCAATGTGGGCACACCTGAAAAACTTGAAAACTAAAATATCTGAAAGAAATTAAAGCTGCATCTCCAAAATTTTGTCGGAATATGTGAAGACATTGGTAGGTGTGGGTTTGATTCCTACTTCAAGACAATTCAGTTTTCTGAAGAATTTACCACATGAATGATTCAAGATAATAACTGCTTTTCTATCCTTAAATTAGTAAATTTCTGCACATCCATGTACACTTAATGTAGAAATTACTATATACATCACGATAATTTGCAAAGCAGAACCGTCACATGGAACATTAAAATTTGCAGTGCCTGTAAATAAAGCAGATCTCTACACATTGGAAACCAGTCTCAGAAGAGCAATAGGTAAAGGCAGTGATGTGTGTTTGAGTGTGGCCAGATAGTAGCTATGAGCAAGGCCTGTTCTTCAACCTCCATAACTGCTGAACTGTTGGGGTATCTACATCAGACAGTTGCATGTGTATTAGGGTGGGTCACGAATGATTGGGAATTTTTTTGTCCAAATTTAATTTGTAATAGTGATAAAAGGATGCTAAATGATGTCTTAAAATCACGTGCAAAATTTTGTAACAATTGCATATCATCTTCTGCCTTTGGATTGACCTTGAAATTTCATGAAATTGAGAAAAATCGCCCGTTGGTCACGACTGCATGGAGAATATTTGTCCAATATCGGTTTGTAATCGTGATAAGAGGGTGTTAAATGATGTGTTAAAATCATGTATGAAATTTTGTAACAATTTGCATATCATCTTCTGCCTTCCGATTGACCGTGAAATTTCATGAAATTGAGAAAAATCGCTCGTTGGTTACAAATGCATGGGAATTTTTGTCCAATATTGGTTTGTAATAGTGATAAGTAGGTGCTAAATGATGTCTTAAAATCAGGTATAAAATTTTTTAACAATTGCATATTATATTCTGTCTCGATTGACCTTAAAATTTCACGTTGAGAAAAATTGTCTGATATGCAGTTGTTACAAAATTTCATATGTGATTTTGAGATGTCATTTAGCACCGAATAGAAGAATAGAAAAAAACAATTTGACCCACCCTTATGTGTATACCAAGACTACGTGAAATACAGCAAAAATTCCGACCAATGGGAGAAATGTGGCTGTAAACGTGCAGTTGACTCTTGAGGTGAGTGCAGACTGTCTTGCAACATCATTCACACAGCTACAGTGGAGCAGATGTCAGAATTTGATGAGGGTGTGTCCACAAGCTTTTGCACAAAGACCCATTGTACCATGGAAGAAATTGGCTGTGTCAGTTGATGTCCACATTGTGTCATCTTGTTAACTGCAAGGTACTGAAAGATTAGGAGGCAGTTTGCAAAGGCCTATTGCAACTAGACTGTGGAGGACTGGAAATACATCGTCTGGTCTGACGAATTGTGGTTTCAACTTGATCACTGTGATGAGTGTGTGTGGTCTAAACCATGTGCAACGGCATTCTCAGGTTGGAGTCATACATGTGCATGGAGGACAGTGCCACAGTTTGGGGTGTATTTACATGGGCTTCCTTGGAACTTGCACCCATTGAAACCTCCATTACTGGCACAAGGTATATGAACGTCTTCGTTCGAAAGGGGTCTGGGTTCAAATCCTGGTTAGGCATGGATGCTGTGTTTGTCTTACGGCACTGGCTCTCTCCCTTCCCTGGAACCAGTGGCCCTAAATTAGGGACGGGCGACTGCTTATAGCCCATTGAGTTACTCACGTTGGTCGTTTAAACCTCTAATTAAAAAAAAAAAATCTTCAACCATCTACACTTGTTCTCAACAACTCTTTCCCCTCCATGGCATTTCCACAGGACGACCCAGCACCACATGCTTCCTGAGTTGTGACCAATTGACTCAAAGTAAATTTACCACACTCAAATGGCTCCCTAGATCACCAGACCTCAACCCCATTGAGAATTTGTGAAAAAATTGGAAAGATCTGTTCAAGGCCACCAACTCCCAACAATTGTGATGCACTAAGACGGGCAATCCCATGTTTATGTTTTGAACACCTGATTGAGTCCTTGCCAAGATGTCTGTCTGCTATTATGAGGGAAAACGGTGAAGCAACACATTATTAGGTAGCTGTATATAATAATTTGTCTATTCAGTTTATAAATTGCAGCAAAATGCAATGTAGAAATTAAGGAAGAAATATTTCTCAGAAATAAATGGGAAATTCATTAGAATATTCAAAGTAAAGTTTTACTGGCCTTCCATGTAACGTCTCTGAAAACTTGAAAATTACATCGCCCTCGAGCGGGAATTGAACTCACATCCCCATTACTTCATTGTCTCGGGTGGTGTTACAGATAGCATGCTATCTGTTACACCACCCCAGACAACGAAGTTCCAAGCAACTAAGGCATAGAAATCTAAAACGCAGGGGTTTTTTTTTTCTGAGGTGTTACATGCAAGACCATTAAAACTTCGCTTTGAATATTCTAGTGAAGTTTCCTTAATTTCTATTTCTGAAATACTGATGAATTAAGACATACAGGATGTCCATAAAGTCTTCCCCACATTACAAAAATTAATATAAAGAAATGTATTACAGGTACAAGAAAGGGATTGCACGACAATGATGGTGCGCAAGTAGTTTTCTTTTTGGTGTCAGTATATCTCCACATGGGCAACATTTGTGGTCTAGAGGACATCTAAGTGATATTCAATTTCACTCCACATTTTGTTTAACGTCTCGACATCCGGAACACTGCTAGAGTAAAGTTGATCTTTTACATAACCCCACAGGAAAAATCTAGAGGGGTTATGTCAGGTGAACGAGGTGACCATGTCATGTGACCGTTGCAGCCAATCCATCTGTACAGAAATGTGGCATTCAAGAACTCACGAACCATTATTGACCAATGTGATGGGGCACCGTCTTGTTGGAAAATAACCAAAGGTTGGAATGCATGCAACTGAGGTGCTACAAAAAGTACCAGCCTGTCCAGGTACATGTTACTGTGGGCTGTGTAAGAAAGAAGGGTGCCACGATTCTGTCATGCATCAATTGGACTGCACCATACGTTCACTTTCAGGCTAGTCCTGTGTTGTTGGATGACATAATGGAGATTTTCTTATCCCCAGATTCGCACATTGTGCCTATTTATTGTACCAGAGACGTGGAATGTGGCTTCGCCTAAGAGACAGACATGGTGCAGATGATTACTGTCATGAGCTATGCGCTGCAACATCTCAGTTGCAAATGCAGCACAGTTAGGCCTGTCATCAGGCCGAAGAGCTTGAATGATCTGTACCTTAGAAGCACACAGGTGAAGACATTTGTGTAAAGTTTTGTAAACCATGGCATTGGGAATCCCAGTTTCCAGTGAAGCACAGCGAATTGATTTCCTGGGGCTTCACAGAAATGTCTCCTGAACAGCTGCAGCTGTCTCTTGTGTAACCGGTGGTCGGCTCGCGTGGAGGAGATTGCCAACACTACCTGTCACTTAAAACTTTTCATACCAATCTTCTATGTTTGTTTTTTTTTTTTTGTCCGATAGTGATCGTCTGTACTCTTTTCTGAAATGATGCTGTACAGCAACTCCCAATTTGGTCTCATGGAACCACAACATGTACACCGCTTTTTCTTGCATGGAAACCATTATCGATGAAATGCTCCTCTTATTTAGCAGTTGCTCACCTGA
The DNA here is from genome assembly GCA_039090855.1 of Macrothele yani. Lineage (NCBI taxonomy): Eukaryota > Metazoa > Arthropoda > Arachnida > Araneae > Macrothelidae > Macrothele > Macrothele yani. Next base: position 152,739,057 of record CM077001.1, on the reverse strand, counting down.
AGAACAGAAAGAAAAAAAAAACTGAGTGCTGCTCTATTATGTTGCCAAGACTTTTTATATGAATTTTTGTAATGTGGGTAAGACTTTTATGGGTGCCCTGTATATCCGTGCCCAGATGTGAAGGGGTAATTGATGCTACGATGAGTCTGATTGCTTTGAATAGTGAAAAATGTGCGTTTCAGATTGCTATGTCTTAGTTGCTTGGAACTTCATTGTCTTGGGTGGTGTAACGATTAGCATGCTAGTACAGAAATCAGGAGATTTAGATGAACAGAAATCAAGGATGATCAATGAATCAGGAGATTCAATTCCCACTCCAAGGCAATGTAATTTTCAAGTTTTCTGAGGAGATGTTACACGCAAGACCAGTAGAACTTTGCTTTGAATATTGTAGAAAATACAATGTAGGTTAGCAACATTTATAGTTCTATTTATTTTATTTCTACATACAAAAAATAAAAGGAAATGCATTTTTACACTTTGGGTTTTAATAGAAAAAATAATAAGTATGCTTGGTAGAAAATGCAGTTTGGGTAAATATGTAAGCACATTTCTTGTACAATCTAATCACAGTAGAATTGTAGCGCTGTGTTGCTCATGTGCCAGATCACAATTAGCCCAGGTGTACTCAATAATGTACAGGGACCATTGGTATTTTTGTAGTAAATTGAAAATAATTCTGCGGTATTCAGAAATGTCATTCAGGACACCGACAAACCATTCAAATATTCTTTCATTCTCTTTTGTTTCATTATGGAAATATTTGCCCATACTTTATTTGCTGGTGAGTACAAATTTAAAACAATAGCTACTGCATCAATGTTATGTTGAAAATCCCTTCCCTAAATAAAATGTAATGCAAATCCTTGGTTCAATGAATATTTGTTTAAGAAATAATAATCCCTCTGTTCCTTTGAAAAAGTTTCAAATATTTCACTTTTCCTTATCCTTAAATTTCCAGTGTAAGTATTATTTCAAAATAATTAAATATAAATAGTATTTTTCATATTGATTGCATAGTATATGAAAGCATTTCAAGAGTATTGCCACATTTATGTTCTAACTGTAGGTTTTATGCATGTATTTTTTTTAGTTTGTTTTATTTATTCTACAAAGGCTGTTCCATAAAAACAGTAATTTTTTTTGAGTTGGCAACAGTGTGAAGGGGAAAATGACCACGCAGACGACTAATTGAATTAAGGAAGTATCTGTGGCAACAATTATTAGCCGTGGCATACGATTCTGGTTCTGTTATTGCGCAGTTGTTTAAGGTACGTCTGCGTTTCGCCATACAGCTATGGTGGTGAGCGATTCAAAGTTAAGTGAAATGCGTTGTGCTATAAAGTTTTGCTATTGTTTGGGTAAAACTGCTCCAGAAACAGTAGATTTAATGAAAAAAGCTTACAAAGATGAATGTTTGGGTGAGTCAACGATTTTTAGATAGCACCACGATTTCAAACACAGGCATTTGTCGGCAGAACTCGCTCCCAGGCCTGGTCGACCTAAAAGTGTTGTTACAGAGCATATTGTTAATACTATTTGGGCAATCCTGCAAAAAGATTGACAAATAAAGTGCAAAGACATCAGCGTCAACTAGTATTTCAAAAACAACCACATTTTACACGACAAATTACTACTGCATTGTGTGTGTGTTCCAGATGGGTACCTCATCACCTGACGAGAGAGCAATTGTTAGCCAGGGTTCAGGTTTATCATGAGTGGAAACAAACGATTGCAAAGGATCCAAACTTTCTAAACACAATAATAACTGCCGATGAAACATGGGTCCATTATTTCGACCCTCTCACAAAGTGCGCAATGAGTGTCTGAAAACACACAGGCTCTCCTCCTCCGAAAACAGTCTGCCAAACCAAATCATCCGGAAAGGTGATGACAATTTTGTTTGATCATAAAGGTGTAGTCTACTAGCATGCCGTTCCTCCACAAATTAGTGTCAATGCTGAGTATAACATTTCAGTTTTGAAGTGTCTGCGATGACACATATTGATTAAGTGACCGGAACTGGTGGGAAAGTGGACCCTACACCATGATAACGCCCGCCCACATGTGGTCGCTTGTGTTCAACAGTTATGCAGTATTGAAAGCATGCCACAGCCTGCCTACAGTCCTGACCTCATCCCATGCGATTTCTGGTTGCTCCCAACAATGAAGTTCCGTGGCACAACATTCAACACAGATGCTGACACTATTCAAGCTGTACAGGGGTCGATAAAAGCAGCTTCCATAAAAATGCCTTGAAAAGTGGACTGAACGATGGGATTGTTGCATATCATCCGATGGAAGATACTTTGAGAAAGAATAACATATATTTTGCTGTACCTGTATTGCTTCATTTTGTGTGATTTTACTCTTAGTTTTTGTGGAACGTCCATTGTATAATTTGCTTCAATAATTGAACTAAAGCCGAAATAGAAAAATTTTTTTCAAAATCAGTGTAGTATAATCCATATAAAGGTTATGTAAAAATTAAACCTGGTTACATTTTCAGTGACAGTTTTGGTATTTATGTGATTTTAAGTTTTTTATTAGCTGCAGAAAACATTATTTTCAACATTCTGCATTCTGTTTGCTTAAGCATGTCGGGAGTTGTTTGTTGTAGGTTACAGGTTGAACAGACATATGGTTTCACTGTATTTTAAGTAGGAGTGGTTGGATTGTATGTCCTGGGAAAAAGTCCTGGTATTCTGCGATTAAAAAAGTGTATGAACTATGGAGAGAGATGCCTGGTTGGCTGTGGCCCACCCCAACAGCTAAGCGATTTCTGCTATGTCTGACTCACTGCATATTCAGTTTGAAAAACAATCTTACACTTTTGCATACGAGATGTAATAAGGTATTTATGTTTAGAAGCAAGAAATTTCACGGTCTCAATTTGAAATGGGATTAGGTTTTTCGCTTATCATATTAGTGGCATTTATTCCCGTAGGAATCTTACTGTGGATGGAAAAATATTTCATAATTTTATTTTTTGGAAGTATTTTCAAAGAACACGCCGAAAGCTGCCGGTCAAAAACGGATTTGTATATGTTTTTAACCTGCAGAACTGCGATCTAAAATGTAAACAAATTTGCCTGTAAATACCCACGGGAGAATTCACAGAAGTATCCTTATTTTTTATTGACCCTCATGTAAGCCGACCCCCTCAACTTTGAAAGCAGAGTTTCTTCCAAAAACTTTTTACTTAAGTGCGAGAGTATATGGTATACCACATTTACTCGAATTTTGTGAGCCCCCGAATGTAATGTGCACCCCCAACTCCAGGCTGCGTTTTTAGGAATCAGAAAAAATATACACACATACTCATGTAAAAAAGAAAATCTGGAAAAAATACTAACAAATATGATTATTTACCTTATTTCAAAAAAAATCTGTCACTAACAGGGCTTTCTACTTCCTATAGTTCATTGTCCGAGTTCACTTCAAACAATACGTCATCTTCTGTTCCGTCTAAAGAATTCAAAATTCCGCACGTTTTTCCCAGTGAAAGCCAGGCATTATAAAGTCGACAAACGGCAGCCTTAAATGGGCTGTTGATACAGCCATCAAGAGGCTGGATTTGTGATGTCATCCCTCCAGGAATAATAACGAGATTACTTCGGGGGGGTCATTTTTTTCTTTACTGCATCTGCTACATGTCCTTTAAGTGCGTCGAGCACTAGCAGGGATCGCAACTTCGGTAGACCTCGAGGTCGTCATAGCCGAATTTTACTTAGCCAGCCTAAAACCAAATTTGCAGACTTCCAGCCATTTTCCTGTACTGTAACATAGATTCCTCTTGAAAACAACATAGGGTGGAAGTTTATTTCCATCTGCAATAACATAGAGCATTACTGTCATTCTGATTTTATCGCCACTTCGTCAGTAATTTCTCTTGTTTTGTTCCAACATTGTCTACTGTGCAGTTTGAAGACATATCGAAATAGGTCTGCGTCTGATCAGCTTTGCCAATCTGCCCCAAGTTGTGTTGCCCTTGCTTTCAAATAGTGATCAAATGTTTTTGGAAAGCATTCAACTTTTCTTCAAAGTCAGCCGGCAGCTTTTGGCAGATAGATGTCCGCCGTCTATGTGAACCGTATTATCCAACCACGAGATGCTTCAAATTTTCCTGTAAGTGACGATGAATTTCTTTAGCTTTCACTTTAAGAATTTCTGTTGTTACTGGTAATCGACCTGTCCGCTGTTCTCTTACAATTCATCAATTTCGGAAAATTTCCCCTTTTTAGGGCCAGTAAAAGCTTGTCTGGTTGTCGAGCACGTCTTTAATCATTCTTTTTGTTTGCGCCACAAACACACATTCGCTTCAGGAACTCCAAATTTCAATTTACGTGCCTGATTGCTATTTTCTTCCACGAAAGCGATGGCTTTAAGTTTCAACTTTGCTGTGTAATGCTGCCTTTTTGAAGACTTCTTTCTGTGCACATTGACTCAAAAAGAATGACTACTGAAGAGATCAAGAAGCAGGATTCCCTTGGATTCTGAGGAGAAAGGCACGCATATCCTAAGCCCTGAGGTAAAATGGGGTTGAAAACGGAGGGAGGAGCAATGAGTGATTGATTTACGCGTAGACTCAAGGTCATCTGCTTCTGCCCCCTTCACCTGCTGTGACACATTTGCACTGCATACTTGGAGGAATAAAAAGGCATGTCAACTTTACCTATTTGCAAATGCTCGTACTCGATTCGAACGTGCACCTTGTTTTTTACCACAAAGTTTTTTGGACAAAAAGTGTGCGCTAGATTTGAGTAAATACGGTATTACTTGTATCACTTACTAGAGTCTCCCTCGTGCTTCACTGACTGTTGCAAAACTTTTGGTTTAAAGGCCCTTAGCCAGTTTCAGGAACTTATCTTTCATGACAAAATGTTTTAATAAACTGAATAACTTGTGCCTAGGAACCATGTCAAAAGCTTTTTTCCAATATCATAAAGCAAAATATGCAAATCTTGGCTCAACTTGCAAAACTTTTCAGAAGCTGTGTACAAATGCATTGTCCTGACATCCCCAGCCACTCCTAAAGTTAGTGTGTATTTCACTCAATTGATTTTCCTCTATATTGCTTACCTAGTTTGACTGTATGAACATAGCAAAACACACTAATTAAGGAAATTCCAGTGTACTTATTACAATCCTAGTTCCTTTTATATTATCAGAAAATAAAGTATGATGAGCTTAAAACATGGGGAAACTTGATTAGCATTGAATAACTGTTAATATTGGCACCATCATAGAGTAAGGCAGCAACAAGGCTCAGTAAGGAAGTAGAACAATTAAGAAGGATAAAAAATAGTATACTAGCAATAAAAAAACTTTAATTTTAAAAATGTTGAAAACAAATTGTATAAGTTTTTAAATGATTAACATGAATAATAGATATCAAAATACTTCCTTTCAGGTGTTCTAATTAGACAAAGTTGTTAAAGATAACATTAACATGAAGATTCTGCTGTTTTTCTGAGTTTTCCCTGAGGCCAGAAACATCCCCAAAAGTTTCTGCATCCAAAAGAGCTGTTCCGTTAATGAACCCACAAAACTTATAAACAGCATTTTCAACAACTTAATTCAAAAATAAGACTTACGAAATACATGAGAAGATTTTAATTTTTAATGACTGGCCATGGTGTATGATAGGGTGATACAACTCCCCATATAGTTAACCGTTAGAAAGATAGATTGTTAATGTCACAGCTCTGATTTATGGGTTGGTGCTAAATTGCTATTTATCACAAGTATGTTTTATTAATTAATTCTTGTAGTTGTGTGATATTGAAGTTCTGGAAACAAAGTTTCTCTACAGAAGTTAAAGTGCGTCAACTCTTTCTAATTTAGGAGGAGACTAAAATGTATAGTGTAGATGTGTGTTGAACTAGGATCAGTTCAGTTCTTAAGTTTTTGATATTTTGGGGTGGAAGTGTTTTTTTTTTTTTTTTTTTATGTCAAACTGTCAGGCAAGTTATTTGACTTTATAAAGAAGGTGTATCAACTTTATAGCCCCAGCTGATGAAAAACGATCACTAATTTATCCTTTGATATCAACAGAACTCCAGCAGTGTAAGTTGTTTTACGTTATATATATGCAAATGGTGATGCGTATTAAACAGTAAAAATCTCGCATAGATAAACATTTAGTTTGTTGTTGGGTTTTTTTCCTAATAAAAAAAAGAGCTATTTTACAATGGAAAAAACTTGATTCCTGCTTTAAACTTGCTGTTTTACATATGAAAAAATAAAATTGTTCTGGATAAAAGTGTGGAAGCATAAGATACAATGTGTGCCTATTAATCTATGCAATTACCAAACATAAATATGCATATATATCACTGTATTTGACAGCCTGCATAGTAGGCACAAAAGTGCATGTTTATGAAATGTTTCAGGTTTTTTTTTTTTTTTTTTTTTTTTCAATTCTAAGCAAAATAGCATTTTAACAAAACTAATATTTCTGTGTCTTCCTCCCACAAGACAGCATAAGTTGTGTCAAATGATCGCCCTACATTTAGCCACTCCATCTAGTGACAAGTAATATTAATGGGCAATTTTTGTTTCCAGAGTTGTACCACCTGACTATCATACACCGTGTAACTGGCCATAATATGAGGACCCAGTCAACATTTTTTTTATTCTTTCTGAATAAGCAAAACCGTTGATAGTTTCTATTCATTGAGTTTCTATTCATCTGAAAATACAAAAATAACTCAAGAGATACAAAAAATAATGGAAAGCTATTCAAGTTTAAACAGAATTTAATTATTTTAATCTAAGTAAAGCCTGTGAGTGTTTTTAAATCAGTTTTCTATATATTTTTTTTAAACTGGTAGTTATTTTTCAGTCTGCTGTAATTTGTGTTATCAGTTTTGTCATAATTTTTAAACATGTATGAATATACCAGACCTGAAATCATTGCCAATGATTGACTGTCTTATATAATTAAGAATCCAGAACTGATAAACAAGTAATGAACATCTGATGTATCTGCATTATAGATTCATCTAGCTCTGTTGGGTAGTTATTGTCTCATACCTGCATGCAAGCATAGAGTGTAGATGTGTGCAAACCATAGGGATCAATTTGGTGGCATATTGAATTGATTTTGAACAGATATTAGGACCACTTGCATTAATTATTGTGTCACCACTTTACTTTATGATCAGGTGCTACTCAGTTAACTATTTTTTTCTTTTAGGTTATTTTCTAAAATTGAAGTGTAATATCCTGTTATTAATGTGTGTAATATCCTGTTACAGTTATCTGTTCTATCAAGAAAAGTATCAGTTATCACTTTTTTTAGTGTTATAAGTGCTTTGTCTGTTATCTACAGTGACATTTGTTGCAGTGCAATGCTTTGCCATTATTAAAAAAAAAGTGTGAAGTTCTGTGGCATATACATATCTCTTCTTCTTTTTCTAATATCCTTTTTATTCCCTTCCATGCTTCCATTTTATGCCTTGGTAAGTTTTATTAATTTTTTAATCATAAAATTATCCATGTTTCAAATTTTATAACTATTGAGAGGAGTGTAAAAACTCAGTTCCATATGATTAAAAAGAGTTTGTCCCTTTTTTTTATTTTCAGTTTTCTTTTAAAAGAATCTTCTGTGTTCTTTTTCTGTATGTGGGTCTGCCCTCCCTTTTGATTCTGTCACAGAAGTTGCAGTTTTGGTGTGTCTGGAACATAAAGTATCCCATGGGCTAGCAACCCTTACACTGTAAAAGCTTAGTCTTGCATTTTTAGTTGTTCATCTAGGTGACTGTCAGGCTTGTTCTGACTGCTTTCCAGTTTTCTTAAGTACTTCATAACATTGACAGTCAACTGTTGCTGAACTGCTGCAAAGAACTAAATAATACAAAAGAGGAATTTAGACATAATATGTATTATTCAATTTCTGAAAAGAAACTGATAGTTAGCTAATGAAACTGAATGTAATTCTTACAAGTCTTGCTGACTCATTCCAGTGAAAGTCAAAAAAGCCAAAACCATCCTGCTTGTGTACTTTCATGCTTCTTTTCTTCTTTTTACTAAGTCAGGTGCACATTCAGTTTGATTTTGGCAGTGTTCCATGTTTAAGACTAATTCAGAAAATCGCCCTCTTTCTCTCTTTCTCTCCAGTTCTGTTTTTCAGGTTACTCTCTAGGCCTGAGGTTCTTCTCAATCCTCTGATTTCACTTCAAGAAGCTTGTTGACCCTGAATGCCTTTATGGATTCAAAGTATTGAGAAAGGCCTCAGCCAGAAATATCTGCAGAAGAAAAGGAAAAAATTTGCAGGCAAATGATTAAATAAATATAATACCTGATCTCTAAGTAAGGTTAAAAAATTAGGATTTTTCTAGTAATGTTTGGAATTGTTATTTCTTGACTTACTGAAGTAATAAAAACAGAAAAGAATATTTAAGAATTTTTTTTTGTTCTAGAATTAAAAAAAAAAGCATTTAAACATCTGAGATCCCTTACTAAAATCTTATCAACCAAGTGATCCCTGTGTTTTGTTTCATACAATAACAGTGATAATTTCTCAGTTGAATTTTTTTTTCCAGATGCTTATACTGTAATTAGTCATAAAATTTAATCATTTCTAACTTATAATACTCTGAAAAATGTGACTGCATTAAGCCAATAGATATAAACATTTAGTTAAAAATATTCTTGGTCTTCTGTGGATGGTAAACACAGCCCAAATAACAGGATGGGATCCTTTCTAATATACCTCTCTAGTAAAATGGAATTTTAATTGTGGCTCACTCATTCAAAAGGAGAGTTTTTTTTTTTTTAAGTTTGTGTAGTGAGATTAGTGAGATGTTTTACTCTATAGGAAGCATTTGTGTTATTTTGATTAGTGATACATTATATTGGCTGAATGCATACCTGTTACAAAAGGTTGTTTTCCATTTGTAACGCAGTTGTAAAGACACTTGCAGTGCCATACTTTCTCTTTGTGTTGAGTCAGGGATATTAATAACTGTGTCGTTTTTACCACCTTTTTAAAAGTTTAATATGAATAATTCAGCCAAAATTTTTTTTTAAAAAGTGTATGATGCTGAAATTTATTATTACTTTGTTCACTCCTTACAGCTATTGTCAAAACCCAACGTATTTTGGTTTTGCCGTAAATGTGGAGCAGTGTTGACTGATATTCCCTTAATAAGACCAACAATGCTGAGCCATCTCTTTTCACTTCATTTATATGATAATGTAGCCAAGAATTCTTATGGAACTGTTGAGGAATTTTTGATTTTCTTGTTTTACAGGAAGTTCTTGATTTGCAGCCTCTAAGCTCCTGTTATGTTTTTTTGGAATTTAAATTTAGTTGATATTATCAAAGTAATATTCCTGTGTGCGTGTTTTGTACAGTGAAACCTTGATCTTACGTCCCCGCATTTTACGTTTCGAGCGGCGTTTTTCTGAAGTCCCGATAATTCTCCGACATTTTCCCCATGTTACATGTTTTTCCAATCACACAATTTCCCACATTGAACGTTGTTTAAAAAATTTTGTGCCAAATCTGATTTTCCTTTAATTTTGTATCTTTCTCGGTTTCCTTACATGTAAGATTGCTTTAAACCGGTTCTTCCCCCTCCTGCCACATTCCTCAGTAGAATCTGACAACCAAGTTGCCTTAAACCGGTTGTTCCTCCCTAGAATTTGTTGAAAGCACATGACAACCAGTTGCGGCAATGCTGCATTCCTCAGACTGTGTCTTATCTTAGCAGCTTTGCTGGAGCGCCTCATCTCTGTGTTGGACGGGCCTGCATCTCAGCTTGGCAAGAACAGTGCGAGGTTCTGAGAGAAATTCAATCAGTTTGCTGTCTGTTTAAATACAATCACTTTTTAGACATGAGAGTGAAGATGGCGATAAGAAGCGCAAATGTCTTTCCTTCGAAGCTGAAAGAGCCTCCATTATACAAAAAGATAGCGAATTTCATGGAATTAAAGTTGGATTAGCCAAGTCTCTTCACTTACCAATTTCAACCCTGAAAACAATTTTAAAACCAAAAGAGTCTATCAATTTACTTTGGAAAGTTTAGGTCATTATGTTAATAAGAGAAGGACTTTGGAAGATTCGCCTTACGGTGAACTGGAAACAGTTTTAAAGACATGGTTCAGGAAAGCTTGAGCCACAAATGTACCTCTAAATGGATCAGTATTGAAGGAAAAGACCTTAAAAATTGCTGCTCGGCTTCAAATAAATGGATGAATAGATCAACTAAAGAAATGCCACAATCTTACTTACCGACCACTTTGTGGTGAATCTGCAAATGTTGATCCAATTACAGTTGAGGAATGGAAGAAGTCCTTACCTGATTTAGTTGCAAATTATGCTCTGAAGGATCTTTTCAACACCGGTGAGACTGGCCTTTTTTTTTTTTTTTTTTTTTTTTTTTTAATCTTCTGCCTGATAAAACATATGTTGTGAAGGGAGTATCATGCCACGGTGGAAAAATGGGAAAATGCGATTGACTGTCTTTTTATGCTGCAATGAGGACGAGCGTGAAAAATTAACCCTGGATGATCGGCAAAAGAAACCACATTGTTTCCAAAATGTGAAGTTTCGCTACGAGCTATGAAGCAAAACAAAGAGCCTGGATGACGCAAACTACATTTTGAGATTTTTTGCACAATCTAGATAAGAAAATGAGACTGCAAAATCGGAACACTATCTTATTTATTGATCAGTGTTCGGCTCATATTGATTTGAAACTTTGAAATGTGCGCATATAATTTTTCCCTTCGAACTCCACAAATAAACTTCGGCCATGCGATTTGGGGATTATCCGCTTCTTCAAAGGGTTTTACCGGAAACAGTTGGTGAAAAACAGCACTAGTGAAGTTGATTCCGGAAACCTTGATGATGTGAGGAAGCAGAAAATCAACGTATTGAAAGCGAAACATTTCGTATCTTCTTCACGGAATAGCATCACAAGCACTTGCATTTCTCATTCTTTTGTGGAGGGCAGATTTCCAACATCATATGAAGTTCCCATGAAAGCAGAGGATGAATCAAATGGACTTTACGTTCTGATTGAGCCAGAGGATGATTACATCGTTGAACTTGCAATCGATTTTGAAGAGTATGCTGCATGTGATGAAAATGTGCTGACTTCAGTGGTTCAAACAATCTCCGACGTAATGGATTGTTCATCAGAAGAAGATAATGACGCCGACAATGTAACCGAAATTTTGGAGCGTATGCCTTCTTTCAAAATGACATTAAATGGGTTAAAATTTGTGAAAAACTTTTTTCTTGGTCATGATTCTCAAGAAAAACACTTGCAAAGCCTTTCAATTATTCAGAAAGCTTAGCTTGAGCTAAAAATAGAAAGCAAAAGGAAATTACTGATTTTTTTCCAAACCAACATCCCATAATATAAGTATGTACGTAGGTATACTGCATTTTTAGTTCTAATGTAAATGTGTCTAAAATACATACTATGTACTAGTATAGATAGTACTGTACATGTGTATGTCTGTAAAGTTCATTTTAACTGTTTTATGTTTTCCTGCATCGTACTACTTTGTGTGCTGGTTCCCTGAAAAGTGTAAAATTGGGGTTTCACTGTATGTTTGTGTGTGGCTGTATTTTTAGTGAACCAGCAAAAATAAAAGCCATGGCTTGCAAAGAAATGTCTGTTTCTGTATGGTACACTGATGTCCACTAATTTGATTAAGTTTAATTTGTGAAATAGCCACTATTGCTTTTTCTGTAGTAAGGTTATTGCATTAAATATAGCAATGAAATCAGAAAATGTAACTTCACATGCTCTCAAAGACTTAATGCAGTAATCTATTTAAGAAAGCAGTAAGAATTGTTTCAAGAAGTAAACTTTCTTCAACCAACAAATAGTGGCCAAACTACTCTGGGTGATCACTGAATTATGACCACCCCTATCAAAGTGGATGTCGCTTGTTGACCACATGATTTCAGGGAGGGTACGATTAGTCTACCAACGTAGCATATGTAAGGTGTGAGTAGAGCAGTTTGTAGTAAAACACGGAGCATGATTCATAAATGGAAGGATTTAATGTCGGACTTTGAGAAAAGACAGATTAATGAAAGGATTCAATGTCGGACTTTGAGAAAGGACAGATTGTGGGAGCTCAGAGAGTGGAGGCCTCGATTTTCCCAAACAACTGAACTGGTGAGTTGTTCAAGAGCCGCCATAATAAAATGTGCATCTGGGCTGGCATGAAGATGGTGAAACAATGACCTGGAGACAAAACTGCATAGGAAAGCGAACAGTTGATGTGAGTGGTGAGCGCCGGGTCTGACAACTCATACAGACCAACAGACTTCAACAATTGACTACCCAATATGACAGAGGTCAACCCGGAACAGCATCTGTCATGACCATGCAGCACACACTTGTACATAGGGCTCTAACAGCAAACAACCCCTACGACATCCTCTCCTAATCACAGTTCATCGGTACAGAAATCATGAGAGTTGGACGTCGAATGAACAGAGCTAATTCTTACAATTTTAAGCTCTGTTTAAGAAGTTATTTGGTAGCAATTATTGATTTATGTCGGAATGTGAAGCTTTTAATGCTGGCTTTAAATGTGCAAAACAGAAGTATATCATAAATATTGCCAAATATTTATATAACTAATAACCATGGGTCCAATGTTGTGCAAGAATGGTTTGAGGAACACAGTTCAGAATTCCAGCATGTCAACTGGCCTCCGAACTCTCCCAATATTAATCCCATAGAGAACTTGTGAGACACTATGGAATTGCATATCAGGCATGTGGATACACCAATCACCTCCATGCATGCACTGAAGACCTCTCATTACACACAGCTTGATTGACCATACCTCCCAAGTGCTTCCGGCTTCTTATTGAATCAGTGCCACCTCGGATAGCTGCTGTACTGAGGGCGAAAGGAAGACCTATGAAGTATTAGTTTGGTGATCATAATTCAGTGATCACTCAGTGCATAAAGAAACCGAATAAAGACATTCCTGTAACACCTGTTGCACATAAGTGCTAATGGATGCTTGTAAAAGCAGATGTGCACAACCACACACATCACAGTTCCTCACAATTGATTTTATTTTTGCAGGTTTTATGCCTCCACATACATCCACAATCACTAAATCATGGCTAGAGGAATATTCCAGGGATTATTGACATGTTTTTACTGTATTCCATATATTTAAAACTTCATTCAGTAAACTTGAAATTTTATTTTGATTTATTTTATTCCTACACGAGTGCTGTTTGCAGCCTAGCACCTTTGTTTCATGTTGTAGAAAAACGAAAATGATAATTTGAGGTTTTAAATGGAAATCATATTTGAAAATTTTATTGAAGTTCATAAAATAAAAATTAGCCAAGTGCGTATGCTAATGTTAGACGTTATTTGACAAGGTTTCAAATTTTAGAGTTGGCTGTTTAAAAGATGTGTGGTGTTTCCCTCCCTTTCTCCCACCCTCTCAGTGTGGCTTCAGTTTTAACTTATGTGTAATTTAATTATATATAATGTTTCATCCTGTGTGTTTTACAAAAAAAAAATTATTTACATTTTAGGAACTGGTGATTTCCCCAATATACATGACACAGAAATTGGAGATGATGATGTTTTCATGGTAAGTGTAATTTCAAATATCCAATCATTTTAACCAGTGGTGGCTCATGGCTAACATAGTGGGGGGTTCACTACATTTCTATACTCACCTACGTATATGAGAGTCTGTGTAGCGTTGTGTATGTGTCGTGGCTCGTGTAGACTAGTTTGTTGACAATAAAATAAGAAATTGATTCACGCTCTGAATATGCAAATGAAAATTTACTGGTATAGTTAACCTTAATTGAAAATACGAAGTAGTTTCAGTACTATAGTGAGTTGTTAAAAAAAATAATACAGCAATACAAAATGAATATTTGCTAGGATAAACAGTATATATTTTCGCCCACCTAGAATCAATATTGCATACTATTCCCACCAGCTACAGAAGCACTTCCATGCCCAGTAGATGCTAATGCAACCATTACTTCTGCTGTTGTTGTGGCTGTGTGCTTGTATAAGAAATACATCCGTCATTCTTTTTTCGCCGCAAATCTGTCTATTACGTATTCATTAAAATTCTCAAGCTGGTTGATGAAAATTTTTTCGATGGACAGTATTGCTAGTGCCTCAGTCTGTCTTCCTTCGTTGTACTCCTCGGAAATGTTTTAATCCTTTTTAAACAAGAAAAACATCTTTCTGCATCTGACGTTGTCATCAGAATTGTAATTATTATTTTCAGGAGTTTTACGACCTCTCCGAAGCACTCTTTTAAGTTATTCTCTAGCAAAAATCCCAACAGGTCAGTTGCTTTCTTTACATTCTGAAAATCATCTCTTCCGTAGATGGTCTGCAGTTCTGTTTTCAACTTGTTCTTTTTAAGGAATGGATGACTCCACTACACATTCCAAAATTTGCTCCAGGAATCCCTTTCTGAAACTGGTGAAACTATGATGATCAAATAAATTTGAAGCTGACAAATGTCCAGAAAACTCGAATCTTTCTTCAGCTTCATTCATAATTAAGTCACAGACTTCTTTTGCAGAAGCATTTCATAAACTTTTCGTTTCTTCAGATCTTCTATTCACACTAACTTCTTCCACAGTAATGTTGTCAACGTCCTCTCTGATCTTAACAATTTCATTAACAAAGGCCAATATTGCAGTTTTTACTGATAGGGGGTTTATGGCTTGTTTCTGTAAAGTGTTGTACATGATATCAACATGAGCAATTACTCTGTAGAAAAATTGAATCCAGAAGTTGAATGCAGGATGCAGCATTTTCAGTTGGAGTCCTTGAGTTTGATTTATCGTTGTTTGTTTACTAGTTTCTAGAATTTTCAGAAAACACTCAAGTAAAGCGTCTTTATTTTCGTAAATTGTTACGATTGTCCTTGAACGGAAATTCCATCTTGTATTAGAACCTGACGGTAGTCTTCTTCCAACTATTTCAATAAGAACTTGGGTCCTCTGAGATGAATAGGTGAAAAAGTTAGGGATCTCAGAAACATTAGCAAAGAAGACTAACTTCTTTATTTTGACTTACTGCTGGAGCCATTATTAAGTTAAGTTGGTGAGCATAACAGTGAACAAAGAATGCATACGGATAAACGTCCCTTAGGATAGATTGTACTCCCGAATGTCGACCACTCATAACTCTGGTTCTGCCGTAGCTTTGAAATTACTTTTTCTCTTTGCTTCCCAACAACTTCCTGTGGAACATTCTTAATGCAAGTAGCCACAGCGGAGGCATCATGATTGCGAGCATTTAAGAAAGTCCAAAATCTCAACCGGTTTTCTGTTAGGTGGCACATATCTTAGGACAACTACTAATTGAAACTTAGAGAAAACATCAGTGGTCTCATCAGCAATAACAAACAAAATCAGCAGCATGTATTTCCTCTGAAAACTTTCTCCTACATTCACACAACATGCAAATCTAACAAATCGTTCTGTATATCTTTGGATGTACCCTTAAAAACAGTGGCCGTACTAAAATGCTCCTTCAGGACATTGTCAAGAACTCGTGCAAAGTCAATTAAACCCCTGAATATACCTGCATTGCTCGATTCAGTTGACTCATCGTGTCCTCTAAGAGCTAACTCGAACTCTCCACATAATTTAATGCAGTCAATAACCTTAGAGAGAACATAGCGTTTTTTCCTTACTTGATCATTATGACGTTCTATATTTCTCCTGAAAGCCTCGCTAAGTTGCTGTCTAATTTCTGTTTTGCCCGGTACTAAGAGATCAAGACAAGTATTCATGTGAGCACCGGATACCTCATGTCTCTTTATTTTTTGGGATAAATGTCCTAAATGTGACACACCTGTTTTTGTCCAGGTGGTGTCTCTCCCTTTAGCAAACACGGAAAGTAATAAAATCTATTATGATCACAACCACAAATCCAATTGTTTCTATTGTACAGCACTGTATTAAACGAACATCTATATTCTTTCCCTCTCGCACTTTGCTTCTGCATAATATTTAAAGCAGGGACTGACCTACCTAATTCTTTAATCCTGCATTTCTCTTCGAGTGGCAGTGTAGAGAAGTCTGTTTCCAAAAGAAACTTCACGCTGTTCATTTTAGAGCATAACACACAAACACAGTTAAACTCACACTCGCCTCACACACAATACCCACGGAGCAACATACAAATAATTAACTGATTTACACCCACTGAAATCTAAATAAACAGTTAAATGATGCCACTTCTAAACTTACATTTTTACAATTCCTGACGAATTGTAAGTCTTCCACTTCCCTGAACTGTAAATCACACCCAAAAATCTATGGCTCTTCTGTTAACCACTGCCGCATGAATTCTAACAGATGAATCACTGCCAACCTTGACCATGTTCGAAAGGCGACGTCACAGAATCACCTGACTTCCTCCATGAGCAATGGCTTCTCATTGCCAAACCAAGTGTGCTCATCAGCTGGATACGTCCCTCTTATCGCTGCAAGGTCATGCAGCGACTTCTCACAATGCTAAAGCTATCCTCCGCTCCCAATGTGACAGCCTCAAGCCCATGGCATTTGGAAGGCTAGTTGGGTTCATTTCTGCATTTGAACCCGGCTGAGATTCCGATGTAAAAAGTGTTGGAAAGAGTGCAATGTGTCCATTCAAGTTTCACACAGAACAATATAGATGGTGTTGCTGCATTAAGCGAACCTATTTGGAAATAAAAAGAAAACTCTCATTCTCACTCCAACGTAAGAAGTAGTGATGTGCTGACCTTTGACCTAAGAAAAGCTATTCCCTTGAGAACCGAAACAAAAAGATGGTTATTTGTGAACTTACTGTGTTTGTGATGTTGTTCCAAAAACCAATATAAAATTGGATAGCTTGTGTTTTCAATCTACAGTGTTTTAGTGTTCAGTGTGGTGTGTTGTGAATAAAGGATTATCTATTTAAAGGTGGTAAGTACTCTTTATGCTTTCAACCATTCATTCTGTTAATTCAAGAATTATCTTTCGTTTGTTAAATCAGTCATTTGAGATCAATGCATGAACCTACTTAGAATTTCTAACAAATATGATTATGAGACTAAGTATCTCATATGTGCGGCTATCAATAGACGGAAAGAACAGATGATTTTTTCTGATTATAGTGAACGTACTACCACGAAAAAGAAAAAGGTACGCAGTTAGCAAATGCAAAGTAACTAAATTGTTAAGCTACTGAAGTAGAGTAAACTGAGTAATGGCGTCGTTCATTGACAATAATGTAAGCATTGCAAAGCTGGATAATTATAATTATCAGACATGGAAATTCAAAATGCAAATGCTACTTATTAAAGATAACTTGTGGAAGATAGTTACAGAACCGATTCCCACTGAAAGAAGTGAGGCGTGGATCAATCAAGATTCACAGGCACGAGCCACAATAACACTCGATATCAATGATGATCAAATTGTTCGTGTGTTAGATAAACAAACAAGTAACGAGACGTGGAACGCTTTAAAGGCAGTATATGAAAGAGGAAGTTTAAGTAATAAACTGCACTTGCTTAGAAAACTGTGTTGTTTGCGTTATCATGATGATGGCACTACAATGCAAGAACACATAAATACAATGACTGAAATAGTTCAGAAATTGTGCACACAAGGAGAGAAAATGCCAGACACCCACTTAGGTGCAATTTTACTTAATAGTTTGCCAAATTCTTATGAGAATTTAATTGTTGCACTTGAAGCTAGAGATCAAGATGATCTAAATTTTGAATTCATAAAATGTAAATCTTCGTGAAAAATTGGAAGAAGACGTTTATATGGTTCAACCAGAAGGATTTGAATCTGGTAAAGAAAAAGTGTGTAAACTGAAAAAGAGGATCTATGGTTTAAAACAAAGTGCAAGAAATTGGAATAAAACGATAAAATTTTTATGCAACATAGGTTTTATTCAGAGTACAGCAGATACATGCTTACTATCATTGAAGAATAAGGATAAACAAACTTTTTGGCTGCTATTATTAACTATATGTCAACAAAATAGTTTCCATATCATCTACTGTTTCGCACGTTACTAGAAATTCGAGCACGGGAAAAAACGTCCATATAATAAGAAAATTTTTATTTCAACTTGTCACTAATATTCCTTTTTTTCTTTTTGATGTTCTTTATAATAGTTTAGAATTTTATTATGAAGATTACAAATTTATATGAAAAAATGTTTTAATATGTGCAGTCAAATGCATCATAAGTTGTCAAAGTCCTCCAATACGTAGAGACAATATGTATTAAAAGATTAATATTATTCCAGTTTTTTAAGTCATGATTTACGAAATTAATACAATAGAAAAGAACTTTCGAACCTTTTGATTATGATGCGTTGAATCAGTAATAAGCCATCTTGTTATCGAAGAAGGCATGATTTTCCTTTCCTGTGGTATTAGCTTCCAAGTTGAACTTCGATCTTATAATTTCTTATTATAGATGATGGTTGCATGTTTTATTTTCCGTGGCTCGATATCCCAAACTAGTTTCAATTCCTTCTTTTTGGAATCATCTTCAGTGGGTATTATGATCTTCTCATACATGTTGTGTTTCGGCCACTTACATCGATTCTACTGGCAGCGTCCGACTTTTCACGGCAGTTGTACTCTTGCGCATGCTATTTTTGGTATTAATGCACGTTCTTAGTCGTGTTTTGATATAACCGGATGACATGAATTCAGACTCCAAATTAATTGGTGTTGCCATTCGTTTGTTGAAAATAATTAATAAGGTCTTTTATTATATTTTTTATCGTTAATTTCTTTTTCGATAAAATATTTCCAAGCGTACGGTAGATTCATTGGATCATTATTATTACAATTTATTTCTTTAGTTTTTTCAATCATTATCGCTTCTGAGGTTAATATTTGATTTTTAGTTTTATGTGAGGTTATTAATTTTGCATCATACCAAACAGGATAAGCTTCATTTTCAATACAATGATTTATTAATGATGTTTTGTTTTCTTTTTTATTCCAGTTCGATATATGTTCTTTTAATCTGGTCTTAAATCTTCTTTTTGTACTTCCTATGTATACTTTATTTCTTTCATTTCTTTCTATTTCTGTATAATATTTTGTTGGTATAGAATATACTCCGGCTTTATCAAGCATTGATCTTCTTTCATTTCCATTAGTTAATATAGTTTCGTTATCTATGACGGTTTCTGCCAATATCATTTTTTCTTTAATGCATTCCTTCTTTAAGATATCTGTTATTGGAGGAATGTAGGAATTTTACCAGCAAATTTTATTTCATTTTTTTGTTTATTTTTATTTTCATTTAAAGATTTCTTTATATTTTCAAGTATATCATCTATGATCTTTTTCTTGTATCCAAATTTCATAGCAGTTCTTTTTATCCAGTTAATCTCAATCTTTTCTTTGTGTTTATTACAGGAATGGGTTAATGCTCTTCTTATGTAAAATTGAAGTGCTGCTCTTTTATATTTCCAAGGATGATTTGAATCAATCGGAATTATCGTTGGAGTATAAGTTGGTTTTCGATATACTTCGTATTCAATCATATTATTTCGCCTGAATAAAGAAATGTCTAAATAGTTTAGTTGTCTCTTAACTTCTTTTTCCATAGTAACTTGTATTGTAGGATAAAAACTATTGTATTTGTTTACAAATGTTTCAAGTTCTTTTTCAGATTGCTTCCAGAAGATAAGGATATCGTCAACGTATCTTACGTATAGTATTAGTTGTTTTTGATTGAATGCATCCAAAAGTTTATTTTCTATGTCTTGTAATATTATTTCAGCAAGAAGTCCTGAAATTGGTGATCCCATTGGTGCACCTTGTTTTTGTCGGTATATTTTTTATTATATGTGAAGTAGTTATTATCAGCTACTAGTTTCAATGCCTGGATAATACTAATTCTTTGTGCTTCAGGTATTTTTTCATCTTTTAACTTCTGATTTAACAATTGAATTGCTTCATAAACAGGTGTATTTGGATATAGGGAAACAATATCTAGACTGATCATCAGAAAATCGGTTGTTTTTAGTTCTTTAACTTTTTTAATCACTTCAATGGAGTTGTTAATTGTATAAATATGTTGAAAGTAATACTGTTTTAAATGTTTAAATAGTTCTTTTTCAAGGAGAATTGTTGGAGACGTTGTTTTATTTACTATTGGTCTTAATGGTTCTTCTTTTTTATGCGTTTTGATTTTGCTGAATATGCTTGGAATAGACGCTCCAACGGGCGGAATGGCTTTGTTTTTAATATTATCAGGTAAATGTCCATGGTTTTTTATATAAGCCATTTTTCTTAGAATTGTATCTGTTGGGTCAAGTGTAGTTTCTTCGATATCCAATTTTTCTATAGCCGTTTTCATTTTTATATCATAATCATCTTTGTCTAATATAATAATTTGTTTGGCTTTATCAGCGCTTACGCATTTAATTGCTGGGTTGTTCTTGAGGTTCATTAGCTCTTGTCTCTCATATTTTATAGCTGGTATTTGTTCTTCTTTTTCTTTGTTATTGATTGCTCTTAATATTTTAAATCTTGTAGGGTTTTGTCTTTTATTTGGTAGTTTCTTGATGACGTCTTCTATATATGGGATTATTATCTCGGCTTTCGGAATTTCTTGTTTATATGCATATCTCGTTCCTCTATTGAGTGCTTTAACTTGTAGATATGTCAATTCATTATTAGATTTGTTAATGAACAGTGGTTTGTCTTCTAATGTTGGTAGTTTTTCTTTTCCTTCTTTGTTATTATACTTTTCTCTTATGAGGTTTTCAATTTTATGAAAGTGTCTCCTTCTGTCTTTAAATTGTTGTCTTTCTATAATAGCAAATATTTTAATTAATGCTATTTTTATTTCTTCTTTATCTTTCTCTTGCATGCATTGATTATATAATCTGTAGTTTTTCTTACTCAATCTATCAATGTCTTTTCGTTTTTCTCTAATAGAGGCTCTTAATCTTTTAATTTCACAAG
The DNA here is from genome assembly GCA_039090855.1 of Macrothele yani. Lineage (NCBI taxonomy): Eukaryota > Metazoa > Arthropoda > Arachnida > Araneae > Macrothelidae > Macrothele > Macrothele yani. The sequence goes on along the minus strand of CM077001.1, from coordinate 152,718,081 downwards.
TTTGTAAAATGGTTTTATCTTTATAATTCATTGGTTTATTTCTAATTTGTAAAAATTTAGGTGTAATTCCATTGGTTTTACAAGTTGTCAAAAAGTTTAAATGTTCGACTTCTTTGCTCAACTGGATTCTATTCTTTTTAAAGTTCGTGATATTCATGAACTTTAAAAAGAATAGAATATTTTTTGACTTCTTGCTGAAATAATATTACAAGACATAGAAAATAACTTTTGGATTCATTCAATCAAAAACAACTAATACTATACGTAAGATACGTTGACGATATCCTTATCTTCTGGAAGCAATCTGAAAAAGAACTTGAAACATTTGTAAACAAATACAATAGTTTTTATCCTACAATACAAGTTACTATGGAAAAAGAAGTTAAGAGACAACTAAACTATTTAGACATTTCTTTATTCAGGCGAAATAATATGATTGAATACGAAGTATATCGAAAACCAACTTATACTCCAACGATAATTCCGATTGATTCAAATCATCCTTGGAAATATAAAAGAGCAGCACTTCAATTTTACATAAGAAGAGCATTAACCCATTCCTGTAATAAACACAAAGAAAAGATTGAGATTAACTGGATAAAAAGAACTGCTATGAAATTTGGATACAAGAAAAAGATCATAGATGATATACTTGAAAATATAAAGAAATCTTTAAATGAAAATAAAAATAAACAAAAAAATGAAATAAAATTTGCTGGTAAAATTCCCTACATTCCTCCAATAACAGATATCTTAAAGAAGGAATGCATTAAAGAAAAAATGATATTGGCAGAAACCGTCATAGATAACGAAACTATATTAACTAATGGAAATGAAAGAAGATCAATGCTTGATAAAGCCGGAGTATATTCTATACCAACAAAATATTATACAGAAATAGAAAGAAATGAAAGAAATAAAGTATACATAGGAAGTACAAAAAGAAGATTTAAGACCAGATTAAAAGAACATATATCGAACTGGAATAAAAAAGAAAACAAAACATCATTAATAAATCATTGTATTGAAAATGAAGCTTATCCTGTTTGGTATGATGCAAAATTAATAACCTCACATAAAACTAAAAATCAAATATTAACCTCAGAAGCGATAATGATTGAAAAAACTAAAGAAATAAATTGTAATAATAATGATCCAATGAATCTACCGTACGCTTGGAAATATTTTGTCGAAAAAGAAATTAACGATAAAAAATATAATAAAAGACCTTATTAATTATTTTCAACAAACGAATGGCAACACCAATTAATTTGGAGTCTGAATTCATGTCATCCGGTTATATCAAAACACGACTAAGAACGTGCATTAATACCAAAAATAGCATGCGCAAGAGTACAACTGCCGTGAAAAGTCGGACGCTGCCAGTAGAATCGATGTAAGTGGCCGAAACACAACATGTATGAGAAGATCATAATACCCACTGAAGATGATTCCAAAAAGAAGGAATTGAAACTAGTTTGGGATATCGAGCCACGGAAAATAAAACATGCAACCATCATCTATAATAAGAAATTATAAGATCGAAGTTCAACTTGGAAGCTAATACCACAGGAAAGGAAAATCATGCCTTCTTCGATAACAAGATGGCTTATTACTGATTCAACGCATCATAATCAAAAGGTTCGAAAGTTCTTTTCTATTGTATTAATTTCGTAAATCATGACTTAAAAACTGGAATAATATTAATCTTTTAATACATATTGTCTCTACGTATTGGAGGACTTTGACAACTTATGATGCATTTGACTGCACATATTAAAACATTTTTTCATATAAATTTGTAATTTTCATAATAAAATTCTAAACTATTATAAAGAACATCAAAAAGAAAAAAAGGAATATTAGTGACAAGTTGAAATAAAAATTTTCTTATTATATGGACGTTTTTTCCCGTGCTCGAATTTCTAGTAACGTGCGAAACAGTAGATGATATGGAAACTATTTTGTTGACATATAGTTAATAATTTCTGAAACCACGTAATGTTTTCGACAAATGTTGAATTAATATAATTTATGGAAACTGGAGATTTAAAAGGCTCATAATGTTGATTTTATTGGAGAGAATCTGAAATTCGCGGCTGAAATCATAATATATACGAACTAAACAATATGAATATCACGAACTTTAAAAAGAATAGAATCCAGTTGAGCAAAGAAGTCGAACATTTAAACTTTTTGACAACTTGTAAAAACAATGGAATTACACCTAAATTTTTACAAATTAGAAATAAACCAATGAATTATAAAGATAAAACCATTTTACAAACTTGTGAAATTAAAAGATTAAGAGCCTCTATTAGAGAAAAACGAAAAGACATTGATAGATTGAGTAAGAAAAACTACAGATTATATAATCAATGCATGCAAGAGAAAGATAAAGAAGAAATAAAAATAGCATTAATTAAAATATTTGCTATTATAGAAAGACAACAATTTAAAGACAGAAGGAGACACTTTCATAAAATTGAAAACCTCATAAGAGAAAAGTATAATAACAAAGAAGGAAAAGAAAAACTACCAACATTAGAAGACAAACCACTGTTCATTAACAAATCTAATAATGAATTGACATATCTACAAGTTAAAGCACTCAATAGAGGAACGAGATATGCATATAAACAAGAAATTCCGAAAGCCGAGATAATAATCCCATATATAGAAGACGTCATCAAGAAACTACCAAATAAAAGACAAAACCCTACAAGATTTAAAATATTAAGAGCAATCAATAACAAAGAAAAAGAAGAACAAATACCAGCTATAAAATATGAGAGACAAGAGCTAATGAACCTCAAGAACAACCCAGCAATTAAATGCGTAAGCGCTGATAAAGCCAAACAAATTATTATATTAGACAAAGATGATTATGATATAAAAATGAAAACGGCTATAGAAAAATTGGATATCGAAGAAACTACACTTGACCCAACAGATACAATTCTAAGAAAAATGGCTTATATAAAAAACCATGGACATTTACCTGATAATATTAAAAACAAAGCCATTCCGCCCGTTGGAGCGTCTATTCCAAGCATATTCAGCAAAATCAAAACGCATAAAAAAGAAGAACCATTAAGACCAATAGTAAATAAAACAACGTCTCCAACAATTCTCCTTGAAAAAGAACTATTTAAACATTTAAAACAGTATTACTTTCAACATATTTATACAATTAACAACTCCATTGAAGTGATTAAAAAAGTTAAAGAACTAAAAACAACCGATTTTCTGATGATCAGTCTAGATATTGTTTCCCTATATCCAAATACACCTGTTTATGCAGCAATTCAATTGTTAAATCAGAAGTTAAAAGATGAAAAAATACCTGAAGCACAAAGAATTAGTATTATCCAGGCATTGAAACTAGTAGCTGATAATAACTACTTCACATATAATAAAAAAATATACCGACAAAAACAAGGTGCACCAATGGGATCACCAATTTCGGGACTTCTTGCTGAAATAATATTACAAGACATAGAAAATAAACTTTTGGATTCATTCAATCAAAAACAACTAATACTATACGTAAGATACGTTGACGATATCCTTATCTTCTGGAAGCAATCTGAAAAAGAACTTGAAACATTTGTAAACAAATACAATAGTTTTTATCCTACAATACAAGTTACTATGGAAAAAGAAGTTAAGAGACAACTAAACTATTTAGACATTTCTTTATTCAGGCGAAATAATATGATTGAATACGAAGTATATCGAAAACCAACTTATACTCCAACGATAATTCCGATTGATTCAAATCATCCTTGGAAATATAAAAGAGCAGCACTTCAATTTTACATAAGAAGAGCATTAACCCATTCCTGTAATAAACACAAAGAAAAGATTGAGATTAACTGGATAAAAAGAACTGCTATGAAATTTGGATACAAGAAAAAGATCATAGATGATATACTTGAAAATATAAAGAAATCTTTAAATGAAAATAAAAATAAACAAAAAAATGAAATAAAATTTGCTGGTAAAATTCCCTACATTCCTCCAATAACAGATATCTTAAAGAAGGAATGCATTAAAGAAAAAATGATATTGGCAGAAACCGTCATAGATAACGAAACTATATTAACTAATGGAAATGAAAGAAGATCAATGCTTGATAAAGCCGGAGTATATTCTATACCAACAAAATATTATACAGAAATAGAAAGAAATGAAAGAAATAAAGTATACATAGGAAGTACAAAAAGAAGATTTAAGACCAGATTAAAGGAACATATATCGAACTGGAATAAAAAAGAAAACAAAACATCATTAATAAATCATTGTATTGAAAATGAAGCTTATCCTGTTTGGTATGATGCAAAATTAATAACCTCAGAAGCGATAATGATTGAAAAAACTAAAGAAATAAATTGTAATAATAATGATCCAATGAATCTACCGTACGCTTGGAAATATTTTATCGAAAAAGAAATTAACGATAAAAAATATAATAAAAGACCTTATTAATTATTTTCAACAAACGAATGGCAACACCAATTAATTTGGAGTCGGAATTCATGTCATCCGGTTATATCAAAACACGACTAAGAACGTGCATTAATACCAAAAATAGCATGCGCAAGAGTACAACTGCCGTGAAAAGTCGGACGCTGCCAGTAGAATCGATGTAAGTGGCCGAAACACAACATGTATGAGAAGATCATAATACCCACTGAAGATGATTCCAAAAAGAAGGAATTGAAACTAGTTTGGGATATCGAGCCACGGAAAATAAAACATGCAACCATCATCTATAATAAGAAATTATAAGATCGAAGTTCAACTTGGAAGCTAATACCACAGGAAAGGAAAATCATGCCTTCTTCGATAACAAGATGGCTTATTACTGATTCAACGCATCATAATCAAAAGGTTCGAAAGTTCTTTTCTATTGTATTAATTTCGTAAATCATGACTTAAAAAACTGGAATAATATTAATCTTTTAATACATATTGTCTCTACGTATTGGAGGACTTTGACAACTTATGATGCATTTGACTGCACATATTAAAACATTTTTTCATATAAATTTGTAATCTTCATAATAAAATTCTAAACTATTATAAAGAACATCAAAAAGAAAAAAAGGAATATTAGTGACAAGTTGAAATAAAAATTTTCTTATTATATGGACGTTTTTTCCCGTGCTCGAATTTCTAGTAACGTGCGAAACAGTAGATGATATGGAAACTATTTTGTTGACATATAGTTAATAATTTCTGAAACCACGTAATGTTTTCGACAAATGTTGAATTAATATAATTTTTGGCTGCTTATGTAGACGACATATTAATAGCATCAAACAGCCAAGAAGAAATTTAGGCCGAGTTACATATTATCTTGGTATACAAGTAGAAAGACAAGAAGACGGAAGTTTCCTTCTTAACCAAGGAAACAAGATCATGGGAATTATTCAGAATCATGATACTGAACCTAACAAAGAAAGTAAAACACCAATTAGCACTAACTATGGAAAAGTCATACAAGAATACATTAATGAAAATGGACGTTATAGAAAAATAGTGGGAGTGATAATGTGCCTCTCAACTGTGACAAAACCAGATATTTCCAATGCTATACGAATATCGATTAGAAAAGTGGAAAAACCTAACATAGAAGATCAGAAAGCATTTCGAAAAAATATATATATATGTATATCATCATCATCATCATTGTCAACCATTATCAATCCACTGCTGGACGAAGGTCTCCCCAAGTTTCCTCCACAACGGTCTCTCTTGTGCCAGTCTCCTCCATGTCACCCCTGCATGCTTTCGAATTTCATCCACCCATCTCCCATGTGGTCTTCTTCTGGGTCTTTTCCTGTCCCTTGGAATCCAATCTAAAATTTCGGCTGTCCATCGATGATCTGTCCTTCTGGCAGTATGTCCAGCCCATTGCCATTTCAGGGATTTAGCTCTGATCATGATGTCTTCCACTCTTGTCATTTTTCGGATCCACGAGTTCCTCTTCTTATCTCTCCTGGTTACACCAAGTATGCACCTCTCCATGCTTCTTTGAGTTGTCTGCAACCTTTGTATGTCTCTTTTAGTTAAGGTCCACGTCTCTGCACCATACGTAAGCACTGGAAGGATGCATTGATCAAACACTTTTCTTTTAAGACATAATGGCATATTGCTCTTGAAAATTATGCTGTTTCTTCCAAAAGCTCTCCAGGCAAGTTTTGTACGCCGATTAATTTCTTCATCAATGTGACCCTCACTTGATATCTGCTGTCCAAGATAAACGTACGTATCTGTTATCTCCAGCTTTTCTCCATCAATCGATAAATCTTCATTTCTTGTAAAAGCATTGAACATCACTTTTGTCTTCTGAAAGTTCATTTTTAATCCCACTTCTTTACTCTTGTCAGCAAGTTCCTGGATCATACTCTGCAGCTCTGATGGGCTCGTTGCAAAAATGACTACGTCATCAGCAAAACGAAGGTGGGTTAGATAATCTCCATTAATCTTTATCCCCTTGTTTTCCCAGCTCAGTGACTGAAAAACACCCTCCAATGTAGCATTAAAGAGCTTCGGAGATATGGTGTCACCTTGTCTCACTCCCTTTCCAATTTTTATGTGTGTTGTATTTTCAAACAGCCTAATCTTTGCACTTGCATTTTCATAGATGTTATTAATAATATTAATGTATGCATCTTCAATACCGCAGGTTTTCAGAGCCATTGTAACTGCTGATGGTTTCACCGAATCAAAGGCTTTTTCATAATCGATAAAAGCCATGCACAATGGAAGTTCATATTCCCTCGCTCTTTCAATTAGTTCCCTCAGCACATGGATATGATCTATTGTGCTGTAGCCACTCCTGAATCCAGCTTGTTCTCTCGGTTGAGCCATGTCCAGTGTTACCTTCAAGCGGTGTGAAAGAACTTTAGTGAAGATTTTATAAACTACTGATAGGAGGCTGATAGGTCTGTAGTTTCCGAGATCCTCAATGTCACCTTTCTTATGTAGCAGGATCATCGTAGCGGTGTTCCAATCATCAGGAATCTTTCCTTCATTAAGGCATCGAGTGAAAATTTGGGCGAGTACTGTTTCGATTTCTCCAATTGCTTCTTGTATGATGTCTACAGTAATTCCATCTTCTCCTGGAGCTTTTCCCCGCTTCATGTTCTTGATTGCATGTGAAACTTCTGCTGGAAGGACTGGAGGAACTCTGGTATTGGTATCTTTCATGATGTCTGGAGTGCATGTATCATCCCTTTCATATAATTTGGAGTAGAAATCTTTCACTCTTGTCAAAATTTCGCCTCTATTTCTTGTTACAGAACCATCTTTTTTCTCAGTGCCATAATCTGTTTTCTTCCCTTACTGAGATATCCCTTTGCTATCTTTAGGCTTTGGTTGTTTTAAATTGCTTTCCTCACTAGTTCACAGTTGAATTTTCTTACGTCTTCAGTGATACTTTTTCGTACTGTCTTGCATAGCTCTATATATTCCACTTTGGAAGTCACATCTTCTTTACTTGTCCTCATCTCTCTTCTTTTTTGCATCAACATTTTCGTTTTTCCTGATAATTTATTTACATGCAACTTGTTCTTAGACCCAGCTAATTTTGTTGCTGTTTCCATAAGAGCTTTGGTTACTTTTCTGTTAACTTCAGAGATGTCCACTTCTTCCGATGTTAGGCCTTCTAAAGCAGAGAACCTGTTCTTCAGTTCCAACTTGAAGGTATTATGGTGTTTTTTAAGGTTGGTTATGTCAATAGATTTTGTTTGTCTTATGAGCTTGCCACGTTCAAGTTTAGTGTTGAGGTGCATCTTACATCTCACCAATCTATGGTCACTACCTGTGTTGAACTTGTTTAGCACACTGCAGTCTTCTATGACAAATTTTTTGTTACACATAATAAAATCAATTTCACTTGTCGTCCCATTTGGATGTCTCCATGTCCATTTCCTGTGTGGCTTTTTCTTGAAAAAGGAGTTCAAGATGAAAAACCCTTCTGCCTCTGCAAACTCAACGAGAGTATTTCCACGCTGGTTTCTGTTGCCGTGACCGAATTTACCTACTGAAGTTTCATTCTGTTGCCGTTGCCCTATTTTTGCATTGAAATCTCCCATAATTATTTTCAAGTGCTGCTTACCTTTATTATTTAGATGACAAATTTCCTCATAAAATTCTTCAATTTCTTCTTCAGGATGACTTGTGGTGGGTGCATAAGTTTGAATAATCTGAGCCTGGTATCTTCTCGATAGTTGGATAACGAGTCGTGCAGCTCTGTCAGAGGAACTTTCAACTTCTACCACTTTATCCTTCAGTTTCTTGTTTATTATAAATCCAACACCACTAGTTCTGCCAGTATCTGTCCCACGATAGTAGAAGGGATGTCCACTTTTCAGTTCGATGAGATCTTCTCCTTTTCTCCTTACCTCACTTAGCCCCACGATGTCCCACTTGATCCTTTGTAGTTCCTCTTCCAATTCAAGAAGCCTTGAATCAGAAGATAGGGAGCGTCCATTGTACGTTGCCAAGGTCAGCATCAGATGGCAGCCTAGTCCGGTCCTCCGGGGATTCTTAGCACCCTCTGCCTTCATGTCGCACTGGCCGCTGCCTTGGCCAGGTACATTCCAGCTGCCGGAGACTGAGGGCCAAGATTTAAGTTGTGGAATCATTTTGGAGGGGTTTGGCCATAACTCACCACGCTGGCCAAGCGGGTTGGTGAGTGTGGGATAGAATTTCCTCTGATCCCGATGGTATAGTTATACCGCTATTGGCGGTCGTCAGAGCCCCTTTAGTGGGAACAGGATGCACCACGAGAAGGCGGGGTTGACATTTGTCAAGGAGAGGCTGTGATGTTACGCATCACCTGACCTTACATCCCATATATATATATATATATATATATATATATATATATATATATTAGGGACATTCCTAGGTCTTATAGTGCAGAACTGTTCTGGACAAGTGGGAGTTTGTTGGAAAGAGTGTGGTGTGTCCGTTCAAGTTCCACACAGAACAATATAGATGGCCTTGCTGTGTTAAGTGAACCTATTTGAAAATAAAAAGGAAAACTCTCATTCTCACTCCAACGTAAGAAGTAGTGATGTGCTGACCTTCAACCTAAGAAAAGCTGTTCTTGTGAAAACCGAAACAAAAAGATGAAGTTATGTGTGAACGTACTGCGTTTGTGATGTTCCAAAAATCAATATAAAATTGAATACCTTGTGTTTTCAATCTACAGTGTTTTAGTGTTCAGTGTGGTGTGTTGTGAATAAAGGATTATCTATTTAAAGGTGGTAAGTGCTCTTTATGCTTTCCATTTGTTCTGTGAATTCAAGAATTATCTTTCATTTGTTAAATCCGTCATTTGAGATCAATGTGTTAACCTACTTAGAATTTCTAACAGTACCTGCAGAGGCAGAAAATGAATTAAAACTGGGCATATCAGTGAGTCAGCTGAGACCGGGGATTAGGATAAACATAAAAATATGTCTGAAGTGATATTTCAAGTAATAATTTTGCTAAAATGAAATTCACTTAGGTGGTTCACTGAACCATTGAACGTTGAACCTATAGCATGCTCCGCCACTGATTTTAACCTTTCCTTCAACACCTCATTCGTAATTTTGGGGTTTTTGGTCTTTCATGCATTGCTTATGTTTCCAGTAATTTATTATTATTATAAAATAATTTAAAGCTTTCACCTCTTCCTGAGGTTTTTCTCTTCTTTCCGGGGCAGGTACGACATTCCAAGTCTGGGAAGGGATATTTCTTTTCTCTCAATTGTCCAGGAACTTCTTTACTATCCTACAAGGTTCAGGATAGCTGTCTTCTGTAGTTTCATGTAGGTGTTAGGTTGAAGGTCTAGTGTCTGTATAAAGCCTTGAATGGTCTTAGGTACAACTCCTGTGGCTGATATTACTATGGGGACTGTGGTGACGTTCTCCATATGCCACATTTCCTTGACTTCGTATCGTAGGTCGTTATACTTGGAGAGCTTCTCTCTGTGCATCTTCTGGATGTTGGGCACGGCTATGTCAGTGAGGTATGTTGACTCCTTGTCGACCAGGACAATGCCGGGCCGATTGTGGTGGTCTTATCTGTTCTGATTGATCTGTTCCAGTACATCTTGTGGGTGTTGTTCTCTAGAAGCATTGTTGGCTCATACTTGTAGTAAGAGACAGGCTCAGTTGTAATGACGTGGTACTTTCTTGTCAATTTCTGATAGAGGATCTTGGCGACTTGATTGTGCCTGCTTGTGTGCTGTGTGAGGACTCTGCACCATGCTGTGATATGTTGGATGGTCTCTGGCGCTTGATGGCATTGCCGACATGTGTCGCTTTCCACTGACGTGTCCTTCAGGATATGCTTCCAGTAGTTTCTGGTGTTTACAACTTGATCTTGTATAGCTATCGTGATTCCTTCGGTCTCAGGGAAGAGTGATCCGTTTGTTAGCCATGAATCGGAGGCAGTCTTATCCACATGGCCGGATTGCAGGTTGTTGTAGTGCCTTCCGTGTAGGACTTTCTTGCCCCAAGCTTATTCTTTTGGCTCCCTCGTTTTAATCTCAGTGTTCTGAGTAGAGAGGTCAAGGGCTGTGTACTTCTTGTCACTCTAGTTTATCGCTTGGTGAAGGGGCCCCCTTGCTCCGATGAAAGTAATTTCTGAGGCTGCTGATTTCTTTGTCTCTGTGTTCCAGGAGATCAATCATTCCCCGTCCTCCTTCTTCCCGTCCAATGGTCAGCCTTTCTACTGCTAACTTCAGGTGGTGCTGGCAGTTATATTATTATTATTCTGAAATTCTTTAAATACCATATTAAATTGAGACATAAGTTCATAACCATAAAGTAACAAGTATTAAAGCTTTAAAAACTTGTGTAAAACGTTTAATAAAAATTTTCAAATGACAACTCCGATCTTTTTCAACCTAGGAAAGAATGGACGACGTTAAGTGGTTGCCACGTCCATCATCATTGTCCTTTCTTTCCTAGGTTGAAAAAACTGAAGTTCTCTTGCCCTTGCAGCTTGCTTGAAGCTTCATTAATTTAAACTTTTTACGTAACTTAAGCATATTTTAAAAAATTTAATACTTGTCATGGTTACATGCTTAGCACTGAGTATCAAGTGAAACTGCACTATGTTTCCTTTCTTGGTATTCAGAAGTTAACGTGCATTAAAGACACTATGTATTCAACATTTTTAAGAAAAGGCATTTGTATTTATGACCTGCATATATTCAGCAATGCCCATTTTAAACTTCATTGTATGTTTTATCAGAGTATTGTTCAGCTGAAGAACTTCTCCTTTCATCATGAATTTAGTGTCTTGTATAAATTTGTGGCCTTCTGGTGACCATTGCTGCATAAAAATGCGCCTTCTTCCTTGCAACCTATTACCCTAAATTAGTGATGGGTGGCTTCTTATATCCTCAGAATTGCTTATAGTAATTGTTTAACCCTGGAAGGTGGGGAGGTGGATGACTAATATTAAGACCTGTTCTCAATGTTTAACTTCACTATGCAAAGCTTAATTATTAAGAACAGGCCTTGTTAGTCAAAAAGGCCAGAAATGTGTTCATGAAAATAAAGTCAATTTTTTTAGCTGAGCAATATTTCAATATAACATTATCTTTGAGTAAAGCCAAAGTGCTGTCTGAACATTGCATATATATTTTTTTTTTTTTTCCCCTTTACAAGTTTCTTTCACGGTGTGGACTCGTATACAGCAGTTAGCTATGAAGGCAAGGTACTTACAATCAAGAGATAACAGTGGTGTCTTGAAACTTCTGTTAACAATTACCATGAGCATTTGCTTTTCTTGTCAATTTGCATATGTCCTGTGCCAATCGTAACATTTCATTTTGGAAGAAAAAAAATATTTCTAGCAGTTTTGTCCTAATAAGCAGAAACTTCAGAATATGCATATTAAGTCAAAAAAGATACTTAGGAAATGACAACATTCACTGAAAGTAGTGAACATTTTCCAGCAAAATCAGACTAGTACTAGTTGTTACTGCACATACAAATTCGTAGTAAACTTCATACAGATGTGATAACTCTCCGTATTTAGGCAGGAGACTCCAGATTTTCAGCCATTCCTCGCGCCCCTGGATGAATGTCAAATTCTCCTGATTCACTGAGAATTAGCCGTTAGGATGGTCGAAATTCCATCAACCACCACCATGATTTCAAACTGCCTGTGAAATGTTTTTCTTTTTGCGTCAGTGCAAGGTGGCATTACAGCCATCAGTTTCATTCATACTTCTCCTCTCCTTTTATCTACAAAAAGAAAGGCACTCCAGTGTCACAGTGGTCTAAGTGCTGGCTTCTTAACAATCTTCTGAGATGGGTCGGAAAAAGTTTGCTTTAAAAATAATTCTCCCAGTCCAATTGTCATAAGACGCCTTCGGCAAAGAGCTCGCCCACTCTGGTCTAGAATGCCCGCGAGGGTCAGCAATTGATTGACAGATGGAAGCTGCCCCGCCTTCTCCTTGCAGTTCAGTCTTTCATCAACCTCAACAGAGCTGCTCGCATTCTAAGTGATAAACAGTTAAGTTGCGGCGAATTCACGTAGCGACAAAGGGGATAGTTACGGTTGGCAACCCTCGCCTTGTAACGAAAGGCGATGTTAGTATGATGCTTTTTGTCTTCTCCTTCACGCATAACCTAAAGAAGAAAAGAAACACAATTGGCTGCTATTTTATTTGTAGAAAACAACATGTAGGCTATTTTACGTTTTCATTATCTTGCAGAGTCAACTTACCTGAAAACGAATTTCGGTAAGGGAAGGTAGTATTGATTTCAGGGGAGAGGTTCTTCAGAACTTTTAGTGGATCAATAATACAACTACTGGAAAATTGTTCCTACAACTGGAAAATGTTGATGGAAAAATAGCACTTGTGGGATTTTATGAGCTGTAAAAATCTCTTGATTTTCAGATTTTGAAGGTTTGCATGTCTGCTGATGTGATGGAAACTTGGTTCAGCTGAAGAAAACCATGCAGTGAATGTGATGAAAAGAGACTAAATGGTGATGAAGTATACAAAGTCTGATCAAAAGTTATCTGGACTGCAACTGTAGAAAGAAAAAATATAGTTGCTGCATTGTGGGTTGGAGAATAGGCTCATACTGAGAGTGCACGTTTCTTCTAGCAGTGTTCCTACTGTTGGAAGCACCTCTTTAAGTCATTTTTAGAAATGGTTATAAGATGCTGTGTTACATTTGTTCTTTCTATGTGATCTAATATCTTGCCTTTCAGCAGCAATTTAATTTTGGGAAATTTAAAGTAGCATGGAGCAAGATCTGGTGAGTATGAGGGTTACCCTTGTTACCCTTGTGAAATTTGGTGTTTGTGGCTAGAGATCTCTCAAAAACCAGATGCATCGTCATGGTGGAGTTGCTAGGCAACCTCTCTGCCACTAGCACACTGTATTTCATACATGGCAGAGAACTTCTGTGTATCGCTATTTTACTGTCTGCCCTTCTAAAGTATGCAGATTTGCAGCAAGTTTTCTGTTTTGATGGTTATGTATGTACACACACAGTAATACATTATTTCATGCAACTCTGGGGTTACCCTCAAGTGCTGCTGTGTGCGTGGAAGGGGGACTCTCCTGTAATCCTTTGGCATTCCTTTCAGTGTGCACTGTCTCAACTGCCTGTGATGATGGTAGGCATTCATCATGAGACAATTTTCTGAAAATGCATTAGTGAAATGCAACAATATTCAAGATCCCTCTAGTGCTAAAATGGTTTTGTTAAAATAAAATGTTACTGAAAATATTCTGTGAAGATACCATTTGAACTAAAAATATTTTTGTGACGCTGCTGCCCAGGGTATCAAAATCTGCTTGTATCAACTCCTGGCTTATGACTACATCCTAAATAAATTCCCTTTGACAGATGAAGTGCTTAAACATGCAGAAGCAGCTGGAATTGACAATCTAGTAAATGCCAAGTTTTCATCAATTAGATTTTCCTTTTATTCTGTTTTGTATGAACAGTGAAACAGTTTTTAATGCTGATTTCTCAATTTGTTTTGTGACAGATTCATTTCCTTTTATTGCTTTATAAGAACTGTGAAATGATATCCCAGGCAGTAGATCTAGTAGAGAACTAGTTAACATCCCTTCAGCTTGATCTCTGTTCTTTATTTTTGTCAAATGATAGCAATGACATAGAATGGGCTAGAAAATTAGCTATAATCAAAGGACTGGATGGAGTTTTAAAATGCGACAGGATTTCAAAGATTATGCGGACTATATACTTGTGTTATGATACCATAGACATGCATAGGCACGTGATTCTGCCCTCCTCGCCACAATAGCGACAAGATGTGATCATTCCGAAAATTAAATTGTTGTGCCTCATATTTGTTACTTTTTTTTTTTCTGTTTTTTTTTTTTTATAAATTTTATGTATTTGTACCTAAAAGGCACTTTATTAATGAATGATACTGTGATTATTTATTTTTTTATTTTATTAAAATCAATGTCATTGCGTGCTTTTTGAACAAATTTTCTTTTTCGTATTTTCTTTTTTAGAAAGTTTGCAGGTGTGCTATTGCAAGTCAGAAATTCTTGGGCTATTTTAAAGGATAATTGTAAAGTTTTCTCTCCTCCCTCTGTTCGGTATTTTGGAGTTTTTATTCATCTATTCCGCTATTTCTCGCAGAGCTCTGGTTGAGAAATGCCACCTTATACAGTGTGAAGGAACAGATGTGAGCAGCCATTATGCAAACTGAGTGCAATTGTAAAGACCTGGCAAGAAAAAACTTTAGGTTTGAATCTGAGTGCGGGTTGATGCACCAAACGTGCTGAACTTCCATTGCAGAGGCCATTCTTGTGTTTATTTTTTGTGCTGAATTAATTTTTATAAATGTGAGACCTTTTTTTTTTACTTCTGTTTTTCCACACTTGTATAATACAAGTAAAGCCTCTGAATAATGGACACCCTGGATCTTCAACATTTGTCTGTTATTCTAGATGTTAACTTCTGATCCCAACTAGGCCCACAATATGAACAACTTCATATTAAGTATGTGTATGCACAGTGTACAATTAAAATGATTTTTTATTAAAATTTTTTTCCCCAATTGCTTTACAGTGAGAAACAGCGGAGTATGTGTGAATACATACAGTGTACAGGGATTTGATATGCAAACACCATGCTCAGAGACGTGACTTTTAATGCAGCTGCGCATGTCGCAATATGCAAAGGATGTCCACCACTTTTTGGTTGTAATAGCTTTGTTTAGAACCTCAAGTTCCTGTTTAAGTGCATTTAAAGTATCTTGTTGCAAAATTTCTTCCCAGGTGACAACAAAATGAGCAACCTAACGGACTTCGAAGAAGGGCCGATTGTTGGTCGCCTGCTAGTTGGTGCCACTATGACAACAGTCGCCAGGGTAGTGGAGTTATAGAGAGCTACTGTGTCTAGCATCATGACAGCATACTGTTTTGGGGCAAAACCTCTTCTGCAAAACACAAGAGCAGCCAGAAAACGACCCTAGCCGATAAGAGACAGGATAGCATTAAAGAAAATTGTTACCTGTAATAAGATCACGGCACCAAAAATTAGTGCACAGCTCAATCTGCATCTTCTGACCCCAGCATCAATTAAAACAGTGTGCAGTGAGCTGCATAAACAAGATATTCATGGCAGAGCTGCTGTTGCAAAGCCTCTGGTGACCTGGATGAACGCACAACGGCGACAGCAGTGGTACCAGGAGCATACAACATGGACTGCCGATGCATGGAAGCATGTAATGTGGTCAGATGAATCCACACTCACATTAATTCCCCACTGCAGGATGTGTTTGCATGTGGAGAACATCGTCAGAAGCATACAACCCACATTGTCTGTTCCCAACTGTGCAGCATGGTGGTGGGTTTGCCATGCTCTAGGTGGTCATATCGTTGTTTTCAGCAGGTTCCCTGAGCACCTTGAAAGGACGAATATGACTGGCAGGGCTTATGAAACCATTTTGGCTGACGAAGCGCATCCAGTTGCTCAGGCATTGTTTCCTGCAGTAGATGCCATCTATGAAACTGATAACACCCCAATTCACAGCTCAGAATGTCCAATTATGGTTTGAGGAATATGAGGACTAACTTTTACATCTTTCTTGGCCTTCCCAATCACCAGACTTAAGCATCATCAAGCCACTTGTGGTCTTTGTTGGAAAACCAAGTAATATCCCGTTATCATCTTCCTGCATGTCTCGAGGGCCTGGAGCAGTTTCGTCGAATATTTAGCAACACTGGCCTATTTGGCAGACATTTTTGAAAAACTAAACAGTTTGAATGTGTTACTGCAAGGAAATAACTGAAATATCCTGGATACATAGGACAAATGGAAGGCTTCGTGAAGAAGTTAGATGTTTGGAAAATGTTGTATCGACTGTGTGGTTAAGGAAATGTTTTCACTGTTTACAAAGTTCATAGCAGAGGAAGCTGGTGATATCCCTACTATAAATTCCATTGTCAAAAGAGTAACGGTGCACCTATCAGGACTAAAAAACCAGTTTGAAGACTACTGAAGAATGGTGTAGCATCCCCCTAACCACGATTCAAGATTTGTGTGCGTCCATTCCAAGGAGGATTCAGGTGGTTTTGAATGACAAAGGTGGTCCCACGCCCTACAAGGTACATAAAACCTTCTTTTCCTAGGTGTTCACATTATTTTGTCCAACCCCTGTATGTACAATATTTTCATTGTAAAATATAATACCTTTAACAGAAGTATTAGGTGTGCAAATAAGTTTTAAAGCATTTTAAGACAACACAACATGTAATTCGAGAGAAAACAACAATACCTTTACGGATTAAATTATGCGCTGTCATTATCTATCACCTTCTGCCATTGGTCAGGCAGCTGACATATTCCAGCCATGAAGTATACTTTGTCATGTGACGCAATGAAGTCAACCCATTTTTGCACTTTGTCACATGTCCAGAACCATACAGCAGACAAACCATGTTGTATCGATCGGAACTAAATGATAGTCCAAAGGGGCTATGTCGGGACTATATGCCGGGTGCTCCAAAACTTCCCAGCAGAATGTCAATAACGTTTCCTTGACCGATTTTGCCACAGACAGCCTAGCATTGTCTTGCAGTAATTTCACAAGACCCAGTCCTTTGCCTGTGAATGGGCATTCCAGATAGATTTCCTGGTTCAATTGCAGCAATTGTTGCTTTTAGCAATCAGCAATAACAGTTTGACCCTGTTCCAATAGTTCATAATAGAGCACACCCTTCATATCCCACCAGATGCACAGCAGAACTTTTATGGAGTGAATATTGCGTTTCGGTGTTGAAGTCGTTGCTTCACCAAGGTCTGCCCAGTGTTTTTTGCGTTTGGGATTGTCGTACCATATCCACTTGTCATCACCTGTAACGATTTTCCACAGGAAATAATTTTTGTGTTATTTGTTCAACAGATTCAAACACTTCATGACACACTCATCCTTGTTCCTGTGCCTCAGGTCATGTGGCACCCATTTTCCTTCCTTCAGAATCTTTCCCATTGCACGAAAACAATTGGAAATGTTTTGTTGAGTTACCCCCAGTTGTTCAGCTAGTTCTTTTTGCATTTGAGACGAATCTTTATCCAGCAATGCTTGCAGTTCCTCATGTGCAACCTTCTGTGGGGCGCCGCTACGTTCTCGATCGCTAACATCAAAATCACCTGCTTTAAACTGTCTAAACCAAAACTCACACATGCTTTTCGAGACAATATTTTCCCCCAGAACAGATCAATGCACATGTTTTTGCAGCACTTTTTCCTTGATGAAATTCTTAACGAATGCAGTATCGCTTGCCATCTTTCACCTACCAATGTGACTGTTAGGCAAACTTCTGTATCACATTTTATAGTCTGGACCAGTTACGGGCACATGACAACACGGAGGAATGTCGGATATGTAAATTAGCGGTATATGTCACACAAAAAATGCTTTAAAACTTATTTGTATGCCTAATATTTTCGTGCATGTTTAAACATACATATGTTACACCATGAATTTTTAAAAGCATGCACTTGCCACTTATTATTTAATTAAATCAATCGGCAATTTTTGGCTGCAAAAAATCTGCTAAATGCAGGGTGTGGGGGGTTCAATTCGTAGCCTGTTTTTTAAAATGTATTTTTAAATTCAATAATGCTAAGCCCCATATCCCCTTTATTTATATAAAAAAAAAAAAAACTTTAGTAATTCTACACTACACTTTACAGCATCTTAAAAAAAAATGGTGGGACTCTACAATTGCATCAGATGTTTCCTTAATCAAATCAGTTTCTTCTGGTGTTCTCAAAGCAGCCAACTCATTCGCATTGTTTGTTGCCCATTTGATTCACAGAACTTTGTCAACCATAATGAAATCTTTTGCATTTCCTTCACTTTCTAGACATGTAATTAGTTCAAAAAAGGCTTGTAAATACTCTTCTGAATTGATGACAAATAACCCATTTTGTTTGAAGGAAGCTGTTTTGCCCACCTTAGAAATGATCAGTTATATTGAAGACCCAAACCAGTAGTTTTTGTAATGGGGATCAGGAGGACAAAAAGTACCCTATTTCCATCCAAAGAAGCTAAACAAAATCTTTGTGGCAAAAATGCTTGTAACACCCCCCCCCTCCCTGGAAAGTACATGTTCTCAATTGTCTTGGTACCAAAATCAGTGTCTGTTACTCAGAGGGTGCACTATTTGGAGTTAAATATACAGAACCATATATACTTCAGGACTGAAGCTTACAAAACTGCCCACTCTTCAGGAGTGTCTATTACGGAGGTTTTACTGTGAAGTGTCAATCTGTCTAGAGGGCTTAATAAGTGAAAAATTATATTCAAAAATAAAGTGTCAATTCCAATAATGCCTATTCCTTAAACTTTGTATGGGAGTCCTTTGAGTGGGACTGAGAGTTTTTCATGTGTATCTATGTCCCTTAATGCTCACATCTTCATCTTCATATTCATGTGCCTTTATTTGTTTGTGCATTTATTCCCTCCAAAATTACTACGTAGTTAGTAATTATTTCTTTTTACTTTACAGACATTAGAACTACCCATCGATTCACGTTCATCATCCGGATCTAGTACCTTCAGTGGAAGTGGCGGCTCCTTAAGGCCCGGGACTGGGACACCTACGACATTTGCCGACGGTTCCTCCGCATCCCCATACTCTCATCCTCATGCTAATCATCATCATCTGCATCGCATGCATTTCATAAGACCGTCGCGTTTTTCTTCTGGACTCGGCAACACGGGCAATAACAATGTGGGTGTTGTTGGCAGCTATCCTGGTGATCTCATTTCAAAGGCAAGGACTGATGAATTTTGGACAAAAGACCTGTCTCTAGCATCTAGAGACTGTAGAAAAAATAGTTATTTAGAAAGTGACAAAGTAGAAAATTCTGGAGATCTCAACCCTTATGTTGAGCTATCAAAGGATAAAGCTCCTCGAATGGAACACGACTACTCATATCCTATGATGGACAGTTATAAATTAGGGAATAGAGAATCCATGGGGAGCTTCAAGCCACATCACTTTGACTCTATGAGTTGTCAACCTGCTCCACGGCTGCCAACAAAGGCCATCAAAAAGAAGAGGGACTGGAAGAAAGACGGCCGTAAAAATGTCTCTGGGGCAAGATCTCAGTGTCGTCACTGCCTGGAAATGTACTCTGAAGAGGACAATCACCGTGGGAGTTGCGAGTATGCTCCTGACCGTGTGCTGGCCTGTATCAGTGCTGCCACCTGCATCTCTTGTGCTCAGTGCATGCTGTATCACTGCATGTCGGACAGTGAGGGGGATTTCAACCAGCACCCCTGTTCCTGTGACAGCTCGGACGACCACTGCCCCAGGCGGTGGGCCGGACTAGCTTTGCTTTCTATATTCGTGCCATGTCTCTGGTGCTATCTGCCCCTTCGTGCCTGTCACAAATGTGGTGTGAGATGCGGTGTGTGTGGAGGCAGGCATGACCCTGCCTGACTGTCGAAATTCTTTCTTTTTTCCTGAATATTGTTGCAGAAGTAAAGAGTTGCCTAGTTTTATGAAAAAAGATCTCAAAGTTTTCCGTTGTAAAGTTTTTACTCGTGGAGAACGAGGGGGATCAGGTCGTGTATATGCCATTTTTCATTGCACATAGTTTCAAAATCATTGTTTATATTTTATCATTGCATTATGTCTTTCATGAATAAAACAAAGTTGGCTTAAACTTGTCTTTACTTTTAAAATAAGATATTGTGCTTTGTTGGAACAGAAAAGTGTGAAAGCTAGAGTTTTATAGAATCGTGCAGACTATATATAATTAACCAAAAGAAAAGAAAAATCAAACCAAGTTCCTCAAAATAATGATTGAATTTCAAAAAAGTAACTATAACCTAAATTTGATCCCAGAAAAGTATTTAATTAAAAAAAGCACGTTCTGATTTGAATATTTGTTGAATTCAATAAATCTGTTACATTTAAAATGTAAGCTAATGTTCTAATTATTTTTATGCATTATGATTTTTTGGGAACTGTTCACATAGAAAAAAAGGTGATATTCAATAAATTCACTTTTTTTTTTTTAAATCAAAGTATTAACAATGATTGTTTGCATTATAAATATTGAAATGTTGAAGAAAAGAAAAGATATGGTTCTTCTGTCATGTGCAAGTGGTGTTTTTGTAATTTGTTAAATGATGGGGAGGTAACTGAGCACTTAAATCATCTCACACACACAGTCTTAATTACTCAATCCCACTATTAAACAGTCTATTTCTAGCTTTTATTCTTCTGCTAAGTGTTGAAAGTTATTTATGTGTATGAAAAGGTCAAGCATACAAATAGCAGTTAAGAAAATATCTGTAATATTCTATGTATCATTCTTGAATAATCAGTGAAACATTATCCATTTGCTCTGCATTTCAATTCAACAGTTCATTAATTAAAATCATTCTTTGAAGCTCTTTTTTATAGGAAAGATACTGAAAGTTCACAAACTAGTAGTTTGGTTTCATGAGAAAGTATTGTGGGTTCAAGAATTATATAAACAGGTTCAAAATTTTTATTGTGGATATGTATTGGCAATTAGCATGTTTCATGTCTACACATCTGACTTTTTTTTTTTTGCAGGTTGTTGAAAGTACTCAAACGAGATTATCGAAAATCTGAAACTTTTTGTGTGTTGTAATCTTTGAAATCATCGTATCAAATCTCCCTGGGTAGGGTCTTAAAGTAAAATAATTAAAATTACTTTTTTTAATGGGAATCAGACATTAAAAGACAGGAAATAAAACCTCATTGATTACTTACATGTGTGAAGCAAATGTGGCGTAGCAGTCTTGTGAAGTATCAAAATTGTCTGTAGGAAATCTCAATGAAAGCATATGAAATTCTGTCCCACAAATCAGTATGTGCCCATTCAAAATCATCATGTAAATAATATTTTTTTTTCAAAATCATACATACATATCATTAAGCTATTCTCTAAAATTCAGAGGGTAGCTCCTCAAAGAAAGCTAATTTGCCAGATTAGTTTAAAACTGATGGTGCTAGATTTTACGTACCGTTGATGTATCAAACTTCATTTACAGCAATGTCAGCATACAACTTGACCTTCGCCGACATCCATTACACACCTTATGCAAAATCTTTTGTACATCATGCTCATTATCTATTTTTCATACAGACATTCCTGACTCTGCTCCTCCCATGATTTACTTGCCTTTTCTCTCTCTCTCTCTCTCTCTCTCTCTCTCTCTCTCTCTCTCTCTCTCACTTGAGCTGAATGTTATTTTAGTAAGCATCTCATCACTCATTCTTTCAACATGGCTAAACAACCTCAGATGAAAATGAAACCTCGATTATACGTTTTTCACTTAGAAACTTCAATTATACGTTTTTCATTTCAGTGAAACCTCAATTATACATTTTTCATTTCTGCCCTTGTCCTAATAGTTTGCTGTAGTTTCTCTCAAATTTTCAGTTTGCTTATACGTAATGCACTTATACAGAGTGTTTTTTGTTTTGTTTTTATTGTTACATTTTAAATTTCATTTCTTTTATACGTTACTCGGTATGTTTGAATTTGCTTTGAAATAGATAATGCAACTAAAATTTACTGTATAATGTACAGTCTCCAAGTTTCTCTGAATTCAAGAACTTTCAGAAACTATGAAGTATAAATAAATGTTTTACTCATCACTAATGCTGAAGCAACTAGTTGACAAATTGCTTTGAAATGAATGATGCTTATAAGTAAAGAAGGTGTTACCAGGGCTACTAAAAATAAAACAAAATCATATTGGCATTGAAAATATGAAATTGTGCATAATTCTTAACCCAGCTTTTATAACAAAATTTGAATCAAAAAATTATTACAAAAGCCAAAATAGATACAGTCAACCTTTGATGTACTGATCCTCAGTTTAACGCAACCACTTAGTTCCGAACAGATGTGCTCTATGTAAAACATCCCTTTATATATTGCCACATCCTTGGCAACCACCAATATATATTGCTGCACTAACCTGTTTTTTCAGCACAAAACATACTTGATGTAATGCTACTTGCAAGCTGTGTGTGAATTGCCTTCCCATTTGGTTTTTTGGAGGGGGACTATAATTCAATTGTGGCAAACCTTTTGCCAGAGAAAATGGTAGATGTGAGCATTGCCTGGGGCAGAAGTGTGCTGCTCCTTCCGAAAACGTGCCTCAATGAGGGAGCCCATCTTGACTGCTTTTGCTTTTGTAGAGTGACACAAGAGTCAAAATAAGAGGAATAAATTGCAAAGCTTTATCAGGGATATTATATTATGGCCTGGATTTATTGCTATTTTGGGGGTTAATCTATTTTTATTTATTAAGATTTAATTGATGTCTCACGGCCCTTTACCCCTTAACCATATCCTCCATTTGCATACAGAGAAGCAGTGAAGAGTGCTTGCGGTAGGCATGGTTACCTTGGATTCAAGCGGCTGTCTTGTGAGTTCGCACTGCATCCTCGCACTGCCGTCTTACCCTCTACCAACTGTCAATTAAGATGACAAATGAGTTGACACTTTTTTCCAGGGACATAACCCTTCTTTTACCCCACATTGAAGCAGTTTACACTGAGTAGCCACTTTATTATGACCACCCCCTCAGTACTTCAATGGGCCACCTTTCGCCTTTAATACTGCGTCAATTCTTTGTGGCATGGAATCCACGACATGTTGACAGGTGGTTTGTGGAATCTGAGACCATGCTTGATGAATAGCACTTTCCAGGAGTGTAAGATCGCAGGGTTGTGGATCCAGCTGTCTGATGGCCCGTTCAAATTCTTCACACAAATTATCAATGGGGTTGAGATATGGAGATTGTGGGGACCACCTAAGCAAAGTAAACTCACCGGCATGTTCCTAAAACCAATCCTGTACAATATGAGCGCTCTGGCAGGACGCATTATCTTGTTGAAAGTAGCCATTGGGATAAACCATCCACATGACAGGATGCACTTGGTCCGCAGCGATGTTTAGAAATGATGTGCCAGTCAGACGTTGATCAACACGAATTAAAGGGCCCAAAGCATACCAGGAAAACATTCCCCAAACCATAACGTTGCCTCCACCTGCTTGAAGGGTTGTAGCAATGCATTTTGGGTCCATGCTTTCGTGCTGTTTCCGCCAAATTCTCACTCGGCCATCGGCATGGTGCAACTAAAAACGTGATTCATCGAACCACATAATTTATTTCCAATTATAGACTGTCCAATCCTTGTGCTCCTGTGCGAACTGGAGACGTTTTCTCTTAACTGCAGACAGCAAAGGTGTTCAAACAGGCCTTCGGCTGCCATATCCCATCCGATGCCGTGTACGGCAAACAGTGCGTGCAGAAATCATTTGAGGGGACCCTTGATTAAGATGGTCTGTAATTTGCTGCACTGTTGCCCTTCTGTTGTCACTTACCAGTCTGGACATACTCCGTTCCGCCCGAGCAGTAACTAGTCGATGACGACCACACTTTGCATGTAGAGACCCAGTTTTTTGGCTGACAGTCCAGTCTAAACACTTTAACAACAGCTGCTTTGGAACATTTCACGAATGTGGCAGTTTCGGTGATACTTGCTCCGTGGCTCCGAGCTCCTACAATCATCCCACGTTGAAAGTCCATCGAATCTCCTTTTTACCCATGTCGTCACCCAAAAAATCACTTCTACTACTGTCACAAGCACTAAGCTTTCCCTTTTTATACTAGCCTCGCCCTCTGATGGCAATAGCGTGCAGCCATAGCTCATTTGCTTAAAACTGTCAGGTGGTCATAATATAGTGGCCACTTAGTGTGTAAGAGATTGACACTTTTTTCTAGGGACATAACACTTCTTTTACCCCACATTGAAGCAGTTTATAAGAGATTCTGAATTTCTTGGCCCTAAAGTTCTTTCATAGTGAGAATAATTGGCAGTGAGACTCGTAACACACAAAACATTAGAATAATTCTTGATGACATATCACGCTTCAGTTACGTAAAAATTACTGGTGTTGGGACGACGTTTCAGTAGCGACTTCTACCTTCATCAGCCATGGAATGAAACTCGTATTAGCATCAGTTGTTGCCAGATTTCAAAATAGCTTTCCAAATGATAGGTATATTAAAAGGTGCCTCTGTATTGCAGGTGTTAGGGGTAAGGAAGATTTCAATGCTTTCGCGGTATCTGACATCAACATTGGCGAATTGCATGACTTTCCACCCCTCTAAGTACATAGGCTAACTGAGAAATTTGAATCACAAAATAGATCTACCAGTTTATAGCCTGAACTTTCCACTACTCATCAGTTTGTGGGCACTTTGCCCTTCAGCCTGGCCTTCACTCACAAAATTTGCTCCATTTTCAAGTCTTTTGGCTACAGGATTGCTGTTAAACCACCTCCACATCTTCTTAAACTTTATTATCCTTAAAGACAGAGATCCCAATAAACCCCTAGAGTTACAAGGGGTTTACTCTACGCCTGTCACCATTTCCACAGGCATTACCCACTCTATTGGTAGTACTTACCGAAGCATCAACTGACGATTGGTGGAACATATCGCTGATGTTAACAGAGATGCCAACTACTACGGAATCTCCGTAGTTCCTACAGAAATAGCTTTTGTACTACGGAAAACCTTGATTTTTCTAAGGAAAATTAACAGAAGTTATCAATTTTTATTTCGCTTGTTCCCCTTCCCAATGGAACGGCGGCCACTTGACGATCCGTCATTCATCTTGCTTGCGATGCTGCCTGCACTTCCAGTTCTGCCTTTCAAAGCTGCTCGGGTCTTAGCACAAGCGACCGGCACTCGACGAGTGTGGCCTTGCGCTGAGTCATTCTAAGTGAAAACCCTCCCTCCCCGGCATGGGCCGTTGAGTGTAGCTTGCTTTGGTGGACATGGGTGGAGTTTAGCCTTGAAGCTCTTTTGCAGTGCAACGACAAGCTCTTGAAAATCGTTTGGTGCAGAACGCGAGTGTCATTGCCTGGCATCGGAGTTGTTTTTTTTTAAAGCGTGCGTCGGCCATTCATGTCGGTAATTAATATTTTGAAGTTTTTTTCTTGCATTGCAGAAAAGTATGCTTGGATTTTGTTCTTATGTGCAGAGTTCTCCAAAATGCGCAATTATGTGTCTAGTACGCATCAGCGCGTAAAAATATGTATCGAATTTTTTGCGACGCGCAGAAATGCACGTTGAGAAGCCCGTAGAATACGTATCAACACGTAAAAATATGCATCGAGGAACGAGTAAAATACACATCAACGTGTAAAACTACACATTGAAGAATTTTACCAACACGTAAAAATACGCATCAAGACAGCACCTCGCCTTTCAAAAACAGAAGTGAACGAAATAAAAAAAATTCTGTAATCGTAATTTCGTTTTCCTGCGATGTTGCCTCTGTCCAGTATTGTTGTTTTACATCATTTTATTCCATAAATCTTTGCATTTCACTTCGAAAATGGAGGGAAAATTTCCGAACCTAAATTTGGTTTAAAAACTGTAGAAGCACTTCTTATTGCAAAAATGAATATGTTCTCCTCTGGGCAAGTGTGTTATGAAAAAATATTTTCTGTTGAGGAACTCAAATCTGCAAAACAATGTGCAGCCAAATCACTAAAGAAAGCTGTTTAATCAATTTTTTGTTGTGTAAAAAAAATGTATCAGTCATGGTGTATATTATTTTCCATGTGAAAAATTTTGAATATTTTGATACAAATTTTCATGTATATAAATGAATAAGTAAGTAAAAAGTACTAATTAAATTAAAGTTAAAATTACTTTTTTTGGTATGACTACTAAAAAGTGGTCAAAACTACTGAAAATTTGTACAAGTACTACTGAAAATAACTGTTCAGGTTGGCATCTCTGTGTTAAGAAAGGAAACCCTTCCACCTCACATTCAATTTTAACCATCAGCGATGCGTCCGCAATTCCTGATTGGCAAAATGTTAAATGCATTGCTTTGTTCAGCAATCGGAAAGCTCTCAGGTACCGCGAAAGCATTGAAATCTTCCTTACCCTTAACGCCTGTAATACAAATGCACCCTTTAATATACCTATCATTTGGAAAGCTATTTTGAAATCTGGCAACAGCTGATGCTAATACCACTTGCTTCATTCCATGGCTGATGAAGGTAGAAGTCGCTACCGAAACGTCATCCCAACACTTGTAATTTTTATGTAACTGAAGCGTTATATGTCGTCATCAAGAATTATTCTAATCTAAAGTTCTTTGCTCGCAACACCACATAATGCATGCTGTTTTCAAGTTATCTTCTTGGCTCTGCAAATCTGTCTGCAACTGTTTACAAGCATCAAAATCGGAAACTAAAAAGGTTTTTCTGTTGTCAAAAAGAAGTCTTAGCCATAAAGCAGAAGACTGAAATCTGCAAATTCACAATGAAAATATCGAAATCTCATACACAAATGAAAATAAATTATTTTTTAAAAAGGAATTTTAAAGTATGTTTTTTTGTGTAATGCTGTTAATGTTCACATAATAAAGTTTTGGTAACATAGCATGATTTTTTTTATTAATTTTCTTATAATTAATATGCTAATTTTGCCTTTCTACTATGCAAAGTAAATTTCCGCATTTAATGCGTACTAGAAGCATCGGAGATCAAAACGGACGCTCCGAACTAGGTACAGGTACACGACATATAACTGCATTTTTTTTCTAATTAACAGGTTTTTAATTTAATGCTAATTATTATTTTTGAGAAATCATAATAAAATTTGAGTTTATTCAAAATAATTGAAAAATTTAATATAATGCCACAATGTGATGAAACTAACGGTGATGATACATCAAGGCATAGTAGCAGAATGTAGACATACCAGCGTACGCTGTACTTGGATAGTTTCCAAATTATTAGCAGATTTTGAAGATAGTTTTTGCCTGTATGTGAGGTCTAAAAAAATGTTATCTACAGCAATTAAAACACTTACTCCAGGCTTTACTCAGATTAATATACTTATTTCTATTTTAACTTGAACTTTCACATCTTCAGAGTTCTTTTGTTTTTAGACATTTCTGGCCTCTAGATTTTATCAAGGCCTGTTCTCAATGTATAGGAACTGTATCAAAACTTTCTTTTACACAGAAAGAATTTAAATTTTATTGCCAGGTTCCTCTTGCAGTTGCCAGTTATTAAATTGAAATCCTTTCCTTATGTATTTTGTAAGTCTACTATTTTTGAATTAAGTTGTTGAAAATGCAATTTATAATTTTTGGAAGGTTCATTAGTGGAACTGTTTTTCTGGATATAAAAGCTTTCTTTTAAGAAATTAGTCTCTTGTTTACGCTTTCCAACCGTAGGTTGAAGAAGTGTATATGCTCCAGCTTTGTCCGTCCATCTGTCAGCACGATAACTCACATAAAAACGGTTCGATTTTTATGAAATTTTAGTATGTGGTAGGGGACCACCTGGGGACGAACCCTATTGAAAATGGAGGAAATGGGTTCAAAGGTCACAGCATAGGAGTGGGATCCATTTCATTGCCCTTATGTGTCATAACTTGCGTAAATATATTTCGATGTCGATGAAATTTTAGTATACTGTGGGGACCACCTGGGAATGAACCCTATTGAAAATGGGTGAAGTGGGGTTAAAGATCAGGGCGTAGGAGCGGGATGCATTCCATTGCCCTTATGTGTCATAACGTGCGTAAAAATGGTTTGATTTTGATGAAATTTTAGTATGTGGTAGGGGACCACCTGGGGACAAACCCTATTGAAAATGAACAAAATGGGGTCAAAGGTTAGGACATAGGATCTGGTTCCATTCCATCGCCTTATCCCATACTATTAAAAGAGCAATTCTTGTATGTATGTTAATTTTATTTTGAAAATGGCTCTAAGGATTTTGATGAAAATCGTTAACCTACCGTTTTCTGGTACTAGAAATCGATTTAGCTTGATCTCGACCTTAGGAAAATTCATTTAGTGGGTTAGATAACCACCCCGAATTATAACATTTTTAGTGTCATGGCGTCATCCCATTAATGTTACCCATGCTTAGAAATCTTAAGACGTCACAATGTCGTGACTTAGAATGTTGGCGCGCGGTCATGCCATCGGTTTTATTACGTCACGCATTGTGTGTGGATCCTATTAAAGTTTTATGGCATCACACTCTTGCGAGCAGATGGTCATGATTCCCCTCTGCCTCATTACGTCACGCGTTGTGTGCGTATGCCCGCCCGCACTATAACTCGCGTAAAAATCGTTCGATTTCCATGAAATTTTAGTATGTGGTAGGGGAACACCTGGGAAGAAACTCTAATGAAAGTGAACGAAATGGGGTCAAAGGTCAGGACATAAGAGCGGGATCCATTCCACTGCTCTTATGCGTCATAACTAACATAAAAAAGGTTAGATTTCGATTAAATTTTAGTATGTGGTTGGGGACCACTTGGGGACAAACCCTATTGAAAATGAGCGAAATGGGGTCAAAGGTCAGGACATAGGAGCGGAATCACTTCCATCGCCATTATGCATCGTAACTTACGTAAACATTCTTCGATTTGGATGAAATGTTAGTATGTTGTAGGGGCCTGCCTGGGGACGAATCCTATTGAAAATTGGCGAAATGGGATCAAAGGTTAGGACACAGGAACGGGATCTATTCCACTGCCCTTATGCATCATAACTTACGTAAAAATGCTTCCATTATGACAAAACTTTATCATGTTATTTCAGAGGTATACTGAACCGGTTCTGTTGAATATCATTGAAATGGGATCAAAGGTCAGGGCACAGGACCGAGATTTATTCCACAGCCATTATCCTCATAGCTTGAGTGATAATTTGAGTAATGATTTCTGGTATGTTGGAAAGCTTATTATAATCAATGCATTGCATGATTTTATTAACTTGTTTTTGTTAGGTTCATAGTCCAATATTTTAATATTTTGCCGTAAAGGTCCATTTCACACACATTGTTGCACATTCAATTGTAATGTATTTATTTTTTCCTCATCAAAATCTGTAATGTTCTAACAATTATTTATTGTTTTATTAATTGTTCTTTAAATTACCTTATTCTATTATTATCATGGTTCACACTTCGCGGGTTTATTTTTATACAACTCTACATCAAGGGTTGACTGTATAAACTTAAGGTAGCAAACAAAGTTTTCATGCACATATATACTTTATGTATGTATGTATATCTGGCAAAATAAATTAGCATAATCTAAAATTACAAGTATTTTTCCCCATTTTCTTTTGTGTAGGCATTCCCAATTTTACAATAGTATCTAACATTTTACAATTTCGTTTATACATTTTTCACGTTTATACAGCTTTTAAGACCAATCCCTAGAAAAATTTATAACTGAGGTTCCACTGTATTTGTCTCCAGTTTACTACGCTTTGTTTCACATTACACATCTTCGTTCCTCACATGATCAAAATGTGTCTTGCCACCAAATGGAGCCTAGTACACAAATAACTCCTGTGTTTGTTCCAATACCCAGGTTGTGTTGAACATCAGCAATTACACTTCAAAAAAAATGCAGCTATTTAAAAAACCAGTCCTGTGAAATCTTCGTAAGGCAGCTATGACTTTCAAAAATGTGTTCACTCGCTTATTGATTTCACCATGTAATCTGTTTTCCCTGTCAAACATGCTTCCTAAACATATAGATTCATTCACCTAGTTTATTTCTGTAGCATTTAGACTGATTTTGCTCTCAGTACTAACAGTTCCTTGCTCAAAAACCATAATTTTAGTTTTTCCCTCTTCTTTCAAAATCATCATGTAAATACCTGTAATTTTTTTTCATTTTCATGTGTTATCAGCTCATAATTTTAGTTTTGAGCAAATCAAATCCATCTAACCTTTATTCAAATTCCATCCAAATCTATTGTGTCATGACCATTGTGAAGGTAACCAAGATCATTCATCGTAATGCATATAAGTTTGGTACCGTAATTATGTGAACAATATCCTTTATAAACCTCTAGGAAATAATGTCTTCATAACCAGAAAGAAATCCAACTTACCCTTAAGGTTGTGTCTTCCTTCAATGAAACACTTCATGCACGTTAACCAAAACGATTCTTATACGACTGTCCTTTCGGGCTTTATCATTCTTCTTATCAGCAACTTATCTTTCATCAAGTTGCTGATATCTCACAGGCTATGAATATTTTTCTTTCTTTCTTGGAACGCTATTATTTGTTGACCACTTTCATTTGTTTGATGCTCATGATGGCTCTCTTTATATTACAAACTTACTCGCTAGCATTAAAGTGTTTGTCGCTTTCTTTTTGTTTGTTTTTTTTTACCCTTTTTCTCATTTTATATTATCTTTTCAAACGCACACAGCTAAAAACCAAAGCTCCTATCAATAAATACGCACTTAATTCACACATATATGCTACTCAATAAAAACACCTTACGTACAGTTTCCGCACTGCATTCACTCAATACAGTATAAAATCTCTATCTACACAACCTATACTACACTATTTACATCACGGTGGTCAAACTTCCATCAACTATGATTCATGTAGCATGTTACTTGCCCCATATCTCGCAAGACCTTGCCGAAAGCATTAACCCTACTCGCACAATCGCACCTTTCCTCGATCACTTTCAGCAGCTCCCCTGCCATTCTCAAGAGGCCGATGTAAGCCCCCCCCCTGCTCCGCTGACTGCAGACCAAGTGAACAAATTCGGCGGGGGGGGTCCAGCTTCAGTCAACAACTCTGCATGTCCTCTCTGGCGCCATCTATTGTCAGTTCTGTTTTTTTTTTTTTTTTTTTCTCTGCTTGTTCCAATTTAATCAGTGCTTTCCAATCCAATTATCATTCAAGCTATTTGGGTCATTGATATTACATATTCTTGATCTATTTTTTTCTATTAAAACTGATTCTGCTATTCTCAAATGCCTTTCATTTTTGCAGCTTTTAATGATTTTAACATCTTCAAATTTCGGATATTGGTGGTTTTCTGGACATTACTGAGTTAAGGCTGTTTTAGCTTATTTTTTATTCCAATTACTCAAATGTTGTTTTAACCTGTATTTTAACTTATTTTTAGTACTGCCTATATATACTATCTACCAACAAGTAATTGGACACCCCTGCAATCAACGATATCTGCGGTCCTGATACACGTCATGGCCACTGCCGTTAAATATCGTGTGGGAAACAACGCAACCAGTCGCATGCAAGATGCCACGCAGTTCGGAGCTCTCTGATTTCGAGAAAGGTGTAATCGTCGGGTATCACGGAAATGGCCGACCCATATGTGACATATCCAGCAAGTTGAAGTACCCAAAATCGACAGTGGCGTATGTGATTGGCAAGTGGAAGATCAGAGGTGACTGTCGGAATGTGCCCTGACCCGGCAGACCCACAAAACTGGGAGTTAGAGACCTATGGGTGTTGGCCAGAGAAATTCAGAAGAACCGCACCAAATCGATGGGCCACATCTGCGAGGAGTTTCAACGGGCATCCGGGAGTGTTCTTTCGATGAATACCATCCGTAAGGAAGCCCATCTACTCGGTTATCATGGACTTGCTGCCGCCCACAAGCCTTTGATCACCAAGTCCAATAGCGCTGCTCGGGTGTTGGCCAGAGAAATTCAGAAGAACCGCACCAAATCGATGGGCCACATCTGCGAGGAGTTTCAACGGGCATCCGGTAGTGTTCTTTCGATGAATACCATCCGTAAGGAAGCCCATCTACTCAGTTATCATGGATGTGCTGCCGCCCACAAGCCTTTGATCACCAAGTCCAATAGCGCTGCTCGGCTAACGTGGTGCAAAGAACGTCGACAGTGGACCGTTGAACAGTGGAAACAGGTTCTCTGGAGTGCCGAATCAAGGTTCACCCTCTACCGTTCGGATGGCAGAGTCTGGGTTTGGCATCTGCCTGGAGAACGCCTCCTGCCGGAATGTATTGTGCCAACTGTGAAGTTCGGCGGCGGTGGAATTATGCTATGGGGGTGTTTCTCCTGGTATGGCATGGGACACTTGGTCGCAATTCCTGGTAAACTCAACGCCGAGACCTACTGCACCATTTTGGATGACCATGCGCTTCCTATGTTGTGGCAATTTTACGAGATGGACCCATGTTACTTTCAGGATGACAATGCCACCTGTCATGTATGGTGACAATGGGGTTAATCGAATGGACTGACCTGCGCAGAGCCCGGACCTTAACCCTATCGAGCACCTCTGGGACGAGTTGGAGGGTCGACTTAAGGGGTGCCCCCACCGTCCAGAATCGGTGAAGGAACTGACCTGTCTTCCCCAAGCCGAGTGGAAGAAAATACCGCTAGCCGTCGTACAACGCCTGGTTGAGAGTATGCCCCGGAGGGTCGCAGCTGTAATCGCCGCTCATGGAGGCTCCACCAACTATTGAAGGTGAATAAACTTTGTTTTCCTTTGCTATCACAGGTGTCCAATTACTTGTTGGTAGATAGTGTATGACATAGGTGGGTTCTTATTTGGGATGCACTTTAGAGTTCGGCCCCTGTCTTCTGCTTCAACCAACGTGCGGATGGAATCACAGGAGAAACGTTTCGCGATAGGTGACGCTGCAGCTGCGTCGCCGTTGTTTGCTCCTTCGCTGGTTGCATTACGTAATCGGTATGTGACTTGTGCTGGACGAATATTAAGGACACGAAATATGCGGCGTGGGTGATTTTTTAAAGGAATGGGTTTATTTGGTAATATGGCTGGGCCCTGAAAAGCGCCTTTATGGAATGTGAGTAGTTCAGGTGTTGATAAATATTTATAACAACGGAAAAGAAGTGTTTCCTCCTCATTGAGAACCTGTCTATCTAGTATGAATATTTCACTGGAAAACATGACTTACTAGGGAAGAACTGTTTGATGATACCAATCATCACCTCAAAGCAGTGTTCAGAGGAAAGACTACAATTTCATCGGAATAAATATTCGAGATTGTGGTCTTTGTGAATTCCATTAGATAGTGTGCGTTTGAGGGGCTGCCAATTACTCTCAACACCTTGAGTATGCGCCCCAGTGGTCGAATCAATGAAATTGAGCGAGTGGTTAACTGACAGATGTTAGAAACCACAGGATGGGAGGTTGCAGTATGTAGCCCATTGATCCATCATTACAGTACTTCCGGGTTGAACATGTTTCTGGATGAGTGGCAGCAATGTCTGAGCAGAGCGGTTATTCTCCGAGCAGATCTCTACCCTGAATTATTTAGAATCTCGTTCAAAGATGCCAAGGATCCAGGTGCCCTCAATGAGACAGCCACGGTTATACTTCCGCTTCCCAACCTTCGCCTCATCCACTTCTATGATTACACCAGGGCCTCCAAGCTGTCCTTCGTCTTGTTGTGGAAACTGATGATGAGAGGATGTGGAAACCCCACCCTGGGAAGATTCCACAATTTCATCATTGTAGGACAATCCTTTGGTGAAACAATATACAAGAGTCATCTCCTTATCAAGAGGAATACAGGCGGCTTCAAACCACGTCCCAAGAAACCGGGAACACTGCTCACTTTTCCCTGTAACATGATTCTTCCTACACCTGAATTGTCCTAAACGATGAAACATATCCACACGCAAACTCATTGGATGACCTGCGGAACATCTTCGTTCGGCTGGAAGCAATCCTTCCCAACTTTGTCGAAGAAACTCCTCCAGCTCCACATCGCGACTGACAGAGCTACAATGCATGCTGGAAAAAACACAAGCCACCTATCGCTTAAAACAAGGCGAACAGAAGTAAGTCAACGGGTCTCACGTGCTGAGAAAAGAGCTATTACGTAACACACATAGCGTAAAAGCCAACACCAAGTACAAGCAAGCAGTGGCAGCACCAACTATCGCTACACGTGTCATTTCCCATGATTCCATCCGTGCGTTGGTTGAAGCAGACAACAGAGGCCGAAGTCTAAAGTGCACCCCTTATTTATAGATATTTCATAAACTCCTGCTTTATCCAATTGGTTAATATTTTCATTATTTTTTATTACCATATTTTTTATGGTATGCACTTCATTTCCAACCTGTATGTTATATTTGCTACAAAGCTTATTATTGACTTGCACATGAATTAGTGCACTTGAATGGTAGTTAAATGCCATGAAGATGCAAATATCGAGCTCTAGGAAATAGTTTCATTGGTATGATTCAAAGTAATGAAGTGGTCAAATGATAGGTCCTTCCCTCTGTATTTATTAGTTTGGAAATTATCTGTTAAGGGTATCTCTGTTACAGTCTGACTCCAGTTAAAGGGTGTGCCACCATGTTAGAAAAATTTTCTCATCTGTAACTTTTGTATTTGGCATAATGCAAAGTTTTCCAGCTTGACTACATGGAGGTGCTTCCACTTGCTTCCTCCCATCCCCCAACAAAGAAAAATAGCTCACTTTTCCTGTCCTGGTGAAGTGCATACCAAATATTTATTTTTGGGATAAATCGTAGTTATTAAAATTGTTCCTTGGCAATTTCTTTACCAGGTATCAAAACATGACAGTTATGCTAATTCACACCACATGTTAGAAAAGCTGATTCATGTGGATCAGCAATGTGGTTTAAGAATGTTTCGTCGTTTATCAATTTGCCAAGCATTTCAACTACAAATTCATATCTTTTTACTCCATTGTTTAGTTCAATGCTGTTCAACTTACTTAGAGCATTGGGCCAAAGTTTTTAAAAATATTAGATGACAGGCCACATTTTTTTAATATATAAGATGTAAATATGAAGATGTCTTGCATAATTTATTAAACCTTTAACTTTTTTAACTAATATTAGAACAGTTGAATTTTGAAAAAAAAACCACTTAAAGAAAGCACTATGAACAAATAAACTCATTAAAAGTTGTTGCATGTCGACTTTGAAGCTTGTCGTTGAAAAAGTAATTGTTAAAATAATGAGTCATTCATGCTGTTCCTGTGTTTTGACTTTATGTATTTTATGTCAGAAAAGGCCCTTTCACATATGTAAATACAGTATTCTGGTTGATTGGGCAATCAGTTAATTGGGGGCAGCCATTTATTTGGAACAATTCTTGAATCCCAGATTAGCTCTTTGTGATGAAGCTTTACATGATTGGAGGAGCCACCTAATTGGGTCAAAGTGTTGTTGCCTCAATGTGTTCCAATTAACCGGAATCTATTCTACTTCCCATCACTGAAATAAATTTTAATCACAAATTTCTTGTGTTTGTATATTTCTCCAGAGTTCCCACAGTCCTTATGAATCTTTAAAAGTCCTTTAAAAATGTTTAATTTTTTATTAGGGATTATTTTTTGCCAAATATGGCAAAAACAGAAAAAGTATTTATTTTTCTAACTGGCTGTGTAAAATCCAGAAGAAGAGGCGTAACTAGGCATTTCTGCACCCGGGGCAAAATATTGCTTCCCAATATGTCTTTTTTATCTTATATATATATATATATATATATATGTATGTATACATTACTAATTTAATTGTTATGTATATTACTAATTTAATATAATTGTTAGATATAAATTACTATTATATTAAATTAGTAGCATCTATACATATAACTATTGTGTTGAATTAGTAATGGGTTGTGTATATATACTGCTCGACAAAACAAAATTAACATATAACCCAATGTTATCTCTATGCCAGAGGCAGAATCCAACTGTGACTTGTTT
The DNA here is from genome assembly GCA_039090855.1 of Macrothele yani. NCBI lineage: Eukaryota > Metazoa > Arthropoda > Arachnida > Araneae > Macrothelidae > Macrothele > Macrothele yani. Next base: position 152,681,956 of record CM077001.1, on the reverse strand, counting down.
GTACAGCCTTTCGCTTCTGCTTCGGAGCTCGAACCTTCGGTGCCACAAAAAACAGGCTGAATGCAGCTGGTAGTCATGGTTGTTAGTCACAGTAATGCTCAATTAACAATGTGAATGGCATTCTCATCCATCCAACTAAAGAAAAATCAGTTCCCATTGTTGTCGTCAAACACTGCAGTTCTTATTTAGTTGAATAGGCTATAAACCTCTCTTCCATTTCTAAATGTGAGTAACTAGCATCTCTTGCACATTTTGAAGAAGAAATTTGAATTATATAAGTGTACCAGAAACTGGTGAAAAAGTTCAAATTTCAATTTTAATCAGATTTCTAACTGTGGTTTTTGCAACCGGGGCAGCTGCCCTGCCCTCATTATACCTCTGTCCAGAAGTTACAATATAGTGCCTGGAACTTCTGTTGCTGGTTGGCTATGTTAATGATGATGTTCTCTCATGTCAGCTGAAAGCATGTGGCAGTGTGACATCAGTAATTTGCAGAAAGAAAGTGAAGGACCATGGGCTAAATTAAACACATCCAGCATATCCCACCCAACAAGCCCCATACCATCTTTAGGTACTGATATTTCACTCCTGTATTTCCAACTTTTTTGTATATGCAAATAACAATTATTCAGTTGTACCATGAGAAAATTAAGTGCAAAATTGAAATCTTGAAGATGTAATTTTGAGTTTGCAGTTTAAACCATGAGATGATTACATGCAAAATAGTCTAGGAGGTAGTGGAGGATCATATAAGAATACTGAGGTGTAGAGAATTTTTTTCCAATGCATTCTTCACCCCGTATTGATGGGAAAAAAATTGATCGCATGGTCTGACCAGTGGTCATTTTTAAGAAATAGCCACCATCTTGAATTTTTATTAATGTTTTGAGTTAATAATGTAACGTGGGGATGTGATATATGGTTTTATATGTTTTCAGGTGCATTGAATTCGAGAAAGACATTAAAAATTAACTGGGATCAGTAGAATTCTGTATTATGTACAAAATAAGCGTAAAACATGAGATTTATTGCCATAAGGTAATGTTTTGTTACAGATCCAAATTGGGTCATTTATAAGGTTTTAAAATGCAGGCTATGGAATTGGGACGTTCACCTGTGAAGAAAAAAGGGAAAAGAAGATGTTTGTATCATATGTAAATTAAGGGGAACAGAAACATATAGGGGCAGACTGGTCGAAATCAGCCTAAAGAAACTAGTGATGTTTTGAACGATGGATTCATTATAACTGATAATGAATCGAGGACTAATTTTGTTTACCACGTGAAGCGTTATGGGCCTTAGATCCTAAATTCAAAGCAAACCTTGAAATCAAATGAGGAAGAAAAGCTACACCAGTCTAAAAGACACTGACATTGAGAATGAAAACCTCAATACAAGTGAAAAATGTAAAACAAAAGCACGGACTCTTTCTAGAAGTGGAACTACCTAGAATTCAACATAGGAGTGATGAAAATGTATAATATATATCGTGCATTTTTCAAAAAAATATATGTGCCATTGGTTTAGGGATTTTGTCTAGGACATGTACTATATAGTGTGTCGCATAAATATAGAGACAGAACAAATTCTCGAATAAAAAAGAAATAACGAGCTGAGATGTACACCTCATATTTATAGCAAAAATAGCATAGGACATGCAGCTGCACAATAGTTTGACAGAAACATAACAATTCCAATGCCAAGTACAAGAAAATAAACAGAAATACCCTGTCTCAAAAATATAAAGATTTACTAGTTATGAGCACCTCCAGTACGAATAGTGGAGCTGTTGTTCCGAATAACACTGAAAACTTGATTGGGCATGCTGTCCACCAACTGATGTAAGTGTTCTGGACGGAGTGCGTACCAATTTTGTTCAATCTGCTCTTTGAATGCCACCACACTTGAGAACTGCCGTCCGTTCGCATACGCATCACGAGCAAGGATACATCCCCAGAGGTTCTTGATAGGGTTCAGATCTGGACTGAGTGCTGGTCAGTTCATTACGGTCACATGACGAGTGTTAAACCAGCTTTTCGTTGATGCAGACCGATGGATAGAGGCATTGTCTTGCTGGAACAGATAATCAACACCCGCTAGAGTTTCGGCAAACAGTAGAAGGTGGCTTCTGAGTATGTCCTGATACATTTCGGAGTTTTGCCTGCCTTGCAGGAAAGCGATATCCGTTGTCCCATTGAACGCAAAAGCTCCCCAGACCATCGCAGATCCCCCTCTTTTCTGTCTGCTGAAAAAGGTGCATGGCTCGCATCGTAAATCATGCCAATAGCAGTTCCAACCGTCAGGGCCATCCAGGTTGAACTTTTTCTCGTCGGAGAAAATAGTTGTGATCCACTCGTCCGTCCAGTGCATGTGGCTGCTTGCCCATAACAATCTAGCTTCCTTGTGGCACTGCGTGAGATGTGGCAGACGGCGCATTTTATGGAGCACAATGTTGCGATTTTCCTTGATTCGTCACTGAACTGTGTCCTTTGAGATGGTGACACCAACAGTCCGAGAAACTTGACGTAGTGATAACCTTTGGGATGAAACTAAACGCATGATGGCACAATCATCTCGTTTGGTTGTTATTCGAGGCCTTCCAGGCCGTTTTCTGGCAGTTAACACACCGCATTTTGATAAGGTCTTATAAATGACTGCCCTACTTCTCCCCATGGCTTTACAAATTTTCGCTACATGCAATCCATTTATTCTCAGTCTCCAAATCTTCTGCACCTCCTCACCAGAAAGTTGACTGCTGCGTGGCATTTCAGCAAATGAATGTCTGACAGCAGGTCCGCTGTCTTTTGTAGGCTGGAGCGAATTATGTCCCATGCGTGTGCGTACAACATGCTAATTTGTACATCTCATTTGCATGTGGCTACTTTACATAGTTGTCTTTATATTTATGAGACACCTAAAATTACACTATTTCACTTTGTGATGTTCTTTTCACACAATCCGGTCATCTCGACGAATTGAAACATTTGTTGTAGGGTTATGTCTAATTAGGTACCAATCCAGCTTCCTACCTATATTTGCATTGTGTTCACGACGCAAAGTAGATTGTCTCTATATTTAAGCGACACACCTTAATCGTACAGGTTCTTCTGTCTTTTTCATTCTGTCACTTATTTCGTTCGCAAACGAACGATGATTAATAGGGTTCATAACTGAGGTAAGGTTTAATATACCCCCCATATCATCTCCTTAGGTATCACAGATTCCAAGGAAAAATTTATCTCATCTTCATGGCAAACTTCCCCATTTATAGATGTTTTTCCAGATTGGGTCCTGTCCTTCAAACTCCAAGTTGCAAGACAGTTACCAAATGTCTCAGTTCAAAATAGTCAACAAAGGTCATCAATTTCAGCAGTTTAGCAAAAACTTTTGTCGCATATGCTATGAAGTCAATCATGATGGTTGTGCTCTTTTCTGAAGTTGAGATGTTTCTACATCATAACCTTTTGAAAACCTGTTTTCAAGATCTCTACTATAAGTTGAACTTTATCAAGCTGCTTTAAAAACCCATCACATGTTAGGTAGTATGATGTGGTTGCCAGCTCATATTTGAGTATGATGTCTGTATTTATTCTTGGGAACATGCAATTTCTATGCATCGGAGTGCATCATTTGTTTCTTTGAGTGCTGATACAGCTGGAGACTTTGCTTAGCATTTTTTTAGGAAATTCTTTATGTGTAGGATCCAAAATTCCTTTAGCTTTGTCTGCTAGTCTCTCTTTGACAAAAGTATTGTAGCTACTCTTTCCCTTCTCCTGTATGTGGAGTAAATAATAGCATACTTCTTGATCAATCTTCGCAATATTTGATATATATTCCGTACTTATCGGGTTCTAAAAATCTGTTTCCTCTTTGGAGAACAAACTTTAACATTCTGGATACACGTTTTTTGGTCTTAAAATGTTAGTGACTTGGTAAATTCATGGTGTAGAGAAAATTAGTCATCATTAATGCCACAAAATGTTCTTAAGAAATAAGTTAGGCTTTCTTTGTCATGCTCGATAAGATCTTGCTTTGCCACTGCATCTTTGAATTTTGTGATTCCAATTTTGCCTCCAGATGCCTTTGTTGACTTATTACAATGCTGCTTAATGCCTGATCCAAGGCAACACTGCTGAATCTTTTACTAGAATGTTGCACTGTGAAGTGGCCATTTTCAAAGTCATTGAGCACTATTGGTGCTCGTCTTTGAGTTTCAAGCAGTCATCATATAAAGTACACCAACCAACAAGCATCATTTGTTCTACCAAAGGCAAAGATCAGATCAGATCATATATAGAGGATTTTAGGAAGGGAGTGTCTAACCCCAGGTCTTGAACAACCCTTAGAAATAGGAAGCTGGGAGATTTGGTCTAGAGTGCCCGACAGGAAAGTGACACAGAAGTGAGGTAAAAAGGGGGAGGAAGACCTCCCCCTTTTTACCTTGGAGCCCGACGACTTAATGTACCGATCTTACACACAGCAGAAATTTAGTGGTTCGAGTGTTTGTACTTGCCTGGGATCAAACCTGAAGTTTTCTCCGTGGTAGTCACGGCGTTGACCACTAGGCCACCCGTGGCCCTCAAAGAAAAGAAGCAAACATCTCTTATACTGCAGACATGTAAATCCCAATTATTTTCTCTATCAGCACATATTACCTCTCTAAGAAGAGGTGCTAGTGTAGACAGAAATGTTCCCAGTTACAAATTAGCTTGGTGTTCTTCAAATAATTTTCTCTGAATATTTTAAAATCTGTCTGAATTTCACGTAGACCATTGACAGCAAAGTTGGTTTAATGGGATAAGAGCTGCTCGTCATTTATTAATACTGAAAGCTCTTCATGATGGAAAAGAAGTCAGAATATTTCAATTTTTCACACTGATCCATGAATGGCATCAATTGAGATGCTTCTTTAACTTCACCGAGCATTGAAGTTATTCTGACTGAAAGCATAATGGTTGCCATTTAAAGCACTCTCAGCTGAACATGGTCCCATTTGTCTCAGTTTCAACAAGGATTTCAAAAGTGTTGCTGTTTTTAAGATGCAGATCAATGCATAATGCTATTTTTTGTAAATGAAATCCTTCAAGGCCAGAAATATATTAAAGAATTCATCTGAATAAAGAAGTTGTATTTCTTTGGCTGTGGTAGACTCCATCACACCACGAAGATCTCTCTGAAACATTCAGTTGATATAGTGCGTCTTAAAAGTTTGACTGATGTATAAATAGAATTGCATTGTGTTGCAGGGTAGGGCAGGATTGACATATAAAGCCTATCCGTGTTATGTGAGAAATGGATGCTTTCACATCGCACTCGTAAAAGCATTTCTTGGTGATATATCTACTACTTCGAGGAAATAAAGTACAGTTACATTTGCACCTGTAAGAAATCATGGTAGGAACCATTCTAAATCCAGATCTCGCCGTAACTTTCTTATTTCAGATGTACTTAAGTCGCTGCTTGACCTGAAGTTACTTGAAACCATGCACCTTGTCTTTGGCTTGTGAGAGTCCAATAACTGTTTTGCTTTCTTTCTGTGTTGAAACTTTGTGATGTTGCATCAATACCAAATATCCCTGTGAAGTTTTCTAGGCCATTTTCTTCCATTGCAGATTTCTGTTGGTGATCTTGAAACAAAACTAATACCGTGTCACGAGTTTCATACATACCTGACATTGTGCTTTCTTCTCTATCAAAATTGTCCGTAGCACCATGGACAGGAATCCTAGGTTTTATTAAGGGTGATATTGGGACATGGTGGCCTTCAACTCTAATAATCGTTCTATTGGCTAACATTTGGTCTTGACAGAGGACATCATCGTAACTATCCTTAGCGATTGAACACTGCGTTGAGTGTTTTTGACATACTTGAATTGTGTACAGCTTGAGCATTAGCAATGTGCAAATTGTGATTTTCAACCCATTATGAATGAGGAAGTTGACAACTTGAAACAATATGTAATATTTTCAGGTTTGTTTTAACAGTAATATTTCTCTCATTTTCAAAATTCACTGTGTTTTGGGATGGTTTATGCCTTTTTTGTATGCTTTTATTTAATTATTGTGTTACATTATGTCAGCAACAAATGCACTCACTGTGTCATCCAGGGTACTTGTTCTGTCAAATACGTCATCTTTAAAAAAATCTGGTTGCGTCTAGGAAATCTTCTGTGTTCACAAATTCAAAACAATTGTGCCTCCCTCTGCATTTCTATTGATTACAAATTAAACATAGAGATGTCATTATTTTGGTTTCATTTCTAGAAGGAGCCAGTGTTCTGTTTTTACGGTTTTCACTCTTGTTGTCAGTGTCTTTTAGAGACTGGTGTAGCTTTTCTTCCTTATTTGATTTCATGGTTCATTTTGAATTTAGGATCTATAATAGCCCATAGCACTTCATATGGTAAATAAAATTAGTCCTCGATTCATTATCAGTTATATCCAATCCATCGTTCAAAACAGCACAGGTTCCTTTAAGTTGGTCTTGACCAGAGACTGCCCACCATATGTTTCTGGTCCCCTTAGTTTACATATAATACAAACATCTTTTCCTTTTTGTTCCAATTCCACAGCATGCATATTAAAACCTTATAAATGCCCCAGTTTAGACCTATAATAAAACATTAAGTTATTGCAATAAATCTCATATTTTACACTTATTTTGTACAGAATATGGAATTTTACTGATCCCAGTTCATTTTTTGTCCTTTTCAAATTCAACGCACCTGAAAACATATAATCACATCCCCATGTTACGTTATGAACTCAAAACATAATTATATTCATAAAAATTCAAGATGGTGGCCAATTCTTAAAAATTACCACTGGTCAGACCATGTGACTAATTTTTCTTTCCATCTCTAAGGGGTGAAGAATGCACCAGAAAAAACATTCTCTGCACCTCAGTATTCCTACAGGACCCCACCCACCCCCTTCCAGCTGCTGCAAGAAAATCATAATTTTGAATACATAACTTTAACTACAGTTTTACAATTTACATACACTTTATTGCATATGTGATTATCCTGTCGGATAGGAAAACTGATTTAACTAGCGAAACTGTCTTTTAAATTGCATGAAGTCTAATTTATCGCTCCCACAAACATAAATTATACTGGAAAGTATTGTAAACTTCATCAGTGGACTTTAATTTGCATAGTTAAGTCATGTGTAAAAGTATATTAGTGCACATGTCATTGCAATTGGTAAAGTAAAAGGAGAAAAAATTGTGGTGGGGGGAGGGGATATTCAAGTCCTTAAAAAGTGCTTATTTTTTGTGGCAGTAAAAGAGTGTGAACCCTGTTCTGAGTGAAAGAGTTTTTAAACAATTCTACTCCAGTCTCTGATCGAGCTCTAATATTCATCTGTTTGAAGTTGGCATAATTTCTTTTGATAAATGGAATTTGTGCTTTCAGTGACAACATTAAATTGATTGCTGAACAGATGTATGCTTTGCTTGAGTTCAAATTGTTTATACCTGTCATCTAAATTCTTAATAATAGAGCATCTAGCAGAGGAACAAATACTTTAAAACCTAAAGTTTCACCAAATATTGGCATTTCTTCAAAAGTTCCCTTGCTGGGTTCAATGTGAGTCAAAGTATTTCTTTCAAGATTTGGTTTTAACAATGGCATCTTGTCACAAAAACCTGCTATATATTGCTGTACAGATTATAAGATATTTTCATCTTTTCCATGTGGAGCAATATTTTTAATGCATTTAAATGCTGCATGATAGATATTTAGAAAAGCTACGTCGCTGAGACTTTTAGTTAGTTAGATGAGTATCACATTTTATTTATTCCAATGAAAAGAAATACAGGGTGTCCCATAAAGGTGTAACCAATTTCAAATAATCATTACAGCTTTAATATAACTGATCTCAGTACACAACTTGTGTTAATTGACAACAGATCATGAAGTTTTATAGACATTTGACATGGGCACCATTTGTCACCCGAACAATGTGTAAAATGTATTTCAGTTTCAACCATGTTCATTCAAGAATGCCTCTATTAGCTTTCTGTAGTGCATGTGTAATCCTCCTCCTTAGGTCAGCAATGTCTGCAAAAGGGGTGCTGTAAACCTCACCCTTGATGAATCTGCATTAAAAAAAAAAGTCACAGGGTGTTAAGTCCGGCAAATGGGGGGGGGCATATATGGGACCACCACGCCCAGTCTAGAGACCTCACAATCAAAGCCCAATGAGGTGGTGGCCTCATCTTGTTGGAAAATGACCAGAGTTGCAAGTTCATCCCACTAGGGATACACAAATTGCTCAATCATGTTCAGGTAATTACCAGCTCTCACAGTTGCTTCCTGAAAGAAAAAGGTTTCAATAACACGGTCAACCGTTATGCCATACCAAACATTCACTTTTGGGTTAGCATGTTCATGTTCCATTGTGCAATGCATGTGTTCAGTTCCCCAAATTCTCACATTCTGTTTATTAATCTTTCCAGCAACATGGAAAGTGCACTCATCTGAGAAACAGATTTGTCGGATCAATCTGGTCCCTCAGATATCCCCTAAGATTATCGTAAGCATAGAACCTAAGAAGGGTTTTTTTTTTTTACGGGAGGAGGTGGTTGCTTATATGTTCCCTATTATGTGTGTGGAACCAAAAAATAACAGCTGTTCTTAAAATTTTTAGCTAAAAAATATATTATTAGGGCCCCAAATAGAAAACAGACTCATTGAATATACTGTATCTTTCATCATATAATCTGCAAACGGTAAAATTCAGCATGAGAGAAAAAAAAATTGGTGTTATAATCCGCAGACAAAATTCATAGTAAAGGTTAAAAAACAGTGCATAATCCACAACAGAGTTTTATATTAAATAATACAAAAAGGTAATCGTCAGTATTTTTGGCAAAACTTTTTTTTCCATCACCAAAACTTTTTTTTTCTTCTGCAAATTGCAAAGAATGCAATGGGCAGCACGTCGCCTGCATATTTATAAAGTGTAGAAGCGCAAATTTTCATTAAAGTGACCTGTTACGTGTAAGTATGTGTTATGTGCTTTACGTAACACAATTTTTGGATAGCTTCATAAATCCTGCACTCATCCGATCCCGTCGATGCCAGATTTTCGAGGTTTTACTGTATATATATATATATACTTTCTTTCCATTTAATGAGTTTAACAAAATATAAAATTGCTGAATTTTTTGAAAATTTAAAAAAGTTACTGTTACAATACCCTGCAACTTTCAAACAGTTGTGATATATATTTTTTATTTATGTGCCAATTGTGCTGTAACTCTGAGTAATGCTTAATTACATCAACAGCTGAAACACTGGATTTCAGACTGTAAATAATTTGTGATGGTGTCAAAGTTCTCCCTTTCAGTCTTGGAGCTGTAATGCCAGAGGCATTCTCTTTGAAGTAGAGCAAAATAAACAAGTGGGAACCTCTGGAGGTGTGTGGGGGTGAGTGACGTTACGGAGGTCGCGGGTCAAAGCAGCATGGAATGGAAACAGCTCTCCCTTATTCAAGGTCAAAGCGCTTTGCCACAGGCAATGTTTTCTCCCTAACTTTTACAAAGCAACAATCCCCATAGAGGAAATGTCTACACACTCGTACACACAGACGTTTTTGTCAAAGCCAAGGGGAGGGAGAAATATGTTAATGTAGTGACACTGCACATTATCATCGAACACATGACATTCTTAAAGTTTTGACGTGATACAGATTTCCCTCATTATACGGCACGGTATGAAGAGCAAAACTGCTTCATTTTTTAAGTTTACGGGGAGAATAAAAAGCTCCGTATAATCTGCAATGGCTAGAATTTAAACTTTTAGGAACAGATAATTCGCGGATTATGTGCCGGAAAATACGGTAGTGAGAATTCACCTGCAATAATTTTTCAGCAATTTTGTTGAAATTAGGTGTCAAAACTGATAAGTGAATATCTGCTAAAGTGCCAAGTCTAAAGTCTGTACCTCTTTTCTTTTTTTTTCTTTTTTCATCACAATATTTGGCAAACCAACATTCACATAAATATACCATCATTAATGGTAAAAGTTTATAAATTGCTTCATCTGCTGTGTTAGGGAAGGAGTCGATCAGAATGAAGACAGTGGAACACACTACAAACTCCTTGGAATGACTTGTAACAAGAGAAAATTAGTTCTTTTGTGAATAGGACTGAGGAATTTAATTTTTCAAGAAAAACAGCTATCTACCTATGATCTGTACCAACAGGAAATTATTTTTTAAATGATCGGTAGCTCTGTGAGGTGGTCAGTTATTATTGCTTTTTGTCAGACTGCAGACATATTTCTCTCAACATGATATGGAGTAAAAATGCTAAAGTTATTTGCACGGCTGCTGCAGCTCTTTCTCCAAAATATAATTTTACCTTTCAATGCAAAGATAATTTAGAATACAAATGATTTTGCAAATAACTGCTAAGTATTTTACTAAAAATTAGAAAAATCCATAATTTTGAATGTAATGCCCAAGGCACCTACCTGAAAGGGTTCGTGTAGTTTCGGTTGACAACCACTGCAGTAGTGGTAAGATGTGAAATTATGTGTCAGGTGAATCAAAAATCTTAGCTGTTTTTTTTTTTTTTTTTTTTTTTTTTTTTTTTAGATAGGGAGAGTAGTGCTTGTATGGGTATGACCTAAAAACAGGCAATTCATTTTGTGGCAACATTGCTGTTACAGTTAAGGTACGTCTGCTATGTATACACCAGCACAGCAGCGAAGTGTAGACTTGTCACTATGGAATGTTGTTTATTTGTATCTACCTGCTTCCCCCAAAAAAAGTAGAAAACCATATTCCAAGTAAATGGAACAATGCGACAAAGCAAAACTGTATCACTGTTTGGAATACTGACAGAACAGCTGTTCTACAGTAGCAGATCACTATTACCACATATAATTTGAGTTGGTTTCATTTTCTTTCAACTCAGCTCGCATGTAAGTGTCATTCAAGGTATTTGTCAGGGATAAAGCAGTCCTTTTTTTTAAATGAAATAAAGTAAAAATAAAAGTGTATTATTGTTCTTTACTTACTATGAATTTACCCAAATATATGCAATTCAGCAGCCACATTCCAATGTCCTTAACCTCTAAATGCTGGATTTGTATTCCACCCAACAACTGTTACTGCCAAGTTTAATTTTGGGATGTTTAAATTTGTTGTATTTCTCAAAATGAAATTTCCTGATTCCTAAACTATGATGAAACATCCAAATCTAAAGCATTTTGAGATCAGTTTGTAGAGCACAGAAGTTTACAACATGTAGAAAAGAATTTGAGATGTGCCTATTTGGTATAAACATGCAATTTAACTATCGAAATGTAGTTAGCAAGGTTTTGTTAAGTGTTTTTAAGCATATTTCTCCAGCTCTTGCTTAAAATCTTGAGGGGGATGACTACAGATGCACATTTAGCTATGCACATACTGCTTGACATGTTAAACTCCACAAAGCCCTAATTGTTTACAGAAACTCGTTTTAAAAAAACTGTCTGAATCTATGTTCTTCAGTTCAGTTTTTACTTCCAATATATGTTGTTTTTTTTACACTGAATTTATTTTACTTCATTTGTAAGTAGGGGGAGTGCTTGAGAAATTAAAAGTTGAGCTGTGACCTTCAATTCCCGTAGGTAACTCTCCCCACCCAACCTCAATCACAATAAGATCTTAGTTTCACCAACAAAGAATTTTGGGGAATTAGAGTAGGTTAGAGGCTACTATGTAATAGCAATTTTCTATGAAATAAAAAGGTGTATTTTATCAAATTGATAAAACCTTCTGATTTAATGTGTTCAAAACTTCAAAGTTAGAGTAAAGCCCAATATATTCATTATATTTCATGGTTTCATTAATGTAACTGTACTTGTTCTGGAAAGATCTCAAAATACGACTTTTAAAGAATGTTTTTATGGTTCTACATGTGCAAAGGAATACAGCATATTTTGTGGATTTCTTCTTTTTCTGAAAACATTTTGAAGATAGTTATCCCCTAATTGCAACTAAAATAAGTGTATCTCTGGTATAGCTCTCTTCTCCTGCCCTACCTATCCTTCCCAGTTTCTGTTGTATATTGAGATTCCTTCATGTGGCATTCTGATGTTACAATTAGGTCTGAAGATTTCCTGAGACTACCTCTGCAACCACTTTAGTTCTGAAGATTTCCTGAAACTACATCTATAGCCACTACCTTGACCTACAGTGAAAGAGTCACTTGCTTGTAACATTTCAAAATTGGATTGATTTACTAAGCTTAGGCTTTTCAGATGAATTGTGAAAGGGATTTAATCCTAAAAAAGAGTAAAATTTTGCCCAATAGCAGATGAGATTCATGCACGTGTTTTGAGAACTTTCTGGAACGCGTGGAGAGTTACATAAATGAAACCATGAGAAACAGTGAATATATTGAATGTTTTCTCCTTGAAAGGGATTTTCTACTCCTGCATAGATGTTTATTTGATCATAAAAAAGCAAATCAAAGAATTATTGGCATAAAATGTTTATAACAATTCCTTTTGTAAATAAATGTTGATAAAGATATCTTGATTTATCATAGTAGCTTCCTATTTTTCTTGGTGAAATGCTCTGAAGGTGGGTCTACTCAAAACATTGTGCCACTTTCACCTTTATAAAGATCTGCCTTTTGCACTCTTCACAGCTTTCTCATAGCCACTTTGTACAGAGTGATTCACTCAGGACTTTACCCAAACAAAGTGCTATAATTTTGAAAGGGGAAAATATTTCAAGCTGAAATTTAAAGACTTAAGTGCCTTACCTTTTCACAATCACATCAATATCAGAGAAGATGTTGGAAATGTCCGCCATTTGCATCCAAACAGATCAACTCGTTTCTGCATATTGTCAAATGTACGCCTCATTATGTTGGTATTAAAAGCTTCAATTTCCTGTGTGATATTGTTTTTCAGCTGCTGAATAGTCCTAGGCTTATTGCTGTATACAATACCTTTTAGATGACCCCATAAGAAGTAATCGGGTGGAGTTAAATCTGGAGACCTGGGCAGCCATAAACCTTTGGAGATAACCTGATTGCCGAAGAAACTTCGAATCTCAGCCATGCTGGCATTGGAAGTGTGACAAGTCGCACTATCCTGTTGGAAGAAGTCATTCTGCAGTTCAATATCATCCAGTTGGTTTGTTCACAAACTGTGTGAAGATATTGACATACACCTCTGTGTTGACAGTCTGTTCAAAGAAAATGGGACCGATTATCTGGTTCTGTGAAATGACGCACCATATGCCAATCTTTATGGGATGCATTCTTCCCTCGTGAATGACATAGGGATTCTCACTTGCCCATACCCGTGTATTCTGTGAGTTCACATAGCCTTAAGGTTGAACCAGGCTTTGTCCATGAACCGTGTAATGTCTAATATGCCTGGATTTTGACTGACAAATTCCTTAAACCACCGGCAGTAATGCATTTGCTTTGGCATGTCAATTGGTAACAGCTCATGAACGACTGTAACACAATATTGCTTCAGTTTACCCATTTTTGCAGCCCCTGGCGGATGGAATATGACAGTCCTGTTTCTTGCAACAGCCTGCATAACGATTTCTTTGGAGACTGTAACAACCTCTTTTTCACACACTGCATAGTGTTTTCTGAAATTGCGTATCAACAAGGCTTCCTGTCGTCAAGTTTCTTCACAAGATTTGAAATCGTTGGCTTCGTAGGTGGTTCCCTACCAGGAAATTTCTTCCTGAACTCTTTTCGACACTCCTTGAATGAGCCGGAATTCCAATAACTTCAAATGATAAACACTCGCTCAGCAATCGTTAACAGCATCGTAGCTGACAGACAAGGAGAATGGCAGCAAAACCGTTCCCATGAGACGCCATGTATTGTAGCGCAATCTGAGCATACGAGACAAACGGCGCAGATATGGATGTGAATGTCAGAACGTACGGCTCTTTGTCTTCAAATTTCAACTTGAAATGTTTTCCCTTTTCAAAATTATATCGGTTGGGGGGGGGGGGTAAAGTCCCAAGTGAATCACTCTGTACAACTACCATCTCTTGACTTTCTATGGAAGGGAGCCATAGGCATGCATAAGGCATCCAAAGACAAGAAGTTGAAGTTAGCAAACTGTTGCTGTTTCACCATTGAAGCATATAATCTGTCACTAAGCTGTCTTTTCCTTTAAAATTCAGAGGTTAGCTTCTCAAAGCAAGATCTCTGACATGGAAAGTCATGAAAAATTCATGGAAAACAATGTACTGTAATATTATTTTTTAATGAGGTGCTGAATTGAGCAAGTGTTTATTCTTTATGAAAAGCACTTTTTCCTTTAACACTGAGAAACTATGAATGCTAATGTGGGATAACAGAACAAGGCTGCTTTTGGCAAGAGTTGGGCCCAAGTGAATCCTTTTAACACAAAGGAAATCTGACTCCGTCGTAACCCATAATTGAGAAAAGCGTACTTCCTTGTTGGCGCTTGTGAGCTGAGTGTTCTGTCGTGTTGTCATAATTATTTTGTCTTCCACTGTAATTTCATATTTGGTTTATAGCAATGGCAAGTAAATGTTCTTTATCCTGCTTGGTGTAAGAAGTCTGAATATGCTCACTGGCTTAAGACAGATAAAAAGAAGTTCAAAACACTTTGTGTGTGTGGTGTGAAAAGTGCATCCATCTATCAAACGTGGGTGAAGGCGCTATTATGAGCTATGCAAAATTTGTTTTTTCTGTAAATACAGGTCCTTCATTAAGACCATTTGTGCATTTATTTTTATTTTTAAAGTTCAAATTACCACATATCAGCTTTTGCAATTAACTCAAAACTTTGGAGATTTAGTTTACTTGAATGGTCATCTAATTTCAGACCTTTAAGAACTTTTTGGCATCTTAGTGCTAATTTCATCCTTTATATTGTGCAAGTAATGATCCTATATAAGCATAGTAACCCTCCCCCCAAAAAATCTGTTTATTTCAGTATGTTCTTATATTTTTGTACTTCCAATGCTAATTAAGCATGTGGAGTAATGCATTTGTGAGTTGCAGCCATTCTTCTTCATAATTTGATCAGACTATCAAAATTGTTATTTTAAAGCAATTTGTGACTTTTTTTATGTTCTGTTGAACTAAACCCCTACTGATTTCAAATAAATGCACATATTTTTTGCCTTATGATGCAAAGCTGAAGTGCTCAAGTGAAATAAGCATAGTATATACAGGTAAAAATATGTTTAAGAAAAAGTTCAAAGACAAATATATAACTTCAACAAATATAAATTGTAGCTGTAAGTTTCTGTTCAATGTGATTTCAAATAAATATATATATTATTTAATTTGGAAATTCGTTTTTACTAGCTGTTACTTAGACTTACTGGCCATGTATGCAAAATTTTAATTTACACGTACTGCCTGCTAGTGCAGTGGTCTAAGCACTGGCTTCTGACCATTCATCTGAGATGGGTCCGGGTTCAAATCTTAGTAAAGCGTGGATGTTGTGTTTGTCTTATGGCACTGGCTGTCTCCCTTCCTTAAAGCCAATGACCCTAAATTAGGGATGGGTGACTGCTTATAGCCCATTGAGTTGCTCATGGTGGTCGTTAAACCTCCCACAAGAAAGAAAAAAAAGAAGTTTACGTGCCTGCGTGGCAGGTTGTGATTTTATTTTCCTAAAAGAGTATGAATCCTGTATATAAAAACTCGATGCTGCCTGCAAAGCTTGGATGCATGCATAGAAGGTATCTAAAGATAGCACCCTGTAAAATCAAGATGAACTGTGTCAAAGCTACAATAGAAGTTATGTAAAGATGACAACAGTCAAACCGGAATATAATGAAGTTGAATGGAGTATCAAAAACATTCGACATATGCGAACTTCATTATATCCAAGCCAGTAAAAAAGGGCTATTTTTGGCATGTTGCTTCAAGTTAAAACTAGGCAATCCTAAATTATTAATCAATTAATCAAAGACAAGTGCTTGTTAATTGAAAACTATAGCTGGCAAAATAATATGAGTGAGATCTGCCATAAGAAAAATATTTGAAGAATGTAAAATTTAAAGTCACCGCCAGAAATTGGAAATTTTCACGTTACATCAGCCAATTCTTGCTTGTTTTGTGCTTACCATTATCACTGTTTTAAATGCTTTTCAGCCATGCTGGTGGCACAGTGATCTAAGCACTGGCATCTGACCATTCATCCAAGGTGGGTCCGGGTTTGAATCCTGGTGAAGCATGGATGTTGTGTTTATCTTATGACACTGGTTCTTTCACTTCCCTGAAATCAGTGGCCCTAAATTAGGGAAGGGTGACTGCTTGTAGCCCATCAAGTTGCTCACGGTGGTTGTTAAACCCCCAATAAAAATTAAAAGATTTTCAACTTCCTCTGACACTGTGGTTAAGATGTTTCTAGATGCAAAATTAATAAAGATTTTCTAAACAGAGATTAAGTGATTTATAACTTTTGAGGGGAGGAGATAGAAGATAGCATTTGCTCAGGAGATGTATGTTTGAAAAGCATGGAATGGGAAAGAAGGTGATAGTAAAAAAGTAACCAAAACATTGTCTCCATGCAAACTGACCTACTATAAGCGGAACTACAGGGTGTTGTCAACAGCAGGGAATTCCGTTTTCCAGTGAAACAGGAAGGTTTAAAAACTGCATGAATACCTCTTATTATGTTTGCTGATAACCGTTTTTAACTTTGGTGTTCGCGGTTTGTCCAAAAATTATTGTTCATAATATGCAGTTAAAATAAAGAATTGCAAAGTTCAAGGTATCTGTAAAAACTTTGATTTATGGAGAACTTTGTATTATGTGAGCTCATTATATGTAAGTTCAACTGTACAAAGAAAATTTACATTATATTGTTTGGTATCAAACAGAGAATGTGGGAGTAGCATATATTTAGAATGTGGGGCAGTGGATGTACCGGGTGTCCGAAATTAAAATTCACATTTCCAAGACTGCTACAGGTGGAAGGCTCAGAAGGACTTCAAATTTGATATGGCTCCTCCTGAGGAGATGGAATTTTGTTTGACAGAGAAACAAAAATGACTTCCAAAACTCTCAAGAGTTTAAGTGGCAGTTATTACAGTAGAGAATTTGCACAACAGCATGTTCAATATGCTGTCCTTCATTCTCTGCAACATGCTGAAATTGCAAAATATCATGCTCAACCCCAGATCGAAGTGTTTCAGTAGAAATGTGGATATGGTGCTTAATGTTTGCTTTGAAGTCTGCCAAGTCAGTTTGCTATGTGACCACAATTGATAATGTTCTTTAGGTTCCCCAAAGTCAAAAGTCACACAGAAATGAAATACGATGAGCTTGCTGATCGAATTGTAGAAAACTAGTGGCTGATTATTCTTTTGTTAGTAAAATGTGCCTGCAGCAACTGCTTGACAGGCATTGCAATGTGATTACTGTCTCAGAAATGTTATAAATATACACTGAAGAGCAACTGAATTAGAGACAACTGGCGTTATGCAAATGTGCCGCTGTGGGCGGCCCTGTAAACGGAAACGACATGACTTATGCAGCGATCCGACAATATAAGGAGTGATGCGACGGGAATCAGTAAGAGCCGAACGCAGTATGGGTAATACGAGGGATCTAAGCGCATTTGATCGTGGGAAAATTGTCGGGGCCCGACTAATGGGTCACTCCATCTCTGAAGTCGTGCAGGCACTGGGATTTTTATGAGCCATTGTGTCACGGGTGTACCGTGAGTGCATCGAATCCGGTAAAACCATCCCTGCAAGTGCCAACTGCCATGGACAACAGCGTCATCGCCGGCTAGCTCGCATTGTAACAGCAAATAGACGGACCACAGTGCAAGAAATCACTTTGCAATTTAATGCTGGTGCACAAAAACGTGTAAGCAGCCACACCATCAAGAACCATCTCCTCGCTATGGGGTACAGAAGCCATCGTCCCACGAGGGTACTGCTGCTGACCAGACATCACAGGGTGCAAAGATTAACATGGGCACAGGAACATCGCCACTGGACCCTAGACTTGTGTAAAAATGTTGTCTGGACTGATGACTCGAGATTCACGTTGGTACATGTGGATGACAGGATACGAGTATGGCACAAACCACATGAAGCGATGGATCCTTCTTGCCAGCAGGGTACTTTTCAAGCTGGTGGGGGTGTCATTCTCGTCTAGAGACTGTTTACATGGGCTGAAATGGGACCCCTGGTATGTGTGACATCGTCCCTCACAGGTCAATGTTTGTTACCGGGATATCCTCGACGACCATTTGCTCCCATTTGTGCATCTTCAACATCCCACTGGGGACCTCATCCTGCAACAAGACAATGCACCGTGCCATCACTCCTGAATTGTATCTGAATGGTTGGATGAGATTCCACCGACGTGACCTCGCTTCCTTTGCCAGCTAGGTCACCTGACCTCAATCCCATCGAGCACATCTGGGATGCCATCGAGAGAGATGTTTGAGACTCTGATCCCCCCCCTCTATCAAATCTTCGTGAACTGTGAGAGCTTGTTCAGGGGTTGTGGATCCGTATGGCTTCCCAACGCTTCCGGTGTCTTGTCAAGTTCATGCAGAGACGAATCGCCGCCGTCTTCAGGGCGAAAGTTGGTGCTACACGTTACTAGACAGGTATCTCTAATTCAGTTGCTCTTCACTGTATATACAGGGTGTCCGAGAATTATTGGACACATTACAAAATTATATAAAACAAAACATTAAACAGATAGAAAGAAACTGACTGTACTAACTTACAATGTAACTACACAAGTTAATAAATTTCGATGTGTGATCCCTTTGTTGCTCGTAGTACGTCCAAGCGATACTCGATTTCATGCCATATATTGGCAAGCATCTGAGGAGTTATAAATTAATAGCAGCTGTGATACACTGCTTCAGTTCCTGCAAATCAGTACATGGCGTCTGATAGACACGATCCTTCACATAACCCCACATGAAATAATCCAATGGAGTTAGATCTGGAGAGCGAGGAGGCCACGGAATGGGACCACCACACCCAATCCATCTGTTAGGGATATGCTCATTTAGACACTTATGTACACACGTTGACCAATGTGGAGGTGCGCCATCTTGTTGGAAAATGACGTCATATCTTTAGATCTTGGGTATAGCAAAATTTTCTAGCATATCCAAGTAAATGTCACCATTTATGGTTTTTTCGCAATAGAAGAAAGGGCCAATCACTTCTCTTTTTGATAGGGTGCACCACACATTAACTTTTGGGGAATCACTTTCCAGTTCAATAGCAGCATGAGGCGGTTCACTGCCATATATCCTACAGTTGTGGTGATTCGCAATACTTGATACATGAAATGTGGATTAATCACTGAAAATTACAGTACTGAGTAAGTTTTCATTGTTTTCCACTCGATTCAGCATATCTACAGCGAAATCGTATTGCAGAGTGTGATCATTTACATGCATCTTTTGCACTATTTGAATTTTATAAGCATGGAACTTTAATTTCTTGTGCAAGATACCGTGAACTGTCGATTTCGGAATGCACAGTTCTCTGCTTGCTTTACGAACAGATTTCCTGGGGCTTCGTCAGAAACTTTCATTAACTTGGTCAACCGTCTCACCGTTGATGCTAGGCCTACCGGCTCCTCCAGGATGTTTCACATTGCCAGTTTCTTTAAACTGTTTCATCCATCACTTAATTGAATTCGTTGACGGAGGATTACAACCATGCTCTAAACGGTACCGTCTTTTTAACTTTAATGACAGACTTTAATTCTGCAAGCCATAAACACACGTCGCCTTCTGCTGTACGGTTGACATGACTACTGATTGCGCATTTCTCATACATTCCTCATGAAACCACACCTAGCGCCATCTATCGGATTCTGGGAATAACAATTCTGCAAAACAAAAATAATGAAACCGTGTTAGTAATACATGACATAGAAAAACAGACAATGCTCATAGTTTTTTTTTACATAATTTTTTAATGTGTCCAATAATTCTCAGACACCCTGTATATACACAGTTGTATCAGAATAATATGACCACCTATCTAATAATGGAAATAATGACCCTTGGCGGGGGTGACAGTGGCAAGACAGCATAGTATGGATGTACAGAAGCCCTGGAAAGTCGCCTAAGGCATGTGTGCCCATTTGTTTGCAGCAGATCATAGAGGTACCAGAGATGATGTGGTTGTGGGTCAGCACGTCGATCCAAATAGTCCCACAAGTGCTCTATGGGATTCAGGTCGGGCGATTTTGCCGGCCAAGGGAGAAAGGAGACATTGCTGTCGTGTTCCTGTAACCAGTCGCACACCTCCTTAGTGATATGGCAGGTCGCAGCATTGTCCTATTGATAGACACCATCACCACCAGGGTAAACATTCAACATGAACGGATGCATGTGATCAGCTAGGATGGACAGGTAGCCATTGGCATTAAGGGACCTATCCAGTGGTACCAGCAGTCCCAGGTCATATTAGGAAAACATCCCCCAGACATGCACGCTGGCCTGTACTTGACTGACAAGCATGTCTGGGTGTTGGTTCTTGTCTGTCTGACACCATATCTGTCACTGCCCATCACTTCTGTGGAGTAGAAACCTCAATTCATTGGAGAAGGTAACATTTTCCCACTGTCCAATGGCGGTAGCTCCATGTGAACTGCAGACATCATTGCCGGTGGACCTGGGTTACCATGGGTGCCTTGATGCAGCGTCTACTCCGTAGACCCATACATAACTGAGTTCACTCTACTGTTATCGGGGACACTTACCAGTGTGCCTCAGCGTTCATTTATGTGGTCAGGTACTGCACCGTTGTGTGTCGATTGCTCTTTTCCAGTCAACGAAGGCGACGTTCTCCTCTGGGGTCAATGACTTCTGGGGTTCCACAGTTATGATGTCGGGAGGTATTCGGTGTGCCTGCGGTCCATTGTTGGTACATCCTTACTACAGCACCTCACGAACAGCCCACGAAGTCTGATGTTTCGGAGATGCTTTTACCCTTGGTGCAGTAGCTGGTGATCATTCCTTTTTGAATGTCTGTCAAATCACTACCTCTGCCCATTGTGCTCATGTCACGCACTATGGCTCATCTGTCCTGGCCGGCCACTTATATCTCTGTGGTCCACCTTATCACATGCATTCTGTGACATACCTGGGCAAGTGCACTGTGATTCCTGGGGTGGTCATATTATTCTGATACAACTGTATATATATATATATATATATATATATATATATATATATATATATATACACACACTCATGTTCATGAAAAACAGAACACCTGAAAGGAGTCAAGCTACAACTTTGATTTTTGACAGAATATGTTCATTAGGCAATACAGAATGAATGACTAGTATCTCAGTGTCATGCTTACCAGGTGCATTGATGCAGCTAATAATCGGTGATGTAGCGCTCTCTCTCTCTCTCTCTCTCTATATATATATATATAGAGAGAGAGAGAGAGAGAGAGAGAGAAATAGTGGCCCTAAATAAATTAGGGACAGGCAGCATTGTATAGTATTAGATGTGTGTGGGTCCTTAAACCTTAAATCTAAACAAAGCTCAAGCATGTTATATTCAAAGTAATTTTAAATTCATAGCAGTTTGCTGTAGGAATGTATTAAAGGTAGACAGCAACAGTTACAGTACAAAATGTTAACTACCTTCTTATGCAGCTGCTAACAAAATGATGTTTTAGAAAATCGTGAAGTAATTTTGAACACAAACGACGACGTTGCACAGAGCCAGAAGATTGACTGCAGTGCGAGGAGCAACAACGGTTGGGCAAAACCAAAAACCGATGCAAGAGCTACAGATGATGACCCAGATATGTGGGAACGAAATGCATCGAGCTGATACAGTGGCCATGGAACTTTTTATGTGATTTTTATGCCTCATGTGCAAAAATGTTTTATTTTCTTGTGCTCTTATACTCCACCTGCTCATTTTCAACATATGTTCATCTGTACAAAGTACTTTGACATGCATCTTGACATGTTTTTTCATTCCTTTTTTGCAGACGTTTCATGTTTTATCAACGACAATATGAAATTTTAGCACCTCTGCCTATTTTTCATTGATATATATACATGGTGAGCCTCTTGTTTCCCACCAGTGTTGATGCTAATTTTGAATTCATTTCACTCCTACATTGCCTTTTTTCTTTTAATATATCTGCTATCTTTTATACCAAAACTTGGACCTTTGCTTTATTCTCCGAGCGAGCTCGTACGATATGTACTGTACATGTTTCTTTTTTTGAAACCTTAACCCATTTACACATAATAAAGTTTGGACGAATGACAAGCTAAATTTCAATGGTCAGTCAACTGCAATGTTATATTATAAGACAGGGAAGCAGCACCAAATGAAGACCAACCGCCAAGCTATGGTAAGTGCAAATGCCCTTTCTTTGACTCGGCTATTATCGTAATTTTCTTTGCCTTATCCACACCGGCGTATAATCCGCAGAACGCGAAATTCACATTAAAAAAAAAAAAATTTCCTTTGTATAATCCGCAGACTGTGACATTCAGGAAAAAAATCGCCGTATAATCATCATAGATGTTGAATCGGAAGTGGAATTTTCAACAGAAAAGTCGTTCACATAATGACCCACGAATCCGAAGAATGTGTTTAAACTATACTGGCACCAGTGACTATTTGCTATGTAGCTACCTTATGTGCATAAGATACATAATGGGCATTATATTTAGTGTGTAATATAAAAAATGAGCTTTATATATGCAGTGGCATTAAGCTCAGAGTTTTTGGGTTCTTTTTATATCACCAGACAGTTACCCTGTACCACTTTTTCAACATTTGTAAAATTTCATGGTAACCTGCCTTAAGCTATGGATTTTATGTATGTGATAATGTGTTTGATTAGGTGAAACTGTATGGCAAGTGTCATTTTCAGTCAAGGAATTCAGTGTTATTTGAATTATTTAAAAACATTTCTGGTCTTTAGCTTTGCCTCCACTGCCAGGTTTATTCCTAATGTTTCCGTCACTGTCAAGAGGTTTATCCTTTTGGGGAGGGGGGTAGGAACTTTATTGTAGTGGTTGGAAAATCGTAATAGTCCCTTAAATGCCTTAAATATATTCTAATTATAAAAGTCAATAAAGAGATTAAATGGAGTTGTTAAAATATAAACTGCATTTGTCAATTAGACTGAGAAAAAGCAGATGTTTACTGAATGAGAGAGAGAGAGAAGCTGCAGAAGTGTTTAAGAAAGCTCAAACTTCAATTTGTTGTATTTGATTGTATGCATATATAAGAAAATTTAATTTGCATTTACTCATTTCAAATTTTTTAGCTGAGAATCAAAAAAGTTTTGGATTTCAACCAAAATACGTTTTTGGGGGGTAAGCTAAGCAAAATGCACTCTTTTGCATAAACTTCTTGTGTTATTACTTTCTTCCAAATCATTACCATCTGGTTTCTGATGCTACTTCATGGATAACTTAAAAATAATAAATGAGGTTAAAGTAATTAAGAAATTATTGGCATACCTGTACTTGATACTATACCCACAGTAAATAAAAGAATAAGCTATAGGCCTAAAAAATTGTGCAGGCTTATTATAAAAATATAATAAGCCTGTATATACCTTACACCCATACACTGAGTGGCCACCTGACAGTTTTAAGCAAATGAGCTATGGCTGCACGCTGTTGCCGCCATAGGGCGAGGCTAGTATGAAAAGGGAAAGCTTAGTGCTTGCGACAGTAGTAGAAGTGATTTTTGGGTGACGAGACAGGTAAAAAATGCGATTTGACAGCCTTTCAATGTGGGATGATTGTAGGAGCTCGGAGCCATGGAGCGAGTATCACCGAAACTGCCGCATTCGTGAACTGTTCCAGAGCAGCTGTTGTTAAAAGTGTTTAAAGACTGGACTGTCAGCCAAAAAACTGGGTCTCTACGTGCAACTTGTGGTTGTTATCGACTAGTGACTGCTCCGGCTTATTATAAAAATATAATAAGCCTGTATATACCTTACACCCATACACTGAGTGGCCACCTGACAGTTTTAAGCAAATGAGCTATGGCTGCACGCTGTTGCCGCCATAGGGCGAGGCTAGTATAAAAAGGGAAAGCTTAGTGCTTGCGACAGTAGTAGAAGTGATTTTTGGGTGACGAGACAGGTAAAAAATGCGATTTGACAGCCTTTCAATGTGGGATGATTGTAGGAGCTCGGAGCCATGGAGCGAGTATCACCGAAACTGCCGCATTCGTGAACTGTTCCAGAGCAGCTGTTGTTAAAAGTGTTTAAAGACTGGACTGTCAGCCAAAAAACTGGGTCTCTACGTGCAACTTGTGGTTGTTATCGACTAGTGACTGCTCCGGCGGAACAGAGAGTGTCCAGACTGGTAACAGACAACAGAAGGGCAACAGTGCAGCAAATTACAAACCATCTTAATCAAGGATCCCCTCAAATGATTTCTGCACGCACTGTTCGCCGTACACTTCATCGGATGGGATATGACAGCCGAAGGCCTGTTCAAGCACCTTTGCTGTCTGCAGTTAACTAGAGAAAACGTCTCCAGTTCGCACAGGAGCACAAGGATTTGACAGTCGATAATTAGAAACAAATCATGTGGTCTGATGAATCACATTTTTAGTTGCACTATGCCAATGGCCGAATAAGAATTTGGCAGAAACAGCACGAAAGCATGGACCCCAAATGCTTTGCTACAACCCTTCAAGCTGGTGGAGGCAACATTATGGTTTGGGGAATGTTTTCCTGTCATGCTTTGGGCCCTTTAATTCGTGTTGATCAACGTCTGACTGGCACATCATATCTAAACATCGTTGCGGACCAATTGCATCCTGTCATGTGGATGGTTTATCCCAATGACAATGGCTACTTTCAACAAGATAATGCGTCCTGCCATAGTGCTCGTATTGTACAGGATTGGTTTCAGGAACATGCCGGTGAGTTTACTTTGCTTAGGAGACCCCCACAATCTCCAGATCTCAACTCCATTGAGAATTTGTGGGATGAAGTTGAACGAGCCATCAGACAGCTAGATCCACAACCCTGCGATCTCACACTCCTGGAAAGTGCTATTCATCAAGCATGGTCTCAGATCCCACAAACCACCTATCAACATCTCATGGAGTCCATGACACGAAGAATCGACGCAGTATTAAAGGCAAAAGGTGGTCCAACGAAGTACTGAGGGGATGGTCATAATAAAGTGGCCACTCAGTGTATAGACATAGTGGATATTATTAACATAAAGCATATATTACAAGCATAATTTTAAAAGGAAAATTAGAATTAATAAGTAGAATTTATATAAAAACAATCAAATCTATATATATATATATATATATATAATTTGTGACATGATGCTAAAGGAATGAAGTTTTTGGTGAATACAAAATAATATATGTGATAGAAGAGGCAGTTGTGAAGTAATATAATAATTTTTGCATAATATCTTCATGATTGCTTATGCCTGTAGCCAAGGACGGATTGGGTCGAAAAACCCAGGCAGGGAATTTCAGTCTTGTGGTCAATTACAGAAACACTTGTACCCACAAGGAACACCCCATAAATTCCTTCGTGAAAAAAATTCTGTTTATTCCTGGATGAAATAGAACTGTAGTAATATAAGACTAATTCAGTCGTGAACAAATTTTAGCAGCAATTTAAGTGTGAAAGAATTTTAAAAAGTCTACTCAGGATTAAATGTAGCTTATAAATCATCCTCGAAACGGGGTGTTGTATCAGATATATATTATTTGGTCACAGATCGTTTACTGTGCAACAGTATTCATACCACCACCTTGAATAGATGCCCATCTAAAGCTACTGCAGTTGGGTGTCTTATCAGGTATGTACATACTGTTGACCAATGCTTGATGTTTCATCAGTAAGTAATCAAACTGCATGCTAGCTGAGTGAGGTAGTCTACTCCATCATCCAGAGAGAGAGAGAGAGATGATAGACAGGTTATATGGGGGGGGGTGTATATGTACAGTATATATATATATATATACAGGGTGATTCAAAAGTTCAGTGCAAAAGTAAAATGCAATTAAAAAGATCTGTGGGTAGGAGAGACATGCGGTTTGCAGATTAATATTCACCGAGGTATCGGATTTTGTATGGCATCAAGAAAAGACATAGTTCAAAATCTCGACAATGGAGGGCGCTGCTGCAGAGAATGCCACATAAGTGATGTTTGCACATTACTCACACAAAGCAACCTTGGGGTGAGACATAAAACCCATTATGGAGAAATGTAGTCACATTTTCAATGTGTGAAAACAATAAAGGTTCATGCTGTCATTCTGATTGCAAAACCACATGGTTTTATTAAGCTAATAATTTGCAAATAATGGGAAATCAGGCATGCACATTTAGCGCCAATTGTCTATTGAGCAGGCGTAGTGCACACGAATGGCCTAGATCTCCAGATCTCACACCCGCTGATTTCTGGTTGTGGGGCTACTTGAAATACCGTGTCTACAGAGGTAATCCCCAGACCTTACCATCGCTGAAAGACGCCATATGGCAGGAGGTATCAGCCATTTCCGTTGACATGTTGTTCAATGCTGTATTGAGCATAATACCACAACTGCACGCCGTACTGGAATGTGGTGGACACATTGAGAACTTGCATCTGTAGATCATGCTGAAAGTTTCATAGATCTCATTTCACAATTCTCACCTCTCATTGTTTTCTCTGCAGCAACACCCTCTATTGTCAAGATTTTGAACTATTTTTTTTTCTTGATGCCATACAAAATCCCGTACCTTGGTGAATATTAATCTGCAAACTGCATGTCTCTCCGACCCATAGATTTTTTTAATCATATTTTACTTTTGCACCAAACTTTTTAATCACCCTGTACATATAAAGCCACCCCACCCCACTTTTTTTTTTCTAGACATTGGATTTATTGGCCAGTTCATTTTACTGTTTTGTAAAATATAAAAATCACCTCGTGTTTTATTTTAAATAGTATGATGGAATAGTTAAGTGACTAAAGCTTGCACTTTATTCTAATAGTTGATTACATTTTCACACACACATCTAGTTTCTGGATGCTTCTCAATGCCTGTTTAAGATAATCAGTCCACTTACAACACAGTATACTAACTGTAATATGTATTTATGAAATAGCATACCCAAGTTTGAAATGAAATTTTTTATTCCATATGGCTTTAATTGTTGCATGTACATTCTATGAAAAGGAAGCCAGTTAAATAAATATGTGAACTGATTTTTTATCATATTCACCTATGCAAATGTGGAAAGTTTCCACAAAACAATAAGTTCAATCAATATTGTAGTGAATACTTGACACTATTTAACATGTCTGTACTACACATGGTTACCACATATTAGAAAAATAAAAATTCACTATTTCTTAAATCAGATAGTGATTTTAAAAAATAAATGAATTTATTTTTTAAATTAATGTATGTTTTTGAAGTAGTCTTAGATCAATATCAAAGCTTGTCACTTTTTCTAATATGTAGTAACCATGTGCAGTACAGAAATGTTAAGTAGTGTCAAGTATTCACTAGATGAATTGGTGAATCAAATTAATTCAACAAAAAAACAGGTGTCTGAGGTTAATTTCCAGAAAATTTTCTTGCCTGCTGCTCAAAGAGATTAATGTCACTATGTCCAGAATACATACACTTGATTTTCACAAGTATCATCATCATCATCATTGTCAACCATTATCAATCCACTGCTGGACGAAGGTCTTCCCAAGTTTCCTCCACAACGGTCTGTCTTGTGCCAGTTTCCTCCAGGTCACTCCCGCATACTTTCGAATTTCATCCACCCATCTCTCATGTGATCTTCTTCTAGGTCTTTTTCTGTCCCTTGGAATCCAATCTAAAATTTCGGCTGTCCATCGATGGTCTGTCCTTCTGGCAATATATCCAGCCCATTGCCATTTCAGGGATTTAACTCTGATCATGATGTCTTCCACTCTTGTCATTTTTCGGATCCACGAGTTCCTCTTCTTATCTCTCCTGGTTACACCAAGCATGCACCTCTCCAGGCTGCTTTGAATTGTCTGCAGCCTTTGTATGTCTCTTTTAGTTAAGGTCCACGTCTCTGCACCATACGTAAGCACTGGAAGGATGCATTGATCAAACACTTTTCTTTTAAGACATAATGGTATATTGCTCTTGAAAATTATGCTGTTTCTTCCAAAAGCTCTCCAGGCAAGTTTTGTACGCCGATTAATTTCTTCATCAATGTGACCCTCACTTGATATCTGCTGTCCAATATAAACGTACGTATCTGTTATTTCCAGCTTTTCTCCATCAATCGATAAATCTTCATTTCTTGAAAATGCATTGAACATCACTTTTGTCTTCTGAAAGTTCATTTTTAATCCCACTTCTTTACTCTTGTCAGCAAGTTCCTGGATCATACTCTGCAGCTCTGACGGGGTAGTTGCAAAAATGACTACGTCATCAGCAAAACAGAGGTGAATTAGATAATCTCCATTAATCTTTATCCCTTTGTTTTCCCAGCTCAGCGACTGAAAGACACCCTCCAATGTAGCATTAAAGAGCTTCGGAGATATGGTGTCACCTTGTCTCACTCCCTTTCCTACTTTTATGTGTGCTGTATTCTCAAACAGCCGAATCTTTGCACTTGCATTTTCATAGATGTTATTAATAATATTAATGTATGCATCTTCAATACCACAGGATTTCAGAGCCATTGTAACTGCTGATGGTTTCACCAAATCAAAGGCTTTTTCATAATCGATAAAAGTCGTGCACAATGGAAGTTCATATTCCCTCGCTCTTTTAATTAGCTCTCTCAGTACGTGGATATGATCTATTGTGCTGTAGCCACTCCTGAATCCAGCTTGTTCTCTCAATTGAGCCATGTCCAGTGTTACCTTCAAAGGGTGTGAAAGATCTTTAGTGAAGATTTTATAAACCACTGATAGGAGGCTGATAGGTCTGTAGTTCCCGAGATCCTCAATGTCACCTTTTTTATGTAGCAGGATCATTGTAGCGGTGTTCCAATCCTCAGGAATCTTCCCTTCATTAAGGCATCGAGTGAAAATTTGGGCGAGTACTGTTTCGATTTCTCCACTTGTTTCTTGTATGATGTCTACAGTAATTCCATCCATGTATTTTGTTGCTGTTTCTTGTATGATGTCTACAGTAATTCCATCTTCTCCTGGAGCTTTTCCCCGCTTCATGTTCTTGATTGCATGTGCAACTTCTGCTGGGAGGACTGGAAGAACTCTGGTACCTTTCATGATGTCTGGAGTACATGTATCATCCCTTTCATATAATTTGGAGTAGAAATCTTTCACTCTTGTCAAAATTTCGCCTCTATTTCTTGTTACAGAACCATCTTCTTTTCTCAGTGCCATAATCTGTTTTCTTCCCTTACTGAGATGTCCCTTTGCTATCTTTAGGCTTTGGTTGTTTTCAATTGCTTTCCTCACTAGTTCACAGTTGAATTTCCTTACGTCTTCAGTGATACTTTTTCGTACTGTCTTGCATAGCTCTATATATTCCACTTTGGAAGTCACATCTTCTTTAGTTGTCCTCATCTCTCTTCTTTTTTGCATCAACATTTTGGTTTTTCCTGATAATTTGTTCACATGCAACTTGTTCTTAGACCCAGCTAATTTTGTAGCTGTTTCCATAAGAGCTTTGGTTACTTTTCTGTTAACTTCAGAAATATCCACTTCTTCCGATGTTAGGCCTTCTAAAGCACAGAATCTGTTCTTCAGTTCCAACTTGAAGGTATTATGGTGTTTTTTAAGGTTGATCATGTCAATACATTTTGTTTGTCTTATGAGCTTGCCACGTTCGAGTTTAGTGTTGAGGTGCATCTTACATCTCACCAATCTATGGACACTACCTGTGTTGAACTTGTTTAGCACACTGCAGTCTTCTATGACGAATTTTTTGTTACACATAATAAAATCAATTTCACTTGTCGTTCCATTTGGATGTCTCCATGTCCATTTCCTGTGTGGCTAGTATACCTCTTGGTATTTCTTACAATAATGAAATCAAAAGCAGGTACTCCAATAGTAAGCATGCTTCTTTATCAATGACATAAGTCCACCTGTTCTTTTACCAGAAGCCCAGGAAATTATCCACTAAATATCCTCATTGTTTTTTCACAGAAATTTTCTGGACTTGCTTATTAAAAGGAAAAGAGCACTAACTTTAACTTCAAAAACAGGTATGTTTTTATTACTTTGATGTTTGCTTTTAATTTGGTCAAAGGTTGTCATCCAAACAATCATACAAAATTTGGTTTTTCATGAGCTGCTGTTGTTTAGTGGGGAATAGCCTTTCATAGTCATTTCTGCTCTTAGAAATATTCTTTACTAAATTTCCATTCTGTTTTATCCGTATTAATATACCACATAGAGCATCAGTACAATGTCACTAGTATGCCATAATATATTTTAACCAAAACAGTTTTACACAATTTATTTTTATTGTTTTGATTAAATTTTCCGTGGTGCTATCATACTGAGAAAAATGGTAGTACCTAGACATGTCTGCAAATAATTAAGAGAATAAAACAATATCAGGTTCTTCAACTGAAAAGAGTTTTTTTATTTCATTCTATATCAACATTTTGCTACTCTTTTGAAAAGTGGAAATAAAATTCAAGCAACATATTGTTAATGTCACAAAAACATTGAATAAATTAATTCTGACATGGTATGAAAAAATGCACTGAATTTATCCCAGCTGTAGAAAATAATGATATATTGTCATAGGATAGAAAACAAATATTTTCCACTTAAAAAACACTGCTTTAAAAAACCGTCACATCATGGGTAGCATTTCTGTAATATATTGACACAAGGGGAAGGGTTGGCCCTTCCAGAATGGTCATGCCATGAGGGGCATAAAAGATTGCAACACATGTCATGCGAGTGAATTTGCTGGGAAAAAAAAAAAGTTACGTTCTCATCAGCATTTTCTTTTTCAAAGACTTTAGTTAGCCATATACAGTATTCCATGCAGCTAACCAATGTGCAGAGTAACCTATTCTGTGAGGTATGAACCTATCTTAGCATGGAAGGAATTGTCAGAAACAATGGAGAGAGGCATATCAAAAAAAATGTGCAGATATGCCCGGTGAGTTCTAGGTTAGGGAGGCTGCCCCCATGTAATCAGGTTGTTGTTTTTTTTTTTTTTTTGAATTTTATATTAATTTTGATTAATTACAGGCACGTGCAGGAATTGCCCCCCCCCCTCTTTTTTTGTCTAGAACCGCCACTACATATGCCTAACCTTAGTGAGATTTCAGGATACCCCATAAGAAGGAAGAGCTAATTACTCATCTTTGCTTGGTTGCAGAAGAA
Source organism: Macrothele yani (assembly GCA_039090855.1). Taxonomy (NCBI): domain Eukaryota; kingdom Metazoa; phylum Arthropoda; class Arachnida; order Araneae; family Macrothelidae; genus Macrothele; species Macrothele yani. Next base: position 152,650,649 of record CM077001.1, on the reverse strand, counting down.
CCCTCTGAGCATTTTATATTGAAAAGAATGTTTCCAAGCCCTTCCCCAAAAGCATCTTCCTATTGTTCAATTCGCTCTCCAACACTCATTCATGCTGTGCTGGTTATTCATTCATTCTGTATTTTATGGAGTATTTTCGGTGTTGTCAGTGTTCACATAACTTTTTTGTTTTTACAACCATTGGGTATTTACCTAGTTTTCACATTTTTTATAAAATTAGTGAGAAACTAAAAGAGCAATTTTTGAACAATTATCTACTTTCTTGTAATGGAGGTACGAGAAAGTAAGTAAAAACTGCATGCTATTTGAGTTGGAGTGAGGAACTTTTAAACTTGAAGGGGCATAATTTCAAGTCTCACCCTCCCAGAGATATGAACAGCTTGCTCCTTCTTTCATTGACAGTAAGTACTAAAATTCATATCAATGTTGGATGAAAATGTGTTTCCACATAAAATACAGAATTTATATTGACATGGGTTTTTAAAGTAGAGAATGGCTGTTTAGATCGTAGCTAAATTTTCAGTGCTGGTTACAAAGAACTGTTTTTTTCCACTCAAAAAAAAAACTGCTCATCTTTTGTGAACATGGAGTGCGACTGGTTTCCTTTTTAAATTTCTAAGTGATATTATTGATTTGCACAAAATGAATTCCAACTGATTTTAATAAACAAGCCTATAGAAAGGAAATGGATTGTTCACAAAAATTGAGCCATAAATTGGACATTAATCATGAATTTAGACAACCTATAATACTTTAAATTTGCTTAGTAGACATGGATATTAGAGAATGGCATGCACTTTCTGTGTTACAATAGACTGAAATTGTGTTTTATTTTATGTGGAACTGTGCAGAGTTGATTCCTGAATGCAACAAGTCTGTATGATCTTTGCACATTTTTTATGGACTGTAATATAAAAGAGTGTGATGTACTGCTTATATTTCTACAGATGGAAATTACTATGAAGTGTGTTTTCTTTTTCCTCTGTTATTTATATGAAAGGTTATTTTGCAATTGTTGCAAAGTAATGTTTTTTTCAAAATGTCATTTTTTTATTATGAATTACTTTCCTTTTAGTTTCTTTTAGTTTCGTACAGTGCAATGTTCACCAGATTTGTATATGGATTCTGAGAGTAAACATCATTTGCAGCCATAACTTATTTTAAATTTGGTAATGCTGACACATGATTTTACTATTCAGGTAAGATTTGTTGTCATACAGAATCATTTTGTGGCTGATGACAACAAAATGCTGATGAACTGTGATATGAACCCCATTTAATTTTTTAAGTATTCTGGGCAATTGATATCTGTAACAGACCCTTCTTTTTGTGTGTGTGTATGCATGTATGTATGTATATATAAATATGTGCAATGTTTGTCAGTAAAGTTCAATGAATGCTGTCTTAATGTGTAAAAGGAAGGTTGTGAAAGGTACGGTTACGTGCATGACACAGTCCAAGTACATGGGTGAACATGCAGTGTTTCTTTCAGGCATACATACAGGGAGGCAAAGCCCTCCCGGAAATGACCCCCCCCCCCCTCTCCTCCGAGGCATTTTAGGCTACCGACCCAAATTTTAATAAATTCAGGCTATGATGAAAAAGGAAGTTTCGTTTCTTTTCATGCTACAAATATTTCTCCAATTATATTTTTTTACATATTTGTTCGAATGGTACTAGTTATAGTTTATTTTATTAAAAAGTGTATTACGACACATGATATTCTTCAAAATAAAATAAGTAGACTAATCATACCTAATTGTCTGGGAATTGTGATTCAGGATCTCTTGACATTGAATATATTTTAATAGATAAAAATTTCAATCCTGCAGATCCCCCTCCTATGACTGAAAAAAGTTTGTTATTCCTGAAATGTTTGAAGAAGTAATTACTGAATCAGGAATGTATATAAAATTTTTCTTCGGGAAGGGGGGGGACGAAAAAAAAGATTTTGAAATCCACCATCTGGAACAAGATTAAAGTTAATGAAAAATTGAAGAAAAATTAAAGCATTTTTTTATCATGTAAGTCACATTTTAACCAAAAAAAATTATACATTTTATGGGGGGAGGCCCCCTCTAAATGCACCCCTGTGCTAGATATATAGTAATTACTTCTATATATATATATATAAATACTTGCCCCCTCTAAGGTTCCATTTGCCCCCCCCCCCTGCCAAAAAGTCCTGAAAAAAATTCTGTGAACATGTCGTAACCATCTCTGAGCTGTGAGAAAGAGTGGGGTACAGAGAGCATGCTACAGCAGTTGATGTAGGTGTACATTGTTAGCTGGCAAAGGTGGAGCAGGCGAAATTTTCTTGCCGAGCGAGCTGTTCCTGTGTTGAATTATGAATTACCCATGGTATTAATGTGATCTGGCACTAGCTGACTACTTTTTGTTTCCCTGACTGAAGTTAGCATTGAAAGGGAAGAGATTTGTAGATATTTTGAACATTCAAGTGAACATGAAAACCCAGCTGCTGGCAATAACAAAGGGCTTTTAATGCTTCCAGCACTGATTCAAACAATGATAAAAGTGCTTTGTAGCCAGGAGGGGGGGGGCATTTGTAGGTCAGTAAAGTAAGTTTTCGTAAATATTACCTGTTGTTCATTTTTACTGTGCATTCGCCGAATTTTATTGGCACACTTCGTGTATATATGTTACCGCTAAAGTGCAGAAATCAGTTATTCTACAGATTATTTAGGTAATGTGCAGATTAACTAGGGTGATCCGTTAAAATGCCGAAAATTGTTTCATTTCTCAAATTACCTAGGTAATCTGCAAATTACCTAGATAATCTGCACGTTACCTACTAGGCACTCGTTAAAGTGAAAATAAGATCTTTGCTGGAACAACAGCAACGTTTCTGTACGCTTAAATTAACATAATGTTATTTATTTATTTTTTGATATATAAAGAATCAAGTTAATAACAATCAAACAATCAACAAATTAGTTGATAGAATCAATCATCAATCAATTAAAAACCTATAATAGGAAGAATCAAACGGATTAAAATATTATTATAATTAAGGAAATCAATTTGCAAAACATATGATAAAATTATGCTTACTTATTAGTGCAATCTAAAGATTGGTGACACTTTGAATTACATAGCAATTGGTTTTTGCGACAAGCGCACCTATTTGTGGTACATTTTTTTTAATCTTTGCTAAAAAGGTTTTCGAGGAATCTTTTCTTCATTTTACTCACCAATTCAGTGCTTGCTTGCATACTAGAAGTTAAATTTATGTGCTTTAAAAAAAATCACGACACAAATTCACGTGCTAACAGGCAGAAACGAATTTGAAAACAGAATTAGCTATGCTACGCACTGGCAGCCGACGCCAATTATGAGAAATAAAAACAACCGGCAATGACTAGATGCTGGCGAAACAAAACTAAAAGCGGAGGGAGAGGGGGAAGGTGTAGGGAAAGGAAATGAGAGAAACAAACTTTTGAACTTTAACGATACGGAAGCCGTTAATGTGCACATTACCTAGGTAAAATGCAGAAAACTCTTGATTCCGCACGTTAACGGAGCAAATCAGTTAATCTGCAGATTAGCTAGGTAATGTGCACATTAACGGCTTTCGAGCTTTAGCGGTAACATATGCATATTATATTATATATATTATATGCATACATACATGTATGCCCATTGGCCTTTAATTTGTATTGTCTATTTTGAAATCTTAAAAGCTTGCTTTAGATGAAACTGCCTTGAAAAGAATGTTTTACTTCTGTTTTTAATACATTAATCTTTCTGTTGGATTTTCGAAATAATCATTTCTTGTAATCATTTTGACTCCATTAGGCCAAAGTTTTCCACATGTGTAAAGTAGTTAAATCTTAAGCTCTTGGTTCCTTTCCATCAAAACTATATTTTTTTATATTAAACTGCAGATTTTTGTGTATATACATATATATAAATATTATATTGCTAGCTTTGTGTAGATACTACTGAGCTTAAAATCTGTTTATCCATAAATAAAAGGTGTCAGTTGAAAATCTTGTGATAGAAAAGTTAAAAAGATGTAAGCTTGTACTAATAAAAATGATTCTGTATTTGTTTGATAGTTTCAAAATTTGTCCAAATTTCATTTCATTCTTTCTTTTTTAATAGATTTATATTTTATAGTAATTTTATGTGGTGCTTGGGCTTTGTAATATATAATTAATTGAAATTTTACATCAGTGGCTTTGCAATGCATTCTTCTCTGATAGAACTGGTATGCCAGTTCAGTTGTTCAAATAATGTTTCCAGCTATAGCTTAACCCTTGTTGCCACTGAAGTGCACTCTGGCATTAAACAAAAGTCAAAATAAGTGCATGGCTTGTGGTCATGTGACATACACTTCTGAAAACTCCTGTTGGTGTGATTTGGAATAACACAAGCAAACTTCTCTTATTTGATTATGTATGCTTCGTTTTTGTGTTCAGGATCTGTTGTAAATTTTATTCCAATGCTGTAGAAACTGAAACACTGCATGCGAGTATTCTGCTTAGGGTCTTCTTAATCATCAATCCCTGCTAATCTAGTTGGTGCTTTGTCTTTTTGATCATATTTGTCTGCTTTAAAATCTGAAGAGAAGTTTTAATTGACATCGACCAATTTTTTTACTGTGGCCTTGTGGTTCCTTTTAATAGTAACATCCCCAATATCTGTATGCCTCCTGGAATTTAAAGAGAACTCCTTAAGGTAGATCTGCCTAAAAACTTTACCCTATGTTTCCAATGGCAAAAACTTCTGAGGAAATTTTTTTTCGCAGTTAATATATTCCTAGGGATGAAAATCTTCAGAATCAATAAAAAACTTTATATTATAGCCTAGTCTACTTAATATTTTTTAAACTTCACCATAATTATATTAAGAACCAATAACTTTTCCCTTTGTGGTATTGAGATCTGCTAATATATAGCACCACATGTGCATGTGACTTGCTAAACGCAACCACATCGCATTTTTAAAAAAAAAAATTATATTAATTTCCGGAATGGAACCAACACTTGAGTCTATCCATGTGATAGTCTGGAATGTTTAGAATGGCTTGAGCCACTTAGATTAAATGTTCTGACAATAATTCAGCAGAAAATATTGCAGGGTGAGCTTGCTGGTTTATTTTAGAATTAATTATCAGTAATACCTACAGTTCTGTTAACGTTTTCAGCTAAACTATTGTTAAAAAAATTCATCTATGAGGCTTAAATCATTCCAAACATTCCAGACTACCTCATGAAAAGATTCAAGTGTTGATTCCATTTGAAAAATTAATAAAATTATTGAAAAAATGTGTGACCTTATTCTATTTAGCAAATCACATGTACATGTGGCACCATCTATTTGCTGCAGACCTCAACAGCACCAAAGGAAAAGTACTTCTTTCTTAATATAAGTATAGCTAAGTTTTATAGAATATTAGGCTATAATATAAAGTTATTTTTTCGATGTGAAATTTTTCATCCTTTGGAATGCATTATTTGCTAAGAAAATATCGACAGAAGTTTCTACCATTGACAAAGTTTTTAGGTTAAATGGGCCTTTTTCTCCTTATTTCCCCCTCAGACTCCTGGAAAAGTTCCTAAATTTGATTTTGACTCCTGGAATTATTGTTCTTCATCTTTCATTCTCATTTTGCTGGTGAGAAGTAAACTTTTCAATTTTTATACAGTTTGTTGTTGTTTTCTCGAAATTCACAATTTTCCTTCATCTGCTGGAAGTTACTCTGAGTAACGAAAAAACTTAACAGGAATTATAGAGGATAAATTTATTAAGGTACCAGGAAGTCATTAATTGCTACTTTGAGTTCACCTTTCCCAACTGATGTGAACTAGGCGTCATTTGATAAACTTCATCACGTGCATTGGGATTGCTTTGAAGAAAACCCAGGCCATCCAAGTGCTATCTATTTTCTGCAGTCACAGCGGAAATTTTTGGTTCACTATGGAGTATAGGAAACCAAAATCAAAAATCTCAGTGAAGTTTTGTTATTTAATATCTGTGTAAATAACTCTTATTAACAGGAAGTATGACAAAACTCTTATTAACGGGATTCCTCCATAATCCCTGTTAATAAGAGTTGTCACTGATAGTAATGAGAGGAAGCCATGACATAATTAATTGCTAGAATCTGTGTAAAGTTTAATTTCGAGTTTCTAACATTTTGAAATTATGGGTTTTTACTAAGTAATAAAAGGATATTTACATGTCAAATTTTCATGTAGTACCCCTACCCTTCCTCAAGACTACATCTATAGTTGGTGTTGCCATTCAAGAGGTAAATTCCAACCTTTCATATCATTTAATGTGGTACCTCTTCTATCTATCACCAAAAATTTGGCATGTAATATTCTTTTATTCCATAGTAAAAACCCATAATTTTGAAATATTTTTAGTTCATTAAGTCTAGGAATAGCCATGTCATCAATTATTACCAAGTTCTAACATTTATTAAATATTTTTGAGATTGTATCCAGGTATTTTTAATATCATGACATTGATTTGCTATTTTTTCAACAATTTTTGGACATCTTCATTATTAGACAGAAATGTATTGAATGGCTGGAAATTATTGTTTTAACAGTAATGAGTAGGGCGCAGATTTTTATGTCCTAAACGTGTCAAAAATATGCAAGCATATATGACCTTAAAGTCGTTTAAATATGACCAATTAAACCAAAAATATGACTACATAAATTTTATGAAATTATCACCCAATTTTTAAAACTCAGTGCTTGTGCACATTTAAATTGTAGTTTTTAACTAAAAGTTTATTCTTCATCACTTCTGCATGCTTAGAACGTGATGACTTCTATTTAATTAAACAATTAGTACTAATCAGTGCAAAAGTGCTAGAGTTGAAAAAATCAAATAAACTTTTTGAGAGTAAAGTAATGGCCATACCTGGATTAGTTTTCATCGATCATAGAATTCCACTTAATGATTACGTGCATCTTCAGGTTATCAAACTCAAAATTCCTTCTGTTGCTGGTCAGTACGTTCTTGTACCTAGAGAAACTCCACTCGACATCACAAGAGGTTATAGGGGCAAATTTGAATAGCGCCAACTCATCTGGAGAAAATTCTGGCTCGAAATCACCAAATTTTGCTTCACTTCCACAAAGAATGTCACTTACTTTGTGTTAAATAACCTGAATTAGATTGTAGCACTGTTTGCAGTTTGTCACTAACTTTTTCAGCTACTTTTCCATTTTGATTGCTTTAAATCACCCACAGTTTGTTTCACAATTTCTAGCTCATTGCTAAGTTTCATTCCTACAGTTTCAAGGCGAGTGACTGCACTAGATATTCCACTGGTTACATTTTATATATGCCAAGTTTCCAGCCAAGGTATTAGAAAAAGAATCTCACACAATTTTGATGGAAGAAGAATCACAACAGTCAGATTCTTTAACTGTCCTGTCTAAGGAATCATAATTTGTGCAACAATACAAAGCCACATCCAGCCAGGTTCTCTACAGCGTTAGGACAGGTTGGGGAGGAAGTGCCAAAGTAGGAGCAATTTCTTTGAATTTCTGCATGTGAAACGGAGCTTTTATGAACATTTTTTTCCCATTGAAATTAGCTTATCTACTTCAGGATAGTTGCTTCGAATCTCTTCGGCCGCTCTGTGTAAACCATGGGCAAGGCATGTGATATGGACCATTTTCTGATAAAGTAGTTTCAGTTCCTTTGCTGTCTTAGTCATGTATGGAGTGGCATCTGTTACAAACAAGATGTTTTCTCTTTGTACACCATCTAGCCAGAGTAATTTCATTGAATTGTTGAAGAGCATAGCAATAGTGGGATTGTTTACTTTTTGCAGATTTTCGCATGATAGAAGAAATACTTCACTAGGCTTGCCATATTTCAGAGTGCTGATAACATTAGCTATGTACCTTCCATCTACATGACTTGTTTCATCTACTGAAACTCATATCTTATTGTTAGCAACAGCCGATCTTATCTTACCTAAAACATCTTCATAGTAGGCAGGGATATAGTTTTTCCTAAGAGCTGATTCATTAGGAATCGGATGACTGGTGTACAATTCCAAAAAATCTCTGAGGCTAACGCTACTTAATTTCCTTACGGAACAACTAAAGGTAACTTGATCACGCTAGTTACGTTAAATGAAAACTTTTACAAAAAGTTCGTAAGTTGGAAGCTTTCGACCTTATCTTAGGTCTTCGTCACGCCAGTGGAGGACTAAGATTGTTGCCAGATTCAACATTTGAATTTTTCCTATTTTTGTTGCCAAAACTTAGAATTGATCTCCAGATCATCGGAATGTAGAGAGGAGATTTGGAATTGCAAGTCATTGAGTTGAAAATAATTTCCAGGCTTTCACGGTAACGGAGGGCAAAACGATTGTCAAAAGAAGCAATTCGTTTTGCTTCGTTCCAGTGGGGAACTGCAGAAGTGTCTTCCATTGTCAAAATAGACAAGGCAGTATTAGGATTGGCTTTCGAAACATCTTTTTTATGTTCTAAAATTCTATGGTTAATGCTCCTGTATGTGCTTTCAATGTATAAGTTATCCCTTATGGAAATATTAGAAGTATACATCATTTTACAGAGGTCCTTACAATATTCTTCCTGTGTATTTAATGAACCTGCAGTGAAGGAGGTGTCTCGAAAAGGAGACGCTGCTTGTTCTCAGTGGAGGAAAATCCTACTAAACACCTCTGATGTTTCGCGGTAGCACAGCGCTGTTGAACATTAAAACGCTTTTGGGCCGATACCTTGACTTCACACAATTTACAATAGAAAATATCACGATCGCTACTGAAATCCGCTTCCCAAACTCTTGAACAAAACGCTGTAATTACACACTCTTCGAACACCCGCTTTTGAACATGTTGAGATCAAACTGAAGTTGAGATCGGAGTTTTACTTTTAGCTTGGGCATAGTAAACCAAAAATAAAAGAGAATTAAGTTCTGATTTACAAGTACTCATGAAGACACCACCCTGCTTGGTTCGTTTCAGTGGTTGGCAAGATGCCAATAATAATCCAAACGAGACACTAAGTAAAAAAAAAATGTTTCAGGGAAACTTTCTCACAGGAAAGTCAGGCCATTCGAAATGCTTCTCTTAGGAGTCATAGAGTCCTTATGACTTAATTTTGCATTTGCATTGCCAACGATTGGCTAAAGTATGACCAAATATTATTATGAAATTAGTCAAAAATATGACAACATTTTCAAATGATCAAAATATGACTTTCTAGGATTAAATATGACATGTCATATAAATCCGTGTCCTAGTAATGAGAATACTCTGTGATCTTTGAATTTTTATCTCTTTTGGTAACAGTTAAAAGGAGTGACTTTGTATTCTTTAAGAATTTTGTGTTATCTTATTTTTTACAATCTTCAAATCAATCAGTGGTGCATCCCCCCCCCCGTTTCCCTTTTTAATGCGGAATTAAATCTCAAAATCATTACTTATCTGTCCGTGATGGAATCTGAGCCATTTCCATGACCTATAAAACAGCTTTCATGGCAGAAATAACAATGCAGTACTGATTTTTGATTTTGCTTAAAAGGTGTGTGTTCCCATTCCTTAGTCACTGTTTTTTATATCAAGGGGTAGAGCAAGCATTTTTTCCTTTGTTTAAATCAAAATTAATGTTTAAAAATGCTACCATGTGCCCACAATGCAGAGTAAATGACTGTGGGAAATTAAGGATGTAGAAGAGAGTTGAAGTTTCAATTTTAGACTTTAATTTTCTTGAAACATTTTATAAATAAAAATGTTTTCGTTTTCAAAATGCTAGTAAAGGTACTAACTGGTGCCATGGGTTTACCCTCTTGTGCTCTCATCAGCCATCAGGGCGTCTACAGGTTTTTTTTTTTTTAATTTTCTTGTAAACACAAGGAAAGATACAAATTTTGAAGATGTGAATCCATTTATTGGTTAATATGACAAGGATGGTAAATCAGATAATATCAGAAAACTTGAAAATTTCGTCATCCTGGAGCAAGAATCAAATCTGCGTCTCCCAGATAGCACCCAGGTATGCTAACCACTATACCACCCACAATGACTAAGTCTCAAGTTTGTTTGTTTTTTCTTTTGATTGGAGTTTTAATGACCACCGTGAGCAACTCAATAGGCTATAAGCAGTCGCCAGTCCCTAATTTAGGGTCACTGGCTCCAGAGAAGGGAGAGAGCCAGTGCCGTAAGACAAACCCAACATCCATGCCTCACCAGAATTCAAACTCAGACCCCTTTTGGACGAATGATCAGAGACCATCGCTTAAACCACTGCGCCACCGAGGTGGCCAAGTCTCAAGTTTCTGATTAATTTTAATATAACCATCACAGGATTTGCTAGTCAAAGCAACCAGCAATCATGTTTAGCAAATCTGGAGGTTAAGAATTCTATCCTGATCACAAAGTTGTTTGCTCTTTTTGTCTGTTGATGTAGCAAGAATTGGGAAACAACACATTTTTCAGAGAAATTGAATTTCAAAGAGTTTTAAATAGTTTTGATATTATCAATTCGTGGAAACTAGATTTTAGACTCTGGAAAATTCCTTAAGTGGATTTCCAAAATTGGTTCAAACTCTGTATCCTCATTTTTCATTAAGTATCCTGATCGCATTTAAGTTGAGAAGTAGCAAGGCAGCTGCTGAAAAGAGTAGTTTTTTTAAGGCAACCAAAAATGGGAAGTTTGAGAATTTGTCATTGGGCCAAAACTTTTTTTTTACAAATCCATCCCCATGCCCCATCTGTTCCATATAACACAGGTAGCAACTCTCTTTATGATTGTAATTAATTTGCTCTTTAGCAACAACAGAGATTCTGGAAGCTCAGCAATTTTTTGGATGAGATTCACTTTTTTAAAAATAATTTGATAAATGGATTAATATTTGGATGATAAAGCTTCATTCATAATTTAATATTTTTGCTACCTGAATACATTTCATATTAAATCTTCAATGACTACCATAAACATATAAAACGAGCGAGACACACAGTCACGTACGGTAAAAGGTTCGTTTAGTGGTAGCTTTTGGTCATCCTACGACCTTGAACACCCAGAAAAACCACCATTCATTGGTTCCATCCCTTTCCATGGATTCTTCTCTTATAAGATGTGTAAACTTTTCAAAATTATAGGCTACACTCTCACCGTGAAACCAAACCCTTCTGCAATAATGTGCCTGCTTAAAGACAGGGATCCTGTCTCACCCTTGGACACCCCTGGAGTTTATGCTATTCCCATTTCAACTTCCTCTGGTCTCTCAGTGTATATTGGAAGCACATACCAAAGCATCAAAACAAGACTTGGTGAACACAAAAAAGATGTTTCCAATGATCTTCCAAAGACAGCTTTATCTGCACTAACCCTTGAAGACACCTCTGTAGTTCCCATTTGGAAAGAAACCAAAAAAGTTGCCCATTTCATCAACAAGGCATCTCTGCATTTCCAAGAGAGCATTGAAATTTTGTTTACCAGAAACTGCAATTCAGAGACCCCTCACCAAATCTCATTTATTTGGATCTCTCTTCTAAAATCTGGCAACATTTCCAATACCCCAACTTCAAATTGTAGTTGTGGCAACCAGCCCATCCAGTTGATCATGGGTGATCAAGATCGTAGGATGACTGAAAGCTACCTCTAAATGAATTTTTTTACCATACGTGACTCTGTGTGTTTTCGCTCAATTTCTATGTTTACTTTTCTTTTAAAACATAATGGCATATTGCTCTTAAAAATTGTACTGTTTCTTCCAAAAGCTCTCCAACCAAGTTTTATATGTTGATTAATTTCTTCTTCAATGTGACCTTCACTTGATATCTGCTGTCAAAGGAAAAAGTAGATATGGGTTGTCTCCAGCTTTTCCCCCATCAATCGTGTGTGTGTGTGTGTGTGTGTGGTGTCTTCTCAACAAAATTAACAACACACCCTGATATCATCTCTATTGGGGATGAAAAATCAAACTGCAACTGTTTTTACAGCTATTTGACTGATCTGAATCTGATCAAATATTGTAGAAGCGTACAGGGCCTATTTAGTACACATAAATTCTACATTAGGAGTGACCAAATGGTCGATTGTGAGCTCTCGTTCGGTCGATCATTTGTTTTATTAAGCAGGCATATGTTCCATACGAATTGCCTGAGACCAGATAATAGAATGAATCAACCAGACTCCCCTCCCCAACCCTAACCAACTTGGGGTCAAAATAGTTTTAATATATTTACAAAATTTGCCCAAAAAATAAATCTGCCATTATGGAACCTTGTTTTTATCACTACTGATGGGGCACCTTTGATGGTAAGCCAAATCATTGGGTTCATTGCACTTTGTAGGAAATATAACGATTTTCCAGACTTTACCTCTTTTGACTGCATTATCTACCAAAATGCATTATGCATCAAAGTTTTAAATGTAAAAGAAATTATCAACATAACTGCCAAAATGGCTGATTCTATTTGGGCACAAAGTTTACGAAGGCATGCTTTTTTCACAAATGTTAGATGGCTTAGTAAAGGAAAGTTTCTTGAATCTCATGCCAGAAATAATGAAATTCCTACATGCAATGGGAGGAAAGTATGCTTAGCTACAAGACGCTACTTGGCTACAAAATTTGGCTTTTGTAACTGATCTCACAGGCCACTCAACAACATGTTCACCCTTCAGCTGCAAGGGAAAGGGAAGAGTGTTATAGATTTAGTGAGCTCGCTGAATGCTTTCGAATCAAAACTAGGCCTGCTAAAATGTCAACTTGGTAAAGGAAATTTGAAAAACTTTCCCAATCTGAAAAAGCACACAACACGTCAAACTGATTGCAATTTTGACTATGTCACTGAGATAGAAGTTCCGATAACAGAATCTGGCAGATGATTCACAGACCTGTAAAACTTTCAGCAGATTTTGAGTTTCATGTCATACCCTTTTGGCAAATGTGATATCGAGGAAGTTTCATCACAAACATTTCCTCTACTTTCATCTTCGATTCTTCAGATTTAGTATCAGAAATTGTGAAACTTCAATCCGACATAGTATTGAAGACAAGAGCATCAGATAACAGATTTTGAACTCTATCATCAGAAGAAAAATATATCTGCTTGAGATCTGTTGCTTTGCGGCTGACTGCTTTCTTTGGATACACATATCTCTGTGAAGCAGCTTTTTCAGAAATGAAAATAATGAAGTTGAAATACAGGAGCTGCCTGACTGATGCTCATTTAAAAGGTTGTCTCTGACTGTGCCTCACTGAATATGTGCCTGATTATTCTAAACTTTGCGATGACATACAGTGTCATGCATCAAGATCTAAGAATTAAATACTGTAAATAAAGGATCTATAAGAAAAATTATATAATTTGTTTGAAAAATAATATTTCAGAAATAAAAATGATTTAAATATTATTTTTCTGTATTTGTTTCCAAACTTACAAAACCACACACACTAACAAATCACTCGTGATATAGGCTTATTCCTATTTAAATATGCCTATATACTGCGATAAGCCATGGTAGATCACAGTAGGGAATGATAACTTAAATTAGATCTTGGTTCCTCAAAGTTTGACCACTCCTGTTCTACATGGATTCTTCATTGATTAGCTAGTAATTGAACCAAATGTAAACTTCTCAAGCTGTCTTGTTTAATTCACATGAAAAATCACAGTAATGTAAGAACTCGCAATCCTTATAAAGCAGTTAAACAGCAGATGTACTGTATCTCAACAAGATCTTCTATACTTCATTTTCACATTTCAGTAGTCTGTTTTTGGTTCAGTTTTTTTTTCTATAAAAACTTCTGTTGCTGTTAGGGCAAGGCCTTTGTGAATTTCATGCTATCCTGATTGTCATTTTCATTGTAGCGCAGGAACCTAATGCTTACAAATCTCTGGGGGTAGGGTAGGATACAGTAAATAGAATATTGTGGTGTGAAATGTCATTTATCATCCCAAACAGAAATAGCACTTTACCCTCTCTAATTGGGTTGAAAGAACTTAGGAATTTGGGGAAGCACTGGGCAGAAAAATTTTGTGCATTTCCCTTATTGTTACATCAAGGATGTTCTGGACGTGGAATAACATTTAAGGCTGTAAAATACAAAAAGGAGAAACAATGAAGACACAGTTGTAACCAATGAGAAAACCTCACCACAGATATGATGTGACAGTCAACATGGGAAGAAGGGTGTTCCTTCCTTTCAAGTTCCAGACTGAAAACTATTTTTTCCTTTGAAAATGTAGTGGCTCTGATGAGACACAAAATTTGAGCCAGGGCATCAAATATAAGAAACTTTGAGGACTATGGAGGACAGTGTATTTTAACCAAGGACTATTTAACTAATATGAGTACCTTAAGGACAGCTAAGTTTCTTTCTTTAAAAACTATTACTTATTTACAGTATGTACATGAATATTTCATTGGTCACTTTTAGGTCATTGTAATATACATTTTAACAACAGTAAATCCTGTTTTTAACATCGTAAATGAAATGTTTGTTATTGTGAATAGGTTTTTATCACTTAACAATAAAAATTAACCAATGCTTTACATAGAAAAAAGTGCCTGTTTTCCTGTGTCCAAAAGGGAAAAAAACATGAAGAATATTTTAAATGATGAAAATATTGATAATTTTCTCAGGTAATAGATTAAAAACAAGACTTGCATTACCCATTGGCATATATTTGTGTTGAATGGAATTGACAAGAAATTTATGGTATATATGTTAACTAGATGGAGTAACATGAAACTATAGTAGAAATCTTTCCTATATATATTATTGAGGAAGAAGCATTAGAGAAATAACCTTTGAGTTGAGAAATAACCTTTGAGTTGAAATATGCTAATAAAAATGGCATTGATAAAATAATTGAAACATTGGATAGTTATCATGTGCCACTGTCAAGTGAAAGTGGAATATGCATATATTTTTCTCAAGAACACAGCAAATAAATGAACCATTTGATTACTTTTTAAGTTAATTAAAAATGCTTAGTAGTTCTTGTGAATTTGAAAAGAGATAGAATTATCAGTGATATTCTTGATAAAGGTTTAAGAGATTTATTAAGAAAATTACAGTTAAATATGAAAAAATATGTGAAGATTTGCAAAGTAACAGGATTGGCTGAACTACAACTTTAAACATTAAGTGGAGAAAATTAAGTTGAAGGGGTTAAATGCCTATTGTAAATCACAGGTACAACAGAAAACTTTACAGGTGCAAAACAAAGCATGAAACAAAAATTCAAATGTCAATGGTAAATCACAGGTACAATAGAAAAGTCCAAAACAAAGCACTAAATAAAAATTCAAAATAGATGTAGCCAGAAAGATAAGAAAGCTGGTTTTAAAACACGTAGGAGGTGTGATACTTTTCATAAAATGCGTATAACTGCCCTGCTTTTAACAAAATTTGCTTAAATTGCTAAAAAAAATTTAATTTTGCTGAGATGTATTTTAATCAGTGTTAATTATATGAGACAAGAATTTCAGTGCATTGAAAACACAAGCAATATAGATGAAAATGATAGCTATGTTTTAAAAACAGTTAAAGAACATTATCAAAATTACAACAATAAAAACTGGTTTGTGAAATTTAAGAAAAAATTTCAACTATTTGTATGTTAAGTTGTATACTGCAGCTCAGTGTAATATGTTGCCATTACAGTAAGTTTAAACTACTAAATTTAAAAGATATCTGTTTATCTGAATCAAATGTAAATCTGGGTAATTATAATGGCACTACAATTAAAACAGGAAAATGTAAGTTGAAATGTGAAACTTCTAAGGAAGATAAAGATGAAACTGAATTTCAAGTTGTGAAATGTGATGTTCATGTGTTCACATTTTGGGATTTCCAGCAGTAAAAAAACTTAATTCATCATCATCATATCACTAAGCTGTTCTCTGAGATTCAGAGGTTAGCCCACAAAGAAATACAAACTACCAGATAATTTTTACCTACTGTTGCTATATCAAACTTCTCCATTTACAGCGATCTTGGCATACAACTCGGGCTTCACTAACATCCATCACATGCTGTGCACAAGATCTTCTATGCTTCATACTCGCAATTTTTTTCTTATGCAGACACTTCAGAATCTGATCCTCCCATGACTGCCTTGGCCTATCTCTGCCTTTCTTTCCTGCCACTTGGGCTAAAAAGATTTTCTTAGTAAGCATCTCATCACACATTCTTTCAACATGGCCAAACCACCAAAGCATATTAGTCTCCACCTTAGTAACAACATTTTGCTTCACACTACACAACTGCAGCACATCTTCATTCCTCAAACAAACAGACCTTGTCTTGCATCAAAACCCCCATACGTAACGCATTTCTCCAGCACACAAATGACTCGTATGTTTCTTCTGCAGTACCCAGGTTTCACTGCCATACATCAGAGTAGGAACAATTACACTTTCATACACAGCCATGCGGGACTCTCCTAGAGAACCCATCATTCCTGTGAAAATTCCTGAAGCAACCTTGACTTTCAATGAAGAATTCACTTGTCAATAAAGAACTTCGTACCGACCGAATTCTGCTAAATGTGAGCCAACAGTTTTTCCTAAGCCGTTGCATAAGTATTTGGATTTGTTTACAGGTATAATTTTTTAATGATGTATATATCACAAATTAAAACTTGATGCAGTAGGGAAGATTAAACCTTGTAGCTTCTGACCATTCGCTCAAGATGGTTCCAGTTCAATTCCTGGTTAAGCATATATGTTGTGTTTGTCTTACGGCACTGGTAGCTCTCTCTCCCTTTCCTGGAAATAGTTGTCCTAAATTAGGGATGGGAGACTGCTTATAGCCTATTGAGTTGCTCACTGTGGTCATCAAATCCCCAAAATAAAAAAAAACATCCTATTGAAAAAAAAACTTAAAAAAAAAAACTACTAGTGTAATGGGCCTTTTAAAAGCAGTGCATTGAGAACAAAACAACTAGATGTGATCAAGAAAATTTATAAGTTAACAAAATATGAAAAATTGTTAGAAATTGTGAGAAAAACAGATGGAAGGCTTAAGAATTTGTCTAAATCCTCAACTTCTAAAAGAAGACATGCTTAAGAGAGTATTCCCACCTCTGAAGAAATTGCTTTTAAAATAGAATCTACCAAAATGTTCAGTATTTTGGATGTAAACAAAGCTTTTTGACAGATAAGATTCAGTTAATCAGGTGCAGAATCATTGACATTTCATGCTTCCATTTGGTTGATACTTTTTTGAGTGAATGGCGTATGTCATATGTTCTGCTCCATAGTTTCTCATAACAGCTTTTCTGAGATAATTTGGAGGAATGTAAGGAGTTGAAATCTATACAGATGAGTTGCTCATAAGAGGAAAAGACAAAAAGAGCATGACTTTAAATTGATAAGAGTTCAAAATCGAGCTAGAGAAATAAATTGGAAATTTAATTTGTAAAAATTGCAAAATAGATCTTAATAAAGTGAAATATGTGGGCCACAGAAAGATTTTCAAAAAATAGTGATAAACCAGATGAAGAGAAGACAAAAAATATCTAGCCACCAAGAAATGTAAAAGAACTACAGTTTTCTAGGAATGGTAACATACAGTATATCTCACTTTATTCTGAATGTGTCCAAAAAGCATCTGTGTTGGGAAAACTTGAGAAAATGTGGTGGTAATTGAATGCTGTACTCTAAAAAAGCATTTAATGTGAAAGTAATCTTAGCATGCCAACCTGTTTTTGTAGATTTTTGACATTTATAGTCCAAGCACACTGTGGGTGCTTCTTAAAAATGCCTAGGTGCAGTATTGCTTGAGAATAACTTGTCTGTGGCTTATGCATCAAACCCCCTAACAGATACATAAAAGAACTATGAACTATGCTTAAATTGAATAGCTGACATTAGTATTTGGTTGTAAAAGTAGTAAGACGCAGGAAATCCTGACTGTGATCTAGTGTATAAATCAACAATTTGAGAGCTTAATAAATTTATCATCTTTAATTCCCATTAAGTTTTTTCCTTACTGGCAATAAAATTATTCTTAGGAGAGACTTATGATAACCAGTAGTAGATCCAGAAGCTTGGCTCACACAAACTGGCAGAGATACTCCTTCTGGAAGTATAAAAAATATTATCCATGAAAAAAATTGTTCTAAATTTTTAAATCACAAAGTGGGAAAAACAACTGAAAAGTTTGCACTGTTTTCATGGCATTCAATTGGCTGCTTTGATAGGAAATTAGCTTCTGCTTTTTAAATATAAAGTCAAGATAGAATTTCTCAAAATAATTCGAGCCCTTCTATTCAGATGGCTTAATTAATAGGAAAATTTCCAGCTTCAATAATCAAATCATGCCTAAGCAATATGACCAATAATTCTTCTTTTAAATATTTTTTTGCAGTGCAAATGAAGTGCTATTTACTTCACTTCATCAAGCCATTCGTGTACCATTCGTTGCCTTACTGGCTGTTCGCTCTCAAAAGTTCATGGAAATATTGCATTAAACAGCACACTGATTGCTTTTCATGATCAGTAAAAATCTCTTTTTCCCCTCAGCTTCCTCTGTCTGAAACTCTAGTTTTTTTGTTGGTGGTGTTTTTTTCTGCTCTTCTCTCTCTCTCTCTCACTCAAGCTAGAACAGACCATTTAATTCCCAAATTTTAATTGTCATGAAAACTTTTACCAAAATCAATGCATTTATTGCTGTAATTTTACAAACATAAACGCATTTATTATTTCTTGCCCTACACATCTAAAAGAGTCTGCTTTGTGGGGGGCAATCGTCCCAGTCCTGTTTCCCCCTCCCACTGTATCTGCTACTGATGATAACAAGCATCCATATCTGCCTTTACTGAAACACATTTTTTTTTACCACCCTAGTGGTGCAGTGGTCTAAGCTCTGGATTCTAGTCATTTGCCTGAAATGTGATTGGGTTTTAATCCCTGTGAGAAATGGATGCTGTGTTTGTATACTGTCCTTTTATAGAACCAGTGGAACTAAATTGAGGATGGACAACTGCATATAGCCCACTGAATTGCTGCTGTGGTCGTTAACTCGCCCCCAACAAAAAGGAAAGCACTTTAATTTCCAATAAGGTGGCCAGATGTCCTCATTTTCTGGGGGCAGTCCTCAATTCTGCAAAAACTGATTAAGTATGTCAAATATCCCCGACTTTTGAAATTTTCCAAAAAAAGTTGAAATAGGAAAAAATGTGCTAAACAAAAGTCACAGAACTCAATTGAATATACCAAATTTAGCATCAACTACTTATTTAATTACAAAAAAATGGACTCATAAAGGTATGGAACTAATTTCTGACGGGGATAAATTTTCCCTTGAATTAAGGTTGGGGATCTCGCAATATTAATACGACATGCCAGAGCATCAAACAAAGTAAATGAAATATGTACAGGATGGGGAATAAATCTCATCTTTTTCAGCAACTACTTTCTTACAATTAAATAAATAATTGATGTAAAATTTGGTAGATTCCGCTGAGAATTCTACGACTTTTGCTCAGTACATTTTTTATTAAACTGTTTTTTCAAGTGAAGTTACTGGACTTGGAAAATTACTTCTGATAGAGATAACATACAGGTATTCCAGCGATTCTTGTCCACTCGTCGTATAGTAATTTTCTGGCTTCATATATTTTTTCTAGCACAGGAATCGCAATGACATTTCAGTACAAAATCAAAATGTAACTTTGTTTGCATGTGCTACCCCCTATGATTAACATTAAGTGATATAAAGTAATTCTGTATCTTCTATTTTTATTCTTATTTCACATGAAAATCATCCTTCAGGTTCATCATATGTTTTCCCATGAAACTGGGCGATTACAGTACAGTTCATAACATTTTTTCTAATCTTCTTCTTTACCATAATGTGTCAGACGTTGCCCTCAATCATGTCCTCCATTTCATTCACAAAAATCTGATCACCTTAATTCTCAATGAAATTCTATCACCATGTGAAATAATACACTGGTTCCCATAAATTAAGTAACAAATGGAAAAATCGTTATAACTCAAAAAGTATGCAACCGATTCGGATGAAATTTGGTGGCAAGCTTTTTCAGACCAAATGTAACAAAAACACATAAGAATATGTCATACAAAGCACTTACATTTTGTACGAGTGATGCAAATATGAAAATACAGATATATAGGTATTAAGATGAAATAGGAAAAGGTACTTCAATACGGAGCGTGATTACCCCGAACAGCAATACAAGCCCGACAGTGATGTTGCATGCTGTTAATTATGGTGTCTAGCAGTTCTGTGGGTAGCTGCATCTATTGCTCGAGCAAAGCAGTGCAGAGCCCCTGCAGGCTTCGAAGAGGGGCTGGAGGGCAGCCCAGACACGCTCGATGGGATTCAGATCGGGAGAGCATGCTGGCCACTCCATACAGACTAGTCTTCTGTTCCAGAAACTGGTGCACGAGATGGTGCTGTCTTAACATTTCTGGAGGCCCTGGGCCATCACATTTTTTGGGGCCACTGATCTTATTTATATATATACATATATAAAAAAGTGTTTGATCAATGCATCCTTCCAGTGCTTACGTATGGTGCAGAGATGTGGACCTTAACTAAAAGAGACATACAAAGGCTTCAGGCATGGAGAGGTGCATGCTTGGTGTAACCAGAAGAGATAAGAAGAGGAACTCGTGGATCTGAAAAATGACAAGAGTGGAAGACATCATGATCAGAGTTAAATCCCTGAAATGGCAATGGGCTGGACATACTGCCAGAAGGACAGACCATCAATAGACAGCTGAAATTTTAGATTGGATTCCAAAGGACAGGAAAAGACAAAGAAGAAGACCACATGGGAGATGGGTGGATGAAATTGGAAAGTATGCAGGAGTGACATGGAGGAGACTGGCACAAGACAGACCGTTGTGGAGACCTTCGTCCAGCAGTGGATTGATAATGGTTGACAATGATGATGATACAGCATATGGTATTATTACAATGTGCAGTTTTTTTTATTCACACATGGTATTGTTACTACAATATGGTATTATGTATGCACAACATATGAGAATTTTTACGTATATTCACCACCATCATCACCATGTTATCTCAGAGATGAAACATTCAATACCCAGTAACTTCTTAAATACCACTTGAATTAAAAATGGTGCATGACAAAATTGTAGAACTACATTAAGTGTACCAAATGCATTGACATTTAGTTGCTTAGTAAATTACAAGAAAATTGGTGCTGAAATATATAATGTTTCTTCCCCATTCTACAAATTATTCAACGAAAATTAAATTAAAAAAGCAGAAGAAATAAACCAACTGGCGCCTTTTCCGGACAATACGAAACACCGGACAAAAATGACAATATGCGGCCTCCGTCACTGATTATTTGTTTAAACAGCGAAGATTGAAAATGTACAGGGTGATTGAGAAGTCCCCGCACTCTATTTTTAAAACGTGTTTCCTGTAAAACCATAAAAGATATCCGACTGTTGCTGCTTGTGGCTGTTATGTGTGACCTTGGGGAACGAGCTGCGTCACGTACGTGACACTACGCTTACGCGGGCGCTGGCAAGCAGTAGCGTTCAGTCAGCCATGAGTCTCATGCAAGAACAGAGAGTCGCTTTGTTAGAAGTTTATTTTGCGGAAAAAATCTTACCGACGTTGCATCCAGCTCTTTGAAAGGAAGTTTCCTGATGCTCCTATACCAAGGAAAACAACTGTGTATGACCTTGTGAACCGGTTTCGCGAGACAGGCAGTGTTCAGGATAATCCTAAAAGCGGCCGGCGGTGGTGACGACTACGTTTCCCTGCAACGCTCTCCCCGTAAGTCCCTTCGGTAGCTGTCTCAAGAGTTAGGGGCATCGTATTCAGCCTGTCAGAGGGCTACTAAACATCTAAAGCTACAGCCGTGTAGAATTCGAGTAGTGCAAGAGCTACGTACTTTGGACTCGGAAAAGCGCATTGCCTACTGCCTATGAGGATGTAGCACGTGACGTCATCGAGAAGTTTCAGTGGAGTGGCAACAGTTCCTGAAGGACAAGCATAGATGGCTATCCTGCACTAAGTGGGTAAAGTGCAATCATTAGCGGTCGGTGTTTATAAAAATTTGAAGCCAAAATGCTTAGATTTTGTGGCATTATGAATTGGGGTAATAGAGGAAATCGAGACCGTAAGTCTTTTTCAGGCTACTAGCTGCTATCTCTAAAGTCAGTTCCGAAAAAATTCGCTTATATGCCAAACGAAGAGAGATCGTTTTCCAGAGCTTAGGAAACACTTTTTATTGAAGAGTTAGACTCTTCAAAGGCAGAGAACCTTTTAATCTATCTTTTACTTGTTCAAACTCTATTGGAGTGCAGTGCTAGTAGCACTTATTGGACCAGGAGTTTCATTTATTGATTCAAAGTTTTCAAGTTGAATTTAAAAGGTGTTGGCTGTTTTTTTTGTTTAGGTTTTATTGCTACTGACTATTTTCTTATAGAGCACCTTTTAGAGTTTGTCTCTTAGTCAATATTTCTTAAATAAACGTTTCGGTCCCCAATCGGCACTTTTGTGCAAGAGCTTTTTTTTTTTTTTTTTTTTTCCTCTCTCTTCCCTCTCTCTCTCTCCAGGGACTTCTTTTCAGAAGGTTCCTGGTTGATCTAGGGGTGTTGAAACTTTTTATAGGGCTAACAGTTAATTTGTTAGCAAACCGGACTTTTAGTCAGAATCAAATCTCTGGCTCTTCTGTATTTTTTAGAGCTCGAGCACACCGTTCCCCTGACTCACTTTTTTTTTTTTTTTTGCGAGTTTTCGGCTTTTCACTTTTAAGGTTATTTGGCTGTCGGTGTTGGGGTTTTTTTAGTTTACTACTCTGTTCTATATGATATTTCCTCCCCAAACTACATTTTAATGCAAATATTGGCTAAAATTATTGTCCAAATAAAACTCTTCTTGGTTTCTAGGTCTGTTTACAGGCCGGTGTTATGCTGCTAAATTTATTTACGCATAAATAAATTATAGGGCACAAATGCCAGCATAATTATTTTGTTTTTTCACCACAATTTTATGAAAAAAAAAAGGTTTTTGCTCATTTTTCTAAGGCGAGGAAATCGCTTCCCAGAGCTAGAGGGACACTTTTTGTTGAAGAGTTAAACTATCAAAAAGTCATAGAACCTCTCAAGGGTGAGTTTTATCCAAAATCACCGATTCTTGGAAAGAAAGAAAACTTATCTTTTTTTACTCAGGTCTCCGCACCTGGGAGGGAAGAGAACCTTACCTATTAAATCAGCGAACCCATTTTCTCCATAAATTACTGATTACTCACGAATTTGTGATCCTACTAAATTACCCTGTAAAAGAATACCGATGGCGAGAAATTGTTATATGCTTCGAAACTTTTATATGCCTCGAACTGTTCTGCGGTAAAGGCTCTTCGACCAAAGACGAAGTAATCGAAAATCTTTACTTCTTGCACTTTCGGAAAACTTTTCGAATCACCTTCGAAGATACTTGCATTCAGCACATAAGGATCTTTTCCTTCAATCTCTTTCATTTTTTCCAAATATCGCATTTGTACTAGGAAATTAAAGTTTCAAAGAAGACGCCATCATTTTAACGGGGCTGGTTGTCCTTCACTTATGTTACTAAGACTCGTTGGTATGCTGAGAGTCACGTGTCTGCTACATCCTCATGGTTTACGAGTTTCATGCGCTACAATGTGACTAACCAGCGTAACAACACTTTTTTTAGTGACGCAGCATGGTTTCATTTTAATGGATATGTCAATAGCCAAAACACTCGCATATGGGCTGCGGAGAATCCACACGCATTGCATGAGATTGGAGTGTGGTGCGCCATGTCTAGACGGCGAATTGTAGGACCATTTTTTTCGACACAATTGTAAATTCCGCTGTGTATGCAGACATCATCCATCAATTTGCATCTATGCTGGAAGAACACGAACGTTACTGTTGGTTTCAACAAGATGGAGCAACGTGCCACACATTAAACGACACAATGGAGATGCTCCGTGAGTTCTTCCACTATCGATCAATCTCGAAAAAATTTGGCCGCCTCGTTCACCAGACTTTTATTGGTAGAGCTATCTGAAAGACACAGTTTACCACAACAACCCTAAGACGGTACAGGACCTGCCGAACAACATCATTACAGCCATGAGGGACATACCAGCCAACACACTGAAAAGAGTGTCCACGAACATGTGTCGTTGGGTGAATTTGTGTCTTCAACAGAATGGTGAATAATTCCAGCATCTATTGTAAAGTGGTTTTCATTACCTGTAAGTATGAGTGTCAATATAACAGTATGTAAAAATAGTTATACATCACTATATTCTTCGTAGAAATATTTGAATTCGGAGTTCGGGACTTTTGAATCACCCTGTATAAGTAGACCAGGTGGGCAAACCTCAGTGATATACTTACATGCACTAGGCCTACTTCGTATAGATAGACAACACAAGTGACTATTTAAATGGAAAAAGTAATTCTGAAAAAATTATAATTTGTGCGTGGCCTTCATGACCCTCAAACCACACCCACACTCGGTATCGGGACAGAGGTCGGCTTTTTTGCTTCTTATTTTGTCACGAAAGATCTACCTTTTCCTTCCTGCCTCCTCAAGAAATCGAAGCTACGAGCAAGGCTTGAAAAAAAACAGGACGGAAGGAATTCCAATTTTCTGCATTGATGTTGCTTCTTTTAGAAAATGCTGTATTTATAGTCTTTTATTATTTTGAGGCTTCTTCCGATTTTTCTTTTAAATTGAAATACATGAACGTTAGTGCGAATTCAAAGCAAAACAAATCATAAGGTTAAAATCAGAAACTTCACTCGTAATTCATTCCAGTTTGATATCAACATGATTTCTGCACCTCAAAACCAAGCGTTTCCAAAATACACACAGTTGAAACCACTTGAAACTACATGGATATCATGTCAACAACCTCAAATTCTCACACTTTGCGGCTTCACGGTTAAGAGACTCAGGACATCTCCAGAAGTATTAATAACCTCCTTGTAAATAACAAGAAGGTTAGAATAATACTTCTGAAGATGCCCTGGTTTCTTAACTATGAAGTCGCAATGTGTGGGAATTTACCATTGTTTACATGATACCTACAGTAGCGTAGCCAGAAATTTTTTAAGGGGACGGGGTCCATTGGTTTAGTTCATTGGCGAAAGCCTCATATGTACATATACACTGCTGGCCACCCAAAATGCAACACCAAGAAGGACACGAGATAGCAAAGCCAGATTTACTGGACACATAACAACAGATACAAAGATGAAACGATTGAGCTTACAGGCCCGTGCGACTTACGGAACACGCAGACATCAATAGTTCGTGTGACCCCCATGGCTGGCAATAACGGCCGCGGCATCGAACGAAAGAGGCTTTGGATGTGGGCTTGGGGTATGTCGGTCCCGGCTGCTTCCACACGTTGCCACAGTTCATCAGGCGTAGCCCCGGGTGGTGCTTCCGGGCCACTCTGTTGCCGATCAGCGACCAGACGCGTTTGATTGGCGACATATCAGGAGAACAGGCGGGCCACGGCAGAAGTGACACCTGGTGGGCCGTGAAGAATCGTTGCGTGCCACGTGCGGGCGCGCATTGTCCTGTTGAAACGTGTTCGCTGGAAGTTCCTGCAGGTAAAGCAGGACTACAGGCTCCAAAACGTCCGAGATGTAGCTGTGGCTGTTGAGTGTACCGGCGATGCGTACCAGAGGGGCGCGGGTGTCATATCCAATTGCGCCCCAAACCCAAACGCCAGGCGACGGACCGGTATGGCGATGCATAATGCATGCGACATACAGTCTCTCGCCGCGGTGCTGCACAGGCGGATCCGACCATCGTGGTGTTGTAGGCAGAAGTGGGATTCGTCTGAGAAGACAATGTCGTACCATTCCGTAGTCCAGGTGCGGCGTTCAACGGCCCACTGCCGCCGCACTCGCCGGTGGTGTAACGTCAATGGTAATCGGAGCAATGGGCGCCATGCGACAATTCCCCGCTCCTGTAGACGACGTCGAACGGTACGTGCTGCACAGGTTGTTACGCAACACACCCTCATTCCTGCGCAAATGTTCGTGATCTGGCGGTGCCAGCGTCAATGCCCGCAGCACAACATGCCGGTCCTCTCGTATGGTGGTGTGCCGCGGCAGCGGCAATCGCTCACGTCGGTCCGTCCGTCCCTCCTGCACCCATCGAATCCATACTCGCCTCACTGTGGCTGGATGTCGTCCCACACGAGCGCCGATGTCTCGGTACGATAAACCGTTGTCGCGATAAGCCACTATTCGTCCTTTGTCGAACTCCGAAACATGCTGGAATGACTGCCGTATTCTGCGACGAGGCATCAGGAAGCTTCCCATGCACAGGTCCGGCAGCACAACACACTTCCACTTCTTCAGTGCACCCTTCTTATAGTGCTTCTCGGTGGCGTGCCGGGAGCATATGCCCTGCAATACTAATCGTTTGCATGTTCTCTCGCGGGCGACGCATGCTGCGAATTTCAGCCGGCCAATCGGATGCTTCCTTCTTGGTGTTGCATTTTGGGTGGCCAGCAGTGTATATCGCTTTAAATTCATACCCCGGACTCGAGGACCACCCCCATTGGCTACGCTTATGGATGCCTATGTAATTTTATCTGTTTGGAATTGCGTGGTTTTTGGTTGTAGAAACCGTGTTAATATCAAACCGGAATGAATTATACTTCTTACACGAGTATAGTTTACAATTTTAACGTTATGTTTTATTTAGAATTCGCACTAATGTTCGTGTATTTCAATTTAAAATAAAAATGGGAAGAAGCCTTGTATTAATTAAGAATTTTATAAAATTGGAAACATTTGCGACGAAAGAAGGCGATTCGGCCAACACAAAATGCATTGCAATAGTCTTGTAAACCATGAGCTTTCCCTCACTGCAGTGAAACCTCCGGATAACGGTTGCTCGATTCCCGCACTGGGAAAAGTGACCGTTGTTAGGAAGTGGCCGTTGTTCAGCCTAAGTTAACATTGGTGGGCAGTTGCTTTTCTGCTAAAGCAGAATAAATATATGAAGCTTACGCATAATAAAGAAAACGTTACAGTGCTTTTTCCAAATCCTGCATGCTGAATCAAACTGAATATAATAATTAAATAAATAATTCATGGTGTAGAGTATTTTAAGAAAACAGTATCTATAACGTCTGGTGTTAAACAGCCCTTACGAAATAGCAAGTGCCGCCCCGGTGGCGCAGTGGTCTAAGCGATGGCCTCTGATCATTCGTCCGAATGGGGTCCGGGTTCGAATCCCGGTGAGGCATGGATGTTGTGTTTGTCTTACGTCACTGCTCTCTCCCTTCCCTGGAACCAGTGACCCTAAATTAGGGACGGGCGACTGCTTATAGCCCATTGAGTTGCTCACGGTGGTCGTTAAACCTCCAATCAAAAAAAAAAAAAAAAAAGAAAAGAAAGAAAGAAATAGCAAGCTAGGAGTTTAAGTCTGTCTTTGAATGAGTGTTAGGCTTCGTCTTCTGCAATAAATAGAGCAAAATATCAACTCTTTGGGTGTGTCTTTTACGTCTTGAGGGATTGTCCCAGAAGTTGGCGTCGGCAAATGACTATATACTTTACCATATTCAGATGGAAGCGGTCTCTCGTTGGCTCCATAATGAAAAGACAAAATACGCGCTGTTACGTTTTAACCAATGATATTGTTTAGGGGTGGTGTTTAGTAGGTAGGCGTAGTTTCTGTCTCAAATTCAAGTGTTTTCTGGTAATGTACACATTTTCTCTTCAAAAAATGAACGTACAGTAGAATTTAAGATTATCTATAGAAGACAAGATTCCAATCTCACTTCAGTGCCCATTCTTTGATTTCTATATTTGGCCTAGATAGTAAAAAAAATCAGACAAAAATGAGAGATTTCGTTTCTTCCACACAAAAACACTACCAAGCTAACTTCTGGCGTCAATACTTTCGAGTGAGATAAATGGAACTTAAAAATAAAAATCTAACAAATTTTTCGGAAAAATAACTGCGACACGTATTAGCTATGAGTCGTTTTTATTTGTGCTCAAAATTTCAAACTCTACAAAGCAATAGTTTTCGAAAAATGTGTACAAAAGAATTTGTATAACAGATATAGAACAGAATTTCTGTTACAGTCATTCAAAGACAGCCATAAGGTAAGAGTATGCTATAAGAAAAAAAAAATGTTGGATAGTAAAATATAACTGCATAGGTATCTGATCGGGAGCTGCAAAGCAAGAACAGATCCTACGGGGACCAAACCAAGTAACGCTGCCCTCAACGGGCAAAATTCCACTCCTCATCAACCACCCCGCAGCCCCAGGTGGTGATTGAAACGTATATGCGCCACCGTGGGGGGGGGGGATAACCGTGGTCCATCTCTATTGTGCCTTTAGCATAAATATTCTTATAAATATTTTTTGTCTCTTCCTTATCCCTCTTGCCGAAACACCGAAGGAAATACGTAAAATCTAAGTGACACAGGGTGTCCGAGTTCGTTAGATCTGCTTCAGGGCTGGCTGGTGTGGCCGTTGACCGTTGTAAAGAGGTTTTGTTGTTCGCAGGTTAGCGTTAATGTTAATTTTTTTTATTGGAGGTTTAACGACCACCGTGAGCAACTCAATGGGCTATAAGCAGTCGCCCGTCCCTAATTTAGGGTCACTGGTTCCAGGGAAGGGAGAGAGCCAGTGCCTTAAGACAAACACAACATCCATGCCTGACCGGGATTCGAACCCGGACCCCTTACGGACGAATGATCAGAGGTCAACGCCTTAGACCACTGCGCCACCGGGGCGGCGTTAATGTTAATTCTGTGGAGCCTTAATTTCTTGGTACCAATTAAAACTTGCCGTTGATCAAAGGTGTCCGTTAATGGAGGTTTCACTGTAGCTGACTGTCGGAGCTATGTTGCCTAAATTACTTGGGGGAATAATATTGGCCGCCCCGGTGGCGCAGTGGTCTAAGCGATGGCCTCTTATCATTCGCCCGAAAGGGGTCCGGGTTCGAATCCCGGTGAGGCATGGATGTTGTGTTTGTCTTACGGCACTGGCTCTCTCCCTTCCTTGGAGCCAGTGACTCTAAATTAGGGACGGACGACTGCTTATAGCCCATTGAGTTGCTCACGGTGGTCCTGAAACCTCCAAAAAAAAAAAAAAAAAAAAAGAGTAATATTGTTTTTTTTTTGTTTTTTTTTCTTCTCAGGGTTTAAAGACTACAGTGAGCAACTCGATGGGGTATAAGCAGTCTCCTGCTCGTAATTTAAGGCCACTAGTTCCAGGAAAGGGAGACAGCCAGGCCGTAAGACAACACAACATACATGCCTCACGGGATTCGAACACAGGCCCATCTCGGATGAATGATCAGAATCCAGCGCTTAGATTAGAGCCACCCCGGTGGCGCAGTGGTCAAACTGTTGGCTTCTGATCATTCGTCCAATATGGGTCTGGGTTCGAATCCCTGTGAGACATGGATGTTTCTGTTTATCTTACAGCACTGGCTGTCTTTCTTTCCTGGAACGAGCTACCCTACATTAGGGACGGGCGACTGCTTAGAGCACATCGAGTTGCTCACATAGTCGTTAAAACTCCAAACAAACAAAAAACAAGGAGGTTAGAATAAGATATCTGGAGATGCCCTCGTCATTGGAGCAGTATCACTTGGCGTGAAATCTGTAACAGCAAGCGATGGCAGTTAGAGTGTGGAAAAGCTGTGATTTTCAAGGTTATTGCCTTTTGTGTATCCCTTATCGCGTAATGGAAGATGATGTTAGAGCCATGGGATTAAGTAAATGTGTAAAATTATTGTAAAAGTAACTGTTTTATTTACCTTTTCTAAGGGTTTCGATTAAAACTCTTTGAGAATAAAGAAGTAGTTTTTCGGATGTGACCTTCCTCCACTCCGCTCCTGGCCGCCCCGGTGGCGCAGTGGTCTAAGCGATGGCCTCTGATCATTCGTCCGAACGGGGTACGGGTTCGAATCCCGGTAGTTCATGGATGTTCTGCTTGTCTTACGGCACTGGCTCTCTCCCTCCCTGGAACCAGTGACCCTAAATTAGGGACGGGCGACTGCTTATAGCCCATTGAGTTGCTCACGGTGGTCGTTAAACCTCCAATCAAAAAAACAAACAAAAAAACTCCGCTCCTGGGACTTGCTAGTCTTTTTCAGAACTTATACAGAAATCTGGCAACATTTATTTTATTTACATACAACTGTTGGGGCATGTTGGCGTGGTAGGATGGCATGGTTCTGTGTTGTTTGTTGTTTGTGAGATGCTAAATGTCTTCAAATTGGCGGGAAATTTTTTAAACGTAATTCTAGTTTGGTGAAATAATTTTTTTTCTGTTTGTTTAAATAATTGTGTCTTTCTAATGAATAATAAAGAAGTTGAAACGCCTGAGGCATCTGAAAACAAGAAAAAACGAGAAAGGATAACTGGATTTGAAGAATGGGTGTGTATCTTGCTATCTTTTGTGTGTTCTAACACTGTACTTTATTTTTTATGTTACAGTCATGGGATTAAGTAAATAATTAGAACGAGATGTAAAATTTCGAATGCTTCGCATTTGCAGTATGATTAAAACTGTTTCTTAATCATATATATGCATCTCCGGTGGCGCACAGTGGTTCTAAACGGTGGCTTCTGACTATTCGTCCGGGATCGAATCCCAGTGATGCATGGATGTTCTGTTTGTCTTACGTATGGTGACCATACGTCCCGAATTTCAGAGGTCTGCCCCGGTGTCCCGAAAATATAATAAAAAATCCCGAATTTCAGAGGTCTACCCCAGTGTCCCAAAAATACCATAAAAAATCCCGAATTTCATCCTAAATTAATTAATTCGCATATAAGGCGTGATAAATGAAACCCGTTCGAGTGGCTTTATTAAGATGAACGAAAAGGTACACCAGCAGGCGTGGGATAATAAAAAACCCAGTATATATGGAAGCAATAATGACCGCTCGCTGATCGACCTTGAAGGATTTGCAAGAGAGGAAAATTAAGTTTTTCTTATCCCTTAAAGTCAAAGAACTTCAGAGGAAGATTTCTCAGATTGGGCATATCTGTGATTTACAGCTGTTGAACCAGACCACTTGCTGCTTTTATGAAAACTGCATCAGTTACTTGGATCTGTGGAAAGCTAACCTGGGCAGTTTTCACCAACTGTCATGGGCTAACTTTAAACAATGACCGCCGCCCCGGTGGCGCAGTGGTCTAAGTGATGGCCTCTGATCATTCGTCTGTAAGGGGTCCGGGTTCGAATCCTGGTGAGGCATGGATGTTGTGTTTGTCTTACGGCACTGGCTCTCTTCCCTGGAACCAGTGACCCTAAATTAGGGACGGGCGACTGCGTATAGCCCATTGAGTTGCTCACGGTGGTCGTTAAACCTCCAATAAAAAAACAAAAAACAAAAAACAATGACCCAAATGGTAGGACTTGGAACACAGTTGGGCACTGTATGAAAATATGCTACCGGCAGTCTCACTTGACGATATGCTCAATGAGTTGTATGTATTGAACTCTTACCTCACAGACACTCCCCTAGAGGAGTGGTCTGAGTTACAACTGACAACAGAACAAAGATGGTTATCTGTTGGTTATCTGTTCTCAAGGACCTGAATCAACGAGGCATAATCGTTCCAAACTTGTAGAAAATGCGTGAATTCATTTAACCCTTCCAGGGACCATTGCTTCCATAGAAAGGGCATTTTCGATAATCGGTCATTTCTGGGGATCAGAGAAATAATCAATGAAAACTGAATGTGTTAATGCCTTGTTGATCATCCAACTGAATCAATCAGAATCTTGTATAGAAATATATGAAAAAGTAAAAAAGGGCAAAGTGCTTGTAAAGAAGTTGTCTTCATCAAAGAAGTATGATTGGTACACAAGGTCAACCACTTCAACGGTAAACTTAGAATAAAATGGAAGAAGTACTTTCTACAAACTTTAATGAAACTAATTTTTTTGTAAGTAATCATTTTTATTCAAACTACCTATAATTATTATTTTTTATTGTTCATTTTAGAGATAAATACATATAGTAACAAAAGTCAAGCACGCTGTATTTCAACTCCTACCTCAACCCCTACTCCAACAGGAATTTCAACCACCTGACATGGCCTATTCATCTGTACCAAATTTTGACTCAGGAAATATGGTCACTGTAACCTTACGGCACTGGCTCTCTCCTTTCCCTGGAACCAGTAGCCCATTGAGCTGCTCACGGTGGTCGTTAAAGTGGTTCCACCTAAAATCTCTGTCTTATGTTTCCAATGGTAAAACTTCTTTGCATATTTGCTTCGCAATTAATGTAAATTTGAAAATTTGCACATCGATAAAAGGATGAAAATTTGCACACCAATAAAATTAGCATTAAGTTGTAGCATGGGGTACTTAATACTTGCTAAAACATAACCATAATTATATTAAAAATCATTAATTTTTCTTTGAGTGATGTTCAGACTTGTTAATAAATGGTGCAACCTGTACATTGACGACGTCAGTAGAACGACAAATGTTGAATTGCTTAATTATGGTTGTATTTTAGCAAGTGTTAAGTATCCCTTACTATAACTTAAAGTTAGTTTTATCGATGTGCAAATTTTCATCCTTGGGAATACATTAATTGCGAAGAAAATATGTTAAGAAGTTTTACCCTGGAAACATAAGGCAGAGATTTTGGGTGGAACCATCTTAAACCTCCAATCGAAAGAAAAAAATTAACCATATCTGAAAATTATCAACAGCAACACAGCTGGTGGAAAATATTGTTTTGTTGGTTGTGTAATAGCTTGCCAGCATTTTTGTGTGGCCCTTTCATATGTCCATGTTTTTGGGTTTTTTTTTTTTTTTTTTTTTAGGGTTTTGTGTTGGCCTTAAGTGTGACTTGCCTAAAATGGGGCTCAGGTTGAAGAGCATGAATGGCCTGTTTCTCCAATGCAAGCTTTACTGGAGCCAGTGGCCTTTGGCAAAAAAAAAAAAAAAAAAAAAAAGATTGCTTATATCCTCTCTGCATTACTCATGGTGCTCGTTACCCCCCCCCCCAAAAAAAAAAAAAAAAAAAATCATGTGAAATATAAAATCTGTAAATATATTGTAGGATTAGTGTCTATATCAGAAGTGCAACTGGAAATTGCATAGTTTTTTTTATGCAGTTTACATCATCCTGGTTTTTACCTATTTCCATGTTTTATGTTCTTACCTAATTTTTGTTTCTACTGCTCATTTGTTTAACTGCAGATGTGTTTTGCTATTAGTTTTGAAACTCATATTTGTTAGTACCATTTACTTGATCTTCCTAGCAACATAATGTGTGAATATCACAATGTTTTAGGAGATAGATGCACTAATTTTTGTATGAATTCTAAATAACCCAGTGCACTCATTTTGGCATTTTTCTTTGATTTGCTACATAAAAATTCATTTCCAGTAGCATTTCACAAGTTTTTTTGTTCATGAAACTTGTAAAAAATATGTCTTGGAGCATGCTTTGTAGGAAGGGTGACATCCAGTTTGTTTACAAATGATGATTACAGGCAACATTTATTACCCATAGCTGCCCTCCCCCCCACACACACACAGTAGCTTGCTTACATTAGATTGGTTGCCATGTTAGTTTCAGCAAGTTGGAAAGAGTACATTTAGTCGAAAACATGAACAGTTTGTTTTGAAATTTCAAACAAAAAATGTTTTGTTCGAAATGTTCTTAATTGCGCTTTAAGCTCTGCAGTTCTTTTTCCAAGTTGCCTGCCCATCTCTTCCACATAGCTGAGACCACATTCATGTTTTATGCTGTATATGACACTTTCTTGTAATGCAGTGTTTTCATCTTTTTTACTTTGTCAGAAAAATATTTTTTTTACTTTATTATATAAACCTGGAGCCAGTCTTATATGAAAAACTTTACTTATCTGACGTTTTTCAAAGTCCTATATGATACATGCTTTTTCTAGTTGAGTTACTACTTATTTTGGAATTCTTTTAATTTTTTATTAAAGGTTTTTGTGGTTTGCAGGGAAGGGTAGCTATTTTGTTCTTGGTTCATCTTTACTTCTTTATTTTTGAAAGTTTTTAAATCAATGTGAGGCTGTTTTTATGTTATTTTATTTGTTTTTATGTAATTTTGATGGTTTGACTGGTAATGTAAGACTTTATTAGTTATATCCGAGTTTCCTTTTTTTTTTTTTTTCATTAACTGTTACTGTCAAGTTCAAATACTTAGGCTGATTTTCTTTTCATGTCCCTGTAAAAATCAGATTAACTGTTTGAACTTTAATCGCAGCTGTAACATCGGACTACTTGACAGAGGTTTATGATATGGCTATTCAACATGAAAACTGAACCTCGAAAATGACCTATAACATCAGTACAACTGGACTAACCCATCTACTAAAAGAGAGTTAAACTAAAGGTGTTCAAAAATTTTTGAAATTATTTCTGCTGTTCAGGCCCCTGAATACTATAGCAATATATGCAACTAACCTGGATGGTTTTTAGCATATGAATTTAAAAAAAATTGTGATGAACGGAATATATAGGGCAAAAACAGCATTTTTGTTGGATCTCTTTCTCTCCTTTCTTGTATGTATAGGTCTATATAAAGAGAGAGGTTGCTCTGGCTTTTTAAAATTTTTTGCTAAATTCAGTTTTTTTTTTCACCACATGCACTCTGAAGTTGACATTTTCTTTTCACTCTCCATTGGAAATATAAAAAACATAAAGTGCTAAATAGTAAAAAAACAATAGGTTATAGGTTCTTTTAAACAGCAAAGTATTATGTTATAGGTCCTGAATCCCAATAGAAAAAAATATAGACACTTATTTTCAATTTTGAATGTATTACCAACTACGGAATTTCTAAACAAAAAATTATTGACAGGATAAACTTCAATATCAACCCAGGCGGAATGCAAATAGCAGAATGACCACTTTGCTGGAAGGAGTGCGAAATGAAATCCTGTAATATCATTGGTGGCATCACGAGAATAAAATTTTTATAATGCTCAAGAAAAGTGAAGACAAAACACAGGTTGATGCAAGACTGGACGGGAAGGAGCATAGGAGTGAAGGGTCTTATGTCAGTAATCACGTCACTCTTTTCACGTAATTGCTTTTTGTCTCACACACAATGTAAGCAAAGAAAAAGTAACTAACATTCGAATTTCATTTTTCAAATACTGTACTTAATTGAATAAAAATTAAATATTGTTTTCACTCAGATGCCAGTAAAAAAGATAGTTGCCAATGTCTTTGCTGAAACTTTTTATCCATCACCAAAACAAATTTTTCCACAAATTGCAAAGAATTCAGTTGGCAGTGTGACCCCTGTATATATACGTGTACACAAACAAAGCAGCAAAGGAAAAAAAGCTGCTATTTTGTTGCAATTCATGGTCATAGTAATTTGATGTATATATTTTAACATATGTGTATGAAATCATAAGATGATGTCTATGTATGTAAATGGTTACAATTTAAAAAAATACTTCTTTCAGTCATTACTTTTTTCTGTTGTTTTGCTTTTATAGGGTGGTTATATGGCAGCCAAAAAGGCGAAACTCATTGGACAATTTGAAGCTCGGAAACCTCTCCAGATTACTGATGATAAGTCAACTCACACACAGCTTTTTAAAGGGGTTGCTATATTTGTTAATGGCTACACTAGTAAGCAACTCAATTTCTTCTGTTCATTATCTAAAATTGTTTAAACACACACACACACACACACACACACACACACACAGTGGAGAGATTTTAGCTTTCTTTAAGATTCAGAAAGAGTGAAAGAAAATTTGTGGCATTTTAAACCTCTTCTTGTGGTATACCAATTTCCTGCTGAAATACAGATTATGATGTTTTGCAGAGATTTCCTACAGCTTGGAAACTAATTCTATGCATTTTTATACCATTCTCATTAACATTAATCTTCTGTAGGCCTAATAATGTACAGAATATACTAATATCCTATGTCAATTGCTTTATCAGGTATTGATGCTCATAACAAACAGGATGGGTTTTGTCATGTTTTCTTAGCCCATAAGTAGATTTTAGGTAATTTTTTTTTAGCACTGAAATGAGAAAAATCAACATATTATTATCTATATGATGCTGTAGTGTAAAATGATTAAAGGTGGCACATTGTATCTCACACTGCGTAATGTTTGCACATTTTATGTTGCATTCAATAACATTAAATTTGAATGCCTTCTTCAGTATGTCTCCTAGAAACCTTCCAACAATGCTGCCTCTTAAAATGTTATAAAAACCATAAGATCTCTTAATACAATTTACATACCTGCCAACTACTATGGAATGTCCGTAGTTTCTACGGATTTAATTGTCTGACTATGAAACTATGGAACTCACTGCCGAAACCATGGAATCTACAAATTTTCATTTTTAAAATTTTTTTGCTCTTATTTTTATGATATACGTGAGATTCTTAAGCGGATTTGCAGAATTCCGCTTTTTTTTTTTTTTTTTTTTTTGTCATCATTTAGATTATTCTAAGCTTGATGCAAAACTGAAGAGAATTTGGAGGGGGTCGTTTTAAGTCTGGGGACGGTATTTCGTGTTTCAAAACTTTCGAAAACGGTAGTTAAACGGTGAAATTTTTTCTTCCGATGTTGCTTTTGGATCCAGTATTCTTGTTAAATATCATTTTATTGAATAAATGTTTGTATTTCAGCTTAAAACTGTAGGCAAGCAACAATTCGCAAAATCGGAAGTTAGACGCCGCAAAAATCTTCAGACATAAGATTCTTCCGCGAATTCGAGGAATTCCGCCTTTTTCATTATTATTTTGACCATTCATGCGATCAACGCCCAAGTGAACTCAAATTAGGAGGTGGGTGCTGGTGGTGACAGGGAAGGGTGTTTGGAGGATGGAATTCCATCTTTACGAAACTTTCGAAAACTGAAGGTCGCCGGAGTTCATATTTTTCCATAATCATAATTTCTTTTTTCTTGCGATCTTACTTCTATTCAGTATTTTTGTTAAATAACATTTTACTGCATAAGTATTTTTATTTCAGCTTGAAAATATGGGAAAAAATCCAAAACCAGAAGTCAGACGGAGCAAAGATTTTTCCCGTAATCCCTTCCATGACGTTTCCACTCTCCTGCGTCTATGTATGCCGCTCAATAATGCTAGTTACTACTGACAAGGCTCTTGCCAATGTTGGCAGGTATGAATTAAAAAAAGCCCTGAATTTTGTGACCTGAAATCATTTAGATTAAGGTCTGAATGTCATAATATTCTAAGAATTAATTTACTTTACAGAACATAGTACATCAACACTTGTTTGTTGGGTATGATTAAAGGTGGCACATTTCATTTCAGGTGGAACATAGGCCATCATTTTTAAAATTAAAATAATAAAAAAAAAATGTTTAAAGTACAGAAATGCAAACTTTCTTTTTTTACTCAAAATTTTGGCAAAGTTGGAAGCTTTAAAATTTTACTGTTCCTGCACCAAAATTTTCAAAGTCAAAGATTCTTTTATTTCAAAATTCAGTATCTCACTGATTACAAAACTTATTCACAAAAATTACATCTGGGACTCCCATTCACAGATATTCTCAGAATCGGCAAGGTTATGGATAATATGTAATTGTTATTATAGATTGAGCAAGCAATTATTACTATACAGTATACACTTGAAAAAAATCCCCCAAAATCGCGAAGCTGGTGGCAAATGATGCAAAACAGCGTGGAACAGGAGATAAAAGTGAGTAAAGGGTATGGTCAGCCCTAACTGCAATACAGGAATCACAGCAATTGTGCATGCTGCTTTATGAGGCTGCCAGAAGATGCTGGGACAACAATTGGCCATCAGTTGGAAAGAGCTACCAGCTGATAAAGATATTTTGATGGTGGAAGGAGGGGTTGTGTGTGGTGGGCAGCAACTTGATACCAAGCATGCTCAATTGGATTAAGATTAGGAGATCACTCTGGCCACCCTGCAGAGCAATTGATGTTTACTTCCAGACATTCCTCAACCAGTATTACATGGTAAGGTCGAGAACTGGCATCTCTTAAACCAAAAATTGCTCCTGTTGCTTTGGTATAAGGTCACATACAGTATGTAGGACCTCATTTCTGTATTGCTGAGCAGTTGTAGCAGCCTCCTACTCCCTCAACTGTGCTTTCTTTTGACATGAAGTCAGAGAAACACACACGCTGCACGTCTAACATACAGGCCATCATGATGTAGCCTCTTGCATATGGTGGTTACAGAAACAGAAATTCCCATGGCTGTTATTAGGTCAGAACACATTTGAGATGGTGATGTAAACATGTTCAGATCAGATCATATGTAGAGGATTTTAGGAAGGAAGTGTCTGACCCCAGGTCTTAAACAACCCTTAGAAATAGGAAGCTAGGAGATTTCGGCTAGAGTGCCTGATAGGAAAGTGACACGGTAGCAAGATAGAAAGGGGGAGGAAGACGCCCTTATTTATTACCGGGGTGCCAGTACCCTCGGCCCGATGGCTTAACGTGCCCATCCGACGCACAGGGGATGTTTAGTAGTTTGAGCGTTTGAACCTGAGGTCTTCTCTGTGGCAGTCACGAACGCTGACCACTAGGCCGCCTGCAGCCCGTGTGAACATGTGCCATCATGCTGTAATTTATAGATCCCAGTTTTCACATAATGTAGTGGTCATAAGTCCATCTACATTGAGTCTTCTGACAAGAGTTTCTGTCTTGGAAACATCCCCCAACTCTGTGCATAACAGAATTATCCACATTGAATCCAACCTCAAGCCTTTAAGGGGTGCTGTGTTGCAAACATACAGGAAAATAATTCCTATGAGACAGTTTAACATGATGTTACTGTAAACCAGGGGTTGTCAACCTTTTAATACCTACTGCCCACTTTTGTATCTTTGTTGATGGCAAAATTTCCTTACCGCCCACTGATGTCGCAGTAACTCAATTTAGCGCAAGTGCGAAGTAATTTTTATAGGAGAGGGTTTGTAAAAAATATGTACTTAAATTTATCTTTTTATTTACTCTATGTATGTTTATACATAGATAATTTCAATTTAATGAATTTCTGCATCTCCATCGATACAGCTCCTACTGATGCGGGAGCTGCTTAAATTGAAGAAAATGAAAGTTAAATGTGAAAACAATAAAGTTTATTGAAATTACCTCTAATTAATAAGTAATGAGATCCTGGAGGATGATGCTGTGAGACTAAATATTAGGTGTGCAACTTAATTCTTGGCCCCTAACTGCAAGCGATCATAGAATGTCGGCAAATGCAAATAGCTGTGTGTGATAATGGCTGATTGCAGCGCCATCCAACAGCTTTTCAGGCAACCATAACCTCTCATAGCTGTAGTGACAGAAGGGACGAAAGTTGACGATGAAAGCAATGTCGCTCGAGAAACAACATTTGAGGCACTGCCTCCTATTCGCGTTTCAGCTGAAAAAAAAGGTGCAGCGGAAGCCCAGCAAATGATCTCTGCTGCTTTGGGTGAGGCTGCTGTGTCCTACAGTACATGTAAGAAGTGGTTTAATAGGGAAAATTTTGATCTCCGTGATGCAGAACATCCAGGACAGCCACAGAAAGTTGACGATGAGGAACTGGAGCAACTGTTGGACACGGATCCCTGTCGCACACAGTCAGAGCTCCCCTAAGAACTCGGAGTAACACGGCAAGCCATTGCAAAGCGCCTGCACAAGCTTGGACAGATTCACAAGGAGAGGGCCATTGGGTGCCCCACCAACTCACAGCTGCGAACAAGTCTAGGCGCTACGATGTTGCTGTGTCCTTGCTCTCCAGATTCAAGAAGAAGGATTTCCTCCACAAGATTTTGACCTGTGATGAGAAGTGGATCCTCTATGATAATCCTAAGCGGCGCAAATCGTGGGTTTATCCAGGTCAGCCTAACACCAGTACCACCAAACCGAATATCCATGCCAGGAAGTTGTTGCTGTGCATATGATGAGATCAGCGCAGCGTTGTACGCTATGAGTTGCTCAACCCTGGTGAAACGGTCAATGCCGCCCCGGTGGCGCAGTGGTCTAAGGCGCTGGCCTCTGATCATTCGTCCGTAAGGGGTCTGGGTTCGAATCCCGGTCAGGCATGGATGTTGTGTTTGTCTTACGGCACTGGCTCTCTCCCTTCCCTGGAACCAGTGACCCTAAATTAGGGACGGGCGACTGCTTATAGCCCATTGAGTTGCTCACGGTGGTCGTTAAACCTCCAATCAAAAAAAAAAAAAAAAAAAAAGAAACTGTCAATGCTGAGCGTTATTTTCCGCAACTCATTCGTGTGAGTGACGCAAGGGAGGCGAAAAGGCCATACACCGGCAAGGGCAGAAGGTCAGTCCTGTTGCTTCAGGATAATGGGCGTCTTCACACTGCAAAAACGACTTTAAACAAGATCGCCGACCTGGGATGAGAGATTTTGTCCCACCCGACGTATTCTCTAGACTTCGCTCCATCGTATTATCACCTCTTTTGCTCCCTGCAACATCACCTGAGTGATACGCACTTCACTTCTGTCGAGGAGGTCCACACAAGTATTGATGGCTTTATCAACTCGAAACAGCTCTCTTTTTTTCACAGTGGCATTCAGCAGCTCCCTGACGAATGGCTCGAATGTATCCCAACACAACAGGAATTATTTCCCTGATTAGGTACGTATTCGATTTGCTGTCAACATGTCGTGCCTGTGGCCGAGAATTATGTTGCACACCTAATATTTGTTATCTGGTTCAATTTTCGTAAGGAACAGATGAAGTTCTCTTCTTTTGGTGATATTCAGACGGTTTCTCTGTTTGTTGATAATATGATTAACAGCACTAAAGGCTGATTCTACAAGATATGAGGTAGGTAGAGGTATCAATACATTAAATATAATTTACCACATATTTGGATATAACGCAGGCATTTTTTTTATTTTTCCAGAGTTTTTGGTATCCACATGCTGCGTTTCCCCAGAGGGTCCCACATGTGTTCTGTGAGTTTTAGGTCGGAAGAACTTGCTGGCCAGTTCATTCGCTGGATGTCTTCACTTTCCAACAGCTCATCAATGACCACTGTACAATTGGGTGTGGCGTTATTACGTACTGTGGACCAATGGCACTTCGGAACAGACAAACATGGGGAAGAGCTACCTCATTACAGTAGCAGTCACCAATTATAGTACCTCCTTCCAGTATCTGGAGCTCTGTATGTCCATCAATCGGAATGCCCATCAATCGGAATGCCTCCCCATACAAGAACACCACAGCCGCCATATCTGCCCTTCTCATAGATGTTTGGGGAGGTGATTCCAAGTGCTTACCTCACACCTGATTAGCTGACATCCAGAATTGCTAGAGAGAGTAGATTTACTCTCATCTGTAAAGAGTACCATACCCCATCATTCTGCTGTCCAGTCTTTATGTTCTCTGGACCACTGTAAACAGTTTCTCCGATGAGCAGCTGTTAACGGAACACACCATACTGGTCAGGCGAACAGTCCACCTTTGTGTAGTCGCCTGGCCACTGTAAACCACGATATTGTGCATTCTGTGCTCATGTTCAGTTTCTTGCTGTCTGGTGTCGACCCCTCTTGGCCTGAAGAAGCAGATAGCGGTCCTCACTGGGGGTGGTTTTTGGTGGATGACCACCTCCGGTCTTTCGCACAGCTGTACTTGTAATCCTGAAGGCCGACCATGCATGTGATATGATGCTATGGGCAATACCGAACTCACCACAGTTTGCCCCCTCCTACACAGTCATCACAGTTTGCCCCTCCTCGATCCTCTCAATTATTCAATTGCAAGTAAAGTCATCAAGATGTTCTCGATGGACCATTTTCTTGTCTCTAGCACGCAACAAGCATAATCAAACATTTGTAACACTTGTGCACTCCTTCCGGTGACTTCCGTTCAACTAATGCTATTGGACTGCATGAACGCATTTTGTTCCTGTATCATGCAAACCATGTCATGCTCCATTATTATGCATGTGCTGTTGATCCTGTTCCCAGAGCGGTCCTGAGTTATTTTGTGTTTGGATGCTGCTGCTATTTATGGCGTTATTTTACTTTTTCTACTTCGTCATTAAGTAGTCCAGTGTAGTATATTAGTGTGCAAAACTTGAAGACAAAGTAGTGCAGTATAGCCGCACGATTTTCTTCACTGCTAATTTCCAGCTGAAATGCTTCAGGTAGGCAGGCATCTGGCAAAATCTAGCTGCGATGCAATCTACTTAGTGTCCTGGCACAACTGGACATTGCACCTCTGTACAATGAAAATCTTGTGTCATTCGTCAAGCAAGTTGTCCTCATCTATGCTTCCCAAATTCTTTCTCAAGGTGAGAGAAAGGCAAACGCATCATTTGTTACTTTCGTACAAAGGGTGAGGGCCGTTAATTTGTTCTTTTAAAATTATGTCGCACAGTTTTATGGCAAACACTAAAAAAAAAATTTGTTTTATGAAATTTCAAAATTCGGAAAAAATATGTATATATTTTTATAATTATATATTTAATTTTTATATAATTTTTTATATAATTTAAAATTTTTATAAATTCAAAATTTGAAAAAAAATTATGGCAACACTGAAAAAAATTATAATTTTTATGAATTTCAAAATTTTTATGGAATTTATGGAATTTATAAAAAAATTCAGTTTTATGGCAAACACTGAAAAAAAAATTGTCTGAAAATTTGAAAGGCAAGCCTTGTGCTTCCTTTAATGATTTTTGACTCATACAAAGAAAGAGCATGTTCTGCTCACCATTTTTAAACACCCTGTTTTTTAAAATACCAGTCCTAAGCCTGGAAAAAGTGTGAATGAAAGTTGTTAGATTGTGAACTCATGCTATTAAAACATAATGGAAAATTGTTGGTGACGTGAAATTGAAATGATGTAAAATTTATAGTGTTATTTATTAATGTTGACAAATATACTATTTGTAAATGCATTTATGGCACCTCTATTCATAGTGATTGTGGAATAACTTTTTTACGGGTCTTTTAGAGGTTATTTTTAATGAAAGTTGGTTGTCAAATTTTCGAACTAAAGCCTAGTTCGTCATCAGGACTATGTCACTGGAGTAGTTGCTGCCACTCAATTGGAAGAGACCATCCGCAATTATCGTTAATTGTGGTACTTCTTCTTCTTGCTATTTCGATCCCTTCTTCTAGTTTTCTCTTTACTAAGTTTGACTGGTGGGCGATTATTTTCACTGAGTCCCAATTTATGGAGTGTCCACTTGCTTGTACATGTCTGTCTAGCCCTGTTTTGTTCAACTAGGCTTTAGTTAGACGAACTAGGCTTTAGTTCGAAAATTTGACAACCAACTTTCATTAAAAATAACCTCTAAAAGACCCGTAAAAAAAGTTATTCCACAAAAATATACTATGTTTAAGCCAAAATTGATTAAGTCCTGTAGGAGTTAATATTTTAAATAATACAGGTATTTTGTAGAAAAATAAGTATTTTCAAATTGAAATAGAGCCTATGTTTTAATTGCACATGAAGGGAGCAAAGTCAAAGAGAGGCCCACAGGCATCTTCTGGGTATAAGACAGTTAAATTCCTTTTTGTACGCAAATGACACAAAAGCGGCAGGGACCTGTAGAAGATCCTCAAATGCGATGTGTAATTAACATTACATTTGTATGGAAGTGACACCAAAATTTCGATGTACGGAAGTGCCATGTCTGGATCTGCTTGTAAACCAATCTGTTAATGTTGATTAACATAATTAGCTGGTAGCTGTCGTATGAGTGAAAGGTGGGAAATTTAAGTATCATTGTATCTAAACTTGTGGTAAGGCGAATCTGACTATGGTGTGGAAGGTATCGGGTGTGTACTTCCACTGCATAATACACAGTCGTATCAGAATAATATGACCACCTACCTAATAATGGAAGTAACCACCCTTGGCCTGGATTACAGCAGCGAGACGGTGTGGCATGGATACAATAAGGCAATGGAGAGTGTCTGAGGAACCTGTGCC
Organism: Macrothele yani; assembly: GCA_039090855.1. Lineage (NCBI taxonomy): Eukaryota > Metazoa > Arthropoda > Arachnida > Araneae > Macrothelidae > Macrothele > Macrothele yani. The sequence continues at coordinate 152,606,709 of CM077001.1, read as the reverse complement.
CATTCAGACTGCAACAGAGCATGGAGGTCCTGCAGATGGTGTGGTTGCGGGTCGGCATGTCGTCCAAAGTGTTTCGCAAGTGCTCTATAGATTGAGGTCGGGAGATTTAGCCAGCCAAGGGAGAACAGAGACATTGCTGTTGTATTCCTGGAACCAGTCACTCACCCCCTTAGCGATGTGGCACAGTGCATTAACCTGTTGGTAGACACCATATGACCACCAGGGTAAATGTCCAACATGAAGGGATGCATGTGGTCAGTGAGGATGGACAGGTAGCCATTGGCATTCAGGGACCCATCCAGTGGTACCAGCAGTACCAGGTTATTCCAGGAAAACATCCCCCAGACATTCACACTGCCACCACCGGTCTATTCTTGATCGACTAGTGTGAATGGGTGTTGGTTCTCGTGCGTCTGACACCATATCCTCTACCGCCCCTCACTTCTGTGGAGTAGAAACCTTGATTCGTCGGAGAAGGCAACCTTTACCCGCTATCCAATGACAGTAGTCCCATGGGAATTGCAGGCGTCGTTGCCGATGCACCTGGCTTAACATGGGCGCCTTGACGCAGCATCAACTCCTGAGACCCATGTGTAACAAGGTCATGGTTCATACACTCCTTGAAAACCTTGAAAAGTCCATGAAAGAAAGAGTTCATTTTCAAGTCCTTAAAGAGGTTTAAGACTCCATAAATAGTACTTGAAAGTAATGATATGAAAGAGCATGTGTAAAATAATTGTTTGTGCTGAAAAGTTGTATAGGAGATTTTTGTAATTCCGATAAAAACACCAAGCTGATCAAATAGCGCAGAACTTGTGTTCAACTCGGGAGCGTCATCTGTTATCTTGGTTAAGACATCACTACAGAGTAAAACATCAGCCATGGGGGTAAAATAAGTGGATTGATGCATTCACGAATTGTAATGGGCTTCTGTTGACTGGGGTTAGGGACATGTTCTTGCCAGAAAACGAATATGAAAGTAATGTGCCCTTTCAAAATATTCCACAAAATAAAACAATTTCAAAAAACAACATAACAGAGGGGCAAAGCAAAGGTAATAAAATAAACAAACAGGGGTCGTGGGGCAACAGGCAGGTCATCAGAAGTGTGCCCGTCCCAGCTAAGTTTAATGGTTTGAACTTACTGAAATACCTAACTATTGACCGACCGACAGCACACACATATGATAATTTGGTTTTGAAAAGTGCTTGAATTTATTTTGCTTGGAAGAGTATGAACCTCGGGGTTTGCTCTACAGCTATTGGGGACACGTACCTGGGTGCCCCAGTGTTCATTTGCCCGGTCAATTGCTGCACTGTTGCATGCAGATTGCCCCTTTACCAGTCGACAAAGGCGACGTTCTCCTCTGGGGTTGATGGCCTTTGGGGCTCCACAGTTATGACGTCGGGAGGTACTCAGTGTACCAGCGGTCCATTCTTGGTACACCCATAGTACAGCACCTCATGAACAGCCCACCAAGTCTTCTGTTTCAGAGGTAGTGATTTGAACGTCCGTCAAATCACTACCTCTGCCCATTGTGCTTACATTACACACTATGGCTCCTCTGTCCTGGTCGACCTTGTCACGTGCACTTTGTGACGCGCCTGGGTGGGTGCACTGTGATCCCGGGGGTGGTCATATTATTCTGATACAACCGAGTATAGTTCCTGTCTAAAAGCTCATATCCAAGCCTGAACCGGGACATAAAAAGTACATAATAATGTCAATGGGAAATGAATTTCCGTGAAGAAGTAGTTCTTCACATATACGTGGAAGGCAATACAAATGTCATTGTTGGCACAAATGTGTCATATTTTCAGTTTTTCATGTAGCCACCTCATGCAATTTTCAAGTTTTCTGAAGAGGTGGGGCTATGTGGAAAACAATTTAAATACTGCATATTTGTGCTGACAATAAAAAAAAAGAAGATAGTTGTTCTAAGTGTTGTGCGTACATACATTTAAAAAATGAAGATCTCAATTTCGGTCGCATTTCTAAAAAACTACATATATTCGTGTTTTGATGACATCATTGTCATTTCTGTCGGTCGACCGTATGTGTTAGAGAAGCTATACCTGGAGGATATTTACTGCAGGTGGGTAGGCAGATGGGCAGTCAAGGTGTTTTGGGGGCTCTGAGCTTTGCTCCTTTCTTCCTAACAGGGAAATCTCTGACAAAAGGATCAGTGGGCAGTTTCCTTTTGCTCAGCCTCCCGTCATGACACAGTGCCTGAAGATGCACACATGGGTATGCTAAAGTACCACTACTGGTTAAAAATCACAAATGTGTTAAACAGTAATAATAATATCAATATTATGTTTTGTATGAATCTTAAAAATATTCATAATTTGAGATTGTGTGAGCAAGAAGAAATCCCGCTCCAGGGCGAGGCAATTTTCAAGTTTTCTGATGTGATTAATATTATGTGAGAAACAGTGAAATACTGGCAATTCAGAGATACCTGATTCTGTATAGTTTAGCAAGAAGTCCTTCTGATAAAGGATGGTCTGACCCAGCAGAAGTGTATTTAGTAACATTTACAGTTTAATGAATTTGGAACAGAACATGCAATAAAAACCAACAAAATATTCTGATTATAATGCAGATGCTTAAATGTTTTTTTTTAATTGCAAGTCTGGCCTTGCAACTCTGGAAAGAAAGCAACTACAGTAGTCATTAAGGATGACGTCTAGTGATTTTGCTTCCTGTACTCCCAATGGAAAAAATTTTGACCCTACGAAAAATATTTCTCATACATCAAAATTGGCCTACTGATAAAAAACATCCTAATTGAGATTGTGCAGTTGGTGTCTTTTGCAAAAAAACTTTCCTGAACTGTATTAAAAATCAATAACTTTATTTCGATGTGGTTGTAAGGAAGAGTGGTACCACCTGTGTGTGTAAGCAAGTATCATAACTACATCGAAGTAAAGTTATTGATTTTTAATATAGTTCAAGAAAGTTTTTAGCAAAAAAACACCAATTGTATGATCTAAGTTAGGATACTTTTTATCCATGGGCCAATTTTGATGTATGGGAAATCTTTCTTTGCTGATGAAATAGGGTCGAATTTTTTTCCATTTGAAGTATAGGGAGCAAAATCACTAACCTCCACCTTAAACAGCTGACCCCAAAACTGAAGCAGTGGTGAGAACGATGTCTTATAAATTCTTCTACTGTGTGTGAATCATTGTTATTATAAAGAATATTATCACAGACACCAATCTGGACTGGTCAAGTTTTTTAATGAAAAAAAAATTCAAGATATTTGTAGTGATAATATACATTTTTAGATTGGTGTTTGTTTATGTTATTCATCCAGTCCTATTTCTGCTAGGCATCAATGCATAGTGGAGTTAAACTATGAATAATGCAATTAATCAACCCATCTCCTTTAGTGGAACCATAGAAAACTTGTGACAATTATAGGAAGATTGCCAAATATGAATTAATGATTTTATTGTATTCAGAACAACAAAGAAAGCAGATGCTATAAAACAATGATGTGAAAAGTAATCCAGTACTTATACATAGTTTTTCCTGTGAAATTTTTTCCAGTATGTGAACCAAACCATGTAATAAATTTTCATTTACAGTTGGATGCATTGCAATTGTTTCAAAAATTATATTCCCTTGAAGCATGTGAAGAAGCATTTTAAAGTTCAAGATTCATGTAATAGTGAACTTTTCTGTTTTTTAGTCAAGAAATAATTTCATGATGTCTGTTTTTCATATCTGTACAAAATGGGTGCATCTCTTGTTTTTCTGCAGAACACAAATATTTTTCATTTATTTTCCACTGTATAAAAATTTTTCATTTTATGAAAAACTTTAGGACCTCCAGCTGAAGAATTGAAGCAGTTGATGCTGAAACATGGGGGAACATACCATTTTTACCACCATCCTCAGCGTACAACTCACATAATTGCTTCTAATCTGCCTGACACTAAAATAAGAAATTTGAAAGATAATGATAAAGTAGTTAGGCCAGAGTGGATTGTTGATTGGTAAGTTTCCCACTGTGTGCAAAAGGTAATACATGTTTTTCTATGAAAGGTATACTCAAAGGGGAATCAATCTTGTTCTACAGCTTTATTTCAGTTTGAAGTGCACAGCTTTGAAGTCAGCAAAGCATGCACAAGCACATCTGTGATGTAAGATTTTGACTGGCCATATTTATCTTAAATGTTTTTCTGTGTTTAGTAACTTTGAAGTTGTATACTTATATTATTATTAATTTTTTTTTTTGCTTATGATCATCAGCTGATAATGAAGCCTTTTTAACTTAAATTAGAAAAAGTTGAATGAAATTATGAAATGCAAAATTGAACACTTATATGTTTTCAATTTGATGTATTTATTTCAATTGCTTTCCATCTTTGTTCCTTTTTTTTTAATCAGTATGGTTTGTGTTACGACCTGTTATTTGTTTTTGTGTTGTTGACATTATTTTTTCTCATTCATTTTTTTAGGAAGCCTATGATGTGTTTCTTTTGCCTACGAGTCAAAACTGTTTTTGCTAATAAAATTTTAATTACACTGCTGGCCAGCCAAGATGCAACACCAAGAAGGACACGAGATAGCAAAGCCAGATTTACTGGACACATAACAACAGATACAAAGATGAAACGATTGAGCTTACAGCCCCGTGCGACTTGCGGAACACGCCGACATCAATAGTTTGTGTGGCCCCCGTGGCTGGCAATAATGGCCGCTACACGCCGCGGCATTGAATGAAAGAGGCTTTGAATGTGGGCTTGGGGTATGTCGGTCCAGGCTGCTTCCACACGTTGGTTCATCAGGCGTAGCCGAGGGTGGTGCTTGCTGGGCCACTCGGTTGCCGATCAGCTACCAGACGTGTTCGATGGGCGACATATCAGGAGAACAGGCGGGCCACGGCAGCAGTGACACTTAGTGGGCCGTGAAGAATTGTTGCACGATGCGTGCCACTTGTGGGCACACATTGTCCTGTTGAAACGTGGCTGCTGGCAGGTCCCGCAGGTAAGGGAGGACTACAGGCTCCAAAACGTCCGAGATGTAGCGGTGGCTGTTGAGTGTACCGGCGATGCGTACCAGAGGGGTGCAGGTGTCATATCCAATTGTGCACCAAACCATAACGCCAGGCGACGGACCGGTATGGTGATGCATAATGCAGTCTCTCGCTGTGGTGCTGCCACACGTGGATCCGACCATCGTGGTGTTGCAGGCAGAAGTGGTATTCGTCGGAGAAGACAATGTCGTGCCATTCCGTAGACCAGGTGCGATGTTCAACGGCCCACTGCTGCCGCACTCGTCGGTGGTGTAACGTCAATGGTAATCGAAGCAATGGGCACCGTGTGACAAGTCCCCACTCCTGCAGACGACGTCGAATGGTACGTGCTGACACAGGTTGTTGCGCAACACACCCTAATTCCTACGCTAACGTTCGTGATGTGGCTGTGCGAGCCGTCAATGCCCGCTTCACAACATGCCGGTCCTCTCGTTCGGTGGTATGCTGCGGCTGCGGCAATCGCTCAAATCGGTCTGTCCGTCCCTCTTGCACTCACCGAGTCCATACATGCCTCAATGTAGCTGGATGTCATCCCACACGGCCACCGATGTCTTGGTACGATAATTCGCTGTTGCAATAAGCCATTATTCGTCCTCTGTCGAACTCCGAAACGTGCTGGAATGACTGCCGTATTCTGCGACGAGGCGTCAGAAAGCTTCCTACACACAGGTCCGGCAGCACAACACACTTCCACTACTTACACCCCGCCTTCTGTGCACCCTTCTTATAGTGCTTCTCAGTGGCATGCTGGGCGCACATGATTTTCATATGCCCTGCAATGCTAATCATTTGCATGTCCTCTTGCGGGCGACGCATGCTGCGAATTTCAGGTCAATCGGATGCTTCCTTCTTGGTGTTGCATTTTGGGTGGCCAACAGTATAGATTTTAAAATTTGTCTAACCTTTATCTAGGTTGAGAAAGTGTTGTGGTGCATAACAAACATTTTTCTTTGGGAAGCAGTTGCATAAATATCTCTTTGAAAATAAACATTTAGAGTGGTATGTTGTCTAGTTGAACTGATACCTAAGAACAGTTGGTGATAGTACAGTGTTAGCAAGATGTTATACGGAATATGCCAACCAGTACAGATTTTCTGTAATATTGCAAATTTTTGGTTGGAATTACAGAAGTATGGACATGACAATGAAATTATGGAGAATCATCATTGATTTTTGCAGGGTAATCTCAGTGAGAGATGGTTTTGCCTCCTCGGGGCGTTCCATGGTAACAATGGCACACACAACAGCAACTAGGGTCTCTGTGAACCTTGGAGAGGTGCCAGCTAGTTCTGTGTGACATTGGCAAAAATACCCCAACTCACTGGGTTTTGTTCCAGAATCCATAGTTTGAATTACTAACTGGAACCGTCAGCTGTGGGCTAATCCCCCACACTGATGTACTTACCTGATTAAAAAGACAAAGAAATATTAAAAATTACTCAAGTGTGGGATATGGTGGTCCTACCACACTTGAGAAGGATGGTCCACCTCGGAATCAACCTGGTCTTTCTAAACAGAGTATGAAAAAGAGATGCGGCTGAATGAGTGTAAGATTGGTGTATGGAATACTAGAGGTATAAATGAGAAGATGAATGAGGTGATTAAAGAGATGAATAAGTATAGATTGGATGTGCTGTGTGTAAATGAAACCAAAAAGAAGGAAATTGGGATAGAAGAAGTGAATGGAATGGTGAGTGTGTGGTCTGGAGTATTGGATAATGTGAGAAGACAGGCTGGTGTAGGTGGGATTTTAAGTGAAAAAATGAAGAACAACTTGATTCACTATAGGTGCACAAGTGAGAGGATTCTTCGGATCCGTTTGAAAGTGAAACTTCAGAGAATGATAATTGTTGTAGTGTATGCTCCTCGTGACTCGGAACTTTCTGATAAGAACAAAGATTTCTGGAATGAGCTAATAGCTGTTTTGAGCCAGTTTGGTGCTAAAGAAAAAGTTATAATAGCAGGGGATTTCAGTGCTAGAGTAGGTGTGCAGAATGCAATTTCTGACAATGTTCTGGATAAGTTTAATGACCCTTGTATGAATGATAATGGTGAAAGATTAATTGAACTCTACATTGAGAATGGTTTGTGTGTATCTAATACGTTTTTCAACCACAAGTATATCTATACATATACTTGGGAAAATCATACTCTTGCTCAAAAGAGTGTCATAGATTTTGTTGTCTACGATCAACGTCTGAAACACTTAATTGTTGACATTCGTGTGATGAGAGGTGTGGATGTTGGTTCTGATCATTACTTGGTAGGGTCACGAGTGAAACTGAATGTTGGTTGGAGGAAAAGGAATAGGAAGAGGCCCAGGATGGAAAGAACAAAGGCTGAAAGGGGCCCTGAAGATCATCAGGGTTATTCTGACTTACTCAGAGAACGACTGAAGGAGCTGAAGTCTTGTGAGAGGGATGTAGAAAAGAAATGGGAATGTTTTAAGAACTGTGTTGTCACTGCTGCTGAAGAGATCTGTGGCACCACATTAGTGGGTAACAAAAGAGGTGATGCTTTGGTGGAATAGTGTGATTGAAAAGGTAGTGAAGAGAAAGAAGGAAGCCTATTTGGGGATGTTGCAAGGTAGAGTTTCTGTGGATGAATTTCACTGTAAGAAGCGTGAAGCTGCTAAGCTGGTTCACCAGAGTAAGGCAAAAGATAGGAAGGAGAATGTGGAAAGGCATGAATTGGCTTTTTGGAAAGATAGGAAGTCTTTCTGGAAGTACATGAGACTCAGGAAAAATAGGGGAAACAAAGTTGTAAGTTGTGTGAAGAATAAGATCAGGGAAATGATATGGGAGCCCAATGAGTTAAGAGAAAGATGGGGTGAATACTTCTGTGAGTTATTAGATCAAGAAAGCAAAGGTGATTCAGAGGCAGAAGCAGATGATGTCACGGGACAGAATGGAAGCACAGGACGGATCTCAAGAGAAGAGGTGTGTAAAGCTCTAAAATCTCTTCAGAATGGTAAGGCTCTGGGAGTTGATGGCATAACTGCTGAGATATTGAAATATGGTGGTGACTCTGTAATTGACTGGTTAACTGAAATTTGCCAGTTGTGCTGGGAGTTAGGAATGGTTCCTCGGGATTGGAAGGATGCTATTATTGTTCCCTTGTATAAGGGAAAAGATGATCAGACTGAATGCAAAAACTATCGTGGTATTAGCCTACTAAGTGTGCCAGGGAAAGTGTTTGGTAAGGTAGTTGTTGAAAAAGTATGGGTCGTACATCAGAGAAAGTGTGGGATGTTCAGAGTGGTTTTATGCCTGGTAAAGGCTGCACTAACCAAATTTTAGCATTACACGTGATGATTGAATTTAAGTATCTGGCTGTTGGTAAGAAAGTTTTTGCTGCCTTCATAGATTTAGAGAAAGCTTATGACTGAGTAAATAGGACACTTTTGTGGAAGGTATTGAATGAATATGGTGTTACTGGGAAGCTTCTTAACAGTGTAAAAGCCATGTATGCTGGCAGTAGAGCTTGTGTACGATTGAATGGTGTTTTATCTAAATGGTTTTCTGTTGGTGCAGGAGTCAGACATGGTTGTGTAATGTCACCATGGCTGTTTAATATATTTATGGATGCGTGCATGCATGATGCCAAAATAGATAATACTGGTTTATGTCTTGGTGACATCCGTGTGTGCAGATTGCTGTATGCTGACGACACTGTTCTGTTGGCAGAGAGCAAAAGTTATTTGCAGAGTATGTTGTCTGGGATGTACAAAGTTTGCATGAAATTCAAACTGAGTATAAATAAGGGAAAAATCAAAGTTATGGTTTTTGAGAGAGGAACTGGTAGCACTGAATGTAATATATGTCTAAATAACACAATGATTGACCGGGTGAATGAGTTTGTGTATTTAGGAAGCATGTTTGACAGAGAGAATAAATTGGATGGTGAAATTAGTTGGCGAGTGAATTCTTCATTGAAAGTCATGGCTGCTTTGGGAGGTTTTCCATCACCCCCTAATAGCTTAGAAGGCCCGTGCACCGAACGCCGGAAGCTGCGTGACGTAGGGGAGAGTAGGCTGATGTCCGTGGTGGGTGGTCGAGCATGCGTGAGCTTGCTCACTCTGTGTAAGCGTGACTACGAATGTGTGTGGTTGTTGTTGTCAAATTGTCAACTAAATTTATTTTCATTGAGGAATATTAAAAGTATTCAAATTCCCTACTAATGGGGAGGTTCTCAAAATGGATTACAGCAATAAAGCGTGAAAATTTTCAACTCTAAGGTACGTGGAAACCTTTTGTTAACCTTATTTTGAACTACTCGTAAAATAAAAATTTTGAACTAGAAAATTTAAATTTGGCTAATTTTATAATCTAATGCATCTCACAGTGGGAAGTCAAAGCACTGAAAAAGATTTTTGAAAAATGAAATTTATGTTTGTAATGGAAAGAATAGATTACTTGTGTTGTTATAGAAACCCATAACATGTTTTTGCCAATGTATCAAATAAGTTCAAAGGAAAATATGTATATTTAGGAAGGGAGTTTAAACTTTTTTTTTTTTTTATGGACACAGAATAATAAGGGTTGCATGTTTTTGATCCCAAGAGTAATATGTTGATACATTCGTACTTAGTTATTTAAGTGTTTAGGCAGCGCCAGATTAACTTTTTTGGGGTCCCTATTTCTGGGCACAAATGCTTGTAAAATACTTATAGCCTGTACGAAATATATGTATGTCATGTACACATCTAACATGCCTATGTCCTTTATATAAATGCTAAGGCCTTGTTGCCATGTGAAATACATCTTTTGTGTTTGCAGACATAGAGAATTGCATTGAATTATCATTTTTAATATTTATTACTAAAGGAACAGAAACACTGAATCAAGTATAGACAGCAAAAATTAAATATGAATGCACAAAAACAGAAGTTCACACATAATTCAGGAGTAAGTTTGCCTTTAAAATGTCCGTTTAAAGATTTTGAAGCATTTTTCTACAAACCAACACATTGAAGAACTCTCGTGTGAGCAGTGTGTATGCTCTATCTGTGGTAGGATGGGAATTTATCAGAACCATTCAATTTCTTAAAAATTAGGTGAAATATATCAGTACTACCTGGGCAAGAAATTATTTAGTTGCCCATGTAGTAAAAGCTGGATGCGCAGGAAAATGTATCTTTTAAGGTAACAAACCAGAACCCTATTTTTTTTTTTTTTTTAAGTTAAAAATATGAACTGTTTTAACATGTTTGCACTTCCATTTTAAGGGTCTGTATTACAAATGTTCAATGCACAAACGTGTGTATATCAATTTTTAAGATGCTGATGCTAAAATTGGTATGAAATGGTGCGATGATGAAACTGGTGTTTCGGAAATTTAGTGATTATGCCATGTTCCTTTTGTTAAAGTTTTCTCCCTTTGTCACTAAACGTGAGAGGCCATTTACATCAGAGGCATGCATACTGTTGTTGATTATAAACAAAATTTGGAGCAAAACTAGGTTTCCGATTTCTGGGCGTAGAGCTTAACATAATTAAAGATGTGACATTACTCTTTCCTTGGTACTTCGTAACAATAATACAACTTCCATTAATTAACAATGACATGAAACACGACATGTGATGACTGTCTTTTTTTTTTCTTGTGTAGTAGGAAATTTTATTACAAACTTTTTTATTTTAAAATTTAGTTACCATGCACAGGCAATTAGATGTTTTATTTACCTGCCCAGACGAATGATTTACATGCTCTGGGCATCTCGGGCATGGTATTTTTAAGCCTTGGATATTGTTATTTTTAAGAGAAAAAAAAGTACGTGGATCGACATGAATCCACATATTGTGGAAACTATGTTCTAAATAAACAAGATTTTTAAAATACAAGTAGAAATATATACTCGCTTCTTTTTTTTTTTTTTTTTTTGAAAACATTTGCTTAAAATGAGAGATCAACTTTTTATTCATTTATCTAGACTTATCTGTTTCCAAACTTCCTGCACTGTGTCTTCACAAGCTACAGCAATAATAACTGGAACTAATACATCTCATATTATCCGATAACTACTGGAAAGTGTGCTTCCAAACGTGAGGGTGGGTGTCAATTTTTGTATGGGGAAAAACTTCTTCAATCCTGCATAGAATTTATTTTGAAACCAAAATCATAAAAAAAGGAAAAAAACAATCTTTTTCAATAGCTTTAGCAATGACAAAACATTTGTGCAAAATTTTATACCATTGCTTTTTATAGTTTCTGAGAAAATGGTACATCAAGTTAGTCAGTTTATAATGAAACATGTACATCTTTTAAAATACATCTTATAGTACCAAAACAATCGCTTAGATTTATTCAGTACAATAACTGCATGTGCATTTGTCACGTTCTCAAAAAATATAATAATTATATGAAAAAATACTTTAAGAAATTATTGGAACAAATTTCAGATTTTCTTAGAAACGTGTCTTTAAAATTCTTCAAGGAACAGCTAACGGACACATAATCAAATTGTGCTTGTGATACACAAAGAACTACACAACCATAATTATATGTACATTGGCAGTTTTGCTGAATACTTCTTGAAAATCAAATTTCAGGAAATTTCTGCCAATAAGTTACTTGTATTTTTGCAGATAAAAAGAAATGCTTATATTGTGGATCCAAATAGTTTTGCTTAATGCTACTAATATACTTAATACAGATGTGTTGAACTTTGACAAGATAACTTTTTTGAAATAGTACTCTGGAAGACAAAAATGATAAACTTTACATTTGCTTATCAAAATGAAGTTGTCCAAACACGTAACTAGATGGTACTAAAATTTGGAAAACTTGTTATGTCATTATTGTACGTTTAATAATGTAGCAATTGCATAATTTTCTTGAAATCTTAATTTATTTGATGCAATCAGTAGATCAAGCAGCAATTCACTGTATGTATGTTAAAACGTGTTTTATTGAGCCTTTGGTAATAATTAAAAAACACAGAAAAAAGTTCAGTTTTTCTTGACCTTTTTTTATATGTTAGTGATCACGGATTGCATATAAAATACATTTTCACTAAAGGAATTATTTCATTATTAAAATTTTCATAGTCATAAGTTTGCAATGAATGAAAAATCTGATTCCTTAAATATGTCAATCGACATCTTTTGAAACGACGGCGATACTTCGTAATGGACCCTCAAACTAATCTTTCAAGTACAAGAACGATTTGTTCACAAGTACAGGAATCGTTCGGTTAACTATAAAGATACTATAACTTCTAGTGAAACTACGACAACAGTTTATAATTTCGATTATAGAAATGGTTTATCACTTCCAGTGAAATGACAGGGATGCTTTCATTAAACTGACGAATCTGTGTTGCTTACCCTTTCAAGTCGAAATTATTGCTACGCTAAATTTTACGCTGCAATTTCTTTTTCTTCTGTATTTAAAAAGATTATTAAACAAACTTGTTAACTCTGCAGTTATTTGAAAACTAACACACAAGTTCTTATTTAAATGCAGTGAAACTCTAAAAGAACGCACGACCTGGTTAGTTGGTGTACGTAAAGACGCGTTCGTTCGCACATCGCCGTAATGCTCCTCTCCGCGACTACGGACTACTCTAGTGACGTCACAAATCGGTGCGAGGGCCTGCTAAGCTATTAGGAGGTGATGGGTTTTCACAGGAATGAAGGGTTCTCAAGAGAGTCCAACATGGCTGTGTATGAAAGTGTAATTGTTCCTACTCTGATTTATGGCAGTGAAACCTGGGTACTACAGAAGAAACGTAGGAGCCGTTTGTGAGCTGGAAAAATGCGTTTCTTACGGAGGTTTTGTGACAAGACAAGTTCTGATTGTGTGAGGAATGAAGATGTGTTGCAGTTGTGTAATGTAAAGCAAAATGTTGTTACCAAGGTGTAGGCTAATATGCTTCGGTGGTTTGGCCATGTTGGAAGAATGTGCAGTGAGATGCTTACTAAGAAAATCTTTTTAGCCCAAGTGGCAGGAAGGAAAGGCAGAGGAAGGCCAAGGAAGTCATAGGAGGATCAGATCCAGGAGTGCCTGCACGAGAAAAAGATTGTAAGTATGAAGTAAGGAAGATCTTGTGTACGGCATGTGATGGATGTCAGTGATGCCCGAGTTGTATGTCAAGATTCTTGTAAATGGAGAAGTTTGATACAGCAACGGTAAGTAAAAATTGTCTGGTAATTTGTATTTATTTGTGGAGCTAACCTCTGAATATTAGAGAAGAGCTTAGTGATATGTAATGTATGATGTAATCATTGATTTTTCTGCTTTGGAAACAGGCATGATATTCTTCTGTGGAATCATGGAAATTTGCTTTTTCATCATTATTTGGGTTATTCTCAAGATCGATGCTATACCAAATGGAATTTGGAGGATGGGTCGTTTTCTGTCTTGGGATAGAATTCCATCTTTCAAAACTTTCAAAAATAGAAGTTAGTTGCAGTAAAAATTTCTCCCTATAAGCGTCTTTTTTTTTTTTTTTTTTACCCTGTTGTGTTTGTCCATTACTGTTGTTAACTACAATAAAACCTGTTTCAGGCAGAACCAGCATAAAAGGGAAACATGTCCAAAAAGAACATTTACTTGGTCCCAAAGTGAAAGAAAATTATGTGCTATTTCCGAGGCGCCCTTAGGAATGTGTGCGACAGGTGCGCACAGGACCCCGCGTTCGCACCCTAAGAAAGAAAATGAGAGAGGGAGAGAAAAAGAGCGAGGAAGCGAATTTCTTATTTTCAATTATTCTAATTTTATGTTTTAAACTCCGTCTCGTTTAATTCTTCTTTTTTTTTTTTTTTCTTAATGTTGATTGCTGAATTTATATTTTTCCAAATATCAGCAGCAAACTACAATACTATGTCTAGTGAAATATTAGTATTGAAGTCATATCTTTAAACGTGCACCGTGCACTGATAGTTATCGAAAAAGTTGTGCTACGTGAGCTACTTCCATCTGACATCAAAACTGCAGCCGGTGCTTTAAGATACATGAATAAAATTCAGAATCCTTTCCCTAATGCCTTCATCACCTATAGGATATTACTTACTGTCCCAGTAACGGTGGCAAGCATAGAAAGAAGCTTTTCACGCTTGAATCTGATTAAATCTTATTTAAGATCTGTCATGTCTCAAGAAAGATTGACGTCTTTGGCAACTTGGTCAATTGAACAGGATGAAACAAGCAAAATAAATTTTGATGATTTAATATCTGACTTTTACCGGGATAAAAGCAAGAAAAGTCCAGTTCTTATAAGGTAAGTTCAATAATGTAAGTACTGTCCCTTAGGTAGAAACAGAGCCGTTGTGGGGGAAGGACATATGCTGGTGTGCTTGTTTTACTTATGTACATCATTTAAGACATTTACAAAGTATTAATAGTGTTCAAAAAATTTAAAATACTGTCTTTCGTTATTGGATAATTTTCAAACGTCTTGACGTTTCATTAAACTGTAAAGATAACTGTAATAAACTGTGTTTTAGCCACCCCGGTGGCGCAGTGGTCTAAGCAATGGTTTCTGATCATTCGTCGGAAAGGGGTCTGGGTTAGAATCTCGGTGAGGCATGGATGTTGTGTTTGTCTTATGACCCTGGCTCTCTCCCTTCCCTGGAACCAGTGGCCCTAAATTAGGGACGGGTGACTGCTTATAGCCCATTGAGTTGCTCACGGTCGTCATTAAACCTCCAATAAAAAAAGAAACTTATGTTTTAAGTCTAGTGTAGGGGGGGGGGGAGGTTTAACGCAAGAGCCCTGCGGCTAGGTTTGCACCTGGCCCCGCGGCTGCTTGCGGCTCTGTGCTGTTTAACCTGTCTCTAAAACGGAACCTGCCTAACATAGAAACAGAAATGGCAAGAGAGTAAATTAGCCTTGGAGCAATGGAAAATTTGCAGATATTCCCGTGCCGTCAAATATTTTAATTGGATACAAAACATTACACAATAAAGTGTAGTGATGAATTCACACAGAACCAATGTGCTTGAGGTTGAAGATATCACAATTAAGGCTGTCTTTGAATGAGTGTTAGGGTTTATCTTCTACCCTATGTCTGCAATGTAAATTCTTTTGTACATATTTTCTCGAAGACTATTACTTTGTAGCGTTTGAAATTTGAGTAAATAAAAACGACCCATAGCTAATGTATACCACAGTTGTTGTTATTCCAAAAAAATTTGTTAGAATTTTTTTTAAATTCTATTTATCTGACTCAAAAGCATTCCAATATGGCACTAGATGGCACGATAAGTTAGCATAGCAGTGTTTCTGTTTGGAAGCAACGAAATCTCTTATTTCTGCCTGATTATTCTAATTATGTAAGCCAAATAAAAATCAATGAATAGGGGCAAAAGTGAGATTGGAATGTTTTCTTCTATAGATCATCTTAAATCCTACTGTACATTCAATTTTTGAAGAGAAAATTTATACATTAGCAGAGAACCCCTGAATTTGATCTATAGAAACTCTGCTTACATGCTAAACTCCACCTGTATACTGAGCTCCACCCCCAAATAATGTCATTGGTTAAAAGATAACTGCATGTATTTTGTCTTTTCTTTGTGGAGCCAATGAGAGACTGCTTTCATTCTGAATATGGTGAGATCTCCAGTAATTCGCTGACTCCAACTTTTGGGACAGTCACTCAAGACGTAAAAGCCACGCCGAAGGAGTAGTTTTTTGCACCATCATCACAGAAGATGAACCCTAACACTCATTCAAAGACAGCCTTAAGGAGAGAGATTTCTTTTGGGTTGTTTACACAAACACACACACACTTGGCACATCCTCTGTTTGGCTTTTCCTTAATAGCATGACTCAGGTTTAGGTCATCTGACCAACATCTCTCTCTCTCTCTTTGCTGGATGCAAAATCCAAAGTCTTTGCTGCTGGCTGTTTTTGTATGGACATTCTGATTTATTTCTCTAGCATTTATTCATTGTGATGATCATTCACAGCCTTTGCTTGTAAGTTGCATTCGTTTGTTAGCCTCTTGCCGTGGTGCCAAAGAAGAAAATTTTAGGCTTGATTTGAAATGTTCAAATTCTTGAAATTCATAATAAAGGAAGCATGAGTGTCATGTAGAATCTATGATTAGCATGACAAAAATTTAAATGTTTACAATTCAATGCCATCCATGAACACACCTGAATGAAAGAGAAATCTGTCTGAAATGGAAGATAGTTCCAGTCCTTTTGACTAGCATATGAAATCGATTAAAATTGACAAATCATTTACATAATAAATTGGCTTTTAATCGATATGCTCGATACATTTAATCATTATGTTTGATACATCAGACTATTGAACATATCAACTAAACGTTCACTGGAAGTTTTTATGCATTTGAAAGTTGGCATGTATGCAGTTTGGCAGATTTTAGTGATTATTGAACAAAAAGAACAAAGGTTTTTTTTTTTTTTTTTGTGACGTTTAGGAACTAAAAATTCGACAAAGGATATATTACACCTACCTGTTCCTTTTTTTTTTTTTTTTTCTTTTTTTACTTCTCTTCTACACATCTTTTTGGGATTTCCAACACCTTTTTCAGCCTAGTTAACATGTATAAAATTGGCTATGCTCAGAAAAGTGTTTGGAATCCTGAAAAACAGCATATAAAACAGAAGTAAAAAATGGTACAGATAGCCATAATATATCCTTCACGATTAATCATGTATTAGGCTATTATGCTGTATAATGTATAGCCAAAATCTAAATAGCAATTTAATGCATTGTGACTATTTTTTCCCCAACTGACAAAAACTGAAAAACTTCTGTAATGTCGTGCATATCTAATAAATCCCTTTGGCAGCAAACTATGTAGTTTTTTTGTTTTTTTTTATTGGAGGTTTGAACGACCACCATGAGCAACTCAAGGGGCTATAAGCAGTCGCCCGTCCCTAATTTAGGGTCACTGGTTCCAGGGAAGGGAGAGAGCCAGTGCTGTAAGACAAACACAACATCCATGCCTCACCGGGATTTGAACCCGGACCCCTTCGGACGAATGATCAGAAGCCATCACTTAGACCACTGCGCCACCGGGGCAGCTGTAGTTGTTCATCTGCATAGTTTGCTGTCACATACATCATTTTTGTATTTTCCTGGAAAATTTTGTTCACTTGATGATAGCAATGATAAAATTAGCAACAAAGTGAGGAAAGATACATTTGTTAGCATTTAAAAACAACAACAAACAACTTGAAGTTTGGCAAAGAGAATGTTGGAAACAATGTTTCTCAGGTGAAGGAAGTCAACATGGAATCATTAACACTGTTTGACATCAAGGCTCAGAACAATTATGTTTACTGAGGTTCATACCATGTTCAGAATCAGGAAGTGTGAACTGACTTCAGAAGTGGAACTACTTTTGATATCTGAAGATGACTGTTGTTAAGGGTGTGCTGGAAATTCTTAGGAAACTGAGATGCAATATGTGCATGAGCTTGCACTCTCATGTGGGCTGCCTACCTGAAAATGTAGGAAGCATAAACGAAAACTGGGGAAATACAGCCCAACCTGTATATATTGCATTAGTGCAAATGAAATGTCCAGCATGAACGAGCAGTGGAGACAGGCCCCCATCACAGCGGAATGGAACCACCCACAGGTGTTCTGGGTATTATGTCACAGAGTTACTATAAATAGCTAGCACGTGTGTGAAGAACAGGGTTCAGATGGGGTTTGTTTGGCTTACAAAGTAAACATGCTGACTACGGATTTGAGAGTCATCTTCCTGTATGCATTTAAACTGGGCCATTCTGCAGGAATTGCCAATCGAAATGTTAACAAAGCGTTTGGGGAGAATACAGCCAACGAACGAACCACTCGCTGATTGTGAAGTTTCGAAGTGGAGTACGGACCTGCAAAACGTAGCACGTGGTCACCGACCTGTTGCTGTTTCTGACGATGTTCTGTTACGTGTGCTTGAAGTGACCCCTGAAAAACGTGTCGTGAGATGGCGGCAGAGGTTGGTGTCCACCACACGACAGTTGTTCGGCGTCTGGCTGCGCTGGGTAAGGTCAAAAAGCTGGGCATGTGGCTGCCTCATGAGTTGAAAACTGCTAACTAGACTAGGCATTTGGAAGTCTGCACATTGCTGCTTGCCAGGAATGAACAGGAACCTGTACTGCATCGAATCGTCACCTGCGAAGAGGAGTGGGTCCTCTATGATAATCGGAAACGATCTGCACAATGGTTAAGCAAGGCACTGCCTGCTGGATGGCATCCTAAGCCACCCCTACACACCAAGAAGATGATGCTCCTTGTCTGGTGGTGCACAACCGGGATAGTTCATCGGAGTTTCTTGGCAAGAGGCCAAACTATCGCTGCAGAACGTTATTGTGCTAAATTACACCAGGTGCACCGGAAATTGCTGCAGAAACAACCGGCTTTGGTCAACAGACATGGTGTTGTTCTGCTCTAGGACAACGCTCACCCTCCTGTCGCACAACAAATGATGCTGACTCTACCTTGGGCTATGAAGCTCTGCCTATGCCCCGGACTTGTCTCCGACAGACTTTCATCTGTTTCATCGCCTGGATCACTTCCTGTGTGAGAAACAGTTAATGACAGACAACAAGGTTCAATGTGCAGTTGATGACTTCTTTGGGTCCCAGCCACAACACTTTCTTCGTTCCGGGATCATGGCCTTTGCCGGACAGATGGTAACTATGTGTCAGTGCTGAGGGGGATTATTTTGCCTAAGTAAGTTGTCCTACTTTTCCGTTCTCCCATCCATGTGTGCTGGTTCTTTTCCAGACATTTGATTCGCACCAACCCAATAACAAAGTTGAAGGTAGAGTCAAAACATTCCATATATACGAACTTCATTATAACTGGACAGATAAAAAAAGGAGGGCCGTCTGTGGCATATTACATTGTTATGTTAAAACTAGTCAATTATAAACTGTTTATCAATTAATCAAAGGTAAATAATACTTATTAATTGGAAACTATTGCTAGCAAAATAATATGAGTGAAATCTGCAGTACACAAAACATCTAATGAATGTACAAAATAAAGTAACTAACTGCCATAAATTTGAAATTTTTCCTGTTACATGTTACGTTGGATTACAAGCCAGTTCTGGCATGTTATGTGCTTATGATCTATGTTTTGAAAATGTTTCTGCCGCCCCGGTGACGCAGTGGTTTAAGCGATGGCCTCTGATCATTTGTCCGAAAGGGGTCTGGGTTTGAATCCTGGTGAGGCATGGATGTTGTGTTTGTCTTACGGCACTGGTTCTCTCCCTTCCCTGGAACCAGTGACCCTAAATTAGGGACGGGCGTTATAGCCCATTGAGTTGCTCACGGTGGTCGTTAAACCTCCAATCAAAAAAAAAAAAAAAAAATGTTTCTTAATTTCCTCTGATGTGGTATTTAAGATATTTCTGGATTCGAAATAAAACCTAAAATTTTGTCAGTGAGGAAAGTAGAGGATTGTTTTGAGGGAATGCAGTGTTTAGTGTTCTAAAGTCTTGGGGGCAAGTTTGCACACACAAAAGAAAGAAAATGAAAAAGGGGAAGATGGTCCTGTCTCATAACCCTACATAGACAAAGATAGGATATGATATTCACTCGGATAGAGCTGTCTTTACCCCCCCCCCCAAGGTGGCGTTCTTACCCAAGTTTAAGTATCCAAAGTAACCGCTGCTGTCACGCTGCTGTCAGACACCATTTTAAACAATTTGAGAATTCGGTCAATGCTGCATTGGTCAGTAGCTATACACCAAATTGTCACTATTAATGAATTACTCTCTACTCTCATTTTTGGGTTTGGGATTCTAAACTGGTCTGCAATGCTGTTACTAGTTCACAATTCTCCCCTGTGGGATAATATACAGGAAAATACAGAAGTGAAACAGTCGAATGCGAGCCTCTTCTCCAGCAGCATGGTGGTAGTTAAGAATCTGAAGGATGAGTTATATGGTCTCAGAGCAAAATCAGAGACATAAATATTTAAAACATAAAAATCTTGCACAAATTGTGAATAGAATTCATAGATGTAAATGAATAGTGAGGCTGAATTTCCTTGGCATGCTTAGCAGCACATCCCCCGCCCCCATATTTCTGCATTCATGACTGTTTATTATAGGAGAGTGCTGTTCACTTTGGTTCTAGTTCCACTTGAAGAAATTTCGTTTAATCTTCCTTCCCTCTGAGTTCTTTTTATTTTTGCAGATGTTTCTGGCCTCTTGATGTTAGTCAAGGCCTGTTCTCTATGTATAGAAGGATTAACAAAAGTTTTGCTTACTTCTGAAGAATTTGAATGTTGTTGCCAGGTTCCTCATACTGGTTCCAAGTTCCTCAAAGTGTTGCCAGTTACCAAACTGAAATGTTTTAACTATGCATTTTGTAATTCTGTTGCTGTTGTTAAGTTGTTTAAAACACCACGTATTAGTGAGAATAGTTGGCAGTGAAACACGTAACACACAAAACATTAGAATAATTCTTGATGTCGATATATCATGCTTAAGTTATGTAAAAATTACATGTGGTGAATTTCATTCTATGGCTGATGAAGGTAGAAGTTGCTACCGAAACGTCCCACCACTTGTAATTTTTACGTAACTTAAGCGTGATATGTCAACATCAAGAATTATTCTAACACCACTTATTAGTTTTTGAAGGCTCATTGATGGCACAGTTTTTTTTTTTTTTGGATGTAATAACTTTCTTTAATTTGTCTCTTGTTTTTATGAGATTCATAGTCCAATATTTTGATTTCTTCCCATAGAACCAAAGGAATGTATCTGGGTAAAGCCTTAAGTAAGAGATTTAATGCTGGTTCCCCCTTACTAATTTCTTAAGGGAGCTCTGTTCCTGCTCACTTTCACCAATGGATTTTGTAAACAGAGATTCAGTAATTGAAAGGTGATGGGGTGGGGGC
Organism: Macrothele yani; assembly: GCA_039090855.1. Classification (NCBI taxonomy): domain Eukaryota; kingdom Metazoa; phylum Arthropoda; class Arachnida; order Araneae; family Macrothelidae; genus Macrothele; species Macrothele yani. The sequence continues at coordinate 152,585,813 of CM077001.1, read as the reverse complement.
AGCATTTGCCCATGAGATATATGTTTAGCAAGTGGGGGGTGGGTGGGGGTGGAACAGCAGGTAGTTAAAAAGCTATTGAAACATTATTGTCTTCATGCAGACTGACTGATCTGTGAAGGGAACCATATGTCATATTGTCAAAAGGAGGTAATGGATGAGTGCCATTTATTTTGTTTGCTGATAACCCTGCTGAATTTTTATATAGGCAGTTTCTCCAAAAAATGTTGTTCATTATATGCAGTTAAAATAAGAAGGGAAAATATGAAGTTCAAAAGATCTGTAAAAGCTTCCATTTATGTGGAGCTTCATATTATGATGTGAGCTCATTACACGTGGGTTCTACTGTATCTGGATGTCAGCAAATCATGGGAAATATATCAAGAAAAAGTGGAATCTAAACATTCAGGTTATTGTTAAATACTATAAAGAGTCATAATGAGAAGAATTGGCAGGGAAACACATAACACGCTAAACATTAGAAGATTTCTTGAAATCGTCATATCACACGTAAGTTACATTGAAAATTATAAGTGGGACATTTCGTGTGGCAAAATGTTAAGCGGATCGCCCCGTTCAGCAATTGGCAAGCCCTCAGGTACCGCAAAAGCATTGAAATCTACCTTATCCCTAACACCTGCAATACTGACGTACCTTTTAACATCCCTATTATTGGGAAAGCGATTTTTGCCGCCCCAGTGGCGCAGTGGTCTAAGCGATGGCCTCTGATCATTCGTCCGAACGGGGTCCGGGTTGGAATCCCGGTGAGGCATGGATGTTGTGTTCGTCTTATGGCGCTGGCTCTCTCCCTCCCCTGGAACCAGTGACCCTAAATTAGGGACGGGCGACTGCTTATAGCCCATTGAGTTGCTCACGGTGGTCGTTAAACCTCTAATCAAAAAAAAAAAAAAAAAAAAAAAAAAAGCGATTTTGAAATCTGGCAACAACTGACGCTTTTACCATGTGTCTCATTCCATGGCTGATGAAGGTAAAAGTAGCTACCGAAACGTCCCGCTTATAATTTTCAACGTAACTTACGCGTGATGTGACGATTTCAAGAACTCTTCTAATACTATAAAGAGATAGTCCTAATGAGGCAAATTGCACACACATACACACAAACAAATAAATGGGAATGCAGTCTTTTAAATTACAGACTTAAGTATGTATACATATAAAAAAAAATCCATGAATGTGATGAATTACCTCATGTGCTATATCCACTACCTTTGCATTTTACTACAGCACAGTTCAGCAGGGAAAATTATTATGTATACATTCATCTTTAAATAAATATAATTTTAAATGGCATTTTATGTTATGTTGAATGTTTCTAAAATTCTTATGTACTGGAGCAAAACTGAGGCTGCTTTTGAATTCAGCTGCCTGAAAGGGGGAGAGTCCTGGCTTACTATTTGATTGGTTACTTGGTTGTCATTTCTTACATACTGTAGCAAACCTTAGACTGCTTTTGAAGTCAGCTCTTTGAAATGGGAAGGGGGGGGAGATGAGCCTTGGGTTACCATTTGATAACTTCGTTGTGATTTCCAAGTGCGAGGTAGATTAAGGTAGCTGTATGTTCCCTTGATTTATCTTGCATGTGGAAATCACAATGCACATTTTTGAAATCTGCATCATAAATGATTTAGGTACAGTTCACTATGGAAAAAGGAGGATTTTTTTTATTCTTTTGAATTTAGTAAATGCTGGCAATATTATTGTCTTCACCAGTAATGCATTTTTATCAAATTATGATATCCAATATGTGTTACTGCTTGTTGTTAACACTGAAGAAATATGTACATTACTTTTTATCTTTTACTTTCTTTCAGTATAAAGGCCAATGAACTTCTGCCCTACCAGAATTATCTGCTGTACAGTCCAAAATCTGCTTTTGGTCAAAAAACACTGAATGTGAAGAAGATTCCTTCTTTAACAGACCAGATTATAAGTAGTGAAGCAGAACATGTGACTTCCGATGACGAAAAAAATGATCTAAGTGTAGAAGTAAGCCATGATACATATTCCATGGAAGTCAAGGAAACCTTTTCTTCTCTAACAACGGAGGAAAGAGAAAATGACATGAATGATGTGCCTGAGATTCTACAAGACAGTGATAGTGGTGCTTCTCGTTTAAACATTTCGGCTGCCCAACTTACACATATTTCAGAATCAGAAAGTTCATGTTCAGAAAAGACATCAAAAAGTGTTTTCTCTGTGAAAGCTGGAGATCCTCAGTTTTTGTCAGAATTTTATAGTCATTCCAGACTTCATCACATTTCCACTGCTGGTCAAGATTTAAAACAATATGTGCAAGAGATTGTTCATGCACGTAAGGGCAAAAGTTTTGCAGGGCGTGAAAGGCTGCTACGTGCAAAAGCAAATCATTCTCTTAGTGATGCAGACCCATCTCAAGTAATTCTCAGTGAGAATAGTAATGCAGCCTGCTCCATTAGTGGCAAAGTAATAATGCATATAGACATGGATTGCTTTTTTGTATCTGTTGGGTTGCGGAAATATCCAGAACTCAAAGGTGTGTATTTACAATTTATTTTAAATTTTTATTTGAATTTATTTTGCTGCTCCTGTAATGGTGCAGTAATTGAATTGTCTTTTTGAGGGTAAAATATATTATTTCTCAGTTTTTGTATTTTTAAGCCTGCGTGATGGATTGGGTTGTATGTCCTTTTTGATGCTATGCATCTTTCCCAATAGTAGTAAAGTAAATTTCATGTAAAAAAATAGTTTGGATGTTATGTAAATGGATAACGAAAGTAATCAAAACAATTGTTGAAATCTGGTTTTTGAATACTGTCCCATGAAGTGATGCAACAATAGTTAATTTCATTGTTATTTAACAATATCAGACATGCCAACTCTCCGGATTTAGGCGGGAGACTCCGGATTTTCAGCCATTCCTCCTGCCCTCCGGATAAATATGAAATTCTCCCGATTTCCGCCGATAATTAGCCGTTACGATGGTCGAAATGATCGACGCAGAAGAAAAAGATTTCGAACCGCTTGTGAAATCTTTTTCTTTCTGCGTTGATGTAAGACGGCATTTACAGTCATCAGTATCGTACTTTTCCTCTCCTCATATCTGCAAAAAGAAAGCCACCCCCGATGGCGCAGAGGTGTTTTATGTTGGTTACAAACACACTCGCACGCCAGCTGTGACCTACTTATCTTTTCACGTCTCCCCGCTCTTAGCTGCCAGCTCTGTTTATGTTTTCTTGAGTTTTGCGGAGTGCTTTTCAGTTTTGCTTTACTGTGGAGATTTTTATTTCTTGTTTTGCACCATGTTTGTCTCTTTTCCCTTCTTTGTCGCATTTTGTAGAAGATTAATGTGCTCCTTTGTTCATCTCTAATTGAAAATCTGTTATTGTCAGCTTCCAATTGTTTTATCTTCCATGTTTGTGTACAAATTCACAAACATAGTTTGTGAATTTTTTTTTTTTTTTTTCTCATTCCTTTCACTTACTTTTTGCGGGAGATTTTTCCTTTTGCATTAACACCACTCGCGGTTTTTAATGGTTTTATTTTATGTCATATCTTTGGCAATTTGTTTCTTTACATATTAGCTGTTATTGTCTTCGCTGCATAAGAAAGTTGTGAAACTGAACGCCGGCTTCCGACAAATTGTCCGAGATGGGTCCGGGCTGGAATCGCCGTGGTGCGTGGATGTTGCATACTTGCTAAATTTTACGGATTTCTGCTTATTTTTACTGTTTTACAGATAGAAGTCTTTTTTTATGGATTTTTTAATATTTCGATTGCTCAATCGAAATATTTCAATCTCCTGCAACCATCCACTTAGATAGGCACTGTAACGGGAGTGCTCAAGTGACGTGCTGACCAGAGCTCGCCAAAATGAGTAATCTAATTACGTGTCTGGTGCGCATCGAAATTTTACCAACGCGTAAAGATATGCATCTGGAATTTTTCACCTAATTACGCGCCTAGTGCGCATCGAAATTTTACCAACGCGTAAAATTTGCATCTGGAATTTTTCGCGCCACGTACATTTTTCTTGGCGCATAAAAATACGCATTGAGAATTTTTCTCAACGTGTAAAAATACGCATTGTGAATTTTTCTCGGAGCTTAAAACTACTCATTGAAAGTTACTTAACTTGCTGTATCCTGTTATCCAAATGGAGCTTCTATCACAACTAAATAGCAAACAGTTCCAAAAAACAGTTTGTTTGTCTTAACACTTCCAGCAAGCCATTCACATCTTTGATAACTGGCGTTTTGAAAATGTCAAGTAATATTCTTCTGTAGCTGCATTAAACTCAGTAATGCAGGCATTGGTCTTCCTTTCAAAATCATATATTTCTTTTCTTCAAGTGTTCGTTGAGAAAACAGAGTTTGTAACAAATTGGCTATAATCTTCGTTTGTGGAATCAAACATGGCTTTTTAGAATCTTTTTTAATACACATACACAATATATTCAGCTATTCACAGCACACAATGTAAAAAGAACTTCAAATGATGCATATGGACATAACAAATAGCTGACAAATGAAAACTCACAACTTTCCAAAACAAACAACCACAAATAGCAAGTATCGCCCCATGCATACCAGTGGATGCTTGGTTATGTGCCGGTACATGTTAAAACTGCCACTTCTAGTAAGGCTTTCTCATTGGGTAGCAGACTAGTGCCACCAGGTCGTCACAGCAACGTCCTTTCAGTAGTAAAGGCAGCTCAGCTGGGATAGACATGCTCATACGCCTACTTTATCTATCTCTCGTTATTACAAAGCATATGGAGCAAGCTGAATCTGTGGTGGTGGCAATGACAGACAGTTGTTGCCTGCCCTCCATGGCTCCATCCAATCAGAGTGCAGCATCATTTGTTTCTCCTTTCTCATCGTTGTTGCAGCTGGTGTGGATGCCACTATGAAACTTAAAAACTTCAAAAGTATAAAAACGGATTTATAATATTGTGGTCATTTATATCTGTGTCAAAAACAAATTTATTTATCCTTAATTCCCTTTGCTGTAGCACTGCTGGAGGTGGAATGCATGTCATGGTCAAAACCAAGGCAGAATTGAATCTAATTGCTGAACATGACATGGTGCTGCCCTTCCTGTCAGCATGCAGCTCTACTATGACACAACTGCAGCTGAGTTTAGCAATGCTCAATGGCAGCTGATGCAACGATGGCTGGGAATGCAGTCCTGCCTCCACCAATCTTCAGTTCACCATCCGAGTCATGACAGGATGCCCATGATCTCTACTAAAGCCCGTTGACTGCCCTCTGCTGTAATTTGTGGCTTCACAATTGCCTTGGCAACAAATTTGTCAATTGATGTGTGGTGGTGCCTGCCCGACTACATCAGTACCACTATGGCACCTGGTGGTACTTTCTTGCAACCACTGTGCCAGATGTTTAGTAGTTGACGAGTAAATAAGGGGGGGGGCATCAAAGTGGCTAAGCTCCTACCCCTTTGTATTTTAGGTTGTTGAACACAGTTGTGGATTTGGTAAACAGGGTGCTATGACCCCCTCCCTCCAGCAAATCAATTAAAACTCCTAATGATTAGTTTGTCAAAATGTTTTTAACATTCAGTCTCCATATTTTTTCAATTAATTAATTTCTATTTTTAAAATCTTTGAATTTTTTTTTCTGTTGCTATTGGACCATGTTTTTTTTTCCCATGAAATGAAGCAGTAATGTGTATTTTATTTTTTCAGGACAGCCTGTAGCTGTTACCCATTCCAGAGGCAGAAGAGGAATGCCTCAGCAAGGCAGTGATATTGAGTATGAAGCTGATTATTATAGGAAGCGTTTTCAAGAGAAAATTGTTGGCAAAGATTCAGTCACTGAAATGGAAACATTAGAAAGCAGTGTTGGAACAGTTAAAGCTCCAAATGATTATGGATCTTTATCAGAAATAGCAAGTTGCAGTTATGAAGCTAGAGCTGCGGGTTTGCACAATGGGATGTTCCTTGGTGAAGCGTTGAGACTATGTCCTAATTTAAAGACTATACCTTATGATTTTGAAGGTTACACAGAAGTTTCAAAGCAACTGTATGACACTATTGCTGAGTAAGCATCTTTTCTAATTATTTCTGTATCGTATTTGGTTACATTTTTGAATCTGTTGTTATTTCATGCAGTTGTAAAATTTTATTTAGACTGTTCTTCTGTGTTTTTTTTTTTTTTTTTTTTTTTTTTTTTTGGTCATTTTGTTCTTAAATGTGCATTTTTATCTTGAAATAGTGTGATATTAGTGAATTTGTCACTCTTCAGCTGGTGTGTGATGGTAAATTTGTGCAACTTGAAATGCAGATGATGTCGCAGAATGTGCCACACAATTGCATGTGGAATGCTAGTTCCCTGAGATGCACGTTTCAACTTTCGAGGACTTCTAATAAAGCTCTCACACGCTTTTTCCCCAACAGTTTCAGAGGCACAACGCCGACTGCGTGACGTCAGATGATGGATAGAACTGTTTCCACAAAATTATTGTGCCATGTGTAGATCGTAGCCTACTTGGAGGTTCTTTGCCATATTGCATGCAAGAATTCCTCTGAAATTGTGTCGTAGACTTCGTTTCCTCGAACCAAAAATCACAACGTGCTCGCTCTGCACTTCAAAAGTCACCATTTTGCAAATGTTTGATGTAGAACACCCTCCTGTGGCAGATTTGGTAATCTGGAGACGTAGCAGAAGTTGCTGTGTTCCACTAAATTATACGACTGACTCAGCTTTTGTATGTCGTCCGAGTTATTCTCTGTACCCCTGCAAAGTTGTATACCCCCATTTTTTATTTAACTTACCTTCAATTTTTTGACACCATAGTTATTTCTACAAGTTTCCCTTCAGAGCTACTGAGTATGATCCATGAACTTGCTGACAAGAGTAAAGACGTGGGATTAAAAATAAAGTTGCAAAAACAAAATTGATATACAGTGCTTTTACAAGAAGAAAAACTGAAGATTTAACAATTGATGGAGAAAATTTAGAGATAACAAATATCTACATTTACCTTAGCAGATATCAAGTGAGGGCCACATTACAAAAATTAATTGGCATATAAAATTTTGTTGGAGAGAATTTGGAAGAAACAGTGCAATCTTCAAGAGCAATATACCATTATGTCTTAAAAGAAAATGTTTAATCAATGCATCCTTCCAGTTCTTATTTATGGAGAAGGGATATAGAACTTAACTAGAGATGTAAAAAGGCTGCAAATGACTGAAAGAAGCATGGAGAGATCCACGCTTGGTGTAACCAAGAAAGACAGGAAAAGGAACTCATGGGTCAGGGAAATGATAAGAGTATTTATTGACATACATTAGAACGATGTCAGTCCACTTTTGGCCATAATGCATGCACTGACCCTTCGAGACATACTTTCGACAAGGTTTTGGAACACAGCGATAGGCATGTGCTTCCATTCAGTACATAATGCTCCTGGCTGTTGCTTAGTAGTATGCCTTGGTTCCAAACTTCTTATGTGGTGCTCTAACTGATCCCATAGGTGCTCTATGGGATTAAAATCCTCTGTGCTGGCCAGTCCACACATTATACAGAATTATCGTCAAACCACGCCGTAACAGTCCTTGGTTTATGGCTCAGTGCATTATCCTGCTGGTACCAACAAGGCTCGGTTCCAAAGTATTGCCACATAGTTGGTAAGGCATAATTGTCCAGAATATCAAGGTAGACGTGCTGGTTTACAGGTTTGTCCAGTAACCAATGGGGCGGGACCATACCAGGAAAAACACCCTTACACGAGTACACTGCCAGCTCCAAACTTGACCATAGGAACAGTACACTGTGGTAAATAGTGTTTCCCCGTCTGTCGCCATACCCACACACGGCCATCAGACTGATGGACCATGTATCTGAACTCATCAGTCCATAGGACCCGTTTCCATTGATCTACGGTCCACGATAAATGTTCTTTATACCATGCTAAACAACGAGTAGCATTCTGAGTGGAGATAAAAGGCTTATGAGCAGCTGCGCGATCACGGTAACCCATAGAATGAAGTTCTCTGCAAATAGTATGTGAACATACCGAGGTTCCAGCATTTTTACTCACTTTTACACTGAGGTCTTGTGCAGTACTCCGTCGATTAGCTGTAACGACTCTCCTGAGGCTTCGACGTTCTCCATCACTGATTTTCTTTGGTCTGTCGGTACGTTTTGCTGCTTCAGGCACGCCATGTGTCTTCCACTTATTCAGTACATCCAGAACAGTTGCCTTGGGTATGTTTAAACGCCTCTCGGTTTCTCTTATGGATAACCCACTAATATAACACCCAACAATCTTTCCTTTCTCAAAGTCAGTTCTTTCCCGCCTCGACATTTTCACTCAACCTCACAGTGCGATATGATCGCGGTCAGCTGCAGGCTTGTTTTTATACCGTTTGCAGCTGTACTGCGACTCTTAACAATGCAGGGGATCCGTTCATTTGCTTTTGAAGGGGTACCCGGTGACTTTTGTCAATATAGTGTATAATTAAATATGTACATTTTGATTTTTTGGTTTACTGTTTTATTTTGCTATTTTTTAAAATCGGAAATAATACATGTGGACACATATGGTACATGTACAATATTTCCGTTTTAAAATGCAGTACATACAATGCACATATTTTGATGCATGTGTTGCAATATATATATATGTACTGTAACAGTTAAATATGTTACACCCTGAATTTTAAAATGTACGTAGTTATCACTCAGTATTTAATTAAATCTGTCAGCAATTTTTGGCCGCTAAAAATCTGATAAAAGTGTGTGTTTCTCTCTTTTGGAATTTTGTAGTCTGTTTTTCCATGTGCATTAAAAAAATTCTTTAGTCGTATCCCTTTTGTTTAAAAATAACTTCTTCCTTTGTTAGACTGCTTTGCAAACATCAGAAGATAATTGTTCATTGCCTCTTCAATACATAGATACTACTCTAGAAATAGATCTTCCGTATTGAAGCCGCTGACCAGTATGTTTGTAATGGGGAAGTGGAGAATGAAAAGTCACCCTGCTTCCACTAAAAAAAAAAACTAAAGTAATAAAAATAATTGTGGCAAAAATGTTCTGATATTTTCTCCGTGATCTGTGAATGTTCACATTTTTTATGTTATGACAAAAATTAATCTGTTATTCAGAGGATCCACTATTTGGAGGTAAATATACAGAACCGTACATACTTCAGGACTGGGATCACAAAACTGTCCACTAAATGGAAGTGTTCACTATTCGGAAGTGTCCGTTAAGTACCATCATTTAGTGATATTCTTTAGTAATACCACTCTCTTTTAATAATACCATTAAAAGTGATTGATGCTTTTAAAATGGATTAGAATATATAATTCATGACGTCCTATCTTTTTTCTCGGTGCAAAATGACACCTCTACAGTTTCTTGAAAGTTTCATTATTGATGTATATAATTTTGGAGTTACTGTTGTTGATAAAGTAAGGTTTAAGATAACTGTTACCAAACTCAAATGACATTGAAAGGATTTGATCAGAATGGAGAGCCAACACACATATTGCATACACTGAAGTGCCAGAAAAACTGGTACACCAGTCTAATGCTTGGTAGGTCCCCCACGGGAGTGCAGGACTGCAGAAATACGACGGGGCATGGACTCCACTAGCTTCTGGAAATATGCTGTAGGCAATGCACACCATACTTCCTGCAGAGCGTTCCACAATTTGGGTGTATTCCAAGGTCTCGGATTCCTGTGTTCGATAGCGTGTTGCATGGCATCCCAAATGTGTTCTATCATGTTCAGATCTGGGGACTTGGGTGGGAATGGCAACACTCCAAACTCAGATGAATGCTCCTCTAACCATAATGTGGCATCCCAACACTTGTGTAGAGGTGCATTGTCCTGTTGGAACAGGCCCAACCCATCAGCATGAGTGCAGAGCATGAACGGGTGTACCTCGTCAGAAAGGATGCGCACATAACGTTGGCTGATCACAGACGTGTGTAGACGTACCAGCGGTCCCAGTGAAATCCAACTAAACACACCCCATACCATTACGGACTCCCACCAGCCGGTACAGTTCTCTGTTGACAGGCGGGATCCATGACTTCTTGGGGTTTGCGCCACACACGAATCCTTCCATCTGCCCGATACAGTTGCAAATGTGACTTGTCAGACCAGGCTACTTGTTTCCAGTCATCAAGTGTCCAGTGGCGGTGTTGCCGTGCCCAAGCAAGGTGCATAGCTCTGTGTTGTGCACCCATCAAGGGGACTTGAGTTGGGGGCGTCAGCTCCCATAGCCCATATCATGCAGGTTATGTTGCACAGTCTGGATGCTGATGCTTGTTGAGGCTCCAGCATTGAATGCCGATGATACCTGTGAGAGTGTTTCAGCCTATCGCGTGAAACAATTCTTGACAGCCGACGATGGTCACATTCACCCAATGTCTTTTTACAGCCACACTGGTATCGTAGGTTGGGGGTTTTGCCGGAATTCTTGTAGTCACGGTACACCCTTGCAGTGGTCGTCCGTGAAAATCCGAACTTTGTTTCTACCTCCAAAATACGATGGCCCATCTCACGAGCGCCATCTATGACATTGCGTTGAAAATCGCTTAAATCGTTATTACTTGTCATTCTCATGCCGAAAGCAGTTCTGACAGCTGGCAAGGATGGCTATCACTTTATATGCGCATTGGCGGATGCAACCGAGTATGCGCATAGGTGACGTTGCTATGCATTTTGCATAAGCTCGTCTGTACCATTTTTTCTGGCACTTCAGTGTATTAACACATATTGGAAGGATTTGATCAAAATGGAGAGCCACAGAGAAGAACAAAGGGAAAAAGAATAATAAATGATGTAACACAATATATATATATACAGGGTGATTCCCAAAGTCCTAAGTCACCTCAATAACTTGGGAACAAAGACAGCTAGAGCTATGGAAGTAAGGTATGGTATAATAAAACAACCATGCACTATCGGATGAGAGTGACTGCAGCACCCCTTGTGGCAAAATGTGGATGTTAGCACTCCTATCTCGAAAACCATGAGAGATACGGGAAAGAGATAAATTAGAAACTTGTAGAGCATCAACGAATTAGTAGGAAACGACATAAGGTAGAAACGGCTGGGGTAAGTAGAAGGCTGGAAACGCGAACTTGTGCGAAGCCGGTTCGTGTCGTTGTCGCAGTAACAGTCCAGCAGAGAGAAATATATGACATATGCGACCGTATACCTGTGAGTGTCGTATGCAAATTCTGGTGTGACATAACGCCTCACCTGCAGTACCAGGCGCGGCGCGGCAATGTATAAAGGATCGTCGGTCAGGAGCTATGTCATTCGTAACGTGAGTATCGGGTAAAGAACGAGCATGGCAGGCTATTCGAATGAACAGTATTGCGAGTTGGTACTGCTATATGGAGAATTCAGACGCTACGCGAGGGAAGCGTCATGCCGGTATGGCTTACGATTTCCGACTCATCCATCGCCGACAGCGTGTACCATCAGTCCTGTGGTTCGACGGCTATGAGAGACAGGCAGTATTGCAGCGCGTCCCCATTCGGGCCGACCCACCGGAATGGGTAGGGATGTGCAACCAGTCAATGTTCTGGCATACGTTTTGGCCAACCCACACACCAGTACGAGGGAAGTCAATATGGCATGTGGCTTATTACAATCCCATGTGTGGAACATTTTGCATCAGCATGGTGCCCACCCGTACCTTACAGTATTGTTGCACGTACTGATGCCAGGGAATAACCAACAACGTCTAGATTGGTGCAATTTTGTAATGAACACCATAGAAGAAAATGCTACCTTTCTATCTAACATCCTTTGAACTGACGAGGCGCAGTTCACATGCGCTGGGGTGCTGAACGAACAAAACACCCATTACTGGGCAGTTCAGAATCCATGTTTTACACGGGAAATGAGGCATCAGGTGCACTGGTCGATCAATGTCTGGTGTGGCATCTGGAAGGACCGACTTGTTAGGCTTGTGTTCTATGAGGGGCGCGTTAAATGGACGAAGATACCTGCACCCTGCAGTGTACATGAGAACATTCCCTATTCCATGATACCTCTGCCACCGCCTGTACACATTCTGTCTAACCATTTAATCTAGTTGCAGCTTTTCACATGTGTGGTGTCAAATATGGACCTATCCATCAACATGTTGGAGCTGAAACCTGGACTCGTCTTCCCAGATTACTTTTGTCCTGTGGTCCAGCGCCCAGTAATGGTGCTCAATGCAGGCAAAACAATTGATGACAGTTGACTGACATGGGCACATGATCAGACTACTAACTCCTTAAGCACATCTGTGAGAGCATCAACTTGATTGTGGGCTCAGAAATACTTCTCTTTGCACCCTGGCTGTATTCTTCTGTTAACTAACAGATTGTGTTCTGTCTATTATCCCAAGCAGCACATGCCAACTAGTGTTCTTCTGGACTGTCAACCAGTTGTGGTCTCCCATTTCCAGCACGTTAAGTGGATGTGTATCCCTCTTCAGACCATTTTCACCACACCTTCACTACAGTAAACCTCAAACAGCTAACAGTGTGTGTTGTTGCTAAGATGCTGGTAGCCAGCATAGCCTTCATTACACCAATACTCATTCCTCGTTCAAACTCCGACAAGTCCTCACCTTTCCTCATTGCAGACGAAACCCTTGCAAGTGATATCACCAGTACATATATTCCACTCTGGTCAGTGACATCATTACTATGCATTATGGAATGCCCCTACTCATAGAGACAGGTGATGATAATGATCTGGCCCCTGAGTATATGTTGCTGTTGTGACTAGCACTTATTCATGAAGTATTGCTTTTAATGTCAATATGACCTTTCATTAAACTTGTGCTCGCGCGCGTTTGTGTGTGTGTGTGATATCAGATTGATTGACAAATCTGCTGCAAGCTTTCATTAGGTACTTCAGAATTTATCTACAGTTTGAGAAAATCTTTTCAGATATTCTTTAGATATTGAAGCAGTGAGCTGTGACGAACTTTATGTTGACTGCACTGAACTTCTGGAAGACACTCAGGAGTCACCCTTGAGGTTTGCTTCTGTTTTGAGAGCAGAAATTCTGGAAAAAACAGGTTGCACAGCATCAGCAGGAATGGGTATGTTTTTTTGCCCCCCACCCCTCATGTGTACAGTGTCTTTTAGTAAGGTTGCATGAAGTATTTTCAGTTGTATTTTAAAACTTTATTTGCAGTATGCATTTTGACATTTTCTATTCAGCCATTATGAAGTTTATTATACCGCATGACTTCCTACATCCAAATTTGAAATATGCCAAAGGATTGAGAAATTCTTATTTTAAATACACCAGGTTGTGAATACGCAAGGAACACTTATAGCGTAGTAAATCCATTTATTTTCGTGGTGTAAATTTGTATAAAGATTTGCCAAGCTTTCACTCTCCACTGGGAGGCTTTCTCAAGGCAATGCATTAATAGACATAAAATGCAGGGAATTAGAACACATAGGAAATAAAGATGATTTTTTGAAAATAACGTGGGTGACATCACGAGTAGTATAACGCTAATTTTTATCATGCAATTATGCAGTGTGCCGCGATGTGTTTCTATCTTTTACCAACGTATGCCAAACCATTGGTAATTCCATAGCGACCATGTCATTGCATGCCGGTTTTCTGGAAAGGATTTCGACTGTTTCCCTGATGGCAGTCTCTTTAAAGTTCATGTAAGGGGCAATTCTTCTAATACTATTCCATACAGGAGTGGCTGAGCAATGCATAAATCCTCTGGTGAGGGCTGTAATCTTCATGTCCTTAAAGAACTTTAAGGAAATTGCCATCAGAGATGAAATCCTTTCCAGCAAACTGGCATGCAATGTCATGGTCTCTATGGAACTACCAATGGTTTGGCATGCGTTGTTAAAGGATATAAACATGTTGTGGCACACTTCATAATTGTGCGATAAAAACTCGTGTAATTCTGCTTGTGATGTCACCCATGTTATTTTCAAAAAATCATCTTTATTTCCTAAATGTTCTAATTCCTTGCATTTTTATGTCTACCATTGCCTTGAGAAAAAGCCTCCCAATGGAGTGTGAAACCTTGGCGAATCTTTATACAAATTTACACCACGAAAATAAACGGATTTATTACGCTATAAGCGTTCCTTGCGGATTGAGAAATCTCACCACTCCTATTATAATAGTATATGTATTGATGGTTGCAATTAAATACTTGTTAATTGGATTTGTAAACATACATATGTTGGCATGGCTTTAGATAAGCATTTTAACTCTGAATTTTGAAGCTAGAATGTGCTGGTTTTAAGGTCAAAAGTTTAAAAGCTTTCTTTCTTTATTTTTTTGTTGTTGTTATTGGTTTTTCATCATCATTCAACTTTTTGCATGTGTGTGTGTGTATTTTACAATTCCATAAGACAAAGTAATCGAGGTAGTTTCCTTCAATGCACGATCTTAAAAAACAAGAGTCACTCACAATACAAATTTAAATTCGTAGGCTGAATTTAAAGATTTTATTGTACATAAGAACTTTCGGGTTTCCCTAGAACCCATCATCAGATACAGGAGAAGGAATAAATTTAAATAAAGTGTTACGTGAACATAATATAGATATCAGATATGAATATGACATAATGTCACGTGGCATCAAATTGTCAAACGACGTGGCATGTATCATGAAATAAAAAAAATAAATAAAGGAAATAGAATGCAGGTATACATATAATACTGCATTGTAAAAATAAAGGAAGGTTAGTAGGTATAAATTGTGTTGTTCTCATCAGGAGCCACAACAAAGAGCACTACAGCAGAAATCGAGATTAAGTGATTTCGTCCTCAGTTTGCCTCGTATTCGGTACTGTAAATAGTTTCCAGATTGTAGGTACAGATACTGGAACATTGTCATTACAGCATAAATGTCTCTGAGTAGCAATTACAAGGCTCTCAGTGAACAGCAATGTAGAGACAGCACTAGGTGTTACGATGATGGAAGCATCGTTCCAAATTGGATAGTGCAGGCCATCGCAAACGAGTCGAGACAATGCAGAATTTTTAAGTCCATTCTTTACGGCATATTTATGTTCATTCAGTCTTGTTGCTAGTGTACGTTTTGTAGATCCTATATATTTACTATCTGGAGTGTCATCATCAATACTTTTTAAGGGGATGCTGTAAACGCCAAATTTGTTTAGCTTTGTTACCTGGTCTCGATCTTTTTAATTAACTGGAAAATGTTTGTAGTACGTATTCCAAAATCCAGGTGAAAGTTTCTGCAAATGGCTTTGAGAACAGGTGTTATGGTTGGATAATAATCTATTGAACCTATATATCTACGAGGTTGTTGGTCCTTTTGGAGAGTAGTTGAGTTTTCTTGGTGGAGCTTCTTAAGAGCTTTTTTATGATAAAGGTGGGAAATCCATGGTTTAGGGTGATGTTGAAAATTTTGTTAATTTCACATTTTCGTCTGCTGAAACTAGATGAATGCGTGATGGATCTGCGTAGAAGGTAAAAGATTGAGGAGAGTTTATAGCTTTTTGGATGTGCTGAAGAAGCCGAGATCAACGTAGGTACCGAAGTGGGTTTCCTATATACAGAGTGTTGCAAAGTGCAAGTGACAGCATCTCGTTCAAGCATAAAATCCAGGAATGGCAATTTACCTTCACTTTCCAGTTCAATGGAGAATTTTATGGTCGGGATTTGGGATGATAAGTGTTCAGCAAAAGTTCGTAGGTCAGCTGGTTCGTGATCCCAGAAGAGAAGTACATCATCAACATATCTTATGTAAAAGCACGGAGGTTGTTGATATTCTTGTAGCACTTTATTTTCTATGTGCTGTAGTAGAATTTCCGTTAGGATCGGAGATAGTGGTGATCCCATTGGGGCGCCCTCAGTTTGGCGATAAATAATGTTGTCGAATTGAAAATATGATCTGTTTTGAACTAGTTTTAAGGCTGTAATGATGGATTGGATCGTTTCTGGTTCGTATTTTAGTTCAAGTAGTTTTATCAGAATGATGTCATGAACAGTTTTAATCGGAACATTAGGGAACAAAGAAATGACATCGAGGGAAGCCATAATAAAGGTTGAGTTATTTGCATTAAAGGATTTGATCTTATTAATAGCTTGTACTGTGCCTTTAACAGAGTAGAGTGAATTAGTAACTAATGGTTGAAGGAAATTAGTTAGTGCCTTCTCTATAGGTCTGGTTGGTGCTTCAAATCCAGATACTGGCGGGCGTAATGGGTGTCCGGGTTTATGAGTCTTTAGTTTACCAAAAAGTTCAGGAACTCGTGCACCTGGAGGGCAGTATAAGCATTGTGAAATGGCTGTTGGGAGGCTTGAGATTTTCTTTAATTTATGTGTGGCCGCTATGGTAGCGTTAATAGGGTTCGAACTAAGAGTGACGTGCGGGATAGTATCAATTGCCTCTAGCATTTTCTTCCGATAGTCTATTTTGTTCAGAATAATAATTTGCGAGGTTTTATCGGCGGATATGATCGATATATTGGGATCGTTGCGTAATACTAAAAGTTGCTTTTTCTCTTCTGTAAGACGAGTCAAATCCGTGTTGTGTCTTTGAACATGAAATTTCCTAATCGAATTGATTATTCGATGTCGTGCTTCGTTTTGTTTTCTTAATGGTAGATGAGAGATGATGGCTTCTGCTTGCGGAATGAGTTTCAACTTATTAATCCTGGAGTTCGGGAAGGCGAATTTTAGGCCTTTATTTAGTGCTGATATTTGGATTTGGTTTAGAAGATAATCACTGTAATTGATGAAGTTAATTGAAGGTTCTGATTGATTCTGGTTAGGCCTACGTGTACATGAGCTACGGTTCCTCTCAACAACGTCCTGGTCCACAAGATTACGTAGTTTATGGATGTGCCTTTGTTGTGCTTGCTTAACTTCAGATTCGATAATAGCCGTAAGTACTGTGAGGTATTGATTAAAGTGAATAGCATGGCTAACACCAGCCAGTCGCAGGTATGAGTCATAGGATCCTCTTTGTAGAGTGTCCAGTAGACATCTTTTGGCTCTATCCCGCACGTCACTCTTAGTTCGAACCCTATTAACGCTACCATAGCGGCCATACATAAATTAAAGAAAATCTCAAGCCTCCCAACAGCCATTTCACAATTCTTATACTGCCCTCCAGGTGCACGAGTTCCTGAACTTTTTGGTAAACTAAAGACTCATAAACCCGGACACCCATTACGCCCGCCAGTATCTGGATTTGAAGCACCAACCAGACCTATAGAGAAGGCACTAACTAATTTCCTTCAACCATTAGTTACTAATTCACTCTACTCTGTTAAAGGCACAGTACAAGCTATTAATAAGATCAAATCCTTTAATGCAAATAACTCAACCTTTATTATGGCTTCCCTCGATGTCATTTCTTTGTTCCCTAATGTTCCGATTAAAACTGTTCATGACATCATTCTGATAAAACTACTTGAACTAAAATACGAACCAGAAACGATCCAATCCATCATTACAACCTTAAAACTAGTTCAAAACAGATCATATTTTCAATTCGACAACATTATTTATCGCCAAACTGAGGGCGCCCCAATGTGATCACCACTATCTCCGATCCTAACGGAAATTCTACTACAGCACATAGAAAATAAAGTGCTACAAGAATATCAACAACCTCCGTGCTTTTACATAAGATATGTTGATGATGTACTTCTCTTCTGGGATCACGAACCAGCTGACCTACGAACTTTTGCTGAACACTTATCATCCCAAATCCCGACCATAAAATTCTCCATTGAACTGGAAAGTGAAGGTAAATTGCCATTCCTGGATTTTATGCTTGAACGAGATGCTGTCACTTGCACTTTGCAACACTCTGTATATAGGAAACCCACTTCGGTACCTACGTTGATCCCGGCTTCTTCAGCACATCCAAAAAGCTATAAACTCTCCTCAATCTTTTACCTTCTACGCAGATCCATCACGCATTCATCTAGTTTCAGCAGACGAAAATGTGAAATTAACAAAATTTTCAACATCACCCTAAACCATGGATTTCCCACCTTTATCATAAAAAAAGCTCTTAAGAAGCTCCACCAAGAAAACTCAACTACTCTCCAAAAGGACCAACAACCTCGTAGATATATAGGTTCAATAGATTATTATCCAACCATAACACCTGTTCTCAAAGCCATTTGCAGAAACTTTCACCTGGATTTTGGAATACGTACTACAAACATTTTCCAGTTAATTAAAAAAGATCGAGACCAGGTAACAAAGCTAAACAAATTTGGCGTTTACAGCATCCCCTTAAAAAGTATTGATGATGACACTCCAGATAGTAAATATATAGGATCTACAAAACGTACACTAGCAACAAGACTGAATGAACATAAATATGCCGTAAAGAATGGACTTAAAAATTCTGCATTGTCTCGACTCGTTTGCGATGGCCTGCACTATCCAATTTGGAACGATGCTTCCATCATCGTAACACCTAGTGCTGTCTCTACATTGCTGTTCACTGAGAGCCTTGTAATTGCTACTCAGAGACATTTATGCTGTAATGACAATGTTCCAGTATCTGTACCTACAATCTGGAAACTATTTACAGTACCGAATACGAGGCAAACTGAGGACGAAATCACTTAATCTCGATTTCTGCTGTAGTGCTCTTTGTTGTGGCTCCTGATGAGAACAACACAATTTATACCTACTAACCTTCCTTTATTTTTACAATGCAGTATTATATGTATACCTGCATTCTATTTCCTTTATTTATTTTTTTTATTTCATGATACATGCCACGTCGTTTGACAATTTGATGCCACGTTACATTATGTCATATTCATATCTGATATCTATATTATGTTCACGTAACACTTTATTTAAATTTATTCCTTCTCTTGTATCTGATGATGGGTTCTAGGGAAACCCGAAAGTTCTTATGTACAATAAAATCTTTAAATTCAGCCTACGAATTTAAATTTGTATTGTGAGTGACTCTTGTTTTTTAAGATCGTGCATTGAAGGCAACTACCTCGATTACTTTGGGCTATTTTTGCACGAATTCGAATTTTCCTAATTCCATAAGAGTTAAGGAAATGTTTGGAAGGAGAAGTAGACAAACAATTTCATTTTACCTGCATGTTCTACCTGTCATTTATACAAGTATCAAGTTCTCAAGGATGCCCTTTTTACAACCACAGCTAATATTCATTGTATATACTTCTTGGCACCCTGTTTGTACTTAATCAACTAGTGTGAGTCTAAGAATACAATTTCTAATTAATGGAATCCTCTTCTGTTGAGGTTTTCTGTAATAAAAACACACTCACCCACCCACACAACCAATCAATGTTTTCATGCCGCACAAGATTCTGTGGAAAGTATTCTCATTACTATGAAATTATGTAATCTGAGATGCATGCTTGAAGCACTCCTATAATATTTGTTTTATGAAATATTGGGACAAATGTCTGGAATTCTAGTTTTAGCCTTCATATGTTCTGTTTGTTTGCTCATACTGATATTATCAGAGGTATTGCTGATTAAAAGATGAGAAATATATCTTCTTTGAACTTCAAAAATGTTATTTTCAGCAACCAAAAAAATTTAACTGGTTTCATAATAAAGTATAGTGTTTGCTAACATAAGTATTCATGATTTTTAGAACTTGCAGTGTTTGCTAACAAAAGCTTCTAACCCTTTCTGAACCTATCCTATCCCCTCCTTCATATGATTTTCAATATCATCTCACATCTATGTATCTATATAACATTCAGGTAAGAAAAAGAATTATAATAGAAGAAACCAAAAATTTTGACATGAACGTTCAACGAAACATTTGAACTTTGGATAAAAAAATGAATGATAAATCAATAATTTCCGAACGTAGCTTGTATAAATCAACAGAGGAAGCCATTTATGCAAAGGATCGGATAAGTCAGAATGGAGTCATCAAGGAATGATGTTTAAATGCCAGATCGAATGACAAGGACAATCGGACTTTATTAAAAATAAAAATAAAATAAATTATAATAGAAAAAACCAAATGTTTTGACATGAACGTTCAACGATATACTTGAACTGTGGATCAAATAGAAGTGAATGATAAATGAATAATTTCCGAACTTAGCTTGTTTAAATCAACAAAGGATACAGTTTGCGCACCAGATCGGATAAGTCAGGTAGTTGGATATATACATATAAAAAAAAAAAATTCTGAAAGTATAAATTAAGAGCACAAATAAAAATGACAACCTAAAACATTATCATGAGTTAATTATTTAGATAATTGTACTATATTAGTTGTAAATGAATTTATGGCACCTCTATTCATATTGTACTGTGGAATTAACTTTTTTACGGGTCTTATAGAGGTTATTATTCAAAAAAGTTGGTGATCAAATTTTCGAACTAAAGCCTAGTTCGTCATCAGGACTACGTCTATCTTTCTGATGTTTTCCCATATATCCAGCCAGTATGTGGTTTTAATCCTAGTTGTAAATGAATTTATGGCACCTCTATTCATATTGTACTGTGGAATTAACTTTTTAACGGGTGTTTAGAGGTTATTATTCAGAAAAGTTGGTGGTCAAATTTTCGAACTAAAGCCTAGTTCATCATCAGGACTACGTAGTCCTGATGACAAGGCCACTACTACTACTAAGACAAAGCCACAAGGCCTACTGCTAAGCAACAGTTAGCGGCAGCATTAACTGTTGCTTAGTAGTAGGCCTTGGTTCTTCTTATGCGGCGCTCTAATTCATCCCATAGGTGCTCTATGGGATTAAGATCAGGGCTCTGCGCTGGCCGGTCCACACACGATACAGAATTATCATCAAACCACGCCGTAACAGTCCTTGCTTTATGGCTTGGTGCATTATCCTGCTGGTACCAACAAGGCTCGGTTCCATAGTATTGCCATTGAGTTGGTAGGGCATAATTGTCCAGAATATTTTGATAGACTTGCTTGTTAACAGGTTTGTCCACAATAACCAATGGGTCGGCACCATACCATGAAAAACACCCTGACACGAGTACACTTCCATCTCCAAACTTGACCGTAGGAACATTACACTGTGGTAAATAGCGTTCCCTCGGCTGCCGCCATACCCACAAACAGCCATCAGACTGATGGATCATTCATCAGTCTATAGTACCGGTTTCCATTGATCTAAGGTCCTTGATAAATGTTCTTTACACCATGCTAAACGACGAGTAGCATTCCGAGTGGAGATGAAAGGCTTATGAGCCGCCGCACGACCACAGTAACCCATGGAATGAAGTTCTCTGTGAATGATACATGTACATACCGAGTTTCCAGCATTTTTACTCACCTGTACACTGAGGTCTTGTGCAGTACTCCGTCGATTAGCTGTAATGACTCTCCTGAGGCTTCGACGTCCCTATCATCTATCACTGATTTTCTTAGGTCTGCCGGTACGTTTTGCTGCATCAGGTACACCATGTGTCTTCCATTTATTCAGTACATCCAAAACAGTTGACTTTGGTATGTCTAAATGCCTCTCGGTTTCTCTTATGGACAACCCACTAATATAATACCCAACAATCTTTCTTTTCTCAAAGTCAGTTCTCTCCCGCCGCAACATTTTCATTCAACTTCACAGTGCGATATGATCATGGTCAGCTGCAGGCTTGTTTTTATACCGTTTGCATCTGTACAGCGCATCTTGACAAGGTAGGGGATTCGTTCATTTGCTTTTGAAGGGGTGTCCGGTGACTTTTGTCAATATAGTGTATAATGCAGACACATATGCATACACCAAAAGACTGAGATGGGATTCCAGATTCCCCACCCACCCATCCCATCCCCTGAAATGAAATCCTGGCCATATCACTGTTCTTCATCCCAAAATGTTTGTATGTTGTTCTCCTCTGATTGAGATGATGCTGTAATTAATTCACTCACTTAAAAATTGTCACTAAATCACCAACATGCAGTAAACTTTTTATGTTAAGAACCATCTGCTGCTACATCTGAAATTAAGTTCTTTCTTTAAACAGTTTATGGCTACAGTTCACAAGCAAAAATGGAGCCAGTCTGCATAAGACTTAATTTTGTACTACTTACCAGTATTTCTTTTCATTCTGATTGTTGCAACGCACTTGGTATACAGGCTTGTGATTAAAATAATCTACCTTTCACTCCACAACTTTTTAACACAGTGAAATTAATTTGGCTTTTAGGTATTCAGTAAGAAACTTTTTAAAAGTCAATTAATTTTGTTTTCTGTACTGCTGCCTTCAAAGAATATTGTAGTATTTGCTGTGCTGATAAAATTGTGTCAATGTTCTTTGAAAAAGAATTGTATGATATGTAAATGGATTAGAATATGAATTCCATTTCTTTCATTTATATTGTTCAAAAATTGCTGTTTTTTAATTATTTCAAACGTGCATTTGTTAAGTCTGTTTAAAACACATTATTTATTTATTTTACTAAGGAAGCAATATGTTGCTAGCACGACTTGCTACAAAAGTTGCCAAACCAAATGGCCAGTACTTTTTGCCAGAAGATGAAGTCAATAA
Source organism: Macrothele yani (assembly GCA_039090855.1). Taxonomy (NCBI): domain Eukaryota; kingdom Metazoa; phylum Arthropoda; class Arachnida; order Araneae; family Macrothelidae; genus Macrothele; species Macrothele yani. The sequence goes on along the minus strand of CM077001.1, from coordinate 152,563,307 downwards.
TTTCATGAAGAAACAAAAAGTTGAAGATTTACCAGGTATCTTCTTCATTTTCTGCATCTGAGCTTTTTGCACAGTATTTGTTATTTATTTTTGGTCTGAATATATCCAGGAATCATTCAAATGTAATGCTTTCTTTTATGTGTTTCATGGTAGTGAAACATCCAGATGTTTAGCAAATAGCACATACACTATCCTACAGTTGGTTTAGTCTACCTCATAGTAGCTCAAATAAAATTGAGCCATGACATAATTGTATCATCTGAAAAAATATTGTATTAAACACTTTGCACTGTCTTATTATGCATTAACTTGGTGTTTACAGAACACATTATATGTCATTAAACATTATTACCTTGTATTTGTAATTTACAGTGTGAATATTTATATTGTAATTTACCAGCGTGGGTTAACTTTTTTGTACATTTAATATTTAATTTGTTGAAATTTATTATTAACATCTATGAAAATGCAAAATAATGCACAACTCTCTCTAGGTTCTACTTAGTACCCACTAAGTAGAACCTGGAGAGAGCTGTAGAAGTTGGTGTCAAAAGTTATCATCCTTACATTTTTTGCTGCGACGGGTAATATCGCATTCATCGGACATTGCCCTGCGCAATTTGGAGTTTACAAATATTTTAAGAAGTTGGCCAGTGACTATGGATACCCAGCTTTTACTGTGTAAAAACTATTCCGACGAATTTATTTAAACACTGTTTCATCGTTAACTAGAGATCGCCAATCCATCAAATATGTCGGTTCTGTTCCTTTTATACCTAGAGTTAACAATTCCTTAAAAGGTATTTGTAAAAAATATAAAATCAGATTCAGGATCAAGACTAATAACATTTTAGCAATTATAACAAGTGACAGAGACAGAGTTGAACTGGACAATCGGTATGGACTTTATGCTATACCACTGAAGGCTTCGCTGGAGGAAAGACAGAACATGATGTATGTGGGTCTGACCTCTCGTTCTTTGAAATGTAGAGTTTTGGAACACAAGCATAACATTAAAACCTCTTCAACTGCTACGGCTCTCTCCAGGTTCTACTTAGCAGGTACTCATACCCCTGTTTGGGAGGCAGCAATTATACTGAATACCCCTAGACTTTGTTTTACTATTCTTTTCACAAAAAGTTTACTGATTTATAAATATAGTCACCTTTGCTGTAATGAAGATTCCCCTTGTACTATCCACCTCCCTTGGAAACAGTTAATGGACCAAGAAAAACACCCAGTCTCTCCAGAAATTGAGATTGCCCAATTATTCCTGCACATGCGTTAAACTTCATTTTTGGACATACTTCACTTGTGACACGACTGTTCATGGTACATACAGTGACAGAACAATTAATAGCAACTCTGAAAATTTCTGACGTTTTTGGGTTTTCAGTGTTGCTACGAAAGTAAATATGCAGATAATTCTCACAATATATATGTATCATTTTAAAGCACATTTCACACAGAAGCCAAACCAGTTTACAGAATGGAAATACCTTTAACAGAACTCAAGTTTTGAACAGAAATATGCTGTGAAACAGAAATCATGGCAAAGTAACATATTCAAATACAATTACGTACCTAATATTTCGTTGGGTGATCTTTTGATTTAACAATTTCTCCACACCTGTTGGACGTGGAATCAACCAACTTACACAACATATCGGATGAAACACAGTTGTGCCAAACGTCAGTAATTGCATTAATCAGTTCCACTTTATTTGTGGGGTGAAGTTCATGCACTTTTCTTTTCAGAATGCGCCACAAATTCTCAATCGGGTTCAAGTCTGGCGAATTACCAGGCCAAGAAAGAGGCACAAGATTGCCTAGAGACGTCACATAAGCTTCAATGATTTTTGCATGGTGGCATGGGGCCGAATCGTCCTGGAAGATGTATGGCTGACCCCGGAACAAATCATGTCCTGGAGGATACTTTTTTACACCTGTGCATTAACAGTGCTCTCACACCCATGGATTCTGCCCACTCCAGCAGCAGCAAAACATCCCCAAATCACAACACTGCATGGATACTTTCTTGTCTTAAGTGTGCAAGAGGGATGCAACACCTCATTATTTCGTCAAAACACTCGGCACCTCGAGTCGTTACTGTCGATGTTCAATTTTGTCTCATCACTAAATAACACTTGACGCAAACTATCAGTGTTCCACTCCTTATGTTCCTTTGCCCATTCTTAACGTTTCTAGCATTGTACATTGGTTAGCAGTGGCTTCTTTACCGCCCTATGAGACATCAGACTCATAGAACGTAACCTGTTCCTCACTGTTCGAGGACAAACAACAGTACCACAGTTCGCTCGCAATTCTTTGGCAAGTACTGTTGATGAGATGAACCTGTTTCGCAGACATAATCATTTCAACGCGTTGTTTCTCCTAGGAGTTGTTTTCATTTTTCGGCCACATTTACCCAGCCTGCCATTCTTGATTCCACCCATATCACAGATCTTTTGCTAGCTGCCGTCCAACTGTACTCTTGTGCATCCCTATTATCCGTGCAATTTCTGCACTGCTTTTGCCAAATTCACTTAAAGTCACCATTCGCAAAGCTTTTCATGGTAAAATATCACTTTATCTTCCCATAACTGCAACACAGTTTGCACAGAATGAACGAAATGCACTCTAAACTTCAGATTTGCACTGCAGTCTACAGGAGTAATGTCTACACACTCACCAATGCAAATGAACTACTTAGGTGCACTGTTAAAACGTCTGAAATAACCCCAGGGGGGGGGGTCAGCGTCATTTTCTTGTAGGACTTCCGTCCACAGGTAGTAGAGTTTAGGTCCCAGCCACCTACAGCGAGATCGCCTTTTGGGCAGGACGCAGAAACGGAAGGAATGAGAGCAAGTCTAGCGACTTTGACAGAACAGTTTGTAGTGAGATTAGAGTACAGTAGATGGCGCCACCGTACAAGTACGATATTGCACATAGAGGGGTGAGAGAATTTCAGGTGGGGTATAGGAAAGGATACCCATTTAACCAGTGGGTCCAGCCTGGGGGCCGTCACTTTACGTGCTCGTCCGATGCACGGCGGATATTCAGCGATTGTTAGTAAATCACACCATCTCTGAAAGATCAGCCTAGTCTTGAACCTGGGGATCCAGCATCGATAGTCTGAAACACTAACCACTAAGCCATCCGCGGCTCTGAAATAACCCCACACACATGGCCTGCCCTTTATATCGCCTGTACGCGGACGTACAAGCAAGCTCCGTCAGCTTGTAGCAACGACGATGACATTTCACATAATGAAGTGTGCTTCCTTCGCAGCATATTTCTGGTCATAACTTGAGTTCTGTTAAAAGATATTTCCATTCTGTAAACTGAGTTGGCTTCTGCATGAAATGTGATTTAAAATGATATACGAGTATATATTGTGAGTATTGTCTGCATATTTACTTTTGTAGCAATACTGAAAACCCAGAAACATCAGAAATTTCCAGAGTTGCTAATGATTTTTTTGTAACTGTATAACTAAAACGTTGTCGCTTGTGTTCGTGCATCATATTGCTTCTGAGGATGAGTTTATTGTAAACTCGAAAGGTCTAATGTGTATATATATTTTTACCCCTAAATTTTTAAATCGTGCTTAAGACTGCATTGTTTTTTTACTTAGAAAATCCTCCAAATATGTGGCGTCAGTGAATAAACAAAGACATAGTTCTTTCCACGTTTTATCAACACATAGCAACCGAAAAATTGTTATCCGGTCACTGTTGGGGATCTGAACTCCAAAACTCTCGATATCTGGCCGAGTGTGTTAGCCTTATGCTGCGGTGGCCAACATTTTCCTATTATTTAATTACAGGTAAAATGAGTTCTCAGTTTTATTTATTTTTTTATTAAATTTGATTACCATAATTTCCAAGAATAATACTGGAGTTCCATTCGTTTCCTTGGTTTGTTGTCAGGAATAATGCCACACCAGGTTTAAAGCCACAGGTAAGCGTTCCACATGGAATTTTTATTTGAGTACCCCTCCCCACTCTCTAGGAATAGTTAGATACAGTCAGCTTTAATTATAAGGAATGTCAGGAGGCCATAATGTTCAATTGGTTGAAATTAAATCTTGATTCCTGCCAATTATAGCAGAGTACATTGCAGGGGCAACTCATTGACTGCGCCTAAAATTTTGAATCATGGTGTAAGATGTAGAAGCCGCCCTGGTGGCGCAGTGGTCTAAGTGATGTCCTCTGATCATTTGTCCAAATGGGGTCCGGGTTCAAATCCTTGTGAGGCATGGATGTTGTGCTTGTCTTACAGCACTGGCTCTCTCCCTTCCCTGGAACCAGTGACCCTAAATTAGGAGAGGCGGCTGCGGCTGCTTATAGCCCATTGAGTTGCTCACGGTGGTCGTTAAACCTCCAATAAAAAAAAAAAAAACGATGTAGAACAGCAATGTACTGTAGTAACATCAGCAGAAATTAGGTGTGTTGCATTACTGATCTTTACTGTCAAAGTGATCAGACAATGTAAAAACTATCATGGTATCAGCCTTCTGAGTGCGCCACAGAAATAGTCTGGGAAGGTCATTATCGATAAGTTACAAAGTTTGCATCAGAGAAAGTGTGGAATGTACAAAGTGGTTTTATACTTGGTAAGGGCTGCACTAGCCAAATTCTTGCCCAATATACGCTATTTATTAATGCATGCCAGAACAAAAAGTACCAGTTTATGTCTTGGAAATTCCCTAGTGTCCAGATTAGCTGATGACACAGTCCCTTTAGCAGAGAGCAGAAGTGAGTTGCAGAATGTGTTGACCTTGTACAAAGTTTGTATGAAATTCAAACAATATGAATAAGGAAAAAAAAAAACCATTATGGTTTTTGAGCAAGTAACTGTACATACATACATACATACATACATACATACATACATACATACATACATACATACATACATACATACATACATACATACATACATACATATCACAAAACTGTTCTCTGAGATTCAGAGGTTAGCTCCACAAAGAAATACAAACTACCAGATAATTTTTCCTTACTTTTGCTGTATCAAACTTCTCCATTCACAGCAATCTTGACTTACAACTTGGGCTTCACTCACATCCATCACACGCCATACGCCAGACCTTCTATACTTCATACTCATAATCTTTTTCTCGTGCAGACACTCCTGAATCTGATCCTCCCACGACTTTCTTGGCCTTCCTCTGCCTTTCCTTCCTGCCACTTGGGCTAAAAAATTTCTTAGTAAGCATCTCATCACTCATTCTTACAACATGGTCAAACCACCGAAGCATGTTAGTCTCCACCTTGCTAACAACATTTTGCTTCACATCACACAACTGCAACATATCTTCATTCCTCACACAATCAGAACATGTATTGCTACAAACCCCCATAAGTAACGCATTTCTCCAAAACACGAACGACTCCTATGTTTCTTCTGGAGCTCCCAGATTTCACTGCCATACATCAAAGTAGGAACAATTACACTTTCATGTACAGCCATGCGGGACTCTCTTGAGAACCCATCATTCGTGTGAACACCTCCCAAAGCCGCTATGACTTTCAATGAAGAATTCACTCGCCTACTAATCACCATCCAATTTGTTCTCTCTACTGAATTCAAGATCAGTCTAAATGGTTCAGAGTTTGACCTAGTGAATGACTTTTTTTTATTTAGCATTTTTGACAGAGAGAACAAATTTGATGGTGCAACCAGTAGGCAAGTGAATTCAGCTTTAAAATTGATAGTTGCTTTAGGGGGATTTCACAGGACTAATGGGATCTCATAAAGGTCTTGAACAGCTGTACATGAAAGTGTAACTGTTTATACGCAGCCATTCACAACAATTTTGGGAACACAACAGCCTTGTAATATCGCACAAAAGCAGGCGTGTTATTCAAAGCTAAATATGCATGGGGTCTTGGTACACTACATAAGACTCACTGGAGTTATTTGTGTGCTGGAGAGATACATTTCTTATGGGGACTTGTGACAAGAAGCATTCTGGTCATGTGAGTAATGCAGATACATTGTACCAGGTGCGCCATATAAAAGAGGCCCCGTAGCCAGACGTTAGGCAGGTTAAAGTTGTTTGGTGGGTTTCCAGTTAAAACCGCTTTGTTCCACTTCTAACTGGTTTCTGCGTGTACAGCTGCAAAGGAATTATCCGGAGTGGTTAGTCACAGCCAGAGCAGTGTAGGTACATGGTCATAAGTGTAAGTGGAGAGAGAACAAAGGCAACAGAAATGGTTTTAAGTACGGAACAGCAGATTTTTATTGTGGAACAGTATTTCAGAAATAACTCATACAAGGTTTTAAATGAGTTCTTTACATAAAAATTTCCACATTGTGCTGCACCGGCGAAATCAGGGGTACAGAAGTTAGTATGGAAATTTCGTGAAACCAGCATGGTGTGCAACAGGAAAAGAAACAAACCCAAGACAATTCGTACTGAAGACAATATCAAGGATGTGTGTACAATGATGTTACAAAGCCCTCGGAAGTCGATTCGCCGATTATCGTCTGCAACGGGAATATCTTCCACGTCATGCCGACGCATACTTAAGCTGGATTTGTATTTTCGGCCGTACAAATTTATGACACCCCAAAAAATTAAAACTCCTGATTATTCAAAATGGATGCAATATTGTAAGTGGTTTCAGGAGACCATTGTCAGCGGTGAAATGGACCCAACACTTTACATGACAGATGAAGCATGGTTTCATCTGTCCGGGTATGTCAATGCGCAAAACAGCAGGATTTGGACCGACAGGAGTCCCAGATGGACAATGGAGACTCCTCTGTACGACCAAAAGGTAGGTGTTTCGTGTGCTGTGTCTGTGAAGAGGATAGTTTGCCCATTCTTTTTCACTGGCACCATCAACTCGGAGCGCTATGTTCAGCAACTGTTCAACCCATTTGTTGCCGCACTTACAGAAGAAGAGAGAACATATGCTTTCTTTCAGCAGGATGGTGCAACAGCGCATACTGCGCGGAACAATCTACGTGCTGTGCATGAAGTGTTTGGGGTGGACAGAACTGTATCGAAGGGACTATGGTCACCCAGATCACCCGATCTCTCCACCTGTGACTTTTATCTGTGGGGAGCATTGAAAGGGAAAGTGTACGTAAGTAATCCGCACACCCTTGATGAATTAAAAGTGAACATTATAGATGCCATAGCCCAGATTACTGCCGATGAGTTGTGGCATGTTGCGAACAACATGTTCCGCCGTGTGCAGCTGTGTCTTGATGCCAGAGGACAGCACTTTCAGCAATTATTGTAAACGCAGGTAAATTACCCCTGTTTTCTGTCATTTCAACTATTTTTTACCATGTATAGTAACATTGCCTGACTGTTGTCGTTCATTATACTCGGGCCTCTTTTCTATGGCACACCCTGTATATGCATAATGTTCAGCAAATATTAGTAGGGTGCAGACAAATATTTTTGGTTTATTTTGGGGCATATTGAAAGAATGAAGGATAAGATGCTAACTATGAACTATGAGAATTTATTCAAATTAAGTGGCAGGAAAGAAAGGGAGAGGAAGGCCAGGAAAATCATGGGAATGCCACCAAGAGAAAAAAATAATGAGTATGAAGTATAAAAGATTTTGTGTGAGGCGTATGATGGATGTCAGTGAAGCTCGAGTTGTGTGCCAAGATCGCTGTAAATGTAGATGTTTGACACATCAGCAGTTATTAAAATCTGACATTACCACTAATTTTAAACTTGCAGGTGATTTTTGTCTGAGGAGGTAACATTTGAAACTCAAAGGATAGCTTAGTGATATCTATGTATAATATATACACTATATTGACGAAAGTCATCAGACACCTAGAAGAGAAATACAACATAGCATTTATTGACGAATTAGTACGGTGTCAGTCCACCTTTGGCCTTAATGCATGCACTGACCCTTCAAGACATGCTTTCAACAAGGTTTTGGAACACAGCGATAGGTATGCACTTCCATTCCATACATAATGCTGCCGCTAACAGTTGCTTAGTAGTAGGCCTTGGTTCCAAACTTCTTATTCGGGTGCTCTAATTCATCCCATAGGTGCTCTATGGGATTGAGATCAGGGCTCTGTGCTGGCCAGTCCACACACGATATGGAATTATCCTCAAACCGTGCCGTAACAGTCCTTGCTTTATAGCTTGGTGCATTATCCTGCTGGTACCAACAAGGCTCGGTTCCAAAGTATTGCCACATAGTTGGTAAGGCATAATTGTCCAGAATATCAAGGTAGACATGCTGGTTAACAGGTTTGTCCAGGATAACCAATGGGCCGGGACCATACCAGGAAAAACACACTCACACGGGTACACTGCCAGCTCCAAACTTGACCGTAGGAACAGTACACTGTGGTAAATAGTGTTTCCCCGTCTGCCGCCATACCCACACACGGCCATCAGACTGATGGATCGTCTATCTGGATTCATCAGTCCATAGGACCCGTTTCCATTGATCTACAGTCCATGATAAATGTTCTTTACACCATGCTAAACGACAAGTAGCGTTCTGAGTGGAGATGAAAGGCTTATGAGCAGCCACACGACCACGGTAACCCATGGAATTAAGTTATCTACGAATGGTACATGGAACATACCAAGGTTCCAGCATTTTTACTCACCTGTACACTGAGGCCTTGTGCAGTACTCCCTCGATTAGCTGTAATGACTCTCCTGAGGCTTTGACGTACTCTATCACTGATTTTCTTTTGTCTGCTGGTAGATTTCACTGCTACAGGCACGCCATGTGTCTTCTACTTATTCAGTACATCCAAAACAGTTGACTTGAGTATGTTTAAATGCTTCTTGGTTTCTCTTATGGACAACCCACTAATATAACACCTGACAATCTTTCCTTTCTCTAAGTCAGTTCTCTCCCGCCGCAACATTTTCACTCAACCTCACGGTGCGATATGATCGTGGTCAGCTGCAGGCTTGTTTTTATGCCATTTGCAGCTGTACCATGCATTTTAACAATGCAGCGGATCCGTTCCATTTGCTTTTGAAGGGTGTCCAGTGACTTTTGTCAATATAGTGTATGTACTGAGGGAAAATTTATGATGCTCAAGGTCAGGAAAAATTTCAAGTTTTCTAGTTCTTCTTTTTCAGCTATTTAACTTGCTTTAAGATTATTAGGCAGATATTTGTGTTTTTCATGTACATAACATTTTTATTATTATTATTATTATTATTGTCCCCCCCCCTCCCTTAAGGTGTTGGATACATAATGGCTTCTAAACTAGAGCACCTTGGCATTGTCACATGTGAAGACTTGCAGCTCTGGTGCTTGGAGAAATTGCAGAAAGAATGTGGCCCTAAAAATGGTCAGACTCTGTATGATCATTGTCGTGGAAAAGATGACAGAGAGGTTACCACCCAGAAAGAACGCAAATGTGTGTCTGCAGAAATTAATTATGGAATCAGATTTGAAACGGTAAGCTTATTTCAAACCTTTGACATGTGTGTCCTCCCCCCCCTCTTGTCGCCAGTTCTATTTGTATTTACGATGTCAATATTACATGAAATATAGTAGCTAATTATTATATGATGTCAATATTATATTATAATATATAGTAGCTATATTATTACTGTTGATACATATTATCTGATTGAGCCCTTCTTGCTAGTGTGTTGGATGCACTTTCTGCAGATTTTTTGTGGTAGTGCTGTGTTGTTAGTTTACTTTGTTACCTATAAGTGCTCATCATTTTTCACATAATGATTGTACATTTAAAATAAAGCCATTATAATAAAATAATATGCATTTTTATAGTGATAGTGCAGGTTTTCCTGTAAAAAAAATAAGTAAAAATTAAAAGTGCAGGTTATTTTATAACAAACCAGAGCAAAAGCTCTCTAAATCCTCTCAATCCTGTTCTGCCATTATGAAAAATGAACATAAATATGCAGGTTCTGTTCAGTATGTATCAGGTATTTCCAACTGGATTGAAAAAAAGCTCAAAAAGAAAATATCAAAATAGGCATCAGACAAGGAGCTTCAATTGCACAACAACTGAAGAACAATAAAGACCCATCAGAATCTGAGAACAAAAATGGAGTTTACTGTATAGCTTTTTACTCACCAGGTGGCTACACTAAGGAAAATTACATAGGAATAACCAAAAGAGCTTTATCAACCTGCATTAAAGAGGATAAACAAAATGTTAAATTTTCTCAAAAAACTACAGATCTAGTCAAAACAGTTATTAATGAAGGATTTATACCTGTTTGGGAAGAAGCAAAGGTCATTTTACATTACTCAGGTTGAAAAAGAACTCTTATCCCTGAATTTATTGAAATTTCAACCAATTATCAAGCTTGCAACAAGGACCCATCCATCAAAATTAACAAAATATGGGATAATTTTCTCACATCATTTTCGCAAACTGTTAACGAACAATTAAGGTCTTCTGAAAAATTCAACAGATTCCAACCAGGAGATGGCAGCTTAAGTCCACAACCCTGTGATAAAAGATTTAAAAGCTGGTCAAGAACAGAATAACATACACTATTTGATGGCTGATAAGAGCCCTAGTGGCTGAAACCATGGTCCCATTATAGCTTTCTTTACTGGCATTTTAATAAGTATCATCTTTGATTCAAAAATGATCTAAAAATGCAGATTTAACAATTGAGTGACTTAGATTTCATCCATATGCTAAGAAATCACTGTGTTATCACCTGTTGTTTCTGTAGCTTGCTATGAGAATTGTACTGCCTGATATGAAGTGATCCACTGATGTTCCAGTCTGATTTTGTATTCTATTCTCTTAACCTGTGATAGACTAGAATGCAGCTCAGCTGCACTTTCTCTTCTATTGGGTTGATGCATAAGTTAATGCCGTTTTTTTCACTGTACTACAGGAATGTATTACATCTGAAGGGAAAACGGAATCAATCAACTATGTATCCCCCCCCCCATTGTTTACGATGGTGTCCCAACATCTGGATAGGTCTGCAATGCCATTCTTGAAAAACCATGTAGGTTTTGCTGCAAAGAAATCATAAAGGAAATTCTGGAGTCAACATCATTGTTAAATGTTCTGCCACAGAGTGAATATGACAGAGATCGGAATAAGTGATTGTCTGAAGGGGCGACATCTGGGGAATAGGCCGGTTGTGGAAGGATCTCCCATTTCATGTACTGAATGGCCATTTTGGTCATGTCTGCACTGTGAGGGCGTGTGTTGTCACGTTGGAGAAGAACACCCTGGCGCCGATGTGGCCGTTTCGACTGAATTGCTCCCTCCACACAGTGGAGTTACTCATAATGGAGTGCAGCGTTGAAGATCCGATTCCTTGGCAGTATTTCCCATTGAATAATGCCTTCCATGTCCCACCAGACACACAACATGATCTTCGCAGGATGAAGATCATCATTTGGACGTCGTGTGGGCGTCTCGTTTGGGCTTAACCATTTCCTCCAATGCCTGAATTTCATGTAAATGCACCAATTTTTATCTCCAGTAACAATACATGACAGAAAGGGTTTGTGTTGCTGAGAACATTAGGGATAACGTGCGAGCAAGGAACCACATATGGCAACACGCTGATTCTTGTTGTCCTCGGTGAGAGTGTGAGGCACTGAAGACCCCAATTCCTGGACCTTTTCCATACATTCCAGGTGTCGCCCCACTGTGGCCTGATCACAGTCCATCTCAGTAACCAATTCGCGTGTGGTTTGACGCGTATCCAAGTGGATGAGATGGTTCAAACGATCCTCATCAAAGTGAGATGGATGGCCTGAGTGTGGAGAGCCGTTGAGGTCAAAAGTGCCACTTCGGAACCACTCAAACCATTTGCGGGCTGTCCTCGGAGCAATAGCATCCTCCCCATACACAGCACAAATTTGTCGAGTAGCCTCGGCGGCTCTGGATCCCTTGTTGAACTCGTAGAGGAGCAGATGTCAGAAATGTTCATTCCTCTCTACTTGACTCACCATACTTCCGGACCTGACAACCAAAAAAACCATTAGCCACAATCACACAACGCAATATGATTTAGATACACGCTATTACTGGCTAAATTTTGATATATAACTGGCCATCTGCACCATCACTACTGACCCGGGAAACATTCATGAAATAAAACGGCATCAACTTATGCATCAACCCAATATTTGGCCCTCTCAAATGACTTTTCCTACCACCTGTCTCCATAGGATAGGATCATTTCTCCCTGACCCCTAAGTTCTACTGGCCATGGTGTCACACTTTTTGTTCAATCGAGAATTTCCATATGTGGCAGCATGCAGTGTAGTGTGGATCATCAACCTTCATCTGAAAATGAAACATTGTTTTCTGGACGGCCAAATAGAAAAGAAAGTGCAGCTTCGGCTGTAGCTTGGAAGCTGCCAGGGCAGGCTGAAATGTTTTAAGCCTCCCCTACAAAAGGTTCAATAAACGTTATAATAATTAGCACGTTATATTTGGGAAAAAAAAGTTAATGAAAAAGTTTTCAATATCCACTGATAAGAAACGTCCGTAAAACAGCTGATTCAATATCGTGTCTGTCAATCTATCAATATGGAAATCGAAAGTTTTAAAACACTGAAGTGGTGTCACAGGAGAATCGTAGATCAATTTGTCGGTCGGACTTCCATGACAAACTGTTGCAATTGTACACCACTCCGAACTCATTACGATTACTCAATTTTGAAATGCTTTGTGTTCAGTGAAGTTTTTCGCAATAGTTTCGGCACAAAGAAAAAAAAATCAATGCTGAAATGTAAAAATACGAAGGAAAGGAATGCAGACATTGAAAAGCAAGTGGAACATTTCAAATTGACCCACACTATGCAATGGAAAGCCAATACATGTAGTAAATATAGTTATGCATAGTTATGGCGTAAAAGGAGGAGTATCAGCATGTCTCAAAAGTTTAGACACAACAGAAATGTAATGCAAAAGATACCATTATTAGACTTCCATTTAAAAACATGTTTCTCTGTATCCATTTAAACATGCTGATACTCCTCCTTTACGCTCTGTATCCATTTAAACATTCTCATACTCCTTCTTTTACCTGTACCTATTTAAAAACATGTTTCTCTGTGGAATAAATCAAATTCTATTGAGTTTCTGTTAATGTAATTTTAAATTAATAGTTCATTAACTATTTATCGTCTAAAAATTAATCAGCATGTTGTCTTCGGTCTTCCATGTATAATTTCATTTGGAGTTCACAAAAACATTTTGTCCAAATTTCATGTTAAAATCACCGAAAGCAAACAATGATATCACATTATATAAAGCGTACTTTTGTCCATTATCAACCAAATCGGCTATCAACATTTTAAAAATAAAGCTTGAGAATATCAAATTTTATTTTGATCAGTTAATCAGTTTTTGAGTCATTTCAGTTTAAAAAAAGAACAATACATATATCCTTAAAACAGTATTGTTAATTTTTCATTAAGTATCAATGTATTGGGTTAAAATCAATTTACCAAAGTAACTAAAATTTTTCTTGCCTCCCCTACATTACTATAGCCTTCCCCAGAATTTACCACTAGCTACAGCCTCGGTCATACTACTGATACCGATTGTAAGGTTCCACATTGTGATCAGCATAGGTCTTATGTTTGTTTTGGTTCATTTTATTTGCTGCTATGCCCCCCACTGGTTTATCATTGCTGTTAGTACATATATCCCTAAGGTGTTCTCTGAGATGCAGTAGCTAGCTCCTCAAAGAAAGCTCTTCTGTCTGCCAGGTTAAAGTTTGAAACTGATGGAACTAGATTTTACTTCCTGTTGATGTACCAGACATCTCCATTTACAGCAATCTCGACTTACAACTTGAGCTTCACTGACATCCATCACACGTCTCTCACAAGAACTTCAGTATTTCATTCCCATTATCTTTTTCTGTTGCATACTTTCTGAATCTAGCCCTCCCATGATTTCTTGGCCTTCCTCAGCCTTTCTTTCTTGCTATTTGGGCTGAATAAATTCTCCTAGTAAGCATCTCACCACTCATTCTTTCACTGTGGCCAAACCACATAAATGCCTGTTTCCACCTTACTGATAACATTTTGTTTCGCACTACACATTTTCAACGCGTCTTCATTCCTCACATGATCAGAACGTGTCTTGCCACAAACTCCCTGTAAGTAATACATCTCTTTAGCCCACAAACAACTCCTATGTCTCTTCTGCCATATATCATAGTAGGAACAATTGCACTTTGATACACAGCCATTCGGGACTCTCTAAAGAACCCATCATTCCTGTGAAATTCTCCTAAATGGCTATGACTTTCAAGGATGAATTCACTCGCCTACTAATCTAATTTGTTTTCTCTGTCAAACATGCTTCGTAAATATAAAAATTCATTCACGTGGTCTATCTCTGTGCTATTTTGTGGGCTGATCTTTCACACTGATATACTTTTATGATTTTCAAGACTCAAAGAAAGAATTTGAGGAACTCATAGCTGTTAATTGCACCTGATTATCAAACCACTGGTTATAATAGAATTGTGGATTCAGAAATCAGTTATCATGCAGACCTGAGTCCAGCTAACATTAATGAATGCTTTTATTGAATAAATTACTGAGAATCAGGTTGGCTTGATTGTTTCATCTGGTCACCAATGAGATATATAGTTTTCTTCCTACTCGAGGGTTACACTAAACCTCTTTGCGCCCTGACCTGCAACAAGAGTTCTTCCCTTGCTCACAACCTGGTTTCAATGTCATCTACTTTATTCATCAAGGTGGCTTAAAAACCTTGTTAGCAATTTGCTGCATTGCAAAGCTCACTGGCATACCAGAATGTCTCCTGTCATTCTACATCTAGATACAGCAAACACCAAGCGTAAAAGAAGTTGCTTTTATTTGTCACAAATGCTTATGTTTTCTAATGGTTTTTTTTTTTTGTCGTCAATCTCCTAATATCCACTTAAGAACATTGTTTAAGTCATTCTTGTCTAGGCTACCTTCCATAAATCCATTAGCTGACATGAATCATCAAATATACTGCCAACATATTATGCGCAACACATCAGCATATGCTACTCTTTACAGACAAAGCTTCACCTTTTAACAACTTGGGTGGTATACCTCATTTAACATGTTGATCAGTGGTTTTAAGCTTTTACTTCATTCTCTGGCAAGCACCAGGTGTCTAGCTGATTTCCAGGCTTGTTACCAAGCAAAAATGGTGCAAACAAGGACATCTTTGAATAAAATCATAAATGTTTAAATATAAATACACAGTTCCATATTGTAATGCAAATAGGGTCTGTGAACCTTACACTGGCCTTATTTCCAGCAACCAAAATTTAGCTCATTATATGTCTGCCACATTCTCACATAATGGCTAATTTTTAAGTCATGACAAAGTTGTGAATGCTGCAAGTTATAGGTGCAAACTGGAATTTTAGCCAAGTGGCCACTTGCCGGTAAGTGCAAAAAAGTTAGTGGCAAAAAAAAAAGGAAAACTGGCCAGTAAGTTGACAAATCTTAGTGGCTAAAAAGAAGCTTCCAGCATAATAAAAAAAAAAAAAAAAAAAGGAGGAGAGTATTAATAGGAACTTTAATGTAACTGCTATTATTTACATGGATAGCTTTATCTGAACTATAAAAGCCACTCAATGCTCAAAATAAAAATATTTTGTAAACCTCTTTTTTCCTCTAAGTTTACATATTCCCAAAACACCGATAGTATCGGTGGAAATTTACCATGTGCCAGTGAAAGATGGTTTGATGGTTTTGCTAATAAGCTGATGAATTCGTACTTTTCCATCTGCAGCAGTAAATGAGCACATCGGTGGGTAAAATCTCTACTCAATATAATGATCACTCACCAAATCAAATCAAGTAACCAATAATATCTGTTAAAACACTCGATGTATCGGTGGAAACCTCAATGTTTTTTTTTTTTATGTGTCGGTTCCTGTAGCATTGAGGAAAAGAACACGATTTCGTCGATGAAATATCGACCAAAACAGCCAATTAACGTCATAAAAATATGGTATTCCCTTTCTCTTTACAAGATTGCAACAAAAAGAAATTCCTTTACTTTACGCAGAAAATATTCTTTGCCAGTTTCAAACATCAGTAATGAAACCTCGATGGTTTTTTTGATGTACCGGCTTCCGAAACATCAAGGTTTAAGCCCTTTTAGTGCTACGTGTAATGTGTGTGTGTATATATGCCAGAAATGCTAAGCCATTTTCTTAGAAATTACAAGCTTCAAGAAGAAAAGCCGTGCTTTCCATAAATTTTAATATTTTGGACCGAAATTTGCCCCTGAACTTTATAAGATTTACATATATGTATTTAAATGTATTACATATATATATTTAATATATCATCATCATCATTGTCAACCATTATCAATCCACTGCTGGACGAAGGTCTCCCCAAGTTTCCTCCACAACGGTCTGTCTTGTGCCAGTCTCCTCCATGTCACCCCTGCACACTTTCGAATTTCATCCACCCATCTCCCATGTGGTCTTCTTCTGGGTCTTTTCCTGTCCCTTGGAATCCAATCTAAAATTTCGGCTGTCCATCGATGATCTGTCCTTCTGGCAGTATGTCCAGCCCATTGCCATTTCACGGATTTAACTCTGATCATGATGTCTTCCACTCTTGTTGTTTTTCTGATCCACGAGTTCCTCTTCTTATCTCTTCTGGTTACGCCAAGCATGCACCTCTCCATGCTGCTTTGAGTTGTCTGCAGCCTTTGTATGTCTCCTTTAGTTAAGGTCCACGTCTCTGCACCATACGTAAGCACTGGAAGGATGCATTGATCAAACACTTTTCTTTTAAGACATAATGCTAATATTGCTCTTGAAAATTATGCTGTTTTTGCCAAAAGCTCTCCAGGCAAGTTTTGTACACCGATTAATTTCTTCAGCAATGTGACCTTCACTTGATATCTGCTGTCCAAGATAAACGTACGTGTCTGTTATCTCCAGCTTTTCTCCATCAATCGATAAATCTTCATTTCTTGTAAAAGCATTGAACATCACTTTTGTCTTCTGAAAGTTCATTTTTAATTCCACTTCTTTACTCTTGTAAGCAAGTTCCTGGATCATACTCTGCAGCTCTGATGGGGTAGTTGCAAAAATGACTATGTCATCAGCAAAACGAAGGTGGGTTAGATAATCTCCATTAATCTTTATCCCCTTGTTTTCCCAGCTCAGCGACTGAAAGACACCCTCCAATGTAGCATTAAAGAGCTTCAGAGATATGGTGTCACCTTGTCTCACTCCTTTTCCAATTTTTATGTGTGTTGTATTTTCAAACAGCCGAATCTTTGCACTGGCATTTTCATAGATGTTATTAATAATATTAATGTATGCATCTTCAATACCGCAGGATTTCAGAGCCATTGTAACTGCTGATGGTTTCACCGAATCAAAGGCTTTTTCATAATCAATAAAAGCCATGCACAATGGAAGTTCATATTCCCTCGCTCTTTCAGTTAGTTCTCTCAGTACGTGGATATGATCTATTGTGCTGTAGCCACTCCTGAATCCAGCTTGTTCTCTCGGTTGAGTCATGTCCAGTGTTATGTTCAAGCGGTTTGAAAGAACTTTAGTGAAGATTTGATAAACCACTAATAGGAGGCTGATAGGTCTGTAGTTCCCGAGATCCTCAATGTCACCTTTTTTTTATGTAGCAGGATCATTGTAGCGGTGTTCCAATCCTCAGGAATCTTTCCTTCATTAAGGCATCGAGTGAAAATTTGGGCGAGTACTGTTTCGATTTCTCCACTTGCTTCTTGTATGATGTCTACAGTAATTCCATCTTCTCCTGGAGCTTTCCCCCGCTTCATGTTCTTGATTGCATGTGCAACTTCTGCTGGAAGGATTGGAGGAACTCTGGTACTGGTACCTTTCATGATGTCTGGAGTGCATGTATCATCCCTTTCATATAATTTGGAGTAGAAATCTTTTACTCTTGTCAAAATTTCGCCTCTATTTCTTGTTACAGAACCATCTTCTTTTCTCAGTGCCATAATCTGTTTTCTTCCCTTACTGAGATGTCCCTTTGCTATCTTTAGGCTTTGGTTGTTTTCAATTGCTTTCCTCTCTAGTTCACAGTTGAATTTTCTTACATCTTCAGTGATACTTTTTCTTACTGTCTTGCATAGCTCTATATATTCCACTTTGGAAGTCACATCTTCTTTAGTTGTCCTCATCTCTCTTCTTTCATCAACATTTTGGTTTTTCCTGATAATTTGTTCACATGCAACTTGTTCTTAGACCCAGCTAATTTTGTTGCTGTTTCCATAAGAGCTTTGGTTACTTTTCTGTTAACTTCAGAGATGTCCACTTCTTCTGATGTTAGACCTTCTAAAGCAGAGAATCTGTTCTTCAGTTCCAACTTGAAAGTATTATGGTGTTTTTTAAGGTTGGTTATGTCAATACATTTTGTTTGTCTTATGAGCTTGCCACGTTCGAGTTAAGTGTTGAAGTGCATCTTACATCTCACCAATCTATGGTCACTACCTGTGTTGAACTTGTTTAGCACACTGCAGTCTTTTATGATGAATTTTTTGTTACACATAATAAAATCAATTTCACTTGTCGTCCCATTTGGATGTCTCCATGTCTATTTCCTGTGTGGCTTTTTCTTGAAGAAGGAGTTCAAGATGAAAAACCCTTCTGCCTCTGCAAACTCAGCGAGGGTTTTCCACGCTGGTTTCTGTTGCCGTGACCGAATTTACCTACTGAAGTTTCATTCTGTTGCCGTTGCCCTATTTTTGCATTGAAATCTCCCATAATTATCTTCAAGTGCTGCTTACCTTTATTATTTAGATGACGAATTTCCTCATAAAATTCTTCAATTTCTTCTTCAGGATGACTTGTGGTGGGTGCATACGTTTGAACAATCTGAGCCTGGTATCTTCTCGAGAGTTGGATAACAAGTCTTGCAGCTCTGTCAGAGGAACTTTCAACTTCTACAACTTTATCCTTCAGTTTCTTGTTTATTATAAATCCAACACCACTAGTTCTGCCAGTATCAGTCTCACGATAGTGGAAGAGATGTCCACTTTTCAGTTCAATGAGATCTTCTCCTTTTCTCCTTATTTCACTTAGCCCGACGATGTCCCACTTGATACTTTGTAGTTCCTCTTCCAATTCAAGAAGCCTTGAATCAGAAGATAGGGAGCATCTATTATACGTAGCCAAGGTCAACATCAGATGGCAGCCTAGTCCGGTCCTTCGGTGATTCTTAGCACCCTCTGCCTTCATGTCGCACTGGCCGCAGCCTTGGCCAGGTACATTCCAGCTGCCGGAGACTGAGGGCCAAGATTTAAGTTGTGGAATCATTTTGGAGGGGTTTGGCCATAACTCACCACGCTGGCCAAGCGAGTTGGTGAGTGTGGGATAGCATTTCCTCTAATCCCGATGGCATAGTTATACCGCTATTGGCGGTCGTCAGAACCTCTTTAGTGGGAACAGGATGCACCACGAGAAGGCGGGGTTGACATTTGTCAAGGAGAGGCTGTGATGTTATGCATCACCTGACCTTACATCCCATTTAATATATATATATATATATAAATATATTTAATATATACTTATATACATGTATATATATATGGGATGTAAGGTCAGGTGATGCGTAACATCACAGCCTCTCCTTGACAAATGTCAACCCCGCCTTCTCGTGGTGCATCCTGTTCCCACTAAAGGGGCTCTGACGACCGCCCATAGCGGTATAACTATACCATCGGGATTAGAGGAAATTCTATCCCACACTCACCAACCCGCTTGGCCAGCGTGGTGAGTTATGGCCAAACCCCTCCAAAATGACTCCACAACTTAAATCTTGGCCCTCAGTCTCCGGCAGCTGGAATGTACCTGGCCAAGGCAGCGGCCAGTGCGACATGAAGGCAGAGGGTGCTAAGAATCCCCGGAGGACCGGACTAGGCTGCCATCTGATGCTGACCTTGGCAACGTACAATGGACGCTCCTATCTTCTGATTCAAGGCTTCTTGAATTGGAAGAGGAACTGCAAAGGATCAAGTGGGACATCGTGGGGCTAAGTGAGGTAAGGAGAAAAGGAGAAGATCTCATCGAACTGAAAAGTGGACATCTCTTCTACTATCGTGGGACAGATACTGGCAGAACTAGTGGTGTTGGATTTATAATAAACAAGAAACTGAAGGATAAAGTGGTAGAAGTTGAAAGTTCCTCTGACAGAGCTGCACGACTCGTTATCCAACTATCGAGAAGATACCAGGCTCAGATTATTCAAACTTATGCACCCACCACAAGTCATCCTGAAGAAGAAATTGAAGAATTTTATGAGGAAATTTGTCATCTAAATAATAAAGGTAAGCAGCACTTGAAAATAATTATGGGAGATTTCAATGCAAAAATAGGGCAACGGCAACAGAATGAAACTTCAGTAGGTAAATTCGGTAACGGCAACAGAAACCAGCGTGGAAATACTCTCGTTGAGTTTGCAGAGGCAGAAGGGTTTTTCATCTTGAACTCCTTCTTCAAGAAAAAGCCACACAGGAAATGGACATGGAGACATCCAAATGGGACAACAAGTGAAATTGATTTTATTATGTGTAACAAAAATTCGTCATAGAAGACTGCAGTGTGCTAAACAAGTTCAACACAGGTAGTGACCATAGATTGGTGAGATGTAAGATGCACCTCAACACTAAACTTGAACGTGGCAAGCTCATAAGACAAACAAAATCTATTGACATAACCAACCTTAAAAAACACCATAATACCTTCAAGTTGGAACTGAAGAACAGGTTCTCTGCTTTAGAAGGCCTAACATCGGAAGAAGTGGACATCTCTGAAGTTAACAGAAAAGTAACCAAAGCTCTTATGGAAACAGCAACAAAATTAGCTGGGTCTAAGAACAAGTTGCATGTAAATAAATTATCAGGAAAAACGAAAATGTTGATGCAAAAAAGAAGAGAGATGAGGACAACTAAAGAAGATGTGACTTCCAAAGTGGAATATATAGAGCTATGCAAGACAGTACGAAAAAGTATCACTGAAGACGTAAGGAAATTCAACTGTGAACTAGTGAGGAAAGCAATTGAAAACAACCAAAGCCTAAAGATAGCAAAGGGACATCTCAGTAAGGGAAGAAAACAGATTATGGCACTGAGAAAAGAAGATGGTTCTGTAACAAGAAATAGAGGCGAAATTTTGACAAGAGTGAAAGATTTCTACTCCAAATTATATGAAAGGAATGATACATGCACTCCAGACATCATGAAAGATACCAGTACCAGAGTTCCTCCAGTCCTTCCAGCAGAAGTTGCACATGCAATCAAGAACATGAAGCGGGGAAAAGCTCCAGGAGAAGATGGAATTACTGTAGACATCATACAAGAAGCAAGTGGAGAAATCGAAACAGTACTCGCCCAAATTTTCACTCAATGCCTTAATGAAGGAAAGATTCCTGAGGATTGGAACACCGCTACAATGATCCTGCTACATAAGAAAGGTGACATTGAGGATCTCGGAAACTACAGACCTATCAGCCTCCTATCAGTAGTTTATAAAATCTTTACTAAAGTTCTTTCACACCGCTTGAAGGTAACACTGGACATGGCTCAACCGAGAGAACAAGCTGGATTCAGGAGTGGCTACAGCACAATAGATCATATCCATGTGCTGAGAGAACTAATTGAAAGAGCGAGGGAATATGAACTTCCATTGTGCATGGCTTTTATCGATTATGAAAAAGCCTTTGATTCGGTGAAACCATCAGCAGTTACAATGGCTCTGAAAACCTGCGGTATTGAAGATGCATACATTAATATTATTAATAATAATATCTATGAAAATGCAAGTGCAAAGATTAGGCTGTTTGAAAATACAACACACATAAAAATTGGAAAGGGAGTGAGACAAGGTGACACCATATCTCCGAAGCTCTTTAATGCCACATTGGAGGGTGTTTTTCAGTCACTGAGCTGGGAAAACAAGGGGATAAAGATTAATGGAGATTATCTAACCCACCTTCGTTTTGCTGATGACGTAGTCATTTTTGCAACTAACCCATCAGAGCTGCAGAGTATGATCCAGGAACTTGCTGACAAGAGTAAAGAAGTGGGATTAAAAATGAACTTTCAGAAGACAAAAGTGATGTTCAATGCTTTTACAAGAAATGAAGATTTATCGATTGATGGAGAAAAGCTGGAGATAACAGACACGTACGTTTATCTTGGACAGCAGATATCAAGTGAGGGTCACATTGATGAAGAAATTAATCGGCGTACAAAACTTGCCTGGAGAGCTTTTGGAAGAAACAGCATAATTTTCAAGAGCAATATGCCATTATGTCTTAAAAGAAAAGTGTTTGATCAATGCGTCCTCCCAGTGCTTACGTATGGTGCAGAGACGTGGACCTTAACTAAAAGAGACATACAAAGGCTGCAGACAACTCAAAGAAGCATGGAGAGGTGCATACTTGGTGTAACCAGGAGAGATAAGAAGAGAAACTCGTGTATCCGAAAAATGACAAGAGTGGAAGACATCATGATCAGAGTTAAATCCCTGAAATGGCAATGGGCTGGACATACTGCCAGAAGGACAGATCATCGATGGACAGCCGAAATTTTAGATTGGATTCCAAGGGACAGGAAAAGACCCAGAAGAAGACCACATGGGAGATGGGTGGATGAAATTCGAAAGTATGCAGGGGTGACATGGAGGAGACTGGCACAAGACAGACCGTTGTGGAGGAAACTTGGAGAGACCTTCGTCCAGCAGTGGATTGATAATGGTTGACAATGATGATGATGATGATATATATATATTTAAATGTATTACATATTGATGTGAAAATTGGGTCTAAATTAGTAACTATTAAAAAGGGGGACGGTCTTAATAGGCGTGGCTAAATTATGTTGATAATTAAATTAAATATTTGGCCTATTGCGAATAAAATTGGAAAATTAAGTTATTTTAATTAGGGAAGTCTTGTAATTATCTTTGTCTGAGTGAGAACAAAGGAATTAGTGGATCATCTCCGGGGGTCTGTGAGCATCATGGGACCACACCAGACGGCAATTGAGAAGCACTCAGACTCCCATAAAGACGGTTTCAAATGTGCCATTAGGGCCAAATATCTGTTGGGAACGCAGGAAAATTATGATTATGAGGGGCAAAAGGCAACGACACTTCGTGGGGGAGATACGAGAGAAATTTCTAAGTGTCGAGTGACAAGAAACATATGAGGCCCACGTGACAGGGAATGGCAAAAAGTAGGAAAAGAAAGACAGAGTGATCTCAGTACGCTGGCAGGAGGACAAACGGAAAAACTCGCTAGGAATCATCTCGGAACGCAGTTGTAAGCCTGTCCGAGAGATTGCCATGAGAGAAAAACCTCGTATGGAGGGACTACACAGCGGTCAGCCGTAGTGAGCCAGCTAGGTACGAAACCTGAAGTCCGACTCACACCGATGATAGCACGGTACTTTTAAGCGCAGTGTAAGCCGCAAAAGTACGATGGAACAGAGAGGGCTTAGTTAATACTTGGTGGCTGGAGGTAAGCCCGCCAGGTATGGTAAAATTTTTGAACTTAAGAGGAAGGTTCAACTACCCCAGAAAAGAGCTGCGATATTTGCGTATAAAGGGCCATACTCTGATGACAGACCAACCAGGACGTCGCGGGGGTTTCTCTTGCTAGAGATACTATTCCAGCTGATCTTCGCGCGACTGGGAAATAAGCATTGGTAAAGACACGAAGAGCGAACCCGCCGCCTAAGACACCGTCTCTTTCCATAGAGGGAGGTCACCGACCTTTCTGGAGCATTGCTTAACGTTGTTTCTTTCCTGCAGAAGAACTTTCTTGACGGATTTCGAGGGAGAAATTCCCCTGCCGCCTTCGCCAGAGTTCCCTACGCCGAGTTCGGGGGGGATCCGCATGGACTGAGCTCCGGTGACGAGGAGTCAATCAATCCTTGGTGTTTCTCTACGACGCGGAAAGAAAGAGGGGAAAACCAACACATTACTGATGACCCTCTGTTACACACAGGTGAAAACACCACTGTTTCGGCAGTCAAGGAAGGAAGTAAAAAAGGATCCTCCAACAAAAATAAAGTGTGTGAGTGAGAGTGCTACTAAAAAATAGTGCTTTGAAAAACACCTGGATTATTATATCACAACAGTCAACCATACGTGAGTACTTTTATTTGTCTGTGTTATCCTATCACTGAGCGGAGGAACTGTAATCTTTAATAGATACCGGACTCTAAATTTAGAACTGTTAAACGCCCCTTTTTGAGGCTAAAAATCTGATCTCGGAATCCCGAGTAGAAATTATTTTGGCTCTATAACGAAGTAAATTTCTCCGTCATTTCTGTCCACGCCAGGATTCGAACCCGGATCCCCTCATTCCGGAATAAGTCACTCTACCAATTGAGCTACGCGAACGTTTTATTCTGATTCCTATCTGCCTTTATGTCGTGTGCGTCCTTCTGGTAGGTACGTCACATCTCCTGGTACGTTACATCATCTCCCCCTTATTTATTTATTTATTATTATTTTTTTTTTTTGAAGTGCTGGAGAAGGGATTCTCTTATTTTTCCTATCTCGCGGTGTGGAAATAACATCACACCGTTGCGAGATTTTGAACGGTCGGGTCAACCGGATAGTTCGGGCGCCATTATAACGAAGTAAATTTCTCCGTCATTTCTGTCCACGCCAGGATTCGAACCCGGATCCCCTCATTCCGGAATAAGTCACTCTACCAATTGAGCTACGCGGACGTTTTATTCTGATTCCTATCTGCCTTTATGTCGTGTGCGTCCTTCTGGTAGGTACGTCACATCTCCTGGTACGTTACAGCTCATATTACCAGTATTTTTATCTCCGTGGGCCCAGACCCCGGGATAGAGTCTCCTCATAAAATAAAGAAATTCAATGGTTAATCTTGCTCTGTTCATTCTATAGGCTCTGGTGTATTACTTACCTGTATTTCAGCAAGCATAATGTTCTCGCCCATTTATGCCAGCTCCGGAATTAAAAGAACCTTCAAGTCTCATTTTTATTGATTGGTGACGAGTGTTACTAAATTATACCGCTTGGTACGTTTTTATATCAATATATATATTTAATATACACTGACGGAAAAAAAAATCCCAACACCAAGAAGGGGTTGTGTTAGATAAACGACAGTTGGTAGGCGGTGAGAGTACATCTGTAAGATGACGTCTACAAATTTCGCGCTCGGCGCATACGTGTGGCGCTGGTAGCGTCCCTCGGAACATGCACAGCAGGTTTGCTGTAAATATGCGCTGTAATGTTCGTGAGCGTTAGTTATCGTCGAGATTCGACGTAGTGTGTTGATGTTAGTCCAAAATGCCTTTAAGAAGACGAAGAAGCCATTATCAACAGCTCACGGAGTTTGAATGAGGTCGTGTAATAGGGCTAAGAGAAGGTGGATTTTCGTTCCACCATATTGCAGAACGACTTTGCAGGAATGTAGCCACTGTGCATGATTGTTGGCAGCGGTGGTCAAGGAAAGGTACTGCCTCAAGAAAACCGGGTTCCGGACGGCCACGTGGCACTACTGAGAGGGAAGACCGCCGTGTACGGCGTATGGCCGTGGCGCATCGTACCGCGTCTGCGGCAGCAATTCGAGCTGTAGTTGCCACCACAGAGACACAACGAACTGTTACAAATCGGCTACTTGAAGGACAGCTCCGAGCCAGACGCCCTGTAGCGTGCATTCCACTTACTCCAAACCACTGCTGTTTGCGACGTCAGTGGTGTCAAGCTAGAGCTCATTGGAGGACGAAGTGGAGATCTGTTGTGTTTTCTGATGAAAGCCGGTTCTGCCTGTGTGCCGGTGATGGCCGTGTGTTGGTTAGAAGGAGGCCAGGTGAGCGCCTGCAACCAACCTGTCTGTGGCCGAGACACACTTTACCTACACCTGGAGTTATGGTCTGGGGAGCAATTTCCTATGACAGCAGGAGCACTCTTGTGGTTATCCCACGCACCCTGACGGCACAGTTGTATGTCGGTCTGGTGATTCAACCTCTTGTGCTGCAATTCATGAACAGCATTCCAGGGGGTGTTTTCCAACAGGATAACGCTCACCTGCATACCGCTGTTGTAACCCAACATGCTCTACAGAGTGTCGATATGTTGCCGTGGCCTGCTAGATTACCAGATCTTTCACCAATCGAGCACGTATGGGACATCTTTGGATGACAACTCCAGCTTCACCCCCAACCAGCATTAACCGTCCCTGTATTGACCGACCAAGTGCAACAGGCATGGAACTCCATCCCACAAACTGACATTCAGCACCTGTACGACACAATGCATGAACGTTTGCGTGCTTGCATTCAACATTCTGGTTGTTACACCTATTATTAATGTACCAGCATTTCACATTTAAAATGGCTGTTCTCGCGCTTACATTAAGCTGTGATCTTGAAACCTTAATCGATTAAATATGTTACCTATACAAATGTATTGCCGCCATTTCATTCCTCTACAACTATTTTTTCGTGGTGGTGGGATTTTTTTTCTGTCAGTGTATATATATATATATATATAAATATATTTAAATATATTACATTTTAAATAACTGAATTTTGTTTAAGAAATAACTTTACGTGAAATAATTTTTGGAAATAGAAACTGCAAATTCAAAACGAATTTTCAAAGACTATTCTTTCTTCTGCAAAAAAAATGAGGAAATATAATGATAACTCCCTTAATTTTGAATATACTCTTACAGATTTATGTTATTCTAAGGTGATTCAAAATCATTACTAACACTTGGCAAACTTTCACTCATTACAACTAACCATTTCAAGATTTCCCTACAGGCTGATGTTATTCTAAGGTGATTCAAAACGCATGTCTGCAAATATTGAGGAAAAAGTTGTCAATAAAGTTTGTCCTCAGCTATCACACAAATTTGGAAAACGATGTGGGGGATTCGTAATTCGCTGAGTTTTGCTATTGTGTCAGTTTGTTTGGGAAAAAAGAAATTAATAATGTGAAGAGTTTCTAGTAACAAAACATTTCGTTCTCCTGTGCGACAAAGTCTGCAAGAAATATATACACGCCATTGTCACTGAACCACGAGTTGCACATTATTGCACTTTGAATGGGGCTCGAAAAAGTGATTTCCGACAGTGTAATGTTCTATAATTCACTCACAATCCCTTGTGAACAGCCCTGCCTCAGCTGTAGTAGGAAAAGTTTTGGCTAAAATGGAAAGACTATAGTGAACACGAACTTACAATATGAGTCTTACAGACTGTGTATTCTCATGATTTTTTCAATAATATTGCTGTTTGACGGTATGATTCACGGAGATTTCATTTCAAAACAATATGATTAATAAATGATATGATCATTTACACCAATATCTGCTGTCTGATTTGGGAACTACTTGGGTCAAAATCGAGGGCTGATCATTCAGGCCGATGAATCGATTGCCGTCACACTAAAAAGGTGGCAAAACTTCGATGTTCAAAAACATTGAGGTTTTTTGCCATCCCTAGTTAGGACTGGTTTCACTTTCTTTTACCTTTACTTCTGAATTATAATACTTTTGTAAATTGACACTAAAAATAACAAATAGCCAAACTGGCAACCACTGAAATAAATTTAATTTCCAAAGTTGCCAGTTAATCGCCATCTGGCGAGTGGGGAGTGCTAATTTGCACTTATACTGCAAGTGCTTCCTTTTTATCTGTTCCATATATGTGCCCCCTCTTTCCTGTTTTCAGATTCTAACTTTGACAAGTCGGAATCTGAATTTTCTCACTATCAGTTTGAAAATTTTAACTCTGTAATTACTTCTGGAAGGGTGGATCACGTGTTGCCGAGAATTTGTTTGTTGTATGAATTAGAGTGCCATAATTTTGCTTAATGTATGAAGCACTAAGCAAGACTATGAGAACAATTGTAGTGGTCGCTCATGGCAATGAAAACTTTGAAAAATGTTCATTGTCTTAGCATGAATGAATTCAGACGTAACTCAAGTAAAGATGTCCTTTGTCCTTCATTGGTGTAGTAAAAAACAAATGGCATTGCAAATAAATAATTATGTTACTGGAAGATGTATTGAGCAGCACAATTGGAGAAGGCCAAAAACTTGAAGTTAAACTTGTGCCAATAATTTGGTATACATTGCATGAAAAAATTTTCTATGTAAAGGTGATTCCTTGCTTTTTATTTTTTTACAAATGTTGTATCTTCTTAAACTTTTATGGCAGATACACAAATCTGTCATTCTGAATAAAGCCTAATGCTACTTGATGGGTTACTACTGGAAATTACTGAAAAGGTGGTGGTGTGTATTGATAAGGCCTACCAAAAGGTGATACATCTGGATGTGTTTGTATATTAATATAATGGTAAAAACCTTTATTGATATGCTGTTAGGGTTACCATATTTTGGTACTGGAAAAGCAGTTTCTGGCATATATAAGATTTTGCATGAATAGTTAGATCATTGTTGCTCACATTACTTTTATCCTAAGTGTGTGTGTGTGTGTGTGTGTGTGTGTGTGTGTGTGTGTGAGAGAGAGAGAGAGAGAGAAAGAGAGAGAGAGAGACTAAGCACAAAAGTTAATGTAAAGTTGAGATAACAAGGTCTGATTATTATTTCAGGAAAAAGATGTTCAGAACTTTGTTAATGAATTGGCAGTTGAAGTTCACCAGAGATTAAAGAAGATTGGGAAAAAAGGCAAAGCTCTCACTCTAAAACTAAAAGTGAGTTTGTATTTTCAACATCTTATTTTTCATAGATTGTGCTACAAGTAAAATATAAGTTTATACTCATTCATCATGCTGCTGAGTCACATAATAAATTTTTCTGTACTCATTCATTCCTTGCTGGTTCAAAGGTTAATAGTTGTTATTTTTTTATCTTTGTATTATAGTAAATCAGATAAATGTATTATATATATTTTGAAACATTTATTTTTGTTTTTGTCAGATCTGGTTTAATCTGTTTGCATTATAGGCACTTTTGTGAAAGAAGTACTTCTTTTTATTCAAGTATTGGGTTGTTGTAGTTTAAATGCTCAATTTCACTGGTGCTGAAAGCAAGCATAAAAGCAGAAGTAACATACCTGATCAATCAAAATAGTCACCAGCAGCATCAATATACTTCTCCCAATGGGTGTCAAGGGCAGTGACGGACCTACATTTTTGGGGCCCTGAAGCTTGAACTGTTATGGGGGCCCCTTCGCAACCAGCAACGGAGTTTGGGTAACCACTTTTATCTTCTTCAATGTGGTTGTTCCACGACAACCTCATTGAAGAAGATAACAGAAAGTTGCTTTAATTTTAATGCGCTTGCCCATAATATTCTATTTTTAACACAATCATCTACTGTTAAAAATGGCCTACTTTTTATCAATGGCTGTCTAAAAAATTAATTATATGATACACTTTCATTAACTTCTTTTTTTTTTTTTCAGGTTCTTCGTGTTATAGTTTGTTTCAACTTGTTCCTTAGTGTCGCTGCCCATATTATAATGCCATACAAATACAAAGACACAATAATTTAATTTTAACCATACAAACTGTAACAATATTGAAAAATTGAGTTCATACGGACTAATACGAATATCAGTGCCACTGCCGCCATTGACAACTGACAATGATAGCGCACGAGTAATATCGCCAGACCGTAGTCTTCTGTTTTAGGTCAAGCGAGATGCACTCTATAGTACGTTGACAACCACTGAACACAATACTATTATTTTGTATTAAATTACACTTTATCATTAATATTATTAGCATTATTATTTAAAAACACCTTCTCATACAGTAGACCCAAAATTTTAAGCAATGTAAACTAAAGTCGCTTCTGGGGCCCTTCCAGTATTAGGGGCCCTGAAGCTTAAGCTTCATTAGTTTCATAGTAGATCTATCCCTGGTTAAGGGTGCTCATGCCAAAATTTTAAAAACTCTGGTTCTCTGGAGGCGATAAAGTCTTCAAATATGTGGTAAACAGTTGGATCATTGTTCAAGGTTCTCTTGGACAGGAAGTGGCCCAGGTGCTGAAAGAAGTGATAGTTTGCTGTTGCAAAGTCTGAAGAGTAAGGAGTGTGTGGCAGGATCGTATCCTATCTAGTAAAGTTTGTGCATGGTTATTCATGTGACATAGAGATGAGCATTATCATGAAGCATCAAGACACCCTGTCTATTGACCATGTTTTCAGCTCAATTTATTGAGCATTTGTTGCAGGTCATCATAATAGCGTTGCACTGTGATGATGTGACCAGGTTTTGAGAATGAATGGTGGATCACACCTAAAGATGACCACTGTACAGTGACTGACACTTTCTTTGGTGGTAGGGCTGGCTGCAGCATGTTCCCGGGTGCTTCACTGGCATTTAACCGTTTAGTGAAATGTCTATGATTATCATATAGGATCCACTTCTCATCAGTAGTCACAATGTGCTGCAGAAAACCTTTCTACTTTGTTCCTGTTAATTAGAGAAGTGTGCACTTCGAGACGTTTTGCCTTGTGTTCTTCAGTTAGCCAATGCAGCACCCATTAATCAAGTTAAGAAACTTCAGAAAAAAATAGATACCCCAGACAAAAACTGAAAAAAAAATGGATATCAGAAGTAGAAAATAATTTACAATAATATAAAGAATAAAGATAAGAAAAATAATAAGCAATTCAGGTATATTGGTGCATTCCCATATATTAAAGGAATATCAGCAGAAATAAATAAACTATGCATCAAATATAATTTGTAATTAGGAAGTGAAGTTCATACCATCAAAAATATTGTTGAATAATAGAGGAAATAATAAAATATTAGATAAAGCAGGAGTTTATGAAATTCCAATCAGGAAAACTCTTCCAATGTCATACATTGGTTGTGCTAAGAATAAACTAAAACATCGATTACAGCAACATTTTAAAAAATTGGCAAGAAAAAAAGCAAGAACAGCACTAATTCAGTATTGTATAGAAATTAAGCAATATCCCAAATTTAAAAACATTAAGATAATTAAAATTATTTTTTTTGGCAGAATCAGTCTCAACAGAGAAACATAAGTATAGATTATGTAATTTTAACGACCGAAGCTGCCTGTCAAATACATTCATTAGAATCGAAAGGGGTAGAAAAAAAGGAAGGAAAATAATACAAACGAAATATATAATAGGACTTACAACAGTTTTTTGGGATAAAAAAAAAAGTTTAAAAAAATATTAAGCTACCAACAGATGGCGCCACAGAGGTACATTGAGGAAAAGATCGTAGAGGCGATTGCAGTGTGACAACTGAAAAGTTCAATTGCTTAGAAGCAGTCAAGTACATCGGAGCTGCAGGGCTTCCTGATGACGGCCATAGAAATGGGAAAAAGTACTTAGAAGAGGGTGTGGCCGGCTCGTGGAGCGAGGAGAAAGGTTTTTTTAGCTTTGAAGTTTTAATGCTGTGGAATTTGATATTTTGAATTGTTTTGTGTTTATTGAGAAAATGATGAAGGATTGTGTACGTATTTGTAGTTTTTTAGGTTTTAAAAGATAGTTTAGGTTTATTAGCAAAATGCTGCATGTTTGTTTGTAAGTGTAAATGAGTTATTTAGTGTAAATTTTTTAGCAAGAATGGTTGCATAAGGAACGAGGAATTGAACGAGGTCAAGAGCTATCGGAGTGAATGTGAAAAAGTACCAGTGTATAGGCAAGATGTTTGCAATGATGCTTTTTAAATTAAAAAATATTAATTTTTTGGGAAATTATTGTCAAGTGAAAATTTCTATCCTCAAACCCTGAGACGGAACACAGAATTGAAGACTACATGTGGGAAATGTCTGCAAAGAAGTAGAACTCCCGAACCCATTTCGTAACTGAGTAGCCTACGGAAAGTATATAATACTGATACACACATTAATTAAAGTACAGTAGGATGAATATGTTTATCCAGAGACTGTAAGTTATGTATTAAAGTTTTTTCACTTTACCTATGACTGCTAGGTGCCGAAACACTGTTGAATAGTCCGTGTTTAATTACTGTGCTACCTCTTGTATCATTTTCATTTAGCATGGATCAAATTCAGTGATCTCATTCAATTCAGCACAATTAATGGCTGCAAGGTTGTGCACACAGGTTTCAGCTTACAGACTTGCATCACCAGACCAGAATTTTGCAAACCCGTGATGCATAGTCTGCTCGCTAGCTGTTCCTTCACCAAATGCTGCATTCTTGTTTCTTGCTGCCTCAGGCGCAGAGTGTCCCAATCTAAACTGATAAAGAAAAATAATGTGAATTTGACTTGGTTCCATGACCCACTTGAACTTCACTGCATTCACTAATCCTAGTAACCACACGACAATTGACGATCTTATTGCATAGCCTGCAGTCGACGGTGTCATGTGACATGTCCCGTGTGTGTTTGCAGTGCACCTATCAAGCAGAATGGTGCTAAATGGCAATACCTTGCATATTTCAACCCCAACAACTCAATAAATACTTTTGCAGAAAAGTGTTGGTCTCCATATATGATTCAGTATCAGAATCGTATTATAGTTTAACTTTCAGTGGTGGCGTTCATCTGATCAGAAGGGATTTTGTGTTTGCACAAGTGAAACTTGATACAGGATGGAAAAAGAGTGACAGGAAAGCTCATGTAATTAAAAGTAAAAATTCCAAAGTCTTTCTGATAGGCATCTACTTTAGTGTGATATTCATTGTAAAAGCAAATCAGATAAATGTGTACAAAAAAAAAATAATCAGAAAACAAAACAGGAAGTAACTATTGAAATGTCACATCGTCAGAAGAGATATGGGGCACAGACAAGATTCATTCAGAGAAGAGATCATCCAGAAACAACTGTGAAATTTATTAAGTGAGTTCAAAATGGGCTTTGGTAGAAGTTTCGTAGGTTGAACATCTGTGGTTTTCCAAAAATTTGTCAACTTAGAGATGCCAAAAATAGAACGTACGATTAAATGTTATTCAGTGAAAAAATATGGTTAATATGCATGGATGATTTAATATTATTGTGATTGTTGAAAATCATTTGCAGGCGATCTTAGTGAGAGATGGGTTTGCCTCCTCGCGTTGCTCCATGGGAACAATGGCACACAGAACAGCAACAAGGGCCTCTGTGAATCTTGGAGAGGTGCCAGCTAGTTCTGTGTGACATTGGCAAAAAGACCCCAACTCACTGGGTTTTGTTCCAGAATCCTTAGGTTGAATGACCAACTGGAACCCTCAGCTGTAGGCTAATCCACCACACTGATGTACCTACCTGATCAAAAAGACACAAAGATACATTGCTCTGGACGCTAGTGTGGGAAATGGTTGACCTACCACACTTAAGAAGGATGGTCCACCACAGAATCAACCTGGACTTTTTAAACATCATATGAAAAAAAGATCTCGACTGAGTGAGTGTAAGATTGGTGTATGGAATACTAGAGGTATAAATGGCAAGATGAACAAGGTGATTGAAGGGAAGAATAAGTATAGATTGGATGTGCTGTGTGCAAGTGAAACCAAAAAGAAGGAAATTGGGATAGAACAAGTGAACGGATTGGTGAGTGTGTGGTCTAGAGTATTGGATAATGTCAGAGGACAGGCTGGCGTAGGTGTGATTTTAAGTGAAAAGATGAAGAACAACTTGATTCACTATAGCTGCATAAGTGAGAGAATTCTTTGAATTCATTTGAAAGTGAAACTTCAGAGAATCGTAATTGTTGTAGTGTATGCTCCTTGTGACTCGGAACCTTCTGATAGTAAGGAAGATTTCTGGAATGAGCCAAAAGCTGTTTTGAACCAATTTGGTGCTAAAGAGAAAATTGTAATAGTAGGGTATTTCAATGCTAGAGTAGGTGTGCAGAATGCAATTTCTTGCAATATTCTGGGTAAGTTCAATTATCCTTGCATGAATGATAAAGGTGAAAGATTAATTAAACTCTGCATTAAAAATGTTTTGTGTGTATCTAATACGTTTTTCAATCACAAGTATATCCATTCACACATATACTTGAAAAAATCGTACTCTTGGTCAAAAAAAGTGTGATAGATTTTGTTGTCTATGATCAGCGTCTGAAACACTTAGTTGTTGACACTTGTGTAATGAGAGGTGTGGATGTTTTTTCTGATCATCACTTTGTAGTGTCACGAGTAAAACTGAATGTTGGTTGGAGGAAAAGGAATAGGAAGAGGCCCAGGATGAAAAGAATAATGGTTGAAAGGCTCCCTGAAGATCATCAGCGTTATTCTGACTTACTCAGAGAACGACTGAAGGAGCTGAAGTCTTGTGAGAGGGATGTAAAAAAGAAGTGGGAATGTTTTAAGAACTGTGTTGTCACTGCTACTGAAGAGGTCTGTGGCACAACAATTGTGGGTAACAATACAGGTGATGCTTGGTGGAATAGTGAGATTGAAGAGGCAGTAAAGAGAAAGAAAGAAGCCTATTTGGAGTTGTTGCAAGGTAGAGTTTCTGTGGATGAATATTGCTGTAAAAAGTGTGAAGCTGCTAAGCTGGTTCACCAGGGTAAAGCAAAAGATAGTAAGGAGAAGGTGGAAAGGTATGAATTGGCTTTTTGGAAAGATAGACAGACTTTCTGGACGTACATGAGACTCAGGAAAAATAAGAGAAATAAAGTTGTAAGTTGTGTGAAGAATAGGATCGAGGAAATGATATGGGAGCCCAATGAGTTAAGTGAAAGGTGAGGTGAATACTTCTGTGAGTTATTAGATCAGGAAAGCAAAGGTGATTCTGAGGCAGAAGCAGATGATGTGACATTGAAGGATGGAAGCACAGGAGGGATCTCAAGAGAAGAGGTGTGTAAAGCTCTAAAATCTCTTTACAATGGTAAGGCTCCGGGAGTTGATGGCATAACTGCTGAGATGTTGAAATATGGTGGTGACTATAATTGTCTGGTTAACTAAAATTTGCCAGTTGTGCTGGGAGTTAGGAATGGTCCCTCGGGATTGGAAGGATGCTATCATTGTTCCCTTATATAAGGGAAAAGGCGATCAGACTGACTGCAAGAACTATCGTGGTATTAGCCTACTGAGTGTGCCAGGGAAAGTGTTTGGTAAGGTCGTTATTGAAAAAGTACGGGGTCTTACATCAGAGAAAGTGTGGGATGTTCAGAGTGGTTTTATGCCTGGTAAAGACTGCACTAACCAAATTTTTGCATTATGCATGATGATTGAAAAGTATCTGGCTGTTGGGAAGAAAGTTTTTACTGCCTTCATAGATTTAGAGAATGCTTACGACCAAGTAAACAGGACAAGGTATTGAATAAAATTCTAAGGTATTGAATAAAATGGTGTTACTGGGAATCTGCTTAATAGTGTAAAAGCCATGTATGCTGGCAGTAGAGCTTGTGTATTAGTGAATGGTGTTTTACCAAAATGGTTTTCTATTGGTGCAGGAGTCAGACATGGTTGTGTAATGTCACCATGGCTGTTTAATATATTTATGGATGCGTGATGCCAAAATAGATAATACAGGTTTATGTCTTGGTGATATCCATGTGTACAGATTGCTGTATGCTGATGACACTGTCCTGTTGGCAGAGAGCAAAAGTGAGTTGCAGAGTATGTTGTCCTAGATGTACAAAGTTTGCATGAAATTCAAACTGAGTATAAATAAGGGAAAAACCAAAGTTATGGTTGTTGAGAGAGGAACGGGTAGCACTGAATGTAATATAAGTCTAAATGGCACAGTGATTGACCAGGTGAGTGAGTTTGTGTATTTAGGAAGCATGTTTGGCAGAAAGAACAAATTGTATGGTGAAATTAGTAGGCGAGTGAATTCTTCTTTGAAAGACATAGCTGCTCTGGGAGGTTTTCACAGGAATGATGGGTTCTCTAGAGAGTCCCGCATGGGTGTGTATGAAACAGTAATTGTTCCTACTCTGATGTATGGCAGTAAAACCTGGGTAATGCAGAAGAAACTTAGGAGTCATTTGTGTGCTGGGGAAATGCGTTACTTACGTGGGGGTTGTGGCAAGATTGTGTGATGAATGAAGATGTGTTGCAGTTGTGTGATGTGAAGCAAAATGTTGTTACCAAGGTGGAGACTAATATGCTTTGGTGGTTTGGCCGTATTGAAACGGTGTCCACATTCTGGAAAGTTGGGGAAATGAAAATTGGTCAGGGAAATGCCTGAAACGTTGGTAAAAGTCAGGCAAAATCAGTGGTATTTAAAAAAAAGTCAGGGAAATTTCAATCACAGTTAGACTACAACTAGTTTTAACCCAGCATCGGGGAGTGACGCCCTCCCTCATCGCCCAACACACTTGCAATTGATGTTGCAGATAGTCACTAACTTCCCCTTCCTACTAATGTAACCTTGTATTTCCTACCTATTATTGTAAGGTGTGTTACATTACTTGTTGACATTTCTCTTTTTGTTTTTAGGTCAAAGGAGTAGAACAAAATTTGTGATATCAGTTATATCTTGTTAAAAGGCAATTAAGACTGCAGCAATGTCAAAGCATTGTGTGTTTAATGAACAATGGTTGGACGAACAATTAAATCTTGAGTTTTCTGGTTGGATAGCTGCTGTGAACGGCAACAATGAATCAGCATTTTGTAAAGTGTGCTCTAAAACTGTCAAGCTTAGCAACATGGGAAGTCGGGCAGTCTCCAGCCACGGAAATGGCCCTAATCATTTAAAAACATCCGTGCTAAAATGTCCCAGCCCAGTCTTGCTTCTTTCACTTCCTCTGTGAAAAAGAACTCTCTTTGTAATAATGAACTCTTGTAATCAACAAGTTCAGGAAATGTGGAATCAGTACTTCTAGAAAATATTGAGTCTAATGACTCAAATACTTATGTTGTGAACAATGATGTGAAGCCCAGTGACCTTAATGCTTATGTAGTGAAAGATGATGTAACAAAGTCGGAAATAATATGGGCCATGGAAGTGTTGTCCAAGCGAATTTCTCTGAACTCTTGTACACAGATTAACAAAACATTTCAGTTAATGTTTCCTGACTGTGCAATTGCTTTAAAATTTACTTTAGGCAAAAGCAAAGCATCTTATGTGATAAACCATGGATTGGCACCACATTTCAAAGAGTGTTTAATGGACGATCTGAAAGAAATGCATGAGATGCAGGGTTGTGAATCTGGAGCTTCCAGAACAGGAAGCTGTAGGGGAAGGCCTTAGGTGAAATGGGAGGATTGTGTAAATGGTGACATGAAAAAAAAAAAGAAGCTGAAGAGCAACTTAGTGTAAAACGTAATAGAGTGGAGAAAGAAAATCTGCAACAGTGGCCCTACTTAGCTATGAGACTAATCATGCTGCTAAAAAAATATGATTATTCAAATTGTGCAAAGATGAAATATGACTTAACCAAAAGCTTTTCTTGAACCAGGTGTAAAAATGCTTCATGGGGGGGGGGATTTGAAGTTTACCTTGCCATTTATCAAAGAGAAACAGAGAAATATTCATTTTGCTTTGTAATTTTTTGAGGGGTGCTCAAAGTTCAAGCACCCCCAGTTTTGCTACCCCTTTTGGAGATCAAGGTGTTGATATAGGAAAATCATTTTTGGTTAGATTTATGTATTTTAATTAAATGTATTTTCACAAAAAAAATTTGATTTATTTTTAAGCTCCTTGTAAAAGTGGTATTTCCTTTGTAAATTTATGAGAACTGTTCTCAAAATGTTCTAGTAGGTAATCCATAAAATAATTTAAAAAATAGTGGTCCATGTTTTTTATCCCCTCTCACCTAGTGGGAAAACAAAGGTAATTCAATAACTGATTTTTCTATATTTAGCTATGTTCTGACTTCTTTGATTGCATTTGCACTGATCTGATTTTTTTCTTGAATTACAGATGCGGAAAGAAGGTGCTCCAAAGCAGACTGCTAAATTCTTGGGCCATGGGGTGTGTGACAGTATCTCCAAGTCTGTTCTCATGAAGTCTGCTACCAATGATCCTGTCCATATTGGAAATCAGTGCTACCTGCTGATACAAGGAATGAAATTAAATCCTGAAGACTACAGAGGAGTGAGTTGATAAATTTTTACTCCTGACAACTTTGTGGCTGATAGTTTCAAAGTTTATCCTGTGAACATAAAAATTGTTAGAACATGTTGACAATCTTTCTGTAAGAAGTTAAACTAAAGTAAAACTAAATATAAATTTGCAGTCTTAGTTCTTAAAAATTCATGGGATCTTTCTTTTCAGATGTTATTTTTGGCTAGTAACCTGATTTTGTAAAGTATGGCAAAATGATTTTTATACTCTGTTCTCAAACTATCTTATATGCTGAATGATTGAGAAATTTTTGGAAGTCAGTAAATACAAAAATAAGTAACTTACCCAAACATTTGTGAAAAGCCAACATAATTGATGTACATGTCAACACTTTAGTGTTTAATTTTATGTGCTTCATAAACTTTCAAGTCTTCTTAGGAAAATAATTATGAAATATTTTCAATAACATTAAAAAGTTGAAAGAAATTTACACATACTGCGCACCTTCCACTTCCTGTTAGCCCATCTCACAAATTCAAAAATGTTTAAAATATTTAAAAATATTACATAAATTGTATTGCTATATTAAAAAGTTATTTACAGATTTCTTGAAAACAACTGAAATTCCTAAAATATTATTTTCATAATTCTTGCTACACAGTATTATTATAGGAATCATGTAAATCTAGGTACATGTCTTTTAGTATTTCAGTTGAGATATATAAAGAATAATTGAACCACTAGAAAAGCCTCAGAATTCCTACTAATTAAGCTCGAGAACAGCAAGTTCAGGAAGCCCTGTACATAACAAAAGGCAAAAGGCCATTTTGCTTTGATTCATGTTGACAAGCACTCATAAGAATATATGCCAGTGAAATAGCAGGGAAGTTATTTTTCTTTATTGGGGGGGAGGGGTCATTGGATATGTCACATTATTAGTCTCATGGGAGCTTAGAGTACTAGAGCTGCTCTCTGTTGTCTTAAGGTGAAGTATGTATTAAATCTAAAATATGAGTGTTCTGTTTTCTTAATTTTTTTCTGTTGGTAAAAACTTTTCTTTCTCAGTCATCAACTCTCAAGGTTCAGGTAAAGTGGTTGAATTTTGTACATTACACAGTTTTTTTTTTTTTTGTTTTTTTCATATTTTTATAGCTACTGAAATCAGTACTGTATTCCATACATATTACTAAGCTGTTCTCTGAGATTCAGAGGTTAGCTCCACAAAGAAATACAGACTACCAGATGATTTTTAACTGATTATTTACTTGCTGTTGCCATATCAAACTTCTCCATTTGCAGTGATCTTGACACACAACTCGGGCTTCACTGACATCTGTCACACAATGTACACAAGACCTTTTGTACTTCATACTCATAATTTTTTTCTATGTAGACACTCCTAAATCTGATCCTCCCATGTCTTCCTTGGTCTTCCTCTGCCTTTCTTTTGTGCCACTTGGGCTGAAATTTTTTTCTTAGTAAACATCTCATCACTCATTCTTTCAACATGGCCAAACCACCTAAGAATATTAGTATCCACCTTACTGAAAACATTTTGTCTCACATTACACAACTGCAGGTCATCTTCATTCCTCACACGATCAGAGAGTGTCTTGCCACAAACTCCCCATAAGTAACGCAACACACAACTGACTTCTATGTCCCTTCTTCAATACCCAGGTTTCACTATCATACATCAGAGTAGGAGCAATTACACTTTCATACACAGCCATGCGGGACTCTCTCAAGAACCCATCATTCCTGTGAAAACCTCCTAAAGCAGCTATGACTTTCAATGAAGAATTCACTCACCTACTAATTTCATCATCTAATTTGTTCTCTCTGTCAAACATGCTTCCTAAATACACAAACTCATTCACCTGGTCAATCACTGTGCCATTTAGGCTTATCTTGCATTCAGTACTAACAGTTTCTTCCTCAAAAACCATAACTTTGGTTTTTCCCTTATGTATACTCAGTTTGAATTTCATACAAACTTCGTGCATTTTGGACAGCATACTCTGCAACTCAATATTGCTCTCTGCCAACAGGACTGTGTCATCAGCATACAGCAATCTGCACACACTGATATTACCAAGACATGCACCAGCATTGTCCATCTTGGCATCACACATGCATGCATCCATAAATATATTAAACAGCCATGATGACATTGCACAACCTTGCCTGACTCCTGCATCAATGGAAAACCATTTTGATATACAACACCATTCACTCATACACAAGCTCTACTGACTATTAAGTAGATTCTCAGTAACACCCTATTTATTCAGTACCTTCTACAGAAATTTTTTTACTCAGTTGTAAGCTTTCCTTAAATATATGAAGGCAGCAAAAACTTTCTTACCAACAGCCAGATACTTTTCTCTCATCATGCGTAATGAAAAAATGCATAGAACCACTCTGAACATCCCACACTTTCTCTGATGTAAGACCTTGTACCTTTTCAATTACGACCTTACCAAGCACTTTCCTGGGCACACTCAGTAGGCTAATTCCATGATAGTTCTTGTAGTCAGTCTGATCACCTTTTCCCTTTTACAAGGGAATAATGATGGCATCCTTCCAATCCCGAGGAACCATTCCTAACTCCCAGCACAACTGACAAATTTTAATTAACCAGTCAATTACAGATTCACCACCATATTTCAACATATCAGCAGTTATGCTATCTACTCCCAAAGCCTTGCCATAATGAAGAGATTTTAGAGCTGAACACACCTCTTCTCTTGAGGTCCCTCCTGTGCTTCCATTTCTTGCTGTGACATCATCTGCCTTAGAACTGCGTTTGCTTTCTCGATCTAATAACTCCCAGAAGTATTCACTCCATCTTTTACTTACCTCATTGGGCTTCCATATCATTTCTCGGATTCTATTCTTCACACAACTTGAAAGCTTATTTCCCGTACTTTTTCCTGCATCTCATGTACTTCTAGAAAGTTTTTCTATCTTTCCAAAAAGCCAATTCATGCCTTTCCACCGTTTCCTTCCTATTATTTGCCTTACTGGCAAACCAGCTTAGCTGCCTCACACTTCTTACAGTGACATTCATCCTCAGAAGCTCTACCTGGCAACACCCCCAAATATGCTTCCTTCTTTCTCTTTACTGCTTCTTCAATCTCACTGTTCCACCAAGCAGCACCTCTAAGGTTACCCACTATTGCAGTGCTACCGACCGCTTCAGTGGTAGTAACAGCACAGTTCTTAAAACATGTCCACTTTTTTCTACATCCCTCTCGCATGACTTCAGCACCTTCAGTCGTTCTCTGAGTAAGTTAGAGAAATGCTGATGATCTTCAGGAAGCCTTTCAACCTTTATTCTTTCCACCCTGGGCCTCTATCTATTCCTTTTTCTCCAACCTACATTCTGTTTCACTCATGACACTAACAGTAATGATCAGAGCCAACATTCGCACATCTCATCACACGAGTGTCAACAACTGAGTGTTTCAGATGCTGATCGTAAACAACAAAATCTATTACACTCTTTTGTCCCAGAGTACGATTTTTCCAAGTATATGTGTGGATATACTTGTGGTTGAAAAACATATTAGATACACACACAAACCACTCTTAATGCAGAGTTTAATTAAGCTTTCACCAATATCATTCACACAAGGATCTTTAAAATTACCCAGAATGTTATCAGAAATCGTATTCTGCATACCTACTCTAGCATTGAAATCCATTGCTATTATAACTTTCTCTTTAGCACCAAACTGGCTCAAAAGAGGAGCTTCTAGCTCATTCCAGAAATCTTTCTTCCTATCAGAAGGTTCCGAGTCGCAAGGAGCATACACTACAACAATTACTATTGTATATCATCATCATCATCATTGTCAACCATTATCAATCCACTGCTGGACGAAGGTCTCCCCAAGTTTCCTCCACAACGGTCTGTCTTGTGCCAGTCTCCTCCATGTCACCCCTGCATACTTTCGAATTTCATCCACCCATCTCCCATGTGGTCTTCTTCTGGGTCTTTTCCTGTCCCTTGGAATCCAATCTAAAATTTCGGCTGTCCATCGATGATCTGTCCTTCTGGCAGTATGTCCAGCCCATTGCCATTTCAGGGATTTAACTCTGATCATGATGTCTTCCACTCTTGTCATTTTTCGGATCCACGAGTTCCTCTTCTTATCTCTCCTGGTTACACCAAGTATGCACCTCTCCATGCTACTTTGAGTTGTCTGCAGCCTTTGTATGTCTCTTTTAGTTAAGGTCCACGTCTCTGCACCATACGTAAGCACTGGAAGGATGCATTGATCAAACACTTTTCTTTTAAGACATAATGGCATATTGCTCTTCAAAATTATGCTGTTTCTTCCAAAAGCTCTCCAGGCAAGTTTTGTACGCCGATTAATTTCTTCAGCAATGTGACCCTCACTTGATATCTGCTGTCCAAGATAAACGTACGTGTCGGTTATCTCCAGCTTTTCTCCATCAATCGATAAATCTTCATTTCTTGTAAAAGCATTGAACATCACTTTTGTCTTCTGAAAGTTCATTTTTAATCCCACTTCTTTACTCTTGTCAGCAAGTTCCTGGATCATACTCTGCAGCTCTGATGGGCTAGTTGCAAAAATGACTACGTCATCAGCAAAACGAAGGTGGGTTAGATAATCTCCATTAATCTTTATCCCCTTGTTTTCCCAGCTCAGTGACTGAAAAACACCCTCCAATGTGGCATTAAAGAGCTTCGGAGATATGGTGTCACCTTGTCTCACTCCCTTTCCAATTTTTATGTGTGTTGTATTTTCAAACAGCCTAATCTTTGTACTTGCATTTTCATAGATGTTATTAATAATATTAATGTATGCATCTTCAATACCGCAGGTTTTCAGAGCCATTGTAACTGCTGATGGTTTCACCGAATCAAAGGCTTTTTCATAATCGATAAAAGCCATGCACAATGGAAGTTCATATTCCCTCGCTCTTTCAATTAGTTCTCTCAGCACATGGATATGATCTATTGTGCTGTAGCCACTCCTGAATCCAGCTTGTTCTCTCGGTTGAGCCATGTCCAGTGTTACCTTCAAGCGGTGTGAAAGAACTTTAGTGAATATTTTATAAACTACTGATAGGAGGCTGATAGGTCTGTAGTTTCCGAGATCCTCAATGTCACCTTTCTTATGTAGCAGGATCATTGTAGCGGTGTTCCAATCCTCAGGAATCTTTCCTTCATTAAGGCATCGAGTGAAAATTTGGGCGAGTACTGTTTCGATTTCTCCACTTGCTTCTTGTATGATGTCTACAGTAATTCCATCTTCTCCTGGAGCTTTTCCCCGCTTCATGTTCTTGATTGCATGTGCAACTTCTGCTGGAAGGACTGGAGGAACTCTGGTACTGGTATCTTTCATGATGTCTGGAGTGCATGTATCATCCCTTTCATATAATTTGGAGTAGAAATCTTTCACTCTTGTCAAAATTTCTGCCTCTATTTCTTGTTACAGAACCATCTTCTTTTCTCAGTGCCATAATCTGTTTTCTTCCCTTACTGAGATGTCCCTTTGCTATCTTTAGGCGTTGGTTGTTTTCAATTGCTTTCCTCACTAGTTCACAGTTGAATTTCCTTACGTCTTCAGTGATACTTTTTCGTACTGTCTTGCATAGCTCTATATATTCCACTTTGGAAGTCACATCTTCTTTAGTTGTCCTCATCTCTCTTCTTTTTTGCATCAACATTTTGGTTTTTCCTGATAATTTGTTCATATGCAATTTGTTCTTAGACCCAGCTAATTTTGTTGCTGTTTCCATAAGAGCTTTGGTTACTTTTCTGTTAACTTCAGAAATATCCACTTCATCCGATGTTAGGCCTTCTAAAGCAGAGAACCTGTTCTTCAGTTCCAACTTGAAGGTATTATGGTGTTTTTTAAGGTTGGTTATGTCAATAGATTTTGTTTGTCTTATGAGCTTGCCACGTTCAAGTTTAGTGTTGAGGTGCATCTTACATCTCACCAATCTATGGTCACTACCTGTGTTGAACTTGTTTAGCACACTGCAGTCTTCTATGACGAATTTTTTGTTACACATAATAAAATCAATTTCACTTGTCGTCCCATTTGGATGTCTCCATGTCCATTTCCTGTGTGGCTTTTTCTTGAAGAAGGAGTTCAAGATGAAAAACCCTTCTGCCTCTGCAAACTCAACGAGAGTATTTCCACGCTGGTTTCTGTTGCCGTGACCGAATTTACCTACTGAAGTTTCATTCTGTTGCCGTTGCCCTATTTTTGCATTGAAATCTCCCATAATTATTTTCAAGTGCTGCTTACCTTTATTATTTAGATGACAAATTTCCTCATAAAATTCTTCAATTTCTTCTTCAGGATGACTTGTGGTGGGCGCATAAGTTTGAATAATCTGAGCCTGGTATCTTTTCGAGAGTTGGATAACAAGCCGTGCAGCTCTGTCAGAGGAACTTTCAACTTCTACAACTTTATCCTTCAGTTTCTTGTTTATT
The DNA here is from genome assembly GCA_039090855.1 of Macrothele yani. NCBI lineage: Eukaryota > Metazoa > Arthropoda > Arachnida > Araneae > Macrothelidae > Macrothele > Macrothele yani. The sequence goes on along the minus strand of CM077001.1, from coordinate 152,518,915 downwards.
ATAAATCCAACACCACTAGTTCTGCCAGTATCTGTCCCACGATAGTAGAAGAGATGTCCACTTTTCAGTTCGATGAGATCTTCTCCTCTTCTCCTTACCTCACTTAGCCCCACGATGTCCCACTTGATCCTTTGTAGTTCCTCTTCCAATTCAAGAAGCCTTGAATCAGAAGATAGGGAGCGTCCATTGTACGTTGCCAAGGTCAGCATCAGATGGCAGCCTAGTCCGGTTCTGGGGATTCTTAGCACCCTCTGCCTTCATGTCGCACTGGCCGCTGCCTTGGCCAGGTACATTCCAGCTGCCGGAGACTGAGGGCCAAGATTTAAGTTGTGGAGTCATTTTGGAGGGGTTTGGCCATAACTCACCACGCTGGCCAAGCGGGTTGGTGAGTGTGGGATAGAATTTCCTCTAATCCCGATGGCATAGTTATACCGCTATTGGCGGTCGTCAGAGCCCCTTTAGTAGGAACAGGATGCACCACGAGAAGGCGGGGTTGACATTTGTCAAGGAGAGGCTGTGATGTTACGCATTACCTGACCTTACATCCCATTGTATATATATTGTATATATATTTTGTTTTATTTGTTTTTTTAAGTAAGAATATGAAAGAGCATGTGTTAAATAATTGTTTGTGCTAAAAAGTTGTATAGGAGATTTCTGTCTAGTTCTGATAAAAACACCATGCTGATCAAATAGCACAGAACTTGCGTTCAACCCAGGGGAGTGTGTGGACAGCTGGTGCCTTGGCTATGTTATCCCTACAGAGTAAAGCATCAGCCATGTGAGTAAAATAAGTGGAATGATGTATTCACAAATTATGATGGGCTTCTGTTTACTGGGATTAGTGATGCATTCTTGCCGCAGGGTGGAACTTCCAGGAATTGCTTGTGCTTCATGCGTGGACTCTTCGTCTCCTGGCTGCATCAAAAAATGTATCAAAGTCATGCATCAAAAATAAAAAGTTAAAGCAAACAATAAGTGTCATACCAGCAGATGAATACGAAAATAATGTACCTTTTCAAAATATTCCACAAAATAAAACGATTTTGATAAACACCAAAACAATGGGGCAATTCAAAATTAAGAAAATAAACCAACTGGGGGCAAGGCGTAAAGGCAGGTCATTGAAGGTGTGCCCGCCCCAGCTAAGATTAATGGTCTGAACTTACTAAAATACCTACCTACTGACTTACTGACAGTACAGACGTATGATAATTCAGGTTTAAAAGTCCTTGAAAAGTGCTTGAATTTATTTTGCTTGGAAGAGTATGAACCTTGGCTTTGTGTTCGCAATCTATCCAGCATCATTCGTAAAAATTATGTAAGCAACTTTTTATATCATAGATCTGTGTTGACTATAACAAATTAAATAAATGCTTTGAAACCATACTTGACTAGCTCATTTCAACTCTCCTATCTGCAAGTCGTAGTCCTACATTCCAAACTGATGGCTCAATCAGAACTGAGCCTACCTGTATATTTTTTTCCTTAAGTGTGCTGAATTCAAGGCAAAATTCACCTCACACCAAAATTAAGTGCAAAATTTGTTGTATTGAAAAACACACACACACATATAGATAGAGCTTTTAATAATTTATTTAGGTTTACCTTTCTCCAGTTTGTCCACGTGTAAAACTGGCCAGAAATTAATGCAGTAGTTGACATTCTTTGTCTTAACAAGTTTCCGAAAGTCTTGTTGAGCTATTGAAACTGCACAATGTAATGCAGCTTCCAGAATCTCATCAATGGCATGAGATTACTTTTTGACTTTATAATTCCTACTGCAGAAAAAGTTGATTTGCACAATCATGTCAACCCAAACATTGAAAATAATTTGGTAATTCTGAGTTTCAAAGTTGACTAAGACTACTGTTCAGTCAGAATTAAATACCACGAGATTGATTCAATTACTTTTATAGAAAGGCCTGTGTATTCCATGATTTGCAGAACAACCATGTCTGTATCAGAACCTCACCTATACAAAGACAATGATGAACCCACTTTTTTGCTAAAATGAGAAATATTGAATTGAAATGGATCATGCAGAAGCATAAATGCTGATTTAATTTCTCAAAATCACAAAAGCACTTTTAAAACTTTCAGGGGAGATTTTTTATCCATGTAACATAAAGTTGAAGTCTTTCATTGTGAATGTTTACTGCATTTGTTGTAAGGAATTTTGAGAGAACCATAACACAAGACAAGTCTGCCATTTCTAACTGGATAAAGGTAAGTGACATTTTTGTGGTTAATTCACAGACATGTTAGACTTTGTCACTAATTAATTTTCCTTTCCCCTGAAGCTTCACATTCAGTTTATTCAGGTGTGTCGTAATCTCCCATTGGAAATGTAGATAACACTGCTGCAACAAACCCACAATTTCTGTGAACTTTTACTGCTGTTGGTTCTCTGCCAAAAATTTTTGTATTTCTGGGAGCAGTGAAACAAACCATTACAGTACATAGCAATAACTTGGTCGTCAAACATTGGCAAAGTCAACAAGATCCTTGTATTCACAATTTTCAGCTTTTTTCAATACTTCAACAAACTGCAATGATCACAGTACTTCTACTTCAAATATAATTAATAATTTTGACAGTAAGATCCATCATGTATTTCAAAGAATCTTTTCTAGACTTCTGACCATGAAGCTTTTCTTAGTGCAAAGTAAATTCAAACAATAGTACATCTCCAGCTGCTGCACTTACTTTCAGATGTTCCCTAAGCAGAATGATGAATCCATATTTGCTTCCTATCATGAAACAGGTGCACCATCAGTTGTCACTGAAGGTATTATTTTTAAGTTAATCTTCATTGTTTTCAAAGTTTTAGTGACATTTTCAAGGATATCAGATCCATATGTTCTATCTCCCAGTCCACAAATTGTGAGCATTTTTTTTTTTTTATTTTCATGAGTTGATACTGTTCAAACTCAGATCACTAACTGAAATGTATTAGAAATATCGGTTGATTCATGAAGTGCCAAAGAGTAACACGGATGTTTCTTCAACTGATCAGTCAGTAGTGTCCGAATTTTTTGTAACATATCCAGTATTCTGTGAAGAATGGTTTGGCAAGCTAATGTGAGGTTCTTCATGTTTCTGTGACTTCATCTTTTACTATTTCTTCATCAGCATAAAGGTTTCTTTTTATGGGTTGAACTCCAGGCAATTTCTTAGCTTGCTAATCTCACATGTTCATTCACAGACAAGACATACACTATATTGACAAAAGTCACTGGACACCTACAAGAGAAACACAACATAGCATTTATTGACATTCATTAGTACAGTGTCGGTCCACTTTTGGCCTTAATGCATGCACTGACCCTTCGAGACATGGTTTCCACAAGGTTTTGGAAGACAGCGATAGGTATGCGCTTCCATTCAGTACATAATGCTGCTGCTAACTGTTGCTTAGTAGTAGGCCTTGGTTCCAAACTTCTTATGCGGTGCTGTAATTCATCCCTATGCTCATATGGGATTAAGATCAGGGCTCTGTGCTGGCAGGTCCACACACAATACGGAAGTATCGTCAAACCAGGCCGTAACAGTCTTTGCTTTATGGCTTGGTGCATTATGCTGCTGGTACCAACAAGGATTGGTTCCATAGTATTGCCACACAGTTGGTAGGACATAATTGTCCAGAATATCAAGGTAGATGTGCTGGTTAACAGGTTTGTCCACAATAACCAATGGGCCGAGACCATACCAGGAAAAACACCCCCATACGAGTACACTGCCAACTCCAAACCTAATCACTAATCATAAGAACAGTACACTACATTTAATACAAATGTAAAAAAAAAAAAAAAAAAAAAAAAGAACTACACTATCTATTTTTAATTGTACTATAAAAAATTGCGTTTAATGTTTCGGATTGTATTTACTTCAAAAGAAGTGTAATGTAACGCATGCAATATATATATATATATGAAGAAACAGTATAATTTTCAAGAGCAATATGCCCATTATGTCTTAAAACAAAAGTGTTTGATCAATGCATCCTTCCAGTGCTTACGTATGGTGCAGAGACGTGGACCTTAACTAAAAGAGACATACAAAGGCTGCAGACAACTCAAAGTAGCATGGAGAGGTGCATGCTTGGCATAACCAGAAGAGATAAGAAGAGAAACTCATGGATCAGAAAAATGACAAAAGTGGAAGACATCATGATCAGAATAAAATCCCTGAAATGGCAATGGGCTGGACGTACTGCCAGAAGGACAGGCCATTGATGGAGAGTTGAAATTTTAGATTGAATTCCAAGGGACAGGAAAAATCCTAGAAGAAGACCACGTGGGAGATGGGTAAATGAAATTCGAAAGTATGCGGGAGTAACATGGAGGAGACTTGCACAAGGCAAGCCGTTGTGGAAGAGGCTTGGAGAGACATTCGTCCAGCAGTGGATTGATAATGGTTGACAATGATGATGATGATATATATATATCATCATCATCATCATCATTGTCAACCATTATCAATCCACTGCTGGACGAAGGTCTCCCCAAGTTTCCTCCATAACGGTCTGTCTTGTGCCAGTCTCCTCCATGTCACTCCCGCATATTTACGAATTTCATCCACCCATCTCCCGTGTGGTCTTTTTCTGGGTCTTTTCCTGTCCCTTGGAATCAATCTAAAATTTCGCTGTCCATCTATGGTCTGTCCTTCTGGCAGTATGTCCAGCCCATTGCCATTTCAGGAATTTAACTCTGATCATGATGTCTTCCACTTTCGTCATTTTTCGGATCCACGAAGTTCCTCTTTCTTATCTCTCCTGGTTATACCAAGCATGCACCTCTCCATGCTGCTTTGAGTTGTCTGCAGCCTTTGTATGTCTCTTTAGTTAAGGTCCACGTCTCTGCACCATACCGTAGCACTGGAAGGATGCATTGATCAAACACTTTTCTTTTAAGACATAATGGCATATTGCTCTTTGAAAATTATGCTGTTTCTTCCAAAAGCTCTCCAGGCAAGTTTTGTACGCCGATTAATTTCTTCATCAATGTGACCCTCACTTGATATCTGCTGTCCAAGATAAACATACGTATCTGTTATCTCCAGTTTTTCTCCATCAATCGATAAATCTTCATTTCTTGTAAAAGCATTGAACATCACTTTTGTCTTCTGAAAGTTCATTTTTAATCCCACTTCTTTACTCTTGTCAGCAAGTTCCTGGATCATACTCTGCAGCTCTGATGGGGTAGTTGCAAAAATGACTACGTCATCAGCAAAACGAAGGTGGGTTAGATAATCTCCATTAATCTTTATCCCTTTGTTTTCCCAGTTCAGTGATTGAAAAACATTTTCCAATGTGGCATTAAAGAGCTTCGGAGATATGGTGTCACCTTGTCTCACTCCCTTTCCAATTTTTATGTGTGTTGTATTTTCAAACAGCCGAATCTTTGCACTTGCATTTTCATAGATGTTATTAATAATATTAATGTATGCATCTTCAATACCGCAGGATTTCAGAGCCGTGGTAACTGCTGATGGTTTCACCGAATCAAAGGCTTTTTCATAATCGATAAAAGCCATGCACAATGGAAGTTCATATTCCCTCGCTCTTTCAATTAGTTCTCTCAGCACATGGATATGATCTATTGTGCTGTAGCCACTCCTGAATCCAGCTTGTTCTCTCGGTTGAGCCATGTCCAGTGTTACCTTCAAGCTGTGTGAAAGAACTTTAGTGAAGATTTTATAAACCACTGATAGGAGGCTGATAGGTCTGTAGTTCCTGAGATCCTCAATGTCACCTTTTTTATGTAGCAGGATCATTGTAGCATTGTTCCAATCCTCAGAATCTTCCCTTCATTAAGGCATCGAGTGAAAATTTGGGCGAGTACTGTTTCAATTTCTCCACTTGCTTCTTGTATGATGTCTATAGTAATTCCATCTTCTCCTGGAGCTTTCCCCGCTTCATGTTCTTGATTGCATGTGCAACTTCTGCTGGGAGGACTGGAAGAACTCTGGTACCTTTCATGATGTCTGGAGTACATGTATCATCCCTTTCATATAATTTGGAGTAGAAATCTTTCACTCTTGTCAAAATTTCGCCTCTATTTCTTGTTATAGAACCATCTTCTTTCTCAGAGCCATAATCTGTTTTCTTCCCTTACTGAGATGTCCCTTTTGCTATCTTTAGGCTTTGGTTGTTTTCAATTGCTTTCCTCACTAGTTCACAGTTGAATTTTCTTACGTCTTCAGTGATACTTTTCGTACTGTCTTGCATAGCTCTATATATTCCACTTTGGAAGTCACATCTTCTTTAGTTGTCCTCATCTCTTCTTTTTGCATCAACATTTTGGTTTTTCCTGATAATTTGTTTACATGCAACTTGTTCTTAGACCCAGCTAATTTTGTTGCTGTTTCCATAAGAGCTTTGGTTACTTTTCTGTTAACTTCCGAAATATCCACTTCTTCCGATGTTAGGCCTTCTAAAGCAGAGAATCTGTTCTTCAGTTCCAACTTGAAAGTATTATGGTGTTTTTTAAGGTTGGTTATGTCAATACATTTTGTTTGTCTTATGAGCTTGCCACGTTCCAGTTTAGTGTTGAGGTGCATCTTACATCTCACCAATCTATGGTCACTACCTGTGTTGAACTTGTTTAGCACACTGCAGTCTTCGATGACGAATTTTTTGTTACACATAATAAAATCAATTTCACTTGTCGTCCCAATTGGATGTCTCCATGTCCATTTCCTGTGTGGCTTTTTCTTGAAAAAGGAATTCAAGATGAAAAAATCCTTCTGCCTCTGCAAACTCAACGAGAGTATTTCCACGCTGGTTTCTGTTGCCGTGACCGAATTTACCTACTGAAGTTTCATTCTGTTGCCGGTGCCCTATTTTTGCATTGAAATCTCCCATAATTATCTTCAAGTGCTGCTTACCTTTATTATTTAGATGACAAATTTCCTCATAAAATTCTTCAATTTCTTCTTCAGGATGACTTGTGGTGGGTGCATACGTTTGAATAATCTGAGCCTGGTATCTTCTCGATAGTTGGATAACGAGTCGTGCAGCTCTGTCAGAGGAACTTTCAACTTCTACCACTTTATCCTTCAGTTTCTTGTTTATTATAAATCCAACACCACTAGTTCTGCCAGTATCTGTCCCACGATAATAGAAGAGATGTCCACTTTTCAGTTCAATGAGATCTTCTCCTTTTCTCCTTACCTCACTTAGCCCCACGATGTCCCACTTGATCCTTTGTAGTTCCTCTTCCAATTCAAGAAGCCTTGAATCAGAGGATAGGGAGCGTCCGTTGTAGGTAGCCAAGGTCAGCATCAAATGGCAGCCTAGTCCGGTCCTCCGGGGATTCTTAGCACCCTCTGTCTTCATGTCGCACTGGCCGCTGCCTTGGCCAGGTACATTCCAGCTGCCGGAGACTGAGGGCCAAGATTTAAGTTGTAGAGTCATTTTGGAGGTGTTTGGCCATAACTCACCACGCTGGCCAAGCGGGTTGGTGAGTGTGGGATAGCATTTCCTCTGATCCCGATGGTATAGTTATACCGCTATTTGCGGTCGTCAGAGCCCCTTTAGTGGGAACAGGATGCACCACGAGAAGGCGGGGTTGACATTTGTCAAGGAGAGGCTGTGATGTTACGCATCACCTGACCTTACATCCCATATATATATATATATATATATATAATTGAATTCAATTATATATATATATATATATATATATAATTGAATTGAATTGAAGAAAATTTATTGGTTCTTAAAAAAAGTTCAGCAAACAAAGATTAATTCAAGCAAAAATAGCTATAAAAGAGTTGGATTCGAAATGATGCCTGACAGGCCAAGAGAGGAAATGATAAAAGTCATTCAGTAAATTGCATAATCATGAAAAGCAAGAAATGATGCATGCATCTGATGTACATGACACCCTGCTTTGTGGGTGTAATGTACATCGTGCTTTCTGCACTGCATCAAACTCTTGCGTCCATTTATTAAAACACAGACAAGAGAAACTTGATATGAAACTAGATGTTATTGATTATATTGACATATTATTTACACTTTTTTGCAATTACTTTCAATTCTTTGAGTTTCTTTAAAATTTTATTACTAAGACACAAATTTGCTGCATGTGACGAATTTAGACTGGTTTGGCTACTGTGGGTGTAGAGCATCTATTATAACAGTGACAACCTGACTTAGATGCTGTGAAGTTGTTTCTAGGCTCCATACAAGTCCCAAATAGAATGCTGCAGTACATTTCGCCTTTTTCTTCCAACTGGATGCTCTCAGGAATGGCATCTCAGGATATCCCAGATGTGCTCAATAGGTGGAAAACTGTGGACGTGGCTAAAACAAGTAAGATGTTGGTGTTATTTGTTTATTCAAATTTACTGAAAGAAAGTGCATTGTTGGGCAGCACAGTGTGTGTACACACAAAACGTTGGTTCAGACTTTGGTATTGTTGATATCATATAGACACTGTAGGGTGATGTGAGCCACATAGGAGTGTGCATTATCTTGTTGGAAAGCGGTGTTAAAAATGCCACAGAAGGGTGGGCAATGGGTTTCCAGAATGTTATTCATATATTGTTGTGCTATCAGCATTCCTCTGATGAACACCAAAGGGGATCACGTGTCATAATGAATTATAACACCTCACACCATACCTTTTGGAGGTTTGGGTAGTACAATGTACCTGAGTATTATATATATATATCATCATCATCATCATCATCGTCAACCATTATCAATCCACTGCTGGACGAAGGTCTCTCCAAGTTTAATCCACAACGGTCTGTCTTGTGCCAGTCTCCTCCATGTCACTCCTGCATACTTTCGAATTTCATCCACCCATCTCCCATGTGGCCTTCTTCTGGGTCTTTTCCTGTCCCTTGGAATCCAATCTAAAATTTTGGCTGTCCATCGATGGTCTGTCCTTCTGGCAGTATGTCCAGCCCATTGCCATTTCAGGGATTTAACTCTGATCATGATGTCTTCCACTCTTGTCATTTTTCGGATCCACGAGTTCCTCTTCTTATCTCTCTTGGTTACACCAAGCATGCACCTCTCCATGCTACTTTGAGTTGTCTGCAGCCTTTGTATGTCTCATTTAGTTAAGGTCCACGTCTCTGCACCATACGTAAGCACTGGAAGGATGCATTGATCAAACACATTTCTTTTAAGACATAATGGCATATTGCTCTTGAAAATTATGCTGTTTCTTCCAAAAGCTCTCCAGGCAAGTTTTGTACTGCGATTAATTTCTTCATCAGTGTGACCCTCACTTGATATCTGCTGTCCAAGATAAACATATGTGTCTGTTATCTCCAGCTTTTCTCCATCAATCGATAAATCTTCATTTCTTGAAAAAGCATTGAACATCACTTTTGTCTTCTGAAAGTTCATCTTTAATCCCACTTCTTTACTCTTGTCAGCAAGTTCCTGGATCATACTCTGCAGCTGTGATGGGGTAGTTGGCAAAATGACTAAGTCATCAGCAAAACGAAGGTGAGTTACATAATCTCCATTAATCTTTATCCCCTTGTTTTCCCAACTCAGCGACTGAAAGACACCCTCCAATGTAGCATTAAAGAGCTTCAGAGATATGGTGTCACCTTGTCTCACTCCCTTTCCAACTTTTATGTGTGCTGTATTCTCAAACAGCCGAATCTTTGCACTTGCATTTTCATAGATGTTATTAATAATATTAATGTATGCATCTTCTATACCGCAGGATTTCAGAGCCATTGTAACTGCTGATGGTTTCACCGAATCAAAGGCTTTTTTATAATCGATAAAAGCCATGCACAGTGGAAGTTCATATTCCCTCGCTCTTTCAATTAGTTCTCTCAGTACGTGGATATGATCTATTGTGCTGTAGCCACTCCTGAATCCAGCTTGATCTCTCGGTTTAGCCATGTCCAGTGTTACCTTCAAGCGGTGTGAAAGAACTTTAGTGAAGATTTTATAAACCACTGATAGGAGGCTGATAGGTCTGTAGTTCCTGAGATCCTCAATGTCACCTTTTTTATGTAGCAGGATCATTGTAGCATTGTTCCAATCCTCAGGAATCTTCCCTTCATTAAGGCATCGAGTGAAAATTTGGGCGAGTACTGTTTCGATTTCTCCACTTGCTTCTTAGAAGTATGATGTCTATAGTAATTCCATCTTCTCCTGGAGCTTTTCCCCACTTCATGTTCTTGATTGCATATAATTTGGAGTAGAAATCTTTCACTCTTGTCAAAATTTTGCCTCTATTTCTTGTTACAGAACCATCTTCTTTTCTCAGTGCCATAATCAGCTTTCTTCCCTTACTGAGATGTCGCTTTGCTATCTTTAGGCTTTGGTTGTTTTCAATTGCTTTCCCCACTAGTTCACAGTTGAATTTCCTTACGTCTTCAGTGATACTTTTTCATACTGTCTTCCATAGCTCTATATATTCCACTTTGGAAGTCACATCTTCTTTAGTTGTCCTCATCTCTCTTCTTTTGCATCAACATTTTGGATTTTCCTGATAATTTGTTCACATGCAACTTGTTCTTAGACCCAGCTAATTTTGTTGCTCTTTCCATAAGAGCTTTGGTTACTTTTCTGTTAACTTCAGAAATATCCACTTCTTCCGATGTTAAGCCTTCTAAAGCAGAGAATCTGTTCTTCAGTTACAACTTGAAGGGATTATGGTGTTTTGTAAGGCTGGTTATGTCAATACATTTTGTTTGTCTTATGAGCATGCCACATTTGAGTTTAGTGTTGAGGTGCATCTTACATCTCACCAATCTATGGTCACTACCTGTGTTTAACTTGTTTAGCACACTGCAGTCTTCTATGACGAATTTTTTGTTACACATAATAAAATCAATTTCACTTGTCGTCCCATTTGGATGTCTCCATGTCCATTTCCTGTGTGCCTTTTTCTTGAAAAAGGAGTTCAAGATGAAAAACCCTTCTGCCTCTGCAAACTCTACGAGAGTATTTCCACGCAGGTTTCTGTTGCCATGACCGAATTTACCTACTGAAGTTTCATTCTGTTGCCGTTGCCCTATTTTTGCATTGAAATCTCCCATAATTATCTTCAAGTGCTGCTTACCTTTATTATTTAGATGACGAATTTCCTCATAAAATTCTTCAATTTCTTTTTCAGGATGACTTGTGGTGGGTGCATAAGTTTGAATAATCTGAGCCTGGTATCTTCTCGAGAGTTGGATAACAAGTCGTGCAGCTCTGTCAAAGGAACTTTCAACTTCTACAACTTTATTCTTCAGTTTCTTGTTTATTATAAATCCAACACCACTAGTTCTGCCAGTATCTGTCCCACAATAGTAGAAGAGATGTCCACTTTTCAGTTCAACGAGATCTTCTCTTTTTCTTCTTACCTCACTTAGCCCGACGATGTCCCACTTGATACTTTGTAGTTCCTCTTCCAATTCACGAAGCCTTGAATCAGAAGATAGGGAGCATCCATTATACGTAGCCAAGGTCAGGATCAGATGGCAGCCTAGTCCGATCCTCCGGGGATTCTTAGCACCCTCAGCCTTCATGTCGCACTGGCCGCCGCCTTGGCCAGGTACATTCCAGCTGCCGGAGACTTAGAGCCAAGATTTAAGTTGTGGAGTCATTTTGGAGGGGTTTGGCCATAACTCACCACGCTGGCCAAGCGGGTTGGTGAGTGTGGGATAGCATTTCCTCTAATCCCGATGGTATAGTTATTCCGCTATTGGCGGTCGTCAGAGCCCCTTTAGTGGGAACAGGATGCACCACGAGAAGGCGGGGTTGACATTTGCCAAGGAGAGGCTGTGATGTTCTGCATCACCTGACCTTACATTCCTATATATATATATATATAAGTTGAAAGTTGAAAGTTCCTCTGACAGAGCTGCACGGCTTGTTATCCAACTCTCGAAAAGATACCAGTCTCAGATTATTCAAACTTATGCACCCACCACAAGTCATCCTGAAGAAGAAATTGAAGAATTTTATGAGGAAATTTGTCATCTAAATAATAAAGGTAAGCAGCACTTGAAAATAATTATGGGAGATTTCAATGCAAAAATAGGGCAACGGCAACAGAATGAAACTTCAGTAGGTAAATTCGGTCACGGCAACAGAAACCAGCGTGGAAATACGCTCGTTGAGTTTGCAGAGGCAGAAGGGTTTTTCATCTTGAACTCCTTCTTCAAGAAAAAGCCACACAGGAAATGGACATGGAGACATCCAAATGGGACGACAAGTGAAATTGATTTTATTATGTGTAACAAAAAATTCGTCATAGAAGACTGCAGTGTGCTAAACAAGTTCAACACAGGTAGTGACCATAGATTGGTGAGATGTAAGATGCACCTCAACACTAAACTTGAACGTGGCAAGCTCATAAGACAAACAAAACCTATTGACATAACCAACCTTAAAAAACACCATAATACCTTCAAGTTGGAACTGAAGAACAGGTTCTCTGCTTTAGAAGGCCTAACATCGGCAGAAGTGGACATCTCTGAAGTTAACAGAAAAGTAACCAAAGCTCTTATGGAAACAGCAACAAAATTAGCTGGGTCTAAGAACAAGTTGCATGTAAATAAATTATCAGGAAAAACGAAAATGTTGATGCAAAAAAGAAGAGAGATGAGGACAACTAAAGAAGATGTGACTTCCAAAGTGGAATATATAGAGCTATGCAAGACAGTACGAAAAAGTATCACTGAAGACGTAAGAAAATTCAACTGTGAACTAGTGAGGAAAGCAATTGAAAACAACCAAAGCCTAAAGATAGCAAAGGGACATCTCAGTAAGGGAAGAAAACAGATTATGGCACTGAGAAAAGAAGATGGTTCTGTAACAAGAAATAGAGGCGAAATTTTGACAAGAGTGAAAGATTTCTACTCCAAATTATATGAAAGGGATGATACATGCACTCCAGACATCATGAAAGATACCAGTACCAGAGTTCCTCCAGTCCTTCCAGCAGAAGTTGCACATGCAATCAAGAACATGAAGCGGGGAAAAGCTCCTGGAGAAGATGGAATTACTGTAGACATCATACAAGAAGCAAGTGGAGAAATCGAAACACTACTCGCCCAAATTTTCACTCGATGCCTTAATGAAGGAAAGATTCCTGAGGATTGGAACACCGCTACAATGATCCTGCTACATAAGAAAGGTGACATTGAGGATCTCGGAAACTACAGACCTATCAGCCTCCTATCAGTAGTTTATAAAATCTTCACTAAAGTTCTTTCACACCGCTTGAAGGTAACACTGGACATGGCTCAACCGAGAGAACAAGCTGGATTCAGGAGTGGCTACAGCAAAATAGATAATATACACGTACTGAGAGAACTAATTGAAAGAGCGAGGGAATATGAACTTCCATTGTGCATGGCTTTTATCGATTATGAAAAAGCCTTTGATTCGGTGAAACCATCAGCAGTTACAATGGCTCTGAAAACCTGCGGTATTGAAGATGCATACATTAATATTATTAATAACATCTATGAAAACGCAAGTGCAAAGATTAGGCTGTTTGAAAATACAACACACATAAAAATTGGAAAGGGAGTGAGACAAGGTGACACCATATCTCCGAAGCTCTTTAATGCCACATTGGAGGGTGTTTTTCAGTCACTGAGCTGGGAAAACAAGGGGATAAAGATTAATGGAGATTATCTAACCCAGCTTCGTTTTGCTGATGACGTAGTCATTTTTGCAACTAGCCCATCAGAGCTGCAGAGTATGATCCAGGAACTTGCTGACAAGAGTAAAGAAGTGGGATTAAAAATGAACTTTCAGAAGACAAAAGTGATGTTCAATGCTTTTACAAGAAATGAAGATTTATCGATTGATGGAGAAAAGCTGGAGATAACAGACACGTACGTTTATCTTGGACAGCAGATATCAAGTGAGGGTCACATTGATGAAGAAATTAATCGGCGTACAAAACTTGCCTGGAGAGCTTTTGGAAGAAACAGCATAATTTTCAAGAGCAATATGCCATTATGTCTTAAAAGAAAAGTGTTTGATCAATGCATCCTTCCAGTGCTTACGTATGGTGCAGAGACGTGGACCTTAACTAAAAGAGACATACAAAGGCTGCAGACAACTCAAAGAGGCATGGAGAGGTGCATACTTGGTGTAACCAGGAGAGATAAGAAGAGGAACTCTTGGATCCGAAAAACAACAAGAGTGGAAGACATCATGATCAGAGTTAAATCCCTGAAATGGCAATGGGCTGGACATACTGCCAGAAGGACAGATCATCGATGGACAGCCGAAATTTTAGATTGGATTCCAAGGGACAGGAAAAGACCCAGAAGAAGACCACATGGAAGATGGGTGGATGAAATTCGAAAGTATGCAGGGGTGACATGGAGGAGACTGGCACAAGACAGACCGTTGTGGAGGAAACTTGGGGAGACCTTCGTCCAGCAGTGGATTGATAATGGTTGACAATGATGATGATGATGATGATGATATATATATATATATATCTATATTCTATAAAGAAGATACCTAAGCAAAAAAATACATATATAATTTTGACTCACGCCTAGTACAACATAGAAAAGGTTATGTATCTACCTGTGTGAGTAAAAGGAGAAAAGATAAAAAAATAAAATAAAACAACTGAATGTAGAAGGTGTCGAGAATACTGAGCCTTGGCTTTATCAAGGACCAGCAAAAACTCTGCATTTTCTCACTTCCACAAAGACCTAGTTGGAAATGGGTTTCTGCAAGGCCATAGATGCAAGTAACATTCCCACCTAAAATAGTTTAAAAAATATATATATAAGTCATGTCCTCCGTAGAGTAGCATGACCTAGCACTAGTTAACAATTTCGCTTGCATCCATTAACCTTCATGGCCCGACCCATGCTCTTCATCTGTTACTATTAAACAGAGAGAAGAAGATTAAAGAGAACTCAAGCTGTGAGAGTGACATAATAAATAGAAATGATTTTCAGCTATAACGAAATTCCAAGTTCGTTTGAGAGAGAATTTAAACCTGAAAAACAATGCAAAAGAAATCCAAATTTTACATTGCAATTAAAAAAGGAAATGTTAATTTATAACGAACAGATTTTTGAAAGAAAACGTGAGTCTAAAACCCCCTACTCTACAACTTATGACAGCACGAAAACGAGAATAAGTTAAAGATAATAATTAACTAAAGAAAACTTTGTGAAAGTTATATACCTTAAACAGTTAGTTGCAATATGTACAAAGTATTTCAGCAGTGCTTTAAGTGCATAATTAATTAGTTATTAAGAACTTAACTACTTTGAAAAAACAGCGCATAGACAGCGCATAGAAAAGGAACAAGCTTAGCCTTCTTCTGTTCCTAGGTACCCCAAAAGACGCTCAAAGTTACAAAGAAAAGTAAGAGTTAAAACCCGCATAAATGTTAACAGACAAACCAATGCTTAAAAGCTGAAAAAGCTAAAAAACGACAGAGAAAAGGTACATAAAGTACAAACATTGAACTTATAAAACCTAGAACCCACCTGCTCAGATAACTACCTTTACACTTTTAGATATATTGATGATCTGCTGTGTATCAATAATTCAGAAGTTATAGAGAGTGATTTTGATAATATCTATCCTAGCTCTCTTAACTTATGTAAAACCAACCACAGTAATCAGGAACTTGAGTTCCTAGACTTAAGCATTAAGCTCAACAGAGGTAACCCATCTATTAGCCTCTTTGATAAAAGAGTTAATTTTCCTTTCAAAGTAATTAAATATCTACACTGGAATAATAACATTTCAACCAAAGTAATTGAGAATGTACTAATTTCTCAGGTCCTAAGAATTTCAAGAATTTGCAGCAACAATTTGGATTTCAATTACCACATTAATATACTATTAGAAAGTTTTCTAGAGAACGAAATTCCTTCTTCTTTCATCAAAAGAACTTTAAGAAAAATTATTCTGAATAATAGAGTAAGGTTGGCAGATCTGCTTTAATTTTCTACACAGTTAATAATATGATTCTGACCAATCAAAGCCGTAAGGAAGTTGGCTAGAGGATGCCTATTAACTACCTAAAGGAACCTTAGTGCTATGGATATGACGGTCCTATTAAAACAAAAATTAAATAATATAAACAAAATCACAAAAAAAGCTTAAAAATCTGTTTATAAAAGAAAATAAAAACAAATAAAAAAGAAAACTAGTTATTCATCACTAGGATAGCTATACTAAAAATAGTAAAACCAACATTAAAATTAATAAGATTCTGATTAATCTATAGAAGCTCACTAAGGTGATTTAATACATGCAAAGATTATTAAATAAACTGCTCGTGTATTTTATAATATTTCTCATGTATTCTGGAGAGTTAATTCTGCTCATTCTGATCATACAGATCCACAGTCTTAAGTTTATATATTTTTTTCTCTGGTTAAAATCTCCGCGCGTTGGTTTCTTGCTGTATGAGGAGGCCATCAGCCCCACCCTCACTGCCCCCCAGCGTCTAGGGAGTGGCGGAAGGGGTCAGCCATGTTCTCCTCTTGTGAGGAGAAAAGTTTTTGTCACACAAGAGGTAAGCTCTCTTCCTTGTTTTTGGGTTCTAGGTTTTATAAGTTCAATGTTTGTACTTTATGTACCTTTTCTCTGTCGTTTTTTAGCTTTTCAGCTTTTAAGCATTGGTTTGTCTGTTAACATTTATGCGGGTTTTAACTCTTACTTTTCTTTGTAACTTTGAGCGTCTTTTGGGGTACCTAGGAACAGAAGAAGGCTAAGCTTGTTCCTTTTCTATGCGCTGTCTATGCGCTGTTTTTTCAAAGTAGTTAAGTTCTTAATAACTAATTAATTATGCACTTAAAGCACTGCTGAAATACTTTGTACATATTGCAACTAACTGTTTAAGGTATATAACTTTCACAAAGTTTTCTTTAGTTAATTATTATCTTTAACTTATTCTCGTTTTCGTGCTGTCATAAGTTGTAGAGTAGGGGGTTTTAGACTCAAGTTTTCTTTCAAAAATCTGTTCGTTATAAATTAACATTTCCTTTTTTAATTGCAATGTAAAATTTGGATTTCTTTTGCATTGTTTTTCAGGTTTAAATTCTCTCTCAAACGAACTTGGAATTTCGTTATAGCTGAAAATCATTTCTATTTATTATGTCACTCTCACAGCTTGAGTTCTCTTTAATCTTCTTCTCTCTGTTTAATAGTAACAGATGAAGAGCATGGGTCGGGCCATGAAGGTTAATGGATGCAAGTGAAATTGTTAACTAGTGCTAGGTCATGCTACTCTACGGAGGACATGACTTATATATATATTTTTTAAACTATTTTAGGTGGGAATGTTACTTGCATCTATGGCCTTGCAGAAACCCATTTCCAACTAGGTCTTTGTGGAAGTGAGAAAATGCAGAGTTTTTGCTGGTCCTTGATAAAGCCAAGGCTCAGTATTCTCGACACCTTCTACATTCAGTTGTTTTATTTTATTTTTTTATCTTTTCTCCTTTTACTCACACAGGTAGATACATAACCTTTTCTATGTTGTACTAGGTGTGAGTCAAAATTATATATGTATTTTTTTGCTTAGGTATCTTCTTTATAGAATGTGAATTCTGAATTTTCAAAACTGCTGCGTTGCGCGTTTTGATTTTCAGGTTATTTTGCACCCTTCGTTTTAAATTCTAAAATTTTTTCCTTAGTCTTCAGTTTTGCTCTTAAGTATATCATCATCATCATCATTGTCAACCATTATCAATCCACTGCTGGACGAAGGTCTCCCCAAGTTTCCTCCACAACGGTCTGTCTTGTGCCAGTCTCCTCCATGTCACTCCCGCATATTTACGAATTTCATCCACCCATCTCCCATGTGGTCTTTTTCTGGGTCTTTTCCTGTCCCTTGGAATCCAATCTAAAATTTCGGCTGTCCATCTATGGTCTGTCCTTCTGGCAGTATGTCCAGCCCATTGCCATTTCAGGGATTTAACTCTGATCATGATGTCTTCCACTCTTGTCATTTTTCGGATCCACGAGTTCCTCTTCTTATCTCTCCTGGTTATACCAAGCATGCACCTCTCCATGCTTCTTTGAGTTGTCTGCAGCCTTTGTATGTCTCTTTTAGTTAAGGTCCACGTCTCTGCACCATACGTAAGCACTGGAAGGATGCATTGATCAAACACTTTTCTTTTAAGACATAATGGCATATTGCTCTTGAAAATTATGCTGTTTCTTCCAAAAGCTCTCCAGGCAAGTTTTGCATGCCGATTAATTTCTTCATCAATGTGACCCTCACTTGATATCTGCTGTCCAAGATAAACATACGTATCTGTTATCTCCAGTTTTTCTCCATCAATCGATAAATCTTCATTTCTTGTAAAAGCATTGAACATCACTTTGTCTTCTGAAAGTTCATTTTTAATCCCACTTCTTTACTCTTGTCAGCAAGTTCCTGGATCATACTCTGCAGCTCTGATGGGGTAGTTGCAAAAATGACTACGTCATCAGCAAAACGAAGGTGGGTTAGATAATCTCCATTAATCTTTATCCCTTTGTTTTCCCAGTTCAGTGATTGAAAGACATTTTTCCAATGTGGCATTAAGGAGCTTCTCGGAGATATGGTGTCACCTTGTCTCACTCCCTTTCCAATTTTTATGTGTGTTGTATTTTCAAACAGCCGAATCTTTGCGCTTGCATTTTCATAGATGTTATTAATAATATTAATGTATGCATCTTCAATACCGCAGATTTCAGAGCCGTGGTAACTGCTGATGGTTTCACCGAATCAAAGGCTTTTTCATAATCGATAAAAGCCATGCACAATGGAAGTTCATATTCCCTCGCTCTTTCAATTAGTTCTCTCAGTACGTGGATATGATCTATTGTGCTGTAGCCACTCCTGAATCCAGCTTGTTCTCTCGGTTGAGCCATGTCCAGTGTTACCTTCAAGCGGTGTGAAAGAACTTTAGTGAAGATTTTATAAACTACTGATAGGAGGCTGATAGGTCTGTAGTTCCTGAGATCCTCAATGTCACCTTTTTTATGTAGCAGGATCATTGTAGCATTGTTCCAATCCTCAGGAATCTTCCCTTCATTAAGGCATCGAGTGAAAATTTGGGCGAAGTACTGTTTCAATTTCTCCACTTGCTTCTTGTATGATGTCTATAGTAATTCCATCTTCTCCTGGAGCTTTCCCCCGCTTCATGTTCTTGATTGCATGAGCAACTTCTGCTGGGAGACTGGAAGAACTCTGGTACCTTTCATGATGTCTGGAGTACATGTATCATCCCTTTCATATAATTTGGAGTAGAAATCTTTCACTCTTGTCAAAATTTCGCCTCTATTTCTTGTTATAGAACCATCTTCTTTTCTCAGAGCCATAATCTGTTTTCTTCCCTTACTGAGATGTCCCTTTGCTATCTTTAGGCTTTGGTTGTTTTCAATTGCTTTCCTCACTAGCTCACAGTTGAATTTCCTTACGTCTTCAGTGATACTTTTTCGTGCTGTCTTGCATAGCTCTATATATTCCACTTTGGAAGTCACATCTTCTTTAGTTGTCCTCATCTCTCTTCTTTTTTGCATCAACATTTTGGTTTTTCCTGATAATTTGTTTACATGCAACTTGTTCTTAGACCCAGCTAATTTTGTTGCTGTTTCCATAAGAGCTTTGGTTACTTTTCTGTTAACTTCCGAAATATCCACTTCTTCCGATGTTAGGCCTTCTAAAGCAGAGAATCTGTTCTTCAGTTCCAACTTGAAAGTATTATGGTGTTTTTTAAGGTTGGTTATGTCAATACATTTTGTTTGTCTTATGAGCTTGCCACGTTCCAGTTTAGTGTTGAGGTGCATCTTACATCTCACCAATCTATGGTCACTACCTGTGTTGAACTTGTTTAGCACACTGCAGTCTTCGATGACGAATTTTTTGTTACACATAATAAAATCAATTTCACTTGTCGTCCCAATTGGATGTCTCCATGTCCATTTCCTGTGTGGCTTTTTTCTTGAAAAAGGAATTCAAGATGAAAAATCCTTCTGCCTCTGCAAACTCAACGAGAGTATTTCCACGCTGGTTTCTGTTGCCGTGACCGAATTTACCTACTGAAGTTTCATTCTGTTGCCGATCCTTTGTAGTTCCTCTTCCAATTCACGAAGTCTGGAATCAGAAGATAGGGAGCGTCCATTATACATAGCCAAGGTCAGCATCAGATGGCAGCCTAGTCCGATCCTCCAGGGATTCTTAGCACTTTCTGCCTTCATGTCGCTCTGGCCGCTACCTTGGGCAGGTACATTCCAGCTGCCGGAGACTGAGGGCCAAGATTTAAGTCGTGGAGTCATTTTGGAGGGTTCGGCCACATCTCACCACGCTGGCCAAGCGGGTTGGTGAGTATATATATTTATATATATACTTAAGTTCTGCCGTGGACATCTCTGGCAGAACTTAAGTATATATATATATATATATACTCACCAACCCGCTTGGCCAGCGTGGTGAGATGTGGCCGAACCCCTCCAAAATGACTCCACGACTTAAATCTTGGCCCTCAGTCTCCGGCAGCTGGAATGTACCTGCCCAAGGTAGCGGCCAGAGCGACATGAAGGCAGAAAGTGCTAAGAATCCCTGGAGGATCGGACTAGGCTGCCATCTGATGCTGACCTTGGCTATGTATAATGGACGCTCCCTATCTTCTGATTCCAGACTTCGTGAATTGGAAGAGGAACTACAAAGGATCAAGTGGGACATCGTCAGGCTAAGTGAGGTAAGGAGAAAAGGAGAAGATCTCGTTGAACTGAAAAGTGGATATCTCTTCTACTATCGCGAGACTGATACTGGCAGAACTAGTGGTGTTGGATTTATAATAAACAAGATTCTGAAGGATAAAGTTGTAGAAGTTGAAAGTTCCTCTGACAGAGCTGCACGACTCGTTATCCAACTCTCGAGAAGATACCAGGGTCAGAGCTGCACGACTCGTTATCCAACTCTCGAGAAGATACCAGGCACAGATTATTCAAACTTATGCACCCACCACAAGTCATCCTGAAGAAGGAACTGAAGAATTTTATGAGGAAATTCGTCATCTAAATAATAAAGGTAAGCAGCACTTAAAGATAATTTTGGGAGATTTCAATGCAAAAACAGGGCAACGGCAACAGAATGAAACTTCAGTAGGTAAATTCGGTCATGACAACAGAAACCAGCGTGGAAATACTCTCGAAGAGTTTGCAGAGGTAGAAGGGTTTTTCATCTTGAACTCCTTTTTCAAGAAAAAGCCACCCAGGAAATGGACATGGGGATATCCAAATGGGACGACAAGTGAAATTGATTTTATTATGTGTAACAAAAAATTCGTCATAGAAGACTGCAGTGTGCTGAACAAGTTCAACACAGGTAGTGACCATAGATTGGTGAGATGTAAGATGCATCTCAACACTAAACTCGAACGAGGCAAGCTCATAAGACAAACAAAATGTATTGACATAACCAACCTTAAAACACCATAATCCCTTCAAGTTGGAACTGAAGAACAGATTCTCTGCTTTAGAAGGCCTAACATCGGCAGAAGTGGACATCTCTGAAGTTAACAGAACAGTAACCAAAGCTCTTATGGAAACAGCAACAAAATTAGCTGGGTCTAAGAACAAGTTGCATGTAAATAAATTATCAGGAAAAACGAAAATGTTGATGCAAAAAGAAGAGAGATGAGGACAACTAAAGAAGATGTGACTTCCAAAGTGGAATATATAGAGCTATGCAAGACAGTACGAAAAAGTATCACTGAAGACGTAAGGAAATTCAACTGTGAACTAGTGAGAAAAGCAATTGAAAACAACTAAAGCCTAAAGATAGCAAAGGGACATCTCAGTAAGGGAAGAAAACAGATTATGGCACTGAGAAAAGAAGATGGTTCTGTAACAAGAAATAGAGGCGAAATTTTGACAAGAGTGAAGGATTTCTACTCCAAATTATATGAAAGGGATGATACATGTACTCCAGACATCATGAAAGGTACCAGTACCAGAGTTCTTCCAGTCCTCCCAGCAGAAGTTGCACATGCAATCAAGAACATCAAGCGGGGAAAAGCTCCAGGAGAAGATGGAATTACTGTAGACATCATACAAGAAGCAAGTGGAGAAATCGAAACAGTACTCGCCCAAATTTTCACTCGATGCCTTAATGAAGGGAAGATTCCTGAGGATTGGAACACCGCTACAATGATCCTGCTACATAAAAAAGGTGACATTGAGGATCTCGGGAACTACAGACCTATCAGCCTCCTATCAGTGGTTTATAAAATCTTCACTAAAGTTCTTTCACACTGCTTGAAGGTAACACTGGACATGGCTCAACCGAGAGAACAAGCTGGACTCAGGAGTGGCTACAGCACAATAGATCATATCCACGTACTGAGAGAACTAATTGAAAGAGCGAGGGAATATGAACTTCCATTGTGCATGGTTCTTATCGATTATGAAAAAGCCTTTGATTCGGTGAAACCATCAGCAGTTACAATGGCTCTGAAATCCTGTGGTATTGAAGATGGGTACATTAATATTATTAATAACATCTATGAAAATGCAAGTGCAAAGAATCGGCTGTTTGAAAATACAACACACATAAAAATTGGAAAAGGAGTGAGACAAGGTGACACCATATCTCCGAAGCTCTCTAATGCCACATTGGAAAATGTCTTTCAATCACTGAACTGGGAAAACAAAGGGATAAAGAAAAATGGAGATTATCTAACCCACCTTTGTTTTGCTGATGACGTAGTCATTTTGCCAACTACCCCATCAGAGCTGCAGAGTATGATCCAGGAACTTGCTGACAAGAGTAAAGAAGTGGGATTAAAGATGAACTTTCAGAAGACAAAAGTGATGTTCAATGCTTTTACAAGAAATGAAGAATTATCGATTGATGGAGAAAAGCTGCAGATAACAGGCACGTACGTTTATCTTGGGCAGCAGATATCAAATGAGGGTCACATTGGTGAAGAAATTGATCGGCATACAAAACTTGCCTGGAGAGCTTTTGGAAGAAACAGCATAATTTTCAAGAGCAATATGCCATTATGTCTTAAAAGAAAAGTGTTTGATCAATGCATCCTTCCAGTGCTTATGAATGGTGCAGAGACGTGGACCTTAACTAAAAGAGTCATACAAAGGCTGCAAACAACTCAAAGAAGCATGGAGAGGTGCATTGTTGGTGTAACCAGGAGAGATAAGAAGAGGAACTCGTGGGTCCGAAAAATGACGAGAGTGGAAGACATCATGATCAGAGTAAAATCCCTGAAATGGCAATGGGCTGGACATACTGCCAGAAGGACAGACCATCGATGGACAGCCAGATTTTTAGATTGGATTCCAAGGAAAAGACCCAGAAGAAGACCACATGGAAGATGGGTGGATGAAATTTGAAAGTATGCGGGAGTGACATGGAGGAAACTGGTACAAGACAGACCGTTGTGGAGGAAACTTGGGGAGACCTTCGTCCAGCAGTGGATTGATAATGGTTGACAATGATGATGTATGTAGCAAAGACAGAATCAGAATGGATGAACTTTTTTTCATATAAATAGCCTTGTGGACAAATTGGTTTTGAACGAATCATACCATTGGACCAGTCATCTCAGTGAATGAATCGGCATTGGGGTAATGTACCATTGAATGAATTGTTCTCTTTGGACTAATCGACATTGGATGAATCATACCCAAAAGAGAGGCATCTAACTAACGAACTGAGTTGGGCCTGAATTTGAGTCCTAGATGAAGAATGAGTGATTTGTTTGTCTGATAGCTCTGGTTGTGTTTTTCCTCAGAACCAGTGGCCTTTAATTAGGGATGAGAAACTCCTTATATTCTGAGATGCTCATGGGGATCGTTAAGTCCTCTCCCCAAAAATTTCTATTGGAAGAGGATTTAAATGAACATAGTGGAAAATTATTTTTTCTAAGTGCCAAAGAGGAATTTAGAACTGTTTCCTGAGCGTGAAGAACTACGAAGGTTAAAAGAAACTGGCATGTGACTTTTACTCTGGATTTCACAGGTCATGCCTGCCAAGAGAGGTGAAGCCATTCCAACTCGTTATGACTTTTCCTGACACCAGAATGAATAAAGATAAACCTCTCATCCAGGTCATATTCACTTGTCACATATTTTTTAAGCTTTTCTTGATATAGAGTGAATTTGACTTCAATTTTGGTCATTCTTTAGCTAGTTGTACCACATGAATATTTATTTAGTGCATATTTATGCTACTAAGCTTGATTTTTCATACTAACCCAGTAATTTCTTCATTCCAATTTTGTTAGTATTATGTGGTGCAAATTAATCATCATGTATTGTTTTTGGCCCTATTCCAGTAGCTATTCCCCTTTCTTTACCTCCTATCAGAGCCTGTTGATGTGGGTGGTTTCCCAAGTGGTATGCTGTTGTATTTGGGAACTGTGTGTACCTCAGCTTCAAGATGCTTCAGACTACTCATCCAGTTGGTTAGCCTTCCCCAAAGCCCTTTAGTGTGAAACTGAGCATTTCCACCTTGAACTGTGTGAATTTGCAAGAGGCATAACTGGGTGACAGGCCTTAGTTCCTCATGGAAGACGTCTTTCCAAAACCTCATGGAATTCACATCTTTCCATCTTTTTTTTTTTCACATCTTTCCAAAACCTCATGGAAGACATATGTCTTCTATGAGGTTTTGGAAAGATGTGAATTTGTCAGGTACACGCACATCTTCCTCCAAATTCTTTTATGTCCCTCCTTATCGTAAGAATATATACTCAGTCATATCAGAATAATATGACCACCCCCAAAATCACGTCATAGAGTGAGTGAGACAAGGTTGACCACACAGAGATATAAGCAACCAGCCAGGACAAATGAGCCATAGTGGGTAATGTGAGCACAATGGGCAGAGGTAGTGGTCTGACAGACGTTCAAAAAGGAATGATCATCAGCTGTCACGCCAAGGGTGGAAGCATCTCAGAAACAGCAAACTCTTGGGCTGTTCACGAGGTGCTTTAGTAAGTATGTACCAAGAATGAACCGCTGGCACACCAAGTACCTCTCAACATCATAACTGTGGAGCCCCAAAGGCCATTGACCCGAGAGGAGAACGTCTCTGTCACCTGTTAAAGGGCAATCAATGCACAACAGTGAAGCAGTTGACCGCGCAAATGAACGCTGGAGCACTGAAGTGCATGTCTTTGATAACAGTAGAGTGAACCCTGTTACACATGGGTCTCGGGAGTTGACAATGCTTCGAGGCGCCCTTGTTAACCCAGGTCCATCGGCAATGACACCTGTAGTTTGCATGGGACTACCGTCATTGGACAGTGGAAGAGTGGGGAAAAGTTGCCTTCTCTGATGAATCGAGGTTTCTACTACACAGAAGTGGTGGGTGGTGGCGGATAAGGTGGCGGACACACGAGAACTGACAGGCGGACATGCTTGTCGGTCCAGTACAGGCCGGCGGTGACCGTGTACATGTCTGGGTGATGATTTCCTGGTATACCTGGGACCACTGGTACCACTGGATGGGTCCCTGAATGCCAATGGCTAACTGTCCATCCTCGCTGGCCACATGTATCTCTTCATGTTGGGCATTTACCCTGGTGGTGATGGTGTCTACCAACAGGACAATGTGCCATACCACATTGCTAAGGGGTGCGTGGCAGGTTCTAGGAACACGACAGTAATGTCTCTATTCTCCCTTCTCCCTTGGCCAGCAAAATCGCCCGACCTCAATCCCATAGAGCACTTGGACTATTTAGATCGACAGGTTCGACATGCCGACTCACAATCATGTCATCTCCAGGACCTCCATGCTTTGCTTCAGTCTGTGTGGACACATGTGCCTTGAGCAACCTTCCAGGGCCTCGACGTGTCCATGCCACGTCGTCTCGCTGCTGTCATCTGGGCCAAGGGTGGTTATTACCATTATTAGGTAGGTGGTCACGTTATTCTGGTAGAACTGTGTATAATCCTTATGCAGACTGAAAAAATGTTTCTGTTTGTTCAGCTAGCAGTGCAGGATTTAATACCATACATCATTATTTTATTCGTGCACATTCATATTGCTGTGGTGGCTGATTCTCCAAGCTGAATTTGTTTCAAGTTGCCTTCTAGATAACTCAATTGAGCTTGGGTTCAAGTCCCAAA
Source organism: Macrothele yani (assembly GCA_039090855.1). NCBI lineage: Eukaryota > Metazoa > Arthropoda > Arachnida > Araneae > Macrothelidae > Macrothele > Macrothele yani. Next base: position 152,492,841 of record CM077001.1, on the reverse strand, counting down.
TAAGGCATTAGTATTTGTTTGTCCTTCAGCTGTTTGTTTTTTTATCTGGAACCAGTGGCCTTAAATTAAGAGACAGGTGACTCCAGCCTTAAGTGTTTGTGAAGGTCATTAAACTCCAAAACAAAACGGAAGAAGAAAAAAAAAGTGCATTTCAGCTCTGCATAAGCACACTATTCTTTATTACTATTCATTTTTTTCCAGCACTTAACTTTGATTTCCTGTTCTTCACATTTCCTTGTGCAGTTTTGTGACAAAATTAGGATGTTTACTTCCTACATTGAATTCAATGCATTATATATATTTCTTTTAAATTTTTGATTACAATTTATATTTGTATGTGCATATACACCTAGCTTTCAAGAAATTCAGTGCATGTAAGTGTGAAAATTTTTTCTCATTCTAACATTCCAATGTGTTGTAACAAGTATTCCTTCATTATTATTTTTTTGCTAGTTAGGTATCCAGATAGGAAAATTGGAACCTGCTGCCAATATAGAAAAATCTAGCAAAGTTATGGAACGGTTTCTTTCTAATGTGCCAAGCAAGAGATGCACTCCTGAAAATTCTGCAGCTTCTGAGCATGGAAATGTACGTATCCACAAATATGTCAACTATTTCATGTTATACTCAGTGAATATCATTATATATTTTTTCTGAATTTTTATTGTGAAGGTCTTAAAATGTTATGACTGCTTTATTCAAAATTATTAAGTTTTTTTTTTAAATGCCATTTGTTTGGCTTCTGATGCTCAAGTTTGGAATCTCTGCACCCTGGTATATCATACTTTTACGTAATTCCCTCAGTTTAATCACGTTTCATTTTGAGTGTAAAATGCTTGTTTGTTCCAGCAGTGATTTGCACAACTAAGCAGATTTAGATTTGCTGCATTACAGGTCAACCTAATCACTCCAAGATGTGTTTGCTCTAGTCTTCCACTTAAATAAAAACATATTGGACATTACACCAAAACTCAGAAGTACTGGATTTAAATGAAATTTGATAAAAATTCATTTAAATCCGGCACTTTTCTGTGTACCAGATTTAAATGAATTAATATTGTTTTACGATACCGTACACCCAGTAGAACAATGTCAAATTTGATAAATTTGACATTGCTCTTTCAGTGTTCTGTAATTGGGACTCGGCTGCTCAAATTGCTTTGAGTTTTTCATTTTATAAATTATCCTGTTACTTAATGTATATATCTTTCAAATTAATATTGCAAAACTTGTTATTATGCTGTACCTAGATATTACAGTTTCACTAAACTCTAGTGTATTTTTGGTGACTGGATTTTTTTTTACCTCTTTTGTGAATTTGAAAAGTTGCTAGAAACAAAGAGAGTTGTAGAAAATACATTATATTTTCTTCATTTCAGGTACTTAATATTCAGCCAACAGATTTCAAATTATCAGTTAAAACAAAAGTGTCAAATGCAACAATGGAACATTTCCTTTCTGGTGCAGCAAGTAATGACAATCTTTCAGAAAACCGAAACTCTTCTATAGAAGCAAACGTAAGTAGTTACCATCCCACTGATTGCCAAATATTTGTGTCATGTTCATTTTCTTCCCAAAAGGTCACCTCTGTGTCAAAGAATGTCTTGACACCTACTAGGCATACTTGCAATGACATTATTGATGAGTGTCTGGGGCAGCTCTTTCAATGTTACAGACAACACGTTACAGAGGTCTGTCATTTCACTGGGGTATAACATGGTTATCCAGATGTTGCTGTGCAGTGTCCCAAATGTTCTCAGTGGGATTAAGATTAGGAGACCTCAAGCAGCTGTAATGATTCAATCCCAGCAATAGATTGATAATGTTGATGGTGTGTGTGTGTGTGTGTGTGTGTGTGTTCAATAATATGATGTTTATTCATGTATGCAATGAAAATTCATGTATGCTGAAATAAATGGGTCACTGTTTTGTTTGCATTCCATCCTCAGCAATTTCACGTGATTTGATGAGCTGTAGCTGAATAATGATGCCTTGGCATCTCCACTCTAAGAACTGATAAAAAAAAAATTCTTATTTTTATTCCCTTTTGACTGTGACTTTTTTTCAGAACACTGTAAATATAAGTTATTCCACAATACTCAGTAGTTTACTATAAAGTCTGCATGTTTTAATTTTCCCATCTTTTAAGAGGCAGGAGGCTCTGGCCCCTGAAGTTACAACACTAATCAGGGGTAACCACACCTTTTTCTTTTTTTTTAACCTTCATCTCCTATTCCACAAGGTTATATCATTTTGAGTGATTTGTTATTACCATTGGTTTTGGGAGGTGTTTTCAGTTGTGAAGAATTAACAGTTTGTCAGTCCATAATAATCAGTGCATAGTATTACCATCCCAATTTTGAACCAAATGCTTTCATGGGAATCAAAGACTGGTCATTTTTGTGAAAGTTGCTAAAGTATTAGAAACCAGTGTACATGAGACCCTGAAAATCCCAAAGAGCCATGAACTATTTCACATGTTAATGTTTAAAATAGAACAAGAGTATTTTCACATGAATAAATGCTCATTGCCAGCTACTGTAGTCAGTTATTTGCTTAATATCTTGTCATTTTTTTGTGCACCATTTTCATAGACTTATGATGTGTTGCCACACAAATCTTGGCTGTTGAAGGTTGTTCTGCATGATGTAAGTTCATCTTGCCTGGTTGCAGACTCAGTTACAAGAACTGATCCAGAGAAAAATGACTGAATGATGTATATGTACAAAAATTAAAAAGGTCATTGACAGAAGGGATGTTAATACATTTGGTTTTTATGGCACTTCCCATCACAAACAATGTAATTTCCTTTGTCTGAACATTTGTCCCACTTTGGTGGTGCAGTGAAAAGAGCACTTGCCTATTTTAATGGTCAAATCCCTGCCTCAACCAATATCCTTTTTTTTTTTTTTCAAATTGTTGTGATGTTCATGAAACATGCTTTAACATTTGGACATCACAAAAAGAATACATACAGTGTTAGAATTAGAAATAAATCTTTCACTGGCCCAGCAGAGTACTAGAATTTGCAAACCACTGGTCCATAAACACACACACGCACGCACACACACTTTATTGGAAGTTTAACGACCATCATGAGCAACTCAATGGGCTATAAGCAGTCGCCTGTACCTAATTTAGAGCCACTGACTCCACGAAAGGGAGACAGCCAGTGCCGTAAGCCAAACACAACATCCATGCCTCACTGGGATTCGAACCCGGACCCATGTAGGACGAATGATCAGAAGCCATTGCTTAGACAACTGCACCACTGTGATTGTGCTTAGACATTCACAATGATGGAATTGCCTCTAATATTTTTTTAAGAATTTAGATGGAATTACCTGTAATATATTTTTTAATATCTAATTTGAAAGTACAACTCACAAGACAAAGAATGTTTCCAGAATAAGATTCCGATGGATTGGTGATATAGCAGAGTAAAAGTGCATTCCCAATCTGTTTTTAAGTAGGAAGGGAATGAGGAGACTCCAAGGGTACAAAAATTCACATATGTTAGCAGACTTTTTTTATATGTTTTATTGTTCAGGGTTTTGCTTCCTTTTTATCTTTTCCTTATTTTAGTCTTAGTGCTCATCCATCTGACTTTGCCATGAAGTTAATTTTAGTCGCCCATTGAACACTATTTCATGTGAATTGCTCTTTTGCAAAAATTACCTTCACACATCCAATTGACCTCCTCTGCTAGTGTTTTCTTGGTGCAGAAACAAAAATTGAGTTGTGTCTGGTGTTAGTATCTGACAAAAAATGTCTGTTGCCATTACAAGACAAGGACTGGGAAACTTTTTTCTGTATTTGTTGTTTCTTCTGCTCTTTACAAATCATGAGGGATTTAAAAAAAAAAAAACAACTGTTGTCCAATAGCATTTCATGAACCTGTCACTAGTTTCAGCCTAAAAAGAAAACTGTACAGCAAGGTAAAAGAAATAGAAATTCATTTTTTAACTTGTGACAAATTAGAAAAAAATTTACTGGCCAATGGCCAGCAGACCACTGGGTAATTTGAATGCTGTCCTGGTTATTAAAAAAATTCTCTATGTATCTTATTTTCCTCTGTCATTATTGATGGGCTTTCACCTAGTTTTATTTTAATAAGTTTTTCTAGCATTAAAACGTATGTACTTTTTTTTTTTCCTTTTGTAGCAAACCTAATCAATTACTGTTAAAAATGTAAATGAAAAATTTGCAAGTGATTCCTTTTGTTCTTGTATTTGTTGTTAATGACTGCTTTTGTTCTCCTGTTTGTTGATGATATGATTTTGTTCTTGTATTTATTTTGTTAATGACTGCTTTTGTTCTTTAATAGCAACTGGATGAAAGTGTCCTAAATGCTCTTCCTGAGGACATTAGAAATGAAGTACTTCAAATGTATGGTAAGAAACCTGGAGCAAGCCCCACAAAGTTAAAAATACTGCCAAATGCCAAAAAATCACCTGCGAAAGTTACAGGACAAACAAGAGGACGGAAAAAGAAAGTGGCTGCAAAAAGTCCTCAGAAAACACTGAAAAACCATTTTGAGGTATGATGAAAATCTAATTTTTCTGTAAAAGTAAATTTAATATAAAATGGCTATATATTGATAATCTGTATAGCGCAGTAGTGTGGTATTTTCAGTTTCTTAGGGAGATAAGCTCCCTCAATATGTCAGGTTTTTTTAATGTTAAGCTATTGTTAACATTAAAAAAAGGTTTTTTAATGTTAAGCTTTAATGTTAAGCTATAGTAGGAAGGCTGCCTGACTTGTAGAACATTGTGTTTATCTGAAAAATTGCAGCATTACAGATAGGCTGATTGGGCAGGTGCAGGAAAAAGGAAAAAATTGTTTTATGTCCAGATGTGTATTCATGCATGTATAGACCAGAGTTCTCACAGCTCGTGGAATCCTGAAAATGTTTTAGAATATGACTTCCCCTTTTCCCAGGCCTGGAAAGTCCTTTATTTTCCATATTTTTGCTAAAGGTCCTGGAGTAATAATGATTTTTTTTTCTTGAAATGAAAAAAAAAAAGAAAAATTGGTTGAAGTGTTTGAATTGATTGCATCTCATTGTTCTGGCTCTCTGTGGAGTCTCTTGGCAATGACATCACTTCAATGGAGTGTGGAGATGTGATGTCATCTCATGCGATGCTGCAGTGCAGGATTTTTGTTTGCCATGTTTCCAGCAATCTTGGGTTGTAGTATAGCAGCTGTGTGCAGTTGGTGTTCCAACAGTGTGTGGAAACCTCCCATCTAGTCCAAGGTGGACCTTCCTTCTGAGAAGCACATGCTTTCCTCACTGAAGGAGATTGATATCTAGCCTTCTTCCTGCCAGTGTGCATGGGAATAGATGTTTATGAAATAAGGAATCTTCAATGTCATGTCAAAATTGTTTTGTATTATTATCATTGTGCTAAGTTCTGGATTACTTCGTATAAGTTTTATACAAAGCAGTTTTTATACGGGGAAATTTTGTTACCTCATTGAAGATGTGAAACCTACTAAAGCACACTCTGTAACAGTGCAACCTGTAAGAATTCACAAGAATTCTAAATGCATAGTAAATTATGATAATTAACACAGCAATTAGACATCTCTGAATTGACTGTATTTACTGATCTTCACGTAATATCAATCACATCAGAAAATTTCATCACCCTGGAGCGGGAATCGAACCCGCATCTCCTGATTACCATTCGAGTATGCCAACCGTTACACCACCTAGGACGATAAAGTCACAAGTATCTGAGTGTTAAGAGCATCAGAATGTGATTTGATTGATATTACATCTCAGTAAAACCTGGGTACTACAGAAGAAACATAGGAGTCGTTTGTGTGCTGGAGAAATGCGTTACTTACGGGGGGGTTGTAGCAAGACACGTTCTGATTGCGTGAGGAATGAAGATGTGTTGCAGTTGTGTAATGTGAAGCAAAATGTTGTTAGCAAAATGGAGACTAATATGCTTCGGTGGTTTGGCCATGTTGAAAGAATGAGTGATAAGATGCTTACCAAGAAAAACTTTTTAGCCCAAGTGGCAGGAAAGAAAGGCAGAGAAAGGCCAAGGAAGTCATGGGAGGATCAGATTCAAGAGAGTCTGCATGAGAAAAAGATCATGAGTATGAAGTATAGAAGATCTTGTGTATGGCATGTGATGGATGTGAGTGAAGCCCGAGCTGTATGTCAAGATCACTGTAAATGGAGAAGTTTGGTACGGCAACAGTAAGTAAAAATTATCTTGTAGTTTGTATTTCTTTGTGGAGCTAACCTCTGAATATCAGAGAACAGCTTAGTGATATGTATGTTTGTATGTATGTGAAGAACAGTAAATACAGTCAATTCAGAGATGTCTGATTGCTGTGTTATCATGACGTATTTACCACATATTATGAGAGGAATATTTCTTCCATACTATATACATGAATGATGATTGGTGATATGCTTAACAATGTTAGATGGCAGCACAGTGTGCTTCAATTACAAATCCGGTCGGACTATATTCCGATGCTCTTAACACTCAAATATTTGTGACTTTCTCGTCCTGGGAGGTGTAATGGTTAGCATACTTGAACAGTAATCGAGAGATACGAGTTCAATTCCCGCTCCAGGGCGATTTTCTGATGTGATTGATATTACAGTCAATTCAGAGATGTCTGATTGCTGTGTTAATTATCATGACGTACATTTCCCACATATTATGAGAAGAATATGTCTTCCATGCTATATGCATATAAATTTCACCCTAATTTGCAAAACGTAGAATAAAACCATATGATTCTAGCAAAAAATTAAGCTCCTGGAATTTATTTTTTGTAAATATGTACAAATCCTCATAGATGCAAAGTGACCAATGATTATTTATTGACATTATATACCCTAACAAAGTAGCTTGGCTGCTACAGTGCAGAACAAAAAGGTTATCATGTGTACTGCATATTATACACTATCTACCAACAAGTAATTGGACACCTGTGATAGCATAGGAAAACGAAGTTTATTCACCTTCAATAGTTAGTGGAGCCTCCACGAGCGGCGATTACAGCTGCGACCCTCCAGGGCATACTCTCAACCAGGCATTGTACGACGGCTAGCGGTATTTTCTTCCACTCGGCTTGGAGAAGACAGATCAGTTCCTTCACCGATTTCAGACGGTGGGGGCACCCCTTAAGTCGACGCTGCAACTTGTCCCAGAGGTGCTCGATAGGGTTAAGGTCCGGGCTCTGCGCAGGCCAGTCCATTTGATTAACCCCATTGCCACCATACCATGCCATGGTGGACCTCGCAACATGACAGGTGGCATTGTCATTCTGAAAGTAACATGGGTCCACCCCGTAAAACTGCCACAACATAGGAAGCGCATGGTCATCCAAAATGGTGCAGTAGGTCTCAGCGTTGAGTCTACCAGGAATTGCGACCAAGTGTCCCGTGCCATACCAGGAGAAACACCCCCATAGCATAATTCCACCGCTGCCGAATTTCACAGTTGGCACAATACATTCCGGCAGGAGGCGTTCTTCAAGCAGACGCCAAACCCAGACCCTGCCATCCGAACGGTAGAAGGTGAACCTTGATTCGTCGCTCCAGAGAACCTGTTTCCACTGTTCAACGGTCCACGGTCTACGTTCTTTGCACCACGTTAGCCGAGCAGCGCTATTGGACTTGGTTATCAAAGGCTTGTGGGCGGCAGCACGTCCATGATAACCAAGCAGATGGGCTTCCTTACGGATGGTATTCATCGAAAGAACACTCCCGATGCCTGTTGATACTCCTCGCGGATGTGGCCCATCGATTTGGTGCGGTTCTTCCAAATTTCTCTGGCCAGCACCCGTCAGTCTCTAACTCCCAGTTTTGTGGGTCTGCCGGGTCGGGGCACATTCCGACAGTCACCTCTCATCTTCCACTGGCCAATCACGTAGGCCACTGTCTATTTTGGGTACTTCAACTCGCTGGATATGTCACGTAACGGTATGGATCGGCCATTTCTGCTTTACCCGATGATTACACCTTTCTTGAAATCAGAGAGCTCCGAACTGTGTGGCATCTTGCATGCGACTGGTTGCGTTGTTGTTTCCCACACGATATTGAACGGCGGCGGCCGTTACGTGTATCAGGACCACAGACATCGTCGATTGCAGGGGTGTCCAATTACTTGTTGGTAGATAGTGTATGTAGTTATATCTACTGTTACTCACGTTATATTATTAACTTAGTGGTCATTGGACAAGGACGTATTTAGGCTACACTATTGTTGTAATAGACCACTAAGTTAATAATATAACGTGTACGTAAGTAACAGTAGATACCGCTAGATATAATATGCAGTACATATGATAATAACATACCATGTAAATAAGTTCAATAGCTATTACAGCAATTTCAACTTTACAATATATCAAAAAAGGTTAGTTGTAGTAAATATGCAGGGGGATGGGCAGAAAAAATGTGTCAGTAGCCAGGGGTTGCGCTGGCTTTTCTAAAGTTTTCACCAATTTAGTCGCCAAATTCAATTTGTTTTCGCCAAAGTGTAATAACACTATAAAACGCCAAAGCTTTTTTTTCCATCGCCAAAACGATTTCTTTTTCACAAATTGCAAAGATGGCGATCGGCAGCGCAACCCCTGTCTGTACTGTAGCTATCCAGAGGTACATGCAATGCATAAATAAACACATGATAATCAAAAAGTATATAAGCTGAATGCGCCGCCCGGTGGCGCAGTGGTCTAAGGCGTTGGCCTCTGATCATTCGTCCGTAAGGGGTCCGGGTTCGAATCCCGGTCAGGCATGGATGTTGTGTTTGTCTTACGGCACTGGCTCTTTCCCTTCCCTGGAACCAGTGACCCTAAATTAGGGACGGGCGACTGCTTATAGCCCATTGAGTTGCTCACGGTGGTCGTTAAACCTCCAATCAAAAAAAAAATAAATAAAAAAATAAGCTGAATGCTTGTCCTGTAAAACAAATTGCTGCTGGATACAGATTTAATGAATGCATTGCAGTGTTGATGCATGTCTTAATGTGGTTAAATTCATATCTGATATCTATATTATGTTCACGTAACACTTTATTTAAGTTTATTCCTTCTCCTGTATCTGATGATGGGTTCTAGGGAAACCCGAAAGTTCTTATACAATAAAATCTTTAAATTCAGCCAATGAATTTAAATTTGTATTGTGAGCGACTCTTGTTTTTAAGATCGTGCATTGAAGGCAACTACCTCGATTACTTTGGACTATTTCTGCACGAATTTGAATTCTCCTAATGGTTAAATTTGATTTGTGACAAAAGCAAATTGCAGGTGGTTGAATGTATAAGATAAAATGTAGATATTGCTGACATGCATTTTATTCTCAAACTGCATTTCAGTAATGTAAAAGTGTTAACAGTACCATTTGTTTTGCATTATTATTTTCATAAATGTTTGTTCATGAAACCAGTCTGCATAAGGTTGTTAACGCTGATTTTGAAATGCAACAGTATGCATAAGTTAGGTTGGAATATGGAGGCAAGTGCTTAAATAGTAGGTGTAATGTGAGGAAGTAATGCTTCAAATAATGGCAAAATCATTAGTGAAAAGTAGAGAAAGCTTGATTCTGTGATTTATGGTATTGTAACTTTTTTCTTCTGCTCATATATACATTGAGTTCAATTTATTTATTTATCCCCTTCAAGATTTGTACAAATAGGTGTTCCAACAGCATAAAGGATAGAAATGTGCAAACCAAATAAAACATGAAATATTTAGGATGATAAAACGCTGCAGTACAATATCTTCTGAGTGGATTTCCCCAAAATGAAATAGCAGAGCCACCATAAGCCAACATCGGGTTGGTCTTTCAAGATGAACATCTGTCATATGGAGTTTACTGCGGAAGAGAATCAAAGTTTTCTGCATTCCTCAGAGCAATAATTTTGTCATCGCTAGTCATAAAATCTAACAATCTATAAGGAACCAAAAGGAAGCTCCAGACCAAATACTTTAGAAGTTAGCTATTGCAGAGGTTAACAAATGTAGTTTGTTACAAGTAGAATGCAACTCTGTGTTTATATCAGGAGTTTTGGAGTAATCTTCAGTTTTAAATTTATGTGGGAAATGGAGGTTTTGAGTACAACTGACAATTTGAACATCAGTAACAGAAGCAAGGCTATACTATCACAAAATCTGAAATCCGGCATTCTAGTCTGTACTCTGGTAGCAGATGAGGACTCCCCAAGAGCAACATGTTCCTGAGAAGAAAAGCATCTGGCAAGCTAATTACATACTGTTCCTTGCTGAACTGTGACTTTTCTAAAGAATACAGTAATGTTATGTACATGATGGTATCTGAATAATATGACCACCCCCAGAATCACAGTGTATCTGCCCAAGCGCACCACAGAATGCACGTGTCAGGGTAGACCACATAGAGAAATAAGCAACTGGCCAGGACAGATGAGCCGTAGTGTGTTATGTGAGCACAATGGGCAGAGGTAGTGATTTGATGGACGTTCAGAAAGGAATGATCATCGGCTACCGCACCAAGGGTGGAATTATCTCTCAGAAACAGCAGACTTTTTGTGCTGTTCGCAAGGTGCTGTAATAAGGGTGTACCAAGAATAAACTGCTAGTACACCAAGTACCTCATGACGTCATAACTGTGGAGCTCCAAAGGCCATCAACTCCAGAGGAGAACGTCGACTGGTAAAGGGCAATTGACCACACAAATGACCGCTGGGGCACCTCGGTACTTGTTCTCGATAACAGTAGAGTGAACCCTGCTACACATAGGTTTCCAGAATCACCGCTGCTTCAAGGTGCCCATGTTAAACCAGGTCCATCAGCAACGATGCCTGCAGTTTGCATGGGACTATCGTCATTGGACAGTGGAAGATTGGAAAAAGGTTACCTTCTCTCCGACGAATTGAGGTTTCTATTCCACAGAAGTGACGGGTGGTGGCAGATATGGACACACAAGAACCAACACCCGGAACCTTGTTGGCTAAGTGCAGGCTGGCGGTGACAGTGTGCATGTCTGGGGGATGTTTTCCTGGTATGACCTGGGGCTGCTGGTACCACTGGATGGGTCCCTGAATGCCAATGGCTACCTGTCCATCCTCGCTGACCACATGCATCTCTTCATGTTGAACATTTACCCTGGTGGTCATGGTGTCTACCAACAGGACAATGTGTCATGTCACGTCGCTAAGGGGGTGCATGACTGGTTGCAGGAACACGACAGTGATGTCTCTGTTCTCCCTTGGCCAGTGAAATTTCCCAACTTCATTCCCATAGAACACTAGTGGGACTATTTGGATCAACAGGTTCAACGTGCCAACCCACAACCACGTCATCTCCAGGACCTCTGTGCTCTGCTGCAGTTCGAATGAGCACGTGTGCCTTGGGCAGCCTTCCAGGGCCTCATTGCATCCATGCCACACTGTCTTTCTGCTGTTATCTGGGCTAACGGTAGTTATTTTCATTATTAGGTAAGGGGTCATATTATTCTGATACAACTGTGTATGTGCTTGTGTGTGGAGTTTCCACTTAGTGTAAGTAAAGCTGTGTGGTTGGTGTATGAATGAATAATTGGAATGCTATGTGTGGTCACAAATCTGGCATTCTCTTTTAATGAACAATTTTTTTGCAGAAGACTAAGCCTCCTGTTGCTGCAGTAAGCCATAGTAGTTGTGGTCCAGTTCAGTCAAGCAGTGTGAAACAGCCTTGTAAAGCTAACCTCTGTGGAGCTATAATGATTGATGAAGTAAGAGACCTGTTAAAAGAATGGTTTGGAAGTATGGAAGGTAAAATGCTTCTTTGGATTTATTTTACATCAATTTGAACTTAATTTTGTGTGATTGCTTCAAAGTCAATTTGACAGCATTGGAATGCAAATTTTCAACATTCTAAACTTAAGTTTTAAGCTCAAGTCAGGATTTTTTTTTTTTACTTCATAAGCCTTAATCTTTCAAAGCTGCTTTATGTACAACAATCTCAGTAGATTTGTTACCCTTTTCAGTAAATGGCATGTATCATTTAAAAACTTTTTGAATCATATTGTGTAACTCAGTGGTTTCCAAGCTTTTTCGATTCTCGGCGCCCTTGCTGAATTCAACTTTTCCCAAGGCACCCATGTCAAATTCTAACAAGTACACTTAGGTAAAAATGAAGAAAACACATATTGAAGATCACAAAAAAATGAAATTGAAAAAATTCAACTAATTATAATTAGTGGGATGGATGAGCCTGTTGATCACCGCACATTTTTTCAAATCTTGGAATCAAACTGGACACAGCCACCCTCATTTACTTCTCCACATTGATTTTCGTGCGATACTTAGTTTTTATCACAGCGACCGCCGAAAACCCAGCTTCACACAAATAAGAAGTCGCAAATGGAATTAAAATTATCTAGCTTTACCACTCAGAAGGGGATATTCATCTTTTACTGATATCCAAAATTCAGGTAACTCCATGCTGCTAAATTTTGTTTTCAACGTATTGTTGCAAGACAACTCAATAAGATTCTCTTCTTCTTCAGCAGTAAATTAAGATGGAGCAGTGGCATGAAATGAATCTTGAATCCATACAAATTTATCGATATTGTCATTTTGAAAATATTTCTCAAACCAGGTGATAAGCTGTGATAAGTGTTCTTCAAAAATGGATTTCATGCCTCGAGAGAAATCAACTCCATTGGAGGTCAAAAACTGTTGCAACAAGGGGAAGCATTTTTTACCTCAGTCTTCATTCATTTTTCTTTTCCATAGTTTTAGTTTTTTTATAAAAGCTGAAATTTTCCCAATCGACTATAAAAGGTGCATGTTGCTTTCCTGCAGGGAGAGATTCAGAGCATTCATCTTTTCAAAAATATCACATAAGTATGCTAGTTTTATCAAAAAGTCTTCATTCACAAAATTTTCGGTATACTTGTGGTCTTCCTCTTTAAAAAAAAATATAAATTTCCTGTCGCAGTTCAAACGTACGAGACAAAACATTACCATGAGAGAGCCATCGCGAAGTGTTGTAGTACAACAAAGACGTGTCTTCAGATCCCATATCCTCATATTCTTTTTTGAAAAACCTTGTCTTCAACGGCCGAGTTTTTATAAAGTTTACTATGTTCACTACATATTCTAAGACCTGGTTCAACGTAGGACTCGGATATTTTGACATGAGTGTTTCCCTGTGAATAAGGCAATGGGTCCACAGTGCATCAAGGGATTTGCTTCGAATACGTGCCTGCAATCCTCCATAACAGCTGGACATAGAACGAGCACCATCGGTACAGACACCAACGCACTTAGTCCACTCCAAATTATATTCGGATATAAAACTATCAAGGATCTCGAACAAGTTTTGAGCCTTAGCACTACCAGTCATACTTTTACAAAAGAGAAGGTTTTCTACAATGTTATTACCATCTATAAACTGTGCATAGCAAATCAAATGAGCATCATTATTATCATCTGTAGCCTCATCCAGCTGCAACCCAAGTTCCTTACCTTTCATTTTTTCAATTAATTGATCATTGAGGTCCTCCGCTATGTGCTGTATTCTTCGACTGATGGTGTTATTGGACAAAGGCACGTTTGAAAGCAGCTTCCTAGCAGACTCACTGATCATAATGTTCACCATATCTACAGCAGCCGATTGAATGAGTTCTTCTGTGATGGTATGAGGCTTCTTACATTTTGCGATTCTATGTACCACTTTGTAAGACATTAGCAAAGCAGGGCCGGTGTTAGGGTGTTTGGTGCCCTAAGCAGGCCATCAGCCTTGTGCCTCCAAAAATGTATTATTCTTTTTGTGGCCAAACATATTGCATTTATTCAATAATTATTTCTAGATGAAAAAATACAATTTAAACTAAATAGAAAGAAACTAATGGAAACCTTACAATCATTTATTTACTGGTCCAATGGGAATGAAATTAAAATTTCATTTTGCGTGCTCTATTTTTCGCAAAATTACTAAAAACTGTCTTCAACTCTACATTACCGGTAATTTTTTATTCGATCAATAATGCATATAACCCAACAAAGTTCTTTCCTTCTGCATCCCCTGATGGAGAGAGAAAAAAAGAAAAAGAAAAGAGAAAAAAGAAAGAAAACAATTCTAGCGGAATGAATATGCAGTAGTAGCAGATGCTCTCTTACTCTTGCCTATTATTACTAGAAAATAGTCTGAGTGAGACAGTTGTTCGGTAACGCAGTGGTCTAAGCGCTGGCTTTTGACAATTTGTCCGAGGTGGAGCCGAGTTCAAATCCCGACAAGGCTTGTATGTTGTGTTTTGTCTCACTGCACTGGCTCTCCCTTTTCCTTGGAACAAGTAGCCCTATATTAGGGACGGACAACTGCTTGTAGCCACCGAGTTGCTCACAGTGGTCGTTAATCCCTCCCCCTTCTCCGCTCCCAAAGAACTTTAGACGTCGAGCGTTGCCGCTATCTGTGATAAAAGAAGTGTAACATCTAGATATTTCCATTGAAAGCCGGATAATATAGAATCCATTTTCTTAAAAAAAAAAATCTTCTGCAGGCCTCAGGCGTCACCTGACTTCCCTGCTGCATGGAAACAAGCTAGGTTCATAGCAGTTTTTTGACAGATGCTCGCTTTCGTGGCATGGTAAAAAAAAAAAAAAAAAGAAGGGGGGGGGTTACCGCAAGTTGACTTGCCCATTCTATGAGAACAGGTTTCCGTTTCTAAGTGAGTAAGAATTCACAACTTATATCAAATAGACAACAGAAAAAAGCGAGTCCATAAGAACAGGTCTCCGTTTCTCAATCAGTAAGAATTCGCAAGTATATTGAATGGACAGTAGAAAATAAAATCGTCTTTTTTTTTACTTTTTTCTTATTTATTAACTCATTTGATTTCATCAACTCTAAATCTTAGCGCCCCTCAAATTTTGGCGCCCTATGTGGCTGCCTAGTTCGCCTAATAGTTGAACTGGCCCTGTAGCAAAGCATTGCTTGGTATTGATGCCTGCTTATAAAAACTACCTTTTTGTTGATATAACTCTTGTAAATTTCTTGTAAACCAATCACGAGATTCACTAAGCATGCCGGGATGATTGGTTTCTAATTTGCGTTTCAACTTACTTGGTAGCATGCACTCTGGCTCCAAAATTTTTGTACACATTACACACTGCGGCCTCTCTTCACCATTGACTTATGTCGACGTAAAACCAAAGTCCAAATGACTGTCATCATAGTTTCAATATTTCCGCTTCTTCACACTCTTGCCACTATTTGATGATGTGCCCTCTTTATTTTCACTTTCACAACGCATATTACTTACTGTTCAGTAAAAACTGGTCCATTTTTAAAAATACAAACGAGAAGAAAAACTTCAAAAACTTCACTTAATCGCAAAAATATTCAGTTGATACTCCTCAAGAAAAACTGTCTTTGCACGATTATCAAAACCTCCATCTAGTACACCATCATTCACAAGCTAAAATATTTATTATTTACACTTAAGAACAATATGTACAGATAAAAGCATCAGAAAATTAACTAGGCGAGATCTTTCGGGTCCCCTAGGGATCCATTATCAAGCCTCAAAGCGCCACCCAAGTGCAGTGCATAAGACTTCTTATATAACAGAAAAGGCCCGTCATGCATCTGTAACCATGGACACAACAATGTATACAAATGTTATTGTACCCGGAAATTAAACAACTCAATACATATTATTTATAAACTGGGAGGTTTTAGAGTCTTTATATATTGGCGCCAAGATAGTGGTATGGCGGTGGGTAATTCTTCGTTACAACACAAATCATCAAACCACATAATGAACATTGATTCAGTGAAAAAAGTGTCCCTTTTGTTTCTGGTAAAGGCCAAGTGGTGTATGTCCGCCCAACATGGGGTATATCGTCCACCAGACACCAATCGAGCAAGTGCTGTGGTTGTTGCTCCGCTTCTGACATCATATTCATGTTCCGACGCTCGAACCCTTAACGTCCGCAGTGTGGAACCGATGTACACCATTGATTTATTGTCAGGGTAATCTGCTTGTAGAAGTATATAATATGTATATACCATGTTTTTGTTCATTACACACTTGGTCGCGTTTCTGTCTTATCGTTGAAAAAATATTCGATGTCCGCATTCCGAAAGCCAGTTGATGTTTATTGCAAATTCGATTAAAAAATAAATCACATTAGGGTAGTAATTCACCGAGCCAACAAATCGTGTACTAATGTTTTCACGTTGTAAACTTGTAAAAGAAAGTCGTTGTATTTGTTGAGTCAGTTTTCAAACGCAGTCCTTAGGCTATCCAAATTGCGTAGCAATTGTGGCAATGTAAGTAATTTCAGCTTGCCTCGTACGTACCGACGACGAGTGGGTAAACGCTCTTCTGATATAAGAACGCAAAGCAGCAAATTTAAATACAGTGGGGTGGCTGGAAGAAAAAGGAATGAGGGTTGGAATGTGGGAAGGTTTCCGATAAGTACAGGTCAGTTGATACGTCGAAAGCTTACAAACGCCGAAACTCAGCAACAGAGCATCAACGTAACAGACTGCTAACCGTCAAATGAGTCAAAAATGGCAACGGATGAGCATATTTAAAGGATCTGGTGACCTTCTCAAGAAATCTGGACTGAGAGTCTCATTTCTAGACACTCGGAGAATGAGGGAGGAATGTTTATCAGAAGCACGGAGGTTGGTGCGAAATCTCATGTTACTTCCAGTAGCGGCCACGCGGAACACACACGTGCGCCCGTTGGGCGGCAAAGCTCACGCTTGTAACATTATTGTAGAGCGCCATCTAGCAACCATTTGTAGAGGCTTCTGCAAACAGTTATTACTAAGTGAGTTACTGATTTGCACCAGGTCCGCTAGATGTCACATCCTATCACATTGAATTGAAAATGGAAATAAAATTATGAAAATTTTGTAATATTTTGCGGCGCCCCTGTGAGAAAGTCGCTGCGCACACTTTGGGAACCACTGGTGTAACTAAAGTAACAACATGCTCATGCCATTGTTGAAGACTCATAGATAAGAGAGCACAGATTTTAAAAATATGCACCTTTACTCCACAAAGCAGTGTCTCCATGTACTGCCACAACCACTTCCCAGTGAGAAGTTGGCATGTGGTTGCCTTGATGGTAAAAACACTGTGCTCTTCAAATCTAGTGCACTTTGTATTTGTTGTTCATTTTGGAACTCCTGTCCTAGGAGGTGGTTGTCTAATGCTTGGAAAAGGTAGTAATCTGAGTAAAGATGTCTGGAGAATTTTTCTTACAAGAATAGCACACTTTTCTGATTAACTGATGTAGGATCCTTGTGAATCAGTGCAGCTGGCAAGAGTACAGGTCTGCTGTGATTATTTTTCCATGTGGGAGAAACTCATAATGCATTGTGCCTTTGACACAGGGGCCAAGGGGCCTCCCCCTCCCAAACGTTTTTGTTTTTGGTTAAAATGCGACTTACGTTAGAAAAAATGATTTAGTTTCTCCATCTATTTTTCATTAACTTTGATTTCGTTCTGGTGTATTTCAAAAACTTCCATTTTTCACTCCCCCCCCCCTCGAAAAAAATTCTATATATGCCCCTGCCTTTCAGTCCACTCCATGCTCAGCAAAACCTCACATGGGTGTAGGTTTAGCTTACTGCTATACCGTATTGGTTGTATGTCTTTCCCACTGCTGGTAAACATAAGCAAATGGTTTCAACACTTACACCAAACCATGTGGAAAGCTGGTGACACATTTGCATGATATCTTTCTTAAGCTGTGCATCAGTGGTTGTTATCAATCATCTGTGATCGTCCATTGTGTGAAGCATGGTCCAACTATTTGTTGCCACATCGAAATTTCTGGAGCCACTTTCTGGTGGTTTCCTCACTTATCACACCAGCTCCAAATACTATGCATTTCCATTTCATTGCCTTTCCTGTGATTGTGCCCAGTTTATTAGAGCATACATCCCCTTATTACCATCCATGAAGGCTCCATTTTGTTCACTGTTTCCACAGAAATGAACAGTGGTGTCTTCTGTCCTCCGTTCTGCACATACATTATCTTCTCCGTTTGCATGTGAAAAAATGTCATGATCTTTTCCAGTTACTGAATATTTAATTTCTATATTGGTCAAAAATTCTGTAAAAATACAGGGTGGACCAAAAAGTGATATGCTTACTAGGAAACACATTTTTAGCTGCTATAAAACAAAATAAAAAATATTGTGTGTGTGTGTGTGTGCTAATAATTTCAAATATATTTACTAAAAGTAAAAAAAATATTTGCTAAGAATAAAAATATATTTTCTTCAGCGTTAGTGTAACTAGTTATTTTCTGTGATAAAAATGTAATGTTAGTACTCAGCTTATTAATCAGAGCTGTACATTAAATAGAAAAAGTTCTTTGGAGTTGCTGTGGGCAAGAAATGTTATCTCCAAATTTTCCATCGCAAATTTATGCCTATTGTCACAAAACAGTGGCTGCTATCGAGAAAATGATCCCTCCACATCAGAGGATGTCAAGAGGAGTATGTCACTAACACTTTTTTTTAAACAGTCAATTTTGCATACAGATTTGCTTCTAAAACTTGTGCAACTCTACACTTTGTTTGAAATACGCCGGGGTTTTTTTTTCTTTTGTTTGATTTTTTCTCACACACGTGTGAATTTAACGAATGTGCTGTAGACGAAAAGTCTGTATCATTTCCTACTGTTTTTCTTGTTATTTCTTAAAATAGTCCCAAGGAGCACAGTGTTCAAGTTCTATCGTCAAAATACTACAAATTGAATATACTGAAAAATGTTCTTGAACATCCTTAAAAATGAATTTCCTAAAAAAACCATGATATATTAAAAAACCTTCAGTAAAAAACACATATGCTCTCGCAGCAGGGTGAGTTACAATATTGTTTATCTACTCCTTTTAAAACAAGCAATATATCTCAGTATATTCAATTTGTAATATTTTGACGTTAAAACTTGAACACTGTGCTTTTTAGGACTATTTCAAGAAATTATGTGAGGAACTGTAGGAAATGCTACAGCTTTTTTTTGTCTACAGCACATTCATTATAATAAGCCACATATAACTGAGTCAATATTCTTATTGAACAAATACTAGCATGTGAATTTGTTTTTTTTAGGGTTTCTATTTTTGAACATAAAAGTTTGTTCAATTTCCTTTCAACATCCTGCACTTCTTTAACTGTTTTAGACACTAGGTTTGTTGTTGTTTCTATTTTTTTTCAAATGACACAATGAACTTGTGTTAGCAGATATGTATGCCAAGTCTCTTTTTAAGCTAGTATCATTCATTAAATGCTGAACAATCTCAATTGAAGAAACATCGGTTTTGTCCATTTCATTAACAACAGATCTGAAACCTTCAAAATGATCTGCACAGTATATATACCTCAGCATTGAGCCAGATACAGCAACGTGTGGCTATCAGTGTGGGTGGCTCATGATTCTTCTTTTTGAAAAGATTTATCATTGTTGGTGATTTTAAGAAATTGATAACAAAAGTCCTGCACATGTTAACCTAAAATAGAAGTGGATGATCAATCAGGAAAATGATTGCATCATGTCAAGGTCAGACTCAGCAACACAGTGGTATCAGAACAACTTTACATCATTCGCTGTGTGGACGTGGGAGGGTTTGGAAATGGAAGCGTGCAACTCCTCAGGTCAAGTCACGGCATTAGACCACCGCTCGTACGTGAAAATACGAACTGCGGGGAAAAACTCTGACATAGATCCACACTGCCTTGTAAGAAGTTTATGGGGAAGAAACTCTTGATCAAAGCACAATTTCTTTCTGAAAACTAAGTTGAGACTGATAATTCGTTAAAATCGCCTCAACGTGTTGGAAGCAGGATCGATTTTGCTGCATGACAACACGTCATATCATAGTGCAGTGTTGGTACTGGGACTTTTGTCAAAATATGACTGGGAAACTTTATTCCACTCACCATACAGCCCTGATCTCAGTCCACCTGACTTTGATCTTTTCCCAATTTTTAAAAATCGGCTCCGTGACATCCGCTATAAATCGCTGGACGAACTGTCATTGGACATGATCTAAGTAATATGGCAGCTGAAAAAAAGATGGCGTACTATGAGGCATCTAGGACCTACCTCACCACTGGCAAGCTGTCATTAGCAGCAGAAAGGTGGAGTATATTGAACAGCAATAAGGTAAGTTTTCTCCATTACTTCACACTTTTCTCAAAAATGAACAGTGTGCAGAGTTTTTGTTGTGATCTCCGTACAAATACTGTTTACTCCATTTGGTACTAACTTGTTACCTGTTAGGATAAGAGGTTTGGATATTTTCACACAACCTGTGGAAAGCATGAACAACACACATTATGTGTATTATTTTTGGGAAGCTCACAGAAAGACCATCAGCAGATTTTTTTGTGTATGCAGCTTCATCTGAAAGCAAGAGTAATCCATTGTTGTTCTTTACACTATTTGGCAAGTCCATAGATTCATTAAATAATCTAGCAATTGCGAGATTAAGTAATGTCAGTTACGGTTTATTTGCACTAAAAATGAAAAATGGAGAAAACATGCAAATTGTGTATTTATTACAGAGTTTTGAAAAATGTGTTTTTATGTGAAAATATTTGTTTACCAAAAAATCTGTTCCCTAAAGATTACAAAAAAGCTGTACAGCATGCTGCCTGTAAGTTACTGTGATACTTTTTACTATGCACTTCAAGCTAATGGAGATTAGCGCAAAGTTAATCACGAACTTCGGTGGAAAAGTCGCCACGCTCCTGAGGATGCCCAGACTGGGCGAAAATTTCAAAGAACGGTAAAAGTTGATATTGTTGAATCCTAAAATGAAGATGCACTGAGTATACCCAGCGAAAAGTGTGTTGAAGTAAAGTTATACATCTCGTACAATGGACATTAGGACAATAACATCAACAAAGACTGGAAAACGTGCGTGAAATGTGTTTTCATCGCTAGTAATTAATGCCAAGGTAAGCATTATCCTTTAGAATATTGTACAAGTTATTTTGAAATTTGCACGTAAAAGAGAATAGTAGCATGATCAGAGCTATTTAATAGTCTGAATTAGAACTACTAATAGGAATAGATCTTGTGTCTGATTAAAGTTGCCAGAGGTAAAACCTGATTTTTCCTTTTTTTTAAATTCATGGTGGGAAGTAGCTTATACATATCTCTTGTTGTTTAGTTATAAACACTTCTCAGTGCATCAACTTGGTAGTTTTATCATTTGTTCTGTACCCCATGTGTTTACAGAAAACAATAAAAAGAAATATGAAAAGGAACATTATAAATAACATTAAAAATCTTTAGTTAAAAACTTTTAAAAACACAAACCATCAGAGTTCCTGTTGGCAAATTGAAAAATTGCACATTCAATACCGAGGCCTTTCAACTATCCTTGCCAATTATTAACTATATGTCAACAAAATAGTTTCCATATCATCTACTGTTTTAGCACGTTATTAGAAATTCGAGCACGGGAAAAACGTCCATATAATAAGAAAATTTTTATTTCAACTTGTCACTAATATTCCTTTTTTTCTTTTTGATGTTCTTTATAATAGTTTAGAATTTTATTATGAAGATTACAAATTTATATGAAAAAATGTTTTTATATGTGCAGTCAAATGCATCATAAGTTGTCAAAGTCCTCCAATACGTAGAGACAATATGTATTAAAAGATTAATATTATTCCAGTTTTTTAAGTCATGATTTACGAAATTAATACAATAGAAAAGAACTTTCGAACCTTTTGATTATGATGCGTTGAATCAGTAATAAGCCATCTTGTTATCGAAGAAGGCATGATTTTCCTTTCCTGTGGTATCAGCTTCCAAGTTGAACTTCGATCTTATAATTTCTTATTATAGATGATGGTTGCATGTTTTATTTTCCGTGGCTCGATATCCCAAACTAGTTTCAATTCCTTCTTTTGGAATCATCTTCAGTGGGTATTATGATCTTCTCATACATGTTGTGTTTCGGCCACTTACATCGATTCTACTGGCAGCGTCCGACTTTTCACGGCAGTTGTACTCTTGCGCATGCTATTTTTGGTATTAATGCACGTTCTTAGTCGTGTTTTGATATAACCGGATGACATGAATTCCGACTCCAATTAATTTGGAGTCGGAATTCATGTCATCCGGTTATATCAAAACACGACTAAGAACGTGCATTAATACCAAAAATAGCATGCGCAAGAGTACAACTGCCGTGAAAAGTCGGACGCTGCCAGTAGAATCGATGTAAGTGGCCGAAACACAACATGTATGAGAAGATCATAATACCCACTGAAGATGATTCCAAAAGAAGGAATTGAAACTAGTTTGGGATATCGAGCCACGGAAAATAAAACATGCAACCATCATCTATAATAAGAAATTATAAGATCGAAGTTCAACTTGGAAGCTGATACCACAGGAAAGGAAAATCATGCCTTCTTCGATAACAAGATGGCTTATTACTGATTCAACGCATCATAATCAAAAGGTTCGAAAGTTCTTTTCTATTGTATTAATTTCGTAAATCATGACTTAAAAACTGGAATAATATTAATCTTTTAATACATATTGTCTCTACGTATTGGAGGACTTTGACAACTTATGATGCATTTGACTGCACATATAAAAACATTTTTTCATATAAATTTGTAATCTTCATAATAAAATTCTAAACTATTATAAAGAACATCAAAAAGAAAAAAAGGAATATTAGTGACAAGTTGAAATAAAAATTTTCTTATTATATGGACGTTTTTCCCGTGCTCGAATTTCTAATAACGTGCGAAACAGTAGATGATATGGAAACTATTTTGTTGACATATAGTTAATAATTTCTGAAACCACGTAATGTTTTCGACAAATGTTGAATTAATATAATATCCTTGCCAATTTTGCATAGAAAATTTCTTCTTTATTTTCAATTTAAAAGCTATGTTGTATTTTTAAAAAGGAGTAAACAGTTGCAAAATGCATATCTAAAAAGCCTTGCGTGAAAGTTTTTCAAGAGAACTATCTGCTGCCTTCAACAGCATACTGCAAAGAAACTACTGTGTTTGCTATGAGTAACTTTATACAACAGGTTTGAGAGTGGTCATCATCAGCGTGCATGTCAAAGACTGTCGTCACTCACTGTTAGAACTCAACTGTGGCGCCATCTGTTGAACTGGAATATTACTTTTTACTAAATCTTATTCATTTGAAAATTATCTTTATATATATATATTTTTCTTTTTTGATTAAAATTTTCCAGGAATTTCTTTTTTTTTTTTTTTATGCAAGGGTTTTTAGATGTGCATTTTGCAACTGTTTGCTCCTTTTTAATACAACATAGTTTTTAAATTGAAAATAAAGAAGAAATTTTCTGTGCAAAATTGGCTAGGATAGTTAAAAGGCCTTTGTATTGAATGTGCAATTTACATGCTGATAAGTGTTTGTAACTAAATGGTATGTATAAGCTACTTCTCGTGAATTTAAAATGTAGTTTTACTACATGGAAAAACACATAAGCATTTATATTTATATATAGTGCTTTTCTTTGTCAAAGTTACTGATTTTTCCCTGCTGTTTTTCTTGTACATGGAAAGGCTATCTATCATTCATGTGTTGTGTAGTAGATATTTATATTTCTCATGAATAGTTTTTTTTTTATTAGATGAGTGCTATTTTAGTCTGAAAAAAAAGAAATTTAGAAAAATATAGCTTTTAAATGATCAGTCATTATTTATGTACATACGTTTTTGATTTTTTAAAAAGAAATTTAGAAAAATATAGCTTTTAAATGATCAGTCATTATGTACTTAGGTTTTTGTGTTTTTAAATAATGTGTTTTTAAGACTTTTATTATTGCAAATCTTCTAAAACATCTAATGTTGCATTTTATTTGGACATACAGTTGCTTCTGACAATCATTTTAGAAAATGTGTGTTTTGTTGTGATCTCATATATTTCTAGATTTCAATTTTTAAAGCTCTTTATTGAATGTTTTTGCTGTCTGAATTTTGGTTACAATTTTTTAACTAGTTCCGATTGAAGATGACACCGAACATTTAAAGGATTACCTACTTGCTGTAATAGAAGAAAAGGACTTGGAAAAAGCAGATCTTGTTCTGAAGTATTTTTATCGGTAAACTACACTTTTTTTTAAAATTATTTTGTACTTCTTTGTATCACAGTAATTTTTTTCTTGCGCTTGCTTACCACCTCTGTACCACCATGGTATTCAGGCATGATGCTGAACACAGTGTATATAGATACATATATGTACACACAGTTGTCATTTATTGGGACCAGTAGATAGGGCCTGATTTACAGGAAGGAATTTGGGGCATGTTCCCAGCACCCCAACCTTTGAGGGGCCCCCAAAATATAGTTATATATTACTTGTTTTGTATCAAACTGATTCCCACTGTTCATCCACTTAAAAAAGTTGAAATGGTAATTTCAGAACTGTACGTTGAAACCCATGGAAATGACAATTATAATTTCCACAAATAAATACAATACCATATTATTGGCAAATTAATGTCTTAATCTGCAAATAATAACTGTAACCTGTCCTCAATCGTACATGCATACACATAACACGGAATGCCGGGGGTAGCCCCTAAAAGCCTCTTGCCCAGGTCCCCAAACTGTCTTAGTCAGTTCTTGCCAGTAGACCATGTGATGCAAATAGGTTGATATATCATCCATATCATCACATCACCATGGCTATTATCAAGAGAACGGGAACACTCTTAGTAGTAATTTGGAATATATCGCTGAAAGTCTAATGGAAAAGCAATGTGATGCAACACACTTCGAGAGTAGGAGGGTAATGGATGCTTGGCGGAATGGTACAAATATCAACAAAACTGCTACTCTTGTTGACGTGCAAGATTATACAAAGTGTGATTGAAGCAGCAAAAACCCAGTGGTAAGTGCATGACTTGGCTCAGAAACAGCAAGTCAGTGTCTTAAGTGTGTGGCAGATAGCTGAGATTTTATGGTCTATCAGCACGCACATCAGTGAGTGGTTTTTATGGTCCACCAGACACACAAGAGTGAGTGGCTTTTATGGTTTATCAGACATGCAACAGTGAGTGAGTTTTATGATTTGTCAGATGTGCAACAGTGAGTGGTTTTTATGATCCATCAAACGTGCAACAGTGAGTGATTTTTATGGTTCATCAGGCATACAACAGTTATTGGTTTTTATGGTCCATCAAGCACAGCAGTGAGTGGTTCTTATGGTCTAACAGACACACACAGTGAGTGGTTTTATGGTCAATCAAACACAGTAGTGAGTGGTTTTTATGGTCTAACAGACACACATACAGTGAGTGGTTTTATGGTCCATCAAACACACAACAGAGAGTGGTTTTCATGATCCTTTTGTATACATTTAAGTCTATCTGTGGTGTTCCCAAGCCCACTAGATTTTTTTCTTGTTTGCTGAAGACAGCAGTGGTGTATAGGAAGTTTATATGCTGCTGCTATGCAGATGGTGTAATGCACAATACACATATTTTATGGTCCAACAGACACAAAAGTCCCTATCATGTTCCTGAAAGTATTCATCACCATGAGAGTGGAGAGGTGATCTCTTACCCTCATGGTGATGAATACTTCCAGGAACATGATAGAGACTTTTCCCCACTTTGTTGGCCATTTCAATTCCCAGATCTCACACCCATAGAACAGTTGCAGGATGAAGTGGAATGAGACATCTGCATCTAGTAGCATCTAGTCTGTATAAATTGGAAGATACTATTTCGATATGCATGTTTGTTTTTTCTATCAGAGAACATTGCCAAAACTTGAGGCAAATTGCTGTTCTAAAGGCCAAAGAGTGAACAACATGTTATTAGGTAGATGTAGAAGAAAAAAAAAAAGTAATAGCATTTACAGTTTCATGAAAAAGCTCACACTGAAGGAAAGTTGAATTTCACATCCCATAAAACTACTGGATATATGACATCTGTTATTTATTAAATTGTAAGAATAGGGGAATTCAAACTTTTGAGACCAGTTTCTCCAAAGGAAGAATATTCTCTTAATTTTGAGCAGAATTTAAAAAATATTGCACTCCCATATGTGTGCAAGTAGAAAATTTATATTGACAGAAAATTCAGTCTTTTCTCCATTTTAGTTGAATTTAGCAACAAAATCAATCGGGCAGGACAGAAAACTAATTTTAATATTAATATTCCCATGTTCTTGAGATGTGATAAATATGACTGTTTTATACAGATTTGGTTTAGCTCAGTATTCCTTCAGTATAGTTCTTGCCTCAAATTGTTATTTCAATAGTTACACCACATATAATTATTTTTTGTCTACAGACATACGACACTGTACCGAAAGGAGTAGTCCAGTCCATCAGTGTATGTTTGTACACATTGATACCACAATATTTAAATTTCATGTAAACTTTTTAAATTTTTTTATCAAAGAAAGCTGGTTGTTTGGTTAAATTTATTCTGAAGTGGCCACAGTAGAGAATCAGAAACAAGCTTCGATTTCACATATCTAACTCGACAGACTTTGGGTTATGTATGAGTGAGTGAGAGAATTATTGTTGGAAGAAAATGGGAAAATTATTGTCGAAAGAATATGCAAAAAAAGTGAGACAATTATTGTTGGAAGAAGATGAATTCATTGTAAAGTTCGCCTTTGGCCAGAATCATAGTGAAGTCGCCACCCGTCTGTGATTAGATCTGCGTCACCACCCATCAGTGTGATTAGATCGGAGTCGCCACCCATCAGTGTGATTACATCTGCTATGGCAGATCTAATCACACTGTAAGGTACTTTCCAAGAAAAGATTAATATATACCATTAGAGACAATATTTGCATAAGTTTTGTTTTCATGTTTTTTTTTATAATAAAAGTGTAGGAATGATGGCTTCTCAAGAAAGTCCTGAATGGCTGTGTATGAAAGTGTAATTGTCCCTACTCTGATGTACCCCAAAATCCTGCAGTTGTGAGTGTTAATCTTACCACTGACAAGAAATGTTGACCCATCACTGAAGTATACAAGTGGGAAATGAATTTCCCCAAAGAAATTATTCTTCATAAATACATGGTAGGCATTGCAATGCTATTATTGGCATATTTTCACTGTATTCCATGTAACCACTTCCTCAGGCATGAAAGACTTACGCGGAAATCCGCTTTTTCTGTTCCATTTTTGGTGTTACCAATATTATTCCAAAAATGCAATAAAATTTTATTGGGGGGGTGCCTCCCTCTTGTGGGAAGCAAAATCGTAATGACTTCGAACGACGGGATGGTTACGGCTGGTAATGACGTCACCTCTTCCAGGGATGGAAATTCTGCACCAAAGTGTGCCAAAACAAAAGTCTTGCGCCGTCTTGCTACAAAAGGCAGGTGTTGCACCATTGGGCGCCAGAACCTCTGTTCCCCCGTCGGGACTTCGGTACAGTAAATTATCTGTGCCCACTCTTACGCTTGACGCTGAGTAAGTCCATGCGGTGGGAAGAACAATTCGGCGACTCCAAATACTAGGAATTTTATGTAGTTACTATGGAAATCATCGACGGAAGTCGTCGGTCCGCTACGGACGACGGAAAGCATCGAGTATGCTATGGAAATTGTAGGTCTGCTACGGACGACGGAAAATACCGAGCATGCAACGGAAATCGAAAATAACATCTGCATAAATTTTATTTTCGTGTTTTCAAGATTCTAACACTTGCTAAATATTTTTGGGAATGTTTCTTGGGTAACTTGTACAGAAAACTAGCGGATAATGCTTACCTTGGCATTCCTTTCTAGCGACGGGGACATTTCACGCACGTGTTTTCCGGTCTTTGTTGAGGTTATTGTCCTAAAGTCCGTTGTATGCGATGACTGGCTTTACTTCTCACACTTTTCGCTGGGTATACTCATTGGATCTTTGCTTTAGGATTCCAAACATCAATTTTTACCGTTCTTTATACTCGAAATTTTCGCCCATACTCTGGACATCTTCAGGAGCGTGGCGACTTTACCACCGATGTTCGTGGCTAACTTCGCGCTAATGGAGTCCGATACTCCTTGTTGCTATATAATAGTCAGAATTAGAACTACTAAGTGGAATTGTTTCTCGGGTGTTGAGAATGTCACGTCGTTTTCCGTTTCCTCATATTAAATTTTTTCGACCAAGTCCCCCCTCTTTTTCTCTTAATATCTTCAGTAATAGTAAAAAGGAGCGACTTCGGCTTTTTTTTTTTTTTTTTTTTTTTTTTTAAGAAATTTTTCAAATGAAATGCATGTTTACCTTATTTCTAATACATACTTCTTCAAAACTAATCAATAGAGAGCTATCATTTTTGCCCCTTTCCCTTTTATTAAACGAAATTAAACTTCTAGATCAGTGTTTAATCCGTCCGTGGTGGAATTCGCACCATTTCCGTGTTCCGTAAAATTGTTTCTCGGGAGAGTGAGCAGGGCAGTATCGATTTTTCACTTTCATTTTCCATGAAATTCGTGTTTTTCCATTTCTTAGTTACTTCTTACTCATACATGATATTATTTCGTGGATTCGCGGAATTCCGCTTTTTCTGTCATCATTTGGGTCATTCTCGAGATCGATGTAAAACTGAAAAGAAACTGTTTTTTTTGGGGGGGGGGAAGGGAGGGGTCTTTTCCATCTGGGGACGGTATTTCATCTTTCAAAACTTTCGAAAACGAAAGTCAAACGAAGTAAAGATCCCCCCCCTAATCCTAATTTATTTTTTTTGCACTGGGTCTTCTGCCTAGTATTGTTATTAAATTTCATTTTAATGCCTAAATATTTGTATTTTAGCTTGAAAAACGAAGGGAAAATGTCCAAAAACGGAAGTCGGATGGAGCAAAGATTTTGCCGGCGATCGTAATTCCCACTCATGCGCCGTTCCCTCTACCCTGTGTCGTTGTTCAGTAATTTTATACTTTAGATGCAGTGATGTGCTCCAGAGTAATATTTACATAAATAAATTTCATTGAATCCCAAAACATGCACTTTTTAAGTTAAAAAATTCAGTGCCCTCTCAAAAATAATGAAAGCATTATTGAGTTGTTTTCCTGGCTCTTAAGTGGAAAATTCCTTTAGTATGATGGGGGATGTACTTGATAAAGAATCCATCAACATGAAAATTGAAACATTTTCATCTGTTCAAACCATAAAATATAAGCTACTGAATCAGGATAAGTCAATAAGTCAGCCTTGGAATTTTTTAAGAAAAACGATTATTTGCATGACCCTGTAAATAAGAGATTTATGCAAAAATATGAAATCACATTCAGAATATAAGAAAGAATTACAAGATAAGGAAGAAGAAATGAAAAGATGAAAGGAGCTAAATATCTCTAATAACTTATGCAGCAAATTAAAATCAAATGAATTGGTTCAAGAGAAAGAAAACTAGCCGGCTAATCACAAAAGAAGGTTAGAACAAATTGTTAGACAGAAACAACTTAAGAAAATGAAATTTCATTAGTTGTGAATGACTTTTATTATTTATCTACAAAATGCCTAACGTTTTCGTAAGCATTTATCATATTTCTTCATTAATAATTTTGTGTCAAATCAAGAATGAACATTTATTCTTCATCAAACTTTTATTACTTATCAACAAACACGTCCAAAGTTTTTCAGACCTTCAAGATTTCTTTTCCATACAACGTTGTTCTCTTATAAAGACATTTGATTAAAGACATCGTTCTGTACTAAGGTGAGTGATTTTCTATGCATATGACCTCATCAGCAATTTCTCCCATTACATTATATTGTACTATATATTTAATTTTCTTGAAACAAAATACATACATTAAATCTATTTAGTTGGCAGGCATGTGACCAATACCTATATGTCATGGTTGTATACATTAGAGAGTGAAATGTGAAATGCAAGATTCAACACTTGTTGAAGTTCAGCTTTTCCTATCACTGCCCACTTTCATGCCTGCTTCCTTCAGAAAACTTGAAAATTTTCATTGTCCTGGAGTGGGAATCGAACTCGCACCTCCCGATTTCCGGTCGAGCATGTTAGTCATTACACTACCCAGGTCAAGGAAATTCCAAGCAACTGAACGTAGATATCAGAGAACCTTCAGATTTGCGCTAGTCAAAGCTATTCCTACCTCATCGTAGTCTCACAACCTTTTCTCACATCCAGGGTCGAATGTAGGTCACAAATTTCAGTGATGAAAGTACATCATATACAATGTATATGATGATGTATATGACATACTATATATACAAGGTACATATATATACTGTACGTCATTTACAATGTATATGACATACTTTCATCACTGGAATTTGTGGCCTATATCCGACCCTGGATGTGAGAAAAAGTCGTGAGAATCTACGATATGGCAGGAATAGCTTCGACTAGTGCAAGTCTGGAGGTTCTTAGATATCTACGTTCAGTTGCTTGGAATTTCATTGTCCTGGGTAGTGTAACGACTAGCATGCTCGACCGGAAATCGGGAGGTGCGGGTTCGATTCCCGCTCCAGGATATGATGAAAATTTTCAAGTGTTCTGAAGGAAGTGGTTACATGGAATACAGTGAAAATATGCCAATAATAGCATTACCATCACTGAAGGTTGCATAATCCAGGAATGTCCTGTCTTCCTGTATCTGATGCAACATTTCTGCTCAGCATTCCTCATGAGCCTCACAATCTGTGCTACTAATCTTTTGAACCATGATAAATCTGTTTGGTTTTAAGTGCAATAATTTTTGTAATACCCATCAAACTATCGCTTGTGAAATACCCATTTCACGAGACACGTGTTGGGTTGATTTTGTGGAACTGTGAACAAATCTCTCTCCTGCACTTGTTCCATGACAGCAGCTGAAACACAGGCAACCAGTGAATTGCTCATGACGAACAGAACAACCAGTCTCAACAAAATTTTTATGCCAAGAGTAAATTGTAGGTCTAGTGGAATGATCCTTATAATACTGGGTGCAAAATTTCTGTTGAACAGTTGTCATGGATTCTTCAAACCAAAACACACTGTGAGTGTGCCCCACACCTATGAATGTGTGCCACTGGTAGTTGTGGTTATAGAATTTGGTGCTATGGCACTATGTGCAGTAAATTTGATGTATTTTACTACAGATTAATGCCTCCAAAAGTTTTGTAAGTATTCTGTATGCTTTCAAAGTTGTAAAGTCCTTTTTGAATCACCCTGTATCAGGGTTTGCTGGGGTGGGCCAAGTTCGAAAAAAAAACCACCAAACAAAACTCACCTGAGTTTTTTCAAAATTAGATTCTATTTTTTCTTCTACAATATTCCAAATTTAATCAGCACCCAATAAAATATTTTCTTTTACAATAAATAACATTTGGAATAATGACTAGATTCTCTTTCTTGCCTTCTCAAAGGTGATGGTTGACCAATTTTATTATTTAGCAACACAAAACAATCCTTTCAGGTCAGCTGACAAATCAATTGACCTGAAATAAGAAAATTAAACAATAATTCTGAAAATAAAAAATGATTGCATATAAATAGCTTTCCACCTATAAAGAATAACTATAGAATATACAAACATTATCTATTCATACTATAGAAAAAAAAAATAGAGAAACAGAATATAACATACTTAGCTTCTAACTAAAATATTATCTTTAAATAAAATTTGCCTGAGAAATTATTTGTGTGCGTAATAATGTAAACTGCAATGGTTTTTTACTATTTACAGATATCGCCTAAAAATTAAACAATGGTGCAGATAATAAAGTATTTTTGCTTTGTGTTTTACTAGAGCCTCAAAAGCAGTCTGAAATAATCATAGTTTCATGACCCACACAATTTTCAAATATTTTCAAACCTCTGAGGTTTTCTGTAAAACAGCCACATTTACATAATTAATGTAATTTCAGGGGTTTTAGTCAGAAAAAAAAAAACTACTAATCTACAGGAAATTTTGATCCAAAAAGGTATAAACTGAACAAGTTTTGTGGCTTTCTCTATCTCAAGCCTATTTTGTAACTTATTCCAAACTAGTTAAAACATAGAGAAAATTCTCTCAATGGAGGCAGATGAAGCTGTTGCTGAATGTGGCATACAAAGTTAGAAAATCCTGCATGCAATTTTGAATTTGAACCCTTTTCAGAGTTTTTTGCCATGACTTGCCATCCTTTTATGGAAGGAAACTGGCTGACGACACTTTCTTTCATCATTTATCTTAGGTAGCAGTCTGTATCATTAATTTTGAAAGCCATTACACCAGACAAATACACGGTCGTATCAGAATAATATGACCACCTACCTAATAATGGGATGACAGTGGCGAGATGTTGTGGTATGGACTCACTGAGGCCCTGAAAGGTTGCCTGAGGCAAATGTGCCCATTCGGACTGCAGCAGAGCATGGAGGTCCTGGAGATGACGTGGTTGTGGGTCGGTATGCCAAACTTGTCGATCTAAATAGTCCCATAAGTGCTCTAGGGGATTGAGGTCGGGCGATTTTGCCGGCCAAGGGAAAACGGAGACATCGCTGTCATGTTCCTGGAACCAGTCGTGCACCGTCTTAGCGACGTGACAGGGTACATTGTCCTTTAGATATCATCACCACCAGGGTAAACGTCCAATGTAAAGGAATGCATGTGGTCTGCAAGAATGGACAGGTAGCCGTTGTTATTCAGGGACCCATCCAGTGGAACCAGCGGTCTCACTACATACAAGGAAAACATCCCCCAGACATGCATGCTGCCGCCACTGCTCTGTACTTGACCAACAAGCGTGTCCGGGTTTGGTTCTCGTGTATGTGCTGTTGTGTCCACCACCGCCAGTCACTTCTGTGAAGTAAAAACTTTGATTTGTCGGTGAAGGCCACCTTTTTTCCACTGTCCAATGATGGTAGTCCCACGTGAACTGCAGACATCATTGTCGATGTCCCTGGGTTAACATGGGTGCCTTGACGCTGGATGCAACGTCTGCTCCGGAGACCCATGCATAACAGGGTTCGCTCTACTGTTATCTGGGACACGTACTTGGGTACCCCAGCATTCAGTTGCGTGTAGATTGCCCTTTACAAGTTGATGGAGGTGACATTCTCCTCTGGGGTTGATGGCCTTTTGGGGCTCCACAGTTATGATGTCGGGAGGTACTCCGTGTGCTGGAGGTCCAATCTTGGTACACCCTGACTAAAGCACCTCGCGAACAGCCCACAAAGTCTGCTGTTTCTGAGATGCTTCCACCCTTGGCGCGGTAACCAATGATCATTCTTTTTTTAACATCCATCAAATCACTACATCTGCCCATTGTGCTCTTGTTACACACTATGGCTCATCTGTCCTGGCCAGTCGCTTATATCTCCATGTAGTTGACCTTGTCACGTACACTCTGTGACCCTTGGTGAGTACACAGTGATTCCATGGGTAGTCATATTACTCGACTGTGTAATCAGGGGGAAATTTGGATGTTCACTCTTCTGCAATACTCTTCTTTTCTTGGTTAAGTTTCTGACCTCTATATTTTGGATCCATGAGGTTTGCTAGAAAATGTTGTGCAAGAATTGCTTGTTTAAACCTTTTTAAAAATCTAGATGGTTGGGCTGCAGGATTTCTTCTTGTAGTAAATCCGGCTATATGTCAACAGCAGCTGAAATAGATGTTGCGTCTCTCTCTGAAGTGTGCCCAATGTGCTAGCAACAACAGATTACTGCTTTTCTAGATTCATAGCTTTACGTAAATGCCCATTTTATCCAAGATTTTTTTCAATAGATTGATCAAATTCCTCAATATGCTCTTAAGATATTTCTCTGTATTTGTGATTATTGGCCACAAATGTTTTAACACAATCAGGATGAAAGTTGCACCTTGTTTCGTTTGGTAGTTGTGGCATTAAGCCAGGCTTTTCTTTGAACTATCCATGTTGTTGATGTAGGCCTACATTACGAAAATATTTTTCACCGCCGCAATCTGCTTTAAAACAGTCTTTGGGGAAACATCTTTTTCTAACAAATTCAACAGATGTGCTCACCCATATGTTATGAGAGTTGAATATCTTTCATTTAAAAATTTCCACATTTTTATCATTTTGTTTTTGCTCTCAGTTACAACAGCAAAAACAGGTTTTCCAAATTTTTCTTCACACTCCTTTATGGCCGAAACTAATTTAGAAGCACAATGTTTTGCTGTTTTCTTTTCTGATCCAGTATCATCAGCATACAGCAAAGGACTTTCTATTCTGGTATGGACACTAATAGCTGGGACTGACTCATTCTTCACACTGCATCAACCATCTATGGTGAGAGTCAAACTGCCTAATTTTATTTTTCTGAAAGCTGAGATTCAGTTTCTTCTGCTGCAGTATCAAACAGTCTTCCACCAATGGCTTTTGCTGAGGGTGGTTGATGTCCAGGTCTTAGTGTTTCAATCATATTTTTAAACTGATCCAATGCTGCTGCATTGAATGGTATGTTAGCAGCATAAAAAAAAATAGCTACTGTTTTATCAAGAGATTCCTTTTAAAGGCCCTTTTGTGCTTTTAAGACGGAATTTACTCATTGATTGTCGCTTCTTCGTTTTTTTACAACAGTACTTGGAAAAGCCCGATAAAACCCGAAAAACCCCAAGTGGGCTACGTTTTTTCAAACCCTGCCCTGCATTACTCAATCACGATGAATCATATGCAATCTTCCTCAATCAAGACATTAAATTAAAACATGTAAACTGAAGCTTATGAAGAATGATATATTTTTCATCGATATATTATTCAAATAATTTGTCACTGTTCTGGAATGTCCCACATCACTCCAAAAGCCTTCATTCACAACACTGTTTCTTCACTATATACTAGTTAAAGAAGAGTTTATGTGGTGGATTTCCTAAATTGTGATGGTTAAATTTGGCATTGATGATCACAGTTTAAAAATCCAGTTTAAGAGTCACTTTCTGTTCCGAATGACACATTTTCATTCATATGCATTCTAATTCTGTGTCTGCTATGCAATGAGAGAGAAAAAATGTTTGTGTCTGCATATAGGCACCCTACACATTAAGACATTCCCTATACATGCTTGTGCCATGCTAACAGCCATGGTGCCTTTGCAACCATATCTATAGTTGAACTTTTTGAAAGTACCTTGTATTATTGTTTTTTGCAAGTGCTTTCACTTCAGCATTGCAATTTTATGAGATTCATATAAAATGGATTTTACTTTCCATTGAGAATTTGATACCGATTTCAGTGCAAATTGTCAGTTTCATTTATTAGACATATTCTTCTTTAAAGCTTTTTTTTTTTTTTTTTTTTTGTGCGCAAACAGTTTACACTCCGCAAAACAATTCAGAATTGTTCTCTATTTTTTTAAATGAGTTTATTTTGGCCTTCATCTGTTTGAGTTAATTAATTAAAATCTTGAACTGAACTAAGTAGAGTAGAACTCAATTATAAAGAGCCCGTATTTAGCAAGATCTTGGATTTAATGAGCAAAACAGGAACTTTTGCTTGGTATAATGTTAATTCAAAGCTGTTGGGTTGTTGGAAAAGTCATGACATATTTTAGCCATGTTTTGCAAAGGTCATTTATTGATAGAAAGAACAAAGATCAATCAATGATATAATGCCTGTTTTGTTGGATAACCTTTTGCCATCTTTCAGTAAGCTGCAGAATGCCTCGTTCATAGAAGGACCTGTCTTTCGCGGCGAAAAACTGTACAAGATGCTGATTTACAGCCTCATCTGAATTGAACGTTATACCATGCAAGGACTGTTGAAGAGAGCGAAACAAGTGGAAGTCTGACGGCGCAAGGTCAGGCAAGTATGCTGGGTGTGGCAACACATCCCACCCAAGCTCCAATAAATTTTGGTGGGTGATCAAACTTGTGTGTGGTCTCGCGTTGTCGTGATGGAACACAACACCTTTACGATGAACGAGCTCTGGTCGTTTCTGGATGATGGATTCGTTCAAACTGTCCAATTGCCGGCAGTACACATTCGAATGGATTGTTTGGTTCCATAGTAGGAGCTCAAAAAAACATGACACCTTTAAAATCCCACCACACTGAGACCAGAACCTTCCGCTGATGAATGTCTGCTTCGGATGTCATTTGAGGCGAAGCAGCACGTCGGGACCAAGACCGTTTGCACATTGTTGTACACAATCCACTTTTCGTCACCAGTTATCAGTCGCTTCAAACAAGGATCGTTTTCCTCACGTTTAATGAGCATATCGCAGATGTTTATATGTGCCGTCAATTGAGCTTCTTTAAGTTCATGAGGAACTCGCACATCGAGCTTGCTTATGTGTCCCAGCTTCTTCAGGTGGTCGTGAACGCTTGAGTGATGGATGTGCAACGTGTCTGCAATCTCTCGTGTCGTGTAACGTGGATTTGACTCGATCAATGCCTTGATTTGGTCGTCATCAACCTCGGTTGGCCTCTCGGATCAAGGAGCATCGTTGGGATCAAAATCAGCAGCACAGAATTTTGCGAACCACCGCTTGCACTGACGTTCTTGTAGAACATTATCGCCGTACACTTTACGCAACTTTTCACAAGCTTGATGTGCGTTCTTCCCTTTATGGAAGTAAAACAGTAAAATATGGCAAAAATGCACAGTTTGGTCTTCCATCTTCAACTTGATGTCAAATCTCCGCAAATCAACCAAATCGCTCACTATTATTTTTAGACTGCAGCTAGAACTGGCACCTGTCGAATGCCATAGTGATAACATGCGCATGCCTCTAGTCCTTCCAAAACCGCCCAACCGCCATCGGGTGCCAAAATACGTCATGACTTTTCCGACAACCCAATAGTTTGATTGCTTTTAACAAACATAATTTAATGAAGTTCCCAGATTTAATGATGAAGAGGAAAGCTAAGATTATCACTTTTAACAAGCAAAGTAGCAAAATTTAATGAAATTCCTCGTTTAACAAGGCAGAGAAAATCTGCTGCACGCTGTCCTGGAATGGAGGAATAAAAATGGTGGCATAAAGAAGAAATTGCAACAGGCAGGGGAATCTTTGTGTGCTAGTGGAAGAATATTGATAAAAAAGCAATGAGGAAGAAGTAGCTACAACAAATGCTGAACACCCAAGGAATAGCCAGCCTCTCAAGGGCTATTCCTTGGGTGTAACACATCAGAAGAATTGAAAACAGGCTATCTACTTGTAGGCCAAAAAAAAAAAAAAAAGATGATGGGTGGATTATGCACATGTAAGTGGATTTCTGGGTGACAGTTGCAGAGAAGGATGGGGGAGCAATGAATTGGAATGACACTGGAGGGGAAATTGAAGGTAGCAATTCCTGTGATTGTGTCCATTTCCCCTTTCACTCTCTAAGTGAACGTTGCATTTGGGAGGATCGGTTCTGCTTTTGCTTCATGTGTGCTGTGTTGTTAAACAACTGTCAGTTTTGCATAGCCACTAAGTTGAATATACATCTGAACTTGAAATATGTACGTAATTATAGTACTCATTGCAGTTAATTAATTAAATCTTTAAGTGCAGTAACACCCCGAGTTACACTAATTCCCAGTTACATAATAATTGCCGCCTCTTTATCTGCACTTGCTGCCTCACTCGTGACCTTCACGCGACATTAAAAAATATATATATATATATAGAAATATTGAGAACTACTTACTAGTGCGTATGAACATGTTTGGACTTTGTGCAGCGGTGTCTTTGACAGGCTTATCGCAGTAAGCACATTTCAGTTTCACTTTATATCTTGCCTCGCGCAGTTAGTTTAGTCACTTGTTTATCACTACAAGTGTTCGTTGTTTATTTACCATTAGAATGCAATTGAAATGCAAAACCGAATGTGCTGGTAATAATTCTAAAAAACAAAGGTCTGCAATTACTTTAGAAGAAAAGTTAAAAATAATTCGTATCTATGAAGACGGGAAAATTCTATCAACAATAGCTCGGGAAATAAACCATCCACCCCCAGCGTCAGCTCTCCCCCTACAGAGCCAACTTAGCCCTCACAATACATTTTCTTGCCTATTTAAAAAGTGAATACACATGTACAGTATTTCAGATTGTTTTTATATTCTTTTACGTATGTACATACTTTTCATACTTTTATAGTTTACATGTATGAGAGTAAATACTGCTACATGATGTCTCTTTTATAAAAAATAATAAATAATATACATGCACATACATACATACATACATACATATCACTAAGCTGT
Source organism: Macrothele yani (assembly GCA_039090855.1). Taxonomy (NCBI): domain Eukaryota; kingdom Metazoa; phylum Arthropoda; class Arachnida; order Araneae; family Macrothelidae; genus Macrothele; species Macrothele yani. The sequence continues at coordinate 152,454,735 of CM077001.1, read as the reverse complement.
TCTCTGAGATTCAGAGGTTAGCTCCAAAAAGAAATACAAACTACCAGATATTTTTACTTGCTGTTGTCGTATCGAACTTCTCCATTTACAACGATCTTGACATACAACTCGGGCTTCACTGATATCCATTACACGCTGTACACAAGATCTTTTATACTTCATACTCATAATCTTTTTCTCATGCAGACACTCCTGAATCTGATCCACCGATGTCTTCCTTGGCCTTCCTCTGCCTTTCCTTCCTGCCACTTGGGCTAAAAGATTTTCTTAGTATCTCATCACTCAGTTTTTCAACATGGGCAAACCACCGAAGCGTATTGGTCTCCACCTTGCTAACAACATTTTGCTTCACATCACACAACTGCAACACATCTTCATTCCTCACACAATCAGACCGTGTCTTGCCACAAACCCCACGCAAGTAATGCATATTTCTCCAGCACACAAATGATTCCTATGTTTCTTCTGCAGTACCCAGGTTTCACTGCCATACATCACAGTAGGAACAATTACACTTTCATACACAGCCATGCGGGACTCTCTAGAGAACCCATCATTCCTGTGAAAACCTCCCAGAGTAGCTATGACTTTCAATGAAGAATTCACTCACCTACTAATTTCACCATTCAATTTGTTCTCTCTGTCAAACATGCTTCCTAAATACACAAATTCATTCACCTGGTCAATCACAGTGCTGTTTATACTTACATTACATTCAGTGCTACCAATTCCTCTCTCAAAAACCATAACTTTGGTTTTTCCCTTATTTATACTCAGTTTGAATTTCATGCAAACTTCGTGCATCCGAGTCAACATACTCTGCAACTCACTTTTGCTCTCTGCCAACAGGACAGTGTCATCAGCATACAGGAATCTGCACACACAGATATCACCAAGACATAAACCACTATCATCTATTTTGGCATCACACTTGCACGCGTCCTTAAATATATTAAACAGCCATGGTAACATTACACAACCTTGTCTAACTCCTGCACCAGTAGAAAACTATTTTGATAAAACACCATTCACTCGTACACAAGCTCTACTACCAGCATACATGACTTTTACACTATTAAGTAGATTCCCAGTAACACCATATTCATTCAATACCTTCCACAGAAGTGTCCTATTGACTCGGTCGTAAGCTTTCTCTAAATCTATGAAGGCAGCAAAAACTTTCTTACCAACAGCCAGATACTTTTCAATCATTGTGCGTAATGCAAAACTCTGGTTAGTGCAGCCTTTACCAGGCATAAAACCACTCTGAACATCCCACACTTTTTCTGATGTAAGACCCTGTACTTTTTCAATAACAACCTTACCAAACACTTTCCCTGGCACACTTAGTAGGCTAATACCGCGATAGTTCTTGCATTCAGTCTGATCACTTTTCCCCTTGAACAAGGGAACAATAATAGCATCCTTCCAATCTCGAGAGATCATTCCTAACTCCCAGCACAACTAGCAAATTTCAGTTAACCAGTCAATTACAGAGTCACCACCATATTTCAACATCTCGGCAGTTATGCCATCAACTCCCGGAGCCTTACCATTCTGAAGAGATTTTAGAGCTTTACACACTTCTTCTCTTGAGATCCCTCCTGTGCTTCCATCCCTCACTGTGACATCATCTGCATCTGTCTCAGAATCATCTTTGCTTTCCTGATCTAATAACTCACAGAAATATTCACCCCATCTTTCACTTAACTCATTGAGCTCTTATATTTTTCCCCGATCTCATTCTTCACACGACTTACCACTTTGTTTCCCCTATTTTTCCCCGAGTCTCATGTACTTCCAGAAAGTTTTCCTATCTTTCCAAAAAGCCAGTTCATGCCTTTCCACCTTCTCCTTCCTATCTTTTGCCTTACTCTGGCGAACCAGCTTAGCAGCTTCATGCTTCTTTGAGTGATATTCATCCACAGAGACTCTACCTTGCAACATCCTGAAATAGGCTTCCTTCTTTCTCTTTACTGCCTCTTCAATCTCACTATTCCACCAAGCATCACCTGTATTGTTACCCATTATTGTGGTGCCACAGACCTCCTTAGCAGCAGTGACAACACAGTTCTTAAAACATTCCCACTTCTTTTCTACATCCCTCTCACCAGACTTCAGCTCCTTCAGTCGTTCTCTGAGTAAGTCAGAATAGCGCTGATGGTCTTCAAGGAGCCTATCAACCTGCATTCTTTCTATCCTGGGTCTCTTCTTATTCCTTTTCCTCCAACCAACATTCCAGGTCGAGTCCGTGGTGGACCGTCCTTCTCAAGTGTGGTAGGTCCACCATATCCCACACTTGAGTCATTCTTAATATTTCTTTTTGTCTTTTTAATCAGGTAAGTACATCAGTGTGGGGGATTAGCCCACAGCTGAGGGTTCCAGTTGGTCATTCAACCTAAGGATTCTGGAACAAAACCCAGTGAGTTGGGGTCTTTTTGCCAATGTCGCACAGAACTAGCTTGCACCTCTCCAAGATTCACAGAGGCCCTAGTTGCTGTTGTGTGTGCCATTGTTACCACGGAGCGCCCCGAGGAGGCAAACCCATCGCTCACTACAACTGCCCGCTACATGTACATACGTATAATAATAAATATTGCAGTTTCTTATGAACGCAATTTACAAATTCGACTTAATGTAAAATTCAAATTGCATAACAGTTTACGGAATGCATTACTTACATAACTTGGGATGTTACTGTATATTCAATTTTTTGGAGGTATAATATGAACCAACATATATGCATATCATCACATATGCATATTTTTATGTGTTAGGAATTTTCATCCAAAAATACATTTAATGAGGGTTTCTGTCGGTCTCGAGCTTCTCGTTATAAGCAGATTCTACTGTACTCAAAAAATCTTCTTGACATCTTGTTGTTTTTAAATAGTTAAAAACAGATAAAAACCTAAAATGTTAAAAAAAAATTATCTGCATATCCAGGTATAAAACTTCCTACATCTCATTGCTTCACTTTTGTCCGAGATTCCAAAATGCCTGCAGTTTAATTCAGCGTTTTGTTTTTATTTATAGGTTGGTTGGACCATCTAATCTGTTATGGAAGGAAGCATATCTCTCAGTGCTTTCATATGTACAGCAAAAAATGCTTCAAGACTTTGGTTATATGCTGAAAGCAGAAAGCGATTTTTAGCCAATTTCATACTAAGAAGAAAATTTATGTACTTTATATATATGTTTTGTAAATATTTTTGTATATTTTTTGCAGAATAATAAATTTTATATAAAATTTGTTAGTGTGTGGATTTTCACTTTATTGTCTGTAAGAGTGCCTGTTGTTCATAAGAAACTGGTTCACCCTAAGCCTTAGAATTGTACTGAAAAACCTGGTTGACACTACTGACTTCTGAATCAGTGAGAGAAATTGCATCATTTACAGTTTCTAGTCTGATCTTTGCATCATTTTTTTTTTTTTTTTCATTTTTCTCCCTTTCAAGGTGCATATATAGTGGTCAGCTGGTAATAATCTGCCTGTAAAATCTGATTTCAAGAAAAGAAAAAAATGCAATATTGATATTCTGCACCAGCAGATAGGTTTCTGCAATGTCCAGAAGTTTCTACTTCAACAACCAAAGGTTCGTGAAAAGTACTTTATGAACACTTTTTGGCATTTTACATCAAAGTCTTTTGGATACTAGGCTGTCTGGAGTATCTGATCTGCTAAAATTTGCTGGTGACCAATTTTTATTTCAGTTGTAAGCAGCATATGAAGCTTTAAAGAGCAGGTGCTGACTGGGCCGCCAGGATACCGGGGGAATTCCTGGTGGGCCGCCATGTTTTGGGCCGGTAGGTCTTATGCTAACTCAAGGGGGGAAAAAAGTAAATATATACTTCCACTTCAGTATTCTTGTAGAAGAAAAGCAAGTACTGCTAAAATGACAAAGTCTGTCTTCCACTAGGACAGCTTCAAAAAGCAAGAAACTTACATACCAAATGTTCTGATGAACCACACCTGTTTTGGTACACCCCGCCCCCTTTCTCAAATTTCTAATTTAAGCCCCGTCACTTTGGCCTGATATCCTGTACCTCGGTCTGCTTTTGCCAATCGCATTTCAATAATATAGTCTGGGATAGGAACTCGAAATTCATTGTGTACGTTAATTCATTGAGGTTCATGTAAGATACAAATTTTGGGTTGCTGCTTTTTATATGTACATACTTCCTCTTTATTGTACTAGATCTGGATCTGACTTACTACTTTTTGGGCCTTCCAGTTACACGAATTCTTTAATTGCAGTTCTGGGAAGACTATTTATTTCAGCTACAGCAAGCAAGACCTTTCTTTTTTTACTTTTTTTTTTTAAGTAATTAAACAAAAATTAATTTTTGCAGTCAGTACACTTTATAAATTTGCACTGAAATTCTGCACATTTCCAATTTTTTCAGATTTTTTGTAATTATGTTATTAATTACAGGTGAGTCTTAGAAAAAGAAATTAATTTTTTGTGGCCCATTTAAATTTCCTTTCTCACTAAAACCGAAGAAAGTGTTACAAGTTCTGAATTCAGTTATCGCAATAAAATTCATAAGAATGGAATAAAGTCTTCTACAGTCTCTCTCAGAGAACGTCTGTTGCTTCTCAGCAATGGAAGTAAATATTTTCTTACATTAAACTTTACTAGAGAGCTGCGGTGTGTCCAGGAAAATGAGTAAAATATTGTTAAATGTTATTGCCTCAATACAAAAAGAAAAAAAAAAGATTCGTAGACGTGTTGAAAATGTGTTTAAACACATACATGAGATTCTTTCGCGGAATTCCGCTTTTTTTTTCATCAATAAGGTTATTCTCTCGAGATCGATGCAAAACTGAAGAGAAATTTTTTAGGATTAAATGGGGGTGGAATCGTTTTTGTTCTGGGGAAGGTATTTCTCTTTTCAAAATTTTCAAAAACAGAAGTTAAACGGAGTAAAAGTTTTTCCTGTAATCATGATTTCTTTTTCTCGCGATGTTTCTTCTGCGCAGTATTATTGTTAAATATAATTTTATTCCATAAATATTTGCATTTACGCTTGAAAATGGAAGAAAAAAATTCTAAAACTGGAAGTTGGTTGGTGCGAAAATTTCCCTGTAATCTTCTGGCACGAGATTCTTCAGTGGATTCGAAGAATTTCGACCTTTCCCATCATCATTTCGATGGCTCTCAGGATCGATGCAGAACTGAACAGAAATTTGGGAGGGACTGGTGGGAAAGGAACATTTTCCGTTAGAGGACGGAATTCCGATTTTCAAAACTTTCGGAAATGGAAGTTAGACGGAGTGAAGGTTTCTCCCATAATCATAAACTTTTTTTTTCTCGTGATGTTTATTCTACCCAGTAGTGTTTTTAAATATTTTATTCCATAAATATTTGCGTTGCAGCTTGAAAATACAGGAAAACTTTCCTAAAACGGAAGTCTGACAGAGCAAAGATTTTGCCCGCATTCATAATTTTTTTTTCTCCGCGAATTTCCATTTATCCTGTGTTGTTGTTAAATGTAATATATATATGTATTGAATACAGTGATGTGCGCCAGTGTAATATTTACATAAGTAAATTTCAGTGAGCAATTCTGTCTTGCTCATGCCACGTTATATTCATGCTATTTTGCAACACGTTCTTATTTTTCACCCGGTTAAAAAGTTCAGCTTTTTTTTTCTTCATCAGTCTCATGTATGTAAACAGTAAATGGTGCTGCTGACATAACTCTTTTTTTTTTTTCAGGGGTCGGGTCCCTTGATAATTTTTCTTAAAAGTGGGCCGCTCAAAATCAACTCAACTTCCAGGGCCATTTATGGTTCGCCACTGTCAAAGAGTGACTTAGTTTTCTTATATCAATCATTCCTCAGCCATAAGTTGTATCAACTACATCCCATATGTGTACTGTACTGCTTATGATGTTGAAATATGAAAAGAGGTCTGGAAAATTGTCCTTTCATGTAATTTGGCAAAGAATTCATGTTACAATGGCAGAACTGTCTATTGCTTTTTACTCCAAAGGTTGCATGCAAAAATACCTAGCATTTGTGAGTCTGGAGTATCAATTTTTCATTCTATTTTAAAGAATGAATATGTAAGAAAACTTTACATCAGTGTTTAAAATAAAAACTGTGATTCTATCCCCCAATCTCTAACATACATTCCCTTTTCCTTAAGAAAAGAAAAAAAATCTCCAGTATTCCATCTCACAAAACTTAAGTGAAAAAATTCATGCTATTCATTTTATTCTAGATTCTTTGGTTTCACTGCATAATGGTGTGATTATGTACTTTTACTCTTCTTTTGGTTTTGTCACAGCCTCTGGGCCAGTAACTGATTGCTGAATACAAGAATTTTTGTGGTTGAATTCTGGTCTTGCACATTGCCTATCAGTGTTTGAAATTCATAGTGTTCATCCAATGTGTGCCCATAGAAAGCTCATTAGTTCTTTTTTCTATGAGGAGGTACTTACAAACTTAAAAATATATTTTTTAAACTTCAGGTCTCCCAGATATATTAAATGTATATTCAGTCTCCATTTTTTCAGTCTCAAATGACAGAAATTGTTTCATTGCACTTTCCATTTTATGTGTTATAGAATTCTTGAACGGACATTCGAAAATATATCACTTACATTTTTCTGGAAGATAGCTAAAAATACATAAATAAATTTAGTGCTGTAGAGATGCTTATTGAACACTTGGGTGGTCCTAATGAAAGCAGTGAAAGTTAAAAAAAATTATTAGTTAGACAACACATCCATTCACTTAACATAGTTCTTTTTTCTATCAATGTACTTCCCCCATTGTGAAACCAGCGTGTGGAATTTTTCTAAGAAAAACGTGTATACACAGCTGTTCATGAACCACTTCAGAGTTGAGACAAAGGTACTTCTCTTTGAGTTGATCCAGGGTTCCCACGCCACCTGGAAAACCGGGAAAACCGGGAATTCTCAGGGAATTTGAAAATTGTTCAAAAAATCAGGGAAAACTCAGGGAAAATCGTGTTTTTCCGTAAAAATCAGGGAATTTCTTATCAGGGAACTGAAAAGTCAGGGAATTTTTTATTTTGCCAAAAAGATATTTTCTTTCAGACTTTTGTAGAATATATTTCTGTATTGCTAAGTTTTAAAATAATTCCGAGTTGTTTTATCCTTCAAGGCAACCCACCCACCGATTAAAGTGCAGCTGTGCTGGGGAGTGCGTCTCTTCGCGGTTTCCCCCATCTCCAGATGCTCTAAACTTCAACCGAACAAACGGACACGTCAAAGCGTGAGAGAAAGCCATTAATCACACCCGCACTTCGCAGGCTCTTATCTGCTGCGTTCGCGCAGAGGCAGTCACTTGTTCCTAAGTAGGCGCCCTGGTTCTCTGTGTAGACTGGGAAAAAAATTATGAAAAAGCTATTTCCTCAATTTTTTAAATAACCGACTGAAATTTTTACAGTGGGCAAGATATATGAAAATAACGTTCCATTTTAAATTTCGCCGAAATTCATCGGAAACTTTAGAAGTTGCGCTTTTTCCCCCCTTTCTTTTTGCATGTTTCACTTGTCTTTTATCAAACCGTACAAAAACATTTTATTTTGCCGGATGGTGGTTATCCTAATAAATTCGTCCCCCCTTCCCCCTTCAAGAGCAGTGTGGATGAATGTTGCAAATTGAGGGCACAATTTATTTTTTGAAAAAAGTTCGTATCACTTACGAACTAAAGCTTCACTTTCGTAATTCTGTAGCAGAGTTGGTATAGTTGGAAAAGTATGTACCTTCAAATGTTTGAACAGGGAAGATATGAAATAGGAAGATTCTTCAAAGAGGGGGAAAGATTAATTTTTTTCATAGTACTTACGAGTATTTTGTATTATTACCACCCCCTACTCGATGTGAGGGCGAACCATCTGCTGCGTCCTATTCGCTGCAGTGGGATTAATTATTAAGAAGGCCGTTAATTTTCGTAACTCTTTACTCTCTATTATCTTCCGCCTATGGGTGTCTACCGTGAAGTTGGGTTCCCTAATGGAGGGTCTCCAAGTTCAGGGTTGACGGGTGCATTGCGTTGTGTTTCATATGGGAGAACATGGGAAACCCATATTCCTCCATATGCCGCTTGAAATTTAATAAACTCATGTCAGATTTGGACCTTTTATTTTCCTGCGACTGGGTTTGCTAAATGTTAAAAGTTATTTTCTTCTTAAAATCTTGGAGTTGTTACTCTACCAAAACTTTACGATTGTTCTACTTAATTATTCAGGTTAAAATAAACAAAGATTCACTTATTTTGAATTTTCAAAGATTTGAGAAACTCGGGTAAATTTCATTATAAAATACAGAATTTATTTTCATTTGTGTTTCCTTAAAATCTATTACACTGATCGGTGGAGATTTCTATTAATTTAAACCAAAATATATTTTAAGTTCATTATGCTTTTTGATATTCGCAATCATATTTTAAAGTTCACCTTCCGCAAAATATAAGACACATTATGTTATTCAGCACTTGCAAGAGATTAAAATTATCTTTTCTACCGAGGATGTATAGGAGACAAAATCATGATCATGCTAACGAGATATTGGGAATTATGAAATTTTTCTCACCAAATTCTTTTCTTTTCATCTATTTCGTTGTCGTCCGGTATTACTTATAGGTATAAAGTCTATGGTTGGGACCTCATCCGGTCCTGCTGAATGCACACTGCCCGCATAAGATCACTCGATGCTTCACCCAAAATTTGCGTAAAAACCTCTCAGGGAAAACATCATACTTCCCTTCACCTGGAAATCATCTTGCTCAATTTTTGAGCGTCCTCCCAGGAAAACTCCTAACTTAATTCTTTCTGCGATATTCTGCCCAGGATTCATCTAGAGTCCATCTTTCCTCTCTGCGTTCACCCAGAAATAGCAGTCATCATTCCATCCCGTGTTCTCTCCAAATCATCTCCGCCTAAAAAAACTTTTTCTCTCGTCTATGTTTAAGGGGTTCGGGGGTGTTCCTGTCCTACCCAAATGGTTCTCCCCTTATTGGTTGGGCCGCTTTTCCTCGCTTCGGCATTGGTTTACATCCCTGTATGGGAATCCCTCCGATTCGTTGGCAAAGGCTTGAGAACATCGAGTTTTCTTGAAGATGAATATTCCTTTATCTTGTCAACTGCTCCGCGGGATGTCCGCGCTGCCTTAGAATTTTCACGTACGCTTCCTGTATGACTCTTTCTGTTGGTGTCAACCAGTTACGCCCACTACGAGAAATATGCCCTGTTCGTTGCCCGCTAGCGTGCGTAAAACGTGACTTCGTTAATAGCGAAAGGTCCAGTAAATTGGCCCCCACCTGTGATTGCGAGCATTTCATTCTCGTAGCGTTGCTTGCTAAAACCTCCGAGTTTTCTCTTTACTAACCTAGGGGTGTGTTTCGTGCGTATTCTTACTGGAATTTCCGGAGAGCTCGGGGAACACAAAATAAAATAAAAAAACAATTCAAAAGAATGATGAAAAAAAAAATAAGGAATTTCCTCCTCAAGAAAGAAATCTGCTCAGCCAGGTCTTAGAAAAATTATGAAATAGGTATTATAATTATCCTCTTAGAACGCCTGTCCACATTATGCTTCTCGGATTTTCTTTCCCAATTCCCGCGCTCTCTAAATTGTTTACTTGGTAACTACTCTTCCTCGTTTAACTATTTCCTCGTACTATGCGATACCGTAGGAATTATTTGGTGAATATATTGCTTTCCCACACTTACTAATTTGTAGGCCCCCTTTCCGAAATTCATACCTACGAAATCATGGTCCTCCAATGTTACACGATATTCCGGAGGACATACGGGTAACATTATCTCCCTCTCCCATAGGGTTGAAGAGTTTTGTCGCCCAAAGTTAGGTGCTGTGGATTCCTTCCTCTTCTTGCAAGGCTGCTCGTTTTCGCTCATTTCAACATGCGATGAATTACAATTATTTGCGAAAACTTATGCACACATATGACACATAATGTAATTATAAGCACATACAATAAACATAAAACTACGAGTAAGATTATTATAATAATGTTCAATAAATATTAAATTCCTCCACCGAATCTAATTCTAAGTTTGACATTGACAGATAACATATGCACTGTATATATATATATATATATATGAATTCTTTCCGATAGTGACAGATTTCTTCAGCCGCCGTCTTCTCGGCGACACACAATATTTGCTCGGGTACGCGCCTCCGTTCGGCGATATGGTTTCGGTTTTGGGCGTTCCCATCTCTTAAGCATTCAGCTAGTTTCTCAGAGTTCCTTTGGAGATCAGCCTAACCGACGGGAGTGATGTAGGCTAACACCATCTCCACGTTCAGTTCATATGGGTGCCGTGCCATTGCGCCGAGGAATAGTTCCTGGTAACATTCATCTTGATCGTTCGTCTTTCCGTCTGTAGTTTTACCGATCGAGTGTGCACCGTGAGTTTTTCGAAGTGAACGTCCACAATCCCGGCTGCGCACGATGAGAAAGCTTGATCTCTACCGTAGCCAAGGGCTCGCATGCAAAACAGCCTGTTACCTTGATTTCTGCCTCCGTGAATTTTGGGCAGACAGTTCTGGTTTCGATCGAGTACTTGTACTTCTGGAATTGAAGATTTACCACTATAGGGGCTGAGTGTAACAGTTCCGAAACAAGTTGGCCATTTCCGTCAACCTTCAGTTGATGCCATGCTGATGCCATTGGTAAGGCGCTCTTTTTTTGTTCTATCATACTCAGTAAATACGACTGTTGTCGGTGGCATTTCATAGAGTCCTCATAATAGCTACAAGAAAACATGCTTTCGTCGAAGATAAAATTTTTCGACATCGATTCGTTGCTCTGCGTATCGCCGATATGTCCTTTCATCGGTCGTGAAGGTAAGCTTGCCCTTTCAATATAACTCTCTTGAGGGTTTCCCACTCGAGAGATCAGATGTGTGTTCACGATTTGTGTAGGCTGGTCCAGTGATCCGACTACTTGCACTGTGATGCCCGTAGAGGTCGTGGCTTGGTTCTTAACCGTCAGAGTCTCTACGGTGTCGTTGTTGTGCTGTTGAATTAGTAGCTGATAACTACACTGCATCGATACTATTCTGCGTACGTCGTATGCTCGCAGGAAATTCTGCTTCCAGCCATATTCGAAAGAAATGGCAATGTTGCGAGTCAATGATCCAGCATGACGTGGACCCACTGTCGGACGGCTGACACCCTGTGATGCCGGGCCAGTCTAGCGATTGTTTTGTCAGTGCGTCAAATTGTTTTGATCGCACACATCCTTTTCCCCAATTGCAAGTCTCGTGATTTGCACAAACCAATTGGCTAAGATAACGCATTGTAGTCACGTGCGTAAAATAGTCTCTCGTCGTGTGCCAGATACAGTTTGCCTGCTGGTAGGTTACTTTCAAGGAAAAAAGTGTATGGTCATTTTCCTGGTCCGTAAACCATATGCATTGTTCATGCCCCAAATTCATTAGGGTTACCTGCGCATTAGTAGTTAGACGGCAGTTGTGCTCTACCTCTGAGTCCGTGCACTCCTTCACCTTTGATGCAACAATCGAATGTGCGTTACATTCCGCGGAAGTTCCGTTTACCAACAGAAATAAGTTCAAAAGTACCAGTCCGTGTAAAGGCGGTTGCGCCGCTGGACGGGCAACTTGCCTCTCCAAATATTCGTGCATCTGATTTACTCCGTTACGTAAAGCATTTCCTGTTAGGGCTCCTGTCTTTACTGCCACAAACGTTGTTCCTCTGAGGAATCTATATGACTTCCAAAGAATTGTTCCGACTCCATACAACAGCTTCCAGATGCTAATTACTACTTTCCTGGCATATAGAAAGGTTACCGCTGAAATTAAGACTAGTACAATATACACTACATAAGCGACTGCGTGGGGTAAACACTTTAGCTGTCGTAGCATCTCACGACACAGTATGCACTGTAGGGGTCTACACGTTGTTCTACCTACGATTTGCAAAGCACCCCTTAGGGTTTTTCCATCCGTGGTAACGAAAATCAAAGTTATTCCGCAGAAAGCTCTAGTAGTTCCGGTGGCAATGATGTCTGATACGGAGCGTTCCTTAAAGTGATAACCCGCTCCATACCTCGAACTCGAATCACCAGGGTTCCTGGAAGTGAGCTGGTGATGATTGGGTCGTTGTATGATACTTTGATATTTTCCCTTTGAAATACTGCCTCTTCGTCAGACAGCAAATGTCTCTGGTGACGGCGCCGAGGTAAAATATTAGTGCGCGGTTTTCCAACGCACTCTGTGAAAGAGATCAGCGCTGGGTTCGAAATCCGTAGTCCTTCCGCTTCATGTATCAGTGTAGATACTGCTGGCGTTAGGCGGCAGTTGCACGTAGTGACGGATTTATTCACACAGCTCGCCAGTGCACAATATTCGCTCGTTCCACTGCACGGTGCATCGGCTGTGCAGGCACAGTGTAAACCGTCTCTTGTGCACTCCATTAATGAAAGGGCTCCTTGTGGGTTCGGTTCCTGCTGAACGAAGAAATTTCTCGGTTCGATAAGCTCATGGTTGTGCGTAATAAATGTCCTCCAGGCTTTCACGCACTCGTCGCATGAATGTGCATGACAAGCACTCCTCGGCATTCCTAGTTTCAAAAGTTCGGCACGAGATGCTACAGTGCACTGATACTTATCTCCTTGAAATGACAAAGTTCGTGATTAGCAGCTACTCCGCTAACTGTCCAGATTACCACGGCGAACGCAATCACGTTCATCTTGTCCATTTTATTGGCGAATGTCACTCTCTTCAAATACCCTAAAAGTGGTAATGGTTCTGTCAACACTTGTCGGCCATAATTATCTCAAAACAAACATACACATGAAATCACTCCTTATCACCTCGGTATTTCTCTTGCACATGCATTATATACGCTTTACATTAAGAACTAGTAATATTTCCTTCGAAAAGCTCGTTTCACTCTGACCTACGAGAAGTGAGGGGTTTTTATGTGCATATTTATTTATATATATATATTTTTTGAAATTCCGAAGCGCATTCCATCCCAGGCTTCCCTTTTCTCTAATTGTATTTTTTTTCTTCCTACTTGTAGGTTTTCTCCAACAAAACAACAAAAATAAAAATCTCATCACTCGTGTTTCTTAAGCTTACTAAATTATAATTAAATAACGGTTGTTTACTTCCCATTTATCTTTTCTGGCAGCTATTATTTCCATTCGCTGGTGCGTCTACTACTTCTAAAAGAAAAATTATTAATTTCCCCTTTTCGTGTTTGTCGTATTGTCTACCAGATATTACCCGCGTATAGTCGCTTATTTCCCTTTTACGTTGTTTAACTTAATCGTTAGTTCTTTGCTGAACTATTTCTTGCCATTTTATCTTTAGTGCTTTACTCTTTTTTTTTTCTCTCTCTCTCTTTTTTTCTCGCGTATTACCATTGTATTCTCATTCCTGGCTATTTCTGATTTCACGACCAGATGCTTTTCTCGTGTATTCGCAGGTGTGCGGCGACCATTTAAGGAACGCCGATGATTTCGGAAAATAGGGATTTCCTCGAAAATGCTTGCGAGGGTCCCCTTTGGGCGATGTCACCCCTGCAAATTCGTCGCTCCAAAATTTTGGGTCGTTCCTGTGTTGACCGTCTCTCACGGCTCGAAATCTGAAACACCTGCGCTGATGCCTGTGGGTGTAAGTGAGCGCACAATAGCGTAGCCTCTTGCATGTTTTGCTTACATCGGAGGCTTCTTGTTTAGCCTATGTAGAAGCATCCACTTAGTATTCTGTTACCTGGGGCTAAAACCACCCCTCTAATTTCTGCCGGTCAGTGCTCAGTTTGCTGACGGATTTCATTGAAACATCACGCTTCTTTTCGTCTGGTGCACTTGTCATTCAAATTTCCTCTCTTCTGCTTTATCTTTTTTTTTTTTTTGTCTATTGGTATCGTTGCACCATGTCTGCACGTATTAATCCTCATCTCACCTCGTCGCATTTTTCGCATGCTCGACGCCAGTTGTGGTTTGGGAGAATCTGCAACTGCTCCTCGTGTGCTGCGGTGGTAGAGGATGGGGAGCTGGGCCTGGTGAATTTGTCATTCACATTTCCTCTTCTGCTTTACTCAACCTCTAACCTCACGATGTACCTAGTGCATTTCTACCTCGATTTCATTTCTATACTTTTCCTTCCGTTATACTTGCCTTCCTTATCAATTAAAACTGAATTTTCCTACTATCCACAAAACAAAACAAAAAAAATATAGTACCTTTGGATATTTCACTTCAAGGTAAGTGCTTTTTACTGTCATTTCGATAGGTTATGGTTAGGCTATGTTAGGTGACGTTTAGGCTACGCGTCGATCATGTTTGTTGCTACTTTCTTATACCATGTTTTGTTTCAGGTTCGCGTATTTTAATTGCTTTGAATACCTGCCATGGATACTAATTTTGAACCACTGCATTATCCGATACGCTGTTAATCTCATTGCATTCCGTCGGTGTTTCCGCACGGCTATTTCTCCGCAGAAGGTGCTTACGTTTTTTTTTTTTTTTTTTCTAGTGATATATTACTCCGGCCTATGCTTCTGCTACAGAAAGTTTTGAGAGAAAAAAAATATTTTTTTTTTTTCGTCGTGCTGTGCTCCCGTTTATAGTTTCCATCCTTTGAAATGCTCGGCCTTTGCTGTACAAATTATTTTACTGAGCGTTCCCGTTCTTTTACCGATAAATTTTCCTTCTTTGCATTCTTGCTTCAAGATGGCGGCCCAAGATGGCGTCTTCCCATTCTTCCTTTTGTTTCCTTGCCAGCCAGTTTGAGTACGGGGTTTCTCAAACTGGAAACACGGTCCGTCCGTTCCTCTACTCTTGCAAGCCCCGTGCATGAGCGACGTCATTCTGCCTACGATTACCTTCGCTTATCCTCCTACTGCCTATCATTAATAAAATTTGAGCGGAAAATTATTATTTTTCTCTTTTTTTTTTTCTTCTCTTCGAACAAAAAATTTTTTTTTTTTTTTTGTAAAAGGAATGATTGCTACCGTTCAGTCTTTCCTCTGAAATAAAAACATTGCTTCCTCCACAGGTTTTTTTTTTTGCTGGGTGCTTAATTCCTGACCCATTCTTTTCTCTTTTTACTTACGTAATGTATTTTCCTTACTTAATATTAATTTTCCCCTTATCGTAGCAATTTTTTTTTTTTTTTTTTTTCGTGTTTCGTGAACTCAAAACTGGAAAGATTGCGATGCACGTACTAGGCTGCGGTCCTGCTATGAATATTATTAATTACTTCCTGCATATTCTTCCATGTTTATACACCATTTTCTAGCTAGACTCTTTTACGAATTATTTTCGATTACTGATCAGATCGCAAAATTGTTTTTTTTTTTTCTTCTTTTTTTCACCTATCAAATTTATTTTCTGCTAAACGTTTACCGTGAAAATTCAGGGATCTTCCCTCTTATTGCGCATCGCTGTTTCCTTTTTTTTTTTCTTTTTTTTTTTCACAAACACACACAAATTTTTTTTTTCTTCGCCCAGCGTTCTTCCTACTTCCTCGGCTTAAACCAATGATTCCTGAGGTTTCGCCACGATTTTCCTCCACTGTGGATAAAGATTATTGACGGGTGCTCCTTCTGGTGTCCCTGCGCTTAGGTTTTCTTGAATGCGCTGCGACAAATAGCGGTCGGCTAAATCGAACCAAGAGGTTCCCTCTGGATTACTGGGTTGACTGAGACTTTTCAACATTCTATTTACAAAGCTAGTATCTTCCGGCTGCTCAAGTCTTTCGGTCGAGTCGCTGACCACAATTTCCTTTGGGTACGTGCGATTCAGGCCTATTTCCAAAGTGTTGGGCCCTTGTGAATTTGCTGTGGGGTGTATTGCTGCTGTTTGCTGAATTCTGTCCTGCGAACGTAGTAGATATGGATCTCTAATAACCCTTTGGCGCGTTGCTTCTTGTGTTTGTCGGCTGCTACTTTCCTGATAGGAATCTTGTGACGGTATGGTCTCCTCCGTTGGTTCCGCGATTGCCTGTGTGCGCCTCGGCTCTTCAACATGTTGCGAGGGCGGAGGTACTTCCCTGCTTGTCTCCCTTCGCGCTGAACTCGACGTAGCGGGCGGCGAATTTATCGGTACTCCGATGTTGGGCGGTTGACTTACGGGCGGCATTGCTCTACTGCTTGTCGGTTGCGGCATGACTACTCTGGGAAAATCGACCCAATCCAGATAGTCGTAGTCCTGTGTGCTTTCCGATCCGTCGTCAGAGAAATCCTGCGATTGTCTGGGTACTTGTACCTCTATATTGTCCTGTACCGGTGACTCTGCTATAAGCTGGGGTAGGCGTTCAGTCCGCTTGAAGACTCGATTTTTATGCACGGTCTGATATTTGTTCGGATTTTCGACTGACCTCAACTGAACATTTACTGGGGTGGGGAACGAAACTATCTCCCAATCTCCGCAGTTAGTTCGAGCTAGCTTACGTGATAAATGTGGCTGTGAAAAAGGGGTGTGCAAAAATACTCTGTCGCCTAAATGTAGATTCTTTTCCGCAGCGTGCCTGTCTGCATACTTCTCTCTTGTTTCGCCGCAGCTTCTTGCAAATTTCCGTATACAATTGGTTGAATTTTCGCTAATCTGGTCTTCTTATTGAAGTGAATGGGACGATTTGTGAGGTTAGCTATCAATACGGGTATGATGCCCTGATTTGTCCAGCGTGTTTACTGAACGACCCAAGCGTACTTTTCCCTGGGCGTATCTTTCTGACGGCTGTACTAGCACTTGGTTAACCTGGCATCCGAAAATTTCCCACATCGGATCCGAATAACCCTTTCCGAATACGGTGGGATGAGCTCCTTATGGACGGTCCTTCCTATCTTGGTTACGTCGGGGGTAATGGGGTTGGTCCTTTCCGCTGAAGGCACGGACAAGACCTGGGTTCGAATTTTCGACTGACGTGCTTTTCCTTTAAAATTTCTTTTCCGGTTATTCCTTCCTCTACCGTACTCTGCTCTAGCTAAATTTGCTCTGCTTTCCTGTTTCAAAATTCCTTTTCCTGCGTCAAATACGTATCCGTGCTCCTTCAATAGATCCCAGCCTAAGATTAGAGAATAATCTTGATGCAACTTCCGCTGAGTAACGTGATAGGGATGTAAAATGGTTTCTCCTCCGATTTCTACCGGTATCTCATAGCACTGAGATGTAGGTAAAGTGTTTCCAGTAATGCCTTTCACTAAAACTGCTGATCCTAAGTCACGTATACGAATCTTTCCCTTTATCTCCTCTAATAGTGAAGCACAAAAGATTGAGATACAAGCTCCGCTGTCGATGAGTGCAAACGCGTGAGTATCTCCTATCCTAACTTTCACCAACGGGAGTGCTCCATCACCTCGGACGTAACAATTTGTTAAAGTAACTCCACGGACCTTATTATACTTCCGGCCAAGGGCGGTCCCCTTATCTTGACCCGAAATTAGTTTAAAGGACGCGAATTTTGCCTGGAATACCTATTGCAATCTCTTCCTGGTGCATCCTCTTCGAAACGAACGCGGTTTTCTCTTCTGTTTCCTAAATTCCTTGGATTCTGTGGGACGGGAGCGTCCTGTCGGTAAGTGGCGCTGTAGTTCCTGTAGGAGCGATACTGATTACCGCGGCTGTCGCCAGGGGAGAAGTTATTCTGCTGTCGCGGGTACGAAGGGTTGGGTGCCCTGTCCCATGAACCTCTTTGAGCTTGCTGCGATGGTTGCGTATAAACTGCTCCTTCCCGATTATTTAGATAACAAAATCGCTTGATATGGCCAAAATCGCCGCAGTTATAGCAGATGGCCGAAGTAATGCCTACGTCGGGTAAATTTCCTAGATTGATAATTAGCGCTCTGGAAATTTCTAATGCGATTTACGTGCGTCCGGTGCGAATTCTCTGCTTGCCTTAGCCTTTCCCTCAAATTATCTGCCTCACTTTTCAGAGCGTTCACCTGCATCTCATGAGTTGCTAGCTGCTTCGCCATCATAGAACACAAATCGGCTATCTGGTCCGTTGAATTGGTCTGTTGCCCCTAGTGAAGTCCCTGGGATCGAACTCGATTCCTGCTGGGCATCGTAAGCGTTAACGTCCCGGTCTAATAAGAGATTGTGAGACTCTTCGGCCAGCGCTCTCTGAACTGCTGCCTGAAAATTTTCCGGGGCGAAGGATAAAACCGTGCGCCTCAATTTGGGGTTTAATCCATTCAAAAACTGCGACATTTTAGTGCTGTCTACCAGTCCTCGCACTTGCTCATTTTCTAAATCCATCGTCTCCATGTAGGAATAAGCTAAGCCGTTAAGACGAGCTACATACTCGGCCACCCGTTCTCCTGGTTTTTGTCGGCAAGTCGTAAATTTCTGCATTCTCACGGTAACCGGTTGCAATGCGTCGAATCTTTGTACTATCGCCTGCTTAAATCGTTCGTACTCGGTCTCCTCCTAATATCGACGGCCTCCGAAAGAAAGTGACTGGCGGCTCCTTTGAATTTTGCTTTAGCTGATAAAATTTTAACGGCGTCGTTCCATCCTGACAGTTCGGCGGTGCTCTCCAACGTTTCGAAAATTGACGTGCGGTCAGATTTTCATCCGATCCGCTGAATGTGGGGATATACGCCAACATTCCCGCCATTATTGGTACGTTCTGCGGGGCTACTACACAATTTTCTGACACGGCTTCCCCTTCTAGAGTGCCCTGAAGGTCGTTCTCCTGGTTCTGTTGATCAACTATGCAATTTTCCGAAACAAAATTCTGTTCACCGTTGCTCTGTTCTCCGTTCTGTTGGTTAGCCATATATTTATTCTTTAACCTTACTAACTTAAATTCCCACGGCTTCTACTATATGCTTCGTAATCTCGTAAAGTCGCATAAAATTAGAAAAATTCCGGTGAAGCTACCACGTAAAAATAAAAATTCACTCTAACGTAACTCGCTGCTTCGTCTGCTAACCCACTTGACTTATGATCAGAAAACAATTGTCTACGAATAAGATGATTAACGTCTTAGCTTACTCCTAAATTGCATTCGGCTTTCAACTTAACTCTACCTAACTCGCGACACACTAAACAAAATTCCCTCAAAATATGCACATATACAACCAGCACTTCACACTAAGATATGTAATAAATTTGAACGTCTTAAATATATATATAAATACACTAGAAACATTTGAGATCAAATTATGCACTTGTAACAAAATTAATACGATAACCACTTTTTCAAGAAATTAGAACCACACCTCAAATACTTATGCTGACTTCCTAAATTCATTAAATTTTAGTATACTAGCAATAACCTCTGTCTACTTCCCTTGGTGGATGCAATCCCACATTTAAAGCACAATAAATCACACTTCCATAAACACTATTTTCATTTCAAAAATTTGTTCCAGCATTATCCAATTATTACTCCTACCAATTCTTCTTGCACTAGTCCTTTTTATTACTCTTTCCCAAATATTAATCCACTTAACTACTCTCTGTCTACACTCCCAAGTACCTCTACACATTTAAATGCACAATAAAACACACACTTAGATATTACATTCCCTTTTAGTCTTCCAAAACAAATCAAGATTACTGCTTAACCTTCTATTAGCTCCTATATCTTGCAGAAAAAAAAATTAATTCCTCTTATCAATAATTAACCTGCCTATTCCTTCTTAAATTATCAGTTTCTTATCAATGCATCAACACACATAATAAAATCACACTTCAATAATAATGCACTTTTGATTTTAAAATATATATCACCACAACTTCTCATCACTACTCTTCTATCAGTGCCTCACCGTTAAATTATACATTCCCCAAGTTATCAATGAACCTATTATTCCTCCTAGTTACCGATTTAAAATCACAACACTCAAATGCACAAATAAACAACACATCAAAAATAATTTCACTTTGATTTGCAAGGAATTTTCCCTTGATTTTCAACGATAAATCAAAATTATTCATGAATTACACTTGTATAAATTTATTTTCTCCGTACTATTAATTTTCATGTATTTTCTGTAAGATTTCATCTATTCATTTGCTAAATTAGCAGTATCACTCTTATTTGTTTTTCTGCCTATTTCCTTAGAAATTTAAATTTATTTCAGCATAATCTGATTTCCTGCAACTTATTTACTTGCATTTCACCTTCACTATTTTTTTTTGAAGTTAAAATCTTGCTACAATTTCCTTAATTTTTCTATAAAACCTACATCTTGTTACTCAGAATTGAAGGGGAGATAATAGAAACACATCGCATTATTCTGCTAATTCTGTATACTTGATTAATTATCCTGACCACCGAAAACAAATATTCTTTTTTTTTTTTAAACCACAGGATCAAAGAAATCCTGGTCACACGGCACCAGTTTTATATTACCACCCCCTACTCGATGTGAGGGCGAACCATCTGCTGCGTCCTATTCGCTGCAGTGGGATTAATTATTAAGAAGGCCGTTAATTTTCGTAACTCTTTACTCTCTATTATCTTCCGCCTATGGGTGTCTACCGTGAAGTTGGGTTCCCTAATGGAGGGTCTCCAAGTTCAGGGTTGACGGGTGCATTGCGTTGTGTTTCATATGGGAGAACATGGGAAACCCATATTCCTCCATATGCCGCTTGAAATTTAATAAACTCATGTCAGATTTGGACCTTTTATTTTCCTGCGACTGGGTTTGCTAAATGTTAAAAGTTATTTTCTTCTTAAAATCTTGGAGTTGTTACTCTACCAAAACTTTACGATTGTTCTACTTAATTATTCAGGTTAAAATAAACAAAGATTCACTTATTTTGAATTTTCAAAGATTTGAGAAACTCGGGTAAATTTCATTATAAAATACAGAATTTATTTTCATTTGTGTTTCCTTAAAATCTATTACACTGATCGGTGGAGATTTCTATTAATTTAAACCAAAATATATTTTAAGTTCATTATGCTTTTTGATATTCGCAATCATATTTTAAAGTTCACCTTCCGCAAAATATAAGACACATTATGTTATTCAGCACTTGCAAGAGATTAAAATTATCTTTTCTACCGAGGATGTATAGGAGACAAAATCATGATCATGCTAACGAGATATTGGGAATTATGAAATTTTTCTCACCAAATTCTTTTCTTTTCATCTATTTCGTTGTCGTCCGGTATTACTTATAGGTATAAAGTCTATGGTTGGGACCTCATCCGGTCCTGCTGAATGCACACTGCCCGCATAAGATCACTCGATGCTTCACCCAAAATTTGCGTAAAAAACCTCTCAGGGAAAACATCATACTTCCCTTCACCTGGAAATCATCTTGCTCAATTTTGAGCGTCCTCCCAGGAAAACTCCTAACTTAATTCTTTCTGCGATATTCTGCCCAGGATTCATCTAGAGTCCATCTTTCCTCTCTGCGTTCACCCAGAAATAGCAGTCATCATTCCATCCCGTGTTCTCTCCAAATCATCTCCGCCTAAAAAAACTTTTTCTCTCGTCTATGTTTAAGGGGTTCGGGGGTGTTCCTGTCCTACCCAAATGGTTCTCCCCTTATTGGTTGGGCCGCTTTTCCTCGCTTCGGCATTGGTTTACATCCCTGTATGGGAATCCCTCCGATTCGTTGGCAAAGGCTTGAGAACATCGAGTTTTCTTGAAGATGAATATTCCTTATCTTGTCAACTGCTCCGCGGGATGTCCGCGCTGCCTTAGAATTTTCACGTACGCTTCCTGTATGACTCTTTCTGTTGGTGTCAACCAGTTACGCCCACTACGAGAAATATGCCCTGTTCGTTGCCCGCTAGCGTGCGTAAAACGTGACTTCGTTAATAGCGAAAGGTCCAGTAAATTGGCCCCCACCTGTGATTGCGAGCATTTCATTCTCGTAGCGTTGCTTGCTAAAACCTCCGAGTTTTCTCTTTACTAACCTAGGGGTGTGTTTCTGCGTATTCTTACTGGAATTTCCGGAGAGCTCGGGGAACACAAAATAAAATAAAAAAACAATTCAAAAGAATGATGAAAAAAAAATAAGAATTTCCTCCTCAAGAAAGAAATCTGCTCAGCCAGGTCTTAGAAAAATTATGAAATAGGTATTATAATTATCCTCTTAGAACGCCTGTCCACATTATGCTTCTCGGATTTTCTTTCCCAATTCCCGCGCTCTCTAAATTGTTTACTTGGTAACTACTCTTCCTCGTTTAACTATTTCCTCGTACTATGCGATACCGTAGGAATTATTTGGTGAATATATTGCTTTCCCACACTTACTAATTTGTAGGCCCCTTTCCGAAATTCATACCTACGAAATCATGGTCCTCCAATGTTACACGATATTCCGGAGGACATACGGGTAACAGTATGAAAAATACCATGCAATGAAGCCGGTACTATTGCATACCTACCAAATTTCCCAGATTTCACGGCCGTTTTCTAGATTCGTTGTTTTACGGCCGGAAAGAGATTTTTCTTGATTCTGTCTTATTTCTATTTCATAATGCATGAAGAAATTAATTTATAGCTATTTTGGCGATATTCCGATTACTGCAAGAGCTGGCTGGTTGCGAAAAATAGGGTAGTCCGACGCCCGGAACCATAGATTTTCATATCTGGGTCATTCCACGCAAAATCGTCTGATATTGAAATAATTTTCCACCAACACATCTCCGATTCTTACGGGTAGCTGCCTCCAAGTTATAAAAAAACCCCTAAAAGTTTCAACTTTTTTTGTTTCTGATAGATTAGAAGATATTATTTTTTGAATTTTTGTGCATAGTGGAACCGTTTTCCGTAAAAACGCAAATATCTCCGTTATTTAGAATAAGAAATATAAAATTCATCATTCTCTCGTAATTTTTCCTAAGGTTTCAGCTTATACATAGGGAAAAAAAATTTGCGAGAACAAAAGTTAGACGGGGTAGAAATTTTCTTGTAATCGTAAATTCTTTTTCTTGCGTTGCAAACATTATGAATTTCGTGGTCTGCGGATAATACGACTAAAATTACAGGTAATATGCCGTAAGTGTCATCGTAAAAGAGTTTGCGCTTGCTATCGTATCGGTTCCCCACGCACTTTTCCGTGTGACAGGAGAAAGGTTACTTTAGCCAAAACTTTTCCTGCTGCAGTTGAGGCAGTGCTGTTCGCTTTGCATTGTTGGTGAATTATAAGACGTCGTACTGTCGGAAATCACTTTTTCGAGCCCCGTTCGAAGTGCAATAACGATCAATTCGTCGCAACGCGTGGTCCCGTGATGACGGATGTTTATATTTCTTGCGGACTTTCGCCGCGCGGGAGAACGAAGTGCAGTGTTTTATTACTAGAAGCTCTTCACATTATTCATTTCTTTTTCCCAAACAAACAGACACAATCGCAAAACTCCGTGAATTACGAATCCCCATCTTTTTCCAAACTCGTGTTAGCACAGGATGATTTTATTGACAGCTTGTTCCTCAGACTAGGAGACGTGCTTTTTCCCACTGCGTGAAATTGTTTTCTAAGGTTATTTGAAGTGGCTTGTAGTGAGAGTGAAAGTTTGCCAATTGATGGTGATGATTTTGAATCATCTGAGAGTGATATTGGCCTAGCAACATCAAGCCAAAAACTAGCCACCGTGCCACGCACACCATATCTTCTTCAGAAGGTGAAGATCTTCATAGTGAATCTTCAGATCATGAAAGTTCTGAAAGTGAATGGGAGGATGTTAATAGAGAGAAGTGATGAACAACCTCAGCATCTTTTTTTTATTAACATGAAATGCAGGGGCCCAAACATGCTCCAGCAACTGATGTGGCACCTATTGCATATTTTTTACTTGTTTTTTACCAATTTCATCCTTGGAATTATCGTTTCTGAAACAAATAAATATGCAAAGAGGTTTCTCCAGGAACATCCAAATCTTTCTCCCAAATCTTGAGCAAGGAAATGGAAAATGTTACAAATGCTGAAATAAAGGTTTCCTTGCGTGCCTTCTAATATGAGAGTAATCAGTAGCCCATGTAGGACGAGATGATTGCCGAAGGCATATCCAGTCAAAACAAATACCAGGATTGTGTAAAATTAAAGACTCGATCAAAGCCTTTGGATAATTTTTTTGCAAAAAAGAATGAAAATAGCGTGATAAACGCTGAATTGCTGTTTACTACAATCGTTGTGGAGCATAACCTACCTATAGCAAGCTGTGATCATGCTGGTCGCTTCTTTCATGCTATGTTCCCAGACTGATATTGATGAAGCTGGATATCCTTGAGCATATGTGGCATGGAATGAAATATCTAAGACAAAGGATTCATCTGGCCTTCCCAAGTATTCCACATTGCCTAAACTAATGTTGGTAATATTGACTATCCCTCACAGCAGTTCCTCTACGTATAGAATATTTAGTATAGTAAGGAAATACCTCACGTACTTTTGCCCAACAATGAGCACCAAAACATTAAGTGCCCTTCTTGTACAGAAAAGTAAAGCATTTTCCTCAGGTGAGCTGTGTTATAAAAAGTTTTCTGAAAAAGAATATACCACTGCAAAACAAGCAACAAGGGAGTTTTTATGTCAGCAATGACATGAGGTAAGTACAATATTGATAATTTAATTTCATATTTTTTTTGTGAGGATAGTGTAAACATGCAAAGTTATTACATATTTCATGCATTAATTTCTCATGAAATACCCATTCCACGCGTTAACGACGTATGGTGATTACCGATAGGCACCTCATACAAGTATTACAGGTTACACAGTAATACTATAATATTGTCCTTAACTTTAAAAAAATGGTGTGTTACATTACTGAAAGTTTGTGTTACATTATTGAAACATTACTGAAAATTCCCCTATTGATTACTGATATGTTCTGCTAGAGGTTGGCACCTTTGAAATAGCATAGATTCGATGTTCTCATTGCCAAGTGCAAGAACTAACTTTAGCTAAAATAATTACAATTTTGATTTTTAAATGTCAGCAGTATTTTCCCTGATTGCTAGAATTGTTGGGATGGTACTGGCACACGTTTTTCCTCAGACGCAGAAATGCTGTCATGATTTCCGTTCTCTCTCTCTTCTTTTTTTTTTTATTTTTTAATAGCTGTTTTAGTTTGCTTTGTCTTTAAAGATTCTAATTGAATTCCAATAGAAAATACAAATTGTTAGATCGATTTGATATAACCGCTCTAACAAAATGTTAAGAGACTCTGTCAGACACTCTCCATTTTATCATTCCCATTGGACTTCAATTTCAGCAAAAGTTTCCGTGTTCTTTGATACTTATGTAAAATAAGCACTTAAAGGATTTAAAGCTTCAGCATTGTATCATTTAACGGCAATTTATTCTATTCAGTCTCATTCTCCCAGCTTGCATTTTTAAACCTAACTGGAACTCTAAATGTTGTGAGTCGTTTAAAATATTATTTATATACTTGTGTGCACTTAAAATACAGATAAATCAGTTACATAATTTCACCTAATCGATTGAAATATTTCATTATATGTAGAATTTAAATTAAGTCTTAGTTCAAATATTCTTTAAAACATGTAAATACATGGCTTGCCACCTCGGTGGTCCAGTGGTCTAAGCTCTGGTTTCTGACTATTCGTCCAAGTGAGCCTGGATTCAAGTCCCAGATGAGGTATGAGGGGTGTGTTTATCTTACGGCACTGGCTCTCCTTCTTCGTGAAGCCAAAGGTCCTAAATTAGGGATGGACTGATATAGCCCAACAAGTTGCTTATGGTGGTCGTTAAACCTGAAACAAAAAAATAAGACATGATTTTGTTAAATATTATGTAAAATTTATGTTAAATACACTAATTTTTGTAACTATAAAGTAATTAGGGA
The DNA here is from genome assembly GCA_039090855.1 of Macrothele yani. Taxonomy (NCBI): domain Eukaryota; kingdom Metazoa; phylum Arthropoda; class Arachnida; order Araneae; family Macrothelidae; genus Macrothele; species Macrothele yani. Next base: position 152,428,973 of record CM077001.1, on the reverse strand, counting down.
AAATGAAAGTTATTTATCCTTTATATTCCATATTTTCTGTTTATCTTTATGGACTGTATAATCGGGACGTTCATTATGTGGCGTCTTTTTAATTCTCCCTCATGTGTGAGATGAACATAACATTATCAGTATTAATTTCAGGTAAGCAATTATTTGCAATTACAGCCTGTCTAGAATTTGATAAATCTTGCTTTCAATACATTACATTATTCCTTAGTTCTCTAAAAATTATCAAAACTGAATTTAAAAAATTGCCTGTAGACATTACGGTTTTATTCGATTTCTGCAGATAGTTTGCTTCATATTTTGTAACATGGAACAATTAGGCACAGTGGATGGGTTCCATTTCAACTCAGGCAGGGTCGTACCATCATGGTCTCAGATTTCTCTAAAAAAATTAAGAGGTGTTCCTTGACTAAAATAAGGAGACCCATATTTTTTCTTTCGGCAAGAAAAAATTTTCCCTTCGAGATAGAGGGTTTCAAATCTTGCACCGTCAAACAAGCTCTCTAGAAAACGGTTATTTTTCCTAACTTCAGCGAGTCATTGCAGCAGAGTTAAAAAAGATATCGTGTTCTTGTATTTTTTTACATTGTGTGTATAACATATAATAATGTATGGTGCTAATATTTTCTACACATGGTATGATTAAAATTTTAAAAAATCGCAAACTTTGTGATTTTTTTTAAAAATTGAATTTTTGAAGTTTTTTTTAAACAGGTTTGGATGGAGTTTTTTCTATATTCGTTTTTTTCGTTAAAAACATACAAATGTGCACTTTCTTTGTAATTTTTTGTGTGTCTGTGAAACTGCTAGTTTCCGCAGCGTTAAAAACAGCCAATTTTGAAAAATCTCTAACTTTGCCAACGATTTTCTCAAAAAGGCCATTTTTTAAAATTCTGAAAATTAAATCCCTGTTTCATTATCAACAGGAGAATATCTGTGTAGATTTTCACGGACCTAAAAACGCCCGTTTCCGAGTTAGACGCGTTTGAATTCGGTTTGAAAGCCTACGATTTCCCGTGTTCTAATGGCGCCATTTTGGAAAAATCTCAGGCGCAAAGTACGTACGTTATCTCTTACCCGAATCAAAGCGTTAGATATTTTTTGCCCGAATGATGGAATGAGAGCATTGGGTTAGCTGGCCCTGGTTGGATACATCCACCACCTCACCCTTCCCCGAGTGATGACATGCCTATAAAACTGTCAGGGGGGGGGGGGGTAACCAATACATAAAGAAAATTCTTGCTGCTCCACTAACAAAGTTGAGTTGCGAAAGACAGCAGCAGCAGCTGTTTGTTTGTTTACGTATATACTTAAAAATCGCATAAGAAAAGACTATGAAAGAGTAGAAAACTGTTGTGAAACAATTTTAAGAAAAAGAGTGCAGGCACGTGTACTGTAAGTTAATTTTCGATGGCTAAACACCCTCGAGTTTTTCTGGGAGTTGCTAATTGTAGGCTACTGTCAGAAGAGCAGTTGCTGTTTTGTTATAGTTGCTAAAATTAACTTCTCAGTTTTTCGTAATAGTAAAATATTCGCTCAGGAGAATTTTGTCCTCTGCGAACGGGGGAAGAAGGTGCAATGCTCTTGACCTCGCTGCTACTCTGCTTACCTCCTCTCCAAAACGTAATGGCAATTGTCTAATCTACTAAATAAATAACACATACGCGTGCATGCTTATTCATAAAATGTAAGTTGAGTATATTTCCTGTTCAATCAGCTGATTTTACAAGTAAAATTCATATACAACTTATGCGCTTATAATGGTGTAAAGATTTTTATCTATTTAAAACATATTCATAGATTTCAATTTTTTTAAAGGGGGGGGGATTGTGTTCGTAGTGATCTCCACCTGGGCCACGATAAACCATGCACTGCCCATGGCTTCTGTTCCCTTAGAAGATAATCCTGGATCGATGGGAGACCAGCGGAGTTTTGACAACCCCTCCCTCTCACGTGGTGGTGAGGTGTCTCAAAGCTAGGTAGCTTTCAAACATGTTTCAACTTAGTTGGCTGGTAATAAGAGAGGGATTCCATTTCAACTCTGGCAGGGTCGTACCATCACGGTCTCAGATTTCTCTAAAAAAATTAAGGGGGTGTTCCTTGATTAAAATAAGGGTACCCATATCTTTTCTTTCGGCAAGAAAAAAATTTTTCCCTTCGAGACAGAATTTTTCAAATCTTCCACCGTCAAACAAGCTCACTAAAAAACCGGTTATTTTTCCTAACTTCAGTGAGTCATTGCAGCAGAATTAAAAAGATCTTTTGTTCTGGTATTTTTTATTACATTGTGTGTATAACGTATAATAATATTTGATGCTAATATTTTTTACACATCGTATGATTAAAATTAAAAAAAAATCGTAAACTTTGATTTTAAAAAATTGAAATTTTTAAGATTTTTTTTTAACTGGTTCAAATGGAGTTTTTTTTTCTATACTCGTTTTTTTGTTAAAGACATACAAATGTGCACTTTATTTGCAATTTTTTATGTGTCTGTGAAACTGCTAGTTTCTGCAGCGTTAAAAACAGCCGATTTTGAAAAATCTCCAAATTTGCAAACGATTTTCTCAAAAAAGCCCTTTTTTAAAATTCTGAAAATTAAATCCCTGTTTCATTATCAACAGGAGAATATCTGTGTAAATTTTCACGGACCTAAAAATGCCCATTTCCGAGTTAGACACGTTTGAATTTGATTTGAAAACCTACGATTTCTCCGTGTTCTAAAGGCGCAATTTTGGAAAAATCTCAGGCGCAAAGTATGTATTCTCTTACCCGAATGAGAGCGTTGGATCCGTCCACCTGACCCTACCCTGGGCGATAACACGCCTAAAAAACGGTCTTGGAAAAAACAATAACAAATATATATATATATATATAGATTTGAATGTATGTCTGCTAAACAAATTTACAGTTTTCAATTTAAAACCACCAAACTTGGTATACTATCTCATGGTACCCTAACTTAAACCGTAGACGTTTTTTGGAAGGGGTCGGAGCCCGGGGTCAAGGGGCTCTACACAAAACTTCCATAAAATCTAGTTTTCAATTTAGAACCACCAAATTTGGAATACTATAGCATGGTACCCTAACTTAGACCGCAGACTGTTTTTGGAAGGGGTCGGAGCCCTTGGTCAAAGGGCCCCCACACAAAATTTCCGTAAAATATACTTGTAAACTATAGTGCCCCAACTGAAACCGTAGATGGTTTTTGGAAGGGGGTAGAGCCCTGGGTGGGTGGGAGCCCGTGGTCAAAGGGCCCCACGCAAAATTTCCGTAAAATCTAGTTTTCAATTTAGAACCATCAAATTTGGTATACTTTTTCTTGGCACCCTAACTTTGTAAAATATTTTACGAAAATTTTGTAGGGGTGGGGGCTTGACCCCGGGTTCCGACCCCTTCCCAAAACCGTCTAGTCAAAGTTAGGGTGCCAAGAAAAAGTATACCGAATTTGATGGTTCTAAATTGAAAACTAGATTTTACGGAAATTTTGCGTGGGGCCCTTTGACCCGGGCTCCCTCTTCGAAAACCATCTACGGTCTAAGTTAGGGTACCATGAGATAGCATACCAAGTTTGATGGTTCTAAATTGACATACATTCAATTCTTTATATATATAGATTTGTTATTTTTTTTCCCAAGACCGTTTCTTAGGCATGTTATCGCTCAGGGTAGGGTGAGGTGGACGGATCCAACACTCTCATTCGAGTAGGAGAAAACGTACTTTGCGCCTTAGATTTTTCCAAAATGGCGCCTTTAGAACACGGAGAAATCGTAGGTTTTCAAACCAAATTCAAACGCGACTAACTCGGAAACGGGCGTTTTTAGGTCTGTGAAAATTTACACAGATATTCTCCTGTTGATAATGAAACAGGGATTTAATTTTCGGAATTTTAAAAAAGGGCTTTTTTGAGAAAATCGTTGGCAAAGTTGGAGATTTTTCAAAATCGGCTGTTTTTAACGCTGCGGAAACTAGCAGTTTCACAGACACATAAAAAATTGCAAATAAAGTGCACATTTGTATGTCTTTAACAAAAAAAAAACGAGTATAGAAAAAAAACTCCATTTGAATCAGTTAAAAAAATCTTAAAAATTTCAATTTTTTTTTAAATCGAAGTTTATGATTTTTTAAAATTTTAATCATACGATGTGTAAAAAATATTAGCATCACATATTATTATACGTTATACACACATTGTAATAAAAAATACCAGAACAAAATATCTTTAATTCTGCTGGAATGACTCGCTGAAGTTAGGAAAAATAACCGTTTTTTAGAGAACTTGTTTGACGGTGGAAGATTTGAAAAACCTCTGTCTCAAAGGGAAAATTTGTTCTTGCCGAAAGAAAAGATATGGGTCTCCTTATTTTAATCAAGGAACACCCCTTAATTTTTTTAGAGAAATCTGAGACCGTGATGGTACGACCCTGCCAGAGTTGAAATGGAATCCATCTCTTGTTACCAGCCAACTAAGTTGAAACATTTTTGAAAGCTACCTAGCTTTGAGACACCTCACCAACACGTGAGGGGGGCGGGGTGGGGAGGTGTCAAAACTCCGCTGGTCTCCCATCGATCCAGGATTATCTTCTAAGGGAACAGAAGCCATGGGCAGTGCATGGTTTATCGTGGCCCAGGTGGAAATCACTAAGAACACAATCACCCCCCCCCCCCCCTCTTTAAAAAAATTGAAATCTATGAATATGTTTTAAATAGATAAAAATCTTTACACCATTATAAGTGCATAAGTCATAAGTTGTATATGTATTCTACTTGTAAAATCAGTTGATTGAACAGGAAATATACTCAACTTACATTTTATGAATAAGCATGCACGCGTATGTGTTATTTATTTAGTAGATTAGACAATTGCCATTACGTTTTGGAGAGGAGGTAAGCAGAGTTTCGGTAGCGACCAGCGCTATCAACCCAGCAGCGAGGTCAAGAGCATTGCACCTTCTCCCCCGTTCGCAGAGGACAAAATTCTCCTGAGCGAATATTTTACTATTACGAAAAACTGAGGTTAACTTTAGCAACTATAACAAAACAGCAACTGCTCTTCTGACAGTAGCCTACAATTAGCAACTCCCAGAAAAACTCGAGGGTGTTTAGCCATCGAAAATTAACTTACGGTACACGTGCCTGCACTCTTTTTCTTAAAATTATTTCACAACAGTTTTCTACTCTTTCATAGTCTTTTCTTATGCGATGTTTAAGTATATAACGTAAACAAACAAACAACTGCTGCTGTCTCTCGCAACTGTACTTTGTTAGTGGAGCAGCAAGAATTTTCTTTATGTATTGCTTACCCCCCCCCCCGACAGTTTTATAGGCATGTCATCACTCGGGAAGGGTGAGGTGGTGGATGTATCCAACCAGGACCAGCTGACCCAATGCTCTCATTCCATCATTCGGGCAAAGAATATCTAACGCTTTGATTCGGGTAAGAGATAACGTACGTACTTTGCGCCTGAGATTTTTCCAAAATGGCGCCTTTAGAACACGGGAAATCGTAGGCTTTCAAACCGAATTCAAATGCGTCTAACTCGGAAACGGGCGTTTTTAGGTCCGTGAAAATTTACACAGATATTCTCCTGTTGATAATGAAACAGGGATTTAATTTTCAGAATTTTAAAAAATGGCCTTTTTGAGAAAATCGTTGGCAAAGTTAGAGATTTTTCAAAATCGGCTGTTTTTAACGCTGCCGAAACGCGGAAACTAGCAGTTTCACAGACACACAAAAAATTACAAATAAAGTGCACATTTGTATGTCTTTAACGAAAAAAAACGAATATAGAAAAAACTCCATCCAAACCTGTTTGAAAAAACTTAAAAAATTCAATTTTTTTTTAAATCACAAAGTTTACGATTTTTTAAAATTTTAATCATATGATGTGTAGCAAATATTAGCACCATATATTATTATATGTTATATACACAATGTAAAAAAATACAAGAACACGATATCTTTTTTAACTCTGCTGCAATGACTCGCTGAAGTTAGGAAAAATAACCGTTTTCTAGAGAGCTTGTTTGACGGTGCAAGATTTGAAACCCTCTATCTCGAAGGGAAAATTTTTTCTTGCCGAAAGAAAAAATATGGGTCTCCTTATTTTAGTCAAGGAACACCCCTTAATTTTTTTAGAGAAATCTGAGACCATGATGGTACGACCCTGCCTGAGTTGAAATGGAACCCATCAGTGGCCTTATACACTCTTGCTTGGAGAAACACATCACAAGAGAACCACTTAAACAATGGATCAAAGCCCTTTGTTGGTTGATTCTCTTTCGACATTTCTCTGAGCAGGAGCCCATTCGGTCATTAAGCTTATCTACACTGTGCTATAGAAGAAAGGAAAACAAACTATTCAACATACAGATTTTTTCTTACATATGAACTGTTTCTACGGGAATGTATTAACAAATTGTACATGGGCAGTATACCACTTAGGTTCAGAAAAGATCATGGAATTATAATACCAAAAATAATATGCCTCATGCATTTAATTGTTATTCATAAAAAGCAGGTAATTGTATAAAGAACAGTTATTTAAAGAATTAACAAATGTATGCTTTCGTAAGGAACGCAAGAATGTAAGGAAATGCAACAATTTGTCGCAATGTTATTTGATTTGCCGCTCTGGAAAAACTCTCAGAACCACCTGGAAAACCTGGAAAAGTCAGGGAATTTTTTTTCTACTTTTGAGTGGGAACCCTGTGATCCCTTATTCTTTTCTCCCAACCCCCAGGTGCATTAATATCATGGCTCCTCAGGAAATGTCAGTGTGGCATGTTCCATAAATATGTTAGGTAGCTCATAACTTCCCTTCTTAATGGGTAACTGTGTACTCCCAAAGCTCTAAAACTTCATTCCTTTGTACTTTTTCCCATTAGGACATTGTATCCCACATCCTTCTTTTCTGTCCTTTTCCGCTACGTGAGAGGCTCTCCGAGTTTGCAGGTCGTTTCTAAACTTATATTAGGGATCCTTCATTTATTCAGATCCATCAGTGAACACACAAGAATCACTGAACTAAATATATTGCTCTATTAACTTTTTTACGGGTCTTATAGAGGTTATTATTCATAAAAGTGAATAATAACCTCTATTAGACCCATAAAAAAGTTAATTCCACAGTACACTATGAATAGAGGTGCCATAAATTCATTTACAACTAATATTGCTCAAGACAAGAAATTACGTTCAAATTAGCTTTTAGTACATACAGCAAAACCTACCTAAAATGACCACCTTTGGAACTGAATTTCATTTGTTACTATACACAGGTGGTCACTATACACAACAGACTATGGTATAGCCATGATTAAGATCTTACCAGCTCTCAGTTTTTGAAATTGTAATGTAGTCTGAAGATATGCATTATAATAATCAATCAAATTTTTAAAAGTATATCAAGATACAACCTTTCAAAGCTTATGTAGGTTCTCGACCCTGTTCAGCACTTAATGCTGTAAACATGTTTTAATATTTGTATTCACTCATGAGGTTTCTTTCTTTCTGCCATTTTCAGCAATGACTGGTTAGAAAAGAAAGGTCTGTAGTCAGGGTGACACTAAACAGCGTAGGATTAGCAATCTCAGTGAACAAAGGTTAGTTCCTGTTAAGTATAGTAGTGTACACTAATGTATATTTTCTGATGTGTTTTACTGTTGTTGTTGGCAGATGTTTGTTCTGTGTTGATGGATAGAAGGAACCAAAAAAAAGGGATTAACTTGATGTGGCTAGTTAAGAGGAATTCAAAGCTCCCGGAGCTTGAGAAAGGTATAGGAGCATTGTTTGGCAAAACTGAAGGGTTTCTTGTTTTTGATCAGCGCACAGGCCAGATGATTGCAGTCCCTCATCAGTGACTGGGATGTCTAATGACTGCTGGCGGTAGCCTGAAGGTGTTTTATTTTCTTCGCACTCTTGGCGAAGCAAGAGAAATAGGACTGCACTCGCCCTAGGGGAGGGTCTGCTATGGAAAGAGGAAAAACAACTGTAAAAGAAGGAACCACTAGAGGCTTCTCCATTTGCTGGCAGAGTGGGAAGAACTGATGCCAAATTAGTTGTGCTTGGAACATTCACTGAACTGTATTTTTAAGCTTGAGAGAAAAAGAATGAACCTTGACTCTTATTTTACATGTATGGTGCTGTTTGATGAACAACCTTAGCTTCCTCGGATGCATTTCAAAAAGAGGAATTAATAGCATCCTGTCATAGCAGCAATGAATCAAAATCATTGTGATGGATGCCAAGGCTATTTATTTAGTCCAAACGTAAAGTGATGGAAAGGTGCGAGGGTCATTACATAAAGTGGCACCAATCATTAGGATATCGTTCCTTACAGTAGAACAGAATTCCTCTTGCGACTTCCAAGTCAAGGCGATGAGAGTTCTCACAGGTGAGAAGTAACCACAGAGCTAAAAGCACATGCCTAAAAACCACACTAGGGCCAGCAACACATGGAGAAACAAACCAGATATCCTGAGTCAAAGCCTAGAGCAGCTGTCATTTGGAAAAGAATGAAGGACGTTGCCGAACCATACACATTGACTGGAAGTAATAACTAGTGAACGGCGTGATGGTTTCATGGACCTACAGCTGAAAAGCAGAACAGATGAAAAAAGAGGGATGCTTGAGTTGGCTCAGTAATGTACATTTTTTTTTTTATGGCTTTCTTTTGTGTTTTTACCTGTATTCATGTTATTGATAAGTTTAGGCAACTGCATCATAAAATTTAGGGTAGGAAAGTGATAGGTAATTGAGATTTAATTTAAATTGTTTGTGCAGGGTTAAAGAAGTGTCCTTTTTTTTTTTTTTTTTTTTCATGTGTATATTTATGTGTTTTGTTTTATCTGCTATTTCATTGATTAAAATGGGTAGTAAGAAAGATAATGAGCATAAAGAAAATTGGGAAGGGTGTACTGATGGAAAACAGATTTACCTGAAGCATGATGAAAGTAAAGAAATATCTATTAATCAGCTGAAATTATACCCAAAGGAATGTAATAGAGAATTAAAGTGAAGTGTTAGAATTAGAAGATAGAAAAGCAGTTAGAGAATTTGAGCAGAGGAAGTTAGAGTTAGCATATAGCCGAGAGTTTGGGCTATGAAAAATTAAATTAACTTGTGAAAAGAAAAGTGAATTAATTAAAGTTAAAATTGAGCTTTAAGACAGAAACTAAGTTGTCAGACTATATTAAAATTCTTGAAAAAAAATCTGCCTGAAGCTTTAAACAATCCAGAAGAGGTATTAGATTTGTGTGATACATTAAAAAGAGCTTTTATGCTTCATTAAATTTGTGAATGTATTAAAGGTGGATTAGTATTGCTCTATTTAATGCAGAATATGTGAATCATTTATTTTGAATGTTATCTGTAGAACAGTGCAATAATGAAAGAAGTTATACTAGCAAAATTCCATTTGATACCAGACGTTTATCCAAAACAATTTAAGGGTACCCGGAAAGCCCTATCTCACCCATGTTAAATGTGGCAAAGTACGTAGCTTTTTCTTAGCTGCTATGCTTAATATAACTTAGACTTTTGGTACACATATTAAACACACATTTATATATTGGGTTGGAAAGAAAGTACAGTGAAACTTCCAATAACGGACTCTTCTTAATAGCGGACATCTCTCTATAACGGACAACTTTTTATTCCCCAGCAGAAATGTATGGCTTCTTATGGAGCATTCACTTCTTAATAGCAGACATTCTAAATAACGGACGTGGACACTCTTTAAGTACAATATAACAGACAATTTGCTTTCGATTCTAGGAATTCCTAGGGGTGTGATTCGCCCAAACTCGCAAAATTTTTCCTTTTTGTTATTTTACCCTTCCTCATTCTCTATCTTAACAGTTTTGTTTCCGAGGCCTAGTAAATTTTAAGGTGCTAAGTGCTATGTACCCCTGGTAAGTGGCTGAAATCGTTGGGAAAAGGATTAGCTTTCGTGCTAAACAGACAGTCTGACCCTCTGGGCTCTGGTCCCCAACAGACTTAGTCAACCCTGGGTGCTGGTCCCCAACAGACTTAGTCAGCCCTGGGTGCTGGTCCCCAACAGACTTAGTCAGCCCTGGGCGCTGGTCCCCAACAGACTTAGTCAGCCCTGAGCGCTGATCCCCAACAGACTTAGTCAGCCCTGGGCGCTGGTCCCCAACAGACTTAGTCAGCCCTGGGCACTGGTCCCCGTTTCTGAGATCTCGGAAACGGGGACCAGCGCTCAGGGCCAGCTAATTCGGGAACGGTAATCGGATTGAAACACGTGAAACACAATTCAGGTGTAGGTGAAAGGGACTCGCCTTTTGTTATTTGGTAAGGTCAAGGTCAGTGCACAGGGATCAATTTCGATTACTAGAAATTACATTTGTTTGCAATAATCATGTCGGTTTTTCTCATCAAGCGAACTGTGAAGCAAAGATTTCTCAAACATCAATTTTAAAATGTCGCACAAACATAAGCGCTTTACTCTGAAAGAAAAAGTTGAAATAGTGGAGCTGAGTGAAAGGGAAAGATTAAGTGTGCATGTCTTAGAAGATAAACTCAAACGGACAATTTTTCTTTCCCCTTCAATGTCCGCTATTTGGAAGTTTTACTGTAATGGGCATTGGAAAAATGCAAGTGAGTGAAATCTTGAAGTCTTGGCAAGATTGTAATGGCAAACAGAAAATTAAGAGATGGTTTAGTTGTGGACACTCTTACCTATGAATGGTTTTGCCGTGCTAGAGCCAACAGCATTCCTTTATTAGGAACTTTAATTCGTCAAAAGGCTTTAGAAATCAAAAATGAATTAGGATTCACAGAATTCGAAGCTTCAGGCAACTGGCTAGAAATTCATTTAGAAAACAAAATTTCACAAGATAAACAACAATACTTGATTATTTTGCTTCTTCGGTTTTGATGGATATTTTTTAATATCGGTTAGTTTTATGTATTGCTTTTATGTACTTATATTTACTTATCTTTTAAACTGCTTTTACGTTATAAACATAGCATGCTGTCATAAAGCATGATTTTCCAATAGCGGACACTTCTAAATAACGGACAGTTTTTCTTTCCCCTTCAATGTCCACTATTTGGAAGTTTTACTGTAATGTCGATAATCGAAGCCCCACCCCCCAAGGCACATATTGGCCATGGAGATTATGCAGCACACAGGCATGGCGTTAAGTTGTTGGTGGTTTAAGTGGCAGTTAGTTGTCGGAAGACAAAGAGTGTAAGCACCAGCCAACATGGAAGTGGACAAGGAGCACATCCGTCATTGCATGCTGTATGAGTTTCGTCTCAGTAACACCCCCGCAAGTGCTGTAAGGAACATTATGAGTGTGTACCCCAATGTTATATCATAGCAAACATAAATTATTTAGGTCTGCCCTTCTGGAAGGGATTACCTCACTATCTCACATCTATCAATAATATAGATCTATTCAAGAAAAACAAAATTATATTTACTGGACAAAGGAAATTCTTAATATATTTTATTTAATAAATTATTGGATATTTGACACTGCATTTATTTATATTGGGTTGGTGCGAATGAGCAGTGGAGACAGGCCCCCACTACAGTGGAATGGAACCACCCACAGGTGTTGCAGGTATTACGTTACAGAGTTACTAAGTATAAAGAACTAGCACGTGCGTGAAGAACAAGGTTCAGGCATGGTTTGCTTGGATGTAACATGGATTGCAAAGGAAACATGCAGATGCCAGATTTGAGTTATCTTCCTGTATGAATTTTAACTGGGCCATTCTGCAGGAATTGCTGCTCAAAACGTTAACAAAGTGTTTGGGGAGAATGCAGGTAACAAACGAACCATTCGGCAATGGTTTGTGAAGTTTCGAAGCGGAGATACGGACCTGCAAGTTGAAGCACGTGGTCACCAACATGTTGCTGTTTCTGACGATGTTCTGTTATGTGTGGTTGAAGCAAACCCCTGAAAAATGAGTTATAAGATAGTGGCAGAGGTAGGTGTCCACCACACAATAGTTGTTTGCCGTTTGTCTCCGCTGGGTAAGGTCAAAAAGCTGGACATGTGGCTGCCAATGCCAACAAAACTAGGCATTTAAAAGTCTGCACATCGCTGCTTTCCAGGAACAAACAGGAACCTCTACTGCATCGAAGTCACCTGCGACAAGAAGTGGGTCCTTTATGATAATCGGAAATGATCTGCACAATGGTTAAGTAAGGCACTGCCTGCTGGATGGCATCCTAAGTCACCCCCTACACACCAAGATGATGCGCCTTGTCTGGTGGTCCACAGCCGCTATAATTCATTGTAGTTTCTTGGCAAGAGGCCAAACCATCACTGCAGAACGTTATTGGGCTGAATTACACCAGATGCATCGGTAATTGCTGCAGAAACAACCAGCTTTGGTCAACAGACATGGTGTTCTTCTGCTCCAGAACAACGCCCGCCCTCATGTGGGACAACGAACGATGCTGACACTAAGTGCCTTGTGCTATGAAGTACTGTCTCATCCTGCGTATTTCCCAGACTTGTCTCCAACAGATTATCATCTGTTTCGTCGCCTGGATCACTTCCTGTCCAGGAAACAGTTCACGACAGAGGAAGTTCAACGTGCATTGATGACTTCTTCGGGTCTTAGCCACAAGCTTTTTTTCATTCCGGGATCATGGCCTTGCGTGACGGATAGCAACTATGTGTCAATGCAGAGAGGGATGATTTTGCCTAGATAAGTTGTCCTACACTTTCGTTATCACCGTCCACGTGTCCTGGTCCTTTGCCAGACATTTCATTCGTACCAACCCAATATTAATATAAAACTGATGGGAGGTGTGTAATAAATTGCCAAATAATAAATTACAATAGGATCTAGAAACAGAATCTAGGTTGGAAGACAAAGTAGTTATTATTATAATTGTTTTTTTTTTCTAAATTTTTTTTCTTTTTAAATAGGGAGCAGAGGACTATGTCAGGCCTATTTGGCCTTTTCCCACTTTGCTACCCTGTTGTTACATTATAACTCATTTGTTGGTTTTATTTATGTATTCTACAATGAACATTTCTGTGACAACTAAAATAAAAGTGATTGATTGATTGATTGTCAGTGCTGTCGTTTGTTTGAACGGTTTCGAGTAGGGAATTTTGACCTGACAGACCGTCCCAAAGCCGGAAGACCTGCAACAGTGGATATGGACATGTTTTGAAAGACCATACCCACATGTGTAGTTGCTCTCTCCCAATTTTTCCACTCATCTTCCTGTAAATTAGTGAGTTTGCTAAATTTTCATAGCCTTCCTTCTCCCAATGAGATTATTCTCTCTATTAAAGCCCTTCTTAAAACAAACTTCCATCTTGACCTCCACACTCATCATTACATGAATCTGCAGACAGGTATAATTAACTTAAGAGTTTTGTTGTTACCACAACTGAGTGCAAATACAGATTCAAGCAATGTAACTGTGCATTGCCATGTGAATGTATACATATGTGAGCGTTCACAGTCGTATCAGAATAATATGACCACCTGCCTAATAATGGGAATAACCAAACCACTCTTGCCCAGATTACAGCGGCTAGACGGCGTGGCATGGATACAATGAGACCCTGGAAGGTTGCTCCAAGCACAGGTGCCCATTCGGACTGCAGCAGAGCACGGAGGTCCCGGAGATGACATGATTGTGGGTGGGTGCACCAAACTTGTCGATCCAAATAGTCCTACTAGTTCTCTATGGGATTGAGGTCAGACAATTTCACCGGCCAAGGGAGAATGGAGACGTTGCTGTAATGTTCCTGGAACCAGTCGTGCACCTCCTTTAGTGACATGGCACAGTGCACTGTCCTGTTGGTAGACACCACCAGGGTAAGCGTCTACCATGAAGGGATGCATGTGGTCAGCGAGGAAGGACAGGTAGCCATTGGCCTTTAGGGACCCATCCAGTGGTACCAGCAGTCCCAGGTCATATCAGCAAAACATCCCCCAGGCATTCACACTGCCATCGCCAGCCTGTATTTGATCGACAAGTGTGTCTGGGTGTTAGTTCGCATGTGTCTGATGCCACATCTGCCACCACCCATCACTTCTGTGGAGTAGAAACCTCGATTCATTGGAGAAGGCAACCTATTTTCTACTACTCCACTGTTCAATGACGGTAGTCCCATGCAAACTACAGCCATTGTTGACGATGGACCTGGGTTGGTGTGGGCGCTTTGACTCATCGTGGACTCTGGAGACCCATGCGTTACGGGATTCACTCCACTGTTATTGGGGACACGTACCTGGTTGCACCAGTGTTCATTTGCATGCTCAATTGCTGCACTGTTGCACGTCGATTGCCCTTTACCAGTTGATAGAGGCGACGTTCTCCTTTGGGGTCAATGGCTTTGGGGCTCTACAGTTATGACGCCAGAAGATACTCGGTGTGCCAGAGGTCCATTCTTGGTACACTCTTACTGCAGCACCTCGTGAACAGCCCACAAAGTCTGCTGTTTCTGAGATGCTTCCACCCTTGGCACGGTAGCCATTGATCATTCCTTTTTTAACATCCATCAAATCACTACCTCTGCCCATTGTGCTCATGTAACACATTATGGCTCATCTGCCCTGACCAGCCGCTTATATCTCCATGTGGTTGATCTTGTCATGTGCACTCTGTGATGCGCCTAAGCAGGCACACTGTGATTTCGGGAGTAGTCATATTATTCTGATACGACCATGTGCATACATTATTATCAAACAGGACATTGCTATTTATATAGTGAGGACTGGGAAAAGTTTTTTTTTTTTTCTCGAAAGAAACAAAAACTCTATCATCAACTCAAGCCACCTGAAAGATGGGATTTTTCATCTGAACTGGTGGTATCTGGCAGGCATTTTCTTTTCTTTGCGTTCTTAGCAGAGCAGGAGAAAATATTGATGGTGCTCTAGGGAAGGTTTCTCTATGGTAAGAGGAAACATGACTGCAAATAAAAGGGAACCATTAGAGGGCCGCCCCGGTGGCACAGTGGTCTAAGCGATGGCCTCTGATCATTCGTCCGAACGGGGTCCGGGTTCGAATCCCGGTGAGGCATGGATGTTGTGTTTGTCTTACGGCACTGGCTCTCTCCCTTCCCTGGAACCAGTGACCCTAAATTAGGGACGGGCGACTGCTTGTAGCCCATTGAGTTGCTCACGGTGGTCGTTAAACCTCCAATCAAAAAAAAAAAAAAAAAAAAAGAACCATTAGAGGCTTCTCCATCCACTGGCAGAACGGAATGCATTGACACGAAATTAATTGTGCTTGGAACAACCATTAAATTGCATTTTTAAGTTTTAGAAAAAGGTATCTGAACTCTTACTTTATGTGTATAATTCTGTTCAACAAACACTGTTAATTTCCTCCAATACAAAAAAAGACTAATGGGATCTTGTCGTGGAAGGGACAAATTGAAATCATTGTGATGGCTATCACTGGATCCCAAGACTAATTTATTCCATACGTAAAGGTGTGAGGGTCATTACAGCTTAAAGACTTTTTTTTCCAAGAGGTTATTTTTATAAAGCTTTTTTTAATGTGCTGTATATAAAGTACTTCTTTTCTTAATAGATCAAATATGCCTAGCATTTTCATAAAAAGAAAGATCAAAAAGTTCATACTGTAAAATTTTAACCTCACATTAACAAACTGTGGATTAAGTGTGCCTTTATACAGTACAGTAACTGAAAATTAATCATAGGTGAGCATACCATTTATTTGGTCTTCTCTTTAGTAAAGAAACGTCAAGTTTTGTTTGTTTTGAACTCACTGTCTTCTTTATGATTGCACTTTCAGCAAGTTTTTCAATTTGCATTAAATTATCTAACATAGGATGGCTAATGTGTATGACCTCATTTTCTTACACATTGTCAAAATATCCTTTTGAACAAAGGAACACTAATTTTACCTGAAAACCATACTCCAACTGTTCTGTTGCTGTAAGAATTTAGTCTTTTTACTTTTACATATACTGTAAAACTTATCATTTAACAGTGGTTTACTTGAATTTTGGCAAAAAGAAGGTCACTTTACACAATAGACCACTGGTCATATTAGGGGAAATGTGACAATTTGCAGTATATAAAAACCAATTTTCTTGTGAAAAATCTTTATTCAGGTGGTCATTTACCAGGTTTTACCATATACACAGCTGCAATGCTTTGAACTCGTGTTACACTGGGATATATTGGGTTTAAAAATTGGGGATGAGTGGTTTTTGTAATAATCTCTTAGAAGGATTTGAACAGCAAAAATGCAACCACAGAGAGTGAAATGCCCTGAGCAGACCTCCCGGACTCTAGACAGCAATGCCTAATGCCAGATAAAAACAGCCTCATTAAGTTATTGTCACATGCTTTGTCTTTCACTGGAGGCAGCAAAGGCATGACTACTGTCTTGGAGGTAAAAGGTTTGAGTTGCTGAGCTCCCGTCTTAAGGGACAGAACACGCTGGAAAGAAGATCTGGTTCCTTGGAATATGCAGCTTGTGAAATCTGGGCTTGCTAATTGAGAAAAGACAAAAAGTTGTGTAGCGGAGTCACTACAGAGAGAGAAAACTTCCAAGTGATGGGCCTTCCTTTTGGGGACACGAAACTTAAGGAAAATTACTGAAAGTGTTAAGAATGGTGCCAAGGCATCTAAATTCAGGGGCAGCAACATCAACCCCTCTGAATGCAAAAGTGAGAACCAAACTCTGGGATGGCATCATCAAGTTCTTGAGAGTTTATGGTTATTTGTGGGAACTAACTTCATCTTGGCCAATCAGCCCTATGCAGACAGTTGATTGAAACATTGAGTGCCGAGCCTCCTCAGACCTCACTCTTGCATTCAGAGGCATTGATGCTGCCACCCCTGAATTCAAGTGCCTTGGCACCATTCTTAACACTTTCAGTAATGTTTATTAAGTACATTGCTTCAGATGCCAGCCCTTGTAAGTCAGCAAAGGCCCTAATGCATGAAGTAGTTTTAGAAAGGGAGTGTCTGACCCTGTGTGTAAAACTGTCCTTTTAGAAATCAGAAGTAAGAGATTTGAGTAAGTGAACTCGATAGGAAAGACAGAATTAGCACAGACAGGGGAGGGAACAAACCTTCAGAAGCAGCTCAGAGCTAAGGACCATAGGAAGGGAGGCAAACAAAGCACCCAGTTGGAAAGGGTGTAACATTCAGGAATCACAGGACCACCCCCATCCCTGAGAGGAGGGAAACCTCTCTGGTATCCAATACTCATCTTCACTCACCAACCTGAAAAAGGAAAAGGAACCAACTAGTCGACACTTGCCAGTGGTCTGTGTAATTCCTCCACCGACTTCCAAGAGACTCACAACTCCATCTGATCCAAGGCCTCCCACCCAAGAACCAGTGCCCAACAGTGTTGCCTTCTTTCTGTTCCTATTAAGATGGGGCAGTGACTGCCACCTTAGGTGTCAAGAGCCTAAGGACTGCGCTGAGGTCATAGTCAACTGCACCCCTAATGTGTTTATTACAATGAGTAGCCACTTTCAGGGGAACTTGACGAGTCTGATTGTAAACTCTCACATACCATCTTGACGGTGAGTCGGTTCCTCAAATTCCAAGTTGGGGTCCACAGCAGAGTCCCGGTGAACATTTGGAGTGCACTGTATGTTCTGCAGCACCTCGAATCTTTTTTTCTGAGCCTTACTGACTCCTGTCCAAATGGGGGCAGTGTATATGCTGTATATCTGCTATTGGAAAATACATTTTTGTGTTGAGACCTTATTCTACCGAATAAATGTCTAGAGCTTATGAAAAGGGTTAATAATTGTATGACCTTTAAGAGATACCTTAAAAATTGGCTTTTGTCTGAATATATTGTATACTGGTTAATGTATATATATCATCATCATCATCATCGTCAACCATTATCAATCCACTGCTGGACGAAGGTCTCCCCAAGTTTCCTCCACAAAGGTCTGTCTTGTGCCAGTCTCCTCCATGTCACTCCTGCATACTTTCCAATTTCATCCACCCATCTTCCATGTGGTCTTCTTCTGGGTCTTTTCCTGTCCCTTGGAATCCAATCTAAAATTTCGGCTGTCCATCGATGGTCTGTTCTTCTGGCAGTATGTCCAGCCCATTGCCATTTCAGGGATTTAACTGTGATCATGATGTCTTCCACTCTTGTCATTTTTCGGATCCACGTGTTCCTATATATATATATATATATATATATATATATATATATATATCGCTATGCAAGACAGTACGAAAAAGTATCACTGAAGACGTAAGGAAATTCAACTGTGAACTAGTGAGGAAAGCAATTGAAAACAACCAAAGCCTAAAGATAGCAAAGGGACATCTCAGTAAGGGAAGAAAACAGATTATGGCACTGAGAAAAGAAGATGGTTCTGTAACAAGAAATAGAGGCGAAATTTTGACAAGAGGGAAAGATTTCTACTCCAAATTATATGAAAGGGATGATACATGCACTCCAGACATCATGAAAGGTACCAGTACCAGAGTTCCTCCAGTCCTTCCAGCAGAAGTTGCACATGCAATCAAGAACATGAAGTGGGGGAAAGCTCCAGGAGAAGATGGAATTACTGTAAACATCATACAAGAAGCAAGTGGCGAAATCGAAACAGTACTCGCCCAAATTTTCACTCGATGCCTTAATGAAGGGAAGATTCCTGAGGATTGGAACACTGCTACAATGATCCTGCTACATAAAAAAGGTGACATTGATGATCTCGGGAACTACAGACCTATCAGCCTCCTATCAGTGGTTTATAAAATCTTCACTAAAGTTCTTTCACACCGCTTGAAGGTAACACTGGACATGGCTCAACCGAGAGAACAAGCTGGATTCAGGAGTGGATACAGCACAATAGATCATATCCACGTACTGAGAGAACTAATCGAAAGAGCGAGCGAATATGAACTTCCATTGTGCATGGCTTTTATCGATTATGAAAAAGCCTTTGATTCGGTGAAACCATCAGCAGTTGCAATGGCTCTGAAATCCTGCGGTATTGAAGATGCATACATTAATATTATTAATAACATCTATGAAAATGCAAGTGCAAAGATTCGGCTGTTTGAAAATACAACACACATAAAAATTGGAAAAGGAGTGAGACAAGGTGACACCATATCTCCGAAGCTCTTTAATGCCACATTAGGAAATGTCTTTCAGTCAATGAACTGGGAAAACAAGGGAATAAAGATTAATGGAGATTATCTAACCCACCTTCGTTTTGCTGATGACATAGTCATTTTTGCAACTACCCCATCAGAGCTGCAGAGTATGATCCAGCAACTTGCTGGCAAGAGTAAAGAAGTGGGATTAAAAATGAACTTTCAGAAGACAAAAGTGATGTTCAATGCTTTTACAAGAAATGAAGATTTATTGAATAATGGAGAAAAGCTGGAGATAACAGACACGTACATTTATCTTGGACAGCAGATATCAAGTGAGGGTCACATTGATGAAGAAATTAATCGGTGTACAAAACTTGCCTGGAGAGCTTTTGGGAGAAACAGCATAATTTTCAAGAGCAATATGCCATTATGTCTTAAAAGAAAAGTGTTTGATCAATGCATCCTTCCAGTGCTTACGTATGGTGCAGAGACGTGGACCTTAACTAAAAGAGACATACAAAGGCTGCAGACAACCCAAAGAATCATGGAGAGGTGCATGCTTGGTGTAATCAGGAGAGATAAGAAGAGGAACTCGTGGATCCGAAAAATGATAAGAGTGGAAGACATCATGATCAGAGTTAAATCCCTGAAATGGCAATGGGCTGGACATACTGCCAGAAGAACAGACCATCAATGGACAGCCGAAATTTTAGATTGGATTCCAAGGGACAGGAAAAGACCCAGAAGAAGACCGCATGGAAGATGGGTGGATGAAATTCGAAAGTATGCGGGAGTGACATGGAGGAGACTGGCACAAGACAGACCGTTGCGGAGGAAACTTGGGGAGACCTTCGTCTAGCAGTGGATTGATAATGATTGGTAATGATGATGATGATGATGATATATCATCATTATCAACCATTATCACTCCACTACTAAATGAAGGTCTCCCCAAGTTTCTTCCACAACTGTGTTGAGCCTGTCCCTGCCATGTCACTCTGGCATGCTTTTGAATTTCATCCATCCATCTCCAATGTGGCCTTTCTCTGGGTCTTTTTCTGGCTCTTGGAATCCAGTCTAAAATTTTTGTTGTCCGTCAGTGGTCCGTTGTTCTGGCAATATGTCCAGCCCTTTGCCATTTCAGTGATTTCGCTCTGATTATGTTGTTGTCCACTCTTGTCATTTTCCTTATCCACGAATTCCTCTTCTTATCTTTCTTGGTTACACCAAACATGCATCTCTCCATGCTTTTTCGAGTTGTCTGCAGTTTTTGTATGTCTTTTTTAGTTAAGGTCCATGTCTCTGCTCCATATGTAAACATGTCACTGGCAGGATGCATTGATTAAACATTTTTCTTTTAAGACATAGTAGCATGTCTGCTCTTAAAAATTGCACTGTTTCTTCCAAAAGCTCTCCAGCCAAGGTTTGTACACCAATTAATTTCTTCATCAATATGACCCTCATTTTATATCTGCTGCCCAAGATAAATGTAGGTATTGGTTATCTCCAGCTTTCCCATATCAGCCAATAAATCTTCGTTTCTTGTAAAAGCATTGTCAATCCCTTTTGTCTTCTGAAAGTTCATTTTTAATGCCACTTCCTTACTCTTGTCAGCAAGTTCTTGGATCATACTCTGCAGCTCTGATGGGGTAATTGCCAAATTACTACAACATCAGCAAAACGAAGGGGAGTTAAATAATCTGCATTAATCTTTATCCCTTTGTTTTCATATATCATCATCATCATCATCGACCATTATCAATCCACTGCTGGACGAAGGTCTCCCCAAGTTTCCTCCACAACGGTCTGTCTTGTGCCAGTCTCCTCCATGTCACTCCCGCATATTTTCGAATTTCATCCACCCATCTCCTGTGTGGTCTTCTTCTGGGTCTTTTCCTGTCCCTTGGAATCCAATCTAAAATTTCGGCTGTCCATCGATGGTCTGTCCTTCTGGCAGTATGTCCAGCCCATTGCCATTTCAGGGATTTAACTCTGATCATGATGTCTTCCACTCTTCTCATTTTTTGGATCCACGAATTCCTCTTCTTATCTCTCCTGGTTACACCAAGCATGCACCTCTCCATGCTGCTTTGAGTTGTCTGCAGCCTTTGTATGTCTCTTTTAGTTAAGGTCCACGTCTCTGCACCATACGTAAGCACTGGAAGGATGCATTGATCAAGCACTTTTCTTTTAAGACATAATGGCATATTGCTCTTGAAAATTATGCTGTTTCTTCCAAAAGCTCTCCAGGCAAGTTTTGTACGCCGATTAATTTCTTCATCAATGTGACCCTCACTTGATATCTGGTGTCCAAGATAAAGGTACGTGTCTGTTATCTCCAGTTTTTCTCCATCAATCGATAAATCTTCATTTCTTGTAAAAGCATTGAACATCACTTTTGTCTTCTGAAAGTTCATTTTTAATCCCACTTCTTTACTCTTGCCAGCAAGTTGCTGGATCATACTCTGCAGCTCTGATGGGGTAGTTGCAAAAATGACTACGTCATCAGCAAAACGAAGGTGGTTTAAATAATCTCCGTTAATCTTTATCCCTTTGATTTCCCAGTTCAGTGAATGAAACACATTTTCCAATGTGGCATTAAAGAGCTTTGGAGATATGGTGTCACCTTGTCTCACTCCCTTTCCAATTTTTATGTGTGTTGTATTTTCAAACAGGCAAATCTTTGCACTTGCATTTTCATAGATGTTATTAATAATATTAATGTATGCATCTTCAATACCGCAGGACTTCAGAGCCATTGTAACTGCTGATGGTTTCACCGAATCAAAGGCTTTTTCATAATCGATAAAAGCCATGCACAATGGAAGTTCATATTCCCTCGCTCTTTCAATTAGTTCTCTCAGTACGTGGATATGATCTATTGTGCTGTAGCCACTCCTGAATCCAGCTTGTTCTCTCGGTTGAGCCATGTCCAGTGGGACTTCAAGCGGTGTGAAAGAACTTAAGTGAAGATTTTATAAACCACTGAGAGGAGGCTGATAGGTCTGTAGTTCCTGAGATCCTCAATCTCACTTTTTTTATGTAGCAGGATCATTTTAGCGTTGTTCCAATCCTCAGGAATCTTCCCTTCATTAAGGCATCGAGTGAAAATTTGGGTGAGTATTGTTTCGATTTCTCCACTTGCTTCTTGTATGATGTCTACAGTAATTCCATCTTCTCCTGGAGCTTTCCCCCACTTCATGTTCTTGATTGCATGTGCAACTTCTGCTGGGAGGACTGGAAGAACTCTGGTACTGGTACCTTTCATGATGTCTGGAGTACATGTATCATCCCTTTCATATAATTTGGAGTCGAAATCTTTCACTCTTATCAAAATTTCACCTCTATTTCTTGTTACAGAACCATTTTCTTTTCTCGGTGCCATAATCTGTTTTCTTCCTTTACTGAGATGTCCCTTTGCTATCTTTAGGCTTCGGTTGTTTTTAATTGCTTTTCTCACTAGCTCACAGTTGAATTTCCTTACGTCTTCAGTGATACTTTTTCGTTCTGTCTTGCATAGCTCTATATATTCCACTTTGGAAGTCACATCTTCTTTAGTTGTCCTCATCTCTCTTCTTTTTGCATCAACATTTTGGTTTTTCCTGATAATTTGTTCACATGCAACTTGTTCTTAGACCCAGCTAATTTTGTTGCTGTTTCCATAAGAGCTTTGGTTACTTTTCTGTTAACTTCCGAAATATCCACTTCTTTCGATGTTAGGCCTTCTAAAGCAGAGAATCTGTTCTTCAGTTCCAACTTGAAAGTATTATGGTGTTTTTTAAGGTTGGTTATGTCAATACATTTTGTTTGTCTTATGAGCTTGCCACATTCGAGTTTAGTGTTGAGGTGCATCTTACATCTCACCAATCTATGGTCACTACCTGTGTTGAACTTGTTCAGCACACTGCAGTCTGGGATGACGAATTTTTTGTTACACATAATAAAATCAATTTCACTTGTCGTCCCAATTGGATGTCTCCATGTCCATTTCCTGTGTGGCCTTTTCTTGAAAAAGGAGTTCAAGATGAAAAATACTTCTGCCTCTGCAAACTCAACGAGAGTATTTCCACGCTGGTTTCTGTTGCCGTGACCGAATTTACCTACTGAAGTTTCATTCTGTTGCCGTTGCCCTATTTTTGCATTGAAATCTCCCATAATTATCTTCAAGGGCTGCTTACCTTTATTATTTAGATCACGAATTTCCTCATAAAGTTCTTCAATTTCTTCTTCAGGATGACTTGTGGTGGGTGCATAAGTTTGAATAATCTGAGCCTGGTATCTTCTCGAGAGTTGGATAACGAGTCGTGCAGCTCTGTCAGAGGAACTTTCGACTTCTACAACTTTATCCTTCAGTTTCTTGTTTATTATAAATCCAACACCACTAGTTCTGCCAGTATCCGTCCCACGATAGTAAAAGAGATGTCCACTTTTCAGTTCAATGAGATCTTCTTTTCTCCTTACCTCACTTAGCCCCACGATGTCCCACTTGATCCTTTGTAGTTCCTCTTCCAATTCAAGAAGCCTTGAATCAGAAGATAGGGAGCGTCCATTATACGTAGCCAAGGTCAGCATCAGATGGCAGCCTAGTCCGGTCCTCCGGGGATTCTTAGCACCCTCTGCCTTCATGTCGCACTGGCCGCTGCCTTGGCCAGGTACATTCCAGCTGCCGGAGACTGAGGGCCAAGATTTAAGTTGTAGAGTCATTTTGGAGGTGTTTGGCCATAACTCACCATGCTGGCCAAGCGGGTTGGTGAGTGTGGGATAGCATTTCCTCTGATCCCGATGGTATAGTTATACCGCTATTGGCGGTCGTCAGAGCCCCTTTAGTGGGAACAGGATGCACCACGAGAAGGCGGAGTTGACATTTGTCAAGGAGAGGCTGTGATGTTACGCATCACCTGACCTTACACCCCTGTTTTCATATATATATATCCTTTTTAATCTTTAGTCCTTTTGCATTGCCTTTGTATTTTATGTTTCCTATTGTTTATCATTTGATATATATATACACGGTCGAGTCACATTATTGTGACCACCAGCTAATATCCAAAGTAACTGCCGTGTGCAGCGCGGACAGCAGCTAGACGGGTTGGGAGTGGCTGAATAAGGTGTTTGAAGGTGTTCACAGGTATGTGGAGCCATGCTGACTGCAGTACATCTGACAGCAGCTGGAGGGTGCGTGGTGGAGGATCCATAGAGCGAACAACATAATCGAGGTGGTCCCACAGATGTATAATTGGGTCTGGGAAATTAGGTGGCCAGTGAAGTACTTTGAAGTCTTCATCATGCTCTTCCAACCACTCTCGGACATTTCTAGCTGTGTGACACGCTGCCTTGTCATGCTGGAAGATCCCGTCAATCCCAGGGAAGACAATCAGCATGTGTGGGTGTATGTAGTCTGTAAGGATGGATTCATAATGAATTCGGTCCATAGTGCCTTCCACAGGCATGAGTAGACCCAGGGAATGCCACAAAAACATTCCCCAGACCATAACGCTGCCCCCACCAGCTTGTGTTATTCCAGCAATGGTTGAAGAGTGTTTGTTGTCCAAAGTTTCTAGCCTTATATGCCAACGTTTATCCATTTGATGAAGCAGAAAACGTGACTCATTAGAGAAGGCAATCCTTTGTCAATCAGTGGAGGTCCAATTCCGATACTGCTGTGCAAATGTAAGCCTTTTCTGCCGATGCACTTTCATTAGCATAGGTGCAGTGACCATCCGTCTGCATCGGAGCCCCAAACGCAGCAAGGTTCGCTGAACTGTTGTTTTAGACACACTTCTGGTAGCCCCCTGGTTCATTCGGCCAGTGAGTTGCTCCTCTGTAGTGTGTCAATTGGCCCTCATGCACCTCTGAAGCCAACATTCACTTCTCACGTGAATGGCACGTGGTGCTCCGCAGCTTCCACATCACTTATTTCCTATGGTGCCATTTCTCCAATCACGATGCACTTTAACCACAGCAGCACGCGAACAGTTCACAAACTGCGCTGTTTCAGAAGTACTGCCACCCTTGGCCCAAAAGCTGATAATCATCCCTTTTTGCAAATCTGGTAAATCATTCCATTTATCCATGACAGCAACGAGTGATATGTTTTCAGAATGCCTACAGCACACCTTTTATACCCTTTAAGCCAGCTCACGACACGTGCCTTCTTTCATTGGCTACGCGCTGTTGACATCAAAAGTAGGAGGTGGTCACAATAATGTGACTCGACTGTGTATATGTTATAAAATGCAGATTGTGAGTAAATGCATTTTTCGTTTTGGAGGAGAAACTAGTTACCTGATTTCTGATCAGCTCGTTTCAGGTGATTTGCACAGAGATTATCTTTTGTCTGTTCATTCAGTCATTCAATTGTATATCAATATATTACAAGTGGAGTAAAAGCGAGTGTATGCCTTGAAAAGTGTGTCATATACACTGGCAGAAAGTGAAAAAGAACACCAAGAAGGAATTGGCGGACGATCATGAAATTTACATATGTTAATGGGGTCGAGTTTACGTAGGTGTGATGTTAATTTCGGGACCAACCGGTGAGCGCTTACGCCACAGCACGGCATAATATGCAAATTATCGTCGGTGGTATTTAATGAGTATGGCAAAGTGAATGTAATCAGTCGTCGGCGTACGGATATGTGAGAATACCCTGAAGAAGCTGCAATGCCTGGACATGGAAGACGTGTACGATTTCAACAGTTATCGGACTTTGAGCGAGGTCGTCTAGTCGGACTCTGCGAGGCCGGGGGTCGTATCGTTGTATAGCGAAGCGAATTGGACGGCAAGTATCGGTGGTGGTACGATGGTGACGTTGATGGTCCGAGGAACATTCCCACACGAGAAGACGTGGAACTGGGAGTCACACACGGACTGATGAGCAGACCGATCGACGCATAAGAAGAGCGGCGTTGTCAAGCAGAACATCCACTTCGACGCAAATCCGAGCTGCCATTGCACCTGAGGTGACTGTGCGAACAATCCGCAACCGTCTACTGGATGCAAGACTACATGCACGTGTGCCTCTGGCATGTGTACCTCTGACTCCAGCCCACCGTCAGGAACGGCTGCAGTGGTGTCGCCAACGTCTGCACTGGAAAACGCAATGGCGATCTGTCGTGTTCAGCGATGAAAGCAGTTTCTGCTTGGGAACCTCCGATGGCCATATGCATGCTCGCAGACGCACAGGGCCTACACCTGGTCTCCTGGTGTAGGGAGCGATCAGCTATCACTCCCGTACACTAGTGTTTGTACCGGGTACGTTAAACAGCACCTCCTACATCAACAGCATCATTCATCCCATTGTTGTGCCATTTTTAAGGTCGGTTCATCGTGGTGTTTTCCAGCAAGATAACGCATGCCCACAGACAGCACGTGCAACGCAACATACACTTCAGGGTGTGAGACAACTTCCATGGCCTGCACGTTCACCGGATTTGTCCCCCATTGAGCATGTGGGGGATTTTATGGGACAACGACTTATCCAGTCTCCACGGCGAGCCACAACCATCCCCGATTTACGCGTCCAGGTTGAGGATGCTTGGAACTCAATACCCCAAACTTACATCCAACATCTGTACGACAGACTCCATGCCAGAATTGCACAGTGTGACGCAGTTCATGGCGGTTCAACCTCGTACTAACCATGTTACATGGAAATGTTCCCAGCAAATACAGCTGTATTTTGCCAAAATGTTTTGATCACGTTATCCTCTGTATTCCATTATTATGCTGTATAAATTTCGTTGGTATCAGACGTCTCCTTCTTGGTGTTCTTTTTTCACTTTCCAGCAGTGTATATGAAAGATCTCTAGAAGTATTAAGATTGGTTCTTTTTTTCCTCCTTAAAGATTACTCTCTGCCCCTGTCCCTTTTATAATCCCTCGTCCTAAAACCTGTGCAGAACTTTCACTTCATTGGAAAATTTTAACCCACTTGTACAAAAATTGCAAGTACAGATCTAGCACATAACCCACTACACTACTGTCCATGAGAACACTATGCAATTAACACACCAGCCAACTGCAATCTTTATAAGTTGGCTGATTTATGAAGAAATGTTTCAGTGAAGTTGTTCAACCATTTTTCAGTGAAGCTCAAAAAAAAAAAAAAAAAACATTTTTGTTTATCTCTGTCTCCTGTTTGATTGAGGTGTTAATACTGTGTTACATGGATGAGTACAGGAAAATGAACTTTTAATATAAAATATTTTTACAAGAGCAATTCATAAAGATTTTAATAGAACAATAATACATTCCTCTTGTGGGATTAAACACTTGATCTTGCATCAGAATGTAAAAATCAGATGCACAAATTCAGTAAGCTTGCAAGAATTTTAAGCTTTGAAACCCAGCACAAATTTCTGAAGTTTGAGTAATTTTGACATCTGATTGGTTATGCTTGGCAATAAAAGCTTTACACAAAGGCCATTTAGTTTTCACATCATCTGGCTCGATCTCTATCGAATATACCACCCCAGCACGCAGCAGTAGTAGGTGAATGGATTTAAATTGTGTTTCCACTACTGTGGAAGCATTATCCAGCTGTGCTGATGCTTTGTGATGTTGTTGGCCTACATTCTCAAAATGTCCTTCATCATGACCTTTGATTTTGTCCCATGAAAAATCAACATTTGTCAATGTACTGATATTCAACCGACTAACCAATCCTGCATTTTTATCTTCCAGCAAGCAGATGATATTCACTTCTAACAAGTAAGAATCAACATTTAAGCTGAACTTATAGCAAGGTATATTATTGCCTCTGGGGCATTCTTCCACTGTTGAAACTTTGCATTCAAATTGTACAGTTGAACAAACATCATCCAACATGAAATCTGTTATGCTTCTGCCTGCTCTTGTTGTTAAACGACTACTTATCCCTTCATTAAGCAATTTGCGTACTGAAGCAGGTAAACTCTTTTTTTCATCATTACTCATGAATTGAAATCCCACATAAGGTGCCATTTCCTGGGGAAATGCATGAGTGATGGTGTTTTCATTCAGATTCCGTACTTCGCGAATGGAATCCACTATGCACCAATCCCAAAGGGCACGAAAAACACTGAGTTCACTTTCTACGTTAATGTCTGGCATTCGAGCCAGGTAAAAGACTGCAGGTTTTGATCCCTCTTTGAATGCTCTTGTTCTCATTATAATAAAGCCAGCCATTCTACAGAATTCCGAACACTTAGGCTTCAGGTTTGTTAAGCTGTGTGTCAGTGCAAGATCCAACAAAGCGAAAGCATTTCTTATCCTGATGTTTTCCATCAAAAAGTTTTCACATTCATTTCTCAGCTCACTGACCGGATATTGAGATGCTACCTCCAACACATCAGATGCATTTTTCCAGTCAGCAAGGTGAACATATTTTTCGTAAACATATCTGCAAAAAGACAAAGAAAAATGTGCATTATTAACAGCTATTAATGCTATCAACTTATTTTGGGTTGTAGAAGGAAAACCTCTACTTACAACTCTATCCTCTAAACAATGGCAAGCTTTTTTGTGTTTTTATTGTACACAACAACCATGGTAGTATTAACATTGACGATAACCTTCGAACAACGAAACATCCTGACAATGGTCAACAGGCATGCCAGTCAGTTCTGAAGGAGGTCCAATTAGAGGTCTGCATGGGCCCGTACCGGGTCGGGCCTTTGCTCATTTCTAAGTTGGGAAAACGGGCCGGGCCTTCAGTATTTAATGTAAAACAGACACAGGCTGATCAGGGTTGGTTTTTTTTTTGGTTTTTTTTATGAGCAAAACCATCACTGTACGATGCCTTTCTCGTTTGGAAAACTCGCAACATACAGCAGCAGGATAAGATTGAATAATTTCAGCTGATGGAAAAAATAGAAATTTTATGACATCCTCTCCTCCTACAAAACAATTGGAGTGGGCCAGCTCCCTTAGTTTTTCAATTTAATGTGATCCCTTCTATCTCTCCCTAACTTCCACCCTAGGGCAGGTTATTAACTGCAGCATTTCTAAACCGAGCCACCCGCTCGCAGATCAGGGCTGTTGCAGACGATATTGTTTATTGTTCTGGTCGGCGGCGCTTTTTCTCTAGATGTGTGCAAAGCTTTTAAGTTGTCTTAAATGGCACGGGAGAAATGGGCTGGGAGAAACTTACTTCTGTGTATAAATCTGTGCCGTATTTTTCTCATTTGTACTCTCAGACAGCCGTTTCAAAACTTCTGTGGCACTGGTAGCTGAGCAGTCTGTCGTTTTCCCTTAGCATATGCTCAGTTCAGTGTTGCTGATAAATAGTCTTCCATAATTATTATGGAGTTTAAGAAAGCGAAAGATTTTCACGAAAAAATCGCTTCCGGAGAATATGTGCTCGTAGACAATGTAAAGGGAAAAAGCGACATTTGGAAATTTTTTAAATTACTGTCCCATTCTGAAACTAGTCAACCAGAAAACGTTGTATAGTACAAAGTCTGGAACATCACATCTTAAGCGGCACAAATGTGCTCCCCACACACACACGAGATACATATTGGGTTCCAGCGATATGATATGCCAGTAGAGATAGGTGCAGTTTAAAAAGCCATAACATCTTCTCCCAGTAAAATGATCGGACTCATAATTCTCTGGATATTTCGTATTATCCCCCTCCTTATCCCTAAGGATATTTGTCCGGCGACAGGGAATGATAATTTGAAAATGCAGAAAATTTGAAAGGCATGGAAATTGTTCTTTTCATGCAATATTTTTAGTATACAAGTCCTACCCCCCCCTCCTCTTCGGAGTGACTTATACAGAGTCTCAGAAATATTCTGAATTAACGTTTATTGTAATAGAATACGTGTAGCAATTAAGAAAACGAAAACTCTTCAGGAGTTGAATGACCAAGTGCACCAGGTGTCAAATTTGTGTTTTGGTAATTGTTAAAATTTTACGGCCAAAAATATGAAACAGGCGCCGGGCCTTGGACGTGCGGGCTTGGGCCGGGCTGGGCTTTCCAAATTAAGGCCTGTGCAGACCTCTAGGTCCAATAGCCACCTTGTGCGCAAAAACATGATTTTATGTAAATCGTCCAGTGAGATAACTATATTTCATACTACGGTACTTCCGAAAGAAGTGTAAATTTGGGGAGGGACACAAACATTTTTTCTATAGGAACATCACTTTAGAAAGGTTGAGTTGGAATACAAATGGAATAAAGTGGCCACTTCAGGTAATAGTGCTTAGCTGGAGATACCCCAGTCCAGTGAGAATTAGGATATGATAACAAGAAAGATTTAATCATTTAAATTTCTAAAATCTTGCTTGTTATTATTGATTTTGCTGTCTCAAAACTTAGTCAAGAAAAACTTTCATTTCTATTTATTGGAAAAACTTTCATTTCTATTTATTGGAAAAACTTTCATTTCTATTTATTTGAAAAACTTTCATTTCTATTTATTTGAAAAACTTTAGTTTCTATTTATTGGAAAAAGTTTAATTTCTATTTATTGCAAAAAGTTTAATTTCTATTTATTGGAAAAACTTTAATTTCTATTTATTGGAAAAACTTTAATTTTTATTTATTGGGTAGTAACAAAAGTTCGTATTGTAGGTTAGGTGAAATTGAAAGCCATTTTGACAGACCTGTGCACAGATTTATTGAACCACATATGTGCCATTTTGTTCCACAAACTGTCGTCATCTGTGCGGCAGCTGCAGCATTCCATCCTCCCACAACTTGGCATCTTGTTGGGTAATGAACTGTTCCAGGGGGTTTTCATAGGTTTCCAGGGAATTGAAGTTTTTTCAATTAAAGGAATTCTGTAGGGACAGGAATAGGTCATAATCTGAAGGCAAGAGGTCCGGGGAATATGACTGGGATTGGTGGAGCTGCACCAATTTCTGCCAGCACTGCAAAGAGATATGTGATGTGGCGTGGTCCATATGAAAGACGACACCCTTCCGACTGGCCAATTCCCGATGCTTTGTATAGATTGCTGCCCACAGTCGGTCCAGTTGGGAACAGTACATGTCGGAATTCGATGTCTGTTTGCATGGCAGGAACTCATAATACATGACGCCCTTCCAATCCCACCAGTTACACAGCATCACCTTCTTTGGATGCTGACCGGCCTTTGGAGAAGTTAACTATGGCTTGTTTTACTTTCCCCAGAGCCATTTTTGCACCATATTGTTGTACATGATCCATTTTTCATTGCCTGTGATCGTCCGTTTCAAAAATGGGTCATTGGCGTTGCGTTTGACCAGAAAATCACAGACGGAAACGGGGTCCATTAAGTTTTTGTCCGTTAAAGCGTGCGGCACCAAAACGTCGTAGCGATTCACATATCCGAGTGTCTCCAAATTCCTTGCAATGCTCATATGTGATATGTTGAGTATCTCTGCTGTGTTGTATGACACGGATTATTTTCAATCAGTGTTGCGATTTGGTCATCATCAATGGCTGCAGGCCTGCCGGAACATTCCCGTTCTTCCAGATCAAAATTGCCACTTCTGAACTGAACGAATTGTACTTGCAGCTACGGCACATATCTTTTGTGCTGTCTGTTCAGCGATTTTTTTTATTTCCGGGAGAAAAAAAGAGCATTAAATGATTAAAATGCACCTTGTTGTCCTCCATTTTGAAATTTCACTTTAACCCACTTAAACTGCCCGAATCCACATACAACTCAGCACAAACGACGCGTTGCACTGTGACCTTTCAGGCTCAGTTATCTCTGTCCCATGCTTCTGCTACATGTGCAACGTATTCAAGTCACAATGCCAACTACTGCCTAACGCTACGAACTTTTGCTTCAACCCAGTATTTAGTGCTTTAAATCTCGAAATATTTCCAATCTTAAACTAAATTCAGTTTTTGGTAGGTTAACGTTATGTAGTCTACATTGTGATTTTTTCCGCACCACCAGCATGTGCTTGCCAAGTTTGCCTCCCATTATTATTCATCAAATTTGCTCAACTCCAGTGATTTCTGTCAGGTGAACTGTGTGGTGTGCAAAAGAATCTTAACTTTTCCCTTAAGCTGTGTTCCTCTTGTCATTCTCATTTTGGCATAAACTTGATGCTCACCTATGTAGGTGAAAAACCTCCAGAACAATCTTTCAACAATCACAGAAAGCTCATTTCTTCTGTGGTTTAAATTTTTGACATTTTCACACTGCTTTACAAAGTGTAACAGGGGATCAATGGAAGAAACATTGTTCCTGGATATGAAAATCATGATATTTTGAATGAGGATAAAGCAAGAGTATTAGCAAATTTGTTGTGTCCGAAGAAACATTTTTTGATAAAGGCTGATGTAAAGAGACAGAGAAGCTAAAGAAAAAGTATCTGTGATCTGTGCTGCATAAATACCCACACAACACAATTACATCTAATAGACGTCCATTTGACATCCACCATGTTATGTATGCAACTTAAATGGACGTCCATGGAATTCCAGATTATGTTTAATCTACATAATCGGGATATCCAACGGCTGTTCAGTGTCTTACCCAATTAAGTTTAATCTACGTTTACTAGATGTTACGTATAGACCTAAATGGACATGAGTCTAGATACATCCATGACATGTCATGTGTATTACACTGTGAAAAAAAGTAAATATAAATAAATAAGTTGCATGAATTCATAGGAAATTCCTCCTTCCAGCGTACCAGTCTCACACAACGAAACCTACCTCACTTGCTCCTGCGGGGTTTGAACCAGCAACCTTGGGACTGCGAAGCGTGTGTCTTACCCAAGGAGTTTAGAAGAAGAGAAGGTGAAAGGACCCGTTTTGAGTGAAGCCAAAACAGATCAGCTGTTTTGATCCTCTCTCTGAGGTGGTGGGAGTTGGAAACGTGACGTCACTTCCTGTGCCTGAAGCAGTTTCGCTTAGCGTATGCAAACAAGGAACGTTTCAGACTTCATATTTCTCAACATTAGGGTTTTGGTTATATTTTAAATATGGTTACTTGCACATTCGCGGTATGCACTTCCGCTCAAAAAATCATTATTTTGTTCAATTTTTTAAAGAAATACCAACACATATTTTCTTATTTTTTCTGGATTTTTTTAATTATGGGAATGAATCAATACTACTCAAATGACTACCATCTGTGCATGATTAAATTAAGAGTAAAAACGTATAAAACCTTTAATGGATCTAGATAAAACTTTACATAAGACCTTTTGAATTGTAAAATATGATCCATCATCAGATGTTACAAGTGCTGGCAATACACAAAATACCGGGTGATCCAAAAGTCTTTCACATTTTGAAAACGTAATAACTCATGGAGTTTTGAGAGTAGGGCAACACGGTTTGCATAGAAATGATCAGAATGACATCGGGTTTTTTATGAAATCGCATAAATTTTTGCTCATTTTACTTACATTTTCATTCGTTCATTTTTAGTTGTTGGCTGATTTGTCTGTTGTTACTTCAGTTTTATTAGTGCAAATTTGCTTCCATTGTTCTTAACATATGTCATTCAGCATGTATTCACATATATTCTCTCTCCACTCCCTTACATAAAAAAAAGGAAAATCTTTTCCTTCTAAGCATAATGTATAGTTGGCAGAGAGTGTTTCATAATAATATTGCTTTAGGCCTAACGTTACAGCAGATAAAGACTTACAATGTTTAACATCAAGGCATTGCAACATTTTGGAAGTCTCCTGCCAATTTGTTAGCTATGGTATTGCATTTTGCTAAAATATGTAATATTGTGGATTGACTTTTTAATATTTTTATCCTAATCTGTTCTATATTTTTGAAACTACACTATATCGAAAAAGTCTCTGGACACCAGTGCTTTTCATACAATACTGTGTTTATGGTAACAATAAGGATTTGGCCCACCTCTCGCCACAATTACATTGTGAGTTATTGGTGGCTTGTATGAGCAGCTCGGCCATGGAAATTTAACTTGCGCAGTTTCTTACGAGTTATTAACGGCTTGTATGCAGCAGCTCAGCCATGGAAATTAAACTTCTTCAGTTCCTTACGAATGGTCTTAGTGCACGTAATCATCCATTTTGAATTCTGAAACTCATTGGTGATGATTTGTGCAGAGGAATGACAATACCCACAGACAACACATTCCAATGTTCTCTTGTCCGTTCTTGTTAATTTACTTGGCCTTCCTGAATTTTCTTGACTGTCATAAGTTCCTCACATTTCCATTTACTAATAATGTCTTGACCGTGGGTGTTGCAAATTTTCTGCAGTCACATGCACGAACAGGTTGCTGATATGGTACCCTATAATAACACCTTGTAGGAAATCAGTAAGCTCAATATGTGTGGCCATGTTTCACGTGTAGACGATATACGATGTCTGAGGAGCTGACCTAAAGTTTTAAAGGAAATCTGGCACACATGATCTATTGGAATATTCCCTTTTTTTTTTACGGAAGGGGATGTCCGGAGATTTTCTTCCACATAGGATCTGTTGTTCTTTATCCTGCAATGCACAGTTTTTCACTACACTTACCCATCGTTTGGCTATTCGCACGTGTACAACACAATTTAATGTGATAAAAGTTATCATCAATTATATCTATACCTACACTACGTATATGCCACGTAATTATGATTATTATAAGCGATGATCAAAAAGTTTCCAGTTGAGGTCACTGCAAGACCACATGTGGCGTAAACACTGATGATAGTCAGGCTATGTATAGGCAGTTAGTAATCTGTGAAGGTAACAGTTGAATTGTGGCATAGTGCTGTATTTGTTGAACATATCGTACACATATTAGTGCCATCATTGTTATCAAGCACGTCCAAAGCAGGTCGAGCTGTTATTCTGTTTCTGCTTGCTAAAGGAAAGAAACCTGCAGAAATTCATCGAAGTATAATGGCGTTGTATGGTGATGCATAGTTGTCAAGACCTCTGTTGTCGAATGGTGTCAAAAATTCCGTAAAGGTTGGGGTACGACACATGATTTGAAGTGGTCTGGGGGTCCATCCACATCAAACGTGCCCCTGCTTTTAATATCTGTACCTGTATCTGGACTACTAACTCCGAATGGAAACTTTTCAGTCATATACATACATATCATATATAGAAAAAAAGTTATGTCCAGTGCTAATTGTGAACTTAATTTATGCCAAACAAAAGCGTCAAATGTTATGAGCTAGCATCTTACTATTTGTGCATAAAAATGGCAAATACACTGGTTTCCATAAATTAAGCAACAAACCGAAAAATCACGATAATTGGGCGAAGCCACGAAATGTAGTTCAAATTGTATGAAATGCGCATACAAGTTCTGTCCGGAAAGTAATAAAATTCATTCAGTAACAAACGTTTAATTAAAGTTATACTTACATAACATTAAAATTCCTCGTAATAACATCCTTGAAAATCAATACATTGCTGCCAGCAGTTCTGCCACGCCGTGTAGCTTGCCTGGAAGTCGGGAACAGGGGTCGCTTTCAAAGCACTCGTCGCGGCAGTTTGCACATTTGTAACAGTCCCAAAATGGTTTCCTTTCAGGCTGGATTTGAGGCGGGGAAACAAAAGAAGTCGGCCGGGGCCAAGTCCGGGATGTAGGGAGGCTAGGAAAGCGTTGCCACATTGTGTTTCGCCAGAAACTGTTACTCTCAGCAGCGCATTATAGTGGTAAAGAACCCAAGTGTTGGTGATCTCTGGGCGGACGTGCGTTACTCTGTTCTTCAGCTGTTGAAGCACTTCCATGTAAAATGCAGTGTTGACTGTTGGTCCGGGTGGTACGAACTCCTTATGTACAACACCTTTTACAGTCAAAGAAGACAATGAGCATCGATTTGCACATTCGAGCTTTCTTTGGTCAAGGAGACTTGGGAGTGTGCCACTCTGAGCTCTTGTCTTTTCGTCTCCGAATCGTACTCAAAGACCCATGTTTCATCACCTGTTATCACTTTCTCCAAAAAACCAGGTTCACTCCTCACACAGTCCACAAGCTCACGAGAAATTGACACACGGTTGTTCCTCTGTTCATCGGTCAAAACTTTAGGAACCAATTTGACGCAAACTTTCCGCATCTGCAATTCTTGCGTCATGATTTCATGCACAATGGATTTCGCGAGTCCCACATGCTCTGCTACCAATCAAACACTCAGACGTCGGTCAGAGTCCAAAACCTCTTTCACCTTTTCCACATTGTCCGAAGTGAGAGACGTTGAAGGGCACCCTGGGCGTGGCTCATCCTCGACGCTCTCTCTTCCCTCTGTGAACGGTTTGTGCCACCGAAACACTTGCGCTTTCGATGAAGAATCCTTCTCGTAGGCTTTCTGTATCATAGCAAGCGTCTCGGTTGCGGATTTTTCAAGTTTAATACAAAACTTTACTGCGCGTCACTGCTCGACACTTTTCTGTATTTTGACCATTACGCGACGCTTACACAGCTGTCCACTTCGCAGGCGATCCTCACTCTGCAAAAGCTCGGAGCCAACTGACGAGACATCATTCGTTTACCTAACATACCCCGACACGACTCCGTCCTCCGGCCCTTCTGATTGGCCCAGGAAAAGTGGTCTCATTACTTTCCGGACAAACCTTGTATGTTACAGGTGTAGGCATACAGCATCGATGTACAGAAGGCAAATGAGCTGCGCTAGCAGCTTTTTATGCAAACACGCAAGAGCTTAAAACCAGCTAGTTTCGGAGGGAGTCTCCAATTCGTGTGCAGCGGTGAATGGCAAGATTTCGAGATAGCGATTTTGCTAACATGGCTTCGAGACGTCATTTACCTGCGGCGTTACGCTACAGAGTGATAAGCCGGCTCGAGGCAGGGCAACAGCAGGTGGACATCACAAGATGGCTCAACATCGATTGTTCTGTGGCCAGCTGGATGTGGCAGCAGTTCCAGGCCATGGATGTGCAGCTTCCCAAAGGTACAGCGAAGGTAGGCAAAGAGCGACGACCTCTGCGGATGACTGGTATTTGCGGCTTTCGGCACATCAAAACAGGACGGCTACACCGACTCATCTCAGATCTGTGCTTGCAGCAGCCACCGGACAGACAGTATCAGCTTCAACGGTACACAAAGGTTACATGCAGGAGGACTGCATGCTCGGTGAATGGTATTATGCGTACCCGTCATCCCCTGCTACTAGAGGGAATGTTTCATTTGGGCACGAATGGATGTGAACTGGACTCAAAATCAGTGGAGGTCTATTCTGTTCACTGATGAGTCGCGATAATGTTTACAGAGTGATTCTCGCCAAGTTTACATCTGGAGAGAGGCCGGTACTCGCTATCTTTTCTTTAATATCCAGGAAAGGGACACCTATTGTGGTGGTAGTGTTCTGGTGTGGGCAGGCATATTGTTAGGTGGCCGTACCGACATCTGTGTGTTGCGACATGGAAACCTCAATGTTCAGAGGTATAGAGACAACATACTGTACCCTATTATTCATCTGTATGCGGCCACAGTTGGCAATAACATTTGTACTGCAGGCGGATAACACCCACCCTCGCACAGCTCACCTCGTTCACCAGTAACGGGAGCAGCAGACTATAATCCATATGGAGTGGCCAGCACGCTCTCCCGATCTGAATCCCATTGAACGCGTCTGGGATGATCTCGGGAGGCATGTTGCTGGTCTCCAGCCCCAAACCCTGCAGACGCTCCGCGCTGCTTTGTTCGAGCAATGGACGCAGCTACCCACGAAACTGCTTGACACCATAATTAACAGTATGGGACATCGTTGTTGGACCTGTATCGCTGTTCGGGGTAACCACGCTCCGTATTGAAGTACCTTTTCCTATTTCATCTTAATACCTATATTTCTGTATTTTCACATTTGCCACCTCGGGGCGCTCCGTGGTAACAATGGCACACACAACAGCAACTAGGGCCTCTGTGAATCTTGGAGAGGTGCAAGCTAGTTCTGTGTGACATTGGCGAAAAGACCCCAACTCACTGGGTTTTGTTCCAGAATCCTTAGGTTGAATGACCAACTGGAACCCTCAGCTGTGGGCTAATCCCCCACACTGATGTACTTACCTGATTAAAAAGACAAAAAGAAATATTAAGAATGACTCAAGTGTGGGGTATGGTGGACCTATCACACTTGAGAAGGACGGTACACCACGGAATCGACCTGGACTTTCTAAACGGCGTATGAGAAAGCGATCTCGGCTGAGTGAATGTAAGATTGGTGTATGGAATACTAGAGGTATAAATGGCAAGATGAGTGAGGTGATTGAGGAGATGAATAAGTATAGACTGGATGTGCTGTGTGTAAGTGAAACCAAAAAGAAGGAAATTGGGGTAGAAGAAGTGAATGGCACGGTGAGTGTGTGGTCTGGAGTATTGGATAATATGAGAGGACAGGCTGGTGTAGGTGTGATTTTAAGTGAAAAGATGAAGAACAACTTGATTCACTGTAGTTGCATAAGTGAGAGAATTCTCTGGATTCGTTTGAAAGTGAAACTTCAGAGAATTGTAATTGTTGTAGTGTATGCTCCTTGTGACTCGGAACCTTCTGATAAGAAAGAAGATTTCTGGAATGAGCTAAAAGCTGTTTTGAGGTGGTTTGGTGCTAAAGAAAAAGTTATAATAGCAGGGGATTTCAATGCTAGAGTAGGTGTGCAGAATGCCATTTCTGACAATGTTCTGGGTAAGTTTAATGATACTTGTGTGAATGATAATGGTGAAAGATTAATTGAACTCTGCATTGAGAATGATTTGTGTGTATCTAATACATTTTTCAACCACAAGTATATACACACATATACTTGGGAAAATCGTACTCTTGGTCAAAAGAGTGTGATAGATTTTGTTGTTTACGATCAGCG
The DNA here is from genome assembly GCA_039090855.1 of Macrothele yani. Classification (NCBI taxonomy): domain Eukaryota; kingdom Metazoa; phylum Arthropoda; class Arachnida; order Araneae; family Macrothelidae; genus Macrothele; species Macrothele yani. The sequence goes on along the minus strand of CM077001.1, from coordinate 152,390,140 downwards.
TTTGAAACACTTAGTTGTTGACCCCCGTGTGATGAGAGGTGCGGATGTTGGTTCTGATCATTACTTGGTAGTGTCACGAGTGAAACTTAATGTTGGTTTGAGGAAAAGGAATAGGAAGAGACCCAGGATAGAAAGAATAAAGGTTGATAGTCTCCTTGAAGATCATCAGCGGTATTCTGACTTACTCAGAGAACGACTGAAGGATCTGAAGTCTGATGAGAGGTATGTAGAAAAGAAGTGGGAATGTTTTAAGAACTGTGTTGTCACTGCTGCTAAAGAGGTCTGTGGCACCACAATAGTGGATAACAATAGAGGTGATGCTTGGTGGAATAGTGAGATTGATGAGGCAGTAAAGAAAAAGAAGGAAGCCTATTTGGGGATGTTGCAAGGTAGAATCTCTGTGGATGAATATCGTTGTAAGAAGCGTGAAGCTGCCAAGCTGGTTTGCCACAGTAAGGCAAAAGATAGGAAGGAGAAAGCGGAAAGGCGTGAACTGGCTTTTTGGAAAGATAGAAAGTCCTTCTGGAAGTACATGAGACTCAGGAAAAATAGGGGAAACAAAGTTGTAAGTTGTGTGAAGAATGAGATTGGGGAAATGATATGGGAGCCCAATGAGTTAAGTGGCAGATGGGAGGAATACTTCTGTGAGTTATTAGATCAGGAGAGCAAAAATGATTCTGAGACAGATGCAGATGATGTCACAATGAGGGATGAAAGCACAGGAGGGATCTCAAGAGAAGAAGTGTGTAAAGCTCTAAAATCTCTTCAGAATGATAAGGCTCCAGGAGTTGATGGCATAACTGCAGAGATGTTGAAGTATGGTGGTGACTCGATAATTGACTGGTTAACTGAAATTTGCCCGTTATGCTGGGAGTTAGGAACGGTCCCTCAGGATTGGAAGGATGCTATCATTATTCCCTTGTATAAGGGAAAAGGTGATCAGACTAAATGCAAGAACTATCGTGGTATTAGCCTACTGAGTGTGCCAGGGAAAGTGTTTGGTAAGGTTGTTATTGAAAAAGTATGGGGTCTTACATCAGAGAAAGTGTGGGATGTTCAGAGTGGTTTTATGCCTGATAAAGGCTGCACTAACCAGACTTTTGCATTACGCATGATGATTGAAAAGTATCTGGCTGTTGGGAAGAAAGTTTTTACTGCCTTCATAGATTTAGAGAAAGCTCACGACCGAGTCAATAGGACACTTTTGTGGAAGGTATTGAATGAATATGGTGTTACTGGGAATCTACTTAATAGTGTAAAAGCCATGTATGCTGGTAGTAGAGCTTGTGTACGTGTGAATGGTGTTTTATCAAAATGGTTTTCCATTGGTGCAGGAGTTAGACAAGGTTGTGTAATGTCACCCTGGCTGTTTAATATATTTATGGATGCATGCATGCGTGAGGCCAAAATAGATAATAGTGGTTTATGTCTTGGTGATATCCGTGTGTGCAGATTGCTGTATGCTGATGACACAGTCCTGTTGGCAGAGAGCAAAAGTGAGTTGCAGAGTATGTTGACTCGGATGCACGAAGTTTGCATGAAATTCAAACTGAGTATAAATAAGGGAAAAACCAAAGCTATGGTGTTTGAGAGAGGGAATGGGTAGCACTGAATGTAATGTAAGTATAAATGGCACTGTGATTGACCAGGTGAGTGAGTTTGTGTATTTAGGAAGCATGTTTGACAGAGAGAACAAGTTTGATGGTGAAATCAGTAGGCGAGTGAATTCTTCTTTGAAAGTCATAGCTGCTTTGGGAGGTTTTCACAGGAATGATGGGTTCTCTAGAGAGTCCCGCATGGCTGTGTATGAAACAGTAATTGTTCCTACTCTGATGTATGGCAGTGAAACCTGGGTACTGCAGAAGAAACATAGGAGTCGTTTGTGTGCTGGAGAAATGCATTACTTACGTGGGGTTTGTGGCAAGACACGATCTGATTGTGTGAGGAATGAAGATGTATTGCAGTTGTGTGATGTAAAGCAAAATGTTGTTAGCAAGGTGGAGACCAATATGCTTCGGTGGTTTGGCCATGTTGAAAGAATGAGTGATGAAATGCTTACTAAAAAAATATTTTCAGCCCAAGTGGCAGGAAGGAAAGGCAGAGGAAGGCCAAGGAAGACATGGGTGGATCAGATTCAGGAGTGTCTGCATGAGAAAAAGATTATGAGTATGAAGTATAAAAGATCTTGTGTACGGCGTGTAATGGATATCAGTGAAGCACGAGTTGTGTGTCAGGATCGCTGTAAATGGCAAAGTTTGATACGACAACAATAAGTAAAAATATCTGGAAGTTTGTATTTCTTTTTGGAGCTAACCTCTGAATCTCAGAGAACAGCTTAGTGATATGTATGTATGCATCACTCATACAAAATGTAAATGCTTTGTACCACATGTTCTTATGTGCTTTTGTTGCATTTGGTCTGATAAAGCTTACCCCAAAATTTCATCCAAATCGGTTGTATAATTTTTGAGTTGTCACGATTTTTCCATTTGTTGCTTAATTTAGGGAAACCAGTGTATTTCAAACAAACAAACAAAAAAAAGCAGCGAATAACAGCAAAACGTAATTATATTCCGCACTATTCTGCCATATTCATGTGATGAAATCCGACTGAGGCTGCATCAAAGGCAAAAGTTTTTATTAAGCATACCACCCATAATTAATAAATTTTCAGTCTGCATTGTAATTTGGATTTTAAAAATTTTGGTTGGGTACATTATCATATCAGTCATTTGCAGAGACTACACAATGAACTCTGGGACATGTCTCTCCAAGATCTGGAACTGCAACTTACAGCAGTGTAGAACTTTAAAGGCAAATGAGTTATTCTATTATAGGCCATCATCTCTTAAAAGGGCATGAAATGTATGAAAATTTCATAAAATGTAATGAATGGTTAGAACATATGTAAAAGTCCTGTTTCGTAGCACAATAAATGTCTTAAAATGTCAGCATGATTACATCAGAACCATTGCACTTTTTGTTTGTTTAAAAAATACAATCTGTGTGAAACACAAAATACTTTGCTTGAGCAATGATAGAATAGGACAAAATACCTCAAGACTTGTTCCACAACTTGAGGTTTAGAATGATTTATGGTTATTAAATCATCATCCCACCTAAGACTCGGAATCTCCCTCCTCAGAATATTTCTATGTAAAGGATATCTTGACCTGCCAGATGGTGCGTTCACAAGTAATACCACATCACTGGAAAATTCATTGAGCCACAATTCATTTTTGGTGTGTTGCTAAGGACAACCTAGAATGAAATTTCAAATATATGTTTGTTTGGTTTAAAAAAAATAGTGTGAGAATTATGCTATAATGATACATCATTTCTGTGGAAAAAGTAGTAGCAACACAACTGAGCAATTGTGTAGGATAGTATCTTTAATATATTGCTATGATACACAGGACGAGAAACCATGAGAGGCAACTGGGCTGGATAATTCTTCAAGAAGTGTGTCACTAATATGATATTAGGCGTGATCAAATGAAACCCATCGAGTGGCTTTATTAAGACAAGTGAAAAGGTATATCCGCAGGTGTGGCAGAATTAAACAAAGCAATATATAAGAAAGCAAGAATGTGCCAGTACTCGTTAGAAGAAGTCACCGTTGGCATTCAGACACGCACTCCACTGCTTGGGGACATGGTGGATACCATCTGCAAAGAAGGACTTTGGTTGCTCCTTGAACCATTTGGTCACCGCGGCCATGATGTCTGCATCAGAGTGGAATTGTTGTTCCTTTAGAGCTTTTTTAAGGGTCCGAACAAATGAAAGACACATGGTGATAGATCGGGACTATAGGCTGGGTGGTGCAGGACCTCCCACCCTTTCCGTACTAACACATCCTGCACAATGTTCGCAACATGCGGATGAGCATTGTTGCGCAACAGAATCGCACCATGCGAAAGCATACCGGGTCACTTATTCTTGATGGCCGTATGCAGCTCGTCCAGTGTGTCTTCATAGCTGTTGGCATTGATGTTCACGTGAGGCTCTTTAAAGTCCACCAACAAAAGCCCTTCATGGTAAAAAAAAATGCGGTCAGGATTACCTTACAGGCAGAAGCCCGTGACTTGAATTTTTTGTAGTTTTGGTGATCAGGGATGTTTCCATTGCATACTCACTGGTTTGCCGGACAGCTCAAAGTAGTGGCACCATGGTTCGTCGCCTACCACTATGTGTAACAGAAATATATTACCCTCTGCTTCGTAGAGCAGCAATAGTTTAAACTCCAACCCATGCGTTCTTCCTGATGGTGATTGGTCAGCATCCATGGGATCCATTGTGAACACAACTTCCGATACTGCAGTGTCTCTATAACCACCATTTTAACTGTCCCAAATGACATAGCGAATTCCTCTGCTAGCGAACATAAGCTCCAATGACTATCCACCAGTATTGCTGCATCAATCTTGGTGATGGTTTTGTTTGTCACAACAGCATGCGACTGGCCCGGCAGCGGAAAATTTTTCGTTTCCTCACGTTCTCCCTGTAACATTTGCACACAGTTCATCACTGTTGTCTTCGACGTCACCATACACTGCCTGTATTCTGCAATGAATGTCGACTGGTTGACATCCTACCGCTGTTAGGAACTAAATCCCTGGTCCACCTCGGACGGATTCAGAATCACACCGGCCATGTTGTCAATGATCTGCAACCACACGTGAGGAGAATGAATGTGTGCTTGCTTGTTCATTGGTCTACACTTATCATGCAAGCTGGGACATCAACATGCTTCCTATGCGCAGTGACGCGGCACGAATTAGTTTCATTTGATTTGATCACTCCTTATATTATGCTGAACATGGTATGCAGAAGAAAGAATAACAGTACTAAGTCATTTAGTAGAACAGTATGACTATATGCCATAATGATGCACAAGGTTTGAAAAAGTAGTTGCAAACTAGTTTACGTGATTTGCACAGCAGCATTTTATCAGATGGGTCAATACGGCTTTTGTCAAGGACCTGAGTCTCGGGAGAGGGGCAAACACCATTTTGACTAAGTTGACCAGATATCTGTATTGCACCATTTTCCCTACTCCAACTAACAGCAGAGAGTGTGTTTTCCATTTTTTATTTTGTTTTGTTTGGTAATTTAATGACTACCATGAGCATGACCGACTCAGTGGGCTATAAAGTAGTTACCCATCTCTAATTTAGGGCCACTGGATACAAGGAAGGGAAAGAGCCAGTTGTTGAAAGACAAACACACCATTCATTACTCACCAGGGTTTTGAACCCCGACCTATCTCAGACAAGTGATTAGAAGCCAGCACCTCCTACCAATTGGGCACCGGGATGGCTTTTCCATTCCCTCTTTAATATTTGATGAATCATAAAGCCAGTCAGTTCTCTTTGTTCACAAAGGGATGGAGGTGCTGCTGGGTGGGCAATTCAGGCAGACTGTTAAGAGTTTGCATCGGTCTTCTGCTCCACTTTGTTTCCCAGAAAGGAAAGTACTCTTACCTTGACACTCCTCCACCCCCTTCCCTCGACTGGAAATTGCCCAAAGACATTTAAGTCCAATACATTTAGACATGGTGATGACCTCACATCGTATCTTAAAGCAAGCAACCATCGTGAGCAACTCAATGGGCTCCCTAATTTAGGGTCACTGGTTCCAGATAACGGAGAGAGCCAGTACCATAAGACAAACACAACATCAAAGCCTCGCCGGGATTCGAACCCAGACCCTTCACGGACGAATTATCATAAGCCAGCACTTAGACCACTGCACCACCAGGGCTGCTGCATAACTTTGCTGCAAGAGGGTATAAATACAGGTCCTATTGAATTGAAAATATATTTTACTTCATTTCATATATTTGATTGAAAAGCTTTTTTCTTCCTTTTGATGCCATTTATAATGAAGACTATTTTAGGTGCAGTTTCTTTTTCAAGTAACTCATAGATTTACCTGTGGGGAGCATAAAGGTACATTGTGTTTTCACCAATATCTCTGCTTCTGAAAGTCTAATTTGAAAAATTCTTTCTGCATTGTATACAGCTCCTGATGTGAAATGTTTTGATTATCATTTTTAATTTTTGATAAAAATGGTTTGGCCACCAAGGGGCGTACATTTTTATTTCTGCGGCTGATGTATTTGCAGCAAAATCTAAGTTTCTGAAAGTTGATTGAAATAATTCTTTTGTGGACCGACACTGCTCACCGGGTAAAATCTTTCCAGAATATTTTCTTCTTAAAATAATTCATAGTTTTTCTGCCAGGGAGCATAGATGTATATCTTATTTTTGTCAATATCTCTGCTTGTAACAGTCCAATTTGAAAAATTCTTTCTTTGTTGGAGAGCGTTTCTGCTGTGAAATGTTTTTCATATAATTTCAAAAAATTTTTAACGCACAACTTTGCCACTTGAGGTTTTAAGTTCACGTTTCCGTTTACAGCAGTATCTGTTTGACCAAAAAACTGATACAAAAAATTCTTTCTCAGTTAAATACTACTAACTATAAAAACTCTGTGTATATTTTCTTCCCAAAATAATGCACAGTTTCGCAGCTAAGGGCATCATTGTTTAATTTGTTTTTCTTAGTATCTCTGCTTCTAAATGTGGGATTTAAAAATTATTTCAGCACTGGGTGCCATTTACTTTGTGGAATACTTTAGGTTAATATTTGAGGAGTTGTGTACTACACAGTTCTGTCGCTAGGTGGTGCTTGTATACTTCTGTTTGCAACTGCATCTCCACTTCTAAAAACCTTATTGAGAAATTTCTTTTTGCAGTATTCCATTTGCTATAATAGAGGTGTAGAGCATTATCCTCTTTAAAAATGCACAGCTCCCCCCCCCCCCACACACACACACACTGCTAACTGTTTCCAGGAGAAATATTTGAAAAGTTCTTTTTCCTTGGCATAGTTTTTTTCCATGAAGAATATTTTTTGCCTATTTTTAACTTCTCCATTATGCAAAATTCTTCTGCTAGAAGGTGTAGAGTTATGTCATGTTTCCTTCTATATTTCTTCTTTTAACTGTCCCATTTGAAAATCTGTTTGTCTCCGTTACTTTCCTTGTGCTATGAGAAACTTTTTGTGCGCCATTTGTCAATCTTCATAACATACTTTTTAGCCGCTGGTGGAACTAAGTAGCTGCTTCTATTTCTGAATGTTTTATCGATTGTAAAAATCCGGTTGATTTTTTTTAACCAGTTGCATTGACATTAATAACTTTGGTAAATTTAATTCACATCAGAAAAGATTCAAAAGACATGCTCATTACAACTGAAAATTTGGTGTCTTCTTTCTTGGGTTTTTTGTTTTGTTTTTGTTTTTGTTTTTTTACACAGTTGCTACAGAAATCACTACTGTCGATAGACGTACAGAGTGCAGTAGCAATAAATATTAGGTAATCGGTAAATAAATTTATCGATATTGTCGTTGGCTTCTCTTCGCTTAAAGAGTTGTCGTTCACCTGCCTCTGACAATGTACGTCCATTGAATCAGATGAAGGTTAAACTTAATGTTGATTTTTTTGCCGTAATTCTAAGGAATTAGAAAAGTTATGAGTTTTTTGTATGTACATTTTTCATTTAATTACGAGTAGCTTTTTGTTTTTATTTTTTATTTTTAGGGACAAAGAAAGTAACTGTTTACCAATCAGATTTCTTTTTTCAAAGATTATTTTCAACCAAAAGGAAATATGCAAAATTAAAAAATTGGCAGCGGTGCTTCTGAATGACAATAAGCAAAAGAAGAAGATGAGGAAATCAAAAACTTGCCTCAAATGACAGCATTCTTTTCCAAGGGGGCTAGTAATATGTACTTATCCTGCGAAATTATATCTTCTAAAACCGACTGAAATTATACAATCAGATGGCAAACTGTGCTGTACTGAGAAGATGCCTCACAAAAATGTAGAAAATACGAGTGAATCTGCTGAGACAGGTGTTTAAAACATGAGCAGCGTCAAAATTGCAGATAATTTAACATTACTTCAGAAGGAACTGTAAAGTATACAAGCTCGGATCCAGCCTTATGGAATTCAGTCAAAAATAGTAACTACCCCAAATCTTGCTGGGCACAAAAGGTGCCGTCGACATGTCTAAATAAAGAAACTGATTTTTGTAGTTCTGCCTGTGATTGCAATATTTGAGATGCGTGTATAGGAATAGACACTGACAACTAGTTGATACATGATACCGTGCTATAGCACATTGAAAAAAATCAAAATGAAAACGCAAATTGCGATTAGCATTGTTAGTTGTAGGTGAGAGCACATGCATATTATTTGCTGCTGGAACAAAATCTGATTTTGATGAGAGACGTAGTCATAGCATGTGTTCACCTTTTAGTAGTGAGTGCTAGGTTTCAGTGAGCACGGCCACAACCGCATCGCTTTTCTGCTTCCTATGCCCCACCTTCGTGTCCTCTCTCAAACAAGCCACAACTGCACTGCTTTCCTCCCTCCTACACCCCACATCCTATTGTCCTCTCTCAAATAGGCCACAACCATATTGCTTTCCTCCTATGCCACACCCTCATGTCCTTTCTCAAACAGTCCACAGCCACACCTCCCTCTAAACCAAACCCTCATGCCCTCTCTCAAACAGGCCACAACCGCATCACTTTTCTGCCTGCTACACCACTCCCTCGTGTCCTCTTTCAAACAGGCCACAACCACATCACTTTAATCCCTCCTACCCACATCTTCGTGTCTTCTCTCAAACAGTTCACAATAGCATTGCTTTCCTCTCTCCTACCCACATCCTTGTGTCTTCTCTCAAACAGGCCACAACAGCATTGCTTTTCTCCTTCCTATGCCACACCCTCACGTCCTCTCTCAAATAGGCCACAACAGCATTGCTTTCCTCCCTCCTCTGTCACACCCTCATGTCCTCTCAAACAGGCCACAACACTTTCCTCACTCCTACGCCACACCCTCTTGTTCTTTCTCAAACAGCTTCCTACGCCACACTCTCGTGTCCTCGCTCAAACAGGCCACAACTGCACCTCTTTCTTGCCTCCTGTGCCACTCCCTAGTATCTTCTCTCAAACAGGCCACAGCAGAATCTACCCATCCTGAACTTCTCTCAGCACAATACAGCCAGCAGAAAACGGATGCGAGATCATCCCATTCGCTCCTGGCTCTCCCCTATCCATCTCATCAGATCTGAGGACAAGCGCATATGTTATACTTAGAATTCCCGCAGGGTGCAGCAGTTGACCTTAATAGAGAAAAAGCTTATCAAGACATCGGCATGATCAATCACGTAAGTTCTATTTGTTCATCTAGTTTTTGTACTGTGCTTTCTAAATATTAATTTCTTTCTGCGATGATGTTACATTCCCACTTCTCCCCACCTGTCATGTAGGAATATGAAATAAAATATATATATTATATATATATTGTGGGTAAATGGAGCAGGATTGTGGCGATTCATTATAAGTATCTGGAGATGGACTAAAGATAGAGCTCGATTTTTGTGCAATTATTTTTTATTTTCATTTCATAAACTCTTTACTAGTATGATATGTAATTTAATATTAATAATTCAAATTTAAACTCTGCAAAAGTGCATTAAAATACCAAAAAATAAAATTGCAAAGAAGTTCAAATGTACATTGAAAACGAACACCGCAAAAATAGTTTCTACTAAAAATGCGGAAATGAGTAAAATTATAATTTTTAAATATAATAATTTTACTCATTATTTAATGAAACAATTCATAATAAACATTTTGTGTTTGTATTATAAAAAATTCTAAAAAAAGTGACTTTTCACCATGAATGTTAAATGGTTCGTTCTCATTGCTGTGAATAATCATTCAATCCGCCATTACTGCAACACACACTGAAGTCACAGCAGATTCGTGAATGGTTCGCTCTTACCACTGTGAATGATCATTCAATCCACCATTACTGCGACACTGAATGACTTGATTGTGAATGGTTCGCTCTCACCGCTGTGAATTATCATTTAATCTGTCATTACTGCAATACACACTGAAGTCGCAGCACATTAAAATTTTTCCTTTACTATGAGTTTGGAAACAAATTCCCAATAAGGAAAGTAATGTGAATTAATAAGTGCCAACCGTTACGTGAGTGAGCGAAGAAATAATGGTGAAACTTAAGAGTGAAAATGATGTATTAATGGTATTCATTTTAATGATGGGCTGAAATTGTTCACCATGAACAGTTTCATTCTCGAATGGACAGTGAATGGGTCTCCTAAGCTCTTGTTTTTTGGGCAGTTTGCCAAAAACAGCTGTGAATGCATTCGTGGTGAAACATTCTTCGTGAATGGTGGAGATCTGCTGCTCTTTTAAGCAGTTTGCCAAATTCTGCTTGGTCTCGCACTTGCTTGCACTTTGGAACAAAGAATTTGCTCTGTGAATGTAGTGAGGCAACCGGCACAGAGTGGGTGCAAAGTGAATTACCATTCCTTAGAATGAGCATTTGTGAATGACTACGTGAATGATGAATGAACTCCCACAAATTAATATGGCTTATGCCCAGGGATGAATTGGGTTGACGGAAACTGGAGGGGAATTTTAGTTTGTTTGTTTTTTTTTTTTTTTTTTTTTTTTTTTACAGAACACCTCACAAATTCCCCGATGAAAAAATTTTGTTAACTCCAGGATAAAATAAAATTGTTGAAATGTGCATTGTAAAACTAAGGCAGTCGTGTACAAACTGAGTGGCAATTTAAAGGAAAAAAAGAATTTAAAAAACCCACTCATGATTCAAAGTGGCATATCAAGCCATGCTCAAAATGAGGTGTTGTACCAGATAATTATATTTATTTGGTCACTGATTGTCTATTGTGTAATGGTATCTGTACCACCTCCTTGAATAGACACCCGTTTTAAGTCTACACATTATTTTGACTCATTAACTGCCATTTTGATCCATGAACCAATACCAGTAAATCATTGTTTCTTTTAAGATAAAATAAATATGAGTGGGACAAGGATTTTGGAACATCTCTACAGAAGAATTGCTTTGTGCTCTTATGTCTGTGCATAGATGAGGATGTGGGGATGTGATAGACTATCAAAATCGTTACTAGTACCTCCTTCAAGACTACAAAAGGAGGGTAGAGCCTACCAATGTCCTTTGGCTCCCAATCCAACGACCCACACTTAACCGTAGTTACCTTCATTTATTTATAAGAGCTTGCTTCATCCGGCGGCAAATTTCTCACTGAAGTACAGAATTTTGCTTTGTCACTGTAGAGCAAACGCCCAACATACAAGTACATACTGTAAAGATAGAATGAAGCACCTTTTTTTTTTTCTTTAAAGACAGTAGCGTTTTAGACAGTGTGACGTACAGTACCTACCTCAGAAGTGATGCACATGTCAAGACGGCAAGTAGCAGTGATAAACCCTTGTCGGTGTAGCTTAATTGGAAAAGCATTTGACTCCAGAGCAGAAATGTGTGTTCGAGCGCCGCGCGACCGGCAAGTTTGTGTTTTCACATTGGCACCCGAACATAAAATGAATCTCCTGGCCATTTAGTTCTTTGAAAAAATGTGTGATGTTCGTTTCGCACACATCATCTGGAATTAGTTAGAATTCCTTATCCTGCAGTGAGCCCTTTTTCAAGTTTGGCTTACCGGCTGACATGAAAACCTATGATTCAGTCCCAGCCTTTTTCAATGGGGTGTATACGTATGTAACGTGCCTATCTTAGAGGTGACACGCATGTCAAGACGGCAAAGTTGCAGCAACAAACTCTGTCTGTGTAGCTTAATTGGGAAAGCATTCAGCTCCGGAGCTGAAGGGTTCGATTTCCGCCACCAGCAAATGGTTTTTATGCTATAACAGATAATGTAAAGCTCAAATTAAGTTAACGATTCTCATTCACAAGTCCCAAAATAATTATTTGTTCTTTTCAAACAAACCAGACAGAGTGGACAGGAGACATAGTTAGCCATTTTTCGAGTGCCTTACAGGTACTGGGCCAATCTGCCCCTGCTTATGCCATCACTAGTAGTGTTGCCAGATCTACTAATTTTTAGGTGATAAAACGCTTGAAATTATGAAATTCTACTGACTTTTGACAATTGAAGTCATTATTTTGAAATACTGTTTTTTTCACCTAACCAAGACAGAATGAAATGTCATGATAAATCTGTTGACTTAGATGCCACTGCTCCATGCAGGGACGCGCCAAGCGGGGGTTCAACGGGTGCGAAGCACCCTGGCGCCAGATTCTGGGGGCGGCAGGATACCTCAATCAAAATTTTATGGTTGATAAATTAATGTCAGTGACGTGAGAGAAGATAAGAAAATGTTTTACTGTGAGAAATAATAATGCTAGATGGCACGTTTATTTTTTAGTAAAAATAATTCATTGTATAATTCAACAGAAAATGTGTTGAAATTAGACAATATTTACTGTTTTGTTCAATAACGGATACTGTGGGCAAAGGATTAAAAATGATTTTTCTATTTTTTTTATAAATCTTGAAGATTTCAGCATTCATGAAATGCATGCCCAGCGCTATGACAATGGGGCCAACATAAAGGGAAAATCACAATGGACTTCAAAAAACAATTTTTCGACTTGAAACCCTTATGCATTTTATGTACTTTAAGCGGCTGATACTTTAAATCTGGTCGTAAATAATGATGAAAAAATGTCTTTACAATTGTGAACATTATCAGCGTTGTTCAAGAAATATATGCTTTCTTTCTTTAATTACCTTACTGTTGGTAAATTTTAAAGAAAGAGCTTCCAGCGTTGACCGTAAAAACCGTGCTCTGAAACAAGTTGGGGAAAATAGGATCGATGCAATAAGGGTAACGAGGACTGGGGTGTACAATTTCGATGTAATCCTTGATATGTTATATTAGTTTCTCCATCTCATTTTCAAATTTCATCCATCCATCTCCCATGTGGTCTTCTCTTGGGTCTTTTTCTGTCCCTTGGAATCCAGTCTACTATTATACTTATGGGAAATAGAAATTAATGTTACTAAAGATATTTATTTCATATAAAAATAAATAACAATTGAAAAATATTCTCGTACAAGGGGGCAGCAAATCTGGGCTTGCACCCGAGCGGCAAATGCTCTTGACGCGCCCCTGGCTCTATGCAGCACCGATTGATGTTTTCTAAGTCACAGATGAACGGGAAGGGGAGAGGAGTGAAATGAGGGGTTAAACTGTTAAAGGAACAAATGAGTAGCTGGACCTTTGTAAACAATACAGTTTTCTTTGACAATACCTAGGGATTCTGAGATCTTTTCTATGTCATCATCATCATCATCATTGTCAACCATTATCAATCCACTGCTGGATGAAGGTCTCCCCAAGTTTCCTCCACAACGGTCTGTCTTGTGCCAGTCTCCTCCATGTCACTCCCGCATATTTACGAATTTCATCCACCCATCTCCCATGTGGTCTTTTTCTGGGTCTTTTCCTGTCCCTTGGAATCCAATCTAAAATTTCGGCTGTCCATCTATGGTCTGTCCTTCTGGCAGTATGTCCAGCCCATTTCCATTTCAGGGATTTAACTCTGATCATGATGTCTTCCACTCTCGTCATTTTTCGGATCCACGAGTTCCTCTTCTTATCTCTCTTGGTTATACCAAGCATGCACCTCTCCATGCTGCTTTGAGTTGTCTGCAGCCTTTGTATGTCTCTTTTAGTTAAGGTCCACGTCTCTGCACCATACGTAAGCACTGGAAGGATGCATTGATCAAACACTTTTCTTTTAAGACATAATGGCATATTGCTCTTGAAAATTATGCTGTTTCTTCCAAAAGCTCTCCAGGCAAGTTTTGTACGCCGATGAATTTCTTCATCAATGTGACCCTCACTTGATATCTGCTGTCCAAGATAAACGTACGTATCTGTTATCTCCAGTTTTTCTCCATCAATCGATAAATCTTCATTTCTTGTAAAAGCATTGAACATCACTTTTGTCTTCTGAAAGTTCATTTTTAATCCCACTTCTTTACTCTTGTCAGCAAGTTCCTGGATCATACTCTGCAGCTCTGATGGGGTAGTTGCAAAAATGACTATGTCATCAGCAAAACGAAGGTGGGTTAGATAATCTCCATTAATCTTTATCCCTTTGTTTTCCCAGTTCAGTGATTGAAAGACATTTTCCAATGTGGCATTAAAGAGCTTCGGAGATATGGTGTCACCTTGTCTCACTCCCTTTCCAATTTTTATGTGTGTGGTATTTTCAAACAGCCGAATCTTTGCACTTGCATTTTCATAGATGTTATTAATAATATTAATGTATGCATCTTCAATACCGCAGGATTTCAGAGCCGTGGTAACTGCTGATGGTTTCACCGAATCAAAGGCTTTTTCATAATCGATAAAAGCCATGCACGATGGAAGTTCATATTCCCTCGCTCTTTCAATTAGTTCTCTCAGTACGCGGATATGATCTATTGTGCTGTAGCCACTCCTGAATCCAGCTTGTTCTCTCGGTTGAGCCATGTCCAGTGTCACTTTCAAGCGGTGTGAAAGAACTTTAGTGAAGATTTTATAAACCACTGATAGGAGGCTGATAGGTCTGTAGTTCCTGAGATCCTCAATGTCACCTTTTTTATGTAGCAGGATCATTGTAGCATTGTTCCAATCCTCAGGAATCTTCCCTTCATTAAGGCATCGAGTGAAAATTTGGGCGAGTACTGTTTCAATTTCTCCACTTGCTTCTTGTATGATGTCTATAGTAATTCCATCTTCTCCTGGAGCTTTCCCCCGCTTCATGTTCTTGATTGCATGAGCAACTTCTGCTGGGAGGACTGGAAGAACTCTGGTACCTTTCATGATGTCTGGAGTACATGTATCATCCCTTTCATATAATTTGGAGTAGAAATCTTTCACTCTTGTCAAAATTTCGCCTCTATTTCTTGTTATAGAACCATCTTCTTTTCTCAGAGCCATAATCTGTTTTCTTCCCTTACTGAGATGTCCCTTTGCTATCTTAAGGCTTTGGTTGTTTTCAATTGCTTTCCTCACTAGCTCACAGTTGAATTTCCTTACGTCTTCAGTGATACTTTTTCGTGTGGTCTTGCATAGCTCTATATATTCCACTTTGGAAGTCACATCTTCTTTAGTTGTCCTCATCTCTCTTCTTTTTTGCATCAACATTTTGGTTTTTCCTGATAATTTGTTCACATGCAACTTGTTCTTAGACCCAGCTAATTTTGTTGCTGTTTCCACAAGAGCTTTGGTTACTTTTCTGTTAACTTCCGAAATATCCACTTCTTCCGATGTTAGGCCTTCTAAAGGAGAGAATCTGTTCTTCAGTTCCAACTTGAAAGTATTATGGTGTTTTTTTAGGTTGGTTATGTCAATACATTTTGTTTGTCTTATGAGCTTGCCACGTTCCAGTTTAGTGTTGAGGTGCATCTTACATCTCACCAATCTATGGTCACTACCTGTGTTGAACTTGTTCAGCACACTGCAGTCTTCGATGACAAATTTTTTGTTACACATAATAAAATCAATTTCACTTGTCGTCCCAATTGGATGTCTCCATGTCCATTTCCTGTGTGGCTTTTTCTTGAAAAAGGAGTTCAAGATGAAAAATCCTTCTGCCTTTTCTATGTATGGCTTTATAAGTATTGTTAAGTGAGGAGACAGCCATGACCTATTAGCAGAAAATGGGGAGAGTAACTGGCTGAATATTTCCAATTCCATGAGTGAACATTTTGTTGTGCTTTCAAGATGTTCGCGATTTTAAGTGTATCGTTCCGCTGTGTTTACGTGAAATCTGGTCACACCCAACATGAGATAAAGTAGTTAATGATAAATGTTATGGGAATTTTTTATTGGTATGTAAAATGACACTATAAATAGCAAAACCCTACTTATTCACTTTTTAAGAAAATTTTAACTGTTTAAGAAATATATAAAAGGAAAAAATTTCCGGGGGGGGGGGGGGGGCAATTACAAATTTCGAGGGGCTAAACCTTGTTGACTGATTATATACAAATAAACACAATTTTGTTATTTATATTAATATATATAAAAGTTTTAAATAGAGTACAAAAATTTTCTTACACTCTTATATCGCAAATGCAGATTCCAAGAAATCTACACATACAAGTGATTAAAAATGTTATACCTTTGCGTTAATTCAGTAATGGGCCACGGATTTCACCATGGGGTGGTGTAAAATATTAAGGCTCCTAGTAAAATAATGCTGTGATGGGGAAAATATCCGCCTTCCCTTCAAAAAAAACATTAGGAATGTAAAAATGTACTTGTCTTAACTACAAGCGTGTTTCTGAATAAGGAATCATTACAGTGTTGTTACCTGAAAACGTATCGTGCAAACCATTTCCCTGCCACTTGGTTAGACGCTATAACTTGGTTTCAACCCCTTTAGATCATTTAGATTACCACATAGTACATATATTATACAGTAAAAAACAAACTCACTAATCGTTTGGATGCCAGTTTGAGGTACCTCGATTTTTTTTTTTTTTAACAGAGTGTAAACCACCCATTGCCAGAAAAAAACCACCTTTTTGTGGGAATAATTTCTAATAATTGGCTATTGTTAAAAATTAGGTATAAAATATTTCGTTGTATGTGGAAGAATTAACGTCACGTTAGCTACACTGAGCCTTAACCGTATGCATGGAATGCCGGCATAGAAGACTGAAATAAAAGCTGAATGCCAGCTTGGAAAATATGATGATGTATTTGAGTACAAACATCTCTACTCTGTGGAATTAGGTTTTTATTGCGGAAGTAGTACGAGTTGTCGGTGTTTAAAAAAAGCCCCTTCAGCGAGGACTGTTTAATGTTTTATTGAAGGATGATAGAAATTTCAAATTGAAGTCCATGTGAATGTTTTTTTTTTTCGTTATTATTATATTTTTCCTAATTTTTTTTAATTAATTTTTCCAAATGTTCAGCTATAAACGAAAATGATTATACTAAATATAAAGGGAGATATCCCAAAAACCTAGGGGGGGTCATGGAAGCTCCCCGAAAAGATGCCTGAATACATCACTGCCAGTAGGTACAAATTAGGTACCAATATCACTCCGGGAGGGGGCAATACGTTACGATATATTTCATAATTTCTAAAAATGAATCGTCATTAGTTTTCAATTTTTTTCGCCACATAAATTCACATAATTCCAAAGCGCAGACAAACGGTCAAAAAAATGTTATCACTGCGCATCTGCTGTCAAAGGCTCTGTGTTCTACTTTCGAAATCGAGAACTACTTGAATGCGTTCTTATTCGGAAGTCAAATAGTGACGGCCAAATAACAGGAAAGGTCCGTAGCAACACATGATATTGAACTGCGTACTTCGATACCGCATCGTTGATAAATTTCAGTTGCGGTGATAGTAACGATAATGGCAAAGGACTTATCATGTACTGTAGCTTAAAGTGATAGCTGCGGTTGGCAACTTTGACCGTCTCGTGGTTTCGAAACTCATATGCTCTCAAAAAACAAAACAAAAAACTTTAAACGGAAACATGTGTCGCAAAAATAGAATATACTTTTCTTTTCGCGTTGCACTGTTACGTGAACAACTACACTGCTCAAAATACACTCATGGTCAAATAAATAGTTGCACCCAGAAGGAAACAACCAACAGGAATGAAACTTGGTAGCAAATGACTCAAGTTTCACGCTCGGCCGAGCATGTGACGCCAGAAAGGAGGTTCTTTGCGCTGTGCCTGACCGACTATATAAGATCGTCCCGTTGCGCGTGCTTGTCATTCTGACTCTCGCTGTTGTGTTGGTTGCCTCCTTTGCAAGTGAAGTATGCCTCGGAAAAAAGTTTGGAAGCAGTTTGAGAGGGGTCGCATCGTTGGGCTCCGGAAAGTGGGGTGGTCTTATCGCCGTATTGCGGACCATACCGGTTGTGCAGATATTCCCATAGCACGCTGTTGGCGGCAGTAGATAGAACAAGGCGCGCAGCAGCTACAGGATGGGTCTAGAAAACCTGGACGAACCATGGAGAGAGGGGGCCGACGGGTTGTCCGACATGCGCGGAGTGACCCAACAGCCACGATTGCGGATATTCAGCGAGCAGTGGTGCCCTTCATGCATCGTCCGATTAGTGCCAGCACCATTGGCAGACGACTGCACGACGTAGGACTACACGCATGCAGACCAATGGTGACGACTGCGCTTAACACCATTGCATCGTCGTCAAAGACTGCAATGGTGTTGTGCCAGACTGTCATGGAGCCACTCAGAATGGCAGCGGATGATCTTCAGTGACGAATCCCGCTTTTGTCTTGAAGTAGACCACTGAATCCGCGTGTGGAGGCACCGGGGTCAGTGTGAAGATGAATGGTTTGTTGTCGAGCGTCACACGTCCAGAAGGCATGGTGTGGGGTGCAATTGCCTACGATGCCAGATCACCTTTGGTGTTCATTACAGTCACTTTGATAACCCAACGTTACGTTAATGAGGTCCTGACACTAGTGGCCATACCTTTTCTGAACGCTCACTCCGTTGCGATTTTCCAACAGGGCATCGCTCGTCCACTGTGGATGACTCGAGAGCTTGCCTTAAAAGCACTGCCATGGCCAGACCTATCACGATTAAACATGTGTGAGATGCTATTGGACGCGCTATCCACACTCCACCCCTACCGCACAGTCTGCAGGAACTGCGTGCGAAGATTCAAGCTGCATGGGATAGCTTATCGCAGGACACCATTAGGAACTTGTACAACTCATACCGAGACGTCTGGCATGCTGTGTGAGCAAACATGACGGCCCGACTCTATTCTGAGAGACACAGCTTATTGGCGTGTAGCTCGATAAATATTGCCCATATCA
Organism: Macrothele yani; assembly: GCA_039090855.1. Taxonomy (NCBI): domain Eukaryota; kingdom Metazoa; phylum Arthropoda; class Arachnida; order Araneae; family Macrothelidae; genus Macrothele; species Macrothele yani. The sequence continues at coordinate 152,371,368 of CM077001.1, read as the reverse complement.
GTCTCAATGTTTAAGCAGTCATTGTTCCTGGTAACCTTTTCCTTCCTCCCGAATAGCAATGCAATCTGATACGTCATTATGGGTGCAACTATATTTTTTTTTTTTTTGACGATGAGTATAATTAGGGCAACATGTGACTTTGGAGACATTATGCAAGCCAGTTGTGTGATATCTTACCGAAACGTGGAAGACGCAAGTCGAGTGTGACTTAGACAGCCGAATCATGCATATCTTTATGCAAATTAGCGTAATGCATAAATCACAAATTGAGATAAAAAAACGAAGGTTTTCCGGAACAGAACTCCCTTATTCTGCCATGTTTATCGTGATATATCGTTTCTTGAAGTCTTCAGTTCGAGCGATGTCTCAACAACATGATTTACCGGAATCAACGGCGTGGAGAGTAATTGGCAGGCTGGAAGATGTTCAGACACAGCGGGTTGTAGCAGAAGTATACAGCACTTGTGGGATTATTTGGATCGACGTGCCGAACCAGAACCACGTCATCTGCGGGACATCCGTACTCTGCTGCAGTCTGAATAAGCACGTGTATCTCAGACAACCTTTCAGGGCATCAATGTGTCCATGCCACGCCGTCCCGCCGCTGTCATCCGGGTCAAGGGTGGTTATTCCTATTATTAGTAGGTGGTCATATTATTCTGATACGACTGTGTACGTTCCACTTGCGCGCGCATGTCATGCATGAACGAACCGGACCGCCTTCGTATATTTCAAAAGGGCGACAGAAACTGCATTTTCTTAACCGATCAGTCTGGGAGAATCGTAGCTTTTTTTTTTTTTCGCAGAGATGAAAGATTCCATTAAGTCAGTCCTTTAATTTTATCATAAAGGCAAATCAAGATTTTGAATTCGAATGTCATTAAGTGCAATGCACTCAAGAGGTGGTGAGCTCTCAACCGGAATCTGTGTACGCACCAGAACTTTTTGTTATTAAAAACGGAAACTAGGAGCGTAGGCTTGTAAAATGGTCGCTGTTCCAACGTTACAAAAAAAAAAAGTAGATGTTGACTTAAAAAAAAACACAGAAAGAAAGAAAAAACAGTTATCCCGTGTGTGCTTTGGATACAGTGTTCATTGTAAATTTGTGTATTACTCACCGAAGAACAATTACTGAATTTGTATTACCTAAGATAATTGGTATCAAAGAAAAAAGAAATTTCCCCCTGCGAATTTTATTGAATTTTGTTGACCTTAATGAAAAAAAGTTATGTTTAGCACTAGTTGCAAGCCAATGGTATACAGAAATTAGTTAACGAGTTGGGAAAAATGTGTGTCTTAAAAGTCTTTATATTTTTGTTAATGTTTTCGCCAAAACAGGCTGTATCATTTACATTTACAAGGAGTGTTAATAAAGTTCGTAAATACTTGGTAAAAATGAACACATTTAATATTTGAGCAAACTTACTTTACTAGCGTTCAAAATAATTCCTTTCCGAAAACAATACATTCTTGGTGTCTTTCGTATAACCATTGGAAAAGTCCTTCTCTGTTATCGCCTGCAGCTGGGCATTATGTTCGCTTGAATGTCCAAAATGTCACTAATCTGTTTCATTTCAGAGTTAATTTCCGTCTGGAAAATAAAAGGTAATCAGCCGGTGACAGATCAGGCGAATACCGTGAGTGATTCAATGCAGCAATAGCTTACTTTGAAGCAAAATTTGATATTGGCTCTTCGCTCCATTTTTACACGCTAACAATGTGCACTTACATCATCTGATGTGACACGCTTCTTGTGCCACCCCCTTTCTCATACCTTCAAGGTTATGGACATGTTCGCTGATGTGCTTGACTGCATCGTGCAAGTTACCGCACCTTTTACAACCTTTCCTTTTACATAGGATACTCTCTGTGCCACACCCTTTCTCACAGCTCCGTGATGATTACAGACGTGTTTGGTGTGCGGCCGATGAGAATTTTTCCGTGACTCACTTATAAACGTGGAAACAGCGATTACTTCTGTTTGATGTTCCTAATCCACATCAATTGTCTGTATTTCAAAAAAATCTTCTAAACTCTATTTTCATAAACGCCACCGCAAAAATCTTCCATTCTGTCGATTTACAGATGTCCGGTTTGCGGGTAAAAACTCTAGATCATGTCCGATGGGGTATATACAACGAGATAGAAATACATAGAGTGCTTCTGTGATTGGTTCTCTGCCGAGGCAGCTGAAGCCAACGCGGGGAGAGCCCGCCATCTTTGATGAGGTACAAATTCTGCGTGTGTCAAGGAGTCACCTCGGTTCTTTCAGCTGTTCGGCGATCGTGTTATGCTTCATTACAAATTTAGTGCTACAGTTTCGTGAATAATCAAAATTATCAGCACATTGTTGATATTTAAAATGCCATATTACTGCGCAGCTTTTGATTGTAAGAATAAAAGGAACAAGGATTGTGGAACTACATTTCACAAGTAAGCATTTTAAAATAAGGTTGAGCTGTAAATGCTCAGTTAATCAAACACAAAAAATAAAACATCTACTCCGTGTAGCTGGTGATTAAACCAGCAGATAAGCCATTTCAATATCTGTGTTATCTTAAGACTTTTTATTTCTTATATTTTGTAAACAGTCGTACTCAATGTGAAAACTGAATGATGTTTACTCTGGGAAGCTGAGGTTAACTGTGGGTTACCAACTTTGAGGCTTTTTGGGTACAATTTCTACCTATGTAAATGTTTTGTTTTTTTCAATATACTGAGGATGTCTTGCAAATGGCATTTGTATATATATTCTAGAATCTGTACAGTGTACTTGCAACTTGTCTGACAAGACAACAAATATTTCAAAATCTTAGGAAGCAGCAATTTCTTTTTATGTGATAAAGATCATGTACCCATGGCTAATGCCCATTAGATAGCAAATACTGGTAAAGCAATCAATTTATGGTTACTTAAATTGCAGAAGTAATAATTGTGATTGGTAATATAAATTTATTGCTTGCTGACACCTGTCAGGAAACAATCTAGTATTTTATCTGAAAGCACAGGGTCATCCAGCTTGTGTTCTAGGCATTTGTCTCTGATTAGTGATTAATCTGTAGTATTACTGCAACAAAGTGAGAGTGGGGAGCTTGAAAATTTCTTGACAGAATACTCTTTATTTGTGAATGTGTTAGTACAATGTGTGTGTGGTATTTGGGTAGCAAAAATACAGGTAATATTGATTTAAAACTGAAAATAGGAAACAGGGAGTACAATGGTACCTCAAAAATGCAAACAACATAAAATATTTATGAAAACTGGCACAAACGATTATGAAATGACAATTGAAAAAAATTATGGAATAATACAAAAGAAAGGGACTAGCAACATTTTGTAATAACTACTTGCATTTGATTTTTGCATGATAGGTGGTGGCTTTTTTTTTTTTTTTTTTTTTTAAGAATGTGACCTCTGATTCATGATGAATGTACAGTCAGTATGTCCATGTATAAATTGCCAGTTATTCCTTTTGCATCAACCATATATATGAGAGGTTAGTATTGAACAAATATCACTCCCGTAAATCAATCTTTCTTTGAATTGAACAAGTTGTGCCTGTATTTCTCTAAAATACAAATCAGACGCACTTGTATTTCCAGCAAGACTGCTGAAGGAACCCACAAAATAACAACACAAAACATAAACATTTGCTCGCCAAACTTTTTGCACATCATGAATGCAAATCAGTGGTTATTAATTTCTCACTTCATATTAATAAGAGGTTGTGCCCTTAAAATTGAAACTAAAAAAACTATGTGCAGTACATCTTAACAATTGCCAAAATGTGTACAAATATCAGGTGAAAACTACAAAATTTCAGCTTTGGGACAACAAAAAACTAGGCTTCTTAAAAAAAAAAAAGTAAAATATGAAAGTGCAAATAAAAAATATTAAATACTTAATACTGAAACAAAAAAAAAATACAATTTTTTGTCCCATAAAAAAATTAAAGTCCATAATCTGAATTTTTTGGTCACTCAGCCCAGAGCTTGAATAATATCTAAAATAATACATGCCCAGAGAAAATTTACCTGCCCAGATATTAAAAGCAGGATGTGTAGAAATATTTTTTTATACTAAAAATTATGTCTTTTTAGGTTGAAAAAGTACATAAAACTATTTTTAGCTACTCTGTACTGGTGTTGCTAACTGTAAATACCATTTGGAGCATCATATTGCCCCAATGTCTGTCTATACCTAGGTCACATATCTAATATATCTGTAACTACAACATATATTAGGTCACCAAGTTTATTTAAACTGCACTTAAGAATAATTCTTTTCAATTCTTTTTCTTACGGATAAGCCTTGGAAGATAGTTAATAATACATAGCAAATAAACATATGTAAATACATAAATAAAATAATTTTCATCCAAAAAAGGTCACTATTCCTGCTGTTAAAATACATCAAAAAGTAAAATGACAGAATAAAAAATACAGGAAAAAGGTAAGTAATGTTTATACGTAATGTTTTATATATATATATAGAGAAAAACAGAGGGTGGGCGACATCATAACCAGGTGTGTGTGTGTATATATATATATATATATATATATACTGTATGTATGACCTTAACTAAAAAAAGAAAAGCAGGATATATAGAAATATTTTTCTTTTGATACCAAAAAAGACATGCAAAGAATGCAGACAACTCAAAGAATATATATACAGAGAGAGATAGAGTGACATCACTGAAATGGCAATGGGCTGGACATGTTGCCAGAAGAACAGACCACCGATGGACGACTGAAATTTTGAACTGGTTTTCGAGGGACAGAAGACTCATGGGAGATGGGTGGATGGAATTCGAAAGCATGCCGAAGTAATATGGAGGAGACAGGCTCAAGACAGACAATTGTGGAAGAAACTTGGGGAGACCTTCATTCAGCAGTGGATTGATAATGGTATATATATATCATCATCATTGACAACTATTATCATTACAATATATGTATACTGTATATAATCAATATATATATATCATTATCATCATTGTCAACCATTTTCAATCCACTACTGGATGAAGGTCTCCCCAAGTTTCTTCCACAATCGTATGTCTTGAGCCTATCTCCTCCATGTTACTCCGACATGCTTTCGAATTTCATCCACCCATCTCCCATGGGATCTTCTGGGGTTTTTTCGGTAACACCTAAGCTATGATTTAACTTCGGGGCTCCAGATGTCTTTCCCTGAAGAGTGGCTTGGGGTTCCTGAGTTGTTTTATTCCATGTCATTTTTGTTTAGAACCATGAAAGTGGGTTACTTCTGGTTAATTCTATGTTTATTTCTACTACGTCTGATTCCTGCAGCAAGGTGCAGTGTTGACGTGGTCTAATTACTACATGAGTGTGCTTTTTTACTTATTTTTACTGATAAATGTATAACATCAACCATTATCAATCCACTGCTGGATGAAGGCTTCCCCAAGTTTCTTCCACAGTTGTCTGTCTTGAGCCTGTCTCCTTCGTGTCACTCCTGCATGATTTCGAATTTCATCCATTCATCTCCCATGGGGTATTCTTCTGATTCTTATATATACATAGAGAGAGAGAGAGTGAGAATTATATTGTGTTAAGTATTTAGTGTATGTGCTGGGAGATACCTTTATTATGGTCAAGTTACCACAATTGCCTTGCCTACCCACGAATAAGGCTTACAGATCTGTGTTGTCGAATGTCAAGGCTAACAAACAGATTAGAAACATGCCCAGTGCTAAGGACTTTTAATTTTTATTAAATAAAAACCAGTTAAGTAGTAGTTTTCTTCTGATTATATAAGATAGGGGCAGTTGGTAAAAGTATTTTAATATTGGTACCTCTTGGCTGTGTAAACTCATTGTTTGTTTTTCGTTTTTCTTCGAACTTTTTTTTTTTCATTTAAAACTCTCATAAAATATTTGGCGTCTATGTATTTGGAGTGATAAGCTGTGGGATGATTCAGCATTCTCGTGGTGATGACCCACGAATATCTAAAATTTTTACCGAAATTGCGGATTGACTGCAACTGTATTTTTTATTTTATTTTTTTTTTCATTTACTCTATTACCGCTGACTTATATTTCACTGAAAATTTGCTCCAAAAAATTTGTGAAATGTCAAAAAATTACGGCATGAGATTTTATTCAACGACAGCAAGCTGCATCCATTAAAATATCATTTTTTTTAAAAAACACTATTGCCGTCAACTAACAATGAAAAGCGTTATTTGATACGTTAAAGTTTTAGTCTCACCCCTAGGTGTTTATAACAACATTTCTGAGTTATATCCTTATTTAACATCAAACCATATATTACGAAAACTCCCTTGCTTAACACGGAACGGAAATCATTCTGTACCTCATCAAACATGGCTGCCACTTGTTTCCGATGGCTTCACCCGTTCCCCGACGTAAGCGCTCTACGTATTTCTATCTCGTTGGGTATATACAAGGAGGTTAGAAGTAAGAGGAGTTGGCAACAGCCCCTCTCCCTGTGCTTCTGGCGTGACGCCACTTTATCAGCTGACTACGCCAATGCGCCCAACCTAAGAATCTCCTGTATATCTCTATGGGGAAATCGCGATTTTGAACGGGTTTTTCGGACACTTACTCTACCCATACAGGCATGAAAAAATTGAGGCTGAAATATTCATTCCCATAATAAAATATTTCCAGAAAAAACAGGAAAATATATGTTGCGGTATTTTTTTTAAAAATTGAACAAAATAATTATTTTTTGAGCGGAAGTGCATAGTGCGCATGGTTACATACTGCCCATGTGCAAGTAACCATGCATATTGTCCATGTGCAAGTAACCATGTTTAAAATATAACCAAAAGCCTATTGTTAAGAAATAAGAAGTCCGAAATATTCCTTATTTCCATCCTTGGTTTGCATCCTTATTTCCATCCTTGGTTTGCATGCGATAAGCAAAACTGCTTAAGCCACAGGAAGTGACATCACGTTCCCGAACTCTCGCAGCGCAGACTCCCACCACCTCAGAGAGAGGACAGAAACAGCTGATCTGTTTTGGCTTCACTCAAAACGGGTCCCTTCACCTCCTCTTCTTCTAACCTCCTTGGGTATATATCACAGCTACCTCTACTGGAAAAGAGGGAGAAGAATTGTGACATACCAGTAGAGTACTCAGCGGGTGGTGGTGGGAGGGGCAGGAGCCCGGGCCCTCCCCATACGGTATAATATAGTCCTTCGTTATTAGCTGCTTATTTTTAAATATATTTGTATACGTTTGCACATGTACAGAAGCAGTGTTTAATTACTTGTACATGGTTTTAAATATATATTTTACGAGTCATTGAAAACGCACTTTAATGTGGGGGATATATTTTTTATCGCTTCTCAACATTTTGGGACATGTTTTCTCCCGGGTACGGAGAAGTGGCCACACGGAGAACTGGACACATTGTAATTTCAGTGCCATAAAATTGTTCTGCGTTAACAAATATCGTGTGGCTATATTTCCCACTACTTGAGCAACTATTGTTCACAAAATATATTTTTTAATATTTCATTTTCAATGAGAAATTTATATATTTCCATGATTTTCGGACCAAAGATATAGGGGAGAACTGGCCACTGGAGAGCTGGCCACAAAAATTTTAAGGAGCCGTAGAAAAATTGCGTTCTTGACTGCACTTTCCCATGTCCCTAGTGGTTGGCCATCTTAGTCACGTAAGGTTTCCGTAATTTCGTAATCAACAAAAGAATTTCAGGGTTTATAAACTACAGCTCAACATATTCTCTGTGGGAATCCAGTGCCGCAGCAACCCTGTGCATGTAAGGAAGGGGCTGAATACCAAAAATATATAGAATTTCTAGCCGAATGAGAAGCACAGATTTTTAGCGCTTACAAACTACAACTCAACTCTGTGTGTGCGTCGGAGGGGGGGGGGGGTTTAATACCAAAAAAATACAAAACACTTCTGATCCGATCAGGAGATTTTCAACGTTTACAGATTACAACTCAACAAATTCTCTGTGGGCATGTGCTAACGCAGAAAACCTGTCCCGGGGAGAAGGGGGTTTAATACTGAAAATATGAAGAATCTCTGGTTCTGGTCTGTTAGGGAGATTTTCAGCGTTTACTAACTACAATTCAACAAATTCTCTGCTGGCACGTATTAGCGCAAGAAACCTGTCAGCAGGATTTTCCTTTCCTCTCGCAGACAGGTTTCTTTCGGTAGCAGGTGCCCGCTGAAATTTTGCAGTTTTTAAACGCTGAAAATCTGCTCCCGATCGGGCTACAAATTTTTTATATTTTTGGTATTAACCCCCCCCCCATTCCGACAGGTTTCCTGCGTTAGCACATGCCCGCAGAGAATTTGTCGAGCTGTAATTTGCAGATGCTGAAAATCTTCCGATCGGACCCGAAATTATTTATATTTTCGGTATTAACTCCCCGACGCACACAGAGTTGATGTGGTAGCGGGTAGAGTTGTAGTTTGTAGACGCTGAAAATCTGCTTTCCTTTCGGCTAGAATTTCTTTATATTTGGTATTAAGCAGTAAAGCCTTGGTATTAAGTCCCTTACTCGCACAGGGTTCCTGTAGCAGTGGATGCCCGCAGAGAATATGTTGAGCTGTACTTTATGAACCCTGAAATTCTTTGTTGAGTTGTAGATTTAAACATTTTAAAAAGAATTACATTAAATATCGCAATTAACAAAATACGAAATTACGAACTTTACGTGAGGCATAGCCAACTGCTGGGGACGAGCAGTCAAGAACGCAATTTTTCTACGGCCCCTTAAATTTTTTCTGGCCAGCTCTCTAGTGGTCAGTTCTCCACTTTGTCTTTGGCCCAAAAATCATGGAAATGTTTAAATTTCTTATTGAAAATGAAATATTAAAAAATATATTTTGTGAACAATAGTTGCTCAAGTTGTGGGAAATATAGCCACATGATATTTGTTTATGCAGAATAATTTTATGGCACTGATGAAATTACAATGTGTCCAGTTCTCCATACTCGGGTTACACTACTTGCTGATGCAAGGGCGCAGAAACTGGAGGCTCTGTTATTTGTTCCCCCCAAGAAAAAGATAAGGCACTCTGGTCCCAGACACATAACAGAGTGCTTTCCAGGGGCGCCGAGTTAGCAAAATTATTAGGAGAGGGGAGCCCAGACTTGGGAGGTAGCTAACACCTTTTTTTTTTTTTTTTTTTTTGTCACTGGCAAAAGTTCACGAGAAAAACAACGGGATGGCGGAAGGGTGTAATAAGATGAAATTGGCTCACTGAGGAGGGGGCGGGTTGTCGGCGTGATTGCATTGAAGGTGATAACGACCCTCTTCAAGGGTTGAAACGTCTGTTGCTCTAAAAAGCCCCGTTGAATGCCCTTGGAATCTCATCCTCAATCAGTGAAGGATTTTCAATTAGGCGCACTAGGGGCGCCTAGGGCCCCGAAAACGTATGAATGGATTGCCAGTATTGTTTTGGTTTTCACAGACTGAAAAAAAATGCAGACCTTAATTTTCCGATGCAAATAGTAAAAAATGCCTTCAAGAAACTTCACATTCTCGCTTTCCTGCAGTGACTGATGGAATTCTTACTGTCCACCTATCTAGGTCCATGGCATTTGTCTATTCCAAAACTCCTCCATGAAAAATCATCCACCCTAAAGTGAAGCACTGTGCATAAATTGCATTTTACCCGTATTTTCTAATGTGGAGAACTTTTCCTGTTACCAATGTCTTCAAGTATTTTATTTTTTTGCTTGATACCATGCTCGTTTCCGACTAATTTGCTGAAAATGTAAAAAACAAGGTGATTTTCCAAAGCTGAAGCAATGGAAAGACTGCGTTTTATAATTGAAATGCATCCCAATTTTATGACAATTTGCACGCGATGTACGAAATTTTTTTCAGCGCCCTTAGCGTTAAATTTGCTAAGAAACAAGAAACTTGCAACTCAAGAAAGTGTTAAAGTAATCAGTTTTGCCTAACGTATCAAACTCAAGAAGAACTTTTGCAGTAACTGAAATAGTCTCTTCGTAGCACAAAGCTAAAATTTACGAAATTTCCACTTTGAGAGCTCCTAGCGGGAAATTTATGAACTAGTAGTGAAATTTAAAATGGGTAAATTTTAACGAATTTTTGTGTCCGATCATTCGCAATAATAATTTTTGAAAAATCTATGAAAATCAAATTTTTTGGGTTTCAGCGCCCTTACAGGAAATTAACGAACTAATTGGAAAATTTAAATGTTTGAGGAGGAACAGTTAAGCCTAATTTTAGAAGCACAAAAATAGTTTTTTTCCTTCAAGTTGAATAGTTTTTTCAGAACAGAACTTTATTTTTTTGAATTTTTGACTGGACAGCCCTTAGCAGTATTTAAAGTGCCAAACTTAATATCCTTAGATTTCCAATTAGCCACAAAAATAAATTTTGAAATACCTCTAAAAATAAAAAGTTCGATGTACAAGGGCAGACAAAGGATTACAATAGCACTGTTTCTTAGAAAACGTTCTAATAATAGGGAGATAGATTAATGGAATTTTAAAAAGCGTAAAAACTTTTTCTCGACTTTCCTTTTTTTTTTTTTTTTTTTTTTGTTGTTGTTGTTGTTGTTAATCTGACAAGGTCCCCCTGAATCTTTCAGCGCCCAGGACCACTAAATATCTAAAGTTGCCTCTGTCCTTAATTGTCACCTTCTAAAGTCCGTCACATAAATATAGAGACAGTCTACTTTGCGCCGTGAACGCAATGCGAATATAAGTAGGGAGCTGAAGTGGTGCCTAATTAGACATAACCCTACAACAAACGTTTCGATCCGTCGAGATGACCGGATTGCATGAAAAGAACACCACAAAGTGAAATAGTGTAATTTCAGGTGTCTCGTAAATATAAAGACAACTATGTAAAGTAGCCACATGCAAATGAGATGTACAAATTAGCATGTTGTATGCACGCGCATGGGCCGTAATTCGGTCCAGCCTACAAAAGACAGCGGACCGGCCGTCAGACATTCATTTGCCGAAATGCCACGCAAGTCAACTTTCTGGTGAGGAGGTGCAGAAGATTTGGAGACTGAGAGCAAATGGATTGCCTGTATCGAAAATTTGTAAAGCCATGGGGAGGATTAGGCAGTCATTTATAAAACTTTATCGAAACGCAGAATTAACTGCCAGAAAACGGCCTGGAAGGCCTCGAATAACAACCAAACGAGATGATCGTGCCATCATACGTTTAGTTTCATCCCAAAGGTTATCACTACGTCACGTTTCTCAAACTGTTGGTGTCACCGTCTTAAAGTACACAGCTCATCGACGAATCAAGGAAAATCGAAACATTGTGCTCTGTAAACTGCGCCGTCTGTCACACCTCACGCGGCACCACAAGGAAGCTAGATTGTTATGGGCAAGCAGCCACATGCACTGGACGGACGAGTGGATCACAACTATTTTCTCCGATGAGAAAAAGTTCAACCTGGACGGCCCTGACTGTTGGAACTGCTATTGTCATGATTTACGACGCGAGCCAAGCACCTTCTTCAGCAGACAGAAAGGAGGGGGATCTGCGACACTTTTGCGTTCCTATCGCTTTCCTGCAAGGCAGGCAAAATTCCGAAACGTATCGGGACATACTCAGCAGCCACCTACCGTTTGCCGAAACTCTAGCGGGTGTTGATTATCTATTCCAGCAAGACAATGCCTCTATCCATCGGTCTGCATCAACGAAAAGCTGGTTTAACACTCATCATGTGACTGGCCAGCACTCAGTCCAGATCTGAACCCTATCGAGAACTTCTGGGGTATCCTCGCTCGTGATGTGTATGCAAATGGACGGCAGTTCTCAAGTGTGGTGGCATTGAAAGAGCAGATTGAACGAAGCTGGTACGCACTCCGTCCAGAACACTTACATCACTTGGTGGACAGCATGCCCAATCGGGGTTTCAGTGTTATTTGGAACAACGGCTCCACTATTCGTGCCGGAGGTGCTCATAACTAGTAAGTCTTTATATTTTTGAGAGTGTATTTCTGGTTTTTTCTTGTACTTGGCGTTGGAATTGTTGTTTCCGTCAAACTATTGTGCAGCTGCGTGTCCTATGCTATTTTTGCTATAGATATGAGGTGTACATTTCAGCTCGTTGTTGTTTCTTTTTCATTCAAGAATTTGTTCTGTCTATATTTATGTGACGCACTATAGAAATAGATACAAAGCAAATGTTCACACTGAAGAACGAACATTATTTGTGGACCAGAATAATTTTACCCATAAGAAAGACGTAGATGCTGTATCTTAGATCGAACACCCACCCATCCTACCTCCCTTCACAGAGGTGTAGAAGAGCCTTAGCGACGCTAAGGCACTTTTTTCTAGGCTCAGCGGCGCTAAGGAACATTTCGTGGTTAGTTGGAAAGAAAAGCAGGTTAAAGGAATTTTTTTAGATGATCGATCATGTAAAAGGAACTCTGATTTATATGAAAGCATACCCGTACCTTAACAAAACATTCGTATTGCAAGGATGAGACTAAACTGTCCGATCACGCAGTAAGGCGTGTGATCCGTCTGCAAGGAGGAAAAGCTAAACATGCATGTAGGCAGAGCAATAACTGGCTGCCACGGTGACGTAGGTTTTTCATCATTCGCGTGGGTGAGCCTGGTTCGAGTCCCAGTCAAGGCATGGGTAGTGTGCAGGTCTTTCAGCACTACTGTTTTCCCTTCCCTGGAGCCAGTGGCTCAAATTATGAACGAACGACTGCTTAAAGCCCTTATTTACGCTTTCCAACCGTAGGTTGAAGAAGCGTATATGCTCCAGCTTTGTCCGTTCGCACGATAACTCACGTAAAAATGGTTCGATTTCGATGAAATTTTAGTATGTGGTAGGGGACCACCTGGGGACGAACCCTATGGAAAATGGGGTTAAAGGTCAAGACATAGGAGCGGGATCCATTCCATTGCCCTTATGCGTCATAACTTGCGTAAATATAGTTCGATTTCGATGAAATTTTACTACGTTGTAGGGTACCACTTGGGGCGAACCCTGTTGAAAATGGGGTCAAAGGTCAGGACATAGAAGCGGGATCCATTCCATTGCCCTTATGCGTATAACTTGCGTAAAAATGGTTCGATTTCGATGAAATTTTACTACGTTGTAGGGTACCACTTGGGGCGAACCCTATTGAAAATGGGGTCAAAGTTCAGGACATAGGAGCGGGATCCATTCCATTGCCCTTGGGCGTATAACTTGCGTAAAAATGGTTCGATTTCGATGAAATTTTAGCATGTGGTGGTGGGGGGGCACTGGGGACGAACCCTATTGAAAATGGACGAAATAGGGTTAAAGGTTAGGACATAGGAACGGGATCCATTCCATTGCCCTTATGCGTCATAACTTGCGTAAAAGTGGTTAGATTTCGATGAAATTTGTTTGTTAAGGGACCATCTGGAGACGAATACTATTGAGAATGGGAGAAATGGGTTCAAAGGTCAGGACATAGGAACGGATTCATTCCATCGCCATTCTGCGTCATAACTTATGTAAAAGTGCTTCGATTGCAACAAAACTTTATCATGTTGTTCCGGAGGCATACTGAACCAATTCTGTTTAATATCATCGCAATGGGGTGAAAGGTCAGGACACAGAATCGAGATTTATTCCACAGCCATTATCGTCATAACTTGAGTAATGATTTCTGGTATATTGGAAAGTGTATCATAATCAATGCATTGCATGTTTTTACTAACTTGTTCTTCATACGATGCCGAACTTGCAGAATCGTCAGTAGAACGCTTCCTCTTTCTAATGATAAACTTTTCCATTGTGTTGTAGTAAGAACAAACATAAATCTACAAAAGTGAAGAACTTAGCAACACGAGGACTATAAACCTAACGAACTCAGCAACACATGGGCTTCTACAAACGAGAATAACTACCTTAGCAGCGCGTGGGCTTTCGTCTCGTAGCACTCTACGCAGATCAGATCAGATCAGATCAGAGGATTTTAGGAAGGGAGTGTCTCAGCCCAGGACTTAAACAACCTTTAGAAATAGGAAGCTAGGAGATTTTTGGGCTAGAGTGCCCGATAGGAAAGTGACACGGAAGCGAAGTAGAAAGGGGGAGGAAGACGTCCTTATTTATTACCGGGGGCCAGTACCCGGGGTCCAACGGCTTAACGTGCCCATCCGACGCACGGCGAATATTTAGTGGATCGAGCTTTCGTACTTGCTTGGGATAGAACCTGAGGTCCTTTCAGTAGGAGTCACGAACGTTTACCACCCGCGGCCTACCCCGTAATCTGTTTATATACGACCGGAAGGGAAATACTGGGATTGTACAGTGACATCATGAAATCAGCACACGTGATCTGAAACGGCATCGCCTTCGTAGATTTTCCATGTTAATAGCTCCCGATTGAAATCTTTCTGCGCGCGCACACCCATTTCGCGCGTCGCTTTATTTTTCTTGCGCAAATTCAAACTTCTTTGCGCGAAACGCGCTTCTGCGCACGCTATCGGGAACCCTGTATGAATAACTTTTACGGCACATTATATGTTGGATATCACGTCGGAGAGCTACAGTTACACCAACAATAACGTGATGAATAGTAAACGTTAAACATTTATATGTTAATATAGTAATACTTTGAGCCACATAAAAAAAAAAATAAAAAAAATGCTCGATTCAGCATAGAGCTTTGTGCTGATTTGAGTAGATAATGTAATAGGATCTCGATGCTTTTTAAATGCATAAATGCTGCCATAAAATCTTTCAAAATAAAGTTTAATCCCTTCTATTCAGATGAGTTAATTTAATAGAAAACTTTCCAGCTTGGAAAATTACTAGTTTTAGTTTATGGCCCAATTGAGGTTCGTACCTCACTTTGTCACCCACACTATCGCGCAAATGCACTTTTTAAAGTCTACCCCACATGGTGACTTTCCCTACTCCCAGTTACTCTTTCAAAATAAAGTTTGATCTCTTCTATTCAAATGCAATTATTTAATTTAAAAAAAATTCCAGCTTGGAAATTTTTTACTAGTTTATGTTTATTGCCCAATCGAGATATACATACTTCGTTCTGTCACCCACAATCTCGCCCACACTTCAAAGTCTACCACACACAGTGACTTTCCCTGTTCCCAATCACCAATGATGCAAGACAATGCAAAAAAAAAAAAAAAAAACAGAACAAAGCTCACCCATTGCTTTTTATGATCAGTCAAAATCTCTTTTCACATCTGCTTTCATCTTTTGCTCTTTCTGAACCTCTAATTTTTTTTTTTTTTCTGCTGAAGCTAAAACAGAATATTTTGTTTCCATTTTTATATCAAATTTTAATTATGAAAACCTTGGACTTTTACTATAATTTTACAAAAATAAAAGCATTAACTATTTAGATATTCACCATTTAAAAAGGAAAAACTGCTGGGGGGGGGGGGTTGCCCTCTGCTGGATCTACTACTGTCTATCAGTGTACTTCCCTCATTGTGAAAACAATGTAGAGACTTTGCCAAAGAAAAAGTGGGTTGTGTACACAGCTGCCCATGCACCATTTGTACTTCAGAATCGGAACAAAAAAAGTTTTCTTTGTAATACCTTTATGTTGGGACAAGTGTTTTCACTGAAATGCCTTTTTGAGTTGGGCACTTTTTCTTTCTACAGACTGATATCATGGCTTTTCAGAAGATGCCAGTGTCATGTTTCATAAATTATGTCAGGTAGCTAATAACTTAAATTCTGTGAAAGAAATATTTTTCTCAAAATGTGTGGAAATACATCAGAATTATCAACACAGCAATGAGACATCCCTGAATTGTATGGGCAGCTCATCAGATGAGACACCGCCTCACCAGAAATTTTTGCCCATGAAGAAAGTTTTTACATATGTAAGGTACAACATGCCTTTAATTGTGCATGCTAAATGAAACTCTGATTCATAAATTTTGTTAAAAAAAGGATTCAACCAGAGAATGAATCTTGAATTTATGAGCCTTAAATTTATAAAGTTTAAATACTATTTTTGCAAAGAGGTTGAAACGAGCATATGCTCAGCACCTAGAGAGGCGATCATATGAGTCACCTCTGTTACAACAGACATAAGACGACGCCGAGATGGAAAAAAACTCAACTGGTTCCCCAGACTTCCTTTATCGATTTTGAGGCGAAACTCAAACACAGTTTAAAATCAATTAGTGTCTGTGTTTCAATTGGAGGAAGGTAGGGATTTTTGTCCAATGGGAGCAGGCAGATGAGAGCTTGGCAAAGCAGTTACTGAGGTGGCAATACAGTTTGCCTCAGTTAGTGAGAGCACATCTGTTCTCATAGTGTATTATCAACACAGCTTTTTTGTCAAAGTGTGCATTGTATTCTATATTTGAGTGCTAACTTTTTGGAATGTGTTTCTTCTGTAGTTTCTGGTTAGGCCAGAAATGTGCTCAGTTTTTATTTCTTAGTATTATAAATCATAAAATTTGATTTATTAGTAATAATAAAAATAATTATTTTTAGAATTGAACTGATTAATAAAAAGTAAATTGAATGCATTCTTCTGGGGAGAAAACAAATTTTACACAGTCACCTGTTCTGATTTCTGCCATGTTTAAGTTACATTATCTGTTTTGACAAGATATATAGAAATGTGATTTCTCCTAGACTGTTTCCACGGGTCAGGGCCTTAAATGTTATCTACATGAAGGGTGCATCTTCACAAACAGACATGTTGCTTTTATTCTGGACTCAGAAACATTTTTTGAAAACATTAGTTCTATTAAAATCATTTCCTTTGAATTTTTAGAGGAGTGAATGTTCGATTGGTGTTGTGAGTAATGCAATAACCACTCATCAACTATCGCTAGATAAAGAAATTAAGCGCAAAATGCGCATTTGTGTTCAGGAAAGATGATATAAAATAAAACAGGTTAACCATTCTTCCTCTTTTTTTTTTTTTCATAAAAAATATACATTTCCCCCTCCAAAACTGTTTTCAATGTTTAAGTCTACCTCTCTCCCCTCCACCTATCTGATGTCTTCCTATGCTTTTCTTGAACTATTGTCAAATAATATACATAGATACAACATATGCATAAGTACAGTATATATATATATACATTAAATCACTTCTCTACAAAATTTGGTTTTAGTTATTTTTCATAACATATATGTTATGGGCTGGGTCTTCGCCTCACCCACATGTTACTCTAGGAGCCGCCACTGCTGAATTGCCTGTATTTACTCTAACAGTCACATCAGAAAACTTGAAAATTACATCGCCTTGGATAGAATGTTCTGATTCTTAACATTCAGACACTTGGGACTGCATCATCCTGGTTGATGTAATAGATGGCATGCTCAAACAGAAATCAGGAGATGCGGGTTCGATTCTCCCTCAGGGTGATGTAATTTTCAAGTTTTTCTGATGCGACTGATGTTACGTGATGAACAGTAAATACAGGCTATTCAGAGATGTCTAATTGCTGTGTTAATAATTCCAGCTTATTTTTTTAACACATAACCACATACTCATAAATCTGTAATACATTATTTTTCTTTTCTACCAGGGCACCCTGTCCTGCACCCTTTTTTTTTTAAACCTCCACATAAAAGGGCTCTCCAAGTTCGTAGGTTGTTGAATGTAAACTTATACTAGGGATCCTTCATTTGTTCAGACCTTCAACGAACATAAGAGAATCACTGAACAAAATATATTATTCAAGACAAGAAGTTATATTCAAATTTGACTTTAGCACACTATACACAGCTACAATGCTACAAACTCATGCATCGATGCCAGTGTACATATTCATACCAAACCATTCCAGTTGTCAGAAGTGTGGGATTCTGGCTAATCATTTTGATTGGGCCCAGGTTTGATGCATGCTTGATGTGTTTGTAATATAGTACTTGCTGTGTGGCTTTGTCTCTTCCTTGGAACCAGGACCATTCTAGTTTTCAGAAGTGAGGGATTCTGGCTAATCATTTCGATTGGGCCCAAGTTTGATGCATGTTTGATGTGTTTGTAATATAGTACTTACTGGGTGGCTTTGTCTCTTCCTTGGAATTAGAACCATTCCAGTTTTTAGAAGTGAAGGATTCTGGCTAATCATTCCAATAGGGCCCAGGTTTGATGCATGGTTGATGTATCTGTAATATAGTACTTGCTGGGTGGCTTTACCTCTTCCTTGGAATTAGAACCATTCCAGTTTTTAGAAGTGAGGGATTCTAGCTAATCATTCCAATTGGGCCCAGGTTTGATGCATGGTTGATGTATCTGTAATATAGTACTTGCTGGGTGGCTTTACCTCTTCCTTGGAATTAGAACCATTCCAGTTTTTAGAAGTGAGGGATTCTAGCTAATCATTCCAATTGGGCCCAGGTTTGATGCATGGTTGATGTATCTGTAATATAGTACTTGCTGGGTGGCTTTGCCTCTTCCTTGGAACCAGTGGCCCTAAATTTGGGGCAACTCCTTATAGCCCCAGATGCTCTAGAGGGAGTTATTGAACTCCAGAATGAAAAAATACTGGGTGTGATGAACAAATATGAAAAAATATTGAGTGAACAGATGTGCATGCTATACAGAGTTTAAGTGCTGCAGCCCATCTTCACATTCCTGGGTGGGAGTGCATGTCTAAATCTAATATGTACAGGAAGCTTTTTCCTCCCAGAGGGATACGCCATCATTTGATAATTCGTTCATGCTAAATTTGTGTTTAGTATACTTATGACTTTGTGAAAAATGAAAGGATACAGGACACCTGTAGAGGAAACTTGCAGCCTAGAAATCAAAACAAGCTTTTAACACACGTATGATCATTCTTTTATTTTATTGTTAAACAAATGTTCATACAATATAAAAATACAAAAATTGGAAGAAAATTTCCAGCAACACTTCTTAATTGCTTAAGTTGAACAAGGAGTGTTCCACAGTGATGATCATTCTGTCTTGAGTTGTAGTGATGCACGGAAACATTAGGGACATTTCAGTAACATCCCCGTTCTGATGGCAACAGTTGTGGGTTGAAAAAGTGTTTGAATGATGAGAAACTGTATTTTTTGTGCTTTGAAAAATGCCATTGACATTCTTAAACTTTTCAAGGTCTCCCTGTGTGGTATATATAACAGGCCCTACTGGTTCATTTTATTAATATACTTTCCTGTGCATTAAATTCTCAAAAAATTCCATGCACAAATTTGTATCAATGCCCATGTGTACAAGTGCTCTTAGTACAAGATATTGTGTTCAGTACCAAGCTGTGTTTTTTAATTATTGTATTGAGTAAATTAATTATTGGACAGTTATTTATTCCTCTGGATAAATTTGAGCTCACTAGAACTTTCTCTACTCAGCATCCAGAATGAAATTGTAGGAATCCTATTAATATTGGAAGTTTATTATTTTAACAGCCCACACTATACAGGTCATACATATATATATATATAAAGAACACTTTTGAATAAAAAAGAAAACAAACTAAATATCAAGTCTATCAAGGTGGTATTTATATTGCAATCTACTGAGCAGTCTTCATGTTAAATGCTTTTCAAATGTTTTTAGTTTGAAACTTCAAATTATGAACTTACTAGCAGTCTCTGTGGGTGAGTTTTATTACTTACAGGAATGAAATTCTGATACATTTGCTCTTTCTCCTCCAAACATAGAATTCAACAGATTTGCACCATGCAAATATTTATGCAATTAACACAAAAGCTGACTGTAGCCATGCTGGCTTACGAACAAGTGTTTCAGTGTGGCATAGTTCAACCAATTTTCAGTGAAATTGCTACAAGATTTGTTTATCTGTTACTTTTGATTAAAGTACTATCACTGCCTTACATTAATGAATACAGGAAAAACCAATTTTATTATAAAATATTTTTACATGAGCAATTTATAATTGTAATACGATATAACACACTAATGTGTTTTTTATTCCGTTAATAGGCGTAAAATTACAAAAGTTTCGCAAGCTTTCACTGCCAACGAACAGCTTCTTCAGGCTTCTGAATATAAACACTTTACAGAAACAGATAAAGAATGAATGCAAATGTAAAATTTAAAATCATTATAGCATAGCATGAGACTCATATTACGCCTCGTGCTCATCGATTGACCAGCGAGCTCTTAATGTTTAATACCTTGTGTCAGATAGGTGAAATTTCAGTAGTTATGTCTGTGTTACATACGTCACTGCCTGATATAATCTCGATTGATTCTCTGACTGCTGTTGACCTAGGACCGCTGTAGGGCGCAAGTCTTCCATTATCCTTCCAGATCGGTTGAGCATCCTTAAAATTCACGTCTCGTGCTAACGCGGTAGTCAGTTTTCTATTTTTTATATCCCGTTTTTGCTGTCTCTCTGATGTGGAAAGACCTCTTTGTCATTCCGATATACCACCTTGTGGATGCGTCCGGGTATATTAATGGGATGCCGTATACCCCGGCTTGGGTGGACAGTGGTTGCCGGTCACGATCAGCGGTGAGAATGGTCCCGATCGTCCTCGGGGATCTTAGACCTACATCCAGCTTCAGCTTACGCAGAGTATTCTTGAGTTGGTAAGAAAATCCCGGGATATATGTTATGGAACCGACAGAACTTGCTCTTTCCGTAGGTGACCTTTGAGCTCGCCCTGTTCCTTTCAAAGATGCTTTATGTATTATCCTTTCGATACGCTAATGTTGTAACCAGCTGCAGTGGCAAACTCTCTTAGGTTGCGGATTTCTGCAAGCAGATCCTCTTTATCTGAAGAGAGATCATAAGCTCTCTTCGCTCGGGCTCTAAACATGGCGTACTTGTGCGAGCTGGGCGCTGCAGATAAAGGGAGAATCGGGTTATGAACGTAACAAGGTTTGTAATACACTTGCGTTCTAAGATTTCCCGATGGCTTCCTTCGCACCAGGATGTCTAAAAACGGGAGGCATCTATCCTCTTCATACTCAGCAGTGAATTTTATTTCTTGGTGGGTGGAGTTCATGCGATCTAAGAAACTATTAGGGATACATTGTCGTGACTCCAAACAAAAAAGATATCCTCTGCGTATCTTAGCCATATCTTTGGAACTAGTCCTCCGGAATTTAAGATGGAATCTTCCATAGGTCGCAAAATGGCTTCTGCAAGTACGGCGGATAAGGCGGAACCCATTGGTGCTCCTTTTATTTGCTGGAACACCTTTGAACTGAAAGTGAAAAAATTAAAATCAGTTAAAACTTTCAAAGTTTTTATGATGGCTAAGATGGTATCGCGGTTGAAAAGATTGGAATTTTCAATGAAGTTTTTAAGGTTATCGGATGCTTCTTGCACTGGGATAGACGGGTACATCGCTGTGACATCGAAACTTCCCATAATGTCATCCTTCCCTAGGCAAACGTCTTTGATTCTTGCGATGAAGTCTTTGGATGAGGATAGGACTATCCGAAGGTGGCAGAAATATCAGCAAAAATTTTGACATCGCTTTCTCCAGGTTTGCAGATGGTGAAACAATTTTCATCTATCAATTTATAATTGTTTTTTTTTAAAGGCACTGAAAATTTCCTTTTGTGCAGTTAAATACTTGATCTTGCATCAGAATGTAATAATCAGATGCACAAATTCAGTAAGCTTGCAAGAACTTTAAGCTTTGAAGCCCAGCACAAGCTTCCGAAGTTTGAGTAATTTTGACATCTGATTGGTTATGCTTGGCAATATAAGCTTGGCACAAAGGCCATTTAGTTTTCACATCATCTGGCTCGATCTCTATCGAATATACCACCCCAGCACGCAGCAGAAGTAGATGAACGGATCTAAACCGCGTTTCCACTACTGTGGAAGCATCATCCAGCTGCTCCGATGCTCTGTGATGTTGTTGGCCTACATTCTCAAAATAAACTTTGTCAAGACCTTTGTCCCATGCAAAATCAACGTTTGTCGGTCCGACAATTTTCAACCGACTGACCGATCCTATTTGTTTACCTTCCAACAAGCTGATGGTATTCACTTCTAACAAGTAAGAATCAACATTTAGGCTGAACTTATAGCAAGGTATATTATTCCCTCTGGGGCATAGTTCCACTGCTGGAACTTTGCACTCAAATTGCACTGTTGCGCAAACATCATCCAACATGAAATCTGTTATGCTTCTGCCTGCTTTTGTTGCTAAACGACTACTTATCCCTTCATTAAACAATTTGCGTACTGAAGCAGGTAAACTCTCTTTTTCATCATTACTCATGAATTGAAATCCCACATAAGGTGCCATTTCCTGGGAAAATACATGAGCGATGGTGTTTTCATTCAGATTCCGTACTTTGCGAATGGAATCCACTATGCACCAATCCCAAAGGGCACGAAAAACACTGAGTTCACTTTCTACGTTAATGTCTGGCATACAAGCCAGGTAAGAGACTGTAGGTTTTGATCCCTCCTTGAATGCTCTTGTTCTCATTACAATAAAGCCAGCCATTCTACAGAATTCCGAACACTTAAGCTTCAGGTTTGTTAAGCTGTGTCTCAGCGCAAGATCCAACAAAACACAAGCATTTCGTAACCTGATGTTTTCCACCAAAAACTGTTCACATTCCTTACTCAGCTCACTGACCGGATATTGAGATGCTACCTCCAACACATTGCAAGCATTTTTCCAGTCAGTAAAGTGAACATGTTTTTCGTAAACATATCTGAAAAAAGAGGGAAATGTGCATTATTAAAAGCTTGGTCATTAATAATAACAATGGAATTAAAAATTTAATAACTTAAATATTATATGGGTTGATCACATAACACAGCACATTTGCTATACAGCAGAGGGTAGCTAGGTGAAGATGAGAGGCAAAGACACCTGGAGCGTCTATGTAAGCAGTCATTTTTGGCATTGATATGATTACACCATAGGAAATCTGTAATTTCAGATGAGCTAGATACAAACTATTCAAGACACAGATAACTGCAATGAAGAAAGAACAGAGTACATTGTTACAGGGTTCCCACTCATTTTCTCCCAAAAAACATAGGGACTTTTAAGCACCCTACAAAAAAATTTAAGGACCTAACAAATTGCACATGCAAAAATAACATATGTACAAATGTACTTTTAAACAACTTAACTATACAAAGTAAAGTCTGTTGATGAAGCTTGAAATACTGTTGCATATAATCCAAGTTTGTGGATGTAATAAATTGGAATTTATGTAATTTAAGACAGTTCTGCTGGTCAATTCGGTTTTCATATGAGAGAATAATCCCATATGCAACAAAAAGAGCATAAATCATAAGACTAGTTAAAGTTACAAGATCTAGATTTGGATATTGGACATAATTATTTCATGGCTTGAATTGTAAAATCAAAATTACAAAGTTAAGTTCGCCATGAGTCACTGACGAGAGCTCCTCTTGGCCTGTGAGTTCTCTCGACATCACACGGCATCATCATCAACACAGCCAACCAGCAGCAGAAGTTATACACCCTTCATTGTAACATTTACATTTCACGTAGGCAGTTAAGAGAAAAATAAAGTACTTTTTAAGCACTTTGGGGGATTTCTGGCAAAAATTAAGGACTTTTAAGCACCCTAAAAAAATTAAACACTTTCAAAGGACTTTTAAGGATTTACACTGATGAGCCATTATATTATGACCCCCCTTTAGCCGGCAAAACAGCGGCCACTTGGCGAGACACTGATTCAATAAGGTGGCGATAAGTATCCTGGGGTATCTGGTACCATAATGTCAAGAGCAGGTCCTCCAGTTCCTGTACATTTCAGGGTGTTGGTGGTTTAGCACAAGCCTGCTTTTCCAAGTCGAACCACAAATGTTTGATTGGGTTCATGTCAGGTGAATTTGGAGGCCAGGGCATTAACAGAAAGTCACCAGCATGTTTCTCGAACTATTCCTTGATGATTCTAGCAATGTGGCATGGTGAATTATCCTATTGGTAATGGCTATCACCAGCAGGGAACACAGTTGCCATGAATGGGTGAACTTGGTCAGCAACGATGTTCAGATACCTGACAGTTGTCAGGGATTGTGCTATTGGGGTAATGGTGCCTTAAGTGTCCCAAGAAAACATTGCCCACAGCATAACACCGCTGGCCTATTTCCACCAAACAGTGCGTCCTGGTGCCATAGCTTCCATTGGTAATTGGCGTATCACGCTCGGCCATCTACGTGATGCACAGAGTTTGCCAAAACGCGTAATTATGCATTTAGTATGCTTCAAAGAGTGTGTTTACGCATCGAAATAAGCATCAGGAATTTTTCTCGGTGCATAAAAATACAAATCGAATAATTTTACCAGTTTGTAAAAATACGCATCGGGATGGTAATTCGTCTTTCAGAAACGGAAGTAAACGAAATAAAGATTTTTTCCGTAATAGTAATTTCTTTTTCCTGTGATGTTGCCTCTGTCCAGTATTGTTGTTATATATCATTTTATTCCATAAAAATTTGTATTTCAGTTTAAAAATGGTGTAAAAAATTCCGAAAACGGAAATTTGATGGCAAAAAAAATTTCGCTGTAATCTTTAGGCATGAGAGTGCGACGGTTTTGAGGAATTTCTTCTTTTCCGTCATAATTTGGGTTATCCTCGAGATCGATGCATAACTGAAGAGAAATTTTGGGGCAATTAGTAGTGGTGGAGGATGTTTTCAGCCTGAAACTTTCGAAAGCGGAAGTTTCGTCTTTCAAAACTTTCAAAAACGGAAGTAAGACACAGTGAAGTTTTCTCCTGTGATTGTAATTTTATTTTTCACGTGATGTTTCCTCTGCCTAGTATTGTTGTTAAATATCATTTTATTTCATAAATATTTGTATTTCAACTTGAAAATGGAGGGAAAATGTCTGAAAACGGAAATGGGACGTAGCAAAGATTTCCCCCATAAGTGCAAATTTTTTTTGCCCAACGATGATCAGAACATGTACAGTGGTGTAGGAACAGATATGAGCAAACACAAACCAATCATTCATAAAGAGTGAACTGTAAAATTTATATGCTACTTATGTTTTTTTATTCTCTTTTTTTCAAAGAAATATCACGGGTCATCTGGTTTTTTTTTTATATCCGAAGCTGGTAGTGGGAGGCTTTTCATCCACCAAAAACTGGCCAACCATCTGGGAAACTCCAGCAAATTAGTTCTACAGGGAAACAAGTTCAAAGGACTGCCAGCTTGAGAAAAAATAAGGTGCCGATATTATAACACCTGTCAGTCACCTACAGCTAATGACATTGCGATGGGTTAAAACGGAGTGTCATTTCAGCGCCCGCAGCCCCGGCACTGAAATTGTTTTCTGTCTTAAGATCTGTAGCAATACAACAAGTGCATTACGGATTTCACATACCACTCATAGAACTCCAATTCCTCAATATCTCCACCATCATTTAGCTTTGCACCAGACTAATGTGCTTTTTACATCAATTGTCAGCCTATGTATCATTCAAAGTTTTTAATATACACTTCATAATGCTTCAATGGTACTATCTTCGCGGGTAGAGTAGTTTTTATCTTACTGCGGTTTTACTTTATTAACGTAAACAAAAATGATGAATTTAATTCGTTCTTGTAAAGAGTTATATAACCTTTCCTGAGAAATCACTCTTTTCCAAACCCTGCTGACAGAAATTCATCCTAATGTTGACTTGTCCCTGCTCAATATTTTAATGGAAAAAAAAAGTACAAAAATTAACATAACAATGTTCATTTGGATGAATTCCTGATCAGTATACGTATTTTATAAAAACTCTAATATACTACCCCCCCCAATCGGAGGGGTCATCCATAGATGGCTTAATCCTTGAGATGTAAGGTTCATGAGCTTGTAGCCCCCTACATCAAAAGCGTTCCTACGCCACTGAACATGTATCCTGTATTCTTAAATATCCCCCCCCCCAAAAAAAGTGTTGCATTTCATTTTGATAGGGGGGTTGAAAACAAAAGTGATGAAGCTGAAAAATTTGTAAAAATTGATGCATGGTCTAATCAAACAGAGGTCATCGCTTTTCCACATTTATAAGTGAGTCACAGAAAAATTCTCATTGGCTGCCACCGGGAATCGATTCTTATTGGCCGTCACTGGAAAACTCACTTATAAACATGGAAAGAGCGATGACCTCTGTTTGATGTTCCTAGTCCACGTCAAGTATCTGTATTAATTGATGCATGGTGTTAAAAAGTACTTATATTTTCAAAGTTACGCTATTCATCTTTTATCTAAAATAGTGAAAGCTATCATGCATTCATGATGGATAAAATGGTCATCCAAGGGCATTAAAAAAAACGACAATAAAGAAATTGGAAGGGAAACAAAGATATCAGCAAAATGAAAATTTAAGCACTGGATGCTGTACAGCTGTAGAAAACAAATGTGGCTGTGGAACTTGCTGAGAAGTTTATTAGATATTTTCAGATGCCTATAAGAACCTCAAAAGTGCAATGTTTTCACTTCTTGAACACCTTGCTGTTCTATGTGGTCATTACAAAACATGATAAATTTAATGTTATTGTTGTAAAATACGAATATTATATTTATTTCTAAAACAAGAAACAAAACGGATCCAAATTCTAAATACATTGAGCAGTAGTGAAATATTTTTATATGAAAAAAATCTGGATTGATTTTTTCATAATTGCCTAGCATTTTCGTAAGTATTTTATTTCATCTGTTAATTTTTCTAAAATACTCCCGACTTTTGAAAATTACTCCCTAAATTTTTTCCAAGGAGTAGAAATACTCCTTTAAACATTTTTTTTTTTTGGCAAACTCCTGGTGATGCACCAGGAATCTTGACTGGTCAGACCAGGCCACTTCCAATCATCCACAGTCCACTCTCAATGATCTTGGGCCCATTTCATGCGTTGTTGGCGATGACGTGCAGTGAGCATGGGGGCCCATCTGTGTCTTCGGCTATGCAGGCCCATCGCAGAAGGCTGCGATGAACTGTGTGCTGTGACACATTGCCCTGATCACCACTGTTGTAACTGTGGGTGATTTGTTGCACTGTGGCCCTGCGGGGGCTGTGAACAATATGCAAAGTCTCCGCTCCCCTCTGGCATCAATGAGCTGCAGACGACACACGGCTGGATGATAGTTCGTCATTTGGCCGCCTGTGCACCACGTTTAATACCTACTCACTACAGCGGCATGTGAGCAACCCACAAGCCGCACCGTTTCCGAGATCGTAGTTCCGAGACGCCATGCCATCACAATTTGTCTTTTATCAAACTCCGATAAATCTGCAGCTTTTCCCATTCTGACTCCGAACACTCTACTAACCGAAAACCGGGCCTCGGGTTATGTAAATACTGCTCTGTGAACTTCACCTGCGCCACCGTTCGGTCTCCAGGTGCGCTCATTACTCTAGGCTGGGGGTGGTCATAATGTAACGGCTCATCAGTGTAAGGACTGTGGGAACCTTGTGTTAACACTGAAATTGCCCTCACCGAGGCAACCAATCATGTGAGATGTGGAAAAGATAAAAGGGGCAAATGCAGGTCAATGAAGCCACGTTGTACCCTGTTCTCCAGGTCACGCAGAAAAAACCAATGGAGTAATATTGATGGCTGCTGCGGCACATCCACAGACCAAAGATGCCTCGTTACCAGCTAAATGCATGCATTTCCATGGGTTCCAGTAAGATGTGTAAACCAAGACAGAAAGAAAATTGAGACACACTCAATATATGAGGAGTTCAGCACTATTGGCCAATGTTGCAAGGAATATATATTTAATATATAGAATTACCCCCTCCCCCTCCAACTTAACCACTTTATACACAAAAAACTGAACAGTGCCATTTCCATGACCTGTAAAGTTATTTTCACGGAAGAGCTAGATGCTGCAATATCATGTTTTAAACTTTAATTTCACTGAAAATGAATGTTTTCCACTTCCTTAGTCATTTTTTTCAAGAAAGAAAAGGCATGAGCATTTTCCCCTTTGTCTGATGAGAAATTAAAGTTCAAAATTGAAACTTCAACTATCTGTCACCCATTTATTATATTCTGATATGTAGTCACAGGGCTTGAAAAATATCTGAAAAGGTCCATGCCCAGCTGGGCATGTGCAGAAATTATTTACCTGCCCAGGTAGTAAAGCTAGATGCCCAGGAAAATTTCTCTTTTAAGATAACAAATCAGAAGCCTCATTTTTTTTTGAGTTAAAAAATATGAACTTTTTTACATATTTTGCATTTCCGTTTTACGAGTCTGTATTCAAAATGTTCAATGCACAAAAGCGTGTATCTCAAGTTTTAAGATGATGATGATGAAAGTGGTATTTGAGGGAGTTAGTGATTCTGCCATGTTCCTTTCATTAAAGTTTTAGCACTTTGTCACTAAACACTGGGGGGCTAGTTCCATCAAAGGCATGCACCCTAGCGTTGACTATAAACAGCATTTGCAACAACAACAAAAACTACATATGGTTCTAATATCTGGACCTAGAGCATAATATAATTAAACATGTGATATACTTCTGTCCAGAAGCGTAACTAGGCATTTCTACACCTGGGGCAACCATAAAATATTGTGCCCCCATCTGCATTTCCTTCTTATGTAAATATATTACCAATTTAACAGTTCTCTCTCAAATCAAGCTGACGTCATATCAAATGACTTTTGCTAAATGCTTCAGAGTTCAGACCTTTGGTACCACATCAAATGAACCTAATGCAGCTGGCAGTTGAGGTTCAAAGCCATGGCAATTATCGAATAGCCCCCAGAGAATCTTCAACAATGTGAACTACATCATCTTGCAACGTACCCAACTAAAGAAAAACCGCGGCCTCCACTGTTGTCAACAAAGGCTGTGGTTCTTCTTTGGTTGAAAGGACTATACAACAGCACCTTCATTCCTTAATGTAAGCAACTAACAACACCTTCATTCCTTAATGTAAGCAACTAACAGCACCTTCATTCCTTAATGTAAGCAACTAACATCACCTAAATATTTTGAAAAAATGTGGATTTTATGCTGTAAAGGCTACTGAAACTGGCGAATCATACTATGTATGAGCAAATTCTGTAAATAGACAAATGACAAAGTATGGTGCTAAAAATGCACCAGAAACTGGTGCAAAAGTTTCAATTACAGTTTTAATCCAGTTGCAAAAAGTGATTTTTGCACCCTCCCTTGAGCAGCAGCAGCCGCCCCGCCCTAGTTCCACCTCTGCTTCTGTCCTTGGCACTCCGTAACAATAATACAACTCATAGTGATTAGCAGTGAAATGAAACAACACATGTGACACCCGTCTTTTTCTTGTAGTAGAAAGTTATTTTCTAAACTTTTTTATTTTTACATTTAGTTGCCCAGACCAGGCAATTAGAATTTTTATTTACCTGTCCAGGCCAATAATTTATGTGCCCCAGACGTCTCGGGCATGGTATTTTTCAAGCCCTGATGTTTTTCTTCACGATTGGTAGGCAGTAGCGTTTTTGAACTTTTCGTTAAGAAAATGTCAAACTGCCGGCTCTGTTCCTTGATGTAGCAAGAGTTAAATTAATTCAAAAATCAGCACTGCAGTAGCTCACTCTGCCATGAAAACGGCACCGATTCCAGCACAATTTTAATTTTAATTTTGCTTAAACAATTGGGGAGGGTTAAAATGCAAGCTCCATTTTGAAGGATAAACTGTACAAAATAATAAAGCATACAGTTCATTAAGAAAAATTCTTTCAAAATACAAAGTGCCTCTTCTGCACCATTACAGGAAAATAAGAAATGAAGAGCGTTATTGGAAACAATTGAAAATAAGGAATACACTCAGGAAAATTAATAAAAATAATGGAAAAAAATCTTCGCCAGAAAAGTTCAAAATGCGGAAAATTACGAAACATTCTCACGCCTGCTAGAATGGGCATTTCCATCAATTCCAAAAAAAAAAAATAGGCCAGCGAATGGATATCTGGCAAATTTCCAGAATTACGATGAAATATGGAAAAAAAAAGCTTTTTCTAACTGAAAGACAACAGCAAATTCAAGAAAACTTGGGAGGTATGCAATTGTCCCGAACTTTTTAAAACATTTTTAACACATTTGGTACAATTCCACAACTTTGGTGATTACAGAAATATGATTTTGCATAATTTTCAGAGGAAAAGGAGAAGCAGAGTTTTAAAATAATTTGACAACTATGACAAGTTTCCAAAATTTTCAAAAGACAGAAATCCTTTCCCAGGACAGAAGAATGGCAGCCATGCATTTGAAAGATGAAGAATCATATGCTGCCAAATTTCAGCCAATGTTCATGGGGATACCTATAGTTGGACGTTGTTGGCAATAATGGTTCCAATAAAGCACCACCAGTTGCTGTAGTGGTACCAATGTTGTCAGGTGGCAATCACCACACATCAGTGGACATATTTTTCCCCAGGCAATTGTGGAGACACACACTACTGCAGAGAGCATTCAATGGGCTGTAGCGGTGACTATGGACATCCAGTCACAGTTCAGACAGTGAATCGAATATTGCCGAAGGCAGCTCTGTATTCCCAGTCCTGATGCTGCCTCTATGCCAATGATTGTCAAATCAGTGTAGAACGATGACGTGGACACAAGTCGGATGTTCATGAACAGCACTCTGCTCACAAACACAAACCAGACCAGACATCCTCATATAGTTGCTATTAGCTATGATAGCTGATTACCTCTGATATGCAAATTGGGCATGATGACAGCCCAGCAGTATGTGGATGATGAATTACAGCCTGTGTTGTTGATATTTCTAAGTGGTATCCTGGAGGCCATTTTCAGCAAGATAATGCTCAGTCACACACTGCTAACCTATGCTTCCATGACCAGCAAGATTACTGGATCTATCACTGATGAAACATAAATGTTGATGGAACTTGAAAGTTCCTCCTCAGTCACCAAGAATGCCACTAAATTGTGGGATTATTCCCAGGGTACTGTATTACTCCATGCTGCACTGTGTGTGATTGTACTGCACAACATGTTGGTCATTACAAGGTATTGACATGATTCTGTCTTGTAGCTTGTACTGATGTATTGCCTTGGAAATTAAATTACGTATTAACCACCTCATAGTTTATGTCACTGATAATTTTTGGCTCATTCTTTCTGGAGTAAAAAAATCCTCCATTAAAATACCCAAGGGGATAAACCATTTGCAAATGCTGTAGAACCAATCATCAAGAAAGATATCTGACTAGATGTGGTGCCAAAAACCTGATACCATGCCTGAGGTGAACACAAGCCACTGCCAAAAGGCATGGTTCACACCATTCACGAGGACTTGCTGATGAAATCCCACACAAGTGATTTCCTCACCATCTACAAAGAAAGATTTTGGGATTATGCACAACAGTATCTTGTACAAGACAAATTACATTTGCCGCCCCGGTGGCGCAGTGGTCTAAACAATGGCTTCTGATCATTCGTCTGAGATGGGTCCGGGTTTGAATCCTGGTGGGGCATGGATATTGTGTTTGTCTTACAGTGCTGGCTCTCTCCCTTCCCTGGAACCAGTGGTCCTAAGTTAGAGACGGGCGACAGCTTATAGCCCACTGAGTTGCTCATGGTGGTCGTTAAACTTCCAATAAAAAAAATGGCATTTTCTCTGCACTCTAGATAAAGCTTGAATCTACCTTGACAACTGCAACAAAGCACAAGCAACTTATTACGTTCCAGCAGACTCCTATGTCCTATCAAAGGTAATACAAAGACTGCCCTGAAAGTTTTATTCTGGACAGTCCCTTAGATATGTGTGGGTTTATCATCAGCATTGGATATTACTATTGAGGCCAGCTGCAGATCTGAAAGTTAAGAAAAGTGCTATGGTCAGTTCAGCCTATTATCATCAGACTAACATTTTGACTTTTTGTTGGGAATATGTCACTACAGAAGCTATCAAATGTCCTGCACATGTCTATGGGATGCTCTGGACCACCTTTATGAAGGAAACTGGAATATATAAAGAAATACACAGTCAAACCTTGTTAAGCTGCCATATTATGTTCATCCTGAATATACGAGGGTGGTGGTTTAAAAAGGTTCATATTAAAAACAGGGTTAAATTAATTGAATGAGAGTATAAAGAAAAAATAGTATAAAAATGTATGTTCTTATGTATTGGATCTCTAATTCTGATAACTTAGGGATCAGAAATACAATGATTAATTAAAGTTCATGATGGAAATTCTTAAAACAATGTGGATTTTTTACATTTTCTTATAATATCAATACATCATTTATCAGTGTTATCAACATTTACACAGTGAACTGTTGTTATTCTATCTTTTATCTTTTTGCAACCTTCTCATTTTTGTTTGGAAATCCATTTGTCGAGCATCATCCCATAAAACAAGCCAAATTCATCCATGTTATACACATTTTTTAATTCATAGCTAAAAATTTTTCTTGCCTCATTCACTGAACTTTTAGGCTGCTTTACCATCCATATTCTCAATGATAATCTGTGCCAACTATTTAACCTTTGAAACCAACCATTACTACACCTGAATTCATTAATTTGGTATTCTTTCTCAAACTGTCTCACTTTTTCAAGATAAGTTCATCAATAATAACTCCATGCTTAGAATTTACCTGGCTAACCCATAGCACAAGAGCTTTCTCTAAATTTCATGCTTGTTACTAATATTTTTTAAACTGACTACACTTGTTCTTCAAACTCATTCATTTATGTTTATCGTTTAATGTCTTCTACCGTTCTTTTGCTAACTTGCCCAAAAGACTGGAAAAGGGATTTGCTTATGCCTGATGGTTAGATTCAGGATTACAATTTTTGAATTCGCACATCAACAATTTCTCATAAATGTCCAATGAAGATTTGTGCATTTCAGAATGCTTTAAAAATAAACAAAAACTGATGAAAGAAAAGGGCCCAAACAACAAGCAGCACTCACAAGAAACAGTGACTATCAAAGGCGTTGGCAGATTTAGAATCCAAAATACGAAATGTGAGATGGGAAAGCTTATTATATAGGTGGTCATAATGACTCATTGATGTATATCAAATCAATATTGTTAGCAAACAACTACAGAGCAAAAACATAGATGTTATAAGTGTGACAGCTTTGATAGAGGACACTCTAACCTTTTTGTCTAGGAATAGAGAGAACAGATATGAAGCAAAGGCAAAAGTAAAAATACTTGAAACATTTCTCTAAGCAGACGCTACCTTCAATGCACAGACATAATAAAAGGAGGATGTTTGACTATGAAAGTTTAAATGAAATGGATAAAGATCTAGATGAATCATTTAAGCAGGATTTTTTTTCTCACAGTGTGATGTGGCTTTAACATCCTTTAAAGAACATTTCCAGCAACTATGTGATCATGCAAAATTGTGGGAATTTTTGCATAATTTGAAATCTCTGCCTGAATGAAGATCTTCCTGCTCGTTGCAGGGATTTATATGTATCATTTACAGATTGTGAGGCTTCAGATATTAATTAATGCAACAGACCTAACTGAAGAATTAAAACACTTTCAACTCATTTACCCTCATGTTAAGCATATTCCACTTGAAGAATTGCAGTTTCTTCAAAACATGAGTATACACAATATGTTTGCTAATATCTAGATGGCTTTGTGTGTACTTTATTATTTTTTTATTTATTGGAGGTTTAACGACCACTGTGAGCAACTTAATGGGCTATAAGCAGTCGCCTGTCCCTAATTTAGGACCATTGGTTCCAGGGAAGGGAGATAGCCGGCGCTGTATGACAAACACAACATCCATGCCTCACCGGGATTCGAACCCGGACCCCTTTTGGATGAATGACCAGAAGTCATCGCTTAGACTACTGTGCCACCGGGGCGGCGTGTGTACCTTAGCACTTCCAGTAACAGTGGCTAATGAAGAGAAGTTTTTTTATAGTTAAAGTTAATTAAGACATGTTTAAGATGGAGGGACAGACAGATATGTTTAAGATCAGCAATGGCAGATGAAAGGCTGATATGTTTGGCAATTCTACCCATTGAAAATGATATTGCAGAACATTTGCACCTATCAAACATCCAGATTTGCATAAGAATAAGAACGCATAAAGTTACATTATGCAAATTCTATTTCACAAAATGGATGTCCTTGGTACATGTTAATAATGTAACGAAATGCGAGTTGTCTTGTTTATTACTTGATTTTAGAGTTTTGCAAGACCTTCACCCTCCTATGTAGATTTCTCTCTCTAAAAATCCTACACTGTGAAAGCTTCACGAAAATGTTGCTGTCTGTTGTAAGTTAAAGTAAAGCTAGGTTTTTCTCTCTTCACAAACTGTCATGGGAGAGGAAATGCCCTCAGACCATGAGTCGAACAACATGTTGAATATGCCGCGTCTACTCATGGAAAAATTAATCTCAATGGATTGAAGCTTCACTTTTCTCACAGATGAAAACCAGACTAGATGTGTGTGTGTGTGTGTGTGTGTGTGTGTGTGTGTGTGTGTGTGTGTGTGTGTGTGCGTGCGTTTCACACTCACTTGCGGACTAAGGTGCAATGGATTCTCCCCAACACAAAGGTGGGGCTGATAAATTCATCAAACAGTGTTTTTCTTTGATAAAGATTATGTTGTTATCTCTAGATATTAGCTGAGAAATTAAAAAAAAATGGCAGTCTATCTGCTGGACTCTTTCCCAAAGGGTTAACAGGAATGCAAAATGCTTGTTTCTACCAGGAGTCAAGCAAGCTGCTCACTCAGAGCAAACATTCTAGCAATATGCTTGTATTGTTGTGCCTAAACAACTTGCCGGAGATGCCAAGTACAAAACTGGTAGTGAATAACTACCTTTAGAGAACTGGTAAACTTTTTACACTTCATAAATAGTCTCAAGAGTCCAAACACCCAGGCACTGATGTTAGGAACTGACTTTGGTGCTCACCTTTGCTGCCACTGTTTACAAAGTGCTTGCTGCATTTGTTTCATATGAGCATGTGCAATAGCTATATTTCATTTATGTTAAAAAACAGTGACAGTTGGATTTCTTGGAACATTCCTTAAAGAAAAGAATTCCACTGACTGTATGAAATATCGGTATTCATAACTATGTTTGAGTATTGACGTGCCTGTCAAGCAGGCATAACATTGGTTTCAAATTTGACATAATAAAATGTGTATGGCCAATGTTGCCCTTCGAGTATCAACACACAACAAACCAATAATTTTTTGTGATGTGCATAATGTGTCTAACTTCAATTCTTATTTAATCAATTTCAAGAAAATACAGCATTTATTTCTGTTAATACTTCTCTGTGTTTTAGCTGTTCCTTTCGTAATGGCCCTAATCTAGTGATCGAATCTCATCGGAATGAGACGTGTGGCAAAAAAAAGTGTTACTCAGCCATGTAAAAATAATTATCCAGATAAAAATTTTATATTATTTTAGGCTATAAAATGAAACAATCATATTTGACATATTGTGTTTTAATCTCCTTTCCCCATATAAATTCCATGTTCCATTTACATGGCATTTAAGAACACCCTTTATACATTAATTTATGTTATATATCTTTCACATGTGGCTGAAAAACCATACAATCCAACACACACACACACACAAAAAAAAAAAAAAAAAAAAGCTCGCTGGGTGCCAAAAACCATTGTTGCACTGGGTGCCACGAATGTTAAAGCTGGACCTAACTGTGTCTACATATCTCTGAAGATATGACCACACCTGCACACTTTCATTTATCTGCATCGGTCATAGCAAGGCACACTCATTGCCCCGCTGTTTGTGTCAGCACAGATATCTGTTCAGAACTCGCGTGAGAGTCTGACTCTCCTGCCTGCAGCCCCACCGCTTGATTTTCTCCTCCTCTTCTGCCTTTGTTCTAGCTCCTGGGTCTAGTTTTCATCCACAGGAGATTTGTGCATTTCGGTACAGGATGTGTTCTTTCTCTGGAGTCATTCCCACTCAGGAAGTCAAAATTATCATGTTTTCCTAGAGCTTTTATGAACCCCTTCACCCACACATCATAGCTCCTCACCAACTAAATCTTGAAAGATTACCCCTCTTCACATTTTGTATTTTCCAATGTCCCAATCTGAGCTTACATTTATTTGCTTTACATATTTATGGTTGTTTTTGTCTGGCAATTCCGTTCTTGGGTGCCTCACAATGACCAAAGGCATATTTACGATGCTGTTTTGAACTTTTCATGCACTCCTTCACCCCTTTTCCCTCTGCATTCTGACTGATTTGAGTTGGATGGTAATCAGGGGTCCTTTTTTAAAGAAACACAATCTTCACTTTGGTTATCCATAATAAATATCTGCCCTCTTTTCTATTAGTGCAAAATGAATCTTCTAATTACTAGCTCTATTAAGTGCTATCCTCAACTAATTTGAATCATTGTAGCACCAACTTTTAACAATATAATAGTTTCAGCAATCTCTTTTTGCACATGTCACCAAGTGCAGACTCTCACCCCTCTACTACTACCCAGAATATAAATTTATTAGATAATATCAAAAATTGAACAAGTAAGAAAATTTATATAGTGGACAGATAATAAAAGACCTCCCAACATTTTCATAGTTCTCTGGTTTTATCGGGAAAATGCATTTAGCCAGTACAAATTTGGGTGAAGTTATTACATTGCATACTAACATTTATGTTTAAATCAATTTCAACCAACTTTTTTCTTGACTAACTCAAACAATGGGCTACAATTTCATTTAAACAGAATAGTTTTCGTACATATTAACATACATGACTCCGGAAGAATTGATCCCACTCTGTGCTAAAATTATGACCAGATTTTAACCAATTTCAAAATCCCATGCAACACATAAACAGTGAACTGAAGCTAGCCCAATCAAAACACCATAACCAGCAAACACATTAAACAACACAACCATTTCTGAAATAGGAATCTTTTTTTCAGGTGTAGCTCTTATTCTAATGCAGCAATCAGACCATTTTTTTTTCAAAGGACATGCAGAAAAATATGAAAAATCCAACAAAGGTAGAAAAAATTTTTTTAACTGTATTTGGAAGGAAAACAAAGTTTTCTTAAGTTACATACAGCAACAATTTATACCTGTGGGTGGCAGTGATTGTCTGGTTACTGACTTTCAAGAGATCTAACAATTTGAAATGGTTTTTAATGAAATCATATCATGTATTTAAGAATCATGCAATATAATCATTAATGACTTTCAAACTGAAGTCCAAAAGGCAGTAGAGGAACAGGCTCATTTTTAGAATGGGCCCTGGTACATGAGTCCATCAGACATGACACTAGATGACGCCATGTCCGTTTGCTTGCGTCATGATTACATTTGTGGCACCCCCCTCCCCCCAGTTTTCTTTTGCGAAATAGCTGTTAAAAGAACATTTTGTGTGTTGGAGGAACAAAAAGATATTTCTTCTGAAGAAAAAGGGCCATATAATTTCTTACCAGTGCAAAATGATAATATTTCTGGTAAGGAATGGAGGATATTCTTATCTCCTAGGTAAGGAATTATGAATAGATCAATCTTAATGCAGATGAATCGTGGGTATATACGAAAGAGGTACAAAACAGTTTCAGGTGGAGGTGAGCTCAGGAAACTCATGCTCTTTTCTCTGCCACCCTCATTCCTATCATTCAGAAGGATGTAGTCCCTTGAGGCTGCGGTGATGAGGAATCAATGGGCTACATATTGTTTGCTATGGCAGAAGGAATGCATGCACCTCATGGTCAATCAGTCCACTGATTTCCCTGATACACCAGCCTCACTTCACATCCAAGTCATGTGGCATCCCCTTAAAAGCAGCTTCCTCACAGGAGGACCAAATGATCTGGGCTGACAAGGGAAGACTAACAGGTAAGGGGTATTTACTGAGATCGATGAAGCTGTGATATTCATCTTTCCTTCCCGGGGAACTAAGTTTCCCTTTATTACCTACCAGAGAAGTTATCATGTAGCTTTCATGAGAAATGAAATGCTGCCTTTTCTTCAGATGAAATACAGTAGAACCTAAATAGATGTTACATGCAGCTGGACGCCAAATCATTCATGCAAGTAGACATGCCTCAGAAAACTTGAAAATTACGTCTTCCCTTGTCAGCCCACATGAATCGAACCAGCATCTCCCTATTTACGTCAGGGCTTGAAAAATATTTGAAAAGTTACATGCCCAGCTGGGCATGTGCAGAACTTATTTACCTGCCCAGGTAATAAAAGCTGGATGCCCAGAAAAATTTCTCTTTTATGATAACAAATCAGAACCCTCAATTTTTTTAAGTTAAAAAATATGATAGATGTTTTTTTTTTCATGTTTTGCATTTCTGTTTTAAGTTCTGTATTCAAAACATTCAATGCACAAAAGCATTATCTCAAGTTTTAAGATGATGCTGAAATTGATATGAAATGGTATGATGATGAAATTGGTATTTGAGAAATTTAGTGATTCTGCCATGTTTCTTTCGTTTGCCATTTGTCACTAAACACCGGAGGCTAGTTCCATCAGAGGAATGCATCCTGTCACTGACTATATACAACATTTGGAGCAAAACTACATATGGTTCCAATTTTTGGATCTAGAGCATGATATAATTAAAGAAATGATATTCTTCTGTCCTTGGCACTCCATAATAATAACACATCTTCCAGTGTTTAGTAGTGAAATGAAACATGACATATAAAGACTGTCTTTTTCTAACAGGAAATTCCATTACAAACTTTTTTATTTTTTAATTTAATTGCCCGGACTGGGCAAGTAAATTTTTTATTTACCTGCCCAGACTAATAATTAACATGTCCCAGGCATCTTGGGCATGGTATTTTTCAAGCCCTGTATGTTGAAGTATGTTACAGTTACACCACCCAGAACAAGGAACCTCCAAGCAACTGAGGATGAACTCACTTATATAATGAACCCATATTTAGTGAGATCACAGGTCTTTTTTTTTTTTATTGGAGGTTTAACGACCACTGTGAGCAACTCAATGGGCTATAAGCAGTCACCCGTCCCTAATTTAGGGTCACTGGTTCCAAGGAAGGGAGTGAGCCAGTGCCGTAAGACAAACACAACATCCATGCCTTACCGGGATTCGAACCCGGACCCCTTTCGGACAAATGATCATCGCTTATAGACCACTGCGCCACTGGGGTGGCGATCCCAGGTTTAACGAGCAAAACAAAAACTTTTTTCAGTATAACGTTAATTCAAAGCTAATTTCATCGCTTTTAACAAACAAAATTTAATGAAATCCCAAATTTAATGAGGGAAAGAAAAGCTATGATCTTTTTTAACAAGCAAAGTAACAAAATTTGATGAAATTTCATATTTAATGAGCCACTTAATGCAGTAGATATTATTTAGCAAAAATTAAGGGAACATAAATGTAAAGCAAAAAAACATTACATTGTTTTTTTTTAATATTTTCACATGCCTGCTGCAGGATTCACTGTTACTATGTATTCATGTAAGTGCTTATTTTATTTCAATTTGTATTACTGTAGTTAATTAACTTTTATTGTTATGGATATAATATAATCGTATATGCATATTATCATATATACTCAGTTTTACAGGGTGGGGTATTTCTCTTCAAAACAGATTAAGTAAGTACCCAGATGTGGTGAGGGTTTCCGTCAGCCCCAAGGTCCTCCTTATAAGCGGGTTCTACCGTACCTTTTTGCTCCTCCAACACACAAAATGTCCCTTTAACAGTCATTTCAAAAAGAAAACAAAATGCGTGCATCTCAGGCTACACTACTGCATGATGCAAGGGTGCAGATGCGGCAACATCTAGTGCCGTCTCTGACAGACTCAAATAATGGGGCCTATGCTATAAATGAACTGAGAAACATTCAACAAATACCTACTGAAATTGTAAATCGAAAACAAAGTGCATAAAGAGTGATGAATCTTTAAAGGAAAAAAATTCCCAGGAGGGTACTGGAATTGCACCAAGTATTGAGTATAGTCCTTGCTTCTAAAAAATTATTATTATTATTATTATTAATAAATAAAAATGTGCAGTGCTAATTGTGTACTTAATTTAAACCAGACAAGACTGTTGATTGTTCTAAGCCAGCACCCTCCTCTTTGTGCAAAAAAATGGCAACCATTTCAAAAAATAACAGTGATAAATACACCAACATATCATGCATTATTCTGCCATATTCATCTAAGATACAATCCCACTGATTTTCCTTTTATGGCTGCATGAGTTCTGTTTTCTACCAGTACCACCCATAATTAATCATCATCATCATCATCATCATTGTCAACCATTATCAATCCACTGCTGGACGAAGGTCTCCCCAAGTTTCCTCCACAACGGTCTGTCTTGTGCCAGTCTCCTCCATGTCACCCCTGCATACTTTCGAATTTCATCCACCCATCTCCCATGTGGTCTTCTTCTGGGTCTTTTCCTGTCCCTTGGAATCCAATCTAAAATTTCGGCTGTCCATCGATGATCTGTCCTTCTGGCAGTATGTCCAGCCCATTGCCATTTTCAGGGATTTAACTCTGATCATGATGTCTTCCCTCTTGTCGTTTTTCGGATCCACGAGTTCCTCTTCTTATCTCTCCTGGTTACACCAAGTATGCACCTCTCCATGCTTCTTTGAGTTGTCTGCAGCCTTTGTATGTCTCTTTTAGTTAAGGTCCAAGTCTCTCTGCACCATACGCAAGTATTGGAAGGATGCATTGATCAAACACTTTTCTTTTAAGACATAATGGCATATTGCTCTTGAAAATTATGCTGTTTCTTCCAAAAGCTCTCCAGGCAAGTTTTGTACGCCGATTAATTTCTTCATCAATGTGACCCTCACTTGATATCTGCTGTCAAGATAAACATACGTGTCTGTTATCTCCAGCTTTTCTCCATCAATCGATAAATCTTCATTTCTTGTAAAAGTATTGAACCTCACTTTTGTCTTCTGAAAGTTCATTTTTAATCCCACTTCTTTACTCTTGTCAGCAAGTTCCTGGATCATACTCTGCAGCTCTGATGGGCTAGTTGCAAAAATGACTACGTCATCAGCAAAACGAAGGTGGGTTAGATAATCTCCATTAATCTTTATCCCCTTGTTTTCCCAGCTCAGTGACTGAAAAACACCCTCCAATGTGGCATTAAAGAGCTTTGGAGATATGGTGTCACCTTGTCTCACTCCCTTTCCAATTTTTATGTGTGTTGTATTTTCAAACAGCCTAATCTTTGCACTTGCATTTTCATAGATGTTATTAATAATATTAATGTATGCATCTTCAATACCGCAGGTTTTCAGAGCCATTGTAACTGCTGATGGTTTCACTGAATCAAAGGCTTTTTCATAATCGATAAAAGCCATGCACAATGGAAATTCATATTCCCTCGCTCTTTCAATTAGTTCTCTCAGCACATGGATATGATCTATTGTGCTGTAGCCACTCCTGAATCCAGCTTGTTCTCTCGGTTGAGCCATGTCCAGTGTTACCTTCAAGCGGTGTGAAAGAACTTTAGTGAAGATTTTATAAACTACTGATAGGAGGCTGATAGGTCTGTAGTTTCCGAGATCCTCAATGTCACCTTTCTTATGTAGCAGGATCATTGTAGCGGTGTTCCAATCCTCAGGAATCTTTCCTTCATTAAGGCATCGAGTGAAAATTTGGGCGAGTACTGTTTCGATTTCTCCACTTGCTTCTTGTATGATGTCTACAGTAATTCCATCTTCTCCTGGAGCTTTTCCCCGCTTCATGTTCTTGATTGCATGTGCAACTTCTGCTGGAAGGACTGGAGGAACTCTGGTACTGGTATCTTTCATGATGTCTGGAGTGCATGTATCATTCCTTTCATATAATTTGGAGTAGAAATCTTTCACTCTTGTCAAAATTTCGCCTCTATTTCTTGTTACAGAACCATCTTCTTTTCTCAGTGCCATAATCTGTTTTCTTCCCTTACTGAGATGTCCCTTTGCTATCTTTAGGCTTTGGTTGTTTTCAATTGCTTTCCTCACTAGTTCACAGTTGAATTTTCTTACGTCTTCAGTGATGCTTTTTCGTACTGTCTTGCATAGCTCTATATATTCCACTTTGGAAGTCACATCTTCTTTAGTTGTCCTCATCTCTCTTCTTTTTTGCATCAACATTTTCGTTTTCTGATAATTTATTTACATGCAACTTGTTCTTAGACCCAGCTAATTTTGTTGCTGTTTCCATAAGAGCTTTGGTTACTTTTCTGTTAACTTCAGAGATGTCACTTCTTCCGATGTTAGGCCTTCTAAAGCAGAGAACCTGTTCTTCAGTTCCAACTTGAAGGTATTATGGTGTTTTTTAAGGTTGGTTATGTCAATAGATTTTGTTTGTCTTATGAGCTTGCCACGTTCAAGTTTAGTGTTGAGGTGCATCTTACATCTCACCAATCTATGGTCACTACCTGTGTTGAACTTGTTTAGCACACTGCAGTCTTCTATGGCCGAATTTTTTGTTACACATAATAAAATCAATTTCACTTGTCGTCCCATTTGGATGTCTCCATGTCCATTTCCTGTGTGGCTTTTTCTTGAAGAAGGAGTTCAAGATGAAAAACCCCTTCTGCCTCTGCAAACTCAACGAGTATTTCCACGCTGGTTTCTGTTGCCGTGACCGAATTTACCTACTGAAGTTTCATTCTGTTGCTGTTGCCCTATCTTTGCATTGAAATCTCCCATAATTATTTTCAAGTGCTGCTTACCTTTATTATTTAGATGACAAATTTCCTCATAAAATTCTTCAATTTCTTCTTCAGGATGACTTGTGGTGGGTGCATAAGTTTGAATAATCTGAGCCTGGTATCTTCTCGATAGTTGGATAACGAGTCGTGCAGCTCTGTCAGAGGAACTTTCAACTTCTACCACTTTATCCTTCAGTTTCTTGTTTATTATAAATCCAACACCACTAGTTCTGCCAGTATCTGTCCCACGATAGTAGAAGAGATGTCCACTTTTCAGTTCGATGAGATCTTCTCCTTTTCTCCTTACCTCCTTAGCCCCACGATGTCCCACTTGATCCTTTGTAGTTCCTCTTCCAATTCAAGAAGCCTTGAATCAGAAGATAGGGAGCGTCCATTGTACGTTGCCAAGGTCAGCATCAGATGGCAGCCTAGTCCGGTCCTCCGAGGATTCTTAGCACCCTCTGCCTTCATGTCGCACTGGCCGCTGCCTTGGCCAGGTACATTCCAGCTGCCGGAGACTGAGGGCCAAGATTTAAGTTGTGGAGACATTTTGGAGGGGTTTGGCCATAACTCACCACGCTGGCCAAGCGAGTTGGTGAGTGTGGGATAGAATTTCCTCTAATCCCGATGGTATAGTTATACCGCTATTGGCGGTCGTCAGAGCCCCTTTAGTGGGAACAGGATGCACCACGAGAAGGCGGGGTTGACATTTGTCAAGGAGAGGCTGTGATGTTACGCATCACCTGACCTTACATCCCCCATAATTAATAGTCTACACTATAGTTTGGATTTCAAAAAGCTTGGTTTAGTTCATTACATTAACACATTCCTCGTGTTTAGGCAGTGGCATGTTCAGTGGGTGTTAATCCCCCCCTCATTTTGGAATCTTTCAATACTTCAAAAACACGATTTTGAAAGGCAAAGTTTTGTTAGTATTTTAAACTGTTTTTATGTCTCATGGCAACAACTGAACGTGTTTTCTCCATGAAGACGAGGAAGCGGAAAGGAGCCAAGGACCAGGATGTCTCATTGCAATGAAAAGCCAATACATAATATACTGAGAGTTTCTGTGGCGACGAGGCAATACCAAAGTTGAGTTCCGTAACTTATTTCAGATTACTCTAAAACATGCTGAAAAGCAAGTTTTGATTAAAATACCAAGAATCACATCAAAACAAAACCAATACTGTAACATAAACCCAGAAGACTATTTACAGGATTTCAATTTATGTACCATTTTTAGACATGTTTATTAATACTTTGAAAAATAGATTTCTTGCACACAAATCGGTCTTATCAGGATTCCAGTCACTTTTCCCAACTTGTTTTCTGCATATATAAATAGCAAATAACTTATAAGTGATAAGAATATTTCCAGCAATATTTCTTTGGTAATAAGAATATCAATAATTATTTCCAGCAATATTTCTTTGGTAATAAGAATATCAATAATAATTTCCAGCCATATTTCTTTGGTAATAAGAATATCAATAATAATTTCCAGCAATATTTCTTTGGTAATAAGAATATCAATAATAATTTCCAGCAATATTTCTTTGGTAATAAGAATATCAATAATAATTTCCAGCAATATTTCTTTGAATATTTTTGCACAGATGTTGCATACATTTTTAAAATGCTCTTGTTAACACATTTAGTTGTATAAAAAAAAAAAGAATTTGCAACCCCACTCCCACCCTACCCCGAGAAAAATTTCTGCGCACACCACTGTGCCTAGAGATTATGTAATGAACTCTGGGATACATCTCTACTAGATCTGGAACTTCAGCTTACAGCAATGTAGAACTTTAGAGGTGAATGAGCTAATCTATTATAGGCCATCATACCTTTAGAGGCCATGAAATGTATGAAAATTTAATAAAAATGTAATGAATGGTGTTTTAATATTTCAACTGCTTAAATGAGAATATAAATAAAAGTCCTGCTATGTAGCACAACAAATGTCAGCATGACTGCATAATCAGTTGTAAATGAA
Organism: Macrothele yani; assembly: GCA_039090855.1. NCBI lineage: Eukaryota > Metazoa > Arthropoda > Arachnida > Araneae > Macrothelidae > Macrothele > Macrothele yani. The sequence goes on along the minus strand of CM077001.1, from coordinate 152,326,848 downwards.
TTTATGGCACCTCTATTCATAGTTTACTGTGGAAATAACTTTTTTACAGGTATTATAGAGGTAATTATTCAAAAAAGTTGGTGGTCAAATTTTCGAACTAAAGCCTAGTTCATCATCAGGACTACGTTACTGGAGTAGTTGCTGCTACTCAGTCGGAAGTGCCCAAACCTTCCGACTAAGTAGAAGCAACTACTCCAGTGATGTAGTCCTGGCAATGACGAACTAAGCTTTAGTTTGAAAATTTGACCACCAACTTTTTTGAATAATTACCTGCATAATAACTGCTGCATTGTTTTGTTTTTTTTGTTTTTTTTAAAGAATAAAAACACAAAATGATTAGCTTAAGCAGTGACACAGAACAGAAGAAATTACCTCAAAACTTGTTCCACATCCTGAGGTTTGGGATAATTGATTGTTATAGAATCCCCATCAAGCATAAGACTGGGGATCTCCTTCCTCAGAACATCTTTATGTAAAGGATATCTTGACTTGTCAGATGTTAGTGATTCAACAAACAATACCGCATCACTGGAATTTTCATCCAAGAACAATGGATTTTCAATGCGCACCTGAAGATTACCTAAAATGAAATTTCAGATATATGTTTTTTTTTTTCCTTAAAAAGAAAAAATAATGTGTGATAATTATGCTATGATGTTACAAAACTTAGCTATGAAAAAAAGTGGTACCAACTGAGTAATTACCTATATAGCATAGTACTACTGATATATCATCATGCTACACAGATGCAACAGGAATGGGTGGAAAATTCTACAGAAAAAAATGTGTTATTAATACAGTATTGTGACAAACATGAGATGTAGAAAAAGGTAAGAGTAACAAGGTGGCATGATTCAGTAGAACAGTATGATTACATGCAGGGGTTGATTGTCTCACTGTAACAGAGGGACATTTCCTGGTGGACCACTCCAGAAATGGCCCACTTTCTCCTATGCTTTTTGTCTCAAAGTGTTTGAACAAATGAATATAATTATTTTGATATGTATAGATAATAATTAATTTTTACCCTCATTTGAGCTTTAAACAAAAACATACAAATAAAAAAAGTTTTCTTATGTACACACATCAAAGAGCCAAAACATTATCACTACCTGCCTAATGGGATATTGGTCCTCTATGTGCCACCAAAGCAACTCTTACCAGCCGTGGCACGGATGTTACAAGATTTCTAAAGATGTTTTGTCGTATTTGGTACCAACCCATTGTCAGGGATAATTTCCATGTTAAATCAACAAATGGGCATTGTCTCATCATTTTTGATTTTAATGAAATTTGATAGGTGAAATGTATCAATATTCTAGACCGCAAAACATTTTGTTTTTATATTTTAAAAAAATTTCTCTCCCGAGATATAGGCAGTTGTTTACTACACAGGCAGGTGAAAAATGCCATTTTAGACATATTTTTTTAAGGCTGCAGAATTTTTATTTGAAATAGAAGGAAGGTCAGGTAGAGCTCATTGGAAAGCTCAAAGACCACACTTTCATTTGTGCAGTCTAGATTACATTTAAATTAAGGCTTAAACACAGATTTGAAGCTTAAATTGACATTATCTTATTTCCTTAATTTCTCGAAATATTGGAATCATTGGGAGAGTTACAGCTTATTTGTCTCCGAAAATTATGATTTTACTCTATTACACTTTAATTTATCCCTACTTTTCATATTGTATTTCGGTCTGGGACTCGACTACCAGTTATAACTTAACTAAACTTCAGGGATTACAAAATAGATTTCTGAGACTGGTGCAATTCAGAATTATAGGTTCCTTCTTTTCAAATCCTAATTTTCTCCCCAGATTGCAGCCTAATGATGTTCAGTTATTAAATATTGATCAGTTATACTGTTTTAACTTGGCAAAACTCATGTTTAAAAGGGTAAAGAATGACTTATTCTCTTTTATAATTTCTTTAACTATCCCTAACCATTCTTACTCAACTAGACATGAAACCTCGCTGATCCCTTGTTTCCTTTCACATGAACGTTCTACAGTTTTAATTAACCATGCTGGCCTGCAGATTTGGAATTCGCTCCCACCACAATTGTTGGCTATTAATAATTATAATTTGTTTAAAAGAAATCTTAAACCACACTTACTATCCTGAAATCAGTTTCATGTTGCCCTTATTATTATTATTATCATTTTCACCTCTTAAATGGGTTGTATGGTGTGTCTGGCATGCTTTGTTCTTGGATATTTTTTGTGTGTTCAGTTGTCAGGATGAGAGGGGTCGTCAGGCCTCGTGGATGCCTTTTCCCTCTTATTTCCTGGTTGGTGCTGTATTAATTTGCTTTACAATTGAATGGTTACTGCATATTGTAACAAACAAAATAAATGAAATGAAAATGAAATTTATGAAGAGTTGATTTTTATATTTTTAAGCTTAAAAAATACATTGAAGAACTTTGAGTAACAGGCCAATTTTTTTCCTGTTACACTTGTGTATGAGTAGTATGTGCAGAGAAAAATTGAGCTGTTACTTGTAGTTAAAAAATTGTTTAAACTTTGAAAATTTTCAAAAAATGTATATTTTTTAAGATCTTTTAAGTCATGTTAGGACAGGTGATAGAATTTGATAAAAAATAAATAAATCAGAGCTTTAAAAAGTCATGTGGGCAGGTGATAAAAAATGATCTGGGCAGTGTGGCATAGTGCATTATCCTGTTGAAAGAAGGCACTACTAAACAGGAATATCATTGTCATGAAAAATGATATTCCTGTTTAAATGAGGTTTAGGTAGGTGGTAGACATATCATTGTCATGAAAAATGATATACCTGGTCTGCAATGAGGTTTAGGTAGGTGGTAGACATCACAGTTTTCTGCACACGAATGACTCTACCCAGGGTTTTCCAGCAAAACATTGCCCAAAGCATTATATTAATACTTCCACCACCAACATGTTTTCATGCAATGGTGCATCCTGGTGCTAATACTTCCTCAGGTAAATGGTGCCCACATAACTGATGATACAAATACTGGAACAGGAAATGAAATTCATTAGACCAGACAACCTTCTTCTAGTCATTCAAGGTCCAATTTTGATGCTCGGTTGCCCATTTTAGGTGCTTTCGGTGGTGAACTAACTTTTAGCATGGGCACTTGGAGCACCCTGCCACTACGCAGCCCCATTTTCAGCAGGGTTTGATTAGGAATCCCAGATACATTGGAAACAAGAAAGATGACACCGAATTTTCGGGTGTAATAAGCACGTCTTTTGAATTTGTTCTGACGCAAATTAAATTTATTAAAGCTATTCAAAGTCAATGGAACCGGTATGGAAAACAAAAGTATCTGACGGAAAAAAGAAGTTTTTCAGTCGGGTTTTTAATCCCTCAGATATTGCTGTAAACGGAATCGTGAGCTTACGCCTTCTGGTTCCAGACTTGTGCGTTAAAAAAAACGTGAATTTATATGAGAAACATTTTGCACCGGAAACGCTCTTCCACATTAAAAGAATTTTTCAAATCGGACTCTTAGAAACAGAGATATCGACAAAAATAAAATGTGACTTTACGTCCCCAGGTGGAAAAACCATGAATTATTTTAGGAAGAAAGTATTCTCAAAAGGATTTTCGATATGAGCGGTATCGGTTCAAGAAAAAAAAAATTATTCAAGTTTTCAGGTGCCCAGATTTTGCTACAAATACATCAGAAGCAGAAATTAGTACTTATGCCCCCTAGTGGCCAAACAATTTTTTACCAAACATTAGAAAATATGTGAACAATATTTTTCATCAGGTATGCGATACAGGAAGAATTTTTCAAATCTGAGTTTTAGAAGCAGAAATAACGCAATTTACCGTTGTGCCCCCTAGCAGAAAGTCTACGATTTACTTGAAATTTTGAATTTATTGGAAAAGCATTTCGCATAGGAAACACTATCCAACAAAGAAGGAATTTTTCAAATCGGACTCTTAGAAGTAGAGATATTGACAAAAATAAGATATACATCTATGCCCCCTGGCATAGAAACCATGCATTATTTCAAGAAGAAAATGTTCCTCTAAGGTTTGTCGACACGAGTAGTATCAGTCAATAAATGACTTTTTTTTGCAATCGAGATTTTAGAAGCTCATATTTTGCTGCAAGTACATCAAAGTGGAAATTAAGACTTACGCCACCTGGTGGCCAAACCATTTTTCACAAAAATTAGAAATAAGGTATTCCCATCAAGATCTGTATCCGGTGCAGAAAGAATTTTTCAAATCAAAGTTTTAAAATTAGAGATTTAGGGGGAAAGCAATTTATCACACCCCCTAGTCTACGAATTACTTGAAAATTTCTAAATTAAATGAAAAACATGTCACACTGGATACACTATCCAACAAAGAAGGATTTTTTTAAATCGGACTCCTAGAAGTAGAGATAATGATAAAAATAAGATATACATCTATGCCCCCTGGCGTAGAAACCATGTGTTATTTCAAGAAGAAAATGTTTCTAAAAGGTCTGTCAACATGAGTAGTATCGGTCTTTTTCAGTCGAGAATTTAGCTCATATTTTGCTGCAAAAACATCAAAAGCGGAGATTAAGATTTACGCCCTCTGGTGGCCAAACCATTTTTCACAAAAATTAGAAATTATGTTCAAACGATTTCCCATCAGGCGCTGTATCCGGTGCAGAAAGAATTTTTCAAATCGGAGATTTAGAAGCAGAGATATAGGGGGAAGCGCAATTTACTTCTACGCCCCCCTGGCGGAAAGTCTATGAACTACTTAAAAATTTTGAAATTATATGAAAAACATGTCACACTGAAAACACTATCCAACAAGAAAGATGACGCCGTATTTTCGGGTGTAATAAGCACATCTTTTGAATCCGTTCTGACGCAAATTAAATTTATCAAAGTTATTCAAAGTCAATGGAACCCATATGATCTGACTGAAGAATAAAGTTTTTCAATCGGGTTTTTAATCCCTAAGATATTGCTGTAAACGGAATCATGAGCTTACACCCTCTGGTTGCAGACGTGCATTAAGAAAAACATGAATTTATATGAGAAACATTTCGCACCGGAAACGCTCTCCAACGCTGAAATCATTTTTCAAATTGGACTCTTAGAAACAGAGTTATCGACAAAAATAAGATGTGACTTTACGTACCCTGGTGGGAAAGCCGTGGATTATTTTAGGAAGAAAGTATTCTCAAAAAGCTTTTCCATATCAGCGGTATCGGTCCAAGAAAAAAAAATTTAGTCGAGTCTACAAATACATCAGAAGCAGAAATTAACACTTATGCCCCCCTGGTGGCCAAACCATTCTTTACCAACCATTAGAAATTACGTGAAAAATATTTTCCATCAGGTCTTGTATGCGATACAGGAAGAATTTTTTTCATCAGAGTTTTAGAAGCAGAAATAACGCAGAAAACACAATTTACCTTTGTGCCCCCTAGCAGAAAGTCTATGATTTACTTGAAAATTTTGAATTCATAGGAAAAACATTTCGTGTCGGAAACACTATCCAACAAAGCAGGAATTTTTCAAATCGGACTCCTAGAAGTACAAATATTGACAAAAATAAGATATACATCAACACACCCCCGCATAGAAACCATGCATTATTTCAAAAAGAAAATTTTCCTAAAAGGTTTGTTGACACGAGTAGTATCGGTCAACAAATGACTTTTTTTTCAATCGAGATTTTAGAAGCTCACATTTATTTGCAAATCCATCAGAAGCGGAAATTAAGACTTACGCCACCTGGTGGTCGAACCATTTTCTACAAAAATTAGAAGTTATGTGCAAAGGATTTCCCATCGGGAGCTGTACCCGGTGCAGAAAAAATTTTTCAAATCGGAGATTTAGAAGCAGAGATATAGAGGAAAAGCACCTTTACGCCCCATAGCAGAAAGTCTATGAATTACTTGAAGAAATTTTTGAAATTATATGAAAAACATGTCACACTGAAAACACTATCCAACAAAGAAGGCATTTTTCAAATCAGACTCCTAGAAGTAGAAATATTGAAAAAAATAAGATATACCTCTATGCCTCCTGGCGGAGAAACTGTGGAAAATTTTAAGAAGAAAATATTCCGAAAAGGTTTATCGATGTGAGTGGCATCAGTCCACGAAATAATTTTTTCAATCTATATTTTAGAAGCTCAGATTTGGCAAATACATCAGAAACAAAAATTAACCTTTACGTCTCCTGCTGGCCAAAGTATTCTTTACAAAAATTTGAAATTATATGCAAAAGATTTTCCATCAGGAGGTGTATTCACTGAACAAAAAAATTTTCAAATCGGAGGTTTAGAAGAAGAGTTATTGGGGAAAATGTAATTTACTTTTACGCCCCTAGCGGAACATCTATGCGTAATTTGAAAAAGTAACTATATTTAAAATACTCTACAACATAAATGGAATCGAAAGATAAAAGAATTTTTTCAATCGGATGTTTAGAAGCAAATATGTGGAATAAAACGTATTTTTGAATTCGATATCACCTGCATTTACGCCCTCTAGCAGCAAAATTGTACACCGTAAGAAAAAAACAAAATGAAGGATCATCATTTGCATATTTCAAGCTTCCCAATGCAAAAAGAATCTTTCAAATTGGACTAATAGACTGACTGATGGATGGACAAACCGGTAACATAAGCATGATCTTTTTTTACAAAAGACGTGCTAAAAAATACGGGACACTTATGACTGAAGGTAAAATTTTAGTATGTGCATCCATCACATATGCCAGTCTTACAAAATGATTCTAACATTTCATGTTAATCAATATTCTTATTAATCAATCAGTCTTGCTCACTCTTGCAATACTTTTCTGAAGAATGAATTTCACTTAACAATTTTGTTTTTAAGAATCATGTCATGAAAAGCTTGAAGAATGATTTTACAATAAGCATTGATTTTACAGACAATGTGTTTTTCTCATCAGTCCACAGTGCGTCCATGCGAGAAAATGATCTTTCGACACACGCCTCTGTTCTAGGGATACACATAACAAACTCCATTACTTCCTTTAAATTTGATAGTTCTTCTTCAACATTTTTTAAGATATCTACCCAGACTTCATCTAAATGTTTGGATTTCAACATGTCCTTCACTTCACTATCTTCTTTGGACTTCAGAGCAGTTTTCACTACCATTACTTCATGAAACAAATCAGATTCAACAATGTTTGATATGGCAGTGGTCTGATTAATAGTTTGGACTGTTTGAAGAACATTTTCCCAAGGTAATGCTGTTCTCAGTTTCACCCAAGACATACTGTCTAATTTCAGCATATACTGTGACCATTCTTTTATATATGACAAATATGTGTTGTAGAAATCAATTTTATGAGATTGGAATGCCTTTTCACTAATCAATCCTTCCTCTTGCACTCAAGAAGTAGCTTCTTTTCAGTGGTAGTTGTCAAATTTTCATCTCTTCTCATTTCAATTTTTCCAACCAGTGACTGTATAATTGACTGTACTTCAACAAAAGATATTGTTTCACCTTCTATGCTCCTGATAGTATGGAACATTTCACATTGCAACTCCAGAAATGTAGAAAACAGCTTTGACACTGGGTTCTCGAAAAAGTCTTTCAACATTATCGGATATTTATCTATTGAAAGAAAATAAGCTTTAAGTCCTTCATACATTTCATTCGACTTTTTAATAGCTGGATGCAATGACAGCCACCTTGTCTTTAAGTGTTCTAGAACTGTTTTATACTCATTGTCCACAAATTCACAAAATTCTTTTAAGGACTGGACTCTTACAGAGTACATATAAAAGTGTTGCAATATTTTAGCTATAACAGTCTCAATGTTTACAGGCAATGTATCAAAATATGTCTCAGGCAATGTGTGAACCCAGTCTGGCCTCCCTTGCCTCCTCTGACCGGCCGCCCCTGCGACAAAGTGAACTTTCCTAGTGTTCACTGAAGTCGAGCAGGACTCCGAAGCCAGCAATCACAGTTTCTTATTATAGATATTTATTATAACCACAAGTGAATATGTGTCTCATCAAAGCAAAGTTAAGTGTTTGTTTTTTTTTGTTTTGTTTGGGTGTTATAGTTTTATTTGTTTCCATGCATATATTATGTTTTTTACTTTTTCAATTACTGTAGTTACTCCCAATTCATCTGATGGTATTACAAAATTGTCAAACGTGTAATATATATCATTCTTGGGTGTGAAGCATCATGCATGTATACTTAAATATAAAGGGTCATATGGGGGAGGCTTTTTTCTTTTTATATACTACTGACTGATGCATTTTTCTTTTTTCAGGATTGATGTGCACCCCCATGAAAAATAATAATAATAATTCTTGTATTACTGTTGAGATGTTTTGTTCACCTTTCCATGGTCTTAAGTTGACAGTGTTATATTCTGTTCTAGTGAACCCAGTTTGCCATTCTATGAAATTTATAAATACAGTATATCATTTTGTATCATGGCACACATAATGCATTGACAGCATATTTACTGACATCCCCAGTTTATCAGATGATTTTGTCAAAGTTATAAAACATGCAGTTACAAAAAATGGACCAAGAAAGGGTATGTAAAAAAAAAAAAATGTGCTCGTTAGTCTACTCCTTTTGGCTCATTTTTATTTATTTTGTTAAAGAAGGGGAATGTTCTTGTAGTTGGGAAATCAATTGACTAAATATGCCAGAGGATTTAAATGATATAATTGCTGCTAAAACCAAGTGAAAGATCTGCATTTTTACGTGTTATGTACACAGATGTGGATGGATCTTCACTTTAGTACTCTGTATTTGGGTAGAATTTATACACTATTAATGTAATATTAATATCATTGTATTATTATTGTACTATTATGTATAATTTTTGCTTTGCAACTTGCTGGAAATTTGTTCTTCCCATTTTGTAATATTTCGTCCAATTTTTCACAGATTACGCAAGAATGTTAACTTCCACAGCGTTTACAGTCCAAGTTGATTATATTTTTCTACAGAACTATTTATTTATATTCTTTTTTCAGAGCTAATTTAATAATATTTGCCATGAGGTTTGATTATTGTATCTCCGTCCTTGGATGAATGCTTGTTTTTTGTGTAAATGTGCTTTCGGGACAGAAATGTCAGTTAATATTAATTTTGTGTTCTTTACCGATATACCAAGACCATAGGGCCATAGTCATTCTACAGCATGTAAACAAACACCAGCAATAAGCGATCTCGTCTGAGCCTCATGCGACATTTAATGGCAGGCCGACTAACATTTTTTGAGCAGCAAATAACGCAGAAGTCCAGATCTGAATTATGTACGATAATCGCTTCTCCCACATCATATAAAAATAAAAATGGGGAACATGAACTTACGTGCATATACTTCACGCACTACTGGTTTCGAATTCGTCGAGCCACCCATAACTTGAAAACACCCACTTGAAACCAACGAACGACTCAAAGTACCATTCCTCTCCTGTGACTACTACACGCAGAATGTTCCGTAAAGTGATTAAGTGACTAAAGTCCCATAGTACCCAGTATCCGCACACACCAACCAGCTCAACAGCACGTGACCTTTCCCTCGCAAATCGGCCAATCCCGAGAAATTTTCGGATCCCTCTGTGCAACTTACTTCCTCGTTCATTACTCATTACTCAGCGACGAATGCTGCTGAATTGGCAGATAAGTTACAATACCGCTTCGCAAATTGGTCTTTCATAAATAATGGGTTGTACGGTTGCAGTGATTATGAAGAAAATGGCAAAGTGCTTCTGTAGCTTGAGTGTTCGAGGGGTTTGGAATTTTTAACCAAGGCCAGTTTAATAGTGAATTTTAAACTTATATGCTACTCAAAAACATACAGTGGAACATCTCGGTCCGTGGCGCACACAGTGGTAGCGACGGCCTCCCCCTCCATGAGACCACTTATCCTTCGTTCTTGGCTGTTTATTAGCACGTTTTTTGAAGAAAAAGATCGTGCTTATGTTATCGGTTTGTCCGTCCGTACTACGATATCTCTGCAACTATTAGTACGATTTGAAAAATTCTTTTTGCATTGGGAAGCGTGAAATATGCGAATGATGATCCTTCATTTCGTTCTGTTTTACGACGTGCAATTTCGCCGCTAGAGGGCGGAAATGCAGATGATGTCGAATTCAAAAATACGTTTTATTCCACATATTTGCTTCTAAACATTCGATTGAAAAAATTATTTTATTTTTCGATTCCATTTATGTCGAAGAGTATTTTGGATATGGTTACTTTTTCAAATTATGCATAGATTTCCCGCTAGGGGGCGTAAAAGTATATTACACTTTCCCCGATAATTCTTCTTCTAAAAATCCGATTTGAAAAAAAATTTCTTCAGCGGACACACCTCCTGATGGAAAATCTTTTGCATATAATTTCAAATTTTTGGTAAAGAATACTTTGGCCACCAGGGGGTGAGGGTCAATTTGTGCTTCTGATGTATTTGCCATAAAATCTGAGCTCCTAAAATATCGATTGAAAAAATTCTTTTGCGGACTAATGCCAATCACATCGATAAACCTTTTCGGAATATTTTCTTCTTAAAATATTCCACAGTTTCTCCGCCAGAAGGCGTAGACGTATATCTTATTTTTGTCAATATCTCTATTTCTAGGAGTACAATTTCCAAAATTCCTTCTTTGTTGGATAGTGTTTTCAGTGTGACATCTGTTTTCATATAATTTCAAAATTTTCAAGTAATTCATAGACTTTCCGCTAGGAGGCGTAGTGGTAAATTTCGTTTCCCCCTATATCTCTGCTTCTAAATCTCCGATTTGAAAACTTCTTTCTGGACGAGGTACAGCTCCTGATGGGAAATCGTTTGCACATAATTTCTAATTTTTGCAAAAAAATGGTTTAGTCACCAGGGGGCGTAAATCCTAATTTCTGCTTCTGATGTATTTCCAGCAAAATGTGAGCTAAATTTTCGATTGGAAAAAACGTCGTTTAAAGACCGATACTACTCATGTCCACAAACCATTTAGAAACATTTTCTTCTTAAAATAATGCATGGTTTCTACGCCAGGAAGCGAAGATCTATATTTTATTTTTGTCAATATCTGTACTTCTAGGAGTCTAATTTGAAAAATTCCTTCTTTGTTGGATAGTGTTTCCAGTGTTACATGTTTTTCATATCATTCCAAAATTTTCAAGTAATTCATAGACTTTTCGCTAGGGGCGTAAAGGTAAATCGCTTTCCCCCTATATCTCTGCTTCTAAATCTCCGATTCGAAAACTTCTTTCTGCACCGGATACAGCTCCTGATGGGAAATCCTTTGCACATAATTTCTAATTTTTGTAAAAAATGGTTTGGCCACCAGGAGGCGTAAGTCTTAATTTCCGCTTTTGATGTATTTGCAAAAAAATATGTGCTTCTAAAATATCGATTGAAAAAAATGTTTGTCGACCGACACTACTCATGTCGACAAACCTTTCAGGAACAGTTTCTTCTTGAAATAACGCATGGTTTCTACGGCAGGTGGCGTAGATGTATATCTTATTTTTGTCAATATCTCTACTTCTAAGAGTCCGATTTGAAAAATTCCTTCTTCGTTGGATGGTGTTTCCAATGCGAAATGTTTTTCTTATAAATTCAAAATTTTCAAGTAAACCAGACTTTCCGCTAGGGGGGCACAAAGGTAAATTGCGTTTTCTGCGTTATTTATGCTCCTAAAACTCCGATGTGAAAAATTCTTCCTGTATCGCATACAAGACCTGATGCAAAATATTTTTTACATAATTTCTAGTGTTTTGATAAAGAATGGTTTGGCCATCAGGGGGCATAAGGTTTAATTACTGCTTCTGATGTATTTGTAGCACAATCTGGGCTCCTGAAAACTCGAGTAATTTTTTTTTCTTGAACCGATACCGCTCTTATGGATAAACCTTTTGAGAATACTTTCCCCACCTGTGGACGTAAAGTCATATCTTATTTTTGTCGATATCTCTGTTTCAAAGGGTCCGATTTGAAAATTTTCTGTGTTGGACAGCGTTTCCGGTGCGAAATGTTTCTCATATATAAAATTCATGTTTTTCTTAACGCACAAGTCTGCAACCAGAGGGCGTAAGCTCACGATTCCGTTTACAGCAATATCTGAGGAATTAAAACCCGATTGAAAAACTTCATTCTTCCGTCAGATACTATTGTTTTACATACTGGTTCCATTGACTTTGAATAGCTTTGATGAATTTAATTTGCGTCAGAACGGATTCAAACGACGTGCTTATTACACGTGAAAATTCGGTGTCATCTTTCTTGTTCTTAAATATATTTGTATATGTTTTTAAATGCAGCTGAATGAACATCAAACCGCCACATTTTGTTCTACGTGATAAACTGGCGGTTTTCTTTCTCTCTCTTTCCCTGTTGAGGGTTTAACGATTACTGAGCACTTCTATTAGCTATAAAGCAGTACCTCTTCCCTAATTTAGGGCCACTGGTTGCAGGAAAGGTATAGAGCTAGTGCCGTATGACAAACACAACGTTAACACACCACGGAATTCGAACCCGGACCCAGGGCCGTACCTAGGAGGGGGATCAGCCAGTGGCGCATCTGAAAAACCCGGGGGCCCACGCAAAAAAATATCTTCGAAGGCCTTTTTCCGAAAATCTATTAGCTGTCAATTACTGAAATTTTTAAATTCCATATTACACTGCTAGCCACCCAAAATGCAAAACCAAGAAGGACACATAACAACAGATACAAAAATGAAACGATTGAGCGCATAGGCCCATGCGACATGCGGAACACGCAGACATCAATAGTTCGTGTGGCCCACATGGCTGGCAGTAACGGCCGCTACACACCACGGCATCAAACGAAAGAGGCTTTGGATGTGTGCTTGGGGTATGTCGGTCCAGACTGCTTCTGCACGTTCCCACAGTTCATCACGCGTAGCCGCGGGCGGTGCTTGCCGGGCTACTCGGTTGCCGATCAGCGACCATACGTGTTCGATGGGCGACATATCGGGAGAACAGGCGGGCCACGGCAGCAGTGACACCTGTTGGGCCGTGAAGAAGTGTTGCACGATGCATGCCACGTGCAGGCGCGCATTGTCCTGTTGAAACGTGGCCGCTGGCAGGTAAGGGAGGACTACAGGCTCCAAAACGTCGGAAATGTAGCGGTGGCTGTTGAGTGTACCGGCGATGCGTACCAGAGGGGTGCGGGTGTCACATCCCATTGCGCCCCAAACCATAACGCCAGGCGACGGACCGGTATGGTGATGCATAATGCAGGCGTCATACAGTCTCTCACTGCGGTGCCGTCACACGCGGATCCGACCATTGTGCTGTTGCAGGCAGAAGCGGGATTCGTCGGAGAAGACAATGTCGTGCCATTCCGTAGTCCAGGTGCGGCGTTCAACGGCGCACTCGTAGGTGGTGTAACGTCAATGGTAATCGGAGCAATGGGCGCCGTGTGACAAGTCCCCGCTCCTGCAGACGACGTCGAACGGTACGTGCTGACACAGGCTGTTGCGCAACACACCCTAATTCCTGCGCTAACGTTCGTGATGTGGCGGTGCGAGCCGTCAATGCCCGCCACACTACATGCCAGTCCTCACGTTCGGTGGTGTGCCGCGGCTGCGGCAATCGCTCACGTCGGTCCGTCCGTCCCTCCTGCACCCACCGAATCCATACCCGTCTCAGTGTGGCTGCATGGATGTTGTCCCAGACGGGCGCCGATGTCTCGGTACGATAAACCGCTGTAGCGATAAGCCACTATTCGACCTCTGTCGAACTCCGAAACGTGCTGGAATGACTGCCATATTCTGCGACGAGGCATCAGCAAGCTTCGTGCGCATAGGTCCGGTAGCACAACACCCTTCCACTACTTGCACCCTGCCTTCTGTGCACCCTTCTTATAATGCTTCTTGGTGGCGTGCCGGGCGCACATGATTTGCATGTGCCCAGCAAAGTTAATCGTTTGCATGTCCTCTCGCGGGAGACGTATGCTGCAAATTTCAGGCCAATCGGATGCTTCCTTCTTGGTGTTGCATTTTGGGTGGCCAGCAGTGTATTAACTATATATATAGGTTTTACGGGCGTTTTAATAGTTCAAATTCTTTGGAACCTATAGGTGTTTTTCGCAAAACCAAAATTGTTACACTTCATTGCGTGTACCATAAATGCGCACGTTGTAATTAAATTGATTGCCCTAGTTTTGTACAATTCCAAAGTACTTCCAAACACGCCAAAATTAATCATATGTAAATTTCATTCTTTTATCATATCATGTAATTTCATTCTTTTATCATATCATGTAATTTCATTCGACGAAGGATCTAAGCACATTTGATCGTGGGCAAATTGTCGGAGCCCGACGAATGGGTCCCTCTATCTCGGAAGTAATGCAGGCACTGGGATTTTCACGAGCCACTGTGTCACGGGTGCACCGTGAGTACATCGAATCCGGTAAAATCATCCCTGCAAGGGCCAACTGCCGTGAACAACAGCGTGTGGATGAGCGGGGTCATCGTCGGCTAGCTAGCTTTGTAACAGCGGATAGACAGCCTACAGTGCAAGAAATCACTCGGCAATTTAACGCTGGTGCACAAAAACGTGTAGGCAGCCACACCATCCAGAACCATCTCCTCGCTATGGGGTACAGAAGCCATTGTCCCACGAGGGTACCGCTGCTGACCTCACATCACAGGGTGCAAAGATTAGCATGGGCGCGGGAACATCGCCACTGGAACCTAGACATGTGGAAAAATGTCTGGACTGATGAGTCAAGATTCACGTTGGTACATGCGGACGGCAGGATAGGAGTACGGCGCAAACCACATGAAGCGATGGATCCTTCTTGCCAGCAGGGTACTCTTCAAGCTGGTGGGGATGGCATTCCCGTCTGGGTACTGTTTACGTGAACTGAAATGGGACTCCTGGTACGTGTGACATCGTCCCTCACAGGTCAACGTTACCGGGATATACTGGACGACCATTTGCTCCCGTTTGTGCGTCTTCAACATCCCACCGGGAACCTCATCCTGCAACGAGATAATACACCGTGCCATTGCTCGCTCCCGAATTGTATCCGAATGGTTGGAGGAACACTCCACCGACGTGACCTCGCTTCCTTGGCCAGCTAGGTCACCTGACCTCAATCCCATCGAGCACATCTGGGATGCCATCGAGAGATAGGCTCTGACCCCTTCCACTAAATCTTCGTGAACTGTGGGAGCTTCTTCAGGGGTCGTGGATCCGTATGGCTTCTCAACGCTTCCGGTGTCTTGTCGAGTCCATGCCCAGACGAATCGCCGCCGTCATCAAGCGAAGGGTGGTGCTACACGTTACTAGACAGGTATCTCTAATTCAATTGCTCTTCAGTGCATATATACAATATTATATACATACTGTATAAGATAAAGCTTAAGACCTCCTCCCCTACACACACACGCGCGCGCGCGCAGGAGCAAAGTAGCTGCTGAGGCACGATTTAACGAGCATGACATAGGCGCCTCTGTAGGTGAATTGTGGAACTTAGCGAACCCAGCTGTAAAATATAATAGATAGGGCAGAAATGTAAATTACAAAGTTGTAGAATTGACTTTGCTTATTCGGAATCGATATCGCTGTTTTATTAAGTACATATTATACACGTGTTTGCGTTCCAAGAAAAATTACAATTTTATATTATTGGTTCACATCATAAAAAGTGTGCATTATATTTCCGAATTTTTTTGGGGGGGGTGGGGTCGCAGACGCTGAAAAGCTGGGCGTCCTGACCCCCTCCCGACCACACAGTGGTTACGCCAATGATCAATGCAAAAGGAAGTTATCAGAAACAGAGTTTTTCAAACTGAACAGTTAAAAGAATAATTATAAAAAAGGAAACATGATACAAGTCTAGTCTAGGTCTACTAGCGGAAGAATTTTGCATAATGGAAAAATTTAAAACAGGAGAAACATATTTTTCATGGAAAAAGCTATGCTAAGGAAAAATAACTTTTCAAATACGTCTCCAGAGATAGCGAGGGGAAAAATTTCGCTATTTACACATCTACCAGGAAGTCTTTGCGTTATTTAAAGAGGATAATGCTCCATATCTGTATTGTAGCGAATGGCATACAGCAAAAAGAAATTTCTCAATACTGATTTTAGAAGCTGCGATACAGCTGCAAACTGAAGTACACAAATGCCACCTACCCACAGAACTGTGGACTACAAAATTCCTCATATACTAGCCTAAAATGTTCTAAAAAATAAATGGCATTCGTTGTTGAAAGAATTTTTTTTTAAATTAGACTTGTGGAAGCAGAGATATTGAGAAAAACAGATAAAGCTTTAGTGGCGAAATTGTGCATTATTTCGGGGGAAAATACGCACACAGAGTTTGCTGAGTTAGTAGTATCTGACAGAAGGAAAAAGTTTTTCAATTGAGTTTTCAGTCCCGAAGATATTCCTGTGAACGAAAACGTGAACTTACGCTCTCTGTGCGTTAACAAAAATTTGAAATTATATGAGAAACATTTTTCGGCGAAAACGCTCTTCAACAACGAAATAATTTTTAAATCGGACTCTTAGAAGCAGAACTATTGATAAAAATGAGCTATGTGTCTACGCCCCTGGCGGGAAAACCATGCATTGTTTTAAGAAGAAAGTACTCTCCAAAGGTTTTTCGATGTGAGCGGTATGGGGTCACGAAAGAATTTTTTCAGTCAGGTTTTTAAGAGCTCAGATTTTGCTGCAAATACATCAGAAGCAGGAATTAACACATGCGAAATGGTGGCCAAACCATTCTTTACCAAATATTGGAAACTATATGCAAAACATTTCCCATCAGAAGCTGTATGCGATATAGGAAGAATTTTTCAAATCGGTGTTTTAGAAGCAGAAATATCGAGGATTACGCAATTTACTTTTACGCCCCTAGCGGAAAGTATATGAATCACTGGAAAATTCTGAAGTTATATGAAAAACATTTCGCACCGGCAGCACTTTCCAACAAGGAATGAATTTTTCAAATCGGACACTTAGAAGCAAATATATTGACAAAAATAAGATATACGTGTACACTCCCTGGCGGAGAACTATGCATTATTTTAAAAAGAAAATATTCCAGATAGATTTATCCACGTAAGTTGTATCAGTCTATGAACAAATTTTTTCACTCGACGTTTTAGAAACTCTGGCTTGCTGCAAATGCATCAGAAGTAGAAATTGACACATACGCCCCCTGGGGGCGAAACCATTTTTTACCAAAAATTATAAATGTATTCGGTTATTAAAAATTTTACATATACGTAATTAGGAATTATATGTAAAACATTTCTTATCAGGAGCTGGATCTGTGTAGAAAGAATATTTCAAATCCGAGTTTTAGAAGCAGAGATATCGAGAGAAACCGGAAACGCTTTTTCCTTTTACGCCCCTAGCGGAAAATCTATGCGTAACTTTAAAAGGTGACTATACCTAAAATAGTCTTCGATATAAATGGAATCGAAAGATTAAAGAATTTTTCGATCAGTTGTTTAGAAGCAAATGTATGGAATAAAATGTATTTTGAATTCGACATCATCTACCTTTACGCCCTCTAGCGGCAAAATTGTGTATCGTATAAAAAGCGAAATAAAGGATCATCATTCGCATATTTCAAGTTTCCCAATGCAAAGAGAATTTCTGAAATCGTTTTAATAGCTGCAGAGATATTGTGTCCACAAGCGGACGGACGGACAAACTGATAACATAAGCACGATCTTTTTTACAAAAAACGTGCTTAAAAATTAGTGATAGTACGAATGATAAAAAACGAGAAAAAATCCCTTACCGAGGTGAATCAGTAGGGACAGCTACGCCAATGATTGACTACCACATAGTGACACAGCTTGTTGGTGTTATGGGCTAGGGAGGAGGGAAGTGTCCTTTTTAGCACGTATTTTGTAAAAAACGATCGTGTTTATGTTATCGGTTTGTTTGTCCGTCTGTGGACACCATAACTCTGCAACTGTTAGTCCGATTTGAAAAATCCTTTTTGCATAAAGAAACTTGAAATATCCGAATGATGTTCCTTCATTTCGGTTTTTTTACTACGATGTACAATTTCGCCGAGAGCAAATGACATCGAATTCAAAATACATTTTGTTCCATATATTTGCTTCTAAACTAAACATTGCATTAAACAAATTCTTTTACCTTTCTATTTCATTTATGTCAACGGCCACGTTTCAACAGGACAATGCGCGCCCGCACGTGGCACGCATCGTGCAACAATTCTTCACGGCCCATAAGGTGTCACTGCTGCCGTGGCCTGCCTGTTCTCCCGATATGTCGCCCATCGAACACGTCTGGTCGCTGATCGGCAACCGAGTGGCCCGGCAAACACCACCCTCGGCTACGCCTGATGAACTGTGGTAACGTGTGGAAGCAGCCTGGACCGACATACCCCAAGCCCACATCCAAAGCCCCTTTCGTTCGATGCCGCGGCGTGTAGCGGCCGTTATTGCCAGCCATGGGGGCCACACGAACTATTGATGTCTGCGTGTTCCGCATGTCGTACGAGCCTGTGCGCTCAATCGTTTCATCTTTGTATCTGTTGTTATGTATCCAGTAAATCTGGCTTTGCTGTCTCGTGTCCTTCTTGGTGTTGCATTTTGGGTGGCCAGCAGTGTATATGGAAAGCTTCCAAAATATCAAATTTGATGGTTGAATTTGGCTTATCGATTAGCTTTGCTTCTTCAAAGAGAAATTCGTGGTCCTTTTCGTTACAGTGATTAGCCATCGATGACTTCTTTAGGTCACAGTTCCAAATATAGGTCTTGTGCTCCTTCAATCAAAAACCCAAGGCAAGTCTACGGGCCTGTTTTATATACGAAGCACCACATTCACATGGAATTTGATAAATTCCCCACGAGCTTTATCTTTAACATAGTCCTTTAATCCTAAAAAGTTCATTTTGCTTATGGGTTTAAGAATCATTTTAAAATTAAAGGTTTTGAGAAATTTTGAAGACAGCGTCACTGGAAAATGGAATAATGGCAAAATTATCTCGTAATGGGCGCATCACAGGAGTTAACGTGGAGATAGGCTTTGGTTTCCGGAATTTTGTTAGAGCCTTGTCTATAATGGAAAGGTTGTATCCTCGCTGTGCTTCAACACGTTTAAAGAAATCAAGTTGTTTTTCCAAACTGAGACTGTAGAAATCAGACTGTAGTCTTCAGGTTCATCCTTGTTAAACACATCTTTTAATTTATAGCCAAATATGATTTCTAACGTTTTTTTTTTTTTTTTTTTTGCCTTATCCACTGAACTTTCAGGTTTCCGTTGTTTAATCGTCCCGTATATGCTCAACGGTAATCACTGCCAACTTTTGAACACAGCCGGATCCAAATGCGTGTAGTCCGGGCAGCTGCCCGGGACCCCAGTTCATGGAGAGGGCCCACAAACGTCGATTTGTTTACGGAAGTTTTTTTTTTTTTAACTTTCCGTTGCCTATATGTTAACTTTTCTTATTCCATAACGGATTGTCATTCTGAAAATTAGATTCAAAATATGAATAAAATACATAAATACGTAGTCCTTCTCTCCTTGAGAAATCGCAATTCCGCTTGTTCCAGAGCTCTCATGGCAGCGTCCAGGGGCCCCGTAACATGGATTATGCTACATTGGAAGAAAAGTTCGACAGGGCCTTGTCGTGCCCCTTGTGAATGCGGTTCTGCTTTTGAATCTTTAAAGCCAACCACTGCAGTAGCTGAATTCTTGAATTTGGTATTCTTTCCCAAACTGTTTCGCTCTTTAAGGAAAAACTTGATCGATAATACTCCATGCTTGGCATTTACCTGGCCAATCCAAGAGCTTTATTTAATTTCGTGCTTCCCACTTTGAAATTTTCTAACCGAGTGAAGTTGTTTTTCAGATCCCATCCATTTATGTTTATCATTTAATTAGTTTCTTATTGTTCTGCTAACTGACTTATCAAAAAGGTTGGAAAAGTGATTTACTGATGGCTGGATCAAGGATTACGATCTTTGAATTCACATATAAAAATTTTGATATTCAACAATGTTTTAGTCATTTCTGGATGCTTTAAAATAAACTAAAACTCTTAAGTGAAAAACAGCCCCACAACAAGCAGTCCCTGGGGAAAAGAGTGACTACCAAAAGCATTTAATAACTAGAGGTTTTAGAATCCAAAATGTGAAACAGGAAATGTCATTTTCTATGGAAATGTAAGACGTTTAAACTATTCTCATTTGGTCAAATCATAAAACGATTATTTTTCGGTTGGGGGTTGAACTACCACCATGAGCAACTCGATGGGCTACCCCGTCCCTGATTTAAGGCCACTGGCTCCAGGGAAAGGAGTGAACCAGTGTCGTAAGACACTGGTTCACTCCAGTGTCTTACGACAAACACAATATCCGTGTCTCACGGAACTCGAACCCGTCTCGGACGCAGACGCTATGCTACTGGTGGGTTAGAGTAGTCTTCAGCTCACCCAAATTTTCTTTGAGGCCACCCTGTGCTCGCCCCCCCCCCCAAATATTCAAGCAGTTTGAACACATGGCGATTGAAATCATCTGATATTTTTAACTAGAATAAACGTGAGTTTTTCGAATTTACTGCAGTTTTGTTATATAAAATGATTTTTTTTTTTAATTCAGTAGTATAATGTTTTGTTAAATGAAGGGAGTTCTCTGAGTGAATGCCCAAAAATAGTAGAAAGAAACCATTTTCGTAATTATATTTTTAAAAAATGGGAGAGAAAGAAAGATTCCTTGTCGGATTATAAAGTAAAATTCAAAAACAGCCTTATAACAACATATATTAAAAAAATGACCTCATAACTAGAAAGATCCAGCTTACCTCTAAGGTCTTGGTTTCTTTCATTGAAAACACTTCACGCACGTTAGCTAATATGATTCTTATGCGACCAGGGCCGGATTAAGGCCTTAGTTGGCCCCAAGGCTAGGACATCTGAGTGGTACTTCAAAAATGATGACAGGGGGTCATTATGAAATCAACTAAAACATGAAACTGTATCAATATGCTTGTGATAATTAATACGTAGTGCATTCTTCAAACTAAAAAATTATCTGCAGAGATTTCATAATAAGTCATTGTATTTTCTTTCTCATAGTTATCTTAAGAACATGAGTTAAAAGCTTAAGATTCCTAGATTTCGTCTTGGATTTTCTAATGATTTAGCATTGTATACTTTCTTAGTGCATCTTTTTTGTTATGCAATGTGAAGATGCAGGGCACTTCGACCATTAACGGTTCCAAAGATTGTAGTAAAGAAACTGAAACTGTCTCTCCGACCCCGCTGTACACAACGACATGAAACCTTGAATGCTAGTGAATCACACTGCCTTAAAATCTGTTAGTCTTCCGTCCTCTGTTTCTGACCAAGTGGAAATCATACGAGATAAAAGTAAAACTACTTTACAAATCTCTCTCGCTCTCTTAAATTATCTATTATTTGTCCAGGCACGTCTCCTGGGCCCTTGGTCATGGTGGGCCCCAAGGTTATACCCCCCCCCCTAATTCGGCCCTGTACGCGACTGTCCGATCGGGTTTCGTCATGCTTCTTATCCGCAGGCAAGTTGCTGTTGTTATCTCATAGGTCATAAATCCTTTTTTTTTTTTTTCATTCTTAGAACGCCATTTTGTGTTGACTTTTTACATTTGTTTGACGTACGTAATACCTCTTTAAATAACACACATTCTCACTAGCATTTAAGTGCTGCTGTCGTTTTCTCCCCCCCCCTCTTTTTTTTTTTTTTTTTTTTTTTTTTTTGGATTACCGGGTCTGTCCGGAAATAACAGACGTTTAATTAAAGTTATACTTACATAACACTAAAATTCCTCGAAATAACATCTTTGAACATCAATGCATCGCTGTCAGCGTTTCTGCCACGCCGCGTAGCTTGCCTGGAAGTCGGGAACAGGGAACGCTTTCAAAGCACTCGTCGCGGCAGTTTGCACCAGTCCCAAAATGGTGTCCTTTCAGGCTGGATTTGAGCCGGGGAAACAAAAGAAGTCAGCCGGGGCCATGTCCGGGCTGTAGGGAGGTTAGGGCAGCGTTACCACGTCGTGTTTCGCCAGAAACTCACTCTCAGCGACGCATGGCTCGGCGCATTATCGTGGTGAAGATCTCCGGGCGGACGCGCGCAACTCTGTTCTTCAGCCGTAGAAGCACTTCCACGTGAAATGCAGCGTTGACCGTTCGTCCGGGTGGTACGAACACCTTATGGACAACACCTTTACAGTCAAAGAAGACAATGAGCATCGATTTGCACATTCGAGCCTTCTTTGGTCGAGGAGACTCGGGAGTGTGCCACTCTGAGCTCTGTCTTTTCGTCTCCGAATCGTACTCAAAGACCCGCGTTTCATCACCTGTTATCACTTTCTCCAAAAACCAGGTTCACGGTCCACAAGCTCACGAGAAATTGACACATGGTTGTTCCTCTGTTCATCGGTCAAAACTTTAGGAACCAATTTGGCGCAAACTTTCCGCTTCTGCAATTCTTGCGTGATGATTTCATGCACAATGGATTTTGCGAGTCCCACGTGCTCTGCTACCAATCTAACACTCAGACGTCAGTCAGAGTCCAAAACCTCTTTCACCTTTTCCACATTGTTCAAAGTGTGAGACGTTGAAGGGCGCCCTAGGCGTGGCTCATCCTCGACGCTCTCTCTTCCCTCTGTAAACGTTTTGTGCCACCGAAACACTTGTGCTTTCGATAAAGAATCCTTCCCGTAGACTTTCTGTATCATAGCAAGCGTCTCGGTAGCGGATTTTTCAAGTTTAACACAAAACTTTACCGCGCATCACTGCTCGACACTCTTCTGCATTTTGACCGTTACACGACTCTCACACAGCTGTCCACTTCGCAAGCGATCATCACTCTGTAAAAGCTCAGAGCCAACTGACGAGACATCGATCGTTTACCTAACATACCCCACCACCCGCCACGCCCGGAGACTCAGCCCTCCGGCCCTTCTGATTGGCCCAGGAAAAGTGGTATCATTACTTTCCGGACAACAAACCTTGTATGTTTTTTTTGGTTGGAGGTTTAACGACCACCGTGAGCAACTCAATGGGCTATAAGCAGTCGCCCGTCCCTAATTTAGGGTCACTGGTTCCACGGAAGAAGCCAGTGCCGTAAGACAAACAACATCCATGCCTCACCGGGATTCGAACCCGGACCCCGTTCGGACGAATGATCAGAGGCCATCGCTTAGACCACTGCGCCACCGGGGCGGCGACCTTGTATGTTACTCAATACACACACTTTACTCACAATTTCTACAATACATTCACATCATACAATATAAAATCTCTATCTACACAACCTATAATACACTATTTACATTACGGTGGTCAAACCCCCGTCAACTGTGATTCATATAGCGCTCCACCTGCTCCATATCTTGCAAAACATCGCTGCAAACAACCCTACTCGCCCAGTCAACTATTCCTCAAGTACTTTCAACAGTTTCACTGTCATTCTCAAGAGGATGATGTAAGCCTACTGCTCCGCTGACCGCAGACCAAGTGAACAAATTCGTCGAGAACTCTGTATGTCTTCCTGTCTGGCGCCATCTATTGTCAGTTCTGTTCCTTTCTTTTCCTTGATTGTTCAAATTTAATCAATGCTTGGTCATTCAAGCTATTTGGGTCATTTATATTACATATTCTTGACCTATTTTTTTTTTATTAAAACTGATTCTGCTTTTCACAAATGCCTTTCATTTTTACATCTTTTAATTATTTTAACGTCTTCAAGAATATGTAATATAAATGACCAGGAAATACCTGACAGCTGTCAGGGATCGTGCTATTGGGATAATGGGGCCTAAATTGTCCCAAGAAAACATCGTCCACAGTATAACACTGACGCTGCCAGCCTGTTCCAGAACAGTGCATTCAGGGCCACAGCCTCCATTGGTAATCGGCTTATCCGCACTTGGCCATCTACGTGATGCACCAAGAATCTTGATTCTTCTGACCAGGCCACTTTCTTCCAATCATCCACGGTCCAACTCGATGATCTCGGGCCCATTTCATGCGTTGCGGCGAGCATGAGGACCCGGCTGAGTCTTCGGCTATGCAGGCCCATGCGCAGAAGGCTGCGATGAACTGTGTGCTGTGATACATTTCCAGATCAATGCAGTTGTAGCTCGGGTGATTTGTCGCACTGTGGCCCTGCGGTCGCTGTGAACAATGCGCGACAGTCTCCGCTCCCTCTGGCATTAATGAGCTGCGGACGAAACACGGCGGAACGTCGTTCGGCCATATGTGCACCACTTTTGATACGCACTCACTACAGCGAGAGGTGAACAAGTCGCGCCGTTTCCGAGGTGCAGTGTGGTCACAATTTTTCCTTTATAAAACTCCGATAAATCAGCAGTTTTTCCCATTCTGACTCCGAACACTCTACTAACCGAAAACCGGTCCTTAGGTTGTATATTACTGTTTTGTGAACTTCGCCTGCGCCACCGTTCGGTCTCCAGCCGCGCTTATTTTTCTAGACTGGGGGGTGGTTATAATGGAATGGCTCATCGATGTAAAACCAGGTTTACTGTGCGGACTAGGTTGCAAGAGAAATGCCTCTACATCAGTAGAACAATGCTTTGTGTTCCTCTCACTTCAAGTGCCTGGTACGCATGTTTGAAATGGTGTAGAGAGTATCACAACTGGAGTCCCACTGACTGAGGCCGAATTCTCTTCATCGATGAATCTCACTTGTGCTTGGAGAGCAATTCTAGACATGCCACCCCGGTGGCTCAATGATTTGCACTGGCTAATGGCCATTCGTCTGAGATGGGGCAACATCTTAGAAAGACAGTTTAAAAGGCGGAGGAATTATGGTTTGGGGAGGCATGATGTTAAATGGCTGCACAGTCTTGCATGTCATTTTTGGAGGAGCACTAACTCATCAGAAATAGAGACAAGATCCTAGAACAACAGGTGGAATTTTTTAAGAAAAGTTGTTGAAAAATTTCTTCTAATGGACGATAATACACGTCCCGATCAAGAGAAAACTGTCTCTGACTACTTGGAAAGAGAAGATATCCAGCTGAATTGCTTCTAGAAAAGACAAATCCTTGGAACAACAGCATTCACTTTCTGGAATTACACATCCAATTTCGTGAAAATCAGGTGTCTATTATTGGTGGCGTGTATGACACGAGACTAGAATTTGGCTTCCACATTACATTCTTCACTCACTGAAGAATGCTAAAATGTGGAAAGAGCGGTCTTTGTTTATTCACTGACGCCACGTATTTGGAGGACTTTCAATTTGACCTAAACCCAATCCAACATTTGTAAAAAAAAGAGTTGACATACACCATTTTTAATCCCTTTTGGGGTTTTAGGGGGCTTAAAACCCCCATGGGTGTGCCACTGGAGATGTGGACCCCTCAGATGCATGAAAGGAATTATCTGAAACAGAGGGGAGTGCTGTATACGACAGTTCTAGGTTATAATAGCAGGGGATTTCAATGCTAGAGTAGGTGTGTAGAATGAAATTTCTGACAATGTTCTGGGTAAGTTTAATGTTCCTTGTATGAATGATAATGGTGAAAGATTAATTGAACTCTGCATTGAGAATCGTTTGTGTGTATCTAATACGTTTTCCAACCATTTTTTTTTTAATTGGAGGTTTAACGACCACCGTGAGCAACTCAATGGGCTATAAGCAGTCGCCTGTCCCTAGTTTAGGGTCACTGGTTCCAGGGAAGAGAGACAGCCAGTGCCGTAAGACAAACACAGCATCCATGCCTCACTGGGATTCGAACCCGGACCCCTTTTGGACGTATTATCAGAAGCCATCGCTTAGACCACTGCGACGACTAGGCACCGGGGTGGCAACCACACGTATATCCATACATATACTTGGGAAAATCGTACTCCTGGTCAAAAGAGTGCAATAGATTTTGTTGTCTACGATCAACGTCTGAACCCTTAATTGTTGACACTCGTGTGATTAGAGGTGCGGATGTTGGTTCTAATCACTACTTGGTTGTGTCATGAGTGAAACTTAATGTTGATTAAAGGAAAAGAATTAGGAAGAGGCCCAGGATGAAAAGAATAAAGGTTGAAAGGCTCCCTGAAGTTCATCAGCGTTATTCTTACTTACTCAGAGAACGACTGAAGTCTTGTGAGAGAGATGTAGAAAAGAAATGGGAATGTTTTAAGAACTGTGTTGTCACTGCTACTGACAAGGTCTGTGGCACCACAATAGTGGGTAACAAAAGAGGCGATGCTTGGTGGAATAGTGAGATTGAAAAGGCAGTAAAGAGAAAGAAGGAAGCCTATTTGGGGATGGTGCAAGGTAGAGTTTCTGTAGATGAATATCGCTGTAAGAAGCGTGAAGCTGCCAGGCTGGTTCACCAGATTAAGGGCAAAACATAGGAAAAAGAAGGTGGAAAGGCATGAAGACTTTCTGGAAGTATGTGAGAATCAGGAAAAATAGGGTAAACAAAGTTATGTGAAGAATAGGATCAAGGAAACGATATGGGAGCCCAATGAGTTAAGTGAAAGATGGGGTGAATACTTCTGCAAGTTATTAAATTAAGAAAGCAAAGGTGATTCAGAGGCAGAAGCAGATGATGTCACAGGGAAGGATGGAAGCACAGGAGGGATCTCAAGAGAAGAGGTGTGTAAAGCTCTAAAATATCTTCAGAATGGTAAGGCTCCGGGAGTTGATGGCATAACTGCCAAGATGTTGAAATATAGTGGTGACTCTGTAATTGATTGGTTAACTGAAATTTGCCAGTTGTGCTGGGAGTTAGGAATGGTCCCTCAGGATTGGAAGGATGCTATCATTGTTCCCTTGTATAAGGGAAAAAGGTGATCAGACTGACTGCAGGGACTATTGTGGTATTAGCCTACTAAGTGTGCCAGGGAAAGTGTTTGGTAAGGTCATTATTGAAAAAGCATGGGGTCTTACATCAGAGAAAGTGTGGGATGTTCAGAGTGGTTTTATGCCTGGTAAAGGCTGCACTAACCACATTTTTGCATTACGTATGATAATTGAAAAGTATCTGGGTGTTGGTAAGAAAGTTTTTGCTGCCTTCACAGATTTAGAGAAAGCTTATGACCGAGTAAATAGGACACTTTTGAGGAAGGTATTGAATTAATATGGTGTTACTGGGAATCTACTTAACAGTGTAAAAGCCATGTATGCTGGCAGTAGGGCTTGTGTACGAGTTAATGGTGTTTTATCAAAATAGTTTTCTATTGGTGCAGGTGTCATACAGGGTTGTGTAATGTCACCATGGCTGTTTAATATATTTATGGATGCGTGCATGTGTGATGCCAAAATAGATAATACTGGTTTATGTCTTGGTGACATCTGTGTGTGCAGTTTGCTGTATGCTGACTACACTGTACTGTTGGCAGAGAGCAAAAGCGAGTTGCAGAGTATGTTGTCTCGGATGTACGAAGTGTGTATGACATTCAAACTGAGAATAAAAAGGGGAAAACCAAAGTTATGGTTTTTGTATATGTCTAAAGGGCACAGTGATTGACCAGGTGAATGAGTTTGTGTATTTAGGAAGCATGTTTGACAGAGAGAACAAATTCGATGGTGTAATTAGTAGGCGAGTGAATTGTTCATTGAAAGTCATGGCTGCTTTGGGAGGTTTTCACAGAAATGATGGGTTCTCAAGAGAGTTCCGCATGGCTGAGCATGAAAGTACAATTGTTCCTACTCTGATGTATGGCAGTGAAACCTGGGTACTACAGAAGAAACATAGGAGTCGTTTGTGTGCTGGAGAAATGAGTTACTTACGGGAAATTTGTGGCAAAACACGTTCTGATTGTGTGAGGAATGAAGATGTGCTGCAGTTCTGTAGTGTGAAGCAAAATGTTGTTACTAAGGTGGAGACTAATATGATTCGGTGGTTTGGCCATGTTGAAAGAATTAATGATGAGATGCTTACTAAGAAAATCTTTTTAGCCCAAGTGGCAGGAAGGAAAGGTAGAGGAAGGCCAAGGAAGCCATGGAAGGATCAGATTCAAGAGTGTTTGCATGAGAAAAAGATTATGAGTATGAAGTATAGAAGATCTTTTGTATAGCGTGTGATGGATGCGAGTGAAGCCCGAGTTGTATGTCAAGATCGCTGTAAATGGAGAAGAGTGATACGGAAACAGTAAGTAAAAATTATCTGGTAATCTGTATTTCTTTGTGGAGCTAACCTCTGAATATCAGAGAACAGCTGAGTGATATGTATGTACTTAAGTTTTAAAATTCTGAGGAGGTACCGTTCTCCTTTTCTCCTCCCAAAGGCCACCACTGACCACCGTTGACGTGGTTATTGTTAAGTATTGAAGTGGACGCCAACTCATGAAAAGAATTGCTGGCTGCAGGTTCCAGTCATTGGAGTAGGGAAGCAAATAAATAAGTAAACAAATTTAATGTAATGACAGATTATTTTGTCCATACTTATCTTTATTCTACAGATTTGGGGGGGGGGGGGTATTGGCTAGTCGAAATATATAGTATATACTTCCAGCAGGTGATGGATATTTCAAGTGATTTTCTTTATGTCATTCCCACCAAAATATCCCTCATTCGTCCAGTGCAAAAGCACTTATCCACTTATCCCTTCCAAAATCTTTCCCAACTCTCTGAAACCTCATACAAGACTCTTCCTTTATGACTACTCTGTTTAATTCTCTTTCACTCTCTGTCCCCCGAGGAAGATACTCCTGATATAAGAAGTTGACCGTTTTTAATTGCTTACTGACGAATTGTTCCCAGTGTCTTCCAAAGACGGGAGGATAGAGCAGGGGGTGTTCTTTTGCTCATGGGAGGTCCCACGGTCTGTGAAAGAATGGCTTTCCCCACAGGGATCTGTGCTAAGCGACCTTTTTAACTGAGAGTGAATTTCTAGTTGCAGTTTTTACACAGAATAACCAAAATTACTATTTAATTGTATTTCAAATATTTCCATATAACACCACCATGAGCAACTCCAATAACTCATTTAGAGCCACTGTTTTCAGAGAGAAGATGGGGAGCCAGCACTATAAAGTTAGCGCACCACACACCCTCATTCATGACCAGGATCGTCTTGGACGACAAGCTAGAAACTAGCACCTTTTGATTACTGGGACGGCCTACATGATTCACATGAACCAGGATAGCAATAACATACGAGTGGTGCAGATATCATTACCGCTGCTATGAATCAACCTGAAGAGGAAGAGAGAAGAAAAAATTAACATGCACATCAATCGCAGCACAGTAATAGTGTTGACACTTTGCTATTGTTTATGAGTCAGCCAGACTTTGAATCATCATCATCATCATTGTCAACCATTATCAATCCACTGCTGGACGAAGGTCTCCCCAAGTTTCCTCCACAACGGTCTGTCTTGTGCCAGTCTCCTCCATGTCACTCCCGCATATTTACGAATTTCATCCACCCATCTCCCATGTGGTCTTTTTCTGGGTCTTTTCCTGTCCCTTGGAATCCAATCTAAAATTTCGGCTGTCCATCTATGGTCTGTCCTTCTGGCAGTATGTCCAGCCCATTGCCATTTCAGGGATTTAACTCTGATCATGATGTCTTCCACTCTCGTCATTTTTCGGATCCACGAGTTCCTCTTCTTATCTCTCCTGGTTATACCAAGCATGCACCTCTCCATGCTTCTTTGAGTTGTCTGCAGCTTTTGTATGTCTCTTTTAGTTAAGGTCCACGTCTCTGCACCATACGTAAGCACTGGAAGGATGCATTGATCAAACACTTTTCTTTAAGACATAATGGCATATTGCTCTTGAAAATTATGCTGTTTCTTCCAAAAGCTCTCCAGGCAAGTTTTGTACGCCGATTAATTTCTTCATCAATGTGACCCTCACTTGATATCTGCTGTCCAAGATAAACATACGTATCTGTTATCTCCAGTTTTTCTCCATCAATCGATAAATCTTCATTTCTTGTAAAAGCATTGAACATCACTTTTGTCTTCTGAAAGTTCATTTTTAATCCCACTTCTTTACTCTTGTCAGCAAGTTCCTGGATCATACTCTGCAGCTCTGATGGGGTAGTTGCAAAAATGACTATGTCATCAGCAAAACGAAGGTGGGTTAGATAATCTCCATTAATCTTTATCCCTTTGTTTTCCCAGTTCAGTGATTGAAAGACATTTTCCAATGTGGCATTAAAGAGCTTCGGAGATATGGTGTCACCTTGTCTCACTCCCTTTCCAATTTTTATGTGTGTTGTATTTTCAAACAGCCGAATCTTTGCACTTGCATTTTCATAGATGTTATTAATAATATTAATGTATGCATCTTCAATACCGCAGGATTTCAGAGCCGTGGTAACTGCTGATGGTTTCACCGAATCAAAGGCTTTTTCATAATCGATAAAAGCCATGCACAATGGAAGTTCATATTCCCTCGCTCTTTCAATCAGTTCTCTCAGTACGTGGATATGATCTATTGTGCTGTAGCCACTCCTGAATCCAGCTTGTTCTCTCGGTTGAGCCATGTCCAGTGTTACCTTCAAGCGGTGTGAAAGAACTTTAGTGAAGATTTTATAAACCACTGATAGGAGGCTGATAGGTCTGTAGTTCCTGAGATCCTCAATGTCACCTTTTTTATGTAGCAGGATCATTGTAGCATTGTTCCAATCCTCAGGAATCTTCCTTCATTAAGGCAGCGAGTGAAAATTTGGGCGAGTACTGTTTCAATTTTTTCCACTTGCTTCTTGTATGATGTCTATAGTAATTCCATCTTCTCCTGGAGCTTTCCCTCGCTTCATGTTCTTGATTGCATGAGCAACTTCTGCTGGGAGGACTGGAAGAACTCTGGTACCTTTCATGATGTCTGGAGTACATGTATTATCCCTTTCATATAATTTGGAGTAGAAATCTTTCACTCTTGTCAAAATTTCACCTCTATTTCTTGTTCTAGAACCATCTTCTTTTCTCAGAGCCATAATCTGTTTTCTTCCCTTACTGAGATGTCCCTTTGCTATCTTAAGGCTTTGGTTGTTTTCAATTGCTTTCCTCACTAGCTCACAGTTGAATTTCCTTACGTCTTCAGTGATACTTTTTCGTGTTGTCTTGCATAGCTCTATATATTCCACTTTGGAAGTCACATCTACTTTAGTTGTCCTCATCTCTCTTCTTTTGCATCAACATTTTGGTTTTTCCTGATAATTTGTTCACATGCAACTTGTTCTTAGACCCAGCTAATTTTGTTGCTGTTTCCATTAGAGCTTTCTGTTAACTTCCGAAATATCCACTTCTTCCGATGTTAGGCCTTCTAAAGCAGAGAATCTGTTCTTCAGTTCCAACTTGAAAGTATTATGGTGTTTTTTAAGGTTGGTTATGTCAATACATTTTGTTTGTCTTATGAGCTTGCCACGTTCCAGTTTAGTGTTGAGGTGCATCTTACATCTCACCAATCTATGGTCACTACCTGTGTTGAACTTGTTCAGCACACTGCAGTCTTCGATGACGAATTTTTTGTTACACATAATAAAATCAATTTCACTTGTCGTCCCAATTGGATGTCTCCATGTCCATTTCCTGTGTGGCTTTTTCTTGAAAAAGGAGTTCAAGATGAAAAATCCTTCTGCCTCTGCAAACTCAACGAGAGTATTTCCACGCTGGTTTCTGTTGCCGTGACCGAATTTACCTACTGAAGTTTCATTCTGTTGCCGTTGCCCTATTTTTGCATTGAAATCTCCCATAATTATCTTCAAGTGCTGCTTACCTTTATTATTTAGATGACGAATTTCCTCATAAAATTCTTCAATTTCTTCTTCAGGATGACTTGTGGTGGGTGCATAAGTTTGAATAATCTGAGCCTGGTATCTTCTCGATAGTTGGATAACGAGTCGTGCAGCTCTGTCAGAGGAACTTTCAACTTCTACCACTTTATCCTTCAGTTTCTTGTTTATTATAAATCCAACACCACTAGTTCTGCCAGTATCTGTCCCACGATAATAGAAGAGATGTCCACTCTTCAGTTCAATGAGATCTTCTCCTTTTCTCCTTACCTCACTTAGCCCGACGATGTCCCACTTGATCCTTTGTAGTTCCTCTTCCAATTCAAGAAGCCTTGAATCAGAAGATAGGAGCGTCCGTTATAGGTAGCCAAGGTCAGCATCAAATGGCAGCCTAGTCCGGTCCTCCGGGGATTCTTAGCACCCTCTGCCTTCATGTCGCACTGGCCGCTGCCTTGGCCAGGTACATTCCAGCTGCCGGAGACTGAGGGCCAAGATTTAAGTTGTAGAGTCATTTTGGAGGTGTTTGGCCATAACTCACCACGCTGGCCAAGCGGGTTGGTGAGTGTGGGATAGCATTTCCTCTGATCCCGATGGTATAGTTATACCGCTATTGGCGGTCGTCAGAGCCCCTTTAGTGGGAACAGGATGCACCACGAGAAGGCGGGGTTGACATTTGTCAAGGAGAGGCTGTGATGTTACGCATCACCTGACCTTACATATGACATGGTAAATCAGGAAGTAAAGCAAAATCATGTGACTGATCTGGGGGAATGAATCACATTCAGCATTTACAGTTTGAAAGCAGTAGCATGCTTAAAAGAAGAAGAAAATTGTACTAGTCCACTGAATCATTAATCTCTGGGTTTATGTGTATGTGTACTTTGAATTCTAGGCAGATCAAATAAATGATGTTAAATGTAATACAGTCAACTCTCAATAACTTAAACTTTGACAAGATGAAATTCTTGACAACTCAAAAAAAAAAAAAAAAAAAAATCCTGCACATATCCTGTGCGCATAACGTTTTCTCGATAATGAAAATTATTTTTTTTTGCACTCCCTTTATATTCTACTTATTGGGAGACAACTGTGCAATCATACTTGAATTAAAAAAAGTATTTGAATTAATGTGAATTACTTGAATCATGAAAAAATAATTCAAGTTAATTCAAATATTTTTTAGGATTATGAAAAGGCCTTTGATTCGGTGAAACCATCAGCAGTTACAATGGCTTTGAAGTCCTGCGGTATTGAAGAAGCATACATTAATAACATCTATGAAAATGCAAGTGCAAAGATTTGGTCTATTTGAGAATACAGCACCCATAAACAATTAGAAAGGGAGTGAGACAAGATGACACTATATCTCCAAAACTCTTTAATGCCACATTCGAAAATGTCTTTCAATCACTGAACTGGAAAAAACCAAGGGATAAAGATTAATGGAGATTATCTAACTCACCTTCATTTTGCTGATGACGTAGTCATTTTTGCAACTACCCCATCAGAGCTGCAGAGTATGACCCAGGAACTTGCTGATAAGAGTAGAGAAGTGGGATTAAAAATGAACTTTCAGAAGACAAAAATGATGTACAATGCTTTTACAAAAAATGAAGATTTATCGATTGATGGGGAAAAGCTGGAGATAACCAATACCTACATTTATTTTGGACAGCAGATATCAAGCGAGGGTCGCATTGATGAAGAAATTAATCAGCGTATAAAACTTGCATGGAAAGCTTTTGGAAGAAACAGTATAATTTTCAAGAGCATTATGTCTTAAAAGAAAAGTGTTTGATCAATGCATCCTTCCAGTGCTTACGTATGGTGCAGAGACGTGAACCTTAACTAAAAGAGACATACAAAGACTACAGACAACTCAAAGCAGCATGGAGAGGTGCATGCTTGGTGTAACCAGGAGAGATAAGAAGAGGAACTCATGGATCAAAAAAATGACAAGAGTGGAAGACATCATGATCAGAGTAAAATCCCTGAAATGGCAATGGGCTGGACATATTGCCAGAAGTACAGACCGTCGATGGACAGCCGAAATTTTAGACTGGATTCCAAGGGACAAGAAAAGACCCAGAATAAGATCACATGGGAGATGGGTGGATGAAATTCGAAAGTATGCAGAAGTAACATGGAGGAGACTGGCACAAGACAGACTGTTGTGGAAGAAACTTTGGGAGACCTTCGTCCAGCAGTGGATTGATAATGGTTGACAATGATGATGAAAGACTTGAATTATAAGTCTGTTCTCAAACACAACAAAATAAAAAAAATAATAAAAAAGAAAGAAAGAAAGAAAAAGTCATAACTTGGGAATGAGGAGCATATTAAGTGAAAGCTTCACTCACTTTCCACATTTCATTTCTGTATGTTTACTGAAGTGACAGAGGAACCTAAATTTTTATCTTTTTGTTTACATTGTGTGCTTCTTTTCAATGATAATTTAAAACATTATGTGTTACTTATGGATGAACTAAATTATGTGAATACAATGAAGACATAAAACAAATTTTACATTGTGCCATGGAATTAAATCCATCTATCTCTAGGTGCATAACAGAATGACTTACTGATTTATTTTATTCCTATATTTATTTACTCATGTGTGTGTATATATATACTTAATAAACTTCAATCAGATTTAAAAAACTACTACACTCATAGTTATTGAACATGAGAAGCTTTATTTTATTACTTGTATTCAAAACAGGATGATACCACCAAAAAATATTAAAAACTTTTAACTTCAAGTATAATGCTATTTGCTAGAAGAGCCAATAGTATTAACTCTTTGATTTTTCTCGCTCCTTTTCCTTCTTTGCAGCTTCGTTTTTAGCTTCTTCTTCCTCGTACTGCTTGATTAACTGCTCCACGTCTTTCACGGGTAAGATGCGAATTCTGGTCTTGTTACTATCACGGGTTAAAGTTGCCATTTCCACTGATTAAAAAAAGAATCACACATTGTAAATACATGAAACACATTTCTAGAAAAAAATAAAAAACAGATAAAAGGAAAAACACAAAAAAGCAAAAAATTACACAAGGGCACCACTGAATTCTTAGGAATAAAGAACATAACTTTCAGAAAAATTACAAACTGATGCAACTAAAAGGGCAATTATTTAAAGCATGCAATCAATTGTTTCTAAAAATGGAAAAAAAAAAAAGTTCAATACCACACAATATTAAAAAAAAAAAAAAAAAAAAAAAAAGGAGCGGGAAGATTACAATATCTCTATAGCAATAAAATGCAAAAATAATTTTTTCAATTGAAATTTCAAAACTGAAGATGCCGTTAATTATGAGGAATTGTACACCAACTATGCACTATATAGTAAAATTATACTAGTAATCTGATTTACTGGCATAAAAATACAAATTAATGTTGATAACAAGGAACAGTACACTAATTATGTAGAATATGGTAATGCTATACTAGTGATTCGATTTATTGGCGTAGGAAAATATCATAAGCATTTCCAAACTTTCACACATCAACCAGATGGCTTTTTCAAGGAAGTTAGAAATGCTTATGTATATTTTCCTACGCCAATGAATCAGATCACTAGTGTAGTGTTACTATATTCACGTTTTCAAGCGTTCACACATCAGATTGCAGTTTTCTGTCTACCTTCCTTGATAAAAGCCACCTGGTTGATGTGTGAAACCTTGGAAACATTGATTTATATTCTTACGCCAATAAATTAGATTACTAACATAATTTTACTATGAAGATATAGTGCTGAATGCAAATACGAGGGTTGTACCAAAAGTAATGCAAAAGTGAGCATAACTTTTTATTAACTGAAAGAGGTCGTTTATATTGGACATGTTGGTAAAGTAACTCTTCCCCTATAGAAAGGTACTACGCAACAGTCTCCATCACAAGCGATGCATTTACGCCATCGTTGAACCCAACTCTCAAATCCTCTTTGAAAAAAATTCAGGTGTGGACTGTTATACTCATTTCTTTACAGTCACTTGCACCTCATCTCTGTCATCAAATCGTTGTCCCTGGAGACTGTCCTTCATTTGACCGAACAGGTGGAAGTTGGAGGGCGCCAGATCTGGGTTGTATGGTGGATGGGGGACCACCAACCAGCTCAATTTGCTGACTGCCTGATTTCTTGCCAAAAATGTGTGTGGTCTCACATTGTAAGGGTGAATGTGGATCCTTTTCAGATTCTTGTTCGATCTCTTCCTCCTTATGGTTTTTCTAAGCTTTTTGAGTGTCTCAATGTACTGCTCGCTGGTCACGGTACTGCCACATTCCAGAAAATCAAGGAGAATGACACCCGTCATCCCAAAAAAACAGTCATCACGATTTTCTGTGCTGATCGCTGGCTCTTGAACTTCTTAGGCCTTGGTGAAGAGGTGAGACGCCATTCCATGGATTAATTCTTCGTTTCCAGATACTAAAGATATACCCACGTTTCATCCCCTCTCAGCAGATCGAGAGAAAAACATTTCTTTATTGGCTTCAAACGCTTCCAGAAAATTAGAGCAGACTTCCACCCTTCTTTCCTTCAAATCGGGTGTCAACTGCTGAGGTACCCACTTTGCACACACCACCATCTTCTGTATGGCATTGTGAGCACAGTCCAGTTGTGCAACAAGCTCATGGATTGTGACTTGACTCTCCATGTGAATCAATTCATTCACTTGCTGATGATTCGTGTCAGTGATCGCAGATGATGGTCACCCACTGTGTGGTTTGTCTTCAATGCTGGTTCCCCCTTCTTTAAACTTCTTAATCCATCAGTGCACATTACTCTTGTGAATGGTGTCATCTCTGTAAACATTCTGTAGCCTTCTAAGGATGTCGGACAGCCTGAACCCTTTCTTCATCAACAGCTCAACGACAGCACGTTGCTTCTGCTTGGAATCCATTATTTATCTGCAATGACGAAGAAGCGTTATCATAGAGGACGAGTTACTCTACCAACATGTGAAAAATTATGCCCACTTTTGCAATACTTTCAGTAAAACCCTCATATAAATCTACACCAGTTTACAGAAAAGCAGACCTGTGAACTTTTGAGAATTGAAATCTGTAAAATAATTTCAGCGAATGTTTAATCGATATGTTCAAGCGACTTCTTTGTCACCTGTAGCGATTCAATGTTTTGAACATATTGATTAAAAGTTGATACATTATGCAGATGGTTTTTGTCTATTTTAATCGATTTCATATATTATAATTAAAATATTTGGCACTACTTCACGCCTACAGTGATTAAAATGTAATCGATACATAATCATCTCATTGGTAAGCTATCACTAGGCTACAAGCACAGAACAAAATTTAATTTGTAACCACGAAATTACAGCAATATACTGCGCAGTAACCTTTTACTTTAATGTAATAAATAAAAAAAACTTGCATTTTTTCTAATAATAAATAAACTTGAATTTTTTTAAAGCATTCCAACATGTTGGAATGCAAGTTTAAGTCAAATGTTAGGTTAATATTGAAAATTTTTTCTCTCTCCTCTTTTCACAGTTATCGCCAACTCAAATCGTACATCGTTTTTACCGAGTCTTTTCCACTAGGCTACGAGTAAAAACAGTTCCGGACACAGAACTGAGATAAGGTAAATCAGAATATAAAGGCACAGCGACCTTTGGAGCTCCTTTTTCTACACTGCTGGACAATTGCCTAAGGACAGATCATAAACGGCTATATAGTGCATAAAAAAGTAAGTGTGGTTGGATGCCAAGTGAAATAAAATAATGTCAGAATGCCAGGACATTACAAGAAAGACAATTTATTGTGCTATGAAATCCAGAAGGCTTTGGAACGTGTTCAAGGGACAAACAGGCCATTTTGTGCAGAATACGTAAACGTGAAAAAAATGCAATTACCGTCCGCAGGCGTTCCGGCGTAAGATGTCAATACGGGATATGGCCACCATGGAGGGCGATGCAAGATTCCACACGTTGTGTCATGCTTTGCACAACATTATCAAGCAGCTGTTGGGGTAATTTATCCCATTCCTCTGTCAGTGCACGGATGAGGGTGTCCTTGTTTATTGGAGGGCATTGGCGACCAGCAAGACTCCTCCCCAAAGCATCCCACATATTTTCAATGGGATTCAGATCTGGAGAACGTGCTGGCCATACGAGGCGTTGAATATCCTCGCTCTCAAGACACTCCTGGACAGCGACTGTTCGATGACATGTTGCGTTGTCGTCCATGAAAATGAATCTATCACCGACAGCACCACGGAACATGCGAACATGAGGTAGCAGAACATCATTAATGTATCGTTGGCCAGTCATAGTCCCAGTTGGAAGCACATAGAGGGACGTACAGCCATTGATCATGATGCCAGCCCATACCATGACACTACGTGTCTGATATCAGTCCCTTTCCTCTATGTTTGCTGGACAATATGCAGTACCACTATCACGCCAGATCAGTTGTCGTTGACAATCAGACGATAGACTGTATCTACTCTCATCTGAGAAGAGGACAGCAGACCAGTTATCAGCCCAATTGCGATGTTGATGGCACCATTGCAAACGGGCGGTACGGTGACGTCTGGACAATGGGATGCACATAACAGGACGGCGGGCGTACAGTCCTCCTTCATGCAAACGTCTGGAGACAGTTTTTCGGGAGATCCGCTTGCCAGCAGCAGCCATCAACTGATTTGCTACCTCACCAGCTGTGCTGCGCCGGTGTCTTTTTGTTGATAGCACTATGTACCGATCTTCTGCAGGTGTAGTACTGCGAACACGACCTCCCCGTGACGTTTGCTACACTCTCCATTTGTTTGAAATGATTGCCAAAGCCTTGAAACAACACTGTGGCTGACGTCGAACTCCCTGGCAACATCTTTCCTCTATGTTTGCTGGACAATATGCAGTACCACTATCACGCCAGATCAGTTGTCGTTGACAATCAGACGATAGACTGTATCTACTCTCATCTGAGAAGAGGACAGCAGACCAGTTGTTATCAGCCCAATTGCGATGTTGATGGCACCATTGCAAACGGGCGGTACGGTGACGTCTGGACAATGGGATGCACATAACAGGACGGCGGGCGTACAGTCCTCCTTCATGCAAACGTCTGGAGACAGTTTTTCGGGAGATCCGCTTGCCAGCAGCAGCCATAAACTGATTTGCTACCTCACCAGCTGTGCTGCGCCGGTGTCTTTTTGTTGATAGCACTATGTACCGATCTTCTGCAGGTGTCGTACTGCGAACACGACCTCCCCCGTGACGTTTGCTACACTCTCCATTTGTTTGAAATGATTTCCAAAGCCTTGAAACAACACTGTGGCTGACGTCGAACTCCCTGGCAACATCTGTTATTTTTCGCCCTTCTTCAATCTTGCCAATAATACGGCCACGTGTAAAATCATCTAGGTGATGTCGGGAAGACATACTGAAACTTGCAAGTTCGTCAATTGATTTTTCCCTTTCAACTTTGCGTTTGAACAACAACGGTCAATACGCGTCAAATCCTTTATACCTCTTATCAGCGCTATGACGTGACGAACAAGTTCGGCAATCCAAAATTTGCATACGCACAACACGTCTTACTGCATCTCGCACTTATGCTAATTTCCACATTTTTCTGCCTTCCATTTTATGGTTGCTGTCGTTGCTATTGTCATCCGTCCTTAGCAATTGTTCGGCAGTGTACATACATATCACTAAGCTGTTCTCTGAGATTCAGAGGTTAGCTCCACAAAGAAAAGACAAACTACCAGATAATTTTTATCTGATTATT
Source organism: Macrothele yani (assembly GCA_039090855.1). Lineage (NCBI taxonomy): Eukaryota > Metazoa > Arthropoda > Arachnida > Araneae > Macrothelidae > Macrothele > Macrothele yani. The sequence goes on along the minus strand of CM077001.1, from coordinate 152,287,417 downwards.
TACTTACTGTTGCCATATCGAACTCCTCTATTTAGAGCGATCTTGGCACACAATTTGAGCTTCACTGACATCCATCACACGATGCACACAAGATTTTCTATACTTCATACTCATGATCTTTTTCTCATGCAGATACTCCTGAATCTGATCCTCCCATGACTTCCTTGGCCTTTCTTTGTTTTTCCTTCCTGCCACTTGGGCTGAAATAATTTTCTTAGTAAGCATCTAATCACTCATTCTTTCAACATGCCCAAACCACCAAAGCATATTAATCTCCACCTTGCTAACAACATTTTGCTTCACATTACACAACTCCAACACATCTTCATTCCTCACACAGTCAGAACGTGTCTTGCCACAAACTTCCCGTAAGTAACGCATTTCTCCAGCACACAAATAACTCCTATGTTTCTTCTGTCGTACCCAGGTTTCACTGCCATACATCAGAGTAGGAACAATTACACTTTCATACACAGTCTCGCTTGACTCCCTCGAGAATCCATCATTCCTGTGAAAACCTCCCAAGCTATGACTTTCAATTAAGAATTCACTCGCCTACTAATTTCACCATCCAATTTGTTCTCTGTCAAACATGCTTCCTAAATACACAAACTCATTCACCTGGTCAATCACGGTGCCATTTAGACTTATGCTACATTCACAGAGGTGTTTGCAAGGCAAGGCACGAAACCCTGAAATCACCGGCGTCTCCCAACGGTGCCAATGCATAAACTCGAGACATAAATGAACATGTGAGGGTAACCCCCTCCCCAACAAAAGTATTTCCGTTACTACTAGTACCTCTAATTATTATACTTATCAGCAAAGCTGTTACCGATACTTCGAAAGATAAAATGGTTTCACTTTGGGAATTACTTACCTACCTACCTATACCTCTTGCTCACAACAGTAAATTATTTTTTGGGGTTGAGCTTGCAGTATTAATTTGTTGCTAAAAAAAAAAAAAATTTCTTCAGTGAAATTTAAGTAACTTTGATTTTGACAACTACATGATATTGTCTTTAACATATACCACACTAAGAACGTTAATAAAAAATTTGCATTTGTATAAAATAAACCAACTACACACATAACATACCTTTTAAAAAAGTTTTGCCTTTCTTTCCAATTGCAAAATTACCCATTTGGCAAATAAATAAAAGAAAATCTGCAGTCAAGTTTTTATGTTACTAGAAGGGCAACTCCTCTTTTTCATAGGATATTGATCTTTTTTTAACAGAAATTTTAGTCCTTAAGTTTCAGTCAGGTGGTATTGACCTAAAGTTATATTTACTAATAAAATAACAGTATATTTAGCAAATTGGATGTTGATCTAAGTTCCATTTATTAATAAAAAAAAAAAAAACCATCAGTCTGGTGTGGTGTTAATCTAAAGTTATATTTACTAACAAAATAGCACTATTTCTTAAAAAAGTGTGCAATCTTCATTTGTTTTTTAGCGGAGACGCTATTAGGCTGACGCTTACGTTTCCAACATCCTTCATTTGCAGTGTCTTGTTTGTGTACCGAAGAGGAGAAGAACCTTTACTATTACAAGTAGCCGTTATAATTGCTTAACAAGTTTTGGAGGCAGAACTGTAGCACGTACTCCAGAGATCGTGCTAGGATTTTTTCAAAAGAGTAAAAATACTCCTTCACATTTTTCAAAGGAGTAATTTTCTTTCCGAAGGAGTATTTTTTGAGAACAAACAAATATCACATTAAATTTTTAGCTAAATAATATTTAATATAAAAACAAATCATCATCATCATTGTCAACCATTATCAATCCACTGCTGGACGAAGGTCTCCCCAAGTTTCCTCCACAACGGTCTGTCTTGTGCCAGTCTCCTCCATGTCACCCCTGCATACTTTCGAATTTCATCCACCCATCTCCCATGTGGTCTTCTTCTGGGTCTTTTCCTGTCCCTTGGAATCCAATCTAAAATTTCAGCTGTCCATCGATGATCTGTCCTTCTGGCAGTATGTCCAGCCCATTGCCATTTCAGGGATTTAACTCTGATCATGATGTCTTCCACTCTTGTCGTTTTTCGGATCCACGAGTTCCTCTTCTTATCTCTCCTGGTTACACCAAGCATGCACCTCTCCATGCTTCTTTGAGTTGTCTGCAGCCTTTGTATGTCTCTTTTAGTTAAGGTCCACGTCTCCGCACCATACGTAAGCACTGGAAGGATGCATTGATCAAACACTTTTCTTTTAAGACATAATGGCATATTGCTCTTGAAAATTATGCTGTTTCTTCCAAAAGCTCTCCAGGCAAGTTTTACGCCGATTAATTTCTTCATCAATGTGACCCTCACTTAATATCTGCTGTCCAAGATAAACGTACGTGTCTGTTATCTCCAGCTTTTCTCCATCAATCGATAAATCTTCATTTCTTGTAAAAGCATTGAACATCACTTTTGTCTTCTGAAAGTTCATTTTTAATCCCACTTCTTTACTCTTGTCAGCAAGTTCCTGGATCATACTCTGCAGCTCTGATGGGGTAGTTGCAAAAATGACTACGTCATCAGCAAAACGAAGGTGGGTTAGATAATCTCCATTAATCTTTATCCCCTTGTTTTCCCAGCTCAGTGACTGAAAAACACCCTCCAATGTGGCATTAAAGAGCTTCGGAGATATGGTGTCACCTTGTCTCCTCCCTTTCCAATTTTTACGTGTGTTGTATTTTCAAACAGCCTAATCTTTGCACTTGCATTTTCATAGATGTTATTAATAATATTAATGTATGCATCTTCAATACCGCAGGTTTTCAGAGCCATTGTAACTGCTGATGGTTTCACCGAATCAAAGGCTTTTTCATAATCGATAAAAGCCATGCACAATGGAAGTTCATATTCCTCGCTCTTTCAATTAGTTCTCTCACCACGTGGATATGATCTATTGTGCTGTAGCCACTCCTGAATCCAGCTTGTTCTCTCGGTTGAGCCATGTCCAGTGTTACCTTCAAGCGGTGTGAAAGAACTTTAGTGAAGATTTTATAAACTACTGATAGGAGGCTGATAGGTCTGTAGTTTCCGAGATCCTCAATGTCACCTTTCTTATGTAGCAGGATCATTGTAGCGGTGTTCCAATCCTCAGGAATCTTTCCTTCATTAAGGCATCGAGTGAAAATTTGGGCGAGTACTGTTTCGATTTCTCCACTTGCTTCTTGTATGATGTCTACAGTAATTCCATCTTCTCCTGGAGCTTTTCCTCGCTTCATGTTCTTGATTGCATGTGCAACTTCTGCTGGAAGGACTGGAGGAACTCTGGTACTGGTATCTTTCATGATGTCTGGAGTGCATATATCATCCCTTTCATATAATTTGGAGTAGAAATCTTTCACTCTTGTCAAAATTTCGCCTCTATTTCTTGTTACAGAACCATCTTCTTTTCTCAGTGCCATAATCTGTTTTCTTCCCTTACTGAGATGTCCCTTTGCTATCTTTAGGCTTTGGTTGTTTTCAATTGCTTTCCTCACTAGTTCACAGTTGAATTTCCTTACGTCTTCAGTGATACTTTTTCTTACTGTCTTGCATAGCTCTATATATTCCACTTTGGAAGTCACATCTTCTTTAGTTGTCCTCATCTCTCTTCTTTTTGCATCAACATTTTGGTTTTTCCTGATAATTTGTTCACATGCAACTTGTTCTTAGACCCAGCTAATTTTGTTGCTGTTTCCATAAGAGCTTTGGTTACTTTTCTGTTAACTTCAGAGATGTCCACTTCTTCCGATGTTAGGCCTTCTAAAGCAGAGAACCTGTTCTTTAGTTCTAACTTGAAGGTATTATGGTGTTTTTTAAGGTTGGTTATGTCAATAGATTTTGTTTGTCTTATGAGCTTGCCACGTTCAAGTTTAGTGTTGAGGTGCATCTTACATCTCACCAATCTATGGTCACTACCTGTGTTGAACTTGTTTAGCACACTGCAGTCTTCTATGACGAATTTTTTGTTACACATAATAAAATCAATTTCACTTGTCGTCCCATTTGGATGTCTCCATGTCCATTTCCTGTGTGGCTTTTTTCTTGAAGAAGGAGTTCAAGATGAAAAACCCTTCTGCCTCTGCAAACTCAGCGAAGTATTTCCACGCTGGTTTCTGTTGCCATGACCGAGATTTACCTACCGAAGTTTCATTATGTTGCCGTTGCCCTATTTTTGCATTGAAATCTCCCATAATTATTTTCAAGTGCTGCTTACCTTTATTATTTAGATGACAAATTTCCTCATAAAATTCTTCAATTTCTTCTTCAGGATGACTTGTGGTGGGTGCATAAGTTTGAATAATCTGAGCCTGGTATCTTTCGAGAGTTGGATAACAAGTCGTGCAGCTCTGTCAGAGGAACTTTCAACTTCTACAACTTTGTCCTTCAGTTTCTTGTTTATTATAAATCCAACACCACTAGTTCTGCCAGTATCTGTCCCACGATAGTAGAAGAGATGTCCACTTTTCAGTTCGATGAGATCTTCTCCTTTTCTCCTTACCTCACTTAGCCCCACGATGTCCCACTTGATCCTTTGTAGTTCCTCTTCCAATTCAAGAAGCCTTGAATCAGAAGATAGGGAGCGTCCATTGTAAGTAGCCAAGGTCAGCATCAGATGGCAGCCTAGTCCGGTCCTCCGGGGATTCTTAGCACCCTCTGCCTTCATGTCGCACTGGCCGCTGCCTTGGCCAGGTACATTCCAGCTGCCGGAGACTGAGGGCCAAGATTTAAGTTGTGGAATCATTTTGGAGGGGTTTGGCCATAACTCACCACGCTGGATGTCAACACGAATTAGCATATAATTGAATTTCTTTTATATAAAAAGTAAATTGTAATTTATCAAAATCTTACCTACTTGTCTTGTTTTATCCATGAGGCTGCAAAAATTTTGTTTTGCTTTTGCAAGACTGTACCAAAACTTGTGTGTGTGTGTGTTGCTTCACAGATTCAGTTTCTACACACTCAAACTTCAAAAAGAGTTCTATTGTGGAGGAAGGAAATCTACAGTCTATCTCAATCACAAAAGATAAAATAAACCTTCATTGGACATTGTGATGTGCAAGTTTATTATTACAAAGGTCAACTCATTTATTATTTTTGAGCATGTTTTCCTTCAGCTCTGCAAGAAAAATATCTTCTTGAATACTATGTATGAGATGTTTACAGTTCACATAATTGATACTTGGTTGATTCAATCATTTTTCTGATATGAGGAATGTCCAGTTTCTCCCTTTGCAACTATTTATAGAGGGAAAATAACATTTAACAATAATTCAGGACAGTGGAAACATCGCGAAAAAAAATACGATTACGAAAAAATCTTCGCTCCGTCCGACTTCCGTTTTCCGAAATTTTCCCTCTGTTTTCACGCTGAAACACAATCAGTTATCAAAAAAAATTATATTTTACAATAAAAATGAGCAGAGGAAATATTTCGAGGAGGGGAAAATTACGATTACAGATTAAATCTGCAGTTCGTCTAACTTCCGTTTTCGAAAGTTTTGAAAGCCGAAATTCCGTCCACAGCCGGAAAACGCCCCCACCACCACGCATGCACCCCCCCCCAAAAAAATTATCTTCAGTTTTGATGACAACAAAGTCAGAGTTACTCTTCGAATCCGCGGAAGAAACTCGAGGAAAACAAAAATGACAAGGAAATTTTTGCTCCGTCGAACTTCCGTTATCTGAAATTATTATCTACACTTTCAAGCTGAAATGCAAACATTTATGCAATAAATTGATATTTAATAACAATACTGGACAGAGGAAACTTCGCGAGAAAAAGAAATTATGATCGCAGGAAAAACTTTCACTCCGTTAAGCTTTCGTAGGTTCTGAAAAACGGAATACCGCTTCCCAGGCGGAAAACGAGCCTCCCCGCCCCCAATCCTCAGAAAATAAAACATTACATTCATTTTTTTTCATCGCTCTGAAGTATAACCCAAATGTGGAATTCTGCGAATCCGAAGAACAATCTCATGCCTGATTCGTAACAGTCTGCAATATGCAAAATGAATTGCTCATACGGCTACGCATGGAGGCCGATTCACGCTTCCATAAACTGATTATGTTCCCGATGTATTAGATTGCAATTTTCGGAACTCTGAACGGTTCATTTCTAAATCACGTACTTTTACAAAGGATGCGTTATTAATACGCAAATTTTGCGAGCGATCCAAAAACGGACCCAAGATTTTATATTTATATATATTTTTCTTAAAATTTTGTAAGGCGGGAGACCCTGCTTAACAGCTTTGTTTCGGCGGGAAACCCGCCATCCTGCCCTGAAATGGCAATTAAAAGAACTACAAAACACTTCCTCCACACCACGCTGCACTGATACACTAGCGTCTAATCCCGACGCGGCTGAATCGTTACCTTCGACCAATGCGCATGCCCATCGGTTGAGCTGCTCTGCCCTGAAGGTTCTTCCGAATGATTGCCAAAAGCAGATCCCTAGCTGACTAGCTCGGCAATGGGAACCAAATCATGATTTTTTCATAAACTGTGACATAAAAGTTATATAATTTCTTGATAAAAAAAAATGGTCATTTTTATAACAAAATCCCGGTGTAATCACCGATTATAAAAGGAAATTGCATATGGAAAAACAATGCGTAGAAATACGCATTTCTAAATTTTAACGCATATTCGGCGTTTTTAAGGCGTGAAAGACGCGTGTAGATGTGTTATCGCGATCTCTGACGTACTCCATTTATATATGCAGAAACATGACCCAGCTGTATCAATTTTCCGACACCATTACCTAGCTTTCTCCTTTTGGGTGACTTTTTTCTAGCCAATTCCACCCGAATTTATTTTTGTCTTGAGATCGTCAGTTTTGGTTAAAAATTTCATTGTTGATGACGAACTTAACTTAAACCGTGTAAACTTTCAAATTCCTAAAAACATTCATACATCACACACATACACACACACACACAAAAAACCCCATCACTTTTGCCTAAACAAAAAACCACAAACGTTTCATCAGGGAAACAAAGACACCTCCTCTCCGTCACTTGACTTACTAATACAATGAGGCAGGCTGCTCCCGCGCGTAGGTGCAGACACGTGAGTGATGTACTTTATTTGCTTTAACTCGCTCCCACCCCCGCCATCTCCAAGTTCCAATCCCACATCACTCATCAGAGCGAAAACCTGTTTTTTTGCATCAAGAAGCAGAAGCGCCGACAAAATGACTGAGAATTTGCGCGCATGCCCTTTCCACAGAACAACGGACAACCACAGCACGAACTGCCGGCTTCGTGTGTCAAGCTCGAGGCAACTGCATCGGCGAGGAAGACAATATTATTATCACATTAATTCATTGGTGAAAAGCAATTTTTTTAGTAAATACTTTTGCCATGAATCGCTTTTTTTTTTTTTTTTTTTGTCGTTTATTAGAACTTAAAATTTAACAGTCTTAAAAATGTCTTCAAAGCTAAACATCCGGAATTCCGGGCATGATAGATCGCTCAAACCCGGAAATCCGGGTTAGACCCGGAACACAAACAGCCCTGCATTCAGTACTACCTGTTCCCCGCCAAAAATCATAGCTTTGATTTTTCCCTTATTAATACTCAGTTTGAATTTCATGCAAATTTTGTACATCCGGGACAACATACTCTGCAACTCGCTTTTGTTCTCTGCCAACAGGACAGTGTCATCAGCATACAGCAATCTGCACACACGCATATCACCAAGACATAAACCAGTATTATCTATTTTGGCATCACGCATGCATGCATCCATGAATATATTAAACAGCCAGGGTGACATTACACAACCTTGCTTGACTCATGCATCAATAGAAAACCATTTTGATAAAACACCATTCACTCGTACACAAGCTCTACTACCAGCATACATGGCTCTTACACTATTAAGTAGACTCCCAGTAACACCATATTCATTCAATATCTTCCACAGAAGTGTCCTATTTACTCGGTCGTAAGCTTTCTCTAAATCTATGAAGGCAGCAAAAACTTTCTCTTACCAACAGCCAGATACTTTTCAATCATCATCTGTAATGCAAAAATTTGGTTAGTGCAGCCTTTACCAGGCATGAAACCACTCTAGACATCCCATACTTTCACTGATGTAAGACTTCGTACTTTTTCAATAATGACCTTACCAAACACTTTCCCCTGCACACTCAGTAGGCTAATACCACGATAGTTCTTGCAGTCAGTCTGATCACCTTTTCCCTTATACAAGGGAACAACAATGATAGCATCCTTCTAATCCCGAGGGACCATTCCTAGCTCCTTATTCTCCCCTTGGAAAAAAAGAAAAGAAAAGGAAAACAATATGCCGTCTGTAAAACAAGTAGAATTTTTGCATATTTTATGGGTAAACCGTAAAACGGGGCAGGTATGGAAAAGTATATCCATGCCACCCATTGGTAAAACTGTGGGATCTGGTAAGCAAGAAATACAATAAAAGTTTTTTTGTTATTCAAACCCAGCACTGCTCTACAAAGTTTACCTGTGCCTTGCACTGTACTGGATGAGGTATAGTGATCTCCCTAGAGCCTTTTTACTGGATGTCCCACCCAGTTAATTTTGTGTTTTGCCCGGCTAAGTTTGTTTTAATGAATATTATCACAAAGCACATAATAGTAAAAATGGAAAACTTATTCCCACATAGCACATACACCATCAGTATTGATGAGATCTGGCCGAAATCTGCAACAATGCCCCATGACACAGTGGTCTGTGTGCAAGCTTATGACCATTCATCCGAGAAGGGTCCAGGTTCGAATCCCTGTGAGGCATGGGTGTTGTGTTTGTCTTACGACACTGGTTCTCTCCTTTCTCTGAAACCAGTGACCCTAAATTACGGACAAAAGATTGCTTATAGCTTATTGAGTTGCTCATGGTGGTCGTTAAACCTTCAATCTATTCTATATATATAAAATAAACGAAAAAATCTGTCGAATATCGAATATGATTTGTTAATAAATATTCCTTTTTTTAAACATGTTTGTACAATTTTCTAACTTTGTTTATCATGTTATGTTACATTCTACACTGTAAGGTTACTTACTCACCTTTATCCCAAATATCCTTTAGGAGGTTTTCATCTCTTACACACATTTCCAACACGTAATTTTCAGTAGTCACATCGTCGTTCAAGGTCCAAAAACACACATCATACTCACGCAAAACTTTGCCCCCCCCCAACTAAATGCCGATTCAAAATAATCAACTACAATGACACATAATTGAACTCCCTAAAAATGCCTATCTAAGTAAAACCTCAATACAAAACTTATATTACACATTTCCTAAATCATCAAAGTTAAAACTGCAACCCATAGTTATTTACAAACTGCACACCGGTAATTAATTGAAAACAAACCAAACCTGACACAACCACTATCCTCATTAATCTCTGAACTCTCCCCACTCAGCAACAAGCGTACTTTCCTAGCACTCTCAGCCTCTGCTCAGGCTATTTTCAAGGAGTGGACGCAACAGATGAACCTCCGTCGCCGCCTTCAAACATAGCGAATGTTCTAGGTCTCGCTCGGCATCATATCATCATCGTTATTCACCGCTCAGCGCAGTGGCACCATCTATTAGCTGACCCATTAATCTTCTTTTTCTCTTCGTACTTGTAAATATCCGTTCGACAGCCAGCTGCATTTGATTTTTGAAAATTAATCTTACATTCAATCATAATTTTTTTTTATAATATATTACTTTACATCTTTATTTTTTTTTCTTTCCTTTCCCCCTCTGTTTTTCTCTATGGCTCTTTATTCTGATCAGATCTTTCTAATATGCGTTTAAGCTATTAGGATCGTTAATATTACATAACCTGTGTCTGTTTTTTTCAATCAACACTGTCTCTGCTAGTCTTAAATGCCTTTCCGTACGACAGCTCTTAATTTTTATTTCATCAAACTTTTGGTATTGTTTTTGTTCAATACAGTACTGGACCAATGCAGTCTTTGCTTCTTTTTTCTGCCAATTCTGTAGATGCTGTTGTAACTGATGTTTTAGTTTATTTTTAGTGCTTCCTATATATGATACTGCAGGGTTGTTACTTACAGGAATTTCGTAAACACCAGCTGTATCCAAGCATTTCTTGTTTTTCTTCGTATTAAGTACAATATTTTTAATGGTGTGCACTTTATTGCCCAATTGTAAATTATACTTATTACACAATTTATTAATTTCAGCCGAACTTCCTTTTATGTACGGAAATGATCCAACATATTTAATCTGCTTATTATTATTTCTTCATATGTTTGAAGAATTAATATAATTGTTTTGTACTTCATTGATCCATTTTTTAATTTTTTTACTGGGAATCCACAATTTTTTGCAACATCTGTAATATATTTCAATTCATCATTTTTGTATTGCATATTTGATGTGTGTGTGAATGCTCTTTTTATCAACGTCTTAATACTGTTACATTTATGAGCATGTGGATGATAAAAATCAATGGTATGATCACAGGTACGAATGGCAATTTTCTATAAACTATATAATCCAATGTGTTGGGTCGTTTTATAATCTGTACATCAAGATAAGCCAAGGCATCCTGGTGTTCAACTTCAATTGTTACTTCAATGGATGAATACTTTTCTTTAAATTTTTTAGCTATGTCTTCTGGTTCTGTGGAATTCAATTTTGATAAGATAAAAATGCCATCAACATATCTACAATATATTAATGGTGGCTCATTCAGGTTATTTATGGCTTCTATATCTGTCATAATAACTTCTGCAAATAATGTAGACAGAGGTGATCCCATAGGTCCTCCTGTATTTTGCTTATAAATAATATTTTCAAATGCAAAGACATTGTTTTCATATATATATATAACATTACATCTTTTAATTCTTGTACTTGTATTCCTGTTGGAATTTTTTGTTGTATTAGTTCTTGAGTAATAATGTCTATGGATTGAGATACAGGAGTATGTGGATACAAAGCTTTAACATCCATTGGCCATTTTGTAAAACTGTAAATCTTGATTAATATTTTTAATTAAGTGAATAAAATCATATTTATTTCTTAAACTGTATTGTTTTTTCATAAATATTGGTGCAAGAAAATTATAAATATTTTTTTCCAATGAAATCAAGGATGAGTTTACTTTTGATACAATCAACCTCTTTGGTGCATCATCTTTATGTGTTTTAATCTTGGCAAAAACTTTTGGTATACTTGCTCCCATTTGTGGGAAGGACTTTTTTATTTTGTCTGGCAATGTACTATGATTTCTTATCCTTGCCAAATATTTTATCTGGTCATCTGTTGGGTCTTTATTGATAATTGTATAGTTTAATTCCTCTATTGCTTTAGACACTTAAGCAAACTCAGTGATGGAAAGTTGCAAACTCATTTTTGGAGCAGCAAAATGCATTTTTGGAGCAGGTAAAATACATTTTTGCAGCAGGTGAAAATACATTTTTGGTGTAAGAAAACATTTTTTTGGAGCAGGTAAAATATTAGTAGATAGAATAAACTATTAAGCAAAAAAATGTTTTGGAACTAGATGCACCCTACTCATATTTAAAACATCTTGCATTGAAATATACACACACACACACACACACACACACACACACACACACACACACACACACACACACACACACACACACACACACACACACATATATGCAAAGGTTTTAGTTTTCAAATAGATCAAAAAATGACGATTATGGGCAAAACATGTAACAATATTAACAAATAAAGGAAACTTGATCACGCTAGTTACGTTAACTGAAACTTTTATAAAAAGTTCGTAAGTTGGAAGCTTTCGACCTTATCTTAGGTCTTCATCACGCCAATGGAGGACTAAGATTGTTGCCAGATTCTACATTTAGAATTTTTCTTATTTTTGTTGCCAAAACTTAGAATTGATCTCCAGATCAACGGAATGTAGAGAGGAGATTCGGAGTTGCAAGTCATTGAGTTGAACATAATTTCTATGCTTTCACGGTAACGGAGGGCAAAACGATTGTCAAAAGACGCAATTCGTTTTGCTTCGTTCCAGTGGGGAACTGCAGATGTGTCTTCCATTGTCAAAATAGACAAGGCAGTATTGGGATTGGCTTTCGAAACATCTTTTCTATGTTCTAAAATTCTATGGCTAATGCTTCTGTATGTGCTTCCAATGTATAAGTTATCCCCAGTAGAAGAAGAGATAGGAATGCAGTAAACTCCTGGGAGGTTCAGGCTTTCAACTTTGTCCCTATCCCTTTGTAGAAGTTTCAAGATGTTTGGGGTAGATTTAATGGCAAGATGGTAACCAAAACTTCTAAAAAGAATCTGTAACTTATAAGCATAGGAAGGATGGTAAGGAACAGAACCACAGAATTTCAGGTCTTCTTTCTTGTGAGGAAGGAGGCATTCGATTTTCGAATGTTTTTCATATTTCTTTAAGAGGGAGTTGACTATAACAGCAGGGAAACCATGAGAGAGGGCTATTGTAGAAATTTTGGAGAGTTCTTCTTGAAGAGAGAGTTGGTTGTTGCAAATGATATGAGCCCTGTGGATGTAGGACTTCAATGCTGCAAGTTTGTAGAGATGCAGGGTTTCGATAGACGGAACGAGTAATGGAGAGATCAGCGTTTCTGCAGATAGATACATCCAGGAAATCAATTTTGTGATTTACTTCCTTAGATATAGTGAGCTTAATGGAAGGAAATTTTTCAGTAATGGAGTTGATCAGTATCTGTAGTTCAGACTCGGATCACCTTGTGAACTTTCAAATCACCTTGTGAACATTAAAATCTGTAACCATAGCAGGATTCTATTATTAATCATTTATTTATCAAAAAATGTTTAATTTTTTGCTGCTTTTCTCAATATTTAATTTCTCACTTCTATTTTTTTCTAATTTTTTAAGATAGTTAGCAATGTTTTGTTTTGCTTCTTTTAACAGTACCTGTCCACGTTCCATTGCACTCATTTTTCTTATGCCACATTCAATGTTCATCTCAGCATTAACATTTTATGAGAGGAATCCAACTGCTGCAAAAGTTCAGCTTCTTCCCGTTTCAAATCACCTTGTGAACATTCAATTTCTTCTTCTTTTTCACTTATTTTGCTGCATTTTTCCAGCACTAATATGCTCTTGATATTTTTTCCAGGATTCTTTATAAGCTGTCAGAAGTTTTTCGGTTACATTAATTTTACTCACATCTCCATTTAGCCTCTTGCCATGATCTTTGTGCTTCTTGCTCTCTGCATGATGCATACAATCATCGCAACCGCCATGCACTAGGCTTCGCAGCCACATGGCTTACAAAACGTGATTCGGCAAAACTTTAGATGCTTCATAAAAAGGCCATTCTTTACTATATATATCATCATCATCATCATTGTCAACCATTATCAATCCACTGCTGGACGAAGGTCTCCCCAAGTTTCCTCCACAACGGTCTGTCTTGTGCCAGTCTCCTCCATGTCACCCCTGCATACTTTCGAATTTCATCCACCCATCTCCCATGTGGTCTTCTTCTGGGTCTTTTCCTGTCCCTTGGAATCCAATCTAAAATTTCGGCTGTCCATCGATGATCTGTCCTTCTGGCAGTATGTCCAGCCCATTGCCATTTCAGGGATTTAACTCTGATCATGATATCTTCCACTCTTGTCATTTTTCGGATCCACGAGTTCCTCTTCTTATCCCTCCTGGTTACACCAAGCATGCACCTCTCCATGCTTCTTTGAGTTGTCTGCAGCCTTTGTATGTCTCTTTTAGTTAAGGTCCACGTCTCTGCACCATACGTAAGCACTGGAAGGATGCATTGATCAAACACTTTTCTTTTAAGACATAATGGCATATTGCTCTTGAAAATTATGCTGTTTCTTCCAAAAGCTCTCCAGGCAAGTTTTGTACGCCGATTAATTTCTTCATCAATGTGACCCTCACTTGATATCTGCTGTCCAAGATAAACGTACGTGTCTGTTATCTCCAGCTTTTCTCCATCAATCGATAAATCTTCATTTCTTGTAAAAGCATTGAACATCACTTTTGTCTTCTGAAAGTTCATTTTTAATCCCACTTTTTTACTCTTGTCAGCAAGTTCCTGGATCATACTCTGCAGCTCTGATGGGGTAGTTGCAAAAATGACTACGTCATCAGCAAAGCGAAGGTGGGTTAGATAATCTCCATTAATCTTTATTCCCTTGTTTTCCCAGCTCAGCGACTGAAAAACACCCTCCAATGTGGCATTAAAGAGCTTCGGAGATATGGTGTCCCCTTGTCTCACTCCCTTTCCAATTTTTACGTGTGTTGTATTTTCAAACAGCCTAATCTTTGCACTTGCATTTTCATAGATGTTATTAATAATATTAATGTATGCATCTTCAATACCGCAGGTTTTCAGAGCCATTGTAACTGCTGATGGTTTCACCGAATCAAAGGCTTTTTCATAATCGATAAAAGCCATGCACAATGGAAGTTCATATTCCCTCGCTCTTTCAATTAGTTCTCTCAGCACGTGGATATGATCTATTGTGCTGTAGCCACTCCTGAATCCAGCTTGTTCTCTCGGTTGAGCCATGTCCAGTGTTACCTTCAAGCGGTGTGAAAGAACTTTAGTGAAGATTTTATAAACTACTGATAGGAGGCTGATAGGTCTGTAGTTTCCGAGATCCTCAATGTCACCTTTCTTATGTAGCAGGATCATTGTAGCGGTGTTCCAATCCTCAGGAATCTTTCCTTCATTAAGGCATCGAGTGAAAATTTGGGCGAGTACTGTTTCGATTTCTCCACTTGCTTCTTGTATGATGTCTACAGTAATTCCATCTTCTCCTGGAGCTTTTCCTCGCTTCATGTTCTTGATTGCATGTGCAACTTCTGCTGGAAGGACTGGAGGAACTCTGGTACTGGTATCTTTCATGATGTCAGGAGTGCATATATCATCCCTTTCATATAATTTGGAGTAGAAATCTTTCACTCTTGTCAAAATTTCGCCTCTATTTCTTGTTACAGAACCATCTTCTTTTCTCAGTGCCATAATCTGTTTTCTTCCCTTACTGAGATGTCCCTTTGCTATCTTTAGGCTTTGGTTGTTTTCAATTGCTTTCCTCACTAGTTCACAGTTGAATTTCCTTACGTCTTCAGTGATACTTTTTCTTACTGTCTTGCATAGCTCTATATATTCCACTTTGGAAGTCACATCTTCTTTAGTTATATATATTCCACTTTGGAAGTCACATCTTCTTTAGTTACTATATATATATATATATATATATATATATCATGATACACTTGGCGATAATTTTACCTGACTTCGTTTTTTGTTTGTTTGTTTTTTTGTCGTCATAGCTGTTTCACTGCTACGTTTCATTTCTTAAGAATTTGTTATAAGTACAATGTATTTGCATATACTGTTTCACATGATGAATTATTTATACATCATCTGGTCAACCCTCTATCGTATCTGACTAAAACTTACAACTTTCATGATTAAAATATATATATATATATATATATATATACTTAAGAGCAAAACTGAAGACTAAGGAAAAAATTTTAGATATTTTTTTGCTTAGGTATCTTTATAGTATATATATATATATATATATATATCATCATCATCATCATCATTGTCAACCATTATTAATCCACTGCTGGACGAAGGTCTCCTTAAGTTCCCTCCACAACGGTCTGTCTTGTGCCAGTCTCCTCCATGTCACCCCTGCATACTTTCGAATTTCATCCACCCATCTCCCATGTGGTCTTCTTCTGGGTCTTTTCCTGTCCCTTGGAATCCAATCTAAAATTTCGGCTGTCCATCGATGATCTGTCCTTCTGGCAGTATGCCCAGCCCATTGCCATTTCAGGGATTTAACTCTGATCATGATGTCTTCCACTCTTGTCATTTTTCGGATCCACGAGTTCCTCTTCTTATCTCTCCTGGTTACACCAAGCATGCACCTCTCCAGGCTGCTTTGAGTTGTCTGCAGCCTTTGTATGTCTCTTTTAGTTAAGGTCCACGTCTCTGCACCATACGTAAGCACTGGAAGGATGCATTGATCAAACACTTTTCTTTTAAGACATAATGGCATATTGCTCTTGAAAATTATGCTGTTTCTTCCAAAAGCTCTCCAGGCAAGTTTTATACGCCGATTAATTTCCTCATCAATGTGACCCTCACTTATCTGCTGTCCAAGATAAACGTACGTGTCTGTTATCTCCAGCTTTCCTCCATCAATCGATAAATCTTCATTTCTTGTAAAAGCATTGAACATCACTTTTGTCTTCTGAAAGTTCATTTTTAATCCCACTTCTTTACTCTTGTCAGCAAGTTCCTGGATCATACTCTGTAGCTCTGATGGGGTAGTTGCAAAAATGACTATCTCATCAGCAAAACGAAGGTGGGTTAGATAATCTCCATTAATCTTTATCCCCTTGTTTTCCCAGCTCAGTGACTGAAAAACACCCTCCAATGTGGCATTAAAGAGCTTCGGAGATATGGTGTCACCTTGTCTCACTCCCTTTCCAATTTTTATGTGTGTTGTATTTTCAAACAGCCTAATCTTTGCACTTGCATTTTCATAGATGTTATTAATAATATTAATGTATGCATCTTCAATACCGCAGGTTTTCAGAGGTTTTCATATATATATATATATATATATGTAAGTTATGACTTTTTATTTTTTCACTAGTTATTAAATTTATGTTGACAATTTCTGTGGGGTTTTTTTTCCTTTTTTTTTTTGTTTCTTTTATTATGAAAGTTAGTAAGTTTGGGCCACATACGACAGAGGGTTGACCAGATGATGTATAAATAAATACAACATGTGAAACAGTATATGCAAGTACACTGAAGTGCCAGAAAAACTGGTACAGACGAGCTTATGCAAAATACATTGCAACATCACCTATGCACACACTCGGTTGCGTCCGCCAGTGCGTATATAAAGCGATACACATCCTTGCCAGCTGTCAGAGCTGTTTTCGGCATGAGAAAGACAAGTAATAACAATTTAAGCGATGTCACAGTTGGTGCTCGTGAGATGGGCCATAGTATTTCGGAGGTAGAAACGAAGTTCCGATTTTCATGGACAGCCATTGCAAGGGAGTACCGTGACTACAAGAATTCCGGCAAAACCTTCAACCTACGAAACTAGTGTGGCCGTAAAAAGACATTGGGTGAACATGACCATCATTGGCTGTCAAGAATTGTTTCGCGCGACAGGCGTGCAACACTCTCGCAGGTATTATCGGAATTCAATGCTGAAGCCTCAACAAGCATAAGCGTTCGGACTGTGCAACGTAACCTGCACAATATAGGCTTTGGGAGCCGACGCCCAACTCCAGTCCCTTTGATGGGCGCACGACACAGATCTATGAGCCTTGCTTGGTCACGGCAACACCACTGGACACTTGATGACTGGAAACAAGTAGCCTGGTCTGACGAGTCGCGTTTCTAACTGTATCGGGCAGATGGAAGGATTCGTTTGTGGCGCAAACCCCGTGTAGCCATGGATCCCGCCTGTCAACAGGGAACTGTACCGGCTGGTGGGGGGTACGTTATGGTATGGGGTGTGTTTAACTGGACTTAACCGGGACCCCTGGTACGTCTACAAACGTTTGTGACCGGCCAACACTATGTGCGCATCCTTTCTGACAAGGTACAACTGTTCATGTTCTGCATTCATGCTGATGAGTTGGGCCTGTTCCAACAGGACAATGCACCTCCAAACAAGTGTCGGGACGCCACATTATGGCTAGAGGAGCATTCATCTGAGTTTGGAGTGTTGCCATTTCCACCCAAGTGCCCAGATATGAACGTGATAGAACACATTTGGGATGCCACGAAACGCGCTATTGAACACAGGAATCCGAGACCTCGAAATACACCCGAATTGTGGAACGCTCTGCAGGAAGTATGGCGTGCATTGCCTACAGCATATTTCGTCGCACGGCACCCATTGCTCCAATTACCATTGGCGTTACGCCACCGGTGAGTGTGGCGGCAGTGGGCCGCTGAACGTCGCACCTGGACTACGGAATGGCACGACATTGTCTTCTCCGACGAATCCCGCTTCTGCCTGCAACACTCCGATGGTTGGATCCGCGTGTGGCGGCGAGAGACTGTATGATGCCTGGCGTTATGGTTTGGAGCGCAATTGGATATGACACCCGCACCCCTCTGGTACGCAACGCCAGTACACTCAACAGCCACCGCTACATCTCCGACATTTTGGAGCCTGTAGTCCTTCCTTAAATGCAGGACCTGCCAGAGGCTACGTTTCAACAGGACAATGCGCGCTCGCACGTGACACGCATCGTGCAACAATTCTTCACGGCCCACCAGGTGCCACTGCTGCCGTGGCCCACCTGTTCTCCCGATATGTCGCCCATCGAACACGTCTGGTAGCTGATCGGCAACCGAGTGGCCCGGCAAACACCACCCGCGGCTACACCTGATGAACTGTGGCAACGTGTGGAAGCAGCCTGGACTGACATACCCCAAGCTTACATCCAAAGCCTCTTTCGTTCGATGCCACAGCGTGTAGCGCCCGTTATTGCCAGTCAGGGGGCCACTCGAACTATTGATGCCAGCGTGTTCCGCAAGTCGCACGGGCCTGTAAGCTCAATCGTTTCATCTTTGTATCTGTTGTTATGTGTCCAGTAAATCTGGCTTTGCTATCTCGTGTCCTTCTTGGTGTTGCATTTTGGGTGGCCAGCAGTGTATATGAAAACAATGTCTTTGCATTTGAAGATATTATTTATAAGCAAAATACAGGAGGACCTATGGGATCACCCCTGTCTACATTATTTGCAGAAGTTATTATGACAGATATAGGAGCCAAAGTGATAAATAACCTGAATGAGCCATCATTAATATACTGTAGCTATGTTGATGACATTTTTATCTTATCAAAATTGAATTCCACAGAACTAGAAGATATAGCTAAAAAATTTAGAAAAGAGTATTCATCCCCTGAAGTAACAACTGAAGTTGAACAGCAGGATACCTTGGCTTATCTTGATGTACAGATCATAAAACGACCCAAAACATTGGATTATACAGTTTATAGAAAATCACCAATTGTACCTGTGATCATACCATATGATTATTATCATCCATATGCTCATAAATGTAACAGTATTAAGACATTGATAAAAGAGTATTCACACACATATCAAATATGCAATACAAAAATGATGAATTGAAATATATTACAAATGTTGCAAAAAATTATGGATATCCAGTAAAAAAATAAAAGAAATGAATCAATGAAGTACAGAACAATTGTATTAATTCATCAAACATATGAAGAAATAATAATAAGCAGATTAAATATGCTGGATCGTTTCCATATATAAAAGGAATTTCGCCTGAAATTAATAAATTGTGTAATAAGTATAATTTACAATTGGGCAATAAAGTGCACACCATTAAAAATATTGTACTTAATACGAAGGAAAACAAGAAATGTTTGGATAGAGCTGGTATTTACGAAATTCCTGTAAGTAACAACCCTGCAGTATCATATATAGGAAGCACTAAAAATAAACTAAAACATCAGTTACAACAGCATCTACAGAATTGGCAGAAAAAAGAAGCAAAGACTGCATTGGTCCAGTACTGTATCGAAAAAAAAAAAAACAATACCCAAAATTTGATGAAATAAAAAATTATTAAGAACTGTCGTACGGAAAGGCATTTAAGACTAGCAGAGACAGTATTGATTGAAAAAAACAGACACAGGTTATGTAATATTAACGATCCTAATAGCTTAAATGCATATTAGAAAGATCTGATCAGAATGGAGAGCCATAGAGAAAAACAGAGGAGAAAAGGAAAGAATAAAATAAAATAAATGATGTAACGTAATATATTAAAAAAAATTATGATTGAATATAAAAAGATTAATTTTCAAGAATCAAATGCAGCTGGCTGTCGAACGGATATTTACAAGTACCAAGAGAAAAAGAAGACTAATGGGCCACCTAATAGAAGGCGCCACTGCGCTGAATAACAATGATGAGACGATGCCGAGCAAGACCTAGAACATTCGCTACGTTTGAGGGCTGCGACGGATGTTTATCCCTTACGTCCACTTCTTGAAAATGGCCTACGCAGAGGCTGAAAGTGCTAGGATAGTACAATTGTTGCTGAGTGGGGAGAGGTCTGAGATTAATGAGGATAGTGGTTGTGCCAGGTTTGGTTTGTTTTCAATTAATTACCGGTGTGCAGTTTGTAAATAACTATGGGTTGCAGTTTTAACTTTGATGTTTTAGGAAATGTGTAATATAAGTTTTTTATTGAGGTTTTACTTAGATAGGCATTTTTAGGGAGTTCAATTATGTGTCATTGTAGTTGATTATTTTGAATCGGCATTTAGTTATGGGGGGGGCGAAGTTTTGTGTGAGTATGATGTGCGTTTTTGGGCCTTGAACCACGATGTGACTACTGAAAATTACGTGTTGGAAATGTGTGTAAGAGATGAAAACCTCCTAAAGGATATTTGGGATAAAGGTGAGTAACCTCAAAATGTAGATTGTCTAAATAGCATGTTAATAATTAAGCAGCTATGTGACTTTTTCGACATTTGCAATGCTGTATGAATATATGATGTTATGTTACATTAATGCCAACTACACCGCCAAAGATGTTTAATAAGTGTAATGTTAAGCCAAAAAAAAAAAAAAAAAATTGATTGGAGAAGGGGTCGTTAAAAGTATCACCAAGCTAAAATTTCTTGCCGCCTGGCTGTAAAAAAAAAAATCTAGGGAGAACACTAAGGTGTGCAAATTATTCTAGTTCTGCAGCAAATTGCTGTCTGACTTCTGCGGAGAATACAAGCCATTGGATTACAGGGTATTTATAGTGCATTCTAACAGAACATGCTCATTATGTAATATCAGACATTATCAACTGACAAATGCTGGGCATTTTGGGATAATTAAATTGTGGCCAGCAGGACTATTACTGACAGCCACTTCTGTACATAATGGAGCCATACAGTGAGTGGCTGATGTTACCGAATCAATGCATAAGGAAGCCTAAGACTGAAATATACTGTATTTTCTGATTTTAATGCAGCTGTATTTAAACTCAAATTTTCAAACATGCAGCTCTGAAATGTGACATTTAACTAGGAGTCCAGCCTGCACCTTACAGAAGCTTATGGAGATTCATCAAGGGTGAGGTTTACAGCATCCCTGTTGCAGATATTGCTGACCTAAACAGGAGGATTACATACGCACTGCAAAAAGTTAGTACGGACATTCTTGAACGAACATGGTTGGAACTGGAATACTGTTTAGACACTGTTTGGGTGACAAATGATGCCCATGTCGAATGCCTATAAAACTTCATGATCTGTTCTGTCAATTAACACAAGTTCTGTATTGAGATCATTTATATAAAAACTGTTATGATTATTTGAAATTGGTTACACCTTTATGGGACATCCTGTAGAATTCCTCTACACGTTCTTGGAACCATTCCTAAACCTTCTTTGCAGTGGGGCATGGAGCGTCGTTTTGTTGAAAGACGCCATGTCCGCCAGGGAATACAATTGCCATAAAGGGGGTGTACTTGGTCAACCACATTGTTCAGGAAGAACGTGACAGCTGTCAGGCTTCGCTGTACAGGGATAATGGGTCCAAGTGTTCCCCAAGAAATTACTGCCCAGACCATCGCACTCCCTCCAGTAGCCTGGACCCGTCCCACAGTTCATCCAGGTGAGAAGGCTTCCTTGGGTAAATGTCGCATACAAGCTCCTCTGTCGACATGATGTAACAGAAAATGGGATTCGTCTGACCACGAGACCCTCGTCCAGTATTCTATGAACCAATATTGATGATTACATGCCCACTGCAAGCATTGACGACAGTGAAATGCTGTGAGCATAGGCATATGAATGGGTCTGTGGCTGAAGATATCTATATCCAAGAGCATATGATGAACTGTGTTTGGACACATTGGGCCCTTCACCACAATTAAAGTTACGGGTAATATCAGCCGCAGTAGCTCTCTTGTTGCTGTGGACAAGATGAGATAGCCTGCGCCAACCCTTGGCATCAATGACGCATGACCTTCCAACGCCTTGAAGTGTCAACTGTTTCGGACCACCTTTGATAGGTACCAACCATTGCAGTGTGAGCGGCCTACCAGCATTGCTGTTTCAGAGATGCTCTTACCAACGCATCTTGCCATAATGATCTGGCATTTGTTGAAATCAGATAAATCCTTTGCTTTTCCCATATTGAGACAAAACGAAATACTAACAAGAGCTCCAACCTATATATGATTCATGACCTTGGCACGTGACACTGAATGGATGTACATGTGCTTATTTGCATAATGCAGAGGTGGATTTAATTGTTCTGGCTTAACCTGTGTATATTTCAACCATATGGCAATCATTTGATGTGGACCACACACTTTCATCATGCAATTGGAGGGACATGATTTTTGAGGTACATGCTACAACAGTGAAGTGAATGACCATCAGCAGAGCAGTTACACTAGACTTGCACCTCTCTAAACCCAGTTGATTTTGCAGAAGCAAAGTTGCATACATGTTGCCTCAACTGTATCATCTTCCATAGACTGAGTGACGCACCTGAAATGATGTCATCCTTGAACGACAACTTGTCATGCAATGTCTTCAGTAATGAACCCCAGTTTTATTTAGGAACCAACGATTACCGATGTTGTCAAATGCTCTAATCTGGATGCAGCAGTTATTAAAATCTGGTGATGTAAGTTTTAACAGCTAGTATGCAGTCCCTAATTTGAACACCAAGCACTTTGACCAAGTAAAAGTTACACTGATAGCAGTCTGGAATCCACTGAACTCCCCTTCACAGTACAACTTCATGGCATGTCATGCCATACCATCTGATCGTATATGAAATAAATTTGCTTTGCCGTGTAATTTTTGTTCATGACTTACCCATCTGTCACACTAACACTAAAAGATGTTTACACCAAATTCCAACCAATGCTAGGTGATGTGATTCAAGTCTCAAATTGTATATAAAGAACATCATATCAAAACAGGATAAGTCAAGAAAAAAATAAAAGTTTTAGGTACAGTTTTCATCTACCATGAACTAACATGAAAATGTGCTGCTTTAATTTTTTACTTAACAAAATTATTATTTGTAATTATAAACTTACATTTATCAGCTGTGAGTTTTGTCATGTCAAGAGTTTTACTCAAAACCTTGATAGCTAAGGCCAAGGCACTCTTGAGATCTGTTTCACCTTCCTTGTACTCTTGTTTGAGAATAGATACAGCAGCCTATTATGAAAATAATTCATACACATAAAAAATAGATATGCCTACAAATGTAACACTAACAAAGATAAGGTTTGAACATGAGTACAAAACCACATAATTCATAATTTCACTTAACACCCCAAAGATAATGTATTTAAATTTTACCAAGACAACACATTAAAAGTGAAGCAGCAGCAGCATAAAAAAAAAAAAAAAAAAGGTATAGGAACTCATTTCACGTGTAACTCTCAAATATGCTAGAAAAATGAAAACACTAACAACTATGCTAACAACTGAACTAGAATATGTGCAACCCCAAAGAGAAAAAGAAAGAATATTCATTATAATTACAAGACAGTAAAAAAGTGAGAGAAGAGTGGATTAATGATAACGACAGTAAACGTATGAGAGAGTAAACATACTGAGAGATAGCTCTTCTTCTATAATTTAACCACTCACAACTCTGTTAAACAGGATGTCTACCATATATAAGAACATTAATTTTTTGACCTTTTCTTGATTCTAAAAATGGTTTTCTCAACTTCTCTTTCTGTTAGTATTGTAGGAGTTCAGGCATTCTAATTGGTGACTAAACATATGTTATTATGAAATCACAAAGTAATTTCTTTGTGATTATACAAAATGGTTTAAAAGAACATTTAAACAAATAAAGATTTTCAAACAAATATTTTCAAACAAAAGCATTTTGGGATAATGGTGTGCAGCAGCACCCAGATATAAAGTAATAATTGGTACTGGGAAACTTGTGCATTAAGTGAGTATAGGGATTATACTATAAAGGTTTAGACTACTCCATACTCAAGTTTGATATAGGTACATACCTGCCAACATTGGGTACAGCCTTGTATAAGTAGTAACTAGTATTATTGCATGACATACATACACGCTTTTTTATGAAGCAATCCATCTCTTTGTGAAAAAGAAATATGCACCACAACAAAACTTGAGAACAAACAAGAACTCCAATGAAACAAACTTAACACATGCAAAACACATAAGTTGACTCCCTTGGTGAGGCACATGATAGGTAACATTGCAAGATTTAAGTTTGAAACTTCCACCAGTAAAAATCAGTCAGATGCATTCAGAATTCCATAATGCTTGACAGATGGGAAATCCAGTGGTGTATATTCTAGGCTACCTGCAAAGCCCAGAGAATGCACAAATAAAAGTCAATTAAATATACTCAAAAAAAAAAAAAAAATTCTCAACGGTATTAAGATATGTAGATGCTTTTGCTGTGAAAAATATGCACGTGGATTCACTTCTTTGACTCAGTCTGGCAAGAGAAAACCAACGACGTAACGCAATCATCTCTTCCAGAGTCTTCATTGTTCTGATTCGAAGAATTTCCATACGATCACCTGCTGGCATTTTCATGAAAAGATGAATGAGCGGGTGGAGGGTAATGGGCCATAGCTTTGGGCAACAGTTCGCTCTGAAAAGAGAAGACTTAGACAGGGTTCGTACTCTTTTTGGGGGAAAAATTCAAGGACTTTCCAGGCCATATACAAAAAATTCCAGGATGATTACTACGCTTTACAGTATCATGCTCAAATTAGTTTTTAAAAGCAATTTCAGTTTTAAGTAATAAAAATGATGAAAGATGCAAATGGATGAGTGTGCTTTTTTTACCCATTACATTTCTTTTTAATGTTTTTAATTGGCGAATTACCCAATAATGCTAAATTGAATCATGATGCAATTACCACAAGGCTATTCAGAAAATCCTTTCCCTCAATCAGAAAATGATTAATTCAATCAGTCATTTTAGCTGCATCACTATTCTGCACTATCTTCCATGTAATCAGACTATTATTGGTAACAACTGAAATTATTATAAAATAAAGTGAGGGCAGATTCAGAATTTAAGAATGGGGAGGGCGCACGTCTAACAGAGGACTGGTAAAAAATCTCTGAGATTTATTTCCTCCAAAAAAACACGGTGGTAAAACATGGAGGACCCATAAGGGGGAGATGGGGTGCTTGCCTGTCAGAGTACATCACAAACAGCAGTTCTGAAGTACTGCTGTGTGGATCACTGAAAAGTTCGGGCCAATGTAAGACAAAACGTGGAGTTGCAAATCCATAAGTGAAAAAGTGTAATGTCTGAAAACAAGAAACGTGAGACAAAGCAAAGCACTTATCTACTTACTCACCCCCCCCCTTTTTTTGGAAATGGGGCATGTGCCTGTTATGCCCACAGGTGGATTCTAGCTCTGATAAAAAGTGTTTCCATACATGGGAATGATTTTTTTTTCTTTTTTAACATTCCCAATGACTGCCACTGGTGGATGCATATTGGGATGTGACTTTTGAAGGCAATGAAAATCTTAATTACTAGACAGAATATGTTCCAGACTTGAGGAAAATTTCATCCAATTGTAGTACAGTTATGTTAAATCAAAAAGCATAAGCCACGGAATCACTATGCACCTCAAGAAATGATTCGGGAGTGGACGATCATAGAAAGGTGAACCAATAGAGTTTAAAACAGAAAGTGTAATTTAAGGAACATGGCAACAAATTTCAAATAAGTTTCATCATAGAAGTCAGAAAGTCCTGGCCCACCACCCAACCCAAAAGAATCTAACCACCTTTATGTCTACCAGTACACTTGCCTCATATTACTTTCCAAAAATTATTTTTCATATCAAACAAGATTGCCTCAATTTACTTTTATTTTTTAAATCAAAATCACTGCTAAACTAAATTTATGAAGTGCTACCCCAAAATGTGGAACTAGCTAAACTATTTATAAAAACCTTAAACATAAAATAATTTCAGTTTTTTATTGGTATAAATTAGGATATTCTTAAGTATTTTACATAAATGATGAGCATAAGGAATCTCTACCTCCAGTTAAGCTTCAATCATAACCAGAATCAGAATAACCACTTTTGGTTCAACTCCCAAAACATAAGACAATTATATGAATTAAGTTTTTAAAAGCTTTTTTTTTTAAAAAATTGAAGTTTGTCAGTTATATAAACCAAAATCTGATCAATGCATTAAGGACAATTGATTGAATTGTTTTGGCCACAAATTCATAGTAAAATGTACAGCAAAAATATGTTTTAGGAGCCCATGAGTATTTACTGTACAAGTATATATAAGGTTTTATATTACTTACCAAAGTTTTAGTCCAATAAGAAGCCCAATTGTGGAAGTTAGTTGCAGAAAGTTATAAGTTTTTGGAACAGAAGAGTTCATTAGTCTATTTACATGAACTTCATATGAAAAACACTAAATAATTATGAAGATATAAGATCAAAACTGGTTTGAAGTTCAACATGCTTCAAAGAAAAAAAGTTCATTTCTATTGTAAATTGTACAAATATAAAAATTTTATGTTTTAGTATTAATTCTCTATATGCTTGGAAGATACCACAAATATGGAGTATCAATGGATGGTTATACAGATTTAAGATTGCTGACTTTGGTTTCAAGTTCCATATCCATTTTTTTTTTAAGTACTGCTCTTTTCTCATGAGCAGTTTTTCTAGTTATTAGATTTTACAATGTATGTAATGTTATTTGTAGTTTCAGCTTTTAAAGCTAAATCATCAGCAGAGTTAAGTAATTCTTTGACTTCTCCTTCAATGAGCTTCCTTTTCTTTTCTATGCTATCAATTTCATCTAAAATAGCTTTCCTTTTTCCACATATGGCTGCTTTTTCCTTTTCTTTGGACTTATCATCCAAATAATGTATGCATTTTTGCCTTGCAGCTCCAACTGATAACAGAAGGGATTTTGAGATATTTACCTTATCAATACCACCTACATAGGATATATGATCATAAATAATTCTCTGTGCTACAATTGACTCCTCTCTCATGTTTTCTACAATGAGCTCCTTATTGACTGAAAAACCCTCTCAACAGAAGCTTGCCCATGTGACAACAGTAAAAGAAGTTTCACAACTTTCCACAGTTCACTAAAAGCTTTAGTAGAAGACATGTACTCATACAATAATGTGTCTACTCTTTGTTGTTTATCTTCTGGATCAAAGTTTATGAATGAAGATTTTACTGCTGCAACACTGGTCACAAATTCCTTAAACTGCCATATTACACCATCACATAATTCTGGTTGTATTCTATGAGCATCAACAAGAAGTGTGAGAATGGATGTTAGATTCTTAATACAAGTCTCACTATTTTTTGACATCAACCGAGGATCTAAACACTTCATGTGGCGAACAAGGGAGTACTTAAGTGGATTTTTTCCAATAGCTTCACAACTAGCTTTTGCAAAAATATTCGGCATTCCATTCTAAACTCCATAAGTTTGCGTTCACTAATGTTCTTAGCACTTAATTCTTTCAATACCTTCTCTGTTTGAAACCCAACATCAATTTCTTTATAGTGACAACACTGAGATGCATCTGTAAGGTCTACTTGTAACAGCTTTAAGGCAGAGTTAGCTTCTGCCATTACGGTTCTTTTAACAAAGCGATTCATCATATTTCTTAGCATCTTTTCAAGATCTGTGGCCATAAAAGGCATCATTGGCTTATCTGACTGATATGCCTTGAGAAATGGTACCAGCTGTTTTGAAACTGAATTGAAGAAATGCAGTTTAGCCAAAACAAAAGGATCTTTAGTGAAAGTTTTGATAGCATCAAATGATACAGTGTGGGGATTCTTGATGCACTTCTTTTCAACTTGGTTAACATAATTTTCAATGTCTGCCCAAATTTCTAATGCTCGCTCGCAGGCAGGAGTATTTTCTAGCCACCTGTGTGGGCAGAATTTTAATGGCATCTTACTGGCTAAAATTATTTTAGAAAAATCTTCCCTCCTTGCAGGTGAATCTTTAAAAAGCCTAAATAATGATGAAAGCAACTTTTGAATTTCCCACCCTGTTGCTGAGGCTCCATGTCGAAAGGCATTGTTTGCAATGTGAAGTCCACAGCTCCCTGTGTTTAGGAGTTGGACATTTGAGTCAGCACTAAGTGTTGATTGCAGCATATCAAAAACTTCCAATTAACATTGGGTCCATCCATTGATAACTGCACAATGTTACACAGTGGGAGGCACGCCATGCATTCAAGAAATTTTTCCATCATTATGTCTGCACTAGCATGACCCAAAAAACTGATGACAAATATCTGGTTGAAACTGTTCCTTTTTCCCATAAACGAACATGTATATCCATTTGTTTTGACTGACTAAACTTGTTTAAACTTTCGTCAAACAAAATCACAAAATTTTCATTTTCAGTTTTGACTTCCTGAACCAACACTGATTTAAAGTGAGGTGCCAAACCAAAGCAACAAATGTAGGAACATTTTTTTTTCGCCACAGCTGAAGTTTCCAGCAATTCTGCTGTCAGAAAACATTAGGCGGAATAAAACATCATTACCTGCACAAGACCTGTAAGAGTAATGAGATTTAACCACTTTTAAACACCACAATGCTTCTGCTTTAATGGTTGCATTTTTTTCAAGAGGAATATGCAGAGGATTAGATGTGGATGCAATAGGCTGTACTTGTTTATCACTTGATACACATAGCAATTTATCAACAGTTAGTGGAACATTTTTACAGCTTTCTGTCAACATACTATGTTTTTTTCCTTTCATGTGGCTTCTTAAAGCGGATTCCCCCATATTCGAAACATCTATTATTTTAATGGATAAAAATGCATTTTGCAACATGGCAATTGCTTTCATCTTTTTTAATCCATCCAGCATATTTAGGATTTATTAGCCAAAGATCACTAAAAGTACACTTACCCATATTTAATGGGGGGGGGTGAAAAAATGGGTAAATCAACTGAAACAGTAAATGAAAACCAAAAAAATATCTAAGATCAGGAACCACGCAACTAAAAATTGAGAATTTCCCCTGAGTAAGGGGCTACACATGTGACCAATTACTATAGGCCAGATTTTAAGTAATTAAAGAAAAAGGGGTCTTACTGCTATGTTCTTTCCTGCTCCCCCAGCTTTGTCCTTTAGGCAGCCTGGGTTGCAAATGCTTTGGCATTGATTAAAGTCTTCATTCAAAACAAGGAAACAACACTTAGTGAAGTTACTGTTTTATGACCTGTATGCCAATCAGTAGACAGAGTGTTGTGCTAAAAGACTGTTACAAAGCATCACCTCTTACAGCTGGGCTCCAAACCAGAGGAAAGGAAATGTTAACAAACACTTAGTGCCTGAGGGAAGCAAAACTTTGTACTGGGTCCCCTCCTCCAAGTTTCAAATCTTTCATACTTACCCAGCTGGAGAGTGGACGTAGGGCTTCAAGCTTGGAGAATGAATACTGCTCTTATATCTATGCCTTTGAATTTAATTTCGACCATTTTCAACAGGGTAGGTTCCTAGGTTGTACCTAACAGCATACTAAAATTTCGCCAAAATCCAACCCCTTTACGTGAATTATCGTACGGACAAATGGAAAAAAACCAAAGCATAAACGTTTCTGCAACCTACAGTTCGAAAGGGTTAGTAATTTCTAAAATAAAAACATAACGAACAGCGTGAAAACTAGCTCATACACAGAATATTTGAAACTACAGTATGCGCTCTCAATTATTAGGGATTATAGGGGGGAAGGGAATAGAACTGTCCATAATTAGCATGTTCTCGTTGCGCTAGGCGCTTAAGCACTGCTGAATTCCATCAGACCCCCAATGGTCAAATGATTGAAATGTGCTGATGTTCATGGAATGAAATGGTTGATCAGCTATGATAACCGCATAAAAGTTCGAAGGGGAGCAATTTTTTTTTTTACTTTATGCAACATTCTACATTACTCCAGTATTTATCTTGTCATCATCAACAATAGCAATGTAACTACCACTTACGATCGCGGATATCGGCCAACTGAAAATCTGCCATACAACTAAGGGATACAACACACAGGTATCATGTTACAGTGTATTGTAATTGAAAAAAAAAAAAAAAGATTTCAGAAATTAAAATCGAAAAAAAAAACTTTCAGAAATTAATATCATCAAGTCATGGTGTTTCAAAAATCCGCTTTCCTTTATAATGTTTAAAAACATGTAATGTTTTTTCTTTTTTACCTGTCGTGTATAATAAAATGGGTTGATTTTTTTATGGAATCAGACGTCCATATGTCCGATTGTCTTCGTCTGAGTTCACACGTTAGCTACTGTGTACAAGTAGACATATTTTTTCAGCTCAAAAATATGTAGTTTTGTATGTATTCACAGTATAACTCATTCCGTATTCCCACAGAACAAAATTCAGCAGATACAAATGAAGAACATCAAGACCCACCCAACACCATGTTTCCGATTGTCTGCTGTTTATATTCAAGAAATGCGAATATGGATCAATGGTGAATGCAGCAACTATGGTTTTTATTTATTACCAAGAAAAAAAAAAAGGAGCCTGAAAGCTGTAAAGCTGAAACGGATATTTCTCCCCCTCCCGAAAACATTCCGATTAAGTTCAAACAGCAGGAGCACGCGTCCACGCACACTCAACCTCTGGAATGTCCTGATGGAACGGCTTCTTTTCATTTGGCACATCGCCATAAATCACCACCTGCAGCTCACTGGTGTCTTCCTCCTTCACCCTAACTATAGGAGAAAACGTAAAAAAAAAAAAAATGCTGCCTAATTTTCGACAAAATGACCAAATTTACGTCATAACGTTGCAATTTACTAAAATACGTTTATCTGCTGAATTTCGCCTAAATCCATTGAAAACTTTTTAATTATAGATTTTTTTATTAAAACAGTAACTCAGACATCTGAATAAAAATGTATGTTTGTAATTAAAATAGAGTCCATATCATCACAGAAACAAAATTTAAGGATCACTCTGTTTAAATAAATCATGGCATCTAAAAAAAATAATTTGCTTGCTTTTCCCGTAATTTATAATTGCCGTTTCTTTTTTTTTTGAATCCGATTTTGCAACGGAAGATTTTTTTTTTTTTTTTTTTTTTTGCATCTGCTAAAGTTTCAAACGGAATTCGGCGAAATTTGCACTAGAACTTTGTGATGTATTTTAACCACTGTAAAAATTTTACTGTGTTATTTTCAAAATTCCGAAAATGGATTTCTGAAAATATCTCTTAGTCCTTTTGAGTCATGGAAGTGATAAACAGGTGTTTGCTTTCTTCCCAACCAAGGGCTTCGGATCAGCGCTCCCAGCTGTCAATCAAGCGTTGCTATGGTAACACACTTTCTGCTCAAGGCTCACTGTCTAAAGAGGCACACATAATAAAAATTTCCAATGCTAACTTCTTAAGTTTTAAACCGATTCAAATGGAATTTTGGGAGTGAGCTTCTGTAATCCAATTATAGTAAACGTAAAAATTTCAGCCACTTTTGTGAAAAATTCGCAAAGATAGTTTTCTTATTTTTTATCATAAGTAGCCGAAGTCTCTTGAGGGGTGGGCCGGAAGCAAGCGTCTTAATGCAATAAACAAGGAGCAGATGAATGTGTTGTTCAGGCATACTCTTCACTGGTGGATGCCAGCTGACTTGGTAAACACGCGACCCCCTTGCAAATGCTAAATGTCTCTTCTTTCCCCTTCTGTTGTTCTCAGTAGTTGTCGGACGGACATCAAGCTCAGGGCTAGAGAATGCATCAAGCCCCCTTCCCTAACAGACCTGCTAGTAATCATCCAATTTTATTGCACTGGAAGTAGTGCTTCCCCCCCCCAGCCAAATTAGGATTTGGGCACATCCGAAACACCACTGTAGCCGGCGGTTTCTTTGAGAACAGAGGAGAGGAACTTAAAAAAATTAAGGGGTTACAGTCAGTAACACGATTTCCTAAAAGGGCATTTTTTTAAGCACTAATTTCAAATTTCAAGGCTTTTCAAGACAGCATTAAAAAAATACCGTTTTTCCAGGATATTCCAGGCCTTGAAAACGTAATCATGATTTTCCAGGACTTTCCAGGTTTTCAAGCACGCGTGCGCACCCTGCTTAGACTACCTCATTCACTCGCATGCTCCAGCCCATAACAGCATGCGCTTTGTGAGAGTTGTTTCAGTTTGTGTGAAGTGTCAATGAATTAAAATCAGTTATATTATATCTTAAATCCACGGCTTTGTTGGATTCAAACGGTTTTGATAAATTTTGTGAAAGCTTCCCTGAACATCTACTGTCGAACTAAAAGAACTATGCTTCAAATTCTGATACAGCTCGACTACAAAATGAACTGAAGATGTTTTATTCCCTTGTTGAATACAAAAACAAATCAGTAAGAGACATTACTTATTACATAAAGTTGAATAAATTGGACAGTGTTGAGTGAACTGTACAAATTAGCAGACCTAATATTAAACTTTCCATCAAAAACTGCAACTGCCGAAAGAAGTTTTTCTGCATTAAAAAGAATCAAAATATATCTTAGAGCCGCACAAGGACATGTACACTCAAGCAACTTGGCTGTTTTGTCAATAGAGGAAACCATTCTTTTTAAACATGAAAAACTACTCGGAAGAAACATTTTATAAAACGTAACACTCAAGTTCACACAAAAGGAAAGAAGAATGGAGTTCATGTACAAATAAGTGTTCAAATTCTAATCATCATAATTATTTGGTATCATGTTAGCAATAGCATGTACCTAAAATTTAGAAAAAAAAGTTACTTCTATTACTTAACAATTAAAAAATAAAATAAAACAGTACTCGGGGAGGACGGGTGAGATAGCCAAGGTGTCTCGGACCCAAGATATGCAACTGGAGATATCCGAGCAAGTGAACGCACAGTGTGCGAACCTTCACTCACCTAAAATTACAATTTATGACAAGATGAGACCAAAAAGGGAGAGGGGAGCTGAACGTTTTAACTGGGTGAAAAATTAAAACACACAGCAAGATTGCAGACTTTTGTCAGTTTGTCTTTTGTTAACTCTGCAGCTGCACAGCATCCATTGCGTAATTTTTCTTTCTGCTGATATCTTTGTCTCCCTATCTCTTCATTGTTGCTTTTCTTTCATTTTTTATGCCCTATCTGATAGCAATAATTTCGTCCATCATGCAAAAAGAACTTTCAGCCTCAGGACCATGAGCACATGATATCAAATCAAATAAATGATGCAACTTTGAGAATATTAATACTTTTGGACAGCATGCATCAACTTTTATAAATTTTCCAACTTTGTCACTTTCATTTTTGAGAATTTCCATCTCCCTTACCATTCTTAAATGCAAAAACTTATGGGACGGCGGGATATTTAACAATGCAGGAAAGCGGGAACATCGCGGGTGGGGTGGCGATCACGGCAAAAATCTTTGCTCCACCTGACATCTGGTTTTGGAAATCCCCCCCCCCCCTATTTTCAAGCTGAAATACAAATATTTATGCAGTAAACTGATATTTAGCAATAACGGTGGACAGAGACATTGCGAGAAAAAAATAAATTGCGATTACGGAAAAGATCTCTGAACTCCATCGACCTTCCATTCTTTCAAGTTTTGTAAAGATGGAATTCTGTCCTCTGACGAACATACCTCCCAGAGTTTTGTGTTTCAAAAACGACCCCCCTCCAAAATTCTCTTCAGTTTTGTATCGATTTCGAGGATGACCTAAATGATGAAAAGAAAAAAGAAAGTGGAATTCCGTGAATTTGCTTAAGAACCCAATGTATATCATAAAATAATAGCAATATAATTCTATCTTGCCTTAAAAACATGCACCACACTCTTACAAAGCATTCAAATTAATAGGACACTGAAGAACTGCACTCAACATCAGGACCATAATCTTAAATTTTAGGAAGCTGTTCTGTTGTTTAGACCGTTTCACTGAGATTTTTGTTAGTGAAAGTTTTCTTTGGTGGGGATTTACTTTATCTGAGACTCCTTATGAGCCACTTTTTTTACCATGTTTTCCAGTTCAATTCAGTCCTCAATCTTTCATCATGTGAGGCTAAAGAATACTTCATGTTATTAGTTTTTCTAGACCAAGGTGTTCAGAAATCTGGAAGATTTCTTTAACAATATCCCTGCATGGGTGGTGCCTATTTTGGCATCATACATGTGTGCATCCATAAATGGACTGATCAGCTAGCTATTGCAGGGTTCCCACTCAAAAGTAATAAGAAAATTCCTCGACTTTCCTAGGTTCTCCAGGTGGATTTTAAAGTTTTTCCAGAGTGGTGACACCTATCATGTTGTAATGAATTGTTACATTCATTCTATTCATGCATTTTCTCAACAAAGCACACATTTGTAAATTCTTTTAATGATGTCTTTATAAAATTACCTGCTTTTCATTAATAACTAAATGTGCACATTATTTTCCATACCATAATTCCATGAACTTTTGTGTGAATACTACCTACATAGAATTTGTAAATACATTCCCTTTGAAATGTGCCATATGTAAGAAAAAATCAGTCAGTTGATTACCTTCAGTTTTTCTATAACACAATGCAGCTAAGCTTAATGATGGAATGGCTCCTGTTCAGAGAAAGATGTTGCAAGAAACCAACCAACAAAGGACTTAGATCCATTGTTTGGTTGGTTCTCTTATGAAGTGTTTCTCCAAACAGGAGTGTCAAGCCATTGTGCCTAACTGTTCATGTTACAACAATGGTCTACAGAAATTGAACAAAAACTTAATAACAGGCAATTGCTAAAATACAATTGTTCATCTTTTTTTTAGGGAATAAAGGAAAAATGTAATGCAACTGAAAGTATGATCTACCAAATTCTACGCAGGAAGTAATTGCAAACAAAAGTTTGAAATCTGGGGGAAAAAAATAAAAGAAACAGAAGTTTTTCCTTTTTAAAATCAGGGAATACTTTATTTTTTGCAAAATAAAGTATTCCCTGATTTTTGGAACTGTTTTCAAATTTCCTGAGAATTCCAGGTTGCGTGGGAACCGTATGGGGACAATACACAACCTTGGTCGACTCCTGCACCAATGGTTAAACTCACTAGATAAAACACCATTTAAATGCACAAAGGGTCTACGACAGCACATGTAACTTTCATACATCCTTATAAATTCTCCCTATACCATCATAATAATTAATCAAAGACTTGCTTCAGAAACAGTGTTTTACTCTGTCAAAAGCTCTTCCAAAATCTACATATATACAAATCATGGGAATGTGATGATTACATATTAACACCAACAACCATAATAATAGTTACCCCTTGCAAAACGTGAGATCAGTTTTACAGAGTGGTTCCTACAGCAGTGGAGATCAGTTCTACAGAGTGGTTCCTACAGCAGTGGAAATCAGTTCTACAGAGTGGTTCCTACAGCAGTGGGGATCGGTTCTACAGAGTGGTTCCTACAGCAGTGGAGATCGGTTCTACAGGGTAGTTCCTACAGCAGTGGAGATCGGTTCTATAGCAGCAGAGATCGGTTCTACAGTGTGGTTCCTGCACCAGTGGAGATCAGTTCTACAGAGTGGTTCCTACAGCAGTGGAGATTGGTTCTGCAATGCGGTTCCTACAGCAGTGCAGATCGTTTCTACAGTGTGGTTCCTACAGCAGTGGAGATTGGTACTACAGTGTGGTAAATCATGCTAAGCGGCATTCTGATCACACAGCAGGGAGCAGATGTTTCATGGAGAAAACTTGCTGCCCACAGCACACTTATGTATACACCTGATTTCAGAGGAGGTGGTGTGATGGAGTCAAGATGTTTCTCATGGTATGCTCTCAGGCACCTGGTACTTGTGCAGGAAACCACAAAGACATGATACGCTTACTTTCATATTCTGGATCCCATTCCCTATGATACAGCAGTTCTTTGACAGAGATTCATGCTTATTTCAACAGCACAAAACATTCTGCCATTCCAAAATGCTGTAACAGATTAGTTTGGAGATATAAATGTGCTAAAGTGGAACATGCTGGCTCACAGTCCTAACTTTAAGATTGCACAGAAACTATGGGGGGGGGGGGGGAACCAGGAATTTGAGTGAGATACAGACCCATGAGTGTGGAATATATCATGGCAGCAAAAAGGGAGACTGACATGGTATTGAGATGAGTTCAGTGATGTGGATTAGAGATCTGCACGGGCCTTAATTTGGAAAACCCGGCCCGGCCCGTTTCAAGTTTTTAAATTAAAGCCTGGCCCGTAAAATTCCAACAATTACCAAAACACAAATTTGACACCTGGTGCACTCGGTCATTCGACTCCTGAAGAGTTCTCGTTTTCTTAACTGCTACACATATTCCATTACAATAAACGTTAATTCAGAATATTTCTGAGACTCTGTATAAGTCACGTGACGTCCAAGGAGGGGCTTGTATACTCAAAAATATTGTACGAAAAGGACAATTTTCATGCCTTTCAAATTTTCTGGGTTTTCAAATTATCATTCCCTACCGCCGGACCCGGAAATATCCTTGGGGATAAGGTGGGGGGGGGGGGGTAATTTGAAAAGTACGAAATATCTAGAATTGTGAGTCCGATCGTTCTACTGGGAGAAGATTTTATGGCTTTATAAACTACACCTATCTCTACTAGCATATCATATTGCTGGAACCCAATACGTCTCTCGTGTGTGTGGGGAGGGGGCGCATTTGTGCCGCTTAAGATGCAATGTTCCAGATTTTGTGCTATCGCAACTCAAAAAGCTTTTGCATTTAGTGCACTGGACAGCGTTTTACACTCGACTAGTTTCAGAACAAGACAGTAATTTAAAATATTTTCAAAATATTGCTTTTCCCCTTTACATTGTCTACAAGCACATATTCTCCAGAAGTGATTTTTTTGCTTTCTATACTTCCATTGGGCAAACTTCTGTACACATTTTCTTCACAATTAATGCATTCCCAAGGATGAAAATTTGAACATCGATTAAAATAACTTCACATTATAACTTGGAATACTTAATATTTTCTAAAAAATAACCATAATTATATTAAAAATCAATAACTTTTCCTTTGGTGGTGTTGAGACCAGAAAGAAGATGGCGCGACCTGTACATTGATGACGTCAGTAGACCAAAAATGTTGGATTGCTTAATTATGGTTATGTTTTAGAAAATATTAAGTATTCCAAATTATAATATGAAGTTATTTTAATCGATGTTCAAATTTTCATCCTTGGAAACGCTTTAATTGTGAAGAAAATGTGTACAGAAGTTTGTCCATTGGAAGTATAGGAAGCAAAATTACTAGACGACCACCTTAAACTCTATAGTAAGTATTGAAGAGTAATTATCAGCAACGCTGAACTGAGCATATGCTAAGGGAAAACAACAACAGACTGCCCAGCTAATCAGGCTCACAGAAGTTTTGAAAACTGCTGCCTGAGAGTACAAATGGGGAAAATACGGCACAGATTTATACACAGAAGTAAGTTCCTCCCAGCCCATTTCTCCCGTGCCATTTAAGACAACTTAAAAGCTTTTCACACATCTAGAGAACAAAGTTCGCAGAACAGTAAAAGAGATTGTCTGCCGGCGGGTGGCTCGGTTTAGAAATGCTGCAGTTAATAGCCTGCCCTGAAGCATGAGAGGAGGGTGAAAGTTAGAGAGAGAGGACCACATTCACATTGAAAAACTAAGGGAGCTGAACCACTCTAATTGTTTTGTAGGAGGGGAGGATGTCGTAAAACTTTTGTTTTTTTCCAACAGCGGAAATTATGCAATCTTATCCTGCTGCTGTATGTTGCGAGTTTTCCAAACGAGAAAGGCACTGTACAGCGCTTAATTTACTCATTAAAAAAAAAAAAAAAAACTGCTCGTCCCGTGTATGTTTTACATTAAATATTGAAAGCCCGGCCCATTTTCCCAACTTAGAAACAAGCAAAGGCCCGACCCGGCACAGGCCTGTCCAGACCTCTAATGTGGATGTGAAACTAGAGTATGCCAGAATACTTTTTGGAAGGGAAGTACACGATAATCCATTGTTGCTTCAAGGTCATCATAACTAAAACCAAATTACTACAGTTTAAACAGAAGGAAAATACTAACAATACCCATGAATCATAGTGGAGATAACTTTAAACAATTTTTTTGTATTACTCATACATAACGATAATTATACGTACAACACAATTACAAGATTCATACTCTTACAAACAAAATTAATTCAAGCACTTTTCAAGGACTTTTTAAAGCCAAATTATCATATGTGTGTGCTGTCAGTCGGTCAGAAGATACATATTTTAGCAACCATTAAAATTACCTGGGACGAGCACATCTTAAATGACCTGCTTGTTACCCCCTGTTGGTTTACTTTATTAACTTTGAATTGCCCCACTGTTGTGGCATTTCTTGAAATCATTTTATTTTGTGGAATATTTTGAGAGAGTACATTATTTTCGTATTCACCTTCCGACAAGAACATGTCCCTAATACCAATCAACAGAAGACCATCACAATTTCGCAAATATACCATTTCGCTTATTTTACTCCCATGGCTGATGTTTTACCCTGTAGTGATGCCATAGCCAAGGTACGAGCTGTTCACGAGCTCCCATAAGTTGAACACAAGTTCTTTTTTTTTTTTTTTTGGTTGGAGGTTTAAGGTTTAATGATCACTGTGAGCAACTCAGTGGGCTATAAGCAGTTGCCTGTCCCTAATTTAGGGCCACTGGTTCCAGAGAAGGAAGAGAGCCAGTGCCATAAGACAAACACAACGACCACACCTCACCAGGATTCGAACTCAGACGAATGATTAAAAGACAGCACTTAGACCACTGCGCCACCGGGGCGGCGACTGCACTATTTCATCAGCTTGGTGTGTTTATCGAAACTACACAGAAATCTCCTAAATAACTTTTTGGCACAATTATTTTACACATGCTCTTTCATATCATCACTTAAAGAACAAAAAATAAATCAAGTACTATTTACTGAGTCTTACACTTTTTAAGTACTTTCAAGGACTTGAAAATAAACTTTTCCTTTCAAGGCAAGGTTTTCAAACAGCGTGCGAATCATGAATTATGTTAGGGCAACATTTATCCCCCCCCCCCCATGATTTGTAATAGAATACAAGCTATCTTAAGAAAATCCTGACAACACATTTTTACATACGAATATACACATATCGTTTGTTAACACAGGCATGACATTGTACTACTTTACTTACTGCACTATTGTTTCCAATGCAAGTTGCTTTCCATCCTCCATAATTGCCACTGGGGTCTGACTGATAAAGCTGAAAGCCATAATGCTTATCCCACCCCATATACAAAATGGACACTCCGAAAGGCCTTTTGCCTGAAAGAAAAAAAAGAAATCATTCAAGTGAAAATTTCATTGAACACACATTTTTCATAATGCACGTAGACCTTTGCTTACTAAATGGTTTTGCAAATACATCAAGCAATAGATGTTCAGAGTTCTTTTACAGTCTCACTTTTCGAATTTGAACATATAAAAATTTTGCAGCAGCACATGGAAAAAATTATTTTTGTCATCAATTCAAAGTTACCACCAGTAAAAGTGCCATCTACTCGCAGTAGCTGTTTGATTATTAATAAGTGAGAATATGGAAGTTGCTTATTATTGAGCATTATTTTCCAATATAATCTTATGAAAATACATTTTACGAAAGATGTCCTGACGCTAATCTAAATAAGAGAGCACATTCATGAATAGTTACTTGTTTTTACAAGATTGGATATCTACATGACAGTGAAATGTTACAAAAAGCAATGCAAACATGGTGAAAAAGGACTTGCAGTTATGAACACAGATACCATAACATCTACTGTGATCTTTTATTCAGAGCAATTTTCAGATTCTTTAACCTTCTGAATTCTTTCCATGTTGAAGCCAGTTTTCAAGCTTACAATAACTGAAATTAAAAAGCTGGGTAACCCAGAGTAGACAATAAATAAATAATTCGCTCAGAAATAATACACCATAAATTATTCCTTGTAGGAATCTGGCAACTGAAATGAACACAATTCAAAAACCTTTCCGCACAAATAACAATGTGACCTGGAAGACATCAAGGGACATGAAACGTCAACCCATAAAATAAAACAAGGAATAATTTATGGTGTATTATTTTTGGGTGAATTATTCACTTATCTACTGTGATCACATAGAAAATGCCATAAATTTTGTGAGCATACGTTATTTGCAATGTAACATTTTTATGATAAATGTAACATGTCATCTAGATAGTAAATGTAACATACCAAGATACATAGATGCAACTGTATTTACCATGGAAAACAGTCTTCCAGACGAAAAACAATATTAAGGCTTTGAAAAATGGGCTGTAAATACACCAAGAATGTTTACAACACGAGCGTGCTGATTTCAGTTTAATTGGCGTAAGAGTATAAACTAAAAAACTAGAATGCTAGCTTTCACAGCCGAAGACGGGCGGCTTCATCACGCTAATGTTTACAAGGTTGAGTACAGAATCCTGAGGAAATTTAAACTACAACAAACAGAAAAAACAAGTAATAAGTACGTTATGAGAACATGATGCTAAACAATAGTAGACAAGTGAGAGATGATCACGTTCGTGGACGTATATCTAAGAGGGCACACCAGACAGCTGGTAGATCTGTGAAAAGTTCAGAATTGCAAGCGCTTTTGAGCGTTAGTATTGGGTATATAAATAAGTTTTGAGGGATTTGAGGTGAACTAAACACGTTGTTTGAGAACAGAAACAATATTTTAATATTAATCAAAGTATGCTCCCTCTGAAGCTACAAACTTTACCCCATCTTTCGGGCAGTGAACATATGTCCCGAAGGAAGAATTCCGGTTCCTTGGAAGAGATCCAGTTGTCCAGCCAATTTTTGATGTCTTCATAAGAACTAAACAGTTCTCCAGAAAGTGCTGACTGCATCAACCAGAGCAAACGGTAATCCGATGGCACTATATCTGGTGAATATGGCGGGTGGAGTAGAACATCTCAGTCGGATCCTTCTAAGTACTTTTTCACAGGTCGAGAAACATGTGGTCTTGCGTTGTCAT
This sequence comes from Macrothele yani, assembly GCA_039090855.1. Classification (NCBI taxonomy): domain Eukaryota; kingdom Metazoa; phylum Arthropoda; class Arachnida; order Araneae; family Macrothelidae; genus Macrothele; species Macrothele yani. The sequence goes on along the minus strand of CM077001.1, from coordinate 152,246,302 downwards.
GCTGTAAGATGACTTTGTTGTATCTATTCTCCCATTCCGGCCGTTTTTGCGTGAGAGCTCGTTTTAAACACATTAATTGGGTTCGATACCGATCACCAGTAATAGTTTCTGACGGTTTCAGCAGTTCATAGTGGATCACACCCTTCTGGTCCCACCAGATACACAGCATTACCTTTGAACCATGGATATTGTGTTTTGGCGTTGAAGGACCTGGCTCACCTGGTTTCACCCATGCTTTCTGCCGTTTAGGGTTATCATACCATATCCATTTCTCGTCGGCAGTAATAATACGATGCAAAAAACCCTTTCTTTTTTGCCTTTGAAGCAGCAATTCACAAATGGTTTTTCGACCGCAAAGCATGTGGAACCCAATTCCCTTCTTTTTGCACCATTCCCATGGCAGCTAAATGTTGTGAAATGCATAGCTGACTAACATTTAATGCTGCTGCTAGTTTGTTTTGGGTCTGGCACGGATCCTCGTTGAGTAAAGCTTCCAATTCGGCATCAGTAATTTATTTGGGTGGTTCAGTATGTTCTTTATCACTGACATCGAAATTGTTCCTTTTGAGTAGTCTAAACCAATACTCACATGTTTTTATGGATGGAGAATGTTCACCATAGATTTCTGACATTAAGCAATAGCTGTCAGCAGCACTTTTCTTGACAATAAAGTAATGCACTAACACTTCCCACAAATGCTGTTTTGTCGGGACGAAAGTTGCCATTTTCCATCGAGTAAAACAAATGCGTCTTCGCACCTCAATTGAACGTCATATACTGACTCTGACAGCTGGCGTCTCGTACTGCAATATCGCAGTGTTGCCACCTTAAAATACATGCGAGCAGTAATAAGTATGACACTAAACGGAAATCCCTCAAAACTTATTTATATACCCAATATTTCCACAGATTCCCTGAAGGCGGTGGTTCTTGGGTCTATATATGGGGCTAATTTCTTGAGATTGTCCCATTGAGGAATTGCGCTGTGGTTCGCAACTTCCTTCGCTAGAGCTGTTGTAAGCTTTTGGTTCTTAATGTCTCACTTGTGCTCGTTAATTCTCAATCTGAAAGACCTTTTTGTCATGCCAATGTAATGTTTAATGGAGTGATCTTGATTGAGCAGAGGGATGGGGTAGACTCCTGCGTCTCAGAGTAGCATGGTTGGATCTCTGTTCTCTCTTAGGATAGCTGACAAAGACCTTGGAGGCTTTAGACTGACATCGAAGTCGAAATTTCTGAGGGTGTTCTTGAGGGGAAAAAGCTAGGGCAGGGATGTATGGGATTTTTCTAACATGTCCCACACATTCTTAGTAGAATTCAGACCCATCTGTCCACAAAAGAGATAACACCCGGCAATTCCTGGGCTCAATCCCATACATCCCTGCCCTAGCTTTTCCCTCAAGAACACCCTCAGAGAGTTCGGCTTCGATGTCGGCCTAAAGCCTCCGAGGTCTTTGTCAGCTATCCTAAGAGAGAACAGAGATCCAAACGTGCTACTCTCAGACGCAGGAGTCTACTCCATCCTTCTGCTCTATCAAGATCGCTCCATTAAACATTACATTGGCATGACAAAAAGATCTTTCAGATTGAGAATTAACAAGCACAAGTGAGACATTAAGAACCAAAAGCTTACAACAGCTCTAGCAAAGGAAGTAGCGAACCACTGCGCCATTCCTCAATGGGTCGACCTCAAGAAATTAGCCCCATATATAGACCCAAGAACCACCGCCTTCAAGGAATCTGTGGAAATACTAACACTCGAAAGCGCTCGCAATTCTGAACTTTCCACATATCTACCAGCTGCCTGGCGTGCCCGCCTAGATATATGTCCACAAATATGATCATCTCACTTGTCATCTATTGTTTAACATCACGTGCTCATAACGTACTTATTACTTGTTTTTTCTGTTTGTTGTAGTTTAAATTTCCTCAGTAGGATTCTGTACTCAACCTTGTAAACACTAGCCTGATGAAGCATTCTAGTTTTTTAGTTTGTACTCTTACGCCAATTAAAAGGAAATCGGCATGCTCGTGTTGAAAAACAATATACTGACCATAATGGCAATATGAAACTATCCAAAGATGCAGATGCACAAAATTTATAAGACTTATGGTAATATTAACTGAAAAAAAAATCTATATATCGCTGGAACTTCTTTTAGAGTGAATCATATGTTTTTTCAAGTTTAGTCATTCTACTGCACATACCGGCCACCAAACTAGAAACTTGTATTCAATACCAGGTTGGGCCTCCTTTAGCCTGAATTGCAGCATGTATGTGATGTGGCAGAGATCCCACAAGGTGTTGGAGTACATCTACAGCATACCAGGCATTCACCAGACAGTCTTTTAACTGGCTTGATTTGATGGAAGATGACTTTGTTCCCAGATCTGATTTTCTAACATGTCTCATACATTCTCAGTAGGGTTCAGATTCAGGCTTTGTGTTGGCCAGGGAAGATGGTGGAAGTCACTGTTATGCTCGTTGAACCACTGCTGAACATATCTTGGGCAATGGACAGTAGCATTGTCGTCCATGAAAAAGCAGTCACCTGCTGCATAAAAAGTCAACATTGCAAGACGGACTTGATTGGCTACAATTTAGAATTTGTACATGTCAAGTGCCACAGTTTTACGAAATTACACATTCTCTTAAGCGATTAGCCGTTCTCCGTTTTGGCGAAATAGTTCCGCGGTGACACCCTCCCTTCCAAAATTTTACCGTGCTAAGCCAATGTCCTGCTTGTTCATTCCCTCTCATACAGTTTTCCCATGTGAATTTTATGCCTTTTTTCATTCATCGAATAAATTAATTTGTCTATCCAATTTTGAGACCCGTGAAGAAAATGTGCCGATTAAATTCTTAAAAGCCTAAACTCAAGAGCCTGATGAGAACAGCCATACAAAGATTCGAACATCGACCACTTACAACTGAGAGGTACGTGAAAAGTTTTTCCTTGAATTACATTTGATTACCGAGGTATTTGTTCGCATTAAATACTAATAATTTCCAACTGAGAAATTGCATTTCACACAAAGGAACTATAACATGTAAAAAGTTCCAACAGTTAAACCACTATTGAATGGATTTAACTGAAAAAGAATGACGATATTTAAGTTCTACGTAGTTATGGTATTTATATGAGTCTGACGGGTTCCTTACAAAGGAGGACGGGTACATTTTTAGACAAACCGTTCTCGAGGATGGGCAAAATTTCCGAAATTTTTTTTGCCCTGCTTCGACACCATGACTTTCCGGGTGTCACTACGTGATGTAAAAAGTGAAATGCAAAACAAGGTCGGATTTTTTAAAGAATACATACATATGCGGGTTATCATGGTAAATGTGCACTTTAGATACTTACATCTTAAAGACTATTTAACCTGGCGAAGTTAAGAAACCGTCATTTGAAAGCTCAGTCTATTATCTTTCAAAGTAAATCATTGATAACATTGTCATGAACATCACTGTCACAGAAGAAATGAAAAGAGCATCTGTGCTATCAGAACCCTAAAGGAGATTGCCTAGTTCCACAATCAAGAGCAAGGTTGACAGTGCAGAGGACTTTGGCGACATCCCTACCAAGCGTAAGAAGCATGACCATCGCTCTGACACCACCAGGATGGCCGAATTTGTCACCAACATGCAAGGTATGATGAACAATGACTCCAGGAAGTCAGTGTAGTGTTCCCCCTAGAGCCCTGTTACTGGGCGGCCCATCCAGCTAAATTTTCTTTAATGAACGTTTTCAAAACGCACGCACATAATAGTAAAAGTGGAAAACTTATTCCCACATACACTATAAATATTGATGAAAACTTGCTGTAATCTGTGTCAAATATGATTTATTAGTAAGTACTCATTTTCTTATCGTTTACACACATCTTTCTAATGTTATTTATCATGTTATGTTACATTAAAGACTCCCACACTACTAAAGATGTTTAATAAGTATAATAATGTTAAGCAAAACAACATCCTGTTTTTTCTCGATTGGGGAAGAAGTCGTTAATATCATCCAGCTAAAATTTCATGCCACCCAGCTGTAAAAAAAAAATCTAGGGAGAACACTACAATGAATGCCTTTTCCAAGGAGCTGGGTGTTGCTTATGACACCATCCACCGTATCATCCACAAGGATCTTCGCTACAGCTCCTATGTTCTTAAGACGGGTCAGTTCATGAGCCAAGCCATGCAGGAAAGGCATCTGACTAAGGCAAAGAAACTGCTCAACAAAGTCAAGAACTCCAAAAAGAACAACATGCTGAGATTCTTCTCAAATGACAAGAATTTTGACTAGGACCAGAAGGTCAATAGGAAGAACAACAGGTGGTTGTGCAAGAATCCTGATGACGTGCACAGGGTCATGCACACAAACTTTGCTGCCACTGTCATGGTCCTCGAGGCCATCACCACTGGAGATGTCATGCCTCCTTACTTATTTGAGAAGGGTTTAAGGGTCAATGCAGATGAGTACATTCAGGTGCTGAGATGTAGTGAAGCCCTGAATGGGTGCCATTACTGACAGAGGCCTTACATTTCTAACAGCATGGTTCATACGCTTTTTAATCACAACATTCGAGGACTTTCGGATTTTTTTCCAGGACATACAATCCAAACATTCTTACTTAAAATATAGTGAAAGCATAGGTCTGTTCAACCTGTAACCTACAACAAACAACTTCCTACACGCTCGGGCAAACTTAATACAGAATGTTAAAAATGATGTCCGCTGCAGCTAATCAGAAACTTGGGTTTTTAATCCCGCAGATATTGCTGTAAATGGAAAAGTGAACTTATGCACTCTTGTGGCGCACTTTGCGTTAAGAAATATTTGAAATTATATGAGAAGAAACATTTTGCACCGAAAATGTCCTCCAACAAAGAAAAAATTTTCAAAATCGGACTGCTATAGACAGGGATGTGGACAAAAATAAGATACGCGTATGCCCTGGTGGGAAAAATTATGCAGTATTTTAAACATGAGGTATTCTCAAAAAGCTTTCTGAGGTGAGCGGTATCCGTTCATGAATGAATTTTTTTCAATTGAATTTCCAGCTCAGATTTTGTTGCAAATACATCAGAAACAAAAACAAACACACCCCCTGGTGGCCAAACCATTCTTTACCAAAAATGAGAAATTATATACAAAACATTTCCCCTTAAGAGCTGTATCTGATGCAGAAAGAATTTTTGAAATCAGACTTTTAGAAGCGGAGATATTGGGAAAATTGCGATTTACTGTTACGCCCCTTAGCAGAAATTTTATGCATTATTTGAAAAAGAAACTGTAACTAAAATAGTTGTCGATATAAATGTCATCGAAAGGAAAAAAAAATTTTTCAATTGGATTTTTAGCAGCAAATATATGAAATAAAATACATTTTAAATTTGTTACAATCTCCATTTGCTCCCTCTAGCGGCAAAGTTGTGCATCGGAAAAAGAACCAGAACGCATGGATTATCATTTTCACATTTTAAGCTTCCAATACAAAAAAAAAAAAAAAAAAAAATTACAAATCGAACTAATAATTGCAGGGATATGGTTTCCCTGGTCGTACAAAATGATAGCATAAGCATGATGCAAAAGATGCTAATAACGCAGCTTCAGTCCTAACAGATAAGAAAACCAACAGGCCCCCCCCGCATTTTGCAGGGGGTGGGGAGAAATTTGCCAAACATAAGCTATGTCAGTAGAAAAATCCTCAACTACAAAACATCGCGCAGGGACAAAAAGGCAGGAATGGATAAAAGTCCAGGACATGTAGCAGAATTTTAGGACGTTTCCAAGACAAAATGGAATTCCAGGACTCTTTCAGGATTTCCAGGACGCGTATGAACCGTGTAACAGGACTCTGCCACAGCCTACAAGGCCCAAGCGACTCAGAAATGACTTGAAGAGAATGTGCCCTACCACTGGTCTCCAGATATTTGGCCCCCGGCTCCCCGACTTGAGTCCCTTGGATTACTATACCTGGGGCGTAGTTAAAAGAAAGACCAACAAGCATCCCTATAACACCCTTGACTCTGTCAGGCATGCTATTGCCAATGTCATGATCCACATGAACAGAGCCCAGGTCACCAACACCTGAATAATTATGAGTGGGTTTATGCATCAACTATTGTATAAGATTTTGTTTCAATAAAAAGTACATTCATGTTTCAATTATTTGTTTTATTATTTACATAAATTTTTTCACACTTGCCACAATAACCCTGTGCATTTCAATGAATACAAGTAAATTACGTATAATGGAGTGTGAAAAAATCTCTATAATCATAATTTTCTTCTTCAGCGTGAAATCAGATGTCTCCTTTTGGATCACATGTATGCCATTGGAAGATGGAAAGAGTGTCATTTCTACATGATATCTTGTGTGTGTGAGAGCAGAATAACCATTTATCAATAGCTATGCCACCACTTGGGGGAGGGGCAGAACAGAGGATATAACTGACAGAATGTCAAAAAACAATCATGCAGCAACATGCAGAAAACCACAGTCTAAAATGTAAACAAACCTGCCGATAAATCCTGCAAAAGAATTCCCGTAACACTTTGAAAGTCCAGTCCTATTTTATACTGAACCATGTATACGCCAACACCACTATTTTTAAAGCAGAATTTCTTCCCAAAGCTTATGGCTTATATATACGGTAATTATAATAACTTCAAAGATATTATTTACCTATAGGTGATATTGTTGAAGTTATGTGCTACGCATAGTGTCTTATGTGCACTGATGATTGTGATAAATTAAACAGCATGTGCTCATGTGTTTTTCAGTTACACCTGATCTCAAGGTACAAACTAAATTTTGTTTGGTCTCATTCTAGATACTATGTGAAAATTAGTTACTAAGAATTTTTAATGTGATTTTGCTGTAGATATGAAACAATGATTGTAAAAAGATGTGTGCCAATCAGCTTTAAGCAGGATTACCTACACAAGAGTAAGTGGAAGAACCTATAAGTAAAACAAACCGTTAATGGACAAATTAAAAAATATATACCGTATATCATCATCATCATCATTGTCAACCATTATCAATCCACTGCTGGACGAAGGTCTCCCCAAGTTTCCTCCACAACGGTCTGTCTTGTGCCAGTCTCCTCCATGTCACCCCTGCATACTTTCGAATTTCATCCACCCATCTCCCATGTGGTCTTCTTCTGGGTCTTTTCCTGTCCCTTGGAATCCAATCTAAAATTTCGGCTGTCCATCGATGATCTGTCCTTCTGGCAGTATGTCCAGCCCATTGCCATTTCAGGGATTTAACTCTGATCATGATGTCTTCCACTCTTGTCATTTTTCGGATCCACGAGTTCCTCTTCTTATCTCTCCTGGTTACACCAAGTATGCACCTCTCCAGGCTTCTTTGAGTTGTCTGCAGCCTTTGTATGTCTCTTTTAGTTAAGGTCCACGTCTCTGCACCATACGTAAGCACTGGAAGGATGCATTGATCAAACACTTTTCTTTTAAGACATAATGGCATATTGCTCTTGAAAATTATGCTGTTTCTTCCAAAAGCTCTCCAGGCAAGTTTTAAACGCCGATTAATTTCTTCATCAATGTGACCCTCACTTGATATCTGCTGTCCAAGATAAACGTACGTGTCTGTTATCTCCAGCTTTTCTCCATCAATCGATAAATCTTCATTTCTTGTAAAAGCATTGAACATCACTTTTGTCTTCCGAAAGTTCATTTTTAATCCCACTTCTTTACTCTTGTCAGCAAGTTCCTGGATTATACTCTGCAGCTCTGATGGGCTAGTTGCAAAAATGACTACATCATCAGCAAAACGAAGGTGGGTTAGATAATCTCCATTAATCTTTATCCCCTTGTTTTCCCAGCTCAGTGACTGAAAAACACCCTCCAATGTGGCATTAAAGAGCTTCGGAGATATGGTGTCACCTTGTCTCACTCCCTTTCCAATTTTTATGTGTGTTGTATTTTCAAACAGCCTAATCTTTGCACTTGCATTTTCATAGATGTTATTAATAATATTAATGTATGCATCTTCAATACCGCAGGTTTTCAGAGCCATTGTAACTGCTGATGGTTTCACCGAATCAAAGGCTTTTTCATAATCGATAAAAGCCATGCACAATGGAAGTTCATATTCCCTCGCTCTTTCAATTAGTTCTCTCAGCACATGGATATGATCTATTGTGCTGTAGCCACTCCTGAATCCAGCTTGTTCTCTCGGTTGAGCCATGTCCAGTGTTACCTTCAAGCGGTGTGAAAGAACTTTAGTGAAGATTTTATAAACTACTGATAGGAGGCTGATAGGTCTGTAGTTTCCGAGATCCTCAATGTCACCTTTCTTATGCAGCAGGATCATTGTAGCGGTGTTCCAATCCTCAGGAATCTTTCCTTCATTAAGGCATCGAGTGAAAATTTGGGTGAGTACTGTTTCGATTTCTCCACTTGCTTCTTGTATGATGTCTACAGTAATTCTATCTTCTCCTGGAGCTTTTCCCCGCTTCATGTTCTTGATTGCATGTGCAACTTCTGCTGGAAGGACTGGAGGAACTCTGGTACTGATATATTTCATGATGTCTGGAGTGCATGTATCATCCCTTTCATATAATTTGGAGTAGAAATCTTTCACTCTTGTCAAAATTTTGCCTCTATTTCTTGTTACAGAACCATCTTCTTTTCTCAGTGCCATAATCTGTTTTCTTCCCTTACTGAGATGTCCCTTTGCTATCTTTAGGCTTTGGTTGTTTTCAATTGCTTTCCTCACTAGTTCACAGTTGAATTTTCTTACGTCTTCAGTGATACTTTTTCGTACTGTCTTGCATAGCTCTATATATTCCACTTTGGAAGTCACATCTTCTTTAGTTGTCCTCATCTCTCTTCTTTTTTGCATCAACATTTTCGTTTTTCCTGATAATTTATTTACATGCAACTTGTTCTTAGACCCAGCTAATTTTGTTGCTGTTTCCATAAGAGCTTTGGTTACTTTTCTGTTAACTTCAGAGATGTCCACTTCTTCCGATGTTAGGCCTTCTAAAGCAGAGAAGGCCTAACATCGGAAGAAGTGGACATCTCTGAAGTTAACAGAAAAATAACCAAAGCTCTCACGTATAAGTCGACCCCCTCACTTTCAGAGGAAAAAATCGTAAGAAATCGGAAACTCGCGTATAAGTCGATCCCGGAATGAGAAAAAAAAATTTCAATGAATTTATTCAAAAACATTTGAAAACGAAAAAAAATTATATATATAATACTAAATTTAATTTGCATACCCAAAAACTTCATCGGAACCCTTCAAAATCCGATTCCGAGTCAGACTCACCAAACAGTTCAAAAGAGTCTTTCTCCGTCATCGGCGCGTCATCATAAACATCAGTATTCCCATCTATGCCTGTGTCATCAGAATCACTGTCATCATCACTCATAAAAATCTCATCATCCTCTGTGCCATCAAGTTTGTTACTAATGCAACATTTCTTGAATTATTTCACGACCATTTCCGCAGGTATCGCATCCCAAGCATCCTTGACCCATCGCGCAATCAAAACGATATCCGGCTTCTTTAGATTTCCGCCCTTGGTTTCAGTCGGCAAATCGGAACTTATCCACAATCTGCCCAATACCTCCGTCCATTGTCCTTGAAGGGCTTATTAAGGCAGATATCTAGTGGTTGAAGAACAGATGTCAACCTACCTGGGATGACAGCAAGAGTTGTTTTTGAATTTTCTGCAGTTTTTTCACTTCTGCACAACGGTGTGCAACAAACATATCCCACACCAAAAGAGAAGGTTTCCTCAAAAGTGCACCTGGCCTTTTGTTCCACACATTCTTTAACTAGTCAATTGTTCCAGATTCGTTCATCCATTCTTTTTCATGGGCACGAACGAGCATACCAGACGGAAAGACAACGCTTTTCGGCAGAGTTTTGCGTTTGAAAATAATTACCGGAGGTAGCTTACTGCCGTCGGCCAAACAGGAAAGAACAACCGTGAAACTGGATTTTTCGTGGCCAGTTGTTTTGATCAAGATATTTTTCGCCCTTTTGGTTTACCGTCTTATTTCCAGGAAGGTCGAAACACATGGCGGTTTCATCCATGTTCCCTATTTGGGAAAGTTCAAAAGCAGTCTCTTTTCTCTTTTGAATTACATACTTTTGAAATTCCATTATCTTTGCTTCGAGGTCACGAGGTAACTTTTGTGCAATTTTGGTGCACTGGCGTAGACACAACCCATAGCGGTTCATGAACCTTGTGCACCAACCTGGTGAGGCACGAAAAGTGTTATTTGCGGCTGCAAACTTTTAATCTTTTGCGAGCTTCATTGCTCGCAAACGTATACCAGTTCGCGTTACAATGTAACCATTTTGTCTGCAGCCCACAATCCAATCATTCAAGGTACTTTCCAGCTCTGGGAAAGATGTCGTTCCACGGCGCAGCTCCTTTTGCGATTTTCACCAAGTCCGTTTTTTTTTACGTCAATCTCGAATCAGTTTTTCGTTAATGCCAAATTGACCTTAAGCAGCACAGTTGTTAGTATTTTCTGCTAAAGAAACCACTTTCAACTTGAATCCTGCGTTATAGGACATCCGTTTCTTTACACAATCCGTGTCACCCATAATAGGAGAAGCAAGACACGTGCCATTAAGAACAAGCAACACCTAACGCTGGCTGTCGCATGGCTCCGTTACATCGAAGGTCAGCGCGATCAACTGGTAGTCGGAAGGGCGGAGCTTTCTATGCGTGGCTGTGACTGCGCTGTGGATACGCAAAGCCAGGAGAGAGGAGACTTTTCAAAGCGCAGAGAAATTTGGAGGGTTGCGATTTCGTAATTCTATCACATCAGTGTTTTTTCTTTCTTTCTTTCTTCTTTCGGAGGGTTGCAATTTCATAATTAATACTGCATCGGCATTTTTATTTCTTTTGGGATGGATTGCCTTTTGCCTCATGGGAAGAACTTTTGGACTTACGATTTTTTTAGACCCTGCATATAAGTTGATCCCATTACTTTGAAGCTCTCATTTTGTCCCAAATTTCTCGACTTATACGCAAGTATATACAGTATATTAGGTACCAGCAGAGGTTGCATTGGCTTTTCTAAAGTTTTCGCCAATTTAGTCGCCAAATTCAATTTGTTTTCACCAAAGTGTTGTAACACCATGAAAAGGTAATCGCCAAAGCTTTTTTCCCATCACCAAAACGATTTCTTTTTCGCAAATTGTGAAGATGGTGATCGGCAACACGATCCCTGGGTACCAGTAGAAGAGAGAGTCATACCATCATAGATTCTGAAAGATTAGAATAATTTTCCTGGATCCATAATAACATCAATATTTCTAAAGATAGTGAAATCCCAAAATCTATGAAAATACAACTGAATAGACAAGCATACATGGTGTGAGATGCAGGGAATATGGAATGCAAGCCTTGGTTATTTACTAACATATCTTACATTTGGGGTCTGCAACTGGTCGATCTCCAAGCATGTTGTTAGTGGACAAGTGTCTAATTTTCCCACTCTCCTCTTTTTCTAAAAACCACTTTCATTGTTCATTGACCAATTCCTGATAAGGGTAAATTACACACTTCACATTTTTGGAATAATTCTGTTAAACAACATAAACAGTTAGGGACACTTGGTCAAGGATGTCATGTCAGCAAGTGAGTTTTGCAACATAATGGGGGAGGGATTAAGAGGTCTAAGTATGCAGTCACTTCGGGCTAATAAAATGCGTAGACACATCCAGCCGTAGTTGCATTATGAAACAATAAAACCTAGCGACTGGTTAAAACCCTTAATGAGATAAAACACAAGCACACAGTAGTTAAAACACCATTAGACCTTTCAAGGCTGCATCAGCCTTATCTTCAGATGAAATAAACTATGTCGTGAAACACAATGGGCACATATACGTATATGTAAGAGTAAATCAAAACTGTTGCCACTCAAAGAGACAAAGGTAATAGTAATATTTAAGTCACGACAGTTAAGTACAAAAATAAAATAAATTCTGATGTTGGTAGGCTTGTGATAACAACAGTTAGCGACCAATATCATTTAGCAAAAATTTCCAAGCCTGATGAACAAAGGCAGGTAGATCATCATTGCAACAGGCATTTAAAAAATGATAAATGTACAGACTCTCTGTAAATAGTAGAGAGGCTTATTGGAAGGGCAAGCAAGGATGGTTATCTCAGTCCATGAAGGGAAATGTGAGCCCTTGTTGGTGAGTTGAGACAGGGCGGTGGATTGTGAACCAACTTTAACGTTATACACATGTTTAGAAAGTCTTGTTTTAAGTCTCCTTGATGTTGATCCAATATAAACCAAGTTCCTAGTTTCTGCATCCAAAGCTTTGAGGAGAACACGGTATACCCCATGTTTGTCAGTGAGCTCCAATGAGTCACGGTAATTTTAAACCAAAGTTAGAATGTTCCTGGTTTTTATGCCAAAATCTAAATGGTGTCATCAGCATATGCTTTTTTAAGATGTTAACACATTCAGGAACAAACTCCATCGAACCCACAAACTTACATTGAGTACTTTCAGGAGTCAAAGTCGTGAGGGTCTTCCTTTCACACTTCCATAGAATACATAACTGCCAACATTGGTAAGAACTTTGTCAATATTAACTAGTATTATTGCACGGCACACATAGACGCTTTCTCACAAAACGATCCATCTCTTTGTGAAAAAGAAATACGCACCACAACAAAACATTACAACAAACAAGGACACTAGTGAAACAAACTTAACATGTGCAAAACCCAAAGCTCATTCTCCTGGTGAGCGCACGACAGGTAACATTGCAATATTTAAGTTTGAAACTTCCATCAGTAAAAAACAGTCAGATGCGTTCAGAATTCCACAACGCTTGACTGACGGGAAATTCAAAATTTGTAAAAAGTGCTCCATTATTACAAATTTTCCAACTTCGTCACTTCCATTTTCGGGAATTTCCCTCTCCCTTATCAAGCTTACATGCAAAAACTTATGGGATGAGGAATATTTAACAACGCAGGAAAGTGGGAACAACGCGCGCACAGGAAGGGGGGGGGCAATTACGGGAGAGATCTTTGCTCTGCTTGACTTCCAGTTTTCGAAATGTCCCCCTTATTTTCAAGCTGAAATAAAAATATTTACACAGCAAAATGTTATTTAACAATAATACTGGACAGAGGCAACATCGTGAGAAAAAGAAAGTATGATTATGGAAAAATCTGTACTCCGTCGATTTTCCGCTTCAGAAAGTTTCATAAAGATGGAAAGATGGAATTCCGACCTCCGACGAATACCCCCCCCCCCCACACACACACACAAAATTTCTGTTCAAGTGCACCGATCTTGTAAATGACCAAAATCCAAAATAACGAAAAAAGTGGAATTCCTTGAATTCGCAGAAGAATCTTATGCCTGAAAAGACTATGGGGAAATTTTTGCGGCATTTAACTTCCATTTTTGCAAATTGTTCCCTACAGTTTAAAGCTGAAACACAAACATTTATGCAATAAAATGATATTCAACAAGAATACTGGACACAAATCACCATCGGGAGAAAAAAACAATGATTATATGCCAAATTTTCTTACTCCGTTTAACAACCATTTTCAAAAGTTTTGAAACACGAAATATCGTCCCCCACAGGCAAAACGACACCCAACCCCAACAAATTTCTCCTCAGTTTTGCATCGATCTTGACAATGATCTAAATGATGACAAAAAAAAAAAAAAAGTGGAATTCCAATCCGCTTAAGAATCTCATGTATATAAAAAAATAATAGCAAAATGAAAAAAAATTAAACAAATTGAGAATTCGTAGAATACGTAGTTTCGACAATGTGTTCTGTAGTTCCATAGTCAGACAACAAAATCCGTAGAAACTATGGACATTCCGTAGTAGTTGGCAGGTATGACAATGCAATCAACTCTATAGTCTACATGAAAAGCACTGGTTTTTATATGCTACACACTTATTTGTTCATAGCAGTTCTTAAACCTCTGTGTACAAGATCTCTATACTATGTGTACTCCAATTACCACTGTGTACTTTATTAAATTCAAAAGTATGTGGAAGTGACATGGAGGAGACTGGCTCAACACAGACCACTGTGGAAACTTGGGTAGACCATCCAGCAGTGGATTGATAATGATGATGATGATGTCTCAATGTTTGTGTAAAACTTTTGAATATAAGAAACCACCATTTACCTCCATACTGAGTAAAAGCCTGTTTCAGGTCACACAGCCAACTTACTAAGCGTTCACAAGGTATAGATTCACCATACTGATACAAATACCTGAAAAAAAAAAAAATTAGGGAAGCTTTATCACAAAATGATTCAAAAAGATGTCAAGAAATGCAACTAATAACTTAACATTCTGTAGCTAGAGATTTACATACATATATACATACATACATATCACTAAGCTGTTCTCTGAGATTTAGAGGTTAGCTCCAAAAAGAAAACTGAGAATAAATAAGGGAAAAACCAAAATTATGGTCTTTGAGAGAGGAACTGGTAGCACTGAATGTAACGTAAGTATAAATGGCACTGTGATTGACCAGGTGAGTGAGTTTGTGTATTTTTAGAAAGCATGTTTGACAGAGAGAACAAATTGGATGGTGAAATTAGTAGGTGAGTGAATTCTTCATTGAAAGTCATGGTTGCTTTGGGAGGTTTCCACAGGAATGATGGGTTCTCAAGAGAGTCCTGCATGGCTGTGTATGAAAGTGTTATTTTTCCTACTCTGATGTGTGGTAGTGAAACCTGAATACTACAAAAGAGACATAGGAGTAGTTTGTTCACTGGAAGACACAGTCTGATTGTGTGAGGAATGAAGATGTGTTGCAGTTGTGTAATGTGAAGGAAAATGTTGTTAGCAAGGTGGAGACTAATATGCTTTGGTGGTTTCGCCACGTTGAAAGAATGAGTGATGAGATGCTTACTAAGAAAATCTTTTTAGCCCAAATGGCAGGAAGGAAATGCTGAGGAAGGCAAAGGAAGACATGGGTGGATCAGATTCAGGAGTGTCTGCATGAGAAAAAGATAATGAGTATGAAGTGTAAAAGATCTTGTGTATGGCATGTAATGGATATCAGTGAAGCCCGAGTTGTATGTCAAGATCACTGTAAATGGAGAAATTTCATACGACAACAATAAGTAAAAATATCTGCTGATTTATATTTCTAGAGATTTACAAGACAGCTAAGTACAATCTGGCTCATACAATATAAACATTGCATTAAAAGAAAGTAAAGGGCTTTACATATCACGAAGAAAATTCAAATACTGATGAGAAACATCTCACTCATGTTGAAAATGTTATGCAATTTACAAATATTCTTATCATCTTTTGGATAGACATTGCTAACCCAAGTCACACTAACAGAAAAGGAGAGTTGTGATTAAAAAAAAAAGTTTCCGAGCTTGTCTACTGACTCAATCTTTTCATTTTTTTTTTTTTTACGAGGGCCATTTTTGACCAAAAGGCATAAAAAAATTAGAACACTATGCCAGTGCTAAATGCCTCTAATGAAACATCATCAGATGAAAAAGTGACAAAATTAAGCAGCACCAGATATGCCAATTCAAAATGTTTGAAAAAGAACAAACAAAAGTTCTGGAAAATCATTGGTCACCCTCCTGCTTATGGATGGGCCTAGTAAGTAAAAATGGAAAAGAATCACCAGAATGCAGAGACAAATGAAATTAATTAGACCGATTTAAAAAGACCAATTTTCTGAAGGGAATTCAAAGCTACTAACATCATGGAACAAAATTATAAAATAGGAAAACTGATAGTCTAAAATGACAAACTTAAGTAAACCATGGTAGAACATTAATGATAAACTGCAAATTCCACAGAAAGGAAAGAACAAAATGTATGATTAACCATAATTAATATCATTTGTTTTGCTGTGAAACATAATGATTTAAGCCCCAATGCCACTAAACATTCACAATGATTCAGAGGCCACGTTAAGCTGACGACCCCCAAACTATAAACCAGTCAGAAATAAAGTAATTTCTCCTAATCTCCTTCCATCCTGTGTACCTAGCTCTCACTGTTTCTGTTTTATAACCAGGCTGCTATAACTGCCTGCAATACTTCAAATTCCATCTGATACAAAAATTTTCTGTGGTTATAGGAAGTTGCTTCCCAAACATTACTTTAGGAATAATCCCTATGAGGAAAACAGTTCCATGTAGACATTGCAAATGCGAGTGTATGTTCCTCATATTTCGTAGTTGGATATTTGGTTTAATCAAGAAAAGCATGAAAGCATGTTCCTGCCCTCTTGACGTCCTATCTGCTATTCTCACACGTTACCTCAAAAATTTCCCAAATACAGTGGCAGGTCCATCACACTCTGGGAAGAAACTCACCGGGCAAACATTCATCCTGATCCCAACATTGCCAAGAATGCACCCTCTGTGTCTATATATAAATGCCTCACAGCTGCAGTCTCTTGCAAATCACTGCCTCTCACAGGGAAGAGTGAATTTAGAGAATGCAAAAGGAATTCATTATATGTATATTACAGCAAGATGTACTGCATGCACCTCTGCTGTAAACACCATTTTCTTTGGAGGAATCACTCTGCATGCAGGTCGTCAATGAATGTTCAAACAAATTCATACCATCACTAGATTTTGAATGATAAGATAAGAATGAAAAATTGTGATGATTCCAAGACCATCAAAGAATTCATTTTTAAAAAATTATAACAGTGCTAAATCATGCATCAAAGTTGCTGAATAAGAACAATCTGTATAATAATAAAAATAAATCAGAAATTTATGAAATATTTAATACACACTAACAGATTACATATTGTGACGACCATGGGCTGAGGTTCAACTGAAAGATCTTACTGTGTATTATATACACTGACGGGGAAAAAAAAATCCCAACACCACGAAAAAATAGTTGTAGAGGAATGAAATGGCGGCAATACATTTGTATAGGTAACATATTTAATCGATTAAGGTTTCAAGATCACAGCGTAATGAAAGCGCAAGAAGAGCCATTTTAAATGTGAAATGCTGGTACAATAATAACCTGTGTAACCGCCAGAATGTTGAATGCAAGCACGCAAACGTTCATGCATTGTGTCGTACAGGTGCTGGATGTCAGTTTGTGGGATGGAGTTCCATGCCTGTTGCACTTGGTCGGTCAATACAGGGACGGTTAATACTGGTTGGGGGTGACGCGGGAGTTGTCGTCCAATTATGTCCCATACGTGCTCGATTGGTGAAAGATCTGGTGATCTAGCAGGCCACGGCAACATGTCGACACTCTGTAGAGCATGTTGGGTTATAACAGCGGTATGCGGGCGAGCGTTATCCTGTTGGAAAACACCCCCTGGAATGCTGTTCATGAATGGCAGCACAACAGGTTGAATCACCAGACCAACGTACAACTGTGCCGTCAGGGTGCGTGGGATAACCATGAGAGTGCTCCTGCTGTCAGAGGAAATTGCTCCCCAGACCATAACTCCAGGTGTAGGTCCAGTGTGTCTCGGCCGCAGACAGGTTGGTTGCAGGCGCTCACCTGGCCTCCTTCTAACCAACACAAGGCCATCACTGGCACCCAGGCAGAACCGGCTTTCATCAGAAAACACAACAGATCTCCACTCCGTCCTCCAATGAGCTCTAGCTTGACACCACTGACGTCGCAAACGGCAGTGGTTTGGAGTAAGTGGAATGCACGCTACTGGGCGTCTGGCTCGGAGCTGTCCTTCAAGTAACCGATTTGTAACAGTTCGTTGTGTCACTGTGGTGGCAACTGCAGCTCGAATTGCTGCCGCAGACGCGGTACGATTCGTCACGGCCATACGCCGTACACGGCGGTCTTCCCTCTCAGTAGTGCCACGAGGCCAGCCGGAACCTGGTCTTCTTGAGTCAGTATCTTCCCTTGACCACCGCTGCCAACAATCATGCACAGTGGCTACATTCCTGCCAAGTCGTTCTGCAATATTGCGGAAAGAAAATCCACCTTCTCATAGCCCTATTACACGACCTCGTTCAAACTCTGTGAGCTGTTGATAATGGCTTCTTCGTCTTCTTAAAGGCATTCTTGACTAACATCAACACACTACGTCGAATCTCAACGATAACTAATGCTCACGAACGTTACAGCGCGTATTTACAGCAAACCTGCTTTGCATGTTCCGAGGCGCTACTAGCGCCACACGTATGCGCCGAGCGCGAAATTTGCATAGACGTCATCTTACAGATGTACTCTCACCGCCTACCAACTGTCGTTTATCTAACACAACCCCTTCTTGGTGTTGGGATTTTTTTTTCCAGTCAGTGTATTTTAATAATTGGGCATTAAAAGATCCATTAACATAACTAATTTTAACTGTGCCCAGATTACTTACATTTGTGTTGAAAAAGACTTTCATGTACACATTTTTATACAAGCATGCACTCTCTTTGACATCAAGGTAGCAGTTGTGGGTTGCGCTGTCGATCACATTCTTTGCAATTTGTGAAAAAGAAATCATTTTGGCAATAGAAAAAAAGTTTTGATCACTTTTTTGTACTGTTATAAAAGTTTGGAGAATTGTTTTTTTAATTTGGTGAATAAGTTGGCCAAAACTTTAAAAAAAGCCAGAGCAGCCCCTGGTAGTGATCACTTACTTTTGTGCCTTTTTAAATACAGCCATCTGTAATGTGTGTGTGCTTGCTATAAAGGATAATGGGTATTAAAACTTTTCATGTACACACACAGGAGTGATAGGTTCTCAAGGCAGTCCCAAATGTCTGTGTATGATAGTGTTATTATTCCTGCATTGATATACAGCAGTGAAACCTGGGTGCTGCAGAAGACATACGAGTCGTTTGTGAGATGAAGAGACGCATTATTTCAAACGGTTTCTATTACTGAATCCACTTACTTTCCCACATCAGAGCTGCCAACTTTTCAAAATAAAAAACTGGGACATCAATGTGCGTTCAGCGGTGTTGATGTCCTGGTTTACAAGTCTTCTTCTTCTTTTTTTTTTTTTTTTTGAGCAGTCGCCCATCCCTAATTTAGGGCCACTGGTTCTAGGAAAGGGAGAGAGAGAGAGAGCCAGTGCCGTAAAACAAACACAACATCCATGCCTTACCGGGATTCGAAACCCAGGGATCATAGCATACTTCTGGAAAATTTTAGGTAAGAATTTTAGGAATTTTAGGAATTTTTAGAAAAATTTTAGGAAAATTTTAGGAGTGTATTTTAATAAAAACTAGATGTATATATTTGTATACATCTAGTAAAACAACTTTGTATACATTGTAAAGAGTTTGCTTCACACCCTTCAACCATATATACTGATAGACTGCGCATGACATCAAAATTTCTGGCTCCAACATAAAATCACATGACAACAGTCAAAAAGATGGGTTACACCTGCTGTGCTTATGGTTGCTCTGACCGATATAGTAAAGAAAGTTCTATGATTTTTCATGGGTAAGAAACGAATTAAATACCTAAGTCAATAAAGTTCAATTACTTAACCAGAAACTTGCAGCTATTGATATAAAAATATAGTAACTTAAGAAAAAAAATGGAATGCATGTTCCAAATTCTTCGCAAATGTTCATCACATTATAAATCACAAAATGTAAACAACACGATCATGCATGTATATAGCTCATAAGTAAACTTACCTGAAGAGTTTTCATTATATATGAGGTGCATTCACATAATACACCGAAAACACTGAAGTTCTGCAGCGTAAATTAGTAATCATAACAGCATTTGTACACGAAATTTGGAGTTTGATGATGACGTGCCCAATGTTTGAGCCATGGCGGCTTTGATGCAGCTATTGCCAATGCGCAGTCCATTAGTATATATGGTCGAAGTTCACACCCAAATTTTTTGCATAATGTCTAATGTCTAAAGTTTAAGTATGATTTACTTCTAATGTTCAGTTCTTATCTTTTCACGTGTTATTATCATATTCAAGTATATTTACCACATTCAAGTTTCACTTTGAACATTAATATGCTGTTGAACCAGAAGCAATTCACGATTTTCACAGTAAAGTTTTCAGGTTTCACATTAAACTATAATATCCTAAAAAGGTAATTGAAAACCAAGAACTATGTACAATTGTTCACTGAATTACTTTTTTCATATTATTGTTTTAACCTTTTCCTGATTAGCCTATCTTTTTCTGCTTCCACCACAACTAATTTACTTTCAGTTTTCTTTATTTCAGCTGAACCTTGTATGATCAAGTTAGAGGCAACTGCTATTTCAACAGTATTTTGTTTTTCTACAGCTTTTCTCATTCTTCCTGTTCCCTCTTGAATTACTGCTAGGGAGGCTTCTTTATCTTTTTTAAGCCTATTTATTTCTGCATCATTTTCTTTTATTTTGTCATCAAACTCAGCTTTTCTTTTTTCTCTAGCTGCTTTTCCTTATTTTCCCTCTCTTTCTTCGAAAATAAAAGCATAACAAACAGCGCGAAAACTAGCTCATAAATAGAATATTTGAAACACTCTCAATGTATGCACTCTCAATTATTAGGGATGGTAGAGGGGAAGGGAATAGAACTGTCCAAAATTAGCATGTTTTCGTTGCGCTAGGGCGCTTAAGCACGGCTGAATTCCTTCAGATACCCCCAATGTTTAAATGATTGAAATGTGCTGATGTTCATGGAATGAAATGGTTGATCAGCTATGATGACCGCATAAAAGTTCGGGGTGGGGGGAGGGCTTTATTTTTTTTATTTTTTTAGTTTATGCAACATTTTACATCACTCCAGTATTTATCTTGTCATCATCAACAATTGCAATGCAACTACCGCTTACGATCGCGGATATCAGCAACCGAAAATCTGCCATATCTCTAAGTGATATAACACACAGTATCCTGTTACTTTGGAAGTCACATCTTCTTTAGTTGTCCTCATCTCTCTTCTTTTTTGCATCAACATTTTGGTTTTTCCTGATAATTTGTTTACATGCAACTTGTTCTTAGACCCAGCTAATTTTGTTGCTGTTTCCATAAGAGCTTTGGTTACTTTTCTGTTAACTTCCGAAATATCCACTTCTTCCGATGTTAGGCCTTCTAAAGCAGAGAATCTGTTCTTCAGTTCCAACTTGAAAGTATTATGGTGTTTTTTAAGGTTGGTTATGTCAATACATTTTGTTTGTCTTATGAGCTTGCCACGTTCCAGTTTAGTGTTGAGGTGCATCTTACATCTCACCAATCTATGGTCACTACCTGTGTTGAACTTGTTTAGCACACTGCAGTCTTCGATGACGAATTTTTGTTACACATAATAAAATCAATTTCACTTGTCGTCCCAATTGGATGTCTCCATGTCCATTTCCTGTGTGGCTTTTTCTTGAAAAAGGAATTCAAGATGAAAAATCCTTCTGCCTCTGCAAACTCAACGAGAGTATTTCCACGCTGGTTTCTGTTGCCGTGACCGAATTTACCTACTGAAGTTTCATTCTGTTGCCGTTGCCCTATTTTTGCATTGAAATCTCCCATAATTATCTTCAAGTGCTGCTTACCTTTATTATTTAGATGACGAATTTCCTCATAAAATTCTTCAATTTCTTCTTCAGGATGACTTGTGGTGGGTGCATAAGCTTGAATAATCTGAGCCTGGTATCTTCTCGATAGTTGGATAACGAGTCGTGCAGCTCTGTCAGAGGAACTTTCAACTTCTACCACTTTATCCTTCAGTTTCTTGTTTATTATAAATCCAAACACCACTAGTTCTGCCAGTATCTGTCCCACGATAATAGAAGAGATGTCCACTTTTCAGTTCAATGAGATCTTCTCCTTTTCTCCTTACCTCACTCAGCCCGACGATGTCCCACTTGATCCTTTGTAGTTCCTCTTCCAATTCAAGAAGCCTTGAATCAGAAGATAGGGAGCGTCCGTTGTAGGTAGCCAAGGTCAGCATCAAATGGCAGCCTAGTCCGGTCCTTCGGGGATTCTTAGCACCCTCTGCCTTCATGTCGCACTGGCCGCTGCCTTGGCCAGGTACATTCCAGCTGCCGGAGACTGAGGGCCAAGATTTAAGTTGTAGAGTCATTTTGGAGGTGTTTGGCCATAACTCACCACGCTGGCCAAGCGGGTTGGTGAGTGGAATATATAGAGCTATGCAAGACAGCACGAAAAAGTATCACTGAAGACGTAAGGAAATTCAACTGTGAGCTAGTGAGGAAAGCAATTGAAAACAACCAAAGCCTAAAGATAGCAAAGGGACATCTCAGTAAGGGAAGAAAACAGATTATGGCTCTGAGAAAAGAAGATGGTTCTATAACAAGAAATAGAGGCGAAATTTTGACAAGAGTGAAAGATTTCTACTCCAAATTATATGAAAGGGATTATACATGTACTCCAGACATCATGAAAGGTACCAGAGTTCTTCCAGTCCTCCCAGCAGAAGTTGCTCATGCAATCAAGAACATGAAGCGGGGGAAAGCTACAGGAGAAGATGGAATTACTATACACATCATACAAGAAGCAAGTGGAGAAATTGAAACAGTACTCGCCCAAATTTTCACTCGATGCCTTAATGAAGGGAAGATTCCTGAGGATTGGAACAATGCTACAATGATCCTGCTACATAAAAAAGGTGACATTGAGGATCTCAGGAACTACAGACCTATCAGCCTCCTATCAGTGGTTTATAAAATCTTCACTAAAGTTCTTTCACACCGCTTGAAGGTAACACTGGACATGGCTCAACCGAGAGAACAAGCTGGATTCAGGAGTGGCTACAGCACAATAGATCATATCCACGTACTGAGAGAACTAATTGAAAGAGCGAGGGAATATGAACTTCCATTGTGCATGGCTTTTATCGATTATGAAAAAGCCTTTGATTCGGTGAAACCATCAGCAGTTACCACGGCTCTGAAATCCTGCGGTATTGAAGATGCATACATTAATATTATTAATAACATCTATGAAAATGCAAGTGCAAAGATTCGGCTGTTTGAAAATACAACCCACATAAAAATTGGAAAGGGAGTGAGACAAGGTGACACCATATCTCCGAAGCTCTTTAATGCCACATTGGAAAATGTCTTTCAATCACTGAACTGGGAAAACAAAGGGATAAAGATTAATGGAGATTATCTAACCCACCTTCGTTTTGCTGATGACGTAGTCATTTTTGCAACTACCCCATCAGAGCTGCAGAGTATGATCCAGGAACTTGCTGACAAGAGTAAAGAAGTGGGATTAAAAATGAACTTTCAGAAGACAAAAGTGATGTTCAATGCTTTTACAAGAAATGAAGATTTATCGATTGATGGAGAAAAACTGGAGATAACAGATATGTATGTTTATCTTGGACAGCAGATATCAAGTGAGGGTCACATTGATGAAGAAATTCATCGGCGTACAAAACTTGCCTGGAGAGCTTTTGGAAGAAACAGCATAATTTTCAAGAGCAATATGCCATTATGTCTTAAAAGAAAAGTGTTTGATCAATGCATCCTTCCAGTGCTTACGTATGGTGCAGAGACGTGGACCTTAACTAAAAGAGACATACAAAGGCTGCAGACAACTCAAAGAATCATGGAGAGGTGCATGCTTGGTATAACCAGGAGAGATAAGAAGAGGAACTCGTGGATCCGAAAAATGACGAGAGTGGAAGACATCATGATCAGAGTTAAATCCCTGAAATGGCAATGGGCTGGACATACTGCCAGAAGGACAGACCATAGATGGACAGCCGAAATTTTAGATTGGATTCCAAGGGACAGGAAAAGACCCAGAAAAAGACCACATGGGAGATGGGTGGATGAAATTCGTAAATATGCGGGAGTGACATGGAGGAGACTGGCACAAGACAGACCGTTGTGGAGGAAACTTGGGGAGACCTTCGTCCAGCAGTGGATTGATAATGGTTGACAATGATGATGATGATGATCCTGTTACAGTGTATTGTAATTGAAAAAAAAGGATGTGGAAAAAAGAAACTTTCAGAAATTAAGATCATCAAGTCATGCGTTTCAAAAATCCGTTTTCCTTTATAACGTTTAAAAACATGTTTTTGCTTTTTTACCTGTAGTGTAAATAAAAAAACTATGTTGATTTTTTTTTTGGAATCAGACGTCCGTATGTCTTCATCTGAGTTCACACTTTAGCTACTGTGTACAAGTAGACCTATTTTTTCAGCTCAAAAATATGTAGTTTTGTATATATTCACAGTATAAGTCATTCCTTATTCCCACAGAACTAAATTCAGCATATGCAAAATGAAGATCATCAAGACCCGCCCAACACTATGTTTCTGATTGTCTGCTGTTTATATTCAAGAAATGCAAACATGGATCAATGGTGAATGCAGCAACTATGATTTTTATTTATTACCAAGAAAAAAAAAAAAAGAGCCGTGAAAGCTGTAAAGCTGAAACGGATATTTCTCTCGAACCCCCCTCCTCCCCCCCATGCACAAAAACATTCCAATTAAGATCAAACAGCAGGAGGACGCGTCCACACAACACAACCTTTGGAATTACCTGATGGAATGGCTTCTTTTCATTTGGCACATCGCCATAAATCACCACCTGCAGCTCACTGAACTGTCAAGTTGCACCCTTCCTCCTTACTTTAACTATAATAGAAACTGTAAAAAAAAATGCTCCCCAATTTTCGACAAAATTAAATTACCAAATTTACGTCATGATGTTGCAATTTACTAAAATATGTTTGTTTATCTGCTGAATATTGCTTAAATCCATTGAAAACTTTTTAATTATAGATGATTTTTTTATTAAAACAGTAACTCAGACGTCTGAATAAAAACGTGTTTGTAATTCAAATAGAGTCCATATCATCACAGAAAAAATTTAAGGATCACTCTGTTTAAATAAACCATGGCATCTAAAAAAAATAATTCACTTGCTTTTCCCGTAATTTATAATTACTGTTTCTTTTTCTTCAATCCGATTATGCAACATTTTTTTTTTTTTTGCATCTGCTAAAGTTCCTAACGGAATTTGGCGAAATTTGCACTAGAACTTTATTGTGATGTATCTTAACTACTGTAAAAATTTTACTGTGTTATTTTCAAAATTCAGAAAAATGGATTTCTGAAAATATTCTCCTAGTCCTTTTGTGCTGTGGAAGTGATAAACAGGTGTTTGCTTTCTTCCCAACCAAGGGCTTCAGATCAGCGCTCCCAGCTGTCAATCAACCGTTGCTATGGTAACACCCTTTCTGCTGGAGGCTCACTCTGTCCAAAGAGGCACACATACTTGTCTATAATAAAAATTACCAATGCTAACTTTTAAAGTTTTAAACCGATTCAACTGGAATTTTGGAAGTGAGCTTCTGTAATCCAATTACAGTGAATGTAAAAATTTCAGCCACTTTCGTGAAAAATTCGCAAAGATAGTTTTCTTATTTTTTATCATAAGTAGTGGAAGTCTCTTGAGGGGAGGGAGGGTGGCATGCACATAAACAAGAAGAAGATGAATGTGTTGTTCAGGCATACTCCTCACTGGTGGATGCCAGCTGACTTGGTACATACGCGACCCCCTGCAAATGCTAAATGCCTCTTCTTTCCCCTTCTGTTCTCAATTGTCGGACGGACATCAAGCTCCCCTTCGACCTACTAGTAATCATCCAATTTTATTGCACTGGAAGTAGTGCCTTTTTTTTTTTTCTTTTTTTCCCCCCAGCCAAATTAGGATTTGGTGCACATCGGAAACCGCTGCCGGTGGTTTCTTTGAGAACAGAGAAAAGGAACTTTAAAAAATGAAGGGGTAACAGTAACACGATTTCCTAAAAGGGCATTTTTTAAGCACTAATTTCAAATTTCAAGGTTTTTCAAGACGGCATTAAAAAAACACCGTTTTTCCAGGATATTCCAGGCCTTGAAAACGTAATCATGATTTTCCAGGACTTTCCAGGTTTTCAAGCACGCGTGCGCACCCTGCGTAATGGTAAATTTATTGGCGTTAATAACGGTTGTGTTTTTAATAAATAAGCTTACGAAAATTTTAGGATGAATAGCAAATTTTAGGTATAATTTTAGGAATTTAAGGAGGGTCACAAAATATTAGGAATTTTAGGAATTTTAGGAGGAATGCGATCCCTGGAAACCGGACCCCTTTCAGACGAATGATCAGAGGCCATCGCTTAGACCACTGCGCCACCGGGGCGGGTAAGAGCCTTTCGATTTATAAATAATAAAATTACATATTATAAGTTTAAGACACCCCCTCCCAAAAAAAAAAAATAAATAAAAAGACAAGCTTCTCTTCCATTTATTTTTATGATGTAATAATAAGCACAGAGATTTGCCAAGCTTTCGCACTCCACTGGGAGACACGTTCGTCTTCCTAGCCTCGCTCCAACGTCATTTAAGAAAAACTTCCACCGTGGCTCCATCTATTAGTGACTTTAGTGAACTCTTCATTTTCTTCTTCTGTGTTTTTGGTTTTTTTGTTCAATTTTTATTAGTTCCTTCCATTTTTCATTAAGGATACTTGGGTCGTTATTATTACAAATTCGATCTCTATTTTTTTTCAATCAATGCAGACTCTGCAATGCGTAGGTGTCTCTCATTGCGACATGATTTTATTATTTTATTTAATCTCTTCAAAATTTGGGTATGCATGGTTACCTAGACAGTATTGCATCAGCTGTTTTTGCTTCTTTTTTTTTTTTTTTTTTTGCCAATTTTTAATATGTTGTTGTAGGTCATGTTTTAACTGATTTTTGGTACTTCCAATATATGATATTGGTGGGTTTCCACTTGTAGGTATTTCGTACACACCCGCTTTCTCCAAGATACTACATTTTTCAGTGTTATTAATTATCATATCTCCAATAGTCATTACTTTGTTTCCCATCTGAATTCCATATTTATGGCATAATTTATTGATTTCAGTAGATATTCTGGAGGGGTAGAAAGTACTTGAGGCAGTCAGCGTTGGAATGGCTTAGGGTGTGGTGAATGAATGTTCTAGTGGTTCATGGGGTGTTGAGAAAGGTAGTTGAAGGAATAAGATGAGCCGTATGTAAATAGTTGTATATACGTTTTTAATATTTTAGTTCGGCATTTTGTAAGTATGTAAATAGGCAGTTTATGTTCATTGATAATATCAAGAAGTTTTTGAGTTCATGAATTGGGGTTTTTACCAACGAAAGATGGGTTTTATACGTTGGTGGGAAAGGTGGAGAGGGTGGAGGATACAGTTTTGGGACCTAGAAAGCAACGCACTTCATGGACTTGGGCATTCGTCGAACACGTGAAAGAACCTGAAGACAAAAAATAGAACACCGCACCGGAGGCTTGAACCAAGCATGACAACAAAAAAATAAAACGTGCAAGGAAATGTGAAAAATGGTAAGCAACCTTGTTATAATTATAATTGTATGCACATATATTAAAAACAACTGTGGCTTCTGCTATAGATGTTTTAACATTGAATGGATGTTTCATGTTTCACTCCATGGCTGAGGAAGGTCGAAGTAAACTATCTTGCTGCATCTTCGCTCTCAAAGTCTTCACGCTGAAAGTTAGTACACCATTTCTTCACAGTGGAATATGAAGAGCACTTGTCACTTAATGTTTGTGCCATACACTCACAGATTTCCTTTGCAGTTTTCTTCTGCAGGAACAGAAATTTCATGACAGCCCAGAGTTCATTAAAAAATTCAACACTTTGCATTGACAAAAAAAAGAGAGGAATTTAAGAAATAATCACAAAGCCACATCGCAAGCAGATGAAATAAATTATTTTTATGGCATAGAAATGTTAAAATTAAATGCCATCACGTAGCAACTCAGAAAACTTGTGAAAATTGCTATCTTCAAGAAGTGGGAACTGAACCCACATCTGTAATTCCCATTTGAGTACACCACCTAATAATACACTGTTACTCCAGGCAACTAAAAAGTGTTATACAACAATTTGAACAGCCATTTGGATTTCACCTGTCAAGGCTCATATCTCCTTGCAATGAAGGCCTATCCCCATATAAGGATCTCCAATATTTATTCAGAACCTTGTAAAAATCATTTCTCATAGATATAGAATCCTGGGTAGCATAACAGTCAGCATGCTAAAAGAAATTTTGAGAGATGAAGATTCATCTTTTTACTCTGAGATGAGCACCTTTTAAGATTTCTAAAAATTTGCCACACAGGGGGCAGTCAATCCTAGAAAAAAATAATGAAATTAAAGTCTTGGATTCTTTGTGATTGAAAAAGGAAAGGGAAGGGGTGACAAAGAAAAAAAAAAGAAATAGAAAAAGTACTGACACAATTCCAGTAAATTTATAATGCATTTTCTGCTGTCTTTATTATAAGATAATATAGCTTTCTTGAACACTCTTCATAATTTAGCAGCTATAGTGCAAAGCTATTAAGTTTTAGATTTGATTTTAACATGACAAGTATAGGTCTGCAACAGCTACTTTTCTTAATACCCAACAGAATGATTTTTTTCAATCAAATGGTGATACAAACTTACATTAAAAACAACAACAAAACAGTGAGTATGGAGTTATTTATAACATTATTAAAATCAATGATGAATAAATAATATTTTTAATTCTAACACAAAATGCATGCAAGCAAAAGAGTAACATTCTTACCTCTGAGCTATCTGACGTAATTCATTTGTTAACACATTGGCATCTGATGTTATACCAGCTACACTGCATGCCATGTCACTGCAAAGAGAGAGAAACTTTCCATAAATATCTAAATTAACTACAAAGTACTCTAAAAAAGAAAGGTTAATTGAAATGTTTTCACTGCATTTTAATTTTCATAATAAATTTTTGGTATCCTTCAGCACATTAATAAACCTCATAAAATTATAAAATATATATCATATGTTCAGTTATAATCACAACCATTAGGTAGAACACATTATAAAAGACTGTATTTGAAGCAAAACACAAAATCTTGCAAACTCTAAGAACAACACATTTATAAGTTTATACGAAAATATCCTGAGGCAGGGATGTAACCAGAGGGGTGTGGAGCTGAACTCCCCAATAAATTCTGTAGTTGGGGTTTTTTTTAGTCATTGTAAAAACATTTATACCACAAAATAAAATAAACATTGCAAATTCTGTTTTAAAGAGAGATGCAAGTTAACACCGAAATTGTTTAAAGAGTCATTCGTGTCTGGGATTATAAGTGGCATCATCATAAAATCAAGCACACAAGCGCAAGTGTGATTCTCATTACTTGAATTTTAGCATCAGCTACTAGTCCCTTCGAGCAAGAAGCTGTATTGTCAATTAGTCTTGTGTGTTTGCCATTAAAAGCTGCTGTCACAATGTTTTATTTATGCTGATGTTCAATGCTGACATCATTATGTGCCTGTAATTTCATGCTCAGATTTGATAATTGCAGCCAAACAGGATGAGAAACTGGAAAGGGATGCCCATCAAAAGGGCTGAGTATCATGAGTGTGAGAAGAAATGTTAGTTTCTCTTGGGATGTTCACATCAGGACCACTTAGTTGTGTGCTGGAGTAAAGTTTGTACATTCTAAAATGTTGCATTACTATGGGATTTTTAGCCATAAATTGGCAAGCAAAATATTTGTGAAGCAGTGCTTTGAAATAGTTATTATCTTCCTGTGTTGCAGCAATTATTTTTACCTTCCTTGGGTCACAATTATTTTTCCTATCCATGGTAATGTTTCTTGTCCTTCTGTGCATTAACCTTTATTTTCCTTTTTGGGTGTTGTAACAATTATTCTTTCCTGTTTACAAATATCTCAGATAAAACTATTAATTAATAATTCAACTTATATCTTGGCTATATTGGGAAAAATATGCATCACTTGCATTTTTTATTTATTTATTTATTGGTGTTTCTTTTTCTTTTGTGAGAAATTTTTAAGTCGAAATTTTCCCTACCCCCACCACTAACACACCACACAAGTTTGTTCTTCCTTTAGTACCTGACTTCTACAGCAAGAGTGTAGAAATCATTTCATATCTGCCTGAAATACATCAGCTCCCCTAAAAAATACTAAATATAGACCCCCCCCCCCTTGTGTTCAATTGGTTAAGGGCGTGTCCTTCAATTTAGTAAGAATCAGTCACTAAAATTTTACAAATGAATGTTTCCAAGGCAAAAAATCAAGTTTAACTACACCTGATAAAAAAACAAAACATAAAACACTTTTTTTTTTGCCAGAAAATTCCCCAAGATGTGTATATGAGTGCATTTCTTTAGAACTGCATTCATAAAGGTTTATGTTACCACAGCATGTTTTAAATTAACCACGTACGGTATGCAGGCAAAGCTGAAGTCTATAGCAGACATTTTTTCAGATGTCCCAAACAGAATAACTACAGTGAGTCCTATAACTTCATGCCAAAGTCTAGAAATGTCTAGTCGATTTTGTTTCTAGTCCAGAAATATCTTATCACAAGCATGATGACATGTTTTTGGACCCTGATGTAATTTTACAAGGTTAAATGCTATTAAGCTGACATACAAATTCACTCAACAACTGCACGATTTGTGTGTGCGCATGGCTGGAATTCCACACCAGGCTTAAGCAAATCCAAAGGCACTTCACACAGCTCAAAGGAGTTTGTTTTTCTTAAGCTGCAAATTCAATGAAAATAAAAATTGAACAGGAAATGATTCCAAGTTTTACAGAAACACAAAAGCCATGTCAAATTTTAATTAGTGATTAGGTTTCATGAAACAATCTTCCCAGTGCATGCATTTTTGCTGCACCTGATAACATCCTATATTGATTTCTGTATTAGTTTTGACTAACCCCTTGAAGTTACAACTTAAGTTCTAAGGTGATAATGAGTGGCTGTAGAGTTGCATCCTCTTTTAAACCAAGCTTATCATCAGTACTAACTTCATAAGGGAAAACTGGAAATGTTCCTTTTGCTAACTGTTAACAGAAAAGAAATTCTTGAGCAACTGAAAGTTTCTCAAAACCACACACACACACACAAGATTATAGCACAAAATTATTTTTCCCATATATCAATGCAGCAATAATAACATAAACAGATCACTTCACATCTAAATATAATGCTGCCACAATTTCCTGATTTCACATTTCGGAAAAGCATTTATGAACAAAAATTAAGCCACAGAACTTGATTATTGCATCCTCGCTTTAACCCTTTAACGACCATGACTCTAAAATCTAGAATCACTCAAAATACCATAACGCCCAAAACAGTCTGTCGTTTCACTTCTTTGTTCAATAACAACCACAGTGACTTTGGTGACTCCTGCTGATCCCTTATAGGTCGTGCAAATTTAAAGAACAAGTAAGGGTAGGAAATCTGACTCACTTTAGAGAGGTGTTTCAGGCAGCTATGATGCTTGTATGTATGGGCGTTATGGTCGTTAAAGGGTTAAATTGCATCTCAGTTATAAAGTCAAAAATCAATATTGTTATACACTTGTGTATAAACAATACCCCTTCCCTAGTTCAACACATAAAAATTAGTTAAAAACTGGGGTCTGCATATAAGATGATCTCAAATTTCAAGAAGTTTGGATAACAAAACTATCTTCTATAAAAGCCTTTAAAGCCTGACTCACTATTGGGAGTTTCCAAATAGTTCCTGTAAGTTCATAGGTACAGTTGCATCATCATTATAAACATTGTCATCATGGGCTGCTTTATTTTTCATCTGAATTATAAACTAAATTATAACCTGTACTATTGTACCATCCACAGCATTGCTTATGCAGCTGTTTTTAGAAAAGATCAAAACTTTGCACTTGAAAAACAAAGCTGCAGGCAGTTGCAAGAGATGCCCGATATCATTGCATCCCCCATCCCCAAAGATAGGATGATATCCTTGAAGTGCCACAGGGGAAGAAATGAGGGGGGGGTACTTCCCTTTCAGGAGTGAGAAATTTCATGGTATCACTTTGAAATGGGATTAGGTTTCACACTTTTCATATTAGTGACAACAATTCCTGTAAGACTGACTGATGGTTTGTTTCTTGAAATCACACTCTGGGTGTAGAAATGTTTCATTATGTATTTATATTTCCCCCTGACTTGTGTACAAGCTGAGCCCTGCTTTTTAAAAACTGAATTTCCACCAAAAACTTTTGGCTTATGTATGAGTACATATGCAGAGACACTAACACCTGAAGGAAGTCATCAGTAGTCCATATGCATGACACCAATAGTTTTTCCATAGTGAAGTTAAGTCCCATCATTAAAATTTGCAAGATAGCATGCCTATTTCCCAGAGTACACTGCTACAGTTTTAGCAACATTTTAATCTGGATGGGGGACAATACTTGGATAAATTTTGCAACATAACTAAGTACCCTTAAAATGGGGGAAAAATTTATGAACAAATACACAAAAAAATATGTAGTATTTCAACTCCACCTTTTAATAAATATGTTACAAAGTGTACACAGACTTATGGTTATTGTGTGCTATGTAACAGAAAAAAAAAATTAAATGACAAGAAAAATAGCACTCTGCCTTAATTATCTGCATATCATCATTTTTCGTGAGATATGAAGAAATACTTTTCGTACTTTTCTGCCTCTTCCGAAAATATTCCTCATGTGATTTTAGAGTGAACAAATCGATGGAAATCATCTCTATCTCCATGTGAAATTGAAAAATCAACACCACACAAGGAACAGAACCCATGGTTTTCAGATACCCCAAAACGATTTTAAACATGGATATTCTTGTGAATAACTCTCCTTGAAATTTTGACAACTTTTTCGCTCTTTAGATCCACGAATATTAGTAGAGGCAGCTGCCTGTTTATCCAACGACATTGCAAATAAATTGGTACCAGAAAAACACAATGGAAGCAAAGACCAACAATGCTCAGAACAATTAAACTTTAAAAGGAGCCAAACATATGCAGTTGCTGGTGCTCTGTTGGGATGTTTTCATTGGCAGGATGCCAAAGACAGAAGGAAAGATCTTCTCTTACTCTGGGGCACGAAAGCAGTCAGCTTCTGAACTGTCAATCACGCACGATCCCTGCCATCCCCACTCCGAAAATCTTCCTGGACCTTTAATTCAGACCCCCCCCCAGTTCTCTACAAACTCTGGAACTAGGAAAAATGTCCAATGCAATTGGCTTTTCAACACTGCAACAATGAAACTTAGATGCATAAAAAAAGGGACAAAAATCTGATTTTTCTTTTAAAAAGTGAAAAAAGTGCAAATATCTGTAGGTTTTTTTTTTTTTCAAAAGCAAATAAAGAGCAAAAATTCCATTGTTTTTCCAGCATAGTTCTTTAGTTAGACTAAAAATCAATAGAAACTACAGATAATCATAAGTAGTTGGCATCTCTGAATACAATATACATTTGGGTCCCAAAAAACTGCCATTAGCAGAATCCTTACCAACCAATTTTATAACAGAATCACTAAAACACTTAGCTTTAATGTTACTCCTCACTTTCACTACTTTTCTCACACAAAAATTACTTTCAGCTGTCATTTGTTTATTCATAAAATCCCATCAGAAAACAGAATGATGATGCTATGATGTCCAGGAGATTGCACGCTCAACCTGCAGGCAACACTTTTTCCCTCCAAACTGCACCAGAAAATCACAAATCTCGGATCAAGGGGGTAATCTGAAGTTTAAAATGCTAATACCACAAAACCAGTTCTCATGAAAATTATGGAACACAGAAATATAAAACACACAAAAATAAATAAATTTTGTTACATATTAGTTAAATGCAATCATTTTTTAAAATGAAGCATAGTGACAAGTACCAGTCTATCACAATGGGCTTGACTATTTAGAAGATAGGAACTCTGTATAAGTCAACTAAGCCCATTCACTTACTCCTTTACATAAGCAGACTTCTGCAAAGTTATGTTATGCAACATTTAGATAAATTCATGTGTCAGCAGATTTTTTTAACTACAGAGCTATACACAGATTTTAAATTCATCCATGAAATTAAGAAAACAATAATAATCTTTATGGGAGAAAATTCAGGTCTTTATATACACTGCCTGGCCACATAAAAAGTTGTGGTGTGAATGGAAACATGCAAATACCAAGGAGGGCATGACTTATGAAGCATTTCAAATATTTGCATAATGCTGCAGTTAATAAAACCTTTAAATGGAGCGGGACGAGCGTGCAGCTCATCAGTTCTAGGTGATCAGGGCGGAAGTTGTAATACACGATCGTGGAAAAAATGTCACAGAGTTCACAAAGGGCCAAATTATTGGCTTGTGGCAAGGGCAGAAAACCTGCAAGGCGATTGCTGAAATAACTGGCACCGGATTACTAACTGTCCAATGCATTATTAAATCATGGAACGATAGTGGTGAAGCATCAACTTTGCAGAAAATGTGTAGTCGGAAAACAGTCCTGAATAATCATGACTGAAGATCATTAAAACGCTTAGTGAAATCGCATCTAAAAAAACGACACTAGAACTCACAACCATATTCAATAGTGGAAGCAAGGCCATTTCCACTTGCAGGATGAGATGGGAACTTAAAGGACTTGGATTAAACAGCTGTGTTGCAAACAGAAAACCACTGGTTAGTGAGAGTAATCGGGGAAAAAAGAAAGACTCCAATTTGCCACAGAACATAAAGATTGGACTGCTGAGCAATGGGGGAGAATCATGTAGTTTGATGAGTCACGTTATACTCTGTTTCAACATGATGGACGCATCAGGGTTCGAAGGGAACCACATGAAGTATTGGACCCTTCCTGTACTGTACCCACTGTACAGGCCTCAGGAGGAGGTGTTATGATCTGGGGTTGCTTCTGTTTGGCTGGTTTAGGTGCAGCAACACATTATACCATTATGCAGCAATAAAATGAAGTCACCTTAGTATCTCAGCAAACTGAATGACTACCTAATTCCATCAATGGAATTTGTCTTCCCTGAAGGCAATGGCCTATTCCAGGATGACAATGCCACGATTCATCCCGCTAAAATTGTGAAAGATAAGTTCGACGAGTACGAGGCATCATTACCACATTTGAATTGGCCACCACAAAGTCCTGACCTCAACCCCATTGAGAGTCTGTGGGATATACTGGAGAGGAATTTAACGACTAATTCCATTCTTCCATCATCAACCAAGGATCTTCGTGAAATGTTACCGCAAAGCTGGCCACAAATCAGTGGGGAGGCAGTGCACAAACTCATAGACACCACGCCACACTGAATGCATGCTGTAATTCGTGCTAAAGGTGGTCCCACAAAGTATTAACATGCACAAATTTTAATTTGGCCAGGCAGTGTATATCATCATCATCATCATCATCATTGCCATTGTCAACCATTATCAATCCACTGCTGGACGAAAGTCTCCCCAAGTTTCCACCACAACGGTCTGTCTTGTGCCAGTCTCCTCCATGTCACCCCTGCATACCTTCGAATTTCATCCACCCATCTCCCATGTGGTCTTCTGGGTCTTTTCCTGTCCCTTGGAATCCAATCTAAAATTTCGACTGTCCATCTATGATCTGTCCTTCTGGCAGTATGTCCAGCCCATTGCCATTTCAGGGATTTAACTCTGATCATGATGTCTTCCACTCTTGTCATTTTTCGAATCCACGAGTTCCTCTTTCTTATCTGTCCTGGTTACATCAAGCATGCACCTTTCCATGCTTCTTTCAGTCGTCTGCAGCCTTTGTATGTCTCTTTTAGCTAAGGTCCATGTCTCTGCACCATACGTAAGCACTGGAAGGATGCATTGATCTAACACTTTTCTTTTAAGACATAATGGCATATTGCTCTTGAAAATTATGCTGTTTCTTCCAAAAAGCTCTCGAGGCAAGTTTTGTACGCTGATTAATTTCTTCATCAATGTGACCCTCACTTGATATCTGCTGTCCAAGATAAACGTATGTGCCTGTTATCTCCAGCTTTTCTCCATCAATCGATAAATCTTTATTTCTTGTAAAAGCATTGAACATCACTTTTGTCTTCTGAAAGTTCATTTTTAATCCCACTTCTTTACTCTTGTCAGCAAGTTCCTGGATCATACTCTGCAGCTCTGATGGGCTAGTTGCAAAAATGACTACGTCATCAGCAAAACGAAGGTGGGTTAGATAACCTCCATTAACCTTTACCCCTTTGTTTTTCCAGTTCAGTGATTGAAAGACATTTTCCCATGTGGCATTAAAGAGCTTCGGAGATATGGTGTCACCTTGTCTCACTCCCTTTCCAATTTTTATGTGTGTTGTATTTTTCGAACAGCCGAATTTTTGCACTTGCATTTTCATAGATGTTATTAATAATATTAATGTATGCATCTTCAATACCGCAGGATTTCAGAGCCGCTGTAACTGCTGATGGTCTCACCGAATCAAAGGCTTTTTCATAATCGATAAAAGCCATGCACAATGGAAGTTCATATTCTCTCGCTCTTTCAATTAGTTCTCTCAGTACGTGGATAGGATCTATTGTGCTGTAGCCACTCCTGAATCCAGCTTGTTCTCTCGGTTGAGCCATGTCCAGTGTTACCTTCAAGCGGTGTGAAAGAACTTTAGTGAAGATTTTATAAACCACTGATAGGAGGCTGATAGGTCTGTAGTTCCCGAGATCCTCAATGTCACCTTTTTTATGTAGCAGGATCATTGTAGCGGTGTTCCAATCCTCAAGAACCTTCCCTTCATTAAGGCATCGAGTGAAAATTTGGGCGAGTACTGTTTCGATTTCTCCACTTGCTTCTTGTATGATGTCTACAGTAATTCCATCTTCTCCTGGAGCTTTCCCCCGCTTCATGTTCTTGATTGCATGTGCAACTTCTGCTGGAAGGACTGGAGGAACTCTGGTACTGGTATCTTTCATGATGTCTGAGTGCATGTATCATCCCTTTCATATAATTTGGAGTAGAAATCTTTCACTCTTGTCAAAATTTCGCCTCTATTTCTTGTTACAGAACCATCTTCTTTTCTCAGTGCCATAATCTGTTTTCTTCCCTTACTGAGATGTCCCTTTGCTATCTTTAGGCTTTGGTTGTTTTCAATTGCTTTCCTCACTAGTTCACAGTTGAATTTTGTTATGTCTTCAATGATACTTTTTCGTACTGTCTTGCATAGCTCTATATATTCCACTTTGGAAGTTACATCTTCTTTAGTTGTCCTCATCTCTCTTCTTTTTTGCATCAACATTTTGGTTTTTCCTGATAATTTGTTCACATGCAACTTGTTCTTAGACCCAGCTAATTTTGTTGCTGTTTCTATAAGAACTTTGGTTACTTTTCTGTTAACTTCAGAAATATCCACTTCTTCTGATGTTAAGCCTTCTAAAGCAGAGAATCTGTTCTTCAGTTCTTCAGTTGTATATATTTATATATAAACACACTGGTATTATCTACGGCATTCCCACAGTGTTTTGTTCTAATGACAATCTTGGCAAGTGAAGATAATAAAGCTGAAAATATGAAGGAGGGAGAAAAATAGTGCAAAAAATGCCTTGGAACCCCTACACCTAGTATGAAGACAGCAAAACAAGCAAAACTGACTGACAAGTACTACAAAGACCCTGCTGATATTGAAGACCACCCTGAATGAGGATGCATATATGTATTGGTCCTCGAAAAGAAAGCCAAAAGAATTACAAATTCTGACATGCTGTTGTAAATATAGGGCATTCGGTATTGCACATATGGCAATCCCTGAAAATTATTGCAGCTACATATGTTTATTCACACAAAATAATGTAAGTAAGCATATGATATGATAATGCAAAGTCCTTGTTGTATTGCATTAGACAAAAATATACAAATACCTAAGATCTCCCACTTCAACTATCAGTTTTAATCTTTATTTTGAATGCAAATAGCATTCCAAGGAAGACAGTATTTACAGCATATTCATTCCATGTCTAAAGCAGTAAATTACAGCATCTTCCGATCTACAGCATCTCATTCATTACAGCATCTTCTGATCCATGTCAGCTTTGATTAAGATGGCATTAGGATATGTGACATCAATAATATCACAATCCTTATTATTATAACCAAGTGCTAATGCACTAAAAAGCATTAAATCTCTCCATAAAGTTGCAGTGGTTATCACATCGTGACGAGTGATAACCACTGACACATACTAGACAGATGAACAGCTTTTCAGTACAAATAATAATTTATTGGGTATATAAATCACCATTCTTCAGATGGTGTTGACGCTATTTAAATGGCACAAATATACAGAACTTCTGTGAAAATTTGCATGTTACAACTATAATAGCAGTGCACCTAAACTTCAAAAATTATAAACACTAGTTTTATGAAAGATTGAAATTCAGATTGCTCCTGAACAAAATAGAATCAAAGGAATCCTGGAAGCACTTTTGAAGTTCTACGCATAGCTCTCCACAGCATTTACAGACGCATGTGTTTACTTTGAGATCGTGGCTTTGCATGCACTATTTTGTGATACAAACAATACTTCAATAATTCTTCTGTGGCAGTTTATTGATTTTCAGAGAGTTATATCCTCAGCTGTGTTGCAATACCGGGGGGGGGGGGACAAACACATAGCTGAAGCTATAACAAGAGAGTATTGGTCATAAAAGGAAGCAAAACACTTATTTTAGAAAGTAAAGAAATTATTTCAATCAAACATGAATCAAAATGCAACTGAACAAACATTACAAATAACTGAAATAACAACTGCTGTATTTCTCCAGTTCAGTTGTTTTAATTATGTTTATCACTACATTAAATTGTGTAGTAAAAACCACCCAAACCAACGAAGAATGCTATTTCCTTTACGAAAGTGTGATCTCACTGTCTCCTAAACGCAAGCAAGTTTAGAAAGTGAGTTCAATTGCATGTTAAAGACCATCCAAACAAAGGAAGAATATTATTTGACTATACATAAGTCTATTATTATTCTACTCGCATGCATGCACATTACACTGCATTTCGTTGTGAAACTATATCACATGGTGGCACACAGAGAGTCACGATGGAAAATGTAAACAAACCACCAACAGGACAACACTTCGGAAGTAGAGCTGGAATTCTCTAAAAAAATCAGAAAAGCAAAAAACATACCATTTCACACACAGATGTCACCCACCCCCCAACTAGTGAGAACAGTTCTACTCATACTAGCCTATAGCCCATCCTAGGACTGCTGTTTTTAAGCTTTAATAAATATTAATATATAGGGATGTTTCTCATCCTAAGGCAGTGAAATTTTTAATTGAAGCAGATTAAAAACAAATCAAATACATGCCGGCTTTTTTGTAAGGAAATATAGTAAGAACTTATACAGTAAGAGCTCGTTTATGTTAGAACTGAAAATTATATGCTACTAGCTTTACTACCTGGCTTTGCCCAGGATTTAGGCTTATTAATTTCATATTCCCTTATATGTCACTGAAAAAATCAGGAAAAAAATTGATGCTTGCAAGAAAAAAAAAACCCCCGCTGATTTCACAAATTCGGTCATTACAAATTATTTATTCATAGTGTGATTATTTCAGCGCTTGGCCGTACACAACGTTAGAACACTGACTGAACAAAATTCATTAACAATTTGTTATTGACGATCAAATGCATCACGTGCTTTCAGTTTCAGACTTCTTTGAGGGGCAAATCTCTGGAGATAAAAAAGTAAAAATGTATCTCTTGCGAATATTTTATGAAACTGGCTGAAATTTTAATGAACACCATAAATCGTTAATAGGAACATGACCTCCAAAATTTTATTAACCATTTCTGCGCATATATTTCTGTTTACCGATGAATAAAAAATTCCATGCCTATTTAAAAAGTTTTGACCAGATTCTGGTGAAATTTTGAGGGACTCCTCTTATTACCAATTCATGGTGTTGATAAAAATTTCAGCCCATTTCGTTAAGATTTTGCAAAGTTAGTTTTTGCAGCTTTTTATGCACAGTTAGTTCTCAAAGAATAGAAACACCTGTGGATGTGCCGCGGCAATGAATGCAGCCACGTGCTTTCAGATTTGGAACAGATAACGATGACGTAGCAAACAACGCAGACTTTATTCATTAGTTTATTAATTAATTTATAACTCGTGAACAGAACAACGTAGAGATCTTAAAATAGTTGTGTCGAACTAGAAATTCCAGTATTAATAAGCTATACAAATTTCACAATGGCACAGTTCGGCGTTCGAGAGTTTTTGCTGCTTCAGACAAACAGACGTTTTGTGTTTTATTTATAAGATTTATTTTCAGTTTTCAAAAGATCTCTCGATAAATAAACATTCTGTGTAAAATAGTTGTTGTTGTTTAACAACTTTTACTTTGTTTTTTTGCATTAAATTACTTTTTCTCAGGAAGACATGCTATACCATTCACGGCTTGTTTTAGACTGTCCTATTTAAAGGTTTGTTTGAAACTTCATACCGAAGCTTTTTTACAAAATAATGTGACATCTGGCATTACAAATCGGAACTATCAAAATTATCGACAATGTGCTGTTGAGGTGACATCTGTTTTTAGATGCAATTTTGCCCACTTCTTTATCGCAAGATTTCAGTTTTTATTGTAAGTTAAGAGCATTTAGATAGATTGATATTTTCCAAAATGAATAATATAATTAGCACTAAACTTGGAAAATTAGTTAAATTAAAAAAGTAAAAAATAATTAAAGCATACAAATTAATATTTGAATTGTGCTAAATTAAATTAATATACAAATGCACCTTGCCGTGTATAAAGATTTTAATTCGAATTTTGTAGATCGTATAAATAGAACTCTAGTCATTGATAATCCAAGGTTTTTAAATTAGCACGTGATCATGACATCTCAATGTCATCGCATGCAAACTCAACTTGCTGCGACATTAAGAACTCAATTTGATACAAATTTAAAAGATGACAATCCAGTTGTTGGTGTAAATGTGACAAGAATGGTAAGCGAGATAATATCTGAAAACTTGAAAATTTCATCATCCTGGAGCATACCCAGGTGCTATCTGGGAGATGCGAGTTCAAGTCCCGCTCCAGGACGATGAAAATTTTCAAGTTTTCGGATATTATCTGACTTACCATCTTTGTCATATTTACACCAAAAATCGGATTGTAATCTTCAAAATTTGTATTATATGATGTAATCCCATATTTCTTTCATGATTTATCTGCTCCTCCGGGCAATCACGGGATAGGATTCTTAACCTCCAGATTCGCTAAACATGAATGTCAGTTGCTTCGACTACACCAGCAAATCCTGTGATGGTTATATTCCAATTAATCGGAAACTTGAGACTTGGTCATTCTGGGTGATGCAGTGGTTAGCATATCCAGGTGCTATCTGGGAGACAAGGGTTCGAGTCTCGCTCCAGGATGATGAAATTTTCTCAAGTTTTCGGATATTATCTGACTTACCATCCTTGTCACATTTACACCAAAAATCGGATTATCATCTTCAAAATTTGTATTATATGGTGTAATCCCATATTTCTTTCATAACTCAATTAGAATTTTGTAGATCGGAAAATAGAACTCGAGTCAATATAGACATGAATTAAGCTGTTCTTTCCATGTAACATAACCACATAAATTTTAAAGTTTGATTGCCCTGGAACAATCAAATTACTGTGGTTAAGTGTGTGTGTGTGTGTGTGTGTGTTTCCAACTTGATATAGAACGAATCATTAATAATCTAATATTTTTAAGTTAGCATGGGATCACCTTGACATCTAAAAGTGATAGCATGCTATTATATAGCAGACAATCATTTCGACATCACGAGAGCACACACGAATTGATCCACAAGCGATGATGCAACAATGCAGACACTGCTATGATGTCAAGCATTCCACAAAGACAAGACAGATCTGGGTGTTTATATTAATAATTTCAAGAAAAGATGAAAAATCAAGATCAAACAGAGATATCATCTCCCCCCCTTCCACAAAGATCTAGTGAGAACAGCTGTATTCCAAGAAAAGCTGAAAACCATAAATCAGAC
Source organism: Macrothele yani (assembly GCA_039090855.1). Classification (NCBI taxonomy): domain Eukaryota; kingdom Metazoa; phylum Arthropoda; class Arachnida; order Araneae; family Macrothelidae; genus Macrothele; species Macrothele yani. Next base: position 152,204,440 of record CM077001.1, on the reverse strand, counting down.
TTACTTCACTTTATCTGAAATCAAGATACTGCGGAATCAAGATACTGCGGAATACACAATCAAGAACATGAAGCGGGGAAAAGCTCCAGGAGAAGATGGAATTACTGTAGACATCATACAAGAAGCAAGTGGAGAAATCGAAACAGTACTCGCCCAAATTTTCACTCGATGCCTTAATGAAGGAAAGATTCCTGAGGATTGGAACACCGCTACAATGATCCTGCTACATAAGAAAGGTGACATTGAGGATCTCGGAAACTACAGACCTATCAGCCTCCTATCAGTAGTTTATAAAATCTTCACTAAAGTTCTTTCACACCGCTTGAAGGTAACACTGGACATGGCTCAACCGAGAGAACAAGCTGGATTCAGGAGTGGCTACAGCACAATAGATCATATCCATGTGCTGAGAGAACTAATTGAAAGAGCGAGGGAATATGAACTTCCATTGTGCATGGCTTTTATCGATTATGAAAAAACCTTTGATTCGGTGAAACCATCAGCAGTTACAATGGCTCTGAAATCCTGCGGTATTGAAGATGCATACATTAATATTATTAATAACATCTATGAAAATGCAAGTGCAAAAATTCGGCTGTTCGAAAATACAACACACATAAAAATTGGAAAGGGAGTGAGACAAGGTGACACCATATCTCCGAAGCTCTTTAATGCCACATTGGAGGGTGTTTTTCAGTCACTGAGCTGGGAAAACAAGGGGATAAAGATTAATGGAGATTATCTAACCCACCTTCGTTTTGCTGATGACGTAGTCATTTTTGCAACTACCCCATCAGAGCTGCAGAGTATGATCCAGGAACTTGCTGACAAGAGTAAAGAAGTGGGATTAAAAATGAACTTTCAGAAGACAAAAGTGATGTTCAATGCTTTTACAAGAAATGAAGATTTATCGATTGATGGAGAAAAGCTGGAGATAACAGACACGTACGTTTATCTTGGACAGCAGATATCAAGTGAGGGTCACATTGATGAAGAAATTAATCGGCGTACAAAACTTGCCTGGAGAGCTTTTGGAAGAAACAGCATAATTTTCAAGAGCAATATGCCATTATGTCTTAAAAGAAAAGTGTTAGATCAATGCATCCTTCCAGTGCTTACGTATGGTGCAGAGACGTGGACCTTAACTAAAAGAGACATACAAAGGCTGCAGACAACTCAAAGTAGCATGGAGAGGTGCATACTTGGTGTAACCAGGAGAGATAAGAAGAGGAACTCGTGGATCCGAAAAATGACAAGAGTGGAAGACATCATGATCAGAGTTAAATCCCTGAAATGGCAATGGGCTCGACATACTGCCAGAAGGACAGATCATCGATGGACAGCCGAAATTTTAGATTGGATTCCAAGGGACAGGAAAAGACCCAGAAGAAGACCACATGGGAGATGGGTGGATGAAATTCGAAAGTATGCAGGGGTGACATGGAGGAGACTGGCACAAGACAGACCGTTGTGGAGGAAACTTGGGGAGACCTTCGTCCAGCAGTGGATTGATAATGGTTGACAATGATGATGATGATGACACAAATAACTGGATGCACAATTTTTGCCCTTACTCCTGTAGTGCAATAACTGTGCACCGAGAGATGCTGAAAAACATGGCAAATGTGCAGATAACGAACTAAAATCAATAAAAAAATAATTTTGCCAACTTCCCGGAAGCACATCTGTCACATCCACAGGTGAACAAACTGAGAAATGAAAACGGGATTACACAAGTGCATCATCATATCATTTAACAGATTTGTTTTTCTTTGTAATGTCCACAAATGAACTGAGAAAGTGGAAAAAGTAGTAACACAGACAAAATTCCATGAAGAAAACTGATGATAAATGATAGTTTCATGCAGATGAGAAGTAGGCACTACTAAAGCATTACTATACATATATATATATCAATATATTGGAAAATCCAGACTTACTCATGGAGTTTATAAATTTTTTCAGCAGTGAAAACTTCATCCAGCAACTTGTTTGTGTTTCTTCGTTCAGCTGCTAAAACAATACCATCTGAAGCCAAAATTCCCAAGCATGTACCAGCATGACCAATAGCTTCCATTGCATACTCAACTTGGTACAATCTCCCTGAAAAAAAGCAAAAAAAAAAAAAAAATTTAGACCTAGAAATAAAAGCATTTAGAATTTTGCACAAAGATTAGAATATACTCATAAGCACAAAAATTGCATTACCAATTAGGAATGAACTTTGTGACTACCAAGAATAGTGCTTAAATCCCTACACACAGAGCTTAAGTGGGGCTGGTAACTAGTGGAGCCTGGGTCTCTGTTACTTCTCGATTTTTGGAGCTGCATAATGAATTTTGCCGAACTTACCAGAGCCCAAGTGGAGATTGATCTGATTCACTGATGTCAGGATATTTACCATAAATTCACTTCTTTCTCAACTTCCCTTTCACTCGATGCAAAATTCATGTCAGAAATTAATTTGCCTGAGTTGGTAAATTGAGAGGAAATTAGACTCTTATCTAATATGCTAATAGGACTAAGCAAACCAACCCTTAATAAATTTTGGAAAACTGAGGTGGGGAGGGGGGCACAAAAGAGGTAGCATGCTGAAATATGAGGAAGTACCAGCCTCCCCAAGTGCCCACTGTGGCAAGTCACCATCATATAATGCATCATTATACATCTGCTGGACTATTGTACCTGCAATAAAAAGACTGACATAATTTACTTTACTGCTTCTGTAACCCGTAAACATTGTTGTTTACAGGTTACATAAGCAGCAAATATTTTTTTTGTAATAAATAAATATTAGCCTCCCAAAAATATTGTTTTATGAACAAATGTTTAAATGTTTATATATTAGGCTTTGAAAATGTGCACAAGAACAAACTTGCCCTTGCAAACCCCTTCCAATGTTTGTACATGCCAATCAACACTAAACATCCTTGGAGCTATCAACAGGGATCCAGCATTTCCCATTTTTGGAATTATACCTTGCCTATATATGAGGGTTGAAATTTTATTAGTAGCAACTGCATAATTACTACAGATACAAAATGCATACCTGTTTCAAATTTTTACAGTCCTTCAGTGTGGTCACCAACATTTGTAACACCTGTTGTCAGCGATGTGGAAGTTGTAGGATGCTGTTGTCAGTGCCTGTTCGGTTGATTGTTTGTATAGAGTGGTCTACTGCATGACAGAATGTCTGGAAGGGAGTTCTGAATCGAATGCCACAGTGGTTCTTTCAAGGCTTTAGGGATCAAGTCAAAGTCACAGGGACTTAAGTCAGGAGAGTACTGTGGTTGGTAGAGCACTTCCCAGCCCCATCGAGTGAACAATTGATCCACAGTATATGCAATATGTGCCCAAACATTGTCATGCAAAATGATGGGTGGGTTCTGCATAAAGTAGCAAATCCGCTTCTTCCTGCAAAGCTGGTCCAAGTGGATACGAGAAGCCTTGTATAGTTGCCATTTCTGGATCTCAGGCAGAGGGTGCGGAACCCATAGTGATGTAATTTTTCTCATTCCCAAGCGTTCCTTCACAATGTGTAGCACAGTTGTATGCAACACTCCCGTCTGATTGGCTAACTGACAAATCGTAAAGCACCGATCTGTCTACAGTAACGCGGAAACAGCACTCACTTGCACTGGGATAACCTGGCCAAGGCTCATCTTTCACATTTTGGTGTCCATCACTGAAGGCTTTTACCCATCTTACAACTGTTCTGTATGGTAATGCAGATTCCCCACAAGCCTCTTAAAGTCCTTGATGACACTGTCATTCAGTACGACCTCTGGCACTTAGAATTTTCATCCAACATCGCTGCTCCAATTTCGAAAACATCGTGACTAGACCGACGAGTAGTGACAACTCATGTTCTCGTTACTGCACAGGCACATGCAGTTTGGAGGGTGAGTCTATTTCACAATGAGTTGGGCTAGGTATCCAACCAAAGTGTGGCATAAGCAGCACAAACTTTTTTGCATTCCACTTTGATTCTACAGAGAGGTAATGTGCCTTAATAAATTTATCCACTATAATTCATGGTACTGAAAGTAATTAGAGGAAGCCATGAAGTCATTAATTATTAGAATCTACAGATGTGTTGCCACTATTAAAATTCCAATCCTCGTACGACACAAACAGCCCCTCCATGACATCACTAATGCTGGAGAAAATAGGTGGTGTTGTTACGAATTACACCACTATTAAAAATATTCCACTCACACTGCTACGAGGTCAGTTGATGCTTAGCAGTCTGAAAACATGACAATGCAGAAATGTTAACTGGGGACATTTGAGCCGGGATGTATAACGGGCATATATGAGATTATTGCTGGAGATAATAGGTGATGCTGTTACGAATCACACCACTATTAAAAATATTCCACTCACACTGCTACGAGGTCAGTTGATACCTAGCAGTCTAAAACCACAATGCCAATGCAGAAATTGGGGTCATTTGAGCAAGGATGTATGGTGAAGATATATGAGGTGTTTGGTTACATGTTAAATGCCCACCCAATTTGGTCATGCTGTAAGAACTACACCACAGTGTTTATGACAATGGATTAGGAAGGATACCTCTACTAGTTGTAATGGATCTGGTCTACACAGACATAACACAGAACAAGGACTCCTGCACTGCATCTGAAAGCAGCAAACCGAAAACTCTCACATCCACTGCTGTCCAATTAACGTGGTTCCTGCATTACATGCTTGGTGGAAAAAATCACCAAGTGAACCATCCAATGCAACAGTTGTCTCTCACACCTTACCAACACTAGGAACATCTGCTGTGGTTTTGGTAGCTGAGGACTTGGGCTACAAACGTATTTCCTAATGAGCCCCAGTTTTGTTTGGATGCAGATGATGACCGCATAAGCATTGCCAAGGTTAAAGGAAAGGTCCAGAAAACACCCAGATACACCACAATGCTCATATCGTAAGAGCTATGGAGTAGGATGCCATAAGTTATAATATCCAATCACCTTTGGTTTTCACCAAAGGAATACAAGACAGCATAAAAACACATGAATTGCATTCTGAAATTACACTGCTTACCTTTTCTTTTCAGCATCCTTAATGCCTTTTACCAAAAAGAATACACATTAGAGGTCTGCACAGTCTTAACTTAGAAAGCCTGCCACAGACTTACCAGTTTACGGCCACGCCCATTTCCAACTTTCATCATACAGCCGAGTTGACTGCATCTGTAATTAATCAACAATGCATCTGGTGGCAGATGCACTTCTATATCTTGTGTTTCACTTGGTGATTTTCACCACCTGATTATTGCATAAGACAGTCATCACTTTTGAGTTCAAACATTTTTCTTTAATCCAGGAGCAAAATGCTAAACCATTCTAGCAGGCCTGGAACAAGCATAGGAACTTTAATCCAACCGATGAAAAAAAAAAAAAAAAAAAAACCTGGCCTGTGCAGACCTCCAATGTACATATCCATGTGGTTTGCATCCCTCTATGGTGTCTACGTGATGTTAGCACCTTGGCTGGAAATGATCTCAAACTTTTCCTTTATTGATCACATCCAGGATGTTCTGGGATGTCATGTCAGCTCAGTCGTCTAGATTCAGCACACACAATTGGAAGAACAGCTAAGCACACTACAGGACACTCTTTTAGGACCAATAAGCGTTGATACTATAATGGTTTGCTTCGTGTGTTGCCAATGAGGAGAGGTGGAGGTTATCACTGATGTTAATTCCAGTGCAGCTGTTTTCTGCCAACCAAAATTTGTTATTTGGAGGTTACCATTAATGGAAGTTTCACTGCATCAAGGCATCAACTTTTTTCTTGTGAGTTTCTTATGAGTCTTGTTCCCATCAGTGAAAATACCTGAAACTGAAATCCCGAGTCCTGTCTAATGAGTACATAAACCAACATCAATTTTGGAAAACACATACCTGCACTTAAATACCAACTGACTATTACAACTCTTGCTGATCACCAGAGGCATAACTAGGCATTTCTGCACCGGGGGGGGGGGGGGGGGACACACAAAATATTGCACCTTCCCTCTATTTGTCTTTCGATCTTATACACATATTGCTAATTTAATAGCATTTATTAGCATGCATATTGTAACATATACTCTAATTTAATTTTCCTGTTTGGATCTTGCACTCTTATGAAAATTTTGTTTTGTTCTCCTCAAGCAGTTTCTAATCTTAAAACATTTTCTCTTTCACTGAGTATTGGTTTGAAACCCTGAAGCTAGGTCAAGACAGAATGAAGCATGTGATCGAGACTAAGAGGAATGTTTATAGCATCAGAGCTCTCATTAGAAGTTGGCTAGAGTGTGAGATTGTTGTAATGGCATTGGAGAAAGATTGTTGACAGAGCTCAGATTACTTTAATGTTATGAGATTAGCATTTGATCTTATGTAATATGATTAATTATACCACATTGAATACCACGCTTATCTGATCAATGAAGCCAAATTGTTATCGAGCTGTAAGACTTGGAGAGTATTCTGTGTTATGAGAGTACTGTAATTGGCTTTTGGAGCAAATGGTTATTTGAATACCTAGCTGAAATTATACTCCACATGTGATGATGTGCTGACAATTAAAGTGCCAAGTGGACCCAATAAATAAGTTTATTACTTTAAGTACAAGATTATTTATTTACCTGGTCATTAGTGCCTAGTTACGTGGTTAATGTGTTTTATTTAAGCTATCCGGAGCTTAAAACAAAGTTAAGCTGTACAGTGAAGCCACAATCTGCAGTAACATTAAATGAGGAGTCCTTTACACTGAAGTAATGCTGGGTTTTTGGTGTAACAAACACTTAACAGATATCTACAACCAAATTACACAAAAACATTACAATATATACATAAAATGCATACATTGCACGACAAAACAAAATTAACTTCACATCCTAATGTTCTATGGGAGAGGCACAATCAAAACTGATTGTTTGTACAGCTTTCCCCAACTGCTTTGGACTTAGGAACAAAAGGACGGAATGCAACTAGAAGTCATAACTCCAGTTAAGATCAAATATCTTGTCAGCACATAGGCTCAACTCTATTCCCTCTTCTTGCAGAGTTGACATCAAGTTGAAGATGGAAGACCAAACTGTGCATTTTCGCTATATTTTACTGTTTTACTTCCGTAAAGGGAAGAACGCGCATCAAATTGTGAAAAGTTTCGTAAAGTGTACTGTGATAATGATCCACAAGAACGTCAGTGCCAGCGGTGGTTCGCGAAATTCCGTGCTGGTGATTTTGACCTCAACAGTGCTCCTCGGTCGGGGAGGCCCACCGAAGTTGATGACGACCAAATTAAGGCATTGATCGAGTCAAACCCACGTTACACGACACGAGAGATTGCAGACACATTGCACATCCATCATTCAAGCGTTCACGACCACCTGAAGAAGCTGGGATATGTAAGCAAGCTCGATGTGTGGGTTCCTCATGAACTCAAAGAAGCTTAATCGACGGCGTGTATAAACATTAGCAATACGCTCATTAAACGTGAAAAAATTATGCTTTTTTGAAGCGACTGATAGCTGGTGGGGAAAAGTGGATTGTGTACAACAATGTGCTGTGCAAACGGTCTTGGTCCCGACGTGCTGCTTCGCCTCAAACAACATCCAAATGCAGACATTCATCAGCGGAAGGTTCTGGTCTCAGTGTGGTGGGATTTTAAAGGTGTCGTGTTTTTCGAGCGCCTACCACGGAACCAAAATATCAATTCGAATGTGTACTGTCGGCAATTGGACAGTTTGAACGAATCCATCATCCAGAAACGTCCAGAGCTCGTTCATCGTAAAGGTGTTGTGTTCAATCACGACACCACACACAAGTTTGATCACCCGCCAAAAATTATTGGAGCTTAGGTGGGATGTGTTGCCCCACCCAGCATACTCGCCTGACCTTGCGCCGTCATACTTCCACTTGTTTCGCTCTCTTCAACAGTCCTTGCGTGGTATAATGTTCAATTCAGATGAGGCTGTAAATCAACACCTTGTAGAGCTTTTCACCACGAAAGACAGGTCCTTCTATGAACGAGGCATTCTGCAGCTCACTGAAAGATGGCAAAAGGTTATCGAACAAAACGGGCATTATATCATTGATTGATCTTTATTCTTTTTATCAATAAATGACTTTTGCAAAACATGGCTAAAATACGTCATGACTTTTCCGACAACGTAATACATGCAATAAATTGAAGATTCCACCATTCCACTCCACCCTTTTCAACCTTCCTTGTGGTTAAGATATGTAGATGACATTTTCATTAGCTGGCCACGTACAGAGTCTGAATGAGAGATCCTGATCAACTCCATTACGGAAAAATAACCATCTATAAAACTAACTAAATCTAAGGAAATAAACAACAAAATTTATTTCCTAGACGTTTCCACTTGCAGAAACTGATCTCTCCATCTCACATTTCGTCTATCATAAATCTGCTGCTGCCACCAACATCATTCCCTTCGAATAATTCACTATGCATCTCTACAAGTCGCAGCATTGAAGTTTTACATCCTCAGGGCTCATATCATTTGCAACAACCAACTTTCTTTTCAAGAAGAATTCTCCATAATTTCTACAATAGCACTCTCTCATGGTTTCCCTGCTCTTACAGTCAACACCCTCATAAAGAAATATGAAAACATGTTGAAATTTGAATGCCTCCATCCTCAAAAGAAAGTAAACCTAAAATTCTCCAATTCTGTTCCTTACCATCCTTCCTATGCTTATAAGTTGCAAATTCTTTTCAGAAGTTTTGGTTACCATCTTGCCATTAAATCCTCCCCAAGCGTGTTGAAACATTTTACAAAATGACAGGGACAAAGTTGAAAATCTTGACCATCCTTCCTATGCTTATAAGTTGCAAATTCTTTTCAGAAGTTTTGGTTACCATCTTGCCATTAAATCCTCCCCAAGTGTGTTGAAACTTTTTACAAAATGACAGGGACAAAGTTGAAAATCTTGACCATCCTTCCTATGCTTATAAGTTGCAAATTCTTTTCAGAAGTTTTGGTTACCATCTTGCCATTAAATGCTCCCCAAGCATGTTGAAACTTTTACAAAATGACAGGGACAAAGTTGAAAATCTTGATCTCCCAGGAGTTTACTGCATTCCTATCTCTTCTTCAACAGGCGATAACTTATACACTGGAAGCACATACAGAAGCATTAACCAGAGAATTTTGGAACATAAGAAAGATGTTTTGAAAGCCAACCCAAATACAGCCTTGTCTATTTTGGAAATGGAAGACACATCTGCAATTCCCCGGTGGAACAAAGCAAAACGTATTGCTTCTTTTGACAATCGATTTGCCCTCCGTTACCATGAAAGCCTGGAAATTATTTTCAACTTAAAGACTTGCAATTCAGAATCTCCAGTCTACATCCCGATGATCTGGAGATCATTTCTAAGATCTGGCAACAAAAATAACAAAACTTCAAATGTACATGTTGACTCAAGATTCGTACGAAATACCAGTAATATAAATCTAAGCTGTCTCACCGTACGATAAAAACACCAAGTTCCCAAACTGCAAACTAAAAAACATTTATTTACAGACTAAAAACCTTGCAGAAAGCTAGCGCTTTCGGAGAACACATGTCTCCATCTACTGGCCCGAGTGCCACAGGACAAGCACCGCCCATCAGATATATATAGCCAACCATTGCCCACAATGTAACACGGTACCAAGTTCCAAACATACCCCTCCCCCCTTCACCAGAAATGAAGAGTACACACATAGCACATAGTAATTTAGAAGCCCATCAAACCACTCCACCCACCCCCAAATGTCAACAGGGGTGGGGGGTCGATGGGCTTCTAAATTACTATGTGTGTACTTTTCATTTCTGGTGAGGGGGGAGGGATGATAGAGAGGGGGTATGTTTGGAACTTGGTACCGTGTTGCATTGTGGGCAATGGTGGGCTATATATATCTGATGGGCGGTGCTTGTCCTGCGGCACTCGGGCCAGTAGATGGAGACGTGTTCTCTGAAAGCGCTAGCTTTCTGCAAGGTTTTTAGTCTGTAAATAAATGTTTTTTAGTTTGCAGTTTGGAAACTTGGTGTTTTTATCGTACGGTGAGACAGCTTAGATTTATATTACTTCAAATGTAGAATCTGGAAACAATCTTAATCCTCCGTTGGCATGATGAAGACCTAAAAAATGAGGTTGAAAGCTCCCAACCTTCAAACTTTCTTTGTAAAAGTTTTAATCTCTTAATGTAACTAGTGTGATCTACTTACCATTATTTGTTATTTCTTGTTACGTGTTTTGCCCATCATCGCCGTACACCAGATACGGTTCCTGATGGGGAAAAAAGCCTTTGCATGTAATTTCTAATTTTTGGCAAAAATGGTTTGGCCACCAGGGCGTAAGTCTTAATTTTCGCTTCTGATGTATTTGCAGCAAAATCTGAACTTCTAAAATATTGAGTGAAAAAAATGTGTTTGTGGATCGATACCACCCACGTCGACAAATCTTTTAGGAACATTTTCTTCTTAAAATAATGCACAGTTTCTATACCACGAGGCATAGATGTATATCTTATTTTTGTCAATATCTCAACTTCTAGGAGTTCGACTTGAAAAATTCCTTCTTTGTTGGATAGTGTTCCCGATGCAAAATGTTTTTCATTATAAATTCAAAATTTTCAAGTAAATCATAGACTTTCCACTAAGAGGCACACAGGTAAAGTGAGTTTTCCCCAACATTTCTGTTTCTAAAACTCCGATTTGAACATTTTTTTCCTTGTATCACATACAGCTCCTGATGGAAAACCTTTTTCATATAATTTTTATTATTTGGCAAAGAATGGTGTGGCCACCAGGGGGCATAAGATTTAATTTCCGCTTCTAATGTATTTGCAGGAAAAACTGGGCTGCTAAAAACCCGACTAATTTTTTTTTTTTTTTTTTTTTTTTTTTGGACCGATATCACTCACATTGAAAAACCTTTTGAGAATACTTTCTTCCTAAAATAATGCATGTTTTCCTGCTAGGGGGCGTAGATGCATATCTTAATTCGTCCATAGCTCTGCTTCAAAGAGTCCGATTTGAAAAATTATTTCTTTGTTGGAGAGCATTTCTACTGCAAAATGCTTCTCATATAAATTAAAAAATTTCATAACGCATAAGTCTGCAACCCGAGGGCGTAAGTTCACGATTCCATTTACAGCAATACCTGCAGGATTAAAAACTTGATTGAAAAACTTCTTTTTTTCGGTCAGATACTATTGTTTTCCATACCAGTTCCATTGATTTTGAATAGCTTTGATAAATTTAATTTACGTCAGAATGGATTCAAAAGACATGCTCATTACACATGAAAATTCGGTGTCATCTTTCTTGTTTTTTAATGTGAACAACTGATATCACTTGAACATTTTGAAGAAATGCAAATTTTAGTTCGCCAATTTTACCCAAGTGGAATAAGCACATTATAAGCAAATTCTGTAAAAGAACAAATGACAAAGTATGACTGGAAAAAAAAAAAAAATCTACTAGAAACTGGTGCTAAAGTTTTAATTTTAACCAGTGATTTTTGTGCTCTCTCGAGCTGCACCTGGCCTTAGTTATGCCTCTGCTGATCACTGTCCCTATGTAAACCAACTGTTCAACTTCAATTTTCAGTTCTTTATTTATTTTATGAGATCTACAATAATCTTTCCATAAGTTTGGACAAGCTGACTTTCAGAACAAACCCTCCCCTTCCTTGCAACACAAACTGTAAGCTATGTTTCTTTCATACTACTTCAGACCAACATATTAAAAGTTATGCCATTACACAATGGTATTACCAAGCATATTCCTTTCCACCATATCAGAATTAACATATGTTTTTAAGACGTGTCACGATGATGCCCCGACCCTCTCAAAGTTCGAATCACACCATTCTTTTATGGCTAAAAAAAACTGCAATTTGAATTAATAAAGCAGTTTTAATTGTGGTGGTCATAACAAGTTCATTCAATTACTACAAACTTTTTCACCAAATGCAAAACATTTTTACTCCAAGGATTCTTTCTGCTACTAATCTAAAAATTGGGTAAAAATACAAAGTACAAATATAATAAGAGTCCAGGGCATTTTAAAACAAAAAAATATAACACATGTGAAATACTTTATTAAAAGAATCACTTACCTTCTGGAGAAAAGATTGTAGTTCTAGAGTCATAACGTCGAGCCTGTAAGAGAAATTATGAGTTATTCAACCATTCAATATTTGCAGGCACAAGAAAAAAAAAAAAAAAGCTGTTATCAATAGATCACAAAGCACTAATCAATAGATCACACAGACAACTGTTCTCCCCCACCCCACCCATTTTATTTTAGCCTTCATTCTTCCATATTTTTCAAACAGATAACTTCAACTTGATGAGATATAATTGCTTTTCTTGAGCTTTGAATCTTGGAAGCAATATTTTTATGCACTTTTAACGCACCACACACGTTTGATGTGGCATTTTGAAAGCTAATGGTCGCAGTCTTTCCTTTTTTCTTTTTTTTTGGCATGAAAGCCTAAATTTTAACCCAACAAAATTAAATTGAGGCAATTTCTTTTCTTTCTTTATCTTTTTTTTTACAAGAGCCATATTTTTAAAGCATTTTCTCTGTTTCCACGGCCATCAGCATTCCGTAAGTTGACATCGCAACTTTTTTTACTTTTGCTTCCAGATAGTTTCACTTTAGTTAGATTGATAAGGTGAGTTTTTTATAGTTCTTACTCCTCTTTATTTTTTTTAAAACCATATTTTCATGCATTTTTATTGTCCGTCTTCCATTTTTCACGGTTGCATTATGAGGCATTCCGGAAGTTGATGTTTGCAATTTTGCCTTTTTTGGCTTCCAGATAGCTTCATTCCAGTTAGATTAATGCTGGTTTTTTTTTTAGTTTTTTTGTTTTGTTTTTTACAAAATCCATACTTGTTAAGTGTTTACAACATTCCCTTCTGTTTCTGCAGCCATGCGGCATATCAGAAGTTGACGGTCTCATTTTATTTTATTTATTTATTTTTTCCCTTCCAGATGGCTTTATCTCAATTTTTTTTTACTAAAACCATATTTTTACTCATTTTTTAACACCCCCTGCTTTGTTCCCAAAGCTGTATTACATGATATTCTGGAAGCTGAGTCGCATTTATTTTTTTTAGCTATTTTCTTCCAATATAGTTTCATCTCAGATTGGTGAGGTGAAAAGTTTTTTTTTTTTTTTTTTTTTTTTTTTTGCTTTACAAGAACCTTTACCATTTTTCTGAAAGGTGGGCAGTGTTAGAATTACAAAAATCTTTTACAGATCCAGCGGACCACTGAAATTTTCAAATCACTGGTCCGCCAAAATGCCCGCTGGTCCGAGCAAAAAAACTTACACATTTACAGTATATGTAGAAAATAACTTATCATTTCACTGGAGCTGTACATTTATTCGGTGTTTTTAAGGTGTGAAATACGCGTGTAGAGCCGTTATCGCAATCTCTGCCTACCACATACTAAAATTGCTTCGATATCAAACCATTTTTATGCAAGTTGTACAGGCAGACAGACGGAACGAAGCTGGAGCATATACGCTTCTTCAACCTACGGTTGGAAAGTGTGAAAAAGGGGCACTGCCTTAATATTAGCAAATATTTAGAGTCAAAGATCTCAGTTTCCTACAGTCCAAAACTTTCATAAAACTTAAATACAGGTTTGCAAATCCGATATTCAGGTTTTGAGTAGTAAACATTTGAATTTCAAGATATCCATAGTGAAACTTGGATTATTTAAAAAATTGCCATAGCAAAACCTGGATATTTTGAAATCTGGTTTAACTCATTATGAACTTACAAATTTCAAAACAACCTGGAAAAAAACCAAACTTACTGGCTGTCCAGGCCAGCAACAAATATTTTTAGTGGTCCAATGGAATTTTCATTAGACAATGGCCAGCGGACACCCAAGTAATTCGAACGCTGAACATTGTGTGTGTGTGTGTGTAAATCTCTTGGTTTGACTTGTTTGAACTTCAAAGAAACTCCATTAAGTACATTTGTGGCCCCATTGTTGCCCTCACATTTAAATTTTTCTAAGTTTGGGGGCATGTACCCCCCATGTGGCTATGATAATTAGTACTTATGCAATACATAGTACATACTAGCAGTGGCATAACCAGCAGTTCAAAGCTGGCAGGGCACTATGAGGGGGGTTAAACATCATATGGGGTGGGCACAATATCTTGAAATATTTGACAGAAATGTTGCCAAGAATTCCATTCTTATATATTTAACCTTATGTTGATGATATATAAAGAAAAAAAAAGTTTTTATTTAACCTTATGCTGATGCCCAAAAAAGTTTTCACATACATGCATGCTGTTTGTACTATTTATTCAATGTATGTAGCACAGAACCTCCATGGTTTTTAAAAAGTTAGTATAGTGTCCATAGTCTTTCCCACATTACAAAAATGAATATAAAAAGGTACAAATATTATATATATTACAGGTACAAAAAAGGGATTGCACGACAATGATAGAGCACAAGTAAAGTTTTCTTCCAGTGTCAGTACACCTCCACATTGGTGCCATTTGTGGCCTGAAGGATATCTAAGCAATATTCGATTTCACACCATGTTTTGTTTAACACCTCAGCAGAGACAGAACCAACGACGTCCATTATTCTGTTCTTCAACGTCTTGACACTGCTAAAGTAAACTTTAGTCTTCCACATAACCCCACAGGAAAAAATCTTAGAGGGGTTACGTTGGGCAATAGAGGTGGCCATGTCATGGGACCGTCATGACCAATCCATCTGTCCGGAAATGTGGCATTCAGGAACTCACGAACCATTAATGACCAACGTGGTGGGGCACGATCTTGTTAGAAAATAACCGAAAGTTGGAGTGCATGCAACTAAGGTGTTGCAAAAAGTTCCAGTCTGTTCAGGCACACATTTCATGTTACCATGGGCTTTGTAAAACAGAAGGGTCCGATGATTGTATCATGCAACAGGCTACACCATACATTCACTTTCGAGCTAGCCCTCTGTTGTTCGATGACATAACGGGGATTTTCTGATCCCCAGATTCGCACTTTGTGCTTATTTACTGTACCAGAGATGTGAAATGTGGCTTCATCTGAGGAACAGACACAGTGCAGATAATCACTATCATGAGCTATGCGATGTAACATCTCTGTTGCAAATGCAGCACGGCGAGGCAGGTCATCAGGCTGAAGGGCTTGGATGACCTGTACCTTATAAACATACAGATGAAGACGTTTGTGTAAAATTTTGTGAACCGCGGCAGAGGGAATCCCAGTTTCCAGTGAAGTACAACAAACGGATTTCTTGGGGCTTTGCAGAAATGTCACCTAAACAGCTCTGCCTCTTGTGTAACCGGTGGTCGGCCAGCTTGGGGAGATCACTAACACCACATGTCGCTTTAAACTTTTCACACCAAGCTTTTATGCTTTTTGGCCCAGTAGTGATTGTCTCTACTCTTTTTTGAAATGACACTGGATAGTAACCGCCAATTTGGTCTCGTGGAACCACTACAAGCACGCCGCTTTTTCTTGCATGATAGCCATTATGATGAAATGCTCCTCTTATTCAGCAGTAATGCTCACTTAAACAGGAAAGGAAAAAAAAAAAAAACCCTTCCGAGTGCTGCTATATTATGTTGCCAACCACTTTATTTTAATTTACATAGATTTTTTTATATTAATTTTTGTTAAGTAGGAAAGACTTCATGAATGTATTTCTTTATCACTTTAGCTAACTTGTGTCATTTTTTTTTCATTTTTTAATGTTTGCTTTGACAAGGTTGTTCATGAATTTTATTTTGTAACCTAATAAAGAGTAATTATTATAACTTTTTAAACTATAATTATGAAAATGTTGTCTTCCTACTACTCTCCCATGCATTTGCTCAGACTCCCTTTATTTCACAGAATACAACACTAAAGCTAACAAAAAATTAACTTTGTATAACAAATTTTCTGTGAATCTAGAAAATTCACATTTATCCAAGTTCTCTAAACTTTTAGATGATTTTACTCATCATGTGTTCTAACTGTTTAAATATTTTGAGAGGGGTAAAGGGTAAAGGGTGGACTCAAGCCCACCATAGCGTCGTGCCTACATAGCTAACATATACAGTCAAACCCCGATTTAACGAACTTCAAGGGATCAACAGTGAACAATCTTGTACGTAAAATCGCGGAATTCGTTAAATCAAGGAAGCCTTTCGAATGAAACATTCAAATTAAGCTAGTGTTCATAACAGAATATGTAAGCTCCTAAATTATCTTTCTTTCAGTGAAATTTAAATTATGTATAGTACTTTTAATTATGAATTTATCAAAAATGCTATAATATGCACACATTTACTTTGCATATTAAATACATAATTCGTAGATATTAAACTTCAATATGCAGCATCAAAATTTAAGTGTATTTTAAAATTGCGAGAAAAATATGACAGTCGATTTCCCCCCCCCCCGAGCATTTAGCTTCTTAAATGATTTCAGCATCCTAAATTACATGAAACAGAACATCAGTTAGAACTAATTAACTTGTAAAAACAGAATATGTGTTGATTACCTTTTCACACTGTAGAAAAGAAATGCTTTAGAGAAGATTGCTTGCGTTTTTTCTGAACGTTTAGTTTTATAAATTGCAGCTTTAATTTTATGAAGAGCGTGAAAAACATCATTAATATCAAAGGGCATCAAATACTTTTTAGCATATTCTATACTGTTACCAGCATCACAAAAGCAGCTAGCTTTCAGTTCATCTTCATCAGAATCTGATGCATTTAGTCCGATCTGTTCATCCAAAACATCATAAACGGGTTGCACTTGGGTTAACATAGTTTTGTGGTTTAAAAAATTAAAAATGTTCGCTAAATTGAGGAAATGTGTTTGTTAAATCGCGAAACGCCAAGCATTAATTTTAATATGGTTCCGTCCAGACCATAAAAAATATACGTAAAATCGTGGAATTTGTTAAATCGCAGTTCATTAAATAGGTGTTTGACTGTACAGTCAAACCCGTATATAACCAAGATGAAGGAAAGTCAAAATCATTCGATATATGCAAACTTAACTACAGCCAGACAGATTTAAAAAAAAAAAAAAAAAGCTGCTGCTCATCGATGTATCAAAGGTAAATGCTACTTGTAAATAGAAAACTATAACTGGTAAAATAATATGAGCGATATCAACAACAAGCAAAACATTTAACTAATGTAAAAATTTAAAGTAACTACTAAGAGTTTTGAAATTTCACCAGTTACATCAGATATGAGAGTCCAGTTCTTGCATGTTTTGTGCTTATAATAATAGCTGTTTTAAATGTTTTTCAACTTCCTCTGATCCAGGGGTTAAGATGTTTATACAGGCAACAAACTTTAAGATATCCTAAACAGAGGTTAAGTGATTGAAACGCGGTGAGGAGAGTGGTTAAAAGATACCATTTGTCCACGATATGTATGTTTAGCAAGCTTGGGGTGGGGACCAAGAAGTAGTAAAAAAACAACCGAAACCTTCTGGTAAACCACTCAGTGTTGTCAACAGCAGATAATTCCTTGTTTTCCAGTAAATAGACTGAGTGTCACTTATTTTGTATGCTTATAACCATTCTTAACTTCAATATATGTTTACCTAGATGAACCTGTTTTTCATTTAGGATTTCTTTATGGATGCAGGGCGCAAAGTTTCCAGCGAGAGCGATCCTGAGCCAGTCTTCTCCAGTTGTTTCCAATCACTTTAGTTAAAGGGTCTTCCCATCTAGCTGGAGGTTTACCAAGTTTTTTTTTGGTTGATCTTGGATATCCGTTTGTGACATGGTAGGTTCACCTGTTGTTGAAGAGTCTGGCGATATGACCTGCCCATCGTGCCTTGTTGTCAATATATGTAGTTTGTCCAAAAACTATTGTTTATAATATGTGGTTAAAATAACAAGGAGTTCAATGGATCTATAAAAACTTTGTATTCGTGACACGTAAATTCGACTTCATAACCCAGGGAGATATAACACAAAAATCTTCTGAAGGCACCTTTCTTTTACGCACAAATACGTCCCGAGTGTCGCTAAATATGAGATTTTACTGTACTGCAAGTTTTTTTTTTTTTTTTGATTGGAGGTTTAACGACCACCGTGAGCAACTTAATGGGCTATAAGCAGTCGCCCGTCCCTAATTTAGGGTCACTGGTTCCAGGGAAGGAAGAGAGCCAGTGCCGTAAGACAAACACAACATCCATGCCTGACTGGGATTCGAACCCGGACCCCTTACGGACGAATGATCAGAGGCAAGCGCCTTAGACCACTGCGCCACCGGGGCGGCATCTGCAAGTTTCATTAAGCTTATGACATGATCATAACCTACGACAACGGAAATTCTATTATCCGAAATAGCCAAGTGGCCCCTTCCTCATTAGCGCTCTAAGGTTCCCACTGGATTCGCGTGATATGTCATGAGGTTAATGATCGAATTACCCAATTCTTCCCTTCCCGGATTTACAAGGTTTCACTCCACAGTTTAATGCATTGTAATTACATGCAGAACATGAGTTCGTAATTAACCAAGTTTTCAACAAAATTTCAGCTCATTTCATCAAAAGTACCAAATCACGCAGTTCAGAAATGTATTAACTTTTTCCCATTTACAAATTAGTCTACGTAGTGAAAGTTTCGAACTTGTTATTTTAACTAGAAGACAGCAACATACAGAACAAATTTTGAAACAGGTTAGTAACAAAACTCGTACATTATAAACAACAAAAGTATCGAACTACCAAACAGCAATCATTCAACAAGACATCAAAACATTATGAATAAATTAAAAAAATTAACGATAACACTTTCATATCGTAAAAATTAGAAAACAAAATACTAAAATGAATTAATCTTAAAACAAATTATACAGAAACACATTCACTCCCCATTTCAATTCCGTTTAGTCACCGACAAGTTACACAAAACAGACTCAGTGCACTAGCGGTCGCGGTGAGCTCAAAATCGGCTCATACGTGTGTTATTGAGAATTTACCAAGTCATCCCATCGAGCTTACATTTTTTTTTTTTTTTTTTTTTTGATTGGAGGTTTAACGACCACCGTGAGCAACTCAATGGGCTATAAGCAGTCGCCCGTCCCTAATTTAGGGCCACTGGTTCCAAGGAAGGGAGAGAGCCAGTGCCGTAAGACAAACACAACATCCATGCCTCACCGGGATTCGAACCCAGACCCCTTTCGGACGAATGATCAGAGGCCAACGCCTTAGACCACTGCGCCACCGGGGTGGCCAGAGCTTACATTAGGTGGGGACACCACTGACTCTGCTACCATTATTCACAACTAACCTTTAGAGTGACACCACACACAAGCAAAAATAAACTAAATTAAACAGTAAAGGTTGGGAAAACAGTAAGCTTGTGCAATTGATGAAGATTATTAAATGTGGATAGGAATGGTGACTCCACCTAATATAAACTATAATATAAAATCCAACATTTTTTTTTTTTATTGGAAGCTTAACGACCACTGTGAGCAACTCAGTGGGCTATAAGCAGCCGCCCATCCCTAATTTAGGGTCATTGGCTGAGGGAAGGGAAAGTGCCAGCGCCATCAAGTTAAACGCTGCATCTATGCCTCACTAGCATTCGAACGCGGCCCTTCTCGGACGAATAGTTAGAAGCCAGCGCTAAGACCACTGGGGCAGACATCAACAATTAATTAACTGTTTTTCAAATCATAAATTGTCATATTCGCGAAAGCACTGATTCATCTTTTCACATGAGTTTTTTTCCAATGTTGTTCCTTGGAAGAAGTCGCCATAAAAATATGCGAAGTCGCCGGTTCCTTATGTAGCGTCTGATTCTAGGGAAAGTCAGAGCCAGAGGACAAACACACTCCCGATGCTTCGTCCCGGACCCGACCCAAGTCAAAGGACTAGCTAGGGCGCCCATAAAGGAGGGCAGAGGAAGGCTCAGGGATCCCCCCCCCCCCCAGCCTTTTGGTATAGCCAAATTTTTGATAAATTTAAAACACTAAAATAGACGAAATCTTTTTTTTAAGCATTTTTAAAAATAATAAGATATTACTAATTGATTGTATCAATTATTTTTGTTGTATTTTAGTATCTTGTACATTTACTAAAATGTTTGGTAGCCTTGAAGGAGGTAAGAATTTTTCTTAGCCCCCTCCCCTAAACGTACTCATATGGGCGCCACTGGCCTAGAAGTCATTGCTGCTATAACATTTTTGGATTCATGATCCTTGAATTACTTCAATCTTTTATTTTATTTTATTTTATTTTTTTTTTTTGATTGGAGGTTTAACGACCACCGTGAGCAACTCAATGGGCTATAAGCAGTCGCCCGTCCCTAATTTAGGGTCACTGGTTCCAGGGAAGGGAGAGAGCCAGCGCCGTAAGACAAACACAACATCCATGCCTCACCGGGATTCGAACCCGGACCCCGTTCGGACGAATGAACAGAGGCTATCGCTTAGACCACTGCGCCACCGGGGCGGCCTTCAATCTTTTGCCCTTATATAATAAAATCACAAGAATTTGCGCTCCCATTGCTACTTCAACTTGGCTTTTGTCTAAGTTTAGGAAAAAAAAATATTTGCCGCCCCGGTGGCGCAGAGGTCTAAGCGATGGCCTCTGATCATTCGTCCGAACGGGGTCCGGGTTCGAATCCCGGTCAGGCATGGATGTTGTGTTTGTCTTACGGCACTGGCTTTCTCCCTTCCCTGGAACCAGTGACCCTAAATTAGGGACGGGCGACTGCTTATAGCCCAATGAGTTGCTCACGGTGGTCGTTAAACCTCCAATCAAAAAAAAAAAAAAAAAAAAAAATTATTTAATGAAATGATGAGTTTTGCTTCAGTGCTATATGCAGTTCATCGTTCAAAATTTTATAATCTGAATATCTTTCTGATCACCTAAAAATTCTTAAATGAATCAAAATGTATTTCATCTAATGATATGACAACCCACCAACTTTCCGTTTTATCGCTGTCCGTTGAATTTGTGAAGTATTACAAAATCGCAAAAATTTAGGGAGATATTTTTTTTTCCCAATCATGTGAGGATAATCAAAAATCAGTAAAAATGCAATAGACTTCATGAATGTTCAGAGCGGCCAATCAAGTGTCTCCACGTTTTATGTAGTTGGACTTGGACAGCATTCTAGAACGGTATCATACGTTCCTGTACTAAAGCTCTTGCTGTTTATAATGCATAATTTTAGTAGTCAAATCGTTTTTCATTAGGGTTCCCAAAAATTCCCAAATTTAAAAAAAGAAATTTTCATGAGAACCCAAATAAGTTTAAAAATGATTATTACACTCGTTTTTTTTTTTTTTTTTTTTTTTTTTTTCATTGGAGGTTTAACGACCACCGTGAGCAACTCAGTGGGCTATAAGCAGTCGCCCGTCCCTAATTTAGGGTCACTGGTTCCAGGAAAGGGAGAGAGCCAGTGCCGTAAGACAAACACAACATCCATGCCTCACCGGGATTCGAACGCGGACCCCGTTCGGACGAATGATCAGAGGCCATCGCTTAGACCACTGCGCCACCGGGCGGCACACTCGTTTTTAAATGAATGGCGTGATATCTTTTTTAACTGTAACCGGCAGTCTATAGTAAGAAAATGGAATTTGATTTTCTGCAAGGTTATTAATGTTTACAGTTTTAATTTGATTTTATATCTGTTTGTAAGAGAGAATCTTTTGTGGAAGAGTTTTTGCAGTAGTGTCATCATAACTGTACCTATAGATATGTAAACGTACTCGTTCTTTGATGTGACTGAATCCTTTCGAATTTCAGTTTCTGTGATATTGTTTTGAAACTTTTTTTTTTTTTTTGTCATGGGTGATATGAAACATTATTTGCGGAAGATGGACTTCCCATCTGTTGTACCTGAAGCTCTTCATCATATGCAGAAGTTATGGTTACCCGATTGCACCTCCCAACAAATTCCCCTCATGCGCGAGATTGCAGAAGAATTCGTTTTCTTTGAAGTCGATAAGTGGGGAAATAGGAGAAGACAACCTTTAAAACCTTTAAAAGAACTACAGATAATAGAAAGGATAAGTTGCCATTTTGGTGTTCCGGGCAACGAACAAAAAATAGCAACTTTTCTGTTCCTTTTCCCCACTTCTCCGCCAACTGCAGAAAGTCGATTACCTTTTCTTGTGAAATTAGTATCTATGGCCATTGCCGTTTTGAATGGAAATGTTTTGAACTATGTTGGTATGTGGATGCAGTTGTATGGATGTGTTACCGAGGCACCTATGTACTTGACAAAAACTATTATGGAAACACACATAAAATCAGTTAATTCATGTCACGTATATTCCAGTTTGTTTCAGGTGTCACCTGTATTTTGCTGCAGTGTAATGATTGCAGTTACAAATTCCTACTTGAGCAGTAACCCTCCCAAACATATTAGTGAAATTGTTTTAAGTTGGGTAGGCTCAAACCCAGAGAAATGCTACTCTGCTTTCAAGATGTCTCTTCCACGGTCCTTCAATTATTCACGACCCCAAACACCATTGCCTGGCTTATTGTTCTGGTGCATTCTTTCTCCTCTTCACGAAGATTCCATCAGCTACCAACATGCTATTTCAAAAGACAAAAATGGTGTTAAAGATGTATTTTCAGATCTGCATCTGGCTGTTTTACAGTGTCTGCTGAAAGCATGTACTATGGTTGACTTGTCAAGGTCAGAAGTTCTACCTGTTGAGAGTCTCATTGTTATTGTTGATATGCTAAAGAAGTATGCCGCATCTCCAAAAGAATGCATTAAATTATCCCTTGACCGTCTTGCACAAAGTCTGGAAGTTGCACTTTCAAGTGGGTGTATTTATCCTCAACGGTTAAAACTTGGTGAACTGTTCATTGCTTGTTGTGACTTACCATATAATAGATTGCTAAAAATTGTTCTTCAGAGGTGGAGTGCTGTCTTGAAATCCAGTCAAGGTTAGAAATTACTGTTAAAGAAACATTTTTTCCAAGTTGTTTTATAAAGTGTAGATAATACTTTGCCAACTGTGAATAATGGCAGATTTTATACAATGTATCCTAGAAGTAATTATTTTTTGTCATTCATCATGTGTTGATTGCAACATATTCATCTAGGACTCGTGTTCTTCCAAATGGGAGAGCCTCAATGTTGAGCTTATTGTTGCTATGAAGTAATGGCACTCAAATTGTTTTGGGTGGGTTTTATTCAAAAATTTGTTGTTACAAAATTATCTTAAAGATTTATTTTAGTATTTGGAGTTAATGAACACTGGCATCAATAATAAAATTACTGCATCTGTCTGTCAATCTCTTACAGAAGAAACTGCTGATTGTATAGGTTTGAAATTTGAAAGAAACCTGCCAAGGCATGAGTGTTAAAGATTAAAATTAACAGTTGCCACTTGGCATGCGGTGACTGGATAAATTAAAGTGGCCACTGGCCTAGTAGAAAAAGTTACTCGAGTCGCCACGCTGGAAAATTTGCCTGTCCGCACAAACTGTGGCCAGTCAAATTATTTTTTCATTACTAAAGAATTTATTTGAATTTTTTAAAACACTTCTGTTAATTAAAAACACTTTTTCAAATCATCCAACTCCCATGCAATGAAAAACAGCCCTTTCCTTTTCAAATAAGTGGATACAATCTATTTATAGATTCACCTTCAAGAATGGAGTGGTCATTTTTGTTTTCTCACTTCAGTAGGAGCACAAAAGAACCATATGAAGAATGGACACCTGTAGCTTTAGATGGAACTGTGATGCCACAATCTGTCTTCAGTAGCTTATATTTTAAAGTTTAGTTTCTTTGAAAATGAATGATTTTCCATTGCTCAGGCACTTCTTGCTTATCAACAAATAAAAAGGGCATTTTCCTTTTGCTTACAGAAGAAGTTAAAAAATCGCACTTTCTGCTGCCGTCTTTCATTCCACATAGAGTCGCGTTTGCTCCATACGTGTGAATTTCGCTTTAAGCAAAATAAAACTCTTACTCTGCCCTTTAATATAGTAAAATATTACAAGGAATGGGGAAACAAATTTCTCGGCAAAAATTAAATATCAAAAATCGGTACTGTATTCTTCACTCTGCTGTGATAGCAGGGCTTAAAATTCAAATTTGAAATAGAGGTACACTATGCAAAATAAAAAAATAAAAAATGAGACATTCTCTGATTCACTCGAACACCCCTCAAATTGTACGTTAAGGTGTCAGGACCACACAATTTTTTTTTTTTTTTTTTTTAATCGTTTGAGATTTCAGGGTGCGCTTTCCATCTAGTGTTTAAGGTTTTTAAGACACTAAAATCATCATCCTATCTTTAAAAATACCAAAGTTATCAGCATTTTTGCTGATAACTTGGATATTTTTAAAGATGGGATGATGATTTCAGTATTATTGCCTTGGTTTTTGGGGTCTACCAATACACAGGAGCACTCAAATTGAGCATAAACCAAACTCGTGTACAATAATATATGACCATAGAGCATATTTGCAAAGGTTTTTATTATATAATAATTAATATAAGCCTTATGTCCATTCTTTTCCATTGTGACATTACTGGTTTTTACTGTTTTAAAAAAGCTACAAACAAACTATTAATGATATGGCAGTTTTCTAGAATGAAAGATGTGTTTCTGCTAAACTCCCATGACCCAATAACATTGCATTGTAAGAATTGTTCTGGAACAACTTTGCAGATTTCAGATTTTTTGGGATACACTGGATATCCAACGTAGGTGAAGATCTTCACCAGGATCTTCACCTACGTTGGATATCCAGTGTTCTAAATGCTCATTTGATATGTGTCATCTTCAAATTTTTCCACACACATTCCAAGATACCACTCTCTTTTATCAGTTTGATCCCAAATAACCACACACATTTCATTTATCAGAAAGTCACCATCATCAGGTGCTGAAGGAACTTCAACAGTTTCTCCTGTTGTGGCTGCATTTTCACTGGTATCTTAACTTAAAACTCAAGACGTCATCAGTTGGCATACCAGGAATCAGAGATAAATTACTAAAATCTTCATTGGTTATTAGTATTGCCAAATTAATCTTTAACTCCCCTATGGACATTTGATTTACTCTATATAAACTTGGCCTGGAATAAACATCTCGTGGAGAGGTGTGCTTCCGGAAGCAATCTTCAGTTCCAAGAATATGCTTCTCATCATCACTTTGTTCTATACAATTCTCTAATGCTTCAATAGTTGTGAAAAGTCCACCCCAGCTTTTGCATTTGTGAAGAAGAACATTTCCACTCTCCACTCTTTTCTGACCACTTTCGATTGACTTTTATAGCTTTTCTGTTGTTAAAATATCTTGTTTAGCCACCCATTCCTTTTCTCTCATATCTAACACTCCAGAAGTCTTCTGTGTGGTTTTCATTATAGACATAACTTTTGACTTGTAAAATGTCATATCATCCCAAATACCTTTAGCAGTGAACTTTCTGTTGAAACATGAAGCAGATCCTCTTGCTAATTTATTGAATTTGGCTAAATCCCGTTCACAGTTCAGGTTCATGTTGTAAACCCGGATCAGGCCAATGAGCTGATCCGGGTTTACAGCATGAATTTCTGTGGCTCTGGCAGTTGAAGGTGTAGTACTAGTAGATGGTAGAGTAAATCCGTATCACGAACTCTGCTTGTGTCTCTGGTACTTGTGGTTTAAATAAATACTCAACTTCAAAATTGTCAAGAGTGTTGAAGGAATGATTTTTCAAATCTTCGTATAATTGTGGAAGAATTTCTAGTAAGTCAGTTTGTGACGAACGCTCAACCATATTTAAGAAAGGCATTGTTACTTTGTGAAATATCCAAAAACTTTCAGTCCCATTATGATATAATCACAGTCAGGTGTCGAAAAATGTGGTCGCCCAGGGCGACCAAAAAATTTGTTCAGGCCACCATGGAAAACATCACCAATAAACATGTACCATAATTTTCATCGTATAATCCACGGATAAACTCCGATTATATATATTAAAAAAGAAAAAAGTCATTGCAGCCATTTGATTAAAAAAAATAAAAATCCGCAGGGTAGTTGTGTAGGAGAAAGGGTATAATTGGAAAAGGAACTCCCTCGGAAAAATTTTCCTCAGTTCAGGAGTTTGTACGGAGTGGAGAGGAGGGAGGGTGGGGGGGGGTCATAAGGAAAGACCACGAAAGTTTTAGGGAAGATGGCGGGAGTTATTTTGTTTTTGTATTGTTGGGAAAGACAAAATGCTTGCTTGTGCCCTCTCTTCGTCAATCGGCCAATAAAAATGTACGCAGAACGCTCACAGCGCGAACCTACACATGCATGCCTCATTTCAAAGTTCCATGTTCTGGATCTCTTGTGCGCTGTGCCTTATATTTTAGTTCGTCCTTCGCCATTTTGACTTTGTAAGTCTTTGCTGCTGATATTTTTCTTCATTGCTGTTTATGATGTCTTCGAAAAGAAAACATTTCAGTTACGCTGCCGAATTGAAACTTAAAATGGGGGCACAGCTGAGCATATGATTGTGTCACTACGCGATAGTTTTCAAAAGGTCAGAAACTAGGGCGCAGTGACACGTGAAAAGCTGTGGTCTAAAATGTTAACAAACCCGTCGGTAAACTTCGCAGGAGAATTCATGGAAGTCCAGTCCTATTTTTTTAACCTGTGTGTGTAAGCCTACTCCCCTACTTTAAAAGCAGGATTTCTTCCAAAAACTTTTGACTTACACGCGAGTATATACGGTATTTCTATGAATTGTTCTGTATCAGCGTTTCATCATTGGCAGTGTGTAATGCAATTAGAACTGCTGCACGGTGTGATTAAATTTATGCTCTATGAATGACACGTCACTAAGCCTTTGTTTTCGAAGATAAAAATATATTCAAAAAAGTTTCCTTTAAAAATAAATTTCTTTATTTAATAAGATTTTTTTTTTTTTTTTTACTCCGGGGTCTTTATGTGGCCGACTTTTCTGTCGAAAATTCCGCTTTTGGATCAGCATTTGTGATGTGCGGATTATACAGCGATTTTTTTTTTTTTCTAAATGTCGCAATCTGCGAATTATACACTGGCGCAGATTATACAAAGGTAAAAAAAAAAAAATTGTGAGAATTCCAGGGTCTGGGGATAAACGACAAAAATTACGGTAATTCAAGAATTTGCAAGCCCCAGACATAAAGAGTGAGTACCATTTTTTATTTTTTGCCAGGAGAGATAAGCTGAGGGTAGAACATTACTGTCCACTAAAAAAGTTAGCTAGCGACCAGATTTTAGAATATTTTTCTACCCCTGATCACAGTCAATGTATATCTGACATTCTTGCACTAATTGATTGTTACATTTTGTTTTATGTTAGAAGTTGTGGTAATCGTCAAGGGAATGATGCATGCAGCAGTATACCCCAAAAGTCCAAAACACCTTTCTTTGTATTGAGAGTGTTTGTTTGTTCGACCTGAATCTGTGCTGACTGTTTCTCAAATGCTTCCCATTGTGAAGATTTACGGCCATCATTTGATACTAATTTAGTCAAGGCCTCAAGTGCTGCCTGAACAATGTATTTTGTCTGGGGCGAAAATGATTTCAGAGCATGCATTCTGGCAGTGATAGCCTCTCGCAATCCCAATTTATTTTCACAATGTCGAAGGACAAGTAAATTACTTTTGCCAAACACTTCACAAGTATGAGAAACACACAGAAGATGTAATGGAATGTGGGTAGAGAAGAGTGCCATGGCAATACTCTCTTCTATATGAAGTTTCTTGGATACTCAATCAATCATCAATGCAGTAAGACTTTCCCATAAATCCTTAGAAATTGTGTTGCCAGCAATAGCTAAACGACTGATGTGTTCCACAAGAAGTGATGAGATATTTTCACGATTTTCAACAGCAAGTGACAGAGGTTTCAAAAGGTAAATTCCACCATAGCTTAGATTAACAATAGTAGAAGTCCATTCACCCCACATCCGCCGTCAAGTTGTGGTATCATAGTGGTCAGTGGACAGTTATTTTATCATCGGGAGTTGTGTGTAAGATAGCCAAAGCACAGTTGTGTTCTTCAATTGCTAGCAAATGCTTTGCTCTATCAATAACTGTTGTTGATGGTAACACACACTTATAACTATTGTACTCTTGAGCTGTTCTTGGTCTTTTATTTATTCCTGGTAAGGGTGCTACATAACCAGGTGCCTCCTGAACTGACAAATAGAATGTTTCATTAAAAAATGTGCTTGCTATGGATTTTGAAGACTTTTCGTGCCTGTTTAATTGTAATTCCAGCTCGACTACTGCATACTGCTAGAGAATTCTTAACCTTTGGGTCAAAATTTTTAACTTTTCGAATAGGTGTTGGCACTTTGGAATTTTCTGGATCTGTCTGTGCTTCAGCATTGGTCATAACTTTTGTAGCACAAACAAATCCAGACTTTTGTTTAGCTTGAAACTGTGTATACTGCTCCCCAGATTGTTCTCCAGTATTGCCATCAAGGAACTGTCCTCTTTAAGTTAGTGAAAACCAAAACTTTTGATCTACAATCAGAGGAAATCAATTGCCTTTTTTCAAAACCATTGTAAGGCCCTATTTTGGCCTGCTGCAAAAAAAGAAAAGAAAAATGAACCTATATCCAAGATGGTGGCACATAAAAATAAAATAAAAATTGTTTTGAGCTACTCACTGATAGGGTTAAACTATGGTGGGGAGTGGGGGTGGGGGAGATGCATAAAAATGGCCAAGCAATCGCTTAATTAAAAAATTAAGTAATATCATGTTGGAATGTTCCATATATAAAACACACCATTTTGGATTTTTTTTTTCCCCTTGCCAGAATTTTGAATTGGTCAAAGTATTTTTTTCTCCTGCTGAAAGATTATGTTATAATACACACATGAAAATATTTTTAGCAAATTTGAAGTGGGGCCTCATTTTGAGAAAAATAGTTTCATGTTTAATAAAAATGTGGCCTCATTTTTCCATGTCTTGTCATTAAATTAAAAAAGAAAAGTGTTCTTTTAACTCTAAAAATGTGCAGAAACAAGTTGTTCCCAAATGTATGGATCATGCAGATCATTTAAGAAAAAAAAATTATGTGGCTGCAACAGTTAGTTGTGAAGTTATGAATTTTTTTGTCTTACAGTGTAGTTGTGAAAACTCATAGCACAAAAACTTTAAAGACTGAGCTACCCAATTTTTAAAGTGGTTTTACTTAAGATCTACTGGACCGACTGACCTAAAAGTTTAACAGGTTTCATATCTCACCAGTACAATACTTTGTACCAATTTTTACAAAAGTCTGAGATGGGTGGGTGACATCTCGTGAAAATGCTGGGTGATTTGACATGGAATGACCCCCCATCAGGCTCATATAAATACCATAACTACGTAGAATTTAAATATCGTCACCTTGCTGAACTTTTTTTTTATTTATTTACATGAGAAAATAAATATGTTTTGGCTTTCATAGCATTAGTATTGAAAAGGTGTATTATACATGGCATTTGCCAGGTCCATTGTCAAGCCAATTATATTTAAAAGCTTCTGTGCTGTGAGAGGGGTTTCCCATTTAGGTAAACTTTCATGATAGCATTGAAGGCTAGTATGTAACATATTCTTTTGAATGCTCATTGCTGAAAAACCCCTTTCAACTGTTGCAGTACTCCCAGAAAGAGAAGACATTAATTCCAGCATGTGAAGTATATTGCTGTATTGTGGGTCATTTTGTTGCATTAGGTCTTTGTAAATAACTTGGGGGCTGATGCTGTTTGGTGTTTAAGGATGTTATATGTATCTTAAGTTTTAATGCCACCCATTCTTGACAAATAATTTCTTTATCCACTCCTGTAAAAAATATCTAAAATGTTCAAGTAACAGCTGCGTGTTTTGGTTGGGTTGCCAAAAGATATTAAATGCTATTTTTCCGATGGCCACTCGCTCAACTCAAACACACGAAAGGACGACACAGGAGATTCTTGCAGCTGTTTAAATCTAGTGTTTAAAAATTCAACAGTACTGTCAGTAAAATCGGCTGCAAAAATGGAATTGATATCCTTGTCACAGTCATCAATCAGATTTTTATGTTCCCTTTAAAACTATCCCGGTTAAAATTTTAGTTCAACTAACTGCAAAAGTGTAAGCTCAAGTTTGCTGGTAGCTTCAAATATTAACAGATTTTCAGCCTGAAACATCTTGGACAAAATGCCAATAATAGATAAAAAAAAATCCAAAAGAAACAAAAAATAGGTTTTTTTTTTTTTTAATTTATCTGACCTCATAGTATTTAAACAATCTTTTTTGCAGTTGATGGCAAAAAAACAAAACAAATATTAAAAATGTACCAATCGCAATCGTACTGCAAGCTTGCAGAAAAAAGGGCCGTTCACGTGGACATGGTTAAGAAACTAATCATCTACAGTGAATTCCTGAGCACCGAGGGCAGGCGGTTTTGCACGCCATTTGAAACATTTTAATTTTTAAAGCTTCTCCCATTGTTGAAATTTGATTTTGCTGTTTTACTGTGTTATAAGCTCATGCAAAAATATTTGCATGGTTTCATGAACAACCTATCAATTATCAAATCATATGCATAAAATACAGAACTTCATGGAGAATGCGATTAAAGTGACAATTATTGATTATAGTTTTCTATGAATGACAGTATTGATAGGTTGGGCTAAAATTGGCAGTCTAAACTTTAAACAGTGAGATTGCTGGTGGTTTTTTTTTTTGTTTTTTTTATAATATGTTATAGACCACAGCCTCTCTGTTTTACTATGCACTATAAGGAGTTCTATTAATGTGTTTCACAATACAAACACTTGAGTTAAATGCAAATGGAATCCAAGAAATGAAATGTAAGAAAAGTGTTAATTTTCTTGCATTTCATTTTTTCAAAGCTTATCATTCCTGTTCTTTCCAAGTTTGAAGGAAGTGACAATAATAATAGTTTGTGACAACATTTTGGGGCTGTATTTCTGAAATATTAAAATATTATTTTATCCTGTTCCTTCTTCCACATTAGCTATCTTGTTTGTGTACATTTGGACAACTGCTCTCCATGTGCTATTATGCACTATTATTTTTTTTCTTGAAGAGTTGAAGAGTTTCACTTCCAGTATTGTAAATACTTAACAGGAATTATAGAGCAGGGGGTCGGCAACCTTTTAGTAGTGTTGTGCCGAAGTAATGTTGCAAAGTCACTCCGCATGCCAACCTAAGTCCACCATATTTTTGTATACAGCAACCATTGAAACAAATTAATTTTATCTTGTATTAACATGTTTCCAATACATTAAATAACTATTCTATTCTTTAAAGATTATTCAATACTTTAATATAAATAGGAACAAATACAAATATTATGTTATGCAAAATTTAAGTTCTGAACACATTATTCTGAAATTTTATTATAAAATTGCCATATGCATATTTTGTTAAAACAGAAAGTCCAATAATTTGAAGAATAAAACAAATAATTCAAACATAAAACATGTTATTAAAATTTTAATATAAGTAATCATTGATTATTATTGATCTGAGTTATTAATCAATTAATGGGACCCTTGTCCTTGCACCTCCTTGGTTAATTGTTTAATATCAAGAGTGTATTTGGTTACTTTCAGCTTCACACAGGCTTCTGAATGCACAGGTGTTTGGTGACTTCTCTGTGATTTTAAAACAGCTTTTATGTGTGAGAAATTTGTTCACATGTATATAAGTTGACCCAAAAACTGAAAGCAGAGCAAATTCAACTTTCTTCAAACAGTGAATGCTTCAGGCAGGGATGTCCAGCAGTTGAGGATGGCAGGTGACTTTTCCAAGCTGTTTCCCTCAAGAGTTTTCCACAATTCTACAAATTTTATTGTCCATAACTCTGATGCCTTGAATTCGATTTGTTGCATTTCAAAATTGTCAACATCCATTCACTCAAAAAGAGATAGGTCAAATGGGATGGTAGTCAGATCAATTAAGTCGGGCTTGATGAGGTAAGAAAATCTGGGCCTGTGAATTTGAAAGTCTTGACCTCATTTAGCAAACTCTCCTTTGACACTTCTTTTTTTTTTTTTTTTTTTTTTTTGATTGGAGGTTTAACGACCACCGTGAGCAACTCAATGGGCTATAAGCAGTCGCCCGTCCCTAATTTAGGGTCACTGGTTCCAGGGAAGGGAGAGAGCCAGTGCCGTAAGACAAACACAACATCCATGCCTCACCGGGATTCGAACCCGGACCCCTTCGGACGAATGATCAGAGGCCAACGCCTTAGACCACTGCGCCACCGGGGCGGCCCTTTGACACTTCAACATACTTCTGAAGCTCATCTCTGCTGACAGTAAATCGATTTGAATGAGCCTTTATGTTTGGAAAGTACTTGTATGTGTTAGTGGTAATATCACGGCAAAAAAAGTTTAATTTTCAAATCCTTTCCAGTGCTCAAAAATATCAAGTACTGTTTGACCCTGCCCTTGTAAACACAAGTTTAATTCATTCAGATGTGTAGTTATGTCAGCCAGAAACAGCTTGTACAGTCAGTTCTCGTCATTCAATTCTTTTTCATCAATAAGCACCTTGATTGCTTCTAGACATAATACAAATCTGTTCAAAACATTACCTCAACTAAGTCAAAGAACATTGCTGTACAGCAGGAGGTCAGCATATGCGGTCTTCATTTCTTGTAGAAGAGACTTGCATTGCCTGTGGGTCAATGAAGAGCGAGAAACTATGAAGTTAACTATCTTGACAAGTTTCCACTACAGAGTTCAAGCACAGTGATGAAATCTTCACACACAAACTCTCCTGCTGTATAATGCAATGGAAACTCAATACTTGACGTCCAATACGATCCTCAAAAACTTTAACGAATCATTTGTTCTTTCCGACCATTGCAGGGGCGGCATCAGTAGTAACACATTTATGTTAATGTTATGATTTTCGAAATAGCTTACAAATGCAGTTATGATGGTCCTCTCCCTTGGCTGTACCATCAAGAGGTATCAAACAGCACAGTTCTTCACAAATACGGTCGTTGTGACGATATTGCACAACTATAGCTAGGCACTCAACATCATTTACATGGACACTTTCATCAAGAGCGGCACTAAATACACCAGCTTGTTGTAACCCAGTTGTGCCGCCCCGGTGGCGCAGTGGTCTAAGGCGCCTGGCCTCTGATCATTCGTCCGTAAGGGGTCCGGGTTTGAATCCCGGTCAGGCATGGATGTTGTGTTTGTCTTACCGCACTGGCTCTCTCCCTTCCCTGGAACCAGTGACTCTAAATTAGGGACGGGCGACTGCTTATAGCCTATTGAGTTGCTCACGGTGGTCGTTAAACCTCCAATCAAAAAAAAAAAAACCCCGGTTGTTGGCTTTACCTTACATTTTCAGCCATATCAGTTATGCGCCTCACGATTGATCTCGCACAAACCGGTATTTCTCGAATCTGAGACAGCATTGTTTCATTTGGTAAATCACTAAACAAAATTTTGGCACTGCTCCAAAAAGTTTCCCTTGATTTGCCCTTCGAAGCCACACACTGTGCAATTTTGTAACTACATTCGGTAACTTTATTTTTAGTTCTAATTACTTGACTAAAAATACTACTGTGAAGGCGCTGGCCTCTGATCATTCGTCCGTAAGGGGTCTGGGTTGGAATCCCGGTCAGGCATGGATGTTGTGTTTGTCTTACGGCACTGGCTCTCTCCCTTCCCTGGAACCAGTGACCCTAAATTAGGGACGGGCGACTGCTTATAGCCCATTGAGTTGCTCACGGTGGTCGTTAAACCTCCAATAAAAAAATACTACTGTAGCCAGCAACAGCCCCTTTTTATGGCTTCACTGTTCTCAGAGTTTTTAAACATGGACTGACGTTTGATTTGATAATGTCTTTGTACACTTGACATACGGCTCATGACACTTTCACAACATAAAGTACTGGCATGAGTATCCGACAGCCAAGAGAATTATAGGGGGGAGAAGGGTAAGTCGGAAATAGAACTTTGTCAAGGTCTGTCATTGTTGCTCCACACTCAGTTTGCATCAAATCGCACATTCTTACCTCCAAATATCTAACAACTTTTGTTTCAAAAGGATGTAAAAACACGAAAAGCTTTAAAAAAATCATTTGCTTCTATTTAATTAAATACTAAATTTTTTTATGAGATCATATACTGCAGGGGTGGCCAAACCGTGGCGCATTGCATCCTTGCGCCTACTTATTCTTTTGAAGTAGGCGCCGTAACTGAATTTATCCATCTTCATTTTTCAACACCTGAGTGCTCTCAGTTCAATTCATACAGCCTTCTTACTCATCAGTTCAGCCGATTTTTTTTTACAGTTTACAATTGAAGGATGTGAACAGTGTGTATAAGAGAGAGGAACTTCGTGAGTGAGATGTGGTACGATTGAAAACGGTGCGCCGCCGCGGTGGCGCAGTGATCTAAGCGATGGCCTCTGATCCTACGTCCGAACGGGGCCCGGGTTCGAATCCCGGTGAGGCATGGATGTTGTGTTTGTCTTACGGCACTGGCTCTCTCCCTTCCCTGAAATCAGTGACCCTAAATTAGGGACGGGCGACTGCTTATAGCCCATTGAGTTGCTCACGGTGGTCGTTAAACTTCCAATAAAAAAAACCGGTGCGATTCACCCAATAAAACGCTCTCGCAAAAACTGCTTCAAACTACGCCGTGCCGTGGGTGGCTGACCTTGGCAGGTCGCCAGTAAACATCGCTAAGAAACATTACTTCAGAGCGCTTTTTCCCACGTGTGCTGCGCCCTCTGGCAGAAGAAACTGAGTGAGCCATCGTGGCATGGAGTTTGATTGGAGGTTTACGACCACCGTGAGCAACTCAATGGGCTATAACCATTCGCCCGTCCCTAATTTAGGGTCACTGGTTCCAGGGAAGAGAGAGAGCCAGTGTCGTAAAACAAACACAACATCCATGCCTGGCCGCCCCGGTGGCGCAGTGGTCTAAGGCGCTGGCCTCTGATCATTCGTCTGTAAGGGGTCCGGGTTCGAATCCCGGTCAGGCATTGATGTTGTGTTTGTCTTACGGCACTGGCTCTCTCCCTTACCTGGAACCAGTGACCCTAAATTAGGGACGGGCGACTGCTTATAGCCCATTGAGTTGCTCACGGTGGTCGTTAAACCTCCAATCAAAAAAAAAATCCATGCCTGACCGGGATTCGAACCCTGACCCCTTACGGACGAATGATCAGAGGCCAGCGCCTTAGACCACTGCGCCACCGGGGCGCCCACGTGGACTTTGAAGCACGGTTTTTGCGAGAGCGTTTTATTGAGTGTACTAGCGTGGTTTTTGTATTGAGAGTGATTGAAAGACATTCGCCGCCCCGGTGGCGCAGTGGTCTAAGCGATGGCCTCTGATCATTCGTCCGAACGGGGTCCGGGTTCGAATCCCGGTGAGGCATGGATGTTGTGTTTGTCTTACGGCACTGGTTCTCTCCCTTCCCTGGAACCAGTGACCCTAAATTAGGGACGGGCGACTGCTTATAGCCCATTGAGTTGCTCACGGTGGTCGTTAAACCTCCAATCAAAAAAAAAAAAAACATTCAAGAATAAATATATATGACGTTTGTCGAAGAAGAGCGCCACTACTGTTTCTTAATGCGAACATAGAATTCAAACCCCACATAATTGATGTTCTGTGACTGTGTGATACGACGTACGTACTTGTGATCTATTTGTTCTTTTTCAACATTTAGAGTTTTGTACTTTTCTATTTTTTTTTAAATTCCTTTTATCCATCACAGAGCAAAACAAAATGAGCAAAAGAAGCGCAGAAAGGGATAGTAAGCGTGAATTTAACGAACAGTGGGAAAATGAGTTGTTATTTATAGCAAGTCCATCCGGAAAACCGTTTTGCATTGTTTGTGAAAGTACTCTTTCACATAATAGAAGACATTATCTTAATAGACACTATAAAACACAGCATCAGACTAACATAAAAGAAAAAATGAAGCTTGTTTTTGGGGTCTGAGTTACGAAAAGAATATGTGACTAAGAAAAAGGAAGAAATCCGAAGACAAAATATATTTGCTAAAGTAAGTTGTGAAGACTTGGCGATGATAGAAGCGTCATATGAAATAGCTTTAGCATTGGCGAAAAAAAGAAACCTTTTTCTGACGAGGAAGAAATTGTGAAGCCTTGTCCCCAAATATTTGCACGCCATCTTGGTAATAAAGGTATTGAAAGGAAAGCAGACGAAGTTGCTATATCAAGGCAGACAGTTACGAAACGTGTCGAGGAACTCTCTCAGGATGTATCTCAGCAACTGGAAGACCTTTTCCATTCTTGTACTTTCTGTTCTCTAGCTTTGGATGAATCAACGGACACATGTGATGTTGCCCAGTTAACCATTTTTATAAGAGGAATTGATGCAGGAATTGATGCATTTCGGCTGCAAGTATTTTTGTATTGCGTGGTTTTAGTTGCAGGAATAGCGTTAATACCAAGGTCTTTGGTTAATACGAAACCGGAATAAATTATACTTCATACACGAATGAAAATTTAACTTTGACGTTGGGTTTTGTTTTGAATTCGCACTAACGTTCGTGTATTTCAATTTAAAATAAAATTGTAAAGAGTCACAAAATAATTAAGAATTTTATAAATCCTGCATTTTCTCACACATCGGCAGCAAGTTGCGATGCAAAATTAGAAACATTTGCTACGAAAGAACGCGATTCGGCCAACACAAAATGCATTAAAATGCATGAAAACGAGCAGGGTCCGGTTTGAATCCCTGTGAGGCATGGATATAGTTTGCTTTACAGCGCTGGTTCCCTGCCTTCATTGGAATCAGTGACCTTAAATTAGGGACAGGCGACTGCTTGGGTTGCTCACAGTGGTCGTTAAACCTACAATAAAAAAAAGAAAGAAGAAGACGAAATTAATGAAAGAAAACCATCAGCGTTCCCTCACTTTAACGGCCGTTTCTCGCGTAATAGGCTTCACGCAAAGTGGTCCTTCTCTATTAACTAGGACATCTCCAGACACCTCATTGTAACCTCCTTGGGTGTTACTTAAGGTGGCTCCACCCAAGGAGTTTAGAAGTAGGAGGAGTTGACAACATCCCCTCTCCCCGTGCTTCGGCCGTGACGTCACTTTTTATCAGCTGGCTACGCCAATGCGCCCAACCTGACAATCTCCTGTATATCTCTATGGGGAAATTGCGACTTTGAACGGGTTTTTCGGACCCTTACTCTACCCATACAGGCATGAAAAAAATTGAGATTGAAATATTCATTCCCATAATACAAAATTTCCAGAAAAAACAGGAAAATATGTGTTGGTATTTCTTTAAAAAATTAAACAAAATAATGATTTTTTGAGCGGAAGTGCATAGTGCGCATGGTTACTTGCATACTGCCCATGTGCAAGATAACCATGTTTAAAATATAAACAAAAGCCTAATGTTAAGAAATAAGAAGTCCGAAATATTCCATCTTTCCATTTTTGGTTTGCATGCACTAAGCAAAACTGCTTAAGCCACAGGAAGTGACGTCACGTTCCCGAACTCTCGCAGCGCAGACTCCCACCACCTCAGAGAGAGGTCAGAAACAGCTAATCTGTTTTGGCTTCACTCAAAACGGGTCCTATCACCTCCTCTTCTTCTAACCTCCTTGGTTCCACCCAAGTAGGTCAGAAGAAGGAGAAGTTAGCAACAGCGCCTATCCCTATGCTTTTGGCGTGACGCCATTTTTTTATCAGCTGACTACGCCAATGGGCACAAACGGAGAATCTCCTGTATATCTCAATAGGAAATTCGCGACTTTGAACAGATTTTTCGCACACTTGCTCTACCCATACAGTCATGAAAAAAATTGAGGCTGAAATATTCATTCTCATAACTAAACATTTCCAGAAAAAACAGGAAAATACAGTAGCGAACAAAAGTATTTGGCGAAACACTTTTTCGACCACAATATTTTTTCTGCTGGAACAAATCGGGTCATTTTGGGATATGATATGTGTTATTCAGTTGTAAACTTGATCCTTATGCAGATGGATCGGAAACCTTAACACAGATCAGGTACCGAGTTTAATCGCAAAGATCATACAAATTGACCAACAAAGTTGGTGTGTATCACATTCATTTAATGCAACGATAACAGAAAACAAGTACGAGAAAACGACAAAACAATAACTAATACTTAGTGGGATAACCAGAAGACTTAATAACAGCTGCACAACGGGCCGGCATCGAGTCCACTAGCTTCGCGACGGTGACCTGTGGAATTTGCGCCCATTCTGCAGACAGCTGGTCGAACTTCTGGGCCCTATTCCGGCAGGTTTTCTTCGCACATCGTCTCTCCAGCTCCTCCCACATGTGCTCGATGGGGTTGAGGTCTGGAGATTGGCTTGACCAGTCTAGAAGTGTGACCTGTTGCTGCTGGAAGACTGCCGTCGCTACTCTGGAGGTGTGCTTCGGGTCGTTGTCTTGCTGCATGATCCATCCGGGTGGCATGTTCTGGTTTGCCCATGGGAAGACATCGTTGATTATCATGTCCTTGTAACTCATTATTCCGTCAGTCTTGATGATGGGGCCCATTCCATTGCGAGAGAAGGCGCCGTAAATCATGAGCGATCCTCCCCCATGCTTGACAGTCGGCTGAATAAACTGGGGTTTGAATCTCTGGCCACACGGACGTCGTACGTATCGGATGCCATCACTTCCGAACAAGTTGAACTTGCTCTCGTCGGTGAAAAACACCTTACTCCAGTCCGCCGCGGTCCAGTGTTGATGACGGCTCGCGAACGCGACACTGGCTCGTCGATTCTTGACTCCGATGAGTGGTTTCTTAGAGGGGGTCTTTCATTCAATCCACCATCCAGCAAAAACACAAGTGCTGGGAAACTGCTGGCCACCAGCTGGCAGTGATGGGTCACTGCTGGCTGAAATCTGCCGCTCACGGCCCGGTAGTGGTCCGTTGGTGGCAGCGCTATCAGTTGGCGAGCCATTGATGGCCCTGCAGCATCGCCGTGAATTGTGGGCCTCCAAGCAAGTGCCACTAGTGGCCCGTTGCTGGCAACCAATGCAACCCCCAACAGCAGGTGGAAGCATCGGGACTGCGCATGCGCAGAAGCAACACTTGCTGTGTCTCTCATGGTACCAGTTAGTTGAAGACGACGCTATCGCCATCGTGTTATTTTAGTGGATGTTAAGAAAAAATCCATATGTAGAGAGGCGAATTAATTTCCTAATGAAATTTTACGTCGACGAAGATATCAGATTAAGCAGTGAAGAACTAGATTACAGCCATGAAATACACCCACTCCATTCCCATGAATAACAATTCATGGAATGGAGTGGATGAATAACAAGAAAAAATTTGAAACCGCTTGAAACCCATATCCTGGAAAACCATTAAAATAGCGTTTGTTGGAAAAAAAAAAGAATTATACGTGTACAAAATTTATTAATTATTTGAAAGAAAAAAAAAGCAACGCTATGTGGTGCACTCATCCATGGGTTGAATACACAAGACTGGGAGGAATTCGCTTCTAAAAATAACAAGTAAAATAAAATATCTTTTACTCTTTAAAACAAATGTAGCTTCGGACAACGGAAAGGAAAGACATAACGTTAAAAATGTAACAGAATGTGACATGTATGATTTTGTGATTGGAGGTTTAACGACCACTGTGAGCAACTCAATGGGCTATAAGCAGTCGCCCGTCCCTAATTTAGGGCCACTGGTTCCAGGGAAGGGAGAGAGCCAGTGCCGTAAGACAAACACAACATCCATGCCTGACCGGGATTCGAACCCGGACCCCTTACGGAAGAATGATCAGAGGCCAACGCCTTAGACCACTGCGCCACCGGGGCGGCAATGTGACATGAACCCGGGTAAATATATATTAATTCAACAATCTCTTTTCAAGACGGCAAGGACAGTACAAAACTTTGGAAAGCGACTCTAAGTATGCAAACGCCTTGAAAATGAGTGAAGTACCCTTAAGGTAAAAAAAAAAAACTATCGTTACGTTGAAAAAATTAATTTATCAATTATATGAAACTGACTTTTATGAAAAATACCTCGCAATATTGTAAAATGAAAGAGGGAAGCATTCGATTACAAATTGCATACCAAACAGATAGTTTCCAGCACGTACCCGAGCGTCGTGAGTTAGCCCGGTCGGTAGCGAGCGCGTCTTCCACGTAAACGGCCCAGGATCGAATCTAGTCAGATGCAAGCGGCGTTTTTCCGGTCTGTCGAGAAAATTTCCCCAGCTAAGTGCGTTAATGCACAAGCTTCATAAGGGTAGAAAAAAATGTAGCTTTAGGAAACGGCGGTTATCCTTGCTTTTTTTTTTATTATTGCTACTACTGGGAAATTGGCGGACAAGATTCGGCAAGCCACCAGCTACGTCACGTGGTTGCTGGCTGCCACTAACGGCCCACTAGCGGACCAAATTAGGCTAGCCATCAATTCTGGCAAATACTTGCAGGGCCACTTGTGGCAGATACTGCATGTGATGGACCACTGATGGCCCTGTTGTGGCATATGACAACTGATAGGGTGCCAACTGTTGGCCAGCTGTTGGCCTGAACTGCTGGCCCTTCTGTTGGCCGCCAGGACATTTTATTGACGGTTCGGCAGCGGCAACATAGTGCTGGGCCATTGCTGGCAGTGCTGGCTGCCAGTAATGGCCCACTGCTGGCCCAGCAATACTGTTTTTGCTGGGCAGCAATGAGACAACGGGAGATGGTCATTCGGCTGACGTTCAGGTCGTCGCTGTCGCGGAATTCGTTGGTGATGTCCACAGCAGTCAACATGGGATCAGCACGAGATCGACGGAGGATGCGTCTATCCTAACGCAACGTAGTGGAACGAGGCCTACCACATCGCGGACTGTTCTCGACGGTCCCAGTCTTCTTATAACGTTGCAGGATAGCTGAAATGGACTGGTGTCGGATCTTCAGCGCCCTAGCAATGTCGGTGACGCGCATTTCGGATTCCATCATGTTCACGACCGCCTGGCGAGCTCCAACAGGGATCTCCGCCTTTTTGCCCATTTCTGAAAACCTAAGATTGGCTTATTATTACACTACACATCACAAAACCCACAAAAATCACAAGAAAAACATTAATACATGCAGCAAACAAATGGGTAATAATTGGCGACTCTTGAATATGGCCCATTTCGAACGACAAATTCGCTCTGAGCGAAATACAAACTACGCGGCATTGTAACCAACGATTCAACACATATCATATCCCAAAATGACCAGATTTGGTCCAGCAGAACAAAAATTATGGTCGAAAAAGTGTTTCACCAAATATTTTTGTTTGCTACAGTATGTTTCGGTATTTCTTTAAAAATTAAACAAAACAATGATTTTTTGAGCGGAAGTGTACACTGCGCATGTGCAAGTAGCCATGTGTAAAAATAAAATATCACCAAAACTCTACTGTTGAGAAATACGGTCCGAAATATTCCTTGTTAGCATCTATGGTTTGCATGCGCTAAGCGAAACTGCTTTAGGCACAGGAAGTGACGTCACGTTTTTGAATTCCCGCAAACTCCCACCACCTCGGACAGCGGGTCGAAACTAAGATGTCTTAAAGGTCTTTGGTCGAAACAGCAGATCTTTTTGGCTTCACTCAAAACGGGTCCTTTCATCTCCTTGGTTCCACCTAAAATCTGTCTCATGTTTCCAATGGTAAAACTTCTTAACATATTTTCTTCGCAATTAATTTATTCCCAAAAATGAAAATTTGCAGATCGATAAAACCAGCTTTATGTTATAGTATGGGATACTTAATACTTGCTAATACATAACCATAATTAAGCAATCCAACATTTTTTGTCTACTGACGTCATCAATGTACAGGTAGCGCCATCTATTAACAGGTCTGAACATTACTCAAAGAAAAATGAATGATTTTTAATATAATTATGGTTATGTTTTAACAAGTATTAATGCTATAACTTAAAGCTAGTTTTATCGATGTGCAAATTTTTATCCTTGGGAATACATTAATTGCGAAGAAAATATGTAAAGAAGTTTTAGCATTGGAAACATAACGCAGTGATTTTAGGTGGAACCACCTTAAAAATCAATCATTTTTCTTTGTGTAATGTGAGACCTGCTAATAAATGGAGCAACCTGTACACTGATGACGTAGTTAGACAACCAAATGCTGGATTGCTTAGTTATGGTTATGTTT
Source organism: Macrothele yani (assembly GCA_039090855.1). Taxonomy (NCBI): domain Eukaryota; kingdom Metazoa; phylum Arthropoda; class Arachnida; order Araneae; family Macrothelidae; genus Macrothele; species Macrothele yani. The sequence continues at coordinate 152,162,264 of CM077001.1, read as the reverse complement.
TAGGAAGTATTAAGCATTCCATGCTATCACTTAAAGTTAGTTTTATCGATGTGAAAATTTTCATCCTTGGGAATACATTAGTTACGAAGAAAATATCTAAAGAAGTTTTATCATTGGAAACGTAAGGCAGAGATTTTTTTTTTTTATTGGAGGTTTAACGACCACCGTGAGCAACTCAATGGGCTATAAGCAGTCGCCCGTCCCTAATTTAGGGTCACTGGTTCCAGGGAAGGGAGAGAGCCAGTGCCGCAAGACAAACACAACATCCATGCCTCACCAGGATTCGAACTCGGACCCCGTTCGGACGAATGATCAGAGGCCAGCGCTTTAGACCACTGCACCACCGATGCCGCGCAGAGATTTTAGGTGGAACCACTTTAATATTTTATTATATTATTATGTATTATTATCTTATTATATTATTTATTATTATTATTTTTCACAGACAACATTGCGGTGAGTAACGTAGCAAACCAATCTCGTAAAAAAAAAGCCTCCCAGTGAAGTGCAAAAGCTGGCAAATCGTTGTGCTTATTACGCCATAAAAATAAACGGATTTAGTAGGTTGCCGCCCCGGTGGCGCAGTGGTCTAAGCGATGGCCTCTGATCATTCGTCCGTAAGGGGTCAGGGTTCGAATCCCGGTGAGGCATGGATGTTGTGTTTGTCTTACGGCACTGGTTCTCTCCCTTCCCTGGAACCAGTGACCCTAAATTAGGGACGGGCGACTGCTTATAGCCCGTTGAGTTGCTCACGGTGGTCGTTAAACCTCCAATAAAAAAAAAAAAAAAAAAAAAATTTAGTAGGTTATATAAGGTCAGGTGATGCGTAACATCACAGCCTCTCCTTGACAAATGTCAACCCCGCCTTCTCGTGGTGCATCCGGTTCCTACTAAAGGAGCTCTGACGACCGCCAATAGCGGTATAACTATACCATCGGGATTAGAGGAAATTCTATCCCACACTCACCAACCCGCTTGGCCAGCGTGGTGAGTAATGGCCAAACCCCTCCAAAATGACTCCACAACTTAAATCTTGGCCCTCAGTCTCCGGCAGCTGGAATGTACCTGGCCAAGGCAGCGGCCAGTGCGACATGAAGGCAGAGGGTGCTAAGAATCTCCGGAGGACCGGACTAGGCTGCCATCTGATGCTGACCTTGGCAACGTACAATGGACGCTCCCTATCTTCTGATTCAAGGCTTCTTGAATTAGAAGAGGAACTACAAAGGATCAAGTGGGACATCGTGGGGCTAAGTGAGGTAAGGACAAAAGGAGATCTCATCGAACTGAAAAGTGGACATCTCTTCTACTATCGTGGGACAGATACTGGCAGAACTAGTGGTGTTGAATTTATAATAAACAAGAAACTGAAGGATAAAGTTGTAGAAGTTGAAAGTTCCTCTGACAGAGCTGCACGGCTTGTTATCCAACTCTCAAAAAGATACCAGGCTCAGATTATTCAAACTTATGCACCCACCACAAGTCATCCTGAAGAAGAAATTGAAGAATTTTATGAGGAAATTTGTCATCTAAATAATACAGGTAAGCAGCACTTGAAAATAATTATGGGAGATTTCAATGCAAAAATAGGGCAACAGCAACAGAATGAAACTTCAGTAGGTAAATTCGGTCACGGCAACAGAAACTAGCGTGGAAATACTCTCGTTGAGTTTGCAGAGGCAGAAGGGTTTTTCATCTTGAACTCCTTCTTCAAGAAAAAGCCACACAGGAAATGGACACGGAGACATCCAAATGGGACGACAAGTGAAATTGATTTTATTATGTGTAACAAAAAATTCGTCATAGAAGACTGCAGTGTGCTAAACAAGTTCAACACAGGTAGTGACCATAGATTGGTGAGATGTAAGAGGCACCTCAACACTAAACTTGAACGTGGCAAGCTCATAAGACAAACAAAATCTATTGACATTACCAACCTTAAAAAACACCATAATACCTTCAAATTGGAACTGAAGAACAGGTTCTCTGCTTTAGAAGGCCTAACATCGGAAGAAGTGGACATCTCTGAAGTTAACAGAAAAGTAACCAAAGCTCTTATGGAAACAGCAACAAAATTAGCTGGGTCTAAGAACAAGTTGCATGTAAATAAATTATCAGGAAAAACGAAAATGTTGATGCAAAAAAGAAGAGAGATGAGGACAACTAAAGGAGATGTGACTTCCAAAGTGGAATATATAGAGCTATGCAAGACAGTACGAAAAAGTATCACTGAAGACGTAAGAAAATTCAACTGTGAACTAGTGAGGAAAGCAATTGAAAACAACCAAAGCCTAAAGATAGCAAAGGGACATCTCAGTAAGGGAAGAAAACAGATTATGGCACTGAGAAAAGAAGATGGTTCTGTAACAAGAAATAGAGGCGAAATTTTGACAAGTGTGAAAGATTTCTACTCCAAATTATATGAAAGGGATGATACATGCACTCCAGACATCATGAAAGATACCAGTACCAGAGTTCCTCCAGTCCTTCCAGCAGAAGTTGCACATGCAATCAAGAACATGAAGCGGAGAAAAGCTCCAGGAGAAGATGGAATTACTGTAGACATCATACAAGAAGCAAGTGGAGAAATCGAAACAGTACTCTCCCAAATTTTCACTCGATGCCTTAATGAAGGAAATATTCCTGAGGATTGGAACACCGCCACAATGATCCTGCTACATAAGAAAGGTGACATTGAGGATCTCGAAAACTACAGACCTATCAGCCTCCTATCAGTAGTTTATGAAATCTTCACTAAAGTTCTTTCACACCGCTTGAAGGTAACACTGGACATGGCTCAACCGAGAGAACAAGCTGGATTCAGGAGTGGCTACAGCACAATAGATCATATCCAAGTGCTGAGAGAACTAATTGAAAGAGCGAGGGAATATGAACTTCCATTGTGCATGGCTTTTATCGATTATGAAAAAGCCTTTGATTCGGTGAAACCATCAGCAGTTACAATGGCTCTGAAAACCTGCGGTATTGAAGATGCATACATTAATATTATTAATAACATCTATGAAAATGCAAGTGCAAAGATTCGGCTGTTTGAAAATACAACACACATAAAAATTGGAAAGGGAGTGAGACAAGGTGACACCATATCTCCGAAGCTCTTTAATGCTACATTGGAGGGTGTTTTTCAGTCACTGAGCTGTGAAAACAAGGGGATAAAGATTAATGGAGATTATCTAACCCACCTTCGTTTTGCTGATGACGTAGTCATTTTTGCAACTAGCCCATCAGAGCTGCAGAGTATGATCCAGGAACTTGCTGACAAGAGTAAAGAAGTGGGATTAAAAATGAACTTTCAGAAGACAAAAGTGATGTTCAATGCTTTTACAAGAAATGAAGATTTATCGATTGATGGAGAAAAGCTGGAGATAACAGACACGTACGTTTATCTTGGACAGCAGATATCAAGTGAGGGTCACATTGATGAAGAAATTAATCGGCGTACAAAACTTGCCTGGAGAGCTTTTGGAAGAAACAGCATAATTTTCAAGAGCAATATGCCATTATGTCTTAAAAGAAAAGTGTTTGATCAATGCATCCTTCCAGTGCTTACGTATGGTGCAGAGACGTGGACCTTAACTAAAAGAGACATACAAAGGCTGCAGACAACTCAAAGAATCATGGAGAGGTGCATACTTGGTGTAACCAGGAGATATAAGAAGAGGAACTCGTGGATCCGAAAAATGACAAGAGTGGAAGACATCATGATCAGAGTTAAATCCCTGAAATGGCAATGGGCTGGACATACTGCCAGAAGGACAGATCATCGATGGACAGCCGAAATTTTAGATTGGATTCCAAGGGACAGGAAAAGACCCAGAAGAAGACCACATGGGAGATGGGTGGATGAAATTCGAAAGTATGCAGGGGTGACATGGAGGAGACTGGCACAAGACAGACCGTTGTGGAGGAAACTTGGGGAGACCTTCGTCCAGCAGTGGATTGATAATGGTTGACAATGATGATGATGATGATGATGATGCGTTTCTTGAGTATATATATATATGCATTGCCTTTTTATTTCTCTGGTTTTAAACACAGTTTATGAGGTTTGAGGGATTAAAAACCTTCTCTGCAGATCACCCAAAGTATGGTTGCTGCCCCGGTGGCCCAGTGGTCTAAGCGATGGCTTCTGATCATTTGTCCGAAAGGGGTCCGGGTTCGAATCCCGGTGAGGCATGGGTGTTGTGTTTGTTTTACAGCATTGGCTTTCTCTCTTCCTTGGAACCAGTGACCTTAAATGAGTGTCGAGCGACTGCTTATAGCCCTTTCATTTGCTCACGGTGGTCGTTAAACCTCCAATAGTAATAATAAAAAAAATATGGTTAATATTGCTTTACCTTACAGTTGTAGTCATAGAAATTTGCAACAAATCGGTTTGAGTGATCGTTGTTTTGGAACGCACCCAACTGAAAAAATAAAGTAGTCCAAAGTTGGCAATAATCATCAGCACTCCGGGAAAGTTGAAATGGGCGACTGTGGTTGTTGATGTTGTGCATCAGTGGTAGTTTAATGTTTTTGATGGAATTTTGCGATGTCGACTGTGCAAGCTGTCTTTTTGTTTGATGTAAACGCCTTTAAATTATCACCGCATGACTGCAAGGATTCCTTACAAGAAGCTTTGTTGAATTTGCGACTAATTTGTATTCGACTTATATCTGAATTTTCCAGCCGATCTTCCAACGTACGTTGGGGTTTTAAATTTTTTAACAGTGATGGTAACCTTTCCCAGAAAATGGAGCAAATTTCGTTCAGCGATGCAAACCTGGAGTCGTTCGAAAAACTTGAGTACGAAGTTGGTGTTCATTTTGAGCGACACATGGCTTACAGGAAAACCCTGGCTGTACCTGGGACTTCGAAGTCTGATAGTGCCGATCTTACACTATGGGGCAGAAATGGTGATTCTTATCAGAGTACATTTTGTAATTTTTGTCCTGTGAAGGTTTTGCACTTAGCTCTAACCCAAATACTCTGTGAATATGTATGGGATCCTGCTGAAATTTATTCTCCTGTTAAACGATCTTGCAAAAAACAGCGGACAGCTCAGGACGATCATATTAAAAATTATGTGTTTTTAGTATCTCGGTGTCCAATTGACTGTGAGGATTTCATGAATTTCTTTGGGAAGCGATGCGATACCTCATTCAACCAAGAGGTAATAATGCCTCCAGCACTGCACGAAAAATTTACAATTAGTGCCCGCATTAGTTTGATATGGCTTGACACTTCAAATGTTTGTTCCACGAACAAAATCGTAAGTATATCTTTTTAATATTTGCTGTATTTTTTATTTACATACACACAATGTAGTTTATGTGTATACTCATGTAGGGATATATATATATATTTTTTATTGTAGGTTTAAAGACCACCGTGAGCAACTCAATGGGCTATAAGCAGTCGCCCGTCCCTAATTTAGGGTCACTGGTTCCAGGGAAGGGAGAGAGCCTGTGCCGTAAGACAAACACAACATCCATGCCTCACCGGGATTCAAACCCATACCCTGTTCGGACAAATGATCAGAGGCCATCGCTTAGACCACTGCGCCACCGGGGCGGCGTAGGAATATATAAAATGGGTAGTGTTCTCCCTAGATACGATGTACAGCTGGGTGGTACTTTAACGACCCCTCCCGAATTGAAGAAAAAAAGACGTTGTTTTGCTTAACATTATTATACTTATTAAACATCTTTAGCACTGTGGTAGGCATTAATGTAGCATAACATGATAAACAAAATTGTGCATAAATAATAAATGAAATGAAAAATAAATAAAAAGTACTTAACTAATAAATCATATTCAATGCAGATTTCAGCCAGTTTTCATCAATATTTATGGTGTATGGGGAATGAGTTTTCTACTATGTGCATTGTGTAAATGTTCGTTAAAGGAAATTTAGCTGGGCGGCACAGAAAATTACCTGGGTGTGCCACTCGATAAAAAGGCTCTAGAGGGAGAACACTAGGTGGGATACATGAAGACTTAAATTATTTGTCATAAGTTTCAAAGTAACCAAAAGCCTCTCTTTGCAAAACCAAGTTTACTCTTCAGAAAATACATTTCTAGGTATAAACCTGGTTATCAAAATAGAAAAACTGCTGTAAGCATATGTAAGATCACATTTGTTAATTATAATTTATAATGAAGTACATAAGTGCTAATGAACTATTTTTAAAGAAATGTTTTTGAAGCATTTTATTCTTTCTTTTGCATTCTATCAAATAGCAGATTTTGAATAACCTTGTGAGATTCTATTACTGCAGTTGATTTTTTTTTTTTTTTTATATTTACTGGGTGATTCTACCAAAGACAGTTTAATTGTTTTGCTGTGGTATCAGATCATCTTCTTCGAAGACATTGTTCAGTAATACTTTTTTTTTTATGTTGTTTTATGATGTAGCATATAATTCATTGTCACATAAAAATTTCATGACTGGCAAAGTTTAACTATTCGTATGGTTTTTCTTGTTCTAATTATTTACATTAGATTCTGGTTAATTAGGCTGTTGGTTAATTGAGGCAGCATAGAGAAAATTCTTGAGGAACATCCAAAATTAGCTCTTTGAGATAAAGCTTTGCTGAATTGAGACAAAGTGTTCTAGCTGCGATTAACTGAAATCTGTGTATTCATTATGACTTTGTTGTTCTAACCATTCACTATGATTTCTGTTTCTAACTTCCCTGTAATTTCCTTGTTCTAACTATTCACTATGGTTTCCTTGTTCTAAGGAATTTCCTTATACTAACTATTAATTATGATTTCCATGTTCTAAATATTCAGTGATTTCTTTGTTCTAGTTTTTCACTATGATTCCTGTGTTCTTGTCCTACAAACTATTCACTATGATATCCTTATTCTAGCTATTCAACCTGATTTCCTTAACATCTTCACAGCTGTTAGCAAGCAACACATCAGATAATTTTTGCCCTTGAATTAAAAAAAGAAAATTATGGCTTTTCTTTTATTTTAATTTTTAAATATTTGGATGGACTTTGGAAAATGTCTGTGCTTTGAAATAGTTTCATGTAACTTTGCATGTATCTGTTGGCCTTGTTTATATACAGCCTGCATCATAAATTTCATTCAGAGTGTTTTGATTGAAAAATAATAAGTGATTTAATCTAATGACATGAGTTCTTTTATGCCCAAAAATAGCTGGCAAGTTCTTGGAATTTTTGTTTTGATGTATGCACTGAATGTGCATTCTTCAGATCCTTTTACGAATTAATCAAAGTAGTTCAGTCTGCAGAATGGAAAAAGTGATTCAAGAACATTATAATTAACCATTCAGGAAAAAATAATCATCTGTGCAGTAAATATCTTCAGGTCAATCTTCAAATTTCGGTTCTGCACCTCATGTATCAGTTTGCTCCCCATATGTTTTATATATTATGTTAAGAAAGCTAATCCTCAAAATCATAAGATTTCTTTTTGTGTTATGCTCTCATTGGCTTTCTTTAGTTGCAGAGTTAGTATTTTCATCTCTTAATGCTCGGTGTGAGATGTAAACAAGGCAAATCAATGCACGTGAAGTTTGAAACTACTTGAAAGTGTAGAGATTCGGAAAACCACCCAAATATTTTCTGTTTCAAACTAGTTGACACCTAAAGAAACATTTTTTGTGAACAAATTAAACAAATAATCTTGTAAGAATTTGAGCATAATGCATGACTTGCCTTCTTGATCAATTCATTTTCCCACATTTATTCCACTTCACTTCCTCCGACTGTCCATTTCTTTTTATGTTATTGGGGAGAGACAGGCTTTCATACATTAAGTATTAAATATATACTTGATCAGTTTGGATTATATTTTTGTTTTTATTAATTTTATAATTGATTTTAATGAAGGACTAATTATTAACCTTTTTTTAGCAAACTCTTTAATCATTTTTATAGATATTTGTTAACTTTATTACTGTTATTGTATTAGTATATTATATAATAAAAAATAATATAATATTTATAATAATACAATAATAAAGTTAACCAGAGAGTAAGTATTATTAGCCTTTTTTTAAATAACCTTTTTATAGCAAACTCCTATTTTAAACAATTTTTCATAAATAATTACTTGTTAACTTTATTACTATTTTATACTGTTAGTATATTATATGATATAATATATGTGACTTCCAAAGTGGAATATATAGAGCTATGCAAGACAACACGAAAAAGTATCACTGAAGACGTAAGGAAATTCAACTGTGAGCTAGTGAGGAAAGCAATTGAAAACAACCAAAGCCTTAAGATAGCAAAGGGACATCTCAGTAAGGGAAGAAAACAGATTATGGCTCTGAGAAAAGAAGATGGTTCTATAACAAGAAATAGAGGCGAAATTTTGACAAGAGTGAAAGATTTCTACTCCAAATTATATGAAAGGGATGATACATGTACTCCAGACATCATGAAAGGTATCAGAGTTCTTCCAGTCCTCCCAGCAGAAGTTGCTCATGCAATCAAGAACATGAAGCGAGGGAAAGCTCCAGGAGAAGATGGAATTACTATAGACATCATACAAGAAGCAAGTGGAGAAATTGAAACAGTACTCGCCCAAATTTTCACTCGATGCCTTAATGAAGGGAAGATTCCTGAGGATTGGAACAATGCTACAATGATCCTGCTACATAAAAAAGGTGACATTGAGGATCTCAGGAACTACAGACCTATCAGCCTCCTATCAGTGGTTTATAAAATCTTCACTAAAGTTCTTTCACACCGCTTGAAGGTAACACTGGACATGGCTCAACCGAGAGAACAAGCTGGATTCAGGAGTGGCTACAGCACAATAGATCATATCCACGTACTGAGAGAACTGATTGAAAGAGCGAGGGAATATGAACTTCCATTGTGCATGGCTTTTATCGATTATGAAAAAGCCTTTGATTCGGTGAAACCATCAGCAGTTACCACGGCTCTGAAATCCTGCGGTATTGAAGATGCATACATTAATATTATTAATAACATCTATGAAAATGCAAGTGCAAAGATTCGGCTGTTTGAAAATACAACACACATAAAAATTGGAAAGGGAGTGAGACAAGGTGACACCATATCTCCGAAGCTCTTTAATGCCACATTGGAAAATGTCTTTCAATCACTGAACTGGGAAAACAAAGGGATAAAGATTAATGGAGATTATCTAACCCACCTTCGTTTTGCTGATGACGTAGTCATTTTTGCAACTACCCCATCAGAGCTGCAGAGTATGATCCAGGAACTTGCTGACAAGAGTAAAGAAGTGGGATTAAAAAATGAACTTTCAGAAGACAAAAGTGATGTTCAATGCTTTTACAAGAAATGAAGATTTATCGATTGATGGAGAAAAACTGGAGATAACAGATACGTATGTTTATCTTGGACAGCAGATATCAAGTGAGGGTCACATTGATGAAGAAATTAATCGGCGTACAAAACTTGCCTGGAGAGCTTTTGGAAGAAACAGCATAATTTTCAAGAGCAATATGCCATTATGTCTTAAAAGAAAAGTGTTTGATCAATGCATCCTTCCAGTGCTTACGTATGGTGCAGAGACGTGGACCTTAACTAAAAGAGACATACAAAAGCTGCAGACAACTCAAAGAAGCATGGAGAGGTGCATGCTTGGTATAACCAGGAGAGATAAGAAGAGGAACTCGTGGATCCGGAAAATGACGAGAGTGGAAGACATCATGATCAGAGTTAAATCCCTGAAATGGCAATGGGCTGGACATACTGCCAGAAGGATAGACCATAGATGGACAGCCGAAATTTTAGATTGGATTCCAAGGGACAGGAAAAGACCCAGAAAAAGACCACATGGGAGATGGGTGGATGAAATTCGTAAATATGCGGGAGTGACATGGAGGAGACTGGCACAAGACAGACCGTTGTGGAGGAAACTTGGGGAGACCTTCGTCCAGCAGTGGATTGATAATGGTTGACAATCATGATGATGATGATGATGATATAATAACTGCTAATAAAATAATTATATATCATACAATATCATAAACCAAGTTAATCAAGTATATATTTACTACTTAATATATGAAAGCCTGTCCCTCCCTGATAACATAAAAATGAACGGACAGTTGAAGGAAGTAACTTGCTGTAAATGTGGAAAAATAAATTGATCAAGAAGGTGAGTTATGCTCATATTCTTGTGATATTATTTGTTTAATTAATTAGTTTTGATTTGACATGTTCTTATTTAAAAACCTAATATTAAGAATGTTTTTGACATCCTTATAGGTAATTGGGATTTTTTGTAAAGTTTTTTCTGTAGATTTCAGAACAAGGATATCACCATCTTTTGGCTGTGCTCATTGTAAGGAAGTGCCTTTAATTGATATGAATGTAATGGTTTTATAAATAATGCTTAACACTGTTAACTTTTTTATGATCTTTTTATTTTATTTGGGATAATCTGGTTATTTTGCAACGTGCACAATTCAGCCCAAAGAATCGACAGTTTATTATGCTGAAGTTTCACTGAAATCTTTTCATCAAAAAGCTTTTGCAAGGGTTGTCTCAAAACAACTGAGAATGTTTTTATAAAAAAAGTATGCATACCTTAATTATCAAGAAAGTGGTCATCTTTTTTAAAATGCTGTCCATTGCAATGAATACAGGTAACACAATGTTCCTCCTACATTTTGAATGTTTTCTGAAAATCTTCTGAAATGCTGTGTTGAAGCACCTCTGCGCAGATGTAATCAGTTGGTGATCAGTCTCAAATCGTCATTCCTGTAATGTCTTTTTTAATATGGGGAACAACCAGAAGTCACTTGGTGACAAGTCTGGACTATATGCAGGTTGGGCATCAACTTAATATTCATTTCCTCCAAATAAGAAATAATAGAACTGGCCATGTGCAGCCTTGCATTATTGTGGTGTACAAGCCTCAATTTTTTTTGGTTAGCAGTGGCAACATTTGCTACTAACCTTATTTTTTACTAACAAATTGCATTATCTACTAGTGAAAGTTTATTAACATTATACAAAAGAAACTTTAACATGCCCCCTCCATTAGTCAACCATGACAAATTTTGATTTCACCCCTGTAACTGTCACATTGTTGTAATGCTGAAAAGAGTACAAATATTTAGATATAACTCGTCTGTTTATGACCTAAGAGATTAATTCTAACAATTTAATTCAAGTGCAAACATTTAAAAAAAAATGTTTAACTTTATTCACAAAATTCAAGAACACTATTCAAAATCTTTTAAAGTTATTTTTCGTATGGTTTACGATCTGGGTTTTGGGTCTTTTCATAATACCACTTTAAAACAGCAGGCGTGGGGTCAAACTTTTTTCGGACAGACCTTCGACCTAAATACTCATGAGTGTTTGTTTGTTAAAACTGCCCAGGCTGCAGTCACCCTGGATTCTCTTCATGAAACTGAACCCAACCTCACATGCAGAATTAGATAAGGGAAATATACAGGATTTTTCTACTAGTGCGAAAATGTTTTTATAATGTTTGTACTTTTCAAGAAACATTTGTTTCCAGAAAGCAGAATTTTTGTTCCTTTTTGTATGTGTCTAAAATATTCCACATGCACAATGCAGTGGCACTTTACAGTTCACACTAAAACATTCAATATTTTTTCACTAACAACTTTTGCTAGAACTACTTTTTATCACTAGCTTGCTAGCAATTTGCTACTAACTACCGGTCGAAATCCAGCCCTGGTGGTGTAACACCCAAATCTTTTTCAGGTGTGGTCGATTTGTTGTTACATGTTTCTTCAGATTCTGTAGCACTGTTCTGTAGTAGTTTGCATTTACTGTAATTTTTGGAGGAACAATGTGTTGATAGATCATGCCTTGATGATCAAAGAACGCAACCAACATGACCTTTACCGCTGTTGACAAACTTTTTCGCTTTAAGTAAAAATGAAGGATGGCAATTTCCAAACACAACTTTCTGCTTTTGTGTGTGGATCAAAGTGGTGTAGCCAAGTTTCATCACCTGTAATAACTTGTAGCATGACTTCGAGATCTTTGTTTACCATTTGGCTTAATTGTTGACAAACCTCAACTCGATAATCAATTTGTTCAAGAAATGGAAAACCCAAGTTGAACAAACACATTTCATGCCCAAATGCTCGGTTAAAATTCTGTGAATTGATGATTTTGAAATGTGAACCATACCTTCAATATCTCTCATTGAGAGGTGTGTGTCTTCCCATATAATAACACAGTATAATAACACAGTACTGTATTGATGTTTACCTCTGTAACACTCGTTGAAGGTCTTCCTCCATGTGTGATTAAAGACTCCGATTCATGGCCATCCATAAATTTTTTATGCCATATCTGTAAATTGTGGATTTTCCTAGACATTCGTCTTTATAAGCCTCTTGCATAAGACAGAGAGTCTCTCGGCAGACTTCTTAAGTTGACAGAAAAATTTAATGGCGCATCTTTGTTCCTTTTTCACTTCCACTTTTTTCAAAAAGTCACAGCACGAAAACGCTTGATAGGAGTTCATGAAACAACACTTATTAAACTGCACACTACCGATGATGCATGCGTGATAAACAGGTGGCCGGTTGCTATGGTTACTACGACGACTACCATTTTTTAGAGACTCGTGCCAAGGCTGAACACGGTATTTCATATAAATAAGAGTAATGAGAGAAACTTACCCTTACTAGAAGGTCTGTTCTCTCAGATAAAAACACATTTCATTACGTGCTTATTTCCATTTTAATATCTACGGTTGGTTTGGGCTGCTGGTGCGGTGGTTTTATGTTGTCTTCAACTTGTTCATTTATTTGACTGAGTAATTTATCAATCCACACTGCTGCAATGATACTCGATCCAAGAAAACTCTCTTTTACTTAAAAACCTATATTTTCACTGACTTTGAATGACCCTAACCGGTAGTCAAATTGGCTTATAAAACTTATTATTCAGTGAACTTAATTGCGTGAACATTCCCAAACCATAAACTAACTTCTTATTTACAAATACCAAAACTTCTAACAAAAAAATTTAAAAACCTAAAATACAATTATTCACAACCAACTTATCTCATTGCCCTCTATTTACAAACTCATCTCACTCTCTCATTCATGCACCACACCTCTGCCGTTCCCAACGTAGATTGCCTCGAGCAGCTTTCTACCCGTCCAGGGTCATCATCAGGAGGCCAGATGGTATCAGCCCTGCTATCACAGTGCAAGTGAGTGAGAGAAGCGATTTCTTGCGTCAGCCCATCTCTCATGTCATATTGAACACGTGGCCGCCGTGGCTCCATCTGTTAGGAACTGTAGTTAATATTTTCTTTTCTTCTGCAGTATTTTTTTTTGTTCTATTTTTATTAGTTCTTTCCATTTTTTGTTAAGTATATTTGGGCCATTATGATTACATACTCAATCCCTATTTTTTTCGATCCGCAGAGATTCTGCAATATGCAAATGTCTATCATTGTTACATGATTTAATTATTTTGATGTCTTCAAATTTTGGGTATCTTTGATTATCTAAGCAATTCTGTATCAGTGCTGTTTTTGCTTCTTTTTTTGGCAATTTTTTATGTGTTGTTGCAGGGGATGTTTTAATTGGTTTTTGGTACTTCCTATGTACGATATTAGTGGGATGGGGTGCCTGTTATTGGTATTTCATAAACACCAGCTTTTTCCAAGATACTGCTTTTTTCTGTATTATTAATCATCATATCTTTGACTGTCAGTACTGGGATAGCAGGGCTGATACCATCTGGCCTCCTGATGATGACCCTGGACGGGTAGAAAGCTGCTCGAGGCAATCTACGTTGGGAACGGCACAGGTGTGGTGCATGAATGAGAGAGTGAGATGAGTTTGTAAATAGAGGGCAATGAGATAAGTTGGTTGTGAATAACTGTATTTTAGGTTTTTTTGTTAGAAGTTTTGGTGTTTGTAAATAAGAAGTTAGTTTATGGTTTGTGAATGTTCACGCAATTAAGTTCACTGAATAATAAGTTTCATAAGCCAATTTGACTACCGGTTAAGGTTATTCAAAGTCAGTGAAATTATAGGTTTTTAAGTAAAAGAGAGTTTCCTTGGATCGAGTATCATTGCAGCAGTGTGGATTGATCCATTACTCAGTCAAATAAATGAACAAGTTGAAGACAACATAAAACCATCGCACCAGCAGCCCTAACCAACCGTAGATATTAAAATGGAAATAAGCGTGCAATGAAATGTGTTTTTATCTGAGAGAACAGACCTTCTAGTAAGGGTAAGTTTCTCTCATTACTCTTATTTAAGTAATTGTAGGCACATAAAATTTTTGAATGGCTATAAAGATACTGTAACTTTTCAAACAAGGAAGTATTGCACATGTTTTGTAAACATATTATCAGTTGTTTTGTGACAGGCTATGTATTTTACTGGTTCTGTGATACACCCCATAGCAGAAAGTTCCTGGTAAGTCTATGACAGATATCATTACGCCACAAAATAATCCACGGGTGGTCACGTGCAAGATAACTACTAAATGCAAAAAAAAAACAATAAAAATTGCACAGACATATTTTTCTACCTAAAAAAATGTCTAACCTAGGTACTACAGCAATAGCAATGTTAATTAGAATCGATGGGTTCCATTTCAACTCAAGCAGGGTCGTACCATCATGGTCTCAGATTTCTCTAAAAAATTTAAGGGGTGTTCCTTGACTAAAATAAGGAGACCCATATTTTTTCTTTCGGCAAGAAAAAATAAGGAGACCTATATTTTTTCTTTCGGGAAGAAAAAATTTTCCCTTCGAGATAGAGGGTTTCAAATCTTGCACCGTCAAACAAGCTCTCTAGAAAACGGTTATTTTTCCTAACTTCAGCGAGTCATTGCAGCGGAGTTCAAAAAGATATCGTGTTCTTGTATATATTTTTTTACATTGTGTGTATAACATATAATAATATATGGTGCTAATATTTGCTACACATCGTATGATTAAAATTTTAAAAAATCGTAAACTTTGTGATTTTAAAAAAATTTCAATTTTTTAAGTTTTTTTTAACAGGTTCGGATGGAGTTTTTTCTATATTCGTTTGTTTTCATTAAAGACATACAAATGTGCACTTTATTTGTAATTTTGTGTGTGTCTGTGAAACTGCTAGTTTCCGCGTTTCGGCAAACGTTAAAAACAGCCGATTTTGAAAAATCTCTAACTTTGCCAACGATTTTCTCAAAAAGGCCATTTTTTAAAATTCTGAAAATTAAATCACTGTTTTATTATCAACAGGAGAATATCTGTGCAAATTTTCACGGACCTAAAAACGCCCGTTTCCGAATTAGACGCGTTTGAATTCGGTTTGAAAGCCTACGATTTCCCGTGCTCTAAAGGCGCCATTTTGGAAAAATCTCGGGCCCAAAGTACGTATTCTCTTACCCGAATCAAAGCGTTAGATATTCTTTGCCCGAATGACGGAATAAGAGCATTGGATCAGCTGGCCCTGGTTGGATACGTCCACCGCACCCTTCACCGAGTGATGACATGCCTAAAAAACTGTCGGGTGGGGGAGGGGGGGGAATAAATAAAGAAAATTCTTGCTGCTCCACTAACAAAGTTGAGTTGCGAAAGACAGCAGTTGTTTGTTTACGTATATACTTAAACATCGCATAAGAAAAAACTATGAAAGAGTAGAAAACTGTTGTGAAATAATTTTAAGAAAAAAAAAGAGTGCAGGCACACATACTGTAAGTTAATTTTCGATGGCTAAACACCCTCGAGTTTTTCTGGGAGTTGCTAATTGTTGGCTACTGTCAGAAGAGCAGTTGCTGTTTTGTTATAGTTGCTAAAATTAACTTCTCAGTTTTCCGTAATAGTAAAAAATATTCGCTCCAGAGAGTTTTGTCCTCTTCGAACGAGGGGGTAGGGGGTGGGGGGTACAATGCTCTTGACCTCGCTGCTGGATTGATAGCGCTGGTCGCTACCCAAACTCTGCGCATACCTCGTCTCCAAAACGTAATGGCAATTGTCTGATCTACTAAATAAATAACAATTAACACATACGCGTGCATGCTTATTCATAAAATGTAAGTTGGGTATATTTCCTGTTCAATAAGCTGATTTTACAAGTAGAATACATATACAACTTACGCGCTTATAATGGTGTAAAGATTTTTATCTATTTAAAACATATTAACAGATTCAATTATTTTAAAGAGGGGAAAGGAATGTGGTCGTAGTGATTTCTACCTGGGCCACGATAAACCATGCACTGCCCATGTCTTCTGTGCCCTTAGAAGATAATGCTGGATCGATGGGAGACCTTCTGAGTTTTGACACCCCCACCCCCCTTCACGTGGTGGTGAGGAGTCTCGAAGCTAGGTAGCTTTCAAAAATGTTTCAACTTAGTTGGCTCGTAACAAGAGAGAGATTCCATTTTAACTCTGGCAGGGTCGTACCATCACGGTCTCAGATTTTTCTAAAAAAATTAAGGGGGTGTTCCTTGATTAAAATAAGGAGGCCTATATTTTTTCTTTCGGCTAAAATAAATTTTCCCTTCGAGACAGAGGGTTTCAAATCTTTCACCGTCAAACAAGCTCTCTAAAAAACGGTTAGTTTTCTTAACTTCAGCGAGTCATTGCATAAGAATTAAAAAATATATTTTGTTCTGGTATTTTTTATTACATTGTGTCTATAACGTATAATAATATTTGATGCTAATATTTTTTACACATCGTATGATTAAAATTTTAAAAAATCGTAAACTTTGTAATTTTTAAAAAACATTGAAATTTTTAAAATTTTTTTAACAGGTTCAAATGGATTTTTTTTCTATACTCCTTTTTTTGTTAAAGACATACAAATGTGCACTTTATTTGCAATTTTATATGTGTCTGTGAAACTGCTAGTTTCCGCAGCGTTAAAAACAGCCGATTTTGAAAAATCTCCAACTTTGCCAACGATTTTCTCAAAAAAAGTCTTTTTTTTTAAATTCTGAAAATTGAATCCCTGTTTTATTATCAACAGGAGAATATCTGTATAAATTTTCACGGACGTAAAAACGCCCGTTTCCGAGTTAGACATGTTTGAATTTGGTTTGAAAGCCTACGATTTCTCCGTGTTCTAAAGGCGCCATTTTGGAAAATCTCAAGCGTTTTCTCTTACCCGAATGTACACTGTACCGAATGAGAGCGTTGGATCCGTCCACCTCACCCTACCCTGAGCGATAACATGCCTAAAAAACGGTCTTGGAAAAAAATAACAAATCTATATATATGTAGAATTGAATGTTTGTTTGTATGTCTGCTAAACAAATCTACAGTTTTCAATTTAGAACCACTAAACTTGGTATACTATCTCAGGGTACCCTAAATTAGACCGTAGACGGTTTTTGGAATCGGTCGGAGCCCGAGGTCAAGTGGCCCCACACAAAACTTCCATAAAATCTACAGTTTTCAATTTAGAACCACCAAATTTGGAATACTATAGCATGGTACCCTAACTTAGACCGCAGATTGTTTTTGGAAGGGGTCGGAGCCCTGGGTCAAAGGGCCCCCACACAAAATTTCCGTAAAATATACTTGTATACTATAGTGCCCTAACTGAGACCGTAGATGGTTTTTGGAAGGGGGAGGGGGCAGAGCCCTGGGTGGGTCGGAGCCCGGGGTCAAAGGGCCCCACACAAAGTTTCCGTAAAATCTAGTTTTCAATTTAGAACCATCAAATTTTGTATACTTTTTCTTGGCACCCTAACTCTGACTAGACGGTTTTGGGAAGGGGTCGGAGCCCGGGGTCAACCCCCCCCCCCCCGCATACAAAATTTTCGTAAAATCTACAGAACTGTAAAAAACGAAATTTTCATAAAATCTACAGTTCTGTAGATTTTACGAAAATTTTGTAGGGGGGGGGGGGCTGACCCCGGGCTCCGACCCCTTCCCAAAACCGTCTAGTCAGAGTTAGGGTGCCAAGAAAAAGTATACCAAATTTGATGGTTCTAAATTGAAAACTAGATTTTACGGAAATTTTGCGTGGGGCCCTTTGACCCCGGGCTCCGACCCACCCAGGGCTCTGCCCCCTTCCAAAAATCGTCTACGGTATCAGTTAGGGCACTATAGTATACAAGTATATTTTACGGAAATTTTGTGTGGGAGCCCTTTGACCCAGGGCACCGACCCCTTCCAAAAACAACCTGCGGTCTAAGCTAGGGTACTATGCTATAGTATTCCAAATTTGGTTGTTCTAAATTGAAAACTAGATTTTATGGAAGTTTTGTGTGGGGCCCCTTGACCCCCGGGCTCCGACCCTTCCAAAAACGGTCTACGGTCTAAGTTAGGGTACCGTGAGATAGTATACCAAGTTTGGTGGTTCTAAATTGAAAACTGTAGATTTGTTTAGCAGACATACAAACAAACATTCAATTCTATATATATATAGATTTGTTATTTTTTTTCCAAGACCGTTTTTTAGGCATTTTATCGCTCAGGGTTGGGTGAGGTGAACGGATCCAACGCTCTCATTCGGGTAAGAGAATACGTACTGTGCGCCAGAGATTTTTCCAAAATGGCGCCTTTAGAACACGGAGAAATCGTAGGCTTTCAAACCAAATTCAAACGCGTCTAACTCGGAAACGGGCCTTTTTAGGTCCTTGAAAATTTACACAGATATTCTCCTGTTGATAATAAAACAGGGATTTAATTTTAAGAATTTTAAAAAGGTTTTTTTTTGAGAAAAATCGTTGGCAAAGTTGGAGATTTTTCAAAATCGGCTGTTTTTAACGCTGCGGAAACTAGCAGTTTCATAGACACATATAAAATTGCAAATAAAGTGCACATTTGCATGTCTTTAACGAAAAAACGAGTATAGGAAAAAAATCCGTTTGAACATGTTAAAAAAAATCTTAAAAATTTCAATGTTTTTTAAAAATCACAAAGTTTACGATATTTTAAAATTTTAATCATACGATGTGTAAAAAATATTAGCATCAAATATTATTATACGTTATACATCAATGTAATAAAAAATACCAGAACAAAATATATTTTTTAATTCTTATGCAATGACTCGCTGAAGTTAGGAAAACTAACCGTTTTTTAGAGAGCTTGTTTGACGGTGGAAGATTTGAAACCCTCTGTCTCAAAGGGAAAATTTTTTTTTGCCGAAAGAGAAAATATAGGTCTTCTTATTTTAATCAAGGAACACCCCTTATTTTTTTTAGAGAAATCTGAGACCTTGATGGTACGACCCTGCCAGAGTTGAAATGGAATCCCCCCGGGGGTGGGGGGGGGTGTCAAAACTCCGAAGGTCTCCCATCGATCCAGCATTATCTTCTATTAAAAAAATTGAATCTGTTAATATGTTTTAAATAGATAAAAATCTTTACACCATTATAAGCGCGTAAGTTGTATATGTATTCTGCTTGTAAAATCAGCTTATTGAACAGGAAATATACCCAACTTACATTTTATGAATAAGCATGCACGCGTATGTGTTAATTGTTATTTATTTAGTAGATCAGACAATTGCCATTACGTTTTGGAGACGAGGTATGCGCAGAGTTTGGGTAGCGACCAGCGCTATCAATCCAGCAGCGAGGTCAAGAGCATTGTACCCCCCACCCCCTACCCCCTCGTTCGAAGAGGACAAAACTCTCTGGAGCGAATATTTTTTACTATTACGGAAAACTGAGAAGTTAATTTTAGCAACTATAACAAAACAGCAACTGCTCTTCTGACAGTAGCCAACAATTAGCAACTCCCAGAAAATCTGGAGGGTGTGCCATCGAAAATTAAATTACAGTATGTGTGCCTGCACTCCTTTTTTTTTTTTTTCTTAAAATTATTTCACTACAGTTTTCTACTCTTTCATAGTTTTTTCTTATGCGATGTTTAAGTATATACGTAAACAAACAACTGCTGTATTTCTCAACTCAGCTTTGTTAGTGGAGCAGCAAGAATTTTCTTTATTTATTCCCCCCCACCCGACAGTTTTTTAGGCATGTCAGCACTCGGGGAAGGGTGCGGTGGACGTATCCAACCAGGGCCAGCTGATCCAATGCTCTTATTCCGTCATTCGGGCAAAGAATATCTAACGCTTTGATTCGGGTAAGAGAATACGTACTTTGTGCCCGAGATTTTTCCAAAATGGCGCCTTTAGAGCACGGGAAATCGTAGGCTTTCAAACCGAATTCAAACGCGTCTAATTCAGAAACGGGCGTTTTTAGGTCCGTGAAAATTTACACAGACATTCTCCTGTTGATAATAAAACAGTGATTTAATTTTCAGAATTTTAAAAAATGGCCTTTTTGAGAAAATCGTTGGCAAAGTTAGAGATTTTTCAAAATCGGCTGTTTTTAACGTTGCCGAAACGCGGAAACTAGCTGTTTCACAGACACACAAAAAATTACAAATAAAGTGCACATTTGTATGTCTTTAACGAAAACAAGCGAATATAGATAAAACTCCATCCGAACCTGTTTAAAATAAAAAAAAATTAAAAATTGAAATTTTTTTTAAAATCACGAAGTTTACGATTTTTTTAAATTTTAATCATACGATGTGTAGCAAATATTAGCACCGTATATTATGATATGTTATACACACAATGTAAAAAAATACAAGAACATGATATCTTTTTTAACTCCGCTGGCAATGACTTGCTGAAGTTAGGAAAAATAACCGTTTTCTAGAGAGCTTGTTTGACGGTGCAAGATTTAAACCCTCTATCTCGAAGGGAAAAATTTTTCTTGCCGAAAGAAAAAAATATGGGTCTCCTTATTTTAGTCAAGGAACACCCCTTAATTTTTTTAGAGAAATCTGAGACCATGATGGTACGACCCTGCCTGAGTTGAAATGGAACCCATCAGAAGTCACATTTTGTACATATTAATTTAAAGTACAGTATTTTCCTTTGTTTAATCTGCAGACCATAAAATTCAGAAAAAGGAATCCTTCCTAAGATTTGCAGCAGCGTATAACTCATAGGCTGTGAAATAAAATTAAAAAAAATAATTCAGACTCATAATCCGCAGTGGCGTACATTTTCATAGATCCTAAAATGTTGAAATTTTTTCTTTTCCCCTACGTATTGTCATCAGCAGCATGTCTGTAGACCATGGAATTCAGAAAAAAAAATATTGTCATATATTCCATATGTTCATCTTGAACCATAATTTCCGACAGAAAGACCACGATTCTTAGGATGACTGACCCAGAAGTCTAAAGAAGTAAGAAAAAAACAATTATCTTATTAAAAAAGCAACTGTTATTTTTAAGTACTCTTTTGTATTACTTTTAATTAAAGAAAGAACTGAAATCCCTGGCTTTTGCATTACTGTAGTTCATGAGTTAAACCTAAAATATTCGTACAAATTACAAACAATCCATAGCAATTGTCTCTTTTCTGAATATGTTTCAACTAAATAGCAAAATAATTCCATAAATAAAACAATTACCACAGCAAAACTAACGAATGCAATTCTCAAAATGATTACGTGCCATGGATTAGCTCTGCGGGCTTTTCGCAACACGTAGGGTTCTGCGAGAGCAATAATACTGCATTTGTTGCATCATATTTTCTGTCGGAATGCTCATAAGAAAAAAAAAAAATTCTTTCAATCTCTTTGCTGTCCCCATCTCCATACTGTTTTACATTTTTTCTGTTACCGCAATTTCAGTGCTTTTCAATAACACCACTTCTCACAACAATTCCTACGCAGATTTTTTAAAACGCTGCAGAAACGTTTTTTTTTATTATTATTATTTTCTTTTACCGATATGTTTGTTATCAGGTGAACTTAAATTTATAACTTTTTAATAGATAATCTGTGGCTTATACAACAGAAATTACAGTATTTAATGCAAATTACGAAATCTGTATTAAAAAAAATTGGATACCAGGGTCAGGTTTTTAGGCGCCTGGGAGAGACCTGGCCCCCGGGATTATCAAGCCCTGGACATGTGCACACACACAGAAATCTTTGTCTGTTCACTGATGCAATTTTTGTTCAGATGACCAGAATTGTGTGGGTAACTATCCCTAGTTTCTCCCCATCTAATCCAGCAGATGTGTTGTGTGCAGTTATTCACATGTGTAGATTTCTTGTAAAACTAAACTAGACAATTGTTAATGCAAGCATATATTTTTAATAAGATGTCTTTTGTAAACAGGATGCACTCTTCTTAAAATTAATATCAACAGAGGTGTGTAGAATGAAAAAAATAGCGAAACTCAATGCATTCATTAATCTGGTCATGTAAATAATTCACAATTATCCAAAACAAGACAGTTGGTTTGTATTTGCTACTTATGTGCATGACTTTTTGAATAAAAAATTCTTAGTGAATAGTGGAAAACTGCCAATGTATATTTTTCATTTCATCTTTGTAGGTCAGTGAAGGAAGTGAAAAGATTCATCAAACTGTTCACAAGTTGCTGTCAAATTTATCTGGTGCACTGATACCCTTGGAAATTCTGCTTCACAGTGTTCCTCAGAAGGACCCATTTAATGGGGCACCTGTTTCAAAAGAGGATGAAATACTGAACATTGTAAAAAAGCAGAAGTTGAGTTCTCCAAACGCTCTGCTTCCATTCTCATCATTATGTAAATACTACCTCACTGACTGTTTCCAGTGTAATTCAGACTCTGGTGATAATTCCTCATTACTTATTTTTGGAAGCATAGCCATCAATATAAAAGTGATGCCCACCAGTAATGTATCAATAAGGTTTGAAAATATTTCTATCTATATAGCTTCATTCTATTAGTGTATTTTATGAATGGAAAATTGTACACCCTATTTTATTGTGATTACTTGTGACATCCTTTAATATACAGGGTGTCCCACTCGCTACTTTACCCAAGGTTTTATTAATAATATCGTGAATAATTACAGTAATTGAATGATATTTGGTAAAAACATACCTTCATCCATGGAAACAGAACCATGTTACAAATCAATGAAGGAAGAAATATTCTTCATGTAATAAGACCACGTAATATATTTATAAAAATAATATATATATATAATATATATATGTTTTTATTAATAATATCGTGAATAATATATTTCTTCTGAAGAAATAGAGCCATGTAATAAGAGATGCTGAAAGTGTCCATGCTGTGCATCAAGACAGGCTTGAACACCAGACTCCATATATCAGAAAGTTCATGCCAGTTGCTCCCGTGTAATCGCTGCCACTGCCTCACAGATGCTGCTCTTCAATGCCTGTTAGCATATTTTTTGTGACCTTGGATGTCGTACATGTCAGATTTGCGATTCCCCAGGTTTAGGTCAGTTGTTTGTTTCCTGCGAGGTTGATTGTATGTGTTAACCGTGTTCTCTTGGTTAACTATACCTGAGCACGTGTTTCTTGTCTGTATTTATTAGGAGAGCAAGTCAATACAGAAGTGTCTGTGTGAAATTCATAGGAAATCCAGATGTCGTACAGCACCAAGTAAACTGTGTATTCTGCAAGATGGGGCAACTTGCGGTGGGACAGCGATTATGCCAAAGTAACTGGCATGAACTTTACAAAATATGGAGTCTCTTGTTCAAGCCTGTCTCAATGCCCAGGGCAGACACTTTCAAAATCTCTTATGATATGGTTCTGTTTTCCATGTATGTTCTTACCAAATATCATTCAATTACTGTAATTATTCACGATGTTATTAATAAAAACTTGTATTGTTTTGTAATATAATAAATTTGTATTGTTTTGTTTTTAGCTCTGCGGTATAAATACTGTGATGAAAAATCCCATGTTGAAAGTGAAACAGGAAAATAAAAGTACTACTGAGAAATCAAAGAAAGTGGGTTGTTTTAAGTTCATCAAAAAAAGTTGCAATTTTTTATTATTTTCACATTTTATATGCAGTTCCATTATACCAAGCTGCTGACAGTTTAGCAGTTGTTTGAGTGTAAGTATATTTGTGCAGTAATAACAGAAGATTACGTGCATACCTTCCAAATTTTGCAGTTTAGTTGTCAAATTTACTGGAATTCTACTTGTTTTTGTGGACAGCATATATTTACAGATTTCTGCCCCCTCCCAAGTTACAGCAATTTTGAAGGGAGGAAAGACTCTCTTTAAGGACCACCACACCTGTGTATCCTGATTTATCTGATGATCTTTTGACCCACTCCTGCATCTCCCAACCTTCTTTACTTGCAGCCTAGCAAAAAAGACTTAGTAAAAATGCTGTAGCACTAGGATTGGCAATAAGAGAGAAATGAAAAAGTCAGCCTCACATATAAAGGTTAAAATTGCATTTTTAAAAAAAATATTCAAACACGTTGCCACAAAAGTTTTGAGCTAAGAGCCTCAGTTAAGTTATAGTTACTGCGATCTAAGGTCCGATCAAAAAGTTCCGAGGCTAGGACGATATACAACAAAGTACTTTACTTAAGTCTGGCTATGATCTCCCTCAAATTAGTCTCCTTAGGCAGCGATACACTGCTGCCAGTGTTTTTGTCACTGTTGGAATGCTCCCTGGAAGTCCTGTTCGCGAATCGTGTCAAGCATTGTCTGTGATTCACGCTGGATCTTGTCCACGGTTTCAAAATGGCGACCCTTGAGCTTCATCTCTGAGAAGAGAAAGAAATTGCAGGGGGCCAAATCCAGCAAGAAGGCTGGTGAGGAAGGGTAGTCATGCTGTTGCGGCTGCAAAACTGTTGTGTTGCTAACGCTCTGTGAGGGGCTGCATTGTCGTGATGGAGCAGGAAATCGCCCCTGCGCCACATTTCAGGTTGTTTGCAGCGAATATCCTCCCTAAGACGCTGCAGAACATCACAGTAAAAAAGGGCGGTGACAGTCTGGTCCTGGGGAACGAATTCATGGTGCACAAACAACCCCATGAATGTAGAAGAACATGATAAGCATGCTTTGGTTATACTCCTGACCTATCGGGACTTCTTCGGTCGTGGAGATGCCAGGCTCTTCCACTGTGACGACTGTTGTTTGGTCTCTGGGTCGTAACTGTAAACCCCAGTCTCGTCCCCAGTGATAACTCGTGACAGAAATGTTGGATCATTCACCACCTGCTGATGAAGATCTTGACAGAGTTCGACACGGAGCACCTTCTGTTCGGGGTTCAGAATCTTTGGCACAAACTTTGCAGCAGTGTGGTGTATGTTCAAAACTGATGTCAGAATTTCTTGCACTGTTCTGTATGACACATTGACGATGGTAGCAATGTCGTGAATGGTTCTCCAACGATCCTCATGCACTATTTCCTTAATTTTGTCCACATTTTTGGGGGTTTTGTTGACGGACAGTCGCCCTCTTGAAGCGCGAGTGCCACTCAAAACACTTCGCATGACTCGTTGCCATAAGCCTGCTGTAACATTTCATGTATCCGATTCTCCATTCTCGATTTCCTGAGTTTGATGCAGAATTTGATGTTTGCTCGCTGCTCTAGTATGCAGTCCATGCTGAAATCGCAGCTGTGTTCTGCATGTAGTCACCAAATATCATGTAGCTTAGCTCCCGATGTTCACAGAATGACGCAACTTGGCACAATGACTCATGAAGGTCTCTGCCCTTGACCTCTGCTCATGCGTCCGTGTACTGCCATCTGTTGGTGCGCTATGTACCTAACCTCGGAACTTTTGAATTGCGCTACTTGTAATGCAATGATTTCGTAGTTAGAAATATTAGGTTTGTAGCCTAATGATAGCATAGTAATTAGATAATTATGTATCGATTCAATTGTAATTGTTAAATATCGCCAAACATCTTAATTACAGCGTGTGAGATTGATCAAGATCAGTAAATCATTAGGATAATGAATCTGCTTTCAATCGATATGTTCGGTACATCAGTCAATCAAATATATCAGTGAAACATCGGCTGAATTTTTTTTATGGATTTCAATTCTCGAAAATCTGCACATGGATGATGGATGGATGAAATTTGAAGGAATGCCAGAGTAATGTGGATGAGAGTGGCTCAAGAAGAGAGCTATGGAAGAGACTTGGGGATACCTTCATCCAGTGATGGACTGAGAATGGTTAATGATTATGACAATGTTGTTGTGGCAGTAAGATAAAAACTGCAAAATATGTGAGCTTAATTAAAATATGTTCCATTTTCTTGTGTTTTTTTTCTCATTGTAATCTTCTAACACCTGTATACCGATTTGGTGCTTGGACATGTTATCAGTGCAAACACTATAAAATAAATGTCCTGATTCACATCAAGTTTTTTCCATCTCTTTCTGTCCAATCAAAGATTTTCAATTTATAGCACATTACTTTTCCAATCACTAGTGGCTCCTTTTACACTTTATATCATTTTGTTCTGCACCTACCTTTTGTTCTATGATCTGATAGCAGAAATGTGTTTAAACTGTGCAGGTAATCCTGCCAGTTTTTTTCCCTTTGTATGTGTGAGTATGAGACACATCTAAGCCACAGAATATATTTCTATTAACTTTTTCTTCTGAAGTTTCAAGCTTAGTTCTACATTACTAATTCTGTTTTGCCATTGAATAAACTCCTTTTTTTCTTACTGTCCTGTTTTATCTCTGTCATCTCAGTAAATTTTAACCTTCTAAAGAGCCATTTACTTCACATCCAGCTCTGACCACCATAACAATGAGTAGATCTAAATACTGCACTATATAAAGTCAGTCTGTTATTTGGTTTATTTCCTTCTTAGTACTTGCAATATAGTTGATAAGGGATTAACCGTGTGTCTTACTTTCTCATTTGAAAATCTGTCCTTGTTGATAACACATCTGCTACAGCATCTTCATTTTTCATTTCTAACTATATTTGGATATGACGAAATGCTATTCTGCACTTTCCTCCACGTCACCACTATGGGGGGAGGGTCTCAAACTTAGAGGAAGAACAGAGTTGATAACAGAAAAGATATTCAATTGCAAAGGCAGGCTACAGCCTTTTTTGAGATACTCGGAATCAGTCATTCTGTTAATTATATATTCGTTTTTGCTAGCTTTATACTATGCTCTGTCTGAAGTTTTGCTGTGCAATCCAAGAAACGTGCATGCACACACAGTTAAAAGCATCAGAGATGTTCGTAGACATGGCATTTATTTTGTATGGTGTGCTTTATAAGTGTATTTATTGATTGGTGAATTTATTTGATGTCATACAACAGAAGTGATTCATGGGAATATACTTGAGGCTTGTTTAATTATTATTTCAGTCAACTGTTGGAGGAACTGATTTACTGATTTTGAAGTACTGTTGCAAGATTGGATATTGTGGACAGCATATCGCCTGAAATTTTGGTTATTGTTCTACAGGATATTTCTTCTCCTCTCCCCCATTTTGTGCACCTGTTATTGTATATTGTATTACTGTAAGAAACTGGGTACTTAAATTATTGTGCAGGTGATTGTATGATGACTATGTATCAGTCTGTGGACCTCTTAAGACAAAATTTACTATAGCCATCAAGAGTAAATTTTACCTTTAGGAGTTTTGTAAAATTATACTATAAATCAGTACATTTTACCTTTTCTTAAAGATAATTGAGAGTCATTGTCAGTTTAAGGTGATCTCACGTTTCAAAGCATTCTGTTGCTTTGAAAAATCACAATAAAAAATATGAAACTTGTAATAAGTCCTCCTATAACACAGAAAAATAATAAGCCCCAACAGAAAATAAAATAACTAATTCACTCACATCATCACATGATTACAGTTCTACTTATGCAAAATTGTACATTACGTGCCTTTCTGGCCCAGCTGTAGCAAGTGTGGTTCCTGTGGTAAAGCTTTCTGGTTTGAAACCCGGCAAAGGAAAGCAATTTATAAAAGTGCCGAAAAAGTCAAAATTAGAGATTTTGCGAAATTTCAGTAAAAACATGGAAAAACCTAAAACAGATTTTTCTGAAATAAATGGAATTAATGACTACACAGAAGTTCTGCCAAAATACTGAAGTTAGAAGAACGGAAATTTCATTAAAAAACGGACACCTACCTGCAATTTTGCTGCATGCTATTTTCAGGAATTTTGTGTGAATTTCCACCACTTATTTTTTACGCTTTCCAACCGTAGGTTGAAGAAGCGTATATGCTCTAGCTTTGTCTGTCTGTCCACACAATAACTTGTGTAAAAATGGTTCGATTTCGATGAAATTTTAGTATGGATGAACTGTATTGAAAATGGGCGAAATGTGGTCGAAGGTTAGGACATAGGAGCGGGATCCATTCCATTGCCCTTATGCGCCGTAACTTGGGTAAAAATGGTTTGATTTCAAGGGAATTTTAGTATGTGGTAGGAAACCACCTGGGGATGAACCTTATTGAAAATGGGTAAAATGGGATCAAAGGTCACCTACATAGGAGCGGGATCCATTCCATTTCCCTTATGCGCCATAACTTACATAAAAATACTTCGATTGCGACAAAACTGTATCATGTTGTTTCAGAGATATACTGAACCAGTTCTGCTGAATATAATCAAAATGGGGTCAAAGGTCAGGACACGAGTGAGATTTATTCCACAGCCATTATCCTCATAACTTGACTAAAAATGCCTTCTATTGCGATAAAACTTTAGTATGTTGTTCCAGAGGTATACCGAACCAATTCTGTTTAATATCATCGAAATGGGGTCAAAGGTCAGGACACAGGAGCGAGATTTATTCCACAGCCATTATCCTCATAACTTGACTAAAAATGCTTCTATTGTGACAAAACTTTAGTATGTTGTTCCGGAGGTATACTGAACCAATTCTGTTTAACATATGATCAAAATAGGGTCAAAGGTCAGTACACAGGAGCGAGATTTGTTGCACAGCAGTTAACCTCATAACTTGACTAAAAATGCTTCTATTGCGATAAAACTTTAGTATGTTGTTCCAGAGGTATACTGAACCAATTCTGTTTAATATCATCAAAATGGGGTCAAAGGTCAGGACACAGGAGCAAGATTTATTCCATTATAGCCATTATCCTCATAACTTGACTAAAATGCTTCTATTGCAATAAAACTAGTATGTTGTTCCAGAGGTATACTGAACCAATTCTGTATAATATCATCGAAATGGGGTCAAAGGTCAGTACACAGGAGCGAGATTTATTCCACAGCCGTTAACCTCATAACTTGACTAAAATTCCGGAGGTTGAACCAATTTTGTTTAATATCATCAAAATGGGGTCAAAGGTCAGGACACAGGAGTGAGATTTATTCCATAGCCATTATCCTCATAACTTGACTAAAAATGCTTTTATTGCGATA
The DNA here is from genome assembly GCA_039090855.1 of Macrothele yani. Taxonomy (NCBI): domain Eukaryota; kingdom Metazoa; phylum Arthropoda; class Arachnida; order Araneae; family Macrothelidae; genus Macrothele; species Macrothele yani. Next base: position 152,133,112 of record CM077001.1, on the reverse strand, counting down.
AAACTTTAATATGTTGTTCCAAAGGTATACTGAACCAATTCTGTACAATATCATTGAAATGGGGTCAAAGGTTAGGACACAGGAGCAAGATTTATTCCACAGCCATTATCCTCATAACTTGACTAAAAATGCTTCTATTGCAACAAAATTTTAGTATGTTGTTCCAGAGGTATACTGAACCAATTCTGTTTAATATTATCGAAATGGGTTCAAAGGTCAGGACACAAGAGCGAGATTTATTCCTCAGCCATTATTCTCATAACTTGACTAAAAATGCTTCTACTGCGATAAAACTTTAGTATGTTGTTCCAGAGGTATACTGAACCAATTCTGTTTAATATCATCAAAATGGAGTCAAAGGTCAGGACACAGGAGCGAGATTTATTCCACAGCCGTTATCCTCATAACTTGAGTAATGATTTCTGGTATGTTGGAAAGCGTATCATAATCAATGCATTGCATGATTTTACTAATTTGTTTATATTATATGTGTAGTTTTTGTTTTGATGAATTGTGGTTTTCTCCTGTTATCTTTTGAAAAATGTGCTGGCTCCTGAAAAGAAGCTGTGGGCATCTTAAAATATAGAAGTTTTGTGTACACCAGATCATTTTACCTGTCCACTTAACCAGCTGTGAGTTCCTGGGTATGGAATTCACAGATTGGTCATAAGAATATCATATGCGTGTAAAATAGTGTGCTAAAAGAGAATAGGATAGTTTTTAAATGGAAATATTTAGCATAATCTATTTGTTGTCAGAAAATAATTTGCCTTTTTTAAAACAGTGGTGAACACAATGGCTAAGTAAATTAATCATACCCATTTTGTTTATTTTTTCAGAACTTCTGAGAAGTCTGACGAAGACATCGCAACTCACCAATCATGCATATTTGGAATGAAAAGGATGCCGAGTTTTAAGCAAACTGATCGCATTCAAATCCATCAAGTCAATTGGCACAAATTTATAGTTCAAAACACAATTGTAAATAATTCATGTGTATGTCCTGAATCATCATCATATGTTTGTTGGCCTGTTGTAGAGAAAAGTTCACAAAAGCAGAATGCAGATGTGTTTAGAGAATTACTTCGGTTGGTTTCCAAGAAAAAAATAAGCTTGGTAAGTCTTAGCTTCATAGTTGTAATAAAAATGTCTGTTTTGTAACATACATTTGCTTTATCAATTTTTTTTTTCAACATTAAAATATAAAAAAAAAGCAACAAAAAACAGTAGAATTCAACCTTTATTTGGAAAAATTAGGAATACTTTTGCAAAATTCTTGCTGCGTGTGCATGGCATGCATTATTTTGTTGAGGCAGGGGCATGTTTAGAGGCAGACAATAAGCATTGCCCTTCCAAAAGTTTTTTTTTTTTGTATTTTTGGTTAAAATTTGACTTACATTAGAAGAAAAATGCTTTAATTTAATAAAAATGCATCAACATTAGAAAAAAATGTTTTGATTTTTTCTTCTATTTTTCATTAACTTTTACTTTGTCCTGGTGGATTTAAAAAACTTACATTTTTTGTTAGACCCCAGAAAAAAATTCCATATATGCCTGTGTTAGGTGTGGTGAAAAATTAAATGAAAGGTCAATTGCCCCCATCTCATCTGCCTCTAGTTTGTTTTATAAATTTAATGATAAAGCTGTAATAATAAAAAAAAGGGTCCTTACATAATTTATTATTTATATATTCTCATTGATTTTTTGCCACACGATTTATGTTCTAAATTCAAAGCAGCGAAACCACATTTTTCACAGTCATGCAGATGTAAGTCTTGGTTTTGATGTGCATCTGATTATATTTACTTTCTATGACACTCTCACGACTATATACTGCACAACAAATTATGGGCTAGCGGACCTGCCAGGTTTTACGATTTACCCGTAAAATTTACGGAAATGCGACTTGTTTTATGGGCAAGATGTTAATTTTACAGATTTAGTGATTCTTCCAGATTTGTTTTTCTGATGATTTTGCACCTACCATTAGAACTTTTTGTATTTAACTTAATCCATTTAAAATAAAGCGCCGATGTAAGTTACTAATAAACTTTTTAGTTACATATGTTTTTGTGGGAAACATTTGTCTGTAGTTTTCTCACATGTTTTAGGGTTATCGTTTTGCATTATTTCAAATGCTACAGCTTTCGCCACACGTAAACTAAACTGCCCCAGCTGGACTTGTTTATCTCTCGCCATGTTAATCCCTTCCCCTTTTCAGATAATGCATTGCTCGTCCACCAATTAGCAACTTCTCAAGTAGGCCAGTGTGAGGTGTCTGGCATTAGAGCACCTGTCTTTATTACTTCCAGTTTGAGATGCGGTGCATAGTTATCGTTAAAAATGAATGAAAAAATCAAATGGATTTTAAATCTGCAGAATTTTTGAGCTCAAATCGATATTCAACATGGCAAAATTAAATAAAAGATGTGAGTTTTCTGAAATTAAAAATTATTTGGCATGGTTTTGTAACTTTTTCTGTGGAAATAAATTTGACCTTACAAAAGAATGCAGTATAACAGGAAGTTAAAAAAAATAAATCCAATTTTAATTCGACTCGGTGCTTCTCTAGTAACGATTTATTTTGCTGGTCCGTTGGTCAGTAAGTTTTCTACGCTTTCCAACTGTAGGTTGAGGAAGTGTAATATGTTCTAGCTTTGTCCGTCCGCACAATATTTTGCATGATGTCTTGGCTGGATTCGATGAAATTAGTATGTTGGGGTTCATACTAATTCATCAGATCCCTATTGAAAATGGTCAAAGATCAAGACATAGGAGCGGGATTCATTTTTCTGCCTTTTTTGCATGATGACTTGAGTAAAATGAAAGCATGACTGCGATGAAATTTTGGTACACTGTTCAGCGCCCATAGTAGATCAGTCCTATTGAAAATGGTTTTTATCACCACTCATTGGGACAGTGCGCAACATGTGCAAGATTTCTTCATCAGAATTGTCGCACAATAACTTACGTGGAAATTGGCCGAATTGGATGGGATTCTTAATTATAAAATGAAGCATGTGTAGTAGCATTTTATTTTAGAAATTAACAGGCACAAAAAAAAATGTTCTATAGTAAAACAAAAACATGCAAAATATACAGCCTATCAATTAATTCATACTAAGGGTTAGTAAAGAAAACAACAAAGTCATAGAGGAGTTTAATCTAGAGAAAGAGTAGACTTTTTTGTTTTTTACTTTTTTTGTATAACTTCGAAAAAAAATAATCTATTGGTTTTGTAACTAATAATTCTATCAAACCAAATTGTGTGATATTTAGAGACTTTCATTTTCTAAAATAAAGTGCTTATATTATAAATTTTTATCATGCTAGGCCATTTTTTTAAATTTTTTTTTTTGTTTAGGTATAATATTGGAATTAAAACCCCAATTCCAACATTTTGTGTTGTGGCTGTGCTACAAAGGAAGAGGACGAGATGGGGAGGAAATCACTGACAAAATAAGTGGCTGTTTGGTCCTGGCAAAACATAGCCCAGACGGGAATGGGCCCTGATTGTCTTTGTGAAGAAATAACTAGAGAAGCACTCTAATCAGTAAGATGAAAGGAGGGGGGGGGTGGACAGGAAGGGGAGACAGAACTGTAAAATCAATGCCATTTGGAAGTATAAAGGATGCCGCTAAAGGGATTAGATTTAGTAAAACTTTTAATGCTGTTGCAGGGCATCCGCTTGTGAGGAATGACAGGGGCTGTTGGATGTTAGCGTCCTTTGCTCGTTTCTTTTATTTTCATTGAACACCTGCTGCAAGTTTGTTTAGGTTTGCGAGTTTCAGTTGCGTTGATGCCGAGCAGCCAGCCAGCGGTTTGTTGCAGAGAATTATGGGATTACAACCCTGGACAATTAAGGGGGAGATGGTGTCACTTCAATGTGTGTGAACACGTTATTTGTTGTTCTTACAAAAGTGGTCTAAAAGAGTGATGATAAAAGAATTCTCGCTGGAATAAACTGTTTTTGTGTCAAAAGCCAAAGGAATATTAATTATGGTAAGACTGTTTAAAACAGACTAAAATAGAAAGCAAAGCTCGTTGTTGATTAATAACTCATTCGTTTTATGTTTAGTATTATCAGTCAACTTTCATTAGCATTTTAGTTGTGTGTTTAGTCAAGAATAAATTAATAACGATAAATTTTCATTTTAGGAGTCTGTCGATTATGAACATAGTTACCATTGCAAATCATTTCTTAATTTTTAACCTGCACCATCAGGGACACTAAAAGATGACATTCGTTACTAAAACCTAAACCTTTGTTTCTAGATGAAAGAGGCTTTCGGTTGATCTCATTGTAGCCAAGTGCTTTCCTAGCTAACTAGCTCGATCGGATAACATTGTAATCAGCATTTTTTTCTTCTGCAAACTCCAACTCTTTAAACTGGTATTGTATTAATATAGCAGTTTTTCTTGTGTTTTTTTTTTTTTTTCAAGTGTTTATAAATTTAGTATTACAGATTCGCTATGGACAGCAACATAGAGGAGAGAAAAACAGTGCTATAAAACAATTCGTGATGCGTGTTCTGCGGAATTCCCATGTATTGCGGAATTTTAAAAAAATGGAAAATATACATTTTGGGCTATGTGTTGTTGTAATTGCAACATTTTACATGGTGAAAAGAATGATATTACAAATCATATTTCTAGGGCCGAGTCTTAAATATAATGTCGACTGTGTGGGGAAAAAATGTGAAATTAACGTCCTCTGTTAAAAGTGATAATGAAGTGAATGCGATTTGTGCAAAATGTTTGTTCACTTTGTTTTTAGTTTAACATAATTTATCAATTAGTGTTTCTCAGTCACTTTTATTTGTTTCATTTTTTATTTTTTTTTATTTTGACTGTCTCATCGTCTGTTTCTCTTTAAGATAAACCTAGCATGAAAATCATTCATTTTTGAAAATGTTTTAGTATGTTCCATGACTACGTAGGATACAACCCTATTGGACTTGATGGTGAAAGATGAAAATAAATTTTTATCTCTTTATAGATCATAATGATAGCATAGTAATGAAAAATTATGTATAGATTATATTTTACTCGATATAAATGTGCCGCTAAATTCAAACATCTGTAGTCATATTGTTTAAAAGTTGACACTTGATTTGGGTAACATATCGGTTTTTAATCAATATGTTCGCTATATTCAATCAATATCATCATCATCATCATCAACCATTATCAATCCACTGCTGAATGAAGGTTTTCCCAAGTTTCTTCCACAATTGTCTGCCTTCAGCCTGTCTCCTCTATGTCACTCTAGCATACTTTCGAATTTCATCCATCTATCTCCCATGGGGTCTTTTCCTGTCCCTCAGAATCCAATCTAAAATTTCGGTTGTCCATCAGTGATCTGTTCTTCTGGCAACATGTCCAGCCCATTGCCATTTCAGTAATTTCACTCTGGTAATGATGTCGTCCACTCCTGTCATTCTCCTTATCCACATGTTCCTCTTCTTGTCTTTCCTGGTTTCACCAAGCATGCATCTGTCCATGCTTCTTTGAGTTGTCTGCAGTCTGTGTATGTCTTTTTTTAGCTAAGGTTTATTTCTCTGCTCCACACATCAGCACAGGCAAGGTGCATTGATTAACCACTTTTATTTTAAGACATAATGGCATACTGCACTTAAAAATTGTACTGTTTCTTCCAAAAGCTCTCCATCCAAGATTTATACACAGATTAATTTCTTCATCAATGTGACCCTCACTTGATACCTGCTGCCCAAGATAAATGTAGGTATCGGTTGTCTCAAGCTTTTTCCCATCAATTGATAAATCTTCCTTTCTTGTAAAAGCATTGTACATCACTTTTGTCTTTTGAAAGTTCATTTTTAATCCCACTTCTTTACTCTTGTCAGCAAGTTCTTGGATCATACTCTGCAGCTTTGAAGGGGTAGTTGCAAAGATGATTGCGTCATCAGCAAAACAAAGATTGATTCTATTGCTATCATCATCATCCATTATCAATCCACTGCTGGATGAAGGTCTCCCCAAGTTTCTTCCACAACTGTCTGACTTGAGCCTGTCTCCTCCATGTCACTCCAGCATACTTTCGAATTTCATCCATCCATCTCCCATGGGGTCTTTTCCTGTCTCTCGGAATCCAGTCTAAAATTTCGGTTGTCCGTCGGTTATCCGTTCTTCTGGCAACAAGTCCAGCCCATTGCCATTTCAGTGATTTCACTCTGGTCATGATGTCGTCCACTCCTGTCATTTTCCTTATCCACAAGTTCCTCTTCTTATCTTTCCTGGTTACACTAAGCATGCATCTCTCCATGCCGCTTTGAGTTGTCTGCAGTCTTTGTAGGTCTTTTTTAGTTAAAAGTCCATGTCTCTGCTCCATACATAAGCACTGGCAAGATGCATTGATTAAACACTTTTCTTTTAAGACATAATGGCATATTGCTCTTAAATATTGTACTGTTTCTTCCAAAAGCTCTCCAGTGAAGTTTTATGTGCATATCTGCTGCCCAAGATAAATGTAGGTATCGGTTGTCTCAAGCTTTTCTCTATCAATTGATAAATCTTCGTTTCTTGTAAAAGCATTGTACATCACTCACATGTGTGTGTGTGCATTTTCTCTGCTTTTTCCGATTTGTGTTTTGAAACTGTATGCATGTTTATATGGCACAGAGCCCAGAGTTTTTTTTTTTTAAACCTTACGTTCAACCCTGCTTATTTTTGTGCAAAAAATTAGGGTGTGACTATTATGTAATTAAAAAAGGTGAATTATATCACCTGTAGAGAGAAAAATGCTGCCTCTCAGCTCTCTTTTGACCATTTTTTCAAGGGAATTGAAAATCGTGAGTCCACTGATCCATAATCTCTGAGCATGTGAGAAGTTCATAATCCAAACTTGTATCAGTTGATTCATCATCAGATTAAATTAATCACAGTATCAATGTACTAACTAAAGAAAAATATACAAACACATTTCATTGTTTTTGTTCATGCTTTTAAATGCATCCCTATTTTAGCTATGTTAAAATCAATTCACTTAAATGACTTCTCAGAATGAATTAATCATGTAATACTAGGGATACCCATATAATACTGTGCACATTAGCTGACAGTCTTTTTGATGTATTTTCCTGATTAATGTTTATTATTTTATTTTTGCAGGTGGTGAGGTGTGAAGCCAATGATGGTTCTGCAGCATTTGGTGTGCTGTCTCATTTATCTCTAGTCTCAGCAACTATTGTTGTTTATGATTCTTCAGTATCCCTAGTGGAGATAAACTCTAGTCTTCAGACAAATGATAGTAGTAAGAAGATAAACCCTATGTTGGATGGATTTCTTCAAGAAAAATCAGACTTCATTTGTCATGAAAAAGAAACTACTATGAATGGTATGTTTGCTCTTTGATGTTTATTAGTTTAATGTAAACTTCAATTAAATATTTTAAATTATAGGATTTTATTTATTTATTCACAATGATCAAGAGTTGTAATGCTTTCAGTATTCGTAAACTTAAAAAAATGATGACTCAGTTCAAAGTGATTTATGAAAACTTTGTTGAATGATTTTTCATTAAGATTTTGTGATTTTTTTAGTGATTAAGAACAGTTTGTTAAGATTTTTGATTTAAGTGCCAGGGATATAGTGTAACTATACAGGCCATTTTTATTTCATTTTTCATGATTTTCATGTGATACTATAACATACATGAGATTCTTCCGCGAATTCGCGGAATTCCGCTTTTTTCATCATCGTTTGGGTCATGCTCACAATCGATGCGAAACTGAAGAGAAATTTGAGCGGATTAGTTGGTGGATGGGGGCGGGGTAGTTTTCCTGTTAGGGAACAATATTTCACCTTTCAAAACATTGGAAAACGGTAGTTAAATGGAGTGAAGATTTTCCCGCAATCGAAATTTCTTTTTTTGGACCTTCCGACCAGTATTGTTCTTAAATACAGTTTTACTTCACAATTATTTGTATTTCAGCTTGAAAACGGAGGAAAATTTTCCGAAAAGGAAGTTATACAGCGCAAAAATATCCCTGTAATCATCTGGCATGAGATTCTTCCATTTGTGTGGTTCTCGTAATCGATGCATAATTTAACAGAATTGCAGGGAAGGGAGAGGGGTCGTTTCTGTCAGAGGATGGAATTACAACTTTCAAAATCGAAAGTTATATGGAGAGAAGATTTCTCCTGTAACAGTTTTTTTTTTTTTGCAATATGCTTCTGCTCATTATTGTTGTTAGATATCAATTTATTGCATAAATATTTGTATTTCAGCTTGAAAATGGAGGGAAAATGTCCAAAAACGAAAGTCAGACGGAGAAAAGATTTTGCCAGAATCGTTAGTTTTTCCCTCAGGGATATTTCCTCTATCCTGTGTTGTTAAATATTAGTAATTTTCTATTTTGAATAGAGTTATGTGCTCCAGTTTAATATTTACATAAATGAATTAGCATGAACGTTTCTCCCTTGTCTTGCTTGCACTGCATTTTATTCACACTGTTTTACCATGCATTCTGATTTTTTATCTGGTTAAAAAGTTCAGGTTTTTTTATTTCCTCGTCAGTCTCATGTATGCTATAATGAACACTTTTTCATACTATTCCATACTTGCCAAGTTTTCCGAATTTTGCTGTTGTCTTTAGGTTTTCCATATGGAAAAAGCATTTTTCAAGATTTCAACATGTTTTTGCATCCACAAAAAAATAAGTACCATAATGTCAGCAAAAAACTGTAGGCTTTAATGCGCTGTGTTTTTTTTTGTTTTTTTTTATGGATACATACATCCAAATGGGATGACAAGTGAAATTGATTTTATTATGTGTAACAAAAAATTCATCATAGAAGACTGCAGTGTGCTAAACAAGTTCAACACAGGTAGTGACCATAGATTGGTGAGATGTAAGATGCACCTCAACACTAACCTCAAACGTGGCAAGCTCATAAGACAAACAAAATGTATTGACATAACCAACCTTAAAAAACACCATAATACCTTCAAGTTGGAAATGAAGAACAGATTCACTGCATTAGAAGGCCTAACAGTGGAAGAAGTGGATACTTCTGAAGTTAACAGAAAAGTAACCAAAGCTCTTATGGAAACAGCAATAAAATTAGCTGGGTCTAAGAACAAGTTGCATGTAAACAAATTATCAGGAGAAACCAAAATGTTGATGCAAAAAAGAAGAGAGATGAAGACAACTAAAGAAGATGTGACTTCTAAAGTGGAATATATAGAGCTATGCAAGACACTACGAAAAAGTATCACTGAAGATGTAAGCGTCATTCCACGTCAAATCAACGCAAAAAATGAGGTTTTGACATCCATGGTCTCCGATTTTGATGAAATTTGGTATAACCAATCTTTCCAAGGGGATAAGTAACCCCATAAAATTTTTTCCCTTTACCACTTCTGTTTTTAATTTTACAGCCCTTGAAACTTTTGGGGAATTCTCGTTTTTTACCATTTCCGAGGCATTCTCCTCAAGCTACACTTGCTTACCAAAAAAATTCCTTCTTGCTCAGAAATCATTCAATCTCTTTGAAATTTTACAGCCTTGTCAATGAAAGCATGAAGATTTCAGAAAAAATATATGTTAACACTCTAAATATCTGCTGTATTCCACTAAAAAATTAATAAACTATTTTTAGCGTAATTTTTTTTGTGGAAAACATGGTTTACCAAAAACGGAATTAGCAACATGAGGGATAGGTATAACCCTAACATATAAATTGTTTTAATGAACCTAGAGACATGTTCCATCATACCCAGCAATAAAACTGATTGCTTTTTTTATTCCTTTGGCACTTTTTTTGGCCATTTTGAAAAAATGGCTGCTGGATAACTATTTTTTTAATTTCACCCAAACTCTAAGATTCCTATCTTAAAAAATGATAACATCTCCTTTGTTTTTCCCTCTTGAAAAACATCACTTCCAAGAAGCTGATTTTGACTTCCTTCATCACTTCCGATAAGATGCCAAGTCTAAACCTGTGAGTGTGACCTCTTTGTTCACAACATGCAGCGGTTTGTTAGCACAGCTGTCAGTCAGTCTGCTTCAGTTCCTAAACTCAAACCTTCTTCCAGTGTATAATTTAGTACTTTATTGATGTTATAAGTATGCATGGGCAAAGTATAATAATGTCCTAATATTAGTGTATTTCTTTGTTACAGAGAAAATGGAAGATTCTAAGTGCAGTGTTGGGCAATTAACTTTGACAGAGTGTCACAAATATACCTGTCTCAAAGAAAGGTATTGAAAATGTAGCAGATCTAACTGAAGAAAATAAAATTATTTTGAAGTTAAGAACAGAAGCTGCTGAAGATTTACAGACCATTTGTCTGCATCATAAAAGTTTATTTTTAAAAAAGTTTGCATTTCTTCAAAAAAGTGTGTTGTGATCCCCTAAGAAAGCATGTGTGAGAAAATCACTACGTATGGTGACTGTACAGCAATGTAAATACTTATTAATGAAGGAAATTAAAGTGAAACCAGGGCAAAAACTGTGTTCTCAATGCAGATGTACTTTATTTAAAAGTGATGTACAGAGTGCTGATGAAAGTACTGATACCCATACTGAACCTGAGGACATTGGTTTAACTCCAGAAGAAGTAACCGATTTGGAGAAGAAAGGAATGATAGAAAAACTCAATTCATCTTTCACTGGGATAGGTTGCTCTCCTTTAAAATAACATTCCCTTGGTGAACATAGCAAGGCATCTTATGGAAGGGAAAAGTTCGAAAAATTCCAGGCAAATGTACGTAGCAAATTTCATAAAATACTAAATGTTGACATTCCAACAAAAGAAGCCAAAACAGATGAGCTTGTGGAACAGAAAGCAGCTGATATGGACAAGCTTGTAGAAATCATGAAAGAGCAATTGAAATCCATTTCAAGGAAAAAACAAATTCAACTATTAACCATTCCTGCTTCACTGACATGGACACAAAATAATACGAGAAACATTTGGTGTTTCCGACTTTGCTGTTCGTAAAGCTCAGAGACTTGTTCAGGAAAAGGGATTTTTAGCTGAACTTCTGATCCCAAATGTGGGAAAAAACTGAAACCTGAAATTATTAATTTAGTGAGTAACTTTTATGAAAGTGATGAGCAGTCTAGAGTTATGCCTGGAATGAAAGATGTAGTGAGCATGGGTAAAAATAATTACAAGAGAAAGCAACTGATTTTGGGTAATCTTCATGAATTATATTCAAGTTTCAAGTGTGAGTATCCTGATGTTAAGGTGGGATTCTCAAAATTTTGCAGTTTGCGACCAAAGTGGTGCATTTTAGCTGGTGCCAGTGGAACCCACTCAGTATGCGTATGCACACTTCACCAAAATGTCATACTACTCCTTCATGCTGCACAAATTGAAGAGAGCTATAAGGATGTTATGATGTTCTTAGTGTGTGAAGAAGCAAAGAGGGAATGTATGCTCAGGCACTTCAGTAAATATCCCTCCAAACCACATCTACTGAGCTACTTAGAGTCCAAATTTAAAGATTATGAAGAAAGTGACACTATTGAATTTTCTCAATGGGTGTCAACTGACAGTACACAGATGATAAAAAGTTCAACAACACTTGATTTCATTGATGATTTAGTCAACAAGATTGAAAAACTGATTCCACACTCTTTCATAGCCAAGTCACAGTCTCCGTTCCTAAAAATCTCAAAGAAAATGTACCATCAGACACAGCAATAATTTTGATGGACTTCAGTGAGAACTACTCTTTTACAATCCAGGATGAGGCCCAGGGGTACCACTGGACTTCTGATTCATGAACAGTTCATCCTGTTGTAGTACATTGTAGGAACCCTGAAGGAGAAAAGATTGTTTCATCAGACTGTGTCATATCTGATGACCTCAAGCATGATGTAAATGAATATGGTTTACAAAATCCAGGAAACATTTGTTGATTTTCTCAAAGAAAATTTTTCACACATTACGGCAATACATTACTACAGTGACGGGAGTGCTGCACAGTATAAAAACAAGTACAACTTCCTTAACCTGTGTCTGCATGAAGAAGACTTCCAGTTGAAGGCACAGTGGTCATTTTTTGCTGCAAGCCATGGAAAATCAGAATGTGATGGGATTGGCGGCACAGCAAAATGCTTAGCTCGAAGGGAGAGTCTCCAGATACCATTTGAGAGGCACATCACAACAGCAGCTACATTTTTCAATTTTTGTGAAACAAACAACACCAAGGTCAGTTTCCACTTTATTGACAAAGACACAGTAGATACAACTCGTTCTGCTCTTGAAAACAGGTTCAAAGATGTGCACACACTTCCTGGTACTAGAAGTTTCCACAACTTCAAGCCTCTGGATTCCATAGGTACTATTGCGGCTAGAAGGATCAGCACCGATGAGGAACCATCTCTCACATTTAACCTGAAAAGCTGACACCTATCAGTTGTAACTGCAGATGAGTTGTTCCCTGGGTGTTGCATTGCATGTAAATATGACCACTTGTGGTATTTTGGAATGGAGTTTACAGTGGATAAAGATGAAGACGATGTTGTTTTAACGTTTCTTCATCCTAATGGACCTTCACCATCATTCTGCTGGCCAAGCCATGAAGATTCCTGCACAGTACCAGTTCCTCATGTGCTTGCTGTTGTTGATACCCCACAGACAATAAGTGGAAGAACCTATCACTTCTCAAAAGGACTGCATGAGGTCGATGGAGGAAAAATCTGCACATTTAGATGCTACGCTACGCAAAAGAAAATGAGCGTTATGGACTCGAAGTTCAAAAATTGTACCTAACTTATTTTTTACAGGTAAATAACTTATTATGTTCATGTTACCAATATACAATAGTTTAATTATGTTTATAAATTAAACTAGTGTTTTTTTTTTCAAAATGGCCGAAAAAAAGTGCCGAAGGAATAAAAAAGCCATCAGTTTTATTGCGGGGTATGATGGAACATGTCTCTAGGTTCATTAAAAAAAATTATATGTTAGGTTTATACCTATCCTTCATGTTGATAATTCCGTTTTTGGTAAACCATGTTTTCCACAAAAAAAATTACGCTAAAAATAGTTTTTTTAATTTTTTAGTGGAATACAGCAGATATTTAGAGTGTTAACATATTTTTTTCTGAAATCTTCATGCTTTCATTGACAAGGCTGTAAAATTTCAAAGAGATTGAATGATTTCTGAGCGAGATGGAATTTTTTTGGTAAGCAAGTGTAGCTTGAGTAGAAGGCCTCGGAAATGGTAAAAAAACGAGAATTCCCCAAAAGTTTCAAGGGCTGTAAAATTAAAACCAGAAGCGCTAGAGGGAAAAAAATTTATGGGGTTACTGATCCCCTTGGAGGGATTGGTTATACCAAGTTTCATCAAAATCGGAGACCATGGGTGTCATGGCCTCGTTGACCTGATGTGGAATGACCCGTAAGGAAATTCAACTGTGAACTAGTGAGGAAAGCAATTGAAAACAACCAAAGCTTAAAGATAGCAAAGGAACATCTCAGTAAGGGAAGAAAACAGATTATGGCACTGAGAAAAGAAGATGGTTCTGTAACAAGAAATAGAGGTGAAATTTTGACAAGAGTGAAAGATTTATACTCCAAATTATATGAAAGGGATGATACATGTACTCCAGATATCATGAAAGGTACCAGTACCAGAGTTCTTCCAGTCCTCCCAGCAGAAGTTGCACATGAAATCAAGAACATGAAGCGGGGAAAAGCTCCAGGAGAAGATGGAATTACTGTAGACATCATACAAGAAGCAAGTGGAGAAATCGAAACAGTACTCGCCCAAATTTTCACTCGATGCCTTAATGAAGGGAAGATTCCTGAGGATTGGAACAACGCTACAATGATCCTGCTACATAAAAAAGGTGACATTGAGGATCTCAGGAACTACAGACCTATCAGCCTCCTATCAGTGGTTTATAAAATCTTCACTAAAGTTCTTTCACACCGCTTGAAGGTAACACTGGACATGGCTCAACCGAGAGAACAAGCTGGATTCAGGAGTGGCTGCAGCACAATAGATCATATTCACGTATTTAGAGAACTAATTGAAAGAGCGAGGGAATATGAACTTCCATTGTGCATGGCTTTTATCGATTATGAAAAAGCCTTTGATTCGTTGAAACCATCAGCAGTTACAATGGCTCTGAAATCCTGTGGTATTGAAGATGCATACAATAATATTATTAATAACATCTATGAAAATGCAAGTGCAAAGATTCGGCTGTTTGAAAATACAACACACATAAAAATTGGAAAGGGAGTGAGACAAGGTGACACCATATCTCCGAAGCTCTTTAATGCCACATTGGAAAATGTCTTTCAATCACTGAACTGGGAAAACAAAGGGATAAAGATTAATGGAGATTATCTAACCCACCTTCGTTTTGCTGATGACGTAGTCATTTTTGCAACTACCCCATCAGAGCTGCAGAGTATGATCCAGGAACTTGCTGACAAGAGTAAAGAAGTGGGATTAAAAAGAACTTTCAGAAGACAAAAGTGATGTTCAATGCTTTTACAAGAAATGAAGATTTATCAGTTGATGGAGAAAAGCTGGAGATAACAGACACATACTGTAAGGGTCGCCCGTAATCGAACTGTCAAATATGAATTTATGTACTTTTAATATTGTGATGAACACGTGCGGACGGACGTTTCATTCCGCCATTTTGTTGTTTCAGATAAGAACTGATATTTTTCACCACCCACGTGGTACGATTTTAATCCTATGGGGGATTAAGAGAGGGGTGTATGAACACCTGGGGCATCTGACCTTGAAGAGTCAGCTGCTCGAGTGCTTCTGTTAAACAAGTTGTCATACTGCTTTTGTATACGTGCAAGGTTGTAATCCCCTGCGGGTATCCGACGACATTCCTGAGTACAGGTATTTCACGTGCTGACCGGGAAAACCAGTTTTTCTTGCGCATGCGTGATAGAGGACAGAAAGGGCGAGGAGGATTAAGTGAGACAGTTGAGCTTCGGTCGTCAAGGAGAGAGGGTCCTGGTTTGGACACCAGTTTCTGACGGAAGGACTGCGGTTATCGCAGACGTGCAGCGTGGTGAACGGGAAGGAGGATTCCTTCGTCCACCGGGTATCGCGGAAAGAATTGTGGAAAGGTAGCACGTGGTCAGCACGGGAACCTGAGCGGAAAATCATCGGAAACCCGTGAAGCAAATGTTATCGGAATAATAAAGTCTTGTTGTTGTTTTTATTTCCGTGTACTGGACTGTGTTTGTCGAGGTAATTATTCTTCTACACAAGGACGCCTTCAGCCGCCTTGATAGCCAGATTGTATAGTAAAGGCGAGGCGGTAGCTCGCTATACGGCGGGAAACAAAAGGTATTATCTAAGAATTGATATGTCTGGCCCTACAGCCAGATAAAGTGGCGCAGCCGACAGGATCAGCCTGAAAGCGAGCTCATGAATGACGTGAATGGCGACACGTGTGAAGAAGGAACAACGGACTTTTTGTGAAAATTCCAGTGACCGAATGACGGAACTCTGACGACGTGCCGACCGGAAGAAAGAGACACCAGCGTGCTAGCCGAGATAAGGTATCCATCGTGTCGACTAAGACAAAGACAGTGTGCACCTCAGCGTACGGAAATCCCAAGCATAACGAGGACTTACAAGCAAGACAAGAGAAGGGGCCTGAGTGCTCCGGTAACGTACCACATTTTTTTTCTGAGATTATTTCTGTGTCTTTGCCTGTGCATTTGGTATAATTTAGGGTTAAGAGTAGAAGTTCTCATCATGGTACTAGAAAGGAAAGGGAAAGCTAATAATTAGATATTCTCAGAGTAAAGCATTGTAAAGTAAAATTTTGTAACAGTTAATTTTATGTCAGTTGCTAGAGAATGCGAAGTGCCAAAATATTTTCATTAAGTAATAAGTGTTTAGATAAGTCGAGATTTCATGTTTACGATTTAAGAAATTTGAAGCTAGAATAGCGTATTGATTTTTTTTTTTACGTGTAGCGAAAGAGACAGAAGGAATATAAGTATTCTGAGTAAAACAGGATAATAGATGTTCGGGTAATGCATGAAGGTAGAGATAGGTTAGAAACAAAACAAGAAGCAGATTAACCTTCGATGATTTAATGCGGAAGTTTGCATGATTTCTTTTCTTATTTCTTTGCATGAGTGTATTTTTTGAATGTGTATTGTAGTGTATTATCATGACTGAGCTTTTGGAAGGGAAAGTTGAGGATAATTTAGACGCGGACAACAAAGAGAATAGTATTCTTAGCGATTCAGAATTAGATTCTAGTAAAGAAGTAAGCATTAATTTTGATGACAAGAAAAATAATCCAGCTAGAATGGATTTGGAACTTCAATTTAAAATGCTTGAGATAGAAGAGAGAAAGGCTGAGAGGGATCACAGAATGCTAGAATTACAATTAGCAGATAGGAAAGAAGAAAGGCAATTTGAGTTAAGAAAATTAGAATTAATTATTGAGAAAGAGAAGGAGTCTATTAAAAGTAAAAATGAGGGTAAGTTGGCCGACTACATGAGAATCTTGGAAAGAACTTTACCCAGAAGTCCCAGTAAGCCGGAAGAAATTCTGGACTTCTTTGATTCGTTAGAAAGGGCATTTGTATTACACTCAGTACCGGAAGAAATGAAAGGTCGTTTGGTGATAGCCTTATTCAATTCAGAATGTGTGAACCACTTATTTCGTCGTTTGACTATAGAGCAGTACGATAAGTACGAAATAGTTAAGGAGGCAATTTTGGTGGAATGCCATTTGACTCCGGATATTTATTTGAGACAATTTGAGGAGATTAGTAAGAACAAAGGGGAAAGTTACTTGCAGTTAGCCGGACGTATTAAGAGGACCATAACATACTACATTAACAGTAGTGAAGTGAAAGAGTTCGATCAGTTGGTCAATTTGTTGGTATGCGACAAATTCAAAACTTTGTTGTCCCCAGAACTGAAGACCTACATTCTTCAAAGAGGTTCCGTAGGGAAGTTAGTTCCTTCGACGGAATTAGGAGAACTTTGTGATTTATACGAAAGTCACGTGGGAGCTATGGGAATAGAAGTAGGAAGATGTAAACCCAGTCATCCCTTGGGAACGTATTTCAAAGGAGGTCAATCAGAAGCCTGGAAGAAGGGAAGTTTTCAGACAGGTAGAAATCAATTGAAAGGAAAGTTTTCCGGGACAGATCAGAGAGTCGGAAATAAGCCAGGTTACTCGAGGCCTATCGTAAGGAATTCCAGTTTGGATAAGGGAATTATATGCTTTAGATGTGGAGTAGTAGGGCACCGTAAAGCAAACTGTAACCAGAAGGCATCCCAGAGTACTCCCAGCTCTTACTCTCAGAATTGGAGGAAAGACCCCCAAATAAGGTAAACAGAGTAGCGATGGGACAAAGGGGAGCCGAAGATGCTTCAGAGAGAAGGATAGAGGTCAGCGATGATAAAAGAATGACGGCTAAGGTAGATAGAGTTTTAGGCCAAGAAGGAAGTCAGAACGAGGTAATAGAAATTCCGGTAGGAGAAGTGAAGAGGGTTAAGTCGGAATGCGGAAAGAGCACCGAAATCCTTATTGACTCAGGCGCGGAGGTGAATTGTGTAAGAGGAGGTTTACTTGGCGAAGAGTTGTTGGAACCAAAGGGTAGAATAATTTTAAGAGGCTTCGATGGTAGTAAGGGAGAGTTTGCAATTAAACAATTGAATCTCCGATTAGATGAAGAGTGTTTAGAAACAGGAGAAGCGCCAGAAAGTTTTTGTGAAGTGATGTGTGCAATTGTTCCTAATCTGGTAAACAGGGTAATTATAGCAGCGGAGGATTACCAGCGCATGAAATGTTTAAGGGAAGCTACTCCGATGTGGGCAACCTCGTGTGAAAAGGCGTTAGAGTTAGGGAATAGGCCGGATGTGCATCCAGAAACTGAGACTGGCGAAGCGCTAGTCGAAGAAGAGGATATTCTAGGAATGGAAAGCCCGGCGATCACAGATATTTCAGCGGAGGAGGAGCAAGCGCGCTTGGTAGGTAAAGCGTGGCTTGAAGAGCAAAATAGCCCCAGGATTTTAGCGCTCAGTGCTAAAGCCGGCAAGGAAAATCAGCGAGAGCAACAGCAGGCCGACCAATCATTGGAGGCAACGACAGCTAGCGAGGGAACAGGAGATAGCGTTACTGATTTGGATACGAGTGAGGCTCAGGAGAGTTCAGACAGACGCTTGTTTACAGAGCAAAAAAAGAGGGGTGTGACGTTAGTAGCCACTAGGAATGAGGCGGAAAATGGCAGAGGTGGTTATCTCTATACGGATGGAATGTTGTATCATCGGGAGCAAGTGTTGGGACAGGTTACGTTACAGTTGGTAGAACCTGAAGAAATCAGGATAGATAGGGAGAGGATAACTCGGGAGCAACTTAGGGAGTTACAGGAGCTGGTGAACAGCTCGAAGAAGTTCTTTTCGGGAGAAGTGGGAGAGACGTCAGTGGGGAAGCACGCAATTACACTCAAGCCGGAAAGCGTACTTCGTACCCAGCACAGGTACAAGGTGCCACAATCGATGCAGAGAGCAGTGGAGAGCCAGATCCAGGAGTTGTGGGATCGTGGGATGATTGAAGAATCAAAAGAAGAGTATAGTCATCCGGTAGTATGTGTGGCTAAGAAAAATGGAGAGGTTCGGATGTGTGTAGATTACAGAATGTTAAATTCTCACACTGTTCCGGACGCATTTCCGATGTCTCATATCCCAGATTTGTTAGCGAAGGTGGGGGCAGCCCGGTATATTACTACGCTTGACATGTTAAAGGGGTATTATCAAATCCCAATGGACCCCGACAGTAGAAAGTATACCACTTTTGCAACGCATAAGGGGCTCTATCAATGGAAAGTAATGCCCTTTGGGTTATCAGGAGCGGCGGCTACTTTTCAGAGAGCCATGAATAAGGTTTTGACCCCGCACCAAGACTATGCGATAGCGTACCTGGACGACGTGGCTATTTTTTCTGGCTCATGGGAGGAGCATTTGAAACATTTGAAAGGAGTAATTGAAAGTTTGGAGGCGGCAGGCTTTACGGGAAATTTGAACAAATGCTGTTTCGCCCGTACAGAGGTGAATTACTTAGGGCACGTGGTCGGCTCGGGCCATCACCGGCCGGACCCCGAGAAATTTCAGGCCATCAGGGACCTTTTGCCCCCTCAGACAAAAAAGGAAATACGTAGCTTTTTGGGATTATGTGGGTACTACCGTGATTACGTACCTAACTTCGCAAAGATAGCTAAACCTTTAACAGATTGCACAGGAAAAAGGGCGGCAGATAGGGTAGTTTGGTCGGAAAAGTTGGAGGAATCATTCAGGACTCTGAAGGAAAATTTGTGTAAGGCACCGGTATTAAACACCCCGGATTTCAGTAAGCATTTTATCTTACACACGGATGCGAGTTCCTTTGCGGTGGCATGTTGTTTGAGTCAGAGGGATGAGGAAGGCAACATTAGGCCAGTGGCCTATGCTAGCAAAAAATTAAATGGGACGCAAGCCAGATGGGCGGTCAGCCATCAGGAGGCGTACGCCATAGTATGGGGTTTGCAAAGGTTTGAAGGGTGGATTTTCGGTAACCGGGTCGAAGTTATGTCCGATCACAACCCCCTTACTTTTCTCACCCGTTCCGCATCGCAAAGTTCAAAATTACAGCGTTGGAGTTTGGCTATTTCCCAATTTAATTTACCCATATCTCATGTCGCGGGCAAACTAATTCCTCACGCCGATGCGTTATCAAGACTCAGTTTTAAAGAGTAGGGCAGCGCCATGGTGAGAATGTTTCACGGCACAGGTGGAGATCCACAGAAGGTCTCAGGGTGGTACAAGTGTAAGTGTTACATAACGTGCGAGAAGTGAAAAAGTGTATTATGTTGTGTCACCCAAGATCTGCAGGCAAGGAAGAGACTGACTCGAGAATACGGCAAAAGACCGTATCTCTCGTTCATTTGGTGGGGGCCTGTAAGGGTCGCCCGTAATCGAACTGTCAAATATGAATTTATGTACTTTTAATATTGTGATGAACACGTGCGGACGGACGTTTCATTCCGCCATTTTGTTGTTTCAGATAAGAACTGATATTTTTCACCACCCACGTGGTACGATTTTAATCCTATGGGGGATTAAGAGAGGGGTGTATGAACACCTGGGGCATCTGACCTTGAAGAGTCAGCTGCTCGAGTGCTTCTGTTAAACAAGTTGTCATACTGCTTTTGTATACGTGCAAGGTTGTAATCCCCTGCGGGTATCCGACGACATTCCTGAGTACAGGTATTTCACGTGCTGACCGGGAAAACCAGTTTTTCTTGCGCATGCGTGATAGAGGACAGAAAGGGCGAGGAGGATTAAGTGAGACAGTTGAGCTTCGGTCGTCAAGGAGAGAGGGTCCTGGTTTGGACACCAGTTTCTGACGGAAGGACTGCGGTTATCGCAGACGTGCAGCGTGGTGAACGGGAAGGAGGATTCCTTCGTCCACCGGGTATCGCGGAAAGAATTGTGGAAAGGTAGCACGTGGTCAGCACGGGAACCTGAGGGGAAAATCATCGGAAACCCGTGAAGCAAATGTTATCGGAATAATAAAGTCTTGTTGTTGTTTTTATTTCCGTGTACTGGACTGTGTTTGTCGAGGTAATTATTCTTCTACACAAGGACGCCTTCAGCCGCCTTGATAGCCAGATTGTATAGTAAAGGCGAGGCGGTAGCTCGCTATACGGCGGGAAACAAAAGGTATTATCTAAGAATTGATATGTCTGGCCCTACACATACATTTATCTTGGACAGCAGATATCAAGTGAGGGTCACATTGAGGAAGAAATTAATCGGCTTACAAAACTTGCCTGGAGAGCTTTTGGAAGAAACAGCATAATTTTCAAGAGCAATATGCCATTATGTCTTAAAAGAAAAGTGTTTGATCAATGCATCCTTCCAGTGCTTACGTATGGTGCAGAGACGTGGACCTTAACTAAAAGAGACATACAAAGGCTGCAGACAACTCAAAGAAGCATGGAGAGGTGCATGCTTGGTGTAACCAGGAGAGATAAGAAGAGGAACTCATGGATCCGAAAAATGACAAAAGTGGAAGACGTCATGATCAGAGTTAAATCTCTGAAATGGCAATGGGCTGGACATACTGCCAGAAGGACAGACCATCGATGGACAGCCGAAATTTTAGATTGGATTCCAAGGGACAGGAAAAGACCCAGAAGAAGACCACATGGGAAATGGGTGGATGAAATTCGAAAGTATGGAGGAAACTAGCACAAGACAGACCATTGTGGAGGAAACTAGCACAAGACAGACCATTGTGGAGGAAACTTGGAGAGGCCTTCGTCCAGCAGTGGATTGATAATGGTTGACAATGATGATGATGAAATAAGATATAGACATCTCAAAATATAAATTTTATACTCAATATTCTTTTTAATTTGGAATAACACATGCCTAATTTTTAAGACATTTTCTCCCCTGAATTTGCCCTTTATTTTAATTTATTTTTGGAATTTTTCTCGTATTTAATTCTTTTTTTTTTTTCTCCAATTAGCTGCTCATCCTTTCCTTGAATGTACTGCCTTCTCATGGTGGGTGCAGGCAATAGTCCACTTACTGTCTTAGCACATTTTCGTACTCTTGCAGTAACTTGATGCTGCTTCGGGGGAGGGGGACTATTCCTCAGTGCATAGGAGGAGGGGGAGTCATGATAATTTGTTTTGTTTTTTAATCCCTTGCAAAATTGATTAGGTAGGTTTATAGTAATTTTGCTTGCATTTTTCAGTCTCTCAGAACTTTCTTTTTTGGAGATTTCTGGGCTCACCATCTACATGTTTCATTTTCTTAGTGCAGAGAGTGGTTTCGCTAGTTCCTTTTCTAGAACCCGCTTTATTTAAATCAATTTTTTCTTATTAATTTTTTTATGGGGATTTTGCTAGGTTTTATTTCAGGTGGGTGGTATTCAGTGTGATTATTTTTTATTTTCTCTATTTTATTTAAAGTCCATAGTTGTTGTTGTTATTATTATTATTATTATTATTATTATTATTATTATTATTATTATTATTATTATAAGTTCAAATCTTTTCATATGGCAGATGCTAATGTATGTTTTAGGGGATGGAGTCAAGAAGCTCCTGTTATCCATTCCTTTATGTTTCTTATTACTTTCTATATTGTCATACAGGACAAGCATGCTATATTTCATATGAACCTGAAGAATATTCATAATCTCAGATTGTACAGTTAGTTATGGAATACACTATTTTGTACCAATTCCATTTTTGTTTCTACTCTATGATTTTTATTATTGTGTGTGTTTCTTTTCAAAGTCTTTTATGTGTAGTTAGAGCTTGGGCTCACATTGAACAAAGAACAGTGGGTATTTTAAGAATTTTTCTCCCTTGTATGTGTTTTCAGCTTTAAAATCTATGGTTTTCATTTGTGCTGTAAATGAATAATACCGTAACATCATAAGTAATAATGCATTGCCTGTCACTTATGATACTAATGTGCTGTTTTGTAAACTTGCACTCTTGCTCGTGATCTGTGATTAATACATTACCCTAAAATGTCTGCCATTGAAAACTTAGCTCTTAACATTTTTTCAGATATGTCAACATTGAAAAGTTCCAATGATATCCAATCAAAATTATTTTCAATGCATTCTGTGGAAAGATGGTTTGCCCCAAACATTGGAGGAACAGCTATTCTTCAACAATTTAGCCAAACAAGGTTAGTTACTTCAGTTGCTTTATTAATAAAGAATGAGTATTATGCTGCTGTGTTCACGTGATTTAGTATATTAATACTTCAGTCATCCCACATATCATATGAAAGTATATGTATGTTTTGCCTAACAATGAAGTTGCATATCAGAACAGAGCATGCTTTCCAGAATGAATGAAGTATGCATGTAATCAAACTTGGTAGAATTGGGGGAAAACCAGAGTCACAATTTTTGGGCTAGATTCTGTTAAAGAATGATAAATAAATATGAGTATATGAAAGTAATATTGAAAAAGTATATCTGTTTTGTAAAAGCCAAACCAGTTTGTAAAATTGGACAGAACATGAGCAACAGATTTTGCTCCAGCCTCTCTCATGAATTCAGCAGGGCTCCCAAATACTTTCAGTGTTAGGATTAGAAATAAATCTTTTACTGGCCCAGCATCCACTAGAATTTGCAAACCACTGGTCCACAAAAATGCTCACTGGTCCATGAACCCCCCCCCCCAAAGTTAGACATTTATAATATGTGCAGAAAATAATGTATCATTTCAATTAGATTATCTCCAGTATTTGTTTTTAAAACATCTAATTTGAAAGTGCAGCTCACAGAACAAAGAATGTTTCCAGAATAAGATTCCAATCGATTGGTGATATAGGAGAGTAAGAGTGCATTCTCAATCTGTTTTTAAGTAAGAAGGGAACAAGGAAATTTCAAGGGTACAAAAATTCACAACCTTTTTTTATGTTTTATTGTTTAGGGTTTAGTGCCTTTTTCCTTATTTTAGTCTTATTGCTCATCCCTCCTACTTTCCCATGAAGTTAGCTTCAGTCCCCCACTGAAACACTCACTGTTTCATGTGAATTGCTCTTTTCCAAATTTACCTTCACACATCTAGTTGACGTCCTCTGCTAGTGTGTTCTCTTGGGGAAGAAACAAAGTCTGGTGTCAGTATCTGCTGCATTCACAAGGGTGGTTGAATCCAAGGAAGAGCAGGATATTTATTGTGCTTACTTATGCTCATTATTATGAATGGTAGGGACGGATGTAACAAAAAGTGGCTGTCGCCATTACAAGACAAGGGTTGGGAAACTGCCTTTCTGTTTTTTTTTGTTTTTTTACTCCAGGGATAAAAAAAGTAACTGTTATCCAATAGCATTTCATGAACCTTTCATTAGTTTTCCACCCAAAAAGAAAACTGTACAGCAAGGTAAAAGAAATATAAATTCATTTTTTGACTTATGACAACTTAGGAAGGAAAAAAAAAAAAGACACCTAGCCATCATGGCCAGTAAAATAAATAGTTGTGATCCGGCGAAAGTTTTACTGGCCAATGGCCAGCGGACCACTGGGTAATTCGAATGCTGTACTTTATACTGACACTTTGAAAATTCCTTCCCACATAATATCTGACTTTAGGCATCCCTTTGTATAAACATTTCAGTTACCCTGTGACCTACAATTAAAAACTTTTTGAAGGTATTCTGCATTTCTCTAATAGCTTTATTCACCTCTGTTTTCCACCAGGGGATTTTGGCCTTCCTAAACTAATATACCATCACCCTGCATATCCTCTTTACAACCTTAACTATGCAGCTTTTAAACCTGGCCCACTCATCTGCAATGCTTTCACAAGATATGGATTTCAATCTTTAATTTCAGTAGTCTTTGGAAATTCTTACTGACTTTGAAACTGTTAAATCTCACTACTTTAATGCATCTTAATACTTTAGATGGCTTCCTAACTGCATGACAATTGACTCTGAAATTAGGTACTATCAAGAAATGATCACTGCTGATTTCTAATCTCTAGTAAACCATAGTGTTGACTTTTCGATAAGGACCTAATGAATTATGCTTTTCTCATTTCTAGCCTCTTTCTACCGTGTAAATTTGTGAATTCTTTTGTGTATAAAATTAGCTTTGGTAATTATGAGTTCATCTTATAAATGTAAGTCAATCAGTCTTTTTTTCACCTGTATTTGATGAACAGTCTTCTCTCAGTTTCACAAGAATAATAACCATTTCCTGTTATTTAATTTTAACCACTACATCCAAATCTGAAAAAAATTAGCTGCCACCAAGGTTGCCCTCGGCTGACTCACATTTTCTAGTTTCACTAATGCCTTCTGCAGTTAAGGTTGAATTTTTCTAATCTTTTGGCTAATTCTACAACTTTTCCATTGATTCTCTTTACATTAAAACACCCATGCATCATCTCTGCAAACTTAGAAGATAATTCCTTCTGTTCATTGGTGTTGGTGTTCTAATAGCTAATTTTTCACTACTCGCCCTGGTTTATCAATAAAAAGAACTTGGAGCTTTTTTTTTTTTTTTTTTTTTTTTTCCTACCCAGACAAGCAGCCATTAGTGTGACCCTTATTTATTGTGATGATGTGCAATTGTAAATAGCATGCCCTATAAAGTGAACAGTCTTTCTTTGAGGACCTAAGCTTTGAATTTCATGAAACAGCTTGAGATACACTGTTGCTGTTGTTATTAATATAGCTTTGCCATATGAGTTCATAAGCTAAAGATATTTTTCAGAGTAGTGTGTGTGTGTGTGTGTGTGTGTGTGAGAGAGAGAGAGAGAGAGAGAGAGAGAGAGAGAGAGAGAGAGAGAGAGAGAGTGAGTGAGTGAGTGTGTGTGTGTGAGTGAGTTTGTGTTGTGAGGAAAAAAAAACTTTGAAGTTGCACTTTTACTGATATGTGTTCAATAATGTCAATGCATCTTCAGATGTAGCATTTCAAAAAATTGGTAATTGAAAGGAAAACTGTCTCATGATTGATAAAAGCATTGCACGATGGGAAGTCATATTAATATGATTTAGTGGAACAAAAGAATTAAAATTGCAATGAGAATAAAGGTGCAGCAATGAAATAGTAGATGAATAGACTTATCCATCAAATAAAGAATATAATACCACACTTGCAGAGAATGAATTATTGTGAAAGTTTTCTGTGCATATCTATCATTACTAAAATCATAATGACTAAGATGCTTATGAGTATTAATTATTGTTTAATAATGGCAGAGCTAATATAAGTTTCCAGGTTTAAAATATAGTTTGTTTTAGTAGATGAATGATATAACTGAGAATAGTACATAGACTTTGACACATGCACACAAACAGAATCTTGTTTCATTTCAGTTTTGTTGAGTTGTACTCTGTGACATGTTATTTCATTTATGAGTACATGGTATGATTTTTATCTTGCATTTCAGTTCAAATAAGGAGAATTACTTGAAAAATAATCTAGCAAGTTTGTACAAGCCCAGATTATCAGCATCACAGATGGACAAACCTCCAATCAAATCATCATCAGATACTGGTGAGAATTTTATTTGTTCAATTTGTTTGGTCATGCACATTTATAAAAAATCTTACTGTTTTCATTTTATAAGTTTTTAGAAAATTATTTCGTAAATTGTTGTCAAGAGCAAAAACAAAACAGTTTTTATAGTGCCAAGTACTCATGGATTTTATTGATTTGTCTTTGTTTAATATTAGTTGAGTTGCATAGACATCCCACATCGAATAAAACGAATGAATGAATGAATGAATGAATAAATTAATTAATTAATTAATTAAATTATTAATTAGTGTCATTTTCCAGAAAATTGGATATAGTTCTATTTCATTTTATCAGAAAATATTCAAAGTAAAGTGTTGCTATGATATTTTCTGCCTGTTGTGTATATACTAACATAAATTAATATTAATGAACACAGCATACAATAGAAAATGGTATTTATTTGTTCTGTTTTTGCTCTTAATTTATTCTCATTTCTTTTCATAGATTTTGATTATTTGTGGCCTTTACATGACCATCAGTGATGACATTACTGCTGAGCCATCTCTTAAGATGATGTCTCAATGGCAATAATTACATAATTATTTTACTTAAATTAAAAGTTTTCATTGGCTTTTGATTCAAAGTGATCATTGCCAACTTCAGTTTGCATGACATTTCTTAATTGCCGTAACTTTCATCTGGAATATTCCCTTCAGCATAACCTTTTGAATGATAATTGTAGTAATAATAAATATTTTTTTCCATATCTGTGCTAAATAGCACTTGAATTCTGAATGCTATTTTGATATGCATGTATAAAATTGCTATACCAGGTGATTGTACATGTAAATGATTTTCCCAGTTTAAAAAATTTTGAGAATTCTGAAAAAAAAAAGTATTTCATACTAATTACTTATGTCTGTAAAGGAGCACTGAAAAAGTTTTATTTTTATTTGTTTTGTTAGAAATTAATGGAAATAGATTATTTCATACTAATTACTTATTAACCATAATATTTTATTCACAAATTTTTTTTGGCTGAACATCAGCCTTGATAACAGGACAAATTATAATAGTAAGAGTTTAAACGGTTAATCTTTTTCGCTTGTCTGTTGCATACCAAGATTTTCAGTGATCTCAATGTCACAGGGCTCACTTGAATTACAAAGAATTGGTGTTTAGTAACTCAGATGCATCCTTCAATATCCTGATAATCTGGAAATCTATTAGCAACATGTAAAAGTATAAGATCTACCATGTGAACTCTTGTTATTATAATCTGTCATTGTTATCAATGCTTTAAAACTCAGGCTTTACGCAACAATAGCACATTGTAAAAATTGAAATCGAGCGAAAACACACAGTCACGTATGGTAAAAAGGTTCATTTAGCGCTAGCTTTCGGTCATCCTATGACCTTGATCACCCGCGATCGACTGGATGGGCTGGTTGCCAGAACTACAATTTGGAGTTGGGATGTTGGAACTGTTGCCAGATTTTAGTAGAGATCCAAATAAATGGGATTTGGTGAGGGGTCTCTGAATTGCAGTTTTTTGTGAACAAAATTTCAATGCTTTCTTGGAAATGCAGAGATGCTTTATTGATGAATGGGGCAACTTTTTTTTTTGTTTCTTTCCAAATGCAAACTGCAGAGGTGTCTTCAAGGGTTAGTGCAGATAATGCTGTCTTTGGAAGACCATTGGAAGCATCTTTTTTGTGTTCACTAAGTCTTGTATTGATGCTTTGGTATGTGCTTCCAATATACACTGTGATACCAGAGGAAGTTGAAATGGAAATAGCATAAACTCCAGGGGTGGGACAGGATCCCTGTCTTTAAGCAGGCACATTATGGCAGAAGGGTTTGGTTTCACTGTGAGAGTGTAGCCCATAGTTTTGAAGAGTTTACAATCTTATAAGAGAAGAGATGGAACCATTGAATAGTGGTTTTTTTCATTAGTATTGGTGAGAGAGCAGACAGATCTTTCAAATGGGAATTTTGAAAGAATTTCTCAATTGTATAAGGTGGGAACTGATGGGCTTCAGCAATTTTCTTTATGGTGTCAATTTCTTCATTGAAGGAAGATTAGTGTGCAATAAAATGCCTGCTTAAAGACAGGGATCCTGTCTCACCCCTGGACACCCCTGGAGTTTATGCTATTCCCATTTCAACTTCCTCTGGTCTCTCAGTGTATATTGGAAGCACATACCAAAGCATCAATATAAGACTTAGTGAACACAAAAAAGATGTTTCCAATTGTCTTTCAATGACAGCATTATCTGCACTAACCCTTGAAGACACCTCTGCAGTTCCCATTTGGAAAGAAACAGAAAAAGTTGCCCCATTCATCAACAAAGTATATCTGTGTTTCCAAGAAAACATCGAAATTTTGTTCACCAAAAACTGCAATTCAGAGACCCCTCACCAAATCCCATTTTTTTTTTATCTCTACTAAAATCTGGTAACATTTCCAACACTCCAACTTTGAATTGTAGTTCTGGCAACCAGCCCATCCAGCCCATCCAGTTGATCATGGGTGGTCAAGGTTGTAGGATGACTGAAAGCTACCACTAAATGAAGCTTTTTACCATACGTGACTGTGTGTTTTCGCTCGATTTCTATGTTTATGTTATCAAGGCTTATGTATGAAATGAATTAAAAAATAAGGTTCCCAATTTTATTCTCACCTAAAAGATTCTTGCACTGAGTTTGCAAGCATGGATTCAGTAAGTACATATAATCACCACTAGATGGCAATAGTAGCTCACACCTAAGAATAAGTGAACCGACTCAGCAGTAGCTTCAAGATGACGGTTGCATTAAAAGAGTGGTCAAAGGAAAAAGTTCATTCTGTAATTTGTTTTATGGGCCAAAAAAGTTCCACCTGTTGAAATATATGGTGAATTAGTGACTATATTGTGCTAATGTGATGAGAGTAAAACATGTACATAAACAATGCAGGAAGTTTGACAGTGATCAACCTCACAGTGCTTGCTGCAACCACGGATCTCTTGAAACCCTGTGGCTGGAAAATTCTTCTACCTCCACCATACAGTTCTGATTTGGCACCGTTAGACTGCTTTCTCTTCCCAAAGCTGACAAATCATCTCAGAGTTCAACACTTCCATTCCGTTGTAAATGTAAAAAAAACCATGCTACCGGGACTGATAAAAAAAATCGCTTTAGCTCATTCCCTGATTCCTTATGGATAACAAAATAAAAATTTCCCACACCCACCTGATGATCTTAGAAAATGTGGTGCATTAGGCTCACTAAATAGATGCAAATATATTAGTTATATGTATCTATTCAGTGAGAACTAAAATATATTAATCACACCGAATATTTAGAATCATGTGGAATGACAGAGCAGTATTTGAAGAAAAACTTTATATTCCCAGCATGTGACTGCCTTGTTATACTCTTTTATTTAAAAGTGCCCAAATTAAATAATTTAAATAAAAATTGATAAAAGTTATAAAAATTTAATGAAAATGCTAAATGATGAAAGCAAATCAGATTTCACATTAGTTTTGAAAATGTCGAGGTTCTTATTTCCAGTTTGTTTTAGCCTAACCTGTTCACTGCTGAGGTACTTTTTCATTTAGAACTGCATTGCTGCATGCATGTGTGGATGTTGGAATACATACATACATACATACATATCATTGAGCTGTTCTCTGAGATTCAGAGGTTAGCTCCTCAAAGAAAGACCATGTGCCAGGTGCGCATTTAATTGATAGAGCTAGAATTTACTTACTGTTGGTGTATCAAATGTCTCCATTTTACAGCGATCTCGGCACACAGTTCATGCTTCATATACATCCATCACATGCCGCACACAAGAAATTTTGTGATTGATACTCATAATCTTTTTCTCAAGCAGACATTCCTGAGTCTGGTCTGGTCCTTCCACAATTTCCTTGGTTTTCCTCTACCTTTCTTTCCTGCCACTTGGGCTGAAAACATTCTCTTAGTCAGCCCCTCATCACTCATTCTGTCAACATGGCCAAACCACCTAAGAATATTAGTCTCCTCCTTACTAACAACTTTTTTGCCTCACATTACACATCTTCATTCCTCACACGATCAGAGTGCGTCTTACCACAACCCCCCTCCCCCGTAAGTAATGCACCTCCCCAGCACAAACAACTTTGATGTCTTTTCTGCAGTACCCAGGTTTCACTGCCATACATCAAAGAAGGAACAATTACACTTTTCATTCCTGTGAAATCCTCCTAAGGCAGCTATGACTTTCAAAGAAGAATTCACTCGCCTACTAATTTCACCATCTAATTTGTTCTCTCCGTCACACATGCTTCCTAAATATACAAACTCATTCACCTGGTCAATCTCTGAGCCATTAAGACTTATCTTGCATTCAGTAGTAACAGTTTCTCACTCAGAAACCATGAGTTTGGTTTTTCTCTTATTTATACTCAGTTTGAATTTCATACAAACTTCGTACATCCGGGACAACATGATCTGCAACTCAGTTTTGCTCTCTGACAACAGGACTGTGTTGTCAGCATAGAGCAATCTGCACACACGGATATTACCAAGACATAAACCAGCATCATCCATTTTGGCATCACGAATGCATGCATCCATAAATATATTAAACAGCCTGGGTGACATTACACAATCTTGTCTGACTCCTGCACCAATAGAAAACCATTTCGATAAAACACCATTCACTTGTACACATGCTCTACTACCAGAATACATGACTCAGCAACAAGGCCTCTATGAATTTCGGAGAGGTACCAGCTAGTTCTGTGTGACATTGGCAAAAAGACCTTAACTCACTGGGTTTTTGTTCTAGAATCCTTAGGTGGAATGACCAATTGTAACCGTTAGCTGTGGACTGATAACACACACTGATGCACTTTTATGATTTCTATGACCCAAAGAAAGAATATGTTGGAATCAGTTACTTAAAAAAAGGGGGATTATTTTACTCATTTACAGGAGCATTATTTTGTTCTAGCATCATTCTTTTTTTCCAGTTGCCACACTGTGTATGTACTTCTACATTACTCATCGATCAAGATGTCACATGCAAAAGAAAGTGTTATGATTTTTTTCTTTTATGTTAGCATGGTAACTGCATATTTTCTATTTGTTATAATGTAGTCATGTTTTTATTGCAATGTCTTTTTTTTTTTTATGTTGGTGTTATTGTTGCAGTTTCAAAAGCAATCAGGAAGAGTCCCAGGCTTAAGAGATCGCACAGTGCTGTACTCAATATTTCAGAACGATCTGCTTCCCTAGTTGAACGCAGCTTTAATTTGAGAAAGAATTCCAGTGACTCTGTTTCCAGTGTACATTCTGAAGCTTGCCATCCTGTACTTAAGAGGCAAAAGGTAGCAAGTGGTGCAAGTCTTCCTTCCCCAAGTAAGTTAAGGAACATCCATAGTGTAATTTTATTTCGTGGCTTATCAGTTTCAAATTCTCTGTATCTCTCCTTCCTTCTTCTGTTATTTCCGTATGCAGTTCTTCCTCATTATTCACCACAGTTGTGTTTTTGGGAAGTCACGTGTACATGGTAGAACCATAGACAAAGAAACAAAGAGTATTTCAGATAGATTTTTTTAAATTTATTAATAATTTAAATATTTTTTTTATATTTTGTCTTTGTTAAAAAATATTTCAAATTTTTGTTTTGAGCTTTGAATACATAATATCACTGTTTTTACTTACTGTTTTTACATTGAGTTAGCTTTGCATTAGGAACACCTACCTAATAACATGTTAGTCCACCTTTCTTTACAATTACAGCTCGCAGACCCCCTAGGAACAGATTCTACCAGGTGTCAAACACCCTCCATGCATAACTAGAGCCATGTCCACTGCAGCAGCTCACATTTCATGGAGTACGATCAGTAATTCTCACACCCCATTCTAGCATATCCCACAAGTGTTCAATTGGGTTACAGTCAGGGAGTTTGGCGGACAAGGCAATGTGGCAAATTTGTGGTCGCATGTTCCTCCAACCACTCAGTAGCTATACCAGCCCGATGACATGATTCTTTGTCCTGTTGAAAGATGGCATTGTGGTCCTGGTAAACTTCCTGCAGATATTGACGAAGATGGTCGGCTAGTAGGTCCCTGTAGCATCCACCATTCAGTGTCTGTGGGATGATAACCAACAGACCTAAGGCTTGCCTGTAAAAGGCTCCTGAGACCAGAGCACCACCTCCACTGTCCTGTTGAACCCCAACTGTGCAACCAGGGTATAGGGCTTTGTTTGTGCTGTTTACATCATACAAAAACCTGGCCATCAGCATGGTGCAGTAGGAAACGGGACTTATCAATACAGATGCCCTTCTTCCATCTGTCTAGGGTCCATTGCCGATGTTCCGTGGCCTATGTGAGGTGTTGTTTGCATTGATTGGGTGTCATTATAAGTACCCTCATTGGTCTCTGGCTGTGTAATCCCAGGGAAAGCAAGGTATGGCACATGGTGCATGCCAAAATAGGTGCACCCCAGTTATACTGGTGACTGTTGCACATCAGATACCAGTTGTGACACCTGACACTCATCTCTTAGATCAACTGTGACACTTATCTCTAGGATCAACTGCCCTTCTGCTGGGTGTCCAATGTGAGCCCTTCTGCTGGATGTCTGTGCATGGCTAATCCAGTCCTGGTACACCCTTGATACAGTAGTACAGGAGCAGGCAACAAGTTTGGCTGACCAATGTGAGCCCTTCTGCTGGATGTCTGTGCATGGTTAATCCAGTCCTGGTACAACCCTTGATACAGTAGTACTGAATTGGCCAATAGGTGCGGCTGTTTCCCAAATGCCCTCCACGCCCCAATTATCTGGCCGTTATCATATTGGCTTAAGTTGCCACTTTTCCCCATTACTGGCAAACGTTTACTGATTATGTACAGAGGATAGGTGTGCACAATTTATAGTAGCCGCTCGTGATGTTGATATCACGTGGCACTTCTTTATTGCTCCTATCAGGTAAAATGGGGGTGTTCCTAATGCAAAGTTAACTCAGTGTAAAGGCCCAGCTGTTTGTCCATTTTGTATCATATAATATGTCAATTATATATTGCATAAGTAAAAAGCAAAAAGCTGCCACAGTACAGAAGGTTGTTCAGGATCTGTGGAAACAACTTCCACAGATCCTGAAATTGAGCATCAGTGGTGCTCAATCTGGTAGCCTTGGGATGTGGCAGGCGCTTTGCAGTGCAATTACTTTCCATTGGAGGACAAAATTTCATAATGCAGCCATGTCGATCTTTGCCCACTCCTCTTGATACACTTTCCAGAGAACATCTAATGTGTGTAGACGTTGGTTTTCAAGAGCTTGTTTCAATAAGCTAAATGTGCACAAATTCATTTGTGTAGGTAGCATCAGAAGATTTCATGGGTATCTCAGCAAATGGTATTGCCAGAGTTGTATAAAAATAAAATGTATCTGCGTACACAACCATTGAAACAGAAAACTTGCTGTAAACCTGCGAATACCGCCCCGGTAGCACAGTCGTCTAAGCGATGGCTTCTGATCATTCGTCTGAAAGGGGTCCTGGTTCGAATCCTGGTTAGGCATGGATGTTGTGTTTGTCTTATGGCACTGGCTCTGTACCTTCCCTGGAACTAGTGGCCCTAAATTAGGGATGGGCAACTGCTTATAGCCCATTGAGTTGCTCATGGTAGTCGTTAAACCTCCAATCACAAAAAAAAAAAAAAAAAAAAAAAAACGCGAATCACACACCACACAATAACAGTAGAATAAGAAAATTTAAAGAAAAATTAATAAAACAATAAATAATTATTAGAACATTACATATTTCAGTGAGGATAAAACAAGTACATTACAACTGAATGTGGAGCAATGTGTGCAAAATAGACCTTTAGGGCAAAATATTACAATATTGAACTATGAATCTCATAAAAGCAAGAGACTAATTAAAGAAAGTTTTTATATCTAGAAAAGCAGTTCCATTAATGAACCTTAAACAATTATAAATAGCATTTTCAACAATTTAATTCAAAAATAGTAGACTTACAAAATACATAAAAAAATTACTTTAACTGAACAACTGGCAACTGCAAAAAGAACCTGGCAATAAAATTTAAATATGTGTAAACAAAATTTCTGATACAGTTCATATACGTTGATAACAGACTTTGATAAAATCTGAAGGACAGAAAAGTCTGTAAAAACAAAAGAACTCAGAAGATGTGAAAAATAAGTGAAAGTTTTTCAGATTAAAATAGAATTAAAAATATTAATCGGAGTGAAGCTTTGAGTAAGTGGTTTAATTGCTGTACATAAAATTAAATTTTTTTTAATCTACAAGCAAAAACTATCTGCAAAAATCTGCTAATAATTTGGAAACTATCAGCGTACGCTTGTACGTCAACATTCTGCTACTCTGGGTATTGCCTTGATTCCTGTGTCTTGTTCCATCCAATTCATAAAAGTATGGCCAGAACTTGACATATGGCTAACCACCTTATCTTGGTGGATATGAACCTTTGAAGCTTCTATTCCATACAACGCAGGTACTTCCTGCAAGTAAATCGGGCTCAAAACATTGGTCAGGTGTTAGCGTGGATTGACTTTGATATTTGCTGGGACCCAATGTAATTTCTGTTTGCCTCAGTAAGAGAATCTAACTGGGGAAGTTTCTTTGTACTGACGATACCAGTGAACAAAAGATGTCTTGCCGTGATGTCGATGGAAAATCGCTGTAGGCTTGTTAGAGTCAGCAAGGTAGACATACGCATTATCTAATTTTATGGCATATTGCCTCCTGGCTTTGTCTAAATGATGCTCACACAGCTTCCTGACATTGGTTTCCCTTTCCTGAATGTGTTTCATAAGAAGCCTGGGGACACATCTATTGTGGTGTGTTGTAATAACTACAGATCACCTCGAATTATGGTATGGACTGTTCCAAGGGACATTCCCACAGCTGCTGCAATGTTCTTTTGCATTGCCAGATTGCTCCCAGCAAACCATTTCCTTCACTCACCAAATGGTTGTTGGTGTTTGCTGCGTAGGTGTCCTCAAGTTGGCATGCTATCTGCCTGCGCCAACTGTTCCACACATTTGCAAACCTGTACACTACAATGCATCATGAATGCTTTTTTTTTTAGATACAAAGACCCCTCTGATTTCACATGCCTCGATTGTTATGGAATAGCCATACTTTACGTTGGAAAGTGCTGTGATGTATCATTCCCAATAGTTACAATTTTTAGAGACATACTGACTGGTGGCAATTTACGACTGCAACAATTGTTTCTTCGCAGCATCCGTTTCCATAGATCCAGAACGACCTTCTGTATTTAGCATTCTGAATGAGTTTATTAGTTCGAATTGTTTTATAATAAGTTCCAGATTGTTTTGTTTTTGGTTAAATTCATCAGTTCACAAAGACAGAAACAATTTCCATTTCAAGATAGTCCTGGATGCATTGTTACAGAGGCTTTTGTCTGAGTTAGAATTAGCTAAATGTGTTTTAAGAGAGAGACCTTAACTTCTCTGTCCTTGTATATGTTAATTTTTTGTTGTTGTTGCAAGACTGCTGAGCAGCTGTGTGGATGTCTTCAGTAATATGAAAGAGCAGTTCACAAATGAGTTTTTGCTAGACATCATATTTTCTTATAAAATGTTGTTGATACATTATTTTATTCCATAGGTTTCACAAATGAAAAAGACTTGCTGGATCACTTAAATGGAGTATATAATTCAGCTTTGGAGTCTGATGTATCCCTCATATCCTGTGCTCAAACTCTAATGAATGTGATTATGTGCTTTGTTCAATCAAAAAATCTAGAAAACTCACAGGTAAGATTTCTGTGTTACATATTTTAAAATTATTTTAACTTTTTTGTAATGTAGCATCATTTGTATATACATGCACCTGCACATGTTTGCCACACGAGCACTTGCACGCAGGCAAGCACGCGCTCGCGCGCACACACACACACACACACACACACACACACACACACACACACACACACACACATTTAACATCAGTTTAATTATATATGAATGATTGAGATAGAATGATTCATTGAAGACAAAGTAGTTTAGAACTTCAGTATATTATTCCACAATTCCTTTAAATGTAATTTTTACATTTCCAAATGTATAGCATACACTTTTTGAGAATAATGTACTGGGCTTAAAGTCATTCAGACAAAATGCATGTTTATTAACTGACAAAACATGCAAATAAGGGCAAGAGGGGACTGTGGGACCATGCTGAGGTATTTCATACTCATAATGTTAAGAGAATGAAGTAAGAGATAGATGCTGTTGCTGACTATGCCATGATTAAGCAGTGAATGTGAATGCAATTCTGTTTATTTTCTCATTGCTTTTTGAAAAATGTTTACTCCTTGTAAAATTTGCAAAATTAACATTACTGAATGGCATATGCTCTAGGAAAATACTGTGATATGTGTATGATTCTTGGAGAATGTAGAGCTAATTGTGCTCTTGCTGCTAGTGGCACATACTCTAAATGGTACCCTGTAAGACAACATCCTAACCGCAATGGAATTCAATGGCTGGACCAGTGGATGAGTGAAACAGGCGGTGTGACACCTGCTGCATCTAGTGGCAGAGGACACGTACGTTAAGCGCAACCGGTTACTGTAGAAGGTGCAACACTGGCCATGGTTCATTCGAGGGATTACATTATGAGCAGGAGTCATTCACATCACCATGTTTGATATACTCCATGAGGAAGGCTCTTTGTCGCCCCGGTGGCACAGTGGTCTAAGCGATGGCTTCTGATCATTCATCTGAGATGGGACCGGGTTCGAATCCCGGTGAGGCAGGGATGTTGTGTTTGTCTTTCAGCTCTGGCTCACTCCTTTCCCTGGAGTCTGTTGCCCTAAATTAGGGACAGGCAACTGCTTATGGCCCATTGAATTGCTCACGGTGGTCATTAAACCTCCAATTAAAAAAAGAAAAACAACAACAAAAAAAGAAGGCCCTAACTGTATATATTACTCAAGAGTCTTATATCTTCAACTTACGGATTCCCCTTGCCTCTTACAATATTCTACATGCCTGCTGCAGTGCTACGAGTTGGATCCCAGCATCTTGGAACATGTCCTGTGGAGCTATAAAAAATTTTCTGCATGCTAGTACATCTTTAACTACCACAATAACCACACTTGTTCAACAATCAATCTGTACATCATGAGATGATGAGCTCATCAGTATTGATTAGCATATGTTCACGTATGAAGATAACATTAGCGTATGGGTGGCTAACATTCTGGTTGGTCTCTACATTCTGCCAGATTGGCTCATCACATCCCGTTACAAGGTTTTCCTGAGATTGGCATTAGCCAGAACTCCTGGAAGTTGTTCTGGCTAATGCCAATCAATGTTTCATCGAGCTCTGTTTTCAGCTCGATGGAACACCTTATTTTGGAGCAGAAGTCTAACGGCTCCTAGATAATATATTATCTGGAAGATCAGTTTGATGCCGTGGCCCTGTAGCATGGCCTCTACATTCTTCAGATCTTATACCATAGGCTGTTTTTTCTTTTCTTTGAGGTTACCTGAAATAGCTTGTGTATCGGATGCCACCAACACAGTCTGGAAGGTTGCATATGTGTATGCAGTGACTGCTTCTGCCAATGGCGATATGTTAAGATGTGCTTAGGAGAGAGTTAATCAATGTGCTCTCACATTTTGCCTAATGCAAAGTGGGCATTTTGAGCACCTATTGTAGCAGATGAGTAAACATGTTTAATTATTTTGTAATCTTTTACAGAGGTTGGGACTTTACACCTTTATGTTGTATGAACAGAAACTATTGTAATATGGCATCTCACTAAACCAACTAGTGGGCAGAGTTGTTTATATGTTGATATTAATACTTGTGTATTGTGTGGTTAAACACAATTAATTTGCTGATGTGTAAGTCGAATCTTGTGGGATAACCTGACATGAATTCGAGAGTGGAGAAAAAGTATCACAAAAATGTCTGAATGATATATCTGATACCAGATATAATATGCAAGTAATGAAAAGACGATATACATGGCTCAGAACCCTTGTCACAGGATAGCCTTTGAAAGACATATGATACAGGCTCCTGTCTCTGCAAAACTCGTGAGTGTGTGTTTCCAATGCTGGGGCGGTTATAGATGTTGTGCATGCTGTTATAACACTGGCCATTTCCCTTCTCAGGATCCAGTTGCCACACAGTATGTTTGGATGTCTCCATATAGCCTCACACAGTTATCAGGTTACTTCAGCTACCCAGACGAAAGCAGTCCATTACAATACCAATGACACAGCAAATGTGCTGTATATTTTAATTAGTTATCTGCTCATCATTCTTGTGATGTAAGAAAATGATGCAGAGTAAAAAATAAAAAAGGAAAAAAAGAAACAGAAATATTACTGTAATTGTCATACGTAAGGAGTTAAGTTATTTTTGTGAGTGGTGTCTTTACTATATATTTTTTTAGCCAAATATTCTGAGACATGCAGTTGGTGTATGTCATGAAGCAAGAACAGATAAGCAGAAAAACTTGAAATCATGGCCATGGGAGTCCATTAGGAACAACTGGAAGACTAATTTTTTATTTTGTTTTTGTCTATCAATCCACACAGATATTCATGCATGAATATCATGCATTGATGGGCCTGAAAAGGGGAAGGCAAGATCACTCTTTAATACCTCAGCTAACAAATGGATATAACAGATTGCCAACTTAGCAAAAGACATACAGAAAGAAAAGGAGAGGGATTGCAATATTTAGGTTCAAAGAGAACGGTTTTGTTCTTTCTTTCTCTCCTTTCTGTAGGTAGAAGAAGGAAGTATAAGATGAATTACCAGTGCACAATGGAAGACTTTTTTTTTTTTTTGCTAAAGTGTTTAATACAGGGAATATCAACTGTGTTCTTTAACCCACTGTTATGTATACTCTAACGTAACCTTCCTTTTGTGTTTCTGTGTTCTTATGTAAATTTAGTTTCCTCGTGTTAAATATTTTCTGAATTACATACATATCTCTAGGCTGTTCTCTGAGATTCAGAGGTTAGCTCCACAAAGAAAGTTAATCCACCAGATAATGTTTAACTGACTATTTACTTGCTATTGCCATATCAAACAACTAACTCCATTTATAGCAATCTTGCTACACAGCTAGAGCTTCACTGACATCCATCACTCAACACACACAAGACACTTCATATTGATAATCTTTTTCTCATGCAGACACTCCTGAACTAGTCCTCCCATGATTTCCTTGGCCTTTCTCCTTCTTCTTATTTTTTTTATTGCCATTTGGGATGAAATTTTTTTCTTAGTAAGCATCTCATCACTCATTCTTACATACATACATACATACATACATACATACATACATACATACATACATACATACATATTCCTAAGCTGTTCTTTGATATTCAGAGGTTAGCTCCACAAAGAAATACAAACTACCAGATAATTTTTAACTGATTATTTACTTACTGTTGCCGTGTCAAACTGTGATCTTGATACACAACTCGGGCTTCACTAACATCCATCACTCGATGAACACAAGATTTTTTATACTTCGTACTCATAATCTTTTTCTCGTGCAGACACTCCTGAATCTGATCCTCCCATGACTTCCTTGGCCTTCCTCTGCCTTTCCTTCCTGCTACTTGGACTAAAAAAAGTTTCTTAGTAAGCATCTCATCACTCATTCTTGCAACATGTCCAAATCACCTAAGAATATTAGTCTCCACCTTGCTACCAACATTTTTTTGATTCACATTACACAACTGCAACACATTTTCATTCCTCACACAATCAGAACATGCCTTGCCACAAGCCCCCCCCCCCGTAAGTAACGCATTTCTCCAGCACACAAACGACTCCTATGTCTCTTCTGCAGTACCCAGGTTTCACTGCCATACACCAGAGTAGGGACAATTACACTCTCATACACAGCCATGTGGGACTGTCTTGAGAACCCATCATTCCTGCGAAAACCTCCCAAAGCAGCTATGGCTTTCAATGAAGAATTCACTCACCTACTAATTTCACCATCCAATTTGTTCTCTCTGTCAAACATGCTTCCTAAATACACAAATCCATTCACCTGGTCAATCACTCTGCCATTAAGACTTATCTTGCATTCAGTACAAACAGTTCCTCACTCAAAAACCATAGCTTTGGTTTTTCCCTTATTTATACTCAGTTTGAATTTCATGTAAACTTCATACATCCGAGACAACATGCTCTGCAACTCACTTTTGCTCTCTGCCAACAGCACAGTGCCATCAGCATACAGAAATCTGCACAAGCAGATATCACCTAGACATAAACAAGTATTATCCATTTTGGTATCACACATGCATGCATCCATAAATATATTAAACAGCAATGGTGACATTACACAACCTTGTCTGACTCCTGCACCAATAGAAAACCATTTTGATAAAACACCATTCACCCGTACACAAGTTCGACTGCCAGCATACATGGCTTTTACACTATTTAATAGGTTCTCAGTAACACCATATTCATTCAATACTTTCTACAAAAGTGTCCTGTTTACTCAGTCGTAAGCTTTCTCTAAATCTCTGAAGGCAGCTAAAACTTTCTTGCCAACTGTCAGATATGTGTAATGCAAAAATTTGGTTAATGCAGCATTTACCAGGCATGAAACCACTGAACATCCTACACTTTCTCTGATGTAAGACCCTGTATTTTTTCAATAATGACCTTACCAAACACTTTCCCTGGCACACTCAGTAGAGAAATACCACAATAGTCCTTGCAGTCAGTCTGATCACCTTTTCCCTTATACAAGGGAACAATGATAGCATCCTTCCAATCCTGAGGGACCATTCCTAACTCCCAGCACAACTGGCAAATTTCAGTTATCCAGTCAATTACAGAGTCACCACCATATTTCAACATCTTGGCAGTTATGCCATCAACTCCCAGAGCCTTTCCATTCTGAGGATATTTTAGTGCTTTACACACCTCTTCTTTTGAGATCCCTCCTGTGCTTCCATCCTTCACTGGGACATCATCTGCTTCTGCCTCAGAATTATCTTTTCTTTCTAGATCTAATAACTCACAGAAGTATTCACCCCACCTTTTACTTAACTCATTGGGCTCCCATATAATTTCCCTGATCCTATTCTTCGCACAATTTACAACTTTGTTTCCCCTATTTTTCCTGAGTCTCATATATTTCTAGAAAGTTTTTCTATCTTGCCGAAAAGCCAATTTCTGCCTTTCCACCGTCTCCTTCCAATCTTTTGCCTTACTCTGGTGAACCAGCTTAGCTGCTTCACACTTATTTCGGCGATATCCATCCACAGAAACTCTACCTCACGACATCCCCAAATAGGCTTCCTTCTTTCTCTTTACTGCCTCTTCAATCTCACTATTCCACCAAGTATCACTTCTATTGTTATTCACTATTGTGGTGCCACAGACCTCTTTAGCAGCAGTGACAACCCAGTTCATAAAACGTTCCCACCTCTTTTCTACATCCCTCTCACATGAATTCAGCTCCTTCAGTCATTCTCTGAGTAAGTTAGAATAATGCTGATGATCTTCAGAAAGCCTTTCAACCTTTATTCTTTCCATCAGAGGCCTCTTCCTATTCCTTTTCCTCCAACCAACATTCAGTTTCACTCGTGACACTACCAAGTAATGATCAGAGCCAACATCTGCACCTGTCATCACACGAGTGTCAACAACTAAGTGTTTCAGCCGCTGATCGTAAACAACAAAATCTGTCGCACTCTTTTGACTAAGAGTACGATTTTCCCAAGTATATGTGTGGATATTTTTGTGGTTGAAAAACGTATTAGATACACACAAACCATTCTCAATGCAGAGTTCAATTAATCTTTCACCATTATCATTCACACAAGGATCATTAAACCTACCCAGAACATTGTCAGAAATTGCATTTTGCACACCCACTCTTGCATTGAAATCTCCTGCTATTATAACTTTCTCTTTAGCACCAAACTGGCTCAAAACAGCTTTAGCTCATTCTAGAAATCTTCCTTCTTATCAGAAGGTTCCGAGTCACAAGGAGCATACACTACAACAATTACTATTCTCTGAAGTTTCACTTTCAAACGAATCCAAAGAATTCTCTCACTTATGCAGCTATAGTGAATCAAGTTGTTCTTCATCTTTTCACTTAAAATCACACCTACACCAGCCTGTCCTCTCATATTACCCAATACTCCTGACCACACACTCACTGTTCTACTCATTTCTTCTATCCCAATTTCCTTGTTTTTGGTTTCACTTACACACTGCACATCCAATCTATACTTTTTCATCTCTTCAATCACCTCGTTCATCTTGCCATTTATACCTCTAGTATTCCATACACCAATCTTA
The DNA here is from genome assembly GCA_039090855.1 of Macrothele yani. Classification (NCBI taxonomy): domain Eukaryota; kingdom Metazoa; phylum Arthropoda; class Arachnida; order Araneae; family Macrothelidae; genus Macrothele; species Macrothele yani. The sequence continues at coordinate 152,090,752 of CM077001.1, read as the reverse complement.
CACTCACTCAGCCGAAATATCATTCTCATTCTCCGTTTTTCGTGTCCAAATTGTTTCTGTGGTGGACTGTCCTTCTTAAGTATGGTCCACCATATCCCACTCTTGAGTCCGTTTTTACAATTCTTTTGCATCTTTTTAATCAGGTGAGTACACCAGTGTGGGGGATTAGCCCACAGCTTACAGTTCGAGTTGGTTATTCAACCTAAGGATTATGGAACAAAACCCTGTGAGGTGGAGTCTTTTCGCCAATGTCACACAGAACTAGCTGGTACCTCTCTACGATATTCACAGAGGCCCTTGTAGCTGTTCTGTTTGCCATTGTTCCCACAGAGTGCCCCAAGGAGGGAAGCCCATCTCTCACTAATCCCACTCATTCTTTCAATATGGCCAAACTTCCTAAGGATATTAGTTTGGAAGATTTGAATCTGTTTATTGGAGCAAATATGATATGGATGTTAAGTCAGATAATATTCAAAAACTATTTACACCAATAAACAGATTCAGTTCTTCCAAATTTGTATTGTACAATGGTGTAATCCCGTATTTCATTCATAGATATTCTACGCCTCCGGGCAATCACAGGAATGAATTCTAAACCTCCAGATTCGCTACATATGCCAGTTGCTTTGACTAGCGAATCCTGTGATGGTTATATTCAAATTAATCGGAAACTTGAAATTTGGTCGTTGTGGGTGGTGTAGTGATTTGCATACTTGGGCGCTATTCGGGAGACGCTGGTTCGATTCTCACTCCATTACTACGAAATTTTCAAGTTTTCGGATATTATCTTACTTAACATCCATGTCATATTTACACCAATAAGCAGATTCACATCTTCCAAATTTGTATTGTACAATGGTGTATTCCTGTATTTCATTCATTTAAGAATATTAGTTTCCACCTTACTGACAACATTTTGCCTTACATTACACAACTGCAACACATCTTCATTTCTCACATAATCAGAAAGTGTATTACCACAAACCCCCTTAAGTACCACATCTCTCCAGCACATAAACGGCTCCTATGTCTCTTCTGCATTACCCACGTTTCACTGCTAAAAATCAGAGTAAGAACAATTACACTTTCATATACCACTATTGGGGACTCTTTTGAGAACCCATCATTCTTGTGAAATCCTCCTAAGGCAGCTATGACTTTCCATGAAGAATTCACTCGCCTACTAATATCACCATCTAATTTGTTCTCACTGTCAAACATGCTTCCTTAATACACAAACTCGTTCACCTGGTCAGTCGCTGGCCATTTGCCATTTCCAGGTCATTTCTGTGGTGGACCATCCTTCTCAAGTGTGGTAGGTCCACCATATTCCAAACTAGAGTCCTGTAAAAACTTTCTTTGTGTCTTTTTATTCGGTAAAGTACACTAGTGTGGGGGTTAGCCCACAGTTGGCAGTTTCAGTTGGTCATTCCACCTAAGGATTCTAGGACAAAACCCACTGAGCTGGAGTCTTTTGGCCAATGCCACTCAAAACTAGCTGGTACCTCAACAGTAATTTATACTAAAGCTTAAATTTGTGTCAGCTTCCAAGATTCATAGAGGCCTCTTTTGCTGTCATGTGTGCCATTGTTGCCCTGCAAAGCACCCCGTAAAGGCAAATCCATTTCTCACTAAGATCGCCCACCATGTATTTTCTCAATTGACACATCACTTTTCCTGATGAGCTTTCTAAGTTTTGCTTCATGGCAGTGGGTCAGAGGCAAGAACATGCCTGCCAGGTTTTACCATTTACCAGTAAAATTTACGGAAATGCGACTTGTTTTACGGGCAAAATGTTAATTTTACAGATTTGTTTATTCTTCCAGTCTTTTTTTTTTTTTTTTCTGATGATTTTGCACCACCATTAAAACTATTTATTTTACTTAATCCATTTAAAATGAAGTGCCGATGTAAGCTAGGAATAAACTTTTCAGTTACATGTGTTGATGTGGGAACATTTGTCCGCAGTTTTCCCACATTTTTTGTTTTGTTTTGAATTTTGCACTATGTGTTGATGTAATTTCAGCGTTCCGCATGGTGGAAGAAATAATGTTACTAATCATATTTCTAGTGCCAAGCATAAATCTAATGTTGGCTGTGTGGGAAAAAAATACGAAATTAACTTCCTTTGTTAAAAGTTATAATGAACTGAATGCGATTTGTGCAAAATGTTTGTTCACTTCGTTTTTAGTTGAACATAATTTACCAATTGTTTTCCCTCAGTTACTCTTATTTCTTTCTTTTTTTTTTTTATTTGACTGTCTTATCGTCCGTCTCTCCATAAGATAAACCTAGCATGAAAATGGTTTGTTTTTGAAAACATTTTAGTATGTTCCATGATGGCGTGGGATATGATCCTATTGAATTTAATGAAAGGGTGGAACATCCTTTCCTTTAGATGCAAACTTCCATAAAAATAAAATTTAATATCTTTATAGATCATAATGATAGCACAGTAATGAGAAATCAAATCAAGCCTACTGAGTGTGCCAGGGAAAGTGTTTGGTAAGGTTGTTATTGGAAAAGTATGGGGTCTTACATCATTGAAAGTGTGGGATGTTCAGAGTGGTTTTATGCCTGGTAAAGGCTGCACTAACCAGATTTTTGCATGATGCACGATGATTGAAAAGTATCTGGCTGTTGGGAAGAAAGTTTTTGCTGCCTTCGTAGATTTAGAGAAAGCTTACGACCGAGTCAATAGGACACTTTTGTGGAAGGTATTGAATGAATATGGTGTTACTGGGAATCTACTTAATAGTGTAAAAGCCATGTATGCTGGTAGTAGAGCTTGTGTACGAGTGAATGGTGTTTTATCAAAATGGTTTTCTATTGGTGCAGGAGTTAGGCAAGGTTGTGTAATGTCACCATGACTGTTTAATATATTTATGGATGCAAGCATGCGTGATGCCAAAATAAATAATAGTGGTTTATGTCTTGGTGATATCCGTGTGTGCAGATTGCTGTATGCTAATGACACTGTCCTGTTGGCAGAGAGCAAAAGTGATTTGCAGAGTATGTTTTCTCGGATGTGCGAAGTTTGCATGAAATTCAAACTGAGTATAAATAAGGGAAAAACCAAAGTTATGGTGTTTGAGAGAGGAACGGGTAGCACTGAATGTAATGTAAGCATAAATGGCACTGTGATTAACTAGGTGAGTTAGTTTGTGTGTTTAGGAAGCATGTTTGACAGAGAGAACAAGTTGGATGGTGAAATCAGTAGGCAAGTGAATTCTTCTTTGAAAGTCATAGCTGCTCTGGGAGGTTTTCACAGGAATGATGGATTCTCTAGAGAGTCCCGCATGGCTGTGTATTAAACTGTAATTGTTCCTACTCTGATGTATGGCAGTGAAACCTGGGTACTGCAGAAGAAACATAGGAGTCGTTTGTGTGCTGGAGAAATGCGTTACTTACATGGGGTTTGTGGCAAGACACGATATGATTGTGTGAGAAATGAAGATGTATTGCAGCTGTGTGATGTGAAGCAAAATGCTGTTAGCAAGGTGGAGACCAATATGCTTCGGTGGTTTTGCCATGTTGAAAGAATGAGTGATGAAATGCTTAATAAAAAAACTTTTCAGCCCAAGTGGCGGGAAGGAAAGGCAGAGGAAGGCCAAGGAAGACATGGGTGGATCAGATTCAGGAGTGTCTGCTTGAGAAAAGATTATGAGTATAAATGTAAAAGATCTTGCGTACTGCGTGTAATGGATATTAGTGAAGCACGAGTTGTATGTCAAGATCGCTGTAAATGGAGAAGTTTGATACGACAACAATAAGTAAAAATATCTGGAAGTTTGTATTTCTTTTTGGAGCTAACTTCTGAATCTCAGAGAACAGCTTAGTGATATGTATGTATGTATGTAATTAGAAATCATCTATAGATTCTATTTTAATCGCTATAAATTTGCCAATAAATTCAAACATCTGTAGTCATATCAATTAAAAGTTTGATACTTGATTTGGGTAACATCGTTTTTTAATCGATAATTTCGGTAAATTTAATCGATACGAGGGACAAGTAATTTAATTGAATATATCGGTTAAAATTTTCACCGAATACATCGATTAATTTTTTTTTATGGATTCCGGTTTCTGAAAGTTGGCAGGTATGCAAGGAAACAGAATTACTGAATGTAGGAAGATGAAGTTTGTGATTTATTAGATGTGCATTTTGTGATAGCAATGAGAAAAAAGGTTCATTTTATGAGAGCAACTTGTTCGGAGTGTATTGATGTAGTAACATTACATAAGCACAAAATGTGAAGTATTGTGACTAAAAGTAAACATTTGCCAGTAATGGAGAAACATGGCAATTTGAACCAGTTTGACCTCTGCCAGATAGTTGGGGCACATTGGGCAGGTGCCAGTGTTTTGGAAACAGCCATGCTTGTTGGCTGCTTTCGTACTACTGTATCAAGGGTGTACCATGATTTGAAGCCAGTAAGTTGTATTCAGGCCAGAGTAGTTCACCTGTGCAGAATTGCCATGGCAGAAAACAAAAGAGTGGATTAATAGTGTAAAAGCCATGTATGCTGGTAGTAGAGCTTGTGTACGAGTGAATGGTGTTCTATCAAAATGGTTTTCTATTGGTGCAGGAGTTAGGCAAGGTTGTGTAATGTCACCATGACTGTTTAATATATTTATGGAAGCAAGCATGCGTGATGCCAAAATAAATAATAGTGGTTTATGTCTTGGTGATATCCGTGTGTGCAGATTGCTGTATGCTAATGACACTGTCCTGTTGGCAGAGAGCAAAAGTGATTTGCAGAGTATGTTTTCTCGGATGTGCGAAGTTTGCATGAAATTCAAACTGAGTATAAATAAGGGAAAAACCAAAGTTATGGTGTTTGAGAGAGGAACGGGTAGCACTGAATGTAATGTAAGCATAAATGGCACTGTGATTAACTAGGTGAGTTAGTTTGTGTGTTTAGGAAGCATGTTTGACAGAGAGAACAAGTTGGATGGTGAAATCAGTAGGCAAGTGAATTCTTCTTTGAAAGTCATAGCTGCTCTGGGAGGTTTTCACAGGAATGATGGGTTCTCTAGAGAGTCCCGCATGGCTGTGTATTAAACTGTAATTGTTCCTACTCTGATGTATGGCAGTGAAACCTGGGTACTGCAGAAGAAACATAGGAGTCGTTTGTGTGCTGGAGAAATGCGTTACTTACATGGGGTTTGTGGCAAGACACGATATGATTGTGTGAGAAATGAAGATGTATTGCAGCTGTGTGATGTGAAGCAAAATGTTGTTAGCAAGGTGGAGACCAATATGCTTCGGTGGTTTTGCCATGTTGAAAGAATGAGTGATGAAATGCTTAATAAAAAAACTTTTCAGCCCAAGTGGCGGGAAGGAAAGGCAGAGGAAGGCCAAGGAAGACATGGGTGGATCAGATTCAGGAGTGTCTGCTTGAGAAAAAGATTATGAGTATAAATGTAAAAGATCTTGCGTACTGCGTGTAATGGATATTAGTGAAGCACGAGTTGTATGTCAAGATCGCTGTAAATGGAGAAGTTTGATACGACAACAATAAGTAAAAATATCTGGAAGTTTGTATTTCTTTTTGGAGCTAACCTCTGAATCTCAGAGAACAGCTTAGTGATATGTATGTATGTATGTAATTAGAAATCATCTATAGATTCTATTTTAATCGCTATAAATTTGCCAATAAATTCAAACATCTGTAGTCATATCAATTAAAAGTTTGATACTTGATTTGGGTAACATCGTTTTTTAATCGATAATTTCGGTAAATTTAATTGATACGAGGGACAAGTAATTTAATTGAATATATCGATTAAAATTTTCACCGAATACATCGATTAATTTTTTTTTATGGATTCCGGTTTCTGAAAGTTGGCAGGTATGCAAGGAAACAGAATTACTGAATGTAGGAAGATGAAGTTTGTGATTTATTAGATGTGCATTTTGTGATAGCAATGAGAAAAAAGGTTCATTTTATGAGAGCAACTTGTTCGGAGTGTATTGATGTGGTAACATTACATAAGCACAAAATGTGAAGTATTGTGACTAAAAGTAAACATTTGCCAGTAATGGAGAAACATGGCGATTTGAACCAGTTTGACCTCTGCCAGATAGTTGGGGCACATTGGGCAGGTGCCAGTGTTTTGGAAACAGCCATGCTTGTTGGCTGCTTTCGTATTACTGTATCAAGGGTGTACCATGATTTGAAGCCAGTAAGTTGTATTCAGGCCAGAGTAGTTCACCTGTGCAGAATTGCCATGGCAGAAAACAAAAGAGTGGATTAATTGCAAGTTCTTTGGCCATTAGTATTTCCTATACTGAGAAGTACAGTACTTCATATTACAGTATGCCCATGAAGGTTGTAGCTTAATCAGTTACCATTTAAGCTCGTAAACATTACAACTACAGCTTACAGTAAAAGCTGAAGCATTGAACCTTCCATTACAGCGAAGCCAACTTTACAGCAGTTAATTCTAATGATGAATCTTTGGGAGTAACTTAAAACTTCATACCACTCAAATTAAAAATGTGAAAAATTAAATATTAATCAACATATATTGACTAGCATGTTTATATAGTTTTTCTGATTGTTATATTTCAAAGTACATGCATGTGATAAAACTATTGTAATAATATAATAATACTCAGAGATCATTTGTGCATTGAACCTGCTATACAACCTCACTTCTGGAAGCAAGATATTGCTTAATGCTACCTGGCACTACCCATTGGGTTATTCCTGTTATTGTGGTCAAAGGGAGCTTCTGTACATGCTCCACCAAGACTTGTGTAAAGTGCTGCTTGGCTGAAGATATTCAATATTTTAATTAAGTACTGTGTTCCCACCACCCTTGGAATCCTGGAATTAGGTTTCCCTTTTTTTTTCCAGGCCCGGAAATCCCTTGATTTTTGATATTTTTGGAGAAAAATCTTGGAATTTTTTCTTGCGATGAAATAAAAAAAATGTCAAAATGTTTGGATTGATAGCGTAACTTTGTTCTAACTGCCTGCTACATCTGCTTGCTATAACATCAAGAGCGGGCACAGTGGTTTAAATGCTGGCTTCTACCATTCGTTCCAGATGGGTCCAAGTTCAGATCCTGTTGAGGTATGGATGCTGTACAGTGAAACTGTTATAACACCCTTCAGGGGACTTAAAAATAATGGCCATTATAGCCAATGGCTGTTATAAACAATATGAAATACACTGAAAAACAGAATTTATACTTTAACATTTTTTGTATCTATGTAGTAAAAATAACTTATGTACTTTTTGTTGAGCTGTAGTAAGGTTAATCCAATAATTGTACAGTATAGATAAATATTTTTGCTTAAGTACTGTGTAGCAATTAATACACATCATCATAATTTGCCAGTTTAGCCTAAGAGAATGAAACACTACATTCTTCTTCCTCAAGTTCATCATAGATATAAACCCCAAATCCTATTTCTTCCTTGAGGAAGCAAGGTGCACTGAATTGAACAAAGGCTGTTTTTTCTCCAGCAGTGCATTCTAGGAAAAAGTTGAAGAAAACTGTGTATTTCTATTGTCAGTTTGATATTACATCCGATTTCAGAAAAGTATTTTTAGACTTGAGATGGCTGTTATAGGCAGGTTCACCTTTATTTCCATCTTTGTTGCAACAGAGTTAATTTATCATTAAGTTAAAGGTAATTTCGATAGGACCAGCACTTTTTGGCTGTTACAGCAAAGTACTTGTTACATCTGAGCTTGTTATAAGCAAGTTTTACTGTATTTATTTTATGGCACTGGCTTTCTCCTTTCCCTGGAACCAGTGGCCCTAAGTTAGGGATGGGCAACTGCTTATAGTCCATTTAGTTGCTCATGGTGGTCATTAAACCACCAAACAAAAAGGGGGGGGGGAAAGAACAAAAATGTTTAATTTTTTTTCTACTCTTCTCTCTCCCACTTCCCACACATACATCTGGGCATGTCTCCTCCCCTCACCATCCTTCAGTCATTTAATCTCCATTTAGAAAATGTAGTAAGAGTTTATTTTTCATCTAGAAACATGTTAACTACAGCATCAGAGGAAGTTTCAAAACATTTAAAACAGCTATCCTGGCTATAGAATAAAAGTTTATACCATCTATTTATTAGTGTATATTTAATACAGCTATCATGATGAACACAAAACAAGCAACGATCGACTAATGCTTCTGGCAAACAGCAAATAAAATGTAAAAGTGAAATTTCAAATTTTAGTCAGTTACTTTAATTTTTACAATTGTTAAATGTTTTGCTTATTCTCACTCATATTTTTTGCTAGCTGTAGTTTTTAATTAATTGTTTTTCAATTACTTTTGATTAATTGATAAACAGTTTATGATTGACTAGTTTAATCCTGTTATATGCCAAGAAAAGAACTTTTTCATTTGACCGGTTATAACAAAGTTTGCTTACATTGAATGTTTTTAACCCTCTCTTTGACTTCGTTACATATGGGTTCGACTGTATTAAGCAATTTATTGACACATCACTCTTTATTTTCAAACTACATATCTTAGTGACTGTTTGTGATAAAAGATTAAATTTTTGCTTTACAAAGATTAAATTTTTTGTTTACATGCCACTAATGTGTGATCTTATAACATTTTCAGGTTGAATTAGAAAAAATTGTAAAAAGTAATTTTTTCCTGCCAGTTGCCAAAATTAATTCAAAATATGATGGATCCTCGGATTCAAGTCCTGAAATGAAGAAAAAAATAAAAGAGTAAGTCACATGACTTTATTTTTCAAAATAATTAATATTTATCTTTTGTTTTCTGCTTTCAGTTTCTCAGAGCATCATTTGTGACATACCCTTGTGAAATTTAAATTTTAGGGATCTGTGAAATTTTAATTGTGATATTACGAGGGTCGTACCAAAAGTAATGCAGAACTGGGCATAACTTTTTTATTAACGGACATAGGTCATTCAAATTGCGCAAGTTCGTAGTGTAACTTTTTTCTATAGTAACCCTTCTTCTTCAGTGCAGGTAAATAATGGATTCCAAGCAGAAGTAACATGCCATCATTGAGTTCTTGACAAAGGAAAAGTGCAGGCCATCCGATGTATACAGAAAACTACAGAATGTTTACGGAAATGACACCACTGACAAGAACAATGTGTACAGAAGTTTAAAGAAGGGGAAACCAGCATTGAAGACAAATGGCGCAGTGAGGTACTGTCAGCTGCGACCATTGACACAAATCGTCAGCGAGTGGATGAATTGATTTGGGCTGAGAGACGAGTCACAATCCATGATCTTGTTGAACAACTGAACTGTGGTCACAATGCCATACAGAAGATGGTGGAAGACTTTGGGTATCGGAAAGTGTGTGCAAAGTGGGTACCTCGGCAGTGGACACCTGATTTGAAGGAGAGAAGGCTGGAAGTCTGCTCTGACCTGCTGGAAGCATTTGAAGCCAATGAAGTCACATTTTTTCCCGATCTGGTGACAGGGGATGAAACATGGGCATGTCTTTACGATCTGGGCACGAAGAATCTGGAATGGCGTCACACCTCTTCACCAAGGCTTAAGAAGTTCAAGAGCCAGCGATTGGCACAGAAAGTCAGGGTGACTGTTTTTTGGGATGACAGGGGTGTCATTCTCTTTGCCGTGAGTGACCAGCGAGTGGTACATTGAGACACTCAAGAATCTTAGAGAAGCCGTAAGGAGGAAGAGACTGAACAAAAATCTGAAAAGGATCCACATTCACCATGACAATGCACGCATGTGATTCTTCTGCCAATTATCGTAATTCCGTGAATTCGCATTTTAGAAAAAACGGAAATCCGCTAAACTTGTTGTTTGCGATCTCAGGCTTTTGACAAAAGTTTGTGATTGTTGATATGTTGGGAAACAAATCGGGGCAAAAGAGAGAGAAATATTCGTTGGGTAGGTGGCGATATTTCAGTTGTAAGGAGTAATCTTTCTGCTGCTGCGTGGCTGACGCTACAGCTCAGCCAACGAGATAGCGGTGGGTGATGTAACTTCAAATGTCTCGGTTTGCTCGAAACCGTTTTTTTTAGGAAAAAGTCCACTGTTTTAGTTCACCTCCGTCCTTTCCATTGTTATTTGTTTTATTTATTTGCTGGAGGGGGGCAAAATCAGTTGAGAGATTGGGTGGAGCCCTGAGCCATCATATGCAAAGAAAAGAAAGAAAAGTTCTGTTCACATGTGATTGGACATTTATGTTACGAACCTTCTCTCTCACTGGCGAGCGAAAGTGTCAGGCTTCCAGAGATGCCAACCATTTCGGATTTTCCCTGGAATTATGGGTGACTAACGAAAAATTACAGAAATTCAGATTTTTGCTGATATATTAAAAATACTTTACTAGTTTTTAGAATGATTCTATAATCCCCAGGGATTACGGATTTATGGATAACTAACAAAAAATTACGGAAATTCAGATTTTCGCTGTTATTAAGAATGTTTTACTGGTTTTGCAATTAATCAATGTAAAAGACTCTGAACAAAGTTCGTGACGCAGCTGCTTATTTCTTTTTTTTTTTTTCCGAAAAGGAGGAATTTGTTTTGCTTGTTTGAAAACTAAGTGGGAAGAAAGCACGGCACTGGGCTGGTATTAGATCGGGCCTGCGTGTTTCTTTTGCCATGGCGTAATTACATTGGCCTGAAGCCTCTGAACAAAGTTTGTGGCACAGCACTTTTTTGTTTTTCTTTTTTTTAAAGAAGGAGGAATTGGTTTTGCTTGTTTGAAAGTTAAGTGGAAAGAATGCACCAAGGATAACCTTGGAATGCACGGCACCGGGTCGCGAGGTTACATCAGCCGGAAGCCTCTAAACACAGTTCGTGATGCAGCTCTTCGTTTCTTTTCTTTCTTTTTTTTTTTTTCGAGGAGGAGCGATTTGTTTTGCTTCTTTGAAAGCTAAGTGGAAAGAAAGCTAGGTGGCGGGCCGGGTTTACGTCAACCCAGCGTGCTTCTTTCACCGTGGCCCGAAGCCTCTGAACAAAGTTCATGACGCAGCTTTTTGTTTCTTTTCTTTCTCTCTTTCTTTTTTTTTCTGAGGAGGAGGAATTTGTTTTGCTTGTTTTAAAGCTAAGTGGAAAGAAAATACGGCACCAAAGTTATGTCGGCCCGGATTCTCTGAACAAAGTTTGTGGCGCAGCTCTTTGTTTCTTTCCTTTTTTTTTTTTTTTTTTTTTTTTTGTTCCTGAGGAAGAGGAATATGTTTGCTTGTTCGAAAGCTAAGTCGAAGAAAGAACGCACGGTGCTGGGCCGGGGTCAGGGCCCGATTTATACAGAATGGGGCCCTAGGCACAGCACAAGATGAGGCTCCCCTCCCATCCACATTCGTGAAAGAGTAAGTACATTTGTCACTACTAAATCTTATCAGTTAATTTAAAAGTTGATTTAATAAATGGGATACTGTGCAGGAAAAGATAGGAAATGATATATACTTTTATTAAATCTTAATGCTAGCAAGTAAATTCCCATTTAAAAATGTAGACGGGTAAGTAAAACACTTTATTAGTTCAGGTTTGCTATTTTTGCATTTAACTTTACTTGCTTAAACACTTAGCAATTAATTTACTTTTGTACACTTTTGCATTTTATTTTGCTTGCTTAAACACACACGCACATAATAAAATTAGCGATAATTTTTTATTTTTGCGTTTGTCACATTTGTTTTATTTATGTTTATCTCGGAACAGCTTTTGGTGTTTTCAGTTAATTGCATGCTTAGACAATCACATGCCTGCATTGCAAGACTACACACATCTTTGGCAACAAATCAGGCGATCAGCAAATAAACCTGGTCGGTGGTCCTCCATCCACCATACAGCCCAGATCTGGTGCCCTCCTATTTCCACCTGTTTGGTCCAATGACGGACAGTCTCCAGGGACACGATTTGGTGACACAAATGAGGTGAAAGTGGCTGTGAAGAAGTGGGTAAAACAGTCCACACCTGAATTTTTTCAAAGAGAATTCGAGAGTTGGGTTCAATGATGAAGCAAATGCATCACTTGTGATGGGGACTATTGAGTAGTACCTTTGTATAAGGAAAGAGTTACTCTACCAACATGCACATTTTGAACGACCTCTTGTCAGTTAATAAAAAAAGTTACTCCCACTTTTGCATTACTTTCGGTACAACCCTCATATTAAGTTGTTTAAAAAAGCAGTTTCATCTCTCAAGTTTAATATGAAACAATGTGCAGAAGTCCTCTAATAACGTTGGCAAAGGTTTGTAAATTCCTGTACAGTACTCTTAATACCTTCATGTAGCTGTCATATCTGGTAACTGCACTGTCTCTTTGGAGCAGAGAAATACCAGTTTTCAGTTGTCAGTTTTGTTAATAGTCATGCACATGTGGCAAGTGATATCATTACAGAGATATTAAAATGCTTGCTTTACTCAGAAGGAATAGTTCTTCTAAGGGAAAAATATAAGAAAAGCCAGTAAAAACTGTATAATTCTGAATCGGTTAAACAACTCAAAGTAATAGACTTTTTATCGAACTTTCTTACAGTTTTATTCACTTTTTTATAATATCATTACATTTTTCTTCCATTCAAAGTTAAAAATGAAAAAACATTAAAAATATGCTGAATTTTAATGATAAGCACTAATCGAAATGAATTGGATTTTCATCACTAATATCGTAGAGCTTTACATTATTTAGAACTTGAAACGATGGGTTCGAACTTAACTATCTTAAAAACATATCTTGTATGTTTGAGCTCTGAAGTCATCCCCTTCCTTTGTAAATCTTTAACTTTACACTTATGACTAAAACCGATGATACTTATAAGTTAAAATTAAAAAAATACTATAAAAAATTAAAATTTTAATGTCTTAATCAAGAAGGATTGAAAACCTTAAATGATTAAAACCACTAACACTACTAACTTTGAAAAATAAGTTTAAAGCTGAGGGAAAGGCCAACCTCAAACCTGATTACAACCTGCAAGTACTTTCGGCAGCATCATCTTTGTGCTGAAGCATCTCAGTGTCTAGTCTTGTAGAACATACTCTGTCTCTTCCTTTGAAGTGAGCTATTTTTGATTAAGCGAAATACAGGTGTGATCTTCATCTCTATTAGGCATGTCTCGTCAGTGTCAGATAGCAATGTGCTGCCATCTATTGATTGATGTCATCACTTTTAAGATCAATTAATATTTTCATTAAGTAACTTTGATTTTATGTTAGTAATTTTTATCCCCCCTCCTCTTTTTTTCTCCTCTTTCTCTTTTGATATTCTTTCTCGCTATTTATCAATGATTTCCTGCATCATCAAGTTGTGTAGGCTGCAAATTTTATCTTCTTTATTTTTTTTTCAATCAAAACACTTTCTGAAATTCTCAGTTCTTTTTGTTTGTATGGGAAATTAACAGTTTTATATCTTCAAAATTGGGGTATTGATTATTATTTAGACCAAGGATGGCAAACCTATGGCACGTGTGCCGCCTGGTGGCACACGGACACTATCTGGGTGGCACACTGATATGAAAACATTAACAGTAAGTAAAAATTTAGTTTTTTGAAAACAATAATTTTATATTTAGATATTTTTGGTTAGATATTTTGATTTTATAGGTTAGATATTTTTGTTAGATTTCTTTGTGGAAATGTAATGAGGGAGGAATTAATTAAATTGCTGAGTTTGTCAACTATGATCACAGGGAAATATATAATGTGTGTAGTGAAGCAGAAATTTGTAGTAAAAATGGGAATTGACTTAAATAAAATAGTGTCTGTGACTGCTGATGCTGCCCATAACATTGAAAACAATAGGTTATGAACCGAGCATGAGCGAGTAGCCTTCAGCAACAAGTTTCACACCAATACGATTATGTAAGTATGATTTTTTTAATTGTCTTAGTCTTAAAATTCACCTACTTACCCATTCTGTTAATGTCATTTTTATGTTATTCGCAAAAAGTTTCATGACGAAAAAAATAATTAAAGAACAAGAACAAAATAAAATGCAAGAAAGGTGGCACACTAGACACTTGAAAGCAGTAAAGTAAACTTTAAGTGGCACACTAGTCAGAAAAGGTTTGCCAGCCCTGATTTAGGCAATGTTGTATCAGAAAATAAAAAAAACGGTTCTGATTCAACATTGTCTAATACAGGAATATACCAAATGCGGAAAAAAAAATTCTTGGGACACCCCCTTCTGCAACAAAAATGAAACATTCCAATGGATCACGTGTACCAGATTTCCTTTAAAACTGCGGGTAAGCTCCTCAGATGTTGTATACCTTCCACTCGTGAGACATGGCCATCTGTGTTGAGCTTACTCACTTCCAACGAGGTGTTGTTATAGGGTGCCATATCAGCATCCTGTCTGTGCGTGTGATTGCAGAATGATTGCAACACCCATGGTCAACTGTTCAAGACACTATTAGTAAACTGAAACGTGAGGGACTTACGACGGCCAAGATACGGTCAGGAAGGCCAAGTGAATTGCTGGAAAGGGACAATAGAACTCTAAAATGTGTCGCCCATGGGTATTGTCATTCCTCTACACAAATCATTGCCAAAGAATTTCAGGATTCAACAGGGGTGAGTGTGTACACTAAAACAGTTCATAAGGAACTGCACAAGTTAAATTTCCATGGTTAAGCTGCTGCATACAAGCCGTTAATAACTCATAAGAATGAGAGTAAGTGACTTGCTTAGTGCAAAGTACGTTGTCCACTGACCCTAGACCAGTGGAAATGAGTGTTATGGAGCGACGAATCACGCTACACTGTTTTTAAATCTGATGGTCATTGCTGAGTGTGGCATATTCCAGATGAACAGTATCTGCCAGAATGTGTCATCCCAACTGTTAAATTTGGTGGTGGCAGTGTCATGGTCTGGGGATGTTTCTTGTGATATGGACTTGGACTGATGGTGGTTGTGGATGGAAACATGAATACCACAAAATACCAAGACAATGCCACGCTGCCTACCCTTTACCAGTTTTACGGAGACGGGTCATTTTTGTTTTGGTAAGACAACACTCCGTGCCATAAAGTATGCTTCCTTTCAATGTGGTTTGAGGATAT
Source organism: Macrothele yani (assembly GCA_039090855.1). NCBI lineage: Eukaryota > Metazoa > Arthropoda > Arachnida > Araneae > Macrothelidae > Macrothele > Macrothele yani. Next base: position 152,075,740 of record CM077001.1, on the reverse strand, counting down.
GGGTGTACAGAATTTGAGTGGCCAGTTCAAAACCCTGACCTCAATCCTGCAGAGGCCCTTTGGGATAAACTTGAACGTCGGATTTGAGCTGGAATAACACGTCCAATTTCTGTGTCTGAACTGACCACTGCTTTGTGAAAGGAATGGAACAATATACCTGCAACTACTTACTAGAATCTCATTGAAAGTATGCCCAGGAGTGTGCACAATGTAATTGTGGCCAAAGGTGGGCCAACTCCTTATTGATTTTGCCATAAATGCAGTATTGTACATAAAAAGCACTGGTGTTTGGAGACTTTTTTCCACATAGTGTACTAATTGATGCATTCAAAGCCTCCTCATTGCAACCCCTTTTCAATCCAACTTTTATTCTGTGATATCGTACTTGGATGGAAATCGGAAGACGGGTTCAATTCTCATTCCAGGATGATACAGTTCTGAAGTTTTGTGAGGAGATGAATACATTTTTATGTCAAAAAATTATATCAAATAAAACATGCTGCGTAGTTTTCTAGAGAGTGTTGTCAATAGGTAACTGGAATAAGTTGTCACATTGCAATTGTGTCAGTATTACAATAGCAATACTGACACATTACAATAGTAATTGATAGATGTTAGATTATGTATGGTTTTATGAAAGCAATTATATGTTTTATTTTAGATGTTTTATTTATTGTGAAGTGATTGTGACCTGTGATAGTCTTGACTGCACTTTTGTAAAGAAGCATTACTCTGTAAGGACTTACATTGGAAAGTGGTAATAGTTTTTTTTTTTTTACATTTTTCTTTCTTTTTTTTTTTTTTTTTTTTTTTCAGGTATAAGATGCAGGTTGTTTTAGTTTTAGAGTTAGAGTCACTTCTTCAGAGAACATCCTCAGAAGAATGTATTGAAAAGGTAAAATAGAACGCTACCAAAATATTTGTCATTATAATAGTTTTAAAGATAAAGCTAAACCACTTAATTTGGCTAAATTCTGTTCTGATTCCTTTATTACATCAATGTATGTATGTCTTTTTATTTGTTTTTTTAAAGATTTTTTGTCATTCAGATCAGTAAATATATTCTTTGTCATTAAATTGTTTCAAAGTGGAGATATGTTTGCATAACCTTATTATTGCTGCAGATTATCTCTACTGAATTGTGACCAATTTCATGAAGTGAAATCACTCGGAGAGTTCCTTTTCATTCATTTTAATCTGAAGACTAAAAGTGGGTACTTATAATTGTTAACAAAATGATGATCATGCAAGTTGAAGCAGGGCGCATGGCATAAAATAACACATAAATTGAGAAATTTATGTGTGATTGGCATGAAATAGCATATAAATTTAGAAGTGTACTGCAAAGTTATACATACAATAAATCAGCCATTTATCTTGCTGCCATTTAATAGAAACTTAAAAGTTGTAATTTAAGATGCAAAAGATATATATCAATACCATTTTCAGGTTGCCATGTATATTCTGAAAATTCCTACATTTTAGCAGTAATCGTATGATTCCTTATTATCTGCTTATCACTTTAACATACTAAATGCCATTTTGGTGCTTTCTTTTTTTATTATAAGGCACTTCATTGTAGGTTTATGCAGTGACATTATTGCCTTTCAAATACAGAGTTCTTGACTTTTGAATTCAAAATTTTGTTAGTGTACAAACCCCAATAATAAGATTTTATTCTGTTTGTGTTATATTCCTTCCACTTAAAACTTAGGAGGTTTTATTGTGTTGTCTTTTGGGATAGACAAAAATCAATTATTGAAATTATTACACCCACAGGACCTCTCTAATTTTTTTATTATTATTAGTATTATTTTTTTTTTTTGCGATGAAAGCATATTAAATGTACATATCTTATTTTAAGCAATCTTACAAAAGGAGTCGGAACATTATGGGAAAGAATATTCAAAGCAAACAGAATTTATATTCTGTTTGCTTTGATATTCTATTGATTTCCTATGTATTATGAAGAATATTTCTTCCTTCACTGATTTATCTGTGGTACTAGTGAATTCCGACCTACATCCATTTCCAGATGGGAGTTGGGTCAAAATGCCTTGAGGAAACAATGATGCTTTGACTAGAAAACCTGATGATGTTCAGATTTCTAAGTTAAGTTTGCTTAATTTCAGTTGCTTGAAACTTCACTGTCCTGGGTGGTGTTAATGGTTAGCAATTCGAACGGAAATCAGGAGATGCGGGTTCGATTTCCGATCCAGGGCGATGAAATTTTCATGTTTTCTGAGAGGGGTTACATGGATGACCAGAAAGTGTTACAAGCAAATTCAGAATTTATATTCTGTTTGCTTTGAATATTCTGTCGATTTCCCATGTATTATGAAGAATATTTATTCTTTCATTGAATTATGGGAAAGGATAGTTTATTGAAAATTGCACTAATTTTAGTAATTGATGTGTGATATGAAGAAAGAGAAATTGACAGGTGCCTCAGCAGAAATAAATATTCAATTGCAGTGGTTGTCAGGTTTCCTGTGCAATAAACTCCTGCCATTCACCAGAAGAATGGTTTATATGAGTAGATTTTGCAGTGTGTAGCATGAGCTTTACTTTCTGCAATGATATGAAACTTGTAATCATCTCATAGGCAGTTGCTAGCTGAGATCATTGTGTGTCATAATTGTTTGATCTCAAATCATGATGTTATATCTATTTTTATGTGTTAAGTATACGTTTTAAAAGTGAAGAGGAATACTAACTGGCATGAATGAAATAACAATGAATATATTCTATAGTTACGTATATCCGGAATCTACTTTGAATTTAATTCACTGTTTCATACCTACCAGGTTTTATGATTTACCCGTAACATTTACAGAAATGTGACCTGTTTTATGGTTTTACGGGCAAAATGGTAATTTTATGGATTTCATGATTCTCCGAGATTTTTTTTTCTTTTTCTGATGATTTTGCACCCACTATTAAAACTTTTTTATTTAACTTAATCCATTCAAAATAAAGCACCGATGTAAATTGCGGCTAACTTTTCAGTTACACGTGTTATGTGGGAACATTTGCGCAGTTTTCCCACGTTTTATGTTTATTTTGTGTTGTTTCAACACTAAAACGAGCTCCATGTAAAATTTACTGCACAAACTAGCTGGGCTTGTTTAACACACACACACACACACACACACTCTCTCTCTCTCTCTCAGATATCTCTCTCTCTCTCTCTCTCACACACACACACACACACACACACACACACACACACACACACACACACACACACACACACACACACACAGATAATGCATTGTTCATCCCCCAGGTCACAACCTCTCAGTAGGCCAACGTGGGGTGTGGCTTGCATTGAAACAGGTGTTTTTATTACTCCCAGTTCGAAAGGCTATCTCAGAGCGTAGTAATCGTAGAAAAAAATAAATAAAAAAATAAGCAGATTTTAAATCTGTGGAATTACTCAACTTGATTAAATTAAGCAAAAGCTGCCAGTTTTGTGACATTAAAAATGCATTCTAGCATGGTTTCGTAACTTCTCTGGCAATAAATTTGACCTACCTAACAAAAGAATGCTACTATAAGAGGAAGTTAAAAAAAAAAAAAAGAAAAAAAGTCTAACGTTCATTCCAGCCAGTGCTTCTCCAGCAATGATTTATTTTGCTGGTCTGTTAGTCAGTAAGTTTTCTACGCTTTCCAAACCGTGCATTTTTTGTTCGTCGCTCGATAACGTGCATAAAAATGTCTTGGCTTGATTCAACGAAATTAATATGTTGGGGGTACTTTTTTTCCCTCTGCAAATTGCATCTCTTTAAGCTGTTGCTTTTTTACTATAGCAGTTTTACTTGCATTTTTTTTCAAGTGTCAATAAATTTAGTATTCGTGATTCGCTATGAGCAGCAGTATGAAAGGGGGAAAAAAGTACTATCAAACATTCTGTGCTGTGTATTCTGCGGAATTCCTCTGTGTATGGCAAAATCTTCAAAAAATGAAAAATACGCATTTTGCACTATGTGTCGATGTAATTTCAGCATTTCGCGTGGTGGAAAAAATGATATTTCTAGTGTCAAGCATAAATCTAATGTTGACTGCATAGAAAAAAAATACGAAATTAACTTCCTTTGTTAAAAGTTATAATGAACTAGATGCGATTCGTGCAAAATGTTTGTTCACTTCGTTTTTAGTTGAGCATAATTTACCAATTAGTGTCCCTCAGCCACTCATTTCAGTTTTTATTTTAATTTGACTGTCTCATCGTCCGCCTCTTCGTAGATAATCGTAGCATGAAAATGGCTCGTTTTTGAAAACATTTTAATTTGTTCCGTGGCCACGTGGGATACGATCCTATTGGGGTCAAAGGGTGGAACATCCTTCCCTTTAAATGCAAACTTCCATAAAAATACATTTTTATCTCTTTATAGATCATAATGATATAGCATAGTAATGAGAAATTATGTGTAGATTCTGTTTTAATCGAAATAAACATGCCGATTAATTCAAACATCTGTAGTCATATCAATTAAAAGTTGATACTTGATTTAGGTAACATATCGTTTTTTAATCGATATGTTCGGTACATTAAATCAATATGCTCGACAAGTAATTTCATCGAATATATCGATTCATTATTATTTTTATTTTTTATGGATTTCGATTTCTGAAAGTTGGCAGGTATGCTGCATTAGCCATTTCTAATTTTTATAGACACTTTAATCTTATGTAGTCATTATTATTTAATTAAATGAGTGATTTATCTTAATAAAAGGTGTACTTTGTGTTGGAGTCCCACTGACCGAATGGCCAGAGGCATAAGTTTCTGATTTTTAGTCTGAGCTGGGCCTGGTTGGGAGTCTCACATGAGTAGGTGGTGCATTTGTCATACTCTGGCTCTCTCCCCTACCTGTATGTAACCAGTGGCCTCAAATGAGGGATGAGTAACTTCGTATAGCCCTTAGAATTGCTCATGGTGGTCATTAAACCATGAAACAAAATGATAAGGAAACAAAAGGCTAGTTAATAAAGTACCTCTTTCATTAATAACTAGAAATGATTGTAATTTGATTGCTTCACATTTATTAAAATTCTTAAGTTATCAGAGTTACAAGTGCGTTTCAGCAAAACAGAAATAATAATAGTAAACAATGCAGTTCATTACCAACAACTAAACCATAGCACTTTAATCTAAAATAGTGTGCTAATGAATCTGAATTTCTTTTTGTCCCACCTAAAATATTTTTTCGTGAATTTGAGATGTCGCTTTCACATTCAAGCTTTATTCCCATCATGGAATTCAAACAATTAGCTGATGAGGATGGCCTGTGTCCATCAACAAACTTTGTTCATTTTGAGGATTTAAGGTTTTATCTGCTATGCTTCCATACAACCATGGAATACTGCTGTCTAGTACAGGCCTGTAACTTATACTGAATTGACATTGAGCAATACCAAGGATGCTCCTCAAAAACATTGGGAATGAATGTATTGGCAATTGAAATGGGAATGAATATCAGTGCAAAATAAAGCCCTTTTCCAGTGTCTACAAATTTAAAGTCACCAATGTATAAAATACTTAAAACTGTCAAAAAAGCACAAAGTGTTTTAGTAAATTTCTTCAAAATCAAGCATGTCAAATTTCTGAAAGATTGCAGGGTTTTTTTTTTTTTTTTTCAATTTTCATTTGCATTCACCATTTAAAATGAAAAGGTCTGAAGTTCATAATTTATATCGGAACTGGTGAATTTAGTGATTCAGAGTGTGACATTTGGTATCACAAAATGGTTGTGACTAAGGGAAACAGTAATTCTAGGAAGTTGATGGACGATGCAGTTTATAAGGTGCTAAAAGTGAGTGGGTGTTTACTGGAGAGAATCTTAATAGATATGTAAGGACAAGGAATGCAGAAAATATGTGAAAGAAGAGGTTTTGAGAATAGGAATCAGGATAGGGAGCAGAACAGTAGATTTTACTAGGATGCCTGATTTAGCAATGACAAGATGAAAGTTAAAATCAAAATGATGAAAGACTGAAGGAAGGAAAATATAGGCTTCCTGTAGGAACAGAGTGCTCCAAGAAATTAGAAATTAGAACTTAAGAGTTAGGAGGTGTTTAAAGAATGGTAAAGGTGAATGCTACTAGGATGAAACTGGTGTTGGGGGGAAGGGGTCCAGGGAAGACGAAAAAACCTGATTGTGAAATTATTATTACAGGTAAATGAGGCCACCCTGGTGGCCAAGTGATCAGAGGATTTCTTGCTAATTGTAATACACACTTGATAGTTGGACCCAAGTTCTAGTCCTGTATGAAGCCTGGGTGGTATATTTGTTCTACAGTGCTATTCTGTTCCTTTCTTGGAACCAGTGGGTCTGAATTTGGGACTTGCTACTTCTTATAGTTTTGCAGTTAGAATTGTTATCCCCCCCCCAACCAAAAAAAAAAAAAAAAAAAAAAAGAGGATATGGACTGAAATGCAGGATGAACAAAATTGGAAAGTCTACAAAAAAGTCAGGAAAGCACGTGAAGCTATTGCTGCAGAGGCTTAGTATCCAAATGAGCCAATGAAGAACTGAACACATTAGAGGAGCAAAAGAAAATATTCAAAACTGGAAGAGTAAGAAATAAGGCAACAAAGTATGTTAATCATTTTAGTACATGATTTAAAAAATAAATGTTAACAACTGATCAAGTTATAAAGAGCAGGTGAAATGAGTACTTTCAAAGACTCTTGAATGAAGAGAACCAAAATTTTATAAGAGAGGAGGAACAATCAAATAAAATAGTAACTGTGGAGACAATCAGAAAAGAAGTTCAAGATGTTTTAAAAAGCATGGGAAGAAAGAATGGTTTGTGGATGGGATAATATACCACTGAAAGTGTTGAAAGCTTTTGTTTTATATAAAAGTTATATTTGTTTTCAAAAATGTTTAGAAGCAGAGGCTATTGACATCAAATGGGATTTAGTGGAAAAGAAATTTGATTAGGAAATAAATCCAAGCAAATGGGGAGTGCTATGTTGATTCCATTTGTAAGGAAAAAAGAATGCATAAGAATAAAGAATACAACAGTTACTGGAGTGTAAAACTAATTGCCATATCATGAAGATATGGAAACATGAGATTTAGAGAAACAATAAAGATGATTGATTCAGATACTTGCTGGTTAAATACAGCAGGTTTCATATTTACCTTAAGGCAACTCATGGAGAAGTACAGAGCAGGAAAAACATCACTGCATGTAATATTTATAGGTCTGGACAAGACATGTGATAGAGTGGCCCAGAACAAAAATTGGAATTACCTCAGAAATAAAATAGTGCTAGTGAAATATATGCAGTTGTTAAAGGAAATGTACAAAGATTTCTGAACACAAGTCAAAAGCTATTTTGACTTGTGTTCAATATTTTGACTTGTGTTCAGGAATCAGCATTTTTCACTGAAAATGAAAAATGCAATATCATTATTGCATTTTTCATTTTCAGTGTTTATTAATCCTCTCAGCTACTTTTGTTTCACATGAAGTTTATGATAGCAATAATTTTGATTTCATTGCTTACCATGTATTTTTGAAAAGTTTACGCTTTGTAGAAAGTTCTTTTTATGATAGAAATTACTTATAATTTGTTATAATTGTTTTTAATGGGCATAAATCTTCTGTAAGTTTTCCACATTGCTTCCAAAAATTGTGATTCCTGTGCCTTTAGTTTATTTTAAATGTTTCTCTCCATACACATTCTTTAGGTCACAGGAATTCTCCGAACAATGTCATTTGTTGCTGGGCCTTCAGATCTCAACCAGTTCTTGTACAACACTCTGAAACCAAAGTATGAATTTCTTTCCTTCTTACTTTTTTGTTATACCAGAGTGCTTTATTTTCAATTCACAAATTTTGAGAATGATACCTGCAGTTTATGTACTTGTAGTTCGAAATTGGTTGTACAACTACTTTTATGAAGAACATGTTCATTCATAAAAGTATCACACATACACACACACACACACACACACACACACACACTCTCTCTCTCTCTCTCTCTCTCTCTCTCTCTCTCTCTCTCACGCACACACACACACACACTCACTCACTCACTCACTCACTCACTCACTCACTCACATATCAAAAATCCGAACAAGCTAGCCCCCAATCTATTGTTTGGTGTTGGAAAGTTTAAGTATAGTCCATTAATTTTAACTTGGCACGTGGTGATAATAGAATCACCCAAGTTTGGGGGCAACGTGGTGGAGGTGACTTCTGACACTCAGGGACAAAGGGTGAAAACTTTCCCAGTCATTTGTTCACTGCGAGGCTAATATTTTATTACCCATTACCTCTCCTTGTTTTATACTTCACCCCCATTGTTAACTGTGAGCCGGGAGGAAAGTTATTACCCCTGCACTCAGCATAAAGCACACCCCTTGGCAATCAGAACCAGCTTGTAATGATTAGGAAGTTTTGGAATTTGTGCTTTATGTTTAAAAATTTCACAGTAGGGTCATTCCACGCGAAATCGTCAGATTTAGAATTAATTTTCTACCAATACATCTCCAATCCTTACGATTTTTTTTAATGGGTAGCTACTCCCAACTTATAAAAACCTTGAAAGTTTCAAATTTTTATTTCCGATAGGTTAGAAGATATAATTTTTTGAATTTTGGTGCATGGTGGACATATTTTGCGTAAAAACGCAAATATCTCCATTATTTAGAATAAAAAGAAATACATAAATCATCATTCTTTCTTAATTTTTACCAAGCAATCCATTGGTGCAATGCACATGCTTCTATCTGCTTTAGTTTTTGAGTTATGAGCAATGAGAGAGCCTTTCTTCAATGCTTAAAAAGGCAATGTAGTACAGCACTTAGAAAGCTGCAGTTATTATTCTTTGCAAAGAAAGGTTTAATCTATCAAATGAAGAAAAAAACCCTTGGGCTTTTGCCTGAGCGCTGAGAAAATAATTTTTAAACATGGTGCATGGCCAGTGCATTGCCACGGTGGCAGCGCAATCGACAAAGCACGCTGTGTCGTGGCCACGGCTGTGCGAAGACTTGGTACCGGAAGAAGAACGGCATTCCTCCTGCACGCAAGAAGCGATCCTACCCATCACCCCCACCGTGGGGAAGCATGTATTGTTGAACTCACGTTTTGAAGGGAAGGACTTCTTTATTTTAAAAAAGCATGATTCGTGCATGAATGATGTTTATATTTCGATGTCTCACAATGCTGCGATCAACTTCCATGCAGTTTTTGATTATATTTAATAAAATCAGACAAGAGGAAGTTGAGCTTCCATGGAACACATTTTTTTCCCTCCCGATAACAAATTTGGCAATTATCATAAAATTTAACATCTAAAGGTTTTACAGTGTTTGTGAGATTTTCCCGCATTTTGTGTCATCATCTGAATCATTTCTTGAAATCGACGCAAAACCAAAATCATAGGGAGGGGGGTGATTGCCGCCAATGCTTTTGCTCTAGGCGAGAGATCGTGAAGAAATTTCTTTGGCTAATTTTGGGGTTCATCTTGTATTTTTTTTTTTAATCAGCTTTTTTTTAAATTCTGGTGTGTATGTATGTATGTATACATGGATAAAATGTTCCGTCGTGCTTTGTTTTCAGATGTATCATGCTGGCGATGAAATGAAGTCTCTCTCCTTTTTAGATGTTGTTTGTGGAGGGTTATTACTACAAATGACCTGGCGCTTCAGACCTTTTGTGCACTTTGTCTGATCAACATCCCACAAATTTATTGCACCTCGTAAAGATATTGTTAAGTATAAACTTGCTGCCCCGGTGGCGCAGTGGTCTAAGTGATGGCTTATGAATGATCATTCGTCCAAGATGGGTCCAGATTCGAATCCCGGTGAGGCATGGATGTTGTGTTTGTCTTACAGCGCTGGCTCTCTTCCTTCCCTGGAACCAGTGGCCCCAAATTATGGATGGGTGACTGCTTATAGCCCACTGAGTTACTCATGGTAGTCGTTAAACCTCCAATTTAAAAAAAAAAAAGTATGAACTTGCCGTTTGCCGCAGGATGAAAAATGATGTTGACAAAAGTGTTAGGAGAATTTTACATGCGCGTGCAAAATCTCCGATAATTTTCTGTGAAGGTAATATGATACTTTTTCTGTTAAGTGGAAACTAAATATGTCCCATGACCCGCGAGAAAATTTAATGTTCGCATCGCCGATGTAAACCAATTAGTTCTAAACTTTCAGCTTTTTGAAGTTTATGAATTGTAGCCTCTTAAATAAAAAAGCAAAATGGCATTCCACATGGCTGTTAGTTTTTGTACTTATGGGAGGGAAGGGGGGGTGTTCCTCTGAACGAATTTCTAAGAGAGCAGTAGAAACACGTTTTGGAATTATAGTTTAAAGCGATCAGAGAGAGAGAGAGAGAAGACCTAAGTAAGCTAAAATTGCGAAGAAATAGTAACTTGCCATAGAGATTCGTATCCATGGTTCCCATACTACATACGTTGAATAAATACTACGCACAATATTCACATGAAAACCTTTTTTTTTTTTACTAGGGATAACATTATCAGCGTCGAGTAAAGTGCACACGAACGGAATTTTTTTGCCAAAAATTTCTGCCAAACACTTCAAAATATGTGCCTTCTCTCCCATCATGTTTAGCCCCCCTCCTCTTAATGGCCCACCCAGTTCTAAGCGGCTAGCGTTGCCACTGTCCTGCGTTTGTTAATTTATTTGCCATTATGGAATAACGTTTTCTGTTCACCACAGATGTAGAACTGTTTATTTTTCTTAGAGACGATTTACTCTTTTTATCCGTGTTATGGCCAACACGCTTGCTTCTAGTTTTTTTGTTTTTTTTTCTTTAGACCTCGAACCCCTTTGATTCTAATTTACGACCTCTGACAAACAGAGGTTTTGTAACTCACCGCAAGTGGTAAAGCTCCGTAGTGTATTTTCTCAGATCATTGTTATTCTCTTGTGCTTTGAAAGTTGCTGCCTAGTTTTTCAGCGTCTTTGTGCATTTTGATTGTGGTGTAATGCGTTAAAGAAAAAAAAAAAAAAAAGCTAATTCTTAATTCAAGAGACAGCTAAAGTAACTTTTCAATATGACTATAACTGTGTTGCTACTGATAAAGAGAAACAGAAGCTCATAAAACAGAGCGAACAAATTACGATCACTAAATAGTAACATGAGTTCCATACTTGTTTTACATAAATTGGTAATCAATAATTGCGATACATTTACTTTATTTTCTCAATCTCATTAACGAAAACGTACTCATACGTTCAAGGTCTGTTAATGTCTCCCATTATTTCTAAATTTATTGGCATGATTATGGGTGACATCACGAGCAGTTAAACTGTGTTTTTCTCATTTTAGGGAACTGTGGTGCATTTTGTTTCATATGAGCTCTTGAGAGTTTCATGAGCTCCCACCTGATGCGTAATCTTTAAATAAGCAACTGAAATAATAAAAAAAAAAAAAGCAGGCAAGATGACAACTGCGAGATATACTCGTTCATTTAAATACCAGATCTACCAGAAAATAATGGATAACTTTTTTTCTAACCCAACATTGAGCCTTGCTAACGTCATCATCTGTGATCGCCAAGTATCTGACGTTAACTAAAATGAAGTATATATCCCTTCTACTTCACAAGAATAGGCACCAAGATATATAACCCCGATTACTTTATTTCTCAATCTCAAGCTGTCATTCCTTGACCATTTTCTCTTATGGCAGGCGTGGACAACTAGACAATTTATTAATTCCTGAAATAGAACTATTTCACGTCTAAAAATTCTGTCGGATATTGCGTGAGCTGTAGATATCATTAATCAATTTTCCAAAAACTATTCAACGTCAATTGGATAATTTATAAGCGTCAGTACTGTGTATTGGTAAGCTTATACAGGGAGAAAATTTTTATATTAGTTCTTCTCGTCATTGAATGTCTAAAAATACCAATATATTTTCAACGTCTGTTGCATAATTTATATGCGTTATTTGTGTGTAACTGTTTTCACGGTATAGCTCATGTTGGTAAGCTGTATGGAGAAAATTATTTATATTAGTTTTCCTCGTCGTTGAATGGCTAAGAATGTGGTGGATAGCATCTGACGATTTGGCATGAAATGGCCCTTTAGCAATATTTTACAGTTATATTATTTGAAATGCTTTTAAACATAACATTAATTCACTATCCTTCCTCCTTCAAGCATTACATCAAATGATCGTGCAATCTGACCAACGTGTGCAATGGCATCTCGATCTGCTGCCCGTTCTAAGGCCAACATCCATTGCCTCTTGCTGGCTGCCAACGCTATTCACCGCACACGGTTTCACAGTGGCAAAATGCAAGCCATGCACCATATTTAAAAATTATTTTCTCAGTGTGCACTAGGGATGTGCGATAGACCAAATAAAACTATCGATAAACTATCGACTGGTTTGTAAAAACTCTCGACAAACAATCAACAGTTTTTGTAACACTATCGAAACTATCGATAGTTTTCACGAATAATTTTCTCCTTCAGTTTTTCAAAGCGCTAGTTCAAATTTACCGTTTTTGTGTCACAGTTCTTCACGTTTACTTTACTTTTTCTGCTTTTTTCCTGTTCGATTTTTTAAATTGTCGATTAACGGAGATGGCGACGTTTTCTAAAAGAAGAAAAAGTAATGTGTGGGAATTTTTCGAGCAGGTTAGTTTAACACAGGTAAAATGTAAGCTTTGCGAAAAGCAAATTTCATATTCGCGAAATACCTCAAACTTGTGGGACCACATTAAACGTAAGCACAGAAGCATGTACACCAGTAGTATTGCACCCGATGTTCAGGTACTGAATGATCTTTAATTAAACAGTGAAGTGCCATCAGTTTCTGGGCAATTTAACGAAACTCATTCCAGAGCAAGGCAACCCACAATCTTTGAAACTTTGACCCAACAGCAAGCAATGACACCTACTGGAGCAGGGTCTCAACAAATAACTGATACTTTGCTGTTTTTTATAGCAAAAGATGCCTTACCCCTGGATGTAGTATCTGGGGAAGGTTTTAAAACATTTGTTAAGGAACTGAATCATAGGTACAAGGTGCCCTCTCGCAAAACCATCACAACATTATTGGATAAGAAATATGAGCTGATAAAAATTGGTTTATCTAAGAGACTGGAGGAATCCAAGTGGTTGTGTCTCACAACAGACATATGGACTGATATAAATAGCAAGAGTTATATTGGTGTTACTGCACATTTCATTACCAAATGTAATGCTCAAAGTATGGATTTGGCTGTAAAGCCTCTTAAAGCACCACATACCTCAGAGAACATTGAAAGTGCTCTTCGGGAGGTTATGAATGAATGGCACATCACTAATGAGAAAGTTGTTTGCCGTGTCACTGATGGTGGTGCAAACATTGTGAAAGCAGCTCAGCAGATGTTTTCACAACACAGGCATTTACACTGTGTGGCACATTTGCTAAATCTAGTTGCAGTAGACTCTCTGAATGCTATAGAAATTATAAAAAACTTATTAGGAGAAGTAAAAAGGACAGTTACTTTTTTCAAGCATAGTGCAAGTGCAACAGAAAAGCTCCATGCTGAGCAAATGAAGGATGGTGTCGCTGAAGGGCAAACACTAAAACTTACTCAAGAAGTAGGCACCCGTTGGAATAGTACTTTCTATATGTTAGAGAGATTTATACAATTATATGGCTACATAGCAACTGTTTTAACTGTTGTGGATGGACCACCGATCTTGCACAAGAGCCAGATTGATGAATTAAAGAGCATCATGTTAGTTTTAAAGTCTGTGGAAGAAGTGACAAGGGAAATATCTTCACAAAATCATGTAATTGTGAGTGCTTTAATTCCCTTGTTGCGCTGTTGCAAAAAGGCAATTCAAAATGTACCAGTTGCACATGGTGCAGAATTGTTAAAGAAAACATTGCTCGAAAATTTCACTAGACGTTTTGGGGCAGTTGAAAATGTAAAATGCATTGCCATAGCAACAATCTTGGATCCAAGATTTAAGCGATTGCATTTTGAGAATGTTTTGTTCTGCTCACGTGCAATTACTGGCCTTAATTCTTTGTTGCATGAACATGAGAAGGCTACTGAAACACCTGTGTCACCTGTACAAAGCACAGACAGCATATGGGCTTTTCATGACAATCTGGTCAGCACAAATTGTTCAAGCAGTGACACTATGGGTGGCATAAGTGTTTCCTTGAGGCCATATCTGCAACTTCCAGTTATAGATCGCAATGAAAACCCATTGTTGTTCTGGGAAAGGAATAAATAAGTATATCCTGGGCTCTATGATCTTGCACAAAAATATTTGTGCATTGTTGGAACTTCAGTTCCATCTGAAAGGCTCTTCTCAAAGTCTGGTAATGTGATGACAGCAAAACGTAACAGACTTCATCCCAAACGGCTAGAGAAGCTGGTTATCATGGCAAATTGTAGTCATCAGGAATGGCAAGAAAAGTAAACATAACAGATATTACGTATAAATTTGGGAAATAGTACATATGTAAAATACCTAAAATTTCAAAGTTGTTTTAAAAAGATACAAACATGCCAAACCTTTTATGATATCAAATAAGCAGAATAGTTTGAAACAACAGGCATCATGCAACATTAACTATGTGAAAAGTAAGTAAAAATACACAAAGTTTTGTATAGTAATTAAATTCATATAAGCAGAAGCTCTTGACTGAGCTATAGTTTTGATCACCTGCGATCAACTGAATCAAAGCACTGGTTGCCAGAAGTACTACTTGAATTGGTGATGCAGAAACAATTATCAGATTTTAGTAGATCATCATCATCATCATTGTCAACCATTATCAATCCACTGCTGGACGAAGGTCTCCCCAAGTTTCCTCCACAACGGTCTGTCTTGTGCCAGTCTCCTCCATGTCACTCCCGCATATTTACGAATTTCATCCACCCATCTCCCATGTGGTCTTTTTCTGGGTCTTTTCCTGTCCCTTGGAATCCAATCTAAAATTTCGGCTGTCCATCTATGGTCTGTCCTTCTGGCAGTATGTCCAGCCCATTGCCATTTCAGGGATTTAACTCTGATCATGATGTCTTCCACTCTCGTCATTTTTCGGATCCACGAGTTCCTCTTCTTATCTCTCCTGGTTATACCAAGCATGCACCTCTCCATGATTCTTTGAGTTGTCTGCAGTCTTTGTATGTCTCTTTTAGTTAAGGTCCACGTCTCTGCACCATACGTAAGCACTGGAAGGATGCATTGATCAAACACTTTTCTTTTAAGACATAACGGCATATTGCTCTTGAAAATTATGCTGTTTCTTCCAAAAGCTCTCCAGGCAAGTTTTGTACGCCGATTAATTTCTTCATCAATGTGACCCTCACTTGATATCTGCTGTCCAAGATAAACATACGTATCTGTTATCTCCAGTTTTTTTCCATCAATCGATAAATCTTCATTTCTTGTAAAAGCATTGAACATCACTTTTGTCTTCTGAAAGTTCATTTTTAATCCCACTTCTTTACTCTTGTCAGCAAGTTCCTGGATCATACTCTGCAGCTCTGATGGGGTAGTTGCAAAAATGACTACGTCATCAGCAAAACGAAGGTGGGTTAGATAATCTCCATTAATCTTTATCCCTTTGTTTTCCCAGTTCAGTGATTGAAAGACATTTTCCAATGTGGCATTAAAGAGCTTCGGAGATATGGTGTCACCTTGTCTCACTCCCTTTCCAATTTTTATGTGTGTTGTATTTTCAAACAGCCGAATCTTTGCACTTGCATTTTCATAGATGTTATTAATAATATTAATGTATGCATCTTCAATACCGCAGGATTTCAGAGCCGTGGTAACTGCTGATGGTTTCACCGAATCAAAGGCTTTTTCATAATCGATAAAAGCCATGCACAATGGAAGTTCATATTCCCTCGCTCTTTCAATTAGTTCTCTCAGTACGTGGATATGATCTATTGTGCTGTAGCCACTCCTGAATCCAGCTTGTTCTCTCGGTTGAGCCATGTCCAGTGTTACCTTCAAGCGGTGTGAAAGAACTTTAGTGAAGATTTTATAAACCACTGATAGGAGGCTGATAGGTCTGTAGTTCCTGAGATCCTCAATGTCACCTTTTTTATGTAGCAGGATCATTGTAGCATTGTTCCAATCCTCAGGAATCTTCCCTTCATTAAGGCATCGAGTGAAAATTTGGGCGAGTACTGTTTCAATTTCTCCACTTGCTTCTTGTATGATGTCTATAGTAATTCCATCTTCTCCTGGAGCTTTCCCCCGCTTCATGTTCTTGATTGCATGAGCAACTTCTGCTGGGAGGACTGGAAGAACTCCGGTACCTTTCATGATGTCTGGAGTACATGTATCATCCCTTTCATATAGTTTGGAGTAGAAATCTTTCACTTTTGTCAAAATTTCGCCTCTATTTCTTGTTATAGAACCATCTTCTTTTCTCAGAGCCATAATCTGTTTTCTTCCCTTACTGAGATGTCCCTTTGCTATCTTTAGGCTTTGGTTGTTTTCAATTGCTTTCCTTACTAGTTCACAGTTGAATTTTCTTACGTCTTCAGTGATACTTTTTCTTACTGTCTTGCATAGCTCTATATATTCCACTTTGGAAGTCACATCTTCTTTAGTTGTCCTCATCTCTCTTCTTTTTGCATCAACATTTTGGTTTTTCCTGATAATTTGTTTACATGCAACTTGTTCTTAGACCCAGCTAATTTTGTTGCTGTTTCCATAAGAGCTTTGGTTACTTTTCTGTTAACTTCAGAAATATCCACTTCTTCCGATGTTAGGCCTTCTAAAGCAGAGAATCTGTTCTTCAGTTCCAACTTGAAAGTATTATGGTGTTTTTTAAGGTTGGTTATGTCAATACATTTTGTTTGTCTTATGAGCTTGCCACGTTCCAGTTTAGTGTTGAGGTGCATCTTACATCTCACCAATCTATGGTCACTACCTGTGTTGAACTTGTTTAGCACACTGCAGTCTTCGATGACGAAATTTTTGTTACACATAATAAAATCAATTTCACTTGTCGTCCCAATTGGATGTCTCCATGTCCATTTCCTGTGTGGCTTTTTCTTGAAAAAGGAATTCAAGATGAAAAATCCTTCTGCCTCTGCAAACTCAACGAGAGTATTTCCACGCTGGTTTCTGTTGCCGTGACCGAATTTACCTACTGAAGTTTCATTCTGTTGCCGGTGCCCTATTTTTGCATTGAAATCTCCCATAATTATCTTCAAATGCTGCTTACCTTTATTATTTAGATGACGAATTTCCTCATAAAATTCTTCAATTTCTTCTTCAGGATGACTTGTGGTGGGTGCATAAGTTTGAATAATCTGAACCTGGTATCTTCTCGATAGTTGGATAACGAGTCGTGCAGCTCTGTCAGAGGAACTTTCAACTTCTACCACTTTATCCTTCAGTTTCTTGTTTATTATAAATCCAACACCACTAGTTCTGCCAGTATCTGTCCCACGATAATAGAAGAGATGTCCACTTTTCAGTTCAATGAGATCTTCTCCTTTTCTCCTTACCTCACTCAGCCCGACGATGTCCCACTTGATCCTTTGTAGTTCCTCTTCCAATTCAAGAAGCCTTGAATCAGAAGATAGGGAGCGTCCGTTGTAGGTAGCCAAGGTCAGCATCAAATGGCAGCCTAGTCCGGTCCTCCGGGGATTCTTAGCACCCTCTGCCTTCATGTCGCACTGGCCGCTGCCTTGGCCAGGTACATTCCAGCTGCCGGAGACTGAGGGCCAAGATTTAAGTTGTAGAGTCATTTTGGAGGTGTTTGGCCATAACTCACCACGCTGGCCAAGCGGGTTGGTGAGTGTGGGATAGCATTTCCTCTGATCCCGATGGTATAGTTATACCGCTATTTGCGGTCGTCAGAGCCCCTTTAGTGGGAACAGGATGCACCACGAGAAGGCGGGGTTGACATTTGTCAAGGAGAGGCTGTGATGTTACGCATCACCTGACCTTAGTAGATAGATCTACATAAATGGAATTTGGTGAGCGATACATGAATTGCAGTTCATAGTCACCAATATTTCAATACTTTCTTGAAAACATAGAGTTGCTTTCTTTATAAAGGTGTCGAGTTTTTTTATTTTATTTTTTCTTTCCAAAGGGGAGGGGACTGCAGAAATGCCTTCAAGGTTTGGTGCTGATAACCCTATTTTTGAAAGACCATTTAACACATCCTGTTTGTTCTCACACAGGCTTGTGTTGATGTTTTGGTATATTCCCAGTGCATCCCATTCCACCACTACTCACAAATTTATTGTTTTAAAATACTAATTGTGCCAGGATTGTCTGCAACAGTGAATCATCCTTCAAACAAGAAGTTGCTACAATTAAGAAAATTTCTGAAGCCCATCAATACCCACCATCTATAATAAACAAAATTCTCTATGATTTCCACATGAAAAACTTCCAACTCTTACACTAACACTAAAATAGAACCCTATTTATTGGTTCAGTCCCTTAGCATTGTTCATTTTCTTATAAGATCTGTAAACTCTCCAGGGCCCATCTTCTTAACCTGTTATTATAAATTGTCTGCTAAAAAAACAGAGATCCTGTTCTATCCCTAGACACCCCTAAAGTTTATGCCATACCTATTTCATCCCCCTCAGGACTCAGTATACCTTGGTGACTCGTACTGAAGCATCAACACAAGACTGTGTGAACATAAACAGTATGTGCCCAGATGATCTTCCAAAAACAGCATTATCATTACTAACTGAAGACATTTCTGCAGTCCCCTTGGGGAAAAAATTACCTCCTTTATGAACAAAGTATTTCTACATTTTCAAGAAAGTATTGAATTGAAATATTGCTAACCAAAAACTGCAATTCAGATATCCCTCACCAAATCCCACTTATTTGGATGTCTCCTAAAATCTGGCAACCAGTCCTCTGATTCTGTTGAGGGTGATCAAGACCATGCATAGCATGGTCAAAAACTGCTGTTTATATGAATTACTAGACATAAACTCAGTGTATTTTCTTAATTCTCAGGAAATATGCAAAATTTAATCATAGTTTAAACCACTGCAGTAAATAGAGTAATTGTTAAAAGGATTACATAAAAATTGAAAACTCATTGTTAATACAATCCCTGGAAATGTATGCAGTGAGAATAATTATTTTGATGAGATCATATCTTAATCACATGAAACGATAACTTTATGGAATTGGTTGTTCTAAATCAGAGTTATAAATTCAGAATTTTTGTCTGTCAGTACGAATCCTGGCACACACTTTCCACAGCTCCATTTTCATTAAATCCCTGACCAAGTCCTGGCTCCATGATGTTTTCTTGGGAAAGGGAAGCAAAATGTTTTCATTATATATGGCTAACTGATATTATTTCTATTTTGCCAGCTTTCTCCAAAGTTTGAATTCAAAAGGTTACCTGCTGGCAGTGTGCCTAAAAGAAAGCCTTTTTGAGTAAATTTCTATAATTTCACTCCCAGATGTACTATCTACTGTGGATTTCTTTACTTATGTGGGCAGTGTAAGTTTCTTAGACTGAATTTGCAAAATTCTTGATTATGCATTTTAAAGTTTTCTTAACTTGCTACCTACCATAGGGTTAATATTTGATAAAAGAAAAAAAGTGTTATAAAACCCAAAAATATTTCTCAGATAAATTGTTCACATCATAACCTTTTTTTATAATAATGGTCAATGTTTTCATTTCAGAGCACTCTCAAAATTCGCTTTATTCGTTACAAAAATACATGAAACACAGTCACGCCAGCAACACAGGCAGTGTGATGGAAGGCAGAAAATAAAACATGAAATGGTAAATACAATGAAGTGTATGTACAAAGGTTGATGATAATAATTACAGTGAATGCTGTAGAACCAGCAGTAGCTTAAGGGAGTAGACCACTGAAACACGACACTGCAGGAACAGTTCAAAACATGTAGGAAGAAGATGCGGTGAAAGTCTCTGAAACACAATGCGTATGAAAGTCCATGCTGGTACACAGAGAATACAAACTCAGGAAATATGTAACTTTGTTTTCTGTTCATGTGAACTCATTATAGGTAAAAGAAACTTATACAGTTTATCAAACATCACTAACCTACACAAAGGAGATCAGGATCAAGCATGCTTTGATGTAATATTTATTCAAAGTAGTTCACTGTAACCCACAGTAAGCATTTTAGCTATTTAGAAGACAAAAAAATAACAACACAACATGCATTAAGTTTTGTGGTAAAGCCGACAACACATCATCATGACTAAATAACCTAACATGCTCACAGCTCTTCTATACTACAGTGAAACTTGTTCGTCTGGTATAATATGGTCTTACCCAGCAAGGCTGTAGCCAGGAAAGGGCCAAGATGAGCAAAGCCTGAGCTGGGTTTCCTTTTGCCCAACCTAGTGACTCACTAGAGGCGTAAGAGTGGGAAAAATTGACCTGGCCACAGATCAAGAGAAGGTGCAAAAATTACTGCTTGCAATCTGCTTTAATTTATAATTGAAACTTCACCAGTTTCGGGTACACTTACAGTTAAATTTTCTTTCTCAAAATGTTAAGAGGATGCTATTTGCTTACATTCAGAAATGAAGACGTATGACGATGATTGGCAAAACACGTAACAATATTAACAAATAAAGGTAACTTGATCACGCTAGTTACGTTAAATGAAAACTTTTACAAAAGGTTCGTAAGTTGGAAGCTTTCAACCTTATCTTAGGTCTAATATGGTCTTACCCAGCAAGGCTGTAGCCAGGAAAGGGCCAAAATGAGCAAAGCCTGAGCTGGGTTTCCTTTTGCCCAATAAGGTCGAAAGCTTCCGACTTACGAACTTTTTGTAAAAGTTTTCATTTAACGTAACTAGCGTGATCAAGTTACCTTCATTTGTAAATGAAGACGTAGTTGTACAGTTCGTCTAACTAAAGTAGAACCACAGCTTTTGTTCATAAGAATGGTGCCCGCTGTTTTTCTTTAGTTGGATGGATAAGATAAGGATGTCATTCACATTGAAGATTCTCTCGGGGATATTCGATCATTATTGTGGCTACGAGCCATGACTGCCTGATAATTTCGGCCCATTTGATGTGAAATTGAAAACCCGAACTCCGAAACATATATATATATATATATATATCATCACCATTATCAACCCATTGCTGGATGAAGGTTCCCCAGAGTTTATTCCACAACTGTCTGCCTTGAGCCTATCTTCTCCATGCTACTCTGGCATGCTTTTGAATTTCATCCATCCATTTCCTGTGTGGTCTTCTGGATCCTTTTCTGTCCCTTGGAAACCAGTCTAAAATTTCAGTTGTCCATCGGTAGTCTGCTTTTCTTGCAGCATGTCCAGCCCATTGCCATTTCACGGATTCTACCCTGATCACAATGTCTTCCACTCTTGTATATATATCATCATCATCATCATCATTGTCAACCATTATCAATCCACTGCTGGACGAAGGTCTCCCCAAGTTTCCTCCACAACGGTCTGTCTTGTGCCAGTCTCCTCCATGTCACCCCTGCATACTTTCGAATTTCATCCACCCATCTCCCATGTGGTCTTCTTCTGGGTCTTTTCCTGTCCCTTGGAATCCAATCTAAAATTTCGGCTGTCCATCGATGATCTGTCCTTCTGGCAGTATGTCCAGCCCATTGCCATTTCAGGGATTTAACTCTGATCATGATGTCTTCCACTCTTGTCATTTTTCGGATCCACGAGTTCCTCTTCTTATCTCTCCTGGTTACACCAAGCATGCACCTCTCCATGATTCTTTGAGTTGTCTGCAGCCTTTGTATGTCTCTTTTAGTTAAGGTCCACGTCTCCGCACCATACGTAAGCACTGGAAGGATGCATTGATCAAACACTTTTCTTTTAAGACATAATGGCATATTGCTCTTGAAAATTATGCTGTTTCTTCCAAAAACTCTCCAGGCAAGTTTTGTACGCCAATTAATTTCTTCATCAATGTGACCCTCACTTGATATCTGCTGTCCAAGATAAACGTACGTGTCTGTTATCTCCAGCTTTTCTCCATCAATCGATAAATCTTCATTTCTTGTAAAAGCATTGAACATCACTTTTGTCTTCTGAAAGTTCATTTTTAATCCCACTTCTTTACTCTTGTCAGCAAGTTCCTGGATCATACTCTGCAACTCTGATGGGGTAGTTGCAAAAATGACTACGTCATCAGCAAAACGAAGGTGGGTTAGATAATCTCCATTAATCTTTATCCCCTTGTTTTCCCAGCTCAGTGACTGAAAAACACCCTCCAATGTGGCATTAAAGAGCTTCGGAGATATGGTGTCACCTTGTCTCACTCCCTTCCCAATTTTTACGTGTGTTGTATTTTCAAACAGCCTAATCTTTGCACTTGCACTTGCATTTTCATAGATGTTATTAATAATATTAATGTATGCATCTTCAATACCACAGGTTTTCAGAGCCATTGTAACTGCTGATGGTTTCACCGAATCAAAGGCTTTTTCATAATCGATAAAAGCCATGCACAATGGAAGTTCATATTCCCTCGCTCTTTCAATTAGTTCTCTCAGCACTTGGATATGATCTATTGTGCTGTAGCCACTCCTGAATCCAGCTTGTTCTCTCGGTTGAGCCATGTCCAGTGTTACCTTCAAGCGGTGTGAAAGAACTTTAGTGAAGATTTTATAAACTACTGATAGGAGGCTGATAGGTCTGTAGTTTCCGAGATCCTCAATGTCACCTTTCTTATGTAGCAGGATCATTGTAGCGGTGTTCCAATCCTCAGGAATCTTTCCTTCATTAAGGCATCGAGTGAAAATTTGGGCGAGTACTGTTTCGATTTCTCCACTTGCTTCTTGTATGATGTCTACAGTAATTCCATCTTCTCCTGGAGCTTTTCCTCGCTTCATGTTCTTGATTGCATGTGCAACTTCTGCTGGAAGGACTGGAGGAACTCTGGTACTGGTATCTTTCATGATTTCTGGAGTGCATATATCATCCCTTTCATATAATTTGGAGTAGAAATCTTTCGCTCTTGTCAAAATTTCGCCTCTATTTCTTGTTACAGAACCATCTTCTTTTCTCAGTGCCATAATCTGTTTTCTTCCCTTACTGAGATGTCCCTTTTGCTATCTTTAGGCTTTGGTTGTTTTCAATTGCTTTCCTCACTAGTTCACAGTTGAATCTCCTTACCTCTTCAGTGATACTTTTTCTTACTGTCTTGCATAGCTCTATATATTCCACTTTGGAAGTCACATCTTCTTTAGTTGTCCTCATCTCTCTTCTTTTTTGCATCAACATTTTGGTTTTTCCTGATAATTTGTTCACATGCAACTTGTTCTTAGACCCAGCTAATTTTGTTGCTGTTTCCATAAGAGCTTTGGTTACTTTTCTGTTAACTTCAGAGATGTCCACTTCTTCCGATGTTAGGCCTTCTAAAGCAGAGAACCTGTTCTTCAGTTCTAATTTGAAGGTATTATGGTGTTTTTTAAGGTTGGTTATGTCAATAGATTTTGTTTGTCCTATGAGCTTGCCACGTTCAAGTTTAGTGTTGAGGTGCATCTTACATCTCACCAATCTATGGTCACTACCTGTGTTGAACTTGTTTAGCACACTGCAGTCTTCTATGACGAATTTTTTGTTACACATAATAAAATCAATTTCACTTGTCGTCCCATTTGGATGTCTCCATGTCCATTTCCTGTGTGGCTTTTTCTTGAAAAAGGAGTTCAAGATGAAAAACCCTTCTGCCTCTGCAAACTCAACGAGAGTATTTCCACGCTGGTTTCTGTTGCCATGACCGAATTTACCTACTGAAGTTTCATTCTGTTGCCGTTGCCCTATTTTTGCATTGAAATCTCCCATAATTATCTTCAAATGCTGCTTACCTTTATTATTTAGATGACAAATTTCCTCATAAAATTCTTCAATTTCTTCTTCAGGATGACTTGTGGTGGGTGCATAAGTTTGAATAATCTGAGCCTGGTATCTTTTCGAGAGTTGGATAACAAGTCGTGCAGCTCTGTCAGAGGAACTTTCAACTTCTACAACTTTGTCCTTCAGTTTCTTGTTTATTATAAATCCAACACCACTAGTTCTGCCAGTATCTGTCCCACGATAGTAGAAGAGATGTCCACTTTTCAGTTCGATGAGATCTTCTCCTTTTCTCCTTACCTCACTTAGCCCCACGATGTCCCACTTGATCCTTTGTAGTTCCTCTTCCAATTCAAGAAGCCTTGAATCAGAAGATAGGGAGCGTCCATTGTAAGTAGCCAAGGTCAGCATCAGATGGCAGCCTAGTCCGGTCCTCCGGGGATTCTTAGCACCCTCTGCCTTCATGTTGCACTGGCCGCTGCCTTGGCCAGGTACATTCCAGCTGCCGGAGACTGAGGGCCAAGATTTAAGTTGTGGAATCATTTTGGAGGGTGTTTGGCCATAACTCACCACGCTGGCCAAGCGGGTTGGTGAGTGTGTATATATCATCATCATCATCATCATTGTCAACCATTATCAATCCACTGCTGGACGAAGGTCTCCCCAAGTTTCCTCCACAACGGTCTGTCTTGTGCCAGTCTCCTCCATGTCACTCCCGCATATTTACGAATTTCATCCACCCATCTCCCATGTGGTCTTTTTCTGGGTCTTTTCCTGTCCCTTGGAATCCAATCTAAAATTTCGGCTGTCCATCTATGGTCTGTCCTTCTGGCAGTATGTCCAGCCCATTGCCATTTCAGGGATTTAACTCTGATCATGATGTCTTCCACTCTCGTCATTTTTCGGATCCACGAGTTCCTCTTCTTATCTCTCCTGGTTATACCAAGCATGCACCTCTCCATGATTCTTTGAGTTGTCTGCAGCCTTTGTATGTCTCTTTTAGTTAAGGTCCACGTCTCTGCACCATACGTAAGCACTGGAAGGATGCATTGATCAAACACTTTTCTTTTAAGACATAATGGCATATTGCTCTTGAAAATTATGCTGTTTCTTCCAAAAGCTCTCCAGGCAAGTTTTGTACGCCGATTAATTTCTTCATCAATGTGACCCTCACTTGATATCTGCTGTCCAAGATAAACATACGTATCTGTTATTTCCAGTTTTTCTCCATCAATCGATAAATCTTCATTTCTTGTAAAAGCATTGAACATCACTTTTGTCTTCTGAAAGTTCATTTTTAATCCCACTTCTTTACTCTTGTCAGCAAGTTCCTGGATCATACTCTGCAGCTCTGATGGGGTAGTTGCAAAAATGACTACGTCATCAGCAAAACGAAGGTGGGTTAGATAATCTCCATTAATCTTTATCCCTTTGTTTTCCCAGTTCAGTGATTGAAAGACATTTTCCAATGTGGCATTAAAGAGCTTCGGAGATATGGTGTCACCTTGTCTCACTCCCTTTCCAATTTTTATGTGTGTTGTATTTTCAAACAGCCGAATCTTTGCACTTGCATTTTCATAGATGTTATTAATAATATTAATGTATGCATCTTCAATACCGCAGGATTTCAGAGCCATGGTAACTGCTGATGGTTTCACCGAATCAAAGGCTTTTTCATAATCGATAAAAGCCATGCACAATGGAAGTTCATATTCCCTCGCTCTTTCAATTAGTTCTCTCAGTACATGGATATGATCTATTGTGCTGTAGCCACTCCTGAATCCAGCTTGTTCTCTCGGTTGAGCCATGTCCAGTGTTACCTTCAAGCGGTGTGAAAGAACTTTAGTGAAGATTTTATAAACCACTGATAGGAGGCTGATAGGTCTGTAGTTCCTGAGATCCTCAATGTCACCTTTTTTATGTAGCAGGATCATTGTAGCATTGTTCCAATCCTCAGGAATCTTCCCTTCATTAAGGCATCGAGTGAAAATTTGGGCGAGTACTGTTTCAATTTCTCCACTTGCTTCTTGTATGATGTCTATAGTAATTCCATCTTGTCCTGGAGCTTTCCCCCGCTTCATGTTCTTGATTGCATGAGCAACTTCTGCTGGGAGGACTGGAAGAACTCTGGTACCTTTCATGATGTCTGGAGTACATGTATCATCCCTTTCATATAATTTGGAGTAGAAATCTTTCACTCTTGTCAAAATTTCGCCTCTATTTCTTGTTATAGAACCATCTTCTTTTCTCAGAGCCATAATCTGTTTTCTTCCCTTACTGAGATGTCCCTTTGCTATCTTTAGGCTTTGGTTGTTTTCAATTGCTTTCCTCACTGGCTCACAGTTGAATTTCCTTACGTCTTCAGTGATACTTTTTCGTGCTGTCTTGCATAGCTCTATATATTCCACTTTGGAAGTCACATCTTCTTTAGTTGTCCTCATCTCTCTTCTTTTTTGCATCAACATTTTGGTTTTTCCTGATAATTTGTTTACATGCAACTTGTTCTTAGACCCAGCTAATTTTGTTGCTGTTTCCATAAGAGCTTTGGTTACTTTTCTGTTAACTTCCGAAATATCCACTTCTTCCGATGTTAGGCCTTCTAAAGCAGAGAATCTGTTCTTCAGTTCCAACTTGAAAGTATTATGGTGTTTTTTAAGGTTGGTTATGTCAATACATTTTGTTTGTCTTATGAGCTTGCCACGTTCCAGTTTAGTGTTGAGGTGCATCTTACATCTCACCAATCTATGGTCACTACCTGTGTTGAACTTGTTTAGCACACTGCAGTCTTCGATGACGAATTTTTTGTTACACATAATAAAATCAATTTCACTTGTCGTCCCAATTGGATGTCTCCATGTCCATTTCCTGTGTGGCTTTTTCTTGAAAAAGGAATTCAAGATGAAAAATCCTTCTGCCTCTGCAAACTCAACGAGAGTATTTCCACGCTGGTTTCTGTTGCCGTGACCGAATTTACCTACTGAAGTTTCATTCTGTTGCCGGTGCCCTATTTTTGCATTGAAATCTCCCATAATTATCTTCAAGTGCTGCTTACCTTTATTATTTAGATGACGAATTTCCTCATAAAATTCTTCAATTTCTTCTTCAGGATGACTTGTGGTGGGTGCATAAGTTTGAATAATCTGAGCCTGGTATCTTCTCGATAGTTGGATAACGAGTCGTGCAGCTCTGTCAGAGGAACTTTCAACTTCTACCACTTTATCCTTCAGTTTCTTGTTTATTATAAATCCAACACCACTAGTTCTGCCAGTATCTGTCCCACGATAATAGAAGAGATGTGTATATCATCATCATTGTCAACCATTATCAATCCACTTCTGGACGAAGGTCTCCCCAAGTTTCCTCCACAACGGTCTGTCTTGTGCCAGTCTCCTCCATGTCACCCCTGCATACTTTCGAATTTCATCCACCCATCTCCCATGTGGTCTTCTTCTGGGTCTTTTCCTGTCCCTTGGAATCCAATCTAAAATTTCGGCTGTCCATCGATGATCTGTCCTTCTGGCAGTATGTCCAGCCCATTGCCATTTCAGGGATTTGACTCTGATCATGATGTCTTCCACTCTTGTCATTTTTCGGATCCACGAGTTCCTCTTCTTATCTCTCCTGGTTATACCAAGCATGCACCTCTCCATGCTTCTTTGAGTTGTCTGCAGCCTTTGTATGTCTCTTTTAGTTAAGGTCCACGTCTCTGCACCATACGTAAGCACTGGAAGGATGCATTGATCAAACACTTTTCTTTTAAGACATAATGGCATATTGCTCTTGAAAATTATGCTGTTTCTTCCAAAAGCTCTCCAGGCAAGTTTTGTGCGCCGATTAATTTCTTCATCAATGTGACCCTCACTTGATATCTGCTGTCCAAGATAAACGTACGTGTCTGTTATCTCCAGCTTTTCTCCATCAATCGATAAATCTTCATTTCTTGTAAAAGCATTGAACATCACTTTTGTCTTCTGAAAGTTCATTTTTAATCCCACTTCTTTACTCTTGTCAGCAAGTTCCTGGATCATACTCTGCAGCTCTGATGGGCTAGTTGCAAAAATGACTACGTCATCAGCAAAACGAAGGTGGGTTAGATAATCTCCATTAATCTTTATCCCCTTGTTTTCATAGCTCAGTGACTGAAAAACACCCTCCAATGTGGCATTAAAGAGCTTCGGAGATATGGTGTCACCTTGTCTCACTCCCTTTCCAATTTTTATGTGTGTTGTATTTTCAAACAGCCTAATCTTTGCACTTGCATTTTCATAGATGTTATTAATAATATTAATGTATGCATCTTCAATACCGCAGGTTTTCAGAGCCATTGTAACTGCTGATGGTTTCACCGAATCAAAGGCTTTTTCATAATCGATAAAAGCCATGCACAATGGAAGTTCATATTCCCTCGCTCTTTCAATTAGTTCTCTCAGCACATGGATATGATCTATTGTGCTGTAGCCACTCCTGAATCCAGCTTGTTCTCTCGGTTGAGCCATGTCCAGTGTTACCTTCAAGCGGTGTGAAATAACTTTAGTGAAGATTTTATAAACTACTGATAGGAGGCTGATAGGTCTGTAGTTTCCGAGATCCTCAATGTCACCTTTCTTATGTAGCAGGATCATTGTAGCGGTGTTCCAATCCTCAGGAATCTTTCCTTCATTAAGGCATCGAGTGAAAATTTGGGCGAGTACTGTTTCGATTTCTCCACTTGCTTCTTGTATGATGTCTACAGTAATTCCATCTTCTCCTGGAGCTTTTCCCCGCTTCATGTTCTTGATTGCATGTGCAACTTCTGCTGGAAGGACTGGAGGAACTCTGGTACTGGTATCTTTCATGATGTCTGGAGTGCATGTATCATCCCTTTCATATAATTTGGAGTAGAAATCTTTCACTCTTGTCAAAATTTCACCTCTATTTCTTGTTACAGAACCATCTTCTTTTCTCAGTGCCATAATCTGTTTTCTTCCCTTACTGAGATGTCCCTTTGCTATCTTTAGGCTTTGGTTGTTTTCAATTGCTTTCCTCACTAGTTCACAGTTGAATTTTCTTACGTCTTCAGTGATACTTTTTCGTACTGTCTTGCATAGCTCTATATATTCCACTTTGGAAGTCACATCTTCTTTAGTTGTCCTCATCTCTCTCCTTTTTTGCATCAACATTTTCGTTTTTCCTGATAATTTATTTACATGCAACTTGTTCTTAGACCCAGCTAATTTTGTTGCTGTTTCCATAAGAGCTTTGGTTACTTTTCTGTTAACTTCAGAGATGTCCACTTCTTTCGATGTTAGGCCTTCTAAAGCAGAGAACCTGTTCTTGAGTTCCAACTTGAAGGTATTATGGTGTTTTTTAAGGCAATAACAACATCCCTAAACTCCTAACAAGAGGGAATATCCTTCAAAAATCAAATACCCCCCTCCCCCCTTCATCACCACAAAAAAAAAAAAAAAAAGAAAAGAAAAAAAAAAACACATTTTTTAATAATATATAACTGTACCCCAGAACACCAGATCACTCATCAGGGAAAGACATTTGGTACTCTGGGGTAGAGGTTCAGGTTCATTCATGAGAGTGCTAAATTTTGAAGCCAATAGTTAGATATCTTAATTAATTTCTTAAAAATATCTCTTTCATGCACTCTGTCTTCCCTACCTTATGCACTCTGTCTTCACTACAGTTTCATATTAATATTAAAAAATGTTTGGTTTCTTTTGGTGGTGAAGAAGGGGGGGGGAGGAGAAGGGGGTTATTTGATTTTTGAAGGATATTCTCTCTTGTTAGGAGTTTAGGGATGTTGCTATTGGATTCTGTATTACAATTGTAATTTATCTATGGTTGAACTCATTAATATGCTGATTATGTTTGAAACCTGCAGCATGGTGTGGTTTTGCAGAAATCATATTACATTTGTTTGCAAGTTACAGGTTACAGTTTTTTAAGTTAAGTGATATATATAATGTTTTGGTGTTCAGATCAAGTACTGTATATACATATATAGATATGCATTTGTAGAAAATAGAAAGACAGATTGGGGCGCAATATTTTGCGGTTTACCCCGGGCGCAGAAATCCCTAGATACGCTTCTGTGACTCTCACTACAGTCCACTTCCAGAGCTGTTTTATATCCTCTGCCCGACCTCAGTCATCAACTGCCTCCTCTAATTCCTCTGTCTGGCTATGGCCCTGTTACCCAGGTCTGTAATGTGAAACAATATGAGTTGAAAAATCTAGATAAATATTATAAGTACCCATATAAGTTGCACAGAGTGATAGGAGATGAAAACTTCCAACTACCATGAATTAGTTTCCATTTTTAAAAATATTGCCTTAAAAAATGTGTCAGGATAAAGCAGAAATATCAGAAAAAAATATTCCTCTGGCTTAACTTGTACTAATTGCTATGCAGGAAAGCTGCAAAGCATAATTTATCATTTTATCATTTTTTCCCCCTACAAATGGTGGTTATCTGTTAGTTTGCTTGTTTCACATATATTGTATATATATATGTACGTATTTGGTGTTGAAATTGTCTGTTTGATTTATAATAACTCTGTATATATTGCATATCTCATTATCAATCCACTGTTTGATGGTCTCCCCAAGTTTCTTCCACAATGGTCTATTTTGTTCCAATCTCCTCCATGTCATGCCCACATGCATTTGAAATTCATCCGCCTATCTCCTGTGTGGTCTTTTCCTATCCCTTGGAATCTAGTCTAGAATTTCGGTTGTCCTTCAGTGGTCTATTCCTTTGGCAATATGTTCAGCCCATTAGTATTTCAGGAATTTTACTCAGATCATAGTGCCACCCATTCTTGTCACTTTCCTGATCCAAAAGTTCCTCTTATCTTGCCTGGTTACATCACACATGCATCTTTCTATGCTACTTTTAGTTGTCTGCAGCCTTTGTATGTGTGTTTTAGTCAAGTCCAAGTCTCTACCCCATATATAAGAACTGAAAGGATGCATTGATTAAACACTTCTCTTTTAAGAATAATAGTAATTAGCATATTGCTCTTGAGAAATGTGTTTCTTCCAAAAGCTGTCCAACCAAGTTATATAAACCGATTAATTTCTTCATCAATGTGACCCTTGCATAATACCTGTTGCCCAAGGTAAATGCAATCATTATCAGTCCACTGCTAAATGAAAGCAAGGCCATCTAGAAAACATAAGCCCATAACATTAGAGAGATAAGTTCTCTCTCCTTTTGATGTTGCACAGAAACCATGGCTACCAATTGGTTTCCAACGCTGTCATGTGTGGCGTCAAACACGACACCAACGCATCAGTCCGTGTAATATGAGAGTGACATCATAAACGGAAGGAACTCATCTCTCAAATGTCATGGCCTTGTGTTTTCTATATGGCCTTGACTAAAGTCTTCCACAACTGTCTATCTTGAGCCAGTTGCCTCCATTTCCCTCCGGCATGCTTTCAAATTTCACCCACCCATCTTCCGTGTGGTCTTCTGTCTTTTGGTATTCAGCCTGATGTTTCAGTTATCCATTGGTGGTCAGTTCTATAATATATATGTGTGTGTATTATGGACAATATCTATAGAACTGCCACCGATAAATAACTGGATGAAATATTAGACTGGATACCGAAGGACAGAAGAAGAAGAGCACAGGGAAGATGGGTGGTTGAAATTCAAAAGCATACCAAAGTAATATGGAGCAGAGTGGCTCAACACAGCTTCAGAAGAGACTTGGGGAATCTTTCATTCAGCAGTTGATTGATAATGGTTAACAGTGATGATGATGTTAGTTTTATATTGATTATTGGTTAAAAAGAAATAAAGTAATGTCAGTTTCAAGTCAATGACAGATCTCAGAACATTTGATTACAATAAGCTCTACAGTGAATGTATGGCCCTGTAGAAGTTACCCTTCATTCCGTGAATTATGTAAATCTGATTTGGCATCACATCATATTTTGAAATTTGGTGTCTAGACCATATCTCCTGTTTCATAAGCATCAAAAAAAAAAAAAATTCTGATTTTTCACAGTGCTTTATATTTTTTATACTAACTATTTTCTGCTAAGAACAAATAATTTGAATATGATCAGTTGGATTGTAAGTAAAATTCTAGCAATTCAATACATTTTTTCATGTCATTTGCAAATGTATGTCTTATGCATTGTAATAAAAAATATTGTACAAATTGTCACACTTCGCAGTGTTGTGATGTAATGTGGGTTTCATATCATTATCACATTTTGAAATATGATTTCTTGATATAAGTTTCATTTCTTATGTATTAAAATGAACAAAGCATTTGATTTCTCCCACATTTTGCATTTTTATATTGCTACATTTTCTGCTGAGAATAAGTAATTAGTTGTTTATTTAAAGATATATTTTGTTTGGTACAATCATCCAAACCGTAAATAAATTGTTTGTAATTGAATATGATTTTCTTACTTTTCATGTAATTTACACTGTATGCCTTTAGTGTTGTAATTGAAAAAATCTTATAAATTGTCACAGTGTTGTGATGAACTACCAGCATAGTGCAGTTGCTTAAGTCACTATGCACTGTCTGGGAGGCACTTTCTGACGGGTGTTCAAATCCCGGTCCTGCCGGCTTTCTGGTCTTTGTTTTCCACAGACTCCCTGTGTTTGGGGACCTGAATGTGTGGATGGTTCCCTGTGAAGTTGTCCCTTGGTCCTCCAGGTGTGTGTGAGGGGGGGGGGATGTTGGACGTGGGGTTAATGTTACGAAATCTCACAAAAATGCTCATTGAAAAAGCCAGGGCCCACACAAGGCTGTCAATTCATTGAAGAAGTGTGTTGAAATCTGCGGTATTTAATCTCACTATTGAATTCTAAAATTTGATTTCCTGATATCAAAGTTTTAAACTTTTTAAATATAATGTCCTTATTTTTCATATCATTTGCAATGTATGCCTTTTGTACAGTAACTAAAATATAAAAAAAAAAAGTCAATGTTGTGATGAAATGTGTGCTTTGAATCTCTTGTTATCATGTTCTAAAGTTTGATCCTTCATTCCTTATATATTATATCAAAATTTGTAACTACAGTCACAAATTGTATATGTTTTTAGTGCAATGTTATGATTTATGGGAGTGAAAAAAACATTTTATTACTGTTGCATCTGTTACTCACATTTAAAATAGTATTGCTCATAGTTTTAGAAGACATGATATTTGGTCACAGAATGTAATGTACAGTGACAACTAGAATTCATTCCTTTTTATTAAAGCAAACAGTATTTGAATTTCTCCAAAATGTGTTTTCATATTGCTACCTTTCTGCTGAGGAGAACATTTAGATGTGGTCTTCTGTCTTTTGGTATTCAGTCTGATGTTTCAGTTATCTATTGGTGGTCACTTTCTGCTGAGGAGAACATTTAAAGTTTATTTTAAGTGTTAGTGTTGTTTGGTACAGATTGTAAACAAAATTTTAATATTTTTCAATTTACTTCCGATATTGGAGGTTATATTATTTAACGTGCATTAATGCATTTGAATTTTTGAACTTCACTTTTAGTTGGTAAAGTTCGATGAACACTTACCGCACGTGGGGCTTGGCTTTCAACTCATATTTCCGTTATGTGGATGCGGCACGGGGGTTTTTCATTTGGCCACGGGTCCGCTTCTTTTTTTTTTTTTTTTTTTTTTTTTCCGTTGGAATTTATTTTGCCTCATCACCAAATGAGTTTTTTTTCCTTTGCTGCATCCTCATTTACTTCAATATTTATTCATACCCGAGTACTTTCGGTAATACTCCTTTACCGTCTTCGAGGGGACGTTTTGCTCCGACTAGCACGGACCATGTCAGCTGGGCATTTCGGTGGTTCTCGCGGGCTGCATTTTGTGTTGTAATGGAAAAGAAAGCAAAAATTTATACTTCACAGTATAGGTAAAATTTGTAAATTCGGTATGTTATCCATTTTGATTATACTGCTCATCTGTTAAATAAAAATATGAACTGTCACATTTTAGCTTTTAATTATAAGTAAGGGTAGTAAACATGAAAACTTCCTAGTATTG
Organism: Macrothele yani; assembly: GCA_039090855.1. Classification (NCBI taxonomy): domain Eukaryota; kingdom Metazoa; phylum Arthropoda; class Arachnida; order Araneae; family Macrothelidae; genus Macrothele; species Macrothele yani. Next base: position 152,041,909 of record CM077001.1, on the reverse strand, counting down.
ACATTTTACTTGATTATAATGATGAGTACAGTTGCTGCGGGTGCGCATTGGCTTTGCTTTGTAATAAAATCATGTAAACAATGAGAAAATTTTCTTTGCACAAGTGTACTCACTATTTGACCTTGATCAGTAGTTGAACGTCACAGAAAGAGGTAAAGCAGGTTCTCAAAGAATGGTCGTATTAATATAAAGTAAGCTGATGACAAAAAAGCAAATAACTATATACAGAATATAAGCATAATAAAGGTTACATGTAAATTTTCAAAACAGCTTTTGAAATTCCAAAGCACCTGAGGCTACATAAAAGAAAAATCAAAAACATACAAAATTGAAAGCAGTAGCAACTGATTTGGAGAAATCAAAAGAACAGATCTAACAACCAACTGGGAGAAAAGAAAGAGGAATGTAGAACTATGGCAAGATGCTATCTATGGTTTCATCAAGAGCTAGGCACAGATAACACCTCATACCTCTGTAAAGACCAACAAGTGTGGATTTTGCATTATCCAGTCTGCTACAAAAACAGCAAATGATAAACAGAAAATGCAAATAAAAAATTAAAATAAAATTAACCTACTCCAAAACAACTAAAAAACCCCCACAGATAACCTTCCCCACCCCCCAAAAAAAATTTAGGAGAAAATATAAAGCACCCAAAAAACGAAAACTATGTCTATGTGTGTATATATATGTTTCCCAACTGTTAAGGAAGTTTTTTCAGCTTTTTTTTTTTTTTTTTTGGTTTCAACAAATATAGAAGACTTGGGTGTCATGCATCCAAATTTTTATAGTTCTGGTTGAAAAATTGTAGAAATGCAAATACCATGTTGCGCTAGCACTCATTTGCATTTCCTCAACAATAACAGCTACCTTCCTTGATATATCTGCCACTGGTTGATGGACTGTAGCCACAGTTGTTTCTCACCAAAAATATTTTTTTCCCAACATGCTTGATTCCATTAATGCCATAATCAATGAAAAATAGCTTGAAAAGTGGAAGTTGGTGAAATCAACATGGCACTGTAAAAAACATTTCTGCAGCAGATAAGATTTTTCAAGTGTTTTATTCATTTAAAAAACTGAAATGGCATCTTGAATACTTCATAATTGTTCACAGAAAGTAAAAAGATTGACTTCAGTTTGGCCGCCCCGGTGGCGCAGTGGTCTAAGCGATGGCCTCTGATCATTCGTCCGTAAGGGGTCCGGGTTCGAATCCCGGTCAGGCATGGATGTTGTGTTTGTCTTACGGCACTGGCTCTCTCCCTTCCCTGGAACCAGTGACCCTAAATTAGGGACGGGCGACTGCTTATAGTCCATTGAGTTGCTCACGGTGGTCGTTAAACCTCCAATCAAAAAAAAAAAAAAAAAAAAAAAAAAAAAAAAAAAAAGACTTCAGTTTGCTCTATTTTTAATGTATGTCAGTAATGTTAATCTTATGTATTAAAGTGATTAAGTACAAAAAGCATTCATGCTATGGCACAATATTAAGAAGTTTTGTGTTTGGAATTATTATGCAGATTTGGTGTTAAAATGGGTTTTTGAAATATAATGACCATCTTAGTGGTATACTAATCTGCTGGATCTGTGTTTTGAGTTCTGAATGAGGCATGAGTAGTATGTTTGTCTTTCTCTTTCTCCCTTCCATGGAACCAAGTGCCTTAAATTAGGGACAGACAACTGCTTATAACCAATGGATATGCTCGTGGTGATTGTCACACAACACACACACACACACAAATGGTAAACTTACAAATCTGAGATATTTTTATTTCCACCTGAAAAGCATTTTTTATTTTACAGAGCAGCTTCTTGTACTTGTGATCCATATTGAAAACAATGTTGCCTGATACAAGTGGACTGATCCAGAGTGATGTACATTTTTGGGTTACTTAATAACCACTGCAGAAGATATCACTTTGCTATGATTGGTCAAAAAGAAAAAATTGGTATAAAAATTACTGTGGCAAAACTTTTTTTTTTTTTTGAATTTTCTAAAGAAACTGTCAGTATGGAATTCAATGGCTGGGGCCAACAATTCCGTGCTGTAACAAAAAAGCAGCACAATAGAAACAACTTCACTGCTGTGATGGTGCAGTGGTCTAAGTGCTGGCTTGTGATCATTCATCGAAGATAGGTTTGGGTTTGAATCCCAGTGAGACATGGATGTTGTGTTCATCTTACAGCACTGGCTTTCTCTCACTCTCTTACCTAAAACCTGTAGCCCTATATTAGGAATAGACAACTGCTTATAGCCCATTAAGTTGCTTATGGTTGTCAAAACACCAACAAGTAAAAAAAAATACAGTTTGTGACAAGTAAAAAATATGAGATCAATGAATTTATACCAAATTACTGAAAACATGACTGCCCTGTTGGTGACAGACTAAAAAAATCATAATTAGTATCTAAAGTGTACTATACAGATGATAAAACTATACACACTCTCCACCATTTTCTGAAAAACCATGAAAATGACAGCAAATTAAATTATTTAATTGAACCCATGCATTAAATATCAAACCTTTCATTCAAAGTAGCAAAAAGGATTTAATCACTACACTGGCATCTATTCAATGCCAGCAAACATTATCCTCTGAAGGCAAAAGAAATCTTATAAAGAATTATTATCTTCATGTATAAAAATTAAGCAATTGAAATTGTATAATCATATGTATATACTGTATATTTGTTCAGCATGTATATGATCAGCCACAAATGTTATTTGCAAACAAGTTAATATGGCAATAGCATGTAAGCCTAAAATAAATCAACATATACGTCTTCCTTTTTTTAAGTTGCAAAGTAAAAGGATGCAAATGTAAGCCTGCCGCCCCGGTGGCGCAGTGGTCTAAGGCGCTGGCCTCTGATCATTCGTCCGTAAGGGGTCCGGGTTCGAATCCCGGCAGGCATGGATGTTGTGTTTGTCTTACGGCACTGGCTCTCTCCCTTCCCTGGAACCAGTGACTCTAAATTAGGACGGGCGACTGCTTATAGCCCATTGAGTTCCTCACGGTGGTCGTTAAACCTCCAATAAAAAAAAATGTAAGCCTGAATTCCAGCAAATGAGACATCAATAACACACCATTGGTTTGTAAAGAAATGTAAGACCACAAAAGGCTCAGAAGAATATTTCTGAACTCATCCGAGTGAACAGGTTTAAAAGGGTCATTCAGCACTAATTGAAGGTTTTGTTACAAGGAATCTCTGTGCATATGAAGAAGATGTTGTAACAAGAGACTGTATGAATGAATCTAAACTAGGTATTGATTATCTTGCATATAATTGAGAAACGAACCTCCCTGAAGATAGAATTCTTCACAAATGCATGGAAACCAATACAGGAACCGTGGGTTTGATTCTTGCTCCAGTGCAATGTAATCTTCAAGTTTTCTAAACTACATGGACACGGTGAAATTACGGCACTTTTGTGCCACCAATAATATTGGGCAAAGGACATCGTGTTTTATTCCTAAATGACAAAACAGGCACATTGTTCAAAGTCACACGTTCTCAGTTCTTCCAAGAAACGTAACTATGTTTAAGGCAAAACGTGCTTCCAACATTCTCGCCGGGAATTAGGAACTGGCGTATTAAAAGGGAGGCGGCTTTAACGAAGCTCCCGAAGTGAATGAATCTTAAATACATGCGAAATCAAAACTCCCACCTCACAAACAGGATCAGGATCTATATCATCATCAACCATTATCAATCCACGGCTTGACGAAGGTCTTCGCAAGTTTCTTCCACAACGGTCTGTCTTGTGCCAGTCTCTTCGATGTTACTCCCGCATACTTTCGAATTTCATCCACCCATCTCCCATGAGGTCGGGTCTTTTCCTGTCCCTTGAAATCCAGTCTAAAATTTCGGTTGCCCATCGATGGTCTGTCCTTCTGGCAATATATCCAGCCCATTGTCATTCCAGGGATTTTACTCTGATCATGATGTCTTCCACTCTTGTCATTTTTCTGATCCACAAGTTCCTCTTCTTATCTCTCCTGGTTACACCAAGCATGCACCTCTCCATGCCTCTTTGACTTGTCTGCAGCCTTTGTAGGTCCCTTTTAGTTGAGGTCCACGTCTCTGCACCATACGTTAGCACTGGAAGGATGCATTGATCAAACACTTTTCTTTTAAGACATAATGGCCTATTGCTCCTGAAAATTATACTGTTCCTCCCAAAAGCTCTGCAGGTAAGTTGTACACGCCGATTAATTTCTTCATATATATATAATCATCAAGCATTATCAATCCATTGCTGGATGAAGGTCTCCTCAAGTTTCTTCCACAATTGTCTGTCTTGAGCCTATCTTCTCCATGTCACACACACATCATCATCATCATCATTGTCAACCATTATCAATCCACTGCTGGACGAAGGTCTCCCCAAGTTTCCTCCACAACGGTCTGTCTTGTGCCAGTCTCCTCCATGTCACTCCCGCATATTTACGAATTTCATCGAAAATGCATACATTAATATTATTAATAACATCTATGAAAATGCAAGTGCAAAGATTCGGCTGTTTGAAAATACAACACACATAAAAATTAGAAAGGGAGTGAGACAAGGTGACACCATATCTCCGAAGCTCTTTAATGCCACATTGGAAAATGTCTTTCAATCACTGAACTGGGAAAACAAGGGGATAAAGATTAATGGAGATTATCTAACCCACCTTCGTTTTGCTGATGACGTAGTCATTTTTGTAACTACCCCATCAGAGCTGCAGAGTATGATCCAGGAACTTGCTGACAAGAGTAAAGAAGTGGGATTAAAAATGAACTTTCAGAAGACAAAAGTGATGTTCAATGCTTTTACAGGAAATGAAGATTTATCGATTGATGGAGAAAAACTGGAGATAACAGATACGTATGTTTATCTTGGACAGCAGATATCAAGTGAGGGTCACATTGATGAAGAAATTAATCGGCGTACAAAACTTGCCTGGAGAGCTTTTGGAAGAAACAGCATAATTTTCAAGAGCAATATGCCATTATGTCTTAAAAGAAAAGTGTTTGATCAATGCATCCTTCCAGTGCTTACGTATGGTGCAGAGACGTGGACCTTAACTAAAAGAGACATACAAAGGCTGCAGACAACTCAAAGAAGCATGGAGAGGTGCATGCTTGGTATAACCAGGAGAGATAAGAAGAGGAACTCGTGGATCCGAAAAATGACGAGAGTGGAAGACATCATGATCAGAGTTAAATCCCTGAAATGGCAATGGGCTGGACATACTGCCAGAAGGACAGACCATAGATGGACAGCCGAAATTTTAGATTGGATTCCAAGGGACAGGAAAAGACCCAGAAAAAGACCACATGGGGTCACACACATATATATACATATATATTATTACTTCTTCAAGTATGAATACTAAAAAGTATGGCTATACTACTTGGATTTAGGTAGTATAGATACTAAAAAGTATTGCTATACTACTTGGAGTTAAGTAGTATAGGCTGTAGCCATACTTATGGACTTGTCTTAAGCCACTGACACCAGGGAAGGCAGAGAGCTAGTGCTGCAAGATTAAAAAAAACACACTCGTGTCTTACCGGGATTCGAGGCCGGACGAATGGCCACAAGCCAGTGCTTAGACCACTGCATTACCAGGGGCCAGGGCGGCACCGGATGTTGTGCTTGTCTTACTGCATTGTCTCTACATTATCTGGAACCAATATGAGCCTAAATTCGGGACTGGCAACTGCTTACAGCACATAAAGTTACTCACAGTGATCATTCCCCCCACCCTCCTACATAAAAAAAAACCATACACACACGTCTACAACTTGATATTTTGGGCATTTTTCCAGATACCAAGAAGTGTCATTTTCAGTGAGTATTTTTTTCTGCAGGCATTGTTTCAGGGATTTCTGCCGGTCATTTATGGCAAACTATATCGGTGTTTTCAAAATTCAGAACCATTCGATAGCTAATTTCACTGCATACTAAATGTCGTGTTTTAGAAATGGGAAATTCTTTTTCGATAGTTGGGCTCATTGTGTGTGAAACTATCGTTTATTTATTTATCGTTATTATTTTCTAAATGCGCAACTATTCCATAATAGATCTCATCGTAAAACCATCAGTGTTCTTGAATTGCGTAGTCTTGGACACTCGACGATCGCTCTGTCACATTTAATAAATTACTTGAAAGGAAAAGATTTCATTGTCACTCAGGACAAATTATCAGCATTTCCAAAATTACGAACTATTCGACAGTTGATCTCACAGTGTGTAAAACTACCAGTGTTTTCGAAATGTAGAACCATTCGTTAGATAACTGTCGAACTATCCATACATTTTAAAATGTTCAACGTTTTAGGCAACGATTTTACAACGAATAACATGAACTGTCGATAATTAGATGGTCGATAGTTTCCAAAACCTATCGCGCAGCGTTTTAGGCAACGGTTTTGTAACGAATAACCAAGCGAATAACATGAACAGTCGATAGTTTGCAAAAACTATCGCGATACTATCAGAAGACTAAACTGTTCGAAACTGGGCTGTCGATAGTGCTGCAACTATCGATAGTATCGATAGTGCGAATACTATCGCCCATCCCTAGTGTGCACGCGAAAGCCCAAGGTTTTTTTCTTCGTTTGCTAGACTGAACTTTCCTTTAAAAACGAAAAACAATTGCGATCTTCTAAGTGCTGTACTACATTGCTTTTTTACATTTTGAAGAAAGGCTCTCCCATTGCATGTAACTCAAAAACTAAAGAAGATAGAAATTCGTGCATTTCACCAATCGATTCCTTGGGGGAAATTACGAAGGAGTGGTGATTTTGGTACTTTTTTTTATCCAAACAACAGAGATATTTGCGTTTTTACACAATGAAGGCCCGCGATGCACCAGAATTTGAAAATTAATATCTTTTGATCTATGGGAAATAAAAAAAATTAAACTTTCGGGATTTTCATACATTACGGGGATCTATTCATGAAAAGAAAAAAAAATCGTAAGAATTGGAGATGGATAGGATCTGACGATTTGGTGTGGAATGACCCAGCAGTAGTAAAAATGGCAAACTTGTTTCGTATTGTATAACAGCAACAAAAAAATCTTTGTCTTATGTATTTTTTTTGTGTACAGTTGCTTATTTTTGGTACATGTATTTGTATAATATAATGTAGAAATGTTAGCATATTTGTATTTTTTTTATGTTTTTCGATAATCTGAAGACATCAAAAATTGGAACTACCAGTGGTCCCAATTAGTTTGGATTTTCAGTTTTGTACTGTATATATATATGTAATATACAGAAATTCTCTTTTATGTATGGTCAGTCTACAGATTACAGATATGCCATGATTTTGTTGGCACAGATGTTTTTATGCTTAGCAAATAAAAACTAAAACATGGAATCTGTTTTAAATGCATAAGAAAAAGTTCTCATGTCAAGACAGAATGTCATCATTGTAAGAAAAATATATCTGGGAAACAACTTCATAAGTGAATTCTACCAATGGGAGATTTCCCTTGTTAATATTTTAACAGTATTTCACTTATGTGGGGTCATCTACATTTCCATTAACTCAATTTTCTGCATTAGAAGTAACTCTTTAATATGTATTATATACCACTTTAATTGAAACAACATTTCTTGTAATAGGGAAAGTTGCTCCTGATTTTAAGATATTAGAGTTTAAGAAGATATATTATAAAGAGCACAAAAGGAATGTAGCATGTCTGAAATGATAGAATAATTGCAGGTAAAGTTTTCCTTAGTTGAATGTAGATATTAAGTGGTATTGTTACATATTTGTTTGTTATTTGCTTTAACACAACAGAACATCTCAGCTTTATATATGTGCCTCCCACCAGAGCCCATTTAAGAGGGGATTAGGGGTAGGCTGCAGCCTCGGGCCTCGTATTATGGAGGATGCTTGAAGAATTGACAGAGTTCTACAGTTTTTTTTTTTTTTTTTTTTTTTTTTAATAAATGGACATAATTATTTTTTTCAAATGCCTGAAATGTGTGAGCATTTGGAAATGTTTAATGTAAGTTCATATAAAGGAGATTAGGCAATAGCATGTATAATTGTTCATTTCATTGTCAGCTTGGCAAAAGTTAACTTGTATGGTGAGAGAAACTGAAGTAACAGTCTGTGTTTTCTTTTTTGGTAGGTGTAGTCTGATGAGATTCTTTTATTATTATTATTATTATTATTATTATTATTATTATTAATTATTATTATTATTTTCGTCAGACATATGTAGGTCATTTAAAAAGTAATGAGTCATAGCTCCGAAACAAACCCACGCAGAAAAACGCATCTGCCTGTGTCGGAACACCTACAAGGTCAGTCACATGATGACATGACGTCACAGTGCTCCACTTGTTCATTCTTGTTGTAGATGGCGTAGAATTTAGATGTGTTTCTGTAACCCAATATGGATTTAAAACTGGAGCAAAGAGCAGGTATAAAATTGTGCATGCGTTTGAATAAAGCTGTCACAAAAATGCACAAAATGGTTAAAACAGCCTATAAGGAAGGTGTTTTGTTCCATACAAGAGTTTTTGAGTGGCACAAAAAATTTGTTAATGGTGAAGAGTGTCTGGAAGATGTCCCACACTCCGGTAGGCCTTTGACTATGGAGGTTAATGTCAATACCATCGAGGCACCCCTGCGTGAATGCCGCCAAATGACCATTGAGGAGGTTGCTAATGTGATGTAGGTGTCTCTTGGTTCCATTGAAGACATTGTGAGAAACCGATGGGGTTAAGAAAAGTCACTTGCTCATGGATGAACACAAGGTAAATCATGTTACCCAGCAGATTATCCAAGATCTAGGCATCAAAACGATGGTGCACCCTCCTTATTCACCAGACCTGGTGCCATGTGACTTCCACCTATTCCCTGAAGTGAAAAAACAACTTTGTGGGTGTCAGTTTGCATCAAATACTGAACTGAACAATGCTGTGATGGGTATTCTAAACCACATGCCAAGGAAGGGCTTTGAACACACCTTCCGGGAGTGGATGGAAAAGTGGGACCAGTGCATTCAGATAGAGGGAGAATACTTCGAAAGTATGCAAGTGAAAGTATGTTTACTGCATTACACTTCTGCCCCTTGTAAAATCAATCTCATTGCTTTTTAAATGCCTGCTCGTATGTAACTGGGGGGGGGGGTCATTTGTTCCCCAGCCTCATAAAATGTCTGTTATCAAGAGGCAAAATCAGCCATTGGTGGGGTGATAAAGGGTATAGGCGTCTGACTTCTTGTTCTGCTGGGTGTGGGTTCAAAGCAAATCAGCCAGTGGTTGGGTGATAAAGGGCATTGCATGATTTTACTTACTTGTTATCTTATTGGCATAGATTATGCCACACCCCACACCCCCCCCCCCGCAAAAAAAAAAAAAAAAAAAAAAAAAGAATTGTAGTAATGTCATAGGTCTTTTGTTGCCTTACCAAACTAATTTGAAAAAAATTTAGTGACCTCCATTGCAATGTTGCTGGTTGCATGACCAGCTGTAAGCAACTAATTTATTGTAAACTGTTCATGAGAAATAAAAAAAAAACCTTTCACTGCAGTGCTGCTGGTTGCATGACAAATGGTATGTAACTAATAAACTATAAACTGGGTTTCAGACTAACATGGTAATGTGTTGATCAGCACTATCTATCTGCACTCACAAAATGTTCATTCCTAATTGTGCCATGCTAATGACCGATGTTCCATATTAAGAATTAACCTCTAGAAATACACTCTCTCTGCTCATCAAATTAATGAAATACCATTTATTATCATTTTTACATTGTATAATCAGCAACAGTAGCAGAAGTTCTATGATATGAAACCTTGGAAATGTGGGAAAGTGTAGCACTAAAAGCCCCCAACCCCCAACAATTTTTAAGCTCCTCAAAACACTGTTGCACACATTGTTAGATTGAAAACTGTGTATGTAAATAGTGCAGCTTAATGAAAATTGGTATCTTGTATTACCTATAAAATGGCTGCAGAAATGAGACAAGACAGCAGTAAAGTTTAGAGAGAGGATCTGGCCATGGAGATGTGTTATTTCTCATCTTACCTTTCCATACTACAAGCCACCTACCTACAGAGTGAATGCAGCCACTGCTATATCCCATCAACCCCTGCACAAGGCAAGATCAGATAAGCCTCCAGAAATATGAATCGGTCGAATATCTGTCTACAACTTTCCAGTGTCATTGGTTTTTGTGGGTGTGATTCTAGTAATGAAATATTGCCCCCAATCCCTTGATCTTTGATCAGCATTCAGTTTTTTCTCCATAGTACAGTTGATCTGTGTTTTTTTTAATTGTAGACATACACATAAATGTATATTTGTTTTGTAAAAATATTTGTATATATTTTTATTTACACAGTCAAACCCATGTGTAACTAACAAAGTTGAAGGGAAAGTTAGAAACATTCGATATATGCAAACTTTGTTATAATCCAACTGATCCCAAAAAGGCTATTTTGGCATGTTACATTATGTCAGGTTAAAACTAATCGATCATTAACTTTTTTCAGTTAACTGAAGGTAAATAATATTTAACAATAATCATAATTAAAAACTGTAGCTATCAATAAAAATATGTGTGCAATTTGCAAAAAGCAAAATATTTGATTAATGTAAAAGTTAAAGTAACTGCCAAACATTTGAAATTTCCTCTGTTACACTTGATTAGTTGTTTATATGTTACATTAGAAATATAAGCCTGTTATAATTTATTTTGTGCTTGTTGTGATAGCTGTTTTAAATGTTTTCCACCTTCCTCGAATGCGGTAGTTGAGATATTTCTGGACGCAAGATAACCTTTAAAATAGAGATGTTTCTAGATGCAAATAACGTTTTTAAATAGAAATTAAGAGATTGAAAGGTGTTGAGGGAAGGGAATGAAGGACAGAATTTGCTCAGAATATGTATGTGTTGCAAGTGGGGGTTGGGGGGCAGTGAGAGGTAGTGAAGAAACAACTGAAACACTTACTCTTATTTTCATGCAAACTGACCAGTCTGTAAAGTGAACCACTGGGTGTTATCAACAGCAGGTAATTCCTAGTTTTCCAGTGAAAGAAGATGGGTAAAATCTCAGTGAATGTTACTTACTTTGTTTGCTGATAACTGTGCTGAATTTTGACATGTGGTTCGTTCAAAAATTATTGTTCATAGTACCTGGTTTAAATAACAAGGAAGAATGTTAAAAGTTCAAAGGATCTGCAAAAATTTTGTATTATGCAAGCTTGTTATATGTGGGTTTGATTGTGTATGTATTTATATATGTGTGTGTTTGTAAAAACATTGAATTTTTCAACTTGTTTTATGGAGCTGATTTTCTGATTTCCTTTTTGAAATTAAAAAAAAAAAAAAAACGCAGTGAAGTTTTATTATTTCCAAAACACTCTTAGCAGCTGTAAGATAAATGAAAATTTGCTGAAATATCTTTGAACAAAATATGCTGAGGACATGCAACACTTATGTATGTTCGAAGGAGGGGATGTCTGTCAACCAAACTGGGGTGCAGTCTATATCGCCATCTGGCAACAGTCAAATTTCACACTGCCTACCAGTGATTCCTTCTCCCTGGACTCTTGGAAAGGAGTGAGATGTGTGTGTGTGTGTGTGTGTGTGTGTGTGAGAGAGAGAGAGTGAGAGAGAGAGAGACAGAGACAGACAGACAGACAGACAGACAGACAGAGAAGTAGGCCTTAACAATGAATAATTTTCTCCCATTTTATTCTAAAACTTGTTTCATAATGTGATCTATTTTAACAACAAAAACCAATATAATCCATATTTATTGGTATCTAGTAGGAAAATAAAATTTTCCCTGCAAGCTTTTTCCGTCAATGGAAGGCTTCTTCAGGTGGTTACAAAAGAAAATCAGAATCAAATGACAATCTAATTAGACCAAAAATTTTGTTTTTAATGACAATCTAATTAGAATTTTTTTTTCTAATTAGATTGTCATTTGATTCTGTTTTTCTTTTGTAACTGCCTGAAGAAGCCTTCCACTGATAGAGAAAGCTTGCAGGGAAGATTTTATTTTCCTACTAGATACCAATATTATATTGGTTTTTGTTGTTATTAGGTTTGGTGTTGACAACTCACAGTTTACTCATTGTGATCTACTTTGCTATTGATAACACATTATTTGACTACAACTATTCCTCAGCTAGAAAGAAAACAATTAAAAAACAGTTGAAATAAATTTAAATACTGTGAGTGTGTATACTGTTGTTAATAAGAATTTATCGTCTTCAATTTCATTTCCAGCTACAATCACACGCTGCATCAAGTGCTAGTTGAAATTGGTGATGAGCTGAATGTGCCCTTTGTCTCTGAAATTCTGTCTCCTTCAAGTGTCACTGATACCGCATCTTCCTTTGATGGACCTGGTTCTATGCTATCTTATGGTTCTGTTTTGTCTATGGCTTCCTCTTCCAGTGTTGCCACTAACAGGAGTAACAGGTATGTACAATATTTTATATTATCAAAATTTTATTTTATGCTACAAAATTTTAAATTTCATTAAACCTTCTTAGACTTTTTTTCATGTAAATTTTTACTCTATGAAATATTCCTAAATATTTGTTGATAATATTTTTATGCTACGTAGGCTACAGAATTGAAGGACTTTTTTAATTAATTAATTTGTTTGTTATCATGATATTAGCTTGCTGAGTGTGCCAGGGAAAGTGTTTGCAAATGTTATTGGTAATAAGGTACGAGGTCTTACATCAGAGAAAGTGTGGGATATTCAGAGTGGTTTTATGCCTGGTAAGGTCTGCACTAACCAAAATTTTGCAATATGCATGATGATCAAAAAGTATCTATTGGTAAGAAAGTTTTTGCTGCCTTCATAGATTTAGAGAAAGCTTACAACCGAGTGAATAGGACACTTTTGTGGAAGGTATTGAATGAATATGGTGTTACTGGGAATCTACTTAATAGTGTAAAAGCCATGTATGCTGGTAGTAAAGCTTATGTACGAGTGAATGGTGTTGTATCGAAATGGTTTTCTATTGGTACAGGAGTCAGACAAGGTTGTATAATGTCACCATGGCTGTTTAATATATTGGGTTGTCAGAAAAGTCATGACATAATTTAGCCATGTTTTGCAAAGGTCATTTATTGATAGAAAGAACAAAGATCAATCAATGATATAATGCCCGTTTTGTTCGATAACCTTTTGCCATCTTTCAGTGAGATGCAGAATGCTTTGTTCATAGAAGGACCTGTCTTTCGTGGTGAAAAACTATACAAGGTGCTGATTTACAGCCTCATCTGAATTGAACGTTATACCACGCAAGGACTGTTGAAGAGAGCGAAACAAGTGGAAGTCTGACGGCACAAGGTCAGGCGAGTATGCTGGGTGTGGCAACACATCCCACCCAAGCTCCAATAATTTTTGACGGGTGATCAAACTTGTGTGTGGTCTCGCGTTGTCGTGATGGAACACAACACCTTTACGATGAATGAGCTCTGGACGTTTCTGGATGATAGATTCATTCAAACTGTCCAATTGCCGACAGTACTCATTTGAATGGATTGTTTGGTTCCGTAGTAGGAGCTCGAAAGACATGACACCTTTAAAATCCCACCACACTGAGACCAGAACCTTCCGCTGATGAATGTTTTGCTTTGGATGTTTTTTTGAGGCAAAGCAGCATGTCAGGACTAACACCGTTTGTGCAGCACGTTGTTGTACACAATCCACTTTTTGTCACCAGTTATCAGTTGCTTCAAAAAAGGATCGTTTTCCTCACGTTTAATGAGCATAACGCAGATGTTTATACGTGCCTTTAATTGAGCTTCTTTGTGTTCATGAGGAACACACACATTGAGCTTGCTTATGTATTCCAGCTTCTTCAGGTGGTCATGAACGCTTGAATGATGGATGTGCAATGTGTTTGCAATCTCTCGTGTTGTGTAACGTGGGTTTGACTCGATCAATGCCTTGATTTGGTCGTCATCAACCTCGGTTGGCCTCCCGGACCGAAGAGCATCGTTGAGGTCAAAATCACCAGCACGGAATTTTGCAAACCACCTCTGGCACTGATGTTCTTGTAGAGCATCATCACCGTACACTTTGTGCAACTTTTCACAAGTTTGACGCACGTTCTTCCCTTTACGGAAGTAAAACAGTAAAATATGGCGAGAATGCACAGTTTGGTCTTCCATCTTCAACTTGATGTCAAATCTCTGCAAATCAACCAAATCGCTCACTATTTCTTTTAGACTGCAGCTAGAACTGGCACCTGTCGAATGCCATAGCAATAACAGAGCTGTGCATGCCTCTAGCACTTCCAAAACCGCCCAACTGCCATCAGGTGCCAAAATACGTCATGACTTTTCCGACGACCCAGTATTTATGGATGCATGCATGCATGCATGGTGCCAAAATGGACAATACTGGTTTATATCTTGGTAATATCTGCATGTGCAGATTACCATATGCCAGTGACACAGTCCTATTGGCCGAGAGCAAAGGTGAGTTGCAGAGTATGTTGTCCCAGATATATGAAGTTTGTATAAAATTCAAACTGAGTATAAATAAGGGAAAAATCAAAGTTATGGTTTTTGGCAGGGAACAGGTAGTACTGAATGTAGCATAAGTCTAAATGGCACAGTGATTGACCAGGTGAATGAGTTTGTATTTAGGAAGCATGTTTGACAGAGAGAACAAATTAGATGGTGAAATTAGTAGGCGAGTGAATTCTTCATTGAAAGTCATAGCTGCCTTAGGAGGATTTTGCAGGAATGATGGGTTCTCAAGAGAGTCCTGAACGACTATGTATGAAAGTGTAATTGTTTTTACTCTGATGTATGGCAGTGAAACCTGGGTGTTACAGAAGAGACATAGGAGCCGTTTGTGTGTGTAGGAGAAGTGCAGTCCTTATGGGGGGTTTGTGGCAAGACACTCTCTGATCATGTGAGGAATGAGGATGTGTTGCAGTTGTGTAATGTGAGGCAAAATGTTGTCAGTAAGGTGGAGACTAATATTCATGGGTGGTTTGGCCATGTTGCAAGAATGAGTGATGAGATGTTTACTAATAAAAATTTTTTAGCCCACGTGATTGTAACGAACAAGGCCAAGGAAATCATGGGAGGACCAGATTCACGAGTGTCTGCATGAGAAAAAAGATAATGAGTATGGAGAACAAAAGGTCTTGTTTGCAGCATGTAATGGATGTTAATGAAGCTCGATGTGTGAGCCAAAATCGCTGTAAATGGAGACGTCTGATACGGCAACAATAAGTAAATAATCAGTTAAACATTTATCTGGTGGATTATCTTCTTTTGAGGAGCTAACCTCTGAATCTCAGAGAACAGTTTGGGGATATGTATGAGGTCTGATATAAAAGTTCCGAGACTAGGGTGATATACAGCAAAATACTTATGTTACTTAAGTCTGGCCATGATCTTCCTCAAAGTAGTCTCCGTGGGCAGTGATACACCGCTGCCAGCATTTTTTCCACTGTTGGAATGCTCCCTGGAAGTCCTGTTCACGAATTGTGTCAAGCACCGTCTGCAATCTGCGCTGGATCTCGTCCACTGTTTCAAAACGGCGACCCTCGAGCTTCATCTTCGGGAACAGAAAGAAGTCACAGGAGTCCATATCCGGTGAGTAAGGTGGGTGAGAAAGGGTAGTCATGCTGTTGTGGTTGCAAAACTGGCGTGTTGCTAATGCTACGTGAGCTGCTGCATTGTCGTGGTGGAGCAGCAAATCGTCCCTGCGCCACATTTCACGTCATTTGTGCCGAATGTCCTCCTTAAGACACTGCAGAACTTAGCAGTGAAAAAAAGCAGTGACAGCCTGGCTTTGGGGGACGAATTCATGGTACACAGCCCCATAAATGTCGAAAGAACACGATGAGCATGCTTTTGGTTGCGCTCCGGACCTGTTGGGTCTTCTTTGGTCGTGGAGATGCCGGGCTCTTCCACTGCGACTACTGTTGTTTGATATCCGGGTCGTAACCATAGACCCAAGTCTCATCCCCAGTGATGACCCACGACAGAAACATTGGTTCATTCACCACCTGCTGACGAAGATCTTGACAGAGTTTGACACGGGGCGCCTACTGTTCGGGGTTCAGAATTTTTTGCACAAACTTTGCAGCAATGCGGTTCATGTTCAAAACCAACATCATAATTTCTTGCACTGTTCCGTATGACACATTGACAATGGTAGCAATATCTTGAATGGTTCTGTAATGATCCTCATGCACCGGTTTCCTGATTTTGTCCACATTTTCGGGGGTTTTGCTCATGGACTGTCGCCCTGACCTCTCGTCATCTTCCAGTGCCGTTCTGCAGCTCTTGATGCGCGAGTGCCACTCAAAACACCTTGCATGACTCATTGCTTCATTGCCATAAGCCTGCCGCAACATTTCATGGCTCCATTCCCATTTGCCAAGTTTGACGCAGAATTTGATGTTTGCTCACTGCTCTCGTTTGCAGTTCATACCGAAATCGCAGCTGTGTTCTGCATGTAGTCACCAAATATCGTGTAGCACAGCTCCTGATGTTCACAGAATGACGCCACTTGGCACAATGACTCATGAAGGTCACTGCTCTTTACCGCTGCTCACGCATCCGCATACTGCCGTCTGTTGGCTTGCTACGCACATAGTTTTGGAACTTTCTGATCGCACTAGGTATGCATGTAATTTTTTTATGCAAATAAAATTTAAGGATAAAGAAATTAAAAAAAAAGAGAGAAACACAGACACATTTGGCAGAACTTCATTATTTCAGCTAAATAGTTTGCTGAATGTGTTATTTAGTTGCAACAGAAAAGCAGTTGTTTTTAAATTTAAATAGTCAGGTTACTTTTTATCAAGTCTTATGTTTAAATTCCTTTGTATTTAGTGGACACTGGCAATGTCTTCAGTATTTTGTTATTGTCTCCCTTCATGTTTAAAAATAGAGATTGTTCAATTGTGCAATGTTGAAATCTGGTTTTCTGCATTTCAGTCAGCATGTACAGAGAAATACCTCATTCCTTCGTGGTACTGTTCACACAGGAAATTTCCAAAGGCAAATTTTAATTCCCAAGGCAATGTTGAAGAAAAATAGTTCAAAGGTAAGTTTAATCAGTGCAATCTGATAGGAAATACCTATCTAGTTTTAAAACCTAACATTATTTGCCATGGTTTCTAATCATTAGCCTATACACCGATGAACCATTACACGATGACCAAACCCAGCCTAGAGAAATGAGTGTCTGGACACCAAATGGTGGTGCAGGTGAAGTTCACAGAGCAGTATATATACAACCCAAGGAACAGCTTTCGGTTAGTAGAGTGTTTGGAGTCAGAATGAGAAAAGCTGCCGATTTATTGAAGTTTTATAAAGGACAAATTGTGATGGCATGGCGCCTCGGAAATGGCGCAGCTTGTGCGTTGTT
Source organism: Macrothele yani (assembly GCA_039090855.1). Classification (NCBI taxonomy): domain Eukaryota; kingdom Metazoa; phylum Arthropoda; class Arachnida; order Araneae; family Macrothelidae; genus Macrothele; species Macrothele yani. The sequence continues at coordinate 152,024,517 of CM077001.1, read as the reverse complement.
CGTATTTCGCTGTAGTGAGTAGTTATCAAAAGTGGTGCACAGATGGCCAAATGACAAACCATCATCCAGCCGTGTCTTGTCCGCAGCTCATTGATGCCAGAGGTAAACGGAGACTGCCACACATTGTTCACAGCGACCACAGGGCTACGGTGTGACAAATCACCCGCAGCTACAACAGTGGTGATCAGGGCAATGTGTCACAGCTCACGTTTCATTGCAGCCTTCTGCGCATGGGCCTGCATAGCCGAAAACCCAGCCTGGTCTCCATGCTCACTGCACGTCATCGCCTACAATGCATGAAATGTGTGCAAGATAATCGAGGTTGGACCGTGGATGATTGGAAGAAGGTGGTCTGGTCTGACGAATCAAGATTTCTGGTTCATCAATTAGACTGCCTAGCGCAAATATGGCGATTAGCAATGGAGACTATGGCACCTGGATGCACTGTTGGGTGGAAACAGGCCAGCAGCAGCAGTGTTATGCTGTGGGTGATGTTTTCTTGCGACACTTTAGCACAATCCCTGACAGCTGTCAGGTATTTGACCATCGTTGTGGACCAAGTTCACACCCATTCATGGCAACTGTGTTCCCTGCTGGTGATGCTCATTACCAACAAGATAATGTGCCGTGCCACACTGCCAGAATTGTCAAGGAGTGGTTCGAGGAACATGCTGGTGACTTTCTCTTAATGTCCTGGCCTCCAATTTCACCTGACATGAACCCAATCGAAATATTTGTGGTTCGACTTGGAAAAGCGGGTTCACGCTAAATCACCACCACCCCGAAATGTACGGGAACTGGGGGACCTGCTGTTGAACATTATGGTACCAGATACCCCAGGATACCTATCGCCACCTCGTCGAATCGCTGCCTCGCCGAGTGGCCTCTGCTTTGCGGGCTAAAGGGGGTTCAACAGCTTGTTAGGTAGGTGGTCATAATGTATTGACTCATCAGTGCAAATGGTTATGAAATGAGTAGGTGGTCAATTGGCTTTCAAAGTTTTATGGTTCAAAGGCCCCAAACTTTGGTACACAGTTTTAAAATCAAGACGATTTAAAAAACATGGGCCATGTAAATATCACTTATTCCTCATGAAAATTCTCCCTCCTATGAAGGAAGAAGTGTGTGTGTGTGTGTGTGTGTGTGTGTGTGTGTGTGTCATCACAAAGTATATGATTCTAAATGGATCATTTTATATTGCTTTATCATTACTTCACAATTATTTGATAATTAATGCTAAGTGCTGCACTGAATCCCCCAATCAAAACATGTTCTGTTTTTCATTAGCAAGTAACTAAGCCCATTATGCTGTGCTTTATATCATGCATTTGGGTAATACAAAATTTTAAGAAATAAACTTTTGGGAAATTTCTGTTAAATACAGTAAAACTTCGAAAATCCGGCATCCAGAAAACCGGCAACTTCAGAAATCTGGCACTTTTCCGATTTCGTTTTCGTGAGCACATCCAATGTTTCACCAATAACCATGGAAATCTCCCGATGTACCGTCTCAACAACACATCGCGAGATCATCTGATCTTAGCGTGCAAATTGCTGATAGCTGCCTACGTGTAACATTGGGAGGTTCTCAAATTCGTCGTCTCATCTGAAGTGACGCAGACCAATGAGGGAACGAATCGGTGTGCACGTTTGAAGTGCAGGTCGAACGTGTGATGATGATGATTTGTGCTTGGTGGTGGCAGTATGTGGATTCGATCGTGTAATGACATCTACATCGGCCTTCAGCATGCATTGCGTTAATCACCTTTGCGATGTATTGTAGTTTCGTCAGTCGTAAAACCAAAACATCGATGTAAAATTCACGTCGGGGTTTTCGCGATGTATCGATACATTGCCCAGCCCTAGCGGTTGCTCTGGCTTTTTAAAATTTTTTGCCTAACCATTCGCCAAATAAAAAAATTTCGAGAGAGTTTTGTAATAAATAGTACAAAAAAGGTTATCGCTAATATTTTTGCTAAAACCTTTTTTCCATCGCCAAAGCGATTTTTTCCTCCGCAAATTGCAAAGAATGCGATCGGCAGGGCTACCCCTGCATAATTATAAGGCATAGTCCCGCAAATTTTCGTTACAGTGACCTGTCACCTGTAAGTACATGCTGCACGTAACGCCAGTTACGCAATTTTTGGATAGCTTCAGAAATCCGGAATTTTCATAAATCCGGCACTCGTCCAGTCCCGTCGATGCCGGATTTTCGAGGTTTTACTGTACTTTGTTAAATATTATTTGAAGAATTTTGCTATTTATAATAATAATGTCATTCCGTATCTTTTTTTTTTTTTTTTTTTTAATACATCTATTAGAATCGTGAAATTTTCCAATTGCTAAAATGAAAATGCAGTACCATTAAAATCGGGGTGCACACGGGTGCCTAAAAACCTGGAAAGACCTTGAAAATCATGATTATGTTTTCAAGGCCTGGAATATCCTAGAAAAATTGTGTGTGTTTTTTAAAGCTGTCTTGAAAAGCCTTTTGAAATTAGTGCTTAAAAATACATTTGAATTTCTTTTAGGAAATCAGTGTTACCTCATTTTTACACATCTTCTGTAAAAAAGATCATTTTTGTGTTACCGGGGTTTGTCCGTCTGTCTGTGGACAGTATACCTCTGCAACTATTAGTCAGATCTGATTTTTTTTTTTTTTTTTTGCTTTAGGAATCGTGAAGTATGCAAATGATCCTTACATTCCATTTTTTTTTATGATGTACACTTTCGCTGCTAGAGGGTGTAAATGCAGAAGATATCGAATTCAAAATATATTATATTATGTATATTTGCTTCTAAACATCTGATTGAAAAAATTCTTTTACCTTTTGATTCCATTTGTGCTGAAGACAATTTTAGGTATAATCACTTTTCCAAGTTACGCATGGATTTTCTGCTAGGGAGCATAAAAGTACATTGCATTTTGCCTGATATCTCTGCTTCTAAAACTCTGATTTGAAAAATTTATTCTGAACCAGATACAGCTCCTGATAGAAATTCTTTTGCATATACACTGCTGGACAATTGCTAAGGACGGATCATAAACGGCTATATAGCGCATAAAGAAGTCAGTGTGGTTGGATGCCAAGTGAAATAAAATAATGTCAGAATGCCAGGACATTACAAGAAAGACAATTTATTGTGCTCTGAAATCCAGAAGGCTTTGGAACGTGTTCAAGGGACAAACAGGCCATTTTGTGCAGAATACGTAAACGTGAAAAAAATGCAATCACCGTCCGCAGGCGTTCCGGCGTAAGATGTCAATACGGGATATGGCCACCATGGAGGGCGATGCAAGATTCCACACATCGTGTCATGCTTTGCACAACATTATCAAGCAGCTGTTGGGGTAATTTATCCCATTCCTCTGTCAGTGCACGGATGAGGGTGTCCTTGTTTATTGGAGGGCATTGGCGACCAGCAAGACTCCTCCCCAAAGCATCCCACACATTTTCAATGGGATTCAGATCTGGAGAACGTGCTGGCCATGCGAGGCGTTGAATATCCTCGCTCTCAAGACACTCCTGGACAGCAACTGTTCGATGACATTTTGCGTTGTCGTCCATGAAAATGAATCTATCACCGACAGCACCACGGAACATGAGGTAGCAGAACATCATTAATGTATCGTTGGCCAGTCATAGTCCCAGTTGGAAGCACATAGAGGGACGTACGGCCATTGATCATGATGCCAGCCCATAGCATAACACTACATGTCGGATATCGGTCCCTTTCCTGTAGGTTTGCTGGACAATATGCAGTATCACTATCATGCCAGATCAGTTGTCGTCGACAATCAGATGATAGACTGTATCTACTCTCATCTGAGAAAAGGACAGCAGACCAGTCGTTATCAGTCCAATTGCGATGTTGATGGCACCATTGTAAACGGTACAGTGACTTCTGGACAATGGGATGCACACGACAGGACGGCGGGCGTATAGTCCTCCTTCATGCAAACGTCTGGCGACAGTTTTTCGGGAGATCCGCTTGCCAGTAGCAGCCATAAACTGATTTGCTACCTCACTAGCTGTGCTGCGCTGGTGTCTTTTTGTTGATAGCACTATGTACCAATCTTCTGCAGGTGTCGTACTGCGAACACGACCTCCCCCGTGACGTTTGCTACACTCTCCATTTGTTTGAAATGATTTCCAAAGCCTTGAAACAACACTGTATCTGACGTCGAACTCCCTGGCAACATCTGTTATTTTTCGCCCTTCTTCAATCTTGCCAATAATATGGCCACGCGTAAAATCATCTAGTTGATGTCGGGAAGACATACTGAAAATTGCAAGTTCGTCAATTGATTCTTTTCCTTTCAACTTTGCGTTTGAACAACAACGGTCAATACGCGTCAAATCCTTTATATCTCTTATCAGCGCTATGACGTCACAAACAAGTTCGGCAATCCAAAATTTGCGTACGCACAACACGTCTTACTGTATCCCGCACTTATGCTAATTTCCACATTTTCCTGTCTTCCATTTTATGGTTGCTATCGTTGCTATTGTCATCCGTCCTTAGCAATTGTCCGGCAGTGTAATTGCTAATAGCTGGTAAAGAATGATTTGGCCACCAAGGGCATAAGGTTTATTTCTGCTTTGATATATTTGCAGCAAATCCGAGTTCCTGAAAACTCGACTGAAAAAACTTTCATGGACCAGTACCGCTCACCTCGAAAAACCTTTTGAGAATACTTTCTTCTTAAAATAATGCATAGTTTTTCCACCAGGGGGCATAGATGCATATCTTATTTTTGTCTATATCTCTGCTTCTAAGAGTCTGATTTGAAAAATTATTTCTTTCTTGGAGAGCATTTCCACTGTGAAATATTTCTCATATAATTTCAAATTTTTCTTAAGGCACAAATCTTCCACCAGAGGGCATAAGTTCATGTTTCCGTTTACAGCAATATCTGCGAGACTAAAAATCTGATGGGAAAACTTCTTCTTTTGGTCAGATACTACGAACTATGCAAACTCTGTATGCATATTTTCTTCCCAAAAATAATGCTCAATTTTGCTGCTAGGGGCTACCAATTTTCAGGCTGTTTTCTCAATATCTTTGCTTCTACATGTGTGATTTAAAAAATTCTTTCAACACCAGATGCCATTTACCTTGTAGAACACTTTAAGCTAGTATATGAGGAATTTTGTAGTTCACAATTCTGTCGCTAGGTGGTGCTTTTGTACTTCAGTTTGCAGCTGTGTTGCCGCTTCTAAAAGCACTATTGAGAAATTTCTTCTTTACTGTACGCCATTCACTACAATAGAGATGTGGAGCATTATCCTCTTTAAATAATGCAAATATTTCCTGCTAGGGGCGTAAAGGTTAAAACCTTTTTTTACACTATTTCTGCTTCTGGGAGACTATTTAAAAAAAAAAAAAAAGAAAATCCTTAGCATAGTTTTTGCACAAAGGATATTTTTCTCCTGTTTTCAACTTTTCCATTGTTCTCAATTCTTCCGCTAACAGACGTAGACGTATATAATGGTTCCTTTTATATTTCTTCTTTTAACTGAGTAGATGTATGCCCTCCCCATTCCTAAATTTGGGATCTGCCCTTGCTTTATTTTATAATAGTTTCAATTGTTATCAATAATAGACTGATTACATGGAAAGATAGTGAAGACAAGTGGTGCAGCTAAAATGACTGAATCATTTTCAGATTGAGAAAAAGGATTTTCTGATAAGCCTTGGGGTAATTGCTCCACCATGATTCAGTTTTGCATTATTGAATAATTCTACAATTTAAAAACATTAAAAAGAAATGTAATGAGTAAAAACACACATTCATCCATTTACATCTTTCATTATTTGTATTACTTAAAACCAAAATTACTTTTAAAAAATAATTTGACCATGATACTGTAAAGTGTAATAATCATCCTGGATTTTTTTGTATATGTTCTAAAAAAGTCCTGGAAAGTCCTTTAATTTGTTTACCCCAAAAATATATGAACCCTGTAAAGAGAGAGAGAGAGAGAGAGAGAGAGAGAGAGAGAGAGAGATTTACATTAGCAGAACTTTTATTACAAATCTTGTGTTACAGAACACAAATAGCCGCCCCGGTGGCGCAGTGGTCTAAGGCGCTGGCCTCTGATCATTCGTCCGTAAGGGGTCCGGGTTCGAATCCCGGTGAGGCATGGATGTTGTGTTTGTCTTACGGCACTGGCTCTCTCCCTTCCCTGGAACCAGTGAAATTAGGGACGGGCGACTGCTTATAGCCCATTGAGTTGCTCACGGTGGTCGTTAAACCTCCAATCAAAAAAAAAAAAAAAAAAAAGAACACAAATATTTTTAACTTTCTTTTATCAAATACAACTCTAACCAAAATCTGCATTTTTTGAATCTCCTCCTTGTCCATGTCCCTTTCTTTGACTTATTTCTCTTCACTGTCATCCATTTTTACTTCCTCATTTCATTGGTTCTATTTGCTTTTTCTCCTGGGTTATTTCAGTAGAACATCATTTGGATTTTTAAGGAGCTTTATTTTTGTGGGCTGTAAATGCTAATTTAGCTCCCGTATTAACTTGCTTCATTTTCCTTTATGAATTATACTTTTAAATACTGAAACTTTTTTCATTAGCTTCCATTATTGGTGGCATATTCAATATGCTGATTGCTGTTTTCCCTAATTTGGATTCAGATACCTTTCCACTGTATATACTAAACCAGCTGATTTCATTTCACATTAGTTTCTAAGAGAAAACCTTTAACTTTGGTACTCTGCAAACTCTGTTATGACTTCTGCTGAGGAATTGGTCCCATACATTCTCTTGTCTAATTTGTCAATTAATTAATTTCCTTGTATTTGTTCATCACTAGTAAGTCACTCACCATTGAATTTATGTGTATAATGTTTGTAGAATGTATTAGACCATATCTTTTATTTTTCAAAATTTCTAATTACATCCTATTCTTGTTTGATAAGTGAACTTTCCAAAAGTTGTGTATTAAAATGATTGCTTGATCTCCTGAAACATTCAGGAGTTTTGTTTGATTTTGGCTGGTCAGATTCAAGGAGCTTAAACCATATTAGCAATGGGTCTTCACAGTGCTTGTACTTTTTAGACTGTTACACAAAATACCTCTTCATCCAGGATTGAAATGTTGATGTGCTTGCTCAGTGTTTTCTGTAAGCCCTTTTGGATAGCAAACTTGTTTTAAGGAAGTTTTGGATTCCAATAAGCTTTCCAAGCAATATAAAATTGAACCCTACGTAGCTTTAACTGGTAATTTAAGTGCAGTAGTTTGATTTTTCTGTTTTTGAAATGCTATAAAATAAGCTCAAGAACTTATATACATACATATCACTAAGCTGTTCTCTGAGATTCAGAGGTTAGCTCCACACAAAAATACAAACTACCAGATAAATTTTTAACTGATTTGCTTACTGTTGCTGAATCAGACTTTTCCATTTGCAGCGATCTTGACACAGAATTCGGACTTCACTGACATCCATCACACTGCCAGTTGTGCTGGGAGTTAGAAATGGTCCCTCGGGATTGGAAGGATACTATTATTTTTCCCCTGTATAAGGGAAAAGGTGATCAGACTGACAGCAAGAACTATCGTGGTATCCTACTAAGTGTGCCAGGGAAAGTATTTGGCAAGGTCGTTATTAAAAAGGACGGGGTCTTACCTCAGAGAAAGTGTGGGATGTTCAGAGTGGTTTTATGCCTCGTAAAGGCTGCACTAACCAAATTTTTGCATTATGCATGATGACGGAAAAGTATTGGGTTATTGGTAAAAAAGTTTTTGCTGCCTTCATAGACTTAGACAAAGCTTACAACTGAGTATATAAGACACTTTTGTGGAAGGCATTGAATAAATATGGTGTTACTGGGAATCTACTTAATAGTGTAAAAGCCACGTGTGCTAGCAGTAGAGCTTGTGTACGAGTGAATGGTGTTATATCAAAATGGTTTTCTATTGGTACAGGAGTCAGACAAGGTTGTGTAATGTCACCATGGCTGTTTAATACTTTTATGGATGCATGCATGTGTGATGTCAAGATAGACAATACTGGTTTATGTCTTGGTAATATCCGTGTGTGCAGATTGCTGTATGCTGAAATTCAAACTGAGTATAAATTAGGGAAAAATCAAAGTTATGGTGTTTGAGCGAGTTGTTGGTACTGAATGTAATATAAGTCTAAATGGCACAGTGATTGGCCAGGTGAATGAGTTAGTGTATTTAGGATTAGGAAGCATGTTTGACAGAGAGAACAAATTGGATGGTGAAATTAGTAGGTGAATGAATTCTTCATTGAAACTCATAGTTGTTTTGGGAGGTGTTCACAGGAATGATGGGTTCTCAAGAGAGTCCCGTACGGCAGTGAAACCTGGGTACTTCAGAAGAAACATAGGAGTCTTTTGTGTGCTGGAGAAATGCGTTACTTACGGGGGGAGGGGGGAGTTGTGGCAAGACGCATTCTGATTGTGTGAGGAATGAAGATGTGTTCCAGTTGTGTAATGCAGAGCAATAGCAAGGTGGAGACTAATAGCTTCAGTGGTTTGGCCAAGTTGAAAGAATGAGTGTTGAAATGCTTACTAAAAATTTTTTTTTAGCCCAAGTGGCAGGAAGGAAGGCCGAGGAAGTCGTGGGAGGATCAGATTGAGGAGTGTCTGCATGAGAAAAAGATTACGAGTATGAAGTATAGACGCTCAAAAACTTGCAAATTGATAATTTGTTTTACATTACTGTTATAGGTTACTTCAGTGTTTTCAGTAGATTTTAAGTCACTGCTGACAGGGATTATAGGATTTATTATGTAACCAGCAGAACTGTACATAGCAATGTGATTGCATTTTTTTTTTTTTTTTTTGTCAAGTATAATAATGCTTTATAGTAGCTCGGCCACTGTTGCTGATGCTATCATGTGAAAATGAGAATAGTCACTGCAGTAGCATTATCAGTGACAATAGCACCAACTTTAAAACTGAAGATGAGAAACATGCTGGAGATTGGCAGCTGGAATGAGGCAGCTTACTCATGTATGTGAGCCATCGATATGCCAGGAATAATGTTGAATGTGAGGGTTTTTTTGTTTGTTTTTTTTACTTGAACTGAATTCAGCAGATAAATATGGCACTATGCATGAGATGGTGGTTGTTGTGAGGCAGCCACAAATGAGATGTGCATGGAATGGTGGACCCTGTAAAGTAGTGACAAATACAACAATATATGCCACAGTTGGGTTGGAAGTTGTCATTTTTCTGGCCTACTCATCAGGTATGTTCTGCATTTTCAGCCCTTTTTTTTTATTTAAAAATGTCATATGCTAGTGTTGCTTAGTCCCCCCCCCCTTCCCATTTTTCAATTTAAAAAATTTCTGATCAGGTGCTGATTAAGAGAATTTTCTCAGCCCAAGTGGCAGGAGGGAAAAGTAGCTGAAGGTCAAGGAAATCATGGTAGGACCTGATTTAGGAATATCTGCTTAAGAAAAAGATTATGAGTGTGAAGTACAAAAGGTCTTGTGCGTGACATGTGATGAATATTAATGAAGCTTTAGCTGTGTGCCAAGATCGTTGCAAATGGAGACTTTTGATATACCAACAGAAAGTAAAATCTAGTTCCATCAGTTAAATATTTACTTGGTATACAGTCTTTCTTTGAGGGCTAACCTACGAATCTCAGAGAACAGCTTAATGATATGTATGCATGTATACTTAGTCTCCCCTCCCACTTTTTTAATTTTAAAAATGGCATAATATACTAGTGTTGTTTAGTCTTTTCCACCCCAATTTTGTAATTGGAAAAAAAAACCAAAAAAACAGCAACATGGGGTAATATCAATGATTGCTGATGCGGCAAGGCTATCATGATTTTTTTTGTGAGAGTTTTCTGCTTAAATATCCATGGTTTGTACCCTCCTTGAAAACCTTGAAAAGTCCTTGAATAAAAAAGTTCATTTTCAAGTCCTTGAAAGTACTTGAAAAAGTTGAAAGCTCTGTAAATAGTACTTGAATTTTTTTGTTTTGTTTTTTAAGTAATGATATGAAAGAGCACATGTTAAATAATTGTTTATGCTAAAAAGATGTGTAGGAGATTAATGTGTAATTCTGATAAAAACATCAAGCTGAACAAAATAGCACAGAACTTGCATTCAACCCAGGAGAGTGTGAGTACAGCTGGTGCCTTGGCTATGATATGACTACAGAAGCATCAGTCATGTGAGTGAAATAAGTGAAATGATGTATTCACAAATTGTGATGGAATTCTGTTTACTAGGGTTAGGGACGCATTCTTGCTGGAGGGTGGAACTTCCAGGAATTGCTTGTGCTTTGTGTGTGGCCGTTCATCTCCTGGCTGCATCAAAAATTGCATCAAAGCATCAAAGGCATGCATCAAAAATAAAAAGTTAAAGCAAACAATAAGTGTCATACCAGCAGATTAATACGGAAATAATGTACCCTTTCACAATATTCCACAAAATAAAATGATTGTCAAAAACACCAAAAACAGAGGGGCAAATCAAAGTTAATAAAATAAACCAACTGAGGGCAAAAGGTAACGGGCAGGTTATTGAAGATGTGTCCATCCCAGCTAAGATAAATTGTTTGAACTTACTGAAATACCTATCTACTGACTGACCGGCAATACATACATATGATAATTCAGGTTTAAAAAGTCCTTGAAAAGGGCTTGAATTTATTTTGCTTGGAAGAGTACGAACCTTGATATCAATTCCTGTCCCCCTGATGTGGGGTGCAGATATGTTCTGATAAGCATTGCTGATGACAGAACAATTCAGCAGCCTACTCTGTGGTCGGTATTCTGAGGTGCAGACTTCTGGCAAAGCTGCAGTGGTCCCATTGAATTTGTCTCTTATCGAGTCAGGATTCCTGAGTCATGAATGTCCTAGAAAGTTTTATAGCATTCTAGACTGTTTTATAACATTCTGAAACTATTTGGAATGTTCAAGAGAGCTCTATAACATCAGGGTGATCTAAAAGTTGAGAACAAATATTATTTCAAGAAGAAATGAAAAATTAGAAAGTGCTTGGAAATTATCTTTTGAGGGATATTCTTGTTTTCAAAAGAATATTCTGTGGAGAATATTCTCACCACAGATCACTATGCATGCATATGTCATGCATTCCTGGTAAGGCAGCTGGTTTCTTTTCAAAAACTGTTATGGAAAAAGAGAGATCACTGTATGTATAAGCCTTTAAATCATCATCATCATTGTCAACCATTATCAATCCACTGCTGGACGAAGGTCTCCCCAAGTTTCCTCCACAACGGTCTGTCTTGTGCCAGTCTCCTCCATGTCACTCCCGCATATTTACGAATTTCATCCACCCATCTCCCATGTGGTCTTTTTCTGGGTCTTTTCCTGTCCCTTGGAATCCAATCTAAAATTTCGGCTGTCCATCTATGGTCTGTCCTTCTGGCAGTATGTCCAGCCCATTGCCATTTCAGGGATTTAACCCTGATCATGATGTCTTCCACTCTCGTCATTTTTCGGATCCACGAGATTCTCTTCTTATCTCTCCTGGTTATACCAAGCATGCACCTCTCCATGCTTCTTTGAGTTGTCTGCAGCCTTTGTATGTCTCTTTTAGTTAAGGTCCACGTCTCTGCACCATACGTAAGCACTGGAAGGATGCATTGATCAAACACTTTTCTTTTAAGACATAATGGCATATTGCTCTTGAAAATTATGCTGTTTCTTCCAAAAGCTCTCCAGGCAAGTTTTGTACGCCGATTAATTTCTTCATCAATGTTACCCTCACTTGATATCTGCTGTCCAAGATAAACATACGTATCTGTTATCTCTAGTTTTTCTCCATCAATCGATAAATCTTCATTTATTGTAAAAGCATTGAACATCACTTTTGTCTTCTGAAAGTTCATTTTAATCCCACTTCTTTACTCTTGTCAGCAAGTTCCTGGATCATACTCTGCAGCTCTGATGGGCTAGTTGCAAAAATGACTACGTCATCAGCAAAACGAAGGTGGGTTAGATAATCTCCATTAATCTTTATCCCTTTGTTTTCCCAGTTCAGTGATTGAAAGACATTTTCCAATGTGGCATTAAAGAGCTTCGGAGATATGGTGTCACCTTGTCTCACTCCCTTTCCAATTTTTATGTGTGTTGTATTTTCAAACAGCCGAATCTTTGCACTTGCATTTTCATAGATGTTATTAATAATATTAATGTATGCATCTTCAATACCGCAGGATTTCAGAGCCGTGGTAACTGCTGATGGTTTCACCGAATCAAAGGCTTTTTCATAATCGATAAAAGCCATGCACAATGGAAGTTCATATTTCCTCGCTCTTTCAATTAGTTCTCTCAGTACGTGGATATGATCTATTGTGCTGTAGCCACTCCTGAATCCAGCTTGTTCTCTCAGTTGAGCCATGTCCAGTGTTACCTTCAAGCGGTGTGAAAGAACTTTAGTGAAGATTTTATAAACCACTGATAGGAGGCTGATAGGTCTGTAGTTCCTGAGATCCTCAATGTCACCTTTTTTATGTAGCAGGATCATTGTAGCATTGTTCCAATCCTCAGGAATCTTCCCTTCATTAAGGCATCGAGTGAAAATTTGGGCGAGTACTGTTTCGATTTCTCCACTTGCTTCTTGTATGATGTCTATAGTAATTCCATCTTCTCCTGGAGCTTTCCCCCGCTTCATGTTCTTGATTGCATGAGCAACTTCTGCTGGGAGGACTGGAAGAACTCTGGTACCTTTCATGATGTCTGGAGTACATGTATCATCCCTTTCATATAATTTGGAGTAGAAATCTTTCACTCTTGTCAAAATTTCGCCTCTATTTCTTGTTATAGAACCATCTTCTTTTCTCAGAGCCATAATCTGTTTTCTTCCCTTACTGAGATGTCCCTTTGCTATCTTAAGGCTTTGGTTGTTTTCAATTGCTTTCCTCACTAGCTCACAGTTGAATTTCCTTACGTCTTCAGTGATACTTTTTCGTGTTGTCTTGCATAGCTCTATATATTCCACTTTGGAAGTCACATCTTCTTTAGTTGTCCTCATCTCTCTTCTTTTTGCATCAACATTTTGGTTTTTCCTGATAATTTGTTCACATGCAACTTGTTCTTAGACCCAGCTAATTTTGTTGCTGTTTCCATTAGAGCTTTGGTTACTTTTCTGTTAACTTCCGAAATATCCACTTCTTCCGATGTTAGGCCTTCTAAAGCAGAGAATCTGTTCTTCAGTTCTAACTTGAAAGTATTATGGTGTTTTTTAAGGTTGGTTATGTCAATACATTTTGTTTGTCTTATGAGCTTGCCACGTTCCAGTTTAGTGTTGAGGTGTATCTTACATCTCACCAATCTATGGTCACTACCTGTGTTGAACTTGTTTAGCACACTGCAGTCTTCGATGACGAATTTTTTGTTACACATAATAAAATCAATTTCACTTGTCATTCCAATTGGATGTCTCCATGTCCATTTCCTGTGTGGCTTTTTCTTGAAAAAGGAGTTCAAGATGAAAAATCCTTCTGCCTCTGCAAACTCAACGAGAGTATTTCCACGCTGGTTTCTGTTGCCGTGACCGAATTTACCTACTGAAGTTTCATTCTGTTGCCGTTGCCCTATTTTTGCATTGAAATCTCCCATAATTATCTTCAAGTGCTGCTTACCTTTATTATTTAGATGACGAATTTCCTCATAAAATTCTTCAATTTCTTCTTCAGGATGACTTGTGGTGGGTGCATAAGTTTGAATAATCTGAGCCTGGTAATTTTGTTAATGTATAATATGTAATTCATCTCTGTTTATGTAACAACTCATTAACATTTTACTTAGATTAATTGTAGATAGCTTACCTACTTATTATTAATCTTAATCTGTGAATTTGTCAGGTAATCTTTTACATGTTTTCTTTGTTAAAGAATAGAAAGTCACCCTCTAATTCAGCTTTTATATTATTTGGGTGTACACACGCATGCATGTTGTGTAGTCTATCTACCTTAAAGCATATATAGTCGTTGTATAGTCTATCTACCTTAAAAGCAGGATAAATGAAGATTCCAATATCAATGTTTGGCACTCTTGCCTTATGATGGTCTCTGTGAATGGACCTTCAATCTTGATCCAGCAAAATGTGGTGATCATTGAGATATTGGTGCAAAATCAAATAGGAACATATAGTGTTGAAGCATTAAGAGAGACTGGAAGCTGAATGATGCACACTTAGGTAAATGTAGCTTCAAAAAATGGATGACTCTTACAGGCCTGCCAACCCTCCGGGTTTAGGCCGGCAATGCCGGATTTCATTACATTTCCCGGAATTCCAGATTATAAATTAATATTACCGGATTCCATCATGATTACCGTAGCATAAATAAAAAACTAACGAGGGGAAAAGTTCGAAGTTCTCCGAGGCACCGGTTCATTAGCGGAGAAGCAACCTTTCCCCTCTGAGGCAGCAGTTCTGCTCTGTTGTTGGCAGTGATGTTTACTCTTCTGTCCGCTAATGATCTCAGGCGCTGCAGGAACAGGCTTGGCGTTGGTGGGAACCGTAGATTTTCTACCGGACCTTACGAGCGCTGTGTCACGCGATGATGTCACCTTCGATTTGCTGGCGTTGTGCGGTAGCTCTCTTTCCACGGGAGTGCTCAAGTGATGTGTCGAGTCCAGAGTTCGCCAAAATGCGTAATTACGCAGCTAGTACGCATCGAAATTTTGCCAATGCATAAAAATACACATTGGGAATTTTTCTCGATGCGTGAAAATATGTGTAGGGAATTCTTCTTGACGCGTAAAAATATGCATCAGGAATTTTCCTCCTCACATAAAAATATGCATCAGGAATTTTTCTCCGCGCGTAAAACTACGCATCGAATAATTTTACCAATTCGTAAAAATAAGCATCGGGACGGTACTTCGTCTTTCAGAAATGGAAGTAAACGAAATAAAGATTTTTTTCCGTAATTGTAATTTCTTTTTCCTGTGATGTAGCCTCTGTCCACTATTGTTATATATAATTTTATTCCATAAATATTTGTATTTCAGTTTGAAAATGGAGGGAAAATTTCTGTAAATAGAAATTCGACGGCGAAAAAATTCCGCTGTAATCTTTAGGCATGAGAGTGCGATTGCTTCGAGGAATTTTTCCTTTTCCGTCATAATTTGGGTTATCCTCGAGATCAATGCATAACTGAACAAAAAAACACATTTTTTAATATTTTTTAGCACTTTTTTTACATTTTTTATATGCATTAATGTAAGTAACATTAGTGCTTCATATTATGTCCATTGACATTTCAAACATATGAAAGTATGCTTGCAGGATTTTCATAGAAAATTGCAGGATTTTTCTCTTCTTAAGGTTGGCAAGTCTGCTCTTATATCTGCATGCACCATATAATTTTAAGTGACATAGTGTTTAAGAGTGTATTTATTTATTAGTGTTTTCATCGAATTTGATACACCACAAAACAACACTAAACTTTCTAAAATGAATTTCTGTTTTGAATGCAGCTTAATACAACAGTATATGTTACCTAGTTTTAGTTGTTGATGTTTTTCTAAATCATTGAATGATGTCTGAGAAATAATGAATTAATTTTGACTGTTGAAGGTCACAATTCTGCATGTGTAGTTTTTGTTTAGGTCAATCATTGTTTTCTTCTCGCATCTCTTGAAGAAATGTGCTTGCTCCTATAAAAAAAAGGAGCTGGTACCTCAAAATCTGAGGGACGTTTGTCTACCTCTCTATATATTTGTATGTATATATATATATCAGCCTCCTATCAGTGGTTTATAAAATCTTCACCAAAGTTCTTTCACACCGCTTGAGGGTAACACTGGACATGGCTCAACCGAGAGAACAAGCTGGATTCAGGAGTGGCTACAGCACAATAGATCATATCCATGTGCTGAGAGAACTAATTGAAAGAGCGAGGGAATATGAACTTCCATTGTTCATGGCTTTTATCGATTACGAAAAAGCCTTTGATTCGGTGAAACCATCAGCAGTTACAATGGCTCTGAAAACCTGCGGTATTGAAGATGCATACATTAATATTATTAATAACATCTATGAAAATGCAAGTGCAAAGATTCGGCTGTTTGAAAATACAACACACATAAAAATTGGAAAAGGAGTGAGACAAGGTGACACCATATCTCCGAAGCTCTTTAATGCCACATTGGAAAATGTCTTTCAATCACTGAACTGGGAAAACAAAGGGATAAAGATTAATGGAGATTATCTAACCCACCTTCGTTTTGCTGATGACATAGTCATTTTTGCAACTACCCCATCAGAGCTACAGAGTATGATCCAGGAATTTGCTGACAAGAGTAAAGAAGGGCGATTAAAAATGAACTTTCAGAAGACAAAAGTGATGTACAATGCTTTTACAAGAAATGAAGATTTATCGATTGATGGAGAAAAGCTGGAGATAACAGACACGTACGTTTATCTTGGACAGCAGATATCAAGTGAGGGTCACATTGATGAAGAAATTAATCGGCGTACAAAACTTGCCTGGAGAGCTTTTGGAAGAAACAGCATAGTTTTCAAGAGCAATATGCCATTATGTCTTAAAGGAAAAGTGTTTGATCAATGCATCCTTCCAGTGCTTACGTATGGTGCAGAGACGTGGACCTTAACTAAAAGAGACATACAAAGGCTGCAGACAACTCAAAGAAGCATGGAGAGGTGCATGCTTGGTATAACCAGGAGAGATAAGAAGAGAAACTCGTGGATCCGAAAAATGACGAGAGTGGAAGACATCATGATCAGAGTTAAATCCCTGAAATGGCAATGGGCTGGGCATACTGCCAGAGGGACAGACCATAGATGGACAGCCAAAATTTTAGATTGGATTCCAAGGGACAGGAAAAGACCCAGAAAAAGACGACATGGGAGATGGGTGGATGAAATTCGAAAATATGCGGGAGTGACATGGAGGAGACTGGCACAAGACAGACCGTTGTGGAGGAAACTTGGGGAGACCTTCGTCCAGCAGTGGATTGATAATGGTTGACAATGATGATGATGATGATATATATATATATGTATATATATTCATTCATTCTAAATTATTGTGTAAATTGCAGTACCTATTGTGACGATGCATAATAATAAAATAATTTCTAGAAATGCATATTTCAAAGATACTTTCATTCTGTGTTTTCATTTTCACATTTCCTTGAGTATAGAGTATAGTTTGTTTCTCATATAGGAATTGATTGCATAAAACTTTAACCTTTTTTTCTCCCCAGGCTTCTCAGCGTGACCAACCTGTGCGTCACTCGCCACGGCTAGCAGCAAAGAGGGCTGTTAGCACACCCTCAAAAGTTATGCAAAACATGAAGAGTGTCTGCAGAAATCTATTTGATACAGAGAAAAATGCCTGCAATTTAGAGGAAAAATCTGTTGTATGTTTGCAGCAGAGTTCTGTAGAAAAACAAAAATCTTCTGCACCAAAAAGTAAGTTACAGATTTGATGCAAGTACTACACTGTTCTTCAAATAAATGGGAATCAAATATGCATATCTTGAGTTCTATGCAATCATTCTACTATTACGCCACCAAAAACACTGCGATTATAAGTAGCTGAAGCCTGCCACCCTGGAGGTCAGGCAGAGTGATGCACTGGTTCTGTCCCTTCCCTCGAACCATTTACTCCAAATTAGGGACAGGTGACTGCTTATAGCCCGTATAGTTGCTTATTACTGACATTAAACTCGGAAACAAACAAGAAAAAAAAAAACCCCGGTTTATAGAAATCTGAACAAACTTTCAGAATGTTCTAGTTGAAGTGCATGATTTCTCATAGCAGAGACTGTGCCACCTAAAATAAGAATCCTGGTCTAGTAATAGCAGTTACTATATTAAAACATTCTAGAGAGTCAGGAAGAAATCATCTCTAATTTACATGAAAAGCACAAAAACTCATTATATTTCACACAGACATTCAGGAATTAGTTTTAGCTATAATGCATGCAATTATAATTATTTTTTTTTAATTGTGAAGTATTCTAAAGTAGTTTGTGTGTAATGTATAGTATCAAAGACTACAGTTTTCTTAGAAAAAAATCCAGTTGAGAATTTCAGTTTTTTAATGTAGCTGGGATGTTTCAGTTGGCAAAGTCATCTATGCCATGTTTAATCATTTGGACACAGTATACATGGTGAGTGAATGTTTCTTGTAGTGCAATAAAAATCTGCATGAGATGGAGCATCTGCTCTCAACTCTGGAAAACAGCACATCTATATGAAACTTACAAAATTAGGGTGTTTAATGTTAATAATCACGTGAATGTTTAGCACAGAATCTGGAAGTTTTAGGCACAATTTGGCTGACATTTTCAAACCTGAAGATAATGCTAAAATTTACAAGCTATTCAAAAAGTTCTGGACTGTTTTTTTACATGAACAGGTATTTTGGGCTCCTGGATGACCACATTGTAGTATGTTGTCAATGTTGAACTCATTAAAAACCAGAATTATATAGATACATATAGTGTTGGGGGGGGTTAATTTCAAAAGATAAACCTTAGTTCTAGGATTCACACAGGTGATGGAAAATGTGGAAAATTGTGGAATTTTGCCCGGGTCATGGAAAGCACGGAAAAGATATAGAAATCATGCAAGGTGTCTACTGGTCATGAAAGGCATGAATTCAGAAAAGGGTCATGGAAAAGTTACGAATTTTGCTCTGGGGTCATGGGTCATGGATTTATTTTTATTTTTAATAATTGTTCATTTTCTGATGACAATCTAAGTAATTATCCATGGACACTGACAGCATAAGACGTAAATGTGGTTTCCATCTAATGATCCAAGTATGAAAAAAAAAAAAAAAAAAAACACTTATGCATTCCCCCACAAAGAAAACTTAAATAAAAAATATTTTACCATAGAGATATATTTACAAAATTTTGAGATCAATTTAGCAATTTAAGGTATAATAAATGTGTGTTATGTAATCATGTTACACAATGGTGAGCATTCGAACTTATTTTAGGCACGGTCAAAGTATGAGTCAGTTTTTTGTTACTAGCAGAAGGGCAGGGGGACATCTTTTCTACTATCGTGGGACAGATACTGGCAAAACTAGTGGTGTTGGATTTATAATAAACAAGAAACTGAAGGATAAAGTTGTAGAAGTTGAAAGTTCCTCTGACAGAGCTGCACGACTCGTTATCCAACTCTCGAAAAGATACCAGGCTCAGATTATTCAAACTTATGCACCCACCACAAGTCATCCTGAAGAAGAAATTGAAGAATTTTATGAGGAAATTCGTCATCTAAATAATAAAGGTAAGCAGCACTTGAAGATAATTATGGGAGATTTTAATGTGAAAATAGGGCAACGGCAACAGAATGAAATTTTAGTAGGTAAATTCGGTCAAGGCAACAGAAACCAGCGTGGAAATACTCTCGTTGAGTTTGCAGAGGCAGAAGGGTTTTTCATCTTGAACTCCTTTTTCAAGAAAAAGCCACACAGGAAATGGACATGGAGACATCCAAATAGGATGACAAGTGAAATTGATTTTATTATGTGTGCTAAACAAGTTCAACACAGGTAGTGACCATAGATTGGTGAGATGTAAGATGCACCTCAACACTAAACTTGAACGTGTCAAGCTCATATGACAAACAAAATCTATTGACATGACCAACCTTAAAAAACACCATAATACCTTCAAGTTGGAACTGAAGAACAGATTCTCTGCTTTAGAAGGCCTAACATCGGAAGAAGTGGATATTTCTGAAGTTAACAGAAAAGTAACCAAAGCTCTTATGGAAACAGCAACAAAATTAGCTGGGTCTAAGAACAAGTTGCATGTGAACAAATTATCAGGAAAAACCGAAATGTTGATGCAAAAAAGAAGAGAGATGAGGACAACTAAAGAAGATGTGACTTCCAAAGTGAAATATATAGAGCTATGCAAGACAGTAAGAAAAAGTATCACTGAAGACGTTAGAAAATTCAACTGTGAACTAGTGAGGAAAGCAATTGAAAACAACCAAAGCCTAAAGATAGCAAAGGGACATCTCAGTAAGAGAAGAAAACAGATTATGGCACTGAGAAAAGAAGATGGTTCTGTAACAAGAAATAGAGGCGAAATTTTGACAAGAGTGAAAGATTTCTACTCCAAATTATATGAAAGGGATGAGACATGTACTCCAGACATCATGAAAAGTACCAGTACCAGAGTTCCTCCAGTCCTCCCAGCAGAAGTTGCACATGCAATCAAGAACATGAAGCGGGGAAAAGCTCCAGGAGAAGATGGAATTACTGTAGACATCATACAAGAAGCAAGTGGAGAAATCGAAACACTACTTGCCCAAATTTTCACTCGATGCCTTAATGAAGGGAAGAGCAGATTCCTGAGGATTGGAACACCGCTACAATGATCCTGCTACATAAAAAAGGTAATATTGAGGATCTCGGGAACTACAGACCTATCAGCCTCCTATCAGTGGTTTATAAAATCTTCACTAAAGTTCTTTCACACCGCTTGAAGGTAACACTGGACATGGCTTAACCGAGAGAACAAGCTGGATTCAGGAGTGGCTACAGCACAATAGATCATATCCACGTACTGAGAGAACTAATTGAAAGAGCGAGGGAATATGAACTTCCATTGTGCATGGCTTTTATCGATTATGAAAAAGCCTTTGATTCGGGGAAACCATCAGCAGTTACAATGGCTCTGAAATCCTGCTGTATTGAAGATGCATACATTAATATTATTCGTAACATCTATGAAAATGCAAGTGCAAAGATTCGGCTGTTTGAAAATACAACACACATAAAAATTGGAAAAGGAGTGAGACAAGGTGACACCATATCTCCGAAGCTCTTTAATGCCACATTAGAAAATGTCTTTCAGTCAGCGAACTGGGAAAACAAGGGGATAAAGATTAATGGAGATTATCTAACCCACCTTCGTTTTGCTGATGACATAGTCATTTTTGCAACTACCCCATCAGAGCTGCAGAGTATGATCCAGGAACTTGCTGACAAGAGTAAAGAAGTGGGATTAAAATGAACTTTCAGAAGACAAAAGTGATGTTCAATGCTTTTACAAGAAATGAAGATTTATTGATTGATGGAGAAAAGCTGGAGACAACAGGCACATACGTTTATCTTGGACAGCAGATATCAAGTGAGGGTCACATTGATGAAGAAATAAATCGGCGTACAAAACTTGCCTGGAGAGCTTTTGGAAGAAACAGCATAATTTTCAAGAGCAATATGCCATTATGTCTTAAAAGAAAAGTGTTTGATCAATGCATCCTTCCAGTGCTTACGTATATTGCAGAGACGTGGACCTTAACTAAAAGAGCCATACAAAGGCTGCAGACAACTCAAAGAAGCATGGAGAGGTGCATGCTTGGTGTAACCAGGAGAGATAAGAAGAGGAACTCGTGGATCCGAAAAATGACAAGAGTGGAAGACATCCTGATCAGAGTTAAATCCCTGAAATGGCAATGGGCTGGACATACTGCCAGAAGGACAGATCATCGATGGACAGCCAAAATTTTAGATTGGATTCCAAGGGACAGGAAAAGGCCCAGAAGACCACATGGGAGATGGGTGGATGAAATTCGAAAGTATGCAGGGGTGACATGGAGGAGACTGGCACAAGACAGACGGTTGTGGAGGAAACTTGGGGAGACCTTCGTCCAGCAGTGGATTGATAATGGTCGACAATGATGATGATGATGATGATACTTATTGTGTGTGTACGCATATACACAATGGTGAGTATTTCAACTTACTTTAGGCACAGTCAATGTATGATGTCAGTTTTTTTGTTACTAGCAGAAGGGTAGGGGGCACTTTTCATGTAGGAAAAGAGGGCAGAGTTTCCCTCTCTTTAATTATACTTATTGTATATATGTGTCGTGTGTGTGCACGCATGTAACACTGCTTTGGATAGGGCTATATATCGAGAGAGAGAGAGAGAGAAGGCTTTTAAAAATGGTCATGAAATTGCATTTCCCAAATTTCGTAGACACACTGTCATGGAAAATGATGTACTGTAATTTTTAATTTTAATACAGGGCTGAAATGGGTAAAGCATTTGTTTCCTATGAAAAATGCTGTTGCCTTTAGCAGCAGGAAACAGCATTTGTATCTTATGAAAAACATTGTTGCCCTTAGCAGCAGGAAACAATGAATGCTAAACAGGGAATCTAGAAAATAACTATTTTGGCAAGTGTGAGGGCCCAAAATCACTTCTGCATCCTTTGAGTTCTTTACATACATATCATTAAGCTGTTCTCTAAGATTCAGAGGTTAGCTCTACAAAGAAATACAAACTACCAGATAAATTTTTAACTGATTATTTACTTACTGTTGCCATATCAAATTTATCCGTTTACAGTGATCTTGACACATAACTCGGGCTTCACTGACATCCATCACTCGACGTACACAATACCTTCTATACTTCATACTCATAATGTTTTTCTTATTCAGACACTCCTGAATCTCATCCTCCCATGACTTCCTTGGTCTTCTTCTGCTTTTCCTTCCTGCCACTTGAGCTAAAAAGATTTTCTTGATAAGCATCTCATCACTCATTCTTTCAACTTGGCCAAACCACCAAAGCATATTCGTCTCCATCTTGCTAACAACATTTTGCTTCACATTACACAACTGCAACACATCTTCATTCCTCACACAATCAGAACATGTCTTGCCACAAACCCCCGTAAGTAACGCATTTCTCCAGCACACAAACGACTTCTATGTTTCTTCTGTAGTACCCAGGTTTCACTGCGATACATCAGAGTAGGACCAATTACACTTTCATATACAGCCATGCTGGACTCTCTTGAGAACCCATCATTCCTGTGAAAACCTCCCAGAGCAGCCATGGCTTTCAATGAAGAATTCACTCGCCTACTAATTTCACCATCCAATTTGTTCTCTCTGTCAAACATGCTTCCTAAATACACAGACTTACTCACCTGGTCAATCACTGTGCCATTTATACTTACATTACATTCAGTGCTACCAGTTCCTCTCTCAAAAACCTTAACTTTGGTTTTTCCCTTATTTATACTCAGTTTGAATTTCATGCAAATTTCGTACATCCGGGACAACATACTCTGCAACTCGCTTTTGTTCTCTGCCAACAGGACAGTGTCATCAGCATACAGCAATCTGCACATATGAATATCACCAAGACATAAACCATCGCACATGCACGAATCCATAAATATATTAAACAGCCATGGTGACATTTCACAACCTTGCCTGACTCCTGCACCAACAGAGAACCATTTTGATAAAACACCATTTACTCGTACACAAGCTCTACTGCCAGCATACATGGCTTTTACACTATTAAGTAGATTCCCAGTAACACCATATTCATTCAATACCTTCCACAAAAGTGTCCTATTTACTCTGTCATAAGCTTTTCTCTAAACCTATGAAGGCAGCAAAAACTTTCTTACCAACAGCCATATACTTTTCAATCATCATGCATAATGCAAAAATCTGGTTAGTGCAGCCTTTACCAGGCATAAAACCACTCTGAACATCCCACACTTTCTTTGATGTAAGACCCTATACTTTTCCAAAAATGACCTTACCAAACACTTTCCCTGGCACACTTAGTAGGCTAGTACCATGATAGTTCTTGCAGTCAGTTTGATCACCTTTTCTGTTATACAAGGGAACAATGATAGCATCCTTCCAATCTTGAGGGACCATTCCTAACTCCCAGCACAACTGGCAAATTTCAGTTAACCAGTCAATTACAGACTCACCACCATATTTCAACATCTCGGCAGTTATGCCATCAACTCCCGGAGCCTTACTATTCTGAAGAGATTTTAGAGCTTTACACACCTCTTCTCTTGAGATCCCTCCTGTGTTTCCATCCTTCACTATGTATGCAGTTTTGTAAATGTGAGCCTTTCTGGGAAAAAAATAAGAATATTGGACTATGAATCTCATAAAAAACAAGAGACTAATTAAAGAAAGTTATTACATCCGAAAAAAAAAAAAGCCATCAATGAGCCTTTAAAACTAATAAGTGGTGTTTTAAACAACTGAATTGCAACAACAACAGAAGTACAAAATACACAATGAAAACATTTCAGTTTGGTAACTGGCAACAGTTTGAGGAACCTTGCAACAACTTTTAAATTCTTCAGTGGTAAACAAAACTTTTAAATAAATAAATACATCGCTCTTTCCACTTTCCAGAAACACATAGCAACCGAAAAATTGTTTTCAGCCGCCGCTGTGGAATTGAACCATGAAACTCTCGATATCTAGCCAAGCGCGTTAAGTTTACACCACGGTGGCCAACAATCCACGGTGCTATGTGTATTTTTAAATCGGCTTCTGGCATCTTAAATCCACAAGATGGGCTCAGCTACTGAGACGTCTCCATCTGGTGGGCATTAACGGCACTGGCTATATATATTATAGCAGTTAAATCGAAAGGGTGAGATCCAAGGTGAAAATCCTCCAAATACGTGGCGTCAGTAAATAAATAAATACATCGCTCTTTCCACATTCCAGAAACACATAGCATCAGAAAAATTGTTTTCAGCCGCTGCCGTGGAATTGAATCATGGAACTCTCGATATCTAGCCGAGCGCGTTAACTTTACACCACGGTGGCCAACAATCTCAGTAGCTGAGCCCATCTTATGGATTTATGATGTCAGAAGCTGACTTAAAAATACACATAGCATCATGGATTGTTGGCCATCGCGGCGTAAAGTTAACGCGCTCGGCTGGATATCGAGAGTTCCGTGGTTCAATCCCACGGCGGCGGCTGAAAACAATTTTTCGGTTGCTATGTGTTTCTGGAACGTTGAAAGAGCGATGTATTTATTTATTTACTGACGCCACGTATTTGGAGGATTTTCAAACAAAACTTTTGTTAATCCTTCTATATATTGAGAACAGGCCTTTGACTGAAATCAAGAATCCAGAAATGTCTGTAAAAATCCAAAAGAACCCAGAAGGGAGGAAACAAATTTCTTCTTCAGGAACTAGAACCAAATGAATATATCTGGGTAAAGCCCTAAGTAAGTGCTTTAATTCATGTTAAGAAAATAGGACACTTTTGTGGAAGGTATTGTATAAATATGGTGCTACCGGGAATCTACTTAATAATGTAAAAGCCATGTATGCTGGCAGTAGAGCTTGTGTACAAGTGAATGGTGTTTTATCAAAATGGTTTTCTATTGGTGCAGGAGTCTGACAAGGTTGTGTAATGTCACCATGACTGTAATATATTTATGGATGCATGCATGTGCGATGCCAAGATGGACAATACTGGTTTATGTCTTGGTAATATCCATGTCTGCAGATTGCTGTATGCTGATCGTTTGTCATAATCCATATCGGAGAGAAGTGTGCTTGTTTGTACTGTGAGAAGTGCTTGCATTAGTGAGTTAGGCGATCTATTGTGTTGGATAATTATTTCGGTGTCTTTGAAAATAATTTAGTAGCCTGTTTGTAACAATGCTGAAAAATGTATTTTTAATGCTGCTTTGCTTACAAAGCCGAAATATGCTCGCTGGCTTAGAGCAGATGAAAATCAGTTTAATTTGCATGGTGTGAAAAAAGCATGAATCTATCAAATCTGGGTGAAAGTGCTATTGAATGTAATGCAAAACTGAAGAAGCATAGTTCTGCAGAAAGGATGTTTCTAGATGCAACTCATGCTAAAGTAGAAGGGTTTTGCCAACTATTTTGAAGAATAGTGTATGAATAGACATTTAGTTTTTACATCCTATTAAAAGTCACGCAATAACATATTTACTTTTAGTCGTATTAATTTTTAACTCATTTAAATAAATTGGAAATTCAATTGTAACCATTTTTTTTTATATTCTGGAGTCTAAAACTTTATTCTGGTGTGTGAAATATCTGCAAATTGCAAAGCTTTTTTTGCTATATGCATTTAATTTGCTTAAACCATTTTTTAGACTGATTAGATGTAAAACTGATTCCTAAGCAAACGATGTGCCTTAAGATTACACATGAGAAATAGGAGGTCTGAAAAAATTGTTGGATTCTGTGTTTTGTGACTTATGTATGTTCAGTGTATATTTCACGTAAATCCTTGTAAAGACATGCAAGTCCAAGCATTTTACTTTATACAGGGTGATTCAAAAAGGACTTTACAACTTTGAAAGCATATAGAAATTTATTCAGAATACTTACAAAAAATTTTGGAGGTGTTAATCTGTAACCAAACACATAAAGTTTTACCTCACATAGTGCTATTGCACCGAATTCCGTAACATGACAGGTGTGGAGCATGCTCACTGTGTATTTTTGGTTTGAAGAAATGAAATCCACGACAACTGTTCAACAGAAATTTTGCACCCAGTATCGTAGGGATCCTCTCACTAGATATACAATTTACTCTTGGCATAATAATTTTGTTGAGATGGGTTTTTTTTGTTCACCATGAGAAATCCTCTGGTCACCTGCATGTTTTTTGCTGCTGTCGTGGAACAAGTGAGGAAGAACTTTGTTCGTAGTTCCATGAAATCCTCACAATGTGGCTCTCATCAAATGGGCATTTGGCAACTGATGGCTTGGTGAGTGTTATGAAAACGATTGTACTTAAAACCATATAGCGTAATGTTTTTTTTTTTTTTTCCTAAATGTTTAATGTCACTAGTGATTAGGTCTCTGGAGGAAGTGGTTCAAAAGTTTTCTGTACCTATGCTATTCCTAGGAAACATTGTTGGATGCTACTGATTTTGCTCTTTTTGATTTTATTCACTTTCCACACCACTAATTTGAAAAATTTTGGATACCTTACCACTATTAAAAATTAAAATGGCTTTTATAAAGAGAGAAACAGACAAAGGGAAATTAGAAATGTTCCTAAAATTTGGGTATGAAATTCCATTATAAAAGAAGAAATATGTTACTGAAAGCTTAACTAAAGAATTTAATAGAGTTGTTCGTATAATTACATAGCACGTTGACCAGAGGCGCCTCTGCTTGCAACCCTTCCAATTTTTCCAGCTATTTGTGTAATTTTATTACACAAAATCTTAAAATAACCAGTCAAAAATTTCTCTATTATATTTTTATGTCAACTGGGACTCAAGTTCCAAAAGTACTTGACTGTTGACCTATAAGTTTTCATAATATTGCAATATTATTTTTACATGATAGGAACATGTAATCTTTCAAAATGATAGGAAAATTTGAAAAGATAGTAATTTTGATCAGAAGAAGCCTCTCAAATTTGTGTGATCAATGTGTTACATAGTTATATGTAAGCTACTGTATAAGTTGTTTAGATAAGTCCTCAGTAAAAGATTTCTTCCTTTTGAATGGATCTTTATAACCAAGTTTTAGGAAACATTATTAGGGCATATAAAATTAACATGTGAATGTGTGATTCGAACATTGGAAGATCAATTCTAGTTTTAATTTGGAAATAAAGTATTTTCGAAAAGGAAGAACAGTGGAAAAATTAGTCCTATGCAATCAACCACAGCATTCTTTGAGATTGATCAATTACAACCATTTTTATACATTACCTGAATTGCCCAAATAAATGATTTTTGGGGGCATTTGTTTATTTTTGATCACTTCTGTAATGACTGTAAATAAATTTTCTGCAGCTTGTTATTATCTGATTTTTTCTTAATACACTGTATAAATGTAGATACACGAGAATAATATCTGTCGTTCTGGCATGCTAGTTAATCTAGCAGCCAGTAGTGTTTGCATTGGCAGACTTTTATTGCATGTAAATCACTGAATTACAGTTTTGAGCAGATATTTTTGATGCTTTGGTGCTGTGGTGTTCCATTCTTGTGCTTGAGGTGCTACCTCCCTTTTGGTCATGAGGATGATATTCCTCCTTTGTCTTCATCTGTTCAGTTCATAAATGAGAAAATGTTAACTTCTGGTATTATTTTCTTTTGATGTAACAATATTCACACAGATTGTTATATCTGCTTTTTTACGCTTTCCAACTGTAGGTTGAAGAAGCGTATATGCTCCAACTTTTCCGTCTGTCCCCACGATAACTCGCATAAAAATGGTTTGATTTCGATGAAATTTTAGTATGTGGTAGGGGACCACCTCGGGACAAACCGTATTGAAAAATGGGACAAATGGGGTCAAAGGTCACGACATAGGAGCAGAATCCATTCCATTGCCCTTATGCGTCATAACTTGCGTAAATATGGTTCGATTTCAATGAAATTTTAGTATGTGGTAGGGGACCGCCTGGGGACCAACCCTATTGAAAATGGGTGAAGTGGGGTCAAAGGTCAGGACATAGGCACGGGATGCATTCCATTGCCCTTATGCATCATAACGTGCGTAAAAATGGTTCGATTTAGATGAAATTTTAGTATGTGGTAGAGGACCACCTGGGGACAAACCCTATTGAAAATGGGCGAAATGGGGTCAAAGGTCACGACGTAGGAGCGGGATCCATTCCATCGCCCTTATCCCATACTATTAAGGTGGACGTCAAGTAATTATGCTTCCTATACCAATGGAAAAACTTTTGTACACATTTCCTTCACAATTAGAGTGTTCCCAAGGATGGAAATTTGAACATCGATTAAAATAACTTCATATTATAACTTGGGATACTTAACATTTTTAAAAACATAACCATGATTATATTAAAAATCAATAACGTTTCCTTTGGTGGTGTTGAAACCAGAAAAAAGATGGCGCGACCTGTACTTTGATGACGTCATTAGACAAATAAATGTTGGATTGCATAATTATGTTCATGCTTTAGAAAATATTAAGTATTCCAAGTTATGAAATGAAGCTATTTTGATCGATGTTCAAATTTTCATCCTTGGGAACGCATTATTTGTGAAGAAAATGTGTACAGAAGTTCTTCCATTGGAAGTATAGGAAGCAAAATTACTTGACGTCCACCTTAAAGGAGCAATTCTGGTATCTATGTAAATTTTATTTTGAAAACGGCTCTAAGGATTTTGATGAAAGTCGTTAACCTACCATTTTCTGGTACTAGAAATTGATTTAGCTTGATCTCAACTTTGGGAAAATTCGTTTAGTGGGTTAAATAACCACCCCGAGTTACCACGTTTTTAGTGTCATGCAGTCACCGTATTAATGTTTCCCATGCTTAGAAATCTTATGACGTCACACTCTCGCAATTCTGATGTTGGTGCTCGGTCACGCCATCTGCCTCATTACGCCACGCGTTGTGTTCCTATTAAAGTTTTATGACGTCACACTCTCGCGACCATCTGCCTCATTACGTCCCGCGTTGTGTGCGTGTTACGCTTTACTTCTATTTTCTTCTAGAACAGAAAGTGAGTTGTGTCAAGGCCATCTTTATACCTCACCAGGCCTGCAACAAGGTCTCATGACTTGCCCGTGACGTCACACTCGTAGGGCTACTCTTTTTCAGTAGACCTATGGATTTGACTCGTTTCGTAGTTTGTTTACACTTTCCAACCGTAGGTTTAAGAAGCATGTATGCTCCATCTTTGTCTGTCCGCACAATATCTCGCGTAAAACTGGTTCAATTTTGATGAAATTTTAGTATGTGGTTAAGGACCACCTGGGGACAAACCCTAGTGAAAATGGGTTAAGTGGGGTCAAAGGTCACGGCATAGGAGGGAGATGCATTCCATTGCCCTTATGCGTCATAACTTGCAAAAATATAGTTTGATTTCAATGAAATTTTAGTATGTCTTAAGGGACCACCTGGGGACGAACCCTATTGAAAATGGGTTAAGTGGGGTCAAAGATCAGGGCATAGGATTGGGATCCATTCCATCGCCCTTATGCGTTATAACTTACGTAAAAATACTTCGATTAAGACAAAACTTTATCATGTTGTTCCGTAAGTATACTTTACCGGTTCTGTTGAATATCATCGAAATGGGGTTAAAGGTCAGGACACAGGAGCGAGATTTGTTCTACAGTTATTATCCTCATAACTTGAGTAATAACTTAAGTAATGATTTCTGGTATGTTGGAAAGCGTATCATAATCAATGCATTGCATGATTTTACTAACATGTTTTTTTATTATTATTAATTTCAGATCGGCATGTTTTGAAAACAAATTATGTGTCAGTAACGCCTCCTCAAAAGCAAGGTGTTTTTCTGAACAAAAAGTTAAAACTTTTGAGAGCTAAGTGTGGAACAATTTCTACCACAGAAGTTCAAGAATCTCCGGTTACAATGCGCACAAGAAAAGGTGAGTGTTTTTAATGATTTTTTGTTATTTTCAATATTCCATTTTTATCTTCAACCCTTGTAATGAATGTGGTATAATTTCAAACATGATAAAATGTATTCAGATGTGGATCTTTCAGACTCAAATTTATGATATGTCATGTATTCATTATTCTGTACTATATCAGACTATTTGTTTGGGCAACCTGTTTTCTGTACTTTTTTTTTTTTTTTTTTGCTTCACGTTTTTGTGAAGAAACAGTGCAATAGTGACTTTGAGATTACCTGTGGGCCAGTATTTGTCTTGTGCACCACACTTTACACACACACATATTTCATGTGCTACATGACGACTTATCAACCCTTGTACTAAAGTAGGTGCAATTATATCTTGTAGAAACTCCAGTTGCACAAAGAATTATTATAGACTTCAGTTCAATTGTGCTTATCAGCCACCATGCTAAGGTGGCTGTAGAGCTTGTTGCAAAGAAAGTGCTCAGTGAAAGACAACCCTTACTGGTTGTCACAGAAAATTTATTCAGAGCATTGGTAATTGTTACAGGGGTGGATGTTGTCCTGAAATTCCTGATTTTTCTTCTGTCTTGTTCTACTTTTTCGTAAAACTTGTGGAATTTTGAAAGAATAATAATTCACTTTTGAAATTTGACCTTTTTGTTTTTAATTGAAAGCAGCTACAATCAGCAATGATGAAAACAATGAACTTGTCCTGAGTTAGAATGTCATGACTATCACTTGACTGAAATGCATTTAGAAACAGCTAGGGGAGTATATGGATTACATTTTTTAATCTTTTAACTATGATGATCTCATGCCATGTTTAGACTTTCAAATCACTGTCTTTAATCAAAATTCAAGAACTAACTACAGGAAATGGAGGTGAATACTGAGCTATATAATGGCATGTTTTGTATTATTAACTATTTTATATGACAGTCATTTTGAGAAACAAATTTAGTGACATGAACCATGCAACTAGACATAATCTCAACAAATAACATGAGGAACAGAACTGCTATACCATTTTTTTCTGCCTTTGTTTAGAAAAAGCTTTTGACTGACTGAACAAGTACTTCTGCGGAAGATCTGGAGTATAATTATTTGAGATCTTCACAACTGGAAATCTACTTGAAGGTGTGTGTGCTAGTTATCCTGGCAGTAAAGCGAAATAAGAGAAAAACTAAAGTTATAGTTGTAAATGAATTTATAGCACCTCTATTCATAGTTTACTGTGGAAAAAACTTTTTTACGGGTCTTATAGAGGTTATTATTCAAAAAAGTTGGTGGTCAAATTTTCGAACTAAAGCCTAGTTCATCATCAGGACTACGTCACTAAAGTAGTTACTGCCACTCAGTCGGAAGTGTCCAACTACAATTATTGTTAATTGTGGTTCTTCTCACTATTTCCATCTCTTCTTCTAGTTTCATCTTTACTGAGCTTGATTGGTGGGTGATTATTCTTACTGAATTCCAATTTATGGAGTGTCCAGTTGCTTGTATATGTTTGTCTAACCCTGTTTTGTTACTAATGTTCCTAATAGCTGCTTGGTGTTCTTCTTTCGTTTGGACTTTAATATGTTTTCCTGTTTCTCCTATATAGCTGAGCCTGCAGTTACAGTTGATGCAATATGCTACTCCTTCTTGCAATTAAAAAAAAAAAAAAAAAAAAACAGAAATTAGCGAAAAAAACATAACAAAAACAGAAAACATATTTTGTTTCTGATTTCGATGCTTGTAGACTGATTTCCGGATCCAACAAGATAAACTAAAGCCAGCAAGCATCATGTGGGGTAAAAGAAGCATTATTTTCTTGTAAAAAGGTGTCAACTCATTTGTCATCTGAGTTGACAGTTGATAGAGGGTAAGAGTGCAAGCACTTCTTATCTGCCAAAGTAGGGAGGGAGGGCATGAGAAGAAGACAACACCCCAACTCACAAAACACCTGCTTGAATCAAATGTAACCAGGCCCTTGGAAGCACTCTTCGCTTATGCTTCTCTGTATGCAAATGGAGTGCATGGCGAAGGGGTAAAAGGTTGTGAGATATATGCATTAGGTCCTAATAAACAGAAATAGACTAACCCCCTAAAATTGCATCAAATCCAGGCCTTCAAAACTGATAAAGCTCTGTGACTTATTCCTCTTCTTTTAACTCCTGTGCCACTTTATGAAAGCAGGAGCAGTCGAGATGGACTCCCTCATTGTGGCACATTTTCAGAAGTAGTAGCTGACTTCTACCCTAGGCAGAAGTCAGCATTTTCTCCGTTAAAAGATTTGCCACAATTGCAATATGGTAAAAAAAATGGGAAGGCAATTCACACACACCTTGCAAGTGGTGGTACATCAAATATGTTTTGTGTTGGAAAAGGCAGGTTGGTGCAGTAAAATATATTCAGGGCTCGAGAACCGTCATTATTTTTAAGTTAAAAAGTATGATAAACTTTTTTTTAGATATTTTGTATTTCCATTTTAAGGGTCTGTATTCAAAATGTTCAATACGCAAATCTCAAGTTTTAAGATGATGCTGAAATTGGTATGATAATGAAATGAAATTGGTAGTTGAGAAATTTAGTGATTCTGCCATGTTCCTTTCATTGAAGTTTTTGCCCTTTGTCACTAAACGCCGGAGGCTAGTTCAGTCAGAGGCATGAATCCTGTTGCTGACTGCAAAGAACATTTGGGGCAAAACTACATATGGTTCCAATTTCCGGACCTAGAGCATAATACTGTATAATCAAAGAAGTGATATTCTTCTGTCCTTGGCACTCCATAACAATAATACAACTTCTGATGATTAGCAGTGAAATGAAACACCACTTGTGATGACTGTCATTTTTTTTGTAGTAGGAAATTCTATTCCAAACTTTTTTATTTTTAAATTTAGTTGCCCAGACCAGATTTAGAAATAAAATGTACAGTAGTTACCCAGACCGGGCAACTCGTTTTTTTTTATTTACTTGTCCAGACCAATAATTTACATGCCCCAGGCATGTGGGCATGATATTTTTGAAGCCCTGATATTGGTGGTTGATGAATGACAGGGGTGTGGTGGTATATCAAGGGGTGTTTTATATAGAGCATGTTTGTTCAGAACAGAGTTCAGCAGAAAAAAAAATAAAAAAAAAAATTGAAGGATTATTTTTATTCCTTTGAAAAAATGTAAGGGGTAATTTTTTAAAGTGGAGAGTATTTTAGAAAAATTAACAGATGAAAAAAAAAACTTACAAAAATGCTGGGCAATTATGAAAAATCTGTCCAGATTTTTTCCATATTAAAAAATTAACTGCTGTACATTTTATTTCACTACCACTCAATGTATTTAGAATTTGGATCTGTTTTGTTTCTTGTTTTAGTAATAATATTCGTATTTTAAAACAATAACATTAAATTTATCATGTTTTGTAATGACCACATGAAACAGCAACCTGTTCGAGAAGTGAATACATTGCACTTTTGACGTTCTTATAGACATCTAAAAATACAAGTATCTAATAAATTTCTCAGCAAGTTCCACATTCACATTTGCCTTTTGTTGACTCTGCAACAGCACAGCATCTAGTGCTTAAATTTTCATTTTGCTGATATCTTTGTTTCCCTTCCCATTTCTTTGTTGCTTTTTTTTCCCTTTTTTTTCATGCCATTGCATGATAATTTTACCCATCATGCTGAAAAAACTTTCAGCCTGAAGACCATGAATGCATGATAGCTTTCACTATTTTAGATAAAAGATAAATAGTGTAACTTTGAGAATATGAATACTTTTGAACATTATGCATCAATTTTGTTTTCGCAACCCCCCCCTCACGCCTTTATTGAGCTGAAATGCAAACCTTTTTTGAGGGAATATTTAAGAACACAGGATACATGTTCAAAACGTAGTTGAGAAAAAAAAAATTACATTTACAGGAGAAATCTTTGCTACATCCAATTTCCATTTTTGGACATTTTCCCTCCATTTTCAAGTTGAAATACAAATATTTATGAAATAAAAAGATATTTAACAACAATACTAGGCAGAGGACAAATTGCGTGAAAAATAAAATTAACGATTACGGGAGAAATCTTCACTGTGTCTAACTCCTGTTTTCGAAAGTTTCAGGCAGAAAACATCCTCCACCACTACTGATTGCCCAAAAATTTCAGTTCAGTTATGCATCAATCTTGAGGATAACCCAAATAATGACGGAAAAGGAGAAATTACTTAAAGCCGTGGCGCTCCTTTGCCCTGAAGATTACAGGGGAATTTTTGCGCCGCCAAATTTCTGTTTTCTGAAATTTGTCCTCATTTTCAAACAGAAATACAAATATTTATGGAATAAAATGATATATAACAACAATACTGGACAGAGGCAACATCACACGAAAACAAAAGTATGATTATAGCAAAAATCTTTATTTCGTTTACTTCCGTTTTTGAAAGATGAAATATTGTCCTGATGTGTATTTTTGCACGTTAATGTGTGTTTTACGCGTTTCTCGATGCATGTTTTTATGCGTTGATGTGTGTTTCAGGCATTTCTCGATATATATTTTTACGTGCAGAGAAAAATTCCTGATGCGTATTTTTACACATAGGTAAAATTTCAATGTGTAAACAGACTTTTCGATGCATACTAGACTCGTAATTATGCATTTTGGTGAACTTTGGTTCAGACTCAAGGGGTGGTGCATCATGGGTTTACTGTAGTAGGCTTTATGAGAGACAGTGCAGTAAATAATTTTTCCAAATTCTGTATATAAATATGTACAAGCATGAGAGAAAGTGGAGAGTGCATAAACACATCTTGTTTTCGTTTGTAGTGACTACCATTGTATATAAAACAGCTACAATGTATAGTTCTAAAACAATAACCAATGCATCCTGGACTACTTCATTTTCATCATTTTTTCTTTATCAGAGTATATATAGGCTTTGAAGAAAGTAGATTCAACATCTTGTGAATATAGTACCTTGAGCATTGATAGATGACAGATTCTTCAGAATTAACTCCCTCCCCCTGAAAAAAAAGGACATTACATATAAGTTTTAATGTAATATCTAGCAGGTTTTTTTGTTATTTTTTTCCAACAGGTTATCATTTGATTCCTAGATATTTTTAATCGTCTGAACGCTTTTTTAAAATCTTCCAGTACTTCAGCACAGATCCATACATGTTTTAGCAAGATCGTGCACCTTCCCACACTGCAAGGTCTGTCCAGGCCTGGTTTGAGGAGAATGATGTCCAAGTGTTGGATTGGCTGGCTTAGAGTCTCAATCCAAATCCAATAGGACAACTCAAGGTTTGTACGGTCCTTAAAAGTCCTTAAGAACTCCTTATTTTTTATTTCCAAGGCCCTTAAAAGTCCTTAAAAAGTCCTTATTTTTTAAAACAAGTGCTTACCCCCCCCCACACACACACACACACTTTTCCCAATGTAGCCTGCATTACTTGCCGTGTGTAACCTTACCAGTGGGATCAACATCTGTGTTGTGTGTCTTTTTAGGGGTCAGAGTGTTAAAGGTGAGAGGAAGGGGGCGCGGGGGGGGGGGTTCTGTTTGACTTTTTGCAATTTATGGTGTCAGTTGTCTCATGTGGTCTGCTCTATCTCTATGTAGTGTCTACTGCTCTACTGAACTCGCCTTGCTTCATCGTCGCTGTGTCTCCGGCTTGTCCTTTTTTTTTTTTTTTTTTTTTTTTTGGTGTGTATTTAATTTTGTTCTTTGCGGGCAAAGTAGTTTATATTTGGGAGAAAAGGCCAGGTAAAATGTCCACTAGCACTGTTTAATCCCCTACATATGTATATATACATGCACACACACACACCTGGTGATATTCCAATGATGCAAAATATCAGTTGGAGTGTAGATCCTTAGAAAGCCCTTATTTTTTTTTCCACAGAAAAGGGTATGAACCCTGCCTATGGGACAGCTGGAATACCCAACCAAATCTTGGCCAGTGTGACCTCCTCCTACAGCAACTCTGACTAAAGCTTTGCAGAAGGAATGGAGAAATGTGAAATCAGCTAGTAAATGGGCTTGTTTCTGTTTGACCTAAGTGTCCAGATATTTTTTTCTACATAGTGTATATCATCATTCATCATCATTGTCAACCATTATCAATCCACTGCTGGACGAAGGTCTCCCCAAGTTTCCTCCACAACGGTCTGTCTTGTGCCAGTCTCCTCCATGTCACCCCTGCATACTTTCGAATTTCATCCACCCATCTCCCATGTGGTCTTCTTCTGGGTCTTTTCCTGTCCCTTGGGATCCAATCTAAAATTTCGGCTGTCCATCGATGATCTGTCCTTCTGGCAGTATGTCCAGCCCATTGCCATTTCAGGGATTTAACTCTGATCATGATGTCTTCCACTCTTGTCATTTTTCGGATCCACGAGTTCCTCTTCTTATCTCTCCTGGTTACACCAAGTATGCACCTCTCCATGCTTCTTTGAGTTGTCTGCAGCCTTTGTATGTCTCTTTTAGTTAAGGTCCACGTCTCTGCACCATACGTAAGCACTGGAAGGATGCATTGATCAAACACTTTTCTTTTAAGACATAATGGCATATTGCTCTTGAAAATTATGCTGTTTCTTCCAAAAGCTCTCCAGGCAAGTTTTGTACGCCGATTAATTTCTTCATCAATGTGACCCTCACTTGATATCTGCTGTCCAAGATAAACGTACGTATCTGTTATCTCAAGCTTTTCTCCATCAATCGATAAATCTTCATTTCTTGTAAAAGCATTGAACATCACTTTTGTCTTCTGAAAGTTCATTTTTAATCCCACTTCTTTACTCTTGTCAGCAAGTTCCTGGATCATACTCTGCAGCTCTGATGGGCTAGTTGCAAAAATGACTACGTCATCAGCAAAACGAAGGTGGGTTAGATAATCTCCATTAATCTTTATCCCCTTGTTTTCCCAGCTCAGTGACTGAAAAACACCCTCCAATGTGGCATTAAAGAGCTTCGGAGATATGGTGTCACCTTGTCTCACTCCCTTTCCAATTTTTATGTGTGTTGTATTTTCAAACAGCCTAATCTTTGCACTTGCATTTTCATAGATGTTATTAATAATATTAATGTATGCATCTTCAATACCGCAGGTTTTCAGAGCCATTGTAACTGCTGATGGTTTCACCGAATCAAAGGCTTTTTCATAATCGATAAAAGCCATGCACAATGGAAGTTCATATTCCCTCGCTCTTTCAATTAGTTCTCTCAGCACATGGATATGATCTATTGTGCTGTAGCCACTCCTGAATCCAGCTTGTTCTCTCGGTTGAGCCATGTCCAGTGTTACCTTCAAGCGGTGTGAAAGAACTTTAGTGAAGATTTTATAAACTACTGATAGGAGGCTGATAGGTCTGTAGTTTCCGAGATCCTCAATGTCACCTTTCTTATGTAGCAGGATCATTGTAGCGGTGTTCCAATCCTCAGGAATCTTTCCTTCATTAAGGCATCGAGTGAAAATTTGGGCGAGTACTGTTTTGATTTCTCCACTTGCTTCTTGTATGATGTCTACAGTAATTCCATCTTCTCCTGGAGCTTTCCCCCGCTTCATGTTCTTGATTGCATGTGCAACTTCTGCTGGAAGGACTGGAGGAACTCTGGTACTGGTATCTTTCATGATGTCTGGAGTGCATGTATCATCCCTTTCATATAATTTGGAATAGAAATCTTTCACTCTTGTCAAAATTTCGCCTCTATTTCTTGTTACAGAACCATCTTCTTTTCTCAGTGCCATAATCTGTTTTCTTCCTTTACTGAGATGTCCCTTTGCTATCTTTAGGCTTTGGTTGTTTTCAATTGCTTTCCTCACTAGTTCACAGTTGAATTTTCTTACGTCTTCAGTGATACTTTTTCGTACTGTCTTGCATAGCTCTATATATTCCACTTTGGAAGTCGCATCTTCTTTAGTTGTCCTCATCTCTCTTCTTTTTTGCATCAACATTTTCGTTTTTCCTGATAATTTATTTACATGCAACTTGTTCTTAGACCCAGCTAATTTTGTTGCTGTTTCCATAAGAGCTTTGGTTACTTTTCTGTTAACTTCAGAAATATCCACTTCTTCCGATGTTAGGCCTTCTAAAGCAGAGAACCTGTTCTTCAGTTCCAACTTGAAGGTATTATGGTGTTTTTTAAGGTTGGTTATGTCAATAGATTTTGTTTGTCTTATGAGCTTGCCACGTTCAAGTTTAGTGTTGAGGTGCATCTTACATCTCACCAATCTATGGTCACTACCTGTGTTGAACTTGTTTAGCACACTGCAGTCTTCTATGACGAATTTTTTGTTACACATAATAAAATCAATTTCACTTGTCGTCCCATTTGGATGTCTCCATGTCCATTTCCTGTGTGGCTTTTTCTTGAAGAAGGAGTTCAAAATGAAAAACCCTTCTGCCTCTGCGTATATATGGATGTTTAAACTTACATTTAAAAAATTATTGCAAATCTTACAGATGATTAGAAATAGACATGTAATGTAGTATTTATAAATTTCTTATTCAGATTTTCTTATTATGTCTTATTTTTTTGCAGGGTCTAGAAAGTCTTCAGTTCACTGCAAATTTCCAA
Source organism: Macrothele yani (assembly GCA_039090855.1). Taxonomy (NCBI): domain Eukaryota; kingdom Metazoa; phylum Arthropoda; class Arachnida; order Araneae; family Macrothelidae; genus Macrothele; species Macrothele yani. The sequence continues at coordinate 151,985,799 of CM077001.1, read as the reverse complement.
AGAGCTGTTTCTTTTATGCTAACAAGAGCTTCGATCTGGCAGAGCGTCTGAAAGTGCAAGAAAATGCTGTTAAAAATGCTTCAAATAGTGCAGTAGTTTCCATTGTGTCACCCCCAAGACTTATGCCTGAAATTCTCAGTAGTCCCTCGTTAAAACATCCTGCAAGGAGTTGCAGTAGAAAACTATTTGGTGCTAACACACCTCAGAAAAAGAAGTGTACTACAAGCAAAAAATCTGATTCAGTGGTAAATAAAAAGATGCCACAAAGAACTATAGCTGAAGCATTCTCTGCAGCTAAAGGTGCAACTAAAAATTTTGCAACCATAAGCAACACAAAAAGTACAAAAAATACTGAAGACAACACAAAAAGTACATCTCCAGTGTCTCCTGCTCACAAGCGCACACCAGTTCATAAAACTGGAGATCATGTTGCAAGACAAATGAGACTGTTGCAAAGCTCTTCTTTCACGCCACCCACACCTCTGGGTCTGTTACACTTAACAACTTCACCTGTTGTGTTAATGGCAAGAAAAAAGGAAGTTAAAGCTTGAATTTCATCCTTTTTTGTAAAAGTTGATTATCTGTTTTTTCTGCATGTACTTTTGAAGACCATCCTTGCCTGAGTCATATTACTTACCACCCATTATGTTAATGAACTGGTTTGTTATTTTCAAGCACTGTGACTGTAAATAATCCCCATAGAGTTTTCCCTTCTGTATTGCTGTTACGTACTGTGCAGCTATTTATGCTGAATTCTCCGCTTGTATGATTCTCAAACCTGAATTGCATATTATAGTGAGAATAATTGGTGGTGAGACACATAACACACAAAACATTAGAATAATTCTTGATGATGACATATCCTGCTTCAGTTATGTAAAAATTACAAGTGTTGGGACGATGTTTCGGTAGCAACTTCTACCTTCATCAACCATGGAATGAAACACGTGGTATAAGCATCATTCCATGGTTGATGAAGGTAGAAGTTGCTACCGAAACATCATCCCAACACTTGTAATTTTTACATAACTGAAGCGTGATATGTCATCATCAAGAATTATTGTAATGAATTGCATATTTATATTTAATGGTAGGCACTCAAACTGTGTCAGCATGTCTCAATCAAGATTTAAACCTATAATTTTACTGTGTTAAAAAAAAAAAAAGTTCCTTCAATTCTCACTGCTTCTGATTTTGGTACAGAATGTTGAAAAGTATTCAAGGCATGGAACAGTACTCTGATCTCAAGTAAAAATGAAAGATGTGCCTTAGACACTTCTCCCATCTCCCTTTGTTCCACAAAAGTACAAAAATTCTAGTATGGGTGTACAATCTTTGAACTGCCAACTTAAACTGACATGGATTTATCCATCTGTACATATGTAAAGTCCATGCTTCTGTTATCACATCGATCATGTGCAGTTTTAACTGCATTGATTCTTAAACTCTATTTTTGCATTTTTGGAGTTCCAATTTATATCCTCATCTCACAACATGAACACAGATAGTACCTTATTTTCTCATGAATGCTATTCATTAACATTAAAGCTAGAATTTGCTTTACATGAAAGCTATGTTTGAGTGTTATTTACATGTTTGATCTGGAAGCGTGATACAATTCAGAGTTTTGGCAGAAATTTTTCCCATCATGTTCTAATTTATACACTTTTTGCATATATCCACATATTTGTAATCCTAAACTGTACATTATCAAGAAAAAAAAATGCTCTGCATCTAATGCAAAAACTTAGCATTCAAATATATCTAATAATAAAACAGTCCTGTAACTTATTTGTTTATTTAAAAGCTTTTTGTTTTATAGAAACAGATATAAAAAAATTATCATGGAATGTTTGTTAAACATGATTGTCAGGGTAATGCTAATATGAACTACTTAGAAGAACAGTAATATTATGCTGTATAGTAAGACAGACATAGCAATGGCAGTCAGATTACATACATACATGTCACTATACATATTACTGAGCTGTTCTGAGATTCAGAGGTTAGCTCCACAAAGAAATACAAACTACCAGATAAATTTTTAACTGATTATTTACTTACTGTTGCCATATCAAACTTCTCCATTTACAGGAATCCTGACACACAACTTGAGCTTCACTGACATCCATCAGATGACGTACACAAGACCTTCTATACTTAATACTCATAATCTTTTTCTCATGCAGAAACTCCTGAATCTCATCCTCCCATGACTTCTTTGACCTTCCTCTTTCTTTCCTTCCTGCCACTTGGGCTAAAACAATTCCTAGTAAGCATCTCATCACTCATTCTTTCAACTTGGCCAAACCACCAAAGCATATTAGGCTCCACCTTGCTAACAACATTTTACTTCACATTACACAAATGCAACACATCTTCATTCCTCACACAATCAGAACGTGTCGTGCCACACACACTCCCTGTAAGTAACACATTTCTCCAGCACAAGAACGATTCCTGTGCTTCTTCTGTAGTACCCAGGTTTCACTGCCATATGTCAGAGTAAGAACAATGACACTTTCATACACAGCCATGTGTGGACTCTCTTGAGAACCCATCATTCCTGTGAAAACCTCCAAAAGCAGCTATGACTTTCAATGAATAATTCACTCACCTACTAATTTCACCATCCAATTTGTTCTCTCTGTCTAACATGCTTCCTAAATACACTAACTCATTTACTTGCTCACTCACTGTGCCATTTATGCTAACATTACATCCAGTGCTAGCAGTTCCTCTCTCAAAAACCATAACTTTTGGGTTTTCCCTTATTCATACTTAGTTTGAATTTCATGCAAACTTCATGCATCTGGGATAACATACTCTACATATACAGTGAAACCTCCATTAATGGACATCTTCCTGCAACAACAAGTTTTGATTGGTATAAAACAGCTGCTGTAGGATTAATATTAACGATAACCTCCAAACAGGAAAACTTTTTAACAGTGGCCAACGGATACCCCAGTCAGTCCCAAAAGAAATCTAATGGGCACCTTGTCCTTCAATACTTCAGCGAAAGGGATAGGAATAAAGAATGCTACTGTTCCTCGAGCACAATTGGCTGAATTATGGTGAGTACAATGATGTGCTTCTAGTTCCATCAGTTAAACCTTTACTTGGCAGTTGGTCTTTCTTTGAGGAGCTAACCTGTAACTTCTGAAAGAGCTTAATGGTATGTATGTATGTATGTATGTACAATGATGTGCTTAGGTGAAAAGAAAGGAGTTGAAGTTTAGTTCTACATGGGGCATACTCAAGTTCCTGTGTATGTTTTAGTCGCAACCTGGGGGGGGGGGGTAGTTGGTGCATGAAATGTTTTCCACTCACAGCAGTATATCTTTGATAGGTCCATGTAGGTTCTATTCCTATTTTTTGGCATGTGGCTAGCTAACTGTACAGTTCCGCATCACTGTTTAGCATTTTTCTTTTTTTTTCCTTTCCCTTAGTGTACCATAAACTAAAATTCCTAGCTTGATATTTCTAAAGAGAAGTTTGAGACAACAGGTCAGACACCGCTTTCCTAAAATTCTCTACACCATGATTTTATTTTAAATTATTATATTGAGTTTCATTCAGCATTCTACCTTTCGAGAAAGCTCTCAAACTGTTTTCTTTGTGCGTAAGTTTTGTACAATTATTTTGTACCAAAACAATGTCATAGTGAAAATGTTAATTTAGGACTAACCTCCAAACAATGGCACCTCCCAACAACTGTCACCACCCCCCTCCCTGGGGCCAAGCCGTGACCATTATTTGGAAGTTTTGCGGTAATAGCTTGTCTTCTTTCCTAATCACGATGATTCCACAGAATACTGATACATACTTATCAGTGCTCTTTTCTTATGCTATAAAAATTACCAATATGTACATTAACCACTCTCAATCATCCTCTTTCTCTTTATCTCTTTCTTTGTAATTATTGGGATACATGGGAATTTTCATGCTTATATGTAATTTGAAAGTTGTACAGATTTGGGATTGAAATTAATTTTTTAATGGTCAAAAATTTAAGGTCAGCCTTAAATTTTTTCGGCTTATGTTAATCTCGAGTTCTGGCTTATGTTAATCTCTGTTGCCATATCTACCTGTATCAGCATTAGAGTATGGAAGCTAAAAGTGTTTTGAGCATGTAGAATCCACGGTCTTATGTATGGAACCTTATTTGGCCTCTTGTCACCTATAACTTTATCATTCATTGCAGTTTATAAAGTTATCTTAGGCAGCATTTGCTACAGGAAGGGCAGCATTCTCGGTTTTAGTTTAATAACTACCTTTGTGTGTATCTCAGTTGTATAAATATTTATTATGAGTTTTTGCATATGTTATTTTAGTTTTAATGTAATATCTATCTGGAATAATTTTAATTTTATACACACATTCACCAGCTCTTGAGAATTTCTTAATCTATGGAAATGGCTTATTGACTTTTTCTTAATAATGCATTTTATCCTCCACCTATTTACCACCTGAGTTCTTTTGCTAAGGAGATTGATGTTCTTTTTATTTTGATGCATTCTCCCCTTTTTTGTTTCATTACACTTTCACTTTAAGATCTTGTCGTACAGCTTCTCACTGAACAATTGAATTGTTAAATGCTTTGTCTCAGTAATGTGTCTTATTTTCACCCTATTTATCTTTCTACTGTTCCTTTTACTGACGGGCTTCACATATTTTTAGCGTTTCGTTTCCTTTTCTTACTGTATTTCAGTTTTGCTTAAAGAACATTTCTCTTCATTTAAAGCAATTTTAATAATCATACTTACTCTAAACAACATACAATGATCCAAAAAGCTTGTATTCTCATATTTACTGACATACATACAGTAGTGGCCAAAATTGTGGAAACCTTTTGGAAATAGCGTATTTTTGAGGTTTGATGGCTCATAACACCACTTTTTTTTGGAGTAATACCATTAAATTATATATCAATGGAAAGATAATTTCATCAAGAATGTAATGCAATAACTTTTATGAAGGATTTTGTATTAGAACAGCAGTTATAAAGAAGAAATGTGAAACACATAGAAAAAATGAGATATACAAAAATTATCACCATGTCAGTTAATACTTAGTTGGGTAACTTTTAGCGTTAATTACGGCCTTACAACACCTTCCCATAGAGTGAACCAAGTTTTTTAGTTCTGCAGCTGTTATAATGTGCAACCAAGATTGAATTATTGCTTCTATTAATTGGGTTTTATTGCTGGGTTCTTTCTGACTAACAAGTTTCTTTAGTCGGCTCCATAGATTTTTGATGGGGTTAAGGTTTGGGCTATTCCCAGGCCATTCAAGCACTGGAATAGGATTATCTTGAAACCACTTTTTGCACACAGCAGCAGCATTACATGGAGCTGAATCCTGTTGAAATATAAATGCTTCATTATCTTGGAAAAGATCATGTGTGAAAGGCTTCAGTTTGGGCTCAAGTATTTCATTAATGTATTTTTGGCCATTTATATTCCCATTAATCACGCAAATTCTGCCCTCACCTTTTGATGTCATACAACCCCAGATCATAACACTAACTGGGTATTTCACGGTACATGTAATGCAAACAGGATGCAAATCTCCGATTCTTCTCCTTACGTATTTTATGCGATCACTACCAAACAGGGAGATTTTGATCTTGTCACTCCAAATAACACTGTCCCACTGTTCCGCTGTCCAGTTAACATGGGTTTTAGACCAGTTAGTTTAATCTTTTCAACCTTTGTTTGAGAGGTAAAAATGGCTTTTTTCGTAGAGTTCTAGCTTTTAAACCAAAATCCTGCAGCCTGCGCCGAACAGTCCTTGCACTTAACTTCACATTGCATTGCACCATTTCATCTTGTATACACCCAGAAGATTTTCTTGTCACCTAGGCACAGCCTCTTAATTCTTCTATCATCACTTGCTGTTGTGCACCTTTTCCTGCCTTTACCAGTCTGGTTTTATAGTGACTGAGTCTCCTTATACCTCTTCAAAAATTTAGAAATGCCACCTTTGGTTAAGTTTCCACCAATTTTTTTTCTAATTTCTTCGTAAATGAAGCCTTGCTTACTTAATAGTACTATTTTACATCGCTTTCTGGGTGACCAGTCAACTCTTTGTGCCATTTCTTTAATTTTATTACATTTTACAAGCTCACTAAATAAAAGAGCACAAAAAAAAAAAAAACAAAAAAAAAAAAAAAACCAACCAACTTGCTAGCAATCACATAACACACTGACAAATGCCCTCCTCTCAGCTCCAATACATGACATCAATAGCTGAATCCTACTGTGACCTGATTGGCTCATTGCCAAAACAAGATGACACCTGATTGGCTCATTGCCAAAACAAGATGACACCTGATTGGCTCTCTAAACACTCTACTCATTTGCTACATTCAAATGAAGGAATGCTACTTCATATCAATCTAAGCAAGTTGTGCTTCCTTTTTTATTATTTGGTTATAACTTTTCATAGAATACAGATAATTGAACAAACTTTGTTGCATTACATTCTTGATGAAATTATCTTTCTATTGATATATAATTTTATGGTATTACTCCAAATAAAGTGGTGTTATGAACCATCAAACCTCAAAAATACACTTTTTCCAAAAGGTTTCTACAATTTTGGCCACTACTGTATTAATATACAATATTATTTAGGATAGGATTTTACTATTCACCTATCTCAAGAAAACATATGTTATATATTTTTCCTTTTAAGGTTGACCCCTTCCTTAGCAGATTAGAACATTGTTATTTACATATTAAAACTTTTAGCATGTAACAGATTAATTCAAATACTAATCTTTACCACTATAATTAAAAATACTTATTATAAAACACTTATCAGTTTTTACCTTTAAAATTTAAGCTCCAACTTACGTTAAAAACATTTAAATAACCAACGGAAAGGCCGATCTCAAACCTGTTGCACCATGCAAGCACTTTCGGGGTCTCCTGTCCCCGTCCTCAAGCAAAAGCTCCTCACTGCACAGTAAGAGGATTCTCAAACGCATGTAATACATTAATTCAAATACTAATCTTTTCAACGACAATTAAAAATACTTATAATAAAGTACTAATTAGTTTTTAACTTTAAAACTCGAGTTCCGGCTTATGTTAAAAAAATTTTAAATAACCAAGGGAAAGGCAGATCTCATACCTGTTGCACCACGCAAGCACTTTTGGGGACTCATATCCCCATCCTCAAACAAAAGCTCCTCATTGCACAGTGAGAGGATTTTCAAACAGGTTTCAGATCGGCCTTTCCCTTGGTTATTTAAAATTTTTTAATGTAAGTTGGAACATAGATTTTAACATTAAAAACAAACGAGTACTTTATTATAAGTATTCTTTATTATAGTTGAAGACATTAGTATTTGAATTAATATATTACATGCTGAAAGTTTTAATATGTAAATGTTAATGTTTAACCTGCTAAGGGAGAGGTCAGCCTCAAAAGGAAAAACGCACAACATATGTTTTCTTGAGATAGGTGAATAGTAAAAACCTATCCTAAATAATATTGCCATACTTACTGATTCCATTTCCTTTGTCACTGTATTTCACTTTTGTTTAAGGATCATTGCGCATGCTGTTGCTTCCTTGTTGCATGCCGTTGCCTCCTTGTTGCATGCTGTTGCCTCCTTGTTGCATGCTGTTTGCCTCCCTTCCTCCCCCTTTTTTCTCTCACCAATCATCTCATTTTTATGAGGTGCAAAATTTCTCTATTAATAACAACTGAAATTTAAATATTGGTTTACCCCATAGTAGACAATAAATAATTCAAATAGAAATAACACAAGCATAATTATTCCTTATCTCTGGGCTTTTTAAATTGTCTGCAGATGTTTTGTGTCCCTTGTTGTCCTTCAGAGCATGCTATCAATGCTGTACTGATGTTAGTTGCTCCAGAAGGTTCCTGTACTGTAGATAACATGCCCTGGACATTTGCAGACAATTTTAACAGCCTAAAGATAAGGAGTAATTATGCTTGTATTATTTCTATATGAATTATTTATCTTCTATGAAAGGGAGTGTTGTGGCATTGCAACTCTGTGTGGGTTTTTTTATCACCCCGCCTCGTTTCCTTTCTATCATGCTGTCAATTTGTTTTTGTTTCCTTGAATTCCCAGATAAAAATTTCTTATGACAAAAAATTGGGGAGGATGGGAAAAGGAATAAAATCTGTCTAAAAAATCAAAATGTCTGTACCATTCCCAGCAGCGAGAATTTTACTTGAACTGTGCATGGCAATCTGTTAAAGTATTATTTTCTACTATTCAATAGTACAGATGTACAAAAATTCATGGTTGTAAATATTTTATTTCACATTGTACACATCAATTGTGTATTTCATATTCCCATTTCCCTTTTGGGATACTTGTGTATACATGTCATCTTTTATTTATATATACATATGTGTATATTTGTACAAATATATATATTCATTTTCTAGAAAAATATGATATCCTTGAGTGCATTTTACTTGAAATGAAAGATAATAATGATGATAATAAATAAATTGCAAACTTTGCTGATTTAGGAAGCTGTGTTGTGTGATATTGTACAATTTTCATTTCACATTTATACAGGGTGTCCTACTCGCTACTCTACCCAAATTTTTATTAAGAACATCATGAATAATTATAGTAATTGAATGGGATTTGGTAAGAACATACCTTCATCCATGGAAAACAGAACCATGTCATAGATGTTGAAAGTGTCCACCCTGTGCATCGAGACAAGCTTGAACACGAGACTCCATATTTCGGAATAATTACAGTAATTGAATGATATTTGGTAAGAACATACTTTCATCCATGGAAAACAGAACCATATCATAAGAGATGATGAAAGTGTCCGCCCTGTGCATCGAGACAGGTTTGAACACGACTCCATATTTCGGAAAAATTACAGTAATTGAATGATATTTGGTAAGAACATACCTTCATCCATGGAAAACAGAACCATATCATAAGAGATGTTGAAAGTGTCCCTGTGCATCGAGACAGGCTTTAACACGAGACTCCATATTTCGGAATAATTACAGTAATTGAATGATATTTGGTAAGAACATACTTTCATCCATGGGAAACAGAACCATATCATAAGAGATGTTGAAAGTGTCTGCCCTGTGTATCGAGACAGGCTTAAACACGACTCCATATTTCGGAAAAATTACAGTAATTGAATGATATTTGGTAAGAACATACCTTCATCCATGGAAAACAGAACCATATCATAAGAGATGTTGAAAGTGTCCCTGTGCATCGAGACAGGCTTTAACACGAGATTCCATATTTCAGAATAATTACAGTAATTGAATGATATTTGGTAAGAACATACTTTCATCCATGGAAAACAGAACCATATCATAAGAGATGTTGAAAGTGTCTGCCCTGTGCATCGAGACAGGCTTGAACACGACTCCATATTTCGGAAAAATTACAGTAATTGAATGATATTTGGTAAGAACATACCTTCATCCATGGAAAACAGAACCATATCATAAGAGATGTTGAAAGTGTCCCTGTGCATCGAGACAGGCTTTAACACGAGACTCCATATTTCAGAATAATTACAGTAATTGAATGATATTTGGTAAGAACACACCTTCATCCATGGAAAACAGAACCATATCATAAGAGATGTTGAAAGTGTCCCTGTGCATCGAGACAGGCTTGAACACGAGACTACATATTTCGGAATAATTACAGTAATTGAATGATATTTGGTAAGAACATAGCTTCATCATGGAAAACAATCATATCATAAGAGATGTTGAAAGTGTCCGCCCTGTGCATTGAGACATGCTTGAACATGTCCATATTTTGGAAAGTTCACACCAGTTGTTGTGGCGTGATTGCCGCTCAGATGTTTTCAATGCCTGTTGGTGCACTCGTGACCTTGGACATTGCGCATGTTAGGTTCATGATTCCCTGGGGTTAGTTCAGTTGTTTGTTGTGAGGCTGATTGTATGTGTTACTGATATCCTCCCAGTTAACCATAGCCAAGCGTATGTTTCTTGCCCATGTTTATTGGAAGAGTAAGTTGAAAAAGAAGTATATGTGTGAATTTCATAGAAAATTTGGATGTTGAACACCAAGTAAAATGTGTGTATTCTGCAACTGGTTAAGAAGCTGGAGACCCATGAGACATTATGTGATTTGCATGTAGGGGCCATCCCGAAATGTCAGAAACAGTGCAGGACATTCAGCAAAAACTTCTTGCTTTGTCACAGAAATCCTTGTGTAGACTTGTCCAGGAAACTGACAAGTCATAGAGCAGTGAAGAAGATTGCAATTTATCTGTACTAATTTTGAAGATGACAATCCGATTTTTGGCGTAAGTGTGACAAGGATGGCAAGTCAGATAATATCCGAAAACTTGAAAATTTTCATCGTCCTGGAGCGGGACTCGAACCCGCGTCTCCCAGAAAACGCCTAGGTATGCTAACCACTACACCACCCAAAATGACCAAGTCTCAAGTTTCCGATCAATTTGAATTTAACCATCACAGGATTCGCTAGTCGAAGCAACCGGCATTCATGTTTAGCGAATCTGGAGGTTAAGAATCCTATCCCATGATTGCCCGGAGAAGCAGAAAAGTCATCTCGCATGTTTAATGAACATTTGCTTTTATGTTCGTCCATTAATGCCAGTGGTTAACTTTGCTTTGTAACATATGTCTCAGTTACTGCTAATAATTTCCTTGTTGCATGGAAAAGCTTGACATAAATTTTTTTTTTACCTATTTTTAAAAACTTGATTGGGTTTTTCACAAACTGAAAGTGCCAAATCAAGAGAAAAGAATGAAGTACTATCAGTGGCACTAACTTTCCAAAACATGAAGTGTAGTGTTCAAGCCTGTCTCGATGCAGAGGTTAGACACTTTCAACATCTCTTATGATATGGTTCTGTTTCCCATGGATGAAGGTAGGTTTTTTATCAAATAACATTTAATTACTGCAATTATTCATGATGTTATCAATAAAAACTTGGGTAAAGTAATAAGTGGAGCACCTTGTATAAAGCATAGCATGAATCATTTTCAAAAGTATAGCAAAAAATTTTCCCTTAAACTTAGCAAATTCTATTATTTCTGATTTTGGCATCGGCTTATAAAAGTAAACTTAAGTGCTTTCCTTACAGGTTCTTATTGCATTTTGAGTTTTTGTTAAGTACAGTTAATTTCTTAAACATTGTACACTTGTGTTTGCTCATTAAATTTTAATTAGGTGACAAATATATTTTGTTCCTATTTTTAATACCCAGCTTTAGCCATATCATTATCATTGTCAACCATTATCAATCCACTGCTGGACGAAGGTCTCCCCAAGTTTCCTCCACAACGGTCTGTCTTGTGCCAGTCTCCTCCATGTCACTCCCGCATACTTTCGAATTTCATCCACCCATCTTCCATGTGGTCTTCTGGGTCTTTTCCTGTCCCTTGGAATCCATTCTAAAATTTCGGCTGTCCATCGATGGTCTGTTCTTCTGGCAGTATGTCCAGCCCATTGCCATTTCAGGGATTTAACTCTGATCACGATGTCTTCCACTCTTGTCATTTTTCGGATCCACGTGTTCCTCTTCTTTTCTCTCCCGGTTACACCCAGCATGCACCTCTTCATGCTCCTTTGAGTTGTCTGCAGCCTTTGTATGTCTCTTTTAGCTAAGGTCCACGTCTCTGCACCATACGTAAGCTCTGGAAGGATGCAGTGATCAAACACTTTTCTTTTAAGACATAATGGCATATTGCTCTTGAAAATTATGCTGTTTCTTCCAAAAGCTCTCCAGGCAAGTTTTGTACGCCGATTAATTTCTTCATCAATGTGACCCTCACTTGATATCTGCTGTCCAAGATAAATGTACGTGTCTGTTATCTCCAGCTTTTCTCCATCAATCGATCAATCTTCATTTCTTGTAAAAGCATTGTACATCACTTTTGTCTTCTGAAAGTTCATTTTTAATCCCACTTCTTTACTCTTGTCAGCAAGTTCCTGGATCATACTCTGTAGCTCTGATGGGGTAGTTGCAAAAATGACTATGTCATCAGCAAAACGAAGGTGGGTTAGATAATCTCCATTCATCTTTATCCCTTTGTTTTCCCAGTTCAATGATTGAAAGACATTTTCCAATGTGGCATTAAAGAGCTTCGGAGATATGGTGTCACCTTGTCTCACTCCTTTTCCAATTTTTATGTGTGTTGTATTTTCAAACAGCCGAATCTTTGCACTTGCATTTTCATAGATGTTATTAATAATATTAATGTATGCATCTTCAATACCGCAGGATTTCAGAGCCATTGCAACTGCTGATGGTTTCACCGAATCAAAGGCTTTTTCATAATCGATAAAAGCCATGCACAATGGAAGCTCATATTCCCTTGCTCTTTCAATTAGTTCTCTCAGTACGTGGATATGATCTATTGTGCTGTAGCCACTCCTGAATCCAGCTTGTTCTCTCGGTTGAGCCATGTCCAGTGTCACCTTCAAGCGGTGTGAAAGAACTTTAGTGAAGATTTTATAAACCACTGATAGGAGGCTGATAGGTCTGTAGTTCCTGAGATCCTCAATGTCACCTTTTTTATGTAGCAAGATCATTGTAGCGTTGTTCCAATCCTCAGGAATTTTCTCTTCATTAAGGCATCGAGTGAAAATTTGGGCGAGTACTGTTTCGATTTCTCCACTTGCTTCTTGTATGATGTCTATAGTAATTCCATCTTCTCCTGGAGCTTTTCCCCGCTTCATGTTCTTGATTGCATGTGCAACTTCTGCTGGAAGGACTGGAAGAACTCTGGTACTGGTACCTTTCATGATGTCTGGAGTACATGTATCATCCCTTTCATATAATTTGGAGTAGAAATCTTTCACCCTTGTCAAAATTTCGCCTCTATTTCTTGTTACAGAACCATCTTCTTTTCTCAGTGCCATAATCTGTTTTTCCCCTTACTGAGATGTCCCTTTGCTATCTTTGGGCTTTGGTTGTTTTCAATTGCTTTCCTTACTAGTTCACAGTTGAATTTCCTTACGTCTTCAGTGATACTTTTTCGTACTTTCTTGCATAGCTCTATATATTCCACTTTGGAAGTCACATCTTCTTTAGTTGTACTCATCACTCTTCTTTTTTGCATCAACATTTTGGTTTTTCCTGATAATTTGTTCACATGCAATTTGTTCTTAGACCCAGCTAATTTTGTTGCTGTTTCCATAAGAGCTTTGGTTACTTTTCTGTTAACTTCAGAAATATCCACTTCTTCCGACGTTAGGCCTTCTAAAGCAGAGAATCTGTTCTTCAGTTCCAGTTTGAAGGTATTATGGTGTTTTTTAAGGTTGGTTATGTCAATACATTTTGTTTGTCTTATGAGCTTGCTACGTTCGAGTTTAGTGTTGAGGTGCATCTTACATCTCACCAATCTATGGTCACTGCCTGTGTTGAACTTGTTTAGCACACTGCAGTCTTCTATGACGAATTTTTTTTTACACATAATAAAATCAATTTCACTTGTCGTCCCATTTGGATGTCTCCATATCCATTTCCTGTGTGGCTTTTTCTTGAAAAAGGAGTTCAAGATGAAAAACCCTTCTGCCTCTGCAAACTCTACGAGAGTATTTCCACGCTGGTTTCTGTTGTCGTGACGGAATTTACCTACTGAAGTTTCATTCTGTTGCCGTTGCCCTATTTTTGCATTGAAATCTCCCATAATTATCTTCAAGTGCTGCTTACCTTTATTATTTAGATCACGAATTTCCTCATAAAATTTTTCAATTTCTTCTTCAGCATGACTTGTGGTGGGTGCATAAGTTTGAATAATCTGAGCCTGGTATCTTCTCGAGAGTTGGATAACGAGTCGTGCAGCTCTGTCAGAGGAACTTTCAACTTCTACAACTTTATCCTTCAGTTTCTTGTTTATTATAAATCCAACACACTAGTTCTGCCAGTATCTGTTCCACGATAGTAGAAGAGATGTCCATTTTTCAGTTCGATGAGATCTTCTCCTGTTCTCCTTACCTCACTTAGCCCGACGATGTCCCACTTGATCCTTTGTAGTTCCTCTTCCAATTCAAGAAGCCTTGAATCAGAAGATAGGGAGCGTCCGTTGTACGTAGCCAAGGTCAGCATCAGATGGCAGCCTAGTCCGGTCCTCCGGGGATTCTTAGCACCCTCTGCCTTCATGTCGCACTGGCCGCTGCCTTGGCCAGGTACATTCCAGCTGCCGGAGACTGAGGGCCAAGATTTAAGTTGTGGAGTCATTTTGGAGGGGTTTGGCCATAACTCACCACGCTGGCCAAGCGGGTTGGTGAGTGTGGGATAGCATTTCCTCTAATCCCGATGGTATAGTTATACCGCTATTGGCGGTCGTCAGAGCCCCTTTAGTGGGAACAGGATGTACCACGAGAAGGCGGGGTTGACATTTGTCAAGGAGAGGCTGTGATGTTACGCATCACCTGTGTTTTATCATGCCATTTGCCCCGAAAGAAAATAACAATTTTGGGGCTGGCATGTATTAAATGTTCTTCATCTGGGCTGTGTCATGGCATAGTTGTTCAGCTTTTCCGACCTATATTAACACATTCAGTAAAATTGTGTACATACCTTAACAAGACACCCTAGTAGACTTTGTAGGTATGATATCTGCTATGACAGCCTTAACTGGTTTATGGTCCTGAATGTGTTAAGACAACCGGCATCATTGCATTACTGCATGACCCATGGTCCATTTTTGTGTGGCCACACCATTTGGATTTTATTTCAGACGTGTAAAATTGTTTTGCCTTCCATATTTTATTAATGTTGTTTTTGTTTTCATTATTTCTCCAGTTTCTGCTGTGTCTTGCCAAACAGACCCTTAAATTTCTTTTTATGCATATGTAGAAAATATTATTTGCTCAAGTCATTGGGATTTGATATACTTCTGCTTTTTTTTTTTTAGATTTTCCGTTTTATCTCTCATGTTTAATGAACATTTGCTTTTATAGTAACTTGTACAGAAAACTAGCGGATAATGCTTACCTTGGCATTCCTTTCTAGCGACGGGGACATTTCACGCACGCGCTCCAGGTTTCTTGTAATGTGGACATACCTAGTGTTAAAGTCTAGTCTCACATGGACATGGTTACGCACAGGCATATGCCTAGGACAGCATATTTTTCAGAAAGGCTTAGTGCCATGCACGAAAACCGACTACTGTGTAGTGAGACAAAAATGATTCTGTGTCCAAACTTAACGCTTCTAAATCTCGCATTATATCGTGATTAAAAAATATATAAGTAGAAACAATGAGGCGTGAATAAAGATTAGTTAGTTCCATTACCTTGTAGCCGATCCTTTTGATGAGGTAACAGAGACACGGAATTTGACGAGTCTGAGTTTGGTTCCAGTTCCGAATACGTCAGAGGTGCTACACAGTAAATTCCCGTTAGAAGGAACTTTCATGTTTGTTATAACGGAATTTCGTTTTTTCCCCAAGAAATTTTCATGTGACAACAAATTTAAAAAATTTGACTTTAAATTTTCGCTTAAAAAATTTACACTTTTGGATATACTTATTTTTATAAGCATAAAAGAGAATACATTAAAAAAACTTTGAAACAAACTTGTACGTACGTACATACAATACTATTTCGAAGTTTTTTTAGGTATTCTCTTTTATGCTTATAAAATATTAGTTTTTCAGGGAGTGTATACTTGAAATAATATTCTTAGATACTTTTTTGCCTGATAAGAAACGAAACGACGCACTTTTTCGAAGCCTGCAAGTGCCTTCGATGCATTGATGTTCGGCAAAGAAGGCGCGACATCGTCGTCACTGCTTTCCTGATGAGCTGACGACTTATAATTACATATGTTCACGGGGGTAGTAAAACCCAGTAACGAAAGAAAATTGATTTGGTGGTGGGGTAACAATATCCATGAGCAACTCGATCGGTATTAAGCAGTAGCCCGTCTCTACTTTAGCATCATTGGTTCCAGGGAAGTGACAAAGCCACTGCCGTATGACAAACACAATATCCACACCTCGCCGGGATTCGAACCTGGACCTATCTCGGATGAATGGCCAGAAGCCAGCATTTAACCACTGCGGCACATTGATTTTCCAAAGTACTGAAATTTTCATGCTGCAGAATTGATAACGGGAAATTTCCTGTACAAACTTAGATTTCAATGCTTTAAAAATCTTCAGCTCTCATATTCTGAATGCTGTTTGACGAGCAAATATGTTCGTTGTAAACAAAATAGGCCGCCCCGGTGGCGCAGTGGTCTAAGGCGCTGGCCTCTGATCATTCGTCCGTAAGGGGTCCGGGTTCGAATCCCGGTGAGGCATGGATGTTGTGTTTGTCTTACGGCACTGGCTCTCTCCCTTCCCTGGAACCAGTGACCCTAAATTAGGGACGGGCGACTGCTTATAGCCCATTGAGTTGCTCACGGTGGTCGTTAAACACCCAACCAAAAAAAAAAAAAAAAAAATAAACAAAATAGTTTTAATAAAATATCAGGCCAAAGATATGATAAGTTGAGCTTTCCTAGATGCGAAGGCCGGCGCAGTGGTCTGAGCGATGGCTTTTGATTATTCGTCTGAAAGGCGTCCATGTTCGAATCCCGGTGAGGCATGGATTTGTGTTGGTCTTACCGCATTGGATATCGCCCTTCCCTGGAGCCAATTTTTAGTGACCTTAAATTAGGGTACGGGCAACTGCTTATAGCAGTTTAACGACTACCGTGAGCAACTGCATTGAGTTGTTCACGGTAGTAGTTAAAACTCCAATAATAATAATAAAAAAAAAAAGAATCTGCGAAGCTAAATGAGATCGAACCGCTCAAAATTGAATGTTTCCAATGAGCAGAATAAAAAAAATTACTGATGAAGCAGGCTTTCATAACGTTACTTCGAAATCTTGACTTTCACAGCCCTTGGCAGGAAATTTATGGAATTTTTTCTTTTGATTGACGGTTTAATGACCACTGTGAGCAACTCGATGGGCTATAAACAGTCGCCCGTACCTAATTTAGGGTCTCTGGTTCCAGGGAAGGTTGAGAGCCAGTACCGTAAGACAAACACAACATCCATGCCACACCGGGATTCGAACCCGGACACATTTCGGACGAGTGGTCACAAGCCAGCGTTTAGACCACTGCGGCAGGAAAAATTTCAGTGTGCAAATTTTCTGGTAGCGTTGGCGAATGATTCATTACCTCGTCAGCAGCAAAATATGTTTGTAAAAATCTGAGTGAAAAAACTATGTAGACGGATAGACCGACAAAACTAGTTTATCATAACTTTATCACGACATGCTGAAATCGGCTATCAGCCAGACATACTTAAATCGAAATTATCTCTGCCGCCCCGGTGGCGCAGTGGTCTAAACGATGGCCACTGATCATTCGTCCAAAAGGGGTTCGGGTTCAAATCCCGGTGAGGCATGGATGTTGTGTTTGTCTTACTGGCTCTCTCCCTTCCCTGAAACTAGTGACCCTAAATTAGGGACGGGTGACGGCTTATAGCCCATTGAGTTGCTCACGGTGGTCGTTAAATAAATGGGCTATAAGCAGTCGCCCGTCCCTAATTTAGGGTCACTGGTTCCAGGGAAGGGAGAGAGCCAGTGCCGTAAGGCAAACACAACATCCATGCCTCACCGGGATTCGAACCCGGACCCCTTTTGGACGAATGATCATAGGCTATCGCCTTAGGCCACTGCGCCACCAGGGCGGCGCACTTTGTTCACTGTTAGTGACTGTGATAGTTTTGACGTCATGATCGTGAAGATTCGGTGGTTTCGTTTTGATTACACGATGCTAGCGGCTGGCTTTTATTCCATCTACTCTAACTGCAAGGAGGTTATATTACTGGAGTTACCACTGGCTCTGCCGCCATAGGTCACAACTAATCTGTGGTGTGACGTCACAAAGGCAAAAGTAACTAAATTATACCGTTGATAAAACAGTAAGCTTGTGTATTATTGATAAAGATTATTGAATTACTCATTTTATCTGTTTATCCGCTTAGAAGCTTTTATTCCATTGGTTTCAAAGCAGCTTTTTTCTGCGGCTGCGTAGTGCCTGCTCATGACGTCATTTGCAGCACGGACGGTGACTTATGGCGGCCTATGCTGCGTGGATAGGAGTGGTGTCTCCAGTAATATAACCTCCTTGGTTAGAATAATATTTCTGGATATATCCTGAGTCTCTTAACCGTGAAGCCACAAGCGTGGAAATTTGATGGTTTTTTTTGTTTTTTTTATTGGAGGTTTTACGACCACCGTGAGCAACTCAATGGGCTATAAGCAGTCAACCGTCCCTAATTTAGGGTCACTGGTTCCAGGGAAGGGAGAGAGCCAGTGCCGTAAGACAAACACAACATTCATGCCTCACCGGGATTTGAACCCGGACTCCTTTCGGACGAATGATCAGAGGCCATCGCTTAGACCACTGCGCCACCGGGGCGGCTGTTTGTTTACATGATACCTATCCTATGTAATTTCAACTACGTGTATTTCGGAATTGCGTGGGTTTGGGTTGCAGGAATCGTGTAAATATCAAACCGGAATGAATTATACTTCTTACACGAGTGAAGTGTTCAAATTTAACGTTATGTTTTGTTTAGAATTTCGCACTTACCGTGCATTTCAATTTAAAATAAAAATGGGAAGAAGCTTTAAAATAATTTACAATTTTATTAATGCGAAATTGGAAACATTGAAAAACAATGCGAAATTGGAAACATTTGCGAAGAAAGAAGGCCATTCGACCAACACAAAATGCATTGCAATGGCCTTGAGAACCATCAACTTTCCCGCCGCCTCGGTGGCGCAGTGGTCTAAGTGATGGCTTCTGATCATTCGTCTGAGATGGTTCCGGGTTCAAATCCCGGTGAGGCATGGATGTCGTGTTTGTCTTATGCAGCTATATGAGAATCCACTCTCTTTTTGGAAGATTTTTATCAATTACAATTTCATTATGACCTCACAATCACTTAGGTTAGCTACTTTTTCAAACTTAAAGCAGTCATTAAATAAAAACCAAGAAATAAAGGGTGTGTAACCAAAAAAAAAAGAAGAACAGTTTCAGAATCCTGGTAAATTATAGTGGTTTAAACTAAAGGATCTTTATCTAATATACTGATATTACAGGTTTAGGAATGCCGCCTCGGTGGCGCAGTGGTCTAAGGCGCTGGCCTCTGAACATTCGTCCGTAAGGGGTCCGGGTTCGAATCCCGGTCAGGCATGGATGTTGTGTTTGTCTTACGGCACTGGCTCTCTCCCTTCCCTGGAACCAGTGACCCTAAATTAGAGACGGACGACTGCTTATAGCCCATAGAGTTGCTCACGGTGGTCGTTAAACCTCCAATAAAAAAAAAAAAAAGGTTTGGGAATGTCAATTTGCAGAATGTGCGTGTAGGTTATGAACCATTCATGCTGGGTGGAGTCCAACTTCTTATTTGGAATGAAAAGAATCGGTATCGTAATCATTGAGCTCCAAACGCAACGCACGTCATATTTCTGTTTCTGTTTTGACATTTGTTGGGCAGGATGGAGTTACCGGGTCTGAATAATTTCAACGATTCAAAATATATCCAGGAAAATGACAACCGTGCTAGTAGTACAGCTAGCAGTGATTTCGATAGACTAGAAGATTACAACGAAGCTGAATTCAGGGGAGCTACACTATCCTTATCACAGGAAACTTCACCGCCAGCATCAGCTATAGCCAGTGCGGGAGGCACCAGCCCAAATGTTGCATCCGTTGGTATGTTGCAATCTGTTAAGTGAAATCAGAGTAACGGCTTTTCATTTCTCCAGCGGTGTACCTATTATAGTAAACATGAGGTCTAAGGACTGCAACTCTGTACTGTTAATAAGAGTAGCGTTTATTGTAATGTTTGGCAAACATTGCTTATGGCTGTAGGTGAATTTAAGCAAACAAATTGTGGATTACCCGCAATGTTTTTTGTATGGTGACAGTATGAACTGTTGTTTATTCAGCACCTTTTGGACTTCTACTCATCAATTCGCCGTCTGTTCAAATATGTAGCTAATTCCAGCAAACGGAAATCACGCCTTTATGTTGCTTGCATAGCAGTCCAAACATATGCTGAAAAAGCAACTTTGTTATGTGTGAGTAGTAGTCTTGAGTCATCACATACCTGAAATTACTCCCTAAGCCCTTTAAAGGTACCTTCCATTTCATGTAGGGTCTACGTCTGCCTTTCTTGTAACACAATTGTTTTGATCTATGTCCAAGGACTTCTGATTATTAAGCTGATGGCCATGAATCGTGAATAGGACATGAATGTTATGTTTGACCTTTCCGTTATTGCCTTTTCATTGAACCAATTGCCCTAAATTAGTAGTGGACGACTTTTAACCTTAGATTCTTATTGTAGATCATTAAATGTTAGTTGTGAGCCTTCAATTCTAATATGTTGCTGTTTCACACTCTTATTTTAAGTTTGATCCATCTGAGTGACACCTCCCATTTGCTATGCTTGGGTTTAATTCTGGGTAAGATGCAGGGTCGGATTAAGGCCTTAGTGGGCCGCTAGGCTGAGACATTTGAGCAGGCTCCAAGGCTAAGATATCTGAGTGAGTCCTCAAAGAATTAAGGTCGAGAATCACTATGAAGTCCGTTAAAACATAACACTGTAGCATTATGTTTGTGATTATTAATATGTAGTGCATCTGTCACTTTTCTGGAAGCACTGAGAAAGATAAGGTCATTATTAGGGCTAGGATTTTTATGATTTTGCATATTTTTTTGGTAATACTAAATCATATTTCAAGTGTATACAAATGTGTTTATACAAAACTAAGCTGATTCAACTACCTTTGTTGTATATACATACAACTGTTCCACAAAAAACAGAGTAAAATCACACAAAATGAAGAAATATAGGTACAGCAAAATATATGTTATTCTTTCTCAGAGTATCTTCCTTTGGATGATATGCAATGATCCACAGTCCACTTTTCAAAGCATGCGCCAAAGACATTTTGTGGAAGCTGCTTTAGTGACCCTTGTACAGCTTGAATAACATCAGCATCTGTGTTGAATCTTGCACCACGGAACTTCTTCATTGTTGGAAACAACCAGAAATCGCACAGGGCGAGGTCAGGATTGTAGGCAGCTGTGGTATGATTTCAATACTGCACTTCGTAAGAAACTGTTGAGCACAAGCAGCCACGTGTGGGCTGGCGTATAATGGTGTAGGGTCCACTTGCCCACCAGCTCCTGTCGTTTAATTGACGTATAATCGCAGATGCTTCGGGACTGAAATGTAATACTCGGCACTGAGACTAATATGTGGAGGAACAGGATGCTGACAGGCTACACCTTTATAATCACATAAAATGACCATCATCACCTTCCCAGCTGATTTGGTTTGGCGAACTTTTTTTTTAGAGGAGGCGAGCCTGTGTGTTTCCAGACATTGTGCACTCTTGAGGGGTTGAAATAGTTGGCCAATGTTTCATCAACAGTTATTATTGTTTTTAGAAAGTTCGGATCCTTTGCAGTCATTTGTTTCCACTCGTGATACACCTGAACTCTGGCAAACAGTTGTTCTCTTGTCAGGTGATGGTGACGCACACAAAGCAGTAATTTGTCACGTAGAATGCAGAATGCCGGCGTTTTTGAAATATTTGTTGAAGCCACTATGTCTTCACCCGTCGTTCGTCAATCTTCTTGCAGGATTGCCCTAACATTGTTAACAATACACTCCGTAACAACACTTTCAGGTCGACCAGGCCTAGGAGCAAATTATGCTGACAATCTCCCTTTTTTAAAATCATGGTGCCATCTAAAAATCGTTGACTCGCCCAAGCATTTATCTTTGTAAGTGTTTCTCATTAAATCAACCAAACTGTTTCTGGAGCCATTTTACCCCAACAATAGCAAAATTTCATCACACAATGCATTTCACTTCTTAACTTTGAATCACTCGCCTCCATAGCTGTATGATGAATCACATGCAGACGTACGTTAAACAACTGCACAATAACAAAACCAGAATCGCCTGCCACAGCTAATAACTGTTGCCATAAATACATCCTTAATTCAGTTAGTTGTCTTTGTGGTTATTTTTCCCATTCATACTGTTGCCAACTCAAACAAAATTACTGAGTTTTTGTGGAACAGCCTTTGTTTTAAGGCATTTTTTTGTGATTTTTACACGATATGACATTTTTTCAGGTTTTTCGGTCATTTTAAGGCATTTTTGGATATATTTCCCTAAAAGTCCATTTCCACCTGAAAGCCAGAAAGGTTTTTTTTTTTGTTATTTTTGAATCATTATTTTGCATATTCTGGTATTCTCAATAAAAGGCATTTTTTAGATGAATTTCCCTAAAGGTCCATTTCCACCTGAAAGCTAGAAGGTTTTTGTTTAAGGCTTCTTTTTTGTTATTTTTGAATCATTATTTTCCATATTTTGGTATTTTCAATAAAAAGGGCATTTTTGGATGAATTTCCCTAAAAGCCCATTTTCCCCTGAAAGCCAGAAGGATTTTTTTTTTATTAAGGCAGTTTTTTTGTTATTTTTGAATCATTATTTTGCATATTTTGGTATTTTCAATAAAAAGGGCATTTTTGGATGAATTTCCCTAAAAGCCCATTTTCCCCTGAAAGCCAGAAGGATATTTTTTTTGTTTAAGGCAGTTTTTTTTGTTATTTTTGAATCATTATTTTGCATATTTTGGTATTTTCAATAAAAAGGGCATTTTTGGATGAATTTCCCTAAAAGCCCATTTTCCCCTGAAAGCCAGAAAGATTTTTTTTTGTTTAAGGCAGTTTTTTTGTTATTTTTGAATCATTATTTTGCATATTTTGGTATTTTCAATAAAAAGGGCATTTTTGGATGAATTTCCCTAAAAGTCCATTTTCCCCTGAAAGCCAGAAGGGTCATTCCATGCCAAATCACACAGCATTTTCACGAGATGTCGCCCACCCATCTCAGATTTTTGTGAAAATTGGTACACAGTATTGTACTAATGAGATATGAAACCTGTTAAAATTTTAGGTCAGTCGGTCCAGTACATCTTGAGTAATGCCACTTTAAAAATTGGGTAGCTCTGCCTTTAAAGTTTTCGGGCTATGAGTTTTCACGACTACACTGTAGGACAAAAAGTTCAAAACTAACTGTTGCAGCCACATAATTTTTTTTTCTTAAATGATCTGCATGATCCATACATTTGGGAACAACTTGTTTCTGCACATTTTTAGAATTAAAAGAAAAAAAGGCATAATGCGATAACGGACGCCCAGTTGTCTGTTGCATGTGCCTTGCGATTTATCCCGCTGTCTGCCTCTTCTCGCCTGTAAGACAATATACCGGTCGTCCGCCGCCGTGGTTGCTCGTGGACGACCACTGCTAAACTCTCGGGCAGCTGTTCCTGTCGTTTAAAATGCTTTCCAAGCTCGTGAAACAATGCTGTGAGCGATCCCGAACTCCTCGGCCACACTAGTCACACTTCGACCTTCTTCCAACTTCCCAATGATGCGACCTCGGGTAAAGTCATCCTGATATTGTCTACTGGATTGCCTGTTGGCCATATCACAAGGTGGCAGCAACTCGACGTCGTTCAAACCGATGTACACCGTGCAATAGCTTTCTCTGAATTGCTGAGCATACACCACGTTCCCCCCGTGTGCTTTATACCCTTCCGACACTCCCCCCACGTCATGCTGCATATATGCATATGCCCTACTATGTACCGGACCCTAATCTATCTCCTGAGTGGTCTTTTGGTTTGTTCTGCCTGCTCGTTCTGCTATTATGCTAATTTCTCCTCTTTGTCCTTAATTTTTGCACACCAGTATAGTAATAGTACATAAACTCAACAAGTAGAAATATTCTACTTTCATATTAAGTGTGCAATCAAATAAAAGTAATTTAACTTGTTGAATATAAAGTTTTACTAAGATACAGGGATTTTCTTTAGTTAGTTTTTTTTATCCAGTGCTCGTAAATACTTTTAATAAAACGAAAGAAAAAAACATCCAACCTAAATTTTTGGTATCACTAATGAAATGCTTGAGGTCCCCCTCCCCCAAATTATTCCACCCTACAGGACTTCAAAATAAAGTTCTATCTTCACTTGCTATCTCTGTTTTTGCCTCAGTACTAAATTTCTAGTAATTGTGGATATGTTTCTACTTCTTTCAGTTTAGAAAAAAAAGTTGTGCATTACCACAGACTGATAATATTGAGTATTTCACTGATGGTTGTTCTGTAGAATATAAAAACTGCAAGAATTTTGTGAACTTGCACTATTCTGAACAGGATTTTTTAGATTGGTAGGAAAGTGGTCATTTTTTGCAACAAGCCATGACAAACCTTGTGATGGTATTGGTGCAGACTGTAAAAAGGCTAACAACAAAAGCCAGTTTGCAGTGACCTTTAGCTCAACAAATAACATCTGCTGCAACAATATATAACTTCAGCAAAGATAATATAAAAGAAATTACATTTTTCTTTGTGTGTGCAGAAGAGATGAACAAAGTTCGTAATCAGCTTAGTCCCCATTTTGAGAAGACAAAAGCTCTTCCTGGTACACACACAATGCATCACTTTACACCACTTCCCAATTTCAGAATTGCTGTCAAGAGATTAAGTTCTGATAAATATTACAGTATTATTTCTGAAATCAGTGTAACTAACTTTCAAGATGAGTTACAGTTACATGTTATCTGCTGCGTAGCATGTGTACATGATTCCTGTTGGTATGTGGGATTTGTTGAAAAGATTAACTATGATGAAGGTGATGTGACTGTTTTATTCATGTACTCATATGGGCTTCTCTATTTTTCTATTGGCCTAATAATGATTGTGAAGTACTTCTGACATATATATTATGTTAGGTTGAGGTAAACACTGCAACAGGAAGAACATACAGCCTATCCAAACTGGCTGAAGACCTGGTTCAGTCCAAGTTTTTTTTTCATATGAAAATTAGTAATCGTGTTTAGTTTTAATTCAAACTGACAGAGAAAAGAATTCATTTACCTCTTATGTAACCAAGGAAAAGTTCATTTATAAATCATACATAAATGTATCATTCAATGTCAAAATAATTCATAAAATAATTTGTTCCATTAGTTTATATTTTTATTGAAATTAGTATGATATTTAAAGACACCCAATCTTTGCAGTTGGCTTGTACTCTTTAAAAAAAAGCTTGGGATAGCATAGGTGGCCCAGTCAGTCGCACTTTTCGCAATTGGCAATTATTTTTAAGCACATCTACCAACAAGTAATTGGACACCTGTGATAGCAAAGGAAAACGAAGTTTATTCACCTTCAATAGTTGGTGGAGCCTCCACAAGCGGCGATTACAGCTGCGACCCTCCGGGGCATACTCTCAACCAGGCGTTGTACGACGGCTAGCGGTATTTTCTTCCACTTGGCTTGGAGAAGACAGGTCAGTTCCTTCACCGATTTTGGACGGTGGGGGCACCCCTTAAGTCGACCCTCCAACTTGTCCCAGAGGTGTTCGGTAGGGTAAGGTCCGGGCTCTGCGCAGGCCTGTCCATTCGATTAACCCTATTGTCACCATACCAAGCCATGGTGGACCTCGCAACATGACAGGTGGCATTGTCATCCTAAAAGTAACATGGGTCCACCCCGTAAAACTGCCACAACGTACGAAGCGCATGGTCATCCAAAATGGTGCAGTAGGTCTCGGCGTTGAGTCTACCAGGAATTGTGACCAAGGCTCCCGTGCCATACCAGGAGAAACACTCCCATAGCATAATTCCACCGCCGCCGAACTTCACGGTTTGCACAATACATTCCGGCAGGAGGCGTTCTCCAGGCACACGCCAAACCCAGACCCTGCCATCCGAACGGTAGAGGGTGAACCTTGATTCGTCGCTCCAGAGAACCTGTTTCCACTGTTCAACGGTCCACTGTCGACATTCTTTGCACCACGTTAGCCGAGCAGCGCTATTGGACTTGGTGATCAAAGGCTTGTGGGCGGCAGCATGTCCATGATAACCGAGCAGATGGGCTTCCTTACGGATGGTATTCATCGAAGGAACACTCCTGGATGCCTGTTGAAACTCCTCGCGGATGTGGCCCATCGATTTGGTGCGGTTCTTCCAAATTTCTCTGGCCAGCACGTGTCTGTCTCTGACTCCCAGTTTTGTGGGTCTGCCGGGTCGGGGCACATTCCGACAGTCACCTCTCATCTTCCACTTGCCAATCATGTAGGCCACTGTCGATTTTGGGTACTTCAACTCGCTGGATATGTCACGTATGGATCAGCCATTTCTGTGATACCCGACGATTACACCTTTCTCGAAATCAGAGAGCTTCGAACTGCGTGACATCTTGCATGCGACTGGTTGAGTTGTTGTTTCCCACACGATATTTAACGGCGGCGGCCGTGATGAGTATCAGGACCGCAGATATCGTCGATTGCAGGGGTGTCCAATTACTTGTTGGTAGATAGTGTATAAAAACCGTCGGCGATTCGACTGGCGATTGTGAACATTGCTTTGCAGGTTAGCGTTTCGATCAGTTACAAATGGAAATTGGTCAAAATATTAAATTCAACAGTAACAAATGTCTAGATGTATAGCCTCACAGAAGTAAGGCTATACATCTAGACAACTGTTGCTAAAATTTGTGAATTGCAAACTGTACAATGTGCTCTGGTAAGGTTTTTTTTTAGTTTATTTATTTACCTTATATTTATAAATTGTACATATAGTATTTGGTAGTTAAAGGTGTTTAAAATATAATTCCATAAGACTTAAAAAAATATTTTGAAAACAGAAATAACATAAATATTCATCAGTTTCTGTGAATTTCTGAGTGCCGAAATGTTACCATTTATTCACAAATATTTCAGAGGCTGTAACTTCTAAACCAGCTTAACCACAAAATGAAACTCGCAGGTTTTGTTGAGTACGAGTAAGTATCCTTTGTGGAAATATATATCATCATCATCATCATCATTGTCAACCATTATCAATCCACTGCTGGACGAAGGTCTCCCCAAGTTTCCTCCACAGCGGTCTGTCTTGTGCCAGTCTCCTGCATGTCACTCCCGCATACTTTCGAATTTCATCCACCCATCTTCCATGTGGTCTTCTTCTGGTTCTTTTCTTGTCCCTTGGAATCCAATCTAAAATTTCAGCTGTCCATCGATGGTCTGTCCTTCTGGCAGTATGTCCAGCCCATTGCCATTTCAGCAGCCCATTGCCATTTCAGGGATTTAACTCTGATCATGTCTTCCACTCTTGTCATTTTTCGGATCCACGAGTTCCTCTTCTTATCTCTCCTAGTTACACCAAGCATGCACCTCTCCATGCTTATTTGAGTTGTCTGCAGCCTTTGTATGTCTCTTTTAGTTAAGGTCCATGTCTCTGCACCATACGTAAGCACTGGAAGGATGCATTGATCAAACACTTTTCTTTTAAGACATAATGGCATATTGCTCTTGAAAATTATGCTGTTTCTTCCAAAAGCTCTCCAGGTAAGTTTTGTACGCCGATTAATTTCTTCATCAATGTGACCTTCACTTGATATCTGCTGTCCAAGATAAACGTATGTGTCTGTTATCTCCAGCTTTTCTCCATCAATCGATAAATCTTCATTTCTTGTAAAAGCATTGAACATCACTTTTGTCTTCTGAAAGTTCATTTTTAATCCCACTTCTTTATTCTTATCAGCAAGTTCCTGGATCGTACTTTGCAGCTCTGATGAGGTAGTTGCAAAAATGACTACGTCATCAGCAAAACGAAGGTGGGTTAGATAATCTCCATTAATCTTCATCCCTTTGTTTTCCCAGTTCAGTGATTGAAAGACATTTTCCAATGTGGCATTAAAGAGCTTCGGAGATATGGTGTCACCTTGTCTCACTCCTTTTCCAATTTTTATGTGTGTTGTATTTTCAAACAGCCGAATCTTTGCTCTTACATTTTCATAGATGTTATTAATAATATTAATGTACGCATCTTCAATACCGCAGGATTTTAGGGACATTGTAACTGCTGATGGTTTCACCGAATCAAAGGCTTTTTCATACTCGATAAAAGCCATGCACAATGGAAGTTCATATTCCCTTGCTCTTTCAATTAGTTCTCTCAGTACGTGGATATGATCTATTGTGCTGTAGCCACTCTTGAATCCAGCTTGTTCTCTCGGTTGAGCCATGTCCAGTGTTACCTTTAAGCGGTGTGAAAGAACTTTAGTGAAGATTTTATAAACCACTGATAGGAGGCTGATAGGTCTGTAGTTCTTGAGATCCTCAATGTCACCTTTTTTATGTAGCAAGATCATTGTAGCGTTGTTCCAGTCCTGAGGAATCTTCCCTTCATTAAGGCATCGAGTGAAAATTTGGGCGAGTACTGTTTCGATTTCTCCACTTGCTTCTTGTATGATGTCTACAGTAATTCCATCTTTTCCTGGAGCTTTTCACCGCTTCATGTTCTTGATTGCATGTGCAACTTCTGCTGGAAGGACTGGAAGAACTCTGGTACTGGTACCTTTCATGATGTCTGGAGTACATGTATCATCCCTTTCATATAATTTGGAGTAGAAATCTTTCACTCTTGTTCAAATTTTGCCTCTATTTATTGTTACAGAACCATCTTCTTTTCTCAGTGCCATAATCTGTTTTCTTCCCTTACTGAGATGTCCCTTTGCTATCTTTAGGCTTTGGTTGTTTGCAATTGCTGTCCTTACTAGTTTACAGTTGAATTTCCTTACGTCTTCAGTGATACTTTTTCGTACTGTCTTGCATAACTGTATATATTCCACTTTGGAAGTCACATCTTCTTTAGTTGTCCTCATGTATCTTCTTTTTTGCATCAACATTTTGGTTTTTCCTGATAATTTGTTCACATGCAACTTGTTCTTAGACCCAGCTAATTTTGTTGCTGTTTCCATAAGAGCTTTGGTTACTTTTCTGTTAACTTCAGAAATACCCACTTTTTCCGATGTTAGGCCTTCTAAAGCAGAGAATATGTTCTTCAGTTCCAACTTGAAGGTATTATGGTGTTTTTTAAGGTTGGTTATATCAGTACATTTTGTTTGTGGTATGAGCTTGCTATGTTCGAGTTTAGTGTTGAGGTGCATCTTACATCTCACCAATCTATGGTCACTACCTGTGTTGAACTTGTTTAGCACACTGCAGTCTTCTATGACGAATTTTTTTGTTACACATAATAAAATCAATTTCACTTGTCGTCCCATTTGGATGTCTCCATGTCCATTTCCTGTGTGGCTTTTTCTTGAAAAAGGAGTTCAAGATCAAAAACACTTCTGCCTCTGCAAACTCTACGAGAGTATTTCCACGTTTGTTTTTGTAGCCGTGACCGAATTTACCTACTAAAGTTTCATTCTGTTGCTGTTGCCCTATTTTTGCATTGAAATCTCCCATAATTATCTTTAAGTGCTGCTTACCTTTATTATTTAGATGGCGAATTTCCTCAAAAAATTCTTCAATTTCTTCTTCAGGATGACTTGTGGTGGGTGCATAAGTTTGAATTATCTGAGCCTGGTATCTTCTCGAGAGTTGCATAACGAGTCCTGCAGCTCTGTCAGAGGAACTTTCAACTTCTACCAACTTTATCCTTCAGTTTCTTGTTTATTATAAATCCAACACCACTAGTTCTGCCAGTATCAGTCCCACGATAATAGAAGAGATGTCCACTTTTCAGTTCAGTGTGATATATATATATATATATATTGAGAGGGAAAAAAAGTGAGGAAAAAATATATTTAGAGGAAAAAAATGTGGGAAAGGAACCAAGCCCAGACAGTTCTCCATAGTGGAAAACTCTACTAGCCATAGTTATTACACAAAAATTTCCAACTTGGGTTTCCAACTCCCAGTCACTTTAATAGTTCATCAAAAATTGTGATTTATGCTTGCGACTATTTCAGATTTCAACGCCATTTTAAGCAGGGTTAAAAAAAATATTTTCTATCATTTCTATACATTTTCTGTAAGCCTAAAACATCCTCTTTAAGGTTGTGAAAACCAAAACTTTCGATCTACAATAAGAGGAAAGCTATTGCCTTTTATTCAAAACCATTGTGAGGCCCTATTTTGGCCTGCCGCAGAAAAGAAAAATGAACCTGTATCCAAGATGGTGGCACATAAAAATAAAATAAAAAGTTGTTTTGAGCTACTCACCAATAATGTTAAACTATGGGGGTGGGGCAATATGTAAAAAAATGGCGAAGCAACCATTTAATTAAAAAATTGGGTAATATCATTTCAGAATGTTCCATATATAAAACGTGCCATAAAAAAAAAAAATTTCGTCGGCAAAATTGCGAATTGCCCAAAGCATTTTTCTCCTGCTGAAAGGTTACATTATAATACATACATAAAAATACTTTTAGCAAATTTGACGTGGGGGCACATTTTGAAAAAAATTGTTTTGTTTAATAAAAATGTGGCCTTATTTTTCCATGTCTTTGTCATTAAATTAAAAAAAAGGTGTTCTTTTAATTCTAAAAATGTGCAAAAACAAGTTGTTCCCAAATGTGTGGGATCATGCAGATCATTTAAGAAAAAAAAAAAAAAAATATGTGGTTGCAACAGTTAGTTGAGAAGTTATGATTTTTTTTTGTCCTACAGTGTAGTTGTGAAAACTAATAGCGCAAAAATTTAAAGGCAGAGAGAGAGCTACCCAATTTTTAAAGTGGCATTACTCAAGATCTACAGGACCAACTGACCTAACATTTTTACAGGTTTCATATCTTACCAGTACAATACTTTGTACCAATTTTTGCAAAAATCTGAGATTGGTGGGTGACATGCCCAGGGTGATCTGACATGGAATGTCCCAGAAGCAAGACTGAGAAAATGGGAGGAAGTGCTCGTGTTTAGAATATCTGTATACGAGTCGTAGCAAACAGCAGTAAAAACACTTCTACCCCTCCTCTCTCTCTGTTCAAGCCGGTGATGAGCTATTCTCTCATTTGGAGTATAGCCATTGCCATTACTGTGAGGTTAGGTGCATTGAAGGGTACTTTTTTGTCTTGTTTTCTTTTATAGGGTATATTTTTTGTTAAAAAAAACAACTTAGTTTGGTATAGAAACTGGAAAAAGTTGAATTGTATTTATACGGGTTTCTTTTTTTTTAATCTTGTAGGGCATGTT
Organism: Macrothele yani; assembly: GCA_039090855.1. Lineage (NCBI taxonomy): Eukaryota > Metazoa > Arthropoda > Arachnida > Araneae > Macrothelidae > Macrothele > Macrothele yani. The sequence goes on along the minus strand of CM077001.1, from coordinate 151,954,700 downwards.
TTTGAGCAATAAATTTTTTAGTTTGGTTCAGAAATTGTAGAACAATTAAGTTGCATTTCTTGTTTATTCTGTGTTTTGTCAGTAAAATAAAAAATTCTGTTGACGCAGCAACAGTCAACGGATTAAATTATATTTTTTATACTCTTTTTGTTTTGTTTCATGCACTCATTCTCTTTTGATTAATTAGTTTTGCAAGGAAATAAAAAAAGAAATGTGCATTTCTCCTTGGTAATTTTTTTTGTTAATGGCATTTTTTTTTAGTTTTTGTGTCATAAATGCATTTTTTATAGGTATTTTGTAGCAATTTTTAGGTCATAAAAATCCTAGCCCTAGTCATCATATAGAAAGAGCAGTCGGGCATAGGTGAATGAATCTGTCTGTTCCAAGGTAGTCAATCACAGTCACTTGTTTGTCATATGCTATGTGAATTTTATGACATTAATGTTCTTAGTTGTAAATGCATTTATGGCACCTCTATTCATAGTGATTGTGGAATAGCTTTTTTACGGGTCTTATAGAGGTTATTTTTCATCAAAGTTTGTTGTCAAATTTTTGAACTAAAGCCTAGTTCGTCATCAGGACTATGTCACTGGAGTAGTTGCTGCCACTCAATTGGAAGAGTCCATCCGCAATTATCGTTAATCGTGGTACTTCTTCTTCTTGCTATTTCGATCCCTTCTTCTAGTTTCCTCTTTACTAAGTTTGACTGGTGGGCGATTATTTTCACTGAGTCCCAATTTATGGAGTGTCCACTTGCTTGTATATGTCTGTTCAGCCCTGTTTTGTTCCCAATGTTCCTAATAGCTGCTTGGTGTTCTTTCATTCGGACCTTAATACTTCTCCCTGTTTCTCCTATATAGCTGAGTCCGCAGTTACAGTCGATGCAGTAAATTACTCCTTCCTGCAATTGGATGTCCAATTCTTTCTGCTTTAAAGCTGGCAGGAATTTCTTTATTTTGTTATTAAGATCTGGAGCTAGCCTGATATTATATTTTGCTCCGATCCTTTTCAGGTTCTCGAAAAGTCCCTTGTGGTACGTAATTTTGCTGGTGAATTTGAAGTTGGTTTTCTCCTGCTTCTTTTTTGGCACTTGTTTAAATATTTTCTCAACATATGGGGAGGGGTAATTGTTTTCTGCCAATATTTCCTTTAATTCTTCTTTGTGAAGATCTTTCTGAGTAGCTGAAGAGACCAGGATTTCAATCTTTTCCAAAAATTGTCTCGCCATATTCGATTTAATATAATCAGGGTGGAATGAGCAGAAGTCTAACATCTTCCCTGTGTTGGTGGGTTTTCTAAAAAGCTGAGTGAATATTTTCCCCTCTCTTGAGGTCAAGTTTAAATCTAGGTAATTGATGCTATGGTCTCTTTCCTGTTCTAGGGTGTACTGCAAGGTATTTTCTAGTAAGTTAAATTCTTCCAGAATCTGAGAGGGTAGAGATTGGTCCACAGTATCTACTATAATTAGGACATCATCCATGTACCTCACATAGAGAGCAAACAAGGAGGGTTGTATAAGGATTTTTGCCTCTAGTTTACTTATATAATAATTTGCTAGCAGAGGTGCTAGTGGAGAACCCATTGCAAGTCCTGAAGTTTGCCTGTAATATTTCTTTCCAAACTGGAAGAAATTATTCTTGAAGGAAAATAGGAGCAGTTCATATATGCCAAGTAGTATTTCTTTATTGTGATTATGGAATACTATTTTTTCCGCAAGGTCATCCTACTGGAATTCATTGCAGATGACCTTGCGGAAAAAATAGTATTCCATAATCACAATAAAGAAATACTACTTGGCATATATGAACAGCTCCTATTTTCCTTCAAGAATAATTTCTTCCAGTTTGGAAAGAAATATTACAGGCAAACTTCAGGACTTGCAATGGGTTCTCCACTAGCACCTCTGCTAGCAAATTATTATATAAGTAAACTAGAGGCAAAAATCCTTATACAACCCTCCTTGTTTGCTCTCTATGTGAGGTACATGGATGATGTCCTAATTATAGTAGATACTGTGGACCAATCTCTACCCTCTCAGATTCTGGAAGAATTTAACTTACTAGAAAATACCTTGCAGTACACCCTAGAACAGGAAAGAGACCATAGCATCAATTACCTAGATTTAAACTTGACCTCAAGAGAGGGGAAAATATTCACTCAGCTTTTTAGAAAACCCACCAACACAGGGAAGATGTTAGACTTCTGCTCATTCCACCCTGATTATATTAAATCGAATATGGCGAGACAATTTTTGGAAAAGATTGAAATCCTGGTCTCTTCAGCTACTCAGAAAGATCTTCACAAAGAAGAATTAAAGGAAATATTGGCAGAAAACAATTACCCCTCCCCATATGTTGAGAAAATATTTAAACAAGTGCCAAAAAGAAGCAGGAGAAAACCAACTTCAAATTCACCAGCAAAATTACGTACCACAAGGGACTTTTCGAGAACCTGAAAAGGATCGGAGCAAAATATAATATCAGGCTAGCTCCAGATCTTAATAACAAAATAAAGAAATTCCTGCCAGCTTTAAAGCAGAAAGAATTGGACATCCAATTGCAGGAAGGAGTAATTTACTGCATCGACTGTAACTGCGGACTCAGCTATATAGGAGAAACAGGGAGAAGTATTAAGGTCCGAATGAAAGAACACCAAGCAGCTATTAGGAACATTGGGAACAAAACAGGGCTGAACAGACATATACAAGCAAGTGGACACTCCATAAATTGGGACTCAGTGAAAATAATCGCCCACCAGTCAAACTTAGTAAAGAGGAAACTAGAAGAAGGGATCGAAATAGCAAGAAGAAGAAGTACCACAATTAACGATAATTGCGGATGGACTCTTCCAATTGAGTGGCAGCAACTACTCCAGTGACATAGTCCTGATGACGAACTAGGCTTTAGTTCGAAAATTTGACAACAAACTTTGATGAAAAATAACCTCTATAAGACCCGTAAAAAAGCTATTCCACAATTAATGTTCTTGTTGTTTCTGTGCTTGTTTAAAATAAGCAAGAAAATAGATAATCCCGTCAGGTGTGAAGTGAGATATATGATTCCATTTCTTAACAGCATAGATGCCAACTAGTACGGATTTTCCGTAATTTTACGGATTTTTGGTTGCTGTTACGAAAGTACGGAAACACCGCTGAAATTACAGAAAATCGCCATTTGATTTAATTTTCTGAGATAGAAAGCAAATTTTCATCAACTTAAAATTTTTTGTTGGTTCTTCAAGTTTTTCTGGGGGAAAAAAATTAAATGCTACATTCAGGACTGCCAGACCTGCGGCAATTGCGCTAGCCCGCGCCAAAACGTTGTTGTTGCGCCATTCTGCTAAAAAATCGCCATTTCGACGAAATCTGCGCCAATTTTGCGCCAAAAGTTAAAATTTACCGGTCATCGATATTTTAGCGTTATTTTACGACATTCGAAATCGATTCAGCGGTGAATTCGTACGTGAGATTCTTCCGCGGATTCGCGGAGTCCCCTCCTTTTTTTTTTTTTTTTCGAGATCGATGCAAAAGTGAAGAAATTTTCGGGATATTAGTTGGGGGAGGGGGAGGGCGTATTCCGCCTGGGGACGCTTGTTTTGTCTTTTTAAACGTTCGGGAAACGGAAGTTAAACGAAGTGCAGATTTTTCCGTAATCGTATTTTTTTTCCCTCTCGCGATGTTGCTTCTGTTCAGTACTATTAAATATAATTTCATTGCATAATTTCAGCTTGAAATTGTAGGCAACGATTTCCGAAAACGGAAGTTAGGCCGCCCGAAAATTTCCCCGTAATCTTTGGCGACGAGATTCTCGCGCTGATTCGAGGAATTCCGTCTTTTTTGTGATCAATTTGCACCATGTACGAAATCGATGCATATCTGAACTTAAATTTTGGGAGGATTGGTGGCGGCGGCAGCGGAGGTAGGGGAAAACGGAAAGTAGACGGAGATAAGATTTCTCTGGTAATCGTAATTTTTTTCTCGCGATGTTTCCTCTACCCAGTATTGTTAGATATCATTTTATTCCATAAATATTTGTATTTTAGCTTGAAAATGTTGGATAAACTTCCGAAAAGTGAAGGCTTGAAAAACCATTATTTCAAGCCATGTTTCCCGATTCAGCGATCGCAAAAAAAATATATCGTGTGGAAGAACCAAGGCTACTGCACTAATTCAGCACATGGCCAGTGTTTCTACAAGTAACATCGTATCTGAAGTTAAAAAAAAACTTTTTCTCTATCTACGGACGGAAGTAATGATGCTCAAGCAAATAAACTGTATCCCATTACAATAACATATTTTGACGAAAAAATAGGGAAAAATTCAACTGTTTTGTTATCATTGGTTGAATCAAGTAATAATACAGGTGAAGGAATACTCAACGTTTTGAACAACGAGTTCGTTAAAAAAAATATCTCATGGAGCAACTGTGTGTCATTTTCCTGTGACAATGCTAACACTATGATAGGTCGAGTAAAAGGTGGTGTTTCTCACATAAAGAAGGTTCAGCCTGCAATCATAGTGCAGCGATGTTCGTGCCATTTAGTAAATTTAGCTGCGCAGAAATCTGCTACTCAACTGAAAGGATTTAATGTTGAAAAGTTCAAAGAGGAAACACAATCTAAAACTGAGTCAAGCTGTTTGTGGTACTAAACCACACAAAATTCCAAAGCATGTCAATACTCGCTGGTTATTACTTTTGGAATCCATTGACAGAATTTTAGAACAGTGGGAGGCTCTAGAAAATTATTTCAGTGACAACGAAGAAGCTAATTCACAGTATAAGAACCTTGCAAGTATGATTGGAAATCCTTCATCTAAACTTTATTGTCTTTTTTTATCTGCTACTCTTCCTTTGTTTACATCTGTTAATGTGTCCTTGTAGCAGGAAGCTCCGCTTCTGCATGTATTAAAAAGAAAACTTCATAGTCTGTTATCTGAATTGCTTGTACGATTTATCAAGCCATCAGCATTTGATGTGACAGCAACATCTCTTGCAGATGGAAATTTTGGAAGAAAGAGAAATCAGAAAGAAAACTGTGATCTCGTAATTGGGTCAAAAGCGAGATCTTATATAGGCACAACTGCAAATCTGAGTGAAGACACAGTGGCTACTTTTTATTCTGAAGTAAGGGAATTTTACAAGGCAGGCTGCAATTACATTTTAAGAAAACTTCCACTTAATGATGAATTTCTGAGTCATGCTGAAATTGCAGATGTAGCATTAAGGCAAAGTGTTTCTTTTGCATCAGTCCAATATATGTGTTCCCTGTTTCCAGTTTTGAAACCAGAAGAATCTGACAAGGTGGAATCTGAATTTTCTCACTACCAGTTTGAAAATTTTAACTTCTGGGAGAATGGATGAAGTGTGGCACAGACTTTCTTTAATGAAAAATGAAAGTGGCCAATTGAAGTATGAATCATTAAGCAAAATTATGAAAATGATTTTAATAGTCCCTCATAGCAATGCAAGTACAGAAAGAATTTTTTAGTATTGTGAAAAAAAAACCCCATGAATGAATTCAGACCTAATTTAAGTAGTCATGTGCTGTCTTCTTTATTAGCAGAAAAAATAAACAGCATTGCACACAGTGAACTATGCTATGAGAAGAAGTTTTTGCAAATTGAACTAAGGAAGGCCAAAATGGCAACTACAGCCAGTTTATCATAATAATTTGGCCAACATTCCAAGGAATAATTTTTCTTCATGTGTGGAGGTAATTTATTATATTTTTCTGGTAGACAGTATTTTAAATTTTCCCACTAGCAAATTATTTTTTATTGTATTATTATTATTATTATTATTATTATTATTATTTATATTATTATTATTATTATTATTATTATTATTATTATTATTATTATTTTGTTAATAGTTCTGACAGATTAAAATTTGTTGCAGTGTTAAATACCCAAATTTGCCGCTGTAGACTGGATTACTGAAAATTACTGAAAAAAAAAATTATTACTGAAAAAAAAAAAAAATGTTACTGAAAATTACTGAAAAAAATATTTGTTACTGAAAATTACTGGAAAAAAAACTGAAAATTACTGAAAAAAAAATATTTGTTACTGAAAATTACTGAAAAAAAAATTTGTTACTGAAAATTACTGAAAAAAAATTTGTTACTGAAATTACTGAAAAAATTTGTTACTGAAAATTACTGAAAAAAAATTTGTTACTGAAAATTACTGAAAAAAAAATTGTTACTGAAAATTACTGGAAAAAAATTTACTGAAAAAAATTTGTTACTGAAAAAAAAATTTGTTACTGAAAATTACTGAAAACAAAAATTTGTTACTGAAAATTACTGAAAAAAAAATTGTTACTGAAAATTACTGAAAAAAAAATTTATTACTGAAAACAAAAATTTGTTACTGAAAATTACTGAAAAAGAAATTGTTACTGAAAATTACTGAAAACAAAAATTTGTTACTGAAAATTACTGAAAAAAAAATTTGTTACTGAAAATTACTGAAAAATGAATATGTTGGTTACTGAAACTAACTTTTAGAGGTTGGCATCTATGTATTCATAACACAAAAAATATGCGGCCATGTGAGATTCATCATTGAATCAAGGACTTAAATAATGATGACGATGTTATGGATGATTCAATAGTGCGGCGATGATGTCAAAAGTTTCATGTGGGGAGGCAGCACATTCCGTGATGAGGAACGAACCAGGCGCTCGTCGACCCTTGCAGATGATGTTCTGCGTTGTGTTGATGAATTCGTCAAACAGGATTGGCGTTGAACACTTGACGAATTCTATGAAAAATTTCCATGTTTCTTGCACCATAATCCAAGAAATTGTCACGGATCATCTCCGGCAGGGTTGCATGAAAGTATTTTCTTCCAGCGTACGCACTTTTGGCACCTAAAATTTCCTGCGAGTTTTCAGTGGGGATCTGAGGTCTCGTCACTCAACAGAAATGCTCATTTGCTGTCTAGAAGTTTTTTCTAAAACATACATGCATACATTGTATAAACAAATGCTTGTAAGGTAGCTCTGGTGCAAATAGAAAAAGAAAAAAAAAGGTTAGAGGAGTGAGGAGAGTCAAAAAGTAAGTAGGACTGCCAAGTGTAAAGTTAGATCAGAAGTCTTGTACGATTGTTTGGAGGGGGGGGGTGAAAGTTTGGGACCTAAACTTTCACCTCTTAAAAAAAATAATTTTAAAACGCTTCTGCAAAATAGTTAGAAGTATAAAAATCACTCCAATTTGGGGGGAAAACTAGCTTTACATTTCGCAACCTGATTTACCTTTGACTCACCTAGCTTTACATTTCGCACCTCTATTCTTTTGTATTCACCAGAGTTACTTCATGAGTGAATATGGTTTTTATGCTAGATTCCAATTACATATACATTTTCAGCAAACTTATCTGTTAGGCAGCAAATGAGTGTCACTATTCAGTGTTCTGCAGCTCCCATAAAATGTTTTCCATGCCTGAATTCTGAATACTTCCTTGACAAATATCAATTTCTCCCAAATGTATATGCTGCAGTTTGTAGGAATAACTTTATATGTTCATTGTTTGTTAAAGTATAATTGAAATAAAGCATAATAAGTCATTATATTTATATTGATTCAGTGATTCTATTATCTGAAAATGGTTTTAAGATTTCAGTAGACCATACAACTAAGGAATTGCTTTTTCAGGAATTGTATTAAAGCACTAATGAAGTGGATTTGTAGTATATTTAACTTAAAGAGTCACCAAACAGTCCGATTCTTTCGTTCGGCGGTATTAGCTATCATTGGCTTGATAAATGAAGTCAAGAGCCATCGCAATCTGACGCCGCTAAAAAGTGAACCCTGTGGCCTGATGGGCTGGGAGGGAAGTTCTCTTTGTTACCTCACTCAAAGCGGCAGGGAGGAAAGAAGATTGACTAATTGCTGCTGTTCTCGTCAGACGCGAAGGCATGCATAAACACCAAACGGATGATACAAAACGTGAGGCAGGTTTTCTCTTTGCAGAACTCCCCCCCCCCGTGGGCCCGTTTTCCACTCCGCCTAGCCGTCCACGATGCTATGCTCTTGCACTGTGTAACATTCCCCCATCTGCATCCCTTACCGTCTGGAAGAGAGTGTTTCTTCCTTCAAAGAGAAAAAAGCAGTTCCCTTTGTAACTGGATCTAATGTCTTCTTTAAGAGGTAGGTTTTTGTGAAACCCGAAGTCGGCGACGTGGACACATCAACGTCGGCAGTCAGAATGCTGAGAGTTAGATTAAAACGGTACCTGCGGCTTTTAAGCATGGCACAGCGGCTGGCTAAAATGAAACAAAATTTATTTTAGGAATTAATCCTGACAGAGTTTCCCTATCCGCTTTCTGTGTTAAGTTAAAAAAAAACTTTTCACAACATATCCAGTAATACTTTTTTTTTTAAAAAGGAAAAAAACATTACATCCTAAAATTCCCTGCGAACATACAATATCTCCTGCGCACAGCGTGCGCGCGTACTTCGGTTTTATACAGCCATGACCTCAGGTACAGAAAAATTTGTGTGAGGTGGCATGCATGTTTACTGACCACACAAAATGAACCATATGGGTGTGCTGCATTATCTTTTTTGGACCGGTGCTCAAGGGAAAGAGATATATTTCTGACATACATCGTGACAGGGGATGAAACTTGGATTTCCTATGCTTTGCCTGACAAGAAGGGTCAGTCGATTGAATGCCATCATCCTCGTTCACCAACCAAACCAAAGAAGTTCAAGCAGACAATCTCAGCTTGGAAAGTCATGGCATCTGTCCTTTGGGACCAAAAAGGTTAAGTTCTTGTTGAGTTCATGTTCCAAGGAGCCACAATAAATGCTGATGCTGATTTTCAAACACTGAAGTGATTGCTGCCGGCCATTCACAATTACAGGAGAGGCCTGCTGTCTAGTGGTGTGAATCTTCTCCAGGACAGCGTACGGCCTCATGTCACCAAGAAAACAAACCAGCTCCTTGAAGGTGTCAAATGGCCGCCCCGGTGGCGCAGTGGTCTAAGAGATGGCCTCTGATCATTCGTCCGAAAGGGGTCCTGGTTCGAATCCCGGTGAGGCATGGATGTTGTGTTTGTCTTACAGCACTGGCTCTCTCCCTTCCTTGGAAGCAGTGACCCTAAATTAGGGACGGGCGACTACTTATAGCCCATTGAGTTGCTCACGGTGGTTGTTAAAAATCCAATAAAAAAAAAAAAAAAAAGTGTCAACTCTGCAGCCCAGACCTGGCCCCCTAATGACTTTCACCTTTTCCCAAAATTGAAGGACTTTTCGAGAGAGAAATGCTTTACAAGTGAGGAAGCTATGAAGACAGCAGTCACAACATTTCTGAATGGACAGGTGGCAGAGGTGTATGATGAGGGAATCCAAAAATTTGTGAAATGATATGATAAGTGTCTAAATGTCCAGGGATTACATGAAAAAATAGCCTAAAACATGTAGATGTCAAATAAAAAGTTTTGTTATAAAATCTTTATTAGTTATTTTTTATTCTAAAATAGGTACTACTTCGTGACTGCCTCTCGCACTGGTGATGCAAGAACACACACCCTTTTCTGTTTGAATTTGCTAAAACAGCTGCAGGAGATAAATGCTGAAAATTTAGTACAATGTCATTAAGCTGATAACAGAGTGAAGGAGTGTCATGAAATAGTTAGTCCAAGGGGGGAACTCCATTCCCCACTTCTTTTGTTTCGTTTTTGGAAATAACCAGTAACCTATCTGTTCTTGTAGCTGAGCTAGAAAAGTTCATCGACTCTGATGTTACCAATTAAAGGACTTCCTGTCATTTTTTCACCACTAGCTAGAAGCCAGATTTCAGAATGAGAAGCAACTTATTTGTCTACCATCTGTTGTCCTTTTCTCGGGAGAAAAAGTGAATGTGTGTGAAACATCTACAAACCTAGTAATTTGTTCTTATCAGTACCTGGACTGCTGTACTACACATGGGCCCCCAACTACAAGCTCCCCTCCCTGCCAAGTGCTGCTAAGTAGTAATTTAGATGTCAAAATAAAAAAAATAATAAAAAAATCCCTACTCACTTTTCTCAAATGATGGGTTTTTTTTCACTAAAACTGATCTTGCCCCGAGGCGGATATTTGTACCTGTATGCTGCTTTGCAGCTGGCTCTTTCTTTAATGGTTTTCTACAGATCTATGAGTAGTAAAATGAAATGTGAGTGAAATTTCTGTTGGTAGTGTTTTAGGCTAATTTTGTAGCATTGATGTCCTTAAAATATGCAAGCTGTCCTTATACGTAGTGCGATAAAAAGTTCTGAGACTAGGTACGTAGCGCGCCAACAGATACCAGTACATGGATGTGCGAGTAGTGGTCGAGGGCAGTGACCTTCATAAATCATTGTGCCGAGTGGCATTTCTCTTTGAACATCGGGAGCTGTGCTACACGATATTTGGTAACCATGTGCACAACACAGCTGCGATTTTAGTATGGACTGAAAACTAGAGCAGCGAATGAATGTCAAACTTGGCAAATCAGGAACGGAGACGCATGAAATGTTGCAGCAGGCGTATGGCAATGAAGCAATGAGTCGTGCGAGGTGTTTTGAGTGGCACTCGCACTTTAGGAGTGGCAGAATGGCACTGGAAGACGACAAGAGGTCAGGGCGACCGTCCAAGAGCAAACCTCCCCCAAACTGTGGACAAAATTGGGGTGGTGCATGAGGATCGTTGGAGAACCATTCAAGACATTGATATTATCGTCAGTGTGTCATATGAAACAGTGCAAGAAATTTTGATGTCAGTTTTGAACATGCATTGCATTGCTGCAAAGTTTGTGTCAAAGACTATGAAACTGGAACAGAAGGCGCTCTGTGTTGAACTCTGTCAAGATCTTCGTCAGCAGGTGGTAAATGAACCAATGTTCCTGTTGTGGGTCATCACAGGGGACAAGACTTGGGTCTACGGTTACGACCCGGAGATCAAACAGCAGTCGTCGCAGTAGAAAAGCCCTGCATCTCCATGACCGAAGAAGGCCTGACAGGTCCGCAGCGCAACCAAAAGCATGCTCATCGTGTTCTTCGACATTTGTGGGGTTGTGCATTGTGAATTCGTCCCCCAGGCCCAGACCGTCACCACCCTTTTTTTGCTGCGATGTTCTGCGGCATCTTAGGGAGGACATTCGCCGCAAATGACCTGAAATATGGTGCAGGGGCGATTTCCTGCTCCATCACGACAATGCAGCAGCTGACAGAGCGTTAGCAACACGTCAGTTTTGCAGCTGCAGCAGCATGACTAACCTTCCTCACCTGCCTTACTAGCTGGATTTGGCAGCATGCGACTTCTTTCTGTTCCCAAAGATGAAGCTGAAGCTCAAGGGTTGCCGTTTTGAAACCGTGGACAAGATCCAGTGCGAATCGCAGACGGTGTTTGACACGATTCGCGAACAGGACTTCCAGGGAGCGTTCCAACAGTGGCAAAAACGCTGGCAGCTGTGTATCACTGCCCATGGAGACTACTTTGAGAGAGATCATAGCCAGATTTAAGTAACCTAAGTACTTTGTAGTCTCGGAACTTTTTGATCAGACCTCGTATAATAAATCAGAGCAAAATTGCTAATGGCATTTCATTATACTTAGATCGTTTTTAAATCAGATTATACTTATTAAAATAGATGAAAGTTTGTGCTTAGTGAGTCATGGGATAAAGATTGCCGTGCTATGCACGATTAAAATAACTAAAAGATAAAAGAATTGATGTTCCTGTAAACATACCAAAAGTGGTGAAAATAATCTGAATGACAGATTAAAATAGCATGAGGTCTTTCGATCCCTCTTGGGATCATCCTCAGATGTACTCGTGAATTGGTGATTCCGACCTTTAAATAACAGAAGAGCAGGTGTCAGGATTCAATCTGTGCATTCACTGTGCATGCCTGGGTTATTCACAGGGGCACCCGGCTCGCCGAGTGGGTGGCTATGTCATCTGGTATTTAAGGTATTCTCAAGGTGTTGTCATTCTGAGTATTATTTGATTCCTTTGGCAGGATATTTTTCCAAGGATTGTGAACATTCATTGGTAGATAGTGTTTGCAACATTGATTACCCTTGATGAATATCATCAAACTCTCAACAAAAAGCAACAAGGTGTTGTAACGATGGAAGCTTCCTGTCAAGCTGGATAATAAGAACTTTTGTTGGTAAGGCGTGATAATGCAGTTTTATTGCTTCGAGTCTTGGTGTCATATATATGTTCTTTCACACTAATATCTAAGGTCCTCTGGGTGGATCCTATGTTAGTGAGAGGAGAGTCTTCTGGCTCAATACTTTAAAGAGGTATGCTATATACTCCATGATGGGATCCCTGTTTGATTTGATCATGGTTTTGCGAATGATGGAATAGACATTTGATGTTCTGAGGGCAAAATCGATTTTATGACGGTGACACAAGTTTTTCATAGTACGAGTAACATGTGGGTCATAGCACATGGACCCAACAAATTTCTTAGTCCTAGTTTCTCTCTTGAGTGTAGACATGGTTGAGTTTCCTCCGAGGCTTTTGCAAATCGAATCCACCAAATGATCATAGCTATGGTTTCTGGCGATTACTTTGATTTTTGCAACCTCTTGTTTTTTCGATTGGTTACTGAAGGAGTTTGTAATGGCTCATTGTATCATGAATCGAATGGCTGCAAGTTTATGACTTAAAGGGTGCATAGAGTTGTAAGGAATGATGCTAGGGACAGACATAGGCTTCCTGTAAACTGAGGTTTGAGTAGTATGATTTGTACTGTTTCTGGTTAGTAAAGTGTTAAAAAATGGTAAGACTCTTTCAGATTCCAGTTCCAACGTAAAATTCACGGATGGATTTAATGAAGACATGAAATCCTTAAAGTTCAGTAATTTTTCTTCAGTACCCAACCAAAAAACCAAAATGTCATCAACATACCTCAAATATAGACCCAGGTCTTCAAGTAAAGGGTTGAATGCCAAGTGTTCTAGATGTTGCATAAATATCTCCGCTAAAAGTGTTGATAATGGGGAACCCATTGGAACCCCCTCTCTTTGCCTGTAAGTTATATTGTTGAAGCAGAAGTATGATTGATTTTGAATAAGTCTTAGGGCACCAAAGATTGCGATGATTTCGGAAAGAGGCATGTGATGTCTAATTCTTTCAGTTTGTCTTCAATTAAAGAGTGAACTAGAGGTACAGACACACTAGGGTATAGGGCTGCAACGTCCAATGAGACCATAATGAAGGGAACCCCTTGACTGCAGAAGGTTTAAATCCTCAATAAGGCTGCCTTCGAGCTGGAAACAGAATAACCCTGAGTTAGGGTAAGGGGTTTAAGGAATGAAGCCAAGGCTCTTTCAAGGGGGTGGGTTGGATTAGAATGCCCCGATACCAATGGTCTCATGGGTTGGTTTTTCTTTATGTGTCTTTAAGGTTCCGAATAATTCAGGAACTTTATACCCATTTGGTGGATGCATGTGAGAGGAGATGGTAGACAGGAGAGTTCCAGAATTTTTAAGGCTGCCGAGTGCTGTTACCGTGGCATTTGTTGGGTCACGGCTGACAATATCATGTGGTATGTCCTGAATATCAGTCTTCATTTTTTGGATGTACGTAGGTTTGTTCAGAATGACTACCTGGTCTGTTTTATCAGTTGAAATTATGGCTAGGTTCGGATCCATGCGTAATTTCCTCAATTGAGCACTTTCAACTTTAAACGACGAATCATCCGATTGCCTTCGTCTCCGCAACGCCTAAATAATCTCAAATCTAGCCACATCTTGATCAGTTGAATGGAGGTGGCGAATGATATCCTCGGTCTGTGGGATGAAAGTCAGAAGGGTGGGAGGGTTTGGTGGATATGAAAACTTCAGCTCCCTGTTCAAGGCAAGTTGTTGAATTTGGCTAAGCTTAGATATTAGAGTGAAAGAACATATATATGACACCACGACTGGAAACAATAAGACTGCATTATCACGCCTTACCAACAAAGGTTCTTATTATCCAGCTTTGCAGGAAGCTTCCATCGTTACAACACCATGGAACAAAACCTCATTGCTTTTTGCTGAGAGTTTGACGATATTCATCAAGGGTAATCAATGTCGCAAAGACTATCTACCAATGAATATCCACAATCCTTGGGAAAATATCCTGCCAAAGGAACCAAATAATACTCACAATGACAATACCTTGAGAATATCTTAATACCAGATGACATAGCCACCGACTTGGTGAGCCGGGTGCCCCTGTGAATAACCCAGGCATGCACAGTGAATGCACAGATTGAATCCTGACCTCTGCTCTTCTGTTATTTAAAGGTTGGAATCTCCAATTCACGAGCACATCTGGGGATGATCCCAAGAGGGATCAAAAGTTCTCATGCTATTTTAATCTGTCATTTAGATTATTTTCACTACTTTTGGGGTGTACAGGAACATCAGTTTTTTTAACTTTTAGGTATTTTTAATCTTGCATAGGATGGCAATCTTTTATCCCATGATGATACTTATTAAAATCGCAGTAAAGGAAACTTTAATGGCACCATGGTTTTAGCCACTAAGACTCTTGTCAGCCATCAAATTGCGTATGTTGCTCAGTTCTTGATCAGCTTTTGAATCTTTTATCACAGGGTTGTGGTCTGCCATCAGATTCCAGCCAGCAGATGGCAGCACAAGACCATAACCCTGTGATAAAAGATTCAAAAGCTGATTAAGAATGGAGCAGCATATGTAATTTGATGGCTGGCAAAAGCCCCAGTGGCTGAAACCATGGTCCCATTATAGTGTCCTTTACTTATTTTTTAGAAATTGTCAGAGCAAAGTTAAGAAGTATGAATGTTGTAAAGCTAATACATATACAAACCCAGCTAAAAGACGAAATCCCCCCCCCGAGTTTCCGGGATCCAGAGTTTTATAACTCCTCTGCCTCATGCAAATTACACCCTTATATTTGACTATATCTGCATTTCCTCTTTCAAGAATTCTTTTCACATTGAATTCATAACAGATTTTCTATGCATTTTCCAGATTTTTTTCTTACTAGATTTGTAAAACCTGTTTTTAAAATAGAATCCTACAAATTGGAAATATTAAAAGTTTAAAAATTAAAAAACACCATGAAAGTGGTGTAGACTTTTGTCAGAAAGAACATGCTCATTGCTTTTAAAAATTCAGTTATTCTTCTTATATTTAAGTATGCATTCCTTAGTACAGTGCTGCGTGTCTGCTTCATAATTAATATATGATTCAGGTGTTAAAATTTCAACATCCATGTTTGTGGCATGGTTGCTTTCTGCTGTGTTCTTAAAAAACGGAATGATCAATATTTGTCGTACAATTGAAAAAATGTGCTTATTTTTTATGTCTTATTTTTGTTTGGGTTTTGAGAGTGGACTATTTTTATTTTGTAACCTCTTGTATTAGTAAACAAAAAGTGCATTATATCTAAACTTTTATTATTTCACTGCAATATTTTCAAGCTACAGAAGACAACGCCAATGCAAATGTTGACGAAAAAGATGGTTTTAAGGGTGGCACTGATTTTCGACGTTCTTCTTCCTTAAGGCAGTTAAGGGAAAATGAAGTACATGAATTTTTTGCTGTTAGGGTAAGTATACTTTTATAGTGCTGCCTGTGTTCTGTATATGGTGTAGTTGTTTGAAAAAAAAAAAATAAGTGAAATTTAAATAATGAAAGTGATATTAAGGGATAAATAGAAAGTTAACACTAAACACAAAACCACTGCAGATAAATACAGTGAAACACAAATTTTACATTTTTCAGTGGACCAGTATGAAAAGTTGTGTAGTACGGGAAAACGTAAAACAAACTTTACAGGCATACATAACGTGTATAAAAAATAGGAACACAATGTACACTAGTGTAGTACCATACTAGTACAAAGTATGTATTGTAAACACATTTATGTAAGAACCAAACCAAAAACTGCAGTATAACTACATACGTACTTAATAATGGGATATTGGTTTGGAAAAAATCGGTAATTTCCATTTGCTTTCTATTTCTAGTGTTTAAGCTTTCTCAATAATTGAAAGGCTTTTGCAAGCGTTTTTCATGGGAACTGTGAGCAAGGAAAAAGTTTTTCACAAGTTTTAATCCATTTAATGCCATGTTGAAAGAAGGCATAGGTTCCAAAATTTCGTCTGTGTTGTCGTCTTCTTCCGACGAACAATCCATTACATTCAGGATTATTTGAGGCTCTAAAGTTAGCACATTTTCATCACGTGTAACATACTCTTCAAAATTGATTGTAAGTTCATTGATGTAATCATCTTCGTCTCAATCAGAACGCCAAGTCCATTTGGATCATCCTCTGCGTTCATGGGAACTTCATGTGATTTTGGAAATTTGCGCTTCCTAAAAGAATCAGAAATGCAAGTGCTTGTCATGCTATTCTATGAAAAAGATGTGAAATGTATCGCTTCCAATACATTGATTTTCTGTTTCCATGCATCTTCAAGGTTTCTGGAATCAGTTTCAGGCAGTGCTTTTCTCACCAACTGTTTCTGGCAAAACCGTTTGAAGGAGCAGATAATCTCCAAATCGTATGGCTGAAGTTTGCTTGTGCAGTTTGGAGGGAAAAATTGTATTTGCATATTTCTAAGTTTCAAATCAACATGGGCTGAACACTGACCAATAAACAAGATAATATTTCACTTTTGCAATCTCATTTTCATATGTAGATTGTGCAAAAAAATCTTGAAATGTAGTTTGCATTATCGAGGCCTCTTTGTTTGTGTTATAGCTTATTGGAAAGCTCCTCACATTTTTTTGAACGATCTGGTTTCTTAGAAACGAGATCATCAGAAGTGTTAATTTTTCACTCCCATCAGCATTGCAGAGTAATAAGACAGTCAATCGCATTTTTGACATGTTTCCATTGTGGCATGATTTTCCCTTCACAACGCATGTATTGTCAGGCAGAGATTAAAAAAAGGTCAGACTTATTGGGGATGAAAATGTCTTTCACAGCATAATTTCCGACTAAAGCTGGTAAAGTCTTTGTCTTCCATTCATCGATTGTAACTGGATCAACACTTGCAGACCTACCACAAAGTGGTTGGTACTAAGATTGTGGCATTTCTTTAGTTGATCCATCCATTCATTTGAAACTGTGAAATTGTTTAAAGTGAGCAGAGTAGCAATTTTTAAGGCTTTTTCCTTCAATACTGATCCATTTAGATATATGTTTGCAGCTCCTTAAACCATGTTGTTGAAATTGTTTCCAGTTCACTGGAAGGTGAAATTTTCAGTCCTTCTCTTTTTAGCACAATGACCTAACCTTTCTGAAGTACCATAATTTTCATCATATAATCTGCAGATTATCTGCTAAAAAAGTTTAAAATATAGGTTCTGCATATTTATGCCAATTAAAAAAAAAAAAAAAGTTTTTATGGCCCTTTGATTTAAAAAAAAATCTGCAGGAGAGGGCGTATAATTGTTAAAGGAACTCCCTTGGAAAAATTTTCCTCAGTTCAGGAGTTTGCACAGAGCAGAGAGGAGGAGGGGGGTGGGGGGTGG
This sequence comes from Macrothele yani, assembly GCA_039090855.1. Lineage (NCBI taxonomy): Eukaryota > Metazoa > Arthropoda > Arachnida > Araneae > Macrothelidae > Macrothele > Macrothele yani. The sequence goes on along the minus strand of CM077001.1, from coordinate 151,937,202 downwards.
GGTGTTATGTAATGAAAGATTGGGAAAGTTGGGTCTTTCATTACACGACGCCCAAGTGGGGGTCATTTTATACTGTTAAGAGAGTTAACTCTGACTGTTGTGCTGTCTTTATTCAGGGTGGCTACAGACATGGAAAATCAGGAAAAGTTAGGGAATTTCCTTTGATAGGGAAAAGTCAGGAAAATTTGTGGCAAATCCAACTAAGTCAGGGATTTTTATTTCCATCGTCCTAGCCCATCTTGCCAGCGATAAAACAATAAAACATTGAATGTTGTTTTAGCAAAATATATTTGTGAGCTTTATGTCTGCAAACTATTGCATTAAAACAATGTAGTTTTTTTATCATCAAAATAGCGATGTTTTATTTGACTCGGGCTCCTCCAACGCACCCTTGTTCAATCAATGCACAATTCCGCATCTGCTTCTAATGTCAGTACAGTGTTTCTGGAATGGCTTCATGTTGTTGTAAATATACATCATTCAGATTGAATTATGTGTGAGCACACGATAAAAAAAAAAAATCATGGAAAGAGATTTAATAATGTGTAAAAAAAAGGGAAGAAAACAATTTCGGAATCCGATCGTTTTTAGTTCATGTTTATAGGTATTGTTTTCAGTTTTATTATTTACGAAGCGTAATAGTATAAATTATTTATTTTGAGTGCTCTGAAGTACCTTTTGCATCGGATGGATGCCAGCTGTGTGCATTATTTCTTTTTCTTTCTCTTTGTTTGGGTACAAAAGTTCGTTATCGTGGATCGCAATGCAATGTACGTACGTTTCGCATTTGCTCTCGTTCGTCTTTGGGTGTGACCTTAAGAGGACATCCGTTATGTAAGACCAGATAGGTTTTCAGCAAATTTCTCACGCATTGCCTTTCTAGCAGGTGTTTTGTAAAAAAAGATCTTGCTTATGTTATTGGTTTGTCCGTCCGCCCGTGGACACCATATCTCTGCAACTATTAGTCCGATTTGAAAAATTATTTTTGCCTTGGGAAGCTTGAAATGTGCGAATGTTGATCCTTTATTTGCTTTTTTTTTTACGATGCACAATTTCGCCACTAGAGGGCATAAATGCAGATGATATCGAATTAAAAATACTTTTTATTCTATATATTGGCTTCTAAACATCCGATTCAAAAAATTCTTTTACCTTTCGATTCCATTCATATCAAATATTATTTTAGCTGTAGTAACTTTTCAAGTTACGCATAGATTCTCAACTAGGGAGCGTAAAAGTAAATTGCGTTTCCCCTGATATCTCTGCTTGTAAAACTCTGATTAAAAAATTCTTTCTGCAGCGAATACAGCTCCTGATGGAAAATATTTTGCATATAATTTCTAATTTTTGCTATAAAATGGTTTGGCCATCAGGGGCGTAAGTGTTAATTTCTGCTTCTGATGTATTTGCAGCAAAATCTGAGCTTCTAAAATCTCGATTGAAAAAATTCTTTCGTAGGCCAATACCACTCATGTCTAATAAACCTTTCCAAAATATTTTTTTTAAGTAGTGCATGGTTTCTCTGCCTGGGGGTGTAGATGCATATTTAATTTTTGTCAATATCTCTGCTTCTAAGAGTCCAATTTGAAAAATTCCTTCTTTGTTAGATAGTTTGCAGTGCGACATCTCTTACATATAATTTAAAAAAATTAAGCAATTCATTGACTTTCCGCTAGGGGCATAAAGGTAAATTGCGTTTTCCCTGATATCTCTGCTTCTAAAACTCCGATTTGAAAAATTCTTTCTGTACCAGATACAGCTCCTGATGGGAAATATTTTGCTTATAATTTCTTATATTTGATAAAGAATGGTTTGGCCACCATGGGGTGTAAGTGTTGACTTCTATGTCTGATGTATTTGCAGCAAAATCTGAGCTTCTGAAAACTAGATTGAAAAAATTTGTTCGCGGACCGATACCACTCACTTCCATAAACCTTTTTGGAATATGTTCTTAAAATAATGCATGGTTTCTCTGCCAGGGGGCGTAGATGTATATTTTATTTTTGTCAATATCTCTGCTTCTAAGAGTCTGATTTGAAAAATTCCTTTTGTTGGACAATGTTTCTGCTACTACATGTTTCTCTCATATAATTTCAAATTGTTCTTAACACACAAGTCTGCCACCAGAGGGCATAAGTTCACATTTCCGTTTACAGCAATATCTGCGGGACTAAAAATTGACAAAATGGATGGACCAAATGTCAATACATGAAGTTTCTAAGGGACTGGAAAGCTCGTGTGTAAGAGTGTGCCATGAACACCATAGTATTGGAGTTCGGATCTTGCAGTTTACATACCATGCACTACACATTCAAAGCTGCAATAAAGGAAGCAGGGTGGGGTATTATATTCAAGCTTTTTATAACTTATTGAAATATGTTCCTGCTCGTTGCACTGATTTTCCAAGGTTAGCAGGTTGAAGCACTTTTCCATTAAGAGTTCTGTCCTGTTCAGTGGCTGGAAAATAGGAAGGTTGCTGAAAGAGCCATAGAGTTGATTCCATCCATTGCAGAATATGTGAATGGAATTATTGAACAGAAAAAAAAAAAAAAAGACTCCAAAATGTGGGAGTTTTAGTACAGTTTTTCATTGCATTTAAAGGTTAAGTTGCTACCAGTGAAATTAGCATTTTATATGTCTGTCTACAAAACTTGACCCTTTTCTAAGAGATCTTCAAACAAATGCTCCATACTCACCATTTTTGTACACATCCTTGGTTCAGATAATTGAAAGTATCATGGAGTGCTTTGTGAAAACTGAGGTTATTAGGAATTCATTGACATACTCAGACACTGATGTTAGCAAAAAGAACTTACTGTCAGCGAAAGACATTAAGATGGTTTCCAAGTTTGCTAACTACTTTGGTTGAACACAACTGGTTAGATTGTCCACAAGCTGATAGAGTATTCATTAGTTTTAAGAAACTCACATCTACTCTTTCAGTTCAAGAATGTCAGCATTTTTCTCGATCACATGAACGCATTGATCACTTTTGGAGAAAAATGTTTTTTAAGCATAAATATCAAGAACTGTATTCAGTTGTCAAAATTATCTTGTTGCATGGCAATGCTCATGTTGAAAGGGTTTTCTCTGTTGATTCTGGGAGCCTTATGGATAACATGAAGGAGGTAACATTGGTTGCATACAGGACTGTGTGTGATGCAACAACACAAATTGGTGGTATCCAAAACATAAAGGTAACAAAACCTATATTACTGACAGCCCAAAATTCTTGATCTAAAAATGCTAAACTTGTGAAGGTTGCTCAAAGTGAAGATGATAAGAAAAAGAAAGCACAGAGTGAAAAAAGGAAGGTTTCAATGATAGTACATCATCTATCTACAATTCAAGAAAGCAAAAATTCAAGATGCAAAAGACAGTGCAAATGTTTTTGGTGAAAAATTTAAATTTCTAGCAAAAAATCAATCTTTGTAGCTTACATACTTTCTGAAAGTACAGTCAACTTTTTAAAAGACAAATCCAAAGGGGAGTGAGAAAAAAATTCAAGTCATCAACTGAAAGTTATGCAAACTCAATTACATATTTAGCTACATATCTTTAAATGTGCATTTTACATTAAAACTGCATATTTTGAAAGTGTAAATACTTTTTATGCATTCAAACTGTTGTAAATGACATCACAACGAAAATAGAAAAAAACAAAAAACAACAACTTAATATACTGAATTACCTGGCTACTATTTGAAGAAATCTGTTAATAGAGTTTTCCATTTTTATTGGCCTTTCACGTTCAACAGCAATTTCAAGTGCACAGTTGCATTAAAAATTTCATCACTTGTTTCAATTGTGGCTTCAAAAAAGTTTTGCAAACTGTTTGTTGCTGCTCGGGCTTTTTATCCCAACAGTAGAGATTTGGGCACTCCTCCGACTCATCTTCATTGACAAGTTGAGGATTTAATTGGGCGCTATGTCTTTATCCCCCACTCTTAAATCTACTCAGTCCTGTATTTCAGTGTCGATATTCTCATATGCTGAAAATGTTTCTTTCTTATCTAATTAAAAATTTTGCAAAACTAGGTTTCATTCTTCATCAAGTTTATGTCCCACCAGATCTTCAAGTTTCTTTTTTTTTTTTTTAAACCGAGTTTCCTCACCATTGTTTTATGTTTGCAATTTTAATGATGTATCAGCTAGTAAAAATTGGATGTTTATGGATTGAAATTCAGAAATGCATTCATGCACAGTACAGTTATTAATGATGAGAATCATTTACACATCTGAAGCACCATTTTTTTATAGAACATTTTCAGACAGTTTTGAAAAATTCCTTTAGTTTTTCGGGTGTCTTTATTTGATTGATTGTCAGTGAGTCAAGATTTTACTGCAGAAAATAACTAGGTTTTTTTAGGTTTGCTTATCATTATTGGCTTAAGTTTCTTAGGTCCACTCACTCATGTTAAAGTAACAATACATGATCTTTGCTGTGCTTCTGACACCATGAGTAGTTTCACCTTTCAAAGATATAGTATTGTCAGGAAGACACTTTAAAAACAGTCTCGTTTTGTCATCACTGGAAACATCTTTGGTCATCCTCTAAAATAGTAGGCAGTTTCTTCAACCATTTGGAGCAGATCTCTTCATCCATTGTTACATTTTCACCACAAAGCTTATGATGTCTGATATTGTGACAATTTCTGAAACCAGAAATCATTTGACCTAGTTGCTTTTCGACTTTAGCTTCCTCTCTCATGATAGATTCTCCCAGTTGCACATTTTTATCTCTACACTGAATACTTTATTTCCATTAAGCATCCCTCAAATATTCCAATACTCTGCACATTCCTTTCTTTTCTTTTTGCCGTGGCTTCCTTAAATAAAAAAAAAGAGAAGAAATCGCTTCTTTATTCTTTAGTTCTTTAGAATTGTAGACATTGTGCTCTCCAGTATTACAAAATACTATGCATTTTTTTTTGCTTCAACATATTTAATAACTTTGACTTATATCAACGAAGGACCATGTGTTCAATTTGTGATTTGAAGCCACAAGTTTAGAAAAATTAATTTTATGAAACAAAGCTTGAATTTGTTCAGAACAAGAATATGCAACACAAACTTAACTGAAAGTGCTACTGACACCATCTGTCTATTAGGTCGAATGGTAAGAGGCCAGTCTGGAATTCTTTTTGAATGTTATAGATGACCGTTTGATTACTTATTGGTGGAAAATAAAGATGTGTTGCAGGGAGTGTAGTTGCAGTTTGTCCCTGGCTGAGTGGTTGCAGAATTAATTCAAAGGGTTAAAGTGGTCAGCATGGAATGTTTGCTTTTGTTGTCTATTGTTATGAATGAGTTGTGCATCAATTCCTTGTTTGCATTTTATGGGCTTTTTTTTTATTTTTAAACAAGATTATTTTGAGTTATCACGTTGGCCACTAGAAAATTTTCGACTTATCAAGATCATAACTTCATTATGTGCCTAAGGAATTCGCAAGGAATTTTACTTTTTTTGAGTTATCAGAAATTTCGTGTTATCAAAGTTAGAGTTATCAAGAGTTGACTGTACTTGTTTGTAAAAATTGAAGTAAAAACAGGTTTTTTATTATTTTCTTGTGTATTCATTAACTTTTCTGGTTTGTATGCAGTGGTCAAGAAAAAAGTGCATTTTCACCTGAAAAACCTAGGGAATTTCTTGGTTCATGATTACTTTGTAGCCACCCTGTTATTTTTGTCAACTAGCCAATGAAAATGTATGCACAGTGCTTGCTGTGTGAACCTATGCGTTCCTTCTTTCCTTTCGGATCTCGTGCGCTGTATGGTCTTGTGTCTCGCGCTCTTTGGCCAAACATGGCCCTTGCATCATAAAAATCAGTCAACCAACCAACCATGTGCACTGTACCTTGTGTTTATTTTGTCTTTTGCCGTTTTAACCGTGTCTCGCGCTCTTTGGCCAAACATGGCCCTTGTATCATAAAAATCAGTCAACCAACCAACCATGTGCACTGTACCTTGTGTTTAATTTGTCTTTTGCCGTTTTAACCAACGTCTTTGTTGCTGATATTTTCCTTCATTGCTATTCTTGATGTCTTTGAAAAGGAAACATTTCAGTTACACTGCCGAATTTAAACTTAAAGTCGGGGGCACAGTTGATGATGTGATCATGTCACTGCACGATAGCTTTGAGGTCAGAAAACAATCACGCAGTAACGTGTGGAAAGCTAGTGTGCCGTGGTCTAAAATGTAAACAAATCTGTCGATAAATTTCGTGGGAGAATTCACGGAAGTCTAGTCCTATTTTTTATTGGCCCACATATAAGCCGATCCCCCAACTCTGAAAGTAGAATTTCCTCCCAAAATTTTAACTTGTATGTGAGTGCATACAGTATTTCTGTGGCTTGTTCTGTATCAGTGTTTCATCATTGGCAAGGTGTAATGCAATATTTTGGAGCTGCATCAGCGTGATCTATATGGATGCCATGCCACTGAGCTTTATCTGTCCGGAGATAAAAATATGAAAAAGTAACCTTTAAAAATGAATTTCTTCATTTAATAAAATAATTTTTTCCTTACTTTTTCAGACTCATGGGTCAATTATGTAACCAACTTTTCTGTCAGAAATTCCACTTTCGGTTCAACATCTATATGGTGAGGATTATATTGCAATTTTTTTTCTTCTGAATGTCACAGTCTGCAGATTATACGAAGGAAAAAAATATATGTGAATTTCGCAGTCTGCGGATCATACACTGGTGCAGATAATACAAAGAAAATTATGGTCATTTTGATTGACCCTTTCTTTTTAAAATTGTTTTCAGTTTTGAAACTGGTAATCCAAGAGACTTGGCTAATTCAACTTTAGTTCCATGAAATTTGCTAGCTTTTTGTATAATGGAAGATTTTTCAGTTACGGAAAGACATTTGCGCTTCTTGCTTGCCATCTTCACTCTCATGTTTAAAACATCGAGATTTAAACAGCAAACTGACTGAATCGCTCTCGGAACCTTGCACCATTCTTGCCATGCTGAGATGCAGGTCCATTCAACATGGAGATTTATGGCACTAGCTGAGGTGTCCCAGCAAAGCCCCTAAGATAAGATACATACAGTCTGTGGAATGTGGCACTGCCCCAACTGGTCATCGTGATTTCAACAAATTGTGGGGAGGAAGACCCGATTTAAGGCAACTTGGTCATCAGATTCTGTTGAGGAATGTGGCAGGAGGAGGAAGAACCGGTTTAAAGCAATCTTACTTGTACAGAAACCAAGAAAGACACGAAATTAGAGGAAAATCGTGTTTGGCACAAAAATTTTTAATGACATTTGATGCAGGAAATCATATGATTGAAAAAATGTACAACACAGAAAAAATATAGGAGAATTATCTGGGCTTCAGAAAAACGTAGCTCGAAACAGGGTGGGGGTGGGGGTAAAATGCTGGGACATAAAATTAGGCTTTCACCTATATTAATTTTGAATATAAAGTACACAAGGTATATTTTGTAGTTTCATTTCTCAAAAAAGTCAAGTGAATAAAATCTTATGTTATTTGATGAGCTTATATATTAGGATATATTGTACTTTGTCAGATCCGTTATTTTATGTGTGGATGATTGAATGTGAACCTATCAAATGTTGTGGTCATCTCTTTAATAATAATAAAAGTCTTTAGTAATGAGTTTTTCATTTCCTAAAATCCTGAAGTTTCAATGGTTTGGAGTCCAATTCAATGGATTTTGTTCCAGATCCCTTAGGCGGAATGACTGATTGGAAATATTGGTTGTAGGATGATCTCCAACAGTAATGTACCTTTTATGATTTTTGAGACTCAGAAGAAGATATTAGACTCTAGTGTAGAGCATGGTAGGCTTACCGTACTTGAGAAAGCAGGTCCACAATGGAAGTGACCAAGTGAGAAAGAGCTTTTGGCAGAGTGAATGAAAGATTGGTGTTTGGAATGCTGGTGGAATAAATATAAATATGAATAAGGTGGTTGAGAAAATGAATAAGTATGCAGTGGTTGCTCTGGTTGTTTTAAAGTTTGTGCCAAATCATTCGCCAAATTCAATTTTTTCCCCTGCCAAAGTGTTATGATTATACAAAAAGGTAATCAATATTTTCAACAAAAGTTTTTTTCCATCGCCAAAACGATTATTCTTTTGCAAATTGCAAAGAATGCAATTGGCAGCATGACCCTTGAATATGGATAGGATGTGCTAGCAGTGTTGAAGTGAAACGAGAAAAATATATTGGGGTAGAAGAGGATGGAATGGTGAGCATGTGGTCTGGAGTATTGGATGATGAAAGAGGACAGGTTGGTATTGATGTGATTTTAAGTGAAAGATGAATTTAATTCCTTATAGATGTATAAGTGAGGGAAATTTGTGGGTGCATTTAAAAGTGAGGCTTCAGATAATAGTAATTGTAGCACTACATGCTTCTTCTAATTCTAAACCTTCTGATAAGAAGGATGATTTCTGGAATGATCAGAAAGTTATTTTAATCCAGTTTGATGATAAAGGGAACATTGTTTTGGCATGGAAATTTAACGCAATAGTAGGTGTTCAGAGGAGATATCTAATAATGGTTTGGGTAAGCCAGTGTGAATAATGATGAAAGAGACACTGTGCTAAAAATGATTGTGGATATCTAACATGTTTCTCAACCACAAGTATATCGCCACGTACCTAGGAGAATCGTACTCTGCAGCGAAAAAGTGTAATACGATTTTGTTGTTTATCATCAGCATCTGAAATATCTAGTTGTTGTTGACACTCATGTAATGAGAGGAGCAGACATTTTGTCTGATCATTACCAGTTTGTGTCACAAGTTAAGCTGACTATTGGTTGGCCTGTGATGAAAAAAATAAATGTGGAATGGCTTTCTGAAGAACATCAGCATTGCTCTGAATTTCTCAGTGAACTACTGAATCAGTTAAATGCATGTGAGAAAGATGTGGAAAAAAGTGGACATGTGTTGAGAACTGTGTTGTCACTGAAAAGACTTGATACTTGAACTGTAGGTAGCATTAAAGCTGATGTTTAATGGAACAGGGATATTAAAAAAGCAGCAAAGAGAAAGAAGAAAGCATATTTGGAGAGATTGGAAGTTAGCATTACTGAGGCTGAATATTTCTGTAAAAATCATGAAGTGGCAAATTTGGTTCCCCACAAATAGGCAAAATGTAGGAAAGATAAGGCAAACAGGGAAAAATACAGTTTTTGGGGTAAGAAATCGTTCCAGAAGTGCACAAGACATAGAAAAAGAACAGAGGAAATAAAGTTTTGAGATGTGTGAAAAATAGGACTGGAGAAATATGAGAGCTGAATTAGTTAAGTGAAAAATGGGGTGAATGCTTCTGTGAGTTATTGGAACACGAAAGCAAAGATAGTATCAGGATAGAAGCAGATGATTCCACGAAGAGAAGTAATCCAGGATGAACAAAGTTTGTATAAAGCCAGTGTCTTGGCTTTTGAGCAAGGAACTGTTATTGCTAAATGTAAGATTTGTCTAAAGGGTACAGAATTAGTCTAGGTGAGTGAGTTGGTGTACACTCATGGACAATGAGATTTGATCACTAAAAGGAAGCATAGGATTGAACTGAAATTTTATGGAAGTAATGATACAGATGAATGATACACATAATGGCAAAAACAGAGCTGCAGGACCGCCCCTGTGGCGTAGTGGTCTGAGCAATGGGTTCTGATAATTCGTCCGGAAGGGGTCCAGGTTCGAATCCCAGTGCGGCATGGATGTTGTGTTTGTCTTATGGCACTGGCTCTCTCCCTTTCCTGGAGCCAGTGGCCCAAAATTAGGGACGGGCAACTGCTTATAGTCCATGAGTTGCTCACGGTGGTCGTTAAACCTCCAATAAAAAACAAAAACAGAGCTGCAGGGCAATACAGAGAGATAGATCTGTGGCATGCAGTCCGGTCATCTTCAATAGCGCGTCACACCGCCTTGTGTGGCGATGCATGCTGCAGTATGGTCCGGCATGGAGACAAGCAGATGCCTGATGTTGGCCTGCAGCAGACTTGCCCATACGTGTAGGACGGTTTGCTCCTCAAATCCCGGATAGTGTGGCACAGTGGTAGCCGGTGTTTCAACTGGTACCACACATGCTCGATAGGGGACATGTCCGAGGAGCAGGCAGATCATGGAAGTGTGTGGACATAACGTAGGCAGTCCTGGGCAACCCGAGCTGTGTGCGGGCGGGCATTATTCTGCTGGTATAGCGCACCTGGAATCCCGGCCAGGAATGGGAGCACATGGGGCCGTAGGATCTCATCCACATACTGCTGGCTCATCAATGATCCACGTACCACTACTAGAGCTGATCGGCTATCGTAGGCAATGGCTCCCCAGACCATAATGCCTGCAGTGGGGGAGGTGTGGCGCTCGATAGCCAGGTTGGGATTATGCCATTGACCCGGGGACCTCCACACCCAGACACGATGGCCATCTGTCCCCAAAACGAAGCGGCACTCATAACTAAACACCAGATGTTGCCAGTCTGTGGCGTTCCACGTCGCTCTGTCCTGGCACCACTGCACACGGAGCCAGCGATGTTCTGGTGTTAATGGCAGCACACGTAAGGGGTGCTGGGATCGCAGATTTGCTTCCGCCAGGCGTTGGGAAATGGTTCGTGGGCACACAGGAGTTGCTACATCTGCCTGTGTAGTGGACCAGGTCACGGGATCCGTTTGTGCCTGACTCACGATCTGTCAATCCTCTCTACTGGTGGTCCTCCTGGTCCGTCCAGAGCTTCGCCGTGTGCAGTGCCGTCACGTGTCCACTGCTCCCAACACAGTCGGACGGTATGGTCAGAATGATCGACGTGGCAAGCCATACGGCGTGCCGACCACCCTGCGGTCTTCAGCCCGATGATCAGGCCTCTTTCAAAGTCCGTAAGTTGCGTAAATCGATGTCTCTGGCGTCTACCCTGCATTCTTGTCACTGTACTCTTGCTTGCATAGGCCGGCGCTTTTCGCTTTCATGGGGCATCGACTACATGCCGGTTTATGAGGCTGCTGTTTTGTTCTTGCAGAACCACCACAGGGTGTGCGGTCATACGCACTCGCACCAAACGTGGATCATTTGCATACCAGCACACACTCTAGCTATCTGCAAAGTTTAGCTATTGTAGCATGTTTTCTTCTAGGTGCGCAAATTTCATTGTCCGTGAGTGTATTTAGGAAGCATATTTGACAGAGAAATCAGATTAGATGGTGAAATTGGATGGGGTGAGTGAATTCAGCTTTAAGTTTTAACAACTTTAGGAGGATTTCACACAACTGACAAGTTATCAAAAAAGTAATTAATGTTCATAATTTAGGTTTTCACCTATTACTTATATGGTCTTTGAATACTCTCATATGGACTGAAATTCACCCCTTTAATTCTGTTCTCACATTCTTATTTTTCCTCAAAGTATGTGCAAGGCTCAACACAGTGAAGTTATTGGGTTGTCGGAAAAGTCATGACATATTTTAGCCATGTTTCGCAAAGGTCATTTATTGATAGAAAGAACAAAGATCAATCAATGATATAATGCCCATTTTGTTTGATAACCTTTTGCCATCTTTCATTGAGCTGCAGAATACCTCGTTCATAGAAGGACCTGTCTTTCGTGGCAAAAAACTGTACAAGGTGCTGATTTACAGCTTCATCTAAATTGAACGTTATACCACGCAAGGACTGTTGAAAAGAGTGAAACAAGTGGAAGTCTGATGGCGCAAGGTCAAGCGTGTATGCTGGGTGTGGCAACACATCCCACCCAATCTCCAATAATTTTTGGCGGGTGATCAAACTTGTGTGTGGTCTCATGTTGTTGTAATGGAACATAACACCTTTACGATGAACGAGCTCTGGACGTTTCTGGATGATGGATTCGTTCAAACTGTCCATTGCCAACAGTACACATTCGAATTGATTGTTTGGTTCCATGGTAGGAGCTCGAAAAACACGACACCTTTAAAATCCCACAACACTGAGACCAGTACCTTCCGCTGATGAATGTTTGCTTTGGATGTCGTTTGAGGCGAAGCAGCACGTCGGGACCTAGACCGTTTGCGCAGCACATTGTTTTACACGATCCACTTTTCATCACCATTTATCAGTCGCTTCAAAAATGGATCGTTTTCCTGACGTTTAATGAGCATATCGCAGATGTTTATACGCGCCGTCAATTGAGCTTCTTTGAGTTCATGAGGAACCCACACATCGAGCTTGCTTACATATCCCAGCTTCTTCAGGTGATCATGAATGCTTGAATGATGGATGTGCAATGTGTTTGCAATCTCTCGTGTCGTGTAACTTGGGTTTGACTCGATCAATGCCTTAATTTGGTCGCCATCAACCTCAGTTGGCCTCCCGGACCGAGGAGAATCATTGAGGTCAAAATCACCAGCACGGAATTTTGCAAACCACCTCTGGCACTGACGTTCTTGTAGAGCATTATCACCGTACACTTTACGCAACTTTTCACAAGCTTGATGTGCGTTCTTCCCTTTATGGAAGTAAAACAGTAAAATATGGCGAGAATGCACAGTTTGGTCTTCCATCTTCAACTGGATGTCAAATCTCCGCAAATCAACCAACTCGATCACTATTCCATTTAGACTGCAGCTAGAACTGGCACCTGTCGAATGCCATAGTGATAACAGAGCTACACATGCCTCAAGTACTTCTAAAACCGCCCAACCGCCATCGGGTGCCAAAATATGTCATGACTTTTTTGACAACCCAATAGATCATTTAATAGCGAGAGTGGACACAATGTTATCATTTGGTGCTCACCTTGTTATTTCAACAGTATTATTTGTTCTTGTCTCACATTAACTTCTATTGGAGAATCTCTCTCACACACACACACATGCCAACTTCCAACTTGTGCAGTTTGTAAGAGTTAATATTCAGCCTTGTATTAGTTTTATAAGATTTTAAAGTAAAGTTAACACTAAGTCAGGTTACAATAATTTTTGAAGCCTCAGTTTTTAAACTCGTGAGTGAAATTTTAATCACTTCTGTGAATTAAAAATTGGAATTGAAAATATATTGTAGGATGAGGGAAAACATTAATTGCTAGAATGTCGTATTGAGCTTTTATTGTATTGTAGATGGCAATTTTATAAGGCAAGCCTTATAAGGTTAGTCAGAAAACTAAAGCATAGCAGCCAATTTTCCCAGTTTTCAGATTGAACTCCCAGTTTGTTACCCGATCTCCAGGGTTTTTAACGAATGTTTTGAAGAATCCTAGGTAGGGATAAAAATAATAATAATACAAGCTTGGGATTTCGACTTCCAGCAAAAAAACTGCAGTTATTTCCTTAAGGCAGTTGTTTACTCTGGCTGGCTGAGAGATACTTTGCGAGAAGATGGAAGTTATAAAAACTCAACTGTTGTCTTCAGGCCAAGAGTTTTTTACCTCTGGAGCAGCCAGCAATTAACGTGGTGCAAAGCACGGAACAGCTAAAGAGGGAGTGAAAGTAACAGAAACAAAGAATCGCGCATTGGTGTAAGGTTTGTGCAATAGTTGGTGGAACAGCCAAAGAGGAGAGGGAGTGGAAGCAACAAAAGGATTAGCCACCGTTTGCGCCTCTTTCCGTCCAATGCAAAAGGGAAGCAAATTCTGTGGAACGCATGTGTTTTGTTGTTATGCAATCACATAATTTTTTTGGTTTGTAGTGATTGATGGTGCAAAGTTCAAGATGATGCATTTTTGTTGCTGTTTCTGCAGTGTTTGGTAATGTACAACTTTTGTACATATTGTTTTAATTTTAAGCATGGCAAAGTTTTTGTTCAAGTTTGTGGGCAGAACTGGAGATTTTTGTCACTAGGCCTATTTGTTCAGTGGTTTTGTAGGAAGCATTCAGTACTGTTTTCAGCACTTTCTAGTCTTGATCTAAGGTTTGGATTTGTTAGTTTTCGGTGAAAATTGACCCAGCTATGGAACTACTACTAAAAAAAAAAAAGAATATCAAACTCTTTAAAAAGTCCTATAGTGCTTAATTTCCCTGCTTCGTAAAATCAAAAAAAGAATCATTGAACACATTTTTTTCTAAATGTTGAGTGGATGTAAATGTTCACACAGTGGAAAAGGGGATATTGTAACACATATTCCAACAAAAAGCCTAATGACAAAGTGCAGCAGCATAAAAATAACGCAGAAATAAAAACTTTGCTCCAGCTGAGGACTTCAGCAATATTTGTGTTGAGTGTTTATTCACTTTGTTTAATTTGCCCCTGTTTTGAAAAGCGTTTTCGAATCATGTGGGGCCTTTGTTTTGAAAAATGTTTGTCAACTGTGGAACTGCAAAGAAGTACGCTTGTGGCCGTGCTAAAACCACAGCTATCATAAATGCGATGAAATGCGATGGTGATGTTAGAAGAAGCAACAATAATAAGTTCACACATTTTGAAGATGGCAATCCGTTTTTTGGTGTGTGACAAGGATGGTAAATCAGATAATATAATGTCCATAAACTTGAAAATTTCGTCGTCCTGGAGCGAGAAACGAATCAGTGTCTCCCAGATAGCGCCCGGGTATGCTAACCACTACACCACCCAGAATGACCACGTCTCAAGTTTCCGATTAATCTGAATATAACCATCACAGAATTCACTAGTCGAAGCAACCAGCATTCATGTTTAGTGAATCTGGAGGTTAAGAATCCTATCCTGTGATTGCCCGGAGCAGATAAATCTTGAATGGAATACGTGTAATCCCGTATTCCATTCATGAATAATAAGTTCTTTGCAGAAACACCAATTTGCAATAGCAGCTAATGCAGGTAATGACAGCAAAATCAAGTTGTATCCCATCATTGTTATTTTTTTAATGATTGGACTTGCATGTTTGAAAATAACCTCTTGTGTACCAATACCAAAATGCTAAGTGAAGATTTAACAGGCAGAAACATAGGAGAATTTGTAATTGAAAGTTTGGCATCCTGAGAAATACCTCTGAACAACTGCATAGCCTTCAGGTGTGACAACGCTAATGTTATGATCGGCTGAAAGAGTGGTGTTGCAGCAGTGTGCTATTAGAATATCACAATGACATAATCATTGTAGGTTGTCTGTGTCATTGAATTGATTTAGCAGCAAGCAGAAGTGCAGATTGTCTCCCAATTGGAGTCAGTTAGATTTTGATAGATATCTATTATTACTTTAAGAAGAGTTCCAAAAGAACAGACAGATTTAAGCAGTTCAAGCACTGCATAATAGTGATGCAAGGGGAATCTTAAAGTACATATAAACACATTTGTTATCCATGGGTAGATGCCTAAGTCAACTAATGAATCTGTGGACATCATTGCTCTGTTTTAAGTGAACGAAAAATTTCTGAAGCAAACTGGGCGATCTACAGAATACCAAAATTGATGCAAATGGAAGTAAAATCTGCTGGCATTTCACCTTGCTCTCCAAAGAATGAAGCTGAAAAGAAATGTGTTGACATTTGTGGAGAAGTCAGAGAAAAGGAAATTGAAAGCAAGCACATCAAATTGCTTAAATTTTGTTCAAAGCAAGAAGAGAAACATTCAGATTCAAGAGGACAACAGAAATTAACTGAGAGAAAGTCAAAAGTGGATTCAGGGAAGAAATTCAAAAATGTGGTTGCACTTAAAAATGTCAAGAAAAGTATGTTCAAAGTTCTTCTCAAAGGCTGAAAAGTGAGAGTGATGCACATAGGTCTGACAGTCGAAACATGAGAATTTATAGTTTCCTAAATTCAGATATAAACAAAGCGTATTGTTTATTTCATTCAAATATCATACCTACAATAATAGAAGCAGCATGTTTGAAACTGCAATCAAGGGATCCACTTATTCGAGTGTTAAAATCACTATTGACTGATTTGTTCGAAACACTGTTGTGCAAATTTGTGAAGCCCAGAATAGCCAGGGAGTGTACTTCAATAATGGAAATAAATTATCACATTCGGAACATAATGGAAATATATTTCACAATGATTTGGAACATAATAGAAATATATTTCATAATGGAAATATATTATCACATTCGGAACAACCAAAAGGATGACAGCAAATTGCTAATTGAAGCTTCAACTTTAAAAATAGTAGAACTGTTAAGTCAAGGTGATAAAGTAACTTTCTTTGGTTATGTTCGAAAGTATTTTATGACTGTTTTGGATTATACCATACCTTCCCTTACAAGTATCGTGTTTCGACTTGCGCATAAGTCAAATATTTCATCTGTATCCAATGTAAGCTTGAAGTTTGAAACTTTTTACTGATAAATTTTCAGTAATCTTAGTCAAGAAAGGAAACAAAACTTTGAACAAGCACTAGATTCTGTTCATAACCAATTTTGAATATCAGGTAGAAGACATGCCATCAGATATGAAAGGGGAAGAACAAATTGATATTCAGTGGGCATTAGTAAAGGATTTGAAGAATGGAATAAGGGAAAAAAGTATGAATGTGTGTGGCTAGCACAAATTATGTTGTCACTATGACAACTCCACATTCTAAGGCAAAGTATGGGAGAATCTTTAGTCAAGTGAAGAAGATACAAACAGAATTTAGATCCTCTCTTACAAACAAGAATTTGGAGAGCTTACTCATCATGAAGTGCCAAGAAAGGGTGTATGCTTTGAAGAGGAATTTAGCAAACCACTTTTACAAAAACTAAAATTTCATTTGCAACTTCTCTGTCTTTGAAAGGAGTGTGAGTAAGAAAATGTGACAAAATCTGTGGAAAGCAAAGTATAAATCATTTTATGGTAAGCAAAAGTTCTCTAAGTGAGATTTATGTCTCAGTAAAATGATGACAGTTATTATTTATTGCTTGGCGAGTAAAGTTTCATTGATGATACTATCATATATTATAATCCATTAAATTGATAGTCTGTGACTCTGACATAGTTTTTTGTTTTAATTTTGGTATGGTATGTTACATGTGAAAAGCAGGAAATCCCAGAAATTAACACCCCTCTCCCACTGCACATAATAATTGGCATCCATTGCAACCCCCAGGTTCATTTTTTTCAGATTTAGAACCTTTTCTCTTCTTATAATAATATTAATAATAATAATAACAATAATAATCCCTTGGTGTGGCATTGGCTGTAACTGATATATCATGTATTTCTTGTTTTTTCTTTTTTTTTCTTTTCAAATCCTATCTAGTAAGCTTTTGTTATTCCAGCTTCAGCTGCTCTTTTCTGATAAAAAGCTGGTGTGCAATGTTTTTAAAATAATTTCCTTTTACCTGCACACATGCATATAAGCACTTATTGTGCCTTGAAACTAAATGCGAATCTGAAGCATGTTTAAATATCCCGGTTTTTCACTTTCCGAGGTTGGCAGCTATGCTAAAGCGTTATCAGACCATTGGAATTATGAAGCAAAAGAACATCATCCATCTTGATGACCCTGTTAGAAAATGTAGTGTAGGTGTAGTTGTACAATGTGCTAAATTGTTATCCAGCATTTTTGGGTTTTTGCTTTTGTTCAGGTTTTTTGGGTTTTTGCTTTTGTTCAGGTTTTTTGGGTTTTTGCTTTTGTTCAGGTTTTCATTTTCTCTTTCTTTGTTCAGTGTCCTGGTTCAAAAATAAGTTGATGAGAATTGGTTAACAATGACTTCGTGCTGGAACTGCTGCTTAGTGCTTTTTAACATTATTCGATAGTAAAGTGCTGTGGGACATACACCTGCTTAGGTGTAAACTGCTTGCATTCAAAAATTTGCTTTAAGAGTTTATAAAATTCTCTACTGAATTGTGACGAGAAATCATAAAATCTCACCATTCTTCTGTTCCTCAAGTTTTTTTTAACAAGACCGTTAAAAATCACGATGTCCAAACCCCACGACAATATAATAATTCATTGGGTGTCCAACTGAGAGCAAGTAATGAAAACACTAAAATATGAACCAAATATAAAGTAACTCTTAAAAGTGAGGATAAAATAGCTAGTTACCTTTCGTCGGTCAGTAGAATTTCTTTATTGGCTAGTCGCATTTAGCAAAATTTCACCATTATAATTCACCTTCGATTGACACACGTTCATCAGGATCAACCCAAGTAATTATGAGAGTTCATGAACTGAATTATCATTCGGGCAGTATGTAGCCAGAAGGGGAGGGGACAGACACTTTGCCACGAAACACAACTGACGACGTTATTAAAATATGTATGATAGCTAAAATCCATAATAACTAAAAGCTAAAGTCCAACCTTCGAACAGAGACTTGAACATCCAATCCAGTGAAATAAAATAAAATCCGTCTTTCCAATACCGTATCGTCAAAGGCCTGTAATAGCAGCTTGGTGATTAGCCTTAATCCAGGTCTCACCACAAGCTGCTGGCACATTCTGAACCAAGATTATATATGCAAATGATACCATTAGCAGACACAAGATGTTGTAAACAGTTCAGTAGTAAAAAAGGGGGTTTCTCCAACTTTAAAAAGAGAAAACGAATGCACTAAAGTCAAATGCCCAACAACACCGAGAAATCTAAACACCGAAGTCCCGACGCGTTTCAGCACACATTATTCATGGCCATTCTCAAGGGTATGTCATGTGTCACTGTTCTGTGCATACAAACTGTTTGCCAAGTTGCTGCTGCCATCTCTATCATTCTCACCATTGTCATGCCAATTAGTAAAACGCCGTTAGCGCCATCTAGTGTCGTCCTGTTTCTCAGTCTTCTATTCTGATGCCTATGTGATTTTCTTGTTTGTAATATATGTTGTTTTTCTTGTTTAATCAACTAAAAACAATGGATATTACAAACAAGAAAATCAAATAGACCTCAGAATAGAAGATCGAGAAACAAGATGTCTCTAGATGGCACCAACGGCGTTTCACGTTATTGGCATGACGATGGTTTCACCAGATTGAATGTTCAAGTCTGTTGGAAAGTAGGGCTTTAGCTTTTAGTTATTACGGATTTTAGCTATCATACGTATTTTAATAGCGCTGTCAGTTCTGTTTTGTGGCAAAGTATCTGCCCCTCCCCTTCTGGCTACATACTGCCCGAATGATACTTCAGTTCAAGAACTCTCATAATTACTCGTGTTGCTCTTGATGAATGATGAACATGCGTCAATTGAAGGTGAATTATAATGGTGAAATTTAGCCAAATGCGACTAGCCAATAAAGAAATTCTACTGACCGACGAAAGGTAACTAGCTATATTTTATCCTCACTTTTCAGGGCTACTTTATATTTTGTTCGTATTTTAGTGTTTGTATTACTTGCTCTCAGTTGGACGCCCAATGAAGTATTATATTGTCGTGGGGTCTGGACATCGTGATTTTTAATGGCCTTGTTAAAAAACTTGAGGAACAGAGGAATGACAAGATTTTATATTGACGTTCAGGTAGTTAGATCATAACCATTTGAACCGAAGTTAGTAAATTCTCAACTGTTAGTTAGCTGTCTTGAGTATGTTTCATAATGCATCAAAATATGTTTGTATTACTGAATAACTTATTAATGGCCACTTTCCTGAATAGTTCTTGCACTGAATTACATTTTGTATGTTTTGCTCTCTTGATACACTATATTTTCTGAGAATAATGCCACACCATGTATAACAGTGCAGTTCCATTCATTAAAAAAATACTTACTCAAGGCTTTACTCAGATATATTTACTTAAATCTATTTTCACTTGAACTTTCATTTAATATTTTCTTCTGAGTTCTTTTGGTTTTACAGACATTTCTGGCCTCTTGATGTCGAGGCCTGTTGTTGTTGTTGTGTAGAAGTATCCAAAGTTTCGATAATATTTCCTTGCTTTGTTGTTGGGAATAATGCCACATCAAGTTTAAAGAAGTAGGTAAGAACACCACAAGGAATTTTTATTTTAGGACCTTGTTGATAGTTAGGTACGAGCAGCTTTTTATTGTAAAGAACTTCAATCATAATATTCAATGAAACCAAAGACTTAAAGCCATTAAAACACTGCTAAAACATTTGAGAAACCTTGCAAGTAATGATGTGTGAAAATATAGAATGATAGAACTTCACAGTGTATATGATAAAAGGTACAAAGGCAGAGATAAGATTTTTCAAATGTTTTTTACAGTATTTTAATGGATTTAAATCATAGAATTTTAAAGTGGTTTGAAAGAATTTTTTAATATTATTTTCAGTCAACAGCTATCAGAATGAATATCAATTAAAATGGACTTTTCACAGGAAGTATTTATGAAATAAAACCTGCGAAATGTTATACAACCTAAGAAGTATTCAGAAAAGTGATAATTGGAAAGTTACTTGTGATGCAAAGTTGTTCTACCATTTTGTTGTGAATCTGTTAAGTGCGCTTTTAATACTCAGATGTCTGCGTTCACATAGAGAATAAACCATATTTTCATTACTAGTGTTTCAAGATTTCTAATGTTTTAAACGTTATTTCACTGCAATGTTTAAAGTCCTGTTTATTCATTGTTTTAATATGACTTTTACTTTGTGAATCATAATCTATGTAGGAAGGCGCACTTCAAAAGGCTGCTGAGCAGTGTCGTCCTGTGATCCTTGAAAACCTCGACGGACACCTCCGTGGTGTTTGGCTGCTTACCGAGTTAGTATTGCATTAGTTTCATATTACTTAGATTATGTTATATGTGCAGATTCCATAGATTGCATTGCTTATATATTCATTACTTATGTTGCCATGAAACCCCAGTTATCAGATTCAGAGCTGCAGAAAGGTATAGTGTCATTTGCAGTGACTTTTATCAAATTTTTGAAGTGTTCAAGATATCAAAGATAATTTAAATTACTGAGTTATGTGACTGAAAGAAAAGGATTTTCTTTGGAATGGTTTAATTACTTCAGATGAGAGATGAGCTCGGGCGGGCTCAGGATTCATTAAGAGCCGAAAACCCCGGACTTGGCATTACACATGCTGAATTTCATTACTGAATTCTTTATATGTATCCAATTTCATTCTTTGTAAGTTACCTTCATGAAAAACTAATAAAATAAACTATTTCCTGGATATTATTGTTATAAACTGGTTACCAAAAATTAAAGAATTTCTAATGTTAAGTGCACAGGTGGTGCCACTACTAAATCTATAGTTTGATAAATAACAGTTTGACAAAATTGCAGGATATAGAAATAAAACTTATGAAATTAAAGATTATCAAATGCACACATTCTTGTCATAGCATCTTTGCCATATTATAGGCTTCCTGGCAATCAAAGTTGACAATACGACTCAACCAAAAAGAATGAATTCCTGTAAAAATTGTTTCACTTGATACATTTTTATGTTATGTTGACGGGTTTCTACACATCACTGTAAACTATCTTTACCAGTTAGCACATATGTAAATTATATTGCAAAGTTTAGCATTCTAGAGTCAAAATTTAAAACACGTGTGACTGTCTGTAAAGAGTTGTATGTTTTGTAATGCAATTTATTCAAAATAAAAGTAAATTTAGAAATCTAAAAGAAATAACGAATGGAATATTTTGTTCAGCTTTTGGCAAAATCACTAATTTCCCTGTTATAGTTGGACGGCATGTGCATCAATTATTTACTTATTTTCTGGACCGTATTTTAGAACATTTACTTTTATGCATAGTGTTTCGAAGAACATATTAATATTATGAAGCTGATTAACCGAAGTAAACTTTTTAAACTAATAATTTTTAAACTAATCTTTGATTGGACCATAGCTTTGGCCTGTGCATAATGCACGACTTGCTAAGCAAAATTTTCTGAGAACCCGGGCCCAGGCTTAGCAAACACACTTAATCAAAGAAAGCGGGCTGGGGAGGCATGGTGGGTGTGTCTCTTGTGGTGTTGACTCTGTGACTCTCTCCTTTCTCTGAAACCAGTGACTCTAAATTAGGGATGGGTGACTACTTATAGACCATTGAGTTGCTCATAGTAGTCATTAAACTCCGATTAAAAAACAAGTTAAACTGAATCAAGGTGAAAAATAACTGAAATTTTTTGGGGAGCAATTTTGCTCCTCAAATTTAGCATTGCAGAGCAATTGAGTAATTATGTGGAGCAATTTTGAGACTTATTTTCCTTTTGATTTAAGTGACATAATATATTATCAAATAAAACTATTACTAGCACCTTTCAATATCTATTGAAAGTACTCTAATCAGTAATGAAAAGTAAAATTTAAAAATATTTAAGTAATATGCAAAAAGTACAAATTTTCTTTCTATGTATATATATGGTGAAATGTTGCCTGACCACACATTGCAGCAGCTATTTACTTTCACTTGACAGTGAGAGTACTCTTGAACTTGTGGTAGCTTCATAGCTTCAGGTTCTGCATCTATTCTTTCTTTTTCCGTAAGATTTCACACTTTTGCATTGGAGCTTCTTTTCAAAAAATATCTCCACTGCTTGTTCAGGGCAAAACTCATATAGTTCTGGTCCTTCCAGCAGTATCCGCAATAGATGATTCAAAGCATCAAAATTCGTCCGATTACGGAAATCTATCTCAAGTCTTTTCATCGCAGAAAAGGCTCTTTCGACCTTAGCATTGGATACGGGCAATAATCTCATGATATTTATTATGTGGTTTAGATTTGGGAATTCATTTGCATACTTTTCTTTCAAACATTACCATAACTGTTGATTTGACAGGTGTTGCAGATTTTTTAACCAAAAGGTTTTGAAATAATCCCAGTCCTCTTGAATTTTATCGTTGTCAATGTTGTTGGCAGTCAACAACTCACTGAAATGTTCAATTAATACAGTAATTTGATCATCACCGAAATTTGCAAGAGTAGATTTGTCTGTTGGCTAAAGCTTAGGTTCTCTAACAGCTTGGCAGTGTTAAAAACAAAATTTTCGTGCAAGTCACCAAGCTGGGTATGCACACACTGATGAATTTGATTTAAAAGATATTCACAATTTTCATAGAATACATCTACTGTCAAATTACAGCTCAGTTGAATTCCACGAAATTTACAGTTTTCACGGAATCACAAGCTGATATGTTTGCTAAGTCTTGTAAAATTTTGGACAGGTCGGCCGAAAACTTTCTTTTCTTCATAATTTGGATAGAATCATGGAATTTTTCTAATGCGTTTAAAATACAAAGTAGATCCACATAATCCAAATGGAGAGACATAATTTTGACAAAAAATATAAAATGTTGCAAAGCAAAGCAGCCAAGTTACAAATTTGATGGACTTAATTTTTCTCAAAATGTCTGTAACCCTGGCTTTTTCTCCTTTGCTTGATGGATATGCAACCATATTTTCTAGTTGTTGTACAATAACAAAATAATTTTTAATCAGTGTCAGTTGCTCTGTGCATAAGTGAAACACATTGGGTGCCACAGACTCACAAAGCTGGTGTATCTGATGATACATCTTCATCGAGTACCTCACGAAAGTCTAATTCGTTTGGCACTTTTTTCATAAAAATTATGAATGTCTTCCATCAACTTATGTGCCTCTTGAAAATATGTTGACAGCATAAAATCTTTTAGAGCTAACTCTAAGCGATGACTTAAACAGTAACTGCCACTAAACAAGGGCAGTTTTTCTTCAAAAGAACTGCAACACTCGTTTTCTGTCCCATGTTAACATTTGCTCTGTCATCTAAAATTCTAATTAATTTATTTTCAAAATTGACTGTTCCAAATTCTGCAATGGACTCTACAATTGCATTTTTGATACCATTAGCATCAGCATTTTTCAGTTCTTTTAATGCCAGGAATGGAAATTTGGTATCTCCTACTTCATTGACATACATGATACAAATAATTTCCTTTTTCAGATACGCTAATAAATAAGGTAAAACAGTCTGTCTTTCCTAAGTCATTGCGAAAATCAGTTTCAAAAACATTAGCAATACACTCCATGAACTGAGCACACAATGGTAAGTTTACCCTACATCAACACCATGGCGTTTCTCAAACTCAATAATTTTAGGAAATTTCGAAAATGGAATTTCCTCTTTGGCAATCATATATGTTATATCAATTCATTTTCAAATTTGAGCTTTAGATGCATTGAAAGCAGCAATCATTGACTTACCAATAGATGTTCTTTGTTCTCAGCAAGCGATTTTCCTTTATGTTCTGCTTTGGAGACATTGGCATGGTGAATTTTTGATCTGGTGTGTTTTACCACATTATCCTTTTTAATAATGAATCCAGAAACTCCATCAATAAAAGAAGAATTGAAATTTAAAATTTTTTTATGCTGTCGACATTCTTCTGACAAATTTTGCAATAGGCAAACTAGATGGAGATTTTATCAGCGTCAACATCATAGCGTAACCAACCAACTTTTGGATCTAATTCCTCCATCCATACCTTTTCATGGCTGATATTTTCACTTTGGTAGCCATGATTTCAAATAACAAAGAGTAAAACATCAAAACTCACATCCCCCTAAAATTAAGTGGCGGCCAAACCAAAACAGCAATAAGAGCATATGTCCTTAAGGCTGTCTTTGAATGAGTGTTAGGCTTCATCTTCTACGATAGATGGCGTAAAATATCACTCCTTGGGCGTGACTTTTACGTCTTGAGGGATTATCCCAGAAGTTTGCATCAGCGAATGACCGAAGACCTTACCATATCCAGAATAGAAGGGGTTTCTCGTTGGCTCCACAATGAAAAGACAAAATATGCGCTGTTACGTTTTAACCAATGACATTGTTTGGGGGTGAAGCTTAGTAGGTGGGTGTAGTTTCTGTCTCAAATTCAAGTGTTTTCTGGTAATGTACACATTTTCTCTTCAAAAAAATGAATGTGCAGTAGAATTTAAGATGATCTATAGAAGACAATATTGCAATCTCACTTCAGTGCCTATTCTTTGATTTCTATTTCACCTAGGTAATTAAAAAAATCAGACAGAAATGAGAGATTTTGTTTCTTCCACACAGAAACACTGCCGAGCTAACTTCTGGGGCCATCTAGCGCCAAATTGGAATACTTTCGAGTCAGATAAATTGAATTAAAAAAAATTCTAACAAATTTTTTGGAAAAATAACTGCGACACATGTTAGATATGGGTCGTTTTTATTTTCCGCTCAAAATTTCAAACTTTACAAAGTAATAGTTTTCGAGAAAATGTGTACAAAAGAATTTGCGTTACAGATATAGGACAGAATTTCTGTTGCACTCATTCAAAGACAGCCTTAAATGACTCGTGCTGCAGACAGGTGGGAGCATGGAACCAATCGTAGATGCTCTGCGGTCGGACGATGACCACCTCATCACTGCACAGCTAGAGTTACACGAGGAAGCTTTTTCCAGCTGAAAGTAAACATAAAGTATTCATAAAATTATGAATTTTATTTTATTTTTTCACGTGCAAGCAAAATCATACCTTTGATAAACAACAAGTTACTCTACAGACTGAACATTTTAATGGAAATTTTATTTTAAAATTTTGAATCGTGGTTTTGCGATTCAAATATGAGTTTGCATTGCAAACTTCTATTTTTGCATCGTAAACCGCAATGCAATACCGCTTATTTTTTCCCTGAACTGAATTGACCCTAATGCACTCTATCTATCCTGTGATATATCCTTTGCCTATCCTGTGATAACTGACAAATTACTTTCCTATCCTGTGTTATTGCTGATCATAAGTGATTCTTTGCCAAGTTCATTGTGCTGAAACTTCTCATAGCTGTAGAAGTAATTACTGGAATCTTGCAAAATATGCCCAGAGAAATGGAAACATTAAAAAAGTAACCCCCTTATAATAGAAGAATAAAAAGATTTAGAAACATACACAAAAGAAGACAGAGAAGATAAATAGAAACTAATGGTAAACTATTACAATGTGGAGTTTTTAGATTCTTCAGAAGCTTGGGACCCTGTTTAATGCTTGAGCTCCAGAGAGGAAATTAATCCCAGTAACCCTACTGTGTGTGTGTGTGTGTTTAAAATTGATTAATGAGTAGTGATGTGTGCACAAAAAAAATCTTCAATCATCAAGCCACCTCTTGAAGGTTTTGTATCAAGTTGTTAAAGTGTGAATCATGCTGATACACAATAATTTATTTTAAGTGATTATATTGCTGGAAAATCATTCTAAAAATGTTTGAAGATCCTTTGTAATGCTAATCATACTTAAACAAATTAATTTCAAAGTGTTTCACCAGTCACACATGGCAATGAAATTGAAGCCAACCTCATGGTCTGATGTGTAGAAGGCAAACAGTGAAGCTGTTACCACAATACCCAGCAGATTTTTATGGCCTTTATACCATTTTTGGAAGATACTTCTCCAGAAGTCACTGTGAAGTCCCTTCAAATGTCAGGGCCAAAGGACTGTATTTCCAATAAGAAGGAAAATAGAATGGATATGCAGGTGTTCTGATTTTCAGAATCACATTTTTGAAAGATCTGGTAGGTGAACCTGCCTTTTTTCTCCAAAATGAGAACTGTAGTTGATTAAGAACTTCATTTTTTTAAAAATAAGAACTTAAAAACAACAACAACAACAACTTTGTAACAAGTGGTAGTGAAAACTGTATTTTTGTTGTATTATTAGTGTGATATGAAAAGCTGGATGTTTATGTATCTATCTACACTTGCCTTCTGTATGCTTATAGCGCTACTTTCCAATGGATGGACTAGAAACTTCGAAAATTATTGTATGCGGATAACTGTCTCACCTTGAATAAAGTTATCCAATAAAATGATGAAGATGACGAGGCAATATATTTAATACAGGAGCACACACAAGAAATAGAAAATAAATGGAGATTCTAACACTTGAGAAATAAATAAACATGGAGTATCAGAGCACAGCACGCATTAACTGCTTGCAAGAAAGCATTGTAGCAGAAGAGAGAATGACCATCATAACAGAAGGGTCTTCACAAAGCATGTGTAAGCCTGTGAACAGAAGCTAGTTGAATTTCTCAGCCAGGTGTTTTCCCACGAAGTGATCACGTGACGCTTTTAGCACTTAACGTAGTTATGCAGTTACCGCAGAGCTGTTGGAAATAATAAACAAGTTTTTCTCGCCGCATGTGGGAACAATGTTTGGTGACTGCTGTGAGACATACTTACGTTTCCAACAATTTTAACCGTAGTTGTTTAGTTATCTCACCATGTTTAATGTAGTACTTTAATACACATAGGTACCACTGCTGTTCAACAAAATACCATAACATAATTCAAGGGTTTTTCATCCCCCAAAAGATTGAGAGCCATTGACGTAGACGTATAAAACTTAAAAGGAAATACACAGTCGAGTCACATTATTGTGACCACCTTCTACTTTTGACGTCAACACTGCACAGCCAATGAAAGAAGGCATGTGTTGTGAGCTGGCTTGGAGGGTATATGAGGTGTGCTGTAAGCATTCTGAAAACATATCACTCATTGCTGTCATGAATAAAAAGAGTGTTTTATTAGATTTGCAAAGAAGGATGGTTATTGGCTTTTGGGCAAAGGGTGGCAGTATTTCTGAAACAGAGCAGTTTGTGAACTGTTCACTTGCTGCTGTGGTTAAAGTGTATTGTGATTGGAGAAATGGCACCATTGCAAATAAGCGATGTGGAAACTGCGGAGCACCACGTGCCATTGATGTGAGAGGTGAACGTCGGCTTCGAAGGTGCGTGAGGGCCGATGGACACGCTACAGAGGAGCAACTCACTGACCGAATGAACCAGGGGGCTACCGGAAGTGTGTCTAAAATGACAGTTCAGCTAACCATGCTGCCTATGGAGCTCCGATGCAGATGGATGGTCACTGCACTTATTCTAACGGAGGTTCATTGGCAGAAAAGGCTTACATTTGCACGTCAGCATCAGAATTGGATCTTTGCTGATTAGCAAAGGACTGCCTTCTCCGATGAGTCACGTTTTCTTCTTTATCGAATGGATGGATGTTGGTGTATAAGGCAAGAAACATCGGAGAACAAACACTCTTCAACCATTGCTGGAAGAACACAAGCTGGTGGGGGGCAGCATTACGGTCTGGGGAATGTTTTCGTGGCATTTCCTGTGCCCACTCATACCTGTGTAAGGCACTATGGACCGAATTGGTAATGAATCCATCCTTGCAGACCACGTACACTCATACATGCTGATTGTCTTTCCTGGGGCGTATGGGATCTTCCAGCACTACAGTGTGACGTGTCACATAGCTAGAAATGTCCGAGAGTGGTTGGAAGAGCAGAATGATGAAGACTTCAAAGTACTTCCCTGGTCCCATAATTCCCCAGACTTAAACCCAATTCAGCATCTGTGGGGCCACGTCGATCGTGTTGTTTGCTCTATGGATCCTCCACCACGCACCCTCCAGCAGCTGTCAAATGCACTGCAGTCAGCATGGCTCCACATACCTGTGAACACCTTCCAGCACCTTATTGAGTCACTCCCAGCCCGTCTAGCTGCTGTCCGCACTGCACACGGCGGTTACTCTGGATATTAGCTGGTGGTCACAATAATGTGACTCGACCGTGTATTTTGTGTTCTTAAAAACTATGAATATTCTGTATTATGAAAAAAATGTATAAGGGATGTTAAGGATGTAAAATTCTTGAGTAAGTAATTCATTCATGTCATTTTGCTGTTCTCTGAGTTTCAGAGGTTAGCTTCCTAAAGAAAGACAATCTAACATATTGTAATTGCAACTGATAATAAATTTACCTTATTGTTGATGTGTGAAATTCGTTTTGCAAGACTAAGTGGGATACTTGTGTTGTTTTTGTTGGTGGTTCAGAAGTTTTGCGATGCTCTCATATGCAGTAATACTAAATTAGGAACGATTTACTCTTCTTAGGCTTCAAAACACAGGGGGGGCAAAACTAGTTAAAAATAATGTTGTTAATTTATTGCAGTGTTGTACACCATGATTATTTATATTTGCCACTGTATTATTTCTTTTGATACATGCTTGCATTTTTTTCTAGAATTGATCACTGGGATACAGAGAAAGAAAGACTTCTGTTTCTTACTGATAACAGTCTGATTTCTTTGAAGTTTGATTTCATTTCTCTTCGTCTGCTGGACTACAAACGTCATCCTCTGAAGAAGTTTGAGCAGATTGTCATCGGTGAGCTGAAATACCCTGAAAACTCCCTTATGCCGTAAGTGACCAATTAAACATAAGTTTGTACCTTTGTCTTTGCATGGTTTTGCTAGGTTTCCTTTTCCCCCTTCTCCCATTCAATGTCTTCTATGCTGCTTACGAAACTATAGATGTAAGATTTGGGTTTTACGATTGTGTTTTAAAAAATAGAAATCATTCAGCTAGTACCTGTAGGTATGCATCTAATAATAATTGCAGTTTGTAGACATAAGTGTTTTGCTTAGCTATAGTATTGCATTCCTGTGTGTTTATTGCTGCACAGCTGTAGGCCTTCTACATCCTGTGTGAAGTATAAGGATCAATGGTTTAAAGTGATCAAATGTAATTTATTTACTTATTGTAAGCCACTGTTTTTTGCAAATGCTGTTAATCTGTTTGTTATGAGCCACATGTTTTAGGATTTCCATATATACTGATGATCATAGACCATTAAAATTTCTATAATATGCTCGTGGGGAGTACAAAATTAGTAATTTTTTTCTGCTACAGACACATCATGAAGATGTATTGATATTTACAGAGTTGTTACTATTCTGGAGGATATCAGTCAGGTACTTTTAGTGGTCAAGGGACAAAAACCATGAAAAAAAAAAAAAAAAAAGCAATGAGGGGAGAGCCACAAATTATTACATTAAGAAAAATGAGGCTGTAATATACAGTGAGTAGCCACTTTAACAAGCATACTTTTGAAGAAACACCTGCAGGTTGTATAATTATTGAAATAACAATGATGTAAGTAAGCACTGTACTTTAAAATGTTAACCACACAAAATGTACATAAACATTGAAATTTATTATTACTTATTTTCACATTGAAGAATATATTTTTCACATTGCAAGAATATAGGAATTTAAAATGTACTTAATCAGTTCCCTGGAATTATTTCTTAGTTTGAACACACACACACACAAAAAAAAGAGAAAACACGGTGAGGCCATTGTCTGTCAGTAGTGGATCCAGAAGGTCACCTTGGGGGGAGCAATTGCTCTGGTCTAAAAAAACCTTTGGGGTGTGGCCAATGTTCCCTCTAAGCTGCGTCTGTTCGCGGCCGTGCAGCTGAAATATCTTCCGCGCAGTTAACATTTTTAGATCAAAATTTTCATAAATCAAAAATCAGTTACCTGCAAAAATAATAAATAAATAAAATTCGGGCTCTCAAAAGTTAAAACAACACTTTTCTTAAATGCTGTTCGCCTCCTAAGTTTGTCTCATTGTCCTCTTCGTTTTCAAAGGCTTCTTGCAAAGTAGTCTCGTGCGAGCAGATAGTAAATGCAAGAATGCAGATTAGTGATTTTCCCACACGGAGAAAGAGGCAGATATTTAGTCTTTTCTCAAAACAACCCATCAGCGCCAGCCAATCACAGCAAACCATAACCAAATTCATTGTACTAACTAATGCCCCCATGCGAGTTGGCAGGGGAAAGGCATTCTGGGCAGTTAAATTGTAAGCCACTGGTAAAAGGGTTTTGCTTTGTCAGATAATATAGCAGATTTCTTCCAACATCAAAGACACTGAAAAGATGCCTTGTGTTTGTGTTCAAGTTCGTTTTTTTGTTTGCTGTATTTTTTGTTAAATTTAATTAAACCTCTAAACGAAAGAATCAGAGTTGTTTAGAACCACTCTGCTGTTGCTTTTAATTCTTCATGGTTGAAACAACTGGTTTGTAGAGACTGAATCTGTTGATTTGAAAATGTCAAAACGTGCAGAGTTAGGCAGCTCCTTGGTATTTTGATATGCAAACAAACTGTGTATTATGTATAAACTTGCTTTTCCTAATTTCCAGTGTTTTTATTCCAGAAGTAAGTTTGAGCTTCTCACTTTTTATAAAATAAAAATTTTAATTGATGAAATGTTTTTAATAATTTTTTTTTTATTTAAAATCAATTGTGGAAAGAACGGTGATAAAAATGGGGTGATTAGAAAAATTAAGGGTTCGAATCTAAGTTCCAACTTCTACTGCATTAGTAAGAGAAGCTGAGAAAATAAAATTTTTTGCCCAAGTGGTTTTGATGCCTGCCCAACTAAAAAATAGTATGTGAGGTGCTGTTTTGAAAATAGTACTCTAATAACAGTGCTAAATTTCGGTAATATATTTAGCACTGTTATTAGTTAAACAAAATCAACTTCATGCTGAAACTAAATAAAATAAAATATTATTAACCATGAAAGTTAAAATACATTTTGTTGTAAGTGTGTTTTTTTCCACAAAGAATTTTTCTTTGTGCCGGTTCTTAATAATGACCACAGAAGCATAAAATAATTTTAAAACTTCAAAAGTGAGATTTATCCCTTTCCCATCAGATTATAAAATCCCAGGCTTCCAGGACCACTAATCTTCACATTCATGGAGGTTATAAGTTGGGTTTTGTCAGTGCCAAAGGAATCTGACCTTTTAACATTCACCAATATTCCTTTTCTTGTACATGAACTTAGCAGGAGGATTATCTCAGTGGGTGACAGTAGAGGGCGTTAAAGAACATATAGACTGGAACCAATGCCAGTTTTGAAAGTTCCACTTTCAGTTATTCCTGTTGTAACTGTACTGTATGGGTAAGGTTTTTAGTACTTCACACATTTTAGGACAAGTGCTGAAGAGTCAGCACAGCTGGAAGGAAAAAATATATCATTTTGGCACTATTTTGAAGAAATAAAAACTGTGGCAAAGGATTCACGTGCTAAGTGCAAACCATGTGAAAAAGAGATCCAGGTACTTGTTGCACGCATGAAAAACCATGGTTATATTCAAATTGATCGGAAACTTGAAACTTGGTCGTTCTGGGTGGTGTAGTGGTTAGCATACCCGGGCGTTTTCTGGGAGACCCGGGTTCGTGTCCCGCTCCAGGACGATGAAATTTTCAAGTTTTCGGATATTTTCTGACTTACCATCCTTGTCATATTTACGCCAAAAATCGGATTGTCATCTTCAAAATTTGTAACCATTTGCTCATTGTGTTCATTTAATACAAATGAAATTGATGCCCCTCGACTGAGCACTTCAACAAATTTAAGATATGCTGAAGTTTATGATGCTTTACCTACAAAAGAATCCCAACATAAAAGAGAACTGCCATTGGTACCAGAAGCAACCACTAAATCTGCAACAGCAGAGAAAAGTAAAAAAAAAATTGAAAATGGACTCATTTGTGGCATGAACCACACATCTGAACAGAAAAAAAAAATTTCATCTGCAAACTGCTCAAATGAGCTATTCTTCAAACTCTCCATTTCGTATAGTTAAAAATAAGGAGTTCAAGAGTCTTATTGAGATGCTAGATCCATCAACACAACAGGAATATAGGAGGTTGTTTGTTAGATGAGGCTTTTGATAATGAAATGGAGAAATATCAGTCTTCAAAAGATAAGATAGTCTGCATGAGTATAGATAGTAGTCCAATGTCCATAATGAACCAGTTGTTTGTTCTTGTGTAACAACCTCAGATGACGTCTATTTAGTGAATAGTTTTGACACTTGTAGCTCCCACAAGTGATAACATTAAAAATTTGTATGCAGATTTTGAAATCAGTAGAAAAAAAAATCCACTGTAAAATCAGGAGCTTTGTAATGAACAATGCTTCAAATATGACAAAGATCAGGAAAGAAATGAGGAAAAATGTTTTTACTGCATATGGTTGCACAGCTCACATATTAAACCTAGCAAAAGACCTATGGATTTAAAACATCGGAGAGCAGGTTATACAAAGTGTGAAGTATTTCAGAAATCTTGATTTATTTTGTAATGAGCAGCATATAAACAAGCTGGTGGATTAGCTCTTGTATTGCCCCAAGATGTACGCTGGAATTCCATGTGCAACAGTTTAAGAAGTTAATCAATAACTAGCCAATACTCGTGACAAATGTGGTGAACAATAAAGATGGCAATATTGAATTTAAAATCAAAGAAAAGGTAATAAATTTGGATATAAAAGAAAACTGCAGATGATTTATTTGCAATAATATCAACCAACAGCCAATGCTCTTGATAGAGTCCAAAGGAATGATTGCAAAACTTCTGAGGCAGTTGTAGTGTAGAAAAAGTTGGAAATCATATTAAATGACTTCTTAGATGAAAAGAAATTGAAGTTGTTTCATAAAAGATATGGTCAAGCTTTATCTTCAGATCATTTTTTTTTTTTTGGCCTTTATTTTTGATCTTTACTTTCAAGCAAAAAACATGGATGTGACCAGAGGTGTAACTAGAGCAGGGCAGGTAGGGTGGCTGCCATAAGCACAAAACTCACTGCTTACAATCTGATTGAAATTGGAATTGGAACTTTTGCATCTGTTGCTGATGCAGTTTTTTCACTGAACTTTGTCATTTGCACATTTACAGAAATTGCATATAATATATTTTACCAGTTTCGGCAGTCATGGCAGCTAAAATTCACATTTATTCCTCAAAATGTGCAGGCTTGTTAGTTGTTCACATTCAGAAACAAAGCAGTGCTCTTGTACATACATCGCAAGATAAGGATATCATTCACATTACTGAAAATTTTCTGAGGGCTATTCTATCATGACAAGCTGAATTCGATCCGTTTGGTGCGGTACCGAAGGTCCGAACTAACTGCGGAAAAACTGCACAAAAAGTCAACATTTTTTCTTTCTTTTTTTTTTCTTTTTTTGTGTGTTTCCTTAGAGAGTTTAATGGCAACTGTGAGCAACTTACTCAATGGACTATAAGTAGCTTGCCTGTTTCTAATTTAAAGCCACTTGCTCCAGCGATAGAGAGAACTAGTGCCATAGGACAAACGCACCATCCATGCCTCATTCGGGATTCGTGCCCGAAAGCACTTCGAACCCATGGTTAGAGGCAAATGTCCCTAATTTAGGGACAGGAGACTGCTTATGGCCCTTGGAGTTGCTCATGGTGGTTGTTAAACCCTCAACCAAAAAATGACAGATGGGGGGGGGGGCACAATATGTTTTGCGATTTGCCCTGGGCATAGAAATGCCTAATTACACCTCTAAATGTGACTCTTACACATGAAGAAAAAGGAGTTGCTTTACAATTTTCCAGTAAAAAAATATGGAAACACATTCCTGACTATTCTCATTTAGCTTCTGATACCATTCGTTGGAACCATGATGGAAGAAAAAGTGCAGCTTGCAGTCCATAGTGGAAGAGTCCATAGAAAAAGAAAAGAACTGGAAAGTGTTTTGCAATTACAAACAGCAGCATTTGCTTCAGCTGGAAGTGAAAATTTTTACTCAACATTTAACATTGTGCCCTCTAAGTTTGTGCCCTCAAAACTCAAAAAGCAGTGAAACTTGTGTATTTTCATTCAAACTGCTGAACAAATAGTTTCTCTCATCACTTGCTTTTTTTTTAATTCATTTAAAATTTACTCAGGAATTAATGGTGTTTTCAATCAATATATTATTTTTTTGGCTTTTTTGATTCAAATTTAATGGGTAAGTTGTAGATTTTAAAAACTAAACCAATATTATAATGACCAACACTATTTCTGATTTATGCATGTTGTGCACATTCAGATTTATTTTTAAATTATGAAAAATAAATCTTTTTTAAATACAAAACATCACTGAAAAGTTTAATAGACATAAATCAGTAGAGTAAACATAATGCATGACATTAAGTTTACTCTTCTTATTGCATTCTTGTTCATTTATTTGTTATGCAGTGTTGCTTAAATTTTAAAAATATATACCATCAAGTGCATCATAGAGAAGAATGTTATGTTTCATGTTTACAGTAAAGAATGAAGAGATATTTTAAAGTTGAACTGAAACACAACAGTAATTTAAATAAAAAAATCTATTTTAAATTAAAAAACAAACATGATTTAAATCAAATAAATCAGATTTTTTTTATTTAAAAAAATCATGATTTTTTTCAAATCCTGCACAGTGTTAGTGCAACAGTGGAACACTGGCTCAGAATGAAGAGATATTTTAAAGTTGAACTGAAACACAACAGTAATTTAAATAAAAAAATCTAATTTAAATAAAAAAAAAACCTTATTTAAATCAAATAAATTGGATTTTTTTATTTAAAAAAAAAGGATTTTTTTCAAACCCTGCGCAGTGTTAGTGCAACAGTAGAACACTGTCACAGAATTAAGAGATACTTTGAATTCCCAATTACAATAATTTGTCCACTGCAGTGTCCCCACCTTTCCCCACCTTAACATTTTTAAAGACAGTATACAAAGGAGTTTCAAGGGACTGTCAGGTAAGAATGGATTTAGATACTAACTCTACCTTCAAACAGACATGGAACTTTAATTCCACTAACTATGCAGTTTTTCTGTTGCATTTTTTTTATTGGAAAATAATTATAGGATATTTGCATTTAAAAAAGAAAACAAATATGCTGCATAGTGTTTACTGTAAGTCAGAACACCTGCTGGCTAGAAAAAAAAAAAAGCACCAGAAAGCCATTCTGGTCCGTTCCAGCCATACACAACTGGACAAATATAATAATTATATATTAACCAAATATAATAAAGTGAAAATTAATGAACACTGCCTACAAATGCTATCCATCTCTTGAAAATAACTCTCAAACATGATGTCAAATACAACCAGTTTAATGACAATCTTACTGCCAATATGAGATCAGGTACAGGAAAAATTATCATTGTTTTGTTCCATTGAAAGATATTCTGTCTGATAAATGCCTACTTAATCACAGATTGCTAATTTTACACCATTAATCTATTGGAGATATTTGTCTTTCACACAAGAGCTAAATTCAGTGATTTAGGGCGTTTTAACAAGGTTTATGATAATCATTATGTATGAGCTTCAAAAATGTTGACAAATATTTTGAAAACACATTTAGATGTGTAGTTTAAAAACAGTTACGTGCTTTTTGTTTTCCTGAAAAAAACTAATGGATCTCTTGGAGAATTCAAAATGCTTTTAAAAACATTGAAGTAACAGAGTGGTTTGTTTTTTTTTATAAAAATATTGTTAAAATATTCCATCTATAGATTTCTTTTGAAATCTTCAATTATTTTGTTTCTTTCATATTTCACTTGGAATTTTATGCCTCAGGTCTTGATAAAGAAAATGGGTTATTTATGTTAAAAGTAATGCTTATCTTGGGTGCAGAGTTCTTACATTATCTCCAGTGAAAATTTTTATTTTGCTTTTTCGGGATGCATTTCAGAAGTTTATAACATATGTCCATCTTCAAATAAAAGTTTAATACGTATTTGGAGTGAAATTTTTTTGTGTAGTTTCTGCAGGTAATTTTACTACACAGGGTGTACACAAATGAGTTGGGCAATTTTGTAAGTGAATAATGTGCGAAATATTAATTGTAAGTTACCGGTTCAAATGCAGATGAATCTTAGTGTATCCTAAGTTTACAGATAGATGGCGCTAGGTGTGTCATGTCCACGTCTCAGTGAGCTGTAGGTCGCGGTTGTTCATCATTCGTTCTGTGTTCGCGTAACGATGGAGACGTATACCGGCGGTGAAAAAGCAAAATGCTGTCTGTGGTTCCATGAAACGCATTCCGCTGTGCAAGTGCAATGAAATTTCCGTCGAGAATACCACAAAAATGCGCCGAAAAGAGACACCATTGTAGCATGGTACAATTGATTTACCGAAACGGGATGTGTGGCACATGAGCTTAGTGGCCAAGGCAGACCTAAAATGCGAGAACAGACGGTGGATGCAGTGAGAGAATCATTTGTGAGAAGTCCGGGAAAATCACACGCTAGTTTACAGCTGGGAATTCCTAAAACAGCAGTGCATAAAATCCTGCGAAAATGGCTGATGTTCAGACCTTACAAATTGCAAATTGTTCAAGCTCTGAAGCCCGTGGACTTGACGAATAGAGCAAAATTTTGCACCGATATGTTAGAGCGCATGGGAAGGGAAGACGATTTCCTGTTGCAGTTAGTTTTCAGTGACGAGGCAACATTCCATTTGAGTGGAATAGTGAATAGACATAATGTGAGAATTTGGGGATCCGAAAATCCTAATGCCACCTTTGAGCATGAAAGGGATAGTCCCAAGGTAAACGTGTTTTGTGCCGTAAGTTGTTCTAATGTTTTTGGCCCATTCTTCTTTGCTGAAAAAACTGTTACAGGAATCGTATACCTGGACATGCTTCAGATTTACCTGATGCCGATCCTGAAAGAAACAATGCCTGAAGGTTTCATTTTTCAACAAGATGGCGCACAGTGTCACTTCCACAAAGTGGTGACTTCTTACCTCAGTGCTGAAGTACCAG
Organism: Macrothele yani; assembly: GCA_039090855.1. Taxonomy (NCBI): domain Eukaryota; kingdom Metazoa; phylum Arthropoda; class Arachnida; order Araneae; family Macrothelidae; genus Macrothele; species Macrothele yani. Next base: position 151,900,007 of record CM077001.1, on the reverse strand, counting down.
TTTGGATTGGTCGCGGAGGTGTTATTCCATGGTTAGCACGATCACCATATCTTTCACCCCTAGATTTCAGTGTATGGGGTTTTGTTAAAGACCAGGTTTACCGTCCACCGCTTTTGAAATCCATTCCTGAATTGAAATAATGAATCAGCACTGCACTTGGTTTGATCAACGTGAACATGCTCACTAACATATGGCAAGAACTGATGTACCGATGAGACATTTGCAGAGTAACAAAGGGCAGCCACATCGAACATTTGTGAAAAAGGTAAATTTGGTGTGTTTCACTATCTTATAATCTTGTTCACTCTCATGTGTGCCTTTATAACTATGCATAATAAACCATTCTTTTTGCCCAACTAATTTGTGTACACCCTGTATTTGGTGGACAAATTTTCGAACTGGATTGTAGTTCATTATCAGAACTACCCCTGTGAATCTTGGAGAGGGGCAAGCTAGTTCTGTGTGACATTGGCAAAAAGACCCCAACTCACTGGGTTTTGTTCCAGAATCCTTAGGTTGAATGACCAACTGGAACCCTCAGCTGTGGGCTAATCCTCCACACTGATGTACTTACCTGATTAAAAAGACAAAAAGAAATATTAAGAATGACTCAAGTGTGGGACATGGTGGACCTACCACACTTGAGAAGGACGGTCCACCACGGAATCGACCTGGACTTTCTAAACGGCGTATGAGAAAGAGATCTCGGCTGAGTGAATGTAAGATTGGTGTATGGAATACTAGAGGTATAAATGGCAAGATGAATGAGGTGATTGAGGAGATGAATAAGTATGGACTGGATGTGCTGTGTGTAAGTGAAACCAAAAAGAAGGAAATTGGGGTAGAAGAAGTGAATGGCACGGTAAGTGTGTGGTCTGGAGTATTGGATAATATGAGAGGACAGGCTGGTGTAGGTGTGATTTTAAGTGAAAAGATGAAGAACAACTTGATTCATTATAGTTGCATAAGTGAGAGAATTCTCTGGATTCGTTTGAAAGTGAAACTTCAGAGAATTGTAATTGTTGTAGTGTATGCTCCTTGTGACTCGGAACCTTCTAATAAGAAAGAAGATTTCTGGAATGAGCTAAAAGCTGTTTTGAGCCAGTTTGGTGCTAAAGAAAAAAGTTATAATAGCAGGGGATTTCAATGCTAGAGTAGGTGTGCAGAATGCAATTTCTGACAATGTTCTGGGTAAGTTTAATGATCCTTGTGTGAATGATAATGGTGAAAGATTAATTGAACTCTGCATTGAGAATGGTTTGTGTGTATCTAATACATTTTTCAACCACAAGTATATACACACATCATCATCATCATTGTCAACCATTATCAATCCACTGCTGGACGAAGGTCTCCCCAAGTTTCCTCCACAACGGTCTGTCTTGTGCCAGTCTCCTCCATGTCACCCCTGCATACTTTCGAATTTCATCCACCCATCTCCCATGTGGTCTTCTTCTGGGTCTTTTCCTGTCCCTTGGAATCCAATCTAAAATTTCGGCTGTCCATCGATGATCTGTCCTTCTGGCAGTATGTCCAGCCCATTGCCATTTCAGGGATTTGACTCTGATCATGATGTCTTCCACTCTTCTCATTTTTCGGATCCACGAGTTCCTCTTCTTATCTCTCCTGGTTACACCAAGTATGCACCTCTCCATGCTACTTTGAGTTGTCTGCAGCCTTTGTATGTCTCTTTTAGTTAAGGTCCACGTCTCTGCACCATACGTAAGCACTGGAAGGATGCATTGATCAAACACTTTTCTTTTAAGACATAATGGCATATTGCTCTTGAAAATTATGCTGTTTCTTCCAAAAGCTCTCCAGGCAAGTTTTGTACGCCGATTAATTTCTTCATCAATGTGACCCTCACTTGATATCTGCTGTCCAAGATAAACGTACGTGTCTGTTATCTCCAGCTTTTCTCCATCAATCGATAAATCTTCATTTCTTGTAAAAGCATTGAACATCACTTTTGTCTTCTGAAAGTTCATTTTTAATCCCACTTCTTTACTCTTGTCAGCAAGTTCCTGGATCATACTCTGCATCTCTGATGGGCTAGTTGCAAAAATGACTACGTCATCAGCAAAACGAAGGTGGGCTAGATAATCCCCATTAATCTTTATCCCCTTGTTTTCCCAGCTCAGTGACTGAAAAACACCCTCCAATGTGGCATTAAAGAGCTTCGGAGATATGGTGTCACCTTGTCTCACTCCCTTTCCAATTTTTATGTGTGTTGTATTTTCAAACAGCCTAATCTTTGCACTTGCATTTTCATAGATGTTATTAATAATATTAATGTATGCATCTTCAATACCGCAGGTTTTCAGAGCCATTGTAACTGCTGATGGTTTCACCGAATCAAAGGCTTTTTCATAATCGATAAAAGCCATGCACAATGGAAGTTCATATTCCCTCGCTCTTTCAATTAGTTCTCTCAGCACATGGATATGATCTATTGTGCTGTAGCCACTCGTGAATCCAGCTTGTTCTCTCGGTTGAGCCATGTCCAGTGTTACCTTCAAGCGGTGTGAAAGAACTTTAGTGAAGATTTTATAAACTACTGATAGGAGGCTGATAGGTCTGTAGTTTCCGAGATCCTCAATGTCACCTTTCTTATGTAGCAGGATCATTGTAGCGGTGTTCCAATCCTCAGGAATCTTTCCTTCATTAAGGCATCGAGTGAAAATTTGGGCGAGTACTGTTTCGATTTCTCCACTTGCTTCTTGTATGATGTCTACAGTAATTCCATCTTCTCCTGGAGCTTTTCCCCGCTTCATGTTCTTGATTGCATGTGCAACTTCTGCTGGAAGGACTGGAGGAACTCTGGTACTGGTATCTTTCATGATGTCTGGAGTACATATATCATCCCTTTCATATAATTTGGAGTAGAAATCTTTCACTCTTGTCAAAATTTCGCCTCTATTTCTTGTTACAGAACCATCTTCTTTTCTCAGTGCCATAATCTGTTTTCTTCCCTTACTGAGATGTCCCTTTGCTATCTTTAGGCTTTGGTTGTTTTCAATTGCTTTCCTCACTAGTTCACAGTTGAATTTTCTTACGTCTTCAGTGATACTTTTTCGTACTGTCTTGCATAGCTCTATATATTCCACTTTGGAAGTCACATCTTCTTTAGTTGTCCTCATCTCTCTTCTTTTTTGCATCAACATTTTCGTTTTTCCTGATAATTTATTTACATGCAACTTGTTCTTAGACCCAGCTAATTTTGTTGCTGTTTCCATAAGAGCTTTGGTTACTTTTCTGTTAACTTCAGAGATGTCCACTTCTTCCGATGTTAGGCCTTCTAAAGCAGAGAACCTGTTCTTCAGTTCCAACTTGAAGGTATTATGGTGTTTTTTAAGGTTGGTTATGTCAATAGATTTTGTTTGTCTTATGAGTTTGCCACGTTCAAGTTTAGTGTTGAGGTGCATCTTACATCTCACCAATCTATGGTCACTACCTGTGTTGAACTTGTTTAGCACACTGCAGTCTTCTATGACGAATTTTTTGTTACACATAATAAAATCAATTTCACTTGTCGTCCCATTTGGATGTCTCCATGTCCATTTCCTGTGTGGCTTTTTCTTGAAGAAGGAGTTCAAGATGAAAAACCCTTCTGCCTCTGCAAACTCTACGAGAGTATTTCCACGCTGGTTTCTGTTGCCGTGACCGAATTTACCTACTGAAGTTTCATTCTGTTGCCGTTGCCCTATTTTTGCATTGAAATCTCCCATAATTATTTTCAAGTGCTGCTTACCTTTATTATTTAGATGACAAATTTCCTCATAAAATTCTTCAATTTCTTCTTCAGGATGACTTGTGGTGGGTGCATAAGTTTGAATAATCTGAGCCTATTATCTTCTTGATAGTTGGATAACGAGTCGTGCAGCTCTGTCAGAGGAACTTTCAACTTCTACCACTTTATCCTTCAGTTTCTATACTTGGGAAAATCGTACTCTTGGTCAAAAGAGTGTGATAGATTTTGTTGTTTACGATCAGCGTTTGAAACACTTAGTTGTTGACCCCCGTGTGATGAGAGGTGCGGATGTTGGTTCTGATCATTACTTGGTAGTGTCACGAGTGAAACTTAATGTTGGTTGGAGGAAAAGGAATAGGAAGAGACCCAGGATAGAAAGAATAAAGGTTGATAGGCTCCTTGAAGATCATCAGCGGTATTCTGACTTACTCAGAGAACGACTGAAGGATCTGAAGTCTGGTGAGAGGGATATAGAAAAGAATTGGGAATGTTTTAAGAACTGTGTTGTTACTGCTGCTAAAGAGGTCTGTGGCACCACAATAGTGGGTAACAATAGAGGTGATGCTTGGTGGAATAGTGAGATTGATGAGGCAGTAAAGAAAAAGAAGGAAGCCTATTTGGGGATGTTGCAAGGTAGAGTCTCTGTGGATGAACATCGCTGTAAGAAGCGTGAACCTGCTAAGCTGGTTCGCCACAGTAAGGCAAAAGATAGGAAGGAGAAAGTGGAAAGACATGAACTGGCTTTTTGGAAAGATAGAAAGTCCTTCTGGAAGTACATGAGACTCAGGAAAAATAGGGGAAACAAAGTTGTAAGTTGTGTGAAGAATGAGATTGGGGAAATGATATGGGAGCCCAATGAGTTAAGTGAAAGATGGGGTGAATACTTCTGTGTGTTATTAGATCAGGAGAGCAAAAATGATTCTATATATATCTAACAGATGCAGATGATGTCACAATGAGGGATGAAAGCACAGGAGGGATCTCAAGAGAAGAAGTGTGTAAACTCTAAAATCTCTTCAGAAGGGTAAGGCTCCAGGAGTTGATGGCATAACTGCAGAGATGTTGAAGTATGGTGGTGACTCTATAATTGACTGGTTAACTGAAATTTTGCCAGTTGTGCTGGGAGTTAGGAATGGTCCCTCGGGATTGGAAGGATGCTATTATTGTTCCTTTGTATAAGGGAAAAGGTGATCAGACTGAATGCAAGAACTATCATGGTATTAGCCTACTGAGTGTGCCAAGGAAAGTATTTGGTAAGGTTGTTATTGAAAAAGTACGGGGTCTTATATCATTGAAAGTGTGGGATGTTCAGAGTGGTTTTATGCCTGGTAAAGGCTGCACTAACCAGATTTTTGCATTACGCATGATGATTGAAAAGTATCTGGCTGTTGGGAAGAAAGTTTTTACTGCCTTCATAGATTTAGCGAAAGCTTACGACCGAGTGAATAGGACACTTTTGTGGAAGGTATTGAATGAATATGGTGTTACTGGGAATCTACTTAATAGTGTAAAAGCCATGTATGCTGGTAGTAGAGCTTGTGTACGAGTGAATGGTGTTTTATCAAAATGGTTTTCCATTGGTGCAGGAGTTAGACAAGGTTGTGTAATGTCACCATGGCTGTTTAATATATTTATGGACACATGCATGCGTGAGGCCAAAATAGATAATAGTGGTTTATGTCTTGGTGATATCCGTGTGTGCAGATTGCTGTATGCTGATGACACTGTCCTGTTGGCAGAGAGCAAAAGTGAGTTGCAGAGTAGGTTGACTCGGATGCACGAAGTTTGCATGAAATTCAAACTGAGTATAAATAAGGGAAAAACCAAAGTTATGGTGTTTGAGAGAGGAATGGGTAGCACTGAATGTAATGTAAGTATAAATGGCACTGTGATTGACCAGGTGAGTGAGTTTGTGTATTTAGGAAGCATGTTTGGCAGAGAGAACAAGTTGGATGATGAAATCAGTTGGCGAGTGAATTCTTCTTTGAAAGTCATAGCTGCTCTGGTAGGTTTTCACAGGAATGATGGGTTCTCTAGAGAGTCCCGCATGGCTGTGTATGAAACAGTAATTGTTCCTACTCTGATGTATGGCAGTGAAACCTGGGTACTGCAGAAGAAGCATAGGAGTCGTTTGTGTGCTGGAGAAATGCGTTACTTACGTGGGGTTTGTGGCAAGACACGATCTGATTGTGTGAGGAATGAAGATGTATTGCAGTTGTGTGATGTAAAGCAAAATGTTATTAGCAAGGTGGAGACCAATATGCTTCGGTGGTTTGGCCATGTTGAAAGAATGAGTGATGAAATGCTTACTAAGAAAATATTTTCAACCCTAGTGGCAGGAAGGAAAGGCAGAGGAAGGCCAAGGAAGACATATGTGGATCAGATTCAGGAGTGTCTGCATGAGAAAAAGATTATGAGTATGAAGTATAAAAGATCTTGTGTAAGGCGTGTAATGGATATCAGTGAAGCACGAGTTGTATGTCAAGATCGCTGTAAATGGCGAAGTTTGATACGACAACAATAAGTAAAATATCTGGAAGTTTGTATTTCTTTTTGGAGCTAACCTCTGAATCTCAGAGAACAGCTTAGTGATATGTATGTATGTATCTGAGTAAAGCCTTGAGTAAGTGTTTTAATTCCTGTAGTAAAATAGAGGTGCCACCATGCCATTCATTCCTTCCCACTGTTGTACTTTCCATACTACTTGTCTTCAGACTGAAGGCATTGCTTTGAAAACTATGAGCAGTATGGTAATCAGTGCAGTGGAAGGATCACATAGATCAAGAGTTTAAAATCTACTTATGTTTAAACTTTAATCTAAAGATAGATGTTTATTATAAATGTCTTAAACACATACATACATACATACATATAACTAAGCTCTTCTCTAAGTGAGAAGAATTGGCAGGAAAACATGTAACACACAAAACATTAAAATAATTCTTGAAATCATCATCACACGCGTAAGTTACGTTGAAAATTACAAGCGGGACGTTTCGGTAACGACTTCTACCTTCATCAGCCATGGAATGAGACACGTGGTAAAAGCGTCAGTTGTTGCCAGATTTCAAAATCGCTTTCCAAATAATAGGGATGTTAAAAGGTGTGTCAGTATTTCAGGTGTTAGGGGTAAGGTAGATTTCAATGCTTTCGCAGTACCCGAGGGCATGCCGATTGCTGAACGGGGCGATCCGCTTAACATTGTGCCAATTGGTAACCGCGGGCCTATCACTGATGGTTAAAATTGAAAGGGAAGTGGAAAAGCTGCCTTTCTTAACATCAACGATATGTTCCATCAAATGCCGGTTTATGCTGTGGTAAGTACTACCAATATAGTGGGTAATGCCTGTGGAAGTGTTGATAGGGATAGAATAGACACCTTGTAACTCTAGGGGTTCATTGAGATCTCTGTCTTTAAGGATGAGGTTAAGAAGATGTGAAGGTGGTTTGACTGCAATCCTGTAGCCAAACTACTTAAAATAGAGCAAACGTTTTGAGTGAAGGACTGGTTAAAGGGCAAAGTGCCAACGAACTGATGGGTGGTGGAAGGTTCAGGCAGTAAACTAGATCTATTCTGTGATTCAAAACTCTTGATTAGTCTATGTACTAAGAGGGGTGGAAAGCCATGCAATTTGCCAATGTTGATGATGTTCTGATATTTTTGTTGAAGAGCAGAATGGCTGTTGCAAATAAGGTTGGCTCGGTGAATGTATGACTTTAGAGCAGACAGTTTGTATTATCCAAAGATGCGAGAATGGTAAGGGAGGATATTATGGGTGGCAGAAGGTTTCCTGTAAACAGAGAGGCCAAGTGAGAAGTCTGGGTTGATGTTGATATCCAGAAAACTAATATTATTGTCGATCTGTTCTTGAAAAGAAAATTTTATATGCGGGAATTTTGGAGTTATTGAAGACATGAGTTCAAACAGAGAGTGTTTCTGGTGTGGCCAAATAATGAAGATGTCATCCACATACCTTAACCAAATGGTGGGTTTTAAGAAGGATCGGGCAACAAATAATGTTTCAATATTCTGCAAATAAATTTGAATATTTTTGTCATAATCATACTAGTTTTATTCTGCATGGCTATCCCTAAAGGTGACTTCGTTAGAGTGAAATTTTCCACATAGGTAGAATTTTTTGAAATTATACCTTGCGTGGTGTAACAAAACACTAGTGTCCAGTGGGTGTGTACCTCACACATCTGGTGTACGTCCCAGAAATGTTGTAGAAAATAGTGTTAATAAATGCACAAAACATTTACTTGATTCTTAAATTGCAAGAAATATATCTGAAAGTCCAAGTTATGTAATATGGCTTGGTTGAGTGCTTAGTACAAAGGGCATCCTGAAAGTAATGCCTTGTCCCTCATAAGATTTTTATTTGTAGCAGCAAAACTGTGAAACTTGGTGGCAAAATACTTGGGCATATTGTTAATAATGCTAGCTTATTCAAATAAGATCATCACTTTCTATACATTTCCACCATCCTTGAACCCATTGGTAAAATCCATTTTGTAAAAATTCCTGAGGCTGTTGTTTCACCCATGAGTTCACAGCCAGTTTAATGCCTGTCACATCGTCAAAACATTCCCCACGAAGGGTGTTTTTCAAAGGGGCAAACAAGAAAAATTCTAAGGGGAGCCAAATCAGGACTGTAGGGGGGTTAGGGCATCACCGCCCACCCCATTTTGGGAATAGCCTGTGAAGTCTCCATTGAGGTGTGGGGACGTGCGTTATCATGGTGTAAAACAACACTATGAAGCGAAATGTCACATCTTTTCTTTCCGATAGCTTCCTTTAGCTTCTTCAATGTCTGCACAGAGTAGCACTGTTTATTGTTGCAACTCCTGGATGGTGACATGACGATCAGCTGTAATGAGGTCTTTCAGTCGTTGCCTGTTGGCATCTGTCACTGCAGTTGTGGGTCTTCCATTCCGTTGTTTGTTCTACACTGAACTTTCTTTCTCTCGAAAGCTCTTCATTCATCTTCGAACATTACTGATATCGATTGTGGCAGCTCCATACACCGCCAGGAGTCTTCTGTGGATTACTGGAGCCTCATATCCCTCTTTTTCCAGGAATTCAATTACGGCTCGCTGGTTTTCTCTGTCATTCATGACATTTTATTTCTGATTGTGAAAAAAAATTGCTCCCTCATTGGTAACATATCATAGTACACGTCAGTGCGGTTTCATTAAAATCACTTCAAAATTTCAAAAGTCGTTAAGGAAGAGGCATTACTTTCAGAATGCCCTTAGTATGTTCGATTGCAGTTTTGCTAAAATCTGTTGCGCGGTCTCAGTTTTTGTGACCCAAGTTTTCCCACCACACATTCCCAAAATGCTGTTTTTGATATATCCACTCACATGTGTTATTATATTAACCTTTATTGCAATAATTTGTTGGGTAAGCTTAAATCTGATATTTGCTTTTCAACTGAAAAGTGTTGTAAATGTTTAATTTTCACAATCTGATTTTTGCCTGCAGAAGTAAGTTTCATGCATCTTTATTACCAAGTTGAATGCATAAATTAATTGAGTGATCGTAAGTACTTCATTCAGTCCTGACAAAGGGATAAATGCATTAGGCAGCTAGAAGGTTACATCTGTGTTGTGCAGAATAGTGCCTTCTGAGCAGTGGAAAGTTTTTACACTAATTCTTCATTATTCAAGCAGTATTTTAATTTCATTTGCCATAAACATTCTGCTTTCTTTTTTTAATCTTGCCGTGAGCATGAACGCATGGACTTTCTGTTGTGTGTCTTGGCTCATTGTGGCACACAGTTGTTTAAATAACATTTAAATGAATTGTATGGTTTGTATTAGAGTAAGATCACAAATTATTTTCATTTTGTTCAGTCTAAACCTTCTGTCATTTCCTTTGGTCATGGTTGAACGTATAGAACAGAAATGAGTGTTTTATAAAAGTACTATAAAATTACGCTAAACTTGCTTCTACTGGCAGGAATTAGTGTACTTAAACATGTATAACACCTTTCATATAGATCATACGAAGCCAAATTAGTTGCAGTGAATTTATGCAACCAAAAAAGAGCGAGGGGAAGTGTGTTTTATTGGCAAACAAGGAGTAAAATTATGACTTTGTAGATTAATATATAATCAGAAAATTGTTTCACACATTATAATTGCTTCTAAGATGATTGAAGTAGGCTATGCTTTAAATGTTGCACTGTTAAGGATCAGGAAAGAAACAACACTGACAAAAGTTTGACTCACCATATTAACTCATCATGCAGTCACCCATTTATCATGGTCATCACTGTAATTTCAAATATATATAAATGGAATGAAAAATAAAACATAGAATTTGAAACGGTTTATGACAAAAAATAAAGCTAAACCAAGAAAATATGGAGTGAATTTGCTAAAAACTTGCATTGAAGAATCTTAAACTTTAAATCTTGCTGTATGGAACCCTATATCATAAGCCATATCTCTAGTGTCCCATCCAGACATGTTTCAACCATGTTATCATGGCCTTCCTCAGTGGTGGACGATGTCAGTACTGCTGATTCATCACTGCCTCGTGAATTCACTACCAGCTTATATCAGGAAACATCATGGTCTGCATTGCACATGTCACACTCTACTCCATCTGGTTGTTGTTTGTAACATGATTTTTTCTGTGTTAATGTCAGAATTCTTTTATTTTTTATTTTTAGATCGTTTTCTTATTTAAGTACTTCCAAGCATATGATAATTCTGTTGGAGTGTTAGTATTACAATTATTTCTTTGTCTTCTCAATAGTTACATCTTCAGATATTAAGGGTCTATGGTTGCTGTGCAAATTTATCCTTTGGGTATTAGTCCAGTCAAGTTCAGACTTATTATGTAGGCAGTATTATATTAATCAGGTTTTAATTTTTTTTTTATATCCCAGTTGATTAGGTGTCCATTCAATCTGTTAAGTTCCTTTTTGCACTTCCTATGAATAGTATTGCTGGTATTTTCATCTTGCATACGTCCGCTGTCTTAGAAGCAATTCTAACATGTGAAACAATTTCCTAATGATTGATATATTCATCTGCAAAGTCATAATGGATAATTCCATGTATTGCTGCACTAAGCTAATTTTTAGATTTGATGTTTAGAATTAATGCAGTAAAATGCCAGTGTAATGTTTAAAATACTTTTCCATTGGAATAGATACAGCTAGAGCTAGATATTAATTATCAAGCACACTGTATGTAGACCTTTGCCATTTTGTTGAGTAGTAATTTAAGAGGCAGTTCTGACTTTGATATTTTTGTGAGGTTGCAGCTTAAAAACTTTGTACTTCTGAACCACACTTTCCCTAACCATGTTAAGACTGCAATTTGACTGTTGATTTGTTATTTAATGGATCGTTCAGCCATAGCTGCAGTGTGTGCATTTTTCAAAGATAATGTGCATTTTATCTGCAACACTTAACCTGTCCATATGCAAAACATAAAAATCCACAAGGCTGTACAGGCTTATGAATTATTGAAAAATTGTCTTTATTGTTATTTTTAAAATATTGATCTAATTGTCTTTGGGTGTGGTTATGTCATAGGAAAATAAATGGAGCTGTGAACTTCATAAAGCAGCGAATAATTCCCAAAATAAAACAGGGCAAAAATACCGAGATTGACACTTCCAGTCCACAGAGGCTTACCATCGTTACTAACAAGCTGAGGTCAGCCTTGTTTTTTCTGCTCCAGCTGTCATTTGTTGGCTCTGCCATGCCTGTTTTTATACCTCTTTTAAATAAATTTTAGTTTTTGTTAATGCATTTTGTGTATGTCTTTTATATTTAGGAAGTCATTGCTGTTTGCATGACTCAAATATATGTGCTTGTGTTTTGATGTTAATCTTGCCTGTAGTCAACGCAAGTCTGCACAAATTCTATTAGCCACAGTTATAGTTCAGTTTGCCAGGCTTGTTTTTTTCTTTTTTCTTTTGGTTAAGTATTTTTTTGTTTTGTTTTTAATTTTATTCTGCACAGTTCTAAATGATTCAGCAGTGTTCTCTGCATGAGTTACTTTGTAAATTGATGTTGTACAAATGTTGTGTGAACTGGTAATTCATACTGCTTTGAAATCAGTGATATCAGCAAATTTTAAATCTACCCAGCTTCTGTGTTTCTACCTTTGTTAATATCATGTTCGTTGCAGTTTTGAACTTGTAATAACTGTAGTTTCAAAAGATGTTTGTCACCACTGTTTTAAAAGTAAATTTTCAAAATCTGATTTTTTGTAGCCTTATACACATTTGAACATTTTTTGAACTGGTCTTACTAATAACTTATATTAGAAGTTAAACAATAACAAAATACTACAGTTTATCACAACTATTTCAAAATTATGGGTTTTTACTAAGGAATAAAGGAGATCTTTAAGTCAGATTCTCAGGTAGTACCCCTACCCTTCCTAAGGACTACAGCTATAGCAGATATTGCCATTCATGAGGTAAATCTGTACATATATATGCACAGTTGAGTCACATTATTGTGACCACCAGCTAATATCCAGAGTAACTGCAGTGTGCAGTGCGGACAGCAGCTAGATGGGCTGGGAGTGAATCAATAAAGTGCAGGAAGGTGTTCACAGGTATATGGAGCCATGCTGACTGCAGTGCATCTGACAGTTGCTGGAGGGTGCATGGTGGAGGATCCATAAAGGGAACAAGATGATTGAGGTGGTCCCACAGATGCTCAATTGGATTTAAGTCTGGGGAAGTAGGGGGCCAGGGAAGTACTTTGAAGTCTTCATCATCCTGCTCTTCCAACCACTCTCGGACATTTCTAGCTGTGTCACACGTCACATTGTCATGCTGGGAGATCCCATCCGCCCCAAGGAAGACAATCAGCATGTATGGGTGTACACGGTGTGCAAAAATGGATTCATAATGAATTCGGTCTATAGTGTCTTCCACAGGTATGAGTGGGCATAGAGAGTGCCACAAAAACATTCCCCAGACCATAACACTGCCCCCACCAGCTTGTGTTCTTCCAGCAATGGATGAAGAGTGTTTGTTCTCCGATGTTATTCGCCTTATATGCCAGCGTTCATTCGTTCGATGAAGCAGAAAATTGACTCATTGGAGAAGGCAATCCTTTGCCAATCAGTGGAGGTCCAATTCCAATACTGCTGTGCAAATGTAAGCTTTTTCTGTCGATGCACCTTCGACAGCATAGGTGCAGTGACCATCCTTCTGCTTCGAAGTTGCTCAACTGTCATTTTAGACACACTTCCGGTAGCCCCGGTTCATTTGGCTAATGAGTTGCTCCACTGTAGCATGCCGATCAGCTCTCACGCACCTTCAAAACCGATGTTCACCTCTGACATCAATGTCACGTTGTGCTCTGCAGTTTCCACATCGTTTTTTGCAATGGGGCCATTTCTCCAATCACGATACACTTGAACCACAGCAGCATGTGAACAGTTCACAAACTGCACTGTTCCAGAAATACTGCCAGCCTTGGCGCAAAAGCCGATAATCATCTCTTTTTGCAAATCTGATAAATTACTGTTTTTATCCATGGCAGCAATGAGCTATGTGTTTTCAGATAGTCTACAGCACACCTTATATACCCTCCAAACCAGCTCACAACATGTGCTTTCTTTCCTTGGCTACGTGCTGTTGACATAAAAAAGTCGGTGTTTACAATAATGTGACTCGACTGTGTATATGTCGTCATCATCATTGTCAACCATTATCAATCCACTGCTAAATGATCTCCAATCTTCCACAACGGTCTACCTTGAGCCAGTCTCCTCCATGTCATTCTGGCACGCTTATGAATTTTTATCTGCTTATCTCCCACGTGGTCTTCTTTTGTGTCTTCCTGTCCTTTGGAATCCAATCTAAAATTTCAGTTATCCATTGGTGGTCCATTCTCTTGGCAATGTATCCAGCCCTTATATTCTTAACAGGAATTAAAACGCTTACTCGAGGTATATATATATTTTGTGCATCCTGAAGTAAGGAACACTACAACTATGTGGTTAAATGAATACTCTCAAAGACTTGTATCATCTTTCTATATTCTGTTGTTTAAGTTAATTACAGCCCATGGTGGTGCATAAAATGTGGGAACTGCTGTATACAATTCAATTTTAATGTTCAACAAATATACAACTTACATACAATGCTTCTTCACTGCCATCCACCAAACACCTCGAGTTCCATTGTAAGAATTGCATGCGCCTAGTAGTAATCCAACGAAAATTTGTTACTAGGCGCATGCAATTCTTACAATGGAACTCGAGGTGTTTGGTGGATGGCAGTGAAGAAGCATTGTATGTAAGTTGTATATTTGTTGAACATTAAAATTGAATTGTATACAGCAGTTCCCACATTTTATGCACCACCATGGGCTGTAATTAACTTAAACGGGAGCAACAGAATATAGAAAGATGATATACATCTTTAAATGGAGTAAGTGGTAGATGACAAAGTAGTCCTAGTTTAAAATACAGGTGGGTGGCTAAGTGGTTTGAGGTGCTGACTTTGTATCAGTTGTCCAGTGATGCTGATACATACAAGCATTCATACACTGACAGAAAAAAAAAATCGCAACACCAAGAAGGGGTTGTGTTAGATAAACGACAGTTGGTAGGCGGTGAGAGTAAATCTGTAAGATTACGTCTATGCAAATTTCGCGTTCGGCGCATACGTGTGGCGCTAGTAGCGCCCCTCGGAACATGCAAAGCAGGTTTGCTGTAAATACGCGCTGTAACGTTCGTGAGCGTTAGTTATCGTTGAGATTTGACGTAGTGTGTTGATGTTAGTCAAGAATGCCTTTAAGAAGACGAAGAAGCCATTATCAACAGCTCACAGAGTTTGAACGAGGTCGTGTAATAGGGCTATGAGAAGGTGGATTTTTGTTCCGCAATATTGAAGAACGACTTGGCAGGAATGTAGCCACTTTGCATGATTGTTGGCAGCGGTGGTCAAGGAAAGGTACTGCCTCAAGAAGACCGGGTTCCGGCCGGCGACGTGGCACTACTGAGAGGGAAGACCGCCATGTACGGCGTATGGCCGTGGCGCATCGTACCGCGTCTGCGGCAGCAATTCGAGCTGCAGTTGCTACCACAGTGACACAACAAACTGTTACAAATCGGTTACTTGAAGGACAGCTCCGAGCCAGACGCCCTGTAGTGTGCATTCCACTTACTCTAAACCACTGCCGTTTGCAACGTCAGTGGTGTCAAGCTAGAGCTCATTGGAGGACGGAGTGGAGATCTGTTGTGTTTTCTGATGAAAGCCGGTTCTGCCTGGGTGCCAGTGATGGCCGCGTGTTGGTTAGAAGGAGGCCAGGTGAGCGTCTGCAACCAACCTGTCTGTGGCCGAGACACACTGGGCCTACACCTGGAGTTATTGTTTGGGGAGCAATTTCCTATGACAGCAGGAGCACTCTCGTGGTTATCCCACGCACCCTGACGGCACAGTTGTACGTCGGTCTGGTGATTCAAACCTGTTGTGCTGCCATTCATGAACAGCATTCCAGTGGGTGTTTTCCAACAGGATAACGCTCGCCCGCATACCGCTGTTGTAACCCAACATGCTCTACAGAGTGTCGACATATTGCCGTGGCCTGCTAGATCACCAGATCTTTCACCAATCCAGCACATATGGGGCATCATTGGACAACAACTCCAGCGTCACCCCCAACCAGCATTAACCGTCCCTGTATTGACCGACCAAGTGCAACAGGCATGGAACTCCATCCCACAAACTGACATCCAGCACCTGTACGACACAATGCATGAACGTTTGCGTGCTTGCATTCAACATTCTGGCGGTTACACCGGTTATTAATGTACCAGCATTTCATATTTAAAATGGCTCTTCTCGCGCTTACAATAAGCTGTGATCTTGAAACCTTAATCGATTAAATATGTTACCTATACAAATGTATTGCCGCCATTTCATTCCTCTACAACTATTTTTTCGTGGTGTTGGGATTTTTTTCCGTCAATGTATTTCTTTAATAGAATAATTTACTGCATCATTTTAAGAACTGATTTTCCTAATAAATTTGTCAAAAACAGAAAGCTTCAATAAATCCCGGATGAGACATAAGTGGGGTTTTATCTGACTCTGGATCTCTCTCTCTCCATACCCTGGAATTGGTGGCCCTAAATTAGGGATGGATGACTGCTTTTACCCTTATTGTTGCTGATAACAATTTACTTGATTGTTGAAGTAATGTATTAATGGGTGGAGTGAGTGGTAGATGGCAATGTAGTTGCTAATTTCAAACACAGGTGGGCCATCTAGTTGGTCAAGTGGTGTGAGGTGCTGGCTTCTGACCAGCTGTCCAATGGTATTAATACACTGATGAGCCATTCCATTACGACCCCCCCACCCCCCACCCCCCAGCCTAGAGAAATGAGTGCACTTGGAGACTAAACGGTGGTGCAGTTGATGTTCACATAGCAGTCAGTGTATATCCCTAGGACTGGCTTTCAGTTAGTACAGCGTTTGGAGTTGGAATGGGAAAAGCTGCTGATTTATCAGAGTTTGATAAAGGACAAATTGTGATGTCACACGGCGCCTCAGAACTACGATCTTAGAAAACGGCTTGGCTTGCGGGTTGTTCACGTGCCGCTGTAGTGAGTACGTATCAAAAGTGGTTGACAGATGCCCAATTGATGAACCGCCATCCAGCCATGTGTCGTTCGCAGCTCATTGATGTCAGAGGGGAGTGGAGACTGTTGCACATTGTTCACAGCAACTGCAGGGCCACAGTGCAACAAATCACCTGCAGCTACAACAGTGGTGATCAGGGCAGTGTGTCACAGCACGCAGTTCTGATCGCAGCCTTCTGCACATAAGCCTGCGTAGCCGAAAACCCAGGCGGATCCTCATGCTCACTGCACACATCATCTCCAACAGCACACGTGGAATGGGCCCAAGATCATCAAGATTTGACCGTTGATGATTGGAAGAAAGTGTTCTGGTCTGACGAATCGAGATTCCTGGTGCATCAAGTAGTTGGCCGAGCGCGGATATGTCGAATACCAATGAAGGCTATGGCACCTGGATGCACTGTTGGGCAGAAACAGACCGGTGGCAGCGGTATTATGCTGTGTGTGATGTCTTCTTGGGACACTATAGGCCCCATTATCCCAATAGCACAATCCCTGACAGCTGTCAGGTATCAGAACATCGTTGCAGATCAAGTTCACCCATTCGTGGCAACTGTGTTCCCTGCTGGTGATGGCCATTACCAACAGGATAATGCACCATGCCACACTGCCAGATTATCAAGGAGTGGTTCGAGGAATATGACTTTTTAATGCCCTGGCCTCCAAATTCACCTGACATGAATCCAATCAAACATTTGGGGTTTGACTTAGAAAAACGGGTTCGTGCTGAATCACCACCATCCTGAAATGTACGGGAACTGGAGGACCTGCGACATTATGGTACCTATCGCCACCTCATCGAATCGATGCTTCACCAAGTGTCCGCTGTTTTGCGGGCTAAAGGGGGTACTACAGCTTATTAGGTTGGTGGCCATAATGTAATGGTTCATCGGTGTAAACAGATGACCGGAAAGGAGTCAAGATACGACTTTTGATTTTTACAGGCTATGTTCATTAGGCAATAAAGAACAAATGATTAGCATTTCGGTGTCATGCATCCAGGTATGTCAATGTAGCTAGTAATTGGTGTGGCTGTCTCTGGCTTATACCACCTACTGGATGCGCTGAGGCATCTAATCATCTGTGAATGGTGTCCTGTGTAATAGCCATCTAAACTGTATCAACCCACATTCAAATTTTCAAGAGTTGCTGGCAGATGGTCATACTGCTGCACCCGTCACTTGACCATGCCCCCAGAGATTTTCTGTGGGTGGTAAATCCTGCGATCTAGCTGGCCACAGCAGAAGTGAAACATTGTTATCCAAGAAGAAGGCGGCACCTGTTGTCACTGCAACATGCGGTGTGGCATTGTCCTGCTGAAATATATCCTTGGGGGTGCCCTGTGTAGGTACCTAAGAGTGACCAGTTGTAGAATGTCATTGACATAATGGGTACTCGTTATGGTGGTACGAATTCTCACAAGAAGTGATCTGCTTTAGAATAATTCTTGATGTCGACATATCACGCATAAGTTACGTAAAAATTACAAGTGGCGGGACGTTTCGGTAACGACTTCTACCTTCATCAGCCATGGAATGAAACACATGTTATAAGCATCAGTTGTTGCCAGATTTCAAAATAGCCTTCCAAATGATAGGTATGTTAAAATGAGCATCTGTATTGCAGGTGTTAGGAGTAAGGAAGATTTCAATGCTTTCGCAGTACCTGAGGGCTTTCTGATTGCTGTACAGAGCAATATGTTGAACATTTTGCCAATTGGGAATTGCGGGCGTATCGCTGATGGTTAAAATTGAAAGGGAGGTGGAAGGGTCACCTTCCTTAACATCAGCGATATGTTCCACCAATCGCTGGTTGATGCTTCGGTAAGTACTACCAATAGCAATCGGAAAGCCCTCAGGTACCGCAAAAGCATTGAAATCTTCCTTACTCCTAACACCTGCAATACAGATGAACCTTTTAACATACCTATCATTTGAAAAGCTATTTTGAAATCTGGCAACAACTGATGCTTATACCACATGTTTCATTCCATGTCTGATGAAGGTAGAAGTCACTACCGAAACGTCCCACCACTTGTAATTTTTACGTAACATTTGCATGATATGTCAACATCAAGAATTATTCTAATGTTTTGTGTGTTACGTTTTTCACTGCCAATTATTTTCACATTGATATGCTTTTGTACCTGATAGCACCCCAGGCCATAATGTCCAGTGTTGGTGCGATATACCGGATGCGAAAACTCTTCCCGATGTCTCCCCTCTGCTGTCTCACAGATGCAGCCATCATTTTTGCCTAAACAGAACGTTTTGTCTGAGAACGCGATAATGTGCAATTTGTCATGCGCCTCCCTTCATTTGATGCACCATTGCAGTCTGTTGCTGTGGTGTCAAAGGTAGACTGGGGAGGGGCTGACGAGCCTACAGTCTGAACTGTAATAACCGGTGACATACTTTTACAGCTGATATGGGAGAATATCACAATTTATCACTGCTGCACACCACCATTGATGATGCAGAACGGTCGCTCAAAGACATCCTTATGAGATGACGGTTACCACTCATTGTGTGTATGGCATCCAGAACCTTCTCTTTGTGTCCTACACCCTTCTTCGTGCCATTCCCTGCACACCTTGCCATGACAGATGCACTGCACCCCACACGACTGGCAGTCTCCCATTAGGGGAAGCATTGCAGTCTCTCTTGCCAGCCTCGGTGACGCAGTGGTCCAAGTATTAGCTTCTGGCCACTCGTCTGAGGGGGTCCAGGTTCGAATCCCGGTGAGGCATGTATGTTATGTTTGTCTTACAGCACTGGCTCTCTCTCTGTCTCTCTCTTTTGTGGAACCAGTGACCTTAAATTAGCAATGGGCGACTGCTTATAGCCTATCAAGTTGCTCGTGGTGGTTGTTAAATCCCCAGACAGTCTCTTGCCGATCATGTGACCTCTGTATTCCATGTAACCACTTCCTTCAGAAAATTTTAAAATTTACATTGTCCTGGAGCGGGAATTGAATCTGCACATCCTGATTTCCGGTCAAGCATGCTAGTCATTACACTGCCCAGGACAAGAAAATTCCAAGCAACTAACATAGATATCCTGAGAACCTTCAGATTTGTGCTAGTCGAAGCTATTTGTGCCCCATTGAGGTGTCTCATGACCTTTTCTTACATCCAGGACAGGATGTAGGCCACAGCTTCAAGTGATGAAGATATGTCATAAACAATTGGGAAACGAATTTCCCTGAAGAAATAATTCTTCATAAATACATGGTAACATCAAATAGAAGTCATCGCTCTTACCACGTTTATAAGTGAGTCACGGAAAAATTCTCATTGGCCGCCACAGGGAATCAAACCCAGGGTCTTACAGTTATGCGCCGGACATGCTTCCACTGCACCACAGCGGCCTCAAAATTCTCTGGACTGTGGTGCAGTGGAAGCATGTCCGGCGCGTAACATGTAAGACCCTGGGTTTGATTCCCTGTGGCGGCCAATGAGAATTTTTCCGTGACTCACTCATAAACGTGGAAAGAGTGATGACTTCTATTTGATGTTCCTAATCCACATCAACTGTGTATTTATAATGCATGGTAAGCATTCTAATGCTATTTTTAGCATATTTTTGGTGTATTCCATATAAGCACTTCCTCCAGAAAACTTGGAAATTTACATTGCTCCAGGACGATGTAAATTTTTGTAATTTAGATCACCCCAGGACGATGTAAATTTTCAAGTTTTCTAAAGGAAGCGGTTACGTGGAATACAGTGAAAATATGCCAATAATAGCATTACAATGCTTACCATGTATTTATGAAGAATTATTCCTTCGGGAAATTCGTTTCCTAATTATTTATGATGTGACCTCTTTCAAACGTGCTGATGTGACTGTGTACGACTGTCTTGCACGATGAGGCATCCTTACTCATTGCTGACTGAGCCACATGGCACTTAGAAAAACTGCTGGTTACCAATCTATGACATTGCTTGATCTGATTTGTGTAGACATGGTATTATTAGCATATCCTGTAAGAATCAAAGTTGTAGCTTGACTTCTTTCAGGTGTTCTGTTTTTATGAACATGAGTGCACATACAATCTTTAATAGAATACTTTAATAGAATCATTTTAAGAACTGATGATCCTAATATTTATCAAATGTTCATTTAAAAAGCTTCAATAAATCTTAGATGAGGCATGGGTGGTGCTTTGTCTCTTTACACAGGGTCTCTCCATACCCTGGAATCAGTGGCTCTAAATGAGGGATTAAGCAGTCATCCCTTATTGTTGCTCAAAATCATTTACTTTATTTTTGAAGTAAATGCTAGGTAGTTGGATGTTATTGAGTGAAGCGAGTGGTATGTGAGCAATACTGATCTAAGAAAAATCATGATAATTAACACAGCAATCAGACATCTGAATTGACCGTATTTACTGTTCTTCATGTAATATCAATCACATCAGAAAGCTTTAAAATTTCATTGCCCTGCAGCCGGAATGGAACCCGCATCTCCCGATTACCATTCGAGTATGCTAACCATTGCAATGTGTAACGGCTAACCATGTAACGGTTACAAAAGTCAAAGAAAGATCAAAGCAGGGACGATTACGAAGGCGCGAGGAGAAATGCGCAAATTCAGAGACAAGACGACATCACAGATGACGAAATGGCAGAGAGCCAGATAACGATCCATCCAACACAGAGCATACAGTGACAGCGCAAACGAAACTACGCAGGCTCAAAGTAACGGCAGCAATGCAAATGACGACGTGGCAAAGTGCCGAGAGACCGGCTGCAGTGCGAGCAGCAACAGCGGTTGAGCAAAACCTGAAAAAGAGCTACCGATGATGACCCAGATTTATGGGAACGAAATGCATCTAACTGATACAGTGACCATGCAGCTTCTAAATGTGATTTTTATACCTCATATGCATAAAAATATTTAAACTTACTTGTGCTTTTATCCTCCACAAGCTTATTTTCAACTTTTGTTCATCTATATCAAGAATCACAACAAGCTCTTCGGCACTTTTTTTTTTTTTTTCCATCGCATTTCCATTGACCGTTCAAGTTTTGTCAAACGACAATACAAAGTTTTAGCACCTCTGTCTATTCTTCACTAATATATTTACAGAATATATGGACAGCACAAATGTGTGGACCTACCATGTAACTACAGTATGTGCAAACGCCCACTCTCTCTTTTTTCAACTCGGCTAGAACTAGATATATCGAGGTATGGAGGCTACAAAAGAGTACTATGGCCACATTATCTAATGCTAAATGTGGGAAACAGAAATATTTGAGATGAAAAAGCCAGTTGTTGGTTGATTTTCACTGCTTTTATATATACTTTATATCTCGTAAATAAGGTGTATATAGATATTGCAAAGCAGCAATATAGAGCACTTAATATGTGTTAAACAGTTGTTTTTTGTTAGTCGTGTTACACCGGTTGAGTTCTTTTTTTGTTAGCTGTGTTTAACGGTTGACCGTGTAATCGGTTGTTTTTTTGTTAGCCATGTTACGCCATTCTAACCGTTTCACTGCTAACTGTGTAATGGTTAGCATACTCGAACAGTTATGGGGAGATGCGGGTTCGATTCCCTCTCCAGGGCGATGAAATTTTCAAGTTTTCTGATGTGATTGATATTACGTGAAGAACAGTAAATACAGTCAATTCAGAGATGTCTGACTGCTTTGTTAATTATCATGACGTATAGTATTTTCCGTGTGTTATGAGAGGAATATTTCTTCCACATTACATACTAAGAAAATTTTTTGTGAGAACCCTGAGAGATTATTTGTTAAAAATGGAAGAACTAAGCAAACCAATATATGAAAAATTGGATAGCGATCCGCTAGAAACGACGATCGCAAATTATAAAAAATTGCTCTTTTCACTTAAGAAGAAAAATATGGTTTGTGACAACTTCAAAAATTATTCAAAGATTACCCATCGTACTCCGCAGATGTATGGTTTGCTAAAACTGCATAAAAAAGGACAACCTATCAGGCCTATTATTGACTGAAAATATTCTCCTCTGTCCAATTTGCATTATTATTTACTGTTTCATCTATCAAACTTGCTTCCTAAACCTAAGGCACTAATAAAGAACACTGAAGAACTATTGAAGAAAATAGAAGAACTTCCAGAATTAGAAAACCCTTCCATGGCAAGTTTAGATGTTGTGTCCATGTATGCGTATATAAACCTGGACAAACTCATAGATTACATAGCAGATGACCTATCTGACCTAATAGTGTTTCATGAATACAATAAAGAAGAAGCAATAGGCCTTCATGAACTTACAGTGTTTGCTCTAAACAACAATTTTTTTCAATTCCAAGGCTGCTTCTATAAGCAAAGATGTGGGCTAGCAATGGGTTCTTCTTTAGCACCTCTCCTAGCAAATTATTACATAAGTAAAATACATGTATATATATATATATATCATCATCATCATCATTGTCAACCATTATCAATCCACTGCTGGACGAAGGTCTCTCCAAGTTTCCTCCACAACGGTCTGTCTTGTGCCAGTCTCCTCCATGTCACCCCTGTATACTTTCGAATTTCATCCACCCATCTCCTATGTGGTCTTCTTCTGGGTCTTTTCCTGTCCCTTGGAATCCAATCTAAAATTTCGGCTGTCCATCGATGATCTGTCCTTCTGGCAGTATGTCCAGCCCATTGCCATTTCAGGGATTTAACTCTGATCATGATGTCTTCCACTCTTGTCATTTTTCGGATCCACGAGTTCCTCTTCTTACCTCTCCTGGTTACACCAAGTATGCACCTCTCCATGCTGCTTTGAGTTGTCTGCAGCCTTTGTATGTCTCTTTTAGTTAAGGTCCACGTCTCTGCACCATACGTAAGCACTGGAAGGATGCATTGATCAAACACTTTTCTTTTAAGACATAATGGCATATTGCTCTTGAAAATTATGCTGTTTCTTCCAAAAGCTCTCCAGGCAAGTTTTGTACGCCGATTAATTTCTTCATCAATGTGACCCTCACTTGATATCTGCTGTCCAAGATAAACGTACGTGTCTGTTATCTCCAGCTTTTCTCCATCAATCGATAAATCTTCTTGTAAAAGCATTGAACATCACTTTTGTCTTCTGAAAGTTCATTTTTAATCCCACTTCTTTACTCTTGTCAGCAAGTTCCTGGATCATACTCTGCAGCTCTGATGGGGTAGTTGCAAAAATGACTACGTCATCAGCAAAACGAAGGTGGGTTAGATAATCTCCATTAATCTTTATCCCCTTGTTTTCCCAGCTGAGCGACTGAAAAACACCCTCCAATGTGGCATTAAAAAGCTTCGGAGATATGGTGTCACCTTGTCTCACTCCCTTTCCAATTTTTACGTGTGTTGTATTTTCAAACAGCCTAATCTTTGCACTTGCATTTTCATAGATGTTATTAATAATATTAATGTATGCATCTTCAATACCGCAGGTTTTCAGAGCCATTGTAACTGCTGATGGTTTCACCGAATCAAAGGCTTTTTCATAATCGATAAAAGCCATGCACAATGGAAGTTCATATTCCCTCGCTCTTTCAATTAGTTCTCTCAGCACGTGGATATGATCTATTGTGCTGTAACCACTCCTGAATCCAGCTTGTTCTCTCGGTTGAGCCATGTCTAGTGCTACCTTCAAGCGGTGTGAAAGAACTTTAGTGAAGATTTTATAAACTACTGATAGGAGGCTGATAGGTCTGTAGTTTCCGAGATCCTCAATGTCACCTTTCTTATGTAGCAGGATCATTGTAGCGGTGTTCCAATCCTCAGGAATCTTTCCTTCATTAAGGCATCGAGTGAAAATTTGGGCGAGTACTGTTTCGATTTCTCCACTTGCTTCTTGTATGATGTCTACAGTAATTCCATCTTCTCCTGGAGCTTTTCCTCGCTTCATGTTCTTGATTGCATGTGCAACTTCTGCTGGAAGGACTGGAGGAACTCTGGTACTGGTATCTTTCATGATGTGTGGAGTGCATATATCATCCCTTTCATATAATTTGGAGTAGAAATCTTTCACTCTTGTCAAAATTTCGCCTCTATTTCTTGTTACAGAACCATCTTCTTTTCTCAGTGCCATAATCTGTTTTCTTCCCTTACTGAGATGTCCCTTTGCTATCTTTAGGCTTTGGTTGTTTTCAATTGCTTTCCTCACTAGTTCACAGTTGAATTTCCTTACGTCTTCAGTGATACTTTTTCTTACTGTCTTGCATAGCTCTATATATTCCACTTTGGAAGTCACATCTTCTTTAGTTGTCCTCATCTCTCTTCTTTTTTGCATCAACATTTTGGTTTTCCCTGATAATTTGTTCACATGCAACTTGTTCTTAGACCCAGCTAATTTTGTTGCTGTTTCCATAAGAGCTTTGGTTACTTTTCTGTTAACTTCAGAGATGTCCACTTCTTCCGATGTTAGGCCTTCTAAAGCAGAGAACCTGTTCTTCAGTTCTAACTTGAAGGTATTATGGTGTTTTTTAAGGTTGGTTATGTCAATAGATTTTGTTTGTCTTATGAGCTTGCCACGTTCAAGTTTAGTGTTGAGGTGCATCTTACATCTCACCAATCTATGGTCACTACCTGTGTTGAACTTGTTTAGCACACTGCAGTCTTCTATGACGAATTTTTTGTTACACATAATAAAATCAATTTCACTTGTCGTCCCATTTGGATGTCTCCATGTCCATTTCCTGTGTTGCTTTTTCTTGAAGAAGGAGTTCAAGATGAAAAACCCTTCTGCCTCTGCAAACTCAACGAGAGTATTTCCACGCTGGTTTCTGTTGCCATGACCGAATTTACCTACTGAAGTTTCATTCTGTTGCCGTTGCCCTATTTTTGCATTGAAATCTCCCATAATTATTTTCAAGTGCTGCTTACCTTTATTATTTAGATGACAAATTTCCTCATAAAATTCTTCAATTTCTTCTTCAGGATGACTTGTGGTGGGTGCATAAGTTTGAATAATCTGAGCCTGGTATCTTTTCGAGAGTTGGATAACAAGTCGTGCAGCTCTGTCAGAGGAACTTTCAACTTCTACAACTTTATCCTTCAGTTTCTTGTTTATTATAAATCCAACACCACTAGTTCTGCCAGTATCTGTCCCACGATAGTAGAAGAGATGTCCACTTTTCAGTTCGATGAGATCTTCTCCTTTTCTCCTTACCTCACTTAGCCCCACGATGTCCCACTTGATCCTTTGTAGTTCCTCTTCCAATTCAAGAAGCCTTGAATCAGAAGATAGGGAGCGTCCATTGTAAGTAGCCAAGGTCAGCATCAGATGGCAGTATATATATATATATATAGGGATGTAAGGTCAGGTGATGCGTAACATCACAGCCTCTCCTTGACAAATGTCAACCCCGCCTTCTCGTGGTGCATCCTGTTCCCACTAAAGGGGCTCTGACGACCGCCAATAGCGGTATAACTATACCATCGGGATTAGAGGAAATTCTATCCCACACTCACCAACCCGCTTGGCCAGCGTGGTGAGTTATGGCCAAACCCCTCCAAAATGACTCCACAACTTAAATCTTGGCCCTCAGTCTCCGGCAGCTGGAATGTACCTGGCCAAGGCAGCGGCCAGTGCGACATGAAGGCAGAGGGTGCTAAGAATCCCCGGAGGACCGGACTAGGCTGCCATCTGATGCTGACCTTGGCAACGTACAATGGACGCTCCCTATCTTCTGATTCAAGACTTCTTGAATTGGAAGAGGAACTACAAAGGATCAAGTGGGACATCGTGGGGCTAAGTGAGGTAAGGAGAAAAGGAGAAGATCTCATCGAACTGAAAAGTGGACATCTCTTCTACTATCGTGGGACAGATACTGGCAGAACTAGTGGTGTTGGATTTATAATAAACAAGAAACTGAAGGATAAAGTTGTAGAAGTTGAAAGTTCCTCTGACAGAGCTGCACGGCTTGTTATCCAACTCTCGAAAAGATACCAGGCTCAGATTATTCAAACTTATGCACCCACCACAAGTCATCCTGAAGAAGAAATTGAAGAATTTTATGAGGAAATTTGTCATCTAAATAATAAAGGTAAGCAGCACTAGAAAATAATTATGGGAGATTTCAATGCAAAAATAGGGCAACAGCAACAGAATGAAACTTCAGTAGGTAAATTCGGTCACGGCAACAGAAACCAGCGTGGAAATACTCTCGTTGAGTTTGCAGAGGCAGAAGGGGTTTTCATCTTGAACTCCTTCTTCAAGAAAAAGCCACACAGGAAATGGACATGGAGACATCCAAATGGGACGACAAGTGAAATTGATTTTATTATGTGTAACAAAAAATTCGTCATAGAAGACTGCAGTGTGCTAAACAAGTCCAACACAGGTAGTGACCATAGATTGGTGAGATGTAAGATGCACCTCAACACTAAACTTGAACGTGGCAAGCTCATAAGACAAACAAAATCTATTGACATAACCAACCTTAAAAAACACCATAATACCTTTAAGTTGGAACTGAAGAACGGGTTCTCTGCTTTAGAAGGCCTAACATTGGCAGAAGTGGACATTTCTGAAGTTAACAGAAAAGTAACCAAAGCTCTTATGGAAACAGCAACAAAATTAGCTGGGTCTAAGAACAAGTTGCATATAAATAAATTATCAGGAAAAACGAAAATGTTGATGCAAAAAAGAAGAGAGATGAGGACAACTAAAGAAGATGTGACTTCCAAAGTGGAATATAAAGAGCTATGCAAGACAGTACGAAAAAGTATCACTGAAGACGTAAGAAAATTCAACTGTGAACTAGTGAGGAAAGCAATTGAAAACAGCCAAAGCCTAAAGATAGCAAAGGGACATCTCAGTAAGGGAAGAAAACAGATTATAGCACTGAGAAAAGAAGATGGTTCTGTAACAAGAAATAGCGGCGAAATTTTGACAAGAGTGAAAGATTTCTACTCCAAATTATATGAAAGGGATGATACATGCACTCCAGACATCATGAAAGATACCAGTACCAGAGTTCCTCCAGTCCTTCCAGCAGAAGTTGCACATGCAATCAAGAACATGAAGCGGGGAAAAGCTCCAGGAGAAGATGGAATTACTGTAGACATCATACAAGAAGCAAGTGGAGAAATCGAAACAGTACTCGCCCAAATTTTCACTCGATGCCTTAATGAAGGAAAGATTCCTGAGGATTGGAACACCGCTACAATGATCCTGCTACATAAGAAAGGTGACATTGAGGATCTCGGAAACTACAGACCTATCAGCCTCCTATCAGTAGTTTATAAAATCTTCACTAAAGTTCTTTCACACCGCTTGAAGGTAACAATGGACATGGCTCAACCGAGAGAACAAGCTGGATTCAGGAGTGGCTACAGCACAATAGATCATATCCATGTGCTGAGAGAACTAATTGAAAGAGCGAGGGAATATGAACTTCCATTGTGCATGGCTTTTATCGATTATGAAAAAGCCTTTGATTCGGTGAAACCATCAGCAGTTACAATGGCTCTGAAAACCTGCAGTATTGAAGATGCATACATTAATATTATTAATAACATCTATGAAAATGCAAGTGCAAAGATTAGGCTGTTTGAAAATACAACACACATAAAAATTGGAAAGGGAGTGAGACAAGGTGACACCATATCTCCGAAGCTCTTTAATGCCACATTGGAGGGTGTTTTTCAGTCACTGAGCTGGGAAAACAAGGGGATAAAGATTAATGGAGATTATCTAACTCACCTTCGTTTTGCTGATGACGTAGTCATTTTTGCAACTAGCCCATCAGAGCTGCAGAGTATGATCCAGGAACTTGCTGACAAGAGTAAAGAAGTGGGATTAAAAATGAACTTTCAGAAGACAAAAGTGATGTTCAATGCTTTTACAAGAAATGAAGATTTATCGATTGATGGAGAAAAGCTGGAGATAACAGACACGTACGTTTATCTTGGACAGCAGATATCAAGTGAGGGTCACATTGATGCAGAAATTAATCGGCGTACAAAACTTGCCTGGAGAGCTTTTGGAAGAAACAGCATAATTTTCAAGAGCAATATGCCATTATGTCTTAAAAGAAAAGTGTTTGATCAATGCATCCTTCCAGTGCTTACGTATGGTGCAGAGACGTGGACCTTAACTAAAAGAGACATACAAAGGCTGCAGACAACTCAAAGAAGCATGGAGAGGTGCATACTTGGTGTAACCAGGAGAGATAAGAAGAGGAACTCGTGGATCCGAAAAATGACAAGAGTGGAAGACATCATGATCAGAGTTAAATCCCTGAAATGGCAATGGGCTGGACATACTGCCAGAAGGACAGATCATCGATGGACAGCCGAAATTTTAGATTGGATTCCAAGGGACAGGAAAAGACCCAGAAGAAGACCACATGGGAGATGGGTGGATGAAATTCGAAAGTGTGCAGGGGTGACATGGAGGAGACTGGCACAAGACAGACCGTTGTGGAGGAAACTTGGGGAGACCTTCGTCCAGCAGTGGATTGATAATGGTTGACAATGATGATGATGATGATGATGATATATATATATATATATATATATATATAACTCGGCTAGAACTAGATATATCGAGGTATGGAGGCTACAAAAGAGTACTATGGCCACATTATCTAATGCTAAATGTGGGAAACAGAAATATTTGAGATGAAAAAGCCAGTTGTTGGTTGATTTTCACTGTTTTTATATATACTTTATATCTCGTAAATAAGATGTATATAGATATTGCAAAGCAGCAATATAGATGAAAATGCAAGTGCAAAGATTAGGCTGTTTGAAAATACAACACACGTAAAAATTGGAAAGGGAGTGAGACAAGGTGACACCATATCTCCGAAGCTCTTTAATGCCACATTGGAGGGTGTTTTTCAGTCACTGAGCTGGGAAAACAAGGGGATAAAGATTAATGGAGATTATCTAACCCACCTTCGTTTTGCTGATGACGTAGGCATTTTTGCAACTACCCCATCAGAGCTGCAGAGTATGATCCAGGAACTTGCTGACAAGAGTAAAGAAGTGGGATTAAAAATGAACTTTCAGAAGACAAAAGTGATGTTCAATGCTTTTACAAGAAATGAAGATTTATCGATTGATGGAGAAAAGCTGGAGATAACAGACACGTACGTTTATCTTGGACAGCAGATATCAAGTGAGGGTCACATTGATGAAGAAATTAATCGGCGTACAAAACTTGCCTGGAGAGCTTTTGGAAGAAACAGCATAATTTTCAAGAGCAATATGCCATTATGTCTTAAAAGAAAAGTGTTTGATCAATGCATCCTTCCAGTGCTTACGTATGGTGCAGAGACGTGGACCTTAACTAAAAGAGACATACAAAGGCTGCAGACAACTCAAAGAAGCATGGAGAGGTGCATGCTTGGTGTAACCAGGAGAGATAAGAAGAGGAACTCGTGGATCCGAAAAATGACAAGGGTGGAAGACATCATGATCAGAGTTAAATCCCTGAAATGGCAATGGGCTGGACATACTGCCAGAAGGACAGATCATTGATGGACAGCCGAAATTTTAGATTGGATTCCAAGGGACAGGAAAAGACCCAGAAGAAGACCACATGGGAGATGGGTGGATGAAATTCGAAAGTATGCAGGGGTGACATGGAGGAGACTGGCACAAGACAGACCGTTGTGGAGGAAACTTGGGGAGACCTTCGTCCAGCAGTGGATTGATAATGGTTGACAATGATGATGATGATATATATATATATATATATATATCATCATCATCATCAACCATTATCAGAATTAGCCTGCTAAATGCTACTCTGCAGATCTCTTGTAGCCATTCCTCACTAACAGTTCATGTACCCGCCCCTTTCTTCACACAACTTCACCTTTATTTTCAGGTCAACAAGCTTCCAATTTTAACCATCTTTATGATGAATACCAGCCATTCTTCACTTGAGGTTCTATTTGTACAGGTCTTTTGTGTGATGACTATGTTCTCCTTCTCAGAACAGGTTTGCTTGGATTTCACTTTCAAGGACATTGGTGTGGTTTGCTTGTCTTCGTTCCTTGTGTTGGTGGCTTAGGGAACACGATGGCAGGTTTCAACGTTAAGCGACCTTTTGCCATCTATGAAAAGCCACTGCTTACATGCAGTGTTCTCCTGAAGAGTACAACATGTTGGTTTCTTACTTTTATTCTGAAATGTTGAGGTAGTCATTAAACTTTTTTAAGCATAGCTTATTCTATATTTATTTGTAATGTGTTGGTGCCTGAATTCAATTATTATGCAGGGCACTATTTTTATCCATTTACAAATTTATTCAGTTTATAGTTCGATTTGAATTTTTACTATTTTTTGCTTTGGGCATTTTTGAAAGTGCTTCTTCTGTGTCATAAGTTCATCTTTTGTGCTTTCGAATTTAAATTGGCTGATAGGGTTATCATACATAAAATCAGTCAGGATTCGGGTTTGCTGCTTTTCAGCACAACTTAGTTTGTGACTTTGACTTTGCCTCGTGGTTTTGCTCAGTTCGATTCTGTTTAGAATATTTTAATAATTCTGGCATATATCATCATCATCACCATTGTCAGCCATTATCAATCCACTGCTGGACGAAAGTCTCCCCAAGTTTCCTCCACAACGGTCTGTTTTGTGCCAGTCTCCTCCATGTCACTCCCGCATACTTTCGAATTTCATCCACCCATCTCCCATGTGGTCTTCTTCTGGGTCTTTTCCTGTCCCTTGGAATCCAATCTAAAATTTCGGCTGTCCATCAATGGTCTGTCCTTCTGGCAGTATATCCAGCCCATTGCCATTTCAGGGATTTAACTCTGATCATGATGTCTTCCACTCTTGTCATTTTTCGGATCCACGAGTTCCTCTTCTTATCTCTCCTGGATACACCAAGAATGCACCTCTCCATGCTGCTTTGAGTTGTCTGCAGCCTTTGTATGTCTCTTTTAGTTAAGGTCCACGTCTCTGCACCATACGTAAGCACTGGAAGGATGCATTGATCAAACACTTTTCTTTTAAGACATAATACCATATTGCTCTTGAAAATTATGCTGTTTCTTCCAAAAGCTCTCCAGGCAAGTTTTGTACGCCGATTAATTTCTTCACCAATGTGACCCTCACTTGATATCTGCTGTCCAAGATAAACATATGTGTCTGTTATCTCCAGCTTTTCTCCATCAATCGATAAATCTTCATTTCTTGTAAAAGCATTGAACATCACTTTTGTCTTCTGAAAGTTCATTTTTAATCCCATTTCTTTACTCTTGTCAGCTATATATATATATATATATATATATATATATATATATATATATATGATACATGCACTCCAGACATCATGAAAGATACCAGTACCAGAGTTCCTCCAGTCCTTCCAGCAGAAGTTGCACATGCAATCAAGAACATGAAGCTGGGAAAAGCTCCAGGAGAAGATGGAATTACTGTAGACATCATACAAGAAGCAAGTGGAGAAATTGAAACAGTACTCGCCCAAATTTTCGCTCGATGCCTTAATGAAGGAAAGATTCCTGAGGATTGGAACACCACTACAATGATCCTGCTACATAAGAAAGGTGACATTGAGGATCTCGGAAACTACAGACCTATCAGCCTCCTATCAGTAGTTTATAAAATCTTCACTAAAGTTCTTTCACACCGCTTGAAGGTAGCATTGGACATGGCTCAACCGAGAGAACAAGCTGGATTCAGGAGTGGCTACAGCACAATAGATCATATCCACGTACTGAGAGAACTAATTGAAAGAGCGAGGAATATGAACTTCCATTGTGCATGGCTTTTATCGATTATGAAAAAGCCTTTGATTCGGTGAAACCATCAGCAGTTACAATGGCTCTGAAAACCTGCGGTATTGAAGATGCATACATTAATATTATTAATAACATCTATGAAAATGCAAGTGCAAAGATTCGGCTGTTTGAAAATACAACACACATAAAAATTGCAAAGGGAGTGAGACAAGGTGACACCATATCTCCGAAGCTCTTTAATGCCACATTGGAGGGTGTTTTTCAGTCGCTGAGCTGGGAAAACAAAGGGATAAAGATTAATGGAGATTATCTAACCCACCTTCGTTTTGCTGATGACGTAGTCATTTTTGCAACTACCCCATCAGAGCTGCAGAGTATGATCCAGGAACTTGCTGACAAGAGTAAAGAAGTGGGATTAAAAATGAACTTTCAGAAGACAAAGGTGATGTTCAATGCTTTTACAAGAAATGAAGATTTATTGATTGATGGAGAAAAGCTGGAGATAACAGACACGTACGTTTATCTTGGACAGCAGATATCAAGTGAGGGTCACATTGATGAAGAAATTAATCGGCGTACAAAACTTGCCTGGAGAGCTTTTGGAAGAAACAGCATAATTTTCAAGAGCAATATGCCATTATGTCTTAAAAGAAAAGTGTTTGATCAATGCATCCTTCCAGTTCTTACGTATGGTGCAGAGACGTGGACCTTAACTAAAAGAGATATACAAAGACTGCAGACAACTCAAAGAAGCATGGAGAGGTGCATGCTTCGTGTAACCAGGAGAGATAAGAAGAGGAACTCGTGGATCCGAAAAATGACAAGAGTGGAAGACATCATGATCAGAGTTAAATCCCTGAAATGGCAATGGGCTGGACATACTGCCAGAAGGACAGATTATCGATGGACAGCCGAAATTTTAGATTGGATTCCAAGGGACAGGAAAAGACCCAGAAGAAGACCACATGGGAGATGGGTGGATGAAATTCGAAAGTATGCAGGGGTGACATGGAGGAGACTGGCACAAGACAGACCGTTGTGGAGGAAACTTGGGAGACCTTCGTCCAGCAGTGGATTGATAATGGTTGACAATGATGATGATGATGATGATCATCATCATCATCATTGTCAACCATTATCAATCCACTGCTGGACGAAGGTCTCCCCAAGTTTCCTCCACAACGGTCTGTCTTGTGCCAGTCTCCTCCATGTCACTCCCGCATATTTACGAATTTCATCCACCCATCTCCCATGTGGTCTTTTTCTGGGTCTTTTCCTGTCCATTGGAATCCAATCTAAAATTTCGGCTGTCCATCTATGGTCTGTCCTTCTGGCAGTATGTCCAGCCCATTGCCATTTCAGGGATTTAACTCTGATCATGATGTCTTCCACTCTCGTCATTTTTCGGATCCACGAGTTCCTCTTCTTATCTCTCCTGGTTATACCAAGCATGCACCTCTCCATGCTTCTTTGAGTTGTCTGCAGCTTTTGTATGTCTCTTTTAGTTAAGGTCCACGTCTCTGCACCATACGTAAGCACTGGAAGGATGCATTGATCAAACACTTTTCTTTTAAGACATAATGGCATATTGCTCTTGAAAATTATGCTGTTTCTTCCAAAAGCTCTCCAGGCAAGTTTTGTACGCCGATTAATTTCTTCATCAATGTGACCCTCACTTGATATCTGCTGTCCAAGATAAACATACGTATCTGTTATCTCCAGTTTTTCTCCATCAATCGATAAATCTTCATTTCTTGTAAAAGCATTGAACATCACTTTTGTCTTCTGAAAGTTCATTTTTAATCCCACTTCTTTACTCTTGTCAGCAAGTTCCTGGATCATACTCTGCAGCTCTGATGGGGTAGTTGCAAAAATGACTACGTCATCAGCAAAACGAAGGTGGGTTAGATAATCTCCATTAATCTTTATCCCTTTGTTTTCCCAGTTCAGTGATTGAAAGACATTTTCCAATGTGGCATTAAAGAGCTTCGGAGATATGGTGTCACCTTGTCTCACTCCCTTTCCAATTTTTATGTGTGTTGTATTTTCAAACAGCCGAATCTTTGCACTTGCATTTTCATAGATGTTATTAATAATATTAATGTATGCATCTTCAATACCGCAGGATTTCAGAGCCGTGGTAACTGCTGATGGTTTCACCGAATCAAAGGCTTTTTCATAATCGATAAAAGCCATGCACAATGGAAGTTCATATTCCCTCGCTCTTTCAATCAGTTCTCTCAGTACGTGGATATGATCTATTGTGCTGTAGCCACTCCTGAATCCAGCTTGTTCTCTCGGTTGAGCCATGTCCAGTGTTACCTTCAAGCGGTGTGAAAGAACTTTAGTGAAGATTTTATAAACCACTGATAGGAGGCTGATAGGTCTGTAGTTCCTAAGATCCTCAATGTCACCTTTTTTATGTAGCAGGATCATTGTAGCATTGTTCCAATCCTCAGGAATCTTCCCTTCATTAAGGCATCGAGTGAAAATTTGGGCGAGTACTGTTTCAATTTCTCCACTTGCTTCTTGTATGATGTCTATAGTAATTCCATCTTCTCCTGGAGCTTTCCCTCGCTTCATGTTCTTGATTGCATGAGCAACTTCTGCTGGGAGGACTGGAAGAACTCTGGTACCTTTCATGATGTCTGGAGTACATGTATCATCCCTTTCATATAATTTGGAGTAGAAATCTTTCACTCTTGTCAAAATTTCGCCTCTATTTCTTGTTATAGAACCATCTTCTTTTCTCAGAGCCATAATCTGTTTTCTTCCCTTACTGAGATGTCCCTTTGCTATCTTAAGGCTTTGGTTGTTTTCAATTGCTTTCCTCACTAGCTCACAGTTGAATTTCCTTACGTCTTCAGTGATACTTTTTCGTGTTGTCTTGCATAGCTCTATATATTCCACTTTGGAAGTCACATCTTCTTTAGTTGTCCTCATCTCTCTTCTTTTTTGCATCAACATTTTGGTTTTTCCTGATAATTTGTTCACATGCAACTTGTTCTTAGACCCAGCTAATTTTGTTGCTGTTTCTATCAGAGCTTTGGTTACTTTTCTGTTAACTTCCGAAATATCCACTTCTTCCGATGTTAGGCCTTCTAAAGCAGAGAATCTGTTCTTCAGTTCCAACTTGAAAGTATTATGGTGTTTTTTAAGGTTGGTTATGTCAATACATTTTGTTTGTCTTATGAGCTTGCCACGTTCCAGTTTAGTGTTGAGGTGCATCTTACATCTCACCAATCTATGGTCACTACCTGTGTTGAACTTGTTCAGCACACTGCAGTCTTCGATGACGAATTTTTTGTTACACATAATAAAATCAATTTCACTTGTCGTCCCAATTGGATGTCTCCATGTCCATTTCCTGTGTGGCTTTTTCTTGAAAAAGGAGTTCAAGATGAAAAATCCTTCTGCCTCTGCAAACTCAACGAGAGTATTTCCACGCTGGTTTCTGTTGCCGTGACCGAATTTACCTACTGAAGTTTCATTCTGTTGCCGTTGCCCTATTTTTGCATTGAAATCTCCCATAATTATCTTCAAGTGCTGCTTACCTTTATTATTTAGATGACGAATTTCCTCATAAAATTCTTCAATTTCTTCTTCAGGATGACTTGTGGTGGGTGCATAAGTTTGAATAATCTGAGCCTGGTATCTTCTCGAGAGTTGGATAACGAGTCGTGCAGCTCTGTCAGAGGAACTTTCAACTTCTACCACTTTATCCTTCAGTTTCTTGTTTATTATAAATCCAACACCACTAGTTCTGCCAGTATCTGTCCCACGATAATAGAAGAGATGTCCACTTTTCAGTTCAATGAGATCTTCTCCTTTTCTCCTTACCTCACTTAGCCCGACGATGTCCCACTTGATCCTTTGTAGTTCCTCTTCCAATTCAAGAAGCCTTGAATCAGAAGATAGGGAGCGTCCGTTATAGGTAGCCAAGGTCAGCATCAAATGGCAGCCTAGTCCGGTCCTCCGGGGATTCTTAGCACCCTCTGCCTTCATGTCGCACTGGCCGCTGCCTTGGCCAGGTACATTCCAGCTGCCGGAGACTGAGGGCCAAGATTTAAGTTGTAGAGTCATTTTGGAGGTGTTTGGCCATAACTCACCACGCTGGCCAAGCGGGTTGGTGAGTGTGGGATAGCATTTCCTCTGATCCCGATGGTATAGTTATACCGCTATTGGCGGTCGTCAGAGCCCCTTTAGTGGGAACAGGATGCACCACGACATCATATATGTATATATACACTGCCGGAAAGTGAAAAAAGAACACCAAGAAGGAATTGGCAGATGATCATGAAACTTACGTATGTTATTAGGGTCGAGTTTACGTAGGTGTGATGTTAATTTCGGGACCAACCGGTGAGCGCTTACGCCACAGCACGGCATAATATGCAAATTATTGTCGGTGGTATTTAAGGAGTACGGCGAAGTGAATGTAATCAGTCGGCGTACGGACACGTGCGAAGACATTGAAGAAGCTGCAATGCCTGGACATGGAAGACGTGCACGATTTCAGCAGTTATCGGACTTTGAGCAAGGTCGTCTAGTTGGACTCCGCGAGGCCGGGTGGTCGTATTGTTGTATTGTGGAGCGAATTGGACGGGAAGTATCGGTGGTGGTACGATGGTGGCGTAGATGGTCCGAGGAACATTCCCATACGAGAAGACGTGGAGCCGGGAGTCACAGACAGACTGATCAGACCGATCAATGCATAAGAAAAGCGGCGCTGTTAAGCAGAACATCCACTGCGACGCAAATCCGAGCTGCAGTTGCACCTGAGGGGACTGTGTGAACAACCACAACCGTCTACTGGATGCAGGACTACGTGCACGTGTGCCTCTATAATGTGTACCTCTGACTCCAGCCCACCGTCAGGAACGGCTGCAGTGGTGTCGCCAACGTCTGCACTGGAGAATGCAATGGCGATCTGTCGTGTTCAGCGATGAAAGCAGATTCTGCTTGGGAGCCTCCAATGGCCGTATGCGTGTTCGCAGACGCACAGGGGAGCGTCTCCACCCTTCTTGCATCCGCCAGCGACACACAGGGCCTACACCTGGTCTCCTGGTGTGGGGAGCGATCAGCTATCACTCCCGTACACAACTAGTGTTTGTGCCAAGTACGTGTTAAACAGCACCTCCTACTTCAACAACATCATTCAGCCCATTGTTGTGCCATTTGTAAGGTCGGTCCGTTGTGGTGTTTTCCAGCAAGATAACACACGCCCACACACGGCACGTGCAATGCAACATGCACTTCAGGGTGTGAGACAACTTCCATGGCCTGCACGTTCACCGAATTTGTCCCCCATTGAGCATGTGTGGAATTTTATGGGACAACGACTTATCCGGTCTCCACGGCCAGCCACGACCATGCCCGATTTACGCGTCCAGGTTGAAGATGCTTGGAACTCAATACCCCAAACTTACATCCAACATCTGTACGACAGACTCCATGCCAGAATTGCACAGTGTGACGCAGTTCATGGCGGTTCAACCTCGCACTAACCATGTTACATGAAAATGTTTTTCTTCAGTTTACCAGCAAATACAGCTGTATTTTGCCATGATGTTTTGATCACGTTATCCTCTGTATTCCGTTATTATGCTGTATAAATTTCGTTGGTATCAGACGTCTCCTTCTTGGTGTTCTTTTTTCACTTTCCACCAGTGTATATATATGTATGTCATCATCATCATCATTGTCAACCATTATCAATCCACTGCTGGACGAAGGTCTCCCCAAGTTTCCTCCACAACGGTCTGTCTTGTGCCAGTCTCCTCCATGTCACTCCCGCATATTTACGAATTTCATCCACCCATCTCCCATGTGGTCTTTTTCTGGGTCTTTTCCTGTCCCTTGGAATCCAATCTAAAATTTCGGCTGTCCATCTATGGTCTGTCCTTCTGGCAGTATGTCCAGCCCATTGCCATTTCAGGGATTTAACTCTGATCATGATGTCTTCCACTCTCGTCATTTTTCGGATCCACGAGTTCCTCTTCTTATCTCTCCTGGTTACACCAAGTATGCACCTCTCCATGCTTTTTTGAGTTGTCTGCAGCCTTTGTACGTCTCTTTTAGTTAAGGTCCACGTCTCTGCACCATACGTAAGCACTGGAAGGATGCATTGATCAAACACTTTTCTTTTAAGACATAATGGCATATTGCTCTTGAAAATTATGCTGTTTCTTCCAAAAGCTCTCCAGGCAAGTTTTGTACGCCGATTAATTTCTTCATCAATGTGACCCTCATTTGATATCTGCTGTCCAAGATAAACATACGTATCTGTTATCTCCAGTTTTTCTCCATCAATCGATAAATCTTCATTTCTTGTAAAAGCATTGAACATCACTTTTGTCTTCTGAAAGTTCATTTTTAATCCCACTTCTTTACTCTTGTCAGCAAGTTCCTGGATCATACTCTGCAGCTCTGATGGGGTAGTTGCAAAAATGACTACGTCATCAGCAAAACGAAGGTGGGTTAGATAATCTCCATTAATCTTTATCCCTTTGTTTTCCCAGTTCAGTGATTGAAAGACATTTTCCAATGTGGCATTAAAGAGCTTCGGAGATATGGTGTCACCTTGTCTCACTCCCTTTCCAATTTTTATGTGTGTTGTATTTTCAAACAGCCGAATCTTTGCACTTGCATTTTCATAGATGTTATTAATAATATTAATGTATGCATCTTCAATACCGCAGGATTTCAGAGCCGTGGTAACTGCTGATGGTTTCACCGAATCAAAGGCTTTTTCATAATCGATAAAAGCCATGCACAATGGAAGTTCATATTCCCTCGCTCTTTCAATTAGTTCTCTCAGTACGTGGATATGATCTATTGTGCTGTAGCCACTCCTGAATCCAGCTTGTTCTCTCGGTTGAGCCATGTCCAGTGTTACCTTCAAGCGGTGTGAAAGAACTTTAGTGAAGATTTTATAAACCACTGATAGGAGGCTGATAGGTCTGTAGTTCCTGAGATCCTCAATGTCACCTTTTTTATGTAGCAGGATCATTGTAGCATTGTTCCAATCCTCAGGAATCTTCCCTTCATTAAGGCATCGAGTGAAAATTTGGGCGAGTACTGTTTCAATTTCTCCACTTGCTTCTTGTATGATGTCTATAGTAATTCCATCTTCTCCTGGAGCTTTCCCCCGCTTCATGTTCTTGATTGCATGAGCAACTTCTGCTGGGAGGACTGGAAGAACTCTGGTACCTTTCATGATGTCTGGAGTACATGTATCATCCCTTTCATATAATTTGGAGTAGAAATCTTTCACTCTTGTCAAAATTTCTGCCTCTATTTCTTGTTATAGAACCATCTTCTTTTCTCAGAGCCATAATCTGTTTTCTTCCCTTACTGAGATGTCCCTTTGCTATCTTTAGGCTTTGGTTGTTTTCAATTGCTTTTCTCACTAGCTCACAGTTGAATTTCCTTACGTCTTCAGTGATACTTTTTCGTGCTGTCTTGCATAGCTCTATATATTCCACTTTGGAAGTCACATCTTCTTTAGTTGTCCTCATCTCTCTTCTTTTTTGCATCAACATTTTGGTTTTTCCTGATAATTTGTTTACACCAATTAGCTGGGTTCTTAGACCCAGCTAATTTTGTTGCTGTTTCCATAAGAGCTTTGGTTACTTTTCTGTTAACTTCCGAAATATCCACTTCTTCCGATGTTAGGCCTTCTAAAGCAGAGAATCTGTTCTTCAGTTCCAACTTGAAAGTATTATGGTGTTTTTTAAGGTTGGTTATGTCAATACATTTTGTTTGTCTTATGAGCTTGCCACGTTCCAGTTTAGTGTTGAGGTGCATCTTACATCTCACCAATCTATGGTCACTACCTGTGTTGAACTTGTTCAGCACACTGCAGTCTTCGATGACGAATTTTTTGTTACACATAATAAAATCAATTTCACTTGTCGTCCCAATTGGATGTCTCCATGTCCATTTCCTGTGTGGCTTTTTCTTGAAAAAGGAATTCAAGATGAAAAATCCTTCTGCCTCTGCAAACTCAACGAGAGTATTTCCACGCTGGTTTCTGTTGCCGTGACCGAATTTACCTACTGAAGTTTCATTCTGTTGCCGGTGCCCTATTTTTGCATTGAAATCTCCCATAATTATCTTCAAGTGCTGCTTACCTTTATTATTTAGATGACGAATTTCCTCATAAAATTCTTCAATTTCTTCTTCAGGATGACTTGTGGTGGGTGCATAAGTTTGAATAATCTGAGCCTGGTATCTTCTCGATAGTTGGATAACGAGTCGTGCAGCTCTGTCAGAGGAACTTTCAACTTCTACCACTTTATCCTTCAGTTTCTTGTTTATTATAAATCCAACACCACTAGTTCTGCCAGTATCTGTCCCACGATAATAGAAGAGATGTCCACTTTTCAGTTCAATGAGATCTTCTCCTTTTCTCCTTACCTCACTTAGCCCGACGATGTCCCACTTGATCCTTTGTAGTTCCTCTTCCAATTCAAGAAGCCTTGAATCAGAAGATAGGGAGCGTCCGTTGTAGGTAGCCAAGGTCAGCATCAAATGGCAGCCTAGTCCGGTCCTCCGGGGATTCTTAGCACCCTCTGCCTTCATGTCGCACTGGCCGCTGCCTTGGCCAGGTACATTCCAGCTACCGGAGACTGAGGGCCAAGATTTAAGTTGTAGAGTCATTTTGGAGGTGTTTGGCCATAACTCACCACGCTGGCCAAGCGGGTTGGTGAGTGTGGGATAGAATTTCCTCTGATCCCGATGGTATAGTTATACCGCTATTTGCGGTCGTCAGAGCCCCTTTAGTGGGAACAGGATGCACCACGAGAAGGCGGGGTTGACATTTGTCAAGGAGAGGCTGTGATGTTACGCATCACCTGACCTTACATCCCTATATGTATGTATATATATATATATATATATAATCATCATTGCCAACCAGTATCAGTCCACTGCTGGATGAAGGTCTCCCCAAGTTTCTTCCACAACTGTCTGTCTGGAGCCTGTCTCCTCCATGTTAATTCAGCATACTTTCGAATTTCATCCATCCACCTCCCTTGTGGTCTTCTTCTGGGTTCATTTTCTGTCCCTTGGAATCCATTATAAACTTTTGTTTGCCCATCAGTAGTCCGTTCTGGCAACATGTCCAGCCCATTGGCGTTTCAGGGATTTTACTCTGATCATGATGTCTTCCACTCTTATCATTTTCTTTATCCACAAGTTCCTCTTCTTATCTCTCCTGGTTACACCAAGTATGCATCACACCAGATTTTTTTCTGTGTATATATATACTGTATATATTATATGGTTTTCTGAGGCCAAAAGGTCATCCCAGTGCACAGCCAAGTGATCGTGCTTAAAGTTTCTCAGTGTCCATAAACTTAAAAAAAAAAAAATAAATAAACCCGAAGAAATATGGCTACAAATATCTTGAAAACAGCAATGTATTTTCATAAGACTTCGTTCATGTACTCTGTTAGGCATTAAACAGTTTGGCAAATCTAGATTACAATATCTGCAAATGATAATCCATATAAGAGATGTAAGAGATGGATTACAATCTTGATTGTGATATGTCTCTTATGTGGAATTTCGCAGAAGCTGTACGAGACTATGTTACTAAATGTACAATTTTGGATTGTGAATAATTTTCAGATTCGTACAAAATGTAATGTGTTTTGCTATTTTGCTTTTAAGTGTAGCATGAGAGGACAGCAAGTACAATTTTAGCTATTTCTACTGCTTGTGCTAATTACAAGATTTGCATAAAAATTATTCATGCAGCTTTGTGAACTGACCTTGTAAAAATACAAAATGCCTTTTTATCATGCTCAATCCAAAGTTTTGTTTATTCTTTACAGTGCTCGTAACATGTTAGGTGTCCAGTGCGGGTGGGACAATGCACAACCAATCCCCGCTCTTAAAAGATGGAATCCCTGGTGCCGAGAAATCCCAATGATCACATTCACATACCACCCTTTGTTTAAGATGGATACCATGGAGAAAGCCAACTATGATGCTGAGGACTTTTCTAAAAAGCTGATCGCAGCCATAGAAAATCTGAGAAGTTCTGCCACATCAATATCCAATAACTCTCCTTCTTCTGAAACGGTTCCACACATTCTTTATCAACCAATAATCATAGAAAGCTATGCTGGTTTGGTGGCTGCACTTCACAATGCAAATGATCTTGGTTTCTTTAAGACTCGTGGAAAAGTGAGTTTTTGAGTGCTTGAAATAAAAACCAAACAAATTTTCACTAAAAAGCCTTTTTAATGCTGCCTTTTGCAGAAATTTGTGACATTTGCTCTTTCATTACATTTTTGAACATATTGCCCCAGATTCCTTTAACAAGAGAATGAATTGGAGCACAACATGCAAATAGATTATGCATTATAATTTTTCTGTGCCTAAATGATCACACTACAGCTGTAATGTGGGCTGACAAAATTTGAGGTGCTTTGCTTTATTAATCAGGTTTAGTTTCGTAATTGCTCCAGTGAAACGGGAATCTGGTTAGCTATTTCACAACTGCTGTATTGTGTAGTCTGTTTTGATGCTTTTGATCCAGATTTCTTTGAATTTTGGAAATTATATCTGCAGTGTTTAAATCTTTTGTGTAAAAAATCAGTAGTCTTTTTGTCTGTGTTTTGAAATTACCTTTTAGATTCTTTCTTACAGCATAAATTGAAATCCATGTATTTTCTTTAAGAATTTTTTGACATCTTTATTACTTGTCATTTATTTTACATATCATGAAATGCTGTTATATAGATATTATAGTTAAGAAAATGTTATGTATGCTTTGTTATATTCTGTGTAGCTGTGTCTAAGTATAACTTAATCTTATATTGATGTAATTATCATTATGTGGGTATATTTTGATAATGGTGCTACTAGTCAAATTTGTAGTTTGAAGTTCCATTTGCTTCTGTTTGTTATTTAAGCATCCATAAATGGTGACTAACATAATTTTATCATACATAGCAGAATAAAGGAGCCCTTCCTTATTGATACAAAGATAAGAAGTACAAAGTGTAGTTTCTTTGCTCTGCTTGAATGCAGTTTTATCTCTGTTGCTTGTCTTTTCCTGCATGCACCATGTTCCATCTTTAATTTTTAGATACTATTTGACGTATAGAGATCATGTATTAATTAGTATATTTTTGAAAGAAAACAAAATATGTCCAAGAATGTCAGTTATAAATTGAAGTTAATGTTTTGTTAAAATCTGTTTTATGTCTGTCACTTTAAGGACATTATTTAACACTATGTATGAGGTCAGTCAAAGCTGGGAAATGTCTGAAAAAATGCAGTGCAGCTAAATAAAGTAGAAATTGCCGGGTTTCATCGTAATGGTCACAATTATCAAATGCATAGTTATGCAGGTTTTATTTTTTCATTGCAGTCGTTAACCGCTTAAGGATTGCTTAATATTCATGAAATCTGTAAAAAATTACCAGTTTTTTTTATTCAAGAAATTTAACATTAAGTTTCTAAATGAAATATGCAAGTAATTTTAATTTTTGTACAGAATTTAAGCTGTTGTAGAAAGATATTAAACTTTACAGAAAAGCCAGCACGCAGGGATTTAGAGTCTAAATGTTGGTTTTTCGATATGCTGATTAATGTAAAGAGGCTGCCATCTAATTTTTTTATTGGTTTGAAAGTTCTAAATAATATATCAAGAAATATTACGACAAATATTGATTAGGCTTTCATTTCTTTGTGTGCAATATATTTTGAAACATGAGATGCAGAGTCCAACATTACAAGCACGACAAAAGTACCAAGTCTCTTTTTGACACCTATTATTCCCCCCCCTTTTTTTTTTTTGAGCAACAGATTTTGCATTCTCTAGAAGGTTGTTTTTTTTCTTATCTGAGGCAGGTATTTGTTTTAGAAAATGTGTTTCTATAGAGTGGTTGTTGGAGTTGTCAACAGACCATGTGTATTCCACAAACAAAAGAAAAGAAGCTGCCGACAATTGCAGAGATATTTTATATAATAAAACGTGGTAGTGCTGCTATCTAGTGTTCTAGTTAAGAACTAAAACATCAGGAACATTTTCTGAGTGTGATAAATCACTTGTGTTTGCACCATTCAGTATGTAACTTCTTTAATGCTTCAGCCCGGCAATATTGTGGGCTCAAGAAATAGGGATGATACTTCAGCTTAGCAGTATCGTGGGCTCAAGAAACAGGGATGATACTTCATCCCATCAAATTGTTGGGAGCAATCAGTTATGGGTTAATACCATCTGTGGGCAGTGTAAAAGTTGTGAATTAACCATAGAAAAGAAATGCATATTACTAACACTGATGAAGTGTGGGAGGGAGTACAATATATGTTCTGTTT
The DNA here is from genome assembly GCA_039090855.1 of Macrothele yani. NCBI lineage: Eukaryota > Metazoa > Arthropoda > Arachnida > Araneae > Macrothelidae > Macrothele > Macrothele yani. The sequence continues at coordinate 151,855,575 of CM077001.1, read as the reverse complement.
TGGAGGTAATGATCCGATAAATACTCCCTTTGTGATGGAAAGCTCTTCTTATTGGTCGTAGAGGTTAATAAAATCAGTCATAAAATAAACATTCGAGAAATGTAGCTTTGTGGTGACTGTCATCCAATCATCTGATGCATCTGTTGATTGGGAGGATGCCACTATTGCCTATTAGATGTTTCTCTTTGCCAGTCTTGTGCTTAATACCCTGTGTCTCATCTTACATGTGGTTCTTATGCTGTGAAAAGCTTCAACAAACCCAGATAATTGCTGTGGGGAAAAATGTATGTGATAGCATTTCCATGGAAAATTTTCCAGCTTCTGTTTCCATCCGTTGAACTTGCACTTGGTATTTTGATTCTTCCTGTACAAAAGAAAAGAGGTAGTAGTAAATTTTGATATTAATGTTAAAAACTTTGTGCTAAAGAAAGGGTGGCTTTGTAAACCATTTCTTTGATTCTGTTGTCATTAATCAGATCAAATGATTATTTTATTAGTTAAGGAATATTCCGTACACAAAGTCAACTTAAGAATGTACTATTGTGAAAGGTATGGAACATCTGCCTCCACTGTGAAAAGTAGTCCTAGCGTTTAGAGTAAGAAGCAACAGAATTATTTCTCAGAAACATTTCTGTTTGCTCAGCAGTCTGTTGGGCAAAATTGCTATTTAAGACAAATATTTGGTGATGCAATTAAGAAATAGATTTGACATAAATTTATTCAATCAAGCACCTTGCACTTTCTGCTGCTGACTGTCCATCTGGGAAATGTAACTTTGTGATGACAGGGTTGAAGGGATAGAAAACTTATCCCAACATTTACAACACAGTGACAATAAATTGACTTGGTAAAATGCAAGGTGTGTCCATAAGCAGCCATAGGGAAACATTTATTTGAAATAGGGGTTGCAGCACTGGAATAAAGAATAATCCTTGACGGTAAAGACATAGTAGGAATAGAGTGTGATTGCAGATTGATATTGTTCTTGCATTTCCTGTGACACACTGTGAGAGTACTATCTTTCACAATAGTATTCTTAATTTTACTTGTTGGAGTATAGGTAGAATATGTCATTGAATTAAATTAAAACTTCATTAATTTATCCCATTTTTTTCTGAATGGATCAAAATAGCATTGATAAATGCTAGTGTGTGTATTGATTCCATGGTAGCAGTCAGTTGTTTTGGTTGTATTATGATGCACTTCATTCCCTCATACTTTTACAAACACATGTCTGACAAAAAAAAAAAAAAAAAAAAAAAAAAGAGAAAAAATAATAATTGAAAATTGGATGGCTCAGCTGTCCTTAGAATGTTCTGGCAGAGAATAGAGGGAACAACAGAAGATGGGTGCTTAAGAGTTTAAAGTTCAGCAAGGCATATAAAATGAATTGCATATAAAAAGAAAAATAGCAGAAAAGGTTAAAATTGTTAGTGAGATAAAGAATTAGGAAAGGTTTCCACTTAGAAATGGAGGAACCATGAAAACAACAAATGCCATTAAGGTTAGAAATGCCCAAAAATTCCACTAGGGAAGAAAAATTCAGGTGAATAGAATTAGGATGGGGAAAAACAAAATTAGAATATGAAAAGAATATTATCATTGTGTTTATCATCAGCAAAAGGTTTAGTAACACAATCTTAACATAGTATTTCCAAAAATTTTTGAGGGACAGTTTGTTCACACACATTTTCTCATTGAACAGGATAAAGGGTTACAGGTATCGCATTCCTCCTAAAATTCCTAATATTTTGTTACCCTCCTTAAATTCCTAAAATTATACCTAAAATTTGCTATTCTTCCTAAAATTTTCGTAAGCTTATTTATTAAAAATACAACCGTTATTAACGCCAATAAATTTACCATTACGGTAAGGTAAAAAGACCTGTTATTGTAGAAACACAGCCTATATGCTGTGCTGCTGAAGGGAGGGAAAATGACACCATCGAGATGCACTTGCTTCGGGGCGGGCGCTCCACTTTTGTGCCTTCGGACAGTTTTCGAGAGTAACAAGAGATCTAAGGGAAAAGGGGAGGGGTCATTTTCACCCCTGGTTTGCGCTTTGCAGACGAACTCCATGGCACGCAGAAGATCATACTTTATTTTTGTACATGACTTGTGGAACCTCCTCTTTCTGCTGATGTTTTGTTACTGTAAACCGCAGGTGGGTGGAAGGAAAGAGGAAACGTGGTCTCCTTCCGTAACCTCCGGTAATGACGATGGGATGGTAACTGAGTGTTATCGTGGCAGGCAGTAGAGCACGTGATAATTGACCTTCGATCGTGCGTCGGCGACAGCGACCTTCGATGCGCAATATATCTCGGCTCCGACTTCGCTTTAACTGAACTTGCGTGAGATGCGTATGATAGTTTCTGGTTTTGCGTCTTTTATGGTGTTCTCTGTGCTGTGTGCAGGTTCAGTTCTCTTGTGGTGACCTGCTTTTTTTTTTTTTTTTTTTTTCTATCTTCTGACATCCTCGCAGCCAAACTTCGGGAAGTTGTCTGGTTTTGCAGTATTGGAACGTGTTTTTGTACTTCCCTTTCATTTTCTGGTTAGTAATACAAGTGTTTAAGATGCCTAAATCCAAAACGAAATTTCAAGATGCGTGGCTCGCCAAAGAATTGGACGGAGTGAAGTTGAAAGAATGGTGTTCGGCAACTGAAACAGTATTTTCTGCTAAGTGTATATTGTGTTCAGAAATTTTCAATATTTCTAATAGTGGCTTTTCACAAGTAAAAAGCGCATCATAAAGGAAAAAACATTTGCAGAAATTTCAAAGTAAATTTCAAAATAAGTCCGTCCTGAAAGCCTTTGGAGGACGGGATCTTCAGCCCAAAACAAATATTAGTGAAGTACTGAGTCATGATTTACAGTTGGCTAAAGCCGAAGCATTATGGGCCATGAAAGGACAAATATGTCTTTTGTTTCATGCACTGAAACAGTTGAACTTTTCAAGGAAATGTTTCCTGATTCTGCTATTGCAGCCAAAATGCAACTTAAAGAAAAAAGTTGCTTATGTGATATCACATGGATTGTCAAAATATTTTGAAGAGGATTTGAAAAAAGACATTGCATCTAGTAGCCCAGGAAAGGTTACTATAGCATTTGGTGAAACTACAAATACACAAGTGAAACGGCAGTTGGATGTGTATCTCAGGTACTGGTCTTCAGAAATAAATTCTGTTTCTTGCCGATACCTAACAAGCATTTTTCTGGGTCATGCAACAGCAGATATTTTGCTAAAAGAAATTCTTGATGTGTTATCATCCTCAATATTTTGTTGAACAGAATTATTTGTGTATCCATGGACAGCCCAAATGTAAATAAGTGCTTTTTACACAAATTCAATGAAGTTGTAAAACAAGAAACAGGCCAGAAATCTTTGGAACTAGGTTTTTGCAACCTGCATGTTGTTAGTAATGCATTTAAACATTTTTTGACAAACTTAAATATAGATTTTGACGAATTTGCTACTGATATGCATTACTTTTTAAAGAGTAGTGCTGCAAGACGAGAGGATTATAAATCTGTCGAGGATATAACATTGGTCACTGCCAAATTTCTTTTGCGTCATGTCAGCAACAGATGGTTAACCGTTGGTTCTGTAGCCCAGAGGCTCTTGGATCAATGGCTAAATATTACAGAATATTTTTTAAACTTCTTGCCATCTCAAAAAATATTTGAAAAACAACTACGCAATTCGGCAAGGTATAAAAGAATTCACTGTTTCCTGAAAAATGAGCTAACTCCTTGCTATTTAGCATTAATTTCATTTTCACACCAAAATTTTGAAAAGTTTTCATTATGCTATCAGAGTGAAGAACCAAAAATACACCAGTTATATTCTGATTTAAATACTTTAATGAGGAATGTTATGGCTCAGTTTATCCAAGATGATGTTATTGCAGGGAAATTTGGAGAAGACCTAAAGAATGTAGATTTTGAAAACAAAAATTCATGGAAAAAACTAGGGGAGTTAGAAGTTGGTATGAAGACAAAAAATCTCCTCAGGAATGTTCAGGAGACCAGGCAGAAATTATTTCTCTTAGATGTAAGATCATCACTAATTGCAACCACAAAATATTTAAAGTCAAATTTGCCATTCTGCAATCAAAAGCTAAGAGACATAGAAGTTTTAAAGGTAAAAGAACTAAAGAAAGAGTCAACTCAACTTTCAGTCACTGAAGGACTTTCGGAAATAACCAGAATTTCAAGTGTTTTGCATCTTTCTGAGGAACAAATTGATAGAGTAAGAGAAGAGTGGAAACTTTTAAATTGCGATAAGCCAACTCTAGATGAACTAGTGAAATTTTCAGAGGAAGGGCATATTCCAGTGCGGATTGATCATTACTGGCGTAATATATTTAGTATTAAAGACTCTAGCGGAAAAGAAAAATACTCAAATCTCGCTAAACTCATCAAGTCAATTTTAGTTTTACCTCATGATAATGCTGATGCAGAAAGGGGATTTTCGGTTAACACTGCTCTGCTAAGGAAGGACAAGGCTAACTTAAAAGACTCAACTATAACATCATTAAGAATAGTTAAAGGGGCCACTAAACACTCTGAATGTGTAAGTAAAGTTCCCATAACAAGAAATTTGTTAAATAGTGTTTGTGATTCACATAAATTTTATAAAGAGTATGTTGATAAGCTGAAGGAAGAAGAATCAAAAAAGGTAAAAGAAAGGAAGCAGAAAGAGAGGGAAAATAAGGAAAAGCAGCTAGAGAAAAAAAGAAAAGCTGAGTTTGATGACAAAATAAAAGAAAATGTTGCAGAAATAAATAGGCTTAAAAAAGATAAAGAAGCCTCCCTAGCAGTAATTCAAGAGGGAACAGAAAGAATGAGAAAAGCTGTGGAAAAACAAAATACTGTTGAAATAGCAGTTGCCTCTAACTTGATCATACAAGGTTCAGCTGAAATAAAGAAAACTGAAAGTAAATTAGTTGTGGTGGAAGCAGAAAAAGATAGGCTTATCAGGAAAAGGTTAAAACAATAATATGAAAAAAGTATTTCAGTGAACAATTGTACATAGTTCTTGGTTTTCAATTACCTTTTAGGATATTATAATTTAATGTGAAACCTGAAAACTTTACTGTGAAAATCGTGAATTGCTTCTGGTTCAACAGCATATTAATGTTCAAAGTGAAACTTGAATGTGGTAAATATACTTGAATATGATAATAACACGTGAAAAGATAAGAACTGAACATTAGAAGTAAATCATACTTAAATTTTAGACATTAGACGTTATGCAAAAAATTTGGGTGTGAACTTCGACCATATATACTAATGGACTGCGCATTGGCAATAGCTGCATCAAAGCCGCCATGGCTCAAACATTGGGCACGTCATCATCAGATTCCAAATTTCGTGTAAAAATGCTGTTATGATTACTAATTTATGCTGCAGAACTTCAGTGTTTTCGGTGTATTATGTGAATGTGCCTCATATATAATGAAAACTCTTCAGGTAAGTTTACTTATGAGCTATATACATGCATGATCGGGTTGTTTACATTTTGTGGTTTATAATGTGATGAACATTTGCGAAGAATTTGGAACATGCATTCCATTTTTTTTTTCTTAAGTTACTATATTTTTATATCAATAGCTGCAAGTTTCTGGTTAAGTAATTGAACTTTATTGACTTAGGTATTTAATTCGTTTCTTACCCATGAAAAATCATAGAACTTTCTATACTACATCGCTCAGAGCAACCATAAGCACAGCAGGTGTAACCCATCTTTTTGACTGATGTCATGTGATTTTATGTTGGAGCCAGAAATTTTGATGTCATGCGCAGTCTATCAGTATATGTGGTTGAAGGGTGTGAAGCAAACTCTTTACAATGTATACAAAGTTGTTTTACTAGATGTATACAAATATACATCTAGTTTTTATTGAAATACACTCCTAAAATTTTCCTAAAATTTTTCTAAAAAAGTCCTAAAATTCCTACCTAAAATTTTCCAGAAGTATGCTATGATCCCTGGGGTTAGTTCACTCCTTTTCCTGTAGTGGTGGTTTGTGAGTAACTATGCTTTCGGGAATGTAGCATATATTTTCCTTAGATAAAAGCAGGACTAGTTTCTTAGTGTTTTGCATGGATAAAAGAAAAGTGCAGTGTTATTTTTCAATTTTGGTTTGGACAGCTAAAGCATGTAATACTTTTACACACATCTAAACATTCACTCTGCATCTATGAAATATATAAATGTGACTTTGTGATTTTGTAATGTATAAGATAAAACATTTACCTATAGCTTGTTACAAACTCATAGGTTTCATAAATCAAATAGCATTCCTCAAGTTACATGACATGACAATTTGCCAGTTAGGTGTTGAGTCTGAAATACAAATTTTGTCTTTTAGTAATGTGATGTCTGATTATTGTGTACATAATGATTTGTGTGTTTATCCTTTATACGGGTGTTTCTTCTCATTTAAAATTGGGAATTTTTGATATTCCTAAAAGAAAAATGCAAGAGGCATTAAAAGGAGCATTTATGTCAGGGTGTTCATAATTATTCTCTATTGATAGCTGCTGTTCATAGTATTCTAAACCCAAAATATTCTGATGCTTAGCAATAGTTGCTTCATAGTGTGGTGTTTGTTCATTTCCACCATCTTAAAAGCTAAAAATATAACTGACTACAGTGAAAACATCTTGATGAACAGTGAAAGATCATTGTAAAAAGACGCAGCTACATTTTACAGTTGGTATTAGTATGCCACATTGCCTGAAAGCTCATTGTTTTTCATCATATCATTAAAAAAATATATTAGTAATAAATGAAACAGATAGTGAAGTATTGTGATTTATCCCAAATTGTAGTTGGGATAATTTTTGATGTACAATAAATACACTAATAATAAACCAACAAAGTATTATGCTGTGGTAATTTTAATTTATTAATAGTATAATGGCCAGAAACACCTGTCAAGTGGAGAGGTAGTTTTATTTTCACTTTTAAGATGAGCTCTCTACAAGATTATTCCTGCCAAGATGGGAGTATAGAGTGATTTACTTAAATGATTGTATAAGTGAAATTCATCTATTAACTCTTCACAAGTTTTTCTACCTGTTCTGGAACAGTTATTTTACAGGCAAGGAATGACTGTATCTTCCAGCTTATGCATTAGGATAAGTGCTTGTGAAGCCGTATTGAAACAGAGTTAATTGGAATTTGTTTTCACTTTTATGACAAGCTGTGTATATGTTTATACCTTATACCTATCAAGGTAGGACTGCAAAGACTTCCTTAAATGATTTTAATGTCCATTAACTCTTTAATACAAGGTTATATATTAGCAGGAGAGGAAATTGCTAAATATTTTAAGCCCTTTTATTGCATTAAAATAAAAGTATGGTGAGCTAGTGTCGGAAGAAATTCATTGCAAAGTTTTTTTTTTTTTTTGTTCTGAATTAATAATTCAACTTACTGTGAAGTCTACTGAATAGATAGTGCTTGCTTAAAAGGAATTTCATTACCATGAAATTTAATATGTGCCACTAATAATGCCTCAGAGTTCAATGTTTGGCTATAGACAGTTTCCATTCTGGGACATGTAACATTCAGTTAGTGAATTCAGGATATTCTCTTTGTTCTTGTAGTTCACTGCCTCTCAACTTGTTTTAGTACATGAACCATCAAGCCAGTCAAAATAATAATAAAAAAAAAAAAAAAAAAAAAAAAAAATCCTAGTGAACACCCTTTTGAGATATAATTAAAAAGCTGACAACTAACATTTTGGATTGGAATTATATATTTATACATAAAGTTAAATCTTAATTTAGTAGAATAAATCAAACCGTGCAAAAGACAAATGTAAAGAAAAATGCTATGAAGGCAACACAAGTAGTAAGTAGTCTGGAATGAACAAGAAACCACAAAACCTGTTGGAGATCAAATTATACAGTTCTCACAGTGGGAATTTAGCCTGCTGCTACTCAGCAATCATGCCATCCATGGTAGTGTTGCAGAGTTGTATAAAAATAAAATGTATCTGTGTACACAACCACTGAAACAGAAAACTTGCTGCAAATCCGCAAAGCACAAACCACAATGAAAATAGAATGAGGCAATAAATTGTCTCATTCTACGATGAAAATAGAATGAGGCAATAAATTGTCTCATTCTCATTCTACGATGAAAATAGAATGAGACAATTTAAAGAAAAATGAATAAAACATTAAATAATTATTAGAACATTACAGATTCCGATGAGGACAAAATAAGTACATTACGACTGAATGTGCAGAATGTGTGGGAAATAGAGCTTTATGGCAAAACATTAAAATATTATACTATGAAAGAAGAAGAGACTAATTAAAAAAAGTTTTTAAATCAAAAAAAAAAAAAAATACAGTTCCATCAATGAACCTTTAAAAATGATAATTCTTTCTGTGTAAACAAAACTTTTGGTACTATTCTTATACATTGAGAACAGGCCTTGATAAAATCTAGAGGCCAGAAATGTCTGTAAAAACAAAAACCTCAGAAGATGTGAAAAATAATTGAAAGGTACAAGCTAAAATAGAATTAAGTATATTATTCTGACTAAAGCCTTGAGTAAGTGTTGTAGTTGCTTTTTTTTTAAACTCTACTAGCAAAATCTATCTGCTAATAATTTGGAAACTATCTACATACAGTGTACATGCATATGTCTACATTCTGCTACTCTGGTAGTGTGTTGCAGTGCTGAAAATAGTTGTTTTGTAGACAGTTTAAACTGCATGCAGACACACAGCTTCAAATATTCCACCCCCTTCTTACCCCATTTAATGTGCATCTTGCACATGGTTCTTTACGCATGTATAGTATGAATTTTCACAATAGGGAATTCTTTTAGGAAAATACTGTTCATGTAAAGTTTGAACTTCCACTAATTGAAACAACTGAACAAGTGTTTAATAAATATCACTGTTGGCACATAGGCTGTATTCTCTGTTTCTCATGTAACCATTCTTATATGGGAATATCAATATATTTGTATATGCATTTCCTGTAATTATGAATTCTTCTGGGGATTTGCATTTCCCACTGACATTTCTATGATCAAAAATTATATTCTTCTGTCTTTCTGGATTCTGTTTCTGAATTTAAATTTCCATAATATCAAAGAAAATACTGCTGAGGAAGATTTACTGTTATGTAATATGTTCCTTTGTATCCAAACAGAATGCGGCATCAGGTAAGTATTCTTAAAAAGTTTAGGGAGTGATAAAAACTCTACACTTTGTAGAATAAAAATGAACAACAAAAAAATAAAATTTATCCTCCCAAGTAAAATTTCAACTTCAGCATTTCCAAACTTAATTACTGCTTCCTGCTTTGGATATTGTCATTTCACTTACAGTGGTTACCAAGATAGCATTTTAGTGTTTGTAGTCCAAATAGATTTGTTGAATGTCAGGAATGAGTTGATCTTTTGCATTGGGGAAAAAAATTAATACTGTTTAATGATTTATTTATCGCATCTGAGTCATGCTAATCATGAACACCGAGCCCTATGTAACTTCATAATTTATAAGTAGGAAAAAAGTTCAGCCATTGCTCCATCCCAGATGGGGATTTCAGAGAAGAGGGTGAGGGACTTAAAATGGTTGAGAAGAAAGTTTTACTGTGCAGTATCTGTTGCTCATTTGAGTGCTATAGCATATATGGAGTATGATAAAAGTTTGTTAAGAAGTATTTACTTTGCATCATCTGTTCAATTGAGTGCTGTAGTACATATGGAGTGATTAAATGAGTGAAAAGTGAATTAGCTAAATATTTTTCATTTACATGTGGGTAATGTAAATATTAATATGGAATAATTTTAAATAAACTTCAAGTACCAATCAATTTGTTTATTAATCTGCAGAGTGTATGAAACTATTATATTATGTGTATGTATGAGTGGTAATAGTTCTTTATGTAAGGAGAAAGCGTGGGAAAGTAAAGAGGTTGTGATGTAAGAAAAGAATGTGAAGTGAGTATTTAGTGCAGAACAAAGAAAAATGCAATGAGAGCTTTTAATGTAACAAAAAAATAATAATCATAATAGGTTGCTTACCTTTTGTACACATTTCCCTGCACGTTTTATTCTTTTGGTTGTCTAGCTTGGTTCAAGTCTCTGGTGCGGTGGTCCTTTTATGTCTTCAGGTTCATTCAATGCCTGGCGAATGTATAAGTCCTTGAAGTGTACTGCATTAATGACTTTAGGCCCCAACAGTGTCTACTTCTCCTCCAACCACTTACCAATGTGTAAAACCCAACTTTAGTTGGTGGATTGACATTTATAAAACCCAAATTCTTTAAGTCAAAACGAATTCATTTGTAAAACCCAAATGTGAAACCCAACTTTAGTTGGTTGATTGACATTTATAAAACCAAATTTTTTTTAACTCAAAATGAATACGAATTCATTTTGAGTAAAATAATTTTGGTTTTATAAATGTCAATCAACCAACTAAAGTTGGGTTTTACAGGTTGGTTGGAGGGGAAGCAGATGCTGTTTGGACCTAAAGTCATTAATGCAGTACACTTCAAGGACTTATACATTCGCCAGGCATTGAATGAACCTGAAGACAAAAAAGGACCACCGCACCAGAGACTTGAACCAAGTTAGACAACCAAAATAATAAAACGTGCAGGGAAATGTGTACAAAAGTTAAGCAACCTATTATGATTATAATTATATGCACGTAAATTACGAATAGTTATGGCATAAGTTATAGCTGTTCTAACACTGGAAAAAATAATAATTTGGGAAGTCTACCTTTTATAAGGAAAGGGCACAGAAGAGGATGGTGATAAGGTGTTTTTCATCATGTAGGGAAAAAGAAAATACAAGAATTTGATGCAAGGTAAAGGGATTGACTGAAATTTTTTTATATACTCTTAATTCAGTATTTGAAATTTTTGTAAGGATAAAACATTTATATTCACCTTTGATACTGTGATTTAAATGCATTTAAATCAGTGATGATGCAGGAGTGTGTTATTAGATCTGTTTTTGGAAGCTTTCCTTCATTCACAAACTTTGAAACAGCAATCTGACATTCATGTGTGTTTTATATTTGGGATTTGGTTGTAATTTAAACTTACATATTAAGTGTTATTTCTGGCAAATATGTTTCCTTATTAATTATTCCATTCTATGCTGTTAACCTTTAAAAAGCCATCCATCGATGAGGAAAGCTTGGCAAAATGTAAGTTTAATTCCTTATGCCAATAAACTAGATAGTTATTTTAGCTTTATATACTTGGTGTATCAACAATTCTGATACTTGCTATAATCTCCAGTTCCTTCCTGGTTTTATTTAATATATTTTGTTAAATGAATGCTCTGTTATTCTATGATGGGTTTTCTGCAAACTGTTCATGTGTGTTTTCTGTCTGTACTTAGTGTAAGCATAGTGCTAGGCACATTCAGTACTTAGTGATGGTTTAAACAGAATGATGTAACGTGATTCATGTGTACATTTATACTGTGCAATTTACTTGATCAATATTAATGATAAAAAAAAATACAAGGGTTGATCAGAAAAAAAGGTTACACGTTCGAGTAGGAGAAAAGAAAACTCACCAACCAAGAAGCGGTGTGCGATTTGACAAAGGATACGAAGCACTATTTCTCGATGAAATCACCATGACGATTCAGACATTTGTCGGACTGCATGACCAGCTTGTTTCATCCAGGACTGACAAAATTCGTGTCGCTACTGTTCAGCTGTTTTCACGTCGTCGTCACAGGTGAAGTGAGTACCACACTGGTGCTGTTTCAGGACAGGAAAGAGGTGAAAGTCACTAGAAGCCAAGTCCAGGCTGTAAGCCAGGTGCTTCCACACCTCCCACCGGAATTTGTGGAGCAAGTGCTGCATGGTGTTGGCTATGTGCTGCCTCTCGTTATCGTGAAGGAGAATGAAACCATCACTCAGCAGACCTGGTCATTTTCGTCAGACGCTTTCGTGCATTTTTTTCAGTGTGGCACTGCACTGATCAGCGTTGATGTTGTGCCCATTCTCTAAGAAGTCAACCAAAAGCACACCTGAAGAATTCTAGAAAATGGATGCCATGATTTCTCCAGCAGACGGTGTGACTTTAAACTTCCTTCTTGGCAGTGAAGCAGCGTGTTTCGTTTGCATGGAAGCTCTCTTGCTGGTGGGAGCGAAGTGGTGGAGTCATGTCTCATCCCCAGTCACAGTACTGTCCAGAAAGCTCTGCCCATCTTCAGCGTAACGCTGCAAGAACATCAAACATGCCATCATTTGTGCTGCTTTGTAATCAATGGATAATGAATGCGGCACCCATCTGGCACAAATCTTGGAGTACTGCAAAACATACATCATAAAACGTTGAGCAATGCCATAGCTCAATTCCAGCACGGACGCAATATAATGCAACGTTACCCTTCGGTCATCTTGCATCATTTCATCCACATGTGCAGTGCAGTGTCGATCTCTGTCATCGACGAACTTGGATGCCTACTGTTTGTGCAGTGTCGGTTCCGCATGTCATCCCTGCCGGTTGAAATGAATGGCACCATTTTACCACGTGCTGTCGAGACATGACGTTGTCGTCATAAACTTTGACGAGCTGCTGATGGATTTCAGCTGCAGGCACATTCTTGGCCCATTAAAACCTTATTGCTGCTCCCACTTCAACATGAGGCTGCGTTTACATTCACATCACCATTTTGAAATGCCACTGCACATCTCACGCTGGACACAGGAGTTCACAGATGTGCGTGGAGCACTAGCACATCTCTCGAGCGTGCATGTCTTCTACGTCACTTGTACCACATCCCAATTTACTTTTATTGCACGTGTAACCTTTTTTCTGATCGACCTCTGTACATTGAAACTCTTCACATGGTTAGAATCACACTGACAAACAACAGACTTGGGGTTATCAATCTGTAGGCATTCTGAATACCAATTTGTTAAGTAGAATATTTATCAAACTTGGGAGATTATTGTTCTCTTGAAATAACTGGCTTAATGTAATTCTGTGAATATTTAAGTGGAGATAACTCAGTATAACAAAAAGAAATGGGGTTTTGTATCTGTGTCATGGCTTGTTAATGACATTCCTGTTGCTCTCAATATTTAAATAATATACTGCCAAAAACTGTTGAAAGCTTAATGTTGTGGTTGCCATGTGACAGAATTTTGGGACAAGTTTTTAGGAAATTGTAAAAATAAAAAAATAAAAATAACTGATCAGATTTTGTAATAAAGTAATCCTTAAGTACTTTTACCTCTGAGCAAATGGTTTCCATCAAAATTTCTCACTGGCAAACCAAATGCTAGTATAATTTGTTGTGGTATCAGTGTTAATTCCTCCATTGTAGACTACCCCTTTCCAGAAAAATCTTCTACATTTCTGGGTGCAGCCCCCTCCCCATATGATATATGTGGCATATGAATGTAATAGCTTGAAAGCAATAATGATTCAGCAAAATTCTGAACTGTTCCACTTTTGTAGTGCTTGAATTACCACCCATGCAGTTAGGAGGTAGCTTTTCCCCATAATGTTTTTTTTATGACTTTAATGATGAATGTAGTCTGATCATAAGTTTATGATTAAGTCTGTAGCAGTACCTTTCTGTAAGGTGTAATTTTTTATATGGAAATTAACTTTTCAAGTAATCGTTCTCCTTCTAGTACTACGTTTTTTTTTTTTTTTTTTTTTTTTTTTTCTAAGAAGCAATTTGTGCAACATTGTGTGGAATTTTGGTGGAAACCTGGAAATGTTTGATAAAGATTATTGAAGATGTTTTCATTAACCTCATGTGACCCTACATAGAAATGTGTAAAAAGAAAAGTGCAGCAGAAGATTAATTACCTGAAATAAATTGGGGCCAAGGTATTTTACAAAATCAGCATTCAGATAATTGAGAAGTAAGAATTAGGAAGATGTTGACAAACAGGACATTAGAATGATAAATGTGATATCACACGAACGAATTTGTGTATTTACATTTAAGTGCATTAATGATAGAATATACATGCTGGAAAAAAGAATTTGCAATTTTTTTTTCTGTCCAAGTGCTAAGGTTAAATTGTGGATAGTCCTACACTGTAACAGTAAATTGAAAACAAACTGCTTAAATAATTTGGACTGATTTTCTGGATGAAGTTGTGGGAACTCAAGAAGTTAGCACAAATACTTGAGTATCTTCCTGATTGTGAGTAGTGGTATGTAAAGAGAAACCCAGCAACTGGGTTTCTCTTACATACCCAAAAGAGTTTCACTTTAAAATGCTAAAAGTAATTAAAAAGCTCTTTTCTCTGAAGTTCTTGTATTGAAACATTTTCAAATAATGCAGTAAAATCTGATTGCCTCCTTTTTGAATACTGATGTTTAATTTTTATTTTTGATGAATTTGCAGTGACTAACTTATAGTCAAATCAGTTCTTAGTGTATACCTCTCTTCAAGGAGAACTAATTTTGTCTATTATGCTTAACCATGGGAGCATTTAAGCTGATTTTGCTGTATACTAATAGCAGTACAGTGTAGAATCTGTATTTGTTAAACTACATGTTGCCATAGAGAAAGAAATTCATTTGTACCTGTAGCACTATGCACAAGGTTGCATCACTCAAAGTCAGTGCAAAATCATTAAAACTGAAGTTAATGCCTTATGAGGTAAAACATGGTTTAATATGGCTAGAGAGATTACAGTATTTGTTATATCTTGGAATGATAAATAGTGGTAATTTTTGAAGTCACGAGAGAAGTTAATAAAACTTAATAAACTAACATTTTTTAAATATATGATTTAAGTCCTTTGAAAATGAAGACTATATGATGCCAGAATAATTTGTCCATTTGAATATACTTTATTTTACATTTAAAATTTGAATTTCCTTCCCTTTTATCAACAGTAGTAATCTATTAAATTCAGAGTAGAATAATAGAAAAGAATTGGCAGTGAATAGAAGTGTATGACACTAGACTTAACAGAAGTGTGATCTTCTGATATGTGGCCTGAAGCAAATAGTAGAGGCAATGGAATGTTACTGAGTGGAGTGAGTCATAGATGACAATGCTCATTTTCATTGCAGGTTGTGCTCCCTAGTGGCAAAGTGGTTTGGAGCTCTGGCTTATGATCATTCATCCAAGGTGGGATTGGGTTAGAGTCCTAGATAAAAGCATGCATGGCATTTTTATCTGCTGATGCTGGCTCTTTCCCTATCCTGGAATCAGTGGCCTTAAATTAGGAATGGAAGACTTGCTTATACTTTATTGTTGCTTGTGGTGGTTGTTAAACTCCCTCCCACCTCAAAAATACATCTGGCAATCTACCATCTCTGATTTGTCAACATTATTTTCTTGTGCATTTGTTCTCCGTTCATCAAAACGGGTGAAAGCGTCAGGTTTGGAAACATGTTTAACAGAAACTTAATATCTGCTTAGCTCATCTTCTTCAAAGCTCTTGATATTGAATACACAAATTATTTAATACATTCAGGGCAACTTACCATTTCCTGGTCTTGCTCCCAGTTCAACATTTCCAGCACATGAGTTTTGATCAAAATGTCGCATGTGTGTCAGGGGGCTATTCACTTTTCATATCTGAAGTCATTCATTTTATTATCTTCTGTTCTTGGTCGTGTAGGTTTTTTTGGAGGCGTCATTTAGTAATCCTCCATTACTCCTTCATTTTTACACAAAACGCAGTCACACCATATATACTCACCAGAAACATCTGCAGTCCTTTTACATATCGACACTAAAAAAATATTGTTTTTTCCGTCAAACATATACACCAAACATACATACAAATATTCCCTATACAATATATATATAATTTAAAATACACTATGAACTCATTATATACATATATACAGTTTATATATAAGGTTTAGGTTTAACGTTTTATACATCAGACATTTACACCTTGGTCAACTACATCGATGTTTCTTAACCAGGCTCTCCGCTTGCATATATCCCACGTTCATTGTAAATTGGCTTCATAAAAGGAGCTCTCCAATGCCACACTCTAACTTCTGCAACACTCCAACCCTAGTACTTTCTGTAGCAAGCCGATACCATCATCGGGGGGGGGGGGAACTCTGACCTATACCCTCAGTATCCTCAGCATGCAAGTGACTCTCTTGGAGCAATATCCATTCTTGAAGCTTCGTTCCCTTGGCCGCTGTGCCCTCTCTTGTTTATCTTAGATTTCAATTTTCTAACATTTCTATTTTTCTGTTCCACTTTTATTAAATTCTTCCAGTTGTTACTAATAACATAATATGTATTAATTACATAGCTGCACGTTAAACCTAAACCTTTAGATATTGGGCATGTTCCAATGTATGAGGCATTTACAACAAATTATTTAGATGTCATAAATTTTCAATTTCCAAAATTTAACTTGGGAGCAAGAAGCTGCATGGTTATTGATTTAACTGTTTGCGATAACTTGAAAAGCTTAGCACAGGTGAATACCTTCTGTTTTGGTGGATCATCTTTATCACTTTCATACTGATTCATAGATGCCAACTGACCCAATTTCTCACCTCATGAAACACTTGTAATACCAGTGCATGTGCTATTGAGATGTAATTGGCCATTTTCATTGCTGATAACTTTGTAAATGTTCACAAAAGGAAAGTTCACAGATATATTTATGAATGTAAAACCTATGAATATTGATTTCAAATACCGGAGGATATGTGATTTCGTGGGATCTGCTGGGAAATATTTGATTTTTACATGTCAAATTTTTCACGTAGCATGCCTACCAATCTTTGGGACTCAGTAGGTGTTGCTATTTTTGTGATATAATCCTAGCTTTTTGTTCATTCAATGTAGTTCCTCTATTTCCAGACATAATGCTATTTCTCGTTTAAAACAGTGCTGTTGATTTGCCGATACATCCATAGTTCCAATTCACTTTATACTCCGCATTTTGTGCATGTCTGCCTAAACCTGATTTGGTCACCCCAGTGGCTGAGTAGTCTCATGCACTGGCTTCTAATAATTCATCTGAGTTGGGCCCGGATTCCAATCCTGGGTGAGACATGGATATTGTACTTTTTCTAATGGTGCTGCCTCCATCCCTTCCCTGGAACTATTGGCACTAAATTTGGTATGAGCGGCTGCTTATACCTGTAAGGCTATCTTTGAATGAGTGTTGG
Source organism: Macrothele yani (assembly GCA_039090855.1). Lineage (NCBI taxonomy): Eukaryota > Metazoa > Arthropoda > Arachnida > Araneae > Macrothelidae > Macrothele > Macrothele yani. Next base: position 151,838,432 of record CM077001.1, on the reverse strand, counting down.
GGTTCAACTTCTGCGATAGATGGCGCAAAAAATCACTCCTTGGGCGTGTCTTTTACATCTTGAGGGACTGTCCCAGAAGTTGGCGTCAGCGAATCACTGCAGACCTCACCATATTCAGAATGAAAGCAGTTTCTCGTTGGCTCCACAACGAAAAGACAAAATATGTGCTGTTACGTTTTAACCAATGATGCTATTTGGGGGTGGAACTCAGAAAGTAGGTGGAGTTTCTGTTGCACAAATTCAGGGGTTATCTGCTAATGTACACATTTTCTTTTCAAAAATGAACATACAGCAGGATTTAAGATGATTTATGGAAGACAAAATTCCAATCTCACTTTTTGGCCCCCATTTGATTATTTATATTTGGCCTAGATAATTAAAAAAAATTAAAAAACAGACAGAAATGAGATTTCGTTTCTTCAAGGCAGAAACACTGCTAAGCTAACATTGCGCTATCTAGCACCAAATTGGAATACTTTTGAGTCAGATAAATTAAATTAAAAAAAAATCTAGCATTTTTTTCCGAATAATAACTGGCACATATTGCCTATGGGTTGTTTTTATTTGTGCTCAAAATTTCAAACAGTACAAAGTCATCAAGAAAATGTGTACAAAAGAATTTACATTGCTGATATAAGATAGAATTTCTCTTACACTCCTTCAAAGACAGCCTTAAGAGATCGTGGTTGTTAAACCCCAAAAACAAACAAAAATAATCAAATATAAGACTAGCTCCAAGTTTAAAGTTTAAAAATTAACGAGAACAAAGTAAAAGAAAATTCCCGAAGATAGTTGAAAGAGAAGATATTTTAAAGATGCAAGGAGTAGTTTATAAAGTACTATGTAGTTGTCGACGATCTTACATAGAAGAGACAGGTTACAGACTAACTCGAATAGCAGAACATAAAGCAGCTATAGAAAATTGCTGCAACAAGACATGTTTGATAGGCTTGTTAAAGAAACTGGTCACAACATGGACTGGAATTCCCTTAAAGTTATCAGTTTTCAAAGCAACTTAAAAAAAAAAAAAAAAATTAAAAGAAGGAATAGAAATTGAGAAGAATCAGAATTCCATCATCAATGACTGCAGAGGTTGGTCCCTACCTAATGTCTGGCAAGATTTGGTGAAAACTAACCGTAACCGAATTCCTTAAAAAAACCCAAAAAAACACGTTAGAAGTTTAATTTAATAAACTAGGAAGACAATTTTCAACATGAGCTTTTTTTAAAGAAGGAAAAATAACCTGTTTCTTTTGGAATTTTTCTAAACTGCAACTTTAATGTTCTGCTACTCTTGTTCTAATTTTCCTGCCCGTTGACCCCTCATATGTGAGCCTGTTTTATGTTGCAGATGACACCATAAAATGTGAATGTGGCTATGTGGAGGAAATGGGCAGGAAGTTAGAAAAAGAGTAGCAGAACATAAAAGAAAGCACGTTTCGAAAGCTGCTTTGGGAGATCTTAGTTGTAAGAAATTAATAATTTTTTTTATTGTTAATTTTAGTTTTTGCCCTATGCTATTTGGACTGCTGTATAGAATACAAATATTATCCATGCAAATAGTTTCATTCAACGTACTTAAAAAATGAGCTTAATTTTAAGATGAACACCTTTTTGTACTTTTATATCAGTATTCTAAATTTTGTGATACATTGGGAAGTACATATTTCAGTCATCAGATGACGTATTTGATTATGTTATTTGTAGTTAAGTGTTTAATTTATGGAAACATTTGAAGTACATAAGCTGTGCAATAATTACTGGTACAGGTGTTTGAATTAAGAAGGAAAATCAGTGACTGAATAGTGATCCTGAAGCAGGCAATTGTATATCATTACTCATAGTACTGCCCCCCCCCCCAAAAAAAAGAAAAGAAAAGCGAAGCATGTATTGGTTTTAGTAAGCTATTGTTCATGGTACGGAAACAGAAATCACTTTGCTTGTAATGTCATCAAAGCAAACAAATCAGTCATTTATGCAGCTCTACTTATAGTAATGCTGCTAAGAACAAGTGTATTAAAATGGTATTAAGCAAGCCAGTACACTGTGATATTACTAGAGTAAGATAAATTGTGCATTAAAAAAAATGATCTGGTTAGATTGGTGAAATGTCAATTTTTGAGGTTGAAATTTTTTTCCTTTTAAAATTGAAAAAAAAAAAAAAAAAGTAGCGTAATGGTTCTGCATTTACAAGTTGAATTTACCTGATAGCTCTAATATATCAATTTTGATGCAGGAAAATTCGTCCTTAATGAAATGTGCTATAGAAGAATAGTATTATACAAGAAACAACTGAAGTAATGTATGTACTTATATGACATGTATTTTGCCTTTTGAAATTAATTTACCAAATCTTTGTGCTCTTTACAAGGCTCGTTGTGAGAAAATTATTTGTATAAGATTTTTCATTACAGGTATTTTTTTTGTTATGAAATGCAGCCATTTTCTGTATTAAAATATGTTTATATTGCCAAAAACTTTAGCATTTGGTGAAGGGTTTGTTGTGAGGAAATTGTTTTTGAGGAATTTTTCACTTACTGTGCGATTTTGATCTTAGAAAGTTCAGCCATTATTCTGTTTTGCGTTACTAACTATGCCAGCATCGTGATTTTATTTCAGCGGCAGAAAGAAACGATATGTGAAATGAAATTAGTGCATCATATAGATTAAGAAAATTTGTAATATTCAGTTTGGGGGGGGGGGTTATTCGTTTGGATTCAGAGACACCATTAGAGATCCTTGTGTGCGGGAATTCATCCCAAATGATGCCGAAGAAAAATCTTATACTCCATGGAGTATGAGAGAATTGAGAAGAATGATATGTGAAGGAATCTGATATGTAAAGAAACATTGTTGGGCATTTGCAGTAGCCATAGGAAGAAAATCAAAAGATTGAGGCTGTATCAAAGCCTCGTAGGAAAACTGTTAATGTACTTGTGGTCTATGGTTGGTTGAGGGAAGGAGTGCGTGCCATTGGATACAATTTATTTAACAGGGTAGTGAACCCCCATTGAGATGAAACAATTTCTTTTAAAACAAGTTGAATATCCCCTTTCCGAAATGCCTGGAGCTGGCGAAGTGTGTCGGATTTCCCCTCTTTTTGGAGTATTTGCATACGGGGTATGTGCCTACAAGGGCCGCGAATGGCCTAGTGGTCAGCGTTCGTGACTGCCACGGAGAAACCTCAGGTTCGATCCCAGGCGGGTACGAACTCTCGAGCCACTAAATATCCGCCGTGTGTCGGATGGGCACGTTAAGCCGTCGGACCCCGGGTACTGGCACCCCGGTAATTAATAAGGGCGCCTTTCTACCTCGCTTCCGTGTCACTTTCCTATCGGGCAGTGTAGCCCAAACTCCTAGCTTCCTATTTCTAAGGGTTGTTTAAGACCTGGGGTCAGACACTCCCTTCCCAAAATCCTCTACATATGATCTGATCTGATATGTGCCTATATAGTAATGAGATAGCTCGGGCATAGGACTAAGTCTAAACACAAAGTTAATTTATACTTCGTAAGAAATAAAAATAAATCTAGACTGAAAATCGTTCAGTAAACCGGACGGGTCAACGAACCACACAAACTAGTAAGCCTAAGAACAGATTCGCGAGTCATTCATTCCCTGCAGATTGCTCACCGGAAGTGTGAACGGACAAAACCAACAAATTGGTGTGAATTGTTTCTGTGAGTCGAGTCGAAGGAATAGATTCGAAAGGATCTATCTGTCCATCACTACAACAGAACAGATTGTTAAAGGCCCAGCCATCGGTATCTGAGGTCACGTGTAGGTGTGCGGTGCCCGACCTGTTTCCTTTTGCTCGTCCTAGCGACTCGCACTACATACAGGCCAGTGCCCAACCTCTTACCTAGATCATACGTAGATTATTTTAGAAAGTGAGTGTCTAACCACAGGTCTTAAACTGCCCTTAGAAATAGGAAGCTAGAAGATTTGGGCCAGAGTGCCCGATAGGAAAGTGACACGGAAGCGAGGTAGAAAGAGGAAGGAAGCAGTATCATAACTACCACCCCCGCAGCTGCTGGGGGGGGGGGGGGGGGAGAGGGGGCGGCGCAGGTAACGAAGGGGCGTACTGAAGCTGCCAGTTACAGTTTTATGAAAGAATTCGAACACGCACAGTAACTAACCCAAAGATTCATATTTTGCTTTAAGATATACAAGGTGTCCGAGAATTATTGGACAGATTACAAAATTATATAAAACAAAACATTAAACAGATAGAAAGAAACTGACTGTACTAACTTACAATGTAACTACACAAGTTAATAAATTTCGATGTGAGATCCCTTGGTTGCGCGTAGTACGTCCAAGCGATACTCGATTTCATGCCATGTATTGGCAAGCATCTGAGGAGTTATGGAATAATAGCAGCTGTGATAAGCTGCTTCAGTTCCTGCAAATCAGTACATAGGCGTCTGATAGACACGATCCTTCACATAACCCCACATGAAATAATTCAATGGAGTTAGATCTGAAGAGCGAGGAGGTCACGGAATGGGACCACCACACCCAATCCATCTGTTGGGGAAATGCTCATATAGGCACTTACGTACACACGTTGACCAATGCGGATGCCCGTCTTGTTGGAAAACGACGTTGGTCGTATCTTTAGATCTGGGGAATAGCGAAATTTTCCAGCATATCCAAGTAAATATCACAATTTATAGTTTTTTCGCAGAAGAAGAAAGGGCCAATCACTTCTCTTTTTGATAGGGCGCACCACACATTAACTTTTGGAGAATCACGTTCCAGTTCAATAGCAGCATGAGGCGGTTCACTGCCCCATATATCCTACAGTTGTGGCGATTCACAATACTTGATACATGAAATGTGGATTCATCACTGAAAATTACAGTACTGAAGAAAGTTTTCTTCGTTTTCCACTCGATTCAGCATATCTACAGCGAAATCGTATCGCAAAGTGTGATCATTTACACGCATCTTTTGATTTGAATTTTATAAGCATGAGACTTTAATTTCTTGTGCAAAATATCGTGAACTGTCGATTTGCCGCCCCGGTGACGCAATGGTCTAAGGCGCTGGCCTCTGATCATTCGTCCGTAAGGGGTCCGGGTTCGTATCCCGGTCAGGCATGGATGTTGTGTTTGTCTTACGGCACTGGCTCTCTCCCTTCCCTGGAACCAGTGACCCTAAATTAGGGACGGACGACTGCTTATAGCCCATTGAGTCGCTCACGGTGGTCGTTAAACCAAAAAAAAAAAAAAAAAAAAAAAAAAAAAAACCCTGTCGATTTTGGAATGCACTGTTCTCTGCTTGCCTAAATAAATACCTAGTTTCACTTTTGAAACACTTAATGTCCTACAGACTGAAAGTGTTCGGCTCTTTGTCTTCAGGTTGTAATACGATCGCTCTCCAATCGCCCTCTCTCTCTGCACTGCTGAGGAAGAGCGCGAGGCCACAGTGGGGTTCCCCGTGGATGATGTGGAAAAACAGTCCGTTACCTAGGATTAAGTGCACGACGGGCGTCAACATTTATTCACAGCAGCCGCAGATGTGCCATGTGTAAGCGGGTGAGTTCTTCAAGTGATTCATTTTAATTTTGGACAAAGCCATTACACGTTTTGTCAAATCCATTACTTAAGAAGTTAAAACTACAGGGCTCTAGGTAGCACCATTACTTCTGCAGACAGGACTCTCGCTGCCTTCCTAACCTCCCCCAACCACCACACACACACCGCAAAAAATGCATCCTCCCTCGTGTTCGAAATTCTGGGCAAATTACTGTGCTTTGAAGTGCTGAAGTAAATCTTGCGAAGGGGGGGGGGCACGTTGTGCTAGTTACGGCAGTAGGAGGAAGACGCCCTTATTTATTACCGAGGGTCCGACGGCTTAACGTACCCATCCGACGCACGGCGGATATTTAGTGGTTCGAGCGTTTGTTCCTGCCTGGGATAAACCTCTTATCTTTTGTCCGACCTCCTTTATATCCTTTGCCCGACCTCAGTCATAAGCCGCACACCTTAACTTCTCGTCGGGCTATGGGTTTGCGTGTAACCGTCGGGGTGCAGAAAGACCTGCGCAACACTTGTGGTCCCAAAAACATTTGAGTAACATAGACTGTCAAACGTAATGCTAGCGGTTTTAAAACGATCGAGAACAATTGAACGTGCAGCGCCATCTATGAATGAGGGGAAATTGGCAGTGAACAGAAGCCTATTGCAAAGCAAAAATGTTTGATCAATTGATAATGTACTGCAGAAATTTCGTAGAAAGAATGTTCACGTACGACCCGTGGACTTCCTAGGTCAAATTGTAATTAGAAAGTGTTCATACCCGAGAAAAAGCAAACGAGACTAGTAAGCAGGAAAAGACGAGGCTATATCCGGACCGGTGATATACAGAGCAGAGAAATAAAAACAACAACAACGGCTAAACAGTCAATTTTCGCGTCAGATGCACTTAAAGATTTAGAACTGAAATGCGAACGCGTTAGCACTCTAATTACCCCCTACAGTGGCCTTTCTATGCATGCCGTAAATAGCATGCCAGTTTATTCTCTTCCGATATCTTTGTGAGGACCTGAAAATTTCCATTCGTGATGCGTCTCGACATTTTTTTTTTGGGGATAAGGGGGTGGTGCATCCTGTAGGGCAGCGGTTCCCAACCTCGTTTTGTTCCGCGAACCCCTTTCAACATTATATTATTATCGCGAACTCGAGGACTTCTCCGCAAATGACACCTTGTGGACGTGGATAGTCTTCACCTTCCGTAAATGAAAAGCCAAATTTAATATAATCTTCACTGTATTTCCTCTTTTTAGTAGTAAATGTAATGACAGTTTTTTGAACATCTTTAAGCAATGTTTCGGAATTTTTGTCATTTGAATGCATTTTACGGGATTTCAGGAGATCATCTTGCGGCACATTTAAAGAAAGAATTTCATTTTTTTTTTTGCTTCTTATTACCACGTTTTATCATGGTTCCAGTCTTCACCCAGTGATCGATGATTTCACAGAAAAAAATTACTAATGGCAGGTGTTTCGGCTGTTAAGTTCAAAGTTTTCACAAGCTCCTACAACCCCAATGCTACCTGAACGATGTACAGACTTACGATGCCCTGACAGTTCCGGTGAAAAACAGCAGCACGTTCGTACTCTGCAGGATCATTCCAGAAGCTAAAAACTTTTTTTTTTCTACGTCAGAGTCAGGTCGAGTGAACTATTCCCGCAGTGGTCTAAGCGATTGCCTCTGATCATTCGTCCGAAAGGGGTCCTGGTTCGAATCCCGGTGAGGCATGGATGTTGTGTTTGTCTTACGGTACTGGATCTCTCCCTTCCCTGGAACCAGTGACCCTAAATTAGGGACGGGCGACTGCTTATAACCCATTGAGTTGCTCACGGTGGGCGTTAAACCTTCAATAATAATAAAAAAATCTGCAAAAATAATTAAGCTGCTAATGCATTTCAACGTGCTTGCGGTTTAAAGAAATACCTTGATTGTAATTTTATGGAGACGCCGTTGCAGAATTTTTCCCGCGAACCCAATGGGAACCGCTGCTGTAGAGCAACCAAATGATCTATAGCACATTTGATATTTTCTAAATACTGAATAACCGTGAGTTTATTCAAACAGCAAGTGTCAGTATTAGCGTTTGAAATTCTTGTAACTAACAAAAGTCTGCATTTCATTTTGTCCTTGTAATTGCCTTTTATTTTTATTTTATATTCTAAAATTGAAAATGTACATTTGTTAATAGATCGAAAAACTAGCATATGGTTCCCTGCCTTTTTGCGGGTAATGCTCCATGTATGTTCTTGATACTTTGAAAATCATTGTTACGTTAATTAATTTTCATTAATGGTAGTGAACGTTAATTAAAAATATTTATGCTTTTGGTGTGATATGATGCTTTTTAAGAAAGTCAGCGTTTCAGTACGTGAATGTTTTCCTCTAGTCATTGAAAATTCTAGTTCCTTCTGTTCAAAGTATTGTAGTTTTTGTGTACTTCATAATTCCATCGGCATATTTATGTTCAAATTTGTTGTATGTTGCTTATGGAATGAGCTTTAAAAATAATGTATTGACAATTTGGAAATGTTTTCAATAAATGAAAAGTAATTTTCTCTGTAGTTTTTCTTTTGTGAGTTAGCCCGTGGAACTTTTTAAATACATAAAATATTTTGTTTATTCAGAACGATGTGACTTTTCCTATACGTTGAGGCTTATTTTGTTTATTCAGAACGATGACTTCCCAGATACACTGAGGTTTATTCGGAACGATGTGACTTTCCAGATTCGCTGAGGTATATTTGTTTATTCAGAACGGTGTGTCTTGCCAGATACAGTGATGTTTATTTGGTTTATTCAGAACCATGTGACTTCCCAGATACATTGAGGGTTATTCAGAACAATGTTACTTCCCAGATACACAGGTTTATTTTGTTCATTCAAAACGATGTGACTTTCCAGATACGCTGAAGTTTATTTTGTTTATTTAGAACGATGTGACTTTCCACAGGCTTATTTTGTATATTCAGAATGATGTGGCTTCTCAAATACACTGGTTCATTTTGTTTATTGAGAACGATGTGATTTCCCAGATAAGCAGGTTTATTTTGTTTATTCAGAACGATGACTTCCCAGATACACAGGCTTATTCAGAACGATGTGACTTCCCAGATACACTGAGGCTTGTTATTAAGTTTGGCATTGTATATAAGCTAGACATTTTTTTTGCGAAATAGGGTTATTGTAATATATACGCATGCCGCCCCGGTGGCGCAGTGGTCTAAGGCGTTGGCCTCTGATCATTCGTCGGAAGGGTCCGGGTTCGAATCCCGGTGAGGCATGGATGTTGTGTTTGTCTTACGGCACTGGCTCTCTCCCTTCCCTGGAACCAGTGACCCTAAATTAGGGACGGGTAACTGCTTATAGCCCATTGAGTTGCTCACGGTGGTCGTTAAACCTCCAATAAAAAAAAAATACTTTCACAGTGTGCCATGGAGCATTGCCTTCTTGAAAGACGACATAAAAGGTGTGTACTTTGTCAGGCACGTGACAGCTGTCAAAGTTCGCTCTACAGGGATAATGGGTCCAAGTGTTCCACCAAGGAAATGTTGCTCAGACCAACACATTTCCTCCACCGGGCTGGATCCGTCCCACAGTGCATCCAAGAGAGAAGGCTTCCTTTGGTAAACTTAGAACACGAGCTCGTCCGTCGACGTGGTGTAAGAAAAACGAGATTCGTCTGATCATGGGGCCGTTTTCCAGTCTTCTATGGTTCAATGTAGATGATTACGTCGACAGCCATTCGCCGTCGTCCCAGTACAATCGTTGACGACGGTGAACGGCTGTAAGAATAGACATATGGGGGCAGCCCGGGTGACGCACTGGTCTAAGCGATGGCTTCTGATAATTCGTCCGAGATGGGTCCGGGTTCCAATCCCGGGGAGGCATGGATGTTGTGTATGTCTTACAGCCCTGGCTCTCTCCCTTCTCTGGAACTAGTGGCCCTAAATTAGGGACGGGCGACTTCTTATAGCACACTGAGTTGCTCGCAGTGGTCGTTAAACCTTCAACCAAAAAAAGTATGAATGGGGCTGCGGAGACTCGCATCCAAGAGCGTGTGATGAACTGCGTGTTCGGACACACTGAATGCTTCACGACAATTAAAAAAAAAAAAAAAAAAAAAAAAATGCCGCCCCGGTGGCGCAGTGGTCTAAGGCGCTGGCCTCTGATCATTCGTCCGTAAGGGGTCCGGGTTCGAATCCCGGTCGGGCATGGATGTTGTTTTTGTCTTACGGCACTGGCTCTCTCCCTTCCCTGGAACCAGTGACCCTAAATTAGGGACGGGCGACTGCTTATAGCCCATTGAGTTGCTCACGGTGGTCGTTAAACCTCCAATCAAAAAAAAAAAAAAAAAAAAAAAAAATTAAAATTATGCCTTCCTGTTGCAGCGGACAAGACGAGATAGGCTGTGCTGAACTGTGGCATCAATGAGGCGTGCCCTACTCACGTCTTGTTGAGAGCTCGAAGTGTCACCTGTTTCGGAAATGCTCTTACGAAAGCGTCTTGTCATAACGATCTGGCATTTGTCGAAATCAAATCCTTTGCTTTTCTCATGTTGAAACGAAACGAAGTATTGACTGAGGGAGCTCTGACGCAGGTATTATATCATCCCGACCTTCGCACGTGACGCTGATTGCACGCGCGCTTATTTGCACAACACAGGTGGTTTTAGTTTTGGCTGATCGATGTAATATACGGAGTAGGATCCCTAAGTTCCTGGACAGCGCATGTACAGCAAAGTACGTGTATCGTATACCCACGATGATTATTGGATTACGTTGCATTATCGCTCTCACAGCGAAACTAGTTTCGTCCATCTACGTCACGCGCTTGCTGCGGTACATCGGGTGTTGTGAGCAACTCACGTAGTGTTCGAGTGTTGAAAAACTGCGTTTTTGAACAGCGGGTTAACGTTAAGTTTTGCGTTCGTTTGGGCAAAAAACCAACAGAAACGAGATGTTGAAGCAAGTTTACCGGAAACACCCGGTCGCGGTCACAAACATTCTATTGGCATCAACGCTTCAAAGAAGGCATGGACTAGATGTCAAAGACGTGAACGAAGCGGGCGGCTAGTGACAGGGCGCACGGGTGAAAACATTTCGAAGGTTGCGACCACCGTACATGTCAACAGACAGCATACGTTCGAGCAAATAGAGGCCGCTGGGATAACGGAGACTACGTTCAACGGATACTAACAGATGATCTGAAAATGAACCGAGTGTATCAACACATCGTCCCACGCATGTTAACTGAAGATCCCTTGGCCATACGGATGGAAATAGCGGGGGATCTCGTAACAGCCGCCGACCAAGACCTACAATTTCTTAGAAGAATCATAACAGGGAATGAAAAATGGTGCTTCCTCTTCGATCTGCAGACGAAGTGGGTCTCAGCTACGTGGAAATTGCCATCGTCTCCACGGAAACAGAAATTTCCCCAAGATCGCAGCAAAGGCAAGATCATGCTAGAGGTCTTGGACTTTCAGGGTATTGTTCATCTTGAATTTGTCCGTGAAGGCTGCATTCTCAGCACGGAGCTCTATCTGAAAATCATGCAACGTCTACGCGTGTCGATCAGCAGGACGAGGCTTCAACTGTTAGAGAATTAATCGTGGGCGCTATGGCATGACAATGCACCGGTCGCTCGTTCGTGAGTTTCTCGCCAAAACAAGAACTGTTGTCCTTCCATAGTCACCGTACTCACTTGACTTTTCCTCCCCCCTGCGACTTGTACTTCTTTCTTCAGCTGACACGTCGACTTCAGAGTCGTCGGTTTTCGAGCGCATTGGTGAAAAAAACATCGCTGCTTGCACTGATGGGCATTGCAAAGAATGAGTTCCAGAAATGCTTCGACGAACTCTACAGCCGCTGGCAGAAGTGTATATTTGCAAGAGGGTCTTATTTTGAAGGAGGTTGTGCTTCATCCTTGTAACTCTATCTATCTATGGACTTACAAACCCAGTCCGGGAATTTTTGGATTCTACCTCGTATATACACGGCCGAGTCACATTATTGTGAACACCAGCTAATATTAAGAGTAACCGCCGTATGCAGCGTGAACAGCAGCTACACCGGCTGGGTGTGACTCAGTAAGGGGCTGAAAGGTGTTCACAGGTATGTGGAGTCATGCTGACTGCAGTGCATCTGACAGCTGCTGGAGGATGCGTGGTGGAGGACCCATAGAGCGAATAACACGATTGAGGTGGTCCCACAGATGCTCAGTTGGGTTTAAGTCTGGGGAATTAGGGGGCCAGGGAAGTACTTTGAAGTCTTCATCGTGCTCTTCCAACCGCTCTCGGACATTTCTAGCAGTGTGACACGTCGCATTGCCGTTCTGCAAGATCATCTCCGCCACATTGAAGACAATCAGAATGTATGGGTGTACGTAGTCTGCAAGGATGGATTCATAACGAATTCGGTCCATAGTGCCTATCACAGGTATGAGTGGACCCAGAGAATGCTACGAAAACATACCCCAGACCATAACGCTGCCCTAATCAGCTTGTGCTCTTCCAGCAATGGTTGAAGAGTGTTTGTTCTCCGATGTTTCTTGCCTTATACGCCAACATCTATCCGTTCGATGAAGCAAAAAACGTTACTCATCGGAGTAGGCAATCCTTTGCCAATCAGCGGAGGTCCAATTCCGATACTGCCGTGCAAATGTAATTTTTTCTGCCGATGCACCTTCGTTAGCGTAGGTGCAGTGACCATTCATCTGCATCGGAGTCCCATACGTAGCAGGGTTCGCCGAACTGTCATTTTAGACACACTTCCGGTAGCCCCTTGGTTCATTCGGTCAGTGAGTTACTCCCCTGTAGCGTGTCGATCGGCCCTCACGCACCTTCGAAGCCGACATTCACCTCTCACATCAATGGCACGTGGTGCTCTGCAGTTTCCACATCGCTTATTCGCAATGGTGCCATTTCTCCAATCATGATACACTTTAACCACAGCAACACGCGAAGAGTTCACAAACTGCGCTGTTTCAGAAATACTGCCACGCTTGGTCCGACAGCTGATTAATCATCCCTTTTTGCAAATCTGATAAATTGTTCCTTTTATCCATGGCAGCAACGAGTGACATGTTTTCAGATTGCCTACAGCAAACCCTAAATGCACAAAAAAAAAAAAAAAAAAAAAATTAGTCAGTGAACAAATTTTAAACAATTTCTAAAATTTCCATTGCGTTCATGAGGAGGGGATTGGGGCTAATTTTCTTCTATGACATATACTTTTGCAGTAGTCAAAGTGTTCAGTAGACTCTTCTGACATCGAATGAAGGATAAAAAAAAGTGCTGTTTTTTTACAGGGCACTTAGTTCTCACAGTTTGCCAGAATTGCCAAAAAGTACTTTGTTCTTATTTTTTTCCCCTATCTGACCGTGCGAAATACAGAGGTTATGATGTAGTGCCTACAACTTTTTTGCCACCTCGGTGACGCAGTAGTCTAAGCGGTGGCGTATGACCATTCGTCCGAAAAGGGTCCGGGTTCGAATCCTGGTGAGGCATGGGTGTAGTGTTTGTCCTATGGCACTGGCTCTGTCCCTTCCCCCTGGAACCAGTGACCCTAAATTAGGGACGGGCGACTGCTTATAGGCCACTGAGTTGTTCACGGAATCAGTCTCAACAGAGAAAAATAAGTATAGAATATGTAATTTTAACGACCGAAGCTATCTGTCAAATACACTGCTGTGCAAAAATTAAGGACGAAGAGAAGAAATTAGCATAACAGCGGGACGAGCAGGCAGAACGGAGCGAAAGACCACTCAGAAGATAGACTAGGGTCCGGCACGGTAGGGCATGCGCATATACAGTATGCAGCATAACGTGGGGGGGGGGGGGTATCGGAAGGGTGTAAAGCACACGGGCGGTGTACGCTCAGAAATTTGGTGAAAGTTATTGCACGGTGCACATCGGTTTGAACGACGTCGAGTTGCTGCCAGCGTGTGATATGGCCAACAGGCAATCCAGTAGACGACATCTGGATGATTTTACCCTAGGTCGCGTCATTGGGAAGTTGGAAGAAGGTCGAAGTGTGATTAGGGTTGCCGAGGAATTCGGGATAGCTCACAGCATCGTTTCACGATCTTGGAGAGCATTTCAAACGACAGGAACAGCTGTCCGAGAGTTTAGCAGTGGTCGTCAACGAGCAACCACGGCGGCGGACGACCGGCATATTGTTCTACAGGCGAGAAGAGACAGACGGCAGACAGCGGGAGAAATCGCAAGGCACATGAAACAGACAACTGGACGTCCGTTTTCGCGTTTTACCGTGGCCAGGAGGTTGCACAAAGGTGGTCTATTTGCACGACGACCAGTACGATGTGTGCCATTAACGCCTGCTCATCGGAGACGGCGGTTTCTGTGGTGTCAGGAACACAAGAACTGGACACATCAGCAATGGGGTTCAGTTCTCTTTACGAATGAGAGCCGATTTAGTCTGACGAGCGACTCTGGACGTATACACATCTGGAGAGAGTAGGGAACACGCAATCATACCTCCAACATCATCTAGAGGGACCGGTTAGGAGGTGGCGGAGTTCTCGTTTGGGGCGGTTTCATGCTTGGTAGCCGTACTGACCTCCACATCTTCCAAGGAGGTTCAGTCACTGGTGTCCGCTATTGTACCGAGGTTCTCCTGCCTCACGCGCGTCTATTTAGAGGTGCTTTGGATCCTGAGTTCCTCTTCATGGACGACAACGCTACACCTCATCGTAGTGGCTGTCGCAGAGCTGTTGGAGAGTGAAGATATTCAACGCATGGATTGGCCCGCAAGGCTCCCGAACGTAAATCCAATCGAACACGTGTGGGACCTTCTCGGGAGACGCTTGGTAGCTCGTCACCAGCCGCCAGCAACGATTCCACAGCTGCGATTGGCGCTACAAGGGGAATGGGCCACGATGCCTCAACAGCTCCTTGACAACCTCGTCCTCAGCATGGACAGACGTTGTAAATCCTGCAACGCAGTCAAGGGTGATCATTCCCCTACTAAAGACTGGATTTTTCTTGGCAGCCGCCTGTCACATGGATGTTTCTGTCTTCTGTCCGGTTGTGGTCGAAGCTACCTTTTCAATAAAGTGCCTTTGTATCTTTTGGATTCCTTGCTTGAACGGTTTTTGCTGACTTGTCCCATATTCTTACATCTTGGGGATCTTATGGTAGGTTTTGAGCCGATGTGGAGCACTTCTGCACGACGTTACATTCGAAAAACCGTCTCATCCTTAAATTTTTGCACGCCAGTGTACATAAAGAGGAGCAGTGCCACAGTCGCAGGTGAAACAGCTGTTGTGGAGTAATTGTCGGCAATGTCGGATCTTAGTGATCTCAAAAAAGGCGTGATCGTTGGTGCAGGAGCTTCAGAAAGTGGAACGGCACAAATTGTTGTAACACCAGGAACTGTATCGAAGATTATGACTACCTATCAAAAATGGACTCTGCATTGCCTCCAGATGTGCAATTGTAGACGCTATACGGGAATTTAAGAGAGGGATGGCCGAACATAGGCACGGATTGTAAAACGGAATCACAAGACCCCGGCACCGGAAATAGCAGCAGATTTGAACACCAGTTGGAATGATCCCATTTCCGTCGTAACAGTTCGTCGGGACTCAATCGTGAATGTATTTGTGGCCGTGCTGCAGTCCTCAGTAGTCCACAAATCTCTGATTGTCGCACCTGTGGCGAAGTGGTGTAAGCGATGGCTTCTGGAAATTCGTCCGAAGGGTGTCCGGGTTCGAATCCCGGTGGTGCATTGATATTGTGTTTGTCTTACGACGCGGGATCTCTCCCTTCCCTGGAACCAGTGGCCCTAAATTAAAGACGAGCGACTGCTTATAGCCCACTGAGTTACTCATGCTGGTTGTTAAACCTTCAATAAAAAAAGAATACCGAAAATTCGTTCATCGCTCTAGTTTTTGCACAGGGAACTCAGATTTTTCTTACAATGTAGTGTATGTAAAGAACTTTACCATAAGTAATTAGACGACCGCTAAATAATAATAATAAAAAAATGCTTTCGTATGTTCAAAATCAATGCGTGAATTTTGTAGCTTGGGATACATAATAAAATTTTTGCGTGTTTTTTCAATAACAGTGCACACCCAGCCTTATTGGGCGTGCGACGCCACTGGCTGGTCTGGTTAATCATGCCTCTAGTTGTCCCACCAACAAATGAGTGCTTCCATGGCGAAAACCAGCAGAAACGTATAGTGCCGCGACTGTGAAGCATGCAGATGGATTCCTGTGGAGTGCAATATCATGATACCCCTTAGGGTCATTGGTTATTTTTCGGGGTCGTGCCTCATCTGCAATGTACGAATCTGTTCTTGGAGAGCACCTACACCCAACGTTACAATTGCTGTTTCTCATTAACCGTCCCTGGTTTCAAGCAGATAATACACATGTGCATTGTGCAAAACGTGTCAAGTTGTGCTTTGCAGAACATGAGGACTAGGTACAGCAGCTACCCTGGAAACCTCAGTCTCCATACCTCAACACTGAACATTTGTGAGGGCCGCCCCGGTGGCGCAGTGGTCTAAGCGATGGCCTCTGACCATTCGTCCGAACGGGGTCCGGGTTCGAATCCCGGTGAGGCATGGATGTTATGTTTGTCCTACGGTACTGTCTCTCTCCCTTCCCTGGAACCAGTGACCCTAAATTAGGGACGGGCGACTGCTTACAGCCCATTGAGTTGCTCACGGTGGTCGTTAAACCTACAACCAAAAAAAAAAAAAAAAAAAAAAAAAAAGAACATTTGTGAGGATATCTGGGGATAAAGGTCAGATCTCTTTCCACCTCCAACAATACTGACACAGTTGGGACACATGTACACTATATTGACAAAAGTCACAGGACACCCCGTCAAAAGCAAATGAACTGTTCCGCTCAGTTGTTAAAATGCGCGGCAAACGGTATAAAAACCAGCCTGCAGCTGACCGCGATCATATCGCACTGTGAGGTTAAGTAAAAATGTCACGGCGGGAGAGAACTGACTTTGAGAAAGGAAAGATTCTTGGGTGTTATATTAGTGGGCTCTCCATAAGAGAAACCGAGAGGCGTTTAAACATACCCAAGTAAACTGTTTTGGATGTACTGAATAAGTGGAAGACACATGGTGTGCCTGAATCAGCAAAACGTATCGGCAGATCGAAGAAACTCAGTGATAGAGGACGTCGAAGCCTCAGCAGAGTCGTTACAGCTAATCGACGGAGTACTGCACAAGACCTCAGTGTACAGGTGGGTAAAACTGCTGGAACCTCGGTATGTACACGTACTATTCGCAGAGAACTTCATTCCATGGGTTACTGTGGTCGTGCGGCTGCTCATAAGCTTTTCATCTCCACTCGAAATGTTACTCGTCGTTTAGCATGGTGTAAAGAACATTTATCGTGGGCCGTAGATCAATGGAAATGTGTCCTATGTACTGATGAATCCAGATACACGATCCATCAGTCTGATGGTCGTGTGTGGGTGTGGCGACAGCCGGGGAACGCTATTTACCACAGTGTACTGTTCCTACGGTCAAGTTTGGAGGTGGCACTGTACTCGTGTGGGGGTGTTTTTCTTGGTATATGGTCCCGGCCCATCGGGTATCGTTGACAAACCTGTTAACCAGCACGTCTACCTCGATATTCTGGACAATTATGCCGTACCAACTCTATGGTAATACCATGGAACCGAGCTTTGTTGGTACCACCAGGATAATGCACCGAGCCATAAAGCAAGGACTGTTATGGCGTGGTTTGACGATAATTCTGTATCGTGTGTGAATTAGCCAGCACAGAACCCTGATCTTAATCCCATAGAGCACCTATGGGATGAATTAGAACGCCGCATAAGAAGTTTGGATCCAAGGCCTACTACTAAGCAACAGTTAGCGGCAGCATTATGTACTGAATGGAAGCGCATACCTATCGATGTGTTCCAAAACCTTGTCGAAAGCATGTCTTGAAGGGTCAGTGTATGCCTGGCTTGGACGCTCATGGGAGAGCTGAACTCCTAAATGCTTAAGGAGGTAAGATCACGTAGCCACCCCGGTTGCGCAGTGGTCTAAGCGATGGCTTCTGATCAGTCGTTCGTGATGGGTCCGTGTTCCTGGTGAGGAATGGATTTTGCATTTGTCTTACGGCACTAGCTCTTTCCCTTTCCTGGAACCAGTGGTCCTAAATTAGTGACGGGCGACTGCTTATAGCCCACTGAGTTGCTCACGGTGGTCGTTAAGCTGACCCCCCCTAAAAAAGAAGATTACGTAAATTCAGGAGACGAATACTAAAACAGAAGCTGTTAAAGGTCCGAATTTTTGGACTTTTGCATAATGCAACCACCATGAGCAACTCTTAGCAACCATCGTAAGCAACTCTAAGGGCAGTAGACAGCCACGGTTCCCTTAATTTAGGACCACTAGTTCCAGGAAACGGAGAGAGTCAGTGCCGTAGGACAAGGATACATGCCTCTCTGGATTCGAAGCCCGGCTCTATCGGACGAACAGTCAAAAGCGTGCGCCACTGGGATGGCACGCACAGCTTTAAGAAAATGTTTTGGAACGCATCTGATGGCTGTGTGGTCACATGGCCATTAGATGCATTTCAATTCTAGCTATAGTCCAAATTGGGCCCGAGAACGAATTCTGGCTCAAGCATGGATGCTGTGTTCGTTCTGTGCTGCTGGTTCTGCTTCACGTTGTTAACCAGTGGCCAGGATTGTGACTCCTGCAGGCGTCGTTGCCGATGGACCTGGGTTAACATGGGCTCCTTGATGCAGCGTCGACTGCGGAAGACCCATGCATAATAGAGTTCGCTATACTGTTATCGGGGATATGTGCCTGGGTGCCCCAGCGTTCATTTGTGTGGTCAATTGCTGCACTGTTGCGTGTCGATTGCCCTTTAGCAGTCGACGGAGGCGACGTTCTCTTAGGTCAATATCATTTAGGGCTCCACAGTTATGACGTCGGGAAGTACTCGGTATGCCAGCGGTCTATTATCAGTACATCCTTACTACAGCACCTCGCGAACAGACCACGAAGTCTGCTGTTTCTGAGATGCTTCCACCCTTGACGTGGTAGCCGATGATCATTCCTTTTTCAAAGTCCGTCAAACAACTACCTCTGCCCATTATGCTCACGCCACGCACTATGCTCATCTGTTCTGGCCGGCCGTTTATATGTTCGTGTGGTCTACTTTGTCACGTGCGCTCCGTGACGCGCCTGGGCGGGTTGCACTGTGATTCCGGGGGTGGTCATATAATTCCAATACGACCGTGTATGTGTGCCCTCGTTCCGAGGAAGCAATTGCTTCCACGTTTCGAGATTTCGTCGTAAATGGGATGATGTGAAAAGAAAGTAAACTATTTTGTTTCCATACCAATACCTTTCAGACAAAACGAAAAGGAATTTGAGAGAAAATACATTGGACCGAAGAATACTTAACGCAGTTAAAGGCCCATGAAGGCCGTCCCGGTGGCGCAGTGGTCTAAGCGATGGCTTCTAATCATTCGTCCGAGATGGGTCCGGGTTCGAATCCCGCTGAGGCATGGATGTTGCGTTTGTCTTACGGCATTGGCTCTTTCCCTTCCCTGGAGCCATTACACCTCCAATATTAAAAAAAGACTCAATGAAACATAGGAACACAATAGTTAGTTTTCAAATCAGTGTTGTCTTTTTAGACTAGATAGATCTTTAACTACATTTTGTTTCGTATATGCGATTGAAGGCAAGACCATCTAGAAAGTACAAGGTCATGACTTTAGAGAGAAAAGTTGCCTGTTTGTGATGTCACTCACATGTTACTCAGCCTCATACATCGGTGTCCTGTTTGACGTCACACACGACAGCGTTGGAAACCAATTGGAGGCCTTGGTTTTGCGTGACGTCGCACACGACAGTGTTGGAAACCAATTGGAGGCCTTGGTTTCGCGTGACGTCACACACGACAGCGTTGGAAACCAATTGGAGGCCTCGATTTCGCGTGACGTCGCACACGACAGCGTTGGAAACAAATTGGAGGCCTTGGTTTCGCGTGACGTCGCACACGACAGCGTTGGAAACCAATTGGAAGCCTTGGTTTCGCGTGACGTCGCACACGACAGTGTTGGAAACCAATTCGAGGCCTTGGTTTTGCGTGACGTCGCACACGACAGCGTTGGAAACAAATTGGAGGCCTTGATTTCGCGTGACGTCGCACACGACAGCGTTGGAAACAAATTGGAGGCCTTGGTTTCGCGTGACGTCGCACACGACAGCGTTGGAAACCAATTGGTGGCCTTGGTTTCGCATGACGTCACTAGAAGAGGGAACTCATCTCTCTAATGTCATGGCCTTGTATATTCTAGACAGCTTTGCTGAAAGTCTCTTCTGTGACGCTGTCGTTTTCGCATTCTGATAACGCAGATGTTTTTTTTTTTTGAAGCTTTTTTTAAACGGCTCAATCCTTTGCAGTACTCATATTTCTGTATACGGAAGATGTACCTGTGATAAAGGGTGTACTGTTGAGATCTATACGATTTACTTAGATAAACAGTGCATTTTTTTTGTTCAGCTTTCTATTTCCTTTCTTTATTCACTACACTGGTATATGCCTTATTTTTATGCCATGAGTGAGAGCCCGAGAATTTATTTTTTGCCCCCAGTTTTTCGCAACGGAACGCTGCTTTCGAACCAATGAATATTAAATAAGCTTGGGAATACTGGGACGTTTACGATTCACTGAAGTGTTGCGTTGACTTGCTCCGCCTTTAACATGTAGCATTCAGGAGCACGTAAAAGTGAGGAATAAAAGTTTCTAACTCGAATGAATAAATAAATAGAAAGTTGCATTTTTAATGCGAATTCTAATGATGCAGGCTGTAAAGAGCTTTGAAATGTAGCTTGTGCGATATATTCGCACCATCTGCGAATGTGTTGCTAACGTTTAAGTGATACACATTTACAGAAGCACGTATAAAGGATCTTTACATACGGACGTACACGCGTGCTTTGGCAGGAGTATCTTTCTGCTTCCGAGAGAAACTGCACGAAAGAATATATGCTGATCATCTTTTTTTGTTTGTGTGTTGGAGGTTTAAACCTTAAGCGGCTGGAGCGAATCAACTCAGGATTAGTAAAATTGGCTGCAATAAGCTCGTACAAATATATTTGCTGTCCAAAAATTGTGTCGAACGCGTCTGGAATAAATGAACTTGTTCGTCTGAAAGCGATGCTTTCTCCTTAGCTTATCAAAGTGATCATTTAGAGCGATGATTGACACTAAATGACCACATTGTTTTTCAAAGTGGTCATTTAGGAGGATGATTGACACTAATTCTTTCTAATTGATTATCTGCTAAAACGGTTATAACAATGTCGACTAACCTAAGAAAAGAAAGAGAGAAGACGTTTGAGGCACTTGTTTCTCCCTAGTAGAAAGTTGTTCTTGACAGGGGAACAAGCCTTTCCCGATATTGTCTAGGGACATGGAGCAGATAACAGAGGACTATACCCGATGAGCCATTATATTATGACCACCTAACTAATAAGCTGTAGGACACCATTTAGCCTGCAAAACAGCGGCCATTCGGTGAGGCATCGATTCGATGAGATGGCGATATGTATCCCGGGGTATCTGGTACCATAATGTTAACAGCAGGTTTTCCAGTTCCCGTACATTTCGGAGTGGTGGTGATTTAGCGCGAACCCGTTTTCCAAAGTCGAACCACAAATGTTCGATTGCGTTCATGTCAGGTGAATTTGGACGACAGGGCATTAACAGAAAGTCATCAGCATGTTCCTCGAACCACTCCTTACGATTCTGGCAGGGTGGCATGGCGCATTATCCTGTTGGTAATGGCCATTACCAGCAGGGAACTCAGTTGCCATGAATGAGTGAACGTGGTCCGCAACGATGTTCAGATAACTAACAGCATTCAGTGATTGTGCTATTGGGATAATGGGGCCTAAAGTGTTCCAAGAAAACATCCCCCACAGCATGACACCGCCACCGCCGGCATGTTTCCGCCCAACAGTGCATCGAGGTGCCATAGCTGCCGTTGGTAATCGGCGTACCCGCGCTCGGCCGTCTACGTGATGCACCAGAAATCTTGATTCGTCAGACCAGGCCACTTTCTTCCAGTCGCCCCACGGTCCAATCTCGATAATCTTGGTCCCATTTCATGCGTTGTTGTCGATGACGTGCAGTAAGCATGGGGACCCGGCTGAGTCTTCGGCTACGCAGGCCCATGTGCATAATGCTGCGATGAACTGTGTGCTGTGACACATTGCCCTGATCACCATTGTTGTGGCTGCGGGTGATTGGTCGCACTGTGGCCATGCGGTAGTTGTGAACAAAGGGCGGCCGTCTCTGCTACCCGCTGGCATCAGTGAGCTGCGGACGACACACGGCTGGACGAAGGTTCGTCGTTTGGTCGTGTGTGCACCACTTTTGATACGTACTCCTTACAGCGGCATACGAACTACGCACCATCCACGCCGTTTCCGAGATTGTAGTTCCGAGGCGCCGAGCCATCACAATTTGTCCTTTATCAAACCGCGATAAATCGGCAGCTTTTCCCATTCTGACTCCGAACACTCTACTAACCGAAAGCCGATTTTCGGGTTGTATATATACTGCTCTGTGAATTTCACTCACATACGCCGCCGTTCGGTCTCCAGGCGTTCTCATTTCTCTAGGCTGGGATGGTCATAATATAATGGCTCGTCGGTGTAAAAGCGAGATCTTATCACTCCTGACAGGTTTATATTCGGTACTGCTGAGGTAGGAGAGGTAAAGGTAGTTTTCGTAAAATCCCGTCACTATGTAAACAATTTGTCTTTTGGGAAGCTTTGAAAAGTCTGGGCACCACTTGATTGAGAAACTTCGGCCCCTTAAAGGGTTAACGACCACTGTGAGTAACTCAATGGACTATAAGCAGTGGCCTGTCCCTGATTTAGGACCACTGGTTCTAGGGAAAGGAAAGAGCCAGTGCCGTAAGACAAACACAACACCCATGCATGACGGGGTTCGAACCCGGACCCCAACTCTGACGAATAGTCAGAAGCCAGCGCTTTTAGATCACTGCGCCACGGGGGCGGCCTGCTTAACATCCTTTTAGCAACAGCAAAACTGCTCGAAATATACTTTCCGCTGCTCCTCTGATTGCCCCATCTTGTGCTATTCCTTTCAGAGCTGAAGGTATCACTGGAGTAACTGAAAATGTCAAAACTGTTCTGCTGGATTTCATTATTTCCATATCACCAAATCCTTTTGAGCTTAAGATTTTTAAATTGAATGAAACCTCGGTTATACGTTTTTGTAGGAGATGATCGTAAAAAAAATGTATAAATGTAAAAAACCGTATAAACGAGATTTCAGAATGTTAAGTCTATTTATCATAAAATCCATTTTATGACGGCGACACAAGTTTTCCATAGTGCGAGTCATAAAATCGATTTTGGCCTCAAAACATCAAATACCTACTCCATTATTCGCAACGACCGCGATCAAATCAAACAGGGATCCCTGTCATGGAGTATATAGCATACCTCTTTACAGTACTGAGCCAGATGACCCACCTCTCACTTACACAGGATCTACCCAGAGGACGATAGATATTAGAGTGAAAGAACATATAAATGGCACCAAGACTCGAAACAATGAGACTGCATTATCACGCCTTACCAACAAAGGTTCTTATTATCCAGCTTGGCAGGAAGCTTCCATCGTTTCAACACCATAGAACAAAACCTCGTTGTTTTTTGCTGAGAGTTGGATGATATTCATCTAGGGTAATCAATGTTGCAGCGACAATCTACCAATGAACATCTCCAATCCTTGGGAAGATATCCTGCCAAAGGAACCAAATAATACTCAGAATGACAGCCCCTTGAATACCTTAACACCAGATGGCATAGCCACCCACTCGGCGACCCGGATCCTCCCGTGAATACCCCAGGCATGCGCAGTGAACGCACAGATTGAATCCTGACACCTGCCCTTCTGTTATTTAAGGTCGGAATCACCAATTCGTGAGCACATCTGAGGATGATTCCAAGAGGGATTCTTTTGTTGTTTTAATCCATCATTTAGATCATTTTCACCACATTTGGTGTGTGAAGGAACATCAGGTCTTTTAACTTTTAGTTATTTTAATCGTGCATAGGACGGCAACCTTTTATTCCATGAAATCAGAATGTTGAAAATTAATGATACATTTAGAATTATATTCTTCTACACCACGAAATTGGTGAGCCACAAAGTTACGTTCCACAGATTTAACGATTTTTAAATAGCTCATATGTGTTTGAGTCACGAAATACGTAACTACGAGGGCCGATCGAAATGTAACGCACACTATTTTGTTTTTGTCTTGGCAACAGTTAAATAGATAGGCCAAACAAAACAGATACACAGTGAAACTTCATTTCTTAGCTATTTTTCAGCATAAGAACCGAGACGCTCGAGACATTTATCCCAGAGTGGTACCAGATGTAGTAAACCTTATTCATAAAAGGCCGTTTTCTGGGCGTATAACCACCTGCGGACAACCGATTTGACTTCGTCAGCCGAATCGAAGCGTTGGCCGCCCAGAATATTTTCAAGGAACCAAACAGATGAAAGTCCGATGGAGCCAGATCTGGTCTGTACGGTGGGTGCTGGAGCACCTCCCATCCAAATTGCGCAATTTTTTCACGAACGTGTTGTGCAACTTGTGGGCGAGCGTTGTCATGAAACAGTCTGACATTTTCAGCGTCTCTGTTGTGTCTTTTGTCACGAAGGGCACGACGCAACTTTGTCAATGTGTTAGCGTAGGTTTTGGCATTTCACAGTTGTCCCCATTGGATGAAACTCCAATAGGAGAACGCCATGCATGTCCCAGAACACCGCCATAAAGACTTTTTGTGCAAATTGGGTTACTCTGATTTTTTTTTTGGTGGAGGAGAGTCATAATGTTTCCGCACCATACCAGCTTTCTTTGTTTCGCGAGTGTAGTGGTATGCCCAGGACTTATGGTCCGTCCTACACCTGCCAGAAATTCATGTCCTTCTGCTTAACGCATTAAGTGGTCCAAGGATGACATCATTCTCTGTTCTTTCTGGTCGTCTTTCAAGTCATTGGGCATCCATCGCGCTCTGACCTTGCGAAATTGCAATTTGTCATGCACAATATCGTACGCTATACCATGCGAAATGTTGAACTTCTGTGCCAATGTGAGCAGATGGTTCCGCCGGTCACTCAGAATTGCCTCTTCAATGCCCCTCACAGTGGCAGGTGATGACGCAGTTGCAGGTCGACCGGAACGTGGCAAATCGGTAAGGTTGTCACAGCTCTCTCAGCAAAGAAACTGCACCATCTGGGAATGTTGCTGCGGTCCAGGCAATCACCACCATACACTTCGAACATTTGTTTGTGAATTTCCGTCGGAATTTTCCCCTTTATCCCACAAAAATCGGACTACACCGCGTTGCTGTTCATTCGTAGACGACGCTAACAAACGCGACATCTTTGTGCCGTCGTTCACACTGTCTTCCACCAGGGCGACACCTGATCCAGCAAAGCCAGTCTGTAGCATGTTATATTCAAACTCCTCGTCTGCCAAACTGCAACCTGCAAAGAGGAAACAAATGTTGCGCGTTACTTTTCGATCCTCTCTGATGGAATCAAGGTTCAACTTTGGCTGCACCACGAAGGAACACAGAAACGTTGTCTCCGATTCTTTCAAAGTTGTAACTTATCAGGTTATGTATGAAAGAATAGCACCCTGTATTTTTGACAATCTGAAATTCAAATTTTAATGTTTAGTAGCAAAAAGTGCATAAATGAGTTACGTATAAACGAACTTAAAAAACGACAGGAACTACAGTAAAATATCTGCACTCACGCAGAATTCTGTATAAAAGTGAACAAGTTAGTAAAACCATACAATGCATTAATTATGATACGCTTTCCAACATACCAGAAATCATTACTCAAGTTATGAGGATAATGGTAGTGGAATAAATCTCTCTCCTGTGCCCTGACCTTTTTTTTTGGTTGGATTTTTAACGACCACCGTGAGCAACTCAATGGGCTATAAGCAGTCGCCAGTTCTTAATTTAGGATCACTGGTTTGAGGGACGGGAGAGAGCCAGTGCCGTAAGACAGACACAACATCCATGCCTCACCGGGATTCGAACCCGGACCCCTTACGGACGAATGATCAGACGCCATCGCTTAGACCACTGAGCCATCGGGGCGGCGCCCTGACCTTTGATCCCATTTCGATGATATTAAACATAATTGGTTCAGTATACTTCGGGAACAACATACTAAAGTTTCGTCGCAATAGAAGCATTTTTAGTCAAGTTATGAGAATAATGGCTGTGGAATAAATCTCGCTCCTGTGCCCTGACCTTTGACCCCATTTTGATGATATTAAACGGAATTGGTTCAGTATACCTCCGGAACAACATACTAAAGTTTTGTCGCAATAGAAGCGCTTTTAATTAAGTTATGAGGATAATAGCTGTGGAATAAATCTCGCTTCTGTGCCCTGACCTTTGACCCCATTCTGATGATATTCAACAGAACCGGTTCGGTATAACTCCGGAACAACATGATAAAGTTTTGTCGCAATCGAAGCATTTTTTCGTAAGTTATGACACATAAGGGCGATGGAATGCATCCCGCTCCTATGTCCTGGCCTTTGACCCCATTTCACCCATTTTCAATAGGGTTCGTCTCCAGGTTGTCCCCAACCACATATTAAAATTTCATCGAAATCGAACCATTTTTACGCGAGTTATCGTGCGGACAAACAGACAGACAGACGGACAAAGCTGGAGCATATACGCTTCTTCAACCTACGATTGGAAAGCGTAAAAAGCATATCCTCTGTATGTAGATACAGAAAGGAGTGGAAAATCATTGTCGATATCCATTGAATGCTCTTTATGTAGTTTATCTCAAGTTCTGTTTGCAGCGGCGGTGGCCTAGTGGTCTGAGGGGCTGGTCGCTGACCATTCGTCCGAGATGAGCCGAGTTCGAGTCCCGGATGACGCCGACTGCCTTCTCTCCCTGGAGCCAATGGCTGTGAATTAGGGAATGGCGGCAAGTTTCTTTAGAGATGCTCATGATAATCGTTAAACACAGAAAGCAAAAAGAAACAAGAAAGATGACACCGAATTTTCGGTTGTAATGAGTACATCTTTTGGATCCTTTCCGACGCGAATAAAATTTATCAAAGTTATTCAAAGTCAATGGAACCGGTTAGAAACAACAACAACTGGATTTCTACAATCGATAAAACATCCAGAAATAGAAACAGCTACTTACTTCCACCTTCGGCTAAAAAGTATGTTACCAAAATTAACAAATGGTGTACAAAAAAGTTTAACATAGCAGAAGGAAGTATCAGAGACAAAAAGATTTTCAAATAAAACAGTTAAAAGAAGAAATAGAGAAGGAAACATGATATAATTCTACGCCTCCTAGCGGAAGAACTTTGTATGATGGAAAAGTTGAAATTGACGAAAGCTGTTCTTCATGGTAAAAGGTATGCTAAGAAGAAAAAACTTTTCTCATACGTCTCCCGAAAGCAGAGATATCCAGAAAAAAGGTTTCAACCTTTACGCCTCCTAGCGGGACAGCTGTGCGTTATTTAAAGACGGCAATGTTCCCCATCTTTGCTGTAGCGGGGTGTTTAGAAGCGGAGATACAGCTGCAAACAGAAGTACACAAACACCACCTGGCGACAGAACTGTGAACTACAAAACTCCTCAAATACAAATCTAAAGTGTTCCACAAGTTAAATGGTGTCCGGTGGTAAAAGAGTTCCTTAAATCGCACATTTACGATTAGAGATATCGAGAAAAACAGATTAAACATTTGCGTGTACAGGAAAGTAAACATTCATAACTGACCCATCTGTGGGGTCCGGAAATCCGTACTTTTTCCTTGAGCACGAACGGAATTCTCCAAAATACAATGCTTGATGTAGGATCATAAAGGACAAAATCATCGGTCCTTTTATTTACGCTTTCCAACCGTAGGTCGAAGAAGCATATATTGTACAGCTTTGTCCGTCCGTCCGTCCGTCCGTTTGTCTGTCGGCACGATAACTCGCGTAAAAACGGTTCGATTTCGATGAAATTTTAGTATGTGGTAGAGGACCACCTGGGGACGAACCCTATTGAAAATGGACGAAATGGGGTCAAAGGTCAGGACATAGGAGCGGGATCACTTTCATCGCCATTATGCGTCATAACATACGTAAAAAATCTTCGATTTGGATGAAATGTTAGTATGTTGTAGGGTCCTTCAGAAGACGAATCCTATTGAAAATGGGCGAATTGGGGTCAAAGGTCAGGACATAGGAGTGGGATCACTTTCATCGCTATTATGCGTCATAACCTACGTAAAAAATCTTCGATTTGGATGAAATGTTAGTATGTTGTAGGGTCCTGCCAGAGGACGAATCCTATTGAAAATGGACGAAATGGGGTCAAAGGTCAGGACATAGGAGCGGGATCACTTTCATTGCCATTATGCGTCATAACCTACGTAAAAAGTCTTCGATTTGGATGAAATGTTAGTATGTTGTAGGGTCCTGCCAGAGGACGAATCCTATTGAAAATGGACGAAATGGGGTCAAAGTTAGGACACAGGAGCGGGATCTATTCCATAGCCCTCATGCATCATAACTCACGTAAAAATGCTTCCATTGCGACAAAACTTTATCATGTTATTTCGGAGGTTTACTTAACCGGTTCTGTTGAATATCATCGAAATGGGATCAAAGTTCAGGGCACAGGACCGAGATTTATTCCACAGCCATTATCCTCATAACTTGGGATAACTTGAGTAATGATTTCTGGTATGTTGGAAAGCGTATTATAATCAATGCATTGCATGATTTTACTAACTTGTTTTTACCGAGGCCAAGCTGGACTAGCATACCTGGATGTGTTACAGAAACACGCTCTGTTTCACAGCCTGAAGGAAATTTTTTCAAGAAGATGGGGCTCCCTCGCACTTTGCAAGTGATGTCCGTACATTCTTGGATGACCACTGCACTACAGGATGGATTGGGAGAGAATCAACGTTCATTACATGGCCCCCAGACCAGCAGACCTAATTCCAAACAGAAGTCATCGCTCTTTCCACGTTAATAAGTGAGTCACGGGAAAAGTCTCATCGGCCGCCACAGGGAATCGAACCCAGGGTCTTTCAGTTCGATTCCAGGAGGCAGCCGATGAGAATTTTTCCGTGACTCACTTATTAACGTGGAAAGAGCGATGACTTCTTTTTGGTGTTTCTGAGCCACGTCGAGTGTATGAATTAAGACCTAACTCACCTGCCTTTTTCTGTGGAGGTTTGTTAAGGACCAGGTGTCCTTAACTACACCGGTGCGTAATCTGAAAGATTTACGCGACAGAATTTGTGCTGCACTCAACAGTCAGGCACTGTAGCGTTCTTTACTATTTGAAACGTACGTATGTAACCTTGAGAACACTACTTAAAATTTCCTCTTATTTATTCTCTCTCGAAGTGAAACAATGTCACTCAAATAAAGTTTCTGAAAGACTTTCTGTTTACTTTTTATTCCAACAATATCGTATGAGTTCCAAAATACGTGAGGAACTAATCACAATAGTACTAATATTTAAAAACTGATTAACATAAGTTAGTAAGCGGAAAACTTGATTAACTCCGAGCACTAAATTTACAACAACACAACTCGAATACGTAGACTTCAAGTAAACAGTTCAGCCTAATGCGGCTTCCGTCACCATACTTTTTGACCGCTGCTTCAACATTGCACGCTCGTATTAGAATACACTGAAGAGCAATTGAATTAGAGACAGCTGGCGTTATGCAAATATGGCGCTGTGGGCGGCCCTGTAAACGGAAACGACATGACGTATGCAGCGATATGACAATACAAGGAGTGATGCGACGGGAATCAGTAAGAATCGGAGGCAGTATGGGTAAGACGAAGGATCTAAGCGCATTTGATCGTGGGCAAATTGTCGGGGCCAGAAGAATGGGACACTCCATCTCGGAAATCGTGCAGGCACTGGGATTTTCACGAGCCACTGTGTCACGGATGCACCGTGAGTACATCGAATACGGTAAAACTATCCCTGCAAGGGCCAACTGCCATGGACAACAGCGTGTGGATGAGCGGGGTCATCGTCGGCTGGCTCGCATTGCAACAGCGGATAGACGGACCACAGTGCAAGAAATCTTTTGGCAATTTAACGCTGGTGCACAAAAACGTGTAAGCAGTCGCACCATCCAGAATCATCTCCTCGCTATGAGGTACAGAAGCCATCGTCCCACGAGGGTACCGCTGCTGACCGCACATCACAGGGTGCAAAGATTAGCATGGGCGTGAGAACATCGCCACTGGACTCTAGATATGTGTAAAAATGTTGCCTGGACTGATGAGTCGAGATTCACGTTGGTACATGCGGATGGCAGGATACGAGTACGGCGCAAACCACATGAAGCGATGGATCCTTATTGCCAGAAGGGTACTCTTCAATTGGTGGGGGTGGCATTCTCGTTAGGGGACTGTTTACGTGGACTGAAATGGGACCCCCGGTACGTGTGACATCGTCCCTCACAGGTCAACGTTACCGGGATATCCTGGACGACCATTTGCTCCCGTTTGTGCGTCTTCAACATCCCACTGGGGACCTCATCCTGCAACAAGACAATGCACAGTGCCATCGCTCCCGAATTGTATCCGAATGGTTGGATGAACATTCCACCGACGTGACCTCGCTTCTTTGACCAGCTAGGTCTCCTGACTTCAATCCCATCGAGCACATCTGGAATGCCATCGAGGGAGATGTTCGAGGCTCTGACCGCCCTCCATCAAATCTTCGTGAACTGTGGGAGCTTGTTCAGGGGCCGTGGATCCGTATGGCTTCCCAACGCTTCCGGTGTCTTGTCGAGTCCATGCGGAAACGAATCGCCGCCGTCATCAGGGCGAAAGGTGGTGCTACACGTTACTAGACAGGTATCTCTAATTCAATTGCTCTTCAGTGTAATGTAACCTCCTACCTAATAATGGGAACAACCACCCTTGGCCCTGATGACAGCGGCCAGACGGCTTGGCATGGACGCAATGAGGGCCTGGAAGGTTGCCCGAGGCACACCTGCTCATTCAGACTGCAGCAGAGCTCAGAGGTCCTGGAGACGACTTGTTTGTGGGTCGGCATGCTGAACTTGTCGATCCACATAGTCGCACTAGTACTTTATGAGATTGAGGTCGGGCGATTTCGCCGGGCAAGGAGACCGGAGACATTGCTGTCGTGGCTTTGGAACCAGTCACGCATTCTCTTAGGGACATGGTAGGGCGCATTGTCCTGTTGATAGACACCATCACCACCAGGTTAAACATCCAGCATGAAGGTATACATGTAGTCAGCGAGGATGCACAGGTAGTCATTGGCGTTCAAGGACACATTCAGTAGTACAAGTGGTTTCAGATCACACCAGGAAAACATCCCCAGACATGCGCACTGCCACCACCCGTCTGTACTTGACTGACAAGCGTGTCGTGGTGTTGGTTCTTACGTGTCTGACGCCGTATCTGCCACCGCTCGTCACTTCTATGGAGTAGAAAATTCGATTCGTCGGAGAAGGTAACCTTTTTCAACTCCTCCACTGTCCAGTGACGATGGTCCATGAGAACTGCAGGCGTCGTTGCCGATGAATCTGGGTTAACATGGGCGCCTTGACTCAGCGTTCACTCCGGAGACCCATGCGTAACAGGGTTCGTACTGCTGTTATTGAGATACGTACCTGGGTGTCCCAGCGTTCATTTACGTGGTCAATTGCTGCACTATTGCGCGTCGATTGCCCTTCACCAGTCGACGGAGGCGATGTTCTCCTCTGGGGTGGATGACCTTTGGGCTCCACAGTTATGATGTCATGAGGTACTCAGTGTGTCATTGGTCCATTCTTGGTACACCCTTACTACAGCACCTCGCCAACAGCACACGGAGTCTGCTGTTTCAGAGATGCTTCCATCCTTGGCACGGTATCCGATGATCATTTCTTTCTGAACGTCCGTCAAATCACTACCTCCATCCATTGTGCTCACGTAACGCACTATGGCTCATCTGTCCAGCCCTGCCGCTTATATCTCCATGTGGTCGGTCTTGTCA
Organism: Macrothele yani; assembly: GCA_039090855.1. NCBI lineage: Eukaryota > Metazoa > Arthropoda > Arachnida > Araneae > Macrothelidae > Macrothele > Macrothele yani. The sequence continues at coordinate 151,806,768 of CM077001.1, read as the reverse complement.
CGTGCACTCTGTGACGCGCCTGGGCGGGTACACTGCGATTCTGTGAGTGGTCATATTATTCTGATAGGCCTGTGTATATATCTCTCGTTCTTATCGGTAAACATGCATACGTCACGCTCTCTGACGTCAAAATTGTTGCCAACATCATTCCGCGAGAGAAAAGATATAACTTTAAGGTTGAAACCGCAAAACGATTTTACATAGATAAAGCACCTAAAAAATGAAAGTTAATTTAGAGTATCCATCACAACACCACAAATACTTCTCAACACGTGGGCTTAGGTAGAATACCGGTTAGACGTTTGCAACGCCACTAGTGGAGCTCATGTTGTAGGTTATTAAGACCTGTAAAAAAAATTCTCAGTTTTTGCGTCTGGAAAAATATGTGTCACTAATAAATCGTGGTAAGTTCAAAATTTATGATACTTCTTTTTATAACGTCTAAACGGGACACGCCGCCCCGGTGGCGCAGTGGTCTAAGGCGCTGGACTCTGATCATTCGTCCGTAAGGGGTCCGGGTTCGTATCCCGGTCAGGCATGGATGTTGTGTTTGTCTTACGGCACTGGCTCTCTCCCTTCCCTGGAACCAGTGACCCTAAATTAGGGACGGGCGACTGCTTATAGCCCATTGAGTTGCTCACGGTGGTCATTAAACCTCCAAAAACAAAACAAAAAAAACGGGGCACCCTGTATATTTGCAGTCATGACGTGCTTCACACATTTCGTAAGGCATGTTAACACCCGCAGTATTACCGAAACAAAATGCTTTCATGACCTTCAAATGAAACTCCAAAGTCGAGGCTGTCACATGATTTACTATTTAATACGACCATCTTATCCGTTTAGTAATTCTTCACGACACTTTTTGAGCACAACTCCAGCTTAGAATGAGAACATTTTCTCCGTTCGATCTCAAACTTTGTACTAACATCAAAAACACAGCGGCTCTATTTATGATAGTAAATAAACCCTCTTCTCCGCTTCCGGAGTTGTTTTATATTTCGTCTTAATCAGCATACAGGTCGCATTAATTCCCATACTACCATGAAGTGCAGCTTTAAACTTAAATGAAAGCCCTTCAAAGTGAGTGCGAAGGCCTTATCTAAGAACATATCAGGGAGATTTATTGAAATGACTGCAACTTAGTGTTTAAAACTTCGGATACTTATTAGCGTAGCGATCGCCTTTTGTCAACCTTTCTGTTTCTTTATTGGAGGAATAAATATCCTTTGGGACTTCCCATTCAATAAATCCAAGTGATCTTAGGCTCTAAATAACTGTTTCTGGTGCTGAAAAAGATACAGACCCAGACAAGGGGAATATAAAAAGGAAAATTACGATATTCTATCGTCATAAGCAGGATGAGCTGTAGCTATTTTATTTCCCCGAAGAATACATAAATATGTTCCAAGGGGAAATTTCGTATCATGTAAGTTTTGCAAAGCAATGTCAACATCCCATATGGTTAAGTAACTTTCGTTTTTTTCCCATACCGCTTTCTCCAGTTTTCCCTCTCCCTCATCCCAACAGAAAGATAAGATAACTGGTTCGCTTCTGCTTTTATACGCGGGCTTTCTTTCGAATAAATGAACCGCTTCGTCTGATATGTTGCTCATAGGCGAACGAATGGGTTATTATAGTGGAATCTCGTGGAACAGCTTCTGTTCCTATATTTGAAGACAAGGTCTATAAACCAGAGGAACCTGACTTGACTGAAAGGCAATATCTTCAATATTTTTTGAAAGGAGTTCTGAAATGGTATGTACTCTCCCTTAGCAAATAAATATTACCGCAGACTCTCAATACATATATAAATAGTCTAGGAAAAAGTTCCAGTTAAGGACCTACGAGTGCAATCAAAGACCAGTGGGCACGTTTCATAGCACGTGGCAGTGACGTCAGCCAGAAGCTCAAATTATATACAGACGATGCGGGTAGGGCGTGTCAATTAATCAGAACGAAGAACGTGCAATGGGGAAAGGGAACAACTTGTTGGAGTTTGGACGACGAATGATCATCGCCACGATGAAAGCAAGGGCTGGCATCAGAGCAACCGCAGGATTTTGTTGAGTTACTGTCGCTAACAAAGTTTGCGGTTCCAGAGCACCGTAGTGAAAGTGCGGCGAAAATGGGTCCGAAAACAAAAACAAATCCACTTAACGTGCTGGGGATAAGTATTAGCCCTAGGTACGTTCAGGGGCCAGATGATTGCGATCACCCCTGTTTACACAAGTGGACAAGTCCCAAAGCACGTCGCAGTGATGTCGCTGGGGCCGCCCCGGTGGCGTAATGGTAGAAGAGATGGCTTCTGATCATTTGTCGGAGATCGGCCCAGGTTTGAATCCTGGTGAGGCATGGATGTTGTGTTTGTCTTATGGAGGTAGCTCTCTCCCTTCCCGGGAACAAATGACCCTAATTAGGGTTGGGTGACTGCTTATAGCCCACTGAGTTGCTCACGGTGGTCGTTAAACCTCCAATAAAAAATGTCATGGGGCAGCTCGAAATATTACATACAGACAGCCCTAGAGTGTCCGTTCGGCACTATGAAGCCCGTGCAGCCGCCCCAGGCGCTGGCTTCTGATCATTCGCCCGTAAGGGGTCCGGGTTCGAATCCCGGTCAGGCATGGATGTTGTGTTTGTCTTACGGCACTGGCTCTCTCCCTTCCCTGGAACCAGTGACCCTAAATTAGGGACGGGCGACTGCTTATAGCCCATTGAGTTGCTCACGGTGGTCGTTAAACCTCCAATAAAAAAAAAAAAAAAAAGAAAAAGAAGCCCGTGCAATGGGGAAAGGAAGGACCTCGGAGTTTGAACGAAGAATGATCATCGGCACAATGGAGGCGGGTGTTGGCAACTGAGCAGCCGTAGGAGTCATTTGTCGCTCGAGGGCCGGTGTGGTAAATGTGTGAAGGAAATGGGTCGGAAGAGGGAAAGACATCCACTCAGCGTGCTGGAGATAAGTGATAACCATATGAACAGTCATGGGCGAGATCATTGTTATCCCTTCTGTTTCTGCAAGTGAACATATTCCACAGCACGTAATATTTACGTCACCTCGCAGTTCGGAACATGCATGGACTGCTCGGGTCGGGAGTGTCCGTTCGCCACTACGAATCCCATACAATGGAGAAAGGGAAAGATCTGTTGGAGTTTAAAAGGGTAATAATCACTTGCGCAATGAAAGGGGAGGCCGGCATGTGAGAAACCACAGGAATCATTTGTAGATCGAAGGCAGCTGAAGTAAAGGTGTGGTGGCAATGGGCACGAAGAGGCCACAACTAGCAGACAATCGAGGTGAACGCCTGTTATCATGCACTGTCCGGGGACAACAGGCAGCTTACAACTCCTCAGTTGACGATAGACTGTAACCAAAGTTCTTATGAAAACATGAAATAGAAGTCATCGCTCTTTCCACGTTTATAAGTGAGTCACGGAAAATTATCACATCGGCCGCCTCCGGGAATCGAACCTAGGGTCATCCAGTAACGCGCCGGATATGCTTCCACTGCACCACAGCTGCATCGAAATTCTCCAGACTCACAAACGACAAACTGCCAAACCACATGGCAGGCAGGCCACAACTAGCTGACAATCGAAGTGAACGCCAGAATTTCGAGGCTGCTGTGGTGCAGTGGAAGCATATCCGGTGCGTAACTGGAAGACCCTGGGTTCGATTCCCGGTGGCGGCCGTGTGAGAAATTTTCCCGTGACTCACTTATAAACGTGAAACGAGCGATGACTTCTATTTGATGTTCCTGGTCCACGTCAACTGTGTATTTATCAGATAAAAACATTTTAGAGCACGCAGTCTAGGAGCTCTTGTGGAGGGGATTTAGTAGTTGTTTGCCCATTCATGCTCCCATATTCACCGACCGTCATCAAGAGCACCGCTTGCAGAGATCACCACTGACACTGGGCGACTGGAAAGTTGTACACTGGTCCTATGAGTCCATGTTCAACATGCCAATGGAAGAGTACGTATTTGACGCCGCGCGGTTGAACAGCTGCAAACAGACTGCATGGTTGGTCAGAAACAGGCCGGTGGCGGTTGTGTCATGGTATGGAGTTTATTCTTATCGACATCTTTGTGTCATGGTATGGGCATTGTTCTTATGTACATTGTTGTGTCATGGTATGGGGATTGTTCTTATGGACATCGTTGTGTCATGGTATGGGGATTGTTCTTATGGACATCGTTGTGTCATGGTATGGAAATTGTTCTTATGGACATCGTCTTGTCATGGTATGGGGATTGTTCTTATGTACATTGTTATGTCATGGTATAGAGATTGTTCTTATGGACATCGTTGTGTCATGGTATGGGGTTTGTTCTTATGGACATCGTTGTGTCATGGTATAGGAATTGTTCTTATGGACATTGTCTTGTCATGGTATGGGGATTGTTCTTATGTACATTGTTATGTCATGGTATAGAGATTGTTCTTATGGACATCGTTGTGTCATGGTATGGGGATTATTCTTATGGACATCGTTGTGTCATGGTATGGGGATTTTTCTTATGGACATCATTGTGTCATGATATGGGGACTGTTCTTATCGACATCGTTGTGTCATGGTATGGGGATTGTTCTTATGTACATTGTTGTGTCATGGTATGGAGATTGTTCTCATGGACATCGTTGTGTCATGGTATGGGGTTTGTTCTTATGGACATCGTTGTGTCATAGTATGGGGAGTCTACTTATCCCCGCTGATCGCAGTCTCATCGGCCGACCCTGCCTAGAGGTTTCTTCACACAAGATATTGTTGCCTTATTTGGTGACAGTGCATCCGAACGGCGTTGGACCCTTTCAGATTGATATTCCCCCCGTGTCACAAGTCCTGCAGTGTGCAGGAATGTCTCGTGTTTCCAAATTCCCCTGACTCAAATCCCATCGAATATTTCTGCGATACTGTGGAACCCAGCATTCACCGATCCCACGGATATGTCTTGCTCCTACGTCGAACTGTAGGATGTCATTCTGTCTAGCTGGCGCAGAATACCCGAGGTTGCATTCCGCGGTCTTGTAGGGTCGATGCCACATCGGTTGCATGCAGTTTTCGCAGCGAGAGGCGGCCCAACACACTCTTTGATGAGTGATCATAATATTGGGTTCGAAAGAAAGTAACGTCCGATGACGAGGTACCCAAAGTCGAAGCCCCAGCCACTGCACACATTCGCCACTGAGATTGCGCAGCACACCGGCATGACATCAGCAGTTAGGTGGATTAAGTCAGTGGCAGTTAGCCGCCAGAAGGAGAAGAGCATAAACGACAACCAACATGGAAGTGGACGAGGAGCACATCCGTAATTGCATGTTGTATGAGTTTCGTTCGTCGCGGTAGCACCCCGGTAAGTGCTGTAAGGAACATTTCCAGTGCGTACCCCGAATACCATAACACATCGTCAGTGCTGTCATTGGTTCGAACGGTTTCGAGAGGAAACTTTTGAACTGTCAGATCGTCACAAAGCCGGAAAACTCGCAACAGTGGATATGGACATGCTGAAGGCCTTAGTGGAGACCGACCCACGTGTGATCACGTGGGAGTTGACTGAACAGCACAGCTGAGGACTACCCACACGAGCATTATCACGCACCTGCATCAACTCGGAAAGGTACACAAGAGGGGAGTTTGGGCACCCCATCAACTTACACTTGAGCAGAAAGCAGATCGCATGAGTGAATGCGTTTCCCAGCTTGCATGTGACCAAGTTGAACCGTTCTTGGACCGCATTGTGACAGGTGACGGGAAATGGGTCCTGTGTGATTATGTTAGCGCCCCGAAATAGTGGTTAGACCGCAAAACAGAAGCCCATACCGACTCCTAAAACCGGCTTACATCCACGTGAGGTCTTGCTGTCTGTTTGGTGGAATATGCGGGGTGTCGTGTTTTTTAAGCTACTGCAGGACAACACCACTCTCACTGCAGATGTGTACTTCCGTCACCTTGACGACCTGCACGCATCGCTCACGTTGAAACGATCAGCACTGCTGAACCGCAAGGGCGTCCTCTTACAGCAGGATGGAGCGACACCTCACACTGAGCGGGTGACCACTCACAAGATCAGGGACCTGGGCTGGGAGCTGTGGCCGCACCCGGTTATTCTCCGGACATTTCCCCAAGCGACTACCACCAGCATTTCCTGGACGAACAGCGGTTCACCAATCGGGACGATGTCGAATGCGCACTTATTTCTTTTGCGTCCAAGCCACCACAGTTCTACAGGGACGAGATCCAACAGCTGCCCAGACGATGAGAGCAGGTCGTTGCAAATGATGGCGACTACATTTCAGACTGATTTGTACTTGTACATACAGTAATTAGCACTCTTCTGTTGCCTTGCATTTGTAGACATTCCAACCCAATATAAACTTATGCCTTGTACTCGGGACAACATTGTGCCATTATTTTTCTATGTAGTTGCTAGTAGCTTCAATGGCCCAAGAACGTCTTTGTTTCCGCTGTGTTAGTCATTGGAAACAAGCCTCTTTTACATCCTGCAAGTCATGCACCTGTTGTCAAATAGTTCAGGACGTGAACGTCTCTTACAATTGGGTCTGGGTTCAAATCCCGGAGCAAGACACGGATGTTGTGTTTGTCCTTTTGGCTCACACCCATTTTCGTTTTGGGCTTTAACACCCGCCATGAGCAGTTCTTGGGTTTATAAGAAGCCCAACCCTAATTAGAGGCCACTGGTTGAACGGAAGGGGGAGATCCAGGTTCGTGCGATAAATGCAGCAACTGTGCCACATCCGGGACTTGAACCCGGGCCATGATCAGATGACTAGCCAGAAACCACAGCCTATATTGACTCGGCCACCGAAGCGGCTCGGCAGTGGTTCTTTTCATTCCCTGGAATTAGTGGCTCCCTCTAGCTTTGGATGCTTACCGAGGGTCGTTAAACCCCGGAACGAAAATGAGAACATGCGTTTGCGGTCTCCTGGAGCTAGTAGTGGCCTTTGACAATCAGTACAGTGTACTATTTCAACCTAATGCAATGTTTCCGCGAGGATTTGAGCCTCAAGAGGAGCGAGAAATTGGCGTAATGAGCCATCTTTCATCAGACAATGCACCGACGCACAGAGCGTTTGTGATCAGGAAACACTCAGTGACTGTAAGTTCAAGTTATTACGTCATCCGCCATGTTCATTCGATTTGGTCCAATGGGACAAAATGGCATGACATCTCAGAAAAGGACTTGAATTGGCATAAATTCAAAAATAGAGGCACAGGATATTGGCCAAAGATATCTTTCATCAAGACAATGCATCGGCGTACACAGCGTATGTAACTCAGGCTACACCGAGCAATTGTGGGTTCAAGTTATTACATAATGAACCCTACTCAGTGCATTTGGCTCTATTGGACTATTTCGCATATTCAAATCTCAAATAGGACTTAAAAAGGGCCCAAATTCGACTGTTGACTCTGGTGTATTCACATTTTCTGACTCGATCTTCCTCTCTCTTCTATCATTTTATATTTTAATGTCTTTAAAAAAAATCGAACCATTGTTATGAAAATGTCCCTACCGCACTAGTGGCGCAGTGGCCTAAGCGATGGCTTCGGATCTTTCGTCCGAGATGAGTCTGGGTATCAGTCCCTGTAAAAATCGAATCCCAGTCAGGCATGGATGTTGTGTTTGTCTTACGGCATTCGCTCTCTCCCTTCCCTCGAACCAGTGATCCTAAATTAGGGACGGGCAACTGCTTATTGCTCATTGAGTTGCTCACCGTGGTCATTAAACCCTCTATCAGAAAAAAAAATCACTTCACGCTTAAGAAGTTTTGTATTTTAAATTTTTTTTTATTGGAGGTTTAACGACCACCGTGAGCAACTCAGTGGGCTATAAGGAGTCTCCCGTCCCTAATTTAGGGCAACTGGTTCCAGGGAAGGGAGAGAGACAGCACCGTTAGACATTCAAAATATCCATGCCTCACCGGGATTCGAACCCGGACTCATCTCGGACGAATGATCAGAAGCCATCGCTTAGACCACTTAGACCACTGCGCCAGCGGGGCGGCGTATTTCCAGTTTGCTTAAGAAGAATTACATACAAATTTTGAAGATGACAATCCGTTTTTTGATGTAAATATGAGAAGGATAGTAAGTAAGATAATATCCGGAAACTTGAAAATTTCGTCGTCCTCGACAGTCATGTAGCACACACGGGCGCTATCTGAGACATGGGCTCGATTCCCGCTCCAGGACGACGAAATTTTCAAGTTTTCGGATATTATCTGACTACCATCCTTGTCATATTTACACCAAAAAACGGAATGTCATCTTCAAAATTTGTATTATATGATGTAATTCCGTATTTCATTCATGAAGAATTAAATAATCTTATGATAACGAAGAACTATAGACCAAGTATGTAGAAAATAGTAAAACTACACTGGTAAATAAAAAGCAATATGGATTCCGTCGTGGTGGTTCTATGGAGACAGCTACTCTTGATGTTAATTATTAACAAGGAACAATACACCAACTGCACTTAAATAGTATAACTATACTAGTGATCCGAAATTTCTTGGCGTAGAATAGAAATAAAAGTTTCCAAGCTTTCGCACATCAACCAGATAGCTTTCTCAAGGAAGGTAGACAGCAAACTGCAACCATGGCTTTTTCACTGAAGGTAGACAGCAGTTTTCTGTCTACATTCCTTGAAAAAGCCATCTGGTTGATGTGCGAAAGCTTGGAAACTTCGATTTCTATTCTACGCCAAGAAATTTCGGATCACTAGTATAGTTATACTATTTAAGTACTCTTGATGTTCTGAATTTCTTACAAACTAAAATTGATGAAAGCTTGAGTGTAGTGGGAGTTTTTTTGTGACTTATCACGTGCCTTCGATACTGTTTGCCATAACATTCTTATTTTTAAGCTCGAACATATTGGCATTAGGGGAGTCGAAAAAAACAACAACTGTAAAACAAAACTAGTATTAAAACTGTTCTTTATGGTGTTCCACAGGGTTTGGTACAAGGCCATTATTATTTTTAATTTATGTTAATGATATTTTTCATGTTCCTTCCTATGCGTACACGCTCCTTTTTGCTGATGAACGAGTATTTTTTTTTCCGGTCACTCGGTGGAATACATTGTGTTAACCACGCCTTTCAGGAATATCAGACTTGGTTTCGTTGGAATTTGTTAACTCTTAATATCATAAAAACTAGATGTATGTTTTTTACTGGCCCAAAAGCTCGAGTAGAGGCTGTACCGGAAGTAATTTTGAATGACATACGTTTGATATTTCAAGATAAGGTTAAGTTTTTAGGTGTTTTGTTTCAGGAGAATTTAAAGTGGGATGCCGATGTTGAAGTTATTTCGCGGGACTTGAAGTCTCGTATAGGAGTTTTATCTAGAGTCTCCAGTTTATTGCCATTAAACATTAAATTAACACTCTATTATTCTTATATTTATCCCTCCCTACCTGTCTTCTTGTCTGCTTGCTTTGGAAAGGACAACTAAATGTAGCATTAACAGAATTTGTTCTTTACAAAAAAATGAAAAATAAAAACTCGTTTGTCTGTTGAATCCAATGGAAAATGTGGAAATCCTGTTTAGTCGTTATAAAAAAAACAAGTTAATAAAATCATGCAATGCATTGATTACGATACGCTTTCCAGCATACCAGAAATCATTACTCAATTTATGAGGATAGTGGATGTGGAATAAATCTCCGTCCTGTGCCCTGATCTATGACCCCATTTCGATGATATTCAACAGAATCGGTTCACTATACCTCCGAAATAACATACTAAAGTTTTGTCGCAATAGAAGCATTTTTACTTAAGTTATGACGCATAAGGGCGATGGAATAGATCCCGCTCCTATGCCCTGACCTTTGACCCCATTTCGCCCATTTTCAATAGGGTTCGTCCCCAGGTTGTCCTCTACCACATACTAACATTTCATCGAAATCGAACCATTTTTACACGAGTTATTGTGCGGACAGACAGACAGACAGACCAAGCTGGAGCATATACGCTTCTTCAACCTACGGTTGGAAAGCGTAAAAAACCACTACTGATCTTTGAGAAATTATATTTGATCTTTGACAGTTATCGACTGATGTTATAAATGCATGAGCGTGTTTATGCCAACAAACATCTCAATTTAATAAATATATGTTGTCCAGCACATAGTTATGAAACTCGTGGGTATGATAACATTTTAATTCCAAGGGCTCGTAATAATGCGCTGTATTTTAATATTAATGCTCATTGACCGCGGCTCTGAATTAGGTCGCCGATACACATAAAACCACTTGCCAGTTTTGTATCGTTTAAAAAAGCACTAAAGGAATATTATGTTAATAGTTAAATTTGATTAATTTCAGTTATATCGTATTGTAAATGTGTATATATAAGTTGAAAAATATGTAATTACTTGATTTGACATTTTTCTTGCTTTAGGAGCCAGGGGCTATTCAGGCTATATCATTAGCCTTTCCCCCTGGTTCCCTGCTATGTTGCTATGGAGTTAACTGCGTGTAACATAGCAAATAAATGAATGAATAAATAAATAAATGAATAAATCATCCGATTTTTTGGCGTAGGAATATGTAAATAAGCGTTTCCAAGCTTTCGCACATCAGTCAGATGGCGTAAGAATATATAAATAAATGTTTCCAAGCTTTCGCACATCAATCAGATGGCCTTTTCGAGCTGCTTATGTGCGAAAGCATTTTTTGTGTCTTTTTCAAGGAAGATAAACAGAACGCGCATCAACCAGATAGTTTTTTTTTTTGCATCAACCCTCTGTCTTTTTGAAGGAAGATAAACAGAGCGTGCATCAACCAGATAGTTTTTTCTAGGAGGATAAACGGAATTTCTGTTCATCTTCCTTATGGCTTTTTCAAGGAAGATACACAGAATTCCTGTTTATCTTCCCTGTGGCTTTTCAAGGAAGATAAACAGAATTTCTGTTTATCTTCTTTGAAAAAGACATCTGGTTGATGTGCGTTCTGTTTATCTTCCTTGAAAAAGCCACAAGGAAGATAAACAGAAATTCTGTTTTGTTTTTTAGGAAAATAAACAGAATTTCTGTTTATTTTCCTAAAAAACAAAACAGAATAAAAAAATTAAAATAAACAGAAATTATGTTTAATCTTCTTTGAAAAAGCCATCTGGTTGATGTGCGTTCTGTTTTCTTTGAAAAAAACCACAAGGTAGATAAACAGAAGTTCTGTTTATCTTCCTTGAAAAAGCCGTAAGGAATATAAGCAGAAATTCTGTTTATCTTCCTTGAAAAAGCCATCTGCTTGATATACGAAAGCTTGGAAACGCTTATTTATATATTCCTACGCCAATAAATTGGATTACTAGTATAGTCTTAACCTTATAATTTTTTACAAACAGCGTTTTGGTGTGAAATTTAAAATATTCTCAAAATTTTTAACAGCAAATTTGATAAGTTTTTCCCAATTATGGATGAAATAGAATTTCTGATTCATAGGCCATTAAGAGCTCTTAATTTCATCGCCATTCAAAATTTCGGGTAGATGGGGAATTTTCTTTCAGTGTTAGTCATCAAAAATTTGCAAAATTGTAAGTATCGGCGTTGAGAAGTGTATTTGCGCCTTTAGGAATTATTCTAAGGAAGATAAGAACGGGTAAGTTCATCCAAAAATGATCCTTCTGAAATTAGTTTATAAGCAGAAAGTCATATTTTTTCTTTCCTCCTCCTTCCCCATTTTTCATAGTTGCATGCCGAACACAAACCTGACTGATATATGGTCGTGTATGCCATGTAAAGCAGCTGCGGTTTTCTGCCGATGATTAGCGTCCGACCACCGCTTTTTATAGACACGACATCACTAAGGCAGTGTTGTATTTCCCCAGCGGAAAAATTAATTTCAGTTCTAATGAACGGCACCTGGCTATCCCATGCTGCGCTTGACAAATTGAGCTACACAAAAACCCTACTTTCGGAATTAATTAGCTGAAATAGAAAAGAAAAAAAAAGAATTATGAAAAAGTTTCCCCGCAATAGGTTTTTTTCCCTCTAGAGATTTGAGCATTTCAGTTTGGGGGATCATTATTTTGTAGTTTCGAACATGCTGATTTTCAGAGTTTTTTTTTTCTATATTACAAATAAATAATAAATAAGAACATTTATTATTTCCTTTTTGCCGTATCACAGCCGCACCTGCGATACACTGATCCAAGTAAAAAATCGCACACCAGGAAGTACATTCAATGAACGAAACATCAGAGATACCTACCTAATAGGGTGTTGGTCCTCCTCTAGCTTGAATAAACGCCGGTACACGCCGAGGCATCGACTCCACCAGATGCTGGAGGGTTTTCGGTGGTAACACTAGTCATGCACGTTGCAGCATTGTCCACAACACGCTAGAGACGTCGGTCCAGGAACCATTGATATGATGTTCTGCTCCGCGACATCCCAGAGAGCTTCCACAGGGCTTAAAGCCAAAGACATTGGAGACAACTGGATGGCTCCAAACTCAGATGAGTGTTCCCCGAGCCATGCCTGGGTGGATGCGGCTCCGAGCCATGCCTGGGTGGAAAGCGTGTAGAAAATCAGTCAACACATGCTAGTACGGCGTAGCGGTTAAGAACTTCTCCAGACACACTAAGGGACCTAACGTGTTCCATGAGAAGGCTCCCCACACCATCGCAGAGCCACCACCGCTTTGGACAGAGCCGACCTGGAACAACAGGGCCATGGCTCGACACCACACGCGCACCCTCCCGTCGGTTATATACAGCTGAAAACGAAATTTGCGTGACCATACAATGTGGCTCCACTCTCAAAAAGGTCAAGAGTTGATGTTCCCGGCAGCAGGCGAGGCGTAATTTCTGATGAGTAGTCAACAGTGGCACAACGAGTAGAGCGTCAGCTCCTGTACCCCATAGTATGCATCGTGCACCTTACCGTTCACTCGCTTACGTTGTATGGGGCTCCGACATTTGACCTGGATGTGATTTGAGCAGCCGTTGCCAAGCGGTAGGTCTATACGAGTCTGGATAGTCTAAAACGATCCCGGTTATCAATGGCGTGTGGTAGCCGACCACACGCCATTGACGAATGGGTAAACTTGATGATCAGAGCGACTTTGATCGTGGACGTTGTCGGCGCAAGAGAGGTTGCTCCCTGGGCGCTGGTACGTCCGTCGATGGTATACCCGCGGTGCACCCTTGATACAGGTGGCCTTCGGGTACCCAGGGTTCTTACCACTTGGGCGACAGAATGACTCTTGCGCCGATAATGCCCACGACCAAAGTCGCTCCGATCACCACGTTTACCCATATTCGTCGATTGCTATACACTGCTAGGAAGCCCTGCTGCCCGCCTATTTATCACCCGCTTTCGGTTAGGGTCTGTTCCACTCTGCGCGGGGGATGCCAATGTCAACTACCCATCACCCATACCTGTAATGTTTTGTCTACTGAATGTATTTGTCGGAGCGTCATGCAAATTGGTGGGCATATGTCTGCAGTTAGATTATGTAAATGACTGCAGTTGCGAACCATGCATGTGATAGCTGAGGGAGGAAAAACAAGTTAGTAAAATCATGCAACGCATTGATTATGATACGCTTTCCAACGTACCAGAAATCATTCCTCAAATTATTACTCAAGTTATGAGGATAATGGCTGGGGAATAAATCTCGCTCCTGTGCCCTGACCTTTGACCCCATTTCGACCATATTCAACAGAACCAGATAAGTATACCTCCGGAACAACATGATGAAGTTTTGTCGGAACCGCAGCATTTTTACGTAAGGTATGACGCATAAGGGCGGTGGAATGGATCCCGCTCCTATGTCCTACCTTTGATCCCATTTCACCCATTTTCAACAGGATTCCTCCCCAGGTTATCCCCTACCACATATTAAAATTTCATGAAAATCGAACCATTTTCACGCGAGTTATCGTGCGGACAGACGGACAAAGCTGGACAATATAGGCTTCTTCCACCTACGGTTGGAAAGCGTAAACGAGTTAGTAAAATCATGCAATGCATTGATTATGATACGCTTCCCAACATACCAGAAATCATTACTCAAGTTATTACTCACGTTATGAGGATAATGGCTGTGGAATAAATCTCGCTCCTGTGTTCTGACCTTTGACCCAATTTCGATGATATTAAACAGAACCGGTTCAGTATACCTCCGGAACAACATACTAAAGTTTTGTCCCAATAGAAACATTTTTAGTCAAGTTATGAGAATAATGGCTGTGGAATAAATCTCGCTCCTGTGTTCTGACCTTTGACCCAATTTCGATGATATTAAACAGAACCGGTTCAGTATACCTCCGGAACAACATACTAAAGTTTTGTCCCAATAGAAACATTTTTAGTCAAGTTATGAGAATAATGGCTGTGGAATAAATCTCGCTCCTGTGTTCTGACCTTTGACCCAATTTCGATGATATTAAACAGAACCGGTTCAGTATACCTCCGGAACAACATACTAAAGTTTTGTCCCAATAGAAACATTTTTAGTCAAGTTATGAGAATAATGGCTGTGGAATAAATCTCGCTCCTGTGTTCTGACCTTTGACCCAATTTCGATGATATTAAACAGAACCGGTTCAGTATACCTCCGGAACAACATACTAAAGTTTTGTCCCAATAGAAACATTTTTAGTCAAGTTATGAGAATAATGGCTGTGGAATAAATCTCGCTCCTGTGTTCTGACCTTTGACCCAATTTCGATGATATTAAACAGAACCGGTTCAGTATACCTCCGGAACAACATACTAAAGTTTTGTCCCAATAGAAACATTTTTAGTCAAGTTATGAGAATAATGGCTGTGGAATAAATCTCGCTCCTGTGTCCTGACCGTTGACCCCATTTCAATGATATTAAACAGAACCGGTTCAATATACCCCCGAAACAACATATTAAAGTTTTGTCGTAACAGAAACATTTTTAGTCAAGTTATGAGAATAATGGCTGTGGAATAAATCTCGCTCCTGTGTCCTGACGTTGACCCCATTTCAATGATATTAAACAGAACCGGTTCAATATACCCCGAAACAACATATTAAAGTTTTGTCGTAACAGAAGCATTTTTACGTAAATCATGACGCATATGGGCAATGGAATGGATCCCGCTCCTATGTCGTGACCTTTGACCTCATTTCTCCGATTTTCAATAGGGTTCGTCTCCAGGTGGTCCCCTATCACATACTAAAAGTTCATCGAAATCGAACCATTTTTATGCAAGTTATCGTGAGGAAGGGCAGACGGACAAAGCTGGAGCATATACGCTTCTTCAACCTACGGTTGGAAAGCGTAAAAAAGTGTAAAACTGCTCGGCGTTGCTAAGTTTGGTATTCCTTAACTGGGTGGCGTGTCGAACATTGCATCCGAGTGATCACTTTGATATTTTCTGTTACGTGTGTAATGAAATAAGCTACAAAGATAAGTGGAGGAACTTTACGCCGTTAAATAAAAAGTGTTGTGAACTTCATTTTGGTTGTAAAGTGGGTTACCAAGATAAGAGTTGGACCCCTCATATCTGTTGTTTAACATGTGCTAGGCTTCTCACAGGATGAGGGAATGGTTCTCGCCATGTGACTTTTGCAGTTCCCATGGTTTGAAGTAAACCAAAAGACCGCTCTCTCTCTCTCTCTTTCTCTCTTGAGACCTGATAAAGGAACTCCTGCGGGAAGGGCATTACAGTTTATAAAGGCTTTCCTGTGGGAAGGAGGACATTGAATATAATTAATGCATTCAAGTGGGAAGGAAGACACTAGAAATGATTAACATAGGAAGGAGGACATCAACGTAATATCCATGGGAATAACGTAATGCACTCCTGTGCAAAGGAGAACATCAAACGTAACGCACGCCTGTGGGAAGGAGAACGATTAATCTGTTTTTGCGGGGAAACATTAAGCACGATGAATGTTTTCTTATGGGAAGGAGAACTTAGAATGCGATCAATGCTCTCCTGTAGGTAAGAAGACATTAAATGCGACTGCTTTGGAAAGTAATATAATTAAGATATTTAACTCGCACTCATACATGATTAATGTACTCTTGTGGTAAGAAACACAGGAGATATGAAATGCATTTCTGCGGGAAGGAGGATATTATATAAAATTAATGCTTTCCTGTGAGAAGGAGAACACGGGATATGAATAATGTGCTGTTCTGAGAAAAACGGCATTAAATATTATCTATGTATACTTCCACGGGAAGGAAAACATCAACGTGATTGATACAGTCTTGTGGGGAAGAAGAAGTTAGACGTTGTAACGTACCAGGAAATGTGACGTACCTGCCCGAAGGACGCACACGACATAAAGGCAGATAGGAATCAAAATAAAACGTCCGCGTAGCTCAATTGGTAGAGTGACTTATTCCGGAATGAGGGGATCCGGGTTCGAATCCTGGCGTGGACAAAAATGACGGAGAAATTTACTTCGTTATAATGGCGCCCGAACTATCCGGATGACCAGACCGTTCAAAATCTCGCATTGGTGAGATGTTATTTCCACACCGCGAGATAGGAAAAATAAGAGAATCCTTTCTCCAGCACTTCGAAAAAAAAAATAAAAAAAAAATAAAAATAAGGGGGAGATGATGTAACGTACCAGGAGATGTGACGTACCTGCCCGAAGGACGCATACGACATAAAGGCAGATAGGAATCAGAATAAAACGTCCGCGTAGCTCAATTGGTAGAGCGACTTATTCCGGAATGAGGGGATCCGGGTTCGAATCCTGGCGTGGACAGAAATGACGGAGAAATTTACTTCGTTATAACGTGACGAATGAATTATTTTGGGAAATAGAAAATTACGTATAATTAATGCATTCCTGTGAAAAGGAGGTCATTAGATACAATGATTGGAAAGCCGCCTTTTAAAAGTAATATTACGTTACCGCTCATCTACTGCTACAACTACATTCTTGTAAAACTAGTTTTCTACACTTGCAGCTATTTTTTTGGAAAGTTAAATATTTTCTCCACCTTTCAGCTACTTTCAAAATTTAGGCTTTAGTTAAAAGTGCAAAATCTGAGGATGATCTTTTTATATACATATATAAGGTTTGTTCGGAATGTAATGAGACCACTTTTCCTGGGCCAATCAGAAGGGCTAGAGGGCGGGGTCTCCGGGAGCGACGGTGGCGACGTATGTTAGGTAAACGATCGATGTCTCATCAGTTGGCTCTGAGCTTTTACAGAGTGAGGATCGCTTGCGAAGTGGACAGCTGTGTGAGCGTCGCGTAACGGTCAAAATGCAGAAGAGTGTCGAACAGCGATACGCGGTAAAGTTCTGTGTTAAACTTGAAAAATACGCAACCAAGACGCTTGCTATGATACAAAAAGCCTACGAAAAGGATGTTTTATCGAAAGCACAAGCGTTTCGGTGGCACAAAACGTTCACAGAAGGAAGAGACAGCGTCGAGGATATGAGGCACGCTCAGGGTGCCCTTCAACGTCTCACACTTCGGACAATGTAGAAAAGGTGAAAGCGGTTTTGGACTCTGACCGACGTCTGATTGTTCGATTGGTAGCTGAGCACTTGGGACTCACGAAATCCGTTGTGCATGAAATCATCACGCAAGAATTGCAGATGCGGAAAGTTTGCGTCAAATTGGTTCCTAAGGTTTTGACCGATGGACAGAAGAACAACCGTGTGTTGATTTCTCGTGAGCTTGTGGACCGCGTGAGGAGTGAACCTGGATTTTTGGAGAAAGTGATAACAGGTGATGAAACGTGGGTCTTTGAGTACGATCCGGAGACAAAAAGACAGAGCTCAGAGTGGCACACTCCCGAGTCTCCTCAACCAAAGAAGGCTCGAATGTGCAAATCGAAGATGAAATCGATGCTCATTGTCTTCTTTGAATGTAAAGGCGTTGTCCATAAGGAGTTCGTACCACCAGGACAAACGGTCAGCGCTGCATTTTACGTGGAAGTGCTTCAACTGCTGAAGAACAGAGTTGCGCGTCTGCTCGGAGACAACCAACACTTGGGTTCTTCACCACGCTAATGCGCCGAGCCATGCGTCGCTGAGAGTGAGAGAATTTCTGGTGAAACACAACGTGGCAACGCTGCCGCAACCTCCCTAAAGCCCGGACATGTCCCCGGCTGACTTCTTTTTGTTTCCCCGACTCAAATCCAGCCTGAAAGGACACCTTTTTGGGACTGTTACAAACTGCCGCGAAGAGTGCTTTGAAAGCGTTCCCTGTTACCGACTTCCAGGCAAGCTACGCGGAGTGTCAGAACCGCTGGGAGCGGTGTATTGATATCCAAGGATGTTATTTCGAGGAATTTTAATGTTATGTAAGTATAACTTTAATTAAACGCCTGTTATTGAATGAGTCTCATTACTTTCCGGACAGACCTTGTACATTCTTACATATGGCATTTAGAGCTAAATATTCGGGTAAATTACACAATGTTTAATATTTGTATTTATCTGAGCTCTGATCATCATTGTAACACATTTAAACACATTCACTAGCCTTTATTTTAGGCTAGCTGGACTATCTGCGAAGCTCAGGGAATTCAAATAAAATCTATAGCAAGAAATATAAGTAAATTCCTTTTCTTTGATCCCTTTAAAGACCATGACCCTACAATTTTTTATCACTCAAAATACCATAACGCCCAATACTGTCTGTTGGTTAGCTTCTTCGTTTACTAACAATAATGATGAGAGAATGTGATCCCTGATGATCCCTCATAGGTCGTTCAAAGTTATGTTACTCACTCTAGAGAGGCGTTTTGGGCGGCTATGGTCGTTTGCATGTACGGGTGTTTTGGGCGCTATGGTCGTTAAAGCGTTAAGAGGATCAAGTCTCCCAATCAATAGTATTTAACAAAACCTGTGGCTATCGTCTCCCACGCGCTGTCTTTGCTGAGAAGACTACCCAGTTAAAAGTTTGGCTAAATCTCCCAGTCAAAGATCTTTAACAAAACCTTTATGGCTATCGTCCTGCATGCGCTGTCTTCGCTGAAAAGATCACCCAGTTAAGTTTGGATAAATCTCCCAATCAATGGTCTTTAACAAAACCTGTAGGGCTATCGCCTTGCACGCGCTGTTTTCGCTGAGAAGACTACCCAGTTAAAAGTTTGGCTAAATCTCCCAATCTTTAACAAAACCTGTAGGGCTATCGTCTCGCACGCGCTGTCTTCGCTGAGAAGACTACCCAGTTAAGTTTGGATAAATCTCCCAATCAATGATCTTTAACAAAACCTGTAGGGCTATCGTCTCGCACGCGCTGTCTTCGGTGAGGACTACCCAGTTAAAAGTTTGACTAAATCTCCAAATCAATGGTCTTTAACAAAACCTGTAGGGCTATCGCCTCGCACGCGCTGTCTTCGTTGAGAAGACAGCGAAAAAAGTTTGGCTAGATTTCACAATGTACATAACTCCAGTCAGGTATGTAATTCTAGGTGAACCCTATCCCAGACGATTGTGCTTAAGGAGATCTGGAGATATTACGTAAGCCGCCCCGGTGGCGCAGTGGTCTAAGGCGCTGGCCTCTGATCATTCGTCCGAACGGGGTCCGGGTTCGAATCCCGGTGAGGCATGGATGTTGTGTTTGTCTTACGGCACTGGTTCTCTCCCTTCCCTGGAACCAGTGACCCTAAATTAGGGACGGGCGACTGCTTATAGCCCATTGAGTTGCTCACGGTGGTCGTTAAAACTCCAATAAAGAAAGGAAGAAGAAGATATCACGTAACGTGAAAAATATTTTTTCACCACTTTTTAAACTAACACGATTTGCAGCGTAATTTCCCGCTACAAGCTGCTTTATTTTTTTTTATGTGCTACAGCTAAAACTACAATTTTCTATTTGTAGCGATGCTGCACGCCATGCTACTGTAAAAATAGGATACTACAATAGCAGCGAATACTCAAGAAATGCATATAGTGTATTAAATCCGTTTATTTTTGTGCTGTAATAAACACAAAGATTCGCCAGGCTTTCCCACTCCACTGGGAGGCTTTTTCAAAGCAATGGTAGATTTAAAAATGCATGGAATGATAACACGTAAGAAACAAAGATGATGTTTTCTTTAAAATAGCGTGGGTGACATCATGAGCATGTTACATGAATTTTACCACGCAATTATACTGTGTGCCGCGATGTGTTTACATCTTTTATTAACGCAAGCCAAATCATTGGTAGTTCAGTGGAGACCATATCATTGTACACTAGTTTGCTGGATAGGATTTTGACTGTTTCCTGATGGCAGTCTCTTTAAAGTTCGCGTAAGGGACAATTCTTCTTATACTATATTACATACAGGAGCGGCAGATGAATGCATCACTTCTCGGGCGAGGGTTGTATTCTGCATATCCTGGTTGACACTTCGCGCGTGTTCTTTACATCTAGTGTCCAAGGATTGCTCTGTCATTCCGATTTACACTATACTGACAGAAGTTAGCAGATACCCCTTCAAAAGCAAATGAACGGATCCCTCTGCGTTGTTAAAATGCGCAGTACAGCTGCAAACGGTATAAAAACAAGCCTGCGGCTGACCGCGATCATATCGCACTGTGAGGTTGAGTGAAAATGTCGCGGCGGGAGAGAAATGACTTTGAGAAAAGGGAAGATTGTTGGGTGTTATATTAGTGGGTTGTCCATAAAAGAAATCTAGAGGCGTTTAAACATACCCAAGCCAACTGTTTTGGATGTACTAAATAAGTGGAAGACACATGGCGTGCCTGAAGCAGCAAAACGTACCGGCAGACTAAAGAAAATCAATGATAGAGGACGTCTAAGCCTCAGGAGAGTCGTTACAGCTAATCGACGGAGTACTGCACAAGACCTCAGTGTACAGGTCAGTCAAAATTCGGGGACCTCGGTATGTACACGTACTATTCGTAGAGAACTTCATTCCGGGGGTTACCGTGGTCGTGCGGCTGCTCAGAAGCCTTTCATCTCCGCTCGGAATGCTACTCGTCGTTTAGCATGGTGTAAAAAAAAACATTTATCATGGACCATTGATCAATGGAAACGGGTCCTATGGACTGATGAATCCAGATACACGATCCATCAGTCTAATGGCAGTGTGTGGCTATGGCTTCAACTGGGGAAACGCTATTTACCACAGTGTACCGTTCCTACGGTCAAGTTTGGAGCTGGCAGTGTACTCGTGTGGGGGTGTTTTTCGTGGTATATGGTCCCGGCCCATTGGTTATCGTGAACAAACCTGTTAACCTGCACGTCTACTTCGAGGTTCTGGACAATTATGCGCTACCAACTCTGTGGCGATTCTGTGGAACCGAGCCTTGTTGGTACCAGCAGGATAATGCACCGAGCCATAAAGCAAGGACTGTTACGGCCTGGTTTGGCGATGATTGCGTATCGTGTGTGGACTGGCCAGCACAGAGCCCTGATCTTAATCCCATAGAGCACTTATGGGATGAATTAGAGTCCCGCATACGAAGTTTGGAACCAAGGCCTACTACTAAGCAACAGTTAGCGGCAGCATTATGTACTGGATGGAAGCGCGTACCTATCGCTGTGTTCCAAAACCTTGTCGAAAGCATGTGTCGAAGGGTCAGTGCGCCGCCCCGGTGGCGCAGTGGTCTAAGGCGCTGGCCTCTGATCGTTCGTCCGTAAGGGGTCCGGGTTCGAATCCCGGTCTGGCATGGATGTTGTGTTTGTCTTACGGCACTGGCTCTCTCCCTTCCCTGGAACCAGTGACCCTAGATTAGGGACGGGCGACTGCTTATAGCCCATTGAGTTGCTCACGGTGGTCGTTAAACCTCCAATCAAAAAAAAAAAAAAAAAAAAAAAGAAGGGTCAGTGCATGCATTAAGGCCAAAGGTGGACCGACACCGTGCTAATGTATGTCAATAAAGGCTGTGTTGTGTTTCTCTTCTAGGGGTCCGGTAACTTTTGTCAATATAGTGTATATCTTTTCCGTGTTATCAGGATATATCAGCGGTATAGCGTACACACCTGCCTTTTCTTTCTCACACTGTCTCTCCTTGCAACTTGATATTATATGTAATAACGGGGTCGGGAACTTTATTGCTATTAAAATATTGTATTTACATAATAAATTCTTTAACTATTGTGTAAATCCTGGGATATATGTGATGGATCCTGCGTATCTCATTGTTTTACTAGGTGATTTAATTATCGCTGATATTATATGTTTTTTTTACAGTACTATGTATTCTGTCTATGTCATCCTTCTTATATCCAACCTTTACATCTTTGCTGTAAATACTATCAGTTTTCTCATTATTTAGGTAGTCGGGCTTGCATACGTTATACGCTCTATAGAACCATGCTCTAAACGTAGAAAATGTGTACTCTTCAGGGCAGTGCGAATCAGGAGGGATAAGGTTCGGTACTACGGTCGGTTTATAATAAACGTCAAAATCGAAGCTGGTCGTTATATTTCTTTTGAACGCGACGTCAAGATAATTTAACGTTCCACTCACTTCAAGTTCCATGGTGAAATTTATTGCGTTGTGTAGGTTATTTAACTTGTGCATAAAATCATTTAATTCGTCTTCTCCAGCGGCATTTCTTCCTATCACTGAATATGATTAATGTATTTCTGTGGGAAACGCAACGATGAGAGAGAGAGAGAGAGAGAGAGAGAGAGCGAGCGACACACACACACACAGAGAGAATGAGCGACAGAGAGAGAGAGAGAGAGAGAGAGAGAGAGAGCGACAGAGAGAGAGAGAGAGAGAGAGAGAGAGAGAGAGAGAGAATGAGCGACAGAGAGAGACACACACACACACAAACCAGACCCAGAGAGTGAGAGAGAGACAGAGAGAGAGAGAGAGAGAGGCAGAGAGAGCGACAGAAAGAGAGACACAGAGAGAAAGAGAGAGGCAGAGAGAGCGACAGAAAGAGAGACAGAGAGAAAGAGACAGAGACTGAGACGGAGAGAGAGAGAGAGAGATAGAGAGAGCATGACTTTAGTATGCACAACAATGCATTGGAAACGACGATTTTTTATTATTGTACACAAAAAATCACCCGCAAGCTAAAACAAAACCTTACAACGTTATATGTTGAACATCTTTCAACTTAAGTAAAGTTATGTTTTCATCTAAAGGCATGTCTTCATCTAAATTTATGTCTTCATCACAGGCTCCTGATGAAGACATAACTTTAGTTAGGCCGAAACACGTTCAGCATATAATTTTGCAAGTTAGTTTAGCTCACGGATGATCTTTTGTATGTGAAAATAGAGAATCGTCGTCTCCAACCGGCATTATTATGTTATTACACACGGAAATGTTTTACGAATATATACGACTAATACACTCCTAAAGTAAAGAAGGCATTAAGTATATTTAATATACTGTATTCCTACAGGGAACGACCTAGAATTTACACACGTTCGATATTCATTTATATTGCACAAAGAATTAAGATTTACACATTAAGCCTGCAGTTATGAAAATACACAGACACTTAATTATACAGATATATTGATGAATTAGTTAATGACAATGCAATATACAGGGTGTTCGAATAATCACTGTGCACTGAATGTAAGAATTGCGGTAATGTAATAATAAATACATTTTGAATGGAATTATAGTACAAGTGACCCGCAACGTGGAAGTGCGGTTGTGTCTGGTAACCTTCATGTCTCCCCACTCCGAGGCGCATGCAGTTGTCATTCCGAGCGAAGGTCATTCCCGAGCACTTGGTCGAAGGAGGCAGACGTGTCGATTGAGCATTCGTCTCGGCGCAAGGACAATGGTGTTGACTTTTGAACAAAGAATGTTTTTGGTCGAACATGTCTTTCACCATGATGACAAGTACATGGACGAAGTGCAAAAATAGTTCGCTTGGAAATTTCGTGATGGCAGCACTGAAGGGGAAGGGGCACACAGGTAATCCGCATACACTTCAAGAGATACAGGCTGCAATAACGACCCACATACTACAAATCGCACCACACACCCTGAGAAAGGTCTTCACCAACATGCAGAGGCTTGTGTAGACATGTCTAGACGTCAGTGGGGCCCACTTCCAACACCTCCTGTAGGAACCACTTCATACACTTCAAGGGCTGCAGGCTGTAATAACGACCCACATCCAACAAATTACACCACATACTCTGAAAAAGGTCTTCACCAACATGCAGAAGCGTTAGCAGACATGTCCGGACGTCGTTGGGGCCCATTTCCAACACCTCCTATAGAAACCAGCTCGACATGGTAAGTGTTACTTTCAGTGCACAGTTATTTTTTGGACATCCTGCATAAACGTCTGTATTATGACGGCAGCAAATTACCTAGTACATTATTGAGCAGCTATTTACTAGCTGCACCACCTAGAAAAAAAACAATTATCCACCTATATATTCCCTAATTTCATTACATAACTCTCCACTCACGTGGCTTGCTTAGTGCAGTCGCTCCGTGAGTTATAGTGTTTCCAGTTGTCAAGACTTGCCATAGGTTTCCTAACGGTTGATACTAAACTTATGCTACCCGCCCCGGTGGCGCAGTGGTTTAAGCTCTGGCTTCTGACCGAGATTGGTTCGGGTTCAAATCCCGGTGAGGTATGGATGTTGCGTTTGTCTTACGGTACTGGTTCTTTCCCTTTCCTGGAACCAGTGATCCTAAATTAGTAAAGGGTGACTGCCTATAGCTCTTGGACTTGCTCACGGTGGTTGTTAAACCTCCGAACGAAAAAAATAAAAAAAAACCTATGCTACAGCAACGCCTCCTGAAAGCTAAATAACTAATTCATTACGTCATCGTAAGTGGACCGCATGCTTGCTTCCAGCGTTCGTCAGCCACAGAGAATGCGAAGTTTGTGGTGTAGTCAAGAACAGCAGATGTTTAAATGTAGTCGGTATTTGTAGTATTTTGTGTAGCAAAACCGATTGGATTTGTTACATAGCCAAGGAGGTTAGAATATTACATACTTCTGGAGACGCCTTAGAGCAGGGATGGCCAACCCGGTCCGCCAGGACATTTTGAATGGCCCCCCGGTAGCCCAAGCACTAACTTTGTTTTTCTAATTTAACTCTTACTAACAATAATAATTATTTTTATTCTATTTTATTCTGGATTCATTTTATTTTTATATAATGAAGTCGACAGTTTTAAATTAAAGTTGAAATTGCTTTGTAACAATTTAGAGGAGGGCGAACTTGCTCATTTTCTAATAATTCAGCAAATCTTCAGTAAGTACAGTAATTTTACCGTGAATCATCTAAAATACAAATCAGCTGTTACATCATTGTACGAGTCATTCATAACTCGATTTTCTGCGTTTGAATCTCAAAGGAGTAACATAGACTTATTCATAAATCCATTCTGTATTTCAGAGTCTGATGTACCTAAATATTCCCCATCAATGCAAATCGAAATATTAGAAATCTAAAGCCACTTAGGACTTAATGTTAAGTTTAAAGAACAATGTGAATCACGCACTGCTCCTAATTTGATTGAGTTCTGGAAATACGTCCCTAAATAACAGTTTTCCCAGCTTCATGTCCTTGCTCTGAGGTTCATTGCAGATTCGGTTTCACATAAGTTTGTGAACAAACATTTTTATCTACGAATATTGTAAACAGCAAATTTCATTCAACTAACACAGATGCACACCTTGGTGATATGCTTCTTCTTAATATATCAAGAATTACACCCAACATTGACAAATTGTTACGTGAAAAGCAACAATTGTTACAAAAAGCAGTTCACAGGAACTTTAATTTTTTAATCAATTTTGTCTCTTTAATTTGTAGTAAAAAAGTTTTATTATAACAATTCAGTTTATTTTTTTTGCACAATTATAGTTTTAATATTATGTGAATGATTTAATGAAATGACTGTTTAAAAATGTATATGGGCTTCAATTCTTTACAAAAACATAAAAAAACCTCATACGTTTGTGAACAAACATTTTTATCCATGAATGTTGTAAAAAGTAAATTTCGTTCAACTAACACAGATGCACACCTTGGTGATATGTTTCTTTTAAGTACATTGCACCTAACATTGGCAAATTGTTACGTGAAAAGCAGGTTCAAAAATCACATTAGTGTTGCAGGTGTGTAAAGTTCATAGGAACTTAAATTTTTTAATTAATTTTGTCTCTTTAATTTCTAGTAAAGAAGTTTCATTATAACAATTCAGTTTATTTTTTTGCATAATAATAATTTTAATATTGTGTGAATGATTTAATGAAATGACTGTTAAAAATGTATATTGGTTTCAATTCTTTACTATAAAGTAGCCTAATCTTTAGCTGATAATAGTTGTCAATATTTAAGTTCGTTATGGTGACCCTTCAAATGATTTCTAAGAATTTACTGGCGCAATTTCGTAATAGGTTGGCCACCCTTGCTCTAGAGTCTCTTAACCGTGAAGTCGCAAAGTGTGGGAATTTGAGGTTGTTTACATGATACCCATGTAGTTTCAACTGTGTGTGTATTTTGGAATTGCGCGATTTTGGGTTGCAGAAATTATGAGACGAAAGGATGTACTTCGTGCTAAACTTAACCAGAAAAAACCAGTATCCGTCAATGCACGATGAAAAACTTGTGACAATTGAAAATCATGACAAGTAAAATCTTTAATCATAAAAGTCACACAAATACATGGTTAAAAACATGAGATCTTTCGATCCTGCTACAGGATCATCTGCAGATAAAACACCAGTAACCAAACACAAGAAAGAATTTATACGTAGGGTCATACACCAACCATGACGTAGTAAATGTACACTGCTCATGCTCAGTTCAAATGATACAAGGTAATTTCAGTCACAAGGTGTCAGGTCAGCGCGGCGGCATCAAAGAGGAAAATGTTCCAGTTAAACGTCTATTTTTAGTAGTCAGATTTTTCCATTGGTTTGCGATGAGATATGGTATCTCATTGTTGCAACATTTATCTGAAAGGCTTAGAATGTACAATCGTGACCAAAAGTCCTGCACCTATAGACCGAAAGTCAATGTTTGATGTTTGAAGTCAACTTTTACAGCATAATAGCATGTCAGGAATACATATTATACCTCATTTTAAAGGAAATTTTATGCTGAATTCAAAACGTTTTCCAGAATGGTATTATCAGCAATAGAAGTGAAGTTACAAGCAAAAATATGCAAGTGAGGAAACAGAAATCCAGTTCTGAAAAAGCGTTCAGCCCCTTTAATCCACTATAGCTTTCTCCGACGTCTCCTAGTGAGATATAAAAGGATGTAGAATCGTATGCCGACTTAGAACGTAGCTGCTTGTAGTCAGTTGACGGAAGTTTATGCAGAATTCCTGGTGATATTTGAATTTCGGAATGTCAAAGACCCGAAAATTGGTCCTGCCTCTTCAAACCAGGGCAAAAATTATTACTTTGCATGAACTAAGATTCAGTAGTCGTAAAATTGCTGTTAAATGTGGCTGTGATCATTCCACTGTCTTGCACACCATTAAACGAGTTGCAGAAACTGGATGTGTGGGAAACAGAAAAAGAACAGGTCGACCAAGGCTGTGTACTGAACGTGATGGTCGCATGTTGATGCGTCGTTCCTTTAAAATCAAGGTTTAAAACAGCCACTGATTTAAGAAATGAGTGGGAGAATGAAGTAGGCATTATTGCATCTGCATGTACAGTTCGTCGTAGGCTACAAGAAAATGGACTGACTGCACGAAAAGCTGCACGAGAACCTTTCTTTACTGAACAACAACGGCTCAAAAGAATTGATTAGGCCAAGGCACACAAAAATGGGACTTTTGATGAATAGAAAAATGTTATTTTCAGTGATGAAACAACTGTTACTATTTTCACTAATAATGGAAATAATTACGTGCGTCGTCGGGCTGGTGGAAGATATGAGGCAAGTTGTACTTAGCCAACAATCAAGCGCCCACATTCGGTGATGTTATGGTCCTGTATTTCAGCCAGTGGTGTTGCCCGTCTGCACATTGTTGATGGCACATTGAATGGATCGAAATATGTGGATATTTTGGAGTCCAAACTGCTACCATCTGCACAAGACATGGGTTTGCAGAATTTTATCTTTCAAGACGATAACGCTCCATGTCATCCGTCAAAGCTGATTGACGAGTGGTTTAATCGAAAAGTTATATGAAAACTTCAGTGGCAGGCACAGTCACTGGATCTTAATCCCATAGAGAATCTGTGGAGGAGATTGAAGCAAAAGATCCGTCAACAAGGACCCACATCTAAAACAGCATTAATTGAGTGTGTAAGGGCCGTACGACACCGTGTTATCACCAATGGACAACTAGAGAAGCTCATTAGTTCCATGCCAAGAAGGTGCACTTTGTTACTAAGAAACCTAGGTCATCCAATTAAAAATTAAAGCGTATTTTGCTTGTTGGTACGTTATTTCAAGGGTCCTGCAAGCTTCAACAATGTACTGTATAGTAATTTCGCGTTAAATGCATTGTACACTAATTTCACAATTCCACTATTTTTTGCTTTTTATGACTAGATGCTGAAATTTGCTTGTAACTTCACTTATATTATTGGTAATAACATTATGTAAAAATATTTGAATTCAGAATAAAACATCCTTTAAAATGATGTATAATATGTATTCCTGACTCCATTACGCTGTATAAGTTGACTTCAAACATCAAAAATTGACTTTCGGTCTATTGGTGCAGGACGTTTGGCCACGACTGTATAAGCTTTCAGAAAGTAAGGAGGAAAACTTAGTATGTGGGGTGGTAAGAAGGGACACATCGTTCCAAATAGGATAGTGTGTACCCCCACTTCATGGTCGTGGTAGGGCTATCGACCTAAATACGGTTCTAACATCATATTTGTGTTCCGAGATCCTGGTTTTTAATGTTCTTAAAGTGGAGCCTGTATATAATCGATCGATACCTTCCTGTCCCATTGCCTTCATGAGCACACAGTAGACACCATGTCTATTGTTCAAAGGAATAGTCTCTGTTGATTTAATGAAGTGATCTCGAGCTTAATCCAATAAAAAAGACATCAAAAGGAAGCAGCCACCACCTTGCACGGTAATACAATCCTTGAAAAATGATGGAATGAAAGCCTAAAAATTAAAAACTTTCCCATTACGCTCAAAGGATATTTATTGATAAAACTAAAAGTTTAAAAACATAAATTACACCTTTCGGGCAACCCAGTTGCCATCTTCAGTGTATATATTAGCCATCCACATAGTACTTGACAACTATGTGGATGGCTAATATATACACGGTGAACATGTGATGATTGATGTCATAAAGGACCACGTGACCAGTGCTGCGCAGAATTGCATTTTTGGTTTCCATTTTTGGTTAACATACCTCCATTTTTTGTCATATTGTAGCAATGTGCATAGTTTAAGTTTTGACATATTATATGTGAACACATAATAATTGTATTAATGTATCATACAGCCTTCCTTTTTTACAAATTAGTCTTCCACTTATCATTGGCTAACATTAATCCGTGAAGTGCAATTCTGCGCACCACTGGTCACGTGGTCCTTTATGACATCATTCATCATCATCATCATCATCATTGTCAACCATTATCAATCCACTGCTGGACGAAGGTCTCCCCAAGTTTCCTCCACAACGGTCTGTCTTGTGCCAGTCTCCTCACAGTGTATATATTAGCCATCCACATAGTTGTCAAGTTTTTTAATCATCTGAAGATGGGCAACCAGGTTGCCCGAAAGGCCTAATGTATGTTTTTAAACTTTTAGTTTTATCAATAAATATTCTTTGAGCGTAATGGGTAAATTTTTAATTTTTAGGCTTTCATACCATCACTTTTTCAAGGATTGTATTACCGTGCTAGGTGGTGGCTGCCTCCTTTTTATGTCATTTTTATAGTCTCTGTCTTTCCTAACAAGCGAAAGTATGTTACGGGTTTTAATTCAGAAATCCTATTTCTTCGGCAAGCATTTTTCAGGATCGGAATAATTCTTGGTATGAAAGTCAAGCTACCAACAAATTTGTATTCCTGCCGTTCACCATGTAATGTCATGCGTGTCGACTTCTTGATGCTTTGGAGAATACAGTTGGTATTGCGTTTAGAATATCCATAGTCTATGACAATGTCAATAATCTTCTTGAACTACTTTCTATACAAGTTATGGAAAGAGAAATGGATTATTGCACGACTTAATAAAAAATACCGAGATCAAAACTTGTGATTTAACGGATGATCGGAATTCATGGGGATCAAATCGAGAAAGATGATTGGTTTTCGATAAACTGAATCATAGTCTGAAGTACTACAATTTTCCAAATCGGTTTCTGCTGCAATCTTTTCCAGCTCGGCTTGCATCAAACTGCGGCGACGTTTCGATATATTTACGGCAGTACATAAAAACTCGTAAAAAGTTCACTTATACTAGAAACTTGTTCAAAGTTTACCCGGCAAAATCTGCAAGAAAGTAAAAAGAAACTATAATAAATGTGTCATATGTATTTGAATGACATGGCCGCAGGCGGAAAAGACAAATACTTCCTGGGAGACCACGTCATTCATATATGAATGACCGCAAAATCATTTATAACAGTGCTCAACATTAAAAAAAATGTTCAAACTACACTGGCGGAAAGTGAAAAAAGAACACCAAGAAGGAATTGGCGGACGATCATGAAATTTACATATGTTAATGGGGTCGAGTTTACGTAGGTGTGATGTTAATTTCGGGACCAACCGGTGAGCGCTTTGCCACAGCACGGCATAATATGCAAATTACCGTCGGTGGTATTTAAGGAGTACGGCGAAGTGAATGTTATCAGTCGTCGGCGTACGGACACGTGCGAAGACCCTGAAGAAGCTGCAATGCCTGGACATGGAAGACATGTACGATTTCAGCAGTTATCGGACTTTGAGCGAGGTCGTTTAGTCGGACTCCGTGAGGCCGGGTGGTCGTACCGTCGTATTGCGGAGCGAATTGGACGGGAAGTATCGGTGGTGGTACGATGGTGGCGTAGATGGTCCGAGGAACATTCCCACACGAGAAGACGTGGAACCGGGAGTCACAGTCGGACAGATGAGCGGACCGATCGACGTATAAGAAAAGCGGCGTTGTCAAGCAGAACATTCACTGCGACGCAAATCCGAGCTGCCGTTGCACCTGAGGTGACTGTGCGAACAATCCGCAACAGTCTACTGGATGCAGGACTACGTGCACGTGTGCCTCTGGCATGGGTACCTCTGACTCCAGCCCACCGTCAGGAACGGCTGCAGTGGTGTCGCCAACGTCTACACTGGAGAACGCAATGGCGATCTGTCGTGTTCAGCGATGAAAGCAGATTCTGCTTGGGTGCCTCCGATGGCCGTATGCGTGTTCGCAGACGCACAGGGGAGCGTCTCCACCCTTCTTGCTTCTACCAGCGACACACAGGGCCTACACCTGGTCTCCTGATGTGGGGGCGATCAGCTATCGCTCCCGTACACAACTAGTGTTTGTACCGGGCACGTTAAACAGCGCCTCCTACATCAACAACATCATTCAGCCCGTTGTTTTGCCATTTGTAAGGTCGGTCCATCGTGGTGTTTTCCAGCAAGATAACGCACGCCCACACACGGCACGTGCAACGCAACATGCACTTCAGGGTGTGAGACAACTTCCATGGCCTGCACGTTCACCGGATTTGTCCCCCATTGAGCACGTGTGGGATTTTATGGGACAACGACTTATCCGGTCTCCACGGCCAGCCACGACCATCCCCGATTTAGGCGTCCAGGTTGAGGATGCTTGGAACTCAATACCCCAAACTTACATTCAACATCTGTACGACAGACTCCATGCCAGAATTGCACAGTGTGACGCAGTTCATGTCGGTTCAACCTCGTACTAACCATGTTACATGGAAATGTTATTTTTCAGTTTACCAGCAAATATAGGTGTATTTTACCATAATTTTTTGATCACGTTATCCTGTGTATTCCGTTATTATGCTGAATAAATTTCGTTGGTATCAGACGTCTCCTTCTTGGTGTTCTTTTTTCACTTTCCGCCAGTGTATGAAGGCAAAATTTTTTCAATGGTCAAAATAGCTAAATTACGGAAAATCACAAGTTCGCCCTGGAGGTTATGTATTTTCATATGATTTGGCACGCAATGTGTTAACTGCCGTCGCTCGCGGTTGTAGGCTTCACGTAAAGTGGCACTGCTCAATTGACAAAGGCGTCTCCACATATCTTACTCTAACCTCCTTGGATATAGCACAGCTATAGGGGGCACTGAGTTATGCCACTTTTCAAAAAATTATAATTTCTATCTCTAACTCAGTTAGTTTTACGACGCAAAATACCTGTAAACACCTTTTTTTAAAAATCTGTTTCTATTATGCCTATTCTCGTCGATAGATGCACACGGAAAACGAAAATGTGGTCCAGTCCACCTATAAGACGTCATAAAAATTGCTAGGCTTTCAGATACAGGAGGCGTTGGCCAGGGACTTGCACACCGATAAGCCATTACATTATGACGACCTACCTAATAAGCTGTAGGACCCCTCTGACCCCGCAAAACAGCGGCCACTCGGCGAGGCATCGATTCGATGAAGTGGCGATTGTCTTGGAGTATCTGGTACCATTAAGTCAATAGCAGGTTCTCCAGTTCCCGTACATTTAGGGGTGGTGGTGATTTAGCGCGAACCCACTTTTCCAAGTCGATCCACAAATGTTCGATTGGGTTCAGGTCAGGTGAATTTGGAGGCCAGGGCATTAACACAAAGTCACCAGCATGTTCCTAGAACCACTCCCTGGCGATTTTGGCAGTGTGGCATGCCGCATTATCCTGTTCGTAATGGCGATAACTAGGAGGGAACACAGCTGCGATGAATGAGTGAACTTGGTCTGCCACGATGTTTAGATACCCGACAGCTGTCAGGGATTGTGCTATTGGGATAATGGGACCTAAAGTGTCCCAAGAAAACATCCCCCACAGCATAGCACCGCCGCCGCCTCCGCCGGCCGTTTTCCGTCCAACAGTGCATTCAGGTGCCATAGCTTCCGTTGTTAATCGGCGTATCTGCGTTCGGCGGTCTACGTGATGTAGCAGGAATCTTGATTCGTCAGACCAGGCCACTTTCTTCTAACCATCCAAGGTCCAATCTAGATGATCTTGGGCCCATTTCATGCGTCGCTGACGATGACATGCAGTGAATATGGAAACCCGGCAGGGTCTTCGGCTACGCAGGCCCATACGCAGAAGGCTGCAATGAACTGTGTGCTATGACACATTGACCTGATCACCACTGTTGTAGCTTCGGGTGGTTTGTCGCACTGTGGCCTTGCTGTCACTGTGAAGAACGCGCGACAGTCTCCGCTCCCCTCTGGAATCAATATGCTGCGGACGACACATGGCTAGACAACGGTTCGTCGTTTGGCCATCTCATACGCACTCACTACAGCGCCACGTAAACAACCCACAAGCCAGAAATCTTAATTCCGAGGCCCCGTGACATCACAATTTGTCCTTTATCAAACTCCAATTAATCGGAAGCTTTTCTCATTCTGAATCCGACCACTGTACTAACCGAAAGCCGGTCCTCGGGTAGTACACTGAAGAGAAATTTAATTAGAGATACCTGTCTAGTAACGTGTAGCACCACCTTTCGCCCTGATGACGGCGGCGATTCGCCTCAGCATGGACACGACAAGACACCGGAAGCGTTGGGAAGCCATACGGATTCACAACCCCTGAACAAGCTCCCACAGTTCACGAAGATTTTCTGGAGGAGGGTCATCTCTCTCGATGGCAACCCAGATGTGCTCGATGGGATTGAGGTCAGGTGACCTAGTTGGTCAAGGAAGCGAGGTCACATCGGTGGAGTGTTCATCCAACCATTCGGATACAGTTCGGGAGCTGCATCGTCTTGTTATAGGATGAGATCCCTAGTGGGATGTTGAAGACGCACAAACGGGAGCAAATGGTCTTCCAGGTTATTCCGGTAACGTTGACCTGTGAGGTACGATGTCACACGTACCAGGGGTCCCATTTCAGTCCACGTAAACAGTCCCCAGACGAGAATGTCACCCCCACCAGCTTGAAGAGTACCCTGCTGGCAAGAAGGATCCATCGCTTAATTTGGTTTGGGCCGTACTCGTATGCTGCCATCCGCATGTACCAACGTGAATCT
Source organism: Macrothele yani (assembly GCA_039090855.1). Classification (NCBI taxonomy): domain Eukaryota; kingdom Metazoa; phylum Arthropoda; class Arachnida; order Araneae; family Macrothelidae; genus Macrothele; species Macrothele yani. Next base: position 151,772,715 of record CM077001.1, on the reverse strand, counting down.
CGACTCATCAGTCCAGGCAACATTTTTCCACATGTCAAGGGTCCAGTGGCGATGTTCCCGCGCCCATGCTAATCCTTGCACCCTGTGATGTGCGGTCAGCAGCGGTACCCTCGTGGGACGATGGCTTCTGTACCCCATAGCGAGGAGATGGTTCTGGATGGTGTGGTTGCTTACACGTTTTTGTGCACCAGCGTTAAATTGCCGAGTGATTTCTTGAACTGTGACCCGTCTATCCGCTGTTACAATGCGAGCTAGCCGACGATGACCCCTCTCATCGATACGCTGTTGTCCACGGCAGTTGGTACTTGCAGGGATGGTTTTACCGGATTCGATGTACTCACGGTGCACCCGTGACACAGTGGCTCGTGAAAATCCCAGTGCCTGCACGACTTCCGAGATGAAGTGACCCATTCGTCGGGCCCCGACAATTTCGTCTTACCCATACTGCGTCCGACTCTTACTGATTCCCGTCGCATCACTCCTTATATTGTCGGATCGCTGCATACGTCATGTCGTTTCCGTTCACAGGGCCGCCCACACCGTCACATTTGCATAACTCCAGCTGTCTCTAATTCAATTGCTCTTCCAGGTATATATATTGCTTTGTAAACTTCACCTACGTCACCGGTTGGTCTCCAGGAGCGCTCATTTCTCTAGGCCGGGGGCGCTCATCGGTGTATATTGCGTAAAATCTAAGCATTGTTAAAAAATACCAAACGAAAAGGAGGATTAGGATTTAGACATGGTAACAACAGGATTAGGAATTATCGATACACTATTGTGCTAAGGAGAAATAGCATGATCGAAATATATTTATGTGGTGAAAAGAATTAAATTAGCATATGGCCAAGCACTCTGGTACTAAAGATAGTCGAAACATTTTGACGGCGAAAACGAGACTAAGATTTTCACTAAAATTTTACTTTGTCAAGAACTAGAATCAATATTTTTACTATTTTCTCTGAAGAACAACGCGCTCCGATAACTGACAATTTTGAAGTATCGTTTTGTTTAAATGCAATTTACTTGTCGCAAGAGTTGAATTCTTTCGTTTCTTGTAACTTCCAAAATGACTGGATGTCGCAAGTATCCTATTTACTGAGTTAGCTCTCGATATCCGAGAAGAAAAAAAAATAAGAAGGCAACATCCCTTCACAAATGCTAGTGTTCATTAAAGTAAGTGCATCACATTCTCATATCTCAGTTTATTCAGAAAGACGTTCGTTAATTGTGATCCGACTGGAACAAAAATCTCCCCCTTTTAAAGTAGTAAGAGCAAATGTCATTCAATGTGATATGCAAAATAATAATACATTTTGAAAGGAAAAGGAAGGATTGACATTTTGAAGGGTTCGTGCTCTGCCGGAATTTCCTGATCAGTACAGTAACTCCCTTTCATTCCATTCTTTCCCCATCTATTGTTACAGTGACTCTCTCTCTCCCTCTATTCAGTTCAAAGAAAGACTACTGCAATTTTCAAGCTTCGAGAATAAAAATGCAGGAAACGGCACTGCAAGGAAGAATGAACCCATATAGGTGGGATGGCATATAACGAAGAAGGAGGGAGGGAGGGAGGGAGGGAGGTGGTAGTCTGATACGTAGCGTAGGAAGAGATACTTAAGGGAAATAAAAAAAATAAAAATAAAAACACATCAACCGAAAATAAGGAGAGCACCTTTCCTCGGTAGAATCAAGAAATTCGTTCGATTCCCGCTGATTGCATTTCGTAAAAGCACTCCCAACTTAAGAAGGAAAATTCTTCACTTATCCCCGTTCTTTGCACCAGCTAGTCTGGAATTCCTTTCCACGTCTCACACTCATCTCAGCAGAAATCGATAATTACAATAAGAACATCGACTCTCTCTCTGTCTCGAGCGCGCACGCACGCACGCACGCACGCATCCTGTCTTCTCCGCTTCTGAAGTACTTAGTCTGAGACCTCTTCACTTTATTTCGCCTTCATATTTCTATTCTTCTGCGCCATATCTTCTCCTCGCTTCCCCTTCTCTGCGAGTTTATCTTTCGCATCAAATCTCTTCCTTTCCTGGTGATTGCTTTCGGTCATTTATCAGCCTAAATGTCTCCTAACTCTGGTGTCATTCGACCCATATTAACCGCAAGAGAGAATAAAGTGCTCAGCACAGTTCCTCGCTTCGGGCAATGATCACGACTGTAGCATAAAATAGACTACGCAGTTAGTGAAAAGACGTTTGATTAAGGAAAAGGTCGAACGGCAAGGTTATGCTAGGATGCAGCGGAAGAATTTGCTTCAAAACTTCTGTGTAACTAAGATTAGCAAAAAAGGAACTGGAAGTATCAAATAAGACAGTACACCGCATTGCGCCCGTTCGAAATGCTTACAGAGTAGCATAAATCCGTTTATTTAGCAGTGTATAACCAAAATAACAACACTAGGAACTTTACACCAATTATACATAAGATAGTATAACTATACTAGTGGTGCGAATTTATTGGCGTTGATAAAAATGAAAGTTTCCAAACTTTCGCACGTCAGCCAGATGAATTTTTCAAGGAAGGTAGACAACTATAACTGCATACTGGATAATAAAACGCTTCAACAATTTGAACGCGGTGACTTGTAATTATTCAATTAAAGACACGAGGTATCATGTTCTTTTTGCACTCGGAATCCTTGGGAGAAAACAAAAGGCTTTCACTATTTGAAGAACTATTTCCAAATTCGTGGTAACTCTAGCGAAATGCTATCATTGCAGACCTCACTGTTGGTAATGATCTCCAAAGTTTCCCGAAAGGCAATGCATTTAGGAGTAGAGTAGGAAGCTAATTTCTTTATGTCCTCCCACATTTATTCCTTACGTACCAAATGTTTCCTATAAACTCAAGAACGTGCTCAGGAAGATGTGTTGGCATAAGAACTCCGACATCTTTATATGCCATGCTTAAGCGAAATACTGACAACCCCCACTTTTCGACGAAGCAGGTGTTTACGCCATGCTTTTACAATATCCGGACGGCTGCAAGCGGTACTACATTGAAATGACCAAACGTACTTTTCGAATTAGAGTGAACGAGCATAAGAGGGACATAAAGAACGGCCAATTAACCACGGTCCTATCCAGCGAAGTCCAGTTCAAGTCCTCTGATCCTATGTGAGATTACATAAAGAAATTAGCTTCCTACTCTACCCCTAAATCCACTGCCATTCGGGAAACGTCTGAGATCATTACCAACAATGAGGCCTGCAATGACAGCGTCTCACTAGAGTTACCACGAATTTGGAAACAGTTCTTCAAATAGTGAATGCATTTTGTTTTCTCCCAAGTATTCCACGTGCAAAACGATAATACCTCGTGTCTTTAATTGAATAATTACATTTGCATCTCTTCATTTATTGACCCGTCGGACCACTTGACCTTTTTCCAGTCTTCCAGTGTCCAGTTACGGTGTTACTGACACCACTGTAGACGAACGTTCTTGTTGTAGGTAGAAATCTGTGGTTTCCTTATAGGCATGTAACTTCCAGTACTAATCCTCTACAATTCCATGTACATAGTTCGCTGACGTACAGGTCGAAACAGCCCTCATTGAATGCCTCGGTCAAGTGCTGCGCACGGAAAGTCCTGTTTCTCCGTACACGCTTTTTCAGACGACGGCGATCTCGTTCCTAACAGATTGTCGCCGTGCCTCTTAGACAAGCAATGTGTGCTACTCTCCCACTGATTTAAGACCCGAGATATTTCACCTTTTGAGAAACTACTCAGCTCTGCTATTTTCAAAAGCATAGCTCCAGCCACTGTGATCAACACTGCTCGCGAGCAGCAGTCTTAAATAGTTGCCTAGATCACGTGGTGAAGCACATGACCACGTACTTTGCACATACACCGATGAGCTATTACATTTTGACCTTCCATGGCCTAGAGAAATGAGTATGCCTGGAGACCAAACGGTGGCGCAGGTGAAGTTCACAAAGCAATATGTATACAACCCGAGGACCGGCTTTCGGTTAGTAGAGTGTTCGGAGTCAGAACGGGAAATGCTGCCGATTTATCGGAGTTTGATAAAGAACAAATTGTGATGTCACGACCCCTTGGAACTACGATCTCGGAAACGACGCGACTTATGGGTTGTTCACGTGCCGCTGTAGTAAGTACGAATCAAAAGTGGTGCACAGACGGCCAGACGACGAACCGTTGTCCACATCTCACTGATGCCAGAGAGGAGCGGTGACTGTCCCGCATTGTTCAAATCATTCGAAGCACAACAGTAGTGATCAGGGCAATGTGTCACAGCACACAGTTCATCGCAGCCTTCTGCGCATGAGCCTGCTTAACCAAAGACCCAGCCGGGTCCTCATGGTCAGTGCACATCATCGCCAGCAACGCATGAAACGGACCCGAGACAATCGAGATTGGACCGTGGACGATTTGAAGACAATGGCTTGGTCTGACGAATCAAGATTCCTGGTGCGTCATGTAGACGGTCGATCGCAAATACGTCGATTACCAACGGAGGCTATGGCACCTGGATGCATTGTTGGGTGGAAACAGGCCGGCGGTGGCGGTGTTATGCCCTGGGCGATGTTTTCTTGGGACACTATAGGCTCCATTATCCCAATAGCACAATCCCTGACAGCTGTTAGGTATCTGAACATCGTTGCGCACCAAGTTCACTCATTCATAGCAACTGTGTTTCCTGCTGGTGATGGCCATTACCAACAGGATAATGCGTCATGCCACACTACCAGAACCATCAAGGAGTGGTTCGAGGAACATACGGGTGACTTTGTGTTAATGCCCTGTCTTCCAAATTCACCTGACATGAACCCAATTAAACTGAAAATACTCCAAATACGTGGCGACAGTTAATAAATAAATACATCGCTCTTTCCACGTTCCAGAAACACACAGCATCCGAAAAATTCCACAGCGGCGGCTGAAAAAACAATTTTTCGGATGCTGTGTGTTTCTGGAACGTGGAAAGAGCGATGTATTTATTTATTAACTGTCGCCACGTATTTGGAGTATTTTCACCTTGGAATCTCGCCCTTTGAATTATCTGCTAGATAATATATAGCTAGCGCCGTTAATGCCCACCAGATGGAGACATCTCAGTAGCTGAGCCCATCTTACGGATTTATGATATCAGAAGCTGACTTAAAAAAATACACATAGCACCGTGGATTGTTGGCCACCGTGGCGTAAATGTAACGCACTCGGCGCGATATCGAGAGTTCTGTTGGTTCACTTCCACAGCGGCGGCTGAAAAACAATTTTTCGGATGCTGTGTGTTTCTGGAACATGGAAAGAGCGATGTATTTATTTATTAACCCAATCAAACATTGGTGGTTCGACTTATAAGAACGTGGTCCGCGCCATTTCACCACAACCTCGAAATATACGGGAACTTAAGGACCTGCTGTTAACATTATGGTACCAGATACCGCAGGATACCTACCGCCACCTCATCGAATCGATGCCTCACCGAGTGGCAGCTGCTTTGCGGGCTGAAGGAGGTCGTACAGCTTGTTAGGTGGGTAGTCATAATGTAATGGCTTATTGGTGTACTCTACGTAAGTGACGTTTATGTACATTTGTATAAAGATTTCGAATTCAGTGGCCGATGTATGCATGTAGGTTACACAATGGGAGGGCATTTTTCTGTCGGAACGTCGTTGAGGCACCTTTCGTGAAACAAAACTTTAAGTTTTGAATTTTGGAATAATTATTTAATTAAAATACCCGAATTACCATAACGTGTGAGGGAGAGAGATGGCAGGAGTTAACCCGTTGCGTCAGTTTTTTGTTCAAGTTGTACTGGTGCACAGTAAAGTTTCTTTCCTGTACATGACATATCGTTGCGCAAGTTTTGCAGCGATACATTGCATATAAAGAGAAATATACACTGAAAGGACAAATAATTACGTACACCCACCTAATAGTGTGTGGCACCACTTTTTGCACGCAGGACAGAATCCAAACGTCGTAGTACGGACGCAGTGAGGTTCCCAAACACGGACTTAGGTATCGCTGACCAACAATCTAAGAGTACTTGGCGTAGAGCAGGCAGAGATATAGGTGTCGGTGGCTGATCCCGAACAGCTCGTTCCAATATGTCCCATAAATTCACTATGGGGTTGATGTCTGGGATTGAATGGGCCATGCGAGTGTGGCAAGCTCACTGCTAGCCAGTCAATCCCTAGCTGGGACCGATGGGATGGAGCGTTGTCCTGTTGATATATCAGGACTAAGTTTGGAAACAGGCACGTAATGAAAGGGTGGAGATGGTCGGCCACGAGCTGCATATAGCTGGAACCAGTGACGAAAGACTCAAGAGGTACCAAGGGACCCAGGCCGGACCACGTGAAAGCTACCCAAGCCGTCACATCGCCTCCACCGGCCTGTAGTACCCCAAGTTGGTACGTGGAGTCCATAGCTTCGTGTGGTTTACGCCACACACGCTGCCTGCCATTGGCGCGATTCTGTGGGAAACGGGATTCGTCAGACCATATGGCGCGCTTCCAATCATCCATGCTCCGGTTTCAATGGGCGTTTGCAAACTGCCACCCAATCATGCTATGCTGTGCCGTTAACATCGGGACACTATGTAATCGTCGACTGCGCCAACCGAGTTGTGTCATGTGTCGACGGATTGTATAGGCTTGTGGATGCTCCTTCATTAAATTGTGACGTGATTTGCTGCAAACAAGACTTCCGATTCGTCTGTACGATGCGTGCCAATCTTCGGCGCCCTCGATCATCCAATGCACCTTTCATCCACATTTCATCCGACTTTTAGCTGTTTTGCCGGATTTCACGTACTCCTGGTACACACTTGATTGTTGCGGAATTCCTAACAGTTTCGACATTGCGCTAATTGAACATCCGGTCTTCCTGGCTCCCACGACTTGCCCTCGATCAAACTCACATAATTCTCGTCCTCGACCCATGCTGGCACTTGACGGAATGTGTTCCTGTGCGTACCGACCCACTCTATTTATAACCCCAACCGGTTTTCCTACCGGTAATTTCGGAACCGCGATTTACTGCTGTCCTACTGTTTGCGTATTTTCACTGGAGCGTACGTAATAATTTTTCCTTTCAGTGTACTATGAGGTGAACAAGGACAACAGGTTTCAACTTAACGAAAGTCCTGAGTTGTGGATTTAGACCAGTGGCCCCAAACCTTTTTGCATTCGTGAACCGTCAAAACGTAGGGAAACTTTTGTGGACGGGCGATGCCAAAACAAAACTTTTAGGCTACTTTCGAGCATTTAATCTCGTAATATTATATATTACAATGATCACTGCGTACAATCCATAACTTATATTACTGATTTTTTCATGTCCCCTATTTACAGCTAATGTCATTTAATCTGTTAATATTCTTTAATGATTAATAAGCGCAATCCATAATCAGTATACCACAATATCCTCCTTACCGTTAAATATGATTTTTCGGGGGTCAATGCCATGTCTGTTGCTGCTACTTCGCGATAATCTCGAGCCGTGGTTCCTGCGCCGTTTCTGCAAGGTGCATTAATGTTATGTTCCTGTGCTTTGTTTTGATTGCCGAAACCGCTCAGAAGGTTTTCTCGGAATAAATACGTAGTCGAAAAAGTTACCAATAATTTTAGAGCTTTGTCGCTGGGACTTGGATATTTTTTCTCCATAATACCCCAAAATTAAGTCAGAGATTTGGATCTGAATATCAATACCAGACTAGCACCAGAAGAAAAATGCGTAATTTATGTCATAAATGTAAAAAATGTAATAAATTAAAAAGTTGCTTTAAATACAATAATAATAAAAAAAACGAAGTGTTACAATGTTACTCGAGTTCCCAGGCTAACTTCAACACGTACGTGGGTTACCTGCGGCAAATCAAACGAACTCTCCATATTACGTTTTTCATTTCTTCTTTCCTTTCCAACGACACGCCGACACCACACATTGGGTTCCCTGTGTTGCTTTGCTACTCGCCGACACAGATCATTGTGTATGATATACAACGCTATTGCTAGTCATCCAAGGCTGCAGACAAATTTCATTATGTGGATTTTGTCACTTTGTGTTTCCCACCAAAAGCCGATATCTTCTGTCCTTTTTTTTTACGCTCAACTCATTATTTTTGCATTGTGGCAAATTTTTATAAATGAATGTAGTGTCTTTGTGCGCAATTCCGACTTCGTTTCTTTTCCTTTATTACGATGACCGATGAGGTCGTCCTGTTCACAGCGGCAACTTAAAAGAGAAAACACAAAATTTAATGTTTAGTTATGAGAACCCTTTGTGGATACTTTGCCAGAGGCTGCGTCCTTAGACGTATATTTTACACTCTAAAAATGGAAGGTAAAAAATGTGATGATCATGTAAAAGTACTAAGAAAAATAATAATGCCTGTCGGTAGATGGCATTTTTTTAAATTTCTTTTTAAACATGTTATTTTTTAAATTTCTTTTTAATTTAATTTTACTTCAATTAAAAAAAAACTTGACCTTGAATCTCCGATAATAATTTTGACATAATACTACCACTATTTATTTGCAACGACATATCACTTATGTGCTGAGGGGAGAATATGAAAAGTTATCCACCGCCAAAAAAAAAAAAAAAAAAAAAAAAAAAAAAAAAAAAAAAAAAAAAAAGATTGAAGAGTAGCAACCGGTCGGGTTGTCGGGAAGTAAGGGAATGGTGGTGGTGGTGGGGAGGGTGGGGGGTGGTAGTTGAGGAAACGGAATTATGGATTATGTGGTTAGTGGAGGAGCCGAGGGGGGGGGGGCGATTTTATTGCACTGGGGCCCGAGCTCGTGCTCCCACGGCCCTGGACAGTTCTGAAGACGGCTTTAGAAAAGTTGAAAATCTTTAACGAGAGTTTAACGGTGGTGATCTTGAGCATGGTGTCATTTAAAACTTATTTTTGGAGTTTAATGGTGAACTGTTTTTAAACTTCAAATTTTAACTGGTTGTGCAACAGGTGCATGTGATCATCGATGGAATGAGAAATTTTATCGGCATATATATAGTGTTTTTAACATCTAGAGTGTTGGAACCAATGTGCAATAATGTGTATGTAATAATGTACACTGAAGAGCAATTGAATTAGAGATACCTGTCTAGTAACGTGTAGCACCACATTTCGCCCTGATGACGGTGGCGATTCGTCTCAGCATGGACTCGACAAGACACCGGAAGCGTTGGGAAGCCATACGGATCCATGACCCCTGAACAAGCTCCCACAGTTCACGAAGATTTGATGGAGGGGGATCAGAGCCTCGAACATCTCTCTCGATGGCATCCCATATGTTCTCAATGGGATTGAGGTGAGGTGACCTAGCTGGCCAAAGAAGCGAGGTCACGTCGTTGGAGTGTTCATCCAACCATTCGGATACAATTCGGGAGCTGCATTGTCGTGTTGCAGGATGAGGTCCCCAGTGGGATGTTGAAGACGCACAAACGGGAGCAAATGGTCGTTCAGGATATCCCGGTAACGTTGACCTGTGAGGGACGATGTCACACGTACCAGGGGTCCCATTTCAGTCCAAGTAAACAGTCCCCAGACGAGAATGTCACCCCCACCAGCTTGATGAGTACCCTGTTGGCAAGAAGGATCCATCGCTTCATGTGGTTTGCGCCGTACTCGTATCCTGCCATCCGCATGTACCAACGTGAATCTCGACTCATCAGTCCAGGCAATTTTTCCGCATGTCTAGGGTCCAGTGGCGATGTTCCCGCGCCCATGCTAATCTTTGCACCCTGTGATGTGAGGTCAGCAGCGGTACCCTCGTGGGACGATGGCTTCTGTACACCATAGCGAGGAGATGGTTTTGGATGGTGTGGTTGCTGACACGTTTTTCTGCACCAGCGTTAAATTGCCGAGTGATTTCTTGCACTGTGTCCCGTCTATCCGCTGTTACAATGCAAGCTAGCCGACGATGACCCCGCTCATCCACACGCTGTTGTCCACGGCAGTTGGCCCTTGCAGGGATGGTTTTACCGGATTCGATGTACTCACGGTGCACCCGTGACAGAGTGGCTGAGCGAGTCGTTGCCTAAAGCAATGGCTCGCTCAGAAAAGCAACGACCAATTCACACTTCATCTGCTCCTCCATGCCTAAAGCAACGACCCATTCACACTTCATCTGCTCCTCCATGTTTTCATGGAAACCCTAGCTGGAGAACGTATCCAAAGTCTTCGAATCACACAGCGAAGACCTCAGGCGCAGACTGGTAGAGCGACTGGCTGCGTCACGATGACGTCCTCCCTCTACAAAACGCCCGTTGGTCTTTGATCGCCAGACTAATTCTCTTAGTCAATAGAAGTGAATCAGCACATGTGTTATTTTTTCGAGCTTAATACCGTTGATAATTGACTTGTGTATATCTAATTGACTTTTATTTGTGCATTCTCCGGGCTTCGCAGCTAGCCTAGCTAGACTCGAATATACGCCACTGCATTAGTTCGATAAAAATATCAAGTGTATGCCAGAAGACAGCAGTTCTTGGTCATTCGGCGAACAGCTGGAAACTGGTTTATATACTTACCGACTGGCGGCAGATGGGCATTATAGCAAGCATTATAATCGCACTGCATTTTAGCCATGGAAGAGCTGAGAGTAAGCATCCGTTTTTGTGGGAAACTTGGTAAATCAGCTACCGAAACTTACAGAATGTACAAAGAAGAAACTTACGCAGACACAGCATTATCCCGCAGCAGAATTTTCTAATGGTATCCCGGTTTCGTTACGGGCGCGAATCCTTTGATGATGTTTCGAGATCTGGGCGTCTTTTCAGTCAGGGTACCAATCTGGCATTTAGTTCTCGTTTTTCCATCGTCGCGTAGAATCTCGTGACAAATTGACTTACTGATGTCCACCGACTCGGCAACAAATCACACTGTGATTCGGCGATCTTTCTTTAACTGATTCCACACCTCTTCAATTTTTTCCGCTGTGCGCACACTGGAGAGGCGTCCAGATATGGGATCATCAAAAAAGGATTCTCACCCGTCACGAAACCGTGAATACCATTCGAAAACCCTACTGCGGGATAATGCTGTGTCTTTCTGAGCCAGTTGGGGCTACCGGCTCCAGAAAAGGGAGAGGGCCAGTGACGTAAGACAGCACACCATCAATTCCTCACCTTGGATCTGAACCCAGAACCATCTCGGACGAATTTTCAGAAGGCAATTGAGCCACCGCCGCGACGGTGTGATCATGCTGAGATTTTAGGAGCTATTGGGGTCAGTTGTCCCACTCCTGCTGGAAAGCCTTGATAAGTTCAGGGATGGTTTCTGGTGGGGAATTCCTTTGCGCAACACGTCTTTTCGATGCACCCCATACGTATTCGAGTGGACTGTGATCAGAGGAGCGCGCTGGCCACTCCATCCGACGGATATTCTCAGTAGCCAATATTTCACCCACAGTTACTGTGCGTTGGGGACTGGTGGTATCGTCCAATCTTCGCTCACAGCGACACGGAGCAGATGCAGTACCACTGTCCGGTGGTTTTCCTTTGATCCATCACTTGCACTTCGATATGTCCATTGGCCATTATACTGGCTCACACCATGACGCCCTGACCGCTATTACTGTCCCATTCAACGATGTTCCTGGTATCATACCCCGCTTGGAATGCGACCAAGCACTATAGCGGGTTTCATCTGGAAGCTTTACCTTGATCTACTGATTTGAATACCAGTCAACGTGAGGCATACACCACTGATGGCAGGTTGCCCTGGATAATGGTAGATAACGCACGAGTTTTCGGGCACATAGTCCTATATTAGCACATCTGTGCTTTCTGGAAGACTATTAGCCAGCAGAGATGGAAACGGGTCACGGGTCAACGGGCCGACATTTTCTTGCGGGTCCAACGGGTCGGGTCAAGGTGTTCCTGACCCAATTTTATTCCCGTTTTGTTTTTGAAAACAGAAAAATATACACCAAAGAAAAATGCGCGTTGTGGAATTCTGTAGTCGATACACGGAGTGAATAATGATTTGCCATGCAAAAATATTGTCGTCTCTTTCTTGAAGCAACGAAGATTTCCACCGAACGACGTCAGACAACACACCAACTTCATATCGTAAAAAGATCCTTCCTTTGCGTTCTTTTACAGTGCGATTGTCCCAAGGTACAGGCAAACTCCATTCGCCTGCTTCTCAGCTGATTCACTCTCTCCGTGCGAAGTTCACTGCATGACTAAGAGTTACTTTTCACATCGCATATTTTACATTGAGTATTCAGATGTTTTCGATTGATGTGCTAACATCCCGTTTTCATGACATCTCATGTCGAAATTAACTCCTTATTTGTTAATATTAATGGATTTAATATTAAGGAGGTTGAGAAACGCATCAAGACCAACAAATACGTGCTTGTTGAAAACCACTAGGGGAAGAGTGAATGCTGGAAATTGTTTCGTCTCATTAAGGAACCGGTGAATAATTCTGTGTTGTTTGGTCTTGTTTGTTGTTCAAAATGTGGAAAGCGTATAATTACAAAGAAAGATGTCGACGGTGTAATAAAAGATCATGGAACCAAAATTCTAACGGGCCATATGAAAGTATGCGCACTTCCATCAAAGCGTGGAAAGAGCGAACAATCTAAACACATTAAAAAAATGCATTTGTGTAATCGTAAATAATGATTCCCATTTGTAATATACTCCATGGTCACGGTCATAGTCAGCCATTACTTCTGAATTACGCAAAATAGTGGCACTAAAAATGGCACTAAATTTTTGCAAGTAACCAAATTTTATTATTGAAAAAGAATTTCAGTTATTAAATATCAAGCAGTTATTCGGATGAATACGCATATTACGTTTATATGTGTATATACAGTATACAACTCCGTATTTGTCATTTTCTTGTAGGACTTCCGTCCACAGTGAGTAGAGTTTAGGTCCCAGCCACCTACAGCGAGATCGCCTTTTGGGCAGAACATAGAAACGGAAAGAATGAGAGCAAGTCTAGCGACTTTGACAGAACAGTTTGTAGTGAGATTAGAGTACAGTAGATGGCGCCACCGTACAAGTACGATGTTGCACATAGGGGAGTGAGAGAATTTCAGGGGGGCATAGGAAAGGATACCCATTTAATCAGTGGGTCCAGCCTGGGGACCGTCACTTAACGTGCTCGTCCGCCGCACGACGGATATGTTAGTAAATCACACCATCTCTGAAAGATCAGCCCAGGTTCGAACCTGGGGACCTTGCATCGATAGTCTGACTCGCTAACCGCTAAGCCATCCACGGCTCATATACAGTATATAAATTGAGTTTCGAATTTGTAGTTCAAAGCATATTTGTCCGGGTCAGTTGTGGGTCCGGATCGAGTCGGGTCGGGCCCAGTTATGGGACGTCCGGGTCCGAAAATTTTTGACCCATTTCCAACTCTGTTAGCCAGTTGTTCTGCCGTAGTGTTTTTTCGACTCCGTTTTACAATGATGGCCAGGTAATGGTCATTCTGCTGTCGCGCACGACTGAGAAGATCTCCGGCAAAACATCTGGCAGTAGTTCTGTGTCTCCTGAACGCTGACCGAAGTCGCAACATTATGCTGTGCACTACTACAAATGCTCTAACTGTATCTGTCACAGTCCGACCCTTTTTGAGCTTGCCGATAATTTCGCCTCGAGTAAAATCATTCCTCTGATGTCTGCGCGACATTCTTCCGTTACCTCAGCCATACAGGTTCTCGCTCTATCTCTGAAATACAAGAAAAGCATACTGTACTCATATGACACACAACTCGACCTCCTGCCTTTATACAGAGAGATAATCGAAAGTTTTGCAATATTTAGATCACTTTATGTCGTCATACGTACCTTTACGACGACACTGACAAGTACTCAATGCCATCGTTTTGCACCATCTTTACCCATCCGTCTGCCAGTTCTTGTCCTTCGAGAAGAAGAAATCCTTCACCCTAGCTGCCACCTCCTCCTGGTTGTTGAAGTACCGCCCGCGAAGGAAGTGGGACATGGACCAGAACAGGTAATAATCCGACGGGGCAGAGTCCGGACTGTAGAATCAGTTCGATGCCGTCAAGTTCCTAGAGTTTAGCCCGGGTCGTCCGGGTGGTGTGAGGCCGAGCGTTATCCTGCTGTTGGAGAGCACGCTTTCTGTTTACCAGTGCCGGGTACTTCTCCAAAGCGGCATACATCCGCTCCAGCTGTTCAGAGTGGAAGTTGACGTTGATGGTCCGACCATGTCGAATAAATTCTTAAGGGATTATCCCCTCAAAATTAGACCAGACGCAGAGCATCACCTTGTGCTCGAAGCGCCCACGTTTAGCAACAAGTTCTGGAAGCTGGTCCGGGCTCAACCACTGCCGTTGTGTGTTAGGATTACGGAAATAAACCCACTTTTCATCGCATATAAGAGTTCTCTTGATGAAACGTACATTGCGCGGGTTTTCTAGGAGTTTCGTGCATACTTCTTTCTACTCAGCGGTTTGCTTCAGCTGGCGTCAGTTTGTGAGGGACAAAGCAGCAGCTCCTGTAGACTTTGCCGAAGTCCTGTGATATGTCCAGCTCGCCCGATAATCTCTGAGTGCTGGTTGTCAGATTTGCCTCTACGGCCGATCCGGGCAAAACTCTACTGGGCAAATTCACGGTTCGCGGCCGACCTGACTTTGGCTGATCGTCGAGGTGTCTGTCACCTGAATGAAATGTCTTGAACCACATGGTTGCGGGGCTGTGGTCCACGGAACCTTCCCCTTTCGCATGACATACACAGTGCGTCAAAGAATTTTAAGACTAGCGCTAGATTTCAGCCTACGGTGGCGCCACCAGTGTAATCGCAAATGCGTTATAAACTGTGACCATCTGCTTGCTTTCTGCCAAAAGTACTGCGCAGTTGTTAAAGTAACTCAAACGAAACGGTCATTCATTAGAGAAGTAAAATTTTTTTCATGTTGAATTATGAAGATGGAACAAAGGGCTGTTATTAAATTTAACGCACAACTTAGTAAAAGTGCCTCTGAAACGTACCAAATGATGAAACAAGTTTACGGTGAGTTTTGTTTAAGTAGATCAAATGTTTTCCTGGGGCACAAACGTTTTTTTGGACGGAAGAGAGACGCTAGAAGATGATAAGCATACCGGAAGACCAAGTTCATCTAGGACACCTGAGATTATTGAAAAAGTGCGTGATTTCATGGCAAACAATCGATGTGTGTCACTAAGAATGACGGAAGAGTCTTTAAACATCAACAAAGAAACGATTTGAACCATCCTGCATGAAGATTTGGGCAAAACAAAAGTCTGTGCTAAATTTGTTCCACACAGGTTAACCAAAGAACAAAAATCAAGGAGAAGTGCACATTGTGGAGACATCATTTCAGCCACTGAAAATGGTCCAAACTTCTTAAAATCGAATGTTACTGGTGATGAAACATGGTGTTTTCAATATGATCCTAAAACAAAGCGACAAAGTGCGGAACGGAAGTCAAAAAACTCGCCACAAGCCAAAAAAAAAAACAAAACAAGAAAAGTTCCATCGAAAATCAAAACAATGCTCATTTCATTCTTCGATAGTAAGGGTATTATCTACAAAGAATTTGTTCCAAGTGGACAAACAATTACTGGTGAGTTTTATTTAAATGTTTTGAGGCGTTTGATGGGCAGAATTCGTCGCATTCGTCCAGAATATCGAGATGAAAACAGTTGGTGTTCGTTACACGCTAGTGCCCCCAGTCACACCTCACTTCTTGTTCGTAGATTTTTGGCGAAAAATAACGTCTGTGTGTTGAATCATCCACCGTATTCGCCTGATTTAGAACCCTGCGACTTTTCTTCGTTCCCAAAACTTAAAATGACGTTATAAGGGTGTTGTTTTGATGATATTTCGACCATACAAACAGCTTCGACGCATGCTTTGGAGGCAATTCCGCAAAGTGAATTGGAACAGGCATTCGAATCATTATTAAATCGCTGTAACAAGTGTATTGAAGCCGGAGGGACATATTTTGAATAACAAACGAAAACAAATTATAATTTCTTGTTTCTATTTCATTTTACAGACCCAGTCTTAAAAATTATTTGACGCACTGTGTATGTTTCGTGTTGCTTGAGCAGCTGTGTTATGGCCTAGTTCAAACTCGTAAAGTGACTAGCTGGTTGTGGCTGTTCATCTTTTAGGCGTCCCAAATACAGAAAGAATGACGACATGCAATGCCGTTCACAGCAACAACTACTACTTTATATCCCTTTCGACTGACTGCAGTGCGTGACTAGAACTAGTTTAAACACGTGACATACCCGCCGCAGCACATGCGTTTATGCAAATATTGCAAAACGTTCGACTCACCCTGTGTACTCCCTCGGCAGCTGTCACGTGCTCACAGCAAATTTGCATACGGGCTGTGCGTAATGAAATTCACTTAAAAGAGTCATTCACGAATGATCCAATTTCCAGGTTTTCAACTCAGCAACGTTGTTGGGCATCGAAAGCACGTGGAGAGTAATCTTATCATAACATATCCTTCTAAACGATTCCTTGCCACATTTTGTACGAAATCTACGCTGAAGTCCAGTCGCTGACTTTGTTTCGTTAAACCACAACACGCACCATTCTTCCTTCGCCCCACTGAAATCAGCAATTTTGCATGGGAGGTGACTGTGCTGCCACCTCGTGGTCAACGCACAAAATAGTGGTACCTAAATAAACTTGAGGATAAACAGGGTGATTCAAAAAGAAGTATACAGTTTCAACGCACTATAAAACAAGAACAGTGTAAGATATTTTATGTTACCTGTAACAGAATTGTAGGGGAATATTTCAAGTTATTTTAGAGAGCGTCACAGATGTTCTATGTGTGCACCCTTAGTCACACGACACACATCTAGCCGGTAATCCATTTCCGCCTAAACGCGAGGTAAGATATCCGAATCAGGTGCAGTGATAGTGGCTGTGATACGCTGTTTCAGCCCCGCTAGATCAACAGGAAGGGGAGGGGCGAATACCTTGTCCTTTATGTACCCCCACAGGAAAAAGTCACAAGGTGTTAAGTCAGGACTTCTGGGTGGCCATTGGGTCAGTGGCATGTTGTAGTCGGCGGCTCGTCCAGTCCATCGGTGAGGAAGATGTTCATCGACTGACTAGTCACGTGACAAGAAAGCTATCGCCTACGTCACTTCCCTCAGTAACGGAACACCAACTTTATGAGTACATCTACCTAACGGTTCGCAGTTGTGGTCCGTATCTTCAACTGTTGCTGTTTTACAGCATCTGGAAACTTTATACTTCTTTAGAAATCACCCTGTAATACAAACACTAACACAGGCTTCATAGTTATAGTTTAGCTGGATGCGGTGTAAACAATTGTTCAATTTTTTACCAAACTTTATAATTACCCTATACACTGTCGTATCAGAATAATATGACAACACCCAGATTCACAATGTACCCGGCCAGGAGAGTCACAGGGTGCACAGGTCGACCACACGGAGATATAAGCGGCCGGCCAGGACAAATGAGTCATAGTGCGCAACGTGAGCACAATGAGCAGAGGCAGTGATTTGACGGACGTTGAAAAAGGAATGATCATCGGCTACCGCGCCAAGGGTGGAAACATCTCAGAAACAGCAGACTTTGTGAACTGTTCGCGAGGTACTGTTGTAGTAAGGGTGTACTAAGAATGGACCGCTGGCACAGCGAGTACCTCCCGACGTTATAACTGTGGAGCCTCAAAGGCCATCAACCCCAGAGGATGACGTCACCTCCGTCGACCGATAAAGGACTATCGACGGGCAACAGTGCAGCAATTGACCACGCAAATGAACGCTGCGGCACCCAAGTTCGTGTCTTTGTTAACAGTATAGAGCGAGCCCTATTACGCATGGGTCTTCGGAGTCGACGCTGCCTCAAGGCGCCAATGTTAACCCAGGTCCATCGACAACGACGCCTGCAGTTAGCATGGGACTACCGTCATTGGACAGTGGAAAAAGTTGCCTTCTCCGACGAATCCAGGTTTCTACTCCATATAAGTGACGGGTGGTGGCGGATACGTCATCAGATACACGAGAATCAACACGCTTGTCGGTCAAGTACAGGCCGGCGGTGGCCTTGTGCATGTCTAGGAGATGTTTTCTATGAATGACCTGGGAGCTCTGGTACCACTGGATGGGTTTCTAAACGCCAATGGTTACCTGTCCATCCTCGCTGACCAAATGCATCCCTTCATGTTAGACGTTTACCCTGGTGATGATGGTGTCTCGCCGTGCCATGTCACTAAGGGGGTGGGTGACTGGTCCCAAGAACACGACAGCGATGTCTCCGTTCTCCCTTGGCCGGCAAAATCGCCCGACCTCAATCCCATAGAGCACTTGTGGGACTATTTGGATCGACAGGTTCAACATGCCGACCCACAACCACGTCATCTACGGTACCTCCATGCTATGCTGCAGTCCGAATGGGCACGTGTGCCTCGGGCAACCTTCCAGGGCCCCATTGCGTCCATGTCACGTCGTCTTGCCGCTGTCATCCGGGATAAGAGTGGTTATTCATATTATTAGGTTGGTGGTCATATTGTTTTGATACGACTGTGTATTTCATCACATGCTTTTTAACGCTTTCCAACCGTACGTTGAAGAAACGTATATGCTCCAGCTTTGTCCGTCCGTCTGTCTGTCCGTACGATAACTCGCGTAAAAATGGTTCAATTTCGATAAAATTTTAGTATGTGGTAGGGGACAGCCTGGTGACGAACCCTATCGAATATGGGCGAAGTGGGGTCAAAGGTCAAGACATAGGAGCAAGATCCATTCCATGGCCCATATGCGTTATAACTTACGTAAAAATGCTTCGATTGAGACAAAACTTGATCATGTTGTTCCGGAGCTATACTGAACCGGTTCTGTTGAATATTATCGAAATGGGGTCAAAGGTCAGGGCATAGGAGCGAGATTTATTCCACAGCCATTATCCTAATAAATCTCTCTATTCTAAAAACAAGTAACTGACGCCGCTGCTGGTGCTGCTGCCACTGTTTTAGAAATATTGCGACACTGTTGCTTTCCTAGCTAGCAGCGCAAAACATATTAAACACAAAAATACGAAATTTACATCGTTTGTAGAGAATTGTTTGGAGCACACGCTGAAATTAACCGTTTTTCGATTCTGGCGATACTTCAAGAGCTATTGTATTTCAAAGTTAAGGTAAGCAAAAAATGCTATCAGGTCGCGTTCAGGACACACTAACAGCAACAGATCCATGAAACTTTGTAGGCGTGTAGTGCCATGACCGAAGTTTTGCACCTCGTCACCCTTTTTTTGAATCTCGATTTAGTTTACGAGAAATTAAATTTCTAAATTTCACAAAATTCTCTATTTCGTGATGGGATCCATTTAAAAAATCGGATGTATGGCAAATTATAAAACATAACGTTTTGCAATTTTTAGAGCATAAACTTACAACTATCTTCCTCGTTTTACAAAAAAAAAAAAAAAAAAAAAAAATAAGAAAAAGTCATTTTCTGATTTTTCAGCATTTTTTAAAGACGCAAAGGAAAGAAACGAACGGATCGTCTGTCTTCACGATAACCACAGAGGAACGTTCTGGTCCCGTGACCTGCTGCCATGGTGACGCAGAGAATTTGTTATGCATATGCTTTGTTGGTAAAGCTATCTCAGTTGTTTAAGGTGGACGTCAAGTAATTTTGCTTCCTATACTTCCAATGGAAAAACTTCTGTACAGATTTTCTTCACAACTAATCCGTTCCCAAGGATGAAAATTTGAACATCGATTAAAATAGCTTCATTTTATAACTTGGAATACTTAATATCTTCTAAAACATAACCATAATTATGCAATCCAACATTTGTTTGTCTACTGACGTCATCAAAGTACAGGTCGCACCATCTTTTTTCTGGTTCCAACAGCACCAAAGGAGAAGTTATTGATTTTTAATATAATTATGGTTATGTTTTAGAAAATATTAAGTATTCCAAGTTATAATATGAAGTTATTTTAATCGATGTTAAAATTTTCATCCTTGGGAACACACTAATTGTGAAGGAAATGTGTACAAAAGTTTTTCCATTGGAAGTATAGGAAGCAAAATTACTTGACGTCCACCTTAACGGTTTAGCATAACGGTTTACGGTTTACAGAAATGCATTTTGGACCGCTTTTGTTTTCCTTAGTGGTAAATTTAGTAAGTGCTGTAAGTTCAAACGACAAAAGTCCGACCTTCCAAAAATTAACGACAGTAAAAGAACTCTGAAACTTCCGAATAACAAGCCTTTTTTGCTTGGACATGCAATAAAAATTGAAATTTATATGAATTTTTCAGTTTTTATTTCATGTGATATACTCGGAGGTCGGGCTGCAGCGCCCGAGCACTACTCTGGAAACGAACGTAGCGAGCCTAGAGGCGCAGCCCCTAGTTGACTAAAAATGCTTGTATTGCGACAAAAACTTTAGTGTGTTGTTCCGAAGTATACTGAACCGGTTCTGTTGAATATCATCGAAATGGGGTCAAAGGAAAGGGCACAGGAGCGAGATGTATTCCACAGCCATTTTTCTCACAACTTGACTAAAAATGCTTCTATTGCGACAAAACTTTAGTATGTTGCTGCGGAGGTATACGGAACCAATTCTGTTTAATATCATCAAAATTGGGTCAAAGGTCAGGACACAGGATCGAGATTTATTCCACAGCCATTATCCTCACAACGTGACTAAAATTGCTTCGTTTGCGACAAATTCAGTATGTTGTTCCGGAGGTATACGAAACCAATTCTGTTTAATATCACCGAAATGGGGTCAGATTTATTCCACAGCCATTATCCTCATAACTTCAGTAATAACATGAGTAATGATTTCTGGTATGTTGGAAAGCGTATCATAATCAATGCATTGCATGATTTTACTAACTTGTTACAACGTATAAACGTGAAAAATCAGCTTCTCGTATCGTAATCGCTTGTTGTTTGAGTATTTTGCATGTCACGAAGTACCACTTTTGATATGCATGAGAGAAAGAGAGAGAGAGAGAGATTCAGAGACGGATTTGAGCCTGAAGGCCATGTAAAAAGGGATTTCAATCAATGTACAAAATATTCATGATAAATCCTTGGAGGCGTGAGACATACCTTGTGTAAAGAGTGCTTCCATCAAATTCTCATTCTGAATTCTCATTTTCTTCTTTTCATTACAAGTAAAATGTTCTAACGGTCCCAAACAAACATCCCTCATTTTTTTCCCCAGCTATTCAGCAGTCGCTGATCCCGGGAGACTGGGAACAATAGTGTTGTAAATGATGAATTTCGAAACCTAATTATCGGAACATTTCCACGAGCACGTAGAGTCGCACGCGCACGACAATGATTTGCATGGAACTACGGTGGATAAAACAAAATCCTCACTTTCGCTCACCTTGTATTCATAAGCGCAATACGACCCTGCTTCATGAATAATGCCCATAGGACACCTTCAAGGGAGAAAACTTTCCGCCAAAAATATTTGCATAAATATCTAAGCAATCCCGAGTTGATGTCAGCCAGTCAAGTCCACCACCCTGAGTAGATTTTAAAGGACACACGCCCATCAGACTTTCAAAACACAACAGATAGAAAATCTCCCACTTTCCTGCACGAGAAGGAATTCTTGCTTCATCAGATTTAAATTTTATGGGATTTGCTGTTTAAGTTCTTGAGCAGGTGTTGCAGTTTTCAGTTTCAGGTTTCGATCAAACTTCTCAGTGTGGCTCAGAAGTCTCTTTGTAACAACAACTAATGTCTAAGTCCGAGGTGGGTAACCTTTTCATGTTGGAAGGCAGCATTAAGTTAGCTGTAATCTAACAGGCCAGAATTCAAAAAAATTCTTTAGATATACATTATATTGACAAAAGTCACCGGACACCTAGAAGAGAAACACAACGTAGCATTTATTGATATACATCAATACGGTGTTGGTCCACCCTTGGCCTTAATGCATGCATTGACCATTCGAGACACGCTTTCGACAAGGTTTTGGAACACATCAATTGGTATGCGCTTCCATTCAGTACATAATGCTGCCACTAACTGTCGCTTAGTAGTAGGCATTGGTTCCAAATTTCTTATGCGGCGCTCTAATTCATCACATAGGTGCTCTATGGGATTAAGACCAGGGCTCTGTATTGGCCAGTCCACACACGTTACGGAATTACACGCCGTAACACTCCTTGCTTTATGGCTCGGTGCATTATCATACTGGTGCCAACAAGGCTCGGTTCCATAGTATTGCCACAGAGTTGGTAGGGCATAATTGTCCGGAATATCGAGGTAGACGCGGTCGATATTCTGGACAATTATGTACCACGCAAAAGCACCCCCACACGAGTACACTCCAAACTTGAGCGCAAAAGCACCCCCACACGAGTACACTCTAAACTTGACCGTAGGAACAGTACACTGTGGTAAATAGCGTTCCCCCAGCTGCCGCCATATACACGGCCATTAGACTGATAGATCGGGTTTGAACGGCTCTCAGTTTCTCCTATGATTCATCAGTCCATAGGGCCTTTTTCCATCAGTCCATAGAGCCCTTTTCTATTGTTTTACGGTGCACGATAAATGTTCTTTTCACCATGCTAAACGACGAGTAGCATTCCGAGTGGAGATGAAAGGCTTATGAGCAGCCCCACGACCGCGGCAACCCATGGAATGAAGTTGTCTGCGAATGGTACGTGTACATACCGAGGTTCCAGCATTTTTACTCACCTGTACACTGAGGCTTCGTGCAGTACTACGCCGATTAGCTGTAACGACTCTCCTGAGGCTTCGACGTCGTTTATCACTGATTTTCTTTGGTCTGCCAGTACGTTGTGCTGCTTCAGGCAAGCCGCGTGTCTTCCACTTATTTAGTACATCCAAAACAATTGACTTGGGTATGTTTAAACGCCTCTCGGTTTCACTTATGGATAACCCACTAATATAACACCCAACAATCTTTCCTTTCTCAAAGTCAGTTCTGCGACATTTTCACACAACCTCACAGTGCGACATGACCGCGGATAGCTGCAGGCTTGTTTTTATACCGTTTGCAGATGTACCGCGCACCTTAACAATGCAGCGGATCCGTTCATTTGCATTTGAAGGAGTGTCCACTGAGTTTTGTCAATATAGTTTACTTCAAAACGTACATTATTTTGCAAAAAAATCTAACTACTGTGTATAACTAACTTCAATAAATGAAAAAAAATGTTAATTCTAAAGTTAACTAACCTTTTAGTGACTTTGTTGTGACTGCTTTTTGTTGGAAAGCATTTGCATATTTTTCAGTTTTAGCTGTTCCTCTAGATGAGTATCCATCATTTGTAACCTTAAGGTAGTCTTGATTTGAGTTATGTAGGAGAATGTGGAATGGCAGCAGTAAGTGTTTGAAAGCAAGAAAGCATTGTTTTGTGCACGTTGCCAAGGCGTGGGTATCCCATTGTATTTTCCCATATTTCAATTGGATCTTTCTTAGCGTCAAATAAGGGCTTTAAAATGTCATCTTTTGAGAGCTCAATCAATTCCATCTGTAGTTCTTTAGGAGCTATGAAGACACCAACAAGGTGAGGTTGAAATGCTAATTTGAGTGCCATTAAATAATAGTGAAAATCCTCTAAACACGTGCAGGTGAATAAACAAAGACATCGCTCTTTCCACGTTTATCAACACATAGCAACCGAAAAATTGTTATCCGGCCACTGCTGGGATCGTACCCCAGATCTCTCGATATCTAGCCGAGTGCGTTCGCCTTACGTTACAATGGCCAACAATCAACGGCGATATGTGCGTTTATCTGTCAGCTTCTGACATCACATATCCGTAGGATGGGCTCAGTAACTGAGACGTCTCCATCTGGTGGGCATTGACGGCACTGGCTATATATTAATTATAGCAAATAAATCCAAAGTGCGAGAACAATAGTGAAAATCTTCTAAATAGGTGGTGACAGTGAATAAAAAAATACATCGCTCTTTCCACGTTTATCAGCACATAGCAACCGAAAAATTGTTATCCGGCCACTGCTGGGATTGTACCCCAGAACTCTCGATATCTAGCCGAGTGCGTTCGCCTTACGCTACAATGGCCAACAATCAACGGTGCTATGTGTGTTTATCTGTCAGCATCTGACATCACATATGCGTAGGATGGACTCAGTAACTGAGTCGTCTCCATCTGGTTGGTATTAACGGCACAAGCTATATAATAATTATAGCAAATATATCCAAAGGGCGAGAACAATAGTGAAAACCCTCCAAATAGGTGGCGTCAGTGAATAAACAAAGACATCGCTCTTTCTGCGTTTATCAACACATAGCAACCGAAAAATTATTATCAGGCCACTGATGGAATCGTACCCCAGATCTCTCGATATCTAGCCGAGTGGGTTCGCCTTACGCTTTTGAGTGTGATATCATGATTCTCAAAGTCAGTGAACCTTTCATTGTATTCGCAAATTAATAAATCTAAAACATCTGCGCATTCTTCAAAGGATTCGTATGGATCCTCATGCTCATCAATGACCTTTGCTAACTACATCCGAAATTTCCTTTTGAAGAAGAAGAGTTTTGAATGAAAAATAGATTTTTTTCGAAATGCTTGGATTTTTTGCCGCACATCATATAGAGACTTTTTACCTTGCAAAGAAATATTCAAATCATTTTTCTTTGACATGATATCACACGAGGATGCAACATTTCTATAGAAATCTTCTTTCAATAATTCACATTGCTCATTCTGTTCTTCATAAAATTTAACTATCTATTCTCTCAAAGATAACATTTTTACTAACACTTTCCCTGCGATAGCTAACGCATTACACGGCTGGCCACCCAAAATGCAACACCAATAAGGAAGCATCCGAGTGGCCTGAAATTCGCAGCATGCGTCGCCCGCGAGAGGACATGCAAACGATTAGCATTGCAGGGCATATGCAAATCATGTGCGCCCGGCACTCCACCGAGAAGCACTATAAGAAGGGTGCACAGAAGGCGGGGTGTAAGTAGTGGAAGTGTGTTGTGCTGCCGGACCTGTGCGTGGGAAGCTTCCTGATGCCTCGTCGCAGAATACGGCATTTATTCCAGCACGTTTCGGAGTTCGACAGAGGACGAACAGTGGCTTATCGCAACAGCAGTTTATCGTACCGAGACATCGGCGCCCGTGTGGGACGACATCCAGCCACAGTGAGGCGAGTATGGATTCGGTGGGTGCAGGAGGGACGGACGGACCGACGTGAGCGATTGCCGTAGCCGCGGCACACCACCGAACAAGAAGACCAGCATGTTGTGCGGCGGGCATGGACGGCTCGCACCACATCACGAACTTTAGCGCAGGAATTAGAGTGTATTACGCAACAACGTGTGTCAGCACGTACCGTTCGTCGTCGTCTGCAGGAGCGGGGACTTGTCGCACGGCGCCCATTGCTCCGATTACCACTGACGTTACACCACCGGCGAGTGCGGCGGCAGTGAGCCGTTGAACGCCGCACCTGGACTACGGAATGGCACGATATTGTATTCTCCGACGAATGCCGCTTCTGCCTGTAACACCACGATGGTCGGATTCGCGTGTGGTGGCACCACGGCGAGGAACTGTATGACGCCTGCATTATGCATCGCCATACCGGTCCATCACCTGGCGTTATGGTTTGGGGCGCAATTGGATATGACACCCGCACCCCTCTGGTACGCATCGCCGGTACACTCAACAGCCACCGCTACATCTCCGACGTTTTGGAGCCTGTAGTCCTCCCTTACCTGCAGGACCTGCCAGCGGCCACGTTTCAACAGGACAATAATGCGCGCCCGCACGTGGCACGCATCGTGCAACAATTCTTCACGGCCCTCCAGGTATCACTAGTGCCGTGGCCCGCCTGTTCGTCCGATATGTCGCCCATCGCACACGTCTGGTCGCTGATCGGCAACCGTGTGGCCCGGCAAGCACCACCCGCGGCTACGCTTGATGAACTGTGGCAACGTGTGGAAGCAGCCTGGGCCGACATACGCCAAACCCATATCCAAAGCCTCTTTCGTTCGATGCCGCGGCGTGTAGTGGCTGCTCTTGCCAGCCATGGGGGCCTGTTCCGCAAGTCGCACGGGCGTGTAAGCCCAATCGTTTCATCTTTGTATCTGTTCTTATGTGTCCAGTAAATCTGGCTTAATCTCGTGTCCTTCTCAGGATGATACGGCAAATCCACACTGAATACCTCATCACCCAACTTTAGCATCATGGGCGTACTGATGGCCCACGCAATCCCTGCAGTGCTGGGGGGGGGGGGGGGGGGGGCGCATAGCTAAGAGGGCTTCTAGCCTTAGAAGAAGAATATTTAAATTTTTTTACCGGAACTTCATATGAAACTGGTTAGAGAAATAGCCGGGGATTTTTGACAGCGGCTTTGAATGAAGTATTAAAAAGAAAAGCAATTTTTGTTACTTTTTTTTTCAGTAAATAAGCAAAAGAAATCATTTTCGCTTCTGTTTATGAAAACTGGGTAACGAGAAAGCCGCTATAACATCGTAGCTGACCAAATACACCCCTTTATGGCGACTGTATTCCCTGGCGGACATGGCGTCTTTCAACACGACAATCCTCCATGCCACACGGCGAAGAAGGTTCAGGAATGGTTCCAAGTGCGTAAAGAGGAATTCCATTTATTGCCATGGCCCCAAAATTCGCCGAATAAGAATCTTATCGAGTATTTGTGGTTTGAGTTGGAGAAACGGGTACAAGAAGCATCACCCCCAAGCACGTAATTTACGGTAACTGCGAGATCTTCTGTTGCAGTCATGGTACCAAATACCAAGAGACATCTACCAACATCTCATTGAATCTATTCCTCATCGGGTGAGAGCTCTTTTGGCGGCGGGAGGATGACCTACATCATATTAGGCAGGTGGGTTTATCGTTTTGGCTGATCGGTGTATCAGCACGTACTTTTGTTTTTGCAAAAGACGTGCGAAAAACAGAAATGTTAAATGTGCACGGATAGAGTGTCACACATCAGTAACTTTTTTTGTAAAACATACTAAAAATGTGCTGTCGCAGATGGTCTCGGCAATGTTTTCTTGGGAAACACTTGGACCCATTATTCCTATAGAAGAGCAAACTCTGACAGCTGCCGTGGCTGATCAGGTACACCCCTTTATGGCGACTGTATTATTCAATGGCAAATACAGGATACTTAAAACCAAAATTTAGCAGTCCCGGTACATAGAGGTTCGAAGCGCTGATTTTAAGCGTTCATCCGAGTTGGGTTCGGGTTTGATCCCAGATGAGACATGAATTTTGCATATGATGTAAAGTATTAGATCTCTTTCCTCCTTGAAACCAGTGGCCTCAAATTAGGGATAGAGGGACTACAGGGGTTGTCCAAAACAATGGAAACACCTTGAAACAATAGGTGTTACGCTCCTAATATAGTGTGAGAGAATACTTGGCATTTAAATCTGCTTGAATTCTCCTTGGAATGGACGCATACAAGTCCTGGATGGTGGTAAGTGGTATGTTGTACCATTCTTCCTTCAGAAACTTCTCCAATTCCCTGAGAGACGCCGGAGGAGGATGACGGGATCGCACTCTGTTTTCCAACACAGACCACAGGGGCTCAATGATGTTTAAGTCCGGTTATTGTGTAGGCCAGGGAAGGTATGCAGCTTTATCTTCATGTTCCTCAAACCATGATTGAACAGTCCAACTTCTGTGAATCTGGGCATTCTCATCTTGAAAGGTGCAATCCCTTGAGGGAAACAATGTCTGCGGTATTGAATGCACATGGTCGGCCAAAAGAGTGACATAGTCACCGCTTGTGATCCGTCAGTGGATAATGGGACCTGCTGCAAACCACGAAATCATGTCCCAAACCACGAAATCATGGCCCAAACCGTTATGGAACTGCCTCCATGCTTCACTGTAGGAAGGAGACAGTCTGGGTTGTAGGCTTCTGCGGTGGGTTCTTCACACGTAAACCCGTTCTGTGCTGAGGAATAGTGAGAAACTTGATTCATCGGAAAACAAGACATGTTTCTATTGATCCTCAGTCCACGTTCTATGTTCCTGGCACCACTGTAGTCTACATTTCATATTCACCTGTGACACCAGGGGTTTTGCAATCGCAGCTCTGCCGTAGATATTGTGCTTATGCATTTCCATTTGCAATGTTTGAGTCGACACTGGGTTGTCGAGATGTGCATTAAGTTCAGCAGTCACTTTCGTAGCCACGGTCTTCCTCCTTGTGGTCACAATCCTCTTTAATGTCTTCCTATCTCTCGCAGTGAGTTTGGGTTTCCTCTTGCAGTGAGTTTGGGTATCCTCTTTAATGTCTTCCTATCTCTCGCAGTGAGTTTGGGTTGTGTCTCGCAGATGATGTTGTGCCCTGAACTTTGTATGCTGTCGTGACCTTTGACACGGTACCACTCGATACCCCAAATACCTGTGCCACTGTGGTTACCGACGCACCAACCAGAAGGGCTCATACAATCTGCCCTCTTTGGAACTCCGACAGGTCACTCATTATGCCTTCAACTGGAACGAAATTATGCAAACACCGATTTACAATGCAATCGCACAGACCCTTGAGACTATAAGCAACACTCTTTTTACCAAACAAACTGCAGCTACATGTTCGTTTTACTCAAAAAACAGCACATACCAAAATCCCTGTTTTCAGCTAAGTGTTTCCATTATTTTGGACAACCCCTGTATCTACAGCTCAGTGAGTTGCTGATGGTGGTCTTTAATCTTCCCCACAATAAAAAAAAAACAAATATTAAATAAAACTTCAATTTCTTGGGAGGCTTTTTATTGCTTTCCGAAAGTGACAATTTTTGGAAAAAAACATCGGTAAGGTTATTGCGGGAGGCATCCGGAATAAGCCTTCCAAGAAGGCGACAAAAAAGTATAAATTGATCCCCTGGATAGGTAATAAGGTACTCAAATACCCCGTGATCCACATTGCCAAAGTGATTTCAATCCTGGGGCTGGGATTTATTTTATCGTGAGTCCAACAGGTTCTTGAAATATGGTTTCGTAGCTACCAGGATTCAGATACAAACCGGAAAACATTTCTTTTCACATAAAATGGTGACATCATAGAGCCTTCCAGCTTCTTTCGTTTCTTCGAGAAGAAAACAAACGTCTGCCTAAAATCTCCAGAATTATGCGTTCTAGAGGAATGTAAACCCTTTCAGGAACAGACAGGGAAAAATAATGAGGACTAATTAAAATTGGAAGACGCCTAATTATAAACGAACAAACGACATCACAGTGTTAAAGAGAAAAATACTTTCAAAGCACAATTTTTTTCCTCAGCTGAAGGCTTTATTGACTTTTCTTTTTTCGTAGTACGCATAAATGACTCTTGAGATTTTCAGAACATATTTTTATGAAGATTCATTGCATTGAATAAACTTTTTTTTAAAATATGCCAATTTTTTTATAATACTACTGTACATTTGTGACGAAAAATATGTTCTGTTGAAGACGATAACTGCTTCTGAACCTGCAGTTGTGAAGGAAACCATATGAAGATGGCCAAGAAAATTTATGTATTTAAATAAATTTTATGCCAAATTTTCATTTACTCACAGCTAGAAACCTTTTAGAGGCACTTATTTGAGGAACGGAGACGAGAAGAGTATGAAATGTTTTTGAAAATTAAATTGAAGACTATTTAGGCAAAATTTTTTAGTGGTTTCTTTCAAGTCTCTCACCTCACTTTCTGATAACTAAAAAATAAAATAATGTATCCATTTCACTTTTAGGTTAGATGATTTTTTCCATATTTTATTTAGAGAACTGAAATGACGAGAATAAATTTCTTTGGAGGATGTTATCTCAGTTCTAAAGCAGAATAAAAAATAAAGATTCCTACTTCTGAATGATTTTTGCAAAGAACAGTTCATTTTAAGCTCTTGAACGGCTACCTTTGCAGATGAAACATCCTACTTCTGAATCATTTTGTAAAGAACAGTTAATTTTAAACCCACCTTTGCAGATGAAACACCCTATTTCTGAATCATTTTGTAAATAACTCTTAATTTTAAGCCCACGTACGGCTACCTTTGCAGATGAAAGATCCTACTTCTGAATGATTTTTGTAAAGAACAGTTAATTTTAAACCCTCGTACGGATACCTTTGCAAATGAAACATCCTATTTCTGAATGATTTTTGTAAATAACAGTTAATTTTAAGACCTCGAATGGCTACCTTTACAGATGAAACATCGTACTTCTGAATGATTTTTGTAAAGAACAGTTAATTTTAAACCCTCGTACGGCTACCTTTGCAGATGAAAGAAAGAAGATACGAGGGTAGATCGAAAAGTAAGTATATACACATGAAACTACATTTCTTAGCTATTTTGCAACATAAGACCCGAGACGCTCGAGACATTTATCCTAGCGGGGTGCCAGATTTAGTATACCTTGTTTTCAAAAGCCCGTTTTCTGGGCGTATAGACATCCTCGGACAACCGATTTGACTTCGAATCGAAGCGTTGGCCGCCCAGGAATCTCTTCAAGGGAACAAACAGATGAAAGTCTGAAGGAGCCATATCCAGACTGTACGGTGGGTGCGGGAGCACCTCCCAGCCAAATTTGCGCAGTTTTGTCACGAGCGTGTTGTGCAACATGTGAGCGAGCGTTGTCATGAAACAGTCTGACATTTGCAGCGTCTCTGTTGGGTCTTTTGTCACGAAGGACACGACACAACTTTGTCAATGTGTTAGCGTAGGTTTAGGGTTTTCACAATGGTCCCCATGAGATGAAACTCCACCAGGAGAACGCCATGCATGTTCTAGAACACCGTCAGGAGGACGTTTTTGTTCTGATTAGAATAATCTGAATTTTTTTAGTAGTGGGCAGTCGGAATGTTTCCACACTATACTGGCCTTCTTTGTTTCGGGAGTGTAGTGGTACGTCCAGGACTCATCGCCCGTCGTTACACCTGCCAGAAATGCATGTCCTTCTTCTGCGTTACGCATTAAGTGGTCCAAGGATGACATCATTCTCTGTCCCTTTCAGTCGTCTGTCAAGTTCTTGGGCACTTATCGCGCACTGGCCTTGCGAAATTGCAATTTGTCATGCACAATATCGTACGCTATACCATGCGAAATGTTGAACTTCTGTGCCAATGTGCGCAGATGGATCCGCCTGTCACTCAGAATTGCCTGTTCAATACCTCTCGCAGTGGCAGGTGATGACGCGGTTACAGGTCGACCGGAACATGGCGCATCAGTAAGGTTGCTACTGCCCTCTGCAAAGAAACTGCGCAGTCTGGAGATGTTGCTGCGGTCCAGGCAATCACCATCACATACTTCGACCATTTCGTTGTGAATTTCCTTCGGAGTTTTCCCTTTAGCCCACAAAAAATCGGACTACTCCGCGTTGCTCTTCATTCGTAGACGACGCTAACAAACGCGACATCTTTGTGCCGTCATTCACACTGTCTTCCACCAGGGCGACATCTGATCCAGTCTAAACCGGTCTGTAGCGTGATATTCAAACTCCTCGTCTGCCAAACTGCAACCTGCAAAGAGAAAAAAAAAATGCTGTGCGTTACTTTTCGATCCTCACTTGTATCAATATCTTACCTTTGAGTAGATAGCAAAAAGTTGGAAGCCATCAATAAAAAATAAGTACTTGAAATCAATTTTTTAAGCAATATATGCGTATTTTACACAGCAACGGAGATAAAGGAGCCATGGTATATAAAGCTGGAATGAAGAGGATAACAGACATTCTCGGTGGTCGAATGGTTAGAAGTGCGGATTTCTGTTATTCGTCCTAAGCGTGCCTCAGCTCTAGTCACGGATGAGGCTTGAGGTGTCGAGTGACACAAGCTTTGTCCCTATCCTGGAACCAGTGGCCGCAAACTCGGGATGGTAGACTTCCTATATCCCCTAAATACTTCGGTAGAGTATTTAATGTATCCCTTAAGTACTCCTACTTGGTAAATCAGCTACTCAAACTTAAGTAAACCCCGGAAAAAAATCCCAAGCGAAAACGATAACTGTAATATAAATTACTGCAGAAAGGAAAATATCAAATAAAGAAGAAAAAAGAAAGAAAACTTCAAGAACACAGGAAGTGCTTTATTCAAAGGAACAAAATAGAAAGGAGAGTAGACGATATGCACTCATCCATCTCCTGAGAGAAAGCAGTACCTTTATCATTTGAAAAGCATTAAGTGTTACTTAAAAGTGCTATCACGATTTCTGTAAAATTTCAGAAATAAATTATTTCTGAAATTTTATCAAGCACAACCTACGTCCGAAAAGTTCCAGCACTGCTCGTATAACTGACGTAACAGTAGTGTGATAAAAATATCACGTGTATGCCAAAAGACAGATGTCCTTGGCCAATCAGCGAACAGTTGGAAACCGGTTTATACCGGTACCGACAGGCGGTAGACGGGCATTAAGGGTGTCATAGCAAGCGTTCTCGTCCCATTTCATTTTAGCCATGGAGGAGCTGAAAGTAAACATCCGTATTTGTTGGAAACTTGGTAAATCGGCTAACAGAACTTCGAGAAAAGAGTATGGAGACACAGCATTATCCCGCAGAAGAGTTTTCTAATGGTATGCAAATCCTTTTAATGATCATCCGAGATCTGGGAGTCTTTTCAGTGTGCGGTGTACTAATCTGGCATTAAGTTTTCGTTTTCCCAGATCCTCGCGCAGAATCTCATGACAGATAGACTTACTGATTCAAACCGACTCAGCCAAAAGTCTCACTGTAATTCGGCGATCTTTCTTTGACTACTTCAGCACCTCTTCGATTTTTTCGTTTGTCCGCGTTTGGTTCCATGGAAGGGAGAGAAGAGCTAGTGCCGTAAGACAAACACAATATCAATGACTCACCGGGATTCGAACCCAGATCCCTTCGTTGGGCGAAGCATCGGAAGCTATTTTTTAGACCACTGCGCCACCGGGGCGGTTCGCTCATTTCGTCGTCACCCGGAAAGAAATTTTGCAACAAGACACTTAAAATGCACTTAGATCAGATCATATGTAGAGGATTTTACGAAGGGAGTGTCTGACCCCCAGGTCTTAAACAACCCTTAGAAATAGGAAGCTAGGAGATTCGGGCTACAGCGCCCGATAGGAAGGTGACACGGAAGCGAGGTAGAAAGGGGGAGCAAGACGCCCGTATTTATTACCGGGGGGCAAATACCAGGGGTCCGACGGCTTAACGTGCCCATCCGACGCACGGCGGGTATTTAGTGGCTCGAACGTTCGCACCTGCCAGGATCGAACCTGAGGTTATCTCCATGGCTGTCACGAGCGCTGACCACAAGGCCAACCACGGCCCCAAAGAAATTTTGCAACAAGTCACTTAAAATGCACTTAAACAGGACCCTGAGGTTCTAAACAAAGCTATTACACCCAAAAAGTGGTGGATACCTTTGCGTATTGCGACATACGTACGCAGCTGCATTAAAAGACACGTCTTTGAGCGTGGTGTTCACATTATTGTGTCCAACCACTCTATATCATATCAGTTATTCAAGAAACACAAAACAAAGTTCAGTAAGGGAATAACGCGTAATTGTTTTAAATGCAGAATTAAGCACAACATTATTCAGCGCAGTGTTTCAGAGAAAAGGATTTTTTAATCGTTTAACTTTTCCAAAACTATATTTCAAATGAGATCTGGATTGTAAATGAGTCAAATCACCCACAGGGAAAGGAAAAAGATAAATTAAATCGCTGCCGTGGTTATCGAAGCAAAGAGAACAATGAACGACACTGAAGTTTCAGTGATATTCGCTTCATCTACTGGGAAAATCGGAAAATTTTGAAATTGCTGTTCTGTATCTCGTATGAAAATCGCCTTAGAGAAAGTGATGTCTTGACATGTGTATATACATTCGAAGAACTTGGCAGGAAATATCACTTTAAAAAAAGTGAAAAACAAAACAAAACAAAACATAAAATTGTTTTTGGATTTAAAATGGATGTTCGGAACCAACCGCCCACACAAACAGATGCAATGACGAATACCCCAACGAAGATGACATCGAATTGTCGGGTGTAATGAGTTTGTCTTTACACACAATTTTCAAACTTACTACGCTTAAGATATTTCCGTGAATTTCCTTTTTTTTTTAATTTTAAAGTGTGCAAGCAGTAATCTCCCTTACAAAAAGAAATCGAATTTTTTGTAACCTAAGGGGAAACATTTTCATTGACGCCTCCGGTAGCGCAGTGGTCTAAGCCAAGGCTTCCGATCATTCGTCCGAGATTGGTCCGGGTTCGAATCCCGGTGAGGCGTGGATGTTGTGTTTGCATTACGGCACTGACTCTCTCCCTTCCCTGGAGTCAGTGACCCTAAATTAGGGGCGGGCGACTGCTTATAGCCTGTTAAGTTGCTCACGGTGGTCGTTAAACCCTCAACAAAAAAAAAAAAAAAAATCATTAAAACAAAAAGAAAGAAAGAAACGGGAGTACATGGAAACAGAAAAAAGGATGTAAAAATAGAAATTTGCCGCCCCGGTGGCGCAGTGGTCTAAGCGATAGCCTCTGATCATTCGTCCGAACGGGGTCCGGGTTCGAATCCCGGTGAGGCATGGATGTTGTGTTTGTCTTACGGCACTGGCTCTTTCCCTTCCCTGGAACCAGTGACCCTAAATTAGGGACGGGCGACTGCTTATAGCCCATTTGAGTTGCTCACATTGGTCGTTAAACCTCCAATAAAAAAAAAAAATAGAAATTTGAAATAAGGAATTTTATAAGCACAGACAAATGCAAATGGATATACAAAGGTAACTCAATAAATAAGTAGACGATATTTCCCGTACTAAAATTTTTATCGCGCCAATGAAGAGTTGTGCGCATGCGCAAAGAATAAAGAACATCACTTGTCACCAGAAGGCTCTGTGCTCATCAGTTTTCTAGGTACGTCTATTGAAAGATGGCCGTGTTATAAACAACGTGGTTACACGTGGAAGTGCGAAGCATGATTCGTTTTCTTCATGCAAAGGATATTTTTTAATAAAATTCCATTGCCAGTTGGTGGAAGTGTATAGCGATCGTGTTATGTCACAGAAGGAGGTATGGGAATACTGCAAAGACTTTGTAAAGTGAAGGGCTAACCTTCATAAAAAGGGCGCCCAACGACCGCCATTCGAGGAAACATTGTGCTACTGGCGGATGCCCTCATTCATTATTAATACAACAAACACATCACAGTGAGAGAACTCGCCCGCGAACTGCAGATTACCGTGGGTAGCGTCCACAGAGTTGTGCATGACCATCTGCGCTATACTTGACCGTAGGAACAGTGTAAACAGCGTTCCCCTGGCTGCCGCCATACCCACACACGGCAATCAGACTGATGGATCCTGTATCTGGATTCATCAATCCATAGGATCCGTTTCCATTGTTCTACGGTCAACGATAAATGTTCTTTACACCATGCTAAACGACGAGTAGCATTCCGAGTGGAGATGAAAGGCCAATCAGCAGGCGCACGACCACGGTAACCCATAGAATGAAATTCTCTGCGAATGGTACGTGTACATACCGAGGTTCCTGCATTTTTACTCACCTATACACTGAGGTCTTGTGCAGTACTCCGTTGATTAGCTGTAACGACTCTCCTGAGGCTTCGGCGTCCTCTATCACTGATTTTCTTTGGTCTGCCGGTACGTTTTGCTGCTTCAGGCACGCCATGTGTCTTCCACTTATTCAGTACATCCAAAACAGTTGACATAGGTATATTTAAACGCCTCTCGGTTTCTCTTATCGACAACCAACTAATATAATACCCAACAATCTTTCCTTTCTCAAAGTCAGTTTCCTCCCGCCGCAACATTTTCACTCAACCTCACAGTGATGAACGCGGTCAGCTGCAGGCTTGTTTTTATACCGTTTGCATCTGCACCGCGCATCTTAACAACGCAGCGGACCCGTTCATTTGCTTTTGAAGGGGTGTACGGTGACTTTTGTCAATATAGTGTATATAAATAAAGTAGATATTCACATTATTGCAAATCATTATAATGAAAATCACACAGAACAGAAAAAGAAGCCTGGAAAGGCATGTACACTCTATAGCTGCAGAATGCTTAATCCAAGATGAAATAAAAAAGTAAATAATACAATAAGTAGGAATGAAATATAGGGCCAATCTCTTTAGGGAAGAACTGGCCCTGCTGACTTTCCGATACAGGTATAGGTAAATGTTGAAAGCCACCCGTGTGTTTCCGAGGTCACCAAATTACACTGCTGGCCACCCAAAATGCAACAGCAAGAAGGAAGCATCCCATTGGATTGAAATTCGCAGCATGCGACGCCCGCGAGAGGACATGCAAACGATTAGCAATACAGGGCATATGCAAATCATGTGCGCCCGGCACGCCACCGAGAAGCACTATAAGAAGGGTGCACAGAAGGCGGGATGTAAGTAGTGGAAGTGTGTTGTGCTGCCGGACCTGTGCGAGGGAAGCTTCCTGACGCCTCGTCGCAGAATACGGCAGTCATTCCAGCACGTTTCGGAGTTCGACAGAGGACGAATAGTGGCTTATCGCGACAGCGGTTTATCGTACAGAGACATCGGCGTCCGTGTGGGACTACATCCAGCCACAGTGATGCGAGTATGGATTCGGTGGGGGCAGGAGGAACAGACGGACCGACGTGAACAATTGCCGCATCCGCGGCACACCACCGAACGAGAGGACCGGCATGTTGTGCGGCGGGCATTGAAGGCTCGCACCGCCATATCACGAACGTTAGCGCAGGAATTAGGGTGTGTTGCGCAACAACCTGTGTCAGCACGTACCGTTCGACGTTTTCTGCAGGAGCGGGGACTTGTCGCACGGCGCCCATTGCTCCGATTACCATTGACGTTATACCACCGGCGAGTGCGGCGGCAGTGGGCCGTTGAACGCCGCACCTGGACTACGGAATTGCACGACATTTTCTTGTCCGACGAATAACGCTTCTGCCTGCAACACCACGATGATCGGATCCGCGTGTGGTGGCACCGCGGTGAGAGACTGTATGACGCATTATGCATTGCCATACCGGTCCGTCGCCTGGCGTTATGGTTTGGGGCGCAATTGGATATGACACCCATACCCCCTCTGGTACGCATCGCCGGTACACTCAACAGCCACCGCTACATCTCCGACGTTTTGGAGCCTGTAGTCCTCCCTTACCTGCAGGACCAGCCAGCGGCCACGTTTCAACAGGACAATGCACGCCCGCTCGTGGCACACATCGTGCAACAATTCTTCACGGCCCACCAGGTGTCACTGCTGCCGTGGTCCGCCTGTTCTCCCGATATGTCGCCCATGGAACACGTCTGGTCGCTGATCGGCAACCGAGTGGCCCGGCAAGCACTACCCGCGGCTACGCCTGATGAACTGTGGCAACGTGTGGAGGCAGCCTGGGCCGAAATACCCCAAGCCAACATTCAAAGCCTCTTTCGTTCGATGTCGCGGCGCGTAGCGGCCGTTATTGCCAGCCATGGGGTCCACACGAACAATTGATGTCTGCGTGTTCTGCAAATCGCACGGGCCTGTAAGCTCAATCGTTTCATCTTTGTATCTGTTGTTATATGTCCAGTAAATCTGGTTTTGCTATCTCGTGTCCTTCTTGGTGTAGCTTTTTGGGTGGCCAGCAGTGTATATAACCAAGCTCGACAATCAAGCCAAGAAATTACAAGAAAGCAAGCAAACAACAAAATCTACCAATATCATTTTAAATCAAGTCAGAGGTATATTAAGACAGTAGAGCACAATTCCAGACATTTAGACACTAGATATCCAAGTCAATATCAGTTATCGGAGTGTATTAGACTTTTGTGCAGTAAGTGCTAGGTGTAACAGAAGATAGCAAAGAAAGGTAAGTAGGCAGTGTTGCCATTAGACTAGAGTTAGGAAAATCTTCGACCACAAGAGACCTGTCATGTGGTGCATTTAGAAAGAAGAAAGTTTGTGTGGTCATTTGTTAGTCAGTTGCTGTAATGCAATTGGTTTGTGCTGGACAAAATATTTTTTTGAAATGTCACAGTTTAAGAGTTGACCAAAATAACTCGTAAGAAATGGAAGTGGAAAGCTATTAGAAAGTAGTGTGTTGAATAGTTGTTTTAATTGTATGATTAGAGCTTCTGAGTTACTACAAAAGTGAACACATCTGAAATATTCAGATATTATGATATTTCTGAAAACTTGGGTGGAGATGTTTGATTCCCAGTCGTTTAAAAACATTCCCTTTAAAAGTATAGCTTCTTCTTTGGTCAAAAATAGTGGTAACACCATTATTGATTTCAATGTCTAGATAGTGCACATTCTGGTCACAACATCCTGTCAAAACTAGGTCCAAACTTTCTGGATAGATTTCTTTTATTTTTGTGTCAAAATTGTCAAAGTTAAAAACTATTAAGTCGTTTATATACCAAAACATTTTACCATTTTCAGGCAGATGAGTAAATGTTCTTTGATATACATGCAGGTATAAATTTGCTAGAATGCTAGAAATATATATATATATCATCATCATCATCATCATTGTCAACCATTATCAATCCACTGCTGGACGAAGGTCTCCCCAAGTTTCCTCCACAACGGTCTGTCTTGTGCCAGTCTCCTCCATGTCACTCCCGCATACTTTCGAATTTCATCCACCCATCTTCCATGTGGTCTTCTTCTGGGTCTTTTCCTGTCCCTTGGAATCCAATCTAAAATTTCGGCTGTCCATCGATGGTCTGTCCTTCTGGCAGTATGTCCAGCCCATTGCCATTTCAGGGATTTAATTCTGATCATGATGTCTTCCACTCTTGTCATTTTTCGGATCCACGTGTTCCTCTTCTTATCTCTCCTGGTTACACCAAGCATGCACCTCTCCATGCTGCTTTGAGTTGTCTGCAGCCTTTGTATGTCTCTTTTAGTTAAGGTCCACGTCTCTGCACCATACGTAAGCACTGGAAGGATGCATTGATCAAACACTTTTCTTTTAAGACATAATGGCATATTGCTCTTGAAAATTATGCTGTTTCTTCCAAAAGCTCTCCAGGCAAGTTTTGTACGCAGATTAATTTCTTCACCAATGTGACCCTCACTTGATATCTGCTGTCCAAGATAAACGTACGTGTCTGTTATCTCCAGCTTTTCTCCATCAATCGATAAATCTTCATTTCTTGTAAAAGCATTGAACATCACTTTTGTCTTCTGAAAGTTCATTTTTAATCCCACTTCTTTACTCTTGTCAGCAAGTTCCTGGATCATACTCTGTAGCTCTGATGGGGTAGTTGCAAAAATGACTATGTCATTAGCAAAACGAAGGTGGGTTAGATAATCTCCATTAATCTTTATCCCTTTGTTTTCCCAGTTCAGTGATTGAAAGACATTTTCCAATGTGGCATTAAAGAGCTTCGGAGATATGGTGTCACCTTGTCTCACTCCTTTTCCAATTTTTATGTGTGTTGTATTTTCAAACAGCCGAATCTTTGCACTTGCATTTTCATAGATGTTATTAATAATATTAATGTATGCATCTTCAATACCGCAGGATTTCAGAGCCATTGCAACTGCTGATGGTTTCACCGAATCAAAGGCTTTTTCATAATCGATAAAAGCCATGCACAATGGAAGTTCATATTCCCTCGCTCTTCCAATTAGCTCTCTCAGCACATGGATATGATCTATTGTGCTGTAGCCACTCCTGAATCCAGCTTGTTCTCTCGGTTGAGCCATGTCCAGTGTCACCTTCAAGCGGTGTGAAAGAACTTTAGTGAAGATTTTATAAACCACTGATAGGAGGCTGATAGGTCTGTAGTTCCTGAGATCCTCAATGTCACCTTTTTTATGTAGCAAGATCATTGTAGCGTTGTTCCAATCCTCAGGAATTTTCCCTTCATTAAGGCATCGAGTGAAAATTTGGGCGAGTACTGTTTCGATTTCTCCACTTGCTTCTTGTATGATGTCTATAGTAATTCCATCTTCTCCTGGAGCTTTTCCCTGCTTCATGTTCTTGATTGCATGTGCAACTTCTGCTGGAAGGACTGGAAGAACTCTGGTACTGGTACCTTTCATGATGTCGGAGTACATGTATCATCCCTTTCATATAATTTGGAGTAGAAATCTTTCACTCTTGTCAAAATTTCTCCTCTATTTCTTGTTACAGAACCATCTTCTTTTCTCAGTGCCATAATCTGTTTTTTCCCCTTACTGAGATGTCCCTTTGCTATCTTTAGGCTTTGGTTGTTTTCAATTGCTTTCCTTACTAGTTCACAGTTGAATTTCCTTACGTCTTCAGTGATACTTTTTCGTACTGTCTTGCATAGCTCTATATATTCCACTTTGGAAGTCACATCTTCTTTAGTTGTCCTCATCACTCTTCTTTTTTGCATCAACATTTTGGTTTTTCCTGATAATTTGTTCACATGCAATTTGTTCTTAGACCCAGCTAATTTTGTTGCTGTTTCC
This sequence comes from Macrothele yani, assembly GCA_039090855.1. NCBI lineage: Eukaryota > Metazoa > Arthropoda > Arachnida > Araneae > Macrothelidae > Macrothele > Macrothele yani. The sequence goes on along the minus strand of CM077001.1, from coordinate 151,732,325 downwards.
ATAAGAGCTTTGGTTACTTTTCTGTTAACTTCTGAAATATCCACTTCTTCCGATGTTAGGCCTTCTAAAGCAGAGAATTTGTTCTTCAGTTCCAATTTGAAGGTATTATGGTGTTTTTTAAGGTTGGTTATGTCAATACATTTTGTTTGTCTTATGAGCTTGCTACGTTCGAGTTTAGTGTTGAGGTGCATCTTACATCTCACCAATCTATGGTCACTGCCTGTGTTGAACTTGTTTAGCACACTGCAGTCTTCTATGATGAATTTTTTGTTACACATAATAAAATCAATTTCACTTGTCGTCCCAATTGGATGTCTCCATGTCCATTTCCTGTGTGGCTTTTTCTTGAAAAAGGAGTTCAAGATGAAAAACCCTTCTGCCTCTGCAAACTCTACGAGAGTATTTCCACGCTGGTTTCTGTTGCCGTGACCGAATTTACCTACTGAAGTTTCATTCTGTTGCCGTTGCCCTATTTTTGCATTGAAATCTCCCATAATTATCTTCAAGTGCTGCTTACCTTTATTATTTAGATCACGAATTTCCTCATAAAATTCTTCAATTTCTTCTTCAGCATGACTTATATATATATATATATATATATATATATATATATATATATATATATATATAAGCATAGAAAGAAATTGACTGTTTCAATTTATTGCCTATATATACAGGGTGGTTATAAATTAGTCGGGCAAAAAGTAAACTTTATTGTGCATATATATAAGGATACATATGAGAATAAGTACGGATAATATATAGTTACATCCACCAAGTTTACCTTTTTTTTCACAAATGCTCGATGTGCTTTCCTTTGGTTTCTCTGCAGATGTCCCATCTGTAAATCAGTTTTTCCCACATTGCTCTCAGCATGTCGGCATCGACCAATGCGAGTGCAGCGGTGATTCTTGATTTTAGTTCAGGAAGAGACTTGGGATGCGGCGCAAGGTAAACCTGATCTTTAACAAAACCCCATAGACCGATACCTAGGGGCGTTAGGTCCGGTGATCGGGGGGGAAGTGGGGAGTGGAGTGGGTTATGCAATTGGGTCACCACTACTAATCCAAACTGGGACTTCAGCATCGAGGTATATTGGCTAGAAGAGTGTCGTGTGCTTCTGCAGAAGGGTTCTTGAAATCATGGAATCATAGAGGGCGCTGCACACAGCTTCGATGCTATTGCTGTAAACTATGCTCAAAGATATACGTGCTTCTCTTTCCGTGCGGTAATGAAATTTCACTAAAATTTTACCAAAATCGCTTTTTTTATCCTGTAGTTATATTAAAAGTGATTAATGTCATGTATGAATATATACTATAAGCGAATATTCTCCCAGATGTGTTTTGGGGAAGCTTCGTCAACTTTATTCGGGAAATGCATCATCTCGTATAGAATCTACGTGTCACAAGACTAGTTAGTACAAATACATTACTGGACGCAAATTGTTTCCGTAATTATTGAGATTTTTGCCTAATCAATCATCGTATTGAATTCTCTTCCGATCCTGTTACAACTATTTTCTGTCTCTACAGGACACAAAATATTTAATTGAGCATCACATGGTACTGTACTTAGGCCTAATCTTACCAGGATAAAGTTTAATGAACTTTGGACAAAAAAACAAAACAAAAAAAAACCCCACCCGATTTCAATAATCTTAGACAAAGTACGACGATATATAAAAGACTAAAAGAAAAAAAGTGGCACATTTAACTAAGAAATTACTGAGTGGCTGCCAACTTGATTTCGGAGAAGTAAAAAAAAAATTATATTCGTTCCGCCTTGCCTCATCTTTCAGCACGGGAAATAGTTACCTTTTGTTTACAGAACCTGTAACCACTGTTGCGTCTAGATACGAAACACATTCTCAACGTTACACTTATTACGACTACTTTTCATGACCGATCTAACAAATAAATCGCATTTTCAATCGCTATCCATCGAACACGCCATAGAATATATAAGCATACCATCAAAACTCGCAGCAGCGCCATCTCGCGGTTTCATGAAAATGGGAACAAAAATTTAAACAGTGAGGTATAACGCACGGCATACTATCTCTTATTGACACTGTAATCGAGTTAAGAAGTGACGTTCTTGTGCTAGTGAGGAGACCTTGCATGACTGAGCGAGCGCCATCTGTCCTCAAAGAAGGTCCACAAAAGGTAAACTTGGCGTGTTTAACTATATATTATTCGTACTTATTATCTATCATATGCACCTATGCACAACAACGTTTTCTTTTAGCCCAACTAATTTATAACCGCCCTGTCAGAATAACGGTCGTACTTTATTTTAAAGTCATTTACGCTCTCTAATAACGAACTGTTGTTCTCTACAGACGAAGAATGTGACTTTGACATTTTCTGTGTTCTGATTAAATAATCTTGTAAAAAGTTTTCGCTCTACGTTGAAGGACAACACACCCGACAGCTGCTCTGAAATCACGTTACCGAATCCGACTAAAAAATAAGCAGATAATTAAAAAAAAGAAAAGAAAAGAATTCACACTGCACTTGCCATTTTTGTTGGAAAGCCTTTAAGTAACTTGATTTTTCTGTGCCCTGCCGTTAAAAATGGCTCTAACTTTTTTTAAAACCAGTTGCAATGAATTTTTCATTTCTTTAACAAAAGCTCTGAAAAGAGGATAGCTAAGCTCATTTTTTACAAAATCATTTAATGCTTTTTTGTCAACATCCATCTGATTCTTTCTTTTTACTCCGGATTCTCCCCTTTTTTGAGCTTCCGCGGAGTTAGCTTTCAAAGACCACGCGCTACTGCACAGCAAAAAAGACGAAGAAAGGAAAAGAAGGGGAACAAAAAAAGTGTCCGGGAAGGTCGATAGCTTTCAACTGCCCCATCTGACTTCTTTCTTATCTTGACGGTGATGGATGAACGCATGTGAAATCTCTGCGTAAAGCGCCTCTTAACAGCGTTTATTTCGAAGATGTTTTTCTTAGAATTCCATCTGTACATTTAGAGGTGTCAAGTTAGTGAACGGGGTCGCGGTAATGTCGGAGCTCGCATTACATTCGCATGAATATGTTTTGCGATGGTCAGTGGTTCAAGAGGAGAAAAATAACGGCTGAGATCCTATCTGGACCACGTCCATCTTAAAAACAGATCTATTTAGAACTTTTATTTCACACTGCTGGGAAAGGGAATTCTGAAATAAGAAAAAAAATCTGAAAAAAAATTCATGATTTCACTTACACAGGTTCAACGTTTTCCATTCTTACGAACGTTTCAGAATGCACAAATCAAAGGTGAATTCCTGATGTGGTTTTTAAAATTTATTTGGGTAAGTGGCAACACCACGTTTGCCGTGACCTCTGACGACATGGGCACAAGACAAGATGGCGACCCCTCACCAAATTTGTTCTTTTGCTAAACGGTGAGTGTGCAGGCTCATGGCATGTATGTCTGTTTGTCTGGAGTGTGTTTTATTGCGTTATGTTAAGTAATTTTGCAGTGATATTTATTATTAATAAAAAATATATTTCGTAGTGTAGCAGTATATGTTTCAAATTATTGACCTTCAGGATTTTGTGAGAAATAAATACATTATAATAATAACATTTATTATTATAAAACGATATAATCAGGGCCGGCTTCGTGGGTGTGTGACCTGTGCAGTCGCACAGGGCCCCGCGCCTAGAGGGGCCCCGCATCCGCGTTTGTGTGATGTTTTTGAATTTTTCATAATGTTTTTTCTTGTATTAAAATAAATGACGCTTAATGATGTAAAAATGGCATTTCTTAAATTTATATATCATTACACTTTATTGCCTTAGTGAACAGAACTAAAGAGTCTTGGGTCCATCGGAATGATTATTGCTTTCGGAGCTCGCATTACATTCGCATGAATATGTTTTGCGATGGTCAGTGTTCAAGAGGCGAAAAATAACGGCTGAGATCCTATCTGGACCACGTCCATCTTAAAAGCAGATCTATTTAGAACTTTTCTTTTGTTAAACGGTGCGCGTGCGGGCTCATGACATGTACGTCTGCTTGTCTGGAGTGTGTTTTATTGCGTTATGTTAAGTAATTGTGCAGTGATATTTATTATTAATGAAAAATCTATTTCGTAGTGTAGCAGTGCATGTTTCAAATTATTGACCTTCAGGATTTTGTGAGAAATAAATACATTATAATAATAACATTTATTATTACAAAACAATATAATAAGGACCAGCTTCATGGGTTTTCGACATGTGCAGTCGCACAGGGCCCCGCGCCTAGAGGGACCCCGCGTCCGTGTTTGTGTGATGTTTCTGAATTTTTCATAATTTTTTTTCTTGTATTAAAATAAATGACATTTAATGATGTTAAAATGGCATTTCTTAAATTTATATATCATTACACTTTGTTGCCTTAGTGAACAGAATTAAAGAGTCTTGGGTCCATCGGGATGATTCACTGTATCACCGAAAGAAAATTTGAATTAATGACATATATATATATATAATCACCCAGATCTCTCTGGAACGCTGACGTCACAGCAGTGTCACAGTTACGTTATAGCCACTATAGTTACGTCTGAATTCTGCCGCAATCACACGCGGTCAGTTTCTTGCGTGCGTGGGCGGCAAATTTCTGGCAAATGGTTTATCAATAAAAAAAAAAAAGGGAAAAACGTATCTTTACGAATTTTTTATGAAAGTAGCTGAAATTTTAATTATGACACTATAACTGACAGATCGATTGTACCTGACGACGAATTGATGGAGTTCAACATAACGCCGGTTCGGGATTATTAGGACACTGGACCGCTGTTACTGGTTCCCAGAGACTTTTACAAGCAAGCCGCGGACCAGTAAAATTTCACAAATTGCTTCGCGGACCGACCGGCACGAAGTTGCTTTTATGTACAAGGACGTTTGTACATACCTGTTTTTACTGGTCAAATTCGGAAATCTCTTCCATTCCTCAAATTTTCCTCCGTTTCCGCGGACCGGCTTGGTGGTGTTTGCGAAACACTGCACTAGACTGCTATCGCAGTCACCTCATTTTTTTTTTTTTTATTGGAGGTTTAACGACCACCGTGAGCAACTCAATGGGCTATAAGCAGTCGCCCGTCCCTAATTTAGGGTCACTGGTTCCAGGGAAGGGAGAGAGCTAGTGCCGTAAGACAAACACAACATGCCTCACCGGGATTCTCACCGGACCCCTTTCGGACGAATGATCAGAGGCCATCGCTCAGACCACTGCGCCACCGGGGCGGCTCACCTCATTTGAGCTACAAAGCTGAATGCTCCCACCACGCACTAAAAAAATTACAATTAACTGTAGAACGTGGCCAGCAAAAGAATCTTTCTTCCTAGAAGTAAAGAAACAGAGTGATAAGGTAAGAGTTTTCTGAAAATTGCGTCACTCATTTAGTATTGTACGGACGGTACCTCAATATTTCAACCATGAATAATTGAAAATGACATTTCCTATTATCCTATCTTATTTGTTTAAACGATAGCTATTTTTTTTTAATTTTGAATAAATTACATTAATTTTTGCCATCAGCACGCATTTCGACGAGGTGCGGGAATTATACCTTGTCGCTTCAATTCAAGCAACTTCAATTTGATCTGGCAATGCAAATTAATATAGCGTAATTTTAAAATGTCTGTTTATTTTTTAATGAGTAACAATAACAGCTTATGAATAAATAATAATATTCCTTAGTACCACCATGCTTTATTAAGCTTCATGAGAAAATGAAAAAAATGTGGTTTCTCTACCGGACCTCGCCTTTCTTTGAAAAACATTCCAACGTCCCAGCCCATTTAGTAGACGTAGAACTCGCTAGGAAAAGGACCCCGCATTTTCGTTTTGCACTGGGCCCCGCAAATTATGCAGCCAGCCCTGAATATAATGCACCAGAAAAGACACAATAATGTGGGAAAAGAAGCAAATATTAAATCAATCTTAATGAACACTTACGATGCGAATGACAATTTGATTAACTCTTACGTAATTTCCCACTTTTTCACCCAATGTCTGACTGCACCAGAATTATGGCATGATCATCGGTTTTTGATGGGCCTGTGCATGGGCAAAATTGTCAATTATTGAAGAGTAATCTATCCGTAGAGTTATGCCCTTTTTTATACACATTATCACGAGCGAGGCGGGTTTGATCACGAGTAAGTTAAACCTTTTTCCTCCCAATAAAGTCCTTTTTTCATTTTTTATTCTTGACACTGCTGAAAATGATCTTTCAGTAGAACAAGTGGGACCCTGAAACTGGCGATGCCTATAAACAGAGCCGGTCTCTACGCATCGGAAACCAGTCACGGAAAAGTGATAATGGATAAATGCAGCAATGCGAGTTTGACCGTAGCCTGGTAGTAGATGCAAGGAAGGCCGGTTGTTCAGTAACCGCAGCTGCTAAACTGTTGGTATTTCCATGTGAGATCGTCTCACTACGTAGAATACGACAAAGCTTCCAACCAAGACCTCGTAATATACGACAAAGATTCCAACCAAGACCACGTGAAATACAGCAAAGCTTCCCACCAAGACTACGTGAAATACAGCAAAGCTTCCCACCAAGACTACGTGAAATACAGCAAAGCTTCCCACCAAGACTACGTGAAATACAGCAAAGCTTCCCACCAAGACTACGTGAAATACAGCAAAGCTTCCCACCAAGACTACGTGAAATACAGCAAAGCTTCCCACCAAGACTACGTGAAATACAGCAAAGCTTCCCACCAAGACTACGTAAAATACAGCAAAGCTTCCCACCAAGACTACGTGAAATACAGCAAAGCTTCCCACCAAGACTACGTGAAATACAGCAAAGCTTCCCACCAAGACTACGTGAAATACAGCAAAGCTTCCCACCAAGACTACGTAAAATATGGCAAAGCTTCCAACCAAGACTACGTGAAATACGGCAAAGCTTCCAGCCAAGACTACGTAAATTACGACAAAGCTTCCAGCCAAGACTATGTAAAACACGGCAAAGCTTGCAACCAAGACTATATAACGTAAACGTCTTTTCGTACTGATAGTTATTTTAAAAAAACATAACCATACGATGAAATAGTTCGTAAATTAAACCTTAACGGCCAGACGAAACATTTAAAACAGAAGTCAAACTTACGGAAATTGGCTTTATTTCTCCAGCACAGTTTATAGCACTTCAGGATAGTATAAAAATCACATAACACAAATCCACATTCCACACTCCACCACCACCACAACACAAGCAACTGTTGTATCGTAGTTTATATCTCTCGTTCTTATCTCATAGCAGGCATACGTCACGTTCGTTCTACCTCAATTGTGTTGCCAACAGTATTCGTTTGAGAGAAAAGACATCACGTTAAGTATGAAGTATAACTGAGAACAAACTCAAGATTTACACAGGAAAAGAAACTAAAAAGGAAAGTTAATTTAGAATATACGTCACAACTACGTGAAATACGGTAAAGTTTCCAACCAAGACTACGTGAAATACGGCAAAGCTTCCAACCAACGGAGAAAATGTGGCGGTAAACGTGCAAATGCCGCTTCAGGTCAGCTCAGGCTGTCCCACATCGTTAAAAGGAATCGCACGGCTACCGTAGAGTAGATAAAATCAGAATTCAATGAGGGCGTGTCACAAGTCTATGCACAGGGACTATCTTCCTGACCATGGAAAAAATGTCCTCCTTCAACCCTTTAAGTTACAAACTTTCTGCTATTAGGCTCTTATTACGCAGGGCTATTTCTCATTCGTCTAACCCCAGGTTACGGTATCTTGAAGAAGACAATATTAAACAGATTGCTTCACACTACGGTTATGAAGTCTCAGTGGTGGACAGACTATATCGACAAATTAAAAACTCTAACATGTCTACACTCTGTCGACATATTCATAGACAATGTGTGAGTTCATTGCCGTATGTTCCGAGAGTCACTAACGTTTTGAGCAATAAGTGTGAACCACAAAATATTGATATTGGTCTGAAACATTTTTAGTTTGATCAAGAAAGACCGCGACTCTGTTGCATTGAAACACCGGTACGGCATATTCTGTTCCTCTACAAGTTGTCGACCCGGAGGTACAAGATACTGTTTACATGGGCTCAACTAAAAGGCGTTTAAGCACCAGAATAAGAGAGCACAAGAATAACCTCAGAACTCAGAACTGGCAGCCTGTCGACTGCTTTGCCTCGTTTGGTGGCGTCCGGATCAAAATTTCCTAATTGGGATGACGTTACTATCTTGAATACACCAGGTAAGCAATGAATCTTGCTTTAAATGGAAAGTCTGTATATTTCCTCATTTGGAAATAGGTATGATACCAAAAATCATAGCCAAACCATGGATAATGTGTTAGTTAGTAACCTTTAATATTAATGGGGTATGCGAAATGTGGTTGTACTCAGCATTGTTCTTTCATAGGTGGCGTGATTTACGTATTTGTGACGTCTCTCAACATTATTTAAGTCAATGTCCTTCTAGTCATATTACACAGTAACATCTGATGATGAAGGCGACGCATCTTCGAAAGACCTAATGAAGTGTAAAGTGTCTTTCAACAGTTAAGGATTTTAACATGTGGTACGTTGCATACTGCATTTGTTTTCATTGTGTTTCGTCGACAATTTAATTCTACAATTGGATTTTAACACAAATTAGTTTCATCAAGGACAGGCCATACCGTATACTTCTCAAGTGGCGACTAACTGGTTCTAGGGGCATTCAAATGAGTTTACCACATTTTAATGAATCCCTCGATTGCCGGACCTCAACCCCACGGAGAATTCGGGGAACGAATTGGAAAGATGTGTTCGAGCCCAACAACTTCCACCGGTGATTGAGAATGCTCTACGGCAAGCAGTCCTCATTTCATGGCTGGCAATACCACCTCCGTGTTTGCAACACCTTATCGAGTTCTTACCAAGACGTCAGTCTGCTGTGGAATGGGCAAATCCCCCACCAGTAACTGCGGATGCTCTACAATAGGCGATCTTCGCTTCATGGGCGGCAATAAAAGAATGTTCAAGAAAATATTCAAGAAATTGATGTTCAGTTTTCAAGAAATTGATTTGCTCTTTATTAACTTAGCCGTCCTCCCATTTCCAGCTACTTAGTTTAAATCTAACTCACCTTTTTCTCCAGAAAAAAAAAGCACTGGTTGTACTGTATATATTTACCCTACAGCCTATACAGGGTGTCCTAGCTCAAAGTAGCACGGGCTGGAACGGTGAAAAATGAATGAATAAAACCGTGTATAATAATGATCCGTGAAATTACCCAACTGGGCAATTAGTTAGCCGCGAGACGGAGCTAATGGGGAACGGTATTAGTGGTGAATAAATTTACCTAATAATTTGGGGTTAATTATGCAAATAATTAGTGAGTGATTAGGCACCTTTGCACGAATATGTTTTGGGATTCTAATTACTGAAATTGAGAAATAAATGTACTTGAGGAATTCGCCTCCTTGCGGGGTCAATGACTCTTTAAGACCACCCGGGTTGGACTCGACTACTGCAAATGGAAGATTGCCGCTCCTCAATTTTTGTAAACAAGCGATAGCTCTGGTTTCACGGTGGAACTTAGGGCAAAATGGGAGGTTAACACCTCAAACCTAAGAAACAGGGGAAAATCATCGTTGAAAGTGTCAGAATGGGAAAGGGGACGGTGGTTTATGTCGTTCTTGGTGGCGGGTCTAGACAGGACAAAGGACGATTAACAGAAGATCTATGCGTCTAGCCACTGAAAAGTCAGCGAACGAAATATTTCAGAGGCAAAGTGGTGTGTCACCGCGATTCGTGCTTTGGGGCAGAGTGCTTGTCGCCAGTTCGAGGTGTCATGAAACAAATGCCAGGGTACATACCAACAAAGAGGAGAAATGAGTAAGGAGGAGCCGAAAAGAAAGAGGCAGCCTGAACCCAGCTCCTCTACGGAAAGGTATGCCCTGACTCGTAAACGCTAAGGCACGACAAGGTTTCTTTGTGCCCGCGAGGATGAGGACACCTATTTGCCAGCCGCGGTGAGTCTAGCTGACGAAAGAAAGAAAGCTACTACGAAATAGTTAGCGACGGAATGGTAGATTAATACGAGGGCATAAGAAGACACGTCCAAGAATCGGTTCCACAATGTAACGCTCAGAGCGAAACCTGGTAGCCATCACTCAATAAGTGGAGTGAAACGTTTCGCTAAAGACATGGATCTTCCGACCGGCCAGCCAAGAGAGTCATCGAGTAAAGGTCAACGACACCACCCTCTTCGCCGAAAGAAAAGCTCTTCACCCCGCAGGACGGTCTGATGGTGAACAGGCGAGCGGAGATCGTGGCAGGCGCAAGTCCTTACCTCCCTGCCAAAGGAAGTGAACTCCGGTGTTTCGTGCACGCGCGCGTGTGTGTTTCGATCTTCCTGTGATACTCAAACCGCACTCATACAGGTCTGAAAATATCGTAAAGTGTTTCATCTGCAATGTCTATTGGATATTTGACACCTCTACGAAACTGTAAGTTCTTTATTTTTATTAGAATGCTGATTCATATGTTTCGAGGTGAACTTCAACGCTACGGCCCGAGTTATGAAAGAATGAACTTTCCCTTATTTGTGAACTGAACTGTGACGATAGAACTTTACCTGTTCAGGTGCTATTAAACACGGCTATCCGACGGGCCATAACGATGTTCTAGCCCGGAAACTAAATTGAAGGGCGGAGGTTAGACCAGAAGCTCTCCCTTGTCTTTTTAAGTGCAATTTACCAGTATAGTGTTCTTCAGGTTTAAAGTTAAATAAGTGTTTTTATATGCATGTTACGGACCTGAATGCTCCATGTTCTTTGGCTCAGGTACTAAATTCCTGTATTCCAGCTTATCAGCATTCATTTTCGCCTAGCCTTATCAGCTCCCAAGTATTAGAGAACATCACACCCTAAGAATTAAACAACCTAACCGCTCGGCACATTGTATCAATAGCATTGTTGTTCATATATAGCAAGGAATGTTAACACTATGGTTACAACAGTCTTGTCATGTCGTTACAATAAGTGCTGAAAACATTCGTCCACCTGGTTGTTGCTCATCCGCCTTGACGCTCTTGATAACGTTTGTGGCATTGGTCTTCAATTCATCTAACGTGTGTGGATTCATTTCATACACTTTGCCTTTACGTTTCCCCCACAAATAAAAGTCACACGTACTGAGAAAGGAGAACGATGGGGCCACCGCCCTATGGACACTGATTACTCAGCACTGAATACCGAATGCACTTGATGAAAAGATACTGGTGTAGTATGCGCTGTGTCTCTAACTTGTTGAACGTATACGTACAGTTTCTCTTCTTCTGTCAACTGCTCAACGAACACGTTGAATATAAGGTTTATATTCCGCTGAGTTAATGGTGTTGGTGAAGAATATGGTTCCAACGATTCTGCGTGCAACACTGCGCACCATACCCAAATCTTTTCATCGTACAGTGGAGATTGGAACATTTCTCTGGGATTCACGGAGGACCAATATATGTTGGCTATTCCCATAACCGGAGAGATGCAACCAAGCCTCGTCCGACATGAAATACAGGTGAAGATCCATAAGACCTTGTGCAATTTCGTTTTGTATCCACTAGGAGTATCCCAGTCGTTTAGCAGTATCTGCTGGGAGTAGCTCTTGCACACTCATTACTTTTTACGGTTTCAACTGCAACAAAACCTGTAAAACAAACGTTTACATTAGTTACACCTGAAAAAACAACGTTTCCAACCTTTACATTAATCTACGCGGGCGCCGTGTTACTTTTAGCTGGGACACCCTCATTTATCTGGAGGACAAGGGAGTGTCTATGAAAAATTTGAGGTTTGGTGTCGATTTGTATGAGGTAAACAACCATACGTAGTTATGCTAATATGCTAGTTACAATGATGCGATTTAGCAAACATTCAAATGTCAGAAACAACAGTGTGCTGTTAGAAACAAGGGGTTGGTCACCTATTGTATGATTAACGTAGATTTAATCATCTAATAAGTAATTAAGGTGATTAACCTACACTTCGAAAGTGATGCGTGACAGTTTCCGCAAGGAAGAACGCGTTGTTTTCAGAGAAAATTACTGTTAGTATGTTTTTCTCTGTAAACAAAAGCTCCCCTCGTGGAAGCCGTGCAAGGGTTCAGGGCTGCTTTAAAATTCATTGCCAGTGCGTGTGTGTGAAGAAAGATAAAGCGGAAGTTCCCTGAGACTGGAAAGTCATAATGACGTTTATGCCCTGTTCACTCAGGGGACTGCTCCCTTTTAAATAATTTCACATCACGCAGTGGGCTCAAAGAATTCCCTTGAATTGTGGACACTATCTCTTAAAATCAAGGACCAAAACTTAACAATTAAGATCTGGAGCCGAGATAGATGAAGGCAAAAATCGTGATGACAATTTCAGTGCGGTTTCGAAAACCCTAAAAGAAATCGTAAGCTTTGCTCTTTAATTTCATAGAGCGCTTTAATTAGACGACATGAGACAACAGTTATGCTTCGAACTTTAATTAGATGAGAAGTGTAAAAATTATTGCTGCAAAGGTCCAGTGGCCTTTTTTATTTTTTATTTAATTTTTCGTGATTATCTTTCGCACAAGTCATTTTGCTTTCAAGTCCTTCAAGAATTTTAATTAAGCAAATTACAGCAATTATGATGATGACGGTAGTACCTTTGCATGCTGGCAAATTTCTTTTCGCTTCAAATGTTACTCTCAATTATGTTCAAGTGATTGTAATTAGAATTGAGGAAGAGACAAACTGTGGTTGCTTTGATATCTAACTGCCTTTAAAGTCACAAGTTACGGTTTCTACATGTCAGATTGGATAAATCTCTATTTCGCAAAACAGAAACGAACGCTCATTGAGTTTAACCATCGAGCACAATCTTTCGTATTTCAAGAACGCTCAGATAAGAAGTTAAGCAAAAATATGGCAAGCAGACAGCATGCATACCTTCTATAGAGTATATTATCAAAAGTATTCGGACACCACAACGTTTTGGGACAAATGGCTTTAATATTCAACTAGCTAAATACCCGTTCTTCGAAAGTGATGATATTAAAAGTATTTCTATAATACAGGATTTCATACCATACCATAATATAATTTGTACCATATATTAATATACTAATAGTACCATATAAATTAATATACTAATAGTACCATATAAATTAATATACTAATAATACACTTTATCGGTTTGTTCTATAATTTTATTATATAAAATTGGTAATAAAATGGATTCAAATACATAATGTTTATAGCATAAATTTCTGCATCCTTATAAGATGCGGAGTATTGTCATTTGTAACTAAACATTTTTATAGCGATGAACGAATGTAAAAATAAAAAGATATTGACTTATGTTAGTGCTTCTTTGTACACTACGTTAGCTGTTCTGGAATCATCCGCCAGTATTACCAAACTGTATTTTTGAAAGATATTTCGTTTCAAGGAAATTTCGAATGAAATTGTTTATAAGCAAAGTCCCAGAAAACTGATACACAATTCCTATACTTAACACTGCACAGTTCAAATTAACAGTAGGAATAGTATTTTCAATAGAAAGAAAAGGATCTTACTTGATTAATAGTTTTGCACTACATGTAAAACTGATAGCCTCTCCATAAAATAAAATCTATTTGATCCACTGAAAAGAAAGATTTTGATAATCTACACCGTAACAAATTGCGACAGTTGAAATGGCCATACACGGTATATTTCTTCGCTCTTTTGGGAAACACATGTCTGCCTGACTTATTCTGCCAGACGACACATAAGCAATTTCGTTCATAACTGTAAATTTAAAATTTCAAGTCTACACGAAACAAATCAAAATACGTCGTTAATCTTCACTTTCATCGTTAAAATATTAATAGACAACAGAACAAAATAATAATAGAAAATAAATCAAAATACGTTGTTACTTTCAGCATAAATGTAGAAAGAACTTTGCTTATAAACAATTTCATTCGAAACTGTACATTTAAAAGCTAGCAAGTCAGATGTTTTTGGAAGCGTGAGCTAAATTGTGTTGCCATCGCTAATATCTCAAGGGGTAAACTTTTTTTTTCAAATTTCAATTACTATGAAAATCTATCCGCATATTTATATTTACTGCACCACTTATACTACTTACACTACGTATTGTACCACTTATATGACGTCACCGTTGCTTCGGTGAAAACGAATGTTGGTAATTTGATTTTGACTCAAAAAAACCTTGCATTCGATATGTCAAACGATAATATAAATGTTTAAATGCAAAGCATATTATGATACAGCGCTTTTTACGTGATATTTAAACAAAAATTTTTTGTTAAATAAATTTAGAACAAATAAAAAAACCTTGACGTTCGATATGTCAAACGCCATAAATGTTTATATGCAAAGCATATTATGATATAGCGCTTTTTACGTGATATTTTAAAAAGTTTTTTTGTTTAATAAATTCAGAACAAATAAATTTAGAACAAAATATATACTGAGCAAGTCAACTCAAGCCATTAAAAACTTAGGGCGGGGCTTCAGTTGCTGGGCAACAATGGCTCGATCATTGCAAAACGTCCTAGCGTTATCAAAGCTGGGTTATTTAAAAAACCCATGTCGACTCACTTAAAGTTATCGTAGGAAAAAACCCTTTCTGATTGGGCCTCTATGTTGTAAAAGGAACATTCCTGCCACATATGAAAATTCTAAGTTCAGTAGTTTCTGAGATTCGGTGATGAGTCAGTGAGTCAGTGAGAGCTTTCAGTTTTATACACTGAAGAGCAATTGAATTAGAGATACCTGTCTAGTAACGTGCAGCACCACCTTTCGCCCTGATGACGGCGGCGATTCGTTTCCGCATGGACTCGACAAGACACCGGAAGCGTTGGGAAGCCATACGGATCCACGACCCCTGAACAAGCTCCCGCAGTTCACGAAGATTTGATGGAGGGGGTCAGAGCCTCGAACATATCTCTCGATGGCAGCCCAGATGTGCTCGATGGGATTGAGGGGAGGTGACCTAGCTGGCCAAGGAAGGGAGGTCACGTCGGTGGAGTGTTCATCCAACCATTCGGATACAATTAGGGAGAGATGACTCGGTGCATTGTCTTGTTGCAGGATGAGGTCCCCGGTGGGATGTTGAAGACGCACAAACGGGAGCAAATGGTCGTCCAGGATATCCCGGTAACGTTGACCTGTGAGGGACGATGTCACACGTACCAGGGGTCCCATTTCAGTCCACGTAAACAGTCCCCAGACGAGAATGCCACCCCCACCAGCTTGAAGAGTACCCTGTTAACAAGAATAATCCATCGCTTCATGTAGTTTGCGCTGTACTCGTATCCTGTCATCCGCATGTACCAACGTGAATCTCGACTCATCAGTCCAGGCAACATTTTTCCACACGTCTAGGGTCCAGTGGCGATGTTCCCGCGCCCGTGATAATCTTTACACCCTGTGATTTGTGGTCAGCAGCGGTACCTTCGTGGGACGATGGCTTCTGTACCCCATAGCGAGGAGATGGTTCTGGATGGTGTGGCTGCTTACACGTTTTTGTGCACCTGCGTTAAATTGCCGAGTGATTTCTTGCACTGTGACCCGTCTATCCGCTGTTACAATGAGAGCTAGCCGACGATGACCCCGCTCATCCACACGCTGTTGTCCACGGCAGTTGGCCCTTGCAGGGATGGTTTTCCGGATTCGCTGTACTCAAGGTGCACCCGTGACACAGTGGCTGCTCGTGAAAATCCCAGTGCCTGCACGACTTCCGAGATGGAGTGACCCATTCGTCGGGCCCCAACAATTTGGCCACGATCAAATGCGCTTAGATCGTTCGTCGTACCCATACTTCCCCCGACTATTACTGTTTCCCGTCGCATCACTCTTTATATTGTCGGATCGCTGCATACGTCATGTCGTTTCAGTTTACAGGGCCGCCCACAGCGCCACATTTGCATAACGCCAGCTGTCTCTAATTCAATTGCCCTTCAGTGTATGTACAGATTAGTAGTTAGTCGGGCCACCTTTTAGTTGTACGACAGCGGCAACATGTCGAAGCATACTATCAACCAATTTCCGGTAGGTCTCGACAGGAATGCCTCGCCATTCGTCTTGCAAAGCTGCTGCCAGAGTGGAGAACGAAGACGGTCATTGTGGTTGATTTCGTATCCGTCGCTCCAGTTCATCCCAGAGGTTTTCTATGAAATTAAGATCAGGACTCTGAGCAGGTCAGTCTAACAATTCCACCTGATTTTCACAAAACCAGTACTGCACAGGCCTTGCAGTGTGGCAGAGAGCTCCGTCGTGTTGGAAGAGACAGAATTATCCACAACGTCGACGTACACTTCAGAGTTTATGGGTTGTGGTATAACAACCAACGGGCCGAGTCCCATCCATAACGTCGACGTACACTTCAGAGTTTATGGGTTGTGGTATAGCAACCAACGGGCCGAGTCCCATCCACAACGCCGACGTACACTTCAGAGTTTATGGGTTGTGGTATAACAACCAACGGGCCGAGTCCCATCCACAACGTCGACGTACACTTCAGAGTTTATGGGTTGTGGTATAACAACCAACGGGCCGAGTCCCATCCACAACGTCTACGTACACTTCAGAGTTTATGGGTTGTGGTATAGCAACCAACGGGCCGAGTCCCATCCACAACGCCGACGTACACTTCAGAGTTTATGGGTTGTGGTATAACAACCAACGGGCCGAGTCCCATCCACATCGTCGACGTACATTTCAGAGTTTATGGGTTGTGGTATAACCATCAACGGGCGGAGTCCCATCCACAAAAAACAACTCCAGCGTTAAATTGCCGAGTGATTGATGTCGGGAATCAGGTATCTGGTACCATAATGTCAACAGCAGGTCATCCAGTTCCCGTACATTTCGGAGTGGAGGTGATTTAGCGCGAACCCGCTTTTCCAAGTCCAACCACAAATGTTCGATGGGATTCATGTCAGGTGAATTTGGAGACCAGGCCATTAATAGAAAGTCCCCAGCATGTTCCCCGAACCACTCCTTGACGATTCTGGCAGTGTGGCATGGCGCATTATTCTTTTGGTATTGGCCATCACCAGCAGAAAACACAGTTGCAATGAATGGGTGAACTTGGTCCGCAACGATGTTCACATACCTGACAGCTGTCAGGGATTGCGCTATTGGGATAATGGGGCCTAAAGCGCCCGAAGAAAACATCGCCCACAGCATAACTCCACCGTCACCGGCCTATTTCCGCCCAACAGTGCATCCAGATACAACAGCCTCCATTGGTAATCGGCGTATACGCGCTCGGCCGTCTACGTGATGCACCAGGAATCTTGATTCGTCAGATCAGGCCACTTTCTTCCAATCATCCAGGGTCCAATCTCGATGATCTTAGGCCCATTTCATGCGTTGTTGGCGATGACGTGCAGTGCGCATGGAGACCCTTCCCTAATTTAGGGCCGCTGGTTCTAAGGAAAGAAGAGAGAGAACTATCGCTGTAAGACAAGCACAACATTCACGACTCAGAGGATTTGAACCCGGAACCATCTCCGACGAATGGCCAGAAGCCAGCGCTTAGACTACTGTGTTAGCGGGCGGACTCTGGAAGAGGATAGTCAGTGATTGGTGATCCCCAGCTTATGTGATCCACTCCTTCTTATAACCAGGTCATACGGCGGACACATATTGCCAAGAACTTAATATTATGCATGGAAAACAGCACACCTAATGGTCGGCATAGTGCTGCGCTATGGGTCCATACTGCTCAATGATAACGCAAGACCGCACGTTGCACGCCTGACGATATCAAAGCTGCCCCATTGTACGTACAAAATATTACTTCGTAAGCCCTATTCACCCGATCTCCCCATACGGACTACCACTTCTTCAAGCTCTTGGATACATTTTTGCATGGAAAATCATTTCCCAACCAAACATCCGTTGAAACTCAATTCCGAGAATCTGTCGCAATCCTAAGCTTGATAAATTTTCAAGACGGCACGCAGAAGCTTGCATCTCGTTGGCAAAAGTGTGTTAGCGGTTATTTTGATTACTAAAGTTTATATTGCGCAACATTTTGGGTGAAAATCGTCCTTTTAAGGAAACATATATACAAAAGAGACGTGTGGACACTTTATTACTACCTCTTAGTAATAATGAACTGGACCAGCTTTGTCCTACAGAAGAGCAGCAATTTATCTTGACATTTATTTAACTAGAGGTTTTGGTAAATTTCCTGTAAAATATTGCGCTACGTAATCGAACAATACTCGTATCTTTTATTTCATGTATATCGGATGGCAGCGGATTCAAGCGTTTGTTGTTCCGTTAGATTTCAATGCACAGATGCTCCATCGGATGAAGATCTAGCGACTTCGGTGGCCAGTGAAGCAGAGAAGATTCTTCATCATGTTCCTGAAACCCCTCCAAGACCACGGGGGCATTCTGGCAGAGTGAACTGTTCTGCAAGTATCCATCACGAATGGGATACTCAGCGAAAATGGCTGGATGAACGTGATAACAACGATATTTAAATGCGCTTGGATATTCAGACGTGGGTCTACTTAAATCAGGAGCCCTAAGGTTTCTCAGGATAATATGGCACATACTGCGAGACTGCCTTCTCCGGTTCGGAATCATGACCATAATGGATATACGCTCTCGTTCTGTTTTCTTCAAATTCTAACCCTTGCACTACATGGTATTGTTGAAACAGCATGATTCTGCATAACCATTTTCCAATCATTTAAAGCACACCTCGTAATTTCACGGGAGACGTTTCATCATGTTCGCCGCAGATATCAATGGTGCACGGACAGGTGTTCTCCTGTTGCAACGCAGAACGTGTAATGCACCGGGTTATTTGCATGACCCGCGGTGCTCCCGTTTGACATTGACCTTAAAACGCATCTACTTTTTTTACTCATTATTGTGCGTCAGTGACCCCCGTATCTTTGACTAATGGACGTAGACTATGCGTTTCCGAAAATAGGTGGTGCGATCATTACCGTTTTTTTACTGCTTCAACCACTAGCTTTTCATTTCTTGTTACTGTCGCTCTTCCACATTCCATAACTGCATAATCATCATCAACCATTCTCAGTGTACTTTTCGATGAAGGCCTCCCCAATTCCTCCCTCCCCCATTCTCTTTCTTGAGCAGCCCTCTTCCACTTCATTCCAAGACGCTTTAGAATTTCATAATCCCAACTACCACGTGGTTTTCTTCTGGGTCTTTTCTTGGTCCTTGCTATCCAGTCTAGCATTTCAGTTGCCCAACGATGTCTTTTTAGCACGATGTCCAGCCCATTGCCACTTGAGGACCGTCACTTTGATCATGTCATCTAATTTTGAGATTTTCTTGATCCATGATTCCTTTTCATAAGCACACCGCACAAAAAAATAGTCACTCCTAACACAAATGACAGTAGGAAGTTACCGGTTGCACATAAAGCGCCGTGATAGCATTCTTGGGAGATAAATAGCAGGTCTACAGGATCTGGTCTCGTGCAGTGGTGAAGAGCAACGTGTGTGTTGAATTTAGTCTGCAATATGAGTCGTAAGACAGACGTTAGTGAGTGGCAAAAAGGAGCCATCATGTTCGGCCGTGCCCACAGACATAAAGTGAATAAAGTCGCCCAATTTATTGGTGTGTCGAAGCGTACTGTCTAGCGTGTTTACAAACAGTAATATATTTTACAGTCAACTGAAAATAGGTGACGCAACTATGGCGGGAAAACGATTCTCACCAACAGGGACCGCCGCCATGTTTCACGCCTAGTAACTGCAAATCGGTTTCAAACCAGGTAAAAATTACTCCAAACAGTCAATGAAAGTCCACTCCAACCAATTTCCGAAAGGACTTTGCGACGAGAACTGCATGCGATGGTACATCTGGATCAGAGTTTTAACAGAAGGTCACAAAGTCCCAAGCTGCCAATGCGCACAGAGGCACCAAAACGTTACTGTGGAGGATTGGAAACGAGTAATTTGGTCTGATGAGTCTCGTTTTTGCTTGTACTCCAATAATGAGAAGCGGCTAGTGCATTGCAGGCCCAATGAAGCCTTTAATCTTGATTGTGTCGAAGGTGTTGTTCCAGCTGGAGGGAGTTCTGTGATGTTTTGGGATGTTTTTCGTACCACGAAATGGGCCCTCTCGTTGTAGTGACGATGAATTTGAACCAGCATGTGTACTTTTGTATTCTGAATGACGAAGTGTTGCCCTTTGCCCTACATCTCCAGGAGCAGCATCACATTGCCACTTCTGTCTTCCAAGAAGGCAATTGCCGGGTGCACAGAGCTAAAACTGTGTCTGAGTGGGACGACGAACAATCAGCAACGCTGTCTCACCTTGCCAAATCCCCGGATTTAAATCCTATTGAAAATCAGTGGGATCATTTGGAACAGACGGTGAAACGCCGGAATAGACACCCGCGTACTCTGGGGGAACTTCGGGACCAATTGACACATGAGAGGCTGCACATCAATATTCAATACATCCACAACCTCGTGGAGTCTCTACCACACCGGATTCATGCTGTTATTAAGGCAAGAGGCGCCGTCACCCCTTATTAGGCAAGTTCTGACAGGGGTGACTAATTTTTTGTCCGGTGTGCTTGGTCACACGACGCATGCATCCCTTCCTACTTCTTCCTACTTCTTGCAGACTCTGGATGTCTTTTTTTAGTTATGGTTCACATCTCTTATTCAATGAGCTGTTTTTGGTGCATGTTACATACTGAAGGATGTCACAGAAGGATCTGAAGGATGTGAAAGCTGTGACACACCGCACCTGGCGATACTACTTCGCAAACACAGTACTTCTTCTTCAAACGCACAATAACAGGAAAACACCGAGCTGTTGTGAAGTTCACAGCGTGTTATCAGTCAGAAACATGCTGAAAAAGTTCAAAGACTGTGTAATGGGATATCACTTGAAAATAATTTCCAACAACTGCGAAAAGATCCAAGAAGGCGCTGAAGGAACTTCGTCAAGAATTAAGGTGGACGTCAAGTGAAAATCCGCCGCTATACATGCAATGGTGAAAATTGAGTTACGTAAGTTCACATATAAGAAATGTTTCCTGACTCGTGAAAATTTGCACACGGATGAAGAAGAAACTGAACTATAGTCAGTGGCTTGCAAATTAGAGAAAAAAAGAAAAGAAAGGGACATATTTTAAAATTAAATATCCGCGTGTTGGAGTAGTGTTGCATAACGTTAATAGGTGGCGCTCTACGTACAAGTACTGCAAACATGGCACTTCCGTACATTTTCCCTTGAATATTAAAAGTTTTCATAAAGACAATAATAACTGAGCGGTTGTAGACTTTTGTTTAGGATGTCAGTAATCATTCAAATCACTTACATTAAAGTTTATTGGCTTTTCTACACGCAAACTTTTGTAAATCAGAAATCAGATGCTACTAATCTAAGATGCTGCCAGAGGCTTCTTCAGAAATCACCATCTGATAACGGAAAGACCTCACGAAATTCACTCACAAAACTAAGACCCCGACAACAACGGTTCGCAAAAACAGCGCGATTTTCAGCGCCATCTATGAACAGAAGGCTGCGTTGGATATGCCTTTAAGTCCACCTTAAGTGTTAATCATTTTTGTCGCCAAACTTTAGAGAGAAACCAATTCTACGATCACGAAGTTAATCTGGTTCTAGTGTTTTATAGTCATGGCACTGAAAGACGTTTATAACTCTGTGAAGGAGAGACGAAGAAAGAAACTGTGTGTACAACGCACTCTGATATAAATCATACTATGCCCCAATCATTTAATTGGTAATGGGGCGCCCAGTATATGTCGATATTGAAGTGAGAAGATTTCTAGGCCGCACCGGTGGCGCAGTGGTCTAAGCGATGGCTTCTGACCATTCGTCCGAGATGGGTCCGGGTTTGAATCCCGTGAGGCATGGATGTTGTGTTTGTCTTTCGGCGCTGGCTCTCTCCCTTTCCTGGAACCAGTGGCCATAAATTAAGGACGGGCTACTGCTTATAGCCCATTGAGTTGCACACGGTAGTCGTTAAACCTCCTACCAAAAAAAAAATATATTTCTTGTGGCGCAAATGATGGGCTTTATGTGATGAAGGCGTGTCATACATGATTGCCCCCTATATTATCTTTATTTGTTTGGAGGTTTAGCTACCACCGTAAGCAATTTAATGTGCTATTAGCAGTCGCCTGTCCCTAATTTGAGGAGGTAGTCTTGAAAGACAAACACACCGTCTGTTTCACACTAGAGATTCGAACCCACTCAGATGAAGGACCAGAAGCGCCAGCACGTAGACCACTGCACTCCCTTCATAGATTGTACGTCTTTCAGAAGAGTCATTGGTGATAATTTCTTACAAATCCTGCAGCAAAGTTTGGATCCTTACGTGATACATTTCGGACAAAATGAACTCTTCTAACAAGATGATGCTCCCCATATTTCTCCCCAGTGTCTGACAACTAACACCAAATTTGTTACTTCGACAGTGGATTGAACGGTCTGACCTAGTTGACTCTCATTTCTTATCGCGATCTCTTGCCACTGGACATTTTTTGTTTTTGAAGCCCTCTGATATGTATGATTGCATGTTTACCAACTATATCCTCTGGGAAAACTGAAGCATGTTGTACGAGATGGATACAAGGCACGTGTGTAAGCACGAACTGGTATATTTACATCACGTGACCACTCGAAGATTTGGTGTGTTAAAACAAAATCAGGCTCAACAACGGATTTTTAATACATCCTGTACAGTTCGATAACCACGCAATATTTTAGATAATTTTTTTTTAGCAAAGTCTTCGTGCTTTGCCATTGTGCATTCGATTCTGTCGTAACAATTTCGCTAAATAATTTAGAGCTTTTGAAATTTTCCTTAATGTTCTAGAATCTAGATAATTACTACGAAGTATGTAGTCAAAGGCGGCTTCGAAGCACCCTCAGTTCTATGAAAGGCACCTAAATGCAAAATGCTCTTCTATCGATTTCTCCTCTCTATATATATTGCATAAGATGGACGGGGGAAAAATGGAGTGTACTCTTCCAACAGTAACCTCTAATCACTATCTACGCAGTCTCAAGCTATGCCGTGATGTTGTGACTGACAAAGTCATTAATTAAAGCAAATGGATGTTAATCATCATTTTTCTGAAACGCTTTAATAATCTGCTTGTCGATGACATCACTTGCAGTATAATATCCATCATACATGGAAGCATTGATCGCTGACTTTATAAGAGATTATGGTATGCTTTTTCCAAAAGCCAGGGGGTGGGTGACTTTTGTAAGATATTTGATAGGAACTATTTCATGACGACAATTTGAACCATTCCAAGGTTGGTTATTACAATGATTTTTGAAATCAGAGGGCCGATGCCTTCTTATCTCAATTAATTATTGCAACGTTTATCCCTTTCTCTGTGACGAAATACGTCACGATTTTGCGAACGAATGAGAATGTTACGAGGATAAATACAATCGTTCTTTTGTTTCGGTGTTTAACGACCACCATTAGCAACTCTAAAGGATACAAACAGTCACTTGTCCCTAATTTAGGGCCACTGGTTCATGGGAAAGGAGAGAGCCAGTGCCGTAAGACATGCACACCGCCCATGCCTCATTTTAAACTCAATACCACCGCGCCACAGAGGCGCCAAAAATTTGCATTAAGTTTATAGTTTTCATTTTAGATTTCAGAAAGATGAACTTGTGACGTGTAGCTCTAATTAATTTTCGTTTTCAGTTTGTTTTCTTAAATAAATTTAGTTACTTCTTGGTTTAAGATTTTCTCACTGAATGACAAGTTGCTTTTCCGAACAGCTTTTACAATTTGGCAACACTTAGAGTGAGTCAGAGCAAAATAAAATGAAGAGATTGAATGTAAAGTTAGAGAAAATTTGTACAGATGTCGAGAGATTTCGAGTAGATTATTTATTAAACGTTGATATTGGAAAGAGACAAAACCTATTTTAACATACAGGTTGTCTCAAAAGTCCTTGACACATTTTTAAAATTTATTAAGAAACTATTCGGGATATGAACATAATTTTTGCAGATTTTGTTAACTTAACAAAGTTTTTTTCTGTTTCCCAAATAGGTCACTAAGCGGCGCTACTGATCCAATCGCAAGCTTAGTTGAAAAATTGTCTACTCCAGAAGAGAAAGCGATATGTGTTGGTTGGTTTTACGAAACGAAATCAGTGGAAATCCTCTAAATACGTGGCGTCAGTGAATAAACAAAGGCAACGCTCTTTCCACGTTTATCAACACATAGCAACTCAAAAAGCCGCCCCGGTGGCGCAGTGGTCTAAGGCGTTGGCCTCTGGTCATTCGTCCGTAAGGGGTCCGGGTTCGAATCCCGGTCAGGCATGGATGTTGTGTTTGTCTTACGGTGCTGGCTCTCTCCCTTCCCTGGAACCAGTGACCCTAAATTAGGGACGGGCGACTGCTTATAGCCCATTGAGTTGCTCACGGTGGTCGTTAAACCTCCAATCCGATCCGATCCGAACTCAAAAATTGTTATGCGGCCACTTCTGGGATCGTACCCCAGATCTCTCGATATCTAGCCGAGTGCGTTCGCCTTACACTACAATGGCCAACCATCAACGGCCCTATGTCGTTTATCTGTCAGCTTCTGGCATCACATATCCGTAGGGCCGCCCCGGTGGCGCAGTGGTTTAGGCGATGGCCTCTGATCATTCGTCCGATAGGGGTCTGGGTTCGAATCCCGGTGAGGCATGGATGTTGTGTTTGTCTTACGGCACTGGCTCTCTCCCTTCCCTGGAACCAGTGACCCTAAATAAGGGACAGGCGACTGCTTATAGCCCATTGAGTTGCTCACGGTGGTCGTTAAACCTCCAATCCGATCCGATCCGAACTCAAAAATTGTTATGCGGCCACTTCTGGGATGGTACCCCAGATCTCTCGATATCTAGCCGAGTGCGTTCGCCTTATGCTACAATGGCCAACAATCAACGGCGCTATGTCGTTTATCTGTCAGCTTCTGGCATCACATATCCGTAGGGCGGCCCCGGTGGCGCAGTGGTCTAGGCGATGGCCTCTGATCATTCGTCCGAAAGGGGTCCGGGTTCGAATCCCGGTGAGGCATGGATGTTGTGTTTGTCTTACGGCACTGGCTCTCTCCCTTCCCTGGAACCAGTGACCCTAAATTAGGGACGGGCGACTGCTTATAGCCCATTGAGTTGCTCACGGTGGTCGTTAAACCTCCAATAAAAAAAAATCATATCCATAGGATGGGCTCAGCAAATGAGACGTTTCCATCTGGTGGGCATTAACTGCACTAGCTATATATTAATTATAGCAAATAAATCCAAAGGGCGAGAACAATAATGAAAAATCCTCTAAATACGTGGCGTCAGTGAATAAAAAAAAACATCGCTCTTTCCACGTTTATCAACACATAGCAACCGAAAAATTGTTATTCGGCCACTGCTGGGATCGTACCACAGATCTCTCTAAGCTGACAGATAAACGCACATAGCGCTGCTGATTGTTGGATATTGTAGCGTAAGGCGAACCCATTCGGCTAGATATCGAGAGATCTGGGGTACGATCCCAGCAGTGGCCGGAAAACATTTTTTCGGTTGCGATGTGTTGATAAATGTGGAAAGAGCGATGTCTTTGCTTATTCACTGACGCCACGTATTTTGTTTATTCACTGACGCCACGTATTTAGAGGATTTTTACTATTGTTCTCGCCCTTTGGATTTATTTGCTGTAATTAATATATAGCCAGTGCCGTCAATGCCCACCAGATGGAGACGTCTCAGTTGCTGAGCCCATCCTACGTATATGTGATGTCAGAAGCTGACAGATAAACGCACATTGCGCCGTTGATTGTTGGCCATTGTAGCGTAAGGCGAACGCACTCGGCTAGATATCGAGAGATCTGGGGTACAATCCCAGCAGTGGCCGGATAATAATTTTTCGTTTGCTATGTGTTGATAAACGTGGGAAGAGCGATATTTTTGCTTATAGAAACGAAATCAGTTACCCAAAAGAAAAGAAATTTTCATTCGAAATTTGGAAAACGTCCTCCAAGTCGTAATAGTATCTTAGCTTGACACAAGAAGTTTCTGGTAACTGGAAGTGTCCTTGATAGGCCGAGATGTGGAAGACTAAGCACGGGCGAAGGCGACGTCGAAAGAATTCGTAAAACCTTTTCATGTAGCCCTACTAAATCGATACGAACTGCCGCAAAGGAATTAACAATTCCTCGTGCAACAGTGCATCCAGTCTTACACCCAAAACTCCACCTATATGCCTACAAAGTGCAGGTATTGCAAGCTTTAGAGCCGGACGACAAGGTACGCTGTTTTAACTTTGTTGGGGACATGCTAAATCATCTAGAGGCAGATAATGACATACTACGAAACATTGTTTTAATAGATGGAGCAACTTTTCATGTTTCAGGTAAAGTTAACCGCCACAATATGGGTCTCTGAGAATTCACATCACTTCATCGAACATGTCCGCGATAGTCCTAAAGTGAATGTGTGGCGTGACCTAATGGATGATCGTGTGATCGGAACCACAAAAGTAATTTATTTAGACATGATCCAAATTTTTGCTGTCCCTCAAATTTGCCATTTACACCCTAAAATCATTTGGCAACAAGAATATTCAAAGCAAACTGAATTTGCTTGCACTACTTACTGA
Organism: Macrothele yani; assembly: GCA_039090855.1. NCBI lineage: Eukaryota > Metazoa > Arthropoda > Arachnida > Araneae > Macrothelidae > Macrothele > Macrothele yani. The sequence continues at coordinate 151,705,682 of CM077001.1, read as the reverse complement.
TCATCGATGTAACATTTCTTAGAAAACTTGAAAATTTCAATCGTCCTGGGGCGGGAATCGAACCCCGCATCTCCCAATTACCGGTCGAGTATGCTAACCATTCCACCACCCAGGACAGTGAAGTTCCAAGCAACTGAGACATAGGAATCTGAAAGGATTCAGATGCTTGCAACTTCACTGTCCTGGGTGGGGTAATGGTTAGCATACTCTGCCAGTGATCGGGAGATGCGGAGCTCGATTCCCGCTCCAGAACAATGAAAGTTTCAAGCTTTCTGAGAAGTATTACATGGATGACCAGTAAGTAGTACCAGCAAATTCAGTTTGCTTTGAATATTCTGTCAATTTTCCATCTATTATGAAGAATATTTCTTCCTTCATTGATTTGGCAACAAGATGGCACACCGCCACACTGGGGTAAGGATGTGCAAAATTTTTAAATAAAGAATTTCCAAGCAGGTGAATTGGAAGAGATAGACCCACTTCATGGCTTCTCCGCTCTTCAGATATCACGCATGTAGACTTTTTTGTGTGGATATGTGAAAGACAGTTTATTCATCCAAAATGCTAAGCGTCGACGAACTGAAAACTCGAACAGTTGGTGCAATTGCTTCTGTTACAGAATCCACTTTGACACGTACATTGGCAGAGATTGAGTATGAGCTTGATGTACTCCCCGCAACAACACTATACGAAAAAAACTTTTTAAAGTAAGTTTACAAGATCTGGAAAAAATTTGTTCCTATCTCGAATATCGTTTTCAAATAAATTTTAAAAATGTATCAAGGAGTTTGCGACACTCTGTATAACACAGGAGAGAGAACGTCAATTAATTATCATTTTCGTAAAATTGATATCTGTGTTGATACTAGCGAGATTGAATTCTGGCAAGAGATAATCTCAGTGTGCATATGTTTGTACATGTGCTTGAAATGTTAGAATTTCATAAGTCAATAGCTGATTGTTTCTACCTGGTGATTTGGTTCTTTAATAAAATAGTATCTGTGCAACGAAACTATTTGGGGAACATTATCCAGTTAGCTAGGTAATCAGTTAACCAATAATTAATAATAAGGAACTATACACCAAGAGTACCAAGAAAAGTATAACCATAGCAGAAATCCGAATTTCTTGGCGTTGAGTAGAAATCAAAATTTCCAAGCTTTCGCACATCAACCAGATGGATTTTTTAAGGAAGGTAGCCAGCTAACTGCAAGTTGAATAATAAAACGCTGTTAGCCAGTTTCTTTTTTCGGTTGGAGGTTTAACGACCACCGTGAGCAACTCAATGGGCTAGAGCAGTCGCCCGTCACTAATTTTGGGCCACTGGTTCCAGAGAAGGGAAAGAGACAGTGCCATAAGACGAACAAAACATCCATACCTCATCGCGATTCGAACCCGGACCCCTTACGAACGAATGATCAAAGGCCATCGCTTAGACTACTGCGCCACCGGGGCGGCTTCGATGCTATTCAACAGAACCAGTAAAGTACACTTCCGGAACAGCATGATAAAGTTTTATCTCAATCGAAGCATTTTTTACGTAAGGTATAACGCATAAGAGCGATGGAATGGATCCCGATCCTATATCCTGACATTTGATCCCATTTCTTCCATTTTCAATAGGGTTCGTTCCTAGGTGGTCCCGAACTACATACTAAAATTTCATCGAAATCGAACCATTTTTACGCAGGTTATGACGCATAAGTGCAATGGAATGGATCCCTCTCGTATGTCCTGACCTTTGACCCCATTTCGCTCATTTTCAACAGGGTTCGTCCCCAGATGGTTTCCTATACCACATGTTAAATTTCATCGAAATCGAACCATTTTTACGCAACTTATGACGCATAAGGGTGATGGAATAAATCATGCTCCTATGTCTTGACCTTTGACCTCATTTAATCCATTTTCAATAGGTTTTCTTCCCAGGTGGTCCCCTACCACATAGCAAAATTTCATTGAAATCGAAACATTTTTAGGCAAGTTATGACGCATAAGGGCAATGGAATGGATTCCGCTGCTATGTCGTGACCTTTGACCCCATTTCGTCCATTTTCAATATGGTTTGTCCCCAGGTGGTCCTCTACCACATACTAAAATTTCATTGAAATCGAACCATTTTTACGCGAGTTATCGTGCGGACGGACGGACGGAAAAACGCTGGAGCATATACGCTTCTTCAACCTACGGTTGGAAAGCGTAAAAAAACCACTCGCCTCATTATAACCGGGCCAACACTGAACAGTTCTTTGTTGACATGCCGGGTCCATCCCTGTCGCCGTGCTGTTCCTCCAGATTAGCAGTCTCCCCTCTTCGCGAAATAACTGGAAACGGGATTAATTGAGCCAGGAAACCCGTCTCCAATATCTTAGGTCCGGTACCAATGTTCTTTCGCCCAGTTGATGCGTACAGTCCAGAGATTTTGCGTTAGCATTGGGACTCTGAATCCCTATTGGTCGGCGTCTTCTATTCACCTATTGCGGCTAATGATCGGGTGATGGTCTTAGTGAAGACATTCCTGGCGCCTCCCTCGTTGAAGAAGGCGGTGATTTGTGCCACTGTCACTCTCCGGTTGATTGGAACTTTCCGAAACGGACGTCGACGGCCATCCACCACCGTTCTGCACTCCTATGTCGTGACCCTGTCCAAGATGCAATGTTATTCTGGAAATGGCGGATTCCAAATACAGTCTTGATAATTCCTAACGGAGATACTGCAATTCCTTTACCACCTCTGAGATAGTGCCACCCATGCGCCGTGCACCCACTTTTATCCCTCTTTCAAACTCCATTAACCATCCTGACATCGAATTAACTTCTATGTGAATACAGATCAGATCAGATTATATGTAGAGGATTTTAGGAAGCGAGTGTCTGACCCCAGGTCTTAAACAACCCTTAGAAATAGAAAACTAGGATATTTGGGCTAGAGTGCCCGATAGGAAAGTGGCACGGAAGCGAGGTAGAAAGGGGGAGGAAGACGCCCTTATTTACTACCGTGGGGCCAGTACCCGGGGTGCGACGGTTTAACGTGCCCATCCGACGCACGTCGGATATTTAGTGGTTCGAGCGTTCGTACCTGCCTGGGATCAAACCTGTGGTTTTCCCATGGCAGTCACGAACGCTGACCACTAGGCCTCTCTGCGTGAATACAGTGATGCCCTCATACCCATATACCTGCCAAGTGGTGGATTCGTTGACTAGCGAGAGGGGTGATAGAGTAGCGTTGCCTAGGAACCAGATATTACGTAAATTCTGTGTTCTAGTATATATACAAGTGCGTCAAAGAATTTTTAGGACTGGCGCTAGATTTCTGCCTACGGTGGCGTTACCAGTGTAATCGCGAATGCGTTATAAACCGTGACCATCTTCTTGCTTTCTGCCAAAAGTACTGCGCAGTTGTTAAAGTAACTCAAACGAAACGGCTGTTCATTAGAGAAGTAAATTTTTTTTCATGTAGAATTATTAAGATGGAACAAAGGGCTGTTATTAAATTTAACGCAAAACTTGGTAAAAGTGCCTCGGAAACGTACCAAATGATGAAACAAGTTTACGGTGGGTATTGTTTAAGTAGATCAAATGTTTTCCTGTGGCACAAACGTTTTTTGGACGGAAGAGAGACGCTAGAAGATGATAAGCGTACCGGAAGACCAAGTTCGTCTAGGACACCTGAGATTATTGAAAAAGTGCGTGATTTCGTGGCAAGCAATCGATGTGCGTCACTAAGAATGATGGAAGAGTCTTTAAACACCAAGAAAGAAACGATTCGAACCATCCTGCATGAAGATTTGGACAAAACAAAAGTCTGTGCTAAATTTGTTCCACACACGTTAACCAATGAAGAAAAATCAAGGAGAAGTGCACATTGCAGAGACATCATTTCAGCCGCTGAAAATGATCCAAATTTCTTAAAATCGATTGTTACTGGTGATGAAACATGGTGTTTTCAATATGATCCTAAAACAAAGCGACAAAGTGCGGAATGGAAGTCAAAAAATCGCCAGAAGCCAAAACAACAAGAAAAGTTCCATCGAAAATCAAATTAATGCTCATAACATTCTTCGATAGTAAGGGTATTATCCACAAAGAATTTGTTCCAAGTGGACAAGCAATTACTGGTGAGTTTTATTTAAATGTTTTGAGGCGTTTAATGGTCAGAATTCGTTGCATTCGTCCAGAATATCGGGATGAAAACAGTTGGTGTTTGTTGCACGATAATGCACCCAGTCACACCTCACTTCTTGTTCGTAGATTTTTGGCGAAAAATAACGTCTGTGTGTTGAATCATCCACCGTATTCGCCTGATTTAGCACCTTGCGACTTTTCTTTATTCCCAAAACTTAAAAGGACGTTAAAAGGGTGTTATTTTGGTGATATTTCGACCATACAAACGGCTTCGATGCGTGCTTTGGAGGCAATTCCGCAAAGTGAACTGGAACAGGCATTCGAATCATTAATAAGTCGCTGTAACAAGTATATTGAAGCCGGAGGGACTAATTTTGAATAACAAACCAAAACAAATTATAATTTCTTGTTTCTATTTCATTTTACAGACCCAGTCTTAAAAATTCTTTGCCACACTGTGTATTGTTACAATATTTCAGATATTATATCTGTCGAATTCGTGTTCTTTTTTTCTGGTTGGAGGTTTAACGACCACAGTGAGCAACTAATTGGGCTATAAGCTGTCGCCCATCCCTAATTTAGGACCATTGGTTCCAGGCAAGGGAGAGAGCCAGTGCCATAAGACAAACACAACATCCATGCTTCACCGGGATTCGAACCGGGACCCATCTCGGACGAATGATCAGAAAGCATCGTTTAGACCACTGCGCCACCGGATCGGCAAATCCATGTTCCAGTTCAGAAAAAAATAAATAAACGAAATGCGAACCTGTTTTTGTTCTAAAATATCACACTAGATTCATTTGAGCTGCCCCCACCCCCTCCACCCGGTTGCTTAGTTGTCTGAGCGCTGGCTTATGAGCATTCGCCCTAGAAAGATTCTGGTTCGAATCCCTGTGAGGCATGGATGTTGTGTTTGTCTTATGGCACTGGTTCTCTCCCTTTCCTGGAACCAGTGACCCAAAATTAAGGACGGAAGATGGCTTATAGCTCATTGAGTTGCTCACTGGGATCGTTAAACCTTCAATCAAGAAAAAAAAAAAAAAAGATTCACTTGATTAAGTGAGGGTTGTTTCTTCGGGCGAAAATGACATGACGTGACCCACATGCGTTTGGAATTTCCTAACAACGGCTGCAGTATTTTCACTTGGCAAATAATAGTAAAGCCCATTAAAGATAATAAACAGTCGTTCACTTCTGGTTTAGGGCCATTGGCTCTAGGGAAGGAAGACAGCAAGCTCCGTCTCTGATAGGCACAGACCCATGCCTCACAAGAGACTCCTCTCGGATGAATGGTTAACGCCTTATATCACAGAACAGACAACGCTGAAACTTTTAGCATTGTCTGTTATTTATTATTACCAGGGGGGGGGGGGGGGCAATCACATTTTCATTTGCGTATTCTGAAAAGGTAATAACAGTGCAATACAAAACGTGCAAAAGGAAAATATCTGAGACTCTTTGGATTTATCCGAGTATTTGCCAATAAAAGTTTTTACTACAAACATATATCGGAGCATTTTTTTGTGGCTTACTTCGTTTTGCGTTTGACTTTAGTTACGTAACATGGCGCCTTTATTTTGGCCAAACATGTAATAAATTTTGTTTTAATAATGCGCATAGCTGCTGTTGTATTTTTCAGCATGTCAAATGGAAATTTAAGATACATCGTTGTGTTTCTGCTTCAACTTTTAAACTGATAAGTAAAAATGGCAGTTTCAAATTATGGTAAAAAATAATTTAAAAAAAAACCATGCTGCCTGATTATCTCACACTAAAAACAAAAGAGCTTTAGACAGGACTGATAATAACGAAACACGAGTCGTAATGTAAAAAAGAATGGATTTATTATTGTTAAGGGCTTTTATCTGAGGTGGAACTTGAGCTTCGAAAATACGACAGCTTCGGAAATGCCAGGTCAAGCCGCGATAATATCGCTTCGATTATGTTTAGGATGTTGGGCACTCATGATTAATGCAAAGCGTTGCCTATCCGGTGCTGCACCCTGGTGAGGGGTTTTTCAAACTTCAATCGAACGAATTCTTCGAATCTTGCTCTGTTAAGCAACATCTGCCCTGCCGACTGAAGTCATTTCTGAAGGCATGGAGAGACAGACTACCATGGGAATTTTGATATTAGAACTTCATGGCGATCTGAACAACTGGACATAAGAGTGGTACACCAGATATCTCAGATCTGAGGGTCATTCTGATTTCTACATTCTTTCTAATTTTCTGTTGTTAGATGCAACATAAATCATGATTTCAGAAAACAAGTACCAGTTGCGAAAGGCATTAAAATAAAAATAATATTTTAAATTTAGCAGTGCATATTCCAAAATATTGGTGTAACATAGATTAGTGAGTAGCACCGAGGGGCAAGATACAGTAGAACTCGCAGATAACGAGCCAGTACAAAGGAAGTTAACACATTTTAGAAAGATTTTCCAGAAATATAATTAATGTTTGAAATAAAATTATTTCTTTTTTAAATGTTCTATCTAATATCCCTTTCTCTAGACTATGAACCTACATCTAGATTTCAAAGATAACAGAGCATTTCTTAAAATTGTTAGTGGCATTCTGTTCTACTCCTTTTCCACTGCTTTCTATAGTCCAATCATTGTTGTAGGCATGTGTTTAGAAAGCGCTCTTTTTAGCAGTCCGAAGGCGCAATAATCCATTGGTGACACATCAAGCGACTTTGAAGGAATATGAACGAAAGGCATGCACTTGATACCCGTCTCTTTTTTTCATTTTTTCGAGAAATAAAGTGGTAGATTTGGATCTATGACTGGTAGCCTTAGCCTGACGGAGTTCTACTCAGTGTTTCTTTCAGGGCTTTTTGGCCGGGGGGGGGGGGGGGGGAGGGGGGCAAATTTTCCATTTGCTATATATATATATATAATTTTAACTACTATATTTATATATATAGAAGTAATTACTATATATCTAGCACAGGGGCGCATTTAGGGGGCCTTCCCCCAAAATGCGCCCCTGTTAACCAAAAACAAAAGAAGCACATTTTCCCGGGGGCCTTTCCTCCGGGAAAATGTGCTTCTTTTGTTTTTTGTTAAAATGCGACTTACATTAGAAAAAAATGCCTTAATTTAATAAAAATATATCAACTTACATTAGAAAAAAATGCTTTAATTTTTCTTCAATTTTTCATTTATTTTATTTTGTTCCAGATGGTGGATATCCTTTTTTCGTCCCCCTCCCCCCGAAGAATAATTCTATTATACATACCTGATATAGTAATTACTTCTTCAAACATTTCAGGAATTACAAATTGTTTTCAGCTAAAGGAGGGAAGGGGGAAGCACCGCAGGCTTGAAATTTTTATCTATTAAAATGCATTCAACGCAGCTTGTTCCTGAATCGCGATTCCCAGACAATTAGGTATGATTAGTCTACTTATTATATTTTGAAGAATACCATGCGTCGTAATACACTTTTTAATAAAATAAACTATAACTAATACCATTTGAACAAATATTAAAAAAAATATAATTGAAGAAATATTTGTAGCATAAAAGAGAAACGAAACTTCCTCTTTCATCATAGCCTGAATTTATTAAAATTTGGCTCGGTAACCTAAAATGTCGCCGGGGGGGGGCGAATGGTCGTTTACGGGAGGCCCCATGGATTTACGCCTGAAAGAAACACTGGTTCTACTCTTTTAAGCCTCTGTGGATAAAGGAATGGTATTTCCTCTTTAAATATAGGAGTTAAAACACTATTTTGGTAATATGTAGAATTGATTTTAACATTCTTTTTAACTTTTCATAAATTTAATTTCCCATCATACGAGAAACCAGCAATAACCATGAATCCTTTACGGAAACTTTCTTTGCGTTCTCGGAACCAAGTTTGTAAGTCTTTTTCTGCTGTTTTGCGATAGTAAATCCACCTTTTTAACACGTCTTCTGTTAAAAAGATCGTGCTTATGTTATCGGTTTATGTTATGTTATCGAGTATTGGTTGCAGAGATATATGTGGACACTCTCTCTGCAACCAATAGTTCGATTTGAAAAATTCTTTTTTTGCAGTGGGAAGCTTGAAATGTGCGAATGAAGATCCTCTATTTCGTTTTTTTTTTTCGCGATGCACAATTTTTCCCCTAGAGGGCGTAAATGCAGATGATATCGAATTCAAAATGCATTTTATTCCATATATCTGCTTTAAATGTCCGATTGAAAAAAAATATTTTCACCTTTCGATTCCATTTATGTCGAGGACTATTCTAGGTATAGTCACTTTTTCAAGTTACGCATAGATTCCCCCCGTTAGGGGGCGTAAAAGTAAACCGCGTTCCCCCCGATATATCTGCTTTTAAAACTCCGATTTGAAAAATTCTTTCTGCAGCGGTTACAGCTCCTGATGGGAAATCTTTAGCATATAATTTCTAAATAAAACTGTTGGGCCACCAGAGGCGTAAGCCTTAATTTCTGCTTCTGTTGCATTTGCAGCAAAATCTGAGCTTCTACAATCTTGAATGAAAAAAATCGTTCGTGGACCGATACCACTCACGTTGATAAACTTTTGCGGAATATTTTCTTCTTAAAATAATGTATGGTTTTCCCACTAGGGGGCGTAGATGTATATCTTATTTTTGTCGATATCTCTGATTCCAAGAGACCGATTTGAAAAATTCCTTCTTTGTTGGATAGAGTTTCCAGTGCGAAATGTTTCTCACATAACTTCAAAAATTTTAAGCAATTCATAGAATTTCCGCTAGGGATCGTAAATGTAATATGTATTTTTTCCGATATCCCAGTTTCCAAAACTTCGATTTGAAAAATTCTTTCTGCACCAGATACAGCTTTTGGTAGAAAATGCTTTGCATATTTTATTTTTAAGATTTAGTAAAGAATGGTTTGGCCACCAAGGGGCGTAAGTGTTTGTTTCTGCTTCTGATGTTTTTGCAGCAAAACCTGAGCTCCTGAAAACTCGATTCCAAAACTTCTTCCGTGGACCGATACCGCTCACATCGAAAAACCTATTGAAAATACTTTCTTCTTAAAATAACACACATTTTTTCCCCGTCAGGGAGTGTAGATATATATGTATTTTTTGTCGATATCTCTGCTTCTAAGAGTCCGATTTAAAAAATTCTTTCATTGTTTACCTCGTAGTACACTTTAGGCTACTATAAAAGGAATTTTGTAGTTCACAGTTCTGTTGGTAGGTGGTATTTCTGTACTTCAGTTTGCAGCCGCATCGCCGCTTCTAAAAACACTATTGAGAAATTTCTTTTTTACTGATGCCATTCGATACGCTAAGATGTGGAGCATTATCATCTTTAAATAATGCACTTATTTCTAGCTAGGGGGCATAAAGGTCGAAACTCGTGTCTCGCTATTTTTGCTTCCGGGAGACGTATTTGAAAAGTTCGATGTACTGACACTCTTTTGGTGCGTGCGTAACATGTTTCTAAATCCGATTTCTTTTTAAATGTTTTCCTTCGTTTTTTGATCAAACAAATTATTGACATTTTTGGTTAGACAAAAAAAAAAAAAAAAAAAAAAAAAAAAAAAAATCGTAATATTTTCCTTAACGCTCTATATGTTCCAGGGTACTCACCATGCAATCTTTGGTTGCTGCACGAATTTTGAAACACCCTATATATATATAGCCTGTACATAAAATCAAGCTCTATACATACATTACAACTCTTATCATTACCTCATGTGCAAATTATTATTTGTGATCAGGAACCGCAATCTGTCATAAGAAATGTATTACTGCTTTATCAGAAATCTGGGTTTAAATTTAATACGTGCCCCTGTGCATCTAATATGATGCGGATTCTATCGTGTTCACTGTAATTATGAGTCTACAAAGTAAATGAGGCCAAATTATCACTGAAATTCACTGAATCCAACCAAAATAACACACAATAAACACTAGCATAAAAATGCGTCATAATTATTAAGATATACACAGTGCGTCAAAGAATTTTTAAGACTGGGTCTGTAAAATGAAATAGAAACAAGAAATTATAATTTGTTTTGGTTTGTTATTCAAAATTAGTCCCTCCGGCTTCAATACACTTGTTACAGCGATTAAATAATGATTCGAATGCCTGTTCCAGTTCACTTTGCGGAATCGCCTCCAAAGCACGCGTCGAAGCTGTTTGTATGGTCGAAATATAACCAAAATAACACCCTTTTAACGTCATTTTAAGTTTTGGGAATAAAGAAAAGTCGCAGGGTCCTAAATCAGGCGAATACGGTGGATGATTCAACACACAGACGTTATTTTTCGCCAAAAATCTACGAACAAGAAGTGAGGTGTGACTGGGGGCATTATCGTGCAACAAGCACCAACTGTTTTCATCTCGATATTCTGGACGAATGCGACGAATTCTGCCCATCAAACGCCTCAAAACATTTAATAAAACTCACCAGTAATTGTTTGTCCACTTGGATAAATTCTTTGTGGGTAATACCCTTACTATCGAAGAATGTAATGAGCATTGTTTTGATTTTCGATGGAACTTTTCTTGTTGTTTTGGCTTCTGGCGATTTTTTGACTTCCATTCCGCACTTTGTCGCTTTGTTTTAGGATCATATTGAAAACACCATGTTTCATCACCAGTAACAATCGATTTTAAGAAATTTGGATCATTTTCAGCGGGTGAAATGATGTCTCTGCAACGTGCACTTCTCCTTGATTTTGGTTCATTGGTTAACGTGTGTGGAACAAATTTAGCACAGACTTTTGTTTTGCCCAAATCTTCATGCAGGATGGTTTGAATCGTTTCTTTGTTGATGTTTAAAGACTCTTCCATCATTCTTAGTGACGCACATCGATTGTTTGCCACGAAATCACGCACTTTTTCAATAATCTTAGGTGTCCTAGATGAACTTGGTCTCCCGCTACGCTTATCATCTTCTAGCGTCTCTGTTCCGTCCAAAAAACGTTTGTGCCACAGGAAAACATTTGATCTATTTAAACAAAGCTCACCTTAAACTTGTTTCATCATTTGGTACGTTTCCGAGGCACTTTTATCAAGTTTTGCGTTAAATATAACAGCCTTTTGTTCCATCTTAATAATTCAACATGAAAAAAATGTTACTTCTCTAATGAACGGCCGTTTCGTTTGAGTTACTTTAACAACTGCGCAGTACATTTGGCTGAAAGCAAGCAAATGGTCACGGTTTATAACGCATTCGCGATTACACTGGTGGCGCCACCATAGGCAGAAATCTAGAGCCAGTCTTAAAAATTCTTTGACGCACTGTGTATTAGAAATTCTTACCTTTGAATGTCTCTATCAGAGTTGACAGCTCCCAGTCTTCTAACAATGCACTCACTTCGCTGTCAGCCATAATTCAAAACAACGAAATTTTAAGCGCAAAACGAGATTCTTCTGGTCTGTAGTTGTCTGGTAGTGCCCGTATGGAGTAGCTAGTAATCACGTGCGCTTTGGCGTAAGGTCGATGCCACCTCCATATAGTTGAATTAAAAAATACAACCAACGAAATAATTTTGTGTTGCCAACAAAACAATTCCGATGGAGTTTGGCTAAAGTAACAAAATAAATAGACAAAACAGCTCAACAAAACTATTTTGTTGTTACAAACAAATTTTTTTCTCAGTGTACGTTTATTTTTGTGGTGTAATAAGCACAAAATTTCGCCAAGCTTTCGCACTCCACTGGGAGGTTTTTTAAGGCAATGGTAGACATAAAAATTGAGAGAATTAGAACACGAAAGAAACAAAGATGATTTTTGAAAATAACGTAGGTGACATCACGAGCATATTACCTGAATTTTTATCACGCAATTATACGGCGTGCCGCGATGTGTTTCCAATTTTTAATAACGCATGCCAAACCATTGGTAGTTCAGTAGTAACACTGCATGCTAGTTTGCTGGAGAGAGAGAAGAATCGCCCCTTACACGAACTTTAAAGAGACTGCCATCAGGGAAACAGTCGAAATCCTCTCCAGCAAACTAGCATACAATGTTAGGATCTCTACTGAACTACCAATCGTTTGGCATGCGTTATTAAAAGATGGAAACACATCGTGGCACACTGTACACTGAAGAGCAATTGAATTAGAGAAACCTGTCTAGTAACGTGTAGCACCACCTTTCGTCCTGATGACGGCGGCGATTCGTCTTGGCATGGACTGGACAAGACACCGGAAGCGTTGGGAAGCCATGCGGATCTACGACCCCTGAACAAGCTCCCACAGTTCACGAAGGTTTGATGGAAGAGGGGGGAGGGGGTCAGAGTCTCGAACATCTCTCTCGATGGCATCCCAGATGTGCTCGATGGGATTGAGGTCAGGTGACCTAGCTGGCCAAGGAAGCGAGGTCACGTCGGTGGAGTGTTCATCCAACCATTCGGATACAATTCGGGGTCGATGGCACGGTGCATTGTCTTGTTGCAGGATGAGGTCCCCAGTGGGATGTTGAAGACGCACAAACGGGAGCAAATGGTCGTCCAGGATATCTCGGTAACGTTGACCTGTGAGGGACGATGTCACACCTACCAGGGGTCCCATTTCAGTCCACGTAAACAGTCCCCAGACGAGAATGCCACCCACACCAGCTTGAAGAGTACCCTGCTGGCAAGAAGGATCCATCGCTTCATGTGGTTTGCGCTGTACTCGTATCCTGCCATCCGCATGTACCAACGTGAATCTCGACTCATTAGTCCAGGAAACATTTTCCCACATGTCTAGTGTCCAGTGGCGATTTTTACGCGCCCATGCTAATCTTTGCACCCTGTGATGTGCGGTCAGCAGCGGTACCCTCGTGGGACGATGGCTTCTGTACCCCATAGCAAGGAGATGGTTCTGGATGTGGCTGCTTACACGTTTTTGTGCACCAGCGTTAAATTGCCGAGTGATTTCATGCACTGTGTCCCATCTATCCGCTGTTACAATGCGAGCTAGCCGACGATGACCCCGCTCATCCACACGCTGTTGTCCACGGCAGTTGGCCCTTGCAGGGATGGTTTTACCGGATTCGATGTACTCACGGTGCACCCGTGACACAGTGGCTGCTCGTGAAAATCCCAGTGCTTGCACGACATCCGAGATGGAGTGACCCATTCGTCGGGCCCCGACAATTTTCCCACGATCAAATGCGCTTAGATCCTTCGTCTTACCCATACTGCGTCCGACTCTTACTGATTCCCGTCGCATCACTCCTTATATTGTCGGATCGCTGCATATGTCATGTCGTTTACGTTTACAAGGCCGCCCACAGCGCCACATTTGCATAACGCCTGCTGTCTCTAATTCAATTGCTCTTCAGTGTATAATTGCGTACATAACGTTTTGTTAGGGTGGCTTACTATTCACAGCAGAAATGCCATGTGTCAGATGCCACAACAAGAAATACAGGTTCCCGTATATTGTAAAACATTTCAATTACACTAAATATACTCCTTTCATTTGTGCATTCTTGAATAGGTAAAAAAAAAAAAAAAAAAAAAAATGACGACACCGACTTTTCGATACTTGTTCATTACACCTCCTGTAGGTAATCCAAAGAATCCATTCTGTCATCAAGTCATTTGTTAGGCGTAAGGATTATCCTGGAAACGAGGTTCTGTTTCTCTTTTAATTAACGATTCTTTCCCAGCTGGGACACTTAGATTCGAGAAACGAACATTACTTTCTGCATTGAATCCCTATTGCCCCCTTTCTTTCTGCTATTCATGTCCGTACTGAGACTCCAAGACTGATTTTCCTTTTATTTCCTTTTGTTCGGGGAGGAAAGTAGCTTTGTTCATTCCTCCACGCTCTGTTTCTTTCGAAATAAACAATTTGAGCTTATACAGTGAGTCAGAATTATAATGCTGGTCTATCTGCGTTTTATAAGCTTTATTTCGTGGCCGTTTGTAGAATCTCACTTCCATTGTAGATACAAAATAAAGCAAACTTACCCGTCTGCCAGTGCAGATAGGTCAGTTTGCTTTTTTAGCTCATCTGGTTTGCAGACGGACAAGATAAGATAGCTTTGAAAGTTCAGATGAATTGCATAGTTGTTTTTGTACACGCTTAAGGTTCTGTATATCACCATGTCCTGTTAACAGCATGATCAGTCATGAGATGCAGATAAGATTAGTGTTCTCCGAAACTTAGCGAATCTGCAGCCGAGGACCTCATTTCTCAAAGCCATTAGTTGCGCTGCTGTCGTTCGAAATAATCTAACGAAGGATTATGTTATCCGTGTTTCCCCAAATCTAACCTTGTACACTTGGCTGTCAACCGTTGAATTCACTGGTTCCAAAATCTTAAGTCCATGACCCGACATTTCAAATTGCGTTGAAACTCAAATAGTTGAGATGTTAAGCGCATATAGCTGGAAATTACATTTGGGAAAAGTACACGGCCGTATCAGAGTAATATGACCACTTACCTAATAATGGGAATAACCGCCCTTGGCCCGAATGAAAGCAGCGAGACAGCGTGGCATGGACGCAATGAGGCCCTGGAAGGTTGCCCGAGGCACACGTGTCCATTCGGACTACAGCAGAGCACGGAGGTCCCGGAAAAGACTTGGCTGGCGGTAGGCACGTAGAACCTGTAGATCCAAATATTCCCACAAGTGCTCCATGGGATTGAGGTCGCGCGATTTCGCTGGCCAAGGGAAAACGGAAACATCGCTGTCGTGTTCCCGGAACCAGTCACGCACACCCTTAGCGATATGGCAGGGAGCATTGTCCTGTTGATAAACACCATCAACAATATGTCCACCATGAAGAAATGCATGTGGTCAGCGAGAATGGGCGGGTAGCCATTGGCGTTCAGGGACTCATCCAGTGGTACCAGCGACTCCAGTTCTTACCAAGGAAACATTTCCCAGACACGCACTTTGCCACTGCCGGGTTGCCGCGGGTGGCCGAGTGGGCAACGTTCGTGACTGCCACGGGAAGGGCCTCAGGTTCGATCCCAGGCAGGTACGAACGCTCGATCCACTAAATACCCGCCGTGCGTCGGATGGGCACGTTAAGCCGTCGGACCCCGGGTACTGGCCCACCGGTAATAAATAAGGGCGTCTGCCTCCCCCTTTCTACTTAGCTTCCGTGTCACTTTCTTATCGGACGCTCAAGCCCAAATCTCTTAGTTTCCTATTTCTAAGGGTTGTTTAAGACCTGGGGTCAGACACTCCCTTCCTAAAATCCTCTACATATGATCATGATCATGCCACTGCCGGCCTGTACGTGACCGACAAGCGAGTCCGGGTGTTCGTCTTCGTGTGTCTGACGCCGTATCCGCCACCGACCATCACTTCTGTGGAGCAGAAACCTCAACTCGTCGGAGAAGGCAACAATTTCCCACTATCCTAATGTCCAATGACGATAGTCCCGTGCGAACTGACGACTTCGTTTCCGATGGATCTTGGTTAACATGAGCGCCTTGACGCAGCGTTGACTCCGGAGACCGATGCGTAAAAGGGTTCGCTCTACTGTTATCGGCGACACGTATCTGGGTGCCACAGCGTTCATTTGCGTGGTCAATTGCTGCCCTGCTGCGCGTCGATTGCCTTTTACTAGTCGACGTCCTCCTCTGGGGTGGATGGACTTAGGCGCTCCACAGTTATGACGTCGGGAGGTACTCAGTGTGCGAAAAGTCAATTCTTGGTACACCTTTACTACAGCAACTTACGAAAAGCTCACGAAGTCTGCTGTTTCTCAGATGCTTCCACCCTTGGCGCCGTAGGCGATTATTATCATTCCTCTTTGAACGTCAGTCAAATCACTAGCTCTGCCGATTGTGCTCATGTTACGCACTACGGCTCATCTGTCCTGGCCGGCCGCTTATATCTTCGCGTGGTCGGTTTTGTGACGCGCACTTTGTGAAGGCGAGTACACTTTTATTCTGGTGGTGATCATATTATTCTGATACGACTGTGTATATAATTCTGGTTGATATCTTTTAAAAGGATTTTAAGAAACACTTATAATGAAAGCATGCATCCAGCAACTTTTAAAGTACGTCCTCTGATGTTACTTTTATATACGTCCTACATCTACCTCGGACAACAGATATCAAGAGAGAGTCATATCTAGTGGCGGGTCGTGAAATTTATGTGTAGCAATGAAAAAAATATATGTTTTTGTTGTGTTTTACATGTTCCCTTCTTTTTGTGCACTGTGTTGTACAGCCATGTTCTTGTAAATATATTTACCTGTTGTTTTGTGCTCTGCTTTCACTCTGCACGTCATCACATGCTTTATTAATTAATCATTACTTTTGCTTGTGCATCATCTTCCTCAAGCATATATTGTTCCTTATTAACGATTTTAACATTTTGTCATCCTTAGTTGACAGCCGTATCACATTCACCTGTAATATTTCATCAGTATCGCTCATTGTTTTGTTGTTTATTTTACCATATATGGTACGCCTGTATTCCCTATGTTTTTGCCAATAAAGTATATTTTGAAATAAAGGAGAATTCCATCCTGCAATTTTTTTGTCCTTCCGTTATTTTATTTTAAAATTTAGGCTTCGACATCAAAATCTTCAGCAGTACTTTTTCAATTGTTATTAAATTCTTTTTGGATTATGTCTTGTCCTTGCGTACATTGCGTGAATAGGTACAATGTAATGACATAACGTATTAGTTCCTTCAAGAATTTATCCAAACCAAGTCCGCGCGGAGCTTTAAACAATTTGTAGATTGTTTCACTACTTAATCTAAGGGGGAAGGGTAGAAAACATTTAATTCACTTCTTTACCTAACGAAATTAAAACGAGTGGGATATGTTTCTTTGAGTGAATTCAGGCTGTCTTCCGAAAACTCGATGCTTTTTTTGTATTACAATTTTTTAAGCCCATAAGCACTCCATATAGAACAGTTATGGAAAGGTGATTATGATTTGGAAATTACCAGGCGGAAAGACGCCCTTTGAGGGTCCGCCTTCGTTGAAAAAGCCATCTGGTTGATGTACGAAAGCTTGGAACCTTCGATCTTTGTTCTACGCCAATAAATACAGATTACTAGTACAGTTTTATTGTTTTAAACCTGAATTTTGGCAATTTTTGAGTTTTATTTTTTTTTCTTTAGGAAAGGAGTAACACTTTCTAACAGTTTCATTACAAAATAACAAACACGGCTAACAAAACAGCTTTGGAGATTTGAAAATTATAAATCTTGTGTATTTTGGTAAAGAGAAGCGTTGGAATATTAATAAGTTTGATGTTTAACCTGCATACTTAACAACGATATTAAGCGACTCAGATTTGAGGTTTGTGTTCCGTTACTCACACATTCGGATTTTTCTGTAAAACGTAGGCAATCCGAAGATTTACCAGTTTAGCATCATCCAATTCCTGGGTTCGACTCCCGGTGGCGGTCAATGAGAATTTTTCCATGACTCACTTATAAACGTGGAAAGAGCGAAGATCTTTGTTTGATATCCATTTCCTTATTCCACTTTCGCAGTTTACTTAAATTATCTTGAAACATTCAAGTGCTTCAGAAAAAACAAGTGTCATACACTGATTAACCATTACATTATGACCACCCCGAGCCTAGAGAAATGGGCGTGCTTGGAGACCGAACGGTGGCGCAGCAGGTGAAGTTCACGAGCAGTATATACACTGAAGTGCCAGAAAAACTGGTACAGACGAGCTTACGCAAAATACATAGCAACGTCACCTATGCCGAATGACAAGTAATAACGATTTAAGCGATTTTCAAGTGTCATAGTTGGCGCTCATAAGATGGGCCATAGTATTTCCGAGGTAGAAACGAATTTCGGATTTTCACGGACGACCATTGCAAGGGTGTATCGCGACTACAAGAATTCCGGCAAAACCTCCAACCTACGATACCAGTGTGGCCGTAAAAAGACATTGGGTGAACGTGACCGTCGTCGGCTGTCAAGAGTCGTTTCACGCGATAGGCGTGCAACACTCTCGCAGATATCATCGGAATTCAGTGCTGGATCCTTAACAGGCATCAGCGTCCGGATTGAGCAACATAACCTGCACGATATGGGCTTTGGGAGCTGACGCCCAACTAGAGTCCCCTTGATGGGTGTACGACACAGAGATATGTGCCTCGCTTGGGCACGGCAACACCGCCACTGGACACTTGATGACTGGAAAGAAGTAGTCTGGTATGACGAGTCGTGTTTCAAACTGTATCGGGAAGATGGCAGGATTCGTGTGTGGCGCAAACCCCATGAAGCCATGGATCCCGCCTGCCAACAGGGAACTGTACCGGCTGGTGGGGGATCCGTAATGGTATGGGGTGTGTTTAGCTGGACTTCACTGGGATCCCTTGTACGTCTACAAACGTCTGTAACCGACCAACGCTATGTGCGCATCCTTTCTGACGAGTTCATGCCCTGCATTCATGCTGATGGGTCGGGCCTGTTCCAACAGGACAATGCACCTCCCCACAAGTTTCGGGACGCCACATTATGGTTAGAGGAGCATTGATGTGAGTTTGGGGTGTTGCCATTCCCATCCAAGTCCCCAGATCTGAATGTAAACACATTTGGGATGCCATGCAACGCGCTATCGAACACAGGAATCCAAAACCTCGGAATACACCCGAATTGTGGAACGCTCTGCAGGAAGTATGGTATGCATTGCCTACAGCATATTTCCAGAAGCTAGTTGAGTCCATGCGTCATATTTCCGCAGTCCTGCGCTCTCGTGGGAGACCTACCAAGTATTAGACTGGTGTGCCAGTTTTTCTGGCACTTCAGTGTATACACTCACTGATAATGAAATTTGCGCACCTAGAAGAAAACATGCTACCACCGCGTAACTTTGCAGACAGCTTGAGGGCGTGCTGGTTTGCAAATGATACACATTGGGTGCGAGTGCGCATGACCGCACACCCTGTGGGGACGCTGCAAGTACTAACCGCAAGCCTTATAAACTGGCCTGTAGTCGATGCTCCATGAAAGCAAAAAGCACCGGCCGCTGCAAGCAAGAGTACAGAGTGACAAAAATGCCGGGAAGACGCCAGAGACGTCGATTTACGCAACTTGGGCACTTTGAGAGAGGCCGGATCATCGGGCTGAAAACAGCATGGTGGTAGGCGCGCGTTATAGCCCTCCACGTGGAATGTTCAGACAATACCGTCCGACTGTGTTGGGAGTAGTAGACACGTGACAGCAGTGCTATACTACAGAGCGGCTCCGGACGAACCAAGAGGAGAACCTGTAGAAATGATCGATGTATCGTGCGCCAGGCACGAACAGAACCCTCGGAACCCGGTCAACTATACAGTTAGATAGATGCAACGGCTCCTGTGTACAAACGAACAATTTCCCGAAGCCTCGCGGAAGCGAATCTGCGATCCCAGCTCCTCTCATGTGTGTTGCCATTAACACCGGTACATCACCTGCTCCGTGTGCAGTGGTGCCAGGCCAGAGCGACGTGGAACGCTACCGACTGACGGCGTGTGGTGTTTAGCGATGAGTGCCGCTTCATTTTAGGGACAGATGAACATCGTGTTTGGGTGTAGAGTTCGCCGGGTCCGATTCCGACCTCGCTATCGAGTGCCACACACCTCCCCCACTCCAGGCCTACGATAGCCTATCAGCTCTAGTAGTGGTACGTGGATCATTGACGGGCTAGCGGTATGTGGATGAGATCCTACGGTCCCATGTGCTCCCATTCCTGGCCGGCATCCCCGGTGCGCTATACCAGCAATAATATGCCCGCCCGCACACGACTCGAGGAAGTGTCTGGGCATGACGTCCAACGTCATGCCCAGACACTTCCATGGCCTGCCCGCTCCCCGGACATGTCCCCTATCGAGCATGTGTGGGACCAGTTTGGAGCACACCGTCCAACACGTGTGTGGGCCAGTCTACCGCAGGACAACATCAGGCGTCTGTTCGCCTCCATGCCGAACCGTATTGCCGCACGGTCGGTGCGACGCGCTATTGAAGATGACCGGACTGCGTGCCACATATACCCCTGTAATTGTCCTGTAGTTCTGTTTTCGACATCATGTGTATCATTTATCTATATCATTACATCCATAAAATTTCAGTTCAGCCCGATGCTTCCTTCTTGGTACGCAAATTTCATTGTCCATGAGTGTACAACCCTAGGACCAGCTTTCAGTTAGTAGAGTGTTCGGAGTCAGAATGAGAAAAGCTGCCGATTTATCGGAATTTGATAAAGAACAAATTGTGATCGCACTGCGCCTTGGAACTGCGATCTCGAAAACGACGCGGTTTGTGGGTTGTTCACGTGCCGCTGCAGTGAGTACGTATCAAAAGTGGTGCACAGATGGCCAAACGACGAATTGTCGTCTAGCCGTGTGTCGTTCGTAGCTCAGGGATGCCAGAGGGGGAGCGGAGACTGTCGCGCACTGTTCACAGGGCAACAGTGCTACAAATCACCGCAGCTACAACAGTGGTGATTAAGGCAATGTGTCACAGCACACTGTTCATCGCAGTCTTCTGCGCATGGGCCTGCGTAACAGAAGACCCAGCCAGGTCACCATGCTCACTGCATGTCACCGACAACAACGCATGAAATGGGCCCAAGATCATCGAAATTGGACCGTGGATGCCAGGTCTGACGAATCAAGATTCCTGGTGCATCACGTAGACGGCAGAGAGCGGATACGCAGATTACCAATGAAGGCTAAACACCTGGATGCAGTGTTGGGCTGAAACAGAACGGGTGCGTCGGTGTTATGCGGTGGACGATGTTTTCTTTTGACCCTTTTGTCCCATCATCCCAATAGCTCAATCCCTGACATCTGTCAGGTATCTGAACATCGTGGAAGACCAAATACACCCACTTATGGCAACTGTCGTCCCTGCTGGGCATGGCCATTACCAACAGGTTAATGCGCCATGCCGCACTTCTAGAATCGACAAACAGTGGTTCGAGGAATATGCAGGTGGCTTTCTGTTAATGCCCTGGGATCCAATTTCGCCTGACATGAACGCAATCGAACATTTGTGGTTCGACTTCGAAAAGCGGGTTCACGCTAAAACGGGAACTGAAGCGCCTGCTGTTGACATTATGGTACCAGATACTTCCATGATACCTATCACCACCTAATCAAGTCGATGCCTCACCGAATGGCCGCTGTTTTGCGGATTAAAGGAGATCCTACAGCTTACTAGGTAGGTGGTCATAATGTAATTGCTCATCGGTGTACAAAATTGTAGCCGTACAATTTTGCGGATTAAAAGAGATTTTGCGGATTAAAGGAGATTTTGCGGATTAAAGGAGATCCTACAGCTTACTAGGTAGGTGGTCATAATGTAATTGCTCATCGGTGTACAAAATTGTAGCGGTACAATTTTGCGGATTAAAAGAGATTTTGCGGATTAAAGGAGATTTTGCGGATTAAAGGAGATCCTACAGCTTACTAGGTAGGTGGTCATAATGTAATTGCTCATCGGTGTACAAAATTGTAGCCGTACAATTTTGCGGATTAAAAGAGATTTTGCGGATTAAAGGAGATTTTGCGGATTAAAGGAGATCCTACAGCTTACTAGGTAGGTGGTCATAATGTAATTGCTCATCGGTGTACAAAATTGTAGCGGTACAATTTTGCGGATTAAAAGAGATTTTGCGGATTAAAGGAGATTTTGCGGATTAAAGGAGATCCTACAGCTTACTAGGTAGGTGGTCATAATGTAATTGCTCATCGGTGTACAAAATTGTAGCGGTACAATTTTGCGGATTAAAAGAGATTTTGCGGATTAAAGGAGATTTTGCGGATTAAAGGAGATCCTACAGCTTACTAGGTAGGTGGTCATAATGTAATTGCTCATCGGTGTACAAAATTGTAGCGGTACAATTTTGCGGATTAAAAGAGATTTTGCGGATTAAAGGAGATCCTACAGCTTACTAGGTAGGTGGTCATAATGTAATTGCTCATCGGTGTACAAAATTGTAGCGGTACAATTTTGCGGATTAAAAGAGATTTTGCGGATTAAAGGAGATCCTACAGCTTACTAGGTAGGTGGTCATAATGTAATTGCTCATCGGTGTACAAAATTGTAGCGGTACAATTTTGCGGATTAAAAGAGATTTTGCGGATTAAAGGAGATCCTACAGCTTACTAGGTAGGTGGTCATAATGTAATTGCTCATCGGTGTACAAAATTGTAGCGGTACAATTTTGCGGATTAAAAGAGATTTTGCGGATTAAAGGAGATTTTGCGGATTAAAGGAGATCCTACAGCTTACTAGGTAGGTGGTCATAATGTAATTGCTCATCGGTGTACAAAATTGTAGCGGTACAATTTTACGGATAAAAAGAGATTTTGCGGATTAAAGGAGATTTTGCGGATTAAAGGAGATCCTACAGCTTACTAGGTAGGTGGTCATAATGTAATTGCTCATCGGTGTACAAAATTGTAGCGGTACAATTTTGCGGATTAAAAGAGATTTTGCGGATTAAAGGAGATTTTGCGGATTAAAGGAGATCCTACAGCTTACTAGGTAGGTGGTCATAATGTAATTGCTCATCGGTGTACAAAATTGTAGCGGTACAATTTTACGGATTAAAAGAGATTTTGCGGATTAAAGGAGATTTTGCGGATTAAAGGAGATCCTACAGCTTACTAGGTAGGTGGTCATAATGTAATTGCTCATCGGTGTACAAAATTGTAGCGGTACAATTTTGCGGATTAAAAGAGATTTTGCGGATTAAAGGAGATTTTGCGGATTAAAGGAGATCCTACAGCTTACTAGGTAGGTGGTCATAATGTAATTGCTCATCGGTGTACAAAATTGTAGCGGTACAATTTTGCGGATTAAAAGAGATTTTGCGGATTAAAGGAGATTTTGCGGATTAAAGGAGATCCTACAGCTTACTAGGTAGGTGGTCATAATGTAATTGCTCATCGGTGTACAAAATTGTAGCGGTACAATTTTGCGGATTAAAAGAGATTTTGCGGATTAAAGGAGATCCTACAGCTTACTAGGTAGGTGGTCATAATGTAATTGCTCATCGGTGTACAAAATTGTAGCGGTACAATTTTGCGGATTAAAAGAGATTTTGCGGATTAAAGGAGATTTTGCGGATTAAAGGAGATCCTACAGCTTACTAGGCCATAATGTAATTGCTCATCGGTGTACAAAATTGTAGCGGTACAATTTTACGGATTAAAAGAGATTTTGCGGATTAAAGGAGATTTTGCGGATTAAAGGAGATCCTACAGCTTACTAGGTAGGTGGTCATAATGTAATTGCTCATCGGTGTTCAAAATTGTAGCGGTACAATTTTGCGGATTAAAAGAGATTTTGCGGATTAAAGGAGATCCTACAGCTTACTAGGTAGGTGGTCATAATGTAATTGCTCATCGGTGTACAAAATTGTAGCGGTACAATTTTGCGGATTAAAAGAGATTTTGCGGATTAAAGGAGATTTTGCGGATTAAAGGAGATCCTACAGCTTACTAGGTAGGTGGTCATAATGTAATTGCTCATCGGTGTACAAAATTGTAGCAGTACAATTTTACGGATTAAAAGAGATTTTGCGGATTAAAGGAGATTTTGCGGATTAAAGGAGATCCTACAGCTTACTAGGTAGGTGGTCATAATGTAATTGCTCATCGGTGTACAAAATTGTAGCGGTACAATTTTGCGGATTAAAAGAGATTTTGCGGATTAAAGGAGATTTTGCGGATTAAAGGAGATCCTACAGCTTACTAGGTAGGTGGTCATAATGTAATTGCTCATCGGTGTACAAAATTGTAGCGGTACAATTTTGCGGATTAAAAGAGATTTTGCGGATTAAAGGAGATTTTGCGGATTAAAGGAGATCCTACAGCTTACTAGGTAGGTGGTCATAATGTAATTGCTCATCGGTGTACAAAATTGTAGCGGTACAATTTTGCGGATTAAAAGAGATTTTGCGGATTAAAGGAGATTTTGTGGATTAAAGGAGATTTTGCGAATTAAAGGAGATTTTGCGGATTAAAGGAGATCCTACAGCTTACTAGGTAGGTGGTCATAATGTAATTGCTCATCGGTGTACAAAATTGTAGCGGTACAATTTTGCGGATTAAAAGAGATTTAGCGGATTAAAGGAGATTTTGTGGATTAAAGGAGATTTTGCGAATTAAAGGAGATTTTGCGGATTAAAGGAGATCCTACAGCTTACTAGGTAGGTGGTCATAATGTAATTGCTCATCGGTGTAAAAAATTGTAGCGGTACAATTTTGCGGATTAAAAGAGATTTTGCGGATTAAAGGAGATTTTGTGGATTAAAGGAGATTTTGCGAATTAAAGGAGATTTTGCGGATTAAAGGAGATCCTACAGCTTACTAGGTAAGTGGTCATAATGTAATGGCTCATTGGTGTACAAAATTGTAGCGGTACAATTTTGCGGATTAAAAGAGATTTTGCGGATTAAAGGAGATTTTGCGGATTAAAGGAGATTTTGCGGATTAAAGGAGATCCTACAGCTTACTAGGTAGGTGGTCATAACGTAATTGCTCATCGGTGTACAAAATTGTAGCGGTACAATTTTGCGGATTAAAAGAGATTTTGCGGATTAAAGGAGATTTTGTGGATTAAAGGAGATTTTGCGAATTAAAGGAGATTTTGCGGATTAAAGGAGATCCTACAGCTTACTAGGTAGGTGGTCATAATGTAATTGCTCATCAGTGTACAAAATTGTAGCGGTACAATTTTGCGGATTAAAAGAGATTTTGCGGATTAAAGGAGATTTTGTGGATTAAAGGAGATTTTGCGAATTAAAGGAGATTTTGCGGATTAAAGGAGATCCTACAGCTTACTAGGTAGGTGGTCATAATGTAATGGCTCATTGGTGTATAAAATTGTAGCGGTACAATTTTGCGGATTAAAAGAGATTTTGCGGATTAAAGGAGATTTTGTGGATTAAAGGAGATTTTGCGAATTAAAGGAGATTTTGCGGATTAAAGGAGATCCTACAGCTTACTAGGTAGGTGGTCATAATGTAATGGCTCATTGGTGTACAAAATTGTAGCGGTACAATTTTGCGGATTAAAAAAGATTTTGCGGATTAAAGGAGATTTTGTGGATTAAAGGAGATTTTGCGAATTAAAGGAGATTTTGCGGATTAAAGGAGATCCTACAGCTTACTAGGTAAGTGGTCATAATGTAATGGATCATTGGTGTACAAAATTGTAGCGGTACAATTTTGCGGATTAAAAAAGATTTTGCGGATTAAAGGAGATTTTGTGGATTAAAGGAGATTTTGCGAATTAAAGGAGATTTTGCGGATTAAAGGAGATCCTACAGCTTACTAGGTAAGTGGTCATAATGTAATGGCTCATTGGTGTACAAAATTGTAGCGGTACAATTTTGCAGATTAAAGGAGATTTGCGGATTAAGGATATTTGCGATTAAGGATATTTACGGATTATTTGCGATTAAGGATATTTATGGAGGGGCACCAGACATGGCGTTTTCCCGAATTAATAATTTAAGATTTTGGTTGTTGCCTCCGTCGTTATTTTTGCTTGTTTTGTCGTCTATAACTGATAGAGGAGTGGTGGCTGGGTGGACAATTTACCCCCTCTTTCTTCAGGTCTTGGTCATAGAGAGGGCTGGATGGACTTTGCTATTTTTTCTTTGCATTTAGCTGGGGCTTCTTTAAGGAGATAAGCATTTAGCTGGGGCTTCTTACAGGGGATATGCATTTAGCTGGGGCTTCTTTAAGGATTAAGGAGATTTGCGAATTAAAGGAGATATGCGGATTTTGCGGATTAAAGGTGGTTTTGCGTATTAAAGGAGATCCTACAGCTTACTAGGTAGGAGGGGCGTATTAAAGGAGAGCTACAGCTTACTAGTCATAATGTAATTGCTCATCGGTATACAAAATTGTAGCGGTACAATTTTTCAACTGAATAAGAAAGAATCCTTCTGAAATTTTGCTAAAAACAAAATATAGCTGTCTGAACACGATAACAACTCACCAGATACTAAATAAAATGCGTTATTTATTTACATTTTAAAAACTACACGCACGTAGTTTAAAAAACAACCATAGCGAGATCTTTAGATGGTTACTATACCTCCATCTTCAGGACTAGCGTGCAGAAATGGAAATGTCCCGAGTATAAACACACTCACAAGCAATACCATCATGCCCCAGTCGAGGAGAGTACAATTGCCAACTGAAGGAAACAATATTGTAGAAGATAGAAAGTGACGTCATAGTTATGGGTTATTCATGAGGTACGTCCGAATCATCCGGAAAGCTGTTCTTCAGAAGAAAACTCCAGGGTGAAGGCACAGGCAACGGAAACTAGTCGTTGCAACATCACGACAAGTAGCGTTGAATGCACTGTAAATCACAGAGAGAATTTATTAGAAGCGACAGCAAGAATGGAAGATATATTCCTTTCTGGATTAAATTCTCCCTAAGCAACAATCCGGGCTAAAGCAGTCGAAGAATGTCCTGGTCGAATATCATATTTGTGTTCTGAGAGTCTGACTTTCAATGTCCTCAAAGCAGACCTTCACATTCTCTGAGAGTCTGACTTTCAATGTCCTCAAAGCAGATCTTGTTCATATTCTCTGAGAGTCTGAGTTTCAATGTCCTCAAAGCAGATCTTCTTCACATTCTCTGAGAGTCTGACTTTTAATGTCCTCAAAGCAGATCTTCTTCACATTCTCTGAGAGTCTGACTTTCAATGTCCTCAAAGCAGATCTTCTTCACATTCTCCGTTGAGTGAGTATATGTGAGTTATTGAGAAGACACTTTCCTCCGATTCAAGTCTCTCTTCTGTTGAGGTGGAGGCTATTATGTTAGCCTATTATGTTAGCCCTAAGGCTAATAGCCTCCAGAACTTATTTTCGCTTTAATGGTGTCATCTACTAACAATTAGAGCGAACTGCTATGGGATCCCCACTTTCCCCTATCCTTGCAGAATTCTTAATACAGGAGTTGGAGGATCTTGCCCTTTCAAATTACCCAATAAAACCTTCTTGCATGTTCGTTACGTGGATGACATCCTGATATTTTGGCCTTATTACTCTCTGGCACAACTTCATTTATTCACTGCTTTCCCGTCTTCTCAATTTGCTTTTACTAAATTTACTATTGAACTGGAGGAACAGCGATCCATCCCGTTTCTTGATTTCTTACTGTCCCGTAAAAAATGGTTCTAATGTTTTACAGTAGTAAATAGTAACACTATACTAATGATCCGATTTATTGGCGTAGGAAAAAGACACATAAGCGTTTCCAAGCTTTCGCATATCAACCAGATGACTTTTTCAAGGAAGTTAGACAGAAACTGCAAACTGAATAACAGAACGCATTAACAATTTGAACGCGGGAACTTGACTTGACAATAAATAGGTACGACGTTATATTCATTTAAAGATACGAGGTATCTCGTTTGTTACGCGTGCGGTATCCTGGTAGAGAGAAGGCGCTACTTGAAGAACTGGTTCCAAATTCGTGGCAACTCGAGTGAGACGCTATCATTGCAAGTACCGCTCTTGGTAATGATCTCCAAGGTTTCCCGAATGGCTGTATATTAAGGGGTAGAGTAGGCAGCTAATTTCTTTATATCATTCCACATAATAGTAGCGGACTTGAACTTACCTTCTCTGGATGGTGTCGTGGCTACTTTACCGTATTTTGTGTCCCCTTTATGTTCGTTGACTCCGATTCCAAATGAACGCTTGGTCATTCCAATGTAGTATCATTTAGAGCCATCCGGATACTGTAGGTGGATCACATAAACCCCTCCTTCGTAGGAGAGAGGTGGTTTTTCACTATTTCTATTTAGCATAGTATGTAAATATGTAGGACATCTTATGCAAACGCCATAGTTCATCTTCTTGAGAGTATTTTTGAGTTTCAAGATGATGAACTACATCGTTCTCAATTTCCTACATACCAACTGCGTTCCCTGCTGGTGATGGCCATTACCAACTGGATAATGCGCCATGCCGCACTTCCAGAATCGTAAGACACATTTTGAACAGCACTGAGAACAGGGAATACCAAATGTGTAAGACACATTTGGTATGTAAGGAATTGAGCCTAAATAACGTATAGCTGCGGCACAGGAAGTTTAGGATGTTTGACCCTGGCTTTTTGGATAAAGTTACGTATCTGATTCAATGAATATCCTGCATCAGTGGTCAACTTTCTAATCTTACTGTGTCCACGCTAGTCTTAGGTGAAGAAGAAAATACTTCTTTACCAAACTAGCCTTAAGTGAAAAAGAAACGACTTCTTTACCAAACTAGCCTTAGGTGAAGAAGAAAATACTTTTTTCACCAAACTAGCCTTAGGTGAAAAAGAAAAGACTTTACCAAACTAGCCTTAGGCGAGGAAGAAGAAAGCAAGCCAAACTAGTCTCAGGTGAATAAGAAAATACTTCTTTACCAAACTAGCCCTAGGTGAAGAAGAAAAGAATTTCTTTGTCAAACTAGCCATAGGTGAAGAAGAAAAGAATTTCTTTGTCAAACTAGCCATAGGTGAAGAACAAAAGACTTCTTTATGAAACTAGCCTTGGGTTTTCCAAACTAGTCTTAGGTCAAAAAGAAAAGTCTTATTTCCCAAAGTGGCCTTAGGTGAAGAAGAAAAGACTTCTTTACCAAACTAGCCTTAGGTTTTCCAAACTAGTCTTAGGTGAAGGCGAAAAGACTTCTTTACCATACTAGCCTTAGGTAAAGAAGTTCTCAGTGCTGTTCAAATTACGTGGGACATGATGCAAAGAACTCATCGGCGTTGATGTCGTCCGTCAACACTGAGAGTGTAGCATAATATCCTGCTATCAGATCGGCTGTCCTTGGACTAAAATGACCTCAACCACCTCACGGAATCCGTACCACGTCTCATTCTTGACCTCATTCGCAACAAAGATTGTCCCACACGATACTAAATAAAAGTTCAAATTTTTTGTCCTGTGTGTATAAAAACGCTTTTAAAACTAGATTTAGGCAAAGAAGAAAATTCCTACGTTTATAACGCGTGCATTTATTAAGAACTCAGAGCTTTATGTGAAAGAACAGGTACAAAAGTTTCTAGACTTCGTTGTAAAAATTTTGTTTTTTGTTTTTCAGATCTCGTGAATCATTAAGCATATCTAAATATGCACTAGCGTCTCGAGGTAGAGACATCCACATGTATCGAGTTATCTCATTGGCAGCAATACAACTGGGACCCACCAATTGGCGAACGGCATCGTAACGGCTTTAACAGTTTGGCGGTAATAATGGTGGATAATGGCTACTGCTA
Organism: Macrothele yani; assembly: GCA_039090855.1. Taxonomy (NCBI): domain Eukaryota; kingdom Metazoa; phylum Arthropoda; class Arachnida; order Araneae; family Macrothelidae; genus Macrothele; species Macrothele yani. The sequence continues at coordinate 151,676,385 of CM077001.1, read as the reverse complement.
CGCTGCGAAGAGGTAAGTTTGAGAGAATAAGTAAGTAGTTTTCTTTAAAACTTCTATCTAGTTAATAATTATATTTGGATGGATACTGCGAACAGGTTAAGTTGTTCGATTTGTACTGTTTCATTCGGGTAGAAATACAATTTGAGCCAGATATACGTCGTCGAAGTCGTGACACAGGTTGTTTACATCTTAGTTAACATTAGTTTCTTCGTTGGCGGTTGTCGATAGTCCTGTACAATTGATATTTTAAGGTGAAATTGGATTTATTTGATGTGCTTTTATGTTTTGCAGCTTACTGTAATCACCAGACTGTGAGAAATCAGTGTTCTTTTTATAGATTTCCGCCAAACTGTTAAAGCCGTTACGATGCCGTTCGCCAATTGGTGGGTCCCAGTTGTATTGCTGCCAATGAGATAACTCGATACATGTGGATGTCTCTACCTCGAGACGCTAGTTAAATATGCTACAGAGGAATTATCATTGTTTCTCGTGTTTCGAGTTAAAGAGTTAAAAATTGAATTAGTCAACGAATCTTTAGGCACAGAACTAAAAGGAACATAAAAATAGTAATACAAAAATGCAGAAACATGAGAAGCTATTAAGCACCTGCAAACTACAGTTGAATAAAAAGAACGAACGCCTGAAAGTAAACAAAAGAACATGTTAAACTAACTCCTTTAGGCTAAGGGCATTAAAAGCTTTAAAAAGACAAGATGATGTTAAGAACATGCAGCAATAACTGAGCCTTCTTCCTTCAAAACGAATGCAATTAAGTACACAGAAGAGTTTCATATTCATGTCTTATGTAATATACTAACCTTTCTATTCGTTATGCTCTTTCTCTTTCAGTCACTGCTTTTATCTGCTGCTACGCTTTGTGCCGGTACACTTAATTATTTAAATCTTGTCATTATTCCACCGCCGTATGGGACACAATGTAATAATTATGAAATATGAGCGTTTTTGCATGAAAACTAATCAGCTGTATTACACCACCATAAAAAAATAAAATGCTTGAGGGTGGGGAAAAGGAAAGTTGTGACTGATGTTGCAAATTAATCCCCTTTACACTGAGGTACCAAAGAAAAACTGGGAAGGGCGCTACTATTTCCATTACATACCACCACACCTATACGGTAAATGGTATCGCACGCAAATGACGTAGAGGCAGATATCTCCGCAAGCTCAAGTAACAGAATTCACAGTTCAGCTTATCAGGATTTAAGCTACTTCGAACGTGGTATAATAGTCGGCGCCCGGGAGATGAGTCACTGCATCTCGGAAATCACCACGAAATTTGGATTTAACACGATCAACAATTTCAAAGGTGTACCTGAACAACACAAACTTATAGGAAGAATCCAGAGTGCGAGACCAGTGTGGCTGTAGAAAAGACATGGACACCGTGGACATCGGGGTCTGGCACTCATCATAACAGCAGCTCGGAGTGCAACGATGCCGTAAATCACAGAGCAATTCAATGCTGTGGCCAAAAGTAGCACCAGCGTTTGGACACTGCTACGTTCCCTGTGTTCAATGGGGTTCCACAGCCGACGGCCCACCTAAGTGGCATTGCTGACCCAATCAATCACACAAGGCTGTGCGCTTTGCCTGGACTTGGGAACACCGCCATTAGACGCAAGATGACTGGACACGTATAGCCTGGTCCGACGGCACAAGGCTGTGCGCCTAGCCTGTGCTCGGAAACACCGCCATTGGACGCAAGATGATTTGAAACGTGTAGCCTGGTCCGCCGACACAAGGCTGTGTACCTCGCCTGCGCTCGGAAACACCGCCATTGGACGCAAGATGATTTGAAACGTGTAGCCTGGTCCGACGACACAAGGCTGTGTACCTCGCCTGCGCTCGGAAACACCGCCATTGGACGCAAGATGATTTGAAACGTGTAGCCTGGTCCGCCGACACAAGGCTGTGTACCTCGCCTGCGCTCGGAAACACCGCCATTGGACGCAAGATGATTTGAAACGTGTAGCCTGGTCCGCCGACACAAGGCTGTGTACCTCGCCTGCGCTCGGAAACACCGCCATTGGACGCAAGATGATTTGAAACGTGTAGCCTGGTCCGACGACACAAGGCTGTGTGCCTCGCCTGCGCTCGGAAACACCGCCATTGGACGCAAGATGATTTGAAACGTGTAGCCTGGTCCGCCGACACAAGGCTGTGTACCTCGCCTGCGCTCAGAAACACCGCCATTGGACGCAAGATGATTTGAAACGTGTAGCCTGGTCCGCCGACACAAGGCTGTGGTCCTCGCCTTGGCTATGTATTTCTTCACACAGAAGTAAGGTGGCTTTCTCGCGGCAAAACTTTGTCTCTGCTTTTCGAATTCAAGGCTGAAGTCAAAACCTTCCTGATTGACAACGACTTTGCTTTGGGAGATAGGTTGTGTGTGATGCGCGTTGTCTCATGAAATTAGCGTATTTACCAAAAACTTTCTAAAATGTCAATGATTTAAACCTCTCACTTTAAGGAAAAACCATAACTGCTTTTGACGCCAGCGACAAAGTGCAAGCATTTAAAAAGAAAATTAAATTTTGGGTGGAATCAATGAAAAATCGAAGTTTAGACAGCTTCCCAATGGTAAAGGAATTTAGGGAAGAACTAGATTCCAACATGCCTGAAGATGTCTTAAATGAGTTTTACGTTCTGCTGCCAAGTTTGTCTGATAGTTTCAAGTGTAATTTTTCGGAAGAACTGTTCCAAGAAATTAAAGAAAACTTTTGGGTTGCAACCCCATACTATGCAGATTCTACAGTAAAAGAAAATTTTGCAACCAAGAAGTCACTATCAGAATTTTGGTGCCAGCTAAAAGACGAATTTAAAGTTTTGTAAAATAAAGCGAAAATCATCCTTCTGCCCTTTGTAACAGTTTATGTGAATCAAGATTCTCTGCCAATGTGGCTACTAAAACAAAATAAAGATGTCATCTCAATACAGAGCCAGAAATTCGGTTGCATCTGTTCCGAATTCAGCCATGCTTTATCGTTCTTTTTCGATGCCAAATGGCATTTTTGGTTTTGCAACTGTAAAAATGGTTTTAAATACCATAACCATTCATAAAAAACGTGTTGCCTTACTTAATATTTTTTGTTGTTATTTTTCGTTTCTGTAGTCAAGTAAGTTCTTTATTTCTCTGAAATTAGTGGAGAAAATAACTTTTCGAATGAAATAAAACTTGATGTTTAACATGCCTAAGCGCTTAAAAATACCTTCCATTCTCAATACTGCTGTTATTCGGTTTAGTACCAATGTACCTGGTAGGAGCTAGGTGAAAATATCGTGACCCTTATGCCAAAGACACGTATTTGCAAAATTGATGTTTAATGTTTCAATTTTTAATGACTTCCAATGAGAAAAATTCAGTTTAAGCTATTTAGAATTCGAAAAGTACACTCACGGACAATGAAATTTGCGCACCAAGAAGGAGGGATCGGATTGAACTGAAATTTTACAGACGTAATGATACAGATGAATGATGCACATGATGGCAAAAACAGAGCTGCAGGAAAATTACAGAGGGATCTGTGGCACGCAGTCCGGTCATCTTCAATAGCGCGTCGCACCGCCTCGTGCGACGATACATGCTGCAATACGGTCCGGCATGGAGGCGAACAGACGCCTGATGTTGTCCTGCTGCAGACTGGTAAAAGTGTATCGCAGTCGTCGAACATGAGTAAACGTGGTGATCTGCATTGTCGGCGTAAGACAGGTGGGTTCATTCTATCGCTCAAGTGGTAAGAACCGTAGGGTTCCCGAGGTAAACCGGATCAAGGGTGTACCGGAGTATACCATCGACGGACGTACCAGCGCCCAGAGACCAAGCGGTGGCAGATCCTATGCCATTAATGACCTCGATATACGTAGACTATCCAGGCTGGTACAGACCGACCGCTTGGCAATGGTGACGCAAATCGCATCCAGGTTTAATGTCAGAAACTCAAGCAACCTCAGCGAGCGAACGGTAGAGCAAACGCTTCATATCCTGGGTACGGGAACAGAGGCCCTATTCGTGTGCCACTATTGACGGCTCGATATCAAATATTAGGCCTCGCCTGCTGACGAGAATATCAAAACTGGACCTCTGCAGTATGGCGCTGCGTCGTGTGATCAGATGAATCCCATTTTAAGCCGTACGGTGGGTGCTGGTGTGACGTCGACAGCATGAAGCCATAGCCCCGTCTTGCTAGGCCGACTCTGTTCAAGGCAGTGGTGGCTCTGTGATAGTTTGGGGAGCTGTCTCGTGGGTCACATTAGGTCCCTGGAGAGGTCCTTAACCGCTGCGCGCTGCCAGCATGTTCTGGCTGATCATCCTACAATCTTTCATAGCCTTCGTGCATCTTGCGGCCGATGGTCTGTTCCAGCAGAACAATGCTCCGCCCCACCGGGCCGCAACCACCCCGGTATGCATCGACGAGCACTCATCTGAGTTTGGAGCCATCTACTGGCCCACGAGATCCCCGGATTTAAACCCTGTGGAAGCTGTCTGTCATGCTGTGGAGCAGAACATCAGATTCGTGGATCCTGGACAGACATCTCAAGCGGAGTTGTGAACAATAATGCAACAGGCATGGCTGGCATTATCTCCGGAAACCATCCGGCTTTTGATGTAGTGGATGCCTCGTTGTGTGCAGGATTTTATTCCCGATAGAGGAAGACGAACAGGCTATTAGGTACGTATTTCTAATGTTTTGTCGGTTGAGTGTACATTTTATTGTAGCTTCTTTTTTTCATTTGAAATATTGCTAGGCAAATTTCACTTAGTTTCTTTGTGAGCTGCTCGTTTACCATAGTCAACATCACCTGAGAAAGTCTAATTTATTTTATTAATTTCTTTAAAGCCAGTGCTTACTTTCTTAAAGCTTCAACCAAAACCTTGTGCAGTTTCCTATTCGTTCACCAAGGGCTTCTCTGCAATCAATAAACCAGCAATTTGTTCAAGTTTTGCACATTATTCTTTATTCAAGTATTTCAATGGATTCCTCTTATGCCTTACGTTTCTTTTTTGCTTCGTTTCTTTATCGTTTTTGCTGTTCTAAGTACGAAGCATATGTATAATGTATGGGACAGGTTTACACAATTCAAGAGCTCTTTAGTAATTGGAATGGATTGAATAGAGTTTTCATGAAATCGGATTGCATCTTTACACAGACATAAGAAACCGATGCATGAATACAAAGAGAAACTCTTTCCTTAGTAACAGTGCAATTATTTTGCGAAAAGCCCATCTCAGGCTGTGCGTTACCATGCGCTAGGGTTTCTCATACCTTAACATGGGCTCATAAGGAACCAAAACTAAATGATTCAACAGAATCTTTAATGTCAGCAACCTCGGATTAATAATTACAGCATTTTATGAATGTTTTTTTATAGATGCTGTAATTTGGTGATATAAGATTACCCTGCAAATTTCGTTTGAATCCAATTAGAACTTACTCAATTATGCATAAAAGATTTTTAGAAAATAGTAAAACTCTACTAATTAATACAGACATTTAACGTGGACCAGGAACATCAAACAAAGATCTTCGCTCTTTCCACGTTTATAAGTGAGTCACAGAAAAATCGCCACCGGGAGTCGAACCCAGGGTCTTCCAGTTACGCGCCGGATATGCTTCCGCTTCGACTCCCGGTGGCGGCCAAGAAGAATTTTTCTGTGACTCACTTATAAACGTGGAAAGAGCGAAGAACTTTTGTTTGATGTTCCTGGTCCACGTTAAATGTCTGTATTAATTATTCATTCACCTTCTAATTATTTCTTCAGTTGCTGCTTACCATCTTTGGTGAATCCCCAGCATGTGCGGGGCTCCAAGAAGCAACCTGCCAAAACTGGCTTGGCAGTTAATGTGTGTGAGTCTGGAGGAATTCGAGGCCGCTGTGGTGTAGCGGAAGCATATCCGGCGCGTAACTGGAAGACCCTGGGTTCGACTTCCGGTGGCGGCCAATGAGAATTTTTCTGTGACTCACTTATAAACGTGGAAAGAGCGAAGATCTTTGTTTGGTGAAAACTATACTAGTAATCCGATTTATCGGCGTAGGTATATATAAATAAGCGTTTCCAAGCTTTCGCTCATCAACCAGATGGCTTCTTCAAGGAAGTTCGACAGAAACTGCAATGAGAATAATAGAACGCTTTAACAATTTGAACGCGGTGACTTGACAATAAATAGATACGACGTAATATTGATTTAAAAACACAAGCATCACGTTGGTTGTGCATGCGATATTCTGGTAGGGAGAAGGCGTTACTTGAAGAACTGGTTCCAAATTCGTGGCAACTCGAGTGGGACGCTATCATTGCAAGTATCACTGTGGAAACTGATCTCCAAGTTTTCCCGAATAGTTTTACATTTAGGGGTAGAGTAGGTAGCTGATTTCTTTATATCATCATAGGAGTAGCGGACCTGAAATTGACTTCTCTGGATAAGGTAGTGGTTACTTTACGTATTTTGTGTCCCTTTTGTGCTCGCTGACTCTGATTCTTAACGAACGCTTAGTCATTCCAATCTATTAGGTGTACAAATAAGTTTTAAAGAGTTTTAAGACAACGCAACATGTAATTTGAGAGCAAACAACAATACCTTTACGAAACAAATATGCGCCGTCATTATCTATCACCTTCCGCTATCGGTCGGGCAGCTGACGGATTCCAGCCATGAAGAATACTTCGTCTTGTGACGCGAGGAAATCGTCAACCCATTTTTGCACTTCGTCACATTTCCGGAACCGTACAGCAGACAAACCGTGTTTTATCGATTCGAGTCTGAAAGGGCTATGTCGGAACAATACACCGGGTGCTCCAAAACCTCCCATCCAAGCGTCAATAACGTTTCCTTGACCGATTTCGCAACATGCGGTCAAGCTTTGTCATGTAGTAATTTCATGGGACGCAGTCCTTTGCCTATGAGCAAAAATTTCCGACAGATTTCCTGGTTCAATCGCAGCAATTGTTACTTGTAGCGATCAGCAGTAACAGTTTGACCCTGTTTCAATAGTTCATAAAAGTGCACACTTTTCATATTCCACCAGATGAACAGCAGAACTTTCTTGGAGTGAATATTGCGTTTCGGTGTCGAAGTCGTTACTTCGCCGGGGTCTACCCAGTGTTTTTTGCGTTTGGGATTGCCGTGCCATATCTACTTTTCATCACCCGTAACGATTTTCCACATGAAAGACTTTCTGTGTTGTTTATTCAACAGATTCAAACACTTCTTGACACGCTCATCCTTGTTCCTCTGGCTCAGGTCATGTGGCACCCATTTTCCCTTCCTTCTGAATCTTTCCCATTGCGCGTAAACAATTGGAAATGGTTTGTTGAGTTACCTACCCCCAGTTGTTCAGCTAGTTTTTTGTGTGTTTGAGAGGAATCTCCATCCAGCAATGCTTGTAGTTCCTCATGTGCAACCTTCTGCAGGGCGCCGCTACGTTCTCTATCGCTAACACCAAAACTCACACGTGCTTTTCGATACAACATTCTCCCCCAGAACAGAAAAGATCGATGCACATGCTTTTGCAGCACTTTTTCTTGATGAAATTCGTAACGAATGCAGTGTCCAATAAATGCAGTATCGCTTGCCATCTTTCACCTACCGATGTGCAAGTGCGTTTGACGGCTGGGCAAACTTCTGTGTCACATTTTATACTCTGGACCAGTTACGGTCACATGACAGCAACACGGAGGAATGTTGGATATGTAAATTAGCGGTATACGTCACACAAAAAAACGCTTAAAAACTTACTTGTACACCTAATTGTATCGCTTAGAGCCTTCGAGATATCGTAGGCGGATCGCATAAACACCTGCTTTGCTGGAAAGAGGCGGTTTTTCAGTATTTCTCTTCAGCATAGTGTATACAGATGCAAGAGACCTCATGCCGAAGCTGTAGTTTATCTTCTTGAGGGCGTTCTTGATTTTGTAAGACACATTCGGTATGTAGGGAATTGAGTCTAGGTAACGAAGCTGCGGCACAGGAAGATTAGAATGTTTGACTTCGGTTTTTTGGATAAAGTTATGTATCTGATTCAATGAATATCCTCCATTAAGTGGCCAACTTTCAGTTTTGTGTTGTCTAGGACGAAATTTTTTTATTCAGACATTTAGAGAAACACTGGGCATCATGTTTAGACAAACTGACTACCAGTCTTTGGCCCATTAGAAACAGTGAAATTCTTAATAGCGGGAGGTAATATGTATTATCTGTACATATAGAACTGAAAGCCCTGACTGACTCATAGCTGTATCTCAGAAACTGTTGAACTTAGAACTTTCATATTTGCCAGGAATGTTCCTTTTACAACATAAAGGCGCACTAAGAAAGGATTTCTTCCTACGATAATTTAAATGGTTTTTTTTAAATAACCCAGCTTTGATAACGTTAGGACGTTTTGCAGTGATCGAGCCATTGTTGCCCAGCAACCGAAGCCCCGCCCTAAGTTCTGAATGACTTGAGTTGGCCTGTTCAGTATATATTTTGTTCTAAATTTATTTGTTCCTAATTTATTTAACAAAAAATGTTAAAAATCACGTAAAAAGCGCTACATCATAATATGCTTTGCATTTAAACATTTATATTATCGTTTGACATATCGAATGTCAAGGTTTTTTGAGTCAAAAGCAAATTACCAACATTCTTTTTCACCGAAGCAAAGGTGACGTCATATAAGTGGTAAGGTGACTGCAATAAATATAAATACGTGGGTAAATTTTCATAGTAATTGAAAAAAAAAAGTTTCCCCCTTGAAATACTAGCGATGGCAACACAATTTTGCTCACGCTTCCAAAAACATTTGACTTGCTAGCTTTTAAATGTACAGTTTCGAACGAAATTGTTTATAAGCAAAGTTCTTTTTACATTTATGCTGAAAGTAACAACGTATTTTGTTCTGTTTTCTATTATTATTTTGTTCTGTTGCCTATTAAAATTTTAACGATGACAGTGAATAATGATGAACGTATTTTGATTTGTTTCGCGTAGGCTTGAAATTTTAAATTTACATTAATGAACGAAATTGCTTATGTGTCGTCTGGCAGAATAAGTCAGGCAGACATGTGTTTCCCAAAAGAGTGAAGAAATACGCGGTGAATTGCCATTTCAACTGTATATCATACATACATATCATCTGTATATTTCAACTATATTTTAATATCATCACGTTCGAAGAACGGGTATTTAGCTAGTCTGTTATAGTTTGTGGAGCAGAGAGGTGCAAGTGGTAGTTATAAAATTCTAACTCAGGATGTGTTCATTATTTTCACTATTGCTGAAAAAAAACCTAAACAAACAAACAAAAAAAACAGGTCAAATTTTAAAAGTGATTTATTACTTTTCCAGAATTTCAGGACAAAATTGTAAAAACTAGGGACTTTCAAGATATGAAAAAGTAAAATCAGGAACATCAGGCATTTGAGCTCTGATTTCAGCCTTGCCGCCATTTTGATGTGCCACAACACAGATGCGAAGTACAGATGTATCTTAAGTCTGCGCAGTGTCGCCACTCGTTTATATTATTATCTACATTCCAGGTCATAATCACCGTAGATATACCCTAAAAACTGCGATTTAGTTATTCCGAATTTATTTAACAATTTGAGTTGCTTCAGTCAAAAAGATATTATAAGAATGGTGAATGCTTTTACAAGATACAGGGGTTGTCCAAAATAAGGGAATCACCTCGCAGAAAACAGTGACTTTGGTATGTGCTGTTTTTTGAGTAAAACGAAGATGTAGCTACAATTTTGTTTTGTAAAAAAGTGTTGCACGTAATCTCAAGGGTCTGTGTGATTCCATTGTAAATCGGTGTTTGCATAATTTCATTCCAGATGAAGGCACAAAGAGTGATCTGTCGGAGTTCCAAAGAGGGCAGATTGTAGGAGCCCGTCTGGTTGATGTGTCTGTAACCACAGTGGCGCAGTTATTGGGGGTATCGAGAGGTACCGTGTCGAAGGTCATGACAGCATATAATGTTCATGGCACAACATCTTCTGCGAGACACAACTGTGGAAGGTAAACCAAATTTACGGCGAGAGACTGGAGGGAATTAAATAGGATTGTGACCGCAAGGAGAAAGACCACGGCGACGAAAGTGACTGCTGAGCTTAATGCACATCTCGAAAACCCACTGTCGATCCATACCGTGCGAAGGGAATTGCACACGCACAATATTTACGGCACAACTGCGATTGCAAAACACCTGGTGTCGCAGGTGAATATGAAACGGAGACAACAGTGGTGCCAGGAACATAAAATGTGGACTGCGGATCAATGGAAACTTGTCTCGTTTTCCAATAAATCAAGTTTTTCACTATTCCCCACCACAGGACGGGTTTACGTGTGGAAAACCCCCGCAGAAGCCTACAACCCAGACTGTCTCCTTCCTACAGTGAAGCATGGGAGCGGTTCCGTAATGGTTTGGGCTATGATCTCGTGGTTTGCAGAAGGTCCCATTATCACCTTACACGGACGGATCACTAGCGGTGACTATGTCACTCTTTTGGCCGACCATGTGTATTCAATGGCGCAGACATTGTTTCCGTCAGGGGATTGCACCTTTCAAGACGATAATGTCCCGATTCACAGAAGTCGAACTGTTCAATCATAGTTTGAGAAACATGAGGATGAAGTTGCACACCTTCCCTGGCCCGCACAATCACCGGTCTTAAACGTCATTGAGCCCCTGTGGTCTGTGTTGGAAAACAGAGCGAGATCCCGTTATCCTCCTCCGGCGTCTCTCAAGGAATTGGAGCAGTTTCTGCTGGAAGAATGGTACAACATACCCCTTACCAGCATCCAGGACTTGTATGCGTCCATTCCAAGGAGAATTCAAGCAGTTTTAAATGCCAAGGGTGTTCACACACCATATTAGGTGCGTAACACCTCTTGGTTCCAGGTGTTTCCATTATTTTGGACAACCCCTGTAGGTGTGCTTTGGGTTACAGCTTTTGCGATATGTAATTTATCAAGACAGGAATTATCAGAATACATTATTTTAAGAAATTTATCTGCGTTTTTGTAGGACTTTCTAAACTTCACGGCTATTCTAACATCAAACGAAAGTGCCGGCCATATCCGTCATGCTTTTCGCCGTTGCCCTTTCTCCTCCTCTGTAAGAATTGTTTGAATATGGACTCCACCAAAGCGTGTGGGCTGTAAGTGGAGTGACGGGAATTCATTTTGCTCGCAAAACATCTCGAGCAGAGAACACACTGGAACTTCGAGGAAGACGGCCAAATGAAAGAAGTTTCAGTATTTGCCTACTTGGCCGTATTTGATAGGGGCCGGCGACTCATTGCGTTTGTTCAGTTTCCAAGGCAACGGGACAAAGGGGTGTCTGGAGTTCTCTGATTCTTCGGTGGACCTTGTTAAGGAGTTTGTGGCAAAGAAAGAAGGATGGAGATTTGGGATTAGCAGCAGTCGGTCGTCGAGGACACGCGTCTGCTTGGCGTACCACGAACGAGAAGGTAAACAAGTGGTTGGCTGTTATTTGTGCCTTTGAATGAGAGACCAGGGTCTGAAAAGCAGCTGCGTTTTAAGGGTGAGCTAAGGATGCGTTGTTAAGACCGTGCGGCGTGCTGTATAAGTACCAGCTGCGACAGATGTTTCCGCTGTTGATAGGAAAGAAATGGGTTGCCTTTCATTCCATAAAGAATGACATATTAATCTGGTGATATTTCGTGCTGTGCTTCATTTATAGCAGAAACCGGGATGAGAAAAACACACATACTCACCCACACGACCACACACACACACACACCATTTGAAGCAAAAGTTCGACCTAATTATTTCTGCTTTAAATAAATATTAGGTGAGTGCAAAAGTAGTACCCGTTTTTTTTAATAGAGAAACAAAACGATTTCTTTTGAATAAATAACATCTTTATATAGTGGCGTAACCATATTTCAAAATGTGTGTGTGTGTGGGGGGGGGGGTTCCTGTCACACATACACACATTATATGTATACATATATCCAAGGTCTGTCAGGAAAGTAATGAGACTCATTCAATAACAGACGTTTAATTTAAGTTATACTTACATAACAATAAAATTCCTCGAGATAACATCCTTGAACATCAATACGCCGCCCGGTGGCGCAGTAGTTTAAGCGATGGCTTCTGATCATTCGTCTGTAAGGGGTCCAGGTTCGAATCCCGGTGAGGCATGGATGTTGTGTTTGTTTTACGGCGCTGGCTCTCTCCCTTCCCTGGAACCAGTGACCCTAAATTAGGGACAGGCGACTGCTTATAGCCCATTGAGTTGCTCACGGTGGTGGCTAAACCTCCAATCAAAAAAAAAAAAAAAAAAAAAAGACATCAATACACCGCTGCCAGGGGTTCCGCCACGCCGCGTAGCTTGTCAGGAAGTCGAGAACAGGAATCGCTTTGAAAGCATTCGTCGCCGGCCGCAGTTTGCACGTTTGTAACAGGCCCGAAATGGTGTCCTTTCAGGCTGGATTTGAGCCGGGGAAACAAATAGAAGTCAACCGGGGCCAAGTCCGGGCTGTAGGGAGGTTGTGGCAGCGTTGCCACGTTGTGTTTTGCCAGAAACTCTTTCACTCTCAGCGACGCATGGCTCGGCGCATTGTCGTGGTGAAGAACCCAAGTGGTGGTGATCTCCGGGCGGACGCGCGCAAATCTTTTCTTCAGCCGTTGAAGCACTTCCAAGTAAAATGCAGCGTTGACCGCTTGTCCGGGTGATACGAACTCCTTATGTACAATACCTTTACAGTAAAAGAAGACAATGGGCATCGATTTCATTTTCTACTTGCACATTCGAGCCTTCTTTGGTGGAGGAGACTCGGAAGTGTGCCACTCTGAACTCTGTCTTTTCGTCTCCGGATCGTACTCAAAGACCCACGTTTCATCACCTGTTGTCACTTTCTCCAAAAACCAGGTTCACTCCTCGCACGGTCCACAAGCTCGCGAGAAATCAACACACGGTTGTTCTTCTGTCCATCGGTCAAAACCTTAGGAACCAATTTGGCGCAAACTTTCCGCATCTGCAATTCTTGCGTGATGATTTCATGCACAATGGATTTCGCGAGTCCCACGTGCTCTGCTACCAATCTAACACTCAGACGTCGGTCAGAGTCCAAAACCGCTTTCACCTTTTCCACATTGTCCAAAGTCCTCGATGCTCTCTCTTTCCTCTGTGAACGTTTTGTGCCACCGAAACACTTGTGATTTCGATAAAGCATTCTTCCCGTAGGCTTTCTGTATCATAGCAAGCGTCTCGGTCTCGGATTTTTCAAGCTCAACACAAAACGTTACCGTGTATCGCTGTTCGACACTCTTCTGCATTTTGACCGTTACGCAACGCTCACACAGCTGTCCACTTCGCAAGCCATCATCACTCTGTAAAAGCTCAGAGCCAACTGACGAGACATAGATCCTTTACCTAACATACCCCGCCACTCGTCACGCCCGGAGACTACGCCCTCCGGCCCTTCTGATTGGCTCAGGAAAAATGGTCTCATTACTTTCCGGACAAACGTTGTATATACAATATTATATACATAGTGTATAAGATAAAGTTTGGGACCCCTCCCCCTACACACATGCAGGAGCAAAGCTGTTGCTGAGGCGCGATCTAACAGGCACGACATAGGCGCCTCTGTTGGCAAATTGTGGAACTTAGCGAACACAACTGTAAAACTATGGTAGAAATGGCAGAAATATAAATTACAAAGTTGTAGAACTGACTTTGCTTATAAGGAATCGATGTCGCTGTTTTATTAAGCACACATTATAGACATGTTTGCATTCTACGAAAAATTACAATCTTATATTATTAAAATTAGTTGGTTAACATCATAAAAAGCGTGCATTATATTCCCGAAAATTTGAGGGGGGGGTCCTTTGCATTGGGGATCCCCGACTCTGATAATCTGGGGGCGTCTTGACCCCCGACCCCCCCCCCCCCCCAGTGGTTACGCCTATGTCTTTATAATACAAATTTCGAAGACGTGAATCCGTTTATTGATGTAAATATGACATGGATGTTTAGTCAGATAATATCCGAAAACTTGAAAATTTCGTCATCCTGGTGTGGGAATCGAACCCGCGTCTCCAGGATAGCACCCGAGTATGCTAACCACTACCCCACCCAGAGCGACCAAGTCTCAACTTTCAGATTAATTTGAATATAACCATTATGTAACATTCGATTAATTCGAATATAACCATTCGCTATATATATATATATATTTTTTTTTTAGCCCGTCCCTAATTTAGAGTCACTGGTTCCAAGGAAGGAAGAGAGCCAGTGCCGTAAGACAAACACATCATCCATGCCTCACCGATATTCGAACCCGGACCCCTTTCCGGACGAATGAGCAGCCATTCGGTATATATGAATGCCGCTTGCTTCGACTAGAGAATTCTGTGATGGTTATATTGAAATTAAACGGTCTTGTCACCGCCGCCTTTCGCACAATGTCAAAAATTTTGTATTACTTTCCTCGCTCGACACTTAACTGTTTCCAAACATCTGCCAAAGGGCGATTTCTACCAATTTGGAACTAACAGGACCACCCAGCCGCCCCGGTGGCGCAGTGGTCTAAGCGATGGCCTCTGATCATTCGTCCGTGAGGGGTCCGGGTTCGAATCCCGGTCAGGCATGGATGTTGTGTTTGTCTTACGGCACTGGCTCTCTCCCTTCCCTGGAACCAGTGACCCTAAATTAGGGACAGGCGACTGCTTATAGCCCATTGAGTTGCTCACGGTGGTCGTTAAACCTCCAATAAAAAAAAAAAAACAGGACCACCCAAAGAGGTGCCGATCGAAGCACGGGGCATCCTTTCTACGTTAGAGCTACAAGTGTTTCTTAAATTCCTGCTCTTAGGAAGGGGAAAGTCACAACCTTGATCTTAGGTATCTTATCTCTTTTCTTCCGCTAAGGGACTGCTAATTATTGTGACCAAAAATTAACTCTGTCCCAGCTTCCTGCAAATCAAATTAAATACGCCAGCCAAAATTCGCAGCGCAAAGTAATTTTTCCAGTCGAGTTTTCAGGAGAGCAGATATTACTGCAAATACATCGGTAACAGAAATATGCCCTTACACCTCGTAGTGGAGAAACAGTTCTTTACCAAAAAATGAGAAATGTATGAAAGAGGCTTCTTACTAGAAGTTCTATCCGACGTAATATGACTTTTAAAATCGGATTATTTTAATGTTACTGAGTAAGATTACATTAATAATTGCAACAGCAAGTTTATAAAGGTGGAACTCCGAACGGGGGATTAGTTTTTATGCTGGTGTGCGTATTTCAAGAAGATATAGAAAATAAAGAAGAGTTGGCCGTCTAGTACATTCAAGAAGTGGGTAAAGTTGCTGAGACAGCGGAAAATCATCATCGATTGATACCGACATTTCAGGAAAGGAACTACACATGAGTAAAAGAACTTTAAATTGATTTTGACAAAAGAATGTGAACATAAGAGATGCATATCAAGACAATGCCGAAGAACGGTGGGAATGCGCATTCTTGAGTAACGCGCTCAGCACTGCAATATTTCTGAAAGAAAATAGAAAGAAAAACTAGCATAAGTGATGGACTTTTCACCTTATCCTTGATTTCTTGAAACGTTTCCAGGAACAAGAATGCTGGCTGGTGTATTGGTATGAGGACGAAAGATAGTGCTTTTAAGGTGATCCATTCAATAAAAGGCTGCTGATTTTCTTTTATTTCTTTTTCCTTGAGCAAAAGCAGATGTTATTTTATTAAAAGGACACCAATGTAGGAAATGGCGTCAGAAGACAAGGTGGAAAATGTTTTACGCATTTTAGGCTGGCTTTGAAAAGGAAAATCCAGAAGGAACTGTTTAAAGAAAATGTCTCTTAGTTTAGGCTAACTGTGTAGCAGAAAACGAACCTTCACAGGATATATCTACATGAGAAAGAAAATCCTTTTTTACGTTTTCCAACCTAAGGTTGAAGAAGTTTATATGCTCCAGCTTTGTACGTCTGTCTGTCTGTTCACACGATAACTTGCGTAAAAATAGTTCGATTTCGATGAAATTTTAGTTTGTGGTAGAGGACAGCCTGGGAATGAACCCTATTGAAAATGGGCGAAATGAGGTCAAAGGTTAGAACATAGGAGTGGGGTCCATTCTATCACCCTTTATGCGTTATAACGTACGTAAAAATGCTTCGATTGGAACAAAACTTTATCATGTTGTTCCGGAGGTATATTGAACCGGTTCTGTTGAATATAATCGAAATGAGATCAAAGGTTAGAGCACTGGAGCGAGATTTATTCTACATTCAAAGAAGTCATCGAGTCACCGTTTCAGCTCGACGTCGTTGTTAAACGATACGCCTCGCAGACTGTTGGAGAGCGCCAGAAAAAGGTGATAATCTGAGAGCGCTAGATCAGGAGAATACGGTGGGTGCGGTAGAACGTCCCAACCAGGATCTTAAATAACAGTTTTGGTCAGATCAGCGACGTGGGGTCGAGCGTTGTCGTGTTGAAGAAGCACACCGCGCCGCTGGTTGGGTTCGTTTTAGCGGAATTGCCTCGTTGAGCCGGTGCATTTGCTGAACGTAAAGCTGTGCATTGATCGTGGTGTTCTTTTCAAGCCATTCGTAGTGGATTACACCTTCCCAATCCCACCAAACGCAGATCATGGGCTTGCTTGGATGCAGCTTGGCCATGGCTCGAGGTTTTGCTTGCTTTTGAGGATTCAGCCATTCTTTCCTCTGTTTCATATTTACATAGAGACGCCATTTTTCGTCGTCAGTGACGATGCGGTGAAGAAATCTCTGTTTGTGTCCACGAGTAGCCTGGTGTCGAGCGAGCAAACTGGCGGCGATAGCAGAGCACTTTAATTCGTTTCTTGCGTTCAGAGAATGTGGCACCCATGCACCGAGTTTTTGGACCTTACGCATCG
Organism: Macrothele yani; assembly: GCA_039090855.1. Taxonomy (NCBI): domain Eukaryota; kingdom Metazoa; phylum Arthropoda; class Arachnida; order Araneae; family Macrothelidae; genus Macrothele; species Macrothele yani. Next base: position 151,659,479 of record CM077001.1, on the reverse strand, counting down.
AGTGAAGGTAGCGGGTGAGAGTATCATGAGAGCATCTCGTCTGCTGGCACAATTCCCAAGTGGATTGACGCGGATCCTCGTGGATAGAGTCCCTTCAATCCATCCTCATTGAACTGAACAGGTCTGCACGCAACGTGGAGAATCTGTGAGGTCGAATTTTACCTACTTGAAGTGTGAATACCATTTCTGTGCAGTTCTGTCAGTAATAGCGCTTTCTCCGTACACAGCACAAATGTCTTGAGCAGCTTTGGAATCTTGAGTGAAAGCGAAGAGAAGCAGATGTCAAAAATGCTCATTTCTGTCTACTTGGCACTCCATCTCCATATGGCTACAAAGAGTTAAACCAAATATAATATCCAAACCGATGAACAAAAGTTGTATAGGAAAAATAGTTACAAAAAAGCATATAACACGGGGCGGATTGGCCCACCGAGATACCGGGACATTTCCACGGCGGACCGTTCGAGAACTAGCCCACTTTCTCCCATTCTTTTGGCGTGGAGTTCTTGAAAAGAACGAATAATTATTTTAGTACTTATATAATGGTAAACTTCATCCCATCTTCATTTCTATCTGAAAGGTTATTTACATAAAAAAAACCATAAAAAAAACCCCAACTTTTCCTTTTATTTATGTTGTTTCGTCGCCCGGATCACTTCCTGTCCGTGAAACAGTTCACGACAGACAACGAGGTTCAATGCGCAGTTGATGACTTCTTCGGGTCCCAGCCACAAGACTTTTTTCGTTCCGGGATCATGGCCTTTGCCGGATAGCAAATGCCGAGGTGGAATATTTTTCCTAGGTAAGTTGTCCTACTTTTCTGTTCTCGCCGTCCACGAGTGCTGGTCCTTTGCTGGACATTTCATTCGCACCAACCCAATACAGATATGCCATAAAAAGGAAGCTTCGTAGTTTTAGGGAAATTAGAACCCTTAAGAACAAACCAGCAAAGTTTATTCACAATTAAATATTTTATTTTAATATCTACTAAATATATACTATATTCTATTTTAATATCTACTGTATTTTGCTCGTGAGATTTACTTCAGAATTTCAAAAAGCCTTAAAAGTTGTAATTTCAAAGTTATTTTCAAACTTTTAAACAAAGTAATTTTATACGGATCAAAATACTATGTCGAAGACATAAATTCCTGGGTAATTTGTCAAATTCCTTGTGAATGCGGACTTTCATATATAAGACACGCCCCGAGGGCTTTAATTTTGCGTGTGAAGGAAAACAAGATTTACGTCCGGAACTGTGAAATGAAGAAGTCGTTTATATCCCAACATTTTCAAGACAATAACCATAACTTTGTGTTTGAAAATGTTAAACTTATTGATAAACCTGATTCCAATATCAAACTTAATATATTAGAAACTTACCGCAACCCTTCACGGATCGTCCACGACATGACATCTACTCCATTTCTTTCAAACACGTGGAAACCACTCACTAAAGTCCGTGACCGTCAGAACGTTGATGATGTCACAATGATTTGAATGTTTATGCTCCATTTTTCCTGATGAAGCCAAGTCAAACGCCCAGTGAAATTATAACAGACATTAAAATAAAATATTTAGTTGTGAATAAACGTTGATGATTTGTTCTATCTTAACATCACAGAATTGTAGTCATAAAATATACTACACTGCTGGCCACCCAAAATGCAACACCAAGAAGGACACGAGATTGCAAAGCCAGATTTACTGGACACATAACAACAGATACAAAGATGAAACGATTGAGCTTACAGGCCCGCGCGACTTGCGGAACACGCAGGCATCAATAGTTCGTGTGGCCCCCATGGCTGGAAATAACGGCCGCTACACGCCGCGGCATCGAACGAAAGATGCTTTGGATGTGGGCTTGGGGTATGTCGGTCCAAGCTGCTTCCACACGTTGCCACAGTTCACCAGACGTAGCCGCGGGTGGCGCTTGCCGTGCCACTCGGTTGCCGATCAGCGACCAGACGTGTTCGATGGGCCACGGCAGCAGTGACACCTGGTGGGCTGCGAAGAATTGTTGCACGATGCGTGCCACGTGCGGGCGCGCATTGTCCTGTTGAAACGTGGCCGCTGGCAGGTCCTACGGGTAAGGGAGGATTACAGGCTCCAAAACGTTGGAGATGTAGCGGTGGCTGTTGAGTGTACCGGCGATGCGTACCAGAGGGTTGCGGGTGTCATATCCTATTGCGCCCCTAACCATAACACCAGGCGACGGACCGGTATGGCGATGCATAATGCAGGCGTCATACAGTCTCTCGCCACGGTGCCGCCACACGCGGATCCGACCATCGTGGTGTTGTAGGCAGAAGCGGAATTCTTCGGAGAAGACAATGTCATGGCATTCCGTTGTCCAGGTGCTGCGTTCAACGGCCCACTACCGCCGCACTCGCCGGTGGTGTAACGTCAATGGTAATCGGAGCAATGGGCGCCGTGCGACATGTCCCCGCTCCTGCAGACGACGTCGAACGGTACGTGCTGACACAGATTGTTGCGCAACACACCCTAATTCCTGCGCTAACGTTCGTAGTGTGGCGGTGCGAGCCGTCAATGCCCGCCGCCCAATTTGCCGGTCCTCTCGTTGGGTGGTGTGCCGGGGCTGCGGCAATCACTCACGTCGGTCCATCCGTCTCTCCTGCACCTACCGAATCCGTACTCTCCTCACTGTGGCGGGATGTCGTCCCACACGGGCGCCGATGTCGTGGTACGATAAACCGCTGTCGCGATAAGCCACTATTAGTCTCTGGCGAACTCCGAAACGTGCTGGAATGACTGCCGCATTATGCAATGAGGCATCAGGAAGCTTCCCACGCACAGGACCGGCAGCACCGCACACTTCCACTACTTACACCCCGCATTCTGTGCACCCTTCTTATAGTGCTTCTCGGTGGCGTGCCGGGCGCATATGCCCTGCAATGCTAATCGGTTGCATGTCCTCTCGCGGGCGACGCATGCTGCGAATTTCAGGCCAATCGGATGCTTCCTTCTTGGTGTTGCATTTTGGGTGGCCAGCAGTGTATATTAGAAGCTTAACGTAATTCTTCACGCATATTGTCCACGACATGACATCTTCTCCATTTCTTTCAAGCACGTGGAAACCACTCACCAAAGTCCGTGACCGTCAGAACGCTGATGATGTCACAATGATTTGAATGTTTATGCTCCATTTGTCCTGATGAAGCCAAGCCAAACGCTCAGTGAAATTATAATAGATATTAAAATAAAATATTTAGTTGTGAATAAACGTTGATTATTTGTTCTATCTTAACATCACAAGTATTGTAGTCATAAAATATACTAATTAATAGATTTATGTGTTGCATAGTTCTGTTTCCCTTAGGGTGAATGAAGAATTCTGCTGTGAAGATGAAGTTTCAAAATTTTTGGATAGTCCGGTAGTTAAATTTCACGCCTTAACACATTGTTTATATTGTCTCCGCATGTGTGTGTTTTTAATCTCGAGAAAGAACGTGATTTTTCCGAAAAGAAACCACTTTCCGAAATTAAGACATTTGCATGATTTTCTCATTATTCACCATCGCCTGAAGTCCGTATAAAGACAACCCATCGGAAAACAGATGACTTCCAAATATGGACTTTATACGTGTTTATCACTCAGACATGTTTAGTCATTCGACTTCAGATAAAAAAAAAACAACTATTTATTCACTTGATGAATGGTTTGTGTGATGTTTTTTATTTATCCCGACTACTTGTAATTCCTCGAATTCAAGCAACTGTTTGAAATAACACCCTTCGTATCGAATGCCATTTGCATTAACGTCCCATGCTTCGCGGTAGAGTGTGCAGAGTTTTAATTAAGCATGCCTCGGCGGCCATTAAGCGTGGAGTGAACGAAACATGCCTTTCATCGCAAACGCCACTTCGGTTTACTTAGCATTTGCATTGCAAATGGCCTAACTATCCTCTTCCCCTGCTTCGAGACTGAGGAACCTCCCCTTTCCCCTCCTTCCTTTTGTTGAATCAGAACTTGGAACAATTCGGGACTGCATCCTGTGTGCTCCAAAGTTTATGACCCGGGAAGCAAAAATAATAAATGCTTCATATTTTACGCGCTTAGGCATTAGGACGTGGAGCTAAAAATAAAACAACTTCGCAGGCAGGAGAGCGAATGCGAGGTAAAGTAATTTTATGCAATGATATCGTTCTGTTTTATTAATATTTGGAATAATGTGACTATTTTTCGACATTAAAACGCTGAATTACTCAGGTTAGCGAGTTTCCGCTCCTAAGCTTTCGAGAAAATTAATGAGCTAAGGAGCTGAGATTGCTCAAAGCTTCTTCAAGAAATACGCTGTTTCAGAAATTACCATAGGCAGAGCAGCCACTAAGATTTTTAAATACATGTTTCGCTTAAAAGTCGTGATATTACGATGAATTAGAGAATGTTGAGAGAAGGGATAATCCTACGCTCTTGCTATAAAGTATAAATTGTCGCCATTCATCAAGATCCTTATTTTCATTTTTACAGATAGAAGACTCCTACATCCCAAAATAGTCATATTATTCTTTGATATTCGAAGAACTGCTGGTAAAATAGGACATAATCACTTTTTTGATAAATCGGTTACTTATTATTATTCAGTCATTAGAAGTGTAGCGTTCTTTACTATTTGAAACGTGGGTATGTGGTTTACGGAGCACAACATAAAGTTTGTTCAACTTATTCACTCACTTAAAGTGAAACAGAGTCACTCAAAGTTCAAGAAAGATTTACTCACAGTTCGCCTTTCATTCAGCCACTTTATTAATGAAGAAACTTTTAAATCATAGCTACAACAACAGCAATAGGCACTTAGCCGAATGAACGTGGATTTGTAAACACAATCGTAGTTTGAAAATACTAACACGAATTATATACAGTATACACCACACATCGACAGGCATTATCGCTTACAGATTAACACAGCTTACGTGACTACCATTAACGCACCATACCACACTTTTCGCTGCTTGCTCCAACATTATATAGCTCGTTCTTATCATGTTCACCCACATATGTCACGTACCCTGACCTCAAAACTGCTGCCAACATAACAGTCAGTGAGTGAGAAAATATAGCATTACGGTTGAAACGCTAAAATAGGACGAACTCAAAATTTACTTAGAAAAAGACAACTAAAAATGAAAGTTAAATTTTAGCCCACGCCATAGAAGGGACTAAACACTGTAGTGCCAAAAGTCATGGGATAGCAGTATGCAAATTTTTAACTGGCGCTTTCGTCGTCTAAATGATTCACCGCACGCCATGATTTTTATCAGTTGCGATGTGTAATCTCGTGAGTCAGGTTGAACAACCACCAGTAGGATTATGGCAAGCCGACGTGAATTATCGGAGTTTGAACGAGGCATGGTAGTGGGAGCCAGACCGATGATACATTCAATTTCTGAAGTTGGGCGAACATTCAACATTCCTCCATCCACTATGTCACGTGTGTACCGAGAATACCTTATGGGAGGCATTACCATCTACCGTGGACAGCGCAGTGGTCGATCACGAGTGTTGAATGACCGTGAACAGCGGCGTCTGACCAGGATGTCCATGTTAACAGACAAGCGACACTGGCTCAAATAACATCCACATTCATTGAATGCAGGGGTACCAGAAACATATCCATCAGGTCAGTCCAGCGTAATTTAGGGTCCAGGGTGTTTGGCAGCAGAAGACCCACCAGAGTGCTTTTGTTAACACCAAAACATCGGACACAGCTCCTCACCTGGGCTCGTGAACACGGTAATTGGACCCTGGAAGACTGGCAACATATGGCGTGGTCCGATGAGTCACGTAACCAGTTGTTACGAGCTGATGGTAGGGTTCGGGTGTAGTGTCGACCCCATGAGGCCATGGACCCAAGCTGTCTACAAGACACTGTGAAAGCTATTGGTGGTTCCATACATGTGTAGGGTGTCTTTACGTGGCACAATTTGGGTCCTCTTATTTTCGTAAACACATCATTAACCGGTATTGGCTTTCTTGATTGGCTGGGTGACCATTTGCAGCCCTTCATGGACTTCATGCACCCCAACAACTATGGGATTTTCCAAGCGGACAATGCACCATGTCGTCAGGATCAAATGGTCCAAAATTGGTTCGAGGAGCATTATGATTTTGGACAGTTCCTACGGATGGTGTGGCACCACGTTCACTCGACATGAACCCAATAGGGCACTTATGGGACGTGGTGGAAAGGTGCATTCGCACCCAAGATCATGCACCTACAAATACCAGGGAATTGTGGGCGGCTGTTCAGACGGCATGGCTCAACATCTCTCCAGAAGTCTTTCGGCCACTTGGGGAATCGATGCCACGTCGAGTTGCTACACTTCGTCGGGCTAGAGGATGTCCTACTCGATACCAGGTACGTATCCAATAACTTTTGGCACTCCAGTGTATTTAGTTAGTTTGAGTAGTTGTCTGTAAGTTCTAATACCCTAACAAAAAACTTAACTAGAAAGCACTACACCGTTTACACACTAAAGCTTAAATTTGTCGAAGTAACGTGCTTAAAGCTACCCTTTATGTTATTGAATTGCTTTAGTTGAATCCCAGATAGTTTCAGTTCGTTTCAGTTGTAATCCTTAATTTAACACTTAAGAGCTCATTAAGTTCTGAGGATAATAACGGCCAGGTGAAGTAAAAAATTCGTAATTACAAGGTCCACATTTTATTACGTTTCCAGTTTATTTTCGTCATTTACACTGCTGGCCACCCAAAATGCAACACCAAGAAGGACACGAGATAGCAACGCCAGATTTACTGGACACATAACAACAGATACAAAGATGAAACGATTGAGCCTACAGGCCCGTGCGACTTGCGGAACACGCAGACATCAATAGTTCGTGTGGTCCCCATGGTTGGCAATAACGGCTGCTACACGCCGCGGCATCGAACGAAAGAGGCTTTGGATGTGGGCTTGGGGTATGTCGGTCCAAGCTGCTTCCACACGTTGCCACAGTTCATCAGGTGTAACCGCGGGTGGTGCTTGCCGGGCCACACAGTTGCCGATCAGCGACCAGACGTGTACGATGGGCGACATATCGAGAGAACAGGCGGGCCACGGCAGCAGTGACACCTGGTGGGCCGTGAAGAATTGTTGCACGCTGCGTGTCACGTGCGGGTGCGCATTGTCCTGTTGAAACGTGGCCGCTGGCAGGTCCTGCTGGTAAGGGAGGACTACACGCTCCAAAACGTCGGAGATGTAGCGGTGGCTGTTGAGTGTACCGGCGATGCGTACCAGAGGGTTGCGGGTGTCATATACAATTGCGCCCCAAACCATAAAGCCAGGCGACGGACCAGCATGGCGATGCATAATGCAGGCGTCATACAGTCTCTCGCTGCGGTGCCGCCACACGCGGATCTGACCATCGTGGTGTTGCAGGCAGAAGCGGGATTCGTTGGATAAGATAGTGTCGTGCCATTCCGTAGTCCAGTTGCGGCGTTCAACGGTCCACTGCACGCCGCACTCGCCGGTGGTGTAACGTCAATGGTAATCGGAGCAATGGGCGCCGTGCGACAAGTCCCCGCTCCTGCAGACGACGTCGAACGGTACGTGCTGACACAGGTTGTTGCCCAACACATCCTAATTCCTGCGCTAATGTTCGTGATGTGGCTATGCGAGCCGTCAATGCCCGCGCCACAACATGCCGGTCGTCTCGTTCGGTGGTGTGCCGGGGCTGCGGCAATCGCTCACGTCGGTCCGTGCGGTCCTCTCGCACCCACCGAATCCATACTCGCCTCATTGTGGATGGATGTCGTCCCACACGGGCGCCGATGTCTCGGTGCGATAAACCGCTGTCGCGATAAGCCACTATTCGTTCTGTGTCGAACTCCGAAACGTGCTGGAATGACTGCCGTATTCTGCGACGAGGCATCAGGAAGCTTCCCACGCACAAGTCCGGCAGCACAACACACTTCCACTACTTACACCCCGCCTTCTGTGCACCCTTCTTATAGTGCTTCTCGGTGGAGTGCCGGGCGCACATGATTTGCATATGCCCTGCAATGCTAATCGTTTGCATGTCCTCTCGCGGGCGACGCATGCTGCGAATTTCAGGCCACTCGGATGCTTCCTTATTGGTGTTGCATTTTGGGTGGCCAGCCGTGTAAAATGCGTTAGCTATCGCAGGGAAAATGTTAGTAAAAATGTTATCTTTGAGAGAATAGACAGTTAAATTTTATGAAGAACAGAATGAGCAATGTGAATTATTGAAAGAAGATTTCTATAGAAAACATGCATGCAGAACATAACTCTCTCTGCACGTAGCAGTATTATAAGAGTGCGCCCTCTTTGGTGTAATTGTTAATAACTATTTGTAACAATTCAAACTATCGTGCTCCAAACATCATGAACACAAAACAAGTTCGACTGATGAACAATTGTAATAATCAAGTACTCGTGATAGAACAGTGTTCGCAAAAAAAAAAAAAAATGCTCGCTCCAAACAGTCCTAATTATACAGTTAAAACATCAAATCTTGCATCTAGCTTTAGATTACGTAATTGCGTCCTGACCTATTGTCAGGTTGCCAAAAAGAAATTCGTCGAGAGAGAAAACGTGACGTTCAGGCTTCAAAACGCTTAACAAAAAGAAACCAAATTTACATAAGAAGACAGGAACTAAAAAGGAAGGTTAAATCAGAGTATGCATCACAAACCAAATTTGCATAAGACAGGAACGAGAAATGAAGTTAAATCAGAGTATACGTCACAAACCAAATTTACATAAGAAGGCAGGAACTAAAAAGGAAGTTAAATCAGAGTATGCATCACAAACCAAATTTGCATAAGAAGACAATAACTAGAAAGGAAGTTAAATCAGAATATGCATCACAAACCAAATTTGCATAAGAAGACAGGAACTAGACAGGAAGTTAAATCAGAGTATGCATCACAAACCAAATTTGCATAAGAAGACAGGAACTCGAAAGGAAGTTAAATCAGAGTATGCGTCACAAACCAAATTTGCATAAGAAGACAGGAACTAGAACTGAAGTTAAATCAGAGTATACACTATAAACCAGATTTACATAAGAATACAGGAACTAAAAAGGAAGGTTAAGTTAGAGTTTACGTCACAACACACATGATGATGTAATCCTTCTTCAAAGAATAAAATCCGAAAATGACTTCATTCTTTTCTGGTAAATAGAACAGCAGGAAAATGATATCCTTCTTCTTAAAAAAGATAACCAAACAACAGACCTTGCACTTTCGAATATGATGAAGAAAAAGATTCCCCAGCACTTTTATTTGTCTGAAAAGGTTGTCCTATTGTATGTCTTGAATAAAAGCAAAGATAGTTTTGTTCTGAAAACTTGAAAAGAATTGCCATTCATTTTTCTTGAATATAAAATAACAAATAAGAAAATCCTTACCGTTTGTAAGATTCTCAGACCTCTTTCAATGAAGAAATAAATATTCCTCACAAATATATGGTTAATTCTCTAAAATTTTCATAGCAATCAGGTAATAAATACTGATTATTTACAGCTCTCAGATCATAAGTTCTGAAATTGCGTGTAGTTCTTATCAGTCTCATCCATGAGAAAACTTCAAATTTTATCGCCCTGCAAAGGGAATCGAGGGAGGGGGTGGCTTATTTCATCGCCTTGCAAAGGGAATCGGAGGGGAGGGGGTGTTTATCAGTCTCATCCCTCAGAAAACTTCAGATTTCATCGCCCTGCAAAGGGAATCGAGGGGGGGGGGGGGGCTTATTTCATCGCCCTGCAAAGGGAATCGGAGGGGGGGGGGAGAGTGTTTATCAGTCTCATCCCTCAAAAAACTTCAGATTTCATCGCCCTGCAAAGGGAATCGAACCCACATCGCCCGATTTCTGATCGAATATGTTATCCGTTACACAGCCCATGATAATTACGCTCCAAACAAGTGAGTCTAAGCAACTATAGCATAGGAATGTGAATCTACTTCAAATTTGCGCTAGTAGAAGAAATATTATGCTTCCTCATAGCGTCGATTTGACTCTCTTCCAATACTGAAACAGACGTACGCCGTCTAATTAATCTAATTAACACGCTAATTAGCTCTTTACTTCCGAATTTTTCCATATAAAAGGTATGTTATCTTACGCGCATTCTATTCAGCACATAATAAAACCCTTAAATTCCAAATTTCATACGAATCGACCAACAAATACGTGTACAGTGAGCTACGGAAAAAGATTCTGCTTCAATTTTCTATTATCTCTGGATGGACCAGGTTATCGTACAAATCGCTGTCAGGGACTTTGCTCGTCTGTACTCTGCATTCAATTTGACGGAGGTTCGGGCAAGACGCAGACTTTCCAGCATAATGACTCTTCTTGCAGGGAAGGAAACATTGCAGGTGTGTTTCCCAGATGTAGATATATGGATGCCCCCTCTAACTTTATTTGCAAATATCTTCGCTGTTAATCATCTGATTCGGACGATATTTAATATTTAGGGGTTTTTCCATGTGCTTAATAGAATGTGCATAAAACAACATATCCCTTATGCAGAAAAATTCAAAGATAGTGAGATAATTAGCATATTAATTAGATTAATTAGCACTTTATTCACATTACGTGATAGTTCGCTTCGAGAGCTTTCCAACGGTACCTTGCTTGTTTATCTGCGGCAAATGGTTCCAAAGTTAAGGGGGTGGCTCGTTTTTTTTTTTTTTTTTTTTGAGGTCTATAATGCTTTTACAAGAAATGAAGAGATTTATCGATTGATGGAGAAAATCTGGAGGTATTCGATACCTACATTTACCTTGGACAGCAGATATCAAGCGAGGGTCACATTGATGAATTAATCAGCGTATAAACCTCGGATGGAGAGCTTTTTGGCGAAACAGTACAATTTTTAAGACCAATATGCAATTATGTCTTAAAAGAAAAGTGTTTGATCAATGCATCCATTGTTCCAATGCTTACTTACGGAGCAGTGACATGGACCTGAACTAAAATAGACATACAAAGACTGCATACAATTGAAAGAAGCACGGAAGGGCACATACTTGGTGTAAACAGGAGAGACAGGAAGAGGAACTCGTGGATAAGGAAAATGACAAGAGTAGTAAATCCCTGAAATGGTCATTGGTTGGACATTTTGTCAAGGGAATGGACCACCGATGGACAACCAAAATTGTACACTGGATTCCAAGGGACACGAAAACACCCAGAAGAATACCACATGGGAGATGGGTAGAAGAAATTTGAAAGCATGCGGGAGTAACATGGAGGTGACTAACACAAGACAGACCGTTGTGAAACAAAACTTTGGGAGACCTTTATTCAGAAGTGAACTAATAACGGCTGAGAATGATGATGGTGATAATATATAAATACACTACAATAACAAAAGTCACCAGACACCACTTCAAAAGCAAATGAACAGATCCGCTACGTTGTTAAGATGCGCGGAACAGCTGTAGACGGTATAAAAACAAGCCTGCAGTTAACCGCGACCATATCGCACTGTAAGGTTGAGTGAAAATGTCGCGGCGGGAGAGAACTGCCTTTGAAAAAGGAAAGATTGTTGGGTGTTATATTACAAACCGAGCAGAGTTTAAATATACCCAAGTCAACTGTTTTGGATTTACTGAATAAGTGGAAGACGCATGGCGTGCTTGAAGCAGCAAAACGTACCGGCAGACCAAAGAAAATTAGCGATAGAGGACGTCGAAGCCTCAGGAGAGTCGTTACAGCTAATCAACAGAGTACTGCACAAAACCTCAGTGTACAGGTGAGTAAAAATGCTAGAATCTCGGTATGTACACGTACCATTCGCAGAGAACTTCATTCCATGGGTTACTGTGGTCGTGCGGCTGCTCATAAGCCTTTCATCTCCACTCAGAATGCTGCTCGTCGTTTAGCATGGTGTAAAGAACATTTATCGTGGACCGTAGATCAATGGAAACGGGGCCCTATGGACTGATGAATCCAGATACACGATAATTCAGCCTGATGGATGTGTGTGGCTATGGCGGCAGCCTGGGGAACGCTATTTACCACAGTGTACTGTTCCTATGGTCAAGTTTGGAGATGGCAGTGTATTCGTGTAGGGGTGTTTTTCGTGGTATGGTCCCGGCCCATTGGTTATCGTGGACAAACCTGTTAACCAGCACGTCTACCTCGATATTCTGGACAATTATGCCCTACCAACTTTGTGGCAACACTATGGAATCCAGAATTGTTGGTACCAGCAGGATAATGCACCGAGCCATAAAGCAAAGACTGTTACGGCGTCGGTTGAAGATAATTTCGCATTGTGTGTGGACTAGCCAGCACAGAGCCCTGATCTTAATCCCATAGAGCACTTATGGGATGAATTAGAGCGCCGCATAAGAAGTTTGCACCCAAGGCCTACTATTAAGCAACAGTTAGCGGCAGCATTATGTACTGAATGATAACGCATACCAATCGCTGTGTTCCAAAACCTTGTCGAAAGCACGTCTCGAAGGGTCAATGCATGCATTAAGGCCAAAGGTGGACCGACACCGTATTAATGTATGTCAATAAATACTATGTCGTGTTTCTCGTCTAGGTTTCCGGTGACTTCTGTCAAGATAGTGTGTAACGTATACTCTAGATTCAGTTTCCTTTTGATTTTACTATCTCTTGTTATTTTATTTTCCTATGTAAATTATCTTCTTACTTAACGAGATGTTATTTCTCCCGCTGAATGACATGTGGCAACGAGTGTAGTCATGACGTGGTGGTAGGCAGTATAAATAGGCGCGTTCAACGATACCTAAGAGAGCTTTTGTTTATGTGCGAAAAGAGCTTTTGTGTTACGTGAGAGAGCTTTTGTTCATATGCGGAGAGCTTTGGTTTATATGTGGAGAGGTTTTGTTCGATGTGAAAAGACCGACGCCACCTGAATTTATCAGTCCGATTAGGCCTGGGAAACGTTATCGTACAAGAGTTTTTTATGCATCCTCGAGATAAGTAGGTTCTCGTGGACAGGTTCTTTTCTCGTTCTGTTGTTTTTTCCTGCACGACCAGTTGGCGTGTCAGAATTTTTTTTCGTGTGGGCCTATGCATTCTTTTTGTATATCTGTGTTTTTTTTTGTATATATCTTCTATGTCCGTCTACTAATCCAAATTTGTTTATATATATATGTGCTTAGGGGTAAAATAATGAAAATTGTTACTGTTAGGCAGCTACAGGCAATCTTCGCTGCTGATACAGTTGGTTTGTACTCAACGATAATATGTGGACGTCATTTGAAATTTATATATATATGTGCGTAGGGATAAAATAATGAAAATTGTTACTGTTAGGCAGCTACAGGCAAACTTCGCTGCTGATACAGTTGGTTTGTACTCAACGATAATATGTGGACGTCATTTGAAATTTATATATATGTGCGTAGGGATAAAATAATGAAAATTGTTACTGTTAGGCAGCTACAGGCAATCTTCGCTGCTGATACAGTTGGTTTGTAATCAACGATAATATGTGGACGTCATTTGAAATCTATATATATGTGCGTAGGGATAAAATAATGAAAATTGTTACTGTTAGGCAGCTACAGGCAATCTTCGCTGCTGATACAGTTGGTTTGTACTCAACGATAATATGTGGACGTCATTTGAAATTTATATATATATGTGCGTAGGGATAAAATAATGAAAATTGTTACTGTTAGGCAGCTACAGGCAATCTTCGCTGCTGATACAGTTGGTTTGTACTCAACGATAATATGTGGACGTCATTTGAAATTTATATATATGTGCGTAGGGATAAAATAATGAAAATTGTTACTGTTAGGCAGCTACAGGTAATCTTCGCTGCTGATACAGTTGGTTTGTAATCAACGATAATATGTGGACGTCATTTGAAATCTATATATATGTGCGTAGGGATAAAATAATGAAAATTGTTACTGTTAGGCAGCTACAGGCAATCTTCGCTGCTGATACAGTTGGTTTGTACTCAACGATAATATGTGGACGTCATTTGAAATTTATATATATATGTGCGTAGGGATAAAATAATGAAAATTGTTACTGTTAGGCAGCTACAGGCAAACTTCGCTGCTGATACAGTTGGTTTGTACTTAACGATAATATGTGGACGTCATTTGAAATTTATATATATGTGCGTAGGGATAAAATAATGAAAATTGTTACTGTTAGGCAGCTACAGGCAATCTTCGCTGCTGATACAGTTGGTTTGTAATCAACGATAATATGTGGACGTCATTTGAAATCTATATATATGTGCGTAGGGATAAAATAATGAAAATTGTTACTGTTAGGCAGCTACAGGCAATCTTCGCTGCTGGTACAGTTGGTTTGTACTCAACGATAATATGTGGACGTCATTTGAAATTTATATATATATGTGCGTAGGGATAAAATAATGAAAATTGTTACTGTTAGGCAGCTACAGGCAATCTTCGCTGCTGATACAGTTGGTTTGCACTCAACGATAATATGTGGACGTCATTTGAAATTTATATATATGTGCGTAGGGATAAAATAATGAAAATTGTTACTGTTAGGCAGCTACAGGTAATCTTCGCTGCTGATACAGTTGGTTTGTAATCAACGATAATATGTGGACGTCATTTGAAATCTATATATATGTGCGTAGGGATAAAATAATGAAAATTGTTACTGTTAGGCAGCTACAGGCAATCTTCGCTGCTGATACAGTTGGTTTGTAATCAACGATAATATGTGGACGTCATTTGAAATTTATATATATATGTGCGTAGGGATAAAATAATGAAAATTGTTACTGTTAGGCAGCTACAGGCAATCTTCGCTGCTGATACAGTTGGTTTGTACTCAACGATAATATGTGGACGTCATTTGAAATTTATATATATATGTGCGTAGGGATAAAATAATGAAAATTGTTACTGTTAGGCCGCTACAGGCAATCTTCGCTGCTGATACAGTTGGTTTGTACTCAACGATAATATGTGGACGTCATTTGAAATTTATATATATGTTCGTAGGGATAAAATAATGAAAATTGTTACTGTTAGGCAGCTACAGGCAATCTTTGCTGCTGATACAGTTGGTTTGTAATCAACGATAATATGTGGACGTAATTTGAAATTTATATATATGTGCGTAGGGATAAAATAATGAAAATTGTTACTGTTAGGCAGCTACAGGCAATCTTCGCTGCTGATACAGTTGGTTTGTAATCAACGATAATATGTGGACGTAATTTGAAATCTATATATATGTGCGTTGGGATAAAATAATGAAAATTGTTACTGTTAGGCAGCTACAGGCAATCTTCGCTGCTGATACAGTTGGTTTGTACTCAACGATAATATGTGGACGTCATTTGAAATTTATATATATATGTGCGTAGGGATAAAATAATGAAAATTGTTACTGTTAGGCAGCTACAGGCAATCTTCGCTGCTGATACAGTTGGTTTGTACTCAACGATAATATGTGGACGTCATTTGAAATTTATATATATGTGCGTAGGGATAAAATAATGAAAATTGTTACTGTTAGGCAGCTACAGGTAATCTTCGCTGCTGATACAGTTGGTTTGTAATCAATGATAATATGTGGACGTCATTTGAAATCTATATATATGTGCGTAGGGATAAAATAATGAAAATTGTTACTGTTAGGCAGCTACAGGCAATCTTCGCTGCTGATACAGTTGGTTTGTACTCAACGATAATATGTGGACGTCATTTGAAATTTATATATATATGTGCGTAGGGATAAAATAATGAAAATTGTTACTGTTAGGCAGCTACAGGCAATCTTCGCTGCTGATACAGTTGGTTTGTAATCAACGATAATACACTGCCGGACAATTGCTAAGGACGGATGACAATAGCAACGATAGCAACCATAAAATGAAAGGCAGGAAAATGTGGAAATTAGCATAAGTGCGGGATACAGTAAGACGTGTTGTGCGTATGCAAATTTTGGATTGCCAAACTTGTTCGTGACATCATAACGCTGATAAGAGATAAAAAAGATTTGACGCGTATTGACCGTTGTTGTTCAAACGCAAAGTTGAAAGGGAAAGAATCAATTGACGAACTTGCAATTTTCAGTATGTCTTTCCGACATCACCTAGATGATTTTACGCGTGGCCGTATTATTGGCAAGATTGAAGAAGGGCAAAAAATAACAGATGTTGCCAGGGAGTTCGACGTCAGCCACAGCGTTGTTTCAAGGCTTTGGAAATCATTTCAAACAAATGGAGAGTGCAGCAAACGTCACGGGGGAGGTCGTGTTCGCAGTACGACACCTGCAGAAGATCGGTGCATAGTGCTATCAACAAAAAGACACCGGCGAAGCACAGCTAGTGAGGTAGCAAATCAGTTTATGGCTGCTACTGGCAAGCGGATCTCCCGAAAAACTGTCGCTATACGTTTGCGTGAGGGAGGACTATACGCCCGCCGTCCTGTTTTGCGCATCCCATTGTCCAGACATCACCGTACCGCCCGTTTGCAATGGTGCCATCAACATCGCAATTGGACTGATAACGACTGGTCTGCTGTCCTCTTCTCAGATGAGAGTAGATACAGTCTATCGTCTGATTGTCGACGACAACTGATCTGGCGTGATAGTGGTACTGCATATTGTCCAGCAAACATACAGGAAAGGGACCGATATCAGACATGTAGTGTCATGGTATGGGCTGGCATCATGATCAATGGCCGTACGTCCCTCTATGTGCTTCCAACTGGGACTATGACTGGCCAACGATACATTAATGATGTTCTGCTATCTCATGTTCGCATGTTCCGGGGTGCTGTCGGTGATAGATTCATTTTCATGGACGACAACGCAACATGTCATCGAACAGTCGCTGTCCAGGAGTGTCTTGAGAGCGAGGATATTCAACGCCTCGTATGGCCAGCACGTTCTCTAGATCTGAATCCCATTGAAAATGTGTGGGATGCTTTGGGGAGGAGTCTTGCTGGTCGCCAATGCCCTCCAATAAACAAGGACACCCTCATCCGTACACTGACAGAGGAATGGGATAAATTACCCCAACAGCTGCTTGATAATGTTGTGCAAAGCATGACACGACGTGTGGAATCTTGCATCGCCCTCCATGGTGGCCATATCCCGTATTGACATCTTACGCCGGAACGCCTGCTGACGGTAATTGCATTTTTTCACGTTTACGTATTCTGCACAAAATGGCCTGTTTGTCCCTTGAACACGTTCCAAAGACTTCTGGATTTCAGAGCACAATAAATTGTCTTTCTTGTAATGTACTGGCATTCTGACATTATTTTATTTCACTTGGCATCCAACCACACTTACTTTTTTATGCGCTATATAGCCGTTTATGATCCGTCCTTAGCAATTGTCCAGCAGTGTATGTGGACGTAATTTGAAATCTATATATATGTGCGTAGGGATAAAATAATGAAAATTGTTACTGTTAGGCAGCTACAGGCAATCTTCGCTGCTGATACAGTTGGTTTGTACTCAACGATAATATGTGGACGTCATTTGAAATTTATATATATATGTGCGTAGGGATAAAATAATGAAAATTGTTACTGTTAGGCAGCTACAGGCAATCTTCGCTGCTGATACAGTTGGTTTGTACTCAACGATAATATGTGGACGTCATTTGAAATTTATATATATGTGCGTAGGGATAAACTAATGAAAATTGTTACTGTTAGGCAGCTACAGGTAATCTTCGCTGCTGATACAGTTGGTTTGTACTCAACGATAATATGTGGACGTCATTTGAAATTTATATATATATGTGAGTACGGATAAAATAATGAAAATTGTTACTGTTAGGCAGCTACAGGCAATCTTCGCTGCTGATACAGTTGGTTTGTACTCAACGATAATATGTGGACGTCATTTGAAATTTATATATATATGTGAGTAGGGATAAAATAATGAAAATTGTTACTGTTAGGCAGCTACAGGCAATCTTTGCTGCTGATACAGTTGGTTTGTACTCAACGATAATATGTGGACGTCATTTGAAATTTATATATATATGTGAGTAGGGATAAAATAATGAAAATTGTTACTGTTAGGCAGCTACAGGCAATCTTCGCTGCTGATACAGTTGGTTTGTACTCAACGATAATATGTGGACGTCATTTGAAATTTATATATATGTGCGTAGGGATAAAATAATGAAAATTGTTACTGTTAGGCAGCTACAGGCAATCTTCGCTGCTGATACAGTTGGTTTGTACTCAACGATAATATGTGGACGTCATTTGAAATTTATATATATATGTGAGTAGGGATAAAATAATGAAAATTGTTACTGTTAGGCAGCTACAGGCAATCTTCGCTGCTGATACAGTTGGTTTGTACTCAACGATAATATGTGGACGTCATTTGAAATTTATATATATGTGCGTAGGGATAAAATAATGAAAATTGTTACTGTTAGGCAGCTACAGGCAATCTTCGCTGCTGATACAGTTGGTTTGTACTCAACGATAATATGTGGACGTCATTTGAAATTTATATATATATGTGCGTAGGGATAAAATAATGAAAATTGTTACTGTTAGGCAGCTACAGGCAATCTTCGCTGCTGATACAGTTGGTTTGTACTCAACGATATTGTGTGGACGTCATTTGAAATTTATATATATGTGCGTAGGGATAAAATAATGAAAATTGTTACTCTTAGGCAGCTACAGGCAATCTTCGCTGCTGATACAGTTGGTTTGTAATCAACGATAATATGTGGACGTAATTGGAAATCAAAAAAGTGATTCCTGCTAGGCAGAATAAAAAAAGGTATGCCGATGCAGGTTTGTTTTGTTCAAGAATAAAAAGTGTTTCACAGACGAATACAGATTTCCTGATTTTGTCATGCCAAGTTTGATATTGTACATACTGCTGCCACCAAAACAAACAAAAAAGAGGACGATAAACGTCAGTCAGCAAGTGTAAGACTACACTCCAAAATTTGATAGGTTTTTCGACAAAAAAAAAAAAAAAAAAAAAAAATTAGGGGAGATGATGTAACGTATACTCTAGATTCAGTTTCCTTTTGATTTTACTATCTCTTGTTATTTTATTTTCCTATGTAAATTATCTTCTTGCTTAACGAGATGTTATTTCTCCCGCTGAATGATATGTGGCAACGAGTGTAGTCATGACGTGATGGTAGGCAGTATAAATAGGCGGGTTCAACGATACCTAAGAGAGCTTTTGTTTATGTGCGAAGAGAGCTTTTGTGTTACGTGAGAGAGCTTTTGTTTATATGCGGAGAGCTTTGGTTTATATGTGGAGAGGTTTTGTTCGATGTGAAAAGAGCTACGTTATTTTGTGCCGAGAATTTCGTTCTATGTGATTAGGTTCTTCTTCATTATTGTGATACGATTAGTGTGACTAGTAGTGTGTGTGTTGGATGATACCAGGAGTTTCATAATAAAAGGTTTTAAGTAAGTACGTTTTTCTCAGTTCATAGTACTGTCAGACCTCTGTCTGGCCGTTGGCTCTCTGTCATTAAATGTCTTCATTAAGTACCACCAGTAAAACTTTATTCATGATATAATAATTACTACAACAACACAACAAACCAGCAAAAACTAATTCATTATAAGTGTGTTAATACGAATAATAAGTGACATCTAAATATAGTCAAATATGATGTCTCAACCCTGCGCACAGTTGCAAGAGTTAATGACAATCAATAAGACAATAACAATGATATCAAGAAATCAATACAGAATCTATTAGTCAGCCACCGGATGATTATCAAATTCATAGGAAATGACGTATCCAGCAGGTGACACCTATATTGGGCAGGTTTCATATGGATGCAAAATATAGACCGCGGTTAAAGATCCTATACACTGAAGTGCCAGAAAAACTCGTACACTAGTCTAATACTTGGTAGGTCCCCCACGGAAGCTCAGGACTGCAGAAATACGACGGGGCATGGACTCCACTAACTTCTAGAAATATGTTGTAGGCAATGCACACCATACTTCCTGCAGAGCGTTCCAAAATTCGGGTGTATTCCGAGGTCTCGGATTTCTTGTGTTCCATAGCGCGTTGCATGGCATCCCAAATGCGTTCTATCACGTTCAGATCTGCGGACGTGGGTGGGAATGGCAACACCCCAAACTCAGATGAATGCTCCTGTTACCATAATGTGGCGTCCCTACACTTGTGTGGAGGTGCATTGTCCTGTTGGAACAGGCCCAACCCATCAGCATGAATGCAGGACATGAACTCGTCACAAAGGATGCGCACATAGCGATGGCCGGTCACAGACATTTGTAGACGTACCAGGGGTACCAGTGAAGTCCAGCTAAATATACCCCATACCATTACGGATCCCCCCTCCCCCAGCCGGTACAGTTTCTTGTTGATAGGCGAGATCCATGGCTTCATGGGGTTTGCGCCACACACGAATCCTTCCATATGCCCGATACAGTTGTAAACGCGACTCTTCAGACGAGGCTACTTGTTTCCAGTCATCAAGTGTCCAGTGGCGGTGTTGCCGTGCCCAAGTGATGCGCATAGCTCTATGTCGTGCACCCATCAAGGGGACTTGAGTTGGGCGTCGGCTCCCAAAGCCCATTACGTGCAGGGTACGTTGCACAGTCCGGACGCTGATGCTTGTTGAGGCACCAGCATTGAATTCGATGATACGTGCGAGAGTTTTGCAACGCTATCGCGTGAAACGATTCTTGACAGCCGACGATGGTCACGTTCACCCAATATCTTTTTACGGCCACACTGGTATCGTAGGTTGGAGGTTTTGCCGGAATTCGTGTAGTCACGGTACACCCTTGCAATGGTCGTCCGTGAAAATCCGAAGTTTGTTTCTACCTCCAAAATACTATGGCCCATCTCACGAGCGTCAACTATGACACCGCGTTGAAAATCACCCAAATCGTTATTACTTGTCATTCTCATACCGAAAACAGCTCTGACAGCAGGCAAGGATGTCTATCGTTTTATATATGCACTGGCGGACGCAACCGAGTACGCGCATAGGTGACGTTGCTATGTATTTTGCATAAGCTCGTATGTACCAGTTTTTCTGGCACTTCAGTGCATATACGTATATATATATATAATTTTTGTGCAATTAATTAATATATTTTACACACAGTTCTTATATCCAAATTATTTTTTAGCGTTTATTTAATATTTAAGATCTTATTTCTTAATGTTCGTATGACAGCAAAATTTATCTTATGGTAGTGGAGTAAACTTTTAAAAACATACAAATAAGCAAAGTGAAAAATGCTGTAATAAATAGGGGTTGTTTGCATTAGGAAATGAAATTTTCAGCACAGCTCATTAAGATTTCATATATCGCTAAGGAATGGTGATTTGTAAAGCTTTTTACTTCTTACTGGCATGATAGGCGAGATTAAAAGTTGGGAATCTGCCAGCCGGACTCGGAGTGTCATATTTTGAATCAAGCACGCTTCATTTCTTTATAAAACTCTCCCAGAGCTAACGCGAAGTTCAACATCTGACAAACAGTTACTAAGTTCTTAAGATCCGTTGCTACGCAACGAAGAGGCCCTTTGTGCTGTCTTTCTTTTAAAATGGGAAGCCATTCTGTTAATTTTAAGCTATAAGGGCTTTCGATAAAATTCTTACACTCGAGCAACGCAGATCGCTTGTAGACCATTCAAGCATAAATAAGACCGAATATGTGAAGCACATGCATATTTGAGTTTGAAAATGTAGAAAGAATAAAAAAAAAAAAAAGGGGGGGAATTGCAAGTAGTCATTCTGTTTTGGAGGACACAGCTTTGAGAATTTTCCATTGATCACCCGTCATTTTGAATAAATATAGCGTAACAACACGAAAGTGCACGCAATCATTCAAGATATTGCGTCGCGGGATTGAGAAAATTGCTAATAATTCTAAAAAGGAATCACAGATCCTAAGACGCTGTCCTCTCTTCCTCTCGCTTTCAGGAATTTCTAAAGTTCCCGGATGCTTGCCACGGACACTCTATTTTAGGAGAATTTACATGCGTGAGTAAGTATCACATGCTATTTTCCAAAGGAAAGGTGGCTTCGCGTGCAGTTTTACCTGCCACTCTATCAGCGACTCGCTTTGAATTTTCTAGTGAGTACGAACGGGAAACATTTCGTAAATGTTCTTTATTGGTTATTCTCTTTATGCTGCATTAGAGCTATCTTCGACACTGATGACAGTTCTAGTTAAAATTCATAAAGCCGTTTCATGCATTTAGTGGTCCATTTTATAGCCCTGGTTTCCGCAGAAATGAGTTTTATTCTTGCGTGCTGATCACTAAAATGGTGTTACATAAAAAGCCCTCGGCCTCTGAAGTTTGACTTGTTCAGAATAATTTTCGGAAGAAATTGTTATTATGATGAAATAATAATAAAATAATTAAAAAAAAACCAAACAGATTATCCAACGGCGCACTCAATGCTACTGTGAAAGCAGGGACATGTCGCTGACCATTCCGCAATGAATTGCTCTATCAGGCTAAACTACACCGACGGAATGTATTGCTGAAGATTTGTCATCTTCACCTCTGTAGTACGTCATATAAACTTCCTCATGGGTTTTTTTTAGTCGAAGAAGGAACCTTTCATTGCCGCCCCGGTGGCGATGGCCTTTAAGCGATGGCCTCTGATCATTCGTCCGAACGGGGTCCAGGTTCGAATCCCGGTTAGGTATGGATGTTGTGTTTGCCTTACGGCACTGGCTCTCTTCCTTCCCTGGAACCAGTAACCCTAAATTAGGGACGGGCCACTGCTTATTGCCCATTGAGTTGCTCACGGCGGTCGTTAAACCTTCAATAAAAAAAACACAAAAACCTTTCATTAATTCAGACGATTAATTTCACAGAATTCTTGTTAGCGAACCGTTAGCCCTTCAAGAAATGGTCCAAATGGCGAAACATGTGAAAGTCAGAGGGGGCCAGGTCAGGTGAATAAACAGGGTGAGAGACGACCTCGTACCCCAAGGCGTTGATTTTTTTGCATGCTTCCAATAGACATATGCGGTCGTGCGCCATCCTAAAGCAGTATGGGACACAAACTATTGACGAGCGATGTTTTTTGTTGCATAATTTCTGGTGACATTCTTCCAGCTGCCGGCAGTACACGTCCGTTGTGATTGTTTGACCTCGCGGCAAAACCTCATAATGAACCACAGTGTTGGCTATCCACCACACAGAGATCAGAAACTTCTGAGGATGCAACTCGGGTTTGGACATGTGTTTGTGTGGTTCCACTCTATCGAGCCACTGCGCAGTTTGCTTCCTGTTGTGATAAAACACCCATTTTTCATGAACCGTAAGGATCCGATGCAGAAAGGGAGCGGTAGCCTCACGATTTTGGAGGGCAATGCATTTTTCTGGACGCCGCATCTGCTGCTGTTCGGGGAGTTCATGTGGAATCCAGGTATCCAGTTTTTTAACCTTGGGCATTGCTGCCAGGTGTCTGGAAACTGTCGCTGACGATACTGCAAGTTCGGCACTGATCTCACGTACTGTGGACGTTGGTTTTTCTTCCAATTTCCGCCTTAACTGTACCGTGTCACACAGAACCGGAAGGCAGCCTCCTGGCTTAAGGTCGATGGCAACAACACCTGCACGGAGCTTGGAAAACAGTCTAGGACAGTTCTGTCACCCCACGCTCTATTGATATTTGCGACCATTTCGGACACATTCCGGCCAAGTTTGAATTTGTGAAATATCACTTAATCTCTCGTCGCGTTGCTCCATCACATCCCCAACTTCTGAGATCTGTCTGAAACAGTGGCGTAACTAGCGCAATGTGCGCCCCCCTTTCCGCAAGATTTACTTCAGTACCCCTAAGCACATTAATTTTCGCAGAATTTGGAAAACGAGGGAGGATGAATCTTTTGTGGTGTGTGTGTGTGTGAAAATGAAATACTATGAAGGACATTCGGTATTAGCTTGAAACTTACGTAGGCCCTACAGCAAGTTGGGACATGCAAATGACTGAAATGCCAGTGGAAATACGCGTGTGGTTTCGGAGCAGCGCCCTCTAAGCTGTACGGTCTTGGGTATAAAGAGCTAGCTCAAACAAGGTGTTGCAATCAGGGCCATGGGTGGCCTAGCGGGCAGCGTTCGTGACTGCCACGGAAAGGGCCTCAGGTTCGATCTCAGGCAGGTACGAACGCTCGATCCACTGAATATCCGCCGTGCGTCGGATGAGCAGGTTAAGCCGTCGAACCCCGGGTACTGTCACCCTGGTAATAAATAAGGGCGTCTTCCTCCCCCTTTCTACTTCGCTTCCGTGTCACTTTCCTATCGGGCGCCCTAGCCCAGATCTCCTAGTATCCTGTTTCTAAGGGCTGTTCAAGACCTGGTGTCAGACACTTCCTTCCTAAAATCCTCTACATATGATCATCATCATGGTGTTGCAATAAGTGAAGAGCCGACAATAAGTCGAAAGGGTGTTTATTGTCTCACTCTGCACCGTTGCCGAAGAAGGTCCCATTATGAACACCTGACGGACTTCGAGCGAGGAAGGTTTGTTATGATTGTTGGACGATAACAATACCAACAGTGAATAAAGATCGAGCAAAACCGCAGTGGCACGGCGAAGCCTAAAAGTTGTCAATAACGACACCGCAGCATGCAAAAGGAGAAAGAAATGAAATTTAAGGTAACATCAGGTACCTTGATTGAAATATCCACGTAAGATTTAATCCCTTTAATTTGAGGAAAAACAGGCACAAATGAAAAATATATGCACTGAAGTGCCAGAAAAACTGGTGCACGAGTCTAATACTTGGTAGGTCCCCCACAAGAGCGCAGGACTGCAGAAATACGACGGGGCATGGACTCCACTAGCTTCTAGAAATATTCTGTAGGCAATGCACACGATACTTCCTGCAGAGCGTTCCACAATTCGGTTGTATTCCAAGGTCTCGGATTCTTGTGTTCGATAGCGCGTTGCATGGCATCCCAAATGTGTTCTATCACGTTCAGATCTGGGGACGTGGATGGAAATGGCAACACCCCAAACTCAGATAAATGCTCCTTTAACCATAATGTGGCGTCCCGACACTTGTGTGGAGGTGCATTGTGCTGTTGGAACAGGTCCAACACATCAGCATTAATGCAGGACATGAACAGGTGTACCTCGCCAGAAAGGATGTGCACGTATCGTTGGCCAGGTCACAGACGTTTGCAGACGTACCAGGGGTCCCAGTGAAGTTCAGCTAAATATACCCCATACCATTACAGATCCCCCACCAGCCGGTAGTTCCCTGTTGACAGGCGGGATCCATGGCTTCATGGGGTTTGCGCCACACACGAATCCTTCCATATGTCCGATACAGTTAGAAACGCGACTCGTCAGACCAGGCTACTTGTTTCCAGTCATCAAGTGTCCAGTGGCGGTGTGGCCGTGCCCAAGTGAGGCGCATTGTGCCTCGAGTCCCCATCAAGGGGACTCGAGTTGGGCGTCAGCTCCCAAAGCCCATGTCGTGCAGGGTACGTTGCACAGTCAGGACGCTGATGCTTATTGAGGCTACAGCATTGAATTCCGATGATACCTGCGAGAGTGTTGCACGCCTATCGCGTGAAACGATTCTTGACAGCCGACGATGGTCACGCTCACCCAATGTCCTTTTTCGGCCACACTGGTATCGTATGGTGGAGATTTTGCCGAAAGTCTTGTAGTCACAGTACACCCTTGTAATGGTCCTCCGAGAAAATCCGAACTTCGTTTCCACCTCCGAAATACTATGGCCCATCTCACGAGTGCCAACTATAACACCGCGTTGAAATTCGATTAAATCATTATTACTTGTCATTCTCATGCCGAAAACCACTCTGACAGCTGGCAAGTATGTCTATCGTTTTATATACGCAATGGCGGACGCAACCGAATACGCGCATAGGGGACGTTGTTATGTATTTTGCATAAGCTCGTCTGTACCAGTTTTTCTGGCACGTCAGTGTATATATAAACGCACACTATATTGAAAAAAGTCACCTGACACCTAGAAGAGAAACACGACATACCATTTATTGACATACATTAGTACCGTGTCGGTCCACCTTTGGCCTTAATGCATGCTCTGACCCTCCTAGACATGCTTTCGACAAGGTTTTGGAACACAGCGATTGGTATGCGTTATCATTCAGTACATAATGCTGCCGCTAAGTGTTGCTTATTAATAGGCCTTGGTTCCAAACCTTTTCTGAGGCGCTGTAATTCATCCTATAGGTGCTCTATGCGATTAACAGCAGGGCTCTGTGCTGGCCAGTCCACACACGATACGGAATTATCGTCATACCACTAGGTAACAGTCCTTGCTTTATGGCTCCGTGCATTATCCTGCTGGTACCAACAAGGATCGGTTCCATAGTATTGCCACAGAGTTGGTAGGGCATAATTGTCATGAATATCGAAGTAGACGTGCTAGTTAACAAGTTTGTCCACGATAACCAATGGGCCGGGACCATACCACGAAAAACGCCTCCACATTAGCACACTGCCAACTCCAAACTTGACCGTAGGAACAGTACACTGTGGCAAATAGCATCCATTCGGCTGCCGCCATACAAGGTTTTGGAAACACAGCGATTGGTATGCGTTACAGCGATTGGTACACGGCCATCAGACTGATGGATCGTGTATCTGGATTCATCAGTCTATAGGACCCATTTCCATTGATCTAGGGTCCACGATAAATGTTCTTTATACCATGCGAAACGACGAGTAGCATTCCGAGTGGAGATGAAAGGCCCATGAGCAGCCGCACGACCACGGTAATTCATGGAATGAAGTCCTCTGCGAATGGTACGTGTACATACCGAGGTTCCAGCATTTTTACTCACCTGTACGCTGAGGTTTTGTGCAGTACTCCGTCGATTAGCTGTAACGACTCTCCTGAGGCTTCGGCGGTCCTCTATCACTAATTTTCTTTGGTCTGCCGGTACGTTTTGCTACTTCAGGCAGTCCATGTGTCTTCCACTTATTCAGTTCATCTAAAATAGTTAACTTGGGTATGTTTAAACGCCTCTCAGTTTCTCTTATGGACAACCCACTAATATAACACCCAACAATCTTTCCTTTCTCAAAGTCAGTCCTCTCTCGCCGCGACATTTTCACTCAACCTCACAGTGCGATATGATCGCGGTCAACTGCAGGCTGGGTTTTATCCCGTTTGCAGCTGCTCCGCTCATCTCAACAACGCAGCACATCTGTTCATTTGCTTTTGAAGGGGTGTCCGGCTACTTTTGTCAATGTAGTTTATATCGAGATTCGGGGAAGAGAAAAACGTTCTTTAGATATTTTGAAGAATATTAGTTCATAGGATGTTATGTAGACACTCGTACTAGAATTCATGCCTTTCTGATTGCTATGGCTAGTTATATTCTCCTTAATAATAATTCAATCATTTTTTATTCTAGTTCATGTGCATATTGAAGAAAATTAACAGCTTTAATTAGACATATACATTTTAAGATAAGTTTTGTGCTTCAGCAGAAATTAAAAAAACATGTGTGTGATCTGTTATCTGTAAGTATCATGTGTTTACATAATTTACAACACAGTAAGTTGTCATTATGTATTGAATTTTGGCAAACCACGATGCTTACGTTTCAACATTGAAAATGGCCCCGCCTATGAAGGATGGCAAAAATGTATAAGTTAAAATTTTGTTTTAAGAATAACATTCTAAGGTGAAAAAAATATTGACCGCCGCTACAAATTAGTTGTTCTACATATTAAAAACGAAAGTTGCCTGTATAAAGCAGGGGGAAAAAGCGTGCCTAGTAAACAACACTGAAGTGCCCACAAGTGGCCGGAAGACTTCTGGAGAGATGTTGAGCTATGCCGTCTGTACAGCCGTCCACAATTCCCTGGTATTTGTAGGTGCAGGATCTTGGGTGCGAATGGACCTTTCTACCAAGTTTCATAAGTGTTCTATTGGGTTTGTGTCGGGCGGTCGAGGGGGTCACACCATGGGTCGTAAGTGTCCAGAATGCTCATCGAGCCAATTTTGGACAACTTGGGCCCGATGACATGGTACATTATCCGCCTGGAAGCTCCCATCGTTTTTGGGGTACATGAAGTCCATGAAGGCCTGCAAATGGTCAACCAGCAGAGCAACCAAGTGAGTATTGGCTAATGACGTGTTAACGAGGAACAGAGAAGAACCCAAACCGTGACACGTAAAGACACCCCAAACATGTATGGATCCACCCCCAGTTTGCACAGTGCCTTGTCGACAGTTGGGGGTCCATGGCTTCATGGGGTCTGAGCTACACCCGTACCCTACCATCAGCTGGTAATAACTGGTAGCGTGACTCATCGGACCACGCCACATGTTACCAATCTTCCAGGGTTCAAATTCCCGCGTTCGCGAGCCCAGGTGAGGCGCTGTGTCCGATGTCGTGGTGTTAACAAAGGCACTCTGGTGGGCCTTCTGCTCCCATACCCCATGGACGCTAAATTACGCTGCACTGACCCGATGGATACGTCTCTGGTACCTCTTGCATTGAATATGGATGTTTTGTGAGCCAGTGTCTCTTGTCTCTTAGCATGGACAATCCTGGTCGGACGCCGCTGGTCACAATCATTCAGCATCTGTGGTCTGCCACTGCCCTGCCCACTGTGGTTGGTAATGTCGGTATTATTGGTACACTCTAGACACCGTGGACCGAGGAATGTTGAATGTTCGCATAACTTCAGAAATTGAATACCCCATTCGTCTGGCTCCCACTACCATGCCTCGTTCAAACTCCGATAATTCACGTCGGCTTGCCATAATCTCACTGGCGGTTGTTCAACCTGACTGACGAGTTTACACCTTGCAACTGATAAAAATCGTGGCGTGCATGAAAGCCTTTATACGACGGCAGCGCCAGTTAAAAAAATGTATAATGCTGTCCCATGACTTTTGAGACTTCAGTTTCTATACACTAAGTTATTTTTTCATTACGAACACATCCGTTTTATATACACTGCTGGCCACCCAAAATGCAACACGAAAAAGGAAGCATCCGATTAGCCTGAAATTCGCAGAATGCGTCGCCCGCGAGAGGACATGCAAACGATTAGCATTGCAGTGCATATGCAAATCATGTGCGCTCGGCACACCACCGAAAAGCACTAAACGAAGGGTGCACAGAAGGCAGGGTGTAAGTAGTGGAAGTGTGTTTTGCTGCCGGACCGCTCCGAGACATCGGCGCCCGTGTGGGACAACATCCAGCCACAGTGAGGCGAGTATCGATTTGGTGGGTACAGGAGGGTCGGACAGACCGACGTGAGCGATTGCCGCAGCCGCTGCACACCACCGAACGAGAGGACAGGCATGTTGTGCGGCGGGCATTGACGGCTCGCACCGCCATATCACGAACGTTAGCGCAGGAATTAGGGTGTGTTACGCAACAACCTGTGTCAACACGTACCGTTCGACATCGTCTGCAGGAGCGGGGACTTGTCGCACTGCGCCCATTGCTCCTATTTCCATTGACGTTACCCCACCGTTGAGTGCGGCGCGAGTAAGCCGTCAAACGCCGCACCTGGACTACGGAACGGCACGACATTGTCTTTTCCGACGAATCCCGTATCTGCCTGCAGTACCACGATGGTCGGATCCGCTTGTCGCGGCACCGGGGCGAGAGACTGTATGACGCCTGCATTATGCATCGCCATACCGGTCCGTCACCTGGCGTTATGGTTTGGGGCGCAATTGGATATGACACCTGCACCCCTCTGGTACGCATCGCCGGTACACTCAACAGCCACCGCTACATCTCCAACGTTTTGAAGCCTGTAGTCCTCCCTTACCTGCAGGACCTGCCAGAGGCCACGTTTCAACAGGACAATGCGCGCCCGCACGTGGCACGCATCGTGCAACAATTATTCACGGCCCACCATGAGTCACTGCTGCCGTGGTCCGCCTGTTCTGGTCGCTGATCGGCAACCCAGTGGCCCGGCAAGCACCATCCGCGGCTACGCCTGATGAACTGGGGAAACGTATGGAAGCAGCCTGGAGCGACATACCCCAAGCCCACATGCAAAGCCTCTTTCGTTCGATGCCGCGGCGTGTAGCGGCCGTTATTGTCAGCCATGGGGGCCACACGAACTATTGATGTCTGTGTGTTCCGCAAGTCGCACGGGACTGTAAGCTCAATCGTTTCATATTTGTATCTGTTGTTATGTGTCCAGTAAATCTGGCTTTGCTATCTCGTGTCCTTCTTGGTGTTGCTTTTTGGGTGGCCAGCAGTGTATTTGAAGCGATAACGAAATACCACGTGATATCAATGTCACGTGCGGCTACTGTAAAATGTGCACATCTATCCTATGTTGGTAACCAGGAAACGTTTGGCATTAGTGGGAAACGTGGCGACTTATGCAAATTTGTCCGCGGCCGGATAGTTGGGGCCCGGAGAGAAGGTGCTAGTATTTCGGAAACAGTCACATTTTTTAGCTGATCTCGTACTACTGTATCAAGGGTGTACCATGAACAGACATCCAGCAAAAGGGCTCGCACTGGTCAGAGGTGAGCGTCGGGTGGCATGACTGGTATCTCAGCTACGACGTGCAGCGGTCACCATGCTCACCCACCAGTACAACAGCGGTGCAGTTCGACGTATTTCCACGTGCGTCATGCGTCGTATTTTGCTTCGCCTGGGGTTCCACAGGCAGAGACTAAAGAGACGCCTAAACATCACAAACAACGCCTCTCATGGGCCAAGGAACATTGGCAATGGACCATCTACAGATTAAAGAATGTCGTCTGGATTGATGAGTCCCGTTTCCTGGTTCACTATGCTGATGGCCTGGTTGGCATATGGCGTAAATAGCATGAAGAACTATCCCCTGGTTTCACAATTGGGATTTAACAGGCCGATGGAGGTGCTGTTCTGCTCTGGTGAGCTCTTTCGTTGCAAGCCATTGGTCCGTAGGTGATCATCCCACAAACACTGAATGGTGGACGTGACAGGAACCTATTAGCCGACCACCTCCAACCATATCTACAGGAGGTGTACACCAACCACATTGCCATCTTTCAGCAGGATAACGCACCGTGTCATCGTGCTCGTATAACTACTGAGTGGTTGGGGGAACACGAAAACGAATTTGCCACATTGTCATGGCCTTCAAGCTCCCCTGATTGTAACCCAATTGAACATTTATGGGAGATACTATTAGGGGTATGCAAAAGTGTCCGCCGTTTTAAGGAGAAAGGAGACAGGAACAATCAGGAAACCAGTCTACATTTATTCAACGAAATATTGGACGTTAGTATCAATTACCTTTTGTCATATTTCAGGCAAAAAAGCAATGCTCCTGTGATAGAAGGACTCGGGTTTTGAGCTGAAGAACGCAGTGACTAAATTTTCCACTTTTGGAACCGTGGTGAACCGATGTTGGACTAGAGCATGCTGCACAGAGCGAAACAGATGAAAGTCTGAGGGTGCAATGTCTGGGGGTAAGACGGGTGCGGTAAAACCTTCCAATGTAACTGTTCAAGGGTTGATTGGCACCGACATGTGGTCTGTCATTATCGTGTAACAGGATGACAGGGAGGGGTCCTTTACCTGTCCATGTTCGTTCTTGCTCAATTACGGCCTTCAGTTTCATAAACTGATCGCTATGTCGTTGTGCGGTGATTGTTTCGCCCGGTTTCAGGAGCTCAAAGTATAGAACTTCGTGCATATCCCACCACACACACAACAGCACCTTTTCCCATTGGATATCCTGTTTTGCAGTGGACGTTGATGGCTCGCTTGGGTCGACCCAAGATTGCTGGCTTACGAGGTAGTCGCAATATACCTATTTTTCATCCCCGGTGACAACCTTCAACAAAAAGTTCTTCCCTTGAAACGTCTTCAGCAACGAGATGCAGATGCCCAATCGTTGCCCAATATTACGCTCCCTTAAAGTATGCGGAACCCACTTAATAACATTCTGGATCGTTCCCAAGGCCTGTAGACGCCGTAACACCTTCAATTGAGCCACTTTTAAACGTTTCGCCAGTTGAATGGTCGATTGTGCGGCATCCTCTTGCAACAGCGATTCCAGCTGCTCGTGGGCAAGTTCCTGCGGTCTACCTGCACGTGGCTTGTCTCCCAAGCTTAGATCATCTTTCTTAAACCTGCCAAACCATTCTTGACACGTCCGTTTACTCATAACCGTTTTCGCCATACGCCTGACTTGCACTTTTCCCTAAATTAAACATGAATAACAAACAGTGCAGCATATGAACTTTATTGACCGCCGTGCTTGGCTTCCTGTACGAACTGACAGCCGGCCGTTTAGACCTCTAAAGAGCCCGCTAGCGGGGGTAGCGGAAACTTTTGCATACCCCTAATAGAACGAGTCGTGAGAATTCCTGATCCTCCTTCACGGAATGAGCGTGAATTGTCCGAGCTGGTGCAGCGGACATGGGTCAAGTTACGCATGGAGGATGTTCGACACCTTTTTGATCTGTTCCCACGCGTCTGCGAGCTGCGATTGCACATAAAGGTGGTCCAACGCCTTATTAGTTCGGTGGTTCTAATGCAAAGCTGGATCAGTGTAATTATTGATGCATTTTCCCTTCCTCGTATTTTCCTAATTTTAAAAATCCGTTTGTTTTCAAAAATTATATTCGTGTCGGGAAAAGTTCAGACCTACTCACTACATTCGAGAATTTGGAGGCATATTTCTTGCTGACGTTACGGACAAAGTCTTCTTTCCTGTGTAAAAAACTTATATTGGTTAGAGAGGGACGAAAGTATTGATGATTGTCCTGCATTTTGAGAAAATAACCGCGTTTCACAAAGATTTGAGAAAATAAGAACCTCAGTTCTCCAGTTCCTGTAATTCATCCGGTTTCACATTCATAAACTGAAGCGGTTTTTGTTTTTTGCGGGAACAAGAAACTTGAGTGACAGACTTCGCTTATCTTTTAAATAAAACAAATAAAAAAACTCATGCATCTGTTTTTAGGGCAATTTTTTTAAGCCAATATCCAGCTTCGATAATTTACGTCAAAAGCTCGCGCTTCTAAATTATTTTTTATTGATTACCTGAAATCATCGCTACTTGATATCGATTGCGACGTCCGTTATAAACTT
Source organism: Macrothele yani (assembly GCA_039090855.1). Lineage (NCBI taxonomy): Eukaryota > Metazoa > Arthropoda > Arachnida > Araneae > Macrothelidae > Macrothele > Macrothele yani. The sequence continues at coordinate 151,626,445 of CM077001.1, read as the reverse complement.
CCATTATATTCATAACAGCGTCAGCAGAAAAGAAAACAAAACAAGGAAATGATAAATAATTGAGCAAAGTGCGACTAGGACCCCCACACTCTGGCGTTAGAAGACATGACTAATAACCCCGCCTATCAAATGACTGTTGATGGACTGTATTTACATCACAACGGACTATCCGTCTTCGTCAACTCACTTAAGCAGCAGAAGCTAATGATCTTGCACCAAAAGAGCTCTCTGTTCCGCGGCGGCCATATTCTATTGTTCGCTGTTGTTGCAGCGATGAATATTCACGAGTGCCTCGGTTGCGGTTAACGGTGCTGACGTAAGTGAAGATGAGGTTTAAAAATAGTGTGGCTCTTCAAAAATGCGAAAAATAAGTAATGACTCTATTACGTCGATAATTCCTTTGTTTGGCGACTTTCTGTGAATTCGTCGTCCCCGAATAAATTGATTCTTGTTAATGGGGCGTAGCGCAAAAGGACTTCGGTGCAAAATTGAACCACTAATACCGGGCAATCGATGGAGTTCTTAACTCATTTGCTATTTCCCAATGTTTAATGAAGGACATTAAAATCAGTGAAGCCCTTTTTAAACCAGGTTTTGGAGATGGTGGTAATTAATCTTTTATGGTTTATGGTATCGAAATGAGCTTTCGAAATTCCGGAAGATTCCTGAAGTGATTATTTTTAATACTTTAACTTTTTTATTTCGCGTATGAAAACTAACTACTTTTAATATATTGCTCCATTTATTTATTGGTTAACGTTCGAATGAATAACTCGTTCAGCAGACAATTATTAATTTTAAGAACGTGCAGAATTTTTTGGCGGTATCCTGTGATTCAAGGCTGACATTGTTTAGTTGCAGTATCTTGTTCTGATTCATTTCTTATGGAACGTACTTCACTGTAAATTGTTGAGTTCATTTGGTGGCCAAAACAATGCTATTGCTAAACTTCAATATTTTTGAAATTCCGCACAACAGTGATACCCTGGTTAGACATTTGAATATCTGAAAAACCCTGGCTCATGAAACATGTATGATTATGAATTATGCAGAATATTGCAATCAGAGAGCCGAACTCTTGAAATATTTAAATCAAGCTTTCTAGAAAGATTCATATTTCAAAGTACAACGGACTGTATCTGTTTCTAATGAAAACGTAGATTGATCATGACAAGAACCAAGGCTCATGAAATACAGGGCGCCCATAAAGTATTTTCCATACTGCAAAAATTAATATACAAAATATATTACAGGCACAAGAAAAGGATTGCACAACAATGATGGTGCACAAGTCGTTTTTTTTTTACAGGGTCAATCCACCTCTTCATGGGCGCCATTTGTGGCCTGGAGGACATCAAATCGAAGTTCGCTTTAAAGCCATGTTTTGTTTAACATCTCAGCATGACAGAACCAATGACGTCCGTTATTCTGCTCTGCAATGTCTCGACATCCGGAACACTCCTAGAGTAAACTTGGTCATTCACATAACCCTACAGGAAGAAGTTTAGAGGGTTTAAATCGGGCGATCGAGGTGGCCATGTCATGGGACCGTCGCTGCCAAACCATCTGTCCGGAAATGTGGCATTCAGAAACTCACGAACCATTATTGACCAATGTAGTGGGGCACCGTCTTGTTGGAAAATAACTGAAGGTTGGAGTGCATGCAACTGAGGTGCCACAAAAAGTTCCAACATGCCCAGGTACAAGTTACATGTCAACCCCTCTGTAAAAAAGAAGGGCCCGATAATTCTGTCATGCATCAGGCCGCACCATGCGTTCACTTTTGCGCAAGCCCTCTGTTGTTCGATAACATAATGGGGATTTTCTGATCCCCAGATTTGCACATTGTGTCTATTTACTGTACCAGAGATGTGGAATGTGGCTTCATCCGAGAAACAGACACAGTGCAGATAATCATTATCATCAGCTATGCGCTGCAACATCTCCGTCGCAAATGCAGTACGGCGAGGACGGTCATTAGATTGAAGAGCTTGAACGATCTGTATCTTATAAGCATACAGAACCGTGGCACGGGGAATCCCAGTTTCCAGGGAAGCACGACGACTGGATTCCCTGGGGCTTCGCAGAAATGAACAGCTGCAGCTATCCCTTGTGTAACAGATGGTCGACCCGCTCGGGGGAGATCGCCAACACTATCCGTATATTTTAAACTTTTCACACCAAGCTTTTATGCTTTTTAAGTCCGGTGGTGATCGTCTGCACTCTTCTCTGATATGACGCTGGACAGTAACCGCCGATTTGGTCTCATGGAACCACAACACGCACTTTTCTTACATGATAGCCATTATCGATGAAATACTCCTCTTATTCAGCAGTAGCGCTCACCTGAAGAACAGAGAAAAAAAGCTTTATGAGTGCTGCTACATTATGTTGCCAACCATGTTATTTTAACTCACATATATTTTCTTGTATTAATTTTGGTAATGGGGAAAAGACTTTATTGACACCCTGTATAGTTTGTGACTTTCTGAAATTTATGACTATTTATTGTGTCTAATAGTTTATGACTATTCGGAAATACCTAAATTAGTTGAATTAATCAATTCAGTTGATCCTCATACACAGTTCACGTGTGAGACTGAAAACAATGGCTGCTTACCATTCATTGATGTCCTTGTGTCACACTCTGAAGGATGCTTTAGTACAACAGTTTATTGAAAACAATTTGCTGTTTCCCCCACATGCAAAATCAAACCACACATGGAAACAAAAGATCTCTGCCTTCTACAAATACAATTCATACACTATATTGACAAGAGTCACCGGACACCTAGAAGAGAAACACAACATAGCATTTATTGACACTCTGCACATTAGTACGGTGTAGGTCCACATTTGTCCTTAATGCATGTACTGACCCTTCGAGACATGCTTTCGACAAGGTTTTGGAACACAGCGATAGGTATGCGCTTCAATTCAGTACATAATGATGCTGCTAACTGTTGCGTAGTAGTAGGTCTTGGTTCCAAAGTTCTTATGCGGCGCTCTAATTCATCCCGTAGGTGCTCTATGGGATTACAATCAAGACTCTGTGCTGGCCAGTCCACACACGATAGGGAATTATCGCCAGACCACGCTCTTACAGTCTTTACTTTATGGCTCGGTGCATTATCCTGCTGGTACCAACAAGGATCGGTTCCATAGTATTGCCACAGAGTTGGTCTGGAATATCGAGGTAGACGTGCTGGTTAACAGGTTTGTCCACGATAACCAATGGGCCGGGACCATACTAAGAAAAACATCCCCACACGAGTATACTGCCAACTCCAAACTTGACCGTAGGAACTGTACACTGGTAAATAGCTTTCTCCCGGCTGCTGCCATACCCACACACGGACATCAGGCTAATGGATCGTGTATCTGGATTCATCAGTCCATAGGACCCGTTTCCATTGATCAACGGTCCACGATAAATGTTCTTTACACCATGCTAAACGACAAGTAGCATTCCGAGTGGACGTTAAAGGCTTATGAGCAGCCGCACGACCACGGTAACATATGGAATGAAATCCTCTGCGAATGGTACGTGTACATACCGAGGTTCCAGCATTTTTACTCACCTGCACACTGAGGTCCAATGCAAGTACTCCGTCGATTAGCTCTAACGACTCTCCTGAGGCTTCGACGTCCTCTATCACTGAGTTTCTTTGGTACGCCGGTAGGTTTTGCTGATTCAGGCATGCCACCTGTCTTCCACGTATTCAGTACATCCAAAACAGTTGACGTGGGTATGTTTAAACGCCTCTGGGTTTCTCTTATGGACAACCCACTAATATAACACCCAACAATCTTTCCTTTCTCAAAGTCAGTTCTCTCCCGCAGCGACATTTTCACTGAATCTCACAGTGCGATATGATCGCGGTCAGCTGCAGGCTTATTTTAATACCGTTTGCAGCTGTATTGCGCATCTTAACTAGGCATAGGATCCGTTCATTTGCTTTTGAAGGGGTGTCCGGTGACTTTTGTCAGTATAGTGTGTATGCTCAACTGAGGATTCCTTACAGAATGAGCTTGATTTTCTTAAACGAATTGCAGTACACAGAGGATATAGTCATTCCGTTACAGACAAAGCTGTCAATAAAATTTAGGAAACCGAAGCCTGTCTAATCCTCACGCCAATAGAGCTCCCAGTACGAACGAATCGGGCGGTTATCCTATTTGCTCTACAGATTTCCTTCGAAATTCAAAAATTCTCAAAAGTTTTAATTTCAAAGTTATTTTAAAACCTATAAACAAAGTGAGTTTTTACGGTACAAAATATTATGTCGAATACATAAATTCCTGGGGAATTTGTCAGAAACCTTGTGAATGTGGACTTTCATATATAGGACAGACCCACAGAGCTTTAAGTTTCCGTATGAAGGAACACAAGACTTACGTACGGAACTATGAACTCAAGAAGCCCTCAACAGCTCAACATTGTCACGAAAGTAACCATAAATATTTTTTTTGGAAACGCTGCGCTTATTGATAAACCTGATTCGACTATCAAGCTTAATATATTAGAAGCTTTCCACATATAGCGGAACTCTTAACGGCTTGTCAGCGATGTGACGTCGACTCCATTTCTTTCAAGCGCGTGGAAATAACTCAAAATCCGTGACCGTCAGAACTCTGATGATATCTCAATGATTTGAATGTTTACGCTCCATTCGTCCTGATGATGCCGAGCCAAACGCTCTGCAAAACCACAGTCGATGTATATTAGACATTTTATTGGGAGAAACGTTGCTATTTTTTTATTCTACCTCATTAAATATTCAATCATTTTGAATTATGTAGGAAACTATTGCACTGAGGGAACAAAGGCTGCTGAAATACATGAACCTGGTGCTCTGGGAGTACTAATATTCCAAATTACACAGCCAAAACGTTTTTGAAGGAAAAACAGATTGTGCATGCCAAAATCAAGTGTCGTGGAATATTTATGCAACGCTGTAGAAAAAAATATTCAAACTATTGAAAATATAAGTTCTGTGATCACAGAAATTCAAGAAATAATACGCCGAATTTTTTTTTTTTTTTTATTAGAGGTTTAACGACCACCGTGAGCAACTCAATGGGCTATAAGCAGTCGCCCGTCCCTAATTTAGGGCCACTGGTTCCATGGAAGGGAGCGAGCCAGTGCCGTAAGACAAACACAACATCCATGCCTGACCGGGATTCGAACCTGGACCCCTTACGGACGAATGATCAGAGGCCAGCGCCTTAGACCACTGCGCCACCGGGGCGGCTACGCCGAAATACGACAATTGCATAGGCACAGGGTGATTCATAAGTCTGGAGCCGCCCAAATATTTTCTGGACATTTAACAGCACTCATATGAAATCAAACATGTGCAATATACATTGGACCAAGTGTTGCATCTCTGACAGATGTTACCCCACCCACCCGCCATCTTGGAATCTGCCATATTGGATTCAACTTTAATTTTTCAAATCGCAATAGGGTCATGTGACCACACAAAGTTATATAAAAGTTTTTCAGAAAAACAGTAGAGCATTTATTTTTAACATATCTTTATTAGTTGTTACGTATATTCTATTTTAACTTTCCTTTTGAGTTTCTTTCTCTATGTAAATTTGAGTTCGTTCTCTTAAACATCAAACCTTAACGTTATGTTTTTTTCCCCTCAAACGAGAATAATGTTGGCAACACCCTGATGTCGGAACAAGTGTGACGTATGTGTGGCCGGATCAATAGATAAAAAGGCAATGCAGCGGCTGTTTACGGGATTGATGTTATTGATGATAGACGTGCTGTTATACTTCTGTTGGATGTTAAATCACTGACACTGTATTGAGTATGCCAATAAACCGGATGTGAGTGTGGAGTACAAACCATGCAAGCAAAATAAACGTATTTGTAAGTACTACAATTGACCTCTTCCTTGTAATGCGTATGAGTACCTTCTAATATCACATTGACTTTAGCTCACGTAACGTAACTACTGACGTAAGGACTAAGTTACAGCGGAAAGACTTATTATACAGTTTTAGAGTTATTGCATGTTACATGTTCACTTGAAGTACGTACCGACACACAAAAAATTATGTCCTTGTTGGACAAGGACATAATATTTTGTCCTTGTTGGACAAGGACATAATATTTTGTCCTTGTTGGACAAGGACATAATGTTTGCCGGTGTGTCCTTGTTTGACACACCGGCAAACCTCACAACAGGTGCTCAATATGTTGTCCTTGTCCAGCTACACACACGTGCAAATGTCGTTCCCATTCTATACGAACACTGTTCAGCATGTTTGGTATAATGCTGTCACACGCATCAGTAATGCGCGCCTTCAACTGTTGTGTAGATGTTGTAGATCTCTGACGTTGGATCTTGTAACGTCAGAGATCTGCAACGAACGAACCATCGCCGAATCGTTCGTTCGTTGGCTGTTTTCTCCCCAAACCCTTTGTTAACGTTTCGAGCGGCAATTCCTGCACAATGGCCCAGTTTAAATTCATACAGGAAGATGACTCTCAAATCCGGCGTCTGCATGTTTCCTTTGCAAGTCACGTTACGTCCAAACAAACTATGCCTGTACCTTGTTCTTCAGAGAGATCAGATCATATGTAGAGGATTTTAAGAAGGGAGTGTCTGACCCCAGGTCTTAAACCCGTAGAAATAGGAAACTAGGAGATTTGGGCTAGAGTGCCCGATAGGAAAGTCACACGCAAGCGAGGTAGAAAGGATGAGGAAGACGACCTTATTTATAACCAGGGGGAGGTGGGAAGTACCCGGAGCCCGACGGCTTAACGTGCCCATACGACGCACGGCGGATAGTTAGTGGTTCGAGCTTTCGTACCTGCCTGGGATCGGACCTGAGCTTTCTCCGTGGCAGTCGCGAACGATGACCACTAGGCCATCTGCGGCCCACCTTGTTCTTCACACACGTGCTAGCTGTTTATAGTAGCTCTGTGACGCAATACCCGCAACACTTGTGGGTGGTTCCATTCTTCTGTGGCGGGGGCCTGTGTCAACTGCTCGTTCGCGTCGGACATTTCATTCGCACCAACACAATAGTTAAGCCACCAAACAAACAAAAAGTAATTGAACTATTGTGTTGCAATTTTGTTTATAATGTGTTCCCATATTTGCATTCCTAATCGAACCTGGTGATTCATTTTCAGCTCAGCAGCCTCAGTACTACATTGTAGGTAAGTTTATTTCCCATCTTGAGCTGTCATTCGTCCGAGAAGGAATCGGGTTCGAATCACGGTGAGGCATGGATGTTGTGTTTGTCTTACGGCACTGGCTCTCTCCCTTCCCTAGAGTCAGTGGCCCTAAATTAGGGACGGGAGACTGCTTATTTATTATTGCATGGTGCTTATAACCCATTCATTTGCTCACGGTGGTCGTTAAACCTCCAATAAAAAAAAAGCTTTTTGTGAAATTAATATTTTCACAAAAATAATTAAAATTTGTTAGTTCCTTTCCAGCTTTTTAGAATTTATAATGTTTGAAATTCGACTTAAAATCATTATTTCAGACTTAACAAAGTATATTTATCTCAGATTTTTCTCACAAAACATCACGAACAAAACTGAATCATAATCCAAGAGTTTTTGGGAGAAGGCTTGTACATTTTCTCTAAACAACAGAAAATGCTTTCGTAAAAACAAGAAGCAACATTAAATATTGAATACATTTCGCTTATGATGAAAATCGAAAACAGATTCCGTGATGTGTTTTCTACTATTTTTCCGTCGTTCAGTTTATGGATCTGGAAAAGGAAATTATCTTATTCATGAAGGTACCTAAACGTTATGGGCTGCATATTAAAGTTACCCAAAATCAGCTTACAAAGAATATTTTGATATGTTTGGTCGCCGTCCACATGAGGAGAGAAATATATTTATCGGGGAAATCTACATATATCTCTTCCTAGAGACTCAGTGAAGAGGAAATCAAATAAATGTGATTATTATTGCATGGTGCATCAAACACCGTAATAAAAAAGCGCAACCACGTATGACGTGTTCCGAATTTAAGATCTGAGGAAGGGAAAACACACACACACACAAACACAAACACAAAGCAAGCATTGAAAAATGCTTTTTCGCTTGAGGTAGAAGTAATATTTAATAACGCAATCCAAGATGATTTTTCGACTGTAAAAGGTATTGTAAATAAATAAGAAGCTGCACAGAGAAACAGGTTTTCAAAGGAAAGGGAAAGGTCATACGTCAATTCGTCGCCGAATCAGTCCGTCGAGTTCAAATTCATCGCGCGTCAATTTTCCCCAGTTACCAATTTATTGCAGGCTCAATTCGTCGCATGCAAATTCATCGCGAGCAAATTCGTCAATTTATAGTGAACGAATTCGTGGTATTTCGACCCCACTCAGTGAAATACTTTGGAGTTTGTAAGAGATCTTTGAGCTCTCCAACCTGGAAAAATACTTCTGGAGGATGGTTGGGGGGTGGGACGCCGTTACGATTTTGAATGTTGCATAATTTGTGGATCTTGCATGTTACATGTGAGATGTCTCTTCCTTCCCGGGGCACCTGTGAAGTCTTTTTGAGGGAACCAGTGGCTCAGGAGGGCGGAGTCATTGTCCCTCGGTTGCTCTTGCAGTATTAAATTTAACTCTTGTACATTGCATTGATTTATTCTTAGTGTACTTTACATTGTTCTGCAAGTCCAGGTCACATCAGCGGACCTCGGTGTCTTCGGGCCCCTCGGTAATCGCAGAACGGAGATTTGTATAAACCTAACGAAAGTGATTTGTCCGCATTTTACGTGTTTACTGTTGTATCGAGTAGCGGACTCTACTTGTGGGTATGCCCACCCCCAGAAATTTCATGAAGTCTGTAAGAGGGATACGAGGTGTGCTTTGCTTGTTTATATTCTGGACCGCTAGAGTCGGTCAGTGTATCCGGGGTGTTCCCCCTGAAGCATCCGCGAGGTTCGCGAGCTTTGGGGGAGCTTTCCCCAAAATGTTAAAATGGACGTAGAGCTGTAAAAATTGGCACATATATGATGATTCTGTACACGACCACGAATTTTCGGGAGGGTGGGTTGCGAACAGCTACTTCGACGCAGTCTGTTGTATCTCCCCAACATCTTGAAATCCTTTTCGCCGCTTCCGTGGCGCAGTAGTCTAAGCCAGTGTTCCGCAACCTTTTTCTACTCGCGGCACACCATAAATGATCCATGATTCAGCACGGCACACCATAAATTATTCATGATTCAGCACGGAACACCATAAATTATCCATGATTCAGCACGGCACACCATAAATTATCCATGATTCAGCACGGCAAACCATAAATTAACCATGATTCAGCACGGTAAACCATAAATTATCCATGATTCAGCACGGCACACCATAAATTATCCATGATTCAGCACGGCACACCATAAATTATCCATGATTCAGCACGACACACCATAAATTATCCATGATTCAGCACGGCACACCATAAATTATCCATGTTTTAGCACGACACAGCATAAATTATCCCTGATTCAGCACGGCACAGCATAAATTATCCATGATTCAGCACGGCACACCATAACTTATCCATGATTCAGCACGGCAAACCGTAAATTATCCATGATTCAGCACGGCACACCATAAATTATCCATGATTCAGCACGACACACCATAAATTATTCATGTTTTAGCACGACACACCCTAAATTAACCATGATTCAGCACGGCACACCATAAATTATCCATGATTCAGCACGTCAAACCATAAATTAACCATGATTCAGCACGGTAAACCACAAATTATCCATGATTCAGCACGGCACACCATAAATTATCCATGATTCAGCACGACACACCATAAATTATTCATGTTTTAGCACGACACACCCTAAATTAACCATGATTCAGCACGGCACACCATAAATTATCCATGATTCAGCACGTCAAACCATAAATTAACCATGATTCAGCACGGTAAACCACAAATTATCCATGATTCAGCACGGCACACCATAAATTATCCATGTTTCAGCACGGCACACCATAAATTATCCATGTTTTAGCACGACACACCATAAATTATTCATGATTCAGCACGGTACACCATAAATTACCCATGATTCAGCACGGCACACCATAAATTACCCATGATTCAGCACGGCAAACCATAAATTACCCATGATTCAGCACGGTAAACCATAAATTATCCATGATTCAGCACGGCACACCATAAATTACCCATGATTCAGCACGGCAAACCATAAATTACCCATGATTCAGCACGGTAAACCATAAATTATCCATGATTCAGCACGGCACATCATAAATTACCCATGATTCAGCACGGCAAACCATAAATTAACCATGATTCAGCACGGTAAAGCCATAAATTATCCATGATTCAGCACGGCACACTATAAATTATCCATGATTCAGCACGGCACACCATAAATTACCCATGATTCAGCACGGCAAACCATAAATTACCCATGATTCAGCACGGTAAACCATAAATTATCCATGATTCAGCACGGCACATCATAAATTACCCATGATTCAGCACGGCAAACCATAAATTAACCATGATTCAGCACGGTAAACCATAAATTATCCATGATTCAGCACGGCACACTATAAATTATCCATGATTCAGCACGGCACACCATAAATTACCCATGATTCAGCACGGCACACCATAAATTACCCATGATTCAGCACGGCAAACCATAAATTACCCATGATTCAGCACGGTAAACCATAAATTATCCATGATTCAGCACGGCACACCATAAATTACCCATGATTCAGCACGGCAAACCATAAATTACCCATGATTCAGCACGGTAAACCATAAATTATCCATGATTCAGCACGGCACATCATAAATTACCCATGATTCAGCACGGCAAACCATAAATTAACCATGATTCAGCACGGTAAACCATAAATTATCCATGATTCAGCACGGCACACTATAAATTATCCATGATTCAGCACGGCACACCATAAATTACCCATGATTCAACACGGCACACCATAAATTATCCATGATTCAACACGGCACACCAAAATGTTAATCCCCTCAAAAACGTATGATATGACACTATTAATATAAATACGTAATGTAATCAACCTATTAATATTAGGACGGAACACTCCGTTCAAGGAACTTGTCCATCTTGAAAAAATAAAATAGTTTAACAGTAATAGACAATAGCAAGACTGACTAGCAATCACAATTTTTGGACTACTTCAGAGCACAGCTGTGATAGAACTGAAGTAATTGTAAGACGCGGGACCTATACTCTTCAAAGGTAAGAAGGGACTTATATACCGACTTATTTAAAATAAAGTCTACCAATGGGTGGATGCATCGGTACAGGAAAAAGTAATAAAGTTGAAGAAGTACTAACAAACAGGGACAGATACCAAAACAACGTACTAAAATAATAAAAGACAGGAAAAGTTTTGCTAATCCCCGCACTTTTAGGGAAAAGCGTACACAGAACATGCGCCAAGTGTAACAAAGAAGCCGCCTAGCGCAGCGGAAGAGGCGAGAAATACAAATATATCAATAATCAAAACTACGATATAACAACAACTGTGAGTAAATAATTTACATTTAATTTCTTAGAATACGTAAAAATTCGAGGCATTTAATAAAGAATAAACAAGCAGCATCTTATTCAATCAGTATAGCGGCAGAGAATGAAATACAAGCACATGAAACTGGGATAAAATTAAAAAATAAAACTCGACAATTAATTTTGTACAATAGGATAATAGGTAAAAGTTCGCGTCACACCTTTCACTTTGTGGGGGCACACCGGTTGGGTAACACTGGTCTAAGCGATGGCCTCTGATCATTCGTACGAGGTGAATCCGGGTTCAAAACCCGATGAGGCATGAATGTCGTGTTTGTCTTACGGCTCTGGCTCTCTCTGGAACCAGTGGCTCTAAAATAGGGATGGGCGACTGCTTATTGCCCACTGAGTTGCTCACGGTGATCGTTAAACCTCCGATAAAAAAAAAAAAAGAAATCCTTTTCCTTTCAAGTGGTATTTGATTCTTGGGAAACTCAGTGGGCAATAAGCAGTCGCCCATCCCTAGCAGGGAATGAATTCTGGCGAGTTAGGTGGTTCTCGTACCTATGCAATGCGGTGCTTAGCAAGAAACTGCTGCACAAGTGGAGATTCATGGGCAGTTGCGTTGTCATGGTGGAGTTTACACACTCCACTTTCATTCAATGCCTGACGAACTGTGTCCCTCAAAAAAAAAAAAAAAAAAAAAAAAAAACGACGCAAAACTTGATATTAGTAGTCCTTGTTGATTGTCTGGCCTGATGGAGCTCTTTCATGATACACAATTTTCTCATGTTTGAAAAAGTTGTCAGCATCGTCTTAATATTGCTGCGGCTGTGTCGTGCTTTCTTTAGGTCTAGGAGAGTTTGCGGTCTTTCATTATGAAGACTGGGGCTTATTTTCGAATTCGTACTCATAAACACACGATCCATCCCCAGTAATGATAGTGTTTAAAACGTTTTCGTCGTTTTGGACGCACTCAAGCAGGTCACTTGCAGCTGAAAGTTGGGACTGCTTTGGTCCAGCTAGAGAAATTTTTTCAAACAGAAGTCATCGCTCTTTCCCCTTTTTTATAAGTGAGTCACGGAAAAATTCTGATCGGCCGCCACCGGGAATCGAACCCAGAGTCTGCCAGTTACGCGCCGGACATGCTTCTACTGCACCACAGCGGCCTCAAATTCTTCCCGACTCATATACGACTAACTGCCAAGCCACTTGGCAGGTTGCTTCTTGAAGCCCCGCACAATGCTGGGGATTCACCAAACATAGTAAGCAGCAACTGAACAAATAACTAGGAGGCGAATGAATAATTAATACAGACAAGTGACGTGGAACAAGAACATCAAACAGAAGTAATTGCTCTTTCCACGTCTTTATGTGGTGCTCCAAGAAGCAATGTACCAAGTGGCTTGGCAGTTAGTCGTATGTGAGTCTGGAGGAATTAGACGCCGCTATGATGCAGTGGAAGCATGTCCGGGTAACTGAAAGACCATGGGTTCGATTCCCGGTGGCGGCCGATGAGAACTTTTCCGTGACTCACTTATAAAAACGTGGAAAGAGCGATGGCTTCTGTTTGAGGTTCCTGGTCCACGTCACTGGTCTGTATTAATTAGAGCAATTTTGGCCCAAATTTGGCTGAGAAGCGTCTCATACCCAAATCGTCAGTAAGAATGGACTAAACTGAACCGAAACTAATGTTTGAACGCTTCAGATAACTCACGACTAGTGATTCGGCGATTTTCCCAAACAGCTGTGCTCACAAATTCAACACTGTTTTCATTTTGGTTCGTTGTGGGCTTCCCAGACCGCTCATCACTCTAAACGCTTTCACGACTATCTTTAAAACTTTTATACCACTAATAAACTAGTGCATGTCTCATGGTACACTACATTGACAAAACTTACCTGACACCCTTCAAAAGCAAACGAACGGATCCGCTGCGTAGTTAAGATGCGCGGTACAGATGCAAACGGTATAAAAATAAGCCTGCAGCTGACCGCGATCATATCGCACTCTGAGGTCGAGTGAAAACGTCGCGGAGGGAGAGAACTGACTTTGAGAAAGGAAAGATTGTTGGGTGTTATATTAGTGGGTTGTCCATAAGAGAAACCGAGAGGCGTTTAAACATACCCAAAGCAACTGTTTTGGATGTACTGAATAAGTGGAAGACACATGGCGTGCCTGAAGCAACAAAACGTACCGCCAGACCAAAGAAGATCAGTGATAGAGGACGTCGAAGCCTGAGGAGCGTCGTTACAGCTAATCGACGGAGTACTGCACAACACCTCAGTGTACAGGTGAGTAAAAATGCTGGAACCTCGGTTTGTACACGTACCATTCGCAGATAACTTCATTCCATGGGTTACCGTGATCGTGCGGCTGCTCATAAGCCTTTCATCTCCACTCGGAATGCCACTCGTCATTTAGCATGGTGTAAAGAACATTTATCGTGGACCGTAGATCAATAGAAACGGGTCCTATGGACTAATGAATCCAGATACACGATCCATCAGTCTGATGGCCATGTGTGTGTATGGCGGCAGCCGGGGGAACGTATTTACCACAGAGTACTGTTCCTATACGGTCAAGTTTGGAGCTGGCAGTGTACTAGTATGGGGGTGCTTTTTGTGGTATGGTGCCGGCCCATTGGTTATCGTGGACAAACCTGTTAACCGCACGTCTACTTCGATATTCTGGACAATTATACCCTACCAACTCTGTGGCAATACTCTGGAACCGAGCCTTGCTGTTATCAGCAGGATAATTCACCGAGCCACAAAGCAAGGATTTTTACGACGTGGTTTGACGATAATTCCATATCGTGTGTGGACTGGCCAGCACAGAGGCCTGATCTTAATCCCATAAAGCACCTACGGGAGGAATTAGAGCGCCGCATAAGAAGTTTGAAACCAAGACCCATTACTAAGCAACAGTTAGCGGCAGCATTGTGTACTGAATGAAAGCGCATACCTATCGCTGAGTTCCAAAACCTTCTCGAAAGCATCTCTCGAAGAGTCAGTGCATGCATTAAGGCCAATGGTGGACCGACATCGTACTAATGTATGTCAATAAATGCTATGTTGTGTTTTTCTTCTAGGTGTCCGGTGACCTTTGTCAATATAGTGTATTTGTTACTGCAAATTGTCTTTGCAAGGTTCGCCAAGTTTTTGAGAAAATCTGATGAAAATTCGTTGTTTAATTTTTTCCGCCCAGACAAATGGTTCGAACAGCTTCACATACGTAAGAACAAAGCGCTAATGCAAAAAAGCCGGACGAGCAAGGGAGATATTACTTACTACACATGCGTAGTAGGTTCCAAGGACAACCTGTGCCAAACTTCTTCCTGCTGCGTCGCTCGATTCAGAACGTATGCAACCTGTCTGGATAATTTTTCATCCCTCGTATTCCGTATCACCCCCACTTACATCCAGTGAAAAGTCGAATCCACAGTGCACGAAATAAAAGACAGATGGGCAAACAAGCGATAACAAAGAAGATTCTCAAAATTTATATGTGTGCCGAAAAGGCAGCGAAAAATGTCGATGAACTAAACTGCCAACTGTTATTTGAAAGGTAATTCAAATGCGAACGCAATTTCAGATTTACCGTTTATGCATCATTTAAAAATAGCCTTTCAAAGACGCGAACGAACGTGACAAGCTATGCGAGATGGATAGCTGTCGTTCGTGAGAACCATTTATCATAATAAATGCGGCAGCGGCTGATTGAGATGTTAGCAGACATCCTCTTCACAAAACAATATACATTTCGTGAAATCCTCGGTAAATGCAAAACGCCATCCGGAACAATAAACAAAGACAGACCCAAATTAATCCCAATTAAGTGATGTTTGTGAGAGTTATGAGTTATTCAAGGTCGTCAAAAGAGCAATGCTTGGTGAACCCGTATCTTGAGTGTCTAATGGTCGCTCCATGTTTGCAGAAGCATAATTAGTGGGCGTAATATTCCATGATGTGCACACACATGGGAATGATGTTCCATCGACAAAGTAATACTAAACACAATTTACATGACACGAAATTCAAAGCAATTTCAAAACGTGCGCAACCCAGTGGGAAGGTCTGTCGTAAAATGAGAGAAAACATTTATCATCGTCATCGTCTGTCATCTTTAACTTGAAGGCTGACAATTATGGGTTTCCCTCTTTTCTATCACGTATTCTGGTCCTTTTTTAATTTATCTTCAAACTTCGCTTTGTATTCCCATTTCTAACCAAGCAACCTTGTCTCCCATCCCACCACTCTCTCACAGTCAGGCTTTTCCCCTTAAATATCTGGTGCATTAATTTTATCAGTACTAATTTGTATAATGAATGGGATTATAATAAAATGGAATGGTCAGATTAGACATCAATGATGTGGAGATGTCTAATCTGACCATTCCATTCAGATTAGACATCTCCACATCATGATCGACCGTACATGTGATTGTTGCAGTGAGATCAAACGACGGATTACATTAATCCGTTGCACGCTGCTGAACGTACACCAAATTTGGAGGAGTAGGGACATCAGTCTCACCACCAAATCTAGACTGGTTCATTCTATTGTGTTCCCATAGAAACATTTGGATGTGAAAGATGGACCTTGAAAAAAGGTGACAAAAGGAGGATTCACAGCTTTGGTGCTGGAGAAAATTGTTAAGGATACCATCGAGAGCAAGGGTTACCAACAAAGAGGTTCTACAAACGATTGTTAAGGATACCATCGACAGCATGGGTTACCAAAAAGAGGTTCTAGAGAAGATTGTCAAGGATACCATGGATAGCAAAGACTACCAACAAAGAGGTTCTAGAGAAGATTGTTAAGGATACCAGGTACTACAACGGTTACTAACAAAGAGGTTCAAGAGAAGATTGTTAAGCCTATCATGGACAGCAAAGGTTCCCAACAAATTAGTTCTAGAGCAAATTGTCAAGAATACCGTGGACAGCAAGGCTTATGAGCAAAGAGGCTCTTTAGAAGATTGTCAAGGAAACCATCGAAAGCTAGGGTTACCAAAAAGAGGTTCTAGAGAAGATTGTCAAGGATAACGTGGGCAGCAAGGGTTACCAACAAAGAGGCTCTAGAGAAGATTGTTAAGGATACCATGGACAGCAAGGGTTACTAACGAAAATGTTCTAGAGAAGATTGTCAAAGATACCATGGACAGCAAGGACTACCAATAAAGAGGTTCTAGAGGAGATTGTTAAGAATACCAGGTACTGCAAGGATTACTAACAAAGAAGTTGAGGAGAAGATTGTTAAGCATACCATGGACAGTAAGGGTTTCCAACAAAGGGGTTCTAGAGAAATTGTCAAGGATACCGTGGACAGTAAGGGTTATGAACAAAGGGGTTTTTAGGAGATTATGAAGGAACCCATGGGCAGAAAGGATTACCAAAAATGAGGTTTTACAGAAGATTGTCAAAGATACCGTGGGCAGCTAGGGTTACCAACAAAGAGATTCTAAAGAAGATTGTTAAGGATACCATGGACAGCAAGGGCTACCAACGAAAATGTTCTAGAGAAGATTGTCAAGGAAACCATGGACAGCAAGGACTATCAACAAAGAGGTTCTAGAGAAGATTGTTAAGGATACCAGGTACTGCAAGGGTTACTAACAAAGAGGTTCAGGAGAAGATTGCTAAGCATACCATGGACAGCAAGGGTTCCCAACAAAGGGGTTCTAGAGAAGATTGTCACGGATACCGTGGATAGCAAGGCTTATGAAAAAAGAGGTTCTTTAGAAGATTGTCAAGAATACCATCGAAAGCTAGGGTTACCAAAAAGAGGTTCTAGAGAAGATTGTTAAGGATACCATGGGCAGAGGGCTACCAACGAAAATGTTCTAGAGAAGATTGTCAAGGGCACCATGGACAGCAAGGACTACCAACAAAGGGGTTCTAGAGAAGATTTTTAAAGATACCAGGTACTGCAAGGGTTACTAACAAAGAGGTTCAGGAGAAGATTGTTAAGCATACCATGGACAGCAAGGTTTCCCAACAAAGGGGTTCTAGAGAAAATTGTCAAGGATACCGTGGACAGTAAGGGTTGTGAACAAAGAGGGTCTTTAGAAGATTGTCAGGGACACCATGGACAGCAAGGACTACCAACAAAGAGGTTCTAGAGAAGATTGTTAAGGATACCAGGTAATTCAATGGTTTCTAACAAGGAGGTTCAGGAGAAGGTTGTTAAGCATACCATGGACAGCAAAGGTTCCCAACAAAGGAGTTCTAGAGAAGATTGTCACGGATACCGGGGACAGCAAGGCTTATGAAAAAGAGGTTCTTTAGATGATTGTCAAGGATACCATCGAAAGCTAGGGTTACCAAAAAGAGGTTCTAGGGAAGATTGTCAAGGATACCTGACAGATACGAAGCACAAACTAAGATAATAATTATTATCTAACACCAAAATAATTATCGTTTGGTAAAGAGCTGGCTTCTAACCATTCGTCCGAGTTCTAATCCCGGGAGGCGTGAATTTTTTGTTTGCCTTAAGGAACTAACTCTATCCTTTCCTATGAATCAGTGGCCGCAAATTAGGGAACGGAAGACTGCTTATAGCCCATCGAGTTGCTTACGGTAGCCATTAAATCTCCAAACAAACAAACAATATCAGCAAAAAACGTCATGAGAAAAAGAATAGGAGAAAATGGGCCATTTCTCGAGGGATCCATTGGGACCGGTGTCCCGTTTTAAATGTGATAGGGGATGCGAAAAAATCTTGAATGACTAACATGACACCAGCAGAAATACAGGTCTGCAAATTAGTAAAGAAAGGAAAGAAAAACCCACAGACAGGAATTGAAAAACAAATGCAAAATAACTGACACAATTACCTTCAAGAGGAAAATACTGGAAATTCTTCAGTTTCCTGAACAAACAAAACTCGGTAAAAGAAGTAGAATCCTGTGTCGCTTTTGAAAAATGATACGATCAGAAGCAAAAGCATTGCAATTTCTTTTAAAACGACGGCTTTCGATCAATACATAATTCCCAATCTTGAGATATGTTTCACTACTAAATTCAAAGCGATGAAAACTGCAGGTGGGTATCACGAATGTTGACTGTTGACTGCAAATTTGCGCGAGGTTGGTACCACAAATGTTGACTGTTGACAGGAAATTTGCGCGAGGTGGGTACCACGAATGTTGACCGTTGACCACAAAAGGAACCGTATGGGTGCAGCTTTGAGTTTTTTTTGACACGTTACACTCAAACGGGCGATGAATTTCTTGACCACATAGTTACAAGAGATGAAATGTTGGTCAGTCATTTCACCCCGGAGAACAAACGCCAGTCGCTTGAGTGGCACCATTCCCGGTCCCTGACGAAACCACGTAAGTGCAAGAAAACGCTTTCAGTAAAGAAGATCATGGCTACAGTGTTTCTGGACAGCAGAGGTCTCTTGCTGGTTCAATACATGCCCCGAGGCACGACCATCAACGCCGAAGCCAATTGTGGAGCATTGCAGAGGCTGCGTAGGACCATCAAAACAAGCAGCGCGGCATGCAGTCTAAGGGTGTGGTGTTTCTTCATGACAATACCAGACCTCACGTGGCACGTCAGACCTAACACCTGCTTCAGAGATTCAAATGGGAGGTTCTGGATCGTCCGCCCTACAGTCCGGATTTGGCTCCCCGTGATTACCATTTTTTCACCAAATTGAAGAATTTTTGGGAGGACGGTGCTTCGCTAGTGACGATAATTTAAAAGACGGTGTGCAGCTGTTGTTGCTAGGACTGGCGGCAGAGGCACTTGATGAAGGTATTCTAAAACTAGTAACACGATATGACAAGTGCCGTAACACCGGCGGTGATTACGTAAAAAAATGAGTAATTATATGTGGTATTAGTAAAAATACAAAAACTTTAACAACGTCGATTACTTTTGTTTTTATTTCATAACGGGCATTAATTTATGATGCACCCATTGTAGTTCTGGCGGCTTTGCAAAACCAAAGATGAATGCTACCCACGGGGTCTTGGAGCGATCACGGAAAGTATGCAATTAACGTACCGCAACTGCCATTGAAAATCGGTCACGACGATTTTAATGTTTCTGTCGAACGGAAATATCAGTTTCAGTAGCTTTTAATAAAGTTATTAGTCGACATAATATCGCATTTTTTTGCGCTTTTTCAATGGTTTCTTGCAAACTAATATTGTATTTCAGGTTGCTAGGGTCCCGACGGAATTTAAGGCATAATACTTTTTTTTCTCATTAAAAAAATGCTATAGATAAAGCAATGTGGCGTATAGGTAGAGGCCCGGATTTCTGATGAAAAAAAACTTCGACTTATACGGCTAAAAATACGGTGTGTTTAATAATACATACATATTGTACTTTTTTTCTGAATAGCCTTCTCATGGTATTTATATACAGTACGTAATTAGACATATAAACACCCAGATCTCTCTCTCTGTCTGGAACACTTGACGTCCCAGCAACGTCTCCATTGTTGCTTCATCACGTATCGACCAATTCATATGTGCCCTCGGGATGTCAAAACGATTGTCTGCTATACAATAGCACGCAATCACTTTTTAAAGTCAAGGTGATCGCGTACTAATTTAAAAACATTAGCGTATCAATGACTCGAGTTCAATTTTTCCGATCTACAAAATTCGAATTGAATTCTTAATGTCACAGCAAGTTGAGTTGGCAGACGATCGCATTCAGATGTCATGTGAGCGCGTGCTATTTTAAAAACATTGGATTATCAATGACTCGAGTTCTATTTTTCCGATCTAAGAAATTCGAATTGAATTCTTAATATCACGACAAGTTGCTTTTGTATTTTAATTTAATTTAGCACAATTCGAATATTAATTTGTATGCTTTAGTTATTTTTTACTTTTTTAGTTTAACTAACTTTCCGAGTTTAGTGCTGACTTTATTATACATTTTGCAAATACCGATCTACCTGAACGCTCTAACCTACAATAAAAACTGAAATCTTGATATGTTGAAGTGAGCAAAATTGCATCTAAAAGCAGATGTCGCTCCAATAGCACATTGTCGAGAATTTATAGCTCCGATTTATAATACCAGATGTCGCATTGTTTTGTTTTGTAATAAAAAAATCGGTAAGGAGTTTTAAACTAACCGTCGAATAGGACAGTCTAAAACAAGCCGTGAAGGGAATAACAAGTGTGCAGGAATAAAAGTAATTTAACCCGAAAAATCAAAGTAAATGTTATTAAGGTAAGTTTACACGAAAACAACTTTCCGAATTTACCGCTGATTATACACTGAGTGG
The DNA here is from genome assembly GCA_039090855.1 of Macrothele yani. Classification (NCBI taxonomy): domain Eukaryota; kingdom Metazoa; phylum Arthropoda; class Arachnida; order Araneae; family Macrothelidae; genus Macrothele; species Macrothele yani. Next base: position 151,605,629 of record CM077001.1, on the reverse strand, counting down.
CCACTCTATTACGACTACCCCTCAGTACTTCGTTGGGCCACCTTTTGCCTTTAATACTGGGTCGATTCTTCGTGGCAAGGGCTCCACGAGATGCTAATAGGTGGTTTGTGGAATCTGAGACCATGCTTTATGAATAGCACTTTCCAGGAGTGTGAGATTGCAGGGATGTGGATCCAGCTGTCTGATGGCTCGTTCAACTTCATCCCACAAATTCTCAATGGGGTTGAGATCTGGAGATTGTGGGGGCCACCTAAGCAAAGTAAACTCACCGGCATGTTCCTGAAACCAATCCTGTACAATACGAGCACTATGGCAGGACGCATTATCTTGTTGAAAGTAGCCATCGCCATTGGGATAAACCATCCACATGACAGGATGCACTTGGTCCGCAACGATGTTTAAATATGATGTTCCAGTCAGACGTTGATCAACACGAATTAAAGGGCCCAAAGCATGCCAGGAAAACATTCCCCAAACCATAATGTTGCCTCCACCAGATTGAAGGGTTGTAGCAATGCCTTTGGGGTCCATGCTTTCGTGCTGTTTCTGCCAAATTCTCACTCAGCCATCGGCATGGTGCAACTGAAAACCTGATTCATCGGACCACATAATTTGTTTCCAATTATCGACTGTCCAATCCTTGTGCTCCTGTGCGAACTGGAGACATTTTCTCTTGTTAACTGCAGTTAGCAAAGGTGTTCGAAGAGGCCTTCGGCTGCCATATCCCATCCCATGCAGTGTACGGCGAACAGTGTGTGCAGAGATCGTTTGAGGGGATCCTTGATTAAGATGGTTTGTAATTTGCTGCATTGTTGCCCTTCTGTTGTCTTTTACCAGTCTGGACACTCTCCGTTCCGCCCGAGCAGTCAATAGTCGATGACGACCACACGTTGCACGTAGAGACCCAGTTTTTTGACTGACAGTCCAGTCTTTAAACACTTTAACAACAGCTTCTCTGGAACATTTTACGAATGCGGCGGTTTCGGTGATACTCGCTCCATGGCTCCGAGCTCCTACAATCATCCCACGATGAAAGTCCGTCAAATCGCATTTTTTACCCATCTCATCACCCAAAAATCATTTCTACTACTGTCGCAAGCACTAAGCTTTCCCTTTTTATTCTAGCCTCGCCCTCTGGCGGCAACAGCGTGCAGCTATAGCTCATTTGCTTAAAACTGTGAGGTGGTCATAATAAAGTGGCCACTCAGTGTATTACACATTTTGCAAAATATCGATCTATCTAAACGCTCTAACCTACAATTGTGAAGCAACAAATATTTTACACAGAATGTCATTTATCGCGAGGTCTTTTAAAAAACGGCAATAAATAGCAGTTCTAACATGAATGAGTTCTTACTATATAAGTTTTTAATACATCATCATAATCATAATCGTCAACCATTATCAATCCACTGCTGGACGAAAGTCTCCCCAAGTTTCTTCCACAACGGTCTCTCTTGTGCCAGTCTCCTCCATGTCACTCCCGCATACTTAGGAATTTCATCCACCCATCTCCCATGTGGTCTTTTTCTGGGTCTTTTCCTGTCCCTCGGAATCTAGCCCAAAATTTCAGCTGTCCATCGATGGTCTGTCCTTCTGGCAGTATGTCCATCCCATTGCCATTTCAGGGATTTTACTTTGATCATGATGTCTTCTACTCTTGTCATTTTTCGGATCCACGAGTTCCTCTTCTTATCTCTCCTGGTTACACCAAGCATGCATCTCTCCATGATGCTTTGAGTTGTCTGCAGCCTTTGTATGTCTCTTTTAGTTAAAGTCCACGTCTCTGCATCATACGTAAGCATTGGAAGGATGCATTGATCAAACACTTTTCTTTTAAGACATAATGGCATATTGCTCTTGAAAATTATGCTGTTTCTTCCAAAAGCTCTCCAGGCAAGTTTTGTACGCCGAATAATTTCTTCATCAATGTGACCCTCACTTGATATCTGCTGTCCAAGATAAATGTAGGTATTCGTTATCTCCAGCTTTTCCCCATCAATCGATAAATCTGCATTTCTTATACTATATATCCTCACAGAAATCCGGCGTCTATGTGATTTGTTTTCCATCTGCTTCAATTAAAAATTTCACTCCGTCATAGGACAGACAACATCTCCTATATATAAATATTTATTTAAAGCTTAAAAACAACCGTTCTATGACGGACTATACGCTAGTTACTATAGAAACAACATAGTTTCCTTAGTCGAAGAGAATCGTCAAAGCAATAGGAAATTTGATTTTGAAAAGCTCAGGTAACTAGAACTAGAATATATTAAAATAAATATAAATAGGTGAGATTCTTGGCAGTTCACTTTGGTTTTCTCGAAAGGAAGGAAATCTCTGTTGGCGAGCACGAACTTTGAATGTGCGTTGTAGAATCTGAACGAAGAACTGATGCACGTGAAATTTTCGTAATGCAGATACAGTTCAACGAAGGCTAATAGCCTTGTTGAGCCCGCATAAGAAGCATTACAAGATCGCTGCGCTCTCTTCACGAGGAGTAATAATTTCAATAAGAGGAGCATTTCAAACCCGTTGTTTCAGTTGCTCACGACGTCAAACATTCACTCAGTGACTTTCATTTCTTGGAGTTGCTCCAGAAACAGAATTATTTATCCACTGAGAGAAATTTTGAGTGGATTTCTCTGAGACCTTTGGCTCTTTACATCAATGTTAAATAAATGCAAGTATAATCCTTAGCACAGCTCCTTCCTAAGCCCTGTTTCAAGAAAACCTTGCTATTTTTTTTCTTTCTAATTCAAGGAGTAGTTTGAAAAGTCTTTCGTGTACGACACAGTTTGATTTATCTGATAAATGTAGTAGTGGGAAGTACTGGAAAGGTAACGGGCATCAGCTCTGAGAATCATTTTCTATTCACCCTGTTCCCATTTCGCCATCACTAACTGTTCTGGATATTTTGTTTTGAGAAATGGCACCCGTCTTTCCCGTTTTCTGGAAAGGTCTTGTTGTAAACACTGTTTTATTTAAAAAATTACTAACCCCAAAAGTAATGGAGACGATGGGTTATTAATACCATTTAAGGCATTACGAATTCTAGCTCATCAGCAATTAATACTGCGTTTAGTCACAATACAATGCATACCATCTCTCCATTGTCATAAAATATCTTGGAATTTACCCTTAATACACTGACGGAAAAAAATCCCAACACCAAGAAGGGGTTGTGTTAGATAAACGACAGTTGGTAGGCGGTGAGAGTACATCTGTAAGATGACGTCTATGCAAATTTCGCGCTCGGCGAATACGTGTGGCGCTAGTAACGCCCCACGGAACATGCAAAGCAGGTTTGCTGTAAATACGCGCTGTAACGTTCGTGAGCGTTAGTTATCGTTGAGATTCGACGTAGGGTGTTGATGTTAGTCAAGAATGCCTTTAAGAAGACGAAGAAACCATTATCAACAGCTCACGGAGTTTGAACGAGGTCGTGTAATAGGGCTACGAGAAGGTGGATTTTCTTTCCGCAATATTGCAGAACGACTTGGCAGGAATGTAGCCAATGTGCATGATTTTTGGCAGCGGTGGTCAAGGGAAGGTACTGCCTCAAGAAGACCGGATTCCGGCCGGCCACGTGGCACTACTGAGAGGGAAGACCGCCGTGTACGGCGTATGGCCGTGGCGCATCGAACAGCGTCTGCGGCAGCAATTCGAGCTGCAGTTGCCACCACAATGACACAAAGAACAGTTACAAATCGGTTACTTGAAGGACAGCTCCGAGCCAGACGCCCTGTAGCGTGCATTCCACTTACTCCAAATCACTGCCGTTTGCGACGTCAGTGGTGTCAAGCTAGAGCTCATTGGAGGACGGAGTGGAGATCTGTTGTGTTTTCTGATGAAAGCCGGTTCTGCCTGGGTGCCAGTGATGGCCGTGTGTTGGTTAGAAGGAGGCCAGGTGAGCGCCTGCAACCAACCTGTCTACGTCCGAGACACACTGGACCTACACCTGGAGTTATGATCTGGGGAGCAATTTCTTATGACAGCAGGAGCACTCTCGTGGTTATCCCACGCACCCTGACGGCACAATTGTACGTCAGTCTGGTGATTCAACCTGTTGTGCTGCCATTCATGAACAGCATTCCAGGGGGTGTTTTCCAATAGGATAACGCTCGCCCGCATACCGCTGTTGTAACCCAACATGCTCTACAGAGTGTCGACATGTTGCCGTGGCCTGCTAGATCCCCAGATCTTTCACCAATCGAGCACGTATGGGACATCATTGGACGAACACTCCAGCGTCACCCTCAACCAGCATTAACGGTCATTGTATTGACCGACCAAGTGCAACAGGCATGCAACTCCATCCCACAAACTGACATCCAGCACCTGTACGACACAATGCATGAACGTTTGCGTGCTTGCATTCAACATTCTGGCGGTTACACTGGTTATTAATGTACCAGCATTTCACATTTAAAATGGCTCTTCTCGCGCTTACATTAAGCGGTGATCTTGAAACCTTAATCGATTAAATATGTTACCGATACAAATGTATTGCCGCCATTTCATTCCTCTACAACTATCTTTTCGTGGTGTTGGGATTTTTTCCCCGTCAGTGTATAAGTCATTCTCACAGTTCTGTTTGGTATAGGAAATGTAATGGATAGCACGCAATCACTTTTTAAAGTCAAGGTGATCGCGTACTAATTTAAAAACATTAGCTTATCAATGACTCAAGTTCAATTTTTCCGATCTACAAAATTCGAATTGAATTCTTAATGTCACAGCAAGTTGAGTTTGCAGGCGATCGCATTCAGATGTCATGTGATCGCGTGCTAATTTAAAAACATTGGATTATCAATGACTCGAGTTCTATTTTTCCGATCTAAGAAATTCGAATTGAATTCTTAATATCACGGCAAGTTGCTTTTGAATGTGTTTACCTTAAATCCTGGTAATAAGGTAAAAATGGATATAATATTGGGTTGTCGGAAAAGTCATGACGTATTTTAGCCATGTTTTGCAAAGGTCATTTATTGATAGAAAGAACAAAGATCAATCAATGATGTAATACCCGTTTTGTTCGATAACCTTTTGCCATCTTTCAGTGAGCTGCAGAATGCCTCATTCATTGAAGGACCTGTCTTTCGTGGCGAAAAACTGTACAAGGTGCTGATTTACAACCTCATCTGAGTTGAACGTTATACCACGCAAGGACTGTTGAAGAGAGCGAAACAAGTGGAAGTCTGACGGCGCAAGGTCAGGCGAGTATGCTGGGTGTGGCAACACATGCCACCCAAGCTCCAATAATTTTTGGCGGGTGATCAAACTTGTGTGCGGTCTCGCGTTGTCGTGATGGAACACAACACCTTTACGATGAACGAGCTCTGGACGTTTCTGGATGATGGATTCGTTCAAACTGTCCGATTGCCGACAGTACACATTCGAATTGATTGTTTGGTTCCGTGGTAGGAGCTCGAAAGACACGCCACCTTTAAAATCTCACCACACTGAGACCAGAACCTTCCGCTGATGAATGTCTGCTTTGGATGTCGTTTGAGGCGAAGCAGCACGTCGGGACGAAGACCGTTTGCACAGCACATTGTTGTACACAGTCCACTTTTCGTCAACAGTTATCAGTCGCTTCAAAAAAGGATCGTTTTTTCTCACGTTTAATGAGCATATCGCTGATGTTTATAAGCGCCGTCAATTGAGCTTCTTTGATTTCATGAGCAACCCACACATCGAGGTTGCTTACGTATCCCAGCTTCTTCAGGTGGTCGTGAACGCTCGAATGATGGATGTGCAATGTGTCTGCAATCTCTCGTGTCGTGTAACGTGATTTTGACTCGATAAATGCCTTGATTTGGTCGTCATCAGCCTCGGTGGGCCTCCCGGACCGAGGGGCATCGCTGAGGTCAAAATCACCTGCACGGAATTTTGCGAACCACCGCTGGCACTAACGTTCTTGTAGAGCATTATCACCGTACACTTTACGCAACTTTTCACAAGCTTGACGCGCGTTCTTCCCTTTACGGAAGTAAAACAGTAAAATATGGCGAAAATGCCCAGTTTGGTCTTTCATCTTCACCTTGATGTCAAATCTCCGCAAATCCACCAAATCGCTCACTATTTGTTTTAGACTGCAGCTGGAAGTGACACCTGTGTCAAATGCCATAGCGATAACAGAGCTACGCATGCCTCTAGTACTTTCAAAACCTCTCAACCGCCATCGGGTGCCAAAATACGTTATGACTTTTCCGACAGCACAATAGTACAACACTAGGTTGTTCAGATGTACTGCAAGAACACTAGGTTGTTTAGATGTACTGCACGTGATATTTCAGTTAAGTATATGTACAATGCAAATCACATTTCCTTTAAGTTAAACACGTCTGTAACACCAACAATCATATTTATGCTAAATATTCACGTACTGTATAATCAACACACCGGACAAAACATTAGGTACCCCTGGAAGAAATTACCTAATAACGGGTGACTGCTCCTCTTGCCTTAATAACAGCGTGAATCCGGTGTGATAGAGACTCCACGAGGTTGTGAATGTATTGAATATTGCCCCCCGGTGGCGCAGTGGTCTAAGGCGTTGGCTTCTGATCATTCGTCCGTAAAGGGTCCGGGTTCGAATCCCGGTCAGGCATGGATGTTGTGTTTGTCTTACGGCGCTGGCACTCCCCCTTCCCTGGAACCAGTGACCCTAAATTAGGGACGGGCGACTGCTTATAGCCCTATGAGTTGCTCACGGTGGTCGTTAAACCTCCAATCAAAAAACAAAATGTATTGAATATCGATTTGCAACCACTCGTGCGTCAATTGGTCCCGAAGTTCCGCCAGAGTACGTGGGTGTCTATTCCGGCGTTCCCCCTTCTGTTCCAAATGGTCCCACAAATGTTCAATAGGATTTTAATCTGGGGATTTGGCGTGCTAGTCGAGGTGAGACAGTGTTGCTGATTGTTCGTCGTGCCACTCAGACACAGTTTAAGCCTTGTGCACACGGCAATTGTTGTCTTGGAAGACAAGAGTGGCAATGTGATGCTGCTCCTGGAGATGCAGCATCACATGTGTAGTGCAAAGGGCAACATTTCGTCATTCAGAATGCGGTGGTACGCATGATGGTTCAAATTCATCGCCACTTGAACGAGAGGGCTCATTTCGAGGTACGAAAATTATCCCTAAAACATCACAGAATCCCTTCCAGCTTGAACAACACCTTCGACACAATAAGGATTAAAGGCTTCATCGGGCCTGCGACGCACTCGTCGCCTCCTATCATTAGAGTACAAACAAAAACGAAACTCGTCAGAACTAATTACTCGTTTCCAATCCTCCACAGTAAAGGTTTGGTACTTCTGAGTCCATTGATAACGTTCCCTTTTGTGACGCGCTGTTAAAAGAGGCTTCTTCCCTGTTACTCTACTCCAGATGTCCATCGCTCGTAGTTCTCGTCGGAATGTACAACATGATGAGCATACGTAAAAGGGTATGACAAACCAGTTGAGTAGAACATAACGATGGTCAAAATGCAAGGCACAGTAAGATATACTCCAACTACATTATGTGAACAAATTTAACAATGGTAGCACTAATATAAACCGCGACGTAGGAAGATACTAGTACAGCAAGGGCATATAATGAGAGCAAAAGAAAAACACCAGGCGCAATAACAAAATCAGGAAGTAACATTGTAGTGAGAGAGTGATAACATAAAGGAAACAGCACACAATTATCGAAAGAGTAGATGAAGAAACGCGGAACCAAAAAATTCCAGGCGACCACGAAGTGGAAAACGTCGCCGGAGAGAACGGAAAGTGTCGGGTTGCGAAGGAGCGCTAAAGTTCAGCGGCTTGAGAAAGCACGCTATCACAAAACCGTTTCTCAGTAAGATCGTACGAGGAGAAGAGACGGCGAGCGTATCGTCTCATGAAAGCCTAGTACCTAGGATCTGTAACACTCAGGGATTTGGAAAAGGACACATAAGCTTCAAATTGCATCCCCGCTGCACACAGATCAAGATTAGGTGAATGGAGAAATTCTTCAGTACAGACAATCGTACGGGCAGATTGAAAGAGGCGTAAGAGTTGCTGGACAGTGGTCCAGGAACTAGAGGAAACTTATCAATTGCTTGTCTAATCTCATCACCTGAGAGAGGATTGACAGGACCAGAACGGAGATGCATACTGTTCGAAGAGTCATCAGGGGAGAAACATTTGAACAGGAATCATCGAGAACACTAGATGGGGCCACAGAAGGAGTAACAGAAAGATATGTTACCTTTCCTTTTTCAAAGAGCCTTTGGAAGTACCAGTCCGTTTCGAAGACGAAGTTGAGGAGGATGAATTCATTGGCGGATCTGGGAGAACATCCGAAACGGCAGACGAGGACACAAGTTGCGCCGAGGAATCAGTATGTACCCGATCAGCATCGGTGTAAACTGGAACATCAGCCAAGCAGCAGGAAGATGCGGCAACAGCGGAACATCAGACATTGTCGTAGTTGGAGATCCGATTTGCGAAAGACACGGAGAGTGCCAGTCAGCCGAAGTGCTGAAGCACCACTCGACACATCTTAGTCGGAACACTCCTCCAGAGACACATCAGCAGTGTAAGACATCTCTGCCAACCCAGAAGGAAGATGCACTACCGTACGGTGCGGAAGAGGAGGAAAGGGATCATTGTCTTTGACTGGAAGGTGCGTTTGACGGAAAGAAGGAGAGGTCGCGTCTGGAAAAACACTGGAAGAGGGAATGGTAAGAGAACCAGTGTGATCGGCATTGGGAGGCGAGCTGGAAGAAAGACACGGCGTATGCGCACACAGGAGGCAGTGGTGTGATCCCGTGTAAAACTATGAGTACAATAGCGAGTGGTGAAAACCTTGAAACTGTACATGCATGAGCCAATTTCAACAGTAGCGTTTGTAGGACAATCCGCTAAGGCGTTCTCCGTGGGGAAAACGACTAACAACTGATTGCTAGGTGCTGTAGCATGTACAAATCGAGTTCCGCGTGGAGCGTTAGAAAAACAACGGACCATGCCAACGATTTTACAAATATGACTGACAAGGAGAGGAAGTGCAGTATCAGGCACTTCCTGCGGAATAGGATAGAACGTGATGTTCACCGGACGCTTGAAAAGAGAACGGACGAGATTATTTGTTCCAATCGAAAGCCCGTGTACAAGAAAAAGTCAGCATCCTCCTTGTGCTCGAATTACACTGAGATACCCCGAGGGGTGCGAGAAATTCCGGCAGTAGACGCAGACGACACATGTCCACAGAGTGCCTCCATGTAGCGTGGCAAAGGAGTATTTGGTAAGGCATGAAAGAGAACACCTCTATCCAGGAGGTTATGGAACTCACGGCCAATCTGCGAATTGTCATCAATCGTTACCTTCACTTTGTGGTTGGATACCTTAATAATAAGCGTTGATTGCAAGAGACCATCAGGTTGAGAAGAAGCTGACGTAGAAGTAGCGCCTCGCTGCACCGTAGAGGCAAATGGCATCCTCGGAAGAGAAGTCTGTGCTGAGCCGGCAGGCACAGAAGGCAGTGAGGGAAGAGGAGCACAGGCAGAAGGCAAAGGAGTAGTTGTAGTACCCAGGGAGGGTACCGAGGCAAAGGCAGAAGCTGAAGAAGGAGGTGCAGCCAAGTTCAGTGAAGGCACCGGAGCAGGAGTACTAGGAAGCTGGGAAGGCACCTGAGCAGACACATCTGAGTACGAGATTAGGTCAACTTCCATGGACGTGAGATGTGTGACGTGATATGCATCCGCCACGCCCAGAGATGATGAGGAGAGACCGGCAGCCGCCATGTTAGGAGCTTCCAAGCGTAAACAAACGAGCTAACGATATGAAAAAGGAGGAATATAAACAAATACAAGGACGATATCGCCAGAAAAGTAACTCAAAACGTACACAATACTTTTAAACAGGCGAGACACGCAACAGCTTAATCCGGAACGAGGTATATCACACTAGAATGCATAAAATGTAAGAACCACCAACACAACGTCTGTCAAGAACGAGCAATAGGCTGGACATATTTCCAGGAGAACGGATCATCGATGAACAACCGAAATTCTAGACTGGATTCCAAGGGACAGGAAAAGACCTAGAAGAAGACCACGTGGGAGATAGGTGGATGAAATTCGAAAGCATGCGGGAATGATATGGAGGAGACTAGCGCAAAATAGACCGCTGTGGAAGAAACTTGGGAAGACCTTCATCCAGCAGTGAATTGATAATGGTTGTTGTTGATGATGTTGATGATGATATACCCTTTTTAACGCACATACTAATTTAACTTTCCTTTTTGGTTTATGTTATCTTGTATAAATTTTGGTTCATTCTCTTCAAACTTAACGCAACATTGTTTTCTCTCTGTGAATGTTGGTTTGGCAACCTGGCAACTTGACGTGAGGTCAAAAGTGAATGACGTATGTGATCTAGGCTCATAAGAGTGCTGTTTACGATTTGTATAATAGAGATTAGGTCGAGAGGATAGAGCTCGGAAAGAGAAGTTATTCGAGCTTGACTGAATCGCTTACGTTGTTGCTATGCTCCGTTGATATTGAAATCTCAAATTGTTGTTGAGTTAGTAAGACTTGAGGAATATTCTGTATTACCAGAAACAGTTGTATTCTCATGTCGAAGTACTAGATGATTTTAAGTACGAAGTGAATTCTATTCTGTGATGTTGGGCTGACTTGATTTCCTACCAGAGACCAATAAATATTGATTGACCTCGTAAGTTGACTTTGACTTTCACCTGGACGTAATTTTTATTCAGTGCCGAATTAGTGTGGTATTATTTAGTTACGTTATCCGGAGCACGACTAAAACTTTAAGAAATATTTCAGTAATAAGTGTGTTTTTTCATTGAAGTATGCTGGGGTTGGTGTAACATAAACAGTTAACTTACCATACTTACACTAAAACCCTACACGCCCTTATATTAATATTCCGACGTTCCTCTATCAATAGTGAATTCGAACCTACGCAAGCACCACGTCACAGGCCGAACTAGAAATACTGCAGTAAGGCTGTGATAAGACCTCACATGGGGCCGCGGGTGGCCCAGTGGTCAGCGTTCGTGACTGCCATGGAGATAACCTCAGGTTCGATCCTGGGCAGGTACGAACGCTCAAACCACTAAATGCCCGCCGTGCGTCGGATCGGCACGTTAAGCCGTCGGACCCCGGGTACTGCCCCCCGGTAATAAATAAGGGCGTCTTCCTCCCCCTTTCTACCTCGCTTCCGTGTCACTTTCCCATCGGGCACTCTAGCTCAAATCTCCTAGCTTCCTATTTCTAAGGGTTGTTTAAGACCAGGGGTCAGACATTCCCTTCCTAAAATCCTCTGCATATGATCTGATCTGATCTGATAAGACCCCACATAAGCAATCGTTCAATACGTGGCATTTCACCGGGACTGAGAATCACTAGGTTTACGATTGGTGATGTGATAAGCTACGTGAAGTGGGCTGGAGCACATTCTGCCAAGAGAAAGCTCGGTAAACCTCTGAATGCAACTGAACGTGTCAGGAGATTTCTGCAAAGGACTGTCCGTTCAGAATGCAAATCACCATTGTCTCAAATCACGCAAACCCTATGTAAGACTATTGGGACTGACGTTAGCACCAGTACAGTGCATAGGACGATGAATGACATGGAGAACCATTGTCAAACCCTATGTGAGATTATTAGGACTGATTCGCACTAGTACAGTACGCATAACGCTGCACGACATGAGTACCACTGTCAAATCCTATGTGAGACTACTGGGACGGATGTTAACACCAGTAGAGTGAGCAAGCCGCTGGACGACATGGGTTACCACAGGTAAACCCTATGCGAGACTATTGGGGCTGATGTTAGCACCAGTACAGTACACAGGACGATGAATGACATGGATTACCATTGTCAAACCCTATGTGAGATTATTAGAACTGATTAGCACCAGTACAGTGCGCAGAACGCTGCACGACGTGAGTACCACTGTAAAATCCTATGTAAGACTTTTGGGACTGATGTTAGCACCAGTACAATGTTCTGGAAGATGCACGATATGGGTTACCACAATCAAACTCTATGTGGGACCATTGGGACTGATGTTAGCAGCAGCACAGTGCACAGGACGCTGCACGACATAGGCTACCACGATCGAGCAGCCATCTCACATAAGTTGCTAATAACTTCGACTAATGACACATGCCGATTAGCATATTATACGGAACGTTCATCTTGGACTCTTGACCAATGGAAAAATGTGCTTTGGATTGGTGAGTCACTTTGCATTGGCGAGCCTTCTAGTCTTCTGGTCATTTCTGAGTGCGGAGGATACAGAGATAAATGTACCTTCCGGGCCGTATCGTCTTTACAGTGAAGTTTAGTGGAGGCAGAGTGATGGTATGAAGCTGCTTTTCGCGTTTCGGCTTGCGCCTTATAGTCGTTTTGTACAAAACCATGAATACTGAGTTCTATCTAGAGGTGCCGGACAATTACGGACTATTAACGTTCTGGTAGGGATTTGTGAAAAGTCCATACTTCTACTAGGAGAATAACGAACCATGTCATACTGCCCGTATCGTTACAGACTGGTTTAACGAAACGGGAGTTGAAAGGGAAGACTGGGCAGCCAGAGTCCTGACCTGAACCCTATAGAAAATCTCTGGGACAGATTGAGGTCATCGAGTGCATGGAAGAAGAGATCACCCAGGATACAAAGTTGAAATTGTCACTGCTTTGAAGGCAGCATGGCGGAACATATCGGAGGACATTTACAATACACTAGTGGATAGTATTCCACGAAGACTAGAGGCCACCATAAGGGACAAAGGGGGAGAATATTCCACGAAGACTAGAGATGATGTCATGAGGGACAAAGGTGGAAAGTATTCCACGAAGACTAGAGACCACCATAAGGGACAAAGGGGGAGAATATTCCACGAAGACTAGAGATGATGTCATGAGGGACAAAGGTGGAAAGTATTCCACGAAGACTTGGTGCCCTCATAAGGGAAAAATTTATCAGCACACAATATTAAATTTTCTCCAAATCCAAAATCCAAAAACAACATAAGTCGTCTGAGCACGAGATAAAAAGTGTTTATTGAGTTCTAAAACCACATACAAAATAAAAGTGACACTAAAACCCACGAGATCTTTCGGAACTCCAAGAGTTCCTTCTTCAAATGGCGGAAGTACTGCAGCTGCATCACAAACACGATAGATTATATAGTTGGTGACAAAGTGTCTGAGTGGTTCTGCGCAAGCTCAGAGACATAAAAAAGTTTTACAAAGGTTGAGAACTGAGACGTCAGCACGTAAAAACATATGTTTCAAGATATATAAGCATTAAAAAAAGGTAAAATTTCCTCCCCCTCCCCTTCAATTTAGCTGCCCCCCAAAGCTTTGAATACAGCATTCCCTCACACAATCCTCCCCTCCCTCCCTCGTGACTACCACACTTCCTCCCTTTGTGATTGTTCCCGTCTGGCTTGATTGTGTTTTGAAACGGAACTCAGCAATAGCTTCCACGGCAGTAGGATCTGGACGGGAGGGCCGCGGGTGGCCTAGTGGTCAGCGTTCGTGACTACCATGGAGATAACCTCAGGTTCGATCCTGGGCAGGTACGAACGTTCGAACCACTAAATGCCCGCCGTGCGCCGGATGGGCACGTTAACCCGTCTGACCTCGGGTACTGCCCACCCCCGGTAATAAATAAGGACGTCTTTCTCCCCCTTTGTACTTCGCTTCCGTGTCACTTTCCTATCGGGCACTCTAGCCCAAATCTCCTAGCTTCTTATTTCTAAAGGTTGTTTAAGACCTGAGGCCAGACACTTCCTTCCTAAAATCCTCTACATATGATCTGATCTGATCGGATCGGATCTGGACTGGAGTGTCATCGCCACAGTAACCGCCTCCCAGATTATGTATGTGAAGACTCTCTGCCATCAGAACGGCAGCCTTAGTAATATGAGAGTCAAGGACTTGGGATGGCACGATGGCAACTTGTTAATGGTTTCTCCAAATAAAGGTTATTTGTAAACATGTAGACGTCCAGATATTAATTTCACGGCACTGAATATATAGAAACATGAATAGAGTATAAGGAAAATACATCTACCTTGTGCTTTCAATAAAGTTAACTCCGCACAACAATAATTTAGTAAACTGAAGAAGAAGATGGTTTTGTACTAAGAAGAACAGTAATTCAAATTACTACTGACTTAGAATTAACACCTTTTTGTCAGTTTGATTATGTTTTTATGCGGTCTACTGCGTTAGACTTCAAATGTGTTGCGTGTATTCTTTCGCCATCGTTGCCGGTGGGTTCGTTTACTCTTCAAACAGCAGTTCTCCATGTGTTACAACGCGCTATTAAACATTCTGCTATTTAAAAAAAAATAGTAACGCGATTATTTTAGAGAGAAAATATATTTCAATGAAATACAAATGAAATACAAGAAACGAAATGAGAGAAAAATGTGAAGTTTCTCGCATTTGTCGAAAGCTTGACACTGCTATTCCTTCTTTTATTCTCGCATTCTACGATCTCATTTTGACTGTTTATTTATTTTATGGTGACGTTATCTGGATCCACAAATACTCTGCAGTGGCATTCAGCTGACTTTCAAGAAACCCATGTCAAAGGCTTCGAAGCTACTATTGTGACTGGCGTATTACAGGAGATCATGTCTTTATTCCACCCATTTCAATTGTCCCATCTGATGTTCCGTTTAAGTTTAAACGCCTACAGTTTCCTGTTCGTCCCAGTTTCGCCTTGAGAACCAACAAGACACGAGGTCAGTCGTTAAAAGGTATTGGACTCAACCTTCCATATTTAGCTCTACGTTGGCTTCTCCAGAGTTGGCAAAAATGAAAACCTCTTCCTCTGGGCTATAAATGCAACAACACTCAACGACGCGGAATCAGACGTTCTTGAAGAATAAATTTATACTTGCGATTCGGAAGAACTGAACATTACATAGAATACAACACTATAGAAAAATATAGATATTTCAAACTTCCAATATTCACAGTCAATGCAGACTGCTGGTTTGAAACAATGCCGCACAGGTACAAATTTTAATATCTTTTTCAAAATTCCTTCCTTTTGATTATTATTGGAATATATTTCAATTAAATATTTACGTGCAATATATTCTATTCATAATGTCAGCAAAACTCGAAGAAGCTGGCCTAGAACCCGATTGTACTTTTCGTTAAACTCGGGAAGCGCCTTTTCTCTTTGTTAGTAATATATAAATATAAAGATGACCAAAAAAAAAACGTTCTTTTAATTTAAAATGCTAAAAATCGTTTATTTTTTTGTCGTTTTCGAAAGCTCAACCCTATTGATACATAACTGTATAATACTAGGAGAAAGCCCGTCAATAATGGCGGGGAAGAAAAAATATGTAGAGTAATTTTTTCATAACCAGGTATTTTTTTCTTTTTGTTTGTGATGCCCAAATTTGAAAGTGTGTTTCATGAACATTACAGCAATATACAAGAAAAATGACACCGAATTTTCGGGTATAATGAGCATGTCTTTTGAATCCGTTCTGATGCAAATTAAATTTATCAAAGCTATTCAAAGTCATCAAAGTCAATGGAACCGATATGGAAAGCAATAGTATCTGACCGAAGAAAGAAGTTTTTCAATAGGGTTTTTAATTCCTCAGATATTGCTGTAAACGGAATCGTGAGCTTACGCCCTCTGGTTGCAGACTTGTGCGTTAAGAAAAACATGAATTTATATGAGAAACATTTCGCAACGGAAACGTTCTCCAACAAAGAAATAATTTTTCAAATCGGACTCCTCAAGCAGAGATATGGACAAATATAAGATATGCATCTATGTCCCCTGGCTGGAAAACCACGCATTGTTTTAGAAAGAAAGTATTCTCAAAAGGTTTTTCGATGTGAGCAGTATCGGTCCAAGAAAAAAAGATTTTAGTCGAGTTTCAGGAACTCAGATTTTGCTGCAAGTACACCAGACGCAGAAATTAACACTTATGCCCCCTGCTGGCTAAACCATTCTTTATCAAATATTAGAAATTACATGAAAAACATTTTCCATCAGGAACTGTATGCGATACAGGAAGAGTTTTTCAAATCGGAGTTTAAGAAGCAGAAACATCAGGAAAAACGAAATTTACCTCTGTGCCCTCTGGCGGAAAGCCTATGATTTACTTGAAAATTTTGAATTTATATGAAAAATATTTCGCATCGGAAACACTATCCGACAAAGAAAGAATTTTTTAAATCGGACTCCCAGAGGAAGAGATATTGTCAAACATAAGATATAAATCTACGCCCCGTGGCGTGGAACCCATGCATTATTCTGAGAAGAAAATATTCCTAAAAGGTTTGTCGACGTGAGTAGTACCGATCCACAAATGAATTTTTTCAATTGAGATTTTAGAAGCTCAGATTTTTCTGCAAATTCATCATAAACGGAAATTAAGACTTACGTCCCCTGGTGGCCGAACCATTTTTTACCAAAAATTAGAAATTATATGCAAAGGATTTTCTTTCAGGAGCTGTATCCGGTGCAGAAAGGATTTTTCAAATCGGAGTTTTAGAAGCAGAGATATCGGGGGAAACTCAATTTACCTTTACGCCCCTAGCGCAAAGTCTATGAATTACTTAAAAATTTTGAAATTGAGTGAAAAACATGTCACACCAGAAACTCTATTTAATAAAGAAAGAATTTTTCAAATCGGACCATTAGGAGCAGAGATATTGACAGAAATAAGATATACATCTACGCCCCCTTGCGGAGAAACCATTCAATATTTTAAGAAGAAAGTATTTCAAAAATGTTTATCGACGTGAGTGGCATCGGCCCACGAAGGAATTTTTTCAATCGCGATTTTAGAAGCTCAGATTTTATGGCAAATACATCAGAAGCAAATATTAATACTTACGCCCCCTGGTGGTCAAAGTATTCTTTTTCAAAAATTAGGAATTATATGAAAAATATTTTCCATCGGGAGCTGTATTTTCAGAAGAAAAAGTTTTCAAATCGGAGTTTTAGAAGAAGAGATATCGGGGAAAACGTAATTTACTTTTACGCCCCCTAGCGGCAACTCTATGCGTAACTTGAAAAAAGTAACTAAAACTAAAATACTCTTCGACATAAATGGAATCGAAAGATAAAATAATTTTTTCAGTCGGATGTTTAGAAGCAAATTCATGGAATAAAATGTATTTTGAGTTCGATATCATCTGCATTCATGCCCTCTAGCGGCAAAACTGTACAGCGTAAAAAAGAAACGAAACAAAGGATCATCATTCCCATATTTCAAGCTCCCTAATGCAAAAAGAACTTTTCAAATCGGACTAATAAGTTACAGAGATATGGTGTCTACAGAAGGACGGACTTACAAACCGATAAACATAAGCACTATCTTTTTTTGCAAAAGACGTGCTAAAAAGTACTACGCCACATAGTTGTTATGTAACACGCTGACATGATTCGCAGTTTCCATTCAAGATTAGTAGATGACAAGGTTAGGCCCATCCTGCACTTCCGGTGTTTGCTTTGTGACGTCACTGTCCAAATCCCCATCGTAAGACTACCTAATCACCACGTTTCTTTGCATCTGCACCATTGCAGCGGGTTGGAATTACTATTCATAAACCAGCTGGAATAATCTGACACATTCTACCAGATTTTTTAATGCATAATGTTTTCAATTTTTAATTAAAAAAAATATTTGGGGAATGCTGCCGAGGTGCTTTTTCAATTCCTCACAAAGAAATTCTTTATTATAGGACAATAATACATCCAGCTGTGCGTCCTCCCTACTAAATTTATATAAAAAAAAACAGGAAAAATTCCCTATGTAACTAAATTAACATTTAAAGGTATAACCGTTTTCCCGCCCTTTAAGTAACAAAAATGTGCCGGGGGTATTTTTGAAACTGTGAATTTCTTCTGCATTTAAGGTAAATCTGCTTTTACGTAAGCTTTTGTTCTGCGTTTGAGTTATAAAAACTGTTGATAAGACATCTTCCTCCATAGGTACAGTTCGGATCCACGATTCACATGTTAGGACGGTGAAGTCACTCAGGCCGCCCCGGTGGCGCAGTGGTCTAAGGCGTTGGCCTCTGATCATTCGTCCGTAAGGGGTCCGGGTTCGAATCCCGGTCAGGCATGGATGTTGTGTTTGTCTTACGGCACTGGCTCTCTCCCTTCCCTGGAACCAGTGACCCTAAATTAGGGACGGGCGACTGCTTATAGCCCGTTGAGTTGCTCACGGTGGTCGGTGGTCGTTAAACCTCCAAAAAAAAAAAAAAAAAAAAAAAAAAGGTCACTCAGTGACGTCACGATTATTCGTCTGCGAGGAAGATGGGATGAGCACCTTACAATACACTGAGGAGCAATTGAATTAGAGATACCTGTCTAGTAACGTGTAGCAGTACCTTTCGCCCTGATGAAGGCGGCGATTCGTCTCGGCATGGACTCGACAAGACACCGGAAGCGTTGGGAAGCCATACGGATCCAAAACCCCTGAACAAGCTCCCACAGTTCACGAAGATTTGATAGAGATGGGTCCGAGCCTCGAACATATTTTTCGATGGCATCCCAGATGTGATCGATGGGATTGAGGTCAGGTGACCTAGCTGGCCAAGGAAGCGAAGTCACGTCGGTGGAGCGTTCATCCAACCATTCGGATACAATTCGGGAGCGATGGCACTGTGCATTGTTTTGTTGCAGGATAATGTTCCCAGTGGGATGTTGAAGACGCACAAAAGGGAGCAAATGGTCATCCAGGATATCCCGGTAACGTTGACCTGTGAGGGACGATGTCACACGTACCAGCAATCCCATTTCAGTCCACGTAAACAATCCCCAGACGAGAATGTCACCCCCACCAGCTTGAAGAGTACCCTGCTGGCAAGATGGATCCATCGCTTCATGTGGTTTGCGCCGTACTCGTATCCTGCCATCCGCATGTACCAACGTGAATCTCGACTCATCAGTCCAGGCAACATTTTCCCACATGTCTTGGGTCCAGTGGTGATGTTCTCACGCCCATGCTAATCTTTGCACCCTGTGATGTGCGGTCAGCAGC
This sequence comes from Macrothele yani, assembly GCA_039090855.1. Lineage (NCBI taxonomy): Eukaryota > Metazoa > Arthropoda > Arachnida > Araneae > Macrothelidae > Macrothele > Macrothele yani. The sequence continues at coordinate 151,586,564 of CM077001.1, read as the reverse complement.
GGTACCCTCGTGGGACGATGACATTTGTGCCCCATAGCGAGGAGATGGTTCTGGATGGTGTGGCTGCTTACACGTTCTTGTGCACCAGCGTTAAATTGCCGAGTGATTTCTTGCACTGTGGCCCGTCTATCCGCTGTTACAATACGAGCTAGCCGACGATGACCCCGCTCATCCACACGCTGTTGTCCACGGCAGTTGGCCCTTGCAGGGATGGTTTTACCGGATTCGATGTACTCACGATGCACCCGTGACACAGTGGCTCGTGAAAATCACAGTGCCTGCACGACTTCCGAGATGGAGTGACCCATTCGTCGGGCCCCGACAATTTGCCCACGATCAAATGCGCTTAGATCCTTCGTCTTACTCATACTGCGTCAGATTCTTACTGATTCCCGTCGCATCACTCCTTATATTGTCGGATCGCTGCATACGTCATGTCGTTTCCGTTTACAGGGACGCCCACAGCGCCACATTTGCATAACGCCAGCTGTCTCTAATTCAATTGCTCTTCAGTGTATATTAACCTTGCTTCTGACGTTCTGTTGTGGTGACGCAAGAGTAAAAATGGCAAGTGACAGCGGAAAGCCAACGTCGGTGTAGTTCAGTCGTGAAAATAACATAATGCAGAGGAAAGAGACTTGGCTTCGAATGCCACCACCGGTAAATTCTGCTTTTGCGCTATAATTTCCATGCTTCTTTAAGATGACTGCAGCCTCCGTATGCCGTTTTTTAAGTTAAACGTATCTGATTCAAAAGTAAGAACTGAAGATATGTACTAATTAATTTTTTTCTTTTAAGATATAATGGTAAATTATCCTCTTTACATCATCGTATTATCCCTTTTTCACTAGAATATACCAAGAGTTTTCTACAGTTGCCTGGTCGATTTATTAGTACCCAGTGCGAACGATATTAGTCCCATTCCCTTCATTTGTAGAGAAATGCCTCCAATCACTGAAAACATTGAATCTTGGAATGAATATATTTACCCTTAGCCCCAGTTTCTTAATTAATCGTATTTCACAGAAAATTTCTCCATAATTTCCTAATTCAGCATAGTTTCAAATATAACTCACTTTGCTCTCGGTCACCGATTTGATCTCATTCCACTGTTTACCCAGTCCTCTGCAGTGGATTTCATCTCGGAGTATAATTCTTCTAAATTATTTTACTGTGAAGGTTTCTCCACTTCTCAAATTCGTCTTAGTGCTAAATGCATTTCACTATAGTTTCAATCTTCCGATTTCATCTGTTATCTAATTGATCTTAACCCTGAATAGAATTCTCCTTAGTCCCAATATGCTAAATCAACTTATTTCTGGGTAGAGTAATTGCGTTCCGACTATTCTTAATTTCATATTTAAGGTGGTTCCACCAAAATCTCTGTCTTATGTTTCCAATGGTAAAACTTCTTTACATATTTTTTTCGCAATTAATGCATTCCCAAGGATGAAAATTTGCACATCGATAAAGCTAACTTTAAGTTATAGCATGGGCTACTTAATACTTGTTAAAACCTTAATTATATTAAAAATCAAACAATTTTCTTTGAGTAATGTTCAGACCTCTTAATAGACGATGCGACCTACACTTTGCTGATGTCAGTAGACAAACAAATGTTGGATTGCCTGATTATAGTTATGTTTTAGCAGGTATTAAGTATTCCATGCTATAACTTAAATTTAGCTTTATTGATGTGCAATTTTTTATTGGAAGTTTAACGACCACCGTAAGCAACTCAATGGGCTATAAGCAGTCGCCCGTCCCTAATTTAGGGTCACTGGCTCCAGAGAAGGGAGAGAGCCAGTGTCGTAAGACAAACACAACATCCATGCCTCACCGGGATTCGAACCCGGACCCATTCGGACGAATGACAATTGGCCAACGCCTTAGACCACTGCGCCACCGGGGCGGCATTTGTGCAAATTTTGATCCTTGGGAATACATTAATTGCGAAGAAAATATGTAAAGAAGTTTTACCATTGGAAACACAAGGCAGAGATTTTGGTGGAACCCCTTAAGCGATTTAGAATCAATATGTTAATTCAACACATTTAACTATAGCGCAATTTCACTGACAACTCTAATTTATTGTATTTCATCACCGAAAATATATCAAACTTACTTCTAAAAGGACTTAATCTTGGACCCAATTTCCTAATTTCCTTTTCGAATTTTCTGTAGAGTAAGTTTATTGAGTGCATTAATTGATTTAAGCTCCAAAAATAATGCTAGATTGCCCCAGTCTATAAATGTATGTATTTTTTGTAGAGCAATTTCACTGAGTATTCTGTTTGATTTCATCTCCAAAAAAGGATTGATTCCAAAGTCAGTCTATTTTTCCTGCATTCAGTCCTTTTCTTTGTCGAATCATCACCACCATAAATCCACGTATTGAATGCCATTGTCCAAACCTGTGCTAATGTGGGGATGTCACAAATATTTCTAAACGGGATGTCACAAATATGTTTAAACGGGATGTCACAAATATTTCTTTCTCAGTTGATGCTAAAGTGATGACGTCACACAATTATGTCCCGTAGCCCACTGGAAAGCAGAGGCCCTGAAACGATTTAGTCATGTGATCCAAAGGGTCTCCAGCTTTCCTGCTCTGAACTGCACATGAAGTCGTGAACGCCATGAGTCGGTTAGTGTGCTGCTGTGAAGGTGTTCATATTTTACTATTTTTATTTATTATTGTGATTTGTTTTCCAAAGAAATACGAATTAACACTCTTATTAAAAATATTGTTCATTTACCACTGCAACACAAGAAAATGTAAGATCATTTTTGAAAAAAAAATAGGATTACATACGTCTACCCGCTGGTTTCTGCTGTTACTGATATACAGGTAAGATTTCTTTTGTGTCTTACGTAATATAACGTGCAAAGTTTAGTTATTTATATATATACACTACCGGACAATTGCTAAGGACGGATGACAATAGCAACGATAGCAACCATAAAATGGAAGGCAGGAAAATGTGGAAATTAGCATAAATGCGGGATACAGTAAGACGTGTTGTGCGTATGCAAATTTTGGATTGCCGAACTTGTTCGTGACGTCATAGCGCTGATAAGAGATATAAAGGATTTGACGCGTATTGACCGTTGTTGTTCAAACGCAAAGTTGAAAGGGAAAGAATCAATTGACGACTTCCAAGTTTCAGTATGTCTTCCCGACATCACCTAGATGATTTTACGCGTGGCCATATTATTGGCAAGATTGAAGAAGGGCGAAAAATAACAGATGTTGTCAGGGAGTTCGACGTCAGCCACAGTGTTGTTTCAAGGCTTTGGAAATCATTTCAAACAAATGGAGAGTGTAGCAAACGTCACGGGGGAGGTCGTGTTCGTAGTACGACACCTGCAGAAGATCGGTACATAGTGCTATCAACAAAAGACACCGGCGCAGCACAGCTAGTGAGGTAGCAAATCAGTTTATGGCTGCTACTGGCAAGCGGATCTCCCGAAAAACTGTCGCCAGACGTTTGCATGAAGGAGGACTATACGCCCGCCGTCCTGTTGTGTGCATCCCATTGTCCAGACGTCACCGTGCCATCCGTTTGCAATGGTGCCATCAACATCGCAATTGGACTAATAACGACTGGTCTGCTGTCCTCTTCTCAGATGAGAGTAGATACAGTCTATCGTCTGATTGTCGACGACAACTGATCTGGCGTGATAGTGGTACTGCATATTATCCAGCAAACATACAGGAAAGGGACCGATATCCGACATGTAGTGTCATGGTATGGGCTGGCATCATGATCAATGGCCGTACGTCCCTCTATGTGCTTCCAACTGGGACTATGACTGGCCAACGATGCATTAATGATGTTCTGCTACCTCATGTTCGCATGTTCCGTGGTGATGTCGGTGATGGATTCATTTACATGGACGACAACGCAACATGTCATCGAACAGTCGCTGTCCAGGAGTGTCTTGAGAGCGAGGATATTCAACGCCTCGTATGGCCAGCAAGTTCTCCAGATCTGAATCCCATTGAAAATGTGTGGGATGCTTTGGAGAGGAGTCTTGCTGGTCGCCAATGCCCTCCAGTAAACAAGGACACCCTCATCCGTGCACTGACAGAGAAATGGGATAAATTACCCCAACAGCTGCTTGATAATGTTGTGCAAAGCATGACACGACGTGTGGAATCTTGCATCACCCTCCATGGTGGCCATATCCCGTATTGACATCTTACGCCGGAACGACTGCGGAAGGTAATTGCATTTTTTTCACGTTTACGTATTCTGCACAAAATGGCCTGTTTGTCCCTTGAACACGTTCCAAAGGCTTCTGGATTTCAGAGCACAATAAATTGTCCTTCTTGTAATGTCCTGGCATTCTGACATTATTTTATTTCACTTGGCATCCAACTACACTTACTTTTTTATGCGCTATATAGCCGTTTATGATCCGTCCTTAGCAAATGGGGTCAAAGGTCACCACACGGGAGCGGGATGCATTCCATTGCGATTATGCGTCATAATTTGCGTAAATATGGTTCGATTTCGATGAAATTTTAGCATGTCGTAGAGGACCACCTGGGAACGTACCGTGTTGAAAATGGGTGAAGTGGGGTCAAAGTTCAGGACATAGGAGCGGAATGCATTCCATCACATCTTATTAAAGAAGCAATTCTTGTATATATGTAAGTTTTATTTTGAAAACCTCGCTAAGGATTTTGATGAAAGTGGCTAACCTACAGTTTTCTGGTACTGGAAATCGATTTAGGTTGATCTCGGCTTTGGGAAAAATTTTTTGTTGTGGATTAAATAACCACCCCGAGTTAGTGTCATGGCGTCGTCCTATTAATGTTTCCCATTCTCAGAAATCTTATGACGTCACACTCTCGCGATCGACTCGCGATTGCGATGTTGGCGCGCGTTCACGCCTTCTGCCTCATTACGTCACGCGTTGTGTGCGTATTACGAATTACTTCTATTTTCTTCTAGAACAAAAAGTGAGTTGTGCCAGTTGCTTGGAATTGATGCGTAGTACAATATAAGCAGGGAAGCGCTGATTTCGCATGTTTTACTCTTCAAAATTTTAACTTAATACATCATTTTTTGTTACATTTTTGTATAGTCACTTGATGACGAGCGTATCCGCTGTGCTAAAATATGATTAGTTCATTTTTATTAATTACTATCAACAGAGTGTCACGTGGATGGTAAAAACAATATAAAAATATGGCTGGTCGACCCCCTACGAAACGTGCACGTTTCAACTTTAATAAGAAGAATAAGTAGAATACGGCACTGTTGGAACAAGAACAAGCGGAAGAAGTAAATATGGAACAGCTTGGATATTCAAGAACCGATGGTTTCCGATTACATTCCAGTCTCGAAACAACAAATGATGGAAATTTTGAAGATGACAATCCGATTTTTGGCGTAAATGTGACAAGGATGGTAAGTCAGATAATATTTGAAAACTTGAAAATTTTCATCGTCCTGGAGCGGGACTCGAACCCGCGTCTCCCAGAAAACGCCTAGGTATGCTAACCACTATACCTAGGCGTTTTCTGGGAGACGCGGGTTCGAGTCCCGCTCCAGGACGATGAAAATTTTCAAGTTTTCAAATATTATCTGACTTACCATCCTTGTCACATTTACGCCAAAAATCGGATTGTCATCTTCAAAATTTGTATTATATGGCGTAATCCCGTATTTCTTCCATAACAAATGATGGGTTTTCAAGAGAGTCCCGAATGGCTGTGTATGAAAGTGTAATTGTTCTTACTCTGACGTACGGCTGTGAAACCTTAGTATTGCAGAAGTGGCATAGGAGTCGTTTGCGTGCTGAAGAGATGCGTTACTTACGGGGAGTTTGTGGCGAGACACTTTCTGATCGTGTGAGGAATAAAGATGTGTTGTTGTTGCGTAATGTGAGGCAAAATGTTATTACTAAGGTTGAGACTAACATTCTTAGGTGCTATGGCTATGTTGAAAGAATGAGTAATGAGATGCTTACTAAGAAATTTTTTTCAACCCAAGTGCCAGGAAAGAAAGGCAGAGGAAAGCCAAGGAATTAATTGGAGGATCAGATTCAGGAATGTCTGCATGAGAAAAAGATTGTGAGTATGAAGTATGAAAGGTCTGGTATACGTCGTGTGATGGATGTCAGTGAAGCCCGAATTGTCTGTCAGATCGCTGTAAATGGAGAAGTTTGATACGGCAACAGTAAGTAAATAATCAGTTAAAAATTGATCTGGCAGTTTGTATTTCTTTTTGGAGCTAACCTCTGAATTTCAGAGAACAACTTAGTGATATGTATGTAAGTTCTTAAATCCGAGAGAAAAAACAGAGCTAGTGAGCAAGTAAACGCCAGGCCGTATCGGGGTTGGTCATATACACAGAACAGATAAATAAAAAGGAAAGAAAACTACTAAATAGGAAAATTTCGCGTCACATACACTAAAATCTTAAAGATATATCAAAATCGTAAAGATTTAAAGCCGCCCCCTTCGGTGGCGCAGTAGTCTAAGCAATGGACTTTGATCATTCGTCCAAAAGGGGTCCGGGGTCGAATCCCGGTGAACATGGATGTTGTGTTTTTCTTACGGCACTGGCTCTCTCCGTTCCCTGGAACCTGTGACCCTAAATTAGCCCACTGAGTTGCTCACGGTGATCTTTAAACTTCCAATCAAAAAAAAAAAAAATTATAACTCAAATACCCGCACAAACACAATACACTAGTTACTCCTTACAATGGCTGCTTTCAATGTATGCCGGAAGTAGCATGCTTTTTGCTAGATTATTCTCCTCTAATGTCTTTGGTTGTTAGGCTTGCTGTTACAGGGGGCGCTGGTTTTTCTCTACAATACAGGTAGAGTCAATCAGTGACTGAAGTATGCTTAACTTAAAAGTGGTTTAATAAGTTTAATAAACAGACATAAGAAAATGAACATGAAAGAATGGCATGTAACCTTGAATGTTTATCGAAATCTCTTCCTCTCTCCCTTGTACGTAACGAGGAATAAATTCAAAGTCAATAGTTTTTGATCAACTTTCTTTCATCTTGGGTACAAAAAAGAAACAAACTGTCCACTGACAATTCATTTTTAATGAACCAAAAAAAAAAAAAAAGTTTCACTGCGAATGAGTTGATTCAATATTTTGAGAGCGGTTTCCTTGCGAATAATGGAGTGGGGTGTTCCAAATTTGAATCAGAAGAGTAAGCGATATGCTCCTTTTATGTGTACACGAAGAACTAAAAGAAGACGTCACTCGTATAAATCAGAGGGGTTTTATAAAACTGTCTATTGATGTATGAATTAATGTCGGCAAGCATTACAAACGAAACACAAAGAAAACGCTTTCCTGAGAAGTTGAGGGAGATATAAAGATAGCTTTATTACTACATTTCTGTGACATTCTCATTTTTCTTCCTTTTACTTTGTACAGATACAAAAAAAAGCATCTCTTTCTTATGTAGCCGGGGACAAAAGAATTCAGGTACAAATAAAGCGGAGAGGAGGAAAGGGGAAAAAAAAGTAAAAGAGAATGGGATAAAGAGAAGGATGACGAAATAAAAGTCGATCGAGGCAATTACTCTAAAGAAGGCAATATGTGACAGCCTTCAAATTTCACCCCCCATAGTCACTTGGTTTTCAAGATCAAGCAAATTAAAGGTCTCAAAAGAAAAAGTCAAGCTCAGTCAAAAAAGTTTATTTCTTTGGAGTCCCGCTCTTCATTTTCTCTTTATTCTTCCTACCGTTAATCTTTCCTCATAGTTCTTTTTCCTCCTTTTTTTCTTTTTTTTTTGGTTTTAATGTATTGCTGCCATCTCTTAGGAGTTAAAAGAAATGTTTTAATTATGATGCCACTCTGAATACCCTGATGCGGGTCAGCCTATTTCACTACATTGTCAAGGAAATAGCCATTTGGATATTTTGCTCAGTTCTTTCAGGGATAGCTTCTTTCCTATTTTATCTTTCTTTTTCTCATTTTTTTAAGCTCTTTGTTAGTTTAATAAAAAATGTTATCGCATGTTTTTACTTTAAATGTAATTAACGCAATAAAAGCCCTTATCTCACCTTTCCTTGTTGATTGATTATTGTGCCGTATTTAAACCGTTTCTTGGCGCTCATGCCGAGTGATATTTTTACAAAGCTTTCTTGCTTTATAAATGCGACAGGGCTGACACGAAGTAAGTATTCCGCATTTTAATTCAGTTTACATACAGCTCAAAGTTAAACCGCATAAACGCTACGTTTAGAAGAGTAAGTCTTTGCAACCTTTTTTCGTATTTGGCATATAACATATGAACATGAATGACAATAGGCATTTCAAAATATGCAAGATGGATTTTACATTTTCATGCTTTCCGGCAGGTGGCAGCACATGATTACCAAGATGGCAATCCGAAGATGTCGTCCCCGTTATGGCAATCCAAAGATGTGCATCTTATGATGTCAAGATGTCGTCCATCTTATTAATGTCAAGATGTCGTCCATCTTATTAATGTCAAGATGTCGTCCCTCTTATTAATGCCAAGATGTCGTTCCTCTTCTGGATATAAAGATGTTGTCCCTCTTACGGATGTCAAGATGACGTCCCTCTTATGGATGTCAAGATGCCGTCCCTATTATGATAATACAAAGATGTGCATCTTATGATGTCAAGATGTCGTCCCTCTTATGGATGCCAAGGTGTTCCTCATATAGATGCCAAGATGTCGTCCCTCTTATGGATGCCAAGATATTCCTCATATATATGCCAAGATGTCGTCCCTATTATGACAATCCAAAGGCGTGGCCACACTTATCTATATCCATGCCAGAGCAACAAAACCAAAATAAAACTAAAAAAAGTAATAATAATATGAGGAGGGGGCCCCGAACCCGAAATTTAGGCCCGTTTCCGACTTTCGTGTTCTCCGCCACTTATCCCATCGCTTCCGCTCGAGAAACAAAGCTGCTTTACTGAACTGAAGTACCTCGGCAATAAACGGAATGTAACGCTGAAAGACGCGCCATCTCTCGTAGGAATTCCTCTCACAGATGAGGTTGAGATCTGGTACAAACGTAAACGCATTTCCTATTCCACACCTAAGAATAAACAAGGTAGTCTACATTTCCAAATATGTGAACAAGTACTCGAACTTCCTCTTCGACATAGTAGCAAGGAATCGTGCCAGAAGGTCGGTCATCTTTTTTCGTGACCCTGAAAAGTCTGTTTATATAAACATCGCTCGGAAACGACATTTATTTGTTGTATGACATCCAAAGACTCTGAGCAACATCAAATCCGGGTAATTAACTCATTTTACATGAAATCTTTACATCACTCAAGCTGATCTCTACCGCGGTTCTAGGTACAAGTGATCATAACTGAGCTTCGTTAAAAAGTATTAATTCAAAAGTCTTACAAATTACGCACTAACTGTGTGAAAATTGTGCGTAGGGTAGTTACTCAAATCCCAACCACTACAGGGGCATAATGTTGTGACCTATACCTCCAATTTAACTCTCCTTTTGAGTTTCTGTGTTTTCATGTAAATTTGGGTTCCTTGTTAAAGATTGTTTGACTCAATGCCACAGGATATTTCTCCTAGCGAGCTTGTAAAAGCTGGAAGCCTGACAGTGGGTCAAAGTGCATTTATTTTTAATTGGAGGTTTAACGGCCACCGCGAGCAACTCATTGGGCTATAAAATGTCGCTCGTCCCTAATTTAGGGCCACTTGTTCTAGGGACCTAAATTAGGGACGGACACTTTGACCCACTGTCAGGCTGCCAATGTCCCAGGGAAAGTAGAGAGCCAGTGCCATAAGACAAACACAACATCCATGCCTCATCAGGATTCAAAACCGGACCCATCTCGGAAGAATGGCCTGTAGCCAGCGCTTAAACCACTGCGCCACCGGGGCGGCAGAAAAGTGCAATGAAACGTAAAAGAAAGTATTGAGAGTGCAGTTTGTAGGAGCAGAGCGATTATTATTGAGAGTTTAGAGAATTTTTATAAGTTGAGAGCGACATTGTATGGGCAGAAATTAAGCACGGCGATTTGTATGAGCAGTGCTTGAGAGCGATATTACACTCATTGTCATAAAAATCTGTACGCACCAAGAAGGAGGCGTTGGATTGAAATGAGATTTTAGTAGTGAGATGGTGCATACCAAGGACAGAAGTGATTGCAATATCACAGCAGCACGACGAGTTCCCGCGGACATACACACACTTCGGTCAGCGTTAATACCGCGTCGGACCGCCTCGTACTCGGATTCATGCTGTGATACGGCCCGGCATGGAGTCAGAGACGCCGCATGTTATCCTGGGACAGATTGGCCCACACATCTTGCAACTGACGCTCTAAATCACGAACACTGGGACATGGAGAAAGGTGGCGTCCTATCTGGTCCCCCACGTGCTCGATGGGCGAAAGATCAGGCGATTTGGCAGGCCACGGAAGCGTCGAAACATGACGTAGGCAGTCCTGGGAAACACGAGCCGTGTGCGGACGGGCGTTATCTTGTTGGGAAATGGCTTTGGCCGCCCCGTCTGGAAAGGCAGCACTTGGGGTGGCATGATCTTCTGTACGTAGCGCTGGACTATCAACGTCCCTCGGATCACTGCGAAGGCAGTTCGCCTGCCATACGCGATGGCTCCCCAGACTATAACACCTGCAGTTCGGGACGTGTGCCGCTGTACAGTGAGGTTGGAATTGTAGCACTCACCAGCGGTCCTCCGCGCTCTGACACGGTGGTCGTCCATTCCCATACAGAAGCGGGATTCGTCGCTGAACACTATACGTCGCCAGTCCGTTGCATTCCACATTGCTTACACAACTGCAACTAACGCCGACGATGGTCAGGTGTTAATGGCATAAAACGTAAGGTCCGTCGAGAGTGCAGATTCGCCTCTGCAAGGCACCTGGAAATGGTTCTGGCAGACACAGGAGTCCCTTGTACAGCCGCCACATGTCTCTGGATATTGGACAAGGACGGCGTTGCATCTGTACGTGCCCGTCTCACCCTCCCACGGATCTCTATGTTGGTGGTGTGTCTGAGTCGTCGAGAGACAGTCCGTCGTGCCTTGGCGCTTTCCCATGTCCTTTACTTCCAACACGATCGCACCGTAGTCCGACCGGCCCAAATGGTGGCCAATTAAGCGCGCCGGCTACCCTGCCTCTCTCATCCCAACGATACAGCCTCGTTCAAACCCCGTCAGTTCGCAATACGCGCATCTACGGGGGCTCCTCGGCATGCCTATCGCTCAAGGATCTCACCTGACTCTTACCGTGCACTTCGGCACGAATGTGGAGTCCCCTGCGCGGCGCCTTGTAAGCCCTAAGGATTGCGATTTCAGCGCCGGTATTGGAGGCGCGGGCATGGGGAATCGCACGAAATTTCAATCATTTGCATGTCTGCCCTTCCCGTAGCTGTTCACCGAGCTTCGCGTTAGTCGCACGGTTTAGCTTGGTGCGCCAATTTTCATGACAATCAGTTTATAAGAAATTATACCGTATGATGGCCAGTTCAACGGCGAAGGGATCTTAATTGGGTTTCCAGTGTTTATTCTGATCATTCGTCCAAAACGGGTCTGTGTTCGAATCCATGAAAGTTGTGTTTATCTTACAGCACTGACTCTCTCCCTTCTCTGGGAAACAGTGGCCCTAAATTAGGGATGGCCAATTGCTTATTACCCATAGAGTTGCTCACGGTAATCGCTAAAATCCCAAACAACACACACATACATACACACGCACAAATACTGAATGACTTTAAGCAAAGCTATATATTGAATACAGTACAAAAACTATGTTCTGAGTCGTGGCGTTATGCGCTATGTGAATAGAGTTACTAGCAAAACGTATCTTGTTATGGAGAACGATCTGTTTATTGAAAGACTACTTGACGTACTGGTTGAACAGATAATAAAGAGTGGACTCGTAAGTATCATCCCACAACTTTCCCTGCCCGTTATTCAGAAAAAAGTAAACTTTTAGATTTATGTATGCTTAATTGGGTTTCCAGTGTTTTTGCACGAAACGAACAAATCAGAATAACCAGAGTTAGCAAAGTAAAGTCTACAAGCTTTAAATTGAACAGAGTTTGAGTTAAACCTTAAACGCACAGCGTGATTAACAATTGCTGTCGGGCTTTCCGTGGCCTGCGCATGGTCAAACCGTAACCGACCAAATAAAACTGCCAACAGCGTAGACAAGTCTACCGCGGAAAGGTTTATTTATGTGGCAACACTGTACCCACTTAATTGACGTCATACTTCAAAATGGCGACTGTTCAAGAAAAATCAATGTGCGTACTCTGGTTCTTCGAAACAGAGTCAACTATCACAACGCAACGTCGTTACAGAACGCAGTATGGCAGAGCTGCACCTTCCAATACTGCTATACGACGTTAGTTAAAGTATTTTTACAAGACTTGTAGTGTGCAGCATCAAAGACGAGCGGGAAGACGGAGCACTTCCCAGGACGGTGTTGATCGCGTCCAGAAGCCCATTCTCGGAACCCTCAGAATTCAAAGAGACGAGCTGTGTCGCAGTTAGGTATGCCACAAACGACTGTTTGGAGGGTTTTGCATAACCGCCTATAACTCCGTGCGTATGAACTGCAGATTGCACAGGCTTTACATCGGGGTGATAAACCCCGTCGTATTCAATTTGCCCAAGTATAACGTAGAAGTCTTTTCGTACTTCTACGTTAATTTAAAACATCAACATACTAACAAATAGTTCCTAAATGAAAGAAACCTTAACTGCCAGACGAAACATGTGAACAACAGAAGTCAAACTTACGGAAACGATGCTTTATTCAGGATGTAGCCAACACATCGCAGCATAGCATATTGCACTAAACTCTCCACACACCACACAACTCTTAACACAACGCTCTTTTCACAACGCTCCTTTCAATAATCAGTTTGCAACCCAAAGCTCTTTTCACGCCCTCCTTCAACGCTCTTTTCACGCCCTCCTTCAACGCTCTTTTCACGCCCTCTTTCAGCGCTTTTCTAGCAACAGATTAGTCGTTGTTTTTATCTCTCGTTCTTATCAAAACTCAGGTATACGTCACGTTCATTCAACCTCAATTGTGTAGCCAAACGTATTCGTTTGAGAGAAAAGATATTACGTTAAGAGTGAAACATAACCGTGAGAATAAACTCAAGATTTACATAGGGAAAGAAACTAAAAGGAAAGTCAATTTAGAATATACGTCACACAAGTCATTTTGTCCAAAATCGAAGCTGATGAACATTACCTGCTGACATGGATATTTAGTGATGAAGCATTGTTTTTCGTCTCAGTGAGAATACATCGGCATAACTGCAGAATATGGGGCTCCGAAAACCCAACGGCATTCGAGAAGTCAAACGAGATAGTCAAAAGGTGAACGTCTGGTGCGCTTTGTCATGTTCGGAAGTGTTAGTGCCCCTTTTCTTTGTGGAGAAAACAGTTACCCCGAGGACCTATGTAGACATGATGCTACAGCTGTATTTGCTGCTCCAGTTGGAAGATAGGCAGCCCAATGTGGTGTTCCAGCACGATGGCGCACCGCCGCATTAGGCTGTTATTGTCCGAGAATTTCCTGGGCTTTGCGTTGGGCGTGGTGGACATATACCCTGTATTTAGCCCATATTACGACACTGGATTTCTTCCTTTTGGGATACGTGTAAAACCTCTTTTACCAGACCCCTGTGGCGTCCCTCGATGACCTGAAGACCTGAATTGCTGCTGCGATAGCAAAAGTAACGCCGCGAATGCTGGCGAACACTTGGCGGGAAATTGATTACCGCTTGGATATTTTACGTGCCACGAAAGGCGCGTATATCGATGTGGTTTAGCAATCTGATGTATCGATTATATAGGTAATAAAACTTTTAGTTGTCATCTGTCATATTCTGTTTGCGGTTTTAGTATGTTACTTCCCGTTTTCCAATTATATGCCACTGAAGCCCCGACAATACATATGAATCATCCTGCATGTCTACAAATAGTGGTGAAACTACAATGTAAGGGGCCCCTGGGCACAAAATTAGGTGAGGTCCCTTATTTAATTCTAAACATGTAAAATGTATATATTCCTAAAATAAAATATTCAGTTACTTACTTAAATTTTGTAAATTCTACATTTTAATTTTATCTGTTGTAAAATCTTATTTATTTTAAAAGTATTATTGAGGTATTAATGAAGAGTCAATCTAAGTTCAATAAAAGTGTTACCTTTCAACTTCTTACTGGAGAGTGTAGCTACGTACTTAAACTTCTCGTCTTCTTCCTGAAAGTTATTTCTTAAACGGTGAGTTTCTTCATGCTCAATTAACTGGACAAATAAACCACTCAGACGTTCTTAGCCCATCGTGCTTCTTAAACACTTTTTTATTAGTTTTAGTTTCGAAAACGATCTTTCAGCAGTTGCAATTGTGACTATCTACGGTTTAAATGCAATACCTATTTATGCTACGTCGTCGGGCAACAAGTCCCTCGCGTGAATTCGGCTTTACTTCAAGAATATATTTTCGCATATTCCTATTTTTTTAAAATTCCGTCTTAACTTTTACAAAAATGCGCAAGTTTATTATTTAATTGCATCTATTAAGAGTCAGATTATTTTATTTAAGGGAATACTTATACACTATATTAACAAAAGTCACAGGACACCTAGAAGAGAAACACAACACAGCATTTATTGATGTACACTAGTACGGTGCCGGTCCACTTTGGCCTTAATGCATGCACTGACCCTTCGAGACATGCTTTCGACAAGGTTTTGGAACACAGCGATAGGTATGCGCTTCCATTCAGTACATAATGCTGCCGCTAACTGTTGCTTAGTAATAGGCCTTGGTTCCAAACTTCTTATGCGGCGCCTTAATTCATCCCATAGGTGCGCTATGGGATTAAGATCAGGGCTCTGTGCTGGCCAGTCCACACACGATACAGAATTACCGTCAAATCACGCCGTAAAAGTTCTTGCTTTATGGCTTGGTGCATTATCCTACTGGTACCAACAAGGCTCGGTTCCATAGTATTGCCACAGAGTTGGTAGGGCATAATTGTCCAGAATATCGAGGTAGACGTGCTGGTTAACAGATTTTTCCACGATAACCAATGGGCCAGGACCATACCACGAAAAACATCCCCACACGAGTACACTGCCAGCTCCAAACTTGACCGTACGAACAGTACACTGTGGTAAAAGCGTTCCCCCGGCTGCCGCCATAACCACAGGCGGCCATCAGACTGATGGATCGTGCATCCGAATTCATCAGTCCATAGAACCAGTTTCCATTGATCTACGGTCCACGATAAATGTTCTTTACACCATGCTAAACGACGAGTTGCATTCCGAGTGGAGATGAAAGGCTTATGAGTAGCCGCAGGACCCCGTTAACCCATGGAATGAAGTTCTCTGAGAATGGGACGTGTATATACCGAGGTTCCAGAATTTTTACTCACCTGTACACTGAGGTCTTGTGCAGTACTCCGTCGATTAGCAGCAACGACTCTCCTGAGTCTTCGACGTCCTCTATCACTGATTTTCTTTGGTCTACCGGTACGTTTTGCTGCTTCAGGCACGCGATGTGTCTTCCACTTATTCAGTACATCCAAAACAGTTAACTTGGGTATGTTTAAACGCCTCTCGGTTTCTCTTATGGACAACCCACTAATATTTACACCCAACAATCTTTCCTTTCTCAAAATGAGTTATCTCTCGCCGCGACATTTTCACTCAACCTCACATTGCGATACGATCGCGGTTAGCTGCAGGCTTGTTTTTATACCATTTGCAGCTGTACGGCGCATCCTAACAACGCAGCGGATCCGTTCATTTGCTTTTGAAGGGATCCGTTCATTTGCACCGTACTAATGTACGTCAATAAATGCTATGTTGTGTTTCTCTTCTAGGTGTCCGGTGACTTTTGTTAATATAGTGTATGTACTGTTCCGGAAACCCATTCCAGCAACACATGCTGTAGGAATGAAGAAGACGTATGAAAGCATGGACAAAATTCTCACTGCAATACAATATGACCAGTTTAGCTGGTCGATAATGCGGTGAGCTGAAAGTGATATCACTCTTGCTCGGGCTTCAAAGTCGCTTCACAAAAGTTTGTTGTTTACATTGCACGTGGGAAAGTAGGGCCAGAGCAAAACCCTACGAAAGGACAGACTGGCTTAAAGGAGATGTTTTTATTCCTGGAGAGAGTAATAGTCGCCACAAGCCCCTAGTTAATCCCTCTGATGTACTACTTCTACCATTTCGTATCAGACTGGAGCTAATGAAAATCTTTGTAAAGGCCATTGGCAAATCTGACCCAGGTTTCTTGCATTTACAGAAAACATTTCCGCAATTAAGTGATGCCAAACTCAAAGAAGTCATCTTCATAATTCTGTTTTTACCAAGAAGCTAAACAGCACGGAGCTCGCAGCACGGCAATCTTTCACATCTGTGGTCAAGGAATCTCTGGGTAGCCATAGAGAGAACAACTACGAATAGCTGATTCACAACCTTCTCAAGAACTATAAAAACCTTGGGTGCCGGTTGTCCTTAAAAATACATTTCCTCCATTCGCATCTGGCCTTCTTTCTTGACAACCTAGGAGCAGTAAGTGATGAACAAGGAGAAAGGTTCCACCAAGATATCCAAACGATGGAGGAGAAGGAGGACAACACGACACATAAAAGAAAAAAAAATGAACTACATGTACGGGTATAGGAGTATTTGTGTAAACATTTACATTTGTGCAGCAAATATTGTTTACTCTATTTCTTTTTCTTTTGCAGTCTCATATGCAGTGATACATAAACATGGTATTTATACTTTGTAACACTAATTTCATAGCCAACAAGACACATAAATGCTGTAATACATTACAATTTGAAGCTGTAATACCTTACAGTGTGAAGCTGTCATGTGTACATCTTGCACTATATATACACTGAAGTGCCAGAAAAACTGGTACACGAGTCTAATACTTGGTAGGTCCCCCACAAGAGCGCTGGTAGGTCCCCCACAAATACGACGGGCATGGACTCCACTAGCTTCTGGAAATATGCTGTAGGAAATGCACACCATACTTCCTACTTCCTGCACAGCGTTCCACAATTCGAGTGTATTCCGAGGTCTCGGATTCTTGTGTTCGATAGCGCGTTGCATGGCTCCCAAAATGTGTTTTATCACGTTCAGATCTGGGGACATGGGTGGGAATGGCAACACCCCAAACTCAGATGATTGCTCCTCTAACCATAATGTGGCGTCCCAACACTTGTATGGAGGTGCATTGTTCTGTTGGAACAGGCCCAACCCATCAGCATGAATGCAGGACATGAACGGGTGTACCTCGTCAGAAAGGATGCGCACATAGCGTTGGCTGATCACAGACGTGTGTAGACGTACCAGAGGTCCCAGTGAAATCCAACAAAACACACCCCATACTATTACGGACTCCCACCAGCCGGTACAGTTCTCTGTTGACAAGCGGGATCCATGACTTCTCGCCACACACGAATCCTTCCATCTGCCCAATGCAGTTGGAAACGCGACTCGTCAGACCAGGCTACTTGTTTCCACTCATCAAGTGCCCAGTGGCGGTGTTGCCGTGCCCAAGCAAGGCGCATAGCTCTGTGCCGTGCACCCACCAAGTGGACTCAAGTTGGGCGTCGGCTTCCAAAGCCCATATCATGTAGGGTACGTTGCACAGTCCGGACGCTGATGCTTGTTGGGCTCCAGTACTGAATTCCGATGATACCTGCAAGAGTGTTGCACGCCTATCACGTGAAACGATTCTTGACAGCCGACGATGGTCACGTTCACCCAATGTCTTTTTACGGCCACACTGGTATCGTAGGCTGGAGGTTTTGCCGGAATTCTTGTAGTCACGGTACACCCTTGCAATGGTCGTCCGTGAAAATCCGAACTTCGTTTCTACCTCCGAAATACTAAGGCCCATCTCACGAGCGCCAACTACGAAGCCTTGTAAATCGCTTAAATCGTTATTATTTGTCATTCTCATGCCGAAAACAGCTCTGACAGCTGGCAAGGATGTCTGTCGCTTTATATACGCACTGGCGGACGCAACCGAAAACTCGCCTAGATGACATTGCTATGTATTTTGCATAAGCTCGTCTGCACCAGTTTTTCTTGCACTTCAGTGTATGTATCTGGAAATATACCAGTTGTTTATGCACAAAAAATCCCGAAAATACACTGACGGAAAAAATCCCAACACCAAGAAGGGGTTGTGTTAGATAAACGACAGTTGGTAGGCGGTGAGAGTGCATCTGTAAGATGACGTCTATGCAAATTTCGCGCTCGGCGCATACGTGTGGCCCTAGTAGCGCCCCTCGGAACATGCAAAGCAGGTTTGCTGTAGATACGTGCTGTAACGTTCGTGAGCGTTAGTTATCGTTGAGATTCGACGTAGTGTGTTGACGTTAGTCAAGAATGCCTTTAAGAAGACGAAGAAGCCATTATCAACAGCTCACGGAGTTTGAACGAGGTCGTGTAATAGGGCTACGAGAAGGTGGATTTTCTTTCCGCTATATTGCAGAACGACTTGGCAGGAATGTAGCCACTGTGCATGATTGTTGGCAGCGGTGGTCAAGGGAAGGTACTGTCTCAAGAAGACCGGGTTCCGGCCGGCCACGTGGCACTACTGAGAGGGAAGAACACCGTGTACGGCGTATGGCCGTGGCGCATCGAACCGCGTCTGCGGCAGCAATTCGAGCTGCAGTTGCCACCACAGTGACACCACGAACTGTTACAAATCGGTTACTTGAAGGACAGCTCCGAGCCAGACGCCCTGTAGCGTGCATTCCACTTACTCCAAACCACTGCCGTTTGCGACGTCAGAGGTGTCAAGCTAGAGCTCATTGGAGGACGGAGAGGAGATCTGTTGTGTTTTCTGATGAAAGCCGGTTCTGCCTGGGTGCCAGTGATGGCCGTGTGTTGGTTAGAAGGAGGCAAGGTGAGCGCCTGCAACCAACCTGTCTGCGGCCGAGACACACTGGACCTACACCTGGAGTTATGGTCTGGGGAGCTATTTCCTATGACAGCAGGAGCACTCTCGTGGTTATCCCACGCACCCTGACGGCACAGTTGTGCGTCGGTCTGGTGATTCAACTTGTTGTGATGCCATTCATGAACAGCATTCCAGGGGTGTTTTCCAACAGGATAACGCTCGCCCGCATACCGCTGTTGTAACTCAACATGCTTTACAGAGTGTCGACATGTTGCCGTGGCCTGCTAGATCACCAGATCTTTCACCAATCGAGCACGTATGGGACATCATTGGACGACAACTCCAGCGTCCCTCCCAACCAGCATTAACCGTCCCTGTATTGACCGACCAAGTGCAACAGGCATGGAACTCCATCCCACAAACTGACATCCAGCACCTGTACGACACAATGCATGAACGTTTGCGTGCTTGCATTCAAAATTCTGGCGGTTACACCGGTTATTAATGTACCAGCATTTCACAATTAAAATGGCTCTTGTCGCGCTTACAATAAGCTGTGATCTTGAAACCTTAATCGATTAAATATGTTACCTATACAAATGTATTGCCGCCATTTCATTCCTCTACAACTATTTGTTCGTGGTGTTGGGATTTTTTTCCATCAGTGTAGTTAAAAACATCTTTTTCATCCATGTTATGAAAGAAAATAAAAAAATGTTGACTAGTGTTAATTTTATTTTGTTTTGGAGGTTTAACGAACCACTGAGAACAACTGGATGGGATATGAGCTGTCGTGCGCTATAGCTTGGGTCATTGATTCCAAGGGAAAGGAGACAGCCAGTGCCATAAGAAAAATACAGCACGCATTTCAATGGGATTCAAACCCAGCCCCATCTCTGACGGCTGGCCAGAAGCCGGCTTTCAGACCACTGCGCCACGGACTGGAACCCAGCCCCATCTCGGACGATTGGCCAAAAGTCGACGCTTAGACCACTGTGCACGGATTCGAACTCAGCCCCATCTCGGGCGATTGTCCAGAAGCCGGAGCTTAGACCACTGCGCTACGGACTCGAACACAGCCCCATGTCTGACGATAGGCCAGAAACCGGCGCTTTGACCACTGCACCACGGACTGGAACCCAGCCCCATCTCGGACGATTGGCCAGAAGCCGGCGCTTAGACCATTACGGCACGGACTCGAACTCAGCCCCATCTGGGACGATTGGCCAGAAGCCGGAGTTTAGACCACTGCGGCACGGATTAGAACGCAGCCCTATCTCGGACGATTGGCCAGAAGCCGGCGCTTAGACCATTTCGGCACGGACTCGAACTCAGCCCCATCTGGGACGATTGGCCAGAAGCCGGAGTTTAGACCACTGCGGCACGGATTAGAACGCAGCCCTATCTCGGACGATTGGCCAAAAGCCGACGCTTAGACCACTGCGCCACGGACTCGAACCCAGCCCCATATCGGACGATTGGCCAGAACTCGGCGCTTAGACAACTGCGCCACGATCTGGAATCCAGCCCCATCTCTGACGATTGGCCAAAAGCCGACGCTTAGACCACTATGACACGGATTCAAACCCAGCCCCATCTCGGGAGATTGTCCAGAAGCCGGCGCTTAGACCATTGCGCCACGGACTCAAACACAGCCCCAACTCGGACGATTGGCCAGAACTCGGCGTTGGACAACTGCGCCACGGACTCGAACCCAGCCACATCTCGGACGATTGGCTAGAAGCCGACGCTTAGACCACTGTGCCACGGATTCGAACCCAGCCCCATCTCGGACGATTGGCCAGAAGCCGGCGCTTAGACCACTGCGGCACGGACTCGAACTCAGCCCCATCTGGGACGATTGGCCAGAAGCCGGAGTTTAGACCACTGCGGCACGGACTCGAACCCAGCCCCATCTGGGACGATTGTCCAGAAGCCGGCGTTTAGACCACTGCGCCACGGACTCGAACCCAGCCCCATCTGGGACGATTGGCCAGAAGCCGGCGTTTAGACCACTGCGGCACGGACTCGAAACCAGCCCCATCTGGGACGATTGGCCAGAAGCCGGCGTTTAGACCACTGCGGCACGGACTCGAACCCAGCTCCATCTCGGACGATTGGCTAAAAGCCGGCGCTTGTACCACTGCGGCACGGATTCGAACCCAGCCCTTTCTCGTACGATTGGCCAGAAGGAGGGACTTAGACCACGTCGCAATGGGACGGCTGAAAATATTGAGAATCACTCTCTGATTCACATGGACATTTACTGCCATGTGGGTTTACATTATGACGTCTATTTACGTTCCTTGCTTATAAGGTCAGTGTCCCTTATGTTTCTGAACTCAATTTTAACACAGTTCATTGCTAAGAACGTTTTTTCTATGTTTGAATATGAGGTTGGAAAACTTTAAAGATATTAATGACTAAGTGCGGGGTCAGCATTGTTTACTTGCACAACTGAAAAATTGAATTAAATAATGTTCACTCTCGGTTTAATTAGCAGTCCAAATATGCTACGAAAATGCTCATTAAAAAAAAACCGGTCCATTTCTTTTACACAGACAGATTTAAGACTTGCGTCGCAAAAATATGATGCACAAATATCAAATTATATCAGAACTGAGTGTAATTGATCGCGAAATGCGATGCGATACCGATAAAAGTTCACTTTGGGGTCAACCGTGCGTAATTATCACAATTACTAAATCTTCGACATGCACAAACACACGACTGCATGCTCACACGTTCGGAAGGCGATTTCTAAAAGCGCACATGACGATTAGTGGCAATGGAGTCAAATACACGATCACAAATTATAATCACCATAATAATAATAATAAAAAAAGTGGCTTCATCTCAATAATTTCGTGGATTCATTCCATTTTTCTTACACCTTTTAACAGACGCCCAAGGGAACGCATTATCATTCCAGTCTATCTCGGTTCACAAGGGAACGGAGTTCGTGAAATCGAATTTCCTTTAATAATGAGCAAGTGTAGTGCCTGCGAAAAACCACACATACAGCAATTAATAAATGATCTTTTTTTCTCACTCGCAGATTAAAAACGGTATAAGATATCCTTCTTTTTAGTTAATAACCCTTCTTTGCCTTCTCATTCCCTGTGTCATCATCTCGCAGATCTCCGTGCATAAAGTGGTAAAAGTATTGCCCCTGCTGACCATTAATATTACTTCTACTTTTCCTAATGACTGCGAGAGAGAGAGAGAGAGAGATGCAAATGATCTTGAGAAATGTTTAATAAGACTAGTTGATAACGATCGTGAGGCGAATTGTCGACGGAGCGTTGCTTAAGGAATTGTGTAATTAAGAGCTTTCACAGCAACAGAACTCCCATACACTAATGGTCCCGGATCGTACGCTATCAGGAGTAATAAATTAATTCTGCACTCCGTAGTCACTCGATTGCATAATGCTGTAGGGAGAGCCGCGAATCACAAGCCATTAAACTAGAAACTAGGTTCATCTTGCACGATCGAGACTGAAGTCAATTGAAATAAGTAGTTATTAATGTGTGCTTTGGAATAAAAGACCTTTGTTCGGCACTTTACGAAACATCGGAGAAGAAATTAAGTGAAAAAGTAAAAATAATCCCCGGAGATGGAGAAAACACATACATGAAATAAAATAAAGTCTGTTTGGAATTCCCTGGAGGACCTCTGTTTGTTTGTTTGTTTATTGAAATATTCTGCCATTCAGCTGGTAATTCAATACATAACAGTAATTATACAATATACTCAACCACAATAAAACTATATGAAATATTAGATAATTAGTCAAAAATATTCACTGTACATGAGTACCATTTTAGATATTTCATAAACTGTTCCACAAACGAAACATGTAGAGTTAGTATTATGAATACATAAATTATTTATGGCGACATGAATCACCACGGTGAATAGCATGGACCCAGGGAAAAAAGCTTTATTAAAAAAGCCTGACAAGTCCCTGATCCCCAATTTAATAAGTGACAGGCCAGAAAGTACGAAACAGAAAATGTGTAGTATAACGCAAGTTTGTCATGGGGACTGGCATAATAAGAATATCATAAATTATATAACCAGCATGCAACAATATATAAACAAGTACCAAACAAACCATCAAATACATAATGTGAAGTTATTTAAGTATTACCAATATCTTGACAAGCCGAAACGCCAAAAGTTAAACTAATGAAAAGGTTAAGCATAATACACTGACGTGCCAAAAAAACTGGTACAGACGAGCTTATGCAAAATACATAGCAACGTCACCTATGCGCATACCCGGTTGCGTCCGCCAGTGCGTATATAAACCGATAGACATCCTTGCCAGCTGTCAGAGCTGTTTTCGGCATGAGAATGACAAGTAATAACGATTTAAGCGATTTTCAACGCGGTGTCATACTTGGCGCTCGTGAGAGGGACCATAGTATTTCGGAGGTAGAAACAAAGTTCGGATTTTCACAGACGACCATTGCAAGGGTATGCCGTGACCACAAGAATTCCGGCAAAATCTCCAACCTACGATACCAGCGTGGCCGTAAAAAGACATTGGGTGAACGTGACCATCGTTTGCTGTCAAGAATCGTTTCACACGATAGGCGTACAACACTCTCGCAGGTATCATATAACGAAGTAAATTTCTCCGTCATTTTTATCCGCGCCAGGATTCGAACCCGGGTCCCCTCATTCCGGAATAAGTTACTCTACCAATTGAGCT
The DNA here is from genome assembly GCA_039090855.1 of Macrothele yani. Taxonomy (NCBI): domain Eukaryota; kingdom Metazoa; phylum Arthropoda; class Arachnida; order Araneae; family Macrothelidae; genus Macrothele; species Macrothele yani. The sequence goes on along the minus strand of CM077001.1, from coordinate 151,562,905 downwards.
ACGCGGACGTTTTATTCTGATTCCTATCTGCCTTTACGTCGTGTGCGTCCTTCTGGCAGGTACGTCACATCTCCTGGTACGTTACATCATCTCCCCCTTATTATTTTTTTTCGAAGTGCTGGAGAAGGGATTCTCTTATTTTTCCTATCTCGCGGTGTGGAAATAACATCACACCAATGCGAGATTTTGAACGGTCGGGTCATCCGAATAGTTCGGGCGCCATTATAACGAAGTAAATTTCTCCGTCATTTTTATCCGCGCCAGGATTCGAACCCGGTCCCCTCATTCCGGAATAAGTTACTCTACCAATTGAGCTACGCGGACTTTTATTCTGATTCCTATCTGCCTTTACGTCGTGTGCGTCCTTCTGGCAGGTACGTCACATCTCCTGGTACGTTACAATCATCGGAATTCAATTCTGGAGCCTCAACAAGCAACAGCGTCCTGAATGTGCAAGTTACCCTGCACGATATGGGCTTTGGGAACCGACGACCAACTCGAATCCCCTTGATGGGTGCACGACACAGAGATATGCGCCTCGCTTGGGCACGGCAACACCACCACTGGACACTTGATGACTGGAAACAAGTAGCCTGGTCTGACGAGTAGCGTTTCCAACTGTATCGAGCAGATGGAAGGATTGGTGTCTGGCGTAAACTCCAGGAAGCCATGGATCCCGCCTGTCAACAGGGAACTGTACCGGCTGTTAGGGGGTCCGTAATGGCATGATGTGTGTTTAGATGGACTTCACTGGGACTTCTGGTACGTTCACAAACGTCTGTGACCGGCCAAAGCTATGTGCGCAGCCTTTCTGACGAGGTACACCAGTGCATGTCCTGCATTCATGCTGATAGGTTGGGCCTGTTCCAAGAGGACAATGCACCTTCACACAAATGTCGGGACGCCACATTATGGTTGGAGGAGCATTCATCTGAGTTTGGGGTGTAGCTAATCCCACCCAAGTCCCCAGATTTGAACGTGATAGAACACATTTGGGATGCCATGCAACGCGCTATCGAACACAGGAATACGAGACCTCGGAATACACCCAAATTGTGGAACGCTGTACAGGAAGTATGGTGTGCATGGCCTACAGCATATTTACAGGAGTTAGTGGAGTCCATGTCCCGTCGTATTTCTGAAGTCCTGCGCTCCCATGGAGGACCTACCGAGTATTAGACTGGTGTACCAGTTTTTCTGGCACTTCAGTGTATTCGGCACGTACACTGGCGGGTAACACAATTTATGAGAACAGTCCGAAAACTTATATCTGGAAGCTACATATGAAATATTTATCATACATGTAACAGTTGGTGGAAACTGTAAAAAAAAGGAACTGAATATAACCCGCACTCCACCAACTGTGCCCCACAAACCATGCCGATATGAGAATCGATATGACTAATATTAACAGCATATCACCATGCCAACAATACACTACATTGAATAAACACTAAAGAATAAGTTACGCATAGAATGGCATAACCAAAACACAGCAAATCTATAATTAAATTATGATACCTTATTATATATGCCTATAGTCATAGTACCATTATGTATAACCGTGAGAAATGTGCAGGCTAATGAGTCACGCATTAAAAAGATCTGAATTACTAATGAAATGTGAAGTATGAAAGTAAAAAGATGGTAAGTGGATTAAGGTAGAAAAGTCAGGAATCATAATCCATGAGGCCCACAACATGGGTAGCACGAAATTTAATAGGCAGTAGTGAATTAGAATCAAAAACCAGATTAAAAGGTGCAGACCACAATATGAGAAGTAGTCATGTCGTTAAAGTAGTAAATAATATTTTCCTGAATGCCGTGTAGTTAACAACACCTCTGATGTCCGAAGGCAATTCGTTCCATTTTTGAGGAGCAGCTGCATTAATACCATAGTATGCTATGTTCGAGCGAACCGTGAAGACCAAAAAGTTCAGACTGCCCCTAGAGTCATCATAATGTGAAAAATGCATCAACTCCAGGACGCCGAAGTATCTATTAGAATGAATTCTATTATGCATGAATAGTAATAAACGAAAAGTGTATAATTTATTAAATGGAAAAATGTGGTATACATTATAAAAACAGTAGGAATTAATATGAGAACAAAGAGTGAACACGTGTGCACAGAAAGCTACAGCTCCTGTTTAAAGAAATTCAGGTAGTTCAAAATATAGCAAACTGTGCAATATTGTGAGTTTCAATGAGACTTTTAGACTTAAGGTTGAATATGGTACAGAGGAAAACTTCTTTAAAGAAAATAAATCTGGAGTTGGAGCTACGATGATCAATATTTAGAGATTAGGCGATTTATTGGTGTGGGGTAAAATATCTGCCTCAGACATTTCACGTTGTTTGAAAGGAAAATCGAGTGTGTAACCTGGTATTCTTTCTATATGATTTATGCTATGAATATTTTTCTTGCCAAGATCTTTGTTGATGCACAATAAAACAAATGATTCGAAAATATACATTTATTTACGTACCACACATTGCATTTAATCGCGTCACTCACGATCAGAGTTGGAAACGGGTCAAAAATTTCGGACCCTGACGTCCCATAACTGGACCCGACCCGACCCGATCCGGACCCGTAACTGATCCGGACAAATCTGTTTTGAGCTATAAATTCGAAACTCAATTTATATATATATCATCATCATCATCATCATCGTCAACCATTATCAATCCACTGCTGGACGAAGGTCTCCCCAAGTTTCCTCCACAACGGTCTGTCTTGTGCCAGTCTCCTCCATGTCACTCCTGCATACTTTCAAATTTCATCCACCCATCTCCCATGTGGTCTTCTTCTGGGTCTTTTCCTGTTCCTTGGAATCCAATCTAAAATTTCGGCTGTCCATCGATGATCTGTCCTTCTGGCAGTATGTCCAGCCCATTGCCATTTCAGGGATTTAACTCTGATCATGATGTCTTCCACTCTTGTCATTTTTCGGATCCACGAGTTCCTCTTCTTATCTCTCCTGGTTACACCAAGCATGCACCTCTCCATGATTCTTTGAGTTTATATATATGTATATATATTCATCCCAATAACTGCCTGGTATTTAATAACTAAAATACTTTTTTAATAATAAAATTTGGTTACTTGCTAAATTTTAGTGCCATTTTTAGTGCCACTATTTTGCGTAATCCAGAAGTAATGGCTGACTATGACCGTGACCATGGAGTATATTACAAATGGGAATCATTATTTACGATTACACAAATGCATTTTTTAATGTATTTAGATGGTTCACTCTTTCCCCGCTTGATGGAGGTGCGTATACTGTCATATGTTTCTGTCAGAATTTTGGTTCCATAATCTTTTATTACACCATCGACATCTTTCTTTGTAATTATACACTTTCCACATTTTGTACAACAAGGAAGACCAAACAACACAGAATTATTCACCGGTTCCTTAATGAGACGAAACAATTTCCAGCATTCACCCTTCCCCTTGTGGTTTTCAGCAAGCACATATTTGTTGACCTCAAAGCCTTTCTCAACCTCCTTAATATTAAATCCATCCGTATTAACAAATAAGGAGTTAATTTCGACATGACATGTCATGGGAACGGGATGTTAGCACATCAATCAAAAACGTCAGAATGCTCAATGTAAAAGATGCAATGTGAAAAGTAACTCTTAGTCATACGTGAACTTCGCACGGAGAGAGTAAATCAGCTGAGAAGCAGGCGAATGGCGTTTGCCTGTAACTTGCCCTGGACAATCACACTGTAAAAGAACGCAAACGAAGGATCTTTTTACGATATGGAGTCGGTGTGTTGTCTGACGTCGTTCGGTGGAAATCTTCGTTGCTTCAAGAAAGAGACGACAATATTTTTGCATGGCAAATCATTATTCACTCCGTAGGCACCAGTATCGACTACAGAATTCCACAACGCGCAATTTTCTTTGGAATATATTTTTCTCTTTTTAAAAATAAAACGGGAATAAAACCGGGTCAAAATCAGGTCTGGAACACCTTGACCCGACCCGTTGACCCGTGACCCGTTTCCATCTCTGCTCACGACCACACCGAGCCACAGTCCGGTACATAGTAAACGGAATTAAATCATAACAACAAACAATAAGGTTTACTAATACCTGATATTGAGCGATACTTCGGTAGGTGGATAAATGAATATTATTTTCAAGTTGGAACACATGGAATAACTAATACTGACTTAAATTAAGCTGTTATTTCCATGTAACATAACAACAGAAATTGAAATTTTTTTTTCTCATCCTGGAACGGAAATCGAACCCGTATCTCCCGATTTATGCTCGAGTATGCTAACCAATACACCACCCAGGACAGTGAAATCCAAACAACTGAAGCATTTAATTGAAACGTCAGACATTTTGATTTCACTGCACTAGTCAACTAGTGCAGTGAAATCAAAATGTCTGACGTTTAGATTTATTTATTTATTTTATTTAACTAGAATTTCATGCTACACCTGAACAAAACAAAATTTAGTCCATACACACTCGGGATTACATCTACAATCATAATAAACAGCAAAAGTCCAAGAATACAGCAATACTAATAGTAATATAAATGTGCAAACAAAATTAACGAACTCAGGCTTTTTATATCATAGAAATCAACGGTTGCACGCAGCATGCAATGTAATCAAAGTAGCTAAAAAATTGCAGCACTTCAAAAGTATAACTATTACAAAACTTCAAAAGTCTAACTATTTCCATACAATTCGAGTTTTGCAAATAACATCATATTTTCATTAAGACATACACATGATGAAATATATACTAACGAAAGTATCATTTTCAAAAAAGTTACATACTAAAATAAATAATTAAGTCACACAAACTGACAAGAAGAAGGTGCGAAGTTGCTTCACACAATAGTGAATCTTCAAGCGAAAAGTCTTATATAGCTCTACAAATGGAATCAGTTATCCTCTGTAACATGAAAAATTTGTGATATAAATTTCATTTGAATAGCGCGATCCTTTCTTGCTGTTGCAATTTTCACAAACAGTAGTGTATATATAGAAAATATTCCTCGCCACAAACGCCATCAGTGGAAACTTTGTTTTTTAAATTCGGGTTTTAGAAGCGCAGATATCATCATCAGAGATTTACATAAAATACCCTAGCTGGAAAATTTAACATTATTTTGAGAAAAAAGGACACATAACTGTTTTTTGCTGTGATCGAAGTCTGTCTGAATAATAATTTTTCAGTTAAATTTTTTGATGCGCAGATACGATTGCAAACATGTTCTTCTACGTCGTAAAACATCCACATCATTTAGCAACAGTGTAATACACTAACAGGATATCTACAACACTGCGCAAGCCCTGTGCTCACTCTTCTACGTCGAAAAACATCAACATCATTTGGCGACAGTACGGTGACAGGATATCTACAACGGTGCGCAAGTTCTGTGTTCCCTCTTCTGCGTCGAAAAACATCCACATCGTTTAGCGACAGTACGGTGACAGGATATCTACAACGGTGAGCAAGTTCTTTGTTCCCTCTTCTACGGCGAAAATCATCCACATTATTTGCCGACAGTACGATATGGCAACACATAATAAATATGCTTCCCGTAGTCCTGAGTGGCTCTGAGAAGTTTTACTTCCTCGTGCGAGAAAGGCTTTTTATAAAAGTTCTGTGCCATATCGGGTAAACATGAATTAGGACGATTATACAAACATTTTCGCTTTTCGGTTTTCACCACGGATCAACCAGTAATGCCAGTAACACACACGCTTACACAACGGGCGCCCAAGAACACACAAAGAAACCACTCATTAGAACAGTTTTGGATGATGGTATTCAAAACGCAGATTTCTAGCGGGGATGCTTCTACACTGGCATGCAAAAATTAAGGACGAGACGGTTTTTCGAATGTAACGTCGTGCAAAAGTGCTCCACATAGACTCAAATCATACCATAAGATTCTCAAGATGTAAGAATATGGGACAAGTGAGCAAAACCGTCCAAACAAGGATCCAAAGGATACAAAGGCACTTTATTGAAAAGGTTGCTTCGAGCACAACTGGACAGAAGACAGAAACGTCCATGTGCCAGGCGGCTGCCAAGAAAAATCCAGTCTTTAGTAGGAGATATGATCACCCCTGACTGCGTTGCAGGATTTACAACGTCTGTCCATGCTGAGGACGAGGTTGTCAAGAAGCTGTTGAGGCATCGCGGCGCATTCCTCTTGTAGTGCCAATCGCAGCTGCGGAATCGTTGTTGGCGGCTGGTGACGTGCTGCCAAGCGTCTCCCGAGAAGGTCCCACACGTGTTCGATTGAATTTATGTCCGGGGACCTTGCGGGACAGTCCATGCGTGGAATATCTTCACTCTCCAACAGCTCTGCGACAGCCACTGTACGATGAGGTGTAGCGTTGTCGTCCATGAAGAGGAACTCAGGATCCACAGCACCTCTAAACAGACGCACGTGAGGCGGGAGAACCTCGGTACAATAGCGGACACCAGTGACTGAACCTCCTTGGAAGATGTGAAGGTCAGTACGGCTACCAAGCATGATATTGCCCCAAACGAGAACTCCGCCACCTCCAGACCGGTCCCTTTCGACGATGTTGGAGGTGTAATTGTGTGTTCCCTGATCTCTCCAGATGTGTATACGTCCAGAATCACTCGTCAGACTGAATCGGCTCTCATCCGTAAAGAGAACTCGACCCCATTGCCGATGTGTCGAATTCTTGTGTTCCTAGCACCAGAGAAACCGCTGTCTCCGATGAGCAGGCGTTAATGGCACACACCGTACTGGTCGTCGTGCAAATACACCACCTTTGTGCAGCCTCCTGGCCACGGTAAAACGCGATAACGGACGTCCAGTTATCTGTTGCATGTGCCTTGCAATTTCTCTTGCTGTCTGCCGTCTGTCTCTTCTCGCCTGTGGGACAGTATACCAGTCGTCCGCCACAGTGGTCGCACGCGAACGACCACTGCAAAACTCTCGGACAGCTGTTCCTGTCGTTTAAAATGCTCTCCAAGCTCGTGAAACGATGCTGTGAGCGATCCCGAACTCCTCGGCCACACTAGTCACACTTCGACCTTCTTCCAACTTCCCAATGACGCGACCTCGGGTAAAGTCATCCAGATGTCGTCTACTGGATTTCCTGTTGGGCATATCACACGATGACAGCAACTCGACGTCGTTCAAACCGATGTACACGGTGCAATAGCTTTCACCGAATTACTGAGCGTACACCGCCCGTGTGCTTTATACCTTTCCGACACTCCCCCTCCCCCTACGTCATGCTGCATATATGCGCATGGCCTACCGTACCGGACCCTAGTCTATCTCCTGAGTGGTCTTTCGGTCTGTTCTGCTTGCTCGTTCCGCTGTTATGCTAATTTCTCCTCTTCGTCCTTAATTTTTGTACACCAGTGTACAAGGAAAAGAAGTGAATGTCTCTGCAAAATAAAATAGACTGACTTTGGAACCAATCCCTTTTTGGAGATGAAATCAGACAGAATATACTCAGTGAAATTGCTCTACAAGAAAATATATAAATTTATAGACTAGGACAAACTAGAATTCTCTTTGGAGCTTAAATCAATTAATGCACTTGATAAACTTACTCTACAGAAAAATCAAAAGAAAAGCTAGGAAATTGTGTCCAAGATTAATTCCTTTTAGAAGTAAGATTTATCGATTTCCGGTGGTGAAATACAATAAATCAGGGTTGTCAGTGAAACTGCGTTACAGTGAAATGTGTTGAATTAACATATTGATTCCAAATCACTTAAATATGAAATTAAGAACAGTCGGAACGCAATTACTCTACGCAGGAATAAGTTGATTCAGCAGATTGGGACCACGGAGAATTCTATTCGATCAATTAGATGACAGATGAAATCTGCCTCAAATGGAAATGAAATGAATCGAAAGATAGAAACTATAGTAAAATGCATTTAGCACTAAGACGAATTTGAGAAGTAGAGAAAGCCTCACAATAAAATAATTTAGAAGAATTATACTCCGAGATTAAATCCACTGCAGAGAACTGGGTAAACAGTGGAATAAGATCAAATTGGTGACCGAGATCAAAGTGAGTTATATTTGAAACTAGGTTGAATTAGAAAATTATGGAGAAACGTTCTGTGAAATGCGATTAATTAAGAAACTGGGGCTAAGGGTAATTATATTCATTCCAAGTTTCGATGTATTCAGTGATTAGAGGAATTTCTCTACTGTAAATTTTGACAAATGAAGAGAATGGGACGAATATCGTTCACACTGGGTACTAATGAATCGACCAGGCAACTGTAGGAAACTCTTGGAATATTCTAGTGAAAAAGGGGTAATACAATGACATAAAGAGGATAGTTTACCATTATATCTTAAAAGAAAAGATTTTAATTCTTACATATCTTCAGTACTTATTTTTGGATCAGAGACTTTAACTAAAAAAAAGACTATAGCTATGGAGGAAGGTTAATTTTAATAGATTGTAAGGTTTGCTCATCCCGCCTTCCTCGCAGACGAATAATCGTGACGTCACTGAGTGACATCACAGTCCTAACATGTGAATCGTAGATCAGAACTGTAGCCATTTTTTTTATTGGAGGTTTAACGACCACCGTGAGCAACTCAAAGGGCTATAAGCAGTCGCCCGTCCCTAATTTAGGGTCACTGGTTCCAGGGAAGGGAGAGAGCCAGTGCCGTAAGACAAACACAACATCCATGCCTCACCGGGATTCTAACCCGGACCCCGTTCGGACGAATGATCAGAGGCCATCGCTTAGACCACTGTGCCTGTAGCTATGGAGGAAGATACAACCAAGGTTAAGCCGCCCCGGTGGCGCAATGGTCTAAGGCGTTGGCCTCTGATCATTCGTCCGTAAGGGGTCCGGGTTCGAATCCCGGTCAGGCATGGATGTTGTGTTTGTCTTACGGCACTGGCTCTCTCCCTTCCCTGGAACCAGTGACCCTAAATTAGGGACGGGCGACTGCTTATAGCCCATTGAGTTGCTCACGGTGGTCGTTAAACCTCCAATCAAAAAAAAAAAACCAAGGTTATTAGACAATAAAGTTTGCTCATCCCGCCTTCCTCGCAGACGAATAATCGTGACGTCACTGAGTGACATCACGGTCCTAAGATGTGAATCGTATATCCGAACTGTAGCTATGGAGGAAGATACAACCAAGGTTATTAGACAGTAAGGTCTGCTCCTCCCGCCTTCTTCGCAGACGAATAATCATGACGTCACTGAGTAACATCACCGTCCAAACGTGTGAATCGAAGATCCGAACTGTAGCTATGGAGGAAGATACAACCAAGGTTATTAGACAATAAGGTTTTCTCATCCCGCCTTTGCCGCCCCGGTGGCGCAGTGGTCTAAGGCGTTGGCCTCTGATCATTCGTCCGTAAGGGGTCGGGGTTCGAATCCCGGTCAGGCATGGATGTTGTGTTTGTCTTACGGCACTGGCTCTCTCCCTTCCCTGGAACCAGTGACCCTAAATTAGGGACGGGCGACTGCTTATAGCCCATTGAGTTGCTCACGGTGGTCGTTAAACCTCCAATAAAAAAATAAATCCCGCCTTCCTCACAGACGAATAATCGTGACGTCACTGAGTGACATCACCGTCCTAACATGTGAATCGTAGATCAGAACTGTAGCCATTTTTTATTGGAGGTTTAACGACCACCGTGAGCAACTCAATGGGCTATAAGCAGTCGCCCGTCCCTAATTTAGGGTCACTGGTTCCAGGGAAGGGAGAGAGCCAGTGCCGTAAGACAAACACAACATCCATGCCTCACCGGGATTCTAACCCGGACCCCGTTCGGACGAATGATCAGAGGCCATCGCTTAGACCACTACGCCTGTAGCTATGGAGGAAGATACAACCAGCCGCCCCGGTGGCGCAGTGGTCTAAGTGATGGCCTCTGATTATTCGTCCGTAAGGGGTCCGGGTTCGAATCCCGGTCAGGCATGGATGTTGTGTTTGTCTTACGGCACTGGCTCTCTCCCTTCCCTGAAACCAGTGACCCTACATTAGGGACGGGCGACTGCTTATAGCCCATTGAGTTGCTCACGGTAGTCGTTAAACCTCCAACCAAAAAAAAAAAAAAAGATACAACCAAGGTTATTAGTTTGCTCATCCATCACCCCCTAATAGCTTAGAAGGCCCGCGCACCGAACGCCGGAAGTTGCGTGACGTAGGGGAGAGTAGGCTGATGTCCGTGGTGGGTGGTCGAGCATGCATGAGCTTGCTCACTCTGTGTAAGCGTGACTACGGATGTGCGTGGTTGTTGTTGTCAAATTGTCAACTAAATTTATTTTCATAGAGGAATATTAAAAGTATTCAAATTCCCTACTAATGGGGAGGTTATCAGAAAATGGCATACAGCAATAAAGCGTGAAAATTTTCAACTCTAAGGTACGTGGAAACCTTTTGTTAACCTTATTTTAAACTACTCGTAAAATAAAAATTTTGAACTAGAAAATTTAAATTTGGCCAATTTTATAATCTAATGCATCTCACAGTGGGAAGTCAAAGCACTGAAAAGATTTTTGAAAAATGAAATTTATGTTTGTAATGGAAAGAATAGATTACTTGTGTTGTTATAGTTACCCATAACATGTTTTTGCCAATGTATCAAATAAGTTCAAAGTAAATATGTATATTTAGGAAGGGATTTTAAACTTTATTATGGACACAGAATAATAAGGGTTGCATGTTTTTGATCCCAAGAGTAATATGTTGATACATTCGTACTTAGTTATTTAAGTGTTTAGGCAGCGCCAGATTAACTTTTTTGGGGTCCCTATTTCTGGGCACAAATGCTTGTAAAATACTTATATCCTATACGAAATATATGTATGTCATGTGCACATCTAACATGCCTATGTCCTTTATATAAATGCTAAGGCCTTGTTGCCATGTGAAATACATCTTTTGTGTTTGCAGACATAGAGAATTGCATTGAATTATCATTTTTAATATTTATTACTAAAGGAACACAAACACTGAATCAAGTATAGACAGCAAAATTAGATATGAATGCACAAAAACAGAAGTTCACACATAGTTCAGGAGTAAGTTTGCCTTTAAAATGTCCGTTTAAAGATTTTGAAGCATTTTTCTACAAACCAACACATTGAAGAACTCTCGTGTGAGCAGTGTGTATGCTCTATCTGTGGTAGGATGGGAATTTATCAAAACCATTCAATTTCTTAAAAATTAGGTGAAATATATCAGTACTACCTGGGCAAGAAATTATTTACTTGCCCAGGTAGTAAAAGCTGGATGCGCAGGAAAATGTATCTTTTAAGATAACAAACAAGAACCCTATTTTTTTTAAGTTAAAAATATGAACTGTTTTAACATGTTTGCACTTCCATTTTAAGGGTCTGTATTACAAATGTTCAATGCACAAACGTGTGTATATCAATTTTTAAGATGCTGATGCTAAAATTGGTATGAAATGGTACGATGATGAAACTGGTGTTTCGGAAATTTAGTGATTCTGCCATGTTCCTTTTGTTAAAGTTTTCTCCCTTTGTCACTAAACATGAGAAGCCAGTTACATCAGAGGCATGCATACTGTTGTTGATTATAAACAAAATTTGGAGCAAAACTAGGTTTCCGATTTCTGGGCGTAGAGCATAACATAATTAAAGATGTGATATTACTCTTTCCTTGGTACTTCGTAACAATAATACAACTTCCATTAATTAACAATGACATGAAACCCGACATGTGATGACTGTCTTTTTTTCTTGCGTAGTAGGAAATTTTATTACAAACTTTTTTATTTTAAAGTTTAGTTTCCATGCACATGCAATTAGATGTTTTATTTACCTGCCCAGACGAATGATTTACATGCTCTGGGCACCTCGGGCATGGTATTTTTTAAGCCTTGGATATTGTTATTTTTAAGAGAAAGAAAAGTACGTGGATCTACACGAATCCACATATTGTGGAAACTATGTTCTAAACAAACAAGATTTTTAAAATACAATAGAAATATATACTCGGTTTTTTTTTTTTTTAAACATTTGCTTAAAATGAGAGATCAACTTTTTATTCATTTATCTAGACTGATCTGTTTCCAGACTTCCTGCACTGTGTCTTCACAAGCTACAGCAATAATAACTGGAACTAACATATCTCATATTATCCGATAACTACTGGAAAGTGTGCTTCCACACGTGAGGGTGGGTGTCAATTTTTGTATGGGGAAAAACTTCTTCAATCCTTCATAGAATTTATTTTGAAACCAAGATCATAAAAAAAGGAAAAAACAATCTTTTTCAATAGCTTTAGCAATGACAAAACATGTGCGCAAAATTTTATACCATTGCTTTTTATAGTTTCTGAGAAAATGGTACATCAAGTTAGTCAATTTATAATGAAACATGTACATCTTTTAAAATACATCCTATAGTACCAAAACAATCGCTTAGATTTATTCAGTACATAAACTGCATGTGCATTTGTCAGGTTCTCAAAAAATATAATAATTATCAGAAAAAAATACTTTAAGAAATTATTGGAACAAATTTCAGATTTTCTTAGAAACGTGTCTTTGAAATTCTTCAAGGAACAGCTAACGGACACATAATCAAATTGTGCTTGTGATACACAAAGAACTACACAACCATAATTATATGTACATTAGCAGTTTTGCTGAATACTTCTTGAAAATCAAATTTCAGGAAATTTCTGCCAATAAGTTACTTGTATTTTTCCAGATAAAAAGAAATGCTTATATTGTGGATCCAAATAGTTTTGCTTAATGCTACTAAAAAATATACTTAATACATTGACAAGGTAACTTTTTTGAAATAGTGCTCTGGAAGACAAAAATTATAAACTTTATATTTGCTTATCAAAATGAAGTTGTCCAAACACGTAACTAGATGGTACTAAAATTAGGAAAACTTGTTATGTCATTATTGTACGTTTAATAGTGTAGCAATGGCATAATTTTCTTGAAATCTTAATTTATTTGATGCAATCAGTGGATCAAGCAGCAATTCACTGTATGTATGTTAAAACGTGTTTTATTGAGCCTTTGGTAATAATTAAAAAACACAGAAAAAAATTCAGTTTTTCTTGACCTTTTTTTATATATTAGTGATCACGGATTGCATATAAAATACATTTTCACTAAAGGAATTATTTCATTACTAAAATTTTCATAGTCATAAGTTTGCAATGAATGAAAAATCGGATTCCTTAAATATGTCAATCGACATCTTTTGAAACGACGGCGATACTTCGTAATGGACCCTCAAACTGATCTTTCAAGTACAAGAACGATTTATTCACAAGTACAGGAATCGTTCGGCTAACTATAAAGACACTATAACTTCAAGTGAAACTACGACAACAGTTTATAATTTCGATTATAGGAATGGTTTATCACTTCCAGTGAAATGACAGGGATGCTTTCATTAAGTTGACGAATCTGTGTTGCTTACCCTTTCCAGTCGAAATTATTGCTACGCTAAATTTTACGCTGTAATTTCTTTTTCTTCTGTATTTTAAAAGATTATTAAACAAACTTGTTAACTCTGCAGTTATTTGAAAACTAACACACAAGTTCGTATTTAAATGCAGTGAAACTCTAAAAGAACGCACGACCTGGTTAGTTGGTGTACGTAAAGACGCGTTCGTTCGCACATCGACGTAATGCTCCTCTCCGCGACTACGGACTACTCTAGTGACGTCACAAATCGGTGCGCGGGCCTGCTAAGCTATTAGGGGGTGATGGCTCATCCCGCCTTCCTCGCAGACGAATAATCGTGACGTCACTGAGTGACATCACGGTCATAAGAATTGAATCGTAGATCCGAACTATAGCTATGGAGGAAGATACAACCAAGGTTATTAGACAGTAAGGTCTGCTCCTCCCGCCTTCTTCGCAGACGAATAATCGTGACGTCACTGAGTGACATCACCGTCCTAACGTGTGAATCGGCCGCCCCGGTGGCGCAGTGGTCTAAGCGATGGCCTCTGATCATTCGTCCGAAAGGGATCCGGGTTCGAATCCCGGTGAGGCATGGATGTTGTGTTTGTCTTACGGCACTGGCTCTCTCCCTTCCCTGGAACCAGTGACCCTAAATTAGGGACGGGCGACTGCTTATAGCCCATTGAGTTGCTCACGGTGGTCGTTAAACCTCCAATCAAAAAAAAAAAAAAACGCGTGAATCGTAGATCCGAGCTGTAGCAATGGAGGAAGATATAACCAAGGTTAATTGACAGAAAGGTCTGCTCATCCAGTCTTCCTCGCAAACGAATAATCGTAACTAACATGTGAATCGTAGATCCGAACTGTAGCTATGGAGGAAGATACAACCAAGGTTATTAGACAGAAAGGTCTGCTCATCCCGCCTTCTTCGCAGACGAATAATCGTGACGTCACTGAGTGACATCACCGTCCTAACGTGTGAATCGTAGATCCGAACTGTAACAATGGAAGAAGATATCAACAATTTTTATAACTCAAACACAGAACACAGCTTATGCAAAAGCACGTTTAGATTAAATACGGAAGAAATTCTGTCATGTGAATAGTTTAGTAAGGGAGATTTCAAAAATACCTCCCGCACAGTTTTGTTACGTAAAGGGCGGAAAACGGTTATACTTTTAAATGTTAATTTAGTTACAAGGGGGATTTTTGCTACTTTCATATAAATTTAGAAGGGGAAACTCACAGCAGTACATATTATTGTCATACAATAAAGCATTTATTAATGAGGAATAGGAAAAGCATTTGGGCAACTTCCCCAGGTTTTTAAAATTAAAAATTGAAAATATCATGCATTGCAAATTCAGGTAAAATTTATGAAGATTATTCCAGCTGGTTTACGAATAATCGTCCCTACACGATGCTATGGTACAGATACAAAGAAACGTGGCGATTGGGTAGTCTTACGATGGTGATTTGTACAATAACTTCACAAAGCAATCACCAGAAGTGCAAGATGAGCATAACCTTGTCATCCACTAACCTTGCGTCATTATGCTTGGTATAGCCAGGGAGGATAGGAAGAGGAATTCATGGTGTTATTATAGGATAGAATGATGAATTCATGGTGTTATTATGCTTGGTATAACCAGGGAGAATAGGAAGAGCCGCCCCGGTGGCGCAGTGGTCTAAGGCGTTGGCCTCTGATCATTCGTCCGAAGGGGTCCGGGTTCGAATCCCGGTGAGGCATGGATGTTGTGTTTGTCTTACGGCACTGGCTCTCTCTCTTCCCTGGAACCAGTGACCCTAAATTAGGGACGGGCGACTGCTTATAGCCCATTGAGTTGCTCACGGTGGTCGTTAAACCTCCAATCAAAAAAAAAAAAAAAGGATAGGAAGAGGAATTCATGGCATTATTATAGGATAGAATGATGAATTCATGGTGTTATTATGCTTGGTATAACCAGGGAGGATAGGAAGAGGAATTCATGGCGTTATTATAGGATAGAATGATGAATTCATGGTGTTATTATGCCTGGTATAACCAGGAAGGATAGGAAGAGGAATTCATGGATCACGAAAATGACAGGAGTGAAGAAATCTTACAAGTAGCAATGGGCTGGACACATTGCTAAATAACTGACCACCGTTGGACAACTGAAATACTAGGCTGCATACAAAGGGACTAGAGATGAGCTTGGGCCTGGGCTCGTCTACGGAAACCGGGCCCATATCGGGACCGGCCCGGGCTCAGGATTCATTAAGAGCAGAAAAACCCGGGCCCGGGCGTGGCATTACGCATGTTGGATTTCATTACCGAATTCTTTATATATATCCAATTTCATTGTTTATAAGTTACCTTCACAAAAAACTGTAACTATGAAATAATTCCCTGGATATTATTGTTATAAACTGGTTACCAAAAATTAAAGAATTTCTAGTGTTAAGTGCACTGGTGGTGACACTTCTCGATCTGTAGCTTGATAAATAACAGTTTGACAAAAATGCAGGATATAGAAATAAAACTTATGAAATTAAAAATTATAAAATGCACACGATCTTGTCATAGCATCTTTGCCATATTATAGGCTCCCTGGCAATCAAAGTCGACAATACGACTCAACCAAAAAAGAACGAATTCCTGTAAAAATTGTTTAACTGGATACATTTGTATGTTATGTTGACTGGTTTCTACCACATCACTGTAAACTATATTTACCAGTTAGCATATATGTAAATTATATTGCAAAGTTTAGCATTTTAGAGTCAAAATTTAAAACATGTACGCCTGTCTGTAAAGAGTTGTACATTTTGTAATGCAATTTATTCAAAATAAAAGTAAATTTAGAAATCTTAAAAGATTTTCTTATTGATTGATTTTCTAAAAGATTTTCTTATCTTCAGCTTTTGGCAAAATCACTGATTCCCCTGGTACAGTAGAACGGCATGCGCATCGATTATTTATTTATTTTCTAGTCCACGAACATTTGCTTTTATGTATAGTGTTTCGAAAAACATATTAATATTATGAAGTGGATTAACCGAAGTAAACTTTTTAAACTAATAATTTTTAAACTAATCCTTGATTGGGCCATAGCTTTGGCCTGTGCATAATGCAAGCCTTGCTAAATACAATTTTCGGAGAACCCGGGCTTGGGGAGGGGTGGGGGTGGTGCGAACTTAGCAAACACATGTAATCAAAGAAAGCGGGCTGGGCACGGGCTCCTAAAATTGAGCCTGAACTCATCTCAAGATTAGTTCAGCACGGGCTCCTGAAATTGAGTCTGAATTCATCTCTAGGAGCCGAACTCATCTCTAGAAAAGACGCGAAACGGCCCAGAAGACCATGTGGGAAATAAGTAAATCAAATTCGAATGCATGCAAGAAGGACATGCGAATAAGAATAGGTCAAGACGGAGAGTTGTGGAAGAGACTTGAAGAGAAAAGAATGGCTATTCCAAAACTAGGACTGCTATTCTCGACTTGGGGTGACAGGAATAGCTGTTCCCGGAGAGAGGTATCAACACTGCTCTTCTATCTTTGGTCCAATCAACATTGTTGATAGATGTTATTCAGAAATATTTTCCCGCAACAACGCTCCTCTACGTATACTGACACAAGAAGTAGTCAGATCAAAGCTTCTAGACACGATAAAATTTATATGTCCATCAATTTGAGACCTAATATCATGTTAGTTGAACATCTGCAGCGCATGTATTCCGATTATTGTTTTGTGGTCGGAAAGCTACACGATATACAGAGCCCGTGCATATGGGTCTGATAGATGCGGATTTACAGTAGTTATCAATGAAGAACACATTTAACTGATCACTTGCATTTGAAACGACCCAGATTTATCAGCATACCTATTTCCAGGGGCGTAGCCACGGGAATACGAAGGTGGACTTGAGCCAACCCTGAAATTTGCCTGGTCCACCCTGCCACCCATCCACTTCAAAATGGTCCATTTTGCAGTATATTTAACTTTAAATTATAATCTGGACTTTGCCAAGCAATAAGTCTTGTGTTATACATACCGGGTGCGCAATATATAAAAGTGACCAGACGTTCTTAGGCAGGTAAAATTTGTTTGGCGGGTTTCCAGTCAAAACCGCTTTGTTCCACTTCTAACCGGTTTCTGCGTGTACAGCTGCAAAGGAATTCTCCGGAGTGGTTAGTCACAGACAGAGCAGTGTAGGTACGCGGTCATAAGTGAAGAGAGATCAAAGGCAACAGAATTTGTTTTAAATACGGAACATCGGATTTTTATTGTGGAACAGCATTTCAGAAATAACTCATACAAGATTTTAAATGAGTTCTTTACAGAAAAGTGTCCCCATTGTGCAGCACCAGCGAAATCAGTGGTACAGAAGTTAGTGCTGAAATTTCGTGAAACCGGAACGCTGTGCAACAGGAAAAGAAACAAACCCAAGACAATTCGTACTGAAGACAATATCAAGGATGTGTGCACAATGATGTTAGACAAACCCCTCGGAAGTCGATTCGCCGATTATCGTCTGCAAGGGGAATATCTGCCACGTCATGCCAACGCATACTTAAGGTGGATTTGCATTTTCGGCCGGACCTCTTTCATGTGGCACACCCTGTATTTCATGTAGCCCTACGTATTTTCCCCTAGGAAGTGCGTTGTTTACGTTGAGAAAGCACAAGTGTGCCCGCCACGGACATCGAACCCGTGACCCTCACTCCGGAGTAAGCTGCTTTCCCAACTGAGCTACGCGGACGGGATGTCTCGATGCAGATTTGTCGTCTTGACACATGTTTTCACCTCTGCAGTGCGTCACATCATCTCCCTCTTATTTTTTATTTTCTTTTTCTGTCTTTGAAGCGAAGTAGTAATTTTTCATTAATTCCAAACAATGTGTGGAACAAGCACCGCACATTTTTCGAAGAACCCAATGGCCAGTGGATCCATTTTCCACAATCAGGAGCTAACGTGCTAACACAAGTTTATCAGCAACGGGCCTCGAACCTCGTCCCCTCACTCCGGAGTAAGTCGCTCTTCCAACTGAGCTACGCTGACAGAATGTCTCGCTGCAGATTTGTCGTCTTGACACATGTTTTCACCTCTGTAGTACGTCACAACCCTCTCCCAACTGAGCTACGCGGACAGAATGTCTCACTGCAGATTTGTCGTCTTGACACATGTTTTAAACTCTGTGGTACGTCACACCCTCTCCCAACTAAGCTACGCGGACAGAATTTCTCGCTGCAGATTTGTTGTCTTGACACATGTTTTTACCTCAGTAGTACGTCACATCATCTCCCAACTGAGCTACGCAGACAGAATGTCTCGCTGCAGATTTGTCGTCTTGACACATGTTTTAACCTCTGTAGTACGTCACACCCTCTCCCAACTCAGCTACGCGGACAGAATGTCTCGCTGCAGATTTGTCGTCTTGACACATGTTTTAACCACTGTAGTACGTCACACCTTCTCCCAACTGAGCTACGCGGACAGAATGTCACGTGCAGATTTGTCGTCTTGACACATGTTTTAACCTCTGTGGTACGTCACACCCTCTCCCAACTGAGCTACGCGGACAGAATGTCTCGCTGCAGATTTGTTGTCTTGACACATGTTTTTACCTCTGTAGTACGTCACATCATCTCCCAACTGAGCTACGCGGACAGAATGACTCGCTGCAGATTTGTCGTCTTGACACATGTTTTAACCTCTGTAGTACGTCACACCTTCTCCCAACTGAGATACGCGGACAGAATGTCTCGCTGCAGATTTGTCGTCTTGACACATGTTTTAACCTCTGTAGTACGTCACACCTTCTCCCAACTGAGATACGCGGACAGAATGTCTCGCTGCAGATTTGTCGTCTTGACACATGTTTTAACCTCTGTAGTACGTCACACCTTCTCCCAACTGAGATACGCGGACAGAATGTCTCGCTGCAGATTTGTCGTCTTGACACATGTTTTAACCTCTGTAGTACGTCACACCTTCTCCCAACTGAGCTACGCGGACAGAATGTCACGTGCAGATTTGTCGTCTTGACACATGTTTTAACCTCTGTGGTACGTCACACCCTCTCCCAACTGAGCTACGCGGACAGAATGTCTCGCTGCAGATTTGTTGTCTTGACACATGTTTTTACCTCTGTAGTACGTCACATCATCTCCCAACTGAGCTACGCGGACAGAATGACTCGCTGCAGATTTGTCGTCTTGACACATGTTTTAACCTCTGTAGTACGTCACACCTTCTCCCAACTGAGATACGCGGACAGAATGTCTCGCTGCAGATTTGTCGTCTTGACACATGTTTTCACCTCTGTAGTACGTCACACCCCCTCCCAACTGAGCTACGCTGACAGAATGTCTCGCTGCAGATTTGTCGTCCTGACACATGTTTTAACCCCTTTAGTACGTCACAACCCTCTCCCAACTGAGCTACGCGGACAGAATGTCTCGCTGCAGATTTGTCGTCTTGACACATGTTTTAACCTCTGTAGTACGTCACACCCTCTCCCAAATGAGCTAAGCGGACTGAATGTCTCGCTGCAGATTTGTCGTCTTGACACATGTTTTCACCTCTGCAGTGCATCACATCATCTCCCTCTTATTTTTTATTTTCTTTTTCTGTCTTTGAAGCGAAGTAGTAATTTTTCATTAATTCCAAACAATGTGTGGAACAAGCACCGCACATTTTTCGAAGAACCCAATGGCCAGTGGATCCATTTTCCACAATCGGGAGCTAACGTGCTAACACAAGTTTATCAGCAACGGGCATCGAACCTCGTCCCCTCACTCCGGAGTAAGTCGCTTTTCCAACTGAGCTACGCTGACAGAATGTCTCGCTGCAGATTTGTCGTCTTGACACATGTTTTAACCTCTGTAGTACGTCACATCCTCTTCCAACTGAGCTACGCGGACAGAATGTCTCGCTGCAGATTTGTCGTCTTGGCACATGTTTTAACCTCTGTAGTACGTCACACCCTCTCCCAACTGAGCTACGCGGACAGAATGTCTCGCTGCAGATTTGTCGTCTTGACACATGTTTTAACCTGTGTGGTACGTCACACCCTCTCCCAAGTGAGCTACGCGGACAGAATGTCTCGCTGCAGATTTGTCGTCTTGACACATGTTTTAACCTTCGTAGTACGTCACAACGTTTTTTTTTTTTTTTGTTGATTGGAGATTTAACGACCACCGTGAGCAACTCAATGGGCTATAAGCAGTCGCCCGTCCCTAATTTAGGGTCACTGGTTCCAGGGAAGGGAGAGAGCCAGTGCCGTAAGACCAACACAACATCCATGCCTCACCGGGATTCGAACCCGGACCCCGTTCGGACGAATGATCAGAGGCCATCGCTTAGACCACTGCGCCACCGGGGCGGCCGTCACAACGTTTCCAAAAAAAAAAAATGCTATCAAAATAGCATCCGCAGTGCCATGAAAATTCAATTATTGTTCTCCATTCTTCCATTTCCTTAGTTTTAAGCCGCTTTTCCATGTTTGGATGGCCAAGGTGCTTATGAGCAGGGTGGATAGGAATTCACTGAGAGGGTTGTTACTTATTGCTCTGCTGTTTGTTTTCTTTGCAAGATAACGGATTCCAACACGGAAAGTAGTGACTACAGCTACACTAGTGCCCTTAAGAGTTCCCCGGGACAGTGAAAGTGTAGGAAGTGGCTGACGACTGCTTTGTAGGAGAGGAGTGCACACGAAAATTACTGGCTTGAAGGAAGAAAGTTAAGGAGGGCGGGGGAGGTATTGTGTTTGCGTGACACGACGTTAAAATTCAATGTAGATAAACAAAAACGACATTTTCCTTTAAGTAAATTGTTCAAGAACAGTACTATTTTTCGTAAGCAAAAATGCAAAATTTTGAAAAGCAGTTTAAAACAATGTATTCATAGCAAGCAAAAGGTTGAAGGCGACTTTCTAGTAACATTTGTATCTCACACCAGTGGCGTAACTAGTCACATCCGTTTATGTACGTGTGTGTCCAGGTGACGGGGGAGAGGAATACACGAATTGTTTGGTAGCCGGTAATGAAAAGTACTAAAAATTCGTTCATTCAGTGTTTCGTAAAAAAAAAAAGTTGCTATAAGCTTGCCCCACCAAAAGACACAATGCTCGCCCATCCTGATTTCGAAGTCGACGTCCTTGCCTATTTCAAGATAAGTGTCTTAGATGGTTTACCTTCACGCTGAGAATCGTTACCATCTCCAGAGATTTCCCCGGTGGTGCAGTGGTCTAAGCGATGGCCTCTGATCATTCGTCCGAAAGGGGACCGGGATCGAATCCCGGTGAGGCATGGATGTTGTGTTTGTCTTACGGCACTGGCTCTCTCCCTTCCCTGGAACCAGTTACCCTAAATTAGGGACGGACAGCACCAATTGAGTTGCTCACGGTGGTCATTAAACCTTCAAACAAAAAAAAAAAAAAAGGTTCCATTTAAAAACGTCTCTTGTACCGCTGGCGAATAAATATCCTGAGAAAGGAATTAAAATTCTGCAAGGTAAACTTACATGTATACCTCCTTAACCCTGACAAGCTTAAAAATCTGAACAATAACGAAGAAACCCCAACTCTGCGATTGTATTACCAACATATCCTCAAGTTGCTTCTATTTACACAAAGACTAATTTGTCAGAATATTTTGGATCTTCAGTGCACACTGAAGAGCAATTGAATTAGAGATACCTGTCTAGTAACGTGTAGCACCACCTGTCGCCCTGATGACGGCGGCGATTCGTCTCGGCATGGACTTTACAAGACACCGGAAGCGTTGGGAAGCCATACGGATCCACGACCCCTGAACAAGCTCCCACAGTTCACGAAGATTTGATGGAGGGGGTCAGAGCCTCGAACATTCTTGATGGCATCCCAGATGTTCTCGATGGGATTAAGGTCAGGTGACCTAGCTGGCCAAGGAAGCGAGATTACGTCGGTGGAGTGTTCATGCAAACATTCGGATACAATTCGGGAGCTGCATTGTCTTGTTGCAGGATGAGGTCCCCAGTGGGATGTTGAAGACGCACAAACGGGAGCAATGGGTCGTCCAGGATATCCCGGTAACGTTGACCTGTGAGGGACGATGTCACACGTACCAGGGGTCCCATTTCAGTCCACGTAAACAGTCCCCAGACGAGAATGCCACCCCCACCAGCTTGAAGAGTACCCTGCTGACAATAAGGGTCCATCGCTTCATGTGGTTTGCGCCGTACTCGTATCCTGCCATCCGCACGTACCAACGTGAATCTCGACCCACCAGTGCAGGCAACATTTTCTCATATGTCTAGGATCCAGTGACGATGTTCCAGCGTCCATGCTAATCTTTGCACCCTGTTAATGCGTTCAGCAGCGGTACCCTCGTGGGACGATGGCTTCTGTACCCCACAGCGAGGAGATTGTTCTGAATGGTGTGGCTGCTTACACGTTTTTATGCACCAGCGTTAAATTGTCGGGTGATTTCCTTGCACTGTGGCCCGTCTATCCGCTGTTACAATGCGAGCTAGCCGACGTTGACCGCGCTCATCCACACTCTGTTGTCCACGGCAGTTGGCTTTTGCAGAGATGGTTTTACCGGATTCGATGTACTCACGGTGCACCCGTGACACAGTGGCTCGTGAAAATCCCAGTGCCTGCATGACTTTCGACATGGAGTGACCCATTTGTCGGGCCCCGACGATTTTTCCACGATGAAAAGCGCTTAGATCCTTCGTCTTACCCCTACTGCATCCGACTCTTACTGATTCCCGTCGCAGAAGTCCTTATATTGTCAGATCGCTGCATACGCCATGTCATTTTCGGTTACAGGGCCGCCCACAGTGCCACATCTGCATAACGCCAGCTGTCTCTAATTTAATCGCTCTTCAGTGTATATATACTTCGCGATTGGAGACCGCAAAAATGTTCGCTAAATTCAGGTGCCACTATTTGGAAGTGTCCCTTAAGGACGTTTTACTGTATTTCTCATTCCATACATTTGTGGTTTCCTTGTAAATACAGTAGTCTGCTTTTAAATTATATTTGATCTTACCGCCATTATAACCACTTAAAGAATATTTGAACTTGTACGTCGAATGATCTCTTCGAGTAACCAGTTGTTGAAGGCAGACGTTATCGTCACAACTCTGGTCCACAGTTCTGTTGTAACGATACGGGAGAAACGGTGCTTACTTTAAACGCCAATGGAAGGTTTACGGCCACATTTTCCACAGCGGATTCATGTTTTCGTGTAGTTGTGGTTCATACAGCGATGAGCCATTGCATCATGACCACCCCCATCCTAGATAAATGAGCGCGCCTGGAGACCGAACGGTGGCGCTGGTGAAGCTCACAGAGCAGTATATATACAACACGAGGACCGGCATTCTGTTAGTAGAGTGCTCGGAGTCAAAATGGGAAAAGCTGCCGATCTTTCGGAGTTTGATAAAGGACAAATTGTGATGACACGGTGCCTCGGAACTACGATCTCGGAAACGGCGCGGATTGTGGGTTGTTCACGTGTCGCTGTAGTGAGTACGTATCAAAAGTGGTGCACAGATGGACAAACGACGAACCGTCGCCCAGCCATGTGTCGTCTACAGCTTATTGATGCCAGAGGAGAGCGGAGACTGTCGCGCATTGTTCACAGGGCAACAGTGCTACAAATCACCGCAGCTACAACAGTGGCAATCAGGGCAATGTGTTAGAGCACACAGTTTACATTGCAGCCTTCTGCACATGGGCCTGCATAGCAGAAGACCCATCCGGGTACCTATGCTCACTGCACGTCATCGCCAATATCGCATCAAATGGACTCAAGATCATCGAGATTGTATTGGACCGTGAATGATTGGAAGAAAGTGGCCTGGTCTGACGAATCAAGATTTCTGGTGTATCACGTAGACGACCGAGCGAGAATACGCTGATTAGCAACAAAGGCTATGGCACCTGGATGCACTGTTGGGCGGAAAGAAGCCGGCGGCGTCGGTGCTATGCGGTTGGCGATGTTTTCTTTTGATCCTTTTGTCCCATAACGCTCAATCCCTGGCAGCTGTCATGTATCTGAACGACGTTGCGGACCAAGTTCACCCGTTCATGCCAACTGTGTTCCCTGCTGGTGATGGGCATTTACCAACAGGATAATGCGCCATGCCACACTGCTAGAATCGTCAAGGAGTGGTTCGAGAAACATTCTGGTGACTTTCTGTCCTCGCTTCCAAATTCATCTGACATGAACCCAATCGAACATTTGTGGTTCGGTTTGGAAAAGCGGGTTTGCGCTAAATCTCCACCACCCCGAAATGTACGGAAACTGGAAGACCTGCTGTCGATATTTTGGTACCAGATACTCCAAGATACCTATCCCCACCTCATGGAATCAATGCCTCTCCGAGTGTCCCCAGTTTTGCGGGCTAAATGGGGTTCTACAGCTTATTAGGTAGGTGGTCATAATGTAATGACTCATCCGTGTACGTGCGACAGTCACACCAGGAAATGTCAGTCATTCTACAATCGCGGAGATGAAGCACTCCATCTCCCTCGCACCTATTACATACACCAGATCAAATTATCTCAGGTCTCCGTGTTTAGCGATCGCCACACTCATCTTTGTTTTCTAGATTGTACCACAACACGAGACAAAGACATCTTGGTTTCCTGTCGGATGAATCCACAGAAGTTGTCTGAATGGCTGGGCTTGACTCATGATTAAGACTAGAATAACACAGACATGCACCACCCATTGAAACGATAGCTTTCTCCAAAAACTAGGAATTTTTACTTTATCCTAGCAATCTATAGTATTTAGGCAAAAGTATTCGAACAGGTAAGTGGAAAGAAAACAACAGCATTCGTGCAGAAGAAAATACACAGTCTTCTCAACTTTTGCCATTAGGACTTCAGCAACCTGCTAGGAATGCTTTCCACGACATGCCGGTGGGTCTGTACCGGATCTTTTCTCTATTCCCTTTACGAAGCCTCTAAAAGAGTTATAGCAGTAGGGGGTTTTATTGGCCGAAATTTTACTGGGAGTTCTAGCTCGTCTCACAGATGTTCCATTGGATTCAGATCAGAACTTTGGATCTACTAATCCAAAACTTGGTCGCCCCTGCTTCTCAAACCAGGATCGAACAGACCGTATGGTGTGGCAAGGCACACCGTCTTCCTCAAACGGGAAGAGATCTGTACCGAAGTATTGCCATAGCGTAGGTAGTGTGTACTTGTTCAGAATTCCTTCGCACATGACGCGCGTTTGCCTGGAGATTAGCACAACGAAAGTACCCACTCCTCAGCAGAAGCGGCCTTACACCATCACAGAGTCTCTTCCAAACTTGACTGTAGAAAGCATTCTTCCTGACAGCATTTCTCAGAGAAGCGTCACATGTAAATGTGTCCATCCAAACGGAAGAGTAAAGAGCGTGTTTCGTCACTCCACACGTTCTTCTTCTAATCTTCTGTCTTCCACGAAAGGGCGAGCGAGGTACTACCGCAGTCGTCGTTTGGCATTGCCTGAAATGGTGCCGGTCTCGTGTGCAGATGACTTAAATCTCTGGGTGGCAAGCACGTATACATACGTTCGTAGATTTCTATGTCCAAAGCGGCGGAGACGCAGTAGAACGTTAATCGAAAAGCTATTCAAAAGCCGCAAGAACGCAATAATGCGTCAAAAAATTTTCAGGCTCATAGTGGCGAGAACGCGTACATGCGCATCTTAACGACGACAAATACTACAGAAAGATGGAACGCTTTTAGGGTAGTCTCCTGTTATACATGTGACAAAGTTTCATATTGCCTGTTCCGAAGCTCCCGCCACCTGCAGGGTTAATTCCGACCGACCTATCTGTTGTTCAAACTGTTCTATTTGAAATCTCTTTGTCTCTGATACCTTCCTTCAGCTGTGAGAAACTTTTTGTGCAAAATTTGTTAACCTTCGTAATGATGATCTACTTTCAAAAGTGGAAACTGATTTAAAAAAGGCAGTGTTATGGATTCATATAAAATTTTACATATAACCGAACTTATGTCTGGCTG
Organism: Macrothele yani; assembly: GCA_039090855.1. NCBI lineage: Eukaryota > Metazoa > Arthropoda > Arachnida > Araneae > Macrothelidae > Macrothele > Macrothele yani. The sequence goes on along the minus strand of CM077001.1, from coordinate 151,536,465 downwards.
CGACTGGCCTTGTGGTTAGAACAATTAGAACAACCGGCTTCAGACCAGATGGTCTCGGGATCAATCCCAAGAAGGGTGAGCTCCCCTGAACCACCGAACACACAGCGGAACACCAATCAGCCGAAATAAGCGCTACAAACAGGGCCACCGGCCAGCCCGGCGTCCTTTATTTAACCGCGGCAACCTGCTCCCCTCCAGCTCAGGGTCAACTGAAACAACCTCTCATATGAGAGGCAGCAAACACGTCTGTCTGTGATTTTGGCGATTGCGCCTAAAACACTCCCTATAGGAAGAACCTTCACGACACCATGCGGAGTGGTAGATGTTGTCAGAACCTACGTCGCTAAACGTGTTCCTTACTTGTTTGGTTTCTACAGAGCAGGAATATTAGCTAACTACAGTAGCATTGACTTTTGCTGTAAATTGGACGCAGGGCTGGAGCAAGCATTTTCTATCTACAAGGCCGAGACTTGAAATTATGTCCCTGGAGTTAAAAGTTCCCTTCTTCCACTCACATAGTGCGCAACTGCGCAGTTTTTACTAATACCTCTACAACTGTTATAGGAAAGTATCATGATCGTTTAAAAATCTCACTTCTGGTTTACGGTATACTTTTACCAAAAATGTGAAAGTTTAGTAAATACCCAAGGATCAAGTAAAACTTAAAAGTTACGTGAAAGCCGAGAAGACGTCCCTCCGCCGAAATGCAGAATAAAAAAATGAACCAGTACGGAACGAATGAGTTGATCGTTACAATAGGAAAACACTTTCGGGATAGGGCTTGGAAAAATGCAGTTCAAGGTCAAACGCTCAGAGTCGGAGGGTGTTTCTCCTATGGAGTACAGATGACTAATTAGATCTTCCTCCGTTCAGCATATTCGGGAAAGATACGGAGATTAGTCACATCCGCATATTGTTTTATGCGCCTCTCTCCGCCGTTTTGGACAATTGCTTTCGTGCAGATGAGGAGTCCATGCGTAACAAAGTAGGCTACTGTGTGCCTTGGTCATCTGCGTGGAATACTGCACACGAATGACTAAGGTCTGAAAAAAGAAAATACTAAAATGCAAATATTTTCTTTTCAGTTAAAATTCTCAATAAATTTATTGACATGCTGTGAATATCTGTTTTTAGTCCCCTCCAGAGCATGAATGTACGCCCCTAGAATGACCATTTAGGGAGCAATCGTCCCCACCCCTGCACTCCCGGTAGCTACGGTCCTGGACAGACGTCATATTTCCTTTGTAAAGTTCTGATGTACTACAGATATTAAAAGATACCTAAACAAATGACAGGACAGCTAATAGCAGTGATAAGCCCTTGTTGGTGTAGCTTAATTGGAAAGCATTCGGCTCCGGAGAAGAAGGATGCGGTTTAGATCTCTGCCACCGGCAAATTTGGGTTTTAAAATTGGCGCCCGAACGTAACGATGGATCGACTGGCCATTGGGTTTTTCGAAAAATGTGTGATGTTCGCTCCACACGTTGTCTGGAATTAGTGAGAATTACTTCTTCTTCAGAGAGTTACTTCAAGCATGGTTTGCGGTAAATTCGAACGAAGCCTCTTTCAAGAGGAGGAGGGGATATGTGACGCGGAAAGGTAAGGTGATGCGCAAACATGTAGCCTCTCCTTGACAAATGTCCACACCGCCTTCTCATGATGCATCCTGTTCCCACTAAAGGACAAATAACGGCATAACTATACCACCGGGATTAGAGTAAATGCTATCCAACACTCACCAACCTATTTGGCCAGCGTGGTGAGTTATGGCCAGCAACTCCCCGCCCCAAGGATAGAAAGTGTTCAATCAACGCATCCTTCCAGTGCTTCCGTACGGAGTACACACATGGACCTTAACTAAACAAGTCAGTAAAATCATGCAATGCATTGATTATGATGCGCTTTCCAACATACCAGAAATCATTACTCAAGTTATGAGGATAATGGCTGTAGAATAAATCTCGCTCCAATGTCCTGACCTTTGACCCCATTTCGATGATATTAAACAGAATTGGTTCAGTATACCTCCGGAACAACATACGTTACTAAAGTTTTGTTGCAATAGAAGCATTTTTAGTCACGTTATGAGGATAATGGCTGTGGAATAAATCTCGCTCCTGTGCCTTGACCTTTGCTTCTATTTTGATGATATTCAACAGAACCTGTTCAGTATACCTCCTGAACAACATATTACAGTTTGTCGCAATCGAAGCATTTTTACGTAAGTTATGACCCATAAGGGCGGTGGAATGGATCTCGCTCCTATGTCCTGGCCTTTGATCCCATTTCGCCCAAATTTAATAGTGTTCTTCCCCAGGTTGTCCCTTACCACATACTAAAATTTCATCAAAATCGAACCATTTTTACGCGAGTTATCGTGCGGACGGACAGACAGAAAGACTGACGGACAAAGCTGGAGCATATACGCTTTCTCAACCTACGGTTGGTAAGCTTAAAAAAAAGACAAACAAAGACTGCAGGAAACTGCAACTGAAACAAACATGGGGAGGTGTGACCAGGAGAGATAAGAAGAGGAACTCTTGGATAAGGTAAGGTGGAAGATATCACGATCAGAGTAAAATCCCTGAAATGGCAATGGGCTGGACATGTTGCCAGAAGTACGGACCACCGATGAACAACCGAAATTTTAAACTGGATTCCAAGGGACAGGAAAAAATCCAGAAGAGGACCACATGGGAGATGGGTGCATAGCATTAGAAAGCATGCGGGAGTGACATGGAGGAGACTGGCGCAAAATAGACCATTGTGGAAGAAACTTGGGGAGACCTTCATCGAGCAATTGGTTGATAATGGCTAGGGCATTTATTTTATCGCGGGGAAAAAAAGGCGAAATTCGCGAGACGGTCTTAAGGTAAATCCCGAAATTTCGCGAAATGTTCTCAGCTTTTCACGAAATTTCGGTATTTGCCCCGAAATTTCGAGAAATACCGAATTTCCTCAAAAATTCGGGTTTCAGGCCACCTTCCCACGCTTTGGATCTGTAAGATGCGTTGTCTGTCACAAAATCGGTAATATATTTGCGAAAGGTATTTCATACTTATTGAGACACTAAAGTATTGCCTCGCTGACTGCTTTAAAATTTACTGATTCCAAAGTGATGTACTCCAGGAAAATTGTATTTAAAGAGATTACAGCATTACAGCTTTCAACATTCGCTTAAACTGATGGAACAGCAAGAATATTTGAAATGTACCTATCTTCCGAATCAGTTGTTTCGTCCGCTACGATGATTACTCCTGAGAATTTTCGGCAAGTAACATTTCCGCATCTAATTTGCATTTGGAATTACACCAATATACACTGACGGAAAAAAATCCCAACACCACGAAAAAATAGTTGTAGAGGAATGAAATGGCGGCAATACATTTGTATAGGTAACATATTTAATCGATTAAGGTTTCAAGATCACAGCTTATTGTAAGCGCGAGAAGAGCCATTTTAAATGCGAAATGCTGGCACATTAATAACCGATGTAACCGCCAGAATGTTGAATGCAAACACGCAAACGTTCACGCGTTGTGTCGTACAGGTGCTGGATGTCAATTTGTGGGATGGAGTTCCATGCCTGTTGCACTTGGTCGGTCGATACAAGGACGGTTAATGCTGGTTGAGGGTGACGCAGGAGTTGTTGTCCAATGATGTCCCATACGTGCTCGATTGGTGAAAGATCTGGTGATCTAGCATGCCACGGCAACATGTCGACACTCTGTAGAGCATGTTGGGTTACAACAGCGGTATGCGGGCGAGCGTTATCTTGTTGGAAAACACCCCCTAGAATGCTGTTCATGAATGGCAGCTCAACAGGTTGAATCACCAGACCGACGTACAACTGTGCCGTCAGGGTGCGTGGGATAACCACGAGAGTGCTACTGCTGTCATTGGAAATTGCTCCCTAGACCATAACTCCAGGTGTAGGTCCAGTGTGTCTCGGCCGCAGACAGGTTGGTTGCAGGCGCTCACCTGGCCTCCTTCTAACCAACACACGACCATCACTGGCACCCAGGCAGAACCGGCTTTCATCAGAAAACACAACAGATCTCCACTCCGTCCTCCAATGAGCTCTAGATTGATACAACTGATGTTGCAAACGGCAGTGGTTTGTAGTAAGTGGAATGCACGCTACAAGGCTTCTGGCTGGGAGCTGTCTTTCAAGTAACCGATTTGTAACAGTTCGTTTTGTCACTGTGGTGGCAACTGTAGCTCGAATTGCTGCCGCAGACGCGGTACGATGCGCCACGGCCATGCGCCGTACACGGCAGTCTTCCCTCTCAGTGGTGCCACGTGGCTGGCCGGAACCCGGTCTTCTTGAGGCAGTACCTTCCCTTGACCACCGCTGCCAACAATCATGCACAGTGGCTACATTCCTGCCAAGTCATTCTGCAATATTGCGGAAAGAAAATCCACCTTGTCGTAGCCCTATTACACGACCTCGTTCAAACTCCGTGAGCTGTTGATAATGGTTTCTTCGTCTTTTTAAAAGCATTCTTGACTAACATCAACACCCTACGTTTAATCTCAACGATAACTAACGCTCACGAACGTTGCAGCGCGTATTTACAGCAAACCTGCTTTGCATGTTCCGAGGGGCGCTACTAGCGCCACACGTATGCGTCGAGCGCGAAATTTGCATAGACGTCATCTTACAGATGTACTCTCACCGCCTACCAACTGTCGTTTATCTAACACAATCCCTTCTTGGTGTTGGGATTTTTTCTTCCGTCAGTGTATTTCAACGAATTTTCTAAATTTTCTTATGTAGGGTTATCCGGTTTGGAAAGTGGGATGTTAGCTGCATAAAAGGCACAAGTTAATTTCGAAAGTTCAGTTGAACGATACTGTTCTTGTTTAGTTCTTTTCCCGATTAATTCATCTACGGATTTCTGCATTATTTCCGATTGACTGTTCGGACTCAATTTTTTTTATACAGCTTGCTTGCTAAATGCTTTTCACAACAATCATTTCTTGGAAAATCCACTGGTATGTTTGCAACACGAAAAGAACAATAGATTTTTGTTCACATGAAACATTCCTTGAAAGCACAAAAATTTTCTAAGCTAAGAATCTGCGAAACTCAAGCACTCTATTCCGTGGGCTGCTTATCCAGTTCAAAATAACAATACAATTGACGACATCCGATTTACTAGTGCGGCAAGTCGCCAAGTTCAGTTAACAGTACCGGGGAATAATCCCGAATGACCAAACGTGAACTGTTCAGCCAAGTGCATGTGACCTAGAATTATTCGTCATCCTTGTTCGATAAGAGTCTTTTCGTGACGAATAATCTTGGTGGGTTTTTCAGGATTTAAAGAACTGGTTTGGACTTTGGAGTAGGATTAATTTACGGTATAATTTACGCGTAAATTCTAATAAAGTAATAAAATTATTTAAATATGAAAAATAATCTAAAGAGTATAATAGAAATTAGAGGCAAAAATAGGGAGAAAATCCGGAATTCACGAAAGAAATCGCGGAAATTCGGTCTGCGAAACAAATACTATGGTTGACAATAATGATGATATGACGTACTACAGAGGTGCCGCACATGTCAAGGTGGCAAGTCGCAGTGATAAGCCCTTGTCGGTGCAGCTTAATTGGGAAAGCATTTGGGTCCGCAGCTTAAAGATGTGGACCCGGCAAATTTGGGGTTTCACAAAGTCTCAGTGCGTGATTTTGCACGAGCACATTATTTTATCAACACTTAGTACAGAAGAAGCGTGAGATTAAAGTGTCGGAAAAGTAGATTTCTTAAACAGTTTTACAACGACGTTAATTCTTAAAAGATACGTAAACACTTTTGCAACTTAAGGCACAACTTCGTAAAAGAAAAGTTGATCATGAAAAGGATTCAACCAGAAGTAATTACGAAGCTGACTGGCTGTCTTCATGTGATCAGAATGAATGCAAATAACGTCAGCAACACCCCGAGGTAAAACAAATCAATCTGTGACGTATGCTACTATACATACACATCTTCAAGGCCTTTCATCTTGACAACGTTATTGGTCTTTCTCACCGCTAATCACCTAATCTAGAAGCTTTAATTACGAGAACGGCACAAGGAACGAAGTACCGTCACACACACACACACGACTACCTCCCTTTCAGAGTGGCGTTTTCATTTTGTCTTTAATCACAATTTATAGTGACAGCAGTGCCACCAATTTCGAATGGCTCTTTGCCAATTTTTCTCACAAAACTGACATTGATAAAATTATCTCTTCAAAATTTTTTACTTGGTCTTGAAGATGCGAACGAATAAGGAAAAAAAATCATAACATATACCCTGAGCACGTGGGCAGAAGTATTGCGAGAACTCCTGGTGACATTTTGAGCTTTATTGCAGATGCTTTACGGAAAATACTTTAAATCCTTCAGTGAACGAGAGTTTTCGAAAGGATGAAGGATGGTAAGTAATTACACCGAACAAATTATTCTGAGCAGACGTTTCAGGAAAAATATCAACAGTGAAGAATATATCTCCCTCCTTACTTTTTAAAAGTTTTAGTACTTAAAATAAATATGGGAACACACGCTCGACTTTTACAGCCTAACAAAACTTAATTAAAATGAGTGTACATATGAAACGCAGCTGGATGCAAAAGACGAAACAATGATATACACTTTTTTTTCAAACCATCAGCTTCTGAGATGTTGATTAATTAGCTTAGGTAAGTATGTATAAGACAGAACTAACGCAGTTTTCTAATCGCGACGGTGTGGCAGATGCTTGTTGTAGATTCGATTTATCGATTCCGCCCATCAAATTCAGTGTTTTTCAGGGATCCCGCAAAATCGGCCCTGGACATCTGAGCAGCTTCAGGTAGTTACTCTTTGGAATCGTTCTCTCCTCCAGCGGCTTTCCACACGTTCTGGATTATTGCCAGGGGAGACTTCTGAGAGGAAAGAGATCTTCATGATCTGTAATGCTGTACCATGCGAACAGGGACAGATTTACAGGAAAGCCTACGAAGCTCAGGCGCGAAACCACGGCATTCTAGAGGACCTCCGGAAATGACGATATGAGCTTCTCTCTCTCTAGGTTTTGCTTCTCAAATACACAGTCGAGTCATATTATTCTCAGCACCTCCTACTTTTGACGTCAACAGCGCGTAGTCCATAAAAGGAAGCACGTGTTGGGAGATGGCTTGGAGGGTATATAAGGTGTGCTGCAGGCAATCTGAAAACATTTCGCTTGTTGCTGTCACGGATAAAAGGAGTGATTTATCAGATTTGCAAAAGAGGATGATTATCGGCTTTTAGGACAATGGTGGCAGTATTTCTGAAACAGCGCAGTTTGTGAACTGTTCGCGTGCTGCTGTGGTTAAAGTGTATCGTGATTTGAGAAATGGCACCATTGCAAATAAGCGACGTGGAAACTGCGGAGCACCACGTGCTATTGATGTGAGAGGTGAAAGTCGGCTACTAAGGTGCGTGAGGGCTGACGACACGCCACAGTGGGGTAACTCACTGGCCGAATGAACTAGGGGGCTACCGGAAGTGTGTCTGAAACGACAGTTCAGCGAACCCTGCTGCGTATATGGCTCCGATGCAGACGGATGGTCACTGTACCCAATGCTAACAAAGGTGCATAGGCAGAAAATGCTTACATTTGCACGATAGTATAGAATTGGACCTCCGCTGATTGGCAAATGATTGGCTTCTCCGACAAGTCAAGTTTTCTTCTTCATCGAACGGATGAAAGTTGGCGTATAAGGAGAACAAACACCATTCAACCATTGCATTCATCTGATTGGCCTGAAATTCGCAGCATGCGTCGCCCGTGAGAGGACATGCAAACGATTAGCATTGCAGGGCATATGCAAATCATGTGCGCCCGGCACGCCACCGAGAAGCACTATAAGAAGGATACACAGAAGGCGGGGTGTAAGTAGTGGAAGTGTGTTGTGCTGCCGGACCTGTGCGTGGGAAGTTTCCTGATGCCACGTGGCAGTATACGACAGTCATTGCAGCACGTTTCGGAGTACTACAGAGGACGAATAGTGTCTTATTGCGACAGCGGTTTATCGTACCGAGGCATCGGCGCCCGTGTGGGACGACATGCAGCCACAGTGAGGCGAGTATGGATTCGTTGGGTGCAGTAGGGACGGACGTAAGCGATTACCGCAGCCGCGGCACACCACTGAACGAGAGGACCGGCATGTTGTGCGGCGGGCATTGACGGCTCGCACCGCCACATCACGAACGTTAGCGCAGGAATTAGGGTGTGTTGCGCAAATTCCTGCGCTAACAGGTTGTTGCTGACACAGGTTGCGCAACAACCTGTGTCAGCACGTACCGTTCGACGTCGTTTGCAGGAGCGGGGACTTATAGCACGGCGCCCATTGCGCTGATTACCATTGACGTTACACCCCCGCCGACTGCGGCGGCAGTGGGTCGTTGAACGCCGCACATGGACTACGGAATGGCACGACATTGTCTTATCCGACGAATCCCGCTTCTGCCTGCAACACCACGATCATCGGATCCGCGTGTGGCGGCACCACGGCGAAAGACTGTATGACGCCTACATTATGCATTGCCAAACCGGTCCGTAGCCTGGCGTTATGGTTTGGGGCGCAATTGGATGTGACACCCGAACCCCTCTGGTACGCATCACCGGTACACTCAACAGCCACCGCTACATCTCCGACGTTTTGAAGCCCGTAGTCCTCCCTTACCTGCAGGACCTGCCAGCGGCCAAGTTTAAACAGGACAATGCGCGCCCGCATGTGGCACGCATCGTGCAACAATTCTTCATGGCCCACCAGGTGTTACTGCTGCCGTGTCCCGCCTGTTATCCCGATATGTCGCCCATCGAACACGTCTGGTCGCGGATCGGCAACCGAGTGGCCCGGCAAGCACCACTCGCGGCTACACCTGATGAACTGTTGCAACGTGTGGAAGCAGCCTGAACCGACATACCCAAGCCCGCATCCAAAGCCTCTTTCGTTCGATGCCGCGGCGTGTAGCGGCCGTTATTGCCAGCCATGGGTTCCACACGAACTATTGATGCCTGTGTGTACCGCAAGTTGCATGGGCCTGTATGCTCAATCGTTTCATCTTTGTATCTGTTGTTATGTGTCCAGTAAATCTAGCTTTGCTATCTCGTGTCTTTCTTGGTGTTGCATTTTGGGTGGCCAGCGGTGTATATACAAAGGCCGTTCTATAAAAACTGAAAGTAATTCCTTTTTGTGTTGGCAGCAATGCGAAAGGGGAAAATAACCACGCAGACGAATAAATGAATTAAGGAATATATATGGCAACAGTTATTCGCCGTGGAAGACGATTCCGGTTTTGTTATTGCGCAGTTGTTTAATGTACGTCTGTATTTCACCTTACAGCTAGAGGTGGGTGATTCAGAGTTAAGAAGTGAAATGCGTTGTGCGATAAAATTTTGCTATCGCTTGGGTAAAACGGCTCCAGAAACAGTTAATTTAATGAAGAAAGCTTACAAAGATAAATGTTTGGGTGAGTCAACAATTTTTAGATGGCACCATAATTTCAGAAAAGGACGTTTGCGGCCGAACTCACTCATAGGCCTCGTCGACCTGAAAGTGTTGTTACGGAGCGTATTGTTGAGCGGAGCTCTCTTTACGAGACTCGAGACAATGAGTTGTTCGGGAATAGGTACGAGATGACACATTCATTCACCGTGATGTTTTGCTTGCGATTGGACATAGTCCAAGGTCAGGTTTTGACGTTTTCCTATTCCCGAAATTCTGTGTCATTGAGGCATAATCGTCATAAAACTTGCACTTTTAGGGGATTTTCCGGGTTTTGAGAAGGGGTCGCTTGTTACCTATCTCCTCCAAAGATCTTCAGCCGATCGCGGTGACACTTGCCATAGAGAAAGGGAAGGACATGATGAGTGACATGGCGTTGGTATCATGGTGATTGGTCGTGTCGTATAAAAACATTGACCATTAAAAACTGACCAATTTTTAATAATTAAAAAAAAATCCGCTCTTTATACGACACTTGGAACAATTAGTTGTTCGGGAATAGCTACGAAATGACACATCCGATCACCGTGATTTTTGGCATGCGTTTGGACGTCGTACATGGCCAGGTTTTGACGCCTTCCGATTCCCGAAATTGCGTGTCATTGAGGAATGTCAATTAAAACTAGATGGCCTTTTGCTTGAATCGTTTCACGAAAGTCGGCTCACTAACATTAATTTAAAAAAATCGTTTAAATTTAAAACCGAAGGAATGGAAAGACTTCGTCTGTTAGCCCAACACTTGCTTAATCTATAATAATAAAAGGAAGTTTCTGTATATGTGTGTGTGTGTGTCTGTCTTTCGCGATACAAAATGAAAAACGTGGTTTCCGATTTGAATGTGTATTTCCGCTTTGTTTACATGCAACCTGATCACAACCAAAGTGAAGGCGTGAAGGAAAATAGTTCATGATAAATTTTACGCATTTCTTTTTTAGAATGTTTCGTACTTTTGTTTTGGAAGTCATAAATTTTGTACGTTCGTTTTTTAGAATTTGTTACAATAGACGCCTTAATGAGCTTAGATTTTGCAATAGCTTCGCTCAAAATTTGCCAACTGTACCCGAGTTACCGATTACCGTTGGCGGCTTGTCCTAGTTTACATTGTTTATGCAATCCTGAAAGAAAATCGACGAATGACGTGTGAAGACATGGCGGCTACTAATATTTCGAAAACGTCGGCATTGCGCATTCTACGCGACAAATTACTGCTACGTCGTGTGTGTTCCACATGGGCACCTCATCACAGAACAATTGTTAGCCAGAGTTCAGGTGTGTCACGAGTGGAACCAAATGACTGCAAAGGATCCAGACTTTCTAAACACAGTAATAACTGCCGATGAAACATGGGTCCACTATTTCAACCGCCTCACGAAGCGCCCAACGAATGTCTGCAAACACACAGGCTCGCTTTCTCCGAAAAAAGTCCGCTAAACCAAATCACTTGGGAAAGTGCTGATGGCTTTCTTTGATCAAAAAGGTGTAGTCTACCAGCATGCCGTTCCTTCCCAAATTACTGTCAATGCTGAGTATGACATTTCAGTTTTGAAGCGTCTGCGACGACACACATCGATTAAGCGACCGGAACTGGTGGATAAGTGGACCCTAGACCATGATAACGCCCTCTCGCATGTGGCTGCTTGTGTTCAACAGTTTCTTACGAAATGCAGTATTGAAACCATGCCACAGCCTGCCTACATTCCTGACCTCGTCCCGTGCGATTTCTGGCTGTTTCCAACAATGAAGGAGAAGTTCCGTAGTGCAACATTCAACACAGATGCTGACGTTATTCAGGCTGTACAGAGGTCGCTAAAGCAGCTTCCACAAAAAGCCTCTGCTACATGCTTTCAAAAGTGAACTGAACGAGAGGAGATCAGAGGAAAGGTACTTTGAGATTAAATAACATACATTTTGCTGTACCTATATTTCTTCAGTTTGTGTGATTTTACTCTGAGTTTTTATGGAACGGCAGTGGTACATTTCGAAAGAAATATTTTATGAAATAGAAGTCAGTGATGAGTCCTTTATCAATTTTCATCGTAACCTCAAAAGTATTTGAAGCATTGGTACTCTGGTTCCACATGTTTTTAATGCCTCCCACGCAGAATGTGACCGTTTGCCCATAAAACCGTCAAATATTTTAAATCTTCGTAATTTTACATTTTGGCATGAGTCTGCCAGCAATAGGATAGACGCAGAAATCCCCTAGAGAAAGGTAACGACCATAGTGAATGTTCGAGTACCTTCTACTACTGAATCCTTTTACCGGCTGGTACATTTAACTGGGGGTTGAAAATATTGGCTGAAATCAGTCCTTCAAAGAAGTGGGTCGAACGCGGCTGAACATGATCATTCGAAATCGTTGCATTCCTATTAACTTCGTTATTCAAAGTGGTCATTCAAGAAAATGATTGACACTAATCCTTTCTGACTGATTACCTGCTAAAGAGGCTATAATAATGGCAACGAACCAAAGAAAGGAGAGAGAAGACATTTGAGTCAGTTGTTTCTGCCCAGTGGCATGATGTCCGTGTCGTGGGGACTACTCCTTCCCCATCATGCCTTGGGTCATAGGATAAAGGACCAGAAGGAAGAACTATTGGCCGATGACAAGCTGACCTGCGAGGGGGAAAGGAGTACTTTTTCTGTAGATTTCGTAAAATCCGGCCGCTATATGTACATTCATATTGGTGGGCCGCAGAAAATTTTGGACACCATTTAGTTCAGGTACATAGGTGACTTAGACGGTTAAGATTCACTGGCGTACTCCGACAGATATGCAAAGTTATATCTGGACAAATTGCCAAATAAGAGTTTCTGGCAACACCGTTTGGTCAGTCATTGTATATGTTGGTCTTAGTTTTTCATCTAACGCAGCTTTGTTTTTTGCTTTTCTTTTATACACTCTTATTTTAATTTAAACTTGAAGCTACAATCACGGAAAATATGAACCCCTTTTTTTCAGCCTCGTCCCTAGCTCTAGCTCTTATTCTCTCCAACTTAATCTGACCCCTTCTCCCACTTTCCTCTAATAGTGTATTGGACTCCAACTGTAGCATTTTAAGTTTCTTTATCCTTTCTAGACTAATAGTTTACGCTATTCTCTTAGTTGGATGATCTGCTAACTCTAAATATTGTTATCTTGGTGCTATCCGGACTGTCACCCAAATAATTTCGTACGAAGTCGCCCTCTTTCTTACTGGTATTACTAACGCCGTTCTTATTAAATCATACTCTTTCTTTTCAGCACGTCTTTTGTAAAAAAAGATCGTGCTTATGTTATCGGTTTGTCCGTCCGTCCTTCTGTAGACACCATATCTCTGTGACTATTAGTCTGATTTGAAAAATTCATTTTTGCATTGGGAAGCATGAAATATGCGAATGATGATCCTTCATTTCGTTTTTTCTTACGATGTACAATTTGGCAGCTAGAGAGCGTAAATGCAGATGTTGTCGAAATCAAAATATATTTTTAACCCATATATTTGCTTCTAAAGATCCGATTAAGAAAAATATTTTATATTTCGATTCCATTTATGTCGAAGAGTATTTTAGGTATAGTTACTTTTTCAAGTTATGCATAGATTTTCCGCTAGAGGGCGCAAAAGTAAATTGCGTTTTCCCCGATGTCTCTTCTTCTAAAACTTCGATTAAAATTTTTTTTTCTTCAGAGGATACAGCTCCCTATGGAAAATCTTTTGCATATAATTTCTAATTTTTGGTAAAGAATACTTTGGCCACCAGGGGCGTAAATGTTAATGCTTGTTTCTGATGTATTAGCATAAAATCTGAGCTTCTAAAATCTTGATTTAAAAAATTCTTTCGTGGAAGGATGCCACTCACGTCGATAAACCTTTTCAAAATATTTTCTTCTTAAAATATTGCATGGTTTGTCCACCAGGGGGCGTAGATGTATAACTTGTTTTTGCCAATATCACTGCTTCTAATGGATTTGAAAAATTCTTTCTTCATTGGATAGAGTTTCAGGTGTGACATGATTTTCATAAAATTTCAAAATTTTCAAGTAATACATAGACCTTCCGCTAGGGGACGTAAAGGGACATTGCGTTTCCCTCGATATCTTTGCTTCTAAAACTCCGATTTGAAAAATTCTTTATGTACCTGATACTGCTCTTGATGGGAAATCTTTTGCATGTAATTTCTAATTATGGTAAAAAACGGGTTTGCCAACAGGGGGCGTAAGTATTAACTTCCGCTTGTGATGTATTTGCAGCAAAATCTGAGCTTTTAATATCTCGAATAAAAAATATTCGTTTGTGGACCGATACTACTCACGCCAACAAACCTTTTAGGAAAAAAAGGTTTGTCGGCGTGAGTAATATCGGTCCACAAACGAATATTTTTATTCGAGATTGAAAAACCTTTTTCTTCCGTCAGATATTACTGCTTTTCATATCGGTTCCATTGACTTTGAATAGCTTTGATAAATTTAATTTGCATCAGAACGGATTCAAAAGACGTGCTCATTACACCCAAAAATTCGGTGTCATATTTCTTATTTTATAGTCTTTTCAAACCCTCCTTCCCCTTATTATGTCCCTCTCCCCAACCGCTTACATCTGGCTACTAATCTGTTAAGCAGAAACTAACAGCTCGCTCTTTGATTTTGCAGAAGGATAATCCGAACTTGATTCTGGATTTAATGTAAAATACATAGAAGATGGGTTGCTTTAAGTTTCCCGCCGAATATTTAAGAACGATTACTTTAAGAATTATTACTGCAATTCTATATTGAGGCCACCTTAACCTCTTATCCTCTTGAATTCTTATTTGTACAATATTATCAGCTATTCTATGAATTCGACGAACCCTCCTTCGATTCCGATACGATCTTGAAATAAAACTCTATTGAAAAATCTTTCTTCCTCTAACTGTTGCATTCTTCTTTCTCTCCTTTTCTATCTCGACTCTTAGATCGTAAACCTTCAAAGTTCATATTGTACTTACCGTATTTACTCGAATCTAACGCTCACCTTTCCCCTCCAAAATCGAACCTGTTTATCCGGGTGCGCGTTAGAATCGGTGACAAATACCTACATCGGGAGTCTCGCAAATGCCTGACTGTCTAGTGTGAAGTCAAAACGTCTGTGTTATTCGTGCCTGCTAAATAGCTTGTACATAACTATTTGCTAACCAGTGTTGTAATGACGACATGCTGTCGAGATTACCCTCATCATGGAGACATTTTATTTTACATCATTGCATATATCGTCGTAATCCGTAATCGTGTTTTTTGTACTTTTATAATATTTGAATGTTTATATATTTAACAAGTGCGCATGCGTGGGCTTGAGCGGCGCCTCCATGCCAATGCATTGTGGGTTATTTTTCCGACTTTATAATACCGGAACCACCCCTGTGCGGTGCCTGATGATGGACCCATAGTGGATCTGAAAGATCTCGCATGTATATATGGTTTTAAGTTGTAAATAAAAGTTCATCTTTTAATCTGCAACTATCTCCATTGTTTGGTACCGTGTCTAGACAGCATTCAGTTATTTTGGTGTAGTGTGTAGTCGTTGCAGGGCGCCAGCCGATGGAATTTCCTCTGAGTGTCTGGCTGTTGCTATGGCCACCGACTTTTTTCCCTATTCTTCTACATTCGTTGAGAAGTTACGAAAGATAAAAAAATACAGACAGTCGCTTGCCTCATAGTATTGTTCTCTGAAAGAAACATTGCATTTTCTTACTTGAACTTTGAGTATACTGTCCAGAGATGTGTTCTAAATGGCAGCATTATGCAGCAAAGTTTAAACTACAGGTGGTCGCCTATGCAGAGAAAAATGACAATCGCGCTTTTTTAGGGGAGTATGAAGTTTCAGAAGTGAATGTAAGGCGTTGGAGGAAGCAAAAGCAAAATATTCGTATGTGAGTAGACCTCTGTCATACATAACACGATAGGAACTTGTTCAATAACCATCTTTGACAAAATGATGCACTTACACATTTAATCAAATTAAAACAGGTATTTACAAGTTTCAAACATATGATAGGTAAAAACACGAGATCTTTCGATCACACAAGTGATCTTCATCAGGTCGCCCACCCAATAGCATCAGAGTACAACGATACGCAACATATATAGGGATTTTTGATGACGCAAAATAGTTAAAGCGCATGCTCAAGAAGTTATATGGGGCTATAATTGGGTGGGATGTGGGTTTACGGTACACTTATAACGAAGTGAATTTCTCCGTCATTTTTATCCGCGCCAGGATTCGAACCCGGATTCCCTCATTCCGGAGTAAGTCACTCTACCAGTTGAGCTACGCTTACATTTTATTCTGATTCCTATCTGCCTTTATGTCGTGTGCGTCCTTCTGGCAGGTACGTCACATCTCCTGGTACGTTACATCATCTCCCACTTATTTATTTATTTATTTTTTTTTTCGAAGTGCTCCTCTTATTTTTCCTATCTCGCGGTGTGGAAATAACATCACACCATTGCGAGATTGTGAACGGTCGGGTCATCCGGATAGTTCGGGCGCCATTATAACGAAGTAAATTTCTCCGTCATTTTTATCCGCGCCAGGATTCGAACCCGGGTCCACTCATTCCGGAATAAGTTGCTCTACAAATTGAGCTACACGGACATTTTATTCTGATTCCTATCTGCCTTTATGTCGTGTGCGTCCTTCTGGCAGGTACGTTACATCTCCTGGTACGTTACACACTGAGTATTTTAAAGTGAAGTTTTGGGGATCCTGTTCTATGAGTAAGTATAAGAACGGAAGTTTCAAGTTATTTTCCACTTCCAAAGTGAGGTTTATGGAGGGATATTTGGAGTTTAACATACTGAGAAAATGCAGCAGGTCGGAAGCACACAGCATCATTTGTAAAAAATTATACACTCATAACCCACCTCTCCCACCTTTGGAAATATGGGCTGTCCTCTCAGCTTTAAAACTTGTTGCTTCCAGGTCATATTTTAAATTCAACGATGTAATTTTCCAGCAGACAGAAGGCGCCACTATGGGATCCCCCTCTCAGCGATTCTCACCGTGGTCGTCATGCAAACCCTCGAGAATGAGGTATCTGGCGTATGTTCACTCAAACCTCTTCTCTATACCCGGTATGTGGATGACATTCTTGTCTTTTGGCCACATCCGCATTCCGACCTGCTGCATGTTCTCAGTATGCTAAACCCCAAATACTCCTCCATAAAGCTCACTTTGGTATTGGAAAATAACTTGAAACTTCCGTTCTTAGACTTACTCATAGAACGGGATCCCCAAAACATCACTTTAAAATACTCAGTGTACCGTAAACCCACATCCCACCCAATTAGAGCCCCATACAACTCAGCACAGCCTTTATCTGTCAAGTTGGCTCCCTTACGCCACCTGGTACGACGGACATTTACGCATTCGTCATCTGTACGCATACGACGCATCGAACTTAAACGAATCTTTGTCATTGTTAGCAAATTTGGGTACCCGAAAGACCTGGTACATACCATTCTCCCTAGGCATCGACGACTTGCATTTACCGCATTAGAACGAACCCGCACCAAGTACGTAGGATCCATGAGCTATTTTCCTGGCTGCACCAGCGTTTTAAAACATGTATGTGCCAGGTTTAATATAAACTTTGGTTTACAAACACGCAATTTGGATACTCTAATTAAACGTGACAGGGATCCCGTTGAAACCAAACACAGGTACGGCGTTTACCTCATCCCTCTGAGAGCTTAAAATCCTAATGAAATAGATCAAGTGTACATAGGCTCACCTCTGCATAATTTGAAAACCCGTTTGCTGGAACACTCACGCGATGTCAAAACAGGCTCACATTCGACATCCCTAGCTCGATTGGTAGCTAGTGGCACACATAGACTATTATGGGGTGAAGCTAAAATCCTCATTACACGCAGCACCAAAAGCATGACCCTCTTTGCAGAAAGCTTGTATATCCACCATTATAGAGGTATTTGCTGTAATGACGATATGCCCTCTCTCCTCTCACGAACATGGATAAATCTACTTGAACATTGTGGAAGTAATAACAATTATAGCGGAATCATTAACACTTGTGTAACATCATATTTAATATTTTCGTTCGCAGTGCTGTGATTTGTCTCTCTCTCTCTTCCTGTGTTCAAAACCACCTTCGTGAGCATGCGCTCTAACTATTTGCGTCATCAAAAATCTCTATATACGTTGCGTATCGTTGTGCTCTGATGCTTTTGGGTGGGCGACCTGATGAAGATCACTAGTGTGATCGAAAGACCTCGTGTATTTACCTATCATATGCTTTAAACTTGTAAATACCGTTTTTTATTTGATTAAATGTGTAAGTGCTCTTCATCATTTTGTCAAAGGTGGTTGTTGAACAAGTTGCCTATCGTATTATGTAAGACCGAGGTCTACTCACATATGAATATCGCTTGCAACACGAAATTCATCTTTAGTCTGTTGCAAAAGGAAAAGCTGAATCAGTGCTCCAAAACAAGAAAGCCGTTCTCGGGACCTAAGACGGGTAGATTTCTCAAGATTGACGATCGTCTAGATTATTTCGCGAAGCAGCAGCGTGCATCAGGTTTTTCTATTACTGTAGAAATTCTTCAGGCAAAAGCACGCGAAATTTATTGTGAACTTGGATCCAGTGTAAGGTTCACTGCTTCAAGAGGATGGATTTGCCGTTTTATAAAAAGAAAAGGATTTTCTCTGAGGGGGCGTACTTCAATATGTCAGAGATTGCGCTTTGACTTTGAAAAAAGCTATGCAGTTTTCTCAAGTACGTCATATCAGTAAGAAAGCAAGGGCACCATGTTTTATGCCAGATTGGGAATGCTGACCAAACACCATTGTAGTTTGATATGCCAGCAAATTTCACTGTAGAAAGTATTGGTGCAAAGCAAGTTAAAGTGCCAACAACAGGAAACGAGAAGCTCCGAATGACGGTCATGTTTTCCATTACTACCGATGGGAACAAGCTACCACCGTATTTTATTTTCAAGAGAAAAACTTTTCCGAATAAAGAGACTTTTCCTCAGAAAATTCATGTCAAGTTCAAGGAAATGGATGGATGACCAAAGGCTTCAAAAAGTGTGGTTTCAACTACCAGGTGCAAGGCGACAGCGGTCCATGCTTGTATTGGATTCATTCAAGGGGCATGCAACCAACTCGGTGAAAACCAGGATTGTTGAAACAGAACTGATCTAGTTCTTGTGCCTGGAGGAATGACTTCTCAACTTCAGCCCTTTGATGTCTGCATAAATAGGCCTTTTAAAGCAGCAATTCAATCACGCTATAATGCGTGGCTTACATCGGGAGACACAGAACTGACAAAAACTGGATGTGTTAAAAAACATTCACTCTCTGTAGTAGCACAGTGGAGTGTAGATGCCTGGAAGTTCATTTCTAATGACTTAGTTAATCGATCTTTTCTAAAGTGCGGTATTTCCAATGCGGTGTATGGCACTGAAGACGACGCTATCTTCGAACAATCCAGCAGTGAAACCACAGCCGACAGCAGCAATAAAGATTCGTGCAATGAAATATCTGAAGATGTAGATGGAGACATGTCTGTGAGCAACGCATAATCTGGAATAATGTGGAATTTACATAAATTCAAGAAGTGCCATATTTCGTAAGTTTCATAAGTTTGTATTTCTTTCAAGTTTCCTTGCGTCTTAGTATACGAGTATTAAAAAAAATGCGCATTTTTGTAGCTGAGAAGTAAGGTGCGCGTTAGATTCGAGTAAATACGGCAAACTAATCAACCAAGCCCTAAAAGAGTTTCCTCATACTCTGCTTTCAAAACAAGACTTACGAAAACCCTTTAACAGTTTAATCTTGTATTTTAATCACTCTTCAGAAAACCAAACACACACACACACAAAAAAGAAAGGAAACTAAATCACCCCCCCCAATCTCTGTAAGGAAGTTCCACCTTCCCAGCGCCAATCCGCGTTAAAAGGATTCAATATCCCAAAATCATTCAAAATACTACGCGCCGCAAAACGTTAAATCTCGTTTATCTCCATCGTTTATTCATTACGAATCGAAAAAAAAAATATAAAGAACCACTGCAGTCGCCACAAACGCTACCACTACTCGAGTCTTTCTCGAAATAGCCCCCAACATTGAACAACGGCCGTTCCATAAAAACTGAGAGTAAAATCACACAAAATGAAGAAATATAGGTGCAGCAAATTATATGTTATTCATTCTTTCTGAAAATATCTTCTCTCGGATGATATGCAACGGTCCCATCGTTCAGTTCTCTTTTCAAAGCATGTGGCGAAGGAATTTTGTCGAAGCTGCTTTAGCGACCCCTGTGCAGCTTGAATAACGTCAGCATCTATGTTGAATGTTGCGCAACGGAACATCTCCTTCATTGTTGGGAACAACCAGAAATCGCACGGGGCGAGCTCAAGACTGCAGGCAGGCTGTGGCATGATTTCAATACTGCAATTTGTAAGAAACTGTTGAACACAAGCAGCCACATGTGGACGGGTGTTATCATGGTGTAGGGTCCACTTGCCCCACCAGTTCCGGTCGCTTAATCGATATGTGTCGTCGCAGACGCTTCAAGACTGAAATGTAATACTCAGCATTGATAGTAATTTGTGGAGGAACGGCATGCTGGTAGACTACACCTTTATGTTCAAAGAAAATTATCATCATCACCTATCCAGTAACATCAAACAAATGTCTTCGCTCTTTCCCCGTTTATAAGTGAGTCACGGAAAAATTCCCATTGGCAGCCACCGGGAATCGAACCCATGGTCTTCCAGTTACGTGCCGGATATGCTTCCACTACACCACAGCGGCCTTGAATTCCTCCAGACTCACACACGCTAACTGCCAAGCCAATTTTGGAAGGTTGCTTCTTGGAGCCCCGCACAATGCTGGGGAATCCCCAAAGATGGTAAGCAGCAACTAAAGAAATAATTAGAAGGCGAATGAATAATTAATACAGACATCCAATGATAATTTTTCCGTGACTCACTTTTAAAAGTGGAAAGAGCGAAGACCTTTGTTTGATGTTCCTGGTCCACGTCGGATGTCTGTATTAACCTATCCAGTAGATTTGGTTTAGCGGAATTTTAAGGAGGAGGCGAGCCTGTGTGTTTCCAAACACTCTTCTCCCGCTTTGTGAAGGGGGAAGAAATAGTGGACCTATGTTTCATCGGCAGTTATTACTGTGTTTGGAAAGTTTAGATCCTATGAAATCATTTGTTTCCACTCATGACACACCTAAACTCTGAAACACACACGATGCAGCAGTAATTTCTCGCGTAGAATGTGGAATGCCGACATTTTGTATATATTATTTGACGTCCCCATGTCTTCACACGCCATTCGTCGATTGTCTTGCAGGATTGCTTAAACAGTTTTGACAATACGCTCGGACACAACACTTTCAGGTTGACCAGACCGAGGAGCGAGTTCTGCCGACAAACGCCATTTTTTGAAACCATGGTGTCTTCTAAAAATCGTGAGTTACCGAAACGTTTATCTTTGTAAACTTTTTTACATTAAATCAACTGTTTCTGGAGCCGTCTCACCCAAACGATAGCAAAAATTTATTGCACAGCGTTCACTTCTTAACTCTGAAGCAGTCACCTCCATAGTTGTATGGCGAAATGCAGACGTACCTTAAACAACTGCGCAATAACAAGACGTCTGCCACGAGTAATACCTGTTGCCAATGATACTTCGTTAATTCAGTTAGTCGTCTGCGAGGTTATTTTTCCCGTCCGCAGTGTTACCAACTCAAAAAATATATTCTCAGTTTTTAAGGAACGGCCTATGTATAAGCAAACAAAAAATATCCTTCAAACTGAATGTGAGTAGATGTCACTAAAAGATTAGAAGGAATAGAATTTTCACTATCTCTAAACATGCAGGGATAGTCCAAAGAAATATAAAATAAATAAATCTGCGTAGGTATAGTCCAAAGAAATATAAAATAAATAAATCTGCGTAGGGATAGTCCAAAGAAATATAAAATAAATAAATCTGCGTAGGGATAGTCCAAAGAAATATAAAATAAATAAATCTGCGTAGGGATAGTCCAAAGAAATATAAAATAAATAAATCTTCTTTGCCAACATATTTAAATATGTTGGTAAAGAGCTTTCTGATCAGCCAGTGGCTCTGATTTTCCTCAAAGGCCGTGTTCTTTTTCTGCAGGGCACTCCCTCGAGTAAGTGATAACTGATCTGTTTAAGAAATACAGTCTTATATCTCAATTTCACCCTCATGCGGTAGTCACATCAAAATATTTATACCTATCTACATATTTTACCAGTTTCCTTTCTATTAATAAAATTTGGTTTTGTAAATCTCAAATGGCTATGCTTTATGGAATAAAATATTTCAATGGAGAGCAGCGGAACTTACAATCGCATTCCCTTGCGTAATAGACGAGAGCTTTTTCTTCATTGGTATAATAAATCTGCACCGCAGCATCGTTCGGCGAAGTATATCTTTAAAGCACAAAAGAAAATTTAGTAGATGCAGTAGGAGGTTATGATATAACGAAGATAAAATGGAATGAATATGTAATCTTTTTCGGTTACATCATATAATCATTCCTTGGAGGGCAATATTTTTTCCTTGAAGAAGCTCTTTTTTGAATTTCAATTTCAGTGAAATATTAGTAACTATCAACATGAACGTGCGAGAACTGCTAAGCAGCTACGTACAGGTCTTTATCATTCCGAGAGCGATAAGGTCATGAAATATTCCATCCTTAGGTTTTTATTCGAAGAGCCCCGTACCTCCGTTTCATCTTGGTTTCTCTCTTTCTTCCGATTTGTCTGTCCTGTATAAAGAAATGGGAAGATCTTGGCGTCGTGTGTAATCAATAAGTCTAAGGATCGGTCATGGCGAGAAAAGATGAAGAAATTATGTGCTTGCGCCTCCACTGGGAGGACGAAGAGCGGAGCCGGGATCCCAGAGGCAGTGATGCTGTGAATAGGAAATCTCAGTGCAACCGTGTTTCTTCCTGTCATTTGGACCTGACATGGGAAGAGAGAGAAATTCTAGTTACATTTGTCATTTCCTCTAGCATCCGGTTTGGAGCTGTGACTCCTTTTCCTCTTTCGTAAAAGCCTTCTCTTCTACATTCTTTGTCTTCTTTCCTTTTCATCCTTTTTCTTCTCTAAGAATCATGACGTAGAAGGTGTCGTGTAACGTGGCGACCGCAGCTGGGAGTTTTGCCGGTGATTCTTCAAAAACTTTGAGGAACTTTAAGTAAGAGAGAAAATCCTTTTCCGAGGATTCTATCGGGAAAAATGAACTACAGCGAAATCTCTATACAATGTATCCTCAGGAAGAATGAATATTTACCATGTATTTTGAAAATGCGGTGTGCTAAAAATAACCACGGGCATTGTATAATACAAAGCAGCGGTCTGCAATCTGTTACTCAACAAACATTTTGCGTATTTACGAAAGCGAAATTTTGCGAAAGAGAGAATGCTCTTTTTGTTACAATAAAATAAACTATCCGTTAATTTTTTTTTTTTCTGTATCATAAATGCTTGGTGGTTATAAAATAAGTATCGCCACTTTAAGCTGTCCAGAAAAGTGAGAAACGGAAATATCGCGCCAAAATTTGGTAGATAGGTTTTTAACGGCATCTGAAACCCCCCCCGACGGTAGTGCAGTGGTTTAAGCGCTGGGTTCTGATCATTAACCGATTATAGTACGAGTTTGAATCCCGGAAAGTCATGGCTGTTGTGTTTATGTTACGGCACTGGCACTCTCCCTTCCCTGGAACTAAAGGCCTTAAATTAGGGACGGGTGACTGCTTATAGACCATCGAGTTGCTCAGAGTGATCGTTAAATCTAAAAAAAAGCATGGGTAAACGATTTAGAAAAATATTTTTTAATTACAGCGCTAGAGGAACAATGGCACCGCAGACCCATGAATTTTTTGTTTACTGACCACACAAATGTTTCAGGACAAAACAATCGGTTGAACATGCTGGCCATTGCAAAAGACAACATGCTGAAAACTCAGAAAGACATGGGACACTCTTGCTGGTAGCATGTCGTGGTCGATATTGTCCACGTCGCCTGTGATACTCGTTTTCAGATCAGAAAGACAGAGAGAGAGTGAGGAAGAGAGAAAGAGGGAGAGAGAGAGAGAGAGAGAGAGAGAGAGTATGTCGTCACGATAAACTGTATTCTTTCAGGTATCGCCAGAAACAAGGAGTAACCAGTGAGCGGGCTTCCCAGGACTGCGGAAACTCTCGGGAAAATGTGCGTCCATTGCCGCATGTTCCACTGTAATTGCTTCATCTGCCGACAGACAAACGGAGGTGCACCGTCTTGCATGAACATAGTGTTGTCCAAACATTGGCGTTCCTGGAAAGCAAGAATATCATGTCACAGAAGAGCGCAGTACCGTTCATTGGTTCTAGTGCACCTTAATAGGCCGTAGGGTGTGCTCATTTCTAAGACAAATTGTCTAATAATGAAGCCACACCATACCTCACATATGGATTCTGTACAGCTCTTTAGTGGAGAGCAGTCGGTCTTGTAGTTCCCCGTATTCGACAGTTCTGAGAGTTCACAATCTCAATAATAGCCAAATGTGCGTCATCTGACAACATGGTAGCCTAAAGCAGCAGGTTGTCAACCTCCATCCGCTCCAGGAATAGGAGAGAGAAGTCCAAGCGTTGTTCCTTGTACCCCGGTATCAGATCTTGCAATACACGTATCCTGTACGGGTACCCCCAACTCACGATTGACCGCAGCACTTTGTGGACTGTTGACCACAGAAAGTACAATTGTCGGACTACCCATCTGTCACCGCAATGTGAGATTGCATTCTGGCTTGCCTTGTCGGCACTGGCAACTACACGTTCATCCATCACATCATCGGAAATTGGCTGAAGTCCCCTTCCCGACGCTATACCCAATTCTTTAGTCGAAATTTAAATTCGTCTTCCTTCGAAAAGGAAGCTTGCCATTTTTGAACATTCTCCTCACGAGGCGGAAAGATTGCTAACTTGAGTCTACGGTGTACCACAACTCACGTCGGTACCAAATTTCACACTACGGCGATCGACCTGCCCCTAAACCTACAAAACAGCCATTTTCAGAACATGGTTCAGAAGAGCCTTTATATTATGGGAAGCGTGGAATACAGAAATCGCAAGTAGCGTGGATAAAGGTCTTTCAGTTGTATTCCCAAAACCGAAGTTGGAACCCGTTTTGAGAAACGTCCAAGGTGCCAAACTCCAAGGTAGTTGTACACCTAACGTAAATAGACTGAAGTACACCAGACCCGTAGCTTACTTTTTAAGTTTTTCTTCACATTCAAGAACGTTATGAATAAATTTGGAGTGGGGTCAGAATTATGTCCTTTGCGTCCATATCCGATACCACAACAGGGGTCAGACATTTCTGGAAAGAGGAAAAGAGGCATGGACTACCCAGACGGCTCCAAGGAATCGTACATAGGCATCACAAAACGATCCACCCAATCAGAACTAAGGAGCACAAGAGAGGCGTTAGAAAGAGTAAAACGGCATCAGTTCCGTGTAACGAATCAGAAAAGAACGATTCTCTCAAGTCTGAAAACGACGCGATCATCGGATGGATCTTGTTGCCACCCGTGAGCGTTACGCGGTTCGTCAGCCAGATGTCATGGTTTGGGGCACTATAAATTTCAACAGTCGTTCACTGCGCATTCTCAATTTCAACAGTCGTTCACTGCGCGGATGGTCAAGTGGTCAACGTTCGTGCCTGCCACGGAGTTCGATCCCAGGCAGGTACGAACGCTCGAACCGCCAAATATCCACCGTGCGTCAGATGGGCACATTAAGCCGTCGGACAGCGGGCATTGACAAGTAATAAATAAAGGCGTCTTTCTCTCCCTTTTTAGCTTGCTTCGGTGTCACTTTCCTATCGGGCATTCTAACTCAAATTTCCTAGCTTCCTATTTCTAATTATTGTTTAAGACCTGGGGTCAGACACTCCCTACCTAAAGCCCTTTACATATGATCTGATGATTTTGCGTCTGTACAATGACAGCATGCTAATACGTCGATGAGGTGCCGCTGCCCGTTTTGTTGTCACATCTCAGTGATATCCGTGATTTCCAGTTTAAACAAGATAAAGCATACCCCAATATTGCCAACATCAGAAGACTCTTCCTAAATCTGTACTGGTGATGCCCTGGGCAGGGTCGACAAAAGCAGGACGATAATTTTAGTGTTGCGGTCCACTACAGAAACACACGCACCCACAGGGGGACACCTTAACTCCTGGATGAAAGAGAAGTGAAAACAAGTAGGTGGATCGTTTTGTGATACCTATGTACGATTCCTTGGAGAAATGTGCATTGTAAACCTAATTTATTCGTGAAAAAATTTTAGCAGCAATTTAAGGGTGAATCCATTTTTATGATTGAATGAAGAAAATCAAACCATGCTCAAAACGGGGTGTTGTACCAGATAATTATATTTTTTTGGTCACTGATCATCTACTACGCAACGGTATTCGTACCACCTTCTTGAACAGACACCTTTTTTTTACGCTTTCCAACCGTAGGTTGAAGAAGCGTATATGCTCCAGCTTTTTCTGTCCGTTCGCCTGACCATCTGTCCGCACGATAATTCGCGTAAAAATGGTTCGATTTCGATGAAATTTTAGTATGTTGTCGGAGACCACCTGGGGACGAACCCTATTTAAAATGGGACAAATGGGGTCAAAGGTTACGACGTAGAAGCGGGATCCATTCCATTGCCCTTATGCGTCATAACTTGCGTATATATGGTTCGATTTCAATGAAATGTTAGTATGTGGTAGGGGACCGCCTGGGGACGAACCCTATTGAAAATGGGTAAAGTGGGGTAAAAGTTCAGGACATAGGAGCGGGATGCATTCGATCGCCCTTATCCCATTTTTATTATTAAAGGAGCAATCATTGTATGTATGTAAATTTTATTTTGAAAACGGCTCTAAGGATTCTGATGAAAGTCGTTAACCTACCGTTTTCTGGTATTAGAAATCGATTTAACTTGGTCTCGACCTTAAGAAAATTCGTTTAGAGGGGTAAATAACCACCCCAAATGACCCGTTTTTAGTGTCATGGCGTCGTCCCATTAATGTTACCCATGCTTAGAAATCTTATGACGTGTCAATCTTGCGATTGAGATGTTGGCGCGTGGTCACGCCATCTGTCTCATTGCGTCACGCGTTGTGTATTGATCCTATTAAAGTTTTATGACGTCACGCTCTTAGGAGTAGATGGTCGCGATTCGCATCTGCCTCATTACGTCACGCGTTGTGTGCGTATGTCCGTGCGCGTGATAACTCGCGTAAAAATCGTTCGATTTCGATAAAAGTTTAGTATGTGGTAGGGGAACACCTGGGAAGGAACCCTATTGAAAGTGAACGAAATGGGGTCAAAGGTCAGGACATAGGAGCGGGATCCATTCTACTGCTCTTATGCGTCATAACTAACGTAAAAAAGGTTCAATTTCGATTAAATTTTAGTATGGGGTAGGGGACCACCTGGGGACAAACCCTATTGAAAATGGGCGAAATGGGGTCAAAGGTCAGGACATAGTGGCGGAATCACTTCCTTCGCCATTATGCGTGATAACTTACGTAAAAATGCTTCGATTTGGATGAAATGTTAATATGTTGCAGGGACCTGCATGGGGACGAATCCTATTGAAAATGGGCGAAATGGAGTCTAAGGTTAGGACACAGGGGTGGGATCTGTTCCATAGCCTTTATGCATCATAACTAATGTAAAAATGCTTCGATTGCGACAAAACTTTATCATGTTATTTCGAAGGTATACTGAACCGGTTCTGTTGAATATCCTTGAAATGGGATCAAAGGTCAGGGCACAGGACCGAGATTTATTCCACAGCCATAATACTCATAACTTGAGCAATGATTTCTGGTATGTTGGAAAGCGTATCATAATCAATGCATGATTTTGCTAACTTGTTTTAATGTCTACCTATTATTTCGACTCATGAGCTACCATTTTGGTCCATGAACCAGTGCTGGTTAATAATTGTTTCTTATAGGATAAATGTAGGTGAGACACGGATTCTGGAACATCTCTGTTGAAGAATCGCTTTGTACTCTATGTCCGTACGTGGACAAGAATGTGAGGAAGATGGACTATCGAAATTGCTATTAGTACCTCCTTTAAGATTGCAAAAGGAGGGTAGAGCCTGCCAGTGTCCCTTTGGCTCCATTCTTAATTATTTATAAAAGTTGGCCTAAGTTATTTGTTACACGTACTTGGCCCAAATCTTTTTACTGATGTAGAGCGAATTTTACTTTGTCATTTTAGAGCAACCACCCAATACTGTGGTGCCAACCCCCTCCCCCCAAAAATAATCAAACTAGGAAGGGTGCTTCATTGCATGCCACCACACCCATATGGTAAATGGTATCGTCCGTAAACGGTGTTTATATGGAGGCATACATCTCCGCAAGCTCAAGTAGTAGCATTCGCAGTTCAGCTTATCAGGATCTAAGCAATTTAGAACGTGATATGGTAGTCGGCGCCTGATAGATGGGTCACTCCATCTCGGTAATTACCATATTTTTTATTTACGAAGTTAACAATTTTAAAGGTGTACCGGGACTACAGAAACTCAGGAAAAACATTCACAGTGCGAGACCGGCATGGCCGTAGAAAAGCCCAGGACAATCGTGGACAGCGGCGTCTTGCCCGCATTGTAACATTCGCCCGGCATGCAACATTGCCGCAGATCGCAGCGCAATTCAATGATGGGGCCAGTAGTAGGATCAGCGTTCGGATAGCGCAACATTCCCTGTGGTCTATAGGGTTCCGGGACCAACAGTCCACCCGGGTGACATTGTCAACACGACGACAGAAGGCTGTGCGCATGAACTGGGCTTGGAAACATCGCCATTGGACACAAGATGACTGGAAACGTGTAGCCAGGTCAGACGAATCCGGGTGCCTACAGTTTCAGGCAGATGACCGACTCCGAGTGTGGTGACAACCCTATGAGGCAATGGATCCCGCATGTCTACAAGGGACAGTTCAGGCCGTAAGTGGCTCTGTTATAGTGTGGTATGCTTTCACCTGGCACACATCAGGATCCCTCATAATTCTGCAGACCGTTCTGACCGATAGAGGTTACGTAACCATCCTTGGGGATCATTCGCATCCGTTCATGCCATGCAACCACTCCGACGGGTGTGACCTCTTTCAACACGACAATGAGTCAACTCACACATCCACAGTAACCCTAATGCGGCTGGAGGGACGTTCCACGGAGTTTGGAATCGTGACTTAGCCCTTCGTTCGCCGTATTTAAACGCCATCGAACACATTTGTGATGCTGTTCAACGTGCCGTCAAAGCCAGGAATCCTCCATCGACGGATATTACGGAATTGTGGGACGCTCTTCCGGAAGCACGCTGTGTACTGTTTCCACAGTACTACAGAGAACTCCTGGAATCCATGCTATGTCGTGTTGCTGCTTTTATCCGATCGCAAGGAAGACCAACACGGTATTAGAGAGGTATTGCAGTTTTTTTTGGCACTTCGGTGTATGTAGATAGAATGAAATGCCATTTTTTTAAAAGACAATAACGTTTTAGACAAGTAATATTAAGTTCGAATGAAATTAATGATTCTTATTCATAAGTACAGAAATAATTATTCGATTTTTCCAAACAATCCAGACAAAGAGAATATGAGAAATAGTGGGCTATTTCTCGAATGGTCCAACGAGAAATATTGCAGTGTACTGAATCCCCTGGTCAGCGGGCACAATAGAGAACGTGTGCAACTTCATTGACAGTCGACTTAATGCCTCTGAACGACCCCCTCGCATTGTCGATGAATTTTGATCACAGGTCAACGACGCATGGTCAGCGATACTTCAGCACACCATTCGGGGATTTTCCCGTACGATGCCATCCCGTGTGATTCAACGGAGTTGCTGAATGTATAGCCGAGCATAGCGCCATACGACTTACTGACACTGGCCATATTATACTGTCTCCTCGCCCATCGCATTCATGTAATTTCTCAGAAATTAAATAACTTCTCTCCCACCTACTTGTCTAAATGCGGAACCGGACTATTCGTCCAAAGGGACAATTGGTCCGATGCCGTTTGGCCCAATGGACTTTTCGTCCAATGGTACGATTGATCCAATGCCGATTCATCCAATGGTGCAATTGGTCCAATTCTGATTCGTCCAAAGGGACACTTG
This sequence comes from Macrothele yani, assembly GCA_039090855.1. Classification (NCBI taxonomy): domain Eukaryota; kingdom Metazoa; phylum Arthropoda; class Arachnida; order Araneae; family Macrothelidae; genus Macrothele; species Macrothele yani. Next base: position 151,506,729 of record CM077001.1, on the reverse strand, counting down.
GTCCAGTGCTGATTCGTCCAAAGGGACACTTGGTCCAATGCCGTTTGGCCCAATGGACTATTCATCCAATGGTACGATTGATTCAATGCCGATTTGTTTAAATGGACAATTGGTATGGACTATTCCTAAAATGATACGATTGGTCCAATGCCGATTCATCCAATTGTGCAGCTGGTCCAATGCCGTTTGGTCCAATCGTACGATTGATCCAATGCCGATTCATCCAACGGTGCTATTGGTCCAATGCCGTTTGGCCCAATGGACTATTCGTCCAACGGTACGATTGGTCTAATGCCGATTCATCCAACGGTGCAATTGGCCCAATGACGATTCATCCAAGGGACAATTTGTCCAGTGCCGTTTGGCCCAATGGACTATTCGTCCAATATGCAATTAGTCCAATGCCGATTCGTCCAATGGTATCATCCTACCAAAGGCCAGTTTTTTTTTTCAAATTTTAAGAAAGGAATAATAGTTTAAGTTTTTCTTCTCTTTATGTCCTTTTGAAAAATTATTTCTATATATTTGGTATTTGAAAACATTTTGTAAACCTGGTAAAAGGAACTCAAAGGAACATTTCTCAGTTGTTTACAAAGTATCTATCCCGTGGGACTTTTTAGAAGATATAATGTTACAACCTAATATTATTAACTTGATTTGATATGTAAACGTTATGAATATGACACCGGTAGAATAAAAAGTGTTAAAAAGGCCTAGGCCTAAGGCCTATGAATTAATCTTTAATACCTAAGTAAAGTGCAATGCTATTATTAACTTGACTTCATATGTACACATTATGAACATGACCTCGGTAGAATAAAAACTGCTAAAAAGGCTTCGGTCCGAACCCATCTAGTGTCCTCCAATGGCCATACAGGCGAGCCCCACTGCATGCTACAAACAGAAACGGAAAACTAGACTTTTCTGTTTCTGAATGCAAAAGAGAAACATCGAAGTTGATTGAACGGCTCGTACATCAGTAACTTCATACGGCAGCGAGGACAGTATAACAAGAAAACGCAATTCCGAAAAAAATCTATAAACAATATTACGCATGAAATGTAACATTTTACATTTTTTGGACTACCGGTACTTTCATGCAACAAACATCGAAGGTAGAAACAGAACGGATGAGATCTGTATAGCACGAGTAGCACTTCGGACAGATTGATCGGAATTGGACTAAACTTACCATTGAAGTAATCATACCACTGGACGAATCGGCATTGGACCAGTCGTACCATTGGACGAATCGTACCTTTGGACTAATTGCCCATTAGACGAATTGTCCCTTTGGGCTAATCAGCATTGGATCAATTGTCGTTGGACGAATCGTAAGAGACCCATCTACCTGTGTGGTAAGTTTCGTTTCATTTCATACATTCCTTCGCGGTGTGACATTAATTATGTAGAGCAATGTGATTAATTATGTAGAGTGTTGTGATCTGTAAAACGCTATAAATTGTTAGCATGGTTTCATCGTTAGTATTTTGTGAGTTTAACCGAGATCGAATAACCTACCTTTTCTTTGTATTGAGTCTCACCATGGGATTGGTATGTAAAATCACAAATTTGCATGTGGTGGGATTCGAATGCACGCTTCCTCGTTCCGGAGCCGGATGTTCTACCGACTAATTAGTACAGACGGAATTTATCAGTGCAGATTTGCCGTCTTGACATGTGCTTTACCTCTGTAGTACGTCGCATCATCTCCCTTGTAATATTTTTTTTAAATAGAAGCCAATAAGAAATTCTTACTAATTCCAGACGACAAGTATCACACTGTTTTCGTAGAACCCAAATGCCAGTAGATCGACTACCACCCAAGTTTAACTCCGGTGTTAAAGAACCTGTGCAGACGTCATGACACTGGTTTTGGCTCAAAGACTTTTTAATCTCTTAGATCTGATCAGGAGTGATCGGGACAAGGTGATGTGGAAAACATGCATGGAATTTATTCCATTCCTCTATATCCCCATGATCAATCGCAAACCAAGAAATTATATATCGATTCCACCAGGAGGACATTAAAGACTAGAATAAATGAACATAAGTATGATCTCAAAAAATGGTAAGTTAACTGCGGCTTTAGCCCGTTGTGTTCAGGAAGGATAGCATTATCCACAATGGAAGGAGGCAGCTATTCTGCAAAGAACTTCTAATAATGATTCCTTACTTTTGGGCGAAAGTTTACATATTATAGCTAACACTACCTTTTGCTGTAATTATAATATGCCTAAATATGTATCACACACGTGGAGATCACTGATCCCTCATGGACAAAACCCAGTTCTGGATGTTATGAATATACGTACATGACTCTTTATGTAAATCGCTCTATACAATTGTACATGTTACGCATTTACTTTATTGACTCTTTATGTAAATCGCTCTATACAATTGTACATGTTACGCATTTACTTTATTGACTCTTTATGTAAATCGCTCTATACAATTGTACATGTTACGCATTTACTTTATTGACTCTTTATGTAAATCGCTCTATACAATTGTACATGTTACGCATTTACTTTATTTAATGCCGGTCTCCGCTCCACTGTTCGTCAAACATCTCATGATGACGCCAAAGTGGTAGTCGAAAGATCCTATGTGGTAATTTTATTTCATTTACTTTAATTGTAAATAAATGTTTTTAAATTATCCATTTCTGACCGTTTGTCTTCATATATCGTGCAACGATGGCTTGCTCCTCGTTTATTCCCAAAGTGTAAAATGTACGAATACTCTTCTAGTGACCGGCAAGTAGATCCATTTCAACAATCGGGCGCAAATGCTAATGCACAAATTTGCCGGTAGTGGTTTCCTAATCCACGAGTTTTTGCTCCGGAGCCAGTTGTTCTGCCGACTAAACTACACCGACGGAGTTTATCGCTGCAGATTTGCCGTCTTGACATGCGCTTCTCTTTCTACAGCACGTCATAGATTTTCTAGTGCACGAGTACTGAATAAAGACGTTCTTTAATAAAAAAACTTCCAAGTGATTTTTTGGTTACCTTCGTTATTCTGTGTTTAAATATTGAAAAAACTAAAATTATGATTTTTAAACAGGGAGATAGACAGATTGTTGAGCCACCATCTATTTGCGTGGAGAAGTGTACCCTTGAAATAGTAAATAATATTAAATATTTGGGAATAATAATCGAGGATAATTTAAAATGGAATATAAATATTAAAAATATTGTAAACAAAATGTCTGGGGTATTGGGTTTAATTACGAGAATTTCAAATAATTTAACAATCAAAACATTCAAAATGTTGTACTACAGTCTGATTTATCTATGTTTGACATTGTTTATTAGTATGGAGGCAAACTACTAAGATTAATTTATATAGATTGAAATCATTACAAAATAGGATGGTCAGAATTTTAAATAACTTTAGGGGAATTAACTTGAATATAGGGGTACGGATAAATTCATATGGATTTTTTGATATTGAGAATTTGTGGCAATTTAGATTATTGGGATTCATGTATAAAAGGGAATAGGTATCAACATTTAATTCAACTGAACACTGTAAGTCACGACTATCAAATAAGAGGTAGAAATGCATTTTTATTACCAATTCCAAACACTTTAACCCAAAAAAGATTTATTGATTACCAAGGATGTTATGGAATAACCTACCTTGTCAATTAACACATATTAACAATTATAATTATTTTCGAAAGCAACTAAAAAAATATTTGCTAACATATTAAAATATAAAATTCTATGGTAAAATTTATTAATCAGACCACATATGAGAAAATTTTGTATGTGCAGGACGTTTGACTTGACTACGTACTTTAGGGGAATATGGAATCACTGAGGCTATGCATATATAGCCTTTTACTCAATTTACTGTTCTGTGGTTACCCTGTACATAAGTATTCACATTATATATGTTGTTTTTCTTAATACTACATGTTATAATATTAATTTTGAAATGTAGTTCAGTCAAATGTAACCCCATAACGAAATAAATGAAATGAAATTTAAAATACCGCATGTGATAGGCTACTAGCTAAAGGTAAAGGGGAGTCTTGTGTGATTTCATAAAAAGATTAGCGCAGTTTCTCAGAAATATTCGTTTTATCTTAAGAAATCTTTTTGAAATATAAGCACGCTCAACTAAAGAAGACTTTCTCATCCTTGGAAGAAATATTTGTTCCATTTTTTTAATGTTATTGCTACCGTTAGCTCTTGCTCATGCAAAAACTTCTTGAAGGTAAAACGCATAAGGAGATTATGACGCTCATCTTATTTTGTATCAAATGCTCATAAAGCTGAAAAACAAAATGCATATAAATACATAAAAAGAAATTCACTATCGATATATTTACTCCAAAAATAAATTTAGTGAGCAAAATACGCAGAAAATATTTGAAAATAAGGAATATGCCGCTTCCTATACCGTGTGATTCCATCAAAAAGGCTCAAAGAAAAAAAAATAAACGCATCTCATACAAATTTATTGTTCTGACTACGTGACTGTTTTCGGTTGCAAGTTATGGTCCCTACCTTCAGAAGAACAACCGGCTATTTCGAATAAATAGAAATACATACAGAAGCATAGCCAGTTTTGCTGACCGTAAAAGGCTTTTACTTTTGCTTCTCTATTGCTATTTATAAGTATAAATGCAGACCTCACAGAACACATCTTCCGAACAAAGACAATAAGGGAATCGAATCTATCCCACTCTCAAAGCTTTTAAGGAGAAAGCTGGAAAAACATAGACACACTCACATAACACTATATCTGGTTTATCGCGAAGCTGAAATTCAACTTTCTTTGCTGCTTTTTTTTTTATTTATTTTACTCTGAGCCTTGCTGTCAAACATATCAAGTCCTAAGTGGATATGTCAGAGTCTTCTTACAATCCGGGAAGAACCGTAAAATACATTTAGGTCAGACGACAAAACTTTCATAAAACCAATTTATTTGTTCCTTAGGGTTTGATGTAGTTTTAATCCCCTACATTATTTGAAGCTCGTACACTTCTCATGTCATGTTCTCTTATTACAAAACATAAACTTCCGATTCAATGAAAGAAACGTATTTGTGATCGTTCAAGAAGAAACCAAGTCATTTAAAGATTGATTAAATTATTTTCTTCGGGGAAAAGTGATTGAACTGAGATTTCCGAAGAGTAGAAACAGCTCAGCCGTCCGTGAGAAAGCTTTCCGTTACTTCATGGTGTTACTAGAGTGAGAATTTAAGTGAAAGAAGAGCGGGGGGGGGGAAGAAAAACTTAAATTTCTTAGCTCAGTCACGCTAAAAATTTTACTACCTGAAAAACCACGTTTTACGTTCATGGAAACGCATTTCTAACATGCAACCTGTTTCTGCAGATCATGGATATTAATACACAACTGACGTGAATTAGGAACATCAAACAGAAGTCATCGCTCTTTCCACGCTCATAAGTGAGTCACAGAAAAAATTTCATCGGCCGCCACCGGGAATCGAACCCAGTCTTCCAGTTCCGCGCCGGACATGCTACTACTGCACCACAGAGGCCTCGAATTCTTCACATGGCCACGTCAATTGTGTGTATTAATTATTCATTCGCCTCCTAGTTATTTGTTCAGTTGCTGCTTATCATCTTTGGTGAATCCCCAGCATTGTGCGAGGCTCCAAGAAGCAGCCTGCCATGTGGTTTGGCAGTTAGTCGTATGAGAGTCTGGAGAATTCAAGGCCACTGTGGTGCAGTGGTAGCATGTCCGGCGCGCAACAGGGGCGCTTCACGCACGATTTCCAGAGGGTCGCTTGGCGCACGGCCGCTTCGCGCACAACACCGGACACGGTAGCGTCAGTTCGTAAGAAAAAAAACTTACGAAATTCTACTTTACTCCACAAAAAGATGCGGAAGTTTCTTCACTGTCTCTTCCTTTTAATATTTACTGAAATATTAAAACTATAGTCACACAATCTCGGAACGTCAGTTGTATTTGTTCTATCCCCGTCTTATACCAAGGATCGACTTATTTACACTATGTGGACAAAAATGATTGGACACCCCAACGCAAGCGCAATGGTATGTTCCCGTAGCAAACACGTGGTCGATAAATTATCACAACGGCAACAGGAGTACGCTCCGATCAATCGCTGATACAATGGCAAGCAGGAGAGCCTTTCGAGTTTGAGAAACCTTTCCGAGTTTGAGGGACCTTTCGAGTTTGAGAGACCTTTCCGAGTTTGAGATACCTTTCCGAGTTTGAGACACCTTTTCGAGTTTGAGAGACCTTTCGAGTTTGAGAGACCTTTCCGAGTTTGAGAGACCTTTCGATTTTGAAAGAGCTTTCCGATTTTGAGAGAGCTTTCCGAGCTTGAGAGACCTTTCGAGTTTGAGAGAGCTTTCCGAGTTTGAGAGACCTTTCTGAGTTTGAGAAAACTTTTCGAGTTTGAGAGACCTTTCCGAGTTTGAGAGACCTTTCTGAGTTTGAGAGAGCTTTCCGAGTTTGAGAGAGCTTTCCGAGTTTGAGAGACCTTTCGAGTTCGAGAGACCTTTCCGAGTTTGAAAGACCTTTCCGGGTTTGAGAGACCTTTCCGAGTTTGAGAGAGCTTTCCGAGTTTGAGAGACCTTTCCAAGTTTGAGAGACCTTTCCGAGTTTGAGAGACCTTTCTGAGTTTGAGAGACCTTTCCGCGTTTGAGAGACCTTTCCGAGTTTGAGAGACCTTTCTGAGTTTGAGAGACCTTCCGAGTTTGAGAGACCTTTCTATTTTGAGAGAGCTTTCCGAGTTTGAGAAAGCTTTCCGAGTTTGAGAGACCTTTCCGCGTTTGAGAGACCTTTCCGAGTTTGAGAGACCTTTCTGAGTTTGAGAGACCTTCCGAGTTTGAGAGACCTTTCTATTTTGAGAGAGCTTTCCGAGTTTGAGAAAGCTTTCCGAGTTTGAGAGTCCTTTCAAGTTTGAGAGACTTTTCCGAGATTGAGAGACCTTTCCGAGTTTGAGAGACCTTTCCGAGTTTGAGAGACCTTTCCGAGTTTGAGAGACCTTTCTATTTTGACAGAGCTTTCCGAGTTTGAGAAAGCTTTCCGAGTTTGAGAGACCTTTCTGAGTTTGAGAGACCTTTCCGCGTTTGAGAGACCTTTCCGAGTTTGAGAGACCTTTCTGAGTTTGAGAGACCTTCCGAGTTTGAGAGACCTTTCTATTTTGAGAGAGCTTTCCGAGTTTGAGAAAGCTTTCCGAGTTTGAGAGTCCTTTCAAGTTTGAGAGACTTTTCCGAGATTGAGAGACCTTTCCGAGTTTGAGAGACCTTTCCGAGTTTGAGAGACCTTTCCGAGTTTTGGTATAATAGGCTGCTCAGTTAAAGGTGTGAGCATACGAAGTATTTCTGATGTGAGACAGACCGCTAAATCGACTGTGGTCTTTGTCATCAACAAATACAAGAAGATGGGACATTGCAGAAATTCACCTCACCCTGGAAGACCCACGAAACTGCAACCCAAGGACCTAAGGGTGCTGCAGAGGAAGATCCGGAAAACTAGGTCCATGAGTTCCAGATGGCTTCAGATGTTACGGTATCCACCAAGACACTTCCAAGAGAGGCACATGCACCTCGGGTATCATGGACAAGATGCCGCCCACAAACCTCTCATCACAAAGACCAATAAAGCCACGCGGCTACAATGGTGTCAACAGCCTAAAATTTAGACATTGGCAGGTGTTATGGAACGACGAATCCCGCTTCACATTATTCCGTTTGGATGGACGTGTCTGGGTTTGACGGTTACCTAGAGAGCGTCTGCTTCCGGAGTGTACAGTGCAGACTGTGAAACATGGAGGCAGTGAAATTATGGTATGGGGCTGTTTCAGCTGATACGGTATGGGTCGACTGGTTGTCTTGTCATTCATGGCAACATGAACGCTGTGCTGTACAGAAATATCCTGGGCAACTCAATGCTCCGAATGTTGTGGCATTTCTACGGACACGGCGATTGCTTCTTCTAGGAAGATAACGCCACTTGTCATGTTTCCAGGGTTACGGTGTAGTGGTATAAGGAAGATGAAACGTCACGGATGGAATGGCCTGCTCAGAGCTCGAACCTCAATCCCACTGAACACCTATGGGATGAACGGGTGAGATCTAGACCAACACGGCCTCCTTCACTGATAGAGTTGGTCGATGTACTCAAGGAGGAATGGAAGAACATCCCGCTGTCCGTACTTCATGGACTTATGTATAGTTTACCTGGACGGGTGACTGTTGTATTGTACTGGAGAACCTACCCGCTATTGATGTAAATAAAATACGGTTTTTATATCTACTTGTAGTGTTCAATCACTTTTGTCCACATAGTACAGGGCAGCGTTGATAGCGTATTAATAAAATCGCACCGTAAGGTAACAAATGTTTTTATATACACTGGCGTGCAAAAATTAAGGATGAGACGGTTTTTGAATGTAACGTAGTGCAGAAGTGCTCCACATCGACTCAAATCATACCATAAGATCCTCAAGATGTAAAAATATGGGACAAGTGAACAAAACCGTCCAAACAAGGAATCCAAAGGATTCAAAGGCACTTTATTGAAAAGGAAGCTCCGAGCACAACTGGACAGAAGACAGAAACGTACATGTGACAGGCGGCTGCCAAGAAAAATCCAGTCTTTAGTAGGAGATATGATCACCCCTGACTGCGTTGCAGGATTCACAATGTCTGTCCATGCTGAGGACGAGGTTGTCAAGGAGTTGTTGAGGCATCGCGGCCCATACCTCTTGTAGCACCAATCGCAGCTGCGGAATCGTTGTTGGCGGCTCGTGACGTGCTGCCAAGCGTCTCCCGAGAAGGTCACACACGTGTTCGATTGGATTTAGGTCCGGGGACATTGCGGGCCAATCCATGTGTTGAATATCTTCACTCTCCAACAGCTCTGCGACAGCCACTGTACGATGAGGTGTAACGTTGTGGTCCATGAAGAGGAACTCAGGACCCACAGCATCTCTAAACAGACGCACGTGAGGCAGGAGAACCTCGGTACAATAGCGGACACCAGTGACTGAACATCCTTGGAAGATGTGGAGGTCAGTACGGCTACCAAGCATGATACCTCCCCAAACGAGAACTCCGCCACTTCCAAACCGGTCCCTTTCGATGATGATGGAGGTGGGATTGCGTGTTCCCTGCTCTCTTCAGATGTGTATAAGTCCAGAATCGCTCGTCAGACTGAATCGGCTCTCATCCGTAAAGAGAACTCGACCCCATTGCTGATGTGTCCAGTTCTTGTGTTCTTAGAACCACAGAAACCGCCGTCTTCGATGAGCAGGCGTTAATAGCACACACCGTACTGGTTGTCGTGCAAATAAACCACCTTTGTGCAGCCTCCTGGCCACGGTAAAACCCGAAAACGGACGTCCAGTTGTCTGTTGCATGTGCCTTGCGTTTTTTCCAGCTGTCTGCCGTGTGTCTCTTCTCGCCTGTAGGACAATATACTGGTCGTCCTCCACCGTGGTTGCTCGTGGACGACCATCTCTAAACTCTCGGACAGCTGTTCCTGTCGTTTGAAATGCTCTCCAAGCTTGTTAAACGATGATGTGAGCGATCCCGAACTCCTCGGCCACACTAGTCACACTTCGACCTTCTTCCAACCTCCCAATGACGCGACCTCTGGTAAAGTCATCCAGATGTCGTCTACTGGATTGCCTGTTGGCCATATCACACGGTGGTAGCAACTCGACGTCGTTCAAACCGATGTACACCGTGCAATAGCTTTCACCGAATTGCTGAACGTACACCGCCCGTGGGCTTTATACCCTTCCGACACTCCCTCCCCCTACGTCATGCTGCATATATGCGCATGGCCTACCGTACCGGACCCTAGTCTCTCTCCTGAGTGGTCTTTCGGTCCATTATGCCTGCTCGTTCCGCTGTTATGCTAATTTCTTCTCTTCGTCCTTAATTTTTGCTCACCAGTGTATTACTCTCTATATCAAATAGTAATTACAAGGACAGTCAATGTTTGAATATGACCCCTGTCAAATGGCGGCCCCGCTGCACCACAAATTCTTCTAAGCGGCGTTGGAAGGAGTCCATTACTCGCCGTAACATATCGCCAGGGATATTGGTGGTGGCAGCTCTGACACGGCCCTTCAATTCCAATATGGTGGCACAACGTGTCTGGAAGACTTCTTTTTTTGAGGTACCCTCATAAGAAAAAATCAGCACATGTTAGATCGGGGGACCGGAGCGTCCAAGGGATGTCCCCATAACAAAACTGTTATCCCTTGGCCGAAGATTTTCGCGTGCAACCAATTCTTGAGACTTGATTTCTTGCACAATTTGGAGCTTATAAGGGTGAAAATGGAGATCCTCATGCAATATTCTCCCGAATGAAAGTTTGGAAATGTGTAAAGCTGTAGAGTGTTGCCGAGCAGATCTTTTAGGGCTACGCAAGATTGCAGCACGAACACTTTCAAAAATTTCCGGTGTTCGTACAGTCCTTTCGCTACCTACTGGTTTACGATTACAAGCCGATGCTGTAAATCTAAAAAGGAACTTACCCGCCTCGCAGTGGCGTAGCCAGAAGGGGGGTTCCGGGTTTGACCCCCTTGAGGAGAGACTGAGCACGAATTTAAAACGATAGACATGGACCTTAACTAAAAAAGACATACAAAGACTGCTGACAACTCAAAGCAGCGTGGAGAGATTCATGCTTGGTGTAACCAGAAAAGATAAGAAGAGGAACTTGTGGATAAGGAAAATGACAGGAGTGGACGACATCATGACCAGAGTGAAATCCCTGAAATGGCAATGGGCAGTACATGGTGCCAGAAGAACGGACCGCCGATGGACAACCGAAATTTTAGACTGGATTCTGAGGGACAGGAAAAGATCCAGAAGAAGACCCCATGGGAGATGGATGGATGAAATTCGAAAGTATGCTGGAGTGACATGGAGGATACAGACCCAAGACAGACGATTGTGGAAGAAATTTGGGGAGACCTTCATCCAGCAGTGGATTGATCATGATTTTCTTCTTTCTAAATTACAAAATATAGGAATCAAGGGTAATACTTATTCACTTTTGAAACATTAATTTGTTGTTGTTGATTATGATGATGATATGCGTGTACGAGGATTTCACCAATGAACCAAACCCATGGACCCTCCTCCCCCTTAAGAAATTTCTGGATACGTCACTGCCACCTTGTGATAGTGCGACGAACTGGCACATTCCCATGACGTCCCACTTTGAAATGTCGCCTGAATAGATGTTGTGTGACAACTATAGAATCGTTATTCTTGAAATACGTTTTAACAGCGAAAGCATGATGTTCAGCCGTCCAGCTCGCCATGTCGAAGGAAAAACAAAATGGCAGCTCATTGACATAAGAATGGCGCGTCATCGGCCGTGCATTGATACATGACGTCATTGTAGGACACGCGGTAAATTACACTATGAACGTTGCTGCACCCTGTATAATAAGGAAATTGAGAAATTTTATCGCTTCGATTTAAACTCCATATCTACTTACAAGCGAAAAATATGGTAGTATAACTTGTGACGTGTCTGCCCCGCAGGACGCACTCGACATAAAGGCAGATAGCAGCGGTAACGAACGTCTGCGTAGCTCAGTTGGTAGAGCGACTTGTTCCGGAATAAGTGGACTCGGGTTCGATCCCCGGCGTGGACCAAAAATGACGGAGAAATTTACTTCGTTATAAACTCTAATAACTCGACAGCAACTGACGTTCTAAAATTTTAGGTAATCCAACACAATCCGAGCAGTGGTCTCAAACTCGCGGCCCGTTGCTAAATGTTTTGCGGCCCGCATGAATGGTTACAAAATAAAAATGAATCACCCTTTTCTGTCAAGTACATTATAATATATTAAATATAATATGTATAAACACAGTAATGTTTAGCAAAGCCATCCTCTTTATAAGTAACAAGTTTTGGGGATTTGAGAGATGAAATAAAGATGTTCCTTGAAAGTCAAGATCAAGACGTCTCGCTTTTTGATAATCCAAAATTGTTACATGATCTGGCATTCAGCACAAATATAAACGAATACTTAAACGCTTTGAATATCAAACTACAAGACGATAGTCACTGATATTATTAATAATGTTAACGCATTTCAGAAGAAACTTCAGGTTTGGGAATCTCAGCTCAGTGCAGAAAATCATGCTCACTTTCCCACTTTAAAAGCTTCAGCTGAAAAAGAAGAAATCAACTTTGATGAATTTTCTACGAAGATAGCTGTGTTAAAAGAGGATTTCAACAGGCGGTTTGAACGTTTGAAAGACATGGAAAATATTTTCAATGTATTCAAGTCTACATTTTTATATAATGCTGACAACTCCCCTGAAGAACTTCAGCTTGAATGATGGGACTTTCTCTGAGATCCTTTCCTAAAAGAAAAAATCAGCAGCTGCAATTTAACAGATATAATGAATAAACTCTTTTACCAGCTAAGCTAATTATAATGAATAAAGCTTTCAACTAAGCTAGTAATGTTTTATAATGCTTCTACTACTGAATTATATGCTCGTACTAAGCTTCTAATAGTGAATTCAAATGGTTGTTGTTACTAGTTAATTAAGATCATGAATAAAGTCTCCTGCTAGTAGTGTAGTAATAGTATTGAACAACTTATAACTGGTAGTAATGTTGTAGCGGAAATTAGGATGGATAAAGTCTTAACGCTGGTTGTTAATAATAATCAATTAACGACATAAACCTAACAGCCAGACAGAGATCTGACAAAAACTATGAATTGAGAAAGACGTACTTACGAAAAAGCTCTTTTATTAGATAACTCTGGATCATCCAACGCACACACACAACTCGTTTCACAATAATGAAGAATCAAACTAATCACATAGAACGAAGCTCTCAATACAACAACAACAACAAACTCTCTCCTTCACATAAACCAACGCTCTCCGTACAACAACAAACGCTCTCCCCTCTTTCGGGGGGGGGGGGATGTGACGTACCTGCCAGCAGGACGCACACGACATAAAGGCAGATAGGAATCAGAATAATCGTCTGCGTAGCTCAGTTGGTAGAGCGACTTGTTCCGGAATAAGCGGCCTCGGGTTCGAATCCCGGCGTAGATCAAAAATGACGGAGAAATTTACTTCGTTATAATGGCGCCCGAACTATCCGGATGACCCGGCCGTTCAAAATCCCGCATTGGTGTGATGTTATTTCCACACCGCGAGACAGGAAAAATCAGAGAATTCTCCACAGAGAATTCTCCAGCGCTTCGAAAAATAAAAATGTGTGATGTTGCATTCCACACAGCAGATTGACTCAAGTGCACGTTCTACAGTGGATGGCTGCCTGCAACGATTCATGGTCACGGCTGACCCGTGGGCCATGCCCCCGGCCCTCTTTCGGGGGGGGGGGATTAGATGTGACGTACCTGCCAGCAGGACGCACACGACATAAAGGCAGATAGGAATCAGAATAATCGTCTGCGTAGCTCAGTTGGTAGAGCGACTTGTTCCGGAATAAGCGGCCTCGGGTTCGAATCCCGGCGTAGACTAAAAATGACGGAGAAATTTACTTCGTTATACAGAGTTTTGCCAGTTAGTTTCAAAGCAGAAGTACGTAAACATTCCTAACCTAGCTGCACGGGTTCTGTCTATGTTCGGAACAACATACTCATATGAATAGTTGTTTTCAAGAATGAACCAAGTAAAATGTCTTGAAAGGAATAGTGACAGTCATTTATGCTTACTTTTAAAAGTAGCATGTTAAAAGGACATTATTCCAAATATCGATAAGTTAGCGACAGAAAAGCAAGCCTAAGTTTTCGGTCAGAACATGTAATATTTTCTGTACCGTGTACCGTGTTCAGTTGATAAAATGTGATTGTTTTAAGATTTTAAGTGAAAATAATTGTTACGTAAAAGAGATTTATTTTAAAGATAGATGAAGCATTTGTCCTTATTATTTACCAATAATTAGAAACAATATTCCCCTCTAGTGCCTAGCTATTGGAGTAGTTATTTAAAGTTGATATTTATTCATAAGAAATTTATTAATATTCATGCGGCCCCCAAGTTCCTTCAAAACTGGAAAGTGGCCCTTCGAAAGGTCTGAGTTTGAGACCACTGTTATTCTAGAGCAACCCAGTTTCGTTAGAGCGTGGCAAAAAGCGGTTGCTTCGGAACGCGCTCACTGTTAGCGTTTTTGCAAATTGTTGTACTTTCCACCAACTTTCAGGGCATTCCATTCCGTAGACTGGAATACCATGAACGTTGAAATATTATAGTTATTTTTCAACAATTGTCCTGGGCGCAATGTTTATTCCAAACTAGATCACCGTGTTTTTTGCACGGCTTTTGGCAAAAATTGTCTAGTTTAATTGATTCCTTCCTGAAACTGCGACAATAGGCAGCCACATTACGGTAAGCGCAAAAACTGCTGCCAAATCCCTTTAAATTTCAGAAACACGCCGTTCAAACTGCTGAGCTCTTACTTTCAATAGTTTCCTGTAGACAGAATATAAATGGATTTAAAACAGCAGATAAATTTCCTTTCATCATCCGCATAATCATCAATGATTTTTTTAGTTTTAGAGTTATAGTCATAGATTTTTTGATTTTTTTTTATTCTTTTGCGAATTCCCGGCGTATCATTTGCATTTTGTTTATTCTGTGTTGCTATCAGCCCTTGATCTCTCGCCAAGGGATTTCGCCTTCCGTGATATTTAGTATGTTTCCGAGAGAATCTCTCACACGCAGTGTACTGTTAACGCCAGTTTTCTTTTAGGAATTGACGGCAGAATGATTAATGACTGCGTTCTCATTCTTCTCTGGACCTATTCAGGGTTTGCTAACTTTATTCCACAACTTCTTTTCTGAATTCTTCCGAAACACCGGTGTTCAATGAATCTTTAAGTGGCCTTTTACATCTTCATTTGGCTCTATTCCTCAGAGCCACATAATAGAACACCTAAAACAAGACATTGTTTGATTCTAGTTTTTGCGAATGTTTCTCTTTAAGCTTCCTTTATTTTTGCCATATGTTTTTTCCATGTCCTTTATATTGAAACACTTTTATTTTGTTTTGTTTTTTTATATTGAAGTAATCAGTGTTTATCGTTCTATGGGTTTTACTGCATTTGATACTTTAAATCATGATTTTCTTCTAACTAAAATTATTCTTTCTAATTATTTTTTTTTACATTTTATACTTTAAATCATGATTCTCTTCTTTCTAAATTACAAAATATAAGAATCAGGGGTAATACTTATTCACTTTTGAAAAATTACTTGACTAATAGACAACAATATACACAAATTGAGCATTATCACTCCTCATTTCAAATTATGAGATCAGGAGTACCCCAGGGTTCTGTCGTATGCCCTTTATTATTTAATATATACATTAATGATTTATTTTCGCTGTCAACTCATATGGATCTTTTTCTGTATGACGATGATACAGCTGTTCTTATGAAAGGAAAAAAAACTTAGGTAAAATACTAACACAATGTAATAAACAGTTGCAAACTATATCTGACTGGTTAAATTCTAATGAATTAATAATTAATGTTAATAAAACTAAACCAGTGATTTCTTTCTAATACGTTATCTCCTTTAACACAAAATGCACAAATATCCCTTAATAATAAACGAATTGATATAGTACCTTCACTCAACTACCTGGGAACTACAATAAATTTTGACCTCAAATGGAATAAACATATTGATTTTCTTTTAATTAAACTATCTAGAAATATTGGTATAGTGAGTAATATCTTGACTGATATATCAACTAAAACATTGATCTCATTGTATTACACACTGTTTCAGACTCATATTAATTACTGCATACTATCATGGGGGAAAACGACACAATACAATATTAATAAATTACAAATTCTACAAAATAAATTTATTAAACTAATTGATCTCAAATCACATCCTAATGCTCGACCTTTAATAAATTTTAGAACAAAAGTATATCCTAATAAATATAATATACTTACTATATCTCAAGTATACTATTTTAATCTTGGAAAAATTATGTTCAAGCGAATTAAATATAATTTATACTCAGATTTCATATTTCTTAGTACACATGCTCATTCGTATGAAACAAGGAATAAACTACAGTTACAATCTATTTTTCCAAAAACGGAATCAATTAAACTTACTTTAAATTACAGAGGCCCTATAACGAAGTAAATTTCTCCGTCATTTTTATCCGCGCCGGGGCTCGAACCCGGATCCCCTCATTCCGGAAGAAGTCACTCTACCAATTGAGCTACGCGGACGTTTTATTCCGATTCCTATCTGCCTTTATGTCGTGTGCGTCCTTCTAGCAGGTACGTCACATCTCCCCCTTATTTTTATTTTTTTTTCTTCGAAGTGCTGGAGAAGGGATTCTCTTATTTTTCCTATCTCGCGGTGTGGAAATAACATCACACCAATGCGAGATTTTGAACGGTCGGGTCATCCGGATAGTTCGGGCGCCATTATAACGAAGTAAATTTCTCCGTCATTTCTGTCCACGCCAGGATTCGAACCCGGATCCCCTCATTTCGGAATAAGTCACTCTACCAATTGAGCTACGCGGACGTTTGTTTTGACTACTATCTGCCTTTATGTCGTGTGCGTCCTGCTGGCAGGTACGTCACATCTCCCTCCCCCCCCCCGAAAGAGGGCCGGGGGCATGGCCCACGGGTCAGCCGTGACAATGAATCGTTGCAGGCAGCCATACACTGTAAAACGTGCACTTGAGAACCCCCAATCCATCTGGTGTGTGGAATGCAACGTCACACATTTATTTTTCGAAGCGCTGGAGAAGGGATTCTCTGATTTTTCCTATCTCGCGGTGTGGAAATAACATCACACCAATGCGAGATTTTGAACGGTCGGGTCATCCGGAAAGTTCGGGCGCCATTATAACGAAGTAAATTTCTCCGTCATTTTAGGTCTACGCCGGGATTCGAATCCGGATCCCCTCATTCCGGAATAAGTCACTCTATCAATTGAGCTACGCGGACGTTTTATTCTGATTCCTATATGCCTTTATGTCGTGTGCGTTCTTCGGGCAGGTACGTCACATCTCCTGGTACGTTACAGCCCTCAATACTGGAATTATTTACTTAGTAACCTGACTAACTTAAACAATTTTAATTTATTTAAAAAAATTCAAATTGTATCTTCTTCAATAATAAAAAGAAAAAAAGGAAAAGATTGTCAAAACGTCTTCTGATTGTCTGACTTGATGTGTCTATCTGTTGTTTCATTTGTTTCTTCTACGGGGAGTATAGGGCTAAGTCAGACCATTTTGGCATTTTCTCTTGTCTTCCCTGTTGTTACAGTCTATGTTTATTATTTATGAACTGTCAATTTTTTTTCCCACTCTTTTTTTTTTCTTCTAAGAGCATTTAATAAAAATAAATAAATTAAATAAATAAAATTAATAAAATAATGGATAGTTTTCAAAGCTTTCTAACTGTCTTGCATTTGTTTTATGTACTCTCATATCAATTGGCAGTAATCCATTTAACGTCAACTTGCCGTTTATGTACACTGGTCACAAAAAGTTAGGGATATTGCATGAAATGGAGAATGTATGTATTTGACTCAAGTAACACGCATTAAAATAACATCAGTGAGGCTACCTAACACAAACGATAGAGAGTACGTTTACAAAAACAAATTATTGCGCAATTTCTACACACAACAATGTAGCACAACAATATAGGCATAATGGTACAGGGTCCTGACAAAAGTTTTGCACACTGTCCAATTTTGAGAAAAGTGTGAAGTAACGCAGAAAACTTACCTTATTGTCATTCAATGTACTTCCCTCAGCTACTAATGACAGCTTGCCAGCGGTGAAGTAGGTCCTGGATGCTCCGTAATACGCCATCTTTGCTCAGCTGTCGTATTACTCGGGTCACGTCTAATGACAGTTCGTCCGGCGATTCGTAACGGATGCCACGGAGCCGATTCTTTTACTTTAGGAGAAGATCAAAGTCGGGTGGACTGAGATCAGGGCTGTATGGTGGGTGGGATAAAGTTTGCCAGCTATATTTCGACAAAAGTCCCCGCACCGACGCCGCACCATAATACGATGCGTTGTCATGCAGCAAGATCGCACTCGCTTCTAACAAGTTTGGGCGATTTTGACTAATTTTCGGTCTCAACTTTGTCCTCAGAAAGTTACGATGATATTGTGCTTTGACACTTTGCTCTACCAACACTCGATCAGAGACCACAACACCCTGGGCATCGTACGCAAAAATCATCATTTGCTTCACTTTGGATTGTTGCCGATGACACTTTGAGGGGCGTGGGGAACTTGGATGCCTCCATTCCGCTGATCGTGACTTTAGTTCCGGCTTAAAATCACTGGTCCAAGTCTCATTAATTGCGACAATTCTGTTCAGGAAGGTGTTGCCCTTCTTTTCGAACATGTGGAAGTGAGCCTGTGCCATGATCACTCTGGCTGCCTTCTGCTCGGGGGTGAGTTGATGGGGCACCCAGCGCGGCGATTTTCCTTTTTCCTAGTGAGTCGATCAAATTCCGGTGAGCAGACATGGCGAACAAATTTGCCTGATGAGCAGTCTCTCGACTGCCAAACGGTGATTCTCTTAGAGTAGCGTTGCAACAATTGTGACGAATGTTTTTTGTCTGTCGCCGTTTGAAGTCGGCCTCAGCGGTGATCATCTAAGATGCTACTTCGTCCCTCCCGAAAGCGCGATGCCCAGCGAGAAATTGTGCTTCGATCAACAGTTCAATTCCCACAAACTTCTTGCAAGGCAGTGTCGATCTGTGTAGGAGTTTTTCTCCGCAGATTTTCTATTTTTCACGTACGGGCGCTGGTCTAACGCGGTGACTCGATCTGAGGAGCTGCACGCTTCCATTTCAAAACTCTGCCACATCCACATAGCACGTCATTCTGACACCACTGCGTTGCTCGAGTGTCTGGCCTGCCTTAACGTGTTGCAATCATTTTCTCGATTGCATCCTCCTCTTCCCTTTTAGCGTAACGTGTGCAGAATTTCTGTTATGACCCTCATAAATTCAGAGAATGTTCATACCTCTGGATTTCAGTAGCTGGTAATACCACTTTTGTTGTGACCTTAATAAATTCAGATAATGTTCATACCTCTGGATTTCAGAACCCGGTAACACCCCTTTTGTTATGACCCACGTAAATTCAGAGAATGTTCATACCTCTGGATTTCAGTACCCGGTAACACCACTTTTGCTATAACCCTCGTAAATTCAGAAAATGTTCATACCTCTGGATTTCAGTAGCTGGTAATACCACTTTTGTTGTGACCTTCGTAAATTCAGAGAATGTTCATACCTCTGGATTTCAGTACCCAGTAACACCCCTTTTGTTATGACCCACGTAAATTCAGAGAATGTTCATACCTCTGGATTTCAGTACCCGGTAACACCCCTTTTGCTATAACCCTCGTAAATTCAGAGAATGATCATAACTCTGGATTTCAGTACCTGGTAACACCACTTTTGTTATGACCCTGCTAAATTCAGATAATGTTCATACCTCTGCATTTCAGTACCCGGTAACACCACCTTTGTTATGACCATCGTAAATTCAGAGAATGTTCATACCTCTGGATTTCAGTACCCGGTAACACCCCTTTTGTTATGACCCACGTAAATTCAGAGAATGTTCATACCTCTGGATTTCAGTACCTGGTAACACCACTTTTGCTATAACCCTCGTAAATTCCGAGATAATGTTCATACCTCTTCATTTCAGTACCCGGTAACACCCCTTTTGTTGTGACCTTCGTAAATTCAGAGAATGTTCATACCTCTGGATTTCAGTATCCGGTAACACCCTTCTTTGTCGAAGAACGTCTTGACACCTAAGAGGCATGCTTGCAATGACATTATTATTGAGCGTCTGTGGCAGCTCATCCCGTATTACAAGCAACCTCTGTGTCGAAGTACGTCTGCACACCTACGAGACATACTTACAATGACATTATTGATGAGTGTCTGGGGTAGCTGATTCCAAATTACAGGCAAACCTCTGTGTCCAAGAACATCTTGACACCCTCTACGAGCATACTTGCAATGACATTATTGATGAGTGTCTGGGGCAGCTCATCCCATATTACAAGTTACACGTTGCGGAGGTGCGACAGTGTATTGGGGTATGGAACGTGGTTATCCAGACGTCTCTTTGTACAGCGTCCCAAATGTTCTCAATAGGGTTAAGATAAGGAGACCTCGGAGGCAGCTGTAACGATCCAATCACATGATTTTTCCAGCTCCTGCAGCACGCGCCAAGGACGGTGATTGGTTGCATTGCCGTCGAGAAAACGGAATGCATCTTCTATAGCAGAGTGAAAACAGGGACACAATGGGCACTAGGATCTTGTTTTAGTACATTGAGACATTCACGTTGCCTTGACGAACACACAAGGAAGTATGGCTATTAAAACGCACTTCTGCCCAGACCAGAACTGAGTGCCGCTGGTAAGGGTGGATGGACTGCACATAGTGGGGCTGCATTCGCGTGTCGGATCTCCTCCACACGTATTTTCGTCGAGTATCAAGATAAAGAGGGAAACGGGATTCGCCTGTAAAAAATACACGGTGCCACCCTATATTCCGTGAATGTCAATGCTATATATCTTAACGCTATCTTTGCTCTGAGTCCGTACTTGTAAAGACGGCTTCGTGCCGTTTGAGTACATATTCTGACAACCAAGAGCAGCTGTGATATCCGGAGTTGGCTATTGGTGATACTAGACCTTCTCCGTGCAATAACTCTCATGTACCAATATTGCCTCCTGGTGTTTACCCTCGGGCGACCACTGTTGGATCGGTCTGCAACACTTTCATGCCGCAGAAATATTGTGCGTAGCAGACTTACCTCACTTTCCGAAACTCCTAAACCGTACACCTGCCTGTAACATGCCAACAGCCCTATTTCTGTTGTCGAAACTTACATGTCGTCTGGGCATCATTTCAGGTTAATCCCACACCGAAAGGAAGACATTCAGCAAACGTTTGGACCAAGTGGTGAAACTACCCGTTTTCCACATCTCGTCAGGGCAGTTTTATAGGAGCTCGCATTCCACCTGTATGTTGTCATAATGCTAATCTTTTTATCACGTAGCTACCCACGCTGATAACCGATCTCCAGTGGTCTCTAAATTTGCATACCACCACGTTTTCCCATCGCAACCACAATATCCCTAACTTTTTGTGACCAGTGTACAACCGTTAAAAAATCAGTGTTGTAGATTTTGACCTTTGCGCTAAGTTTAACTTCACTTAAAGCTTAGTGAATTACTATCAACTTAAAAATCAGCTTGATGAATTAAATCTTTAAGCACACGATGTACCTGAAACAATAGGTGGTGAAAATTTCAGTGCTCTCCAGGCAGAAGCACTAACATAGTGGCCGGGTTATACGAAAGCTACATCAAAACAATTTCTTTCCCCTTCTCACCTCAGTAGTACTTACCATGAATCTAGATAAGCGCTCTTTTCTAGTCCTTTATTCTATGTGCTGTGACCCAAGACATTGTGGGGAAAGCGTAGTGCCCCTGACACGGACATTATGCCTCTGGGTTGTAATAAGTGACACAAACATCCTCTCTCTTCTTCCTTAGGTTTTTCAACATTGTTATTGTCCTCTTAGCAGATAATCAGTCAGAAAGCATTAATGTCAATCATCCCCATAAATGAGCTTTAGCAGAGTTAAGGGAAAACAACGCCTTCTGATGCGCAGGTTCACTCGTTCCATCCTCGTTCAGCTCACTTCTTAGATAGCGAATATATTCTTTCGAGCTAATTTCTGCCAATTTTAAACTACATTCCAAGGGTCAGGAAAAGACCGAGAAGAAGACCACATGGAAGATGGGTGGATGGAATTTGAAAGCATGAGGGAGTGACATGGAGGAGACTGGCTCAAGACAGATCGTTTTGGAAGAAACTTGGGGAGGCCTTCATTCAGCAGTGGATTGATAGTGATTGAGAATAATGATGAACGGTGATATCTATGTATCAAGCGAGGGTCATGTTGATGTGCAAATGAATCGGCGCATAAACTTTGGATGGAAAGCTTTTGGAAGAAACTATAATTTTCAAGAGCAATATGCGACTATGTCTTAAAAGGAAAGTGTTTAATGGATGCACCCCGGATGTGCTTACATATGAAGGAGAGACATGGACTTTAAGTAAAAAAGACATACAAAGGCTGCAGACAACTGAAAGAAGCATGGAGAGATGCACGCTTGGTGTAAACAGGAGAGATACGAAGAGGAACTCATTGTTAAAGAAAATGAAAAAGAATGGAAGACATGATGATCATAATAAAATCCCTGAAATGGCAATGGGATGGACATATTACCAAAAAAACGGACCACCGGTGAGCAACTGAAATATTAGACTGGGTACCGAGGGACAGAATAAGACCAAAAAGATAAGCACGAGGGAGTGGATGAATGAAGTTCGAAAGCATGCGGGAGTGACATGCAGGAGAAATACCTAGTTACGCCTTTGGTTTTGGCTTTTGTTTTCGCTGTGCATCCGCTCGTAATCAGAGATTTAAAAACAAGCCGATTGTAAGAGTTGTTTTTTCACCGTTACAAGCGAGACAGTGACTCGACGTTTCTGTCACTCCTGTCTCAAACAGTAATTTTGTCACTGTTACAAGTAAGACTGTGACTTGCAGTTCCGGCTTCTGTTTACAGCTCCGTCACCGCTGTCGTAAAGAGTAATTTTGACAGTGTTATAAGTAAGACGGTGACTCACAGTTCCGGCTTCACAGATCCGTCAGCGCTGTCGTAAAGAATAATTTTTATCACTGTTACAAGTAAAACAGTGACTCGAAGTTTCGGCTTCTTCACAGATCCGTCACCGCTGTCGTAAATAGTGATTTTGTCGCTGTTACAAGTAAGACTGTGACTCGCAGTTACGGCTTCTTTGTAGCTCCGTAACCGCTGTCGTAAACGGGAATTTTGTCACTGTTACAAGTAAGACGGTGACTCGAAGTTCCGGTATCTTCACAGGTCGGTCAGCGCTGTCATAAAAAGTAATTTTGTGACTGTTACAAGTAAGACAGTGACTCACAGTTACGGCTTCTTTGTAGCTCCGTAACCGCTGTCGTAAACGGGAATTTTGTCACTGTTACAAGTAAGACGGTGACTCGCAGTTCCGGTTTCTTCACAGGTCGGTCAGCGCTGTCTTAAAAAGTAATTTTGCAAATGTTACAAGTAAGACACTGACCCACAGTTCCGGCTTATTTACAGCTCCGTAACCACTGTCGTAAACGGTAATTTTGTCACTGTTACAGGTAAGACGGTGACTCGCAGTTTCCGGTTTCCTCACAGGTCGGTCAGCGCTGTCGTAAAGAGTAATTTTTCAACGGTTACAAGTAAGACAGTGACTCACAGTTCCGGCTTCTTTACAGCTCCGTAACCGCTGTCGTAAACGGGAATTTTGTCACTGTTACAAGTAAGAGGGTGACTCGAAGTTCCGGCTTCTTCACAGATCCATCACCGGTGTCGTAAATAGGGATTTTGTTGCTATTACAAGTAAGAATATGACTCGAAGTTCCGGTTTCTTCACAACTCCATTACCGCTGTCGTATAGAGTAATTTTGTCACTGTTACAAGCAAGACTGTGACTCGCAGTCCCGGCTCCATCAGCGCTGTCGTAAAGAGAGATTTTGTCACTGTTACAAGTAAGTCGGTGACTCGAAGTTCCGGTTTCTTCACAGATCGGTCAGCGCTGCCGTAAACGGTAATTTTGTAACTGTTACAAGTAAGACAGTAATTTGCAGTTCCGTCTTCTTTACAGCTCCGTAACCGCTGGCGTAAACGGCAGTTTTGTCACCGTTCCTTCCGCGGAACTATCACCGTTGTCACCGTGAGAAGAAAATCACCGTTAAGCGCACCTCTAGCATACGTCACCGTAGTAGTGTATTTACTTCTTTTATCAAAAAAATTGTTACTGGTATAAACGCTTACGATTAAAAAGCCCTTTGCAGTATATTTTTGCTATGGCCATGCACTGAAAAGAAAATACATGTGTTCACTTCAAAACGCAATCCTAAAATTCCGGCTGAGTTTTACTTTAGAACTTTATGTGCGAAAGCTCTTAGTCTAAAGGCGCGAGAATGTATTACAGCACTACGAGAAATACACCAGGGAACAAACGAAAACAGATGGAGTACTTGATTTAATTATCTAGATTTTATTATGCTCGATAGAAAAAGTATCCACCCCCAAAAGAAAAAAACTGAAACTTTTTCAAATAATGGTTTACCATGTACAAACAAACGGCCAGAATTCCTTTCTAATTTGAATAACAAACAAGCACGTTAGTTTCAGTATCTTTATGTCGCCTTCTGGCAGTTAAGCTTCGATAATGCTTTGAATTACGAAAGATAAAAAGAAAAAGCTTGCCAGAACCGAGGCGAAAAGTCCTCTTCAGCATCTCATCGTGCTTCATTTGGAAGGGAGACAAGAAAAGACTAAAAGTTATTTGCGAAAAACATTTTATTTCCATCCCCTCTCCTTTTTTTCTTGAATGTGGAAAGCACGACTGAGGAAGGAAAAGGAATGGCTGACATTATGGAAAGCAGAACGATCCAAATTGTCTGCATTCAAAATACAAGGTGGAAAGGGATCAAAGCAAGAGAGCTGTGTGCCGGTTACAAGCTCTGTAATAGTGTACCAAATTGTCAGGACTGCAATTGACTGCGAAATGTCCTGTCAAAGGGTTTAAATGACACTTTTACTGAAATGAAAAGAAAAAGTGATAGACTGACGAGTGCAAGAATGACTTTGGACGTAATGGTAGTGAATATTATCTCTGCTTACGCAACACAAAGGGGTTGCAACCACGAAAAGAGGGATTTCTGGAAGCACATGGAGGAAGAATTACGAGATGTACTACAGTGTGATTCACTCGGGACTTTTTGATTGATTTTTGATTTGAGGTTTAGCGACCACCGTGAGCAACTCAATGGGCTATAAGCAGTCGCCCGTCCCTAATTTAGGGTCACTGGTTCCAGGGAAGGGAAAGAGCCAGTTCCGTAAGACAAACATAACATCCATGCCTCACCGGGATTCGAACCCAAACTCCTTTCGAACGAATGATCAGAGGCCATCGCTTAGACCACCGCGCCACCGGGGCGGCCACTCGGGACTAAACACTTATTATGTGGAATATATGATATGGGAAATATACGATGAGAGTGAAACCCTAACGGAGTGATTCTATATTCACTGAAGAAGCAGTCGACATGCATTAACTGTGAATGAAACGTCTCCTGGGCAGCTGGGTGGTGTCGCATTGACACGCCGTCTTTCAGTAGTGGTGGGATAATAGCGTTTCACCGCAGACAGTTTAAGGTCGAATGAAGATGGTGTACTCAATTAAAACGCTTGTGCTCATTGTGCGTCAGAACTGTGTAACTGGTTCCTTCAAACAATGTCAGAAGAAGTTTCTGAAGAAATTTGGTGTGCGCAAACCACCCACCAGAGCCACCATTTCGAAATTGGCGAAGAAGTTGGAGATAACGGGAAGCTGGATCCGCATACGGGTGGACGACCTCAGATGGCAGAGGACACAATACAAGATGTGAAGAAGTGGTTATTGGCATCCACAGGAAAATCTACTCGGCGGCTATCCCAAGAGACTGGACGATCTTATTCGACATATCATAGAACAGCCAAACAGGCAAAGATTAAGCCGTACCGTATCATGGCTGTGAACAAGATAGAGCCACCGGAATTTGCAAAGCAATTGGCATACATTGTCAATGGTATGACAAATTTTTCGCCGAAAACCCCGCTCTGTTGGGCATAACATGCTTTACTGACGAAGCATGGTTCCATTTATCCGGCTATGTAAACTCGCAATATACACGGATGTGG
This sequence comes from Macrothele yani, assembly GCA_039090855.1. Taxonomy (NCBI): domain Eukaryota; kingdom Metazoa; phylum Arthropoda; class Arachnida; order Araneae; family Macrothelidae; genus Macrothele; species Macrothele yani. The sequence goes on along the minus strand of CM077001.1, from coordinate 151,480,863 downwards.
GTCAGTGATAATCCCCACGCCATCCATGAACAGCCATTGCATCCAGCGAAAATCGGTGTCTGGTGTGCGGTGTCCCAACGCCATCCATGAACAGCCATTGCATCCAGCGAAAATCGGTGTCTGGTGTGCGGTGTCCCAACGCCATCCATGAACAGCCATTGCATCCAGCGAAAATCGGTGTCTGGTGTGCGGTGTCCCGACGCCGTATCATTGAGCCAATCTTTTTTATGCTTTCCAACCGTAGGTTGAAGAAGCGTGAACAGCCATTGCATCCAGCGAAAATCGGTGTCTGGTGTGCGGTGTCCCGACGCCGTATCATTGGACCAATCTTTTTTACGCTTTCCAACCGTAGGTTGAAGAAGCGTGAACAGCCATTGCATCCAGAGAAAATCGGTGTCTGGTGTGCGGTGTCCCGACGCCATATCATTGGGCCAATCTTTTTACGCTTTCCAACCGTAGGTTGAAGAAGCGTGAACAGCCATTGCATCCAGAGAAAATCGGTGTCTGGTGTGCGGTGTCCCGACGCCATATCATTGGGCCAATCTTTTTTACGCTTTCCAACCGTAGGTTGAAGAAGCGTGAACAGCCATTGCATCCAGAGAAAATCGGTGTCTGGTGTGCGGTGTCCCGACGCCATATCATTGGGCCAATCTTTTTTACGCTTTCCAACCGTAGGTTGAAGAAGCGTGAACAGCCATTGCATCCAGAGAAAATCGGTGTCTGGTGTGCGGTGTCCCGACGCCGTATCATTGAGCCAATCTTTTTTATGCTTTCCAACCGTAGGTTGAAGAAGCGTGAACAGCCATTGCATCCAGCGAAAATCGGTGTCTGGTGTGCGGTGTCCCGACGCCGTATCATTGGGCCAATCTTTTTTACGCTTTCCAACCGTAGGTTGAAGAAGCGTGAACAGCCATTGCATCCAGAGAAAATCGGTGTCTGGTGTGCGGTGTCCCGACGCCATATCATTGGGCCAATCTTTTTTACGCTTTCCAACCGTAGGTTGAAGAAGCGTGAACAGCCATTGCATCCAGAGAAAATCGGTGTCTGGTGTGCGGTGTCCCGACGCCATATCATTGGGCCAATCTTTTTTACGCTTTCCAAATGTAGGTTGAAGAAGCGTGAACAGCCATTGCATCCAGAGAAAATCGGTGTCTGGTGTGCGGTGTCCCGACGCCATATCATTGGGCCAATCTTTTTTACGCTTTCCAAATGTAGGTTGAAGAAGCGTGAACAGCCATTGCATCCAGAGAAAATCGGTGTCTGGTGTGCGGTGTCCCGACGCCATATCATTGGGCCAATCTTTTTTACGCTTTCCAAATGTAGGTTGAAGAAGCGTGAACAGCCATTGCATCCAGAGAAAATCGGTGTCTGGTGTGCGGTGTCCCGACGCCGTATCATTGGGCCAATCTTTTTTACGCTTTCCAACCGTAGGTTGAAGAAGCGTGAACAGCCATTGCATCCAGAGAAAATCGGTGTCTGGTGTGCGGTGTCCCGACGCCATATCATTGGGCCAATCTTTTTTACGCTTTCCAACCGTAGGTTGAAGAAGCGTGAACAGCCATTGCATCCAGAGAAAATCGGTGTCTGGTGTGCGGTGTCCCGACGCCATATCATTGGGCCAATCTTTTTACGCTTTCCAAATGTAGGTTGAAGAAGCGTGAACAGCCATTGCATCCAGAGAAAATCGGTGTCTGGTGTGCGGTGTCCCGACGCCGTATCATTGGGCCAATCTTTTTTACGCTTTCCAACCGTAGGTTGAAGAAGCGTGAACAGCCATTGCATCCAGAGGAAATCGGTGTCTGGTGTGCGGTGTCCCGACGCCATATCATTGGGCCAATCTTTTACGCTTTCCAACCGTAGGTTGAAGAAGCGTGAACAGCCATTGCATCCAGAGAAAATCGGTGTCTGGTGTGCGGTGTCCCGACGCCATATCATTGGGCCAATCTTTTTTACGCTTTCCAAATGTAGGTTAAAGAAGCGTGAACAGCCATTGCATCCAGAGAAAATCGGTGTCTGGTGTGCGGTGTCCCGACGCCGTATCATTGGGCCAATCTTTTTTACGCTTTCCAACCGTAGGTTGAAGAAGCGTGAACAGCCATTGCATCCAGAGAAAATCGGTGTCTGGTGTGCGGTGTCCCGACGCCATATCATTGGGCCAATCTTTTTTACGCTTTCCAACCGTAGGTTGAAGAAGCGTGAACAGCCATTGCATCCAGAGAAAATCGGTGTCTGGTGTGCGGTGTCCCGACGCCGTATCATTGGGCCAATCCTTTACGCTTTCCAACCGTAAGTTGAAGACGAGTATATGCTCCAGCTTTGTCCGTCTGTCCGCACGATAACTCGCGTAAAAATGGTTCGATTTCGATTAAATTTTAGTATGTGGTAGCGGACCACCTGGGGACGAACCCTATTGAAAATGGGATTAATGGGGTCAAAGGTCACGGCATAGGAGCGGGAACCATTCCATTGCCCTTATGCGTCATAACTTGCGTAAATATAGTTCAATTTCAACGAAATTTTAGTATGTGCTAGGGGATCACATAGGGACGAATCCTATTGAAAATGGGTGAAGTATGGTCAAAGGTCAGGACATAGGAGCGGATGCATTCCGTCATAACCTGCGTAAATATGGTTCGATTTCGATGAAATTTTAGTATGTCGTAGGGGACCACCTGGGGACGAACCCAATTGAAAATGGGGTCAAAGGTCACGACATAGGAGTGGGATCCATCCATTGCTCTTATGCGTCATAACGTACGTAAAAATGCTTCGATTGCGACAAAACTTTATAATGTTGTTCCGGAAGTATACTTTACCGGTTCTGTTGAATATAATCGAAATGGGGTCAAAGGTCAGGTCACAGGAGCGAGATTTTTTCTATAGCTATTATCCTCATAACTTGAGTAATAATTGGGGTAATGATTTCTGGTATGTAGGAAAACGTATCATAGTCAGTGCATTGCATGATTTTACTAACTTGTTTAAAGTATGTTTTACATGAATCAAGGTGTGTTTTACATTAATTTCATTCAAATGTGGCTTTGTGCTCGTGAGTTAATTAAAAAAATAAGTGCTCAGCCCTGAGTGAATCACCTTGTATGTACTAGAACAGAGTGTATTTAACGTTTTCTGAATCGCGGTCCGATGACAAAATGGAGTAGGACTCGCCTGCCGCATCGAAAAAAAAATCATCTGAAACAAGAATAAAAATGTATGTCATGAATGGAATACGGGATTACACCATATAATACAAATTTTGACAATCCGTTTGTTGGTGTAAATATGACAAGAACGGTAAGTCAGATAACATCCAAAAATTTTAAAATTTCGTCGTCCTAGAGCGGGAATCGGACCGCGTCTCCCGGATAACGCTCATGGTTTGCTAGACTTGAGACTTGGTTGTTCTGGGTGATGTAGTGGTTAACATACCCGGGCGCTATCTGGGAGACACGGATTCGATTCCCGCTCCAGGACGACTAAAAATTTCAAGTTTCCGGATGTCCTTCTGGAGCGGAAATGGAACCAGCGTCTCCCGAATAGCGCCCGAGTATGCTAACCACTACGCTACCCAGAACGACCAATTTTCAAGTTTCCTATAAATTTGAATATAACCATCACAAGGTTCGCTAGTCGAAGCAACAGGCATTCATATTAGGTGTACAGATAAGTTTTAAAGCATTTTAAGATAACGCAACATGTAATTTGAGAGAAAGCAACAATACCTTTACGAATTAAAATATGCGCCGTCATTATCTATCACCTTCTGCCATGGGTCGGGCAGATGACGGATTCCAGCCATGAGGAATACTTCGTCGTGTGACGCAATGAAGTCGTCAACCCATTTTCGCACTTCGTCACATGTCCGGAACCGTACAGCAGACAAACCATGTTGCATCGATCGGAACAAATGATAGTCTGAAGGGGAATATACGCTCCAAAACTTCCCAGCCAAGCGTCAATAACATTTCCTTAACCAATTTCGTGACATGCGGCCGAGCGTTGTCGTACAGTAATTTCACGGAACGCAATCCTTTGTCTGTGAATAGACGTTTCCGACAGATTTCCTGGTTCAATCGCATCAATTGTTGCTTATAGAAATTGTCGTACCATATTCACTTTTCATCACCCGTAACAATTTTCCACAGGGAAGACTTTTTGTGTTGTTTATTCAACAGATTCAAGCACTTCATGACACGCTCATCCTTGTTCATCTGGTTCAGGTCATGTCGCCCCCATTTTCCTTTCTTCTAAATCTTTCCCATTGCGAGTAAACGATTGGAAATGGTTTATAGGGTTACCCCCAGTTGTTCAGCTAGTTCGTTTTGCGTTTGAGACGAATCTTCATCCAGCAATATTTGCAGTTCCTCATGTGCAACCTTCTGCGGGCTGCCGCTACATTCTCGATCGCAAACATCAAAATCACCTGCTTTAAAACCTTCTAAACCAAAACTCACACGTGCTTTTCGATACAATATTCTCCCCCAGAACAGAACAGATCGATGCACATGCTTTTGCAGCATTTTTTCCTTGATGAAATTCGTAACGTATGCAGTGTCGAATAAATGCAGTATCGCTTGTCATATTTCACCTGCCAATGTGCCAATGCGTTTAACTGTTGGGCAAACTTCTGTGTCACATTTTATACTCCGGACCAGTTACGGTCACATGAAAACAACGCGGGGAATTTCGGATATGTACACTGGCGGAAAGTGAAAAAAGAACACCAAAAAGGAATTGGCGGACGATCATGAAATTTACATATGTTAACGGGGTCTAGTTTACGTATGTGTGATGTTAATTTCGGGACCAACCGGTGAGCGCTTACGCCACAGCACGGCTATATATGCAAATTATCGTCGGTGGTATTTAAGGAGTACGGCAAAGTGAATGTAATCAGTCGTCAGCGTACGGACACGTGCGAAGACCCTGAAGAAGCTGCAATGCCTGGACATGGAAGACGTGTACGATTTCAACAGTTATCGGACTTTGAGCGAGGTCGTCTAGTCGGACTCAGCGAGTCCGGGTGGTCGTATCGTCGTACTGCGGAGCGAATTAGGCGGGAAGTATCGGCGGTGGTACGATGGTGGCGTAGATGGTCCGAGGAACATTCCCACACGAGAAGACGTGGAACCGGGAGTCACAGACGGACTGATGAGCGGACCGATCGACGCATAAGAAGAGCGGCGTTGTCAAGCAGAACATCCACTGTGACGCAAATCCGAGCTGCCGTTGCACCTGAGGTGACTGTGCGAACAATTCGTAACCGTCTACTGGATGCAGGACTACGTGCACGTGTGCCTCTGGCATGTGTACCTCTGACTCCAGCCCAGCGTCAGGAACGGCTACATTGAGTCGCCAACGTCTGCACTGGAGAACGCAATGGCGAACTATCGTGTTCAGCGATGAAAGCAGATTCTGCTTGGGAACCTCCGATGGCCATATGCGTGTTCGCAGACGCACAGGGGAGCGTCTCCACCTTTTTGCATCCGCCAGCGGCACACAGGGCCTACACCTGGTCTCCTGGTGTGGGGAGCGATCAGTTATCACTCCCGTACACAACTAGTGTTTGTACCGGGTACGTTAAACAGCAGCTTTTACATCAACAACATCATTCAGCCCGTTGTTGTGCCATTTGTAAGGTCGGTCCATCGTGGTGTTTTCCAGCAAGATAACGCACGCCCACACACGGCACGTGCAACGCAACATGCACTTCAGGGTGTGAGACAACTTCCATGGCCTGCACGTTCGCCGGATTTGTCCCCCATTGAGCACGTGTGGGATTTTATGGGACAACGACGTATCCGGTCTCCACGGCCAGCCACGATCATCCCCGATTTGCGCGTCCAGGTTGAGGATGCTTGGAACTCAATACCCCAAACTTACATTCAACATCTGTACGACAGACTCCATGCCTGAATTGCACAGTGTGATGCAGTTCATGGCGGTTCAACCTCGTACTAACCATGTTACATGGAAATGTTATTTTTCAGTTTACCTGCAAATACAGCTGTATTTTGCCATAATGTTTTGATCACGTTATCCTGTGTATTCCGTTATTATGCTGCACAAATTTCGTTGGTATCAGACCTCTCCTTCTTGGTGTTCTTTTTTCACTTTCCGTCAGTGTAAATTAGCGGCATACGTCACACAAAAAACGAGTTAAAACTTATTTGTACACCTAATATGTAGCGAATCTGGAGGTTTAGAATTCATTCCCGTGATTGCCCAGAGGCACAGAATATCAGTGAATGAAATACCGTTGTACAATACAAATTTAGAATATGTGAATCCGTTTATTTTTGTAAATATGACATGGATGTTAAGTCAAATAATATCCGAAAACTTAAAAATTTCGTCATCTTGGAGCGGGAATTGAATCCGCGTCACCCGGAAAGCGCTCTGGGTGGTATAGTGGCTAGCATACTCCAGCGCTATCCGGGAGACGCGGGTTCGATTCCCGCTCCAGGATGACGAAATTTTCAGTTTTCGGATATTATTTGACTTAACATCCATGTCACATTTACACCAATAAAATTTCATCAGAAATTTCATCAAGACTTCCACTTATTAACAATGTTTCCGCTTCATATTCATTGGGGAGACTTCAAAATCAGTTGGGCGAAACTATGCTCTACAAAAGCAGCTTCAGCTGTCGTTTCCCCATTCCCGATGAATCGTTATATTCAATGCTGTGACTACTTTTGTATTCACACCGCGGGTGTGTTTAGCTGTCATCTCTCGCGCCTTACATGTTTGTCACGTTACTCAGATTCTGTCATTGTCACACACGGTTTAATAAATCCGAAAAATTTCACTCGTGAAGAACAAAGGGCGCTTCTCTCCCTGAACTCGTGTACGACAGTGCAAACTTCGTTTTGGAGAGTTCCAATATTGGAAGCCGAGTAACGAAGAGAGTGAAAGAGAGAGGGACAGAGAGAAATAGGTTTGAGCCATAGAAATGTTCTCCTCTGTGGATTGACCCGAGGGCACTGTAAACTCGCCATGGTGGCGGCGAGCGGTTGTCAGGCTGTTGATGACCTCGTGTTACGTCGTCTCCCCGCGATGTCATTCAACGCCAGCCTCGAGCTAGTCTTCTAAGAATCAAATCAAAAGATTGTTTGAGTACTGCGCAAGCACGGGCTTAGCTTACTTTCCCATGGGAATGGCTGAATAACTCAAGCATCGACTCGAAAACGTCTCTCGCCGCGTAACTAACAAATGATAAATAACTTATTACTGTTTTATTGTCTGTTGCTCAGGAAATGACAAAATCGACTTGGGAGCAAGTTAAATTTTAAGGTCTCTTAAACCCTCAAGCCCGATTAAATTTTATGGAAAATCGCCATCGGTGGTTACTAAGGGGAAAAAATAGATGTTAACAAGCACTGACTGCAAACTTGAAGTTCATTTGCACACAATCTTCATTTTTTACTCAAAAGAGAAATAATAATAATAATAATAATAGTTAGTATAATTATTATTATATTTTAATAATAATTATACTGGATCGGAAAACTCGAAAGTTATTGAACATGCATCATGCACTCCATCCAAAAAGTGATGTTGACAGATTATATTTACCTCGGAAGATTGGAGGCAGAGGGGGCTACTACAATGTAGGTAAAAATACCCCCGGGAAAAAATACCCCCGGAAGAAATACAGCCAGAACAAACGGTTCACTGTAAACTGCCAGACAGGAACACTGATGTGTTTCAGTGTTCCAGTGTGGCAATTTACCGGCAACCCTGCCACACATCTTTCAACAAATTGGCTACAAAAGTTCAAAGGTCGGGGAGAGGGAGGGGGGTCTATAAAGATTGCCGTTTCTGGGCCTACATTGATAACTGAATTGGGAACTCCAAACGAATTTCGCGAAAACGTTCCATGTAAGCCAAGCGGAAATTATACTTTAACTTTAATTTGAAGAAATAAATTGCCAAGGATCCGAGGTACACTTAGTTGAGGGGGGGGGGGCTCTACCCTGAACTTCGGTAATATTATATTCTGGGCTGCTGGAGTCTGTCAGTGTAACCAGGAAGTTCCCCTTGAAGTGTCCGCGAGGTCCGTGATCTTGGGGGTGGTCCCCCAAAATGTTAAAATAGATGTAGAACTGTAAATATTAGTACCATGCTTTATATAATGATTCTGCACACGACCACGAATTTTCAGGAGGGTGGGGTAACCCCCCTGTTTCTAAGAGCTATTCAGGGGTAACATCGAGTATGCACTGACCGACTCTAGAGGTCCAGAATATAAAATTACGGGTTGGGGTAGAGCCCTCCAAACCAAGCACCTCGTATACCTTCCACAGGCTTCACCAAATTTCTGGGGGGGGGGGGCATACATAGCTTACCATTAAACACAAAATGAAGCATAGAAATTGCGAGCAAATCCCTTACCTTGAACACTTGTCTGCGATCTTAGAAACTTGCACCCCACCCTCCTGAAAATTCGTGGTAGTGTACAGAATCATTATGTAAAGCATGGTTCTAATGTTTACAGCTCTACGTCCATTTTAACATTTTGGGTACCCCCCCCCCTTCCTCCATGCTCACGTACCTCGCGGACGCTTCAAGGGAAACAGCCTAGATACACTGACAGACTCCAGCGGCTCAGAATCTAATATTACGGAAGTTGGGCGTTGAGCCTAACTCTCCCCCGCCAACCACAAGTACCTCGGATCCTCGGCAATTTATTTCTTCAAATTAAAGTACAATTCTCGCTTGGCTTACACGGAACGTTTTCTCGAAATTCGTTTGGAGTTCCCAATTCAGTTCTCAATATAGGCCCAGAAACGGCAATCTTTATGGCACCCCCCCCCTCCCCTTGAACTTTTGTGGCCAAGTTGCTGAAAGATGTGTGGAAGGGTTGCCGGTAAATTGCCACACCGGAACACTGCCACACATCAGTGTTCCTGTGTGGCAGTTTACAGTGAACCGTTTGTTCTGGGGGTATTTCTTCCGGGGGTATTTTTTCCTAGGGCATTTTTTTACGCTTTTCAGTTTTCAGGGGTATTTTCTCCGGGGGTATTTTGAGGAAGAAAAAGAAGCCTGAATGATTACGTCAACAGAAGCAGAGAAAAGCTACTTCAGGAGGTGAATAATGAAAATATCTCAAAAAACAACAGAAAACAAGGCTGAATACAAGAGAAAACAGTTTGAAAGCAGATTAGATGGCTGGAAGAACAAGCCTCTGCATGGACAATTTCTAAAGAATATTGATGGAAAAAGTGACAACAACTTGATTTGGGCATGGCTGAAATTGGGTTCCATTAAGAAAGAAACAGAAGGTCTGATTTTTGCTGCACAAGAACAGGCATTGCAAACAAATGTTATGTAGGCTGAAATCCAGAAAGTCAGTGATAATCCAAAGTGTTGACTTTGTCAAGAAAACGAAGAAACTGTTTCTCATCAAATATGTGAATGTAGCAAAATTGCACAGACAGATTACAAAGGTAGACATGACAAGGTTGCAAAATTGATTCACTGGTCATTATGCAAAAAGCACAATCTGCCAGCATCGAAAAACTCATGGGAACATCAGGCTGAAAAAGTCATAGAAAATGATGAAGTCAAGATCTTGTGGGATTTCAGAATTCAAACCGATCGACACATAAAACACAATATATAACGAAGTAAATTTCTCCGTCATTTTTGGTCTACGCCGGGATTCGAACCCGAGGCCGCTTATTCCGGAACAAGTCGCTCTACCAACTGAGTTACGCAAACGTTTTATTCTGATTCCTATCTGCCTTTATGTCGTGTGCGTCCTGCTGGCAGGTACGTCACATCTCCCCCCGACCGAAACAGGGCCGGGGGCATGGCCGACGGGTCAGCCATGACCATGAATCGCTGCAGGCAGCCATCCACTGTAGAACGTGCACTTGAGAACTCCCAGTCAATCTGGTGTGTGGAATGCAACATCACACATTTTTATTTTTCGAAGCGCTGGAGAAGGGATTCTCTGATTTTTCCTGTCTCGCGGTGTGGAAATAACATCACACCATTGCGAGATTTTGAACGGTCGGGTCATCCGGATAGTTCGGGCGCCATTATAACGAAGTAAATTTCTCCGTCATTTTTGGTCTACGCCGGGATTCGAACCCGGATCCGCTCATTCCGGAATAAGTTGCTCTACCAATTGAGCTACGCAGACGTTTTATTCTGATTCCTATCTGCCTTTATGTCGTGTGCGTCCTGCTGGCAGGTACGTCACAAATACACCAGACATAACAGTCATAGAAAATCGGAAAGTCTGGATAATTGATATAGCGATCCCTGGAGATGCCAGAGTCGATGAAAAAGAACTGGAAAAAATGACTAAATATAGAGACCTGGCCATAGAAGTTGCCAGGTTATGGACTAAACACTCAACGGTAGTCCCCATTGTCATTGGGGCACTTGGAACAATGTCAAAACATTTTATGAATCATTTTGAAAAATTGCAGCTTTCTGATATGCCATCTACAGAACTGCAGAAGACAGCTTTACTTGGGACATCATATATTTTACGCCGATTCTTGACTGATACCTTGGTCTCCGGTGGAAACTCGTATCAGTTCAACAATACTAGTCAATGATAATTTGTTGTTTATTTTGTTTGTCATAGGCTGTAATTCGTATATTTCGAATAAAGAAAATAATTAATCATATTTAGTTGACTACAATAATTAGTTATAATTAGTCTGACTAAATATAGAGACTTGGTCATAGAAGTTACCCGATTATGGACTAAACACGCAATGGTAGTTCCCGTTGTCATTGGAGCAATTGGAATGTCAAAAAAATTTATGAATCATTTCAAAAAATGGCAGTTTTCTGATATACCACCTACAGAACTGCAGAAGACAGCTTTACTTGGGAAATCATATACACTGAAGTGCCAGAAAAACTGGCTCAGACGAGTTTATGCAAATACATAGGAACGTCACTTATGCGCGTACTTGGTTGCGTCCGCCAGTGCGTATGTGAAACGATAGACATCCTTGCCAGCTATCAGAGCTGTTTTCGGCATGAGAATGACAAGTAATAACGATTTAAGCGCTTTTCAACGCGGTGTCATAGTTGGCGCTCGTGAGATGGGCCATAGTATTTCGGAGGTAGAAACGAAGTTCGGATTTTCACAGACGACCATTATAAGGGTTGACTACAAGAATCCCGGCAAAACCTCCAACCTACGATACCAGTGTGGCCGTAAAAAGACATTGGGTGAACGTGACCATCGTCAGCTGCCAAGAATCGTTTCACGTGATAGGCGTGCAACACTATCGCAGGTATCATTGGAATTCAATGCTGGAGCCTCAACAAGCATCAGCGTCCGAACTGTGCAAGTTACCCTGCACGATATGGGCTTTGGGAGCCGACGCCCAACTCGAGTCCCCTTGATGGGTGCACGACACAGAGCAATGCGCGTCGATTGGGCACGGCAACACCGCCACTGGACACTTGATGACTGAAAACAAGTAGCCTGGTCTGACGAGTCGCGTTCCCAACTATCGGGCAGATGGAAGGATTCGTGTGTGGCGCTAACCCCATGAAGCCATGGATCCCGCCTGTCAACAGGGAACTGTACCGGCTGGTGGGGGTGCGTAATGGTATGCGCTGTGTTTAGCTGGACTTCACTGGGACCCCTGGTACGTCTACAAATGTCTGTGACCGGCCAACGCTATGTGCGCATCCTTTCTGACGAGGTACACCAGTTCATGTCCTGCATTAATGCTGATGGGTTGGGCCTGTTCCAACAGGACAATGCACCTCCACACAAGTGTCGGGACGCCACATTATGGTTAGAGGAGCATTCATCTGAGTTTGGGGTGTTGCCATTCCCACCCAAGTCCCTAGATCCAAACGTGATAGAACACATTTGGGATGCCATGCAACGTGCTATCAAACACAGTAATACGAGACCTCGGAATACACCCGAATTATGGAACGCTCTGCAGGAAGTGTGGCGTGCATCACCTACAGCATATTTCTAGAAACCAGTGGAGTCCATGCCCCGTCGTATTTCTGCAGTCCTGCGCTTCCGTGGGGGACCTACGAAGTACTAGACTAGTGTACCAGTTTTTCTGGCACTTCAGTGTATTTTACGCTGATTTCTGACTGATACCTAGGTCTCCGGTGGAAACTCGTATCAGCTCAACAAAACAAGTCCATGGTTGCTCCGGTGGCGTCCGGTCTAAGCCAGGGGTTGGCAAACTGCGGCTCGCGAGCCACATGTGGCTCTTTGGTTACGTACATGTGGCTCTGAAGTAGAATTGAAAATGAAAATAAAACTATCGTAGTTTCATTTATAAGATTTTTAAAGGATGATATCCACATAATGGTGATTTGATTTCTTTCATAGGTCTCTCAAAACTTCTACAGTATTGAAGAATTTCTTTTTTTTAATGCATGTCATTCGCTACAGTGAATATTGGGAACATTACCCTTTTTAAATAATGCGCAGTTGCAAAAAAAAAAAAAAAAACAACAACAACAACAACAACAACAGAAAAACCTCGCAATATCTGCTCCGGGAAGACGTATTTGTAAAATTATTTTTCCGTAGCATAGCTTTTACTATGGAGAATAATTTCATTTGTTTCATCGGTCTCTCAAAACGTCGAAGCGTGACGTCTGGGAGAGGAAAGCGAGCGTGAAGGGGTCTACAGAGGGAGTGGAGGGGATGGTTAGCAACATGTGGGCAGGTGCTCAAAGTTACTAATAGGTGAGCGCACGCACGGGCGCCCTCTACTGGGCAAGACAACGGTTTTTTTTTGTTTTTTTTTGTTTTTGTTTTGGTTGGAGGTTTAGCGACCACCACGAGGTGCTCGATGGGCTATACATGTTGATAAAATACTCATTTCATCGATGTGCTCTGTACTTATTGCACCAGTAGTTTAATTTGAAATTTAAAAATTCATCAATAAAAATTATTCACATTCCATCGATGTTTACTTGCACCACTTGTTTAAAATATTTCACTATTAAAATCTGTTAAGAAGTTTAAAATCACGGCATGCCCGAGATCACCACCACTCCACTAAACTCTAGTTGAAGCTTTTCAACCTCTAAGAGGCCATCATCAGAGCACTTGTCCATGTCTACAATGGTTGTTAAAACAACCATTGTAGACATGGTTGTTTTTAGCAACCATGTCTACAATGATAAATAATACAAGGCCAAAAATTCCAGATTTACAAAAAGAAGGAGTATATAGCATACCTTTCGAACATGAGAACAACCACGTTTTAAAAAAAAGGAGGAGCATATATTATTATAGATCAACCAAAAATAGACTTATAAAAAGAAGAAATCAACATATTAAAAATTGGGAAAAGAGAGAGAATGTTATAGCAATGGTGCAGTACTGTATTGAAGAAAATGCGAAACCAAAATTTGAAGATATATATTCAAATAAAAAGTGGATATAAGAGTGAATGGGAGTTGAGGTACTCAGAGGATCTCACCATATAAAAAAATAAACACAGAGCCTGTAATAATAATGAACCAATCGTCATAGCAGAACCTTGGAAGGCCTTAATAAAAAGAGAAAAAAGAATATAAAGAACAGCAATGGAGAAGGAAGGGTGGGAAAAAAAAGGGAATGTCGGAAACATAGGAGAATTGAACAGCGAATGAAATATAGATGGCAGCACAGTATAAAAGAGAAAAACATAAAACTTAGAAATGCAGGTAGGAGAACGTGATCCTGGCCCTTTCACACAAGTAAGAGACCCCGTAGGGAATCTAGTGCACATGGTCGGTTTGCAACATATGATTAGGACAAGTGTTCTGATGATGGCCTCTCAGAGGTTGAAAAGCTTCAACTAGAGTTTAGTGGAGTGGTGGTGATCTCGGGCATGCCGTGATTTTAAACTTCTTAACGGATTTTAATAGTGAAATATTTTTAAACTAGTGGTGCAAGTAAACATCGATGGAATGTGAATTTTCATTGATGAATTTTTAAATTTCAAATTAAACTACTGGTGCAATAAGTATAGGGCACATCGATGGAATGAGTATTTTATCAACATGTATATAGTGATTTTAACATTAAAAGAGCTGCAACCATAGTGCAATAGTGTGTGTGCAATAGTGCACATAAAAGAAATTTAAAACCAAAAAAGTCTCATCTACCAAGGAATTATCATGGAAATATCACGACATGTGTTGAGAATCGTCAATGAATCCACAAGTAAGAAAAATGACACACCAACAATGTGAATTATTTCACTGAGGATTACAGGTACGTAATAGTACTTAATCTATTAGTGTATTTATAATTGTTACTGTGGTGAGACAGAACCGAGATTCGTCGCTGAACACCACACTGTTCCATTCGGCATCCCATGCAGCTCTGGAGCGACACCACGCCAAGCGGTGATGACGATAGCTTGCTGTTAAGGGTAGCCTTCGCAAGTCGATATCGGAGCATCCAAGCTTCCCTGTACACTCCGCGAAATGTCGGCCGTTGTTGTCTGTAGGTCCGCTACGGAATGACGTCGGATGCGACGATCGGTGCGCTCGGACTTCCGTTTCCGTGCTCCGGTCCCCTTACGACGTTTCACAGATCCTTCCTGGGACCACTGCCTCCAAATACGACCGACGGTTGTGGCACCACGTTGGATTTCTTCCGCAACACGACGCAAGAACCATCCGGCGATACGAAGGCTGACGATGACACCTGTCGTGGACGCATCCGTTCGACGAAATCGCGTAGGACGGCATCGGCACCCCTTGTTCGTTCCCCAGACACGGTCACAGCAGAACCACTCACTACTCGCGGCCGTGACGACGTCTCGACAGATGGCTTCACGAGCTGGTTGTCCGCTTATATCTCGCGCGTTGTTGGTGCTATTGGAATGCAAATGCAATCATTTTCATAACTTGTACATGCACACCCACCCTGTCTTCGTGGTGTGGCATTTTGCCTGTCAGGCAGTGTATATTCTTTTTTTGAAAAAAGTTGCTACTTTCTTTAACAATTGGTGCGTTTATCATTACTTTAAAAGTTTTGTTCATTGATGGCCTAAAACCTGAGCCTGATTTTCAATGTTTTAAAATCCTTTAAAAGATGCCGCTATTCCATCATCTTTCTTTGAAAGTTTAAGAAACATTTTCAAACTTCCACTGTTTCAAGAGATGAGTATTAACCATAATTAAAAAAAAAAGGTTTTGACCCAACCAGAAACCAATTATCAACTACCGAAACCAAAATGCAACGTTTCTGTGCTACATAGGTATCTGTTTATGTTTTCTTTCACTTTACTGTGAAAAAAAAAAAAATACTACAATGTTTGATGTTCACAGCATAGCTGTAAAGTTTTTTAAAGCTCAGCTTGCAAAAAAAAAAAAAAAACCCGCAAGGGAGTTTATGTGCCAATTTTCTTTAAAATGAATAAGAAAATAAATGTTCACTTAAATCGAAATCCAGTAGTAAACTTTTGAAATACAGTGAAATCCGCTTTATACGATTTTCAAGGGACCGATGCAAATTAGCGTCTTAAACGGGAAAGCGTCTTAGCCGACTCCTCGGAATGTCTATCATTTATATACTTCAACACAAAAGTGGAGTCCCCTGCGCGGCGCCTTATAAGCCCCAAAGATTGCGGTTGCAGGACGTGGACGCGCAGGCATGCGCAATATCACGACACTTTAATCGTTTGGATGTCTGTCCTCCTCGTAGCTATTCGCCGAGTTTCGCGTTAATAGCACCGTTTTTTTACGCGAAGATTTTTTATGACAATGAGTGTAATTTACCTAAAAATAACAAAACGAAGCTAACTATTCGTGTTTGGTTTGCAGTAAAAGCTAAGCAATTTGAGAGGGCTTGTTCAATGTGCGCAATAATAACTGTGGTCACATTTGCTAAGATAAATGCGCAACCAATAACGTAAAGTTTTGATGGGTCTGCTAAAAAGAAGCACTGAATCCTGCTGCTTCAAAATTAAATTGACATAGCATGTTAACCCACTTATTTGGATTCAGATAGTTGACAAATTATATGAATCTACGAAGAATCCAATTATTTTGAGCATTGATTTAATATCCAGTTTTCAAAGTAGTCCAAGATGAGCAGATCACATGCGCTTCAAAAAGACACAAGTATTATACGCGTAAAACAAACTGTGATGCAGTATAACTAGTGATGTATAACTCCATAATACACGAACTTATGGTGGCAGCCACATATTCTGCAATGCGACAAGATGAAAAACAATCTCTCTTTGCCGTCGAGCAGGGAGCACACAGAAAAGAAAACGAAAATATGTCATCCGTGGAGAAAAGTTCTTACGTTCCTTTTGGGCACGAGGCTTAGTTTTGTGCTTTTACGTGAGATACTTTCACAAGACGTCAAAGTTCGGATTTTCTATTTGTTATTCCACGAGATCGATTTATTCTGACAGACGCAGATTAAGTATTACAGCATAAATTATGTAGCAGTCTGCAGCAGTTGCATTGTGCTCTTTTAATTGTTTTCATATCCAAAGGTTTCTGCTCTTCTATGTATTTTGGACAAATTGCATCCCGAATACACATTTCTTGTGCTTCATGAAGGTTCTGAAAGTAAAATTATTAGCTTCTATCTGCTTTTCAATGGTAGGGTTTTCCATGTTCGGGCAGGGTTAAGTGCTGAAACTCGCACAGACAATTATTTCAGAAGTAATTATTTTTACATTATAATGCTTTGAATATGAAATACTTGGAAACTTACTAACTAAATGCTTAACATTAACACATAAGTAGCATCTAAAGGTCACAGGGATCGATACAGCAAGAAATAGAACTTAGAGAATATCTAGTGAACTCTTTTATTGAGCTGGTTCTTGACTTACAACTCAGCTTTACAGAACCACTGAACATTATTTAGACACAAACACAGTTCCCCTTTAACCAACTATAACAGCATAGTAGCTTTATTTAATTCGTGCTGGTGTAGATGATTCAATCAAAACTGCTGCATTTGCACGATAAAATTCAATGAAATGCGAAGTTCTTAAAAACCAAAGACTTCTAAAAAATTTAATTTACTGATTTATATTTAAAATAGTCATAAGGTCTTTCGGGTCCACGACGTCCCCGTCATCAGATGTAAGAACTACATATGTTAACAAGAACTGATGGTTGTATATCAAAGGTCAGAGTTGGGCAGGAATGCATTACAAAGTAATGGAAGTACAGATTACAATTAAAGTGTCATGCATTACAAGGTAATGTAGTAAATGATAATGTATTATAAGGTAATCCAAAGTATGGTTTGCACAAGGTAATGGAATTAATGTGTAACGCATTACAATGACGAGGATATAATTCAATTATTTAATAATGCCATTCAAACACAATGGAATTATTTGGTAATGAAATTACACAATTTGCAAATAATAATTACATACTAATAGTTTATAGAAATGTACGTGTGCCAAAAGCTATGTCTAGAAAAGTCGGCCATGTAACAAAACAGACAAAGACACCGAAGTGTCGTGTAGAATGTTCTAGAAGCGGCAAGAATGGGTTAGACGTTTGTAAAATGTTTTAGAATGATGGGAAGTTGGAGAGCTTTATGTAAATCAAGAATATTCCAGAAGGTTCAGGCGCTGTCGTGAAGTATATATAAAGGAGTCAGTCGCTCGCTAGTCCAGTGTTCGTATCGGACAAGTACTGGAAAACAACACTTGAGAAGTACGGCAAAAATGTCAAGAGTTAGCAAACTTTGGTACTATTCGGCAGTGTACCCTGAGTTGCTGAACTGTGAGTGTAGTGCTAATATGTGCTTGTGGCTATAGTAGGGAAATTATTTTGGACAGTGACACGTATGTAATGGACGAGGATACTGTACTGGAGATGGACGAAATGAGTATCTCTAACCGAAATAAACATCCAATTCGTACTTACTTCATATGTATTATTTCGTTCAAATCACTTTACTTGCGGCGAAGACGGGGCAGCTACTCATGTCATACACGTACAATCTCCAACACCTACCTACACGCACAATCTCCAATACCTACGTACACGCATTTGAGGTCCGAGGGGTGGAACAATTGTCAAATAACCTACACAACGTGTAAGGGTGTACATGTTGCTGGTTTATTTACGTTGTATTGTTATCCATCAGTAATTGGTTAATTACCAACATATAGTTAACCTTTAACCATTACGATTACAATGTGTAACTGCTACATGTCATTACAATTACCATGTAATTCTAAATGACCAGTTCACCATTACCATGTAATGGTAACGCTAAGTTGTTCCCATTACCATTACGCTGTAATGCATTACCGATTAATTCAATTAGGATTTTGCCCAACTCTGTCAAAGGTAGAGTCCTGGTGTGACGTTTTGTAATGCGCATATCACGTGTGCATCAGGTCGTTGCATGTAGTAACATAGTGAGAATTAGTTCACAAAATGTCTGTGTATCTGAATTCACATTAAGCACTTGTTTCCAGGATTGTGAGATATGATACGGTATATCATAATTGCAGGATGCAGTTGGGAACTTATGAATAAATAGATTTGCAGGAAACAAGGTGTTGAATCTTGAAGAAGGGCTGACCAGTACAGTAGTCTCAGTCCGCACTGGGTAGTGAGTACCTTGGTTGGTGAGCCGAGAAAGTGCTGTAGATTGGGACCCTGTTTTTATATTAGATTTGCGTTCAGATAGTCTTGGTTTTAAAGAACGTAAGGAAGAGTCTGTATATACTTTGTCCTCATCATTCGCGTTTACCTATTTTAAGGAATGTGATAAACATTATATTGATTTTCAAATTTGATGGGAACTCTATCATTTTTAACTAATGACAGAAAATTTCTGGTTCTTATTCCGAAATCAAGGTTGTTTCTGCGACAACAGTTTTTCAACACATTCACTATCTTTGTCACATGGTCCAATGAACCCAAGAATTGAGTCTGAACTTGCTCTCTCTGTAAGGTGGATTGTGTCAATCTCCGAACTCTATTCAAGATCATTGTGACTGTAGCTTTGGGATATCCATGCGTCGTGGCAAGATCGTAGATTTTTACAATTTCAGATTGGTGTAATTCTGGGGTTGAAGGATGTGAATAAGCTCGGCGAATTAAAAAGTATATTGATGAAAACTTATGATTTAAGGGGTGGGCTGATGAAGAAGGGATTAAAAATTAAAGTAGAGCATGAAGAAGGTTTCCGATACACCGAATAAGTTAAGGCTTGAGAAACTGGATTTCGTAGAGCACAGAGTCTAGAAAAGGTAGTGAGTAGTTGCATTCCGTTTCTATAGTGAACTTAATGGGGAGAGGGGGGGTATTGAGCACTGAGAAGTTCTGTAAATGGAAGCAGATCGTCCATAGCTGAATGCCAAAATAAAAGTACATCGTGAACTTAACGGATATAAAACAAAGGTCGAATTTGGCAATGTTCCATGGTTTCTTCTTTCAAAGTCTGAAGTGCAAGTTTGCCCAGTATGGGTGAAAGTAGTGAACCCACTGGAGCTCCCTCTGTTTGATGATAGATAGTACCATTGAAGCAGAAGTAACTTCATTTATGAACAAGGTGTGAAACGCTTAAGATAGTTTGTATTTCCTTAGGATATACTAAACCTCGAGCAGATAGTTTTTTTTTCGATAATGCCAGGGAATGTTACAATCAGTACATTTGGAAAAAGTGCTATAACGTCTAATGAGGCCATAAAGTAAGGAATACCTCGAGGTTTGAAAGCCTTGATCCTGTCTAGAGCTTGGATCGAACCAGATACAGAGAATTTAAGGCATGCAATCAATGGGTTTAGATAATTCGACAAGGTTATTTCCAATGGTCTTGTAAGACTGTGGTATCCTGAGACGAGGGGCGGTCGTTGGTATCACGCTTTATGAAGCTTTATTTTCCCAAATATTTCTGGGATGCGGGGGCCAAAAGGGGGTGCATGGTAAAAGTAATGCTGGATGGGAAGGATCCATGATTTTTTTATTCTGCTAATGTCTGAAAGAGTAGCGGCGGTTGGGTCAGTTGATATGTCCAACTGGGGGATGTTAGTGTTTGCCTCAGTCATATTGGTAATGTAATCAATCCTGTTCATGATTATTACTTCAGAAGTTTTGTCGGCAGAAATTATGGCCAGATCGGGATTGTTCCGTAACAATTTCAGTTGCTTTTTTCTTCATTGAGAATACTGAAATCAGGTTGTTTATCTATTATGTTAAAAGTTTTCATATCTTCAGTAACCTTATGCCTAGTGATTTCCCTTTCCGGGGAAGGGAACGACTTATAATATTTTCAGTCTGTGGAATGAATTGATATTTATCAAGACGAGTAATAGGATAGACGTATTTTAGTCCCCGCTGAAAAGCTGTAATCTGCTGCTGATTTACTTGCACGCTGCTAAGGTTGAGATAGGCAGGTTGTTGAGGTAATTGCTGCTGTTGAAATCCACGTCTGTCATGCTGAGATCTTTTGATTGTGTCCTCAGCGACTAAGTTTCGGAGTTTTTTAATATGTGTATTCTGTAGAGTCCATTTTGGAGCAGCAAGTTGCCGATATTTTTATTAAGAGTCTGTACAATCAGATTGGGTGTGTCTTAGCTGTCATATGAAGGTAGGCAATAAATGTTTTACTTTGTAAATAGTCAAAGCGGCTTCGTTTTAGGAGTATTTGATTAATGAGTCTTTTACGCTCAGCTGTTTTCAATATATGATCGTAACGTTTTGATATGAGTTTGCATCTCAGTCTTAGATATAACAAGAAAGATGAAACCGAATTTTCGGGTGTAATAAGCACTTCTTTTGAATCCGTTCTAACGCAAATTAAATTTATCAAAGCTATTCAAAGTCAATGGAACCGGTATGGAAAACAATAGTATCTGACGGAAGAAAGAAGTTTTTCAATCTGGTTTTTAATCCCTCAGATATTGCTGTAAACGGAATCGTGAGCTTACGCCCTCTGGTTGCAGACTTGTGCGTTAAGGAAAACATGAATTTATATGAGAAACATTTCGCACCGGAAACGCTCTCCAACACAGAAAGAATTTTTGAAATCGCAGTCTTAGGAACAGAGATATCGACAAATATAAAATGTGACTTTACGTCCCTTGGTGGGAAAACCATGCATTATTTTAGGAAGAAAGTACCTCAAAAGGTTTTTCCATATGAGCGGTATCGGTCCAAAAAAAAAAAAAAAAAAAAAAAAAAAAAAAAAAAAAATATATATATATATTTAGTCGAGTTTTCAGGATCCCAAATTTTGCTATAAATACATCAGAAGTAGAAATTAACTCTTATGCCCTCTGGTGGCCAAACCATTCTTTACCCAACATTAGAAATCATGTGAAAAATATTTTCCATCAATTTTTCAAATCAGAGTTTTAGAAGCAGAAATAACGCAGGAAAGGCAATTTACCTTTCTGCCCCCAAGCGGAAAGTCTATGATTTTCATGAAAATTTTGAATTTATAGGAAAAACATTTCGCATCGGAAACACTATCCAACAAAAAAGGAATTTTTCAAATCGGACTCCTAGAAGTAGATATATTGACAAAACTAAGATATACATCTACGCCCCCTGGCGTAGAAACCATGCATTATTTTAAGAATTTTTTTTTCTAAAAGGTTTGTCGACATGAGTAGTATCGGTCTACAAACGGCGTTTTCTTCAATCGAGAATTTAGAAGCTCATATTTGCTGCAAATACATCAGAAGCGGAAATTAAGATTTACGCCCCATGGTGGCCAAACCATTTAAAAAAAAAAAAAATAGAAATTATGTGCAAACGATTTCCCATCAGAAGCTGTATCCGGTGTAGAAATAATTTTCCAAATCGGATATTTAGAAGCAGAGATATAGGGGAAAACTGTGTAATTTAACTCTACGCCCCCTAGCGGAAAGTCTATGAGTTACTTGAAAATTTTGAAGTTACATGGAAAACATGTTACACTGAAAACACTATCCAACAGAGAAGGAATTTTTCAAATCGGACTCCTAGAAGTAGAGATATTGACAAAAATAAGATGCACATCTACGCCACCTGGCGGAGAAACTCTTGAATATTTTAAGAAGAAAATATTCCGAAAAGGTTTATCGTTGTGAGTGGCATCAGGCCACGAAAGAATTTTTTCAATCGATATTTTAGAAGCTCAAATTTTATGGCAAATACATCAGAAGCAAAAATTAACACTTAAGCCCCCTGGTGGCCAAAGTATTCTTTACCAAAAAATTTAAATTATATGCAAAAGATTTTCGATAAGGAGGTGTATTCGCTGAAGAAATTTTTTTTCAAATCGGAGTTTTAGAAGAGTTATCGGGAAAAATGTAATTTATTTTTACGCCCCTAGCGGAAAATCTATGAGTAACTTGAAAAAGTAACTATATCCAAAATACTCTTCGACATAAATGGAATCGAAAGGTAAAATAATTTTTCCAGTCGGATATTTAGAAGCAAATATGTGGAATAAAACGTGTTTTTGAATTCGACATCATTAACGCCCTTTAGGGGCGAAATTGTACATCGTAAAAAAGAAAAAAAAACGAAATGAAGGATCATCATTCTCATATTTCAAGCTTCCCAATGCAAAAAGAATTTTTCAAATCGGACTAATAGTTGCAGAGATATCGTGGATACAGACGGACGGACGGACAAACCGGTAACATAAGCACGATCTTTTTTTACAAAAGATGTGCTAAAAACGAAGCCACATTGACTATTTACAAGCACACCATGAGCAGTTCGAATTCCTGTAAGGCATGGATTTTATGTTTGTATTATGGCACTGGCTCTCCCTCTTCCCTGGAACCAGTGGCCCTAAATTATGAAGGAAAGACTGCTTATAGCCCACTGAGTTGCTCATGGTAGTCGTTAAATTTAAAAATAAAATAAAAAATAGAGCTACGGCTAATAAACAAAGATCTGAGTCTCAAAAAAAAAAAAAAAAAAAAAAAAGAACAAAAAAAAAAAACAACAACCAGATGTTCACCGCTTTTTACGTTGGCATGTGGCTGAGCGCGATTACCGCTTGTAAGAAGACTATGAGTCCAACGCTAGTCAAAAAATGATATAGTCTGTAACATTCAGACTGATAGCCTCCAAATGCTGTTGCTTTCTTTTGGAAAATATACTGCCTTTTTATTCTTCCGCTTTTGTTGACTTTTCACTTATTTAAATTTTAGTTGCTTGTTATGTTTTCCATACCGAATGTAACGTCTGAACTCCAATGGCTTTTTGATCTCTGGGCTATGACTGATAACTAGTTCACGTCGCGATAGTTGGAATAAATATAGGGACCACGCAATTCGAATGACTGTACTGATTAGGAACTTCACTCTCGCTAGTTCTCAGTTCGATTCGTCTACAGTATGTCTGTGTACTGGTTCTCGATCCGTCTATGAATGCGTACTAGTCCCCAACCCGTCTATCACTCTTCTACTTGAGGAATAAATCAGTGAAATCAAAATCTGTGCGCTATCTCAGTTTTACGTGAGAGTACTTCCGTATCTTAAATTATCCCACTTTCTTACGTGCGAAATGATAATGCAGTGATCCTCTGAAATTAGCCTACCGAAACCGAAATGACTAAAAAATTAACATACTTGAACGCCAGTTAGTAGATAGACAAGCGAATATTTGAAGAAGTTCCGCATTAAATTATCGAGCAAGCGGCACTCAAGTGCTAGTCGATTCGCACCTACATGTAGACGAATATAAACGTTACCGAGAATTCTAATCGACGGTGAACTTAAGCGAAAACGTTTAGTTTTAATTGTGCAAGAAATTCATATCTGTTTATGAGAATTTAGGAACTTCAACAGGGAACGTAGTGCGTCATAGCGTACTGAAAACTGAATAGGTACTTTGGCATAGGCACAAGAAGGTAAAACGTGAAACACTCCATTCTACTGTGCAATCCTTGAATAGCAGAGCAAAGCAGCAGCCTGTAATGATAAGCTCTTCTCATCTTCACCTTAATACAAGGATTATCCCAAAACAACAGAATGTTTTTATAACAAAAAATATGCTTACCTTAAGTAGCAAGGAGGTGGTCATCTTTTTCGAAATACTGTCCATTGCATCAAATACAGGTGTCCCAACGTTCCTTCCACTCTTTGAATATCTTCTGGAATTGTTCTTCTGAAAGGCTGCTGAAGCCCCCCCCCTGCGCAAATGTAATAAGTTGCTGATCAGTCTCAAATTGTCATCCCCGTAATATTTTTCTCAAAAATGGGGAACAACCAGAAGTCACATGGTGACAAATCCGGACTATATGCAGGTTGGGTCATCAATTTAATATTCATTTTCTCCAAATAAAAAACGACAGAGCTGGTGCGGCCTTGCATTGGGCCGCACATGAAAAGAAATGGGGAACCCAAACTCGTTTCATGCCCAAATGCTCGGTTAATATTCTGTGAATTAATGATTTTGAAATGCGAACCATATCTTCGATACCTGCATTTGATAGGTGTCTGTCTTCCCGCATAATAACACCTACTGTATTTATATTTACCTCTGTAACACTCGCTGAAGGTCTTCCTCCTTGCGCGATGAAAGCCGCCGATTCACGACCATCCATAAATTCTTTATGCCATCTGTAAATTGCTGATTTCCTAGTCATCCGTCTTTACATGCCTCTTGCATAAGACGGAAAGTCTCTCCGATAGACTTCATAAGTCGACAGAAAAATTTAATGGCGCATCTTTGCTCCTCTTTCACATCCATTTCTTCGAAAAATCACAGCGCAAAAACACTTCTTAGGGGTTCACGAAACAACGCTTATTAAAATGCGCACTATCAGCGACGCATGCGTGATAAACACGTGTAGCCGGTTGCTATGGTTACTACGTCTACCGCTTTTTCGACACTCGTGCCGAGGCCGAACGTAGTATTGCACGTTTTTTATAAAAAATATTCTCAGTTGTTTTGAGAGAAGCTATGTGTTTTATCACGCTTTAAAGATTGGTATTTAGCACTGGTAAATTTAACCCTTTAACCTGCTGGCACGAATTAACTCCGGGCTAGCAAAATGGGCTGAAATCAAATCGAACAAATATATTCGGTGTCTAAGAAGTGGGCCAAACCCAAGTGGAACGAGTGAAACTGCGCACCGGAAAGCGCTACTTGCCCCTTAGTTTTGTTATTCAAAGAGGTATGATAACCCCTTAGCTTTGTTGTACAGGTCCTTGTATACCCAAAACGTCCGGTCATTCAGCGGGATGACTAAGAAAAATCTTTTCAGATTGATTAAGAGAAGAGATGTTTGAGTGACTTGTTTGTTCCCAGCGGCATGATGCTCGTGTCAGGAGGATCTAGCTCTTCCCCATCATGCCTCCTTGGGTTATGGAGCAGGGAATAAAGGACTAGAGGGGGTAGCTTCTCACCAGTGGTAGGTATATGGTTCCTACCGCTGAAATGAGTGGGGAAAAGCATTGTTTTGCAACAATTTTTGCAAAACCCGGCCTCTTTGCAAACATTTCTGCAAAAAATTGGGGAATCATTTAGTTTAGGCACTTGCGGCCGCTTAAAGGGTTAAAATATGATTATTTTAAAATCGATTTCATGTTAAGAAATATCTATCTGACGGCCTGAGTGGTGATGAGAGGTGTTTTTAAACTTTCAGAGAACTTCTGCAGCTGGAAATAAAAGGCGGTGGGTCATTTCCTTTTCGGAGAAGAATTTGTTTATGCTTGTCTTACAATTTTCGTTCGCTTCACTGTGAAGCGACATCAAGTAAACACGGCCCATTAGTCAAAATGCTATTCTAGAATGCGCAATTTGTCAAATTTTCCGAAAAGCATCAACTCCGCTTTTCATCGAAAAGTACGAAGTACCTTTCTTCGATGCAAATAAATCCGTTTAGGTTGTTATTCTTGGGTAATTTCCTCCATGCAAATCTTTTGGTGAAAAAGTTTCTCTCTTTTCTTTGATTTTTTTTTGATGAAATAAAATAACAAGATTTAGCGCCCCTTATACATTCCATCATTTTTTTCTACTCAGCTTCTGGAAATTACTAATTCATTTAGTAGGAAGGACTAAATAAGGGAAACTGTTACTTTTAAATGGAACATTATGGCGCATTCTTTCAGGCTTAAACGAACTTTTTTTTTCATCCTGGGGAGGAAGAAAAAGTGAAGAGCACTTCAGCTTCGCTTCAGTGATAAGAGTTCCTCCAAAACGAGGAACCGCTAACACTATCCCTTGAGAATCGAATCAACATTCATTCATTACCCTTTTTCTAATTCTTGTCCTCTTCAGATTAATTAAGTAATTAATCATCTTCCATTAGTTTAAAGACAATAGTACCTTAAAGTTTTTCTCTAGGGGCAGAGGGAAAAAAAGAAAAATGATTATAAAGCTTAAGTATTAAAAAGAACAATTAAGAGCGGACAAAACTAACAACGTTTGAAACATGGGTTTTGACCTCCCTTATGTGATGCAGTTTTCGCATCATGAAGAAAAGGGAATTTAATTAAGATTACCTACGTGATAGGAGTAGAACCTGAGAAGAAAAATAGGAAAGTAGAATGAAAAAGTCAGATTAAGATAAGTATAACCCGGGCGATAAGGGAATTCCGTAATAGGACAGCTAAATTACTGCGTTGCGAGAATGAAGAAACTCTTAAAGATTGATTCCACATTTCAAAAAGAAAATCCTGCCATCGTATGAAATTAAATCTTCCGTTGACGATTTCTTGCTCCGTATATGTCATTACTGACAGTATCTGAATATTTAATTAAGATATTGCTGCTTCTCAGAAAAATGAAAAAGAAAGATGGCGCTGAAATGTTTAAAAAAACATGCACGTAAAAACTCTAAAATTTAGAAGGTTCCACATATTTTCTAAAACGACATCAGATGCTGTGCGTGAATTCCAAGGCAACGGTGTGTTTACAATACAGTAAAACGCCGATTATCCGTAGTTTTGAGGAACCCTAGAGCCCGGATAATTGAAAATACGGTTAATCCAAATTACGTTCTATTGGGTTAAATATCCAAAAAAAAGAAAAAAAAAATAGAAACATAAGAATCCTTTTTATACACTGCTGGACAACTCCTAAGGACGGATCATAAACGGCTATATGGCGCATAAAAAAGTAAGTGTGGTTGGATGCCAAGTGAAATAAAATAATGTCAGAATGCCAGGACATTACAAGAAAGACAATTTATTGTGCTCTGAAATCCAGAAGGCTTTGGAACGTGTTCAAGGGACAAACAGGCCATTTTGTGCAGAATACGTAAACGTGAAAAAAATGCAATTACTGTCCGCAGGCGTTCCGGCGTAAGATGTCAATACGGGATATGGCCACCATGGAGGGCGATGCAAGATTCCACACGTCGTGTCATGCTTTACACAACGTTATCAAGCAGCTGTTGGGGTAATTTATCCCATTCCTCAGTCAGTGCACGGATGAGGGTGTCCTTGTTTATTGGAGGGCATTGGCGACCAGCAAGACTCCTCCCAAAAGCATCCCACACATTTTCAATGGGATTCAGATCTGGAGAACGTGCTAGCCATACGAACCGTTGAATATCCTCGCTCTCAAGACACTCCTGGACAGCGACTGTTCGATGACATGTTGCGTTGTCGTCCATGAAAATGAATCTATCACCGACAGCACCACGGAACATGCGAACATGAGGTAGCAGAACATCATCAATGTATCGTTGGCCTGTCATAGTCCCAGTTGGAAGCACATAGAGGGACGTACTGCCATTGATCATGATGCCAGCCCATACCATGACACTACATGTCGGATATCGGTCCCTTTCCTGTATGTTTGCTGGACAATATGCAGTAGCACTATCACGCCAGATCAGTTGTCGTCGACAATCAGACGATAGACTGTATCTACTCTCATCTGAGAAGAGGACAGCAGACCAGTCGTTATCAGTCCAATTGCGATGTTGATGGCACCATTGCAAACGGGTGGTACGGTGACGTCTGGACAATGGGATGCACACAACAGGACGGCGGACGCATAGTCCTCCTTCATGCAAACGTCTGGCGACAGTTTTTCGGGAGATCCGCTTGCCAGTAGCAGCCATAAACTGATTTGCTACCCTACTAGCTGTGCTGCGCCGGTGTCTTTTTGTTGATAGCACTATGTACCGATCTTCTGCAAGTGTCTGCAAGTGTCGTACTGCGAACACGACCTCCCCCGTGACGTTTGCTACACTCTCCATTTGTTTGAAATGATTTCCAAAGCCTTGAAGCAACACTGTGGCTGACGTCGAACTCCTGGCAACATCTGTTATTTTTCGCCCTTCTTCAATCTTGCCAATAATACGGCCACGCGTAAAATCATCTAGGTGATGTCGGGAAGACATACTGAAACTTGGAAGTCGTCAATTGATTCTTTCCCTTTCAACTTTGCGTTTGAACAACAACGGTCAATACCCGTCAAATCCTTTATATCCCTTATCAGCGCTATGACGTCACGAACAAGTTCGGCAATCCCAAATTTGCATACGCACAACACGTCTTACTGTATCCCGCACTTATGCTAATTTCCACATTTTCCTGCCTTCCATTTTATGGTTGCTATCGTTGCTATTGTCATCCGTCCTTAGCAATTGTCCGGCAGTGTAGTATGTAAATAAAAAACTGAACAGTTTAAAATTTATATATTGGAATATTCCAGAAATGCTGCTTACCTTTGAGGTCCGCTTCTGAAAAACATTTCACATTTCACACACGGTATTAGGTCCCGGTCCCTGTCCTTCAACTGTGCTTAGTTGTCATGGTCGCAGTTCGTTTTCACCGTCTTTGTTTACTCGAGTGTTAGTACTGTTTAAAATCTCATGACAACAGATTAAAACTTCAAAACACACACAGCAGCGAAAGTTAAAAAAGTCAGACACTACCGGAAGCCTACCTCAAAGGTTAGCAGCATTTCTGGAATATTCCAATACGCACTATATGGACAAAAGTTACCGGACACCTTGAAGAGAAACTCAACATAGCATTTATTGACATACATTAGTATGGTGTCTGTCCACCTTTGGCCTTAATGCATGCACTGACCCTTCGAGACATGCTTTTGACAAAGTTTTGGAACACAGCGATAGATATGGGCTTCCAACCAGTACATAATGCTGCCGCTAACTGTTGCTTAGTAGTAGGCCTTGGTTTCAAATTTCTTATGCAGCGCTCTAATCCATCCAATAAGTGCTGTATGGGATTAAGATTAGGGCTCTGTGCTGTCCAGTCCACGCACGATACGGAATTATCGTCAAACTACGCCGTAACAGTCTTTGCTTTATGCCTGAGTGCATTATCCTGCTAGTACCAACAAGGCTCGGTTCCATAGTATCGCCACAGAGTTGGTAGGGCATAATTGTCCAGAATATCGAGGTAGACGTGCTGGTTAACAGGTTTGTCCAAGGTAACCAGTAGGCCGGGACCATACCACGAAAAACATCGCCATACCAGTACACTGCCAGCTCCAAACTTGACCGTAGGAACAGTACACTGTGGTAAAAAGCGTTCCCCCGGCTGCTGCCATACCCACACACGACCATCAGGCAGATGAATCCATCAGTCCATAAGATCCGTTTCCACTGAACTACGGTCCATGATAAATGATCTTTACACCATGCGAAACGACGAGTAGCTTTCCGAGTGGAAATGAAAGGCTTATGAACAGCCACATGACTACGGTAACCCATGGGATGAAATTCTGTGCGAATGGTACGCGTACCTACCGAGGGTCCAGTATTTTTACTCACCTGTACACTGCGGTCTTGTGTAGTACTCCGTCGATTATAACGACTCTCCTGAGGCTTCGACGTCCTATATCACTGATTTTCTTTGATTTGCCAATATATTTTGCTGCTTCAGACACGCCATGTGTCTTCCACTTATTCAGTACATTCAAAACAGTTAGCTTGGGTATGTTTAAATGCCTCTAGGTTTCTCTTATGGACAACCCACTAATATAACACCCAACAATCTTTCCTTACTCAAAGTCAGTTTTATCCCGCCGCGACATTTTCACTCAACCTCACAGTGCGATATGATCGTGGTCAGCTGCAGGCTTGTTTTTATACCGTTTGCAACTGTACCGCGCATCTCAACAACGCATAGGATAAGTAGTATGTCAAAATCGCTGTAAATGGAGAAGTTTGATAGGGCAACGGTAAGTAAAAATTGTCTGGTAGTTTGTATTTCGTTGTGGAGCTAACCTTTGAATCTCAGAGAAAAGCTTAGTGATTTGTATGCGTACACTGAAGAGCAATTGAATTAGAGACAGCTGGCGTTATGCAAATGTGGCGCTGTGAGCGGAAACGACATGAAGTATGCAGCGATCCGACAATATAAGGAGTGATGCGACGGGAATCAGTAAGAGTCGGACGCAGTATGGGTAAGACGAAGGATCTAAGCGCACGTGATCGTGGACAAATTGTCGGGGCCCGACGAATGGGTCACTCCATCTCGGAAGTCGTGCAGGCACTGGGATTTTCACGAGCCACTGTGTCACTGGTGCACCGTGAGTACATAGAATCCGGTAAAACCATCCCTGCTAGAGCCAACTGCCGTGGACAACAACGTATGGATGAGCGGGTTCATCGCCG
The DNA here is from genome assembly GCA_039090855.1 of Macrothele yani. Taxonomy (NCBI): domain Eukaryota; kingdom Metazoa; phylum Arthropoda; class Arachnida; order Araneae; family Macrothelidae; genus Macrothele; species Macrothele yani. Next base: position 151,450,346 of record CM077001.1, on the reverse strand, counting down.
TCTAGCTCGCATTGTAACAGCGGATAGACGGGCCACAGTGCAAGAAATCACTCGGCAATTTAACGCTGGTGCATAAAAACGTGAGAGCAGCCACACCATCCAGAATCATCTCCTCGCTATGGGGTACAGAAGCGATCGTCCCACGAGGGTAGCGCTGCTGAGTGCACATCACATGGTGCACAAATTAGCATGGGCGCGGGAACATCGCCACTGGAACCTAGACATGTAGAAAAATGTCACCTGGACTGGTGAGTTGAGATTCACGTTGGTACACGTGGATGGCAGGATACGAGTACGGCGTAAACCACATGAAGCAATGGATCCTTCTTGCCAGCAGGGTACTCTTCAAGCTGGTGGGGGTGTCATTCTCGTCTGGGGACTGTTTACGTGGACTGAAATGGGACCCCTGGTACGTGTGACATCGTCCCTCACAGGGCAACGTTACCGGGATATCCTGGACGACAATTTGCTCCCGTTTGTGCGTCTTCAACATCCCACTGGGGACCTCATCTTGCAAAAAAACAATGCACCATGCCATCGCTCCCGAATTGCATCCGAATGTTTGGATAAACATTCCACCGACGTGACCTCGCTTCCTTGGCCAGCTAGGTCACCTGACCTCAATCCCATCGACCACATCTGGGATGCCACCGAGAGAGATGTTCGAGGCTCTGACCCCCTCCATCAAATCTTCGTGAACTGTGGGAGGTTGTTCAGGGGCCGTGGATCCGTATGGCTTCCCAACGCTTCCGGTGTCTTGTCGAGTCCATGCAGAGACGAATCGTCGCCGTCATCGGGGCGAAAGGTGGTGCTACACGTTACTAGACAGGTATCTCTAATCCAATTGCTCTTCAGTGTATACTTCTTTTACCTCGTTATAACTCTCAATCGGCAGTAACAGATACCATTCCCCCTATTGATCAGTTATAACGAGACATACCATATATGGCCATACTATTCTGCCACAAGAAGAGATGAAAACAGATCTTTACAGAAGAATTCAGATTATGAGATTCTGTGTTTTTCGACACCGATTTTATTTTATTCTAAACGCTTTAGCATAGTTTATAATGAGATACATTAAGACAGAATGCAATGTATAGAAACAGGAGTTGGAGAGATCTTGTCACAAAGAAAAACAAGGAGAAGTTGAAACAGTTATGTATTTCTAGTTTTTTAATAAAAACATCCATATTGTTTTCATTAATATGTTTTTATACACACTACTTATGCTTCACTTCCACTTGAAGTATTTTATAAAAAGAAGGGAAATATATATTTTGTTAATATGTAATTATTCTCGAGCAGTCCGTAACCCCGTACCATGCGCAGTTAAAAAAGCTGTGTCTGAAATTTTTTCTTGTCATATAACACGAATCGTAATAAAATGAATAACTGTAATAAACAGTTGAATTATTAATGGAAAGTGTATAAGATGAGTCACCAACAACTAAATGTTCGTAATATTCCCAATAATTTTTCCTATTACTAGTATATTAATTTAACGATGACGTTCCTCATTATTTTAGAAACATGTGCTTACCCATCGTTGACGCGCTTGCATTAGATTGAGGTATTCTTTCAATGACCGGAAATGATATCGTGTCCATATAACCACACAATGGGGTTAAAAATGTGTTTTCTTTTCCCAGTTTCGTTTTAACAATTTTTTTGTATCATTATATAATCTATACTCTTATACACAGTCGAAGCACATTATTGTGACCACCTCCTACTTTTGACGTCAACCGCAAGTAGCCAATGAATGAAGACACGTGTCGTGAGCTGGCTTGGATTGTATATAAAAAGTTCTGTAGGCAATATGAAAAAATATCACTCGTTGCTGTCATGGATAAAAGGAGCGATTTATCAGATTTGCAAAAAGGGATGATTATTAGCTTCGGGGCCAAGGGTGGCAGTATTTCTGAAACAGCGCAGTTTGTGAACTGTTCGTGTTTTGCTGTGGTTAAAGTGTATCGTGATTAGAGAAATGGCACCATTGCGAATAAGCGATGTGGAAACTGAGGAGCACCACGTGCCATTGATGTGAGAGGTGAACTTTCGCTGCGAAGGTGCGTGATTGCAGAACGACACGCTACAGTGGAACAACTCACTGGCCGAATGAACCACGGGGTTACCGGAAGTGTGTCTAAAACGACAACTCTGCTGCTTATGATGCTCCGATGCAGACGGATGGTCACCGCACCTATGCTAACGAAGGTGCATCGGAAGAAAAGACTTACATTTGCACGGCAGTATCAGAATTGGACCTCCGCTGATTGGCAAAGGATTGTATTCTCCGATGAGTAACGTTTTCGGCTTCATCGAACGGATGAACGTTGGCATATAAGGTGAGAAACATCTGAGAACAAACACTCTTCAACCATTGCTGGAAGAGCTGGTGGGGGCAGCGTTATGGTCTGGGGAATGTTTTCGTGGCATTCCCTGGGTCCACCCATACCTGCGGAAAGCACTCTGGACCGAATTCGTTATGAATACATCCTTGCAGACTACGTACACCCATACATGCTGATTGTCTTCTCTGGAGCGGATGGGATCTTCCATCATGACAATGCAACGTGTCACACTGCTCAAAATGTCCGAGAGTGGTTAGAAGAGCACGATGGAGACTTTAAAGTACTTCCCTGTCTCCCTAACTTCCCAGACGTAAACCCAATTGAGCATCTGTGGGATCATCTCGATCGTGTTGTTCGCTCTATAGACCCTCCTCCACGCACCCTCCAGCAGCTGTCAGATACACTGCAGTCAGTATGGCTCCACATACCTGTTAACACCGCCCAGCCCGTCTAACTGTTGTCCCCACTGCACACGGCGGTTACTCTGGATATGAGCTGGTGGTCGCAATAATGTGACTCGACCGTGTATTAATATATACTTCTTTTACCTGGTTATAACTTTCAATCGGCGGTAACGGACATCTTTCCCCTAATGATCAGTTATAACAAGGCTTACGATATATAGCCATACTATTCTACCACAAAAAAAGAAGAGTTTAAAACAGTTCTTTATAGCAGAATTCCGATTATCCGACGTATTTTGTTTTACGGCATCGCTTTTATTTTATTCTAAAGGCTTTAAAGTTAATATATCCAAACAGTCAAAGAACACCGGGTTCTTTGACTGTTTGGATACATTAACACAGAATGCAATGTATAGATGCAGGAGTTGGAAAGACCTTGCCACAAAGAAAAACAAGGAGAACTTGAAACAGTCATGAATTTCTAGTTTTTCAATAAAAGCATCCACATTGTTCTCATTTATGTGTTTTTATACGCATTACTTTTGCTGCACTTCAACTTGCAGTATTTGATAAGAATAGAAATATATATTTTGTTATTATTCACGAGTTCTATTAATTTTCGCTTTATTTGGGTTCCTCCCTCTTCCGATTAGGTTAGAAAACTGGAATAGATGACGATTATGTCGGACAGTTGGGACAGAAAATGACTCTTAGTGTTCGGAAAATTGAAATAGTTAGAACTATTTTGACGAGTTATTGGGATGGGGTATTAGGTTGGATAATTGGGACAGAAAGGACGATCAGGTCGGGAAAGGAATTAGGTAACATAATTGATACAGAGAGGACGATTAAGTCGGATAGTTAGGACCCGTACTGCTCGGATAATTGGTACAAAGAGGACGATTAGGTAGGAGGATAATCTAGATAAAGATGACAATTAGAGCTCAGATAATTGGGACGGACAGCGGATTAGGTCCTATAATTAGGATGACGAGGACGATTAGGACTCAGATAATTGAGATAGATGGAAACATTAGATCTGATAATAGGAATGTAGAGGACAATTAGTCGGATAATTGGGGCACAGAGGACGATTAGGTCAGGAAATTGGTGTTGGGGGGATTAAGGTTTATAAATGGGACAGAGAGGAAGATTTGGTCGGCTAATTAGGAAAAAGAGAACGATTAAATTGGAAAACTGACAATGAGAGGGTTATCAGGTCGGATAATCGGGAGATATACGACGATTACGTCAGATGACTGGGATTCCACTGTATCATGAAAGAAAATAGTCTATAATTTTTGTATCTGGTGTCCCTTGATAAGCACCATTAGTCCTATATGCAAGTACATTTTACTACCTATAGCGAGTTTTACTTCCACTTATATGAAAAACGTCCATATTTGTGGATCACGTGTATTTTATAGTATTACGGAATCACATAGGCTTTCTGAATATTGCATAAACGTAACGTACGTGAAAACATTCCACTGAGTGAAACACAGCGTAAAAATGTCACCACCTGCACAAAAAAAGTCAAATTTACGGGTGACGTCACCTTCACGATGATGCTTTCTTTTGCATGCTGGTTAAGGGTCAGGACACAGAATCTTATCTGGAGGGCAGGAGGAGGCGGATGCGCTTGTCTAAAAAAACAGAGATTTTGTGGAAGAGTCGTCACACACACACACACGCCCTTTTAAATCACGAAGTGTTAAAAACAACTAAAATACCAGCACAATTTTCTTGGCGTTCAAATGCCTGCTGCTTTTGAGGAATCGAGCTCTATGATTTTTAAACATCAAGTCTGAATAGAATCTTTTAAAATAAAATTTGAGCTTTTCTATTGAGACGGCTTAACTTAATAGAACAATTTCCAGCTTGAGTCGTACCTAAACAATATGACTCGCAGTTCCTCTTTAAAATATCAGTTTATTCTTCCTCAATACATGATATTATCACCTATTTTTAAAAATGACTTCCATTTATTTCTTTACTTCACTTTAAGTCTTTCCTGAGCCATTCGTTGTCTTACTGGCTATTTACTCAGAGCAGTTTGTGGAAATATTACATTAAACAAAGCCACCTATTGCTTTTCATGATTTGTCAAAATATCTTTTGCCTTTCACCCTCTGCTTCTTTTTCTGAAACACTAGTTCTTTTTTTTGCATTCTGTTCTTTCTCTCTGAAGACAGAACACAACATTTAACCCTTTATGTGGCCAGAACGGGTTCACCGGGGTTATCAAAATGGGCTTAAGTCACCTCAGACCAATATATTTGCTGTCTAAGAAGTGAGTGAAATGTGGCTGGAGCGAATTCCTTTGGGTAATCTTTAATGGTCTTAACGTCGCTCAAAGGAGTGACCTAAAAAAACAGAGGATCAGAAAATGTTTGTTTCCCTATTTGCTTAGTTATTCAAAGGAGCCATTTACCGAAGTGATTGAAAATAATCCTATTTCTTTTGATTGAAGGGTTAACGACCACCGTGAGCAACAGAATGGGCTATAAGCTAGAGGTCTCTGCAGGCCTTAGTTTGGAAAGCCCGGCCCGGCCCGTATATTTCTCCTGTTTCCAATGCCGGGAACGGCCCGTGAAATTTCAACAATTACTAAAACACGGACACATGGCGCACTCGGTCATTCGACTCCTGAAGTGTCTTCGTCTTCTTAATTGCTACACGTATTCTATTACAATAAACTTTAATTCCGAATATTTCTGTGACTCTGTAAAAGTAACGTGATGTCTGAGGAAAGGAAGGGGGGGGCTTGTATACTCAAAAATATTGCATGTAAACGACAATTTCCATGCCTATCAAATTTTCAGGGTTTTCAAATTATCATTGCCTACCGCCGGACCAGGAATATCCTGGAGGATAAGGTGTGTGTGTGTGTGTGTGTGTGTGTGTGTGTGAATTCGAAAAGTACGAAATATCCAGAATTATGAGTCCGATCGTTCTAGTTTACATTGTCTACAAGCACATATTCTCCGGAAGCGATTTTTTTCGCGAAAATCTTTCGCTTTCTTAAACTCCATAATAAGTATGGAAGAGTATTTATCAGAAACACTGAACTGAGAATATTCTTGGGAAAACAATGACAGACCGCCTAGCTAATCAGTGTCACAGAAGTTCTGAAAACGGCTGGGCTGGGCTGGGCTGGGCTGGCATACCTAAGGGTTCATTTGCCATCTGCTGACTCCCTGAGAGCACAAATGGGAAAAATACGGCACAGATTAATACACAGAAATAAGTTTCTCTCAGCCCATTTCTCCCGTGCCATTTAACATAACTTAAAAGCTTTTCACACATCTAGAGAACAAAGTGCCGCCGACCAGAACAATAAAAAAGATCGTCTGCGAGCGGGTGGCTCGGTTTATAAATGCTGCAGGCAATAGCCTGCCCTGAAGCATAAGAGGAGGGTGGAAGTTAGAGAGAGAAAGAGAAGGGACCACATTCGAATTGAAACACTAAGGGAGCCGACCCACTCCAATTGTTTTGTAGTAGGGAAGGATGTCGTAAAACTTCTATTTTTTCCATCAGCGGAAATCATTCAGTCTTATCCTGCTGCTGTATTTTGCGAGTTTTCTAAAAGAGAAAGGAACCGTACAGGGATTGTTTTGCTCATAAAAAGACAGCCCTGCTCGACCCGTGTCTGTTTTACATTAAATATTGAATGCCCGGGCCCGTGCAGACTTCTACTGTAAGCAGTCGCCCGTCCCTAATTTAGGGCTACTGGTTCCAGGGAAGAGAGAGAGAGAGAGAGAGAGAGCCAGTGCCGTAAGACAAACACAGCGTCCATACCTCACCGGGATTCGAATCTGGACCCTTTTCGGACGAACGCACTTTGACCCCTACGACCCTGGAGCGGTAATGCTCCTTTCTGGCCGATTAGACGCTGAAAGTGCCCCTAACAGTAGCGACGAACCTAAGAAAGGAAATAGAAGATGTTTGTGTTTTTGTTCTGTCAATTGGCATGATATTAGCGTCAGGGGGACTATACCTTCCCCATCATATCCTGGAGCGGAGAATATAGGTCTAGAAGAGCGCACTTATCAAAAGGGACATGTTTATGGTCGGTACTGCTCAGATGAAAGGGTGAAATGAATTGTTTTCCCTCAGCTTTCAGGAAATCGGTCGTTATGGAAACATCTCTATTTGGGGTAAGTAGAATTGTTTTGGCACCATTTGGTTCGGGTACATGGGCCGCTTAAAGAGTTAATCTCCAAATTCATATCAAATTCTAATTGCTATGAAAGCTTAATTAATTCATACACTCGACGTGGATCAGGAACACCAAACAGAAGTCATCGCTCTTTCCACGTTCATAAGTGAGTCACGGAAAAATTCTCATTGGCTGCCACCGGGAATCAAACTCAGGGTCTTCCAGTTACGCGCCGGACATGCTACCACTGCACCACAGCGGCCTCGAATTCTCCAGACTCACAAGTGATTAATTGCCAAATCACATGTGCGGCGCCACTGGTTTGGCAATTAATCACTTGTGAGTCTGGAGAATTCGAGGCCGCTGTGGTGCAGTGGTAGCACGTCCAGCGCGTAACCGGAAGACCCTGGGTTCGAAGAGAATTTTTCCGTGACTCATTTATTAACGTGGAATGAATGGTGACTTCTGTTTGGCGTTGCTATGATAGTTATTTGCAATCTTAGCAATTTAAAAAGGAAAAGTTTGAGAGAAGCGGGGGGGGGGGGTGCGATCGACCAGTGGCTGGATTAGATAGTGTCTAATCCGCAGGTTTTTCGCCGCTTATACCTGTGGCGTAGGTAAGAAATATGATCTTATATTCCACAAGCATGCTTTTCCTTGTCAATAAAATAAATGCAATTATCTGGTTTGTTTAAATTTGGTTTACGTTTAACTTTAACTTCAATCTTAACTTACAGCTTAGAGCTTTTTATTTTATGGTAGGATTAGTCTCTTTTAACGGTTGTAGAATAACGACCAGTGCTTAATGAAAACAGAAATATACTTAACGAAAGTCACTTCCACTTTCCTCGTGTTTACGCACGTCAATAATTCAGAATCATGAACATGTCGTTCGTAACACAGTACGCAGAACAGAATTCAATAAAATGGCGTCTCACAATACATGTGACGCATCACTTCTCAAATAACCATCTGTCAATACAAAGTGCTTTTACAAGAATAGCTCGCTATCTTATGGTATCAACGTTACATAGACAGGACACGCTCTTCCAACTTTGCACTCCTCTGCTCTCCGAACTACTTAGGTTGATTGCCCTATGACCCGCTGTCAGGTTGCCAACTTCAAATTCGCCCGTTAAGTTAAAAAATCTCTAACGAGGAAATGTGACGTATACTACAGAGGTGAAGCACATGTCAAGACGGCAAAGTTGCAGCGATGCATTCCATCGGTGTAGCTTAATTGGGAAAGCATTCGGCTTCGGAGCAGAAGTGTGCCGGTTCGATCCCCATCACGGGCAAGTTTATGCCGTCGCATTAGCGCCAGGTCGTGGAAATGGATCTACTGGTCGTTAGGTTCTTCGAAAAACGGGTGATGTTCCTTTCACACATCGTCTGGAATTAGTGATAATTCCTTCTTCTTCAGCGACCAAGTTCAAGCATGATATGTCGGCTGACCCGGAGACCTATGATTTCGTCCCAACCCTTTCTCAAAGGGGACGGGTGGGTACTTATGTGACGTACTACCGAGGTAAAGTACATGTCCAGACGGCAAAGCTTCAGCGATAAGTTCCGTCGGTGTCGCTCAATTGGGGAAGCATTCGGCTCCGAAGCAAAAGAATGTGAGCTCCATCACCAGTAAAAGCGTGTTTTCACGGAGAAACCCCATTTTTATAAGAAGACAGAAAAGCAAAGGAAATATCAAATTACAGATATAAGTCGCATGTCACAGATGTTAATGGGCAAGTTACTCCACCAAAGAAAACATGAAATTTGTGTTCTTTCTTATCGCACTATTTCTTTTCTTTAACTGGAACTAACATTCTGAAATCGGAAAAGACTGCCACTGGATTCTCATGGGACACATTAAACTCAGAAGTAAAAAATAAAATATTATTTTGTTTCCAGTCTAAAAAAAAAAGCAGCCGTACTTAAATAGTTTTAGTAAACTGTGATGTAAGATGTTTAACACAAGCAGAGAAAAAAATAAATAGTCTTTTCAAATTTAATTTCGAAAGAAAATTATATCTCACGGTAGTGTAGTGGGTATCTCTTTGAATTCTTTGAAATATTTTACTTGGGGTCCCCAAGGCTCGCTTTTGAAAAGCCGGAGACACGAGGAAGCGGAAAAGGAAAGAAGTCTGAGAGGAAAAGGAGGAAATAATAGGAAACATTCAGCCATTGATTTAGTATCTGGGGGCGTAAGAAATTTTCTTGAGAAGCATTATTGCAAGGATGAAAACAACAAAAATCTTTCAAGAGAAAATCTGACATTATTCTTAGCCAACAAGGCTGGTAGAAGAGTAAGGAGAGGGAATAGAGAAGAGCCCGTCCAATAAATCGGCATGTAGAACTTCCAAACGGTGGACACTAACACTGCAAACGTGCAGCGACGATAGGTCTAGAAAAAAAGAAAGAAAGAAAGAAGACGAACAACTTCTCTTTCCGAGATTCCACAAGAAACGTAAATCTCCATCACTGCCTGAAGAAATCTATAGGCTTGTCTTCAAAGCTGTCGCAATATTTTCACGTTTCAGAGAAATTCTTGTGAGCAAGGACTCTCTCTATTGCAAGCATGAATCTTACTTAACAAGAACAAAGCCATGAAATATTAAGAAGAGATTTCTTTTAATATAAGTGACACACTGTTTCAAATGAGCTTATGTGATAGTAAAAGCCGCCTCCAAATTATTATTTTGTTCGTTGTTAATTTTAACTGAGAGCACTTTTCCCGCGTCTGAGTTTTACTAGCTTGCAAAGATTTTCGTTTTCTTATAGGTAAGGCTATTTTGGATGCAAGAACAGATGAAAAAGTGTCAACATTGATTCCGTAGATATGAGTAAAATAGGAGGCGACACAGTTTCACTGACAGCCAGGTAAGTAGTTACGACATCTGCTTCTTGTGTGATGGCCTGTCCTTTTTTTTTTTTTTTTTTTGTTCAAGGTACTTAAAGCTCTTTCCTGGTGTTCCACTTTGTTCTTAAACGATGGATCCTTTTAGCCATTGAAAGGAGCTACGCAATGGAGAATAGTAGTTGGAAAAAAATATTCAATACAGCGTGAAAGTTTGACGAGAAACAAAATAGAATCAGCTGCTTTATCTTGGATGATAAATTTAAATAATAGGAATCTAACTACTGTTAAGGTGGTTCCACTTAATATCTCTGCCTTATGTTTACAATGATAAAATTATTTACATATTTTCTTCGCAATTAATGTATTCACAATGATGAAAATTTGCACATCGATAAAACTATCTTTCAGTTATGACATGGGATACTTAATACGCGCTAAATCATAACCATAATTATTTTTAAAATCAATCATTTTTCTGTGAGTAATGATCAGACTTGTTAATAGATGGCGCGACTGTACATCGATGACGTCACTAGACAACAAATGCTGGATTACCTAATTATGGTTATGTTTTAGCAAGTATTAAGTATCCCATGCTATAACTTAAAGTTAGTTTTACCGATGTGCAAATTTTCATCCTTGGGAATACATTAATTGCGAAGAAAATATGTAAAGAAGTCTTACCACTGGAAACATAAGGCTTTAGGTAGAATCACCTTAAGCGCTGTTAAACGATGTTTAAGGACGCGCGATGCTTTTTTTTTTTTTTTTTTTTTTTTTGAAGTTTAATAACAGCCGTGAGCAATTGGATGGGCTATAAGTAATCACCTGTCCCTTATTTAGAAGCACTGGTTCCAGGGAAGGGTGACAGCCAGTGCCACAAAACAAACACAACATCCATGCCTCAGCGGGATTTTAACCCAGATCCATTGTGAAATCCCAAAACTCTCTCTCGGTGACGGAGCTGGAACAGAGATTGAAACGGATCAGCGAATCAACAATTTCTAGCGTGTCAAACGGGTAGGGTCAAAGTGTTCCTGACCGGATTTCGATCCGATTTTATTCCCGTTTTATTTTTGAAAAGCAAAAAAAAAATTTTTTCGTAGAAAAATGCGCACTGTGGAATTTTCTGCTCGATACTGGTGCCCGCTGACTGGAAAATGATTATTTGTCATGCAATATGAAAGAAGAGTTTCTTCAGAAGGAAAAGTGTCTCTTCCTTCTGGGGGGCTATGATGAAAACAACATCCACATTTTGGAAACTTTCTACTCATCATAAACCTATGAAAATTGGTGTTTCTGTGAAACACATCCTAATAGTTTAATATGTAATCAAGAAAACAGCAAAACCTGAAATAAAGCAAGCAAGAAGTTGCTTAATTCAAAAATTTTGACTGTAGCGCCATCAAAATTTGGTGAAACAGAATTAACATTATTGTGGAGGGACTTTTGTACTCACGTAGATATATTTGAAAACATGTGTAAGACAGTTAGGTTATACCCAGTCGAGTCACATTATTTTGACCACCTCCTACTTTTGACGTCAACAGCGAGTAGCCAGTGAATGAAGGCACGTGTCGTGAGCTGGCTTGGAGGGTATATAAGATGTGCTGTAAGCAACATGAAAAAATATCCCTCGTTGCTGTCATGGATAAAAGGAGCGATTTATCAGATTCGCAAACAGGAATAATCATCGGCTTTCGGGCCAAGGGTGGCAGTATTTCTAAAAAAGCGCAGTTTGTGAACTGTTCGCGTGCTGCTGTGATTAAAGTGTAGCGTGATTGGAGAAATGGCACCATTGCGAATAAGCGACGTAAAAACTGAGGAGCACCACGTGCCATTGATGTGAGAGGTGAACTTCCGCTGCGAAGGTGCGTGAGGGCAGAATGGCACGCTACAGTGGAGCAACTCACTGGCCGAATGAACCATGTGCTACCGGAAGTGCGTCTAAAACGACAGTTCAGCGAACTTTGCTGCTTATGACGCTCCGATGCTGACGGATGGGCACCGCATCTATGCTAACGAAGGTGCATTGGCTGAAAAGACTTACATTTGCACGGTAGTATTGGAATTGGACCTCCGCTGATTGGCAAAGGATTTTTTTCCCGATGAGTCATGTTTTCTGCTTCATCGAACGGATGGACGCTGGCGTATAAGGCGAGAAGCATAAGAGAACATACACTATACAACCATTGCTAGAAGGATACAGGCTAGTGGGGGCAGCGTTACGGCCTGGGAAATGTTTTCGTGGTATTACTTGGGTGCACTCATACCTGTGGAAGGCACTATGGACTGAATTCGTTATGAATCCATCCTTGCAGACCACATATACCCATACGTGCTGATTGTCTTTCCTGGAGCGGTTGCGATCTTCCAGCACGACAATGCGACGTGTCACACAACTAGAAATATCCGAGAATGACTGGAAGAGCACGATGAAGACTTCAAAGTACTTCCCTGGCTCCCTAATTCCCCAGATTTAAACCAAATTGAGCATGTGTGGGGACCACCTCGATCGTGTTGTTCGCTCTATAGATCCTCCATCACGCACCCTCCAGCAGCTTTCAGATGCACAGGTGTCATCATGGCTCCACATACCTGTGAACACCTTCCAACACATTATGGAGTTACTCCCGGCCCGTCTAGCTGCTGTCCGAGCTGCACACGGCGGTTACTCTGGATATTAGGTGGTGGTCACAGTAATGTGATTCGACCATGTATTTTGTAAATGAAGAACGACTGTTCTAATACTTCCTGTAAGTAAGTGAGTAAATTATATACATTTGTTCGATTTCCATATAACCTAAGATACACACTGCGGAGAGACGTTTAGAGCGTCTTTTATATATAGTGTTGCTAAAAGCAGATTGTCCTGGTTTGAGTTGGGTCCGAGTCCAAAATTTTGGATCCGTTTTCTACTCTGATCTGGAGCTCACATCTCTCTCCTTCGGAGCCGAATGCTTTACAATTAAGCTACACAGACGGAATTAATCATTGCAGATTTGTTGTCTTGACACGTTCTTCATTTCTGTAATACGTCACATCATCTGTGACGAACGGTCAGAAGCCAACGTGTAGACCACTGAGCTACTTGGGCGGTGCCGCGAAGTTAGGTGGCCCAAAGGGGATTAAGAGAACAGCATTACAAATCTATCGCCAAACAAGGAAAATGAAAGATTGAGGGGGGGGGCAGAAAAAAAAATAACGGCAAACAGCAAGCTAGAGCAGGAGAAGCGTCGTGGTTTAGAACTAGTGAGTCATTAGGGGACTAAGCATTGTACAGGAGCCGAACAAATTTTGAAGTGCTTGTCAGAAATTTTCCGAAAATTTTTCGTTCATATAGATTTTACCTGACGCTAATGATGATAGATAGCCCCAGTAAACTAAAAAAGAAATGTTCAGATACATACTATATTTATTCAATTGTAAAATACACAAATTTGGCGGTGACGGAGATCGAACCGACGTCGCTCTGCTCCGGAGCCGATTGTTTTACCAATGAAGCTGCACCGATGGAGTTCGTCGCTGTAAATTTGCCGTCTTGACATTTGAGTTATTTCTGTAGTACGTCATACAATATACGTAGTGGTGGGAGCCATGCGTACGAAACTCCATGACCTAAACAAACTACTATTTCTTCGCAATTCTGGAATACTTACGTCGTTTTTTTTTTGCAATACAGTAGAGCGTGCGTCGAAAATCCAAAATAATTGGAACCACTAGTAGTTCGGAATTTCGACGATGTGTTCGGATTATCGAACATGTAAAAAAATACAAATACGCTAACATTTCTACAGTATATTATCCAAATACATGTACCAAAAATAAGCAAATGTATACAAAAACAAAATTACATAAGCCAAACATTTTTTTTTCTTACTATGCAGTACGAAACAAGTGTGCCATTTTTATTAAATAAATAAATAAATGAATAAATAAATAAATAAATAAATAAATAAATAAATAAATAAATAAATAAATTCCATAAGTTTTAGGCACGTGAGAACGGCATCACATATTTTAGGCACCAGAACATAATTAATTAATTAAAGCGTTATTAATCCGTTATTCCAGTCAATCAATTCGGAACGATTGATCAATTAAAAGAAAACAACTGACAACTCAGGTTGAGATGGATGTCCAATTACAAAGAAAAACAAGAAAGATGACACCAAATTTTCAATTATTTTCGCTACGAAAAAGAATTATTTTTATGCAGATTTTTAGAAGAAAAATTGAGGGAAAAAGAAAATGCATTCACGTCTGCTAACGAAAATCTGCGCATAATTTAAAATGCGCAATGTAAGCAGTATTCTTCATAGTGTACTCAACCGGTCACAAAACAAAAATATTGACTGGATTTCCACACAGTCGGTTAAACATTCACAAATAGAAGTAGATAAATAAGTAAATAATTTCGGCCAGTAGCAGTTGAAATCTGTTTTACAAGAAATCACATGTTGTGCACAAATGTTTTCTCATAAAGGAAGATATTCACGGCAAAGGAAAGTTTACAAATCGTGTTCTTAGAAACAAAGATACGGTTCCAAGTATGGTGCAAATAGAAATGCATACTTTCACTCCATAGTAGCAAAACTTTGTGGTACAAACTTGGTGAAATAATGTTCTTATCCGTGGTGTCATACGACTTCTGATCCTGGTGTTATAGGTTTTGGCTCTAACAGTTTCAAAAGTCATTCACCATAAAGATGAGCGCGGACTCCTTTCTTAAGGCTAGTGCCGAACCCGGGCCCGGACATTTATAACCCGGGTCTGGCTCGGGCTAGAACATTTGTACAAAGTTTTCCTTTGTGAATAAGGAAAAATAAAGCATATTGTTTTACCCCTATTTTATTTTTATCACCAGATAAAATAGTACATACATACATACCACTAAGCTGTTCTCTGAGATTCAGAGGTTAGCTCCAAAAAGAAATACAACTACCAGATATTTTTACTTACTCTTGTCGTATCAAACTACTCCATTTACAGTGATCTTGACATACAACTCGTGCTTCACTGATATCCATTACACGCCGTACACAAGATCTTTTATACTTCATACTCATAATCTTTTTCTCATGTCGACACTCCTGAATCTGATCCACCCATGTCTTCCTTGGCCTTCCTCTGCCTTTCCTTCCTGCCACTTGGGCTAAAAAGATTTTCTTAGTAAGCATCTCATCACTCATTCTTTCAACATGGCCAAACCACCGAAGCATATTGGTCTCCACCTTGCTAACAACATTTTGCTTAACATCACACAACTGCAAGACATCTTCATTCCTCACACAATCAGATCGTGTCTTGCCACAAACCCTACGTAAGTAACGCATTTCTCCAGCACAGAAACGACTCCTATGTTTCTTCTGCAGTACCCAGGTTTCACTGCCATACATCAGAGTAGGAACAATTACACTTTCATACACAGCCATGCGGGACTCTCCAGAGAACCCATCATTCCTGTGAAAACCTCCCAGAGCAGCTATGACTTTCAATGAAGAATTCACTCACCTACTAATTGCACCATCCAATTTGTTCTAACTGTCAAACATGCTTCCTAAATACACAAAATCATTCACCTGGTCAATCACAGTGCCGTTTATACTTACATTACATTCAGTTCTACCAGTTCCTCTCTCAAACACCATAACTTTGGTTTTTCCCTTATTTATACTCAGTTAAAATTCATGCAAACTTCGTACATCCGAGACAACATACTCTGCAAATCACTTTCGCTCTCTGCCAACAGGACAGTGTCATCAGCATACAGCAATCTGCACACACGGATATCATCAAGGCATAAACTACTGTCATCTATTTTGGCATCACACATGCACGCGTCCATAAATATATTAAATAGCCATGGTGACATTACAAAACCTTGTCTAACTCCTGCACCAGTAGAAAACTATTTTGATAAAAAACTTTCACTCGTACACAAGCTCTACTACCAGCATACATGGCTTTTACACTATTCAGTAGATTCCCAGTAACACCATATTCATTTAATACCGTCCAAAAAAGTGTCCTATTTACTCGCTTTCTCTAAATCTATGAAGGCAGCAAAAACTTTCTTACCAAACAGCCAGATACTTTTCAATCATCATGGGTAATGCAAAAATCTGGTTAGTGCAGCCTTTACCAAGCATAAAATCACTCTGAACATCCCACACTTTCTCTGATGTAAGATCCCGTACTTTTTCAATAACAATCTTACCAAATACTTTCCTTGGTACACTTATTGGGCTAATACCACGATAGGTCTTGCATTCAGTCTGATCACCTTTTCCCTTATACAAGGGAACAATAATAGCATCCTTCCAATCCCGAGGGACCATTCCTAACTCCCAACACAACTGGCAAATTTCAGTTAACCAGTCAATTACAGAGTCACCACCATATTTCAACATCTCAGCAGTTATGCCATCGACTCCCGGAGCCTTACCATTCTGAAGAGATTTTAGAGCTTTACACGCTTCTTCTCTTGAGATCCCTCCTGTGCTTTCATCCCTCATTGTGACATCATCTGCATCTGTCTCAGAATCATCTTTGCTTTCCTGATCTAATAGCTCACAGAAATATTCACCCCATCTTTCACTTAACTCATTGGGCTCCCATATAATTTCCCCGACCTCATTCTTCACACAACTTACAACTTTGTTTCCCCTATTTTTCCTGAGTCTCATGTACTTCCAGAAAGACTTCCTATCTTTTAGTGCTTCCCATTAATGTCGACTTCCCTTCCCCCATAGTAGGAAGAGAGAGAGAGAGAGAGAGAGAGAGAGAGAGAGAGAGAGAGAGAGAGAGAGAGAGAGAGAGAGAGAGAGAGAGAGAGAGAGAGAGAGAGAGAGAGTAGGAGAGAAAGCGGAAGATAGACAGAGAAAGAGAGCGGGAGAGAGAGAAGGGACACAGAGAAATGTAGAGATGTGCGTCATATTCAGGCAACAAAATGTTCTTCATTTTTTTTCCAAGTGTATCAAGTTATTTCGTTTACTTAATTAACTGTATTTAATTTTTTTTCATTCAAATTTAAATAATGATTTTGAAACCCTTAAATTTCATTAAAAAATTATTATAAAATCTATGCCATTTCTGCATGACGGAAAATTGGGTATTCCTGTTTTGTTGACAAATTAGGTCCGATTAAATATTGAGTAAATACAAACGGTATAAAAATAAGCCTGCAACTGACCGCGATCATATCGCACTGTAAAGTTGAGTGAAAATGTTGCTACGGGAGAGAACAGATTTTGAGAAAGGACAAATTGCTGGTGTTATATTAGTGGGTTGTCGATATAAGAAACCGAGAGGCGTTTAAACATGCCCAAGTACACTGTTTTGGATGTACTGAATAAGTGGAAGACACATGGCGTGTCTGAAGCAGTAAAATACACTGCTGGACAATTGCTAAGGACGGATCATAAACGGCTATATAGCGTATAAAAAAGTAAGTGTGGTTGGATGCCAAGTGAAATAAAATAATGTCAGAATGCCAGGACATTACAAGAAAGACAATTTATTGTGCTCTGAAATCCAGAAGGCTTTGGAACGTGCTAAAGGGAGAAACAGGCCATTTCGTGCAGATTACGTAAACGTGAAAAAAAAATGCAATTACCGTCCGCAGGCGTTCCGGCGTAAGATGTCAATACGGGATATGGCCACCATGGAGGGCGACGCAAGATTCCACACGTCGTGTCATGCTTTGCACAACATTATCAAGCAACTGTTGGGGTAATTTATCCCATTCCTCTGTCAGTGCATGGATGAGGGTGTCCTTGTTTATTGGAGGGCATTGGCGACCAGCGTGACTCCTCCCCAAAGCATCCGACACATTTTCAATGGGATTCAGATCTGGAGAACGTGCTGGCCGTACGAGGCGTTGAATATCCTCGCTCTCAAGACACTCCTGGACAGCGACTGTTCGATGACATGTTGCGTTGTCTTCCATGAAAATGAATCTATCACCGACAGCACCACGGAACATGCGAACACGAGGGAGCAGAACATCATTAATGTATCGTTGGCCAGTCATAGTCCCAGTTGGAAGCACATAGAGGGACGTACGGCCATTGATCATGATGCCAGCCCATACCATGACACTACATGTCGGATATCGGTCACTTTCCTGTATGTTTGCTGGACAATATGCAGTACCACTATCACGCCAGATCAGTTGTCGTCGACAATCAGACGATAGACTGTATCTACTCTCATCTGAGGAGAGGACAGCAGACCAGTCGTTATCAGTTCAATTGCGATGTTGATGGCACCATTGCAAAAGGGCGGTACGGTGACGTCTGGACAATGGGATGCACACAACAGGACGGCGGGCGTATAGTCCTCCTTCATGCAAACGTCTGGCGACAGTTTTTCGGGAGATCCGCTTGCCAGTAGTAGCCATAAACTGATTTGCTACCTCACTAGCTCTGCTGAGCCGGTGTCTTTTTGTTGATAGCACTATGTACCGATCTTCTGCAGGTGTCGTACTGCGAACACGACCTCCCCCGTGACGTTTGCTACACTCTCCATTTGTTTGAAATGATTTCCAAAGCCTTGAATCAACACTGTGGCTGACGTCGAACTTCCTGGCAACATCTGTTATTTTTCGCCCTTCTTCAATCTTGCCAATAATACGGCCACGCGTAAAATCATCTTGGTGATGTCGGGAAGACATACTGAAAATTGCAAGTTCGTCAATTGATTCTTTCCCTTTCAACTTTGCGTTTGAACAACAGCGGTCAATACGCGTCAAATCCTTTATATCTCTTATCAGCGCTATGACGTCACGAACAAGTTCGGCAATCCAAAATTTGCATACGCACAGCACGTCTTACTGTATCCCGCACTTATGCTAATTTCCACATTTTCCTGCCTTCCATTTTATGGTTGCTACCGTTGCTATTGTCATCCGTCCTTAGCAATTGTCCAGCAGTGTATATTGGCAAATCAAAGAAAATCAGGGATATAGGACGTCGAAGCCTCAGGAGTGTCGTTATAGATAGAACACTGCACAAGACCTCAGTGTACAGGTGAGTAAAAATACTGGAACCTCGGTATGTACACGTACCATTCGCACAGAATTTCATCCCATGGGTTACCGTAGTCATGTGGCTGTTCATAAGCCTTTCATTTCCACTCGGAAAGCTACTCGTCGTTTCGCATGGTGTAAAGATCATTTATCATGGATCGTAGATCGATGGAAACGGGTCGTATGGACTGATGAATCCCGATACACGATCCATCAGTCTGATGGCCGTGTGTATGTATGGCGGCAGCCGGGAGAACGCTATTTACGACAGTGTACCTTTCCTACGGCCAAGTTTGGAGCTGGCAGTGTACTCGTGTGGGTGTGTTTTTTGTGGTATGGTCCCGGCCCATTGGTTATCGTGGACAAACCTGTTAACCAGCACGTCTACCTCGATATTCTGGACAATTATACCCTACCAACTCTGTGGAAATACTATGGAACCGAGCCTTGTTGGTACCAGCGGAATAATGCACCGAGCCATAAAGCAAGGACTGTTACGGCATAGTTTGACGATAATTCCGGATCGTGTGTGGACTGTCCAGCACAGAGCCCTGATCTTAATCCCATAGAGCACCTAAGGGATGAATTAGAGCGCCGCATAAGAAGTTTGGAAGCAAGGCCTACTACTAAGCAACAGTTAACGGCAGCATTATGTACTGGATGGAAGCGCATACCAATTGCTGTGTTCCAAAACCTCGTGGAAAGCATGTCTCGAAGGATCTGTGCATGCATTATGGCCAAAGGTTGATCGACACCATACTAATGTATGTCAATAAATGATATGTTGTGTTTCTCTGCTCGGTGTCCGGTGACTTTTTTCAATATAGTGTATACTCTAATTGAACTTTCCTTTTTAGTTTCTTTCTCTATTGAAATTTCAGTTCATTCACCTTAGAGTTCTTCAAACTTAACGTTATATCTTCTCTCTCGCAAGAGTATAGTTGCCAACACCTTGAGGTCTGGACTTATGAAGTGTGCGTGTGTATCCGATGAGAACTGAACTTTTATAATGTTTGAACAGCAGCAAAAGGAGGGAGGTGGCGGAAGTTATAATGTTTATTGTAGAAGAGACTTTGTCTAATTGAAGATTGAGCTATTTAAAGGCTGCGAGTTATATTCTATAGGTATTTTTTCTTCACCAAGTGTTATTATTATTAACTTACGTTTGTTTGATTAATATAGTAATAGTAAAAAAAGGTTGTAGTTACGCCTTGTTGAAGTGCCAAAGAAAAGCATCAGTGGCTGAATAAAGACTAATAGTAAGTAAGTTTTTCTCGACTTTTCTCGAATGACTCTTGTTTCACTGTAGGTGAAGTTTTTGAGAACTGATTTATGAAGTGTTCTGTCAGCTACACTTACGCGAACATTACAAGTTCACCACTCGTATGCATAGGGGGCGCAATAACAGCAGGACGATATGTCGATGAAATGCTGCAGCCCGCTTTGTTGCCGTTTCTCCGTGGTATCCTTGATTCCCAGTATCAACAAGATAAAGCCCGCCCCCACACTGCCAACATAAAAGGCGGTACATAAAAGAAAGGTGTCCAGATGCTGTCCTGGCCAGCTTGATTCTTTGACTTTTCCCCAATAGAGAACATGTACAGCGTCATTGGCAGACGACGTAACGCGTGTGCATGATCCCCAGAATTTTAGACACAAGACAATGACGCATTGTCTGCTATACCTCACCACACAATCCGGGGTCTTCACCACTCTATATCACGTCGTGTTGCCTAATGTGTAGGTCGTGTGATCTTCTGACTTAGGAAATATTACGCTATCTCCTCGACCATTGCATACACTTAGTTACGTAGAAATTAAATCACTTCTTTCCCACAAACTTGTGTATGTTGTAGCGTTCTTTACTAGTTGAAACGTCTATATATTGCTTACTGAACACTACATACTTTCGGTTTTTCTTAAGTACTTCACTTTAGAGTGCAGCAGGAGTCACCCAAATAAAGTCCAAAGAGATAGTTACTTACAGTACCTTTCCTTTATTCTGTCAACACCTCAGAGACACCGTTCATGCAAAACGTTAATATTATAACACTTGAACTCACCACAATGGTAGTAATACTTCAAAACTAAATAACAGACGTTAATAAGTAGTAAAACAAACTCCGAATGCTAAATATCTAACACAGCTCAACACTCTGCCTTCAAATATGCATAACTTCAAGAAAACAACGCCGTTTTCACAATTATTACATCATACCACCCAGTGGCGCACCCAGGAATTCCTGTTGGGGGGGGGGGGGGGTGTATATGTAAGTATGTGTGTATACGCACGTAGTATATATATATATATATATATACTGAAGAGCAAAACTGAAGACTAAGGAAAAACTTTAGAATTTAAAACGAAAGTTGCAAAATAACCTGAAGATCAAAACGCGCAACGCAGCAATTTTGAAAATTCAGAATTCACATTCTATTAAGAAGATACCTAAGCAAAAAAATACATATATAATTTTGACTCACACCAAGTACAACATAGAAAAGGTTATGTATCTACCTGTGTGAGTAAAAGGAGAAAAGATAAAAAATAATAAAATAAAACAACTGAATGTAGAAGGTGTCGAGAATACTGAACCTTGACTTTATCAAGGACCAGCAAAAACTCTGCATTTTCTCACTTCCACAAAGACCTAGTTGGAAATGGGTTTCTGCAAGGCCATAGATGCAAGTAACATTCCCACCTAAAATTGTTTTAAAAAAAATATATATATCATGTCCTCCGCAGAGTTGTATGACCTAGCACTAGTTAACAATTTCGCTTGCATCCATTAACCTTCCTGGCCCGACCCATGCTCTTCATCTGTTACTATTAAACAGAGAGAAGAAGATTAAAGAGAACTCAAGCTATGAGAGTGACATAATAATTAGAAATAATTTTCAGCTATAACGAAATGCCAAGTTCGTTTGAGAGAGAATTTAAACCTGAAAAACAATGCAAAAGAAGTCCAAATTTTTTACATTGCAATTAAAAAGGAAATATTAATTTTTAAAAAACAGATTTTTGAAAGAAAACTTGAGTCTAAAACCCCCTACTCTACAACTTATGACAGCACGAAAACGAGAATAAGTTAAAGACAATAATTAACTAGGAAAACATTGTGAAAGTTATATGACTTAAACAGTTAGTTGCAATATGTACAAAGTATTTCAGCAGTGCTTTAAGTGCATAATTAATTAGTTATTAAGTACTTAACTACTTTTAAAACACAGCGCATAGAAAAGGAACAAGCTTAGCCATCTGCTGTTCCTAGGTTCCCCAAAAGACGCGCAAAGTTACAAAGAAAAGAAAGAGTTAAAACCCGCAAAAATGTTAACAGACAAGCCAGTGCCTAAAAGCTGAAAAGCAAAAAAACAACAGAGAAAAAGTACATGAAGTACAAACATTGAACTTATAAAACCTAAAACCCAAATACAAGGAAGAGAGCTTACCTCTTGTGCGACGAAACTTTCTCCTCACAAGAGTAAAACATGGCTGACCTCTTCCGCCACTCCTAGTCGCTGGGGGGCAGTGCGGGTGGGACTGATGGCCTCCTCATACAGAAAGAAACCAACTCGCGGAGATTTTAACCAGAGAAAAAAATATATAAACTTAAGACTGTGGATCTGTATGATCAGAAAGAGCAGAATTAACTCTCCAGAATACATGAGAAATATTATAAAATACACGAGTAGTGTATTTAATAATCTTTGCATGTATTAAATCACCTTGTGAGCTTCTATAGATTAATCAGAATCTTATTAATTTTAATGTTGGTTTTACTATTTTTAGTATAGCTATCCTAGTGATGAATAACTAGTTTTCTTTTTTATTTGTTTTTATTTTCTTTTATAAACAGATTTTTAAGCTTTTTTTGTGATTTTGTTTATATTATTTAATTTTTTGTTTTAATAGGACCTTCATATCCATAGCACTAAGGTTCCTTTAGGTAGTTAATAGGCATCCTCTAGCCAACTTCCTTACGGCTTTGATTGGTCAGAATCATATTATTAACTGTGTAGAAAATTAAAGCAGATCTGCCAACCTTACTCTATTATTCAGAATAATTTTTCTTAAAGTTCTTTTGATGAAAGAAGAAGGAATTTCGTTCTCTAGAAAACTATCTAATAGTATATTAATGTGGTAATTGAAGTCCAAATTGTTGCTGCAAATTCTTGAAATTCTTAGGACCTGAGAAATTAGTACATTCTCAATTACTTTGGTTGATATGTTATTATTCCAGTGTAGATATTTAATTACTTTGAAAGGAAAATTAACTCTTTTATCAAAGAGGCTAATAGATGGGTTACCTCTGTTGAGCTTAATGCTTAAGTCTAGGAACTCAAGTTCCTGATTACTGTGGTTGGTTTTACATAAGTTAAGAGAGCTAGGATAGATATTATTAAAATCACTCTCTATAACTTCTGAATTATTGATACACAGCAGATCATCAATATATCTAAAAGTGTAAAGGTAGTTATCTGAGCAGGTGGGGTGATTTTTAATGAATTTATATTCCTTAAAGAACAGGAATAGATTAGCGATATTCGTGGACGTTGATGTTCCCATGGGAATACCGTTCACTTGCTTATAGAGAGTATTATTATATAAGATATGGTTATTTTTTATGCAGCAATTGAGATAAGAGTTCCAAGTTCCTACATTAACAAATTGGTTAAGTTTAAATTCTGCATACAGCTCTTTAAAGGTAGTGATTATATCTGATAGAGGCAGATTAGTATACAGGTTTTCAAAATCATAACTATTAATATCTAGGGGACAAACTTTGAGTATAGTAGAAATTACTTCTGCATTATTATTAATTATCCAAAAATCTCTGTACATCAAGTTAGTACAGTTTCTAATGTGTTTCAAAACCTTCTTTAAGACATCTTCAAAAGCAAGATCTAGTTTCTTTTTATGACTCCTTACTCCACTAGCTATGAACCTGAACTTCACAGGATATTTATGAAACTTAACCGTTGCAAAAAGAAATGGAAATTCAGGAATTTCCATGAAAATTCCGTTGCAAAAAGAAATGGAAATTCAGGAATTTCCATGAAAATTCAGGAATTTCCATTTCCATTTTTTGCAACGGTTAAGTTTCATAAGGATCCTGTGAAGTTCAGGTTCATAGCTAGTGGAGTAAGGAGTCATAAAAAGAAAATAGATCTTGCTTTTGAAGATGTCTTAAAGAAGGTTTTGAAACACATTAGAAACTGTACTAACTTGATGTACAGAGATTTTTGGATAATTAATAATAATGCAGAAGTAATTTCTACTATACTCAAAGTTTGTCCCCTAGATATTAATAGTTATGATTTTGAAAACCTATATACTAATCTGCCTCTATCAGATATAATCACTACCTTTAAAGAGCTGTATGCAGAATTTAAACTTAACCAATTTGTTAATGTAGGAACTTGGAACTCTTATCTCAATTGCTGCATAAAAAATAACCATATCTTATATAATAATATTCTCTATAAGCAAGTGAACGGTATTCCCATGGGAACATCAACGTCCACGAATATCGCTAATCTATTCCTGTTCTTTAAGGAATATAAATTCATTAAAAATCACCCCACCTGCTCAGATAACTACCTTTACACTTTTAGATATATTGATGATCTGCTGTGTATCAATAATTCAGAAGTTATAGAGAGTGATTTTAATAATATCTATCCTAGCTCTCTTAACTTATGTAAAACCAACCACAGTAATCAGGAACTTGAGTTCCTAGACTTAAGCATTAAGCTCAACAGAGGTAACCCATCTATTAGCCTCTTTGATAAAAGAGTTAATTTTCCTTTCAAAGTAATTAAATATCTACACTGGAATAATAACATATCAACCAAAGTAATTGAGAATGTACTAATTTCTCAGGTCCTAAGAATTTCAAGAATTTGCAGCAACAATTTGGACTTCAATTACCACATTAATATACTATTAGATAGTTTTCTAGAGAACGAAATTCCTTCTTCTTTCATCAAAAGAACTTTAAGAAAAATTATTCTGAATAATAGAGTAAGTTTGGCAGATCTGCTTTAATTTTCTACACAGTTAATAATATGATTCTGACCAATCAAAGCCGTAAGGAAGTTGGCTAGAGGATGCCTATTAACTACCTAAAGGAACCTTAGTGCTATGGATATGAAGGTCCTATTAAAACAAAAAATTAAATAATATAAACAAAATCACAAAAAAAGCTTAAAAATCTGTTTATAAAAGAAAATAAAAACAAATAAAAAAGAAAACTAGTTATTCATCACTAGGATAGCTATACTAAAAATAGTAAAACCAACATTAAAATTAATAAGATTCTGATTAATCTATAGAAGCTCACTAAGGTGATTTAATACATGCAAAGATTATTAAATACACTACTCGTGTATTTTATAATATTTCTCATGTATTCTGGAGAGTTAATTCTGCTCTTTCTGATCATACAGATCCACAGTCTTAAGTTTATATATTTTTTTCTCTGGTTAAAATCTCCGCGAGTTGGTTTCTTTCTGCATGAGGAGGCCATCAGTCCCACCCGCACTGCCCCCCAGCGACTAGGGAGTGGTGGAAGAGGTCAGCCATGTTTTACTCTTGTGAGGAGAAAGTTTCGTCGCACAAGAGGTAAGCTCTCTTCCTTGTATTTGGGTTTTAGGTTTTATAAGTTCAATGTTTGTACTTCATGTACTTTTTCTCTGTTGTTTATTTGCTTTTCAGCTTTTAGGCACTGGCCTGTCTGTTAACATTTTTGCGGGTTTTAACTCTTTCTTTTCTTTGTAACTTTGCGCGTCTTTTGGGGTACCTAGGAACAGCAGATGGCTAAGCTTGTTCCTTTTCTATGCGCTGTGTTTTAAAAGTAGTTAAGTACTTAATATCTAATTAATTATGCACTTAAAGCACTGCTGAAATACTTTGTACATATTGCAACTAACTGTTTAAGTCATATAACTTTCACAAAGTTTTCTTTAGTTAATTATTGTCTTTAACTTATTCTCGTTTTCGTGCTGTCATAAGTTGTAGAGTAGGGGGTTTTAGACTCAAGTTTTCTTTCAAAAATCTGTTTTTTAAAAATTAATATTTCCTTTTTAATTGCAATGTAAAAAATTTGGACTTCTTTTGCATTGTTTTTCAGGTTTAAATTCTCTCTCAAACGAACTTGGCATTTCGTTATAGCTGAAAATTATTTCTAATTATTATGTCACTCTCATAGCTTGAGTTCTCTTTAATCTTCTTCTCGCTGTTTAATAGTAACAGATGAAGAGCATGGGTCGGGCCAGGAAGGTTAATGGATGCAAGCGAAATTGTTAACTAGTGCTAGGTCATACAACTCTGCGGAGGACATGATATATATATATTTTTTAAAACAATTTTAGGTGGGAATGTTACTTGCATCTATGGCCTTGCAGAAACCCATTTCCAACTAGGTCTTTGTGGAAGTGAGAAAATGCAGAGTTTTTGCTGGTCCTTGATAAAGCCAAGGCTCAGTATTCTCGACACCTTCTACATTCAGTTGTTTTATTTTATTATTTTTTTATCTTTTCTCCTTTTACTCACACAGGTAGATACATAACCTTTTCTATGTTGTACTTGGTGTGAGTCAAAATTATATATGTATTTTTTTGCTTAGGTATCTTCTTAATAGAATATATATATATATATATATATACCTATATATGCATGTATTTCAGGGATTTAACTCGGATCATGATGTCTTCCACTCTTGTCATTTTTCGGATCCACGAGTTCCTCTTCTTATCTTTCCTGGTTACACCAAGCGTGCACCTCTCCATGCTGCTTTGAGTTGTCTGCAGCCTTCGTATGTCTCGTTTAGTTACGGTCCACGTCTCAGCGCCATACGTAAGCACTGGAAGGATGCATTGATCATACTGCCAGAAGGACAGACCATCGATGGACAGCCGAAATTTTAGATTGGATTCCAAGGTACAGGAAAAGACCCAGAAGAAGACCACATTGAAGATGGGTGGATGAAATTCGAAAGTATGCGGGAGTGACATGGAGGAGACTGGCACAAGACAGACCGTTGTGGAGGAAACTTGGGGAGACCTTCCTTCAGCAGTGGATTGATAATGGTTGACAATGATGATGATGATGATATGCATGTATACAATATATATAGATATATATTAATATACAATATGTATATACACTGAGTGGCCACTTTATTATGACCACCCCCTCAGAACTTCGTTGGGCCCCCTTTTGCCTTTCATACTGCATCGATTCTTCGTGGCATGAACTCCACGAGATGTTGATAGGTGGTTTGTGGAATCTGAGACCATGCTTGATGAATAGCATTTTCCAGGAGTGTGAGATTGCAGGGTTGTGGACCCAGCTGTCTGACGGCTCGTTCAACTTCATCCCACAAATTCTTAATGGGGTTGAGATCTGGAGATTATGGGGGCCACCTACGCAAAGTAAACTCACCGGCATGTTCCTGAAACTAATCCTATACAATACGAGCACTATGGCAGGACACATTTTCTTGTTGAAAGTAGCCATCGCCATTGGGATAAACCATCCACATGATAGGATGCACTTGGTCCGCAACGATGTTTAGATATGATGTGCCAGTCAGACGTTGATCAACACGAATTAAAGGACCCAAAGCATGCCAGGAAAACATTCCCCAAATGATAACGTTGCTTCCACCAGCTTGGAGGATTGTAGCAATGCATTCGGGGTCCATGCTTTCGTGCTGTGTCCGCCAAATTCTCACTCGGCCGTCGGCATGGTGCAACTGAAAACGTGATTCATCGGACCACATAATTTGTTTCCAATTATCGACTGTCCAATCCTTGTGCTTCTGTGCGAACTGGAGACGTTTTCTCTTGTTAACTGCAGACAGCAATGGTGTTCGAACAGGCCTTCGGCTGCCATATCCCATCCGATGCAGTGTACGGTAAACAGTGCGTGCAGAGATCATTTGAGGGGATCCTTGATTATCATGGTCTGTAATTTGCTGCACTGTTGCCCTTCTGTTTTCTGTTACCAGTCTGGACACTCCCTGTTCCAAAGTCCGAGCAGTCACTAATCGATGACGACCACACGTTGCACATAGAGGCTGACAGTCTAGTCTTTAAACACTTTAACAACAGCTGCTCTGATACATTTCACGAATGCGGCGTTTTCGGTTATACTCGCTCCATAGTTCCGAGTTCGTACAATCATCCCACGTTGAAAGTCCGTCAGATCGCATTTTTTACCCATCTCGTCACCCAAAAACCACTTCTACTACTGTCGCAAGCACTAAGCTTTCCCTTTTTATACTAGCCTCCCCTCTGGCGGCAACAGCGTGCAGCCATAGCTCATTTGCTTAAAACTGTCAGGTAGTAATAATAAAGTGGCCACTCAGTGTATATATATAGTGCATAAGACAGACAGATATACATTAGGTAGATAGATAAAAGAGTTGACTTACGGGGCTTAAGCCCCGAAGACCCCCTCCTTGTGTGTGCCCGTGATACCACTCTAACACCCTTTTTTGTTGCTGCTTCAACAACATAAATCTTCTAGTTCTTATCTGTCACATGCATACGTCATGCGCTTTGTCCTCGGAAGTGTTGCCAACCTCATTCCATGAGAGAGAAGATATAACGTAAAGGTTGAATACGCCAAAAGAAAATGAACTCAAATTTACATAGAGAAAGCAACTAAAAATGATAGTTACTTTATATCATACGTCGTATCATCTCAGATACAAGGTTAAGGTTGAATACGCTAAAAGGGAATGAAATCAAATTTACATAGAGATAGCAACAAAAATGAAAGTTACTTTAGAGTATACGTCGTATAATCTCAGAAGATATAACGTTCAAGTTAATACGCTAAAAGAGAATGAACTCAATTTTACATAGAGATAGCAACTAAAAATGAAAGTTGCTTCAGAGTATATGTCGTATCATCTCAGAAGATATAACATAAAGTTTGAAATCACTAAAGAAAAATGAACTCAAATTTACGTAGGGAAACAACTAAAAAGGAAAGTTACTTTAGAGTATACGTCTTATCATCTCAGAAGATGTAACGTTAATGTTGAAAACGCTGAAAGAAAATGAATTCAAATTTACATAGATAAAGCAACTTAAAATGAAAGTTACTTTAGAGTATACGTCTTATCATCTCAGAAGATGTAACGTTAAGGTTGAAAACGCTAAAAGAAAATGAACTCAAATTTACGTAGGGAAGGAACTAAAAATGAAAGTTACTTTAGAGTATACGGCATATCATCTCAGAAGAAATAACGGTAAGGTTGAAAGTGCTAAAAGGAGATCAACTCAAATTTACATAAAGAAAGCAACTAAAAAGGAAAATTACTTTAGAGTATACGTCTCAACGTGTGTGGTGAGTATCGACTGATTTTGTGCATTCTTTTATTGCGTGACATTTACGTTGTTGAGCAGTGTATATAAATGCATAACGTTAAGAACGCTACGTCGAAAAATCCCATTTCTCAAGTTTTTGGAATCCTCAGATGTTGAATAGTGTCGGTAGACTGATTTTTTTAACTGCTGTTGTTCCGATATACAAAAAATGCATGGCATGTGAATGATGCTACAGAAACAACGTCATTCACGCGTCGTATGAAGTGCAGAAGTGTTGGTTGTCGAGTAGTGTGAACCGTCTCATTGCTTTTTAAATTATCGTTGCATCTATGTGCAAAAAATGTATGTTCTGTGAAGAACGTAACCAACTTAGAGCCTTAGGAATTCTTAGATATTGAGAATAGTGTGAATAGTTTCTTTTGAAACTATAGTTGCCGATGAATGTTCGCTGAGTGCATGGAAGTTAAATTTTCTTCACTAAAGGTACATGAAATGGCGCTGGAAACATTTATAGCTTTTGCTGCGTCTATTTTGCTTTTGGGCATTCTAAGATTTTTCTTTTTCTTCGCTAAAGAAGTGTTTCTTTGTGTCACATCAAACACCGATTTGAAACATTCCCATCACGGGAATCATAGAATGGTTTTGTTCTTCAAGAACTGCTCCGTTTTATTTGGTACATGGAAATTTATGGCCAAGCAAAAACAGTGATGGCCTTGCGACCGAGATAAATTTTGTCTTCACGTCTGGAAAGCTACCGGCTGGCGATAAGGCACAGAAAACATCCTCTTGAAATTCACTGTGTTATGATACATCTTATTGCTTACGTTGTGATGGATTCTTCTCAGTTTTTTATTCCATCTTTGTTCTCTTTGTCTTTCCTTTTCTTATTTCTACTTCTCTTTTATTTACTTCATGGACTTTAGTGCTTTTACGAAATGGTTTACAATCCAATAAGATGAGAACATAAGAATGGTACATCTTATGAAAATGAAAAATAATAATTTATTTATGGTCACATAAGATGATAATATAAACAATGTTTGCAAAGTTTCCCGAAGTAATCTTGAAATCTGGAAATGACGATTGAATTATTACGAGGAGAATGTAATTTGCATTCATTTATTTTCCTTTCAGTTTATTTTTGTTTTGAAGTGCTAGACACTTTCTAAAGTCGAACAAGGAATGTTATTGATTGATTAGAAATATTTATATCTGCAAAGGCCGTTCTGAGAGTAGTTGTTTTTTGAGTTGGCAACAGCCCGAAGGGGGAAAATAACCACGCAGACGACAAACTGAATTAAGGAAGTATCTATGGCAACAGTTATCAGCCGTGGCAGATAATTCTGGTTTTCTTATTGCAGTTGTTTAAGGTACTTCTGCATTTCGCCATACAGCTATGAAGGTGGGTGATTCAAAGTTAAGAAGTTAAATGAGTTGTAATGAAAGTTTGCTATCGTTTGGGTGAAACGGCTCCAGAAACTGTTGATTTAATGAAAAAAGCTTACAAAGGTAAATGTTTGGGTGAGTCAATGATTTCTAGATGGCACCATGATTTCAAAAAAGGACGTTTGTCGGTAGAACACGCTCTTAGGCGTGTTCGACCTGAAAGTGTTGTTACGGAGCGTATTGGTAACACTGTTTGGGATCGAAGAATGACATGTGAAGACATAGCGGCGTCAACTAATATTTCAAAAACGTCGGCATTACGCATTCATCCGACAAATTACTGCTGCATCGTGTGTATTAGAGATCGGTACTTCATCATCTGACAAGAGAACACTTGTTAGCCAGATTTCAGGTATGTCATGAGCGAAAACAAATGACTGCAAAGGATCCAAACTTTCTAAACACAGTAATAACTGCCGATGAAACATGGGTCCACCATTTCGACCCCTTCACGAAGAGCTCAACAAGTGTTTGGAAACACACAGGCTCGCCTCCTCCGAAAAAAATCCGCCAAACCAAATCAGCTGGGAAGGTGATGATGACAATTTTCTTTGATCATAAATGTGTAGTCTACATGATGAAGTTTTGTCGCAATTGAAGCATTTTTAGTCAAGTTATGAGGATAATGGCTGTGGAATAAATCTCGCCCTTGTGCCCTGACCTTTAACCCCATTTCGATGATATTAAACAGAATTGGTGCAGTATACCTTCTGACCAACGTGATAAAGGTTTATCGCAATCGAAGCATTTTTACTTAAGTTATGACGCATAAGGGCGATGGAATGGATCCCTCTCCTATGTCCTGACTTTTGACCCCATTTTGATGATATTTTGCAGAACCGGTTTCGTATATCTGCGGAACAACATGATAAAGTTTTTTCGCAATCGAAGCTTTTTTACGTAAGTTAGGACGCGTAAGGGCGATGAAATGGATGCTGTTCCTAAGTTCTGACCTTTGACCCGATTTCGTTCATTTTCAATAGGATTCGTTCCCAGGTTGTCCCCTACCATATACTAAAAATTCATCGAAATCGAACAATTTCTACGCGAGTTATCGTGTGAACAGACAGACAGACAGACGGACAAAGCTGGAGCATATACGCTTCTTCAACCTACAGTTGGAAAGCGTAAATGACTTGGGGTTAAGTGTAGAACTAAAGTTTCTCTTTGTGTACCATTTAACACAACTTAGCGTTTACTTTGACAGAAGAGATTGACCGGCACAACTGGGTCTAAGATTCCTTCAGTGCAGAACTCTCATCAACACTCACCACTGGAGAACAAGAGCAGCTCCTTGATATTTCATCAGACTCCACATTGAATCGAAATTCGTTTCGTCATCACTGAGTTTTGGAGCTCGGTGAAGTAGGAATTTCCAAATGTAGGTAACAAAGCCCTATAGGCGTGATTCCTTTTGCGACAACCTACTTATGTGAGGCAAAGTTTTCAGCAGTGGCCGTAATCAAAAGCAAATACAGATTGCGACTGAACCTCGAGAAAGAGATACGAATCGTAGTTTCCAAACGTGTGCCCTGATTTGAAGACCTGATGATGAAGAAGCAAGCTTATTTTCCCCATTAACTTTGTTACAAGAACAAGATGCCATGAAATTGTAAGTTGATTAAAATACAGAGCGTTTCCCTGATCACGATAAATCGTATAAAACGAACCACGCTCGTTATTCACATACGGTTTTCCGATATAGCTTAACTGAAATCCAGAGTGTTTTTCCGGGCCATCAGTATACCTCAACGTGGGCGTTTTTTGCTACACAGAGGACATCCAGTCGGTACTTTATCTCTTTCCATGTCTGCTGCAACATGTCGTCTGTGATGGTCTCAAACGCTTGAGTTATTCTTCCCTTCAAAGTGTTAATATCTGCAACTGGTGTTGAATAAACTTGATCTTTAATGTAGCCCCATCAAAAGAAGTCAAGGGGACGTAATGTCTGGAGATCTTGGCGGCCAGGGAGTGGGACCATCTCTGCCTATCGATCAGTTAGGGAATTTGTCATCTAAAACGAGACGGACAGGTACACACCAGTGCGGGGGCGCACCGTCCTGCTGGAACATTAGTATGGTTGCAACTCTTCCAATTGAGGTGCAACATACAGCTGCATTACGTCGAGATAAATACCCGATGTAATGGTGGGCTCAATATAAAAGAACGGTCCAATTTCTTTGTTCCGCACCAAACATAGATTTTATGGGCTATCTCTCTGTTTCGCCAAAACCACATGTGGGTTCTCTGAACCACAGATACGGGCATTATGCGTGTTCACTTTACCTAAGGTATGAAAAGTTGATTCGTCTGTTAAACAAATCCGCTTCAAGTAGTCACTATATTCGGTCAAGAATATCCATAGCAAATGCCACACGTCTGGGCCCATCATTAAATCCAAGGCTTGAACAATTTGCAATTTGTATGCAAAAAAACGAAGCCGCTTTTTTAAAATGCAGTGCACTGTCTTCACAGGTATTCCCAGTACAGTAGAGGCATGATGAATTGATTTCCTCGGGCTTTGTAAGAAAGCATCACGCACGGCGTCGACAGCTTCCTCACTAATGGAAGGTCTTCCACTTTTTGCACGGTCACCGAAACTGCCCGTCTATTTAAACTTTTGATACCAGTTCTTAATGCTTTTCACATTAGGCGGGGCTTTATCATACTCACGCCTAAGCTTCCTTTGCACTCAAATTGCAGTTTTGGTTTTATGAATCCAGAGAACACAATTAGCCTTCTCCTGCATGGACGCCATTTCGCCGACTGACGCTTTCAACAACAAACTACGTCGCAGAGGTGCAGCGCCACATATTGTTACAAAAGTATAACGAACAAAAATGTTGAGGATACGATCCAATCAATGCAACAAACCGTGTACGTCTAACAAGCTCGGTTCATTTTATACGATTTATCGTAATCAGGAAAAGACTTTTGACTCACCCTGTATGTTAATGCTTGATTTACAAAAAAAAAAAAAAAAAAAAAAAACGTTATTAATTTGTGTCCGAAACTTCGTGTCCCTAAACTTTAAGGATGATGAGTCAATTGACCTGCACTGTCCAGTTGCGGACTCCACAGGATTATTCGAACTCGCTTGGCACGTTTACTTTGACGTAAGCGTTACGGTGTCAATCCCCTTGATCAGCCAGAGATTCGGACACACCAACAGGTGGTGCGAACTGGGGAGGTCGCGCACGTTGGATGACGGAGAAATTTACTGGACTATCGAGACTTCCCTGTGATATTAGCTCGCCACGAGAACTTTTTTGGGCCCGAAGGCCTTTATTCACATTGGTAAAACAAACAAAGCAATTAACACAGACACATTATGATTAATTTCACTTCAATGGTAGTTTAGACACATTATGATTAATGTGATTCACTTCAATTGTAGTTTAGACATATTTTGATTAATTTCACTTCAATGGTAGTTTAGACATATTATGATTAATTTCACTTCAATGCTAGTTTAGACACATTATGATTAATTTCACTTCAATGGTAGTTTAGACACATTATGATTAATTTCACTTCAATAGTAGTTTAGACACATTATGATTAATTTCACTTCAATGGTAGTTTAGACACATTATGATTAATTTCACTTCAATAGTAGTTTAGACACATTATGATTAATTTCACTTCAATGGTAGTGAGTTCCCACACTTTCACTGTGGGAACGCAGTCCCGCTTTGCAGGTGCTGTCGCACGGTTTTCAACCGTAATCTATACGGGATTTCAGTCTTTCGTGGCTGAGACTCGGGCAGTCCAAGCTCAGACTGGAGTGAGCAGTGGAGAGTTTAAGGCGGTATCTCACGTTTGCACTTTGGCATTTGGGACAATTCTCATCGTTCTGGCAGGCCCGATGCCTGTGACACGCCTGGCCGCATCGGGCACAGGTCTCGGACTCTGCATTGCACTTCTCTCTATGGTGACCAAACTCATTGCAACGGAAACAACGGGTTGCCCGCAGGAACTCCTTGCAGGTGTTGATGTGCCATCCAATGTTTATTTTCCCCTCTCTCATGACGGTGCGGAAATCCGCTGGGGCCATTTCTAGCACCCAGTGCGATTTACCCCTCTTACCCTTGATGGGGAAGAGAACCGAGCATGAGTCTGGGTCCTTGAGCTGGCGATTGATGCAATCAGCGACTCGCTGCGGGTGCACCATATCTACCCCATATGCGATCAACCGGGGTAGTCGCCTCATTGGCCTTTTCGGAATGTATTCCTTCCTAAAAAAGGGTGTTGCGTCGAAATACTACATTATTCTATTTACCCCTTTTGCCTCAGTGCACTCGATGAGAAGACCGCCATTAGACACCTTTTTAATTCCTTTGATACCCGTGCCAATGACATCTGGTTGGGACGTCCCCAGCACGTCATCCTTCATCTCGTCTGATGTCTTGTCCGACTTCGCCGGATAGAGGATGATCGGGTGGCTAGGCTGAGGCTTTTTCACAGCGGAAGTTGCCCTCCTCCCTGTTGCGTCAGCATAGGTCTTCTTTCCACTTGGTTCACTCCTGTTCCGTTCCATCAGTTGTCCCTTCAGGTTTTCGATTTGCAGCGACTGTTTAGTTACATTTCCCAGAATCTTCGTTAGGATTAAGCGAATGAGGCCCCCTCACACTGTGTGAGATATATAATGTAAGCAATTGTCACAGCTTTTTGGACCAACCGATGTAAAACATGCCTATTCAAAAGCCGTAAACGTTTTTGTTGTCGAAATCCTTTAAATATAGAGGAGCCGCGGGGAATTGTGTTTATGTCAAGGCAGCCGTGAGCGAAAAAGTATAAAAAAGGCTGGCTTATAGCGTAGTATAAACTCATTTATTCAGTGGCGTCATACGAGGGTTGTACCGAAAGTAATGCAAAACTGGGCATAACTTTTTTATTAACAGAAAAAGGTCGTTCAAATTGCACATGTTGGTAGAGTAACTCTTTCTCTACAGTAATCCTTCTTCTTCATTGCAGGTAAATACGAGGGTTGTACCGAAAGTAATGCAAAAGTGGGATAACGTTTTTATGAACTGACAGACATTAAAATTGCACATGTTGGTAGAGTAACCCTTCTTCATTGCAGGTAAATAGCGGATTTCAAGCAGAAGCAACGTGCCGTCATTGAGTTCCTGACGAAGGAAGGGTGCAGGCTATCCGCAATCCACAGAAGGCTACAGAATGTTTACGGAGATGACACCATTGACAAGAGCAATGTGTACAGATGGATGAAGAAGTTTAAAGAAGAGGAAACCATCATTGAAGATAAAACACGCAGTGGGAGACCATCATCTGCGACCACTGACACGAATCGTCAGCGAATGGATGAATTGATTTGCGCGGAGAAACGAGTCGCAATCCGTGAGCTTGTTACACAACTGCACTGTGGTCACATTGTCATACAGAAGATGGTGGAAGACTTAGGGTATCGAAAAGTGTATGCAAAGTAGGTACCTCGGCAGTTGACACCCGATTTGAAGGAGAGAAAGGAGGAAGTCTGCTCTGATTTGCTGGAAGCGTTTGAAGCCAATGAAGACACGTTTTGTTTCGATCTGGTGACAGAGGACGAAACGTGGGCGTATATTTACGATCCAGAAACGATTAATCAAGTCATGGAATGACGTCACAGCTCTGCACCATAGCCTAAGAAATTCAAGAGCCAGTGATCAGCACAGAAAGTTATGGTGACTGTTTTTTGGGATGACAGGGGTCTCGTTTTGCTTGATTTTCTGGAACGTGGCCTTGTCATGACCAGCGAGCGGTACATTGAGACACTCAAGAAGCTTAGAGAAGCCATAACGAGGAAGAGACAGAACAAAATTCTGAAAAGGATCCACATTCACCATGACAATGCGAGACCACACACATCTTTGGCAACAAATTAGGTTGGTCGATGCTCCCCCATCCACCGTACAGCTTAGATCTGGGGCCCGCCGATTTACATAAGTTCGGTCCAATGAAGGATAGCCTCCTGGGAGATTGACTTGATGAAACAGACGAGGTGAAAGTGACTGTGAAGAAGTGGGCACAACAGTCCATACTTGAATTTTTTCAAAGAGGATTCGAGAGTTGGGTTCAAAAATGGCGCAAATGCATCGCTTGAGAAGGAGACTATGTTGAGTAGTACCTTTGTATAGAGAAGGAGTTACTCTACCAACATCTGCAATTTGAACGACCTCTGTCAGTTAATAAAATAGTAATGCTCACTTTTACATTACTTCGGTACAATCCCACTGAAATGCATGTATATGAGTCGCCAAACTTTCGCTCTCAAGTGGGAGGCTTTTTTAAGGCAGTGGTCAGTAAGGAAATGCAGAAAATTAGAACGCCTAAGAAACAAAGATTTTTTTTTTGGGGGGGGGGGTATTGTTTAAGACATCACAAGCGACTGTACGCTGCGTTGTGAGGTGTATCAATTCCTTAATAATGCACACTAAACCACTGGTTGTCTACTACTGGTCAACCACCACGTGTTGGTCGGATTTGAAAACTTCTTTTTGCATGGGGTAGTTTGAGCTGTTAGAATGATCTGTCTTGTTCTCCATATCTGACATCGCACCCCAGATTTCCTCAGCACCCCTTTCTTTACAAGCAGTGTCCTCAATAACTTTCCGCAGAAGCAAATTTGTGCAAAGAGAAGGTTCAAAGTGTTAACCAGCTATCATTATCATCGTCAACCATTTTCAATCCACTGCTGGATGAAGGTCCCCCCCCCAAGTTTCTTTTACAAAAGTCTGTCTTGAGCTAGTCTCCTCCATGTTACTCCCGCGTGCTTTTAAATTTCATCCGCTACCTCCCATGTGGTCTTCTTGCTGGAGACTGAAGGCCAAGTTTTAAGTTGTGAAATCATGCATGTTTGGGGGGTTGACCATAACTCGCCACGCTGGCCAACCTGTTTGGTGAGTGTGGGATAGCATTTCCTTTAATCCCGGTGGTATAGTTTTATTGCTATTTGACGGTCATCAGAGCCCCTTTAGTGAGAGCAGGATGCACCGCGAGAAGGCACATTTGTCCAGGAGAGGCTATGATGTGTTTGAGCATCATTTGACCTTGTATACCTAGCCATTGTCCAAAATGAACTTCCGGAAGGCATCCGCAGGGATAAAAAGGAAAACGTCACCATGGTGAGTGAAGACACAACCCTTCTGCCTCGGAGCTGCTTTGCCACTTAAGCTATGCCAGGAAGGTCTTACCACTGCTATTTGCCGTCTTGACATGCGTGTCACCTTTGAGGAGGGTACGTCATAGTTTCAATAGAACTGAACAAAATGCTCATTAATGTTGTCTTATTGAAATATCTACATATATAAAACCAAGTGGGAAAATGGAAAAATGCGAGTGTTTCCGTCCGCGAATTTTTCGACTTCTTCAAAATGTCCTACAGATCGGAAAACTGGTATGCTGATAGGTTTTAAGGTCCGAATGCCCAGAAAAGTTATAACGTAACCCTTTTTCGTGTTAGAGATTGATGTTACGCTAAGTCTAAAACCATGACTAAGGAAATGTTGAACTAAATGAGAATACGATCAATAGTTGCACGGGATAACTCAAATTAAGGTTTTACGGCCAGACGAAACACATACAGAAGCCAAACTTACCATAACCTTTTGTTGGTCCAGCAATATTTGATGAAATCCAACATATATAACTGCAAGTTTTACACTTCACATATAATACCTTAATTATCTGTCGAATAATCTAGCTTAACAACGATCGAACATCTCCACACACACACACACACTAAACAACTTCTGTATCGTCCTTTTTATCAAACGTTCTTATCACATTCATACGTCACTCTCTCTGACCTGTTGTGACGTGCCTGCCCAGCAGGACGCACATGACATAAAGGCAGATAGCAGCGATAACGAACGTCCGCGTAGCTCAATTGGTAGAGTGACTTATTCCGGAATGAGGGGACCCGGGTTCGAGCCCCGGCGTGGAGAGACATGGCGGAGAAATTTACTTCGTTATAATGGCGCCCGAACTTTCCGGATGACCCGGCCGTTCAAAATCTCGCAGTGGTATGATGTTCTTTCCACACCGCGAGATAGGAAAAATCAGGGAATCCCTACTCCAGCGCTTCGAAAAATAAATGTGTGTGACGTTGCATTCCACACACCAGATTGACGGGGAGTTCTCAAGTGCTCGTTCTACAATAGATGGCTGCCTGCAACGATTCATGGTCACGGCTGACCTGTGGGTCATGCCCCCGGCCCTCTTTCGGGAAGGGGGGAGATGTGACGTGCCTGCCCAGCAGGACGCACACGACATAAAGGCAGATAGCAGCGATACGAACTCCGCGTAGCTCAATTGGTAGAGTGACTTATTCCGGAATGAGGAGACCCGGATTCGAGCCCCGGCGTGGACAAAAATGACGGAGAAATTTACTTCGTTTAGTTGCCAACCTCATTCATGTGAGAGAGAAGATATCACGTTAAGGTTGGAAAGTGCAAAAGAGAACAAACTCAAATTTACATAGGAAAAGGAACTAAAAATGAAAGTTAAATTAGAATAGACGTCACAAAATCAAAAAAAAAAAAAAAAAAAAAAAAAAAGAATGGTGGCTTTGGATCACATCTTGCTTGAATTTTTTGCTGAATTGTTCGAGCACTTCTAAATCACACAGAGATCTGAAAATTTCCATGTTGATATGCCTTAAGGTCCGGATACTTAGAATAATCCGAAAACCAAAAACTCAAAGGCGGCTTCGGGATTTTGTCTGCTTGAATTTTTCTAGCACTTCTACACCTAGAAAAAATCTGAAAACCAAAAAATTCAAAAGAGGGGCTTAGCTTTACTGTTCAAAATGCTGATACGTTTAAAGAAAATTATGAAATGCTGTAAAAATTCCATGAAATTTCGATTTATAATTAAGGGGCGCCAAAGCCTGCCACCGTTTTACGTCAACCCGTATCGATTGACGTCAAGAAGCTGTTCTACATCGTAAAACAGTTATGGATTTTAAATTACTTTTCTCTCCCTTAATGAGTTTTTTCCTTTCTTTAATTTTATGTTCAAAAAATGATTTTATAGATTCACTGTTCGGAGAACGAACAGGATTGCTAGTTGTAACATAATTTGAATAAACCATAAAAATTGAGAAATTTACAAGTTTATAAAAATACTCTGCAGAAAAATTGGTTTGAAATTTGGTTCCCGATCACGAAACCTCTTCTCATTGATTCGAAAAGACCGTGAACAAAACAGCAAACTAAAGCATTGGGGTATTTGTAATATCCCACTGCTTCTGGGAACTACAGGTAAACTATCCTCTAATTATATAGGATCCACCAGGCGTAATCTTGGACTGAGAATTAAGGAGCACAAATATACATTATCTACCAACAAGTAATTGGACACTTGTGATAGCAGAGGAAAACGAAGTTTTATTCGCCTTCAATAGTTGTGGAGCCTCCACGAGCGGCGATTACAGCTGCGACGATCCGGGGCATACTCTTAACCAGGCGTTGTACGACGGCTAGCGGTATTTTCTTCCACTCGGCTTGGAGAAGACAGGTCAGTTCCTTCACCGATTTCGGACGGTGGTGGCACCCATTAAGTCGACGCTCCAACTCGTCCCAGAGCTGCTCGATAGGGTTAAGGTCCGGGCTCTGCGCAGGCCAGTACATTCGATTAACCCCATTGTCACCATACCA
This sequence comes from Macrothele yani, assembly GCA_039090855.1. Lineage (NCBI taxonomy): Eukaryota > Metazoa > Arthropoda > Arachnida > Araneae > Macrothelidae > Macrothele > Macrothele yani. Next base: position 151,410,089 of record CM077001.1, on the reverse strand, counting down.
AGCCATGGTGGACCTCGCAACATGACAGGCGGCATTGTCATCCTGAAAGTTACATGGGTCCACCCGTAAAACTGCCAGAACGTAGGAAGCGCATGGTCATCCAAAATGGTGCAGTAGGTCTCGGCGTTGAGCCTACCAGGAATTGCGAGCAAAGGTCCCGTGTCATACCAGGAGAAACACCCCAATAGCATTATTCCACCGCCGCCGAACTTCACATTTGGCACAATACATTCCGGCAGGAGGTGTTATCCAAGCAGACGCCAAACCCAGATCCTGCTATCCGAACGGTAGAGGGTGAACCTTGATTCATCGCTCCGGAGAACCTGCTTCCACTGTTCAACGATACACTGTCGACGTTCTTTGCACCACGTTAGCCGAGCAGCGCTATTGGACTTGGTGATCAAAGGCTTGTGGGCGGCAGCACGTCCACGATAACCGAGCAGATGGGCTTCTTTATGGATGTTATTCATCGAACGGACACTCCCGGATGCCTGTTGAAACTTCTTGCGGATGTGGCTCATCGATTTGGTGCGGTTCTACCGAATTTCTCTGGCCAGCACCCGTCGGTCTCTAACTCCCAATTTTGTGGGTCTGCCAGGCCGGGGCACTTTCCGACAGTCACCTCTCATCTTCCACTTGCCAATCACGTAGGCCACTGTCGATTTTGGGTACTTCAAATCGCTGGATATGTCACATATGGACCGGCCGTTTCTGTGATACCCGACGATTACACCTTTCTCGAAATCAGAGAGCTCCGAACTGCGTGGCATCTTGCATGCGACTGGTTTCGTTGTTGTTTCCCATACGATATTTAACGGCGGCGGCCGTGACGTGTATCAGGACCGCAGATATCGTCGATTGCAGGGATGTCCAATTACTTGTTGGTAGATAGTGTAGTATCAAAGCAGGCATATGTGGTACATCCTTGGCCAAATCGGTAATTTTGAATAACCTTAACCCTGACTGGAATAATGCGTGGATACTTGATACCCCCAGTAACCTCAGTGATTTAATGATTGGTGAAAGTGTGTATATTGCGGCATCTGGCATACAATGTTGTAATGACTACAGCCCTTATGAGCTACATAATGTATGGAAACCCCTCATTAATTCAGCAAACTTTAAATTATAAATTAGACTTTAAATGCGAACTAAAATTAATCGAGTACTCCTTTTCCGTCTGTCTGCCACAATTGCTCTGTAACCCAATTGTGTTAACAGCACAAGCACTCATATGACGCATATAGATAATCATTGGCTTTCTTTTAAAGTTACCCACAATGCACCATGCCTATGTTATATATTGATATACTATGTTTTTCTTATTCCATCTTAAGATGAGGCAGGCGTTGCCTCGAAAGTGCTCATGTATATATATAGGTTTTTAAATTGTACATACAGGGTCTTTATAATTAAAGTTCCACTTGGAAATGGCCATAAAAGGAAAACTACTGGACAAAATGTTACCAAACTTGGTAATAGTTAACAGAAGGTCATGGGATTTTATTTTCCGCAAAACAAAAAAATTAGTTCCAAAACTCACCACCAGCGTGGAATGGCGCTGTATGCAATATTGGGAAACGAAAGAAGACATGACGACATCAGTTGCAAATGTGTGTAATCGTGTCGAACACGAAACAGTGTGCGGTGTTATGCAAATACGCAAAGCCTCGCCAACGGCTGACGGCAGGAGGAATGCAAATTAGAAGTACGCAAATACGCTGTACACGTCATTGGATTTTCCACCCTAAAAGGGAGCCTTCCCGTCGGAGCTGTCATTGTTACGAGTCGACGATGTCGGTAACCATGCAAGATCGTGCTTTTCTCGTGAAGTGTTATTTTGAATGCGATAGCAATGCGCGGCGTGCTTTGCAGAAGTATCGTACCGTCAGACGACTACGCCGAGGCCCAATGACACCGCAGGGTTTGAGGAAACTGATGGCAAAGTTTGAAGCCACAGGTTTGTTATCTGTTGCAACTGGGCGGGGACGAAAGACTGTTGCTGTGGAAACCGAGGAAGCTGTTGCATTAGCAGTAGAGGAAGCAACTATGGAAAGCACACACAGGACTTGCAGCGTAAGTGCTGTTGCACGTCGCATGGACTTGCCATTGAGTACGGTGTACAAAATCGTCCGTAAAGTGCTGCTGTACTACCCATACAAAATCAAACGTGTTCGACAACTGGAACAGAACGATCCTCCAGTAAGAGAATCTTTCGCGTTGGAATTCCTTACACGGATGGCGGTGGATGAACAGTGGCCATGGAACATTTTGTGGACGGATGAGGTCATTTTTTACCTCAATGGGGATGTGAACACCCATAATTGCAGGATTTGGGCCAAACAAATCCCTCATGCTATCCACCCAGTTCCATTGCATTCTCCGAAAGTCACCGTTTGGTGTGGTATGACACCTCGTGTCATAATTGGACCGTTCTTCTTTGAAGAGCAATCGCTAGCTGGGCCCGTGACTACCACGGTGACTGCTGTTCGCTTAGAGTCTATGTTACGACGTTTCGTGATACCGGAACTTCAGGAACGTGGCATTTTAGACACCACGATTTTTATGCAGGACGGGACTCCACCGCACATTGGTACATGTGTGAAACAGTTACTTCAGCAACATTTCACGGATGACCGGATTATCAGCCGCCACTTCCCCATGGCTTGGCCACCCCGGTCACCAGATCTCAACCCCTGTGACTTCTGGCTATGGGATTACCTCAACGCCACTGTTTATGGTGATAACATCCAGAATTTGGCGGAATTGAAAACTGCCATACACCGACATGTCCGTAACATTCCTCCTGATATGCTACGAGCTACTGTTGAGAACCCAATACTGCGATTTCACTTGCTTTCTGAAAATGCTGGCAGCCACATTGAACATGAGTTGTAACACGTGTTCGACACGATTACACACATTTGCAACTGATGTCTTCATGTCTTCTTTCGTTTCCCAATATTGCATACAGCGCCATTCTACGCTGGTGGTGAGTTTTGGAACTAATTTTTTTGTTTTGCGGAAAATAAAATCCCATGACCTCCTGTTAACTATTACCATGTTTGGTAACATTTCGTCCAGTAGTTTTCCTTTTATGGCCATTTCAAAGTGGAACTTTAATTATAAAGACCTTGTATAATTCACTTTTTATTAAAATCGTGCTTTAGACGGTAAATTTCATGAATCATTGATATCGTTATCTGCATGTAATTTTTGAATATTCCTGTACAACAAATATTTTGATGTCCATAGTGGTCCGATAAATAAAAAGTCTGAAGAAAAGATATATTGAAACACCAAAAAAAAAAAAAACAACAAAAAAACCCCATCATTATGAAAATAATCCTCATTCATTGAACTTGCCTCAGTAATCGAAGTGAATTTCTCCCATCCTTTGCGTTTGCAAATGAATTCACTTCCTCAAAATCCAGTTTCACTGTAATGTCTGATTCTATGGTAAGTAATCCAAAACTGATGAGTCGTTCTTTAGTTTGGACTGATCGTAGAAAATGTTTAATCCTTTTTAGAGCTGAAAATGATCTTTCAGCAGAACAGTTTGTAGCTCGAGTACAATTGTTAATCTTGAGTGCAGTGTTCACATTTGGGTAGACATCTTTAAACCTTTAACCGGCTAGAACGAACTAATTGGGGGTTAACAAACTTTGCTGCAATCAGCTCGAACGAATATATTCGCTGTCCAGAAAGTGTATCGAAAGCGTCTGGAAGGAGTGAACTTGCTCGCCAGAGTGATGCTTTTTCCTTAGTTTCTCAAAGTGGTCATTTAGGGGGATGCCTGATATTAAACGACTACCTCTAAATGACCACCTTTTTTTTCAAAATGGTCATTTTAGACAATGACTGACACTAATGTTTTCTAACTGATTATCTGCTGAAAGGGCTACAACGATGTCAACTAACCTAAGAAAAGAAATAGAGAAGATGTTTGAGGTCCTTGTTCCTACCCAGTACCACGTTGTCCTTGTCAGGGTAACAGGTCCTTCCCCATCCTGTCTAGGGACATGGAGCAGAGGACAGTGGACTATAGAAGCAAGATCTTATCACTAGCGACAAGTTCATGTTCGGTAGTGCTGACATCAGAGAGGTAAAGGATTATTTTTCGTAGCTTTTGTAGAATCAAGTTGCTATGTGAACAATTTCAATTTGGGAAGCGTAGAAAAGTTTGGGCACTATTTGATTCAAAAACATCGGCCGCTGAAAGGATTAAGGTTTCTTGGGCTAGCATCTTGCAAAGAAGTGGAAGAGAGGACAGCTTCTGATCTTGTTCTTTCTTTAAAACTGAGTTAAATAGGTTTTGAAGTGGATACATTCTTCACCAAAACTACACTGAAGAGCAATTGAATTAGAGGCAGCTGGCGTTATGCAAATGTGGCGCTGTGGGCGGCCTTGTAAACGGAAACGACATGACGTATGCAGCGATCCGACAATATAAGGAGTGATGCGACGGGAATCAGTAAGAGTCGGACGCAGTATACAAAGGATCTAAGCGCATTTGATCGTGGGAAAATTGTCGGGGCCCGACGAATGGGTCACTCCATCTCGGAAGTCGTGCAGGCACTGGGATTTTCACGAGCAGCCACTGCGTCACGGGTGCACCGTGAGTACATCGAATCCTATAAAACCATCCCTCCTAGGGCCAACTGCCGTGGACAACAGCGTGTGGATGAGCGGGGTCATCGTCGGCTAGCTTGCATTGTAACAACGGATAGACGGGCCACAGTACAAGAAATCACTCGGCAATTTAACGCTGGTGAACAAAATCGTGTAAGCAGCCATATCATCCAGAATCATCTCCTCGCTATGGGGTACAGAAGCCATCGTCCCACGAGGGTACCGCTGCTGACCGCACATCACAGGGTGCAAAGATTAGCATGGGCGTGGGAACATCGCCACTGAACCCTAGACATGTGGAAAAATGTTGCCTGAACTGATGAGTCGAGATTGACGTTGGTACATGCGGATGACAGGATACGAGTACGGCGCAAACCACATGGAGCGATGGATCCTTCTTGCCAGCAGGGTACTCTTCAAGCTGGTGAGGGTGTCATTCTCGTCTGGGGACTGTTTACGTGGACTGAAATGGGACCCCTGGTACGTGTGACATCGCCCCTCACAGGTCAATATTACCGGGATATCCTGAACGACCATTTGCTCTCGTTTGTGCGTCTTCAACATCCCACTGGGGACCTCATCCTGCAACAAGACAATGAAGCTCCCGAATTGTATCCGAACGGTTGGATGAACACTCCACCGACGTGACCTCGCTTCCTTGGCCAGCTAGGTCACCTGACCTCAATCCCATCGAGCACATCTGGGTGCCATCGAGAGAGATGTTCGAAGCTCTGACCCGCCTCCATTAAATCTTTGTGAACTGTGGGAGCTTGTTCAGGGGTCGTGGATCCGTATGGCTTCCCAACGCTTCCGGTGTCTTGTCGAGTCCATGCCGAGACGAATAGCCGCCGCCATCAGGGAGAAAGGTGGTGTTACACGTTACTAGACAGGTATGTCTAACTCAGTTGCTCTTCAGTGTATTTTCTATGTCAAAATTATAAATGACTTGAAGTATTTCTGCAGCATCAACAATTTGAGAAGAGTCAAGCTCAGATTTTGGAGAAATGAAAGTCTTCGTCCAGACACAATTGCGTACGTTTCTCACTTTGCCATTGCTACACAGCATGCTGTTCGTGATTTATCACACCGACGTGTTAACTGTTACCGAGTGAAGTTTGCTCCTGTTACTTGCTATCTGCTGTTTTGACTTGGGCTCCTGCTACCTGCAGTATTACAGTTGCTTGGTGTTCCTGATTTTTACACAGCGTCGTTTGTTAGTTTTCTTATTTCATTATTACTTTGCCGCCCCCAAACGATGCTGCTCTGTGCAGCTGCACATGTTGCACGTGCCTAAATACGGCCCTGCCTGGGGAAAACCATCATGCCACGTTAAAAGTCATTCAGAACACTCCTTTTGCCCATTCCGATCCACAATCGAACGCTAACTGATACTCGACGTGTTAGTCTGTCCAGTTTATACCGCACATCGTGCTCATGTGATGTCTTACGTGTTGGAGTGAGACATTCATGTAAGGAGGACAGGTGTCCCTAAAAAAAAGTGGCCCCACATCCACACAGCACAGAATATTTCGTATATACACTGCCGGAGAATTGCTAAGGACATATGACAATAGCAACGATAGCAACCATAAAATGGAAGGCAGGAAAATTTGGAAATTAGCATAAGTGCGGGATACAGTAAGACGTGTTGTGCGTATGCAAATTTTGGAATGCCGAACTTGTTCGTGACGTCATAGCGCTGATAAGAGATATAAAGGATTTGGCGCGTATTGACCGTTGTTGTTCAAACGCAAAGTTGAAAGGGAAAGAATCAATTGACGAACTTGCAATTTTCAGTATGTCTTCCCGACATCACCTAGATGATTTTACGCATGGCCGTATTATTGGCAAGATTGAAATAGGGCGAAAAATAACAGATGTTGTCAGGGAGTTCGACGTCAGCCACAGTGTTGTTTCAAGGCTTTGGAAATCATTTCAAACATATGGAGAGTGTAGCAAACGTCACGAGGGAGGTCGTGTTCGCAGTACGACACCTGCAGAAGATCGGTACATAGTGCTGTCAACAAAAAGACACCGGCGCAGCACAGCTAGTGAGGTAGCAAATCAGTTTATGGCTGCTACTGGCAAGCGGATCTCCCGAAAAACTATCGCCAGACGTTTGCATGAAGGAGGACAATACGCTCGCCGTCCTGTTGTGTGCATCCCATTGTCCAGACGTCACCGTACCGCCCGTTTGCAATGGCGCCATCAACATCGCAATTGGACTGATAACGACTGGTCTGCTGTCCTCTTCTCGGATGAGAGTAGATACAGTCTATCGTCTGATTGTCGACGACAACTGATCTGGCGTGATAGTGGTACTGCATATTGTCCAGCAAACATACAGGAAAGGGACCGATATCCGACACGTAGTGTCATGGTATGGGCTGACGTCATGATCAATGGCCGTACGTCCCTCTATGTGCTTCCAACTGGGACTATGACTGGCCAACGATACATTAATGATGTTCTGCTACCTCATGTTTGCAAGTTCCGTGGTGCTGTCCGTGATGGATTCATTTTACATGGACGACAACGCAACATGTCATCGAACAGTCGCTGTCCAGGAGTGTCTTGAGAGCGAGGATATTAAACGCCTCGTATGGCCAGCACGTTCTCCAGATCTGAATCCCATTGAAAATGTGTGGGATGCTTTGGGGAGGAGTCTTGTTGGTCGCCAATGCCCTCCAATAAACAAGGACACCCTCATCCGTGCACTGACAGAGGAATGGGATAAATTACCCCAACAGCTGCTTGATAATGTTGTGCAAAGCATGACACGACGTGTGGAATCTTGCATCGCCCTCCATGGTGGCCATATCCCGTATTGACATCTTACGCCGGAACGCCTGCGGACGGTAATTGCATTTTTTTCACGTTTACGTATTCTGCACAAAATGGCCTGTTTGTCCCTTGAACACGTTCCAAAGCCTTCTGGATTTCAGAGCACAATAAATTGTCTTTCTTGTAATGTCCTGGCATTCTGACATTATTTTATTTCACTTGGCATCCAACCACACTTACTTTTTTATGCGCTATATAGCCGTTTATGATCTGTCCTTAGCAATTGTCCAGCAGTGTATTACAGGTACGTAGCACTGAAACATTGAGACTTTTGAGATACATTGCGCAATGTAACAGTACTGTTTCAGAGACCTTACAGTTACGTCAAAATGTCCTCAAACGTTACATACCTTTGAAACATAACCGATACGTTAGAGTGAAAAGTCTTTATAACTTCAACATACCAACTTCATGTTACTGTTATGCATTTGAAAGATATTTGTTACTTCGTTACATTACTGTTACGTATTTGAAAGATATTTGTGACATCATCCTATTACTGTTACATATTTACTACGTTGAACATTGTAGTTTTAATAAACTTTGTAAAATCACAAAAAAATCTTACACTCGACAGCTGTTTCAAAAACAACAACAGTCGTATAACGAGTTGGTTACGTTTTCACAGGTTCAACGCAGTCCGCTGTCCATTGGGAATAGTAGCGGCGTTTATACACGGAGTGGCCACTTTATTATGACCACTTGACAGTTTTAAGCAAATGAGCTATTTCTACACGCTGTTGCCGCCAGAGGACGAGGCTAGTATAAAAAGGGAAAGCTTAGTACTTGCGACAGTAGTAGAAGTGATTTTTGGGTGACGAGATAGGTAAAAAATGCGATTTGACGGACTTTCAACGTGGGATGATTGTAGGAGCTCGGATCCATGGAACGAGTATCACCGAATCCGCCGCATGCGTGAAATGTTCCAGAGCAGCTGTTGTTAAAGTGTTTAAAGACTGGACTGTCAGCCAAAAGACTGGGTCTCTGCGTGCAACGTGTGGTCGTCATCGACTAGTGACTGCTCGGGCGGAACGGAGAGTGTCCAGACTGGTAACATACAACAAAAAGGCAACAGTGCAGCAAATTACAAACCATCTTAATCAAGGATCTCCTCAAATGATCTCTGCACGTGCTGTTCGCCGTACACTGCATCGGATGGGATATGGCAGCCGAAGTCCTGTTCGAACATCTTTGCTGTCTGCAGTTAATAAAAGAAAACGTCTCCAGTTCGCACAGGAGCACAGGGATTGGACAGTCGATAATTGGAAACAAATTATGTGGTCCGATGAATCACGTTTTCAGTTGCACCATGTCAATAGTCGAGTGAGAATTTGTCGGAAACAGCACGAAAGCATGGACCCCAAATGCATTGCTACAACCCTTCAAGCTGGTGAAGGCAAAGTTAAGGTTTGGGGAATGCTTTCCTGGCATGCTTTGGGCCCTTTAATTTCTGTTGATCAACGTCTGACTGGCACTTCATATCTAAACATCGCTGCGGACCAAGTGCATCCTGTCATGTGGATGGTTTAACCCAATGGCAATGGCTACTTTCAACAAGATAATGCGTCCTGCGATAGTGCTTGTATTGTACAGGATTGGTTTCAGGAACATGCCGGCGAGTTTACTTTGCTTAGGTGGCTCCCACAATCTCCAGATCTCAATCCCATTGAGAATTTGTGGGATGAAGTTGAACAAGCCATCAGATAGCTGGATCCATAACCCTGCAATCTCACACTCCTGGAAAGTGCTATTCATCAAGCATGGTCTCAGATTCCACAAATCACCTATCAACATCTCGTGCAATCCATGCCACGAAGAATCGACGCAGTATTAAAGGCAAAAGGTGGCCCAACGAACTTACTGAGGGGGTGGTCATAATAAAGTCACCACTCAGTGTATATTGATAACAAAAGAAATAAAAATCGGTCCCAAATGAGGGTGTCGAATTTCTATTATACATGCGGAATAGACTTATAATGAATTAGCTTTATTTTGCTTTCCGCTAAGCTAATTATGATGAATAAGCTCTTTCTACCAGCTAGCTAATGATAATAATGAAGCTTTCCTACTGAGCTTCAAATAGTGAATTCAAATGGTTGTTGTTACTAGTTAATTAAGAACATGAATAAAGTCTCCTGCTAGTAGTGTAGTAATTAGAATGTATAAAGTCTTAACGCTGGTTGTTAATGGTAATAAACTAACGATATAAACCTAACAGATAGACAGAGGTCTGACAAAAACTATTAATTGAGAAAGACGTACTTACTCAAATCTTTTTTTATTATGCGACTCTTGGTCGTCCAAAGCACACACACACACACAACTTGTTTCACAATAATGAAGAATCCAACTAATGGCATAGAACGAAACTCTCTCCTCTAGTATAACAACAAACGATCTCCTTATAACAACAAAATCTCTCCGTACAACTCCAAACGCTCTCCTTCGCTATCGATGAACGCGCCTATATACTGGCTACCACCACGTCATGACTTACACTCATTGCCAGATCTCATTCATCGGGTGAAATAATATTCCGTTCAGTAAGAAGATAATTTACATAGTAAAATAAAATAACCGGAGATAGTAAAATCAAAAGGAAAGTGAATATAGAGTATACGTTACAGACTATATTTCAGCGAAAAAAAGAAAGAAAATCAATTTCGTCATTTCTCTAAATACCTACCAATATGAAATTTCTCAGCTTCAAGTAAGAAAAAACAAGCTGGTGTAGTATACTAATACTACAACAGTGCCATCTACTTAGATTTTATAAAATGCTTTTTAGAATTTAAAAATTATAATAATCAAAACAATTACTTACTTTCAGATGATCTTGAATCACGCACACACACACACACACACACACACAAAGGATGAAATATTAAATCAACTAACTATAGCTAACTCGAGTACGACAGCATCACCAAAGAATATCCCAGTAGCACGTGGAAATACGACTACGAGAGTGCTTCGGTGAAATGGCATAAATGCGCATGCGCATCCACGCCGTTGCCAAAGCAAAAATCTTAAATATCGCCGGAATGTAACGTCAGGGTATCAATTATGTAAAATGGAAACTATAAAACAGTAGTATCGGTGAATGCTAATTTTAACGAAACCGTAATGTACAAAGAGTTATGTTCCAAAATAGATGTTACTGAAACGTAATTGTAAGATATCTCTGAAAGCGTAACGAAAATGAGAGATTGTAACATTATTGATACATATCTGAAACGTACTGGCAGTGTACACACATTAATGAGAAATGTGTGTCTGTGTTTGCGCAGTTATACGCGTACATACTGTACATGCATTTTTCGTTGTTCTGGTGACCTAGGATGCTTGATGGATAGAATACATAAAAAATAAATTCTAGACACTGTTCAGGGATACAGAAAAGTCCCACGATTGTGTTACATGAATTCCCTCCACACTAGCAGGGCAAACGCATTACCCTAATCAGGATTTTTGTGCAGGAAAAAAAAACGGTAAAGAAAGACACACACGGAATAAGAGAGAGAGAGAGAGAGAGAGTAAAAAAATATGGGTGGGTGGCAGCGTAAGTTCAAGAACGACACCAACTTTGATTTCCCTCCCTGCTCCAAACACGTCTTTCTCTATTTCTTTTTTTCCTCTCATTTTTTGTGCCACCTACTTTCTTTCATTCCCCCTATCTTTTCCTCTTCGTTTTTCTTCTAACCGGTTCTTCGTAATGGCAGGCCGTTCGTTGCCTGGCTTCGACTCGACGTGCCTTCATCAATCATCGGACCTAGCGGCCGACACGAGGGTGACATGCAAATTTCCTACCCCGTATTGTTTGGCCGCCTCGTGTCTCAGAATATAAGTTTCACGTGACAATTTCCACGCCCGTTGGTATTTTTAGGTCTTTAAAAGAAGGAAGAGAACAAGAGGACGATCAAAGTGAAAGAAAAAGTGTTGCAGTCAGCACATCACGATATGATAAAAGCTCTCAGCAGAGCGTTATTTGTAGTTTATACTTTGCGCCTGAAATAGAATTCCTTATTTGAATATATTATACACCGGAGAAACGGGAACTGAATACATTTTTCAGCACTTCATAGTGGAAGTTAGACGAATGCGAGACAGGACATGAGCTCAGCGAAAAGCGCTGAATTTGGTTCGAAGCTTTAACAAAAGAAACAGACTATCTTGTCAGCTCTAAGTCGTCTTAGAGCTGTTAATTTAGATTCCCACAGATATATTTAAAATTCAGTAAGAAAAACAAAAACAACTGCTTTTCATTATTCACTTTGGAATAGAGAGAATAAGTATTATTTTTGCAACGTAATAAAAACTGGTGTGCATGTCAGATCCTATCAGTCCTGCGCTGTTGGTTTTTTCCTTTCCCTGGGGCCATTGATGTACCTAAAGAAGGAGGATGCAACAGCGCAACTGCTTTCCTTAAAATGTCCAGTGTCCTAAGGTTTATTAATATATGCATAATCCAGTTTCCTGTTTTCCTAAATTTTAAAGCTTTTAAAACAACAAAAGAATCTGTTTTTAAATTTCATCCATACAGTAGAGATCTTCAACGATTTCTGAATCACGGGCCGCATGACAAAATAAAATGAGACTAGCGTGCCCCATGACAAAATAAAATGAGACTAGCGAGCCCCGTGACAAAATAATATTATCGCTCGGGTTCCTAATTGGGTTCACCCGGCGTAATATTGGGAGCCAAGGGGGTGTCGAGTGGATTGTGATTCTGCGATTCCCTGATTTAGGGCTGGCGCAGCTTCAGGATCCACTGACGGGGCATTGTGTTTCACACAGCAGATTTTCCTTTGGGCAGTCAAAGGGTCCGCTGTGTGCCGCAATGTTTTTGTGAACGTCTAGATTTAAAATAAAAAGCATAAGTGAAGTGATTTTCTAAGTTCCGGTTCCAAAAGTTATATATATATTCTCCAAATAATCTAGGGTTGAGCACACATATTGTAGTTAACGACACACTCATCATAGAACTTAGACAAAATTAGTAACAAAAATAATTTATTGGTTATGATTTGGCATAATAATAAATATACGCTCATGATATTAGCAAAAATGATTTACGACTCTCTGACAGGGACCTGTACTCAATTGGCTATTTGCTTATAAAAAAAATTAATTCTATGTGTGGACTGCTCCGATAAAGATTTTGTGAGGGGACACCAAAGAAAAAATAGGATGGATTTCCTACCTTGACATCCGAATCTGGCCTAGATATCGCGCTGCTGACCACTCCTGATCCGGGAAAATTCTCGTCCGGTGGGTATTACTATAGCTTCCAGTCGCAGTTGCGACCATCGTATGGGCCCTAATGATCCTTAGTGGGGGTCCGTTCATCCGGAAACCTCGGTTTCGATCTCACATCGGCAGCTTGGACAATTGTCTGCGGCTTCTTAGGTGACAGTCATGGAGGACAGTGCATGCGATTTATGCCGCGAAACCAGCCAAGGTAATGTTTCGTGCAAAAACTGTAAACGTGAAGTGACAAAGTTTCGTTACATGTTGAACGACAGAGTAAAAAAAGTGACGAAGTTCTTCTCTTCCATTGTAAAATCTTGACGACCCCCAAGAAGACCCACACTACCTCAAAACATCCCATCATCCAATCACTTGCTGGCAAACGCAAGCCTCCCTGAATTAAATTCCCCAGTGTAAATCTTACTGGTCAGAGAATTAACATTTTGATCTTCCATTCGTTAGGGGGTCAAGATTCCTACCCGCTCCAGTGAAATTCTGAGAACCCCTCGTTACGTTTCCCGCGTGATACTGCTTCCGGCCGTAAATTCTCTACCCAATTAAACTGTTAGCCCCGGTTCCAACAAGTCCCTGGTCTGCCCAACACGCATTGTGGATTCTATAGACGGTGGACACTTCTATTGCCCCAATAAAACATACTACAAAGCCAGCTCGCCGATGGCTGTCGCCAGCATTTTCTTACAATGCCGGTCTGTCCTGTGCCGCCTTGTGCTGCCTAGCTAGTCTTACGCCTTGTGCTGGGAGAGGGGGAGACGGAGAGAAAAAAACAAGAAAAGATTCACCCGAAAGTATATGGCAAAATAAAACGTACTCTTTCTTCAAAAAAATTGCATGAATTAATAAAAATGAATAAATAAATAAATAAATAAATAAATGAATAAATAAATAAATAAACGAATATATAAAATAAATTAATGAATAAATAAACTAGGGAATGGGTTCTCGACAAAATGTGCAGCGCTCGAGTCGAAGCGCTGTCACAACTTAATGAGACTAGCGAGCCCCATGACAAAATAAAATGAGACTAGCAAGCCGCGTGCCAAAATAAAATGAGACTAGCGAACCACATGACAAAATGGAACAGAGCTGGTGGGCCACATGATAAAATAAAATGGGACTAGCGGGCCCCGTGACAAAATAAAATGAGACTAGCGAGCCCGTGACAAAATAAAATGAAACTAGCGAGCCCCATGACAAAATAAAATGAGACCAGCGAACCCCATGACAAAATAAAATGAGACTAGCGAGCCCCATGACAAAATAAAATGAGACTAGCGAACCCCACGACAAAATAAAATGAGACTAGCGAGCCCCATGACAAAATAAAATGAGACTAGTGAGCCCCATGACAAAATGGAACAGAGCTGGTGGGCCATATGACAAAATAAAATGAGACTAGCGGTCCATAAGACAAAATGGAATAGTACTGGCCGGCTACATGGCAAAATAAAATGGTACTAGCTTCAGCCTGATAAACTGGAATAGAGCTGGCGAGTCACATGACAATATAAAATGGGACAAGCGGGCCACATGACAAAACGGAAGAGAACTGGTGAGCCACATGACAAAATGGAATAGAACTGGCGGGCCACATGACAAAATGGAATAGAACTGGCAGGCCACATGACAAAATAAAATGGGACTAACGAGCCACACGGTAAAATGAAATAGAACTGGCGAGCCATATGATAAAATAGAATGGGATTAGCGAGCCACAGGACAAAATGAAATAAAACTGTCGGGCTATATGATAAAATAAAACGGAACTAGCGGCTACATGACGAAACGGAATAGAACTTGCAAGCCACATGAAAAAATAAAATGGAACTGGCGTGCCGCATGACAAAATGGAACAGAGCTGGCAGGCTCCATTACAAAATAAAATGGGTCTAGCGGGCCATAAGACAAAATGGAATAGAGCTGGCCGGTCACATGGCAAAATAAAATGGGGACTAACTTCCGCCTGACAAACTGGAACAGAGCTGGGGAGTCACATGACAATATAAAATGGGACTAGTGGGCCACATGATGGAAGACAACTGGAGGGTACCAAGAAAATGAACAGCAAACATTCATGTGTTTATTATTAAAATCGAGTATTTCCTAGAGATTATGAATCTTAATATAGAGAAGAGAGGAAGTTAACATGATATCTACACTGATCAGTCAAAACATCAAAACCACTTCTGCGTTATGCAAATAAACGCGCGTGCAGCCAATCAGCGTCACTTGCCAAGGTCACGAAAGATATATATAATGCCCGGGAAGGAGCTTTCTCTGTCGGTATTTCCTTTCGTCTCAACATGGGAAAAGCAAAAGTTTTATCTGATTTCGACAAAGGCCAGATCATTATGGTAAGACACTTTGGTAAGATCATTTCCGAAACAGCGACGCTGGTAGGCTTCTCTCGCTATGCACTAGTTAGTACTAGAGATGGGTCGTTCACGACTGATCCGTTCCAAGTAACCCGGTCGACACTGTGAACGAAAAGATCGTTCAGTAGTTTTAGCAGATCTCCTTCGCGTCGAACGAAATCGTTCGACGTTTTCGTTCGACGTTCGTTTTGGTCTTTGAGTCGAGGATCCGAAAGATTCAAAAGATCCGAGGATCCAAGTCGTTCGAATCGGAGCCGGTATTTCATTGGCCATTGGTTAGTTACTGGATCGAAAATGTTTTCGTGTTGCTAGAACCATTTTATAACCAATTTTTCTTCGGTTTTATCTAACAGTTTACAGTGAAATGAAGATATACCGCATTTTTAAAATTCTATGTCTTTCATATTTTGATTTGTTTTCATTACGGTTTCACTCGCAAGATGGGGACACCAACTTAGAACTCTGACCGCAATATTGTTCTGTAATATGTAGCTCGAATTCGTTGATATTTAACGTGGAAATGTATATTAATAAATACGAAAGGCAGTATTTGTACTGCCACAGAGTGAAACAATTAATTATAAAAATCGTCACACATCACTCTAAAACGCTTAAATTATAGACAACTGCTAAATTTATGAACATACACCAACCGTCACTAACAGGAAGGGACCCCACACTACTTCCTATTTACAAGGAACAAAATGAACGGGTCTTTTAAACGTATAACTTTAGTGACCCGATCTGAAAGATCGGGATCGCGTAAAGGACTGAATCTGCCTACCATTAGTTAGTACCTATCAAAGATAGTTCAAAACAGATGACACTTCGAGCTGTTGAGAAGGCGTGGGAAGGCCACGCCCCATTGAGGCCATATTTCGTCATGTCCACAGCAACAGGAGGCTGACACTACCCATAATTTTAATAGTGGTGAAGGGCCAAAGTGTTCGAATACACAATTCATCGTACACTCTTGGATATGGGTTTCTGTAGCAGACCCATTTATTTCCCTATGCTCACAGCCATTTACCGTCGTCAACGCTTGCAGCGGGTACATAATCATCGACAATGGACCACAGAAGACTGGAAGAGGGTCTCATGGTCAGACAAATACCGTTTACTGTTTGCTAGTGCGTCTTTTACCCAATGAAGCCTTCTCACCTGGATGCACTTTGGGACGGATTCAGGTGACTGGAGAGAGTGTGATCGTCTGGTCAATAGTTTCTTGGAGAACACTTGGATCCATCATGCTGTAGAGCGAACTCTGACAGCTGTCACGTACCCGAGTGTAGTTATGTATATTGAAGACCTGACTCAAGTTTTGTGTCCCACTGGAGTCATATTTTCGAAGGAATGACTAGTTTTCCGTCTGGGACCTGAAAGTTAGGAACACCCTTCTTCACTTGTTGACTGTCAAATCATTTATGTGGTGGGGTTTTCTCATTGGCCACAGCTGTGTCTTCAATGTGCTCTGGTGAATTTCTCACATTGGCTGGTCAGTGGTGAGGTCAAGATTTGTATAGTGTCATCTGTTGAGAGATTCATCAAACCATTTGTCACTGGTTTTTCTCATTTTTCCTCTTACTGATCTTTCTGCTTCTTTTCCTCCATCTGTATGTAGTTTCCAGAAATATGAGAGCTCTACTCTATGCAATTATTATCATTAAAATTTTTTGGATTTTTTAAAATCAAAATAGCCTCAGAATATCTGATTTCACCCTGTTTTTGGTCTTGAGTAAGCGGTTTGATATTAATAAACATTTAAAAAACTGTAAATACAGTTTTTAACAGGGTACATAAGATTTTATTACTGTAAATAGGTCTTTTATTACGTAACAATAGAAAGGAACCAATGTTTGAATTAAAAGTGCCTGTTTTCCATGTCCAGGAAGGGAAAAAACCACAAAGAATGTTTTTAAAAAGTAATGAAACTATGTATAATTTTTCCGTGAGTGTAGCTTGAAATAGAATCATCACGTTGAATTCTTAGTGTTTTATCCAGGTAAATGCGTATTTCTGGTGAATAGAATTGACGTGCATTGATTTCGTTGGAGTTTTTATAACAATTGAAATTTTCTGTGAATTTGGAGATAAAAATCTTCTATCATAGCTTCAGCAGAAGGAAAAAATAAAAACTAGAAGTTCAGGGACATCTAAAACTCGGAGCGGAAGTGAAAAAAAAAAAAGATTATGACTAAGCATAAAAATTAATAGGAGGAGTGTCTTCTGTTCTTTAGGTATCTTTACTAATGGAAACATTACATTGTCTGGTATCGTCAGTAATTGGAAAAAGGGCAGGCCATTGAGGTTCCTCGAAAGTCAGACTTGTCACGTGATTATAGTTTGTGGATAAGATGTGCATCTCAGTATGTAAATCTTTCACAAATCTAATTCCGCCGCCCAGGTGGCGCAATGGTCCGTCACGTGATTATTCTTTTGTGGATAGATGCGCGTCTCTGTAAATCTAATTCCGCCGCCCAGGTGGCGCAGTGGTCTGTCACGTGATTATACTTTGTGGAAAGATGCGCGTCTCTGTATGTAAATCTTCCTCAATCTATAACTTATGTAAGAAACAATTGAAAAGCAGAAATTTCATCTATAATACGTGAAGTAGCATACGCCGTCCAGGTTGCGCAGTGGTCTTAGCGCTGGCTTATGATTAATCGTCTGAGAAGGGTCCGAGTTCGAATCCCGTGAGGCATGGTTGTTGTGTTTGTCTTACGGTACTGGATCTCTCTCTTCCCAGGAGCCAGTTGCCCTAAATTAGGGACGGGCGACTGCTTGTAACCCACTGAGTTGCTCCCGGTAGTCGTTAAACCTTCAATCGAAAAAAAAAAATCTAATTCCAATTTCGCAGGACAGGTAGAATTCTCTGGTGCTCTTTGGACATTCATACGTTACGATGCTGAATCTGAATTGTTTGACATACTTCTTTTATGACTTTTTATTGCACTTTCAGTTAGCTCACTGGAGTTTCTAAAGTTCAGGGAAACCTCAAACAAAGCTGTTTGAATTTTCTCAATTCTCACTTCAATCAAATTTCAAAAACGTAAAATTGAGATCTTCGTTACAGCCAAGTCGAAAAGCATATATTATAAAGAAATGTTTGCTTTATAAACGTGTTGCCATTTTCCTCGGCAAATACTTCCATCCGTACGGCTGCAGACTGAAAGCGTCATCCAGGGACTTTAGGATTCTGCGCCAATCAACGTGTCGCATTTTACGATAGTGGACGTGGTAGCAATAGATAGAAGGCAGAGCTCACAATCTGAAATGTTTAAAATGCTTCACTGAGTTAGTTAAGATGGGTGCCTCAGAAATTTTCATTAGTCCTCTTGACAGTTCGTCCAATCAAAACGGAACTTTCAACAAAAGGAAATTTTTAACATATCATTTTAAAAAAAATTGCAAATTTGGGCCCCCCTTGCTTCAAACTGAGGGCCCTGGGCACGTGCCCCGCATGCACCTGCGATAATCAGGCCCTGGAGAAATACCATAAACAACGACCATATGTAAACATCTGTTGTTCTGTCAGTCTAGAATCGGCCTATTCTAGCCGATAGAAGAACACAGGAAACTAAAATGGCCTCCCCGGTGGCGCAGTGGTATAAGCGCAGGTTTTGCATTATACGTCCGAAGTGGGTACAGGTTCGAATCACGGTGAAGCATGGATATTATGCTTGTCTTATGACACTGGCTTTCTTCCTTCTCTGGAGTCAGTAGCCCTAATTTAGGGACAGACGACTGCTTATAGCCCATCGAGTTTTTTACGGGGTCGTTAAACTCCCAATGGAAAAATAAATAAATAAAAACGAAAATGTAGTCCATCTATGATGACGTCATAAACAAATTGCTAGGCTTTCATTTACAGGGAGCGTTTGTCTTCCAGTTATCGCATTTCTTTAATGCTGGAAGCTAATGGAAGTTTATTATTTGGTCAAGGGACATTTTTCCAGGCGAGGCATTCGATTTTTTTTTCACACCTGAGTGATACTCTCCGGTTTTACGACAGGCCTATACACGGTAAAAGCGTCGTCTTTGTAAGTAGAAGACAACGCAGAGCGCAGGGGAAAAGTTTATTAGAAGGGAGTGGCATGGCGGTTTGGAGGATGAGAGAAAGGGTATCATTTTTCGTGGCAGAGGGAACGGAGCACTGTGTCCGAAGAAGAGACTTTACCCTCGACAGAAAGAGGAGAGTGTGACTTTCGATACGAGAATTGGAATAAAGTAGAATAAAACATATAAATTACCAAAGCTTTGTGAAAATAATTACACCATGACTGATAATGCTAAAAATTATATTAATCGAATTTTAATTGACTAACAATCAATTTGTATCCGATTAAAATCAATTTGCATTCGATTAAAAAACTGCACCGTTCGAAAACAATTTCTGGGTACGCTTTCCTTTGCTAACTTAGGGACGGGAGACTCCTTATACTCTGGCGGAAAGTGAAAAAAGAACACCAAGAAGGAGACGTCTCATACCAACGAAATTTATACAGCATAATAACGGAATACAGAGGATAACGTGATCAAAACATTATGGCAAAATACAGCTGTATTTGCTGGTAAACTGAAAAATAACGTTTTCATGTAACATGGTTAGTACGAGGTTGAACCGCCATGAACGGCGTCACACTGTGCAATTCTGGCATGGAGTCTGTCGTACAGATGTTGGAAGTATGTTTGGGGTATTGAGTTCAAAGCATCCTCAACCTGGACGCGTAAATCGGGGATGGTCGTGGCTGGCCGTGGAGACCGGATAAGTCGTTGTCCCATAAAATCCCACACGTGCTCAATGGGGGACAAATCCGGTGAACGTGCAGGCCATGGAAGTTGTCTCACACCCTGAAGTGCATGTTGCGTTGCACGTGCCGTGTGTGGGCGTGCGTTATCTTCCTGGAAAACACTACGATAGACCGACCTTACAAATAGCACAACAACGGGCTGAATGATGTTGTTGATGTAGGAGGTGCTGTTTAACGTACCCGGTACAAACACTAGTTGTGTACGGGAGTGATAGATGATCGCTTCCCACACCAGGGGACCAGGTGTAGGCCCTGTGTGTTGCTGGCGGATGCAAGAAGGGTGGAGACACTCCCCTGTGCTTCTGCGAACACGCATACGGCCATCGGAGGCTCACAAGCAGAATCTGCTTTCATCTCTGAACACGACAGATCGCCATTGCGTTCTCCAGTGCAGACGTTGGCGACACCACTGCAGCCATTCCTGACGGTGGGCTGGAGTCAGAGGTACACATGCCAGAGGCACACGTGCACGTAGTCCTGCATCCAGTAGATGGTTGCGGATTGTTCGTACTGTCACCTCAGGTGCAACGGCAGCTAGGATTTGCGCCGCAGTGGATGTTCTGCTTGACAACGCCGCTCTTCTTATGCGTCGATCGGTCCGCTCATCAGTCCGTCTGTGACTCCCGGTTCCACGTCTTCTCGTGTGGGAATGTTCCTCGGACCATCAACGCCACCATCGTACCACCACCGATACTTTCCGTCCAATTCGCTCCGTAATACGACGATACGACCATCCGACCTCGCGGAGTCCGACTAGACGACCTCGCTCAAAGTCCGATAATTGCTGAAATCGTACACGTCTTCCATGTCTAGGCATTGCAGCTTCTTCAGGGTCTTCGCACGTGTCCGTACGCCGACGACTGATTGCATTCACTTCGCCGTACTTTTTAAATACCACCGACTATAATGTGCATATTATGCCGTACTGTGGCGTAAGCGCTCACCAGTTGGTCCCGAAATTAACATCACACCTACGTACACTCGACCCCATTAACATATGTAAATTTCATGATCGTCCGCCAATTCCTTCTTGGTGTTTTGTTTTCACTTTCCGGCAGTGTAGCATAAGCTGCTGCTTAGTATCCTCAAGCTCTGAAACGTCCCTCCGGTGGCTCAGTGGTCTAAGTGCCGACTTATAACCGTTCGTCCAAGTGGATCTGGGTTCGAATCTCGGTGAGGCATGGATGTTGTGTTTGTCTTACGGCACTGGCTTTCTACCTTCCCTGAAGTCAATGGCCCTAAATTAGGGACGGGCGACTGCTTATAGCCTATTGAGGTGCTTACGGTGGTCGTTAAAATTCAATCAAAATAAAAAAAAAGTAGGGAAAGAAAACATGTCTCGTTATAACAAAATTCACTGGGCTGTAAATGTTTTGATTATATTGTAATAACAAAATTTAGATGCGTATTATACTGAAGCACCGAACTGCTTCCTTGAAGATTATGATCCTCCTGTGACTTAGTCACATCCAATGGACGTTATTCATGTGACGTCAGAAGTGGATTTCTGTTGACCAACATCGCTGCTGATTCAATGTTGTCGCTATTTGATTATCCCGTACTGTTGGCTATTTTTTGAAATCTTAACGTCATGGCGTCTGCCAATGAATTAATAGAGCTGCAGAGCGAACAAGAAAAAAATTAATTTCTGAGAAGAACAAATCAAGGTTGCAAAAATATACCAAGGCAGTTTTGCGTTCGATGTTTATTTCGCATGACGTAGGAAAACATAACCATTTGTCATCATGAATTTTTTAATATAGCATTTCTCGTACATGGTATATTAATACAAATTTTTAAGATGACAATCCGATTTTTGGCGTAAATGTGACAAGGATGGTAAGTCAGATAATATCCGAAAACTTGAAAATTTTCATCGTCCTCTTTCACGATGGTATATTAAGTTTTCATGTTCTTATTGTCAGAAATTCGTGGAATATCTGAAACACAAACTTGGGAACCCTTTTTTTGCAAAACAAAACATTTGGAAGCCCAGACAAATACATAACATGGAAACAAACTAGGGTTCGCACGCTAGGCAATCTGTTTAGAAATTAAATGAATGCGTAACATTAAATAAAATAAAAATACGTTTGTTTCGTTCTTTGGGGAAAGAACGTAGAACTTATAATTCGTAATTTACTGATCCAAATATGCCATCAGTTTTCTGTTTCTACCTTTTTTTTTTTTTTTAATTGCTATTCAGAGGAAGGCTACTAGGTTTCAACTGCCTTTGATTCGTAGTGTCATAATATCCAAATTCTTTTTCGTTAAAGTGAACAAGCTCCCACAGTTCACGAAGATTTGATAGAGGGGGTCAGAGCCTCGAACATCTCTCTCGATGGCATCTCAGATGTACTCGATAGGATTAAGTTCAGGTGACCAAGCTGGCCAAGGAAGCGAGGTCACGTCGGTGGAGTGTTCATCCAACCATTCGGATACAATTCGCGGGCTGCATTGTCTTGTTGCAGGATGAGGTCACCAGTGGGATATTGAAGACGCACAAACGGGAGCAAATGGTCGTCCAGGATATCCCGGTAACGTTGACCTGTGAGGGACGATGTCACACGTACCAGGGGTCTCATTTCAGTCCACGTAAACAGTCCCCAGACGAGAATGACACCCCCACCAGCTTGAAGAGTACCCTGCTGGCAAGAAGGATCCATCGCTTCATGTGGTTTGCGCCGTACTCGTATCCTGCCATCCGCATGTACCAATGTAAATCTCGACTCATCAGTCCAGGCAACATTTTCCCACATGTCTAGGGTCCAGTGGCGATGTTACCGCGCCCATGCTAATCTTTGTACCCTGTGACGTGCGGTCAGCAGCGGTACCCTCGTGGGACGATGGCTTCTGTACCCCATAGCGAGGAGATGGTTCTAGATGGTGTGGCTGCTTACACGATTTTCTGCACCAGCGTTAAATTGCCGAGTGATTTCTTGCACTGTGGCCCGTCTATCCGCTGCTACAATGCGAGCTAGCCGACGATGACCCCGCTCATCCACACGCTGTTGTCCACGGCAGTTGGCTCTTGCAGGGATGGTTTTACGGGATTCGATGTACTCATGGTGCACCCGTGAAACAGTGGCTCGTCCTGCATGACTTCCGAGATGGAGTGACCCAATTTACCGACTATCAAATGCGCTTAGATACTTCGTCTTACCCATACTGCGTCCGACTCCTACTGATTCCCGTGGCATCACTCCTTATATTGTTGGATCGCTGCATACGTCATGTCGTTTCCGTTTACAGAGCCGCCCACAGCGCCACATTTGCATAACGCCAGCTGTTTCTAATTCAATTGCTCTTCAGTGTAGTTATCAGCTGTGATGATACGACGCCAAAACCTATCGTCCAGTGGATTTGATAGCAATTTGAGACACAGAACGACACGTTGTTCAGCGTACTGGCGTGTCAATTCATGGGGAAACATTCGATGTAGGTGACAAGCATTAGTGGATTGGGAAAACTCCACCTCAGCTGCCAATTGTTGTGTACTGGCACCGGGTTTGCTGCTACAGATTCGACCAGGGTGTCAATGTTGGCGGTCATTGAACTTCCTGACCACGGTTAGTCTTCGAAGCTATTGTCCCCAGCATTAAAACACCGGAGCCATATTCATACTGTAACTGTTTCTTCGCCTTCAACTGCACAAATTTCTCTCGCTGCTGCCGCGTTTAACATTTTCCGGTAATGGAGTATGAGCACCCGAACAGCACGTTTTATCGACCTCCGTTCTCCGCCGCTGACCACTGTTTCTTCAACTTCAACTGCACAAATTTCTGTAGCTACTCCGCGTTTAACCATTTTTTCCCAATAATGGAATAGGAGCACCCGAACAGGACGTTTCATCGATCTCTATCCTCTGTTCGTCTGATGACACAATGTGGGCTCCGTGCCCAATGCACGTCATGAGCCTGGTTTTTTTTCACATGATCGCGGTACCAAGACGACGTCGGCGCGCGTTTCGCATGGCAATAACTGCCCCAACATCATGTGTAGCTCCAACTATTTTGAATCCATTGCTCAAAATATTAGGACACTTCACGCTTCCGAGAGTGAAGACTGGAAATTAAATTCAAAAGTTAACGAATCACTATTTTCGTGGTTAGTCGATGCAGAACAAAGGCGTTTGAATCGAACCCAGCAGTTCTTGATATTACCGCTAAATGAGTGCGCACTAATTCAGGAATATCGGGAATAATAAAACGTTTTGTGCCGCAGATTCGCTAGTGTAGGCTACAGTTTTGCTATGTATTTCGGCAAAATACTCGATTTGCATGAAAAAAAAAATAAACCCCAAAAAAGCCAAACTGTTTGGAAAGTATGCTACTGAATGAAAGAGATCTCCATTTTGCTGAGCGTCTTAGAAGCGAAAGACTAAAAGTACGTGCGCATATGTCGAAAGTGAAATTTAATGCACTATTTCCTCAAGACTTTTCTAGGCAGTACATTTACTATTACGAAAATATAATTTGCCATGAAGTTGATAAGAACCTTATTATTTACATAAGGAATGAAGGAATTTTAATTCTTACCACGTCCAAATTATATGCGCGTTGCTTCGCAGACGGAAATGAACATCTAGCAAAGCAGTCTTCGAAATGTTCATTAAAACTCCTTCATCCAGTTTACTTACTGTCAAGGCTTATTATTTGTCCATCGCAGGTTATTTCCCCACATACGTACTAATCCACTTTTCTGTCGCAGGGACACGTAGCGAAGGGACTGATAGGGATTTTGGGACTATCTTTGCATTATTATCTTTTACCGGAAATCAAAGGGGAACATACCAGCTAAAAAGTTATTTTAATTACGTAAGCCTGGAATCTTCAGGTTTCGATCCTATTCGAATTAATCTGGCGACACCTATTAATTTAACAAAAGATTTAGATAAGCTCAGGTCCACTACTGAGACTCTTATCACACCGGAAAGGATCAGAAAGGGAAACTGAATTTTTGGTTGTACTGAGGAGGTCATTCCACAATGACAATACTCTAACATAATGAGCTCATTTCAAGTTTTTAACCTGGAACTACGTCTTACTGGGTAGCGCTGGGTAGCGGGTAACATCGGGACCTCGCGAAAGGAAAGAAAACATGTCACACTTTTGAACGCTTATAACTTCGAAACTAATAATTGTAGAGTAATAATTAATACATCATTAGAGAGTTTATAGAGTCCCACTTATAACAAAACAAGTTAGTAAAATCATGAAATACATTGATTATGATGCGCTTTCCAACATACCAGAAATCCTTACTCAAGTTATGAGGAAAATGGCTGTAGAATAAATTTCGCTCCTATGACCTGACCTTTGACCCCATTTCGATGATATTAAACAGAACCGGTAAAGTATACTTCCGGAAAAACAAGATAAAGTTTCTTCTCAATCGAAGCATTTTTACGTAAGTTATAACGCATAAGGGCGATGGAATGAATCCCGTTTCCTATGTCCGGACCTTTAACCCCATTTCACTCATCTTCAATAGGGTTTGTCCCCGGTGGTCCCCTACCACATACTAAAATGTCATAGAAATCGAACCATATTTACGCAAGTTATGACGCATGAGGGCAGTGGAATGCATCCCGCTCCTATAAGCTGACCTTTGATCCCATTTTCAATAGGGTTCGTTCCCAGGTGATCCCCTACGACATACTAAAATGTCATTGAAATCGAGCCATATTTACGCAAGTTATGACGCATAAGGGCGATGGTATGGATCCCGCTCCTACATCCTGACCTTTTCGCCCATTTTCTATAGGGTTCGTACCCCATTTCGCCCATTTTCTATAGGGTTCGTCCTCGGGTGGTCCCCTACCACATGCTAAAATTTCATCGAAAGCGAACCATTTTTACGCGAGTTATTGTGCGGACGGACAAAGCTAGAGCATATACGCTTCTTCAACCTACGGTTGGAAAGCGTAAACAAGATTCAACCCTCCACCCCTTAATCTTTGATACAGTAGCGTTAAAAAGTTAAGCTAAATTTCGCGGGATTTTGTTTCGCCGCTCGCCGTTTCAAGATTGATAACTAGTGAATAGATAATGATAGCGATGAACTCATCCCCGCATAGCAATGAACTCATCGCCGCATAGCAATGAACTTATCCCCGCTGTGACGTGCCTGTCCAGCAGGACGCACACGACATAAAAGCAGATAGCAGTCAGAACGAACGTCCGCGTAGCCCACTTGGTAGAGCGACTTATTCCGAAATGAGGGGACCCGGGTTTGGGCCCGGCGTGGACAAAAATGACGGAGAAATTTACTTCGTTATAATGGCGCCCGAACTTTCCGGATGACCCGGCCGTTCAAAATCTTGCAATGGTGTGATGTTCTTTCCACACCACGAGAGAGGAAAAATAAGAGAATCCTTTCTCCAGCGCTTCAAAAAATAAATACGTGTGACGTTGCATTCCGCACACCAGATTGACTGGGAGTTCTCAGGTGCACGTTCTACAGCGGATGGCTGCCTGCAATCAACGATTCATGGTAACGGCTGACCCGTGGGCCATGCCCCGGCCCTTTTCGGGGGGGGAGATGTGACGTACCTGCCAGCAGGACGCACACGACATAAAGGCAGATAGCAGTCAGAACGAACGTCCGCGTAGCTCAATTGGTAGAGCGACTTATTCCGGAATGAGGGGGCCCGAGTTCGGGCCCGGCGTGGACAAAAATGACGGAGAAATTTACTTCGTTATACCGCATAGCGATGAACTCATCCCCGGTAGTGGGGTATCGAGAGCTACTATGTCTAGCGTCATGAGAGCGTACCGTGTTCGTGGCAAAACGTCATCTGCGAAACACGAGAGTCGTCGAAAACGATCCTGGCTGAGACAGGAGAGCATTAAAGAGGATTGTTAACCGTAATGAGAAGATCACGGCGCTGAAAATTAGTACAGAGCTCAATCTGCATCTCCAAACCCCAGTATCAACAAAAAACAGTACGCACGAAACTGCACAAACAAGAGTTTCATGGCAGAGCTGCTATTGCAAAACCTTTGGTGACTCGGGTGAATGCCCATTCCCACTATTCGCAACCGCAGGACGTGCTTACGTGTGGAGAACTTCTTCAGAAGCGTACAACCCAGACTATCGGCTCTCAAAGGTGAAGCATGGTGGTGGTTCTGTCATACTTTAGTCGGTCATATCGTGGTTTTCAACAGGTCCCTTGATCAGCTTGAACGGACGAATGACTGGCAAGGCACATGAAAACATTTTGGCCGACCAAGTCCATCCAATGTCTCAGGCATTCTTTCCTGCAAGGGATGCCATCTATCAAGATAATAACGCCCCAATTCACAGAGCTCGGAATGTCAAATGATGGTTTAAGGAACATAAGGACGAACTTTAACCTTCCTTGGCCTCCCCAATCACCAGACGTAAGCGTCATCATTGTGGTCTGTGTTGGAAAACAGAGTGAGATCCCCCTGCATCTCTCAAGGACATGGAACAGTTTCTGCATGAAGAATGGTGTAACATCCCACTAACAATCATTGAGGATTTGTATGCGCCCATTGCAAAGAGGACTCAGGCGGTCTTAAATGCCAAAGGTGATCCCACGCCCTACTAGGTAGTGTGACGTACCTGTCAGCAGGACGCACACGACATAAAGGCAGATAGCAATCAGAACGAACGTCCCCGTAGCTCAATTGGTAGAGTGACTTATTCCGGAATGAGGGGACCCGGGTTCAAGCCCCGGCGTGGACAAAAATGACGGAGAAATTTACTTCGTTATAATGGCTCCCGAACTTTCCGGATTACCCTGCCATTCAAAATCTCGCAATGGTGTGATGTTCTTTCCACACCGCGAGATAGGAAAAATAAGATAATATCTTCTCCAGCGCTTTGAAAAATAAAAATGTGTGATGTTGCATTTCACACACAAGATTGACTGGGAGTTCTCGAGTGCACGTTCCATAGCGGATGGCTGCCTGCAACGATTCATGGTCACGGCTGACCCGTGGGCCATGCGCCTGGCCTTTTTCGGGGGGAGATGTGACGTACCTGCCAGCAGGACGCACACGACATAAAGGCAGATAGCAGTCAGAACGAACGTCCGCGTAGCTCAATTGGTAGAGTGACTTATTCCGGAATGAGGGGGACCCGGGTTTGAGCCCCTGCGTGGACAAAAATGATGGAGAAATTTACTTCGTTATAGTAGGTAAAACCTTCCTTTCCTAGGTGTTCACATTATTCTGTCCAACCCTTGTATACGCATATGGGGACTTATTGTTACACAGAATGTGATGCCATTTATTCGTACTAGTTTTTATTGGTATTCTAAGCAAGTGATTTAACGTGTTTCGGAGAGACCAAATTAAGAAATCCTGAATAATAACAATAACTTCAAAGTTATGTGTCGTTCAATATGGCTTACATGATTGACTACATTGAGCATTACAGTAAATTACAAAGTGCGTTTATGTGCTACAAACAGAACTTTCACCTAGATCAGGTGCAACTATGGAGACTGTCAATATTTATTTATTTGTAAGCACATCCCTACAGATGGTACAAAGGTTGTACCAAAAGTAACGCAAAAGTGGACGTAACTGTTTTATTAACTGACAGAGGTCGTTCAAATCGCACATGTTGGTAGAGTAACTCATCCCCTATAGTAGCCCTTCTTCTTTGTTGCACGTAAATAGTGGATTCCAAGCAGAAGCAACTTGCCTTCATTGAGTACTTGACGAAAGGAAGGGTGCAGGCTGTCCGACATCCACAGAAGGCTACAGAATGCTTATGGAGATGACACCGTTGATAAGAGAAATGTGCACAGATGGATGAAGAAGTTTAAAGAAGGGAAAACCAGCAATGAAGAGAAACCACGCAGTGGGAGACCATCATCTGCGACCTTGACATGAGTAGTCAGCGAGTGGATGAATTGATTCGCGCGGAGCGACGAGTTGTCACAATCCGTGAGCTTTTTGCACAACTGGGCTGTGGTCACAATGTCATACAGAGGATTGTGGAAGACTTAGGGTATCGGAAAGTGTGTGCAAAGTGGGTACCTCAGCAGTTGACACCTGATTTGAAGGAGAGAAGGGTGGAAATCAACTCTAATCTTCTAGAAGCTTTTGAAGCCACTGAACACACGTTTCTTTTCTATCTGGTGACAGGGCATGAAATGTGCGCGTATCTTTACCATCCGGAAACGAAGAATCAATCCATGGAATGGCGTCAAACTTCCTCACCAAGGTCTATGCAGTTTCAGGAGCCGGCAATCAGCACAGAAAGTCCTGGTGACTGCTTTTTGGGATGACAGTGGTGTCATTCTCCTTGATTTTCGGAACGTCGTCGTACCGTGACCAGCGAGTGGTACAATGAGATGCTCAAGAAGCTTTGAGAAACCATAAGCAGGAAGAGACTGAACAGGGACCTGAAAAGTATCTGCATTCACCATGATAATGCGAGGCCACACACATCTTTGGCAACAAATCAAGCGAACAGCAAATTAGGCTGGTAGGCGGTCCCTATCCTCCATACAGCTTAAATCTGGCGCCCTCGGACTTACAGCTGTTCAGTCAAATGAAAGACAGTCTCCGTGGACAGCGATTTGATGACACAGACGAAGTGAAAGTGGCAGTGAGAAGTAGGTGCAACAGGCCGTACCAAATTTTTTCGAAGAGGATTTGGGAGTTGAGTTCAATGATGGAGCAAATGCATCGCTTGTGATGGAGACTATGCTGAGTAGTACCTTTGCATAGAGAAATAGGTATTCTACCAACATGTGCAATTTGAACGACCTTTGTCAGATAATAAAAAAGTTATGCCTACTTTTACATTACTTTCGGTACAACCCTCGTAGATCTAGTTACAGCAATTCCTATAACATTACTGTGCGTTAATATCATAGTGCATTAAAAGTGATAAATAAGATCTTGCAAAATACGCTTTACAACAGAAAACCATGACTCACATTAAAAATATCCGGATATTCTTCAAGTGAGTTGTGAAATATACACTGCTGGCCACCCAAAATGCAACACTAAGAAGGAAGTATCCGATTGGCCTGAAATTCGCAGCATGCGTCGCCCGCGAGAGGACATTAAAACGATTAGCATTGCAGGGCATATGCAAATCATGTGCGCCCGGCATGCCACCGAGAAGCACTATAAGAAGGGTGCTCAGAAGGCGGGGTGTAAGTAGTGGAAGTGTGTTGTGCTGCCGGACCTGTGCATGGGAAGCTTCCTGATGCGTCGTCGCAGAATACGGCAGTCATTCCAGCACGTTTCGGAGTTCGACAGAGGACGAATAGTGGCTTATCGCGACAGCGGTTTATCGTACCAAGACATCGGCGCCCGTGTGGGACGACATCCAGACACAGTGAAGCGAGTATGGATTCGGTGGGCGCAGGAGAGACGGACGGACCGACGTAAGCGATTGCCGCACCCGCGGCATACCACCGAACTAGAGGACCGGCATGTTGTGCGGCGAGCATTGATGGCTCACACCGCCGCATCACGAACGTTAGCGCAGGAATTAAGGAGTTTTGCGCAACAACCTGTGTCAGTACGTACCGTTCGACGTCGTCTGCAGGAGTGGGGACTTGTCGCACGGCGCCCATTGCACCAATTACCATTGACGTTACACCACCGGCGAGTGCGGCGTCAGTGGGCCGTTGAACGCCGCACATGGACTACGGAACGGCACCACGTTGTTTTCTCCGACGAATCCCTCTTCTGCCTGCAACACCACGATGGTCGGATCCGCGTGTGGCGACACTGCGGCGAGAGACTGCATGACGCCTGCATTATGCATCGCCATACTGATCCGTCGCCTGCATTATGCATCACCATACCGATCCGTCGCCTGGTGTTATGGTTCGGGGCACAATTGGATATAACACCCGCATCCCTCTGGTACGCATCGCCGGTACATTCAACAGCCACCGCTACATCTCCGACGTTTTGAAGCCTGTAGTCCTCTCTTACCTGCAGGACCTGCCAGCGGCCGCGTTTCAACAGGACAATGCGCACCCGCACGTGACACGCAGCGTGCAACAATTCTTCACGGCCCACCAGGTGTCACTGCTGCCGTGGCCCGCCTGTTCTCCCGATATGTCGCCCATCGAACACGTCTGGTCGCTGATCGGCAACCGAGTGGCCCGGCAAGCATCACCCGGGGCTACACCTGATGAACTGTGGCAACGTGTGGAAGCAGCCTGGACCAACATACCCCAAGCCCACATCCAAAGCCTTATTCTTTCGATGCCGCGGCGTGTAGCGGCCGTTATTGCCAGCCATGGGGGCCATACGAACTATTGTTGTCTGCGTGTTCCGCAAGTCGCACGAGCCTGTAAGCTCAATCGTTTCATCTTTGTATCTGTTGTTATGTGTCCAGTAAATCTGGCTTTGCTATCTCGTGTCCTTCTTGCTGTTGCATTTTGTGTGGCCAGCAGTGTATATACATTTTGCATAACGGATAATTTTTTCAGCTCCAGTCCTTCAGAATGTCACTGCTAATACTCTTCACATTTTGCCCTTGGTAAACGTGGCGCACGGAAACTGAATTGGTTTTCAATTTGAATATAATTTATTTCTCCATTAATGATACCATACAGACGCAACAAGTTGGCGTGCTTTGGAGAAAATCACTTAAATATTTGGAAAAATCTGGAAGTGATTTTCTCTAAAGTATTGTGACTGGTGACGAGAGTTGAGTTATCCATTATGACCCGGAAATGAAAAATTAATCGCTGGAATGTCGACACCCATCTTCTCCACGAGTGAAAAGTTTCAAAATTCAAACTTCTTAATACCCGTAAATGAAAAATTAATCGCTGGAATGCCGACACCCATCTTCTCAACGAGTGAAAAAATTCAAAACTCAAATTTCTTAATACCCGGAAATGAAAAATCAATCGCTGGAATGCCGAAACCCATCTTCTCCACGAGTGAAAAGATTCAAAACTCAAATTTCTTAATACCTGGAAATGAAAAATCAATCGCTGGAATGCCGAAACCCATCTTCTCCACGAGTGAAAAGATTCAAAACTCAAATTTCTTAATACCCGGAAATGAAAAATTAATCGCTGGAATGCCAACACCCATCTTCTCCACGAGTGAAAAAATTGAAAACTCAAATTCCTTAATACCCGGAAATGAAAAAATGAGTCGCTGGAATGCCGACACCTATCTTCTCCACGAGTGAAAAAATTCAAAACTCAAATTTCTTAATACCCGGAAATCAAAAATCAATCGCTGGAATGCCGAAACCCATCTTCTCCACGAGTGAAAAGATTCAAAACTCAAATTTCTTAACACCCGGAAATGAAAAATTAATCGCTGGAATGCCGATACCCATCTTCTCCACGAGTGAAATAATTCAAAACTCAAATTTCTTCATACGCGGAAATGAAAAATAAATCGCTGGAATGTCGACACCTATCTTCTCCACGAGTGAAAAAATTCAAAACTCAAATTTCTTAATACCCGGAAATGAAAAAATCAATCGCTGGAATGCCGACACCTATCTTCTGCAAGAGTGAAAAAATTCAAAACTCAAATTTCTTAATATCCGGAAATGAAAAATCAATTGCTGGAATACTGACATTCATCTTGTCCTCCAGTGAAAAAAAAAAAAATCAAAACTCAAATTTAAGTTTATTCTCACTGTGTTCTGGGACTACCGAGGCAGTATTCATCAGGCGTACGTGATCAAAGGTACGACTATCAACTCTGAGAACATGCATATCTTAAAAACGTTAAAGCAAAGAATAAACCCCGTACGTGGGGAGAAAAAAGCTAATGATTCTGCAACATCACAACGCCTAACCCCACGCCAGTGCTTTCACTTCAGAGGCCATATAGAAAATCGCATTGAAGTTTTTGAACACTCTACCTACAGAACAGATTTGGCACCGTTCGACTTCTGGTTGTTTGCTGCTCTCAGGAGACATCTGAAAGAAATTCAGTTTGATTGTGACGAAGATGTTTAAGCTGCTACGAGGAAATGGTTCCGAGAACAGCCTGAAGATTTTTACAGAGAAGGGTTTAAAAAACTTGTTAAACGTTGCCATATCTTTATCGAACGTAAGAGGGACTATGTAGAAAAATTAAATATGTGAATTAAAGCAGAAATTCTGAGCTTTGTTCTTGTTTTGTTGTAGTTTAATACCTTGCCATTAGGCTTATATCACTATGATCATTGTCAACCATTATCAATCCACTGCTGGACGAAGGTCTCCCCAAGTTTCCTCCACAACGGTCTGTCTTGTGCCAGTCTCCTCCATGTCACTCCCGCATACTTTCGAATTTCATCCACCCATCGCCCATGTGGTCTTCTTCTGGGTCTTTTCCTGTCCCTTGGAATCCAATCTAAAATTTCGGCTGTCCATCAATGGTCTGTCCTTCTGGCAGTATGTCCAGCCCATTGCCATTTCAGGGATTTAACTCTGATCATGATGTCTTCCACTCTTGTCATTTTTCGGATCCACGAGTTCCTCTTCTTATCTCTCCTGGTTACACTAAGCATGCACCTCTCCATGGTTCTTTGAGTTGTCTGCAGCCTTTGTATGTCTCTTTTAGTTAAGGTCCACGTCTCTGCACCATACGTAAGCACTGGAAGGATGCATTGATCAAACACTTTTCTTTTAAGACATAATGGCATATTGCTCTTGAAAATTATGCTGTTTCTTCCAAAAGCTCTCCAGGCAAGTTTTGAACGCCGATTAATTTCTTCATCAATGTGACCTTCACTTGATATCTGCTGTCAAAGATAAACGTACGTGTCTGTTATCTCCAGCTTTTCTCCATCAATCGATAAATCTTTATTTCTTGTAAAAGATTTGAACATCACTCTTGCTTTCTGAAAGTTCATTTTTAATCCCACTTCTTTACTCTTGTCAGCAAGTTCCTGGATCATACTCTGCAGCTCTGATGTGGTAGGTGCAAAAATGACTACATCATCAGCAAAACGAAGGTGGGTTAGATAATC
The DNA here is from genome assembly GCA_039090855.1 of Macrothele yani. NCBI lineage: Eukaryota > Metazoa > Arthropoda > Arachnida > Araneae > Macrothelidae > Macrothele > Macrothele yani. The sequence continues at coordinate 151,376,215 of CM077001.1, read as the reverse complement.
TCCATTAATCTTTATCCTTTTGTTTTCCCAGTTCAGTGATTGAAAGACATTTTCCAATGTACATGTATATAAATATGGAGGGATTACTTTCGAAACACCCTCGGTAAATTTGTGGGAAAGTTTTGACAATAGATAATGACTAGCTTTCCAGTTAACCACTACATATTTGCTAAGTGCACTTTTATTTCGGATATGTTTTCAAGGAAAATGGTCGTTAAACTTCAAGTTTTACTGACATACATTTTTTTAACTTCTGGTACGTGTACTTTTAAGTGCATGACGATTCATTCTTCCGTTACGTTCTTTAAATGCGTTCAAGAAAGTTTTGGGTACCCGGAACTTCTATTTCGGCATCAAAGAACATGTTAATAATCGAGAAATACGTGAAAGCCATTCTTCGAGCAGTTTTTTTGTTGATGTAGTATCTGTTATATCTTTTTTTTCTCGGGCGGCGCCATTCAATATCTGCTCTGCGAACTATACAGAAGAAAGAAAGAGTTACGCGAGAGCGATAGAAAGTGCCTAACTGTAAGTCACATTTATACAGTTCGGGGTGTTCCAGTTGCAGATTCAGCAGCGAATAAGTCACTGCAGCTGACGAACACATTGGGATACAGCAGAAAGGAAGAGATTTGAATTTCCAACAGACTGGACTTTTGCTGCCTCGCCGAGCACCACGGTACCGCTCCGCTACCTCCTGCCTCTCCCTTTTCTCCCCTTTTAGCATCGGCTGTAACTCCCCCTTTTTGTCAATCCCCACTACCGTCCTTCCTTTTTCCTCTTTTGTGTATCCATACAAACAGTAAAGAACATCTCCCTGCTCTCATGTCGCAGAGAAGCGAATTGTTCGACCATGTCGTTACTTTAACGTCCTGTCAGCGTCGGAAAGTCCATCGTCTTATGGAACGAGCAATAAACACTGTGAAGCTTATTCATTCTATTCCCTTGCTCACTATCCAGACACATACACACGCACGCAAGAATGCGCGCGCATACAGCCACCCATTCTATACACTTCCTCACTCTGCTGTTGTTGACAATGTATCTGGATATAGTAGTCCCTTCAGCTCCTTTCTTCGCTGATATGACCTGACACTAAGAAACAACGACTTGAGGAAACGGGCCTATGTCGCGTAAAGCTTAATTGGTTTAGAGTGAAAGCGAAAGATGTGTGCCTTTTCATTGGCTGAGCGCCCATTAATATAGTTGGTACACCTACCAATCTCAAAATCATCGACGGAGAGCAGTTTAAAGGCTATTGCACAATGTGTTCTTTCCATTATCTTCATGAAATAAAGCATTGAGCAGGAATGTGACAGAGTCACTCCGAAGATGTTGAAGTACTCAAGCTAAATTAGATAAGGCTGCGATGAAAACGTTTTTGAAACTGCTTCAGAAAACACAGAGTTAATCTGGGAAGCGTAGTTCCGTGATTTTTTAATAAATTACGTTATCATCGACGTCAGAATTTTCGATGATGCACAGCCTGGGGAGAAAATGAATTAAATGACTTAATTTGATTTCGTTTCCTAGTTGCTCCTGAACCTGACTTCACCTCCGGCTGAATACAACTTGGGCACACTAAAGTTTCGTGAATATTTACCGAGACGAACATTTTTAAGCACAGGCTCTATGGTTATTGTTTAAAAGCTGTAAACAAAGTATTTCACAAAACACTAATTATGAAATCATTCACTTCCTGAGCACGTCATTAAAGTAATTCTCCTATTGCTCTGGTATCTATGGAAATGTCCGACATTCTGATATTTTGGGCTTAATTTTACTTTCATTTTTTTGCATTTTCTTGAGGCAACAATGACGATTTATATTTATATATATATACACACACACTGCTAGCCAATCAAAATGCAACACCAAGAAGGATACGAGATAGCAAAGCCAGATTTACTGGACACATAACAACATATACAAAGATGAAACGATTGAGCTTACAGACCCGTGCGACTTGCGGATCACGCAGACATCAATAGCTCGTGAGGGCCCCATGGCTGGCAATAACGGCCGCTACACGCCGCGGCATCGAACGAAAGAGGCTTTGGATGTGGGCTTGGGGTATGTCGGTCCAGGATGCTTCCACACGTTGCCACAGTTCATCAGGCGTAGCCGCGGGTGGTGCTTGCCGGGCCACTCGGTTCCCGATCAGCGATCAGACGTGTTCGATGGGCGACATATCGGGAGAACAGGCGGGCCACGGCAGCAGTGACACCTGGTGGGCGGTGCTGACACAGGTTGTTGCGCAACACACCCTAATTACTGCGCTAACGTTCGTGATGTGGCGGTGCGAGCCGTCAATACCCGCCGCACAACATGCCGGTCCTCTCGTTCGGTGGTGTGCCGCAGCTGCGGCAATCACTCACGTTGGTCCGTCCGTCCCTCCTGCACCCACCGAATCCATACTCGCTTCACTGTGGCTGGATGTCGTCCCACACGGGCGCCGATGTCTCGGTACGATAAACCGCTGTCGCGATAACCCACTATTTGTCCTCTGTCGAACTCCGAAACGTGCTGGAATGACTGCCGTATTCGGCGACGTGGCATCAGGAAGCTTCCCACGCACAGGTCCGGCAGCACAACACACTTCCACTGCTTACACCCCGTCTTCTGTGCACCCTTCTTATAGTGCTTCTCGGTGGCGTGCCGGGCGCGCATGATTTGCATATGCCCTGCAATGCTAATCGTTTGCATGTCCCCTCGCGGGCGACGCATGCTGCGAATTTCAGGCCAATCGGATGCTTCCTTTTTGGTGTTGCATTTTGGGTGGCCAGCAGTGTGTATATATGCGTAACATCACAGCCTCTCCTTGACAAATGTCAACCCCGCCTTCTCGTGGTGCATCCTGTTCCCACTAAAGGGGCTCTGGCGACCGCCAATAGCGGTATAACTATACCATCGGGATCAGAGGAAATGCTATCCCACACTCACCAACCCGCTTGGCCAGCGTGGTGAGTTATGGCCAAACACCTCCAAAATGACTCTACAACTTAAATCTTGGCCCTCAGTCTCCGGCAGCTGGAATGTACCTGGCCAAGGCAGCGGCCAGTGCGACATGAAGGCAGAGGGTGCTAAGAATCCCCGGAGGACCGGACTAGGCTGCCATTTGATGCTGACCTTGGCTACCTATAACGGACGCTCCCTATCTTCTGATTCAAGGCTTCTTGAATTGGAAGAGGAACTACAAAGGATCAAGTGGGACATCGTCGGGCTAAGTGAGGTAAGGAGAAAAGGAGAAGATCTCATTGAACTGAAAAAGTGGACATCTCTTCTATTATCGTGGGACAGATACTGGCAGAACTAGTGGTGTTGGATTTATAATAAACAAGAAACTGAAGGATAAAGTGGTAGAAGTTGAAAGTTCCTCTGACAGAGCTGCACGACTCGTTATCCAACTATCGAGTAGATACCAGGCTCAGATTATTCAAACTTATGCACCCACCACAAGTCATCCTGAAGAAGAAATTGAAGAATTTTATGAGGAAATTCGTCATCTAAATAATAAAGGTAAGCAGCACTTGAAGATAATTATGGGAGATTTCAATGCAAAAATAGGGCAACGGCAACAGAATGAAACTTCAGTAGGTAAATTCGGTCACGGCAACAGAAACCAGCGTGGAAATACTCTCGTTGAGTTTGCAGAGGCAGAAGGATTTTTCATCTTGAACTCCTTTTTCAAGAAAAAGCCACACAGGAAATGGACATGGAGACATCCAATTGGGACGACAAGTGAAATTGATTTTATTATGTGTAACAAAAAATTCGTCATCGAAGACTGCAGTGTGCTGAACAAGATCAACACAGGTAGTGACCATAGATTGGTGAGATGTAAGATGCACCTCGACACTAAACTGGAACGTGGCAAACTCATAAGACAAACAAAATGTATTGACATAACCAACCTTAAAAAACACCATAATACTTTCAAGTTGGAACTGAAGAACAGATTCTCTGCTTTAGAAGGCCTAACATCGGAAGAAGTGGATATTTCGGAAGTTAACAGAAAAGTAACCAAAGCTCTAATGGAAACAGCAACAAAATTAGCTGGGTCTAAGAACAAGTTGCATGTGAACAAATTATCAGGAAAAACCAAAATGTTGATGCAAAAAATAAAAGAGATGAGGACAACTAAAGAAGATGTGACTTCCAAAGTGGAATATATAGAGCTATGCAAGACAGTACGAAAAAGTATCACTGAAGACGTAAGGAAATTCAACTGTGAGCTAGTGAGGAAAGCAATTGAAAACAACCAAAGCCTTAAGATAGCAAAGGGACATCTCAGTAAGGGAAGAAAACAGATTATGGCTCTGAGAAAAGAAGATGGTTCTATAACAAGAAATAGAGGCGAAATTTTGACAAGAGTGAAAGATTTCTACTCCAAATTATATGAAAGGGATGATACATGTACTCCAGACATCATGAAAGGTACCAGAGTTCTTCCAGTCCTCCCAGCAGAAGTTGCTCATGCAATCAAGAACATGAAGCGGGGGAAAGCTCCAGGAGAAGATGGAATTACTATAGACATCATACAAGAAGCAAGTGGAGAAATTGAAACAGTACTCGCCCAAATTTTCACTCGATGCCTTAATGAAGGGAAGATTCCTGAGGATTGGAACAACGCTACAATGATCCTGCTACATAAAAAAGGTGACATTGAGGATCTCAGGAACTACAGACCTATCAGCCTCCTATCAGTGGTTTATAAAATCTTCACTAAAGTTCTTTCACACCGCTTGAAGGTAACACTGGACATGGCTCAACCGAGAGAACAAGCTGGATTCAGGAGTGGCTACAGCACAATAGATCATATCCACGTACTGAGAGAACTAATTGAAAGAGCGAGGGAATATGAACTTCCATTGTGCATGGCTTTTATCGATTATGAAAAAGCCTTTGATTCGGTGAAACCATCAGCAGTTACCACGGCTCTGAAATCCTGCGGTATTGAAGATGCATACATTAATATTATTAATAACATCTATGAAAATGCAAGTGCAAAGATTCGGCTGTTTGAAAATACAACACACATAAAAATTGGAAAGGGAGTGAGACAAGGTGACACCATATCTCCGAAGCTCTTTAATGCCACATTGGAAAATGTCTTTCAATCACTGAACTGGGAAAACAAAGGGATAAAGATTAATGGAGATTATCTAACCCACCTTCGTTTTGCTGATGACGTAGTCATTTTTGCAACTACCCCATCAGAGCTGCAGAGTATGATCCAGGAACTTGCTGACAAGAGTAAAGAAGTGGGATTAAAAATGAACTTTCAGAAGACAAAAGTGATGTTCAATGCTTTTACAAGAAATGAAGATTTATCGATTGATGGAGAAAAACTGGAGATAACTGATACATATGTTTATCTTGGACAGCAGATATCAAGTGAGGGTCACATTGATGAAGAAATTAATCGGCGTACAAAACTTGCCTGGAGAGCTTTTGGAAGAAGCAGCATAATTTTCAAGAGCAATATGCCATTATGTCTTAAAAGAAAAGTGTTTGATCAATGCATCCTTCCAGTGCTTACGTATGGTGCAGAGACGTGGACCTTAACTAAAAGAGACATACAAAGGCTGCAGACAACTCAAAGAAGCATGGAGAGGTGCATGCTTGGTATAACCAGGAGAGATAAGAAGAGGAACTCGTGGATCCGAAAAATGACAAGAGTGGAAGACATCATGATCAGAGTTAAATCCCTGAAATGGCAATGGGCTGGACATACTGCCAGAAGGACAGACCATAGATGGACAGCCGAAATTTTAGATTGGATTCCAAGGGACAGGAAAAGACCCAGAAAAAGACCACATGGGAGATGGGTGGATGAAATTCGTAAATATGCAGGAGTGACATGGAGGAGACTGGCACAAGACAGACCGTTGTGGAGGAAACTTGGGAGACCTTCGTCCAGCAGTGGATTGATAATGGTTGACAATGATGATGATGATGATATATATATATATATATATATATATATATATTAAACGAAGAAAGAGAATATATATATTAAATGAAGAAAGAGTAATAAGCTCAATATTACAAGAACCCTCCAGTTCCGCGCAATGCTGCAGAAACTAGGAAAGGAATATATAAAAGACTTCATGTCTACTCCAAATCACAACACCATGAACATACAAAACAACAAGGAAAGTTTCAAAAGGAAAGTTTCAGACAAGAAAAGTTTTTGATAAACACTCAAAACAACCCAAAAGCAAACCATAAAACCACACAACAAGCAAAAGGAAACCTCAAACTTCAAAGAACCACAGGAAAAATGAATAAAAAAACAAAACGTAGTCGGTGACCACTCTTCAGGGAAAGACATCACCGACAACTGACCACACCCAGTCAGGTATCATGTGGGCGAACAAAAATCTTAGCCAAAAGTAAAGATTAGTAAATGTAGAAGTGATTTAGAAATAAATTCGGTTCACTCAACCTTCCCTACCTGACTTGGAATCACAAATGAAACAACACTTACCAAAGCTTCAATGACAGTCGGAATACATCAAAAATCAAAAGGATGAACAACTCAAACACCCAACCAACTGAACATCCCAGCGAACCCTAATTATTTACAGTGGCGACACCTAGTTTGTAAAATATAATAATCAGCAATGGATGAAAGCAATATGTCGTTAATTTTCCGAGGCGACTCGGAAGAAAGAGCTTTTTTATGTAGCCCGAAAATAATATTAGCAGATAGAGGAGAGAGGTGTAGTATTGATCATATAACATAATCTAATATTATAGAAATAATTTCGATTAAAAGTGTTTAAAAGGTTTCTAAAATGGAATACGCAAAAATTATATGGATAATTTTTTTTAATACATACAGAAAAAAGCAATTTTAGCTGTTTAGTAATATTTGATTTATTATTACAAATCCTGGTAATTCTCAAAACCGGAGAAATAATAATATTTCTATGAATACTAATGGAAAAATAAGAAAACCAATTACTCATAAAAACAGCAGTGAAATTAAAACAAGCTCTTTTATCGTAGACATCAATAATAATAATAATAATACCAAAGTGGTCTGAGTGAACAGCCAAATCAAGAAAAAATGAATAATAACCTGAATCTGCCTTAATCAAAACTAAATGTTTTGGGTTGATTTTCGCTGCGTTAAATACCAAATTATTTGAACTGAAAATAATCAAATCATCAACATATCTAAAAGGATAAGTATGAATGAGTGTGGAACGAAATTCACAGAAATGAAGATATAAATTTGCCAAAACACTGGAGTAACATGTACCCATAGGAATGCCCTTAATTTGAATATATACATTTCTAGAATCATAAATATAGTTGTGCATGATACAAAAATTACATAAGGTATTCCAAAATCTTTCTTCAACAGGCAAACGGTTTCTAAATTTAGCGAAATAATAATCTAAAATCTTCCTCAAGTCATCAAGATCTGTGGAAGTGAACAAATTGGTGAAGTCATAGGTTGTTATATCGAAATTGTCACCTTGTCTCAGAGCAATAAAATCTAACACCTTTTAATTATTTCCAATCATCCATGTGTTGGAAGAAATTTTTTCATAAATAATATTAAGTAATCCATGGAAAGTAAGATACCAGCTTGTTTATCACAACTTCTTATTCCACAAGTGATGAAACAAAAGCCGATAGGATTTTATGGAATTTTGGAGTTGCAAAAATATATGGGAATTCCAGTAAAGGCAATCAATTTTTTTAATGCATAAACATAAAGTCCAGTTATGAATTTATATGTAGTGCCACCAACAATCTCAGAAAACACAGTTTGATAATAGAATTTCTTACAGATAAAAGCATAATTATTATTACTTTTATAAACAGAAGTAACAATAAACTTTTCTTGTAGTTTTTCAATCTGGATCTTTATACACTGACGGAAAAAAAAAAATTCCAACACCAAGAAGGGGTTGTGTTAGATAAACGACAGTTGGTAGGCGGTGAGAGTACATCTGTAAGATGACGTCTATGCAAATTTCGCGCTCGGCGCATACGTCTGGCGCTAGTAGCGCCCCTCGGAACATGCAAAGCAGGTTTGCTGTAAATACGCGCTGTAACGTTCGTGAGCGTTAGTTATCGTTGAGATTCGACGTAGGGTGTTGATGTTAGTCAAGAATGCCTTTAAGAAGACGAAGAAGCCATTATCAACAGCTCACGGAGTTTGAACGAGGTCGTGTAATAGGGCTACGAGAAGGTGGATTTTCTTTCCGCAATATTGCAGAACGACTTGGCAGGAATGTAGCTACTGTGCATGATTGTTGGCAGCGGTGGTCAAGGGAAGGTACTGCCTCAAGAAGACCGGGTTCCGGCCGGCCACGTAGCACTACTGAAAGGGAAGACCGCCGTGTACGGCGTATGGCCGTGGAGCATGGTACCGCGTCTGCGGCAGCAATTCGAGCTGCAGTTGCCACCACAGTGACACAATGAACTGTTACAAATCGGTAACTTGAAGGACAGCTCCGATCCAGACGCCATGTAGCGTGCATTCCACTTACTCTAAACCACTGCCGTTTGCGACGTCAGTGGTGTCAAGCTAGAGCTCATTGAAGGACGGAGTGGAGATCTGTTGTGTTTTCTGATGAAAGCCGGTTCTGCCTGGGTGCCAGTGATATCCGTGTGTTGGTTAGAAGGCGGCCAGGTGAGCGCCTACAACCAACCTGTCTGCGGCCGAGACACACTGGACTTACACCTGGAGTTATGGTCTGGGGAGCAATTTCCAATGACAGCAGGAGCACTCTCGTGGTTATCCCACGCACCCTGACGGCACAGTTGTACGTCGGTCTGGTGATTCAACCTGTTGTGCTGCCTTTCATGAACAGCATTCCAGGGGTGTTTTCCAACAGGAAAACGCTCGCCCGCATACTGCTGTTGTAACCCAACATGCTCTACAGAGTGTCGACATGTTGCCGTGGCCTGCTAGATCACCAGATCTTTCACCAATCGAGCACTTATGGGACATCATTGGACGACAACTCCAGCGTCACCCCCAACCAACATTAACCGTCCCTGTATGGACCGACCGAGTGCAACAGGTATGGAACTCCATCCCACAAACTGACATCCAGCACCTGTACGACACAATGGATGAACGTTTGCGTGCTTGCATTCAACATTCTGGCGGTTACACCGGTTATTAATGTACCAGCATTTCACATTTAAAATGGCTCTTCTCGCGCTCACAATAAGCTGTGATCTTGAAACCTTAATCGATTAAATATGTTACCTATACAAATGTATTGCCGCCATTTCATTCCTCTACAACTATTTTTTCGTGGTGTTGGGATTTTTTTTCCGTTAGTGTATCTCTCCAATTCCTGATGCATCCTGTTCTTCTGAAAGTTTTGGTAATGGACTTAAAAATATTTTCCAATAAGGCACGCAGCCAAATAAAAAAAAAATCCACAGGAATTTCAAAGGTTTTTGACAAATAATAAGTAAACTCATGTAGATCCTTGGAAATAGTTTTTTTAACTCTTTGTAATGGTACATATATATTTGGTCTAAAATTGGTACAAAATTTAACATATGGTGCGGTGCCAATTATAGAACGTGATTGTTCACCGGACGTAGAAATTTTAGAACAGCCGGTGAACATCACGTTCTAAAATTGGTACTGCACCATATGTTCACTTTTGGGCTAGCCATCTGTTGTTCGAAGACATAATGGGGATTTTCTGATCTCAAGATTCGCACATTGTAGCTTTTTCTGTACCAGAGACGTGGAAAGTTGCTTCATCTGAGAAACAGACACGGTACAGATAATCACTATCTTTAGCTATCAAACAAAGATCTTCGCTGTTTTCAAGTTTAAAAGTGAGTCACGGAAAAACTCTCATTGGCCGCCACCGGGAGTCGAATCCAGGGTCTTCCAGTTACGCGCCGGATATGCTTCCGCTACACTACAGCGGCCTCGAATTCCTCCAGACTCACACACATTAACTGCCAAGCCAGTTTTGGCAGGTTGCTTCTTGGAGCCCCGCACATGCTGGGGATTCACTAAAGATGGTAAGCAGCGACTGAAGAAATAATTAGAAGGCGAATGAATAATTAATACAGACATTTAACGTGGACCAGGAACATCAAACAAAGATCTTCGCTCTTTCCACGTTTATAAGTGAGTCACGGAAAAATTCTCATTCGTCGCCACCGGGAGTCGAACCCGGGGCCTTCCAGTTACGCGCCGGATATGCTTCCGCTACACCATTCTACGTAACTGGAAGACCCTGGGTTCGACTCCCGGTGGCGGCCAATGAGAATTTTCTTTGTTTGATATTCCTGGTCCACGTTAAATGCCTGCATTAATTATCATGAGTTATGCGCTGCAACATCTCCGTCGCAAATGAAGCACAGTGAGGCCGGTCATCAGGTTGAAGAGCTTGAACGATCTGTACGTTATAAGCATACAGATGAAGACGTTCTATGTTGTTGTTAAATAATAGTTCTTTTAAGACGGTTTAACTGTAAAAAAAATTCTGAAATTCACGAGCCACTTTCCGTGATTTTTTTCCTGAATTAACTAAGCATGTTTCTGATACAACTATTTCCGTGAAGTGACGGAAAATATCTCTGAATTTCACGAATTTTTCGTACGCCAGAAAAATTCTGAATTTTTAAAAACCTTTCCGTAATTCCTTTCTTATAAACGGGAAAACCCGCTCTCAGCTTTTCCGTATCCATATGAAGAAAATTTCCGTCAATAAGAGAGATTCACCGGAATACTTGTGGGTTTGATTAACTGTTAAATTTCCATAGCCTAACGAAGCATTTGATTTTGAAGTTTTGTAGCGAGATCGGATATTGTGGATAGTACATCGCATGCACTTTTTTTTACTGTGTTAGAGGATATTTCTTCTCCTTTCTCCCATTTTGTGCACCAACTATTATACAGGGTGATTCATAAAAAAGTATACAGTTTCAACGCACTGTAAAACAAGAACAATGTAAGATATTTTATGTTACCTGTAACAGAATTGTAGGGGAATGTTTCAAGTTTATTTAGAGACAGTCACAGATGTTTTATGTGTGCACTCTTAGTCACACGACACACATCGAACCGGTAATCCATTTCCATCCAAACGCTAGGTAAGATATCTGAATCAAGTGCAGTGATAGTGGCTGTGATGCGCTGTTTCAGCTCCGCCAGATCAACAGGAAGGGGAGGGGCGAATACCGAAAAAGTCACAAGATGTTAAGTCAGGACTTCTGGGTGGACATTGGCATGTTGTAGTCCGCGGCTCGTCCAATCCATCGGTGAGGAAGATGTTCATCGAGATAATCTAGCACGTCGCCTAACCAGTGCGGTTAGGCAACTTCCCTCAGTAGCAGGAGACAAACTTTATGAGTACATCTACCTAACGGTTCGCAGTTGTGGCCCGTGTCTTCAACTGTTACTGTTTTACAGCACCTGGAAACTAGAAACAGAAACTGGAAACGGAAATGGATTACCGGCTCGATGTGTGTCGTGTGACTAAGGGTACACACATAGAACATCTGTGACTGCCTGTAAAAAAACTTGAAACATTCCCCTATAATTCTGTTACAGGGAACATGAAATATCTTACATTGTTCTTGTTTTATATATAGTGCGTTGAAACTGTATACTTTTTTATGAATCACCCTGTATATTGTGTTACTTTAAGAAACCGGGTACTTTATAAATCACCCTATATATTGTGTTACTTTAAGAAACCGGGTACTTTATGAATTGTGTTACTTTAAGAAACCGGGTACTTAATGAATCACCCTGTATATTGTGTTACTTTAAAAAACCGGTTACTTAATTCATTGTACAGGTGATTGTACGATGTCTACGTATCAGTCCGTGGTGTCCTTAACTTAGTGGAACGAAATAACTCGGGCTTACCAAAATGGGGTGAAATCAAATGGGCAAATATATTTGCTGTCTAAGAAGTGTGCTGAATGCGACTGGAATGAATACATTCAGGATGTGTTTAGTGGTCCCAACGCAGCTGGAACGAGTGACCTTAAAGACTAGGACATCAAAAAGCATTGTTCGCTCAACCCCTAGATCTGTTACTCAAAGTGGACATTTAGGCTATGATCGAGACAGATTACTTGTTACACGGTTGTAGCAATGGAGACAAATGTAAGAAAAAGGATGCTTAAATAACTTATTTTTACGTAATGGCATGATGTCCGTGTATACGGGGTCAGCCCTTTACTTTCATGTCTTGCGTTATGGAAAGTAGAACACAGGACTAGAAGGGAGGTTTTATCACTTGTGACAGGTTTATTTTCGGTGCTAATGAGATGAGAGTGGGAAAGGAATTGTTTTACCGTAGCTTTCGTAAAAATCCGCAGCTATCAGAACATTTCTGTTTGGGAGAGCGAAAGTTTTAGTTACCGTTTGGTTCTAGTACATAGGCCACTTAAAGGGTTAAGACAAAAGCTAGGTAGCCATCTAGAGTAAATTTTATATAATTTAAAAGTTTTGTGAAATAATATTATAAAACAGCACATTGCAGCTTCTTTTAAAGGTAGTTGAAAGTTATTGTCAGTTGAAAGAAAGATCTCAAAATCCAAATCATTTTGTTGCTTCGAAAAATTACGATGAAAAAATATACGTTATTTGTAAAAAGACCTCCAACAGAAAATATAAAATTATTGGAAACGTTTCCAAAAAAAAAAATAACAAGCTCCAATAGAAAATAAAATGAAAAAAAATCCCTCGTATTACGTAAAAAAATAAAAAAAAATCACGATCGCGAAATTAAGTTTTACTTTGAACGTGAGCCTGGTTCCGTTGGCATTCTGACTCAGTGGTTAACATTAGCGGCTTCAACCTAAAAGCAACAGGTTCGATCAGTTGTTCGATATTCAGTTGTTCAAATATTCAGTTGTTCGATTTTGCAAAATTCATGTCTAAATACGGAAACACTTGAAATGGACTTTTCCGAAATGAACGTAATTACTGATTGCGGAAAATCTGTGAAAATACGGAAGTTAAAAGAACAAGTTAGTAAAATCATGATATGCATTAATTATGATACGCTTTCAAACATACTAGAAATCATTACTCCAGTTATTACTCATGTTATGAGGATAATGGCTGTAGAATAAATCTCGCCCCTATGACCTGACCTTTGACCCCATTTCGATGATATTTAACAGAACCGGTAAAGTATACATCCGGAACAACATGATAAAGTTTTGTCTCAAGCGAAGCATTTTTACGTAAGTTATAACGCATAAGGGCGATGGAATGGATCCCGCTCCTATGTCCAGACCTTTGACCCCATTTCTCCCATCTTCAATAGGGTTCGTCCCCGGGTGGTCCCCTACCTCACATTAAAATGTCATTGAAATCGAAACATATTTACGTAAGTTATGACGCATAAGGGCAGTGGGATGCATCCCGCTTCTATGTCCTGACCTTTGATCCTATTTTCAATAGGGTTCGTTCTCAGGTGGTGGTCCCCTACGACTTAGTAAAATGTCGAGCCGTATTTACGCAAGTTATGACGCATAAGGGCGATGGAATGGATCCTGCTCCTATGCCCTGACCTTTGACTCCATTTCGCCCATTTTCAATAAGGTTCGTCCCCAGGTAGTTCCCTACCACATACTAAAAATTGCATCGAAATCGAACCATTTTTACGCGAGTTATCGTGCGGACGGACAGACGGACAAAGCTGGAGCATATACGCTTCTGCAACCTACGATTGGAAAGCGTAAAAAACGGGCATTTCTAAAAACAGAAATTTCGTTAAAAGACGGACAGTTACCGGCAACCTTGCTGTACGTTATTTTCAGAAACTTTCCGTGAATTGACGCCATTAATGTTTTTACAGTGTTGATACTGCTTATAATGTTTTCGTAAAACATAATGCTGAAACAAGGTTAATACTTCAAAGAGAAGCACTGTAACATACGGAGACGTGAAACAGTATTTCTGCCCTAAGTACCGTTAACTCGAAGAACTGTGTTCTTTACGAGTTCCAATTTAAAGCTTTATGAACCATAACTGGTTGTACGGAATCAATGAGCAAAGCCATTCAACTAGTTTTTCCTTACTCATTTCCACTCGTTAGTGTAAAGCAGAAACATAAAAGACAAAGAAATTGTGGAGCGAAATCCAAAATGTACAGTATATGAAGGCGACGCTTGTGTTTGCTGCTGCCAATCCCTTCCCTATCCATGAACAGAAAATAAAAACTGATCAAGAGTGAAATTTATTCTCGTAGTTTCCAAGTTCCGCTGAACTAAACTCCGTGAAACTACGCCCATTACTTTGAGCTGAGATTTAATATCCGCTGCTGCGAAACTCTATTTATGGATTATGGCCATGATGCGTGTAATTAATGAATCGATACTTCGCATATTTGGGCGGGCGAAACATCTTATGGAAGTACGATCGGAAGGATATTGTCACCGTGGGTCTCCAGTTAACTTCCCTATTTTCTTTCTCGCGTTTTAACAATAGGTCGTGGACACCTAATCCATCATCACGTGACCCAGAAAGGCTACCCGCGAAGCCAACAGGAATCCATTATCGGAAATCCGGGACATTTTTAAATCCAGGAAAACCTGGAAGGGGAGGTACTATAGTGATGCCATTCACATCAAAAATGAGCCTTTTCAAAAGACCGGGATGTAACAATGAATATGCTTTCGTTTTTAGAAGAAACGTGGAAGAGTAATCAGTTAGTACTCTTATAGGACGACGCTTCGCAACTAGGTGATATCTCCTTTGTCCTCGAACCGAAAATATTTCAAGACGGCTGGTTCGCTAGTCACTTCAACAAAAGCGAATCATTCACTGCCTGATGGCTTAGGAGAACATAACACTTTTCAAAATGTCGCCGAAATCTGTTTAAAAATGAACATTATTCTAAAATGTTAGTTTTAGAGTTTAGAGACGAATGAGGTGTAAAAGATACGCTGTTTTTTGGGATATATATATATATATATATCATCATCATCATCATCATCATTGTCAACCATTATCAATCCACTGCTGGACGAAGGTCTCCCCAAGTTCCCTCCACAACGGTCTGTCTTGTGCCAGTCTCCTCCATGTCACTCCCGCATACTTTCGAATTTCATCCACCCATCTTCCATGTGGTCTTCTTCTGGGTCTTTTCCTATCCCTTGGAATCTAATCTAAAATTTCGGCTGTCCATCGATGGTCTGTTCTTCTGGCAGCATGTCCAGCCCATTGCCATTTCAGGGATTTAACTCTGATCATGATGTCTTAAACTCTTGTCATTTTTCGGATCCACGTGTTACTCTTCTTATCTCTCCTGGTTACACCAAGCATGCACCTCTCCATGCTGCTTTGAGTTGTCTGCAGCCTTTGTATGTCTCTTTTAGCTAAGGTCCACGTCTCTGCACCATACGTAAGCACTGGAAGGATGCATTGATCAAACACTTTTTTTTAAGACATAATGGCATATTGCTCTTGAAAATTATGCTGTTTCTTCCAAAAGCTCTCCAGGCAAGTTTTGTACGCCGATTAATTTCTTCACCAATGTGACCCTCACTTGATATCTGCTGTCCAAGATAAACGTACGTGTCTGTTATCTCCACCTTTTCTCCATCAATCGATAAATCTTCATTTCTTGTAAAAGCATTGTACATCACTTTTGTCTCCTGAAAGTTCATTTTTAATCCCACTTCTTTACTCTTGTCAGCAAGTTCGTGGATCATACTCTGTAGCTCTGATGGGGTAGTTGCAAAAATGACTATGTCATCAGCAAAACGAAGGTGGGTTAGATAATCTCTATTAATCTTTATCCCTTTGTTTTCCCAGTTCAGTGATTGAAAGACATTTTCCAATGTAGCATTAAAGAGCTTCGGAGATATGGTGTCACCTTGTCTCACTCCTTTTCCAATTTTTATGTGTGTTGTATTTTCAAACAGCCGAATCTTTGCACTTGCATTTTCATAGATGTTATTAATAATATTAATGTATGCATCTTCAATACCGCAGGATTTCAGAGCCATTGCAACTGCTGATGGTTTCACCGAATCAAAGGCTTTTTCATAATCGATAAAAGCCATGCACAATGGAAGCTCATATTCCCTCGCTCTTTCAATTAGTTCTCTCAGCACGTGGATATGATCTATTGTGCTGTAGCCACTCCTGAATCCAGCTTGTTCTCTCAGTTGAGCCATGTCCAGTGTCACCTTCAAGCGGTGTGAAAGAACTTTAGTGAAGATTTTATAAACCACTGATAGGAGGCTGATAGGTCTGTAGTTTCTGAGATCCTCAATGTCACCTTTTTTATGTAGCAAGATCATTGTAGCGTTGTTCCAATCCTCAGGAATTTTCCCTTCATTAAGGCATCGAGTGAAAATTTGGGCGAGTACTGTTTCGATTTCTCCACTTGCTTCTTGTATGATGTCTACAGTAATTCCATCTTCTCCTGGAGCTTTTCCCCGCTTCATGTTCTTGATTGCATGTGCAACGTCTGCTGGTAGGACTGGAAGAACTCTGGTACTGGTACCTTTCATGATGTCTGGAGTACATGTATCATCCCTTTCATGTAATTTGGAGTAGAAATCTTTCACTCTTGTCAAAATTTCGCCTCTATTTCTTGTTACAGAACCATCTTCTTTTCTCAGTGCCATAATCTGTTTTCTTCCCTTGCTGAGATGTCCCTTTGCTATCTTTAGGCTTTGGTTGTTTTCAATTGCATTCTTTACTAGTTCACAGTTGAATTTCCTTACGTTTTCAGTGATACTTTTTCGTACTGTCTTGCATAGCTCTATATATTCCACTTTGGAAGTCACATCTTCTTTAGTTGTCCTCATCTCTCTTCTTTTTTGCATCAACATTTTGGTTTTTCCTGATAATTTGTTCACATGCAATTTGTTCTTAGACCCAGCTAATTTTGTTGCTGTTTCCATAAGAGCTTTGGTTACTTTTCTGTTAACTTCCGAAATATCCACTTCTTCCGATGTTAGGCCTTCTAAAGCAGAGAATCTGTTCTTCAGTTCCAATTTGAAGGTATTATGGTGTTTTTTAAGGTTGGCTATGTCAATACATTTTGTTTGTCTTATGAGCTTGCTACGTTCAAGTTTAGTGTTGAGGTGCATCTTACATCTCACCAATCTATGGTCACTGCCTGTGTTGAACTTGTTTAGCACACTGCAGACTTCTATGACGAATTTTTTGTTACACATAATAAAATCAATTTCACTTGTTGTCCCATTTGGATGTCTCCATGTCCATTTCCTGTGTGGCTTTTTCTTGAAAAAGGAGTTCAAGATGAAAAACCCTTCTGCCTCTGCAAACTCTACGAGAGTATTTCCACGCTGGTTTCTGTTGCCGTGACCGAATTTACCTACTGAAGTTTCATTCTGTTGCTGTTGCCCTATTTTTGCATTGAAATCTCCCATAATTATCTTCAAGTGCTGCTTACCTTTATTATTTAGATCACGAATTTCCTCATAAAATTCTTCAATTTCTTCTTCAGCATGACTTGTGGTGGGTGCATAAGTTTGAATAATCTGAGCCTGGTATCTTCTCGAGAGTTGGATAACGAGTCGTGCAGCTCTGTCAGAGGAACTTTCAACTTCTACAACTTTATCCTTCAGTTTCATGTTTATTATAAATCCAACACCACTAGTTCTGCCAGTATCTGTCCCACGATAGTAGAAGAGATGTCCACTTTTCAGTTCAATGAGATCTTCTCCTTTTCTCCTTACCTCACTTAGCCCGACAATGTCCCACTTGATATATATATATATATATATATAAAGATGTTGAGGATCTCAGGAACTACAGACCTATCAGCCTGCTATCAGTGGTTTATAAAATCTTCACTAAAGTTCTTTCACACCGCTTGAAGGTAACACTGGACATGGCTCAACCGAGAGAACAAGCTGGATTCAGGAGTGGCTACAGCACAATAGATCATATCCATGTGCTGAGAGAACTAATTGAAAGAGCGAGGGAATATGAACTTCCATTGTGCATGGCTTTTATCGATTATGAAAAAGCCTTTGATTCGGTGAAACCATCAGCAGTTACCACGGCTCTGAAATCCTGCGGTATTGAAGATGCATACATTAATATTATTAATAACATCTATGAAAATGCAAGTGCAAAGATTCGGCTGTTTGAAAATACAACACACATAAAAATTGGAAAGGGAGTGAGACAAGGTGACACCATATCTCCGAAGCTCTTTAATGCCACATTGGAAAATGTCTTTCAATCACTGAACTGGGAAAACAAAGGGATAAAGATTAATGGAGATTATCTAACCCACCTTCGTTTTGCTGATGACGTAGTCATTTTTGCAACTACCCCATCAGAGCTGCAGAGTATGATCCAGGAACTTGCTGACAAGAGTAAAGAAGTGGGATTAAAAATGAACTTTCAGAAGACAAAAGTGATGTTCAATGCTTTTACAAGAAATGAAGATTTATCGATTGATGGAGAAAAACTGGAGATAACAGATACGTATGTTTATCTTGGACAGCAGATATCAAGTGAGGGTCACATTGATGAAGAAATTAATCGGCGTACAAAACTTGCCTGGAGAGCTTTTGGAAGAAACAGCATAATTTTCAAGAGCAATATGCCATTATGTCTTAAAAGAAAAGTGTTTGATCAATGCATCCTTCCAGTGCTTACGTATGGTGCAGAGACGTGGACCTTAACTAAAAGAGACATACACAGGCTGCAGACAACTCAAAGAAGCATGGAGAGGTGCATGCTTGGTATAACCAGGAGAGATAAGAAGAGGAACTCGTGGATCCGAAAAATGACGAGAGTGGAAGACATCATGATCAGAGTTAAATTCCTGAAATGGCAATGGGCTGGACATACTGCCAGAAGGACAGACCATAGATGGACAGCCGAAATTTTAGATTGGATTCCAAGGGACAGGAAAAGACCCAGAAAAAGACCACATGGGAGATGGGTGGATGAAATTCGTAAATATGCGGGAGTGACATGGAGGAGACTGGCACAAGACAGACCGTTGTGGAGGAAACTTGGGGAGACCTTCGTCCAGCAGTGGATTGATAATGGTTGACAATGATGATGATGATGATATATAAAGAAGATACCTAAGCAAAAAAATACATATATAATTTTGACTCACGCCTAGTACAACATAGAAAAGGTTATGTATCTACCTGTGTGAGTAAAAGGAGAAAAGATAAAAAAATAAAATAAAACAACTGAATGTAGAAGGTGTCGAGAATACTGAGCCTTGGCTTTATCAAGGAGCTGCAAAAACTCTGCATTTTCTCACTTCCACAAAGACCTAGTTGGAAATGGGTTTCTGCAAGGCCATAGATGCAAGTAACATTCCCACCTAAAATAGTTTAAAAAATATATATATGTCAGGTCCTCCGTAGAGTTGCTTGACCTAGCACTAGTTAATAATTTCGCTTGCATCCATTAACCTTACATTCTTAAACATATTCTTAAAGATAAAATTTCTCTTAAAGATTTTTCCAGTAATTTTGTTACCATCAGGTTTCTAAATAAAGCCTACGATAATCTCAATGCAAGGAAGCTGTTCTATAATAATGCAATTTTTTTTCCCATCCACAGGCGCCAGTCTATTGTAAGTTTTAAATATGTTAAGACCTTAGGGTCAATAGTTAAAAACTACAAACTTAACTCTTCGAGCTACATTCCTGTAATTACTACATGTTCTTGTGATGAACATAAAGAAACAGTTCACTATGATAAGAATTACAACCATATTATCACCGGAAACTTGAGTTTTGTTGAAAATGAAAAGCTTAGGAATTTATTAGAGTATGGCTCTAAATTCAGACCTTCCTTCACAATTTCCAAAGAAAGGATTCTTGAGAGCTTCACTCAAGATGTTAATAGGTACATCGTAAAAACCAGTTTAACGTACAATCAGCCTATTGAGGCCTTCGCAGAATGGAAATATAATATAATCAATAGCTTCACCGGTGAGTTGGCAGGTCTGGACTTTTGTTTCGACAGAAATCTCTTTTTCTCTGGAGAAGCTAAAAGGTCACTCTCCAAACTACAAGACCAATTTATTTTTACCACTACGGATAAAGCTAGCAATAATTTTGCAATTATCTGTAAGAAGTTCTATTTTGAATTGTTAACTATGGAACTCAATAATAGAGTAACATACGAGCCCGTAAGTTATTCTACCAAGCAGTTAGAAAATCGGTTTAAGGCATTCTTCAAGAAACTTAAAATTCCACAAACTAGAAGATATGGGCCTGAATTTCCATTTCTTTTTGCAACGGTTAAGTTTCATAAGGATCCTGTGAAGTTCAGGTTCATAGCTAGTGGAGTAAGGAGTCATAAAAAGAAAATAGATCTTGCTTTTGAAGATGTCTTAAAGAAGGTTTTGAAACACATTAGAAACTGTTCTAACTTGATGTACAGAGATTTTTGGATAATTAATAATAATGCAGAAGTAATTTCTACTATACTCAAAGTTTGTCCCCTAGATATTAACAGTTATGATTTTGAAAACCTCTATACTAATCTGCCTCTATCAGATATAATCACTACCTTTAAAGAGCTGTATGCAGAATTTAAACTTAACCAATTTGTTAATGTAGGATCTTGGAACTCTTATCTCAATTGCTGCATAAAAAATAACCATATCTTATATAATAATACTCTCTATAAGCAAGTGAACGGTATTCCCATGGGAACATCAACGTCAACGAATATCGCTAATCTATTCCTGTTCTTTAAGGAATATAAATTCATTAAAAATCACCCCACCTGCTCAGATACCTTTACACTTTTAGATATATTGATGATCTGCTGTGTATCAATAATTCAGAAGTTATAGAGAGTGATTTTGATAATATCTATCCTAGCTCTCTTAACTTATGTAAAACCAACCACAGTAATCAGGAACTTGAGTTCCTATACTTAAGCATTAAGCTCAACAGAGGTAACCCATCTATTAGCCTCTTTGATAAAAGAGTTAATTTTCCTTTCAAAGTAATTAAATATCTACACTGGAATAATAACATTTCAACCAAAGTAATTGAGAATGTACTAATTTCCCAGGTCCTAAGAATTTCAAGAATCTGCAGCAACAATTTGGACTTCAATTACCACATTAATATACTATTAGAAAGTTTTCTAGAGAACGAAATTCCCTCTTCTTTCATCAAAAGAACTTTAAGAAAAATTATTCTGAATAATAGAGTAAGGTTGGCAGATCTGCTTTAATTTTCTACACAGTTAATAATATGATTCTGACCAATCAAAGCCGTAAGGAAGTTGGCTAGAGGATGCCTATTAACTACCTAAAGGAACCTTAGTGCTATGGATATGACGGTCCTATTAAAACAAAAAATTAAATAATATAAACAAAATCACAAAAAAAGCTTAAAAATCTGTTTATAAAAGAAAATAAAAACAAATAAAAAAGAAAACTAGTTATTCATCACTAGGATAGCTATACTAAAAATAGTAAAACCAACATTAAAATTAATAAGATTCTGATTAATCTATAGAAGCTCACTAAGGTGATTTAATACATGCAAAGATTATTAAATACACTGCTCGTGTATTTTATAATATTTCTCATGTATTCTGGAGAGTTAATTCTGCTCTTTCTGATCATACAGATCCACAGTCTTAAGTTTATATATTTTTTTCTCTGGTTAAAATCTAAGCGCGTTGGTTTCTTGCTGTATGAGGAGGCCATCAGCCCCACCCTCTCTTCCCCCAGCGACTAGGGAGTGGCGGAAGAGGTCAGCCATGTTCTTCTCTTGTGAGGAGAAAGGTTTTGTCACACAAGAGGTAAGCTCTCTTCCTTGTTTTTGGGTTCTAGGTTTTATAAGTTCAATGTTTGTACTTCATGTACTTTTTCTCTGTTGTTTTTTAGCTTTTCAGCTTTTAGGCATTGGTTTGTCTGTTAACATTTTTGCGGGTTTTAACTCTTTCTTTTCTTTGTAACTTTGAGCGTCTTTTGGGGTACCTAGGAACAGAAGATGGCTAAGCTTGTTCCTTTTCAATGCGCTGTTTTTTCAAAGTAGTTAAGTTCTTAATAACTAATTAATTATGCACTTAAAGCACTGCTGAAATACTTTGTATATATTGCAAATAACTGTTTAAGGTATATAACTTTCACAAAGTTTTCTTTAGTTAATTATTATCTTTAACTTATTCTCGTTTTCGTGCTGTCATAAGTTGTAGAGTAGGGGGTTTTAGACTCAAGTTTTCTTTCAAAAATCTGTTCGTTAAAAATTAATATTTCCTTTTTTAATTGCAGTGTAAAAATTTGGATTTCTTTTGCATTGATTTTCAGGTTTAAATTCTCTCTCTAACGAACTTGGCATTTCGTTATGGCTGAAAATTATTTCTAATTATTATGTCACTCTCACAGCTTGAGTTCTCTTTAATCTTCTTCTCTCTGTTTAATAGTAACAGATGAAGAGCATGGGTCGGGCCAGGAAGGTTAATGGATGCAAGCGAAATTATTAACTAGTGCTAGGTCAAGCAACTCTACGGAGGACCTGACATATATATATTTTTTAAACTATTTTAGGTGGGAATGTTACTTGCATCTATGGCCTTGCAGAAACCCATTTCCAACTAGGTCTTTGTGGAAGTGAGAAAATGCAGAGTTTTTGCTGGTCCTTGATAAAGCCAAGGCTCAGTATTCTCGACACCTTCTACATTCAGTTGTTTTATTTTATTTTTTTATCTTTTCTCCTTTTACTCACACAGGTAGATACATAACCTTTTCTATGTTGTACTAGGCGTGAGTCAAAATTATATATGTATTTTTTTGCTTAGGTATCTTCTTTATAGAATGTGAATTCTGAATTTTCAAAACTGCTGCGTTGCGCGTTTTGATCTTCAGGTTATTTTGCAACCTTCGTTTTAAATTCTAAAGTTTTTTCCTTAGTCTTGAGTTTTGCTCTTAAGTATATATATATATATATATATATTCTATAAAGAAGATACCTAAGCAAAAAAATACATATATAATTTTGACCCACACCTAGTACAACATAGAAAAGGTTATGTATCTACCTGTGTGAGTAAAAGGAGAAAAGATAAAAAAATAAAATAAAACAACTGAATGTAGAAGGTGTCGAGAATACTGAGCCTTGGCTTTATCAAGGACCAGCAAAAACTCTGCATTTTCTCACTTCCACAAAGACCTAGTTGGAAATGGGTTTCTGCAAGGCCATAGATGCAAGTAACATTCCCACCTAAAATAGTTTAAAAATATATATATATAAGTCATATCCTCCGTAGAGTAGCATGACCTAGCACTAGTTAACAATTTCGCTTGCATCCATTAACCTTCATGGCCCGACCCATGCTCTTCATCTGTTACTATTAAACAGAGAGAAGAAGATTAAAGAGAACTCAAGCTGTGAGAGTGACATAATAAATAGAAATGATTTTCGGCTATAACGAAATTCCAAGTTCGTTAGAGAGAGAATTTAAACCTGAAAATCAATGCAAAAGAAATCCAAATTTTTACATTGCAATTAAAAAAGGAAATATTAATTTTTAACGAACAGATTTTTGAAAGAAAACTTGAGTCTAAAACCCCTACTCTACAACTTATGACAGCACGAAAACGAGAATAAGTTAAAGATAATAATTAACTAAAGAAAACTTTGTGAAAGTTATATACCTTAAACAGTTAGTTGCAATATGTACAAAGTATTTCAGCAGTGCTTTAAGTGCATAATTAATTAGTTATTAAGAACTTAACTACTTTGAAAAACAGCGCATAGACAGCGCATAGAAAAGGAACAAGCTTAGCCATCTTCTGTTCCTAGGTACCCCAAAAGACGCTCAAAGTTACAAAGAAAAGTAAGAGTTAAAACCCGCATAAATGTTAACAGACAAAATAATGCTTAAAAGCTGAAAAGCTAAAAAACGACAGAGAAAAGGTACATGAAGTACAAACATTGAACTTATAAAACCTAGAACCCAAAAACAAGGAAGAGAGCTTACCTCTTGTGTTACAAAAACTTTTCTCCTCACAAGAGGAGAACATGGCTGACCTCTTCCGCCACTCCCTAGACGCTGGGGGCAGTGAGGGTGGGGCTGATGGCCTCCTCATACAGCAAGAAACCAACGCGCGGAGATTTTAACCAGAGAAAAAAATATATAAACTTAAGACTCTGGATCTGTATGATCAGAATGAGCAGAATTAACTCTCCAGAATACATGAGAAATATTATAAAATACACGAGCAGTTTATTTAATAATCTTTGCATGTATTAAATCACTTTAGTGAGCTTCTATGGATTAATCAGAATCTTATTAATTTTAATGTTGGTTTTACTATTTTTAGTATAGCTATCCTAGTGATGAATAACTAGTTTTCTTTTTTATTTGTTTTTATTTTCTTTTATAAACAGATTTTTAAGCTTTTTTGTGATTTTGTTTATATTATTTAATTTTTTGTTTTAATAGGACCGTCATATCCATAGCACTAAGGTTCCTTTAGGTAGTTAATAGGCATCCTCTAGCCAACTTCCTTACGGCTTTGATTGGTCAGAATCATATTATTAACTGTGTAGAAAATTAAAGCAGATCTGCCAACCTTACTCTATTATTCAGAATAATTTTTCTTAAAGTTCTTTTGATGAAAGAAGAAGGAATTTCGTTCTCTAGAAAACTTTCTAATAGTATATTAATGTGGTAATTGAAGTCCAAATTGTTGCTGCAAATTCTTGAAATTCTTAGGACCTGAGAAATTAGTACATTCTCAATTACTTTGGTTGAAATGTTATTATTCCAGTGTAGATATTTAATTACTTTGAAAGGAAAATTAACTCTTTTATCAAAGAGGCTAATAGATGGGTTACCTCTGTTGAGCTTAATGCTTAAGTCTAGGAACTCAAGTTCCTGATTACTGTGGTTGGTTTTACATAAGTTAAGAGAGCTAGGATAGATATTATCAAAATCACTCTCTATAACTTCTGAATTATTGATACACAGCAGATCATCAATATATCTAAAAGTGTAAAGGTAGTTATCTGAGCAGGTGGGGTGATTTTAAATGAATTTATATTCCTTAAAGAACAGGAATAGATTAGCGATATTCGTGGACGTTGATGTTCCCATTGGAATACCGTTCACTTGCTTATAGAGAGTATTATTATATAAGATATGGTTATTTTTTATGCAGCAATTGAGATAAGAGTTCCAAGTTCCTACATCAACAAATTGGTTAAGTTTAAATTCTGCATACAGCTCTTTAAAGGTAGTGATTATATCTGATAGAGGCAGATTAGTATATAGGTTTTCAAAATCATAACTATTAATATCTAGGGGACAAACTTTGAGTATAGTAGAAATTACTTCTGCATTATTATTAATTATCCAAAAATCTCTGTACATCAAGTTAGAACAGTTTCTAATGTGTTTCAAAACCTTCTTTAAGACATCTTCAAAAGCAAGATCTATTTTCTTTTTATGACTCCTTACTCCACTAGCTATGAACCTGAACTTCACAGGATCCTTATGAAACTTAACCGTTGCAAAAAGAAATGGAAATTCAGGCCCATATCTTCTAGTTTGTGGAATTTTAAGTTTCTTGAAGAATGCCTTAAACCGATTTTCTAACTGCTTGGTAGAATAACTTACGGGCTCGTATGTTACTCTATTATTGAGTTCCATAGTTAACAATTCAAAATAGAACTTCTTACAGATAATTGCAAAATTATTGCTAGCTTTATCCATAGTGGTAAAAATAAATTGGTCTTGTAGTTTGGAGAGTGACCTTTTAGCTTCTCCAGAGAAAAAGAGATTTCTGTCGAAACAAAAGTCCAGACCTGCCAACTCACCGGTGAAGCTATTGATTATATTATATTTCCATTCTGCGAAGGCCTCAATAGGCTGATTGTACGTTAAACTGGTTTTTACGATGTACTTATTTACATCTTGAGTGAAGCTCTCAAGAATCCTTTCTTTGGAAATTGTGAAGGAAGGTCTGAATTTAGAGCCATACTCTAATAAATTCCTAAGCTTTTCATTTTCAACAAAACTCAAGTTTCCGGTGATAATATGGTTGTAATTCTTATCATAGTGAACTGTTTCTTTATGTTCATCACAAGAACAAGTAGTAAATACAGGAATGTAGCTCGAAGAGTTAAGTTTGTAGTTTTTAACTATTGACCCTAAGGTCTTAACATATTTAAAACTTACAATAGACTGGTGCCTGTGGATGGGAAAAAAATTGCATTATTGTAGAACAGCTTCCTTACATTGAGATTATCGTAGGCTTTATTTAGGAACCTGATGGTAACAAAATTACTGGAAAATTCTTTAAGAGAAATTTTATCTTTAAGAATATGTTTAAGAATGTCCAGAACAAAAGCAAAAACATGCTTATCAACATGGTCAGCAGTTTCATTCCAGAATTTGAAAAAACATTTAAGGACAGGGTGCTTGAAGGACTTGAGAATTTTGTAAGTATTTTTAACAGTTTAAGGTATATAACTTTCACAAAGTTTTCTTTAGTTAATTATTATCTTTAACTTATTCTCGTTTTCGTGCTGTCATAAGTTGTAGAGTAGGGGGTTTTAGACTCAAGTTTTCTTTCAAAAATCTGTTCGTTATAAATTAACATTTCCTTTTTTAATTGCAATGTAAAATTTGGATTTCTTTTGCATTGTTTTTCAGGTTTAAATTCTCTCTCAAACGAACTTGGAATTTCGTTATAGCCGAAAATCATTTCTATTTATTATGTCACTCTCACAGCTTGAGTTCTCTTTAATCTTCTTCTCTCTGTTTAATAGTAACAGATGAAGAGCATGGGTCGGGCCATGAAGGTTAATGGATGCAAGCGAAATTGTTAACTAGTGCTAGGTCATGCTACTCTACGGAGGATATGACTTATATATATATATTTTTAAACTATTTTAGGTGGGAATGTTACTTGCATCTATGGCCTTGCAGAAACCCATTTCCAACTAGGTCTTTGTGGAAGTGAGAAAATGCAGAGTTTTTGCTGGTCCTTGATAAAGCCAAGGCTCAGTATTCTCGACACCTTCTACATTCAGTTGTTTTATTTTATTTTTTTATCTTTTCTCCTTTTACTCACACAGGTAGATACATAACCTTTTCTATGTTGTACTAGGTGTGGGTCAAAATTATATATGTATTTTTTTGCTTAGGTATCTTCTTTATAGAATGTGAATTCTGAATTTTCAAAACTGCTGCGTTGCGCGTTTTGATTTTCAGGTTATTTTGCTCCCTTCGTTTTAAATTCTAAAAAAAATTTTTCCTTAGTCTTCAGTTTAGCTTTAAGTATATATATATATATATATATATATATATATAATTATTTTCAGCACTTGAAAATAATTATGGGAGATTTCAATGCAAAAATAGGGCAGCGGCAAGAGAATGAAACTTCCGTAGGTAAATTCGGTCACGGCAACAGAAACCAGCGTGGAAATACTCTCGTTGAGTTTGCAGAGGCAGAAGGGTTTTTCATCTTGAACTCCTTCTTCAAGAAAAAGCCACACAGGAAATGGACATGGAGACATCCAAATGGGACGACAAGTGAAATTGATTTTATTATGTGTAACAAAAAATTCGTCATAGAAGACTGCAGTGTGCTAAACAAGTTCAACACAGGTAGTGACCATAGATTGGTGAGATGTAAGATGCACCTCAACACTAAACTTGAACGTGGCAAGCTCATAAGACAAACAAAATCTATTGACATAACCAACCTTAAAAAACACCATAATACCTTCAAGTTAGAACTGAAGAACAGGTTCTCTGCTTTAGAAGGCCTAACATCAGAAGTGGACATCTCTGAAGTTAACAGAAAAGTAACCAAAGCTCTTATGGAAACAGCAACAAAATTAGCTGGGTCTAAGAACAAGTTGCATGTGAACAAATTATCAGGAAAAACGAAAATGTTGATGCAAAAAGAAAAGAGATGAGGACAACTAAAGATGTGACTTCCAAAGTGGAATATATAGAGCTATGCAAGACAGTAAGAAAAAGTATCACTGAAGACGTAAGGAAATTCAACTGTGAACTAGTGAGGAAAGCAATTAAAAACAACCAAAGCCTAAAGATAGCAAAGGGACATCTCAGTAAGGGAAGAAAACAGATTATGGCACTGAGAAAAGAAGATGGTTCTGTAACAAGAAATAGAGGCGAAATTTTGACAAGAGTGAAAGATTTCTACTCCAAATTATATCAAAGGGATGATATATGCACTCCAGACATCATGAAAGATACCAGTACCAGAGTTCCTCCAGTCCTTCCAGCAGAAGTTGCACATGCAATCAAGAACATGAAGCGGGGAAAAGCTCCAGGAGAAGATGGAATTACTGTAGACATCATACAAGAAGCAAGTGGAGAAATCGAAACAGTACTCGCCCAAATTTTCACTCGATGCCTTAATGAAGGAAAGATTCCTGAGGATTGGAACACCGCTACAATGATCCTGCTACATAAGAAAGGTGACATTGAGGATCTCGGAAACTACAGACCTATCAGCCTCCTATCAGTAGTTTATAAAATCTTCACTAAAGTTCTTTCACACCGCTTGAAGGTAACACTGGACATGGCTCAACCGAGAGAACAAGCTGGATTCAGGAGTGGCTACAGCACAATAGATCATATCCACGTGCTGAGAGAACTAATTGAAAGAGCGAGGGAATATGAACTTCCATTGTGCATGGCTTTTATCGATTATGAAAAAGCCTTTGATTCGGTGAAACCATCAGCAGTTACAATGGCTCTGAAAACCTGCGGTATTGAAGATGCATACATTAATATTATTAATAACATCTATGAAAATGCAAGTGCAAAGATTAGGCTGTTTGAAAATACAACACACATAAAAATTGGAAAGGGAGTGAGACAAGGTGACGCCATATCTCCAATGCTCTTTAATGCCACATTGGAGGGTGTTTTTCAGTCGCTGAGCTGGGAAAACAAGGGGATAAAGATTAATGGAGATTATCTAACCCATTTTCGTTTTGCTGATGACGTAGTCATTTTTGCAACTACCCCATCAGAGCTGCAGAGTATGATCCAGGAACTTGCTGACAAGAGTAAAGAAGTGGGATTAAAAATGAACTTTCAGAAGACAAAAGTGATGTTCAATGTTTTTACAAGAAATGAAGATTTATCGATTGATGGAGAAAAGCTGGAGATAACAGACACGTACGTTTATCTTGGACAGCAGATATCAAGTGAGGGTCACATTGATGAAGAAATTAATCGGCGTACAAAACTTGCCTGGAGAGCTTTTGGAAGAAACAGCATAATTTTCAAGAGCAATATGCCATTATGTCTTAAAAGAAAAGTGTTTGATCAATGCATCCTTCCAGTGCTTACGTATGGTGCAGAGACGTGGACCTTAACTAAAAGAGACATACAAAGGCTGCAGACAACTCAAAGCAGCATGGAGAGGTGCATGCTTGGTGTAACCAGGAGAGATAAGAAGAGGAACACGTGGATCCGGAAAATGAGAAGAGTGGAAGACATCATGATCAGAGTTAAATCCCTGAAATGGCAATGGGCTGGACATACTGCCAGAAGGACAGATCATCGATGGACAGCCGAAATTTTAGATTGGATTCCAAGGGACAGGAAAAGACCCAGAAGAAGACCACATGGGAGATGGGTGGATGAAATTCGAAAGTATGCAGGGGTGACATGGAGGAGACTGGCACAAGACAGACCGTTGTGGAGGAAACTTGGGGAGACCTTCGTCCAGCAGTGGATTGATAATGGTTGACAATGATGATATATATATATAGAATTATATTCCTCTTTACGTTACTAAGCTATATATATATATAATAAATATTTAATAACACGAGAAAATTTTAAGATTGTAACTGAAGTCCAAAGAATTATAACTGAAATACAATGAAACGAAAATACACAATTGCGAAGCTAATATCTCGGTTGCGCAAAATATAGCGGACAGAAGAAATTAGCGAATTATAGAGTAATGAAACAACAACAAAGGAATATCGAACAAAATTTTTTTTTTGTGAAGATAGGCACGTAGAGAAATAAAAGTAAAATGAAACTGAAAAAACCAGGTTGCCTTCATCAGGAGAGCAACAACCCGGGGAGTGGTTTTTCTGGTATCAGTGAACGACTAGGAAAAACTAGTCTTTCACTGACACCGGGGGTGTGGCTTTTCTGGTATCAGTGAATGACTAGTTTTTCCTAGTCGTTCACTGATACCAGAAAAGCCACTCTCTTGTTGCTCTTCTGATGAAGGCAACCTGGTTTTTTCAGATCCATTTTATTTTTATTTTTCTATGTTCCTGTCTTCACAAACATTTTTTTGTTCGATATTACTTTGTTGTTCTTTCGTAACTCTCTCTCTATATATACACTGACGGAAAAAATCCCAACACCAAGAAGGGGTTGTGTTAGATAAACGACAGTTGATAGGTGGTGAGAGTACATCTGTAAGATGACGTCTGTGCAAATTTCGCGCTCTGCGCATACGTGTGGTGCTAGTAGCGCCCCTCGGAACATGCAAAGCAGGTTTGCTGTAAATACGCGCTGTAACGTTCGTGAGTGTTAGTTATCGTTGAGATTCGACGTAGTGTGTTGATGTTAGTCAAGAATGCCTTTAAGAAGACGAAGAAGCCATTATCAACAGCTCACGGAGTTTGAACGAGGTCGTGTAATAGGGCTACGAGAAGGTAGATTTTCCTTCCGCAATATTGCAGAACGACTTGGCAGGAATGTAGCCACTGTGCATGATTGTTGGCAGCGGTGGTCAAGGGAAGGTACTGCCTCAAAAAGACAGGGTTCCGGCCGGCCACGTGGCACTACTGAGAAGGATGACCGCCGTGTACGGCGTATGGCCGTGGCGCATCGTACCGCGTCTGCGGCAGCAATTCGAGCAGCAGTTGCCACCACAGTAACACAACAAACTGTTACAAATCGGTTACTTGAAGGACAGCTCCGAGCCAGACGCCCTGTAGCGTGCATTCCACTTACTCCAAGCCACTGCCGTTTGCGACGTCAGTGGTGTCAAGGTAGAGCTCATTGGAGGACGGAGTGGAGATCTGTTGTGTTTTCTGATGCAAGCCGGTTCTGCCTGGGTGCCAGTGATGGCCGCGTGTTGGTTAGAAGGAGGCCAGATGAGCGTCTGCAACCAACCTGTCTGCGGCCGAGACACACTGGGCCTACACCTGGAGTTATTGTTTGGGGAGCAATTTCCTATGACAGCAGGAGCACTCTCGTGGTTATCCCACGCACCCTGACGGCACAGTTGTACGTCGGTCTGGTGATTCAACCTGTTGTGCTGCCATTCATGAACAACATTCCAGGGGGTGTTTTCCAACAGGATAACGCTCGCCCGCATACCGCTGTTGTAACCCAACATGCTCTACAGAGTGTCGACATGTTGCCGTGGCCTGCTAGATCACCAGATCTTTCACCAATCGAGCACGTATGGGACATCATTGGACGACAACTCCAGCGTCACCCCCCAACCAGCATTAACCGTCCCTGTATTGGCCGACTAAGTGCAACAGGCATGGAACTCCATCCCACAAACTGACATCCAGCACTTGTACGACACAATGCATGAACGTTTGCGTGCTTGCAATCAACATTCTGGCGGTTACACCGGTTATTAATGTACCAGCATTTTACATTTAAAGAGGCTCTTCTCGCGCTTACATTAAGCTGTGATATTGAAACCTTAATCGATTAAATATGTTACCTATGCAAATGTATTGCCGCCATTTCATTCCTCTACAACTATTTTTTCGTGGTGTTGGGATTTTTTTCCGTCAGTGTATATATATGTATAACTTAGTAAAGTAGAACATAATTCTAAGCAGAACAATTAAAACCCACCAAAAGAATATACAAGCAAAAAGGGAAAGTATGAGAAAGGAGTTGTAGGAAAAAGAGACCGTCATACATGGCTTTCTCAAGGACCAGCATGGACAACGCTTTCTTCTTACTGAAAAGGACCTTGAAAACTGGGTTTCTGCTACGATAAGCGTGCTAAGCGAAAATTTCAAACAGATAGGCCCAAAATTCAAGAAGCAATGAAAACGGTAAGCCACCCCGAAAAAATGTTTTACCACATTACCTAATTAGAAAATTAAAAACAAATCATTTTAATATAACAAGCGTATCGTGCTGGCCCCATCACAGATACAAACAGACCGACCCTTCGTTACGACTTTTAACGGAAAAAATTGGAAAAACTCACCAAAGAGTTACAGAATTTACAACAATTATTTCAAAATATTTTCAAGCAAGCAGAGTAAAAATTGAGCAACGCAGAAGAAGCCAACGAAATAAACGTGGCGTATGCCAAAGAACAAGTTCGCTAGGTCTAGACAAAGACCTGAAAACAGGAAGCTGAAGACAAAACAAGAGAGATTCCAAAACGTGCACCAGGAATGCAAAAACACGAGCAAGAAGCAAAAAAAAAAAAAAAAAGATTTTAACAACAAAAAAATAAGCCAAGAACTAAAAAAAGCACGAAGAAGCAACAGGAATGCATTTAACAAAGCACGTGGCGGAAGACTAACAACGTAACAAAACGCAAAAGCTTAACAAAAAGTTACAAAATTCACAATAAATATTTCAAAAAAAATTTCAAGTGAGCAAAGCAAAAATTCAGCAACGCAGAAGAAGCCAATGAAAGAAACATGACGTGTACCAAAGAACACGGCCGCTAGGCTTAGACAAAGACCTCAATACAGAAAGCTAAAGGAAAAAAAAAACAAGAGTGACTCCAAAACTTGCAACAGGAAAACAAAAACACAAGCAAGAAGCATAAAAAAAAAAAAAGAAAAAGAAAAAAGAAAAATTAGCAACAAAAAAGCCAAGACCTAAAAAGGCACGAAGAAGCACCATGGATGCATTTAACGAAGCACGTGGCGAAAGACCAAAATGAAAGATAAAAGTAAAAAGAACAGACCATATTTAAAAGCCTCTTGAAGAGCCAACGCATATAACTGAATATCAAGTGAAAGTAAAATTTGATGACTTCATCTGGGAAGCACCATCAAATATCCAAAATGACTATTCGAATCACCACGAAGGCTGGCTAAGCTAAAAGCCTGTCTTGAGTGCTCCGTAAGTCACTCAAATGAGGAGAAATAAAATAAAACACAACAAAATAACACAAGCCACATGAGTCCAACATCAGAAGACCACCAAGTCACTAAACGAAGAGATCCGGGATTCAATTCCCCGGCGGCGGCCGGATAACAATTTTTTGGTTGCTGTGCGTTGCTAAACGTTGAAAGAGCGATGTCTTTGATAATACAGTATAAATATTT
Organism: Macrothele yani; assembly: GCA_039090855.1. Taxonomy (NCBI): domain Eukaryota; kingdom Metazoa; phylum Arthropoda; class Arachnida; order Araneae; family Macrothelidae; genus Macrothele; species Macrothele yani. Next base: position 151,342,954 of record CM077001.1, on the reverse strand, counting down.
AAATGCAAAGCATATTATGATTAGCGCTTTTTACGTCATGTTTTTAAAAGTTTTTTTTTTGTTAAATAAATTCAGAACAAATAAATTTAGAACAAAATATATACTGAGCAGGTCAACTCAAGTCATTCAAAACTTAGGGCGGGGCTTCAGTTGCTGGGCAACAATGACCCGATCATTGCAAAACGTTCCAACATTATCAAAGCTGGGTTATTTAAAAAAACAATTTTGACCCACTTAAAGTTCTTGTAGGAAAAAATTCTTTCTTAATGCGCCTGTATGTTGTAAAAGGAACATTCCTGCTGAATATGAAAGTTCTAAGTTTTTTTTTTTTTTTTTTTTTGATTTGAGGTTTAACGACCACCGTGAGCAACTCAATGGGCTATAAGCAGTCGCCCGTCCCTAATTTAGGGTCACTGGTTCCAGGGAAGGGAGAGAGCCAGTGCCGTAAGACAAACACAACATCCATGCCTCACCGGGATTCGAACCCGGACCCCGTTCGGACGAATGATCAGAGGCCATCGCTCAGACCAATGCGCCACCGGGGCGGCAAAGTTCTAAGTTCAGTAGTTTCTGAGATACGGTGATGAGTCAGTGAGTCAGTGAGGGCTTTCAGTTTTATATGTACTGATTACTCGGAAATTTGGAACTTGGTTGTTCTGGGTGGTGTAGTGGTTAGGATTAGGATACTCGGGCGCTATCTGGGAGGTGCGGGTTCGATTCCCGCTCCATGACGACGAAATTTTCAAGTTCTCGGATATTATCTGACTTAACATCCATGTCATATTTACACCAGTAAATAGATTCACATCTTCCAAACTTGTATTGTACAATGGTGTAATCCCGTATTTCGTTCATCGATCTTCTCTCTCTTTTCTTAGGTTCGTGTACATTGTTACTGTATTTGAAGCACACGGATTATTTGTTGCTGCACTGTGACGGACTACAAAGGTGAAGTACGTGTCATGACGACAAATCTGTAGCAATGCACTCAGTCGGTGTACATTGTTACAACTCTTATAGCAGGTAGTAAGAAAGGATTAGTGTTAATAAATGACCACTTTGAATAACAAAGGGGAAAGCAACGCTTTCTGACTCACCGGTTCACTCGCTTCAGCTGAATTCGGCCCACATTTTAGATAGCGAATATATTTGTTCAAGCTGGTTTAAGCATGCTTTGCTAAATCCCAGTTAATTCGTTCCAGCCGATTAAAGGACTAACATAACACGCAAGTGGTCCTTGTAAAGTGACTCCTGACCATCAGTATACATGTGACGTACGACAGAGGTGACGCCCATGCCAAGGTGACAAAGTTGCAGCGATACATTCCGTCGGTGTAGCTTGATTGGGAAAGCATTCGGCTCCGTCACCGGCAAAATATATGTTTTCACATTGGCGCCCGATTGTGAAAATGGAACAACTGGCCGTTAGGGTCTTCGAAAAACATGCGATATTCTTTTCACACATTGTCTGGAATTAATGAGAATCCCCTCTTTGCTTTGAAACAAATGTGGGATGTTAGTTCCACACAGAGTCTGGAATTAATCAGAATTACCTTCTTCTTCAGCAAGCTACTTCAAGAATGGTTTGCCAGCAGACCCGGAAACTAATGATTCCGTCCCAGGCCTTTCTCAAGGGGTGGGAATATATACAGTCGTATCCGAATAATATCCCCACCTACCTAATAATGCGAATAACCACCCTTGGCCCAAATGTCAGCGGCAAGACGGAGTGGCACGCACGGAAGTAATGAGACCCTGGAAGGTTGCCCGAGGCACACGTCGCGATTCGTACCGCAGCAGAGCACGACGGTCCCGGAGATGACGTGGTTGTGAGTCAGCACGCCGAACATGTCGATTCAAATAGTCCCACAAATGCTGTATGGGATTGAGGTCTGCCGATTTTGCTGGGAAGAACGGAGACATCGCTGTCGTGTTCCTGAAACCAGTCACCTACCCCTTAGCGAAGTGACACTGCTCATTGTCCTGTTGGTAGACACCATCACCACCAGGGTAAACGTACAAGCACCCCTTAGCGAAGTGACACTGCTCATTGTCCTGTTGGTAGACACCATCACCACCAGGGTAAACGTACAAGCACCCCTTAGCGAAGTGACACTGCTCATTGTCCTGTTGGTAGACACCATCACCACCAGGGTAAACGTACAAGCACCCCTTAGCGAAGTGACACTGCTCATTGTCCTTGTTGGTAGATACTACCAGGGTAAACGTACAACATGAATGGATGCATGTGGTCAGCGAGGATGGACAGGTAGCCATTGTTGTTCAGGGATCCATCCAGTGGTACCAACAGTCCCAGGTCATACCGAGAAAACATTCCCCAGACAAGCACACTGCCACCGCCGGTCTATAGTTGACCGACAAGCGCGTCTGACGCGGTATCCGCCACCGTCCGTCACTTCTATGGAGCAGAAACCTCGATTCGTCGGAGAAGGCAACCTTTTCCCACTCTTCCGCTGTTCAATGACGGTAGTTCTATGAGAACTGCAGGCGTCGTTGCCAATAGACTTGGGTTAACATGGGCACCTTGACTCAACGTCAACTCAAGAGACTGATGAGTAACAGAGATCTCTCTACTGTTATAGGGGACACATACCTGAGTGCCCCTGCGTTCATTTATGTGGTCAGTTGCTGCACTGCTGCGCGTCGATTGCCCTTTATCAGTCGAAGGAGGAGACGTTCTCCTCTTGGGTTCCAGAGTTATGACGTCATGAGGTGCTCGGTGTACCAGCGGTCCAATATTGGTACACCCTTACTACAGCACCTCGCGAACAGTCCACGAAGTCTGCTGTTTCTGAGATGCTTCCACCCTTGGCGTGGTAGCCGACGATCATTCATTTTTGAACATCCGTCAAATCACTACCTCTACTCATTATGAGAACGTGTCGCATTATGGCTCATCTATCATGGCTGGTCGATTATATCTCCGTGTGGTCGACCTTGTCACGTGCACTCTGTGAGGCTCCTGGGCGGGTACACTGTGATTCCGGGGTGGTCACATTATTCTGATACAACAGTGTTTGTGGCGTACTATAGAAGAGAAGCACATGTCAAGACGGCAAAGTTGCAGCGATAAATCCCGTCGGTGTAGCTTAATTGGAAATGCATTCAGCTCAGGAGCAGAATCATGTGGACTCGAGCCGCGTCACCGGCGAAATTTGTGTTTTTACATACTGATAAACAAACTGTGTTACATTGCATTGAATAGGAGAGTCATCTTTTTTACGCTCATTACCAAAAGAAAAATGTTCGCTGTAAAGTATTACATTTCCAGCAACATTTTAAAAGTGGTGATTCTCAGTAAAATTTGGAACTTCAACTCGATGACCTTTTCCTTAGGCTTTTTTGTCTTGGAGAATTACGTCCATCAATTGTAGATTTCCTTAGAAGACGAAGTTTCCAGAACCATTTGCGGAAAGTGCAACTTCATAAATCTTGCTTTAGCAATACATCCCACGATAACAGCGACCGAAGAAAATCGCTTGATATCATTTCACGTTAAATAAAACAAACGAGATTCTGATTCAAAGGACTCTATTAAATAAAAGTTCAACACAGATGAGAATCACATTACAACAGAAGAGATGGTACATCGATAAACAAAACTGAGACAAATACCTGACATGTACTAGGGAAATTGCTGCGACAGAAAATCAGCTCCGAGAGAAGAGCTTTTTTCTTCATGAAGTTACACGTAAAAGGAGGAGTTGTTTTTTCTTATCTCTTGTCTTTTGTCCAAGTCTCGCTGTCTGAAGCATCACATGATCTAATGTTCTTCAGCTAAGTAAGCAGCAGTATAACAAGAACAGGTAGTCATCGGAGAATTGAAGACGGCCTCCTTGTTTTTTGAACGTCTGAACCATTTTACAATGGGTCGCTGCTCATTCTTCTTTTTAAAGAATAAAAAGCCACAAAACAAGGAGTGTGTTTTCATTTGTTACCCATAAAACACTGCAGAAAAAAGATGATTTCCTGAAAAGAAAAACATTCGCAATCTTTAATCTGCGGAAATACTGTGTGGGTTGGATTTTTTTACACTATTCAGCTTTCTTTCAAAATAACTATAGGTAGCATTCGGAAATCCGTGCTTCATGTCCGGCTTTTGTAAACAATATTTATCATTTCTGAATATAGAGGAATAGCAGGCAACGCGGCAAACAAAAAACGAAAACGACTGATAAATTTTGCACGTCAGCCTCTATAAATGTCTTAATTTGTCTTTGTTTCAGAAACAATTTCACCGCCCTTTTCAGATTTCCAGGGATTGTGAAAAGGATTGATTTCCTGATTAAAAAAAAACAGTTACATGAAAGTTCCAAGAGCGTAAATCTGTTTCATTAACTGTCCTGTAGCGAAAGTATATACACCGTTGGCCACCCAAAATGCAACACTAAGAAGGAAGCATCCGATTGGCCTAAAATTCGCACCATGCGTCGACCGTAATAGGATATGCAAACGATTAGCATTGCAGGGCATATGCAAATCATGTGCGGCCGGCACGCCACCGAGAAGCACTGTAAGAAGGGTGCACAGAAGGCGGGGTGTCAGTAGTGGAAGTGTGTTGTGCTGCCAGACCTGTGCGTGGGAAGCTTCCTGATGCCTCGTAGCAGAATATGGCAATCATTCCAGCACGTTTCGGAGTTCGACTGAGGACGAATAGTGGGCTTATCGCGACAGCGGTTTATCGTACCGAGACATCGGAGCCCGTGTGGGACGACATCCAGGTACATTGAGGCGAGTATGAATTCAGTGGGTACAGGAGGGACCGACGGACCAACGTGAGCGATTGCTGCAGACGTGGCAAACCACCGTACGAGAGGACTGGCATGTTGTGCGGCGGGCATTGACGGCTCGCACCGCCACATCACGAACGTTAGCGCAGGAATTAGGTTGTGTTGCGCAACAACCTTTGTCAGCACGTACCGTTCGACGTCGTCTGCGGAAGCAGGGATTTATCGCACGGCGCCCATTGCTCCGATTACCATTGACGTTGCACCACCGGCGAGTGCGGCGGCAGTGAGCCATTGAACGCCAGCACCTGGACTACGGAATGGCACGACATTGTCTTCTCCGACGAATCCCGCTTCTGCCTGCAACACCATGATGGTCGGATCCGCGTGTGGCGGCACCGCGGCGAGAGACTGTATGACGCCTGCATTATGCATCGCCGTACCGGTCCGTCGCCTGGCGTTATGGTTTGGAGCGCAATTGGATATGACACCCGCACCTCTCTGGTACGCATCGCTGGTACACTTAACAGCCAACAGCCACCGCTACATCTCCAACGTTTTGGTGCCTGTAGTCCTCCCTTACCTGCAAGACCTGCCAGTGGTCACGTTTCAACAGGACAATGCGCCGCACGTGCACGCATCGTGCAACAATTCTTCACAGCCCACCAGGTGTCACTGCTACCGTGGCCCGCCTGTTCTCCCGATATGTCGCCCATCGAACACGTCTGGTCGCTGATCGGCAACCGAGTGGCCCGGGCAAGTACCACCAGCGGCTACGCCTGATGAACTGTTGCAACATGTGGAAGCAGCCTGGACCGAGATGCCCCAAGCCCACATCCAAAGCCTCTTTCGTTCGATGCCGCGGCGTGTAGCGGCCGTTATTGCCAGCCATGGGGGCCACACAAACTATTGATGTCTGCGTGTTCCGTAAGTCGCACGGGCCTGTAATCTCAGTCGTTTCATCTTTGTATCTGTTGTTATATGTCCAGTAAATCTGGCTTTGTTATCTCGTGTCCTTCTTGGTGTTGCATTTTGGGTGGCCAGCAGTGTAAAACTGAAGGTAAGCGAAGTCTTGAATGTGTACGAGAAAGGTTTCCCTGTTTAAAAGCTAATGTGTTCTACAAGCATTTCGAGATTAAAAAGCAAATGCTTGGTGGTATTATACAGAGTGTTTTTAAAATGTTTGGCAAAACTTGAGGAACTAGTTCTAGTGTGGTTGTAATGAAAACAAAAGTAATATAAACATGGAGCCGATAACGCTATCCAACAGAGATAAATTAGGTGTTAAACCGCAAGCCACACTGCGAAGGGAACAAGGCTGTATTTCAGTTAGAATTATACTCGTACATAGGCAGTTGTGAGGTATGTCTCTATTTAATCTTCCGTTTTTACGCTATCCAACCGTAGGTTGTAGAAGCATATATGCTCCAGCTTTGTCCGTCTATCCGTCCACACGATAACTCGCGTAAGAATGGTTCGATTTCAATGAAATTTTAGTATGTGGTAGGGGACCACCTGGAGACGAACCCTGTTGAAAATGGACGAAATGGGGTCAAAGGCCACGACATAGGAGCGGGATCCATTCCATCGCCCTTATGCGTCATAACTTACGTAAAAATGTTTCTATTGCGACAAAACTTTAGTATGCCATCCCGGAGGTATACTGAACCAATTCTGTTTAATATCATCAAAATGGGGTCAAAGGTCAGGACACAGGAGAGATTTTTATTCCACAGCCATTATCTTCATAACGTGAGTAATAACTTGAGTAATGATTTCTGGTATGTTGGAAAGCGTATCATAATCAATGTATTGCATGATTTTACTAAGTTGTTAGTTTCTGTTTCTTATGTAAATTTATTTACTCCTCGTTAAAGATTTTCTCACAAAAAGACACGTTACATCCCAGAACAGGTTTCGGGAACAATGACAGTAATAAGTCAGAGCGAAATAAAATGACGAGATTGATGTAAAGTTAAAGATAATGGTACGGATGTCGAAAGATTGCGAGTTAATTGTTGAAGGTCGAGAATGCGAGGGAGATAAAGCTTGGTGATACGCCTGCGGTCGACGAATAAATGTCATTGTCTATATTAAGAAAATGCAATGTTTGTCACAAATATTTTATCTTTTCAAGTCGACCAAGCTTTCGCTGGGTATTGACCTAGCTTCATCAGGACGAATGGCACGTAAATATTCAAATTGAATATGATATCATAAATGTTGTTTACAGTCACGTGTTTTGGTTAGATGCTTCTACGCGCCTGATAGAAATGGTGCGGATGCCATGTCATAAACAAGTTGCGAAGGGTTCTGATATATATGGAAAGCTTCCAAATGATCAAGTTTGGTGGTTGAATCTGGCTTGTCAATTAGATTTGCTTCTTCAAAGAGAAATTTGTGTTCCTTTTCGTAACAGTGTTTAGCCATCGATGACTTCTTTATGTCACAATTCCGAATGTAGGTCTTGTGCTCGTTCAATGGAAAACGCAAGGCTCTACGGGTCTGTCCTATATACGAAGTGCCACATTCACATGGAGTTTGAAAATTCCTCACGAGGTTTTGTCTTCAATATAATTTTTTTTTATCCTAAAAAGTTCATTTTGTTTATGGGTTTAAGAATCATTTCAAAATTAAAGGTTTCGAGAATTTTTGAAATTTTGAAGGCAATGCCACGAAACAATGGAGTATGGCAGAATTCTCTCGTAATGGGCTCATCAGAGGAGTTAACGTGGAGAAAGGCTTCGGATACCGGAATTTTGTTAGAGTCTTGTATATAACGGCAGAGTTGTATATTCGCTGTACTGCAACACGTTTAAGGAAATCAAGTTCTTTTTCTAAACTGTCTTTATCCTAACATATCTGTATCGCGCGATATATGCAACTGTAAAAGGCGCTGAGTTTTTGTTGCCAAGAGTGATTGGACTTGGCATGTGGAGGTGAGAAAACAGCGAAAGGCATCTGATAAATTGTAGTTGCGAGAGATCCATTTGAGCGAGTAACCAGGATGTCAAGGAACGGTAGGCATCCGTTACTTTCAGTTTCGTAGCTGAATTGAATGTGAGGATCAATGGAATTTATAAGTTTGACTAATTCTGGAATTTCTAAATTTCTGTCCTTTCCATAGAACAAAAGTATAGTCTACATATCGTATATAAGTCAAATTTCACGAGTTTGGAAAGTTTTTCTTCAAATGCGCGCGTGGAGATTTTACATATTATAGGTGACAGTGGGGTGTCCATGGCTAGACCTTCGGTCTGTGCACAAAACGTTCCACGGAAAGTAAAAAAGTTATGTTTTATACAAATGTCCTCTAATCTCGTTATTTCCCCTACTCCAGGTTGGCTGTAATGATGCTATATAAGACTTGCTTTTGGGGATTCCAGAGCTCCTTTTAGTGGAACATTGATGAAAATGGATACCAGATCAAAGGATAGCATAAGTTGTTCTACGCAGGGGTTTAGTTTGAGTCGCTTGGTATACTGAATGGAACGTTTTACAGATGTTTCGTTTGAAGTGGCTAAAGTAAATAGTTTTGAAGATAAGAACTTGGATAACTTATATGCTGCTGTACCGATATTACTCACGGAAAGGAATGCCAGATTTATGTATTTTAGAGAAATCATAGAATCGCGCACAACGGGCGTATGGAGGCTTAAGTTTGGGTTTTATGTTTTGGCTCAGAGTTTTCCGGTTTTTGATCAATTTCTGTATTTCTTTTAATTGCTTATCTGAAGGATCATTCTTTATTTCTTTAAAAGCTACGTCAAAAATAAGATAATCATAATATTTATGATATCATGTGCAATTTAAATATTTATGCACCATTCGTCCTGATGAAGCTTGGTCAGTACCCAGCGAAACCTTGGTTGACTTGTTTCAATAAAATATTTGTGAAAAACGTTGTATTATCTTAATATATACACAGTTGAGTCACATTATTGGGACCACATTCTACTTTTGACGTCAACAGCACGTAACCAATGAAAGAAAGCACGTGTCGTGCGCTGGCTTGGAGGGTATATAGGTGTGCTGTAGACAATCTGAAAACATATCACTCGTTGCTTTCATAGATAAAAGGAGCGATTTATCAGACTTGCAAAAAGGGATGACGATCGCCTTTCGGGCCAAAGGTGGCAGTATTTCTAAAACCGCGGAGTTTGTGAACTGTTCACGTGCTGCTGTGGTTAAAGTGTATTGTGATTGGAGAAATGGCACCATTGCGAATAAGCGACGTGAAAACGGTAGAGCACCACGTGCCATATGATGTGAGGGGTGAACGTCGTCTTCGAAGGTGCGTGAGGGCCGATCGACAAGCTAGAGTGGACCAACTCACTGGCCGAATGAACCAGGGAGCTACCGGAAGTGTGTCTAAAACGACAGTTCGTCGAATCCTGCTGCGCATGGGGCTCCGATACAGACGAATGGTCACTGCACCTATGCTAACGAAGCTGCATCGGCAGAAAAGGCTTACATTTGCACGGTAGTAACGGAATTGGACCCCAGCTGATTGACAAAGGATTTCCTTCTCCGATGAGTCACGTTTTCTGCTTCGTCGGACGGATGGACGTTGGCGTATAAGGAGAGAAACATCGGAGAATAAACACTATTCAACTATTTCTCGAAGAACACAAGCTGGTGGGGGCAGCGTTATGGTCTGCCGAATGCTTTCGTGGCATTTTCTGGGTTCACTGATACTTGTGGAAGGCACTATGGACCGAATTCGTTATGAATCCATCCATGCAGACCACTTACACCCATAGATGCTGATTGTCTTCTCTGGGGCGGATGGGATCTTTCAGCACGATAATGCGGCGTGTCACACAGGTAGAAATGTCCGAGAGTGTTGGAAAGAGCACGATAAAGACTTCAAAATGCATCCTTGGCCCCCTAATTCTCCAGACTCAAACCCAATTGAGCATCTGTGGGACCACCTCGATCGTGTTGTTCGCTCTATGGATCCTCCATCACACACCCTCCAGCAACTGTCAGATGCACTGCAGTCAGCATGGCTCCACATACCTTCCAGCACCTTATTGAGTCACTCCCAGACCGCTTAGCTGCTGTCCGCGCTGCACACGGTGGTTACTCTGGATATTAACTGGTGGTCACAATAACGTGACTCGACCGTGTATATACGTCACAAGACTGTTGTTTCGGATTTCAAGAAATGTCATTTTTGTTCCTCAACCAAGTGTTCACGGGCCAAGGCGTATCGCCGGAATACTTCAGCCATTTTGCGGTTAAGAAAGGGTATGCGGATGCGGTACCCAGTCCGGAGACGTTGCCCACGTATGATTCCAGACTGTGCTTCTCTATTAGAACAGAGAGCAGTGATCCGACTCCTCTGGTCCGAAGGTGTGTCAGGGCCCGAAATTCATCGCAGACTTGCAGCACAAAACGGGGACAGCGCTCTACCAAGCAGAAGTGTGTATGATTGGATCAAGAAGTTTAAAAATGGCCGGACAAGCGTGAAGCATGAAGAGGGTGCAGGACGCTCATCAATCTCCACCACTGACGGGAAGATTTAACAAACTCGAGAGATGATTCTGGCAAACCGACGAGTGACCACCGATGAGGTTGCTTGTTCTCTGCAAATCAGTTATGGTTCCGCATACGAAATCATCCTCCAGAAACTTTGTTTCCGTATAGTTTCTGCAAGATGGGTGCCAAGACAGAATCATCTCTCCAGCTTGTTGAATTTTCTCGTCAGTGGTGGAGGTTGATGGGCGTCCCGCACCCTCTTCATGCTTCACGCTTGTCCGGCCATTTTTAAACTTCTGGGTCCACTCGTACACAGTTCTGCATGGTAGAGCGCTGTCCCCGTATTGTGCTGCAAGCCTGCGATGAGTTTCAGCACCTGACACACCTTCAGACCAGAGGAATCTGATCAATTCTCCCTGTTCTTCCTTGGCGCACACTGCCAGCGAAGCGGCCATGTTTACTCTGTAACAGAACAAAGAAAAGTGTGGCAATTAAGATCAAACTTCAGTAACATAACCACAAGAACTACACATTATAGCATGCCCACGCAAACGGCAGTGCGGCCAACCTTAAAAACATTTATGGCGCAAGTGCGGATAATGTTTGATTTATCCTCGTAAATCAGGGCTTTAGAGATGCGTCAGACAATACTTTTTTGAATATTTGGAAACAGAATTTCAATCTTTGGCTTTAGAAACGAGGCTTCCTTGTGTAGGAGATTAGTTTGAACTGAAACTTTGCGTAGAAAATTATCTGATGTAATGAAGTTATTAATTAACCTAACAAGATCATTACTTCAGGGATACCAGTCATATGAAACGCTGTTCCCAGATCTATGTAGATTGTTTTACAAAAAGCGCGCTGCAAAATTTCACAGAACTTCTAAAAGGAGGTTCTTTAGTAAGATACCAAGGAACTTACCAAATACCAAAGAGTACGCAAGTGATGAACGGTCAGTTTTAGGCAAATAAGAAATGATTAAATCTAAATTAAGTTAAAGAGGAGGAGAAAAACGTCTCAGTAACACAATCGAGTGTCCGAAAATGCCTGAATATTCGCAATTAGAACTTAGTAATGCTGGAGTAATGACGCGAGTGCCCTCACACGACCACTATTAATGACAGCATCCCCTACAACACTAATGCTCCGATATCAGAATATCCGGATCCGCGTCATTATCGCATCATTACTTGCTGTCATCCCATCTCTAGCGACCTTACACTTTGAATAATACTGTCATTTCTTTAAAGTATTGACAGTAATATTGAACGTGTAATGTCTGCCCTAGAGGTTAATATGTCCGCTGTAGAGGGTTATATATATGTATAGGCAAATAATAATTAAAACATTCCAAGGAAACCCACAAACACCCAAACGAAACACACAATACATATCACCAAAGAAGCAAACAACTCCCACACACTTGCAATAAACACTGAACCCAAAAAACACACAAAAACACAAAAGTACTCGAACCCACCACCCGGCCAACGCACCGAATGGAGCCCAAAATACAAACAAGAAGCAAATACAGAACCGAACCACAACCGCCCCACTTAAAAAGGCGAAACACAAAAGCAAACAAAGAACCGAGACGACACTCAAATCAAACTAAAACGGTCGTCATCAAGAAAGCACCCGTTTTTTTAGTAAGTGGCTTTTCTGAAACCAAGAAAGGGACGGAAAAAATCCAAATGTCTTCTTGGTCGTTCTCCCAAAGCCACAAGACCATAAGAACAGAAATTAAGACAGTAAACCAAAAATAATAAGTACAATCATGATTAGTCCTACCTGGACAAAGAAGGCCGGAAACGAAAATAACCAAAGATCACAAAAAAGTAACGCGAAACCACAAAGATCGTTACAGCACCTAACACCAAGAATCACTGATAAAGAATCAAGAATGCCAAAGCTGCACAAGGGCAAAGGTTAAGCTGATAAGGAAGTAATGGTATACGGTTTAAACAAAACCTGTTTGCCAAATGGAGGAATGTAGTTTATTTTTATAGGCTAGGTGTAAGCTAGTGTGAAGGAAGCAGAGGGTAATGTGGCCACAAGTGGTCTACCGAGTGGTACTTAGAGTTTCTAACTATTTAATATTGTCAGACCAATTGTTAATAAGAGTACCGTAATTAAATGTGTCAGCAGAATGAAGTTTGTGATTTTTGAGTAATTGCAGAAAATATTTTTTGATAAAAGGTAAAGGGAATTGATTAGAAATTAATTGTTCAAAAACAATTTACAGTTATAAATCAAATTATCAGAGGTACTACAAATACGTAAAAACCGGAAAAATTGAGAAAAAATAAGGTTTCTGTGAACTAAAATGGAGACATTTGAAAACCACTTAGCAAAGAAGTGTACCTGAAAATTAAAGGGACGTCTTTTATCATACAGGTTGACCCCAAATGACCCAGTTTGAGCATTAAAAAGGATCAAGACATATCTTAGAGCCACACATGGACATGTAACCTACATTTGAGCAGCTTGGCTGTTTTGTCAGTAGAGAAAAACATTCTTTTTAAAAATGAAAAAGTATTCGGAAGGAACTTTTCATGAAAACGTAACACTCGAGTCCACACAAAAGAAAAGAAGAATGGAGTCCACGTACAAATAAAGTATGTAGAAGGAGAATGGAGTTCATGTAAAAACAAGTGTTCAAATCCTAATCCTTGTAATGATTTGGTATCATGCTAGCAATAGCATGTACCGAAAATTTAGAAAAAAAAATTCCTCTATTACTTAACAACTGAAAAATAAACTTCGCAGTTTAAAAATAAAACAGTACTGGGGGATGGGGGCGGGGGATATCTCAGGTCTCGGACCCAAGACACGCCACTGTGCCTAAACATCATTACAGACCAGGTACATCATCAAGTGTCAACGGTATTCCCCTTTAGAAGTGCCGTCTTTTAGAATGGTAATGCGCTATGCCGTACTGCCCGGTGAGTTTGAGAATGGTTCGGGGAACATGAGGAAGACATCCACATAATGTCCTGGCCTTCAAATTTCCCAGACATCAATCCAACCGAGCGCTTGTCGTTTGCGTTGGAACATTAAATACGATCTATGGCGGCTCAGCCACTTCATTAACAAGAGTTAAAGGATATCCTGGTAAGGTGCTGGTACTAAATATCGCAAGACACCTTTAGAAATCATATAGGGTCCTTGCCTCGCCGAATAAGAGTTGTTTTGGGGGCACATAGAGGACCAACATCATAATTAAGCAGGTGGTCATAATATTTTGTCTATTCGGTGCATACAGTACAGTAGAAATCAGAGTATTCAGATTGCATTTTAAAAGTTAGATATGAGCAAGTGTGAAGAATATGGACGAAACTTTGTTGATGTTTCTTCGATGATGCAGAATTTGCATGGAAGTCCTCGGGTATTTTCAGATCGTAGATCAGATCATACGTATTTTAGGAAGGGAGTGTATGACCCCAGGTCTTAAACAACCCTTAGAAATAGGAAGCTAGGAGATTTGGGCTAGAGTGCCGGATAGGAAAGTGATACGGAAGTGAGGTAGAAAGACGCCCTTATTTATTACCGCGAGGACAGTACCCGGGGTACGACGGCTTAACACGCCCATCCGACGTACGGCGGATATTCAGTAGTTCGGGCGTTCGTACCTACCTGGGATCGAACCCGAGGTTTCCCCGTGGCAGTCGCAAACGTTGACCACTAGGCCATCCGCGGCCCACTGGTACTTTTTTGTTACCTAGAAACACTATATAACACCAGGAAAAACTTGTGATTTTTATTGGTACTTTATGTTAACAGGACAAGATCCTGACGATTTTAGCCGCAGAGCGCTCATTCAACTATATGCAAGTACTTTGGTACATACAATACGCTACAAAAATATGGCGGTAGGGATTAGGAATAGTTTAAATTTATCATAGTTTCGATGATGTGCAGTTTTACACTGGCGTGCAACGTGTATAACTTATGGGCAAAAGTGGAAAAAGTAAAATAACGCCGTAAATAGCAGCAGCACCTAAACACAGATTAACTGAGGATCGTGTCTGGGAACAGGAGCAACATCAGTAATGAAACATGACGTGTAGTTTATGTGAGGTGAGAACAAAATGTACACATGCAATCCAATTGCATCAGTTGAATGGATGTCACCGGAAGGTGTGAATAAATCCAACTGCATCAGTTGAACGGATGTCACCGGAAGGTGTGAATAATCCAACTGCATCAGTTGAACGGGTGTCACCGGAAGGTGTGAATAATCCAACTGCATCAGTTGAACGGATGTCACCGGAAGGTGTGAATAAATCCAACTGTATTAGTTTAACGCATGTCGCCGGAAGGTGTGAATAAATCCAATTGCACCAGTTGAACGGATATCACCGCAAGGTGTGGATAAATCCAATTGCATCAGTTGAATGGATGTCACCGGAAGGTGTGAATAAATCCAACTGCATCAGTTGAACGGATGTCACCGGAAGGTGTGAATAAATCCAATTGCATCAGTTGAACGCATGTCACAGGAAGCTGTGAATAAATCCAATTGCATCAGTTGAACGGATATCACCGCAAGGTGTGAATACATCCAATTGCATCAGTTAAACGGATGTCACTGGAAGGTGTGAATAAATCCAACCGCATCAGTTGAACGGATGTCATCGGCAAGGTGTGAATAAATCCAAATGCATCAGCTGAACGGATGTCATCGGAAGGTGTGAATAAATCCAACTGCATCAGTTGAACGGATATCACGGCAAGGTGTGAATAAATCCAAATGCATCAGTTGAACGGATATCACCGGAAGGTGTGGATAAATCCAATTGCATCAGTTGAACGGATGTCACCGTAAGGTATACCAAACTCCTGGGCAAGTCTCATCAGAGTTAGCACCTCCTTGAGCGTCCTACAGACGTACGATTGTGTTTGTTGTATGCTAGAGATGAAGAAATTGCCCACCGAGAATATCTTGATCATTTTACCTCTGGTCGAATTGTTAGGACGCTCAAGAAGGGGTAAACTGTGATGACTGTCGCGCAAGAGTTTGGTATCATCCTTAGCATCGTATCGCGTGCGTGGTCGGCTTTCAGGATTACAGGTACAGCTGTGCGAAAGAGTAGTGGTGGTCGTCCGCCAAAAACCGCTATAAGTGAGAGCCGCTATCGGATCCTACAGGCTAAAAGGGATCGACACCAGACAGAAAGTAAACTTTCCAAACAACTGAACATGAACACACAGCTCACAGTACCGTCGTTTTCAATGGCCAGATGACAACACAAGGGTTGCTTGTTTGCACAAAGACTAGTATGCTGTATTCTATTAAAACTGCTCACAGTCGATACAGTTTGCAGTGGTTCAGAGAACATGATGACTGGACAGAGAAACGGTGGGGTACGGTGCTCTTCACTGATGAGAGTAGATTTAGTCTCACTATCGATCTTGGAAGTCAGCTAATTTGGCGGGAGGTAGGCACAAGGTATTGCCCTGGAAACATCAATTAAAGGGGTAGATATGGCAGCCGCGAAGGGAGAGGCATTCTGATCGGTGAACGTACGGAGCTCCAGATACTGGAAGGAGAAACTGTAACCAATGGGCGCTACTGCAATGAGGTAATCATTCCCTATGTTAGTCTATTTAGAGGTACCATTGACTGATAGCGTTGAGTGACGGCAACGCCACACCGCATCGCACGGTGGCTTTTTCTGAGATGTTGTAAAGTGAAGATATTCAGCGGAGGGATTGGCCAGCATGTTACTAGACCTAAATCCTATACAACAGGTACGGGATACTCTGGGGGGACACGTGTTTTGGCACTTCAACACACACCGGAAACTACCAACAGCTGAAATGGCGTTGACCAAACAAGTTAGTAAAATCATGCTACGCATTGATTATGATGCGCTTTCCAACATACCAGAAATCATTACTGAATTTGTGAGGATAATGGCTGTGGAATAAATCTCGCTGCTGTGCTCCGATCTTTGACCCCATTTCGATTATATTCAACAGAGCCGGTTCAGTATACGTCCGGAACAACATACTAAAGTTTTGTTGCAATCGAAGCATTTTTACGTAAGTTATGACGCATAAGGGCAAGGGAATGGATTCCGCTCCTATGTCCTGACTTTTGACCCCATTTTGCCCATTTTCAACAGGTTTCGTCCCCAGGTGGTCCCCTAGCACATACTAAAATTTCATTGCAATCGAACCATTTTTACGCGAGTTATCGCGCGGAAGGACAGCCGGACGGACGGACAGACAGACGGACAAAGCTGGAGCATATACGCTTCTTCAACATACGGTTGGAAAGCGTAAGAAAGGGCGATGTCACCGCAAGAATTCATCAACAACTTAGTGTAAAGTATGGACAAACCGTGAAAATCCTGCGTTGAGGAGTGATGATCATACCCCCTACTGAGAACCACCACTTCCCTTCGTACCGTCTTTGACAGTGATGTATCTATATCATGGCACCCACATGCAACCAATTCTGAATCAAGTTCCACTATATCTTTTAGTATATGCAGTTGTGTTGGTGCTGTTTCCGTCATTATTTCGGTAAGTGATGGAGAACCTAGGGTTTGGATTTCACATTTCCAAGCCCCTTATGTGCGACCATACAGGTCACAACCTGTCTCATCATTAACCTTATAGTTTAGATCGATTCCAAATATGTGCATAGTGTTTTTTTAAATTTATGTCTCTTTAATCGAATAAAGAAAGCATGATTCCGTAAAAAAGGAATAAAATATGCGTTTCTGCAGTGCCTTATCCTCCAATATATTGAATGACTTGACTGCCTGGCGTAATTTCTATTTTTCTTACGTCACCTTATCAGCAGCAATAAATCTTTGGCTTTAGATGCTTCCGGGATTTTATCTAAGATGCCTGCGATGAACATAAGAAAGAAAAAAATACGAAGACCATTTTGCATTGCTTTGAAGTGAACGAAAGGTTCACTCTTACCCATTTTCCTCATTTTTCAACACGTTTAACACTAAGAACCGATAATGCACTCAAAATGTATTATCCTTTTCTTTCTCCCTCTCTATTTTTTCTCCTTCTCTATTTTCACGGTTCCCCAAATTTACTGTATCGCGATATCTTAATTGTTTCCTGATTCATAGTTCACTGAAAGAATGGTGTTGTACGCTGAAATGGGAATTTTGTTTTTTGATGCTGCATTTTTCTTTTACCCAACGCTTTGTGTTTGGGCTCGCCGACTAATGTCTGTCTACTTTTACGATAATTTAACTAATGGTTTTACACTTTTCATATTTACTTCATGCACTTGTACAGCGCTATCGGTGCTGTTATCATTTAGACGATAAGTCTGCCGAATTCTTTATTTTCCAAGCAGGCGATCAAAAAATTTTTATCAGAAAAATTAAATAGATTTTCCGAGGCGCAGAAGAAAAAACCCCTTTTAGCTCTAGAGCTACAGTGCTGAAAAGGAGTGGGAAAAGAATTCGAACTTCACTTTAATGCGAACTTCTGAAAATGTACTTACCCAGAAATTGTCTTACCGTTTCTCAATGGGGAGCGTATAAGAAATCACGATGACTTTTATTTTTATTTGCTGGTTGAACATTAATTGTCCCGATTTGGTGTTATAGAAAAAAACTGTCCACATTCAACCTGTCAAGAAGTGTTTGTTGTTTAACATGGAGCACGTGAGGAATCACAATTAATTGTCAGGCGCACATTAATTTCCTTATTTCACTCGTACATCCAGAAAATACAGATGCATTGTAAAATGCTCAAGAATTGTTTTAATTCTACTTAAGGAGAAGCATATGAATTCCGCAGTTGTTTGGCATGTCTTTAAAAAAGAATTGTAAGTGCTTATACGTAGCATCACGTTGTTCGTTCGTCTGTCTTTGGACATCGTACACTATGTAACGTACCAGGAGATGTGACGTACCTGCCAGAAGGACGCACACGACATAAAGGCAGATAGGAATGAGTGGACCCGGGTTCCAATCCCGGCGTAGACCAAAAATGACGGAGAAATTCACTTCGTTATAATGGCGCCCGAACTATCCGGATGACCCGACCGTTCAAAATCTCGCAATGGTGTGATGTTATTTCCACACCGCGAGATAGGAAAAATAAGAGAATCCTTCTCCAGCACTTCGAAAAAAAAAATAATAAGGGGAGATGATGTAACGTACCAGGAGATGTGACGTACCTGCCAGAAGGACGCACACGACATAAAGGCAGATAGGAATGAGTGGACCCGGGTTCGAATCCCGGCGTAGACCAAAAATGACGGAGAAATTCACTTCGTTATGACTACAACTATTAATCCGATCTGAAAAATTCTTTTCTGCACTGGGAAGCCCAAAATGTGAGAATGATGATCCTCACCTTTTGGTTCATTTTCGATGTATAAACTCGCTGCCAGAGAGCATAAATGCAAATGCTGTTGCATCAAAATACATTTTATTTCATACCATTGCTTCTAAAATATTCGATGGGAAAAAAAAGTTTTTCCTTCGGTATCATTTATAGCGAAGGCTATTTTGGTTGGATTTTCCTGTTGAAGAAAATACAGTTTTATGAAATAAACGCTTACGCCTCCTGGTGGCCAAACCATTTTTTACCAAAATTAGAAATTATATGCAAAGGATTTCCCATTAGGATCTGTATCCGGCGCAGAAACAATTTTTCAAATCGGAGGTTCAGAAGCAGAGATGTCGGTGGACACGCAATTTACCTTTACGCCTCCTAGCGGAAAATCTATGATTTACTTAAAATTTTTAATATTATTTGAAAAACATGTCACACCGGAAACTCTATCCAAATAAAGAAGGAATTTTTCAAATCGGACTCTTTGAAATAGAGATAATGACAAAAAATAAGATACATATTTACGCCACCTAGCGGAGAAACCACGCATTATTTTAAGAAGAAAATCTTCCGAAAAGGTTTATCGACGTCAGTGGTATCGGTCCACAAACGAATGTTTTAAAATCGAGATTTTAGAAGCTCATGTTTCTCTGCAAATACTTCAGAAGCAGAAATTAAGATTTGCGCCCACTGGTGGCCAAACTATTCTTTACAGAAAATTAGAAATCATATGCAAAAGATTTCCTATCAGGAGCTGTATCCGCTGAGGAAAAATTTTTCAAATCGGAGTTTTAGAAGTAGAGATATCTGGAAAAAACGTGATTTAATTTTATGCCACCTAGCGGAAAATCTGCGCATAACTTGAAAAAGTGCCTATATCTAAAGTACTCTTCGACCTAAATGAAATCGAAAGGTAAAATAATGTCTTCAATCGGATGTTTAGAAGCAAATATATGGAATAAAATGCATTTTGAATTCGATATCGGATTTACACCCTCTAGCGGCGAAATTGTGCATTGTAAAAAAAAAAAAAAAGAAGCGAAATCAAGGAACATCATTTGCACTTTTCAAGCTTTCTAATGCAAAAATAATTTTTCAAATCGGACTAATAGTTGCAGTGATATGGTGTCCATATGCGGACGGACGGACAAATCGATAACAGAAGCACAATCTATTTTTACAAAAGACGTACTAAAAAAATCAAATTAAAGACAAAAATAGTAAATTTGTCACCGCTGAAATGACCGAGCTGTCTGAGGCGGTGACCTTTGACCATTTGTTCCAGACTAGACCGGTTATGAACCACGGGAGAGACATAGGTGGTGTGTTTATCTAATAGCGCCGGTTCTTTTCCTTCCACGGAACCAGTAGAAGCCTAAAATTAGTGACAGGCGACTGCCTATAATTCTTAGAATTTCTCATGGTGATAGCTAAATAAAAAGAAGTGAAGAATGCAAGAAGATTTTCTACAAATGAAGAGTGTTTATTTCCATACTATATATTTCATTTCCGTGCTGCATTTCCAATTTTAGGTGAAAATTCATTTCAACCTTTTCGGCGCCCTGACAGACTGGCACTCCTTTGTTGCTGCAGTTCTCTGCCTCCTCGTCTCTGCGCAGTGAAGTCTTGAAATCAGGAAGAATAGTAAAATCCTTTCTGCATCTTCACCCACAGCACGAGACGCTTTCTTACGCGAAAAATAGTTGCCGGCAATTGTACAGGATTTATCTGCACACAATCTGCGAAGGATACCAAATTTTTACAAACAAGTTAGTAAAATCATGCAATGCATTGATTATGATACGCTTTCCAACTTACCAGAAATCAAACAAAGATCTTCGATCTTTCCACCTTTATAAGTGAGTCACGGAAAAATTCTCATTGGCCACCACCGGGAGTCGAACCCAGGGTCGTCCAGTTACGCGCCGGATATGCTTCCGCTACACATATCCGGCGCGTAACTGGAAGACCCTGGGTTCGACTCCCGGTGGTGGTCAATGAGAATTTTTCCGTGACTCACTTATAAACGTGGAAAGAGCGAAGATCTTTGTTTGATGTTCCTGGTCCACGTTAAATGTCTGTATTAATTACCAGAAATCATTACTCAAGTTATGAGAAAAGCCCATGGAGCTGGACAATGACCTACTGCGTGCAGCCGTTGAGGCAGATCCTCGCCAAACCATTGATGAATTATCCCAACGTCTTAATGCACCATGGTCTACTGTTCAAGAGCACCTGCAACAGATAAGGAAGGTCTATAGACAAGGAGTTTGAGTCGTATACCAACTTTCGCCTGACAACAAAGCCCAGCTTTCCACCATCTGCAACTCTTTGCTCGGCCGACAGGAAAAGGATTCATTTCTTCATCGAATTGTCACTAGAGATGAAAACTGGGTCCTTTACGTGAACAACAAACGCAAAAACCAGTGGCTTTCTTCAGGTGAGATCACCAGATCCTACGCCAAAACCAAGCCTACACCCCAAAAAGGTTTTGCTGTGTGTTTGGTGGGCTACCGCTGGCATTTCAAATCTTGAAACCCGGACAGACCGAAACGGCAGACCACCAATTTAAACAACTGGACCGTTTGAAGCAAGCTCTTACTGTAAAACATCCAGCACTTGTCAACAGAAAAGGTGTCATCCTCTAGCATGGGCAACGCGAGACCTCACACTGCGAGACGGACCCAACAGACAATCGGAGATTTTGGCTGGGAAGTTCTGCCCCATCCCCCTTATTCTCCTGATATTGCACCATCTGATTACCATTTGTTCAGGTCTCTGTAGCACTTTCCCTAATGGGAAAATATTTCTACAATGCTGATGATATCAAAAACGGGGTTCTTTTTTTTTTTTTTTTTTTTTTTTTGATTAGAGGTTTAACGACCACCGTGAGCAA
Organism: Macrothele yani; assembly: GCA_039090855.1. Classification (NCBI taxonomy): domain Eukaryota; kingdom Metazoa; phylum Arthropoda; class Arachnida; order Araneae; family Macrothelidae; genus Macrothele; species Macrothele yani. Next base: position 151,321,498 of record CM077001.1, on the reverse strand, counting down.
CTCAATGGGCTATAAGCAGTCACCCGTCCCTAATTTAGGGTCACTGGTTCCAGGGAAGGGAGAGAACCAGTGCCGTAAGACAAACACAACATCCATGCCTCACCGGGATTCGAACCCGAACCTCTTTCGGACGAATGATCAGAGGCCATCGCTTAGACCACTGCGCCACCGGGGGGGCAAAAACGGGGTTCTCGGACTTCTTTCCATCACAGCCAGCATCTTTTTATAAAGACGGCATTGAAAGTTTGGTTTCACGATGGGCAAGTGTGATCGATAATGATGTCAATTATGGAACTGATTAAGAAATAAATTTCTTCTGTTACAAGCAGTATTTCTCTTCTTTTCCAAAAATGACATTTCTTTCCGGTCCATACATACCGTCTTCATCACTCATGTTTTCATCTTTTGTCTAAACCCTGTATATGCTTTTATTTCCATCTAAGAAATGTTTCTTCCGCAACTGGTTTAAAATTCACGTATTCTTGTGCACTTACGATTCTAAGTTGTAAACTATCACCAGTATAATGAGTGCGTAAGTTCTTTTCGGTTTGCACCAGGTTTTAATGAATAAACATGAAAATGGAGAATATGCATTTATTCTTAAGCTTCCGTGTTTTTATAAAGAGATATCGGATATTAAGAGCTGAAAATGGATACTGCCGAGTTGCGCAGCTTTTCTACGAAAACGGAGTTCTTTATGAAAATATTCCTTCAATGGATACAAGACCTTCTGCAAGCATGACAGTACGACGTTACTATTAGTTTTCCCAGCAATGCATATATTTCATTCCTGCACGATGCATTATGTATATTTTATGTACATATTTTTAAATGTATTATATAGTACTTGTGCAGAATACATTCGGTAGCTTTAAAACTCCCGAACTGTATTATGACAAAGGTAAGTTGGAAAGTCATTGCAGTTATTTATTTGAAAACTTGTATTGATATGGAAGTTTAAAAAATTTCCCTGAACTCATCTATGGCAGCGGTGTACCGGGCATTTTTCTGCGGAGAGAAATATCGCTCGGAACGGCTTGTTGTTGCAGGTAAGTATGTAGGGCAGCTTACAACTTCACTACTTAACGGGAAACTGTTTACTCCTTCTGCTCTAATATTTCCATACTTTTATTTCGTGCTATTCTATCAGGGCAATCTGTTCCTAACTCTCTCATTTTTTCTTTCACCTGCCAAAAGGCGCATAGCGCTGTGGGTTCGGGTATCTCAACCTAAGCTAGGAACCATTCATTGTCATACAAATGAAAAAATAAATCATGAACGCACTTTGAGGTTCTTTTTCTGGAGGACAGCAATCAATGTGCTTTGTGTTGACGCATGAACTGCCCTTTTGCCGTTTCTGCGCATGGTCAGAAGCGGTTATAGAGCGGGAGGATCATTCAGAGAGCTTTTAGATCATGTTTTATTTCGTGTCCAGAGGATTATTTTTAAGTAGAAAAATATCGCTATGCAGAAAAAAAAATTAAAAACTGCATTTTGATTCGGATTTTTACTACGTATGACGTACTACGGAGGTGACGTTCATGTTAAGACGGAAAGTAGCAGGCAGTGATAAGCACTCGTCGGTGTAGCTTAATTGGGAAAGCATTCAGCTCCACAGCAGAAGAATGAGGATTTGAACCCGGCACCTTCAACTTCGGCATGTCTCACTACACAAACGTAAAATGAATCTCCTGGCCATTTGGTTCTTCGAAAAAATGTGCGATGTTCCTTCCACATATCATCTGGAATTAATGAGAATTCCTTCTTATACAGTCAGATCCTTCAAGCGTGGTTTTTCGGCTAACCCGGATACCTACAGCTCCGTCCCAGCCCTTTCTCAAGGGGGAGATATACGTGACATGTGCTAGATTCGTTCCACACATCGTCTGGAATTAATCAGAATTCCTTCTTCTACAGTGAGTTACTTCAAGCATGGTTTGCCGGCTGACTCAAAAACCTACGGTTCCGTCCCAGCCCTTTCTCAAGAGGAGGAATGTACACTGAAATGCTAAAGTCATTGGATACGTACTTAGCATCGTGTAGGATCTCCTTAAGCCAGGCGAAGTGCAGCAAATCGACGTTGCATCGATTCCACAAGTTGCCGGAAGACTTCTGGAGAGATGTTGAGCCATGACGTTTGAATAGCCACTCACAGTTCCCGGGTATTTGTAGGTGCAGGATCTTGGGTGCAAGTGGACCATCCCAATGCTCTATTAGGTTCATGTCGGGCAAACGTGGGGGCTTCACCATCCGTCGGAACGGTCCAGAATACTCCTCGAACCAATTTTAGACAACTTGGGCCTGATGACATGGTGCATTGTCAGCCTGGAAAATACCATCGTTGTTGGGGTACATAAAGTTAATGAAGGGCTGCAAATGGTCATCGAGTAGAGCACAAAAGCGATTACTGGTTAATGACGTGTTTACAAGGTTTCATTACTTTAGCACGATGACAGGGAGCATTGTCATCTCGAAAAAATAAAGTCTTCTAGACGATGGTAGCATCTTGTTTTCTAATATACAGATGTATTTCTGAGCATTTACTGTGCCATAGACAATATAGAGGTTCCCAACGCCATGTATTCATATACACTGGCGGAAAGTGAAAAAAGAACACCAAGAAGGAATTGGCAGACGATCATGAAATTTACATATGTTAATGGGGTCTAGTTTACCTAGGTGTGATGTTAATTTCGGGACCAACCGGTGAGCGCTTACGCCACAGCACGGCATAATATGCAAATTATTGTCGGTGGTATTTAAGGAGTACGGCGAAGTGAATGTAATCAGTCGTCGGCGTACGGACACGTTCGAAGACCCTGAAGAAGTTTGTAATGCCTGGACATGGAAGACATGTACGATTTCAGCAGTTATCGGACTTTGAGCGAGGTCGTCTAGTCGGACTTCGCGAGGCCGGGTGGTCGTATCGTCGTATTGCGGAGCATATTGGACGGGAAGTATCGGTGGTGGTACGATGGTGGCGTAGATGGTCTGAGGAACATTCCCACACGAGAAGACGTGGAACCGGGAGTCACAAACGGATTGATGAGCGGACCGATCGACGCATAAGAAGAGCGGCGTTGTCAAGCAGAACATCCACTGCGGCGCAAATCCGAGCTGCCGTTGCACCTGAGGTGACTGTGCGAACAATCCGCAACCGTCTACTGAATGCAGGACTACGTGCACGTGTGCCTCTGGCATGTGTACCTCTGACTCCATTACACCGTCAGGAACGGCTGCAGTGGTGTCGCCAACGTCTGCAATGGAGAACGCAATGGCGATCTGTCGTGCTCAGCGATGAAAGCAGATTCTGCTTGGGAGCCTCCGATGGCCGTATGCGTGTTCGCAGACGCACAGGGGAGCGTCTCCACCCTTCTTGCATCCGCCAGCGACACACAGGGCCTACACCTGGTCTTCTGGTGTGAGGAGCGATCAGCTATCACTCCCGTACACAACTAGTGTTTGTACCGGGCACGTTAAACAGCACCTCCTACACCAAGAACATCATTCAGCCCGTTGTTGTGCCATTTGGGAAGGTCGGTCCATCATGGCGTTTTCCAGTAAGATAACGCACGCCCACACATGGCACGCGCAACGCAACATGCACTTCAGGGTGGTGAGACAACTTCCATGGCCTGCACGTTCACCAGATTTGTTCCCCATTGAGCACGTGTGGAATTTTATGGGACAACGACTTATCCGGTCTCCACGGCCAGCCACGACCATCCCCGATTTACGCGTCCAGGTTGAGGATGCTTTGAACTCAATACCCCAAACTTACATCCAGCATCTGTACGACAGACTCCATGCCAGAATTGCACAGTGTGACGCAGTTTATGGCGGTTCAACCTCGTACTAACCATGTTACATGGAAATGGTATTTTTCAGTTTACCAGCAAATACAGCTGTATTTTGCCATAATGTTTTGATCACGTTATCCTCTGTATTCCGTTATTATGCTGTACAAATTTCGTTGGTATCAGACATCTCCTTCTTGGTGTTCTTTTTTCACTTTCCGCCAGTGTATATGTATACGCACACACACAGAGATACAGTATACATATATATTGTATACATATATATTGTATACATATATTGTAAACAATGAGAAATACTTGAGAAATGTTTTTATAAAGACGAGTTTAAATAAACTACTTCAAGCCACACATCATCCAAAACCACATGCCCAAACAACAACAAAGGAATGGCCCAAAGAAACTTGCTTGGGCAAAAGCCATCAAATTTTTTTCGCTAACTCCTAGCAAAACAGACGAACTTCCTAAATTCACGAAGGAAAATTAAAATAAACATCTATCTAACAAAACAATGTTTACTAGTGAAAAAATCGTTTAAAATAAAACTAAATTTTCCTAGGCCAAGGGAAAACCATCAAGCATATCCCACAATCCTGGGACCCTTCAACTAAGTAGCTGATCTTCAAGGACAATGCACTATAGCTGCCAGAAACTTCCTCTACCTGCTCTGGGGAGATTTTTGGCCTCTATCCGTTCCTGCTTCCTGAGCAAGAGGCTATAGCAGTTTTCAGCTGCTCCTGCAAACGCAATAAAATTATGCACTGATCAGAAACAAGAAACATATTTAAGCCTGTGTTTAAGCACAGAACGGAATACTGTAAGGTACTTCTTGAATGCAGCATAGCTGTGCTTAACATGTTTCTTCTGTATTTAATTACCTAAAATAACATTTTTCATGCCCATAACTTGAATTGTTTATTATACTATTTTTATTTTCTCTTTTATAATTTTTAAAGTTTTTATTTTATTTTTTTCGAAAATTATTTATATTTTATGTAATATACTTTTTATCTTCAAAAACATTTTTTTTGTATCAAAGCGACGGAAATTATTAAAGTATTTTAGGTTCCATTTAAGATAAATGACTACCTACATCTAACGGACTTCTGCTACAATACAGCTTTGATGCATAAGAACAATTTTAATCACTAAAGTGTTTAAACTAAGTCCGAAATCTTAACACTATATTTTAGTACTATTTTTCTTAATGTTGGCTTTAAGAAGATCTTAGGCACTTAGTTATTAACGAAATGAAGAATGAATATTTTAATATGTTTCTGAAAAAGTGACTTGTGGCTGCAGATCCTAGCCGCGAGCCACTTGAGAAAATATTTTTCTCTATTACCTTACGTGAGATGTGTGCAAGTTAATTTATTTTATAATATTAAACTTAAAATTATCTCATTTATATTATAGACTAATTACTGGGTTGCTTTCATTCAGATTTATAGACAAATCAAAATATCTAGTTCCTGGGTGCTGGAATTGGTTTTACTAAATTTAAAGCAGCTAGGAAAAATCTTCATAAAATCTCTCTCTATTATTTTGGAGTTATTAATGCAAAGTCAATCGTCAATATTTCTATAAGTACATAAGTAGCTATCACGATTAGTAGACTTGTATTTAATGAACTGAAATTCTTTAAAGAACAGAAAAAAATTACATATATCAGTTGAATGCGGGCATCCCATGAGAATACCATTAGCCTGTTCGTAAAAAATATTGCAGTGAAGAATATATTTATTTTTAATACAAGAATTTAGTAAGCTAAAAATAATGAAAAGTGGGTGACTACATTTTCAGATTTTTGTTAATATTTTTGGTGAAGGAATGAGTCTGCCTTTTTATTTTATTTTCTTCGTCATAATTTCCGGCAGAAAACGGAAGATTCACCAAGCCAGTGGAACAGGCAGCACACTCAATCTTGGCACAAATACTCAAAGGGTTCGACACAGAGTACGCTTCATTCTGATTGTTTGAAACACAACGCGAAGACAAAAATGTATAAAAATAATCAGCTAATAAATAATAGTACATCTGTCCGCATGAAACAAACTCGGAAAAATCGCTGAAATGAAAAAGATTAAAAAATAATTCACTCGAGAATAACACTGAAAAATGAAACAGATAAAAAATGATACACAACCTAAGAAAATAGCTCGTAAAACTAACTCGAGAGGCCGCCCCGGTGGGCACTGTGGTCTAAGCGATGCCCTCTGATCATTCGTCCGAAAGGGGTCAGGGTTTGAATCCTGGTGAGGCATGGATGTTGTGTTTGTCTTACGGCACTGGCCCTTTCTCTTTCCTGGAACCAGTGACCCTAAATTAGGGACGGGAGGCTGCTTATAGCCCATTGAGTTGCGCACGGTGGTCGTTAAACTTCCAACTAAAAAAAAAAAAAAAAAAAACTAGAAGAAGACTGAAATGAAAATGAAAGAGACAGAAAATGATTCACAACCTAAGAAAACAGCTCGTAAAACAAACTCGAGAAAATCACTGAAATGAAATATAAAAATGTTTCACAAGCTAAGAAAACAGCTCGTAAAACAAACTCGAGAAAAATACTGATGTGAAAGAGATAAAAAATGGCTCACAACCTAAGGAAATAGCTCGTAAAACGAACTCGAGAAAATCACTGAAATGAAAGATAAAAATGATACACAACCTAAGAAAACAGCTCGTAAAACAAACTCGAGAAAAATACTAATGTGAAAGAGATAAAAAAATGGCTCACAACCTAAGAAAACAGCTCGTGAAACAAACTCCGGAAGAGTACTGAAATAGAACGAGGTAGGGGGAAGATTCACAACCTAAGAAATGACGTGTTACTAAATAAGAGAGTGGTGACATTCAGAGAATGCAGCTTAAGCTGCAGTCTCTCGTCTTTTCGGTTTCCCTTCTGATTTGTGCGCTGGCGCCGTTCACAAAACTGGTAGTGCCTACTTACCGGCGCGTGTAAGAAATGGTAATGTGCGCTTTGCCGATGGAATGTTCTCCTTGACGAGGCAAACTATGGGGTAATATCTTTCGGGAGCCAAAATAAAACGAAGGACTTCATACGCTTACAGTGCATTACTGTCTTCTATTTGAACAAATGACAATTATTATTTAAATTGTTTCCAGTAGTAGCACGCTTCTCCCCTGATTTCAAACCAAATTTATTCATTTCAGTCGCACGACTCAAATTTATCATTTCACAATATTCGTATCCAAATTTTTGAGATAGAAATAACCCACGTTCCAAACGAAATCTCTCTGCACTTTAGGAACAAGATCTTCTGAAGAGTAAAACTAACAAAGTTGAATAGAAACCAAATAGCTAAGAGAATCACGATTATACAAAAACTTCAATTTACCTGTATTTATTTAAGAAGAAAATATGAAGACTACACCAGTACGAGCACATCCACTTTGTTTGCATTTGGAAATGTGATAGGAACCCAAGATCATGGGTTGTCGTCCATGTTAAATCCCCTCGAATGGTTTTATTTAATAAACATCGATTTTATTCACTTTCGTATGTATATTGAAGACGGGAAAAATATTTCCGAAATAATTTTTGAAAACGCTGAATTCTTCCAAATTCTCCGAATTCAAAGTTTCAAATAAAAAAGTTAAAGCTCTATTTGACGACAGCGTTATTTATCATATCAATGAATTCTCCGTGAGAGCGTCTTTATATATCGTCCACGAGAATATTAAGATGAGCTTCGAAGGAACAGTTTTTGTAATACATCTGGAGAATGCTTTCAGAGCTCTGTTTCTAAACTGATAAAACGGGCTTTCATTTTCAAGAATAAATTTGCGAGAGAAGTTTCATTAGCCTTGTATTCTTCAGCTGGAGTTGTGAAGACTGGAAGCATGTAACGTTGCATTAAGCTGAGCTCTGAAATTCATAACTTTAGTTTTATCTTAAGCAAATTAATTTTTTCGTAAAAAGCCATGATGTTTTAATATTGACAGGTCAGAGAAAAGTTCTTTCATTTAAAAATCTGCTCAAACTTTAATAAGCGGCTTTATTTAGCTTTTCAGTTTCGATTAATAACACGCTGATCTTTTTACTTTTTCATACCTGGAAAGCATTGCTTCTGTCAAGAAAGTCCCGCAATTTAAAACCTAGCGTCTGGTTAATGGCAGCTACCTGATGTGGCTTCATTTAAATAGAAGTAATACATGGTAATTCAAAATGATCCATCTGACTTCAGAAAAGCATAACTCCATTCCTATCAACCATGTACGGCCTCGGCATACACCAAATGGAAGAGAAAATCTTCAAGTTTTAGTTGCTCACCAGGAGGAGGCTCCACTGTTATTGTGGGGGTCGCCTCATTGCCATTGTGCTGTTCACCATTGCCTCAACGAAGTGCTCTCTTGCCATTGGATTGGTCGCAGTGGACCTCATTACTTGGTGCTCTATAGCTGGCCACCGGAACTCACACCGTGCAACATCTTCTTTTGGGGATATGTTAAGGATACTGTGTACATGCCACTGTTGTCTACAACCCTGGATGAGCTAAAATGCATTGTTACTGTGGTGGAGTCAGTGACAACGAACACGTTGGATAGTTTCCTCAACGAAGTGCTCCTTTGCCATCGGATTGGTTGCAGTGGACTTCATGACTTGGCGCTCTACAGCTGGCCACCGGATCTTACACCGTGCAACGTCTTCTTTTGGGGATATATTAAGGATACTGTGTACATGCCACTGTTGTCTACAACCCTGGATGAGCTAAAAATGCATTGTAACTGCGGTGGAGTCAGTGACAACGGACACGTTGGATACTTTCCTCAACGAAGTCCTCTTTTGCCATCGGATTGGTCGCAGTGGACCCCATGACTTGGCGCTCTACAACTGACCACTTATATCACCGGAACTTACACAGTGCAACTTCTTCTTTTGGGGGGTATGTTAAGGATACTATATATATGCCCCCGTTGCCTACAACCCTGGATGAGCTCCAGGGTTGCAGGCAACGTTTTTAATGCGCAGGTTCACTCGTTCCAGCATTTCAGTTTTCACTGACTCCACCACAGTAACGAACAATGCGTTTTGATCAGCTCTCCGGTGTTCCCTGGGTGTAGTGACAGCATCCATAGGCACGGGCAGAGAACAAACGGTAGCAGGAGAAGAATGCAAAGAGGAAGAAGACATAGGGCGTTTTAATAAGGTCGTTGTGGAAGGTGGGCTAAAGGGTGGCGAGCATAGTGGCGTGGTGGTAGCAGAAGAAGTAACATCCTGTAGAGAGGTTGGTAAGAGATGTGTAGAGAAAATGGTGTCATCAATGACGGGGGAAGGAGAAAAAGCAGGGGTTGGATAAAATCCACCCGTACCGGGTTGAGACACAAACCGGGAGGTTCGGACAGACTGTGAGGCAGAAGCAGAGAGGCACCATAAGACGCAGTCGAAGCAGGAATATTGTCTTTATCAGGGCATGAAGAACATGATGAGCGGGCGATTTGCAAATGAAGCAATGAAGAGCAGTGAAGACATGAATGGTGCGAATATGGCGACCACAAACTATTTGGAAAGTGGTTGGACAGGAAGTAATGGAATTTGCTTTTGGAAACACGACAAGGGCTTGCCGGCGGAAACTAAGATATGAACGAGCACCTTGCTCGTCTGATGCTGCAGCTAAAAGTGCGAATGGGGCTAACAACAAGTACTCAACTGGAAAGGCAACATCATCAGAGATTTCAGGAGGAACAAGAGACATGCTGACAAGTATGGGGCACTGTGCGAGGGGAATGGCGAACAGACTTTGATCACCGACGGAAAAGGGAGAAGAAATAACCCGCGCGATCTCGGCAGGGGAAGAAAAATAAACAAGCACAGAGCGGGGTTTTTGTGAGATATGAGTAATGGTATCATAGGGAACAATCTCATGAAGAGCGAAGATACACACAGTGAGTTTAGCATTCGGTAGGGCAATACATTTCACTCCTAATGCTAGAGAGGAAAGCAAAGACTTACCTCGTGGTGAGGACCATGGGATATGAGCTATGAGGACTGTATCATGACGGGAAGAAGGTCCAGAAAGGACGGCAAAAGAACGGACTGGCCTGAAGTGACGGAAGGCGAAGGGAGATGATTTGTATCTTGAAGCAAAACGTCTGAGGGATGCGTCAATGGTGGTAAATAAGAGGTAGATGTAGCACAAGCCATGCGCAGTTGAGCAGAAATACACAATTACGATGACGGTTGGCAATGAAGGCAGAGAGGCACGGTAAACGGGTGGACGAAGGCAAAAGCTGGGAGATGACGTCACGTGAAAGCTTCTAGAGATGAGTGTTGCATGACTGACGAGAAGATGACGTCACTCGAGGACCACTAGCCGAAGACGTGATACGGGAGGTGCGGAGGTAAGCACAGGAAGATGAGCACAGAAGACAGAGTTGTAAAACGCTGATAAGTAATCTGAACATAGTCAAAGCGAGTCACGATGTTTACCGGAGTAAACGACGAGGGTTAAGTACAGAACAGGAAGATACGTCGAATATGAAATATTGTGACCCCTACTGGGCAGAACAAGTCGCAGGAACGATGCAGACGAGCTTTATGAACTGGAAAAAGACACTCACACGAGGTAAAGAAATCCATATCCGTCAGCATGAGGTAGAAAATCAGGAGCTGGAATTGGGCGTGGCCGACAGAACGAAAGTTTTGTCGCAAGTGAAGCATTTTTTTTTTTTTTTTTTTTTTTTTTTGATTGGAGGTTTAACGACCACCGTGAGCAACTCAATGGGCTATAAGCAGTCGCCCGTCCCTAATTTAGGGTCACTGGTTCCAGGGAAGGAGAGAGCCAGTGCCGTAAGACAAACACAACATCCATGCCCGACCGGGATTCGAACCCGGACCCCTTACGGACGAATGATCAGAGGCCAGCGCCTTAGACCACTGCGCCACCGGGGCGGCTGAAGCATTTTTACGCAAGTTATGACGCATAGGGGCAATGGAATGGATCCCTCTCCTATGCCCTAACCTTTGACCTCATTTTTCCCATTTTCAACAGAATTCTTCCCCAGGTGGTCCCCTAGGACATACTAAAATTTCATCGAAAGCGAAACATTTTTACGCAAGTTATGACGCATAAGGGCAGTGGAAGGGATCCCGCTCCCATGTCCTGATCTTTGACCCCGTTTCGCCCATTTTTAATAGAATTCATTCCAAAGTGGTCCCCTACCACATACTAAAAGTTCATCGAAATCGAACCATTTTTACGCACTAGAAGGGCAATGGAATGGATCCCTCTCCTATGTCCTGACCTTTGACCCCATTTCACCCATTTTAAATAGAATTCATTCGAAGGTGGTCCGCTACCCCATACTAAAATTTCATCGCAATCGAACCCTTTTTACGCAAGTTATGACGCATAAGGGCAATAGAATGAACCCCGCTGGTATGTCGTGACCTTTGACCCCATTTCGCCTATTTTCAACATGTTCGTCCCCAGGTATTCTCAATAGGGTTTGTCCCTACCACATACTAAAATTTCATCGAAACCAAACCATTTTTACGCGAGTTATCGTGAGGACAGAAGGACAAACAGACGGACAAAGCTGGAGCGATTGGAAAGAATACAAAACGCTACTCGTCTGACCAGCACACTTCGTTCCAGTCATCCGACGTCCAACTTGCATGATCTTTGCACCAGGCGAGTCTTTTGTGCCGATGAACGGTGGTTAGAAGTGGATGTTGCCGGGATTGTCTGCTGTTTCAACACAAACATGCGAGCGTGCGACGGATGGTCAAGACAAATACTGTTCCGGGTTGACCTGTGCTGTATTGGGTCGTGAACTGCTGAAGAGTGCTGCGTCTACAGCACTGTACGAGTAGTCCTGACCGGCGCTCACCTCTCACATCAACGTTTCGCTGTCCTGTTATGTTTTGACTGCTGGTCGTTTTTTGGCAATTCATTTTCACGCCAGTCCTGATACACTTGCACTAGGGCGGCTCTCGAACAACTCACCAGTTCAGCCGTTTGGGAAATCGAAGCACCCGCTCTCCGATCTCCTGCAATCTGTCACTTCTGAAAGTGCGATAAATATTTCCACTTATTATCCATCACCCTCCGAATTTTGCTACCTACTGCTCTGCTCCCACATTACATATACTACATCGGTCGACTAATTGCTTCCTCACGGCTATCACGTAAGCAACGGGTCGCATCCGCTTGTGATAGGGGTAGTCATAATTCAGTGATCACTAGGTGTATAACATATAGCAAATTCAGCCGTGCGAAAAAGCAGCAATCAGGAAAAAAATGTTGGGACGTACCTACCTCAGTCGTGACGTACATGTCAAAACGGCAAAATGTAGTATTTGTCGGTGTGGTTCAATTGGTGGAGTATCTGATTCTGGAGAAGGAAGATGTGAGTTGAATGTCATCACTGCGAATTTGGGCTTTTATGTAAATAATTTTAAATCAATGAAAAGAAAAATCGAACAGCAGTAAAAGAAAATACCGAGGGTGAGTCGAACGTTTTGCAATATTTGTATCATTTTATGCCTTCATACGTAACTTTACGACGAAAGCTGACTAGCATTCAAAGTATATGCCATCGTGTTGCACCGTCTTTAGCGATATGTCTGCCAGTTCTTCGATTCTACAGAGGGTGCGTCAAAAGTTTTGCAATATTTGGATCACTTTATGTCTTCATACGTACCTTTAGAACGAAAGCTGACTAGCATTCAAAGTATGGGCCATCGTGTTGCACCGCCTTTAGCCATCTGTCTGCCAGTTCTACGATTCTACAGAGGGTGAGTCGAATGTTTTGCAATATTTGGATCACTTTATGTCTTAATACGTACCTTTACGGCGAAAGCTGTCTAGCATTCAAAGTATAGGCCATCGTGTTGCACCGTCTTTAGCGATATGTCTGCCAGTTCTTCGATTCTACAGAGGGTGCGTCAAAAGTTTTGCAATATTTGGATCACTTTATGTCTTAATACGTACCTTTACGGCGAAAGCTGTCTAGCATTCAAAGTATAGGCCATCGTGTTGCACCGTCTTTAGCCATCTGTCTGCCAGTTCTACGATTCTACAGAGGGTGAGTCGAATGTTTTGCAATATTTGGATCACTTTATGTCTTCATACGTACCTTTACGACGAAAGCTGACTAGCATTCAAAGTATAGGCCATCGTGTTGCACCGTCTTTAGCCATCTGTCTGCCAGTTCTACGATTCTACAGAGGGTGAGTCGAATGTTTTGCAATATTTGGATCACTTTATGTCTTAATACGTACCTTTACGGCGAAAGCTGTCTAGCATTCAAAGTATGGGCCATCGTGTTGCACCGCCTTTAGCCATCTGTCTGCCAGTTCTACGATTCTACAGAGGGTGAGTCGAATGTTTTGCAATATTTGGATCACTTTATGTCTTCATACGTACCTTTACGACGAAAGCTGACTAGCATTCAAAGTATAGGCCATCGTGTTGCACCGTCTTTAGCCATCTGTCTGCCAGTTCTACGATTCTACAGAGGTTGAGTCGAATGTTTTGCAATATTTGGATCACTTTAGGGATGTAAGGTCAGGTGATGCGTAACATCACAGCCTCTCCTTGACAAATGTCAACCCCGCCTTCTCGTGGTGCATCCTGTTCCCACTAAAGGGGCTCTGACGACCGCAAATAGCGGTATAACTATACCATCGGGATCAGAGGAAATGCTATCCCACACTCACCAACCCGCTTGGCCAGCGTGGTGAGTTATGGCCAAACAGCTCCAAAATGACTCTACAACTTAAATCTTGGCCCTCAGTCTCCGGCAGCTGGAATGTACCTGGCCAAGGCAGCGGCCAGTGCGACATGAAGGCAGAGGGTGCTAAGAATCCCCGGAGGACCGGACTAGGCTGCCATTTGATGCTGACCTTGGCTACCTATAACGGACGCTCCTTATCTTCTGATTCAAGGCTTCTTGAATTGGAAGAGGAACTACAAAGGATCAAGTGGGACATCGTCGGGCTAAGTGAGGTAAGGAGAAAAGGAGAAGATCTCATTGAACTGAAAAGTGGACATCTCTTCTATTATCGTGGGACAGATACTGGCAGAACTAGTGGTGTTGGATTTATAATAAACAAGAAACTGAAGGATAAAGTGGTAGAAGTTGAAAGTTCCTCTGACAGAGCTGCACGACTCGTTATCCAACTATCGAGAAGATACCAGGCTCAGATTATTCAAACTTATGCACCCACCACAAGTCATCCTGAAGAAGAAATTGAAGAATTTTATGAGGAAATTCGTCATCTAAATAATAAAGGTAAGCAGCACTTGAAGATAATTATGGGAGATTTCAATGCAAAAATAGGGCAACGGCAACAGAATGAAACTTCAGTAGGTAAATTCGGTCACGACAACAGAAACCAGCGTGGAAATACTTTCGTTGAGTTTGCAGAGGCAGAAGGATTTTTCATCTTGAACTCCTTTTTCAAGAAAAAGCCACACAGGAAATGGACATGGAGACATCCAATTGGGACGACAAGTGAAATTGATTTTATTATGTGTAACAAAAAATTCGTCATCGAAGACTGCAGTGTGCTGAACAAGTTCAACACAGGTAGTGACCATAGATTGGTGAGATGTAAGATGCACCTCAACACTAAACTGGAACGTGGCAAGCTCATAAGACAAACAAAATGTATTGACATAACCAACCTTAAAAAACACCATAATACTTTCAAGTTGGAACTGAAGAACAGATTCTCTGCTTTAGAAGGCCTAACATCGGAAGAAGTGGATATTTCGGAAGTTAACAGAAAAGTAACCAAAGCTCTAATGGAAACAGCAACAAAATTAGCTGGGTCTAAGAACAAGTTGCATGTGAACAAATTATCAGGAAAAACCAAAATGTTGATGCAAAAAAGAAGAGAGATGAGGACAACTAAAGAAGATGTGACTTCCAAAGTGGAATATATAGAGCTATGCAAGACAACACGAAAAAGTATCACTGAAGACGTAAGGAAATTCAACTGTGAGCTAGTGAGGAAAGCAATTGAAAACAACCAAAGCCTTAAGATAGCAAAGGGACATCTCAGTAAGGGAAGAAAACAGATTATGGCTCTGAGAAAAGAAGATGGTTCTATAACAAGAAATAGAGGCGAAATTTTGACAAGAGTGAAAGATTTCTACTCCAAATTATATGAAAGGGATGATACATGTACTCCAGACATCATGAAAGGTACCAGAGTTCTTCCAGTCCTCCCAGCAGAAGTTGCTCATGCAATCAAGAACATGAAGCAGGGGAAAGCTCCAGGAGAAGATGGAATTACTATAGACATCATACAAGAAGCAAGTGGAGAAACTGAAAGAGTACTCGCCCAAATTTTCACTCGATGCCTTAATGAAGGGAAGATTCCTGAGGATTGGAACAATGCTACAATGATCCTGCTACATAAAAAAGGTGACATTGAGGATCTCAGGAACTACAGACCTATCAGCCTCCTATCAGTGGTTTATAAAATCTTCACTAAAGTTCTTTCACACCGCTTGAAGGTAACACTGGACATGGCTCAACCGAGAGAACAAGCTGGATTCAGGAGTGGCTACAGCACAATAGATCATATCCACGTACTGAGAGAACTAATTGAAAGAGCGAGGGAATATGAACTTCCATTGTGCATGGCTTTTATCGATTATGAAAAAGCCTTTGATTCGGTGAAACCATCAGCAGTTACCACGGCTCTGAAATCCTGCGGTATTGAAGATGCATACATTAATATTATTAATAACATCTATGAAAATGCAAGTGCAAAGATTCGGCTCTTTGAAAATACAACACACATAAAAATTGGAAAGGGAGTGAGGCAAGGTGACACCATATCTCCGAAGCTCTTTAATGCCACATTGGAAAATGTCTTTCAATCACTGAACTGGGAAAACAAAGGGATAAAGATTAATGGAGATTATCTAACCCACCTTCGTTTTGCTGATGACATAGTCATTTTTGCAACTACCCCATCAGAGCTGCAGAGTATGATCCAGGAACTTGCTGACAAGAGTAAAGAAGTGGGATTAAAAATGAACTTTCAGAAGACAAAAGTGATGTTCAATGCTTTTACAAGAAATGAAGATTTATCGATTGATGGAGAAAAACTGGAGATAACAGATACGTATGTTTATCTTGGACAGCAGATATCAAATGAGGGTCACATTGATGAAGAAATTAATCGGCGTACAAAACTTGCCTGGAGAGCTTTTGGAAGAAACAGCATAATTTTCTAGAGCAATATGCCATTATGTCTTAAAAGAAAAGTGTTTGATCAATGCATCCTTCCAGTGCTTACGTATGGTGCAGAGACGTGGACCTTAACTAAAAGAGACATACAAAGGCTGCAGACAACTCAAAGAAGCATGGAGAGGTGCATGCTTGGTATAACCAGGAGAGATAAGAAGAGGAACTCGTGGATCCGAAAAATGACGAGAGTGGAAGACATCATGATCAGAGTTAAATCCCTGAAATGGCAATGGGCTGGACATACTGCCAGAAGGACAGACCATAGATGGACAGCCGAAATTTTAGATTGGATTCCAAGGGACAGGAAAAGACCCAGAAAAAGACCACATGGGAGATGGGTGAATGAAATTCGTAAATATGTGGGAGTGACATGGAGGAGACTGGCACAAGACAGACCGTTGTGGAGGAAACTTGGGGAGACCTTCGTCCAGCAGTGGATTGATAATGGTTGACAATGATGATGATGATGTCTTAATACGTACCTTTACGGCGAAAGCTGTCTAGCATTCAAAGTATATGCCATCGTGTTGCACCGTCTTTAGCGATATGTCTGCCAGTTCTTCGATTCTACAGAGGGTGCGTCAAAAGTTTTGCAATATTTGGATCACTTTATGTCTTCATACGTACCTTTACGACGAAAGCTGACTAGAATTCAAAATACAGGCCATCGTGTTGCACCGTCTTTAGCCGTCTGTCTTCCATTTCTACGATTCTACAGAGGGTGAGTCGAATGTTTTGCAATATTTGGATCACTTTATGTCTTAATACGTACCTCCTTTACGGCGAAAGCTGACTAGCATTCAAAGTATAGGCCATCGTGTTGCACCGTCTTTAGCGATATGTCTGCCAGTTCTTCGATTCTACAGAGGGTGAGTCGAAAGTTTTGCAATATTTGGATCACTTTATGTCTTCATACGTACCTCCTTTACGACGAAAGCTGACTAGCATTCAAAGTATAGGCCATCGTGTTGCACCGCCTTTAGCCATCTGTCTGCCAGTTCTTCGATTCTACAGAGGGTGAGTCGAAAGTTTTGCAATATTTGGATCACTTTATGTCTTCATACGTACCTTTACGACGAAAGCTGACTAGCATTCAAAATATAGGCCATCATGTTGCACCGCCTTTAGCCATCTGTCTTCCATTTCTTCGATTCTACAGAGGGTGAGTCGAAAGTTTTGCAATATTTGGATCACTTTATGTCTTCATACGTACCTCCTTTACGACGAAAGCTGACTAGCATTCAAAGTATAGGCCATCGTGTTGCACCGCCTTTAGCCATCTGTCTGCCAGTTCTTCGATTCTACAGAGGGTGAGTCGAACGTTTTGCAATATTTGGATCACTTTATGTCTTCATACGTACCTCCTTTACGACGAAAGCTGACTAGCATTCAAAGTATAGGCCATCGCGTTGCACCGCCTTTAGCCATCTGTCTGCCAGTACTTCGATTCTACAGAGGGTGAGTCGAAAGTTTTGCAATATTTGGATCACTTTATGTCTTCGTACGTACCTTTACGACGAAAGCTGACTAGCATTCAAAGTATAGGCCATCATGTTGCACCGCCTTTAGCCATCTGTCTGCCAGTTTTTCGATTCTACAGAGGGTGAGTCGAAAGTTTTGCAATATTTGGATCACTTTATGTCTTCATACGTACCTCCTTTACGACGAAAGCTGACTAGCATTCAAAGTATAGGCCATCGTGTTGCACCGCCTTTAGCCATCTGTCTGCCAGTTCTACGATTCTACAGAGGGTGAGTCGAAAGTTTTGCAATATTTGGATCACTTTATGTCTTCATACGTACCTTTACGACGAAAGCTGACTAGCATTCAAAGTATAGGCCATCGTGTTGCACCGCCTTTAGCGATATGTCTGCCAGTTCTTCGATTCTACAGAGGGTGAGTCGAAAGTTTTGCAATATTTGGATCACTTTATGTCTTCATACGTACCTTTACGGCGAAAGCTGACTAGCATTCAAAGTATAGGCCATCGTGTTGCACCGTCTTTAGCCATATGTCTGCCAGTTCTACGATTCTACAGAGGGTGAGTCAAAATGTTTTGCAATATTTGGATCACTTTATGTCTTCATACGTACCTTTACGACGAAAGCTGACTAGCATTCAAAGTATAGGCCATCGTGTTGCACCGTCTTTAGCGATATGTCTGCCAGTTCTTCGATTCTACAGAGGGTGCGTCAAAAGTTTTGCAATATTTGGATCACTTTATGTCTTAATACGTACCTTTACGGCGAAAGCTGTCTAGCATTCAAAGTATAGGCCATCGTGTTGCACCGTCTTTAGCGATATGTCTGCCAGTTCTTCGATTCTACAGAGGGTGCGTCAAAAGTTTTGCAATATTTGGATCACTTTATGTCTTCATACGTACCTTTACGGCGAAAGCTGTCTAGCATTCAAAGTATAGGCCATCGTGTTGCACCGTCTTTAGCGATATGTCTGCCAGTTCTTCGATTCTACAGAGGGTGCGTCAAAAGTTTTGCAATATTTGGATCACTTTATGTCTTCATACGTACCTTTACGACGAAAGCTGACTAGCATTCAAAGTATAGGCCATCGTGTTGCACCGTCTTTAGCCATCTGTCTGCAAGTTCTTCGATTCTACAGAGGGTGAGTCAAAAGTTTTGCAATATTTGGATCATTTTATGTCTTCATACGTACCTTTACGACGAAAGCTGACTAGCATTCGAAGTATAGGCCATCGTGTTGCACCGTCTTTAGCCATCTGTCTGCAAGTTCTTCGATTCTACAGAGGGTGAGTCAAAAGTTTTGCAATATTTGGATCATTTTATGTCTTCATACGTACCTTTACGACGAAAGCTGACTAGCATTCGAAGTATAGGCCATCGTGTTGCACCGTCTTTAGCGATATGTCTGCCAGCTCTTCGATTCTACAGAGGGTGCGTCCAAAGTTTTGCAATATTTGGATCACTTTATGTCTTCATACGTACCTTTACGACGAAAGCTGACTAGCATTTAAAGTATAGGCCATCGTGTTGCACCGTCTTTAGCCATCTGTCTGCCAGTTCTTTGATTCTACAGAGGGTGAGTCAAAAGTTTTGGAATATTTGGATCACTTTATGTCTTCATACGTACCTTTACGACGAAAGCTGACTAGCATTCAAAGTATAGGCCACCGTGTGTCACCGTTTTTAGCCATCTGTCTTCCAGTTCTTCGATTCCGCGGAGGTACCAGTTCTTGTCCTTCGAGGCGAAGAACTCCTTCACCCCTGCTGACACCTCCTGGTCGTTGAAGTGCCGCCCGCGAAGGAAATGAGCCATGGACCAGAACAAGTAATAATCCGACAAGTAAAGGTCCGAACTACATGGTGGCTGTGGCATCAGTTCGATACCCTCAAGTTCCTGGAGTTTTGCCGGGGTCGTTCGCTCTGTATGAGGCCGAGCTTAGTCCTTCTGTAGGAGAGCGCGCTTTCTGTTCACCAGTTCTGGGTACTTCTCCTCCAAAACGGCATACATCCGCTCCAGCTGTTCAGAGTAGAGGATCGCTTTGATAGTCCCACCGTCTGGAACAAATTCGTAGTGGATTATCCCCTCAAAATTCCACCAGACGCAGACCATCATCTGGTGCTCGAAGCTCCCACTTTTAGCAACAGCTTCAGGAAGCTGGCCCGAGCTCAACCGCTGCCGTTGTGTGTCAGAATTACGGAAATAGACCCACTTTTCATCACATGTAGCAATTCACTTGGTGAAACGTACATCGCGCGGGATTTCTAGGAGTTTCGTGCACACTTCCACTCGGCGGTTTGCTTCAGCTCGCGTCTGTTCGCGAGGAGCAATGTGGCAGCTCTTTTAGACCTTTCCTAGGCCCTGAAGGTGACGAACCACGGTGATCTGTGATATGCCCAGCTCGCCTGATAATCTCCGAGTGCTGGTGGTCGGATTTGCTCCTACGGCCAGGCGCATGGCCTCCAAAACCACGGTTCGCGGCTTAACTGACCTTGGCTGATCGTCGAGGTTTCTGTCACCTGAGCGAAATTTCTTGAACCATCTGGTTTCGGTGCTGTGGTCCACGGAACCTTCCCAACCTTCCCGTTTCGCATGACAAATGTTTCGTGTTGCTTGGGCAGCGTTATGGCGAAGTTCTAACTCGTAAAGCAAAAGTTCCCTTATTAGTCGGTTGTGGCAGTTCATCTTTTAGGAACAGACAGAACGACGACATGCAATGAATGCCGTTCACAGCAACGACTATTACTTTATATCCGCTTCGATTGACTACAGTGCGCCACTTGAACTAGTTTAAACACGTGACATACCCGCCGCAGCACATGCATTTTCGCAAATATTGCAAAACTTTCGACTTACCATCTATAATTAAATATGACTTTCAATATCTACCATCTGTGAAGATTCGAAGAAGCTCAAAATTTAGAAGGCAAAACAGAAATTTGGGAACAAAAAAGAGCATCTTGAAATTCTGATATGCGTCTTGTTTAATTATACACGAAAGGTATCAGAAAACTATAATTATAATAAAATTAAAAATAAAAGAATAAAAATAAAATGAATAACAATTTAAGTAATATATCAATAAATAATAATTTATAACAAATAAAATTAATCAATAATTTAAAATTATAATTTTATTTAAACTGTGTGCAGAAAGCTAGTTTTTTATTTATATATTCATGTTGTTACGTCCATGTGTATGAAAACGCTCTCTATGACAAGTAAAATTAACCTATTTCGTGGCCTCTCATTATAAACGTTCTATTAAAAAAAATAGTATAACTTATCAAAGAATTATGGGGTAATCAATTATGCAGTTACAGAAAACAGCGTCATTTCAGCTGCAAAAATGCATACAAGACACGGTTGTGATCAAATCATACGTTGTGCTCGAAAAACGAAGTTTCCACTCTCTAAGAATCCAAGAACTGGAAAAACTGCTTCGCAAAAAAAAAAAAAAAAAAAAAAAATCAGTGAGGCAGACTCTTCGGTTCGATGGAAGAAATTGGGTAATATGATCTCTTATGTCATCAAATTTTGGGTTTCTGGATGCAGTGTACGATAATTACGGAGAAAGCATCAGAACTCATCAAGTGCAGAAGTAAGCAGGAATGTAACTGAAATAGATTTCTCCTACTTCGTTTCCAGTACTGTTACTTTTCCATATTAGTTCTAAAAGCTTCTGGATCATCTTAAAGGCAATATCAAATTTCACGCCCAAATGCTTCACTTTCCCCTTATTGATAACGTCATTTCTGGGGCTCATGATTTCCTTCATTTTGTTCCGTACTTTGTAGGAAAGTTACGTTTCCCATTAAAGACTGATTTGGCAATTCGGTGGTCGCCATGAAAGTTCTAGGTCCTCCCATTTAATGGAACAGAAATTAATTAAAATCTAAGACTCTTGAGATTATTCAGAGAAATAGAAGCACTGACTCTAGTGATTGGGGTTATTTCAGAGGACACACTAGGATATTCATTAATAGGAAATTTCACATTCGGGTATTGTACATGTACAAAGTTGTAGATTAACATATGTCACTCTGAGTGACGTTTCCTCGTCATTTTTGTAACCATTAAGAAATTGGGTTTATCTAAACATTTAATTTGAATCTATGAGTATAACGATTAAGACAAAGCATATATAACGAAGTAAATTTCTCCGTCATTTTTGTCCACGCCGGAGCTCGAACCCGGATCCCCTCATTCCGGAATAAATCACTCTACCAATTGAGCTACGCGGACGTTCGTTCTGACTGCTATCTGCCTTTACGTCGTGTGCGTCCTGCTGGCAGGCACATCACAAAGTCCATGTTTAACAACGTTTCAATGAAAGCAAAGATGCCTTTAACATATTAGGTATTCTGCTCATCTGTCATGTAACAGGTGACTTCTGAGAAAAGTGTTCTCATTCTGATATTTTTCTTGCAATGGATAATGACTTCAGATGTCTGCAACGAAACGAATGCCCTTGCTTAAATACTCCGTTTGAACTCATGTAATTATTAGGGGTGTGCAAAAGTTTCAGCTGCCCCCCGCGAGCGGGCGATGTAGGGATCTAACCGGCCGGCGACCCGTTCTGTCCGTTCGTACATGAAGCCAAGCATGGTGGTCGATAAAGGTCATTTGCGGCACTGTTTGTTATTCATGTTTGAATTAGGGAAAAGTGCCAGTGAAGCATACGGTTCCATATGTCAGGCGTATGGCGAAACGGCTATGGGTGAGCGGATGTGTCAAGAATAGTTTGCCAGGTTTAAGAAAGGTGATCTAAGCTTGGAAGACAAGCCACGTGTAGGTAGACCGCAGGAACTCGAAGACGAGGAGCTGAAATCGCTGTTGCAAGAAGATGCCGCACAATCGACCATGCAACTAGCGATACGTTTGAAAGTGGCTCAATTGACGGTGGTACGGCGTCTACAGGCCTTGGGGAAGACCCAGAAGATTGGTAAGTGGGTTCCGCATACGTTAACGGAGCATAGTATTGGTCAACAATTAGGCATCTACATGTCTTTGTTGAAGAGGTTTCAAGGGAAGAATTTCTTTTGGAAGGTTGCCACCGGGGAGGAAAAATGAGTCTATTGGGACAACCCCGTACACAAGCGATCCTGGGTCGACCCAGGCCAGCCATCAACATCCACTGCAAAACAGGATATCCACGGTGAAAAGGTGCTGTTGTGTGTGTGTGGTGGGACATATATGGAGTGTTATACTTCGAACTGTTGAAACCGGGCGAAACAATTACTGCACAACGATATAGCGATCAGTTGATGAAACGGAACGCCACAATCGAGCAAAACCCCCATGGACAGGTAAAGGACGCCGCCCAGTCATCCTGTTACACGATAATGCCAGACCACATGTCGGTGCCACCACGAAATTAACACTGGGAGGTTTTACCGCAGCCGTCTTAATCCCTGGGCATTGCACTTTCAGAATTTCATCTGTTTTGTTCTATGCAACATGCCCTAGCTCAAAAGCGGTTCACTACAGTTCCAGAGGTGGAAAATATCATCACTGCGTTCTTCAGCTCAATACCCGAGTCCTTCTATCACAGGGTCATTCATTTGTTGCCTGAAAAATGGCAAAAGGTCATTGATGTTAACTGCAAATATTTCGTTGAATAAATGTGTACTGATTTCCTAATTGATCCCGTCTCCTTTCTCCTTAAAACGGCTGAAACCTTTGCATACTCGTAATATTTAAATGTCGAACAGACTTATTTAGATTTTGCTCCTAATAATTAGCTCAACATCAAGTTCGCAAACGTTTTCTTCAGTAAGATCTTTAGGAAAAAATTATGTTGTTATTGCTGTGTGAACTTGGTTAATCCTATTTGGAGTCGGTTGTAAAATAAGAAAGAAGAAATAGTTTTTATCCGCCCCAGTTCAACCTTTAACGATCCAGCACTAGTGTATCATAGAAAAGTAAAATAGAAAAACTAGAACATAAATCTACAAAAGAAAACAAAGCTTTCCTCCTTATTGTATTGTGTCCAATGAAGTTTGCTATGTAAACTACTGTTTGTGAAAATTGCAGCACCATGATATGTAGAGCACGGTAGTACATGCAAATGATTAGAAGTGCAGAGCGATTGCGCATGTCTGAGCCCGGAAGCGCTCTCTGGACAGTCAAATGAGGGGTATAAAGAGCGGGATGTTTAAGATACACACCAGTGGTGCATCGCGGACAGCAAGTTGTAAAAGGGTTTCCAGGATTCAATAATGCCTATGCGACGACGAAGGGCGCACTATCATCATGCGATAGAGTTTGAACGGGGACAAATGATTGGTTTGCGTGAAGGTGCATTTTCGTACCACGACATTGCGGCTCAGACTGGATATAACGCCATGGCAGTGATGAGTGTGTGGCGGCAGTGGACCGAGGAGAACCATGTTCATCGACAATCCGGCAAATGAACCGAGAAATGTGACGACACCGCGGGATTAACGTTATCTCATCCGCATGGTAGTGACGAACCATTCCGCATCTTCGTAAGTGTTAGCATAACAGCTGAGCACTGAAACAGGGGTAGCATTGTCTGGCTCCACAGTTCGACGCCGTCTGCTGCACAGAGGATTAGTTGCATGCATCCCTTTGCGGGGGATTCCTTTGACCCTGAACCATGGTGCGCCTTAGGGTGGAATGGGGCTTTCAATACAGGCAATGGAGTGCTGATTGGCAACATGTCGTGTTTTCGGACGAGTCCCAATTCAACTTGGACTACCATTATGGCCGCATACGCGTTAGACAGTATTGTGGTGAGCGCATTCTTCCAGCATGCGTTGTCGTGCGTCATACGGGCCGAACGCCAAGTGTGATGGTGTGGGGGTGCCATTGGGTACCATTCGCGATCTCGGCTGCTACGACTTGAGGGCAACCTCAACAGCAAACGCTACATCAGGGAACTTGTACAGGCAGAAGTCATACCCGTTAAAGTGAGAGAAAGGAAGACAGAAAGAGAGAGAGAGAAAGAGAACAGAGAGAGAGAAAGGAAGAGAGAGAGCGAGAGAGAAAGAAAGAGAGCAGAGAGAGAGAAGGGAAGAGAGAGAGAGAGAGAGAGAGAGAGAGAGAGAGAGAGAGGGCGGAAAGGGAGTGTTGCCACAAAAATTCTCTTAATTTCGAGCACATTGCTTCGGAGCCATTAATCATCAAATTCGGAAATTTATTATTTTATTAATATTTCTTAATTTTAATTTTTGTTTAATTATTTTAATTAGAGGAATTTATGATGGGTTTTTCGTGGACATTGTTCTTCCCCTGTTCGCGGTTAAAAAGAAAAGTTTAGTTTTTCTTTTTAAACACAAACTTCTCTTTCTTTTTCTCTCGCGCTCTCTCTCTCCGCCCAGTGATTCCCCGTAGGATCCGAGGCAAGGTCCAAGACTCCGGAACCATAATATAGAAGATATTTCCATGCCAAGGATTTGCAAATGCTCTCACACGGAGAGAAGAGAAAAATAGCAATGCGCGTGAAAGGGCAAAAAGCACAGCTGAGGAAATTAAATATTTGCTGCAATAGCGTTAGGTAACAATAAGCCAAGGCGTCGAAGACACAGCGTGGGTCAGCAGTAGAAGCGACGACTTAAGGCTTCCTAAGTATCTAGTAAAATTTAGTAATAACTTTCACCTAGCTTCGATGTCGGGGAACATAACTCCCAAGAGCAAAACGTAAGAATGGTGAAAAGCCATGGCTGAAGCCATAGTCCGAATTACTCAAACAATAGGACACCGAACCCAGATGGCAGTTACGACGAAATTAATTTTCAAAGGGCTTAACCTGGCAGATGTTTAGATAACCACAAGAACATCTGCTCGCGGTTGACCAGTGGTCCACACCATACATGAAGACAAATCCAGAGCGGTTTAGTGGGAGCCAGGAACTAATAGAATCCGACGTAAATATCTCGACGAAGGGTCGTCCTGCCCGGGAGAACAATGGACTTGAAGAAAATGGTAAAATAAAAAGTGAAAACTTCAAGAAATCGAGGAAGAAAACCAGAGAATGTTCATTGGACCAGGAGAGCACAAACTGAGTAGCAATTGAGGATTAATGGAGTTCTAATCAAGAAAGAAATCGAACACGAACCGAGAAGAAATCAGGAGGAAAAGGAGTTTTTGGCAAATGTTACGCTGAGGAGAAAGTAGCTCTTTTGCCTTCAAGAACTGTCGTTACCGGTTTAGTGTTCCGGGCTCGGATATCAGCCAGGAATCGCGTATGAAGGTGACCACGGAGAGATAGCCATAATGTTATCCCTGTAGAAAGCACGCGAAGAAATTGAAGCAAGACAGAGACGAAACAGAAACAAACGGCTAAGGTTAAGACATTTTCCAAACGTATCAACTGGTCTAATTTACGATTTTCACAAAATATCTACTAGACGTCCCAAATTTTTGAAGAAGATTTTATAACGGGCGTACTGTACCTATGCCTATGCATGTTGGAAAACTATTTTAGCAGTGAGGTAAATTTTGTGAAATCCAGAAATTTGTCGGTGGTAGAGATGGAAGCACGCCTCCCTGCTCCGGGACCAGTTGTTCTAACCGAATAAACTACACTGACGGAATAGTTGTTCTAACCGAATAAACTACACCGACGGAATAGTTGTTCTAACCGAATAAACTACACCGACGGAATAGTTGTTCTAGCCATATAAACCACACTGACGGAATAGTTGTTCTAACCGAATAAACTACACCAACGGAATAGTTGTTCTAACCGAATAAACTACACTGACGGAATAGTTGTTTTAACCGAATAAACTACAATGATCTGTTCTAACCGAATAAACCACACCGACGGAAGAGTTGTTCTAACCGAATAAACTACACTGACGGAATAGTTGTTCTAACCGAATAAACTACACCGACGGAAGAGTTGTTCTAACCGAATAAACTACACTGATCTGTTCTAACCGAATAAACCACACCGACGGAAGAGTTGTTCTAACCGAATAAACTACACCGACGGAATAGTTGTTTTAACCGAATAAACTACACTGACGGAATAGTTGTTTTAACCGAATAAACTACAATGATCTGTTCTAACCGAATAAACCACACTGACGGAAGAGTTGTTCTAACCGAATAAACTACACCGACGGAATAGTTGTTCTAACCGAATAAACCACACTGACGGAATAGTTGTTTTAACCGAATAAACTACACCGACGGAATAGTTGTTCTAGCCGAATAAACTACACTGACGGAATAGTTGTTTTAACCGAATAAACTACAATGATCTGTTCTAACCGAATAAACCACACTGACGGAAGAGTTGTTCTAACCGAATAAACTACACCGACGGAATAGTTGTTCTAACCGAATAAACTACACCGACGGAATAGTTGTTCTAGCCAAATAAACCCACACTGACGGAATAGTTGTTCTAACCGAATAAACAACACCAACGGAATAGTTGTTCTAACCGAATAAACTACACCAACGGAATAGTTGTTTTAACCGAATAAACCACAATGATCTGTTCTAACCGAATAAACCACACCGACGGAAGAGTTGTTCTAACCGAATAAACCACACCAACGGAATAGTTGTTCTAACCGAATAAACTACACCTACGGAATAGTTGTTCTAACCGAATAAACTACACCGACGGAATAGTTGTTCTAACCGAATAAACTACACCGATTTGTTCTAACCGAATAAACTACACCGACGGAATAGTTGTTCTAACCGAATAAACCACACCGATGGAATAGTTGTTCTAACCGAATAAACTATACCGACGGAATATATCGCTGCAGGTTTGCCGCCTTGACACGTGCTTTACTCAGTAATACGTCGCATCGTCTCCCTCTTAATCTTTTTATTTTTGAATCGAAGAAGGAATTCTCATTAACGCTGTTTCTGAGTGAGTGGTAGGGTTCATCTCCTATCCTGTATCTGCAATACAAATTCTTTTGTACACATTTTCATAAAGACTATTACTTTGTAGTGTTTGAAATTTTGAGCACAAATAAAAACGACCCATAGAAAATAATGTATGCGGCAGTTATTATTCCGAATATTTCTCAGAATGTTTTTAAAAAAATCCATTTATCTGACTCGAAAGTATTTCGATTTGGCACTAGATGGCGCGACGATTTACCTTCGCTGTATTTCTGTATGGAGGAAACAAAATCTCTCATTTCTGTCTGATTTTTCCAATTATCTGTGCAAAATAGAAATAAATGAATAGGGGCAAAAGTGAAATTGGAATCTTTTCTTCCATAAATCATCTTAAATCCTATTCATTCATTTTTAGGGGAGAAAATATATACATTAGCAGAGAACCCCTGAAATTGAGCTGCAGAAACTCCACCTACTTACTGAGCTCCACCCACAAATAACGTCATTGGTTAAAATGTAACAGCGAGTATTTTGATTTTTCATTCAGGAGCCAACGAGAGGCACCTCCCATTCTGAATGCGGTGAGGCCTGCAATGATTCGCTGACGCCAACCTCTGAGATAATCACTCAAGACGTAAGAGCCACACACAAGGAGTGAATGTTTGCGCCATCTATCGTAGAATATGAACCCTAACAGTCATTCAAAGACGGTCTTAAAGTCACAAATGAGGGATATCTATCTAGAGGATCAGATGAAACTGCGGACCTCCATGTTGCAACAAAATACTCAAATACTTACCAATAAAAAGCAGTCACAACAAAGTCATTAAAACGTTAGTTAACTTTAGAACTAACATTTTTTTTCACTTTTTAAAGTTAGTTAGTACATAGTAGCTAGAAAATAATGTACGCGCTTTCAAGTACATCTAATGGAAGTTTCTTGCATGCGGTCTTATTAGATTACAACTAATTTAATGCTCCTCTAGTCTAAACGAAATGGGAAGTTCGTGCAATAAAACTGCAGAGATTTAGTGTCGCAAGTAATATTATTTTTAGACATCGCCGACACAGGTCTTCTTCCTGCACGAGAGAGTTACAGGTCCTTTAATCATAAATATATAAACGATCAAATCAATCTCTCTCGGTTTAGTTTTTATTTTCCCCGTTACTTTGATGATACACTCCTTCTTCGGCAGAAATTTGCCGCAGATAAATCTCTTAAACGTTTCTCCCTCGAAGCATCCGGGAAGAGAAATACAAACCACGCAGAATAAATATTTCAGTGAGTTTTCCCATTCCTTCATCTCATCTGCTAAAAAATTCGGAAATATACGGGAATGAAGCAACCTCTGCTTCGATCACTTACATTTATTATGTTTTAGCTGATATTTTCGTGCAGAGACCAACCTTCTCTATTATGTTATCTTAAAAACCAGAATGAATGGTTATGTCCAAGAAGTTTGCATCTCTCAGATTCAAATTGATAAGCAAGAAAGCTTCGAATAGAGGAACTAAATTTATTGTGGAAATCTTTTATCATAAAGCTTCGCTTTAAATATGTTGATATCTCAGCATCCCTATGTTCACAAAACATCCATTCGCTTTATTATTTTCATCTAAAAATATGCTGTCTAAAGAAAGTTTTAATTTTCAATTTACAAAACGTATTTAGACAGAAAGAGTATCGGTAAGAAAGTTAGAGAGAAGAATGTTGGGAAATAACAAGAAGAGACAGAGTTAGAAATGATCTTTTAGGAGAAAGAACAAGAATAATAGATGCATAAAATAATAAAATAATCAAAGTGGAGCTGGAATGGACATGTTAGAACACTGGAAGATGGACACGATTAATAACAGAATGACAACCGAGAGATAGAAGGAGACGAAGAGGGCTCCAGAGAATAAGATGGAGAAATGACCTTCAGAAATCTAGTTGCTAAATGGTGGACAGAGGCTAAGGATCGAGGAAGTTGGAAAAGACTGGGGAGGCCTAGTCTTTTCCAACTTCCTCGATCCTTAGCCTCTGTCCACCATTTAAAAATACTGATCTGCGGTGGGTGGTAACATGTTAAGTAGAAGATTTAGACAAAAAACCATCCAATTATACAGTACACTCCTCATTAAAACAAATATGTAGTACTCCAGAAATGAGCAGAGTGACTTTTACGTAAATAATCATCACTCTTTCTACGTTTTTCTTAATTAACACATAGCAACCAAAAAATTGTTATCCGGACACTTCTGGGATTGTACCCCAGATCTCTTGATATGTAGGCGAGTGCGTTCGCCTTACACTGCAATGGCCAACAATCAACGGCGCTATGTGCGTTTATCTGTCAGCTTCTGACATCACATATTCGTAGGATGGGCTCAGCAACTGAGACGTCTTCATCTAGTGGGGCTTAACGGCACAAGCTATTAAATTATAACTAATGAATCCTAAGAGCGAGAGTGATAGTGAAAATCTTCCAAATACGTGGAGACAATGTGAATAGACAAAGCCATTGCTCTCTATCCACGTTTTCTTTCATTGTCATAGCATTTTTTATTGATGTGTGTCATAGAATTTTCGGTTCTTCAGTGTTATATAATTTTTGGTTGCTGTGTGTTAATTAAAGAAGACGCGGAAAGAGCGATGACTTTGTCTATTCACATTGTTAACACGTGTTTGGAAGATTTCCACTATGATGTTAGGCAGGTGGTCATCATGTTAGGCTGGAGATCATCATGCTAGACAGGCGGTCATCATATTAGGCAGGTGGTCTTTTTTTTTTTCTCTTCGGTTTATATCACGTAGATGCACTTCGAATCAGACTATGTAGAAAAAGAAGAATTAAGATAACAATTGCAATAAAAATTCTGAGGGCGCTTGAAAATGGACTTCCATTTCTTTTGGGTTAGGGTTGAACTCCCCTGTAAGGCATGAATGTTGTTTTTATCTTGACTGTAATAATACTGTCTTTTTATGGAATAAATGGCCTTGAATGAAGGGCAAGTGATTCCCACTGGATTTAGATGCTCAAGAGTGTTATGAACTGAAAATCAAAAGGAATATCAAGAATACGAACAGAAAAAAGGGAAGAAGAAAGTAAACGACCATTTAGATTTAATTTAATATTAATGGAAATGTTGTTTTTGATTCAAAGATGAAAAAATAATGATATCCTTGTTGTAACACAATGAAGTTTATGACTAGAGAAATGAAAAGTGAAACAACGTCATAGAATTTAAAAAGAGAGAGAAAAACTGTCAGGAAATGAGCTGGCTAGAGAATGAGAGGATTGAGAGACAGAATAGGAATGAATTGAACTAGACAAAAGTGAATAGACGGAATTGAGATGGACAGAAAGCTACAGATTCTGGAGAGAGAGAAAGAGAGCGAGAGAAAGAGAAGGAGAAACGAAAAGGCAGGAGATAGAGAGAGAGAGAAGGAGGGAGAGCGAGGGAGAAGGAGAGAGAGAAAAAAGAAAAGACAGGAGAGAGGGGAAAAGGAGAGAAGAGAGAGAGAAGAAAAGGAAAGGACAGAAGAGAGAAGGAGAAACGAAAAGGCAGGAGATAGAGAGAGAGAGAGAGAAGGAGGGAGAGCGAGGGAGAAGGAGAGAGAGAAAAAGAAAAGACAGGAGAGAGGGGAAAAGGAGAGAAGAGAGAGAGAGAAGAAAAGGAAAGGACAGAAGAGAGAAAGAGAAAAGAAAAGACAGAAGAGAGAGAGAGAGAGGAGAAAGAAAAGACAGGAGAGAGAGAGAGAAAAAAAAAGAGAAAGCAGGAGAGAGACAGAAAAGATGGGAGAGAACGAGAAAAAAGACAAGAGAGAGAAAAGGAAAGAGATGAGTGAGAGAGTGAGAAGACAGGAGCGAGAGAGAAAAGAAGAGACAGGACGCAGAGAAAAAAAAGAAAAGACGGAAGAGAGAGAAAAGAAAAGACAAGAAAGAGACAGAAAAGACCGGAGAGAAAGAAAAAAACAAGAGAGAGAGAGAGGAAAGAAAAGACAGGAGAGAGACAAGATAAGAGAGTGAGAGAGAGAAAAGAAAAGACAGGAGGCAGAGAGAGAGAGACAGAGGGAGAAAAGAAAAAAAGGGAAAGAGAGAGAAAGAAAGAGAGAGAAAAGAAAAGACAGGAGAGAGCGAGAGAAAGAGAGATAAAGAAAGAAAGAGAAAAGAAAAGACAGGGGAGAGCGAGAAAAAGAGAGAGAGGGAGGGAGAGCGAGAAAAAGAGGGAGAGGGAGAGAGATAAAATTAAAGACAGGAGGGAGAGAGAACACAGGAGATAGAGAGAGAAGAAAAAACAGGAGCGAGACAGAAAAGACCGGAGAGAAAAAGGAAAAGACAGAAGAGAGAGAGAGAGAGAGAGAAAAAAGAAAAGACAGGAAAAAGAGAGAGAGAGAAGACAGAAGAGAGAGAGAGAGAGAGAGAGAGTGAGAGAGAGAGAGATACAGAGAGAGATACAGAGAGAGAGAGAGAGAGAAGACAGAAGAGAAACTAAAGAAAAGACAAGAGAGATAGAGAGATAAAGAGAGAGAAAGGAAAAGACAGGAGGGAGCGAGTGAAAGAGAGAAAGAAAAGCCAGAACTCGGGGATATTAAAAATAGCACATACTATATTACCGCATCCCAAATCCTTTTTTGGGTAGGGGATTTGTCCATATACATATTTAGAGTAGTGGATTTCGCCATATACGTCACAGCCATGGCCCATAGAGGTATATGCAGAAGCACGTGGCCAGGCATACATCATATGAATAAGCATGACCCGCAGATTGAGCATTACGGCAAAGCTGAGTGACTTTCAATGTGGCACAGTAAGAGGATGTTAGCTTAGCAACAAGTCAGTTCCAGAAACATCTGTCCCGCTGCAGATGCCCCGTTAAACTATTAGCCATGTTTTTGTAAAGTGGAAATGCCTAGAAGCAACAAAACTGCAGTCGCGATTCGGCTAGCCTTGCAAAATGACAGAGCGTGACCGCAGTGTGTGGAAGAGGGTGGTGCGACCAAGTCACTTGTTCTCGATTGCAACACTCACCACAGAGTTCCAAAATGCCTCTTAATATAACGCTAACACCATACGGTTAGTTGGATGTTGAAGGCAATGAACTTGAATGGCCAAGGAGCCGCATCACGCCTGACGTCAGCAGGATCAACCCAAAGCGTCGGTTGGAGTGGCGTATAGCTCGGCGCCAGTAGATCCTGGGGTATTGGAAACGTGTCGTCAGGAATAATGAATCTCGCTTCACCATCTGACACTCCGACGGATGACAATAGGTGTGGAAGATGCCAGGTAATCACTACCTAGCAGACTGCATTGCGTCAACTGTGAAGTTTGTTGGAGGAGGCATCCTAATCTGGGGATGTTTTTGACACACACACACACACACACACATCACTAAGCCGTTCTCTGAGATTCAGAGGTTAACTCCACAAAGAAATAGAAACTACCAGAAAAATGTTTAACTGATTATTTGCTTACTGTTGCCGTATCAAACTTCTCCATTTACAGCGATTTTGACACACAACTCGGGCTTCACTGACATCCATCACACGACGTACAGAAGACCTGCTACACTTCATACCTTAACTTTGCGGCTTATAATGACATTCTCGACAATTTTGTGTTTTGCTCGACCGACATTACATTTTGTTACCATTGCCTTATTTTTGGCATTAAAATAACCCGGAATGATGTTCAAGTGCTGTTTGCCGTTTCTACTTAGAAGCCGAATTCCGTCATGAAGCTCTTCAATTTCTACATCACGATGACTAGAGTTGGGTACGTAAGCTTTGATGGTCTGAATCTTGCATTATTTTGAGTGTTCTCTCTCTCTACCTATCTATGTCATCACCATCATCATTGTCAACCATTATCAACCTATTGTTGGATGAAGGTCTCACCAAGTTTCTTCCACAAAGATCTGTTCCATGTCACTCCCCCACGCTTTCGAATTTTATCCACACATCTACCATGTGGTCTCTTTCTGGGTCTTTTCCTGTCACTTGGAATCCAGTCTAAAATTTCGGTTGTCCATCGGTGGTCCGTCCTCCTGGCAATATATCAAGCCCATTGTCATTTCAAGGATTTTACTCTTTTCAGCAAGTTCCTGGATCATACTCTGTAGCTCTGAAGGGGCAGTTGCAAAAATGACGACGCAATCAGTAAAACGAAGGTGAGTTATGTATGCATGTATATGCACTCATTGTCATAAAAATCAATGCGATTAACGCGAAACTCGGCAAATAGCTACGAAGAGAGCAGACATGCAAGTTATTAAAGTTTTGTGCGATTCTATATGCCCGCGCTTCAGAGTCTGGCGCTGCAATTGCAATCCTTAGGGAAAGGTGCCGCGCAGGGGCTCCACATTCGTGCCGCAGTGCACGGTAAGAGTCAAGTGAGATCCCTGAGCGATAGACATGCCGAGGAGCCTCCGCAGATGTGCGTACGGGGAACTGACGGAGTTTAAACTAGGCCGTATCGTCGAAATGAGAGAGGCACGGTGGCCGGCTCGCCGAATCGGCCACCATTTGGGCCGGTGGGACAGTACGGTGCAATCGTGTTGGGAGCAATGGACATGGGAAGGCATCCAGATACGGCGGACTGGCTCTGGACGACCGAGACCCATCACCAGGAAATAAGACCGTGGAATCGTGGGAGCGGCACGCACAGATGCAACGACAGCCTTGTACAATTTCCAGAGACATGTGGCGGCTGTACAGGGGACTCCTGTGCCAGCTAGAACAATTTCCCGACGCCTGGAAGAGGCGAATCTGCACTCACGACGGCCCTACCATTAACGCCTGACCATCGTAGTCGTCGATTGCAGTGGTGTCAGCAGCAAGCAACGTGGAATGCTACGGACTGGCAACGTTTTCTGGCACTAACACCTGACCATCGTAGGCGTCGATTGCAGTGGTGTCACCAGCGAGCAACGTGGAACGCTACGGTCTGGCGACGTATAGTGTTCAGAAACGAATCCCGCTCCTGTATGGGAACTGGCAACCACCGTGTCAAATTGTGGAGGACCGCGGCTAAGAGCTACAATCCCAAGCTCACTATACAGCTGCACTAGTCCCGAA
This sequence comes from Macrothele yani, assembly GCA_039090855.1. Classification (NCBI taxonomy): domain Eukaryota; kingdom Metazoa; phylum Arthropoda; class Arachnida; order Araneae; family Macrothelidae; genus Macrothele; species Macrothele yani. The sequence goes on along the minus strand of CM077001.1, from coordinate 151,287,070 downwards.
CTGTAGGCATAATGGTATGAGGAGCCATAGCGTATGACAGCCGGACTTCCCTCGTAGCCATCCCAGGGACGTTGACAACCCAGCGCTTCAGACAGGAGAACCTGCGGCCCTATGTGCTGCCTTTCCTGGACGATTTCCCAGGAATGTCTACGTCAGGTTTCGACTCTTCCGTGGCCTGCCAGATCACCTGATCTCTCATCCATCAAGCATGTGTGGGACCAGATGGGACGCCAGCTTTCTCCATTCCCTCCATTCCCAGTGTTCGTATATATAAGTATATACACTCATTGTCATAAAAATCCGAACACCAAGAAATAGGCGTCGGATTGAAATGAGATTTTAGTAGTGCGATGGTGATTCCAAGGACAGAAATGATTACAATATCACAGCAGCAGGACGATTTCCCGCGTACATACGGTACATAATCCGGTCAGGGTAAGTAGAGCGTCAGTTACAAGAAGTGTGGGCCTATCTGTCCTATGATAACCTACGGCGTCTCTTTGACTCCATGCCGGACCGTATAGCAGCATGTATCAGAGCACGAGGCAGTCCGACGGGGTACTAACGCTGACCGGAATATGTACCGTATGTCCGCAGGAAATCGTCCTGCTGCTGTGATATTGTAATCACTTCTGTCTTTAGAATCACCATCGCACTACTAAAATCTCATTTCAATCCGACGCCTCTTTCTTGGTGCTCGGATTTTTATCACAATGTGTGTATATATACCGGCCTCTCAATTATAAACTTTCATTGTACACTGGCGCACCAAGGCAGGAGGTTTGTCATAGATCCCATAAGGCGTTAGAGTGCATCCACGTCTGTAGCATACCAGGTGTTCACCAGACAGTACGTTAAATAGCTCAGATTGACAGAAGAATACAATGCTTTCGGATCTGTTTTTCTAACATTTTCCGTACCTTTCCATGGGTACCAGATCCGGTGTTTTAGACGGCCAGGGCTGATGGCGGAACACGCTGTCTTGCTCACTGAAACGTTGCTGAACTCATCTTGCGCGATAGATAATAGCAGTGTCATTCTTTAAACAGCTGTCACCTGCTGGATAAAAAGTCAACATTGCAGAATGGTTAATACACGCAATTGACGTAGATTAGGAACATCAAACAGAAGTCATCGCTCCTTCCACGTTTATAAGTGAGTCATGGAAAAACTCTCATCGGCCGCCACCGGGAATCGAACCCAGGGTTTTCCAGTTACGCGACGGACATGCTACCACTGCACCACAGCGGCCTAGAATTCTCCAGACTCACATACGACTAACTGCCAAACATCCATGGTAGGTTACTTCTTGGAGCTCCGCACAATGCTGGGGATACACCAAAGATGGAAAGCAGCAACTGAACAAATAACTCGGAGGCGAATAAATAATTAATACACACCATTGACGTGGATTAGGAGCATCAAACGGAAGTGATCGCTCTTTCCACGTTCATGTTCCTAATCCACGTCAATTGTGTGTATTAATTATTCATTCGCCTCCTAGTTATTTGTTCAGTTGCTGCTTTCCATCTTTGGTGAATCCCCAGCATTGTGCGAGGCTCCAAGAAGCAGCTTGCCATGTGGTTTGGCAGTTAGTCGTATGTGAGCCTGGAGAATTCGAGACGGCTGTGGTGCTGTGGTAGCATGTCCGGCGTGTAACTGGAAGACCCTAGGTTCGATTCCCGTTGGCGGCCGATGAGCATTTTCCCGTGACTCGCTTATAAACGTGGAAAGGGCGATGACTTCTGTTTGATTTTGCAGAATGGACTTGGTCGGCAACATTGTTCAGATAGTTCTTGGAGGACACCCGACCTTCCAGGAATACCAGGGGACCCTCTCCACACCAACACAGCGTGTCCCATACCATGACCACACAACTATGAGTTGTGTTTACAAGGAAAGCTGGGTCAATTTTTTCATGGGGGTCCGGCCAAACTCTCTGCTTACTGTTGGTACAGAACAATATGTACAATAACTCGTCGGACCACAGGACTTTTTTCCAGTCTTCCGGCGTTCACTCACGGTGTTTCTAACACCACTGTAGGAAAACTTTCCGGTTCATCGCAGAAATTAGTGGTTTCCATACACGTATGCGACTGCCAATACATATCCTTTTCAATTCTCTGAGCACAGTTTGCTGAGAAATGGGTCGGCCATTCATTGAATGCTTCGGTCAACTGCTGCCAACAGGAAGCCCTATTTCTCGGTAGAAGCCTTCTCAGACAATGGAGATCTCATTCCTGACAGATTGTGGTCGTACCACAGTTACGCCTCTTCAGCAAGCAACATGGGCTTTTTTCCTACTCATTAAAGACCCGGAATATCTCACCTTTTAGGCAACCAGTCAGTTCTGCTGTTTTCAAAATCGTCGCTCCAGCCAGACGGGCACCCATAATAAGTCCTTTATCGAACTCCATAAAAGATCGTTTGCTTTTCCTATTGTGATCAACACTACTGGCCATTACTGAAGAGCAGCAGTCTTAAATATAGAGAGTATAATGAAGCACGTGACTACGTATTTTGCATAAAGGCTGCGTAATTGACGTTTACATACACCTGCATGAAGGATTCTAACTCAATGGCTATGAAAAGACAAGTTTGCCCGTGACGGGAATCGAAATCGTGCTTTTACCTCTGTAGTATGTCACATCACATAATCTCCCTCTTAATTTTCTTTTCTTTCGTTTTTAAGCGAAGAACGAATTCTCATTAACTCAAGACGATGTGTAGAACAAACATCACACATTTTTCGAAGAACCCACCGGACAGTGCATCCATTTTTACTTTCGGGCGCCAATGTGAAAACAAAGGTTTGTCCGCGTCTTATCACTCCGGAGTAAGTTGCTCTCCCAATTAAGCTACACGGACAGAATATATGGCTGCAGATTTGTCCTGTTGGCACGTACTTTTGCATCCGTAGTATGCAGAGTTGGGTAAAATCGTAATTGAATTAATCGGCAATGCATTATAGCGTAATGGTAATGTAAACCAGAACTTAGCGTTACCATTACGTAATGGTTAACTATATGTTGATAATTAACCAATAACTTATGGGTAACAATACAACGTGAATAAACCAGCAACCAGTACACTCGTACACATTGTGTAGGTTATTTGACAATTGTTCCACCCTTCGGACTTCAAATGCGTGTATGTAGGTATTGAAGATTGTACGTGTATGACATGAGTAGTTGCCTCGTCTTCGTGGCAAGTAAAGTGATTTGAAAGAAATAATACACATGAAGTAAGTACGAATGGGTTGTTTATTTCGGTTAGAGAATAGTACAAAAATGAAAGAAAGATCAATGCCGTTGCATGTGATCTTAGTCTTCAACAAAGAACAATTCATCTTAGTCTTCAACAAAGAACAATTCATCTTAGTCTTCAACAAAGAACAATTCTTTGTTATCTTAGTCTTCAACAAAGAACAATTCATCTTAGTCTTCAACAAAGAACAATTCATCTTAGTCTTCAACAAAGAACAATTCATCTTAGTCTTCAACAAAGAACAATTTATCTTAGTCTTCAACAAAGAACAATTCATCTTAGTCTTCAACAAAGAACAAGAACATAACGTTTAACCCATTCTTGCCGTTTCTAGAACATCGTCTCTGTCTGCTATGTTACATGGCCGACCTTTCTAGACATAGCTTTTGGATTCGTGCATTTCTATAAATTATTACTATATAACTATTATTTGCGAATTGTGTAATTTCATTACCAAATAATTCCATTGCGTTGGAATGGCATTATTAAATAATTGAATTATATCCTCTTCATTGTAATGCATTACAGATTAATTCCATTACCTTGTGCAAACCACACTTGGGATTACCTTGTAATGCATTACACGCTAATTGTGATCTGTACTTCCATTACTATGTAATGCATTCCTGTCCAACTCTGGTAGTGCGTCACATGACCGGTGTGTACAAGCTATGTGTGTGTGTGTAGAAAGAAGAATTGAGGCAGATATGCAGATAGTGAAACATAAGGTCAAATATAAAAAGGAAGACAATTAGCGTAAAGAGAGGAAAGACAAAAACAGTGGTAGATGGGCAAGAGAAAAGAAAAAAGGTTGAAGTAAGAGATAGAGAAACAGAGAGAGCGCACATATAAGTAAATAGCTGTATGGAAACCAGAAGGAGCGTGTAAACGAAGGCCTGTGAGAGCGACAACGAGAGGGACACAGAAGTACAGCTTTGAAAACCTGAGGTTTCATTTTCCAGTTTATGAGGTTTACCACAGAACAAGACATAAAAAAATGGAAGAAGAACGACCATAAAACTGTCTTATCTTTCCCTTTTCTCTCAAAAGCGAAGTTTGTAGATATCTTCTGCTCTATGTGCGTACTAAAATAAATGTTGCTTTGCGGGCACAAAAAGTTTTATTCATTATTTTTTCGCACTTTCTAATGTTTCCCTCATAAGGCTTGCTATTTTGCTAATAAAATATTCACCCATTAGTAAGGAAATGATTTATTCAAGAATAATCATCAACGTCCGTCGTATTTGATCAGTTGAAATTATGGTAACGGAGCTGATCATTTTTAATATTTATCCTCCAGCAACCAAGGCTCATCATATTCCAAGGGCGGATGCTGTTTCTCACCAAGTCGTTGAATCTTCATTCCGGCTATAAAAAGAAGAAATTTTCTTCGTGTTGCTCAGCATCATATGTTTTGATTTACTTTTGATTTTCCAAGGCTTTTGTGTGCTTAGGTGGGTCTGTTCCCAGAAATCATAATATTTACATTCGTGCGACGAGCATTACTATCCTGGAAACTTCTGCTGTTATTGTTGTTGTCTTTTCATTCTCCAGGACACAGCTCGGGGAGATGGTTTTTTAGCGAAAGTAATGAACCCTGTGAACAAAAATGTGGCAATATTTTATAGCTCTGCACAGGAATTCCATTCCCGTATTCGGCGAGACAATTTTTCTGATTTGCCATAAATCCTCTTGATTTTTACATAAGTATGCACCTCACAGCTTTTTCCTTTAACAAATTACTGAGCCAGTTCTGAGAACAATTCCTTGGAAGTAAGGCAAAGTTCGTAGCATATAAAGTGCGGTATTTTTGAATTTCTCCCCGTAGGGATAGATTATGCAAAGACCACCGTTCTTTTAGTCAAATGTGGTTTTTCATAGTCTTCAACTGAATATTTGGTAATTATGTAGTTAAATTGCCTATTTCTGAAATAGGTTATTAAAGAGGAAATGGTTCTGTGCAACAGATTATAACATTTTAACGTGGGTTTTACCCAATTTTATGCAGACACACAGGAGCACATATTAATCTTCAATTTTGGCTTTATTTCTTGCCGATTTTATAATTTTAGCCATACAGTGAGTGTTCGTTCAAATTGTGTTAATATTTAAGAATAAAGCGCTTTCCTTGCAGTTGATATCTGCCTCTGTGCCTTCCTGGAGTTCTTCAGGGATTCTAAAACGTTTTATAGATTTTCAAGGATAACTCAACGGTGGCATGAGATCCTACAGATTCTCCAAAACGTTCATTAATACAATCTATCTCTATGCTAGTTTTAAAAAAGTTCAGTAACTCTAGGGAGCTCACATTAACACTCTTTTTCAACGTTGACCGATGTAAAGAATTTATAGGAAAAACTCCAACAGCGCAGTTTTGATGTCTTCAATATCCTGAGGTATAACATCCATGAAAATCCAGGTTCAAAAGTTTGACTGTTTAGGACAAAGTAAGTACAAGAATTAGAAAGCGAGTGAGACAAGGGGAAAATATATCTCCCAAGCTATTCAGTGCCACACTGTAGAATGTCTTTCAATCATTGAACTGGGAAAACAAGGAGACAAGGTTAATTAGAAATTCGAAAGAGAGTGAGACAAGGTGACGCAATATCTCCCAAGTTCTTCAGTGTTACACTGTAGAAGGTTTTTCAGTCATTGAACTTGGAAAAGAAGGAGACAAGGTTAATTAGAAATTGGAAAGCGTTTAAGACCAGGTCATTTAGAAATTGGAAAGTGAGTGAGACAAGGTTAATTAGAAATTGGAAGCTAGTGAAACAAGGTGAAACCCTATCTCCCAAGCTCTTCTATGCCACATTGTAGAAAGTATTATAGCCATTGAACTGGGAACACAAGGAAACAATGTTAATTATAAATCAGAAAGCGAGTGAGATAAGGTGACGCAATATCTCCCAAGCTCTTTAATGCCACATTGTAAAATGTCTTTCAATCATTGAACTGGAAAGTCAAGAAGGCAAGTTTAATTAGAAATTGGAAAGAGAGTGAGACAAGGTGACACTATATCTCCCAAGCTCCTCAGTGTCACATTGTAGAATGCCTTTCAATCATCCAGCTGGGAAGACAAGGCTAATTAGAAATTGGAAAGCGAGTGAAACAAGGTAACAACATATCTCCCAAGCCCTTCAGCGCCACATTGAAAAATGTCTTTCAATTATTGAACTGCGAAGACAAGGAAACAAGGTTAATTAGAAATGAGAAAGTCAGTGATACAAGGTGAAACCATATCTCCCAAACTCCTCAGCGCCACGTTGTAGAATGTCTTTCAATCATTGAACTAGGACGACAAAGGACTAAAGATTCATGGATATTATTCAATCCACCTTCTTTTGCTGACAACATCGTCATTATTGCAAGAATACCCTCAGACTTACAGTGTATGTTCCAGGAACATATTGACAAGAGTAAAGAAGTGGACTTAAAGATGAACTTACAGAAAACAAAACTGATGCCCAATGTTTTTACAAAAACTGAAGATTTAGAGATTGAGTAAATTTAGAATTACTGATGCCTACATACACCATGGAAAACATACAGGGGTTGTCTAAAATAATGGATACACCTCGCTGAAAACGGTGACGTTGGTATCTGCTGCTTTTTGAATTAAACGAACATGTAGCTACAATTTTGTTTTGTAAAAATAGTGTTACGTAGAGTCTCAAGGGTCTGTGTCATGCATTATAAACTGGCGTTTGCATAATTTCGTCCCAGGAGAAGGCACAATGAGTGACCTGTCGGAGTTCCAAAGAAGGCAGATTGTAGGGGCTTAATTGGGTCTGCGATGCCCTCGTCGCCTCCCATCATTGGAGTACAAACAAAAACGAGACTCATCAGACCAAATTACTCGTTTCTAATCCTCCACAGTAAAGTTTTGATGCCTCTGAGTCCATTGATAACGTACGACTTTGTGACTTGCTGTTAAAAGAGTTCCGTGGTACTCTGCTCCAGATGTCCATCGCATGCAGTTCTTGTCGCAATGTCTTTTCGGAAATTGATTGGAGTGGACTTTCATTGACTTTTTGGAGCAGTCAATGAAAGTCCACTACAACCTGGAATGGACCAGTTACCAGGCGTGAAACATGTCCACTCCAACCTGGAGTGGACATGTTTCACGCCTGGTAACTGGAAATCGGTTTCAAACCATTGCCTGGTTTGAAACCGATTTCCAGTTACCAGGCGTAAAACATGGCGGCGGTCCCTGTTGGTGAGAATTGTTTTCCGCCCACAATTACGTAGCTAATTTTTAGTTGACTGCGACCTACACTACAGTTTGTAGAACCGCTGGATAGTACGCTCTCACACACCAACAAATTGGGCTACTACATTCACTCTGTGTCAGTAGGCACTGCCAAACATGGTGGCTCCTTTTTTGCCACTCAGTAACGTTTGTCTTACGACCCATATTGCAGATTTAATTCAACACACACGTTGCTCTTCACCACTGCACGAGACAGAAATGATGCTGTAGACTACGTCAGTGCTATTTCTCTCCCAGAAATGCTATCACGGCGCACTCTGTGCAACCGGTAATTTCGTACTGTCATTTCAGTTAGGGGTGACTAATTTTTTTGTCTGGTGTGCTTATTTAACAAACTTAAGTGCAGCATCGATCATTTAAGCATTTTTCAATTACATACTCTTCTTTAAAATTACATATGAATGTGTTTTATCATAACAAACGCACTGAGAGGAGAAGGAAAATATTTATCTTTTCTCCCTTCATTAAAATAAAATACTAATGATTTAGCTGCAAACTACAATAATTTAAATTGTAAAAAAATGTAATAACAAAAGTTTGACGGCATTTCAGTTTTAAAATTTGCATTGAATTGTAATTATCAATATTAAACAAAGTTTTTAATACTACACTGCTGGCCACCCAAAATGCAACACCAAGAAGGACACGAGATAGCAAAGCCAGATTTACTGGACACATAACAACAGATACAAAGATGAAACGATTGAGCTTACAGGCCCGTGCGACTTGCGGAACACGCAGACATCAATAGCTCGTGCGAGCCCCATGGCTGTCAATAACGGCCGCTACACGCCGCGGCATCGAACGAAAGAGGCTTTGGATGTGGGCTTGGGGTATGTCGGTCCAGGCTGCTTCCACACGTTGCCACAGTTCATCAGGCGTAGCCGCGGGTGGTGCTTGTTGGGCCACTCGGTTGCCGATCAGCGACCGGACGTGTTCGATGGGCGACATATCGGGAGAACAGGCGGGCCACGGCAGCAGTGACACCTGGTGGGCGGTGAAAAAATATTGTACGGTGCGTGACACGTGCGGGCGGGCATTGTCCTGTTGAAACGTGGCCGCGGGCAGGTCCTGCAGGTAAGGGAGGACTACAGGCTCCAAAACGTCGGGGATGTCGGAGATCACAATTGTCCTTTATCAAACTTTGATAAATCGGCATCTTTTCCCATTTTGACTACGAACACTCTACTAACCGAAAGCCGGTCCTGGGGTTATATATATACTTCTCTGTGAACTTCATCCGCGCCATCGTTCAGTCTCCAGGCGCGCCCATTTCTTTAGGCTGGGGGTGGTCATAATATAATGGCCTATCGGTGTATAAAGGAGAATGAAGTAACGTAGGAACACTCTTGTTACATGACGAAACTTTAATACCAATGATGCATTTTTTCATGCAAGTTTCACACGTTAGGTATGGGTAAAATAGTTGTAGTCTATATTTGTAGGTTATGAGCATTCTTATGATCTGCTTGGCCAATCCGAGGATCACATTTAGGACGATAAACAGTATTGAATAAAAGACTTGTTTTTCTGCATTGTAACTTGGTGGTTGTGCACGCTGAAAATGCTTTGGTTCGGTCTTATTTTGTATTTTACACTTTTACATTGCTCCTCATCTACACTGACGGTAAAAAAATCCCAACACCAAGAAGGGGTTGTGTTAGATAATCGACAGTTGGTGGGCGGTGAGAGTACATCTGTAAGATGACGTTTATGCAAATTTCGCGCTCGGCGCATACGTGTGGCGCTAGTAGCGCCCCTCGGAACATGCAAAGCAGGTTTGCTGTAAATACGCGCTGTAACGTTCGTGAGCGTTAGTTATCGTTGAGATTCGACGTAGTGTGTTGATGTTAGTCAAGAATGCCTTTAAGAAGACGAAGAAGCCATTATCAACAGCTCACGGAGTTTGAACGAGGTCGTGTAATAGGGCTACGAGAAGGTGGATTTCCTTTCCGCAATATTGCAGAACGACTTCGCAGGAATGTAGCTACTGTGCATGATTGTTGGCAGCGGTGGTCAAGGGAAGGTACTGCCTCAAGAAGACCGGATTCCGGCCGGCCACGTGGCACTACTGAGAGGGAAGACCGCCGTGTACGGCGTATGGCCGTGGCGCATCGTACCGCGTCTGCGGCAGCAATTCGAGCTGCAGTTACCACCACAGTGACACAACGAACTGTTACAAATCGGTTACTTGAAGGACAGCTCCGAGCCAGACGCCCTGTAGCGTGCATTCAACTTACTCCAAACCACTGCCGTTTGCGACGTCAGTGGTGTCAAGCTAGAGCACATTGGAGGACGGAGTGGAGATCTGTTGTGTTTTCTGATGAAAGCCGGTTCTGCCTTGGTGCCAGTGATAGCCGTGTGTTGGTTAGAAGGAGGCCAGGTGAGCGCCTACAACCAACCTGTCTGCGGCCGAGACACACTGGACCTACACCTGGAGTTATGGTCTGGGGAGCAATTTCTTATGACAGCAGGAGCACTCTCGTGGTTATTCCACGCACCCTGACGGCACAGTTGTACGTCGGTCTGGTGATTCAACCTGTTGTGCTGCCATTGATGAACAGCATTCCAGGGGTGTTTTCCAACAGGATAACGCTCGCCCGCATACCGCTGTTGTAACCCAACATGCTCTACAGAGTGTCGACATGTTGCCGTGGCCTGCTAGATCACCAGATCGTTTACCAATCGAGCACGTATGGGACATCATTGGACAACAACTCCTGCGTCACCCTCAACCAGCATTAACCGTCCTTGTATCGACCGACCAATTGCAACAGGCATGGAACTCCATCCCACAAACTGACATCCAGCACCTGTACGACACAATGCATGAACGTTTGCGTGCTTGCATTCAACATTCTGGCGGTTACACCGGTTATTAATGTACCAGCATTTCACATTTAAAATGGCTCTTCTCGCGCTTACATTAAGCGGTGATCTTGAAACCTTAATCGATTAAATATGTTACCTATACAAATGTATTGCCGCCATTTCATTCCTCTACAAATATTTTTTCGTGGTGATGGGATTTTTTTCCCCCGTCAATGTATATGTAAATTATAAGTTAGCTTCCTTTCAAGCATGTCATTCATGCTTCACAAAAAATGATAGACAGTAGTAAAGGTCTCTCTTTCCAAAATAGAAACAGTAAAATGAAAAATATAGTTTGCTGACTATCTTGTCTGAGTAGTGCTAAAATTTAAAGACGGAAAAGCAAAACCATGACGACGAAGCAGAAGAAGTGGAGGAAAAAATTTGCTAATGCATAATCTCATTTGAATGAATGTTTAACGGTACACTGTCAGTGGCAACTTTATTAGACATCTATCATGTTACGTCAACGGGAAAAGGAACACTCACAGTCAATGTATCACTTTAAATAAGAGTTTTGTTAGAAAGAAAGCCGTGAAGACAAGTTGAACTCGACATAATTTATCTCATGCACCGAGATATTGCACCAGTTCTATATTTAGGTAAAATAATATGAGAGCTCTCACTTTTCACAAGTATATGCATTTTGGCATCATTTTTAAATAAAAATGAGAAGCGATACCAATACCAACTTTTTCTCGTGATATAAATCCATAGAAATAGTGTCTTTTCTGTCAAATTTCAATCCAGTTTACAAACAGTATCTGTGAGGAGGAAAATTGTTTAGGTATGATCAATACATATCATCATTATCATTTTCAGCCATTATCAATCCACTGCTGTACGAAAGTCTCCCCTAGTTTCTTCCACAACGGATTAATCAGAGAGGGTGACTTTCTTCCAGTCTTTAAGGTACATTCCCTATGTTTTCTAGTAAACTCTAGTCATTGTCACCAATGGCGTACTGTAGTCATGTGCTTACACTGTAGGCCATTATGGTAGAAGGATCGTTGAACTGTAGCTCTGGGCACAGTCTCCCGTGCTCTTTGGGTGCTGATCATGAGCAGCTGAGCCAAGGTAGCACGCATATTGTTCCTGGCAACACAGCGGACCCGCCTCTCTTCCCGAGCATTAATGCATTCGTGGCTAAATGCCCACCCTCGAGTTATTTGTTGCGCCTGTTTCCATCCACACTCGGGTTATTTGCTGCGTTTTTTCCCATCCACCCCAGGGTTATGTTTTGCGCCTGTTTCCCTCCGCACTTGAGTTATTTGTTGCGCCTCTATTCACCCCCGCTCTCTGGTCATTTTTGCGCCTCTTTCCATTCACACTAGCGTTATTTGTTGCGCATCTTTCCATCCACACTAGGGTTACTTGTTGCGCCTCTTTCCATTCACACTATGGATACTTGTTGCGCCCCTTTCCATACACTCTCGGGTTATTTGCTGCATTTATTTCCATCCACTCTCGGGTTATTTGTTGCGCCTGTTTCCATCCACATTCGGGTTATTTGTTGCGCCGCTTTCATTCCTAACTTGGGTTATTTTTTGCGCCTCTTTCCATCCATACTCGGGTTATTTGTTGCACTTTTTTCCACCCACACTAGGGTTACTTGTTGTGCTTCTTTCCATGCACACTAGGGTTGCTTGTTGCGCCTGTTTCCATCTACACTAGGGTTACTTCTTGCGCCTCCTTCCATCCATTATCGGGTTATTTTCTGCCTCTCTTTCCATCCACTCTCGGGTTATTTTCTGCCCCTCTTTCCATCCACTCTCGGGTTATTTGTTGCGCCTCTTTCCATCCATACTCGGGTTATTTGTTGCACCTCTTTCCACCCACACTAGGGTTATTTTTTGCACCTCTTTCCATCCTTACTAGGGTTATTTGCAGCGCCTCTTTCCATCCACACTAGGGTTACTTGTTGCGCCACTTTTCATCCACTCTCAGGTTATTTTCTACCCCTCTTTCCATCCACTCTCAGGTTATTTATCGAGCCTCTTTCCATTGACACTCAGGGTTTTATTGCGCCTCTTCTATCCACTCTCGGTACATATTTACTATGACAGACTCTGAACATCCGACAAAGCTCGCCGTTTCTCGGATGCTGCATCCCTTTCCTCTGTTTCCGATGATCACGACCATTTCCAGGGGAGGTCAAATCTCGTAACTTACCCAATTACATCCCCAGCTTGAGCTCCACAGATGGCGCTGCGCGCACATACTTAGTCTTCGCACGCAACCGCCTCGCCGGAAACGATTCAACAGATATGGAGAAGGGGGGGGGGGTTGTAATCTTGGTCCTACTATGTATGTTTATTTTTATCGTTTAAGTAAAATCAATTTATGTGTCTTTTACATCACAAAATTATTTGTTTTTGTTTCTAAAATAAAAAAAAACAACATCTGTTCTGCCTTTTAAATATAAAAACTAAGTATTTTCAGTTTCTTAAACAAAAATCCATCTATTTTGTTCTTTTAAATAAAAGAGGATGATTATATTTTTCTAGTTTTGTCCTTCAAATAAAAAACCTGTTTTTGTCTATAAAAAATCCAGCTAAACATTTCTGCCTTTTAGATGTAAAAACCTGCCTGTCTTTTAAAATAAAGCCTCATATTTCGATTTTTGAAACAGAAAATTGGACAATATGCATTACCGTGCGTAATACGGCACTGAAATCTGAAAACTCCAGGAGCCAGTATCTTGAGTAAATTGCAGCAGTAACTATTCTTTCATATTCTGGGATTTAGGGCTTATGTTTCGAAAGGAAAGATGTCAAATCTGGCTTCATTTCTTTTGCTCTCACTGTTTTAATAACTCCAGCATCGTTCAGAAACGCTCTTTATGAAAGTTTAGGGTATGTAGCATCCACTAATACGCTGATAATCCTCGTAGAAGCAATACGCACGAAGCTGAGACATTTTCTTAGAGAAATTTCCTGCATCACGCGCTTCTTAAGTTGGAAGCCTGAAAGATCAGGAAAAAAGCAAAAAGAAAAGAATGAAGTCACAAATTAAAAAAGCTAGAAAACTGGAAAATAAAGAAAGCTTTTGATACAAAAACGGCAAAGAAGATTCTTTGCTTGAATGCGTTTAATAAGCCGCCTCCCGAAGATTTTTGGGTCTCGTTTCAGACCATTCTGCGGACCATATGTACATTGCCTTTCCATTAACATCCGAATATTTTTGTATTGAGAGTAAATTCGGTCTTCGCAAGCACCACGTAACTGACCCAATTATAAATACGCTCGTCGAGCTATCTTGAGACAATAGTGCTGCTACTAATACAAGATTCGTAGGCTCGCGGAGAGCGGTTGAAGACTGCAACAGACCTGCCTAGAGCGTACCCCACATGCACGATTGGGTTAAGGACAATAGAGCGTGCTGGCCACTCCATACATACAATAATCTCCTCTTCGAGGTATTGTTGTACCAACTGCGCTGTGTGTTGGCGAGCATTATTAGCTGTGATGTACTACAGAGGTAAAAACATGTGTCAAAACGACAAATCTGCAGCGAGACATTCTCTCCGCGTATCTCAGTCGAGAGAGCGATTTACTCCGGATTGAGGGGACCCGGACTAGATGTCCGACGCGGACAAACTTGTATGTTTTATTGGCGCCCGAACTTCCAGGATGACCTGGCTGTTAAGTTTCTCGCAATGTTCTTTCCACACGGCGAGACAGGAAACATGAGAATCTCTTCTTCAGTGCTTCGAAAAAATAAATCAGTGTGGCGTTACGTTCCACACGCCAAATTGTCTAAGATTTCTCAAATGCACGTTCTTCAGCGGATGACTGCCTACAGCGACACATGGTCCCGGCTGACAGGTGGGCCATGCTCCAGGCCCCATTTCTGGGAGAGGGGGATGTGACGTGCCTGCACCGCAGGACACACATGAGATAAAGGCAGATAGCAGCGAGAGCACATGTCCGCGCAGCTCAGTTGGGAGAGGGACTTACTCCGGAGTGAGGTGACACGGAAAAACTTGTGTTTTCACATTGGCGCCCTATTATGGAAAATGGATCCACTGGCCGTTGAGTTCTTCGAAAAATGTGTGATGTTCGTTCCACACATTGTTTGGAATTAATGAAAATCTCCTACTTCGCCTCAAAGAAAGCAAAAAATTAAGAGGGAGACGATGTGACGTACTATAGAGGTGAAAACACGTGTCAAGACGACAAATCTGCAGCGAGATATTCTGTCCGCGTAGCTCAGTTGGGAGAGCGACTTACTCCTGAGTGAGGGGCACACGGTTTCGATGCCCGGCGCGGACGAACGTGTATGTTAACTTCCAGGACGACCCGGCTGATAGGTTTCTCGCAATGGTGTGATGTTCTTTCCACACCACGATATAGGAAATATGAGAATCCTTTCTTCATTGCTTCGCAAAAATAAATCCATGTGATATGTTCCACACACCAAATTATCTGGGATTTCTCAAATGCACGTTCTTCAGCGGATGACTGCCTACAGCGACAGATGGTCCCGGCTAACCCGTGGGCCATGCCCCCGGCCCTCTTTCGAGGGGCCATGCCACCGGCCCTCTTTTAGGTAATGTGACGTGCCGGCATTCAGGATGAACATGAGATAAAGGCGGATAGCAGTGAGAAAACATGTCAGTGTAGTACAGTGGATAGCAGCACTCTGAGCTCCGGAACCGAGAGTTGCGGGTTCGAATCCCGCCCCTGGTATAAAAACGATGGAGAAATTTACTTCGTCATACGGCTTGCAGGATGAATGTTTCACCACTTGCGCCTGCATATGGCTGAACAAATGGGTCCAGGACATCATCTTTATGCCCGTTGCCACCTTGTACCTAGAGGTAGGTACGTCCCCCTAAAGAGATGCAAGCGCACTACGCCCACAATATGGGTCCTTTTCTCGGACATGAGATTAATGATATCTGATCCCTGGCTTTCTCCAGGTGAAAATTCGTCGATAATCATTTTGTAAAGCATACCTCCACCCGTCCGTGAACAGCACAGATCTCCATTGATTTGGACTCTAATTCACATGCTTGCGCGCAGAACTCAAAGGTTCCCTGCTGTGGCGAGAGGTTGGGAACACGCATGTTACGGGCTATCTAGCATAGAGCCCTCCTTCATTTAACCTTCTTCATACCATAGAAGCTGATACCGTCCTTCCGGTAGTTGTAGCAAGCACGGATCAAAGATTGGTTGGCGTAGCTGTCCTGTTCCGGCGCGCAGAGAGCCGCAAATATCGATCTTGTGAGGAAGTTGTTACACTAGGCCTGCCGTGGCTGTACCTGCGGGAACATGATTCTCCGGTTTGGATGCGATTCCACAGCCTTTGGACCACAGACCGACTTACGTTCAGAGATCTGGCTACTTTCATCTGACTTTGGCCTGCTTCGAGTCTGCCGATAGCTCTGTAACGTAATTCCACTGGTAAATGCGTCTTGAAATCATTACGACACAATCTCTATCACCAAATTCTTTCTTCAATCTGTGCACGTGAGTTGGAGACACACTGAGAAAGAATCAGCTGTATGATGTTGTTAATTTGCGTAAACCTACACCAGCGCCAATCATCTGCATACCAGTCACTGATGCTGTAGTACTTCGCCTATAACATATGAGAATTTCGTGCATATTTAATGAAGATTAGACAATTCATCGCGATTTTTCATTTTGGTCCTTAATTTACGGAAACCAGTGTATATCACAATATCTTTTCGTCAATCACTTATATGTCAAACGAGTTTTAATATCTTTAGCTATATCAGCACTCCATCCAGTCGCAGTCTCTCTACATCTACACTAACGCACACCCAATACATTCAACATTATCTCCTTGCGTTGCTCTGACTCACCGTCAGTGTTGCCAGATTGTACAAATTGTTCTTAGAAGTAATGTACCGTTTAGGTACAAGCTGTTTAATCAAGAAGTAACGAAATGTACATAGGGAAACAGAACCATCCATGTCTCGTTCAGAACTCGAAGCCTGGCCCCACTTGGATGGATGGATAATAGACGGCGTTTAAACCACTACGCCACGGGGAAGACCTTCTCACTGTTTAAGCTCTCCAACTGATACATGATTTTTCACTACGGAGATACACTATCTGATCAAAAGCATTCGAACACTTGCCTATACAGAAACTCCCTGTGGTAGAAAAGGAATTTATATCGAGTTAGTCTACCTTTTGCTGCTATTACAGCCTGCGTCTCTGCTGGAAAGACTTTCCACTAGATTTTGGTAAGTCGCTGCGGAAAGCGCCTTCTATTCTGCCACAAGAACATTAGTCAAGTCAGTCACCAATGGCGGACGGTTTGGGATGCCTCGCGCTCGGCGTCCCAAATCAAAGATATGCCATGAGATTGAGGTCGAGATTCTGCGTAAACCAATCAAATACTTTCCAACCCATCTCATTAATCCTCCGAGCCGCAAGCACGTATATATACATTCGGAGATTCCTGTGCTTAAAGCGGCGATGACATAATAGTACGTTCATCGAAAACCTGTTCAAAAGCGGCGAGAACGAAATAGTGCGTCGGTGAAATTTCCGGGCTCATAGTGGCAAGAAGGCATACACCGATGAGTTATTCCATTATGACCACCCCCTGCCTAGAGAAATGAGCGCGTCTGAAGACTGAACGGTGGCGCAGGTGAAGTTCATAGAACAGTAAATATACAACACGAGGATCGGCTTTCGGTTAGTAGAATGTACGCAGTCAGAATGGGAAAAGCTGCCGATTTATCAGAGTTGGATATCACGGCGCCTCGGAACTAGGATCTTGGAAACGGCACGGATTATGGGTTGTTCACTTGCCGCTGTAGATAGTACTTACCAAAAGTAAGGCACAGATGGCCAAACGACGAACCGTCGTCCAGTCGTGTGCCTTACGCAGCTCATTCATGCCAGAGGAGAGCGGTGACTGTCGTGCATTTTTGACACCGTCCGCAGGCCCACAGTGTGACAAATCACCCGCAGCTGCAACAGCGGTGATCAGCGCAATGTGTCACAGCAAACTGTTCATCACAGCCTTTCGCGCATGGGCCTGTGTAGCCAAAGACCCAGCCGGGTCCCCATGCTCACTGCATGTCATCGCCAGTAACGCATGAAATTGGCCCAAGATAATCGAGAGTGGACCGTGGATGATTGGAAGAAAGTAGCTTGGTCTGACGAATCAAGATTCCTGGTGCATCACTTAGACGGCCGAGCGGGGATACGCCGATTACCAGCGGAAGCAAAATTGGCATCCGGATGCACTGTTGTGGTGAAACAGGTCGGCGGTAGCGGTGTTTTGCGGTGCACGATGTTTTCTTGGGATATTTTAGGCCCCATTATCCCAATAGCACAATCCCTGACAGCTGTCAGATATCTGAACATCGTTGCGGACCAAGTTCCCCCATTCATGGCCACTGTGTTCCCTGCTCATGATGTCCATTACCAGCAGGATAACGCGCCATGCCACGCTGCCAGAATCGTCAAGGAGTGGCTCGAAAAACATGCTAGTGACCTTTTGTTAATACCCTGGCCACCAAATTCACCTGACGTGAACCCAATCGAACATCTATGGTTGAGACTTGGAAAATTGGGTTCGCGCTAAAGCACCACCACTCCAAATTGTACGGGAAGTGGAGGACATACTGTTGACATTATGGTATCAGATACCCCAGGATACCTATCTCCGCCTCATCGAATAAATGCCGAGTGACTGCTGTTTTGTAGACTACAGTTTATTAAGTAGGTGGCTCTAATGTAATGATTCATCGGTGTATATGCGCATCTTAACTGCGACGAATACTACAGAAAGACAAGTCGTTTTTATGGGAGTCTTCTGCTATAGATGTCGAACAAAATTTCGCATTGCCCCTTCCAATGCTCCTGCCACCTGCATCGTTAAACAATTCGTGCACGGACCTCGCATGACGGACGAGGGCATTGTGCTGTTGGTAAATGAAGGATCCTTCACTGAATTGTTGCCATGATATTGGGAGCATATAATTGTCGAAAATGTCAGCGTAAGTCGCAGAGTTAAGATTACATGGCACAGGAACTAGGGATAGGGGCCTCATCTCAAACCATGAACAGCAACCCCATATCGTAATGCCTCCTCCAATGCACTTCACAATTGACACAACACAGTTGGGCAGTTAGTGTTCAACTGGTGTCATCCACACTCAGCAGACTGACCTGTTGGACTGCCAGATTGTGAAGCGTATTTCATCAATCCAGAAAACGCGTTCCACTGCTGTGGAGTCCAATGGGGCCCAGCCCCATTGGACTCCAGTGGAACATTGAGAGTCACTGAGCTCTGCCGTACGGTACATTCTACTGTTGATGCTTGTCTATGAACTGATTTATTGCTAAGATGACATCCTATGACCGTGCCACGTTGAAAGTCACTAAACTCCGCCGCAGGGGACCATTATACTGTTCAAGTATGTCTAAAAACTGACTTGTTGCTAAGACGGCGTCATATGACCGTGCCACGTTGAAAGTATTAAAGCTCTGCCGTACTGCCCATTCAACTCCTCATGCTTGTCTATGAACTGATTTATTGCTAAGATGACATCCTATGACCGTGCCCCGTTGAAAGTCACTAAACTCCGCCGCAGGGGACCATTATACTGTTCAAGTATGTCTAAAAACTGACTTGTTGCTAAGACGGCGTCATATGACCGTGCCACGTTGAAAGTATTAAAGCTCTGCCGTACTGCCCATTCTACTGCTCATGCTTGTCTATGAACTGATTTATTGCTAAGATGACATCCTATGACCGTGCCACGTTGAAAGTCACTAAACTCCGCCGCAGGGGACCATTATACTGTTCAAGTATGTCTAAAAACTGACTTGTTGCTAAGACGGCGTCATATGACCGTGCCACGTTGAAAGTATTAAAGCTCTGCCGTACTGCCCATTCTACTGCTCATGCTTGTCTATGAACTGATTTATTGCTAAGATGACATCCTATGACCGTGCCCCGTTGAAAGTCACTAAACTCCGCCGCAGGGGACCATTATACTGTTCAAGTATGTCTAAAAACTGACTTGTTGCTAAGACGGCGTCATATGACCGTGCCACGTTGAAAGTATTAAAGCTCTGCCGTACTGCCCATTCTACTGCTCATGTTTGTCTATGAACTGACTTGTTGCTAAGATGGCATCCTATGATCGTGCCACGTTGAAAGTCACTGAGCTCTGCCGTACGGGTCCATTCTACTGTTCATGTTTGTCTATGAACTGGCTTTTTGCTAAGATGGCATCCTTTGACCGTGCCACGTTGAACGTCACTGAGCTCTGCCGTACGGAACCTTTCTACTGTTCATGCTTGTCTCTGAACTGACTTGTTGCTAAGATGACATCCTATGACCGTGCCACTTTGAAAGTCACTGAGCTCGGCCGCACGGGACCATTATTCTGTTCATGCTTGTCTATGAATTGACGTGTGGCTAAAATGACATCCTATGACCGTGCCATGTTGAAAATCACTGAGCGCTGCCGTACGGACCATTATTCTGTTCTTGATTGTCTATGGATTGGCTTGTTGCTAAAATAACATCCTATGACCCTGCCACGTTGAAAGTCTCTGAGCTCTGCCGTACGGCCCATTCTACAGATCATGTTTGTCTATGAACTGACGTGTTGCTGATATGGCATCCTAAGACCGTACCACGCTGAAAATTGTCACTGACCTCTGCCGTTCTAGCCATTCTACTGTTCATGCTTGTCAATGAACTGACTTGTTGCTGAGATGGCATCCTATGACCGTGACACTTTCAATGTCACTGAGCTCTACTGTACGGAACCATTCTACTGCTCATGCTTGTCTATAAACTGACATGTTGCTAAAATGGCATCCTATGACTGTGCTACGTTGGAAGTCACTGAGCTCTGCCGTTCGGCCCATTCTACTGTTCATGCTTGTCCATGAACTAACTTGTTGCTGATATGGCATCCTATGACCGTACCACGGTGAACGTCACTGAGCTCTGCCGTACTAGCCATTTTTCTGTTCATGCTTGTCTATGAACTGACTTGCTGCAAAGATGGCATTCTATGACCGTGCCACTTTGAAAGTCACTGAGCTCTATATGAACTGACTTGTTGCTAAGATGGCATCTTATTACCGTGCCACATTGAAGGTCACTGAGTTCTAACGTACGGCCCATTCTACTGTTCATGCTTGTCTATGAACTGACTTGTTGGTAAGATGGCATCCTATGACCGTGCGACGTTGAAAGTCATTGAGCTCTGCCGTACTAGCCATTATTCTGTTCATGCTTGTCTAAGAATTGTTTTGTTGCTAAAATGACATCCTATGACCGTGCCGCGTTGAAAGTATCTGAGGTCTGCCATACATCCCATTCTACTGTTCATGCTTATCTGTGAACTGACTTGTTGCTAAGATGGCATCCTATGATCGTGCCACGTTGAAATCCACAGAGTTCTGCCGTTCGGCCCATTCTACTGTTCATGCTTGTCCATGAACTGACTTGTTGCTGATATGGCATCCTATGAACGTGCCACGCTGAAAGTCACTGAGCTCTGCCGTACTAGCCATTTTTCTGTTCATGCTTGTCTAAGAATTGACTTGTTGCTAAAATGACATCCGATGACCGTGCCACGTTGAAAGTCTCTGAGATCTGCAGTACATCCCATTCTACTGACCATGCTTGTCTATGAACTGACTTGCTGCAAAGATGGCATTCTATGACCGTGCCACTTTGAAAGTCACTGAGCTCTATATGAACTGACTTGTTGCTAAGATGGCATCTTATTACCGTGCCACATTGAAGGTCACTGAGTTCTAACGTACGGCCCATTCTACTGTTCATGCTTGTCTATGAACTGACTTGTTGGTAAGATGGCATCCTATGACCGTGCGACGTTGAAAGTCATTGAGCTCTGCCGTACTAGCCATTATTCTGTTCATGCTTGTCTAAGAATTGACTTGTTGCTAAAATGACATCCGATGACCGTGCCACGTTGAAAGTCACTGCGCTCTGCCGTACTGGACCATTCTACTGTTCATGATTGTCTATGAACTGACTTGCTGCAAAGATGGCATTCTATGACCGTGCCACTTTGAAAGTCACTGAACTCTGCCGTACGGGACCATTATACTGTTCATGCTTGTCTATGAACTGACTTGTTGGTAAAATGGCATCCTATGACAGTGCGACGTTGAAAGTCACTGAGCTCTGCCGTACTAGCCATTATTCTGTTCATGCTTGTCTAAGAATTGACTTGTTGCTAAAATGACATCCGATGACCGTGCCACGTTGAAAGTCACTGCGCTCTGCCGTACTGGACCATTCTACTGTTCATGCTTGTCTATGAACTGACTTGCTGCAAAGATGGCATTCTATGACCGTGCCACTTTGAAAGTCACTGAGCTCTGCCGTTCTATAACCGTGCCACTTTCTACTGTTCATGCTTGTCTATGAACTCACTTGTTGGTAACATGGCATCCTATGACTGTGCGACGTTGAGAGTCACTCAGCTCTACCGTCTTGTTAGTAAGATGGCATCCTGTGACGGTGCGACATTGAAAGTCACTGAGCTGTGCCGTACGGTCCATTTTACTGTTCATGCTTGTCTATGAACTGAATTGTTGGTAAAATGGCATCCTCTGACCGTGCGACGTTGAAAGCCACTGAGCTCTGCCGTACGGCCAATTCTACTGTTCATGCTTATCTATGAACTGACTTGTTAATGAAATGGCATCCTGTGACCGTGCGACGTTGAAAGTCACTTAGCTCTGCCGTACGGCTCATTCTACTGTCCATGCTTGTCTATGAACTGACTTGTTGCTAAGATGGGATCCTATGACTGTGCGACGTTGAAAGTCACTGAGCTCTGCCGTGCGGCCCATTCTACTGTTCATGCTTGTATATGAACTGACTTGTGGCTAAGATGGCATCTTATTACCGTGCCACATTGAAGGTCACTGAGCTCTAACGTACGGCCCATTATACTGTTCATGCTGATCTATGAACTGACTTGTTGCTAAGATGGCATCCTATGACCGTGCGACGTTGAAAGTCACTGAGCTCTGCCGTACGGAACCATTCTACTGTTCATGCTTGTATATGAACTGACTTGTTGCTAAGATGGCATCTTATTACCGTGCCACATTGAAGGTCACTGAGCTCTAACGTACGGCCCATTCTACTGTTCATGCTTGTCTATGAACCGACTTGTTGGTAAGATGGCATCCTATGACCGTGCGACGTTGAAAGTCACTGAGCTCTGCCGTACTAGCCATTATTCTGTTCAGCTTGTCTAAGAATTGACTTGTTGCTAAAATGACATCCTATGACCGTGCCGCGTTGAAAGTATCTGAGATCTGCCGTACATCCCATTCTACTGTTCATGCTTGTCTATGAACTGACTACTTGCAAAGATGTCATTCTATGACCGTGCCACTTTGAAAGTCACTGAACTCTGCCGTACGGGACCATTATACTGTTCATGTTTGTTTATGAACTGACTTGTTTCTTAGATGGCATCCTATGATCGTGCCAAGTTGAAATCCACAGAGCTCTGCCGTTCGGGCCAGTCTACTCGTCATGCTTGTCCATGAACTGACTTGTTGCTGATATGGCATCCTATGACCGTGCCACGCTGAAAGTCACTGAGCTCTGCCGTACTAGCCATTATTCTGTTCATGCTTGTCTAAGAATTGACTTGTTGCTAAAATGACATCCTATGACCGTGCCACGTTGAAAGTCTCTGAGATCTGCCGTACATCCCATTCTACTGTTCATGCTTGTCTATGAACTGACTACTTGCAAAGATGTCATTCTATGACCGTGCCACTTTGAAAGTCACTGAACTCTGCCGTACGGGACCATTATACTGTTCATGTTTGTTTATGAACTGACTTGTTGCTAAGATGGCTTCTTACAACCGTGTCATGTTGAAAGTCACTGAGCTCTGCCGTACGGACCAGTATTATGTTCATGTTTGTCTATGAATTGACTTGTTGCTGAAATGACATCCTATGACCGTGCCACGTTGAAAGTCTCTGAGATTTGCCGTACATCCCATTCGACTGTTCATACTTATCTGTGAACTGACTTGTTGCTAAGATGGCATCCTATGATCGTACCAAGTTGAAAGTCTCTGAGATTTGCAGTACATCCCATTCGACTGTTCATACTTATCTGTGAACTGACTTGTTGCTAAGATGGCATCCTATGATCGTACCACGTTGAAAGCCACAGAGGTTTGGCGTACGGCACATTATCACATTATTCTGTTCATGCTTGTCTATGAACTGACTTGTTGCAAAGATGGCATTCTATGACCGTGCCACTTTGAAAATCACCGCGCTCTGCCGTACGGGACCATTCTACTGCTCATGCCTGTATATGAACTGATTTGTTGCTAAGATGGCATCTTATTACCGTGCCACGTTGAAAGTCACTGAACTAACGTACGGCCCATTCTACTGTTCATGCTTGTATATGAACTGACTTGTTGGTAAGATGGCATCCTATGACTGTGCGACGTTGAGAGTCACTGAGCTCTACCGTACGGCACATTCTACTGTTCATGCTTGTCTATGAACTGACTTGTTGGTAAGATGGCATCTTATTACCGTGCGACATTGAAAGTCACTGAGCTCTGCCGTACATCCCATTTTACTGTTCATGCTTGTCTGTGAACTGACTTGTTGGTAAAATGGCATTCTCTGACCGTGCGACGTTGAAAATCACTTAGCTCTGCCGTACGGCTCATTCTACTGTCCATGCCTGTATATGAACTGATTTGTTGCTAAGATGGCATCTTATTACCGTGCCACGTTGAAAGTCACTGAGCTAACGCACGGCCCAATCTACTGTTCATGCTTGTGTATGAACTGACTTGTTGGTAAGATGGCATCCTATGACTGTGCGACGTTGAGAGCCACTGAGCTCTACCGTACGGCACATTCTACTGTTCATGCTTGTCTATGAACTGACTTGTTGGTAAGATGGAATCCTGTGACCGTGCGACGTTGAAAGTCACTGAGCTCTGCCGTATGGAACCATTCTACTGTTCATGCTTGTATATGAACTGACTTGTTGCTAAGATCGCATCTTATTACCGTGCCACGTTGAAGGTCACTGAGCTCTAACGTACGACCCATTCTACTGTTCATGCTTGTCTATGAACTGACTTGTTGGTAAGATGGCATCCTATGACTGTGCGACGTTGAGAGCCACTGAGCTCTACCGTACGGCACATTCTACTGTTCATGCTTGTCTATGAACTGACTTGTTGGTAAGATGGAATCCTGTGACCGTGCGACGTTGAAAGTCACTGAGCTCTGCCGTACGGAACCTTTCTGCTATTCATGCTATGATGTTTACCAGGCCACGTGTGCCTTTCTATACTTGTATGGGCCATGGCTGTGACATACTGTATATGGGTAAATCAACTAGTCAGACTTTTGATAGTGCAGTGGAAACTTGTTGCAACGCGGAAGTACGGGGACAAGATGATAACCGCCTCATAGAGATACCGGCTGTATATTCGAATCTGAGTATGTATTTGTCTGCGTATGCATTTTGTTTGTGGGACAGAATCGGAGCCGCATTATATTCGATTCCACGGTATAACTCACCGCATTATATCCAATTCAACGGTATAACTGAACTGACCGCATTGTATCCGATTCCAGGTTACAACGGATCACGTTCTATTGGTATAAAGCAGTTAGACGGGGACAAAGTGATAACCGCGTTATAGAAATACCCGCGGTATATCCGAAACTGAGTATGTATTTGCCTGCGTATTTATTTTTTGGGGGACTCTATTGGAGCCGCGTTGCATCCGATTCCACGGTATAACTGAAACTTTCCGCATTATATCCGATTCCACTGCATAACGACCGCGTTATATTGTCATAACACTGGCATATGAGGACATGGCGATAACCGCGTTATGGAGATACCCGCAATATATCCGAATCTGAGTATTTATTTGTCTCTGTATGCATTTTGTTTAGGGACACGATCGGAGGGGCGTTATATCCGATTCCACGGTATAACTGACCGCCTTATATCCGGCTACCAATGAATAAAGTCTACTATGGCCATAAATGGACTCCCCGGCAAATAAAAATAAAACAAACGCTGATTATGTAGAGAGAATGAAATTTCTAATGTTCAGTGTGAGATTTTCGACGGTGTAAGGATTGAAAACTGTGCTGAAGAGAATTAATATTCCACCCACGCAAGTAAAATGTAAAGAAATATTGAGTTTTAATACAATGTTGTTCAGTTCTTCATGCAACTTCTTTACTTTCTTATTTAGAATACTTTTGAGTTCTTATTTCGCATACGCAGAATACCGATTATTTCCCACAACTACAGTAATGCTGTTTTCAATTTAGAGTTTCCTTGCAATATAACACTGCAAGATTTTTATCTATAAAAAAGTATACATTTGAGCTATAAATTCCAAAGCCCATTACACCCAGTTCCTTTTTCTTCTCTAAGAAAAAAAGTATTCCCAAAGAAATCTTTTTCTTCAGCTAGCCTGTAACTGATAGAATATTCCTTGCGTGTCCTCCTTACTTCACGTAAACGATGGGAAGTCATTTTCTGCTCCCACACAGAGACAGAATAGATTGAGAAAGAAGAATAACCAATTTCCCTGCTCTGATATTCGAAACAGGAACACACTTTATTGCTACTCGGATCATTAAGAGAAGGGGAAAAAAATGCTCGTGAGCCCGGAGGAAGAGATGACATGTGGTCGTGGATGGTGATGCAAAAGCCGCTACTTGTGCTCTAACATCATCGACCTCTTCTGCTCTTACATATTTAGTGGAAATTTACAAGAAAAAGAAGGAAAAGATTTTGCCTTAAAGGTTTCATAACCATTCCCGAGATCTGACTCCGAACAGTAACAATTGTTCTGTGGTTAACTTCAGACATCTTCCGAAGAAATAACAATTACTTTTGGAGTTCTCGGGCTAAATCCTCGAAAAGATTAAAAAAAAAAGGAAGAAGGAGGAGGAGTAATGATTTGATGTCTTCAGTGAAATAACAATTACTTTTTAACTCTTGCTTCCAAATGGGAAAGAGAAGAATGTAAAAAAAAGCTCTTTTTGGAGAGGTACTTATTTATCAAGGAACCTGTATTACTTATAACGACTACGTCCACAGAAGTGCTGAGTAAGCTATTACATGTGCAAGAAAAAAACGAAACTGTTGTTGCAGGCAAAGCAATGCTTGCGTAAGGGATTCTTAGGAAAACAATTTCAAGTAATTAAACAGTTATTTCTGTCCTAAGTATGATATTTTAATGCAGCTTAGATAATAATGTGACACAGTATATTTTCTTTTCATTGAGATTTCCATTACAGAAATGGCAATTACGAATACCACCTTCGTTTGCGATAGCATAATTCTGATTGAGTGAAACAAAAACTACCATCAGTGAAAAATGAAATATTAGAAATCTATCCAATTTGTTATGTGAGACGGTAAATGTGCTTACATGGCTTAGAAATATGTAACTAATAGAATTTTATTGATTTTCCCTCTATAATTAAAATGCATTCATCATAGCTGGCTGCAGTGCACTTTGATGGGGTTGCCACTTAGTCACAACAGGCAGTTAATTGAATTCTGAGAAGAATGGAACGGTGATCCAGACATGAGGTCGTCGAAGCTATTAATTTTTTGAATGAATGAAATACACAGATATGACATAGGTAAGACACCTGCCGTAATGTCATTTTTGCAATGCAGTGGAATCTACATTGCATTTCATGCTCGAATTCCATTTAATATACTTTGCAGGACTACATTAGTGAGTAGGGGGCACCAAACGAACATGCCTCGACCCAAGAGAGCCAAAGAACTAAGCCACTTTCACACAGGACGAATCGTGGGACAATCGGATCTCAGAGCCAGCCAGCGTCAGATTGCTGCAAACTTACAACTTCATCTTCCCACAGTTAATCGAGTGCCAGTGGAATTCAAGAAGGCAGACAAAGAGGCACCAGCATCACGTAAGGGTCGGTCTGGGCCATCATAATGGTGTCCTCCAGCTGTCAACCCTTCTGTGGAAATCAGTCCTCGTAGCAATGCCTCTGAGATTACAGAACAGCTTTAAGTGAGTTCCAGAACTGCTCAGATGTATCTCCACCGACTTGGCTATCACGGAAGAGAGGCTCGATGTAAACCTTCCCTTGTATACACACACACACATCACTAAGCTGTTCTCTGAGATTCAGAGGTTAGTTCCACAAAGAAATACAAACTACCAGATAATTTTTACTTACTACTGCCGTATCAAACTTCTCCGTTTACAGCGATCATGACATACAACTCGGACTTCACTGACATCCATCACACGCCGTACACAACATCTTCTATACTTCATGTTCATAATCTTTTTCTCATGCAGGCACTCCTGAATCTGATCCTCCCACGACTTCCTTAGCCTTCCTGCTACTTGGGCTAAAATATTTTCTTAGTAAGTATCTCATCACTCATTCTTTCAACATGGGCAAACCGCCCAAGCATTTTAGTCTTCACCTTACTAACAGCATTTTGATTCCATTACACAACTGCAACACATCTTCATTCCTCACACAATTAGAACGTGTCTTGCCACAAACCCCACCTCCATAAGTAAGGCATTTCTCCATTACACAAACGACACCTATGTTTTTTCTGTAGTACACAGGTTTCACTGCCATACATCAGAGTAGGAACTATTACATTTTCATACACAGCCATGCGGGACTCTCTAGAGAACCCATCATTCCTGTGAAAACCTCCCAGAGCAGCTATGACTTTCAATGAAGAATTCACTCGCCTACTAATTTCAGCATCCAATTTGTTCTTTCTGTCAGACATGCTTCCTAAATCCACAAACTCATTCATCTGGTCAATAACTGTGCCATTTAGGTTTATATTACATTCAGTACTTCCAGTTCCTCTCTCGAAAACCATAACTTTGGTTTTCTCCTTATTTATACTTAGTTTGAATTTCATGCAAAATTCGTACATCCGAGACAACATACTCTGGAACCCAATTTTGCTTTCTGCCAACAGGACAGTGTCATCAGCACACGGCAGTCTGCACATATTTATATCACCAAGATATAAACCAGTATTATCTATTTTGACATCACGCATTCACGCATCCATAAATATATTAAACAGTCATGGTGATATTACTCAACCTTGTCTGACTCCTGCACCAATAGAAAACAATTTTGATAAAACATGATTCACTCGTACACAAGCTCTACAGCCAGCATACATTGCTTTTACAGTGTATTCCCAGTAACACCATATACATTCAATACCTTCCCTAAAAGTGTCCTATTTACCTGGTCATAAGCTTTCTCTAAATCTATGAAGGCAGCAAAAACTTTTTTACCATCAGCCAGATACTTTTCAATCATTACGCATAATGCAAAAACGTGGTTAGTACAGCCTTTACCAGGCATAAAACCACTCTGAAAATACCACACTTTCTCTGATGTAATACACCGTACTTTTTCAATAGCGACCTTACCAAACACTTTCCCTGGCACACTCAATAGACTAATACCACGATAGTTCTTGCAGACAGTCTGAATACCTTTTCCATTATACAAGGGAACAATGACAGCATCCTTCCAATCCCGAGGGAACATTCCTAACTCCCAGCACAACTGGCAAATTTCCGTTAGCCAGTCCATTACAGAGTCACTACCACATTTCAACATCTCGACAGTTATTCCATCAACTCCCGAAGCCTTACCTTTCTGAATAGATTTTAGAGCTTTACACACCTCTGCTCTTGAAATCTTTCCTGTGCTTCCCTCCTTCACGGTGACATCATCTGCTTCTGCCTCAGAATCACCTTTGCTTTCTTGATTTAATAACTCATTGGGCTCCCATATCATTTCCCAGATCCTATTCTTCAAACAACTTACAACTTTGTTTCACCTTTTTTTCTGAGTTTCATATACTTCCAGAAAGTCTTGCCATCTTTCCAAAAGCCAATTCATGCTTTTCCACCTCCTCCTTCCTATCTTTTGCCTTACTCTGGTGAACCAGCTTAGCGGCTTCACACTTCTTACAGCGATATTCATCCACAGAATCTCCACCTTTCTACATTCCCAAATAGGCTTCCTTCTTCCTCTTTACTGCCTCTTCAATCTCACTATTCCACCAAGCATCACCCCTATCGTTACCCACTATGGTGGTGCCACAGACCTCTTCAGCAGCAGTGAAAACACAGTTCTTAAAACATTCCCACTTTTTTTCTACATCCCTCTCGCAAGACTTCAGCTCCTTCAGTCGTTCTCTAAGTAAAGTCAGAATAACCCTGATGATCTCCAGGGAGCCTTTCAACTTATATTCTTACAATCCTGCGCCTTTTTTATCCCTTTTCCTCCAACCATTATTCAGATTCACTCGTGACACTACCAAGTAATGATCAGAACCAACATCCGTACCTTTCATTCATCACACGAGCGTCAACAACTAAGTGTTTCAGACGCTGATCGTAGAAACCAAAATCTATCACACCCTTTTGACAAAGAGCACGACTTTCCCAAGTATATATGAGGGTATACTTGTAATTGAAAAACGTATTGCATACACACAAACCATTCTCGATGCAGAGTTCAATTAATCTTTCACCATTATCATTCATACAAGGATCATTAAAGTTACCCAGAACATTGTCAGAAATTCTCTTTTGCGTGAAGCAAGTACTCACCGCAGATTGGCACGGGCAAGAGACGTGATTGAGAGACCCTTAGAATTTTGGTGCACTGTCATATTCTCTGATGAGTTCGGATTTGCACAATTTTCAGACAGTGTCATGGCCTGGATGTGGCGATTGTCCAGCCAGCAATTAAGTTTGAATCACCTACAGCCAACTGTTAAACACATGGACGACTGGTCGTTCAGTTCTATAGAATGTGAAGGCAAACTCAATGCACAAAATACATAGTCATCCTTGAAAGTAGCCTGCTACCAATATTCTCTAGTGGTTAGATGTCAAAGGCTACCTCCATGTTCATGGCCAAACGTACCCGAACATGTTACAAACGAAACGGCATCCAGAAACTATCGTGGCCAAGCCAGAGCCCTGATATCAATATACTGGCGTGTAAAAATTGAGGACGAGACGGTTTTTCGAATGTAACGTCGTGCAGAAGTGCTCCACATCCACTCAAATCATATCATAAGATCCCCAAGATGTAAGAATATGGGACAAGTGAGCAAAACCGTCTAAACAAGGAATATAAAGGATACAAAGGCACTTTATTGAAAAGGTAGCTTCGAGCACAACTGGGCAGAAGACAAAAACGTACATGTGACAGGCGGCTGCCAAGAAAATTTCAGTCTTCAGTAGGGGATATGATCATCCCTGACTGCGTTGCGGAATTTACAACGTCTGTCCATGCTGAAGACGAGGTTGTCAAGGAGCTGTTGAGGCATCGCCGCCCATTCCTCTTGAAACACCAATCGCAGCTGCGGAATCGTTGCTGGCGGCTGGTGACGTGCTGCCAAGTGTCTCCCGAGAAGGTCCCACACGTGTTCGTTTGGATTAGGTCCGGGGACCTTGCGAGCCAATCCATGCGTTGAATATCTTCACTCTCCAACAGCTCTGAGACAGCAACTGTACGATGAGGTGCAGCGTTGTCGTCCATGAAGAGGAACTAGGGACCCACAGCACCTCTAAACAGACGCACGTGAGGCGGGAGAACATCGGTACAATAGCGGACACCAGTGACTGAACCTCCTTGGAAGATGTGGAGGTCAGTACGGCTACCAAGCATTATACCGCCTGAAACGAGAACTCCGCCACCTTGAAACTGGTCCCTTTCGATTATGTTGAAGGTGTGATTGCGTGTTCCCTTCTCTCTTTAGATGTGTATACGTCCAGAAACGCTCGTCAGACTAAATCGGCTCTCATCCGTAAAGAGAACTCGACCCTATTGCTGATGTGTCCAGTTCTTGTGTTTCTGGCACCACAGAAACCGCGTCTCCGATAAGCAGGCGTTAATGGCACACACCGTACTGGTCGTCGTGCAAATAGACCACCTTTGTGCAGCCTCCTGGCCATGGTAAAACGTGATAACGGACGTCCTGTTGTCAGTTGCATGTGACTTGCGATTTCTCCCGCTGTCTGCCGTTTGTCTCTTCTCGCCTGTAGGAAAATATACCGGCCGTCCGCCGCCGTGGTTGCTCGTGGACGACCACTGTAAACACTCGGACAGCTGTTCCTGTCGTTTGAAATGTGCTCCAAGCTCGTGAAACGATGCTGTGAGCGTGTAACATTGCCTGTTGGCCATGTCACACGGTGGCGGCAACTGGACGTCGTTCAAATCGATGTACACCGTGCATTAGCTTTCACCGAATTGCTGAGTGTACACCGCCCGTGTGCTTTATATCCTTACAACACTCCCCTCCCCCTACATCATGCTGCATATGTGCGCATGCCCTCCCGTACCGGACCCTAGTCTTATTCCTGAGTGGTCTTTCGGTCCGTTCTGCCTGCTCGTTCCGCTGTTATGCTAATTTCTCCTCTTCGTCCTTAATTGTTGCACACCAGTGTATAATTGAACAACTGTGGACCGCACAGGCAGGAACAGGCAGGAAGTGGAAAATTGCGACGGATGCCACAGAAACGAACTAACAAGGCACACCTGGTAGCTTTGCTACGTGAATCGTGGGCTCAAATTTTACAGAGCACCATTACTGATCTCATTTCCACCGTGCCTGACAGGATGAACCTCCTACGCACTGGAAAGGGTATGACTACCAGATATTTCCACTACAGCCCATTCCATTCCAGGAAGTAAATATTATTAACAAATCAGGTGTCTATTTACTTATGTCGTGTCTGTGTACATTTCTCGATGTGCAAAATTCCACACCATGAAGGAATGCACGAAATGAGATGAAACTTGCCAAACATGTTAGCAAGTTGGCGGGAAAGAAGTGAATTAATTTGTGAGGGATTACATGAATGCAATGAACGGAGAGTCTGTGTAGTGTGGCCTGGGTCAGTAGGTCGTATGACCGCCATACTTCGCTACACATTCGGCTGCATTGCGTGGAAAAAGTCTCCGGATGTAGTATTGCTGACCATGCCTCGTTGACCTGTGTCCACAATTAATCGACATTGCTAGAGGGTCATACAGAGATATTAAGTCGTCTTCCAATGACGTCCCACACGTGCCCTATTGGAGAGCAGTCTTTTGGGGAAAGCGCTGGCCAGGGAAGCACCTCGATATATTGCAGGTACTGTCTGTTGATATTCGCAGTGTGCGAGTGGGCGTTTGTCACGCTGCGGGGGCAAGAGAGAAGTAGCTTATCAGAGAAAGGCATTTATGAGTCATTGAATGAAATCTAAATGCCTTAAAGCACGTCATTTTCCTTGGCACCTCTTTTCTGGTAACATCGTCTTGGTGTGTATTTCCATAATCCTCGATGCACGTTCCTTGGCGATTGATTGAAGTGAGATAGAAGAGCATGTGAGGAAGATTTCATCGCTTGCTTCTTTGTGTGTTTTTCTTCATCATCGAGGAAACAGCTGTAAAGCCTCCGTGGACAGGAACACTTTTCTTTGTTTTTCTTCATCATTGAGGAAACAGCCGTAAAACGTTTGAAGCTGGAAGTCAATAATTCTTGCTGGAGTTATACTTTTTGAGGAATGCAGGATAGGTTAAACGTGACTGCCCGTAGAGCGTGATGCCTGACTCTCGTTTTTACCTTTTCTGCCGGCAATGGTATCCGCGGAGGATAGGCGCACGGGCCGAATTCGACTGCTTCTTGCCGAACTCCCGTTCTCAACTTTCCTGCCGATGATTATGTCTGCCGAGAAGAGGCACCTAGGCCGAGCACGGTTATTGCTTATTGAACTTCGTTCTTATCTTTCCTGCCGATAATTGTGTCTGCCGAGGAGAAGCGCATGGGCCGAGTTTGACTGCTTCTTGACGAAGTCCCGCTCTCATCTTTCCTGTCGACAATTGTGTCCACCGAGGAGAGGTGAATGGACCGAGCACGGTTATTGCTTATTGAACTTCGTTCTAATCTTTCCTGCCGATAATTGTGTCTGCCGAGGAGAGGCGCATGGGCCGAGTTTGACTGCTGCTTCCCGAAGTCCCGCTCTCATCTTTCCTGCCGACAATTGTGCCCACTGAGGAGAGGTGCACAGGCCGAGTTTGACTGCTTTTGCCGAACTCACGTTTTCATCTCTCCTGCCGACATTTGTGTCCACCGAGGAGAGGTGCGTGGGCCGAGTTTGACTGCTTCTTACCGAAATCCCGCTCTCATCTTTCCTGCCGACAATTGTGTTCACCGAGGAGAGGTGCATGGGCCGATTTTGACTGCTTCTTGCCGAAGTCCCGCTCTCATATTTCCTGCCGACAATTGTGTCCACCGAGAGAGGTGCATGGGCTGAGTTTGACTACTTCTTATCGAACTCCCGTTTTCATCTCTCCTGCCGACAGTTGTGTCCACCGAGGAGAGGTGCGTGGATCGAGTTTGACTGCTTCTTGCCGAAGTCCAGCTCTCATCTTTCCTGCCGACAGTTGTGTTTGCCGAGACGAGGCACCTAGGCTGAATATGATTACTGCTTATTGAACTTTTGTTCTCATCATTCCTGCCGACAATAATGTCTGCTGAGGAGTGCTTCGTAGAATTACTTATTGACTGAGTGCAATGAACTGACAGATTCTCTCCTACTGTATTATGGCTGTTTAAAAGTAACGAAGAATTATATTTCTGAATTCGTCTTTTATGCAAGGCTTCGTACTGTGAAGATACCTTTAAAGTTAAATGTTGCTCTCTGACTTAAAGTTAATGTTAAAAATTAAACAGTTGAATTCAAAATTTGTATTTGTTAAATTTTTGTGCACTGTCAGTAACTTAATGTATATTTCAACTTTGCTTAGATCGTTCACCCTGAGGGGTTGAGCTAGCTGAGCTGGTGAAAGAGCTGGGCAGTTTGGGCTGTCGCACTTTATGTAGTTGAAATGGGGCATCAGGGATACCACGGAGGTCTTCTTCTTCCAACCCTTTTTTACAACCAATTGAGGCTACAGGCCTCCCTCATCTCTTTCCAAGTGTTCCTGTCCACGGATGCACGGAAAAAAAACGGGGCTCCGGAGTCTCGTTGACGCATCGTCGTGCTGTCATTATACACACGATGCGTATGAGAGGCAGTTGAAATGGATATTGTCCCAAACCGTAACACCTAACAAAGGAGCCACATGACGCTCACGGATGGGAGAAATATCAGCCCGGTGGATGTGTTATCTCCAGACTTTAAACCGACGATCGTCGGCGCTGAGGCAGAAGCGAGACTCGTCACTGAATACGACAAGGTTCAATTCGTTCCTCTACGCATGCCTGGTACGGCTCCACTGCAGCTTTGCGTGGCGATGTACTGCGGTGAGTGGAAGTCTTCCCAATGGCTGGCAAGAGCCAACGCTCGCTTCAGTCAATCTGTGATTCACAGTCCGTGTGGATACGGGATGTCCGTAGCTGCCTGAACACCTCGACGAGAGTTGTCCGCTTGGATTGTGGGACTGCTATGGCTTCTCGTTGAACGTGGCAACCCAAGCGTTAAGACGTTCCGCTAGGTGCACCATTCCTATTACGGGGTCGCACATTATCTTCATGAAACCACTGTCTCTGCATTCGCCTGACAATTGTTGCATACCGACGCGTTTCTGCCGCCATGTGACGCACAGACCAAATAGTCGTATGCAGTCCTATGATAAAGCTTGTGGTAAAGGTATCCGTGTGTTTGTAGGATAAGCGATTAAGTTGACTAGCATTCTTATTCCCTAAATGCGCTTTCGCCACAGCGATCACCTCGTTGTTCCAACGACCAGGATATAACGACCAAAGGCAATTATGATGAGTGGTTTTGTCTTTCTATCTCCTTCACCTTCCAGGTAGTTTAAATTAAACTTTATCATAGGTATGTATGCATGTATGTGTAAGAAAAACATAGTATATGACGGGTTCGGTACTCTTCACGGTTTAAGGCATCCACTGAGGGTCTAGGGACGTATCCCCTACGGATAAGGGGACAAGACTACAAGACTACAATAATAATAATAATAATAAAACAAAAATGGGCTACCACATTTTGGGCCAACATGGAAAAATAAACCATCTGCTACACATCGATGACCTTAAATTGTATGCAAAATATTATTAAATCATTGTCAGAACATGAAAATTGCAAATACCTTGGAACTCGTGAATCAGATAAAATCTTGCATACAAAAGTCAAAGGTCTGACTCAGAGGGTAACGAAAAATATTGAAATCAAAACAAAATGTTGGAACTACCATCAAAGCCATAAATATAATACACTGCTGGCCACCCAAAATGCAACACCAAGAAGGCCACGAGATAGCAAAGCCAGATTTACTGGACACATAACAATAGATACAAAGATGAAACGATTGAGCTTACAGGCCCGTGCGACTTGCGGAACACGCAGACATCAATAGTTTGTGTGGTCCCCATGGCTGGCAATAACGGCCGCTACACGTCGCGGCATCGATCGAAAGAGGCTTTGGATGTGGGCTTCGGGTATATCGGTCCAGGCTGCTTTCACACGTTGCCACAGTTCATCAGGCGTAGCCGCGAGTGGTACTTGCCGGGCTACTCGGTTGCCGATCAGCGACCAGACGTGTTCGATAGGCGACATATAGGGAGAACAGGCGGGCCAAGGCAGCAGTGACACCTGGTGGGCCGTGAAGAATTGTTGCAGGATGGGTACCACGTGCGGTAGCACATTGTTCTGTTGAAACTTGGCCGCTGGCAGGCCCTGCAGGTAAGGAAGGAGCACAGGCTCCAAAACGTCGGAGATGTAGCGGTGGCTGTTGAGTGTAGCGGCGATGCGTACCAGAGGGGTGCGATTGTCATTTTTAATTGCGCCCCAAACCATAACGCCAGGCGACGGACCGGTATGGCGATGCATAATGCAGGCGTCATACAGTCTCTCGCCGCAGTGCCTCCACACGCGGATCCGACCATCGTGGTGTTTCAGGCGGAAGTGGGATTCGTCGGAGAAGACAATGTCGTGCCATTCCGTAGTCCAGGTGCAGCGTTCAATGGCTCACTGCCGCCGTACTCGCCGGTGGTATACCGTCAATGGTAATCGGAGCAATGGGGGCCGTGCAACAAGTCCCCACTTCTCCAGACGACGTCGAACGGTACGTGCTGACACAGGTTGTTGTGCAACACACCCTAATTCCTGCGCTAACGTTCGTGATGTGGCGGTGCGAGCAGTCAATGCCCGTCGCACAACATGTCGGTCCTCTCGTTCGGTGGTGTGCCGCGGCTGCGGCAATCGTTCACGTTGGTCCGTCCGTCCCTCCTGCACCCACCGAATCCATACTCGCCTCACTGTGGCTGGATGTCGTCCTAAACGGGCGCCGATGTCTCGGTACGATAAACCGCTGTCGCGATAAGCCACTATTTGTCCTCTGTCGAACTCCGAAACGTGCTTGAATGACTGCCGTATTCTGCGACGAGGCATCAGGAAGCTTTCCACGCACAGGTTCGGCAGCAAAACACACTTCCGCTATTTACACCCCCCGCTTTCTGCGCACCCTTCTTACAGTGCTTCTTGGTGGAGTGCCGGGCGCACATGATTTGCATATGCCCTGCAATGCTAATCGTTTTGCATGTCATCTCGCGGGCGACGCATGCTGCGAATTTCAGGCCAATAGGATGTTTCCTTCTTGGTGTTGCATTTTGGGTGGCCAGCAGTGTACATGGACCATTCCAGTAATCAATACCCAACTGGAATAATTGATTGGATTCAAAGTGAATTAGAAATATTGGATCGGAAAATTCGAAAGCAATTGAACGTGCATCATGCACTCCATTCCAAACGTGATGTTGACAGATTATATTTACCTCGAAAAATTGGAGGCAGAAGACTACTACAACTACAACAGGTAGTAGAGGAAGAAAAACGAAGACTGTATGATTACGTCAACAGAAGCAGAGAAAAGCTACTTCAGACAGTGAATAATGAAAATATCTTAAAAACAACAGAAAACAAGACTGAATACAAGAGGAAACAGTTTGAAAGCAGATTAGATGGCTGAAAGAACAAGCCACTGCATGGACAATTTCTGAAAAATATTAAAGGAAAAAAGTGACTGCAATGTGACTTGGGCATAGCTGAAATTGTGTTTTATCAAGAAAGAAATAGAAGGTCTGATTTTTGCTGCACAAAAACAGGCATTGCAAACTAATGTTATGAAGGCTAAAATCCAGAAACTCAGTAATAATCGAAAGTGTCGACTTTGTCAAGAAAAAGATGACTGTGTCTCATCTTATATGCGAATGTAGCAAAATTGTACAGAAAGATTACAAAGCCATACACGCAGATTACAAACTAGACAGGCTTGCAAAATTGATTCTCTGGTCATTATGCAGAAAGCACAATCTGCCTGCATAAAAAAACTCATGGGAACGTCAGACTGAGAAAGTCGTAGAAAATAATCAAGCCAAGATCTTGTGGGATTTTTG
This sequence comes from Macrothele yani, assembly GCA_039090855.1. Classification (NCBI taxonomy): domain Eukaryota; kingdom Metazoa; phylum Arthropoda; class Arachnida; order Araneae; family Macrothelidae; genus Macrothele; species Macrothele yani. Next base: position 151,249,158 of record CM077001.1, on the reverse strand, counting down.
AATTCAAACCAATAAGCACCTAGACCATAATACACCAAACCTAAAAGTCATAGAAAATCGAAAAGTCTAGATAATTGATATAGCGATTCCTGGAGATGCCAGGGTCGATGATAAATAACTGGAAAAAGTGACTAAATATAAAGACCTGGCTATAGAAGTTACCCGATTATGAACTGAACACAGAACCCCATTGTCCTCGGGGAATTTGGAACAATGTCCAAAAGATGTTATGAATCTTTTCGAAAAATTGCTGCTTTCTGACATATCACCTACAAAATTACAGAAGACAGCTTTACGTGGGACATCATATATTTTACGCTGATTCTTGACTGATACCTAGGTCTCTGGTGGAAACTCGTATCAACTCAACAACACCATATATAATTTTGTTGTTTATGTTTGATTGTCATAGGCTGTGTTTCGCGTATTTCGACTAAAGCAGATAATAATAATAATAACAACAGTAGAATGTGTGGATAATCCACTGAAACCGTAGAATACATTTTAGCCGGGTACTCTCTTCTTGTTTCAAAGCAGCACCATAACAGACACTACCGGGTAGCCAAGATACTATATCAAGACCTTGCCATTAAATATGACCATACCCAAGGCTATTTTCCGCCTTAGTACAAGTTTCAAACAAAAGCTATTCTCAGAAATCAGAATTACATCATGTACTAAGACAAGCCTATCATCACCACAATTGACCTGGCATTGTAATTGTAGACAAAAACTGAAGAAGGCACAACCGATAGATGTATCGGCTCCACTAACGGAAAACATCCAAAGAACAGTATCTAAGAAAATCACGAAAGAAGATAACCTACTAACGGAAATCCAGAAGATGGTTACAAAGCAGAACATAGATCGTACCAGTGGTAATTTCGGCAACCGCATTGGTACAAAATAACTTTCTGAAAACTCTCGAGGAATTAGGATTGCCACAGAGACTGCTTCACATAATCCACAAGGCAGTCATTCTACATACCTACCATATCACTAGAAACTTCCTGAACTTCCAGGCTTGAGATGAATAACTCTGCATTTTGTTCACCGGCTGTGGCCGAGAAAGTCTTTAAGAGAAAATAATAGTAATAACAATAGCGAGAAAAAAGGACAGCCAGCCAATATCAGGCAATGGCCAACTAGAAGATCACAGCAGAGGACCTTCAGCAAACCATAGCTAAGACACACAACTGGAAAGCAGCAGGTGTTGATAACATCCACAACTACTGGTACAAGAGGTTCACCTGTACATAAAAATATTTGGCAGATCATCTGACCAACATAATCCAGAATCCAGCGCTAATCCCGGATTTTCTCACCCAGGGAGTAACGATACTAAAGGCTAAAGATTAAGACAAGAAATCCAGCCAACTATCGACCAATAGCGTGCCAACCTACGCTGTATAAGCTCCTAACAGCGTGCATGGCCAATCAGATAATGAGGCACATAGAAGGACAAGCATTTATGGCAGAACAGCAAAAGGGATACCAACGGGACTGTAGACGGTGCAAGGAACAGCTTAACGTAGACGGTGCAAGGAACAGCATAACGTAGACGGTGCAAGGAACAGCTTAACGTAGACGGTGCAAGGAACAGCTTACCATCGACGAACATCAAGCTGTACGAATCGTTGCAGAACCAACTCCATCAACTAATCCGGGCCACCAAGGGCTTCAGCAATGACGTCGGGATGGAATTAGGCCTACAGAAATGCAAGACACGAGGTATGAACCAAAGAAAGCATAATGCACGTAGCTACCAATTGAAGAATGGAGAACAGATTGCAGTTATGGAGGAAGTAACAGTCTATAAGTGCCTTGGTATGCTTCAAGCACAACGCCTAGAACAAAAAGAAATCAAAAACAATCTAGCCGCCAAATATAACCAAAGGCTGAGGAGACTAATGAAGACCAAGCTCAAAGATCGCAACGTCACTCGGGCTATCAACACATCAAGTGGACCACAACAGAGCTTGAGGAAATAATGCGTAATACCAGGACAGCTCTCACTAAACATCGTCTGCACCACCCGAAGTCAGCAATAGAAAGGCTGACCATTGGACGGGAAGAAAGAGGACGGGGAATGATTGATCTCCTGGAACACGGAGACAAAGAAATCAGCAGCCTCAGATAATACTTCCATCAGAGCAAGGGACCCTTTCACCAAGCGACAAACCAGAATGACAGGAAGTACACAGCCCTAGACCTCTCTACTCAAAACATCGAGATTGAAACGAGGGAACCAAAAGAAGAAGCTTGGGGCAAGAAAGTCCTACACGGAAGGCACTACAACGATCTGCAATCGGACCATGTCGGTAAGACTGCATCCAACGCATGCCTCACAAACGGATCACTCTTCCCTAAGACAGGGTGGTTCCTGATGGCTGTACAAGATCACGTTGTAAACACTAGAAACTACCGGAAGCATATCATGAAAGACACGTCAGTGGAAAGCGACACATTTCGGTAATATCATTAAGCTCCAGAGACCATCCAACATATCACAGAAGGGTGCCGAGTCCTCACACAAACAGATTACACGACCAGGCGCAAACAAGTTGCCAAGACTGTCCATGAGAAATTGGCAAGAAAGCACCACCTCATTACAACTGAGCCTGTCCCCTACTATAAATATGAGCCAACAACGCTTCTAAAGAACAACACCCAGAAGATGTACTGAGACAGATCGATCAGAACAGATAAAACCACCCCCACAATCGGCCGGACATCGTCCTGGTCGACAAGGAGAAGAAGTCAACATACCTCATTGACATAGAACTGCCCAACACGTGCAACATCCAGAAGACGCACGGAGAGAAGCTGTCAAAGTATAACGACATACGATACGAAGTCAAAGATATGTGGCATATGGAGAACGTCACCGCCGTTCCCATAGTAATATCAGCCACAGGAGTTGTACCTAAGACCATTCACAGCTCAATATAGACACTAGACCTTCAACTTGACACCTACATGGAAAATCCAGAAGGCAGCTATCCTGAAAAAGACCACCATGGAGCAACAGAAGGCGCTATCCTGAAGAAATACCATTTCCCAGACATGGTACGCCGTACCCGTCCCAGAAGGATGAGAAGAAAAACCTCAGGAAGAGGTTGAATCTCTTTATAATAATAATAATAATAATAATAATAATAATAATAATAATAATAATAATAATAATAATAATGATGGTGATGATGATGATGATGACGATGCAGATGATTATGAACCATTAATTATCGTTATTATTATTAATGGTCCGCCTCTATACATGATAATATGAACATATGTACAGTAATATACGTATGCCTACCTAGCTATTGCATGCGCCATATCAATAGCTTCTGTAGATGCCGTCCCCATATTCTCAGGTTTCGAGACAGAAGTTCGACAGTTGCTTTCTGAACTGCTGCAAAGGTTGGTGGCACCCCTTATTTCTGTTTTATACTCTGCTGGCCACCCAAAATGCAACACCAAGAAGGAAACATCCGATTGGCCTGAAATTCGCAGCATGCGTCGCCCGCGAGAGGACATGTTGGCTTTGCTATCTCGTGTTCTTCTTGGTGTTGCATTTTGGGTGGCCAGCAGTGTATATAGGCCTTCATTCTTACTACCTTTGTACTAACTGTGGCATCTAGTAAAAGTTAGACTTTTTTTGGATACCAAACCTTACTTCTTTCTAATCCGCTAAGAACACTTAAATTTCGCTTAAGAAGCCATGTCCACGGTTAAGATGTTGAAATCCGGTGAAAAGTTCACCAGTTGTTTTTCCGTTCAAAGAAAAATATGTATGGCAAAACTTTCGGTAGTGACCTCCGAAGAAAAGTGTGGCTTTATTGATTTACTTTTTTTTTTTATCGTTTTCCTTCTTCGGTCAGCGTCATCGGAGGATACAAACACGAAGATCTTTCAGTCTTCCTTTACTTCACTTATGAATCGACGTGGAATTCATCATGCCATCTGCACTCTTTATGTTGACTCACCTTCCGGTAACCAAACAAAGCACACAGTAATAGTGGAGCGCTTATTAGCTTCCGGCGGAAGATCCAAATGATCAATAAGAAATGAAAAAAAAGGTGCAAACATCAGTTATGTGTGGTCTCATCAGCGTTTCTGTTTTCGTCCAGTAAGTTTTCATGCGATTCATGTAGGTAGCCAGACGACATGAATTTCGCTTTTCGGATTTTCGGAAGTAAGGTGAAATATGTGTATTTATTATTCTGTTATTATAGAAAAGTGAACTATTAATAACATTTTTATTAAAACAGATCACTTTTGTATAATAATATTAATATAATATTCTTATTACTTTTCGTTATAATGCTATTTCTTTTCTCTATAATATTATTATTATATTATTTATATTACTTTTCTATTGGGTTGGCCAAAAAGTAATTGCGTTTTTTTCCCGTGTAAATGAAAGACGAATTTTGAATGGAAAACAAACACTTCAGTCAACAACATATTGTCCATTTTGTTCGATGACCTTTTGCCATTTCGCAAGCAAGTTCACGATTCCGCGCTCAAAACAGTTTTCGCTTTTTTCTGCAACAAACAGTTCCAAAAACGATTTGATAGCCTCATCAGCAGTGAAGAATTTATCATTCAAGGCGTTTTGCAACGAATGAAACAAATGGTAGTCTGATGGTGCCAGGTCTGGCAAATATGGTGGATGTAGTAACACATCCCATCCAAGCTGCAACAATTGTTGAAGAGTGACCAAACTTGTGTGTGGTCTTGCGTTACCATGGTAAAATACAATATCTTTGCGATTCACCAATTCTGGACGCTTCTGCTCGATTACAACATTTAATTTACCCCGCTGACGACAGTACACGTCTGAATTAATGGTATGATTCCTTGGAAGCAATTCAAAATACGCAATACCTTTGAATTTCTCACCAGACTGACAGCATAACCTTCCTTTGGTGCATATCTGCTTTTGAAGTTCTTTGAGCAGGTTCATCACGCTTGCTCTACCTTTTTCGTTCGACTTTGTTGTAGACTATGCATTTTTCATCGCCTGTTATCATATTTTTCAAAATTGGATCGTTTTCTTCACGTTTCAAGAGCGAATCGCAGATGTCAATGCGCTTAGTGAGATGAATTTCTTTGGGCTCATGTGTTGCCCACATATCGAGCTAACTAACGTTTCCCAGTTGCTTTAAATGGTTTTCAGTATGATCAGATTCTCAGCAATCTCTCGTGTCGTTAAACGCCGATTGGATTCGATCCAAGCCTTTATTTTGTCGTCATCTACTTCGGTTGGCCTTTCTGAGCGCGGTGCATCTTTCACATCAAAATCTCTAGACCGAAATTTCGCAAACCAATTCTGACACTGCCGTAGTTTTAAGGCATCTTCACCATACACATCACATAACTGTTTATGAGCTTGCACAGCGTTTTTTCCTTTTCAGAAGTAATACAACAGAACATGACAAAAATGTTCCTTTTGATTGTCCAGTTTGAAATCGACGCCAAACAAGCACTTGTTAACGAAATCGTGCACTTTCTGTTCCTAAAACAAGGTTGCACTGTTAGCTGTCACGTTACATAATGAACTTGCGGTTTCAAATGACGTCAGTTACATTTCAAAACATGTTTCGCCATATATGTGTAAAAACGTAATGACTTTTTGCCAACCCAATATAATATTATTATTAATAATATATTATTATTATTTTTGAATTTAGAGCCACAAAATTTGGTAGATTTTCTCATGAACCTCTAACTTAGAATGTACACGGCTTTTGGAAGAGGTCGGAGCCCGGGGGATCGAAGGCCCCATACTAAATTTTCGTAAAATCTACACTTTTCAATTTAGAACCACCAAATTCGGTATACTATGTCAAGAAACTCTAACTTAGACTGTAGACGGTGTTTGGAAGGGGTCTGAACTCGGGGTCAAAGGGCCCCCACACAGAAGTTTCGTAAAATCTTCAGTTTTCAATTTAGAACCACCAAATTAGTTAGAGTACCATGAGATAGTATACCAAATTTGGTGGTTAAAAATTAAAAAATTGATTTTAGGAAAACTTTGTATGGGAAGCTCTGATCCCCCGAGCTCCAACCTCTTCCAAAAACCGTCTACATTCTAAGTTAGAGTACCATGATATAGTATACCAAATTTGGTGGTTCTAAACTGAAAACTGTAGATTTTGCGAATTTTTTTATGAGGGGGGCCCTAACCCCCGGGCTCCAACCCCTTCCAAAAAACATCTACCTTCTAAGTTAGAGTTTCAAGATACCAAATTTGGTGGTTCTGAATTGAAAACTGTAGATTTTGCGAAAATTTTGTATGTGTGTGTGGGGGAGGGGGCTCTGACCCCCGGGTCCCGACCCGTTCCAAAAACCATCTACTGTCTAAGTTAGAATACCATGAGATAGTATACCAAATTTGGTGGTTCTAAATTGAAAACTGTAGATTTTACGAAAATTTTGTATTGGGGCTCTGACCCTCAATGGCTCCAAGCGCTTCCAAAAACCGTATACAGTCTAAGTTACAGTATCATGAGATAGTATACCAAATTTAATGGTTGTAAATTGAAAACTGTAGATTTTACGAAAAAAATTATGGGGGGGGAAAGCTTTGACCCCCTGGCTCCAACCGCTTCCAAAAACCGTCTGCAGTCTAAGTTAGAGTTTCATGATACCAAATTTGGTGGTTCTGAATTGAAAACTGTAGATTTTACGAAAATGTTGTATATAGGGGCTCTTACCCCCGGGCATTGACCTTTTCCAAAAGCCGTCTACCTTCTAAGTTAGAGTACCATGAGATAGTATACCAAATTTGGTGGTTCTAAATTGAAAACTGTAGATTTTACTACGAATATGGAGGGGGGCTCTGACCCCCTGGCTCCAACCGCTTCCCAAAACCATCTACAGTCTAAGTTAGAGTTTCATGATACCAAATTTGGTGGCTCTAAATAGAAAACTACGAAAATTTGGGGGGGCTCTGACCCCCCTGGCTCCAACCGCTTCTAAAAACCGTCTACAGTCTAAGTTAGAGTTTCGTAAGATAGTATACCAAATTTGGTGGTTCTAAATTGAAACTGTAGATTGTACGAACATTTTGTAGGGGGGGGGGGCTCTGTCCCCCGGCCCCGACCCGTTCCAAAAACCGTCTACCGTCTAATATTTTTAGTGTCAAGCAAAAGCGTAATATTCCTATCCTGTCTGAGTGTCCAAACCTTATAAATTTGATCAGGGCGGGAGACGTTCGAAATCGTACGTTTTCCTGCATTCATTTTGTATGTAATCAAAATTTGTAAACGCAACGAATTGGTCAGCGACGAATTGATGCTCGACGAATCGTCGTGGTCGACGAATTGACGCGCGACGAAGTGTCGTAGTCGACGAATTGGCGTAGTCGACGAATTGACGCGCGACGAAGTGTCGTAGTCGACGAATTGGCGTAGTCGACGAATTGACGCTGGTGACGAATTGACGTGACACCGGTAAATTGCCGAGTGATTTCTTGCACTGTTGCCCGTCTATCCACTGTTACAGTGCGAGCTAGCCGACGATGACCCCACGCTGTTGACCACGGCAGTTGGCTCTTGCAGGGATGGTTTTACCGGATTCGATGTACTCACGGTGCACCCGTGACACAGTGGTTCATGAAAATCCCAGTGCCTGCACAACTTCTGAGATGGAGTGACCCATTCGTCGGGCCCCCACAATTTGCCCAGGCTCAAATGCGCTTAGATCCTTCGTCTTACCCATACTGCGTGCGACTCTTACTGATTCCCGTCGCATCACTCCTTATATTGTTGGATCGCTGCATACGTGATGCCGTTTCCGTTTACAGGGCCGCCCACAGTGCCATATTTGCATAACGCCAGCTGTCTCTAATTCAATTGCTCTTCAGTGTAGTCTGGTGGGTTCATGTCAGGACTGTATAGCGCATGGGAAAGCAATTCCCATTCATGCTTTTCCAGAATGTCTCTCACTGTACGGGCCACATGCGGACTCACGTTGTTGAGCAAAATGATGACACCATCTTCGAGTATGTCGGGCTTTCTTTGGCGAATCTATTTGGGCGCAAAACTTTTTGCAGAATCCTTATGTAGCATTCCACTGGTAAAGTGGTTCCCTCGGGTATTCTGTCTGTTGCTATCACTCCAACTTTCTGATATGCCATAATTATCATCAGCATAACCTTCGATTCTCGGCGGCGGGATATTTTCTGGCGAAGTGATTCTGGGTGTTTCCACTAAGCGGTTACTCAGATTTCAGTTCTTTTTCAAAATATCGTATCCAGGTTTCATCTATAGCAACAAATATGTCCCAAAACTGCTCACCTTCTGTCTTGTACCACTGAAGCAATTCTTCTGTGATCCCTTTGCGAACTGCTCTCTGCCGTTCACTCAGATTATGGAGAACCCATTCAGTAGCCACTTTTCTCTTCTGCGATGTTTCAGTGAGGATTCTGATAACCGAAACTGCAGATATGTTTGTTTTATACGCAATCTCGTCACATGTTCTCCGTCGATCATCTTCCAAAATGCTCTTTACGTTCTTCACACAAAGCTTTAAGACACAGAAGTGTCGTTCGGTGCATCTGATGACCGGCTGCTTCTTGGGTCATCTTCGATGCTTTCCCTGACCTCGGCGGAAACGAGAAGCTCACCGTGACACTGTGTTACGATCCACTACACTAAGCCCACAATCTTCACACAAAGCTTTAAGAATTTCGGTAGGGGATTTTCCTCGCAAAGTTTCAATTTTAATGTAGGATCGCTGGTCGCTACGCGATATCTGACCCGACTCACTCTCTTTCTCCATTTCTAGACAGAAGTTTTCGGAACAGGAACGAATTAGCCTACGGTACTGAAAAGTCTGACAGTTAGAAAATGTACTGAAGTCTGACTGACGTAGACACAACTTTGCGTACTGAAGTCTCCCTAACGTAGACACAACTTTGTGTACTGAAGTCTGACTCACAATTGGCGCAACGATTTGAGGGATTGCAATATCCTACCAGCAGCGCCTGCGCAGTGTGTAAAACTTTTGAAATGACCTACGTATTTCATGCCTCAATTATGGAAAAAATTTGATGAACTCACACAATGAAATTTCTGTACAAGTCTTTCACTTACAGTTACTATGAAATTACTAATGACCTTGCTTATTAAAAGCTCTTGAGTTTCGAAAATGTCGACGCTGTTTACTAAAGTTTTTTAAGACCCAAACTACATATAAAGCGAATGAAAGGAGATATTTTTAAACACACAATGATCTCACGCGTGTAACAAAATCCGATAACTCTTCTTCCAAAATTCCGATTTGAAAATGTTTTTTTCAGCGGATACACCTCTTGATGGAAAATCTTTTGCATATAATTTCAAATTTTTGGTAATAAATACTTTGGCCAATAGGGGCGTAACTGTCAATTTTTGTTTCTTCTGTATTAGGCCATAAACTCTGAGCTTCTAAAATATCGATTGAAAAAATTATTTCGTGGACTGATGCCACTCACATCGATAAACTTTTTCGGTAGATTTTCTTCTTAAAATATTCCATAGTTTCTCCGCCAGGGAGCATAGATGTATATCTTAATTTTGTCAATATGTCTACTTCTCGGAGTCCGATTTGAAAAATTCCTTCTTTTTTGGATAGTGTTTTCAGTGTGACATGTTTTTCACAAAATTTAAAAATTTTCAAGTAATTTAGAGACTTTACGCTAGGGGGTGTAGAGGTAAATTGCGTTTCTTCCTATATCTCTTATTCTAAATCGCCGATTTGAAAAAATTTCTGCACCGTATACAGCTCCTGATGATCCTTTGCACATAATTTCTAATTTTTGTAAAAAATGGTTTGGCCACCAGGTGGCGTAAGTCTTAATTTCCGTTTCTGATGGATTTGCCGCAAAATATGAGATTCTAAAATCTCGATTAAAAAAAAAGTCGTTTGTTGACCGATACTACTCATGTCGACAAACTTTTTAGGAATATTTTCTTCTTGAAATAATGCATGGTTTCTAAGTCAGGGGGCGCAGATGTGTATCTTATTTTTGTCAATATCTCTGCTTCTAGGAGTCCAATTTGAAAAAAGTCCTTCTTTGTTGGATAGTGTTTCCGATGCGAAATGCTTTTCCTTTAAATTCAAAAATTTCAAGTAAATCATAGACTTTCTGCTAGGGGGCACAAAGGAAAATTTCGTTTTCTGCGTTATTTCTGCTTCTAAAACTCCGATTTGAAAAATTCTTCCTGCATCGCTGGGAAGGTCACCGCCTCATGTGCTGAAGGTCACCACCGCTGGTGCGTTCCATGAGTGTAGCCAGCACGCCATCTGTAGGGACGCCAGAAAAGCGAAAAAGAAGTGAAAAAAGAAGGAAGTTGAACTACGCAGTAGTGAATCGTGACTTTTGTGTGAATGGGACGCACGAACGAGTGGGGACCGCTGGAAATAGAAATGTTTACGATGTACCTTATTAATTGATTGTATTTAATGTTTCTTGATGTTGTTCGTGTGTAGGCTGGTGCGGTAGGTAGAAATAAAGTGTACGTTAATAGCAATGCCGAGTGTCGTCGTGACTGCATTTGGACCATTACGCTCCACGTTTCCAGAAATGATGACCGTTCCTAGGTAGAACGACTTTACAATCGCATACAACACCTGATGTAAAATATTTTTCATATAATTTCTAATGTACGGTGAAGAATGATTTTGGCCACCAGGGGGCATAAGTATTAATTTCTGCTTCTGATGTATTTGTAGCAAAAGCTGGGCTCCTATGGAAAATTTTGAGAAACTTTCTTTCTAAAATAAAGGACGATTTTCCCACCAGGGGACGTAAAGTCACATCTTATTTTTGTCGATATCTCTGTTTCTAAGAGTCCGATTTGAAAAATTATTTCTGTGTTGGAGAGCGTTTCCGGTGCGAAATGTTTCCCACATAAATTCATGTTTTTTAACGAACAAGTCTGCAAACAGAGGGCGTAAGCTCACGATTCCGTTTACAGCAATATCTGAGGGATTGAAAACCCGATTGAAAAACTTCTTTCTTCCGTCAGATACTGTTGACCTTCCACACCGGTTCCATTGACTTTGAATAGCTTTGATAAATTTAATTTGCGTCAGAACGGATTCAAAAGACGTGCTTATTACACCCAGAATTAGGTGTCATCTTTCTTGTTCCCTCTTTCTTCCGTTTTTTCTTTGGTTTTGGCGCCATTTCACCTGCTTAGGAAGAATCTGTAATTAGGTTTTTTACGTTGTTATACAAGTACCACTGGCGATCTAGTGACATTCTTCCTGGCTTGATTACCTTAGGAATCTTTCCATCTACTGGTTTTATTACGAGAGTGGATTCATCAATTTTTTTACTATCAGAAAATTTCCTTGCCTTCACAACTCCACTAGGGCAAATCATGAAGTGGTGGTATTTAAAAATCCCAGCTAACTGTTTGATAAACTGCTTCAAGTAAATTAGCTTGTTCGGAAGACACAACTTTATTTTATGCCTACCACGAGAGGAGGTAATAAAACAATGGTATCAATATTACTGACAGAATAGTTTGCTTTTAAGATACCAAATATCCGAACAGGACTAAACCTAATCTGACAGCTTTCTTTTTCTTCTTCTTAGCCCGTTGACACCCACTGCCGGATGTAGGACTTTTTTCCAACTTTCTCAGTTCTCAGCTTCAGTCCATCATTTAGCACCTCTAAGTTTCTAAAGGCCATCTCTCCATTTTATTCTCTGGCGCCTTTTCGTCTCCTTCCATCTGTTATTAATCGCATCCACCTTTCATCTTTCAGTCTTCCAACATATTCAGCCTATCTCCACTTTGATTGTTTTACTATTTTTTTAATATCTATTTCTCCTGTTCTTTCTCATATAAGTACATTCTAACTCTATCTCTTCTTGTTATTCCTAACATTCTTCTCTCTAACGTTTTTACCGATACTCTTATTTCTTTTTCAGTCTGACCACTTTAATGACTGTTTACTCGGAAAGTTCTGCTCGCCCGTTAACCACCTTGCGAAAGAAGTTTTCTTCGTAGTCTAGGTCACATACGTATATGTTTTCAATTATCTGTTACTTTCTGTATTTCGACGACACCATGGTAACAATTAGATCGAATAAACTAGGTTTCACTGTATTTTCTATAATATCCCACTTTTTTGTGCATCTCTAACTCTGTCAGGGACAAGAAAATTTCGTATGAGAAGCTACACTCTACAAATGATGATTAGGTGACTTTCAAGATTTAGGAACCGCACTCAAGTCCCAACAGGACTTGAGTCTTGCAAGTCTCTATATTTTGCAACCTTCACATTAATAACGAAATCATTAAAAATAACTTCGATGAATTTTTTTCTATTTTTCATGCAACTTTAAAATGTAATCTTTAAGTAATAAATTTTTTCCGCACCCAAATATCTGTAAATCCTTGCACCAAAGAGTTCTTCAGTGGATTAGTTCCACCCTAAAAAACCATAAGATTGCCGCTTAGGTGGCAGCATTTCCTTAGTGGAGAATGATACTTCTATACGTATAAGGAGGACTTTTCTTTTCAGTTTTTTCCTTACAACGTTCAAGCTGTTGGCTAACACGTGAGGTAAGGAATTATGGGAGATTTGTGAAGAGAGCGAAGTATCTTCAGATTGCAGTCCTCACATCATCTTCTCCCTCAGGGCACCTACTCTTTTCTCTTTTCCCTTTTTCTTCTTCTTGTTCCTTCTTAATCCTTTTCCACATGCTCTCCTCATCCGAGGTCGCCCAGTCCATGCAGACGTATCGACGAAATGAGAAAGAAGGACGACGACGGAAAAGCTTCTGACTTTTTTTTTTATTATTATTTCATATTGGTTTTCTTTATCAGCTGCGCAGCCCTAAGCAGTTTTGTTCCACTGCAAACTGCGAGTTCAAGTTTATATCACACACAAGTCAGATGACAATCCGGAGTGTGTTTGTTTTAGCACCCACCTATCTGTTTGTGCAGTGGTCGCATTCAAAAGAACTCCATGTTCTCAAATAGAAAATTCGCAGCAAAAAGAGTTAGGCTAGTAACAATTTTACATAGCAAGCACAGAAACTTGTCAAAACTGCAGTAGAACTTCAGATCAATATCTACGAAGGAATCAAGAACGGGGTGTGAGGTATCGTCCCTCTGTAAACAGGGTTATTCTCCCCTCCCCATCTACGAATCCCTCTCTTTGCCTAACAAGATGACCGACCTTCAGACTCTAGATCGATACCTTGAATACACTTCGCAAATGAGATTATGGATACCTACAATACATTTCATTGAGATACATCCACAGAAGAATATCCAGACTCTGTTTAAGAGAACATACGTGGGGTCATACACTATCGTGCTAAAATAATTCGACACCCTATGTGCAAAACGCTTGTTTCTCTGCATCCTATATTAATGCCAAAGATTAGATTTGACCTGAATGATAGCAGTGATCACATCCAATCAAAAGGACTCTATATCTATAAATGTTTTCGTGCAGCTTAAAACATTATGGTAAAACACAAGGCAGCTCATCTTGGTGCACGATACGTCAAAAAATATCAATCCATGGTTAAAAACCTGAGTTGTTGAACCATAACTTCAATTATGCCCAAAATACACTCTCTAGACTGGTTAATTTTGGTACATACTCTCCGGTCTGGGAAGAAGCACATGTTATGTCTTCCTCAAGATACGTACCAATCTACATTATTATTTGCGGAAAGCCTTGCCATATTCCAGGCGGGAACGATGACCTGCCTCAATTTATTTCGACTGCTTGGAAACATTATTTGTCGACATTACCGTAAGCACCTTTTATGCCTTGGACTATTCGTATACATTATATCTGTATATCAATGATTCGTGAAGAATTTATTGTCTAAAGAACGATTTTATTAATAAAAATGAGTTATACACTGGTTTTTTTTTTTTTTTTTTTTTTTTTTTTGGTTGGAGGTTTAACGACCACCGTGAGCAACTCAATGGGCTATAAGCAGTCGCCCGTCCCTAATTTAGGGTCACTGGTTCCAGGGAAGGGAGGGAGCCAGTGCCGTAAGACAAACACAACAGCCATGCCTCACCGGGATTCGAACCCGGACCCCTTACGGACGAATGATCAGAGGCCAGCGCCTTAGACCACTGCGCCACCGGGGCGGCAGTTATACACTGGCGGAAAGTGAAAAAAGAACACCAAGAAGGAATTGGCTGACGGTCATGAAATTTACATAGTTAATGGGGTCGAGCTTACGTAGGTGGGATGTTAATTTCGGGACCAACCGGTGAGCACTTACGCCACAGCATGGCATAATATGCTAATTATCGTCGGTGGTATTTAAGGAATACGGCGAAGTGAACGTAATCAGTCGTCGGCGTACGGACACGTGCGAAGACCCTGAAGAAGCTGCAATGCCTGGACATGGAAGACGTGTACGATTTCAGCAGTTATCGGACTTTGAGCGAGGTCGTCTAGTCGGACTCCGCTAGGCCGGGTGGTCGTACAGTCGTATTGCGGTGCGAATTGGACGGGAAGTATCGGTGGTGGTACGATGGTGGCGTAGATGGTCCGAGGAACATTACCACACGAGAAGACGTGAAGCAGGGAGTCACAGACGGACTGATGAGCGGACCGATCGACGCATAAGAAGAGCGGCGTTGTCAAGCAGAACATCCACTGCGACGCAAATCCAAGCTGTCTTTGCACCTGAGGTGACTGTGCGAACAATCCGCAACCATCTACTGGATGCAGGACTACGTGCACGTGTGCCTCTGGCATGTGTACCTCTGACTCCAGCCCACCGTCAGGAACGGCTGCAGTGGTGTTGCCAACGTCTGCACTGGAGAACGCAATGGAGATCTGTCGTGTTCAGCAATGAAAGCAGATTCTGCTTGAGAGCCTCCGATGGCCGTATGCGTGTTCGCAGACGCACAGGGGAGCGTCTCCACCCTTCTTGCATCCGCCAGCGACACACAGGGCCTACACCTGGTCTCCTGGTGTAGGGAGCGATCAACTATCACTCCCTTACACAACTAGTGTTTGTACCGGGTAAGTTAAAGAGCACCTCCTACATCAACAACATCCTTCAGTCGGTGTTTTGCCATTTGTAAGGTCGGTCCATCGTGGTGTTTTCCAGCAAGATAACGCACGCCCACAGACAGCACGTGCAACGCAACATGCACTTCAGGGTGTGAGACAACTTCCATGGCTTGCACGTTCACCGGATTTGTCCCCCATTGATCACTGTAGGATTTTATGGGACAGCGACTTATCCGGTCTCCACGGCCAACAACGACCATCCCCGATTTACGCGTCCAGGTTGAGGATGCTTGGAACTCAATACCCCAGATTTACATCCAACATCTGTACGACAGATTCCATGCCAGAATTGCACAGTGTGACGCAGTTCACGGCGGTTCAACCTCGTACTAAATATGTTACATGGAAATGCTATTCTTCAGTTTACCAGCAAACACAGCTATATTTTGCCATAATGTTTTGATCACGTTATCCTCTGTATTCCGTTATTATGCTGTATAAATTTCGTTGGTATCAGACGTCTCCTTCTTGGTGTTCTTTTTAGCATGTCTTTTGAAAAAAGATCGTGCTTCTGTTATCGGTTTGTCCGTCCGTCCGTCCATCAGTACGTCCGTCCGCCTGTACCCACGATATCTCTGTAACTATTAGTCCGATTTGAAATTTTTTTTTTGCATTGGGAAGCTTGAAATATGCAAATGATGATCCTTTATTTCGTTTTTTTTTTACAATGTACAATTTCGCCGCTAGAGGGCGTAAATGCAGATGATGTCGAATTCAAAAATACGTTTTATTCCACATATTTGGTTCATCCGATTGAAAAAAATATATATATTTCGATTCCATTTATGTCGAAGAGTATTGTAGATATAGTTACTTTTTCAAATTGCGCATATATTTTCCGCTAGGGGGCGTAAGAGTAAATACCATTTTTTCCGATAACTCTTTTTCTAAAACTTCGACTTGAAAAATATTTTCTTCGGTGGATACATCTTCTGATGGAAAATCTTTTGCATATAATTTCAAATTTTTGCTAAAGAATACTTTGTCCACCAGGGGCGTAAGTGTTAATTTTTGCTTCTGATGTATTGGCCATAAAATCGGAGCTTCTAAAATATCGATTGAAAAAATTCTTTCGTTAACTGATGCCACTCACATCGATGAACCTTTTCGGAATATTTTCTTCTTAAAATATTGCACAGTTTCTCCGCCAGGGGACGTAGATGTACATCTTATTTTTGTCAATATCTCTACTTCTAGGAGTCCGATTTGAAAAATTCCTTCTTTGGTGGATAGTGTTTTCCGTGTGACATGTTTTTCATATAATTTCAAAATTTTCAAGTAATTCATAGACTTTCCGCTAGGGGGCCTAACGGTAAATTGCGTTTCCCCCCAATATCTCTACTTCTAAATCTTCGATTTGAAAAATTCTTTCTGCACCACATACAGCTCCTGATATGAAATCGTTTGCAGATAATTTCTAATTTTTGTACGAAATGGTTTGGCCACCAGGTGGCGTAAGTCTTAATTTCCGCTTCTGTTGTATTTGCAGCAAAATATGAGCTCCTAAAATCTCGATTGAAAGAAAAGTCTTTTGTTGACCTATACTACTCATGTCGACAAACCTTTTAGGAAAATTTTCTTCTTGAAAAAATGCATGGTTTCTACGCCATGGGGCGCAGATGTATGTCTTATTTTTATGAATATCTCTACTTCTAAGAGCACGATTTGAAAAATTATTTCTTTGTTGGATAGTGTTTCCGATGCGAAATGTTTTTCCTATAAATTCAAAATTTTCAATTATATCATAGATTTTCCGCTAGGGTGCACAAAGGAAAATGGCGTTTTCTGCGTTATTTCTGCTCCTAAAGCTCTGATTTGAAAAATTCTTCCTGTATCGCATACAAGACCTGATGGAAAATATTTTTCACATAATTTCTAATGTTTGGTAAAGAATGGTTTAGCCACCAGGGGTCATAAGTGTTAATTTCTGCTTCTGAAGTATTTGTTGCAAAATCTGGGCTCCTGAAAATCCGACTAATTTTTTTTTCTTGGGCCGATACCGCTTATATGGATAAACCTTTTGAGAATATTTTCTTCCCAAAATAATGCATAGTTTTCCCATCAGGGGACGTAAAGTCACATCTTATTTTTGTCGATATCTCTGTTTCTAAGAGTTCGTAAGCTCACGATTCCGTTTACAGCAATATCTGTGGGATTAAAACCCCGATTGAAAATCTACTTTCTTTGGTCAGATCTATTGTTTTCCATACCGGTTCCATTGACTTTGAATAGCTTTGATAAATTTAATTTGCGTCAGAACGGATTCAAAAGACGTGCTTATTACACCCGAAAATTCGGTGTCATCTTTCTTGTTTCACTTCCCGTCAGTGTATATACAATTTAAAACCAATATATAAACCATATAACTTGAAATTTGGTTCCCGATCACGAAACCTCTTCTCATTAATTCGAAAACACCGTGAACAGAACAGCAAACTGGGGTATTTATAATATCCCACGGCTTCAGGTAACTATAGGTCAACTATCCTCTAATTACATAGGATCCACCAGGAGTAATCTTGGACTGAGAATTAAAGAGCACAAATGTAGTATCAAAGCAGGTATATGTAGTACATCCCTGGCCAAATCAATAATCCAGGATAATCTTAACCCTGACTGGAATAATGCACGAATACTCAATACCCCCATTAACCTTAGTGATCTATTAATAGGAGAGAGTGTGTATATTGCGGCCTCCGGTACACAATGTTGTAATGATCACAACCCATATGTGCTACATAATGTATGGAAACTTCTCATTAATTCAGTGAACTTTAAATTATAAATTTAAAATACATATTAAAATTAATTGTGGTCCCCCCCTCTTTTTTATTTGTCTGTCTGCCATAATTACTTTGTAACCCAATTGGGACAACAGCACGCGCACTCATTTGACGCATATAGAAAATCATTGGCTTTCATTCTTCTTTTAATGTTACCAACAATGCACCATGCCTATGTTATATATTGATTAACTGTGTTTTTCTCATTCCATCTGATGATGAGGCAGCCGCTGCCTCGAAAGTGCTAATGTATATATTGATTTTAAATTGCATATATAACTCATTTTTATTATAAAAATCGTGCTTTAGACGGTAAATTCTTCACGAATCAATGGTATCCTTTTTCGCACGAGTCTTCATGAAATTTTTGATATCTGTATATATTGATATGAGTTGCATATTTTCCGTTGTTAGTTATGTTACTAACAATTAGGGTATCATTTTCCCGCTTCCTTACTCCCTACCCATTCCCTCGCCCCCATCCCCAGGTACCTCTTAACGGCAATTCATATCCTTTCGTCCCATCCCCAGGTATCTCTTAACGGTAATTCGTACTTACTCTATCTTTCCTTACATATACCCTCATTCCTATCAACCTATCTGTCTTACTTTGTATCAGTAAACCAATTCTGATAACCAAGTGGCAGCTAGGGGACCACTACACATAACATGTCAATTATCGAGGCCTATAAATTAATGTGTCTATTATTAATATATAAATCATCTGAAAACGGGATCCTGGGTGGACCTGAAAGTTCTTATGAAGTGATTTAATTATCATCAGGTTTTAACTTGTATTTTGGGCATAATTAAAGTCATGGTTTATCAACTCAGGTTTTAAACCATGGATGGACTTTGTTGACGTATCGTGCCCCAAGGTGAGCTGCTTTGTATTTTACTGCATGGGACTCTAAATGATGCGCAATCAGTAAAATGACAAAACAAGAAAGATGACACCGAATTTCCGGGTGTAATGAGCACGTCTTTTGCATCCGTTCTAACGCGAATTAAATTTATGAAAGCTATTCAAAGTCAATGGAACCGGTACAGAAAACACTAATATCTGACAGAAGAAAGAAGTTTTTCAAACAGGTTTTTAATCCCACAAATATTGCTGTAAACGGAAGCGTGAACTTCCGCCCTCGGTTGCAGACTTGTGCGTTAAGAAAAATTCGAAATTATATGAGAAAAATTTCGCAGCGGAAACGCTCTCCAACAAAGAAAGAAATTTTCAAATCGGACTCTTAGAAGCAGAGATATCGACAAATATGTGATATGCATCTATGCCCCCTGGCGGGAAAAGCCTGCATTATTTCAAGAAGAAAGTGTTCCCACAAGGTTTTTCGATTTGAGCGGTATCTGTCCAGGAAAGCATTTTTTTTAGTCAAGTTTTAAAGAGCAGATTTTGCTGCAAATACATCAGAAGTAAAAATTAAAACTTATGCCCTCTCACATTCACCTTGTTGCTTATGTCACGTTCGGAGTATCCTTCACGATATAAAGTCACTATTTGTGTCCTCTGAGTAACACTTAATTACGCTTTTTGCCCAATTTTTGCTATATATAAAATACGTACAAAACCTCACAGTTGCCCTTTGGATTCCGGTTGCCCTTTGGATTCACAGTTGCCCTTTGGATTCCGTGCAGGAAGGTCGCACATCGTGTGAGCTCCTGCGAGTGAACTTCAGTGCAAGCTTTTCGTCGTCGTCGGCCGTTCGTCTTGTTCTGCGATTAGATAGTTTCTGGGTTACCAGTCTATCCGAATCAGTCCGGTTAGGGGATCTTTTAGTTGTTAAGATTTTTTCAAAGCTCAATTAAAATTTTCTCGAATCCACTTCTCTTCGTTTCAGCTTCAAGCCCTTCGAAAAAATTAAGAGAATTTCAAGTTCTGATGTTGTAGAGCAAAAGCCTGACGCCAAGAAAAGCGATGCCGTTTCCCGTTCCACATCTACCTTCACGGGAAATCCGGAGTCAACTGAAAAGCCAGATCCAAGAAGATCTAGAAGAATTAAGAACCTTCCGCCGGAACTTTGTAATAGTATCCAAAAAAGAACAAGAAGATTGGTAGGTAAAAACATTTCTTATTCTGTGCCTCAGAAAACTCTAGGCACGTCATCTGACAAAAAAGTTGTCGACGACTCTTGTATGTCTGTGCCAATTCCAGACATAATATCTGAGAAAATATCAGATATGAAAAAAATACCGGTGAGATGCCCGGGCGATGGGATATCTGATAAAATATCAGATATCATTAAAACACCGGAGAGATGCTCGGGCGATGGGATATTTGTAAAATTTTCAGATATCAATAAAACACCGGTGGGATGCCCGGGCGATGGAATATCTGAGAAAATACCAGATATGATTTATGAAAAGTCCGAGAAAATTCCGGACAACCTTACCCAAGAGGAAGGTTTTATAGAAAACAGACCTGAGACAGCTTCGGCGTCAGGCTTTTGCAATGAAAAAAAAAAAAAAGGCCCTTTTTGGGGGCCGAGTACTTTTTTCAAAAAAATAACTGTGCAAATACAAAACACAAAAAAGTGTTGAAAGAAAGGAACAACCTCAGTCATCTTATGAGCATAAGTTAAGCTCAAAAATAAAGAATGCTGTAAATGACACAGAATTAATGAAAAATGATACAAATAAATACCTGCGTAATATTAATTTATTACACAGAGAAAAAAAAAAGAGTTGTCCCTAAAAGCAATGTACAGAACTCTGTGCTAAAAGAAAGGATTGAAAAACATCGCAAAAATTTCCAAAACACAAATGTGACAGAGAAATTGATTGCCGATGTTGACAAATATCTAGGCGAGAAAAAAAGAGGCCCTTTTAAGAGCCTGATACAGAATTCTGTGCCACAAGAAAAAATAAAAAAATATCGCAAAAAAAAATTCCAAAACACAAAAGTGATAGAGAAATTAATTGTTGATGTTGATAAAAATATAGATGAAAATGCTACGCATAAGCAAAAAAAACCTGGTTACTCCAACCGTGGAAAAACCAAAATATTTCGCTGGCAGGCTTAGCAAAGAAATTAAAGAGGCAGAAAAAAATAACTGTAATGAAGAGGCTCAATTGCAGTATGCTAATAACAACGATGAAGAAAAAAACAACGGCATATTTAGGGGCCGTTCATTTTCATTTTCCTCCTTCTCTGAGGAAGGGGGAAAAACAACGGCATATTTAGGGGCCGTTCATTTTCATTTTCCTCCTTCTCTGAAGAAGAAAAACGCCCTCTTAGTGGAACCTTTCCCTCATTCTCTGAGGAAGAAAGCAAATTTGACCTATTAATTAAAAAAGTTAAAGGAATGTCCACGAGTGGGAAACTTACGGAAAAAAAAATAAATGGAGAAACCGATAAAAAACAAAAAAATGGTGAATGGACCATCAATCAAATAGCAGAATTAGCTGCCAAACTGGTCAAAAGCAAGGAAGCAATCAATTGTAATACTGACCAAGTTATCGAAATTAACAGCAATATAAATAAAATTGAAACAGTAAAAAATGATGAAAAAAAAACCGAGGATGAATTTTTTCCTCTGAAACAAATGGACTTAACATATTAATTTGGAATGCGCAAGGCATCAAAAGGCAGCATAGAGAATTCTTAGCCTACCTAAAATACAAAAAAATTGATATTGCGCTAATTAATGAATCCTGGCTAATGGACAGAATTAAATTCAAAATTCCCAACTACAAGGTTTACAGAAAAGACAAAACCTCCCAAAGTGGGGGAATTTTGATTGCAGTGAAAGATAAACTAGAGCAAAGTGAAGCGATATGCAACACAGAGGATGGCATGGAAGGGCACTCGGTTATTATTCAAACAAAAAATAACCCGATTAAATTTACGGCACTATACAATCATCCCAAACACACTATATTACCAGGGAAGCTCTAGATAAGCTTTTCGAGGAAAATATTCCTACGGTAATTGCGGGAGATTTTAATAGTAAACACCGCTATTGGCACTGCCCAAGAGCTAATAAAAGTGGGAACAATATTTTTAGATATCTTTTAAACCAAAACATTGACTTGGGGGCGCCATCTGAACCCACACGAACGGCGCTCAGAGGAACTAGCAATATACTAGATTTTTCACTCCTGAAGAATAATAAATATTACTTTGAAATTTATACTGAGGCGGCACTCTCCTCTGACCACAATCCAGTTCACCTCCAGCTTTATACTGACAAAACTGTGAAGGTAGCACCCAAAATGGTCACTAACTTCAAGCAATTTGAAGGGAAAATTAAACTAGTGCCACCCCAGTAATTGGAGACTGTAATAGCAAAGAAGAAACTGACACAGCTATTAAACTCTTTAACCTCGCCATTAAAAAAATTATGGAAGAATGTCAAACTCCTGCTAAAGAGAAAAAAATCCGTACTATTTACCCAAAGAAATTTTGGAACTTATAAAAGAAAAAATAGGTACCGAAGCAAGTGGCAAAGAACAAGAAATAAAACGTTCTATGACCTTTATTGCTGCATAAATAGACAAATTAAAAGAGAAATCAGAAAATTCGAGAATGGGTCATGGGGTCAAGTATTAGAGGAGGCTCATATTGACTACTCTGAAAATTCGGATAAAAAAACAAAATGACTCTATGGAATCTTACGTCGAGCTTGCAAAATAAAAATGTCAAATTACTCCCACCCCTTCAAAAAGAAGATGGGACGGTAGTTAGAACTGACGAAGAAAAAGCAGAAATTTTTGCAAACTCACTAGAAAAACAGTTTAAAATAAATGACATCCCAGACACTGATGTAGCCATTAAAATGAAAAAGGCCCTGAATACTTATTTTAGACACGCTGAGGATGTAGAAAATTCTAGAGTCATTGCCCAAAGTACACAACTCTATGAAGAATTTACTAGTAAAAAAAAAACCTGTATTAACATCCCCAATTAAAAGCAAACAGAAAGTCTCTTTTAAAAAAAATAGAAGCACAAGGCATAGAAAACAGCAGCCAAAAGTAGAAAATGCTACGGCCTCTTTTACGTCCGATAGACAAGTTAAAGGTGCTACGACCTCTCGCGGGTCCGGAACGCCAGAAACTAAAAAGATAAGAAATAAAAAAAGGCCTTTTAAGGGCCAAAAAAAAATTTTTGTTCCTCCTGACTTTGAAAAACTACTACCCATCAGTGAAAGGGAAGTTAGGTTTCATATTAATAATCTTAAAAATAAAAAGGCACCAGGCAATGATGGCATAAATAATAAAATTATGAAAACATTACCGGAAGAATATGTGCAAACCCTTACTAAAATATACAATTGTGCCATTAAATTAAATTATTTCCCTGATATTTGGAAGACAGCAGAGGTAATACTATTACCCAAGCCAGGCAAAAACCCGGCAATTCCTGAAAATCACAGACCGATTTCGTTGCTCCCAACCATGGGAAAAATCTTTGAAAAAATAATTCTTATTAGAATGCAACAATTCTGTGAGGAATTCCCAGTAATTCCATTTACTCAAGGAGGTTTTAGAGATAAACACTCCACGGTGCACCAACTCTCTAGAATAACTGAAAAATGTGCTGAAGGAATTATAAAAAAGGAACACACAGCAGCCATATTTCTGGATGTGGCAAAAGCATTCGACAAATGCCCACATGAGGTAATTATCTACAAGCTAATAGCACATGATTTCCCACCCTGGATTATACATATAATCAAATCATACCTCACTAACAGAACATTCTGTGTAAAAATTAATGGGAAAAAATCGTTAAAAAAAAATCGAAGCTGGTGTACCTCAAGGCAGTGTACTCGCACCAACGCTGTATTCTATCTTTACGTCAGACTTTCCCAACTATAATAACAGGAATCTGACTACAGCTCTCTATGCTGATGACACTGCACTCGCTTATACTTCCAAAAATAAAAATCAAGCAACTTTCATGTTGCAACATTATGTTGAAAAACTTGAGAAATATTTCTTAGATTGGAAAATTAAAATCAATACCGAAAAAACTCAAGCAATTCTATTTTCTAGGATTAAATGCAATCACAATCCAGACTTTGAAATAGAAATGTATAAAAAAAATACCTTGGGTAAATGATGTTAAATACTTAGGACTTTTTATGGACCACAACCTAAACTGGAACAAGCATATTAAAGAAACTGTGTCCAAATCTCTTAAGATCAGAGGAAGTCTCCAGGCCAATAATAAAAAATAAAAGGCTTAGCAGGAAAAACAAAACTTTGATATGGAAAGCCTGTATCAGCCCTGTTATTACTTATGCCTGTCCTATCTGGGGTAACTGCAACAAACAGCAGAAAAATAAGATTACCTCATTTCAAAATAAAACCCTACGATACATGGTTGGACTTGATGGAAGAACTTCAAACCATGCTATCCGAAGCATGCTAAATATTAATTCCATCCATTACACGATGTATGACTTAGCTTATAGATACTATGAAAAAGCTAAGATTCATCCTAATCCTCTGGTCGGAGCGGCCATTAACTATACTGTCAATGAAACTGACAGTTATAAAAGGCCAAAAACTATCTTGAATAAAGTTCCAGAAATGAACCCAATTCACAGCTACCCTAGCAAAAAAAATAACAATAATTGGGACTAGTGTTTAGAGGGTATTTCTCACCTAAGAAGAATTTCTGATAAAAAAAAAAAAAAAAAAAAAGGCTCTTTTAAGGGCCTTACTCTGATTTGCAAATTTACTTCACACATGTGAATAAATCTCGTTAAATAAAAAAAAAAGAAGGGGGGGCTCCTCTAAGAGCCGCACTCTGTTTTGAAAACATACTTCACCCATGTGAAGAAACCGTGTTAAATAAAAAATGAGAAAAAAAAAAAGGCTCTTTTAAGGGCCGAGCAAAATGTTGCATAAAAGATTTATCTTTTTTGTACTAAATATCTCTGCCCCTAAAAAAAACAAGGTATTGTTGGTCTTGCCTTTTATGTTAAAATTTGTTGTTGTTTTTCCCTGATTAAAAAAAAAAAAAAAAAAAAAAAAAAGGCTCTTTTAAGGGCCGAGCAAAATGTTGCATAAAATATTTATCTTTTTTGTACTAAATATCTCTGCCCCTAAAAAAACAAGGTATTGTTGGTCTTGCCTTTTATGTTAAAATTTGTTGTTGTTTTTCCCTGATTAAAAAAAAAAAAAAAAAAAAAATTCTCTTTTAAGGGCCGAGCAAAATGTTGCATACTCTAAACGAGTATCTTAAACCTCGATCGGTGTAATTTTGTGATCACACCACCTCAGCTATGATTACTCTGACATGGATGTCAAGAAGCAACAAAAGTAAACCTGTGAAAAAATTCTGTAAACCAATGGGGAAAAATCTTTTCTCTCATTGGCTGGCGAGCAACACTGAGCAAATGGCCAGTTTTGTCTTAATCGGTGTTCAAAGACGATTTTCTCTGGGAAAGATATTCTGTGTGTGATGTTTTTTTTTTCCAGGTTCCCCTTTCCCGTGTCCTTTCCTTCCTTTCCCCCTGTGCTCTTCTGTGGCACAGGTGTACCGGGCATTTTTCTGCGGAGAGAAATATCACTTGAAATGGCTTGTTGTTACAGGTAAGTATGTAGGGCAGCTTACAACTTCACTTCTTAACGGGTAACCGTCTACTCCCTCTCCTCTAATATTTCCATACTTTTCTTTCGTACTATTCTATCAGGGAAATCTGTTCCCAAATATCTAATATTCCTCTTTTTCACCTGACAAAAGGCGCAGAGCGCTGAGGGTTCGGGTCTCTCAACCTCAGATAGGAAATATCTCTCTCTCTCAGCATGAAAACCAGAAGCAAACTGACGCTCCCACGCTTCCCCCAACTCTATCAACAGCTGTCGCTGTAGAATGATGAAACGCCGACAGGAAGTTGAGTAATACAGACAATAACTGACACAATCGTCAGAAATCTCCTAATAACAACAGGTGGTCTTAAACCTTTTTGTAATTGACTGTACAGTTCTATACTAGTACATAATACGTATTGTAGACACATTTATGTAAGAACCAAAATGCAGTATAACTACGTACGTATTTACATTATGTGATGTAGGTTTTGAGACGTATATTCTAAACTAACTTTCCTTTTTAGTTTCTTTCCCTATGTAAATTTTGAGTTTGTTCTCAGTTATACTTCACACTTAACGTGATATCTTCTCTCTCAAACGAGTACTGTTGGCAACACAATTGAGGTATAATGAACGTGACGTATGCCTGTTATGAGATAAGAACCAGAGATAAAAACTACGAGACAACAGTTGCTCGTGGGAGGTCGAATGTGGGGTGTTGATTTGTGTTAGAGATGTGTTTTGGGATTTCTATACTATCCTGAAGTGCTAGGATCTGTGCTGGAGAAATAAAGCATCATTTACAGTAAGTTTGAATTCTGTTTAAATGTTTCGTCTAGCCGTTAAGGTTTAATTTAGGAACTCTTTCTTTGTATGGTTATGTTTTAAAATAACGTAAGAAGAGCGATAAAAGTTCAAGCCCGAAAAGAGATTACGTTATAGTTTTGAAAAAATCGGTAATTTGCTTTTGCTTTCTATTTTTAGTGTTTAGCTCAAGCAAAGCTTTCTGAATAATTGAAAGGTTTTGGAAGTGTTTTTCTTGAGAATCGTGACCAAAGAAAAAGTTTCTCACAAGTTTTAAACAATTTAATGCCGCTTTGAAAGAAGCCACAGGTTCTGAAATTTTAGCAACATTGTCGACGAACAATCCATTACATCAGAGTTTGTTTGAACATTTTTGGCTCGAGCTTGACATTTAAATGTATGTTTGCTGCTCGAGTTTGCCTGAATCACATCGTCAAAATTGTTTCCAGTTCATCGAAAGACGAACATTTCAAAGTCCATCGCTTATTAGTACATTGACCTAGTAATTTTGATTAACTCTTCCTGTTTTGAAATTGCTTTCAATGTTGAAACTGGCAATCCAAGAGACTTGACTAATTCAACTTTAGTTCCATATACAATTGGGAAACGAATTTCCCCGAAGAAACAATTATTCATAAATACATGGTAGGCATTGTAGTGCTATTATTGGCATTGGAATGCTATTATTAAGCATTGTAATGCTATTATTGGCATATTTTCACTGTATTCCATGTGACCACTTCCTTCAGAAACTTTGAAAATTTTCATCGTCTTGGAACAGGAATCGAACTCGACATCCCGATTTCCGATCGAGCATGTTAGTCATTACACTACCGAGGACAAGGAAATTCCAAGCAATTGAACGTAGATATCAGAGAATCTTCAGATTTACGCTAGTCGAAGCTATTCCTTCCCCATCGTAGCGTCTCACGACCTTCTCTCACATCCAGGGTCAGATGTAAGTCGCAAATTCCAGTGATGCAAGTACGTCGTATACAATTAGTTCTATGAAATTCGCTATGTTTTTGCACAATGGCGGCTTTTTCAGCTAAGGAAAGACATTTGCGCTTTGTACTCGCCATCTTCACCTTCACGTCTAAAAAGCCAGATTTAAACAGACAGCAAACTAACTGAATTGCTCTTAGAACTTCACAGCGTTCTTACCAAGCTGAGACGCAGGTACGTTCAACACGGGGATTTACGACACTGTACGAGGCGCTCCAGCAAATTTGCCAAGACAAATTTGTCACGTGCTTGCGACAAATTCTGAGGAGGGACAACCGGTTTAAGGCAACCTGGTCGTCGGATTCTGCTGAGGAATGTGGCTGGAGGAGGAAGAACGGGTTTAACCCTCTAAC
This sequence comes from Macrothele yani, assembly GCA_039090855.1. Classification (NCBI taxonomy): domain Eukaryota; kingdom Metazoa; phylum Arthropoda; class Arachnida; order Araneae; family Macrothelidae; genus Macrothele; species Macrothele yani. The sequence goes on along the minus strand of CM077001.1, from coordinate 151,221,587 downwards.
GACCTTAACGCCCAAAACGCGCGTACATACAAGTGACCATAGCCGTCCGAAACGCCTGTCTAGAGTGAGTCAGGTTTCCTGTCCTTACCTGCTCTTCAAATTTGCATGGCCTACGAGGGTTCAGCAGGTGTCATCCTCAGTCACTATTGTTGTTACAGAACAAAGAAGTGAACCAACACAGACAGTTTCGCGCGTTATGGTATTTACAGTGATACAAGGTTTTTGGGCCATGTTCTTTAAAGGGGTAAAGGAATTTGACATGTACCAAGCAAGATAAAAAATTACAGGAAAATCAGGTTTGGGACCAAAACTTTTAAACGACGTTCGATGCGGGAAATCGTGTGATTGGAAAAAACGTATAACACGGGAAAATGTAGGAGAATTACCGGGACTTCAGAAAAACGTCGCTCGAAACGGAAACACGTAAAATGCGAGGACATAAGATCGGGGTTTTAATGTGTTCTAGTTACCTTATCTACACTGGCGTGCAAAAATTAAAGACGAGACGGTTTTTCGAATGTAACGTCGTGCAGAAGTGCTCCACATCGACTCAAATCATACCACAAGATCCCCAAGATGTAGGAATATGGGACAAGTGAGCAAAACCGTCCAAACAAGGAATTCAAAGGATACAAAGGCACTTTATTGAAAAGGTAGCTTCGAGAAAAACTGGACAGAAAACAGAAACGTCCATGTGACAGGCGGCTACCAAGAAAAATCCAGTCTTTAGTATGGAATAGGATCACCCCTGACTGCGTTGCAGGATTTACAACGTCTGTCAATGCTGAGGACGAAGTTGTCAAGGAGCTGTTGAGGCATTGCATCCCATTCTTCTTGTAGCGCCAATCGCAGCTGCTGAATCGTTGCTGGCGGCTGGTGACGTGCTGCTAAGCGTCTCCCGAGAAGGTCCCACACGTGTTCGATTGGATTTAGGTCCGGGGACCTTGCGGGCCAATCCATGCGTTGAATATCTTCACTCTTCAACAGCTCTGCGACAGCCACTGTACGATGAGGTGTAGCGTTGAAGTCCATGAAGAGGAACTCAGGAGTCACAAAACCTCTAAACAGATGTACGTGAGGCAGGAGAACCTCGGTAAAATAGCGAACACCAGTGACTGAACCTCCTTGGAAGGTGTGGAGGTCCGAACGGCTACCAAGCATGATACCGCCCAAAACGAGAACTCCACCAATTCCAAACCGGTCCCTTTCAATGATGTTGGAGGTGCGATTGCGTGTTCCCCGCTCTCTCCAGATGTGTATACGTCCAGAATCGCTCGACAGACTAAATCGGCTCTCATCCGTAGAGAGAACTCGACCCCATTGCTGATGTATTCAGTTCTTATATTCCTAGCACCAGAGAAACCGCCGTCTCCGATGAGCAGGCGTTAATGGCACACACCGTACTGGTCGTCGTGCAAATAAACCACCTTTGTGCAGCCTGCTGGCCACGGTAAAACGCGATAACGGACGTCCAGTTGTCTGTTGCATGTGCTTTTCAATTTCTCCTGCTGTCTGCCGTCTGTCTCTTCTCGTCTGTAGGACAATATACCGGTCGTCCGTCGCCGTGGTTGCTCGTGGACGACCACTGCTAAACTCTCGGACAGCTGTTGCTCTCGTTTGAAATGCTCTCCAAGCTCGTGAAACGATGCTGTGAGCGATTCCAAACTCCTCGGCCACACTAGTTATACTTCGACCTTCTTCCAACTTCCCAATGACGTGACCTCGGGTAAAGCCATCCAGATGTCGTCTACTGGATTGCCTGTTGGCCATATCACACGGTGGCAGCAACTCGACGTCGTTCAAACCGATGTACACCGTACAATAGCTTTCACCGAGTTGCTGAGTGAACTCCTCCCGTGTGCTTTATACCCTTCCGACACTATCCCCCCCCTACGTCATGTTGCATATATGCACATACCCTACCGTACCGAACCCTAGTCTATCTCCTGAGTGGTCTTTCGGTCCGTTCTGCCTGCTCGTTCCACTTTTATGCTAATTTCTCCTCTTCGTTCTTAATTTTTGCACACCAGTGTAGTTTTCGAACCACCATGGAACTATTAAATGCTAACAAGAATTCTCTATATTGACATGTTATTGCTTTATTTCCGGACTTCGGAAATACCGAACACGTATGTTATATCTAAATGAAGTCCTAAAAATCTGTTCTAGGTTTCAAATTTCTTGTTCTCATTTTATAAAGGACTATCTCATAAATTCCTCATGCGGATGCTATTAATGAACATTTTTCATAGTATGACAGTGATTGCGTTTGCTGCAGTGTACTTCAAATGCTTGCTGTAATTCTGTAACGTACCAGGAGATGTGACGTACCTGCCAGAAGGACGCAAACGACATAAAGGCAGATAGGAATCAGAATAAAACGTCCGCGTAGCTCAATTGGTAGAGTGACTTATTCCGGAATGAGGGGATCCGGGTTCGAATCCCGGCGTAGACCAAAAATGACGGAGAAATTTACTTCGTTATAGTTCCGCTTACAGCTTTGCTTTCAAAAGCAGAAGAAAAAGAAAATATTTCTCGTTTCTTCATTAACCACGGCGATCATGGAAATAAAATTTCTTTTGCTCGGTATGACTAGAAAATCCTCATCCTATTTCCCGCGGTGCTGCAAGCATTCCTTTTTTCAGTACCCTTCGATCCTCGGCCCTTTATTTTGGGACATTGTTGGATATACTTTGGGATGTTTTTCTTTTTTGATAAGTCCAGAAATGTGGCGGAACTGAAAAACACCCGCACGCGTTGAATGAAGGGTTTCAAGATATGATAGATTCATGCTGTCTCTGATGGAATTTGTTCTATTCAATCTTCTTCCTGGATTTATCGAATCCCGTTACAGTGACTGGATAAAACCACCTTTTTCTCTAGTGTCAATGCGCTACATAGTAATGCAATATTTACTCAAGACGAGGCTTCCCCGCAATTTTCTCAATGCATGTTTGTTTAGAACTGTGAAAAACAGATTATTGCTCTATTTGGAAACGCTGTAAAAGCTATTTCGTGTAAATATCAATGTTTAAAAAGATTAATATATTTGAAAACAATGCTAGTCATTTCTCGATTGCAAATTTTGCGCTCATTCGTGAGAATAATAGAAAGGATCGCGCTGGCTAAAAAAAAGTGTTTCATGTATTCGCTAATAAATATGCGCAAGTTGAAAAGTTGCGCAGTAAACGCAGATGAAGTGTCATGAATACGGAAATCGCAGTTATTAAAAATTAACTTTGTGAGTTTTAAAAGTCATCAGCTATTTAAAATCACCCATTATGAGAGCATACATAAATTACTCGTTAAACGTGCCTGAACATAGATATAAAGTAAATCATTCTTTGTTGAATATTAGTTATGAATTTTGAAGACATAGATGAATTATTTTTATTGGAAGTAACACTACCAATTGGCAAAATGAGAAACATTAGTAAGTGTCTCTGGCAAACGCACTTTCAGAGTAAACGTAAGGGCAAACGAAGCACTTAAAGGAAGACATAAATAACTTTTATTGGAAAGTATTTTTCAAGTGTGCTTCAGAGAAAATGCGAATCACTTTTCTCGAAAATGTAAATATTATTGGCACCTTATGGTAAAGATAACAACTTTTTAAGATACGCAAACGAATTATTAAGACACGAAAAGACGCACAATATTCCTTACTTTTCACTTTCAGCAATAGTAAGCCAAAACTGGGAAAGGTCTCTTGCGGAGAGAGGAAACGCCATATGACTAAGAAATGATGCATTGTATTGCAGCACTACATCATGAGAACACTTCAGCAGTATAATTTCATATCGAATGAGCACAAATTCTGCTAGACTGACCGAGTACTAATTCTTCTAGACTGAGTACGAATTACGCTCAACCGACTAGAAACGAGTCAGCGGGAATTTTGCAAAACTGACACTAGGACGATATAATAATGTTTATATAGCGCGATAATGAAAAATGGCGAATCATCAATAATTGGGACTTACCTGGAATATACAACGCGAGGAAATGTACCGTGTCACACAGTAGCACATTCTACGTACTCTCCACCAAGGTCAATGCACAGTTGTCATTTTTTTTGGTAACTTTCTGATGGTTCTCCCACGCATCGACTTAAGAACATTTCTCCCTAAATCGTCATCTTTAGGGAACAGTCAGCTGCGCAATAATTATTTAATCCAGTCAAACTGAATATAATCCGATGAGGCCAAATCAGTTGAGTATGGTGGATATATATATATATATATATTTTTTTTTTTTTCTTTTAGGTTTAACGACCACTGTGAGCAACTCGATGGACTATAAGCAATCGTCCGATCTTAATATAAGGCCACTGGTTCCACGGAAGAGAGAAAGCCGGTGCCGTAAGACAAACCCTGCCTTATCGGGATTCGAACTCTGAACCTCTCGGATGAATTGTCAGACGTCTGGGCTTAGACCACTGCGCCACCGGGCGACCAAGTGCACATCGTAAAACTGTGAAGGGATGTTTGTGTTCTTGAACAGTTAGGATGACAATTTTTCTCCTTTTGTTGAGGCGTTTGGCACCCAGTAGGTACACGCATTTTTTTGCATTTTCATTTCTTCATGAATTATTGCATGAAGTGTTACACTACACAGATCTGTTACACGCTGTAATTCCTCAAATCGTTACGCGTGTGTTGTTCATGATGGTCTAGGAAACATGCTGCACATTTGCTGGCGTACGGGCTGTTGCCGGGCGAACTGGGCTAATTGTTTCATTACAGTTTCCTCCCATCGGAAAACAGTGCTGCTCCAGACTATGCTTCACAACATACCGCCCTTAACAGACGGTGAATATGACCAGGTGATTTTCCTATAGGATCCATACAGTCCAAAGGTCTCCTTGACAATCTTTTACCATGTTGCTGGCTGCTTAGTGTGAGACTCATCTGAAAAATGAGCGTGCTTCACACGACGTAATAAAGCCTCGGCTGCCATCTTGTGAATGAATGCTGCACTAAAAAAAAGACTATTCAGCTTGGAAGTAGCAGAAGCCTAGACGCCATCTTGTGAATTAATGCTGCACCAAACTAAGACTAATCAGAGTAGGAGTAGCAGCAGCTGAGATGTCATCTTGTGAGTTAATGATGCACTAAAATAAGACTATTCAGCTTGGAAGTAGCAGAAGCCTAGACGCCATCTTGTGAATTAATGCTGCACCAAAATACAACTATTCAGAGTGGAAGTAGCAGCAGCAGAGATGCCATCTTGTGAGTTAATGCTGCACTAAAATAAGACTATTCAGCTTGGAAGTTGCAGAAGCCTAGACGCCATCTTGTGAATTAATGCTGCATCTAATGATGCTTTAAAATAAGACTATTCAGCTTGGAAGTAGCAGAAGCCTAGACGCCATATTGTGAATTAATGCTGCACCAAAGTAAGACTATTTAGAGTGGGAGTAGCAGAAGCCGAGATGTCATCTTGTGAGTTAATGATGCACTAAAATAAGACTATTCAGCTTAGAAGTAGCAGAAGCCCACGATATCTTGTGAATTAATGCTGCACCAAAATACGACTATTCAGAGTGGGAGTAGCAGCAGCAAAAATTGCCGACTTGTGAGTTAATGCTGCACTAAAATAAGACTATTCAGCTTGGAAGTTGCAGAAGCCTAGACGCCATCTTGTGAATTAATGCTGCACCAAAGTAAGACTATTCAGAGTGGGAGTAGCAGCAGCCGAGATGTCATCTTGTGAGTTAATGATGCACTAAAATAAGACTATTCAGCTTGGAAGTTGCAGAAGCCTAGACGCCATCTTGTGAATTAATGCTGCACCAAAGTAAGACTATTCAGAGTGGGAGTAGCAGCAGCCGAGATGTCATCTTGTGAGTTAATGATGCACTAAAATAAGACTATTCAGCTTAGAAGTAGCAAAAACCTGGACGCCATCTTGTGAATTAATGCTGCACCTAATGCTGCTTTAAAATAAGACTATTCAGCTTGGAAGTAGCAGAAGCCTAGAGGCCATGTTGTGAATTAATGCTGCACCAAAGTAAGACTATTTAGAGTGGGAGTAGCAGCAGCCGAGATGTCATCTTGTGAGTTAATGATGCACTAAAATAAGACTATTCAGCTTAGAAGTAGCAGAAGCCTAGACGCCATCTTGTGAATTAATGCTGCACCAAAATACGACTATTCAGAGTGGGAGTAGCAGCAGCAAAAATTGCCGTCTTGTGAGTTAATGCTGCACTAAAATGAAACTATTCAGCTTGGAAGTTGCAGAAGCCTAGACGCCATCTTGTGAATTAATGCTGCACCAAAGTAAGACTATTCAGAGTGGGAGTAGCAGCAGCCGAGATGTCATCTTGTGAGTTAATGATGCACTAAAATAAGACTATTCAGCTTGGACGTAGCAGAAGCCTAGACGCCATCTTGTGAATATAACCCTGCACCAAAGTAAGACTATTCAGAGTGGAAGTAGCAGCAGCCGAGATGCCATCTTGTGAGGTAATGATGCACTAAAATAAGACTATTTAGCTTGGAAGTAGCAGCAGCCTAGACGCCATCTTGTGAGTTAATGTTTCACTAAAGTAAGACTATCAAGCGTGGGAGAAGCAACAGCCCAGATGCCATCTTATGGGTTAATTCTGCACTAAAAAATAAGCCTATTCAGCGTGGGAGTAGCAGCAGCCTGGACGCCATCTTGTGAGTTAATTCTGCATCAAACGAGACTATCCACCGTGGGAGTAGCAGCAGCCTAGATGCCATCCTGTTGGTTAATGCTGCACTAAAGTAAAACTAACCAGCGTGGAAGTAGCAGCCCAGATGGCATCTTGTGAGTTAATGGTGCACTAAAATAAGAACTATCCAGCGTGGGAGTAGCGTTAGCCTAGATGACAGCTAAATCGTAATTAATTTTGAACGGCTAATGTAATAAAACTTTTTAGTTCGTATGTGAATCCCATACATTTTGCTGTTGATCTGCTTTTATTCGACGACATCAAAAAACATTTCACTGTTTTGTCTTTGGTTGCACGCTCTCCGTTAAACTTAAGTCTTTCAGAAGTGCTGGAGTGCCTGTTGTCTGCGTATTTCAGTTGTAAATCCATCAAATGCGGTGCCGCATGCGTGAGCTGAATGTGTTTCCCCTCTACGTTGGAGATATTTCTTCTGATATTCTTCATAAGCTATGTAGACGTCAGTAGCATTCCCTGCTGCTTGAATACTTTAAACTAGTTAAAGTATTGAAATTGAAATTTTAAAAATATATAAATCTTAAAAGCTGGGATGCCAAAATTCGTAAAAGCTTGGGCCATTATTCAGTTAGAAGAAAGCACAGGTTTCGCCCTTACATTCGATGCGGTCGTCTTTATAAACTCTTACCTCATTTTCTAAAGTTGTGAGTGCAAAGACATACATACATACATAATTTCTGAAGGCTTTGAAGCCAATTGCCATAGAGTTGTATCACCTGAAAAATGAAAATTTGAGAAGCACGGGAGGGTCACCTGACGGTAGAGTAAATAACAGGAAAGGCAAACTATGTGAGTTTTAGGAGTTAATTCCGAAAAACTAAACAGCTTTCTTGGTCATATCTCACTGTTTCCAGCGTCACCATATCTGGCGATAAAAGGAGGTAAGTCAAAGAGGATGAGAGAAATAATATTTTTATTTCAAGTGTTGATAAGAGTGGAGGAATTAATAAGAGTTTCTTGGGCAGTGCTGTAAACTCCAAAGGGGTAAAGGAGCCTGGATCCGTAAATGACAGAAGATGACGAGTACGATAAATTCCCTTGGAAATTTCTGGATGGTGAAACCTGTAATTAGATAAAAGATAAAGAGAGGAAGTTTGAGGATGAAAAGTTTTTAAAAATTAATTAGATGATTTTTTCTGGAAGTTTAGACCAGGTCCTGAAAAGAGTCCGTATTTAGTTATAATGCAATTGATGGAGGAAATGGCTGTGAAAGCTTACACGTTAAACAGTTAGTGCAGAAACAGGAGAAGTATTCCTGGAGATGAAAGGTTGAAAGAAATCAGTTTTGTTCTCTCTGGCCACAAATCCCACCAGGATCATCACGTCCACTGACTCAGCAATCGTTATTGTAAGGTTAGCACCCATCTTCTTCCTGGACTGCCTGACTAAGAGATGTTTTAATGTTCTGGAGTGGAGTCTTTAGGTTGAAGTCAATTGAAGGCTTGTTGGTGACGTGTTTTTAGCCAAAGATTCTGCAGTTTCATTCCCTTCTGAGCCCTGGTGGCCTGTAATCTAGTGGAATGGAACGCAAATTCTATTCAATGTACACTATATCGATAAATGTCACCGGACACTTAGAAGAGAAACACAACATAGCTTTTATTGACATTCATTAGTACGATGTCGGTCCACCTTTGGCTTCAATTCAAAGGTGTCTCGGAGGACACTTTTGCATTAAAGCCGCTGTGTTCCAAAACCTTGTCGAAAGCATGTCCTCCGAGACTTGCTTTCGACAAGGTTTTCGAACACAGCGATAAGTGTGCGCTTCCATTCACTACATAATGCTGCCGCTAGCTGTTGCTTAGTAGTAGGCCTCCGTTCCAAACTTCTTATGCGACGCTCTAATTGCTCCCCTAGCTGCACTATGAGATTATGATCAGGGCTCTGTGCTGGCCAGTCCAAACACGATACGGAATTATCGTCAAACCACGCCGTAACAGTCCTTGCTTTATGGCTCGGTGCATTATCCTGTTGGTACCAACAAGGCTTGGTTCTATAGCATTGCCACAGAGTTGGTAGGGAATAAATGTCCAGAATATCGAGGTAGACGTGCTGGTTAACAAGTTTGCCAACGATAACGGCCTGGACCATATCACGAAAAACATCCCCACACGAGTACACTGCCAGCTCCAAACTTGACCGTAGGAAGAGTACACTGTGGTAAATAGCGTTCCCCCGGCTGACGCCATACACCACACACTGCCATCAGACTGATGGATCGTGTATCATTATTCATCAGTCCATAGGACCCGTTTCCATTCATCTACGGTCCACGATCAATGTTCTTTACACCATGCTAAACGACGAGTTGCATTCCGAGTGGAGACGAAAGGCTTATGAGCAGCCGCACGACCCCGGTAACCCATGGAATGAAGTTCTCTGCGAATGCTACGTGTACATACCGAGGTTCCAGCATTTCTACTCACCTGTACACTGAGGTCTTGTGCAGTACTTCGTCGATTAGCTGTAACGACTCTCCTGAAGCTTCGACGTCCTCTGTCACTGAGTTTCTCTGGTCTGCCGGTATGATTTGCTGCTTCAGGCACGCCATGTGTCTTCCACTTATTCAGTACATCCAAAACAGTTGACTTGGGTACGTTTAAACGTCTCTCGGTTTCTCTCATGGACGACCCGCTAATAGAACACCCAACATTCTTTCCTTTCTCAAAGTCAGTTCAGCGACATTTTCACTCAACCTCACGGTGCGATATGATTGCGGTCAGCTGCAGACTTGTTTTTATACCGTTTACAGATGTGCCCAGCATCTTAAAAACGCAGCTGATCCGTTCATTTGCTTTTGAAGGGGTGTCCGGTGACTTTTGTCAATATAGTGTATTTACACGGTGTTAGCTTTGCATTAGGACTACCCCCATTTTACATATTCTGAGCGATAACGAAGTACCACGCGATATCAACATCACGTGCGACTACTGTAAATTGTGCACATCTATCTCCTGTGTGTAATCAGTAACGTTCGTAAGTTAATGGGGAAAAGTGACGATGTTGGCCAATTTGACAGCGGCCAGATTGTTGGGACCCGGAGGCAGGTGCCAGTATTTTGGAAACAGCCGTACTTATTGCCTGCTCCCGTACTACAGTATCAACGGTGTACCAGGGCCGCATTAACCACGCACCTACTCCTACATCCAACAGAAAGACTGACATTGGTAAGTCACGCGATCCTAAAGATGAGCGTCGGGTGTCACCACTAGTATTCAGCAATGACGTCACCCACCAGTACAACAGCGGTGTAGTTGAACCTATTTTCAGGTGCAACATGGGCCGTACCTTGCTTTACGTGGGGTTCCACAGCCGAAGATCAACAAGAGTACCGATGATGACACCCAGTCATCGCACACAACGCCTGGCATAGACCAAGGAACGTCAGCAATGATAACCCGACAGATGAAAGAAGATCGTCTGAAGTAATGTGTCCCGTTTCCTGCTGGACTATGCTGATGGCCGGGTTCACATGTAGGCTAAACAGCATGAAACCATATCCCCTGGTTGCACAGTTGAGGGGAAACAGGCCAGTTCAGATAGTGTTCTGGTCTGGGGAGCTTTTTTACTGGCAAGCTCTAGGACCTTTAGTTATCATGTCACTGTGTACACTAAAGTGCCAGAAAAATTGGTACACCAGTCTAATACTTGGTAGCTCCCCCACGGGAGCGCAGGACTGCAAAAATACGACGGGGTATGGACTTCACCAGCTTCTGTAAATATGCTGTAGGCAATGCACATCCTACTTCCTGCAGAGCGTTCCACAATTCGGGTGTATTCCGAGGTCTCGGATTCCTGTGTTCGATAGCGCGTTGCATGACATCCCAAATGTGTTCCATCACGTTAAGATTTGAGTGGGAATGGCAACACCCCAAACTCAGATGAATGCTCCTGTAACCATAATGTGGCGTCCCGCCACTTGTGTGGAGGTGCACTGTACTGTTGGAACAGGCCCAACCCATCAGCATGAATGCAGGACATGAACCTCGTCAGAAAAGATGCGCACATAGTGCTGGCCAATCACAGACGTTTGTAGACGTACCAAGGGTCCCAGTGAAGTCCAGCTAAACACCCCCCATACAATTACAGACCCCCACCAGCCGGTACTGTTCCCTGTTGACAGGCGGGATCCATGGCTTTATGGGATTTGCGCCACAGACGAATCCTTTCATCTGCCCGATACAGTTGAAACGCGCCTCGTTAGACCAGGCTACTTGTTTCCAGTCATCAAGTGCCCAGTGGCGGTGTTGCCGTGCCCAAGCGAGGCGCATTGCTCTGTGTAGTACATCCATCAAGAGGACTCGATATGGGCGTCGGCTCCCAAAGCCCATATCGTGCAGGGTACTTTGCACAGTCCCGACGCTGATGCTTGTTGAGGCTCCAGCATTGAATTCCGATGATACCTGCGAGAGTGTTGCACGCCTATCGCGTGAAACGATTCTTGACAACCGACGATGGTCACGTTCACCCAATGTCTTTTTACGGCCACACCGGTATCGTAGGTTGGAGGTTTTGCCGGAATTCTTGTAGTCACGGTACACGCTTGCAATGGTCGTCTGTGAAAATCCGAACTTCTTTTCTACCTCCGAAATACTATGGCCCATCTCACGAGCGCCAACTATGACACCGCCTTGAAAATCGCTTAAATCGTTATAACTTGTCATTCTCATGTCGAAAACAGATCTGGCAGCTGGCAAGGCTGTCTATCGCTTTTTATACGCACTGGCGGTTCAACCGAGTACGCGCATAGGGGACGATGCTATGTACTTTGCATAAGCTCCTCTGTACCAGATTTTCTGGCACTTCAGTTTATATATCATGATAGGCGCCACAGGGATCTATTAGGCGACTATCTCCTTTACGTGCAGGAGGTTCACCCGGGCCATCTTTCAACAGGAAAACGTACCGTGCCATCAGGTTCGCATAATTGCTCAGTAGTTGGAGGAACACAATAACACGAATTCGCCACGATAACGAGTTTGCCACCCTACACATTGCCTCGACGCTCAAATTCCCTGACTGTAAGCCAATTGAATATTTTTCTGGGTCATGCTAGAACGGGGTGTGAGAATTGCTGACGTTCCTCCTCCACGGAATGAGCGTCAAATGACGGAGTTGCTGCAGAGGACATGTGTCAAGTTACACATGGAGTATATTCCACAACTTATATTAGGTGTATAAATAAGTTTTAAAGCGTTTTGAGACAACGCAACATGTAATTTGAGAGAAACCAACACCTTTAAAAATCAAAATATGCGCCGTCATTATCTATAACCTTCCGTGATCGGTCGGGCAGCTGACGGATTCCAGCCATGAAGAATACTTCGTCGTGCGACGCGATGAAATCGTCAACTCATTTTTGCACATCGTCACATGTCCGGAATCGTACAGTAGGCAAAACATGTTGCATCGATCAGAACAAATGATAGTCTGAAGGTGCGATGTCGGGACTATACGCCGGGTGCTCCAAAACTTCGCAGCCAAGTGTCAATAACGTTTCCTTGAACGATTTTGCGACATGCGGCCTAGCGTTGTCATGCAGTAATTACACTGCACGCAATCCTTTGCGTATGAATGGACGTTTCCAACAGATTTCCTGGTTCAATCGCAGCAATTGCTGTTTGTAGCGATCAGCAGTAACAGTTTGATTCCTGTTCCAATAGTTCATAGCAGAGCACACTCTTCATATCCCACGAGATGCACAGCTCAACTTTCGTGCAGTAAATATTGCGTCTCGGTGTCGAAGTTGTTGCTTTACTGGGGTCCGCCCAGTGTTTTGTGCGTTTAGAATTGTCGTCCCATATCCACTTTTGATCACCCGTAACGATTTTTCACAGGAAAGACTTTCTGTGTTGTTTATTCAACAGATTTAAACACTTGATGACACGCCCATCCTTGTTCCTCTGGCACAGGTCATATGGCACCCATTTTCCTTCCTTCTGAATCTTTCCCATTGCGCGTAAACAATTGGAAATGGTTTGTTGAGTTACCCCCAGTTGTTCAGCTAGTTCTTTTTGCGTTTAAGACAAATTTTCATCCAGCAATGCTTGCAGTTCCTCAAGTGCAACCTTCTGCGAGGCGCCACTACGTTCTCGATCGCTAACATCAAAATCACCTGCTTTAAACCGTCTAAACCAAAACTCACACGTGCTTTTCGATACAATGATCTCCCCCAGAACAGAACAGTTCGACGCACCTGCTTTTGCAGCACGTTTTCTTTATGAAATTCGTAACGAATGCGGTGTCGAATAAATGCAGTATCGCTTGCCATCTTTCATCTACTGATGTGCAAGTGCGTTTGACTGTTGGACAAACTTCTGTGTCACATTTTGTACTCTGAATCAGTGACGGTCACATGACAACAACACGGGGGAATGCCGGATATAAAAATATGTAAACCGAACGTTTGATCATTGCTGAACATGGAACTTCATGTTGTAATGACAATACTCCAGTCTACATACCAAAACCTTCGACACAACTATTAAAACATTCCCCTCCAGTTGTGGAGAATGAAAATATTTAATATACGTATACTGTATAAATAAAAACAAAATCATTGTTATTAGACTTAAGTAAGGATATTATCCAGTTGGGATGTAAGGTCAGGTGATGCGTAACATCACAGCCTCTCCTTGACAAATGTCAACCCCGCCTTCTCGTGGTGCATCCTGTTCCCACTAAAGGGGCTCTGACGACCGCAAATAGCGGTATAACTATACCATCGGGATCAGAGGAAATGCTATCCCACACTCACCAACCCGCTTGGCCAGCGTGGTGAGTTATGGCCAAACACCTCCAAAATGACTCTACAACTTAAATCTTGGCCCTCAGTCTCCGGCAGCTGGAATGTACCTGGCCAAGGCAGCGGCCAGTGCGACATGAAGGCAGAGGGTGCTAAGAATCCCCGGAGGACCGGACTAGGCTGCCATTTGATGCTGACCTTGGCTACCTACAACGGACGCTCCCTATCTTCTGATTCAAGGCTTCTTGAATTGGAAGAGGAACTACAAAGGATCAAGTGGGACATTGTCGGGCTAAGTGAGGTAAGGAGAAAAGGAGAAGATCTCATTGAGCTGAAAAGTGGACATCTCTTCTATTATCGATGGACAGATACTGGCAGAACTAGTGGTGTTGGATTTATAATAAACAAGAAACTGAAGGATAAAGTGGTAGAAGTTGAAAGTTCCTCTGACAGAGCTGCACGACTCGTTATCCAACTATCGAGAAGATACCAGGCTCAGATTATTCAAACTTATGCACCCACCACAAGTCATCCTGAAGAAGAAATTGAAGAATTTTATGAGGAAATTCGTGATCTAAATAATAAAGGTAAGCAGCACTTGAAGATAATTATGGGAGATTTCAATGCAAAAATAGGGCACCGGCAACAGAATGAAACTTCAGTAGGTAAATTCGGTCACGGCAACAGAAACCAGCGTGGAAATACTCTCGTTGAGTTTGCAGAGGCAGAAGGATTTTTCATCTTGAATTCCTTTTTCAAGAAAAAGCCACACAGGAAATGGACATGGAGACATCCAATTGGGACGACAAGTGAAATTGGTTGGTTGGTTGGTTGTTGGATTTTATTGGCGCAAGGGCCAGGTTTTTTGGCCAAAGAGCGCCAGACCAAGAACTATCAGCCACAGATTTTAAAAAAAACGTGGAAAATGATTAAGAGCAGACAGGCTTGGTAAAAGTTGAAAAAGAGTATGATGAAAGCTGTGAAGACAAGGTAGTTAATTAGGTTTATATAAAAATTTATTAATTGACTATAATAATTATAATTTTTTTTTTAAACAGAACTACACAAAGGATGAGTCACTCTCCTCCCCCCACACTCCCCTGCAATGCTGGCAGAGGGCGGGGACGAACTGTCACTCTCTTCTCCCCCATATTCCTCTGTAATGTTGTTTGAGGCTGGGGACGAACTGTCACTCTCCTCCCCCCTATGTTCCTCTATAATGTTGGTTGAGGGTGGGGACCTCGCTGAGGCCGAGACAGTTGGATGGACACTGCACACCTTTGCGGATTGAGGGCCGGGTCGTCCGCACGTGCAGGCTTTCTGCTTTAAACTGGAAGAGAGGGTCGGCTGCAAAAGAGAAGGCCCAGAATCAGGTAGTCGAAAAATCGCGAGCTCGGGGAAAAACACCTGTGTCGCTTGGTCAGCTGTAGATCGCTTGGCAAGCGCTGCGAGAGCTACAGGGCGCGGAACAAAGGGCTGCACGGGTTGTGGCAGAGACTTAACAACTGCGGCAAAACTACGCTGTCGGGTGTTGGGAATACCCAGCTTGGCTTTGGCAGCAGGGTACGAGAGGCCTTCCAGGGTCTTGAGGCGCTGGATCGCCATCTCGTCCTTCCATTTCATACAGTTGCGGGAGTAAGCTGCATGGGCCTCACCGCAGTTAACACAGCAGGCCGCAGAAGTGCAACCTTCCCCGTCATGTTCACCGGAGCCACAATTAGCGCAACGAGCGGAACTCTTACAGAATCGTTGTGAATGCCCGTACCTCTGGCACCTGAAACAGCGCAGAGGACTGGGAATGTACGGGCGAACTGCACAGACCAAGTAGCCTGCTTTGATTTCTGTCGGAACTTTCGGGGAGTCAAAAGTCAAGATGACATTTTTTGACTTAATCATGGAACCATCACGCCGGAACATCATACGACGTGCAGCAATAACACCTTGATCAGCAAGTTCAGTCACGAATTCGTCTTCACTGCATGGCAAGAGATCAAACTCCGAAATAACACCCCGAGAGGTGTTAAGAAACGGGTGAGGTGTCACTTTCACAGGAATGCCTTGAAGACTAGTGAGGTTCAGAAAAGTGTTACTCTGAGAAACACTGCAAGTTTGGACAAGCAGGTCCCCAGAGCGAAGCTTCTCACAGACTTCAAGGGGCCAACCGCAGCGTCCAAAGCTTTAGAAATGAAAAGGGAGATCTGGTGGACAGTCTCTCATTCGGATCGATGGATTCTACAAGCAAGTGAGTAGCATGCGTAGTCACAGCAATTGAGGGAGACGACGCTTCGGAGCGACTGGTACAGCTGCCGAAGAAGAGGTTCCACATTCTTGGTCCAGGTCAAGGTCTAAAGACCGTTTAAGGGTATGAGACTTGGTAGGTTGAGAAGACGAAGGAGTGTCGTTGGCAACTATCATTTTGTCAGGTGACTTAAATTTGGAGTTTTTGTTCTTTTTACCCATGGAAAAAAAGGAGGAAGATTCGTCTGCAGACTACTCCACCCACCACCGAGCCCTACAAGGGAGAACTGGAGGTCTGCAAGCCAAGAAAATGACGCTGGACACAGTTCTGGAGCTTATACGTTGCAGATATAGTCCGTTGGCTGTGATCACACGCACTCGGCGGACACTTCGGCCTCCGGGTACCGTCATGCCAACGCCTTTGGCATGATCCCACAGCCCCCGGGCTCACCCTGCCGTGCTATACGACAAAAAAGCCGCTAAAGCCGTGTACACAACTTGGTACAAGACTTCTGACTAGAGGTGGGTTAGTCTCTAGCCTCCCGTTTACAGCGAAGCCGGGGTCGAAGAGGAGTGTTGGTACACAGGAGGCACTTATCCGGTCTCCTGCGACCTCAGCCACCAGACATCCCATTTCCGCCTCACGGGTCTCCGCACGCGGCAAACATGCAGGTAGGTCTAGCACCCAAACCAGTTAAAAGGAAAAAAAAAGAAATCCAAAGAAGACAAATCCTGGAAGGGAACCTAAACAGAATCTCAGCAACCTACGAACTGAGCGGTTAATATAAATCAGTTAGTGGAGGAGGGTAACAAAACCACAAGACCGGGGTGTTAGTACATAACGTGGTAGCGATTAGGTACAGAATACAACACGGGCAACTAGCCAGTGGAGAAAATAAACAAAAACAAAAAAGCGAGACACAAGACCAGCTCGGGATCGTGGGGCCGCGACTCCCCAACAGCTGGATGAACAGCCGTCCCTGCATACACCATCAGCACCAAAATAAAAAACAAGCGGTGTCATGACCTCAGATGTTGACCAGTCACAAGGTCAGCTCGGGCCGTGGGGCGCTGCTCCCCAAATAACTGGAAAACCAGTTATCCCCGTGCGGGGCAAGTGAAATTGATTTTATTTGATTTTATTATGTGTAACAAAAAATTCGTCATCGAAGACTGCAGTGTGCTAAACAAGTTCAACACAAGTAGTGACCATAGATTGGTGAGATGTAAGATGCACCTCAACACTAAACTGGAACGTGGCAAGCTCATAAGACAAACAAAATGTATTGACATAACCAACCTTAAAAAACACCATAATACTTTCAAGTTGGAACTGAAGAACAGATTCTCTGCTTTAGAAGGCCTAACATCGGAAGAAGTGGATATTTCGGAAGTTAACAGAAAAGTAACCAAAGCTCTTATGGAAACAGCAACAAAATTAGCTGGGTCTAAGAACAAGTTGCATGTAAACAAATTATCAGGAAAACCAAAATGTTGATGCAAAAAAGAAGAGAGATGAGGACAACTAAAGAAGATGTGACTTCCAAAGTGGAATATATAGAGCTATGCAAGACAGCACGAAAAAGTATCACTGAAGACGTAAGGAAATTCAACTGTGAGCTAGTGAGGAAAGCAATTGAAAACAACCAAAGCCTAAAGATAGCAAAGGGACATCTCAGTAAGGGAAGAAAACAGATTATGGCTCTGAGAAAAGAAGATGGTTCTATAACAAGAAATAGAGGCGAAATTTTGACAAGAGTGAAAGATTTCTACTCCAAATTATATGAAAGGGATGATACATGTACTCCAGACATCATGAAAGGTACCAGAGTTCTTCCAGTCCTCCCCAGCAGAAGTTGCTCATGCAATCAAGAACATGAAGCGGGGGAAAGCTCCAGGAGAAGATGGAATTACTAAAGACATCATACAAGAAGCAAGTGGAGAAATTGAAACAGTACTCGCCCAAATTTTCACTCGATGCCTTAATGAAGGGAAGATTCCTGAGGATTGGAACAATGCTACAATGATCCTGCTACATAAAAAAGGTGACATTGAGGATCTCAGGAACTACAGACCTATGAGCCTCCTATCAGTGGTTTATAAAATCTTCACTAAAGTTCTTTCACACCGCTTGAAGGTAACACTGGACATGGCTCAACCGAGAGAACAAGCTGGATTCAGGAGTGGCTACAGCACAATAGATCATATCCATGTACTGAGAGAACTAATTGAAAGAGCGAGGGAATATGAACTTCCATTGTGCATGGCTTTTATCGATTATGAAAAAGCCTTTGATTCGGTGAAACCATCAGCAGTTACCACGGCTCTGAAATCCTGCGGTATTGAAGATGCATACATTAATATTATTAATAACATCTATGAAAATGCAAGTGCAAAGATTCGGCTGTTTGAAAATACAACACACATAAAAATTGGAAAAAGGAGTGAGACAAGGTGACACCATATCTCCGAAGCTCTTTAATGCCACATTGGAAAATGTCTTTCAATCACTGAACTGGGAAAACAAAGGGATAAAGATTAATGGAGATTATCTAACCCACCTTCGTTTTGCTGATGACGTAGTCATTTTTGCAACTACCCCATCAGAGCTGCAGAGTATGATCCAGGAACTTGCTGACAAGAGTAAAGAAGTGGGATTAAAAATGAACTTTCAGAAGACAAAAGTGATGTTCAATGCTTTTACAAGAAATGAAGATTTATCGATTGATGGAGAAAACTGGAGATAACAGATACGTATGTTTATCTTGGACAGCAGATATCAAGTGAGGGTCACATTGATGAAGAAATTAATCGGCGTACAAAACTTGCCTGGAGAGCTTTTGGAAGAAACAGCATAATTTTCAAGAGCAATATGCCATTATGTCTTAAAAGAAAAGTGTTTGATCAATGCATCCTTCCAGTGCTTACGTATGGTGCAGAGACGTGGACCTTAACTAAAAGAGACATACAAAGGCTGCAGACAACTCAAAGAAGCATGGAGAGGTGCATGCTTGGTATAACCAGGAGAGATAAGAAGAGGAACTCGTGGATCCGAAAAATGACGAGAGTGGAAGACATCATGATCAGAGTTAAATCCCTGAAATGGCAATGGGCTGGACATACTGCCAGAAGGACAGACCATAGATGGACAGCCGAAATTTTAGATTGGATTCCAAGGGACAGGAAAAGACCCAGAAAAAGACCACATGGGAGATGGGTGGATGAAATTCGTAAATATGCGGGAGTGACATGGAGGAGACTGGCACAAGACAGACCGTTGTGGAAGAAACTTGGGGAGACCTTCGTCCAGCAGTGGATTGATAATGGTTGACAATGATGATGATGATGATTATCCCGTTATTGTAAGTAAGTTGCGTAAGATTGCCTCCTTATTATCTGTTTTTGCCTTACTTCATTCATTTAATCTTTTTCTACGTCTTACTTGTCTTGTATCTTAATTGTTTGATAATTTGACCATTTGATTGTATGTATTTATATATCGATTTAAAATCATCGTATTTGGATTGACGACATGATTCCCTGTTCAGTACGTCACGCCAGCAGGTTACTTATATGTCTCCCCACCCAAAAATGCCCCTTCAGTACTTCCATCTGATGATGGTCTTTAGGAAGACGGAAAGTTCTTATTGCTTTATATTTAATCTTTTAACTTATACATTAAATAAGTTCTTCACTTCATCGGAAGCCTGCGTAGTGTTTTAATTATCGTGCTTTTAAGACTGCTACCTTAAGCTTTTATGATTAACTTAAGAGAAATCATTTTGATAAAATGCAAACGAACTGTTCGAAAACTTATCTCATATGCATGCCCCAAGTGAAATTGGTGTATAAGAAATGCAAAAATTTGCTGAAGGAGAAGTAAGAGCTCTTTACGCTGTGTTGCATGTACGTAAGTACATGAAACGTCCAATGATGTGCTACGTTCTATTTGTGAATAATTCAAGAGAAATTGATTGATAAGACGATCATGTAACTGACATACGTGATTCTGAGTAATCGTACAAGCTAGGCTCAGGTTTGAGTCCAGGATAAGACACGGGTAATGTGTTTGTCCTGCAAATCTGTTTCTGTTCTTTCTCTGGAACCAGTGCCCCTAAAGTACGGATGGACGGTTTCTTTTAGCCCTAGAACTTCACAGAAGGGCGTTAACAACCCCCAAAGAAAAGTCAACATAAGATAAATTGCTAATTTAATGCTACATTCCGCGTATAAATAAAACGAAGGGAAGTCTGGTTGATGTAGGAACAAAAGGGAAATTTGTTAATTTACCTTTTCTTGGAAAATTGGTCTTTGAAAAAAAAATCTTTTCAAGGGAAAATTGCTAGTTATCTTTCTTCCCTTTCTATTATGTCTTATACTCATACATACGTATAATTCCGATAAACTCATCATTCGTTCGTTCGTGTTTTTTTTGCGGTCTTGATCAATTAAAGTTGAATAACCAGGATTTGTATTGTGACGCCATCTATGATCAAAGTTGCATCTAAACACCAAAATTCGAGTAAGTAAAAATATAAAATGCAATTTTGAGTTAGGAAAAGATTTTTTTGATTTTTCAACCATTTTTTCTAATATAATAAATCGCTGTGTTGATTATATTTTTTAACCATTTTTTCTAATAATTTGAGAAAATAATTTACAAAACGGCATCTCAGGAAGAAAAGCTCCAAATCTTTACATAAGAAAGTTTCTTGATTCACTTTGTTTTTCAGGAGACTCTTTTATTTCTGTTTTCAGATTTCTATTATTATTCCGACATTTCCGACGGGTCATTGTTAGTAGGGAATAGAACTTGGTAGAAGATCATGGAATTGATTACATGGTGAAAGAAAGTAAGCTTCGCACCGCGAATCTTCGAAGTACAGATATCTCAGATGATCAGTTGAACGACTGACAGACTGAGAGAGAAAAAGAAATATTCACTGGAATTTGTGGTCGGGTCTGCGCTATTACTGTGAATAAAACCAGCGAGCGGAGAAATGGCTAAGAAGTTATAATTAATCACTGGATCAATAAAATCCGAAAATGACCATGTCACTGCTGATAATCATTATTCTTTTTCGATTCTTTGATGCAAATGAAAATTCGACATGTAGATTTAGCCAACCGGAAAGAGTGTGTTATCTCTGGGAAACGAACTGAAAGTGTCCGTGTTTGGAGTGAAGCCAAGTGCGATCACTTCGAATACTGTATGAAACAAAGGGATAAAAATAAGAAAAAAAAAACAGGGAACGCAAAAGAGGATATTTCTTTATTTTTTCATTGACAAATGTGTTCTTTGGAGAAACTTCTACTACGTCTCTTGCGGCTTGGTCAGTGAACTTAGCCGATGGAAGTATGTCACTGCCGTTCTTGCAACCCAGAGTTTAATTAAGTTGGGTTGCTTGGTTGCAGTGGAAGAATTCCTCAGGGTTTCTGTCACTGGAGACATACTGACTTCTTTTTCTTGCTACTGTACAGTGGAATTCAACAGAAAATCGATTTTCACAGAGACTGATACATTTTTTTACAACCGCGCTCCATGCATGCAACTAGAAAGTAAAAAAAAAATGTTTCATCTGCTCCAATTACTCCTTATGTTAGTGACAGATGCAATTAAAGGAATAGAAACTGTTTACGCAGAGTTGTACATTTGCGGATATCTTGCGAAACAGGAAATAGAAGCATTGGTTCTGTATTCGATGATATTCTTCGTGTTTGTTATTTCCGACTGAATGCTAGCTTTACTCTCGTGGGAATGGAATGGGCTAAAACTAAAAATAGGTCCAATGTTTTGTACGGGTTGTGGATACTACTTTCAGATAAGTTTTTAAAGGATTTTAGACGCCAAAATCTCTGAGTTCTGGGAATATTGTGTTCAGGAAAGAATGAAAGATAAGATGAATGGTGTATAAAATAAGCAACAGAAAGTCATTAGAAACTTCAAGTAATCTCTCTCTCTGTCAGTCTCGGAAGCCATTCTGTGAAACTATTTAATTTGTACCACCCTCCCTTTCTTTGTACTCTTTCGACTATTTTCTTTTCTTCCTTTCATTTTATTTCCTTCGTTTTTTTACTGTATTTTGTTTCTTTCTTATCTTCGGTTTTCTTCATTTTTCTGTCATATGTTTTGCTCCATTTTATTGTTTTCTCTCTTCCATTCTTGCTTGCGATTTTCTTCCCTTCCTTTGCTTTTATTACCTTTGTACTTGTCCTTCAGTTATGTCGATTTTTCTCCCATTTTATTCTTTTTGTCTTGCTCATTTTCTTCCTAGCATTTTACTTCCTTCAGTCCTTCCTGTCAATTGCTAGTTTCTCCTCATCTGTATTTTCTTTTATTCTTTCACATTTCTTTCGCTCATATTTCTTGTTGCACTTTATTTGTTTTCTGTCTTTTATTCTTGCTCGCGATTTTCTTCCCTTCTATTGCTTTTGTAACCTTTGAACTTTTCTTTCAGTTATCTCTTTCTTTCAGTCTTTTTCTTCCATATGATTCTTTTTGTTTTGCCCCTTTCCTCCTTTTATTTTACTTCCTTCAGTCTGTTCTGTTTCATACTAGTTTCTTACCACGCGTTTTTCCTTCTATTCTTCCATGATTCCTTCTTTTCAGTTCTTTCCATCACTGCTCCTTTCTCCTATTATTCTCTTCTTTCTTTCTCTTAGTGCTGCTTACTTCTTCCTAATTTTTTTTCACTTAGTTTGTTAACTAAAACACAGTTAGTAATGCTAACATTATTTTAAACGCATTGAATTTGAGACCAAACGTTGCCAACGGTTCGGAACGAATATACCAATAGAAAGATCATGAACTAAAATCAAATAATAGAGTGTTTCTATCAGGGACAATAACAAATGGCATATTAACGCATTGATCTTTACATTGCACCACCAGAGTTACTAAAACCGATAGCCTTTCAGTGCACCAATGCTGTCTGCTGCAAACAAGAAACGTGATCTCAGGTGAACCACAAATGGGATCTGCATGACTGGAAATGGGTCACGTTGTCTGACATATCGCGTTTTCTCTGATGACAGCATGAAAAGTTAAAAGACATCAGCATGAGAACATACACCAATCTTACACTGTCACGACTGTCCAGGCTTGTGGAGATATGGGCCATATTTTCCTGAGGGATTTGTTTCGATAAAATCCACGCCTGAATTGTTCAAACATGTTAAATTAATTCGATTTGAGGGGATTAATTTGAGTTTAGCAAAATGATCGAAAATCAACTCGAACGAATGCATTCGCTGGCTAAGAAGAAGGCTGAATATGACTGGAACGAGTGAACCTGCGCATTAGCTTTGTTATTCAAAGAAAGTGGTCGTTCAGGGGGATATTCAAGCTAATCCGTTTTGACTGATTGCCTGTTAAAACATCTGAAATAATGGCTATAAACCTGGCCCTAGCAGAGATAAGGAAGATGTTTGACACATCTGTTTCTGCAAAGCGGCATGTTGTTTATCTTAGGGGGACTATCCCATCTCCATCATGCCTTGAGTCACAATGTAGAAAATAAAGAACAAGAAAGGGAAACTCTGATAGCTTTATGGTCTGTACAGCTGCGATGAGTGGGCGAAAGGAATTGTTTTGCCGTAGTTTCAATAAAACCCACCTTTCTGTTTGGGGAACTCAGAAAATGTTAGGCACCATTTGGTTCGGGTACATTTGCCACTTAAATGTTTAAATATCTTTGCTGATCAAGTTCTTCTAACCATGGACACTCGCTATAACCGTGGTGATGAGTACTTCCAGCAGAACAATGCGCTATGCACCAATGGCCTAATTGTCTTATAATGAATTAGTTTTATTTCTTTTTGCTAAGCTAATTATTATGAATGAATAATGCTCTAAGCTTCAAAATAATGAATTCCCAAAAGGGTGTTGTTACTCGTTAATTATGAACTTAAACAAAGTCTCAACGCTGGTTATTTATATTAAGTAATCAAAGTCATAAACCTAACAGCCAGACAGAGGTCTGACAAAACTAAGAATTGAGAAAGACTGAACTTACTGAACAACTGTTTATTTCCAAGACTCTTGGTCAACTAAGGCACTCATATATCTTGTACATAATAATGAATACACTTTCCTCTTATAGTACACACACTCTCATAACAACACCTCGCAACGCCAACACATCAACCAACTCTCTCTCCAACGCAACACAACTCCAACTCAACAACCCCAACGCCTCTCGATGAACGCGCCTATATACGAGCTACCACCACGTCATGACTTACACTCATTGCCAGATCTCATTCAGCGGGTGAAACAATATTTCGTTCAGTAGGAAGATAATTTACATAGTAAAATAAAATAACCAGAGATAGTAAAATCAAAAGGAAAGTGAATATAGAGTATACGTTACAGTCTCTGTGTAGTTTTCGAATCAAGATGGAAACTTTTCTCTAATTCACTGGCCACTTCAGTACTCTGATCTCAATTGCATGTAGCGTTTGTCAAATGAAATCGATCTGTACACCAGATGTCTGGATACACTGCCATCCAATCTACGTGAATTGCCATAGGCTACTGTGTATGCGTGAGCCAATGTCTCACCGAAACTTTACCAAATTGGCCAATCAGTGTCTACTTAAATTGTTTTTGAGCGTTATAGCACAATGCAGCATTGCTGAAGTCACAAGATGTCAGGTGACTAACTTCTGCCCAAACCAACCCTACTCACGTTCTTATGCATGTGCCAGAAAACGCGAATTTGCACGCTATAATTAGAAATCGGGGTTTCTTAACAAGGAACTTGGTGGTCTGTAGATGAACTGAGTTCCACAGCAACAACAGCACATGAGAAGCACACTGCTGTGCGATGGGTGCAGCTGAATTATATAAAACAAGTTAGTAAAATCATGCACTGCATTGATTATAATACACTTTCCAACATACGAGAAATCATTACTCAAGTTATGAGGATAATGACTGTGGAATAAATATCGCTCCTGTGTCCCGATCTTTGACCCCATTTCAATTATATTAAGCAGAATTTGTTCAGTATACCTCCGAAACAACATGCTAAACGTTTGTCGCAATAGAAGCATTTTTAGTCAAGTTATGAGGATAATGGCTGTGGAATAAATCTTGTTTCTGTGTCCTGACCTTTGACCCCATTTGGTCCATTTTCAATAAGGTTCGCCCCCCCCCGTGGTCCCCTACCACATACTAAAATTTCATCGAAATCGAACATTTTTTACGCAAGTTATGACGCATAAGGGCAACGGAATGGATCCCGCTCCTATATCCTGACCTTTAACCCCATGTCATCCATTTTCAATAGGGTTCATCCCCAGGTGGTCCCCTACCACATACTGCATTTCATCGAAATCGAGCCATTTTTACGCGAATTATCGTGCTGACGGACGGACGGACAGACGGACAAAGCTGGAGCGTATACGCTTTTTCAACCTACGGTTGCAAAGCGTAAGAAATGGATATCTGTAGTACTTTATATGATTGAATATACTGCTGTGTTGCTTCTACCAATAGTAAAAGACAAACGCCACTTATGATTGGGTTTTACCATTAACCCCTTAATTACCGCTCCCGTCAATATGGTGGGCTGAGGTATCGACCCTGTTTCCCGCGCCCCTGACATTGCCGGCCTGAGGTGTTAAAGAAGTTTCGTACTGAATAGTGCAAACGCAACTGAGCTATCGCGCCCGTAACACTAGATAGCAGCACCAGCATGCATGTGTTTTATTATAGAGAATATCTCTGCGATTATCGGCAGATTTTTATATTTCGCTTGCGGAAAACACGTGTTTTTTTTACGCTTTCCAACCGTAGGTTGAAGAAGCGTATATGCTCAAGCTTAGTCCGTCTGTCTGTCTGTCTGTCCGTCCGCACGATAAATCGCTTAAAAATGGTTCGATTTCGATGCAATTTTAGTACGTGGTAGGGGACCACCTGGGAAGGAACCCTATTGAAAATGGACGAAATGGGATCAAAGGTCAGGACATAGGAGCGGGATCCATTCTGTCGACCTTATGCATCATAGCCTACGCAAAAATGCCTCGATTGCGACAAAACTTCATAATGTTGTTCCGGAGATGTACTGAATCGGTTCTGTTGAATATCATCGAAATGGGGTCAAAGGTCAGGGCACAGGAGCGAGATTCATTCCACAGCCATTATCCTCATAACCTGAGTACTAATTTCTTTTATGTTGGAAAGCGTATCATAATTATAACGAAGTAAATTTCTCCGTCATTTTTAGTCTACGCCGGGAATCGAACCCGAGTCCGCTTATTCCGGAACAAGTCGCTCTACCAACTGAGCTACGCAGACGTTTTATCCTGATTGCTATGTGCCTTTATGTCGTGTGCGTCCTGCTGGCAGGTACGTCACATGTCCTCCCCCCGAAAGAGGGCCGGGGGCATGGCCCACGGGTCAGCCGTGACCATGAATCGTTGCAGGCAGCCATCCACTGTAGAACGTGTACTTGAGAACTCCCAGTCAATCTGGTGTGTGGAATGCTACATCACACATTTTATTTTTCGAAGCGCTGGAGAAGGGATTCCCTGATTTTTCCTATCTCGCGGTGTGGAAAGAACATCACACCAATGCGAGATTTTGAACGGTCGGGTCATCCGGAAAGTTCGGGCGCCATTATAACGAAGTAAATTTCTCCGTCATTTTTATCCGCGCCAGGATTCGAACCCGGGTCCCCTCATTCCGGAATAAGTTGCTCTACCAATTGAGCTACGCGGACTTTTTTTCCTGATTGCTATGTGCCTTTATGTCGTGTGCGTCCTGCTGGCAGGTACGTCACATAATCAATAAATTACATGATTTTACTAACTTGTTTGATTTGTGAGAAAGGTTTGCTGTTTTATTTGTGTTTGTACGCGTTATGGAACCGGATGATGCAAGCGATTTGGATGGTAATTTTAGTATTAGTGAAACCTGCAGTGATACTGAAGTAAGTGAATTTCATGATAGTTCAGAAAATGAATCTACAGTAATGACAGCAGTGTGGAGCATTATTGTTACCTGGACGTAAATGGCACGAAATTTAGCCTGCTGTGTTATATTGCGCTCCCTCCATGTTTTATTGTGTTGGGGTGAACGAAATGTACGGCAAAGGACCATCACACGTGGACGGCGAGAACGGAAAAGTAGGACAACTTACTTAGGCAAAATACTCCCCTCGGCATCGACACACAGTTGCCGTCTGTCCGGCAAGGTCATGATCCCGGAACGAAAAACGTCTTGTGGTTGGACCCGAAGAAATCATCAACTGCAATTTGAACCTTTCTGTCAGTCGTGAACTGTTCACCGGACAGGAAGTGATCCAGGCGACGAAAAAGATGATAGTCTGTCGGAGACAAGTTCGGAAAATAGAAAGGATGAGGCAGTGCTTCATTGCCCAAGGCACTTAGTGTCAGCATTGTTCGTTGTGCGACATAAGGGAGGACGTTGTCTTGGAGCAGAAAGACACCATGTCTATTGACCAAAGCCGGTTATTTCGGCAGCAATTTCCTGTGCATCTTGTGTATTTCAGCACAATAACGTTCTGCAGTGATGTTTTGGCCTATTTCCAAGAAACTCCAATGAATTACCCCGGCTGTGGACTACCAGACAAGGAGCATCATCTTCTTGGTGTGTAAGGGTGGCTTAGGATGCCGTCCAGCAGGCTTATGCCTTTGCTTAACCATTGTGCAGATCGTTTCCGGTTATCATAAAGAACGCACTTCTCATCGTAGGCGACGATTCGATGCAATAGAGGTCCCCGTTTTTTCCTGGCAAGCAGCGACGTGCAGACTTCTAAACGCCTAGTCTTGTTGGCAGTTGTCAACTCATGTGTCAGCCACATTTCCAGCTTTTTGACCTTATCCAGCGCAGCCAGACGACGAACAACTGCCGTGTGGTGGACACCTACCTCTGCCGCTATCTCACGACACGTCTTTCGGGGGTCCTCTTCAATCACACGTAACAGAACATCGTCGGAAACAGCAACAGATCGGTGACTACGTGTTTCGTTTTGCAGGTCCGTATCTCCGCTTCGAAATTGCACAAACCATCGCCGAATGGTTCGTTCGTTGGCTGTATTCTTCCCAAACACTTTGTTAACGTTTCGAGCTGCAGTTGTTGCAGAGTGAACCAGTTTAAATTCGCAAAGGAAGATGACTCTGAAATCCGGCGTCTGCATGTTTACTTTGGAAGCCACGTTACGTCCAAACAAACCAAGCCTGAAACTTGTTCTTCACACACGTGATAGTTATGTATAGTAACTCTGTGACGTAATACCCGCAACACCTATGGGTGGTTCCATTCTGCTGTGGTGGGAGCCTGTGTCCACTGCTCGTTCGCACCGGCCATTTCATTCGCACCAACCCAATAGATGTTTTGGAACACCTCAAGTAAATATCGGTTTTGACTCAAGTTTTGATGTTCTGAAATATTTTGTCATTTTGTGAATGTTGATTTGATCGATCTTCTCCTGCATGCTGGCTTTTCCGTGAAATTTAATATCTTTCTACAACAGCTTAAATTTTGCCCAAAAACTAAAAACCATTGTATATTTCATTTAAAAACGCAGTAACTGTTTAATTTCTTGAATAAAAAAATAGGTACTTCTTTGATGGTTTTTATAATATGGAGCGATTCTTAAGGGGTTAACATAGGGAGCGTTTTGGGGAAAACTAAAGTGCAAGAAATACAGACGGATAGAATAATAATCAACAAAGTGGACACGTTTTGAT
Source organism: Macrothele yani (assembly GCA_039090855.1). Classification (NCBI taxonomy): domain Eukaryota; kingdom Metazoa; phylum Arthropoda; class Arachnida; order Araneae; family Macrothelidae; genus Macrothele; species Macrothele yani. Next base: position 151,193,169 of record CM077001.1, on the reverse strand, counting down.
TTTGCGGATACAATGTAGAAGATAAACAGATAAGGGAATGCAAAAAAGAAAGGCGGAAGGGACGAAACAAATTACTGGAATTCTGAGAACAGCACTCTGAAAAACATCTTTGGATAGACAAGAGATTAATTATAGAAAAAATAGCAGCTCAGGGAATAGAAAGAAATATCGTGGTAGGGACGGAATTCTTTAGAATATTGAATCCAGTTCTTTAGAGTAAGAACGTTTTCCGGAAAACAAAATAAGACATTTTTGAGAAAATAAAATGAAGCATCTTTGGGCAAATAAAATGAAAACGCCCTGCGAGAAAAAAATAATTGTCTTTGGAAAAACAAAATGAAATATCTTTGGAAAAACTAAATGAAAGGTCTTTGGAAAAAATAAAACATCTTTGGGTAAACAAAATGAAACAACTTTAGAGAAAACAAGATAAAACATCCCTGGGAAAATAAAATGAAACATCTCTGGAAGAAAAAAATGAAACATCTATTTGGAAACCAAATGAAACATCTTTGGGAAAACAAAATACAACGTCTTTAGGAGAACAAAATGAAATAATTTGCGGAAAATAAAATGAAACTGCTTCAGAAAAAAGAATGAAACTGCTTCAGAAAAAGAATGAAACGTCTTCAGGAAGAAATAAAACGTTTTTGAAACAAAGTGTAACATATGTGAGGAAATAAAGTGAAGCATCTTCGAGAAAAAAAATTGAACCCTTTTTGAGAAAACAAAGTGATACACCTTTGAGGAAACAAATGAAACCGCTTTCTGAAGACCAAAAGAAAAATCTTTGGGAAAATAAAATTAAACGTCTTGGGAAAACCAAGTGATACACTTTTGAGGAAACAACATGAAACATCTGTGAGGAAATAAAATGAAACATCTTCGACAAAAGAATTAAATTGAACCCTTTTTGAGAAAACAAAGTTATACACCTTTGAGGAAACAAATGAAACCGCTTTCTGAAAACAAAAAGAAAATTCTTTGGGAAAATAAAATGAAACGTCTTGGAAAACCACGTGATACACTTTCGAGGAAACAAAATGAAACACCTTCGAGAAAAAATTAAATTGGACCCTTTTTGAGGAAACAAAGTGTTACACCTTTGAGGAAACAAAATGAAACCTCTTCGAGAAAGAATTAAATTGAGCCTTTTTTGAGAAAACAAAATGATACACCTTTGAGGAAACAAATGCAACCGCTTTCTGAAGACAAAAAGAAAAATCTTTGGGGAAAATAAAATTAAACGTCTTGGGAAAACAAAGTGATACACTTTTGAGGAAACAAAATGAAACATCCGTGAGCAAACAAAATGAAACACCTTTGAGAAAAATATAAATTGAACCCTTTTTGAGAAAACAAAGTGATATACCTTTGAGGAAGCATAATAAAACCGCTTTCTGAAGTAAATAATTTTTGGAAAATGTTTTTTAACGTGTTTGGGAAAACAAAATGAAACACCTAAGTGGTAAAAACATGAACGCCTGTGGGAAAATAACATCAAACATCTGTAAAAAAGCAAAATTCATGAATACTTAATGACTCAAATTATATTATTTTACGAGGTAGCAAAGAACCATGCGCAAGTGAAAGATCAACACTTGATGAAGAAAAACAAATGTAATGTATTCACAGTGTAAAAGTTTAAATACTTGGGATCGATTACACAAACAGGCGGATCGCGGAAAGGATAATAAAGGAAATATTGAAATCCCCCGGAATGCTGAATTTATTCTGGAGCAAAAGTATTATAGGATAAATGTGCATTTACGAGTTTTGAAGCTGTTGTGCAGAACAATTATGCTTGGTGAAGGCGCGTGATGGATAATTACAAAGTGCTAAAATTGCGTCTCTCTAACAAACAAAATGAAACGTCTTGGGAAAACCAAGTGATAGATGGAATTTCGGCGACGTGCTTCAATAAAATCAAAATTCAGAAAAAACGATACTGTGGATATCAAGGCTTCGATGGAAATCAATGAAATGTATTTGAAATTACTGAGAAGATACAACTGAGATGGTATGTATATGTACTGTAAGTTTTAATAATCAAAGTTGTTTGTTAGTTGGATCTAATTGAAATGAGTCATTACGCATTATGTATCAAAGAACAAACTATATTCTTGAAACAAATAATATGAAATTAAAAACAGCAAAAGTCCTTCAATGATGGCATAATGGGGGAAATGATAAAGAAGGTGGCGACTTCTTATTTCAGGAAATACACAAAATCTGCAACAAGACATGGAAGAATGAATGCACCCCAGAAGAATGGAAGAAATCACTATTGATAGTTCTCCATAAAAAAAGGAACTGCATTGGAAAGCAACAACTATAGAACTATTGCCCTGATTAGCCATCAGGGTAAAATTTTGATGATAATTTTAACTGAATGATTTAAACGACAGATTGAAGAACACCTGGTAAATGAACAAGCAGGCTTTTGGAAAGACAGGAGTTGAGCTATTAGTCTTAAGACTCTATAACGAAGTAAATTTCTCAGTCATTTTTATCCGCGCCAGGATTCGAACCCGGGTCCCCTCATTCCGGAATAAGTTGCTCTACCAATTGAGCTACGCGGACGTTTTATTCTGATTCCTATCTGCCTTTATGTCGTGTGCGTCCTTCTGGCAGGTACGTCACATCTCCTGGTACGTTACATCATGTCCCCCTTATTATTTTTTTTTGAAGTGCTGGAGAAGGGATTCTCTTATTTTTCCTATCTCGCGGTGTGGAAGTAACATCACACCATTGCGAGATTTTGAACGGTCGGGTCATCCGGGTAGTTCGGGCGCCATTATAACGAAGTAAATTTCTCCGTCATTTTTATCCGCGCCAGGATGTGAACCCGGGTCCCCTCATTCCGGAATAAGTTGCTCTACCAATTGAGCTACGCGGACGTTTTATTCTGATTCCTATCTGCCTTTATGTCGTGTGCGTCCTTCTGGCAGGTACGTCACATCTCCTGGTACGTTACAACTCATTGCAGAAAAGGCACGAAGAAAGAATAAGAAAGTATTCACATGCTTTGTGGACTTCCAAAGAGCTTCTGACAGTATTGAACAAAACAACACCTGGGCTGTACTGGAATCATATGGCGTGGATGCCAGGCTTCTGAAAGAAATTAACACGAATGTACAGGCAGCTGTCAGGACAGAAGAGAGATGTGGATCTTGGTTTACCACTAGCAGAGGTATAAGACAAGGAGATCCAATATCGCCAAGCATATTCATCTCACATGTGGAGATAATGTTGGACAAAACCAGGTATGGGCACACGGGAATTTCTGTTGGAGGACAAAGATTGTGTTTTTCGATGACATTGACTGATTGAAGAAGATGAGATGAAACTGGATCAAATGGTACAAGAACTGAATAAGGAGAATGAAAGGAATGGACTAAAGATGAACATAGAAAAGACAATGGTATTTTAACAATGGTATTTTGCACAAAAGAGATCAGGAAAAAGATTATTCTGGAAGGCAAAGAACTGAACTTGGAAATGTGGAAAAATTATCTTATCTTGGAAGCTCTATAACATTTGACTTAAGGAGGGATTCTCATTTTTTACGCTAAAATTACCATTTTTTTGGAGTGTCTATTACCGAAACTATGCAATCAATTAATTCCAAAGTAGGTACATATCTTTATTATCGTTTCAGGTATTTACAAAACAATTTTTAATAAATTTCGTGAAGAATCACGCCCACAAATACCCCTCGACCATGACACTTCGCGAAGATCCACGGTCACTGGTTGGCATGATTTCTCCACTCCAGGTGATCTGAAACAAAAGAAAACTCCAACGGAGTTTTACTCTATACATAAGTAGTTATTGTTTGATGAACCAGAAAAAAAATACATATATATTTGAGGAAATGGTGACTTGTCAAACTCAAATTATCAATTTAGCTCAAAAAATTGACAATGGTTTTGCTATTAAAAAAATATACATAACGTATCGCGTTTCTGGTTCATCAAACAATAAAAGGATGTTTGCTGAACATGCAGTTTTACATTTGAAGTCGATTGGCCCAATAGATTTTAAAATATCATGCCAACCAATCGCGAAAAAGCTGTTTCGAGAAAAACGCATTTAAAGTTTTAAGTACAGTTTACAGAGGCATATCGAGTAATTACAGTATTTTCTGCTAATCTGCTATATCAGGGCCATACAGTGTTCCTTCCTCTGCTTTGTAAAACTCGTTTAGAGACCTTTGATCGCTTCTACGCCTTGTACGAGCCTCTTTTGTGGCCTCGAAGCTGCGTTTCGACGATCTCTGTAGACGCTGTTCGTCCCGCGCGTTGGCAAATATCTTCGTTTGCTCGCGAATAACGTCCTATCGTTGTCATCATTTTCAGGACGGCAGAAAACATTTCATTAAAAATGCCTGCTGTTATATTAGCTGCCATTTCGATGGTTTTTGAGCCACAGTGAAGATGTTTGGGAGCGAACTGCCAAACAGTAGAATTGAAACTTTCGTTGTTGTTTTGAGTGTCACCACCCGAACACCTTTCTAGCAACTCTCTTGATGACAAATCGTTGTAAATCGGCTTTATAGCATTTTCGAATCTTTGTGAAATGGCGGTTCGTGATTGAATTCGTCCAGAGTTTTCTCAGCTTTGGCTTTGCGCCAGTTGCAGCAATCTGTGACTGGACAATAGCAGATTATAACTTGGCCAATTTTGCAAATTCCGACTTAAAATTTAGTACACACATTCTTAAGACCCGAAATAATAAAATAACGTAAAAAAAAAAAATGAGAATATCCCCTTAAACAGCAAAGAGAAATTTCAACTAGAATTGCAAAGGCTTTAACACTGTTAAAAGTCATGGAATAAGAAAGAGAAGAGCTATTAGCCTCAAAACTAAGTTAAGCATTCCCGAGGCATGCATTTTCAGCAGCACGCTATATGAATTTTATTTTTAACTGGTGGTTTAAAGACCACCGTGAGAAATCTAGTGGGCTTTAAACAGTGTTCCGTCCCTAATTTAGGGCCACTAGTTCCATGGAAGGAAGAGAGCCAGTGCCGTAAGACAAACAAAACATCCATGCCTTATCGGGATTCGAACTCGGACCTATCTCGGACGAGTAATCAGAAGCCATCGCTTAGATCACTGCGCCACCAGGACATGGATGCGAAACTTGGACATTGCAAAGGAATGGGAGAGAAGGATACTTACTTTTGAAAGAAAGTGCTATCGTAAAATCTTACGAATCGGATGAACTCAGAGAATAAGACATTTAGAAGTGTACAGAAGAACACAACTAAAAGAGACCGGAGTACGGGATTATGAGGTCTGACAATTAAGTAATGAGACTGGGTAAAAAAAAAACACATTTTCTTACACTTTTAATCAACTACAATGTGATCACCTTCGAATTAGTTCCCTTGAGCTTGCACACACTTATTCCAAAGGTGCTCCCATTGCAGGTAGCAGCTGTGGAACTCATCAGCTGAGATACTGTTCAAGGCCTGCGTCACAGCCTTTTTGACGTCAGCTGATGCGTCAAAATGGCGTTCTTTCACAACTGATTTCAGTTTTGAGAGTAAAAAAAGTCTCAGGGAGCCATGTCTGGTGAATAAGGAGGATGCGGTAGCGTTGCAATGCATTTAGAGGACAAAAATTGGCGTAGATTTTTTGGAACCAATTTCGCACAAATTTTTCTCATTCCCAGATCTTCAGTCAGCATTCGACGAACACTTTCGCGACTCATGTTCAATTCTTCCACTATCATTCTCGCTGTTAATCCCCTATCACGTCGCACAACTTCACTCACCCGGGCTGTGTTGTTGTTGGTCGCCCATTCCGGTGTTCGTCTTCCACATTGGTTCTGCCCTCACAAAACATTTTGTGCCAGCGGAAGGCTTGTGCTCTTGACATTACCTCATTGCCGAAAGCCTGCTGCAGTTTTTTTACCACCGCATTTTCACCGAGTTTCATACAAAAAAAAAAAAAATGGCATACCTCTGCGCAATATTCCGCGAGTCCATTCTTGTGACGAGAAGCACACACACACACACACACACACAACTTCACGATCCAAGCAGCTACTACACACTGTGGCCTTCCAGGGATCTGCCACTTCGACTACGGGTGGGGAGAACCAATGTCACACATATGTGACGTACAGGGATGCAGTGTCGCCACTGCGCGCGCGACAAAATCAGTCTCATTACTTAACTGTCAGACCTCGTACACCATACAACGCAAATTTTGAAGACGAGAATCTGTTTTTTTGGGTGTAATACGACAAGGATGGCAAGTCAGATAATATCCGAAAACTAGAAAATTTCGTCGTCCTGGAGCGGGAATCGAACCCGCGTATTCCGGATATTGCCCGAGCATGCTAACCACTACACCACCCAGAACGACCAAGTCTCAAGTTTCCGATTAATTTGAATAAAACCATCACAGGATTCGCTAGTCGAAGCAACCGGCATTCATGTTCAGCGAATCTGGAGGTTAAGAATTCTGTCTCGCTGAAGGACGACGAAATTTTCAAGTTTTAGGATATTATCTGACTTACCATCCTTGTCATATTTACATCAAAAAAACGGATTCCCATCTTCAAAATTTACATTGTATGGTATAATCCAGTATTCCATTCATGATTTATCTACTCTTCCGGGCAATCACGTGATAGGATTCTTAACCTCCAGAATCGCTAAACATGAATGCCGGTTGCTTCGACTAGCGAATCCTGTGGTTATATTCAAATTAATGGGAAACTTGAGACTTCGTCGTTCTGGGTGGTATAGTGGCTAGCATACTCGGGCACTATCTGGGAGACGCGGGTTTGATTCCCCTCCAGGACGACGAAATTTGCAAGTTTTCGGATATTATCTGTCTTACCATCCTTGTCATATTTACACCAAGAAACGGATTTTCATCTTCAAAAAGAGACACAGTTTCAAAACATCATACAGAGAAAACTAAGACCCTTTGGACACATCTGCAGAATGAAAATGACAGAAAGATAAATATATTGGTGTTTGGCTTAATGAACGGAAGAAATACAAGAGGACGCACTCACCGTGTGTGGGCTGACGATTTTAAAGACTGGTGCGGTGGAACTCTTCAAGAACTGAAGCACTCTGCAATGAATAGACTTCAGTTGGACAATATTGTTAAAATGGCCACAGGCATCTACGGGAATTGTACCCATGGTTGATGATGATGATGAAATAATATGGTATATGGAATATGCCAAAAGATCGTCATGAAAATTCCAGTTACCTGAAAGAGAAACAACTCACTTTTCATTGCAGGGGCAGACCCTACTACCTTGTAGTTATTTCACAGGAGGACCTTGGTGACATTCCAAGAGAAAACACACACGCAGATCGGCTATCAAAACACATTCCAAGAGAAAACACACACGCAGATCGGCTATCAAAACACATTCCAAGAGAAAACACACACGCATATTTCACGATCGGCTATCAAAACACAACCGCCATTAAAGAACTGGAAAACTCAGTTACGACAGAGGGTGTCGCTTCGCAAGATACACCAGCTCGTTGCTGCTGGTGATGATGTGACGTCACAAAAACGTGAAACGGAAAGATCAAAATAAACCAAACTCTTGCGCTATGAAGGTAGAAAATAATTTTGATATGGAAGAAGAAGACAAAAGAAATCCTGTATGAATAGAGTGAAGATTACCGCAGAATAAGCTTGGGAAGAATTGAACAAAAGGTTATGTGCGGTACTAGACTTCGAGTTACGATAAACATCAGGCACATTAGTTCACTTTATGTGTTTATGGTAAAGATTGACATCATTTAGAAGGCATCGTCCATACCTGTGATAAAAATGCTTTGGTGGTTAAAAACCGTGGCTTAAGGCTCTACGAGACCAGCCATCTTGTATTGCTGCCTTCTCTTATTAACCAATGGGCAAGCATATTTCACAAATTGCTCGGGCAATTTTGCACATTTCGGAACACCGTTTGTGGCTAACGCAAGATATATGATAAATAAAGAGTTCCCTAGTTTCAGATTTTTATTTTGGACTCTAAGTATTTTTTATTAATTAATAAAACTATGGAAGACACCTTGGCACGACTTTCGCTGCAGATAAAAAATGAAGGGAAAGGTCAATAAAAATTCTGAAACCAGGGAACTCTTTATTTATCATATATCTTGCGTTAGCCAGAAACGGTGTTCCAAAATGTGCAAAATTGCCCGAGCAATTTGTAAAATGCACCTGCCCGTTGGTTAATAAGAGAAGGCAGCATACAAGATGGCGGGTCTCGTAGAGCCTTAATTCCTCCCAATTGACGTGTACAAGGGTTGCGCCAAAACAACTGAAAATATTTTTATAAAAATAATATGCGTAGCTTAATTATCAAGGAAGAGGTCATCTTTTTCGAAACACCGCCCATTGCATCGAATACATGTGTCCCAACGCTCCTCCCACTTTCTGAATATCTTCTGGAATTCTTTTTCTGAAATGCTGTTGAAACACCCATGCGCAGCTGTAATAAGTTGTTGATCAGTTTCAAATCGCCATCCCCGCGATGTCTTTTTGAAGATGGGGAACAACCAGAAGTCACGTGGTGACAAGTCTGGACTATATGCGGGTTGGGGCTTAAATTTATTATTCATTTTCCCCAAATAAGAAGACACAGAAGAGGCCATTTGCAGCCTTCCATTGGGCCGCACATGAAAGGAAATGGGAAACCCATGTCGAACAAACTAGTGTCATGCCCAAATGCTCGGCTAAAATTCCGTGAATTGATTATTATTTTGAAATGTAAACCATATCTTCGACATGTCTAATTAATAAGGTCTTCCTCCATGAGCGATCAAAGCCGCCGACCGACGACCATCCATAAATTCTTTATGCCATCTGTAAATTGTTGATTTTTTTAGACATTCATCTTTATAAGCCTCTGACGTCTTATAGAGGTAAAAGCATGTATCAATACGACTAATCTGCAGCGAGACATTCTGTCCACGTAGCTCAGTTGGGAGAGCGACTTCCTCCGGAGTGAGGGAACACGAGTTCGATGCCCGTCGCGGACAAACGTGTTTTCACATTGGCGCCCGATTGTGAAAATTGGATCCACTAGCCGTTGGGTTCTACTAAAAATGTGTGATGTTTGTTCCACACATTGTTTGGAATTAATGAAAAATTCCTATTTCGCTTCAAAGACAAAAAAAAAAAATTAAGAGGGAGATGATGTGACGTACTACATAGGAGAAAACATGTGTCAAGACGACAAATCTGCCGCGAGACATCCCGTCCGCGTAGCTCAGATGGGAGAGCGACTTACTCCGGAGTGAATGGATGCGGGTTCGACGACCGTCGCAGACAAACTTGTGTTTTCACAAGCCTCTTGCATAAGACGGAAAGTTTCTCTGATAGACTTCTTAACTCGAAAGCAACATTTCACATCCATGTTTGCGAAAACACTTGTTAAGGGTTCACGAAACAACGCTTATTAAACTGCGCACCACCGACGGCGCATGTGTGATAAACAGGTGTGGCCGGTTGCTATGGTTACTACAACGACCACGGTTTTTTCGAGACTCGTGCTAAGGTCGAACGCAGTATTGCACACTTTTTGTAAAAAAACATTCTCAGTTGTTTTGGTACAAGCTATGTATGTTATTACCATTTTTCTGATTAATAGTATCAAAAACGGCAACTGAAAGCACAGCATGTACTCTCATAACGGCTGCTTTGCGGATTTGAAGGATAGAAATGAAGCAGTGGTTATAAATAAGACTCCGGGAGACAGGGAATTTTTCGGAATAAGAGAAGATAAACGGGATGATACTGTAGGGATCTCTCACACACGTTTCCCCCTAAACTCGGTTCAGCTGGGGACGAAATCCTTTGTCCTCTTCGAAGAAGGAAATGGTGGAATCCAGCGTATTTGGCTTCGTTCCAGATGCGAGGGCTTTCAACCCATTGAACAGGGGGACTTTCCTCTATCCCGATTGGGTTGACCGAACACTCGAAATGTTTCTGGCGTAGCATGCTTTCCAGAAAAAAATGTTGTGGGGGGAAAAGGAAATCTCTTGTGCCATTAGGCCTGAATGCCCTTCTTTTCATTGTACTGTTCGGATTTCCGAGTGATATGCATCAGTTAAAGCACTAAAGTACGTGTTCAAATATGCGAAAATACTTTAAAATTATTCCGCGCGCCAGAGAAAAAGATGAAAACAGTACGACAGAGAGAAGTGAATAAAAAGGCAATAATATCTTTGGTCGCGTAAGATCTTCAAACTGCTTTCAGAAGACCGTTTCTATAAGCGCTTTAGAAAACAGCTTTATACCATAAAAGAGAAAGGCTCTTTTTGAAATGTTGCAATCCATTTACTGCAGCAATGAATTGGTCGTGCATACGTCCTCGGCATATTTTAATAAGATGACGCCGACGTTCAATCTCCTGTCACTTTTTGACACAATTCATATTTAAAATAGAGCTTTATGAGTTGTGCAGATTCTTCCTCGGCATTGTTATCTGAAATATAAGTGTGCTTTCTTTGAGAATTTTGCTTCCTCATTCAATTCAATCCGGCATTTAATCCTTGTCGTGTCATTTTATGCACATCTCTCCGGATGCTGTAGGTTTTCTTCAACAACACTTCTCTGATTGTGTTATAGAGGGAAACTTATAGCAAGAAAACCACTCATTTAATCTTACGTTTGACTTTTTTTCGTATAAAAATTTAGTTTCCGTTAAACTTTTTTAACTTAACGACACATTATTTCCCTCGAAGAGCTTTTTAAGTTTGGCATCACTGGCAGTGAGTCAGAAATTAACATGCCGCCCCGGTGGCGCAATGTTCTAAGCACCGGCTTCTTGACATCCGTTCGAGATTGGTCCCGGTGAGGCATGAACGTTGCGTTTTCTCTCTCTCTCTCTCTCTCTCTCTCTCTTACGGCAATGGCTCTCTCCTTTCCCTGCAACCAGTGGCTCTAAATTTGGGATAAATGACCATTTATGGCCCTTCTAGTTGCTCATGGTGGTCGTGGTGGTCGTTAACCCTTTACCCGTTTGAAACGAATTTACTCGCATTTAACAAAATTGGACAAAAATCTGCTCGAACGAACATAATCGCTGTCAAAGAGGTGTGTGACGTATATTCTAGATTAACTTTCCTTTTTTGGTTTCTTTCCCTATGTAAATCTTGAGTTTATTCTCAGTATTCTTCACGCTTAACGAAATATCTTCTAACGAAGTAAATTTCTCCGTCATTTTTGGTCTACGCCGGGATTCGAACCCGAGGCCGCTTATTCCGGAACAAGTCGCTCTACCAACTGAGCTACGCAGACGATTATTCTGATTCCTATCTGCCTTTATGTCGTGTGCGTCCTGCTGGCAGGTACGTCACATCTCCCCCCCGAAAGAGGGCCGGGGGCATGGCCCACGGGTCAGCCGTGACCATGAATCGTTGCAGGCAGCCATCCACTGTAGAACGTGCACTTGAGAACTCCCAGGCAATCTGCTGTGTGGAATGCAACATCACACATTTTTATTTTTCGAAGCGCTGGAGAAGGAATTCTCTGATTTTTCCTGTCTCGCAGTGTGGAAATAACATCACAGCATTGCGAGATTTTGAACGGTCGGGTCATCCGGATAGTTCGGGCGCCATTATAACGAAGTATTTTTCTCCGTCATTTTTGGTCTACGCCGGGATTCGAACCCGAGGCCGCTTATTCCGGAACAAGTCGCTCTACCAACTGAGCTACGCAGACATTTGTTCTGATTCCTATCTGCCTTTATGTCGTGTGCGTCCTGCTGCCAGGTACGTCACAATCTTTTCCCTCAAACGAATACGTTTGGCAACACAATTGAGGTTGAATGCACGTGACGTATGCCTGTTATAAGATAAGAGCAAGAGATAAAAATGACAACTGATCTATTACTTGAGAGCGTTGTAAGAGAGAGCGTTGCTTGAGAGCGTTGTACCGTCGAGAGCATTGCTTGAGAGCGTTGTACCGTCGAGAGGGTTGCTCGAGAGCGTTGTAAGAGAGCGATTATTACGAGCGTTGGGTTGTAAACTGATTATTATTAATAGGAGTGTTGTGATAATGTGTGGTGTGTGGAGTACATTGTGATGTTATCGTTCAGTTATGGAAGTGCTACTACAGCCTGAATAAAGCTATGAATTCCGTAAGTTGACTTCTGTTATTTACATGTTTCCGTCTGGCCGTTAAGGTTTCTTTCATTTAGGAACAATTTCTTAGTATGCTGATGTGTTAAAACAGTGTAGAAGTAGAAAAGACTTTTACGCTACAGGTAGACATAACGTAGCTGAAACGAGTGAACGTGCAAATCAGAGAGCGTTGCTTATCATTTAGCTTCATTATCCGAAATGATTATTTAGGGGGGGGGTAATTAACACTAATCGTTTCCCACTGATTACACGCTGAAAGGGTTGTACCAATGGCGTAGACCCTAAGAAAGGATGTCTCCTTTCTTAGGATCTACTCTATAGTGACAGCCTTTATAGTAGGTAATCAGTTATGATGATCGAGTTATTTGTTCTAGCCTTTCCTATGAAGTCTTGATGCAGAGAATAAAGGAATACAATGGAGACCGCCCCGGTGGCGCAGTGGTCTAAGCGATGGCTTCTGATCACTCGTCCGAAAGGGGTCCGGATTCGAATCCCGGTGAGGCATAGATGTTGTGCTTGATTTACGGCACTGACTCTCTCTCTCTCTCTCTCTCTTCCCTGGAACCAGTTACTATAACTTAGGAACGGGCGACTGCGTATAGCCCATTGAGTTGCTCACGGTGGTCGTTAAACCTCCAACCACAAAAAAAAAAACTCGCAAAAAAAAAGACAAAAATCAGTACTACGTAATCACTGAATCTAGCAAGAGTGCAGTTTGAGACAACGGCTTGTGAAGAGGGTAGTTGTGTGTGTTTGTGTATTTAACGACCATCATCAGGAACTCAATAGGCTATAAGCTATAAGCGCCGCCCCGGTAGCGCAGTGGTCTAAGCGATGGCCTCTGATCATTCGTCCGAAGGGGTCCGGGATTAAATCCCGGAGAGGCATGGATGTTGTGTTTGTCTTACGGCACTGGTTCTCTCCCTTCCCTGGAACCAGTGACCCTAAATTAGGGACGGGCGACTGCTTATAGCTCATTGAGTTGCTCACGGTGGTCGTTAAGCCTCCAATAAAAAAAAAAAGAAAAAAAGCTATAAGCAGTCCAAGGTAACTGGTTTCAGGGAAGGGAAACAGCCAGTGATGTAAGACAAACAGAAAATCCTTCCACCAGGCCCATCTCGGACGGATAGCCGGATGCCAGCGCTTAGACTACTGTGCTACCGTGGCAGCAGAAAGTACTTTCTGATAGCGACTGATTAGCGATAAGAGCATTCTTGAGATAACATCCTGTTAACGATAAGTGAATTTCACCATAGCGACCTATTATAAATGTATGCTAAAAGGAAGGTGACTGATAGATGATTTGAAGCCAGCAAATTGTAGTCTGGCTAGAAGTGTGCTATTGTGATGGAAGTTCACTGACCAGAATAAAGTGTGTGCTGTGTACTGTAGGTGCCCCATGTTAATTCATTCCTTACCTTTGGCTGTTAGAATTTCCTATTTTTTTTTATTAGAGGTTTAGCAATCACCGTGAGCAACTCGATGGGCTATAAGCAGTCGCCCGTCCCTGATTTAGTAGCACTCGTTTTAGGAAAGGGAGAGAGCCAGTGCCAAAAGACAAACACAACATCCATGCCTCATCGGGATTCGAACCCGGACCCATCACAGACGAATGGTCAGAAGACATCTCTTAGACCACTGCGACACAGGGGCGGCTTTTCAATATCGACAAGCATTTAATATTATGTTCACAAAGCCCATAACTTAAACAGTACGAACTTAAGCACACAAACATATTACGGCTACTGCACTGAAAGATTTAAGTTTAAAACCTTTAAACGTAACCATTAAATCTCCAAAATTGACTTTAATGTTCATATATTCTAGTTTGTTTACTCAGTATCCTATGTACACTTTATTACTTCTCAGTGCGCGAACGTGCATTTCTAAACCACTAAAATCTTCCCATTTCTATTAATTGTTCTGCCTTGGATTCCCCTTTTGGTAAAAACCGACCGGGAACAATGAAATGCTATCTGACATTTGCTATTTCCTTGCTTGAGGGAAGACAGCTCCTGGACTCCTGAGATGAGTGAAAGGAGGAAATGCTAAAAATGTGACTCTTAGTTTAATATAATGTGGACCCAAATATGACGCTCACATTTATAATTATAATAAATCTAAGTAATAGCACTAATCAGAGACAGTATGACAGCATTTGCTCACGCAACGTACAACCAAGAGTGAGATCAATATGACCACTTCTGTCTCTACAAATTGACATCTCAGAGCAGGGACGTTACGTTGCAAAATACAGAGGGTCAGTCGAAAGTTTTGCTATATTTGGATTACTTTATGTCTTCATACGTAGCTTTACGACGAAAGCTGACTAGCATCAAACATCAAACAGAGATAATCGCTCTTTCCACGTTTATAAGTGAGTCACGAAAAAATTCTCATTGGCCGCCACCGGGAATCTAACCCAGGGTCTTCCAGTTACGTGCCGGATATGCTTCCACTGCACCACGTTTATAAGTGAGTCACGTTTATAAGTTTGTTTATAAGTTAGTCGTTTATAAGGGAGTCAGCTGACTAGCATTCAAAGTATAGGCCATCGTGTTGCATCGTCTTTAGCCATCTGTCCGGCAGTATCAGTTTTTGTCCGTCGAGGCGAAGAACTCCTTCACCCCAGCTGCTACCTCCTCCTGGTTGTTGAAATGCCGCCCGCGAAGGAAGTGGGCCATGGACTGGAACAGGTAATAATCCGACGGAACTAGATCTGTACTATATGCTGGTTGTGGCATCAGTTCGATGCCCTCAAGCTCCTGGAGTTTTACCCGGGTTGTTCGCTTGGCATGAGGCCGAGCATTGTCATGCTGTAGGACAGCTCGCATTCTGTTCACCACTGCCGGGTACTTCTCCTCCAAAACGGCATACATCCGCTCCAGCTGTTTAGAGTAGAGGTTGACGTTGATGGTCCGACCGTCTGGAACAAATTTGTAATGGATTGTCCCTCGAAATTCCACCAGACGCAGAGCATCACCTTGTGGGCCCACGTTTGGCAATAATAGGTTTAGGAAGCTGGCACGGGCTCAACTACTGCCATTGTGTGTTAGAGTTAGAGAAATATACCCACTTTTCACAGCACGTAACAATTCTCTTGGTAAAACATACATCGCGCGGGTGTTCTAGGAAGTTTCGTGCACACTTCAACTTGGCGGTTTGCTTCAGCTGGCGTCAGTTCGTAAGGGACAATGCGGTAGTTCCACTAGACCTTGCCGAGGTCCTGAATGTGATGAACCACGGTGGTCTGTGATACGCCCAGCTCGCCTGATAATCTCCGAGTGCTGGATGTCGGATTTGCCCCTACGGCCCGGCGCACGGCCTCCGAAGCCACGGTTTGCGACCTAACTGATTTCGGCCGATCGTCGACGTTTCTCTCACTTGAGCGAAATTTCTTGAACCATCTGGTTGCGGTAATGTGGTCCGCGTAACCCTCTTCTTTCGCGTGACAAGTGTTTCGTGTTGCTTGAGCAGTGTGATGGCCGAGTTCAAACTCGCAAAGCAAAAGTTTCCCATCCCTTTCGACTGACTGCAGTGCGCGAATTGAACTAGTTTAAACACGTGACATACCCACCGTAGCAAATGCGTTTATGCAAATATTGCAAAACTTTCAACTCACCCTCTGTATACAGGGGTTGGATAAAATAATGTGAACACCTGGGAAACAGGCAATAGATGTTTATTAGCAAGATTCTGGGCCACCATTTTCCTTTAATATAGCTTCAAGCCTTCTTCGCATAGATTCATACAGCTTTATAATTGTCTTCAGTGGAGTGTTCTACAATTCGTCGATCAGAACATCAGCCAATTGCTTCAGAGATGTTGTATGAAGTAATCTGCTCCTCACTTTGCTCTTCAGAACTGCCCGCAGTGGTTCGATGATATCCAAGTCAGGTGATTGAGCTGGCTAGGGCAGATGTTGAAGTTCATCTTGATGCTCCTCAAATCAAGACTGAAATGTTCTGCCTGTGTGTATGGGCGCATTGTCATCTTAAAAAATTGTATTACTGTTCGGAAACAACATTTGGACCAGAGGATACACCTGATCACCTAGAATGGTCAAACATCCACTGACAGTAGCTCGACCATGTAAGGTAATGATAATGCCCGCAAAATAACAAGAAAGGGACGTCGAAATCATCACTGATCAACCACATGTTTGACTGTTGAAACTAGGCAGTCCTTGGGAGGTTTTACATGATGTATATGAAGCAAACCTACTACACGGTCGAGTCACATTATTGTGACCACCAGCTAATATCCAGAAAAACGGCCGTGTGCAGCGCGGACAGCAGCTAGACGGGTTGGGAGTGACTCAAGAAGGTACTAGAAGGTGTTCACAGCTATGTGCAGTCATGCTGACTGCAGTGCATCTGACAGCTGCTGGTGGGTGCGTGGTGGAGGATCCATAGAGCCAACAACACGATCGAGGTGGTCCCACAGATGCTCAATGGGGTTTAAGTCTGGGGAATTAGGGGACCAGGGAAGTACTTTGAAGTCTTCATCGTGCTCTTCCAACCACTCTCGGAAATTTCTAGCTGTGTGATACGACGCATTGTCGTACTGGAAGATCCCAACCGTCCCAGGGAAGACAATCAGCATGTATGGATTTACGTGGTCTGCAAGGATGGATTGATAACGAATTCAGTCCATAGTGCCATCCACAGGTATGAGTGGACCCAGGGAATGCTAGGAAAATATTCCCCAGACCATAACGGTGCCCCCATCAGCTTATGTTCTTTCAGAAATGGGTGAAGAGTGTTTGCTCTCTAATGTTTCTCGCTTTATACTCAAACGTCCATCCGTTCAACGAAGCAGAAAACGTGACTCATCGGAGAAGGCAATCCTTTGCCAATCAACGGAGGTCCAATTGCGATACTGCTGTGCAAATGTAAGCCTTTTCTGCCGATGCACCTTCGTTAGCATAGGTGCAGTGATCATCCGTCTGCATCGGAGCCCCATACGCAGCACAGTTCGCTGAATTGTCGTTTCAGACACACTTCCGGTAGCCCCTTGATTCATGCCGCCAGTGAGTTGCTCCGCTGTAGCGCGTCGATCGGTTCTCATGCACCCTTGCAGCCGACGTTCACCTCTCACATCAATGTCGCGTGGTGCTCCGCAGTTTTCCACGTGGCTTATTCGCAAATGATGCCATTTCTCTAATCACGATACACTTTAATCACAGCAGCACGCGAACAGTTCACAAACTGAGGTGTTTTAGAAATACCGCCATCCTTGACCCGAAAGCCAGTAATCATCCTTTTTTGCAAATTTGATAAATCGCTTCTTTTATAGATGACAGCAACGAGTAATATGTTTTCTGAATGCCTACATCACGCCTTACATACTCTTCAAGCCAGCTCACGACACGCGCCTTCTTTCATTGGCTACGCGCTGTTGACGTCCAAAGTAGGAGGTGGTCACAATAATGTGACTCGACTGTGTCTCAGGAAGGAATAATGTAAATGAGGACCATCGGACCATATCGCACGTTTCCAGTCATTTGCTGTGTAGGTTTTATGCTCATGTGTCACGACACCATTTTTTCGCATTTCAGCGTTGTTTTCTGTGATTAAAGACTTAGCATTTGCAGGTCTTCCAAGGATGTCGGCTTTATGAATTTGTCAGAGAACTGTTTTTTGTGGAAACAGCTCCTGTCGGGTGGATTATGAGTTCTGCTGTCACTTTTGCTGCAGTAGTTTTCAGTTGTTCGGACACAATCCTTGTTAGCACTCGGCGGTTCCTCTTATTCAATCTGGGCTTTCGCCCAGAATTCTTCTTCACTGATGAAGTTTTACCAGACTTTGTGCACGCAGTCATAGACACTCTTGCTCTCGAAACATCAAAAAAATTTGCCTGTAATGGTTACAGACACTCCCGCTAAACGGAGTCTCACGATTTGTCCTCTTTGGAAGCCTGACAGGTCACCCATTTCACCGACATCTCGTACAAACTGGTGCTGAGCACAACTTGTACTACTCTGGCATACAACTGGCATAAATACACAAAGAATAATAACAGCTTTTTGTTTTCAGGGCAGCTTCCACGAACAGCACTAACCCTTGTAATCACTGTGTTCACCTTATTTTGTCCACCCCTGTATTTTCACAGCACTGAAAGAAGGATTAGCCCTGCAGTACGGAGCCCGTGCAATGGCGAAAGCGAATAACTTGTCGGAATTTAAAAGGTGAATAATTATCTGCACGAGAAAATATCACGGCAACTGCAGATCATTGTTGGCTAATGAAGTTGGGGGTGGGTGATAGTCCTATGATGGACCGTGACATGAAGGAAATTGCAGACAACCACTAATAGACAGTTAAGGTGAACGCTGGTTATCACGTACCATACAAGATGGCTCACCGTCTCTCAGTTAACGTAGACTCCTATAAAAGCGAAGATAGAAACATTTCTAAGCACATCATTCACTGCATAATCTCCCAGTTGGGCCTAAGGAGTTGGCGACACGTTCACGTTCCCATTTTGACCGGCCGTCATGGACAGCGTCGTGTCGTTTGCATTGGGCATGAGGGTCTCGTAACTGAACATTAGACGACTGGAAAAGTGTATTTCTTTCGATGTGTCGAGGTTTTATGATCATGTCATGCCAATGCACGGGTTCGTATTAGACACCGCATATTGAACATTTGCAATCAGACTGCGCGGTTGGGAGGAAGCAGACCGCTGTTGGAAGAATTATTGTATTGGAAACGTTCACGTTTCGGCTCAACTATTACCCGGCAAAAAGACGGTACATCCGGTTAGCATCGGGAAGAAAATGCCTCACGTGACAAAGTGGTGGTCCCTATCATCAAAGGGGGCGCGATTGCCCCTCACATCCAAAAAAGGGGGCGCGATTGCCCCCTCACCTCCAAAAAGGGGGCGCGATTGCCCCTCACCTCCAAAAAGGGAGGGGGGGGGCGAGGGGATCCCTTGTGATGTTATTGTCTGCGCCACAGGGGGTTTCCTATACAACTGCACAAGAAGTAAATATCCAACTGCCATCGTTCGTGAGATGTTGACATGATCAAGGAATTTCTTTGTATGATTTATCGTATTATTGTAAAAAAATACGGATGCTCAGTTTTAAAAAAAACAATATTTTTTATTGTTATTATTATATAATATTCAGACTTAGACGAACGTAAGAAACCTCCCTGATACTAATTAAATATGATGTCATTACGAAATCCATCTGCGCATAAGCAAATCAAAATCTAATCGCACAACAGAAAGAAAAGCTGAATCGCAGGTGCGCTAGTTTGAGGATATCTATACGTTACACACTATCGTATTACACATCACTTTAAAGTTCGACTCAATAGCAACACCTCACATTACAGCTTCTGAAAACACCAGTTTGTCCGCGACGAGCATAGAACCCGTATTCCCTCACTCCGGAGTAAGTCGCTCTCCCAACTGAGCTACGCGGACAGGATGTCTCGCGACAGACTTGTCGTCTTGACACATGTTTTCACCTTTGTAGTACATCACATCATCTCCCTCTTAATTTTTTTTTTTGTATTTGAAGCGAAATAGGAATTTTTCATTAATTCCAAACAATGTGTGGAACAAACATCACACATTTTTCGAAAAACCCAACGGCCGGTGGATCCATTTTCCACAATCCGGCGTCAATGGGATAGCACAAGTTTGTCCGCGACGGTCATCGAAGCCGTGTCCCCCTCACTCCGGAGTAAGTTGCTCTCCCAACTGAGCTACGCGGACAGAATGTCTCGCAGAAGATTTGTGGTTTTGACAAATGTTTTCACCTCTGAATTACGTCACAAGCTGTAATAACCAATTTTCGCTAAGACGCACTATTTTCATAGCATCAAAAATTCATAGGTAGCCAAATTTCGCTACGACGTACCGTTTTCATGGCATCAAAATTGAATTTTTATAATGGTTTTCATCACATTCAACATCAGGTTTTCGGAATTTACGCAGATTTCAATGAGCTATTATTGGTACATTTATGTAAGACGGGATAAAATAATTTTCAGCGATAGTTTAGTAATACGTATATATTGCTGAGTAACAATGAAATGGAGTATTGTTGGGTCACTGCATGGCACACATTCAGAAATTAGATTTCAACAATGGTTGTGACTACTTCCGTTACCCATTTTTGTTACATACATTTTTTTGCATGGGATTTACGGGTACTTTACTGCGGTTGGGAAAGTCGTGTAACATAAAAAACAACAACATAATACTAGCGTGTCTTTAAGCAAGAGTTGGCTCCTTACAAGTCCCTCGACAGTAAATGGGGTGGTCAAATGTAAATCAGTCATTGACCTTTTTTCTTCCTTATTTACCTATTGATAATTGATAGGACTCCCCGATGGCGCAGTGGCCTAAGCGATGGCTTTGAGATCGTCCAGATTCGAACCCGGAACCACTTGTCCGAGATGGGTCCGTGTTCAAATCCTGGTGAGGCATGGATTTTTGTGTTTGTCTTTCGGCATTGGTTCTCAATGTGTTACTTGATCAGCACTGGCTATCTGTGTACATTGGTCATTTAGCATATTATAAAAACTATGTTTGATATGTATTTGTTGATGTAAAACATCTGTATCTTGTCTATGTCTGCCTGTTTGCCATGTCTCTGTACCACCAGGTCCAATAAATCATTAGAAAAAAACCTCCAATCAAAAAAATATAATCTATAGTCGATTTAAAATAATAATAATAATGAGCGACTTCAGGCAGTGAAAAATGAAAGTATATTAAAAACAGCAGAAATCAAAGCTGAACACAGGAAGAAGAGTTTGAAAGCAGATTAGATGGCTGTAAGAACAAGCCACTGCATGGACAGTTTCTGTAAAATATTGAAGGAAAAAGTTGCAACAAATTAACTTGTGCACCGCTGAAATTGGGTTTCATCAAGAAAGAAACAAAAGGTCTGATGTTTGCTGCACAAGAACATGCATTGCAAACAAATGTTTTGAAGGATAAAATCCAGAAAGTCAGTGATAATCCAAAGTGTCGATTTCGTCAAGAAAAAGAATGAAACTGTGTCTCATCTTATATGTAAATGTAGCAACATTGCGCAGACAGATTACAAAGCTAGACATGACAGGTTTGCAAAATGGACTCACTGGTCGTTATGCAGATAGCACAACCTGTCAGCATCGAAAAACTCGTGAGAACACCAGGCTGAGAAAGTCTTAGAAAATTATTAGGTCAAGAACTTCTGGGATTTTCGAAACCGATCGGCACCTAGTACATAATACACCAGACATAACAGTAAGAAAAAATAGGAAAGTCTGGATAATTGATATAGCAATTACTGGAGATGCCAAAGTCGATGAATAAGAACTGGAAAAATTGAATAAATGTAGAGACCTGGCCATAGAAGTTACCCGATTTTTGACTAAACACGCAACAGTAGTTCCCATTGTCATCGGGGCACTTGGAACAATGTCAAAAAAATTATGAATCATTTCAAAAAATTGCAGGTTTCTGATACCAACAGAACTGCAGAAGGCAGCTTTATTTCTGATATCATATATTTTATGTTGTTTCTTGACTCATACCTAAGTCTCCGGTGGAAACTCATATCAGCTCAACAACACCAGTCAAATATAATTTTGTTGTTTATGTTTGATTGTCATAGGCTGTGTTTCGTACATTTCGAATAAAGAAGATAATATTAATAAAATAATAATAATAATAATAATAATAATAATAATGGACCATGTGGATAAGACTGCCTCCAATGCATGGTTAACAAAAGGATCGCTCTTCCCCGAGACTAAAGGGTTCCTGATGGCTATACAAGATGAAGTTTTAAACACCAGAAACTACCCGAAGCATATCCTGAAGGACACGTCAGTGGAAAGCCACACATGTCGAAAAATGCCATGAAGCGCCAGAGACCATCCAACATATCACAGGAGGGTGCAGAATCCTCACACAAACAAAGTACACGAACAAGCACAATCAAGTCGGCAAGATTTTCTATCAGAAAGTGACAAGAAAGCACCACCTCATTGCAGCTGACCCTGTTCCCTACTACAAGTATGAGCCAACAACGCTTCTAGAGAACCACGCCCACAAGATGTACTGGGACAGATCAATCAGAACAGATAAGAATATCCCGCACAATCGGCCTGACATCGTCCTGGTCGACAAGGAGAAGATGTCAACATACCTGATAGACATAGCTGTGTCCAACACGTGCAACATCCAGAAGACGCACGGAGAGAAGCTGTCAAAATATAACTACCTACGATACGAAGTCAAGGAAATGTGGCTTATGGAGAACGTCACCACCGTCACCATAGTAATATGAGTCAGAGGAGTTGTACCTAAGACCATCCACAGCTCTATACAGACACTGGACCTTCAACTTAACACCTACATGGAATTACAGAAGACTGCTATCCTGAACACTTGTAGGATAGTAAGGTAGTTTCTGGACAACTGAGAGAAAGATACCACTTCCCAGACTTGGTACGTCGTACTCGTCCCGGAAGGAAGAGAAGAAAAAACCTTAGGAATTGATGAAATCTACAAATAATAATAATAATAATAATAGAAATCTACAGTTTAAATGAAACTTAATTCGATATTATTGTAAGATTATTGGGGGCTTATGATACGATTGTTGGGGCTTCAGTCCCCTGCCCCTTTAAAATTACCAAACAGCGCCCCAGAATTTAGGAAGTTAACCTGTCCAACTGCCTGACTATTAGTTTGGTGACTTAGGACCTTCACATGCACAAGACGTTGGTAATAATAGTGGCACAATATTGTTTAAGGTTGCAGTATTCAAGGGAGAGAGTGAGAATCAAAGCAACTGGACAAGTGTTATACTGACATCTCACCAGGAAGGGTTTTTAAGATAACCTGCAGTATTTTTACTCTTGATGTGAACTGTCAAAACATTCTCTTGATTACATTGATTTTCGCCATTTTGTGCGTATTGTAAAATTTCCTTACGTCTGGAATTTTTGCGTCATATTGTTTTAAGTATTTTTCGTGCAGGCTGGAATAAAGCTATCGCAATAATAAAAAACCGAAAAAGTCTTTCTCATTCTTGTGTTTTTTGTTTCGGAGAATTACTCGATACCGAAACTTTTTGATGTATCGGAAATTGCGCAAAATCACCGAAGAAAGTGAAACACGACGCCGATAAAAACTTAATTTTTTTCTTTCCACGTGAGGGGAAACCACTTCATTAGCAAATAAGAATCCCCAAAACCGAGCAAAACAATCAGTAGGAAAGTGTAAAAGAAAATAAATGGCAGCGAAAGGGGTAAAAACCTTTTAGAGAAAGAAGGAGAAGAAAAAAATATATACTGATCAACCGTATGAGAATGGAATTTACATCGCATTTGCATATTAAGCTGGTGTGGGTTGGTCGACTCCATACGTCACAGCAGAGCCCCTGTCATCCGATGGCCATTTCGCATCGATCACGTGATCACCAACCGTAACGCGCATGCTCAGCGATGCGATTCGCTACGCTTTTAAGCAATTCGAAGCCACTCAACAGTCACCCATTCCAGAAAAGAAAGGAAACAAAAACGAAAAAAAAAAAAAAAGAAAACAGAACAAAAGAAAAAGATCAAAGGATAAAGGAAGCATCTATCTACAGCTCGGTTTCAGAAGTTTTTAGAATTGTTTCTTTTCTGGTCATTTTTTTATTATTATTTTGGTTTGTAAGTCGTTCTAAAAAGTCCCAAGATGTATAAATTGATTTATTCCCTAAGAGAGGTCTAAACATATTCGGGAGCACAAAATACGTTGGCCGGTTTAGATGAGTTTGTAGTCTTTTTTTTTGTTTTTTTGTGGGGAATTTAAAAGAAACACCGTTCCCAGTTATAGAGAGAAGCGAGAAAAAAATCAGAAAGCATTCATGTCCCGTCTGGGTTTCGAACCTAGTGAAAGAAGTTGGAAACTCGTCAGGATTATGGCACTACTTTGACTTTCTGTGTTTGTAATTTTGAAGATTTTTACATTTCGCTACACGCATATTTAAAAAATTAGCAGACTGCCCCGGTGGCACACTGGTTTAAGCGCTTGCTTCTGGTCATTCGTCCGAGATCGGCCCGGATTCGAATCCCGTTTGAAGCATGGATGTTGTGTTTTTCTAACAGTGATGTGCATTCCACGCAAGCAACCCAAGCAGTGCTTGGGCAAAGGAAATGAAGGTTACGTAAAAAAAATCTCTAATTCTTTAAATTTCTGTTTTCGACACAGATAATAATCACCACAAAGTTATAAATCCGTTATTATACCTCTGAAATTTTCAGAAATTTTCAGAGGTATAAGAACGGATTTATCCACGCACACCGACAATAACAACGACAAGCCAGGAGAAACAAATGATGCTGCACTCCGATTGGTCGCAGCAGCCGAGCACATGCAACACCTGCTTCCGTCACCCAGGCGTCACCGCCGCTGAAGGGGTGTTGCTATGACAATCTGACGGCACTAGTCTGCTAACCAATGAGAAATGCTCCCTAGAAACGACCGTCTTAGCGTGTAGCTTAGTCCAACCAAGCAGTCAGTCTATGAGATATATCTAAAGACCTTGGCAGTCAGTGGACGGACCGCTTGGGTTATGGGAGCTGAACTGTGGATGCGTTGTTCGAAGTTCTTTTTACATCGTGTGCTGTGAATTACTGAATACATCATGCATGTGTATTAAAAAAGATTCTAAACAGCCATGTCTGATTCCATAAACGAAGACATGTAACGTACCAGGAGATGTGACGTACCTGCCAGAATGAGGGGACCCGGGTTCGAATCCTGGCGCGGATAAAAATGACGGAGAAATTTACTTCGTCATAATGGCGCCCGAACTATCCGGATGACCCGACCGTTCAAAATCTCGCAATGGTGTGATGTTATTTCCACACCGCGAGATAGGAAAAATAAGAGAATCCGTTCTCCAGCACTTCAGAAAAAAAAAAAAAAAAAAATAAGAGGGAGATGATGTAACGTACCAGGAGATGTGACGTACCTGCCAGAAGGACGCACACGACATAAAGGCAGATAGAAATCAGAATAAAACGTCCGCGTAGCTCAATTGGTAGAGCAACTTATTCCGGAATGAGGGGATCCGGGTTCGAATCCTGGCGCGGATAACAATGAAGGAGAAATTTACTTTTTTTTTTTTTTTGGAGGTTTAACGACCACCGTGAGCAACTCAATGGGCTATAAGCAGTCGCCCGTCCCTAATTTAGGGTCACTGGTTCCAGGGAAGGGAGAGAGCCAGTGCCGTAACACAAACACAACATCCATGCCTCACCGGGATTCGAACCCGGACCCCTTTCGGACGAATGATCAGAGGCCATCGCTTAGACCACTGCGCCACCGGGGCGGCAGAAATTTACTTCGTCATAGACATTATAGCCGAACTTTTGAAGAAAAGAAAAATGTGATTTCGAAAGCATGACCGATGCCAGCATTGCCAAGTTTAACGCAGCAACAAAAGAATATTACTCGACATTTTCAAAACGCCAATTACGAAAGAGGCGAATGGCTTGCCGGAAGTATTAAGATCAACAAACTGTTTTGTTGGAACTGTTTGCTGTTTAGCTGTGACAGAAGCTCCACTTGGACAACAGGATACAGCAAGCTAAGCAATTAAACTAAAACAACACGGGATCATAATGTTGCTGTTAAGCATATTCGTGCGTCTATTGCACTTGCAATTTTTGGAACTGTTCTTATTGAAAGTGAGGTCAGGGACTAGATACGACCAAACATAAGTCATCACAATGAAAAGGTAAAGCGCAATAGAGATATTTTGAAACGGCTTATAAATGCCGTTTGCTTCCTTGCAAAGCTAGGAATTTCATTTCGAGGAGATGACGAGTCAAAAACTTCCAACAACCACGGCAATTATTTGGAACTTTAGGACTGCACTGCTCAGTATGATCCTGTACTAAAAAAAAAAAAAAAAAACATTGCCCCCCCCGGTGGCGCAGTGGTCTAAGCGATGGCCTCTGATCATTCGTCCGAAAGGGGTACGGGTTCGAATCCCGGTGAGGCATGGATCTTGTCTTACGGCACTGGCTGTCTTACGGCACTGGCTCTCTCCCTTCCCTGGAACCAGTGACCCCAAATTAGGGACGGACGACTGCTTATAGCCCATTGAGTTGCTCACGGTGGTCGTTAATAAACCTCCAATCAAAAAAAAAAAACATTTGGAGTCTTCAACAGTATTCAAAGGGGTATCAAATCGTATTCAAAATGATTTAATTGTTTCTGTCTCCAATGCACTATGTGATGAAATTAAACACCAATTAAATCAGTCCGATTTTGTTGCCATATTAGCAGATGAAACTACCGACGTCTCGAATTGGTCTCAATTTTCTCTTGTTTACCGGTATGCAAATGAAGGGAGGGTGGTAGAAAGATTTGTGTGCTTCCAAGAAGTTAGTTAGGACAAAACAGCGGCAGCACTTTCTGGTCTTATTTTGTCCCATATTAAGGATTTTTCAGACTGTGGTGGAAAACTCATTGCGCAGAGCTACGTCGGAACTGCAGTAATGGCCTCATCCTTGCATGGTGTACAGTCGAATATTAAGGCATCCTTTCCACAAGCCTTCTTTGTTCACTGCTATGCGCACTGTTTGAATTTAGTACTTTCCCAAAGCACTTCAAGAATTCCTGAATGTCGTATCATTTTTGTTACTCTTAGTGGGCTTGCAGCGTTTTTCTCGAGATCACCAAAGTGCTCAAAATTTCTTTATGCCTTTGTGGTACGCCGACTACTCAATGTTTGCCCAACAAGATGGAACTACTCATCACGACTCGTTAATACTGTCTAAGAAAAAAAAAGCAGAGCTTCGCCAGACTTTTGCTGCAATGTTGGAACATCAATCACAAGTAGAAAGGGATATTCTTGCGGGTGTTCAGGGACATTTGTCCAATTTAGAAAACTTTGATATTTGCTTTCTTCTTGCGACCTTTCATAGTATTTTTTCTCTTACTGATATTTTGTTCAGCGTGCTTCAGAATGCTTCATTAGACATTGTTTACTGCAGAAGTAAGATAACGGAAACACAAAATGCCGTGAAATCTCTGAGAAGTCGTTTTCAGGAAGTGTACGAAGGAACCATTGCTGATGTTGGACTCCCAAGAAAACTAAAGCGAAACCTTACTGAATACATTACGATTACCATTAAATACAGAATATTATATTTTGAAATTTTTGATAATGTCGAACAATACATTAATACAAGATTTCAGGATTATGAAAAGCTTTCGTTTTTGTGCTTACTGGATTCTTTGAAGTGCAGCTCTTACGTTCAAACTTTTCCAACTGATGGTTTGAAAAGCTTACTTGAAAATTATGGTCGCTACTTGTACGTTTGAAAAACGAATTAATCGTAGCATATAGTTCACAAGAATGTTTTGACAATTCACCTATACAGCTAATGAAGATGTTAGTGACTTCAGCACTTGGAAAATCCATGCCACAACTTTACCTATTGGCTTCACTTATAAGTGTGACACCTGTGTCCACTTCAACAGTTGAAAGATCGTTTTCTGTATTAAAGCGAATTAAGATATACGCACGAAACAGATATCAATTGAAAGCGATCTGTTAAATACTCTGAAAGAAAGAAATGCTTTTTTCGATTATGTAATTGAACATTTTGCTGCAAGTGATCGAAGAATGGAGTTTACTTTTAAATAGAAAGGTATGTTAAGTGACTTCAGTCTATTCGGAAAACAGAAGTCTTTTGTTTTAGATTTTGCTGTGTTGTGTAAAAGAATAGATATAAAAAAGTAGCTATGGTATCTATATCGTACGCCATGTTTTTGCACTTTCATCTGAACCCAAATTATTATGACCATCTGGTTAGTACGTTTTTGGGCCACCTTGCGTTTAATGTTGTTTGAATTCGTGTTCATACAGGCTCTATAAAACAACCGTGATTCTCTTGGCGTGTATTAGCCTAAATGCGACGAATTGAGCCCTCCAGCTCTTGGAGATTTTATGGTAGCTGATCCAGCTGTCTGATGTCCCTTTCGACTGCGTCCCACAAATGCTCCATTGGATTGAGATCCGGTGATTGAAAGGCAAATTTAGCAGGGGAAAGTCTCCGTGATGGTCCTCGAAACATTCGCGTCCAATGTGAACACTATGACATGGATCCTTCTCCTTCTGGAGGTGCCCGTTTTCATTGAGATAAATCCTCAAAATAAATTAGTGGACTTGACCTGCAACGATATTTAAATACCCTTGGGAGGTTATACCTTGCTCTGCACTAATCAAAGGCCCAAACACTCCCACGACAACATGCTCCACACCATGACGTTGCCTCGAGCTCAAATTGTAGTGACAAGGCAAGATGGATCCATACCTTCGTGCTGCTGTCTCCATATGATCACCTTCCATCTGCATAGTATAGTTCAGAACGTGATTCGTCGGACCCCATTACCGTTTTCCACTCATATACAGTCCAATTCGTGTGTTCCTGAGAGAAATGGAGCCATTTCGTCTTGTTTGCTGCCAATAGCAGTGGCTTACAGACAGGCAGTCTGCTTCTATAGCCCATACGACGTAATATGCGGCAAAATATATGTTGAGAGACCATCGGACTTGGTACCTGATTCAGATTACCTGTAATCTGACGAAGTGCTGCCCGTTTGTTGGACTGAACAAATCTCCCAACTTTCCGCTCAGCTCGAGCACCCATTAACCGTTGACGACCACACATCTTGCGCTTAGACCCAGTATTTTGACTTGCGGTCCACTTCCGTCAACTTAAACAACTTGAGCTCTCGAACATTTCACAATTCCAGCCGGTTTGAAAAAAATATGAAAAAAAAAATATCAAATACAGTGCGATAAAAAATATGAAATCAGAAAAAAGGACTGAAATTAAATAAAACTCAATTAAGAAAACTGAAATTAGATAAAATTGAATAAAAAAACTGAAATTAGATAAAATTGAATAAAAAAACTGAAATTAGATAAAATTGAATAAAAAAACTGAAATTAGATAAATATAAAAAAAAGACTGAAATTAGGTAAAACTGAAATTGGATAAAACTGAAATTAGATAAAACTGAATAAAAAAAACTGAAATCAGATAAATATAAAAAAAATTGAAATTAGATAAATATAAAAAAAACTGAAATTAGATAAATATAAAAAAAACTGAAATTAGATAAAACTGAAATTACATAAAGCTAAAATTAGATAAATATAAAAAAATTGAAATTAGATAAATATAAAAAAAACTGAAATTAGATAAAATTGAATAAAAAAACTGAAATTAGATAAATATAAAAAAAGACTGAAATTAGGTAAAACTGAAATTGGATAAAACTGAAATTAGATAAAACTGAATAAAAAAACTGAAATCAGATAAATATAAAAAAAATTGAAATTAGATAAATATAAAAAAAACTGAAATTAGATAAAACTGAAATTACATAAAGCTAAAATTAGATAAATATAAAAAAACTGAAATTAGATAAATATAAAAAAAACTGAAATTAGATAAAACTAAAACTAGATAAAGCTGAAACTGAAATTAGATAAAACTAAAACTAGATAAAGCTGAAACTGAAATTAGATAAAGCTGAAACTAAAATTAGATAAAGCTAAAACTAAAACTAGATAAAGCTGAAACTGAAATTAGATAAAGCTGAAACTGAAATTAGATAAAGCTGAAATTAGATAAATATAAAAATAAATTGAAATTAGATAAAACAATAAAAAAACTGAAATAAGATCACTGCGATAAAAAACAATATCAAATGCTGTCAAATATTTATTCTATGAAAAAAATATCATAGTGCAGCCTTTGTTCATCTGTTAAATGATGTCTTACAGGTTTGATCGTATGCTTTTAAAGTATAAATTTTTGCGACTGCTTATAGCCCATTGAGTTGCTCACGGTGGTCGTTAAACCTCCAATTAAAAAAAAAAAAAAAAGTATAACTTTCAGTCCCCTCCTTGCGCTTAGAACCAGTATTTTGACTGGCGGTCAACTTCCGTCAACTTAAACAACTTGAGCTCTCAAACATTTCACAATTGCAGCCGGTTTGAAAAAAAATATGAAAAAAAAATATCAAATACAGTGCGATAAAAAATATGAAATCAGAAAAAAAGACTGAAATTAAATAAAACTCAAATAAAAAAACTGAAATTAGATAAAATTGAATAAAAAAACTGAAATTAGATAAAATTGAATAAAAAAACTGAAATTAGATAAAATTGAATAAAAAAACTGAAATTAGATAAATATAAAAAAAGACTGAAATTAGGTAAAACTGAAATTGGATAAAACTGAAATTAGATAAAACTGAATAAAAAAAAACTGAAATTAGATAAATATAAAAAAAACTGAAATTAGATAAATATAAAAAAAACTGAAATTAGATAAAACTGAAATTACATAAAGCTAAAATTAGATAAATATAAAAAAACTGAAATTAGATAAATATAAAAAAAACTGAAATTAGATAAAACTAAAACTAGATAAAGCTGAAACTGAAATTAGATAAAGCTGAAACTAAAATTAGATAAAGCTAAAACTAAAACTAGATAAAGCTGAAACTGAAATTAGATAAAGCTAAAACTGAAATTAGATAAAGCTGAAATTAGATAAATATAAAAATAAATTGAAATTAGATAAAACAATAAAAAAACTGAAATAAGATCACTGCGATAAAAAAACAATATGAAATGCTGTCAAATATTTATTCTATGAAAAAAAATCATAGTGCAGCCTTTGTTCATCTGTTAAATGATGTCTTACAGGTTTGATCGTATGCTTTTAAAGTATAAATTTTTGCGACTGCTTATAGCCCATTGAGTTGCTCACGGTGGTCGTTAAACCTCCAATTAAAAAAAAAAAAAAAAAAAAGTATAACTTTCAGTCCCCTCCTTGCGCTTAGAACCGGTATTTTGACTGGCGGTCAACTTCCGTCAACTTTAACAGCTGCTGCCCTCGAACATTTCACAGATGCAGCCGTTTTGCTAATACTTGTGCCAATGCCTCGAGCACCTATGATCATTCCACCTTCAAAGTCCGTCAGATCGCGTCTTTTACCCATTATTTGTTGCGCACTGTACTCCACCAGTCTCTGCATGCTTTCAGCGTTCCCTTTGTATACCGATTCAGTCAACTCGCGTCAGCAGCATCTGCGGGATGGCAACTTTGCATAAAATGGGTTGATAATCATAATATTTTGGCCACTCAGCGTATGAAAAGTTTCCCGTCCCTAAGAAAAGGGACACTAGTTCCAGGAAATGACAGGTGGGTTAGCGCCAGCAGACAGACACAACTCATTTTGGATTCGAACCCAGGCTCATTTCGGTCAAGTGGACAGAAGCCAGTGCATCAGACTACACGACCACCGGAGGAGCAGGTAGTTCTCACTTGATCATGTTGCCGTTGTGATGAGAAAACAATGGATGACGATCAGTCTGCTTGCGGAAAACGGTCCGCTGGCCCTAATACACTAGCCACTTGGTTTATATTAAAACGCATTCCCACATTAGTCATTTTTAGTTTGATGAAGAGCGTAATGAAACTTTGCCCTTCACCATTTTTCACTGAAAAGAAAACAGAGTTTCATCTCGTAATGTGTGTGTGTGTGTGTGTACTTTATCTTTTGACAAACACAACCTTTAGTTAGCAGTCGAGAAAAAAAAAAAAACCATTTCTCAAAGAGGTGCCGTGTTAAGTCAGAAACAGCTGTAATTCGACCATTCACTGCTTCTAAAGGAAGAAATAGTGCCAAAAAACTTTACGGTCATTTTTCTTGGTAGCATGTCTCTTGAAACAGTCGTCGGCCGGAGCAAATTGACCATTTTGGTCAATAGCTCTCCATTATTTCTGTTGCTTTTCAGCAGCAAAATATGGCATATAAATCATTTTTGAACCACTAAATGTGCCAATGTTTCTTCCGCTGTAGCTGTTTCTCAAGTTGTTTGTAGAAACTGAAACTAATTCTAAGAATATTCTTGACAAAACTCTTTTTCTTCTCCCTGTAATCATTCTTTCTGGAAATCGTTCTTCTTTTTTTCTAACATCTTTAGAAAATGCTTCCATAGAAATGTACATGTTTCACGGAAAGGAATGTTCGGCGAATTTTTAAAATCCTTTTCCCGTTTGAACATAACTTCTACGTTATTTTGGCTTCATATGCATTCCGAAATACATTTTGTAAAGCACTTATTCAAGACGGAAACATTAAATTTATAGACAGTAGTTTAGAAAATGCGAAACGGTAAATACATAAATGGAACTTTGAAGGCAAAATAAGGGGCGCTGAAATACTTGAAAGATACGTTACACACTATCTTGTGTAAGGTAAAGAAAAGTGCATTTCCTATGTACGTAAATCCATATCAATGAGCATGTGTATGAATGAATTAAAACTAAATAATCAAATCGATGTCTTTTTATTTTCCGGAAATGGAAAATTTGCATTAAAAGTGTTGTAAAGAGTATTTGTTATATTTGGTAAGAAAGAAAGTAATGTCTGCAAACGCAAGGCGCTGCCCCGGTGGCGCAGTGGTCTAAGCGATGACTTAGGACCATTAACCCGAGATGGATCTGGGTTCGAATTCCGATGAGGCATGGATGTTATGTTTGTCTTACGACGCTGGCTCTCTCCCTTCCCTGGAACCAGTGGCCCTAAATTAGGGATGAGCGACTGCTTATAGCCCATTAAGTTGCTCACGGTGGTCGCTAAACCTTCGATCAAAAAAAAAAAAAAAATGAAAGGCAACAGAAAAGTGCTAATTGCCGTATATACAAGTACGGATCAGTCCAAAATGTAGTTGCCATCGTCTGCCACGACCAGCTATCATCATTTGGGCAGCTGTGGTATACTGTTCCTGTGGAATTGTGTGGGCTTGGACACAAAGAAGTAAGTGCGTGTTCGACATCGTCGTAGTTGGTGAATCATCTGGGCAGCTGTGGGATACTGTTCCTGTGGAATTGTGGGGGCTTGGACGCAAAGAAGTAAGTGAGCGTTCGACATCATCGTAGTTAGTGAATCATCTGGGCAGCTGTGGGATACTGTTCCTGTGGAATTGTGGGGGCTTGGACGCAAAGAAGTAAATGCGCGTTCGACATCGTCGTAGTTGGTGAAACATCTGGGCAGCTGTTGGATACTGTTCCTGTGAAATTATGGGGGCTTGGACGCAAAGAAGTAAGTGCGTGTTCGACATCGTCGTAGTTGGTGTGTCATCTGGGCAGCTGTGGGATACTGTTCCTGTGGAATTGTGGGGGCTTGGACGCAAAGAAGTAAGTGAACGTTCGACATCGTCGCAGTTAATGAATCATCTGGGCAGCTGTGGGATACTGTTCCTGTGGAATTGTGGGGGCTTGGACGCAAAGAAATAAGTGCGTGTTCGACATCGTCGTAGTTGGTGAATCATCTGGGCAGCTGTGGGATACTGTTCCTGTGGAATTGTGGGGGCTTGGACGCAAAGAAATAAGTGCGTGTTCGACATCGTCGTAGTGGGTGAATCATCTGGGCAGCTGTGGGATACCGTTCCTGTGGAATTGTGGGGGCTTGGACGCAAAGAAATAAGTGCGTGTTCGACATCGTCGTAGTTGGTGAATCATCTGGGCAGCTGTGGGATACTGTTCCTGTGAAATTATGGGGGCTTGGACGCAAAGAAGTAAGTGCGTGTTCGACATCGTCGTAGTTGGTGTGTCATCTGGGCAGCTGTGGGATACTGTTCCTGTGGAATTGTGGGGGCTTGGACGCAAAGAAGTAAGTGAACGTTCGACATCGTCGCAGTTAATGAATCATCTGGGCAGCTGTGGGATACTGTTCCTGTGGAATTGTGGGGGCTTGGACGCAAAGAAATAAGTGCGTGTTCGACATCGTCGTAGTGGGTGAATCATCTGGGCAGCTGTGGGATACCGTTCCTGTGGAATTGTGGGGGCTTGGACGCAAAGAAATAAGTGCGTGTTCGACATCGTCGTAGTTGGTGAATCATCTGGGCAGCTGTGGGATACTGTTCCTGTGGAATTGTGGGGGCTTGGTCGCAAAGAAGTAAGTGAACGTTCGACATCGTCGTAGTTAGTGAATCATCTGGGCAGCTATGGGATACTGTTCCTGCAGAATTGTGGGGGCTTGGACGCAAAGAAGTAAGTGCGCGTTCGACATCGTCGTAGTTGGTGAACCACTGTCCGTCCAGGAAATTCCGCAACGGCAGGAAAAGCTGATAGTGGCTTCTGGTAATGTCCGGAGAATAGAGTGATTGCGGTAGCAGCTCCCAGCCCAGGTATCTGATCCTCTCACACATAGGCGCCGACGTCATGGGTTCGAGACACTTTTTGAACCCCCAATGATTTTGTTGTGGGTTCCACGAACCCCTAATATTTTTACTCGTATTTCGTGGGGAAAATACACGTACACATATGTGCATAAATTTCGGTTTTCGTCATCAATTCTTCAAGTTTTTATTATTCATCCCCCGTTTACTATATATCGAACGTGTGTATAGAAATTTACTCCTTAGACTGTTTATTGTGCCTCAAAAAAGAATTAGTGTTTGGTCGTGCTCATCAAATTTAACGCGACAGACAATAACTCAACTACCGTTGTTTAAGAGCATTTAAAACTGACTCCTTTATAAAAGAAAATTCCTCGGTTTGTCTGGGTTCCCACAAAATACAAAAGTCTAGCTCTACATTCGGAGACGAGAACCTATTCGAGGTCAGAGTGACAAAGGCGGAAATATGTTGTACAGTCAGTTGACCCACCCTATCTTCGAGCAGTCGAGGACCAAAGAGGTTAGAAGAAAGAGAAGATGGCATCAGCAACCGCTGGTGCAGCCAAATCTGATCATCTGGTTTTTTGCGCCCTCAGGGTGGGCGGGGGACGTGGGAGGTGTTCAGTGACGTGACGTCACTTACTGAAGACCTGTGCTGGAGCACAGGTTGATAGCGGCCGTTTTTTTTTGTTTTTTTGCAGTCCCTGAAGGTCAACAAACTCCCACAGCTTTAGCAAAGCTGTGAGTGGTTAATACGTAATATGCACTTCCGGCCGCCGAAGCATGATTTTGTTTACATTTTTTAGAAAATACTAACCAGTATTTGTATAATTTTTTGCAAATTTTTAATTATGTGCATGTATATTTCGGCCTCATTTATTCCTGGCAGTATAAGCTGCACAAGTGCCTCTAAAACCTCTTCAAAGGCAAACGATTTCCCCATAGAAAAGTGCAGAAGCAGTCCAGGTTGAGCATACACAGCTGATACACCCGGACACGCTTGTCGGTCAAGTACAGGCCGGTAGTGGCTGTATGCAATGTCTGGGTGATATTTTCCTGGTATGACCTGGGATCGCTGATACCACTGGATAGGTCCTGAACGCCAATGACTACCTGTCCATCCTCGGTGACCACACGCATCCCTTCATGTTGGACGTTTACCCTGGTGGTGATGGTGTCTACCAACAGCACAATGCGCCCTGCCACGTCGTTAAGAGGGTGGGTGACTGGTTCCAGGAACACGACAGCGATGTCTCCGTTCTCCCTTGGCCGGCGAAATCGCCCGATCTCTATCCCATAGAGCACTTATAAGGCTATTTGTTTCGACAGGTTCTACGTGCTGACCCACAATCACGTCATCTCCGTTACTTCCATGCTCTGTTGCAGTATGAATGGGCACGTGTGCCTCGGGCAACCTTCCAAGGTCTCATTGTATCCATGCCACGCCGTCTCGCCGCTGTCATCCGGGCCAAGGGTGGTTATTCCCATTATTAGGTAGGTGGCCATATTATTCTGATACGACGGTGTATAAATAGCCATACCCGGGAGTTGTAACATGACCGTATAGCTTTTATTTTGCTTTAGAGTTTGGCTGCCGCAAAAACATTCGTTTTTTCTTACATTTACCTAGAACGCGAAATTTATTTCCCTAATTATTTCATTTCCGTTAAAATTCATTTTGACTGCTTTTAAGAATTTGGAAAACATAACTTTATACATAGTTACCGTTCAACTAAAATACAGGTACTGAAGGACAACTTCAGTCATTTTCCCTCTTTAACTTTTTGTTTCGAAAACAATTATTAAGTTCAGTCTAAATGAATAGTTTCTTGCTTACGTGACTGAAATTTGATATTTTTATTAGATTCTTAAAATTCCGAAAAATGTTCTTGGAATTAACTAAATTTAAATTGCAACTTAAAATTAAGGATCATGTTAGTCCAGTTTTTAATTGAGTGTCTAGACATGCTCTTATACGTACAAAGCTAATACAATTGTAAAGACAAAAATCCAAAACTAATTTTCTCTATAGGTAATGATAAACACAGTTCGCATTAAACACTTAAACAAAGCGTTGCCCTCACATTAAGAATGCTTTGCAATTTCATTCGTTTTTAGACACTTAATATCATTTTCATTCTACCAAAATTTATATTATTGAAAGCAACGAGATAAAAACTTAAAAAAGTGCATTAGTTGAACAAATGAAAATAAGTTGCGAGATAATTTAAGTAGTACGAAAAAGGTAAAATCAATTACTTACGCAGTGAAAAAAGACTAAAGTTCTATTATCCATTATTGAAGGAAGAGGAAGTAAAAGAATTATTTTGCGAAGAAAAAATTACTTGTCTTTAACTCTGCAAGATGGATCGACCTAAAAACTTTGCCCTATGTTTCCAATGGTAAAACCTCCTGTAGACATTTTTTTCACAGTTAATGCATTCCCAAAGATGAAAATCTGCACATCGATAAAAATAACTTTATATTTAAGTCAAGCAGGTACGCCGAGTGCTCGAAATTATTGGGGGGGGCAGACGGGGGAGGGGTACGTCTCTTCCAATGTCAAGAAGAAAATAAAAAAAAAAGATGGCAAAAAGATAAAATATGAGATTCGACGTTTATTTTAAAACGCAATTGTGATTGCTCATCAGCAAATGAACAAAGAAACTAAAATATTTGTTGCTGAATATTAATATTTTAAAAAATAAAATTCAGCGTGTGACTTTATAAAAATATCAAGAGAGATTTAATTTCCGAAATTTAGTAAAAAAATACGAGAAATTGGCTGGGTTACTCACAGAAAAGAAGTGCAAAAATAAGTAGATAAATAAAGGCGTATAATGAATAAACGCTTTTGCTACTAAGCTAATCGTAGTGAATATAGCTTTCACTAATATGATAATGAATTCAATGCTTGTACTAAGCTTCTAATAGTGAATTCAAATGGTTGTTGTTACTAGTTAATTAAGATCATGAATAAAGTCTCCTGCTAGTAGTGTAGTAATAAACAAACTTATAACTGGTAGTAATGTTGTAGTAGTAATTAAGATGAATAAAGTCTTATGCTGGTTGTTACTAATAACACTAAATGAAATAAACCTAACAGCCAGACAGAGGTCTGACAGTACTATGAACTGAGAAAGACGTACTTACGTAAAACCTTTTATTATGAACTTCTACTGGTATCTTCACACACAGCTACTCAAATAACACGTAGCTCCTTGCACATGAACAAAGCTCTATACTCATAAACAAACGCTCTTCCTATACAACAACAAACGCTCTCTCCGTACAACAACAAACGCTCTCCTTAGGTATCGCTGAACGCGCCTATTTATACTGGCTACCACCACGTCATGACTTACACTCATTGCCAGATCTCATTCAGCGGGTGAAATAACATCTCGTTCAGTAAGAAGATAATTTACATAGGAAAATAAAATAACCAGAGATAGTAAAATCAAAAGGAAAGTGAATCGAGAGTATACATTACAGGCGCTAGAAATTACTGCCATAAATTATTGCACTAGAAGCTAAGCTGAGAATGGGAAACATATTTCTATTTATTTATTTTATTATTATTTTGGAAATAAATCGTTTTGGCCTCATAAGGAGCAGCTTGGTCCACCTTATGAGTCAAAACGACTTATGAGGCTAAAGCGATTATTTAATTAAACGGAACCAAAAGTATTGGGTGGGCAGTGCCCCCTCAGTAAAATTATTTGAGGGGCAAGATTCACCTTGCTCCCCTATAGTCGGCGCCTATGATGCCTAATATACTTAATAATTTCAAAAACGTAACCATAATCATATTAACAAGAAAGATGACACCGAATTTTCGGGTGTAATAAGCACGTCTTTTCAATCCGTTCTGACGCAAATTAAATTTATCAAAACTATTCAAAGTCAATGGAGCCAGTATGGAAAACAATAGTATCTGACGGAAGAAAGAAGGTTTTCAATCGCGTTTTTAATCATTCAGATATTACTGTAAACGGAACCGTGAGCTTAGGCCTTCTGGTTGCAGAATGGTGTGTTAAGAAAAACATGAATTTATATGAGATACATTTCGCACCGGAAATGCTCTCCAACACAAAAAGAATTTTTCAAATCGGAGATTTAGTAGCAGAAATATAGGGGGAAACGTATACAGATATAGACAGTGTTGATCAAGTAACGTTTTGTGAACAAGTAGACATCAAACATGGGTTTTAGAGTATGCTAAATGCCCACAGATAACCAGTATTGGACAAGTAACACATTGGGAGCCAGTGCCGAAACACAAACATCCATGCCTCACCGGGATTCGAACCCGTACCTAACTGGGGTCGTAAGCCAGCGCGTGAGACCACTGCGCCACCGGCGTGGCCTGCTTGTTTCCACGACCAGACAATTACTTTTTCCTCTCATCTTAGAAGTACCAATCAAAATCCTGTAACGGGTGACAAGCATTCCCTTTGATTTCTTTATTTTCTGATCCATGAACCAATACATGAAGGGAGAAGTGTTAGTCCCCCTTGACGCAAACATCATGACCTTCAATCATGTTCTCCCTACGTTCTTAAGTTTTTAGGCATTGTATTAATCCTTTTCAGCTGGTAATTGGTCAAAAAAGGATTACTGAGAATCATCCTTCTAAATATAAACTTTGAATAATAAAGCAACGGAAAAAACAACGCTTTCTTATGCTGGTGTTACAGATCACTCGTTCGAGCGGCGTTGGGATAGAATTCATTCATATATTATGCAGTACATATATGCTCAACTGAAGATTCCTTACAAAAAGAGTTTGATTTTCTTAAAGGAATTGCAGCACACAGAGGAAATAGCTCTTCTGCTATAGACGAAGCTCTCCAATTAATTCGTTTGAGCCACGTTTATATATTTCTTTCGAGCTGATTTCAGAATATTTTGCTGACGCCGAGTCAGTTGATTACGGCCGGTTAAAAGGTTAAAAAATATATATCATTATCGTTTTCATTCCACTGCTGGATGAAGGTCTCCCCAGGGCTCTTCCACAAATCACTGCCTTGAGAAAACTATATTTCATGCCATGGCTTCGAATTTCATCCTCCGATCTTCCCCATGGTCTCCTTCTGGGCCTGTTCCTATTCTTTAGTTCCAGTTTAGTATTTCAGTTGCCCAAAGGTAGTGAGTTATTCTAGCAATATGTCCGGTGATTTCCATTTCAAGGTTTTTACGTGGACTGAGACGTCATCAACTCCTGTTATTGTCCTAGCTCCTAGCTCATGTGTTCCTCTTTCTGTCTTTCTTGATTGCACCAAGCAATCTCTACATGCCGGTTTCAGTTGCTCGCAGACTTTCAATGACTTCATCAGATCCATAAGTAAGTAATAACTGGAAGGAGGCATTGATTGAGTGCTTTTCCTTTTAAGACATAATGGAAAATGCCGCTACGGTGGCGCAGTGGTCTAAGCGATGGCCTCTTATTGTTCGTCCGAAAGGGGTCCGGGTTCCAATCGCGGTGAGGTATGGATGCTGTGTTTGTCTTACGGCACTGGCTCTCTCCCTTCCCTGGAACCAGCGACCCTAAATTAAGGACGGGCCACTGCTTATGATCCACTGAGTTGCTCACAGTGGTCGTTGAAGTCATCAAAAAATGGTAAATCGATTTTGGTAATTATATTGTTTCTTCTAAATGCATTTGTGAAGCATGCATCTAATTTAACCGTGCTTTTTGAGTTTCTCCTACTGTTATAAATTTTGTTACATCTCTGTTATAATTTTTATGGGTCAAAAGTAAATAAAACTACAACGAGAGAAGGAGAGAAACAGAAAAGAGAGAGAGAGAGAGAGATAGGTTCTAGATCATGAGATATAATTGTTTTATTTATACTGGTGCCAAAAGTCATGGGATACGCACCTAATATCGTGGAAGGACCTCATCTACCAGACGAAGTGCAGCAACGCGTGATGGCATCGATTCCACAAGTGACCGGGAGACTTTTGGAGAGATGTTGGGCCATGACATCTGAACAGCCGCCCACAGTTCCCTGGTATTTGTAGGTGCAGGATCTTGGGTGCAAATGGACCTTTCCACCACGTCCCATAAGTGCTCTATTGTGTTCATGTCGGGCGAATGTGGTGGCCACACCATCCGTCGGAACTGTCCAGAATGCTCCTCGAAGCAGTATTGGATAACTTGGGTCCGATGACATGGTGCATTGTCCGCCTGGAAAATCCGATCGTCGTTGGGGTACATGAGCCCATGAAGGGCTGCAAATATGTCGCCCAGTAGCGCAACAAAGCGATGACCGGTTAATGACGTGTTTACGAGGACCAGAGGACCCAAACCGTGCCACGTAAATACACCTCAAACATGTATGGAACAACCACCAGTTTGCACAGTGTCTTGTGGACAGCTTGGGTACATGGCCTCATGGGATCTGCGCCACACCCGAACCCTACCATCAGCTCGTAACAACTGGTAGCGCAACTCATTGGACCACGTTATATGTTGTTAGTCTTCCAAGGTCCAATTGCCGTGTTCACGAGTCCAGGTGAGGCGCTGTGTCCGAAGTCGTGGTGCTAATAAAGGGACTCTTGAGGGTCTTCTGTTTCCACACCCCATGGATGCTGTGCTGATCTGATGGATATGTCTCTGGTACCTCCTGCATTGAATGTGGATGTTATTTGAGCCAGTGTCGCTCCTCTGTAGCATGGACAATCCTGGTCAGACGCTGCTAGCCACCATCGTTCTGCTCCTGTGATCCGCCAGTGCGTTGTCTACGGTGGGTGATATTGCCTTCCATGAGGTACTCTCGGTACACACGTGACACTGTGGATCGAGGAATGTTAAATGTTCGCACAACTTCGGAAATTGAATGTTCCATCCGTCTGGCTCTCACTACCATGCCTTGTTCAAACTCCCACAATTCACGTCGGCTTGCCATATTCCTACTGGCCCTTGCTCAACCTGACTCAAGAGATTACACCTCGCAACTAATAAATATCGTGGCGTGCGTCGAAGCCTCTGTACAACGTCAGCGTCTTTTGGCACTTCAGTGTACAATGGTGTGCAAAATTTAATAATCTACAATATTCTAATTACTTGCGATGGATGAAATAAAATGCATTCAGATTTGATAGGAACTTTAATTGAAACATATTACAAGATTTACATAATGCAGAACTTCGCAATTAAATCATAAACAGAAAATGTGCACATGGGAACGGGAAGAGCACAATAGGAATTCTCCATTGTTGCTGATTAGAGAAGTCAGCTAAGCATATGATTGCCTCTAACAGACGTACAGCGCTTGCAACGACTTCCTATCCTGTCAATGAGATTAACACTTGAGGCTTATAGAATTAACCGGCACTCGTATAAGACGGCAACTCGGAATTCCTGGAGGGCCTTAGGTCGGGGCTGATGTTTTAAAACTTGCCTTCCCAAAACATCTCAGACATGCTCAATAGGAGTCGTGTCCGGCGAATAAGCTGGCCACCTAATCGTGCGGTATCTTCTATTTCCCCATACTCATCCACCACTTGAGCTTGATGCGGTCTAGTGTTATCGTATATCAGGAGGAAATCTGGGCAGTCGGCATTCGTGAACAGCCTAACATTAGGTCCAAACTATCTTCTTTAAATCTCTCGCCGGTCATCAAGCCACTATGAAATATGTGTAGGTTGGTGCTACTGCTTTTATTTCAGCAGTTTTTATGTCCCCTTTCGACAAGAAAACCCACCCGATAGGAATAGGACCTTTCACGGATATCTGAGGGCTGATGAGAATCCCTGTTTCTCACCAGATGAAAGTACGTCGGGAATCAGTATTTAAACTGTATTGTGACTCATTAGTAAAAACACACGTGCCCAGTTGTCTGGGTTCCACAGGCAATCTCGGCGACTTCATCTTAAATGCGCCTTTCTAGAAGAGGGAGTTGGGGGGGGGCACAAACCACTCGTCCGTCTCCTCACAAAGAGGTTTTTTTCATACGTCTCCTCACAAAGAGGTTTCTCTCGTCCCATAAATACTCTATTGGGTTCATGTTGGGCGAACGGGGTGGCCACATCATCCGTCGGAACTACGTCTCGTGGTGGCCGCATCATCCGTCGGAACTACGTCTCGTGGTGGCCGCATCATCCGTCGGAACTACGTCTCGTGGTGGCCGCATCATCCGTCGGAACTACGTCTCGTGGTGGCCGCATCATCCGTCGGAACTACGTCTCGTGGTGGCCGCATCATCCGTCGGAACTACGTCTCGTGGTGGCCACATCATCCTTCGGAACTACGTCTCGTGGTGGCCGCATCATCCGTCGGAACTACGTCTCGTGGTGGCCGCATCATCCGTCGGAACTACGTCTCGTGGTGGCAGCATCATCCGTCGGAACTACGTCTCGTGGTGGCCGCATCATCCGTCGGAACTACGTCTCGTGGTGGCCGCATCATCCGTCGGAACTACGTCTCATGGTGGCCGCATCATCCGTCGGAATTACGTCTCGTGGTGGCCGCATCATCCGTCAGAACTACGTCTCGTGGTGGCCGCATCATCCGTCGGAACTACATCTCGTGGTGGCCGCATCATCCGTCGGAACTACGTCTCGTGGTGGCAGCATCATCCGTCGGAACTACGTCTCGTGGTGGCCGCATCATCCGTCGGAATTACGTCTCGTGGTGGCCGCATCATCCGTCGGAACCACGTCTCGTGGAGGCCGCATCATCCGTCGGAACTACGTCTCGTGGTGGCCGCATCATCCGTCGGAACTACGTCTCGTGGTGGCAGCATCATCCGTCGGAACTACGTCTCGTGGTGGCAGCATCATCCGTCGGAACTACGTTAAATTGTAAATCGAGGAATTCTCATTAAACTGGCTGCTACGTGCTCCAGATTCAGTGGCCTACCTGTCGATGTCTTCTTGCTGTTAGAGCCATACAGCGCTCTCAGTGGTAGCACTGGGACGACTTTTGTCCTTGTCGATGGTGAACCACTCCTGTTCAGAAGAACTGCTGTTATAATCTTGAGACGACCTTTTGTGGTATATTTAAAGCTCTAGACACCATGAACTGGTTCCAACCCACCAGTTTCTCGTGATCATCGTCCAAATGCTCTGTTCGAGCCATTTTCAGCTCCATCTGTTCCCGCAAAGCAGGGTCAGCTTGCTTTGAGAAGAAACGCATATACTCAACACTAAAACAGGCAGAAACGCACATGGTTTCTTCATCGGTGTCATGCATTTGTACACTTCACCTGCTTTTATTTCATTTCCATCCATGCATCGCGGGTTTACTACGATTTTCTCTTCTTATTCTTGGCTCTATAGTTCAGTGTGAACCTTGGCCTCCTCAACAGGTTTTTGCCATTGTTCTTTATTTTGAGCCATTATTTTCCAGTTCCGCCCCCAGGCTTTTTTTAGTTCTCAACTACTCCATTTATCCACTTGGTCTTTGGTCGTTCTCGTCTTTTGTGCTCTACAGGATGTTCGAACAATACTTTCTTAGGAGCTTTGTATTCCTCCATTCGCACTACATGGCCAGCGCATCTCAATCTTGATGACCTAATCATATTAGGTCATCAAGATTGAGATGCGCTGGCCTTTACAAATGAAGTATAATTCTTTATTGTAGCGTTTCCACCAGAGTCGAGGCGATATACCAATCGAACATTCCAGGTCCCAATACGAAGACCAACGTTTGCTGTTATGCTAATTGTCTCGTTTCTTTGTCCATTGTCCCTTATCATTAGTCCATTTTCCGTGCCTTGTCATTACCCATAGTTCCGTCCGGCTCTTTCTTTCTGAGGTTGCGTAACAATGAGTGTCTTTAGTGGTGGGGCTGTTAGCCATGCCCAAAACCCAACATGGAGGACCAGGTCGCTGTATTTATGACCCGGGAGACAGGGTGACCCAGCTATACCTTCAGTTATTGGCTATCCATGTTAGTCGCCTAGTACAACATGCATAGGCTACAGTGGGGCTATTATTATTCCCCTGCGGTTAGACGGGGAATCATTTTCTTTGTTATCCTTTAATTTTGCACACCAATGGAGATTGGCATATCAA
Organism: Macrothele yani; assembly: GCA_039090855.1. Lineage (NCBI taxonomy): Eukaryota > Metazoa > Arthropoda > Arachnida > Araneae > Macrothelidae > Macrothele > Macrothele yani. The sequence continues at coordinate 151,148,766 of CM077001.1, read as the reverse complement.
CTAGATGCTACGAAAATTCAAAATCTACACTGAAGAGCAATTGAATTGTAGATACCTGTCTAGTGACGTGTAGCACCACCTTTCGCCCAGATGACGGCGGCGATTCGTCTCGGCATGGACTCGACAAGACACCGGAAGGGTTGGAAAGCCATACGGATCCACGACCCCTGAAAAAGCTCCCACAGTTCACGAAGATTTGATGAAGGGGAGTCAGAGCCTCGAACAAGTTCTCGATGGCATCCCAGATATGCTCGATGGGATTGAGGTCAGGTGACCTAGCTGGCTAAGGAAGCGAGGTCACGTCGGTGGAGTGTTCATCCAACCATTCGGATACAATTCGGAAGCGATGGCACGGTGCATTGTCTTGTTACAGGATGAGGCCCCCAGTGGGATGTTGAAGACGCACAGATGGGAGCTAATGGTCGTCCAGGATATCCCGGTAACGTTGACCTGTGAGGGACGATGTCGCACGTACCAAGGGCCCAATTTCAGTCCACGTAAACAGTCCCCAGACGAGAATGCCAACCCCGCCAGCTTGAAGAGTACCCTGCTGGCAAGAAGGATCCATCGCTTCATGTGGTTTGCGCCGTACTCGTATCCTGCCATCCGCATGTACCAACGTGAATCTCGACTCATCAATCCAGGCAACATTTGCCCACGTGTCGAGGGTCCAGTGGCGATGTTACAGCGCCCATGCCAATCTTTGCACCCTGTGATGTGTGGTCAGCAGCGGTACCCTCGTGGGACGATGGCTTGTGTACCACATAGCGAGGAGATGGTTCTGGATGGTGTGGCTGCTTATACGTTTTTGTGCACCAGCGTTAAATTGCCGAGTGATTTCTTTCACTGTGGCCCGTCTGTCCGCTGTTACAATGCGAGCTAGGCGACGATGACCCCGCTCATCCACACGCTGTTGTCCACGGCAGTTGGCCCTTGCAGGGAAGGTTTTTTCCGGATTCGATGTACTAACGGTGCACCCGTGACACAGTGGTTGGTGAAAATCCCAGGGCCTGCACGACTTCCGAGATGGAGTGACCCATTCGTCTTGCCCCGACAATTTGCCCACGATCGAATGCGCTTTGATACTTCGTCTTATTCATACTACATCCGACTCTTACTGATTCCCGTCGCATCACTCCTTATATTGTCGGATCGCTGCATACGTCATGTCGTTTCCGTTTACAGGGCTGCCCACAGCGCCACATTTGCATAACGCCAGCTGTCTCTAATTCAATTGCTCTTCAGTGTATGTGCGAGTGTTGCATATCCTTGATGTTACAGTAAATGTTCTGCAATGGTGTGGCTTCGACAGTTTGAAGGAATAAATCTCCTTGAATTTTAACGTAAGCTGTTCTCATTCATAAAAACTCTAGGAGTTTATTTCTTAAGGTTGAAAGTAAGTGTGCTGTTTAAACAAAGTATCTGCAAAAAACCATCTTCGATGTGTCTCTCGCTTTATATCTTTTCTCCACCGCAGATGTAGGCATCTGTTGAAAAAAATATCTCGAAATATATAAAATAAAGTGGAAAACATAAAACATAATTATCTTCTCATTAAAATACTTTTTGAGGATGCTTTATTTATTTGCAAATCCGTTGTTCTTTTTTGCAATTTAGGAACTGTTTTGTTTCTCATGATATACAAATGCTTGAGTCTCAGCTTAATTGGATATATCCTAAACGGAAGTAAGACCTTAACTGGGACAATAAATTAGTTACTGTATTAATGGTGTCTTTCTGTAGGTAGCCAATTCAGTAACAGCTGAAGGACGGGCTTTGAAATTACCACAGAAGATACTTAAAACGAACTCAGAGAATTATATACACTGAAGTTCCTAAAGTCACGGAATAACAGTATACAAATATTTGACTCGCCGTATAAAGGCTTCGACGCTAGCCACGATTTTTATCTGTTGCAAGGTGTAATCTCGTGAGTCAGACTGAACAACCGCCAGTAGGATTGTGATAAGCCGACGTGCATTATCGGTGTTTGAACGAGGCATGGTAGTGGGATCCAGAAGGATGGGACATTCAGTTTCCGAAGTTCTGCGTACATCCAACATTCCTCGATACACGGTGTCACGTGTGTACCGAGAATACCGTGCAGTGGCCGACCACGGATGCTGGTAGAGGACAGGATTGGCCATGCTAACAGACAAGTGACACTGGCTTAAATAACATCCACATTCGATGCGGGAATAACCAGAGACATATCCATCAGGTATATTAACTAGATGTCTGATGGACGTGTCTGTGGTATCGTAATGTAGGGTCCATATCGTATGGGAGGAGAGGACCCACCAGAATGCCTTTTTTAACACCACGACTTCGGACACAGGGCCTTTTCTGGGCTCGTGAACACGGTAATTGCACCCTGAAACACTAGAAACATGTTACGTGGTCCGATGAGTCACGCTATCAGTGGTTACGAGCTGATGGTAGGGTTCCGGTGTGGCACAGACCCCATGAGACCATGGACCCAAGCTGTCAACAAGGTACTGTGCAAGCTGGTGGTGGTTTCATACATGTGCAAGCTGGTGGTGGTTTCATACATGTGCAAGCTGGTGGTGGTCTTTATGTGACACAGTTTGAGTCTTCTAGTCCTTAACCGGTAGTTCGTAACCATCCAGGTTAAGTGCTGGAGGCGCAAAGCGATTACCTTCATTAACCGGTAATCGCTTTGTTGCTCTGCTGGGTGAGCATTTGCGGCCCTTCATGGACTTCATGTAGCCCAAGAATGATGGGATTTTCCAGGCGAACAATGCACCATGTCATCGGGCCCAAGTTCTCCAAAATTGGTTCGAGGAGCTATGTCGAAATAAATTTCTCCATCATTTTTATTCCAGGGGTGGAATTCGAAACCTCTCGGCTCCGGAGGTCCGAATCCTATCCACTATACTACGCTGGCATGTGCTCTCACTGCTATCTGCTTTTATCTCATGTGCGTCCTGCGGGGTAGGCACCTCACAGAGCATTCTGGACAGTTCCGAAGGATTTTTTTTTATTTTTTTTATTTTATTTTATAAAATTTCTGCTGTACAATATTATACAAAAGTAATATATAAAATTACAATATGTGGCACAATCATAAATAAATTGTGCGAATAAAGTAAACAAATTGGCCAACGAAACTCACAAAATACAACAAATCTCCAACTTTCACAATATTACAAATTCTGCACAACATATATGTCGGGTGAACGATGGTGTGGCCACCACGTTCGCCCGACATGAACCCAATCGAGCACTTATGTGACGTGGTGGAAAGGTCCATTCGCACCGAGGATCCTGCACCTACAAGAACCAGAGAACTGCGGGTGGCAATTCAGACGGCATGGGTCCGGCCACTTGTAGAATCAATGCCATGTCGAGTTGCTGCACTTCGCCTAGCTAGAGGACGTCCTACACAATACTAGGTACGTATCCCATGACTTTTGGAACTTCAGTGTAATGATAACTGCTTCCACTCTCCATTAGGGCAGTGAGAATTACAGATCATTTTTGTCTCCATTCCTGGAAAAGTGATTACCGATTACCGTATCTTATCTTTCAGTAATCCTTGTTGGCTTTAAATTTATGATTTTAACTTGCTTCTAAGGCATTACATGCCCAGTCCCTCATGTGGGTACATTTTAGCCCGTGTTATACCATATACATTCAGCAGACAAAACATTAGAGATCGGGGTGATGGGTAATTGACATGGCATCTCCCGTGCAAAGTGGAACAGACCTAAACCGAATGCAGGCGATAAACAGGAGGTCAGCAGGGTTTCCTGAGAGTATATCGCAATTGACGAGCATGGGTAAACGTGGTGATCTTAGTGACGTTGATCGTGGATGCATTGTCAGTGCAAGAAAAATGGGTGATTTTATGACCCAAGTGGTAAGAGCCCTAGGGTACCAGAGGGCAATCGTATCAAGGGTGTACCGGGAGTATACCATCGACCGACGTAGAGCAAGCGGTGGCGGACCATGACCGGAGTCGACGTAGACTACCTAGGATCGTACAGACAGACCACCGCGGCGCATAACACATCCAGGTTAATTGCCTGAGTCTCAAGCAGCGTTAGTGAGAGAACAGTCCAGCGCACGCTTAGTACCCTGGGCTACGGGAGCCGACGTCCTACTTGTGGGCGATTGAAGACTGTACTTCACCGGACAATACGGTTCGCCTGGTGCCGGGGACATCCAAACTGGACCTCTGCAAAGTGGCGCGGCGCCGTGTTTTCGAATGAGTCCCGTTTTCAGTTGTACCGAGCTGACGGGATGGGTGCGCGGGTGACGTCGACAGAATAAGGCCATGGACCCGTGGTGCCCGGTCGGTTCCGTTGGAGGCAGTAGGCCCTATGATGGTATCGGGAGCCTTCTCATGGGACAAATTAGATCCCTTGGAGTGTCTGGTGACGTCCTAAACCACTCCGCGCTACCAGCATCTGCTGGCTGATCACTTACACGCTTTTATAGCCTTCGCGCATCGTACGGCCGATGGTCTGTTTTAGCAGGACAATTCGCCGTTCCATAGGTCAGAAACTACACAGGCATCGCTCGAGGAACACTCATCTGAGCTTAGAACTACCAGTGGCGTCCGGATTTAAACCCTATGGAATATCGTGGAGCGGAACATGAGATCCATAGATCATAGACCTACTCTCGGTTAGAGTTGTGATCAATGCTTCATCAGGCATGACTAACATTACCTTCAGAAACCCTCCGGTATCTGGTGGAGTCGCTGTCATAATGTCCTACACATGAGTGACTGGAAGTAGGGTATTCCAGCAGAACATTGCCTAAAAGCATTACAGAACATCGCCTAAAAGCATTATACTTCCTACACCAGCTTGTTTTCGTCCCACAGTACATCCTGGTGCCGACACTTTCCCAGGTAAATGACGCGCATGCACCCGGCTGTTCACATGATGCAACAGGAAAAGGTACTCATATGACCAGACGACATTCTTCCAGTCATTCCAGGTCCAGCTTTGACAATCGTGTGCCCATTCCAGGGACTTTAGATGGTGAACAGAGGTTAGCAAGGGCCTTAGGAGAGGCTTGCGGCCACGCAGCCGCATGTTCATCCGAGTTCGATGTACTGTGTGTTGTGACACATTACTCCCGTCACCAACATTCAAATTAGTTGGGTAACAGTAACCTTTCTGTTATCTGGTACCATACGGGATAGCCTTCAATTGTAGGGTCAATGATTCGTGATCGGCTTACACCTTACCAGCGGCTCGTGGGTTTACCCTCCTCGGGCCACTTTTTTAACGTACTAACCATGGCTGATCGTGAGCACACCACAAGTCTTGCCATCTCGGAAATGCTCTGGCCCAGTCGTCTGACCGTTGCAATTAGGCCTTTGTCAAACTCGCTGCCTTTCCCATCTGAAGAAGAAGAATAACACTGATTAACAGAGCTTAGAATCAGGTCTTTTTATACAGCTTCATATCCTTGATACATGCAGTCCTTTTTTTTTTCGATTTACATAAAGACTCGTTGCTAATTATAATTTAGCTCTTCCGTGTATAACAAATACAGCATAGTATCAGAATAATATATCCACCTCCACCTAATAATGAGATTATCCACCCTTGGTCCGGAGGACAGAGGCGAGACGGCGTGGCATGGGCGCAATGATGCCCTGGAAGGTTACCCGGGGCACACGTGCCCATTACGACTGCCAGAGGACACGGTGGTCCCGGAGATGACGTGGTTGTGAGTCAACACGTCGATCCAAATAGTCCCACAAGAGCTTTCTGGGATTGAGGTCGGGCGATTTCGCCGTCTAAGGGAAGACGGAAACATATTCCTGTCGTGTTCCGGGAACCAGTTACACACCCACTTAGCGACCTGGCATGGCGCAGTGTCCTGTTGGTTGACACCATCACCACCAGGGTAAACGTCCAAGATGAAGGGATGCATGTGGTCAGCAAGGATGGACAGGTAGCCATTGGCGTTAGGAGACTCATCCAGTGTTACAAACGGTCCCAGGTGATATCAGGAAAATATAACCCAGACATGCACACTGCCACCGCCTGTCTGTACTTGACTGAAAAGCGTAACTGGGTGTTGGTGCTCGTGTGTCTGACGCCGTATCCGCCACTTCTGTGGAGTAAGAAGGTATATTCGTCGGAGAAGGCAACCTTTTCCCACTCTTGCATTGTCCAATGACAATAGTCCCGTGCGGGGCGTCGTTGCGAATGAACCTGGGTTGACATGGGCGCAATGACGCAGCGTCGACTCCGGAGACCCATGCGTAATAGGGTTCACTGTACTGTTATCGGGGACACGTACCGGGGTGCCCGAGCTTTCATTTGCGTGGTCAATTGCTGCACTTTTATGCGTCTAACGCCCTTTACCAATCGACAGAGGCAATGTTCTCCTCTGAGGTCGATGCCTCTGGGACTCCACAGTTATGAGGTCGAGAGTTACTCTGTGTGCCAGCCGTCTATTCTCGGTACACCCTTGCTACAGCACCTCAAGAACAGTCCGCGAAGTATGCTGTTTCTGAGAAGCTTCCACCTTTGGCGCGGTAGCAAATGATCATTCCTGTTTGAACGTCCGTCAAATCACTACCTCTGTCCATTGTGTTTACGCAAGGCACTATGGCTCATCTATCCCGGCCGGCCGCTTATTTCTCCGAGTATTCGATCTTGTCACTTGCAATCTGTGACGGGCTTGGGCGGAAACACTGCGATTCCGGGGGTGGTTACATTATACTGATACGACTGTGTGTGAAACTCAATAGGTTTTGTGTAAGATGTGCCGCGTTTGCAACTGTAGTTCTCGAGTTGTGCGTCAAGATGGCTGCAAATGGAGACGTTTGACGCATCAACAACCAGTAACTAATGTCTAACATTGTCAGTAAGTCAGATGTAGCAGCTTATCATTATTTGAGAAGCGGAGCCCCGAATTTTAGAGAAAATTTTAATGAGATGTATGTACGTATGATGCCGAGAATATCACGTAAAAGGTGCATTTGTTCTCATTTATACCAAAGTTTTATTTTTATTAAAAATTTCCTTCCGTGGAAATATTTTTTTTGTAATCAATACGAGGAAAGTGATCGCCGCTCTTCAGGAAGACGATATAAGATTTTTCCAGCTTCTCTTTCTCGGAGGAGATCTGGTAATGTCACCGATGCTGGTGTCGTAGTGAGTAATTGATATCCCATACGGTGGAAAAGTCAAGAAAATCCAATGATCAGCGAGGCTCACTCGAGAGAAAAGCTTAGTGATAATAACTCAGATGTCAATGCGAAGGAAATGAAGAAAAATGTGTGCTGTTTGGGTGAAACATTGTGATATCATTAGTTTAGAGTCAACCGAATGAAAAATATTTCAAGGTATGAAGAAAAAGAAGACAACCAAATGGAAATGTGCGCTATCGTTCGGTTGTGTCACTGCAGATTATTATCATTGCAGATGCCGAATGTGATGCATGCTATCAGACGCCATTACGATAGTCCAAAGGACATCTATCACACCCGTGGATGAAAGAGCTATGGAAACAAACAAAATATTGGAAGGAGTACAATCATAAATTTTAAGATCTATCAGAAGTGCCAAAGAAGATAGAACATTCTCTCAGAGATATGACACGTGGCATAGTCACATGGAGAGGTAGATCAAAATTGATATGTAAAATGTTGGACAATGATAGATAGAGAATACTCTATCTCAATTACAGTTCAGAACCAGTTTTTCTCGACCATTTATATTTCTTTTACAAAAAAAAAAAAAAAAAAAACGTACGAAAAGTGAAAATTTAAAGTCCACTCTCGTCCAAATAAAAAGAGCGTACAACAAGAAAGAAGACATTGAATTTTCGAGAAAGTTTTTTGAATTCTTTCTGAAACAAAAATACTTCCTTAACCCCTCAAGAGACCGATGTACCTGAACCATATGGTGGCCAAAACTTTGTGCGCTCCACAAGCAAATGTTCACATACCATCCCGGTTTTACGATTTGAAAATACGTAATTCCTTTCTCTTCTCATCTCATTAGTACTGATCACAAACCTGTCACGTGTGACAAGAGATTTAGAGGTTCATGTGGAGGATTTTAGATAGAAACTTTCTGACCCGAGGTCTTAAACAATCCTCAGAAGCTAGGGAATTTGGGCTAGAGTACCATACAGGAAAGTCACACGGAAGCTAAGTAAAAAGGGGAGGAAGGCGCCCTTATTTATAACCGGGAGTCAGCAGCCGGAATCCAGCCGTCCATCCGACGCATCGCGGATATTTAGTGGTTCGAGGGTGCGGATATTTAGTGGTTCGAGGGTGCGTTTTTTCGTTTGTACCATGTGTAAATCGCAAAGAAATCCATTTCTTAGGTTTGAAATACAACAGTTTTTCAGATATTTAAAAAAGAAAGTGTGGGAGGGGGCTGGTGAAATGGTACCCCCCCCCCTCAACATGGAAATTTCAAATTCCAACATAGCTATTCGTTAGTAAATGTATGCGAAGATGGAACGCATTAACTCGGGGTTGGAAAAGTGGATTAGAATAGACTCGAACGAATATATTCGCTGTTTAAGAAGTGGGCCGAACGCGGCAGGAACATGTGAACCTGCGCAACAGAAAGCGTTTCTTTCTCCTTAGCTTTGCTGTTCAAAATGCACATTGAGGAGAATGATTGACACATAAAGGGTGAAAGTCAATTTTAAATACGGAAGAAATAATTGAAAATGAAAATTCATTTACGACTCTTAGCGAACAAACTGGGATAATTACAATGCACAATATACCCAGTGTTCTTCATAGTTAATGGAACCTGCTACATAAATGATTTTTTTCATCCGGTTTCTTAAAATCGGAGATAATTTGCAATTTAAAATATCTACTTAACGCCAACAAACGTAAGAAATGCTTTATGAAAAATTGAAAACGAGGAACATTTTGCACACAAAATGTTCCTCATAGCGGAAGATATTTGAAGCAGAAAAAACATTTTCAGATCGAGCAATGAGAAGTAGAGATATGGGTTAAAGCGAAACGTAACGTTTAGCCCCAACGGGAAAACTAAGCGTCAGTTTTAGATGTGATGCGTAAAATGCTTTGTGACGTACTACAGAGGTGAAAACATGTGTCAAGACGACCAATCTGCAGCGAGACTTTCTGTCCGCGTAGCTCAGTTGGGAGAGCGACTTACTCCGGAGTGAGGGAGCACGAATTCGATGTCCGTTGCGGACGAACTTGTGTTTTCACATTGGAGCCCGATTGTGGTAAATGGATCCACTGGCCGTTGGGTTCTTCGAAAAATGTGTGATGTTTGTTCCACACATTTTTTGGAATTAATGAAAAATTTCTACTTTGCTTCAAAGAAAAAAAAATAAGAGGGAGATGATGTGACGTACTACAGAGGTGAAAGCATATAGCAAGACGAGAAATCTGCAGCGAGACATTCTGTCCACAGTTGGTAGAGCGACTTACTTACCCAAGAGTGAGGGGACACGGTTTCGATGTCCGTCGCAGACAAACTTGCGTTTTCACAGATCTTTATAGCAAAAGGCATCCTACCAAAAGAAGGATTTGTTTAATCCTGTTTGTAGTATCGAAACTGCTCTCGCAAATAGAAATATTCCCCTAGCAGCAGAACAGTTCACTGTGAAAAAGTGAAAGTATGCACAAAATATTATTCGTAGAGGACGGTGTGCGATGGAAAAGGAACTTTTCAAATATGAATTTCAAAAGTAAAGATAGAAAGAAAGTGTCTTGCATATACCTCTACCCCTAGCGAGAAAACTGTGCTTCGTTTGAAGTGGGTAATGTTCAAAATCTTCGTCATAACGAATGCCATAAAGTGCAGAAATAGCTTCTCCATCGGATTTTTGGAAACGCATGTACAAATGTATCCTAATAGTAATGCCTCGTTCCTCATGCGATTTTTATTTGTAGCAGCAAAAATGTGAAATACTTGAACATATTGTTAATAATGGTAGCCTATTCAAAATATTGTCTATCTCATTCTATACATCTCCTCCATCTTTGAATCCATTGGTAAAATCCATTTTGGAAAAATTCCCGAGGCTGTCGTTTCACCCATGAATTCACAGCCAGTTTAACGTCTGTCACATCGTCGAAACATTCCCCACGAACGGCGTTTTTCGAAAGCGCAAACAGGAAAACGTTTGAGGGAGCCAAATTAGGAATGTAGGAAGGTTGATTTTTCCAATAGCCTGTGAAGTCTCCATTGAGGTGTGGGGACGTGCGTTATCATGTTGTAACACAACACTATGAAGCGGAATGTCCGTCTTTTCCTTCTGATAGCTTTCTTTAGCTTCTTCAATGTATAAAGAATAAAATTCTCCGGCTGGACGTTAGTGCAGGAAAGCTTACGTTAAGTCACGTTAGGGTTATTGAAAGGTTACTTGACGTAGCTAAAGTGTGCTTAATCTTCAAAGTGCTAGAGTTTGTTTAGGTAAGACACGCACGTGCAATAAATTCCAAGAATATGGAATTTATTTTTACTCAGCGTTTCTCATTATCTTGAATATCAGTAATATAACTTCGGTTTTAGTACATTAGTACCTTGAACGCTCCTTATTAGAGCGGTAAACAAAATATTCCCTGAACTTAACGTAAACACTCAATGAAATAGACTTAACGGCAAGACAGAGGTCTGACAATAAAATGAACTAAGAAAACGTACTCACTTTTAACCTTTTATTGGAGAGCTCCTGGTATTACTCAAATACACACTCCAAAATAACACAACTACTGATAGCCCGAACTTTCGTACTATCGTAATATCGTAGAAAAGTAGGTAAATCGCATATCAATAATCAGGAAAAACTTATCACATATAAAACGAAGCTCTCTCGTCTCTTGAGCGCGCCTATATATATATCATCATCATCATTGTCAACCATTATCAATCCACTGCTGGACGAAGGTCTCCCCAAGTTTCCTCCACAACGTTCTGTCTTGTGCCAGTCTCCTCCATGTCACCCCTGCATACTTTCGAATTTCATCCACCCATCTCCCATGTGGTCTTCTTCTGGGTCTTTTCCTGTCCCTTGGAATCCAATCTAAAATTTCGGCTGTCCATCGATGATCTGTCCTTCTGGCAGTATGTCCAGCCCATTGCCATTTCAGGGATTTAACTCTGATCATGATGTCTTCCACTCTTGTCATTTTTCGGATCCACGAGTTCCTCTTCTTATCTCTCCTGGTTACACCAAGTATGCACCTCTCCATGCTGCTTTGAGTTGTCTGCAGCCTTTGTATGTCTCTTTTAGTTAAGGTCCACGTCTCTGCACCATACGTAAGCACTGGAAGGATGCATTGATCAAACACTTTTCTTTTAAGACATAATGGCATATTGCTCTTGAAAATTATGCTGTTTCTTCCAAAAGCTCTCCAGGCAAGTTTTGTACGCCGATTAATTTCTTCATCAATGTGACCCTCACTTGATATCTGCTGTCCAAGATAAACGTACGTGTCTGTTATCTCCAGCTTTTCTCCATCAATCGATAAATCTTCATTTCTTGTAAAAGCATTGAACATCACTTTTGTCTTCTGAAAGTTCATTTTTAATCCCACTTCTTTACTATTGTCAGCAAGTTCCTGGATCATACTCTGCAGCTCTGATGGATTAGTTGCAAAAATGACTACGTCATCAGCAAAATGAAGGTGGGTTAGATAATCTCCATTAATCTTTATCCCCTTGTTTTCCCAGCTCAGCGACTGAAATACACCCTCCAATGTGGCATTAAAGAGCATTGGAGATATGGTGTCACCTTGTCTCACTCCCTTTCCAATTTTTACGCGTGTTGTATTTTCAAACAGCCTAATCTTTGCACTTGCATTTTCATAGATGTTATTAATAATATTAATGTATGCATCTTCAATACCGCAGGTTTTCAGAGCCATTGTAACTGCTGATGGTTTCACCGAATCAAAGGCTTTTTCATAATCGATAAAAGCCATGCACAATGGAAGTTCATATTCCCTCGCTCTTTCAATTAGTTCTCTCAGCACGTGGATATGATCTATTGTGCTGTAGCCACTCCTGAATCCAGCTTGTTCTCTCGGTTGAGCCATGTCCAGTGTTACCTTCAAGCGGTGTGAAAGAACTTTAGTGAAGATTTTATAAACTACTGATAGGAGGCTGATAGGTCTGTAGTTTCCGAGATCCTCAATGTCACCTTTCTTATGTAGCAGGATCATTGTAGCGGTGTTCCAATCCTCAGGAATCTTTCCTTCATTAAGGCATCGAGTGAAAATTTGGGCGAGTACTGTTTCGATCTCCACTTGCTTCTTGTATGATGTCTACAGTAATTCCATCTTCTCCTGGAGCTTTTCCTCGCTTCATGTTTTTGATTGCATGTGCAACTTCTGCTGGAAGGATTGGAGGAACTCTGGTACTGGTATCTTTCATGATGTCTGGAGTGCATATATCATCCCTTTGATATAATTTGGAGTAGAAATCTTTCACTCTTGTCAAAATTTCGCCTCTATTTCTTGTTACAGAACCATCTTCTTTTCTCAGTGCCATAATCTGTTTTCTTCCCTTACTGAGATGTCCCTTTGCTATCTTTAGGCTTTGGTTGTTTTCAATTGCTTTCCTCACTAGTTCACAGTTGAATTTCCTTACGTCTTCAGTGATACTTTTTCTTACTGTCTTGCATAGCTCTATATATTCCACTTTGGAAGTCACATCTTCTTTAGTTGTCCTCATCTCTCTTCTTTTTTGCATCAACATTTTGGTTTCTCCTGATAATTTGTTCACATGCAACTTGTTCTTAGACCCAACTAATTTTGTTGCTGTTTCCATAAGAGCTTTGGTTACTTTTCTGTTAACTTCAGAGATGTCCACTTCTTCTGATGTTAGGCCTTCTAAAGCAGAGAACCTGTTCTTCAGTTCTAACTTGAAGGTATTATGGTGTTTTTTAAAGCTGGTTATGTCAATAGATTTTGTTTGTCTTATGAGCTTGCCACGTTCAAGTTTAGTGTTGAGGTGCATCTTACATCTCACCAATCTATGGTCACTACCTGTGTTGAACTTGTTTAGCACACTGCAGTCTTCTATGACGAATTTTTTGTTACACATAATAAAATCAATTTCACTTGTCGTCCCATTTGGATGTCTCCATGTCCATTTCCTGTGTGGCTTTTTCTTGAAGAAGGAGTTCAAGATGAAAAACCCTTCTGCCTCTGCAAACTCAACGAGAGTATTTCCACGCTGGTTTCTGTTGCCGTGACCGAATTTACCTACTGAAGTTTCATTCTGTTGCCGCTGCCCTATTTTTGCATTGAAATCTCCCATAATTATTTTCAGGTGCTGCTTACCTTTATTATGTAGATGACAAATTTCCTCATAAAATTCTTCAATTTCTTCTTCAGGATGACTTGTGGTGAGTGCATAAGTTTGAATAATCTGAGCCTGGTATCTTCTCGATAGTTGGATAACGAGTCGTGCAGCTCTGTCAGAGGAACTTTCAACTTCTACCACTTTATCCTTCAGTTTCTTGTTTATTATAAATCCAACACCACTAGTTCTGCCAGTATCTGTCCCACGATAGTAGAAGAGATGTCCACTTTTCAGTTCGATGAGATCTTCTCCTTTTCTCCTTACCTCACTTAGCCCCACGATGTCCCACTTGATCCTTTGTAGTTCCTCTTCCAATTCAAGAAGCCTTGAATCAGAAGATAGGGAGCGTCCATTGTAAGTAGCCAAGGTCAGCATATATATATATATATATATATATATATATTATGCTGTTTCTTCCAACAGCATAATTTTCAAGAGCAATATGCCATTATGTCTTAAAAGAAAAGTGTTTGATCAATGCATCCTTCCAGTGCTTACGTATGGTGCAGAGACGTGGACCTTAACTAAAAGAGACATACAAAGGCTGCAGACAACTCAAAGCAGCATGGAGAGGTGCATACTTGGTGTAACCAGGAGAGATAAGAAGAGGAACTCGCGGATCCGAAAAATGACAAGAGTGGAAGACATCATGATCAGAGTTAAATCCCTGAAATGGCAATGGGCTGGACATACTGCCAGAAGGACAGATCATCGATGGACAGCCGAAATTTTAGATTGGATTCCAAGGGACAGGAAAAGACCCAGAAGAAGACCACATGGGAGATGGGTGGATGAAATTCGAAAGTATGCAGGGGTGGCATGGAGGAGACTGGCACAAGACAGACCGTTGTGGAGGAAACTTGGGGAGACCTTCGTCCAGCAGTGGATTGATGATGGTTGACAATGATGATGATGATGATGATATTAATATATACTGCATACCACCACGTCATAACTTACACTCGTTGCCACATATAATTCAGCGGGAGAAACAATATCTCGTTAAGTGAGAAGATAATTTGCATAGGAAAATAAAATAACAAGAGATAGTAAAATCAAAAAGAAACTGAATCTAGAGTATACGTTACAAATGTATGCACATAGTGAGCACTATTTATTGTTGCACCCCGTTCAAGGAAATCAGTCAAAATGACAGCACGTTTGTCCCAGAAAATAAATTGTCACCATCAGTTTCATCTGCAGCACGAGTTCTTTTCACCTTTTTCTGTCGACGTAAAGATGTGCGGTGCAATTCCATTGACACATCTTTTGTTTCTGGGTCATGAAAGTACACCCAGGCTTCATCCTCCGTCACAACATTAGAGGAAAACACCTCACCTTCCCTCTCATAATAGTCCAAGTGGTTCCGGCACATGTCCACCTTTTGTTCACATTGTTCACGGTTAAGGTTTCTTGGGATCGACTTTGAACAAATTTTTCTGTAGCCCAGACCCATAAAAAATGTTTCCATAGCACTATGGCCACAATGAATTGCATCACACAACTCCTGGATGGTGACACGACGATCAGCTGTGACGAGGTCTTTCACTCTTTGCCTGTTGGCATCTGTCACTGCAGTTGCGGGATTTCCACCCCGTTGTTTGTCCGACACTGAACTTTCTCCCTCTCGAAACCACTTCATCCATTTTTGGACATTACTGATATCGATTGTGGCAGCTGCATACACCGCGAAGAGTCCTCTATGGATTTCTGGAGCCTCACATCCCTCTTTCTCCAGGAATTCAATTACGGCTCACTGATTTTCTCTGTCATTCATGATCTTTATTTCCGATTCTGAAAACAATTTGTTCCCACATTGGTAACATATCATAGTCCATGCCAGTACAGTTTCATTAAAATCACTTCAAAATTTCAAAAGTTATTAAGGAGGAGGTATTACTTTCACGATGTGTCTTGTACAGTTGCCAATAGAAATGCGCACTTACTCTATGCCACGTAGTTGCAGAACTGTGCATTTGAGAAATACGATAATACAAGGGTTGTCCCAAAACAAATGAGAATGTTTTTATAAAAAAATATACGCGCACCTTAATTATCAAAGAAGTTGTCATCCTTTTTGAAATACTGTCCATTGCATCGAACATAGGTGTACCAACTTTCCTCCCACTTTTTGAATGTCTTCTGGAACGCTGTTGAAGCATCCCTATGCAGCTGTAATAAGTTGTTGATCAGTCTCAACTGTCGTCCCCATAATGACCTTTTTGAAAATGTGGAACAACCAGCAGTCAACGGTGAAAGGTCTCGATTATATGCAAGTTGGGGCATCAACTTGATATTATGAGAAGCAGCATACTCGTGTAAATCAAACGTTAGAGTAAACAACACGCACACCGTCTATACACGATACATACATATAAAACATGAGATAGTGAAAATCTATAAGTCTAAAAAAGTTTTAATATTACACTGCTGGCCACCCAAAATGCAACACTAAGAAGGAAGCATCCAATTGGCCTGAAATTCGCAGCATGCGTCGCCCGCGAGAGGACATGCAAACGATTAGCATTGCAGGGCATATGCAAATCATGTGCGCCCGGCACGCCACCGAGAAGCACTATAAGAAGGGTGCATAGAAGGCGGGGTGTAAGTAGTGGACGTGGGTTGTGCTGCCGGACCTGTGCGTGGGAAGCTTCCTGATGCTTCGTCGCAGAATACGGCAGTCATTCCAGCACGTTTCGGTGTTCGACAGAGGACCAATAGTGGCTTATCGCGACAGCGGTTTATTGTACCGAGACATCGGCGCCCGTGTGGGACGACATCCAGCCACAGTGAGGCGAGTATGGATTCGGTGGGTGCAGGAGGAACGGACGGATCGACGTGAGCGATGGCCACAGCCGCGGCACACCACCGAACGAGAGGACCGGCATTTTTTACGGCGGCATTGGCGGCTCGCACTGCCACATCCCGAACGTTAGCGCAGGAATTAGGGTGTGTTGCGCAACAACCTGTGTCAGCACGTACCGTTTGACGTCGTCTTCAGGAGCGGGGACTTGTCGCACGGCGCCCATTGCTCCGATTACCATTGACGTTACATCACCGGCGAGTGCGGAGGGAGTGAGTCGTTGAATGCCGCACCTGGACAACGGAATGGCACGACATTGTCTTCTCCGGCGAATCCCGCCGATACATAATGCAGACTGTATGACGCTTGCACTATGCATCGCCATACCGGTCCGTCTTCTGGCGTTAAGGTTTGGGGCCCAATTAGATATGACACCCGCACCCCTCTGGTGCGCATCGCCGGTACACTCAACAGCCACCGCTACATCTCCGACGTTTTGGAGCCTGTAGTCTTCCCTTACCTGCAGGACCTGCCAGCGGCCACGTTTCAACAGGACAATGCGCACCCGCACGTGGCACGCATCGTGCAACAATTCTTCACTGCCCACCAGGTGTCACTGCTGCCGTGGCCCGCCTGTTCTCCCGATATGTCGCCCATCGAACACGTCTGGTGGCTGATCGGCAACCGAGTGGCCCGGCAGGCACCACCCGCGGCTGCGCCTGATGAACTGTGGCAACGTGTGGAATCAGCCTGGACCGACATACCCCAAGCTCACATCCAAAGCCTCTTTCGTTCGATGCCGTGGCTTGTAGCGGCCGTTATTGCCGGCCATGGGGGCCACACGAACTATTGATGTCTGCGTGTTCCGCAAGTCGCACGGGTCTGTAAGCTCAATCGTTTCATCTTTATATCTGTTGTTATGTGTCCAGTAAATCTGGCTTTGCTATTTCGTGTCCTTCTTGCTGTTTCATTTTGGGTGGCCAGCAGTGTAATATGACATCATATACGGTTAAAGTTACGAGTGATCCGTCGTTAATACTGTGCTGCTTGAATCAATTGTTTCCAAAGGTTGGAATTTCAGCTGGAAGGTAGTCATTACAGCATTTGTACTCACTGTTATAGATGCATATACTTTCTGCCATTGATATTTGGGATTTCAACCTAGGGGTTGAGAGAATAGTAGCTTCTTTACAAAATGGAAAATATAAGCCCTCGTTCACCAAACGTGAAAAAGCTGTAGAATTGGAAGATGTACGAACGTTGTACGAGTGTTCTTTCAGACTTGTCTTCAAAGAACGTTTTGTAAAGCCTATGTAAACCTTTGAAGGTAGGGTGCTGTCCATTGTTCGTAGTGGAATATTATAACAATGGACAATACCCTACCTTATAGTATTCCACTACAAACAATGGACATGAATGATTGCTAGAAAGTGGCCTGGTCTGACGAATCAAGATTCCTGGTGCATCACGTAGACGGCCGAGCACGGATACACCGATTACCAACGAGGCTATGGCACCTGGGTGCGCTTTAGGGCGGAAACACGCCGGCGGTGTTATGCTGTGGGCGATGTTTTCTTGGGACACATTAGGACCCATTATCTCCATAGCACAATCCCTGACAGCTGTCAGGTATCTGAACATCGTTGCGGACCAAGTTCAACAATTAATGGCAACTGTGTTCCCTGCTGGTGATGGCCATTACCAACAGGATAATGCGACATGCCACACTGCCAAAATCGTCAAGGAGTGGTTCGATGAACATGCTGGTGACTTTCTGTTAATACTCTAGCCCCCAAATGCACCTGACATGAACCCAATCGAATATTTGTGGTTCGACTTGGAAAAACGGGTTCGCGCCAAATCCCCAGTACCCCGAAATGTACGGGAACTGGAGGACCTGCTGTTGACATTATGGTACCAGATACCCCAGGATACCTATCGCCATCTTATCTAATCGATGCCTCATCGAGTTGCCGCTGCTTTGTTGGCTAAATAGGGTCCTACAGCTTATTAGGTAGGTGGTCATAATATAATGGCTTATCGGTGTATACGCATCATTGTACTTAGCAGAGTAACGAAATCCCCCGATTACTTTTTAGATATTCTATTTACCTTGTAGAGTGTGTGGAAAATCCAATATGTCGGAGCTCCTCTTTGTGTTTCAACTGTTTCTCATTCAAGAAGAAAGTATGTCACCTGCTGCAATTGTTTTGCGAAAGAAAAGCTCCTAAAGTGCGAACAAATTCGAAAAGAAAAAAGATTATAAGCTCGTTATGCAGCATTTGTCTGAGGAATTTTGAACACAAGGCTTTAAAAATTGAAAAAAGATCCGCTTTTATGTACTTACATCAACCCTATTAATTTAACACATAAAATCCATTCCAACCCAACGGGTCTTATGTTAGGGATTTTTTTCAAAATTTCTGTGTCCTGCAGTTTCTTCGCTTTTAGGGATTTTGCGTTGAATAAATTAATCAAGATGTTCTGCATGATTTGGTTTTTCTTTCAAAACCAGTTATTTATTTTAAAATGTCTCTTAGACTGAGATGTTTATTTTGCGCTAATTAGGTGTCCTTTTTATTTTTGTTCTTTGTCCGTAATGAAAATAAAAGACGGCTTATGAAAAAGAAAATGTGTACTACATTTTTTTTTATCTTTTCAAACGTTCCGGTCCATGGCTGTATAAGAAAATATGAGGCAGTATTTGTTCGGAAAAAAGCACTTTGCTCTTAAGCATAATCTTGAAGTAAGAAAAAAGAAAGAAGAAGAAAAAGAAAAAAAAGCAGGGCCAACTTATGATCCATGAAAGATCAGGCAGGCCGTTGTCTTGGTACATGACGTATTACGAAGATCAGTGAATAGAAGCGATATAGCGAAGACGAAGAAAATGGCGAAATTGCGCTAGTTAAGTACGGCTGGATGGATCTGTAAGAAGATTAAATTCTTATGCACTGTGAGCACAGGCAATAGCTCAATACGCCGAAGGGTGAAGAAAAAGAGTAACAGACTCTGTGCGAAACATTCAGTTTACTTTCAGAATATAAAAGGGAAAATATATTTTGAAATGGGAAAGAAAATAGTAGAGACCATTTGTGAAATTCTTTGGGTTGCTATCATACATTCCCAGGGTTTCCTATCTCTCACTGATAAAGAAAGAGAAACATAAGCTTCAATCGCACTTCTTATTTTTGGTATGTAGGATCCGGGGCGAGTAGAAATCACACGTTAAATAAAGTCGATATGACTGTTTTCGCTTGTGGAATTAAAGGCGTGAGATCTTAGGCACTAGACTGTCTCAAAAAAGTGAAAGTTCTAAAATATAAACTCTCACCCGTCCAAAAGTTTCCTTTTATTAAAATAATACCTTCCGCAAAATTACATCTCATTTGTAGAATATTTAGGGGTCCTCCAACGACGTTGTTTCCATGAGAGAACTATTAACGCCCGCAAAACTAATAGTCACGTTAAAAAACACAAATAAAATCCAGTAAATAAATTTTTTTGAACACAAGAATTAATTTTTCCAACACATTTACATCTGAAACAAAGTTAAAGTAATTTTTGGAGAATCCCCTACTCACTCAGCCTACTTACAGTGAAACAAACTGCAATGAATTTGAGCAAATTGCTGAATCTATTAAGGTGATTAATATGCACAATTGACGTGGACTAGGAACATCAAACAGAAGTCATCGCTCTTTCCACGCTTATAAGTGAGTCACGTAAAAATTATCATCGGCCGCCACCGGGAATCGAACTCAGGGTCTTCCAGTTACGCGCGGGACAGACTACCACTACACCACAGCTAACTGCCAAACCACATGGCAGATTGCTTCTTGGAGACCCGCACAATGCTCGGGATTCACCAAATATGGAAAGCAGCAACTGAAAAAATAACTAGTAGGCGAATGAATAATTAATACACGCAATTGACGTGGACTAGGAACATCAAACAGAAGTGATCGCTCTTTCCACGTTTATAAGTGAATCACGTAAACATTCTCATCGGCAGCCACCGGGAACTTTTTGGTTGCTTCTTGTGCGGGGCTCCAAGAAGCAATCTGACATGTGGTTTGGCAGTTAGACATATGTGAGTCTGGGGAATTCAAGGCGGCTGTGGTGCAGTGGTAGCATGTCCGGCGCGTAACCGGAAGATCCTGGGTTCGATTCCCGGTGGCGGCCGATGATAATGTTTCCGTGACTCACTTATAAACGTGAAAAGAGCGATGACTTCTGTTTGATGTATATTAAGGTGGTTCCACCTAAAATCTCTGCCTCATGTTTTCAATGGTAAAACTTCTTTACATATTTTTTTCGCAATTAATGTATTCCCAAGGATGAAAATTTGGACATCGAAAAAACTAACTTTAAGTTACAGCCTGGGATACTTGCTTGCTAAAACATAACCGTAATTATATTAAAAATCCTTTTTCTTTGAGTAATGTTCAGACCAGTTAATAGGTGGCGCGACCTGTATGTTGGTGACGTCAGTAGACAAACAAATGTTAGACTGCTTAATTATGGTTATGTTTTAGCAAGTATCAAGTAATCCATGCTATAACTTAAAGTTAGTTTTATCGATGTTCAAATTTTCATCCTTGGGAATACATTAATTGCTAAGGAAATACGTAAAGAAGATTTACCATTGGAAACATAAGGCAAAGATTTTAGGTGGAACTACCTTAACTGAAAGAAACTGAGCTTGGGTAGGGGAATCCCCTCTTCAATGAGAGAAGATGAATCCCCTTTGAAATTATAAGTGGATTCCTTAAAACTGGATTTCACTTTTTCAGTCATCAGTTTGAAGCAGAATTGTGAACTTGTACCACAACTTTTACTGCTTTTAAAAAGTTTTTCAAAAAATTGACACGAGGAGTGAAGACATGGTTTGGTTAGTCGGCCATCCTTCTAACACAATATCTAGTGCACGTATTCCATCGGGTAGGGATGTGGTGAAAAACCTTATCTATCTCCACTTGTTACAGAAACTCACTACTGCAGAAAGTTCACAACAAGTATTCAATCAAATTACGCAATTTTGGGGGAAAGCATGCCTACCTATACCATCGAAACAACATGTCATCAAGAAGATCAATAATGTGCATCATGAACATAAAAATTTGATGAAACATCGCAAAAGGAGTAATGCTGGTGACTAAGTAAAGCATAAACAATATATTGAAACGCTGGAGAAGTTGTTTGACGTCAGTCATGCCAATGCTGATCTACTAATTTGTTACGATGAAGACAGGACCTTTCTCAAATTGCAAAGCAATCGCGGACTGGAAGTATTGGTTCAATGGACACGGAACTTGCTGACCGTGAGAAGCGAGCGGCAAAATGTCAAAGTGAGCATGCGAGGAGACAACGGAGATTTTGCAGCAGAATTTGATAGCAGTATTGCCAAATGACGAAGAGCAAAGTTCTATTGATGAAGAACAAAATCAACAAGAAATATGACACCGAATTTTCGGGTGTAATAAGCACGTCTTTTGAATCCGTTCTGACGCAAATTAAATTTATCAAAGCTATTCAAAGTCAATGGAACCGGTATGGAAAACAATAGTATCTGACGGAAGAAAGATTTTCAATCCCTCAGATATTGTTGTAAACGGAATCGTGAGCTTACGAACTCTTAGAAACAGAGATATCGACAAAAATAAGATGTGACTTTACGTCCCTTAGTGGGAAAACCATGCATTATTTTAGGAAGAAAGTATTCTCAAAAGGTTTATCCATATAAGCGGTATCGGTCCAAGAAAAAAATTGGTCGAGTTTTCAGGAGCCCAGATTTTACTACAAATACAGCAGAAGCAGATATTAACACTTATGACCCCTGGTGGCCAAACCGTTCTTTACCAAACATAAAAAAATATGTGAAAAATATTTTCCATCAGGTCTTGTATGCGATACGGGAAGAACCTTTCAAATCGGAGCTTTAGGAGCAGAAATAACGCAGAAAAAGCAATTTACCTTTGTGCCCCCTAGCGAAAAGCCTATGACTTATTTGTAAATTTTGAATTTATAGGCATTTCAAATCGGAAACACTATCCAACAAAGAGGGAATTCTTCAAATCGGATTCTTAGAAGTAGAGATATTGACAAAAATAAGATATATATCTACGCCCCCTGGCGTAAAAACCATTCATTATTTCAAGAAGAAAATTTTCCTAAAAGGTTTATCGACATGAGTAGTATCGGTCAACAAACGACTTTTTTTTTCAATCGAGATTTTAGAAGCTCATATTTTGCTGCAAATACATCAGAAGCGGAAATTAAGACTTACGCCACTTGGTAGCCAAACCATTTTTTACAAAAATTATAAATTATGTGCAAACGATTTCCCATCAGGAGATCTATGCGATGCAGAAAGAAGTTTTCAAATCTGAGATTTAGAAGCAAAGATATAGGGGGAAACCCAATTTACCATTACGCCCCCTAGCGGAAAGTCTATGAATTA
The DNA here is from genome assembly GCA_039090855.1 of Macrothele yani. Taxonomy (NCBI): domain Eukaryota; kingdom Metazoa; phylum Arthropoda; class Arachnida; order Araneae; family Macrothelidae; genus Macrothele; species Macrothele yani. Next base: position 151,126,190 of record CM077001.1, on the reverse strand, counting down.
CTTGCAAATTTTGAAATCATATCAACCACATGTCACACTAGAAATACTATCCAACAAAGAAGGAATTTTTCAAATCGGACTCCTAGAAGTAGAGATATTGACAAAAATAAGATGTATATCTACGCCCCCTGGCGTAGAAACCATTCACTAATTTAGGAAGAAAATGTTTCTAAAAGGTTTGTCGACATGAGTAGTATCGGTCAACAAACGACGTTTTTTTCAATCGAGAATTTAGGAGCTCATATTTTGCTGCAAATACATCGAAGCGGAAATTAAGATTTACGCCCACTGGTGGACAAACCATTTTTTTTTACAAAAATTAGAAATTATGTGCAAACGGTTTCCCATCAGGAGCTGTATCCCGTAAAGAAAGAATTTTTCAAACCGGAGATTTAGAAGCAGAGATATAGGGAGAAACGCAATTTACCCTTACGCCCCCTAGCGGAAAGTCTATGAATTACTTGAAAATTTTGAAATTATATGAAAAACATGTCACATGGAAAACACTATCCAACAAAGAAGGGATCTTTCAAATCGGACTCTTAGAAGTAGAGATATTGACAAAAATAAGATGTTCATTTACGCCCCCTGACGGAGAAACTGGAATATTTTTGGAAAAAAATATTCCAAAACAATTTATCGATGTGAATAGCATCAGTGCACAAAATAATTTTTCAATCGATATTTTAGAACCTCAGATTTTATGGCAAATACATCAGAAGCAAAAATTAACACTTACGCCCCCTGGTGGCCAAAGTATTCTTTACCAAAAATTTGAAATTATATGCAAACGAATTTCCATCAGGAGATCTATCCGCTGAAGAAAACATTTTTCAAATCGGAGTTTTAGAAAAAGAGTTATCGGGAAAATGTAATTTACTTTTACAACCCCTAGCGGAAAATCTAGGTGTAATTTGAAAAAGTAACTATATCTAAAATACTCTTCGACATAAATGGAATCGAATGATAAAATAATTTTTTCAATCGGATGTTTAGAAGCAAATATATGGAATAAAACGCATTTTTGAATTCGACATCATCTGCATTTACGCCCTCTATCGAGGAAATTGTACATCGTAAAAAAACGAAATAAAGGATCATCATTCGCATATTTCAAGCTTCCCAATGCAAAAAGAAGTTTTCAAATCGGACTAATAGTTGCAGAGATTTCGTGGGTGCAGACGGACGGACGGACAGACGGACAAACCGATAACAGAAGCACGATCTTTTTTTACAAAAGACGTGCTAAAAAGACGCCCACGACCCTGACTATGACTGCTGCTACAGCAACACGTCATCTTCTCACTCTCCCAAGAAAGGTAAAATTCTCATAACTCCTAAGGTGGCATCTGTGCTGGATAGAACTAACGTCAGCGTTCACAAGTCTACAATGGTTGTAGTTTCAGTAGTAAATAAAGCTGGTTGTTCTACATCTTCTGCAGTGCTTTCGAAAAGAACTGTCCACAGACAACTTGAGATCCGTCGACAGGAAGCTACAGAGAAAATTAAGTGAAACTATTGTGCTTCCAAATGTGTAGTGCACACGGATGGTGAGCTTTTACCGGAAATTATTGCACTATTAATAATTTTGTGGTAGGTTGCATCAAAAAAATGATACTACACCAGCTGCACTAATTTTTCAGAAAATACACATCATTGTGTGGTGCAAAAAAATCCAACAACATTGTGAAATCATGCACCATAATGTGACGCAAACTTGTACCAAAACGTGGTGCACAGTAGCACCATGTTGTTGGGTTTTGTTTTACATCACACAATGGTGTATCCTTTCTCAGAACGTGGTGCAGCTGGTGTAGCACCGCGTTTTGGTGCAACCTACCACAGAAATTTTAACAGTGCGGTGGAGAAACTGCTAATGTTGACCGATTGACTATTTTGACTTCGTCACTTGTTGATGGCACTATTTAGCTATTTGGAGTACTTAAGTCGGCATCGGGTACAGGCAAGTCATCAGCCGATACTGTCCTCGAATAGTTGAGATCACGGAAGAGTGACACATATGTAATTGGCCTATGTTTTGACACAATAGCTGCAAATACGGGAAAATTCAATAGAGCTTGTTCTCTTTTGGAGACAGCTGTTGGAAGAAACATATTGCGGCTAGCTTGCAGATACATTATGTTTGAAGTACTGTTGTCAGACGTTTTTAATGCTTGGTTTGGACCATCAAGTGAAACTGATATTGAAGTGTTCAAAAGATTTCAGGAGAACTGGTCAAAATTCGAACGCCATGAGCCAAAGCTTCCGCATGTGCCTCTTGTCCCAACAACAGATACTGTGAAATCTTTCATTTCTGGGCAGTTGAAAATAAACCACCGATGGAATGACTGTGATGAGTTACTGCATCTTGCCGTCCTTATTGGTTGGCTTGAACGTGGACAAAAAAACTAAGAATTCGCAAGCCTGGTGCGCTTTGTTTCATAGAGTTCGTTGAATAGCTAAGGCAATACACACTGGTGTGCAAAAATTAAGGACGAAGTGGAGAAATTAGCATAACAGCGGAACGAGCAGGCAGAACGGACCGAAAGACCACTCAGGAGATAGACTATGGTACGGTACGGTAGGGCATGCGCATATATGCAGCATGACGTAGGGGGCGGGGTGTGTCGGAGTTTCCAAAGAACTCCATTAACATCCATTGAATTACTTATGCAGCATTTTTGAGAGGAATTATAATCATTCCTGATGAAATTGCATCACACAATTGTTCATCAAAGAAGGTGCACGACCGTGAGCCTTCTTTCAAGTTACCACTTTTCGTTAAACACTATGTCTTTGTTTTTTAATATCGAGCGCAAACACGCTCGCCTACGTTTACTGTGAAAACTCGGGAGAAGAGAGATACCTGATTGGCTGTGGCCCACGTCACCAGCTAAGTGATTAAGCGGTGTTCACGGCGTCCAGCGATTGCACACGGGAAGTAGCAAAGTATCCCATGATAAGAAGCAAGAAATTTCAGTCTCAATATACACTATATTGACAAAAGTTATCGGAAACCCCTTCAAAAGCAAATGAACGGATCCTCTGCGTTGTTAAGATGCGCGGTACAGCTGCATACGGTATAAAAAGAAGCCTGCAGCTGACCGCGATGATATCGCACTGTGAAGCTGAGTGAAAATGTCGCGGCAGGAAAGAACTGACTTTGAAAAGGGAAAGATTGTTGGGTGTTATATTAATGGGTTTTTCCATAAGAGAAACCGAGAGGCGTTTAAACATACCCAAGTCAACTGTTTTGAATGTAATGAATAAGTGGAAGACACATGGTGTGCCTGAAGCAGCAAAACGTACCGGCAGACCAAAGAAAATCAGTGATAGAGGACGTCGAAGCCTCAGAAGAGTCGTTACAGCTAATCGACGGAGTACTGCACAAGACCTCAGTGTACAGGTGAGTAAAAATGCTGGAACCTCGGTATGTACACGTACCATTCGCAGAGAATTTCATTCCATAGGTTATCATGGTCGTGCGGCTGCTCATAAGCATTTCATCTCTACTCGGAATGCTACTTGTCGTTTAGCATGTTGTAAAGAACATTTATCTTGGACCGTAGATCAATGGAAACGGGTCCTATGGACTGAATGGACTGATGAATCCAGATACACAATCCATCAGTCTGATGGCCATGTGTAGGTATGGCGGTAGCCCGAAGGAACGCTATTTACTACAATGTACTGTCCCTACGGTCAAGTTTGGAGCTGGAAGTGTACTCTTGTGAGGTTGTTTTATGTGGTATGGTCCCGACCCATTGGTTATCGTGGACAAACATGTTAACCAGCACGTCTACCTCGATATTCTGGACAATTATCCCCTACCAACTCTGTGGCAATACTATGGAACCGAGCCTTATTGGTACAAGAAGGATAATGCACCGAGCCATAAAGCAAGGACTGTTACGGCGTGGTTAGACGATAATTCCGTATCGTGTGTGGACTGGCCAGCACATAGCCCTGATCTTAATCCCATAGATCATCAATGCGATGAATTAGAGCGCCGCATAAGAAGTTTGGAACCGAGGTGTACTACTAAGCAACAGTTAGCGGCAGCATTATGTACTGAATGGAAGCACATACCTATCGCTGTGTTCCCAAAACCTTGTCGAAAGCATGTCTCGAAGGGTCAGTGCATGTATAACGAAGTCAATTTCTACGTCATTTTTGGTCTACGCCGGGATTCGAACCCGAGGCCGCTTATTCCGGAACAAGTCGCTCTACCAACTGAGCTACGCGGACGTTTTATTCTGATTCCTATCTGCCTCTATGTCGTGTGCGTCCTTCTGGCAGGTACGTCACATCTCCTGGTACGTTACATCATCTCCCCCTTATTTTTTTTTTTTTTTTTTTTTTGTCGAAGTGCTGGAGAAGAAATTCTCTTATTTTTCCTATCTCGCGGTGTGGAAATAACATCACACGATTGCGAGATTTTGAACGGCCGGGTCATCCGGATAGTTCGGGCGCCATTATAACGAAGTCAATTTCCCCGTCATTTTTGGTCTACGCCGGGATTCGAACCAGAGGCCGCTTATTCCGGAACAAGTCGCTCTACCAACTGAGCTACGCAGACGTTTTATTCTGATTCTTATCTGCCTCTATGTCGTGTGCGTCCTTCTGGCAGGTACGTCACATCTGGTACGTTACACATGCTTTAAGTCCAAAGGTGGACTGAAACCGTACTAATGAATGTCAATAAATGCTATGATGTGTTTCTCTTGTAGGTGTCCGGTGACTTTTGTCATTATAGTGTATAACGGGATTAGGTTTTTCGCTTATCATATTAGCGGCACCTATTCCTGTAGGAATTCTACTCTCGGTGGAAAATTATTTCATAATTTTTTTTTCTTCTGGTCAGAAAAGTTTCGCGCGAAAAGACACGGTCTAAAACGTAAACAAATCCGCCGATAAATTCTGCCGAAGAATTCATGGGAGTCGAGTCCAAATTTTCAGTGACCCGCGTATAAGCCGATCCCCCAACTTTGAAAGCAGGATTTCTTCCAAAAACGTTTGGCTTATACACGAGTGTATGCGGTAATTGTGAAGTCAAGAATAAGAATTAAACTGGTGGTATTATGGAAGATGACAAAAACTGGGCTATTCAAGTTTTGTGCTTACATAATAAGAATGGGTATTGGGAATGTGTGAAATCGTGTTTTTCAAATTAATGATCAATCATGAACTAAATTTTGATATCTTGTTAGTGTTCTGCATGTTGATAACAAATACAAATCACCAAAGAGGGTTTTTTCTCCCCAACTTCCAATGTTCCGAACTATTATTTCCTTGATCACAAATTCTTTTTTTCTCAACTTCCTGTTTTTGAGGTTTGAAGTATTTGTATTTTGAAGTATTTATTTCCTTTCTTCTCCTCGTTTTCAAATCTGTAGTATTCTTTAACCAAATATTCAGAGTACAGTTTATTCTTTGCCACACGGACCTGGTGCTGTCCCGTCCCCCAAAAGAACGGGATAGTATCAGGTCTGGTTGAGTTTGGGGCCCAATAATGCATTATTTAGGGAAGGCATTATTGGTCCCTAAACTTAAATTTTCTGAGAAGGAAATTGACTTTTGAAATTTAAATAGTAACACAATATTTCAACTATGAAATTAATATTTTGGACTAAAGTTATTTATTCACATAGCAATATTTAATTATTTAGTCAGGGATTTGAACCAACCAGATATATTAGCAGAGCTTCTGGGTTTTAAACTTTTTGATTCTAGTAATGTTCCCTCCAGGTACTGGGTTTTTTCAAAATAATGGAAACACTTACTGTTATGAAGAACTTTTTATTAATAAAGTGTTGACTCACTTTGGAATTTTAGAGCAAAAGCAATTCGACTTGCGGTAGACTACAGGTCATGCTTATACGATTATGGAATTTGAGACCATTCTACCAGTAAAATACTCGTGTGTCTAAACAGTGCCATTGATGTTGGAGGTGGAAGTGTGATCTGACCTTTCGTCCCAGATATTCCCACAATATCTGGAGCGAAAGGTCAGATCACACTGTTTAATAATATTGAGATCTGAAGATCGAGGTGGCCAAGGTATCAGCTGTACCTCATTCTCATGTTCTGCAAACCACAACTTGACACGTTTCGCACTATGCATGGATACATTATTTGTTGGAAACCAGGACGGTCATTAGGGAACAATTCATGCAACATTGGGTGCAGGTTGTCATCAAGAATAAATTTGTACGTTGCAGATGTGACACGACACTATAGAATAACCAGATTATAGAATAAACGCAACACTATAGAATAACCAGATTATAGAATCACGACACTATAGAAACACCAGATTATATGTATGACACCTACTGAATATACAGTATGTATTGTACCGCACATCATCAGGTGTCCTCTGTGCTTCACAATTGGGGTGATAATCTTTTGCAGGTTTTCACCAGATGCAAGCTGTATCAGTGGTGGAAAACAGTGTGAAGCATGATTCATCAGATCAGATGACATTTAGCATCCCAGTTTTTATGTACTTTGCAGCACCTACAGAATATATACTGCTACAAGCTCAAATATAGTAGTCAAGCTCAAATATAGTAGTCAAGCTCAAATATAGTAGTCAAGCTCAAATATAGTAGTCAAGCTCAAATATAGTAGTCAAGCTCAAATATAGTATTCATCAGATCAGATGACATGTTGGCAGTCTTTAGCATCCCAGTTTTTATGTGCTTTGCACCACCTTGCACGTTTTGTTGCATTGGTGTTTCTGGAAAAGTCCTTGCGTAGTCTACCGGGGCTGGCTGTTTTTAAGTCTTTCTTTTTTTTTTTTTTTTTTTTTTTTTTTTTGATTGAAGGTTTAACGACCACCGTGAGCAATTCAATGGGCTATAAGCAGTCGCCCTTCCCCAGTTTAGGGCCACTGGTTCCAGGGAATTGAGCGAACTATAGCCGTAAGACAAACACAAGATCCATGACTCACGAGATTCGAACCCAGACCCAACTCATACAAATGATCGTAAGCCAGATCTTAGACTATTCCGTCACCTAGGCGGCATTTTTAAATCTGGTTACCGCCAACAGTCATTATGTGTTCGACGGAGGAAATGTTTCGCGATTGCGTTACCAAGCAAGTGATATTTTGGATAACGTTCAACTACTTCAAATTAAAGATAAACAGGCACGGTGGTCTAAGCGCTGGCTTCTGACCATTCATCTGAGATGGGCCCGAGTTCAAATCTCGGGTGAAACATGGACGATGTGTTTTGTTTTACGGTGTTCCGTCCTCAGAACCAGTGGCCCCAAATTAGGGACGGGCGACTGCTTATAGCCCACTGAATTGCTCATGGTGGTCGTTAACCACCACCTCCTAAAAAGAGAGAGATAGAAAGAACACCTATTAAACAGTTTTAGCTTTACATGGTTGAATCTGTTAAAGTTCTTTGTCCTTCATGATTAATCGCCAAATGATCACAGTGCTTAGATATCCGAGTTCGCTTCCCGGGGGTGGAGGTTGTTTTTATTCTGAGGTCCCAATTATCTTTCTGTCCTGGAGTAAGTAAAACCAAGTTGGGAATGAGCTGCTTCCCTGGCCTCCTGTGCTTATGAAGTTCATCAAACTGTAGGAGAAAATAAATAGTTCCGTGAGTAAAACATTTATCGATTACTTCCGGTAAGAAAGAGAGAGAGAGAGAGAGTAAGAAAGATACACTGGACACTAGTGTATAAGATGCTCTTTTGAAGTATCATGGCGAAATTTTTGCACATTTCACTGTGTCTTTGATTTTTAAAGTACACTGAAACAAAATAATAATAATAATATGATTGGTAACCTAAAATTTATCTCTTCATGGAGGAATGAACAAACACATTTTAAATTCTGGAATCCTTATAGTGCAAACTGAACGAGACAGCTGTGCCTTCCAGTTTATCTCCGTGAGAAGAACGATAGTACTGCTTGAGATAATGAACGGATTTCATGTGAAGTGCACCCTTGCGGTTCACAGCAAAGTATTTTTCCCCCTGCTGATGTACTTCTTTATCAACAGCCAGTGAGCAATCACTGTCGTCTCCGAACTCTACGGGAGAAAAGAAGCGAAGAACTTGAAAGGCAAGTGCCTTATTTGGATTATTCTTGTGTCAAGTCTCATTTCCTTCTTGCTTATTTTTTTTAATGGATCCCCGTATTTCCTGAGGGTGGGAAGGAAAAGGGAGAACGCAACTCCCAGCCCTGCAGCACAGCTTGACAGGTCATCGGCTCAGAAAGTCATGTCGTTTTACTGGATTATTCGGTTCTATCAATGCAAACATGAACCGTCTGTCGTAGGAATTTTAAGAATAAGATCTTATATTCAAGTTCCTTTCATAGATTATTAATCACGATATAAAAGCCAACAGCGTGATAATGTTTATCGTTAATTAGTTTGCTGGGAAATTTTTGGCAATAGCAATGTGATAACTTTAGCAGTTCGTGCGTAACATTAATATACTACACTAATAAATTCGAACATAAAAAATAGAAATACCTGTCTCTTTCATTTCCATTTTTTTTTCATTTATTAAATGTCAACTCAACGTAAACCAAGCAGTGGTTTTCCCTTTGATACGCTTTTTGTGGAATCAAACTTCTTGTGGTATTCATACCTGACTGAAACAATTTTGTAATGGTACGAATCCCATTTTATTTCTTCAACTTTTTACTGAAAATCATTCCACATCACATGACATTTTTCTATCCAGTAGAAACATTTCCCGTAAAATGAAACGCATTATTTTACTGTCACATAAAACAGTTTCCTTGACGCAGAATATGATCTTTATATGTTGCTCCCCTTGCAGAGCCAATTTTAAAAAACACATTTGTGGATATAAATTTATTCGTATCATGTCACAAAAAAAAAAAAAAAAAGATAGCATCTAATGATTGCTTTTTGTAAAACATTTTTTTTTCCTGTTACTTCGTGGCAATTGGTCAATTAGAGATACATTCTTCAGCAATTCTGTGTAGAAATTAATCTTAGTTCTGCAAATAATAATATGATTATCATCGATACTAAGTTGTGAAATCGTAGCTACTATTCCTAAAAAGAAGAATAAGGGGGAAAGATGTCATTAGCGGAATAATGCTGATTAACTAGATTTCTTTGGAATAAATGAAATATAGTTACGTGTGCCCTGGCTTTTTTTTTTTTTTTTCGTTTTCACGACTCACATTTTTTGAAACTGAGCATTTTGGATGGCCTTCGTCTTCCGCCAGAGAGGTTTCGATAGTGTCATCCGAAAATCGAAAGCAGTTCTTCCAGATTGAACGAGAGCATCCTAATCCATCAGCAAAATGAATAGAATTATAATTTAAGACAAAAAAGTAATCTTTAAATTATAAAATCCGAAAATTATAAAATCAGAAATCGTTGAACTATACTACAAAAAATAAATTTAAAAAATCGAAACCTAAAAAGAGATTTCATATAGAAACAAAAAAATCTTCACTAAAAATTAAAGTGAATTAATTGATCTTTATCAACCTTTGAAATCTGTGTCCGCAAACACTGAAAAGTTTTACTAACGATGACCTCAATGATATGAATGCCGCCCCGATTGGCGAGTAGTCAGATGCGTGGATTTATTGCAGGTGTCCGAGAACGGTATCGCGAATGAGGCATAAGCACCACGACGCTAGCCCCTTGTGAACCAGTGGCCTGAAATTAGGGACGGACGACTGCTGCTTGGAGCTGCTCACGGTGAAAAAAAATGACGTTGATCTTGAACCTTCAGTGCAAAAGCACTTCACAAAACTGATGTCTGTGCTAAGCCAGAAGCGTTCTTATTTTGTGTATGTGTTGCTTTTCGTTGCAATGAGACGGCTTTTGACTTTGTAAGAACATTAGTTCTGTGTCCCGTGAAATACCTTTTTATTTTCATTAAAGAAAAACAAAATTAAAATCATTAAAAGTCATTGGGAACATGAGAAGTAAATAATATGTTCTGTAAATACATGTTTCTACACTATGCACACTTTATTTGTGTTTACGAATGTGAATTAGAAAGTAAAGACAGTTTTGCTGTATTTACCAAAAACAAGGTGAACCTTACACAACTAGCATTATATTTCAATGCAGTCTTTCTGTGGTTTCACACACCTTTTGCAACGGTCCACAACCTTCTTGGTCCCATTTCAACGAGGGTTTTCGGTTGTCTTTGAAAATATGCACGCGTCTCCTCTTTCAGATTTCCGTCATTACCGATCCGTATCGTAAGACTTCTTTAAGCAGATCAAAGAAATGAAAATCTCTTAATCCGAGTTCCGGACTGTAAGGTGAATGTGGAAGTACCTGAGGCCTGAGTATTTCAGTTATCGCCATGATTGCAGCCAGTGTATGCGGGCAAGCATTGTCGTAGTGCAAAAGGAACAGATTTTGACAACAATCCTCTTCTTTTGCTGCGAGTTACAGGTTTCAGCTTGTCCCTAAGCATTGCTGAATATGGAACAGATTTTGACAGCAATCCTCTTCTTTTGCTGCGAGTTACAGGTTTCAGCTTGTCACTAAACATTTCTGAATATGGAACAGATTTTGACAGCAATCCTCTTCTTTTGCTGCGAGTTACAGGTTTCAGCTTGTCATTAAACATTGCTGAATATGGAACAGATTTTGACAGCAATCCTCTTCTTTTGCTGCGAATTACAGGTTTCAGCTTGTCCCTAAGCATTGCTGAATATGGAGCAGATTTTGACAGCAATCCTCTTCTTTTGCTGCGAGTTACAGGTTTCAGCTTGTCCCTAAGCATTGCTGAATATGGAACAGATTTTGACAGCAATCCTCTTCTTTTGCTGCGAGTTACAGGTTTCAGCTTGTCACTAAGCATTGCTGAATATGGAACAGATTTTGACAGCAATCCTCTTCTTTTGCTGCGAGTTACAGGTTTCAGCTTGTCCATAAGCATTGCTGAATATGGAACAGATTTTGACAGCAATCCTCTTCTTTTGCTGCGAGTTACAGGTTTCAGCTTGTCCCTAAGCATTGCTGAATATGGAACAGATTTTGACAGGAATTCTCTTCTTTTGCTGCGGGTTACAGGTTTCAGCTTGTCCCTAAGCATTGCTGAATATGTTGCAGTGTTAAAAATTTCACCGTGACCCATACAATTTCAAAATAATCCCGTGCACATCCCAAATCAAGGGTAACAAGTTTCTATGTTGTTTCTTTTTTGTTTTTTTTTCTTTCTTTTTTGGCAGAAACGTCACCTTTAAAAAACTTTTTTGCTGGGGTAAAGTGTGTTTCCATTCCATGCTTTTTCTCTTGATTTCAGGGTAAAAATGATGCGAAAAGGTCTCGTTCCCAGCGACATTACTTTCCAGTTAATTTGAATCTTTTTTATAATACTGTAAAATCTTGATGGAAATCTCCATACTGCGTTGTTTGTTTTGATTGGACAGCTGTTACGGGATCCATCTGGCATATAGGCCTACTTTCCGGTACCTTCAGTCATCATGCACCATTGCATAAGCAGAGCCATAACTTATGTCTAACATATCAGCCACACAGCAAGTAATCCGTCGGTCTTCTTGAATAGAAAGTTCATATGGTCTCCAGTTTTCTCGAAGTTGACGGGCTTCGCGAAAAGTTGAGACCATATGAACGATCAAGCTTCGTCAGATTTAAAACTTTCCACATATTCACAAACTTTTCTTTTGTCCATACTCTCATTACCATACTGTGCCGCCATTCTTCTGTAAATTTCAGCAGGCTTGAGTCTAAAGGAACATTATAACGAAACCCTATTCAACAGCGGTACAATCGGAAAAAGAGCTTCCAAGTTTGTACACTCAACGCCGAAGACAGACTAATGCGTAGTGTTGCGCGATGCATGTGCCACCTTGTATAAGTTCCATTATGGTGTGTTAACACTCGTTGGCTGTAGTGTTTAATTCACAAGTTTTACTTTCGATTTATCCTCGTATATACCGGTGGCTCAAAATTCTGATTAAATTTCAAAACTTTATAACAAAAGAACAAATGAAGGTATTACAGTGCAGTTTGCACGAAAAACATAAATTAGTAGGGGAGTATTGTTTGGCAACGGAAAACCTTTTAGTTTAAATAGTCATCGACATGGGACGATTATGTCTAAAAAGTTTGCAAATACTGTGAAAATCAATAAACATACAAGCGCTGCATTAAATTTGGCGACACTATCACAACAGTAATTGTTCAACATGTCTTCCATCATAAGGTATAACAATCAAGCGTGTGACAACTCCGGTGACCCCCCGAATCTAAGCATTCGTGTGTGAATACAACAGAACGCGGCAAATGGCTTCTTTCAGTTGTAGCAGTGTGGAAGGAATTGTCTCTGCACTCTGGACCTTAAAATAATCTCACAATCAGAAATTCGCGGGTGCCAGATCTGGAGACATAAGCGGCCGTGAAATGCTGCAGTGCCTGCTGATAAGTCTTTCTGCAACAAATGTGGGGACAAGAAAGTTCTTTACTGGAGGTGCGACATGAGCTGTCCCACCATCCTGCATAAATGTGACTGTGTGTAGCAGATTTTGTTCTTACAAATATGGCATCGCCTTTTCACGCAGCAGTTTCAAGTAGCGTTCGACATTAAGTCTCAGTCCGTTTCTGGCACACGGGTCCTCAGAAGAAAGGCCCAAGAATAACGGATGCAGCGAATCCATACCACACTGTAACTCGTGATATATGCAGTGGTTCCTCTGTGTGCATATGCGGATTATGCTGTACCTATATTCGGAAATTACGGGTGTTGACCGACCCATGTAATTAAAAATGAGCTTCGGTTGCCCACAACACATTTAACAACTACTGGAGGTCCCTCAGTGACCTCCGCCAGAGTCCATTTGGCAAATTCCTCCCGTGGTGTGGTATCTGCCCGTAACAGCTGGCGTAAAGTTTGCAGTTTGTATGCGCACACATTTAACATGCAGTAAAGCGTACGATGTACCGATGCTCTCCGTATGCCCAAACATCTCGCCCCTTCAGGAGCGCTGTTTGTTCTACTTGTCGTTTGAGATGCTAGTTCGTCCATTTGGGTTATCACAGCATTCGAATGAGACTCCCTTAACCTTGGTCTGCCGCGTCAGAGGCGATCCAGTAAACTTCCAGTTTCCTCAAATCGTCTCCGCAGGGACTGTAAACCGGCACAGGCGATAGACAGGATCTTGGCCCTTTCGTCCTTTCTCTGTTAGGAACTTTCGCAAAGTTGCCGATTCTCCGCTTACATAAAAAAAGTTTCACTAATAAGCTTTATCCCGCAAAGCTAATATCGCAGCAACTCTCCTTTTGAATACCATTTTGAATAAGTCACTCCACAGAAGATTAAAAGCTGCAGCTTATCAGTTAGTGCTGTTAAAGGCATTACATTTTTGCGTTTCTTTCATGGTTCTCTTGCGTGTGAAGCGTCCCTTGTCGACACATTTTCGACCTAAGATTTTTTCCGTTACCAAACAAAATTTTCCTAGTAGCTGTTGCTTTTCAAGCAAATCGCACTATAATACATGCAATTGCTCTTTCGTTATAAAGTTTTGAAGTTTTAAATTACCTTTGAGCCACCAAGTATATGTACATCATCATCATCAACAACCATTCTAACTGATCCACTAATGGATGAAGATCACTCCAAGTATCTTTCGCCATCTTTGTCTTGAGAAAGTCTTTTCCACGTCAATCCAGCATGCTTTCGTATTTCATCCACTCTTTTCCCACGTGGTCTTATTCTGAGTACTTTCCTAGCCATCGGTATCCAATGTAGTTTCACAGGAGCCCAACGGTGGTCAATTCTTCTAGCAATATATCCATCGCATTGCCATTTGTGGATCTTTACTTTGATCATGATGTCAGCAACTATTGTCATTCTCCTGATACATAAGCTCTATTTGCTGCCTTTCTTTGTTACATCAAGTGTACATCTCTTTGTGCTTCTTTGAGTTGTCTACATCCTCTCTCTCTATTTTTTTTTTTACTTAAAGTCCGTGACCCTGATTCATATGGAAAAACTGGAGGGACGCATCGATTAAGCACATTTCTTTAAAAACATACCGGTTAATTGCTCTTGAAAATTGTATTGTTTCTTCCAATTGCACTACAGCTAAGTTATGTGCACCTACTAATTTCCTTTGAGATGCAATTCTCGCTTGATGTCTCTTGTCCAAAGAAAGTGTACGAATAAGTTAGCTCTAAATTAACCCCATCAACTTTTAAATCTTCAGTTCTTGTAAAAGCATCGAACATCAATTCTGTTTTCGCTAAGTTCATCTTTAACCCCACTTCTTTACTCTTGTCAGCAAGTTCCTGAATCATATTCCGGAGCTCTGAGGATATACTTGACAAAATGACTATATCGTCAGCCAAACGGAGGTGGGTTAAACAATTTCCATTAATCTTTATCCCCTTATCTTCACAATTCAATGACTGAAAGACATTTTGCAATATGACATTGAAGAGCTTGAGAGGTATGGTGTCACCTTGTTTCACTCTGTTTGCAATTTTTATATTAATCTTTATCCCCTTATCTTCACAATTCAATGACTGAAAGGTATTTTGCAATATGACATTGAAGAGCTTGAGAGGTATGGTGTCACCTTGTTTCACTCTGTTTGCAATTTTTATATTCATCTTTATCGCCTTACCTTCACAATTCAATGACTGAAAGACATTTTGCAATATGACATTGAAGAGCTTGAGAGGTATGGTGTCACCTTGTTTCACTCTGTTTGAAATTTTTATATTAATCTTTATCCCCTTATCTTCACAATTCAATGACTGAAAGACATTTTGCAATATGACATTGAAGAGCTTGAGAGGTATGGTGTCACCTTGTTTCACTCTGTTTGCAATTTTTATATTAATCTTTATCCCCTTATCTTCACAATTCAATGACTGAAAGGTATTTTGCAACATGACATTGAAGAGCTTGAGAGGTATGGTGTCACCTTGTTTCACTCTGTTTGCAATTTTTATAATAATCTTTATCGCCTTATCTTCACAATTCAATGACTGAAAGACATTTTGCAATATGACATTGAAGAGCTTGAGAGGTATGGTGTCACCTTGTTTCACTCTGTTTGCAATTTTTATATTAATTTCTATCCCTTTATCTTCAAAATTCAATGACTGAAAGACATTTTGCAATATTACATTGAAGAGTTTGAGAGGTATGGCGTCACCTTGTTTCACTCTGTTTGCAATTTTTATATTAATCTTCATCCCCTTTTCTTTACAATTCAATGCCTGAAAGACCTTTTGCAATATGACATTGAAGAGTTTGAGAGGTATGGCGTCACTTTGTTTCACTCTGTTTGCAATTTTTATATTCATCTTTATCCCCTTATCTTCACAATTCAATGACTGAAAGACATTTTGCAATATGACATTGAAGAGTTTGAGAGGTATGGCGTCACATTGTTTCCCTCTGTTTGCAATTTTTATATTAATCTTTATCCCCTTATCTTCACAATTCAATGACTGAAAGATATTTTGCAATATGACATTGAAGAGCTTGAGACGTATGGTGTCACCTTGTTTCACTCTGTTTGCAATTTTTATATTCATCTTTATCCCCTTATCTTCACAATTCAATGACTGAAAGACATTTTGCAATATGACATTGAAGAGCTTGAGAGGTATGGCGTCACATTGTTTCACTCTGTTTGCAATTTTTATATTCATCTTTATCCCCTTATCTTCACAATTCAATGACTGAAAGACATTCTGCAATATGACTTTGAAGAGCTTGAGAGGTATGGCGTCACATTGTTTCACTCTGTTTGCAATTTTTATATTCATCTTTATCCCCTTATCTTCACAATTCAATGACTGAAAGACATTTTGCAATATGACATTGAAGAGCTTGAGAGGTATGGCGTCACATTGTTTCACTCTGTTTGCAATTTTTATATCATCTTTATCCCCTTATCTTCACAATTCAATGACTGAAAGACATTTTGCAATATGACATTGAAGAGCTTGAGAGGTATGGAGTCACATTGTTTCACTCTGTTTGCAATTTTTATATTCATCTTTATCCCCTTATCTTCACAATTCAATGACTGAAAGACATTTTGCAATATGACATTGAAGAGCTTGAGAGGTATGGCGTCACATTGTTTCACTCTGTTTGCAATTTTTATATTCATCTTTATCCCCTTATCTTCACAATTCAATGACTGAAAGACATTTTGCAATATGACATTGAAGAGTTTGAGAGGTATGGCGTCACATTGTTTCACTCTGTTTGCAATTTTTATATTCATCTTTATCCCCTTATCTTCACAATTCAATGACTGAAAGACATTTTGCAATATGACATTGAAGAGCTTGAGAGGTATGGCGTCACATTGTTTCACTCTGTTTGCAATTTTTATATTCATCTTTATCCCCTTATCTTCACAATTCAATGACTGAAAGACATTTTGCAATATGACATTGAAGAGCTTGAGAGGTATGGCGTCACATTGTTTCACTCTGTTTGCAATTTTTATATTCATCTTTATCCCCTTATCTTCACAATTCAATGACTGAAAGACATTTTGCAATATGACATTGAAGAGCTTGAGAGGTATGGCGTCACATTGTTTCACTCTGTTTGCAATTTTTATATTCATCTTTATCCCCTTATCTTCACAATTCAATGACTGAAAGACATTTTGCAATATGACATTGAAGAGCTTGAGAGGTATGGTGTCACATTGTTTCACTCTGTTTGCAATTTTTATATTCATCTTTATCCCCTTATCTTCACAATTCAATGACTGAAAGACATTTTGCAATATGACATTGAAGAGCTTGAGAGGTATGGCGTCACATTGTTTCACTCTGTTTGCAATTTTTATATTAATCTTTATCCCCTTATCTTCACAATTCAATGACTGAAAGACATTTTGCAATATGACATTGAAGAGCTTGAGAGGTATGGCGTCACATTGTTTCACTCTGTTTGCAATTTTTATATTAATCTTTATCCCCTTATCTTCACAATTCAATGACTGAAAGACATTTTGCAATATGACATTGAAGAGCTTGAGAGGTATGGCGTCACATTGTTTCACTCTGTTTGCAATTTTTATATTCATCTTTATCCCCTTATCTTCACAATTCAATGACTGAAAGACATTTTGCAATATGACATTGAAGAGCTTGAGAGGTATGGCGTCACATTGTTTCACTCTGTTTGCAATTTTTATATTCATCTTTATCCCTTTATCTTCACAATTCAATGACTGAAAGACATTTTGCAATATGACATTGAAGAGCTTGAGAGGTATGGCGTCACATTGTTTCACTCTGTTTGCAATTTTTATATTCATCTTTATCCCCTTATCTTCACAATTCAATGACTGAAAGACATTTTGCGATATGACATTGAAGAGCTTGAGAGGTATGGCGTCACATTGTTTCACTCTGTTTGCAATTTTTATATTCATCTTTATCCCCTTATCTTCACAATTCAATGACTGAAAGACATTTTGCAATATGACATTGAAGAGCTTGAGAGGTATGGCGTCACATTGTTTCACTCTGTTTGCAATTTTTATATTCATCTTTATCCCCTTATCTTCACAATTCAATGACTGAAAGACATTTTGCAATATGACATTGAAGAGTTTGAGAGGTATGGCGTCACATTGTTTCACTCTGTTTGCAATTTTTATATTCATCTTTATCCCCTCATCTTAACAATTCAATGACTGAAAGATATTTTGCAATATGACATTGAAGAGCTTGAGAGGTATGGTGTCACCTTGTTTCACTCTGTTTGCAATTTTTATCTGTGCTATGTCCTAGAACAGTCGAACCTTTGCTCTTGCCATAGACGTAGTTTCGGGGGTCACTGGGGGAGAGGCACGTATCCCCAAGCTTAAAAAGTCGAAAAATTAATAACTAGTCATTCTCCTTTTAAAAATGTTATAATGTGTGACACACAGCCAAAACCTTACACTATAGCGAACATTGCTATGACTGCTTTCCATGCACAATAGATGCAGTCATCTGGTTTCCATCATCAGACAACTGTATGAGGTGCTTTGAAAAGCATATTTGTTTCATCCTAATAAGGATGAATCAATATAATCCTCGCACATCTTGTAGTTTTGGATATTAGGCATGTATATGTATTAGGCATGTAAAAAACCTAATTTATACTACTAACCCTAATAACAATTGAACAGGAGCATTTTCGGAGAAACTATTTCCAAGAATCCCACCACCTCCCCCTCAAAAATAGTTCGCACATATTTATACTCCCTCCTCCCCCCTCCCATTTCTTGTCACGTTACGTGCATCTTCAGTACCACAAGATTTCATTTCAAAGTCATTAAAACTACACTACTGGCCACCCAAAATGCAACACCAAGAAGGACACGAGATAGCAAAGCCAGATTTACTGGACACATAACAACAGATACAAAGATGAAACGATTGAGCTTACAGGCCCGTGCGACTTGCGGAACACGCAGACATCAATAGTTCGAGTGGCCCCAACGGCTGGCAGTAACGGCCGCTACACGCCGCGGCGTCGAACGAAAGATGCTTTGGATGTGGGCTTGGGGTATGTCGGTCCAGGCTGCTTCCACACGTCGCCACAGTTCATCAGGCGTAGCCGTGGGTGGTGCTTGCGGAGCCACTCGCTTGCCGATCAGCCACCAGACGTGTTCGATGGGCGACATATCGGGCAAACAGGCGGGCCACGGCAGCAGTGACACCTGGTGGGCCGTGAAGAATTGTTGCACGATGCGTGCCACGTGCGGGCGCGCATTGTCCTGTTGAAACGTGATCGCTGGCAGGTAAGGGAAGACTACAGGCTCCAAAACGTCGGAGATGTAGCGGTAGCTGTTGAGTGTTCCGGCGATGCGTACCAGAGGGGTGCGGGTGTCATATCCAATTGTGCCCCAAACCATAACGCCAGGCAACGGACCGGTATGGCGATGCATAATGCAGACGTCATACAGTCTCTCGCCGCGGATCCTACCATCGTGGTGTTACAGACAGAAGCGGGATTAGTTGGAGAAGACAATGTCGTGCCATTCCGTAGTCCAGGTGCACCGTTCAACGACCCACTACTGCCGCACTCGCCGGTGGTGTAACGTCAATGGTAATCAGAGAAATGGGCGCAGTGCGGCAAGTCCCCGCTCCTGCAGACAACGTCGAACGGTACGTGCTGACACAGGTTGTTGCGTAACACACCCTAATTCCTGCGCTAACGTTCGTGATGTGGCAGTGCGAGCCGACAATGCCCGCCGCACAACATGCCGGTCCTCTCGTTCGGTAGTGTGTCGCGGCTGCGGCAATCGTTCACGTTGGTCCGTCCCTTCCTCCTGCACCCACCGAATCCATACTCGCCTCACTGTGGCTGGATGTCGTCCCACACGGGAGCCGATGTCTCGGTACGATAAACCGCTGTCGCGATAAGCCACTATTCGTCCTCTGTCGAACTCCGAAACGTACTGGAATGACTGCCGTATTCTGCGACAAGGCATCAGGAAGCGTCCCACGCCCAGGTCCGGCAGCACAACACACTTCCACTACTTTCACCCCGCCTTCTGTGCACCCTTCTTATAGTGCTTCTCGGTGGCGTGCCGGGCGCACATGATTTGCATATGCCCTGCAATGCTAATCGTTTGTATGACCTCTCGCAGGCGACGCATGCTTCGAATTTCAGGCCAATCGGATGCTTCCTTCTTGGTGTTGCATTTTGGGTGGCCAGCAGTGTATTTATGGTTTCAAGGAACCAATTATGAACAATAAACGCCCTACATAAGGAGAAATAAAACCATCCGATTTCCGAATTAGTTCTTTCAATATAATATACCTTGTGGATATTATCTATAATGCTGTAAACACTCCTGAATCCAGCTTATTTTCTTGGTTGAGCTGTGTCCAGTGTTTCATTCAAGCGATGTGACAGCTCCTTACTGAAAATTTTGTAAACAGCTGATACAAAGTTGATGGCCTGTAGTTCCGGAGAGTTTGAAGATCCTTTATGTAGCAGGATCACTGTAGCATTGTTCAAGTAATCAGCAATCTTTCCTTTCTGTTTCTTCACTGATTTCCTGTACAGCATCCATGGTGATTCTACAATATCTTTCCCTGGAGCTGTTCTCCGCTTCATTTTCATAATTGTATGGGCAACTTCTGCTGGGAGAACTAAAGAAACTCGACTGCCTGTTAATTTCTCCAAGTTTGCAATAAATGTATCACCCCTTTTATAAGTCTTGTGTTGAACACTTTAGATCCCAAAATTTCGCCTCTGTTTCTTGTTACAGTACCATTTCTCTTTCCGTACCATAATCTGTTCTCTTCCATTATTGAGAGGACCCTTTCCCCTTCTCAGTTTTTAGCACGTCTTTTGCAAAAAAAGATCGTGCTTATGTTATCGGTTTGTCCGTCCGTCCGTCTGTACCCACGATATCTCTGGAACTATTAGTCCGATTTGAAAAATTCTTTTTGCATCGGGAAGTTTGAAATATGAGAATGGTGATCCTTTATTTCGTTTTTTACGATGTGCAATTTCGCCGCTAGAGGGCGTAAATGCAGATGATGTCGAATTTAAAAATGCGTTTTATTTCACATATTTGCTTTTAAACATCCGATTGAAAAAATCTTTTATCTTTCGATTCCATTTATGTCGAAGAGTATTTTAGATATAGTTACTTTTTCAAATTACGCATAGATTTTACGCTAGGGGGCGTAAAAGTAAATTACATTTTCCCCGATAACTCTTCTTCTAAAACTTCGATTTGAAAATTGTTTTTTTCAGCTGATACACCTCCTGATGGAAAATATTTTGCATATAATTTCAAATTTTTGGTAATAAATACTATGGCCACCAGGGGGCGTAAGGGTTAATTTTTGCTTCTGATGTATTTGCCATAAACTCTGAGCTTCTAAAATATCGAATGAAAAAATTATTTCGCGGACTGATGCCACTGACATCGATAAACGTTTTAGGAATATTTTCTTCTTAAAATATTCCATAGTTTCTCCGCCAGGGGGCGTAAATGTATATCCTATTTTTATCAATATCTCTACTTCTAGGAGTCCGATTTGAAAAATTCCTTCTTTGTTGAATAGTGTTTTCAGTGTGACATGTTTTTCATATAATTTCAAAATTTTCAAGTAATTCATAGACTTTCCGCTAGGGGGCGTAGTGGTAAATTGCGATTCTCCCTATATACCTGCTTCTAAATCTCCGATTTGAAAAAAAAATCTGCACAGGATACAGCTCCTGATGGGAAATCGTTTGCACATAATTTCTATTTTTCGTAAAAAAATGCTTTGGCCACCAGGGGGCGCAAAGCTTAATTTCCGCTTCTGATGTACTTGCAAAATATGAGCTTCTAAATTCTCGATTGAATAAAACGTCGTTTGTAGACTGATACTACTCATGTCAACAAACTTTTTAGAAACATTTTCTTCTTAAAATAATGAATGGTTTCTACGCCAGGGGGCATAGATGTATATCTTATTTTTGTCAATATCTCTACTTCTAGGATGCCGATTTGAAAATATTCTTCTTTGTTGGATAGTGTTTCCAGTGCGACATGTTTTTCATATAATTTCAAAATTTTCAAGTTGTTCATAGACTTTCCGCTAAGGGCGAAGAGGCAAACTGCGTTTCCCCCTATATATCTGCTTCTAAATCTCCGATTTGAAAAACTTTTTCTGCACAGGATACAGCTCTTGATGGGAAATCGTTTGCATATAATTTCTATTTTTTGTAAAAAATACTTTGGCCACCAGGGGGCGTAAGCGTTAATTTTTGTTTCTGATGTATTTGCCATAAACTCTGAGCTTCTAAAATATCGATTGAAAAAATTCTTTCGTGGACTGATACCACTCACATCGATAAACGTTTTCGGAATATTTTGTTCTTAAATATTCCACAGTTTCTCTGCCAGGGGGCGTAAATATATATCTTATTTTTTGTCAATATCTCTACTTCTAGGAGTCCGATTTGAAAAATTCCTTCTTTGTTGGATAGTGTTTACAGTGTGATATGTTTTTCATGTAATTTCAAAATTTTCAAGTAATTCATAGACTCTCCGCTAGGGGCGTAAAGGTAAATTGCTTTCCCCCTATATCTCTGTTTCTAAATCTCCGATTTGAAACATTCTTTCTGCACCAGATACAACTCCTGGTGAGAAATCCTTTCCACATAATTTCTAAGTTTTGTAAAAAATGGTTTGACCACCAGGTAGCGTAAGTCTCAATTTCCGCTTCTGATGTATTTGCAGCAAAATATGAGCTTTTAAAATCTCGATTGAAAAAAAAGTCGTTTGTTGACCGATACTACTCATGTTGACAAACCTTTTAGGAACATTTTCTTCTTGAAATAATGCATGGTTTCTACGCCAGGGAGCGTAGATGTATATTTTATTTTTGTCAATATCTCTACTTTTAAGAGTCCGATTTGAAAAATTCCTTCTTTGTTGGATAGTGTTTCCGATGCGAAATGTTTTTCCTATAAATTCAAAATTTTCAAGTAAATTATAGACTTTCCGCTAGGGGGCACAAAGGTAAATTGCGTTTTCTGCGTTATTTCTGTTCCTAAAATTCCGATTTGAAAAATTCTTCCTGTATCGCATACAAGACCTGATGGAAAATATTTTTCACATAATTTCTAATGTTTGGTAAAGAATGGTTTGGCCACCATTCTAAATTAAGCTTTGGGAAAAAGTGTTAATATCTGCTTCTGCTGTATTTGTAGCAAAATCTGGGTTCCTGAAAATTCGACTTAATTTTTTTTTTCTTGGACTGATACCGCTTATACGGATAAACCTTTTGAGATACTTTCTTCCCAAAATAATGCATGGTTTTCCCACTAGGGAACGTAAAGTCACATTGTAACGTACCAGGAGATGTGACGTACCTGCCAGAAGGACGCACACGACATAAAGGCAGATAGGAATCAGAATAAAATGTCCGCGTAGCTTAATTGGTAGAGCAACTTATTCCGGAATGGGTGGACCCGGGTTCGAATCCTGGCACGGATAAAAATGACGGAGAAATTTACTTCGTTATAACATCTTATTTTAGTCAATATCTCTGTTTCTAAGAGTCCGATTTAAACATTCTTTTTGTGTTGGAGAGCGTTTCCGGTGCGAAATGTTTCTCATACAAATTCATGTTTTTATTAACGCACAAGTTTGCAAACAGAGGGCGTAAGCTCACGATTCCGTTTACAGCAATATCTGAGGGATTAAAAATCCGATTGAAAAACTTCTTTCTTCCGTCAGATACTATTTTTTCCATACCGGTTCCATTGACTTTGAATAGCTTTGATAAATTTAATTTGCGTCAGAACGGATTCAAAAGACGTGCTTATTACACCCTAAAATTCGGTGTCATCTTTCTTGTTTTTTTTAGAATGGCATTCCCTATGTATATATATATAAAGAATGCCATTCTAAAATAATGAGAGGTATATAACATTATTATATATATCATCATCATTCTCAACTATTATCAATCCACTGCTGGATGAAGGTCTCCTCAAATCTATTCCACAACTGTCTGTCTTAAGCCTGTCTCCTCCATGTTACTCCGGCATGCTTTCGAATTTTTTTAGCACCCTCTGCTTTCATGTCGCACTGGCAACATGAAGGCTTCTACATGCATATATATACGGTATATATATAAATAGATAGATAGATTGGAATATATTATAGATATGTTGGCAACGTATCTTAAATATATTCTGTCTTTATTTTGTCTCTTCTCTTAATAAGCGAATATAGTTTTTAATGCTACAATCACTTCTTAATCTGTCCTTCACTCTTAGTTGTGGTTGTCGTAGTTCTTCCATTTTGTACTCTACGCCAGACAGCAAGATTTCCAGTTTCAGAAAACTGCTGACTGCACACATTGAAATGCCTCAAAGCGCTTGTACACAATAGGTTTGATATAGTTGAAAGAACTGCTAATACTGCATCCAAGAATTCGGTGGCATTCTTCTTCTTCTTCAATAGTTACAAAATTTTAAAGGAAGACGAATTTAATTCTAAAGTAATGAGAGCTTTGATTACCTGCCAAACTGTGGAAGTGATTCATCGATAGCGCATGTGAGTAGTTTAGCGCGAATGGCAAAAGATTGTGTGGCGTGCCTGCACCGCAAGACAAACACGAGATAAAGGCAGATAGCAGCGTGACATTCTGTCCGCGTAGCTAATTCGGGAGAACGACTTACTCCGGAGTGAGGGGACCCAGTTTCGATGGCCGGCGTGGACAAACTTATATGTTATAACTGAACTGAATGTTGTTGGCTGGAATTTTGCGTGGTCCTGTTTACTCGAAAGTTGGGAATGTCACGTGTAACTTATTCAACATTATATAAGTGCAGTTCCCTTTATCTTGCTATGACTTCCTCAGCAACTTCTGTTACTTTAAGTTAAAATTCAAAACGATAACAAAAATTAATTAGAAAAATACATATTTACTGATGTAGCGATAACTGAACATGCTTTAAAAAGCATTAGTAGCATCCTATCTTTGCTGATAAAGTACCGCTTTCAAGAACTTCATTCCCTGTTGTATATTTTATTTATTTTCCAAATATTTAAGAGACTGTATTTGTAATGTGATGAAACGGTTTCTGATCCGTGCCTTTTAATTAATCTTTTTTGGGCTTAAAGTGCCACCTCCTAAATGCTTTCGACTTCCGCTCAATTGAGTTCTTCAATGGACTGCTTACTACATGTTTTGTATTTTTAAAACATATTGCAAATTGTGTAATATATGAACACATTTTCTTTTCCAGGCACTGTTCATCATGGGTAAAGTGTTGGAAATAAGCACCATATTGTTTTTTGTAGCCTCCCTGTGGATGTTTGATTTAGCAAAAGGTAACTGAAATGTTTACTGTAGCAAAGAAATAAATCGATATTTTTTGTATACCACTAAGTGTACATCAATGAATATACACAAAGCAAACTCGTGGGCCAATCTCCGAATCAGATTCCTCATACACAATATGGCCGCCCCTGTTGCGCAGTGGTCTAAGCGCTGGGTTATGACTATTTGTCCGAGAAAGGTCCGGGTTCGAATCCCGGGGAGGCATGGGTGTTATGTTTGTCTAACGGACTGGTTCTCTTCCTTCCCTGGAACAAGTGATCCTAAGTTAGGAACGGGCGACTGCTTATAGCCCGTTGAGTTGCTCACGATGATCGTTAAACCTTCAACAAATAGAAATGCACAATATGAGTCCAGTTTTAAAGAAGACCAAAGAAAAAATAAATAAAGGAGAGATAAGAAAAAGAATTATGCATCCATAAAGGCGTACATATTACGTTTGATAGTTAAGTAAACCACAGCGCTTGTTTGAAGAGTTTCTACCTTCTCTCAGATGAAAACTTTACAGATAACGTGAAGCAGATTTTTATGCATAGAAAAATTTGTTTATTCAGAAATACTGAGTAACTGTCGCTAAAAATAGCTTCATTGAATCCCTTTCTCTGTTTCGTGTGCGGACTTAAACATCTATTTTAAGAAATTTGAAGATGCATTCTTTCCTAATATTTATCGATTCTAGAATATTTAAGCGGGAATGTCTGTTAGCCGGGGCAAAGGTAGGTTACCCGACTGATGGCGTAAATAATTTCTTCTAGGGAGTTCATTCATGCAAACGAATCACTCACGAATGATCGTTCAAGCGAATAGGCGTTCAATTTCCAGGTTGTCACTATGCTCACAGGGTAAATCATTCCTTGCAGGGATTCCGAGTTTACGATCAAAGCGCTTGTAAGTCCATCGCGAAAATTGGCAGACTGCCAAAGAGAGAGCTCCATCATTCGCCGTTTACGATGAATAACTCCACACGAGCTGGCTCGCCGCTAACGATTGGGGCACACTATTTACGAACATAACAATTGACACTTATTAATTGTCGACATTACTTTCCTTATAAGGAATTCGTTTCCGAAGTCACGGGAGCAGAAGAAAGTTAAACATGCTACGACTTCAGTCGTGGCGGATTGAATAGTCATTCACAGCAGTGAGAGCGAACCATTCACGGTAAAGATCCATTCAAAGTCGCAGTGATGGCGGATTGAATGATCGTTCACAGCGGTGAGAGGGAACTATTCAGGGTAAAGAGTCATTCAATGTCGCTGAAATGGCGGATTGAATTATCATTCACAGCGGTGAGAGCGAACCATTTGCGGTAAAGAGTCATTCAGTGTCGCAGTGATGGTGGATTGAATTATCGTTCACAGCGGTGAAAGCGAATTATTCATTCTAAAGAGTCATTCAGTGTCGCAGTGATGGCGGATTGAATGATCATTCACACCGGTGACAGCGAACCATTCACGGTAAAGAGTCATCCCTTGTCGCAGTAATGGCCGATTGAATTATCATTCACAGCGGTGAGAGGAAACCATTCACGGTAAAGAGTCATTCAGTGTCGCAGTAATGGCGGATTGAATTATCATTAACAGCGGTGAGAGGGAACTATTCATGGTAAAGAGTTATTCAGTGTCGCAGTACTGGCGGATTGAATTATCATTCACTGCGGTGAGAGCGAGCCATTCACGGTAAAGAGTCATTCAGTGTCGCAGTGATGGCGGATTGAATGATCATTCACACCGGTTAGAGCGAACCATTCACGATAAAGAGTCATCCATTTACGCAGTAATGGCTAATTGAATTATCATTCACAGCGGTGAGAGCGAGCCATTCACGGTAAAGAGTCATCCATTGTCGCAAGTAATGGCCGATTTTATTACCATTCACAGCGGGGAGAGCGAACCATTCACGGTAAAGAGTCATTCAGTGTCGCAGTAATGGCGGATTGAATTATCATTAACAGCAGTGAGAGGGAACTATTCAGGGTAATGAGTCATTCAGTGTCGCAGTGATGGCGGATTGAATGATCATTCACACCGGTGAGAGAGAACCATTCACGGTAAAGAGTCATCCATTGTCGCAGTAATGGCCGATTGAATTGTCATTCACAGCGGTGAGAGCGAAACATTCACGGTAAAGAGTCATCCATTGTCGCAGTTATAGCCGATTGAATTATCATTCACAGCGGTGAGAGCGAGCCATTCACGGTAAAGAGTCATCCATTGTCGCAGTAATGGCCGATTGAATTACCATTCACAGCAGTGAGAGCGAACCATTCAGGGTAAAGAGTCATTCAGTGTCGCAGTAATGGCGGATTGAATTATCATTAACAGCAGTAAGAGGGAACTATTCAGGGTAATGAGTCATTCAGTGTCGCAGTGATGGCGGATTGAATGATCATTCACACCGGTGAGAGCGAACGATTCACGGTAAAGAGTCATCCATTGTCGCAGTAATGGCCGATTGAATTACCATTTACAGCGGTGAGAGCGAACTATTCACGGTAAAGAGTCATTCAGTGTCGCAGTAATGACGGATTGAATTATCATTAGCAGCAGTGAGAGCGAGCCATTCACGATAAAGAGTCATCCATTGTCGCAGTAATGGCCGATTGAATTACCATTCACAGCGGGGAGAGCGAACCATTCACGGTAAAGAGTCATTCAGTGTCGCAGTAATGGTGGATTAAATTGATCATTAACAGCAGTGAGGTGGAACAATTCACGGTAAAGAGTCATTCATTGTCGCAAAGTAATGGCAGATTGAATTACCATTCACAGCGGTGAGAGCGAACTATTCACGGTAAAGAGTCATTCAGTGTCGCAGTAATGGCGGATTGAATTATCATTAACAGCAGTGAGAGGGAACTATTCAGGGTAATGAGTCATTCAGTGTCGCAGTGATGGCGGATTGAATGATCATTCACACCGGTGAGAGCGAACCATTCACGGTAAAGAGTCATCCATTGTCGCAGTAATGGCCGATTGAATTGTCATTCACATCGGTGAGAGCGAAACATTCACGGTAAAGAGTCATCCATTGTCGCAGTTATGGCCGATTGAATTACCATTCACAGCAGTGAGAGCGAACCATTCACGGTAAAGAGTCATTCAGTGTCGCAGTAATGGCGGATTGAATTATCATTAACAGCAGTGAGAGGGAACTATTCAGGGTAAAGAGTCATTCAGT
Organism: Macrothele yani; assembly: GCA_039090855.1. Taxonomy (NCBI): domain Eukaryota; kingdom Metazoa; phylum Arthropoda; class Arachnida; order Araneae; family Macrothelidae; genus Macrothele; species Macrothele yani. Next base: position 151,098,171 of record CM077001.1, on the reverse strand, counting down.
GTCGCAGTGAAGGCGGATTGAATGATCATTCACACCGGTGAGAGAGAACCATTCACGGTAAAGAGTAATCCATTGTCGCAGTAATGGCCGATTGAATTACCATTCACAGCGATGAGAGCGAACCATTCACGGTAAAGAGTCATTCAGTGTCGCAGTAATGGCGGATTGAATGATCATTCACACCGGTGAGAGCGAAACATTCACGGTAAAGAGTCATCCATTGTCGCAGTTATGGCCGATTGAATTACCATTCACAGCAGTGAGAGCGAACCATTCACGGTAAAGAGTCATTCAGTGTCGCAGTAATGGCGGATTGAATTATCATTAACAGCAGTGAGAGGGAACTATTCAGGGTAAAGAGTCATTCAGTGTCGCAGTGATGGCGGATTGAATGATCATTCACACCGGTGAGAGAGAACCATTCACGGTAAAGAGTCATCCATTGTCGCAGTAATGGCCGATTGAATTGTCATTCACAGCGGTGAGAGCGAAACATTCACGGTAAAGAGTCATCCATTGTCGCAGTTATGGCCGATTGAATTACCAATCACAGCAGTGAGAGCGAACCATTCACGATAAAGAGTCATTCAGTGTCGCAGTAATGGCGGATTGAATTATCATTAACAGCAGTGAGAGGGAACTATTCAGGGTAATGAGTCATTCAGTGTCGCAGTGATGGAGGATTGAATGATCATTCACACCTGTGAGAGCGAACCATTCACGGAAAAGAGTCATCCATTGTCGCAGTAATGGCCGATTGAATTACCATTCACAGCGGGGAGAGCCAACCATTCACGGTAAAGAGTCATTCAGTGTCGCAGTAATGGCCGATTGAATTACCATTCACAGCGGTGAGAGCGAACTATTCACGGTAAAGAGTCATTCAGTGTCGCAGTAATGGCGGATTGAATTATCATTAACAGCCGTGAGAGGGAACTATTCAGGGTAATGAGTCATTCAGTGTCGCAGTGATGGAGGATTGAATGATCATTCACACCTGTGATAGCGAACCATTCACGGAAAAGAGTCACCCATTGTCGCAGTAATGGCCGATTGAATTGTCATTCACAGCGGTGAGAGCGAAACATTCACGGTAAAGAGTCATCCATTGTCGCAGTTATGGCCGATTGAATTACCATTCACAGCAGTGAGAGCGAACCATTCACGGTAAAGAGTCATTCAGTGTCGCAGTAATGGCGGATTGAATTATCATTAACAGCAGTGAGAGGGAACTATTCAGGGTAAAGAGTCATTCAGTGTCGCAGTGATGGCGGATTGAATGATCATTCACACCGGTGAGAGTGAACCATTCACGGTAAAGAGTAATCCATTGTCGCAGTAATGGCCGATTGAATTACCATTCACAGCGATGAGAGCGAACCATTCACGGTAAAGAGTCATTCAGTGTCGCAGTAATGGCGGATTGAATGATCATTCACACCGGTGAGAGCGAAACATTCACGGTAAAGAGTCATCCATTGTCGCAGTAATGGCCGATTGAATTGTCATTCACAGCGGTGAGAGCGAAACATTCACGGTAAAGAGTCATCCATTGTCGCAGTTATGGCCGATTGAATTCCCAAGCACAGCAGTGAGAGCGAACCATTCACGGTAAAGAGTCATTCAGTGTCGCAGTAATGGCGGATTGAATTATCATTAACAGCAGTGAGAGGGAACTATTCAGGGTAAAGAGTCATTCAGTGTCGCAGTGATGGCGGATTGAATGATCATTCACACCGGTTAGAGCGAACCATTCACGATAAAGAGTCATCCATTTACGCAGTAATGGCTAATTGAATTATCATTCACAGCGGTGAGAGCGAGCCATTCACGGTAAAGAGTCATCCATTGTCGCAAGTAATGGCCGATTTTATTACCATTCACAGCGGGGAGAGCGAACCATTCACGGTAAAGAGTCATTCAGTGTCGCAGTAATGGCGGATTGAATTATCATTAACAGCAGTGAGAGGGAACTATTCAGGGTAATGAGTCATTCAGTGTCGCAGTGATGGCGGATTGAATGATCATTCACACCGGTGAGAGAGAACCATTCACGGTAAAGAGTCATCCATTGTCGCAGTAATGGCCGATTGAATTGTCATTCACAGCGGTGAGAGCGAAACATTCACGGTAAAGAGTCATCCATTGTCGCAGTTATAGCCGATTGAATTATCATTCACAGCGGTGAGAGCGAGCCATTCACGGTAAAGAGTCATCCATTGTCGCAGTAATGGCCGATTGAATTACCATTCACAGCAGTGAGAGCGAACCATTCACGGTAAAGAGTCATTCAGTGTCGCAGTAATGGCGGATTGAATTATCATTAACAGCAGTAAGAGGGAACTATTCAGGGTAATGAGTCATTCAGTGTCGCAGTGATGGCGGATTGAATGATCATTCACACCGGTGAGAGCGAACGATTCACGGTAAAGAGTCATCCATTGTCGCAGTAATGGCCGATTGAATTACCATTTACAGCGGTGAGAGCGAACTATTCACGGTAAAGAGTCATTCAGTGTCGCAGTAATGGCGGATTGAATTATCATTAGCAGCAGTGAGAGCGAGCCATTCACGATAAAGAGTCATCCATTGTCGCAGTAATGGCCGATTGAATTACCATTCACAGCGGGGAGAGCGAACCATTCACGGTAAAGAGTCATTCAGTGTCGCAGTAATGGTGGATTAAATGATCATTCACAGCAGTGAGGTGGAACAATTCACGGTAAAGAGTCATTCATTGTCAAAGTAATGGCAGATTGAATTACCATTCACAGCGGTGAGAGCGAACTATTCACGGTAAAGAGTCATTCAGTGTCGCAGTAATGGCGGATTGAATTATCATTAACAGCAGTAAGAGGGAACTATTCAGGGTAATGAGTCATTCAGTGTCGCAGTGATGGCGGATTGAATGATCATTCACACCGGTGAGAGCGAACCATTCACGGAAAAGAGTCATCCATTGTCGCAGTAATGGCCGATTGAATTGTCATTCACATCGGTGAGAGCGAAACATTCACGGTAAAGAGTCATCCATTGTCGCAGTTATGGCCGATTGAATTACCATTCACAGCAGTGAGAGCGAACCATTCACGGTAAAGAGTCATTCAGTGTCGCAGTAATGGCGGATTGAATTATCATTAACAGCAGTGAGAGGGAACTATTCAGGGTAAAGAGTCATTCAGTGTCGCAGTGATGGCGGATTGAATGATCATTCACACCGGTGAGAGAGAACCATTCACGGTAAAGAGTCATCCATTGTCGCAGTTATGGCCGATTGAATTACCATTCACAGCAGTGAGAGCGAACCATTCACGGTAAAGAGTCATTCAGTGTCGCAGTAATGGCGGATTGAATTATCATTAACAGCAGTGAGAGGGAACTATTCAGGGAAAAGAGTCATTCAGTGTCGCAGTGATGGCGGATTGAATGATCATTCACACCGGTGAGAGAGAACCATTCACGGTAAAGAGTCATCCATTGTCGCAGTAATGGCCGATTGAATTGTCATTCACAGCGGTGAGAGCGAAACATTCACGGTAAAGAGTCATCCATTGTCGCAGTTATGGCCGATTGAATTACCAATCACAGCAGTGAGAGCGAACCATTCACGATAAAGAGTCATTCAGTGTCGCAGTAATGGCGGATTGAATTATCATTAACAGCAGTGAGAGGGAACTATTCAGGTAATGAGTCATTCAGTGTCGCAGTAATGGCGGATTGAATTATCATTAGCAGCAGTGAGAGCGAGCCATTCACGGTAAAGAGTCATCCATTGTCGCAGTAATGGCCGATTGAATTACCATTCACAGCGGGGAGAGCCAACCATTCACGGTAAAGAGTCATTCAGTGTCGCAGTAATGGCCGATTGAATTACCATTCACAGCGGTGAGTGCGAACTATTCACGGTAAAGAGTCATTCAGTGTCGCAGTAATGGCGGATTGAATTATCATTAACAGCAGTGAGAGGGAACTATTCAGGGTAATGAGTCATTCAGTGTCGCAGTGATGGAGGATTGAATGATCATTCACACCTGTGATAGCGAACCATTCACGGAAAAGAGTCATCCATTGTCGCAGTAATGGCCGATTGAATTGTCATTCACAGCGGTGAGAGCCAACCATTCACGGTAAAGAGTCATCCATTGTCGCAGTTATGGCCGATTGAATTACCATTCACAGCAGTGAGAGCGAACCATTCACGGTAAAGAGTCATTCAGTGTCGCAGTAATGGCGGATTGAATTATCATTAACAGCAGTGAGAGGAAACTATTCAGGGTAAAGAGTCATTCAGTGTCGCAGTGATGGCGGATTGAATGATCATTCACACCGGTGAGAGTGAACCATTCACGGTAAAGAGTAATCCATTGTCGCAGTAATGGCCGATTGAATTACCATTCACAGCGATGAGAGCGAACCATTCACGGTAAAGAGTCATTCAGTGTCGCAGTAATGGCGGATTGAATGATCATTCACACCGGTGAGAGCGAAACATTCACGGTAAAGAGTCATCCATTGTCGCAGTAATGGCCGATTGAATTGTCATTCACAGCGGTGAGAGCGAAACATTCACGGTAAAGAGTCATCCATTGTCGCAGTTATGGCCGATTGAATTCCCAAGCACAGCAGTGAGAGCGAACCATTCACGGTAAAGAGTCATTCAGTGTCGCAGTAATGGCGGATTGAATTATCATTAACAGCAGTGAGAGGGAACTATTCAGGGTAAAGAGTCATTCAGTGTCGCAGTGATGGCGGATTGAATGATCATTCACACCGGTGAGAGCGAACCATTCACGGTAAAGAGTCATCCATTGTCGCAGTAATGGCCGATTGAATTACCATTCACAGCAGTGAGAGCGAACCATTCACGGTAAAGAGTCATTCAGTGTCGCAGTAATGGCGGATTGAATTATCATTAATAGCAGTGAGAGGGAACTATTCAGGGTAATGAGTCATTCAGTGTCGCAGTGATGGCGGATTGAATGATCATTCACACCGGTGAGAGCGAACCATTCACGGAAAAAGAGTCATCCATTGTCGCAGTAATGGCCGATTGAATTGTCATTCACAGCGGTGAGAGCGAAACATTCACGGTAAAGAGTCATCCATTGTCGCAGTTATGGCCGATTGAATTACCATTCACAGCAGTGAGAGCGAACCATTCACGGTAAAGAGTCATTCAGTGTCGCAGTAATGGCGGATTGAATTATCATTAACAGCAGTGAGAGGGAACTAGTCAGGGTAAAGAGTAATTCAGTGTCGCAGTGATGGCGGATTGAATGATCATTCACACCGGTGAGAGCGAACGATTCACGGTAAAGAGTCATCCATTGTCGCAGTAATGGCCGATTGAATTACCATTCACAGCGGTGAGAGCGAAATATTCACGGTAAAAGTCATTCAGTGTCGCAGTAATGGCGGATTGAATTATCATTAACAGCAGTGAGAGGGAACTATTCAGGGTAAAGAGTCATTCAGTGTCGCAGTGATGGAGGATTGAATGATCATTCACACCGGTGAGAGCGAACCATTCACGGTAAAGTGTCATCCATTGTCGCAGTAATGGCCGTTTGAATTACCATTCACAGCGGTGAGAACGAACCATTCACGGTAACGAGTCATTCAGTGTCGCGGTAATGGGGAATTGAATTATCATTCACACCGGTGAGAGCGACCATTCACGGTGCAGGGTCATCCATTGTCGCAGTAACAACCGATTGAATTATCATTCACAGTGGTGAGAGCGAACCATTCACGGTAAAGAGTCGTTCAGTGTCGCAGTAATGGCGGATTGAATGGTCATTCAATCCGCCATCACTGGTATCGAGTAAGCCAGTAAACATGTGTGAGTGTGGAATACAACCCATGGAAGTAAAATAAAAGTATCTGTAATTACTACTTGACCTCTTTCTTGTAAGGTGTATGGGTATCTTCTAATATTGCATTGACTTAGTACACATACACGTAATTACTGACGTAAGGACTAAGCTACGGCGGAAGGAAAGAAAATTACGTTATAGACATTTTCAAGGGTATTACAAACATCGTTGCAGTCTGGGAGGGAGTGACTAAAAATTGAATGAGGGCAGCTGGACGAAACTATTCCCGAAGGCATGTCAAAACTTCAAGAGATTTAAAGGGAACGAAACAACTTTTGTCAATGATATTGTTCAGGCTACCAGCCAACAAGGGCTTGACGAATTTGGCACTTGCTTGTGCAGAAGCTATTCGTCTCACGAACGAAGAGCTGAGATAGATGGAACAGCAATCTTCTGAGGATGACAATGACTCTATTGAATGTACACCTGAAAGAAACCCTCAGTTCAGGTATTTGACAGGGGCATCAGTGAGATCATGGATGGCCTAGATCCCTTAACAGAGAGTAAAGAAGATCTTGATTGCAGCCAATTCGTTTGGATACAATCTTCTGCTTTTAAAAATGGCCCTTGAATATAAGCTTCAGAATCAGTCCCTCCCACTTTCTTCAAGAAGGATGTAGTGCTGATTCGTTATTCCTCCGTAGTAACTTTTATCTCTTTTCCCTCAACGCTGCAAAGTTCGTCATGCTGGGAGCTTCGCCACTTACTGGTGAGTACAATACACTTTAACTTACATTATTAAATTTTCTTTCATTATTATTCATTTGAAAACACAGAAAGCATATTTACATGAACACATTTATTATCTGTATTAGTGCTTTTTAAATAACCCAATATGTTAAATGTTAATCGTGGGTGGTAAATTACAATGTCAGGAATGCATCTTCATCGACACTGTGCTGTAATTTGGACCCCGACTATTCGTCCAACAGCGATTGGTTCAATGGCTATTCGTCCAAAGGAGCAACTGGTCTATTCGTCCAATGGTATTATTCGACCAACGACCAATTTTTCTGTTTGTAAAAAAATAATAATAAATTAAGTTACCTCCTCTTTAAAGTGCTTTCAGAAGTGATTCTCATCCTCAGAATTCATGTTTTTACCAGATTTAATCTTTTACTGTATGTAAATAAATTTTGTAAATATTCAAGGTCTAGAATTGACCACTTTGTACTTAATTTAATAATTGAACCGTTTAAGTTATCAGTGTTTGAAAAATGTAAATTTCGTGAAATATTAAAATGTTATTTACAAAATCTACAAATACGAAAATATACAAAGATAGGTAGAATGTTTTCCACTTGGGATACTCTTAAAGTGTTTTAAATAATAATAAGGTTTCGATATAAGATAAATGTGTTGGTATTAAGCTTCACCCGTTCTAGCTAATAGTCGTTAATCTCGTATTTTGTTTTATACTTCACTACGACGTAGTTTTCATTCGTTTCTCTGAGCAATCCTTTTCGTAGGTATTATGCCTTTCGTATCAAATGCCAAAGATGAACATGAAGAGATGATGAAAACGCCGGTTTAATGACTTTTGCCCGCGAAATGTTTCTGAGGCTCAGTTACCATATTTTATAATATTGTGAAATTAGAAAAGCTGTAGATTGTAGGTGATGAGAAAGTGGACTATAATGAAAGCTAAACACACGTTTGTGCTCTTTGAAGAAGGTTTTTTGTGTAGTTCGTTTACTTTCTTCAGGTTTTTCCTTGTTTTCATCTCATTAATCCACTTCGAAATGTCTGTTCTACGGAACAAACAAATCTTTCAAACCAAGGGCAAAATGAAGCCCAACTGGCCGAGGAGTCTGAGGTCATTTGTCCGAGATGGGCCCGGGTTCGGTACGGGTGGTGCGCCCATCGAATGACAAAACACATGTAATCGTACTTGGCTGTGATTACTGTTCTCAATTCAGTTATTTTGCCTTATCTGAACGAGTAATTCCAACCGCACCAACAGAATTTCTACCGTAGAAGAACGGTGTAGCACAGTCGTGTAGAAGCATTTCTTCGTCTGATAACAATTTCGAGTAGACGACTTTCAGCTGTCAGTGGTTGATCGTCTCAATTATCGACGCCATCTGTAGTTCAATTTTCGTGACTGCCGAAGCATGTAGGTCCGAAATTTTCGGTCATGCGTCAGTTCACGTTCCCAACATTTAATCGATCATACAAATCATACGTAGGAAAGCAGGATGTCCTTTCGTATGTCTGTATGTCCTACTATAAGGGTATTTCCGCGTCGAAATGCTGATTTGCTGAAACTTTCTTCTTTTCCATTGGCAGAAAGAACTGTACAAAATTTCAGCGATCACTCTTTCTCTCCTGAGATCAAGTGTTGGTCAATTTGTCCGTCCGCCGAAATTACATTAGCGCTTCTAAAGTCCAGATTGAAATTATTTCTGTAGCTGATAGAGAAAGGAATATATTTAGTATCATGTTTCGTACCTTTTCATCTCTCTGTTTGTCGGTATGAAGAAACGACACGTGACCGTTATAAAAGTAGACGTAATTTTTATAATTTTTGCTGATGAAAGGATAGACAGATGAACTCACGATTAGACTGACGGACGAAGATATGTCCGAAATTTTATGCTCATGTTTTTATCTATAAGGCAGAAAAAGAATTTTGCAATTCGACATTTTGAAGCGAAAGTATTGTTTGTGCAGAGAGACAGACGGATGGATTAAGGGAATGACAGTAGTCGATCATCTGTGCGCATGCTTGCTTTTACGAGTCGCAGAAAGAATTTCTTTACTCTGGTGATAAAAAGCGGGGATACCGTTTCTGCAAACCGACAGACAAACAAACAGAGATATGTTTGAAATCCCGTTCGTATTCTCTGCATCCAGTAAGGAAAGGATTTAGCAATCTGACCCCTTCAAACAGAGACATAAATTCTTTAGACGGATGGGCAGACGCAGACCAACTGACGAATGGATGAACTGAAAGATGTCGGAATAAGCTCATATTTTCCTATATCAACAGAGAAGTAATTTTTATATCAACCATTTCTAAGCGGATATATAATTTCTGCGAACGGATGTACAGCTGGCTGAACGAAAGGATAGATAACGATAATATCGTATGTATGCCTTTTTCTATCAGTAAAAGGAGAATTTCTTTAATCTGGCAGTTAGAAGCGGAAATTAAATTCGGCGAACGGACAGACGGACTAACTGACGATCAGGAGGACAGAAAGAGTTATGTCTGAAATGTTTTAGAATTCTTTCTGTAAATCAGTATTTCGAAGCGGGAGTATTGCTCTTGCGGGAGAGAGAGAGACAGACGAAAAGATAACCCAAATCTTATGCTTTCTTGTACACGCCTTGTAAGTAATTAAAAGTCTGGGACGTGACAAATCAAAAAGACACTAAAGTTTTCTGTCGATTGACTTATTGTAGCCTTTAAAACTTCTAAAACTGCACAGCTGTGAATAGTACACATACAAGGGGCGGTTAAAAGATTTTTTTATGTTCATGACCTTTTTTTTTTTTTTTTTTTTTTCACTCTGAAGGTTTAACGACCATCGTGAGCAACTCAATGGGCTATAAGTAGTTAAGTAGTCAGTCGCCCGTCCCTAATTTTCGGGTCACTGGTTCTAGGGAAGGGAGAGAGCCAGGCACAACATCCATGCCTCACCGGGATTCGAACCCGGACCCCCTCACGGACGAATGATCATAAGCCAGCGCTTAGACCACTGTGCCACCAAGACGGTATACATGACATTTTGTGGTGTAGTTAGTCCTTCTCCACATATCCCCCATCTGGGGAAACATTCTTCTCTCAGTGATGGATGACCTGGCGGAGACCTGTGTTGTAGAAGTCCTCTGTCTGCCTGTTCAGGAAGTACTCCACCTCGGGAATCACCTCATCAGCGTCCGTGAAATGCCTGCCATGCATCAGGCTCTTTAACCGAGGAAATAGAAAAAAAGTCGGATGGTATCAAGTCAGGGAAGTTAAAGGGGCTGAGGGAGAATTTCATAATCCAAACTAACCGCAAGTGTCACCGTCTCTTGAGCATAATGGGCAGGAGCGTTGTCATGAAGGAGACGCACCAGTTTCGTCAGCTTTCCGCTGCGTTTTGCTTTGATGACGTTCCCTAACTTCTGCTGGAGGTGCCGGTAATACTTTCCCTAACTTCTGCTGGAGGTGCCGGTAATACTTTCCCGTTATTGTTTGGCCCTAACAGGCATAATCTGTGTGGATCACACCACGGCAGTCCCAGAAAACGTTCAGCATTACCTTTCCCGAGGAGACTTGCATCTTCACCATTTTTGGCGTCGGTGATCCAGCGTGCGTCCACTGTTTGTTACTTCGTTTCTGGGTCGTAATGGTACATCCAGCATCATCCATAGTAATAAGCCGTTGGAAGAAGTAGGCCGCACACAACTTCAACATGTCTGCTGCAGCATCCTTTCGATGCACTAATACTGACCTTCTGCATGATCGCTGCGATAGCGGTGGGCCGGTCTTCGAGCACGTGGGTCGCTACTTCTTCCGCAATGCCTGGTTATTCACTGAAAGACGGTCTTCGAGTACGAGGGCAGCCGCTTCTTTCGCAATGCCTGGTTCTTCACTGAGAGACGGTCTTCGAGCACGAGGACCGCCGCTTCTTTCGCAATGCCTGGTTCTTCACTGACAAACGGTCTTCGAGCATGAGGACCGCCGCTTCTTTCGCAATGCCTGGTTCTTCACTGAGAGACGGTCTTCGAGCACGAGGGCTGCCGCTTATATTGCAATACCTGGTTCTTCACTGAGAGACGGTCATCGAGCACGAGGACCGCCGCTTCTTTTGCAATGCCTGGTTCTTCACTGAGAAACGGTCTTCGAGCACGAGGACCGCCGCTTCTTTCGCAATGCCTGGTTCTTCACTGAGAGACGGTCTTCGAGCACGAGGGCTGCCACTTATTTTGCAATACCTGGTTCTTCACTGAGAGACGGTCTTCCGCTTCGTAGATCGTCTGATAGGCTTGTTTGTCCACATTGAAAGCGTCTACCCCACTTTACCACTGTTTCATACAATGGAACATTATCCCCGTACACGTTTACCAGCTCAGCATGAATCTCAAAAAAGTATAGCTATATTGATAATCCGAAATGTTTTGGCGTAGAATACAAATAAAACTTTCTATTAAGACAAATTTTCGATTATTAGTATAGAAAATTTCGTATAGAATATTAGAATTTAAAAATTTCGGATTATTAATATAGTTATACTATTTTGAGTATAATTGGTGTATAGTTAATACTTATTGAACAGCATGAATCTGTTTGGCGTTGTGCCCCTTCAAATGCCCGAAACGAATAACCGCGCGCCGTTCCATTTGCTCCATAGGCTGCGCCATTTTGTTTCAGTAGCCGTAGCGGTGTTCCACGTTACAACAACGCGGGATGATTCGCACGTACCAATAGCTCAAAGTCACGTGTCTTTTGCGCAGTAAAAATTTTTACGCTAATCCCACTTGCTTTAGGTAGTAACAAAAACTTTCTGACCGCTCCTCGCATGTTTGCGGGTGGCCGAGTGGGCAACGTTTGTGACTGCTACGGGATGGGCCTCAGGTTCAATCCCAGGCAGGTACGAACGCTCGATCCACTAAATACCCGCCGTGCGTCGGATGGGCACGTTAAGCCGTCGGACCCCGGGTACTGGCCTCCCGGTAATAAATAAGGGCGTCTTCCTCCCCCTTTTGTACTTCGCTTCCGTGTCACTTTCCTATCGGGCGCTCTAGCCCAAATCTCCTATTTTCCTATTTCTAAGGGTTGTTTAAGACCTGGGGTCAGACACTCCCTTCCTAAAATCCTCTACATATGATCATGATCATTCCATGCCTTTCAAAGTGAAGAAACTCACGACTAAAACTTGAAACAAATTATTAAAATCATGCAATGCATTGTTCATGATACGCTTTCCAACATACCAGAAATCTTTCCAACATTTATGAGGATAATACCAGAAATCTTTCCAACTCAAATTATGAGGATAATGGCTGTGGAATAAATCTCCTCCTGTGCCCTGACCTTTGACCCCATTTCGATGATATTCAACAGAACCGGTTCAGTGTACCTCCGGAACAACATACTAAAGCTTTGTCGCAAATAGAAGCATTTTTATGTAAGTTATGATGCATAAGGGCGATGGAATGGATCCCGTTCCTATGTCCTGACCTTTGACCCCATTTCGCCCATTTTCAATAGGGTTCGTCCCCAGTTTTCCCCTACCACATGCTAAAATTTCATCGAAATCGAACCATTTTTACTCGAGTTATCGTGCGGACAGACAGACGGGCAAAGCTGGAGAATATACGCTTCTTCAACCTACAAGTTAGTAAAATCATGCAATGCATTGATTATGATACGCTTTCCAACATACCAGAAATCACTACTCAAGTTATTACTCAAGTTATGAGGATAATGGCTGTGGAATAAACCTCGCTCCTGTGCCCTGACCTTTGATCCCATTTTGATGATATTTAACAGAACCGGTTCAGTATACCTCCGAAATAACATGATAAAGTTTTGTCTTTCACCATTATTTTATTTTGAGCAAACATGAAAAGGAAGTCACAGAAGGCCTTTAATGACAGTGCCAAAGCATAATAAAAAGGGATGACATATTTACAGCAAAGATGTGAATATACAGAATGCAAATGAACTATTCACAATGTAAACAAAAGTAAAACAGTGAAGAGAATGAGCACAGACGTAGAATGTGCTGCAGAGAACACACTAAACAAATATGTATAATACAGGTTGAAAATATATCACAGGGAACGTACATTATGCAATGCGAACAGTATACAGGGCAGGAACAACAACAACAAAATCGCTGAGACAGTGAGTGAACAAAGGAAGAATGTGGAAATGTGCGGTATAATTTATTTGAGTATATACTAATACATAACAATGGACAATAATGTCGGAGACTGATAGCACGTGCTACAAAGAACACATGAAAAGTATATACAAGAAACTAGGTATGTACAATAAGTGAAATACCACTATTCCATATAGGGAGGTATGCTGAGCAACAACACAAACATTATGACTACAGTAGTAATAAAATAACATGGGAATGTGTTACGGTGAAGAACAATTATACTATGTACAAGTAGAAAAGATAATCGTGGGGAAAAATAGCAGTAACTTCACATGTGCCACAAAAATGCCCGAGGAGCGTATAGGAGAGTATGCTATTGCAGAGTCAGAAAGACTCACGGCGGTCCAGAGGAAGACAGTTCAGCTGGCGGATCCGGCAGTGTGCGGAGGTGCGACCCACAGGCCATGGTGTTGAAGGCAGTAACCGATGAAAGGTCGGAGCTGATTGGAGAGAGAAGACCAATGTAGACACGCTCACAAAAGCAGTCCGGCGGATCGGTACAGTCATAGGAGAAGGCGAATATCACCATGAGGGGTGGTGAACCAGGGCAGGTGTGGAGACCTGACGTGCAGAAATTGAGGAGGGCGTTGTGCAGCGGATGCAGTTGAATATGCGAGCTGTAACCTGGAGAGGAGTCTGACGCGGAAAATCCGGCAGAGTGAATCCCCCTGCCTGGTGGAGGGTTAGAGGGGGCGAAGTTGAGCGGAGATGCAGATGATAGCAATATATCACATGTTTCACCAAGATGAAGACGTAAGTGCTGGCAGCAGGTAGTGGTACAGGTGGAGACAAGGATCGATGGAGCGTAGAATACGCTCAGAACGGTAGGTCACGCACACAAATACGTTGAACCACTTGGAATGCCAGATGTAGGAGAGGTAGAAGAACCGGACAATGCAGATAGATGTGAGGGATATCTGCGGCCGCCGGACAGAAAACACAGTCAGCCGATAGGATGAGTGTCATGCGGAATAGGGTCGTTTGGTTCTGGTAGACGACGATGCAGAAATTGCCATTGCATGTTTCGTTCAGTGGGTGAGGACAGAGGCGACGCTTCTGCCATCCACACACATGGCAAGGCTGCGATTGGGACGTCTGGAATCGGTAGAGGCAAAGAGGTAGAAGGATCACGTAGAAAATGATACAGAGAGGATACAGTGAAGCTGGAGAGAGGGAGGACGGTGCCTCGAAACATGAGGAAAAAGGGAAGGGGAAGAGAAGCGGAGGGGACTAAAAGAAGTCCAGTGGGGGTTGCTAGTGCAGGATAAAGATGGATAATAGCGGACCAGAGATCAGCGTAAAGGGAAAGAGAAGCGGAAGAGCGAGGAAGGAGGGGAGAGAGCTCGGAGAAGGGTTTCTAGGAAAGGCTTGCGGTGAAGAGATCTCGGACTGTTACAACCCCGGCAGGGATCCATGACAGGTCAGAGAAATAGGGAGCATCGGGAGGGTGGATAATTGAGCATTGAAACAAGGGTTGGGCAAGAAGTTCAGAGGTGGAGCCGGTGAGAGAACGGGAAATAAGTAGCGAACGGAGCAGAAAAAGTACCTCGTAATAAAAAAGAAGAAAGACGGGAGTGCGGAAAGGGGAACTGATCCATCAGAAGAAAAGTAACAAAGGAAAGTCTGGGGATGCGAGGAGAAATCATAACATCCAAGGTGAGCTGAACTGGAGCAGGCGATGCACTAAGGATCCGGAGTATGGAGACCACACGGTGCGCTCGATAGTATAGCGCAACATCAACGAGCGAGATGCCTCCTGTGAACACCAGACGATGTAGAGTAAAGGCCCGAATCCAGTGATGATGCGTCCAGATCAACCGGGTCATCAATCGGGTGATCTCCTGGAGGTAGTAGGCAGGAAATTTGATAACAGTCCAGACGTGGAGGCAGAGTAAAAGGAGGTAGGTCTGGGCGCGTTTGGCTCTGGGGAATAGGAGGTGCAGAAGTGTGCATTTCTCCAAAAATTCATGGAGCGAGTGAGACGTGGTAAAAGCGCGGCCCAATTGACGCTTGCTGTGCTCGTGGTTCCAATATCTCTCACAGGTCCGCCATATAGGCTGGGTAGAGCGGATGAGTGACGCCAAGATGAGAGAGAATGTGGCGGATGTTCTGTTCCTCCATTTTCTGTTGGGTGTGAATGCGAAAGGAGAAACGTTTAAGAAGATCCAAGAGGTGCGACTTGACCATCAACCAATACGTAAGCGCACAAGGTGCGGCGGAGAGTTCAGAACGGAAGTGTTGTAGAAGCTCTCGGACTTGAGAGGAAAGTTCTGGGTCGGTTAGCAGAGTCGAGTCGAACGTCCAGGAATGATACCCTAAACGCTGATGTGAAGAATATCCAAAGGCAACCTGGACCGCACAATGGTCCGGGGAAGCTGCCGGCGAGTGTTGGCAGGTCGTCACCACTGGGAGTAGTGGAGAAAAGATGTAGAAGCGATCTAGTCGCGCTGAAGTGAGAACAGACGTAGCCGAACTCCGCCACGTATGAGATATGGTTGCTGGACGGAAGTGACGAAAGACGTCAATGAGGTCGAAAACTGCTACAAGGGTACTGAGCGGATTTACAAGCTGATGACGATACTCGGTGGTAGAAGGCATGCGATCCAGAGCAGGGTGCAGTGTACAATTGTAATCCCCTCCAATCAAAACATTGTCTGATGGCAACGCTGACTGAAGGGCGGTACGCAGTGCCAGGAATAAAGAAGTAAGTGACGGTGAAGTGCATGGGACGTAGATGTTAAATATTAGGTATCTTTGGCCGTCAAGACGGAAGGTGAGACGTTGAAGGTAGTCGTGGAAAAGGTTGTGTACTTGCACTGAGGTGATCGTTTGGCGGAATCGAGTGCGAATCCCGATGGCGACACCACCGGTCTGAGATTGCTTGAATGCATGATGGAATTGGTAATCCCAGCTCCGCCATCGGTGGAATTGTGTGGACGACAAGCAGTTAGTTTGCTGGAGCAGCAGAACATCCTCACCCAGAGGGGTGAGGTCATCCTGGGCTAGTCAATTCTCCAGCGGGGAACTAAAGCCCCGACAGTTCAAAGTCATTACTTTGAACGGAGGCATCGGATATTGGTTCAAGGAGCTTATCATCTGCGTCTTTCAGCTTATGAAGGCTACTGAAGAATTTCCGGGACCATGCTGAGCTGCCCAGCGGCGTAGGAACCAGTGTGTTCAGGCGCTCGCGTATTGCTTGCGTTTGCGCCACAACCTCCGGAAGTTGTTGTGAGTAAGGAAGTAGGAATGTGCGAGACATCCGACTATAACGAGTACAAGTGAGAAAGGTATGTAACACCACTCCCGGGACGGGCGTCTGCAGAAGAGAGAGTTCATCCATTAGGCGGAGAAAAGCTTCTTCAGAGATCGTTTCAGCGCCACTGACATCCTCATCAGACGTCGTGGAGCCTTCAGAGGTAGAATCACTGAGAGAACGGTCTCGCTGACGAGATGTGGCTGGCTAAGTACGAGATTTCTGCCCACGTTGACAATTTGACCGTCGTCGCTGAGGGCGCCCTCGAAGAAGAGTAGAGGCCGGAGAAAGAAGTTCAGGTACTTTAAAGAGGCCGGAGACAGTGGCATCATGAATGACTGCTGAAGTAGGAGATTCGGCGGTTGTGTCATGTACAACCGCAGAAGCAGGAGATGCAGCAGTGGCCTCTTGGTCCGCTGCGGCAGGAGGAGTTGGAGTAGAGGAGGAAGGCGTTGGAGGTGGTGGCTGATTTCCATCATCGCTGATGGACGGATGTGGAGAAGAAGTCACGCGTCGACGAAAGGCTTTTGTCATACTTTTGTCATAAGTCGACAACCGCTGGTCCGATGTCTGCGGTGACGACACCGGAAAGCTAGAGGTAGAAGGAATAGGCTGTACTGGCGAGATAGGGGCGGAGGAAGCACGTAGGGGGCAGAGAGCCTGAGGGTGGCCTCTACCATTACAAACTGGACAGGCAGTGCCCACCATGATGGTAATTTGGCGGAAGTGAGGCCCACATCGTACATTGAGGTGCGGAGGAACTCGTCGCATGTCATTGTCAGTTGGGAAGACCACTCTCACTTGGCGCCGAAAGCCGCGCAAGTAACGATCCTCTGGTGTGTCCGGAAAGGAGGAGTAAGTAGTCATGGATCCGACGGAGCGGCCAAATCGATGGACAACCGACAGCAGCACGTCGTCTGAGACCTCCGGTGACACCGGGGAAAACTGACTGGGACGGCGAGTTGCGTGAGTGGTTCCGCAGAGAGATGTTGATCTCCAACTGACAGACATTCCGTCTGTACTCGAAGGGCATACTCAGGTTTGGAAAAATAGGCAATCACCTGTCCGGGCCGTCGTCCAACGTGAGTGACTACCTAAGGTGAAAACATCTTACGTAGAGCAGCACTATATGCCGTGAGTTTTGTATTTGGCAGACTCCGGAAAATAACTCCGCATGCGACAGTCTTCATAAAGTGCTACCCATATGAAGTGCTCGGTGAAAAGTCAACAGAGATAGCGTTATCATCACACGTCATCGTGAGATGACGTAAATTAGAAGAAGATTTCAAGTGTGAAGCTCCGGAAACAGAATAAACAACGGCAGCATAAGAGGCAGCCGGTCGCTGCGGCGAAGGTGGAGCATCAACGGACTGTGAGAGGTCCAAAGCATCCTCTACAGGCACAGGGAAAGACGCTGTAGCACCGCTGGGAAGAGCGGACTAGGCAGCGATAGAACGCCGCGGTGAGGAGGAGCTGGAAGAACGAGGCACGTCATTGACGACTGCTCCAATAGAAAGAGGGCTTGCAGGATCAGCAATTCCGGAAACGAGAGCTAGATCAGCGTCGTCTCCGGAAGTCGCCATTTGCAATGGCGATAAGAGATCTAATCTCAGCCAACGTGGCCTAGAAATAAAATAAGGATTGGAAAACAAATAGGTCACTTACCAACTCGGCAGGTGCACAGAAACAAAGACGATTCTTTTACGGATAACGCACACACCCAAAATATAAGGTAGATAATCGAAATATAGCACACACGAAGCAAAATACACGAGCACAAGAAAACAGCAACACACGCCGACAAAAGTTTTGTCGCAATCGAAGCATTTTTACGTAACTTATTAAGCATAAGGGCTATGGAATAGATCCCACTCCTGCGTCCTAACCTTTGACCCCACTTCGCCCATTTTCAATAGGATTTGTCCCCATGCAGGCTCCTACAACATACTAACATTTCATCCAAATCGAAGCATTTTGACGTAAGTTATGACGCTTAATGGCGATGTAAGTGATTCCACTCCTATGTCCTGACCTTTGACCCCATTTCGCCCATTTTTAATAGGGTTTGTCCTGAGGTGGTCCCCTACCACATACTAAAATTTCATCGGAATCGAACCTTTTTTACGTTAGTTATGACGCATAAGAGCAGTGGAATTGGATCCCGCTCCTATGTCCTAACCTTTGACCCCATTCCGTTCACTTTCAACAGGGTTCTTTCCCAGGTGTTTCCCTACCACATACAAAAATGTCAAAGAAATTGAACGATTTTTACGCGTTATCGTACGGACGGGCATACGCACATAATGCGTGACGTAATGAGGCAGATGGCGTGACCGCGCCAACATCTAATGGGACGACGTTATGACACTATAGTAAAAACGTGGTAATTCGGGGTGGTTATTTAACCCACTAAACGAATTTTCCTGAAGTCGAGATCAAGCTAAATCGATTTCTAGTACCAGAAAACGGTACTAGAAATCGATCATCAAAATCCTTAGAGCCGTTTTCAAAATAAAATTTACATACATACAAGAATCGCTCCTTTAATAGTATGGGATAAAGGAGATGGAATGGATCCCGATCCTATGTCCTGAGCTTTGACCCCATTTCGTCCATTTTCAATTGGGTTGGTTACCAGGTGTTCCCCTACGACATACTAAATTTTCATCGAAATCGAACCATTTTTACGCACGTTATGACGCATAAGGGCAATGGAATGCATCCCGCTTCTATGTCCTGACCTTTGACCCCCACTTCACCCATTTTCAATAGGGTTCAATCCCAGAAGGTCCCCCACGACATAAACTTTTATCGCAATCTCACCATATTTACGCAAGTTATGAGGCATAAGGGCAATGGAATGCATCCCGCTCCTATGTCCTGATCTTTGACCCCACTTCAGCTATTTTCAATAAGTTTCGTCCGCAGGTGGTTCCCTGCCACATACTAAAATTTCAACGAAATCGAACCATATTTACGCAAGTTGTGACGCATAATGGCAACGGAATGGATCTCGCTCCTATGCCGTGACCTTTGACCCCACTTCACCCATTTTCAATAGGGTTCGTCCCCAGGTGGTCCCCTACCACATACTAAAATTTCATCGAAATCGAACCATTTTTACGCGAGTTATTGTGTGGAAAGACAGATGGACGGACAGACGGACAGACGGACAAAACTAGAGCATAAACTCTTCTTTCAACCTACGGTTGGAAAGCATAAAAAAGGTTTCCATTCATCTGTCCTCAACACGCTTTGATACCTACTATGAATTGGTGAAAATATGATGCAGCAGAGTTGCTTAAATCGTTAAAGGTGTCCTTTGCCTTTTGTTAGAATTATGTACAGCGTATATGATAATGGTTGCGCGGCTATTTATTTTTCATGTATGCACTTAATTTGATTTGAATAAAAGTATCAACAGTTTCACATACTTCCAAATGTTCACAGCCATTTGTCTAGAATTACCGAACTAATGTGTACTTTATCTTGCAACAAAATGGGAAGAAACGTGTTAGTCGTAATGGTTTAACATGCAGACATTTTTTCCGATTCATAAAATAAAAGTAGCCGTTTAGTCTCATTGCATTTATTTTGAAGTTTCATCATTTTCTCAGAAAATACCGTCTTCGTGTAGATAAGAGAGTTAAAACTTTCAAGCTGCATTCAATTTAAATATAGAGTCGAAACGTTGTATATTTGAAATCGAAAACAATTGCGTCTCGATTCCATTACTAAAATAGTAAAAATACTCGAAGTTTGAAATTTTTTTGGCAGTTTCTTTCTGTTATTTAAACGTACTGCACGACTATATACGGTTCGAAGGAGTTGGCCGTTATTAATTTGTGGTTACTAAGGACTGAAGGGAAACGGAACCATAACCCAACAAGTTAGTAAAATCATACAATGCATTGATTATGATACGCTTTCCAACATACCAGAAATCATTACTCAAGTTATAAAGATAATGGCTGTGGAAGAAATCTCGGTCTTATGCCCTGAACTTTGATCCCATTTCGATGATATTCTACAGAACCGGTTCAGTATACCTCCGAAACAACATGATAACGTTTTGTCGGAATGGAAGTATTTTAACGTAAGTTATGATGCATAAGGGCTATGGAATGGATTCCGCTCCTGTGTCCTAACCTTTGACCCCATTTCACCCATTTTCAATAGGATTCGTCGACCCCATTTCGCCCATTTAATAGGCAGTCCCCTACAACATACTAACATTTCATCCAGATCGAAAAAGTTTTACGAAAGTTAGGACGCATAATAGCGATGGAAGTGATTCCGCTCCTATGTCCTGACCTTTGACCCCATTTCGCCCATTTTCAATAGGGTTTGTCCCCTTGTGTTCGTTTATGGCACTGGCTCTGCCCCTTCCCTGGATCTAGTAGTCCCAAAGTAGGGTCAGGGTCAGGCGACTGCTTATAGCCCCTACCATATACTAAAATTTAATCGGAATCGAATCTTTTTTACGTTGGTTATGACGCATAAGAGTAGTGGAATGGATCCCGCTCCTATGTGCTAACCTTTGACCCCATTTCTTTCACGTTCAATAGGGTTCCTTCCAAGGTGATCCCCTTCCACATACTAAAAGTTCATCGAAATCGAACGATTTTTACCCGAGTTATGGTGCAAACGAACGTACGCACACAACGCATGACGTAATGAGGCAGATGGGAATCGCGAACATCTGCTGGTAAGACTGTTACGTCATAAAACTTTAATAGGATCCACACACAACGCGTGACGTAGTGAGACAGATGGCGTGACCTCGCGCCAACATATCAAGCGCGAGATTGTGACGTCATAAGATCGTCCCCAGGTGGTCCCCAAGGTCTTTAGATATATCTCATGGTATAAGGTTGGGCTCGCTACGATGTCAGCCTCTCATTGGCTGCTGAAATCACGTCGGCGTGGACGCATGGCAGCTTTGAGTGTCTTGTGGCGTGGGGTTACGGCATACGAAACGATCGTGATAATCACACTTATTATGATAATAACGAAATAAAACTGTGAAAAACTGCCCACACATAAATAAATCTCATAAATTCAAAGCATTTATCTTCCTTGAAGTGCAACATTTCCAAATTTATTTGCATATATGTGAACTCACATTTTAATACTTACTGAATAACGAAATTGGTAGCCAAGCCACTACAAATAAAACAGCTACAAGTATTGAGGTTAGACACTGATACTTAAATTAATTCTGAAACTTACTTCATCCAAAAATGCTAACAAAGGCGGCAATACGTATCGCAGCTATATCAATTACTTCCGTACTAGGAACAACACGAAAACGATTCTGTCTCTCTTCATACATTCACTCTTGAAAGATTTTTCAACATTCCTTCATGGTGTGTATGTATATAACACATAAGCAGGCTAAAAACAAATTTCAGCGCAAGAAAACCAAGATACAAAGAGAGAGTTAAGTGTTATTATATGCCTTTTTTTTTTTTTCGAAATTATTTTTTTCCTGTAATGTTTATTAAGCTTATTTTGCTCAAAGTTTAAGAATGTGGTTTTCACTTTAAACCTTTTCCCTTTTCTACCGCATATGTGCTAGCTGGTTGTTTTAGTAGTTTACAGGTTTAGTAGAATTTAATGTTCAAATATTTTATTAACTTACAAAATTTATATTTGGTGCACTTAAGCAGATGTAATATAGCAGAAACCCACTTTCCGGTCTTTGTAGAAATGAGAGAGGGATCATTTCTGTTTGACCCTGAAGAAGGACTAAGTGATTATTCTCAACATGTTCTACATTACATGTCTCCTTTTATAATCTCACTTTTAGAGTTTACAGTTTTTTAGTTTTAGCCCTCATCAAGGGGAGAATATAGCTCGGTGATTGGGTTTTGATATTCTTCTTTTTCTAGGTTTTTATTTTTAAAATTGTTTGTACACAGCCACACACATCATTTAAGAAGGTTGAAATTTTTTCTGGAAGTGAAGATATAGAAGCTATATCGAATATCTACTTAAAAAATGACATCTTGAAAAATACACACACACACACACTACATATAAATACATATACGCACACACCATATATACATACATATACACACACACACCATATATACATAAATATACACACACCATATATACATACATATACACACATGCCATATATACATACATATACACACATGCCATATATACATACTTATATACACACACCATATATACATACATATACACACACGCCATATATACATACACATACTGCCAGAAGGACAGACCATAGATGGACAGCCGAAATTTTAGATTGGATTCCAAGGGACAGGAAAAGACCCAGAAAAAGACCACATGGGAGATGGGTGGATGAAATTCGCAAATATGCGGGAGTGACATGGAGGAGACTGGCACAAGACAGACCGTTGTGGAGGAAACTTGGGGAGACCTTCATCCAGCAGTGGATTGATAATGGTTGACAATGATGATGATGATGATGACACACACACCATGAAGGAATGGTGAAAATTTTTATCTTTGAAAACTCTGTCTCTCGTATATATGTGTGTGGTACATTTTTTTTTATGTTAATGACTAGCAAATAAGTTGGTATACTCATTACCACTGATGCTGTGCTAATTAAATTCTACAACTTTTCCTTTACCAGATTTGATCCTTAACATAATGTGCCCATGACAGATGTATTGAAATAAAACTTTTCTTTCTCAGATGAGTATATATAATAGCTATCAGAAAAATTGCAAATACTTGCATACATGCATAGAAACAATGAAAAATTGAAATAAAAAAAAACTTAGCTTTTTGATGGCAGAATTCCGTGGCATTATTCCTGCAGGTTGCTTACATTTTCTCCATGGCATGAAAAATCTGATTTGGCCATGTGCATCCAGGAAATTTTCACTTTGATGAAGCCTGCCACTTACGTGCTTTTCTGCGTTGTGCTTCTTCTGCCTTCCTAACTTTTGCTTTTGCATTTAAATGTCTTAGCCGTATAAAGGTTCGGGTTCTAACATACAACTTTATCACCTCTGTAGGAACATCTGGAAACCTCTGACCAATTTTCACGCATAGTTTGTGTACAATCTTGTGTTCCTGGGATAAAGAGTCATGTCCATGCACTTCTGCAAACATCAACTCAAACTGGCTAACTTTCTCCAACCATGGATCTGATGGAACAACCAGGCCACCTCGTGAAAGGGTCTCAATCCAGCTAACAGGTACTGATTCTGTAGTTGATGGTGGATTAAGTAGCTGGCCAGTTGGCGTACCCAGCGAACGGTCATATTTTCTTTCTCGGTAAGCTATGTAACCTGCAAGGTAACGAAAGCCTTCTACAGAGCAATCAGAGCTAGGAGTAGCAAGTGGTACCTGAATACCCGTAGAGTTATGCAGTGTAATATCCCGAATCTCAGTTTCACCTTCAATCATTGCCAGGGGTTCTGACATATCAGGTAAAACGGCACTAAACAATTGAGATGTCAAAAAGTAATCATCATCACCCCCACCTTGTGCAACAGGAGCAGCACTTGAAAATGGAATGTCACTTACATTGGCACCTAGAAGAAAGAGACGCAAACGGGATTTCACTTCTGTAGGCAATGGATGATCATAGAAGTGGCCAAGCCCACGTATTTGTGAAAATTTTTTTCAAGGCAGTCTTGATTGAGTCGAGCAGTTAGGATGTATTTTATGTTCAGAGGCTTCAGATCAGTGAAGAGTCCCAGTAATGAGCGAATGGTTGTGATGAATCCTTTCTGAAAGGGTAACAGATATGTTGCATTACCTACCTTCATTCCTCGGATGCATGCATGCAGCTGTCGTAGAATCCTCTCTTGGGTTTCACAATGATTTCCAAATCCACATGCCAGAGACTTCTCATCTGTAGGCCTTCTTGAATTTAGCACATCAAACGAGTCGTTCAGAAGCTGAACAAATTTCGCGGCGTGTTCTTCATGTGGCATAAGAAAGCGTATTCCTTGTGCAGTGTGGTTCGAAAAGAGCTGAGTTGCCAAATATACACGTTGGCGGTTACGGCCCTTCACACTAATATGATGAAGTGACAACTTGGGGCATATCTTCATCTCACTGCAATCCAGAGTAAGGAGCTGTTCAATAGTAGCTTTTGTAATTTTCTTATTACCTGGAAGTGTTAGACCATCATCGAGAAAATGATTTCTTAGCAGCTTGTAAAGGTGTGGAACATCTGCAAACACCCAAACTCGTTTATTTGGTATTTGAGGATTGGGGAAGCATGTGTTTGTGTGTGTTTCTTGTAATTCCTTCCATACAGCACGATTTTTGCCACCGAGGTCAGCTACAGCAGCAACAACATTATACTGAATATCTTCCAGAGATGATATTATTTTGTTCAACAATGAGGCTGTCATCTGTATGTCAAAATCAAAAGATATTACCTGCTTCCAGCTTGCAAACACTCCTCGTACCATGACTACTTGCACATTACTGTGTGGACCAACAATCCTATCTTCTTCTTGGTCATAGGAAATTCTGCTATCTATGTTCATTTCATCAAAAGAAATGACACATGTACACTCTAAAGTACTAAGTCTTTGTGCCTGTACCTTCATTAGCTGAAGGACATCATGTAGAATGCCAGGGCGACAATGAAATGAGCGAGCAGTCCACCGTCTCAGTGTTGAAATTCCTGGCAATGGAAACCCCATTTTATCTCTCAAGAAAATATAGCACTCTCTTGACATTGCACGAAGAGTAATGGCTTTACAGATGTCTTCCCTTTCCCATTTTACACATTTCTTACCTTTTATTAAACAACGGACCTGATTTGTAGTGAAGAGTTTTGCTAAAACTTTCCTTACTTCAGTTTCTAACTCCGTGTCAATTTTTTTCAAGTATTCCTGAGAACGTCGTCGAGTTGTTACAAGCTGACTGTGAAGGTACTTGTTTCTTACTCTCATCTGAATGCACGCTGTGTTTAGCCTTTGGTTTTCTTCCTCCAATTTCTTTATTATTTTCTCCATTGATTTTAGATCACTCAGCATGCACTGTGTTTCTTGATCAGTTCTTATCGGTTTCTCTACATTCCTCTTCTTTGGTGATAGATTATCAAGGATTTCCAATGCACGTTTCCGAACTCCACGGTCATGACATCTAAGTGCAGTAGGCGTTGTAGTCTCAGGTCCTGAAATGTCAGCACTGGCTCTCGAACTTACCTTATTAATACCAGTATTATTGCTTGTGGGAAGGTTTAGTGTAGGTACTGCATCAGGCTTCAACACTTTCCCGCGAGTTAACCCAAGTAACTCTGCCTTTAAGTCACGCTGGTAGTCATCCTGTGGGAAATGTTGAGAACACACTCTTGCATTGGACACTTTGAAGGAATCCTGAAGCTTACATTTCTGAATCCACAATTTTTGTAGTAATAAATCCTTCGGAAATACATGGTACATAATGTCAGTATTCTTGGTTTTCCTATTGTACGTAGTACAACAAGCCACTGCACAACCCGGCA
This sequence comes from Macrothele yani, assembly GCA_039090855.1. Classification (NCBI taxonomy): domain Eukaryota; kingdom Metazoa; phylum Arthropoda; class Arachnida; order Araneae; family Macrothelidae; genus Macrothele; species Macrothele yani. Next base: position 151,072,674 of record CM077001.1, on the reverse strand, counting down.
TTATTGCGTTTCTTACGAAACACAGAAGCAATGAATTTCAGTGATAAATACGTGTAAATATCAAAATAAACAAAACATAAACATAGAACTATACGATGCAAACTTCAAGCGGTTGAAAATCAACTGCGTTAATAGAGAAAACTCCAGCACACCAAATGTAAACAAACAGGGATGCAAGAAGTCGAAAGACTGAGAGTCCTGCGTCCACACCTACGTCATGCGTGGTTTCAAAATAACCGCGTCTGATACTGCGCAGCCCAAGCGGGACCCTCCTTGGTGGTCCCCTACCGCATAATAAAATTTCATCGAAATCGAAAGCCAGCGCTTAGACAACTACGCCACCGGGACGGCAAATAAATGAACAATTGGATTCATTGAATTGATACATGTGGGGAAACCAGCAAGCTGCCACGGCCTATATTTAAGCAATGTGTGTTTGGCTGGCATTTTGAAACGTATGCCACTTACTTTGTCTGATAGTAATCTTATTCTGAATTTAATACCAGATATGATTTGTTATAGCGGAAAACAGGAAATCCTACAAAGTAGTTTGTTACTGGTCAAGCTGGTCAGCCTATCGAAATGGCGAAGGCAAATTTGACGTCCAGAATGTTGATCCTGACCTGTGTTCCCACGTGATTTATGCCTTTGCTGAGCTGGATTCCAGGAGCAATATAATTTCTGCTTATGACCCGAATTTGGACCTGGAAGAAAACCAAGGAATGGGTATGTTCACAGTGTTTGAATTTTTATATTCAGTGTTTCTCTTAAGAACTTATTTACTTTGTTGTGATGCGAAAAAAAGGGGCGTCGGAAAACTAAGATACCGCAGTTTACAAACTATTCACATCAATTAGATCGTTGCAAAACTCAGCGTGATAACTTCAAAGGAACAAAATTTGTGTGACTGGAAAAACAAAAGTAGTCTGTGGTCAGCAGCAAGAGCAACAGAACATTGCGAGAAAACGGCAGGGATAATAATAACATCGTTACATTAGAAGCTCAGGCGCAATTAATTCAAATCTCACGAAAAAGTGTGTGATTGAAGACTGAAAAAATTCAAGATAAAAATCAGCATATTTTTCTTTTTTTAAATAAAAGGAAAATTCATACTCCCCAGTGTTTTGGAAAGTAGAAAACAGGTGGGGCGTAACTTCAAAGGGAATATTCCGATGAATAAGAGAGCTAACAATGAAAATTAGAAAATACATACTAATGTGATCAATCAAGTATAGAAAGTGCATCGAATGCAAATCTAAAACTGAGCTGATCTTTCCCTTCATCAAGAACACATTCGTGAGCAGGATAAAATTCGCAGGTATGGCTGTAAACAAATTTGGTGCAAGTTCAACATGCGCGGAAGGAACTACATCAGTATCCAAAAGTTAAACACGTGCAGGTAACTACAAGCATATGAAAATGTCAGAGTAATGGTGTAGAACCATTGATTCGTGAAGAATTTGCCGTCAAAAGCACGATTTTAATAAAAAATGAATTATATATATACAATTAAAAACTATAATGAATAAAGCTCTTTTCTTGCTGCTAAGCTAATTATAATGAATATCCTCTTTTACCAGCTAGTAATGTTTTATAATGCTTCTACTACTGAATTATATGCTTGTACTAAGCTTCTAATAGTGAATTCAAATGGTTGTTGTTACTAGTTAATTAAGATCATGAATAAAGTCTCCTGCTAGTAGTGTAGTAATAGTATTGAACAAACTTATAACTGGTAGTAATGTTGTAGCAGTAATTAGGATGAATAAAGTCTTAACGCTGGTTGTTAATGATAATCAACTAATAACATACACCTAACATCCAGACAGAGATCTGACAAAAACTATGAATTGAGAAAGACGTACTTACGACAAAGCTCTTTTATTATATAACTCTGGAATCATCCAACGCACACACACAACTCGTTTCACAATAATGAAGAATCAAACTAATCACATAGAACGAAGCTCTCAATACAACAACAAACTCTCTCCTTCACATAAACCAACGCTTTCCGTACAACAACAAACGCTCTCCTTAGGTATCGTTGAACGCGCCTATTTATACTGGCTACCACCACGTCATGACTTACACTCATTGCCAGATCTCATTCAGCGGGTGAAATAACATCTCGTTCAGTAAGAAGATAATTTACATAGTAAAATAAAATAACCAGAGATAGTAAAATCAAAAGGAAAGTGAATATAGAGTATACGTTACAAAACCAATATATACATTAGCACTTTCGAGGCAGCGGCTGCCTCACCATCAGATGGAATTATAGGAACACAGTTAATCAATATATAACATAGGCATGGTGCATTGTGGGTAGCATTAAAAGAATGAAAGCCAGTGATTATCTGCATGCGTCATATAGGTGCGTGAACCGTTGAACCCATTTGGGTTACAGAGCAATTATGGCAGATAAACAAAGAAGGCGGGGGGATAATTAAATTTAATTTGTATTTTAAATTCATAATTTAAAGTTTACTTAGTTAATGAGGGGTTTCTATGCATTATGTAGCTCACATGGACTGTGATCATTACAACATTGTGTACCAGATGCCGTAATATACACAATCTTTCCAACTTAGTGATCTAATAATTGGAGAGAGTGTGTATATTACGGCATCTGGTGTACAATGTTGTAATGACCACAGCCCATATGAGCTGCATAATGCATGGAAACCCCTCATTAACTCAGTAAACTTTAAATTATAAATTTAAAATACAAATTAAATTTAATTATGCCCCTCCCCACTTTTGTCTATCTGTCGTAATTGCTCTGTAACACAATTGGGTCAACGGTTCACGCACTATAACGTGTCGCTGTTCAAATCAATCAGGAATGCACAGTATTGAAGAAAAAGTACTTCTTACCTTACATTCAATTTTTTGAACGACGGTTCTTGGGTGCCGTGTGTTGAGATCGTTAAATCAATTAACAATAGCAAATTAATCCACATTCCTCCGAAGTTGACACGAATCACTCAAGAGGCAGTAATAAACATCAAACCTACATTTAATACATGACACAGATGGTCGACCGCACACATACTAAAGATACATAACATAAAAAAACCGGCGTTTTCTTCATCGTGAGTTCCATTGTTCAAAACACTCGAGTTCTCTTTTTTCACGGGGCGACAGTTTTGACAGCTGCTCGGATTTTATTTATATTTTCTTTTCGGGAGGTGTTCCTCTTCCGACACGCACCTATATGACGCATGTAGTTAATCATTGGCTTTCATTCTTTTAATGCTACCCACAATGCACCATGCCTATGTTATATATCGATTAACTGTGTTCCTATAATTCCATCTGATGATGAGGCAGCCGCTACCTCGAAAGTGCTAATGTATATATTGGTTTTTAATTGTATATATATAATTCATTTTTTATCATTACAATCGTGCTTTAGATGGTAAATTCTTCACGAATCAATGGTATCTTTTTTCGCACGAGTCTTCATGTATTCTTGGTGTAGAATCATGTGACCACATATAATTTGTATAAGAATCAAGATCTGCAAACCTATAATGGTTGCAGATCTAAAAGCGGGGTTGATGCGGGAAACCTCCCTCCAGATTAATCTGTTTATGTTCAAACCAATTTTTTGCTGTTGCAATATGTTACACACATAGCATATGGATGTCTTTACACGTAGTCGAGCTATCGGGATGTTGGAATTAAGCTGAACATAGAGTGATGTTTCCAGGATAATTAGTACGCACCAACCCGTGGTATTAAAGCTGCCAAGAAGGCACCCAGAAACAGGAGACGTTAGTTTCCCAAGATTCAGGGTCGAGAGTAAGAATTTCAACGGCTATGGATGGCTGCTATATGGCCCTAAGTGTGAGACGCTATATGGCACTAAGTGTGAAACGCTATATGGCACTAAGTGTGAAACGCTATATGGCATTAAGTGTGAGACGCTATATGGCACTAAGTGTGAGACGCTATATGGCACTAAGTGTGAAACGCTATATGGCATTAAGTGTGAGAAGCTATATGGCACTAAGTGTGAGACGCTATATGGCACTAAGTGTGAGACGCTGTATGGCACTAAGTGTGAAACGCTATATGGCATTAAGTGTGAGACGCTATATGGCACTAAGTGTGAGACGCTATATGGCACTAAGTGTGAGACGTAGCAGACACGTGTCAACGAGAGAGCTTGCTATCTCTCTGCAGCTGGCTCGTATAGGAACAATTTCGAGGCAAGCACTATAGATATAGAAGGCTTCATGAACAGGGACTTCATGCGAGACGACCTACAGTTTGCATCCAACTCACTCCGTCAGGGAGAAGAGGAAGTTTGTCTTAGTGCAGAAAACACACACCGGGATTAGACAGCAAACCGATGGGCCAATGTTGTACTTTGTGACGACTCCAAAATCACTACACAGAGCGATAGTAGTCGTGTTGCCATCTGGAGAGCACCCGGAACCAGTTATCACCTTTCAAGCATAAGAGATATGCATCGTTACAGAGGTGGTGGTTTACTGGTCCGGGGTAGCATAATACACATGGCAGTACGCCGCTCCATATGTCTTTTGTGGATGAAATTTGGCAATCCTCAGATACATAACTCTTCGATTCCTACGTGAGAGTCTTTGTGATGTGCTGTTAGTCACATACTGTGTGTCTATAAAAAGGAATTATGGGTCAACAGAACATTTTTAACAGCACTTTAGTGGCTGATTCCCTTGAAAACGAAGATATCCAGCGTACTCCATGAATAGCATTGGGATAAGGATTTCAGCTAATCAACCTCCTCCCGAAACTCTTGGGAACCTCTATTCTGTACTTGCACTGGGGTGGGATTTAATGTCATAGGACATTCTTACGGCTTTCGTCGTCAGAATGTAACGTCGAAGTGGCACTTGTATCGCCGTAAAGGGACTTCAGACACCTTACTGAACTCTCGTGCGCAGGCGAATGCTGCTAAAGGTGACTCCTCTAACTGCAACCCTATTAAACAACCGTGCATTATTCATGTTTATGTGAATTTCATGGTGATTTCTTTTTTCATTCTACATTCAATCTGCACTACATGACCCATGCCATTTTGCAGTCTCGAATTCTTCGTTTTTGTTTGTTATTCAACCATGCTTAACTGCTTGACAGCAGTGTACATTCACTTTTCCCCAGGACATCATGTAGTCTTTACGTTACCAATCGCAATATCAAGTTGTCTGAAGTCTTTAAGCTATATCTTCCTACAGTTCAAGCTGCAGTATTGCCTCTCTGCTGGTGCACGTCAAGTGCCAATATATAAACATTTCCGTTTTCAAAACACACTGTCCTTTACTTTCTCGGATTCACGCGATACTGTGTGACGTTATCCCAAGCAAGCATTGTATTATGCCTATAAATGTTCACCCACGCCTTCTGCAGTTGGACCGTCGGTGTAGGATTAGGAGGGGGGGGGGGCAGGAAATTTGTTTCGCTCTCATGAATTGCGCACCCGAATTTTTCAAGTCCTTCTCTTGTAACACCTTTCAGAATATGTTTGCCATGCGACTGCAGGAAAGCTCTATTCGTGTGTGTACCATGTCGTCAGCAGCATACACTTACGAATCTGAGTTAAATTATATGTACTGTTTTGTATTGTGGAAATACACTATCTACCAACAAGTAATTGGACACCCCTGCAATCGACGATATCTCCGGTCCTGATACACGTTACGGCCGTCGCCGTTAAATATCGTGTGGGGAAATAACAACGCAACCAGTCGCATGCAAGATGCCACGCAGTTCGCAGCTCTCTGATTTCGAGAAAGGTGTAATCGTCGGTTTTAACAGAAATGGCCGATCCATACGTGACAAATCCAGCGAGTTGAAGTACCCAAAATCGACAATGGCCTACGTGATTGGCAAGTGGAAGATGAGGGGTGACTGTCGGAATGTGCCCCGACCCGGCAGACCCACAAAACTGGGAGTTAGAGACCGGCGGGTGCTTGGCCAGAGAAATTCGGAAGAACCGCACCAAATCGATGGGCCACATCTGCGAGGAGTTTCAACAGGTATCCGGGAGTGTTCTTTTGATGAATACCATCCGTAAGGAAACCCATCTGCTCGGTTATCATGGACGTGCTGCCGCCCACAAGCCTTTGATCACCAAGTCCAATAGCGCTGCTCGGCTAACGCAGTGCAAAGAACGTCGTCAGTGAACCGTTGAACAGTGCAAACAGGTTCTTTGGAGCGACGAATCAAGGTTCACCCTCTATCGTTCGGATGGCAGGGTCTGGGTTTGGCGTCTGCCTGGATAACGCCTCCTGCCGGAATGTATTGTGCCAACTGTGAAGTTCGGCGCCGGTGTAGAATTACGCTACGGGGGTGTTTCTCCTGGTATGGCACGTGACCCTTGGTCGCAATTCCTGGTAGACTCGGCGCCGAGACCTACTGTACCATTTTAATGACCATGTGCTTCCTACGTTGTAGCAGTTTTGCGGGGTGAACCCATGTTACTTTCAGGATGACAATGCCACCTGTCACGTTGCGAGGTCCACCATGGCTTGGTATGGTGATAATGGGGTTAATCAAATTGACTGGCCTGCGCAGAGCCCGGACCTTAACCTTATCGAGCACCTCTGGGACGAGTTGGAACGTCGACTTAAGGGGTGCTCCCACCGCCCGAAATCGGTGAAGGAACTGACCTGTCTTCTCCAAGCCGAGTGGAAGAAAATATCGCTAGCCGTCGTACAACGCCTGGTTGAGAGTATACCCCGGAGGGTCGCAGCTGTAATCGCCGCTCAGGAGGCTCCACCAACTATTGAAGGTGAATAAACTTCGTTTTCCTTTGCTATCACAGGTGTCCAATTACTTGTTGGTAGATAGTGTATTATGCTTATCTATGTCATTTTATTTAAAGAGGATTTGCATTGTCTCGACGGTACAGTTAAGGTAATGCGGAGGTGAAATTTTTGGACAACAGGGAAATAAAGTGAGCAGGCATTGTCTGTCATGAACTGCGTCTGTGACACCCACACTGCCCTTGTTTATAAGTGAGAAGTGTGAGAGTGGCAACTACGTGCCGTAACCATAAGAGAAGCAAAGCAGTGCAACAGAAAGAAGCACACTGCTCTTGCTAAACACCGTCTGAGGAAAGCCTGTGGTTTAGGCTTCAACAGATCTCATGGAAATCAGAGTTTTGTGTTTATGTACAGTTAAGGAATTGCAGAAACTTTCGAACAACGTAGAAAAGTCATTTAAATTTAATTTAAAAAAAAAAACCCGTTAAAAACATTCAATGGTGAACAAAACCCAAACCTGACCGAATAACTTTTAGTTGTCTAAAACGGTAAGCATTGATTTTACAGAAAATACGAGTAGCTTTGTTGTTTCCTCTCAGCTCATTATTTAAGAGCAAACAAGTTTGGTTTAGGGCAGAATGTCATATAAATAGAGTTGAATGATGTACGTTCAGACAACTGCAACGGAAATCAGTATGCAGGTACCAGGAAATCAGTTTTCAGTTTTGGCGAATATTTGATTTAGTTTGTTCATTGCTTTGCGTTTCGCGAAAATGCATTTAAACGTAAGAACTTTAGTCCGGGTGAAGAAGCTTGATTTCTTGTATGTATTAAAAACATTTTACAGTACTATAGGCCTGATGAAAAATGACAGAAGTTTATTTCTTTTTTTCTGTCATTTTTCAGCAGGCTCCTCTACTATTCCTTAAATAGTAACCTCGAAGTACATTTGATGTACGAAATAAGGCGACGATAACGCTCTGACCACGAATCCTGAAAGTGCTGCTACGTCAGTTGCTAAGCAACATTATGGGTAGTTGGAAATACGGCACAGGTTCCGCACTTATCAAAACAGTTCAACACCCCTCATGCCGTTCTCACCTTAGCTACCTTGTCTCTCCCATCCTTCACATAGGCAAACACCTAAAACACATTTTCCCTTATTTTTTGTACTCCACCCTAATTGAAGTCTGCGTTTCAGGTCACGTGTTCATGTGTACCAGAAGAGGGCGACGCAAGACCCGTTAGAAGAAACATTTAAGCCACGGCAAGACAGTTTACAGATTAAACTCCCCAAATTCTGTTCAGTGGCCCCATTTGTAGAGGAGAGGTCACTACTTTAGCTGCTGCAACGCCATAAACTTCAGAGAGATGGTAATAACACACCGTTTTTGTTAAAGTATGTTTAATGATACACAAAAATGTAAAAATATTTTGAATGAAACTTTTGCTCCAAGCGTTACGTGTAGCGATGAAATTTGTATCCAGAGAGCAACTATTACTTCAAGAAATCAAGTTACTACATTTTTAACTTTACTACATTTTTAACTAAAAATGTTTTAAAACATGAACGTATAACTATGAGATCAAACATATCCTTTCGCTTTGACTCACAGATGTTTTAAAAAATATACGAAACAGATTGAAATTTTTCGTGATTTAATATAACATCGTAGAATGTAGTAATGGAAGAAAGCATGCAGACTGAAAGCATTGAAACTTGCTTCTAAAGATAGGTAAAATCACTGTGCGTCTGTAATAGATAAGAGCCGTAAACGTGACACAATATTATACTCTGTCGAGGTTTGCAGAGAGAACTGAACTCTGGAAAGGCTTGCTATGTTCGATATGAAAATATCAGTGAGACAAGAACAGCACTGAATACGTAGACTTCGTGATGTTTCCGCCTGAAATGATATTATGAAAATGCTATATTAGTGACGACGATAAAAATAATCCTCCCGCTGATGTGATGCTTGATCACAGAATTTGGAAAGTTTCAGGGACAAACTATCATTTGGGCAACTGTGCAGCCACTTGTGTAGTACGTACAAGTTCACTCCACAGAAATTAGTCTTTTTAGGTTCTACTAACTATATGACAAAATTTGGCGCTCAGCATTTCTCAGGGACTGTCTTTGACACATACTGCCTCCATTCTGTAAATCAAGAGTTTCTTTGTCATCAGAGTTGGTCAATCTTCAAGTTTACTAACGATCGAATTCTAAACGTATTGTACGACCGCGTAGTTGAAATGGTGTTAATGAACCTCACAGCAATGCAACCTCTCCCTCTGACCTGCGTTGTAAAGGTCATTTTCTTTTGGGATGAGGACAATCCCGTGGAATTTAACTCTTTCAAAACCCATTTCCTTCCTGTATTCTGCGAAAAAGGTCAAATGTTTTCTCATTTTTCCACCTTGCGTAAATCCTTGACAAGCATATTTTGCTGCCTATTTTAGGTATGAATGTTTCTCACCACACAACACTTTGATATGACCGCTTCTTCCATAGCAAAATCAACTTCATATATTAGAAAAAAAAATGTTCGAACTATACGATACTCAGGACAAGTCTTGAAACTCATTACAATGATAGTAATATTTCAAAACTAATTAACTAAAGTTAGTAAGCAGAAAACTTGATTAACTCCAAACGCTAAATATATATATAACAACACCAATCTAATACATAACCTTCAAATAGGTATAGTCTCAGGTAATACAGCTTCCACGATTATAACATCACACCACCACACTACTCTTTTGGCTGCTGCTTCAACATTATACATATATCTCCAGTTCTTATTTGTCAACATGCATACGTCATGCTCTCTGACATCAGAATTGTTGCCAACCTCATTCCGCGAGAGAGATTGGAAACGCTAAAAGAGAATAAACTCATAAGTTTAGCTTAGGAATCACAGAATTCACAATGCTGTATGACATGGTTATCTGTACTATAGCTGTGACGAAATAATGAACGTCATATTTCTGTTTCAAACGTTTGTTTTAAAGTAGTTGGGGCGCAATTGGATATGACACCCGCACCCCTCTGCTACGCATCGCCGGTACACTCAACATCCACAGCTACATCACCGACGTTTTGGAGCCTGTAGTCCTCCCTTACCTGCAGGAACTGCCAACGGCCACGTTTCAACAGGACAATGAGCGCCCGCATGTGGCACGCATCGTGAAACAATTCCTCACGGCCCACCAGGTGTCACTGCTACCGTGGCCCGCCAGTTCTCCCGTTATGTCGCACATAGAACACGTCTAGTCGCTGATCTGCAACCGAGTGGCCCGGTAAGTACCACCGGCGGCTACGCCTGATGAACTGTGGCAACGTGTGGAAGCAGCCTGGACCGACATACCCCAAGCCCACATCCAAAGCCTCTTTTGTTCGATGCCGCGGTGTGTAGCGGCCGTTATTGCCAGCCATGGGGGCCACACGAACTGTTGATGTCTGCGACTTCCGCAAGTCGTATGGGCCTGTAAGCTCGATCGTTTTATCTATGTATCTGTTGTTAAGTGTCCAGTAAATCTGGCTTTGCTATCTCGTGTCCTTCTTGGTGTTGCATTTTGGGTGGCCAGCAGTGTATTTTGAGTCGATTTGATACCGTGGCGTCTGACGGCATATTCATTACACTAAAATTTGGAATTCTTGATTTAGTTACAACTTTGAAATGTACGGTTACGAACTATTTAAATTAAGGATTAACAAACTCATTTTGAGAGGTTCCACTTTTAGAAATAACATAAGTGATCACTGACCTACAGGCTTTGTTTTTCATAATAAGTTCTCTCTCGCCCTCCTCTCCAAAAAAAAAAAAGAAAAGAAATCACGAAAGAAGAATGCTAATTGGAAACGACGGTTCTTTATTTTACACATAAAAAGGCATCAGTAAGCTAAGAAACTTACAGAATAATGAAGTGCTCTGCATGTTTTGACTTAATTACAGTTATGTCTTCATCAGGAGCAAGTCTAACAGTACGTTCAATTAGCGAAATAGCAGTTTGAAAAAGGAAACGATACAAATAGACTGACAGTGTCGTAATTTAATTGAACGCACCTGATTTAAATTACGGTACTACGAGTTTATTTTTATCGTTTCCTTTCAAACTGCTATTTCGCTAACTGAACGTATTGTTAGACTTGCTCCTGAAGAAAACATAGCTGCTTAAGTTAGGTCAAAACATGCAGAGCTTTTCATTATTTTGTAAGTTTCTTAGCTTAATGATTCCATTTCATGTGTAAAATTAAAAATCATCTTTTCCAACCAGTATTCTTATATTACTCATGGAAATTTTGCGAATATGACGAAACAAAATGTGCATGGCATTACACAATGAAAAATGTATGTGATTATGTGTCTCTTACGCACAGCGTTCAGTAGGCATTGAATGCATGGATGATTTCCCTAATGTTATTTAAGTTTGTGTCCTTTATAAAGATTTGTGCAGTTCTTTATTTCACTTGCTTATATATTTTTGTTTCTACATTTACAGGGATGTACAAAGAAATTTACAGCTTTAAAGCAGCAAAACAAGAAGTTGAAAACTCTGCTGTCCGTCGGAGGGTGGAAGGAAGGATCCACAAAGTTTTCTGCTATGGCCAACAATGGTTACACCCGAACGTCATTCATTGAGAGCTGCGTCACTCTGCTTAAGAAATACAATTTCGATGGCTTGGATTTGGCCTGGTTGTATCCCGCAAATTTGGGAGGATCCCCTGAGGACCGGAAAAATTTTGTCCTTCTTCTTCAAGTAAGGTCTTTTAAAAAGTATTTGAAATTGAAGAGTCTTTTCTCTTCTTTTTATTTAGAGATTAAACGACTTCCATGAGCTAAAGCTACATCGCCGCCCCTGTGGTGCTGTGGTCTAAGGCGCTGGCCTATGATCATTCGTGCGTAAGGGGTCCGGGTTCGAATCCCGGTCAGGCATGGATGTTGTGTTTGTCTTACGGCACTGGCTCTCTCCCTTTCCTGGAACCAGTGACCCTAAATTAGGGACGGGCGACTGTTTATAGCCCATTGAGTTGCTCACGGTGGTCGTTAAACCTCCAATCAAAAAAAAAAAAAAAAAGAAATTTACAGCTTTAAAGCAGCAAAACAAGAAGTTGAAAACTCTGCTGTCTGTCGGAGGGTGGAAGGAAGGATCCACAAAGTTTTCTGCTATGGCTAACAATGGTTACACCCGAACGTCATTCATTGAGAGCTGCGTCACTCTGCTTAAGAAATACAATTTCGATGGCTTGGATTTGGCCTGGTTGTATCCCGCAAATTTGGGAGGATCCCCTGAGGACCGGAAAAATTTTGTCCTTCTTCTTCAAGTAAGGTCTTTTAAAAAGTATTTGAAATTGAAGAGTCTTTTCTCTTCTTTTTATTTAGAGATTAAACGACTTCCATGAGCTAAAGCTACATCGCCGCCCCTGTGGTGCTGTGGTCTAAGGCGCTGGCCTATGATCATTCGTGCGTAAGGGGTCCGGGTTCGAATCCCGGTCAGGCATGGATGTTGTGTTTGTCTTACGGCACTGGCTCTCTCCCTTTCCTGGAACCAGTGACCCTAAATTAGGGACGGGCGACTGTTTATAGCCCATTGAGTTGCTCACGGTGGTCGTTAAACCTCCAATCAAAAAAAAAAAAAAAAAGAAATTTACAGCTTTAAAGCAGCAAAACAAGAAGTTGAAAACTCTGTTGTCCGTCGGAGGGTGGAAGGAAGGATCCACAAAGTTTTCTGCTATGGCTAACAATGGTTACACCCGAACGTCATTCATTGAGAGCTGCGTCACTCTGCTTAAGAAATCCAATTTCGATGGCTTGGATTTGGCCTGGTTGTATCCCGCAAATTTGGGAGGATCCCCTGAGGACCGGAAAAATTTTGTCCTTCTTCTTCAAGTAAGGTCTTTTAAAAAGTATTTGAAATTGAAGAGTCTTTTCTCTTCCTTTTATTTAGAGATTAAACGACTTCCATGAGCTAAAGCTACATCGCCGCCCCTATGGTGCAGTGGTCTAAGCGCTGGCTTTTGACCATTCGTCCGAGATGGGTCCGGGTTCGAATCCCCGTGAGGCATGGATGTTGTGTTTGTCTTACTGCACTGGCTCTCTCCCTTCCCTGGGACCAGTGGCCATAAATTATGGACGGGTGACTGCTTATATCCAGCGAGTTGCTCATGGTGGTCGCTAAATCCCCAATCAAATAAATAAATAAATTTACAACTATACTTTTAAGTTACCTGTTCTTAATTCTGGGCCAACATTTCTAGGGACGGGGCAGAGCCAGCGCCGTGGGGCAGGCTCATTACCCATTACTCTTACAGGTTCCAGCTCCTATGATTAGCCAGAAACGCATGCCTATGACTACAAAGGTACTTTGACGAAAGAACACTTCCATCTTCATTCGCATTATTGTTGCGCACATCCAGATTCAACTTCAGTGGACGGGAGGAAGTATATTTAAAAGTCAGCTGGTGGGGTCTCAATCAATACATGTCACATTCGATTTTTAATGAAGACGATTAATACAGTGAAATGGTTTTTGTTTTTGCTACCACGAAAAATATGTTTCTGTTTCTCCACGAACTGCAAGTCTCATACTGAAGCAGAAACAACGGATTCGTAAATAATAAGGTAGGCAATTAAAGGCAGCTGTAACATACAGAAAAGCATGATGGTAAAAAGATACTTCAGAAGCTTATTCAAGCTTTGTTACTTCTACTGCATTAAATTCCAACAATGGCGCCGTCAGTGCGCCAACAACCAAACTAAACTTTAGCTTTCTTTCTTTCTTAGTTACTCGGGAGGGTTGTTTCTTTGTTTGTTTGTTTCTTTCTTTCTTTCTCTCTCCCGAGAACCTTCACAGGTAGCTTCAGATCCGAGTCTGGCCACATGAATTGAAAACGAGTAATCAGAGTCTCATCTAAAGCACCTAAGTAAGCTCGAGGAGGAATATTTAGTCAAATGAAACTAAATGAGTTATTGCAATAGGCAATGGAATTATTAAAAAGTAAAAAAAAATACAAGTAAATACCAGTGCTATCACGAGGATTCATCAAATTCACGTGCCGAAATTTACGAGCCACAAGATGCTTCCTCGCAACTTTGTAGTTTTACCATAGTTCTCTGAAACAACCTGCTTATAAGAAAGTTCCAGTGATATTTGTGAGTGAGTGTTGCATATGACACACTTTGTGGCACTTTCTCTGAAATTTTAGTGCACAGCACGAGTGATCGAATGTGCATACAACCGAGATATCCGAAAGATTAAAATAAGGGGGAAATTTAGGGGATGCTTGGTTTGGTATAAATACAAATGTGGAATTCAAAGCATTGCATGTGGACAGCTAACAGGCATCTGTGTTGCAGGAACTGAGTCAGCAAGCTGTCGAATAGTCTACTCGGTATTTTACGCCAATCCTCTTGCACCTGGTCCCGCAGAATAGCCGTAGCCTGTGCTGTCTGAGGCTAAGTTTGTAGATTGCATCCAATCATAACACACACGTACGCGATTAAGGAGAAATTTGGGGGCTTACGCAGTACATTCACTCCACGAAGACATTTAGAGGAAATCACTGCGATATCTATGCCAGGGCTAACTTGACAAAAGATGGCATCGGGAATCCCAGTAAGAAATTCGAGAGCGAGGAAATCCAAAATCTCGGCGATATAGCGGCGAAAAGTCAGATTGCCGTTGATGAACTCCAACGATTTACGACGATTGCAGCTGACCGATTCCTACTCCATAACACCAGCAGAGCGTGCCGTATTGTGTTCCTCAATAGTGTTAATTTTACCACTTCGTCTCCACACGTGCATATGACGATCACCAGGCTCTAAACGGGATTCGTCGCTGAAGACCATTTAACATTCTGTAACCCAGGTGACCCGTGCTTTGTGTCATTCTAAACGCTGTTGACAATACGCTGTGGTAAATGGAAATCGACGCAATGGCCGGTTTGTAAAGCCATCTCCCTTCCGCCAATCGGCATGCAATGGCTTAATGACAGATGGTAAGAGCCAGCGGTATAGTTACTACTCCTTGGATTATCACTAGCTCGGCTTAAGAGCGGTATGAAAATGTCGACGGATAAACCGGTCCTGCTTTATACAGTCGTTTTTTGTGTCACAATAATTCGGCGGGTACTCCTGACCTCCCTTCGGCAACTGTTGCCAGCATCGGTAAACTATTCTGTTCTTGTGGCCCGTACCTTCCGCTGCAGGACGCAACTATCCGGCCTTTCGAAGGTCTGTAATCCTCTCTTTGTTAAAATCACTGAGTTACTGATATCGGTGTCGAACGTAATGTCTTGGCATTCTTAATATTCTCCTTGCACTCTGAAGTCGGTTTCTGCGAGACAGAGTCTGTTAACTTCCTCATACACCCCATGCTTTGAACTGCACGTTCTCTACGTCTGTGCTAGAATCAGCGGAAGCTTCCGCTCTATGGCCCTGCATTTTAACACTTACATATCTCTGCATAGATCATCTCCGCCTTCCGATTTTCATGCAATTCCGACCACTTCTTTTGAGTGGTGCAATTTCAATGTTACAGAGTGGAGAAAACGAATCTCTTGAGAATGATTTGTAATACCACATGATTACGGAGGACAAATGCGTCATAAACGTTACACGGTTGGCAAGACTGTTATTTAAAGTGGAACATCTCCACTCGAAATCAGTTAGGTGATTACGCCCTTAATTTTTATTTTCGTTCTGTCAGGTGGGTATAGATTTCTCCTTTTCGTCATCGCAGTTTTTCAGGAATTTAAAATTTCACTTTGTCTTTCGTCATGACTCATGTGGTTGGTCAAGGAAATAAACAAAATGCCTTTTTGAAAATAAGTATGCTACAGTAATCATTATTCTTAAGACAGGAACTTTACTTTCTAATGCGCTCCTGCTCTTTCTGTCGTACAGGATAAACCAGAAATGCTCTGGAACACTACATAAGACATTTTGAAAGAAACTTATAAGGTTCATAGATCAGGTCCGAAGCAATTTATGTTTCTATTTCTTTCCGTCACAACAATAAATTCAATATTTATTGAAGAGATTTATTTTATTTATGTTCAAATATTTATTAGAGACATTTTATTTGTAATTTGATATTTATTAGAGACATTTTATTTGTAATTTGATATTTATTGCAGATATTTTATTTTCATGGATTTATTTTATATATACAATTTAAGTACAAATATTTATATTAGATTTTGTTTTTATTAATTTCTTGGATATGTTCCTTGGATAACTGGAGTTTGGATCACACTGTGTATGTATGTGCATTGAACTTCCCTCAATTTCTCTAGGAAATGAAACGAGCCTTCGATCCTGAGAACCTCATAATAAGTGTTGCGACTTCAGCTGGCAAAGATGTCATAGATTCCGCATACAACATTCCAGAAATTAGTCGGTAAGTTTCGCTGTTTACTTTGGTATGTTGGATAATATGATATCGGTATTTGCGCATTGGCGCATGAACGACTGATTATAAATATACATAGGTTTTCGAAATGCATACTCTTGTAGAATTTGCAGAGGCAGAAAGTGTTTTCATCGTGAACTCCTTTCTCAAGAATGAGCTGCATAGGAAACGGGCATAGAAGCACCCAAATGGAGGGGGAAAGGGAAATTGATTTTATTATATGCAATAAGAAATTTCTCATAGAAGACAGCAGTATGCTTAGCAGATTCAGCACAGGAAGTGACTATAGAATGCCATGTTAAAAGATACATTCTGTCACAAAATTTGAACGATGCAAGCTCATAAGCACAAACGAAAAGTAGATGACTAATCTTTAGAAAAGAACGATAAACCCACCAGAATAGAACTAAGAAATGATTATGTGCGCTATAAGGTCTAACAACTTAAAACATAGACATTTCCGAATTTAACAGATATATTTTGTTGTCTATAATAGATGCAATGCATCTATTGTAGACAAGAAAATGCCAGAGGAGAAACAAAAACTACACTCGCCGAAAGTGTGATTTAGTAAAACACGTTAGAGATTTGTCTTTAATTTGTGCATTCCGTTATGTTCACAGTTCAGCAGGTCTCCCACATAAAATTCTTGGTCTCGGTACATCAGTGCACCCCGTCCCCTCAACTGAAACGTATATTTTAGCACGTTTTGTTAAAAACAGTGCTGATGAATTGTCCGTATGTCCCTTGCACATAGAAATGTTTTAGATAGATTTTTAAAAACGTATTTTCGCAACTGATAGGGCATTAAAATTGAAGTTTCGCCCATTCAAATCTTTCTTATCGATCATAAATTTTCTGCTATACGTTCTTAAAGTCGAAATTTTAAAAATTTGCGCGTCGTTGCTCAGAAACTATCGAGGTAAAGGAAGAATTATTTTTGTATCTTTTAGACTCGGCAAAGCTGTTGAATTTAAAACATTTGAATTTTTCAGTTTGCAAATTTCCTGCGATTAAAAAGCAGGTTAACTTAAAAAATTAATTTGTGTCTAGCAGCACCTGAGTATGTAATATTTTTGCCGACACGCAATTTGCTTTTAGTTTGCAAATTCCTAGACAGGGACTTTAACTTTCCAACTTGAATAAAATTTTGAAAAAAATTGCATATAACCTACTGAAGGGGCATATACATAATACGTTTGTATTACAAAATGTAAGCATTTTACATTGCTTTAGCTGTGGAAATTCATCCTATTCGAAGTATCGGCAGAAATCTGCCCAACCCCTCTCTCTTCCGTTGGTTTGGTACTCCAAACGAAATACTGAACATGCGGTAAACATGTCATATACAATATAACCCAGTTTACACGTTTCTCACTTATACGTAAATTGTCGCCGATCCCAAAATGTTTAATTGCTTTTAATGATATTTTTGTTCAATTTTAATTTAATTGAATTTGCTTTCTTCTCATTCATACATTAAATTGTGATGTTGCAGTGTCGTGAACTAGAAATTCAAACTACGCGAGTTCCGTTTGCTGAACTCTCTTCTCACCCTCACCTTCACCACCAATTACGCTTTCCATTTTCCAATCCCCGCTCCGTTTTTTGCTCTCCCTATTCCCTATCATCCACCTGCATTGCTGTAGGATGCGTGCGCTATTCCTGAGCTGCCATTGGTAATCTCAGTTGGCCCTTGTAGTATACACCTGCTCTTGTTTGACGTTGTCATATCGGACTCTCTTTGAGACTATCGTTCGCATTCGCTTTTCTGACGAATTTACATCCAACGAAGATATCGTTTCGATGTCTGACTGAAATGCTATAATTAAAAAGGAAGATGAGTTTGCCGCCCCGGTGGCGCAGTGGTCTAAGGCGCTGGCCTCTGATCATTCGTCCGTGAGGGGTCCGGGTTCGAATCCCGGTGAGGCATGGATGTTGTGTTTGTCTTACGGCACTGGCTCTCTCCCTTCCCT
This sequence comes from Macrothele yani, assembly GCA_039090855.1. Taxonomy (NCBI): domain Eukaryota; kingdom Metazoa; phylum Arthropoda; class Arachnida; order Araneae; family Macrothelidae; genus Macrothele; species Macrothele yani. The sequence goes on along the minus strand of CM077001.1, from coordinate 151,054,520 downwards.
GGAACCAGTTACCCTAAATTAGGGACGGGCGACTGCTTATAGCCCATTGGGTTGCTCACGGTGGTCGTTAAACCTCCAATAAAAAAACAAAAACAAGATGAGTTTGGCTTCCAAGATTATGTCCCTTGCGACGCGAATTTGGCAACGTCATCACTTACACCGCTCAGCCAAAACATTAAAACCACCCCTGCGTTATGCAAATAAGCGCGCATGCAGCCAGTCAGCGCCATGTGACAAGATCTCGAATGATATATGTATATCATACCTGGGTCAGTCAGTATTTCATTTCGTCTCAACATGGGAAAAGCAAAGGATTTATCTGATTTCAGCAAAGGGCAGATTGTTGTGGCAAGACGCCTTAGTAAGAGCATCTCCGAAATGGCGACGCCAGTAGGCTGTTCACGCTACGCAGTAGTTAGTACCTGTCAAAGATGGTCCGAAACAGGTGACACTTCGAGCCGTCGACAAAACGTGGGCAGACCACGTCTCATTGATGCCAGGGACCAGCACAGGCTATCTAGTCTTGTCCGCAGCAACAGGAAGGCTAATGTAGCTGACATTACCCATAATTTTTGAAGGAAGTGGTACCATGGAATACAGTGAAAACATGCCAATAACAGCATTACAATGCCTACCATGTATTTATGAAGAATTATTTCTTCGAGGAAATTCGTTTCCCAATTGTTTATGACCCATAGTTTCAATTGTTCAATTGTGGTGGAGGGCCCAATGTGTCTGGACACACAGTTCATCGTACGCTCTTGGATATGGGTCTGCGCAGCCGCAGACCCATTCGTGTGCCCACGCTCAGAGCCGTTCGCCGTCATCAGCGCTTGCAGTGGGCACGTAATCATCGACGTTGGATCATAGAAGACGGGAAGAGGGTCTCATAGTCAGACGAATCCCGTTTTCTGTTACACCATGTCAACGGACGAGCTCGTATGCGGCGTTAACCCAAGGAAGCCTCACTTGGATGCACGGTGGAGCGGATCCGGGCTGCTGATCTGGGCAATATTTTCTTGAGGAACATTTACATCCATTATCCTTGTAGGGCAAACTTTGACAGCTGTCACGTACCTGAACAATGTGGCTGACCAAGTACACCCCTTTATGGTGACTGTATTCCGTGGGGAAGATGGCGTCTTTCACCAAGACAATGCTCCATGCCACTATGCGAAGAAGGTTCAGGAATTCTATTTATTGCCACGGCCCCCAAATGAGCCGGATATATTCTGTCGAGCATTTGTGGTTTGAGTTGGAGAAACGGATACGTGGAGCATCACCCCAACCACGTAATTTACGGGAATTGCGGGGTCTTCTTTTGCAGTCATGGTACCAAATATCAAGAGACACATACCAACATCTCGTCGAATCTATGCCATATTGGGTGAGAGCTCTTTTAGCGGCGAGAGGACGACCTTCATCATATTAGGTAGATGGCTTTAAAGTTTTGGGTGATCAGTGTATATCTGTAGATAAAATGATTGAGAACAAAAAACACAACGAGAACGTCTCTCTGGTGACAAGTGTGATGACGATTTCCAGGTAAGTGCATCAGCATCCAAATTTGGCGATGAACCGAAATCTTTCGGCGTCGTAGGGACTTGTAATACTGAATGAGAAAACAGGCTCTCAGTAGACTTGAAAATTCAATGTTTCTCAACTGAAAGTAAACAACACTAAAAATTAATATTTTTTTAAAACCATGTTAATGATGCGTACTTTCTATAAATATATCACTCCGAAATGAATTAGTAGTAATGCTTTGTATACTATGCAGTGGCGTAGGAGTGGAGGGGGGAGTGGTACAATGTATTTTGGAGAGGGGTACATTAATATCTACTGTACCCTCCCCCCAGATATGAGCAAACACAAACCAATCATTCATAAAGAGTGAACTGTAAAATTTATATGCTACTTATTTTTTTTTATTCTCTTTTTTTTCAAAGAAATATCACGGGTCGTCTGGTATTTTTTAATATCCGAAGCTTGTAGTGGGAGGCTTTTCATCCACCAAAAACTGGCCAACCATTTGGGAAACTCCAGCAAATTAGTTCTGCAGGGAAACAACGAGTGCGAGGTTTTTGTTAATAACTTCAAACAGCATATGGTAGGGCTAGGGCTTGATAACATACTTGTGATCAGTGTTTCTTTTCTCCTAATGCATCTTGATCAGGTCGTCCTTTCTGCACTTTAAAAAAAAATTATTGCACAAGTGGACATTTCAGTGCCCGCAGCCCCGGTACTAAAATTGTTTTCTGTCTTAAGATCTGTAGCAATACAAGAAGTGCATTACGGATTTCACATACCACTCATAGAACTCCAATTCCTCGATATCTCCACCATCATTTAGCTTTGCACCAGACCAATGTGCTTTTTACATCAATTGCCAGCCTATGTATCGTTCAAAGTTTTTAATATAGACTTCATAATGCTTCAATGGTACTATCTTCACGGGTAGAGCAGTTTTTATCTTACTGCGGTTTTACTTTATTAACGTAAACAAAAATGATAAGAAATTTAATTCGTTCTTTTAAAGAGTTATATAACATTTCCTGAGAAATCCCTCTTTTCCAAACCCTGCTGACAGAAATTCATCCTAATGTTGACTTGTCCCTGCTCAATATTTTAATGGAAATAAAAGTACAAAAATTAACAAGGGAGAACACAAAAAAAAAAAAAAGAACTTCTCCATTCATTTTCTGATAAGAAATTAATAATGCGAACTTTTTGTCAGCAATAAAAATAATAATGGTAATAATTAATAATAATATGATGATAACAATGTTCATTCGGATGAATTCCTGATCAGTATACGTATTTTATAAAAACTCTAATATGCTATCCCCCCAAAAAAAAAATTCGGAGGGGGTCATCCATAGATGGCTTAATCCTTGTGATGTAAGGTTCATGAGCTTGTACCCCCTAAATCAAAAGCGTTCCTACGCCACTGATACTATGTATGTACAGTATATGTACTACATACTGTATTTACAAAGGCTGTAACTCTGTGTTGTGTGATTCAAATCAATAAAGTTAAAAAAAATGGTGTGAAAATAAAGAATGACTGAAAATAATAATACACTAAAATATATAAAAAAATACTGTATGCTACGTTACATCATATTAACAGCTATACGCCATATGTTGCCGCAGAAGAACGTGCCATGTTTCTTTTTTCCTTTTTTCAATTATACATTAATTTTTCTTGGTCCCTTGAAAAACGTCTAATCGGGAGTCCATTGTATTCTTACACATTTCGTAACATGCTTAAAAACAAAGCTCAATAGAAAATTGTATGTATAATATTAAAAACACAGTTTGCCGTCTTTGCACAATTTTTAAAAATTATAGTTAAAAATATATATATACATTAAATTAAAACATGAGCACTTTCAAGTCCACTGTGGACCCGTCATCAGATGGTGTGGTTGCATTATACACTGGGAGGGTATATATATATATATATATATTCTATTCCAGCTGCCGGAGACTGAGGGCCAAGATTTAAGTTGTGGAATCATTTTGGAGGGGTTTGGCCATAACTCACCACGCTGGCCAAGCGGGTTGGTGAGTGTGGGATAGAATTTCCTCTAATCCCGATGGTATAGTTATACCGCTATTGGCGGTCGTCAGAGCCCCTTTAGTGGGAACAGGATGCACCACGAGAAGGCGGGGTTGACATTTGTCAAGGAGAGGCTGTGATGTTACGCATCACCTGACCTTACATCCAAGGGAGCGGCCAGTGCGACATGAAGGCAGAGGGTGCTAAGAATCCCCGGAGGACCGGACTAGGCTGCCATCTGATGCTGACCTTGGCTACGTACAATGGACGCTCCCTATCTTCTGATTCAAGGCTTCTTGAATTGGAAGAGGAACTACAAAGGATCAAGTGGGACATCGTGGGGCTAAGTGAGGTAAGGAGAAAAGGAGAAGATCTCATTGAACTGAAAAGTGGACATCTCTTCTACTATCGTGGGACAGATACTGGCAGAACTAGTGGTGTTGGATTTATAATAAACAAGAAACTGAAGGATAAAGTTGTAGAAGTTGAAAGTTCCTCTGACAGAGCTGCACGACTTGTTATCCAACTCTCGAAAAGATACCAGGCTCAGATTATTCAAACTTATGCACCCACCACAAGTCATCCTGAAGAAGAAATTGAAGAATTTTATGAGGAAATTTGTCATCTAAATAATAAAGGTAAGCAGCACTTGAAAATAATTATGGGAGATTTCAATGCAAAAATAGGGCAACAGCAACAGAATGAAACTTCAGTAGGTAAATTCGGTCACGGCAACAGAAACCAGCGTGGAAATACTCTCATTGAGTTTGCAGAGGCAGAAGGGTTTTTCATCTTGAACTCCTTCTTCAAGAAAAAGCCACACAGGAAATGGACATGGAGACATCCAAATGGGACGACAAGTGAAATTGATTTTATTATGTGTAACAAAAAATTCGTCATAGAAGACTGCAGTGTGCTAAACAAGTTGAACACAGGTAGTGACCATAGATTGGTGAGATGTAAGATGCACCTCAACACTAAACTTGAACGTGGCAAGCTCATAAGACAAACAAAATCTATTGACAAAACCAACCTTAAAAAACACCATAATACCTTCAAGTTGGAACTGAAGAACAGGTTCTCTGCTTTAGAAGGCCTAACATCGGAAGAAGTGGACATTTCTGAAGTTAACAGAAAAGTAACCAAAGCTCTTATGGAAACAGCAATAAAATTAGCTGGGTCTAAGAACAAGTTGCATGTAAATAAATTATCAGGAAAAACGAAAATGTTGATGCAAAAAGAAGAGAGATGAAGACAACTAAAGAAGATGTGACTTCCAAAGTGGAATATATAGAGCTATGCAAGACCGTAAGGAAAAGTATCACTGAAGACGTAAGAAAATTCAACTGTGAACTAGTGAGGAAAGCAATTGAAAACAACCAAAGCCTAAAGATAGCAAAGGGACATCTCAGTAAGGGAAGAAAACAGATTATGGCACTGAGAAAAGAAGATGGTTCTGTAACAAGAAATAGAGGCGAAATTTTGACAAGAGTGAAAGATTTCTACTCCAAATTATATGAAAGGGATGATACATGCACTCCAGACATCATGAAAGATACCAGTACCAGAGTTCCTCCAGTCCTTCCAGCAGAAGTTGCACATGCAATCAAGAACATGAAGCGGGGAAAAGCTCCAGGAGAAGATGGAATTACTGTAGACATCATACAAGAAGCAAGTGGAGAAATCGAAACAGTACTCGCCCAAATTTTCACTCGATGCCTTAATGAAGGAAAGATTCCTGAGGATTGGAACACCGCTACAATGATCCTGCTACATAAGAAAGGTGACATTGAGGATCTTGGAAACTACAGACCTATCAGCCTCCTATCAGTAGTTTATAAAATCTTCACTAAAGTTCTTTCACACCGCTTGAAGGTAACACTGGACATGGCTCAACCAAGAGAACAAGCTGGATTCAGGAGTGGCTACAGCACAATAGATCATATCCACGTGCTGAGAGAACTAATTGAAAGAGCGAGGGAATATGAACTTCCATTGTGCATGGCTTTTATCGATTATGAAAAAGCCTTTGATTCGGTGAAACCATCAGCAGTTACAATGGCTCTAAAAACCTGCGGTATTGAAGATGCATACATTAATATTATTAATAACATCTATGAAAATGCAAGTGCAAAGATTAGGCTGTTTGAAAATACAACACACGTAGAAATTGGAAAGGGAGTGAGACAAGGTGACACCATATCTCCGAAGCTCTTTAATGCCACATTGGAGGGTGTTTTTCAGTCGCTGAGCTGGGAAAACAAGGGGATAAAGATTAATGGAGATTATCTAACCCACCTTCGTTTTGCTGATGACGTAGTCATTTTTGCAACTACCCCATCAGAGCTGCAGAGTATGATCCAGGAACTTGCTGACAAGAGTAAAGAAGTGGGATTAAAAATGAACTTTCAGAAGACAAAAGTGATGTTCAATGCTTTTACAAGAAATGAAGATTTATCAATTGATGGAGAAAAGCTGGAGATAACAGACACGTACGTTTATCTTGGACAGCAGATATCAAGTGAGGGTCGCATTGATGAAAGAAATTAATCGGCGTACAAAACTTGCCTGGAGAGCTTTTGGAAGAAACAGCATAATTTTCAAGAGCAATATGCCATTATGTCTTAAAAGAAAAGTGTTTGATCAATGCATCCTTCCAGTGCTTACGTATGGTGCAGAGACGTGGACCTTAACTAAAAGATACATACAAAGGCTGCAGACAACTCAAAGAAGCATGGAGAGGTGCATACTTGGTGTAACCAGGAGAGATAAGAAGAGGAACTCGTGGATCCGAAAAATGACAAGAGTGGAAGACATCATGATCAGAGTTAAATCCCTGAAATGGCAATGGGCTGGACATACTGCCAGAAGGACAGATCATCGATGGACAGCTGAAATTTTAGATTGGATTCCAAGGGACAGGAAAAGACCCAGAAGAAGACCACATGGGAGATGGGTGGATGAAATTCGAAAGTATGCAGGGGTGACATGGAGGAGACTGGCACAAGACAGACCGTTGTGGAGGAAACTTGGGGAGACCTTCGTCCAGCAGTGGATTGATAACGGTTGACAATGATGATGATGATGATGATATATTCTATTAAGAAGAGACCTAAGCAAAAAAAAATATTATATATTTTTGACTCATACCAAGTACAACATAGAAAGGGTTATATGTCTACCGGTGTGAGTAAAAGGAGAAAAGATAAAAAATAAAATAAAACAACTGAATGTAGAAAGTGTCGAGAATACTGAGCCTTGGCTTTTTCAAGGACCAGCAAAAACTCTGCATTTTCTCACTTCCACAAAGACCTAGTTGGAAATGGGTTTCTGCAAAGCCATGGATGCAAGTTATAAGCCCACCAAAAATTGTTTTAAAATTTATATATATGTCATGACCTCCGCAGAGTTGTATGACCTAGCGCTAGTTAACAATTTAGCTTACATCCATAACTTCCATGGCCCGACCCATGCTCTTCATCTGTTACTATTAAACAGAGAGAAGAAGATTAAAGAGAACTCAAGTTGTGAGAGTGACATAATAATTAGAAATAATTTTCAGCTATAACGAAACGCCAAGTTCGCCTGAGGGAGAATATTAACCTGAAAAGTAATACAAAAGAATTCCAAATTTTTACATTGCAATTAAAAAGGAAATATTAATTTTTTAAAACTCAGATTTTTGAAAGAAAACTTGATTCTAAAACCCCCTACTCCGCAACTTCTGACAACACAGAGACAAGAATAAATTAAAGACAATAATTAACTAAAGAAAAGCTTTGTGAAAGTTATATAACATAAACAATTAGTTGCAATATGTACAAAGTATTTCAGCAGTGCTTTAAGTGCATAATTAAGTAGTTATTAAGACCTTAACTACTTTGAAAATACAGCGCAAAGTAGAGGAACTATGCTTAGCCAGCTTCTGTGCCTAAGTTTCCTAAAAGACGCGCAAAGTTACCAAGAAAAGAAAGAGTTAAAACCCGCAAAAAAGTTAACAGTCTAGCCAGTGCCTAAATGCTAAAAAGCGAAAAACAACAGAGAAAAAAATACAAGAAGTACAAACATTGAACTTATTAAACCTAAAACCCTAAGACAATGAAGAGAGCTTACCTCTTATGCAACTAAACTTTCTCCACTCAAGAGGAAACATGGCCGACTTTTCCCCAAACTTCCAAACACGACTGCCACTCCCTAGTCGCTGGGGGCAGTGTGGGTGGGGCTGATGGCTTCCTCACACTGAAAGAAACCAACTCGCGGAGATTTTATCCAGAGAAAAAAATATATATACTTAAGACTGTGGACCTGTATGATCAGAAAGAGCAGAATTATCTCTCCAGAATACATGAGAAATATTATAAAATACACAAGTGGTGTATTTAATAATCTTTGCATGTATTAAATCACCTTAGTGAGCTTCTATAGATTATTCAGAATCTTATTAATTTTAACGTTAGTTTTACTATTTTTAGTTTAGCTATTCTAGTGAGTGAATAACTAGTTTTCTTTTTTATTTGTTTTTATTTTCTTTTATAAACAGATTTTTATGCTTTTTTTGTGATTTTGTCTGTATTATTTAATTTTTTGTTTTAATAGGACCTTCATATCCATAGCACTAAGGTTCCTTTTAGTAGTTAATAGGCATCCTCTAGCCAACTTCCTTACGGATTTGATTGGTCAGAATCATATTATTAACTGTGTAGAAAATTAAAGCAGATCTGCCAACCTTACTCTATTATTCAGAATAATTTTTCTTAAAGTTCTTTTGATGAAAGATAAAGGAATATCATTCTCTAGAAAACTATCTAATAGTAAATTAATGTGGTAATTGAAGTCCAAATTGTTGCTGCAAATTCTTGAAATTCTTAGGACCTGAGAAATTAGTACATTCTCAATTACTTTGGTTGATATGTTATTATTCCAGTGTAGATATTTAATTACTTTGAAAGGAAAATTAACTCTTTTATCAAAGAGGCTAATAGATGGGTTACCTCTGTTGAGCTTAATGCTTAAGTCTAGGAACTCAAGTTCCTGATTACTGTGGTTGGTTTTACATAAGTTAAGAGAGCTAGGATAGATATTATCAAAGTCACTCTCTATAACTTCTGAATTATTGATACACAGCAGATCATCAATATATCTAAATGTGTAAAGGTAGTTATCTGAGCAGGTGGGGTGATTTTTAATGAATTTATATTCCTTAAAGAACAGGAATAGATTAGCTATATTCGTGGAGGTTGATGTTCCCATGGGGATACCGTTCACTTGCTTATAGAGAGTATTATTATATAAGATATGGTTATTTTTTATGCAGCAGTTGAGATAAGAGTTCCAGGCTCCTACATTAACAAATTGGTTAAGTTTAAATTCTGCATACAGCTCTTTAAAGGTAGTGATTATATCTGATAGAGGCAGATTTGTATATAGGTTCTCAAAATCATATCTATTAATATCTAAGGGACTTACTTTGAGTATAGTAGAAATTACTTCTGCATTATTATTAATTATACAAAAATCTCTGTACATCAAATTAGTACAGTTTCTAATGTGTTTCAAAACCCTCTTCAAGATATCTTCAAAGGCAAGATCTATTTTCTTTTTATGACTCCTTACTCCACTAGCTATGAACCTGAACTTCACAGGATCTTTATGAAACTTAACCGTTGCAAAAAGAAATGTAAATTCAGGCTCATATCTTCTAGTTTGTGGAATTTTAAGTTTCTTGAAGAAAGCCTTAAACCTATTTTCTAACTGCTTGGTAGAATAACTTACGGGCTCATACGTTACTCTATTATTGAGTTCCATAGTTAACAATTCAAAATAGAACTTCTTACAGATAATTGCAAAATTATTGCTAGCTTTATCCGTAGTAGTAAAAATAAATAGGTCTTGTAGTTTGGAGAGTGACCTTTTGGCATCTCCAGATAAAAAGAGATTTCTATCGAAACAAAAGTCCAGACCTGCCAACTCACAAGTGAAGCTATTGATTACGTTATATTTCCATTCTGCGAAGGCCTCAATAGGCTGATTGTATGCTAAACTGGTTTTTATAATGTACCTATTAACATCTTGAGTGAAGCTCTCAAGAATCCTTTCTTTGGAAATAGTGAAGGAAGGTCTAAATTTAGAACCATACTCTAATAAATTCCTAAGCTTTTCATTTTCAACAAAACTCAAGTTTCCGGTGATAATAGGGTTGTAATTCTTATCATAGTGAACTGTTTCTTTATGTTCATCACAAGAACATGTAGTAATAACAGGAATGTAACTCGAAGAATTAAGTTTGTAGTTTTTAACTATTGACCCTAAGGTCTTAACATATTTGAAACTTACAATAGACTGGTGCCTGTGGATGGGGAAAAAATTGCATTATTGTAGAACAACTTCCTAACATTGAGATGATCATAGTTTTTATTTAAAAACCTGATGGTTACATAATTACTGGAAAATTCTTTAAGAGAAATTTTATCTTTAAGAATATGCTTAAGAATGTCTAGCACCAAAGCAAAAACATGCTTATCAACATGGTCAGCGTTTTCTTTCCAGAATTTGAAAAAACCTTTAAGGACAGAGTGCTTGAAGGACTTAAGTATTTTGTAAGTATTTTTGACAAAATTAGTGCCAGTTTTAAAGCTTTCCAGAGTTATTAGCAAGTTAGCAAAATCAACTTTGCTAGATGTGCGAAATAACCTCTGTCCTCTATTACCTCTAGTGCAGCTCTTTATATATATATATATATATATATATATTAAGCACATTTCATCCATATAATCGGTGTCCAGCTCCGCTCAGGCGTTAAATAAAATACATTCCATTACACCGTCTAGCTCGCAGTTTATAATGGTCTCACTCGATATCATTTCCTTATACCCTAACGTACCTGTGCTTGCTGTCCACCGTATCATCGAAGAAATGCTGTCAGCCCAAGGAACTTACACCCATAATGAAATTCAAGGCATTGTTAATGCCTTAAGACTAGTGTACAACAGAACATATTTTCGATTTAATGGTACTATTTACCGTTAACGGGATGGGGCCCCTATGGGGTCACCCCTCTCAGCAGTTCTATCTAAGTTGTTGTTACAAGACCTGGAAAACGAAGTCCTCACAAACTTTCATGTGAAACCTATTTTATACCTGACATACGTGGATGATGTGCTATTGTTTTGGAAATCCACCCTTGAAAGCCTTACCGAGTTCACCACTTTGTTGTCTACAAAATACAGTTCTATAACATTTTCTACGGAATTCGAGACCAATTATGCATTAACCTATCTGGACATCTTGTTGGAAAGAAACCCTAATACGAACGAAGTAACTCACTCTCTTTATAGAAAACCAACTGCAACAATATCTATGATTCCCGATAACTCCTTCCACCCACTCAGGAAAAAACTCTCAGCCCTTCACTTTATGTTTCACCGAGCAGTTACACATTCATCCTCAACCGATCAAAGAGACCTAGAAGTTACAAAAGTTATGGATATTGCAGCATTATATAATTATCCATCTACCACATTAAATTCCATAATGCGCAGTGTCTTTAATGCATCATACTCAACATTACCAAGAACGAGACCAACCACTTTATATGTCGGCAAACTACCATACATCTCTGCTGCCACAAATACCCTAAAAACGCTTGTCGACCATTTAATTTTGATTTTGGCATAAAAACGTGCAACATTCTCGCCCATATTAAAAATGACAGGGATCAGTATCCCCTTGGCTCCAAATTTGGTGGGTATGCAATCCCACTAAAAGCTATGAATGCTGATGTAACCGATCAGATTACATAGGTTCGGCTCGTCGCAATCTTAATTTACGTGTCTCTGAGCATAAATACAATGTTAAATCATGCTCCACCTCCACCGCCCTTTCAAGACTATGCCTGAAGGGTCAACACCAACCTATCTGGGACGATGTTACTATGTTACATACGCCGACTACCTGTTCATCTATCCTCTTGTCAGAAAGCATATTGATACATAAACATAGGGCAGAATGCTGCAACGACGATACCCCTATCATTATACCGTTACCATGGAAACTACTTTGTAACTACTATAGTGAAAGAGACAATACCGGCAGCTCCAATGAAACGACATGATTATGTAATGAACATGCGCAAGCCAAAACATACTGTTTCGTCAATGTGCTTACTATATATATCATCATCATCATCATCATTGTCAACTATTATCAATCCACTGCTGGACGAAGGTCTCCCCAAGTTTCCTCCACAACGGTCTGTCTTGTGCCAGTCTCCTCCATGTCACCCCTGCATACTTTCGAATTTCATCCACCCATCTCCCATGTGGTCTTCTTCTGGGTCTTTTCCTGTCCCCTGGAATCCAATCTAAAATTTCGGCTGTCCATCGATGATCTGTCCTTCTGGCAGTATGTCCAGCCCATTGCCATTTCAGGGATTTAACTCTGATCATGATGTCTTCCACTCTTGTCATTTTTCTGATCCACGAGTTCCTCTTCTTATCTCACCTGGTTACACCAAGTATGCACCTCTCAATGGTTCTTTGAGTTGTCTGCAGCCTTTGTATGTCTCTTTTAATTAAGGTCCAAGTCTCTGCACCATACGTAAGCACTGGAAGGATGCATTGATCAAACACTTTTCTTTTAAGACATAATGGCATATTGCTCTTGAAAATTATGCTGTTTCTTCCAAAAGTTCTCCAGGCAAGTTTTGTACGCCGATTAATTTCTTCATCAATGTGACCCTCACTTGATATCTGCTGTCCAAGATAAACGTACGTGTCTGTTATCTCCAGCTTTTCTCCATCAATCGATAAATCTTCATTTCTTGTAAAAGCATTGAACATCACTTTTGTCTTCTGAAAGTTCATTTTTAATCCCACTTCTTTACTCTTGTCAGCAAGTTCCTGGATCATACTCTGCAGCTCTGATGGGGTAGTTGCAAAAATGACTACGTCATCAGCAAAACGAAGGTGGGTTAGATAATCTCCATTAATCTTATCCCCTTGTTTTCCCAGCTCAGTGACTGAAAAACACCCTCCAATGTGGCATTAAAGAGCTTCGGAGATATGGTGTCACCTTGTCTCACTCCCTTTCCAATTTTTATGTGTGTTGTATTATATATATATATATATATACCCTCCCAGGGCATAATGCAACCACACCATCTGATGACGGGTCCACAGTGGACTTGAAAGTGCTCATGTTTTAATTTAATATATCATCATCATCATCATTGTCAACCATTATCAATCCACTGCTGGACGAAGGTCTCCCCAAGTTTCCTCCACAACGGTCTGTCTTGTGCCAGTCTCCTCCATGTCACCCCTGCATACTTTCGAATTTCATCCACCCATCTCCCATGTGGTCTTCTTCTGGGTCTTTTCCTGTCTCTTGGAATCCAATCTAAAATTTCAGCTGTCCATCGATGGTCTGTCCTTCTGGCAGTATGTCCAGCCCATTGCCATTTCAGGGATTTAACTCTGATCATGATGTCTTCCACTCTTGTCATTTTTCGGATCCACGAGTTCCTCTTCTTATCTCTCCTGGTTACACCAAGCATGCACCTCTCCATTCTACTTTGAGTTGTCTGCAGCCTTTGTATGTCTCTTTTAGTTAAGGTCCACGTCTCTGCACCATACGTAAGCACTGGAAGGATGCATTGATCAAACACTTTTCTTTTGAGACATAATGGCATATTGCTCTTGAAAATTATGCTGTTTCTTCCAAAAGTTCTCCAGGCAAGTTTTGTACGCCGATTAATTTCTTCATCAATGTGACCCTCACTTCATATCTGCTGTCCAAGATAAACGTACGTGTCTGTTATCTCCAGCTTTTCTCCATCAATCCATAAATCTTCATTTCTTGTAAAAGCATTGAACATCACTTTTGTCTTCTGAAAGTTCATTTTTAATCCCACTTCTTTACTCTTGTCAGCAAGTTCCTGGATCATACTCTGCAGCTCTGATGGGGTAGTTGCAAAAATGACTACGTCATCAGCAAAACGAAGGTGGGTTAGATAATCTCCATTAATCTTCATCCCCTTGCTTTCCCAGCTCAGCAACTGAAAAACATTTTCCAATGTGGCATTAAAGAGCTTCGGAGATATGGTGTCACCTTGTCTCACTCCCTTTCCAATTTTTACGTGTGTTGTATTTTCAAACAGCCGAATCTTTGCACTTGCGTTTTCATAGATGTTATTAATAATATTAATGTATGCATCTTCAATACCGCAGGCTTTCAGAGCCATTGTAACTGCTGATGGTTTCACCGAATCAAAGGCTTTTTCATAATCGATAAAAGCCATGCACAATGGAAGTTCATATTCCCTCGCTCTTTCAATTAGTTCTCTCAGCACGTGGATATGATCTATTGTGCTGTAGCCACTCCTGAATCCAGCTTGTTCTCTCGGTTGAGCCATGTCCAGTGTTACCTTCAAGCGGTGTGAAAGAACTTTAGTGAAGATTTTATAAACTACTGATAGGAGGCTGATAGGTCTGTAGTTTCCGAGATCTTCAATGTCACCTTTCTTATGTAGCAGGATCATTGTAGCGGTGTTCCAATCCTCAGGAATCTTTCCTTCATTAAGGCATCGAGTGAAAATTTGGGCGAGTACTGTTTCGATTTCTCCACTTGCTTCTTGTATGATGTCTACAGTAATTCCATCTTCTCCTGGAGCTTTTCCTCGCTTCATGTTCTTGATTGCATGTGCAACTTCTGCTGGAAGGACTGGAGGAACTCTGGTACTGGTATCTTTCATGATGTCTGGAGTGCATGTATCATCCCTTTCATATAATTTGGAGTAGAAATCTTTCACTCTTGTCAAAATTTCGCCTCTATTTCTTGTTACAGAACCATCTTCTTTTCTCAGTGCCATAATCTGTTTTCTTCCCTTACTGAGATGTCCCTTTGCCAATTTTAGGCTTTGGTTGTTTTCAATTGCTTTCCTCACTAGTTCACAGTTGAATTTCCTTACGTCTTCAGTGATACTTTTCTTAATATATATATATATATATTTTTAACTGTCATTTTTTTAAATCGTGCAAAGACGGCAAACTGTGTTTTTAATATCCTTCAGCACGAATAAATTGACTTCCTATGTATAATATGTTTCACTCACCCTTATAATTTGTTTAAAGCAGTATCTTTTCTTCATATCCGTTTGATATATGCACTTAAAGGATTTATAAGCGGACACTTAAATGTTCCAAGAACACTAAAAGCTGTAAAATATTCATAAGTTTGCAATATCTTGAATTAAGAATCGGAAGTATATTGACTTTTGGCGCATTTGTACAGTTTTGTCTATCTAGCTTTATTCTGCGCAAAATCATTTGTTTATAACACCACTAAAATCTGTGCTTGATACAAATTCATGCTCAATGGCTAAACGACTGAGAAAATTTAGGCATGACTGGCCAGTTGAGCATCTCTGCCAAGTTTCGAGCTGGTTACCCAGTTTGTTGAAAACCCTCTCAGCCTCAGAAGCTGTTGCCGGAAAACCAGAGAACAGGTGCAAGGCAATACGGATGTTCATAAAAACGACATGTAATTTTTTACCTTTAAATTTCATTCAGTAGTATAAATGGGGATATTTCAATTCCTTTCTGAAATACTAACATGAGGTTTAAAGTAGCAAAACTCACATTACTTTTAAAAGTTTTTTCAGCTGCTGCTTGTTTGTCAGCAGAAGCAATGATTTTAGAAAGCATCCCGTCATGAGATATTTTTCTATTTTTTGACTTTCTTTCTGTTTCAAGTAAAAATGGTGGGAGATCTATATTTTCTGCGGCTAAACTGGCCATATAACCGTCCAGTGAAACCACAGCCCGGTGATTTCACAGGACGGTTATATGGCCAGTCAGCCCTTGACGGAGCATTAAGGAAAAGTTTTCGGGGAATAACTGGCCATTATGTTGCTTATTTCTCCCTGCGATGCCCAAAATTTCAGACATGTCACATAATTGCCGAATAATTATTTAGGAAACCGAATTATCGGCGACGTTCTTACTTCCAAAGTGGATAACGGCAAAAGAAGTAAAAATATTCAAAAAACTATACGAAGACATGGCACAAGAAGGTAAAAGAGGTCTGAAAGAATTGTTTCACTGGGGTTTGTGGTACTAAAGCTTTTCTGTCGCTCTTTTAGTGTGCATCTTCCCCACCTCCTTCATAATAAATTATCAATCTGATCGGAAAGCAAGCTAATTTTCTCTCGAGTGCTGAATTTTTTTCATAGTGGCATCCGAAAAGAAATATTAAACCAAAACAAGAAAGAGAATGAATGTGCTATTGGGCCGGAAGAATTTTAGGTGTTAAGTATAACACCGGAATACTATTGAAGATTGCACATTCCCTTATTTAGAAATAGCCGTTGTCTCGAAGTAGAGAGAAAGATTCGATTGACAACGCTACCCAAGAACAGAAGATTTTTTTCCCAGCTCAGCAGGTCATAGTTCGCTTAATCACAAGTACGGATAATAGCCATGTCTACGTTCAGATATTTTGAAAACATTCGTTCACACCGACGCTTTTTGTTTGTTAAATGTATAATGGCGACCTTAGTTATAAAATTCATTTGAACCTTCCCATCTAGGCGGAACTGTAAACATGGAGCACATCACATATTAAACTTATTAAGAATTATCTTATTTGTAATTGCCAAAATTACCAATAATTGTTTTTTTTTGTCCCACCTCTTACACAATAGCGCAAAACAACTACTTGGTGTTCACCAAGCACAAGTTTGCAGCTGATCATAGAATGAAATAATGAAATCTACGACATAGACTATACATGCAAAATGTGGATGAGCATTACTCTCTAGAAGTGCATTACTCTGTATGTCCCGAAGGATATATATATAGTGGATCAGAAAGGCCCACGTTATGTAACGTACCAGGAGATGTGACGTACCTGCCAGAAGGACGCACACGACATAAAGTCAGATAGGAATCAGAATAAAACGTCCGCGTAGCTCAATCGGTAGAGTAACTTATTCCGGAATGAGGGGACCCGGGTTCGAATCCTGGCACGGATAAAAATGGCGGAGAAATTTAGTTCGTTATAGTTACGTCGAGGGATTTTACTGCGTATAGTGCGAACCGTGTCCCTCATCTGCCGTTTATGATGCTTTAATCACGGTATGAGAGTTAGACTGATGCGTCTCTATGTTATAATGCGAACCACATCTCCTCATCTGACATTCGTGATGGCCTAATCACCGTATGGGGGTTAGACTGATGCATCTTTTTGTTACACGGATCCACAGCTTTTACCGAATCTTGACTTGACTTGACGGCGTACAATAGGTTATTCATTCTTTCCTCCTGTGATATAGAAGAACCGCTGATGTTCTCAACGATTGGGGTTACTGTTATTCTGGAAACGGCTCAGGATCTTTTAAGTATAGATAAAGACGTTTACCTGGCAGTCAAATAACAGCTGGCCCACCGCATCGACGTTGTCGAGTAAGTTTATAGTTGCCTTGAAGGAGGAAAATTCTATACAGCGAAACAACTGTAATACGAACTTAAGTGTCTTTTCATTCTTTTTCGGTTTATTCAGTATAAAATTCGGAATCGTCCACTTCCTATGCTTTTTGTTCCTTAAATCAAAAATCCTATGTCACTGCGTCACTCATTTAATCATAGAAATAACTTCAGCTAGAATGCAGGCAGAATGTATACTACATACGAATTATTTTTATTGAATGGATTAGTGTTGAATCACCTGCTCACAACAAATCATTACTGGTTCGAAAATCTTTTCTGTCTTAAACTTAAAGTGATGAACGGCTGAGGAGACCAATTAGTTTGTTAAACCTTGATTATAAACTCCTTACAAAAATTCCTTCATGACGTCTGAATCAAGTTTTACCTTCAATCGTACGCTTTTATCCTCTTGCAGCACTTCACCGTCAACCTTTAGTAATTAATTTTCAATTTGGAACCAAAACAGGCTTTTGGCAGCATCAGTAGTTCGTATCTTTCGACAGCTTAGTCCCCCCCCCCTTATCGTTCTGTTCCGTTATTCTAAATCTTTGCAGAAATGCCGTTGTTCTCGTCCACAACGCCCGTGTTATGAGTGACCCATCAATTTTGATAAAGTATTCGGCGGGGTTGCCCATTCCCTCGTCAACTGTTTACCATCGTGTTCGAGCCTAAGCTGCAACACATTCGTTCAGATTTTGCTTCCAGACTTTCCTCCATACTCTCGAACCACCGCCATCTTTTGAAGTTTCATTATTAGCTTGCGCGACAATTTCCATCTCAAAAGTAAGCACTTGCTTTTGGCGCTACATTAAATGTAGCACAAAGTACAAATCCAAGGTGTGGTACGTGGGATGACCGCACCAATGGTCCCTAAGGAGTCCAAGGGTCGTCTGATTTACAGAGCTTCTTCAGCATCAATATTTGAAAATCAATGGTTGCTTCGCCTGCGACATCGCCATCCCCCTCCTTCAGAAGTTCAAGTGAAAGATTGTCCAGAGTCAAATTCTTCACATTGTTTCATATGGTAAAGTGTCCTTTGCAATAATAGTGTTATCTTGCTATACTTCCTTCACTCTTCGTCTAATCGACCAATTACAGCGTATGTATTATCTAAAATCACGAAATCCACTATTGATTTTATCTGGTTTCGCACACATTAGGTCGCCTCAGATGTGCTCACTCCCTCTTAGTCACGGTGGCATGAACCTCGTCGACGTCAAATACAAGATTCCCCAACTCGTTAGCTTCATCCAATTGTTTCTAAGCTCCCGAGAAATCCATCCTGTCCTTCGTCGTTTTTCGGCATATGGGTCAATATCTGCTCTTAGCTTTACTCCTATCCCCAATTCATAGATAACCTCTACAATTTCTGAAGATTTTAAAGACGACTTTACTGTACCTCTGCCACTACGCCATATTTATTATCTGTGAGCTTTTGTTTTTCTCCTCCACTCTTCACTCCCTCAACATGATTTATTTTATTACCCTTAGTGGCTTGCCTGTTTCCCAACTCGTCAATACTGACGATGCCTGGAAACCGTTATATGACATCTTCTCTTCCGTACCACTCACCCGTGAAAATGGAGCAAAATATAAGCTTCTTAAAACAGCCCACCATTAACTGATTCCTTCACTTGTCAGTTAATCCGATTTGATATGTACTCTGTCTGTGCTATTGAAGTATCCGTTTTTTATTAAATCCTTTGACATGTGTTATCGACTGCACACCTTCACGTCACGTGCATTGTATCATCCATTTGTATTGTATTCATCCATTTTCGTCTCTAATATGCTATCCCTAACTGAACAGCTACTTTCCCCTCACAAGCTCTCATTCCCTCCTGAACTGTAGCACATCGCACCTGTAATCACCGGAAAGAAACTAATGTCCAATGGAAATTTCGTTATAGACTTCTGGAAAGACAAAATGTCCTTCTACCTTTTCTTTCCTGCTTTTGAAATATATATGAAAAAGAGGTTGCAAGAGTGATATTTCAAGTGTTTGATAAATAATATTGTGTTAAGTATATCTTGAAATTTCAGGTATGTCGATTTCATCAACGTCATGACGTATGATTATCATGGTGATTGGGAAGACAAAACGGGACATAGCACACCTCTTTACTCTAGACCCAACGAAGATGCCAATTCCAAATCTCACAATGTTGTAAGTAGTTTAGTGAAACGTTGTATGTTGTATAAGTTTCAGTAAAACTAACTCAGTTAATAAGGAACAGAGAATTTTCTAAACTGGAGTTCATCGTGAAAGCAATACAGTATTATTTTTATCCTTTTGCCGAGGCAACTTGAATCAGCAATTGCCTTGATAATCTCAACATCATTTTTAAAAGCTGTGTATGTCAGCCAATCATCTGATCGGAATCGATGTATTTTAGTTGTCTTTAATTAAATAAAAAATTTTCTCGATAAAAATGGGCAACATTTATTTGACTCAAAGACAGAGGTAATGCATAAAGTAAGCCTTAGAAACAGGAATAATGTAATAATGTGTTTCATTCTTCAGGGTATTTCAAGAAAACAGATTCATGCTGTAAATTCGAAAGAGAGTAAAGTAAAATATTTTTAGTTCATAGCTTTACACGTGACGACACGTATTATTTCAACAGTAAACAAATAAATAGCGGCACTTTGTTCAGCAGTACCATTGTGCTTATGCAGGCATTTTTGTATACGAAAATAGAAAATGTCATTTAGTGCTTTTGATAAGTTCAAATAATTAATTATAATTGAATTTTCCACGATTCAGGAACAGAAACTGGCACATACGCATGGAAAACATGCCTAATCGAAAAGATGCGCTATTCCAATGTCAATGTGGTTAACCAAATGCAATGTCAATTTGTGCCGGCATGTACAGTCTCTCTCTCTAAGAAGACTTTCGGTCTTCTACGTGCAACAGCAATACAGAAACAATCACAATCAGTGCTGAGACGGGCTGATCCCGAGCTGGAGCCCGAAACGGGCTCGGGCTGCATATTATTTACTACAGCTCGGGCTGCATATTATTTACTACAGCTCGGGCTCGGGCTCTTAGAGAAAGATTATTGTCTTCTTTTCTTTAATGCGATTTTATATTACTTAGAATACGAGACTTATCTTACACTTTCTAGTTGATAAAGATGATTCTTCGGCAAATGGGTCTGGGAAGGAAGTAATGACCCGGTAGGGTTATTTATCTGGGGCTCGGGTAGAAAATGCCGTAGGCCACGTGTTAATGAGTTTCATGCGGAAAAGAAAAAGCTTTTTCAAGAACTACAATGCTAGGCAGTAGATAGCACGCCGATGGAATTTTGCTCGCTTCCACCACGCAGCAGAAAAAAAAATCGTGCAGTTATATTACTATAGAGACCGATATAGGTCACTTCTTGATACCCTTGTTTAAAAAGACATCGGTTAATTGCAGGGAGAAGAGAGAGTGAAAGTCTGGAAGAGGAATTTCTTTTTTTTAATGCCTAAACGAGTTAATCATAGTTTTGTGGTTCTTTCGGGTCCGGGATTTATCTGGTAGTTTGAAATTCGGGCTCGGGCTGACATGCTTCCGGCTCGGACGGGCTGGGGCGGTCTCGGGATCTTAAAATTGAGCACGAACTCAGCACAGCTGAGAATCACACTTCAGTATTGATAACAGCTGTACAGAAACCAAACTGAATAATAATCAAATAATTTTACAAACGGAAACCCATTTAAAGAACGATATCGATCTTTTTCTTTCACACCTCATTTGATTGATCCCAATTCCAAAATGTTTCTATAATGGAATTTTTAAGCAATATTGAGAATTTCTACTATAATCATTACTCATTCAATGATTTCATACTGAATATCTGAATTATCCATACATAATACGAAAACAAAGGCAAATTGTCATTTTTTTCGTAATAAAATGTATGCAATACAAAATTGAACTGTTTTGTTAAACACTGAATATGACCTTTTCACTTGAAACTGGTACGGAAAAAGGTGCTCAATAAGTTATAGAATTAATTCTTTCAGTTCTGGCAGTCAAGGTCTTGTAAGTCAGAAGTCTGATATTTTAATATTTTATATCCGGCTAGTTACATAATTTATTATTATTATATGAAAACAAATGGAAATGTTAATTTCTACTGACATTAATTAGTAGTTCAATTATTAATTGAGAACTTCTTTTCGTGCCCTGATTAATTTTGATATCCCAAGTCTGACTGTCTGTTGTTTTCGTCAACAATTAAAAATTGTTGCCTTGTAACGACGGCGTTTGATTGTTGACCTATGCCTACAGATTTCTCATGTACTTTGGATTACTAAGTATTTGACGAGATTTTTTTTTTTTTTGTATCCTAGACTTGAAAAATACAGTTTTTTTTGTTTTTTTAGTTTTGTCAAATTTATTCTAAATTCTTTGTTTTTCAGGATTCTTCCATCAGGTACTGGATTTCAAAGGGCGCTCCAAAAGAAAAATTGGTCATGGGATTAGCGTTCTATGGCAGAACCCATAACCTGAAATTTCCAGCAATGACATCCCTGGGGTCTCCAACTGAAGGCAAAGGCACACAAGGACACATCACGCAACAACCGGGAGTAATGGGATTTAACGAAGTATGTTAAAAAATTACACTTTCCATGCCTTTTTTCAACATTTTATTTTGCATTTCCGAATTGAAAGTTACAGACAAGAGGTGGTTTCCCTTTCAAGGCGTCCTGAGATGTAACTTGCTGCCGCCGATTTTCTACGCATGTGCAGGAGGCGAAGAGGCAGTGGCGGCTCGTGGCGCAAAATTATGGTGCGGCGAAGACCCAGCCCATAATATATACATATGTTAGCATGTAACGTACCAGGAGATGTGACGTACCTGCCAGAAGGACGCACACGACATAAAGGCAGATAGGAATCAGAATAAAACGTCCGCGTAGCTCAATTGGTAGAGTGACTTATTCCGGAATGAGGGGATCCGGGTTCGAGCCCCGGCGTGGATAAAAATGACGGAGAAATTTACTTCGTTATAAGCAAAGATACAGAAAGTATAGAAAAGATAAAAAACAAAATTTTGTTATATATTGACAAAAGTCGCCGGGCACCCTTTCAAAAGCAAACGAACGAACCCTCTGCGTTGTTAGGATGCGTGGTACATCTGCAAACGGTATAAAAACAAGCTTGCAGCAGACCGCGATCATATCGCACTGTGAAGTTGAGGGAAAATGTCGCGGCGGGAGAGAACTGACTTTGAGAAAGGAAAGATTGTTAGGTGTTACATTAGTGGGTTGTCCATAAGTGATACCGATAGGCGTTTAAACATACCCAAGTCAACTGTTTTGGTTGTACTGAATAAGTGGAAGACATATGGCGTGCATGAAGCAGCAAAACGTACCGGCAGACCAAAGAAAATCACTGATAGATGACGTCGAAGCGTCAGGAGAGTCGTTACAGCTAATCGGAGTACTGCACAAGGGCTCAGTGTACAGGTGAGTAAAAATGCTGGAACCTTTGTATGTACACGTACCATTCGCAGAGAACTTCATTCCATGTTTTACCGTGGTCGTAATGCTACTCCTCGTTTAGCATGGTGTAAAGAACATTTATTGTGGACCGTAGATCAAAGGAAACGGCTCCTATAGACTGATGAATCCAGACGCACGATCCATCAGTCTGATGGTCGTGTGTGGGTATGGCGGCAGCCGGGGAACGCTATTTACTAGAGTGTACTTCTCCTACTGTCAAGTTTGGAGCTGGCAGTGTACTCGTGTGTGTGTGATGGGGAAGTCGTGGTATGTTCCCGGCCCATTGGTTATCGCGGACAAACCTGTTAACCAGCACGTCTACCTCGATATTCTGGGCAATTATGCCCTACAAACTCCTCGGCAACACTATGGAACCGAGCCTTGTTGGTACCAGCCGAATAATGCACCGAGCCATAAAGCAAGAACTGTAACGGCGTGGTTTGATTATAATTCCGTATCACTGTAATTCATTCTATAGGTGCTCTCTGGTATTAAGATCGGCACAGATCCCTGATCTTAATCCCATAGAGCACCTATTGGGATGTATTAGAGCGCTGCATAAGAAGTTTGGAACAAAGGCCTACTACTAAGGAACAGTTAGCGGCAGTATTATGTACTGAATGGAAGCGCATACCTACCGCTGTGATCCAAAACCTTGTCGAAAGCATGTCTCGAAGGGTCAGTGCATGCATTAAGGCCAAAAATGGACCGACACAGTACTAATGTATGTCAATAAATGCTATGTTGTGTTTCTCTTCTATGTGTCCGGTGACTTTTGTCAATATAGTGTATATACTAATGAATCTCCATGTATGTATTATTTGACGATAATTGAAAAAATATATAGGAAGACATGAAGCACGGTGGAAGGGGAAGACTTTAAAAATTGCAAACGATTTCAGAGGGTAAAACGCATATTTCATGGAAAGAAAGGTACGAGGGGAAATGGTCCATCTATTTTCTATTACGTTGTCCCTCCGGGTCGAAAACGCACATTTTGCGCTCAATTTCGTCATCTAACGATAGTTAGTGAATGGTCTCTGCATCACGTACAACACAAATCGAACGTCCGCTCCTCAAAAACTTCAAAGTAAATAAATTTTAATAATAAAAGTACTTTCTCACAACGTGTTTCAGGAGTCCAGAATAAAAATCACTGGTCTGTCGGCGAAGATGCATCGTGTGTGTAATGCAGGTCACAAATTGAGGCCTTGGCCTGTGATAAAGGTGTGCAGGAGAAGTCAAGCTGGAAGTGCATTTCTATATATCTCGTAAAAACATATCAAGTAACTGAAGCATGGAAGAAATCACAACAGATTATCACAGGTGAGAATTTGTTTTTCCCCAACAGAGTGTATTAAGTTTACTTTTTATGAATGAGCTCAGTTCTAAAAATAACATCTATTTACTGTTACAAATAAAATTAAACTTATTAGTAGACTAATAAAAAAACGAAAATTTTAGCCCATTTCTCACTTAACTAGCTACTGTCGAAGATATACGTACCAAAAAGTCGATATACAAATAGAAAATACACTGTACACTTGACTAAAAAAATTTGTGGGAATGTAGTAACGAACGTAGTCGCAACTTGCTGAGGCGAAATGCGTTGTCGCCTCAAAGAGCAACTTCGCCAACGGCATGAGCTCAGGTCTGTTCACACCCATTGGATTGCATCCTCCAATAGAAAAAAAGATGCCAGCTGATTTTAAGCTGCGTGGACTGTCGCCTTAGGACCTCGCTGGAAGTCATGATCTAGGAACAGGCTTGTCCCATGTTCATGCGGTTTGCTGCGATCGCCTGTCATGCGCTCAAAGCATGCTCATTTCAACCTCTTACAAGGGTACAGTCCGAACCTTTGTTGCTAGATGCACAGTGCTTGTTATATCATTCGACAGTACTGAATGGGTAATGGATAATGACAAACTTTTAGGTGCTATGGAATATAGAGAATGAAGTTATAGGACATCAAAGAACACTGGCAGAGACAATATTCCTGGAATCTCCATGACTCTTGCGGCCCGTGCCAGAATGGTTTTTGTTGTTTTAAGCAGTTGGTATACATTACAAAGTATTCATGAACGGATATACAGTATAGCGTGTTTAGTAATGGATATACATTGCAGCCACCTTTCATGTACGACAAAAAATATGAAGATCTTTAATTATGGAATGATCCAAACAAAAGTAGTTCTCACAGTGAGCACATTTCATGAATGCTGTTTCCTCGCAATCTTCTCTACCACATTCCTCAATTAGGCCGGATTTTAAACAATACTGGGGAGATGTTTGGAAGTGTCTAAGATGAATAGTGACATAACTACACTTATAAAATGCAAAGCGGATTAGGTTTTGAAATTGAAGCGCTGAAAACTGATAGTAAACAAAAGACTGCAGACGGAGAAAGTGGTCTCTGTGCCAAAAGTTCATGTCTGAGGTTACCAACACAGTGTCCGTTATGAATTTAACTATATTTTGTAGGGACTTCTTAGACTTATTTTTATAGAAAATAATTGTAAGAAGTTCTAATATAACATTCAAAGTATACATACATTACAAAATTTAATGCTCATGAACAAGGCTCTAGTAGCTCTCCCTGTTGTCCACAGCAGCTCAAAGTTTGGATATAAACATATCTTATGATATTCTATCTAAACAACATTCTTTGATTTTGTAATCAGCGACAACCACATGTCCGTTTCCTTGTTAGTAAAAGCAGTATTCAAACTTTATAAATTCAGTTCTCTGCTCCATGACAGAGCAGTGACAATGTTCTTCCACCAAATGACGTCATGCACAGCGTAAATAGTCATCTGCGCAATTCTCACGCAAACGCTGTTGCCACCGCATAGTTAATAAACGACTTATCAAAGAACCATACCTTCCCGACACATGTGTTTTACCGGGATTCGTTTTTAAATAATGTCTCATTGTTTAATTGCCGCACGGTGTATTGGCATTTCAGGGCAAACAAAATATACAAAATTTGCTCTATACTTTCTCAAAATCATATGGCAATGCAACAATCTTAGGAAGAAAATAACAGTAAATAAATAAAAAAGGAAGAAGATATAGACGTATTTCCAGAAACATATTCTCAGGGTATCTTCAAGAAGGATAGCTGTGCAAGTCAGAAGTGCGAAGTAATTCAATGAGTCCTTGGCAATCAGGAAACGTCTGTTGACGTGCATCAACCAGTTGTTGTCCCACGTGGACTTCACTCTGTCCCTAAGGAAGAAAAACATTCAGTACGAAGAAAGATTGACAAGGGTAACGCGCTGTAGAACGAATTAGAGCGTTTTCCTGATGGAGATTGCAGATGCAGGAAAAGGTGGAAGTTAAAAGAAACGGAGGGCAGGAATTGTTGACGGGATTGGTACTTCGCTCAAACTTGAGACACAAGTATCTTAGAAAACGGGATACGTAAAACAAAAAAACAAAAAAAGAAGAGCAGATGCATCTTTCAAAAGCATCAGAATCCTCCCTCCCCGAAACTGCACCGAAAGTCCTGAAACAAGCAGATAAACGCAAATAAACATATCCGAATTAAAATCTGACGGAAAACTGACAATTACAGGACTTTGAAAAGGAAAACTACGAACAGAGCCTGTAACACTCTGTGATATACTGTAGTCGAATAGAAGAGAAGAAGTCATTTGGCTGAGGTGGAAGTGGGATGTGTTTAATGAAGGGAAGATTCCATGTTCAGATTATCGACCAAAGAAGCAGCTGCATTTACTCTAGAATTCTAAATTCCGCCTATAGGAGGAGATGGACGTTTTCTACTGCTTTCACTTTTACCTAAAACTAAGAAAAGCCAGTTTCATGGACTAAATATCGATGCCTATACTGCATAACATAAAAAAAGATTGGTAAAAGGAACAAACAAATACCTAATGCTAGCTAAACTAATATCCCTTCATGGTTAAGAATAGCGTAAAAGTTCAACCAAGAATAACTGGCAGGCTAGTTGTAATCTCTTTGGTTTAATTTTTGATTTCGAACTGTTTAACAGAGGTTTTTCTAGTATTCTAATATGCATGTGTTTGCATTGACTTTCTAAGTACTGCAACTTCCATTTCATTGTGTTAGGACCGCAGAGCACATTTAAGTAGACAGGAGTCCCGGGGATGGACAGTATTTTGGAACTCCAGTATTAGTGGCACATCTGGGATTTCAATATGGGTGGATGAATAAAAGTATCCAGGAGAAAATATTCCCCAAATATGATGAGGAAGCCATAAAAATATCCCCGCCGTATTGTAGTTTGTATCCCATGAATCATAGACGAATCAGTGTTAGCAAGAAAATGTAAGAATGCATGGTTGAAAAATGGATACTAGTTCAGTTCTGCTTCACCCCCCCCCCTCCTCCTTCAGAGTTCAGTTTGTTGAAATTATATCGAAGTAGTGGGTAAAATATTATCACCCAAACATGATAATTTAAATGAATTTTTGATATATGAAAATTTCCCTAATTACAGATGCGTAAAAAAAAATATCTGCAATCTGTAATGCTTTCGAAAGATTTGAGGATGGAGTGGGGGCGACTGTACTTTTTGCAGACTCCTAAAAGAAGCGGAAAGAAATATTTTTTTTTGTCACAAGGCAGTTTCTTATATAATAGTTTTTGCTGTGCTACTTCAAAAACAGAAATCACTGTAGAACTCTGTCAATTCTTCAGACATCCTGCATAGTTCTGGGGCTCCTTGAAAATGTGGGGCGCGGGGCTGCAGCTCCATAGCCCCTTTCTTAAATAGGCTCTGTAAGACAGTGCCTGAAATAGTGAAACACATTTAACTATTCATTGAAATCGGCCTTAGAATATGACACTTTCTGGTGCGCGGAGGAGGAGAGAGAGAAATAAAATAGAAAACATTTGGGGTGATGCGTCCCGCTTAAGAACTCACAAACGCACATGAAACATGGCAAGCAAGTGGCAAAGATGGGAACGCCTACTTATTAATATAAACATCAGCTAATGAAAATAAATGTTAAATAAAATTTAAATTTGAGCGGCAAGCGATGAGAAAACAGATTTTTGCAAACGTACAATATATTTTGCCGACGCAGACATTTTAACCAGCGCCTGATGGTGATTGCAGATACTTGGAAACTGTGTTTGTATGCAAATCATGCAAAGACAGACCGAAATGTAACTCAAACATAAAAGAACATGATTTATAGTGAACTGTAATAGAATGAGAGCGGCTGAGATTGTAGGTGAGAACAGGTGAATTCAATGTATAATACGTTTGTACGTCTGCCTTTCTTCTACCTGAGACACAAACGTATCTTGGATCGTCCTCCCTTTCTTTATACACAAAGTATTAAATCCACAATTTGTAACTTTTCAAGCTTTTGGACCTGTATCAGGTCTCAAAATGCACAGGAAGGTGGCATTTACCTAAACTGATTTTTGCGATCTCACTCCGTGGGATATTTTATCAACAAGTGGGTTGTTATTACTATTAAACAAAGGAACAAAGGAACAAGGGCAGGAGGTTCATTTTTAATAACAATTGTTAATCGTCGACAGCTGGTGTAAAACTTTTACGTTGATTGTAACTAACTTCTGGGCAAAATATTCATAGAAATGTTTAACCGACTGGCTCATTTCTTCAGTTTCATAATGGATGAATTTCGGTGTGGAAGCTTTGATGTGGGATTCCTACTGGCGAACTTCAAAGCAGGAACAGCTAAAGAGGAATCGCATGCAAACATTCTGTTATATTCTGTTTCTGAAAATCGTGCGTGGAGTTCGAAAGTTATAACCTAAATTAGGAGTTGAAATGAAACTCCTGTAAGCCTCTGGTCTCAGAAGGCATTGTTTTCTACTTTGTTGATAAGAAGTAAATTCGAACGTTACAATCATTTTAACTTTACTGTGGACACCAGCAGCTTAGAAATTTTAATGTTTTGGAGTTGTTGGTTGTCTTCCTGCTTTTTCCAAATTTTATTGAGTTGTGTGCCGAAAAGTACTTGTGTCATGCCTTTGTTGTCATTTCAGATATGTCTTCGCTTGACAAAGGAGACCGGCTGGAATGTTGAGTTTGATTATAATCATGCAGCGCCCTACACTTTCAAGGGGAAAGTGTGGATAGCATACGACGACGTGCAAAGTATTTCACTGAAGGTAAAGAAGTTCCTCGAAATACTTATCCATAGCTTCAAGTGTTTTCTGTTCTTTGGCATTTTGTGGTTGCCATTTTATAAAATAATGTACTCATACCTCGCTATACGAGCAACGAATTTACGAGTTCGAAGTTCATCATCGTTTACGTAATTACATATTTCTGTCATAGTTGCCAAATTTCGGCTGTTATAGAAACGCTCTGGTTATGCAGTACTAGCTCGTCTCTTCTTAAAGTCATTCCTGAGTCTAATGAAAGAGCTACAATATGCACAGATTTCTGTGCGTTCACAACATTCTCCTGATTGGATAATGTCAACCTAGTTGTGCTCACCCGGAGGGAGAATGGTCTGAGGTGCTGGTGTCTGATTACTCGTCCGTGATGGTCCCGGGTTCGCGTCCCTATGAGTCATTGGTGGTGCGTTTGTCTCTCTTCTATCCCTTTAACCAGTGGCTCCTAATTAGGGACAGGCGACTTTGTATAGCCCTCAGAGTTGCTCATGGTGGTCGTTAAACCCCGAAACAAAAACAAAAATTATCTACTTGTTTCATTGTATCTTATACATGCTAACAGCTTTTTTTTTCATCATAAACCGAAAACATGGAGCTAAGTACACTCACGTACAATGAAATTTGTGCACTAAGAAGGAAGCATGGGATTGAACTGAAATTTTATGGACGTAATGATACAGATGAATTGTACACATGATGGCAAAAACAGAGCTGCACGACAATTACAGAGGGATCTGTGGTACGCAGTCCGGTCATCTTCAATAGCGCATCGCATCGCATCGCCTCGTGCGGCAATACATGCTGCAATACGGTTCAGCATGGAGGCGAACAGACACCTAATGTTGTCCTGCGGCAGACTGACCCACACGTGTTGGACGGTGTACTCCAAATCCCGGATAGCGCGACACGGTGGCAGCTGGCGTTTCAACTGGTCCCACACATGCTCGATAAGGGACATGTCCGGGGAACGGGAAGGCCATGGAAGTGTCTGGACATGACGTAGGCAGTCCTGGGCAACCCGAGCCGTGTGCGGGCGGGCATTATCCTGCTGATATAGCGCACCTAGAATCCCGTCCAGGAATGAGAGCACATGGGGCCGTAGGATTTCATTCACATACCGCTGGCCCGTCAATGATCCACGTACCACTAATAGAGCTGATCGGCTAACGTAGGCAATGGCTCCCCAGACCATAATGCCTGCAGTGGGGGAGATGCGGCGCTCGATAGCGAGGTTGGGATTGGGCCGTTGATCCGGGGACCTCCACACCCGGACGCGATGATCATCTGTCCCCAAAACGAAGCTGCACTCATCGTTAAACACCACACATCACCAGTCTGTGGCGTTCCACGTCGCTCTGGCCTGGTACCACTGCACACGGAGCCGGCGATGTTCCGGTGTTAATGGCAGCAGACGTAATGGGCGCTGGGATCGCAGATTCGCTTCCGCGAGGCGTCGGGAAATGGTTCGTGGGCACACAGGAGCCGCTGCATCTGCCTGTATAGGGGACCGGGTCACCGTGGGATCCGTTCGTGCCTGGCGCACGATCCGTCGATCCTAGCTACAGGTGGTCCTCCTGGTCCTCCTGGTCCATCCAGAGCCGCTCCGCCGTGTGGCAGTGCCGTCACGTATCCACTGCTCCGAACACAGTCAGACGGTACAGTAAGAAAGATTCACGTAACGGGCTATACGGCGTGCCGACCATCCTGCGGTTTTCAGCCCGATGATCAGGCCTCTCTCAAAGTTCGTGAGTTGCGTAAATCGACGTCTCTGGCTTCTACCCGGCATTCTTGTCACTCTGTACTCTTGCTTGCGTCGGCCAGTACTTTTCGCTTTTATGGGGCATCGACTACACGCCGGTTTATGAGGCTGCCAGTTCGTGTTTGCAGCGCCACCACAGGGTGTGCGGTCATACACACACGCACCAAACGTGGAGCGTTTGCATACCAGCACGCACTATTGCTATTTGTAAAGTTTCGCGATTGTAGCATGTTTTCTTCTAGGTGCCCAAATTCCATTGTACGTGAGTGTAATTTAGGTGTTAGTGATACTAAGGAAATGAAGGAAAACTTTGCCAGTGTGCCAAGAATTTCAGTTAGTAGCAAAATTTTATTAATTATGCACCATTTAAGTTTACTTTCGCTTTGGGGACAAGGGGTTCGGTGTAGGACCCCAGTAAAAATTTGAGACTAATAGAAGTCGTCATATCCTAACTTTGGGCAATAGGCTTCGGAGAGGAAAAGCGACCTGGAGCTACAAAAACGAACATAACGTTGACGTTATTCAGAACTCGAATCCAGGCCCTGCACGACGAGGAGGAGAAAGCCGATGTCCTGGATCCCTAGACAACCGGGGACTAAGGAAATTTAGGTGTTTATTTTTCGGAATGTACTGAGCTCTCATAGCGAAGGACGAGGGTTTTATTCAGCAAAGGAGTTGGAGTGTTTGCAGATAAGGTATTAACCACACGATTACATTCAATGAGCTTTTCCTGACTACAATTCATTAATGTCAATGCAAACACAAAATTCATTAATGTCAATGCAAACACAAAATTCATTACTGCAGATGTGAAGGCACGCTTCTCTGACAAAAACACTTAAAGGTCTCGAGTATGGGACATTATTTATCAGTTCGCAAACTCGTTTAATTACGGCGTCATGATTAATGAAGTGTGCTTTCTAAGGTATTGAATGCACTGTAAAAAGTTCTGTACAATCATCTTGCCCTTTTGATTTTACTGAACAACAAGAATATAGAAAATAAATTGTACTCCGTCAGAAGCGGAGACGGGTGCGGTGTTAGGATTAATCATGGCGCCATAACTGAACGTGTTTGCGAATCGATAACTAATGTCCCATACTCCAGACCTTAAAGTGCCTTTAGTCAGAGAAGCATCCTTCACATGTGCCGTAATGAATCCTGTGTTTACACTGACGTTAATGAGTTTTAGTCAGGAAAAGCGCATGGAATGTAATCTTGTAGAAAATACCTTATCCGCAAACATTCAAAACTATATTGTTATAAATACGCGTTCTTAGGCAACGCTAATCAGCTTTATCACACTTTCAAGCGATATACTCTCCAATGAAATAATCTCCCACAAGATAGGCTTCTCTACGTCAGTGCGATATACTCCAATGAAATAATCTCCCACAATATGGGTTCTCTAAGTCAGTGCGCGCTAATGCGACTGACTTAAACAGGTGCTTATTGAAGGCTAAGCACGAAAAAGCAGAATTAATTAACTGCACCTCTAAGATTCTTGAGTACAGGCGTCCTAATGTGTGAATTTTGCGAGGGCGTGATCGACAAAAGGGACCCGAGAAAGGGCAAAGCTAAATATTTAGAAATGCACCTATTAAGTAAGCTGTAGGGGCAATGAAATGAACAGCGAATCAGAGATAAAAATCCGCGTCTTTTTTATACGATGATGTGACGGACGCTAAATCCATTGTGCTTCCGTACCAGCACTGATTCATAGGCACTGTTATCATCCCTCGTGTTGCTATCCAATCGTCTGTGTTTCAAAGTCAGTGTGTGACGTACTTCTGAGGTAACGCATTAATCAAAACGGCAAGTTGCAGTAATAAGCCTTGCCGGCGTAGTTCAGTTGGGAGAGTATCCGACTCCAGAGAAGGAAGACGTAGATTTAAATTCTATCACCGGCAGAAAAGAACTTGTTTGATATAAGTGCCATTGGCATTCTAATTCACAACATCACCTCAGCAACAGAACCGGACTGTTAATCAAATACATAATCTGTTTCTGTCCGTTGTTGTTCAGCAGGTGTACGAGAGGGAGCCACGGGGCCGTTACTTTGGATCACGGTGGCGACAAAAGACGATCACGAGCTTCCATGCCTTCTCCACAAAGAAAATATTTCTCTTTCTCTTGGCCATCATTTTCATGGTTGACAAACCATCTTGTGGCGCAGTCTGGCTTATGGCCATTCGTCCGAGATGGGTCCGGGTTCCAATCCCGGTGAAGACTGAATGTTGTTTTTGTCTTAAGGCACTGGCTCTCGTCCTTCCCTGGAACCAGCGGCCTAAATTAGAGACGGGCGACTGCTTATAGCCCATTGAGTTGCTCATGGTAGTCGTTAAACCTCCCAATAAAAAAACAATCCTATTACCTCATTTGATTTTCATCTTAGCTTCAAGGGGGAAAATTTGCGGTTAAAGAGTTTTTATGATACACACGGTTTTATTTTGCATTTTAATTTCTACAAGTTATGTAAACTAAGTGGTATTTAGTTTTTTATTTTTAAAAATACTACAATACATGTAAGTTCAGGATCAAAAGTTTCTGTGCCTATGTAACACCATACAGAACAAAAACGATGTAATTTCAAATGCGCATGATGTGTAAGTTTGGTGATATACGGTCCCTGTGCTGCATATTCTAAGTTAATAAACTTAGGATCGGACTAAGTCCGTTACCACTACATGTACAGAGGATGAGTCGAAAGTTTTGCAATATTTGGATTACTTTATGTCTTCATGCGTACCTTTACGACGAAGGCTGACTAGCATTCCAAGTATAGGCCATCGTGTTACACCGTCTTTTGCCACCTGTGTGCCAGTTCTTCGATCCCGCGACGGTACCAGTTGTTGCTCTTGGAGGCCAAGAACTCCTTCACCCCAGCTGCCACCTCCTCCTTGCTGTTGGAGTGCCACCCGCGGTGGAAGTGGGCTATGGACCGGAACAAATAAAAGACCGACGGGGCAAGGTCCGGAAAAGACAGATAGGAGTCAGAATGAACGTCCGCGTAGCTCAATTGGTAGAGTGACTTATTCCGGAACGAGGGGATCCGGGTTCGAATCCTGGCGTGGAAAGAAATGACGGAGAAATTTACTTCGTTATAATGGCGCCCGGGCTTTCCGGATGACCCGACCGTTCAAAATCTCGTAATGGTGTGATGTTCTTTCCACACCGCGAGATAGGAAAAATCAGAGAATCCCTTCTCCGGAGCTTCGAGAAATGGGTGTGTTTGACGTTGCATTCCAAGTGCCGGATTGACTAGAAGTTCTCGGTTGCACGTTCTACAGCGGATGGCTGCCTGCAACGATTCGTGGTCACGGCTGACCCGTGAGCCATGTCCCCGGCCTTCGTTCGGGGGGGGGGGAGATGTGACGTACCTGCCAGCAGGACGCACACGACACAAAGGCAGATAGGAGTCAGAATGAACGTCCGGACTATGCGCTGGGTGTGTTATCAGTTCGATGCTCTCACGTTCCTTGAGTTTTGTTCTGGTCGTTCGCGCTATGAGGCCGAGGGTTGTCCTGCAGTAGTAGAACGCGCTTTCTGTTCACCACTGCCGGCTACTTCTCCTCCAAAACGGTATACATCCGCACCATCTGTTCAGAGTAAAGATTGAAGTTGATGGTCCGACCGTCTGGAACCAATTCGTAATGGATTATCCCTTAAAATTTCCACCAAACACAGAGAATCATTTTGTGCTCAGAGCACCCACATTTGGCAACAGGTTCAGGAAGCTGTCCCGGGACCACCTACTGTCGTTGTGTGTTAGGATTACGGAAATAGACCCACTTTTCATCGCACGTAACAATTCTCTTGATGAAACGTGCATTGCGCGGGTTTTCGAGGAATTTCGTGCACACTTCCACTCGACTGTTTGCTTCAGCTGGTGTCAGTTCGTAAGGGACAATGCGGCAGCTCCTGTAGACCTTGCTGAGGTTCTGAAGGTGACGAACCGCGGTTGTCTGTGATATGCCCAGCTTGCCTGATAATCTCCGAGTGCTGGTTGTTGGATTTACCTCTACGACCTAGCGTCCTGCCTCCGAATCTACGATTCGCAGCCTATCTGACTTTCGCTGATCGTCGATGTTTCTGTCACCAGAGCGAAATTTCTTGAACCATCTGGTTGTGGTGCTGTGGTTCACGGAACCTTCCCCTTTAAATGTTTCGTGTTTCTTCAACCATCTGGTTGTGGTGCGGTGGTCCACGGACCCTTCCTCTTTAAATGTTTCGTGTTTCTTGAACCATCTGGTTGTGGTGCGGTGGTCCACGGACCCTTCCCCTTTAAATGTTTCGTGTTTCTTGAACCATCTGGTTGTGGTGCTGTGGTCCACGGACCCTTCCCCTTTAAATGTTTCGTGTATCTTGAAGAACGACGACATGCAATGCTGTTCTAAGCAACGACTACCACTTTATATCCCTTTCGACTGACTGAAGCGCACGACTTAAACTAGGCTGAACACGTGACATACCCACCGCAGCACATGCTTTTATGCAAATATGGCAAAACTTTCGACTCATCCTTTGTATGTACACATAACTGATGCAACGCAACTTAGTCAAGTAGTCTCGACGAATCAGTTATTGGATAGTTACTCATAGTCATCATAATGGCTGTTCTCCTGTTTTTTTACGATGGATTCAAATACATTTGTTTTGGTAATTTGTCCTCTCTCTCTCTCTCATTATAGTCCCATAAAATCTGACAATTCCTTTGCTTGTGAAAAATAACATAGATCATGTTCACCTAAAATTTTCAAATTTTAAAGACTCAGAATCGATATTTTTGTAACATTTCCTGATCCTGCTTTGATTCAGCATTTGGTAATGTTCGTGTACAAAAGTGTAACGCATGTCCGTGTACAAAAGTGTAACGCATGTCCGTGTACAAAAGTGTAACGCATGTCCGTGTACAAAAATGTAACGCATGTATTTTGCAGGAAGTGTCCAGCTCTATCGCAAACTGATGGGCTTCACCAGCAGACTGACATCATCGCCATCTGTTGTCTCTTTTACATTTCATTGCGACGTTCTCCGAGAGTCAATGAAGCTTCAGTATTTGTCAATTTTTTCTTCCTGTCAGGCAGAAGTTTCTTTTAAGTTGTGACGTACCTACCAGCAGGACGCACACGACATAAAGACAGAGAGGAGTCAGAATGAACGGTAGCTCAATTGGTAGAGTGACTTATTCCGGAATGAGGGGATCCGGGTTCGAATCCTTGCGTGGACAGAAATGACGGAGAAATTTACTTCGTTATAATGGCGCCCGGGCTTTCCGGATGACCCAACCGTTCAAAATCTCGTAATGGTGTGATGTTCTTTCCACACCGCGAGATAGGAAAAATCAGAGAATCCCTTCTCCGGTGCTTCGAGAAATGGGTGTGTGTGACGTTGCATTCCAAATGCCGGATTGACTGGGAGTTCTCGGGTGCACGTTCTACAGCGGATGGCTGCCTGCAACGATTCGTGGTCACGGCTAACCCGTGGGCCATGCCCCCGGCCTTCTTTTTTGGGGGGGATATGTGACGTACCTGCCAGCAGGACGCACACGACATAAAGGCAGATAGGAGTCAGAATGAACGTCCGCGTAGCTCAATTGGTAGAGTGACTTATTCCGGAATGAGGGGATCCGGGTTCGAATCCTGGCGTGGACAGAAATGACGGAGAAATTTACTTCGTTATAAAGTACATCACGTTGCACTTATGACACTTCGTCACTCTCCGCGTGAACAAAGAGTTCCAGCATTCGTTCTGTACTGAATTATTAACAGGAGCTCGTTTTCCTTTTTGTTTTAGATGGATTACATTAAAGAAATGGATTTAGGAGGAGCAATGGTGTGGTCCATAGATACTGACGACTTCAGAGGAAGTTGTTTTGGCTTCCTTATCCTTTGCTATCCGTAGTCCAAGAGGATCTTAATGGCCCGATGAGACACAGGCCAGAAGAACCGGACATATCAACTACTACAACAAGGAAGCCAACGACGGTCACTGTTACACCTGACCCTGCGATAATTACCACCACAAAGAAGGATATAACACCGTTGCAATGTCTGAGGGAGGGCTACTTTAGACATCCCAAAGACTGCAAGAAATTTTACTACTGCCAACCCTACAGTGATAGTTTCAGCGTGGTAATCTATCACTGTGGTCCTGGAACTTACTTCGATGAACGCATCGCCGCATGCGGATTTAAGTGCTATCCGGAGTAATATTAGCTTCGATCCCCAGTGCTTTGGACGCACTAAGTGTTACAGAAAAAAATTTGTTTATGCTTCTATGATTATTGCATTTCATGAATGAGAAGTAAAATTCCTGGAAATTGGTTTGGGTGCCTCATCTTATTTATATATTATTGTTATCTGTATCTTATTTAGTTCACGCAATTCTTTAATGACGTATAATTCCATTTTGTTGGCAACAACTAGGTACATATACGATCTTCTATTTTTTCATATACAAGTGTATATAAAAAAATGTTGCCAACATTTCATGTTCTATTTTATGTGGTTATAACTTTTCAAAATCCACAAATCAAAGGTGAATCTTGTATTGTGTCTGTGGCAACACTGCAATTGATATTACATCGTTCCGAACAAGCGTCTCACATGTCTGCATCAGTGCCAGTGAAACAATGAACTATTGTGAGATTTTTACTGTCTCAGAATATCACAATATTAGTCATTGATATGCAAATGCGAGGAGAGGAGGGACGACGTGTTTGAAACACCTCAACAGAAAGCTCAAGGTGCCCCGGCGCGCAGTGGCCTAAGCGATAGCTTCTGCTCATTCGTCCGAGATAGGTCCAGGTTTGAATTCCGGTGAGGCATGGATGTTGTGTTTGTCTTACGGCACTGGCTCTCTTCCTTCCCTGGAACCAGTGACCCTAAATTAGGGGCGGGCGACTGCTTATAGCCCATTAAGTTGCTCACGGTGGTCGTTAAACCCCCAATCAAAAAAAAAAAAAAAAAAAGAACCCTCAATCAAAAATAAAATAAAAGAAAGTTTAATTAAAAACACGTTTAAAAGGACATGAGAGATACGTGTTAAATTTTTTAATCGGAAAAGACTTTCCAGTTTCTATTTCTATTTTCATTTTTAATGATCTTCACGCTGAGATGAATGAGAAATGCATTCTGACATGACGGAAACTACCCGGAGCTTCGTGCAACCATTTCTTAACAACTCTTTTCATCACCGTCAAGTCTCTGCCTGTGGAGTATGTTCTTTAAAGTATCAAATAGATGAAAGCTGCCTAAGTAGAGACAAAAATTGAGCTACAAAATGAGAGATGCCCGCCCGGTGGCCAAGTGATCAGAGGCGTGAGCTCTGGATAATCTCCCGAGTTGGATCCGAGTTCGAGTTCCGGATGTGGCATGACATGTGTGTTTGTTCTAAAGTTCTTGTTCTGTCCTCCTCCCAAGAACCAATTGCCCAAATTTTGACAGGAGTGGCCTCTTATAGACTTAGAAGCTCATGAGAATCGTTAAACCCTAAAAATAAAATTAATAATAAAATCAAGGCACAATCAAGTCGCCAAGGTCCTCCATCGGAAATTGGCAAAAAAGCACCACCTGATTACAACTGAGCCTGTCCCCTACAATGCTTCTAGAGAACAACACCCCAAGATGTGTTGGGACAGACCAATAAGACCATCCCCTAGTATCGGCCCGACATCGTCCTAGTCGACAAGGAGAAGGAGTCAATGTCCAACACGTGCAACATCCAGAAGACGCACGGAGAGAAGCTGTCAAAGTATAACGACCTACGGTACGAAGTCAAGGAAATGTGGAATATGGAGAACGTCACCACCGTTCCCATAGTAATATCAGCCACAGGAGTTGTACCTAAGACCATTCACAGCTCTATACAGACACTAGACCTTCAACCTAACATCTACATGGAACTACAGAAGTCAGCTATCCTGAACACTTGTAGGACAGTAAGGAAGTTCTTACACAACTGAGAGAAAAGAAATACTATTTCTCAGACTTGGTGCGTCGTACCCGTTCTGGAAGGAAGAGTAAAAACCTCAGGAAGAGGTGTGGTCATCTTCTTTTTTTCTTTTATAACAATAATATATTAAATGGATAACTGAGAAGTCGCAGCTGATATATGGTCAGAAATCGCGAACTAGATTTTGGTGACAGTTGGGCGCACATAAACTACGAATCACAGTATGGGATGATAATCTTCGCTCATCCTGCGATCAGGTCCATCTTGCCGCCCCGGTGGCGCAGTGGTCTAAGCGATGGCCTCTGATCATTCGTCTGAAAGGGGTCCGGGTTCGAATCCCGGTGAGGCATGGATGTTGTGTTTGTCTTACGGTACTGGTTCTCTCCCTTCCCTGGAACCAGTGACCCTAAATTAGGGACGGGCGACTAGTTATAGCACATTGAGTTGCTCACGG
This sequence comes from Macrothele yani, assembly GCA_039090855.1. Lineage (NCBI taxonomy): Eukaryota > Metazoa > Arthropoda > Arachnida > Araneae > Macrothelidae > Macrothele > Macrothele yani. The sequence goes on along the minus strand of CM077001.1, from coordinate 151,015,659 downwards.
TGGTCGTTAAACCTTCAATCACAAACAAACAAACAGGTCCATCCTCCCTTTCGCTTTAGGGCTGGAAAAACATGTTCAGTCTATTAGTGAGTTACTTTTCATCATGCTCCTCGATTGGAAAAGAGAACGCCAACTACCATTTCGCATTGCCTCAATGATGAAATTTAGAAGTGATGGTATCGTTGTATAAAGCTATTTTCACATATTCACACTATATCGATTGCTTGTTGTGTCTGGAGTTCTCATTGTCGTTGTCAGTTTAGATCTTCTTGACAGGGGTGAACCGTTCCAAAAAACAACGATAAAAAAAGTACGCAGCATCAACAAAACAAAGTTGTTAAAAAGAATTCGGCCGCCATAAGGCATTCCAGTATCGAACCTTGTGAAACACCTTTGGCATCACTCAATGTCACGTCCAGACAAGATCAGTTTTCAGCACTCCCACAATGAAATTCCTGTCGGGGTTTGTTACAGCAATGGGATGAAGTAATGTAGCCTATTACTACGGTCTTACATAAACTTATGTAAGCCTCAAGAACCGAATCTTGCTTCACAGAAAAATAAGTGAATCTAAACCTTACAAAATTGTGTTTAAAACATTTCAGAAAAAAGTTCAAAGTGCTTATTTCTCTTATCACAATAACACTTTTTTTTTTGGTTTCGGATTTTTTTTTGGTTGGAAGTTTAACGACCGCCGTGAGCAATTCAGCGGGCTTTAAGCAGTCGCTCGTCCCTAATTTAGGGCCACTTGTTCCACGAAAGGGAGAGAACTAGCGCCGTAAGACAAACACAACATCTATGCATCACCGGGATTTGAACCCGGACCAATCTCGGACGAATGTTCATAAGCCATTGCTTACACCACTGAGCCATCGGGGCGGCATTTTGGGGGCTTAACGACCACAATGAATAACTAGACGGGCTACAAGCAGTCGCCGTCTTTAGTTTAGGGCCACCGGTTCCAGGAAAAGAAAAGAGCTAGTGCCGTAAGGCAGACATAACATCCATGCCTCATCAGGATCCGAAACGAGACCGATATCGGGCGAATTGTTAGAAACCAACGCTTAGGCACCACTGGGGCGGTCACAAGAACACTGAGCCGCCCCTGTGGCGCAGTGGTCTAAGCGATGGCCTCTGATCATTCGTCCGAAAGGGACCTGAGTTCGAATCCCGGTGAAGCGTGGATGTTGTGTTTGTCTTACGGCACTGGCTCTCTCCTTTCCTGGAAACAGTGACCCTAAATTAGGGACGGGTGACTGCTTATAGCCCATTGAGTTGCTTATGGTGGTCGTTAAACCTCCAATAATAAATAAACCTCTAAATAAACCGTTAAACCTCCAATAATAATAAAAAAAGAACACTGATCTGGAGTATTTTCCCATCCGAAGTACAGTAAACTGTCCTTTTTCTTTTGCTTACCATTCACATGATATTAAAGCACATTTTTCCTTTCTTAGGCGTGTAGTTTTTCATAGCATTCACAGTGCTGACGCATCCAGGGGTGAGGCGAAGGGGGCCCGCTTCCTGTCTACAAGATTTATTTTTCTTTTTAAACATTTTGCAAAAACCTTAGAGTTTAAAACTGGCAACAACAAAATTTCATTTCCAGTTCTTAATTAATCTGTAATTTGGCAAAAAGTAGAATTATAGAAATATGTTTGCCAGTTGGCATAGCAATAACTGCAGGTTTGCTTTCTCACACTCGGAGTCACGCATGAAAACGCAAGCAGTAGGATCCATGTCATTTCCCCTTTTTCGTGATATCTATTGTTTTTTTCATACATGTGTTTCAAGAAGTGCAAACGTTTTACCTCCTAATTTTTGTAAGTTATGTACACTTTGTTCTCTTACCATATTTCGGCATGAAATATCTTACTTTTGCAGTGTACGTTATGTATGAACATTTTAATTTGCTGCATCATCACCCCCCCTCCTGAAGGAAATGCTGTATATGCCTGTGATTAACACAAAGTACAAAACCTGTGCTTTTGAACTCTGCTTTCTACAATTCCGTCACGCGTGACTAAGTTATGACTGCCCTACTTCAGACGTTTGCTCCTGTATGTGGAACGGTACATACTCGTATGGCTTCGTTAAGAGTTTCCCCTCATTGTTTTATCAAAAGGCTAATGTCTCCATTAGAACAGATATCACATGCAAATGTTATTAGTGCAATTTGGAATGCCCCAGATACCCACAAGATTTGACATGGTCGATCTCCTTTGGGAGTTTATCGGCAGTTAAATCAACACTGACGTAAATCGATTTTTAATGTCAACCATTCTGCGATCTCAAGTCTATGGAGCCAACTAGTTTCAGGAAAGTGCAGCGGTTGTCCCGAAATCTGTTCCGATTCGTTTAAGGCTGTTTTTGTGTCCTTGAATGAGTTCTAGGGTTCTTTTGTTTTATTATTATTGGAGGTTTAACGACCACCGTTAGCAACTCAATGGGCTACAAGCTGTCGCCCATCCTTAATTTAGGGCCACTGGTTCCAGGGAAGGGAGAGAACCAGTGCCGTAAGACAAACACAACATCCATGCCTCACCGAGATTCGAACCCGGACCCCTTTCGGACGCATGATCAAAAGCCTTCGCTTAGACCACTGCGCCACCGGGGCGGCGTGTTAGGGTTCATCTTCTACCCTACATCTGCAATGTAAATTCTTTTGAACATATTTTCTCGAAGACTATTACTTTGTAATGTTTGAAATTTTGAGCACAAATAAAAACGACCCATAGCTAATATATGCTACAGTTATTATTCCGAAAAATTTGTTAGAATGTTTTTAAAAATTCAGTTTATCCGACACGAAAACATTCCAATTTAGCACTAGATGACACGATAAGTTATCATAGCAGTGTTTCTGTCTGGAAGCAACGAAATCTCTTATTTCTGCCTGATTTTTCTAATTATCTGAGCCAAATAGAAATAAATTAATAGAGGCAAAAGTGAGATTGGAATCTTGTCTTCTATAGATCATTTTAAATCCACTTTCTGAAGCGAAAATGTGTACATTAGCAGAGAACCCCAGAATTTGAGTTATAGAAACTCCACGAACTTACTAAGCTCCACCTACTTACTGAGTTCCACCCCAAATAACGTCATTGGTTAAAACTTAACAGCGCGTATTTTGTTTTTTCATTGTGGAGCCAACGAGAGACCGCTTCCATTCTGAATATGGTGAGGCTTCCAGTGATTCGCTGACGCCAACTTCTGGGGCAGTCACTCAATACGCAAAAATCCACGCCCAAGGAGTGATTTTTTGCGCCATCTATCACAGAAGATGAATCCTAACTCTCATTCAAAGACAGCTTTAAGCGTGACAACCCCTCAAGATTACCGTTACATCACATTCATTATATTGCCCAGACGGAATCGAAGAGCAACAACACGTAATCTGCGTTCGGATCTCGTCGCAGCCACAGAAAGCAAGATATCCGTCTCTACTGTGACCAGATGTCTTCATAACTGTGGGTGTGACGTACTTTCCAGCAGGACGCACACGACATAAAGGCAGATAGTAGTCAGAACAAAAGTCCGCGTAGCTCAATTGGTAGAGTGACTTATTCCGGAATGAGGGGATCCGTGTTCGAATCCCGGCGTGGACCAGAAGTGACGGAGAAATTTACTTCGTTATATGGGCTCTATGGACGTAGAACTGCTGTATGTGTGCTGTTGCTTGCGAACCACAGTCGCACCCGGCACTTAAGATGGGGTCATGATCATGTCGACTGGACCTTAGGACAGTGGCGTAATGTCCTGTTAACGGAAGAGTAGACGTGTATTTTTCTGGTGAAAGGCTGGAGGACACTACAAGTCTCGTAACATGCCTGAAAATTCTTTTCGTGATGGAGTGTGACTGAGTGTTTTTGTTTGTTTGTTTGTTTGTTTTTCTTGTTGGCGTACCGACCCCTTGGTTTTTCTAAAGGTTCTGTGACTTCTGTAGAGTAATGGTACCAAGTTCTCGATTCCTATGTGAGGCCATATGCTGGTGCAGTTAGTGTATATTTCATCATAATGAATGTCAATGCAATGTGCCAACACAGCTAATATTGTTAATTCATGTTTTGAAGAACAAGTGTCAACGAATGGAGTGGCCTGCATTTTCTCCAGACCACAATCCTATCAAGCAGCTGTGAGATGAGAGCTCAAGAGCAGAAGTATTAATGCTCTCCAGGCCCCTCTCCGAAACTTCTGGTACATCAAGAACAACTTTCATTGACATGACTTGCCAGTGCCAAGATACATACATACATACATACGTATATATAGTATATCATCATCTTCATCATCATCAACAACCATTATTAATCCACTACTGGATTTGCCAAGTCTTACATACAACTTTCTGTCTTTAGCCAATCTTCTTCAAGTCACTCCTGCACGTTTTCGAACTTTATGCAGCCATCACCCACGTGGTCTTTCTCTGGAACTTTTCCTGTCCCTTGGTATCCAGTCTAGTATTTTGGTTGTTCAACAGTGGTCATTTGTTCTAGCTAGCAATATGTCCATCCCATCGACACTTGAGTCTTCCCTTTGATCATGATGTCATCAACTCTTGCCATTTTCCCAAATTGTGTTCAGCTTCCTATCTTTCCTGGATACACCAAACATGCTTCTCTCCATTCATGCTTTTTAAAGCTGTTTGCAGCCACTGTTTGTCATTTTTAGTTAAAGTCCATTCTTCTGATAAATATGTAAAAACTTGAAGGATGCATTGATTAAGCACTTTTCGTTTAAGACGTGAGGTAAATTACTTTTGAAAACTGAGCTATTTCCTCCAAAAAATCTCCAACCACATTTTGTACGCCTATTTATTTCTTCTTCTGTGTGGTCCTTGCTTGATGTCTGTTGTGTAAGGTAAATGTAGGTAATTGTTACTTCTAGACTTTACCCATCGATTTCCAAATCTTCAGTTTTTGTAAAAGCATTGTTCAGTAATTTTATCTTTGGTAAGTTCATTTTTAATTCCATTTCTTTTCACTTGCCAGCAAGTTCCTGGACTGTAGCTCTGAGGTGGTACATGAAAAAATGACTACATCATCAACGAAACGAAGATGCGTTAAATAATCTCCATTAATACTCAAGAAACGCTTATACTGTAGCTTGCAAATCCGTTAATTTTTGTAGTGTAATAAGCATAAAGATTCGCCAAGCTTTCGCTCTCCACTGGGAGGCTTTTTCAAGGCAATGGTAAACATAAAGCTTGGCGAATTTTTATGGGTATTACACATTAAAAAATAAAAGGATTTACTATACGCTATAAGCGTTTCTTGAGTATTCACAGTGTGATGTATTTTGAAATAACGTTGATCTCCATTAACCTTTATGCCCTTGTCTTTCCAATGCACACACGCGCGCACACGCATTTCTAATCTCTATTAACACTGCGTACTAATTGTTAGCCTGTGTGTTAGTTTCTCCTCTGTAATAAATCATCATATAAGATACAGATTCTTAGGTAGAAGAGAATAGATTGTTCTTTTCATATCCAATTCACTCTTCTTTTTTTAATCGTGGAAATGAAATTATTTAGATATCGGTTGAGAGTTCTACGTAGACAAAATTTAAAAGCTTGATTACCTAAAAACTTTTTTACGATCAGTACTTTTTTAGAAGAAAGCAATGTTTGTAAGAAAACTGATGGAACAGAGTGCAAGCAAATAAAAAATGTATAATATAAATCGGTTCATTATATTTGTAATTAGTTTTCTGGTGTTGGCGTCCCACATGCTATATAATGTATGCTTTTCCAAAGTCCTCTTTAATACTGTACAAAATTCAATAAAGGGAAGACTGTGTACCAGCAACAATTTATTGTATTATTAAAAAAGAAATTATACACATATAAAAGTTTCAATCTTAGCGGTAGTACTTCTAATCAGTCAAACCAAACACACAAAATAAAGTTGAACCATAGCTGAGAAAGTAACCACTTGGAATCTACATTAGTCCCTTCGGTGTCGTTTCAAGAAAGTATCTCACTAAATAATCATTACATAATACAGAAAGTAAAGTAAACAAGACAACCCACACTATATTAATTAATATTCGGGGAAACGGAATACTTCTTTGCGTCGTTGTTTTATTTCATAAATGTCACACAAAAAAAAAGCGTTCTCAAAAACACAATCCTTAAATTTCCATTTAAGCAGTGTTTGCTATGTTAAATTTATTTAAAATACCATGTTCAGTAGTACACTGCTGGACAATTGCTAAGGACGGATCATAAACGGCTATATAGCGCATAAAAAAGTAAGTGTGGTTGGATGCCAAGTGAAATAAATTAATGTCAGAATGCCAGGACATTACAAGAAAGACAATTTATTGTGCTCTGAAATCCAGAAGGCTTTGGAACCTGTTCAAGGGACAAACAGGCCATTTTGTGCAGAATACGTAAACGTGAAAAAAATGCAATTACCGTCCACAGGCGTTCCGGCGTAAGATGTCAATACGAGATATGGCCACCATGGAGGGAGATGCAAGATTTCACACGTCGTGTCATGCTTTGCACAACATTATCAAGCAGCTGTTGGGATAATTTATCCCATTCCTCTGTTAGTGCGCGGATGAGGGTGTCCTTGTTTATTGGAAGGCATTGGCGATCAGCAAGACTCCTCCCCAAAGCTTCCCACACATTTTCAATGGGATTCAGATCTGGAGAACGTGCTGGCCATACGAGGCGTTGAATATCCTCGCTCTCAAGACACTCCTGGACAGCGACTGTTCGATGACATGTTGCGTTGTGGTCCATGAAAATGAATCTATCACCGACAGCACCACGGAACATGCGAACATGAGGTAGCAGAACATCATTAATGTATCGTTGGCCAGTCATAGTCCCAGTTGGAAGCACATAGAGGGACGTACGGCCATTGATCATGATGCCAGTCCATACCATGACACTACATGTCGGATATCGGTCCCTTTCCTGTATGTTTGCTGGACAATATGCAGTACCACTATCACGCCAGATCAGTTGTCGTCGACAATCAGACGATAGACTGTATCTACTCTCATCTGAGAAGAGGACAGCAGACCAGTCGTTATCAGTCCAATTGCGATGTTGATGGCACCATTGCAAACGGGCGGTACGGTGACGTCTGGACAATGGGATGCACACAACAGGACGGCGGGCGTATAGTCCTCCTTCATGCAAACGTCTGGCGACAGTTTTTCTGGAGATCCGCTTGCCAGTAGCAGCCATAAACTGATTTGCTACCTCACTAGCTGTTCTGCGCCGGTGTCTTTTTGTTGATAGCACTATGTACCGATCTTCTGCAGGTGTCGTACTGCGAACACGACCTCCACCGTGATGTTTGCTACACTCTCCATTTGTTTGAAATGATTTCCAAAGCCTTGAAACAACACTGTGGCTGACGTCGAACTCCCTGGCAACATCTGTTATTTTTCGCCCTTCTTCAATCTTGCCAATAATACGGCTACGCGTAAAATCATCTAGGTGATGTCGGGAAGACATACTGAAACTTGCAAGTTCGTCAATTGATTCTTTCCCTTTCAACTTTGCGTTTGAACAACAGCGGTCAATACGCGTCAAATCCTTTATATCTCTTATCAGCGCTATGACGTCACGAACAAGTTCGGCAATCCAAAATTTGCATACCCACAACACGTCTTACTGTATCCGGCACTTTTGCTAATTTCCACATTTTCCTGCCTTCCATTTTATGGTTGCCATCGTTGCTATTGTCATCCGTCCTTAGCAATTGTCCGGCAGTGTAGTTCGAAATTCTCATGATAATTTTTTATAAGTACGATGTTGTACAGATAATGCTACAGAACTGCAAAAATAGCATTTTCTAACATTTAGCAATGTTTTTTATGAAACATGCTTTGTTAACAAATGCCTAATTAAAATATTAAATTTTGAATGCGGGGCTTTTTTATATAATAACATTAGATAACACATATTTTATGTACACTTACACCGGTAATTATTCATCCAAAATGCCTGAAAAGCGCTGTAAAGCGCAGCTTTTCCATACATATATCTACAAACTTTTCGTTTTTGATTACTGCTCACCTCACAGTTTTCACCATCACCTCACCTGCCAAAATTTCATTTTTCACTGACATTCTCAGATTTGAATTCTATGTTCTCCCTGTTCTGATTATTAATATTTATATAACGACTTTTTTAGCCCAGCGAAAAAAAAATATTTCAAATGTGGATGTTGTCTTTTATCAACTTTCGTCCTAAACATTTATCTGTAAAGGTATTTTTAAACATTTCATGCTTAGTACTCTCACGCCAATATCATTGATATGCATACTAAAAGTAACACTTTAGTAGGTTCTTATTACAAACGCCTAGATCAAATTTCCAATGTTCTAGAATTACACTTGGTTTCAAGTGGATTTAAAAATAATCACGCAGAAGCAGTCACCTACCTTACAATCCCAGAGCCCACCATATAAATGATTCCAGTGATATAACGTTTCTCTTTACTTTGCCTTGAATTATAAACACATTACAAACGACCAAGGGAAAATGAGAATCACTTTGCTTACATATCTTCTGAGTGTGACACAAATTCAAATTAACTTAAATGTATATGGATAGAAACGATGAAATAAGTATTAACAGCAACATAAGTATTTTAATGGTATATAAGCTTAATCCATGAGTCGAACTTCCATACTTGAATTTACAGAAGTGTGAAATGAAAGATTCTCGTTTTGATCAAAACTCATGAAAGAAATAGTAGAAACGTCTTTATTGAAGACATCGAACTGAAAGGATATGAATTACAGTGCACCTTTAAAAAAAATAATATATATGTATAATTTGGGAAATACTAATTTGTATCATACTGTATATACATATACGTATTTCTGAAAATATGTCATACCAGTATTTCTCTAATTTTTTTTTCTGAAACAATATATATATATGTATGTCAAAAACGTTTAAAAGTTCATGAAAGTGTGTACCTTCAAGCTATGATAAACAGAACATCAAGTGATACAAATTTATAATTTTAATGGTGATGATGATGAATTATAAATATCTATCAGATGGTAATATGAATGACTCTCTGCTCTTCGTCAAGACAATAAAGCTTCTTTACGAAGTGTATATGTATGTGTAAACTAAAACAAACAAGGTGTTATTAAGATTGTCAAAATACTCTTTGAATCAGTAATGGACATGAAATAGGTGTTTTTCGTGCAAAACAGAAACTGAACAAATATTTTTAAAGTTACAGAAATTTAGCAGAAAATTTTTAAAAAATTGAAGAATTTTTGCAGGCCACCCACTGAATGCATTTGGGGAGACCATTCTACTTTCTTAGAACATCTGTTCACACTTGAGACACGTGCATGTTCGAAATTACCTTTAAAGGAAATTTAAATTCTTAAACATCGATAACATATAATATGATGCAATTGCATGATTTATTTAAGTCAGACTATGTTTTAATTTCTGTTCTTTTTTAATGCATTTGAACAGTTCTGGGAAGTTGTTACATTATTGAAGTGAATTCCTGCACCGTCTACCGGATATTATTCTAACACTTGGTGGTCAGAGTGGAGGGTTTTCAAAGTGAGCTGCAATCAATGTGATTGTGAAATAAGTATGTAAGATCACTTCTTGCATGAAAATATTATTAGGACTTTTGTGGTGAAAAGTAATCCCAAATTCTTCGAACGGTAACAACATCGGCAACAAAATACTTTGTGAAGACCACAGCACTGAATTCATTTATCGGTGGCAACTAGTTGTTTGATTCACAGCTAGGACTAGCTCTTGAAAGTCTTACTTTGCATCATCCTATTAGAGACAACATTGGTATTAACTCTTGACTCCTAATAGAAGACTGTTCATTTAGCACATGCTTCATAAGTGAGTGAGATAGGTACTAAATATGTTCGATTTATAGAAAGATGGAAATCAGTTTAACTTTCAAGCGATCTAGCATTCGTGACTATGCTATAGAACAAAATAAAGAGCGTAAAGTACAACCCACCCAATCTTTTCATTGCCAATCCCTCCTTGAATGCAAAGGAACAAAATGAAATGCGTACCTAAGGGAAACTACATGGTCTAAAAACATACCTAATCAATGAGTATCTCGTGAGTTTCTTCTTCAGAGAAAATGACGTTTGAATAAATATTCAGGCACATTGGTTTTCAAGATGGAACATAATCCTCTCGTACATGTTATTCAGTTCCATTTACAGGAATAACAATAAACGAATGGAGTGATGGGTCCCATATAGCCATCGAAGCTGCATTTAACTTTTACCATAAAATAACTAAGAAATAAATTCAGTTTTTCGCCTAAGAAAAGGTTGCCCATGATTAACGTGTCATTTACTTCCACTCGTCGTCCAAGGCGGTGTTTTATTTGTATGTTTATTTCGAGGTTTAACGACCACAATGAGCAACTCTAAGGGCTATAAGAAATGGCCCGGCCCTAATTTGGGGCCACTAATTCCAGAGAAAGATCAAAGAAAGGGCTATTTGGCAAGCACTCTACTTACGTATCATCCGGAACTTGATCCCAGGCCCAGCTCGGGCGACTAAACCTATGCCTCTGGCCACTCGACCACCTGGGGGAGGCTGTTTTGTATGTACGCGAATCATCAATGGGAAAATATAATAGTTACAGATAGTTTGTTTCCTACGTCGAATGAACCTAGAATTTCTGTTAATTAATCAACAGAAATATTTAATGCACTTTTGTTACTGGCTTCATTAAAGCAAGCCAGTGATTAACACGAAAATATTTGGTAACTATATGAAAATCCATGACTGCAATTCATGCGTGTTGTAAACGAATGTATTTTTTTTTTTTTTTGCGTGCCAATGAAAATTCTGCTAAAGATTTTCTGCTTCAAATCGCAAATGATACTGGTCATATGTCACAGGCCTGCTATGCATATTCAAAAATAAGTTTCTCTAGCAACACGTTTCATGCATATTTAATATCTAGTTCAATCTCAGTCTGTTGTCTCATGAGCCATTACTGAGTCAAAGGGAATAAATATATTTAAGCGCTGGGTCTAAAGAAGTAGAAAGCTTGCGCTGTCGAATTTTCGCAACCAGGCACAAGACTTGGAATGTTGCACCCTTTTATATCCTTGTCATACACGGTTCCTGGTGGGCAAGAGAACTCATAGGGAAGGAATGTGCTGCCATTCTCTCCTTCTACGGGGACACAAGAATGGAATTTTTGACAGTCGTGTGGATCCCGATGGAGACCTGACAGCGAGCAAGTAAACGGAGGAGCATTAGTTGGATCATGAACAAGGTCTGGACGAGGACTGCTTGATGATGGTTTCTGAGAAGTGGTGGGAGCTTTAGTGGTCGTGGTAGTAGTTGTTGTTGTCGTTGTTGTAGATGTGGTAGTGGTGGTACCGGGAGAGGTTGATGAAGGAGTACTTGAAGATGGCCAGGAAGTCGATGAAACATCAGTAGGCATTTCAGATGGTGGTGGTGGTGGAAGAGGCAGTTCTTTACCTGGTCTTGCAAATTCTTCATTAATAGCACTCAACAGAGGGTACTTCCTGCCATGGCATTCCCCTTGGAAATCATCCGTTTCAATGGACCAAACCATACCACCCCCTAATCCATAGTATTTGGCATACTTGACCTGTAAAGCAAAAAAGAAGTTACAGATAGTCTCCTCTTTATGTCGAATGAACCTAGAACTTCTGTAAACTAATTAACAGAAATATTTAATGCACTTTTGACACTGGCTGATGTATATTAGGAATAACAATTTTACCTGTGTTTAGAAAAGTCGGAAAAGTTTGTTAGTATCTAAACAGTGTAGGATGAGCAAAAAAGCAGAACTATATTCATTATGTCATTGGAACTGTGTACTGATATGAATATAATTTGACTGCAAAGCATATATAAAAAAGCAATTTTTTTGGAATACATTGGGATGCAGGTGAAAGCGTTTCATGGGGCATTATGTGTTCAATGTGGTTTTTTGTTACAAGCAAGAAATATCTTTTTTCGTTGAATGTTACAAGCAGTTTTTGTTACAAGCAAGTGGTTTTTTGTTCAATGTGGTTGTGCAAGCAAGATAATCGTGATTGAGGCCTTTCTTTGAATAGATACGTGAGACGTTCAAACACACGCAGCTCACGGCTCTGAAAAGTGATTCAGTCACTAGAAAGCCCTTTAAATTTATTTGTGTCCAGAAAATAACCTGGAGTCTGCAATCTCAGATAATTTACATTCCCCCCCCCCCCGTATTACCATGTTTTCTCCGTCTTCGCTAGAGACATATTCATTCAGAAGATGACTATGCAATTGATACGCGCGCAATTTCAAGCATCTAGAACAACAGGATATACTGTATTTTGGGCGTAAAGTGTTATTAATAGATTTCGTCCCCTTCTTTCGTACCCAAATGAACAAGAAGCGCGTAGCATACCTATTATTTTCCCTGTAGCGCGTTTTCTTTCGCTTAAGTGCCGTGGAGAGATGCAAAGACCACGGAAATTTCTGCGCATTATCCAAAATAACATCCAAATATTATATACGTAAATTTAAAACGAACGCCAAAATAGTTAAAAGTAAATATGTGTGTGTGAAGGGAGTAATTACCACACATGAATAGCCTCAAGAGCTATAAGCCATCTTCTACCCTTAATACGCAAGGAACGCTTATAGCGCGGTAAATCCGTTTATTTTCGTGGTGTAAATTTGCATAAAGATTCGCCAGGCTTTCACACTCACCTAGGAGGCTTTCTCAAGGCAATGTAGACTATGTCTACATTGCCTTGACAAAGCCTCCCATTTGGGTGTGAAAACCTGGAGAATCTTCATGCAAATTTACACTACGAAAATAAACTGATTTACTCCACTATAAACGTTCTATGAATATTCACGACCTGGTGTATTTAAAATAAGAGTACCAAAATTCTACCCTTAATTTGAGGCCACGATTTCCAGGGAAGGCTAAGTGTCAGAGCCTTACTGCAAGCTCGCCACCAATGCCTCATCCGGTACTTGGTATCAGCTCCTGCTTAGACGACTAGCCAGAAACCAGCACCTCGGACCACTCGGTCACCCGTATGAAAATCTCTTAATACAGTTCCGTACAGCAGAAAGAACTAGGCCATCCAAAGAAGAATAAGACACAGGAGAAACCGGATAACCGTGTCACTGGCTGCAAAATGAAGCCGAGCTACGAACAAGCGTTTTGATAGCTGTTCCGCCGGTGACTCTTCATGTACGTTGAGCTCCCACATTTTAATATACACTATCATATTATGTCTATACAAAGGAAAACTCATAATGCTTGTAATATTTTTGAGTACCATCTCCCTGAGACGTTAAGACTTGACGTACCTATATAAGTATTAAAAAAATGGCACCGGTTTATTTGTTGAAGTAATAAAATACGGGAGATCAAATATTTTCTTTGACAGTTTCTTCTAGAGAGAGACTTTTCCCGAAATTTTACGCAAAACTATAATAAAACAAATATTGTTCATTATCACTTTCACATGCATCGAATTCATTCAAACAACTATGCGGTCTTTGTACATTTTACATTGTTAGTCAATTTTAAGAACTGAATTTACAAAGGGTGAGTGGAAAGTTTGCAATATTTTCATAAACACATGTGCTGCGGCGGGTATGTCACGTGCTTAAACTAGTTCAAGTCGCACACTTCAGTCAGTCAAAAGGGATATAAAGTGGTAGTTGTTGCTGAGAACGGCATTGCATGTCGTCGTTCTGTCTGTGGTTGGGACACATAAAAGATGAACAGCCACAACCGGCTAATTGCGGAACTTTTGCTTTACGAGTTTGAACTGGGCCATAACGCCGCTCAAGCAACACGAAACATTTGGCATGCGGAAGGGGAAGATTCAGCGAACCACAGCACCGCAACCAGATGGTTCGAGGAATTCGCTCAGATGACAGAAACCTCGACGATCAGCCAATGCCAGGTAGGCCGCAAACCGTGGATTCGGGTCTGTGCGTCAGGCCAAAGAGACAAATAGGACAACCAGCACTCGGAGAGTATTGGGCGATCTGGGCATATCACAGACCACCGTGGTTCGTCACCTTCAGGACTTTGGCAAGGTCTACAGGAGCTGCAGCATTGTCCCTCACTAACTGACGCCAGCTGAAGCAAACAGCAGAGTGGAAGTGTGCACGAACCTCCTAGAAAACCCGCGCAATGTACGTTTCATCAGGAGAATTGTTACGTGCGATGAAAGTGAATCAATTTCCGTAAACCTAACACACAACGGCAGTGGCTGAGCCGGGCCAGCTTCCAGAACCTGTTGCCAAACGTGGGCGCTTCGAAAATAAGGTGATGCTCTGCGTCTGGTGGAATTTCGAGGAGTTAGTCCATTATGAATTTGTTCCAGACGGTCGGGCCATCAACGCCAACTTCTACTTTGAACAGCTGGAGGGGACGTATGCAATTTTTGGAAGAGAAGGAACCGGCACTAGTGAACAGAAAGTGTGCTCTCCTACAGCAGGACAACCCTCGGGCTCATACCGCGTGAACGAACCGGGCAAAACTCCAGGAATTTGAGGTCATCAAACTGACTATATGCTGGGTGTGGACCCAGCATATAGTCTGAACTTTGCCCCGTCGGTTTATTACCTGTTCCGGTCCATGGCCCACTTCTTTCGCGGGCAGCACTTCAGTAACCAGGAGGAGGTGGCAGCTTTATGAAGGAGTTCTTTGCCTCGAAGGACAAAAACTGGTACTGCCGGGAATTGAAGAACTGGCAGACATATGGCTAAAGACGGTGCAATACGATGGTTTTGACTTTGAATGCTAGTCAGGTTCCGTCGTAAAGGTATGTATGAAGACATAAAGTGATCCAAATATTTCAAAACTTTCGACTCACCCTCGGTAGATTGAAGCGTGTAAATCTAATATTTTAGAAACATGGCAGTTAAGTGATATAAACTTAGTCAGATTTTCAATTAAACAGCGTATGGTTTTCTTTCCACGGGTTCAATGTGAGGAACACCTTTTAAAGTGAAAATTTTAAGGAAAAATGGTGAACTAGTTCAGCTATTGTTCCATGTAGTTTTCTGATGCAATCGTTGCTGCCTCACTAGAACTCAGTTGCAGCGTGGCGAGCTAGTAAAACGTTCGAGAACATATAATGTATATTAATATGTACGACATCGCACTTTCGGGATAAAAATAACGCCGTTTATTATAAGTTTCTTGTCATTCTTTCACTATACACAGTGCGTCAAAGAATTTTAAGACTGGCGCTAGATTTCAGCCTACGGTAGCGCTACCAGTGTAATCGCGAATGCGCTATAAACCGTGACCATCTGCTTGCTTTCTGCCAAAAGTACTGTGCACTTGTTAAAGTAACTCAAACAAAACGGGCGTTCATTAGAAAAGTAAAATTTTTTTCAGGTTGAATTATTAAGATGGAACAAAGGGTTGTTAATAAATTTAACGCAAATCTTGGTAAAAGTGCCTCGGAAACGTACCAAATGATGAAACAAGTTTACGGTGAGTTTTGTTTAAGTAGATCAAATGTTTTCCTGTGGCACAAACGTTTTTTTGGGGAAGAGAGTCTCTAGAAGATGATAAGCATACCGGAAGACCAAGTTCATCTAGGACACCTGAGATTATTGAAAAAGTGCATGATTTCGTGGCAAACATTCGATGTGCGTCACTAAGAATGATGGAAGAGTCTTTAAACATCAACAAAGAAACAATTCGAACCATCCTGCATGAAGATTTGGGCAAAACAAAAGTCTGTGCTAAATTTGTTCCACACAAGTTAACCAATGAACAAAAATCAAGGAGAAGTGCACATTGCAGAGACATCATTTCAGCCGCTGAAAATGATCCAAACTTCTTAAAATCGATTGTTACTGGTGACGAAACATGGTGTTTTCAATATGATCCTAAAACAAAGCGACTAAGTGCGGAATGGAAGTCAAAAAACTCACCACAAGCCAAAAAAACAAGAAAAGTTCCATCGAAAATGGAAACAATGTTCATTACATTCTTCGATAGTAAGGTTATTATCCACAAAGAATTTGTTCCAAGTGGACAAACAATTACTGGTGAGTTTTATTTAAATGTTTTGAGGCGTTTGATGGGCAGAATTCGTCGCATTCGTCCAGAATATCGAGATGAAAACAGTTGGTGTTTGTTGCACGATAATGCACCCAGTCACACCTCACTTCTTGTTCGTAGATATTTGGCGAAAAATAACGTCTGTGTGTTGAATCATCCACCGTATTCGCCTGATTTAGCACCCTGCGACTTTTCTTTGTTCCCAAAACTTAAAATGACGTTAAAAGGGTGTTATTTTGGTGATATTTCGAGCATACAAACAGCCTCGACGCGTGCTTTGGAGGCAATTCCGCAAAGTGAACTGGAACAGGCATTCGAATCATTATTAAATCGCTGTAACAAGTGTATTGAAGCCGGAGGGACTTATTTTGAATAAGAAACCAAAACAAATTATAATTTCTTGTTTCTATTTCATTTTACAGACCCAGTCTTAAAACTTCTTTGACGCACTGTGTAAGTGCATTTATTTTACCTTACATAAAAACTGCATTCCCAGAGAAACATAAGAGCTTTGTTCTCAGAGATATCCCCATTTATCTTTCGGAGTGTGTCTGCCAAAAATTAAAACTTAATAACTGATAATCATCTGGATTCATTTTGTAGGTGACAGAACTGTTCATTTGAAGTTAAATGTTTTACAATTATCTTTGCGTACTCGTAATATGTCTTATCCCAATTAATTGTGCCCAACACAAATCATCGGAGGAAATCAACCATGCAGATTCATCGTCGAGAAGAATGATGAAGGGTAAGCATTTTCATTGTAAAGAATGCAATACTCAAAAAAGAGCGTTCATGAAGCTTTTCCAGAAGTTCTCAAGGAAGAATGTGAACTTAAACAATTCGTGACTGGCGCGTTAAAACTAATGCTCTAAAGCTTAAACCTTTGATTTCTCCAATTTAACTAACAAATGAACAGATATTTAATGAATCAAATGAATAATTTTTCTCTTGCTTTTGATATCGATAGAATTACTTCAAAAATCAATTCCTTGTGTTGCGTTTTCCAGCTACAAGGTGACCGTTATTTTCAATGGATATAAATTAGCCATTACATCTTAATATCCAAGATGTAATGGATAATTCAACATTACATATTGAATTAGCGTCTTATGAAAACGGTGTTTATATCGTTTCTAGAAGCTTTTCCAAACAGCTTAGCATACTTAAATGTGCTTTATTAAAACAAAAAATTAGCGTTGACGTCATAGAGCTATGCAACGTCAAAACTTATGACATTTGCATCCTGCCTAGCATATGGCGTCATTTCACTAACATCATGATACCAGCATTTTAGCCTACACGTGAAGATAAATCTGCGTATATAGAATATAACAGCCTATGAGTAGGGGTTGTTCTATTTTCCATTCTAAAATTTATTTTCCTTTCTAGGACAATAAATAACAAAGTCTGCATTTCTGGGCAAACAATTAGATACTATGTACAGTCTCTATTATTTTTAAATTTTTAATTCCATTATTTTATTATATTATGATTTTTATTTTTAGTCAGTTGGGTAACAATTGGATGCAAAAAACTCAGAGATGTACAGCTATAATGATCAAAACTCAGAACAAGTATTTTTGTGATTTGATTCATTTGTAACTTCTCAGTGAAATTTGAACTATGTCAGCACATCGTACAGAAAATATTTCTTGTGGTTTAGTTATCATTGAAGACACATAAGAAGATGTTCCGCTTGAAAAATATATATTTGAAATACACTATGAACACAAAAGTATTCGAACACGTAGGTCGAAAGAAAACAAGAGCCCACCTTTGACTGTTATGACTACAGCAACCATTCTAGGCATGCTTCCCACGAGATGCCTGTAAGTCTCCATCGGGATTTTTATCCATTCTTCCTGTAAACCTCCTGCCGCAGATGCCGTAGAAGACTGTCTTACCGGCCGAGATCGAATTTGGCGATTCACCTCGTCTCATGTATGTTCTATTTAATTCAGATCGGAATTTTGTGGTGGCCTTTCCGACATTTGGACACCCTGTTTCTGAAACCAGGCTTGGGCAGACCTTGCAGTGGGGCTAGGCTCTCAATTTTTCCGAAACAGGCAGGAGTCTGTGCAGAAGTACTGCCACAACGTAGCTATTCTTCGATTCACCACAAGATGATACTGCAGTTTAAGGTGCAAGAGTCTACGTACTCACTGAGCCTTCGGGAACGGTCGAGAGTTATGTTCATATGCATCACTTCCCCACTGTGTCCTGCTGTTAGCATCTGTCAATGTCAATCACTTCTCCCATCAACTCATTGGCATCATTGTCTCTCAAACACGCAGGCGTGTGTATGGTCTAATTTTAAAACTTAATTTCTGAAAATAGATAAACTTAAGATTTGCCTAAATTAACTACATGAACTTATAAGTAAACAGCTAGGACAATATACTGTATAGTATAATTCTGGGCAATAAATGTGTTGATTTTCACGGAAAATGTTGGGAACTACTTTTAGTCGCGGCGATAGGCTTCACGTACCTTCCCTTTCATTGTCATCTTAGGGTGAATCGAAGTATAGTTCAGAATTGTTCGGAATGTCTTCTTGTCTGGCGGCCGTTAAGCTGAAGGTCACTACAATCAAAAGACCGAGTCTTTTTTTATAGCAGAAATAGCTCTACATTGCCACAAACCCCCTCATCATTTGACTTTAGGGGGTCAGTGCAGTCCTCCTGATAGCCCAGAGTAAACGTCCCACCCAAATACGTCCATCCGAACGAAAGAGCAAGCAGCATGATTCTTCATTCCACACGAATCTCTTTCACACTTCTGTTGTTTACGAACGGCTAGCCAGGATAATATAGGACTACTGTCCACGAACGGCTAGCCAGGATAACATAGGACTATTGTCTTGTCCACGAACGGCTAGCCAGGATAAACATAGGACTATTGTCTTGTCCACGAACGGCTAGCCAGGATAATATAGGACTACTGTCTTGTCCACGAACGGCTAGCCAGGATAATATAGGACTGTTGTCCACGAATGGCTAGCCAGGATAATATAGAACTATTGTCCACGAACGGCTAGCCAGGGTAATATAGGACTATTGTCCACGAACGGCTAGCCAGGATAATATAGGACTATTGTCCACGAACGGCTAGCCAGGATAATATAGGACTATTGTCCGCGATTGGCTAGCCTGGATAATATAGGACTATTGTCCACGAACGGCTAGCCTAGATAATATAGGACTGTTGTCTTGTCCACTAACGGCTAGCCAGGATAATATAGGACTATTGTCCACGAACGGCTAGCCACCAGGATAATATAGGACTATTGTCTTGTCCACGAATGGCTAGCCAGGATAATATAGGACTATTGTCTTGTCCACGAACGGCTAGCCAGGATAATATAGGACTATGGTCTTGTCCACGAAGGGCTAGCCAGGATAATATAGGACTATTGTCCACGAAAGGCATTGCCTAGAATAATGTAGGACTTGGTGCACCTGACCAGGCATGGTGACTATGTCCATGCAGTTATTGTCGTACTGCTGTTGCGAAAATAGGTATTCCAGTTACTGATGTACTGCTGTTGCGAAATAGCTATTCCAGTTACTGATGTACTGCTGTTGCGAAAATAGCTATTCCAGTTACTGATGTACTGCTGTTGCGAAAATAGCTATTCCAGTTACTGATGTACTGCTGTTGCGAAAATAGCTATTCCAGTTACTGATGTACTGCTGTTGCGAAAATAGCTATTCCAGTTACTGATGTACTGCTGTTGCGAAAATAGCTATTCCAGTTACTGATGTACTGCTGTTGCGAAAATAACTATTCCAGTTACTGATGTACTGCTGTTGCGAAAATAGCTATTCCAGTTACTGATGTACTGCTGTTGCGAAAATAGCTATTCCAGTTACTGATGTACTGCTGTTGCGAAAATAGCTATTCCAGTTACTGGTGTACTGCTGTTGCGAAAATAGCTATTGCAGTTACTGATGTACTCCTGTTGCGAAAATAGCTATTCCAGTTACTGGTGTACTGCTGTTGCGAAAATAGCTATTCCAGTTACTGATGTACTGCTGTTGCGAAAATAGCTATTCCAGTTACTGATGTACTGCTGTTGCGAAAATAGCTATTCCAGTTACTGATGTACTGCTGTTGCGAAAATAGCTATTCCAGTTACTGATGTACTGCTGTTGCGAAAATAGCTATTCCAGTTCACATTCCGTAGTAAGCTTTGTTTCACACGACCACTCAGTTTGTGAAGCCTCCCACAGTGCTGCTTTGTTGAAGTGGCCCCATCTGCTTCTCATCGAAGAAGAACATCATCGACCGAGGATTTGGGGAATCTCAGAACAGCAGCAATGATATGTTGTTGTTGTTCTTCAATGCAGGGTGGTTTGATGCCACCTGAGTAAAAAAACAGTTTTTTACTCAGGTGGCATCAAACCACCATGCTCCTTTCGAAGTCCATCAATTCAGCTCCTCGCTGCATAGTCGCTTCCAATCCAATTTGATTGGTTTGCCAACGCCCCTTTTTATATTCAGCATCCACCAAACCCTACGAGTACGCGTCTAGTTCTGCAAATGCACATTTATTTGCATATGTGGAAGTGTTCAAATACTTTTGTCTATATAGGGTAGGTAATATATGGTTCATCATTAATATGCAAAGACCTTCCAAGTCTTTTACAAAAGTTATTTTTAAGACCTTTCAGTCATTATTAAACTCAAGTAAAAAATAATTCTTTGTTTTTAATGGACATGCAGTACTATACATGCACTATGTACATGTAGGTAAGTTGTTAGCACTTACCTTGAGCCTTATGCTCTCCTCGTTATCGTAGCCAACCCACTGCCGCTCTCTGAATGCATAAGGAGCCATGTAGTAATCATCCCACACAATAGTCCATTTTTCTCTTTGTTGAGACTCACAGATCTGGAATATCCATGAAGAGAAAGAAATTAACATTTCTTCCTGTTAGGATCCTTATTCGGCAGAAATATAATACACATTTTAGACCAAGTAGTCTCTCAAAGTTGAGTACAACACAATAAAAGCATAAATAAAAACTCCGAATTTATTTCGTAAAATGTTCTAACACAACTGAAATTAACGCTGAAACCCGTATTCGATGAGCAGAAGTAAACAACGATCCCAACCTAAGGGCTCACAGCTGGGCTGTGTGTATGCGTGTGCGCGCGCACCTTTATACGTAAATTTGTCCTTAACACTTATGTGCAAGCATGTCTTTACATGCAGGCTTCCATTATATCCTTTAGGGTTTTACTGTGTTGCAAAATATCGAAATTCCCTGGGAAAAGCATATACGAAACAGAGGCCATAAGATTATAGTTGAAATCTTAAGCGAAGTCCGTAAGTAAAGATAACGAGAACCGCTTTCAGTTTCTGAAAGACACCCTAAGGCAACTTAACGACCCTCGATAAGTTTTCGGGTGTGATATCGTAAGGCTTAACGAAAGGCGAATTTCTGGAGCGTTAATCGTCCGTCATAGAACAGTATGGACGCTGTACGGTAAAGAACACTGAGTGGAAACGATACAATGAACCTCCACCCAGTTACCACTTAGTTTTATAGAAATTTATTCCAAAGATGTGGTTAAACAATCTAGCAAGAAACGCAGCATCTGCAGTCACTCATGTAGTTAAAGTGAGTGCAGCAGTTATTGCTAGCGTGAAGATCGGTGCACGTACTGAATTTTCATGGTTGATCTGAGTCACAGAAACTTATAGTAGCAATTTCTCATCTTCAACAGCATTTGCAATGCTGTTAAAAGTCAAATACCGGAATTTGGAAGAGAAGAACCACATCTGGGAGTTAACGAATCTGACAAAAGTCTAATTTCATCATCGTATGGAAAAACCTGGACCTAGCGATAGTTCGAAGAACTCTACAAACAGTACCACACAGTGTCAGTTTTAAAGGCATGGCAGCGGAGGTGTGATGATGTGTGTGGGTACTTCCATATTTTTCTGGTACGGCATTAATCCGCTGATTTTTATGGACCCTATCAGAGGTGGGGAATTGTATCTCGATGTCCTAGTAAATGTTGCATTTATAAAGCACTACACTGCGAAGCGCCGTATCTGTCCCCATTAATACGCCGAAATCAACTTGATTCGGGATTCGCCACATGCCTCTTATGTAATGACCATCTTAAACCTGCCGATGTCGAAACTAGGCAGAATACTTAGCGGGTTAATAGGAACTAGTGAGGAATCATTCCCTCAATCCAACATCACTATTAGAATTCAAGAGAGTTCTGTGGCTAGGATGCAAATAATTTGCTTTTTGTTAGGGGTTTAACGACCACCATGAGCAACTTATGACGTAGCAGTCTTGTCTTACTTCTACGTTAGTTTAAAAAACATAACCATAAGATGAAATAGTTCCTAAATTAAACCTTAACGGCCAGACGAAACATGAAAACAACAGAAGTCAAACTTACGGAAAAGATGCTTTATTCAAGGTTTTCTCCAACACATCGTAACATGACATAGTACTTTGCATTAAACGCTCCACACACCACACAGCTCTTAACACAACGCTCTCTTTAACAACGCTCGCTTTACAACACTCGCCAAGCAACAGGTTAGTCGTTGTTTTTATCTCCCGTTCTATCTTATATCAGGCATACGTTACGTTCATTCAACCTCAATAATGTTACCAACAGTATTCGTTTGAGAGAAAAGATATCACGTTAAGAGTGAAATATAACTGAGAATAAACTCAAGATTTACATAGGGAAAGAAACTAAAAAGGACAGTTAATTTAGAATATACGTCACAAACTCAATGGGATACAAGCAGTCGCCCGTCTCTTATTTAGGGCCACCGATTCCAAGAGAGGGAGAGAGCCAGTGCAGAAAGACAAACACAACATCAACGCCTCACTAGGGTTCTCATCTCGGACGAAATGATCAGAAGCCAAAGCTTACACCACTGCGCCATCGGGGCGGCGGAAATACTGTCCGTGAAACTTGTATACGGGAAATCCACAATGTTAACAAAATGTCCTCATTTTGTCAGCAGCCAAGTTCGGACTAGAACTCTTGAAACATTCAAGTATGTCAGTATCTTCTGATGCAAATTACACAAACACTTGGAGTACACAACAGCATATTTTGTTGCACAGCAAAACGCATAGCAGAGAGAGAAAGCTAGCAAAGATATCATTACGCAGTTTAATAGAAACTCGTGCATTTCGACGTGATTTTAGAGCTACAATAGTAGGAAGGACTGTCTACTTACCTCGTTGTAGCCTAACGACCCCGGTTCTCTGGTGTAGGGTCCAGCTCTTCCTCTCTGAGGAGCAGACGCATTGAAGCCATTGACTTCAGCTCTCTGTAAGGTGAAAGATCTCCCGTACAATCCCATTCCTAGAACAATCTTCTCACGTGGAGCTCCTTCTGATAGCCACAGGTTCACTGAGAAATTCTGTAATTAACAAAATCTCAAATGATCTCCATGTCTTTTTACTGGTGCTAAATGAAATATGCAGTATTCTAAAGTATGTTTTCAGGAAATGTTTTATGAAAAGGTTTTGTCTACAAGGTACACAAGTTTTCTATGAAGCATTATTGGAAAATGGTGTCTAGCTTATTGTTTGCGATTATATAACCTCATGGGTAAATAAGAATGACTTCATTAACATTGTTATATCTATGAAGTAGAAATCTCTGGCAGTAAGACTAAGACCAAATATTGGGACACACTAACTGTAGCATAGAACACATCTAGAAATTCTAACAACACACACGTTTGTGACGTACTATAGAGGTGAAGCACGTGCCAAGACGACAAATCTGCAGCGACACATTCCGTCGGTGTAGCTTAGTCGGTTAGAACAACTCACTCCGGAGCGAGGAGACGCGGCTTCGTCAGCGACAAATTTCTGTTTTTACGCGCTTACCTGACACTGCAACACGAGATTTCACGCTTTTCCCAGTTACGTTGCTTACGTTGAAATGTGCTTAATATGCACAGTAACTCTGTTTATCGAAATAACAAGGACGTTTGAATTTTGTAGTTGAAGATCATAGAGGAAAACAGAGAATACCACCCACTACAGCTACAGAAGCAGAGAAATTATGCGCGAAAACATTCTCATCGTCAGTTTGAAATTAAGTATAACAGACGAATAGATTGAGCGAAGAATGTATATAAGCAACGTTGAGTACTTTAAATTTAACAGTTAAGCGCAGAGAAAGACAAAGGGAGCACTGTCATGGACCGAGCAGCGACATGCATGTAGTAGAAAACCTGACTGATTGACACTGGGCTCAAATACTCATCCTAAAGCGTATTGTTTGAGAGATTGTGTATGTACCAAAAGGGTAACTTATACTTCGAGATATTTTCTAAACAATTTGGAACTGCAAGATTTATGGTGAAAATAATATATTTAAATGACAAACAGTAATGAAGAGATGCACAACTTAAAAACCTGTAGGTGATATTGATTGCGATGTTAGTATGAAGTGATTGAGCAGCAAGTCTTTAATGAAATTTCAAACTTTGAGAGGCACTTTCAACAACAAGAGGATCAGAACATGAAAAGAAGCAGCACTGACGTATTTGCACACTTTAAGGAAATGCAAAGCCAACAGGATATAAGTCTTGCTTTCGTTAAGTCGTTCTCATTCAGTAAGATTTATAACTGTGGGTGTGCTTCAATTGAACGATGTTCGAGCTACACGATTTACCAAAATCGGTTGCTTGGAGAGCAAACGGAAGCGTGGAAACTGACGAGACACAGGAGATAGCGGCAGGAGTATCTCAACGTGTCATCAGTAGGCAGTGTAAGCGTTTTTAGGAGATCGGGGCAGTGTAAAGAAGACCAGAGTAAAGTCGGCCAACATCAACAACAATGTAAGACGACGGGTATTTCAGCTTACTCATTCACAGGAATCGCTGACGAAATGCATCTGAACTGCAGTTCCTCTTTATTGCCGCCAGGGAATGACGCGTGTCCACATACAACATGCGCTATAGGCTCCACCAATGAGGATTATAACTGTATGCCCGGCGACCGATTGTGTACGTTTCCATCCCCAATTCACCGGTAAGCCAGCACAGAGTGGGATGAAGACTATCGTGGTTGGGAATACGAACACAGGCGCTGTGCACTTTTCATGGATGAGTGGCAGTCCTACCTTCGGTAGTGGTGGAATCCTTGTGTGAGCGGATATCAGCACTGGCGATCTTTCAGATCACTAGTCACCCGGAACGAACCCTTTACCGGGGTTAGATATCGAGGTGCGATCCTGCTACCTATGTTTGTGCCCTGTGCTGTAGCAGTTAGGGATACGTTCCTTTCTTTTTTCTTCTTTGGATTGGAGGTTTAACGACCACCATGAGCAACTCAATGGGCTATAAGCAGTCGTCCGTCTCTAATTTAGGGTCACTGGTTCCATGGAAGGGAGAGATCCAGTGCTGTAAGACAAACACAACATCCATGCCTTACCGGGATTCGAACCCGGACCCCGTTCGGACGAATGATCAGAGGTCATCGCTTAGACCACTGCGCCGCCGACGTTCCTTTTCATGAAGCCCAGTTGGTGGATTGCATGCTTTAGGAAGGGAGCATAACGCGTATGGACTGGCCTTGGCGTACTACGAAAACATTTATTCAAGTTTGCTACTGAAGAAAAGAGAAAGAAACAATTTGGCATTTGGTCGCTAGGGGACACAAATACGTATTTCACCTTCCTTGATATCTCTTCTTCTGAAAGTCTCATCTAAAAAAGTTCTAACACCGGATAACATTCACTTTCTGAAACATTTTGCATATGCTTTTGGATTTTCATCGTACGCAGTTCTGGCATTACTGCAGATGTCGTTAGTACGCATTTCTGTTTGCAGCTCTATCTCCACTTCTAAACAGCCAACTGGAAAAATTATTTTTGTGTTCTGTATGTCATTTGCTGGGGTAAGGATGCGAACATTATTCTATTTATAAATAATTCACAGCTTTCCCACTAGGGGTATATGAAGAATTGTTTTTTTCTTGTTGTTTCTGCTTCTACAGTGGTATTGGAAAAATACTTCTTCCATTGCATATTTTTTTTAATACAGAAATATTTTGCATATTTCCTACTTTTTCATAATTCACAATTCTAGGGCTTCAGTTTCTATTTGAAGAAGTATCTCCTATTCTAAAAATGTTTTAGAAAAATCCTTCCTTGGTTACTATTTCTTCATTATGGATACAATTTTTCTTCATTATGGATACTATTTTGCATACATTTTCATCTTCAAATAACGCACAGCTTTCTCGCTAGGGAAAGTAAACTAATATCTTTTTCTCTCCACATCTGATTGCTTTAAAATACTTCTTTTGTGTCGAATATCTTCCCCTATGAATACATTTTATGCAAAATTTATGTGTTTTCGTAATGCACATTTCTGCCGCTAGTTGGAATAAGTAGCTGCTTATTTTGTGGATGGTTTACCGATTGGAGGAATCTGATTAATTCTTTTTTATTTTGTAATGCGTTCCGTTCACTGTTAAAAACACTGCGTATTTTAAATAATGCGTGGGTTATATTCTTAAAATGTAAATGCATTATTTTTTCGCTGAATTTTCTTTTTTTAAAAACCAACTTTGAATAATTCCTTTCGTGTCGGAAAGGGTTCCAAAGATATGCTCGTTACATCCAAGAATTCGGTGTCATCTTTCTTTCCGAGCAAAATTAAAACTGTACGATTCGAGGAAACTTTTTCTCATAAAAGAGATCCATCTATTATGAAGCAGGGAGTCCAGTTTTTTATCGGGAAGGCGAGGGGTTTAAGTGGCGCCATGAGCAAAAGGATCTAAGGGCTACAAGCAGTTGCCCACTCCTAATTTGGGGCCATTGGCTCCAAGTAGAAGCCAGAGCAATAGAGTCTTACTGTAAGCACACTACCTAAGACTCATCTGAGGCTCGAATTGCTAGCCAGAAACCAGCGCCTGTAACCACTCGACCACCGGGGTGACGATTCCGGGTTAGATATAAGCAATTATTAGAAAGAAATATCGCAGAAATCCATTGGTGTAACATCTTACTTCACTGATTTCTGAGAATTTGTTTTTGCATTTCTTCGCTTAAAGTTACACATGAAATACGATTGTGCATAGCATCGGGAATAGAACTTTAAAGAAGTGTGAGAAATCACAGCAATCACTACAGATAGCCGAAAAATTATTTTTACAGTACAATTCTAGATCAGTTATTGCACCAAATTAAAAACTTCATGACACTTGATGGGAAATTCATGATACTAATAACCAGAGAACACGAGGAAAATCTTTGTCATAGCTACAGTTTTCATGTAAAAATAATTTAAATGCACCTTTTAGAAAGACAGTTGTTGGGACAAACACATATATGTATTTTAGGTCTCTTAAGCAAAATTCATGAGAAGAAATTCTGAAAATAAGTGAATAATCTTAGTTACATACATCTGCGCAAAAACATTTTTAACGCTTCTTCTAGAAGCAGAGATTTCATGCTAAATGCAAAACACAAAAACGGTTGTTCTGTTCTGAATTCTGAAGACTGGTGTATCGTGCCCACAATTTTGCAGACTGGCAGACAAACTGGTAACATGTGTACGCAGTTTTTTCACGTATATGCGCATGTCAGAAATCATGACCACAGCATGATTCCAAAGGATTGTTAAAAATGTGCGACGACGTAGTCAATAGGGAAAAACAGCCACCTTGGAAATTAGAAAAAGCTATGTCTAAGCTGTTCCGTCAGCTGCGTTGCACCAATGTAACTTCACGCAAAAGAAACGGAAACCAAACTAATATCATTTCCCATTGCATAAAGCAATGACATCGTACAACACAAATTTTAATTGGAAAATAAGGACCTTCTGTAGAAAACAACTTGTGGAACATAATTTCGTCTGCCAGTGACTTTGCATTACGAGCGCGCGGCAAGCAAAATTTCAATGCAAGCATATTTTGCAAAGCCACGAGTTGAAGTCCGTGAGATGTGTCGTAGCGAAACTGCAAAAAAAAAAAAAAAAAAAAAAAAAAAAGAATTTTCCGTAGCAAAGTTTGAACGTAAGTGCATATACTTAGTATGAATGGCATATCATTGCAGTTTCATTGTTTTTGAGGGGGTCAATGACCACTATGAGTAGCTCTTAGGGCTATAAGCGGTTGTCCGTCCGTAATTTAATACTTCTTGTTCCAGGAAAGGGGAACAGCCTCAAGACAAATACATCATCCATGCCTCAAGTAGGCCGCGTTCGGACCACTGGCTAAGGTCAGATGCTTATGCATCTGACCAATCTCCAACGAAGGCAGCATACAACTTCTGAAAAGAAGATATCTTTAGAGCAAACAAAATAATTATGAAATGGGGGTAGATTCATCTGCTTCCATACATTATACTATGTCTTGTATTTGGAAAAGAGAAATTTAGAGTATAATGCAATTTGTCCTTTAAACTTTACTCTCAGTCCATTTGTGTTTCTGGTCCTCATTACATAAAATTTTGACTTGGATAACCAGTAATCATCTTAAAGTTCGATTTCCTTGCGGATTTGTACACTGTCTGTTTCACAGCATCACAACCTGCCTTTGGAAGATTGTGAGGTAGCATTATATAATATAACGTAAAAGTCTTTTCGAACTATACGTTATTTTAAAAACATAACCATAAGATGAAATAGTTCCTAAATTAAACCTTAACGGCCAGACGAAGCATGTAAACAACAGAAGTCAAACTTACGGAAAAGATGCTTTATTCAAGGTTTTCTCCAACACATCGTAACATGACATAGTACTTCGCATTAAACGCTCCACACAGCTCCACAACACAACGCTCTTAACCCAACGCTCTCTACACAACGCTCTCAACACAACGCTCTCTACACAACGCTCTCTACACAATGCTCTTACAAGCAACAGTTTACTGGTAGTATATATCTCTCTTTCTTACCAAAACAGGCATACGTCACGTTCATTTAACCTGAATTATGTTGCCAACAGTATTCGTTTGAGAGAAAAGATATTATGTTAAGAGTGAAGTATAACTGAGAATAAACTCAAGATGTACATAGGGAAAGAAACTAAAAAGGAAAGTTAATATAGAATATAAGTCACAATAATGGGGTTTTATTTGAAGCTTTTCTGGCAGTTTTTTTATCTGATACCAGTGATCCTCACACAAAAAGTTCCTGATCAGTGTGTGACAAATATCTGGGTGCCACAAAATAATCAGCAAGGTGGTCACTAGACAAGATAAGTATCGGGCACAAAAACAATAAAAAATTGCACAAATAGAAATAAAAAAATAAAAGGGTGAAAAGAAACTTATCCCATCATATTCATCCTACTTAAAAAAAGTCAAGGCAAGGTACTACAGCAATTGCAATAATAACTAGGATCAGGAATATTCTGCCCTCTGAACATGCATACCTTGGTACACTTTTGAAACCTATGAGCAGAGTAAGATCTTTTAACTTACTTACCATCCTAATAAAATATCCGCATTTATGGAATAAAAATAATATTTAACAATGCATGACAAAAAAACATCATGAAGAAAAAAATTACGATTTCAAAAGAAATTATCGCTTCATCCAGCATCCGCTGTCGGAATGTTTTGACTCCATTTTCAAGCTGAAACACAAACGTTTCTGCAACAAACTGATATTTAACAGTTCTGGGCAGAGAATAATTTCTTTTTCTGCACTACAGAAAAAGAAATTACGATTACGGGATAAATTTGCGCTTCGTTTTACTTCAGTTTTAAGAATTTTTTCTCCATTTCTCCAGTTTAAACATTTCTGGAGTGAAATGATATTTAAAAACAATACAAGGCAGACAAAAAGTCGCGAGAAAAATAGTTTAAGATTACAGAGTTTCCGTTCAACTCCCGTTTCCGGGAATTGTTGCCTCCATTTTCAAGCTGAAACGCAAATATTTACGAAATAAAATGATATTTAACAACAACATTGACAGAGGATACATCGCGAGTAAAATAAGAAATTACAATTTCGCGAGAAATCTTTGCTGTGTCCAACATCCGTTTTCAAAAAATGTTGAATGATAGAATTCCGTCCCAAGACGGAAAACTAGCATCCATGATCAGAGTCCGCATAAGACTGGATAAAAAAGGGTTTTGAGATATAACTTTGTCTGCTGGACCAAAATAACATAAGCGACGTACGTCGCCGCTATTCTGCTACGGGGCCAGTGACGAAACAGGACTTCCGCGCAAAGGGATCAATCAAAGTAAAACTGAAGGCAGCTTAAGATAATTTACCTTAAAAGATAACTGCAAGAAATAGTGTATGCGTGTAGTGTCTGGACTCTTTTTCAGCCATTTTGCCAGCAACACGAATATCTCAGGTTCCGTTAACATGAAAAACCATCTAGACAATAACGATGTGTTGTTTGTGCTTCTGAGAAGATAGTTTTCTGGTCTAAGGGATGAATCATTGCACTTGAGAATGGATTCACAGATGCTGTGTGGCGTATACTCTAATTTAACTTTCATTTTCAGTTCATTTTTCTATGTAAATTTGAGTTCGTTCTCTTTAGCACCTTTCAATCTTAACGTGATATCTCCTCTCTCACATGCATACGGCTGGCAACACTTGAGGTCTGTGAGAATGAAGTATGCTCGTAGTGATAAGAACAAGACGAAAGATATGTAATACACTGCCGGACAATTGCTAAGGACGGATGACAATAGCAACGATAGCAACCATAAAATGGAAGGCAGGAAAATGTGGAAATTAGCGTAAGTGCGGGATATAGTAAGACGTGTTGTGCGTATGCAAATTTGGGATTGCCGAACTTGTTCGTGACGTCATAGCGCTGATAAGAGATATAAAGGATTTGACGCGTATTGACCGTTGTTGTTCAAACGCAAAGTTGAAAGGGAAAGAATCAATTGACGAACTTGCAATTTTCAGTATGTCTTCCCGACATCACCTAGATGATTTTACGCGTGGCCGTATTATTGGCAAGATTGAAGCAGGGCGAAAAATAACAGATGTTGCCAGGGAGTTCGACGTCAGCCACAGTGTTGTTTGAAGGCTTTGGAAATCATTTCAAACAAATGGAGAGTGTAGCAAACGTCACGAGGGAGGTCGTGTTCGCAGTACGACACCTGCAGAAGATCGGTACATAGTGCTATCAACAAAAAGACACCGGCGCAGCACAGCTAGTGAGGTAGCAAATCAGTTTATGGCTGCTACTGGCAAGCGGATCTCCCGAAAAACTGTCGCCAGACGTTTGCATGAAGGAGGACTATACGCCCGCCGTCCTGTTGTGTGCATCCCATTATCCAGACGTCACCGTACCGCCCGTTTGCAAGGGTGCTATCAACATCGCAATTGGACTGATAACGACTGGTCTGCTGTCCTCTTCTCAGATGAGAGCAGATACAGTCTATCGTCTGATTGTCGACGACAACTGATCTGGCGTGATAGTGGTACTGCATATTGTCCAACAAACATACAGGAAAGGGACCGATATCCGACATGTAGTGTCATGGTATGGGCTGGCATCATGATCAATGGCCGTACTTTCTTCTATGTGCTTCCAACTGGGACTATGACTGGCCAACGATACATTAATGATGTTCTTCTGCCTAATGTTCGCATGTTCCGTGGTACTGTCGGTGATAGATTCAGTTTCATGGACGACAACGCAACATGTCATCGAACAGTCACTGTCCAGGAGTGTCTTGAGAGCGAGGATATTCAACGCTTCGTATGGCCAGCACGTTCTCCAGATCTGAATCCCATTGAAAATGTGTGGGATGATTTGGGGAGGAGTCTTGCTGGTCGCCAATGCCCTCCAATAAACAAGGACACCCTCATCCGTGCACTGACAGAGGAATGGGATAAATTACCCCAACAGCTGCTTGATAATGTTGTGCAAAGCATGACACGACGTGTGGAATCTTGCATCGCCCTCCATGGTGGCCATATCCCGTATTGACATCTTACGCCGGAACGCCTGCGGAGGGTAATTGCATTTTTTTCACGTTTACGTATTCTGCACAAAATGTCCGGTTTGTCCCTTGAACACGTTCCAAAGCCTTCTGGATTTCAGAGCACAAAAAATTGTCTTTCTTGTAATGTCCTGGCTTTCTGACAAAATTTTATTTCACTTGTCATCCAACCACACTTACTTTTGTATGCGCTATATAGCCGTTTATGATTCGTCCTTAGCAATTGTCCAGCAGTGTACTAAGCAGCAGCTGTATGTGTGATGTGCGTGTTAAACTCGCTGTGATACGGGTCTGATGTCCTAGTATCCCGCTGTACAAAATTGTGATTTCCTAAATAGACGACGTAGAGGTGTTATCTCAAGTTACTTAAAGTAAAAGTGCTGTGCCGGACCAATAAAAGGAAAGTTTACATAAGTGATTCTGTTTTCCGTCTATGTTTCGTCTGGTCCTAAAAAGCCTTATGTGTCGTTAATTTAAAGTGAGCTATCAGGTGTAACTAGTGCAGCAAATTTATATTTAGTTCAACATTTCTTCAGCCGGGCATTTGGAACTGAGCATAACACCAAATCTCGCATAACGTAAAAGGGTTACGTTATAGCTGTAAAAACCTTTGTCTCTTCATCCACTTCTTTTTTTTTATTACAGAAATTTATATTACGTAAAGCGGTGTGAGTATTTAGTATTTATATTTATTGAAATCTCTGTATACCTAACACCTGCAAAGCTAAACTTTTTTCTTGTTTCATGAATATTATTAATAAAGATATGAAAGCAGTACAAGAAAACATCTGCCTGGACTGGTTTCGGTCAAAAACTGAAAAAGAAAACTGCAAATTATCTGTTTGCGTTTCATTCATAAACAGTGTCTAACGTTCCAAATAAAATGGCGTTTTCACTTTAAGATGAAAATACGTAGATTCATGTGTGTGTACTGCATAACATTAAAATCCACAATCGCATCATCAGTTTAAATAGGCAAAAATATCAAGCTCCTCAAAATGGCAGGTACGGGGAATTCAAATAAAGAATTGCTGTTTTCTTCCCTTTTAAGTTATGTGAAACCAGTGATAATTATATTTTGTGCATTTAAATTTGCCGGTTGAGAGTTAACGAAATTCGAGTGAATGGGCGAAAGAAAAACGACAGTCAGACGATTGTCCTTTACCACGATAAAGGATCATGCTTCTTGAGTAATTCATATCCAAGGATCTAAATACCAAAGTGAATGACACGTGTACGAAAAGCTCCAAATCGACGGAGAGAAACGGTCAGAGTGATAACAGTAAGCGAGCCCTGTGCATTGATCTATATTACACTGCATGCACTTAAAATGATTCAGGTCGTACGAAATTATTAGGGTAACTATTAAGAAGTTATTGGGTTGAACCAAAAATGTTTTCCCTAAAGATGTCATTGGACGTGACCTACCCAACTAAGTGCATTAGCAGCTGCAAATAGTGTCTTCCGATATAAGTGATAGTTGGTAGTGTTTTCTGAAAAGCAAGTCGTGCAGATTAATTAAGAGATATTCGCGTTGGGTCAATTTGAAAATAGAAGATACGAAGAGGCATTTTTTCCATCTTATGCTTTTGTGGGGTATAACGAAATAAATTTCTCCGTCATTTTTGGTCTTCGACGGGATTCGAACCCGAGTCCGCTTATTCCGGAACAAGTCGCTCTACCAACTGAGCTACGCAGACGTTCATTCTGATTGCTATCTGCCTTTATGTCGTGTGCGTCCTGCTGGCAGGTACGTCACATCTCCCTCCCCCGAAAGAGGGCCGGGGGCATGGCCCACGGGTCAGCCGTGACCATGAATCGTTGCAGGCAGCCATCCACTGTAGAACGTGCACTTGAGAACTCCCAGTCAATCCGGTGTGTGGAATGCAACGTCACACACATTTATTTTTCGAAGCGCTGGAGAAGAGATTCTCTGATGTTTCCTATCTCGCGGTGTGGAAATAACATCACACCATTGCGAGATTTTGAACGGTCGGGTCATCTGGATAGTTTGGGCGCCATTATAACGAAGTAAATTTCTCCATCATTTCTGGTCTACTCCGGGAATCGAACCCGAGTCCGCTTATTCCGGAACAAGTCGCTCTACCAACTGAGCTACGCAGACGTTCATTCTGATTGCTATCTGCCTTTATGTCGTGTGCGTCCTGCTGGCAGGTACGTCACAGGGGAGGGGGAGAAAAACACAAAACAAACCCGAAAATAGATTTGTCCAGTGTACAGAGACGATGCTCTGAATAACTGAACTTGTCAAAAACGTTTAGCCAAGTTCCGAACAAAGAAATTCTCTCTGGAGGATGCCTCACGTTCAGAAAGGCCGTCCACGGTTGAGAACGAACAAATTGCCACTTTAATCCAAACTGACCAGCGCAACACCACAAGAGAGATTGCCGAGACACTAAAACTATCCCAAACATCAGTTATAAAGCATTTAGACAGCTTGAATATTTAAATCGGTACGGTGAGAGGGTGCCGTATCGATTGAGCGAAAGAAAATTTAATGGATCGCGTGATTTTGTTTCTGCAATGCAACGAAAATGATCCATTTTGAAAAGGTTACTGACGGGTGATAAAAATTAAATCATTTACAGCGTCCATAGAGAAAATGTGGTCAGCCTCCAGTACAACAATCCAAGGACGACTTGCTTCCAAAGAAAGGCATGCTTGTGAAAGGCATGCTTGCCAAAGAAAGGCATTCTTGTGTGTGTGTGGTAGTGGTGGTGGTATTGGAAGGAAATCCTTCAGTGTGAGTTCTTGCCAAGTAATCAAACGATTAATTCAGATAATTGGGCTAAAGGCAGTGATCGATAAAAACTGCGCTGAACTGGCGAACCGCAAAGGAGTTGTGTTCCACCTTGACGACGCCAGACCTTTGACCTGCCGGCATAAATTATTGAAGTTGGCTTGTGATGTGTATGCCACCCACCATATTCGCCTGACATTGCACCATCGGATTAATATTTATTCCGGTCGCTGCAAAATAGTTTGAACGGTAAAGACTTCCAATCTTTTGGAGGCCAGTAAAAACCAGCTTGACAGCCCATTTCTTTTAAAAATAAATAAAAGTTGTTAACTTCATAAAAGCATACATAAAATAAAAAATAACAATGAAAAACCTCAGTTTGGGGACATTTCTGATGACATAACAAAAATAACTTTTCAGTGGGTAAATGCTGATGAATTTCAGTCTCTAAAGCGTTGATGCGAAGTAAAAATAAAAATGAAAAGATATACTTTTGAGTTCTTACCAGATTTAGTAACAAATTATCTTTGCTGTCATCAGGACGGGGATACATAGGAGCATTATGGCCTGTAAATGTTTCCCATCCACCGTGGTAATCGTAACACATAACGTTAATAAAGTCCAAGTACCTGACGAAAAATAACAGAAAGGGAAGTTTCAGTTTCGAAAATATATCATTAGTATCAAAGTCTCAGAAATACAAATTCTGTAAATACTGACATTTTTATGAAATCTACTTATATTAGTGGCATTATAAACATAGTAATCTAGGAAGACGTTTTCCAAAACAGCAAGATGAGATTATGATATTCTCTAAAAATCCTTTCCTCCGAGAAATTCCCGTTAGAATAGAGCATTTATAGTTTATTTAACATGACTTTATATTAGATTTAGCAAACAACTCTAACCAATGTGTTCTGAAACTCCTAACCTCATTTTTCTGTGGATAAGCAACTCGACATGCGATGTTCGCCTGTGTCACTGATCCATTCAAAATATCCAAAAGATAAAAAAAATCTGTTTAAAGGTAGGACCAAGAATTAGTTATGTTTTGTTCATGTATGTAATTACTTTACATTTATTAGCCATTCCTTACATCCAAATCAGAAAAGAAAAACGACAAGTATTTACCATAATCTCACATTTTTTATATTTAGTATGTGTTCTGAAAAAAGGACAGCAGCCATTTGTCCATCTGTATATGCGATATTTTGTCAGCTTTCATTTTGTGTTGTGCCAATAATTTGAGAATTTTGAACTTAGATTTTGTATAGATACTAAAACGTAACAACTATTTTTTAACGGTACTCCTCCAGTACCACCTTCTTCCAGCAGACACCCGGATTGTCCGAGAATAATTCACGGAACATGAGAAAGACTTCCAGTATTGTCCAGGTCTCAAAATTCTCAAATTCCACAGACATCAATTCAATCGAACATATGAGATTTGTGTTGGAACAGCAAATCCGATCTGCGGCGGCTCAACCATATAACTTACAAGAGTTAAAGGATCTGCTGGTAACATGTTGCTACAAGATAATACAACACACCTTTAGGAATATTGTAGCATCCATTCCTCGCCAGGTAAGTGCTGTTTTGGCGGCACGTGGAAGACCAACATCATATTAGGCAGGTGATCATAACATTTAAGCTCTTTGGTGTATTTACACATGTTTGATATCTGGATCCCAGTAACTGAATTAATGGCAAATCTAACATTTTGAACATTGTATCTCAATTTATGAGTTTGATATTCCAACAGAGAAAGTGGATGTCTTAATTAGGCAAACATTTATATAAGATGAAAACTAGAAACAAGAACTGAAATACGGGATAAAACATTGCAGTCTGAATAATTTCAAAATACCATGTGCTCATAGCAGGAAATACTTACTGTGATACTTGTGGTATATCATAGGCGACATCAATGGTGTGCTTTCCTGCAGAGACAGCAGCCGTTAGCAATAAATTATGCTTCTTAAATTCGTCCTTCATTTCCTATGAACAAAAATATCAGAAAGTTAGGGTGAATTATGATTTATTGTGCAAAGGGATTTAGAAAAAAGAGTCACTTAAACTAGACGCCACATAAACAAGGATTCTTAGACAGATTTTTGCCCAAGTATAATATATTTCTAACAGTCATCTATAGACAATTCATGAGTTTGAATTCCTTGAGGTTATCAGTTCTAGTTTTGGCAATTCTGGCACAGAGGGGTCAGAAATTGCATTTATGAAGTTAATCTTCCTTACACCCCTTAGCTATTCCATGTTTCACTGGCAGAAAGAAACAGTTTAGTGAGAGTTTTGAAAGAAGTTTGAAAACATAATTTCTGATATTACAATTTGAAATTTACAATTGGGAAGAAAAGGTAGGTTTTTTTCTCTCTTTCTCTGACCCTGGATAGAGCAGAAGTTGTTAAATTTCCGTCGTATTCACAACCAGCAACGGAACAAAATTAATGGAATTGATGTACTAAAGTATTATGGAGATCCGGAAAGCAATTGATACAGTAAACATATGAAGAAAATTTTCATTATTACACTCGATCTCGGAATACTCTTCTCACATCCGGTGTAGTGTACCCGAGGCGGCACTAAAATTTCTTGTTGCTGTCTTGAAAACAAAAATTTATCTTATTAACAACTTCATACTGTATCTTACTAATAACTCTATACTCATCGTTTCAGTTTGATTCCTTCCCTCGCGCCAGGTGCGATACAGCATATTTTTTACCAGTGCTACCATGGACATTGCTCGCAAAAGTTTGTCCCACGTTTTGCAGTTTACTGCCGCACTGTAAGTAACACGAGGATTCAAGATTTCTTCTTATTTCTAACCAATTATTAAGACGCAGGCAATAACTTTTCGAGATTGCTCATTAAAATTTTGGAAATCCTTATGTGGCTACATTTTCCCCTGACATTATAACGTTTAGCTATTTAAGGAAGACAAACAAACTGCTTTTACCGCTTTTGTATAGATCCGGCATTAAATAGGGGGAAATGAAAATTTTCAGGTTTTTATATATTTCAGATTTCGCTTTTCATTACCAACTCACTAAAAAAGTAACATAAAAACACTGTTCCGCAATACGATGCAAAAATTACACTCAACAACAAAAATAAATTTTTTGTTTGTTACGAAGACTGCCTATCCCGAATCATACAGTATTTGTCAAGCTCGTTACCAATCTGCTTGCTAAATTGTGCTATCGGTCATAGTTTTCGATTAAACTGTGCTTTCATTGTACAATAAGCCTTCATTTTGGCATGTATATTTCGCTACAAGCAATGAATTACACTTACCTTAAAAAATATTTATTTTAGATTTTCTTCTGTACTTCGGTTGTACTACATCACATTTTAGAGTCCAACAGTAATCAGCTAGCATTTTAGGGCTCCATTTTACTTTTTAGCGGTTTTCTATGGTACATAT
Source organism: Macrothele yani (assembly GCA_039090855.1). Classification (NCBI taxonomy): domain Eukaryota; kingdom Metazoa; phylum Arthropoda; class Arachnida; order Araneae; family Macrothelidae; genus Macrothele; species Macrothele yani. The sequence goes on along the minus strand of CM077001.1, from coordinate 150,977,447 downwards.
GACCTGATGAAAACATTCTCCGTGCTCATAGCTTACAGCTCCTAAGTTCTGTGGGGAAAAGTCCAGATGAGAGTGAACGAAATGTGTTTTAAGGGACATGTTGCATCCCATGGCGTTATAGTTTTCTAGAAGCTCAGTAACAAGCTCTTTTTAATTTTCTGCCTTCCGGTTACCCAAAAAGTTCAGTACCACATCTTTAAAGGACTTCCATGCAGCAGCTTCAGTCTCATTCAAAGTGCCTTCAAATGGAAGATCACCCATAAGTTCCCTTATTTGTGGACCAATAAAAATGCCTTGTTTAATTTTAGCTTCTGATATTTTGGGGAACTTGTTCTTTGGAAAACGAAAGGCTTCTCCATCTTTATTCAATACCTTTACAAATTTTTTTATCAAACTCAGTTTGATATCAGTGGCTGCTCGTGGTTGGAAAAATAGGTGAAAAAAGTACAAGAGCAGTATGAAAAGATATATACTGTCTACAATGAAAATCCCTTAATGAGGACTTACTTATTTTTTGTATATTAGATAAATTTTTCTTCCTCTTAAAGCTGCAAATTTGTCGATTATGTCGTCATAAGATGGTTAGATGATTGTTTCTTCGTGAGCATCAATAAAATGCCTTCCTGAATAGAAATATTTGCCAGAGAAGCAAGTCTATCTTGGGAACTAGTGTTTCTTGAGCAAGTTTGTATTCTTTTAAGAAAACTTCTTTCCACTGGCACACTTGTAGATGGAATTGTTAAACTGAGGAAAACCAATTTATAATCTTCTGTAAAAATGTCTTTGTCTCCGTGAAACACTCGAAGGAGTTCTTGAGTCAATATATTCCTTAATTTTTCATCGGCATATACAAGACTCAGTTCATTTTTAAGGCGCTGGTGTTTAGTATTTATGTTTCCGTAAAAATGTAGATTTTCAAGAGCGCGAGTGGGAAAGCATGCATTAAATTATTCGAATTTGGTTGTGTCAGCAAGTCAGACAAATTGAAGTTTCTTACAGTCTTGAAATCTTATATCCATTTCCATAAGAATGTGGTCCAAAATTTCAAAATACAATTGTTTATAATTTTGAAAAATTGTTTCCTGTGTAAGAGCAGCATATTCCCGTGCTTATTTCTGTGATTTTGCTAACTTTTCCAAACTGTGTTTCAAATAATTCATCGTTCCTTTTATGGCTTAAAATTTCACGAGGTTGGGTTTTTTTTATTTGAGTTACACAGTAGTTTATGTTTAGTTATTTTTTCTTTAAAAGTTCGAATAATGGATCGGTGGAGCCAAAAATGTAAATTCAAAAGTGTTCATATCATTCAAAAACCCCTTGGCAAGATGAATTGATTTTTTGTCTGATTATTCGCTATTCGTCAGAAATCCGAACACTTCCTTCAATTTATCATAATCTTCAACAATTACACTTACTAATTTCGAAGTGGAGGACCATCGAGTTTCTGTTATGGTCGGTCTGCATCTTGCGGTTGTTGATATAAGTGTATAAGACCGCTTCGCATAATGGTGAACAAACGAAGCAATTCCACTGAGGCTTGCAAAAAGTATTCGACACTTAGAAAAACTCTGGTGTAATACAAGATTCAAACGATGAACTAAGCATTGAACAAAAACAGCTTGATAAGCTTTATCCTTGACTTTTTTTCCTGTAGCCCATTTAAGTGTCCAGACATTATATTTGCCCCATCGTAGCATTGTCCTATTTATTTGTGTTGGTAATCAAACTGTTTCAAAATTTTTTCTAGCATTTTGTATAAAGCCCCTGACGTTCTATCTTAATTCACATCATGGAAACCCAAAAATCCCTCAACCAATACACCTTCCGAATCAACAATCAAAAATTATTTAATTTTTGACATGATCGTTTATATATTCAGAAATACATTCAATTAATTCATTTTGAATAGTTTTTTATCCTTTCGTATTGATTTTCAATTTCTAAAGAACTTCTTCATATCAACAATGAAAGTAATTCAATGAAATTTCCACGATTTATCGAGCCCATGCTTTCGTCATGGCCATGGAATGCTAGTTCTTGTTTGCTCAAATACAGTATAGACTAACACTGCATCAATCACGGTCTGCAGGTAAGTCTATCTAAACGAAAGTTTTCGTTAAAATGCGTTTTCAAAAGCCTAGTATTCTTCCTCAGGGCGCAATGGTGTTTTGAATTTTTTCGAAATTCCTTAACATTAATCCGCATTTCAGGTGTTCGCTAGAATCACGATGTTTATGAAGTGACCGTGTTACGCTTAATAAATCTGAGAATCCGTCTTTATTCCACGCCGAATGTTTATTACTAAAAAATAAGCAGGGGCCAAAAAAAAATTAACACAGAAGTGCTGCAAATCCATTTATATTCAGTAAACCAACAATTTTTAAAATTAATATTGTTAGATTTACCGCTCTTCTTGATTTCGTTCTTGGCAACAATTGTCAGTGAATCCGTTGGTCGTCCTTGAAGAAAAATGTCCCTTTCATCATCTTTCCACAGAGTAAATGGAGTTTGCAATAAATTACAAACAATGTCGTCCACAGGATGCATACTAAAAACTATCACTATTAGTTAAATTGTACACAAACCTAAAATATCAGTTAAAGCTTTCAACAAATAATCACAAAGCACGAAAGAACAAATTCCTTTCGGAAAATAATGTACCACAGCATTACAAGGGAAAAAAGCCCTAGCAGATTGAATGGTAGTCCGCCCACACCACCGTGATCTCTCACGACTTTACGCTCAAAAACTGAAAGATGCAGAGGTAAGGCGCATGAAGCTGAAACATTTCACTTGAGCGAGCAGATTGGGGAGGGTGACATCACGGTTACCATGGCAACTCGGCGGAAAACTGCAGACTTCCAAGCATTCTCATTTCGGCTCTTCACTTGCAGTGTTTTGCGTATTAGGATTTGTTTTCCGTATTGAGCGCGCCATGTCAATTAATAACTGTTCAAAATTTTGGGTATTTTGGAACTGAATGAAACTAAAAAAGAATATATTATAAAAAAATACTGAATAAAACTTTATTTTGAGTGAAATAGGTGAAGAGGCACTTCACCTACTTCACCTGAAAAGCCGCCACTGTTTCATATGAAGCGGTGGTAAGTACACATTTTGAGGACTTACTAAAGGCTCAGCAACAACAATATTTTAATTACCTGGTTTTAGGCCAGGCCTTTTTAATATAATGAGAATTTCTGTTCCTACTGTTCCATTCACAGAGGAAGTAGCAGTAATTTGTATATCCGAGTTGTAGACCAAGGAGTAAAGCTATCACTTTAAGGTGGCCACAAATATTCCATGAGTGTTTTTGTATACTATGCTTTGAAGCAACAGTTTCATATTTGCATATGTTTCTTTCATGTATGCATAATATGGAACAGGTACTGGCAGATACTTGTTTCCGTTATGAAGAAGAACAGCTTTTAAGCTTGTTTTTGAGGAATCTATAAAAAGTCGCCATTCTTCAGGTTTGTGTTGCTTTCCAAAGGCTTCAAACAATAAGTCTATATATCATTTCAGTGTACAAGATCACCACTCTTAGAAAATAAGTGTTCAAACTCTTGCTGTTGTCGACGAAAACTACATCTTTTGTACTTGGTTGTAAAAGATTCCATCTCTTCAATCTTGAAGCCAATATTTGGGCCTGACTTTTTGCTAAATGAATTTCACGAACCAGATCATTTAATTCTTCCTGACTTATAAGGTGAGACACAGAATATTCCGAGAAATCAGGGTCTTGTTGTACTTCAATATCTTCTTCACTGTGAGGATTTATTTCATCAGTATCTCTATCATCTAAACTCCATGACTGTGGAGGTACAGGAAGATCTGGATCATGAGGAACAGGTCTTATGGCCGAAGGAATACTGGGATACTGAATCGTGTCTTTGGTTTTAGCTGTAATTCCAGATATCTTAGTGATTCAGAAGTTACAGTCTGTTGAGTGGTCTTTCAGTTCTCTCCAAAACATTGGTACCGCAAATGGTATTTGACGTGATCTCTTCAACCAGACAGTCAACAAAGTTACAGATGAGCTACAACAAATTTCAGGCGCCCAAGATTTATCTTCATCACCCATTTTGCACTGTAAATAAAGTTCATACAATCTTCTAATCAACAGTGTGAAATGTTGCCTTTGAGTCTTTAACGTGAATTGTCCACAAATATAGCAGAAACTGTTTGGATGGTTCACACAAGTACGCGGCATTATTTAACGTACACTTTGCACAATCTGACTACTTTTTAAAACCAGGAGAAAATGCACGTCCTTCTATACCGATTAAATCCATTCGAATAGCAAAAATCCTGCTTTGTTCCCCCTTCCCAGAAGGAATTGAACAACAGGAAGTAATGGCGCCAGTATGTCTACTCTTAGAGACACAGCTATCCTGACTGCAGACATATGTCTCCGTTGCGAAACATAGGGAAATTCCTTTAAGTAACACAACATTCACCCAAATAGAGTTCCATTACAAGAAATTGGAGCCCAGTGGAGCAATTGTGATTTCGTATTTGTTTTCAGCACCCGTAAATACATACAAAACCGTTTTAAAGTTTTCTTTGTAACAAAATTGATGTTCATTTTCTTCTTCTTTTTTTAAGAGCCGGCTTTTATGTCTTTGCGTCTTCGTAATATGCCTACTCTAAGAAACGGTTCACATACATCTCCCTTCTTGTCAACATCTGCGTAATAACGCTTCACTTTTTCTAAAAATTCGAAGTCCCAATATTTCCCGAAATCCAAGCAACTAATACATAATTTCCTTATAGAATGCTTTTCTTGGCAGATTAGTACGCTCTGGAGCATTGATGTCAAGGGAATATGAGCTTCGCTTGGCTGCGATGTAACCCCATTACTTGTTTACGTTGGTCAGGTATCTTTTTTACAAGACTACTGGCTCATGGGTGTTGCAGGAAAGCTAAAATGTTACGAGTTCATCAGAACTTCTCAGGTATAAAATTTTCAAATCATTTTAAGTTTCTTGTAGTGTAGTTATATTTTGAGTCATGGCTCTGCTACAGAAGTACTAACTGATACAAAACATTTTGGAGGAACATAATCTTCTCCCATAGCACCATAAATCTCACACTTAGGTGGGTCAAGGTAACGCAACTTTCTTTACTTATTTCTGTCCAGCGCCATCTCACTTCTTAAGTACTTTTCTTTCACATCAACATAAAAAGAGTCCATCCATCTTTTCTTGGAACCATGTAATGCTATCATTCTCTTGAAAAACACATTATTTCTTCCAAGTCGTTTTGTAAAAGCAGGCATGAACGTCAAAAGCTTTCAGTTCAATGATCTCAAATTCTTCCTAGAAACACATAAGGTCGCACGCACACACACACACACACACCACGGCTGAACAAAAAATGTAGAGCTTAAGACAAAGAGGAAATACTTGGTTTACAGGATCTGGAAGTTAATCTTCAACAAGCGAAAGTTTTTTATCACGAGCACTTGCTCACTTCTACCTGCAACTATTCATTGGAAACACTTATCTAACTCAGTTTATTATCTGAAACCATAGTCGGATTCTAGGTAATTAACTTTTGCATGTCTCTAAATCCTTGCCTTTTGAGTTCATATGATTTTCGTAAATACCTGTCAGGTAATTTATCAGTACATGTTCGGTTAAAAAACTCCATTTCATCCAGTTGCACAGAAAATTTATTCTGACGGTTTTGGCCTCTGATACTAACTCACGAACCCAAAGGCTAGAACTGCATGGGACTCTCGTGGCATATACAGTTTGTTTTCGAAATTCAGCCATTCTAGGTTACCGCTGAAAAAAAAAAGACAAATGAAATTAAATGCCTCTAAAAATTAGCCGCAGCACTCGAAATGACGATAAACGCTGAAACAGCCAAACTGTCAGAGAATTAATTAAGAAACAACTGTGGAAACTACGAAGGAAATTTTAGGAAACATTCTTACCCGAAGAAGTGCGACGAAATTATGTTTGTCCTCCGGTTTTCCTCCTCTCGTAGCTGGGTATTCCCAATCAAGGTCCAAGCCGTCAAAGTCATATTTCTTGCAGAAATCCACGCAGCTATCAATGAAGATCTTCCTGGTAGCGCTTGTAGCAGCCATGTTTGAATATCTAGTAGATCCTTCGTTCCACCCACCAATGGCTATGATTGTTTTCAAGGAAGGATTGAGTCTTTTCAATCCTGTGAAACGCTTGAATGCCCCTGTAAAAAAACAAAGAAAAGTGTCAAGAACAGTATTCATCCTTTTGGTTCCCGATTCGTCAAGCAATTTGGTTCCAGATTCGTCAAGCAATTTGGTTCCCGATTCGTCAAGCAATTTGGTTCCCGATTCGTCAAGCAATTTGGTTCCAGATTCCTCAAGCAATTATGATAAACTTGGATCATATTTGAGGGAAAGTTTTCCCATCAGTTTTCTTTCTTCCACTGAGATATATTGTGTCAAAATGAAAATGTAATAATCCATAAGTGAACACTGATTTTTCACTTATTTATAATGTTTTATCAAGTGGTTGGAACACATTTAGTATTACAGTACACTGTTAAGAATTTTGTGGTAGGTTGCACCAAAACGTGGTGCTACACCAGCTGTACCACTTTCTGAGAAAAGATACACCATTATGTGGTGCAAAACAACCCCGACAACATGGTGCAACTTCCCATCGTGTTATTTTACGAGGTTGCACCACACTATTATGCAAGTTTGCACAATGTTGTTAGTTTTGTTTGCACCGCACAATGGTGTATCTTTTCTTAGAAAGTGGTGCAGCTGGTGTAGTACCACTTTTCGGTGCAACCTACCACAGAATGTTTAACTGAGTATTCCAAGCAATGAGTGTCTCTAATTTACATCATAGGAACAACGAAATTGTATTAAAATTTGTGGAATCAGAAAAAAACCCTTAAAAAAATCTGAGAAAATGAAAAACTTTTGCTTAAAAATGAATGACACAATGAAAGCACTTACATAGATAATAAACTAAAAATCATAAAAGAAAGAAAAAGCATTTCTCACGAGCTGATATATTTGCCAATATGAACCTTACTTTATGCAAAGTTATATTAATTTGCAATTGTAGTAAACCCGATAAACACAATTAAATACATGTATGATTTGTGACTTGTAGACGAACTGTATTTAAACTTCATTTGTTTTTTGTTTGTTTTTCAGGATTTGACAACCACCCTGATCAATTCTAAGGGCAGTTTCCCTTTCCTAACTTAGGGCCGCTAGTTCTGGAGGGGAGATAGCCAAAGCTGTAAGACAAGCACACCACCTATGCCTCACCCAGGACACAAACCTAGACCTTATTCAGGGGACTAGCCAGAAACCATATTTCTGACCACTTGACCATCAGGGAAGCCTGCATCTGTTTTTTCTTAAAATCGCAAGCTCAGGATTGTCAGTGATCGCTAGTAGATAAATATCGCATTTCTTACTGTGCTGATTTACCCATTAATTTTACCTGATTAATAATTCTGTGTACGGAAAAAATGCACTAACAACTTTAGCTACATCTGCTGTATTCATGTGCATCTGTGTGTCACACAAGGAGGTCGGGTGAAGCCCCTTCCTCCCTAAAACATTTTTTCTTGTGAGAAACCTACATTTATACAATGCAAAATTATACGATGTTCCTTTATCGTATTTCATCACATTCAAAATTCGTTTTCTGGGTATATGTATTATGGCCATTACTAATGAATTTGAGAGGTGTAACTATCAGTAGCATCAAATGTGCATGGGTACCATTGAAACTCCTGAGGGACAGCCCTGGCTATATTATTCCCATCATTAAGCTTCAATTTACTGCATCATTTGTGCCTCGCAAGTAGAAGTTCGTTATTTTTTACTTCCACTTCTATTTTTTCCTGTTCATCTTATTTTAAGAAAAAATAATTATATTTTGCTCTGTGTGCCTTACCTTTTCCAAGCCTTCTGTACAGCAATTAGTTCTGAAGAAACAATGGGTCTGTCAAATTAATAAAAAAACAATTATGCTTAGCTGTGCATGAAGCTTTCGTTCTTGTCCATAAGAACATTGGTTTGGGAAATCGCAGAACGTATGTGTATAAGTACGCAAGCACGGAGTTAATAAAGATGCGACCCTGTTTTAAAGGTTAAAGAATCTGCTGATTAAACGCAGTACGTATACTCACCTTTGCCATAGTTTTCTTCCAGGTCGTAGTAAGGATCGAGACTTCTAATCCTGTTGTCAAAGCCAAGACCGGCAAAGCCGTAAATGAGATGGGTGCAGATGTACGGGTCGATATTCTCTACGGGAAACTTTCCTTTTCCAGGTCGATAAACCGCCCAGCTCCCATAATAGCAGACCACTTTATAGTTGTGAGATGATGCTGCAAAACAAAAGAATAGAAAAATAGAATGTATTATAAATTTTTGAAAAAATATTAATGCAATTATGCATTAAAAATATTGTGTATTCAGTAAGAAAAAGATATCAGTTAAAACATGCCGTCAGCAGCTGCGAGAGCATTTTAAACTGAGTATCTACGTCTTAAGCTTACAACTAAGTTCATGGTGACGTCCGTGTATTGAGCCAAGCAACCTGGCTTTATTTCTGTTAGTTGGTATTCGATAAGAAGGCCAACAAAAAGCTACCAATGTTGTGTTAGTAAAACATTTTTTCCCACCCACTAGCTTACGGGTACATAGCAGATCACGAAGTTATTTTTAAGTGCAAAGGGAAGAGATTTTTAATTCAGTTAGTCAGCATAAAATATTGTGGTTCCCTCACTTATCAAACACTGCAACGTAAAATACAATAGATAGGAAAAACAAAGAAAGCAGTGTCTTTTTATTGAACTCGTATGTCGGTATTCTCTTTGTGTACAACAAGTGCTGTGAAAATAAAGAGATATTTACACCGTATGTTCGCCAGGAAGAATGAAGCAATGAGAAAATAAATCACCGTAATAATAGAGAAAACTAGAATTATTTGGGCATGGATCTAGTACATAACAAGGGATGTAACATTGCTCAACAGGCGGAGGATTTCTGACTCCACCAGCACAAACGAAGTTCTCCTCAGAAGGAGAAAATGCCAGAAGTGAGAAAAGCGGCGTTTTCCGGGAAAAGGCGAAGACTGAATCTCTGAGATGATTTTAAATTATGAACTTTATATGTTCCGTAGGTCAAGCCACGAAAGAGGTAAAAAAACCGCCATTTCTAAAAGGAGTCTAAGAGGATTTCTTTGTCGAAAATGCCAATAAGAAAGAAGTAGGCTTATTGTTTTAGACGTCAGTACCTTAGGTGAAAAAAGATGAAACGTGCAACTCCATCACAATAGCATTCGCAAACACTTCGAAATTGAATTTTGTCAGGTGTTCAAATCGTTTTCATCATTGTGACTTTGTTGGTTTTACAACAAAATGCTAACCAGTTCTTGCATTTTTGTCGCAAAGAGAACATTTTGTTTTCCAAGGAAGGTGTCCTTCCGAAGTCTGGCGAATTTCGCCAGCAGATGATGAAGACAGATATTTCGCCAGCAGATGGTGAAGACAGATATTTGCGTCCGATTGTTACTCTTTTCTCAATCGACTCAAAATCATTAGCGTAACTGAACTTTCTTTTGTAGCAACAAATGTATTCGTACGAAGAATCCACAATATTGTCTATGCGTAAATGCTTCGAGAAATTGCCTTGCATGTTGAAGTCCTGCTAGTTTATTTCAGTCCTCTACTTTAGAAAATTATCAAAACATTGACGACCTCATATATACACCTCCATCCAATATCTAAAGATGGAAGTCTATAAGACCTCCAGATATGAGGTCGTCTATGTAAACGGTTTAATGCAACTTGTCATAATTAGTTCTATCAGAAATATCCTTTTTTATGAACTTTCACACTTTTTCTGCCCGTAATCAAAGTTTACAGTAAATGTTAAAGTAAGAGTCAAGACAGAAAAAGCCTTGACCCTTATTTTATAGTAAAATTTTATTTAAATTCAGTAGTTTTCCGGAAATGACCGGAATTGTTGTCATCCATTATTACAAGAATATTAAAGATAGACGAAAATACAGTGACGTACTCTTTCCAGCTTCATAAAAGTGAGGACCGGTGTCTTCAATCGGGGAGGCTGACAGAAGGGATAGCGTAGCACTAAAGCAAAGCAGGAGCAGCTGTGTAGTCCACATCTTGCATTGATGACCTCCTGAAAATGGAACAATTGTTGAGCATTAAAGTTCCTGCAATCAGAACAAGAAAAACTATTTAATTGTAAGAAAGTAATTCGCCAGCTCGCACAAATTTTCCATTAATCTTAAAGCCTTTTTTTTTTTTACTCACAGAGCATCTAGATCACGCATGTCAAACTCGCGGTCCTACATCATGTGATGAAATTTTTGCTTTTATATTTCTAAGAATTTCCTATACGATAAAGGAAACAGATCTTACAAAAGCCTAAGCTTTATTTATACCAGAGAATGACGTTTTGTTGAAAGTTATGATTCTGTACTAAGGGAAAAGTACGTACAACGAAAGGGCATTCCTCAATTTTTTTCTGATTTACCATGTCAGTACAAGGAATTGCGCAAATTTGCTGCACAATATTAGCAATGTTCGATGGTACCTACTTCTGAGAGCTGCTGTTTTCCTTTATGAAATCTAACAAGCCATCCCAAAGATCAAGACTGACTTACCAGCATTTGTCATCTATATTGAAAATTACATCGACTCAAAAACAACATCCTGACATGGACAAATTTGTATTAGAAAAAAGTGTCAATTATTATCTAAGGAAAAAAATTCAAACTACCAAAAAGCTCATGAAGTCTTTCCCATTTTCAGTTGATTTGTATTTGTAATATTAGTATTTACCCATGGTACAATTTTGCAAAATGCAATTTTATGCTTCCTTTGAAAAAGTTACCAACATTTAAATTAAACGGTGGAATCTATGTATTTTCCCTACCTTAGAATTATATTATATGTAAATTTATATATTTACTTAGTTCAAGCAGCACATATGGCCTGCTTAAGCAGCACTACATGGGAATATAACAATATTATCGATATAAGTATTTAGCAATATTTATATCGTTAATATTAGAAATATATACATTGTATGCTTGCGGAGAATTATTATTTGTCTGTTACTAGTTTTATTTCATTTCAATTTTTATTTGAATGCAACTAATATTTTTGAGCTCATGTGGCCATTTTCATACTTTCAAGAAAACAGGATCAAATTGTTTAATCTCAAGATAAGTTTTTCAGGATTGTACTTGTCTTATTCATAGTATTAGTGGTTGGTAATATAAAAAATTAAACTATTTAAAGATATTCCAACATGAACATGTCGTAACTTTAAAATTCTGAAAACGTTGAAAATATTAAGTAACCGCTGAGATGTATATATCCCGTCACATATAATGTCCAATCAATTCAAAAGTTTTAATTTTCAGGTTAATTTTATAATTTTAACTTTTTTAGTTCAAAGACTGTGTTTTTATGACAAACACAATTTTTTTTGGTTACTGTAAATCAGGAAGGAAAGAGGATTTTGGAGGAACACTTGTTGAAATGTCGAAATATCTCTGTAGAGAAAATGAACTGTTTTAAATTTAGATTAGATGAGTATAATGTATATTCATGGACGGCGGAACCTAATATTTTCAGAGGGGGTCCAACTGCTGCGAGATCGAAAACAATTTTAAACAAGTAAGGAGAAAGAGAAATAAAACAACGTAGGGTAGATGAGTATATACTCGTACGTATATACTCATCGGGATGTAAGGTCAGGTGATGCGTAACATCACAGCCTCTCCTTGACAAATGTCAACCCCGCCTTCTCGTGGTGCATCCTGTTCCTACTAAAGGGGCTCTGACGACCGCCAATAGCGGTATAACTATACCATCGGGATTAGAGGAAATTCTATCCCACAACCACCAACCCACTTGGCCAGCGTGGTGAGTTATGGCCAAACCCTCCAAAATGACTCCACAACTTAAATCTTGGCCCTCAGTCTCCGGCAGCTGGAATGTACCTGGCCAAGGCAGCGGCCAGTGCGACATGAAGGCAGAGGATGCTAAGAATCCCCGGAGGACCGGACTAGGCTGCCATCTGATGCTGACCTTGGCAACGTACAATGGACGCTCCCTATCTTCTGATTCAAGGCTTCTTGAATTGGAAGAGGAACTACAAAGGATCAAGTGGGACATCGTGGGGCTAAGTGAGGTAAGGAGAAAAGGAGAAGATCTCATCGAACTGAAAAGTGGACATCTCTTCTACTATCGTGGGACAGATACTGGCAGAACTAGTGGTGTTGGATTTATAATAAACAAGAAACTGAAGGATAAAGTTGTAGAAGTTGAAAGTTCCTCTGACAGAGCTGCACGGCTTGTTATCCAACTCTCGAAAAGATACCAGGCTCAGATTATTCAAACTTATGCACCCACCACAAGTCATCCTGAAGAAGAAATTGAAGAATTTTATGAGGAAATTTGTCATCTAAATAATAAAGGTAAGCAGCACTTGAAAATAATTATGGGAGATTTCAATGCAAAAATAGGGCAACGGCAACAGAATGAAACTTCAGTAGGTAAATTCGGTCACGGCAACAGAAACCAGCGTGGAAATACTCTCGTTGAGTTTGCAGAGGCAGTAGGGTTTTTCATCTTGAACTCCTTCTTCAAGAAAAACCCACACAGGAAATGGACATGGAGACATCCAAATGGGACGACAAGTGAAATTGATTTTATTATGTGTAACAAAAAATTCGTCATAGAAGACTGCAGTGTGCTAAACAAGTTCAACACAGGTAGTGACCATAGATTGGTGAGATGTAAGATGCACCTCAACACTAAACTTGAACGTGGGAAGCTCATAAGACAAACAAAATCTATTGACATAACCAACCTTAAAAAACACCATAATACCTTCAAGTTGGAATTGAAGAACAGGTTCTCTGCTTTAGAAGGCCTAACATCGGAAGAAGTGGACATCTCTGAAGTTAACAGAAAAGTAACCAAAGCTCTTATGAAAACAGCAACAAAATTAGCTGGGTCTAAGAACAAGTTGCATGTAAATAAATTATCCGGAAAAACGAAAATGTTGATGCAAAAAAGAAGAGAGATGAGGACAACTAAAGAAGATGTGACTTCCAAAGTGGAATATATAGAGCTATGCAAGACAGTACGAAAAAGTATCACTGAAGACGTAAGGAAATTCAACTGTGAACTAGTGAGGAAAGCAATTGAAAACAACCAAAGCCTAAAGATAGCAAAGGGACATCTCAGTAAGGGAAGAAAACAGATTATGGCACTGAGAAAAGAAGATGGTTCTGTAACAAGAAATAGAGGCGAAATTTTGACAAGAGTGAAAGATTTCTACTCCAAATTATATGAAAGGGATGATACATGCACTCCAGACATCATGAAAGATACCAGTACCAGAGTTCCTCCAGTCCTTCCAGCAGAAGTTGCACATGCAATCAAGAACATGAAGCCGGGAAAAGCTCCAGGAGAAGATGGAATTACTGTAGACATCATACAAGAAGCAAGTGGAGAAATCGAAACAGTACTCGCCCAAATTTTCACTCGATGCCTTAATGAAGGAAAGATTCCTGAGGATTGGAACACCGCTACAATGATCCTGCTACATAAGAAAGGTGACATTGAGGATCTCGGAAACTACAGACCTATCAGCCTCCTATCAGTGGTTTATAAAATCTTCACTAAAGTTCTTTCACACCGCTTGAAGGTAACACTGGACATGGCTCAACCGAGAGAACAAGCTGGATTCAGGAGTGGCTACAGCACAATAGATCATATCCATGTGCTGAGAGAACTAATTGAAAGAGCGAGGGAATATGAACTTCCATTGTGCATGGCTTTTATCGATTATGAAAAAGCCTTTGATTCGGTGAAACCATCAGCAGTTACAATGGCTCTGAAAACCTGTGGTATTGAAGATGCATACATTAATATTATTAATAACATCTATGAAAATGCAAGTGCAAAGATTAGGCTGTTTGAAAATACAACACACATAAAAATTGGAAAGGGAGTGAGACAAGGTGACACCATATCTCCGAAGCTCTTTAATGCCACATTGGAGGGTGTTTTTCAGTCACTGAGCTGGGAAAACAAGGGGATAAAGATTAATGGAGATTATGTAACCCACCTTCGTTTTGCTGATGACGTAGTCATTTTTGCAACTAGCCCATCAGAGCTGCAGAGTATGATCCAGGAACTTGCTGACAAGAGTAAAGAAGTGGGATTAAAAATGAACTTTCAGAAGACAAAAGTGATGTTCAATGCTTTTACAAGAAATGAAGATTTATCGATTGATGGAGAAAAGCTGGAGATAACAGACACGTACGTTTATCTTGGACAGCAGATATCAAGTGAGGGTCACATTGATGAAGAAATTAATCGGCGTACAAAACTTGCCTGGAGAGCTTTTGGAAGAAACAGCATAAGTTTGAAGAGCAATATGCCATTATGTCTTAAAAGAAAAGTGTTTGATCAATGCATCCTTCCAGTGCTTACGTATGGTGCAGAGACGTGGACCTTAACTAAAAGAGACATACAAAGGCTGCAGACAACTCAAAGAAGCATGGAGAGGTGCATACTTGGTGTAACCAGGAGAGATAAGAAGAGGAACTCGTGGATCCGAAAAATGACAAGAGTGGAAGACATCATGATCAGAGTTAAATCCCTGAAATGGCAATGGGCTGGACATACTGCCAGAAGGACAGACCATCGATGGACAGCCGAAATTTTAGATTGGATTCCAAGGGACAGGAAAAGACCCAGAAGAAGACCACATGGGAGATGGGTGGATGAAATTCGAAAGTATTCAGGGATGACATGGAGGAGACTGGCACAAGACAGACCGTTGTGGAGGAAACTTGGGGAGACCTTCGTCCAGCAGTGGATTGATAATGGTTGACAATGATCATCATCATCATCTTCATCATCAACAACAACCACTGTAAATCCACTGCTGGATGAAGGTCTCTACAAGTACCTTCCACAACTTTCTATCTTGAACCTGTCTCTTCCAAGTTACTCTAGCAGGCTTTCGTATTTCGTCCACTCATCTTTCACGTGGTCTGGTTCTGCGTATTTTCCTGCCCTTTGGTATTATATTTGACATTTCAGTCGCTCAAGCACGGCCAGTTTTTCTAGCAATATGCCCAGCCAATTGTCACTTAAGCCTCCTCCTTTAGATCATGACGTCATCAACATTTTTCCTTTCTCTAAACCACGTGTTCATCTTCCTATCTTTCTTGATTACACCAAGCATACACCTTTCCACGTTTTGCTGAGTTGTCATCATCCTCTGTATGTCTTTTTCAGTTAAGGTCAATGTCTGCTCCATATGTAAGAAATGGAAGGATGCATCGATTAAACACTTTTCCTTTAAAACATAATGGTAAACTGCTCTTGCAAAATGCACTGTTTCTTCCAAATGCTCTCCAACTGAGTTGTGCACTCCTATTTACCTGGGCGAGTGAAAAGTTCGTTCTATTTTGAGCTCCACATAATGTTGGGCAATGTTGCAGTCCACCTCAAGTTTTACAGTGGACTGCAACATTGCACGAAAATGGTTCCGGAGCTTCAATGCTGCGGACATCAGTCTCGAACACCAATCGAGATCAGGAAGTCCATCGATCACCAACACTGACATCACGGCGGAAGCTCTGACAGCGAACCCCTGTACCAATACACGACAAATGGCAGCTGAGGTGGTGTCTTCCGAATCCAATTTTATTCGTCATCTGCACAAGCTTGCTTTCTCCTCCCATTCCCATTCATTGACACCCCAGAAGGCGAAACAAGGTGTTGCTCTCTGCCGAGCATTGTTGCCAAATCCACGGGACGATAAGTTTTGGAGTTCTATCGCCACAAGCAATGAAAAGTGTTTAATACTACGTTATTCTACCACTTGGCACCAGTGGCCGAGGACAAACCAGGAAGCACAGCCAGTGGCACAAAGAAGGAGCCTCGAGTGGAGTGACTTAAGTCTATTTCAATCGAACTGCTTCTGTTCGGAAAGCCCAGCTCGGGCTTTCAGAACAGAAGCAGTTCGATTTGAAATAGACTTAAGTCATGCACATACGATAATAGAATTTGGGACCATTCTTCATGTAAAATATATCCCAACTGTGCCAGTGAAGTTGCAGGTGGAAAGTGGGATGGCTGCCCTTTCGCTTCAGATGTTCCCACAAATGTTGAATAACAATATTGACGTCTAGAAAAGCTAATGTACCTCATCTATATGCTCTGAAAACCACAACCAGACAAGTCACGCACAATTTTTTTATAAGTCATTTTTCAGCTAAGTGGTACCAAAACAACGTTTGCGTGTGAACTGCGCAGATGACTATTTACGCTGTGCATGATGTCATTCGGTGGAAGAATATTGTCACGACTCTGTCTATGTCATGCAGCAGAGAGCAAATATCCGGTTCAATTTGAAAATCGGTAAAACTGCGTTTGAGACAGATGAATTGTTGCGTGATGTGTATGGGGCACATTGCCTATCTCGTTCTGATGGTATGCTCGTGTCAAGAATGGGCGGGAAGATGTGGAAAATGACGAAAGGTCCAGGGGCCCGATTTCAGTGTGCACATCTGAACTCACTGAGGAAGATCGCGAAAGGATAAAAAGTAATCGTTGTGTGACCTTGAGGATGATGGGATGTGAGCTTGGTGTTAATAAGGAGACGATTCGTCAATTTTTAGTGCAAGATTGGGGGGAGGGGTGTTGTGTTCGTTTTGTTCCGCATGCTTTGGAGGACGACCAGAAACGTGTACGAGTGGAGTAGGCAAAAGACATCGTGGAGACTGCAGAAGCAATGCAAAATGTTCTCCAAAGCATTGTGGTAGTTGACGAGACACAGTGTTTTGCTTATATCCTGAAACGAAGCTTTAGAGTGCTCAGTGGATATCGTTACAGTCACCCAAAGGAAAGAAGATCAGGTTACAGAATTCCAAAATCAGAACAATACATGTGTGCAGACACGATAGCAAGGGAATTCTGCATCACGTGTTCATTTCTGAAGGTACAACTGTCACTGGCAATGCTTACGTATCCATTTTAGAACGATTGTGGAAGAGGTTTGTTCGTATCAGGTATGAAAACAAAAACGGGCAATAATTCATCCTTCATGATAACGCGCCCGCACACAGAGAAGTCAATGTACAGAAATTTCCAGCACGAAAGCAAGTGCGTGTATTCAACCCCCCTATTTACAAGACATTGAAGACATTCAAAGAACTGTGGCATCAACTCTTCACTCCATACCAAAACATTACCTCTGCGGTTCCTTCCTTTCTTCGGCTGATCGTGCCACTTTTTGTATTACCGCAGGAAGATTGTACTTCGAATAAAGTGTTCACGTAAGTTTTCCTGCTTTTCCATTTTAAAAAAAGCAGTCTTATTGCTTAATTGCTGCACTGCGCAGAAGGAAGAAAAGTAGGCCCAATTTCTGTTAGTTAGGAAACAGAGATTGGAATGTTACAATCTTTGCAATGAACCCACACACACACACATACACTACGTTCTCATACATACCAAGAAGCCCATTATTAGGTGCATCGTCACATCGTGTCTATGGGAGAGAATGCTCACAAGTGGTGCGCTTATTAAAATAATAGTTCATCTGAGAGATCTGATTGTAAATTCTAAAATTTTATAAAAACTGGAGAAATACAGTAATCATTGTCAATTTGGATTCGACGCATGTGAAAATGTAAGTAGGCCCTATTTATATCTTAAGCTTTCTCAGACTCAGATAAAAAGTTCCTGTTCAGTAGAATTTATTTTATTAAGATGCGTACATTTCAGCTTCCATGTTCTTGAAAGTATGACAACTTTTACGATAGTGTTAGTTAATAATATCGCCTCTCAGTATGTACGCATTGATACAAGGCAACTTTTTTGTGTATGTGTGCGTGAGTTTTTCGGATAGTAAGTCAAAAGAAGCGGAGCAAATTTTCAGAAAGAAAATCTCGTTTCAAGAACTGTTACGCAAAGAATGGTGGATTTCAAATGTTATCTACTGAATTCTTTCGGTGTGACTATCGCTTATCTTCAAATTTGGCATATATTCAGCTTGTCTATTATTTCAAACATGACAAACTTTTCCTTTGAGGATTCAGACAGTGGCGTACCTGAAAAACTCGCGGCCCCTCCGCAAAAAAATATCTTCGAGGCCCTTTTGCAAAAATCAATTTTCTTTCAATTACAGGAATTTTTAAATTCCGTGTTATGAACTAGGTTGTGCGGGCGTTTTAACAATTGAGCGGAGCTCTATACGAGACTCGAGACAATTAGTTGTTCGAGCATAGGTACGAGATGACACATCCGATCACCGTGATGTTTGGCATGCGATTAGATATCGTCCATGGTCAGGTTTTGACGCTTTCCGATTCCCTAAATTCCGTGTCATTTAGACATTTCAGTTAAAACTAGATGACTTTTTACTTGAACCGTTTGACGAAAGCCGGCTGACTAGCATTATTTAAAAAAAATCGTTTGAATTGAAAAACAAAGAAATGGAAAGACTCCGTCTGTTGGTTCAACACCTGCTTAATCTATAATAATAAAAGCAAGTTTGTGTATGTGTGTGTGTGTCTGTCTGTCTTTCGCGATACAAAATGAAAAACCTGGTTCCCGATCTGAGTGTCTTTCCACTTTGTTTACATGCAACCTGATCACCGCCAACGTGAATGCGTGAAAGAAAGTAGTTCATGATAAGTTTTAGACATTTCTTTTTAGGATGTTTTGTACTTTTGTTCTGGAAGTCATATATTTGACGCATTCTTTTTTACATGGTATCATGGTGATTGGTCGTGTCTTATAAAAATAATGAGCATTAAAATACTGACCAATTTTAAGAATAATTGAAAACATCCGCTCTCTGTACGAGATTCGGACAATTACTTACTTGTTCGGGCATAGCTACGACATGACACATTCGATCACCATGATTTTTGGTATGCGATTGGACAGCGTCCATGGTCAGGTTTTGACTCCTTCCGATTCCTGAAATTCCGTGTCATTGAGGAATTTCAATTAAACGTATTAAAATTGGTCCGTCTTTTAATGGTTATTATTCCTATAGGAGAGTGTAAGACATCATGATCAGAGTTAAATCCCTGAAATGGCAATGGGCTGGACATATTGCCAGAAGGACGGACCATCGATGGACAGCCGAAATTTCAAACTGGATTCCAAGGGACAGGAAAAGACCCAGAAGAAGACCACATGGGAGATGGGAGGATGAAATTGGAAAGTATGAGGGAGTAACAGGGGGAGACTGGCACAAGACAGACCGTTGTGGAAGAAACTTGGGGAGACCTTCGTCCATCAGTGGATTGATAATGGTTGACAATGATGATAAGATTGATTCTTATGGGACACAACCAATCATCATGATACCAACTGCATGTCAGTAATCATTGATTTTTTCAATTAAAAAAAAACACGGGCGAACATTCCATTATATTTGTTAACATTCCATAGTCCCAATTTTTCACGACGCAATTTGCTCGAGTTTTTAGTTCTTTTGCCGTCAATTTGAAATTATTTTCGTTCAAACTGATAAAAAAGAAAGTGGAGCGCATTGTAGACACAAGAAAAACGTAGGTGCATTTCACCAGACCCCCCACCACGGAATTTTTTAATTTTTCAGACACCATTCGTTTGTACCACGTATGAACCGGAATGAACTCGGTTTTTTTCGTTTGAACCGCAAAAGTTTTGGAGATATTTAAAAAACAAAGTGGGGGGCTGGTGAAACGATAGCCCCCCACCATTTAATTTTTAAATTTTTTTGCACCATTCGTTTGTACCACGTATGAACCGGAATGAACTCAATTTTTTTCGTTTGAACCGCAATAGTTTTTGAGTTATTTAAAAAACAAAGTGGGGGGCTGGTGAAATGGTACCCCCAAAAAATAGATATTTCAAATTTCAGCATAGCCATTCGTTAATAAATCGTATGAACCGGAATGAACTCCATTTTCATCGCTTGAACCACAATAGTTTTTGAGATATTTAACAAATAATATTGAGAATTTGCATATAAATATAGGAGGCAGACCATTTCACCAGCCCCCCACCATGGAAATTCAAAATTTCGAAATAGCCATTCGTTAGTAAATCGTATGAACCGGAATGAACTCCATTTCTATTGTTTGAACCGCAATAGTTTTTGAGATATTTAACAAATAATATTCATAATTTGCATATATACAGAAAGACCGACCATTTCACCAGCCCCCACCATGGAAATTCAAAATTTCAAAATAGGCATTCGTTAGCAAATCGTGTGAACTGAAAAGAACTCCATTTTCATCGTTTGAACCGCAATAGTTTTGGAGATATTTAAAAAATAATGTTACAGGCCTATCATTTCACCCCCCTCATCATGGAAATTCCAAATTCCGAAATAGCCATTCGTTAGTAAATCGTATGAACAGGAATGAACTCCATTTTTATCGTTTGAACCGCAATAGTTTTTGAGATATTTAAAAAATAATAGAATTTACATATACGCACAGAGACCGACCATTTCACCAGCCCCCACCCCCATGGAAATTGAAAATTTCAAAATAGCCATTCGTTAGCAAATCCTATGAACCGAAAAGAACTCCATTTTCATCGTTTGAACCGCAATAGTTTTTGAGATATTTAAAAAAGAATGTCACAGGCTTACGCCATTTACCCCCCACCTTCATCATGGAAATTCAAAATTCCGAAATAGCCATTCGTTAGTAAATCGTATGAACAGGAATGAACTCCATTTTTATCGTTTGAACCGCAATAGTTTTTGAGATATTTAACAAATAATGTTACAGGTCTACCATTTCACCCCCCCCTCATCATGGAAATTCAAAATTCCGAAATAACCATTCGTTAGTAAATCGTATGAACAGGAATGAACTCCATTTTTATCGTTTGAACCGCAATAGTTTTTGAGATATTTAAAAAATAATATTGAGTTTTTGCATATATACAGAGAGACCGACCATTTCACCAGCCCCCCACCATGGAAATTCAAAATTTCAAAATAGCCATTCGTTAGCAAATCGTATGAACCGAAAAGAACTCCATTTTCATCGTTTGAACCGCAATAGTTTTTGAGATATTTAAAAAAGTATGTCACAGGCCTACACCATTTACCCCCCCCCCCCTTCATCATAGAAATTCAAAATTTCAAAATAGCCGTTCGTTAGCAAACCGTATGAACCGAAAAGAACTCTATTTTCATCGTTTGAACCGCAATAATTTTTGAGATATTTAAAAAAGAGTGTTACAGGCCATTTCATCCCCCCTCATCATGGAAATTTAAAATTCCGAAATAGCCATTCGTTAGTAAATCGTATGAACTAAAAAGAACTCCATTTTCATCGTTTAAACCGCAATAATTTTTGAGATATTTAAAAAAGAATGTTACAGGCCATTCCATCCCCCTCCCCCCCCTCATCATGGAAATTTAAAATTCCGAAATAGCCATTCGTTAGTAAATCGTATGAACAGGAATGAGCTCCATTTTTATCGTTTGAACCGCAATAGTTTTTGAGATATTTAAAAAATAATATTGAGAATTTGCACATATACAGAGAGACCGACCATTTCACCAGCCCCCACCCCCATGGAAATTCAAAATTTCAAAATAGCCATTCGTTAGCAAATCGTATGAACCGAAAAGAACTCCATTTTCATCGTTTGAACCGCAATAGTTTTTGAGATATTTAAAAAAGAATGTCACAGGCCAACACCATTTACCCCCCCTTCATCATGGAAATTCAAAATTCCGAAATATCCATTCCTTAGTAAATCGTATGAACAGGAATGAACTCCATTTCTATCGTTTGAACCGCAATAGTTTTTGAGATATTTAACAAATAATGTTACAGGCCTACCATTTCACCCCCTCATCATGGAAATTCAAAATTCCGAAATAGCCATTCGTTAGTAAATCGTATGAACAGGAATGAACTCCATTTTTATCGTTTGAACCGCAATAGTTTTTGAGATATTTAAAAAATAATATTGAGTTTTTGCATATATACAGAGAGACCGACCATTTCACCAGCCCCCCACCATGGAAATTCAAAATTTCAAAATAGCCATTCGTTAGCAAATCGTATGAATCGAAAAGAACTCCATTTTCATCGTTTGAACCGCAATAATTTTTGAGATATTTAAAAAAGAATGTTACAGGCCATTTCATCCCCCCTCCCCCTCATCATGGAAATTTGAAATTCCAAAATAGCCATTCGTTAGTAAATCGTATGAACAGGAATGAACTCCATTTTTATCGTTTGAACCGCAATAGTTTATGAGATATTTAAAAAATAATATTGAGAATTTGCATATATACAGAGAGACCGACCATTTCACAAGCCCCCCCCCCCCCACCATGGAAACTCAAAATTTCAAAATAGCCATTCGTTAGCAAATCGTATGAACCGAAAATAACTCCATTTTCATCGTTTGAACCGCAATAGTTTTTGAGATATTTAAAAAAGAATGTCACAGGCCTACACCATTTACCCCCCCCCCCTCATCATGGAAATTCAAAATTCCGAAATAGCCATTCGTTAGTAAATCGTATGAACAGGAATGAGCTCCATTTTTATCGTTTGAACCGCAATAGTTTTTGAGATATTTAAAAAATAATATTGAGAATTTGCACATATGCAGAGAGACCGACCATTTCACCAGCTACCCACCCCCATGGAAATTCAAAATTTCAAAATAGCCATTCGTTAGCAAATCGTATGAACCGAAAAGAACTCCATTTTCATCGTTTGAACCGCAATAGTTTTTGAGATATTTAAAAAAGAATGTCACAGGCCAACACCATTTCCCCCCCTTCATCATGGAAATTCAAAATTCCGAAATAGCCATTCGTTAGTAAATCGTATGAACAGGAATGAACTCCATTTTTATCGTTTGAACCGCAATAGTTTTTGAGATATTTAAAAAATAATATTGAGTTTTTGCATATATACAGAGAGACCGACCATTTCACCAGCCCCCACCATGGAAATTCAAAATTTCAAAATAGCCATTCGTTAGCAAATCGTATGAATCGAAAAGAACTCCATTTTCATCGTTTGAACCGCAATAATTTTTGAGATATTTAAAAAAGAATGTTACAGGCCATTTCATCCCCTCCCCCTCATCATGGAAATTTGAAATTCCGAAATAGCCATTCGTTAGTAAATCGTATGAACAGGAATGAACTCCATTTTTATCGTTTGAACCGCAATAGTTTTTGAGATATTTAAAAAATAATATTGAGAATTTGCATATATACAGAGAGACCGACCATTTCACCAGCCCCCCCCCCCACCATGGAAACTCAAAATTTCAAAATAGCCATTCGTTAGCAAATCGTATGAACCGAAAATAACTCCATTTTCATCGTTTGAACCGCAATAGTTTTTGAGATATTTAAAAAAAAAGAATGTCACAGGCCTACACCATTTACCCCCCCCCCCTTCATCATGGAAATTCAAAATTCCGAAATAGCCATTCGTTAGTAAATCGTATGAACAGGAATGAACTCCATTTTTATCGTTTGAACCGCAACAGTTTTTTTTTTATTGGAGATTTAACGACCACCGTGAGCAACTCAATGGGCAATAAGCAGTCGCCCGTCCCTAATTCAGGGTCACTGATTCCAGGGAAGGGAGAGAGCCAGTGCCGTAAAGCAAACACAACATTCATGCCTCACCTGGATTCGAACCCGGACCCTGTTCGAACGAATGATCAGAGTCCGTCGCTTAGACCACTGCGTCACCGGAGCGGCCAACAGTTTTTGATAGATTTAAAAAAAAAAAAAAAGTTTGAGAAAATTGGGGGACGACCATTGCACACACCCCCAGGGAAAAATTCAAAATTTCAAAATAGCCATTCGTTAGCAAATCGTATGAACCGAAAAGAACTCCATTTTCATCGTTTGAACCGCAATAGTTTTTGAGATATTTAAAAAGAATGTCACAGGCCTACACCATTTTCCCCCTCCCCTTCATCATGGAAATTCAAAATTCCGAAATAGCCATTCGTTAATAAATCGTATGAACAGGAATGAACTCCATTTTTATCGTTTGAACCGCAGTAGTTTTTGAGATATTTAAAAAATAATATTGAGATTTTGCATACATACAGAGAGACCGACCATTTCACCAGCCCCCCACCATGGAAATTCAAAATTTCAAAATAGCCATTCGTTAGCAAATCGTGTGAACCGAAAAGAACTCCATTTTCATCGTTTGAACCGCAATAATTTTTGAGATATTTAAAAAAGAATGTTACAGGCCATTTCATCCCCCCTCCCCCCTCATCATGGAAATTTGAAATTCCGAAATAGCCATTCGTTAGTAAATCGTATGAACAGGAATGAACTCCATTTTTATCGTTTGAACCGCAATAGTTTATGAGATATTTAAAAAATAATATTGAGAATTTGCATATATACAGAGAGACCGACCATTTCACCAGCCCCCCCCCCCCCCCACCATGGAAACTCAAAATTTCAAAATAGCCATTCGTTAGCAAATCGTATGAACCGAAAATAACTCCATTTTCATCGTTTGAACCGCAATAGTTTTTGAGATATTTAAAAAAGAATGTCACAGGCCTACACCATTTACCCCCCCCTTCATCATGGAAATTCAAAATTCCGAAATAGCCATTCGTTAGTAAATCGTATGAACAGGAATGAGCTCCATTTTTATCGTTTGAACCGCAATAGTTTTTGAGATATTTAAAAAATAATATTGAGAATTTGCACATATGCAGAGAGACCGACCATTTCACCAGCTACCCACCCCCATGGAAATTCAAAATTTCAAAATAGCCATTCGTTAGCAAATCGTATGAACCGAAAAGAACTCCATTTTCATCGTTTGAACCGCAATAGTTTTTGAGATATTTAAAAAAGAATGTCACAGGCCTACACCATTTCCCCCCTTCATCATGGAAATTCAAAATTCCGAAATAGCCATTCGTTAGTAAATCGTATGAACAGGAATGAACTCCATTTCTATCGTTTGAACCGCAATAGTTTTTGAGATATTTAACAAATAATGTTACAGGCCTACCATTTCACCCCCCCCTCATCATGGAAATTCAAAATTCCGAAATAGCCATTCGTTAGTAAATCGTATGAACAGGAATGAGCTCCATTTTTATCGTTTGAACCGCAATAGTTTTTGAGATATTTAAAAAATAATATTGAGTTTTTGCATATATACAGAGAGACCGACCATTTCACCAGCCCCCCCCCCACCATGGAAACTCAAAATTTCAAAATAGCCATTCGTTAGCAAATCGTATGAACCGAAAATAACTCCATTTTCATCGTTTGAACCGCAATAGTTTTTGAGATATTTAAAAAAGAATGTCACAGGCCTACACCATTTACCCCCCCCCTTCATCATGGAAATTCAAAATTCCGAAATAGCCATTCGTTAGTAAATCGTATGAACAGGAATGAACTCCATTTTTATCGTTTGAACCGCAACAGTTTTTTTTTTTATTGGAGATTTAACGACCACCGTGAGCAACTCAATGGGCAATAAGCAGTCGCCCGTCCCTAATTCAGGGTCACTGATTCCAGGGAAGGGAGAGAGCCAGTGCCGTAAAGCAAACACAACATTCATGCCTCACCTGGATTCGAACCCGGACCCTGTTCGAACGAATGATCAGAGTCCGTCGCTTAGACCACTGCGTCACCGGAGCGGCCAACAGTTTTTGATAGATTTAAAAAAAAAAAAAAGTTTGAGAAAATTGGGGGACGACCATTGCACACACCCCCAGGGAAAAATTCAAAATTTCAAAATAGCCATTCGTTAGCAAATCGTATGAACCGAAAAGAACTCCATTTTCATCGTTTGAACCGCAATAGTTTTTGAGATATTTAAAAAAGAATGTCACAGGCCTACACCATTTTCCCCCTCCCCTTCATCATGGAAATTCAAAATTCCGAAATAGCCATTCGTTAATAAATCGTATGAACAGGAATGAACTCCATTTTTATCGTTTGAACCGCAGTAGTTTTTGAGATATTTAAAAAATAATATTGAGATTTTGCATACATACAGAGAGACCGACCATTTCACCGGCCCCCCACCATGGAGATTCAAAATTTCAAAATAGCCATTCGTTAGCAAATCGTGTGAACCGAAAAGAACTCCATTTTCTTCGCTTAAACCGCAATAGTTTTTGAGGTATTGAAAAAAGGATGTTACAAGCCTACACCATTAACCCCCCCTCACCATGGAATTCGAAATTTCATAGCCATTCGTTAGTAAATCGTATGGCCGCCCCGGTGGCTTAGTGGTCTAAGTCGTTGGCCTCTGATCATTCGTCCGTAAGGGGTCCGGGTTCGAATCCCGGTCAGGCATGGATGTTGTGATTGTCTTACGGCACTGGCTCTCTCCCTTCCCTGGAACCAGTGACCCTAAATTGGGAACGGGCGACTGCTTATAGCCCATTGAGTTGCTCACGGTGGTCGTTAAACCTCCAATCAAAAAAAATCGTATGAACCGAAAATAACTCCATTATTATCGTTTGAACCGCAATAGAGTTTGACATACCTACAAAAAAAAAAGGATTCAGAAAATATGGTGCCGACAATTCCCCCCCCCATGTAATTTCAAAATTTCAAAATGACCATTCGTTAGTAAATCGTATGAACCGGGAAAACTCTGTAAGAGCGAACGTGTCGTCACGTGACTTAGCGCCGCCTCCTACTTAAGCATCCGAGGAGCACGCGCAGCGGGCTCACAACAAGCAGAGAGTTCGTTTACTCTTCCCGGAAGTACACACTCTCTCTCTCTCACTCTGTTCGAGCGAACAAACGAAACCTCCCCCACTTTACTATATATATATCTGTGAATCGGGGAGGCAGAGCGACAACAGCTGGTTATACCGAAGTTTATCCACTTTCAGACATAATTTGAAAAGAACGCTTGGTTAACACATATACGAAACACTTATTCTTCATGAACTAGAATTTTGATGGCGGCGGATTACTCGCTCTTGAAAGTGACCTCGTTATGACTGGACCTGTCAAAGATCGTGGAACGCGCAAGATAAGGTGATCGAATTCTGTAGAAATCTCACCCTGCGTTGGCGTCCTAACTTAGGGTCTCCTTGACACTAGATATACCTCTATCTTATCGATGCTTCAGGACTAGTCTTCTAGCTATCCTTCTCTAATCGATGCTTCAGTGGACTGTACTAAGTCCGTAATTCAGTAGTATATCATCAGCTACTCTACCGGTATCCCTGACTCGGGTAGATTCCTTCTGTAGCGGCGACCTACTTCATCTAGGTCGGTGCCCGCTCTTTCCCCGTGGACTCCGAGAGCCCACCACACCATCCACGCAAACGCGTTCCTTTCTATCGGAGGACTATCACCTTCGCTCTCCGAAGACAGACTGCTCCAACATATCCACTCGGAGCGACCTCTTCGCCCCCTTCACGCTGCTCCTTCTTCAAGGGCGACGGCGCTGACCTTCAACATGCTGCTCTCCTCTCGCGCCACGTGTCACCTCTCGCGCCCTTCACCCGCCCCATCCCTAGTCGTTTTCCGGGAATCTGGCTCCTAGACCTTTAAATCTACCTTGCGCATTCCTCGCTTATCCTCAGGCTATACATTATTGAGTGCCTCCTTCCGAGAAAGCAATCCTATCGTCGTAGTACATCCGTAGCAATACAATACACATTGTTATAACTATACAAAAGAGTATGTCTGCATTTCAGACTTGTATGCGCCTAGTGAAAATGAACAATGTATCTGTGAAAGTCACAGCGTCCTTGGCGATACTTTCAGTTCGTAGAACAAGTCCTCGCCCTTTCTAAGGCGTGAGAACCTCAAGTCTTTTGTCATACATCTCGCCTTCCCCCCCCCAAAAAAAAAGGATTAAACATATTTACGAATTCTCTGTCGCCATTTTGGGAACTTGCGATGTTTTCTTTGGTCAAAAAAAACCCACATAATGTTTATCATTGAAATGAATTAACATCGTTAATGTGTCCGTTCTTACAAACTCCATGTTTATTTTTTCAACCCCGATAGTTTTTGAGATGTTTAAAAATGTTCCACGATTTCAGCTGCCCCCACCCCCACCCCCGGACATTTCCTGTTTCAGAATAGCTATTCGTTAGCATCGTGTGAACCGGAAGGAGCTACATCTTTATCATTCGAATCTGGAAATTTCTGAGATATTTGTATAAAGGGTAATGGAGGATGATGAAGAAGTAATTTATTTTCAAAAGTCTTGTATTCGTTCCTGTCATTATCTTAAAGATCTCTCCGTTTCTAGCTTTGAACCGCAGCAGTTGAAAAGACATTCCAAAAAGAACGTGACGGTTTCAACATTTCTTCAATGTGTCTCAAGGACCAGAACACAAGAGAACCGGAAAATGCATGGCATAGTAAAACAGCCAAAATCTCGGAGCTGAAACAAACGACGCAATCCAGTCTGTAGTAAACATACAGTACAAGGCATCACAGAAAGAAAGGGAGCATGGCAGAGGCACAAAGCAGTCCGTTACATTACAATCGTGCGCTGTAGTCGGTGGCAGATACAACACGAGGCAAAGCACGCAGGGAACAGTCACTGAGCAGAGGAACGGCTGAGCCAGCAAATAGAGAAAGCACCATACCTGGAACCAGGGAGCAACATGATGAGTAGAAAACCCAGGAACTATTCCTTCTTCCTTTTAAGGAAAAAACGAAATTATTGGTGCGAAATTATTGCTGTCCATCTGTGGTTATTGGGCGCCATCCTCCGACAAAAAGAGAAATAATGGTACTAATGCCACATTGAAAAGAAAAACATTAAGGAAAAACTATTACTTTCTTTAAAATTGGCATTTTCTGTGTAACAGTGGCATAGCAGTTAGACATACTATACAAAACATAGCAGGGTAGGAAGCAACACATGGCACTCCGGGAAAATCGGGCAGGGGGCATGCTTGAACCACAGAAAAACAGAAGCAGAACGAACGGTGCGAGGCAGTTGGTGATGGTCATGTAAAGCGGATGCAGGCAGGACATCGTAAGACAAAACACACAGAAAAAGGTCACAAAGCAGAATGATGAGGGGAAAAAAACGAGGCACGAGGGAAAACACTTCACAAAGAGGAGAACGAAACAACAAGGGCTCAAAGAGACAGGGAGAAACATAGCTAAGAAAACACAACAGAAATCAATCATCAAACAAAACCACACAGGAGCTAATCAGGTGGACACCGAAGAAGGAGACGATGTTGAGCATGACAAATGAAGTGGTCAAGACAACCATAGTAACATTCAACTTCCGGGTAAGAGCCCGAAAGGTGAAAAAATGCAAAGTAAAAATCGCTAAGATTGTCAACCAGAGATGAGTAAACTGCCGGATCGTTGGAAGCAATAAAGTGATTAAGTGTAGCATCGTGAGAAGAGTCAAAGAACAATGGGAAAGCGGCATCTAGAGAAAGAGTCTGCGTAAACTCGGGAACAACTTGAAGGCGAGCAACAAGATCAGGCACAACAGAGGGACTGTCAAGAACGCGAGCAAAAGTGACGGCAGCAGGATCAGGAGCGGTGCCTTGCGAAGAACGATGAGGAGGAGACATAATCACAGCGGCACGCTTAGCGCGAATCTTGCGATTAGACCGATGACGACGCTTCTTATTAGGAGCAATACCAGTAGGGAAATGTTGACGAAGAGGACGAGACGACGTAGAAGGAACAACAGGCGGCGTCTCGGGATTCTGGCGAGGTGAATAGGGTACAAAGTCGGATGACACATGTAAGGTGGTAGCTGCAGGAACAACAGAAGCCGGGGAGGGTGGGGTTTCAAACGAGACTAGAAGAGGAGCTGTGCGAAAGAGCGGGGACAGACCATGGCGACCAGAAGGTGAAACAAAGACAACGGCACTAGAAGCATCAGAAGAGCCCCGAGAAGGTGAAAAGGGCGGAGAGCACACCGGAGTACTGGAACCAGTGGAGGAAAGATGAGCGTCTGAGGGTGGCGTAGCCGACGTACGCAGCGGCGATGGTGGAGCAGAAAATCCCGGGATCGAGATAGACGAGGTGACTTGCGAAAACAAAGAAGGCAGCACCTGAACAGGCGGAGAAGGTGCAGCAACAGGATGTGACAAAGCGCAAACATCAGACGATGAAAAAGAAAGAAATACAGACGAAGGCACCGAAACAGGAGCAGTAGATCCAGATGTACCCACAACAGACGATGCTGGCGAGGAAGGAAAAAAGACCAACGGAGGCAGATGATGGAGATGGAGACTGAGAAGGTGTGAACTGATCAGGCGAAAGCGTGGTAACTGGAAGCGAAGAAAGAGGTTCTGTGACGGGAACTTGAGCAGCCGTTGAAGAAGACTAGGAAGAAATGAGGGGGCATTGCGAGAAATGGTGACCAGGCTGTTTACATGAGATGCAATGATAGGCAGTGAATACGTTGAATGCGACGTTGTGATGACAACAAATCACCAGAAAAGTTGTGGGGCAGTAAGAAACAGTCTGTGTCAGGGAAAAAAACTAAGTCTTGGCGGCGGAAGCCAAAATAAGGACGATCACCTTGATCAACATGGGCGGCGGGTATCTTGCGGATATCACCAAGAACGCAGCCACACCGAGAAGGAAAAGCATGTAAAAACTCATCGGAAACGTCCGGAGGTACAGGTTACAAATTAAGAAAAACGGGAGAATGTGCAAGGAGGATAGGGACCAAGCTATGATCTCCAACGGAAAGGCTAGTCGATAGGACTTGAGGAACAAACTCAGGTGAAAAAATATATACAAGAATGGACTTAGGCTTGCTGGCGAAATGTGTAATTGCACCGGAAGGGAGAAACGACAATGCAGACATACACTGTATAGACGTGCAACTTGACATTGGGTAAGGCGTCGAACTTGACACTTAAACTAAGAGTTGAAAGCATTGTACGTGTGCAATAAGCGTGGAACCTTGACATGAAATATAGGAGTCCAAGGCTGTCGCGAGGAAAGTCGGAGACGTTGAACACGGATCTGTAGCAGGATGAGGAGAAGAGCAGTCCTGGGACGCATCCAACACACTTGGAGGACAAGTCATCGAAGCAGCACATAGAGACGTGAGAGGGAAATAGAATTTAGAAGCAGAAGCACAGGCCATGGACAATGTGTAGAAATGCACTGCGAAGGACACACAGATCCACTATAACAAGGTGGGGCACCAGGAAGGCGATCAGCATACCGAAGAAGGCAGCGCAGAGAACCACTGTCAATGGGTGGAACACAAGGAAGGTAATCCACACACCGGTGAAGGCAGCGCAGAGAACCATTAACGATTATTGGAGCGCAAACACGGAAGGCAAACGTAGACACAGCAGCAGGAAGGCTACTACATGCAGCAGACAGTTTTAGAGCAAAAAGTCAAGGCGAGTCACGATGGGCAGATTGTAAACAGGCCCAACGAGATGAATTGTAAACAGGCCCAACGAAATGAATTGTAAACAGGCCCAACGAAATGAATTGTAAACAGGCCCAACGAGATGAATTATAAAGGAATATCGGCAAAATATGCATGTACCAACTCGAAAGAATGACTAGGAAGAGAGCGCAGACATTCATGCACGAGAGAAACACAAATTAATTCGGCGGTGGGCGCTAGATACAGGCGGAGCACAAAATGCAGAGCTCGAAAGGGCGTGGCCAGCAGAGCAACGTGACGGGATGCTGTGTGAGTCAAATATCGTACAAAGACAATTGTTTGGATGGGACCATTTCAAGAATGTTTGTTTTAAATTTAAGGGTGCATCTGCTTTGCACTTCCTTTCGACCGAAGCGTGTTAAAGTGGAAAAGTTTCCTGCACGTTCTTTGAAAACTAAAGGATGTACTTATACCTTCACTATATACATGTATCTGTCTGTATACGTTTATCTGTGTACCTCTAAGTCTGATTTAATATCAGCCTCTTTTTGCTTTTGGGAAGCTAGAACAGTGAGAACGATGATCCTAGCATTTTAATCTTTATCTGATCCATAATTTCGCCGCCAAGAGCGAAATGCAAATTCCACCGATTTCAAAATATATTTTGCTTCATATCGTTGCTCAAAAATCAGATTGAAACACTTTCGACGCCTATTGAATGTACCATTTTTACGTACAGCTTATTGTATCTTAATATTACCGAATTTTTCTGTTACGACGAGCAAATGCGTACATTACTGTTTGTGAAAATTGCAACGCCAAAAAAGAATCGCACTATTCAAAAGAAATTTATATCACAGATTCCTCATGTTGCAGGAGATAACTGATTTTATTTTTAGATCTACAGAAGATTTTGTCAATTCAAATCTCAGTACTATTTGTTCAGTTGCTGCCTACCAAAGATGTTAGGCAGCAACTGAACAAATAATTAGTATACGAATGAATAATTAATACACACAATTGACGTAGATTTGGGACATCAAACAGATGGCATGGCTCTTTCCACGGTTTTAAGTGAGTCACGGGAAAAGTATCATCGGCCGCCAACGGAAATCGAACCAAGGGTCTTCCAGTTACTCGCTGGACATGCTACCACTGCACCAATTGCTTACCATCTTTGAGGAATCCCCACCATTGTGCGGGTCTCCAAGAAGCAACCAGCCATGTGGTTTGGCAATTAATCACATGTGAGTCTGGAGAATTCGAGGCCGCTGCGGTGCAGTGGTAGCATGTCCAGCGCGTAACTGGAAGACCCTGAATTCAATTCCCGGTGGCGGCCGATGATAGTTTTTCCGTGACTCACTTAAAAACTTGGAAAGAGAAATGACTTCTGTTTGATGTTCCTAATCCACGTCGATTGTGTGTATTAATGCAGGACAATTACAGAGGCATCTGTGGCACGTAGTCCGGTCATCTTCAATAGCGCGTCGCACCGCTTCGTGCGGTGATACATGTTGCAATATGGTCCAGCATAGAGGCGAACAGACGCCTGATGTCCTGCTGAAGAGGGCCCACACTTGTTGGACGGTGTGCTCCAAATCCCGGATAGTGCGGCACAGAGTCAACCGGCGTTTCAACTGGTCCCACGCATGCTCGATAGAGGACATGTTCGGTGAGCGGGCATGCCATGGAACTGTATGGACATGACGTAGGCAGTCCTAGAAAACCCGAGCAGTGTGCGGGATGGCACTATCCTGCTGGTAAAGCGCACTTAGAATTCCGCCCAGGAGTGGGAGCACATGGGGCCATATGATCTCATCCACATACCGCTGGCCCGAAAATGATCCACGTACCACTACTACAGCTGATCGGCTATCGTAGGCAATAAACCATAAAGGCTCCCTAGACCGTAATGCCTGCAGTGGGGTAGGTGGGACGCTCGATAGCAAGGTTGGAATTGTGCCGTTGACCCCGGGACCTCCACACCCGGACACGATGATCATCTGTCCCCAAAACGAACCGACACCAATCTCTGAACACCACACGTCGCCAGTCTGTGGCGTTCCACGTTGCTCTCGCCTGGCACCATTGCAAACAGAGCCGGCGATGATCCGGTGTTAATGGCAGAACACGTAAGAGGCGCTGGGATCGCAGATTCGCTTCCGCGAGACTTCAGGAAATGGCTCGTTGGCACACAAGAGCCGCTACATTTGCCTGGGGAGAGGACAGGGTTCTCGTGGGATCCATTCGTGCCTGCCGTACGAACTGTCGATCCTCTCTACGGATGGTCCTCCTGGTTCGTTCGGAGATACCCGCCGTGCGGCAGTGCCGTCACGTGTCCACTGCTCCCAACACAGTCGGACGGTATGGTCAGAACGATCCACGTGGTGGGTTATACGGCGCGCCGACCGACCTGCTGTTTTCAGCCCGATGATCAGGCCTCTCTCAAAGCCCGTAAGTTGCGTACATCGACGTCTCTGGTGTCTACCCGGCATTCTTGTCACTCTATACTCTTGCTTGCGCCGGCCGGTGCTTTTCTCTTTCATGGGGCATCGACTACACGCCGGTTTATAAGGCTGCTGGTTCGGGCTAGCAGCGCCGCCACAAGGTGTGCGGTTATGCGCACTCGCACCAAACGCACCCTAGCTATTTGCAAAGTTTCGCGGTTGTAGCATGTTTTCTTCTAGGTGTGCAAATTTTTTGTCCACGAGTGTACAAGAAGCAAGAGGAAGAATTGAAACTTCACTCGCCCAAGTTTTCACCAGCTGTCTCACCGAAGGTAAGATTCCTGAGTATTGGGATAATGGTACAATGATCCTGCTTCATAAAAGGTGACGTTGAGGATCTCAGGACCTACAGGCTCATCAGCCTCCTATCAGTTATTTATAAAATTTTCAATTAGGTTCTTTTACATCGCATGAAGGTAAAACTGGACATGGCTCAAGCAAGAGAAGAAGCTGAATTCAGGAGTGGCTACAGCACTGAAGATCATGTCCATGTACTTAGAGAACTAACTGAAAGAACAAGAGAGTATGAACTCCCATTATGCAAGGCTTCTATTGATTATAAAAAGGCCTTCGATTCCGTAAAACCATCAGCAGTTACAACTGCTTTGAAAACCTGCGGTATTGCAGATGCATACATTAGCATTATTAATAGTATCTCTGAAAATGCATTTGCAAAAGTTTGGATATTTGAGGATGCAGCACTAATAAAAATTGGAAAGCTAGTGTGACAAAGTAAAATCATATCTCCCAAACTCTTTAATCCCACATAGCAAAATATTTTTAATTACTGAACTGGGACAAAGAAAAAATATTTATGCAGATAATTCAAATCACGTTCGTTTTGCTGATGACGTTTTCATTTTTGCAACTACGACTTCTGAACCGCAGATTACGATCCAGGAACTTGCTGACAAGAGTAAAGAAGTGGAATTAAAAATGAACTTTCAGAAGGCAAAAGTGACGTATATTGCTTTTACAAGAAACGAAGATTTATTTATTGATGGTGAAAAGCTTGAGACAACCGATACCTACATTTATCTTGGGCAGCAGATATGAAGTAAGGATCACATTGATGAAGAAATTAATCGGCGTGTAAAACTTGGATGGATAGTTTTTGGAAGAAGTAAAATTTTTACGAAAAGTATGCCATTGTGTCTTAAAAGATAAGGGTTTAATCAGTTCATCCTGCCAGTGCTTACGTATGGAGCAGAGACATGGACCTTCACTAAACAAGTTAGTAAAATAATGCAATGCATTGAATATGATACGCTTTCCAACATACCAGAAATAATTAAGATATGAGAATAATGGCTGTGGAATAAATCTCGGTCCTGTGCCCTGACCTTTGATCCCATTTCGATGATATTCAACAGAACCGGTTCGGTATACCTCCGAAATAACATGATAACGTTTTGTCGCAATCGAAGCATTTTTACGTAAGTTATGATGCATAAGGACTATGGAATAGATCCCGCTCCTGTGTCCTAACCTTTGACCCTATTTTGTCCATTTTCTATAGGGTTTGTTCCCAGGGGGTTCCCTACCACATACTAAAATTTCACCGAAATCGAACCATTTTTACGTGAGTTATCATGCCGACAGACGGACGGAAAACGCTGAAGCATATACGCTTCTTCAACCTACGGTTGGAAAGCGTAAAAAAAGAAAAACAAAGACTGCAGACAACGCAAAAAGCCTTGGAGAGAATCATGCTTGGTGTAAACAGGAAAGATAAGCAGACGGACTCATGGATAAGGAAAACGACAAGAGTTGACGACATCATGACCACAATGAAGTCACTGAAATGGTGAGGGCATGACATGTTGCTAGAAGAACGACCACCGACGGAAAACCGAAATTTTAGAATGAATTTCGAGGGACAGGAAAAGACCCAGAAGAAGACCCTATGATAGAATGATACATGAAATTCGAAAGCATAGAGGTGTGTCATCGAGGAGACACGCTCAAGACAGACAATTGTGGGAGAAACTTGGGGAGACCTTCATCCAGTAGTGGATTCAAAGATGATGATATATATATATATCATTGTAAACCATTATCAATCCACTGCTGGACGAAAGTCTCCCCAAATTTTCTCCACAACGGTCTGTCTTGTGCCAGTCTCCTCCATGTCACTCCGCATACTTTCGAATTTCATCCACCCATCT
Source organism: Macrothele yani (assembly GCA_039090855.1). NCBI lineage: Eukaryota > Metazoa > Arthropoda > Arachnida > Araneae > Macrothelidae > Macrothele > Macrothele yani. The sequence goes on along the minus strand of CM077001.1, from coordinate 150,941,351 downwards.
CCATGTGGTCTTCTTCTGGGTCTTTTCCTGTCCCTTGGAATCCAATATAAAATTTCGGCTGTCCATCGATGGTCTGTCCTTCTGGCAGTATGTCCAGCCCATTGCCATTTCAGGGATTTTCTCTGATCATGGTGTCTTCCACTCTCGTCATTTTTCGGATTCACGAGTTCCTCTTCTTATCTCTCCTGGTTACACCAAGCATGCACCTGTCCATGCTGCTTTGAGTTGTCTGCAGCCTTTGTATGTCTCTTTTAGTTAAGGTCCACGTCTCTGCACCATACGTAAGCACTGGAAGGATGCATTGATCAAACACTTTTCTTTTAAGACATAATGGCATATTGCTCTTAAAAATTATGATGTTTCTTCAAAAACCTCTCCAGGCAAGTTTTGTACGCCGATTAATTTCTTCATCAATGTGACCCTCACTTGATATCTGCTGTCCAAGATAAACGTACGTGTCTGTTATGTCCAGCTTATCTCCATCAATCGATAAATCTTCATTTCTTGTAAAAGCATTGAACATCACTTTTCTCTTCTGGGAGTTCATTTTTAATCCCACTTCTTTACTCTTGTCAGCAAGTTCCTGGATCATACTCTGCAGCTCTGATGGGGTAGTTGCAAAAATGACTACGTCATCAGCAAAACGAAGGTGGGTTAGATAATCTCCATTAATCTTTATCCCCTTGTTTTCCCAGCTCAGTGACTGAAAAAACACCCTCCAATGTGGCATTAAAGAGCTTCGGAGATATGGTGTCACCTTGTCTCACTCCCTTTCCAATTTTTATGTGTGTTGTATTTTCAAACAGCCGAAAATTTGCACTTGCATTTTCATAGATGTTATTAATAATATTAATGTATGCATCTTCAATACCGCAGGATTTCAGAGCCATTGTAACTGCTGATGGTTTCACCGAATCAAAGGCTTTTTCATAATCGATAAAAGCCATGCACAATGGAAGTTCATATTCTTTCGCTCTTTCAATTAGTTCTCTCAGTACGTGCATATGATCTATGGTGCTGTAGCCACTCCTGAATCCAGCTTGTTCTCTCGGTTGAGCCATGTTCAGTGTTACCTTTAAGCGGTGTGAAAGAACTTTAGTGAAGATTTTATAAACCACTGATAGGAGGCTGATAGGTCTGTAGTTCCTGAGATCCTCAATGTCACCTTTTTTATGTAGCAGGATCATTGTAGCGTTGTTCCAATCCTCAGGAATCTTCCCTTCACTAAGGCATCGAGTGAAAATTTGGGCGAGTACTGTTTCGATTTCTCCACTTGCTTCTTGTACGGTGTCTACAGTAATTCCATCTTCTCCTGGAGCTTTCCCCCGCTTCATGTTCTTGATTGCATGCGCATCTTCTGCTGGGAGGACTGGAAGAACTCTGGTACTGGTACCTTTCATGATGTCTGGAGAACATGTATCATCCCTTTTATATAATTTGGAGTAGAAATCTTTCACTCTTGTCAAAATTTCGCCTCTATTTCTTGTTACAGAACCACCTTCTTTTCTCAGTGCCATAATCTGTTTTCTTCCCTTACTGAGGGGTCGCTTTGCTATCTTTAGGCTTTGGTTGTTTTCAATTGCTTTCCTCACTAGTTCGCAGTTGAATTTCCTTACGTCTTTAGTGATAATTTTTTGTACTGTCTTGCATAGCTCTATATATTCCACTTTGGAAGTCACATCTTCTTTAGTTGTCCTTATCTCTCTTCTTTTTTGCATCAACATTTTGGTTTTTCCTGATAATTTGTTCACATGCAATTTGTTCTTAGACCCAGCTCATTTTGTTGGTGTTTCCATAAGAGGTTTGGTTACTTTTCTGTTAACTTCAGAAATATCCACTTCTTCCGATGTTAGGCGTTCTAAAGCAGAGAATCTGTTCTTCAGTTCCAATTTGAAGGTATTATGGTGTTTTTTAAGGTTGGTTATGTCAATACATTATGTTTGTCTTATGAGCTTGCCACGTTCGAGTTTAGTGTTGAGGTGGATCTTACATCTCACCAATCTATGGTCACTACCTGTGTTGAACTTGTTCAGCACACTGCAGTCTTCGTTGACGAATTTTTTGTTACACATAATAAAATCAATTTCACTTGTTATCCCATTTGGATGTCTCCATGTCCATTTCCCGTGTGGCTTTTTCTTGAAAAAGGAGTTCAAGATGAGAAACCCTTCTGCCTCTGCAAACTCAACGAGAGTATTTTCACGCTGGTTTCTGTTGCCGTGAGCGAATTTACCTCCTGAAGTTTAATTCTGTTGCCATTGCCCTATTTTTGCATTGAAATATCCCATAATTATCTTCAAGTGGTGCTTACCTTTATTATTTAGATGACAAATTTCCCTCATAAAATTCTTCAATTTCTTCTTCAGGATGACTTGTGGTGGGTGCATAAGTTTGAATAATCTGAGCCTTGTATCTTCTCAAGAGTTGGATAACGAGTCGCGCAGTTCTGTCAGAGGCACTTTCAACTTCTACAACTTTATCCTTCAGTTTCTTGTTTATTATAAATCCAACACCACTAGTTCTGCCAGTATGTGTCCCACGATAGTAGAGGAGATGTCAATTTTTCCGTTCAATGAGATCTTCTCCTTTTCTCCTTACCTCACTTAGCACGACGATGTCCCACTTGATCCTTTGTAGTTCCTCTTCCAATTCCAAGAAGCCTTGAATCCAGGAGATAGGGAGCATCCATTGTAAGTAGCCAAGGTCAGCATCAGATGGCAGCCTAGTCCGGTCCTCCAAGGATTCTTAGCACCCTCTGCCTTCCTGTCGCACTGGCCGCAGCCTTGGCCAGGTACATTCGAGCTGCCGGAGACTGAGGGCCAAGATTTAAGTTGTAGAGTCATTTTGGAGGGTTTGGCCATAACTCACCACGCTGGCCAAGCGGGTTGGTGAGTGTGGGATAGCATTTCCTCTAATCCCGATGGTATAGTTATACCGCTATTGGCGGTCGTCAGAGCCCCTTTAGTGGGAACAGGATGCACCACGAGAAGGCGGGGTTGACACTTGTCAAGGAGAGGCTGTGATGTTACGCATCACCGGACCTTACATTCCACACACACACATATATATATATATATATATATATAAGGTCAGGTGATGGTGATGATATATATATATATAAGGTCGGACCTTACATTCCATAGGATGGGTCAGGTGATTACCGTAACATCACAACCTCACTGACAAATGTCAGCCTGCCTTCTCGTGGTGCATCCCTATTCCCCACTAAAGAATGCAACGACCGCCAATAATGGCAGTATGTAACTATACCATCAGGATCAGAGGAAATGCTATCCCACACTCACTAACCCGCTTAACCAACGTGGATAATTATGGCCAAACACCTTCCAAAATGACTCTACAACTTAAATCTTGGCCCATCAGTCTCCGGCAGCTGGAATAGCTGCCTGGCCAAGGCAACGTGCCAGTGCCGGAGCATGAAGTGCTAGGGTGCCGAAATCCGGAGGACCGGACTAAATGCCGGCCCCAGTCACTGATGCGGCCTTAACTACTACAACAGACTACGCTCCTATCTTCCTGATTCAAGGCTTCTTTAGTTGGAAGAGGAAACACAAAGGATCAAGTGGGATCCTCGTGGGGCTAAGTGAGGTAAGGAATAATTAGAGAAAGGAGAGGTCATCATTGGAATTTGAAAAGTGGACATCTCTTCTATTATCGTGGGACAGGTGGTAGGGCCTAGTGGTGTTGGATTTATAATAAAACAAGAAACTGAAGGATAAAGTTGGTAAGAAGTTGAAAGTTCCTCTGACAGAGGCTGCACGACTCGTTATCCAACTATCCGGAAGATACCGAACTCAGATTATTCAAACCCAGCCGCCTCACCACAAGTCATCCTGAAAAGAAATTGAAGAAATTTTATGAGAAATTTCGTCATCTAAATAATAAAGGTAAGCAGCACTTGAAGATAATTATGGGAAAATTCAATGCAAAAAATAGGGCAGCGTACAACGGAATGAAAAGCTTCAGTAGATAAATTCGGTCACGGCAACAGAAGACTACCTGCGTGGAGCGTTGAGTTTGCAGAGGATAAAGGGTTTTACGTTCCTTCTTCAAGAAAAAGCCACGCAGGAAATGGACATGGAAGATTTCAATCCAAATTGGGACGACAAAGTGAAATTTGATTTTATTATGTGTAACAAAAAATTCGTCGTAGCGTTTTGCAGTGTGCTAAACGGGTTCAACACAGGTAGTGACCATAGATTGGTGAGATGTAAGATGCACCTCAACATAAACTTGAACTTAGCTCATAAAGATTTAAACAAAATGTGTTGACATAACCAACCTTAAAAAACACCATAATACCTTCAAGGGGTGGAACTGAAGAACATGCTCTCAGCTTTGCGAAGGCCCTAACATCCCGGGCGAGGGTGGATATTTCGGAAGTTAACAGCAACCAAAGCTCTTATGGAAACGGCAACAAAATTAGCTGGGTCTAAACAAGTTGCATGTGAGCAAATTATTAAACGAAAATGTTGATGCAAAAAGAAGAGATGAGGACAACTAAAAGAAGATGTGACTTCCAAAGTGGAATATATAAGAATACCATGGCAAGACAATGAAAAAAGTATCACTGAAGACGTAAGGAAAACCAACTGAGCTAGTGAGGAAAGCAATTGAAAACAACCAAAAGAAAAAAAGAGATAGCAAGGTTATCTCAGTAAGGGGAAAATGAATTATAAACTCTGAAAAAGAAGATGGTTCTGTAACTCTGGAAATAAGAACGAAATTTTGACAAGGAGTGAAAGATTTCTACTCCCAAATTATATGAAAGGGATGATACATGGCACTCCAGACATCATGAAAGGTACCAGTACCCAGAGTTCCTTCCAGTCCTTCCAGCAGAAGTTGCACATGCAATCAAGAACATGAAGCCGAGAAGAAGCTCCAGGAGAAGATGGAATTACTGTAGACATCATACAAGAAGCAAGTGGAGAAATCGAAAGCAAATTTTCGTCGATGCCTTAATGAACGAAAGATTCCTGAGGATTGGAACAATGCCACAATGATCCTGCTACATAAGAAAGGTGACATTTGAGGATCTCGGAAACTACAGACCTATCAGCCTCCTATCAGTAGTTTATAAAATCTTCACTGGCTCAGCCGAAGGTAACACTGGACATGGCTCAACCGAGAATAGCTGGATTCAGGAGTGGCTACAGCACAATAGATCATATCCACGTACTGAGAGAACTAATTGAAAAGAGCGGGGGGAAATATGAACTTCCATTGTGCATAACTTTTATCGATTATGAAAAAAGCCTTTGATTCAGTGAGAATATCAGCTTATTACCACGCTCTGAGAATCCTGCGGCATTGAAGATGCCTAAATACGGTAAATATTATTAATAACATCTATGAAAATGCAAGTGCAAAGATTCGGCTGTTTGGAAAATACAACACACATAAAAATTGGAAAGGAGTGAGACAAGGTGACTTCATAATGAAGCTCTTTAATGCCACATTGGAAAATGTCTTTCAATCACTGAACTGGGAAAACAAAGGGATAAAGATTAATGGAGATTATCTAACCCACACCTTCGTTTTGCTGATGACATAGTCATTTTTGCAACTACTACATCAAACTGCAAAATATGATCCAGGAGCCTACTTGCTGACAAGAGTAAAGAAGTGGGATTTAAAAATGAACTTTCAGAAGACCCAAAAGTGATGTTCAATGCTTTTTGCAAGAAATGAAGGACCCCATCGATTGATAGAGAAAAGCTGGAGATAGCAGATACGTATGTTTTATCTTGGACAACAGATATCAGAGTGAGGGTGCATTGATGAAGAAATTAATCGGCGTACAAAACTACCTGGAAAACTTTTGGAAGAAACAGCATAATTTTCAAGAGCAATATGCCATTAATATCTTAAAAGAAAAAGTGTTTGATCAATGCATCCTTCCAATTAACACGTATGGTGCAGAGACGTGGACCTTAACTAAAAGAGACATACAAAGAGCTGCAGACAACTCAAAGAAGCATGGAAGAGGTGCATGCTTGGTATAACCAGGAGAGATAAGAAGAGGAGACTCGTGGATCCGAAAAATGACGAGAGTGGAAGACATCATGATCAGAGTTAAATCCCTGAAATGGCAATGGGCTGGACATACTGCCAGAAGGACAGATGTCCATAGATGGACAGCCGAAATTTTACAGATTGGATTCCAAGGGACAGGGAAAAGACCCAGAAAGAAGACCACATGGGAGATGGGTGGATGAAATTCGTAAAGTATGCGGGAGTGACATGGAGGAGACTGGCACAAGACAGAACCGTTGTGGAGGAAAGCTTGGGGGAGACCTTCGTCCAGCAGTGGATTGATAATGGTTGACAATGATGATGATGATGATATATATATATATATATATATATATATATATATATATATATATATATAAACGAACAAAGAAGAGTTACATCCGCAGGTGTGGTGCAGAATTAACACGCATCCCATTGCTTGGAAAAGACGACGCATCCCATCGCTGGGAAAGACGACGCACACCGTCTGGAAAAAAGGAACTTTAGTTTTCTCCTTGGAATCATTTGGATATGTCAACATGAAAGTCACATGTTGACAGATCCGGGCTATAAACTGGGTGGTGCAGAACCTCTCACCCTTTCCGTGCTAACGCATCCTGCATAATGTGTGCAACAGAATCACACCACGCGAAAGCTTGTGCCAGGTCACCCATTCTTGATTGCTTTATGCAGCTTGTCCACTGTGTCGATGTAGTGTTTGGCATTGCTGTTCACGTGAGGCTCTTTAAAGTCCACCAACAAAAAAGCCCTTCAGCATAACCTCCCCGACGGAGTCCTGTGACTTGAATTTTATGTGTTTTGGTGATCCGGGATGTTTCCATTGCATGTCTCGCTGGTTTGCTGGATGGCTCAAAGCCGTGGCACCGCGATTCGTCACCTGCCACTATGCCGCTTGATATAAATGCATCACCCTCTGCTTTGTAACGCAGCAAGTGGTTTCAAACTCCAACCCATACATTCTTCCTTATGGTGGTCAGTCAGCATTTCGCGGGATTAATTGTAAACATACTTTCCGATATTGCAGTATCCTTCCCGTAACCACAGTTTGAACTGTAACAAATGCTCATAGCTAAAGTCCTCCACGTTTGCGAACGTCAGCCCCGACGACGGTTTTTTACATGCATTTCTTTCTCGGTGTGGGGCGCATTGTTTGTGTTATTCGCACGCTCCCCGCCGATCAAGGTGATCGTCCTTATTTAGGCTTCAAAGACGCCAATAGCCTTAGTTCTCTTCCCTGATAAGTGGACTCCATTACTTCCTGCCCCACTGTTTTCCAGGTGCTTTCGTGTTCATCACAAAGTCGTTATAAACGTGTTCACTGCGTATCATTGCTTCTCATGTAAATCGCCTGGTCATCATCGCTTGCAGTGTCCGCTCACCTCTTCTTGTTCTTCCTCAACGGCTGCTCAAGTGGGACCATCACAAGAACCCCCTTCTTCACTTCCGGTCACCACGCCTGCGCTTGTTTCGCTTCCACCTTCTTAGTCTCCATCTCCGATTGTCGTTGCCTTCCTCTGCAGGTCTTTTTCCTTCTCCACTAGCGTTGCCTCTGCCGTGGATACATCCCTGGATCCTACTGCTCCTGCTTCGGTGCCTTCGTCTGTCTTGCTTTCCTTTCTTCGTCGTCTGTTGTCTGTGCTTTGTCACATCCCGTTGCCAACCTTTCTCCGCCTGTTCAGGTGCTGCTCTTCTTTGTTTTCGCACGTCACCTCGTCAATCCCAACCCCGGGATTCTCTGCTCCATCATCTTCGCTGTGTACGTCAGCTTCGCCACCCTCAGACGCTCATACTTTTTTCTTCAGCCGTTCCAGTACCTCCGGTGTGCTCTCCGCGCGTTTCACCTTCTCCCGAGCTCTTCTGATGCCTCTAGTATTGTTGCCTTCCTTTCGATTTCTGGTCCCGTGATCGGTCCCCGCTTTCCAGCACAGCTACTCTTTCTCTGGATTTGTGTGAAGCCTTACCTTCACCAGCTCCTGTTGCCCCATCAGTTGCTCTCTTTAGCTTGCGTTATGCGCACATGATCCAGATCTTCCTTGTCAGACTTCTCACTTGCTGTCGGCGTTACTCCTTCATTCACCACGTCCACTGTTGGTATTGCTTCTAATAAGAAGTGCCGTAGTCGCTCTAATCGAGAGACTCGTACTAAGCGAACCGCGGTCGCTCAGCCTTCTCTTCATCGTTCTTCAGGTTCCGCTCCTAATTCTACTGTTGCTGCTTACGCCGACCTGTATTGGTACACTCCCTCCGTTTCCACTGCAATTGTCGCTCGCCTCCAAGCTGTCCCTGGGTATTCGAAGATTCTCTTCCCAGATGCTGCCAACCCTTGTTCTTTGCCTCTTCTTGTGACGCTGGTTTGGATCCCCTTCTCTGACTCCCATGATCCAGCTGATTACTCGAGAGATATGATCGAGGATATTCGCTGCTTCCTCCAAGTTTTCGTTGACCTCACGAGATCTTACCCCTGAGATATTTCGTTATTAAAGTTTTCTTAATTGCTACACTTTGGTGATACTCAAAATCGCCTCATTGATCTGGTTCTGACCGATTAGTTTCTGTCTGCACTTGCATGATGTTTCGCTTCCTGCCGTCTTTTGCCTTGCTGCTGTTCCGTCTTACTCCTTTGCATGTTTCTGGTATGCGTTGTACCCAACCTTTTTCTTTCCGTTGTATCCTATGTACCGCCATGTTTTCTCCACATCTGGGTTCTTTTCAAACATCCGCCCGGTGCCTACTTCCGTGAACCCGTCACATCGTTTTGTTCACAGAGCTTCTTCCTGTGTGCATTGTTATGCGCGATTCTTCTCTTATACCTTTCGTCACTGTCCTGGATTGCCCTATGTTTGCTGTTCGCACCCAGGTTAGTTTTTTCAGGTGTTTTTCCTGTCTCGTCGAGTATTTGTCTTATGTCATGCCATGTGCCTCAGCATGCCTTCTACTGTTGTGCTACGTTTACTTGCTCATCCAGTGTGACTCATCTCGTCAGATACTTACCGTTATTGCTTTGCCTCATGCTAATTGATTGTTCCATACTGTTACCTACACCATGCCATCTTTGCAAGTGTTATCTGTTGCACCTCGTTTTCTGCTTTTCATGCTGCGCCCCGGAGCATAGAAAAGCAGCCTCTAGTTCGATGTATTCTCCATCTTTATGTCCGTCGTTCCTTCTGCTCAGTGACTGTTCCAGTGTGCTTCGCCTATCACAGATTGCCTTGTGCTGCTCGTTCAGCTTCGTTTATCTTTGTATGTCCTGATTGGCTTTTACAGACTGCTTTAATGCTGCTCGTCCAGTACCGTTATTCTTATTGTTTTATCATGCCATTTATTTTCCGTTCTCCCGTGTACTAGTCCTCGATACCTAATAAAGCAACGTCTACGTTGTTTTTTGGAATGTCTTTTCAACTGCTGGGGTTCAAAGCTAGAAACGGGGAGTTCTTTCAGCTAATGTCAAGGAACGAATGAAAGACTTTGTTACCAAAACAAATTACTTCTTCATTATTCTCCATTACCCTTATTACAAATATCTCAAAAACTATCAAGATTCACGAACGATCAAGAAGGAGGTCTTTCTGATTCACACCATGCTAACGAATAGCTATCCTGTAATGGGAAATGTCCAGGTTGCGG